>CM042034.1:7500-10007500 GCA_023525975.1 Smallanthus sonchifolius
AACCCCCCTCTGTCAGCCCCTGTGATCACTGACCCGTTTGAAATAAACCAGAAGAAAAGCCCCACCCCTAATGCGTGGAACAGGAATAGTGCAAACCGATTAACATTTGCTGACCAAATCAAAATCAACAATGAGCAGGAAGATACTAGATTGGAGTATATCCCCCCTGTTGATTCACCTAATGGAGGGAAACGTGTTGTCATTTCTGCAGAAGATCTCAGGTTATCCGCTAAAACTTTCTCCTTGCATTTGTATGGCTATTTTTTAGGCACATCCATGGACTTCAAAGTTGTGAATGAGTGCCTAAGAAGGTTGTGGAGATCTTATGATTTGGATGAAATCTCAAAAAGTACGGTTGGGTATTATTATTTTAAGTTTAAAAGTGAAAGAGGGCTCAATGAAGTTCTGGAGAATGGCCCATGGATGGTGAATAACATCCCTATTTTTCTGAATAAGTGGGAACCCGGTGTTTGTCTTGAAAGGATTGAGCCTACTGTCATTCCCCTTTGGGTCACAGTGAATAATGTCCCTTTGGAGTTATGGACGGGTAGAGGCCTAAGTAAGATCATGAGTGGTATTGGCTATCCATTATTAATGGATAGAATCACTAAAGAGAGATGCGCTAATCACAAAGGAAAAATTGGCTATGCCCGTGTTTTGGTGGATGTTAAGGCTGAAAGTAATCTCCCGAAATCCATAGAACTTGAATTTCCAGCTGTTAATTTCAGGCCTGCTCGTGTGGCCAACCTAAATGTCTCATACCAATGGAAACCTGCAGTCTGTGATTATTGTAAGGTTTTTGGCCATTCAATTAGACTCTGTAAAAAACATCCTAATCCGGTAGAAGAAACAGCTGGTAAAAACCACCCCAACCCAGTTCAACAAGAGGCTAATTTAGAAATTAATCCCAGTGGTGAAGTTGGAAAAAACTCAGCTGAGGAAGGTTTTGTTATGGTGACCAGGAAACACAGACGCCCCAAAGTGAAAATTCTGAGTAATCCCCTCGGCCAAAACAGAGGAAAGAAAGTAATTAATAGCAAAGGCCCCAAGTCAGTGGGTACCCCTAAAGAATCTGTCCCAAGTTCCAGTAGTGATCCGATTATCCAAAAGAAGATGGGAGAATTGCACCAGAAGTTCGAAAAATCCAAAATGTCTAGCCACAGAGTACTGAATGATGTCACGAATAGCCATAAAAAACCAACCCAACCCTATGCACCTATCCGTAAACCCAGCCCAAACATCCCCACACCTGCTATTACCCAGCCCCAACCCAAAAACCCTGCCCAGCCCAAGCCCTCAGGGAAAAAAGTCACTGTCCAAAAACCCCAATCCGTGAGTTCCCAGTCTTTTGTTGTCAGGGATGAGCTAAAAGGAATTCCCACCAGTAACCCTTTTGCTGCTTTGGATGTGGATATGTCGGATGTTGATAAGAATAATGTTGTTGCCTCTGATGATGGGGACATGAGTGAGTCAAATAAATTCTATGAGTTCTCATCTGAGTCTATTGCTAATGTCCTTCATTTTAATCCTTCGAAACTCAATGTTCCAAGACTCCATGACCTAAACCCTAAACCCCCGGAATCCATAGAACTTGAGGCTAATTTAGAAATTAATTAGACTCTGTAAAAAACATCCTAATCCGGTAGAAGAAACAGCTGGTAAAAACCACCCCAACCCAGTTCAACAAGAGGCTAATTTAGAAATTAATCCCAGTGGTGAAGTTGGAAAAAACTCAGCTGAGGAAGGTTTTGGCCATTCAATTAGACTCTGTAAAAAACATCCTAATCCGGTAGAAGAAACAGCTGGTAAAAACCACCCCAACCCAGTTCAACAAGAGGCTAATTTAGAAATTAATCCCAGTGGTGAAGTTGGAAAAAACTCAGCTGAGGAAGGTTTTGTTATGGTGACCAGGAAACACAGACGCCCCAAAGTGAAAATTCTGAGTAATCCCCTCGGCCAAAACAGAGGAAAGAAAGTAATTAATAGCAAAGGCCCCAAGTCAGTGGGTACCCCTAAAGAATCTGTCCCAAGTTCCAGTAGTGATCCGATTATCCAAAAGAAGATGGGAGAATTGCACCAGAAGTTCGAAAAATCCAAAATGTCTAGCCACAGAGTACTGAATGATGTCACGAATAGCCATAAAAAACCAACCCAACCCTATGCACCTATCCGTAAACCCAGCCCAAACATCCCCACACCTGCTATTACCCAGCCCCAACCCAAAAACCCTGCCCAGCCCAAGCCCTCAGGGAAAAAAGTCACTGTCCAAAAACCCCAATCCGTGAGTTCCCAGTCTTTTGTTGTCAGGGATGAGCTAAAAGGAATTCCCACCAGTAACCCTTTTGCTGCTTTGGATGTGGATATGTCGGATGTTGATAAGAATAATGTTGTTGCCTCTGATGATGGGGACATGAGTGAGTCAAATAAATTCTATGAGTTCTCATCTGAGTCTATTGCTAATGTCCTTCATTTTAATCCTTCGAAACTCAATGTTCCAAGACTCCATGACCTGTCCCCGGATCCAGATGACCCTGTCAATATGGATGTAGCATGTGATGATGAAATCCCTGATTTCAATATCACAAATGCTCAAAAACAGGCCATTTCCAACAGCCTTGTGAAGTATGGTGCTGTTAAAGCTGATGACCAAGTAAATTGGGAACATGGGGAGTGGGAGTTCTTCCATTATCAAGTGAAGCTATTGAATATTGACCCCGAGACTTGCATTGAGGATGTGGATTCGGACTCAAATGAGACTGCCCAGTTTTTTAAGTCCCAAACGCAACAAGGTGCCCCTGGAAATTCAGTGACCCAGGCCCACCTTCCAGCTAATATTGTTTAAATGGTGGTTAATATTTCTGCTTGGAATGTCCGAGGTATCTCTAATGTATCTAGTCAGAACCAAGTCATTGATCATCTCTCTTCGGGTGAGTACCATGTCTTTTGTGTCCTGGAGTCGCACCTGTCCTCTCGGAACCTTCCAAAAACTTGTACCCGTATTTTTGGACTTTGGCCTTGGGATTCTAATGCCAATGTCTGTCAAGGAGGAACTCGTATCATTGTTACCTGGAACCCAAATGTGGTCAATCTCATGGTTTTGGAAAGGTTGCCCCAAGTCATCCATTGTTTCATTGAGCCTATCAATGGTAACAAACCTTTCTTTTGCTCTTTTGTATATGCCCACCATCGCCGTATCCCGAGAAGAGAGTGTTGGGAAGCCATCCGAATCCACAAAATTGTTGTTGGTAACAACCCTTGGCTGTTACTTGGAGATTTTAATGCTGTCATTGACCCCTCCGAAAGATCTGCTGGATCCTCCAATATTTCTACTAGTATGTCTGAGTTTCGGGATTGCCTGTCGGAGGTGGAGGTCGATGATATCTGTATGTCGGGCTTGAAATTCACCTGGAATAAAAGCCCTGGGAAGGCTGGAGGGCTCCTAAAAAAGCTGGATAGGGCTCTGTCTAACAGTGCTTTCCTGTCCTGTTTCCCCATGGCAAACTCCAGGTTCCTACCTTTCCTGAAATCTGACCACTCTCCCATTGTGGTCGTCATTCCTGAGATACCTAATGCTAATCACAAGCCTTTCCGCTTCCATAATTTCCTGGTTAGCAATTCAGAATTTCGCCCTCTGGTCAATCGCATATGGGAAAAAAGTATCCCTGGCATCCCAATGTTTGCTGTTGTTTCGAAGCTTAAACAGCTTAAAAAACCGCTCAGAAAGCTTAATTTTGTCCATGGAAACCTGTTTGCTAATGTTCGTCACCTCAAAACTGAGTTAGAACTTATTCAGTCTGAAGTGGTCAATGACCCTCATAATTCTGTCCTGCGGGAGGAAGAATTCTTATATCTATCAGCTTATAATGTGGCTGTTCGAGATGAAGAGCTTTTTTTGAAACAGAAAGCTAAGGTCACTTGGCTTAGGGAGGGGGACCAAAATTCTAAATTTTTTCACAAAGCCCTTAAGAGTAACCAAAACCGCAACATGATCCATACGATTGAAAACTTAATGGGTGAAGTTGTATCTGGTCCTTTGCTGGCAGATCAGTTTGTGAATCACTTTAAATCTGTCCTTGGCTCATCTTCTCATGTCACGCCTATTATTGATCCGGTCTCCCTTTTCTCCCGGAGAATATCAGATCTCTCGGCCTCCTTTATGGAACGGGAGGTGACGGATGCTGAAATTAAGCTTGCCATGTTTGATATTGATGACAATAAAGCATCTGGTCCTGATGGTTACTCCTCTAAATTCTTCAAGTCGACGTGGGACATTGTGGGCCATGAGGTTTGTCTGGCTATTAAGAGTTTTTTCTTAAATGGAAAACTTCTGAAAGAAGTTAATGCTACCACCATTGCTCTTGTGCCTAAACTCGAAACGCCCAGGAAAGTGTCTGATTTTAGACCTATCTCGTGTTGCAATGTGATCTACAAATGCATTAGCAAGATTATCTCTAGCAGGATCAAGAATGCCCTGGTTGAAATCATAGACGACAGCCAATGTGCGTTTATTCCGGGTCGCCAAATCAGTGATAATATCCTGCTTACCCAGGAACTTATGCGGAATTACCACCGGGATAGAGGTCCAGCAAGATGTGCCTTTAAAATTGACATTCAAAAAGCGTATGATACGGTTGAGTGGGATTTCCTAAAGGATTGCCTCACTTACTTTGGTTTCCCTGCTAAATTGTGTAAGTGGATTATGACCTGTGTTACGTCTCCTTCCTTCTCTATCTCGATCAATGGAGACCAAAAGGGTTTTTTCAAGGCTAAGAGGGGCCTCCGCCAAGGGGACCCGCTCTCACCTTATCTGTTCACTTTGGTGATGGAAGTCCTCTCCCTCATGATCACTCGGGGAGTTAACAGGAATGACTCGTTCATATTCCATTGGAGATGCTCTAAAGTGAAGTTAACCCACCTTTGTTTTGCTGATGATCTGTTCCTTTTCTGTCATGGTGATGCTAGCTCTGTCACCACGCTGATGAATGCTCTTGAGGAATTCAAAAATGTCTCGGGCCTCACTCCTAGTATTCCTAAGAGCACGGTGTACTACGGTAATGTCCCGCCTGATACCCGAAGGGTTATTGATGACACTATTCAATTTAGGGTTGGTCAGCTGCCAGTCAAATACCTTGGGGTCCCCTTGATCTCCACCAGACTCTATCATCGGGACTGCAGTGTCCTCCTTGAGAAAGTGAAGAAACGCATTTCTGATTGGAAAAACAAATCGCTTTCGTTTGCTGGCCGCCTCCAATTAATCTCTTCTGTGCTGAATTCTCTTCAAGTGTACTGGTCCTCTGTGTTCTTTCTTCCTGCTTCTGTCTCTAAAGAAATTGAAAGACTTTTAAGAGGTTTCCTTTGGTGTCATGGGGAGATGAAAAGAGGTAAGGCTAAAGTAAAATGGAAGGATGTATGTAAGCCTTTGCACCACGGTGGGCTTGGCCTTAAACTTCTTAGAACTTGGAACATTGCCTTAATCTCCAAACACACTTGGAATATCATCAATCATAAGGATTCCTTGTGGGTTAAGTGGATCCACACTTACCGTCTCAAAGGTAAAAATTTCTGGGAGGTTGAAACAAAGTGTGATACATGTTGGGGATGGAGGAAAATCTTGGAGTTTAGGAATATCCTGAGAAACCACATCATTCACAAGGTAGGGAATGGGGACTCTACTTCTGCTTGGTTTGATAATTGGCACCCCCTTGGTCCCCTCAATAAGATTCTCACCCCGAGAAATATGAATGAGGGCACTCTCACCCGATCAACTGTGGTAAAGGATATTACTTCCAACGGTGCCTGGATGTGGCCTCAAGATTGGGCCTCCCGGTTCCCGCATCTTTGGTCCAGCATCCCCCCTAACCTGGATCCCAGCACTAGGGACATCTTAATGTGGAGAACCAACGGTGGCACCGATATCCCTTTTCATGTGGGAAATGTGTGGGCGGACATTCAGGAATCGGGAGCGTCTGTCCCGTGGACTAAGCTGGTCTGGTTTACGCAGAATATCCCACGTCATGCGTTCATCCTTTGGCTTGCTATTCTTGGTAAACTTAAAACCCATGATGTCATTGGTGTTTGGCAGTCTTTTGATGATCCGAAGTGTGTTTTCTGCAAATCTGTCCCGGATAGTCATAATCACTTGTTTTTTGAGTGCAATTATTCTCATCAGATCTGGTCGTCCCTTCAAAGGTTCATTTCGTGGAAATTCAACCCTAGTAACTGGTCCTCTTTAATTTCTTACCTTTCCAATTTCACCCATAATAAATCGATTTGCAGTGTGGTGAACCGCCTTGTTTTTGGGGCTACGGTGTATTACATTTGGCAGGAAAGGAATATGAGAATGCATGAAAGTAAATCGAGGCCTTGTCAAACCTTGAGTGGCATCATTCAGGATGCGGTTAAGTCAAGACTGTTAGGGTTAACCGTTAAACAATCCCATGCGTCGATGAAGGTGGCCAGAATGTGGGATCTCCATGGTATCCAATGGAATTCAAACCCCCAATCCACCCATGTTAGTAACGGATAATCTGCTGCTGCTGTTGACTGTGTTGATGCTGGTTTTGTCTTTTCAACGGTTGGATATTTGGGCCCGGGTTTTCAGTCGAGTTGTCTGGATTGAGAGAGCCTGGTTAGAGAGCTTAAGTACTATGAAAATCCTCTTATTGCTCACTTTTTTTCCTCTGTTTAGTTGTTATCTGAGTGTGGGGGGGTTTTTTCGCCTTTGGGCCGGGTTGGAGAGTGTGAGGCTGCCTCATGTTTACACCATCTCGAGTGTTGAGTGTAGTATATGTGAGGTAGGTACTAACAGTTGTTTTTGTGGGGCGGGCTGTGGTATGGGTTGGAACAGGTGCTTGTTTACGCTGCTGGATATCCACCGAAACTGTCCTCGGTTATGGAACTGTTGGTGGGCTGCTGTTTATTTGGTGAAGCGTGGGCTTTCCCCCGGAAAAAATGAGACCAATGGGCCCCCTATGTACAGGCCCCATTTAACTGTGGGCCTTAATAGCCATTCTCCCAATTCTGGATGGATTTTCTGGCCCAATAAGTTGGTCTTAGTGGGCCCTGAAGTTCCGATTGGAGGTTGGTGCTGGGCTGTTAAGATGGTTGTGGTGGAGGTTCCCCGTCATGGTCTGCTTGACTTTAAGCTCAGCGGGTCTGCTACTAGTTTTTGGAGATTGATGGAGTTGGATCTTATCCAAGTCAAGGGTTGGGTTGGTAAGAAACGATCCCATCAGTCTTATAATATGGCTTGGTTCTATTTTGTGGGAACGCCTAAGTTTGTTAGAGGTTTTTGTTGTGTCTATCCCCTCAAGGTGCATTTGTATATGTATGTCTCTTTTTGTTATATCTCGGGTTGTACTAGGGATTGCCCCCGTGATCTTATTAGGCTACAATTCCACCCTTTTTTGTTTAAGTGGGGTGTTGTTAGTATACATCATGGGGGGAGGTTTTGCGGTCTTGGAGCATGTTCTGAGACCCACTTTAGGTTTGACAGGGGGAATGCCCCCGTTTGGGTGTAATTTGTTTATTTTTTATATATTTTCCGGGCTTTGCCCTTTATCCAAAAAAAAAAAAAAAAAAAAAAAAAACCCTAAACCCTAAACCCTAAACCCTTAACCACTAACCCCTAACCCTAACCCCTAAACCCTTAACCCTAACCCCTAAACCCTAAACCCTAACCCCTTAACACTAAACCCTAAACCCTAACCCCTAACCCCTAACCCCTTAACCCTAAACCCTAACCCCTAAACCCTAACCCCAAACCCCTAAACCCCTAAACCCCTAAACCCCTAACCCCCTAACCCCTAACCCCTAAACCCTAAAACCCTAAACCCTAAAACCCTAAACCCTAAAACCCTAAACCCTAAAACCTCACCCCTAACCCTAAACCCTAAATCCTAAACCCTAAACCCTAACCCTAACCCCTAAACCCTAACCCCTAACCCCTAACCCTTAACCCTAACCCCTAACCCCTAACCCTAAACCCTTACCCCTAACCCCTTAACCCTAAACCCTAAACCCTAACCCCTAACCCCTTAACCCTAAACCCTAACCCCTAACCCCTTAACCCTAAACCCTAACCCCTAAACCCTAAACCCTAACCCCTAACCCCTATACCCTAACCCCTAACCCCTAAACCCTAACCCCTAAATCCTAACCCCTAAACCCTAACCCCTAAACCCCTAAACCGATAAACCCTAACCCCTAAACCATAAACCCTCTTCTTCCAACGATGAGTCCATCAAAGGGTGGGGAATCTCCCCCCTTCCCACCACCTAAACCTCCAATTCCGCCAGATCCAAGCCCTATTCCGTCGTTCCCAGCCCTTGATCTCTCCAAGGCTCCGAATGCTAGCCATGTCTGCGCGTCGGCCTCCATGGCGGGGGGTAATAGCAGCTTTTCGGGATCGCTTGGGAGTATACGCGCTAATGGAGGAGAAGGTCTGAGAGGCCAAAGCGAGGTACAAGCTCCGTCGCCACCTAGGACTACGGAGAACTCGGCCAATTTTTAGGGAAGCGTCCAAGGTTCTAACCCTCCCCCTCCTAAAATCGGCTCCTCATCTCGTCGATTCTCGCCGTATGGAAGCGACAGGAGCAGTGGTGCGCTTAGAGGTAAGGGAAAAGGGATGAATCGGAAGGAGAGAGGCCAGAAAAAGTACTCCCCCATGCTTTCGGAGCTCCAGGTGAACGACTTTATTCAGGGGACACCGGCGATGGGGACCAATCGGAAGGATGGGATCTGCCCAGGTGTTCTTGGTCTGAACCCCCCCTGAAGATGGTGCCAATAATAAAGGGCCTACTAGCTTGACTCCTATCGGTGACGCTACTGTGAGGGATACCGAGATGGAAGTCTTGAAGCACACTGCTAGCCCTGATAGTATTCAGGCCCCAGATAGCGGCTACGGTATGTTTTCTCCTCGGAAAAATAAAAATGACATTCAATCGATTGTTTGGGACACGGATAACGGGCACTACAAGCTTTCGGGTGGGATTCTGGGAATTGGTACAGCCCCTAAGGAGTGTGATTCAAACCCCAAACCGGATCCCCACCAAGCGGCCAACTCAGTTTGGAACTCCCCCGTGGCTGGATTTGAATCTTTTGCTGAAAAAATAAAAAAAAGTAATGAGATCACAGGTCTAAAACTTGATTATTATCCCCCCTCATTATCCCCTGATGGTGGCTGCAGAATACACATATCCCAGGAGGACTTAAAGCTTTCGGCTCAGGTTTATTCCCTCCATTTGTATGGTTATTTTCTTGGCACCTCTATGGATTACAGAGTGGTTAGCCGATGCCTCCATAGGTTGTGGAATTTATATGAATTGGATGAGATTACTAAAAGTCCAGCAGGGTTTTACTACTTTAAGTTCAAAAGTGAGGCAGGGTTGAATCAAGTTCTAGAAAACGGTCCCTGGTTGATCAACAACATCCCTATATTCCTTAATAAATGGGAGCCGGGTCGATGCCTTGAGAAAATTGAGATGGATGTTATCCCTTTATGGGTCACGGTTCATAATGTCCCTCTTGATTTGTGGACCATTAATGGGATTTGTAAGCTGATGAGCGGAATGGGTAAGCCTCTGTTGATGGATAAACTGACCCTGCAAAGATGTGCAAATCAAACAGGTAAGATGGGTTTTGCGAGGATGCTTGTGGATGTCAAGGCGAGCAGCAACCTCCCTGCTGAGCTGGAAGTTGTATACCCGGCTGTGAACCATTACCCGAGTCGGGTTACCATTCTCCCGGTGGTGTACCAGTGGAAACTCCCCTACTGCAGTCATTGTATTTCATTCGGTCATTCCAACCAGCAATGTAGAAAGAGACCTAAACCTATGGAGCAGGAGGATGGAAATCAACCCCTGGATACCCCCCTAGTCCGGGGCTGGAGACAGCTTCGGTTGGGAACAAAACAACCCCAGCAGTGCATAATTGTACAGGTCCGCAAGTGGATGAAGACGGGTTTACTAAAGTCACCAGACGTAAGAAGTTGGGCCCCATTAAAGTTCAGAGTAAGAAACAGAAACCAGTTAGAATAAGGGCTGCTCCTCAACAAAATGATCATGTGAGAACCTTTGGCAAACATGCCCCTGCAGGTAAGATTTCTAGCTAAGTGGGTAAGTCCTCTCAAGCCAATCTGGCTGCTAGCAATCTTGATGCAGTCTTGCCTCCAACAGTGGCCTCTATTGCCTCAAATAAAGGGTCCACGGGATTTAATTTCGCTAGAGCCGTTCAAGGAGACAGGGGAGGAAAAAAACATCAGCAGCCGAGCACCAAGTTGGCTCCACAGCCCCCATCCTTTGATATCGACACTACGAATCGGTTCTCGGTGTTAGACATTCCCAACTCCATTAAATTGAATAAACTGATTGAGGTCCATGATGACTTGTACCCTCCGGATCAGAGTTTGGAAGACGGTATGGAGGTGGATATGACCCGGTCAAAGGATGATCAAATCATGGTTAATAAACCTAGTCAAAGTAGCAGTGAGGATCAGGTTCTAACCCGCTGCCTGTTTGCCAGGTGAATAGAGAATTTAGAGAGGGAGTTCGTATTCTTCCAAGTTCTTTTACGACCCCCCCTAAAGATGCCCAGCAGCCTATGGGACAGACGGCGACCAAGGCTCAATTGGTTAGAGAGGAAAAGGAAGAAAAAGACTATGGGATATCAAATGCCCAGAAAATGGCGATTACTAGTCGGCTCTGTGGTCCTGCTCAAGCTGTCCGGGCTGTTGATATGGATAATTGGGAGCAAGGTGAGCACGAATTTTTCGCGGATCAGGTCAAAGCTTTAGGCCTTGACTATGACTACTGCATCGAAGATGTTGAATCGAATGACGAGAACGGGACAGCCCAGTTTTTTGCTGCTCAAATGAAGGTAGGAATGCCGAAGGTGCCTATTCCTACGTTTTCCCAAACGTCTAAATGATTTGTAAATCCGTCGCTTTGGCCGGGCTTGGGGTGGTTTTGTGGGTAGGTAGCACTTTCTTACTCGTGTTTGGCCATTTCTATGTTTTAATTTTTGATGGAAATTGCGGAAGTTATTTGGGTGCCAAAGGGGGGATAAAAATCAGTGTGGGTATTAAGTTTTATGGGTCTAGTATGGATTTTTGGTCCCTGTTCGGTAGTTGGTACTCAGTGGAAATAGGGGACAAAAGGTTCTCGAAAACTTGGGCTGGAAATCTGAGAAATGGGAATCGGGAGTTTAATTTGGGCAATCAAAATTGGTCCAACAGAGTTATGGAGGGGTGGGCCTGTTTGGGGGTCCATCAGGCGGCCCAACAGCCGATGGCCTCAATCACTTGGGAGATATTAATTATTAGGGTGAGCTTTATGTTGTGGCTATTTCGAATGGATAAGTGGCCCAATAAGTACACGGTAAACTGGAGGGAAAGAAAGAAATTGGAGCCGGTGGGAATTTATTTTGCTAGCCAAAACATGAAGGGTTATTGGGCCTGGGCGTGGGCCCACCAGCCTTCTGTCCAGTATCAAGTCCCCCCATTGTGGGAGTTTCAGCCCAACAATCGCATGTCAGCCCAATTGGAAGACCCTAAGTGTGGGTTAGATGTTAGCACTTGTAATAATTTGCCTTGTTCTTATCTTAGCTTAACTTGTTTCTCGGTTTTCAATTGTAACAATTTTTGTAACCGTCTGCCTTTTTTAGGCTCGGTTTGTATGTTTGGGGAACCTACTCTTTGTAGTATTGGTAAGGATACCATCCCAACTAATATTACGGTTCATAGTAATCTAGTTGGGATGGTATGGTTTCCGTGGGATGGAGAATATGTGCAATTTTGTGCTTGGAGTATTACTAGTTGGGTGGCTGTAAGGTCCGGTGTGTGGGTCATTAGCATAGTTTGGGGGAGCCGTTTTGGGCATTGTACGGGGCTTGTCAGTATCCCTGACTAGTCCCTTGGGTGTTTTGTTTTGCTGTTTCCCCCTCCTTTGGTAAAATGTCCAGGGAGGGGGGAATGTGCGGGTCTGTATTCTTTTATTCTTGTTCAATTTTCCGGGGCACTGCCTCTTTATCCAAAAAAAAAACCTTAAACCCCAAACCCCAACCCCTAACGCCTAACCCTAACCCTAACCCTAAACCCTAAACCCTAAAACCATGACCCGTCCCAAGGCCCGAACCATGACCCAAACCATGACCCAAACCATGACCCGACCCGTGACCCGTCCCGTGACCCGACTCATGACCCGAACCATGGACCAACCATGATCCGACCCATGGCTCGACATGTGACTTGACCCATGACCCGACCCATGCCCGTACCCATGACCCGTCCCAAGGCCCGGACCATGTCTCGAACCATCACCCGTGCCATGACCCGACCCATGACCCAACCTATGCCCTGACCCATGACACGTCCTAAGGTCCGAACCATGTCTCGAACCATCACTCGTGCCGTGACCCGACCCATGACCCAACCTATGCCCTGACCCATGATCCAAACCATGAAACGTCTCATGACCCGACTCATAGTATAAATTTGTAAGGCCCCAAACCCGGGAGGCCTCACTTATTGGATTTACTCATTCACAAGCAGTTCTTAAACATGAATATCAGATAACTTAATCGTTGTTCATACATGCGGAAGCGTAAACATAGTTTAAAACATATTTACATCATAACTAAACATAACGGGATGTCAGTCTTCAAAAGCAGTCGGATAACTCTTCATCTCTAGCCAAGCATCACCGTCCATCCTCATAACCTGCCTTAACCTGAATGTGTACACTTAAAAACGTCAGCTACGCTGGTGAGTTCTAGTTTTCGTTCGTTTTAAGAAATGGTTCATCATTCAAACATTCAATAGGGTTTAACATTCGTATAAGAAAACAAGGCCTTTCATTCATAAACCTTCGCACATTTAAACACAATCATTTGTTTAAAACATTAACATTCATTTAAGTCATACATTATTATCTAAAATCTGTATCGTTACGCGTCTCAATGTCCCCGTAGGAACTTTTAATGTTGTGGGCAACCGTTACGTATCGCCGTCATTGCCACAACCATACACTACGTGGGTCAACCGTTACGTATCGCCGTCATTGCCCAACCCTTCAATGCGTGGGGTCAACCGTTACGTATCGCCGTCATTGCCCAACACGCATCTTTCCTTTGGAAATCAACCGTTACGTATCGTCGTCATTGATTTCCCATTACCTCGTTCGCTTAGGATGATCGTCATCACCCGAGTAACCGTCGTTACTCCCTTACCAGTTGTACAACATCAAAACCATTGACATGCCACAAAGACATTGCCCATGTTGTTCTTGTGGTAACTATGGCTCGCTGTCCATAATCTACCACAAGGCTGGGAATCACATTCCCAGACTTCATTCGTCAATTCCATTCATTCGACAGATTAGATTTGTAATGACTTCTTTAAAACCTTTGCCCCTTTTGTTTTCTTTTCATAAAACCTTTCCTTCACTTTCAAAACCCTTTACCTTTTCATTAAACCATTTCTTTATAACATTCGTTCGTAAACATTCCGTTCATAAACTTTCTTTCCATAAATCCTTCGTTCCAAATCATTTCCTTTCGTAAACGTAGTTTCATAAAAATCATTTTATAAAACAACATTTCATACGTGTACACACCAGCCCGAAAACATTATATAAAAACATTTAAAAGAGGGCTTCTAGAACTCACCTGATAAGCTAGTCTCGGTTGTCCTAAACGAAGGTCCAACGACTTCACGTACGATCTGAATTGAGTAGTTACATACACATCAGACCATTACCGACTCTAACGGTTTAACCCTTCTAAACATACTAATCTCTACTCAACAGCCTGATATCTGCGCACTTAGCAAGTGCGCAGACCCTGCTGCCTGCGCACTTAGCAAGTGCGCAGACCCGGCTGCCTGCGCACTTAGCAAGTGCGCAGACCCTGCCTCCTGCGCACTTAGCAAGTACGCAGGTCCTTCCTCCTGCGCACTTAGCAAGTGCGCAGGTTCCTCCTCCTGCGCACTTAGCAAGTGCGCAGGACCTGCTCCGTGCGCACTTAGCAAGTGCGCACGACCTGTTCTTCGCGAAAAACCCTAACTTTCGCATTCGGTCTGATCATGTCAAGATCCCGAACCCCTTTGCATTCAAAACATTCGTTTTCCCTTAGGGATCTCAAATCTATGATTATTTATCAGATTCATCCGTTCAAACCTTGTCTTTTCACCCAAAACCCGAAAAACCCAAAAACGAACAAAAACTCAGATTTAGGTCGGATCGTTACCTGAATCGAGCTTCTGATCCGGAGGTTCTTCTCACGAGTGCAAGAGACACGAGCGGGTGCAATCTTGTGCGATTCCGACACTTTCTCTCTCTACGGTTTTCTCTCTCTAGAATTGCAAATGAGAGAAACATGTGATGACCCTGGCTATTTATAGGGGAGACCTCCCCAAGCCCGGTTCGCGACTGACCCGGCCCGACTTCGACCCGCTTGAACTCGTTAACTTTATTTCTCGACATTTTGGGATGTTACAAGTCTACCCCCCTTATAATAGGTTTCGTCCCCGAAACCTATCACAAGTCAAATAATTGAGGGTACGACTCCCTCATCTCCGCCTCCGTTTCCCATGTAGCCTCCGATCCCTTTCGGTGCCTCCATTGGACTTTAACCAATTGGATCACTTTGTTACGCAAACGCTTCTCCTTTCGGTCCAGGATAGCCACGGGTTCTTCGATGTAATTAAGGCTGTTGTCGACCTCGATGTCAGTAAGTAGTACGTGAGCCGATTCATCCGCCAAACACTTTCGCAAGTGTGATACATGGAAGGTAGGATGAATCCCACTTAACTCATCAGGCAACTCCAACCGATAAGCGACTTCACCAACCCGTGCCGCTATCCTAAAAGGTCCGACAAACCTCGGACTTAACTTTCCTCTCTTTCTGAATCGAATGATTCCCTTCCAGGGCGACACTTTCAACATTACTTTGTCCCCAACATCAAACTCAATAGGCCTTCGTCGTTTATCCGCGTAGGATTTCTGACGATCTTGTGCGGCCTTCATTCGAGCTTTGATTTGATCAAACCTTTCTGATGTTTCTTTTATAACTTCAAGACTTCCCAATTCCTTCTGTCCAATCTCACCCCAACAAACCGGGGTCCTGCATCTTCTACCATACAACATTTCGTAAGGCGGCATGCCTATCGTTGTGTGATGACTATTGTTGTAGGAGAATTCAGCTAATGGCAGATGGCTGTCCCAACTGCCACCGAAGTCAATAATACAAGCACGGAGCATATCCTCCAATGTCTGAATGGTCCTTTCGGACTGACCATCCGTTTGTGGGTGGTATGCCGTGCTGATATTAAGCCTCGTACCCATCGCCTCGTGAAATCTTTTCCAGAACCTCGATGTAAATCGTGTGTCCCGGTCAGATACGATCGTCAAAGGCATCCCATGCCGCGCTACTACTTCGTTGATAAATACCTCTACTAACCTTTCTGACGAGAACGCCTCGCGAATAGGTAGGAAATGAGCACTCTTCGTTAAACGGTCCACAATTACCCAAATGGCGTCATGACCTTTAGCTGTGCGAGGTAGCCTAGTTATGAAGTCCATGGTAATGTGTTCCCACTTCCATTCCGGTATATCAAGTGGCTGAATCTTTCCATACGGTTTCTGGTGCTCGGCCTTTACTTGCGAGCAAGTCAAACACTTGCTTACATACTTCGTCACATCACGTTTCATTCCAGGCCACCAGTATTCCCTCCTCAGATCTTGGTACATTTTATTGGTACCGGGATGGATAGAGTAACGAGACTTATGAGCCTCATCCAAGATTTTGCTCCTAAGTTCGCCACCTATAGGTATCCATATCCGTCCATAACGTGTCCTAACACCTAGGGTGTTATATTCCAATTTGTCCTGTTGGCCAACCATCCTTTCTTTCTTTATATTTTCTTCTTTAAGTGCCTCATCTTGAGCTCTTTCGATTTCGCTCATCACATCCGATGTTACCACCAACTGGCAAGCTTTCACTCTAATAGGAGTAGGCACATCCTTTCGGCTTAGAGCGTCAGCCAACACGTTTGCCTTTCCAGGGTGGTACATTATTTCACAGTCATAGTCCTTCAGGAGTTCCAACCATCTCCTCTGCCTCATATTAAGCTCCTTTTGTTCGAAGAAGTACTTCAAACTTTTGTGGTCGGAGTAAATAGTAAACCTTACCCCGTACAGGTAGTGCCTCCAGATTTTCAATGAAAATACGACAGCAGCAAGTTCCAAATCGTGAGTCGGATAGTTGACTTCGTGAACCTTCAACTGCCGCGACGCATATGCAATCACTCTACCACGCTGCATCAACACACACCCCAATCCCTGACCCGAAGCGTCAGAGTATACCACCAAATCTTCACTGCCCTTGGGAAGGGCCAAGACTGGAGCTTGTGTTAGCTTCTCTTTCAATTCCTTAAACGCCTCATCCTGGGTCGAACCCCATTCGTACTTTACTTCTTTCCGAGTCAACTTTGTCAACGGCGAAGCTATTTTTGAGAAATTCTGGATGAATCTCCGATAGTAGCCTGCCAATCCCAAGAAACTGCGGATTTCAGTTAGCGTCTTAGGAGTGTCCCATTCACTTACCGTTACTATCTTTGCTGGGTCAACCATAATGCCGTTCGGGCCAATGACGTGACCTAGGAATTGGACTTCCCTAAGCCAGAACGCGCATTTGGAGAACTTAGCATACAACTTCTCCTTCTTTAGAGCTTCCAACACTTCCTTTAAGTGACATGCGTGGTCACCCTCATTCTTGGAGTAGATAAGGATATCATAGATGAACACTATTACCGATCGATCCAGCATCGGTCGACACACCCTATTCATTAAATCCATGAACGCTGCGGGGGCGTTCGTCAATCCGAAAGACATCACGCGGAACTCGAAATGTCCATAACGCGTGCGAAATGCAGTTTTCGGTATGTCTTCTTCCCTCACCTTCAACTGATGGTACCCGGACCGAAGGTCGATTTTCGAAAACCAACTTGCGCCTTGCAACTGGTCGAACAGGTCATCGATCCTTGGTAAAGGGTACTTGTTCTTCACCGTTCGTTTATTCAACTCGCGATAATCGATACACATTCTCATCGAACCATCTTTCTTCTTTACAAACAACACCGGAGCACCCCACGGCGAGATGCTCGGTTGGATAAATCCTTTCTCAAGTAACTCGTCCAGTTGGACCATAAGTTCCTTCATTTCCACTGGTGCTAGTCGATATGGAGCCTTAGCCACGGGCTGGACATCTGGTACTAAGTCAATTCGGAACTCAATTTCTCTATCGCGTGGTATCCCAGGCAAATCCTCTGGAAACACCTCCGGGTACTCGCGTACCACGGGTACATCGTCTAGTCCCTTCACTTCCTTACACTTATCAATTACATATACCAGATAAGCCTCGCATCCGCGCCTCAAATAATTCGTTGCCTTAATCATTGAGATGACATTTGGCATCGGGGCGTCACGATCTCCAAAAACCTCGACTTTGCTACCATCCGGAGCCTTGAGTTGGATTATCTTTCGTTTACATATAATTTGTGCTTCATTGGCAGTTAGCCAATCCATACCTAACACGACATCAAACCCTCCCAAAACCATAACAAACAATCTGACAAGGAACCTATGTCCTTCTATTTTTATTGTGAAGTTGTCAACTACATCGGTCACTCTCGCAGTTCTACCCTCTGCGGTTTCTACGCTAAAGGCCCTTTCTAACTTACTGGCAGCGTACTTCATTCTCTTACAAAAAGACGCAGATATAAAACTCTTACCGGCACCCGAATCAAATAACACAGAAACAAGAGTGTTGTCAAGGACGAATGTACCTGACGCCACATCGGGATCCACCCTGGCTTGTTCTTGAGTCAGTGCGTACGCACGAGTCTTTGCACGAGATCCCTCTCCCTTCTTTTCCGGGCCCTTTCCTTTCCCGGTTTCCCCCATCCTAGGCTTGGTACATTCTCGGCTCATATGGCCGAAATCCCCACAGTTGTAGCATTTGTAACCTTGCGGGCATTCTCGAGAGTAGTGCCCCGTCTTGCCACACTTAAAGCACAAGCTAGATCCCACTCTGCATTCACCTACATGCTCCCTTCCACACTTCTTACAAACAGTCGGCTCATCCACCCGAGCCCTCTTATCACGAGCCCCAAACATTTTTCCCCCAATTCGCTTGTTTGAGAAGCTCGGTCTCTTCTTTTGCTCTTCAACGGCAACAACATTCAGTGCCAGATCGTCAAACACCACGCCGCTTAGCTCTACTGCCGAATCATAGGTAGTAGGGGCGTTTGCCTTAACATAGGTGCGGACCTGGTCCGGCAACCCTTGAATATAACAGGCAATCTTTCTCTCTTCTGTAGTGACAAGGTGTGGCGCCAGACGTGCCAGTTCATTAAATCGGGTTGTGTATTGCCGGTGCGTCATGTTCCCGGCCTTCAAACCCAGAAATTCCCTCTCCACCTTTTCAATCTCGTTCCTTGGGCAGAAATTCTTGATTACCAAAGTTTTCAAGTCAGCCCACATCATCGCATCCACAATCTCGCTCCCTTTAGCTTGACGTACACCTTCCCACCAATGGGATGCTTCCTCCCTCAAGGAGTTAGCAGCAAATTTTACCACTTGATCCGTTCGGCACTCGCTCAGACGAATAGCAGCTTCCATACGGATCACCCAATCAAATGTAGCCACCGCGTCCTTCTTTCCAGTGAGTATCGGCGGGTCACATGCCTTAAAGGACTTATAATCACATCCGCGAGCAGGCGGTGCATTGCCGGTCTCATTGTTCTGAGCACCAATTGCCGCGCTAGACCCACCCGCCCCATTGACCTGCTTCAACGCTTCAGCCAACAGACCTGGCAGAGAATTCTTCATCAATTCTGTGAATTCTCGAGCTATAGCTGCTCTCACTTCTGGTTCAAAAGTGAAAGGTTGTTCTTCAACCTGTGTCTGCTCAGCTTCATGCACACTAACCGCCGGTTCAGTGTGAACACTTCCTTCTTCACTGTGTTCTTGGCGCGCAGGAATCCTGCCACGCCCACCATTTCGACCGCCGGTACGACCACCGGTACGGCCACCACGCCTTCCGTTCCCTCTCCTTGCCATTTCGTTCTATAAGACGAGAAATCCAATGTCATCACGCTAGTTAACAAATATAATTCAATAAGTACTGTAAGATGTTAATATACACTGGCCATCTGTAATTAACCATTACACTACCTTTCGATTTCTATTTGACCACCTTTGTGATTCCATCAGAACACAAGTCCTTTCCTAACTCTTTCTAAGGCATACTACATACACATACTCTACTTTACATACCTGATGCTTTGGCTCGAGTTACCCGTACTGGCATCCGCTTTCGGTCCCATTCAAAGTTTAAGTTCAGACACTGGGAGTGTCCGAATCTCTCAAACTATTGCTCTGATACCAACTTGTAAGGCCCCAAACCCGGGAGGCCTCACTTATTGGATTTACTCATTCACAAGCAGTTCTTAAACATGAATATCAGATAACTTAATCGTTGTTCATACATGCGGAAGCGTAAACATAGTTTAAAACATATTTACATCATAACTAAACATAACGGGATGCCAGTCTTCAAAAGCAGTCGGATAACTCTTCATCTCTAGCCAAGCATCACCGTCCATCCTCATAACCTGCCTTAACCTGAATGTGTACACTTAAAAACGTCAGCTACGCTGGTGAGTTCTAGTTTTCGTTCGTTTTAAGAAATGGTTCATCATTCAAACATTCAATAGGGTTTAACATTCGTATAAGAAAACAAGGCCTTTCATTCATAAACCTTCGCACATTTAAACACAATCATTTGTTTAAAACATTAACATTCATTTAAGTCATACATTATTATCTAAAATCTGTATCGTTACGCGTCTCAATGTCCCCGTAGGAACTTTTAATGTTGTGGGCAACCGTTACGTATCGCCGTCATTGCCACAACCATACACTACGTGGGTCAACCGTTACGTATCGCCGTCATTGCCCAACCCTTCAATGCGTGGGGTCAACCGTTACGTATCGCCGTCATTGCCCAACACGCATCTTTCCTTTGGAAATCAACCGTTACGTATCGTCGTCATTGATTTCCCATTACCTCGTTCGCTTAGGATGATCGTCATCACCCGAGTAACCGTCGTTACTCCCTTACCAGTTGTACAACATCAAAACCATTGACATGCCACAAAGACATTGCCCATGTTGTTCTTGTGGTAACTATGGCTCGCTGTCCATAATCTACCACAAGGCTAGGAATCACATTCCCAGACTTCATTCGTCAATTCCATTCATTCGACAGATTAGATTTGTAATGACTTCTTTAAAACCTTTGCCCCTTTTTGTTTTCTTTTCATAAAACCTTTCCTTCACTTTCAAAACCCTTTACCTTTTCATTAAACCATTTCTTTATAACATTCGTTCGTAAACATTCCGTTCATAAACTTTCTTTCCATAAATCCTTCGTTCCAAATCATTTCCTTTCGTAAACGTAGTTTCATAAAAATCATTTTATAAAACAACATTTCATACGTGTACACACCAGCCCGAAAACATTATATAAAAACATTTAAAAGAGGGCTTCTAGAACTCACCTGATAAGCTAGTCTCGGTTGTCCTAAACGAAGGTCCAACGACTTCACGTACGATCTGAATTGAGTAGTTACATACACATCAGACCATTACCGACTCTAACGGTTTAACCCTTCTAAACATACTAATCTCTACTCAACAGCCTGATGTCTGCGCACTTAGCAAGTGCGCAGACCCTGCTGCCTGCGCACTTAGCAAGTGCGCAGACCCGGCTGCCTGCGCACTTAGCAAGTGCGCAGACCCTGCCTCCTGCGCACTTAGCAAGTACGCAGGTCCTTCCTCCTGCGCACTTAGCAAGTGCGCAGGTTCCTCCTCCTGCGCACTTAGCAAGTGCGCAGGACCTGCTCCGTGCGCACTTAGCAAGTGCGCACGACCTGTTCTTCGCGAAAAACCCTAACTTTCGCATTCGGTCTGATCATGTCAAGATCCCGAACCCCTTTGCATTCAAAACGTTCGTTTTCCCTTAGAGATCTCAAATCTATGATTATTTATCAGATTCATCCGTTCAAACCTTGTCTTTTCACCCAAAACCCGAAAAACCCAAAAACGAACAAAAACTCAGATTTAGGTCGGATCGTTACCTGAATCGAGCTTCTGATCCGGAGGTTCTTCTCACGAGTGCAAGAGACACGAGCGGGTGCAATCTTGTGCGATTCCGACACTTTCTCTCTCTATGGTTTTCTCTCTCTAGAATTGCAAATGAGAGAAACATGTGATGACTTTGGCTATTTATAGGGGAGACCTCCCCAAGCCCGGTTCGCGACTGACCCGGCCCGACTTCGACCCGCTTGAACTCGTTAACTTTATTTCTCGACATTTTGGGATGTTACAAAATTTATTAATTACAAATATTTTATTTTTCATAATATATTTTACTATTACCAAACAACTTGAATTAATGATTTATTTCATTCTCACAGGGTAACCAAACATGACAAGGGAATGGAATGGTCCATTTCTTTCCCTTATCCATTCCATTCACTCGTCAATTCCATTCCTTAGTTCATTCCATTACCTCATACCAAACAGACCCCATGTTTATCACAACCGTAACCCAACCCATTTACTCACCAAAACTGCCCAATATAATTCTGTCACCTCAAAACTACACATTTTACTCATTTACTCAGATTTCATTGGAAACGCCCTACTCATTTACTCACCAACATTTTAAAAAAAACATTTAAATAAAAAACATACTTTTTTATTAATTAAAAATACATAAGATAACTAAAAATAACAAAATACGAAAAAAGTTACAAATTAAAAAAAAAACCCGTTAAATTAAACATAATCGTCTTCCGAATCGCTGCTGACCCACTCCGGTAGTGTAGCAAAATGTTCAACAAGATCATATCGTAGTTTAAAGTGTGTCTTTTGATCCCGCAATTCATTAATTACACCGTCGTCTACTACTTCATTGGTTGGAGGGTCCATCACGTAGCTGGGTGAGATTGCATTTCCGTCATGCTTTAAAATCATACTGTGCAATATGATACATGCAGAAACCACATTTTGTATTTTTTGACGTTTACGTGACCGTTGCGGACGATTAATTACCTCTCATAGGGTATTGGTGATCACCTCTCATAAATTGGGCACGCAAACTAGTCGGACACATCCTCCAAACGACATGCGTACACTCGATGCCACCGATCATCCCTGGAAGGCTCCATCTAGTTTCATGCGCATTATACAAACGTGCAATGTCGTGGCTTGTAGGTCTACGTAAAAACTCTTTGTCGTAAAACATAATAATAGAATTGCAAAAGTATTCTAAACATTCACGAGCAGTCCTAGCGGACATAGATAAATATTCATCATATTCGTCAGGCGGCAGTGTTGTAAAAATCGCTAGACGCTAGGCGGGCGGTGGGGTAGGGCCTAGGCCTAGGCGGGATTAATCGGGGCCTAGGCCTAGGCGGGATTAATCGGGGCCTAGGCGGGATTAATCGGATTGGAATTTTTATATGTAATTTTCAGTTTTATATATATATACACACATTTTTATATGTAATTTTTATAAAAATGTTCATTTTTGAATATTTTTACACTTATTTAGCTGGAATTTGAAGGGTTTGACTAAGGTTTTTCCAGAAAATCCACGGTTTTCGTCGAAATTTGGCCGAAAATTTTAGATTTTTGCCAGAATATGGCCGCGTAAGCCCAATTTAGACCGCCTAGCCCGACTAGGTCCGATTTGGACCGCCCAGCGATTTTTCGACCGATGAACTCGATATCATCCGGGTATTACACCCCTTTCACCCTAACCAAGGCATTCCCATCAGATATCAAAACCTACCTCAATGAAAAACATATTACAATCCCCAATTCTTGGTATATCCTGTGTCAAGAAACTCAAAACAATACCAGCAAAAAACACAACTCCATTTGAAATACATATTTTGTAGGTTACCAAAAGCAAAGCAAAGCAAAAGTAGTTAATTACTTTGAACTGATGATGAAGGGTAAGAAATCAAAGTCATTATTGATAACAAATTAAAGTAAACACCAACGAGAGACGGGGTGAAGAAAAAGCTACAAAAGCATGTCTCATGAAGCCGAATAATGACACACCATTCATAATGAACCGGTTTTGGGTAGAACCGGTTTTGTAGGAACCGGTTTTGGAGAGAAACGGTTTTGGATAGAACCGGTTTTGGAGAGAAACGGTTTTGGATAGAACCGGTTTTGACTAGAAAAATTGGAACCTATCCAGACCCTACGGGTAGGGTCCGTTCCAGTTCAGATCCGGAAGAACCGGTTCCGGTTCCTTGGGCGGTTCCGGTTCCGATTTTTTTGTTCACCTCTAGTCAGAATGAGGGTGAGGAAAATCAGAATGGCATAAAAAAAACACAGCCCAATAAAATCCAAATATAAAAGCCAAGCCCACAATTCAAAAATAGTATACCTCAACATCAAACAATAATATCCCAAAAATAATATCCCCAAAGAATCAGACTTCCAAAAAAACTCAAAACATAAAAGTCAACGAACAAATCAATATCTATATCCCACTTATACTTCCTCAGCCCTCTCATTATGTAAAAACTGTACCTTGCACTGAGATACAATTGGAAGATTTTCCAATTCACTGCGGATGAGCATTACCACTTCTTTTGGGACGTCATTTCTGAAAAAAAGTTCCAAATTCTTTAGGTTTCTAGCCCTTTCCAGGATATACTGCATAAATTCAAACTCAATCTCCAACCCACTAGGATGCAACCTCAGGGTTTGCAATGTCTCTATGCACCTTGGAGGTGGCTGGTTTTGATGCCATTCATAACCTTGCAGCTAATTTTTTAACAACACGGGATAAAGTAACAAGTTAGCACGCGTAGAACAACACGGGATAAAGTACCATCAAATCAGAGTTAGTTCCAGATTAGTACCTTTCCAATAGTAAGATGTTCTAGAAGAGGACACCTTTCGAGAACCTGAAAGATCGCACTGAGTCCATGATCGACGGGTTCTTTGAACTCTAAACACCTCATGTTTAGAGACCTCTCCACGCGTGCAATCCATGGTACCTAGTGACAAATGACCATGAGTTATGATTATGCTTAAACAACTAAATAGCAAAAAAAGCGATCCGAAACCGAAAGAAAAAAACCAACGGTTTGGTTTTATATTTTTGTAAAAACCTTACAGTTCGGTTTTCAGAATTTCAAAAGAGATACTTACATAGCCAAAACCGTCATAGGTCACGGCTTTGAGCGCCGGAGAATTGTTAATAACCCTAACAACGTTCTGAAAAACGTCATGATGGGCTGAGGTATCAAACTTTTCAAGACCCGGAAGGTAGATTTCCAATTCCGGGTCCCAAGTAAGCTGCTCCCAAAGTGCTGGGACCCACCTTGAGAACCGAAGCTTAAGTTTTTTTAGTGTCCCGCATGTGAAAAAAACCGGAGGTAACTCTAGCGAATGCACCGCTAGATCTAACTCGGTAATGTGTCGGGATAAAGCACTGTGGATCAACGTCATGGGTGGGGCAAGCAAGGAATGGCTAACATGGAGGTGGAACTCCTCTAGTCGGATGGCCCCGAGAGCTTCCATGACATGCTCGTTAAACGAAGACATCCTCTCAAAGTCATTGAGCCCTTCATCGTCTAGGCGGATGGTACGAATTAGCTTCCAAGACTTTTCCCACTCACGTGATAGCACGCAGGTCCTCACTGTGGACACCGTGGGTAAGAAGGATAAAACCTTGGATCTGATCTCCAATGGCAGGATGCTGAGTTTGTCTTCCATTCCTAAAAGATTAAGAAAAAGATGAGTAGGTTAACAATTATGAATAACAGTACATAATTTCAATACAATACAGAAACATTCAATTAAACCGTTCGATTTAGCCCCAAAATCACAACCAGACAAGAATCTTGATCACAAGTTCGTAAATTTCAATACAGTACAGAAACATTCAATTAAACCGTTCGATTTAGCCCCAAAATCACAACCAGACAAGAATCTTGATCACAAGTTCGTAAATTTCAATACAGTACAGAAACATTCAATTAAACCGTTCGATTTAGCCCCAAAATCACAACCAGACAAGAATCTTGATCACAAGTTCGTAAATTTCAATACAGTACAGAAACATTCAATTAAACCGTTCGATTTAGCCCCAAAATCACAACCAGACAAGAATCTTGATTACAAGTTCGTACCTGAAATCAGTGAATGCGCCGCTTTACGTTTACGCTTGTGGTGGCGTCGCAGGAGTACGGCGCTGTTGTGGAGGAGAAGTGGTGGTGGTTCAGGCGGCAACTGAGATGGGGTGGTGAAGGATATGAAAAGAGGTTGTGCAAAATCAAAAGAGGTTAACAACTGGGGGGAAATTAACTTACGATATTTAAATGATTAGATAGTATATACCTGAGTGATGGGTTAGTGAGGGAGCGCGACTTCATTTTCTACAATTCTCATACGAGAGCATTAAATTCATTTTATAATTTATTAATAAAATTATATATTAATTTTATATAAATAAAATTACATTAAATAAAATCTCCATAAATAAAATTACATAAATTAAAAAAAAACATAAAAAACTAATATTTAATTAAAATCTTGATAACGTTCATAAATATGCTCGATCAAGTCCGCTTTGAGTGCATCATGAATATCCCGGTGTTGTATTTCTTGACGGTTTTTTCGCTTTTAATCTTCGTCAATTTTTTCGTAGGTTGGCTCCTCTTCATTTGGGTTATATTGACAAATTGCCACTTCTTGGTCCTCCAAAATCATATTGTGCAAAATTACACAAGCATACATTATCTTCCTAATTCTCGTTTGAGACCAAAATCGAGTCGGTCGTTCGATAATATATCACTTATTCTTCAAGAGACCAAACGCTCGTTCGATATCTTTCTTTGCCGCAACGCCAAAGAACGCATGCCAAATCCATATGTCATATGAAGCCACAGATTCAAGCATAATACTAGGACGAGGATGATCCCCACGTGAAAACTGACCTCACCACGCATTGGGACAGTTTTTCCACTCCCAATGCATATAATCGATGCTACCAAGCATCCCGACAAAGCCATGTTTAGCTTCATGGGCCGCATATAATTGTTGAATGTCGCTAGCCGCCGGTTTACGTAAATATCTAGTATGATACAATTTAATTATAGCTTTGGAAAATTTGTAAATACAATATCTGTAGTTCGGGAAGACATCTTCAAGTAACCATCGAACGAATCACTTGCGGTGCCATACGCCATTTGACGAATCGCGGCCATACACTTTTGCACGGACGTAAAACCAATCCTACCTCTTGCATCAACCCGTTGGCGAAACCAAGGCACCTCTCTCTCCATATCATTTTTAATTCTTAAAAATAAATTCCGGCTCATTATAAATCAGGTACTAAATTGCACCTCTCGATGTAAGTACACCCTTCGTCAAAGTAGTCTTTGTGTAGAAGTGTGTTAGCAGCCGTCCGATCACGATTAAGACGAGCCCTTCGTTTTAAAGGTTGTGAGGATTCAGCTTATTCCCACCACTGAAGTGCCGCCGTTGAGAAAGCACGGAACATCATATTCCGGGCTTTCTCGCTTGAAGATGAAGACATTTTTCTAAAAAAAATATATAAAGTTGTACGAGAGTGGTGTTATTATTTGTGAAATTTATTAGGTAAATGAGATATATTTATAGTGGGTTATTTGTAAGGCCCCTTTCCCGGGTAACCTCACTTGTTGGATTTACTCATAAACATAGTCATAAAATACTGAATTTATATTAAAAACATTCGTCATTCAATTACATAATCATAACAGCGGAAGTCTTTACAATTAAAAACATAACATTGTTCGAAGACATATAAAACAAAAGAGGGATGTCAGTCTCGTGCCGGGTAACCTCCACGCCATCGCACGACCTCATCTTCCTTTACCTGAAATGTATACTAAAAGTCAGCTAACGCTGGTGAGTTCTAGTTTAATGCAATTAGGTATAAACATTCTTTTCTTTATAAGTATGCATAATTATATATATATATATATATATATATATATGTTTATATAAGTACACATTGGCTTGAATTGCTTCCCATTTATCATTCTTCGCAAATACATATAGATATATATTCACATCATTGGTCTCATTTATTTTCATAACTTTTGCTTCTCTTTCTTCTTTATTTTGTGATTGCATATATATATACATTCACCTTTTCTTTTCTTTTCTTTACATTCATGGGTAATACTCTTAAGGGTGATCAACCCGTCTTTTGGTTGCGAAGGTCACAAAGACAATCGTCGCGGTCCATCGTCATGGCCCACCTATACTTACAACCGTCCGGCAACAAGTGCCGTCCGTCATTTTATTCTTACAACCGTCCGGCAACCTTTGTCCGTCCGTCATGACTTACAACCGTCCTACCGTCGTAGGCCGTAATTCGCCCGTCTACCCGAAGGTATCCGTTTCCCATGCGACTATTATTTATACAACCGTTCTACTATAAGATGCCAATTTTTCTTAGACCGTCCGTTAATAACTTTAGTACGTCCTAGCTGATGAAGGAACGCACTTGTGGCATTCGTACGTCCTAGCTGATGAAGGAACGCACTTGTCCCGGTTGTACGATAGTCACGTGGTCGTCCGTCTACCGAAGTAGCCGTTATCATCGAAGCGTCCATAACGTTTTCTTATACTTGGCAAGCAATATATACATGGATATAAAGCAAGATTTCTTCTTTACACGTTATGTCATACTTTCGTTCATTCTTTAAAAATCATACGTTTCATTCTTTATTCATAATTCTATTTCGTGTAAAGATATATATATATATATATATATATATATATATATATATATATATTGTATACCATGTATGATCACATTGACATTCATAACTGTTATTCATTTAGTGTATACATTTCAGCCCCAAAACATTTATAAATCATTTGCACATAACATAGAAGGGGGCACATAGAACTCACCTGATGAGTAGTTTCTGAAATACACTAAGCTGGCTACTGGGCGTCACTAATGTCTCTCACGATCTGTATAATAAAGTCGTACTCGTAAGGTAGTGCTCCTAGATGACATTAGACATTACTATGCTTGAACTTAGTAGTTTCGATGGATTTGCTTTATCGAAACTTGGTAGTTTCGATAGGTTGCTTCTGTCGAAACTTGGTAGTTTCGATAGGTAACTTAGGTGTAATCTTAGCTTCGGATCGTGGGCTTATATCTAAACTATGGTAGTTTCGATGGGTATGCATATATCGAAACTGAGTAGTTTCGATGGGTCTGCACATATCGAAACTATTGCACTTATCGAAACTAAGTAGTTTCGATGGGTCTGCTCATATCGAAACTAAGTAGTTTCGATGGGTCTGCACATCGTCTTCCCCAAAAATCTGAAGTTTTTGCATGCAAGTCTGATCGAGTCAATATCTAAATTTTTCTTTGATCACAACGTTCGTTTTTCATTGTAGATGCTATACCTAAGTTCACTTTCAAGTTTTATTCGCAAAATCGTTATCTTTTTGGCCAAAACCCGAAACTTCCCAAAACGAACAAAAACTCATAATGTGGTCGAATCGTTACCTAGATTGAAATTCTGATTCAGAGGTTTTGCTCACGGGCTCAGCTGTAACGTGCTCCTCCAATCTCGTGACGATCCGTCGACTTTCTCTCTCTAGACCTGAGTTTTCCTTTCTCTCTCTAGAAGCTGTGTGAGTGTGGACTGAGCAGGGAAGAGGGCTGCCTTGCCTTATATATATACCTGGGCTTCCCTCGGCCCATTGAAGCCGAGCCCAAGCCCGCTCCCTTTTGTTTAAATATTCCGACTAAATCACCGGTCTCGCTATATTTATTCGTTCTATTATTTTTGGGATGTTACAAGTCTACCCTCCTTAAAGAGGTTTCGTCCTCGAAACTGTTCATACGTTAAACAATTGAGGGTATAGTCCCCTCATCTCGTCTTCTTTTTCCCACGTAGCTTCCGACCCTTTTCTGTGCTTCCATTGTATCTTGACTAACGGTATCGACTTATTGCGTTGTCGCTTCTCAGCTCGGTCAAGAATGGCTATCGGTTCCTCTACATAATTTAGACTGTTATCCACTTCGATCTCGTCGTAAGGTGTGCGTAAGTGCGACACGTGAAACGTAGGGTGTATTCCACTAAGCTCAACGGGTAGGTCGAGTCTGTAAGCAACTTGACCCACTCTTGCTAGAATCTTGAAAGGTCCGACAAACCTTGGGCTTAGTTTGCCACGCTTTTCTGAATCGGATGATTCCTTTCCATGGTGATACCTTTAACAGTACCATGTCCCATACTTGAAACTCTAAATCCCTTCTTCTCTTATCCGCGTATGATTTCTGTCTGTCTTTTGCAGCTTTCATTCGAGCTTTGATTTGATCAAATTTCTCAGAAGTAGCTTTGACCACTTCGAGACTTGCAAAATCCTTCTGTCCAATTTCCCCCCAACAAACTGGGGTCCTACATCTCCTTCCATACAACATTTCAAATGGCGGCATACCAATCGTTGAATGATAGCTATTATTATATGAGAATTCAGCCAATGGTAGATGGCTGTCCCAGCTCCCACCGAAGTCAATGGTACAGGCTCGGAGCATGTCCTCCAAGGTCTGAATGGTCCTTTCAGATTGGCCTTCGGTTTGAGGGTGGTAAGCGGTGCTGATGTTCAGTCTAGTGCCCATCGATTCACTGAATTTCTTCCAAAACCTTGACGTGAATCTAGTATCCCTGTCGGACACAATCGACAGCGGCATTCCATGTCTACTCACAATTTCCTTGATAAATATTTCTGCTAGCTTTTCCGAAGAAGAAGTTTCTCGTATTGGCAAGAAGTGAGCACTCTTTGTCAAGCGGTCGACGATCACCCAAATGGTATCATTGCCTTTAGCTGTTCGTGGTAGCTTGGTAATGAAGTCCATCGTGATTTCCTCCCACTTCCATTCCGGTATTGGTAGAGGTTGCATTTTACCGCATGGTTTCTGGTGCTCGGCCTTAACTAGAGAACACGTTAGGCACTTGCTCACGTATTCTGTCACATCATTCTTCATGTCGGGCCACCAGTATTCTTTCTTCAAGTCTTGATACATTTTGTTTGTCCCGGGGTGGATAGAATAACGAGACTTATGGGCCTCATCGAGTATTTTGGCTCTAAGCTCGCCAATCTTAGGTATCCACATTCGGCCAAACCTAGTTCGTACTTTGTGTGCATTTGCATCTAAGTTCCCTCGTTGTCCTACTATTCTTTCCCGTTTCACATTTCTTTCTAACAATGCTTCATCTTGTGCCTTTGATATTTCACCCATCAAGTCTGGTGTTATAATCAACTGACACGCTTTGATCCGGATAGGTGCCGATTCTTCCTTTCTACTTAAAGCGTCAGCCACTACGTTTGCCTTGCCCGGATGGTACAATATCTCACAGTCATAGTCTTTCAGTAGCTCTAACCATCTCCTTTGTCTCATGTTTAATTCCTTTTGTTCGAAAAAGTACTTCAGGCTTTTGTGATCGGAGTAAATGGTGCATTTAACTCCATACAGATAGTGTCTCCATATTTTTAACGCGAAAACTACTGCTGCTAATTCTAGATCGTGTGTTGGGTAGTTAACCTCGTGAATCTTTAGTTGCCGCGATGCGTAAGCAATTACCTTTCCTCGTTGCATGAGTACGCACCCTAAACCCTGCCCTGAAGCGTCAGAGTAGACTACCAAGTCTTCATTTCCCTCAGGTAGTGTTAAGACTGGAGCTTGGGTTAATCGTGCCTTAAGTTCCTCAAACGCGTTGTTTTGGGTTTGACCCCATTCATATTTCACTTCCTTCCATGTCAGTTTAGTTTGTGGCGAGGCTATCCTTGAGAAATCTTGAATGAACCTTCGATAGTAGCCTGCCAATCCCAGAAAACTTCGTATCTCTGTTGGTGTCTTTGGGACGTTCCATTCCTTTACTGTCTCGATCTTTGCAGGATCTACCATGATTCCGTTTGGGTTTATTACGTGACCTAGGAATTGGACTTCCCTAAGCCAGAACGCGCATTTGGAGAATTTTGCGTACAACTTTTCCTGCTTTAGCACCTCCAGAACCTCTCTTAGGTGACAGTGGTGATCACCCTCGTTTTTCGAATATACCAGTATGTCGTCTATAAAAACTATCACTGATCGATCTAACATTGGTCGACACACTCTATTCATTAAATCCATGAACGCTGCTGGTACGTTAGTTAATCCGAAGGACATCACGAGAAACTCATAATGCCCATAACGCGTGCGAAACGCGGTCTTTGGTACGTCTTCCTCCCTTACTTTCAACTGATGGTAACCCGACCTAAGATCGATCTTTGAGAACCAACTCGCACCTTGCAGTTGATCAAAAAGGTCATCTATTCTAGGCAGTGGGTATTTGTTCTTTACTGTCCTCTTGTTCAGTTCACGGTAGTCAATGCACATGCGCATGCTGTCATCTTTCTTCTTTACATATAGTACCGGAGCGCCCCATGGTGAAATGCTCGGTCTAATAAATCCTTTTTCTGTTAATTCCTGTAGTTGAGACATCAACTCTTTCATTTCTGACGGAGCCAATCGGTAGGGGGCTTTGGCAACAGGCTCAGCTCCTGGCAGTAAGTCTATCTGAAATTCTATTTCCCGATCGGGTGGCAACCCAGGTAGATCCTCAGGGAATACTTCCGAAAAATTGCACACCACGGGTACGTTCTCGAGTTCTTTCGTTTTCATTCTATCGTCAATAACATATGCCAGATAAGCTTCACAACCGCGCCTCATGTAACTTTCGGCCTTGATCATCGAGATGATGTTCGGCATTGTGCAATTCCAATCCCCATGAACCGTAATTGGACATCCGCTAGGAGCTTTGAGGTGTATCCTCTTACGTTTACATATGATTTGAGCTTCGTTGGCAGCTAACCAATCCATACCCAATACTATATCGAATCCTCCTAAGGTGAGAAGGAATAATCTAGAAGGAAACTTATGACCCTCCATTTCTATTTTGCAATCCTCTGTTACTTGGAATACTGCTGAATTTTTACCAACGGCAGTTTGTACACTAAAGGCCTTTACTACTGGTTTGATAGTGCAATTCAGTTTACAACTAAATGCATTTGATATAAAGCTTTTACTAGCACCCGAGTCAAATAATATAGCCGCATGTTCATCGTTAACTAGGAATGTACCTGACACAACATCAGGATTTCCCCTTGCTTCCTCCTCAGTCAGGGCGTAAGCTCGAGTCCTAGTCTTCGGTTGTTCCTGTTCCTTTTCTTTTCCCGAACCAGATTGTCTGGTTTTTCTACAATCCCTAGTCAGGTGACCAAACAGTCCACATACTTGGCATTTAGTGTCTCTTAAACAGTCACGAGAATAGTGCCCCGCCTTCCCACACCTGTAACATGTGGTGGAGCCGACCCGGCACTCACCAAAATGTTGCCTTCCACATTTCTTGCAGGTTTCATATTTATCCGACCTTGGTTTCTTATTTTCAGTAGTTACGTTCCCTCTTCCGGTACCTCTAGACGGGTTCTCCCACTTTCTCTTTTGTGTCTCAGGTGCCGGGTCCTCATTGGCGTAGTCGTCGTAGACGATTCCGCTCAGATTCACTACCGACTCGAAGGTCGAGGGTAGGTTAGCTTTTACATGAACACGGACCCGTTGTGGCAACCCCTTAACATTGTACTTGATCAAACGGTCTTCAGTTTCTACCAGGTGGGGTACTAGTTGAGCTAGCTCATTGAATTTCGAAGTATACTGGCGGTGCGTCTTGTTTCCAGCCTTAAGGTTTAGGAATTCATTTTTCACTCGATCAATTTCGTTCTGTGGACAGAACTTTTGGATAATCAGCTTCTTCAAGTCGTCCCATGTCATTCTGTTTATAGCATTTGGTGACTTAATTCTCTGAATATTCCTCCACCAACTTAGTGCTTCGTTGGTGAAAGAATGAGCAACGTATTTAACAGCCTGGTCTGGTCGACACTCGTTGATGTTGATTACAGCATTCATCCTCTCAATCCATTCAAGCGTTGCCACTGAATCCTTGCTCCCATCGAACTTGGGTGGGTCTCCGTCCTTAAAGCCTTTGTAAGTACACCCACGATTGCTCGATCCTATCTTTATTTCATCCCCATCACTATCATATACCTTCTCTTCATTGTCTCCTTCATCCTCCTCTTTACTTTTCTTTATTGCCTCGGATAGTAGATCAGGCAATACCTTCTTCAAAGTGAGCACAACTTCACGGGCAATAGCATCCCTGACTTCAGGTTCCAACTGTATAGGCCCTGGACTGTCGTCCCTAATTGGGGTCACTTCTGTTTCGTGCACACTTTCGGTGTGCTCTGCGTGCACACTCTCTTCTTCTTCAATTCTTTGGTTCAACGGATGTCTACCTCGTCGGCCAGTGCGACCGCCTCGGCGTCCTGTCCTTTCTCCACCAGCCATAGTTCCTAGTTTCCTGATAGTTATAAAGGGAATACATCAATGCCATTTCTTCAAATCGTAGTTTCAAACAGTACGAGCAAGGCAAATTCTTAATTACAGTGACCGGTTTGTGATTACTAATTTACATTGCTTTTCGGGTTCAAAACTCTTCAAATCAGTCATGGCATTAACATCTATTTGTTCTAAGTTATGGTATCTATTCTTATGCAAGAGCATTAACTTTACTACTTACTTACCGTCCTGGCGTTGGCGTTGGCGTTGGTTACCCATACTGACATCCGTGCGTTGGTCCCATAATCAGTTTGAGTCCAGACATTTAGGGATGTCTGAATCTCTCAAACTATTGCTCTGATACCAACTTGTAAGGCCCCTTTCCCGGGTAACCTCACTTGTTGGATTTACTCATAAACATAGTCATAAAATACTGAATTTATATTAAAAACATTCGTCATCCAATTACATAATCATAACAGCGGAAGTCTTTACAATTAAAAACATAACATTGTTCGAAGACATATAAAACAAAAGAGGGATGTCAGTCTCGTGCAGGGTAACCTCCACGCCATCGCACGACCTCATCTTCCTTTACCTGAAATGTATACTAAAAGTCAGCTAACGCTGGTGAGTTCTAGTTTAATGCAATTAGGTATAAACATTCTTTTCTTTATAAGTATGCATAATTATATATATATATATATATGTTTATATAAGTACACATTGGCTTGAATTGCTTCTCATTTATCATTCTTCGCAAATACATATAGATATATATTCACATCATTGGTCTCATTTATTTTCATAACTTTTGCTTCTCTTTCTTCTTTATTTTGTGATTGCATATATATACACATTCACCTTTTCTTTTCTTTTCTTTACATTCATGGGTAATACTCTTAAGGGTGATCAACCCGTCTTTTGGTTGCGAAGGTCACAAAGACAATCGCCGCGGTCCATCGTCATGGCCCACCTATACTTACAACCGTCCGGCAACAAGTGCCGTCCGTCATTTTATTCTTACAACCGTCCGGCAACCTTTGTCCGTCCGTCATGACTTACAACCGTCCTACCGTCGTAGGCCGTAATTCGCCCGTCTACCCGAAGGTATCCGTTTCCCATGCGACTATTATTTATACAACCGTTCTACTATAAGATGCCAATTTTTCTTAGACCGTCCGTTAATAACTTTAGTACGTCCTAGCTGATGAAGGAACGCACTTGTGGCATTCGTACGTCCTAGCTGATGAAGGAACGCACTTGTCCCGGTTGTACGATAGTCACGTGGTCGTCCGTCTACCGAAGTAGCCGTTATCATCGAAGCGTCCATAACGTTTTCTTATACTTGGCAAGCAATATATACATGGATATAAAGCAAGATTTCTTCTTTACACGTTATGTCATACTTTCGTTCATTCTTTAAAAATCATACGTTTCATTTTTTATTCATAATTCTATTTCGTGTAAAGATATATATATATATATTTTTTGTATACCACGTATGATCACATTGACATTCATAACTGTTATTCATTTAGTGTATACATTTCAGCCCCAAAACATTTATAAATCATTTGCACATAACATAGAAGGGGGCACATAGAACTCACCTGATGAGTAGTTTCTGAAATACACTAAGCTGGCTACTGGGCGTCACTAATGTCTCTCACGATCTGTATAATAAAGTCGTACTCGTAAGGTAGTGCTCCTAGATGACATTAGACATTACTATGCTTGAACTTAGTAGTTTCGATGGATTTGCTTTATCGAAACTTGGTAGTTTCGATAGGTTGCTTCTGTCGAAACTTGGTAGTTTCGATAGGTTGCTTCTGTCGAAACTTGGTAGTTTCGATAGGTTGCTTCTGTCGAAACTTGGTAGTTTCGATAGGTAACTTAGGTGTAATCTTAGCTTCGGATCGTGGGCTTATATCGAAACTATGGTAGTTTCGATGGGTATGCATATATCGAAACTGAGTAGTTTCGATGGGTCTGCACATATCGAAACTACTGCACTTATCGAAACTAAGTAGTTTCGATGGGTCTGCTCATATCGAAACTAAGTAGTTTCGATGGGTCTGCACATCGTCTTCACCAAAAATCTGAAGTTTTTGCATGCAAGTCTGATCGAGTCAATATCTAAATTTTTCTTTGATCACAACGTTCGTTTTTCATTGTAGATGCTATACCTAAGTTCACTTTCAAGTTTTATTCGCAAAATCGTTATCTTTTTGGCCAAAACCCGAAACTTCCCAAAACGAACAAAAACTCATAATGTGGTCGAATCGTTACCTGGATTGAAATTCTGATTCAGAGGTTTTGCTCACGGGCTCAGCTGTAACGTGCTCCTCCAATCTCGTGACGATCCGTTGACTTTCTCTCTCTAGACCTGAGTTTTCCTTTCTCTCTCTAGAAGCTGTGTGAGTGTGGAATGAGCAGGGAAGAGGGCTGCCTTGCCTTATATATATACCTGGGCTTCCCTCGGCCCATTGAAGCCGAGCCCAAGCCCGCTCCCTTTTGTTTAAATATTCCGACTAAATCACCGGTCTCGCTATATTTATTCGTTCTATTATTTTTGGGATGTTACATTATTTTATTGAAAAAGTTTTTTTTTATTTTGACCATTGGCCAACGGCCATTTCTTAAAAAATTGACCATTTGAACAAGGCAATCACCCTCTCCTCCACGTGAAGATCTTCACGGATGTTACTCACCACCCCCCTCACGAAAATGAGGGGGCGGTGTTACATGGGGGTTCAAGGCGTGAGCATGGCTCACGGGTTGCCTTCACACCACCATACCACATGATCTAAAAACTAAGTTACGTTTCCCTCCTCTTTTACCATCAGTTCAAACAATACTGAAGACCGAATGTCGAGAACGAAGAACAAAACGAAGATCTAGCAAGTCATTTTTATATAAAACTAGCTTAGAACCCGTGTAATACACACGGGGTGCAGTGGTGAAGCTTGAAGAAAAACGCAGAGGAGGCCGCAGCGGGGGAGGCCGGAACGTAATACCTATAAAATTTTCAGGGGGGACCGGAACTTAATACCTATAAAATTTCCGGCCGAATACGTATAAATTAACACTTCTGAGCGAAAAATCGGAAGCTTCGCCATTGACGGGGTAAAAAATATCAATACATAAAATTCTTAAATATTTATGTTTATATTTTACAGGTGTAAAAATATATTAAATATACTAAAGATAGAAAACAAAATTCAAAATATGTAAAAATTAAGATATAATTATGTTTCGAAAATACGTTAATAATTATTTAATGTAATTTGACTTTCATTTACTATTTGATTGAAATTAAAAGTTACATAATTAGATGTTAAAGTTTTTTTTTATAAGAAGTGATGATTTAAAATAAATATGTTTTATTAGTATACTTAGTATTTTCTTTAAAAATATATTATTATTAAAAGATAGAAATGCATTTAATAAGAGAGAGAGAGTCGAGAAAAAAATGATGAGAACGAATATGGAGACGACACGTGGCATGAAAAACTTTTATTTATTATATAGTATAGATAGATACGCTACACCATGGGTGGCTCTATGTTGTGAATTTTTAGACTTGTGCCTAGGGCCTCCAAATTAATAAAAAAATATATATATTTATATATACATGATCAAAAAATCATCTTGGAGGTACCTCTCGAGTGGTTCATCAAAGCATCCATAAATCATTTTATACACAAAAGTCTAGATTTTTCACACATCGGTTAGAAAATGATACTAAAACGCTCATTGTCAATATTCATCCGAGTAATTTGATAAAACTGTAATCTGACTTCAAAACTAATTTTTGGTTTTTTATTTACTTTATTATCATATTCTTGAAGTTAATTTACAAGGTTGTGTTTTTCTTAATAAAACATATCATCTTAAACATAAAAATAATTTTGAATACATTACTTAAAAAATACAAACTAAATTTATAACAAAACTCTTGATTTTTTACCTCACATAGTCACATATCAAGTTTGACTCAAACATAATGAATAACCGACATGACTGACAAAACCGATCCAACATGATTAATAACCTACATGATTTTGGCACCCGAAAATATTAAATTAATCTTAAATTTGTTGAAATACATTTTATACCAAAGCAACCGAAATAAAGAACAAAAATGTATGTGAGGTTAAGTGTTTATTCAGCATTAAATTTTAAACATTATATAATGACAGATTATACAAGAAAAGAAACCTGTACGGTTTCAAAGCTCTTCCTGTCATGCACTAATGACTTGTACCTTGTGCATTAAGGTATTAACACTCAATTAACATGGAACTAGCAGACAGATGTTTTTCGTGAACTATAAGTTAAAGAAACCAGCACATTTTCATTTAATTCATGTGAAGAGAAATTTCTAGGCAGAAGCCTCTCATGTACAATATTTTTCCTGCTGCTAGATTTGTATACATATTAACAAATCAAATCGATTACACTCGCGATATCTAACCTTCTTTATTAATATGCTCTTCAAAACTAAAAAAAAAACACCTGCATTTCACAACGACCATTGATCCGGTACAGTAAGAAAATAACTGGTCATGGCTTTCCAGAACCTTCGTTTGTACTGAATTGGAGATATTATTGTTGGTGACGCGTTCTTGGGCTATCGAGAATCCCGGATGCTTTTACCCATGTTTCTAGTTGTTTATCCCATGTATACTGTCTCATGAAATCAATAATCCCCAAAACCAATTATTTACTCTCTTCATCAACTCCAACCAACAAAGAGTAATCCATGGCGTCAGTCGACTGCATAACCACAAGATTAACGTTAAATCGATCAAAAGTCCAACTTGGTGAACTGAGTGACGGCTTCATGGTGTTCGGTAAATTTTTCCAACCAGAATAGCTCACATTGGCCCAAACACGTGGTGGTGATCTTATCTACAGATGGAGTTATAGAAATGCCAGTACACCTGGCAACACGCTCCAATACAGACCGTTTGATATTTGAAACCAATGAGATCTCTTTGGCTAAAAGATACTCTTGAGCATATGGAGATACACTCTTTTCTACTAGTAGCACATTTGGACGACGAGACTATTCTTGAAACAATCGGTGAGTTTGTGGTGAAAGAGGGTGTTTGGCTATGAGGATAACCCAAACGGGTCAATTTGGGTTGGAATTGGGAAATTGGGTTGTGAACTCAATTGTAATGAAATGTTGGTATATGTTAGATTACTAAACTAGGCGAATGTGTTTAGGTAATCAAATTGCAAGCTTGAGAGCGGTGCGGGATCTTCTAACCCGAAAGGTAAGTGCCTATGCACTTACTTAGTATTGATGATAAATGGTGAATTTTGTGAATTATGTGTTATGTGATTGTGTACATACTTGTGATATGATAAATTGTGAATGATTTAGTATGTACAATGAATGAATGTAATTATAGTGTTAAGCTATAATGGAAATGGATCATGTGTTGATCATAAATGAAACGGGGATAAATGAGTTTTATGCAAGATTGTATGCATAATGTGTAAAGTTGCATAATTTGTTATGTGGTATGAATGAGCATGAAATTGTATGCAAAATTGAAGGAATGTAGTTATAGTATTTATACTATAATGGATATGTCGATATGGAGTTATGGTCTATGAACCATAATGGATAGAATGGATATGGAGTTATGGTCTATGAACCATAATGGATAGTAAACTTGGTATCAGAGCAATGGTTTGAGGGAATTGGTGCGCGAGGCACTAAACTCAAACCGGATGCTCTTGATATGGGGAAATTGATACGAGAATCCATGGAGGACTTGACTAAGACTCGGAGCTTTCGGAAATTGAAAGGTTAGTAATGTTATGATTAATGTTGTCACATATGGTGTATATGTATATGGACGATTGAATGACAATGTGTTATGTGTGCCGAAACTTGTTTTGTGATTTGTTATATGAATATGATAATTGCAATTGGGCATAACGTGTTATTAAACATGTCTGGCCAATATGTTTAATAAGACGGGATGTGCAAGGGTCTTTATGATAACCATATGACAAAGAACATTTGCAAGGATTAGGTGAAGGTGATTATATGTGTATGTATGTTTATGAATGATTAAAAGGGGGTAATACATATACGCATAGATTAAAGACCTATAAGTAGGTAGAATATCTATGACTTAGTTAAAATTTGGTCGGGGAGACTAAGGGGCACATGTGTAAGTAGAAGAAATGGTGGATGGAAGTCATTTTAAGGACTCAGGTATGTTAGAGTCTAGACGTGTATCACCTCGTGGGTGGTGAGGATCATGGATTAGGATGGGAGAAATAGAATGCATCAATCTAGCGGAGGATGGCTAGAGCTTTCTATCATGTTGTTTCGATCTTCCTTCGAGGAAATAGGGATCCTTGAGGCTATCCTTGGGAGGAACCGTATGAAGCCTTGGGAGCGGAAAGTATATCGGTTGGCGAACCGAAGCGGAAGGAAAACCTTGTTTTCTTAAGGGGATTCGTGGTGTGCGAACCAAAGGAGTTAAAGGGTGAGAGAATTAATCTTTGATTAATCAGTAATGAATCACTATAATGGTATTGGCATTGAAGCAATCCATTGTGATTGAAAGAAGGTGCATTACTTGCGATGAGTAATGCACTAGTAAGTCACAAATATAGTAAAACCGGATGCTCTTGATATGGGGGGATGATACGAGAATCCAAGTAGGACTTGACTAAGACTCGGAGCTTGCTGAAATGAAAGGTTAGTAATGATTTGATAAAATGATAATATATATATATATGGTGTATGTATATATGTATGATGAATGTTGTTAAGGTGTTATGTGTGCCGAAACTTGTTTTGTGACTTGTTATATAGAGATGGTAATTACAATTGGGCATGGCGTACTATTAAACATGTCTGGCCAATATGTTTAATAAGATGAAATGTGCAAGAGACTTTATGATAACCATATAACAATGAACATTTGCAAGGATTAGGTGAAGGTGGTTATATATGTATGTATGTATATAGGTAGGTATATATATACTTAATGCATATAATAGTGAATGTGTAATGGATACCTAGGGTATTGAAAGTGAAAGGGTATTAAGGTGTTTGTGGTTCATTTCTCAGCTTAGAGATGGCAGAAGATGCAAGTAATGAACCGTTGGATCCACGGATTCAAGAGTTGATAAAAGAGGAGGTGGCCAAGGCCTTTGAGCAAGCCACAAATCTGTTGATGGAAGAGATGAGGGGGACTATTAAACTCTCTCTCGAGGAGATCTTGAAGGAGAAAGAAAAGGAACCTCAAGGTTGTACTCTGAAAGAGTTTATGGTGATCAAGCCCAAGGAGTATAATGGGCAGGTGGACCCGATTCTGAGCCACAGGTGGATACGGGGAAGTTAAGCCCACGTTTCGTCGGACCGTTTAAGATGATAGTAAGGGTGGGTGCGGTAGCTTATGTTTGGAGCTACCGGAGGGACTAAGCAGACTTTATAGCACGTTTCATGTGTCTCATTTGCGAAAATGTTTGACGGATGAATCTACTTTTGTCCCATTGGAGGATATTGAATTGGATGATAAGTTGATTTATGTTGGGGAAACGGTGGCAATCTTGGATAGAAAGGTGATGCGTGTACGCAATAAAGAGATTAGCCAAGTTTTGGCAAGGTGGAAACGTAAGAAGGGAGCGGAAATGACTTGGGAAACCGAGGAGGAAATGCCCAAATATTATCCGAACCTTTTTATGTGAAGTCGGGTTTCGGGGACGAAACCCAAATAAGGGGAGGTGATTTGTAACGAACCAAAATCCGGGTCTCGTTATAAATGAATAAATATTTCTAAATAAATATTATGGGAAAATAATATTTTAGAAATAAGTTGAAACAAGCGGGTTTCAAGTTAGTAACGGGGTTATACTAGTTTTTAACTAGTTTTGGAAAGATATGGGTGAAATTGAAAGTTGAGGGACTAAAGGTGTAAAGTGGCCAAAATCTGCTATTTGACTTGGTGAAAGTCAAAATTGAGTCTCATTTGGTGTTTAGGTCGTTCAAGAGCAAAGGAGAAAAAGAGGAAACGGGTTTGGAGCTTGAATCTTGCATTTGAAGCTCGGGATGAGGAGGTTTTGGCTCACACAACACTTTCCTAACATCAAGTAAGTGTTAATCATCCTTTTGATCTCACTTTAGATGTGTTCTTGATGGGTTTTGAAAGAAAACCGAAATTTTGTATGCATGTGATGAAATGGTGTTAGATTATTGATAATCTAGCTAAACTAAAGGTAAAGAGTAGTGATTAACATCCTAGAACCCTTTGATTATGATTTTGAAAAGTTAGGGTTCATATGGTGGAAATTTGGGGTGTTTGGATCATGATGATAAATGGCGAATTAATGAAGATTAAGTGTTTTTAAGATGTTAGACACTTGAGCAAACACCAAATTAACTTAATAATAATTTTTGAAAGAAGAATTAGTGTTAAGATTAAGTTAATGAAACTCAAGTAGGTGAGTTTGTGGTGAAAGAGGGTGTTTGGCTATGAGGATAACCCAAACGGGTCAATTTGGGTTGGAATTGGGAAATTGGGTTGTGAACTCAATTGTAATGAAATGTTGGTATATGTTAGATTACTAAACTAGGCGAATGTGTTTAGGTAATCAAATTGCAAGCTTGAGAGCGGTGCGGGATCTTCTAACCCGAAAGGTAAGTGCCTATGCACTTACTTAGTATTGATGATAAATGGTTGAACCCTAGAATTAGTTTGTGATTGATTCGATGTTATAAGTCTCGATTAGGATAGGGCATTTGATCTAGGCATTGAAACGAGTGAGATATTACTATTAAAATTACCACAAAACTGTCCAATTGGTGATTATAACTACCTGATCTCGATCTCTACATAACAAATTAACATTAATTTTTATTCTAGTCAAAACTAACATAGCCCCATTACAAACTTGAAACCCACTTGTTTCAACTTATTTCTAAAATATTATTTTCACCATAATATTAATTAGAAATATTTATTTATTTATAACGAGACCCGGATTTTGGTTCGTTACAAATCTCCTCCCCTTATTTGGGTTTCGTCCCCGAAACCCGTCTTCACATAAAAAGGTTTGGGTAAAACTTGAGCATTTCTTCCTCGGTTTCCCAAGTCATTTCCGCTCCCTTTCTATGTTTCCACTTCACCAATACTTGGCTAATCTCTTTATTACGTAAACGCTTCACTTTTCTATCCAAGATTGCCACCGGTTCTTCAACATAATTTTATCTTCATTACTTGATATAAAAGTCTCAAGTAATGCACTAGTAATGCACTAGTAAGACTTTGTAAATTTTATCTTAATATAAAATTTTATATTAAAAGTCTCAAGTAATGCACTAGTAATGCACTAGTAAGACTTTGTAAATTTTATCTTAATATAAAATATATATCTTCAACAAATATATTAAAATTTTATATTAAGATAAAATGGTTTGAGGGTTTTATCTTAAATCTTGACCAAAATTTTGGTCAATTTTATCTTCAACAAAATTTTATCTTAAAATTTTGGTATTACTAGTAAGGAGTTAAAATCCTTGTTTTCTAAGGGAAAGTATTGGTATCACAAAATTTACTTGACCAAAATTTACAACTTGGGATTTAGTAATGATCAAGATAAAAGTCTCAAGTACTTCTTTGACCAAAAGGACCTCAACATGAGGCAAAGGCGGTGGCTTGAATTGGTCAAGGATTATGATTGTGACATACTTTATCATCCGGGTAAAGCGAATGTTGTGGCGGATGCGCTTAGTAGGAAGTCAAGTCATGCACCTATCAAGGTGAAGTCATTCAAGATGACAATTTCATCATCCCTAATTGATGAAATCCGGGAGGCTCAAGTGTTAGCACTTGGTGGTGACTTGAAGAAAGAGCGGATGGTTGCTTATGTTGATAAACTTGGTGAAAATAGCATGGGCTTGAAGACATGCTTTGGTAGGATTTGGATTCCTAGGTTGTCAAGTATTTTGACAACTATTTTAGATGAGGCGCATAAATCCAAATATTCTATCCATCCGGGGGCCACAAAGATGTTTTACGATTTGAGGTGTCATTTTTGGTGGCCGGGTATGAGGCGTGATGTTGTTAAGTATGTTGAGAGGTGTCTCACATGCTTAAGGGTGAAGGCGGAACACCAAAAGCCGTATGGAAAGCTCCAACCGCTTGAAATACCGCTTTGGAAATGGGAGAATATAGCTATGGATTTGATCACTAAACTACCAAAGACTCGAAAGGGTTATGATGCGATATGGGTAGTAGTGGATCGGTTGACGAAGAGTGCACATTTCCTACCTATAAAGGAAACATACTCTTCGGATAGATTGGCGGAAATGTATGTGAAGGAAATTGTGTCACGTCATGGTGTGCCGGTGTCGATTATATCGGATCGTGATACGAGATTTACTTCTCGATTTTGGAAGAAATTCCATGAGGATATGGGGACTAGATTGAATCTTAGCACTGCTTATCATCCACAAACGGATGGTCAAAGCGAGCGAACGATTCAAACGCTCGAAGATATGTTGCGAGCGTGTGCTTTAGATTTTGGTGGTAGTTGGGATGACCTTTTACCGTTGGCGGAATTTTCGTATAACAATAGTTATCATTCTAGTATTGGTATGCCGCCTTTTGAGGCATTGTACGGGAGAAAGTGTCGAACACCCGTGTGTTGGGGTGAAATCGGTCAACGGGAACTAGGTAGTAAAGAGGTGGTCTTGGAAACTAATGATAGTATTGACCAAATTAGAGCACGCTTGAAGGCGGCTCAAGATCGCCAAAAGTCCTATGCGGATAATAGGAAGCGGGCGATTGAGTTTCAAGTGGGGGACTTTGTACTTTTGAAAGTCTCTCCTTGGAAAGGTGTGATACGTTTTAGAAAACGGGGGAAGTTAAGTCCTCGTTTCATCGGACCGTTTAAAGTGATAGCAAAAGTGGGTGCGGTAGCTTATCGTTTGGAACTACCGGAGGGACTAAGTAGACTTCATAACACATTTCATGTGTCTCATTTGCGAAAGTGTTTGGCGGATGAATCTACTTTTGTTCCATTGGATGATATTGAGTTGGACGAAAAGTTGAATTATGTGGAAGAACCGGTGGCAATCTTGGATAGAAAAGTGAAGCGTTTACGCAATAAAGAGATTAGCCAAATTTTGGTGAGGTGGAAACATAGAAGGGGAGCGGAAATGACTTGGGAAACCGAGGAGGAAATGCTCAAATATTATCCGAACCTTTTTATGTGAAGTCGGGTTTCGGGGACGAAACCCAAATAAGGGGAGGAGATTTGTAACGAACCAAAATCCGGGTCTCGTTATAAATAAATAAATATTTCTAATTAATATTATGGTGAAAATAATATTTTAGAAATAAGTTGAAACAAGTGGGTTTCAAGTTTGTAATGGGGCTATGTTAGTTTTGACTAACTTTAGAATGAAATGGGTGAAGTGGAAAGTTGAGGGACTAAAGTTGTAATATGGCAAAATCTGCCATTTGACTAGTTAAAGTCAAAATTAACTCATTTTTGAGGTGTTAGTCGTTCAAGAGAAGAGGAGAAGAAGAGAATTTCGGTTTTGGAGCTAAATCGCGGAATTGAGGCTTGTTTTGTGAAGGTTTTGGCTCACACAACACCTTCATAACATCAAGTAAGTGATTCTCTTCCTCTTGATTTCACCATGAATGTGTTCTTGGTGGGTTTTGGGTGAAATCCGAAATTATGTATGCATGTGATGAAATGGTGTTAGATTATTGATAATCTAGCTAAACTAAAGTTAAAGAATGATGATTAACATCCTAGAACCCTTTGATTTTGATTATGAGAAGTTAGGGTTCATGTGGTGGAAATTGGGGGTGTTTGGATCATGATGCTAAAATGATGAATTAATGAAGATTAAGTGTTTTTAAGATGTTAGACACTTGAACAAACACCAAATTAACTTAATAATAATTTTTGAAAGAAAGATTAGTGTTAAGGTTAAGATAATGAAACTCAAGTAGGTGAGTTTGTGGTGAAAGAGGGTGTTTGGTTATGAGTATAACCCAAACGGGTCAATTTGGGTTGGAAATGGGAATTTAGTTGTGAACCCAATTGTAATGTGATTTTGGTGTATGTTAGATTACTAAACTAGGTGAATGTGTTTAGGTAATCAAGTTGCAAAGCTAGAAGTCGGTACGGGACCTTCTAACCCGAAAGGTAAGTGCTTTAGCACTTACTTAGTTTTGATGATATGGTATTTGTATGCAATGTTGTATATATGATGTATATGGTTGCATAATTTGACATGTGGTATGAATGTAGATGGAAGTGTGTAAATGTTAGAATGTATGTAGTTATAGTATGTGTACTATAATGGATATGTGAATATGGAGTTATGGTCTAAGTACCATAATGGATAGAATGGATATGGAGTTATGGTCTATGAACCATAATGGATAGAATGGAAATGGAGTTATGGTCTATGAACCATAATGGATAGAATGGAAATGGAGTTATGGTCTAAGTACCATAATGGATAGAACGGTTATGGAATTATGATCTCGTATCCTAAATGGATATGAAGTTATGGCCTACGTGCCATAATGGAAATGAAAATGTGATAATGAAACCCTTAATTGACTTATCGTATGCAAACGGGTCAAAGGGTCAAAAATGGGTGAAAGGTGTGAAATCAAGTTGTGAATACTTGATGTTATGTATAACATATTTCTATGATAATATGTTAGAGAATTGCAAGGGAATGAAACCTTAATTGACCAAATGTGTGCAAATGGGTCAAATGGGTCAAATGGGTGAAAGTGGTGAAAACAAGTATATATACTTGTTGTTTTGGTCATCTCAATACTAATGGTGTTATGTTAATGTGGATATGTAGGGAAAGCTCCGAAGTAGGTCAAGGTCAAGTCCATTGGCAAAAGAGGATTCTCGTATGCGTTATGGTGATCATTGGGTTTTTGTTTGAAAACCGTTTTTGACGTGTATTTTGGTTCACAAACAATGTTGTTTATGTTAATATATGTGATATGTATGTCTTTGGTCAAAACCCAGGTGTTGGGAGAGTTTTAGTGTTGTTGGGTGTGAAAAAGTTGGAAAAATGGTTAAGTATGAAAACCTGCAGGAAACTGAAACTCTCTGAGTTTTGAGTCCCTCGCGGTACGCGAGAGCCCTTAGAGGATTCTCTCGCGGTACGTGAGAGACCGGGTTTCCGGGTTTGCGTTTCTGAGACTCCCTCGCGGTACGCGAGGGAGGTGGCTAGTTTGTCTCGCGGTACGCGAGGAGTTTTAAAAAAAAAAAAAAAAAAAAAAAAAAAAAATTTCTGGGATTTAGTCTTCCGCGCGTTAAACTTTTGTTATTGAAAGTGGTGTGTTACAACTTGGTATCAGAGCTTTACTATTTGACCAAAATAAAAGTCTTACTAGTGCATTACTTGACCAAAATTTTATCTTAATATATGTTTTCTAATTTTGGTATTACTTGATATAAAATTTTATCTTAATATATTTTAGGATAAAATTTTGGTATCACAAGTAATGAAGATAAAATTGACCAAAATCCCTTAGAAATTGAGGCGGCAAACGATAAGAGCTTCCTAGTGTTTGATGTTTATAGGAATTGCAAATTAAAGGCGGGGGGTGAAACGTTCCATATTGATTTAATTCCTATGTCTATGGGGGATTTTGATGTTATTGTGGGGATGGATTGGTTGTCAAAGAATAAGGCGAGTATATTATGTGGACCAAAGGCGATCCAACTTGATTCCCCGTCGGGAGAGTCCATCTACATTGAAGGTGATAAGAAAGGTAAGGTGAGGTTGTGCTCCTTTGTGAAGGCAACCAAGTACATGGCGCGTGGGTGCAAGGCGTTCATGGCATGTGTTACGGATGTGGATGGAAAGGTAAAGGAGATTCACGACGTGCCGGTCGTGAATCAGTTTGCGGATGTGTTTCCTGACGAGTTACCGGGGGTTCCGCCTGATAGGGAGATTGAGTTTGGGATCGACTTGATGCCGGGTGCTAAACCGGTAGCTAAAGCGCCTTATAGATTGGCACCGCCAGAAATGAAAGAGTTGATGGAGCAATTACAAGAATTGCTTGATAAAGGTTTCATACGCCCAAGTGTCTCACCTTGGGGTGCGCCCATTCTCTTCGTTAAAAAGAAGGATGGGAGCATGAGGATGTGTATGGATTATCGGGAGTTGAATAAGTTGACGGTGAAGAATAGGTACCCTTTACCTAGGATTGATGATCTTTTCGATCAATTACAAGGGGCGTCGTGGTTCTCTAAGATTGATTTGAAATCCGGGTACCATCAACTGAAAGTGAAAGAAGATGACATTCCTAAAACCGCTTTTCGCACTCGTTACGGTCACTATGAATTTACAGTTATGCCTTTCGGCTTAACCAACGCACCCGCGGTTTTCATGGATCTTATGAACCGGGTGTGTAGACCGTTCCTCGACCGCTCGGTCATTGTTTTCATCGACGATCTTCTCATCTATTCAAGGAGCGAAGGTGATCACGCTTGCCATTTGCGTGAAATTCTCGAAGTCTTGCAAAAGGAGAAACTTTATGCTAAATTCTCCAAGTGTGCCTTTTGGTTACGCGAAATTCAATTCTTGGGTCATGTGATTAATGATAAAGGGATTACTGTCGACCCATCCAAGATAGTGGCGGTTAAAGATTGGTTTCCACCGAAGACGCCTTCAGAGATTAGAAGTTTCTTGGGGTTGGCGGGTTATTACCGGCGGTTTATTGAAAACTTCTCTCGGATTGCCTTACCGATGACGAAGTTGACCCGTAAAGAGACTAAGTTTGTTTGGGGTTCCGAGCAAGAATATGCCTTTCAACTCTTGAAAGAAAAGTTGACAAAGGCACCTGTTTTATCCTTGCCAGACGGGACCGAAGATTTTGTTGTGTATTCGGATGCCTCGCATTCGGGGTTGGGGTGTGTTTTGATGCAAAGGGGGAAAGTAATTGCCTACGCGTCTAGGCAATTGAAGGTTCACGAGGTGAATTACCCTACCCATGATCTAGAGCTTGCGGCCGTGGTTTTCGCACTCAAGATTTGGAGGCATTATTTGTATGGGGTTAAGTGTACGATCTACACGGATCACAAAAGTCTCAAGTACTTCTTTGACCAAAAGGACCTCAACATGAGGCAAAGGCGGTGGCTTGAATTGGTCAAGGATTATGATTGTGACATACTTTATCATCCGGGTAAAGCGAATGTTGTGGCGGATGCGCTTAGTAGGAAGTCAAGTCATGCACCTATCAAGGTGAAGTCATTCAAGATGACAATTTCATCATCCCTAATTGATGAAATCCGGGAGACTCAAGTGTTAGCACTTGGTGGTGACTTGAAGAAAGAGCGGATGGTTGCTTATGTTGATAAACTTGGTGAAAATAGCATGGGCTTGAAGACATGCTTTGGTAGGATTTGGATTCCTAGGTTGTCAAGTATTTTGACAACTATTTTAGATGAGGCGCATAAATCCAAATATTCTATCCATCCGGGGGCCACAAAGATGTTTTACGATTTGAGGTGTCATTTTTGGTGGCCGGGTATGAGGCGTGATGTTGTTAAGTATGTTGAGAGGTGTCTCACATGCTTAAGGGTGAAGGCGGAACACCAAAAGCCGTATGGAAAGCTCCAACCGCTTGAAATACCGCTTTGGAAATGGGAGAATATAGCTATGGATTTGATCACTAAACTACCAAAGACTCGAAAGGGTTATGATGCGATATGGGTAGTAGTGGATCGGTTGACGAAGAGTGCACATTTCCTACCTACAAAGGAAACATACTCTTCGGATAGATTGGCGGAAATGTATGTGAAGGAAATTGTGTCACGTCATGGTGTGCCGGTGTCGATTATATCGGATCGTGATACGAGATTTACTTCTCGATTTTGGAAGAAATTCCATGAGGATATGGGGACTAGATTGAATCTTAGCACTGCTTATCATCCACAAACGGATGGTCAAAGCGAGCGAACGATTCAAACGCTCGAAGATATGTTGCGAGCGTGTGCTTTAGATTTTGGTGGTAGTTGGGATGACCATTTACCGTTGGCGGAATTTTCGTATAACAATAGTTATCATTCTAGTATTGGTATGCCGCCTTTTGAGGCATTGTACGGGAGAAAGTGTCGAACACCCGTGTGTTGGGGTGAAATCGGTCAACGGGAACTAGGTAGTAAAGAGGTGGTCTTGGAAACTAATGATAGTATTGACCAAATTAGAGCACGCTTGAAGGCGGCTCAAGATCGCCAAAAGTCCTATGCGGATAATAGGAAGCGGGCGATTGAGTTTCAAGTGGGGGACTTTGTACTTTTGAAAGTCTCTCCTTGGAAAGGTGTGATACGGTTTAGAAAACGGGGGAAGTTAAGTCCTCGTTTCATCGGGCCGTTTGAGGTGATAGCAAAGGTGGGTACGGTAGCTTATCGCTTGGAGCTACCGGAGGAGTTAAGTAGACTTCATAACACGTTTCACGTGTCGCATTTGCGAAAATGTTTAGCGGACGAGTCTACTTTTGTTCCATTAGATGATATCGAATTGGATGAAAAGTTGAATTATGTTGAAGAACCGGTGGCAATCTTGGATAGAAAAGTGAAGCGTTTACGTAATAAAGAGATTAGCCAAGTATTGGTGAAGTGGAAACATAGAAAGGGAGCGGAAATGACTTGGGAAACCGAGGAAGAAATGCTCAAGTTTTACCCAAACCTTTTTATGTGAAGACGGGTTTCGGGGACGAAACCCAAATAAGGGGAGGAGATTTGTAACGAACCAAAATCCGGGTCTCGTTATAAATAAATAAATATTTCTAATTAATATTATGGTGAAAATAATATTTTAGAAATAAGTTGAAACAAGTGGGTTTCAAGTTTGTAATGGGGCTATGTTAGTTTTGACTAACTTTAGAATGAAATGGGTGAAGTGGAAAGTTGAGGGACTAAAGTTGTAATATGGCAAAATCTGCCATTTGACTAGTTAAAGTCAAAATTAACTCATTTTTTGAGGTGTTAGTCGTTCAAGAGAAGAGGAGAAGAAGAGAATTTCGGTTTTGGAGCTAAATCGCGGAATTGAGGCTTGTTTTGTGAAGGTTTTGGCTCACACAACACCTTCATAACATCAAGTAAGTGATTCTCTTCCTCTTGATTTCACCATGAATGTGTTCTTGGTGGGTTTTGGGTGAAATCCGAAATTATGTATGCATGTGATGAAATGGTGTTAGATTATTGATAATCTAGCTAAACTAAAGTTAAAGAATGATGATTAACATCCTAGAACCCTTTGATTTTGATTATGAGAAGTTAGGGTTCATATGGTGGAAATTGGGGGTGTTTGGATCATGATGCTAAAATGATGAATTAATGAAGATTAAGTGTTTTTAAGATGTTAGACACTTGAACAAACACCAAATTAACTTAATAATAATTTTTGAAAGAAAGATTAGTGTTAAGGTTAAGATAATGAAACTCAAGTAGGTGAGTTTGTGGTGAAAGAGGGTGTTTGGTTATGAGTATAACCCAAACGGGTCAATTTGGGTTGGAAATGGGAATTTAGTTGTGAACCCAATTGTAATGTGATTTTGGTGTATGTTAGATTACTAAACTAGGTGAATGTGTTTAGGTAATCAAGTTGCAAAGCTAGAAGTCGGTGCGGGACCTTCTAACCCGAAAGGTAAGTGCTTTAGCACTTACTTAGTTTTGATGATATGGTATTTGTATGCAATGTTGTATATATGATGTATATGGTTGCATAATTTGACATGTGGTATGAATGTAGATGGAAGTGTGTAAATGTTAGAATGTATGTAGTTATAGTATGTGTACTATAATGGATATGTGAATATGGAGTTATGGTCTAAGTACCATAATGGATAGAATGGATATGGAGTTATGGTCTATGAACCATAATGGATAGAATGGAAATGGAGTTATGGTCTAAGTACCATAATGGATAGAACGGTTATGGAATTATGATCTCGTATCCTAAATGGATATGAAGTTATGGCCTACGTGCCATAATGGAAATGAAAATGTGATAATGAAACCCTTAATTGACTTATCGTATGCAAACGGGTCAAAGGGTCAAAAATGGGTGAAAGGTGTGAAATCAAGTTGTGAATACTTGATGTTATGTATAACATATTTCTATGATAATATGTTAGAGAATTGCAAGGGAATGAAACCTTAATTGACCAAATGTGTGCAAATGGGTCAAATGGGTCAAATGGGTGAAAGTGGTGAAAACAAGTATATATACTTGTTGTTTTGGTCATCTCAATACTAATGGTGTTATGTTAATGTGGATATGTAGGGAAAGCTCCGAAGTAGGTCAAGGTCAAGTCCATTGGCAAAAGAGGATTCTCGTATGCGTTATGGTGATCATTGGGTTTTTGTTTGAAAACCGTTTTTGACGTGTATTTTGGTTCACAAACAATGTTGTTTATGTTAATATATGTGATATGTATGTCTTTGGTCAAAACCCAGGTGTTGGGAGAGTTTTGGTGTTGTTGGGTGTGAAAAAGTTGGAAAAATGGTTAAGTATGAAAACCTGCAGGAAACTGAAACTCTCTGAGTTTTGAGTCCCTCGCGGTACGCGAGAGCCCTTAGAGGATTCTCTCGCGGTACGCGAGAGACCGGGTTTCCGGGTTTGCGTTTCTGAGACTCCCTCGCGGTACGCGAGGGAGGTGGCTAGTTTGTCTCGCGGTACGCGAGGAGTTTTAAAAAAAAAAAAAAAAAAAAAAAAAAAAAAAAAAAAAAAAAAAAAAAAAAAAATTCTGGGATTTAGTCTTCCGCGCGTTAAACTTTTGTTATTGAAAGTGGTGTGTTACAACTTGGTATACGAGAATCCTCTTTTGCCAATGGACTTGACCTTGACCTACTTCGGAGCTTTCCCTACATATCCACATTAACATAACACCATTAGTATTGAGATGACCAAAACAACAAGTATATATACTTGTTTTCACCACTTTCACCCATTTGACCCATTTGACCCATTTGCACACATTTGTTCATTGACTAATTTTAGCTTCTTTGATCTGCATTTAACAATGATAAATTATGTGTTAATGGGTTGACTCCGTTATGTTTTATCTCTAATCGGTCAAATACAAAAACTGGCTAAAAATGAAATGGGTCAAAAGAGTTGAAAGTCACCAAAGTGTATTTTTATTGCATAAAACCTCCTAAATCATTTTAATCAAAAAGTCAGATTATTATCAAGTAATGTAACTTTGTATTCGTATCAAACACACTAATTGTTTATAGATAAATTGGTCAAACTTCGGGTAAGTTCACACCATCCCACTCCACCCGCCCGTTTTTACCCATTACATGCTGAAGTAGCGTCTCAATAGAAGCTAGCTGATTGTGAGCCCGTTGATACTTGAGTGACCCGCCTAATATAAGCAATCTAGGGTTCTTGTACTGTGAAGTCATGCATTTGTGTTTTATGTTTTTTGTACAAACTACTCCTTTAACAAACATGCTGCATAGAAAGAAAAGCAGAAGAAAAGTTTAATTGCCATGTAATCTTTATATTTACATAAAGAATCAGATTTCAATAATCTTTTCTGGGTACCTTTCATTGGGGCCTCCTGATGCTATACATTTAATCTTTACATAATCTCCAGGATCCATGCTGCCACCTCTGCTAGTATCTGGTTTCACAAAGTTAGCAGCTTGCCATGCTAAAGATGTTATAACATCAAGCCAATCATCTGCTGCCAGGTATTCAGATTGCAATATTTGAGATACAAGAGCCCTAAAATGACCCTGAAAAACATTTTCCAAGGGTTTTTTATGCTCAAAATTTTTGCCACTTTCTGAAAGAACACTAATAAGTGTATCACTAGATGAAAAAACATCACCCGCAGGTCCCATTTCATCATCATCATCGTCAGCATACGAGAAAAAAACCGGCTTCTTCATCATGTAATGGCAGAGGATACCAAATGAGACCGTTGTTTCAAGATCTAACGGCTCATATTGGTCCCTAAATGATGGTAAATCATCATGGTGGTTCTATGATCAGGTTCTTGGGTCCCAATTTGGTGGCTTTTTAAAACAGCCACCAACGGTTTGTGGTCAAAGGGACCATCAGTTATAGACCTAGGAGTTCCCTGGTCATCAGGCTGTACACAATAGCTAAGTCTAGTTCATGTCTAGTGTTGACACTACTAGAATCAACATCTGAGGTGTCAAGACTATACGGGCTGATGATGTTTTTTGAAGAATATTCTCCCTCGTCGTCATCACTTCTGCCATCAACCAGAATACGGCAATCAGATAATTATTTGTTTATAAGTTGATCAAACAAATGATGTGTGTTTTAATCAGATAAATTGTTTAAAGATAGATTTTGTGAGACAACTTTACATTTTATCTCAATAGTCAGTTTTCTTACAACAACTCTTCCTTTAATATCCAGATCTAATTATTTGAATAAAAGATAATCAGAAAACTATAATCTAAAAACACATCCAAAGAACCCCATAAAGTATAGTTCAAGAGTCAGATATGTTTTTCAATGAGTTATGATGTATTTTTATATTATTCATGATCAAAGTTCCATAATACCATCCAACTGTCTAAAGATAGAAACTATGATCAAATCATAATACACACAACAAATGATAAAATATCAAAATCAACAAGAAAAATCTTGAAAGAAACGAATTCGAGCATAAAATCATTTGATTCAAATATACAAAAAAAGTACCTGCATGTAACGGATACTTGTTTAAGAGATGACCCGTCAAATCTCTCACTGGAATGATCTGGTGATGGTGGTTTAGGGCTTTGCTGGGGTGAATCACAAGGATGTATCTTATGACTAAACTTGCCCCCAAATTTCTGTTTAATCTCAAAATTGCCACAAAAATTTGCACATCAAACTGAGCTTTTGTGCCACTTTTTGATTCAACAACAACAAACGCACAGCTCTCACAAAACAACCGGCTACACTTTTGACAGTGATAACCAGGGCAAGACTCTGAAACTCTCAATCCACATTCACAACATATGGTTTGACCAACACCAGCTCTAGTAGTGAGTTAGCATGCACACCCATCAGATATCAATGAAAATCATATCACAATCCCCTATTCTTGTTATATTATATATATCCTATGTCAATAAACTAAGAAACTGAAAACTATAGAACCCAAAAACTGTAAAAAAAAAAAAAATAACTTTGGGCTTTCTTCTGTAGATGAACAGATTCAAGAAAGGAACAAAAAGATTTCCTTGAAATCAGAAAACATCTCAATTTAGAAATATTATTTACACAGATCCTGTTACTGTATACAACACCAGAACACAAAACCCTAGCTAACCAATTCCAGAATCAGAAGCTCCTAAACTCAATTGGAACACGGGATTATAAACCCTAATTACTTCTTCAATCGTCGAAGGTCTGCACAAAAAGCAACAAACCTTCACCGAGCTTCGAGCTTCAATTTCATCCGAATTGAAGCACAAATCAAACGATTAAAGAGATTATAACAAGGATTAAGAGATTTAGGGTTTGCAACTCCATATGAATTTGAATGTGTTTCAACACTTTTTCTCCTTGGTTTCCCGAATTTCGCGGTAGTGCTTTCATTTTCAGTACTCAACTGCACTTAAAATGTAGTTTATAATATATACACACGCATAATATTAATTAGAGAGTTTCGGAAAAAACGGTTAAAGTTCAAAAAATATACATCTCTATCTTTGATTAAATCTTTTTTCAACTGCTCGATTTGTTTACTTAACTCACTTGTATCTGAAACTCCATGTTTATCACAACCATAAACACCCTCATGTCCAGTTTCATGTAACACATGAGATATGGTCAGGCTTGGGGATGTTGGTAACTTGTATTCTCATGGTTTGACTTTGACCAACATCAGCCATGTTACCAGACAGAATTTTCATCACTTTTTCCCCAATAACCAAGGCATTCCCATCAGATATCAAAACCTACCTCAATGAAAAACATATTACAATCCCCAATTCTTGGTATATCCTGTGTCAAGAAACTCAAAACAATACCAGCAAAAAACACAACTCCATTTGAAATACATATTTTGTAGGTCACCAAAAGCAAAGCAAAGCAAAAGTAGTTAATTACTTTGAACTGATGATGAAGGGTAAGAAATCAAAGTCATACATTAGATTATCAATAACAAATTAAACTAAACACCAACGAGAGACGGGGTGAAGAAAAAGCTACAAAAGCTTGTCTCACGAAGTCGAATTTGGGAGAGGTCACAGAGCTGATGGAAAGTCTTTGAGATGATATTGTATTGTATAAGCATAATCCCGGTTACTTCCAACACAACAAATGAATCCTCCCCGAGCACAACTGATAGTACATTAATATTAGGTCCGGGGAAATCTGCAGCAACACAGTCAAAATTAACATGGTACTTGAGAGACCACCCAGAATAATAATAGGGATTGTTCATCTCATAAACATTCATCTGTTGAAGAAGAGGAGGCGGGAGCATCCTAGAAAGAAGCAAGCGGTCACGCGAGACGAATAACTTATCTTGGACACCATAGGTTATGCCATACAAGCTTGTGTGGTCTTCAACTTGTATAAAGTCCATATCTTGTACGCTGAAATGATAAACAGATATCCGGGACACCCAATGAATCGCACCACGCCAGTAAACTACCTTTCGACCAAAGGTCATAAACCATGCTAGACTAAAAGTCTGATCACAAGCCCTCCAATTGCCTGTTTCTGAGGAATAAACCTGTACATGAACACGTCTACCTCTAGTCAAATCCTCATGGGCATAGACAACCTTGTAGTGAGGCGACACCGCAGGATCAAAGGCTATCGGCAAACACTTAACAAATCTTTTCGCTTTCCAATTATGGGGTAGTGGAAGCAACTTACACTGGTTTATGGTTGGATTGTAGACATATAACTTATCAGGCCAGTCACTACACAAGAGAAGACCGTTGCACGATTGCCAAACCTGGATATATGGCGAATTCGAAGCGTAAAAAGGGAAGCTTGATGTTATTAACGGAGTCTTTTTGCCCAACGGCACATAGGCAAATTCAGAGGAAGCTGATTGTAGTTGGAAGAGCAATCCGTAAGGATGATCAGCGTTAGGGCTTCTGGTGAAAGTAGGATCGCTAATCAGAGAGAACCATCGTTTGCACACCGATTTCGACAGCCGCAAGGAGCTCAGAGGCAATTCCGCTAAGATTTTACTCAGAAGATCGTCCAAGGAACACACTTTATCTGCAGACGTACAGACCTCAACCGATTCCACGGCAGTTTCGTCGACCTTCATCGTTGATCGCCAACGGGAAAGGGGTTAGGGTTTTAAGATCCAGATCTAAGAATATCAATAATAATAATAATAAATTTCCTTTTGTGGTTTGCTTGGACCACTAACACATTCTGTTAATTTTATACGAAAAAATCAAAATACCCTTATTAATAAATATAAATAAAAAATATATATATAAACCCCAATCACTTGCATCTTCTTCAATCCTTTCATTTCTACCCCTTTTTCTGGTTTCTTTCCATCTGAACTAGTGACCCATAGCATTTCCGACCACTGAACCACCGTCGGTCACCCTACCACCACCGACAGATCTGAAGATTAAAAAATAGATTGAAAGCGGAGAAAAGGATCTGAAGCTTGCCGCCGCCACCTTATTTGCCCCTATTCAACATGAATATCCTACTCGTCATCACCCTTACCTGAAAACCGTCATCACCCTAAAATTACCCCTTTTTCATCACCTTTTCCCGGGGAATGCGGCGACTAGAAGAAGTGGCGGTGGCTGATTTCGTGGTGGTGTGTTGGGTTCTTTCGTAGAGATCTAAGATTTGGTGTCAAGAATCGATTGAATTGTGTGGCGAAAAAGCTTTGCTGCAAGAAGATCATTAAAGGGTTTACATAAAACGAAAGATTTAGGGTTTGTTGTGGTGACGGAGATTGAAATGAGGGATAGTAGGTTGTGGTGATGGTCCAGGTCTGTTAGGGGAAGGTGACTTTTAAAACAATAATTATTTAAACCTTTTTAAATAAATAAATCAGATATAATTTAGCGGAAGCAATTTGATAGTACCTTTACCAGATTAGATACGGATTTCTTTCATTGATCCGATTACACGCGTATAAACAATATTAAATAACCAACCATATGGTATATAAATTTATACCTTTGACGATAACCAAATCTAAAACATCTTATTACAACGAATGTCACACTAGTTGACTCGTACACGAAATCCTGCAGCAGAACGTCACACGGTTGCGCAAGAGGGAACCCGGTCACAGCGGTGGTGGCGTGCGACGGCGATGGGGCTCCGGCGATCGGCGACGTGGGGCGGTGGCCGGTGGTTGACGGCGGTGGTTGCACAGGAAGAGGAGTGGCGGCTTTTTTGAGGTGTGTTGTCCTTAGGGTTTGTAGATTAAGGTTATATTTATAACCTCAATTACAAACCACGCCCTTGTGAATTAACATTTAATTTCTAGTATTTCAATACACCTTTCAGTGTAAGGAGTAACCTGAATCCTATCGATAAGATACAGAACAATAACGATGCTAAGAAACCCTCCTTTCAGGGCAGTTGAGCTAGAAACCCTAACACCCAAGATTACCCGCCTATTTCTCACCTTCCATCTATCGAAATAGGAAGAATACTAAACCCTAAAAGATTCTTAATCAAAGCTCCTATGGATTTGATCGATCAAAAACCATAAACTAGTCACATGCACATAGCTAGTGACCTAATATGCAACCATACATGAACGACATTCACAAAGTATCATATGGAACATTTAACAAATCATCAATCAAGATCAAATACGCACACACATCAAATCAATAGAAAACAAGTTCTTTACTTTATTGTTAATCCATCAACAAGAAACCAAAAACCGAAAGAAAACCAATTAACAATGCATAATCATCAAAATCTAGGTAGCTATGAAAGTCTAGCCAATCATCATGTTCAAGAACATTAAAACAGAAGAATCAAACATAGATAAGATGGTTTCAATTCTGGAAAGTAAAACAAAGACAGATTACATGAACTGGAAGATGAAATCGACTCGATCTATGATCTCCAACTTCAATCAACGCTTCCAATTGATCCTAGAAGCTTTCTCCCACTCGAAATCACCAAAAAGCTCCTAACTTTACGTCTAGAATCGATTATTAAACCCTAGGATTGACCCTAACCTTTTATACCTTGAAAATAGACAAAAATACACGTAACTGGGTGTCCTCGCGTACCGCTACAGATTTCGCAACTTTTCCTGGATTCCTGGTTTTTGCGTGGCGCGAAAACTAAGCTGATTTTTGGATTCCTCTCGTCGAAATACCCCAAATCCATATGTTATGGGCCCTGTAACTCATTTTGTAGCCCGGATATGCCCTTGTGAAGTTTGGACTCTTTCCTGACTTTTGCCGTTTTTCGTGTTTCGCCTCATCTGCTCGTGCCTTCCCGGTTCTTGCTCGTTTTAGCTTCAATGTCACCTGATTACCTACAAACCAACACCATACTAAGTACTAAACATAAATGACTCAAAATGAAACTAAAACTATACGAAAACGCTACATAATACAAAGGAACACGAGGTGTGCTTTGCAACCCACCAAAGGTTTAACAAGACAGTTGATGGCTTGCTCGCTTTGATCAATTACCACCAAGTCCACCACTTTCGGGTTCCATCCCACCACTATCCTAGTCCAATTGTCACAGTTAGCAATGTTCAAAATCTAATTCCAATGTCTTAACACTTTATTACATACCCCATGATTTTTTGTAGGGGATAGATGGGGTTCAATGATGCCACAGATGCTAGCACAATGCACATGCATTAGACGAATAAGGTGCTCATGATGATTCCGGCTATTCAAGCCTCTTACATTCTAGGTGAGGATGTAAATCCATTAATAACCTGTGGGTTTGTTACCAGCATCCAACATATCGGTATCTGGCTGGTTTTGGCTATTTCTCCCTAGATTTTTTTAGAGCCATCATTCTTTTTAATTCCCACCGGTTGGTCATGTTTCATCATCCTAGCAGCGCCTTCTGTTTCCGAATCCACATCCTCCATTTCTTCCTCTCCCTAATTCAAATCATTTCTTCTAGACTCCGAGTCACTCCCTGAGTTCCTACCAACAGCAAGGTACCCCAGCCTGAAGTCATAAATGCTGCACAACTGTCTAAAGTACTGGGTCATGGGACCCGACCACTCGGATATCTCTGTTTCCAGAGGCACCAACCTATCCAATACATATCTTTTTAATTTCTAACCTCTTTTTCCGGATGATCTTATTATTGAATTGAGTATTAATAACTCTTTCTTGTCTCTGAATCCACCCCAAACTCCTATCCTTCGGCATCTCGACATTAATAACGGATGCTTTAATTATGTTGAATAAATATTATCACTTATTAATAGATAATCATGTGCCTATGAACAACCGCATCAGCCCCGACGTATAATCTACCGCCGGCTAGGGTGTGACAGGGACAAGAAAGAGTTATTAATACTCAATTCAATGTCCCTGTCACACCCCAGCCGGCGGCGGATTATACGTCAAGGCTGACGCGGTTGTTCATAAGCACATGATCATCTATTAATAAGTGATAATATTTATTCAACAAAATTAAAGCATCCGTTACAAATAGGAATGGAAAACAAAGAGTTCAAACGTAACATAAGTTGAATTTAAACTTTATTAAAGCTAGGTCCAAAGTCCTATGTGATCATGTAGTGTCCTCAAACTAGTGCACCAGAAACATGTGAGTAAATGTCAACTACAAGTAGTTGGTGAATAACATAGGTTTTGACACCAAACAAAAGTTAAGTATAAGTTTACAATTCAATATGTTCAAAGCGTGTCTAGAGTATAAATGTGAAAACATACAAGGTTCTAAGCGTACAATCAAGCCATGTTATATGTATGCACAATCCCCCAGATTGCGTGGAGTTCTAAATGTAAAGGTTCGTGTTAAGTAATGTATCGGATTCCCGTATAAATGATCATAAAAGGTACTACCTTAGGCTTGCCACGTAAGTTAATGATTATACTAACATGAACACACGTTTTGGTCACCAAGCTGTTTAATACATAAAGCATAAAGACCAAGGCATAAGAACACAGGGTATTGAATTGTGTAAGTAATGTAATTGTAGACATGTTTCACCCCAAAAGTATAAAGGGGTTATGTAAACTCACTTGTATCCAAGCTAGAATTGATATGTATTGGTAAAGACTGATAGGTCTCGTGAGGATTCCTCACAATAAACCTACATGTGTAATGATACTCTAAATTTAATGTACTTCTAAATGGTAATAATGAGAGCTTTGGACTTTAGGGTTTCATGGGGTTTAGATTCGAAGATGGACTTGAATATATATATATATATATATGGAAAATAGGAGTTTGAGACTTGTTGAAATATTTAAGTAGAAATTGTTTATAAAATCAATTAGAATTAGTCAAAGCTTCTAATTAATTACATAGTATTTTATTTATAACATTATTCCTAAAGATAATAAATAAAATTATGAAATGGGACAAAACTAATGTATTTGTATTTATTCATATCATTATTCTAAAATGATTTACAAATAATTCTTGGAATGTAAAAGGTTTAGTTTATATAAAGAAAAAGTTAATGTCAATAAAATGGTTACTTAATCTACTAATTAATTCATTCAATGAATTATAAAAGACTAACTAAGCCTTAAATGAAATTTATTGGACTTTACATAAAATAATTATTTAGGTATTTATAAGTTTAAAAGTATTTAAATAATTACTCTCATAATAATTATTTAAAAGCTTAAAAATAATGTTTAAACATATAATTAAAAAATTGTGAAATAATATGTAAATAAATAACATAGTTAAATTTGCCAAAACAAATCATTTTCATTATTTAATTATGAATTTAGAATGTCTTATAACATGTTTTTAATTAAAAATAAATAAATAAAATTTACTTTATAGCTTATGTTTTTATAAAAATTTCAGAATATATTTCTAGAATTTTACAAAAATTAAATGGGAATTTTTAAACTTGATATAGTGTATTAAAATAATAAAAGGAATTAAATCAAGAATAAAAATGGTGGTCGGGACTCGAACCCGCGCCACTTCCGGTTCACACACACGCGCACACAATAACCATCAGAATGGGCATGATGCCTTGCTTCTGAATTGGTTTGTTAATTTAAAAATGTAGGTTCTCAAGTCATATTCTTCCCCAATTGCACCCGTAACCCTAGCCCGAATTCCCTCGATTTGCCAATGACTCGAACCCGAATTCATGGGGCTTTTGATCGCGGTATCGATACAAGTTGAATGACACAATATTTACCTGAAATGGTTGTGTAGGTTGGGAGAACGACTGGACGAAACAGAGGCGGCTTCCTTGGATGATTTTAGTGATTCACATATGGAGTTAGACGCGATTAGATGTGTAGGAAGTTTTTAATGAGTGTCGTTAACATCAAGGTATGCATATTTATACCCAATTTTACTGCATTGAATCAATCGAGTAAATGATTAGGAGTGGGGGTTTCGGTTACACTTTTAACATCAATATTGTCATAAAATCCAATTAAACATAGAGAGTGGGTAGTTTGATGGTCCTAAACGTGTTGCCGGTTAAAGATTTGCACGAAAATATCTCATGAACGAGTTTGAGATTAAAGGCCAAAGCCGGTGGTCTGCGGGTTTCGAACCCATGGCTGATTTGGGAAGGTGGAAGATCTCGAATTGGCAGAACAGGTCCTCCAAGTTTCGGGATGTTATTATTTTATGTACAAACTTCTTTTTAATTGAAATCAAATTTTCAGGAATTATAATTTAAACCCTGGACTTTTATAAAATCTTCAAACCTTATAAATTTGTACAAAATCTAATAAATCATTAGGTTATAATTAAATGTTACAAATGTAAAAAAATGTAACTTACTAAATAGAATTAATTCCATTTAAAAATTATTTTATTGGTAATTAATTAATATAACTTTTATAACCCTAATTTTATTTAGAGAATTTAATATATATGTAGGTAGACTTTTGAAATAACCCTATGTCTATATATTTATATTGGTATTTATTTCCTTGAACTTTAAACCATTAATTGCATAATTCTTTGTCCTATTATTTGTTATGCATTGAAATGAAATAAATATATGCATGTATGTGTACTTATAAAACGAAATAAATAAATAGAATAACTTTCATTGAAATGAATAGATGAAATCATATAATAATGAAATTACAAGTGTCGGAAAAGTAAAAATATAGGCCGGAATTTCCTGGGGATTACAGTCCCCATCTAAAGCATTAATACTTGTCGTAATGTTAGTGGCTATTTTTTTTCTCTTGGGCAAGAAGCAAGACACTATTTCTCTTAGCTCTGCTGAGGCTGAATATTGCTCTCTTCGCCGCATCACACTGGAACTTGCTTGGTTAACTCGATTATTTATGGAGTTTCAGCTTCCCAACCTCACTCTAGTTCCTCTCAAGTGTGACAATCAGGTGGCCATCCACAACGCTAAGAATCCTGTTTTTCATGAACGCACTAAGCATGTTGAGTAGGATTGTCATTTTGTCTGTGAAAAGCTTCAAGCCGGTTTGATTATGTTTTCTCATACGCGGAATTCTGATCAACTTGCGGATTTATTCACCAAGAGTATAGCTGGTCAACCGCATTCCGATATCATTTCTGAGTTAGGGTTGTATACACCTCCAACTTGAGGGGGTGTTGGCGAACTTGTTATGTTCGCCAGTTTTGTTAGGGGCGAAGTTGTTAAGTTCGACCGGATAGTTTAGTTTGTTTCTATGTTTGTATATAAATAGTTTTTTTATAATCATTATTGAGTTATCAATCAAAATTCATTTTCCCCCCAATCATTCTCTCTCGCTTATCTTTTTCTCTCGTTTCAGCTTTCACTCTCGTTATTATAACAATATTAGTATAGATAGAAATAATATATGTTTAAAGTAAGAATTATAGTAATAAAATGAGTAATAAGTAATAATATTTAAAAAAAAATAATAATTATAGAATTCATAACGAGTTATAATATTAAAGCTAAAATAGAAAAGTTAGTAATAAATAAAATTATGAAATGGGACAAAACTAATGTATTTGTATTTATTCGTATCATTATTCTAAAATAATTTATAAATAAGTCTTGAAATGTAAAAGGTTTAGTTTATGTAAAGAAAAAGTTAATGTCAATAAAATTGTTACTTAATCTACTAATTAATTCATTCAATGAATTATAAAAGACTAACTAAGCCTTAAATAGAATTTATTAGACTTTACATAAAATAATTATTTAGGCATTTATAAGTTTAAAAGTATTTAAATAATTACTCTTATAATAATTATTTAAAAGCTTAAAAATAATGTTTAAACATATAATTAAAAAATTGTGAAATAATATGTAAATAATAACATAGTTAAATTTGCCAAAAACAAATCATTTTCATTATTTAATTATGAATTTAGAATGTTATAAAAACAATGGCAAAAATAAAATAAAAAAATCATAGAAAAAGTGGTAAAAAGGACGAAAAATGTCCCCAAACATGTCCATATGGAACTAACTAGCCAAGTCATGCGGGATGCTTGAGTTTTTGTTAAAATATAGATATCATAGACGGTGATGTTTAAGAAAAAACTGGATGAAAGAATTAGATGATTAGGGGTGAACCTGACACCTTTCAACCATTAACGATATACTACGTCACTTTGACATTATTTGAACCTTTGTATGCTGCGTATCAAAATCCATTTCCTCGTAAAATCTATTCTTAAAGCGATCCCAATGATCTGATAACTCATAACTTATAGTCTCAGCCATAACGTGTACCATCGCAAGGGCCAAGACGTACTCCTCGTCTTCGGTCCAAAAGTTCATATATGTGAGTAAAGAGTGGAGAGTTAGAGAGTGGAGTAAAATTTTGTGTGTAAAATATGGTTGATATAGAGTTATATTTATGGTGTCATTGTGTAAAAAGGGTTAGAACCGTTTGGTAACGGTCGAAACCAGAACCGAACCGGTCCGTACCCGAACCTACCCGATTCTATATGGGTACGGTCCAGCCACGAACCGGTTTGTACCTGGGTCCGGTTCCAGCCCAAGAACTGTTTTGTGCACCTCTACCTCTACTTAGAACTTAGGAGTATATGGGCTTCAGTGGGTAAAAAGGAATGATTGGGCCGGTGCATATAACAGGCGTAAGTATAGATTATCAGGTTTGGGCCCCTTTTGGATAGGGGAACAAGCATACTGAAGGTAGATCAAATGTCTTGCAGTTTTTGGCTTTATTTGTAAACGTTTCGCTATAATTTTTTTTAAAACGGAGTTGTATTCAAAACTGAATGTTTTTCTCGTACGTTATATCGAGCGACGTTACCGTTGCGGTGTCGTGACAAACCCAATCGCTTATAAGCGAACACCATCGTTAGCGAAGTTGTGGCAACGAGTCTAAGCGATAACGACCAAACTCTTGTCGTGTAACATGGAGAAAAAACGATTGCGCTCCCGCCACACAACGCGGAATACACATACTAGTTTATATAAATTTAAAACTTACTGGACACATCATTTTTAATTTCAAGCATTCATTTTACTTATATCCGGCTCACTTTTTAATATTGCAATTCTTACCCTCCAATATTTGAAATAGCATAACTCACTTTAACTTTATAAAATATCACTTTTACATGTTATTCTTTATCATTTATAGTGAGATCATAATAAATATCTAAAGATTGTAAATACAACAGAGAGTTAAAGATATAATTAAACATATATGGACACGTGACGTGAGTTAAGTTCACGTGAATGATATGAATTCTATATCCGTTTTGACCTGTCTTTCCCCACCAACCCACCTATTACTCATCTTCCTTCCGTGGCCGTAACATAACAATAATTGGATACAGCCAAACATATACCGTAAACAAGTCGTTGTGTGTGGATTTTAAACCGCATATATATCCCTTTTTTAATAAAAAACTAAACTTTTTTATCACTTGTTATCATCATATTTATCCTCATAACTTTTTTCCCTCAAAACCATATTTAAATCCACTATTCAATCTTTTCATATTTTGCTTAACTTTTTCAAAAATTTTCATAAATAAACATTTTATCAAATTAATTCATCATTATTACCATTAACTCAAATTTATTTTTAAATTATCATCAAAAGTGAATATTTAAAAAAAATCAAGAATTAAAAAATAGAAGATTTGAAAAAGACTACTTTTGTATTTGAATAAATATGTGTTAAAATAAAGTTTACTAATATTTAATTAGTAGTTTTTTAATTAAGTTTAATACTGACGACGTATGATGAAAGGGTCATACATAAGGGATCTAATAGAAAGAAATCTAACTATTTAACCACCATGGGGGCCCACGAGAGAATGAACCAATAAGAAGAAGACTGTCACTATCATACGGTTAGAGGAAAGAGAATGTAAAAGCCCTATAAATAGAGAGTGATCTCATAGATGAAAAGAGATCCAGAGCTTGTACTTGATTGAATTCGGAAATTATTATCAAAGTGGAGTTTTTACATCTCTTTATTGGCACCATCCCGGTCGAACATTAGTTACAACGGTATCCCGAATACAATCTTTGCTTGCAATGGATAACATACAATCAGATTATAAATCCGACGATGAGAGAAATCACATCACAAACATAGGGGCACCAACAGGAGACTCACAGTCTCAAGCTAGTATTCCTATGATTTCCTCATTAAAGGAACGTCTGGCACAAGTCCAAAACCGTCCAGCAGATTTGTTGCCAGCAGCAGCAGCATCTCATCTTCACACTTTGCATACTAATATACCTACCTCGTTGCCTCCGCAGGCGCTCATTTCATCCTCCATACCTCCTCTGATCCCAACTAACACTCCCACCCAAGTTACCCGGGACTTCCCGCAACCCACAATACCTCCCAGTTTCCCACATATCACCACATCTGGTATACCCATTTATAATCTGCCACAACCCATTACAACCACTGTCGGAATACCTCCCATTCCCGTTCCCAATACCCCGCTTGTTCCTAGATCTCTCCCTTACACCATGCCGTTACTCACAGGTAACGAATGGTGGATGGAACAACAACGCCGGGCCCGAATGGACGAACAATTTTGGAAAGAAATACGCCTGGCAGAACTTCGGAACCGGTTGACATTTGAGGAAACATCTTATACCACACCGGGGGGATTTACATCCGCATGACCTATCGGACCTCTGTCCGGAGGGCTGTCCGTTCCACCCACCCACCCATACAGTACACAAGGGCCCCCGCCCGCACTCATACATGTACCTGGGAATAATCCCCTAGTGGACATCCATCGCCCGTACCGACCAACAGCTTTGTTAACACAATCTAAGTTCACACCCCGAATAGCTCAAGCAGAAATACTTCGTAAATTAAAAATGTCATCCACCGTTGGGAAATATGATGGTACCACAGATCCGGATGACCACATCAATGTTTTTATTAGTGTCGGCGGGGTAGAGAGATGGGCCCTACATGAATGGTGTCACATGTTTGTTCAAACGTTGGTCGGGACAGCTCGTCTTTGATACGATAGTCTACCCATAGGTCGGATCGACAGTTTTGATGAATTCTTGGAAAAATTTATGCAACAGTTTAGTTAGCAAAAACGACATACGAAGGACAAAACAGAAATACTTCACATCCAGAGACGAGACGGAGAATCAGTGGAGGATTTCATCACCCGGTATAACAAAGAAAGTTTGCAAATAGCTGGGGCAGGGGAGGATTTAATGATAGCAGGTTTCATTCAAGGCATCCGGCATGACGAGCTTATCCGTAGGCTCCATGGCCGGGACAGTTTACCCAAAACCATGGAGGAACTGATGACTGCCGCCCGTGCCTTCGTCCGGGCAGAAAGGTCCGTCCGGAGCACACATGAGCATGACAAAAAGGATCAGAAAAGTGATCGATCGGAAAAGCAGTTACACTCCTCTAGACAGACTCGACGTTTTCGAGGACCTAGCACATGGACGAGGCCTCTCCCATACATCCGCCCGGAACCTGTTAGATCTGTCAATACCACCACAAGGTTTAAGGATAACCCAGAGAGCAGGAGAGTTGCATGGATCAATAAATTGGTCAAAAGCCCCCGGGAAGTTCTTTTAACAGAAAAAATAACATTAGAACCCCCCCGACCTCTCAACCCAAAGTCGATACGAGATCCCAAACGGTATTGTGATTTCCATAAAGACACTGGGCACGACACCGATCACTGTTGGCATCTACAAAAGCAAATTGACATTGCCATACAAACCGACAAACATTCCCATATGTTAAAGGAAATTCATGCAGGACCACCGGGAAGAAGGAATGCAGGCAAAAAATCGGTGCGTGACTTATGCATGATAAGGAATGAGGAGTCATCCAGCCCACGGGGTTATAAGCGCGGGGGCGCACGACTGGAAGCTTGGATGGAACAACCGCTTACTTTCCCGCCTGTTCAGGGAGGTGCCTCGTCCACCAGGCCAGTAGTAATCACAGCATTAGTGGGTGATTACCGCATCAGTCGGATTTTAGTTGACAGCGGAGCTTCAATGGACGTCATGTATGAACAGCTTTTCAGATGTCTAGATAAGGAAGACCAAAAGACCCTGGAACCTACCGACGTTGATCTCATAGGGTTTTCCGGGGAATCCGTGGTCCCTCTAGGACAACTCACATTTCCGATGACCCTAGAAGAAGGTGCTAAAATCCGTACGGTCCTCGTGACTTTCATAGTAATCCCGGCAGTCTCGAAAAATAACTTGATACTAGGAAGGCCAGGTTTAGCATCTTTTCATGCAGTCGTGTCCACTGTCCACTCAGCTATCGCGTTCCCAACTCCCAAGGGAGTGGCGGTGGTATATGCCGATCAAATCATGGAAGTATTTCAGACACAAACCAGTCGGACCTTGTGTAAAGATCATTTTGACACTCACATGAAAAATACATATGAGCCGGAGACGTGGATTATGAACCCCGTATACCCGGAACAGATAATTACCATTGGACACACCTTATCCACCACAGGGCGGGACCGTTTGAAGCAGTTGTTACGAAACAACATAGATGTCTTTGCATGGAAACCGGCAGACATGAAGGGAGTTCCACGAGATTTAGCCAAACATCGCCTACATGTATACAAGTCTGCTAGCCCGGTAACTCAAAAACGACGGAGGATGGGCCCAGATAGAAGCAGGGCAGCCGTGGATCAAGTCCGGGATCTGGTTAACGCGGGGATCCTCCGAGAAGTTCGCTATCCTTCATGGATCGCCAATCCAGTGATGGTAAAGAAAGAAAATGGCACCTGGCGTATGTGTATCGACTACAAGAATCTGAATAGTGCGTGTCCTAAGGACGCCTACCCTTTACCAGAAATTGATCTGAAAATTGACTCATTAGCCCCTTTCCGTTTCAAATGTTTTTTGGATGCATACAAAGGTTATCATCAGATTCCCATGGCCGAAGACGACGAAGAAAAAACAGCTTTTATCACCGATGTCGGCGCATTTTGTTACACAAAAATGCCGTTCGGATTAAAGAATGCAGGGGCCACTTACCAAAGGCTCATGGACAAAGTATTCGAGCCTTAAATTGGTAAAAATTTGGAGATCTATGTTGACGACTTGGTCATCAAAAGCCATGATGAAACAAATATCCTAGCGGACATCGCTGAGACGTTTGTAAGGTTGAAAGAATCCCGAATAATGTTAAACCCGGGAAAATGTTCGTTTAGAGTGGAGGAAGGGAAATTCCTCGGTGTGATGGTCACCAAGGAAGGTTTCCGGGCAAATCCGGATAAATTTTCAGCTATCACCCGGATGCCTTCCCCGTCGTCCATCAAGGAGGTGCAGGCATTGAATGAACGTTTGGTGGCAATAAATCGATTTCTGGCTAAACATGCATAAAGATCTCTACCTTTCATCCAAACTCTGAAAAATTGTCTCAACAAAACACAGTTTCAATGGACGGACCAAGCTGAGGAAGCCTTCCAGCAGCTTAAATTGTACCTTGCAAGACTCCCCACCCTCACGGCACCAGCAGAAGAAGAGAAGTTAACAACATATATCGCGGCCGCGGATGGGGCCATTAGCGCCGTCCTCATGGTTGAAAGGAAAGGTGTGCAAACTCCCATCTATTATGTCAGACGGGTGTTAACAGACCCGGAGACGCGGTACTCCATACTAGAGAAATTAACTTTGGCTTTAGTACATGCTTCCCGAAGGTTGCATCGATACTTCCAAGCTCATCCGGTGGAAATACTCACCAATTTTCCTCTCCAGCAAGTGTTGAAAAAACCTGAGTTATCCGGAAGATTAGCCAAGTGGGCGGTTGAATTAGGAGCTCTTAGTCTGGAATATAAGCCTCGAACCGCGCTATAAGGGCAGGTCATTGCCGATTTCCTTGCGGAAATACCGGAGGGGCGAGAGATGGAGATCGTTAATGACCCAGTTATTGTTGAGATACAAGTCAGAACACCTCAATGGTGGTTGTTATACACTGATGAGGCCTCAAGCATGGAAGGGTCCGGGGCCGGACTTATGTTACTTAGCCCAGAGGGAGTGGAAATCACATATGCAGTAAAGTTGAACTTCAAATGTACAAACAACGAAGCTGAATATGAAGCTTTGTTAGCCGGATTGCGATTAGCAGCAACCATGAAGGTCCAGCACATCCGGGCGCACGTGGACTCGCTCTTAGTGGCTAATCAAGTGAATAAAATTTACGAAGCCAAGGGGAGGATGATGATCGAATACTTAAAAAAGACTAAAGAAATGATGTTGCAATTTCAAGAGTGCAGCATAAAGCACATTCCTCGAAATCAAAACCGGAAAGAAGATGCTTTAAGTAAATTGGCATCAGTCCAGTTCGCTCACCTGGCAAAGGAAATACGAGTGCAAGCATTGGATAAGCCCTCCGTTTGCACAGAAGAAATCAGTCACCTTGATGACGTTAGTTGGACATGGATGACGCCCTTGGTGGCATATTTGAAGGAAGGAACTTTGCCGGAGAATAGAGCAGAAGCACTAAAGTTGCGAACAAAGGCCTTACAAATCAGCTGGTAGACGACCGGCTCTATAGAAGAACTTTCTTTGGGCCTTTGTTAAGATGTGTTGGTCAAAAGGAAGCTGAGCTGTTAATCAAAGAGGTGCACGAAGGTTCATGTGGAATGCACGCCGGCCCAAGGATGATGGTGGCCAAGCTAATGAACATAGGATATTACTGGCCGGGAATGCATGTCACAGCAGTACAAACCCTGCAAAAGTGTTTTAGCTGTCAAAAGCACGCGCCTAAAACATTGAGGCCTAAGAACGATCTCATACCAGTAACTGGAGCATGGCCTTTCCAAAAGTGGGGAATAGACATTGTCGGACAATTCCCGGAAGCACCCGGACGCATCAAGTTCTTAATCGTCGATGTGGATTATTTCACCAAATGGGTGGAAGCTAAGGCAGTCGCAACAATTACTACCACCTAGATCAAAAAATTTGTGTGGGATTATATAATATGCCGTTTTGGCCTCCCTATATACTTGGTGAGTGACAATGGAACACATATTGAATCATTAGTCGGATGGTGTGAGGAAATGGGAATCCGGCAAGTTTTTACGTCCGTCGCTCACCCGCAGGGAAATGGCCAAGTAGAACGAATCAACCAGAGCATGCTAAAGGGCATCAAAACTAGGCTCGCAACCAAAGGGAGTTCTTGGGTCGAGGAGATACCCAGCGTATTATGGGCCCATCGCACCACCCCGAAAACAAGCAATGGTGAAACTCCTTTCAGTTTAACTTACGGACATGAAGCAGTAATCCCAGTCGAAGTGGGTATACCAACGATGCGCGTTGCTACAGCAAATGGTCAGGACAATGATCGAGAATTAAGACTGAATTTAGATCTTTTGGAGGAAAGAAGGGAACAAGCACTCATTCAAGAAGCTAAGTACAAGCAAGTCCTGGCCAAGTACTATAACAAGAATGTTGCACCTTACCAGTTCCACCCTGGTGAATACGTTTTTAGAAACAATGAAGCCAGCAGGGCTGAGCCTGGAGGAAAGTTAGGACCTAATTGGGAAGGGCCTTACCAGATTAAAGAGTCTCTAGGAAAGGGGGCACACTCCTTGATCAGGTTGGATGGAACAAATGTGCCCAGAACTTGGAATGCAGCCCAACTCAAGAAATGTTATATGTAGTCCTTATGGTCGTATTTTCGATTTTTTAAGAAACAAAAAAAAAGAAGTGTGTTTTCAAAGACATGAATGAAATCTTCGTCTAAATAGTCAAACCAACACTTTAAAAGACCGGATCAATGCATCCGGCACAGGAAAAGACCGGGCCACGTGTCCGGCACCATAAAAAGATTGGATTTTAATCCAACACTTTAAAAGACCGGATCAATGCATCCGGCACAGAAAAAGACCGGGCCACGTGTCCGGCACCATAAAAAAGATTGGATTTTGATCCAATACTTTAAAAGACCAGATCAATGCATCCGGCACAGAAAAAGACCGGGCCACGTGTCCGGCACTATAAAAAGATTGGATTTTTATCCAACACTTTAAAAGACCAGATCAATGCATCCGGCACAGAAAAAGACCGGGCCACGTGTCCGGCACCATAAAAAGATTGGATTTTGATCCAACACTTTAAAAGAGCGGATCAATGCATCTGGAACAGAAAAAGACGGGGCCACGTGTCCGGCACCATAAAAAGATTGGATTTTAATCCAACACTTTAAAAGACCGGATCAATGCATCCGGCACAGAAAAAGACCGGGCCACGTGTCCGGCACCATAAAAAGATTGGATTTTGATCTAACACTTTAAAAGACCGGATCAATGCATCCGGCACAGAAAAAGACCGGGCCACGTGTCCGGCACCATAAAAAGATTGGATTTTAATCCAACACTTTAAAAGACCGGATCAATGCATCCGGCACATAAAAAGACCGGGCCACGTGTCCGGCACCATAAAAAGATTGGATTTTAATCTAACACTTTAAAAGACCGGATCAATGCATCCGGCACAGGAAAAGACCGGGCCACGTGTCCGGCACCATAAAAAAGATTGGATTTTAATCCAACACTTTAAAAGACCGGATCAATGCATCCGGTACAGAAAAAGACCGGGCCACGTGTCCGGCATCATAAAAATATTGGATTTTACATATTATATTTTACAGCGAATGTATAAGGAAGGTTGCAAGCAAGAGACAACCCCTAAAGGATGAGGCAAGCATAATAAAAAAGGGATAATCATATTACATCATAAGGTGGAGCACAATACTAAGGAAACATAAGGAATAAAAGACCGGACCACGTATCCGGCACAAAACTGGATCAATGCATCCAGCATGATAAAAAGCTTGGACGAGTTGCAAATATTATCGATAACACAGACGGGAAACGTAAAAAGGACATATGCATTCAAAGGTAAATAAGTAAAGTACATAAACAGATTACAGTACCAAAAATGAAAGGGCACGCAGGCTCCAACAAAGACAAATAAAAGAAAAATACAAAGGAATCAATCTTCAATGGCAAGTACATCCCTGATCTCTCTAAGATCCGGTTGATCAGCCAAGGAGGCAAGAGTACCTACAACAGGGAACTCCATAGTATCAAAGGCATCTTGCCTCTGAGTAAGTATGGTACGGGCTTCTGGGCTCCAACCAGGAAGGCTCTCCAAGGGAAGACCAGCTTTCCCTGCTTGGAATCCATCAGATAGCCCATCATGATAGCCCGCCGCTTCCGCAGCTCCATTCAAACCAACTACTCCATCGATAAACTCATCACTACCCCTAACCGCCTCCACAACCCTAGAAAACCCATCCGCAACCGGCCATTTCCTATCCTCCTTCAACAAAGCCAACTCCTTCACCATCCTAGCTTTCTCCACCTCAAAACCCTCCTTCTCATTCTCAAAAGAAACGACCTTTCCCTCCAACGCATCCAACTTTTCCTTGGACACCTTCAACTCTTCATCCTTCTCCGCCACCTGAAATGCCAGCTCCTCGGAGCGCATCTTTGCTTCCCGGATCATTTGGGAACGTTTCTCAAGCTCTTTATTCGTCCGCGAGCAGGCTTCAGTAAACTCTGCCCGGGATTTTGAGTGAGCGGCATCCCTCTCCTTCAATTGCCAATCCAACTTTTTCACCTCCTGGGTGAGCACTAGCACTTTACCTGCATCTTCGTTTTTCTGAGCCAAAGCTTTTCTCAGTTGAGCAACCTCCCTACGACCCTCATCCCACTGACGACATATCTCGGGCATAACCGCCATACCCTCAACCCAGCTCAAAGCAGCTCTATCGGACAACTTCCGGGGAACAGGTTGAATGGCGTAGTCGCTCCGCCGGGGGAAAAGCCTGCAACAAAAACATCCGGCACGGGTGGGGATCTGTCAAACAGTCACCCTGCAAAAGGTTCCAGTTAGGAACATGTTTGGATTTAGTATCCGCCGGAGTCCAAGGCTCATATTGGGTGGGCATTCTAAAGTCGGACTGGCTCGTATGCACACAAGAAGATTTGGGGGAATGAACCTCCCCAGTACCCGCAGGTGTCTTCTCCTTCTCTTTCCCTTTATCCCGTGGAAGGATTTGAGTTCCCGTCGGCACATTCTTGGGATCAGGAGAAGGTATGACCTTAGGGACAGGAGGTTGAAGAACAGGATTTTCCGGGTCTTTGGCAGCAGGGTTTGTTGTTTTCGTGATTGGGCAAGTTGGAATAACCCCTCCACCAGATTTTAAGCCTAAAAGCACCGGAAAGAGAATATCAGGAAAAATATTCTTTATACTCAACAATGAAAAACAGAATGAATACACACCTTCGGGACTCGTTCCCGGGGGCTTCTTACCAACAGCATAAGCCTCGGTTAGCTTTCGCCTCTTCTTTCGGGGCGAGAGTACTTTCTCTCCGGAACCACTCCCGAAAGCTTTCGTACTTACTAGAACCTCTTCAGGATCACCTTCTTGACTCCCTGGAAAAATGCATCAAGTTAGAGCAAAGAACAGGAGAAAAGGAAAGGAAAAAACCAAACATTCATTGCATATCAACTAACCAGTTTCTAGATCCATAGTCTCTTGCAGACTAGCATGGGGAAAAAAGAAACGTTCATGAAAGACTTCAAGAACATTCCTTTCACCCGGTCCCACACTCAAATGCGTCCGGGTAAGATTTTTGAAGGTGTCCGGAAAAAGAACATCATATTAACTAGCAACTGCTGCAAATGAAAAAGGGAAAACACAATAAATACAAACATAATATATATAGAAGGGAAAGCGTCATCTATCAAGGAGAAATGTGAGACAACATACACTTACGTTCTTTTCCCACAGAATAAACAGGGAGACGGTCAAGCCTTCCCCAGTTTCGGCTCATAGCAACACCGACCAGGTCATGTTCCGGAATCTCATGAATGTCGGCCGGACGGGAGGTCAAAAAAGAGAAAACAGGAGTTTTCTTAAAAGCATCCAGATTGGGAGGAATATCCACCACAGCCAAACGAAGTGACCGGATCTGCATGCTGGCGGGAACCATCCGAGCACTTATATAGAAAAACTTTTCTTTCCAACCCCGGAATCCCTGAGGGGTCTCTTTGGCATGAGGAATCACCCCGGGGCGTTTAGAAAAGGAAAACCAGCTGCGTTCAAATATAACTTGTAAAAGTGATGAAAAATGGCGACGGAAGGGTCCTGTTTCAAGGCGATACAACAAAACTCAAAGTGCCTGATACGGCACATACCAAGAGGGTGAACCTGAGAGAGGTGAATTTTGTAGAACTGGAGGAGATCGATGACAAAGGAGGTGACCGGAACCCTGAAATTAGCCTCAGAGAAAAAGTCTGCATATAAGGTAATCTTGCCATGAGGAGGTTTGGCCGCCGTGCCTCCTCGAGAAGGATACTCGGGTTCCAAATCGTTAGGAATTCCATACGTAGCTTTCAATTTCTCAAAGCATTCCACGCTCCAACTTATGGGAATCAAAGCTACGTCGGCGTTATCACCCATTTGTCGAAGAAATTGACAAGATCAGAAGAAATAAGGGAGCAAGGTTTCAGGGAAAATCAAAGAGATAAAGTAGAAGACGATTAAAAGGCAACACTACCATACCCCCTTTTTATAGACAAGAAGGGAAGACACAGGGTCAGATAGCGGTACCCTAGGAAGGATTATAGGACTGATGGATGGGATGTACGGAAGGTTTGAAGGGAGCGCCGCCCGCACATGTCAGGATTTTTCATCTTTTGAAAAAAAAAAGTCTTTATAATCAAATTAATTTTTTAAGAAACAAAAAAATCAAATTGACTAGGGGGACTTGACGACGTATGATGAAAGGGTCATACATAAGGGACCTAATAGAAAGAAATCTAACTACTTAACCACCATGGGGGCCGAGAGAATGAACCAATAAGAAGGAGGCTGTCACTATCATACGTTTAGAGGAAAGAGAATGTAAAAACCCTATAAATAGATAGTGATCTCATAGATGAAAAGGGATCCAGAGCTTGTACTTGATTGAATTCGGGAATTATTATCAAAGTGGAGTTTTTACATCTCTTCAAATACTTATAAATAAATTTTTTATTTTGATTTTAAAATTTTAATAGTTAATTTTTAATTAAAATTAAGAAATTTATAAATATTTATTTTTAAAAGTGTATTATATTTTAAACTTAATTTTTTATTAAACGACAAGATTTTTTTTTCAAAAAAATATGTTTGGCTTCAATTCTAATTTGTTATTTTTAACTATTTTTCATATTTAATTTTGTAAATTTAAATTTAAATTGTGTCGATATACTAAGGAGTAAGATTTTTAAATTTTGGAGTTTAAATTTTTGAATTTAAAAGACAATATATTTTTGAGATTTAAATTTTATTTTATTTTAAATGAGAGATTAAATATTAAAGGTTTAGCGAGATTTTCCGTATAAAAAACGAGATTTTAAAAAAAGTAGCTTTAGTTTGATACGTAAATTTAATTACAACTTAAGCATTTGTAAATATGTTACAACATCAAGGTTAAAGTTTATACAAAAATGCTGATAAAGTTCATTTAACTAATAAAATGGAGAAACAACGTATGCAATGAAATCGTTGACCAATTTAATTATCTTCGATTTCTTTGACTCGCTACTGGCTTAAATCAGGTTCGCACCGTTTGTGCCCTATTTTTCGAACGGTTTTGGCTATTTTGTGGTTTCAGTAACTGAGGAAAAGAAATTCTATTCTTTGTTGCATTTAGTGGGTGTTAAACATTAAAAAGTTACCAATATCACATCAAATGTTGTATACAATGAAGTATTTTCAAATTTTGTAAATCATCATTGTAAGGTTTCATTTTACATGTAATTTAATGTATTGTAAAAATACATCACTTATGAAATGTATTTTCATGTATCTTTTTATGTTTTGATTACTATCATCCATATAATCTTAACATTTAACAAAATGAAAAAGTTATCAATACAATATCAAATTTGTATAAAAAGAGGTGTTAAGATAGTTATCAATATAGTGTTAACGTTTCACCTCATGTAACACATGAGATTAAAGCTAGTTTTCTAATATAAAACTTATTTTAAATTAAAATTTACTAAAAAAAAATTATTTCCGAAAGGCAATATATTATAACGACATGCCCTAAGCAAAAAGACAAGGGACCCTAAACCGAAGATACAAATTACAAGATTAAACCATAATTACATGAGATTAAAACTACACCAATTATTCCAAGGGATGTTTTTGTTCCTAGACCGACATTTTAACCATAGAAAACCTAATGACTTGATGTTCCCGATTATATATGTCTTCAATCTTAGGAGTTTTTGTTTGAAACGAGGACCTCATTTCTTTCCTTCTTTGTGGATCGCATCCAAGGAAACCGATTTGTGGAGATCACGAACCGAGAACACATATATTGGACTAACCTTGCACCAAATGCTAATAATAAAGGTCACGGTTCACCTGAATTTTACAATCGTAAAGTTTTTTAAAAAACGCAAATGTATGTTGTTGAGTAACGTTATAATAGAATCATATCATTGTGGGTCTTAAATTCCAATAATTAGGGAATTATTTATTAAATTAAATAATATTTTGCAAGTGAATTATTGGGCATATAAGACCAAAGTTGAAGCATACTTGTACGAATCATGCTCCTATATTCTTGCTCACCATTATTGCTGCTCTTTCATCATCCAAGATATCGTTATCCTTTCAGCTTCTAAGTTCTCTGGACCAGAAAAATATTATTATTAAGCAGAAGATATTTAAATGAAGCTATCAAAATTTTGATTGACCACATAAATACTTAAGATTTTAAGACATGCAATTACATACTGATGTCGGATTGATATATTTAAACACACAAATGAACAAACAAGAACAATAAACAAACTTTCTACCCATTTTTGACCCGTTAAGGAATCACTCAAATTCACCCATAGGAAACTCGAACACGATGTGAAAACCAGAAACATTTGGGACGAGTATGAGCTCAGATAATCGGGTATGGGACTGGGTTTGGGATTACTTTTGAATTTTTTTCGCGCGTTTGGGATGAGTATTGGATATGGTGATATACCGTTTACCCGCCCCGGTTACCCGATAACGTATACCCGTTTACCCGATTATGTACCCGACATAGTTTTCTTTATTTTTTATTTATTCTAACTATATATATCGTATTTATTTTAAGTATATATATCGTATTTATTTTAAATGTATATATCCAACATAATTTTATTTATTTATCTTTTTACTAGGTTATATACCCATGTATTACATGGGGTTGTTTAATTAAAAAGTAAAAATACAATAATATGTAAAAAAATTAAAATAATATGTAAAATAAGAAATAAAATTATTTATTTCTAAGTAATAATCGTTAGTTCTGAATGGGTCTCGTCTTTTGTAACAGAAAGCTTGTTAAACTAAAACCTTATTTTGCCGTTAAAGAGGAAATGATTGCCAATATCATACCTTGTCAATTATATATTATATACTAGGGTTAGAACCCGTGTATTACACGGGGTTATAAATAAAATAAATGTAAAAGAAAATACAAATTGTGACTAAATAAATGATAAATACAATTCATAAGTTAGTAAATATTTCTTTGTATACAACGTTGGATATATTTGAAAATTTTCCATCATTGTTTAACATTAAAATCCTTAACTCTTCTCTTCTTTTAACTGTTGAACCAGTACTTCCTTTCTGACGTTCCTAGGGACCGACCAACCACTCCCGTTCCTTGGTTGTTGCTGCTTTAACTTGGTTGCTGGTGACCATGAGTGAAAATCGATTGCCTCAAGCACAATATATCATTTGATAGTAACTGACACTGGATTTCAATTTATAAACTGGGTCATTTTTTAAATAATCCAGAATTTTTTTGAGTCATATCTCAAAATTAATATGGATTTAAAAATATCATATCGTTGAATATGATAAAAGAATAGATAATATTATAAAGGTAACTTGAGACTTAATGGGAAATTTTTAAATGTTAAGACATTGAAATTGGAAGTTTAATAAATTGAAATCCAGGGTCAGTTACTATCAAGGTATTGAAATCGGAAGTTTAATAAATTTAATATTATATTGTTAATAGATTAACATATTTAACGTTAAATTAATTGATTTCAAATATTGATATATTAATTTATCAAGGTATTAGGTATTAAGACATGTATATAAATCAATATTACCATACATTGCATATATAAAATAGCTTCATATAGTTAATGTATGGAAAATGTTTAAAATTAAAGTGGAGTGTTAGTAGTTAAAATCTATATCTATATTTATACTATATAATAAATAAATGTTTTTTCATGTCACATGTTGCCTTTATATTCTTTTTTATTATTTTTCTCGCTTCTCTCTCTTATTAAATACATCTTTTATCTTTTAGTAATAATATATATTTTAAGAAAATACTAATTATATACTAATAAAACATTTATTTTAAATTATCTCTTATTACAATAAATTTTGAAATCTAATTTTGTAACTTTTATTTTCAATCAAATAGTAAATGAAAGTTAAATTACATTAAATAGTAATTACAGTATTTTTTGAAACCCAATTATATATTAATTTTACATATTTTGAATTTTGTTTTCTATCCTTAGTATATGCAATATTTTTTTACGTCTGTAAGATATATACATAAAAAATTAAGAAGTTTATGTATTGATATTATTCACCCCGTGTGTAGTACACGGGTTCTAAGCTAGTGTTTATTATAATGAAATTCACAATTTGAAAATCATATAATAATAAAAAAAGGCAATCAAATAATAAGATAATAAAAAAATGAAAATGAATTAAACATCAAAACAAACATAATCTTTCACCTACATAATACCAAATTTATCATCGCGTACCAATAAATTAAACCGCAAACCAAACATAATCCGTAAATACAAAATTAAAAATTATCACTACAAATAACAGCCTTAAAAAAGTTCAACTATAGAGATAGATGCAATAAGTTTCGTAACTCATGACATTAAGATCATTTCTCAAGCTTTGGTATTAGCAGATTGATGTTTGACTTCCCACTCCCATCTTTCTTTTTATAACCTGAGGGACTTTAGTTAAAGACATATTCAGACCTTCATCAACATCATAGACATCTGTCAAGTTTCTTTTATCAAGTTTATTAGACTGACAAATGATCTTTTAGAAATGGACAACGGTGTTAGACTATCACTAATATAGGATATAGAATCCTTGAAAACAAAAAATAAGTAAAAATGTTTATATAAATACGGATAAAATATTACGATTAATATAATGAAACATAAATTATAGCTCAAACCTTGACTGCAACGTAATTCTGAAACTGTAATTTAGACATGTAATTTAGACATATTATAATTCACTGAGTCAAAATTTGTGGAGTGTATTATGACATTTAAAGTATCAAGTAAAATGTTAGTTCGTTAAGTTTAAGGTATGAATTGATTTCATATAATAGTCAACGTTCAATTTAGTGAGTATCGAAGTATTTAAAATTTACTTAAAATAGTGAAAATTTAAAATAATTGATAGGTTAGGAAAAAAAATTACCACCATTACACACAAGAGATATATATGGTGTTCACTAACATTAGATATTTTGAGAAATTTATGTATTGATATTTTTCACCCCGTGTGTATTACACGGGGTCTAAGCTAGTAACAAATATAGTAAAAAATTATTAAGTCATTCAGATTTGATGTAATTCGGTGTAAATCAAATTATAATCTACAGTAAGTTGTACAAGTTAATTAATTTTAGCAATCATTACCAAAAAAATGAAAGTTGTTTACTATATTAACAAAATCGTTATACGTATTAATTTTGATATAAATTACTATTGAAATAATATTTCGTCAAAGTTGCAGAATTACTAAAATTAACGTATGAATTCTTAATTTAAAATTTACCAAATATAGTTTTAAATTTAAAACCATAATTTGCTTATAGTAGTTAAATAAAGATGAATTAGTTTATTTTAAGTAAATTTATGTTCAATATCCTGACCGCTTAAAATGTTGTTTGATTGAATATTTTAAATTTTAAATTTCATACATGACATGTGAATATATTGAATGATATGTTTATTTTGGAATCAAATTTGGTAAAATTTAACGTATGAACAATAATAATTTACCAAATATAGTGAAATTTAAATGATAACAATTAATAGCTTATTTCTTATATAAGTTAAAGATGAATAACTTATTTTAAGACAATTTTATTATTTAAAATTGTTACCAAACGTTTTTTATAATCTACAGCATAGAGAATTGATAACAAACGTCTTTTTATAATCTACAGTAAGTTGTAAAGATTTTTTATTTTTACCAGTCATTATCAAAAAATGAATTGAGTATTTAAAATTTTAAATTTGATGCATCACAAGTTAGGATATTGAATGATATTTAAATTGATGAGTTTAATTTTGAAAAATTACGTAATTTTATGATTAAGAAATAAACATGTTTAGATGTTCGGAATTTCTGGTTAAAAAATATAGTAATATAAAATGACAATACTAATTAACATTTGACAACTTGGCAAATTTGGCAAATTTAAGGAATGAATTGATTTCATATAATAGTTAACGTTCAAATTTAGTGAGTATCAAAATATTTAAAATTTAATTAAAATAGTGAAAATTTAAAATAATTAATAGGTTAGGAAAGAAAACTTACCATCATTACACATGAGAGATATATATATATATATGGTGTTCACTAACATTGGATAGAATGACCATTAAAACTGTAAAATAAAATAAACGTGAGATTAACACTTTTTTAAATAAAATTCGTCTAGTTTAATCAAATTTTAATCAAGTTGGTTTAGAATATCATATTAAATCATGACAAATATATATTAAACGTGTACAACGTAAAAAGGATAAAAAAAACTTAACCATGTAATGATTTATAACTTAACCATGCTTAGCACTTGAGATGTATCAAAAAGAGATTCTAAAGATCACAACCTAACAACCATTATCAAAAAGAGATTCAAAGGTACGTAAAAGTAAGACTTTTCAATAAGTTGAAAAAATATTCAAAAAATCTCCAGATTCAATGAGATTAGACATAATAATTAGAAAAAAACTGATCGATGCGTAAAGGTAAGATCGACGAAGAGTATAGATTACATACCGATTCTTGATTTCATTTTGAAGTTCGGTTGTTGAAGATAAAAGAGAGAGAGCTTCGACCAGGAACGACAATTAGGGTTTTGTTTTGTAAGGGAAGTGGTGGGATAAAGGTATGACCGGGTTTAAAAGGCTTTTATAGGGTATTAATTCAGGTGGTTTTAAACCGCTTTTAGACCCGCGTGTAAACCCGTTTTAGGTCCATATGGTTTTTGGGTGAAAAAAAAAACTGAGGTGAAACGTGGTGCTGACAAGTGGCACAATGTTTACTTGTTTATTATATAGGATAGATTAGTTTTAATATTTTTTTTACATAATTTAAGTTTATGATATTATTGTAGCATGTATTAACATAAATCTTTTTTCACTAATAGATAGAATAGAGTATTCGCTCAATCTAAAATGCCATTGGTGAATTCAAATAATCAAATTGCAAAAAGAAATATATAATAATAATATTGTATAAAACTCAATATAAAAAGATAACATATAATCAAAACTAGAAGGAGGCCCCACGCGTTGCGGCGGCCTCGGGGCGATAACGCTAGCTTTTAACCACGCGAGTTGTGGTGTTTTAAACCGTATAAGAAATTAACGTCCTCGAAGGCTTATAAAACAAAGTTCAAACCTTTAGGTAAACTTACCCTTTGCGAGGAGAGCGTATAAGATTTTTGGTTATAAGTTAAAACGCACGAAAAAATAGCATGCAAAACACAAAAAAATTAAAAATGAAAAAATTACATTAAAGCCATTAAAAATGTCTTAAGGCTAATATACCACTCCACCTACCAAACATTTTGATTTATTTCTCCTTCAGCAAAAATGTTAACAAAAAAGACTGAGAAAACAAAAAACAAAAGCAAGTGTTAAGGACATGTACCCATTGCTTAGATTATTGTAAATTTTCTAAATATTCCCCTCACAATAAAAAGTTACCTTTTATTAGTATTTTAATGGTGTACACCACCTTCTGTGAGGTGAAGATAATCAGATGAGTCAGTGATCCAAATTGTCGTTAAAAAAAATGTACACCAATATACCATACAACCATACAATTTAATGATACCTAATATTTATTGTGGCACTCAATTATCCCGAGAAAGAAAAAGCGACAAGAGCATTTATAATTTGTGGTTCCATATATTGAATTCATGTGATTGCAATATGTGGGCTTTATTCGACTAAGTTGTATTCATTGTTTAAGGTCGCCATCATTATTTAAAACAGTTTTGATTTGTGCAAAATTTTGGTTATATTTATTTAGGTTGGATGTCTTATAGAGTTTGAATGATTCTTGTTAAATATATCGATGTTTGAATGATGTCGTCCAGACGGTCTATAAAATAAATAACAAAACCTAACCTAGACTCCTAAGTAACGAAAGGAATACCTTCGAACTAAACCGCACTTACAGGCAAGTGTACCTATCGAGTGTAGCACAACTTAATTGTAAACCGAGTTATCGAACCCTAGAGGCACTATGATAACAAAACTAGACTCTGACTCGGACTAAAGATTGATTTGGTTGGGGGTTTGCTACACTACTGATTAAAACTAAATAATGCAGAAAACAAGATCGAATCAAACAATCAATAGAAAGGACTAAGGAAGATATCAAGAGATGGGAAGGACACTACCTAGGTCGGAATCCTACTTGCAAAGCACAACTTCTACCGGTTCTGGAAACACTGGTGGATCTGAGTTTCTAAGGATAACAACTATAGACAACCTAGTGGATCCCTAATCACTCTCAGGGTGTCACCAACTAAGAAACCTAAAGTATACTAAAACTCACCAGATGGTCGAATGACCTCTCGGGTATTTCCAACAATGACAATGTACCCGAATAGATATATCACCTCTCAGTCTCACTGTCCACAATACATTCAAGGAATGCATAGGGTAATCTCAGGATAACAACTATGATTCATAATAGTAACAATCACTAGACACCTAAACCAACTTCCTCTCAGACAGTTGACACTCGGATCCTAATGACGAAGACTTAACGACTAATTCTCACCTCTCAGGTATTGAACTACAACTCCTATGGCTACTATCTCTAGCAAACCATACACAATCACAAACCCTAAGATCTATGACCTAGATACGTTAATCAAATTGGCAGCCAACCACAATCAACACATGGAATTGAAATCAATCACACATAAGAAGTAAGCATGCAATAACATCATAATAATCAAACCAAGATTGTTTACAAAATCATTAAATCATCAATCGAATCCAAAACCGATAAAAATCAATACTTTAACAAAGTAATCATCAATTGACCTAGGCAGTATCAATGTTTAGCCTGCAATCATACTTAAAACATCCATGACAGAATTAATTAAGCAAAACATAGTTCAAACACAGCAAATAAACGCAAAGATTCAAACTTGAAAACCTAGAATGCTACTACAACGAACCCGGAATCCAAAAGCTTTGATCTTACACTTTAATAGATCTTCTTGCTCCCAAAATCGCCCTAGACTTTGCTCTGGACGGCTAAGATACGAACTGCTGACCTAATTGGCTTTAAATTCTATTTAATTCGATTTTTATGTTTTTTCATGGATTTTTGGCCTCCCGCGTACCGCGAGAGAATTTGGCAAGCCCCTCGCGTACCGCAAGGGCCAAAACAGTCGGGCTCACTTTTTCCTTCCCTCGCGTACCTCGATAATTTTCCTTCTGGTCTTCGCGTGCCGCGAGAGAATCAATTTCTTCATTTTTTCACTTTGAACGCTAGACTTCATTCTTGTGCTCGTTTCCTTCATATTTTAACTTGTATTCACCACGAGCACCTGAAAACATAACAAAGACTCAAACCAAACCAAAAACGACTCAAAACAATAATAAAACTAATCTAAAACACATGAAAACAAAGAAATAAAAATGTATGTTTTGCACTACATCATTAAACCTCAACTACGAACCATTTGAAACATCTAGGTTTATAGGTCTTGAGTTTCCATATGATTTTACATCTCAGATGAGTAAAGAAAATTAGATGTTCTAAAACAAACTACAAACCCCTAGGCCGTTGCTCAAATCCTCAAAGCAATGATTGCTGATAATGCACACATGTCCACATATTTAAATGCAATCATTGTTGATGGATAATAAAAATATGAATATTTTAAATACAATTGTGTTAAATACAATTATTCATATATTCATATCACTAGGTTAGAAACTCCGTGTATTATACGGGTTAAATAAATATAATGTTATACACTTAATAATAAAAATTTATATATTACATATTTATGATATATTATATAGTTTTTAATACAAATTTTAGAAACATTATATAGTTATTTTTTAAAAATATTTTATAAAAATAATTAAAGAAATGTTCAATTTCTAAAATGTTTTATGAACAACCTATTTTTTTAAATGAAAAAAGTTTTATAAAAATATTATATAAATCATTATTATTTAATAGAAGAGGAAAACAAGTCTCTCGCGTACCGCGAGAGAACTTGTCTAGGTCTTCGCGTACCGCAGGGAGCCTGAGTAAACACAAAGTTTACTCAGCTACTCAGTTTTCAACACTTAGCCAAATTTTTTCAACTTTCACCCATTTTACATAAATTTACCTAAGTCCTAAAATTGGGATCAAACATTCAAAAACACCATACTTTTGTACAAAATTACAATATTCATGGTTCGGTTTACAACCAAAAGATGGACATCTAATTACACCCGAATGTCACCCATAACACATACGAGAATCCATCATACGCCATGAACTTGACCTTGAACTACATCGGAGCTTTTCCTACATGTCACCACATATAAATCACCATTAGTAATGAACATATAACATTCAACAAGGTAAAATCATTCTAATTTCACCCATTCACCCATTTGACTCGTTTGACCCATTTCCACCCATTTACTCATTAAGCAACAATGGGACTTGCATACACCATACAAGATTCATTCTTTCCTTGTAACCTTCCATACATGACAACATTTCATTTCCATCATGGTACAAAACCATGACTTCTTTACATTACTATTATGGTACATAGACCATATTTTTTACCCATTTCTATTATGATACTTAGATCATAACTTCATCACATTTTCATTATGATTCTTAGATCATAACTTCATCACAATTCCATTATAGTATCTTGACTATAACTACATTCACTCACATGTCCGTACACATTCATACAACTTCATAACACATAACATAATATGCAAACATATTACACATATCATCATTTATCAACATTACTAAGTAAGTGCAAAAGCACTTACCTTTTGGATTCGAAGATCCCGATCCACCTTCTCGATTGATAATTTGATTACCTAAACATATACACCTAGTTTAGTAATCTATCACACATCAAAATCACATTTTAATTGGGTTCACAACCCAATCTTCTATTTCCAACCCAAACTGACCCGTTTGGGTTATACACATATCCAAACACCCTCTTTCCACCCAATCTTCTATTTCCAACCCAAACTGACTCGTTTAGCTAGATTATCAACAATCTAACACCAATTAACCACATGCATCATAAATTTTGAATTTCTATAAAAACCCACCTACTAACACATCAATGGTGAAATCAAATGGAAGATTATCACTTACTTGGTGCTAGGAAGATGATGTGTGAGCCAACACCTTCACAATTCAAGCTTCAATTGAAGAGATTAACTTCAACACCTTTTTCTCTCTTTTTCTCTTGTAAGCATCGACACCCACACTCCCAACAAAACTTAATTTTGACTTCATACAAGTTAAATATGGAAGATTTGCCATATTTACAATTTCAGTCCCTCAACTTTCATTTCCTCCATTTTCATGCCAAAATTAGTTAAAACTAATATAACCCCAACACTAACTTGAAACCCACTTATTTCAACTTATTTCTAAAATATTATTTCCACCATAATACTAATTAGAAATATTTATTTCTTTAAAACAAAACCCGGATTTTGGTTCGTTACACCAAACCCCCTAGCCCCTCCCCCACCCCCATCCCCGACCGCACCTCCTACGTAATCGCGAGATAACATAAACTGGGGGCTTGAAAAAGAGGAAGAAAGCTTGTCAAAACTGGAAGTTTAGACTAAACTGTCAATAACCAAAAAATCATGGACCATAACAGTAAAAGGCTGAAGTTAAGAGACTAAAATCAATACCCAAAGGTTTAGGGGCTAAACTGTCAAAAACCAAAAGCTTAGGAGCTAGACTGTCAATAGTAAAAAATTTCAGGGGCCAAACTGTTAAAAGCTGAAAGTATAGGGACCAAACAGCCAAAAGGCAAATTGGCACAAAAATGCAAAGACCAATATGACCACTAAAATAAGTTACATACAAATCAAGAGTTTTATAGAAACATAGTTTTTATAACAATACATCAATAGTTATATAAAACTAGCAGAAGTTTTATAAAAATGCTATTATTTTTATGATTGAGAAATTATTTCAAAAGAACGTATCTAGATACACTTTGTAAAATGTTTGATTATACTTCTAAAGAAGTAATAAAGTGCTTTCTAAAATTTCAATTTTAGTCAAATGGCTTGAGGAAAGGCTTGAAAAACATGAATATATATAGGCAAAATAAAAGTGTTGTAAGGACCTCTATCGACAAACCAGATAGACCATGGAGAGTGTTTAAAACGTTTTCTGTAACATCCCGAAATCTACAAAGACCAATTAAATAAAAGATGGGTGTCGAGTCTCGTTAAAAATAAAGAAAGGGGGAGAATCCATGGGCCAAGGCCCATGGGCCGCGCAACAAGTAGGGAATTAAGGGGAGGGGGAACCTGCCCTCAACCCTCATTCCACCCAAACTTGTGAATCGTAGAGAGATAGAGGTTTGAGAGAGAGAAAGTGGTGGATCGTTGTTAAAGTTTTGGGGCTCGTCGGTGAAGGTTCCAAGATCGTGGGTCAATGAGAAGCAAGCGGAAACAGGTAACGATTCTTCCTCAATCTGAGTTTTTGTTCAAAGTTTTGGGTTTGATACTTTAAAACGGTATTTTTACGCGTTAAACGGGATAAACCATAGATCTAGACTCTCCAGGGTAAACAAACGCATTGGACGTAAAAAGTGTGGATCTTGGACGATTCGAAATCAACATGCAAATCTAGGGTTCTTGAGGAAGAAGATGACCCTGATCCGACGAACTTGTTAAGTTCGCTGGTACTGTAGCAAGAGAATTTGGTAAGTTTGTTGGTACTGTAGCAAGAAAACTTGTTATGTTTGCTAGTACTGTAGCACGCGAACTTGCCTTAAGTTCGCCGAAATAGAGTAAACCGACCAGTGTAGACCTGATATTTATCCTTTTTTTTAGATTGTGCGTAACACCGTTTGGACAGTAGATAACACATTGAGGCTAGCATATCAGGTGAGTTCAAGAATCTATATTTTTACTGTTTTAGGATGGTGTGCATACTCAAGAATTAAACGTTTATAATAAATATATTTTATTACTTACACGTTTGCAAAGAAAGAAAAGAAAGATAACGGTTTATCAATTAAACGTTTTACAAGAAAGAAAAATAAGAAAGATGACGGTTTATTTATCTTGATATCTTAATGATCTTTAAACTTCCAATTACTTATCATTCTAAATAAAAAAACTGCTTATCTTCCTAAATAAAGATCATGGATTAGCAAGAGGGGAGTGTTTGTGAGGCCTAGTGTTATATATTATGTTTAAACACTTAATTTGTATTTGTGTATGATGATCCGTGCCAAAATAAGGAAGAATTGGTGATTGTGTGCGTATATGTATAGAGATCATAAGACTCTAGTGCATTACAATTTTAAAATCTATAAAAAAAATTGAATTATAACTACTACACACACCTTATACATATTTGTCGGTGTCTTTCAATTATCAAAGCAATCTCTTCATGGTTATCCAGTGTTCTCCACTTGGATCGCTTGCATACCTACTTAGTCTGCTTGCAACATATGCTAAGTCGGGTCTAGTACAAGTCATAAGATACTAAGTGGCTAATTAGAACAGGTATAGCGCAGCCTAATCCACGTAGGTGGTCTTATGAAGAGATTAGAACTCTATCACATTTTATATACGCTAATACTTAAAGCTAAGGTATATAAATTTACAAAAAAAATGTAGTTTAAATATACTTCGTTGGAAGCTTCTAGCCCATCACATTTTATATACGCTAAGCAAACACACAAGTCACAATCGTTCATAATATAAAAATGAAAGGCAACACAAATAAACATGTTAAATATATAAACCATTCACACTAATAAACTTTGTGAATAATCAACTTATGGCAATAATTTGATTGTAAAGATATAAATCATCTTGACAGCTACTAATGATTATAATACAAAATTTATATAATTTCAATGGAAGACTTAAGCATTTGATTGCTTAATTTCTTTTCTTTATAATATACGTGAACGAAAGAAACAACAAATATGATGACATAGCTTACCAACAATATTGAATAAGATCAAATTGCAAATCAGTAATTTATATTTTTTAAAATTAACATTCACAAACTTTTTGTTGGAAAATTTAGCAAAAATGTGGTTTTTACTAACTTTAGATACAAATAATTACATGTAATTGCGATTAATATAATTACTATTTTTTGGGTTTGTGTTATATGGCGTGAGCGCTTCGCAACGAAATAAACCGTATCCAAACCGGAGCTAAGATGAATGGGATATCGATACTCAAAGTTGAGTGATTAGAATGAAGAATGTGAAAATTAAGTGATTCTAGTAGAAATTTGTTGCATATTTTTGACTAAATGCTAGCAAATATTTTGTAATAAAACAACACGAGTGTTTGTTTTTTGACTCATTATTCCATGTTCTAAATCATATGGTGGCTTTGGTTTATCTCTTAAATTCATATTAAACTATTTTTATTGTGTTTAATATAAATTAAAATATGGAGTTATGTCATATTATACTAGTTTAACTTTTGTTAATAAAATACAAATTATTTAATTTTTAGTATGAGCATAAAATGAACCATTTTCAAATAGATGAAAAAGAGAGGAAAAACTAGAGAACTAGTTCCATAGAATTTAATTAGAGATGAGGACTCTCTAAATTGTTCTTCATTCACCATCATTTTCATCCTTTCCATGTTTCACCATAACACACATAGTTTACCCGGTGATATGTCGGGCGTGTAAGTCATTCCCGGCAGTACACATAGTGTTTTGGTTGTTGTACCCTGAGATATAGCCGCGCTCGTCTTAGAGAAGGCGTGGAATCTGTTTTAAGGGACTGTGTTGAACACGAATCCTCAACCAAAACCGTCAATGATTTAGTGTTCATTGTTGCAGTCAAGGAGCATAGTTGAAGACTCAAAGTTGTGAAGACTCGAGTCGAGGATTCTATAAGAAGGTGCGGTTAAAGTCATCTTATAAAGTCACCGATTCGAATAATTTATTTATATAAATTTGTATTTTATATTTATTTTCTTTCGGGTTTGTAAACGGTACTGTACTAAGTTGTTTTTCCACGTCGTCATTATGTTTTTAAGTATCTTGAACAATTAAAACTAGTTTAATATGGCAAAACTCCATATTTTAATATAAATCGTTAAATGAATTATTTGGTTGTGAAGAAGGTAAGTAAAAAGTGAAAGCAAACATTTAACGAAGTTCTTCTTGCTTGTTTGACTACGAAACTAAGAAAAAAATAATAATAAGAAGAAGATGCTCTTGTTTTGTTTCATTGAAAGTACCCCCACCCCCACCCACCAAATGAAAGTTATAATAATAAACCAATATTTGTCTGCGTGTCATAATTCATTTTATTATTATTTTTAACAAATAAGACGCAAAGGTTGCCTATTTAAAGCGACTCTCCCTCTACGTTCTCCTTCCCCCTCTCCTACCTTCCTTGCTTGTTTAACATATAATTTTGATTTGGGTACATTTAATCTCTTTAATTTCAAAATGTTAATTAATGGCATCATTCATTTATGAGTTGAATTTGTGTTGTGTAGCAAATGAAGATGGAGTATGGTGAGAGGCAGAAATACGATTGTCTTCTTTTTGGTACATAACATAACATGTCTGTCTTCCTTTTGATTGTTTTGTCAATGAATTTGTTTGTCTCAACATAACTATACATACAGATCTAGATGACACTCTTTACCCTGTTAGTGCTGGATTGGCAGCTGGAGTTCTCAACAACATCAAAGGTATGAAATTTGTTTTGTTTTGTTTTGTTGGTATTGAAGTTGAAATCTGCAGATTATATGGTTGAAAAGCTTGGAATTGATGCGGAAAAGATCCCTCAACTGTGTAATCTTCTCTACAAAAACTACGGTACCACAATGGCAGGCATTCGCGTATGGGCATCTCTCTCTCTCTCTCTCTCTTATTATTAATAGTTTTGTGGGTGGATGATGTGAAATTAAATTTTGTTATAGGCGATTGGCTATGATTTTGACTATGATGAATACCACAGGTGAGAGATGAATTTTGGATTAGTAGTAGTAGTGAAATGGAAGGAAGGAAATGATTGATTGAATTTGTTTTTAGTTTTGTTCATGGAAGATTACCATATGAGAATTTGAAGCCTGATCCTGTTCTCAGGACTCTTTTACTAAGCTTGCCAATTCGCAAATTTGTAAGTCCCTTCTCTTTTACAATTTGCACATACTAGACATTTACAAATGCCCATGTTGTATTGCCTGCCAGATATTTACAAATGCGGACAAGATCCATGCTGCTAAAGTTTTGACCAAACTTGGATTGGAAGACTGTTTTGAAGAGATCATTTGCTTTGAGACTCTGAATCCGTTCCACAAAAGCACGGCTTCCGATGACGAGGATGACATCCGCTTTTCCTCGTCATTATTCACACACCAGAACCAGATATTTGACATAATTGGACATGTTTCCACAACCTCGGAGGAGTTACCAAAGACACCAATTGTATGCAAACCATCGGAACACGCAATTGAGAAGGCTCTCAACATCATCAACGCTAACCCTCAAACAACGGTACCCTCCCTAATCTTCAATTCTAATCGAGTTAGTTAATAACACTAATTCAATTGGTATACGTACAGTTGTTTTTTGAGGATAGCGTCCGAAACATTCAATCTGGAAAACGTGTGGGTCTTGACACCGTGTTGGTAAGCATGCATTAATCAATTTAATTCCTATCAATGAATGTATGTATGTTTAAGTTATTAATGATGTTACAGGTTGGCACGTCCCATCGGTGCAAAGGTGCAGATTATGCGCTAGAAAACATACACAACATAAAAGAAGCAATACCGGAGCTCTGGGAAGCTGATAACAAGCAGCTTTCTGTTGTTGCTTATAATTCTGTCGCCGAGACACCCGTCACGGCTTAACATCATATCTTTTCTTTTCACTTGATTATCATGTATTTATGTATGTTTAATAATTGATCATTATTTAAGTTCTCAATTTGTGGATGTACATGTTTCGTTGTCACATAATAATTACCAGTTCAAAAGTAAGTAAATTAGCGTGGTTTGATGTTTTGTTTTGTACGACATATATATATATATATATATATATATATATATATATATATATATATATATATATATATATATATATATCATGCTAAATTGATGTGGTTGTGGTTTGCTTTTTAATTTAAGGGCTGTGAGGTGTTGTCTTCACAACCACATGCAACTCTTACAAAATAAGTCCCAAGACATTCAAATTCCAGTTCAACACAAACTTAATATATATCTATGTGTTCCAAGATCGAATGCACATTAACATATTGTAATGATCTATGAGTTTTTACAACTTAAGGTTTACAACCGATACGTCCCCTATATATAAAGGTTCTACTGTTAAAAAAAATATATATTTAACTTTACTAATGTGCCAAATCTGTATTTAAGACAATGTATTAACTATTTCCAATGTTTCTTTAAATGAATGTTTATTTCTCAATGTAAACAAGAGAAGATTATTAGGTGAAAAACATTACACAAGAAGCACTAAATGTGTAATAACTATATAAATGTAGATACAAAAGAAATGAAATGATTTGATAGATTTTAGAACACTAAGACCTGCAACGCACTAAAGTTTACAAACTCTATAAACATTCTTAGAATAGTAGATTGTCTTTTGAATCAAAATGATTTTGAGAAGATTTGAAATTTGTTTTAATACCTTGAGTGTGTTCTAGTGGGTAAGTTTAACGACATTTGTTCTGTCTGGTTATCATATGCTCTATTAAGGATCATACCATTAATAATGTAATATGTATATCATATCCCTATGAAAAAGTGACTGTGTTGCTTATTACATTACACGCACTAGTAAAGTAAAGCCAACCTACCTCCTCTTTCCCCCCAAAAAAAGGAAGTATGTCCGTCTGTTACTGTTAGTACGCCTATCTCATTCATGATTTGGTTTATATAACAGATTATATGTGTACCCCTTAACTGGTTGTGCTTGTAGTTGCATGACCGTTGTATGCTGTTCGGAAGCGAAGCCCAGATCCTATGTAGCTTGACACGGGACAAACCCAACAAAGGATATTTGGACCCAACACCTGTCAGTCAGTGTAACCAAGACCATGTTAATACATACATACATACATACATACATTACTTAAATAAGATCTCACTCACTGTAATCAAATTTTCATAGACACCAAGATCATACGGATGAGAGTACACATTCCCTCCTTGTTCTGCAACCAACATGGCCCTCACCCCTTCATAATACTGCATATGCCACCCCTACCTTACAACCATCATTTATGCTATAAAAAACAGAAAAGAAAAAAAAAACCCTATATTGAGACAAGGCAAAGATATTATACAAAAATCTAAAAGCACCTCTATTGTGGTTTTGTTTTGTAGGGTTGTTAGGTATATATGCCACCCCAAAAAGACACCTAGAGCCATGCTAGTGGAATTAGCAACAGCCCCGAAATGATCTGCAAAGCAAACGATTGAGGAACAGCGAAAAGACACTAGTGGTGTGGTGTGGTGAGTTAAATTAACATTATCATACGTACGTATACACTTCTGTAAGATCCTTCACTTTGCTGAGTATCAACAGTCAAACTACCAAGAAGCAAAATCTAGCCATCCAAACAACAATAATACTAGTATCATATTATCAATAATAATACATAATCCTACAAAAGATCATACCAGAGAGTACACGCATGCAAGGAGAGCATACACAACAAACACAAAGAAGACCTTATAGTTTGCGTGACCCACACAATTGTTCATCCACACACAATGGTGATCCTTCAATCAAAGAATGAGTCAGCCAGAATCTATTTATGGATGTTGATAATAATAACAATAATCCAGGAATGAGGTGGTGAGGGACAATACCATTCGTAAAACACATCGTTTACATATACGGCAATGATGTGAGCGAGGTGGCTTGTATAGACAACATTTCTTGCAGTATCTTAAGTCACCACCCTGCAAGTAACATACATACGAAAATGTCAACTTAAGCATGCATCCTTTCAACCCAACCATCTTTACACTACCTTGTTAACCAAATCATGAAGCAGATCGGCCATTGATTTTCTGTTTTCTTAACCTAACATACCCACCCTTGCAAGAACATAATTGCATTTTTATCAAGACTAGATTGGGGATGATCATCATGATAGAAAAGAGCATCTCTATTCTAAACACATTAAGTTGAGATTGTTAATGTTGAAATGTAATACAGGATCAGTTTCTTTGTTAAATAGAACCTACCAGTGAGGTTGAAATGGAACACAAAATTAAATAGTGACGGTTTATAACACCAGATTCATTGTGTGTTCTCATGCTAACATTTGACAAGTAGTTCCTACCTACATACGCAAACACAATCTTTTACTTTTTATGGTCTTGGTCCCTTACATATTAACCATTTAAATCCATCCTCCTATGAACACAAACATTGTTCCATGGCTTAGACATTTGGAACACTATTACAGTTGTCTTCAATGGTGGTGCATTGCATTGACGGTTGTGTGAGTTTTTTGGACTCTTAACCTTGCCATCCTTGATAGATAGTTAACTTTACACATTTAACATTTTTAGAGGTTCATAAAGTCCTTGTATGAATTTATTACATAAAACTAAAAAAAAGAGAACTCCAATGAGAACATATTGCTTCTCACATCATACTACTGCATTTTATAACTTTTCATGCTATTATACCCAATCCAGAAAGGTGTATGCTGTCGACATCAAAAATCTATTTATTGTAGTGCTCTCTTAGTGGCCAATGGATTAGTAGGGTTTAGACAGTTCAGGAGCTTGAAATGCTAGGCATTTTGGTAAAAAATACACTACAAATAATTATTAAGTTTAATAATATTAATATTCATAAAACTCTATCGCCTCCCATATCCTGCATCAACTTGCAGCAGAATATCAAAAAAAATATTGATCTGTCATGTTATGTTTATATTGCAAAAGCCAAACCTAGCAATAGTTACTCATTGTAAAGGATGGTTTCCCCCTCCAAACGTCAGCATTATCAAGCTTAGCCATTTGTAAATTAATCTTAAGCAGAAGAAATGTTTAAATGAATGCCAGTTTTAACAAAACGAGATTGTCATGTTTAGATGCAAATGCATATTCCCATGTTAAGTGTAATATAACTTCGACCATTTCCTATTCTGTTAGTTAGGGTTGAAGAGATCTTCAGGTAATATAACTGTTATTATCTAGCTGTATTTCATATCTACAGGTAAAGTTTTTTTCTTTTTAAGTCTTGTGTTTTCCATCTGCGAAAGTAAGTTGCAAAATTTGCACATGAAATAGTAGTTGCAAAGGTGTTAAAGAAGTTTGGAACTCAAACACAGTGAAGAATCTAAAGCTCTTTCTGCCTTTTCATTTTGATGGGGGTCCCTGCAAGCCCTTCATTAAACTACTAGTACTCAGAGAAGAAGAAAAGGCCAAAACAATTACCTTCATATCATTGCCAATGCAACAAGTATATATGGATAAGTTTATTTTCGGGATCAGGTAGCACGGCTGTTCAAATCCGCTAAACTTTTCTATTGGCTCAGACCAAAGAAACACAGCAAACAACTGATGTTGACTTTTTTGACCCACAACAGCTGTCAGCAGCGTTGGCCTGAGTTGACCGACAGCAATCTGCTGTTCGAACTTATCTTCTAGGATGAAACTGTTTGCACAAACAGCAAACACGCACACTCACGATTGCAAAGAGAAAAGAAAAGAAAAAACAACACGGGATTTACGTGGTTCGGTCTAAACTGGCCTATGTCCACGGCTGCACTCGAGAGTCAATTTTATCATCTGAGGTGTTGAAGATTGCAATTATAATAGGCTTGTATTCATAGGCCAAGAAAATTAAGGTTGCCAAATAAAAAACGTCCTAAAATCAAATCTCCCTCGAGGCTGAGCTTTTGCTTGATTCGGTTGCCAAAAATAAGATGAGACAAAATCTAGGGCCTGATGACTTATAATCTGGTCTAGGGCCGGCTACCAACTACACCTAATCAGCCTCCACACTCAACAACCTCCCACTTGGAGGCTTGATCACTTCAACTGTGCTCCGTCTTGTAATTCCTTCCTCTCTCGAGCTAGTGCAACGCCTTCACATCGACTATCCTTAAAAGGCTAATTGAAGCTACGCAGAGTTTCAACTCATCTGATGTCACGACCTTTGTCAACATATCTGTCGGTGACTTTCTTTGAACTCAGGTTTCATTCTTTACTCGTTACCCCGACTTTTCTTTCATAGTCGGATAGTCCCGCTCCCACAGTAACGAATCTTTTATTTCGTTGGCTTCTGAATAACACTGAAGTCCATCTGATACAGATCCGGATTGAAACCAAGGTCAGACCTGAACTGGGTCTTGGTCAGACCTGAATTGAGCGGCAATTTCTGACATTGTTTCCCTCTAGGCGCCAGATTTTGCTAAGACCCAGTCAATTCAGAGCAGTTGGTGAAGTGGAATGAGGGGACTAATGTTGAGAATCATAGTTACCTAAATTGTGGTACGCCCGGTTAGACCAGGTACGCGATTCGCTAGAGGTATTTCGACGGTGCTTGTTTATCCAGTTATGAAGCATGGCTAAGCGATCCGGCTCACATTGGGCCTAGTGCCCAGGTGGTTTGGCCAATAGTGGGCCAAGAAACATTGAATGGTGATGTGGGCGGGGGCTCCCGAGGAATACAAATAACCTCTGGTTTTTTTTCAGATTTGGCGAGCATCTGGAATAACTAGTGAACTATTCGCCTCGCGTACCGAGATTTAGGTAACTATGATCCTAAACATTAGTCCTCACTCCTTCCACTTCACCAACTGCTCCTAGTTGACTGGGTCTTAGCAAAATCTGACACCTAGAAGGAAACTGGGTCAGAACTTGGCGCTCAATTCAGGTCTGACCAAGACCCAGTTCAGGTCTGACCTTGGTTTCAACCCGGATAATCCGGATCTGTATCAGATGGACTTCAGTGTTATTCAGAAGCCAACGAAACAAAAGATTTGTTATAGTCGAAGCAGGACTATCCGACTAATAATTTCCTGGGCACCTAATAATAAAGGAACCCTAGTTGCAGCCCATCGACATAGGTCACCCTGACCGAACCACGTTAAATCTCTTACCTATTTAGGCCTAGGAATAAAAATAATCGCGCTTTTTAAAACCAAGATATATATTATGTCATGTACTTGTAATTTCTTACCCCAGTTGCAGCTCGTGGACGTAGGTCACCCTGACCGAACCACATTAAATCTCTTATGTATTTTACTTGCTTTCGTGAGTTTGTGTGTGCTTGAATCCTAGCATAAGATTCTTCATTATCTCCATGCAACGCGTGGCATGGAATGATACTCAAGAATCCATGACCCATGATTCAACAACACTCTCTAGAGATTGCTACAAATCAAAGCGTCATTTGAGTCAACTGTTGCAACATTCACCTCTCAGTTGTTATGCACTGACTTCTGAAATGTTCTGCCTATTGGCAATTCCAACACATGATGTCTTTCCTTGTTTTGACTGATTTCTCTTTTTGCCCTGGTTGTTACCGTTTTCAAATCTTCTTCCTCTGCCTTGTACTAAAAAATGAGTTTGAAAAATCACCTAAACTCATGCGTCATATGTCTTCTCCCAGAATCATGTTTCGAATTCCTTCAAACGTAAGTCGGGGTAACAAACACATAATGTAGTTGAAGGATTAAGCTACCTAACATTTGCAGGTTCCACAGAGCTGAGAGGCGTAGGAGAAAGCACAGCCAAGTCATCTGTTGGTTTCACAATGCTGCTATTTTCTAAGCCACTTGTAAGCCAAGCAATGTTACTTATATCAGTGGCTAATGCAGCCAATTCATGAGTTGGAAAACCACAAGCTGCAGCAGAATAATCAACAAATCCAGGTCCTAGCAAGCTTGCAGGCTGAGTGTCACAGCAAGCATGCCTACATCGATGAGGGACCAGCCCTTCACCTTCACTCCTTATCATCCCAAGCTGGTTGAATGCACTAACACGGGCCTTAGGACGAAAAAGGGTAGCATCCTCACTAGACTTGAATGAATTGGCATCGTCGTCCCCGAATGATATAGTTTCTTCATATGATCTAGCAGCCTCCTCCGTGATATTGAATTTGCCACCTCTTCTCCTGAGTGTTGAGTTCCAGTGGTTCATAATAGCATTATCAGTTCTTCCTGGCAACACCCTTGTAATGGATGCCCATTTGTTTCCATGGACCGCATGAGCTGACAGTATGATGCGGTCCTCTTCATCTGCCAGCCAATTATTGAACATTCATAATATATATATATATATATATATATATATATATATATATATATATATATATATATATATATATATATGTAGGGTTAAAAAGAAAAAGAATTACGTACCAGTTACGCTTGACAGCAGGGTCAAGCTGATCACACCGCCTCAAACGACACGATTTCCCCGATCTGTCGGGAATTCCTCGGGCGATCGAAACTACTCACCAGTCGACTTAGTATCGCATCCTCTTCAGGCGACCAAGGTCCCTTCACTCTCTCTCCGGACTTCTTCCCACCTCCGTCATCCTTTTCACTGCTCACTTCCTCTATTCCGCCGCCGTCTTTCTCCATTTCCCACCTACCTCACTCACTGTGTCATCGCCGATATGTTTCTTTTTTTTTTTCTTTTGGGCCGATCTCCAGTAACACAGTTAATTAAAATAATAATAATGATACAGATAACAGAGTTCAAATTGTAAAAGTACACTATATATGTCATGTATATTTTCACCATTTTAGGGTTTTCGTTCACGGGTTTCCTCTCAATTGTTCCCGCCGTTAACGGTGATCGTGCAGGACCGGCTCTTTGTATAAACAAGTGAAGCTGTTGCTTAAGCCCCCAAATTTTTAGGGCTTTGCATTTGAAGCAGAGGATAAAAGATGGGGAAGATGAAATATCCATTCTTCAACCCACAATGCTATAATCAATTTTAGCATCAGTTTTAGAGAGTTCATACCTGACACTTAAAGTGCTCCCCAAATGGAGTCTTTTCGAAAATCTCCCAAGCTTTCACTCTTTCGAAAATCTCTACATAAACCTAATTCTAATTAGCAACGACAATTAACAAACTAACTTCTAAAGTTTACATTAGTAATCCATGTAGTTTGCCAAATAACCAAATAGACTTTAACTTTGAAGAACCTTGACTTCTAACAAAGTCCACCTCAAAGCTGAGTCAAACTAACCATGGACCCAATTAACCAATTACTAAACATACAATTGAAAATGAATGTGTAAGAGTGACTTACTCTCATTGGATGCCACTGCCACATGGCACTATGTGAATGGACCAATTTTTTTTCATTTTTAAACCCTTATACTATGTAGAATGTTCGTTTTCAACCTGCTGATTTTTGTAATAATTTTTTTTTAATAATAACTTTTGTTCGTTAAGTTTAAAAAAATAATGGAATGTGCGGTTGATTTTAATATTTTTTTTAACGTTCCGGGTTTTTTTTTCAAACGAGATAGTATTCAAAATCGAGTACGCTACCATCGCGAAGCGCGAGATCTTCGTATTTTTTTACTATTCTTTAAAAATAAAAATTCTTTCGTACATTTTAAAGTTTTGATTTACTATACAATGTGTCCCCGCCGCGTTGCGCAACTTTTAATTTCAACTTAACTCAACAATTGAAAGTGATTTTCACTCAGACGTCTACAACTTCTTTTTCTCATTGGCTCTAGTGTGACATGGTATCTTGTGAATGGTCCACTTATTATATTTTGTTTTTTTTTTCATTTGGCAACTCTTACACTATGTAGAATATACGTTTTCAACCCGTTTAATTTTCTAATAATTTTTTTTCTATAATAACTTTCGTTCGTTAAGTTTAAAAAAATTGATGTTTTTGGTTTTTTTGTGAACATTCCGGTCTTTTTTTCAACGGAGTAGTATTTAAAATCGAATACTTTTTTTGATCGTATAGCGAGCTATGTTACCATTCCGGTATCATGATAGACCCATCCGCTTATGAACGAGCAACATCGTTGTCGCTATTTTGGTTTATCGTAAACGGTATCGGTATTCACTTTTATGGTTTCTTGATGAGCAGAACCAATAACCACAAAACTCCTACAGCCGTATAGGGGAAAAAATATAACGCTCTCACCACGAAGCACGGGGTCATTGTATTTTTTTAATCCGTGCTTTTTTTTAGTTTTCTTTTTTGAATTCTTTTTTTTTTGTTTTCTTTGGTACATTTTAACGTTTTGATTTACTGTACAATAAGTCTCAGTTGCGTAGCGCGGATTTTAATTTCTAGTTCCCAACATATTCAAACATTTTTGAAACTTTGGACCAGGATGTGCCTTTATGAACATATCTAAAGCATTATCTTTACTATCAATGTCCTCCACTCTAACCTCCTTAGAGTTAATATCATCCCTGATAAAGTGAAATTTTACATTAATATGTCTCAATACATGAGATTCTTTGAAAGTTGAACTACCACTGTTTATCACAATAAAGCACAGTGTCTTTCACTTTGACACCCAATTATGTGACAAACCCTTTTATCCATATTGCCTTTTTTTTATAGCTTATGTTAAGGCTACATACTCAGGACAAAGCCACTACATGCTGCAGATTAGCTTTCCAATTGATAATACCCTCCATGACCTTAAAGGCATACCCGGTAATACACCTTCCTATATCTAGGTCTTTACCACAGTCAGCATCAGTAAATCCCAACATCAAATCTTGTCTAACATAACTAGGACCAAAAACCAATCCAACTTCTTTAGTCCCAAAATGATACTTTAGAATCCAACTGGCTGCTTCCCTTCCCGATGTAACTTAGCCAAATACCTACTCAGAACACTTACCCAAATAGTGTTTGCATATGGCACTTTATTCATATAATCAATTTTAGCATCAGTTTTAGAAAGTTCATACCTGACACTTAAAGTGCTCCCCAAATGGAGTTTTCACAAGTTCGTTTCCTTCCATATTGAACTTATTTAAAAGCTTTTGATTTTTGAGTCAATCTCAAACTGTTTTAAACTCCTCTTAATTGTAGTTTTTTTTCCACTAGGTTTACCTTGAAAGAACATTTACAAATATACTTAAGGTTGTTTGGGTCACTAGAATTTAAATTCAATCTTTTGGGTGTTTGGTTGGTTAAGAGAATGAATTGAAATTGAAACTAGTCCAACCAAATCATATTGTTGATCAACATTTCAACAAGTATGTTTATAATTTACATAATAAGTGTAGCCTTTTTTCATTTTTTTAAAGGCAATTGAGTTTAGATCATTAACAAGACACATTATGAATTTTCAGATGAATCCTTTAGATTCCAACATTCCACAAACCAAACGACCCTTAATTATGATTATCCTTATTCATTTTTTAACTTTGTATTTATAAGGGCCAGTTGATACATACATGTGTGAGATTTATATTCTGAATGACGTTTCTTGTATAGCTTGGTAACATAGTTTTCAGAAGTTATCAACACGTACCATCATATCTTTTTAAAATAGCTAGATATATGATTGTCAAGCTGTTAGCGGTATTTAATTATTATTATTATTATAAGACATGTTCAAATATGGGAAATTTTTAATATTATAGTAACAATAGTTAAATAATGGATTGTCAACAGAAGGTGGGCATATAATTAACTCATTCAAAATTCAACTCTAGCTTCACATGTCGTTCACGCAATCCATGGAAATGTTCTTCTTCTATACCTGTCCGGCCATTTAAATTATTTCAGCCATATAGTTACTATCTCTTCTCTTGCATCCACTATATATATCTTCAATATTCCTATCAACACAACTCATTAATTAATCTAATAATGGCACCCTCGGTGTTTGCAGTTGGATTCCTGCTAGCTTTTTTCTCTCTGTCTGCATCTGCTGCTATCGTGGAGACTTCATTTCATGTACTTGTTCTTTTCGTTTATTTTAATCTACCGATCTGAAACTAATTAATAAATTATTCATGCAGGTGAAGAATCTAACAGTGAATCGATTATGTCAAAACCAAGTGATCACAGCCGCCAACGGGAGCCTTCCAGGGCCAACCTTAAGGGTTAAGGAGGGTGACACCCTTGTGGTTCATGTGTTTAACAAATCTCCATACAACCTTTCTATTCACTGGTATATATATATATATATATATGTTATTTCCTTATAATAATTAGCATATATATGCATGCCTTAATATATATGTGTGATATGCAGGCATGGGGTTTTCCAAAAGTTAACTCCATGGGCGGATGGCCCTGAGATGGTGACTCAATGCCCAATCAGGCCCGGAGGTAACTATACCTACAGGTTCAATCTGATTGGACAAGTGGGCACGCTTTGGTGGCATGCACACTCTCAATGGCTCCGAGCAACCGTATATGGTGCTCTCGTCATCCGCCCACGAGACGGACAAAAGTACCCTTTCGTCAAACCCTATCGTGAAGATACAATTATGTTAGGAGAATGGTGGAATGCTAACCCTATTGATGTTGAGAACGCTGCACTCGCCACAGGAGCCGCACCTGTTAACTCTGATGCTTATACCATCAACGGATGGCCTGGTGATATGTTTAACTCCTGCCGTCCAAACAGTAAGCTAGCTTGTTATCCTTTAACTAATTAACTTTTTTTTTATTTTATACCAATTAAACACTAAGTCAAGTCACCATGTGTTAGAAATATACAAGCTAGACGTGGTACCAGGAAAAACATATTTGCTACGAATAATCAACGCTGCTCTCAATGCTCAGTTCTTTTTCAAGATAGCTAACCACAACCTAACGGTGGTTGGTGCGGACGCAGCCTACACCAACCCATTCCCAACAGACGTGGTCATGATCGGGCCAGGTCAAACCACCGACGTCCTATTAACTGCAAACCAGTCACCAGGATTATACTACATGGCGGCTCACCCATACGCTAGCGCAGCAGGTGTTCCATTCAACGCCAACACCACCACTGCAATCCTTGCTTACCCTAAAGCAGCCAAACAACCAATTCTCCCAGTACTACCCCCCTTCAACGATACACCAACCGCCTTTAGGTTCTCAAGCAATCTAACCGGCCTTGTCACCAGCCCCTTCTGGTCTCCAGTTCCACAAAAAGTGGATGAGAACATGTTTGTAACGATCGGGCTGGGGATATCTGCTTGTGGTACCAACCAAACGTGTGGAGGAATATTCGGACAACGAATGTCTGCCAGCATGAACAATCATTCATTCGTTTTCCCAGAAAGAATGTCTCTTTTAGAAGCTGCTTTCAGAAATGTTAGCGGGGGTGTTTTCACCACTGACTTCCCGGATCAACCGCCGTTTGTATTTGATTACACAAACGTCAACAACAGCTTCAATCAGAGTCTTCTGATGACGCCCAAGACTACAAGTCTGAAGAAACTCAAGTTTAATGCTACGGTTCAGATGGTGCTACAGAACACAGCCTTGATCGGCATTGAAAATCACCCCATGCATTTGCATGGATTCAATTTCTACGTTTTGGCTCAAGGCTTCGGAAACTATGATCCAATTAACGACCCCAAAAGCTTCAATTTGGTGAACCCACAGGAACGGAACACGCTTGGAGTTCCCGTCGGCGGTTGGGCTGCCATCAGATTCCGAGCAAATAATCCAGGTAAATTTACATTTAATTTACGATTGAAAAATTTTATTGAATTAATATATAATTTTGATGATCGATCAGGTGTGTGGTTTATGCACTGTCATCTGGATGTGCATTTGCCATGGGGTTTGGCCACCGCTTTCTACGTGGAGAACGGAGGTACACCGGAATCGACGCTGCCGCCACCACCTGCGGGCTTCCCTCAGTGCAGCTAATCAATCAATTGTTGATAAAATGCGGTGTATGTATTAATATTGTAATGTTTTCAATATATTGATTTATTGTTGTATTCATATTCATATTGTGGAGTGCATTGCTTAATTGTATTCATAATGAACTCAAGATCGATTTCCCTTTGATCTTGTTTCTTAATCGATATCCGATTTTGGACTAATTTGATTTCACTCGTTACAAATGATATTCAAGATTTCATATCAAATCAATTCATTTAATATACTAGCTATCCAATTGTTTTAGTTTTAAGAAATTGTCAACACCTATTATTTTCAATTAATATAACTTTTCTTTGTTAAATTTACATTAAACTAGCTTATCTGTATACGGTTACTTGTTGTGATTAATTCCTAATTATTAAATATTCTGTCATTAATTATTTGAATATGCAAGTCACATTAGTTTAGCATCGCTTGTAAATTAACGTGGGTTCGATTTTTCAAATAAATTAATAGCTATAATTTTTGGAGAAATAAAACGTTTTATGGATAAAAACATGGGAATTTAAATCAGCTAAATGTACATTTTTATCATTTTTTTAATAACCCACACAATATAAACATATCCAAAAACAATACCACGTGACAATTTTTACATTGGGTTGGCTGTGTTTTAACTCGTTAGAAAAAATGTTGGCTAGATTTTTACATTGGGTTGTCCGAGTTTTAGTTTGTTATCTTACGTGACATCTTTTTGTTTGGTTAGGCTTGTGGAACCCATATGTTTTTTTCACTTTTTCTTGGCCGGCTAAAGTTTAGCCTTTTAGTCGAGTTAGCCTACATGACGTTTTCTGAGGGGTTTTTTAATATGTTTATATTTTGATAGACTAAAAATCAATTACTATTTTGGTATAAAAAATGAGTCTAACTTTTTATTCTCATGATTTTCCCTTAAAAACATTGGTACCATATTTTTCTATGTTTAATTAGATATTACATATATATGTATGTACGTATGTAGAATTGATCAAGTCACAAAACTAAAAACCCTAGCCCTACATCCCATGGAGACAACGCCCCCTCTCCCTCTCCTTCGTCCATTCGTCGCACAAAGGAAGCATGTTGAAGCCAAAGTCTCGGTTGATAGGTTTTCGACCGGCGTAAAAGACAACCAGACGAGATCGTTCATCATCCACTAAATTAACCAGAGTTAAGGTAAAGTTTTGAACTTGAACTATGGTTTGTTTTCTATTTGACTATTCTCGCAACTGGACTAGTGGTGGCGATTATTTATTTAATCAAGAATGGTCCGTACATCTTTCTTCCGTTGTAGATAATTTTAAAATGGATGTACGAAACCCAACATAGCTTTATGTGTATTGTCGTGCATCATTAATGTTCTTTATTATAGTTGTGTTTACCTTTTATTTTGTTAGACATCAGTGTCTTGCTATTGTTCGATTGTTTGGAGGAATTGTAATGAATGATCATACGAGTTCCCCTAAGGATGATTTGGGTCTTGGCGCAATGTTTGGATTCCATGGTCATATGGGTGTCGTTGTAAGCTCGGATCATTAGACCTATCGTGTTTGTATAGTTCAATCTTTGTATACCTAACCCAAAACTTAAACTACATAAATCTCCTTCTTTTATAAAATTAGTCTTATAATCTTACAACAAACACGACTATTCTTATTTCATCAATCATAATACTAACCTTTTGATTCCCGCTTCCGATCGATTCCAACATCCATCGTCGCTTCTAATCGATTCCATCATCCAGTTAAGTGTATATGTAAATAATGAAGGGGATATACGTAAATAAAATTTTGACCTGAGTATATATGTAATTAATAAAAATTTTAGAATGATATATGTAATTGCCCCTAGTTTGTTTGATAATATGTGTTATTGATGATGGAGTTGTTAAATTAAAATTGCTTATGGAGCAAGTAATATGTTGAAATTTTCAAATGAGTTTGTTGGCTTTGTCCAACGTTTACTTATTGGCGTGTCTCGTGTACTAGATTTTACTATGTACTAGTTTTCAAAGATACTAGAATTTACTTAAATCATAGTGAAAGATAAAACTTGATTTGAAAAATAATTTATATTTTCTATTGTTTTATACTAGTTCTATTCTAGGTAACTATTTGTGTTTGATTTAAAAAGTAAGTTTTATCTTTTATCGCTTGTTGGGAAGGAATAGGATGATTACAATGACAATATACAATAATATTTGTTCTGCTATCTTAGGAGTTTACTTTAATTATTTAAAAAGAAAACTACTTATTAATTAGATGAGTAATTATTATAATAACTAGCTCATGAGGTGAACGTTAATATTATATTGATAACTATCTTAACACCCCCTTTTATACAAATATGATATTATATTGGTAATTTTTTTCATGTTGTTAAATGTTAAGATAATATGGATGATATTAATCAAAGCATAAAAAAATACATGAAAATACATTTCATATGTGATGTATTTTTACAATACATTAAATTACATGTCAAATGAAACTTTACAGTGATGATTTACAAATTTGAAAATATTTCATTGTATACAACATTTGACGTGATATTAGTAAGTTTTTCATGTTTAACACCCACTAAATACAACAAAGAATAGAGTTTATTTTCCTCAACTACTGAAACCACAAAATAACCAAAACTGCTCAAAAAATAGGGAGTCAAAGAAATAAAAAATAATCAAATTGGTCAACGATTTCCTTACATACGTTATTTCTCTATTTTATTAGTTTTTTGAAGTCTATTAGCCTTTTTGTATAAACTTTAATCTTGATGTTGTAACATATTTACAAATGTTTAAGTTGTAATTAAATTTACATATCAAAATTAAATTACTTTTTTTTAAATCTCATATTTTATACGGAAAAATCTCGCTAAACCTTTAATATTTAATCTCTCACTTAAAATAAAATAAAATTCAAATTTCAATAATATATCATCTTTTAAATTTAAAATTTTAAACTCCAAATTTTAAAAATCCTACTTCTTAATATATCGACACAATTTAAATTTAAAATTCTAAAATTAAATATGAAAAAAATTAAAACTAATAAATTAGAATTGAAGCCAAACATATTTTTTTCAAAAGAAAATCTTGTCATTAAAAAAATTTTAAGTTGAAAATATGATACACTTTTAAAAATAAATATTTATAAATTTCTTAATTTTAATTAAAAACTAACTATTAAAATTTTAAAATAAAAAAAATTATTTATAAATATTAAACTTAATTAAAAAAAGTACTAATTTAATATTAGTAAACTTTATTTTAACACATATTTATTTAAATACAAAAGTAGTTTTTTTCAAATCTCCTATTTTTAATTCTTGATTTTTTTTAAATATTCATTTTTGATGATAATTTAAAAATAAATTTGAGTCAATGGTAATAATGATTATTTAATTTGCTAACTGTATGATTATTTAATTTTCCAAGTAAGTTAAGCAAAATATGGAATGATTGAATAGTCGATTTAAATATGGTTTTGGGGAAAAAGTTATGAGGATGAATATGGTGATGACAAGTGGTAAAATATTTAGTTTTTTATAAAAATAGAGATACATCGATTAAATATTTAAAAAGAATATTTCCACTCTATCTTTTCATTCTTCGTAAATATTAAAAAAACATCTCGATTAAAAGTTTATGTGAAAATACATATTTTATAAACTAGATTAACTAGTAGAATACCCGGCTCGGTCCGGGTAGAATAATATTTGTTTCCGTGAGTTTTATGTTGACTGAAATGGGGATCAAGCACCAAAAGATGTGTATATATAATGAAAAGAGTAAATTTCGTTTTTAGCCTATTTGGTTTGGCCTGTTTAACCATTTTAGTCCAAAAAGAAATCTTTTAACATAGCACCCCCTGAGGTTGTAATTTTATAACCATTTCAGTCCATGACACTAACCTTATTAACTTTTTCTGTTAACTATAGGACATTATAGTCATTTTATTTTTTTCTAAATGAACTATTTTAAACTTTTCAGTCCAATAAAAACTTTTTTTTTAAGTTTTTTCATAAAAAAAAATTCTACTTTTTTAAAAACGTTTTTCTTTTAGTTTTTTAAAATCATTTTTTAGTTTTTTTTCTAGTAAATAGGGTTTTTATAACCTTTTTAAAACTGTTTTTTAAATTTTGTAAAAAAAAAATTTAACATTTAAAACAAAAACGTTTTTAAAATATTTTTTGGTTTTTTTTTATAAAAACGTTTTTTAGCTTTTTCGTAAAATGTTTTTTTAACTATTTTAAAAACACTTTTTCTTTACTTTTTTAAGTGAACTAGTTTTTAAAATAGTAAAACTATTTTAAAAAAACCTTTTTAAATTAGTTAAAAACCATTTTACGGAAAATCTAAAAAATGTTTTTATAAAAAAATTAATTTTTTTTGTGAAAAAATTTTAAAAAGAAAATTTTAAAATTTTTTTATTAGAAAAGATTAAAAAACGTTTTTAAAAAGGTTCAAAAAGACATTTTTACGGGAAAAAAAATAAAAAAAATTATTTTTAAAAAAGTAAAAAGAAAAACGTTTTTAAAAAAGTAGAATTTTTTTTATAAAAAAGTCCAAGAAAGTTTTTATTGGGCTGAAAATGTTAAACTAATTCACTTATAAATAAAATGACCAAAATGTCTTATAATTAACAAAAAAAAAATTAACAGGGTTAATGTTATGGACTAAAATGATTACAAAAATACAACCTTAGGGGCTGAAATATTAAAAGATTCATTTTTAAACTAAAACGGTTAAACATGTCAAACTATATGGACGAAAAACAAAATTTACTATAATGAAAAAGTTTAAAAGGCCATATAACATTAATGGGAAGTGATGGGTACCAAGTGTTTGTCGTTATATGTAGGAAATAAGTAGGCTAAATGGTTTGCCCACATAGCCCGTCCAAAAGTAAAAGAATTAAAATAGGCTCCGTCTATTGGGACACCCACAAAATCTATTTTGGCACTTGATATGTTCCATATTAGCTAATATTGAGCATATCAGTACAACGTTAAACAACCAGAATTGACAGCAGTCAGTCCTGATTGGCGGCTTGTCTAATACGCTACATATTGGTCAATATGGAGCGTATTGGAGTGTGTTTCGTATGGGGAAGAGCCTGATGCATATCAGCATTATACGCAACCTGATATGTATCATATTGCCCAATATGATGCATATCATCCTTATACACAACCTGATATGCATCATATTGCCCAATACGATGCATATCAGGGTGCATATTAGGCTGATATGCATCAACCTCTTCAATATGAACCTCCAATATGAATCATATTGGGCAATATATGATGCATATAAAGTTTTAAAAAAAATTAACTAAATTACCAGAAATACAAATTTAAAATTCAAAAAATAATTACAAAAAATTGCAATTATTTTTTCAAATACTATTTTTTTTAATATTTAAATTATAAAAAATAATCTTTTTAATTGATTACATATTAATTTAAATAACAAGTTTAAATTACAAATTAAATACATATTATTTTTTAAAAACTATTTAGTAAAATAATTTAAAAAAGTTAGAAATAATATGAATGAAACGTTCGTCATTTATAAATACAAGCAACACCACACGATGAGGTATACAAACTTCGTATAGTCTAGTATAGTATCGTATAGGCCTATATGTGTAGTATACGTGTAGCAAAGTATAACATACGATACGTATACTACACATGTAGGCCTATACGAGACCTATACCATAGTATACGATACTATACGATATGATATTGTACTATACTATACGATACAATACGATATGATACGATACCATACCTTATTGTACCCTACCTAACCCTACCATACCATACCGTACCGTACCATACCATACGATACTTATAGTATAGGTGTAGTATAGGGCTTTGATAAATGACTAAAGTTTCATATATTAAAGGGTGTAATATACTATATTTATGCAAATTAATATGGGGAATACAAAGGTTTCGTGTAGCTATGCATTTGCAGGTGTTGGAAGCTTAATGTATGATTTTAGAAGATATTATGTGAGAGATGCAAGAGTTGGAAGGAAGACGGAGGAAACGGGGCAAAAATGCAGGAGCCAGCGTAAGCCTACGCCACCCAGCGTAAGCTTACGCCGTCCAGCGTAGGCTTACGCCTAACCAATTCTTTCACAGCATGTTTCAGGGATGCTGCGTAAGCCTACGCCACCCCGGCGTAAGCTTACGCCAGTTACGTTATTTTGAAGCGGATTTTCGGGAAACTGCCGATTTTGAATGTTTAACTATGGGTTTCTTCCCCAAATTCAAAATCATCTTTTGAACAACAGTTTTGGGCGATTTTGGGAGAGCTTGGGAGGCTAGAAACATATTATTGAAGATCGGTATCAAGAAATTGAAGAATCGAAGATGAATTCCACAACCATGAGCGGCTAATCCACCGGTAATCATTCCCGAGTGGATTGTTTGTAAGTTTTTAGGGTTTTTATCATATGCTAGCTTTGAGAAACAATTATTGTAATCGTTTGGTTTGAAATACTTGAATCTTTGTGTTTAGTATGGTTATGAACTCACGGGAGTCGATAAATTCTTGCACCATTGACCCCGTTAGATGATAATTGTTATGAACTTTGATTTGTGTTGAATCTATTGATTAATCTAATTCTATATTGCATACATTTTTCTCGATTTCATTTGTGAATATTGTTTTACACTATTTGCCGATGATGTATGAATGTTGATGTTCTTGGTTAGATTTGGTTAATTTGATTTGGATAACCATTTGATTGTTTAAACTCATATGTTGGTGTGATAATCCCTAATTACTTGTGAACTTGAAACCCGGGTGTAATTCCTTTTTAATTATTGTTTACAACTTAAACCATTTATTTTCTACTTGATTACTCATGATCGTTTTGCTAGTTGATAACTACTGCTTGTTGGATTTGTTAATTTCACCTCAATCATTGCTTGTGTTTGGTCAGAAAGACTCATTGCAACTTCATAAATCACATTGTTAATTGAAGTTAAGCACCGACCACAAACTCTTCGTGGTTCGACACCCTTCTTACCCTAACTAGTTTAAGGTGATTAGGACACTCTAATTCTTTATCTTTGACCGGTCCCTTCGACACCGATCAGGCCTGTATATGCCTAGTATATGTTATGATACTATACTATACGTATACAACACCAGTAGGCATATACGATACTATACTAGACTATACGAAGTTTGTATACCTCATCGTGTGGTGTCGCTTGTATTTGTAAACGACGAACATTTCATTCATATTATTTCTAACTTTTTTAAATTAATTTAACAAATATTATTAGGATCAAATCTTTTGTACACTCTTTCGGATATTCATATAATATAATAATTGAGAAAATTAGGTAACCACAAAGAGCAAAAAAGTTAAATAATTAAGGGGGTGTTTGGGATTACTTATTGAAATTATTTATGACTTTTTAAAAAGTAAAAAATTTCTTACTTTTAAATTTTAACTTCTCATCTCATATTTTACATCTTATTTTAAATTACCTAAATAAACGTATAACTTATTACAAAAGGTAGGTTTGAAAACTAATCCAAACACCTCCGAAGAAAACATGAATTTTGATTATTGGAAAAAATGTATGGTTAAATAAATAATAATCCTCGGATAACGTTGATCGGAATAGGAATAGGATGATGAATCAAGAGCTTCTCCTCTCATGGCGGCGTCCTCTCTTCCCCGTAAGAAAACAAAACCCTAACAACACTAGTATTTTCAAAGCCCGGGCAAATCTCCAACAAGTTGTTGTGACGCCTAAGGAGAAGAGGGATCTTCGGAAGGTGAAAAGAGAGGAAAAGAGAAGGTATAATTGGAGGGAAGAGGTGGAAGAGATGCTGTTGCAGAAACCCAAGAAGCAGTTTAGCTCTTGGAAGGAAGAACTTAACCTGGACAAACTCTCTGTAATGGGTCCCCAATGGTGGATCCTGAAGGTCTCCAGGGCTAAAGGTAAAGATACAATCCCACGGATGATGCAGTCACTCCATAAGAACTTCCCTCACGCTGACTTCAAGGTTTGTTATTGTCAATTTCCCTTACCTTATTAAGACTTGCTGAAGATCATTGCTTCTTTATGTGGAATTAGTTCAGAAATAGAATGTATCTCAAAACCTACTACTAAACTAAACTAAAAACATTCATCGTAACTAACTCATTTTCTCTTGTTTGTTACTTGGTATTATTGTTTATTCTCCTTGCTCAATCTAACGTTGCCCACACAAAGCATTTGGAAGTTCGATTTTCATTTTGTTAGAGCCTACTTCATGTCATTGCCAACTCCTAGATTACTTCTTTTACAACCCAAGCTACACTTCTTTCCCCGTCTTCAGCTTGCCGGGGCGTATTAGCCTAGTCATGTATTTGGTTTGGTTGTAATATCAAACTCTATATATATAGCCCCTTTTATACACACAATCAATATACAAAACCTTTACAGTTTAACTTTTATAATCTGACATATTTACACTAGAAAAAGGTTTGACACAAAATGTTACCTTTACATTTTCTTCAGGAAAACATCCGTTGGGTAGGGAATATGAAACAAACATTCCCGAATAATTTCATTTCTTTTTTTATCCAACGTTCGTGGTTCTTTATTCTACTTTCTTAACTTGTCTTAAGTGAAACCAGTGGCTAATAGTACAGTGTAAGGTCTTATAGCAAGTATCTTGAACGCAACTGCATGTTATATGATATTCGTGTATGCTTCCTTAAGGAACAAGTAAAGGTTTTCAAATCCCCACTTAATCCATTTTGGTTATAGTCCTTTATTTATTAGTGTAAAGATAGTTATTTACAATCGCCATCTCGTTGGAAACATGCATTATAGACGATGCTAGCTTGCAAATCTTGAGCAGAAGTTAACAAAGTGACAAGTGTTAGATGGCTGAGAATTCAAAAACCTTATTAAATATTGAGTTTTGTTTTTCTTCATGAGTAGAATGAATGATTGTTACAGCTGAGTAAGTGAGAAATGCATGCATTTGTGAATTAGGTATTTGATGCAGCTGTGTATGAGAAAAGTAAGTTGAAGAATGGAAAGATATCAGTTAAACCAAAGCCTCTGTATCCGGGATGTGTATTTTTGCACTGCATACTGAATAGGGAACTCCACAATTTCATAAGAGAAGAATGTGAAGGGGTTGGAGGATTCGTTGGACGCATGGTTGGAAATACGTATGTAACTCCTCCTCCTTTATACTTCCTTGTAGGTTTAATTTAATTGATAAAAAGGTTGGTGTTTTGTTGCAGAAAGCGACAGATTAACAAACCGAGGCCTGTGTCCAAAGATGACATGGAATCAATATTTGAAGAAGTTAAAGAAAAGCAGGAAGCAGCAGATAAAGCTTTTGAAGAAGAGGTTTCCTCACCTTCTTCTTCTGATAAAAAAGTATCCAACAAGGCAAAGAGTAGAAAAGGGCCTCTTTTAGGGTCTACTGTTAGAATCGTGTGTGGGGATTTTGCCGACTTTTCAGGCACCATAAAGAAGCTAGATAAAAAAAGAGGATTGGTATGCATTCCCTTTCTTTATTTTTGCATACTTGGTGATTTTGTTTAAAGAAAAACATGATTGTGTTTGCAGGCAAGTGTTGGGTTCACATTGTTTGGGAAGGAAACTATAGCAGATTTAAATCTTAGTGAGATTGTACAAGAGCAGAAACTATAGCAGAAACCCATGAGCCATTCTTATTCTTATTTGAGACGGAAATGAAGTAGAAAAGATGTTATTGTATCGTTCCATCTCTTCTTCGTTTTGCTTTGTTTCCTAAACTAGATCTTACTTTTAATGTTGAATTACACATACGATGATGGATATTTATTAGAAAGATAACTATTGATATTACTTTTGTTAACAAGTCTTTGGTTTCTGCAAACATCTCATTTAATTTGGGGTTTTCCATAATGAATAAAGTCCAGTTTGCTGGAGTCCACATACTAGTGTTGATGCCTCAACAAGAGCTTAATCTCAATCTTTTATGTAAGTTTCCATTTCCATTTATTATGTGTATTTGCTTCAAGCTTAATCTCTCCTCCCCGACTGCTATGCTATTCTGTTGGTGATTGATTAACCATAAGTAAGTATTGTTGTAGTAGCGGTTATTGTTCATATTTAACATTGTTCATGGAAGAAAAGATGTTTGGTATCTGCTTGTGCAATGGTATATTGTGTAAATTTGATCACACAAGTGTCCAGGTATGTATGTAAGAAAGTGAAAGTTTGGTAGTGAGTAAAAGTGACATTTTACAAAGTTTAGGGGTCATTTTTTTCCATTTAACAAAGTGGAGGGGTGATATTGTCGGTTGCAAATGCCACCTACACTTGCTTTTAAGTAATATACTAAAGATGCGGCGGGTTTGCAAACGTCGTTACGTGCGTTGCGGCGATGACACTAGCGTGACTAAGTACATAAAAGAAAAACATATGAAGTTGTTGTGACTAGGTTTTGGAGATCGAGAAATAGATAAATTATGGTGCGAATATGAGTTAACAATGTAAACGCAAATTCGTTAAAGAATTTAGTAACAAAATAAAAAACAAAATAGAAATATGAAACAAAAACTTTAACTAATGTCAAGTTAAGAAGGAGAAAAAAAATTCTTATGGGATGCCGACACGACAAGGGAGAGTAAATATACTCCATTGGGGTTGGTGGCCTAATAATAAAGCAAAACTCTCTTGAAACACTAAGGGGCCGTTTGGTTGGATGGAATTCAATGAAATTGAAATTTAAATTTCATTACTTAGTGTGTTTGGTTGGTTATGAGATAGATTTGAATTGGAATTAATTCCATCCAAATCCCACACTTGATGGAATTCAAAATCCTTCAATGTTTTGAAGGATTTCATAGGAATGATTTTAAATACTACATATAACCACGACCTTTACCACTCGTTGTCGTGCTAATCAACATTGCCGCCCACCACCCCCTAAGGGTTTGTTTGGTATGAGGTAATGAAATGAACGAGAGAATGGAATGGACGAGGGAATGGAATGGCTCATTACCATTTCATTATCATGTTTGATTACCCTATGAGAATGAAATGAATTATTACTTAGTGTGGCTTGTTATGAGAGAAAAGGCGAAAAAATGGAATAAAATTAATGAAAAGATAAATAAATACCCTACGATAACAAGGTCATGGGTCGGGTAATGGATCAGGACATGAGATGGGTCATGGTTCGGGTCATAAGTCAAGGCATGTGACGTGTCATGGTTCGGGTCAGGGTCGAGTCATGTCAGGTCGTGTCATAGAACGAGGCATGATTCGGGTCAGGAAACAGAGCGTGGGAGGGCCATGGGTCATGGCATGGATCGGGTCATGGGACGGGGCATGGGTCGGATCATGGGTTAGTGTTTGGGTTGGGCCATGGTTCGGGTAACTAATTAAACAAATTCATTTCATTCCTTAAGAAATGAAAAAAAAAAACACACCTCCCAAAGGAATGAAAATTATTAAAAGGAAAGGAATCACATTCTTATGTAATTGTACATTCTATTTCTATGTGTTTACAAAACATATTTTTTTTTCATTCAATCGTAATGATTTATTCTATTTCATCATCAATTCATGCATACCAAACACTACATAAGATTTGAATAGGTTATAAATTCAAGTCTACCCTCGTATAATTAAAAAAAATTGCCTTTCAATAATAAAAAAAAAGTTATTAAAACAAAAGTCTAATTGATGTCATGTTGTGACGAGGCTTTCAACAAAAGAGAACATGACGCATCTGACTAGATAAAACATTCGCTTTTCAATTTTTTTTTTAATACTATTTTCAGTTTTCATGTCAACATGTCACTAAGTGTATTAACAGGTTAATATGTATTGGAGTGTTGCCTAAATGCAAATAGAATGTTAACATGTTTAGACATGAATTTAACCTGTTTAAAATACGAATTCTGTTAAAAGTCAAACTTAAGACATGTTAGTTACCGTTTCACAAACTCAAAATGACTTTGTATCCAACATCCCACCCAAAACGAGACGCATCTGATCGCAAACTTCACTGTCACGTTTCCCAAGAATCTCTCTCGTATTAAAGTTTGCATTTACTTTGAACAGCCACTTCGCATTTACTCCTGCAATTGCCTTTCTTTTTCAGGCGATGGTTTCCGGCGATTCGAAATCAGACATTTCTTTCCCGGGCATCTTCGCTAGCAGCGCTTTCGCGGCTTGTTTTGCTGAGGTATTCAATTTGTAATTTGGTTTTATTTGAATGTGTAATCATAGATAGTTGATACAAATACATGCTTCAACATTTTATTTTGATATGATTGCCTATGCTATGCTGCTTTCAAAAATTCACATTTTTAGGTTGAAATCACACCTTTCTTGTCGATTTATTACACAAACCACATCATAATTGGAATTAGAAAGCTACACTTACCTGCATGCTGTTTTCTGAAGCCTAAAATCAACCAATCTTCATGTTTGTAGAATTTTGTTTTTTACCAAGTGTAAATCCTCACTTTTCATCACAAATAATAAATCATCATGAAAGCTTGTTATTTGTTGTAAAAAAATAATACCAAAAGTTGACCAAAGATGAGTTTTCAACAGATTTGTACAATTCCATTAGACACTGCAAAGGTGAGGCTTCAGCTACAGAAGAAGGATGTTCATGGAATAGGTTTACCAAAATATAGGGGAATGCTGGGGACTGTAGCTACCATTGCAAGGGAAGAAGGTCTTGCTGCTTTGTGGAAAGGCATTGTACCAGGTTTACATCGTCAGTGTTTGTTTGGAGGTTTAAGAATTGGATTGTATGAACCTGTATGTATCTATCTATCCCTTTTTCTTTCTTTCTTTACCCCCCTCCTCTTAACTAAATAAATCATTCTGCCTGCCAACACGTACAGATTAAAAACTTGTACGTCGGTCAAAACTTTGTTGGAGACGTTCCTTTGACCACTAAAATACTTGCTGGCCTCACAACCGGTAGGTATATATATGTATGTCATCAATCATCAAATCTTGTGTATGCTTAATTATTATTATGCCCTTGGAATAGGTGCTCTTGCTATATCTGTTGCAAATCCTACTGATCTAGTGAAGGTCCGCCTTCAAGCTGAAGGGAAATTAGCAGCTGGTGTACCAAGGCGTTACTCTGGCGCTTTAAATGCTTATTCAACGATAGCAAGACAAGTAATAATGATGTTCCACTTATTACTTCTTTTATTTACCTTTAAATTCTAATCTTTGATTATTTACAGGAAGGGATTGGAGCTCTATGGACTGGGTTGGGGCCAAATATTGCCCGTAATGCTATAATTAATGCTGCTGAATTGGCAAGTTATGATCAAGTGAAGCAGGTTCTTATACCATCATAAACTCTGAAAATATACAAGTATTAGGTCTTCTTATTAACTGTCTATTTTTTTATATTACATTGCAGACAATTCTGAAGATCCCTGGATTCACTGATAATGTCTTTACCCATCTTTTATCGGGTTTAGGTGCAGGATTTGTTGCAGTTTGTGTTGGATCCCCAGTTGATGTGGTACTTATACACACCATAACTCTCTTCTTATTCTTATGTTAAATCAAACCAACAACGGGCCTAATGACATTGTTTTAAGTTTTTTTTTTGGATAGATTTGAATAAACAAAACACTATTATTTATTCGAATGAAGAAACATATGAATGCATTGTGTGTGTTTTTGCAGGTTAAATCAAGAATGATGGGAGATCCAAGTTACAAAGGAACCATAGATTGTTTTGTGAAGACACTAAAAAATGATGTAAGCTATAGCTCAAACACGATATCTATTAACACAAGCTTGTTATGTGAGTTTGACAAGTATCACATGTTTCAATCGGTTTTAGTAGCCCATTACTTCAGTAATCTTCTTGTACAATAAAGAAAGTGATGGTGTAAGTTCATTTTTCTTAATGTTGTCAGGGACCACTTGCTTTCTACAAAGGCTTTATCCCAAATTTTGGAAGGTTGGGTTCCTGGAATGTCATCATGTTTCTGACCTTGGAGCAGGTATATATTACCATCCACATTTTTTTTCCTTCTCACCAAGTTTTCAAGCAAAGTTAAGTACCAATCTATCGTATTCATTACAAAAATTAATGAAATCGGTTTTGGCCTTTCAATAGTGGCTGAACATTCTTTCGAACCACTTGTTTAGTCAAGTGTTGCAACTGTGATCATAAGATTCTCTACTCTGTTACACGTTCTCCAATTACATTTGTTGCTAATTATTGATGATAACAGAAAAATAACGCTTTTAGCTGAGATTATTTGATATGAAGCTTTGCTCTTGATACACATGTTTCTCTTTCACCTTTGACCCTTATCATTTAAGGTTATGATTAGATCACTTTCATATGATTGATTACTTTGTAATTGGCTTGTTGGACAGGCGAAGAAGTTGGTTAAAAGCATCGAGTCTGCTTGAATACAATACATCTGTGGGGAAGTACAAACTTGCCCTTTTGTTGTCATCTTCTGCACTTGAATAATTATTGAGAATATATATATGTATGGGATGCAAAGTTGATGTCTCATAACATATTCAAAAAAATCCAGGATAAGAAATTATTGTAACAAAAAGAAGTTGCTATGAGCAATTTGGTATTGTAGTTTTGGTAGCAATATTCATTAACTAGTTTAGAGTGATAAAGAAATATTGAATTCCATATGAAGTGATTAGTTGATCCTTGGAAGTAAGAAATTAGATGTCATTGCTAATATCATTTTTACCAAAAGTAAAATTCTCGTTATAGTGTGAATGAATATTTGTTTTCAATCTAACCACGAATGAAATGGGAGAAAATTTATCCCTAAAAAGAATATAGATGTAAAATTTCTTTGAAAATTCGAACTCTTTGATTTATGTTTCTTGAGAATGACAACTTTGAAAAAGAGTTGTGTTCATTCATTCAACCTCCTCCTTCTACTTTGCATTTGTCTTCTAATGGTGTCAGCATGTAAGAGTGGCGATGCTAGCTGGCCGTCACTACTGATGCTTCAGGTTTGTTCCTGAACTTTTCTGGCAAAGACTTGTTAACCCTGATGATAGTCAACAGATTATAGTTTTTGACTTTCAAAGTAGATATTGATGAATTTTAGTAGATGAAGTGTTAGAATTTGAGTTTAAAATGTGAGATTGAATCTTACAAATAAAAAACGTTTCTGCAAGTGTACGTAGAATAAATACACGTAGATGTGGAAGTGGAACATAACATAGATAGATATACCTTGTTCAACAAGGCTTGTTGTATGTATGTGTCATAAGCAAAGAGCTTGTACTGCGCTATAGGGAAGGACCCGGACCACCTGAGATAGATAGATAGTTGTGAACATAAAAAAGATGGAGACATTGCATTGCAGTGGTTGGTGAAAGCAAGCAAAGTTACCCTTTAATGCCTTCTTTGCACTTTCGTGACAAGTGTTCATCTATTTTACTTGTTTATTAGTTAGTATAGATATAGATAATCATAACAAACAAAATAATATATAATTATTAGAAATTAAATGGGGGAAAGTGTATATTTACGAAATGAGAGATGCAATTGGATGGAGTATCGAGTAAACTTATTGTTCATGTATCAATAATAAATAATAATAACTAGAGGATTTATCCGCCTCGCGTTGCGGCGGCGTCGAAATGTAGAGCAACTTGAACCGCCCCACGTTGCGGCGGCGGCGAAACGTATAGTAACTCTAACCATCCCGCGTTATGGCGCCGCGTCGAAATGTACAACAACTCGAACCGCCCCACGTTACAGCGGAGTTTGGTCGAGTTTTCCCCGCGTAATGCAGACCGTTCGCTCATAACCTGGCGTCCGCTATAGCCAACGATACGAAATAAACACTCTATTTAACTCAATATTAATATCGGCTCCGATAATACCAATACCATTTAGATAATGAAACGGGTTAAAAACGTATATTATACAAAGTATGAGGGTACGGGTTAAAAGCATATATTATACAAAGTATGAGGATGAAAAAGAAATTTGGACAAAAATTAAAAAAATAATAAAAAAAATAGTGTTACTATTCAAAACACTTTGTTTTTCAATATAAGGGTAACTAGGAATTTTGCCCACCTTGCGTTGCGATGGCGTCTCCTCTCGCATCGCGACGGGAGTTTGGTCGTTTTTCCCACGTAATGTAGATCGTCAAAAATCGTAGAAACGCATACCGATACTCGTTCCAATAATACAAAAACCAGCAATGATGTTAGTCGAAAGCATACCAATTCTAATACCGGCAACATTGTTATTCGCTCATAACCTGCCATCCGCTATAGCCTACGGTACAAAATAAAAACTCTATTTAACTCCATTTCTCCGATAATACCAATATCATTTAGAAAATGAAACATGTTAAAAACGTATATTATACAAAGTATGAGGTTGAAAAAAATATAAAGTAAATGAAACATGTTAAAAATGTATATTATACAAACTTTGAGGGTGAAACAAAAATTAAAAAAATAATTAAAAAAGTTACTATTTATTTTACTTGGTTTTTCAATATTAAGGGAAATAATAATAATAATAATAATAATAATAATAGAAAGAAGAAAAAACATGGGACTATCACATCCGCTACTCACATCCTTCCTTCTTTTTCTATACCATACAATCTTCAATTTTACTTTTACACTATTGGTTGTGGTAGGCGAGCGAGGGGCGCCAACGGTGGGCGCGAGCCACCTTGGCCGCGCACACCACAACATGTTCAGGCGATGGGGGGCGCGAGCGGGGTGGCGTGGTGGGGCTAGCGAGCGCTGCTGGCATGACCGTTGAGGAGAAGAGCCGTTGGGGTATTAAAAAAAAAAAAAATTCTATTTATATAAATTAACTCCTCTTCACTCATTTATCTCTCAAAATCTTTATAAACTTCCTATTTTCTCTCAATTTTATAAACTACTCTCTACATTACTACAAATCATCAACCAAAAATGTCGAGAAATTGGAATGAGTATGTGGAGAATATGGAGAATTTACAAGGTTTGGAATATTTGGATGATGAGGCGTTTAACTGGCTTGTCTACAATCAAATGTCACAACCGTCTCCCGACTTAGTCATTCCGGAGACACAAGAGGAACCGGTTCAACCCCAAAAACGCTCTCACAAAGGTTCGAAGAAAAAGGGTGGACCGAGTGGTTCAACCGAACCGGTCGAAAAGGCCGGTCCAAAACGAAAAGCTACTCCGTGGACAAAAGAAGAGAAGCTAGCATTATGTCGTGCTTGGATTTCATTATCCGAGGATCGTAAATGCGGTATTTTTTTTTCACTTTTTAAATTGTTTTTAACGTTTGTTAAACTATTTTTTTAACGTTTGTTAAACATATTTTTTTGTAGCCGATTATCAAAAAGCTAAAGTATTTTGGTCTAAAGTAAGAGAGTCGTTCTACGCCCAAGTGGGGAGTAGAGACCGAAATCAAGACATGATATCGGGACGGTGGTCCGAAATTCGCAAATATGTCGGACTGTTTACAAATCTACATAACAGAAACAGTCGTCGAATGCGACCGAGCGGGAGTGATGATGTGCATATTTACCAATTCACTTGCGACGAATGGAAAGCCGAAGTGTTAAGAAAGTACGGGGTGGTAAAAGTTTTTGACGAGATCTACTTGTGGGAATTACTCAAAAGGTGCTCGAAATGGATTGAATTGGTTAGTCCGGAGGCGGAAGAAGCGCAAAAACGTACGAAAACTAGTTCGTCCGGCGCATACGTCACCTCTAGTGGATCGGATGGTCGCGTTGGCATCGACCTCAACATGTCCGATCAAGAAGGGACACCACAAGGCTCAAGTCGACCGGCCGGAAGGGACCGCGGTAAAAAAAAGACTAATGATGCCGATTTAGAATTTAGCGATGCGATCCTTAAAATAACAAGTACTCTCGAGAAGGCGACGCAGGTGAAAATGGAAAAACAAATGATGAAGAAGTTGGAATTTCTTAGCAAGGACGTCAGCCACCTATCGCCGAGGGACCAAGCGATATATGAAAAACAAAAGGAGCGTATTCGAAAGGAAATGGAAGAAAATTAAAACCCTATGGAATAATTTAGTATTTTATTTTCTATGTATTTTTTTTTTAGGATGTTGAATGTTTTTAATTAATTATTTTATCTTTTATTATTATTTTTAATTAATTATTAGTTTTTAAATTTGAATTGAATAAATAATTAAACAAAAAATTAATTCGATAAAGCCCCCGCTCACCTGCACCACAACACCCTCAAGTGCTTCAGCAGGGGCTTTATCCACTGCTTAGTCAGCATCCAGTCAGCGCCACATGGCGTGATATTAGAGGATGAATCCACTCTCAATAAAACCCCACAACCATCAGTCTTATAGGTAGTCAAGTCAAATCAAATCAATTCTATTTTTTTTATGTATTCTCAACTCATTAAAATTTCGGGGTTTGAAGATGTGGTCCAATCGGTGGCCGATAGTTTCAAGTCGGTTGGCCCGCCAGATACTGTATTTTCTAGGAAGCTTGCTTTTATCAGGTCCAAAATTAAGAAGTGGAGAGAGGATTTTATTGATAAAGATGGTGAGCTCGAAAGTAGGGCCAGATTGGAGCTGGAACACCCGGAAGAGGTTATGGATAACAGGGACCTGTCGGAAGAAGAAGAAGAAGAATGGGTTATGGAAGAATGCAGGAAAACCATTTTGTGCTCGGAGAATAGGAAGTCTTTGGATTTGAAACAACGATCGAGGATTAAATGGGCGGTGGAGGGTGACGAAAATTCTAAATTTTTTCACACTATGATTAATTGCAGGAAGGTGTCCAACTCTATTCCTGGCCTGCTTATTAATGTTGATTGGTGCTCCAAGCCTACGCAGGTGAAAAAGGAAGTTTTTACTTTCTTTCGAGATCGCTTTAAGGAAAATTCGATTAGGCCGGAATTTTGTTGTCAAAACCTTAAAAAGATTTCGGCATCTGATTGTGATATTCTTTTGGAGCCTTTCACGATGAAGGAAATTAGGGATGCGGTCTTTGAGTGTGGGGATGACAGCAGGCCAGACGGGTTTAACATGGGATTCATTAAACATTTCTAGCATCTGTTTGAAGGAGATTTTTGCGGATATTTAATCGCTTCTTTGAGGAAGGGGTGATTAGTTTGGGAAGTGGGTCTTCGTTTATCACTCTTATTCCTAAGGTTAAAGACCCTGTTAGTCTTAACAATTATAGGCTCATTAACCTTATCTGGGTTATCAGTAAGTCGACCTGTTAGTCTTAACAATTATAGGCTCATTAACCTTATCTGGGTTATCAGTAAGTCGATTTCTAAAGTTCTGGCTAATCGCCTCCGAAGAGTCTTGGATGGTGTCATCTCCGATTCTTAGTCGGCGTTTCTTAGAGGAAAATTTATTCTTGATGGGCCCCTAATTGTTAATGAAATAATATCTTGGATCAAGAAGCAGAAAGCTAAAGTGTTTATTTTGAAGATTGGCTTTGAAATAGCCTATGATAATGTCAATTGGAATTTTGTGGTGTCGGTTCTGCTTCAGATGGGCTTTCCGCCTAGATGGTGTATGTGGGTTAAAGGGATTCTCGAATCGGCGAGGTCTTCCATTCTTGTGAATGGATCTCCTACCTTTGAATTTCAATGTGGTAAAGGGATGAGACAAGGTGATCCTATATCTCCCTTCCTTTTTCTCATTGTTATGGAAGCTCTTTCGTGTATGTTTGATAAAGCTAGGGAGGAAGGAATTATTAAGGGCATTTGCACCCCTAAGGGTGGGCCGGTGGTGTCTCACCTCCTTTTCGCAGACGACGCCATTATCCTTAGTGACTGGTCTGCCGCAGATATGGTTAATGTTGTGAGAATTCTTAGGTGCTTTCACCTTTGCTCGGGTCTAAAAATTAATCTCTATGGTTTGGAGTGGATAGTCATCAGGTTAAGGACATGGCGCTGGTTGTGGGTTGCTTGCCGGGGACGCACCCGTTTAATTACTTGGGGCTTATGGTAGGTGCGAATATGAACCGGATTTCCAATTGGAAACCGGTTTATGAAGTGTTTAGCTTGCTATTTGGAAGGCTTATCTTCTATCCATTGGTGTAGGATTACTCTTATCAAGTCCGTGTTGGAAAGTCTCCCAAACTATTACTTCTATTTATATAAGACCCCCTGCAAGGTGATTTCAGATTTAGAAGCCATGATCATAAGGTTTCTGTGGGGGTGGGGGAGTGAGGGTAAGAAGATGCATTGGGTTGCGTGGGACCGAGTGGAGTCGCCCAAAGTTGTTGGTGGGCTCGGTCTTAGCAATCTCAGAAATAGCAACATCGCCCTCTTATCTAAGTGGGGCTGGAGGTTTAAATCGGAACAATCTAATTTATGGAGAAAATAATTGAAGCTTTTCATTCTAGTGGGAGATGCTGGAATTGTTTCCCCACTAATAAATCGATGGAGGGGGGAGGGGTTGTGGTGCAATATTGTGAAATTGTTGAACAACACCTTGGTTGAGAAGATTCTGTTGACTCAGTTCTTCAAAGGTATTGCTGGTAATGGTAGGGATATCTGCTTCTAGTTGGATCCGTGGCTGGTTGATGAACCTCTTCGGCTAAAATTTCCTTCCCTTTTTCTTCTTGAAAAGTTTAAAATTTGTAAGGTCAAGGATCGCTTGATAGGGTCTGATGCCTTGAGTGGGATAGTTTGGTCTTGGAAGTACCAGCCGAATTCAAGTGAGGAGGTTGGAGAGTTATTCTAGCTCCTTGGCTTTCTTTGGGGTGTCTCGTTGACAGAGGATTTGGATAGATGGAGCTGGATGGGTAGTCCGACAGGGGAATTCTCAGTTAAATCGTTGCTTTTGTCTGGAACTGATTACAGCAACAGGTATGTCATGCAATGGTGCAGGTGGATTCCTCTAAAATGCAATATCCATGCATGGAGGGCTTAAATGAACAAAATTCCGACGGATGTGGAGCTTAGAAGACGAGGGATTTGGATTGAAGATGTGTCGTGTCCCTTATGTAATTATGGGGAGGATTCGGTCGAGCATCTTTTTACCGCTTGTATGGTGGCGTCGGTGCTTTGGCAGCATGTTAGTGTGTGGTGTAAAGTGTCAAACATATTTGCTTTCACCTTTAGGGACCTTCTCGAGTGTCACAGATTCTTGAAGTGCTCGGATAGGTCCAAATATACAAAAAAATTATATATTTTCTCTCTTCTCTACTCACAACCATTTTAAACTACTTTCTAAAATATGCAAAACACACTCAGACAAATATGCAATAACTGATGTGAATGTTCTAAGAAAACTTATGTTATTAGTTAATTCATTTAACTTACCGGCCAGGAGGTAATTTAATTTTGTTCATAAATAGATATTTAATAAACTTGTGATCAATACAAAAAATGTTGTCTTGACAAAATAAATTTAATAAAGTAGTTTAAAAAAAATATAAACTTTACATATAAAAATTATAACATTTCATATACACACTCACACAGTTAAAAATATTTAATTATTGAAAAATACTTTAAAAGTAAGTTGTTTTAAATACATGGATGATTGCTTAAGAGCATATATTATTGTAAATAAATAATGATTAGGCTAATTTTGTATGTATAATATTTTTTACTTAAATAATATTGCATTGTTTGATTATTTAAAATTCCATGTATGTATATTAAAGTAATGAGTTAATAAGAGAGTTTGAAAGAACATAACACATATCCCCCCCCCCCCCCCCTTCCTTTTCCATTAACATATAATATAACTCTCACTCCACTTTCTCATCATAAACTCAACAACACATTGAAAGAGTGAGTAGATCTGATGAATCAAGTTCCATGGCGGCTATTCATGACCATCTTCTTCTTCTTCATCTTCATGATCGTTGCCCAAACTGAATGCTCAAGAAGAAGTAGCGATGATCATGTGTACTTTCGAGTGACAGCTGGTCCAAACTCCGGCCACTTCTTCGGCTTCTTGCCTAAAAGGAAAACACCACTTCCGGCTTCTGCTCCCTCGCGAAAACACAACGACATCGGCCCTCAGACCTGGAGCCTTCCATGATCGAACCTTGCCTGGTATTTTTAGTGGCATATTTGTAATTACATGTATTAGGACCATCACTTTTTAATTTGGTCGTTATATTATAGATGTGTAATTTGTGTTATAAATTAATTAATTGCCAGAATTTTAAATGTAACAAAACCGAAATGCAAGAGTAGATCAAGTTACGTTATATGCTAAAGTGATTAGATGAATGGATTTTCTTTAAAAAATGTATATTGCATTTTAAGTCATTTTTATTAAACTTTTATCTTCATCTTTATGCTAAAAATATTTAAGTTATTATCAAAGTAAATTCCAAACTAAGTCCGGTCTAGCTAGTTTATTTAACAAATTAACTTTTATGTTCAGGATCTTATGTAAACCACTTTTTCATATGTAAATCATTAAACCAAATCTGGACCATTCATTAATTGTTACATATTTTATTTAGTGTCTCATATTTAATTTTGACTTTTTTAAGAAAATGTGTGGTTGATATTGTTTCAAGGGTATTAAGGTAAAATATGTTATTTTTGTCTTTTTTCTAAACAAAATAAAATAAGATTTTCTTTTTAATGGCTAATATATTTTATTAATTTTATGTAAAAATCCAATAATAAATGGAGAAAATTATTGTTTTCCTCAAAATGAAGCTATTTATATTTTTGCTTACACAAAAATAATTACATTACCTTTTTTTATCTGTTAACTCATTTTAAAAATATATAATTATTAGGCTTAGACTAATTTTATTCCAACGTTTTCGAATTCATACTTTTTGTATTTATTACTTTTGTATCAAATATTTTTTTTAAAGGCACGTTTGTATAAAATAATTTTGTGAAATTAATAATATTCTTGTCTAAATTAATTGCTTATACTTTATATTTATACATTTTTAATATATAAAGAAAGAATAATACGTTGTTTTGTGTAAATAAAATTAAAAATGAATGTTACGGTACACGTCGTTGTAAAACAACTGTTAAGAAAAATAAAACGAAAATATATTTTTAATATAAAAAGAAAGAATAATACGTTGTTTTGTAAATTTAAACTATTAAAAATTATTTTCCAGTAACAAGCTGAGTTTGAGTTTAAAACTTTACTTCTGAGTTGAACTCTATGACTAGAACTTTAAACGAGACGAGCTGAGCTCGAGCTCGGTTTTACATTGTTTCATCTTTGTTGACTGTTTTAGTGTATCTTAAACAAATTATTTAAGTATTTAAAGATTTAATTAAAAATATCTAATTATTAAATAATTTAAAAACTTTAAAGTCCACAAATATATCAGGTGGTTAGGCGTTTTTATTGATTTGTATAAGGTTTTTATTGAAACTTATAAAATAATAAAACACCTTTAAAGGTTAAAGATTTTACTAACTACAGAATATCAGATTTACATGTTCCTTATAAGAATAAATTAAATTTTATATCAAGTGAAATTTAGTAACATACGAATTTTAAATAACATAAATATAAAAAAGGTAAATGAAAAGTATTAAAATTAAATTGAAATCCATTTGAAAAATATGATACGAAGGCACGTAATAAAATAATTACATATATATAGTTATTTTGTTCTATTACATATAAGTTATATGATATTACATATATATAATGTGATATTATATATATGTAACAATAAGATATTACATATGTGTAATATGATATTACATATATGTAGTTTTTTTTATTTTATAAAATATGAATAAATACATATATATTCATATTATTATGTAATTGTTCATTACATATAAGACATTACTTATATGTAATATGTACAATATGTGGCTTTTTTACTAATATGTATACTTGATTACGTGGTTATGTCTTGAACGTGTAGCTACACACATTCTATACTATTACATATATCTAATAGCTTATTACATGTATGTACTAAGTTAATGCATATATGTAATTTGTTTTAAAAAATACATTATATAAAAACTTTATTAAAGTTAAAATAAATTGGATGAAGTTAGTCTAAAGAAAACTAATTAGATTAACACATAGTTATGGAATATTTTTTTAGGAAAACTAATAAGTTTAGTTTTCAAATAAACCAAGTTATGGATTTTTTAGTTTTTTTAAATGAATAAATTTCTTGGTTTTAGGTTTTTTTTTTGCATTAAAAAGTTAGATTAACACATTTATATTCGAGTTTTAGATAAAAAGTTATTAATGTTCTAAAGAGGATGATTTTTTTTTTTAAAAAAAATTGGATAAAGTTGAAACAACCACATTTATGTTTATATTTACATATATGTAACTGTTCGTTACACATATGTAATAACTGGTGTTAAAAAAATAAAATAAAAAATTACAATATTATATTCGAATTAAAGATAAAAAAACTCTATTTAATGGTGTAATTTTTATAAAAAAATAATATTATATAAAAAAGTTATGAATGTTTAAAAAGATGAGGGGGAAAATTGAATAGGTGAAATTTTTATTATTAAAAATTACTAGGAATGGTGCATTTACCAAATTGCCTTTTTTATTAAAAGAAATGATTAATTAGGTGTCATTTTCTTATTGGGTTATATGATTTACACATAAAAAAATGGTTTATATTTGATCCCTACCCTTAATTTTGTAAAATAAAGTTGCTTGTCAAATTATGTTAATAAAATGAAAGAGAGTATTTGTGCAATATTAAAGTAATAAAAAGGTACGGTATTCTCTGTCATGATCCATAAGTTAATTTATGATTAGAGGATATCATAAATAGATAAATTAAAAAGAAAAATATGGATATGTCGGCACCTACGTTTATTTTTTTATTCTGGTGTAGTACTATGATGTCGAGTAATGAATTTAAGGCCATAATAACAAAGGTAAAAATGAAGATGATGTTAGAGTAATCACTAAAGAGAACTACTTTATCCTTTTTATTATTAAGTCAAGGTCATTATGTAATCAAAATGATGTTGCCATTTTATGAATTTATTTTCAATTTCTTTAGTGTATATATATACAGATGTTTATTTTAGAACCAATAACACATGAGAACTGCTAAAATCGTATAAAACACTTGTACGTAGTACATGAAATATAATGAAATTGGTGGGAGAGAAAATGAGACGGTTAATGAAATATAATCAAATTAGTGAGAGAGAAAATGAGACTTATGTAATCATCTTGTGTATCACATTTAAAGAGGTAGGTATAAATGCTTTATGAGATTCTCATGGTTTTCAACATATTATTGGTTCTGAAATGAGTCCCTCCACCCACACATACACTGTGAACATTATTTTCGAAACCAATATTATGTTGAGAACCGCATAAAACACTTATATGTTTTGTTTTAAGTGTAATACATAAGGCGGTTATATAACCGTCTACACCATTTTCTAACAAGGATGAGATTTAAGTGGCGGAAAAAGAAGGTTGGAGGGGTATTTTTGTAATAATCATTTTTGTTGACTTTTTTCAAATTCCCCCTCATTTTTTAAACTTCCATAACTTTTTTATACGACATTATTTTTTGAAAAAAATTATACCATAAAATCGAACATTTTTTTCTCTTTAATTTGAGTATAATGTTGATATATAAAAAACGATGATTTAAAAAAAATCAAAATTTTTGTTGGTTTTCGATAAAACAGCACTGATAATGGAATCTGTGATGTTTTCTAGTAAACAACAGCAAACCAGCACATGAAAATATCACAACAACAAATAAACAGTACAACATAAAAACAACACAATAACAAAAACAACATAGACAATTTTACAAAATCATAAATGTGAAATAAAAGTCATCATCTTAAAAAAAGAATGTAAGTAATTAAGTTTTGACATTCAACAACATAAAAAGAATAATGTACTTTATCTTTGCGTTTTTCGGTAACTATTGTTGTAGGGAAAAAAATATACCATAAAACATAAGAAAGTGAACTAAAAAAACTTCATGTGAATGCTATGAAACTTGCACTAGAACTCAAAATCTAATTTGCAAATGTTTTTGTATATAATACAATCTTAAAAACGTAGTTTTGTTGTGTTAGGTTTTGTTCATATTTGTGATGGCCTACCTGTGTTGGTTTTGCTTGTGCTAGGTTATGTTTGTGGGTTATGTTTGTGCTGGTTTTAGGATTATAACATGTCACTTCCAATTGTGTTCTTTGTTTTGTGCTGGTTCGATATACAATCTTAAAAACTTAGTTTTGTTATGCTGGTTTTGTTTGTGCTGAGTTAGCTAAGAAGAGCAAGTCACACAATTAACCGTGTTATTTTGGTGATGTTTTATTGTAAAACAACATAATTAATTGTTATGTTTGTTGTTGTTTTATGATAAAACAGCACAATTAATAGTGCTGTTATGCAACGCATCACAGTTAATTGTGCTGTTTTACTATAAACCAACACATTTACGTAAAGTAGCACAATTTCATTAAGTGTCGATATTATTTTTACAAAAAAAATATAGCAATACAATACTCAAATTAAAGGTAAAAAAAGGCTTAATTTTATGGTGTAATTTTTTTAAAAAAATAAGGTCGTATAAAAAAGCTATGTACGTTTAAAAAAAGTGAGAGAATTTGAAAAAATGTCAACAATTGTGAGTTTTTCAAGAAAGCCCCTCCACCCCTTTATTTTTCCTAGATTTAAATCTCTACCATTGATAATCTAATTCAATGGATGAGATTACTTATGCTTCTTAGCCAAATTACACTTATATACATATACATTGCCCCTTTTTTTCCGGGAAAAAAAATCATACAGCGAAGCATATCTCCATTTGGGCCATCTACAAGATTTTCTTTAGAGAAAATTCTTAAAATGAACATTCTACAAATATTTTTTTTTAAACAAACTGAATTTTTAACTTTTACAAAATAAACATGCCAAAATCGTCGGATTACTACTAATTCAGACGAAATCATCAACTTACGTGTATTCACCAAAAACTTACACGTGTATTATTTTCGTTCTATTTTTAAAATAATTCTGCGTTTTCGTTTTAAATTTAAAATAATCCTGCGTTTTGTTCTAATTTTAAAATAATCCGGCATGTCTGTTCTAATTTTAAAATAATCCAGCGTGTTTGTTCTAATTTCTAAATAATACGCCGTTTCGTTCTAATTTATCAGGCGTTTCGTTTTAATTTCTAAATAATCCGGCGTTTTTGTTTTAAAAATAATCCGGCGTTTTGTTCTAATTTCAAAATAATCCGGCGTTTTCGTTCAAATTTCAAAATAATGAAAAAAAATAATATATCATTATATTACATCATCATCATGAGTTACTGAAACAACAGATAACACAAGTGCTACTTTTCAATCAGACAAAAACAGTAATCAATTCATTCATATAACAGAAGAAGCACTTACAGCAACTTCAAGATGATAGTTGGAACCTGCCACTCGGTTTTTTTCTTCTCCATCCCTGAACAATCACAACCAATCATTTATTTACCTCCTTCTGTACCCCATTTCCAAATAACAGGTTTTAAGAAACTCTATAACCACAAATCGCTTTAATAAGTTTTAAATTATTCCTAGGAAATTGAGCAAACTCGGATCATTTTTTTTTTCACTTAATATCTAAACTAGTATGAAAAAAACTAATGATGGACAACAGAGGAGGAAAGTATTTGGTATGAATATGAGAAACTACTTACAACGGCAGCATAATACACCAAGGTTAGGCCTGCTAGAGCGACAAATGCGATTTGGAATATGTTATACCTGCCAATCAGATGATCATAAAAGAGCATAACATCTTATAACACACAAAAAGAATATTGTGGAAGGAAGGATGGACCTACTTGTATAAGTATTTGATTCCACGAAGAGATTGCAATGTATGACCAAAAATTTCTTGGGCAGCTGTAGCTTGAGCATAGTATGCAAATGCGGTTGAACAGAACTGAATCACACTAAACCATGAAAACACAATGATTATAAACCTACTGGACCATATAAAGAAAGAATAACTTGAAAATAAAAGGAGCTAAAAGTTTTTTTAATAGTTAAAAAGACAGTGAAAGGAATTAAGCAGCCTACCTGATGGAGCAAAGAAGAATGAGACCCACATTGAATAGGAAAGAGTTCATGAGTGTAGCCCCCCACCTGTAACACCATTTCAAAGGTTATAATAGTCAACTGAATACCAAATAATAAATGTAAAATAAAAACAAATATTATATTATTATTATAGAGAAAAAGGTACACAATTACTTCATCGGATGGATAGTGATAAACACTAGTCTCAAACCAAGCATCATCGCCCCAGCAATTACTGCAAGTAGAAGGTAGAAGCAAAAGAATGCAAAGGCCGCGGTACCCAGAAGACCTGGTGAAGTAGTATTTGGTCAATGTAAATGTGTTTGTTCAAAGTAAACTGCATATACAAAGAAAAGGGATAGAAATAAAAAAATTACCCCAAATATCATCCAATTTTATGAAAACCTCATTTAAGAAAGGAGAAAGTGGAGGGTCAATCAACAAATATATCACAATGTGTGCAACCCAAGCAATTGAAACAATCAACCTAGCAAGAAGAACACAGTCAGTCAGACACATTAAAACCATGAAAGAAGATTTGATTCTGATTGAACTAAGGAATTCATTTAAAATATGTAGAAATTGATCAGCATATAGCACCAACAAATGAATATAAATAGTTAATCCATAAATGATACCAGGTCCAGAAATAATCTTATTTTCATAAGGAAAATCAAATTCAACTTTATGGTAAAGTAATCATATTTTCCAAAATAAAGGTGATATCAGTTTCTTTGATTCTTCAAAACAAAATCAATGCTAAATTATACAAGCAGCATCGCATACAAAGCTCAAACCTTTGATCCAAAAAATGTAGAGATGGAAATGAGCCAAGTGGGGTGGATCACCAGAAATGAGCCAAGTGGGGCGGATTGCCAATCAGAAAAGAGTTGATCTTTTACTTAGAAATCGACATTGTTGTTTTTAGCTTTTCTCATCTCAAAACCTCAAATACTTTAATACTGCACTCTATCAAATTACTTTAATGCAATAAAACTTCTGCAGTATACAACCACAACAAACTTACTAATTTTGAAGTTAAAAAAAACATTTGACAACTGACACAAATCATATATTCAACCTTTAAACAAAGAGAGTAAGTAGACGAGTAGTTAAATTGTTTCGGATGATTCCTCATAGCAGTGACATGTTTATGGTTTGCTGGATGTTTTCTAACAAGTATAACTTGGTAGACAAGGGCACTACCAATTGGAACATATAGAGTGACAAAAACAAGTTCAGTTAAAGAATCACATACTAAATATGACTCACCCAAACACTCCAAGTATAAGCTTTGCCAGATAGCCAAGAACAGTCATAGCCCAGGTGGTCTCTGCCTGAATAGATTAGATTACACGATATTTGGTGGTCAACTAGGAAAACATAAATAAAGTAAAGTAATAATTCAGAAACAATGTTACATGTTTATCACCTTTTCGCCTTGAGGGTACATCTCTTCTAAAGCCTTCACGTCATCCTCCAAAAGAAGCAACTCCTGAAAGGTAGGAATATTCACATAACTTTGAAAATCGACTAATTATCTAACTTAAAAAGATAAACTAATTATATACATATAAGATATAGTTTCAATGTTGTGTCTCTATTTTCACTATTCCTTACGTTTTAATCTTTCAACAGCAGAGGAAGATATCTTGGTTAGGCTAGCATATGTGTTTCAGTGTTTCCACTTTCCATACATATAAAACATTTCACAACATACTGGATTCGCTGCCTACAGATTGATTTTCGTAATTTTATGATTATAAAAGCATAAATGGCCAACATAAGCATTTTGAAGATTTATACAGGTTGGAATAGGTGAAAATGTTATATGCTTAGAACTTGAGAATATTTCTTGCATTTACAACTATGTGATTTTAAACTTCAAGAAGCTCGAACCTTTTCTAAGGCCTTCATGTTTTTACGCCATTTCCTTCCTTTTGAACCGCTTCTTTCTTCCTGATGAAGTGCATCAGCTGCCTTCTTCAATTCTCTTGCTTTTTTACCAAGTTCTGTTGCTTCCTAAACAAATAAGAAAACCAACAAAAGCATTCATTTCTAATTGAAATCATTTGCATGGCAATATGATTTATAAACAAAAGAACGTAGGGCCTACCTTGATATACTGTGATCTAGTGATCACTGCCTTTGGTCGCCTTATGAATGAAAATATAAGCCCTAAGGGGAGGCAAGCAATGCCAACTCCACCAAATATCTATCATAACAAGGCAAAGCTTTAGAATTATGCAGAAAATATTTCTTTCTGTTAGTCCTAACAGAAAGAAATACTATTACTTTCCCTGCTACATGAAATTCACAATGAGAAGTCCAAGAAATGAAATTACAGAAAAAAGCACGGAGCCAACAATCGTGGCTAGAGCAACAACATATTCTGGAAAAGTTGAGCGCATGGTCCATGTTGTCTCTGATGAAGGACTAACATCATAAGCAGAACACTGTCATTCACAAAAAAAAAATTAATATAAAATGTGCTGCAAAAAAGATACCAAAGCGAATGAAAAAAAAATAAACATAACTTTTGTTTGTTTACCTGGCGAACACTGTTGACGCATGGTTGAACATTTGTTAACTGGAAGGTACTTGGGAATGAAATCGTCGAAGAAGACAAGTGTCTTACAGTAAAATCAACTTTTCCAATAAGACCTAGCACATGAAATCAGTACAGCTCAGCAACATCCAACAGGAGAACAAACGAGAACTATTACAGACTTCATATCAATATATACTTATATCAATACATTGTTGATACCTATTACATGAAGTGTAATAAAATAATAGCAAACGGATACAGTTTACACTAGGCAAAACAAGGCAATTTTTAATGCTAGAATGCCTAGGCAACAAGGCACCCTTTCAAAGTAATAAAAAAAACTAGCTATAAAAGAGATTCGTTGACACGATCTAGAAAGATATAATACCATCCAGCTCTATAAGGCAGGTGACATGAGCAGTTACTTGGTTGAACATAAAAAGGAGGGTATGATACAAATCATCTATATGTTAAAATATAACATACAAAATCAGAGACAACCTTGCAACCATGTAAGCAACCACTAAACAAAGGCCTTGAGTATATTTGAAAATGCAATGCCATAAGGATTCACAATATTGTGTACTCAAATTTTGTAGATGCGTATTCAATCACATGAATTGGGGTCACATATTATAAGTTTATAACTGATTTAAAACATATCCTTTTATGTCAAAGGGGGTACAAGCACAGGTAATGTGTTGTACCCAGAATTTGACATCAAAATGAGAACTTACCTGTCATTACAGGGCCTATCCATCAACTATAAACTTTTATTATGATTGAATTAGGGAGGGGGGCCTATGCAAGGAAATTTACTCGTATGCTTGAAAAGACCAAATCCAAGAGTGAGTCTCAGTGAGTTTTTGCTACGTCATTTATCCAGTATCTCATTATAGTAAAAGAAAAAAAAAGAGCATCTAGTTCCTATAGTTAAGATCACATTATCAAAATAATTCTATTTTACACAAGTAACACCTAGAATGTATATAATTTTAGAGGATTGTATATCAGCTTTGTTAGGAGATGATATGAAATATCCATAATAATAAGCAAAACATGGTATGGAAAACCAACTTTTATCACAAGGAAAAGATGGTTCTTCTATCACTCACTTTGCATATGTAAAAACAACCAACGGGGTGAAGAGATTATGAATGGTTTATTTGATAAAAGGGCTAATATGTAAAATAAATGAGACAAATGCAGCTTCTAGTTGTACTTAATGCTAATGTGGTTGTATATAGAGCAAAGCCTTGCGTATGTTTAGCTCTTGCCTAATGCCTCGCGCCTTGACTTTCGGGACCTAAACGCCTCAGAGCGCCAAGCGCCTTTTTTAAACCAAGATAATGTCCCTCCATACATTACTACCTAGAGTCAACTCGGTTATATTTCATTACGTGTGTCGCATTTATAACTCAAGTTCTAAAATGGATATGGCAACCATTTTCTGAGTTGTGATACGTGCCTAATTTTTCCTTGATTCCTCACTAGTACTATCATTGTATAGTCTCACTCTCGCACACACCTCCACATAGATATTAGTTTTATACTTATTTGATATGTAGACGTTTTTACTGCCCATTGTTATACCCACAGAACCATAGCAAGTTTTAGCATTATCTTATAAGAACATGGGAAAGTATTAAAGTTTCTTCCGTTTTACCAATATCTACTAGTAACTAATTAGAGTTATGTTTCCTAGGTCTAGGTTCTTTTGTGTGTGATTGACTCAGATGGCTAACCCCTGCAAGAAATGACTTTTCTTTCGTGTCCTTTGAGTAGTTGTCATGAAATCATATATCATGTTGCTTCTCGTAGAATTTGCATTATTTCCAAGATATTTGAGATCAAATAACACCTGATGTTAACTCAAGCATCATGTCCTTATCGTCTAGTATCACCGCAACAGTAATCACGGTAAGATTATGCTTATAACATAGAAAAGCAAAAATATAACATTCATTGATCTTGCGATTAATGCAAAAGTAGAGTAATTTTTGTCATAAACCTGCGTAAGCTAATGATTTTCTGCAGTGCACATAATACCTACTTGCCTCCCAATTGACTAAAACAAGTTTTACTTGCAGTTGATAATAGCAAAAAAATGTTTGTAACAGGAATACATTTGATAAGTGAGAACACTAACCGTATAAAATGCCCAGCACTAAACCACAAACGATGGCTGTAGTTACCACCCACAGCAGTGCGCTTTTAATCCTCTTGCCAACAGTCCTGCAGACAAACACATAGATGATTGAAGTTTATTCTAACCTAGACATGATTTATTATTGCAGCTGAAAAGTAACCGGTTTTGAAGGAATCAGTTACTTACTTGTCTTGGTCGCCTTCGTAGTAAAACATTGCAAATGGAATAACAAAGAAGACAAGAATAGCATCGACGATGTAAATAGCCAGCCACAGATCCTTCATCGGCAATGTGAAATTACAAGCGCCGTTATAGATAGCGTGCCGGCAAGCCTGGCGGTTGGCGACATCGGCGGGAAGCATAAGTATGGAGATGGCAGCAACGGAGAGTCCCAAAACGACGACGAACTTGGGGAAATACGCCTGATTTTTGTCATCGGGGTGTTGGTAATTGACGAGGAGGTAGAGATTGAAGATAAACACCAGTACACAAACAACTATGGCTACGATCACAAGCGCGAGATTGAAATCCCCCATTGTTGACCTTAGATCCGACTCGAAATCATCAAATCCAATTTCTAGGGTTTTTTTGAACTTCAGATGAGATCTGCTTTTGAGAATATGAACTTACGATTGTGTCCTTGGAGGAAGCGATGAAAGTGATTATAAAGAGGGGTCGAAAGGGAATTCGGAGTTCACACTGCGGACGCGCTGGGAACAGGCTGGACCAAGAATCATAGTGTTAGGACCCCCCAACTCAATATGTATTTTTATTCCCTTTTCAACAAAAACAAATACTCAGAATAAACTGTTATTTTTGTAAGGTTTAACCAATTTTATCGGTCTTGTGAATTTTTTTATTTTCTATGTGTCGCCACTAAAAAGGGTAAATTTAGTATTGAAATCCATTATGTGTTCACATGTTTCTGGTTTCATTTTTTTTATTTCCTGTTGGATTTTCTTATAAGTAACTGGAATTTTTATTACTAATGTTTGAACATCCAAAAAGCTGTTAACATGGTGTTTTAAATTTATCATGCATCTCATTTGATAAACGCATGAATATAGGACCCATCAAACAAAATGATCACATAAATTTAGACATTTAATGGTGTTTTTAGATTCCAAAACAAGAAACATTGTAGTTGTGTAAGTGGTTGTATGTTTAATTTGTTATCTGATTTTGTGTTCATGTTCAATATTGTAATAGATTTGATATCCTTATATGGTTATTTTCTGTGGACGATTATTGCTTATGTTATGTGCATAATTTTTCCCCGAATTCTGCCATGGAACATTGTGGTTTAGGCAAAATTAAGTGTAATTAACCAGAATGCTACTATAATTAGGTGATCTATGAATATTGAGATAAAATTTGTTAGACAATGGGTTTCCATGGCTTTTCGTTATCTAAGGCTACTAAAAAAGTTCTCTTTCTTTAATTTAGTTTACATTTGTTAATGTTGGTTTTAAGCTTGACAAAACAGGCTGGTTGGGTTGTGTGTCGGGTCAGATCGGCTTCCGGTCAGAACGGATTTGATACAAAATGAGTTCGGGTCAAAACGGGTTGGGTTGTGTGCCACTCTAATCTTTTGCTAAAGTTGATGAGAAAATCACTGGAATTTGAGTTCAAGTCTGATTATCTATGTAAACTGAAAAGATGATGGATTTTCTAACAAAGTTTAGTAATTTCACCAATTCACTGTTTCTTTGATTCTTACTCAAGTCAAGTGTTAGGATTATTGTTTCTTTGATTGTTACTGAAGTCAAGTGTTAGGAGTGTTGACTAAAGTGCATACACGTGATTTTGCTTATTTTTGTGTTATTTCACTTATACAGCCCTCATGTGTGTTAGATTTGTAAATGATTAAAAACATTAATTTCATTCAGCAGGGAATGAAAACAGTTTGCCAAATTATGTTCATGCAAGAATTCCCCGCCGCAACGCGCGGTGGGGGAAAAACCTAGTTTGATACAAAAGGTGGCAAGCTATTATAAGTTAAAGAAATACAATATAAAGAAGAAAAAATACCTTTGTAATGCTTTGCAATGAGATTGAGAGACGGTACAAGTAATGTTTAGTTGCGAGAGTACAATTCCCTACCAGCAGAGCACACTATCAAGAGATACACATTGATGTACAAATAGAAAGAAAGAAAAAAAAAGGACATGTAATTTATAGTGCATTGTGGGCCAAGTATTGTGTATCATTTAATCAACTTCAACTTTGATTTAGTCGTCTTAATCTTTTAGATATATAATTTGTGACAAAAGTAGTTGTATATTTCAACTAATAATTTAGCTTCAATTCTTATAGCCTATGATTCAAATTTAGACATATGCTTTACAAACAAACCCATAGCCTATGACATGAATATAGAAGTAATTAGACAATACGTTGTTATGATATCGAGAATGATTGCTAAAACAAGCGAGAATGATAAACGAGATCGCTAAAACAAGCGAGTATGATAAACGAGAGAAAAAATTGAGAGAGAACAATTGGGGGTAAAACTGATATGAATTGATTGATAACTTGAATAATGTTACAAAGAAGCTATTTATAGACAAAGCTAACAAACTACTGAACCAGGCGAACTTAAGAAGTTCGCCCCTATACTAAATAAGCGAACTTAGTAAGTCCGCCTATACTAAGTTCGCTAACACCCCCCTCAAGTTGGAGGAGTATACAACCCCAACTTGGAAATGATATCGGAATGCGGTTGACCAGCCAAACTCTTTGTGAATAAATCCGCAAGTTGATCAGAAGTCCGTGTGTGATAAAAGCATAATCAAACCGGCTTGAAGCTTCTCACGGACAAAATGACAATCCAACTCGATATGCTTAGTTCGCTCATGAAAAACTGGATTCTTAGCAATATGAATAGCCGTCTGACTATCACATTTGAGAGGAACATGAGTAAGATTATCAAGCCGAAACTCCACAAACAAACGAGTCAACCAAGCAAGTTCCTGTGTGACACGGCGAAGAGAACGATATTCAGCTTCAGTAGAACTAAGAGAAACAGTAGGTTGCTTCTTGGATTTCCAAGAAATAGGACTGCCCCCAAGAGAAATGAAATAGCCACTGACAGAACGCCGAGTATTAGGACAAGATGCCCAATCAGAATCACAATAAGCAGACAAAGACATATCAGGAGCACTATTAAAGGACAACCCTTGAGAACAAGTGCCTTTGACATACCGAAGAGTATGACACGCAGCATCCCAATGAGGAACACGCGGATCACTCATAAACTGGCTGAGAAACTGAACCGCAAAAGCAAGATCAAGCCAAGTATGAGTAAGGTAATTGAGTTTACCAACAAGGTGACGATAGGCCAAAGAACGAGTAGATCTCCTGGGCTCCAGAGGTGGAGGAGGAGGAATAGGAGAAACAGGAGGAGGAGTGGAATCAACTTCAGGAGCAGCCGAAGAAGATGAAAGAACAGCAGCTGGATCTGTCTCCTCAAACATATCATTTAAAGAAGGGAACAAATAAGAATGATCTGAAGAGTGTAAAGAAGGGAAAATGTGCTCAAGAAAAGTCACATCCCGAGAAACAAGAACTTGTCGAGTGTCAAGATTATAAAGCTTGTAACCTTTCTTTCCAAAGGGATAACCAATAAAAATACAAGCTTGAGCTCTAGGCTGAAATTTATCACGTCCGGGTGTAGAGGTAGAAGCATAACACAAACACCCAAAAGTGCGAAGGTGGGTGTATGAAGGAGCTTTACGAAAGAGCATCTCAGAAGGAGATTTTACCTTAAGAACCCGTGTGGAGAAAATATTAATCAAATGAGTAGCTGTAAGAACGCATTCACCCCAAAACGTTATCGGTAACTTGGATTGAAACATAATAGCACGAGCAGTTTCGAGAAGCTGCTTATGTTTACGTTCCACCACCCCATATTGTTGAGGAACCCCAGGACAAGTAGTCTGATGAATAATACCCTTCTGTTTAAAATACTCGGCATGATGAACACCCAAACCAAGTTCAAAAGCATTATCAGATCGAACACGCTTCACATTGGTACTGAACTGAGTCTCAACCATTTCAATGAACCCTTGAAGAATAGTAAAGGCATTTCCTTTAGTTGTCAAAAGATGAGTCCAAGTAGTTCTAATAAAATCATCAACAATGGTGAGAAAATATTTATATCCATCAAATGTAGTAGATCGATACGGTCCCCACATATCAATATGAATAAGATCAAACATTTGAGAACTGGATATACTACTAGATGCAAAAGGCAGTTTATGATGTCTAGCCTTAGGACAAACAGAACAATCATCAATAGAACAATCATGTGCACCAGTAAAGACATTCAATTGCTTAAGTTTGTACAAAGGTAAATGACCAAGACGAGTATGCCAAAGTTTCAAAGAAACAACAGAATTACAGTGAGAAAAAGAATCAACTGCAACAGAGAAAATTTTATTTGGATTCAAGAGATAAAGGCCGTTGAGAAGATATCCCAGGACCAACGGACTACTCAGCGAAGAGGCCTGCAAGAAACAAATAGTTTCAGAAAACTGAACAAGACCCTTTGTATCCCTACAAAGTTTAGGAAAAAAAATAAGAGATTATGGTTGAACTGAGGCATAAAGAAGACATTAGAAATAGAAAACGTCTTGGTAAGATGAACTGTTCCGACCTGCGTAACAGTTAAGACATACCTGTTTGGAAGAAGAACATAAACCGGCGAGTTAAGCAATTGAACATCAGAAAGTAAATTGAAATCAAAGCACATATGATTACTTGCACCGGTATCAATGATCCAAGTAGTATCGACCGTAGTCGAATTGCAAGCAATAATATCTACAAAATTTGCAAAGCTGAGTGGTTGAACATTAGGAACACCACCCTGAACCCTAGAATTCTGCTGAAGAAGTTGCAACAGTTTGTTGTACTGTTCAGAAGAAAGAGTATTAGGAGCACCAGAAGTAGGAACAGTAACCCCAGCATCAGAAACAGCATTAGCAGCAGCTTTGGGTTTAGTAAATTTGAAATATTTAGGAAACCCAATTAAACGATAACATTGCTGGCATCATGTCCTGGCTTCTTGCAATGAGAGCAAACAGAACCTTTCCGAGCACTGTAATTCTTTGGTACTTGCACAAAATCATTCTGAGGAATAAACTGAGTCGATGAATGAAGCTCCCTTTGTTTCTCATCTTGAATGAGAAAAGCATAAGCTTCATTGATTGAGGGAAGAGGCTTCATCATGATAATATTCCCACGAATCATGTCATAACAAGGGTTAAGACCCATCATAAACTGCATCAAACGTTGATCTGTTTCACGCTTAGCCATAAGTTGGGAAGCACCACATGTGCAGGGAGGAATAGGCTCGATTGCATTAAGCTCATCCCAAACAGCTTTGATTTTGGTAAAATATGTAGCAACATCATCATTCCCTTGAGAAATAGCAGAAATAGACTTCCGCAATTGATAATATTTGGCCCCATTACTCTGTCCATACCGGTCAGTTAACTCTTTTCAGAGTTGTCGAGCATTCTCAACATACAAAACGCTCTCACTGATATTGTCACACCCCAACCGACGGCGGAATACGTCGGGGCGGGACATGTAGACTGTTCAAAAGCTCAAGGTTTACTAAAGTTGAAATATTTAAACAACCAATTTCATTAAAACATCAAATTCCACAATACAAGAATAGAAAATACATAAATAGTTTCTTTAAATTTCATTCTAGGTCCTCGGTCCTAAGTGAAGCAACTTGTACTTATTCTCAAGCATTGGTACCTGAAACATGATGAAAATAAGGTCAACTAAAAAGTTGGTGAGCATACATAGGTTTTGACACACAACAAGTTTAAGATGTTTTATACAATTCATACGATACATGTGTATAAGGCATTTATGGAGAATCTATAGTTAAACTATGTGTGTACAATCAAACCTTGGACTGAGGCATAACACGCATGTTACCCTTATGTAAAGTCGGTAACAAACACCCTAACCGGGTGGGTTTGTCAGACACAATAGATCCATCAATGTTAACCGTTGGCTTGTACGTAGTTAATGATTGTACTAAAGTCATGTATATGTAGTCTTAACTCATAGCATTCAAACATAAAGCACGTAACACATAATATCATATTATTGAATTGTATTTAAATCAATGCAAAAAAGTTTTAAAGAATAGATCATGTTTCACCCCAAAATGTACAAAAATGAAAAGGGGGCTATGTAAACTCACTTTCATATTGTGACTTAAACCATGAGCTAGTTCGTGAAGACAAGTGAACCGGATCAATGATGCCCTAAATAAATAGTTAGGCATATTTAATATATATTGAAATGATCAAAAGGAAATAAAAGCGTAATGATTTGGACTTGAGGATTTGGAGCGAACGACCGAACGAGAGAATATTAAAGGTTCGAATTTCAACGTTAAATAAGTGATAATATATAAATGGGATTACATGAAATAATGTTTTATAGATTTCTATTTTATAAAAGATATTTTAGGTGTCAACGATAAGGATTAATTGCAAAATTAATTTAATAAAATCTCATTAAAACAATTAGGTTGAATATTATAATATAATATGAAAATCAAATTACTAAATGAATAATATAACTACTAATACCATAGTATTTATGAAAAGATTAATAATATGATGAAAAAAACAGTTATTAAAATTCATGTTATTAGTAACACCAATGAAAACGAATTATTAATAATAATATATCATGGTCCATGACATTTTAACGGTTTAGGAAGAATACATTTCTAACCCTTTCGTTTCATAAAACTTATGATGTTAACGAAGTACGACCATTTTTATAACTTTAAAAGCAATATCTAAGCTAATAGGGTTTATGAAAATACACTAACGTTTGTCATGTTTTTTTAAATACATAGTGGTAACGAAATAATACATATTGGAACATAATGATGCTCATATATACTATGTTTAATATCCAACACGTTTTTAGAAAAATGATTAAACATAATTCTGAACACTTTTTATTTTAAAATAATATTATTTATAAACCCTTCAATATTAAAAAAAAATGAAAGATTAGCATAATAATAATTGTGTGTCTGTGTTAGTAACAGCAGGGTAATCAAAACAATTGAAAGAAAAAGAAACGGCGGTGCCTGGGTTAGAACCCGTGACCAGCCCTTCTGTTGTGAAGTGATTTTACCACTGGACCAACTTCTTATTTGATTAACAGACCAGAACGAAATTTTTAAATAGAATATTCGCCCAGTTCCTCACCTTCATTACAAAACCCAGATCGCAAATCGTGTTCCCCTCCCCAAAACACGAATTCGAAACCATGTAATCCCGATCAGAGAAGTGCGAAAACGAATGAGAGAAACTTGTTACGTGATGTTTGACCTTGGATCGATAGTAAGTTTGGGTGGCTATCCCCTCTTGCGCTGATCAAACCGAGGGAGAAATAGAGACTGAATTTGGAGGTGTTTTCGAGTTTCATAGGCTTGGGGATCCTATAGGGCGATTAACCACGAGTTGAAACGCGTTTGTGGTTGTGATTGAGACGCGAAAACAGGGATTTACACCATAAAAACGTGAATTCGTCCCCCATTCACGTGACTTTCCATACGGGTGTCAATCCCACAAATTTGGTTCAAATCCTTCGTATTAAAGCCTGAAGGGTGGTCAATAATCGTTTAGGAATGATTTGGATCCAAAAAGAGAAGGTTTGAACGCGGATTTAAGGAGATTAGATGGGGATTTACGCGTGTTTGACTTTCTGAAGTCAAACTTACGTATGATTAGTTACAAGGTCCAAGTTTAGGAGGGTTCTTCAAGGGATAAGGGTTCAAGTTAAGGTTTAAACTATTGAGTGGGGTTCAAAGCTAATAAATGGGTTCAAGACCAATTGTTTTAAAGTTCTTTTTAATTTATTATAAAAACATTTTTGTAATGTTTATAAAATCTAATTTTTATTGGTTTGATTATGAGTATTTTATAAAAGAAAAACTTCTCCATTGACATAAAATTACAAATTGTAACATCCATGATTATATATATATATTATAAAAAAAATTTTGTAATTACATGATTAAACCTTGTAAGTTTAACCTTTTGATTTAATTAGCATAACAACATATATATATATATATATATATATATATAAACTTATATGAATATTCATGCGTACGTTATATAAATAATAATAGAATAATATTTAAATGCAAGATTGAAAAATTAGGTTTTATGCATGTTGAAATAATAATTGTTGTGACATATGGTGTTGGACGAGAAAGGGGTTGAAATGGAGTGTCATCATTGAATTCAATAGTACCAGAAAATCATGGATATTACAGATATCACTGGACAAAGTGTTCAAAATCCAAGAAATAACCATATCATTGCATCTTTTCCATAACTCCAGATTAGGAGAGTAAGTAGGTCTTGTCACACCCCCAATTTCAACTGACGGAGTTTTACCGTTTGGTGTGTGACTAACCAGGATCTCAGTCATTAGTTATATCAAACGACACTACATGGGACTCAAATTGAAATATTATAAAAGTTCAGAGTAAATGCGGAAACGTTTAAACAAGAGTAAATGCACACAACAACGCGCCCAAGACTAACAATAACGGAAACATAATAAATGTTCAATTGATTTGACAATTATTGAGAATATCATGTTGACACCATGCATGCCCTAACGTGCACCTGTGCCTTAGCTTAGCGTCCTGAGAAAACATGTAAGAAAAAGTATCAACACAAGGTTGGTGAGTTCACAGGTTTCAGTTTGCAACAAAGTTCAGTAGGTTAATGTACATTCAATATATAAATCAATAGGTAGCTAACCCATAAGCATGTTAACTAATGCACTCGCAACCGACAGCTGATTGTTTATGTTTTTGCCTCCCACCAGGCCTATCAACCATGGTGCATGTTTAGGTCAATGTTGCACCCGTTCGACCTCTAGTCAAGTTAGCGCGACTAACATATGTTCATATCAACGGTCCGATGTGAGGACTTAACGATAGATGTGTACGCATAGTCAAACAAGTGATAACATATATGAATTACATAACCAAAAGTGTTTACGTCATGCTTTCTCCCCCAGTTTAAAACAGTAAAAAGGGGCTGTGAAAACTCACATGCGTTGCGTTGTAGGTAGTATCACACAAGTAAGAGATTTGGAACCTCAAGTGTTAGCCTGCACGGCTTACGTATGCCCTAGAATTATAAACACATAAGTTAGGGACATATGGGATTTGTGACGACGACACGGAAGATTAGAACATCTTAAAACATTCTAAGGATCAATGAGTAGAAGAACGTGTCCACGAGAATAATGACTTCTTAATATACTTATTAAGATAAATACGTTTCGTGTCGAACGTCTATAATTACAAATAATATTATTTAATAAACATTCGTGCGTTTGTACCATTTAATAATGGCCTAAGAAAATAATATAATTAATATATTATTTTTAAACTCGTATAAAATATGTGGTAATCACTTACGTGATAAAAATAATAAATATGTTATTTTTGTTCGAGGATATAATACGTGAGTAAATAATATAAATAATTATATTATTAATTAGTTTGAAACGTTACACAAGATTTATAAACGAGGTGAAATAATATATAAGTATATATTATTTTATAATAGGGGTCACGGGTTGAAAATAATATAAACATATTATTTTATACGAAGTCGTGGTTTGAAAATAATATAAATATATTATTTTAAAAGTGAGAAAATAATATTAAATAGGTTATAAAACCAAACCCGAGCCTACGAGTGGTTTCTGGTTTCAAAACACATTAATATATTAAAATAATAATATGGGAATTGGTTTTATATTAAAAATAATGATTTAAAAATGATCTAAAAAGAAAACATGGTGGAGGGACTCGAACCCGGGTCTCCTCCCCCACATCCAATCGAACTAACCACTACACCCGCTAGGGTCATCGCATCCAATACCCGGTTCTAAAAGTTTTTAATCTAAAAGTCCCCAGTGCTCTTCCCCTTTACGCGAAACCTGACCAAACTCCACCCCAAAACCAACGAATTCGTTTTTGATTGAAGCAAAAGACATAGGGTTTTTGATAATCGGGGTAATTCGAACCTGTGGGTGTAGTTAATTTCGAAATCATCAAGTTTTAGATAGTTAAATTCCAGTTTGAAAAGTCGAACCCTAGGTTCTTAGCATGGATTCGATTTGAACAATTCAGATGGTAAAACTTGTTGGAATCATAGGGCTATTGACAAACAAAGGACCGCGAGTCAATCCCTGTGGTTTAATTTGATTGAGATGGTGTCACACCCCGACCGATGGCGGAATCATCGAGGCGGACATTAGAATGATTGTTCAAAAGCACATGATAACTAAAGGTTGCATAATTCATTAATTAAATTTAAAGACACAAGTTCCAAATACAATACATTTCAAATAACCTAGTCTAGTTCAAAACATTGATTTATTTAACTAGGTCCATAGTCCTTAAGTGGAGAAATCTTCAGCAAATAGTCACATATCCAAACCTGAAACATTATTTAAATCAAGTGTCAACTAAAAAGCTGGTGAGTACATAGGTTTAGAAATTTCGGTAAATAGTAGTATAAATCGTTTTGCAACTCATTGTTTACCTTGTTAAACATAGCACATATGATGTAACATTTATTTAATCACAATTCAAACCGAGTTTGACGCGCTTGAACAGAGCACAACAGCTAAGTCCGGTATGTTTGAATATAGTTACCCACTATATCCGATATGATTGAATATAACACGCGGTTATATCCGAGTATGCAGTAATAAACACCCTAACCGGGTGGGCTGGTCAGGCACAATAGATCTATCAATATTACAGTTGGTTGTCTTGTGTTTAAATGTATGTACATCCAAAGAATAAACATATAGTCTCATGTATAACACGTACAAACAATGTGAGTAGCATGTATAATGTTTCACCCCAAAACGTATAAAAATGTAAAAATAGGGGCTATGTAACTCACCTGGCTAGCGGGCATTTTAATCCACGAGTGTAGGTGATAAGTATGTAGTTTATGCACGTTGTAATCCAATGTAATCGAATATGAAATCATGATTTGAGTTTGCCAAGATGTGCATGTGTACAACCAGATAATCCTAATAAACAACCTTAAATAAGTATATGATATCAAGATATCGTGTTCCACGTGTGGTTGAGCTTTGTCGGTTCGTTAGAAAGTTATGACTCATCGATAATTATTGTTAGATTGTATAATATTCGTATGCAAGTAGAAATTCCAACAAATACGGTTTAATAAATTATACTTTGCTAATATTAATTGTTCTCACTTGTACACGTGTAAAAAAAATATATATATATATATTCTTGCTTGTACATATATCTATATATATATATATATATATAAATGTTTACCTATATATATATACTCGTAAGTAAAATGATCGTATATGACGTGCATAATTACGTTTGTAGCAAAAATATCCGATGTGTACATTGTAGATGTTTATTAATCCGAATAAATGTAAATATTTTATAGACTCGAAGTAATAAGAAAAAAAATATATATATATATATGTTTGTATTGAATCATTTATTAAACCTTATAATATATTGTATCCAAAAATATAATTAGTCTCGAATCGTAAGTGAATGTATAAGTATATACATACGTTTATTTATAAATCAGTGACGTGTTTTTCAATCGTTTATCCATTTTAGAAAAATAGTCTCGTTACTTTATATATATTAACATTACGAATGCATTGCGAAAATACGTACATATATATATTCATTTCAACTTGTGTATCAAAGTATTTATTTATCGTTAATCAAAATTTACAGTTGTTATTATTATTATTATTTGAAATTTTTCGTACGATTTAAATAATCAAATTTACACAATAAACACACCAGAAACAATAATAACAATATTAGTTGTCGTATTTGTATATTCGTATTTTTGTATATGTATATATATATATATTTATGTATATTTATAAATATATTTATTTATAGTCCAAATCTCGTGTCGTTTATCGTTAAACAACCAATATATTTATATTCATAAACATACATTTATTTGTCAATTCTTTCGATTCGCTTTGTTATTAATTGTTCGGTTCATTTTAATATATTTATTACTTTTTATAACGTTAGTCGGGTTGTTTATCAAAGATCGATCGAACCACACGCGTTACACATATTATTTTATAATAAAATATATAAATAAATAGCCGGGTATAACCGTTTTATAATAATACCACCAACTAAATTAACGATAATAAAAGATAGGATGAATGTGCTCACGTAAATAGTCGAGGGAGAAGGTGACGGAGGTGACGTGTGACCCGGTTTCTTCGTTCGACGTCCCGTACCACCCGGTTAGCTCCCGAAATAACCCGTTTCTTTCGCGTAACCGTAACCCGGTACCCGTGAGTGAGAAATGAAGACCCGCAAAGGTTGGTTCTTGTTCCGAAAGACCCTTAAAGGTTGGTTCTTGTTCCGAAAGACCCGTAAAGGTGACGAAGGATCTCGGGGCTGTGACGGGTGAAGGTGGCGGCGTACGACGGTGGCTTTGGAGGTGGTGTAGAGCTGCTGTGGTGGCAAGTCGGGCTGTTGTTGTGGTTGTAAACGGGTGGCGGGAGAGGGGTTGGGCTGCTGTTGTTGCTGCCGAGAAGAACACAAGGGTGAGGTGGTTTCAGTTGGAGGTGCCGAGAGGGTGAAGTGGTAGTGGTGATGTACATGGGGTTGTTCCTGTGTTTGTAAACCGAAGGAGAAGGTTGAGAGTGTGTTTGGTGGTGTTGTGATGGCTACCGTGAGAGAGAAAGCAAGGAGTCCGATGATGGTGTTGCTGTTTCTAATGAAACTAAGTAGGAAGCAATGGTGGTGAGGTGGGTTTCGGGTGAGAGAGGGAGCCGAATGAGAGAAAGGAGGGAGGGTGTGGGTGGTTGGTAGTGATCGATGGTGGATGGTGGTGGTGTTGGAGTGGTATAGCCGAGAGAAGAGGGAGAGAGTTCATGTATGCATGTATGTATATGGCTTATGGGTTGAGACAACATTGTCTCAAATATTGGGACACCAATTTACAAGGCAAAGTGATTTTTACTTTGTCGGCCGAGAGAAAAGCACGAGGGGGAGGGGGTAGGGTAGGGTAGTGTAGGGGAGGGTGTGGTGTTGGGTGTTCCCACTAGTACAAGCCCGGTATAATACCCGCTAAGTGTAACCCGGTTATCAATAGTCGTTATATTTCAGTAGGGTACATGTCGGGTATATATATAAAAAATATATATATAAGTTTAATAGTTTTGACATAATACGAGTATGTGTAAAACACTTAGAATTAGTTTTTATATAGTTTGGTATTCTCAAAAAAAAAATAAAGAGAATGTTTTCGAGCGGTTTGTTTTATTAAATTTTAAATATTTTTATAAGCTTAATAAATTATTTTATATAAATCAACTCATTTTTTTTTGTCAAATCATTTTATTTGTTTTCAAAGTCATTTATTTTTATAAATTTTTTTTATAAATTTATAAAATTCGAATATTTTCATATTTAATTTAAAAACACATAATTTGAAATTTGTAAACACACCCTTTTGTATAAACTTGGTTAAATATACGTGTGCATATTTGGAATAAAATGTTGAAATTTTTACCTGTTAATATATTATAGCTGAAATTTCGAAATGTCACAGATGGTGACTGGATTGGGGTTCGATTAAACCAAAAACGTATGAACCTCATATATGGGTTCGTGTTTAATTCAGTGTTATGGATCCAAATTATCATAGGGTTTTTAATGAGTGACTGATTACGAAGCCATTGATGTGGATCAATTTAATTTAAACGGGGTCTAGAATAGAATTCGATTAAACCGTATTTAGATGAACCCTAGGAATCGGTTCATGACCAATTCAACATTGTAAGCCCAATTAACCATAGGGCTTTTGATTTAGGGACAGAAACGAAACTAGAAGTGTAATCAATTACCAGATTAGATGACAGATTGATGGTGGTCGGCTAGAATGGTCTCCGAAGTCGCGTGGTTTAGTCTCCGGCGACACAGACCTCTTCTCTAAACGATTAGGCGTGTGCAACAGGTTCTTTGTGGTTCATTTGAGGTGTGCAGAGTAATTGATTGAGAAATAATTCACGAATTGATGTGCAATGGTGAGAAATAGTGATGAACTCGACGGTTAGGTCTTAATTACGCATAATAGGTCTTAATTACGAATCATTGTCGGGTTTAAGGTGTTGATGGTGGTCGCTAATGACTGAAACGTGTACAACGGTTATCGAATCGACGAATTTCAGTTGTAGCATTCAAATTTGAGTCAAGAACAAGTGGGTTGACTTTCTAAGGTCAACAGAAATCAAAATTTAGCTATTTACAATTGTAGTGCCTCTGGTTTCTTGCATTAGGGTTTGAAACATGGCAGAATTGATCCCTGAGATTTGAACTTGGTTACTTAGGTTATGATTTGGTTAGGTTTGACTATTAAAAGTCAATAGAAACCAACTATCGGTAAATTATATGATTGGTCCCTCCAATTTCATGCATGTGAGTTTGAAAGTAGGCAGGATTAGTCCCTGGGGTTTGAGTTAAGTTAACTAGGTTAAGACTTAACTGGATTTGCTAACTGAGTTAACTGGAAAGTCCGGATTGTCACAGGTCTGACAACAGTCCCATCAACAAAACCAAGTTTGTTCTTAGCAGATAAGACAATGGACATGACACGTTTCCAGGATCCAAAAGAAGAGCCGTCAAATGTTTTAGAAACAAGTAAGAGACCCGGATGATCAGATGAATGTAAGAACAAAGGATTAGAAGAATACATAGGAACAACAACTGCGGGATCAACAGTAGAAGGCATGAAAAGTAGAAAGAGAATGAAGATTGGAACAAGCGAACTTGTTAAGTTCGCTGAGGAAAGGAACAGGCGAACTTAATAAGTTCGCCCGTAACAAACTATCGCGACAAGTTCGCCTGCATGAACAGAAAAACGTAAAATCGATCCAGAAATCATCATAACTCAAAATCAGAGATGTATATGAAGAAATCCAACCGTAGGAATGATTAGAAACAAAAAAACAAAGGTTTTGAACGGATCAAAACAGGAAACAACCCCCAATTGACACAAAAAATGAGAAAACAAATGAAACAACAAAGAAAGAGTGCGGAAAAAGAAGAAAAATCACAGAATCGAGCATATATGCTCTGATACCATGTTATGATATCGAGAAAGAAAATTGAGAGAGAATAATTGAGGGTAAAACCGATATGAATTGATTGATAACTTGAATAATGTTACAAAGAAGCTATTTATAGACAAAGCTAACAAATTACTTAAGTTCGCCCCTATACTAAACAAGCGAACTTAGTAAGTTCGCTAACATGGGCATATTACATGAAAGAATCAGTACTAACGACAAATTTCAAAATTTGTGGCAGTCTCTTTTGTCTTGGAACACCATTACGAAACATATGTTGAAAATCATAATATCATTAAAATGAAGTATATGTTTGAACTTAAAATAAAGTTGAAAAGGTTAAAATAAGCATTAAGACATCATCAATCGTTATACCAAAAACACAAATTTCATGTAGCAACAACCTAAAGCCCAATGATGCAACCTAACGTAAAATCAAAAACAAACTTGGACGAGAAAAATAAGACATGAAAATGATTTTACCAAACCAATGGTATATTCTTTTTATCCGTACATAAAAATAAAAATAATGTTTTTCAATCGCAGAGCAGAAAGAATACCCCCTTCCTTTCGTCTTTTGCTTTAGATTCTCTTTCTCAATCATCTGATTTCAAAATTTCAGATTCTCGATCTCTGCACGCACACTTGTTATGTTAACTATTATTTATTTTTTAATTTTTAATTTGTGCCTGCGCAGATGTGGATGAATTCTATGCCCAGGTAGGTACTTCAGTTTTTCATATCTGCAGATAGAATTTACAAGTTAGAAATTGAAATCTAGACTAGACTATAGTATTTTAAACAGCGTTTGTTTTTATTACAAAGTAGAATAGAATGCATTAGGTAGGAAGATCTGAAAAAGTTTATTAGCCAAATGGAATGGTTTCCTTTGTGTGGTGTGGAGTCTTTATGGGCATCCTAATGAAAGTGCCAGCAGAAGAAGTTCCGCCAGAGCTTCCCTAGCCAACTCTTGGAATAAACTTTGCAAGAGATGGCATGAACCGCAAAGACTGTTGGCTGCTCTCTATCTTGGGATTGGAGTATAATAATCCAAGTACTCTCATCTAACCCTAATTGATAATACTTATGGGGGTAATCAACATGAAATAAATTCAATTCAAAAGTGAGACAAGGAAGACTTTACTACCAGTTTTAATGTTGAACCTGATACACTATACTTCAGTTTTGATGATCTTTGTTTTTGTCTCATTTCATTTAATGCTCAACAGGAAACGTCTGTTTAGCATGATTAATGATAGTGTTTGAAGTTGTAGCAGAAAGGAAACCCTTAAAAGACAAGCCTAGTGCTGCAGAAAAACAGAGTATTAGAAGTTCTTTATGCTACTATATATAAGATTCTGTTTAATTTCATTTAGCTTTAGTTGCATGTGGTTTCTAGTATGAAGTGGAAGAGTAGCTTTCAATCTTACCTTTATGGATAACATATAATTATCCCTACCGATAACTCTGTACATTTGTTTGTATAAAAAGTACAACCATTGAATTGATTGAGTCAAGATGTTTATGGCTTATATAACTGTGATTTCAATCTGTCCTAAAATAATCTTTTAATACAGTATGAAGAAAAACAGAGTATTAGAAATTCGTAATGGATACACTTTTCAGCTAACTTTGTATAAAACATTGTAAATGCAATTTCAGATGGTAAAATAAGAAATTATAATTATTTGAGATCAACTTAGTCCTCAAGACATATTAGCATAAGAAGGTTGGATTTTAAATTATCACCAAGTAGACTAAAGCCAAATCTATACTATATAATAAATAAAAGTTTCTCAATGTCACGTGTTGCCTTCATATTCGTTCTTATAAATTTTTTTCCGCGTCTCTCTCTTAATAAATACACTTTCATATTTTTAATAATAATATATTTTTAAACAAACTATTAATTATACTAATAAAATACATTTATTTTAAATTATCTCATATTATAAGAAACTTTGAAATATAATTACTTAACTTATGTTTTCAATCAAATAATAAATGGAAGTCAAATTACATTGAATAATATTTAATGTATTTTTGAAACTCAATTTATATTTATATATATATATATATATATGGATGCATTCTTTTAAGAACCATTGTAAAGTTGAGAACCACTATAAAACTTGTACATTATGCTTCAAATATGTTTTATTAGTTAGTTAGTTTTTATTAAATGTAAAGGACAAGATTAGTAGCAAAATCGATGGCAGAAGGATGTAGGGTTTCGATCTCCGACCATATGGATTTATGAAATACAAGAATATATGAATTGGTGAAATTGTTTCTTCGAAAGTTTGTTACTACTAGACTGGTCAATTTGAACACAGCCAAACAACCGCCTGCTCCTGTTTTAACTCCAATCTTTTCAAGGCTCGGTAATCCATCAAAGAGGGATTTGGAGAAAAAGGGTAGGAGATCGGTAGTAGTGGGAACGTGGGTAAGAAAGTACCATATTGCCCTTATTAATTTCTTAAACTAAATAATTATTAAAATTTGAGAAAGAATGCAAATGCTTCTTAACATTTTTTAGTTCTCATATGAATAGCCCTCTCTCTCTATATATATATATATATGAATGGTTATAATAAAAACCTTGTTAAGTTAAAAAAATATTGCAAACCTCATCTCAACCATTTATTTATTATCATCAATGGATGAGATTTAATCTTGCAAAAATGTAACTTCGAAATAATATTTTAAGCATAAAAAAAGTACAAAAAGGGTAAAATGGTAAAATTGTGGATATAATTTTTGTTTTCTCTCTTCTGACAAATCAAATAAGAATTGAAGATTTTTTATATTCTCTCTCCTCTGTTCTAGTCAAATCCTTTAACTAATGTTTAGATTCATAAAAATTCAAAAGTTAAATTTTAGAATTAATTAGATACAAAATAAAAGTGAACGACATTTGATTTAGTAATGTATTCAATAACGTTACATATGTAACTAAAGAATACTTTTTATAACCAACAGATCATGTATGGTTGTGTAACAATTACATTAGATATGTAACTATAGTTGTTATATATGTAAAGAAAGGAGACCCACAACCAATAGGTGGTGGGTTTAAAACTCATTTACTACACAATAAATATAAAATTTAGTCTTTCAAATGGAGGTTACATATATAAATTTCATATTTTTGTTCAAATAATTTGTTACAGTTTTAAAACATATGTAACTAAGAAAAGGTAACATATGTAACTAATGGGTAAAATTAAAACCAATAAAATAAAGAATACAACAAGATTAGGCAAACGACAAATATCTAAACACATGTTACGTAAAAGATACTACATATGTAAATAGCAACTTTTTACGTATGTAAAATCAAAATGTTACATATGTAAAATCAATTTAAATATGTAAAATATTGATTGTTTTATATGTTACAAATTTACTAAAAAGAAATCAACTGGTTAGCATCCAGAACAATGATTCATCCGTCTCTCGCTTTAAACATAGCAGGTTCAACATCCTAAACAGACAATACTACACCATTTGTGCAATCTAAACAATAATGTAAACCTAATGCCGAAAAGAAAATCACCCCAGGCTCGCTACCATCCGAAATAAAAATCCTCATGGTATAATCAGTCCCATTGCATCCAGGCATTGCAAAGATTACTCCATCTGCTCCAATGCCAAAGTTGCGGTCACATAACTTAACCGCTTGCTCCGGTGTCACTATGGGCTCCATCGAATCAAGATTGTTAACCTAACCAGAAACAAATTCTGTGTAAAATCAGACAATACTACACTAATGCTTTTTAAACACACAAATATTAAATTTAAATACAAATCGTCTATATCCCTATGACTTGAACCTTAAATTGCTTTTAAAACACACTTGATACTTTTCAAACAACCTAGGCATAATGGAGATTTATTCGAAATCCAAAAGGATATCAACAAAACCTAATATACGTGACGAATCATATAAGATCCAGTTTTATTTATGCAACAAAAATCCCATCGCCAACCAAAATTTCACCTACCGAAGCAGATCGATGAAAAATCATATCGGATCTATAACAAGCCCTAAAATTTGATGATTCGGTTCCAAATTGAAGGGGGAAAAATGGATATCTGAACTATAAAGATCCGTAGACTCACAGTAAAGTCGATGTCGGGGTGATCGGAGCTCCAGAAAATATTATGATCGACGACAACAAAGTTGCCCGAAACTGTATCACCTTCGTAGAGTACATACTCGTTTTAATGAAGAAGTCCGCTTTCTCTTTGATCGAGGAATGATGTCTGCGAGAGATTTAAGGATGAGATACGGAGAATCGATGAATTTGGGTATGTGAATTCTGTACTCTCATGTGAGAGAGATAAACTAGAATGGAAAGTAGGTGAAAGAAAATAGCAAAAGGTGAAATGATACATCGATATCACAAAACTAGATATCTCAATATAAGTTGAAATTACTAATTTATCATTTCTATTAAAATAATAAAGAGACATGTGGAGCAATGTAGGCCAAGTATTTAAGTTTGTAAGGTTTTTGCAAGTGAGGTGGGTTTTTATTCTACCATTCCCCTATATATATGGTAGGGTTCAAATGCTAACCTTATTTTATAAGATAACTATGATAACCATATATCCATCATTGATTGAGTTTGAACAATGGTTGATTTCATTTAATAACAAGTTTTTAATTATTAAAAGAAAAACTAATTATATTTAATGCAAAAAGATAATTTGGGTAAAACAATATAATTTAATTTAGATAGTCATTAATTAGTCTAAACTCTCTCTTCTATCATTTCAAACTTAATAACTAAAACCCATAAAAATTAATTTAAAACAAAAAAGATTCAATAATTTTTTTTAATTTTACATTATAATCATAAAAAAAATAGCCTAATGCAACTTTTTTTATCAGAAAAACGTTGCATTAGGTAAAGTTGCATTAGATATAGTGCAACTTTTTGTTACCTAGTGCAACTGTTTTTTCAAAGAGTTGCATCCTAAAAAAGGTTGCATTTGAAAAAAAAATAGTTGCATCAGTAACAACAAAGGTTGCATTAGGTCTAATGCAACTTCACCTAATGTAACGTTTTTTCTGATAAAAAAAGTTGCATTAGGCTCATTTTTTAGAACATAAAATTCAAGTCAAAGTTTGTTACATATACATACTAACCGTGTTACATATACGTACCAACCGTGTTACATATACGTACCACACTCTCTCTCATACCATTTCAAACTTAATAACTAAAAACCCATAAAAATTACTTTAAAGCCAAAAAGATCAATAAATTTTTTTAGTTTTACATTACAATTATACAAAAAAAAAATGTTATAACATAAAATCCAAGTCAAAGTTTATTACACATACATACCAACTGTGTTACATATACATATCAACGGTGTTACATATACGTACTAGAATCTCACTTCTCCCTAAATCTATCCTAAGCTAGTGATTAGACAATTGTTTTAAACATACAAAAAGTTGTCTCTTGTTCCAGATTATTAGATAACTACCAAAATCTTTTTATTAAAACTAATAATGTGTATTTCTTTATTTACTTTTGAAAAGTATTATAACCAGGCCGAATTCAAAGATATTTGAATTTACAAACCCACTATGGTTTCGATATGATGTCATAATAAGTTATTGGAATAAGGTAAAAAGTGGGTGGATATTGGCCATGCATGGCACAACATTTAAAGTGGTGAGGGTGGTTGATGAAATACTCAGCTGCTGCTCTTTTACTTGGTGTTAAAATATTTTGATCTCAAGGTGAAGTCCAATACCTATAACTATGTCATATTTTCTTCATATCACCATTCTTTCCATTTTTCATAGGATACCTTCCCAGTTTCCCCATTCTTTCCACAGGGTGAAAGGACGAGGTCCAAGGGAAGTTGGTTATCAGATGAGCGACAAGTTCTCGCATTGTGTTACGAAAAAAAAGTTTTTTCACAATGTCGGTGATTTTAATGTCATTTTAGTATAATTGGATTACTTAAAAGCAAATGAGAAGTTTAACTAAACATTGTCTAAACTTTTGGTTGCTTTCTGATAGATCCTATTATTAATTTTATCTATTAAAGTATTATAATGCATGCATTATTGATGCATCATGTAGACTTCTAGAGTGTTGTTGCTTCTACTCCATATCTTCCCCACATATATCCAAATCTGAATTTCAATCGACAACAAAAGGTGTTTTGAGTATCATTTAAATAATTCAATACTATCACTTTGTAACATTGCTCTTATAATTATATCATGTTATTTCTAAATTGTATTTGGTAATTTTGATAATATAGAAATCATAACTCATATTTGATTGTTCATTACTCTTTAGTTAATAAAGTTTCGTAAATATCCAAAACTAAATAATTTTTTTTAAAGGGCAAAGGTTGAATAAAATATAACAAAAAAAACTAGCAAGTAGCTAGAAAAATACAACTTAGACACCTTACACATGATAATTAGACCAATGCTAGATAAAACCCCATATGAAATCTTTAAATGAAGAAAACCATCCTTATGACACAGGTAGCCTATGAAGGAGAACTTTTGGGGTACTCAATAAATAGCAAAGCCTATATAATCTTAAACAAAGCTACAATGGTTGTAGAAGAATCACTTGATGTATCTTTTAACGAAATTCCACCTAAGTCGAAATGTAAGGCCCCAAACCCAGGAGGCCTTACTTGTTGGATTTACTCATTCACAAACAGTTCTTATACTTGAATATCAAAACAACGCAGCGAAAAATTTCATTAAAACATAATAGTGACATTGTTCTACATGCGGAAGCGTAACATAATCTATTACATAAACAAAACATAAGTTAATCATAACGGGATGTCAGTCTTCATATCATCCGGGTAACTCATCAAGCTGCCTAGCATCACCATCCATCATCATAACCTTCCTTAACATGAATGTGCATACTAAAAAAGTCAGCTACGCTGGTGAGTTCTAGCTTTTACATAAAACATTAACTTCAAATATTTGCCAAAAACATATCATTAAACTTCATTAATAAAAGCGTACGTAAAATAATGCAATAACAAAAACATAACATATCATAAACATAAGTCAACGAACATATCGAATCTGCGCCTTCTCGTAACCGTCAAATCCAAACGTCATATACTAGTGGAATAACCTAAAGATCACCACCACTAGGCCCATCAACACCGTACTGTCCTTCGGGTGAAGAACTCCTAGGGCCCGATACTTAGGTTATTCAACACCAAAATTCAAGCACGGCATCACAAGGATGACACGTACCAAACTTCAAGCACGACTACCCCGTAAGGTAAATCGTACCAACTTCAAGGATCACGATAATCCCCTTGGTGACCGTCATCACCCCAGTTGTACAACAGTTGGCCAGCCACAAAGGCCCCTAAAAGGTAAAGGCCCATAACATACTTCTCATACCCATAACCTTCATTCCCTAAGGAACATTGGCAGATTCGTTCGTTTGTGACTTTCGTAAACATTCACTTCTTTTACTTCAAAACTTCAGTTAAAGCATTCGTACGTTTTATTAAAAATAATTCCTTCATTCATAAGCACTTCATAAACTTCATAACTTCTTTTGGCAAAATATTTCATAAAAACTTCTTTCATAACCCTTCCTTCCAAAACATCGTTCATAAACATCATTTTATAAAACGCCACATACAACATTCATAAACATCGTTTTATAAAATAGTCACATCGTTACGTATGCACACCAGCCCAAAAACATTATTCAAAACATTTAAAAGAGGGCTTCTAGAACTCACCGAATAAGCTAATCCGGGTTCTAAACAAAGGTCCCACAATGTCACTTCCGATCTGAATTGATTAGTTAAATACACATCAGACCACATCCCAAATCTAACGGTTTAACCTTCTAAACATACCGACTTTACCTAAACAGCCTGATGCCTGCGCACTTAGCAAGTGCGCAGGGCTTTGTTTTTGCGTACTTAATAAGTGCGCAAACTTTACTTCATGCGTACTTGATAAGTACGCAGGATCCCCTTCATGCGTACTTGGTAAGTACGCATGATCCCCTTCATGCGTACTTGATAAGTACACAGGATCCTCTTCATGCGTACTTGATAAGTACGAAGGATCTGTTTCACCGTAAAAACCCTAACTTTCGCATTCGGGTCTGATCACGTCAAGATCCCGAACTTGTTTACATTCAAAACGTTTGCTTTTCATTAAGAAACTCAAATCTATGTTTTCTTCCAGTTTCATCCGTAAAAACGTTACTTTTTCATCCAAAACCCAAAAAACCCCAAAACGAACAAAAACTCAGATCTAGGCTAGATCGTTACCTGTATTGAGCTTCTGATCCGGAGGTTCTTCTCACAAGCTATGGAGCAACTCTTGGATGAAATCTCGGGTCGATCGCTAACTTTCTCTCTCTATAGTTTCTCTCTCTAGATGTTGCAAATGAGAGAAACGATGGTGCCTTAGGCTATTTATAGGGGAGGTTCCCCTATGCTCGCCCCTTCTAGCCCGCCGGCCCATCCGGCCTGGCCCGTCATGCCTCGTTCATTTATTCCGTCATTATAACTGTCATTTATTTTTGGGATGTTACACAAAATCAGTTGAGTTAATTAATGATGATGTGTGTAAGTTGAAATAATAAGAAACATTGAAAGTGAATTTCCTATTGAAGCTACTCCCCTAAAAGTTTGGCAGAACAAACCATAAATGTCAATAAGGACCATCCAATTGACCAAGTCATACGAGAATTAAACCAAAGAACCACAAGATCCAAAGCCCACAGTATCAATACATCCTTTGCCTTTGTATCATCCGTAGAACCCAAGAATATTAAGGAAGCACTTAATGATCCAAATGGGTAGTTGCTATGCAAGAAGGGATGGGCACATCAAGGGTTGAAAAGATCAAATTACCCCTCATGTGACAGGCATGTGCACTACAAGAAAATGAACCTGTGCCGACGGCGCCTATACCGACGACACTTGTCGTCGGGATAGGATAATTTGGAAATTTGAGAAAAGAGACCCTATACCGACGACATGTCTTCGACACAGGGTTGAGCCAGATGGAGGGAAAACATGGCACCCAATGAAAAATTGGGAAAAACCTACACCGACGAAGGCTAATTTGGATTTTCTTTTTTTTTTCTTTTATTTAATAAATTTTCGTTGATGAATTTTTTTTAATTAAAAACAATTATGGGAAAACTCTATACCGACGACATGTCGTAGGTATAAAGTTTTTTACTTTATTGATCGGTCAAAACCCTACGAGACCTATACCGACGACTTGTCGTCGGGACAGGCTACATATTGCGCCGACTTTCGAGCCTATACAGACGACATGTCGTCGGTATAGGTCTCAGCGTGAATAAACCAGGAAACAGCTTTCTGTTTCCCATTTCCACGAAACCCCCCCCCCCAAACTCTCTCATCTTCTCTCTTTGGCGATTTCCCGTTTTTGGTGTGTTTTGTGGAGCAATCTTCACCAATCTCTCGGGTTTTGAGGTTAGTTAACATCTATGTTTCAATCTTGACAAGAAAATCAACATTTTTGGGTTTTTTGCTTAATTTCTTTGATTTTTGTTAGGTGTTTGAAGCGCTGACCATTTTTTTGTGGATTTCAAGATATTTGAAGTTATTTGCAAACTTGGTTAGTAATTTTTCTATAAATTAGGTTTAGATGTATGTTTGTATGTATATTGTTGTGTTTATTTGTATGTACGTTTAGATGTATGATTTTATAAATATTTATGAAATTTTATGATGAAATTAGGTTTAGATGAAATTTGGGAATTTGGGCATTTATATATGTATGTTTGTATATAATATGTATGTATATATGTGTATGTGTGTTTGTATGTATTTGTATTATGTTTATGTATGAAATTGTGTTTATGTATGTAATTTGGGAATTTAAGCATTTATATATGTACGTTTGTATATAATATGTATGCATATGTGTATGTGTGTTTGTATGTATTTGTATTATGTTTATGTATGAAATTGTGTTTATGTATGTAATTTAGGAATTTGGGCATTTGTTTATGTATGTTTGTAAAGGATATGTATGTATATACGTGTATGTAGAGGTGGGCAAAAAAACCGGTTTCAAACCGGGTCCCCGGAACCCGACCCGAACCGGGTTCACAACCAAACCGGTTTCACCCAACCCGATCCGAAACCCGATCCAAACCGTAGGTGTTTTACCAGTTTTTAAAATTTTTTTGGATACCGGTTCTTAACCCGACCCGGTCCGGTTTCACCCTCAAACCGGTTTTCGGGCCCGAACCGGTTCGAACCGTTGGAATTTTCGATTTTAACGGCTTTATAGCCGTTCCAACGGCTATTTGACCATTTTTTTTGGTTTTTTTTTTTATTTTGGAGCCCATATAACTTGTATAAATAGGTGTGGGTTGTATTGGTTCAACCACACAATTCCAAAACGCTCTCATTTCTAAAAAACGCTCTTATTTCTCAAAAACGCTCACGCTCGAAAGTCGAAACTCTCAAAATGGCAAACGAATCTCAACAATCTAATATTCTTGGTGCTTCTCAAAGTGTTAGTGCTCCCACGGTTGTGCGGGTTATTCCTACAACAAGGAATCCCAATGTTTGGCAACATTTCGATTTATGCGAAATGTCGAATGGTGGTCATAAGGCTCGATGCAAGTTGTGCGGGCATTTTTTTGGAAAAGACGCAAACACAACTTTGAAGAATCACATTGAAAAAAATTATTGTTCGGTTAAAAAGTCTCAAGCTTCGCAAGGTCAAACAAGTATGACAAACGAAGGTAATATTTTTGCGTATAATGTTGACTTGGTTCGGGAGAGGATGGCACATTTTGTGATTCAAGAGAGTCTACCTTTCAAACACTTTGACAACGAGCGTTTGACTCGGCTTATTCAACAAACGCTCCAACCTCGCTACACTCATGTAAGTCGTGCTACTCTTAGACGAGATTGTATAAATATGTGGAAAAAAGCTAAAGTAGAAATAATAAATGAATTTGAAAATTTAAAAACCGGTATTAGTTTAACTTGTGATGTTTGGTCGGCTCCCCACAATTTGCCGGATTCTTACATTTGTGTTACCGCTCATTGGATAAATCCGGAAAGTTGGCAAATGATGAAACGTACTATTGCGTTCGATATTTTTGCATACCCACACACCGGTGACAATTTATTTTATATTTTAGACAAAGTTATAAGAACTTTTAAAATAGAAACTAAAGTTTTTTCAATATCGTTTGATAACGCCTCGAATAATACCGTCGCGGTAAACCAACTTATTTTAAAATATAACCCGATTTGTAATGGTATTTTTTTCCATAGCCGATGTGTTGCACATATTATTAATTTAGTTGTGCAAGATGGTCTTAAACACATTGACGATGTTAGAAATCAATTTAAACAAATGTTGCGTGACATTTTTCATACAAGTCAAAGAAGATATCATCGATATATAAAATTTTGTAAAGACGGGCAAACCGAATGTTTAGGTCCAAATTGGGACGTTTCAACACGTTGGAACTCAACGTGTAACATGTTCGAAAAAGCCATTCAACAAAAACGAAGTTTGCAAATGTTTCATTCCCAACTAGCAAGGCAAAATAAAGTAACAAAATTTCCGACATCGGTGGAAACGTGCATTTGCTTAAAAGATTACTTGGACGCGGCGGAAAGAATACAACATATATCTTCCCTTGAAGGCGAACTCGAAGTCGAGGGAGAGATATACGAGGACGAGGTGGAAGGAGGATTGATTGAAGCAATCGGCGAAGACCTCCTACGAGGGAGTTCGGGATCCGACTAGTACCGACTACCCGGATTTTCAATATATCCACGAAGAAGACTTTTATATTTAATGTATTTTTAATTTGTAAACTTTTAATTATTTGTTTTGTAATTTCTAAACTTTATCTTGTATGTTTTGTAATTTTTAAGTTAATTTAATATCTTTAACGGTTAATTTTTTTAAAAATTAACGGTTTTTTTTTTTTAAAATCCGGGTAAACCGGTTTGGGACCCGAACCGGTTTAGTAGCCAACCCGGTTTCAACCCGGTCCGATCCGGTTTGGTAGGGTTGGGTTCGATGATCCTGGAACCCGGTTCGTGACCCGAACCGGTTTGTACGTCGACCCGGTCCAAACGGGTTTTGCTCAACCCGAACCGGTTTTAAACCCGAACCGGTTTTGTTAAAAAACCCGATTTGTACACCTCTACGTGTATGTATGTATTTTTATGTATGTAATTGTGTATGTAATTTTAGAATTTGGGCATTTATTTATGCGTGTTTGTATATAATATGTATGTATACGTGTATGTATGTTCGTATGTATGATTATGTAATTGTATGATTTGTATGTATATAACTGTGTATGTATTTATGTAATTGTGAATGTATGTATATATCTTTGTATGTATATGTAACTTTATTTAATTTTGTTGCAAGTTCGAAACTCATTGCGGTTGGAGAGGTGTGAATAATATCTTATTTGTGTTTCATTGAATTTTTTTAATGTACGCATCCCGACTTTTATACCTTTATGTACGTCTCATGTTGTGTACACTAGTATGTTTATTTACCCGTCCAAAATTTATCTGATTTAGATAAATTTTGGATTGTCCCATTTGGGACTGCTTTTTGAATATTCTATCTTATTTAGGATATGTATACATTTTAACGGGTTGACATTTAAGAAAAATATGGGAGCTATTTCTCCTTACTCCTTCGAGTTTGCGGTTTATCTGCATACTTGGGGAGTTAAGGAGAAATGCTGCTGATTTTTTCTTAAATAGTCAAGTCGTTAAAATGTATACATATGAGATAGAATATTCAAAAAGTGGGTTAGGATCCACCGCCTTAGAGTACCGATCAAATCACATACATTCATTTATATCATTTATTACATGCACGTATATGTGTATGCTTATAACACAATAGATATAACACTAGATATGACAATTGATAAAAGCTGGGTTACACTGGGAAATCGGAATTCTCTGGCTTTCTTAAGCGGTTTTCGCAACTTTATAGAGACGGCCAAGAACCATGTCGACGGTCGAGGTAGAGCGTTTTGCCCGTGTAGACGTTGTTGTAATGCGTGTCGACAGGATTTGAACACGATATATGGCCACATACATGAACGTGGGTTTCTACAATCATATCAGAATTGGATTTATCATGGTGAACAACATGCTCATGTGGCGGAGATAGCATCACTTTTTGCCCCAAGAACAACACCAACTCATCCAATAACTACAACTAGAGGTGCACAAATCGGGTTTTTTTTGGAACCGGATCCGGTTCGGATCCGGACCGGTTCCGTCAAAGTTGGTCAATAACCGGATCCATTAGAACCGGTTCCGGTTCGGATCCGGTTCCGGGTGTGGAGACTTGGAACCTATTGGGACCGGTTCGGACATTTAGAACCGGACCGGTTAAAAAAAACCGGTTCCACCGGTTCCGAAAAAAAAAAATTAAAAATTAACAAAGATACACTATAAAATACATGTTTTATTTATTTTGTAGATTTTTTTAAGTTATTTAACAATAGTTCGTACAAAAAAAATACAAAAAACATAATTGAATCACAAAGCATTAATTATTTATTATGTTTTCAATATTCTTCGTCGTAGTCTTTGTAACATCGGTTTTCATTCTTCTTCGCTTGAGATACGTTGGGCTTCATCGTAAGCTTGTTCTTCGTCCGAAAGTGGAGTCGCCGCCCCATGTTCTACTTCGAATTCATGTATTTCTTGTTCAACGTCAAGCTCGCCTTCTAATTTTGCAACATGTTGTACACGTTCGGCGGCATCCAAATGGTCCTTCAAGCAAATACACATCTCCATAGATTCCGGTGTAAGCCTCGTTCTTCGAATAGATAAAACCCTGCCACTAAGAGAAAAAGCGGATTCCGAAGCTACCGTGGAAGCTTGGACGGTTAGTAGGTCACGGGCCATTGCGGCTAGAACGGGATATTGGGATTCCCTTCCTTGCCACCAACTCAAGATATCAAAGTTTTCAAACTCTTCGGATCTTAGAGTAGAAATAAAGTCGGTTGCTTGATATCTCCCAAGCTCGCTACTTGGTGTGGTTCCACGAGCTCGTTTAGTATTTTCGTTTCTTAAAGTGTTAAATAAATTTAGCATCGGGTTCCTTGAACTACTAGAAGTTGAACCCGAACCCATTGATTCACGTATGTTTGATGGATCACCACTTCCACCATATTTGCGTAAATAATAATCAAACATATTATTAAAAGCCGAATTGAAATCCCTTATTGCATTTGATTCAAAATTTGGGTCTTCCTCGAACATATTTAAATCATCCGATATTGATCCAATTAATGTTTCAACACCGGTTACATTAATCGTTGGGTTTAAGGCGGCCGAACATGTAACAACGGCCGGCATTTCTGAAAAATATTTTTTAAATTTAGCTTTCATAGGTTTTACCATTTTTTCAAAAATAGTGCCGTGATATTCAAACTCTTTTAATTTATTACATATTAAGTATAATTGTTGAAGTATTAGCGAAGACGTGGGATAATAAACTCCCGATAAACATGTAGTTGCATTTTTAAAAACCTCAAGCAAATTAGTTAGTTTCTCGATCATATCCCAACTTATATTATCAAATTTTTGTAAACAACGTTTCTTTTGCACAAGTTCATCATGGAAATGTTTTAAAGTAATTCTTTGCCTTAAGGCCGATTCAAACATTTTCCAAGTCGAGTTCCATCTAGTAGGTACGTCCCAATTCGGACCTAAAAAGATGGAATCCGTTTGTTGGCACAAGTTTCTATAGTTTATATATCTTTTTTTGCTTGTGCTAAAAACTTCACGTAACATCACTTTAAAATTTTCTTTTACGTCTCTTATTTCTTGGACGTTTAGACCGTCTTGCACAACCAAGTTAATGATATGTGCAACACATCGACTATGAAAAAAAACACCGTTACAAGGCGGTTCATATTTTATTTTTAATTTTTCGACCGCGTTTGTGTTATTTGAAGCGTTATCAAAAGATATTGAAAATATTTTCGGTTGAATTTTATAAGTTTGAATTACCGAGTCTAAAATATAAAATAAGTTTTCACCGGTATGTGGATATCCAAAATAATCAAACGCAATCGTACGCTTCATCATTTGCCACGACTCCGGTTGAACCCAATGTGCGGTAACGCAAAGGTACGATTCGGGTAAACCATGTGGAGCGGACCAAACGTCCGTTGTTAAGTTAATGCCGGTATTTAATTTTTCAAAACCTAAAATTAATTCTTTTTTGGCTCTTTTCCACATTTTTAAACAATCTCTTCTCAAAGTAGAACGACTTACATTTGTGTAATTCGGTTGAAGCGTCTCTTGTATCATCCTCGTCAAGCGCGGATTATCAAAATGATCAAAAGGCAAGCCTTCTTGAATGACGAAATGTGCCATTCTCTCACGAACACTTTCGACATTGTATTGCCAAACTCCTCCATCCCTACCAATTTGAGTTTGATTTTCACCTTCTTGAGTGTGTCTTGCGTGACTAGCAATATGTTTCCTTAAACTGCTATTTCCCGCCGCAGCTAAAAGTTTACCACAACGTTTGCAACGAGCCTTTTGCGAGCCGTACGACATTTCGCATAAATCGAAATAAGCCCATATTTCTTGGTTTCGGGAGCAAGGAAGTATTGACACAACCGTAACATCGCTAGTAGAACCACCAACCGAATTTTGAGTGCTTGCGGAAGCGGAAGCCATGAGAGCGTTTTTTTTTTTGCTTAACGTGAGCGTTTTTTTGCGTTTTGAGAGCGTTTTTGAGTTTTGAGAGCTAGAATGTTGTGGTGAACTAACACAAACACCCAATACCTATTTATACTAAATTTCAATACTTAAAAACAAAAAAAAAACAAAAAAACGGCCATAAAACGGCTATATAGCCGTTTTTTTTTAACCCCAACGGCTAGAACCGGTTCCGAACCGGTTCCAAAATGTCCGAAAAAAACCGGTTCCAAAAAATCCGAGTTTTATCCGATTTTTAACCGGTCCGTCAAAAAACCCAGAACCGGTCCCGGAACCGGCGGTTCTCATAATATCCGGACCGGTTCTAAAAAAACCGGTTCTCACCGGATCCGGTTTCGGATAATCCATCGGATCGGTTCCGGTTCCGGTTCTTTTGTGCACCTCTAACTACAACAACAAATAATGAGATGTTTGATGCCATAGATGATGTGATGGTAGAGCAAAATACAAACGAAGATAATATAGATGAAGATGGAACTTGTTTAGACCCAGAGTTTGATGCGTTATTTGAGGAGCTAAATAAAGATTTATACCCCGGTTGTAGTCAAATGTCTTCCCTAAACTTCATAGCCAAATTGATGCATATCAAAGTTATCAACAAATGGACGAATAGTTCGTTTGACCAACTGTTAGAGCTTCTACAAATTGCATTGCCGAAGGAAAATCACGTTTCAGCGTCACACTATGAAGCTAAGAAGAAACTGAGTAAGATTGGGTTAGGATATCAGTCTATCCATGCTTGCATTAATGATTGTGCACTGTTTTGGAAGGAGAATGAAACAATGCAAAATTGTACGGTTTGTAATGAGAGCAGATGGGTTGATAAAAACACAAAGGGGAAGAAAATACCACATAAAGTGTTGCACTACTTTCCTTTAACTTCATGGCTTCGACGAAAGTATAGTTCAAGATTAACGGCAAAAGAAATGATATGGCATAATACCGGACGCTCAACGGATGGTATGATGCGACATCCGGTTGATGGGAAGGCATGGCAAGAATTTGATGAGAGATATCCGGTTTTGCTAAAGAACCAAGGAATGTCCGCTTAGGTTTGGCTGTCGATGGTTTTAATCCGTTCGGTAACATGAGTCAGACTTACAGTATGTGGCCGGTAGTGTTAACAACATATAATACACCACCGTGGTTATGTATGAAAGAGTCTTCTTTCATGTTAACCTTGCTAATTCCCTGGCCTAAATCACCTAGTAAGGACATTGATGTATTCTTAAGGCCTTTGGTTGATGAGTTGAAAATGTTGTGGGCTGAAGGAGTCCAGGTGAGAGATGCATCAACCAAAACTGTATTTAGGATGCATGCGGCACTGTTATGGACTATCAACGATTATCCTGCTCGTAGTAGCTTGTCTGGATGGAGTGGTCAAGGTTATAAAGCATGCCCTACGTGTAACGTTGACACACCTTCGTGCACTATAACGAATAAGATAGCTTTTGTTGGACATAGAAGATTCTTGCTTAGAAAGCATAAATGGAGGAACGATCTGTCGTTTGATGGCAAGAAAGAGACAAAACATCCTCCCCGAAGATTGACTAATGCTCAAATATTAGAACAACTAAAAAATCTCCCAGATCGTGTTTCGGGGAAACATCCAATGTATGCAGGAGTAAAAAGAATGCGCCTTACATCAGAGTTGAATTGGACTAAACGAAGTATCTTCTTTGAGCTGGATTATTGGCCTTTTATGCTTTTAAAACACAATCTTGATGTTATGCACGTGAAGAAAAATGTGTGTGAGAGTTTATTGGGTACTTTGTTGATGAACGATAAATAAAAAGACGCACAAAACCCGCAAAGACTTGGAAAATATGGGTATTCAACATAACCTATGGCTAACACAAAAAAACAACATGTTGTACCAACCACAAGCTCCTTACTCTTTAACACCCAGTGATCGAGAACGCTTTTTTCAGTTTATTCGAGGAGTGAGACTGCCTGGTGGATTTGGATCGAATTTCAAAAATAAGGTACTTCCCAATGATTCAAATATAATTGGGTTAAAGTCCCATGATTATCACATCCTCATGCAACGATTGCTGTCAATAGGGGTACGATCGGGTCTGCATAAAAATGTTTCAACAACAATCAATGACGTTTGCACATTCTTTCAAAATATTTGTACACGATCAGTAGATGTGAAAGACATGTATGAAGCAAATGAGGAAGTGGTTAAGATATTATGCAATTTGGAAACGATATATCCTCCAGCATTTTTTGACATAATGGTTCATCTCATTCTTCATTTACCTGAAGAAGCTATTCTTGGTGGCCCTGTGTATATGAGATGGATGTATCCTTTTGAAAGATACATGAAAAAGCTCAAAGCATATGTTAGAAACAAAGCCAAAACTGAAGGCTCAATTGCGGAGGGTTATGTTGCAGATGAAGCCTTGACATTATGCTCTATGTATCTGGACGGTATGCAGACCAAATTTAACCGACCAGATAGAAATGCAGATGCTGGAATTCCCAAAAGGCAGTTTCAAGTGTTTTCTTCACAATGTCAACCAATATCGAAAAAGAAAATCAAGGCGCTCTTTGAACATGCCAACAAATCATTACAATGGTTTGTGTTGAACAACCGCGATAAAATCAAAGCCTACAAATCGTAAGTTTTTTTGTCCATCTACCCATTATATTTTCATTTAATTCTACTAATTTAAATTTTGTTTTGTCCATCTACCAGTGAATTTGAATCTAAATTTCCTGAACGCAATATGTAAACCGATTTTTCTTCATGGTTAAAATATGAAGCAAATGTATTTTCATCTTCATCTTCTACACCCGATAACAAAGAATTAAGGGCATTGGCACATGGTCCCTTGTACGCATCTTCTTACACTGCTTGCATAGTCAATGGTGTTAGATTTGTGGTACAAAATTGTGATTCCTGACGCACTACTCAGAATAGTGGTGTGGTTACAATATGAGAGACGATACTCCATTTTATGGTCAACTAGAGGAGATTATAGAGTTGAACTACATAGATGGTTACTCGGTTGTACTATTCCGTTGTAAATGGTTCGACACGAGAGATAAAAGATTAATTAAGCAAAACAATACTACTATAATTGACATTGGCCGTGAATGGTATGCTGGCAAAGAATGGTATGATGATGTCCAATATATATTAGCTACACAGGCTAAACAAGTGTTCTATCTTCGAGATCCTTCTCGAACCACTGGCCAATGGAGGGGTGTTGAGGACGTTCACCATCGGAAGCTTTGGGATCATCCTAGTGTTGTTAATGAGATAGATATATTGCACGACACTCAATAAAATGATTATACTTTGGTTGTCGACACCGGATGCGGAAGGTGGTGAATCAAGTCACGTAGGTGGTGACCAAACTCCAATTCTCCATGCTGATAGTCAATCTATTACACGGGAAACTCAATCATTTTTTGGTAACTTGGTTTTCGACTTAGGCTACTTGCCTATGCGTACAACTTTAAATGAGGGTGGTGACCCAAGTTATGTTGCCTCGATTGATCTCAATGAAAGCTTTATTAATGATGATGAAGAAGATGCATACAATTCAGATGATGAAGACGAAATAAATGACGACGATGAAGAAGATGATGATGTTGTTGACACACGTTATTTTAGTGATGATTCTGATTGAATGTATGTTAAAACTGTACTATTTTTCTTTGTTAATTAATAATTATTTGTGCTTACTAATAAATTTTGTTGTAGGAAAAATGGTAACAATGGCGCAATCACACGGTGGAGATGGTGGAGACGGTGGATACGACGGTCCGTTTCACTTCGACTCGGGTTGTGCGACTGGATCTGGTGGTAAGTTACTTGTTAGTGTTTAATAGATGTCTTTATAATTGCCTAAATTTTGAATGTCATGTGTCAATGTAGGTAGTGCCTCCCAAAAAAGACGATCTAAAGGCAAAAACCTAAAATTGTATAAGAAATTTGAGCAAAATGGGAGGAAGCCTCTTCCCATTGATGTAGAACTTCATGGCGGGGGGTACAAGTTTGTGGGTCCCAACGCTTCGGATTTTATCCGTGCTATCTCGTTGGAGGTTGAAAAGGTTGTTCCTCCATATTATCCAAATTGGGCTAAGGTTCCAAATGAGAAGAAACGGGTCGTATATCCCACTCTTATAGTAAGTAGATGTTTTATAATTACTTACAATTTCATAACTATTAGATTTATAATTACTTTCCATTTGTATGATTATTTTGATCTGGACTCTTGGAGAAACACTGATAAGTGGCGAGGCGTTGAACTCGGAATCACCGCCGAGTGTCAGAGGGCGTATAAAGATCACAAGAGAGAGTTGAAAGTTCACTTCGAAGAGAATGGGGGATACGATGATGTGGAGGCGGCGATGAATAATCCACAAGAAGATCTTGATCAAGAAACTTGGGAGACTTTGATTAATGAGCTGTTTTTAGATGAGAGATAAAAACTGCTCGGAGAAGAACAAACAAAACCAATCACAACAACGTTACCCAAGTTACCATGGCAGCAAATCATACGCCCAGCGCCGACACATGGAGGTATGAAATACAATTGTTAGTATTATATAAACATGCTTATTAATTCTTAGTGATATTATTTTTGTTTTTCACAGGGTACCGGGCCATTTGATGTGTTCAGATCGACCCATTACAAAGAAAGGACCGGTTGGGCCAACGAGACTGCATCATCAGATTATGTAAGTCAAATGATTTTGTTGTTAGACTTACTAGACTTAGAACATCCAACTGTAACTTTAAACGGGTCAAAATGAGCCAAACACACTTTAAGAGACTTAAAATATCCAGCTTTAACTTTAAACGGGTCAAAATGACCTAAACACACTTTAATAAACTTAGAACATCCAACTGTAACTTTAAACGGGTCAAAATGACTCAAACACGCTTTAATAGACTTAGAACATCCAACTCGAGCCCAGTTGTTGAATATTTTTGCTAGTATTATTAGTATTTGTTGTTATTAGTGTTAGTTGATTGGAATTTGTGAATTTGGGTCGTTTATAACTTATAGTTTAACAGGTTGGTTATCCATTTTACAGCAGTTATGCTGTCGAATTTTAGTAAAATAGTCAAGTGATTGTTTATTACATTGTTTAATGCAGGACCGAATCCAAGAGGAGTATACAAGATCCTCTGCTAAGTCTGGTGGTGACTCGTCTGCTGTCGATGAGATTGCATGCATGGAGCATGCATTGGGTCATCGGCGTGGCCATATCCGGTGTGTCGGTCGTGTGGTGAGTAATCTCACACCGGATTTGTTTAGTACCCCCCCTCCACAACCACATTGGCAAGAAGTGGATGAGCGTGTGACTCAACTTCAAAAACAAGTCCAAGATCAACAACAACGCGAAGCCCAACGAGAGGAAGAACGTCGTGTGCATAATCAACAAATGCTTAAAATGCAACGACAAATGGATGAAATGCGTCGAATGTGCGAACGCCGAACTACCAACGACGATAATTAGCTTAAAGTTGTTGCGCCTTTGTCTTTGTTGTCGGTGTTATTGTTGAATGTTTGAACAATTTTTATGTTTGTGTCGGACAACTTTATGTTTGAATATTTGGTTTGTGTGTCGAACAAGTTTTTGTATCGAACAATATGTTTTGGATTTCAATTTTTGAATGGTTTGAATTATCTGATTTACAGGTTTTGGTAACTGGAAAATTTTGAAAATTAAAAAAAAAACAGAAAAACCTATCCCGACGACATGTCGTCGGCATAGGTCTTTTTCAAATTTAATTAAAAAATTTGGAAATAGCCTATACCGACGACATGTCGTCGGGATAGGTTGGGTCTGTCCCGACAACTTGTTGTCGGGATAAGTCCAGAACCTATACCGACGACATGTCGTCGGTATAGAATTTCTTTTTGAATTTTTTAATTAAACTCTATACCGACGACTGGATGACCTATCCCGACGACAATCTTGGCTATTGGGACGAGGCAATACCGACGACATCTATACCGACGACATGTCGTCGGTATAGGCTATCCTGACGACAATTCGTCGCTATAGGGTCAAAAAAAATCGTCAGTACAGGGTCATTTTCTTGTAGTGGTGAGAGGTAACTAACAGACTAGTAACTGATACTAGGACCAGGGACGCATAGTGTTAAAATATCAAACGTTGGTGGATCAATATTGTTAAAGGCGGACGAAACCTGATGTTGTGTACAAACCATAGGGACGAAAACTGTTGTTTACTCGAGTTGAAAAGACCAAATTAGCTCTCACGTGATCGGCACGTGGGGGTAACTAACGGACTTGGTAACTGACGTTAGGATCAGAGACACATAGTGTTAAACAGGGCCGGCCCCGAGAATCCTCGAAACGTTTTGGGCCCGGACAAGTAATAAAAAAACGGGCCTCAATAATTTTTTTATATTTAATGAGTTTTATTAATAAACTTGAAGTGATTCGTATTTATAAGAAAAGAAAAGGCGATGAAATCTTTGGTAAGCATGACGTACGATGTGAACAAATGTGTACGTGATAAAGAAATGGTTAGAGAGAGAAAGACTTAAGTTTCCGCGTAGAAGGATGAGAACCAAAGTTCTCTTGCTTTGTTTTGTCCAGGTATTCATTTCTTTTTATTAATAATAAAATTTATATATCTTTTAAAACAAACAATACAATACAATAAAATTTATATATCTTTTAAAAAATTTAATGTCAAACTCAGGGGAAGGAAGGAAGTGATTCATTAATAAAAGAAAAGAAAGCTATATATATATATATATATAGTTCAATAAAGCAAGCGTAATTGATAAAAATGGTTTCATATTATTATAAATATGATTCTCTAAAGCTTTCTACTTGGACTCTTTCTTCCTTCTCTTTCACAAATCTCTTTCTTTCTTCCCAAATTAACTAGCCACTTTTCTTTCAACACAAATTAATCCCTGATCGATCTATGGAGCCTGCTGCAAGCCATATGAGTGTTAGTGTGAGTGTGGATCCTGGTGATAGGTTTCCCCAATGGAGCGTACAAGAAACAAGGGACTTGTTGATGGTAAGAGCGGAGCTGGATCCGACGTTCATGGAGACGAAACGTAATAAGGTTCTATGGGAAGTTATCTCTACAAAGATGAAGGAGAGGGGGTATAATCGCAGTGGTGAGCAGTGCAAATGCAAATGGAAGAATCTTGTTACACGTTATAAGGTGCGTACCCGTATTAGTTATCACAAAAATAAACACGTACCTAGAAAGAATGCATTTGATATAAGGTTTTCATGATGCATGTTCAAGGAAACCCTAGATTGCACACCTTAAGTTCATTTTTTTTATTATTAACACTATCACCTAGACTAGATTATGTAGTAGGATAAATCTATCAACCCCAAGACTCACCTTTGGTTGGAATGAGATCACCACTAAGTTAATTATATGTTATTTTTATTGGCAAGTTAATTATATGTATGTACATCTTATAATTGTTTCAAATTAAATGACATGTTAATTAATAGAATGAAAATTATGTTGGGTCTTTTATTTTACTTTTAAATACCAGGATTAGTTGATTGATTGACAAAATAAAATAAATATATGGTTGTTGTGGAATTGAAGAAGAAACTAATAATATTTAACAATTGGTATGGAACAGGGATTTGAAACAATGGAACAAGAAGGTATGAGGCAACAATTCCCATTCTATAACGAGTTGCAAGCGATCTTCACCGGTCGGATGCAAAGGATGCTATGGTTGGAAGCATCCTCATCCAAGAAGAGACTCCTCATGCACTTATCTTCTGATGATGAGGATGAGAGTGATGGCACAGGTGGTAATAAGAAGAAGAAGAAGAAGAAGAAGAAGAAAAAGAATAGTAATTTGAAAGGGATTTTGGAGGAGTTGATGAAGCAACAAATGGAAATAGAAATGAAATGGATGAAATTGTATGAGTCAAAGGAAGAGGAGAGGAGGAAAAGGGAGATGGAGTGGAGGCAGAAAATGGAAGCATTGGAGAATGAGAGGATTATGTTTCATCGGAGTTGGCGAGAGAGAGAAGAACAAACAAGGGTCAAAGAAGAAACAAGATCAGAGAAACGAGATGCCCTTATAACTCTTCTTTTAAACAAGTTTACACCACCACATCATCATTTATAGATTTATTTATAATTTTTATTTCAAGAAAAACATTAATTACACAAATTAAAGGTTACATTAAAATATCAACGTTATATCTTTAATCTATACTATATAATAAACAAGTAAAATAGTAGGACACTTGTCACAATTCTGTGTCTCATCATTCTCATTTTCCTGTCTTTCTCTCTTATTAATAATTAAATCCAATATTTTAGACAACTAAATTAATTGTTTTTTTCAATTTTTAATAACACATTTTTTAATTTAAAAATGTATTTATCATCAATTAATTTGTTCAATCATATTTTTATAAACTCTACAAACTGAAAACAATTTTATATCTAGCTAGGATTCAAATAAAAAGTTTTTAATCATATATTTACATTGTTGCATTTTGACGAGTGTACGTATGTGTTAAAAGATTACATTATATTTTATTCAACCCATGTAATACACGGGTTTATTCAACCCGTGTATTACACGGGTTTTAAAAACATAAACTTTTTATTACTATGTATTTAACATTACATTTATTCAACCCGTGTAATACACGGGATTTTAACATAGTACCTAATAAATAAATAACTAGTGTCACAATTCTTTCTTTGACCCCAAGGTTTTTTCTCACTTAGATTTTCTTCATTACTAATTATTTACTAACCATTTAAAATTTTCTTTATAATTCCTAAATCTTCACTATTTAATATTTATTTATTCAATCCGTGTAAAACACATGTTTTTAAGCTACTTGTTTTAATATTTAAGTACGAGATATAAACATAAGCGTGCTGAGTAAAATTATATCGTAATCAACCATTTTAAAATTTTTAATAATCATTTATATTGGATTTTAGAATAATATTTTGAATAATTATTATTGACTCGTTACCGCATCACGCGGACCTTCATGCAACTACGTGCCTTAAGCTACAGATGCTTAAAAATTCTTTACCTCATACTTATAAAAAAATATATATTTATTTTTCTCTCAATAAGAATTAATATTTATAAACTTCAAAAAAAATACTAGCATTAATGAATTATAAAAACACCTTTAGTTGACTTTTTGTTGTGTTTGCACTTACTTGTTCTCATTACTTTGACATCTCAATTCCCAAATGTCAAATCTACTCGTTTTGTTAATGAAATGTTTACATGATAAGGAGAATTATTAATTAATATATTTTTATTTGTTAAACCTTTTACTTACAAAACTATTATTTTCGTACATATTTAATTCTCTCTTGACATTTTCGAAGAATCAAACAAAATATTTCAAATACAATTATTAATGTCATTTTGTCGATACGTATCTTGTCCCTATCACCAATTTAGCATACTATATTTGTAGTCTGTAATTAAAATAATAAAAAAGACATAAACAACAGATTCAAGTTTATGATTTCTATGCCTGCAAGGCATTTGAAGCCCACTGTCATATGAAAATTTAGTTTGACCCCAAGAAAAGAAAAAAAAAATCTATTGCACTAGTTAAGTAAATAAAATATTAAATAATTAGTAATCAATACTATTATAAAACGATATTTTAAGATAAAATACGATTGATATTAAATAGTTCTTAATCATATCTATGATGATTAAAGTATATTTATTATATCGGAATTGAGAAAAAATAAGCATATAACTTATTTATTAGGTATAGACAAATATACGGATACATAAATATTTGATTTGAATAAATAGATATTTAATCTGTTATTTGACCTAACTTGACTTTTGTTGTGTAATTAATTAAAGTAGGCCATTGATATGGTTACATTTGCTTTCTTTTTTCATCAAAATCTAAGTATAAAATAAAAAATGTTACACGAAAGAATGATAAGAACAAATACAAATAAACTTTATCTGTAAACCCTATTGACATCTATCAAATAATCCCATCATTTATCAAACAATTGTTCTTAAAAAAGAATGTTGCTAGAAATGAGGCACTTGATCATCATTTTAAGCAAAATTCAATGTATAAATTATCATATATCCATCTCTACTTTTTTCCGCTAAGTTTAGGGTCAGTTTGGTAGTATAAGACGTCTCCAGTATCGCTAACATAATGGTCATTTTTCAAGCTTGTAATTAGTTCACTGAGTAGGTGAAAAGGTAGAGGCGTCGACTTTTTGGGTTCTCGATAATATTTCCCAAGCACCGGTTTTGCAGCATCCGTCTGCAAGAATGAAATAAATGATGATGAATACAAATGCAAGATAGAAAAATGTCAGTGACAAAATCCATGTCACATTTATAACCATTTAAGAATAACAGGTTTTACTCAAAATGTCAAAGGATAGCTACCCTCACCTAGAGTACAACTTAAACTTTGTACCAAACTTCTATAAAAAGGGGCCCACAGGGGTTGAGAGTTCAAGATATAAATGCAAAATCTTGAAAAAATCTTTGGAGATAAGAAGGGAAAGTTTGACTAGAGGGGTCAAACCATGTGGCTTTCATATTCAAATTTGCTACGTTTTTTGTTAACTTTTCAAGATTTTCTTAATAATTAAAGCAATCCTTGTAATATCTTTAGTAATAGAATTTCTTTCAAAAAACAATGTGGCATATTACATGTCATCTTTAAGAATCCTAACATAATAAGTTTGACTAAGAAAAAATATACTTCTCTTTTCCAAAAGTTTAACTTAAGATTTTCCAAGCTTCTACTAGGAGAGTTGTTATGAATACGTAAAGGGACAAGCAACAATCTGTTTTCATGTAAGTAATTCTTGAAACATGTAATATAAGAAACATGAATACTTTTTCATGATTCATGAAGGGATACTAACCGCCTCAATTAGGTGATAGTGCGGGATCTGGGGAAAGAAATGGTGAATGACATGAGTTCCAATGTCGTGATGGATATTATTAATCCAACCATAATCACGGTCTATGGTGGTCAGTCCTCCCCTTAGATAACTCCATTCCTGCAGAAACAAAAACAAAATAACTGATAAAAACAAGAAATTGATTTGAACTTCAAGAGTGCCTCCATTCTTCTAGCCTGCTTTCTCAATTTCATACATATATGATTTGTGGGTCCCGGCGTATCCATGCAAACAGGAACACTAAAATCAAGTCGGCTCTTTTTATGTGAATTGCTAAAAACATGTTCGACTAGTAGTCAAAAGTCCACAATACCCTTCGATATGGCTTAAATGATAAATTTTATCAGGTGAATGAAACATTGCTACTTCCCAACCAAATGGTTGTGGGTTCAAATCATACGGAGTGCAGGTGTGCAAAACATGAACATAAATAAGCAAGCATATGTGACATACCAAAATAATAGGAAATTAATATAAAGAACTAATACCTTTCCGCGATACCAAGGTAGTTTATCTTCATGACCATGGTGATGCAAGTAAGTAACAAAATCCAACCACATAACGTTTATCTGAAATCAAACCAAAATCCTACATCAGAAATTCTTTGTTTTATTTCTTTTCACCAAATCCAAACTCCCAGCTTATTACTATAGCAACAAGATGGAAATACAACAATGAATATCAAAATTACCAAATATGGAATGCCATATAGTTTTAGCATTTGGATCGGACCAACAACAAAGTTCAAACCGAAAAGTAAAGCGAGCATTGTTGCCCAACAAATTGTTGAAGTGATCACGTCTTTTTTCTCAACCGGGACAAACAAATCGCTACTTGGATCAAAGTGTGAACCACTCTTTCCTGGAGATCTATTCCACTACAGAAGAAGAAACATGTATGTTGTCATATCATCAAGTCCACAAAAGCCAAAAAAATAATTAAAACAGTTGTATCATGACATGTTGCTGAGTCGCAGACATAATAGTAAACCAATCAAAATTCACAAAAAAAATATTATAACAGTTGTATCATGTCAGGTTGAGAGAGAACGCCCTTTCATTTTTCTTGAATATTATCTCAAAGGGACGATATCATATATGTCCGCTTTAAAGTTCAAAACTTTCATATATATCCTTCTAACACTCATAATATCATATTTACCCTTTCAAACACTAAAAATATAATACTTATTCATTTCAAAGTAATGAAGAAACCAGTTACTTTAAAAGAAGTAGAAAAACATCAGGCATTGAGAGGGGAGTGTTGGGTTAATCGGTTATTCGCGGGTTAGTTCAGCGGGTCACGTGTCACATGTCAATATGTTCACGTGCTGCGGGTTTTGGATATGGGTCAGACTTGGCTTTTCTTGCTGCAGATGAATCGGTCTACACTGTTAAAGTTTGCAATATATACTTTCTGGTCCAACACGTGTTTCCTTTTGTTTATTAGGTTAAAATACCGTGTGTTACACGGGTTCAATAAATACAATTATAATATTATATATGAAGTAATAAAAATTTTATTTTTTAAAAACTCCTGTTTTATACGGGTTGAATAAACCCGTGAAATACAACATACAATCGTCAAAATATGTAAGGAGATTTATTAATACAAAGATTAGCATTTTTTTTTAAAACAATATTAATAAATATATAGACGTGTATTTAATAAGAAAGAGAAGTGTATTTAATAAAATATAGAGATGATGTATTTAATAAGAGAGAGAGGCGGGAAAAAATGATGAGATTGAATATGGAGATGACACGTGACATTAAAAAACCTTTAATTATTATATAGTATAGATTAATAATTTATTAAAAGATACGGGTGCATTTAATAAGAGAGAGAAGCGGGAAAAAATGATGAGATTGAATATGGTGGCGACACGTGGCATACAAAAACCTTTATTTATTATATAGTATAGATTTTATCTATTTTTTATTCTCCAAGTATGTAGAAGGAAGTAATTGGTATTTGGTGATTGTTTTACCGCGGTCTTTTTTAATGTAAGTCCTTTTGAGTATTCAATTAACATAGAAACAATCGTCCCATTTGTGAGTAGTGTGTGTGTTTCAAAAGGGTCTGAACCAACATTTGGTATCAGAGCTTAGGGTTCGTACCGCATGTTTGAAGACCGGAGGCAGCCTCTACCGACGGGTGTGTCGATCGGTGGAGGGCAGTGGTGGTCTTGGCAGGTTACGGGAGACTTTTACAGCAGAAGAAGAACACGGTAAAGTGTTTCGGTTCAACCATTGTCAAAGGAAGAAGATTCAGGGTTGTTTGGTTGTTGTGGGTTTGTGCAACTGGTATACAACCGGTGACAACAACCAAAGGATTTTGCGGGTGCCTTGATCGGCTTGTTTCGTGATAAGAGTCTAACCGACGGAGGTGCGTGAAAAACGAACGGAGGATCTGTCAAAGCATGTGGCTTTGGATTTTGTTCGTTTAGCGGGTTAAAGAAAACGGAAAAGGTGGTAGCTTGTTTTCTTGATCGGTGGAATAGGACTCTTGGAAAAGTGTGATCGGAAAAAGGTATGGGTTGTCAAGATAAGGAGATTGGAGAAAAACAAGACTTGTAAACATTGTGGCGTTGAAGTTCAAATCGGGTGGCTTTGGATGTGGCCAGGGAAGAGGTCGTCGATCCGTGAAGAGTCAAGATGTTAATGAACAGTTTCAGCGGGATGCAATGTGAGATGTTACAAGTGTGGTGAGCTTGATTCGGGTTTCAGCGGGATGCAATGTGAGATGTTACAAGCGGGATCCAATGAACGGTTTGGACGTGACCGACGTGGAGGGTCGGGTGTCTGGTAAAGGTCGAGATGGTTCGAGTTGACGGTGACTAAACGCTGTCGTGAGTGAATGGTGTGAAAAACCGATTAAGGGGGTGATTGTTGGGTTAATCGGTTGTACGCGGGTTAGTTCAACTGGTCACGGGTCACATGTCAATATGTTCACGGGCTGTGGGTTTTGGATATGGGTCAGACTTGGCTTTTTTTGCAGCAGAAGAATCGGTCTAGACTGTTAAAGTTTGCAATATATACCTTCTGGTCCAGCATGTGTTTCCTTTTGTTTATTAAATTATTTTATCTATTTTTTATTCTCCAAGTATGTAGGAGGAAGTAAATGGTATTTGGTGATTGTTTTACCGAGTCACTAGGAATGAGAACGTTGAGTAGTTTAGCTTCTTTTCTTATTTATTATCTACATATCACAGTCTCTTATAATGTAATTCCTTTTGAGTATTCAATAAACACACACATTCGTCCCATTTGTGTGTAGTGTGTGTGTTTCAAAAGGGTCTGAACCAACAGGGAGACGATTCACACTAATATCGCTGTTTTCCTATTAGTTTATGTAGTTAACCCGAGTGTTATGATTATATTTTACTTTATTTACCATGGAATGGGTAATTGTGATGCTTTTTGTGTTCTGAAAGGGTAAATATGATATTATGAAATTTAGAAAGATATATATGACTTTTTGAAGGATGTCAAATTGATCCTTTAAAGTATAAAGAAGTAAACTTACTAGGTAAAAAGGATAAGCAAGCATTGGAAAAGGGAGGGTGAAGCGTAGTGTCCGTGTCATCCAATCCAAACTCTTGAATGTTTTCTCAGTTAACTATACAAGAAAGAAAAGTTGGGAAATTAAATAAATTGATCATACATTTTAAACACAATGTTACAAGTAACCATAAGAAAGATACCGGGTGCCATGATTCATCATTTTCAACATGCCCGTGGTTTTGGTGATGAGTTCTATGGCTGATTCTCCTGTAATATTGATTCATTAAACGTTTTCAATGAAATCACAACCAATATTTATGATCAACGATATCAACAGTTCGATTCATGATGCAAAGGATACGAACTACATCAGCAATTCATAATCCTATTTAAAAAACAAAATCAAAAACATGATGAAATTGTTTCCATTTGCCCGTTTATGGAACTCTAATAATCCATATTGTAAAATAGTGAGATTATAAGTGAATCCAAGTGGATTTAATTAAAGCATACCATCCATGATAAGGCACAAGAATTGAAGAATGCAGAAGATGCCCAACCACACTATTGAGCTTGGGATTATTGGAGAAGCTTCCATGGCCACTACAAATCAATATATAATATAACAAGATCAAAAACTGAAAAATTCAACCATAGCCCTTTTGAATTTTGCAGTCCAATGGTTGATTTTGTTGAATCCAAAAATGATGAACAACCTTTTTAATCTATAAAACATTTTTTACAGATGGCCCTTTTATATAATACGGGGGAAATTGCAATAAATAGGCAATTTGGTCACTGGACTTCACATATTGTTGCTAAAATGCATATTCGGAAAATGTTATGAAAACCATTAAACTTTAAAAAATGCTAGGGAAACAATTCAGCAATGACAGCGGCAGTAAAAGTTATGCAAAACTTTCAGGTTTGAAAGTGCAGGATCTTAAGTCTTTTAATAACAATCTATAAGTGAGTGACCAAATTTGAACTTGTGAAAGCAAGTTGCAATTTATCTCCATATTAATATCTTATCATAGCATTTCTTGTGTCATGTGAGACTATATATAACTTTCTATCATGTTTGAACCATAAAAAAGACTAGTTTGACCATTAAAAGTCAAAACTAATAACAAAAACTCAAGATTTATGTAGGATAAAATAGATTACTCGATCATGATCAACAAGAAGAAAATAACCAAAACCCAAAAATTCAAGCATACCCATTTTGACTTTTTGTAGTCAAATGGTTGATTCTTTTATTCTAGAATAGTAATAGTTCTTTTAATATAATAGTGCAGGCGTGTAGCAATTTGTAACTTTTCTTTTTGTTTCATGTACATCTAGTCATCGACACAAACTTGTATCATATTTCAACCCTAAAAATAAGCACTTTGACCAGTAAAAAATCAAACAAATAACAGAAAATGAAGATTACCAGTCATGACCAAGCACAAAAATAGCCCAAAACATGGTCCCTTGAGCAGCCCAATAAAGTGGCCAAAGAAGCCAATTGTTGAGATGAGCTGCAGCTGCTGCTAACCCAAGAACAATAGCAACATCCCTTACAACATAACTCATTGACCTCCATGGATCTTTCACCCAACAATGTTTTGGTATAGCAGCCCTAATATCAGCCAGTTTGAATGGCGGCGGTGACCCTGCATCAAATAAACTGATTCTTTCTCTCTCTAAATCTTGTTCATCTATTGATGGAATCCTGAATGGAGCGCTAACTCTGACTGCCCATTTTGAAAACCCATCAAGATTCGTTGTTCTTGATGAAAAGATTGGATCTTTAGAGCGTAAAAGAATAATATTTGATGGGTTGTGGGTAAACCGCTTTGTGGGTGCGGCTAAAGATTGGGGAAGAGGTTTAATACCAGACCCTGATAACACCAATCCTGCCATTGTGAGCTCTCGTCCCACTTAACCCTAGATAGATAGATGTATTTAGGGGGTGTTTGGGATTACTTATTTACTCTACTTATTAACTTATATAAGTTAATAAGGTGTTTGGGAAAGCTACTTATTTAGTCTACTTATACCATTTTTCAAGAAGTAAGTCCATCCTTACTTATTACTTATAACTTATTAACTTATAGCATAAGTCAATAAGTAGTTTTCAAAGAAAATCCCAAAGTTTTTGAGAAGTTACAAATTATGACTTATGACTTATTACCTTTTTGAATAAGTCATAAGGAGTTTCAAATAAGTAATCCCAAACACAGCCTTATTAGAGGCAGATTGAAAGAACGGCCAACGAATGGCCTTATGGGTGGTGATGGTGGTGTTATTTATTTCTTATTTTATATATTATTTATATCCCATGGCCTTGGATTTCGTTTCTCGTTTTTAACATTTTTCATATAATTTAAAGAAATAACATTTAAATATGTATGAATGTATCATTTAATAGAATGGACCATTATATAAGAACTAGCATGAGTTGTTTAATAGATAAATAAAAATATAATAATATATAAAAAAAATTAAAATAATATATAAAATAAGAAATAAAATTATTTATTTTCTTAATTAAGTAGTAATTAAAATTCAAATTTTATATTATATTTTTTAAAAAATAAAAAACATTGAAATAATTCAATTTTAAAATTCAAACGTACTAGAAAATTATAATATTTTGGTAAGAAAAAATATAATGATAATACGTGACAACTTTGAAATTATTTATTAGAATAAGGACGTGATTCTTTCCCTTTTAATTATTTTCATTTTTGAAAGAGTAATGTTTTCTTTTCATTCATTTGAAGAATGAAATGATTTTGTTTAATTAATAATCCGAACCATGACCTGACCTATAATCTGACACATGACCTAAACCATGACCCGATCCATGATAGCTGCGATTTTATAACATAACAACAAGCTTTAATTTTCACGTAAACTCCATATTTTTCAATGGAATTAAACCTCCGATTACATGCCTTATAAATAGAATAACCAAAAAGATATTTTAAACCTACTCAAATACTTAAAAGATAATATTAAACTATCCTTGGATTTATCTTTACCCACAAGATAATTACCAACTAATAATTAGATAAAACTAATAAACATTCAAATAAACTAAAAACCTCTTACCTTATCTACTAAAACTTTCGACCCAATTCTTGTACTCCAAACTAAATCATATTCATCATCCAAGGAGTTTTTAATTCAACTAAAAACCTTTGTTTCACGTGTGAACATAACCATTAGTTTCAACAATCACTTTCTTAATGGTTGAGTTCATATTCACCTTTTCAACTTGCACACTTACACATTTTTTCTTTTGCTTTCTTCCCCGATCGAACCACACGGGTCTTGATCATTCTTGCTTCTTGCTCGTTCTTCATTCTTTCTTATTTGCTCTTACTCATTCTTTCTTCCTTGCTATTTCTTGCTTCTTTTTTCCTTGTTCTTTCTTTCCTTCCTTCCTTCTTATTTATTTTCCTACCTTTCCTTCTTCTCCTGCTTTTTCTTTCTTTCCTAACTTTCCAAGCATTAATCGTCACCGTCTCGTGACCTACTTACAATGTTGGTGCCCTTTTTTCTTTCTTTCTCGATTTCAACCATGCACCCAAGGGGGGCTGCTCCCCTTTATCGAAAACGACTCTCAAAACCATAGACACCAAGCCTTGATACAATTTAAAGACCCATATCCTAATCACCCAATAACACAAAATCGCATAAAGAAGATGAGATAGCTGCGATTTTATAACATGACAACAATCTTTGATTTTCATGTAACTCCATATTTTTCATTGAAAGTAAACTTGCTATTACATACCTTATAAATAGGAAATCCAAAAACATATTATAAACCTACTCAAATACTCAAAACTTAAGAAGGAATACCAAAAAAATCATTGGATTTATCTTTACCTACTAGATAATTACTAATAAACATTCAAATAAACTAAAAACCTCTTAACTTATCTTACTAAAACTTTCGACCCAATCTTGATACTCCAAGCCAAATCACAACCATCATCCAAGGAGTTTTAATCCAACTAAAAACCTTTTGTTTCACATGTGAACACAACCATTCGTTCAAACATAAATTTCTCACATTGTAATGCTTAAAATTATATAAAAGTACATAATTTAGGTTTTCTAAAAAACATTGAATTGTAACGTTAAGTTCTTAGAATAATACTTATAGAATAAATAATAAAAAATAACTATTTGTCAACTCAACAACATACAAGTAATTATTATTTTGAGAGGTTATACATACATCATTTCTTACTATTTAGACATCATATGTTATATTGGTCATATGAATTTTGATTTTTTTACACGGATTATATAAGTTGTGTTTTTATGTTATACGGATCGTATGATAGAAAGCTATATGGGTTGTAAAGCTTTCTGACCAATACGAATCGTATAACATTTTTCGTCGTCCATACGGTCCATATAATGATGTCATGTGGTGTATCAATGATGTCACCGGTATTTCTATATTATTTTAATTAGTTCATCTAACTTGTTTGCTTTTGAAAAAAAAAATCCAATTGTATAGAAAGTGTTAGCATAATAAGTGTTATGGGCTTTAGCCCATTTAGCTTGTAAGACTTAGCCTACCTATTTAATGTTTGTTTTCTTTTTATTTGTAACATAATTTTCACTTGAATAACATTGAGTTTTCATCTTTCTCTATATATGTTTATTAGTTAACATCTTTTATAATCCTCAAAGTCCACATTCTAACGTTTTGGTATTTAAAACCTTTAAAGTTTAAACGCACCTTGCTCGTTTTGGTGTCTAAAATATAATAATTAAAATATAAACACAAGAGTATTTTTTTTAACAGCAAAGGCCCGGACAGCCGGGATCACTCTGTCAACACAGATCATCCTTTCGCCCGAAGAACGGAAGCGTGGTGACCCGACCCCACATCAACCAGGAGGAAGTCCACAACTGAGAAAACTCCATGACTTAACCTAGAATATTTTGTCCCAAGCGAGACTCGAACCAATGACTTTCCATTTGAAAAGTCATGGGGCTACTACTCAACCAGAATGCTCGCTGACAAATGCTAGAGTATTAAGTTCGAAAATACAAAACATACCTTTTTTACGTCATTTAATATTGAGAACCAAGACTTTCAATTCTATGGCCTTCGTTCTCGTTGATCAACAGGGTCGAGAGTCTTTGTTAGGGTGAAGTGGCTATTAATCCATTTACTAATCAAAACTGTCCAATAGAATTCTATCACCTCAAAACTACTCATTTACTCATATTTCATTGGAAACACCATACTCATTTACTCATGTACTCACCAACATTTTTTGATAAAAAATAAACATTTAAATAAAAAAAGTCAATTTCATTAAATTAAAATCAACATAATACAGTTAAAAATAAAAAAACTACAAAATAAATAAAAGCTAGATAATAAAAATTAAAAATCTAAAAGGTGCATTGTCATCCATACTTTACGACAATTTCACGTTTACGTTGCTATACAATCGACAAGTACGGTTCTACGAGATGATCATGTGATTCGGCCTAAATTTTCTAGGCTTTGTTGCTTTTTTTTATGACCATTCCATTTTTTGTAGAGTGTAAATATATAGATGAGATGAAAAATATGTTTATAGAATGTGGGTATATAGGTAAGAATTAGTTTTTTTTTAAAGCACCCCCCCCCCCCCCCACGTCTCAATCCAACGGCATTATCCCAACGGTTTTATCCCCCGAGTAGATTTACTCATTCTCCCTACTCACGCTTACCCGATCCATTGGAGACGGTGTACCCTATTTTACTCGATTCTATCCGGATAAGACACCCCATCACTCTTAACGACGACCCAAACCCATGACTCGACATCCACTTCAAGAAGCTGACGTCCCTCGTTTCTATGCTTTAATCAATAAAATACAAATCTCATGCCCAATAAAATAAAAGAAACCGGTTTGGGTGGTGTGTTTTGAATAAACTACTTATTTTATATACATCTATATAATTTGGATTTATGATGGTGATTTTTTTTAATATTGTTATGATACGTTAATATTTAATGTAGTAAGTACTTTTAAAATTATTATACATTCATTTAATAAGTAGATTTATAATATGTTCTGATTACAAAAATATTTGTATCTTTCAAAGATATGATTAAAATTTAAATCATAATCAACTACGAGCGGTTAAGTATTTGGTTGCAATATATATATTTTTTTCTTTTCTAAAGTAATCTATACCAACAACGATATTTAGTAATCTATACACTTAATTGAATTACGGTTGATGATAAGTTTATTAATTTAATATATTTGAGGTAACCCTTCTCGTATATAATTAACTAGCTTAGAACATGTGTATTACACAGGGTGAAAAAATATTAATATATAAAATTTTTAAAACTTTATATGCATCTTATAGGTGGAAAAATGTAATTACATATGCTAACAATATAAAACAAAATCCAAAAATATGTAAAAGTTAATGTATAATTGAGTTTTGAAAATAAATTATTTACTATTTAAAATAATTTGACTTTCATTTACTATTTGAATGAAAACATAAGTTAGGTAATTAGATTTTAAATTTTCTTATAATATGAAATAATTTAAAACAAATGTGTTTTATTAGTATAATTAATAATTTGTTTAAAAATATATTATTATTATTATTATTGGAAAGATGGAGGTGTATTTAATAAGAGAGAGAGGCGGGGGAAAAATTATAAGAATGAATGTAAAGTCGACACGTGGCATTGAGAAACATTTATTTATTATATAGTATAGATTAAATAATTAATAATAATAAGAGAAAGACGAAAATTGTCACAAGACTAATTAGTTTATGTACATAATTAAAATTTGTGTGTTAATATTTTAATGAACTTTTTCTGAATTTGGTTATAACACCTACACAAATTGGTCTTCTAACATAACTTTCTTTACCTACTTTTTGGACACTTTAATTTGGAACATTTAAAAGTGAATATGCTATTTAATACCCCTTTTTTTCCTTCAGATTTATTTGAGAAGCTCCACTTTTTTTTTAATTAAAGAACTAAAAGGTTGAATATAGCTAAACAATATAAGATAACAAATCAACCAAACATGTGTTTCTATATAATCTGACAAACATTGGAGTTTGTATTCTGAAGTTTTACTTATACCACACAAATACAACAATTAAAAATGTACAAATTTTCTTTTTAAAATTCAAAGTTAAATCCATAAAGCACATAAGATTCTTTAACTTAACTTTGTATATACTTGAAACAAGCTTGTCCAGAAAATGCTGGTAATGTGAGAGAAAACACCATAGTATACATATTGGCAAGAAACTTCATATACAGTGAGTGAGAAAGAGGAAACAATGATCATATCTGCCACCATTTTCTGCGTTCCATTGCCTTTACAAGCTCGTTTGCTAAGGATGCAAAGTCTTCAGCTTCGTTGCTTAGATCTTGGGTCCTTTTGCTAATTTTCTTACAAATCAGACAAAGTTGAATTCAAGTTATAAATTATGTGAATCTTGAAATTGTTACAACTAAGTGATGCTTGAGAGTAAAGGCGACTCATTTACCAAATATGGATTGACTAGAAACGGGTCAAATAGCTTGAATGATTCAAAAGAGCCCAAAGTATATACAAATGCTCTCATTTTACTAAAAAAATGTTACATTCTTGCTTTCATGATATAGTTATTATAATCACATTGAATACATCCATTATTTATAAATGAAGACAATTACAAAAAAATGGTCTTGGTCAACAAGATCCTGTTTCCACATGTGCTAAAAACTACCCACCTGGCCATTTTGCCACCTCTAATCGAGAGGCAGTATTCTATAGCTACAGTAAAGTTCTCCTTATAAAAAAATCTCAATTTTGGGAATTTTTTATTTCATATTACTTATTTTCCCAATGGTATAATCTAAAACCTATAAAGAAGTCAAGATTTTGTAAAAGAGATTCTCAACCTTCTTTTTCATGATTAAGGACATTTTAGGCATTTGACTAATAGTTGTAACAGTTGTATAAAACTATATGTGAAGTCAAGTGTTTGCTACTAAACAAACATTTTTAATAAATTACGTGGCTAATCAAATATTGCATATATCTTTTTGAATATGTCATACCTCAAGCTTTTCTTGCCGCTCTAAAAGCTTGTTTCTTGCTTGCCCAGCTACCGAAGAAGCATCCTGAAAAAAAGGAGTCATAACATGATTTTCAACTTATTTAGAATTTATATTTTAACCACATTAGGACATCTGCCTTAGTTACCCCTGCATTCTTTCTATATTTAGCAATAATCTCTTCACGTGTCCTGAGTCTGGGCTCATCATTATCACCATCAAGTAACATTTCCCTGTCAGTTTTCTTTCCTGTGTCATAAGATAATATTAATATTAATATAATATTCACTAGGGTTCAAATAAAGCATAGATTTAGAAATATTTCCGAACATACCAGCTTCCTCCTTTTGTTTTGTATGTGAGGAAGTAGGCATGGATACAGATACAGGTTCATCGATTTCAATGTCATCTGCATTAACATATGTATTAAAGTTGATTAGTGGTATAAATATGAAACCAGAAGTAGCATCATGCATAAAGTAGGTGGCAATTTCGACCCATTTACTCATGAATGGGTCAATTCAGGGTATGCTTCATCTACCGACCCATTTACCCAAGGGTATTTTTGTACAGAATACAACCTCTTAAATCGTTTTATTCAAAACTTGGATTATTATTGAAATAACATAATTCAGATTATTACTGGAATAATATAACTTTTGTGATTATATTTAGACTCACTATCTTCTTACAAAAAGATTTGGAATTTTGGACACAAGTGTTTCAGGTCAACTTAATTCACCTGTACTAAAAATTTCCCATTTGGACCAGTGACCCAACCCCTCCAGGATGCCACCTGTAATGCATACTTTTGAAGCTATTTAGATAGATAGCCAGCCTACCTATATCAAGCTCTATATCTTCCTGATCATTAATGTTACTTTCAAGTGGATCTGGAAATGGATTTTTTGAAAAGATTCTGTCCGGATTGCTAAAACCTAATTTAAAATCTTCAGGAAAGTTGTTGTTAATCGTTTTTCCTCTAAATCCTTTAAGAATATTCACAAGTGCTCCAGGGATACCCTGTATCAACAAAGATAAATTACAAGATCACTAATCATTATGAATATTTTAGCAGTGTCACTCATCATATTAAAAACCTTTTATTTCTATCATTTTAGCAAATTATTAGACAGATTTTGAACCTGCTTTTTCTTTTGATTATGAGAACTGCTAATCACAGCTTCTACTGCAGCTGCAAGAACTTTATCATGAAGTGAAGGAAAAGATTCCATAACCCTACAGTAATGAAGGCAACACATCAGCATTACAATGACTATGTGGCATCTTATGTAGACAAAGCACGGTCTTGCAAAATAAAGATAAATATACCGGAGATCATCATCACTTTTCAGTAAAGAGAGAAATGCCACTTCAGACCCATTTATCTACATAATAAAAAATTGATCAAAAAGACTGATTCATTAAGCAAAACTTCTAAACTATTTATGCACTTAAACTTCAAAGGTTGTAAAACTTCTAGAATAATACCATGGCAATCTGCCCATTTTCTGTAGAACACATGGTCCTCTGCATATTCGCCTTGTAACTCCACCTTAATATTGACAGTAATGAGGCTACTTTCACCAGTTCTAAGTCTGGCAAGGATCTGTATAAAAATACGTGTCAATATACCATAATTAACACACACACATATATGTATGTATGTATGTATGTAAGTACAAGTATTCATTTTGTACGCAAGAATGAAAAATAGACAAAGAGAGACCTGATTTCCAATTCTCCAGATTGATATAGTAATACTAGTCCACACGTTTTTTCATCTTTCTTAAAAGTTGAAGTCCAACAACAATGTTTCTCAAGTTTTACTTTAAGCAACGGTTTTTCGTTCCCCTAGCAAAACAGAAGTTATTATTAGCTCCACCACCAACAATTTTGATCCGTTTACTTTGAAAGGGTTGATCTGGGCTGTATTTTACTATTTTATATCTATCGGGTCAAACGAGTTAGCTTATAAAACTTTGTTAAGAATGAAAGTGAACACGGGTGAATTAAAATAATTACAACCGCTTACAATTTGTATTCAAGAAAATTAAAGTATTATCTTCGTAATATAGTTATTTAATAAGCATATTTAGTATATTAATCATTAATAACTTACAAAATTCAGAGAAAACGACTAAAAATATTGCTGGGCCAACATGGCCATACTTGTTCTGAATTCTGAACTGAACCTGTTTAGACCCATTACCTGACCCGCCCATTTTGCCACCTCTATTAAAAGTGAAAAGATATAGCACACCTGAAACACATATTTTAAACGATATAAGTAGAGAGCATCCTTGCAACAAAGTAAAACGAGTGAATCCATTGCATTCTGTCCTGAATTGATATGTTCGGTCTTATGGTGGCCTATTTCACTTGTAGGTTCATTTCTGGCAGCAATATCCTTGGTCAACTGTGTTGACTCCTTTTGTTCCACCGACTCAACTATGGAAGTACTTCCCTCTGAAAGAATATACATAATACTGGTATTATTGTTAAATATATCGTACTTGTAAAATGAATACCATTAGCATGGCAGTTTTGAAATTTGTAAAAGAAGAAAAAGGAATACTTCTTCCATCCCATGAAAATTGCTTGAATTGGCACAGTTTTAAAATCTTTTACTGTTTGTCAAATATCCAAAACTTCCTTCAACTGAGACGAAGTACATAAATCATGTGACTAAAATCAAGATGAACAACAATGACAATGAGGCTAATAGATAAATTAACTAGGTTCCTTTCTAAAAAGGGAAAGAAAATTTGCAGTTGTAATGGGATAGAGTAGATGTGGGGAAACTAGTGTGTCAGGCAGGTTGGATAACGAGTTCAGGTCAATATTAATTTGGGTTGATTTGGGCCGACCTGCTATCACCTTTTGTTGTCTTTTCTTATTTGACTTCAAAAACAATAATGTGTTAGATATGATTACAAAAACCAATACTATAAAGATCAAAACATATATTTTTTTTTAAATATTATGATTTAGAAGGTATTATGCATTTTAAATACTCTTGAGGGACTTTCAACCCATTTGACCAGTTTCCATTTAGCTAAAAAGAAAATATTTTACCCATTATAGCATGACACAAAATAATAGAACAGTCATGCTTGCCTATAATATGCATGGATATAGCAGTTGTATCTTTCTTCAATTGCATTGGTTTAGAGTTGATCATGCGATTATCACCATCAAACACATATAACTTTGCATCTTTGGTAGATACAAACATCAATTTTTCTACATTTTTGTCAAGATTCTTTGGGCCTGCATCTTTAGGGCTTTTAACACCATTATACACAAACGATTTCCAGATCATGGAAATCACTGGACTGCTAGGGTTAGGTAAAGATTCGGTTAGGAATGAAACAGAGAATGAGTTCATATCAAGTACTGCAACCTGCAATGAGCGCATTTTAGACCAAGAATAACTGTTACATGACGTGTCAAAATACTTGACTTATTTGAAAAGAGAAAAAAAAAGATAGAATGTTGACTCACACGACCACATTCATGTGCAACAGCCAGTTTAGCTCCATGGTCCATATATTGAAGAGCTTGAACAGGGGAATCAAGAAGGTGGAAAGAAGCGATACAAGTAGGACCTTCACCTTGAGGTTGTTTGTGAACTGAAAACAGTACTAACTTGTTTTAAGTAAAGCATAAAACAGTTAAAATATATGTTGGAAATAGGCTTACCTTCTTGTTTAATTCCTGTGACAATGTGAAGATCCATCTCTTTTGAGCTGGAATTGAGACTATAAACACGAATCTACAAACTCAGAATATTAGTATGCAGTTAGGTCAAGCATGGTCAGCCGTTAAACCATTACTGTAGAAGCATCTCTTAGACTCTTACCAAACCAACTTGATTGCCAACTGCTAATCGTGAAGTCGAGGAGCACAAGTTCAGTTCTGAAATTGGAGAAGTTGAACCACTCACTTCCACATCTTTCATCTGTCAATTGCCTCGGACATGTTAAATGAAATCCGCTTTGACCCATTTACTTGTTAATGGGTTGATTCTGGCTATTTTTTAATCTCTAACACGTCAAGTGGGTACATCTTCAAACGAACAGGTCGAAAGTTGAACAAGGTGATTTCTGATGCTTAAAATCTACTAAATCATTTTATTAAAAACTTAAGACCATTATTGAGATAATATGAATTTTGTATTATATCTAAAAGTATTAAAAAAATTGGAGAAAAAATGTTTTAAGTCAACCCAACCCGTACACCAAATTACCCATTTTGGCCCATCCACTTGCCATCTGGCCCATCTCTATTCCCCATCAACTAAGCAACTATTATATCTAAAAGTATTAAAAAAATTTGGAGAAAAAGTGTTTCAAGTCAACCCAACCCGTACACCAAATTACCCATTTTGGCCCATCCACTTGCCATCTGGCCCATCTCTACTCCCCATCAACTAAGCAACTACTTCAATTACCATGAAAAAAAATTAGCATAAGGTAGTGACTCACCGCTCCTATAACGCAAAGGATTGACAAAACTGGTGAGGTGGCATCCCAGATTCTAACAGATCCATCCATGTAACCAGCTATGTAAATTCTCTCTATCACATAACCTTCAGGAGAAGTAAACTGATATGCTATGCCTCCTGATATGGGCCAACTCCCCGTCGCCAAATTGTGTGTTGAATTAACCTTCATATTTGTGGCTACCTAAGTAAAACAGATTATTTTATTAATAATACAAAAGTGAATATAAAACCATAAATGCAGCATATAAGAATCTTTATTACCTCCACAAGAAACTTTGAAGTGTTTTCACTGCCAACTAGTGAGATAAGTTTTGCTGCACTTAGGACTGGATTAAGTGTAGGTATGACTAGAGGACATTCTAGAGAAGATAAAGTAATTCTTTTTTCATGTTCAGATGCTAACGCAGCTAAATTCTTATGATTGACTAATTGCAGATGTCCTGGGCTTGTGAGGACTAATAAATCAGCACCATGATTGCTTATTGCACTTGGTAATAAACACATATCAGCAAACGAGCCAATAAGAGTGACCTCTGCACGACCCACACATTTTAGAGTCTCCATCCCAGGGCTCCATTCAAGACTCAAAACCTGTAATATCCATAAAATTAGCTAAAAGAGGTTGTATGGATCAAAAATTGACCTCGAGCGACTTTTAACTTGTTCAACCCATTTGACCCGCCTCCCTTTTAGCTAAAAGAAGTTTAAATAAATTTGACCCATTTGAGATAAAACACAATACAATCGACCCATTTGAGATAAAACACAACTAAATCAACCGATTTGTAAGTAAGCGGATTATATCCCTACTAATCTGTTAAACTCACCGTTAATACTTCGTCAGACCCAATTTCATCACCTCCATAAACAAACATTTGGCCATCACCATCATTTTGGGATTTAATGTTAGCTGACCAGTGCAAGACAATGACAGGTAGTTTCCTTTCGGCAGATGACAACTGTAACCTTACAACATTATTGTTTGATGCTGCAGTTTTTTGTTTTTTACTAGATTCAGTAGTTGATGTTTTCCAAAACATTATATCTCCATCTATGTATCCAACAGCAACAACTGTCCCATTAGAAGATGCCCAACAAAGAGCAGTTATTTCTTTTTCCTCCAAATCATGTTCAGGTTGACCAGAAAAGTCAACAACTCCATCCTTCAGTTCAAGAACTTTATCACCTCTAACTACAACCACTTGAGCTTCAAAAATATCCCACAATATAATTAAGCCACTCTCATATGCAATCAGAACTCTGCAAAAGAACAACCAATCAGAATATGGTAATGTTGGAATCTGTCAAATATTTGGCAAATCCCCCGACAAAATTATTCAGCCCATAGGAAAATTAGCGAGTGTGTGCAAATACAGTTTCTTTCCCACTAAATGGTGCCATGTGGAAACTTGAGAAAACTAATATTAATTAATGATATAAACAAGTAAATAAATAGATATAGGAAATCAATCCCAATGTTTACCTAATGCCCCTATTATATCCTCATATAAGTTAACTTAAACAAATAATTTAATCTTAAAACTTATTATAGTACTTGTCTCTGAATTAAATACTCAACTAACAATTATCTTGAAAAAAAGATAATGGTAAAAGTATAATATATGGAACTAAACTCCAACAAATATAAAGGAGAGAACTTCAACCAATACTTGTATCTTGCCTATTCCCAGAAGAAGAAGGCTGATGAAGAACTCCAACAATAGTCTGATGATCTGGAAATGATGACTTAGCTGCTTCTGTGGAGTAAATATAAATACACTATATTAATATTTAAAAAAGAAAACAATTTTGATGCCACCAAATTCATAAAGTAATACTAGACTAAATTTGTTCCAAGAATATGATTTAAAACAAATATTTCAATATAAAAAGAGATAACTATTTACTAAGCACCAATACTTTGGTGTATATGATATTATTATTACCAATAAGGGATTTGGATGAAATATGATATGGCAGTAACAAAAGTTCTCCATCCTCTTCATGCTTTAAAACAGACATCAAACCATTCTCATCTCCAACATACCTGTATTTAGTAACACACTAACTAACTAATGCTCCACACAAAAAAATTCAGAAACTTCATGGAAAAAAGCATTATGTAGCCAGTATTATTGCACTTTTTCAAGTATCTTACATGAAGAAGGAGCCATATATTACAGAGAAACTTGTAATGTTGGAGCTCCATTGCAAACTAGAAGCAATAGACCTATTTTCCAGATTCCACACCTGAAAGTAGCATCAAGTCATGAAGAAAGGTCGTACTTTAAACCAAAGATATCTCGGTTTGCATTTTCCAGTTTAATTTAAAATTGATTAGTGAGGAACTAGTCATTACCTGTATGTCATTGTCATTGGAGATGCTGACTAGGAAACCTTTGTTGGATAGAAACTGCAAGAAGAATAAACAAGTATATCAAACATGTTTTAAACTGTTAATGGGCAACATCATAAACTTACTAAAGAATTTATAAGGACAACAAACGGAATCCAACAATATGATATCTGAAAGATTTCAAACCAATGTTTAGATCTTTCTAATGCTGCTTTCTACTTGTCATCTTCTGTAACTATATCTTAGGTTTTAGTAATGTTTATATGTAGAGATTAGATAACCAATACTCATATGTATTCTGTTGGTTATTTACTTCTATCAAGAAATCTAGTCTTTATTTGTCTTTCTCATATAACATTATAACTATATATATGTGTGTGTGTATTCAATACAGTAAAAATTGCTGTATCTTCCTACATGTGTTCCATATCCTTACATGATCCTACAGTTATATCTTGCTTAGAGAAAGAAGGGAAAAAACACACTTGACATAACAACATCAGTCAACAAAATGAAAAAGTTCAGTTACAAACCTCCAAATACTTGAAAGGTAATTGCTTTGGAGAAATTAGGAGTCCTTCAATATCATCACCACCAATCACTTTTATCCTGCCATCTCTGCATGGATTAAAAGGAAAGATATGAACTTTATATGTTTCTGCTGTTATATTTTGAATTAATTTATTTAGGCATACTTCTTTTCAAAGAAGAGTGCAACCTTCCTTGGTGTAAGAAGGACTTGAAATCGAAGTTACATACAAACTCAGAATATAGGACACCCAACAATAATTCCATCCTTTATTATATTCTACGAGAAATGGCAACAAAAAGACTTACAATGTTCCAATAGCTAATACACGCTGAATAGGATCAAAGGCAAGAACCGATGCAGTAGATGGGACACCGTAATGGACTGCTATTTGAAAGTCCAACTCATCTGGTGTGAGGCAGCCTTTTAGATTCGGCTAGACAACAAACAACAAGAAAGTTGATAATCACACTACAACATTAATCATTTACAAAAAAAGAAGATGCTTCCAACTGTTGTCTCCCAGTTATAGTAATTTGCCATTGTGCCGCCCATTTCTAGTAATTACAAATTATCTATTTTGTCATTTTTGTGTTAGAATTGGTCATCTTGCAATTGCACATGGAATTTGGTCCACATAGTTCTCTTGTTTTATGATTTCCTTGTTACTAAAAGACAAATAACTTAATCAATTTATATAACTTCTTTTTTAAGAAACTAAATCCTTAAAATTTTGAAACCAGAAAACTTGTTGTCTAAGCACTCAATCCGTTTTGAATTAATTACACTTAAAACTTGGGTTGCTCATTTAGGCTTCCAATTCATAACAAAATCTCTAACACAGTCACTAAAAAGATTTACAATTCAAAGTAACAATCAGATGATGAACAGACTGACTGACGATAACTAAAACTCGCTTAGAAGCTAAATTACATTATCATCATGAAATTGGAGAAGGCGAACCTGATGATGATGAAGATTGTGAAGCTTCGTTGCTTTGTTTAAGAGTTTCTTGGCAAACATGAGTGCCGATTCTTGTTTCTGGAATAAAGCTTTGAAGTCTTCTCCGGTCTCTGATCTCTCTTGATTTCAAAAAAACAAATAGTAATACGAACAAAATAATGATCAAGTAGTTGGTTATTCGTTCAGCGTCGGGTGTCGGGCCGATCGTTAACAAAATTTAAATAAAAATACAGACGTAACGGTAAAAATAATGTTACTAAAAATAGAACATAAAACTAAATAATAAAAAATGAAAAAGAAACAAAATTAAATAATTACCTGTTCGGATAGTTGAAAACCATAAAAGCGAATACCGCCAGCAATGATGTTGTTCGCTCATAACAGGTTTGGTTCGTCACGGTACCACAACGGCAACGACACTCGCTATAGGCAACGATAAAAAGAAAACACTCGATTTTAAATACAACTCTGTTTTCAAAAAAAAATATATCGAAACATTGACAAAAAAAAACTAAAAATAGACGCGACTCTGTTTTTTTGAAAAAAGGTTAACGAAAGAAAGTTAGTAAAGGAGAACGAAATCAATAGAAAATTAAACGGTTAAAAATGTATATTATAAATATATATATGTATATAGGTATATAGGTATAAGAGGTGAAAATGAAAATATAAAAAACAAAAAGAAATAAAACCCGTGTCGTTTCAGATTTTTATGATTCTAGTACAGTTACTTCATCCTTATGATCGGGTATGTTATGTCAAAATCTATAATTAAAAACTAGTACTATTCTTTAACTAAAAATCTATATCTATATATATACTATATAATAAAGAAAAATCATAGGGGATAAGTGTCACTCTTTAGTTATTCCTTATTTTTATTTTCCCGTCTCTCAGGTTAAATATTAATTTTTCTGTTTCTCTCTCCTATTAAATAATAATATCAAATAATAATTTCTATATTAATAAATAAAATTCTATGGACACGTGTTATTTTCTGCTTCATTTGTGTCATTTTTTCTCATCTCTCTCTCTCTCATATTGAATAATGATATTAAAAGAATTTATTTTTAGATTTTTAATATAAATCTAATTACGGATACTTATTATTTAATTATAAATAGTTCAACCGATGTAATATACCGGTTTATTCAACCCATGTATTAAACGGGTTTTTAAAAATATAAAATCTTTATTACTAAGTATATAACATTTTATTTATTTAACCCGGTAATACACGGGATTTTAAACTAGTAAAGCAATAAAGTTAAAACTAATACAAACAATTAAAGTAATATATATTATATAATAAATAAAGGTTTTTAATGCCACATGTTGTCTCCATATTCATTTTCATAATTTTCCCGTCTCTCTCTCTCTTATTAAATACACATGTATCTTTTAATAATAATACATTTTTAAAGAAAATACTAATTATACTAATAAAATACAATTATTTTATATTATCCCTTAATATAAGAAAAACTTTAAAATCTAATTACGTAACTTTTATTTTCAATCAAATTGTAAATAAAAGTCAAATTTAATTAAATAATAATTAACGTATTTTTAAAACTCAATTATATATTAATTTTTACATATTTTGAATTTGGTTTTACACCTGCAATATATATAATTTACGGTTTTGGTCGTTATTATCATTTTTCTATAATATATTTTGGTCGTTACCTTAAAAAAAAGGGAATTCGAGACTTATTTTAGTTTTTTTAATTTTGGTATAGTTTTTTTTAAACATATTTGTATTCAAAATCGAGTATATTTGTTCTGTATCGTACGCTATGACGACGAGCGACGTCAACATTGCGCCGATGTGACAAATCCAACCGCTTATGAAGGAACAACATTGTTGCCGGTGTTTTGGTATTATCGTAATCTATATCGGTTGTCGCTTTTATGATTTTCGACGAGCGGCACCGATAACGGCCATACTCCTGCCGCATAATACGGTGAAAAACAACCATGCTCCCGCCATGAAACGCGGGTACAATTACTAATTTCTATTGTAAAAAAGAAGTAAATTTATCAAAAGTTATTCAAAAGAATTAATAAAAATATTTTGAAACATAGATAAAACCCGACCTACCTAGTAGTTTCATTCAAACGTTAATATGTAGGCCTGTAAATCTCAGGAATATTCAAATGCTACCTAAATATGTCATATATTTCAATGAACTTTTGAAAAAGAAAATTCATATAACTTTGATTTTAATTTTGCATGATCAAATACATATAAACAAAACTTGATGAAACATTTTAGGGATTCATTAACCTATTTGTTAAATTTTTCATTAGGTTTAGAAGCTTAATATAAATGTAAATAAGAAGCATATTTTATTAAGTAGAAAAAATGTTTTAATAAGAAACGGTCATTATTTATTTGTTTTATGTAAATATTTAGTTGTAGGGTAAAGTTTGCAAATGATGAGATATCGATAAGCGAGCGGCAAGCATTTTCTACTTCAACAACTTCTACTTATAGCTTTTTGTAATGACTCAGGTGATGGTAAATTATAAGAAGAATAATGTTGAAAAGATTTAGAAATGAGGATGGTACAGCGCTCGCTTAGCATCTCCATATTATTTGCTACTGATTAGAGTCAACTCAATATTAGATTTTGATTTTATACATTTTATACATTAACAAATATAACCTAGAAAAGCAAAAAAATTATGATTATTTAAAAAGGTAAAGTGATTTGATATTAATTAAACTATGAATTTTGACTACAAAAGGCCGCACAAACGAGGCCTAGAACAGATATTTGCTTTTACTAGAGCCATCATTCCTGCAGTTGCACCAGCACATATTACAGATGATATAACACCCTGTCCCCCTGCACTTACAAATTCCAAATCAGGTGAACTCACAATTTCAGCCATATATCTTTTTTTCTTCTTAAAATGGAATACCTCGGTTAAGAGTAATTGATGTAACTGTCAAGCTTCCGATCAATAAAACTGATGCCACTGGAAATAACTGCAAATAACCCAAATTGTTATAAATGATTAAGAATCACTTCTCCAAATTAGAATCAAAAGTAAGGGTATGTGACTAAATGAATGGGAAGGACGGAATAACCCAGCCAAATGCCAAGGATACGGGTGAGTGTTTGATTTCTATCAGATAATGGGTTGGTGGCCAAGACGACTCTCACCAGGATCTCTAACAGATAATGTGTGTCCGATATGAGGTATGGGTTTTGAAAATAGAATTCATACCCATAAAAATGGGGATCCATCAGACCATCATATTGCTTGGGTTTTGGCAATCCATTCCCAATTATTCTCCCCTCTTTGTCTAGAATAAATGCAATAACAAATTTTATATTATCTATAAATAAATATAACATGTTTGGGATATGTTGATCAAACTTTAAAATCATAGTAACTTTTATTTTGTTTTACAAAAGTTTTTTTATTTTAATTAAAGGATTTTTAGAGAATTAAATAATAATAATAATAATCAATACATTATAGTAGATCAAGTATAAAACTACATGTATAAAATTTTATTTTAATTCTAGAAGAATAAAGAATGAATGGTAACTAAAGAACAAGCATCATAAATATATAATCCGGACAAAAATATGATTACTCACGGTGCGTGATTCAAATTTGTTCAGCTGAAATGGGGAAGGACTGTTTCCACTGACGGTATAGTTTCCAGAAATGAGGTCGATTGCATCCTGAAAAAAATAAAAATATTAATACTCAGGAAAAAGATTAACACAACTAGGAAGGCAAAACTTTGTTACGAGAAGCTTGCCTGTCGAATTCCATCTTGAAAATTATTTAAATAATATCTCGAAAGAGCACTAATCCCGTCTTTTATTAATCCAGAAAAGGTTTGTTTCCCATATCTGTAATAAAGGAAAAAAAATCACAAAAAGGAAAACAAAAGGATTGTTGTATCTCAATCTTTCTTCCGATATTACCTGACAATGTCTCCTTTTAGAGCATTGGTTCCAGAATACTCAAGGCTGATCTCGTCACCTTGATTCACCCACACTATTAAAAAAAGAGTTGCAAATATTAAAAGTGAATGAAGTTTTTGGTTGGCATAGAACCATATATGATAATATTCTTAGTACACACAATTCCTGAAAATCTCAAGATCGTCATCCTCTGTAAAAGTACAAATGTATTCTGAAGATGCTACTGCACACATCCGTTGCAATTGTTGATTTAAAGATATTCGCGCAAGATAGCTCTGCAATGACAAAACATCACAATTTAGTTCTTTTAGGGTGTGAAGGGTCTCTAGTTTTATCTCAAGCAAATAAAGCAAAAGGTTTTCAAGTATAACTGAATTCCAAGGACAACTTGGTAGGTCAAATTGCGTGATCCTTAAACAGTTACAATTATCGATGGATAACTGTAAAAATGTGGCAAAATGGGCTGGTCGGGTAATGGGAAGAAACATGTTCAGGTCAGAAGAGGTAAGTTCTAAAATGGGTCAACCGGGTTGGGTCGAGTTCACCTACCAACACTTTTTTTCCTTGAAATTTGTAAAACGTGTTAAATAGCTATATTATTAAGATATTAAAATAAAAGGGTTTAACATATTGTAAGCATTTAAATACACTTCAGGTCACCTTCTACCCATTTGTCCTGTTTTTTATTTTTCCTAAGCTTAAAATTTACATGTTGGACTCTTTAGATTAAAAATATAACCGAAGTCAACCCATTTCAAAGTAAATGGGTCAACGTCACCAGCTCTAGATAAGCTTGTAAAGCATAAGTGTGTTTTCTTGAACCTGGGTAACATTTGTTCGATCAAGGCAATCAATGCAGTTGGATCGAATTATTCCTTTCTGCTCTTCTACCAGCTCTCCTTCTGTGGTTTGTAGGAAGTATCTGCTGAGCTGGAACAGTGAATATCATAAATTGTATTATGAAAAAACCATCATAGTTCCATTAAGGAAACTATTTCAGGAGTATAACTTGTAAAGATTGTAGTCAAGTTTCACCATTACCCCTGTTTTTCAAAGTCATCAGCTATTTCATCGTAGAGAAGTTTCAAACTGTCAAAATTTGATCCGCCACAGCGTTGATGAAAATCAAATGAGACATATCTAAATCAATAATAAATTCACATTAAAAATGCAATCTACCCCCTCATGAATAGATATAACAAAAAAACTAAATTTAGATCAATGTTTCCTTTATCATGTAAATGTAACAAAAGGGGTCTAAAATGTAAACAAACATATCCTGAAAAAGTCAAAGCACGAATAAAGAACCACCTTACATCTGCCAGATTTTCCATTTCTGTGGCATATGCAAGGCTCAGTTGGCCCTCATTACCATGCTGCATGTAACCAATAGCATATAATATTACTATAACTGTGGATAACAGAGCATGTCATTGTATAAAATAACATTAATTTACAGTGCAATCAAATTAATGTTTCGGTCAACTCTTACCTTATCAGTTAAGTCAACAGCAATAGTGCTTCCATATCTTTGCATAAGATCATAAAAGTGGTGTTTCACAACCATCGGCTGCCAGCAGTTAACCAAACATAGTTATCCGTGAATGCTTGTATTATATACTCGCTAAAATATAGCTCAAAACTGAAGACTAGTCTATGTATATCGAAGTCTACAGAACCATATAATAATACAGTTTTTGGTATATTTATTGCTAATGAATAGGGTTACTAGAGACTATATGTATAGGCTAGGGGTATTTGGTTCACCAAACTTTTTTGATAGAATTGGAATATGTCAAAAGAACTAGAATTTGAAGGAATTGGAATACGTCAAAAGAATTAGAATTTGAAGGAATTGGAATATGTCAAAAGAATTAGATTTCGAAGGACTTGGAATTGGAACTTAAATTTGAAGGAAGTGGAATTTGTGATGCATTTGGTTGACAGGATAATCATGTTTGGTTTGTTAATTTGTTAAAAAAGTTGAAATGTGGTGGTGGTGGCGGTGAGGGAGTGGGAGATTTAAGTTCATTCGGTTTAGCTCCTTCACAATTTGGAAGGAATGTTGAGTTGGAATGTTGAGGTGATTCATTCCAATTCCATTCATTCTCCAGCCAAACATGTTATCATCTGTGTTCAGATTCCAATTCCAACGAGTTATGCAAACAAAACAGGTTAGGAATGAAATTTAGATTTCATTTCCACTAAATTCCAACAAACCAAACAACCCCTTAGGGTCCAAGTTACCATGATTAAAGAATCCTAATATATCAATACTAATATAGTATAATAAAGTCCACACCGTATCTTCATGCTCAATAATAGAAAGACGGGGTTTATAACTCAGATCAACAATTTGCTCCCACAAGAGTGGAATTGAACCTCGAACCTGAAAACAAAAGGTAACTTTACTAATCAGACAATATAACATCCTAAATATTTTTTCAAGAAATATAACTTCTAGGTCTGAAGTAAATTGGATGTGTATAAGCTTCTAAGCTTAATTTGTTTTTCTTAAAATAAACACATTTTGCAATAAGATACCAAAGAACATGCAAAAGTAGTAGGGTTAGCTATACAAACCACTCATATTAAAAACCACTAGCATTTGGAAGTTAAAATCGGTAGTTAATACACTTAAACATTAAATTTAGAATGGACAATATCTTTCCAAAAGTAAGTACCTGCAAAAATGATGACTTGAATCCATCATACTCCAACAACTGTTCAGTTTCAATAAAATTAGCAGTATCCCCTTCTAGATTAGCTCCGCGTCTCCACATTCTAGTACCTGATTCATATCAAGTACCTCAAAGTTTGGCAAATATAAATGTCACTGTCTTAGATTAAGAAAAGTAATTGTCATCTTCACCTACCAAGACGCCTTGTGCACCTCCTTGATATTAATGTAATTGTGGATGTTGAATTATTTAGCTTGGGCCGTCCCATCTGGAAGCTTAATTCTTAGTTAAGGTATCATGACCTGTTAGGAATCTAATAACACTATTTTCTTTCAAAATTCATTGGTAGACAACCATTGACATTTATATTTGCACAGAAAATGAAAAAAGAAAAACATATATACATGTGTCACAGCGACACATTGAGAGGATATTTCCTTGTAATAGTGGCACAATGAACTCATCAACCTGTGATAATAAATATCTAATATCAAATGTGATAATATCATCTATATATAAACAGTAGTGGGAAGAAGAAAATATAGAGTAGAGGATATGTCTAACCTTATTCTCAATTAGCTCCTCTAAGATATTCCTGTTCCAAACAAAGCGTGGGTCAGCCTGAAATACAAACAGAAACAGGTAAGGTTTTGATCCTCAATAAGAGCTGTTAATCATTATTACAAACCATAGTGCAGAAATATGAAGGTTGTGTAGTAGTTAAATCAAATGACTGCATGTCATATGATGATACTGCAGTCCTCTTGACCCACAAAATATGAAAGTAGATCCAGAATACATGTAATAAGCACTTAGTAGGCAAAGGCCCAAGGCACAAAGGCTAAGCCTATCACCTAGGCGCAAGGCGCTTAACAAGCGATGCTTTAGACAGGTTTAAGCTGGTTCAGACATGTTCCAAGCAATTTTTAGATGTTTCAGACCAGTTTTGGCCGGAATCCTCGCCTTGAGTGCCTTGATAGACACAAGGCGGTACGGCTGCGCCTCGCCTGGGCGCCAAGGCAAGCGCCTTTTGCGCCTTTGACTACTATGAATAAGCATATATTTTTATTCATTCTACATGATACTACACATCAGAACTTGTATGTGTATATACCTGCTTCCAAATTGGTTTACTCATCCACCCATCAGCCATCTTATATCTTCTCTGCAGGCTGTAGGATATCAAGTATCTTTAAAATGAAATTTATCTAAAACTAAATACTTGTGTAATAATCAAATTATAAGAGCTCATCATACAATAAGAAAACATACTTTAATGTAATATCAGTTTCATAGGAATAATACAAGCCAGGTGTCTCCTCCACAATTCTCAACAATGTCTGGAAGTATGCCTCATCTTTTTTCTGTATAGTGATGATTTTATGAAACAATTAAGCTTGGGACTTCATATCTGCTGAATGGAAAAGATTATTGGCAAACTGAACTTACTTGTTGATTAGTTAGATTTTTTAAACCTTCATTACAGGATAAAAACCTCATAGACATGACTCGCAAGACAGGGTAGCCAAGGTAAGTGCCAACCTCCTTGCAAGAAGTTATAACCAATATGTATGTTCCTATGCAAAGATCACAAAAGGAATAAGTTACACAAGCAAACTCCATGAAGATAAAACAAACAATTTCTAATAAATGTTTGGTCTAATAAGCACGTTATTAACACATAATCATAAACTAAACGCCTTATGCAACTAACAGTATTCTATCCAAATGGACAATTTTATGCAATGACAAGCAGAAACAGTAGTTGAAAACTAATTCTACATTTGAAACAAAAAATCAAGTTTTCTTCTTTACAAGCAAGGGAAAGATAAGAAAATAAAAACATAATAAACGTTATTATAATCAGAAAGGGGCGAAAGGCATGACAACATGACTCATTTCCATTTATCTCTCTCTCTCTCTCGACCAAGGATGCAATAAGGGAATGTATTTAAATATGTACTTCTATAGATGTAAGATTTGAACTTAGAACTTGTAATCTCTTAAAAAAATTAGGAACTCAATTTAGTAAGTCAACATTGTTCACATGAATACCTGAAGCAGTTATTTGTAGAGAATTTATATTTTGGATCTACTATAAGTTGAATAACTAATCATGATCTTTTATCCAAAAGGTTCAGTACATTTATCAAATCGCCAATTTGAAGAGCTAGCGATAGATGAACTTTTTGATCTTCAATCAATTTATTCTTTAGGGAATTTTCGCTGATGGAAAAGGAAATATATTAACCCCAGCCCTGAGCATAATCCAGGCCAGCCCTACTCCTGAATCCTGGTGCGCGATGCATATTGGAGTTATTATGTTAAATTTGTCTCCCTTGGGCATGGCATCCATTAAGAGAAACATAAATCAAGGACACATGATAAATTTTCTACCATATGGTCCAGCTTCAAAGGGATGTAAAACTAATTTTAAAATCTGAATAAGTTGCACTACACATGATTTGAATATGACAAGCATCATAAGCTTACCGGAGAAGAGTTATTATAAGTAGGCAAGAAGTATCTCTAAGCATACCTTCACATTTTTTTCTAATATATCTTTAGCATACTCTTAAGTAATACAAGCAAGCGAAAAGGTAACCATTTTTATAGAACTTCAATTACTAAATTCTTTTAACTCAATTGGCAGGTTTCATAATATCCTGGACAAATTTCAATGAACATGGACACGTTTTCAATGGCTCTATGCCGATATATCGCCAACAAACCCAATCTAAAACTGTAAGGATGGATTTAGAAATAATTAATTGAATATCATGAACAAGCACACCTGCAAGCAACCTAATTGATCCAGCAACTCCAAATACAGTATAGACCTTGGAAGCAGTTTCCAAATTAATTTCACCTGCATAAATAAAATTATTATATACATAATTTGCAACTTATCCTGCAACATACTGATTCGATTTTAAATTCTAGCAGAGGCTAATGAACAAGGTGATGCTAAATAGAAGGAAACCGTGAAGCTTTTGAAAGGTTCCATCGGAACGAGCGATAGAAAAGCCTTGATCGGGAAATTGAAGTGATCTGATGACGAATTTATCTCCAAATTCGTGCAACTCTAATTGGCTCCATAGCTTGAAATTCTTCTTTTCCGTAGAAGAATTGGCTTCGATTTCCATTAGGCTAACGTGTGATTGAAAAACAAACAAACAAACGGTACCTAATTTAATGAGTCGTTTGATTGAATGGACAGGGCTACCTAATTAATCAACTTGGGGAGGTTAGATTAGGTAACGAAAATAATAACAAACACCAACTCATTCTTATCCATTTCTTTATTTTTCTTACTTCAAAAATCAATCATTCCTGTATATTTCTTTAAAATTTAAATCCATACATTATTATAAATAATAAATAAGTAATTGTTTGCGTCATATAGTGTCGTTCTCAAGAATCCCTAAAAATTTGTAGACTCGGGACGAGTAGGAAAAAAAATAGGCCCCTATAATATAAACTATATAACTCTTATATATACAAATTTTTTTAAATATATATGTATATATATAATATAAAATAAAAATAAAAATTTTGGACCTCTTGGAAGAGTGGGCCTCCTAGACGGTCGCCCACCTTGTCACTCCCTAGGGCCGGCCCTGACCTCACATGTCATAATTCTTTAAGTTTAACGTTCTTTTTCCCGCTTATTCTATTAAATTAACTGTCCATGATCAGGTGATATTTAGAGTAAAAAATTTATTTTGAAAAGAAATTAAATCAACCAAATTATTTTTTTTTAGGATGAAAACTCAAAAGCTTTCGATTCCATAAGACTATCCTCATTGACGACCTCTTAATGGGTGGGTTGTGAAAAAAAATAAAATAAAATAAAAACCAAGGTTGCAACCCAAATCCTTGCCATATGTCATATAATGGTTGGTTTTTTATTTATTTTCTTAATATTTTATTTTATATATGATTTAAATTTTTCTTTAATAACATGTAATATTTAACTTTAAACAAAATTTAAAAATACAGTCTTGTTTATTTTATTTTTTTTACATTCCGATATAAATTAAATGTATTTTTTTTAAATAAAAAGCCTTCAATTATATGCATTACTATTTTTTAAAAAAATCTTATTGGTCATATCCTATTTAGATAAATTAGTTTCAGCCATTGGGGTTGGTGACCTAGTGGTAAAGGTAAAACCATTTGTAACACCAAAATTTGAGAAGGTTATGAATTCAAGTTCCACTACTACACTAATAAAGAAATTTGCCTTTAAAAAAAATGATTTCATAAACTATTTTATTTGATAAAAAGTTGGTTTATTTTGAGTTTCTATCAAATGAGTGTAAAAATTTGGATGAGATTGGGCTGTGTAGGTTGGGTTGTGAAGATACGGCTTTTAACCATTGATGGGCCCAACCCGCAAAGTCATTATAAAAGGGTAACCTGAAGAAGAAATAAAAATCCCTCTTTTGATTTGGAAACTAGGGATTGTTAGTATTGCACAAATATTAATCGAATCGAGGTACACAAATATCATATCTGATCGATCTTCTCCTTTGTGTTAATTGTTGTTATTTTGATTTGTTGGTAGATCATGGCGGGAGGAAATTTTGTGCAGCGTGTCATGTCTTACCTTGTTAATGAGATCCTCGTTGACAGTCTCGCCAACAGGTTATCCATCTCCTTTTCTTTTATGAATAGTTTCTGATCCTTCTTAATTATAGATTACCAAGTGCTTTTTTTCATGCCTTAATACTATTTCTTGGTTGAAACTTTGCCAAGTTTTCCTTTTTGGTTGTGGTGAATTGGTAAAACAAGGGTTCATTTGACCAACTCCCAAACACGTTTATTGACTCTCACCCATTCTAGATAGATTATAGGATATAATATAATCCAACTTAGACACCTTAACTCCATCGCGTTGTGGATTAAGAAATTAGCAATTTCTCATTCAGCTTTGAAACTTATATGTTATAAACAGGGACAAATTAAGTTTTAATCTTGGGTTTGAAAAGCTTTTGTGTAGGCACACTCGAGCCGCACTTTTTAGGCAAAAGAAAAGGCATAAGGCATAAGGCACAGGTCTGAGGCACTCTTTTCGTACATGTGCTGGATTTATGCTTCAGGAAGTTGTACAACGGCCTTTTTAGGTTGTACATATAGGTTATTTAGATGTTAAACCATATTTATAGCTTATTTGTATTTAAACTTTGGGTAAATGATGCTAGAAACTCATAAGAAATATATTAAAAATTGTGCTACGTGTACGAAAAGCGATGCGCTTTGCGCCTCAGTAATGGACTGTCACTTTTGTGTGCTTCTCATTTTTTAAACCAAGGTTTTTATAGAGCACAGATCTTATGTGCCAAATGGAATCTGGTACAGTTTCAATCTATTTTATCTTAACACAATGCTTCTTTTTTGTTTTAGTTATTTTACAAACAAGTTTTTAAGTTTGACTGTTAAGATGAGTTATGCTGTCTTGATGGTTAATGTTTTTATTTTTCTTCTACTTGGTGTATGAATTTAATCTTGTTTTTTCTTTATAATGCACATAAAGCTTAGTTACTCTCTCTTGCCGTCACGAAACACAATAATCTAGGAGGAAATTATTTTGAACCATTTATATTGTATATGTTTGTCTAATATACTTTGGACTTGCCCCTATGGAGCTTGGTAATTTTATTTTTTTATCACGAGTATTTCAAAAAATCTGATGTGATTTGCAGGTCTTTTAAACAATCATAATTTTGATTTTGTGTTTTTCCTACATAGTGCTCTGCCACAATATTGTTTTTACAGTTATTTCGTTCTTCAAGCTTACTTCTCTTACATGAGCTTGACAATGGTCTTCTTTTTCATGGAATGTAATATCTTAGCCGAGCATTTCAACGATTTGCTGTGAGGACTTCAAAGTTGATGGAAGAAATGTCAAGTCTAGGTAAATAAATACAGAATCTATTTACACGTGGCAATTTCGACCTATTTACTTATGAATTGATTGATTTGCGTTTTTTTAAAGAACAATAGCTAAAATAGGTATGCGCCAAAACTTAAAACAATCAATTTTTTAATTCCTACAATCTTCTAAATAGTTTTTATCCAAAGATTTAGGTTATTTCAACTTTGTAGTAAGAAAAAAAGCCTTTGCAGGTCAACCTGCTTCTGTCAATCAAGTTAAAACACATGTAATATGCATGCACCTGAATGTTGTTTTCGATTATGTCTTTGCAGCTGCAAAAAAGAGGCAAGAAATTGCTGAGCAGGTGAAGGAAATGTCTCGGAACTTTGAGGTACCTTTTTTCTGTTCTTTATCAAAAAGATGCGCGAATCATTGAAAATTTATCAAAAGTAAATATGAATATATGATGTATGTTTTTTTCGTGTTGCAGTCAAAGAACCATTGATGCTTGATCGTGGAAGTTTGCATCTAGGTTACAAGACCAAAATATGTTTTTTTTGTTCTTGTAGTTGTAGATAGTACTGTCTGAGTTGAAACCGTTGCAGCCAGCTATTTTATATGTGCAAGATTCAAACCGTTGCTTGTTCAAATGATATGTTCTTGTCTTGCATGCTTGTTTTTGTTTAAACATTATCAAGATTGTATGCATCAATGTGATCTGATGGCATTTTAATAATTTTTTTGATTTGGCATGTTATGTTATTATGTTTGTCAAGTCGGATGTTCTAACATTTCTTGCATTGTATTGTAATTCGATTTAAACGAATGTCAAGTATCCATAACAAACAAGATCATCATACTCATTGCACATAAAACGCACTGCTATTGAACATTATAATGTAGGTCTTTGGATTATTTTGCTGCCACCACCGAAAGACTAAAAAGATCTTGTGCTATGGAATATATTTTAGATCTTCTCATAATATACACTTGAATGGGTTGACCTAAAGCTTTCACTGAACTCTGGAGTTGACCCACATTAGCTCTTAAGCTTCAGGGATGCCACCAAAAGTTGGCCAATGGAACGGACTGCAAAGATATACAAAACAAAGATCACTTGCATACAAATATTAAAGGAGTGACTGTGATTCAAATTTGATATCAGTGTAGATGATAAAGCTCCATATTATGGTATTCTCTTTAACAAAACAGGAATGTTCAACTTCAAAAATGTTATAATCGAAAGTTGCTTACCTCCAGAAAACCACAAATGGTGGAATGACATGAAAGAAGCTAAGTCTCGATGTAATCAGGCAGTTCGGCATTCCCTAGATAAATCTGTTGCATCTCCTCTCTCCAGATCTGTATCACCCAAACTAAAATCAAACAACACTATCTAGGATTGGTCATAAATGGCCTTGCAATATAATAAACACACACACTACATAATTCTCCTACACGCTATATAAGCACATTTAAATATTAAACAACAGAATCACAGAAAATATTATGTTGACTTGAAATACATACCATCTCACGGAATTCAAGTCGGATATGTGGCACGTTCGTCTTGCGAATATCATTTCCATCTGGTCCTTTCTTATAATACTCATGACCGATCCAATGTGACTGGAAAAAAGAAACTCAGTTGCCAATCCCAGCAAATTTTTAACATATACAACTATAAAAGAAGACGCATGTTCATTCTCAATACAATAATATTACTTCGATAATGAAATTTTACCTTCAGAACATGTGAGAAACCTGATTGGTATACTGAATTACGGGCAATCTCACAGAGATCGCAAGAACTTAATTTCCATACCTGTGAAAGGAGAATGTTAGTGTATTCCCTGCAAATGATATGAAACACTAGATGGAGGCAATTTCAACCTGTTGTATTTAATAGGTAACATGTATTCAAATGTTTGTGATGTCCAAAAGTGTTTTAATTACAAGCACAGTTATTTGGACGCTACTCGGGTATTCGATTCTTTTATTAAGGGTGTCCCCACATATCAAAACAACTTTACAAGCGACCAAAGTATGTATTTGGTTTCACTTATACCAATCCTGACAAAAACATGACATGATAAAAACACCCCTAGAACTTTTTGAAATTACAAGTTAGCATTAATTTGCAACATGTTGACACCTCATCAATAGTATTTTTTTTAATTTTCTAAAATGTTTTGTAATTTAACATGTTTTGGCTGGAACTGGTATAAATGAAATCAGATCTACATAATTGGTCATAATCAATACATTAATTATTCATAAAAAAAAGATGAAAAAAGTTGACATGTTAGCCCTACTCGTATGCCTGGCAAACTAAACCCATACACCCAATTCTGGGTCGGTATGGGCAATTCTTTAAGCCTGATGGGTTGCATGGGGTCAATTAGTATTGATAGAGGGTTAGATTGGGTAACTTCAAAAATTACAAATGAAATAAACGGGTCAGGATGGGTAATCCCTAAAATCACAAATGGGTTCTCCCCAAACCCTGATCGACCCTTTAAAGACGTTTGTCTGCTAAGAAACTTCACTTCCCATCAAACAACTGCTGTGATTCTCCGTCACTCGCACTCTCCATTCTTCAACCAATTTCCCTCTTCCTTTGATTTGATAGATCCAACTCTTTCAACGTTCAGTTCTTCTTCAGCTTTCTGCTCTGAAGGTAACCAGATTTATTGAATCGACTCATTCCTCGAAGAATTTAGGGTTTTATATTCTTCTGATTGTCCGGTCCTTCTGGACTATCCAATTAGGTTTGACTATTTTTTTAATTGACTTGTGATCATAGGGTTTGCGTATACGACAAAGCACAAGCATGTTTTAGTTCAAATTAATAGTTGCATATAGAATTATGAGGTTATAGCGAAATATTTGGCATATTGGTTGCTGAGCAACAATTCTAAGGTTTTGAACCTTTTTTTGGCATATTGATTATTGATTATATTTTTGATAAATTTAGTCATTTGATACTTTTTCAAAGTTGACCCGTTTCGACCCGTACCATATTTTGTCAAAAACCATTCTTACCCGAGAAAATGCTTGACCCGAACACATCCTGATCCAAACCCGTCTTGAACCGACCCGACCCGCTCGTCTTGTCAGGTGTACCTACTTGTTTTGAAACCATTACCCAACAACCCAGCCCTACTGGTTTTCCACCTCTACAAACTCAAAGGAAAAAGAGGAAGGTAAGCTTACAGAAGCAGCAATACTGTACTCCTCCACTAACGGCTCCTTCGTTAGGTGGATTTGTAACGGGTCATCAGTAGATAAAGAAACATTAAGGCCTCTGAGGAAAAACATTGGAAAAGGGTTCCGGTGATAATCCAAAAATAAGGAATTGTTGCTCAAAGGAGACATTGCAAGACCAATCTGATTACAAAGGCAACAGACCATCAGAATACACTTTTAATCAAAGACCAAAAAACAAAAAGGGTCAAAACCAGAAAAGGAAAAAGAAAGTCTCTTTTATGTTACCTGTGCAAGGTAGTACAGGTATTGGAGTACAGGAGACTTTCTCAGATTAATCCCATGAGCAATGTTATGAGTTGTAAGAAACGCAGCAGCAAGATGGTCGATGTCACCAGCCTGTAAAAAAGGAACTCATAATGCAACTCAGCAATCAATAATTTCAAAAGGTAAAACTGAAAAAGAACTGAACGGGTCAGCGATACGCACCTCACCACAATGAGGGCGGAATCTGATTGTAGTCATGCCTTTTGATTCACGAAGCTGTGACATAACATCAAGAAACTCAAAATTCATATGTATTATTATTGGTAAGTATTTGAAAATTGGATTTTTATAGAATTGTGCATATTGGATAAGGATACTTGCCTTGTTTAGGGTGTAGAGATTGGCATAGCAATAGTATACATAATATGAAAATGCAGGATTGAATATATTGGTCCATTGTGCAGGTGTTGGCATGTGCTTTGTAGGGCGTCTTTCAGGTTTGCTTTCATCATCCACTAAATCCAACCCCACAACCTGCAATCCATTATAAAAATAATTCTGATGAAAAGTGCCATTATGTATACAGCTAAAAGTCTAGAACATATTTGAAGTAACAGAAATGGAAGCTTTGCACAGTGTGTAAAGCACAATTATCAGGATCCTAAACATGTATGCAGCACATATGTAGGGAGATATCTTCAATTTTACAAGTCAAACCTGTTTCAAGAAAACATGCAACTGTGGATGTGATCCTGGATCGACTGTAACCTCGAAAAGAGGAAGGAATATATTGTCAAGAATGGTCTGAAATGACGTCACAATACCCATTTCCTTATATATATTGTAAAGTCGAGGCAGCTGCACAAAAAGTCAAGATTCAGAAGTGAGGATGATGATGTTTATGTCTTTATGCACACGTATTTTAGAACCCCCCACCCCAAAAAAAAAGTAATAATTAAATCAATATCAATAAAAAGTTGTGATCCATAAAGTTCAGAAACTTTTCATCATCGTGAACTAATTAATGAAATGAAAAAAAGTAACAATGATATACTTATAGTATATGTAACATATTAATCCTTACTAGGCGTACCTGAATCAGCCAGACAACATTATCACTGTAGAGTTCATTATTCACAATCCAACTTGCCAAATTGTCCCACTCACTTTGCTTTCTCCCATATATGGATATTCTGTATTCAGCCATCTGTAACAGGCAACATTTTTAAAATTAGAATGGTCATCAAAATTACTCAAGAAATAAACGTGAAGCAATTCCAGAATTCAGAACTTACTTGATATTTACTTGCATCAAGATCTGTAAATACTTGTTTGGTCAACTCAGCAAGGAAGCGGCCTGACAAAAATGGTATTCATATAGAATTTCAAAAACTATGTTTCTGAGATTGCAGCAATAATCTTTTATTCCATAAGTTGAAATAGATGAAGTTTACCCTGTATTAAATTATCTTGCTTCAAGAAAATCTCCCTAAGCCTACTTTGACCACAGGGATTATACTTGAGATTAAATTTGTCAAAACGATGAAAGGTGCTCTTGTCTGCATGCACGTCTAACAGATCAACGTTGAGGTCATAACTGCATCAAGAAATTTGAATACCGTTAGAATAGTTTATCATGAAATTTTAATATTTTTAATTGGGTATCCAAACGATTGTTTTACTACCCAGTTAAATCCAAGCTCTCAAAAACTTCTCTCAAAGTCAGATACGTCCCATCCCGAAATATTACAACCTGAAAGACAAGCAAACACAAAGTCACTATCAGAAATCAATATAACAAAGACGAAAAGCAAATCAACATATTATTTTTTATATTACCTCATCAGGTTCTTTTCTCAACTTAGACTTGATGAATCTTAACAAATGTTTTTGATTCATGCATGCAGAATGATGAACATGGGTGTCAACTTTCCGGACATTATAGAAGTCACGGTGTGGTGCACTTTTCTGAGCTAAAAACTCTTTATCCGCGTTTAGCATTAAATGAAGGTTGAATTTCTTGATATAAAAAAAGTCAGAAGTCAGATAAATGAGAACATGTCATTCAAAAAAGTGCAAAACATAACAAACACAAAATACTCAACAAACCTGCTCTAGAAGACCAAGCCGGTGATGGCATACTGTTCGTGTATTACCAGCAGCTATCACTTTGAGGATGTGATGTAGGTCAGTGAAAAAGGTTGTTGCATCAACAACAGGAAAAAGCTTCTCTTTTGCTGCAGAAAAATTAAAAAAAAAATACACTTGAAGTATAAATAGAGAGACAAAAATAACACCATTAGGAATCATCGAATCATGGGATCTTACAATCTTTATTTGCATAAACATGAATGACTCCATCCTCCATTTCAAAGTAATGCTGTAGCATGATTAAAAATTTTGTCAAGAAAATTAATATTTAGTTAATACGATTTAGTGGATAGTACAAAGTAGTTCAAAACTCACATCAGTTTTTGCTTCAGGGACAAAATCAAAAGGATTTGGATTTCGTTTAGGGGTACTAGGATCAGATATGATCTCTTTTTCCCATGGAGCAACACTTTCTCTAAACACATAACTGTCTCTCATTTCAAGGCAAACCTGTAAAGCCCTGTAAACCTCTGCTTCATCAGGTGATGGTGTCTCTGCAAATAATCAAATTGTATGATGTTCAAGTACAATTGTTTATAAAAGAAATTATTAAAACACACCAGTCAAGTAAAAGAAATCATTATAGAACTGTTTTGGTTTTGCATATGAAAAATAGTTGTTTACCTTTTGCATATGAAAGACACGGATTATTTTGCATCTTTTTTTAACTAGACACATAATATAATCACTTTACCTTTAGCACTTTCTTTCTAAAAACAAAGAAAATTAGTTTATAGACCAATATGAGTTTCCCCTTTTTCAATCTCCATAGCCCTCTTAGTTTCACACAAATACAAAATGGAAAAAATGACAAACCCTCATGATCAATTGGTGGAAGTCAGTAAAAGCTTAAATGCACCAATGCGGGTAGATCAATGGTTGTAAGCATGTGCAAGACACCCATCTCGACTGACTTATTTTCTCTGACATGTATTTAAGATGTAATTACCAGTTCAATGGTGTTTTAATTATATTATAATATATGGGAGGTCAAGTTCAGTTCCCTTTTGAGACAAAAAAAGTGCAAAAGGCATGCCTTGTATCAGTGAAGTGCACCATTAACAGGAAAACTCATATCTATATCAATGTGTGTGCAAAAGAATCATCAAAAATAATTCATAGCATAAGATGTGTTCACATTTAGCTACTCAGCAACTTCAACACACCAAGCAATTAACAAATTCAAACAAAAAAAAGACATGCTAAACGAATATAAATGAACACTCACTTTTATCTATAGCCTTCATAAACAAGATAGAGCAGAGCGAAGTTGAGAGCAATACTAAAGTAGGAAAATGAATTTTTAAAAGAAGACTTTGTTTCTATTGAAAGACCATTATTATTACAGATGTTGGTTTTATCATTCGACTTTATGTTAGGTTAATTACTAGCTTTATTCATTTATTGTTAAAATAATAATTAGCATCGTCATCACAGTTAGTTTTATCTCTGTTCAATATGGGTATGTAACTCCATACTGGAAGTAGACCTGAATGATAATAATTTGATTAGAGTTATGTAAGTTGACTCTTTTCTCATCTCTTTCTACCTATGTTCCCTTTATTTCTCTTTTTACCGAGCACTTTCCTATACCAATTGTAAATTCCAATTTCCAACCATGTAAAAGGCTTTGAATTTCCAAACCTTAACCTGTAAAGATAAGACTATTTTTCAGTCAATCCTTTCTTGCTTTCACTCTCTATATTCTTGTTTTGCTAGAAATAAAACATCTGTTACCACAATCTATAAGAAGTACAGTTATACTTCCAGTTGTTCATGTTTAAGATATAGGAGTACATTAGATAGGAAAAGCAGTTGATTTTTATATAATTATTTTAAAGTTAGATGGTGTAGAAAAGAGAAATGAATACCATATGGAGAGATCCTAAGTCGTACAAAAGTTTCCTGCTCCGGTTCCTTTCTAAGAATATCAGCAGCAACAGGATCAGGTTGTACACCGTGCAAATCACCAGATACACTATGCGACCGCATCAAAGTAGCCGCAGGTACGGGCAATTGTTCACCATTTGCGTTAACACCTGCACACTCTGGGCCCTGCTCATTTATGTCCAAACATATGTATTTAGTTGTAAGTTTGGCAAAGAGAGGGAAATGGATTTGTGAAAGCGGCATACCGCATTCCCATTTGTGTGAAGGTATGTAGGATCTGGATTAACATTGTCAGTGACATCCAGCTCTTCATCTGAGCCTTGAACGCTTTGAAAAGCAGTTGCAGTTGCAACAGGAGACTTTGGAGAAGTAGGTCTAAGTATGATTGAAGCTCTCTTGGCCAATCCAGTAGATTTCCCTGGAGCATTAGTAAGTAAATAACAAATTAGGCAGCATAAAGGAAATCATTTTGTTAGTTACCTACCTTCAGGAAGGGTATGGAGTTTAGGCAAGCCTAGTGGAATAGCATCCTCATCATGATGAGCACCAGAAATGGAGGTGACGTCAGGCAAGGAAGTCGAAGCCCGACGATAAAATCCATTTCTCCGCCTCTGCGATGGCTTCTCAATGCTATTATAATCTTCTCTCTCCTTCTCAACAGTTTTGGCAAACTCCAGCAATTGATCTAGGGTTTTCCTGTGCATATAGTAAGCCGAAACGGCGACAAACGAAGCTCCGACTAGTGCCGCCATGGCTAGATGCAACGCGTAAGTATCCATTAATAACTGTCTCTACAAAAACCTCTCTCACAAGTATAGATTTCAGAAATCAAAACCCTACTTAAGGGGGGAGAAGAGGAAGTGGAGATGGAAGAGGTATATATATAGTGGGAATAGGATTATTAATTAATTGGGCCCATTTACCTTTAAACAATGGTGGTGTGGTGATCCTCCAATAATGTCATGATTTTTATCTTTAACACCACGTGCCTTTATCACAATGGTCCTGTCATTTTCGTCCAAATAAACAAATGTAACGTAGATTATATAAATTACGAATTATCTTCTTTAACTTTATACAAAATTGTAACTTATATCATTTGACTTTTTTAAAACCTTTACACATTTTATGTCGTTTCTACTGACCTGTGTTATCATTTTCTGTTAAGTTTAGTCAAGTGACTTACACATGAGGGCATATTTGTCATTTTACCATTAAAAGGACCATTTGTGTAATTTTTTCAAACCTAAAAAATAAAAGAAATAATTAAAACCCTCTTTACACAGTCTCTCTCCCTCTACTCCGTGTATCTCTAATGAAGAATGATGAACTTGGGAATTAATCAAATAAGATGAAAACCACGAATATGAGCAAAACCCACCTTGCAAACTTGAGCAAAACCACAAAGTAAAAGAGCCACCATCGCTAGAAACAAACAATTTTAACGATCTATCCGACTTATCTGAGCAAAATCAAACCACCACTGCCTTCAATTAGTTATTTGCATATTGTCCCCAATTAATCAAATCAGATGAAAAGCCACCTTCCAAACTTGATTTTCGAGCATATGATGATAATATTCAAATTGTTCAATATCAATCTGTTCAACATTGATCTAAAGCTATTTGATTTGATATTATCGATCTAAATGAGAAACCAACATGGGTTCTTGAAGAAATCAAATGAAAACCGAGAAAGGAGATGATCATAAGTGAAGACGGGACTAGAGGCTCAATGTCATCGTAACCGCCACCGGTACGCGTCGAACAAATCCATAATTCCTCCGCCTCAAAAAGGTCATGAAACGGTGGCGTCGTTGATGCATCAACGCCCATTACCTCACCTCTGGCTCAAAGTCCAAAACTGAACCACATCATGAACGACGTTGCATTCCGCTGGCCAGATCTAGAACCTGATTCTTCCATAGAGATGTGCAGTTATGGTTTTATTCGGCTCATTTTTGGTTTCTCAGCAGAGGGGATAAGGGGTTTGATGGTGGTGGGAGGTGTTTTCAGGGGGGTGAGAAGCGATCTGGAGGGAGGGAGAAGAACAAGCACTTTCTTTTTCAGGTGCGAGGTGGTTTGGGGAGGGATGAGAATAGATTAGGGTATGGGAAAGATGAGTCTTAAACAAAAATGACACAAATAGTCCTTTTACGGTAAAACGACAAATATGCTCTCATGTGTAAGTCACATGACTAAATTTAACAGAAAAAGATAACACCAGTTAGTAGAAAGGACATAAAGTGTGTAAAGGTTTCAAAAAAAGGACATCGAGTGTAATTTTTAAAACCATATGACATAACTTGCAATTTTGTATAAACTTAAAGGACATAATTTATAATTTACTCATTATATAATATCACTTTTAACTATAGTTATTGATATGGTATGAGAGGATGTGATGAGGACAAACTTTATATCTATTTCATTCCAACGGATACAGAGGTTGCTCCAGCTGAAACATCCAGTCCAAAAACTTTTTTTATAATATAGTGATCCAGATATCATAAACTATATCTAAGAGAACCAGAACGAACAATCATGCACAAGTACTAACAATAAAAGTTGTAAGATACCGCTAACTTACAGTGATGCGTTAAACGTACTACATCCATATAGTAGCTACATATAAATGGGCAAATAGACTGGAAAAAGAAGTACTAACCCCTATGTAGTACCTATACACTCCCCTAAAAAGTTATATACGACCAAACATCACTAAGGTAAACAAAGTACATAACCCTAATATGATGTCAAGGCAAACAAACTATAGCTAAGAGAATCAGAGCTAGAAAGCATACAAGAACACTAAGGCAAACAAAGTCCATAACACTAAGACGAGGCAAAGAAAAGTGTAAAAACTAAGGCCTAAGAAAAACTTAACACAAATCTATACACTTCCTGCAAAGTCCATAACCCTAATATGTCCTCGGAAAGGTGCATGTATATCAAAACATGCCTAATCCGTTCATCTCATGTTAGTAAGGGTTTGCCTTTGCTCGTCCTCTTCTTCATAGTGAGGGTTTCCACGGTTCTCACTTGAGCATTCACTTTTCTCCTTTTCGTATGTCAAACCATCTCAATCTCCCATCCTTATCTTATCCGAGATACATGCCACCACTAATTTCTACCGAAAACTTCATTTATTATTCGCTCCATTCTCGTGTGCCTACACATCCAGCTCAACATTGTCATCTCTTCAACCACTTCCATATACACATAGTCAGTCGAACTGTAACCCTATAAATTTTCTCCTTTTAATTTTGTTGTGAACCTCTTATCACACAATACTCCTCAGGGCCACTCTCCACTTGCAACAACCTGCCTGAACACGTTGGGCTTCATCATTGTCTATATCCTCATATTTTTATAGATAACAACTTCTATCATCGATCAACAAGAACCGTTACGACAAATAATTATCAAATTAAATTATGATTGGAAAACGTAAACCGAGACTTCCACCACCTTACATATCAATATAGTGATTGTTTTTCGCCTAGGGTTTTTTAGTTGTAACCGGGGTGATGTGGAGGTTGGTTCTGTTGCTAGCTCTGACGGCTGAGGGTAGGATTTATACAATATATAATTTTTTTGAACTTTGTCTGGTTTTAATAAAGATAGCAAAATAATGATTTTACCAAAACTGCAAAACAAATTTATTATTGGTGTTAAGAACCAACACAATTATATAGTTACAAACAACAATCATGAGTTAGGAGCATATTCGTGATTTATCAAAAAGTTATGCCAAACTCATAATATAAACATACCACACTGCCCATCCTTGTAGTGAACTACTAAAATGATTAGTATTACATTATACAATATATCTTAGCATCGAAATAGATTTGAGAAATTTGAAAGGTAACTTCCTACTCGTCGATATTTAGCATGATGCCCTTAACTTTTGATCATTTAGTACTATAAAACTTTTAAGAACGTTTAAAAAAAGAGAATTTTACCCAATTTAAATAAGGCAAGTCTTAATTTAAAACCTAACATTTAGGTTTTAGGGTTTATGCATACGTGTTTTGAGGGAAACGTCATGTCGTTGTTCTTCATCTAAATGAACCCATAAACACTAGCAAATTCATTTTGATATATACCTTATCTTTTAGTATGTCTTTACGGTTTTGGGAGAGGGTTACATTTGTTTTATGACAGAAGTGCTTATCAATCATAAAACCGATCAAACAGTCTAAACGAAGCAAGTTGATCAGTTTTGACGGTTTAACTACTCGGTTTTGGTTATTTGACGGTTTAATAGTTCAAGTGACTTTTTTGAAACTTGAAACCGATCGCTTAGTCTTTGTTATTTATATTTTTTTTTTTTGGGGGGGGGGGGGGTATGCAAGTATGTATATGTATTATATTAGTGAAATATTTTGATTATTTGTAAATACACTACAAACTAACTACTTTGACTAAAATAAAAGGAAACCGGTTCAAACCAACAAACGAACAGGTTTAGCATCCGGTTGATTTTTTTTCTAAAATCATAGTTAGTGATTCGATTTAAAATTGTGTGAATCACAATGGAAATACATTATGTAGTTTTAGAAAACGTACCATCGGTGTGGATTGATTATCTTTTATTTTTGACCGACAAACACACTTTTTACTTTTAAGATTACCATACCTTTTATTTTTGACCGACAAACACACTTTTTACTTTTAAGATTACCATACCTGCACTTTGTAGGTTTTTAATCCACGTTTATTCAAAGAGTACACGAGACGACTTTACACTACTTATTTTTAACCGGTTATCTTATTAACAGGTCCATTTCACTAAAGCACATAAGAAGGCCATAATTGTAATTTGCTATAACAATCATATATATATAGCCCTGTCGTGGTTTCCACAATTCCACTAGATAATTTTCAATTGTTAATATAAAACTATAAAATGACAAGAAAAAGAAAACAAAAAGTAATTTGTAGGTTCGTAATAAATCCATTAAAAATGTGATATGGATTTCCAAAAACTCGTGGCTGAAATTTTGTGATAAATCTATACTAATAAATGAAGGTTTAATTGGACACTTGTCACTTCATTGTGCCTTATCATAATGGTTTTTCCGCATCTCTCTTCTAATAAATTCTTGTATCTTATTAAATAATAATGATATTATAGATATATTATTAAAGAAATATACTAATTATATTAAATAAGAATATATAATAGGAAATCAAAATATAACTAATTAAAGAAAAATACCAATTTGTTATATACACACATTTGATATATCTCGAGACGATCATAATAGTCTGACAAGTTAGGACGTATTTACAAATTTAAATTTATAAGTTACATCGTTTTCAATATACAACCCGTGTAATACACGAGATTCTAACCTAGTAAAGAATAAAATATTATCAGTTTTATTTTTAAAAGACAAATTTCTTAATAAAAGATTTTTCTTTATCATTGGACCAACCCAATATACAAACTTAACAGTTGTAAGAGCAAAATTAGGATCCCAAATATCGTGTATGTATGATATACTAAGTTAAAACACATGTATTACATGGGTTAAATAAACACAACTTGTTGTAAACCAGTAGATCCTATGAAGAGGTGTACGTTCGATGTTATTGACGAAATAATTATTTTTTAAAAAGAATGAAAAATATGTTCAATTTATAAAAATAGTTTATGAACAAGCATATTTTTTTAAATAAAAAAACGTTTTATAAAAATAATTATAAAAATCATTATTATTTAATAGGAGAGAGAGACGACAAACACAAATTTTAAAAACTTGTATAATTAATAGAAGAGAAAGGCGGGAAAAAATATTAAGAGTGAATATGAGAGTGACAAGTGTCACTTCAAAACCTTTATTTATTATATAGTATAGATATAGATGTTTTTGTTTGTCAAAAAGTAGACGAAAATAATATAAATTGTGTTATTAGAAGAGTACAACTATGCAATTTTTTTATAAATAATTTTCATTTTAATATATATTTAAAAAATCAAGAAAGTTGTATTTGTTTTACCTATTAATTGAAGTTATATGTTTTTAAAATTAGAAATTTAGCTCTCGTGTTTGTATAGATAACAAATTTTACTTGCCTTTGTTTGATATCATGATTAATGACAAATCCTTATTATAATAAACGAAAAGTTTTATGTGCCACGTGCCAACTTTCTGTAAATATCTAAAATTTCTTCTAATTTTGAGTAAATTACACGAAAGGTCCCTGTGGTATGTTAATATTTTGGATTGACTCCCCAAGTATAAGAAACTACATCTTTGCTCTCTGTGGTATGACAACATGTAACATATTATGTCACACCCCCAAAATCCACTAACGGAGTTTTACCGTTAGGAGCGTGACATACCAGGATCTCAGTCATTAGTTACTTTGAACGACTCTATATGAGTTTAAGAAAAACCACTAGTATTGCTCATAGTCACGATGCAACACTAAAAATGAAAACACTGATTTAATGTAAGACTGCGGAAGCGAAAAGTTAAATGCAAAGCATGCGCCAAAACAGTTGCGCCAAAAGTAAATAATCCAACGATAAATAAAACAAGAAGTTATTGAGTTTGAAAACGATGGACTTCGAATGCATGCATGCCTTAGCTTGTGCTTGTACCTTATTGACCTGAGAAAACATGCTAAAACGTGTCAACACTAGGTTGGTGAGTTCACATGTTTCAATGTTTGTAAAGTTTACTAGATAATACCATTTACAATTATATCATAGGTAGCTAACCTAGTACATGTTACTAAAGCGTTTCGACACCGAAGCTGACTGTTTATGTTTGTACTGCCTCCCACCATGTCTATCATAATCAATGGTAAATGTTTAGGTCAATGTTACACCCGTTCGACTTCCCGTTGTGTTAGCGCGACTAACGCGGGTGGGGCTTGTCAATGCCCAGTAGTACTACTCAAGATTACCTCGCTAACCCATATACTAACGGTTCGATAAGTAAGGACTTTCATGATATGTTTGCGCTTAGTACACAAGTGATATAAAAGAAACGTAAGATCTAAATGTTCGTACCCATGTTTTCTCCCCCAAGTTTAAACCATAAGAAAAGGGGCCGTGAAACTCACCTTAGAGTATGTGCGAAAGAAAACGAACTTAGAATGCTTGACGACTAACTGCCACCTATAAACACCGGTTTATAAGTGTGTGTTTGTGCAAGATGATACGAACCCTAAGTATCCAAACAATCCCATTGTTTAAGTGTTTGAAAAGAGTTTACAAGTTTGACTCATGTTTGACCAAGTTTGACCCGACGACCCGTTGGTGACACGATGTATGAAATAATGTTTGATTAATATAATACTTCCATATTACACACATACGATCATGCAGGTAACACTTAGCAACAGTTCCTTATTGTCCTAACAAACATGTATGGTTTCCAAAAATAGAAAGTTTCCAAAAATAGAAAGTTTCCAAAAATAGCAGGTTTCTATAAATAACAGGTTTCTAAAAATAGCAGGTTTCTATAAATAGCATGTTTCTATAAATAGAAAGTTTCCATAAATAGTAAGTTTGTTCGGGACTCGTGTTTCCTGAAAACTATTATCATTGATATATTCGTAGGATCACTCTAACATGTTCTAGATCATCACATCACATAACAATTGTCTAGAACCTAAACATGCAAATCATAATTCAAAAAAAAGTTTCAAACTTTAGTAGCCTATGACTAGCATGTGTGATTTCAAACACCTAACACGTTACAACCAGTTATTGTGTCCTATCTAACATAGATCTATCATCAAACCATATCATGCATGTCTAAATAGCAAGTTTTAACCACTTTTAACAATTAAAGTTTCCTTATTTGGAAAGTTGGTAAAACTGGGTTATGTATTCAAAATCTGATTTCACAAATCATCTAACACATGTATCAAGTAACTCATAACCATCATCACATCATCCTAATCATGTCTAGCATGCAAAATAGAATTCATAAAAAGTTTCCCTTTTTAGTAACCCGTCCATTACACGCTTAATTCATCCAATTAACACGTCCAATCAATTTTAAATCTTTCAACTAATATAATTTTAACTATATTAATCATAATCCACGTCTAGCATACGATTCCTATACTTCACATAATCAACAATATTCAATTTTCAACTCGTATGACAACTAGGGTTTCATATACGTTCATCAAATCATCAATACAATTCAACAACATCAAACAATTAACGAATTCATTATCATATTTCAAAATCATTACGTTTGGATAATCTAGGGTTTCGATCTCAAAAATAATAATGAAATAACGACGGATTTTTATAAAATAACTTACGTAGGAACGTTAGGAATGCGTAGACTAGCACGTATCTACTTCCGGATTCACGATCGGGGCTCGAACGAGGTGTGTTTGGACTGCTTGAAGATCTCGGTCGAACTAGGGGAGGTGGGGATGGGGGTCGACGGCTTTAGGGTGGTTAGGGTTTATGTTTAATTTTTTTTTAAAACTTTTATCCTTATCTAATCCTTAATGGGTAATTAGATTGGCCTGCGGGCTTAATTAAGGCCCATAAGTCTAATTAGTTAATTAATAATTAAAACATTCGATTTTTATTTTTATAAAAATACTAACTTTTATAAAAATACTAAATACGATTTACACACGATAAACACGTACGAAAACAATAATAATCACATAATTCACGTAATCACATACAAATCACATAAACTCGTAATTTATATTAAATATAAATTATTAATGTTCGTAATATTAATTTCGATTAATCACCAACGTTCCGGGTTAAACTCGAGTGCGATCCGATGTGTGTGAACTAACTGACACATTTAATTAATCCTAATTAAATGCAATGTACGTGCGACTAACTGAGATAACTGAGTTTGTAACGAAAAATGTTTGAACTAACGAGGTTTGAGTTAACGGAGTTAACCTGAAAATGCCGGATGTCACATCATCCCCTTGTTGAAAGAATTTTCGTCCCAAAAATTAAACGAAGTCCGTAACGTCTGAAACAAAAAGTTTAGGTTTGTCACTTCATCCCCTTGTTGAAATAAATTTCGTCTCGAAATTTAGTTAGTACCTTCCGTGTTTGCCGTTGAATGTTTGAACAGGTGAGGATACTTTTTCATCATCTGATCCTCGCGTTCCCCCGTGAACTCCGGTCCACGCTTCGAGTTCCAGCGAACTCTGACAATAGGTATCTTACTGCGCTTGAGTGTCTTGACCTCTCGGTCCATGATCTCAGCTGGTTCCTCAATAAAACGTAACTGTTCATCAATTTCCAACTCCTCGAGTGGAACTACAAGTGTCTCATCTGATAGACACTTCTTTAGGTTTGAGACATGAAAGACATTATGCACTCCATTGAGTGTATCTGGTAGATTAAGTTGTTATGCTACTGGACCGATCCTTTTCTCTATCTCGAATGGTCCAACGTAACGCGGGTTTAACTTTCCTCGTTTTCCAAAACGAATCACACCTTTCCACGGTGAGACCTTTAATAAAACTTTGTCGCCCACTTGGAATTTTAGCGGTTTTCTACGCTTGTCTGCATAACTCTTTTGACGGTCACGAGCTGCCGCCATACGGTTTCGGATTTGCACTATTTTCTCTGAGGTTTCGTGCACGAGTTCAGGACCAGTAAGTTGGCTATCTCCAACTTCAGCCCAACAAAGTGGTGATCGACACTTTCGCCCGTACAAAGCCTCGAACGGTGCGGCTTTGATGCTAGTATGATAGCTATTATTGTAAGAAAACTCCACTAAAGGCAAGTGAGTCTCCCAGCTATTACCAAAATCTATCACACAAGCCCTTAACATGTCTTCTAGGGTTTGTATGGTACGCTCACTCTGGCCATCTGTTTGAGGATGGTACGCTGTGCTCATATCCAGACGCGTGCCTAGAGCTTTCTGTAATGATTGCCAGAAACATGAGGTGAATCGGGTGTCTCTATCGAAAATGATGGAGATTGGCACTCCATGTCAAGATACTACTTCTTTAAGATAGAGGCGGATTAACTTTTCCATTTTGTCGGTCTCTTTGATAGCAAGGAAATGAGCGGATTTGGTTAGACGATCCACTATCACCCAGATTGTGTTGCATCCAGATGGGGTTCGAGGTAATTTGGTTATGAAATCCATGGAAATCTGCTCCCATTTCCACATCGGAATTTTCGGTTGTTGAAGTAATCCGGATGGCTTTTGGTACTCCACCTTGACCTTTGAACAAGTCAGACACTTGCTCACATAGGTGGCTATGTCAGCTTTCATGTTTGGCCACCAATACAAAACTTTGAGATCGTGATACATCTTGTCGGATCCCGGATGGATAGAGTATCAGGATTTGTGAGCTTCATCCATGACTAGATCTCTTAGATTTCCATACGCTGGAATCCAAATTCGTTCCGCGAAGTAACGAATACCATCTCTTTAACCTCAAGTTGTTTCTCCATTCCACGAGTGGATTCCAAGGATAAGTTCTCCTCTTTCAAGGCTTCAAGTTGGGCATTACAGATCTTTTCGGGTAATCCTGTATGGATAGTGAGTTGTAACGCCCTGACTCATCGAGGTTTGGTTTCTTTTCTGCTTAGGGCATCGGCTACCACATTAGCTTTGCCCGGATGGTACTTGATTGCACAATCATAATCGTTTAATAACTCGATCCAACGACGTTGTCGCATATTCAATTCCTTGTGCTCAAAAATATGCTGAAGACTCTTGTGATCGGTGTAAATGGTGCACTTGGTACCGTACAAGTAATGTCTCCATATCTTGAGTGCAAACACCACGGCTCCTAATTCCAAATCGTGAGTCGTGTAGTTCTTTTCGTGGATTTTTAACTGTCGAGAAGCGTATGCGATAACCTTGTCGCGTTGCATCAGCACACATGCGAGACCTTGGATGGAGGCATCGCAATACACCACGAAGTCATCTGTTCCCTCCGGTAGAGATAGGATGGGTGTACTACATAGTTTCTGCTTTTGTAGCTGGAATGCTGATTCTTGAGTCTCGCTCCAATTATAGGGTTTATCTTTTTGGGTTAAGGCGGTGAGGGGTTGGGAAATCTTTGAAAATCCCTCGATAAAACGACGGTAGTATCCGGCCAATCCTAGGAATTTCCGAACTTCGGTCGAAGTTGATGGTGCTGCCCAATTCTTAATAGCTTCTACTTTGGCTGGATCGACATGTATTCCCTTCTCATTGATCACATGTCCTAAAAATTGAACATCGCGAATCCAAAAATCGCATTTGGAAAAATTTGCGTACAACTGTTCATGCTTCAGTAGTTCAAGGATCAAACGCAGATGCTCCTCATGCTCTTTCGGACTCTTAGAGTATATGAGGATATCGTCAATGAAGACAATGACCAATTGGTCCAGATAAGGTTTACACACACGATTCATGAGGTCCATGAACACCGTGGGTGCGTTGGTTAATCCAAATGGCATGACCAAAAACTCGAAATAGCCATACCGGGTTCTGAATGCAGTCTTGGATATATCCTCATCTCGAACTCTCAGCTGATGATATCCAGACCTTAAATCGATTTTTGAGTAGAAACTTGACACTTGAAGTTGGTCGAATAAATCGTCAATACGGGGTAGTGGGTAGCGGTTCTTGATTGTTACCTTGTTCAACTCTCGGTAATCAATGCACATGCGAAAAGTCCCATCTTTCTTTTTGACAAATAAGGATGGAGCTCCCCATGGTGATGAGCTCGGTCAGATGAAACCTTTATCCAACATCTCTTGAAGTTGAGTCGATAACTCCTGCAATGCACTTGGTGCAAGTCTGTATGGTGCTCGAGCAATAGGCACTGCTCCGGGTGTTAGGTCAATCTGAAATTCGACCTGACGATGAGGTGGAAGACCAGGTAGGTCTTCAGGGAATACTTCTGGGAATTCACGGACGATAGGGATATCTTCTAACTTTCTCTCCTCGGTAGACTTGTCAGCAACAAGGGCCAGTATCGCGGTATGACCCTTACGCAGACACTTCTGAGCCTTCATGAAAGATATGATGCCCATCACTGCACCACTTCTCTCGCCCTGGACGGATAGGATTTCTCCACTAGAAAGAGGTATACGAATGATCTTCTCACTACAGATGATCTTCTCACTACAGATGATCTTAGCTTGGTTTTCAGACAACCAATCCATGCTCACAATTATGTCAAAACTGCCAAGTGTAACTGGCATGAGATCGATGTCAAGTTCGTGACCAGATAGTTCTAACTTACATCCCTTGAGAATGTGGGTTGCCTCGATTACTTTACCGTCTGCTATCTCTACGGTATAATGATGTTCTAATAAAGTTGGGTTTATTCCTAACTGACCGCTAAGTTCTCTAGATATAAAACTTGTATCGGCGCCAGTATCAAAAAGTACAGAAGCAAAATGATCGTTTAAGAGAAACATATCGTTAACCACGTTCCGATCATTCCGAGCTTCTCCTGCTCCAATCACAAATGCTCGACCCTTTGCACCATTTCTATTGTTATTACCATTTCCACCCTGGTGGTTATTGCCATTTCCATTACCGCGCTGATGATTGTTGCCATTTCCATTCCCATTTCCGTTTCTCCTCAACTGCGGACAATCTTTCTTGAAATGCCCTTCTTTACCGCACTCAAAAAAGCCTTTAGGTGCGTTTCCAGGTGGTGTTTGTTTGTTCTGCAGATCCACCCTACAGTCTTTGGCCGAATGACCCATCTTTCCACATCGGTGACAACGGTACTGGTCGCATGTTCCATGATGGTGAAAATTACATTTGTTGCACTTCGGGTACTTGCCAACATATGAACCCTGATTCTGTTGAGAGGGGGTAGACTGATTGTTGTTCTTTGCTGGCTCAAGCTTACGGTGTTGCTGCTGTTGTTGATGAGAAGGTGGGTTTGACTGGAAGGTTTTGGGGAATGAACTGTCAAACTTCCGTTTGTTGTCAGCTGTCTTTGATAATGCACCTCTAGGGGGTAGAGTGCCTTGAGCTACTGCCTAATCGGTTAGCCTATGAGCCAACCTGATTGCTTGCTGGATTGTAGTGGGATTAGAAGATGTCACCATGCTCTTAATTTGCGGCACCAGGCCATCAATGAATTTCTCGATCCTCTTATAGGGAGGTGTTACCATTTGCGGACACAAGTTCGCCAGTTCATGCGAACGAGTAGTGTAGGCTTCAATTTCAGATCCCTCCATCTTGAGGTTCTAGAACTATCCCTCAAGTTTCTGCACTTCATCACGGGGACAATACTCCTCTCACAGCATAGTCTTGAATTCGTCCCATGGCAATGCATTTTCCATCTCAAGAGTTAGCATTTGCACTTGAGAGTTCCACCAAGTAAGGGCTGGACCCTCAAGTGTGCCAGATGAATACTTCACCTGCTTGTGCGGCGGGCAGTTACACATTGCGAATGCGGATTCAGATTTCTCCATCTAGCGGAGTAAGCCAACAGCCCCTTCGGCTCCACTGAACGAGTGAGGCTTGCAATCCATGTATGCCTTGAAAGTACAAGCCTGCTGGTGATTGTGATGACCTCCAGCATTAACAGCGGCGTGAGTAGCTGCTACAGCTTCAGCCACACGCTCATTTATGAGTGCCGTGAGCTCGGCTGCAGTCATGTTAATGTTTCCGTGACCACCGCGTCCTCCGGCGCGTCCGCCACGCCCATTTCCTCTTCCAGACATTATCTTTACATTCACAACATACAATAATGAGAAAATATATCGCATTTTATCATCATACAAGTTCAAGTAAATAAAGAAATTCAAACCACAACATCTAACATTTCAATAATAGTAATACTTGATAAAATAAATTGTAACGATTACAACTAAATTCAACCAAACATCAAAATTCTAGAAACATCTGTTGGATGAGAACAACCCTGCCCATCTAGGTTCAAAAGAAAAGACGTAAATAAGTAATGAAGATAGATGATCAAATGTCACTGCCAACTGATGTAACATCGGATGCTACATCATCATCCTCATCCTGGTCTCCTGCAGGTGCATCCTCTGGTGCAACTCGTGCTGCTTCAGCAGCTGTAAGTCGTGCCTCCACTTGCTCAATCCTGGTGTGGAGTATATCTAGGTTCCACTCTGCAGTGTTCAGCCGGTCCTCCATATCCACACATCCATTTGCCAAATTCTCATGAGCTGTATCATTTGCTGCTAAATCTGCAGTCAGTTTGGTGATCCTCTGGTTCATCAACATCTCTCGCTGAAGTATGCTAGTAATCTCTCCCGCTGCATCTCTCATGTTCCGGATCTCCCGGTCCATCCTAGCCACAAAGGCAGCTATCACCTGCTCATAGGGGTACTGCAATGGTGGCAAAGCTCGTACAAAAGATGATGAAGAAGAAGCAATGTCAGTAGAGAGTGGAGGTGGGACTTCCTCCTCGCGGATCCAGTTCCTGATCCTATCGGGATACCAATCCCAGTCCTGCGTGTTACCTTTTGACACGCACATGAATAGGCTTATCATGCCCTACTATGGTGTTGATCGGGTTGACTCGACGTCTCCTCGGCTCTGGCAAAGGTACTGTAGGAACATCTTGCTCCTGAACGACTGAGGATGTAGGTGAATTGGGTGGGGTCGACATTTCCTGTAACGGGATGAGTGAGTGCCATGTTTGAGTGTAAGTGGTGTGTAACTAATGCATGTATGTGGTTATAGTCTAGTATGCATTTCCTAGTTCTCTATAACCAATGGCTCTGATACCAATCTGTCACACCCCCAAAATCCACTAACGGAGTTTTACCGTTAGGAGCGTGACATACCAGGATCTCAGTCATTAGTTACTTTGAACGACTCTATATGAGTTTAAGAAAAACCACTAGTATTGCTCATAGTCACGATGCAACACTAGAAATGAAAACACTGATTTAATGTAAGACTGCGGAAGCGAAAAGTTAAATGCAAAGCATGCGCCAAAACAGTTGCGCCAAAAGTAAATAATCCAACGATAAATAAAACAAGAAGTTATTGAGTTTGAAAACGATGGACTTCGAATGCATGCATGCCTTAGCTTGTGCTTGTACCTTATTGACCTGAGAAAACATGCTAAAACGTGTCAACACTAGGTTGGTGAGTTCACAGGTTTCAATGTTTGTAAAGTTTACTAGATAATACCATTTACAATTATATCATAGGTAGCTAACCTAGTACATGTTACTAAAGCGTTTCGACACCGAAGCTGACTGTTTATGTTTGTACTGCCTCCCACCATGACTATCATAATCAATGGTGAATGTTTAGGTCAATGTTACAACCGTTCGACTTCCCGTCGTGTTAGCGCGACTAACGCGGGTGGGGCTTGTCAATGCCCAGTAGTACTACTCAAGATTACCTCGCTAACCCATATACTAACGGTTCGATAAGTAAGGACTTTCATGATATGTTTGCGCTTAGTACACAAGTGATATAAAAGAAACATAAGATCTAAATGTTCGTACCCATGTTTTCTCCCCCAAGTTTAAACCATAAGAAAAGGGGCCGTGAAACTCACCTTAGAGTATGTGCGAAAGAAAACGAACTTAGAATGCTTGACGACTAACTGCCACCTATAAACACCGGTTTATAAGTGTGTGTTTGTGCAAGATGATACGAACCCTAAGTATCCAAACAATCCCATTGTTTAAGTGTTTGAAAAGAGTTTACAAGTTTGACTCATGTTTGACCAAGTTTGACCCGACGACCCGTTGGTGACACGATGTATGAAATAATGTTTGATTAATATAATACTTCCATATTACACACATACGATCATGCAAGTAACACTTAGCAACAATTTCTTATTGTCATAACAAACAGGTATGGTTTCCAAAAATAGAAAGTTTCCAAAAATAGAAAGTTTCCTAAAATAGAAAGTTTCCAAAAATAGCAGGTTTCTATAAATAACAGGTTTCTAAAAATAGCAGGTTTCTATAAATAGCATGTTTCTATAAATAGAAAGTTTCCATAAATAGTAAGTTTGTTCGGGACTCGTGTTTCCTGGAAACTATTATCATTGATATATTCGTAGGATCACTCTAACATGTTCTAGATCATCACATCACATAACAATTGTCTAGAACCTAAACATGCAAATCATAATTCAAGACAAAGTTTCAAACTTTAGTAACCTATGACTAGCATGTGTGATTTCAAACACCTAACACGTTACAACCAGTTATTGTGTCCTATCTAACATAGATCTATCATCAAACCATATCATGCATGTCTAAATAGCAAGTTTTAACCACTTTTAACAATTAAAGTTTCCTTATTTGGAAAGTTGGTAAAACTGGGTTATGTATTCAAAATCTGATTTCACAAATCATCTAACACATGTATCAAGTAACTCATAACCATCATCACATCATCCTAATCATGTCTAGCATGCAAAATAGAATTCATAAAAAGTTTCCCTTTTTAGTAACCCGTCCATTACACGCTTAATTCATCCAATTAACACGTCCAATCAATTTTAAATCTTTCAACTAATATAATTTTAACTATATTAATCATAATCCACGTCTAGCATACGATTCCTATACTTCACATAATCAACAATATTCAATTTTCAACTCGTATGACAACTAGGGTTTCATATACGTTCATCAAATCATCAATACAATTCAACAACATCAAACAATTAACGAATTCATTATCATATTTCAAAATCATTACGTTTGGATAATCTAGGGTTTCGATCTCAAAAATAATAATGAAATAACGACGGATTTTTATAAAATAACTTACGTAGGAACGTTAGGAATGCGTAGACTAGCACGTATCTACTTCCGGATTCACGATCGGGGCTCGAACGAGGTGTGTTTGGACTGCTTGAAGATCTCGGTCGAACTAGGGGAGGTGGGGATGGGGGTCGACGGCTTTAGGGTGGTTAGGGTTTATGTTTAATTTTTTTTTTAAAACTTTTATCCTTATCTAATCCTTAATGGGTAATTAGATTGGCCTGCGGGCTTAATTAAGGCCCATAAGTCTAATTAGTTAATTAATAATTAAAACATTCGGTTTTTATTTTTATAAAAATACTAACTTTTATAAAAATACTAAATACGATTTACACACGATAAACACGTACGAAAACAATAATAATCACATAATTCACGTAATCACATACAAATCACATAAACTCGTAATTTATATTAAATATAAATTATTAATGTTCGTAATATTAATTTCGATTAATCACCAACGTTCCGGGTTAGACTCGAGTGCGATCCGATGTGTGTGAACTAACTGACACATTTAATTAATCCTAATTAAATGCAATGTACGTGCGACTAACTGAGATAACTGAGTTTGTAACGAAAAATGTTTGAATTAACGAGGTTTGAGTTAACGGAGTTAACCTGAAAATGCCGGATGTCACATATTAGGTCCCTACAATGGATGTCAGTTAACTTTTCTGTTAGAATTTAAAAAAAAATGACCAGAATACCCTTAGTATTAAATACACAAAAATAAAGAATTAACAACTAAAACAGTCCCAAGTCTGTTCTTCCATTATCGCCGCTCCAGTTCAAACCGCCACCGCCATCATCTCTGGTGAGTCAACCACCGCATCCATGTTCAACTGAACAACCACCACCATCGCAACCACTGTCTCACATTCTTTTCCATCCATTTGCTTCCCTGCAATGATGAAGAAATCGGAACCAGTTATGGTCTCACCACACCGCCACCACCACTTTAGGTCTCGTCTTCTTCCCCCAAGCGATAATGAAATTTGCGACGATCCCACCCATCGCCATCAGCTTCACCTCCCCCCATGCGACAGCGATGATGATGGAGTCTAATTTGAACTGACCACATCGATTTACTCAAGAAAATTTGTTCAATTTACTGATGTACTAGAAACTCAAGATTCATCTGTAGATAGAACTTAAATATGAGATTTAATTTGAACTAAGAAATTCAAGATTCACTAGTGTAAAACTTAATTTGGTTTGAGATTTGATTTAAAATTTTGTTTTAGTTTGTTAGTGTGAATCTCGACAAATGAAGTATCAAGCTTGTATGTTGAGGGAAGTGATAATTGTTAAATCTTGAATTCTTGATCTGAAAGGTCGTATTCTTTAATACGATTCGAAGCTTCAATCCCGTTTGATGGAATCTGAATTCTGTTTAGAAGAAAGACCCTTCATAAATGAGGACTTTTGCAATGGTGAGGATGGTCGTGGTGAACAAGTCGCCGGCTGATTTGACGAGGAAGGTGGGGATGGTTTCAGAAAGGTTTACCCAAGAATTTAGGTTTATTTTCGTATAAGGGTATTTTGGTCATTTTACATGCACTTAACATAAAAAGTTAACTCATATTTATAATATGGGCCTAATATGTTACCTGTTGTCATACCAAAGGGAGCAAAGATGTAGTTTCTTATACTTTGGGAGCCAATCCAAAATATTGACATACCACAGGGACCTTTCGTGTAATTTACTCAATATTTTATTAAAACTTATTAGATCATAATTAGATCTTATCTTAGAATACAATTTTATAATTATTAAATCTTCATTATTTTTTATTTATAATTTTTAAATCTTAATTAATTTTTATTTCACCAATGACTGATGACATCCGGTATACAAATCTTCATATAAATTTCTGGGTACAACAAATTGGATTTATTCAACTCGTGTAATACATGAGTTTTCTAATCTAGTTTATTATAATTAAAAAATTAAGACAGTCACAACTAATACCGATTAAATATGATTACAAAACCTAATAATCGTAATAGTTTACGTTTACTTTCTTATATATATGATTAACAATCGTAATTGATTGCTAACCGTAGCCATAACTTGATTAAATGAAATCTTATAAACAATAATTATTATAAGTTAATTATTGACCATAGACCCATAGTCCTAAACGTAAAAATTACATAACAATTCTTTTTATTTAATAATCAAAATAATTAAAAACTCTTGTGGTTTTATACTTTTATTAATGTTTAATTGTTTAGCTTACTACACATGTCAAAATGCAGATGTGAGAATATATTAAAATCCTATGGTTGGCTGTCAAGTGTCAACAAACTTTGGCGCACATGAAGCATACTAACTCTGTACATTTAACGGCTGTGAGTTTTATATTCGATGTTATTTCGATATGTAGTTATGTATGTGTAATTAAATAAAATATTCTTTCATGAATATGAAAATATAGATCAAGTCTTGGTTAATTTAATTTAGAGTAAATAAATAGATGAGGCTTGGGTTTAATGACAAAGTCATTTGTAGTAAGAGTGGTGAAACTCTCATTGGGGGTTGGGTCAATGGTAAAACCATTTGGGGGTTAACCAAGTGTATAAAAATAACAAGTTTTGGAAAGTACGAAGATAGTCACACAGAAAAAAAAAAGATTTTGGATGAAAGTGACGAAAGTAATCAAACCGCAAGGAGAAAAATGACAGTTTACTTTTTAATTTATTTATTACTAGGTTAAAATCTCGTGTATTACACGGGTTAAATAAATAAAATGTTATATATTTAGTAATAAAAAATTAATATGTTTAAAAACCCGTGTAATACATGTGTTGAATAAACCAGTAGATTACATCGGTTGAATAAAATATAATGTAATTTGTTAACAAAAACATTTGTCAAAATATGTTTTTAAAAAAATGTAATTTGTCGTGACAGTTATAAGGTCTGTTAAGTTAGTTTTTAAAATATTTTTTTTCAACTGAGTATTAATTTTTTTATTTAATCGATAAATGTTAGTTCATATTAAGTTCATTTGATTGATGATATAATAACTATTTATAATTAAATAATAACTATCCGTAATTAGATTTATTAATAATAAAGATTATTATTTAATAAGAGAGAGAAATAGAAAATCTAATATTTAATAGAAGAGAGAGACGGGAAAATAAAGGTAAGGAGTAATCAGAGAGTGACACGTGTCCTGAATAGATTTTCATTTATTATAATAGTAAGATTATTTTTTTAACAACCTTAAATGACACATAACATGCAGTTACATAATAAAAAAACAACAACTATTAATAATAAAGTCCATCAACGTATTAAGTAATTTATAGAAACAATTCACACTTAAACGTAATTCTTACCCTTAACGGCTTTTTAATTCAATCTAGACTAGAGCCTTTAAATAAAAAAAATGGCAGTTACGTTTGTTACTTCTCTCAAGCCCTAATCAACGGTTAATTAACTCCTCCACTCCACCATCGGTTACTTCTCTCAAGCCCTAATCAACGAGGAGTTTTCTCCTACTCCACCTCCGAATAAAAATTGCATCCGATTTGTTATCAGTTTTCTGATATGTTTATTGATATGCAGAAGAAACGAGGGTGAAAGATGAAGTCGCATCACACAAATTTGGCATTTATAAGGATTTTTATCTCATCAAGACTTGCCTTTTTAATTTCAACTAAGCCTTTTTTATTGTTATACATTGTGGTGTTGGGGCATTTTGATTTATACAAAAAAGCCTTTTAACTTTTACTTGGTATTGAACCATTTTTTCTTCATTTTATGTGTTGAAATGGAGAGTTTGAATTAATTTTATATGTTTGTGAAGTTCATTTGGTATTAGTTTGGGCAACCCGGACAAAGATGGGAATAAAACTAGGCTATCTATTCGGGTGGCGTATGATAAGCAGATTAACGTGAAACCAAACATAGTTACTTACATTCACATGTTAATGCTTACAACTATTCAAATGTTTAAACATAATATATAATTCAACTCAATAAAGTTGGGTTAACTTGATAATAATGGAAATATTCAATTTGGTAGATAGAGATAACACAATCATAAATATATGAACCCATATTCCAGAATTCAATATAAATCCAAGTGTCAAATAAAAAGTAGGATGGACGGAGCTTCAGATCTTCTAGAGAGCCTATAGGCCGCAACCAAAGGCTGGAAATTTAGATCCCTTCAACTCTAGCCTTTAAAGGTCCCTGATCCGGCCAGGTATGGTGTTGACCTACGCTTGTTAGGTGTTGACGTGCATTCATGCTCTCTTGACTTTCGAAAACAAGGCGCAATAAAAATAACAAACATGGGTCATGGCTGTGTTTTGTGGTTTCCAAGTATTAATTTAGGGCTTCTCAATCTAACTATATAGAAATACAATGATGATGAAGATGATGATACCATGAAAATGTAACCAAATCATATATGCTAATTATGGTAAAAATCATTACACTATACCATAGCTAATATATTCTCTTTGATACTCTTAAGAAACAAATTTTACATCTAACTAGTATCAGTATACATCTCATAATAAATGTAAAGCATACAATACAATACAACATTTAAAAAAATGCAACATCTCTGTAGTTCAACCATAGGGTAGCCGGATCTAGTCGATTTAGTGAACCATTAGTGTTTCTCAGGTTTTATTTTTCCCCAGAATAAAACCCTTTGGAAATATTCATGTAATACAATTTTAGAAAAAAAAAAAAAAAAACACTTAAAAATTGTTACAACACAAACTAAAAATGATCGCATAATAGAAAAACATTACAAACAACATTTATAACCCCACTAACCATATATAACAAGGTGGCCATGCCCATAGAATCAACACTATAAGAAGCACCAAAAATTTAACGTGGTTTGTTTTCTTTAAACGCCATGCTTGTGCTAGCATAGTAAGATTCTGAATTATTAGTACCATATGAAACTAATGGGACCTCATAGAGATCAGACTGCTCAACTTCTAAGACTAAGCTACTAGTCTCTTCATATGGTTGTTGTTGAATCCAAGGATGAGTTGTGAATTTCCTCAAGTTGTCTAGCTCCACTGATACCTCTTTCATTGTAGGTCTATCACGACCCTCTGAATTAAGGCATCTCTTTACCAAATCACCTACGACTTGTATTTGTTCAAGAGTCCCTTCACGTAATATTCGAGGCTCAATAATTTTATATAAGCAGTTTTCTTTAATCGAATTGACAAAATATGTTGCTAAGTTCTTTTCAACATCGATTCTATCAACGCCAATGGGCTTTTTCTCGGTTATGAGTTCTGCAAGGACCACTCCAAAGCTATATACATCACTTTTATTGGTTAGTTGGCTTGTGCTGAAGTACTCTGGATCAAGATATCCTAGTGTGCCTTGAATAAGAGTAGTTACTTGTTCGTGATCTAATGGGACTAACCGTGATACACCAAAATCTGAAATTTTTGCCGTGTAGTTATCATCTAATAATATGTTGCTAGACTTGACATCTCTGTGTATGATTGGCATAATAGTTTCTGAATGAAGGTATGCAAGTGCACTAGATGCTTCAACGGCTACTCTCAATCGATTGTCCCATGATAGCCAACTCATTCCACCCGACCTAGAGTGAATGTGATGGGAAAGTGTGTTATTAGAGATGTATTCAGAAACTAGTATAGGGACTTCCTCTTCCAAGCAACACCCTAAAAGTTCTACCACGTTTCGATGTATGACTTGTGTAAGGATCAAGAGTTCATTTATGAACTGTTGTGCTTGGCCCTCATCCATTATCTTGGACTTTTTTATTGCAACTACACGTTTATCAGATAAAACTCCCTTGTACACTACACCATGGGCACCTCGACCAATAATGTTTTCTTGAGAATAACTATTAGTGGCTTTACGTAGTGGTGTAGTGCTAAACAACCCTTGTGTATTCATCTTGTGATTTAGCAACATGCCCCCATTTTGCTCAAAGAACTTTTCTCGGAGCTTCATTAGCTTCCTCCTCCTTAAACCGATGAAAATCCACGATATAATGGATAATATTGCTAAGAGGCCAAACACCATTGCTACATGCAATTGAAAAACAACACTTTAAGTGAAGAACATGGTTTTGGAAAACTAACACTTAAAAGACTGATTTTAAGGCTAGCGATAATAGTGGACATACACATATTGATCATAAGAGCCTTACCTATGCTGAAAATAGTTGAAGAAAATTTTAAGTCTTTAGGTTGGTGACAACCATTTTCTATTTTTGCATCACCAAAAGATCCTCGAGGACAAGTACAATTGTAACTCCCAGGAGTATTTATGCAATCACCATAACAATGGTTGCTTCTTGGATCCTCACACTCGTTAATGTCTAAAGAAAGGAAAATTGTTAAAGAATGCAGAAAACATCATAACTTTCATTTTTTTTTATTATTCTGATGTGACTGAAGCGACATGTCTAGTCACTGTCGGTTTAACTTTTGGGCTATACGACCTGTATTAGTGCTACACGAGTCGTACATAAGGTGTCACAGGATTTTTTGGGTGTATCTATAACAACACCCTAAATCTAATAGTAATCTGCCTTAAATCTAAATTCTTAGTTTCATCTCTAGGCCTTAAATAGAACCATTTAGGTGATATTTCAAAATACGTACTTTCAAACCTTTGAAGTTCCTTTAAAAATATTATATCGTTTTAACCATTGCATTTAATATATTTTAGTAATTTTATATGTGTATCAACTAGTTAAAAAAGACAAATGTCATAATAAAAATTACACGTGTTAACAAGCAGAGGCGGACAATCTTATGGGGACTGGGGTCAAGCGATCTCACACTTTTTTTTATTTTATTTATTTATATGTTACGCATACTAATGAAAATCGAGAGTTTGTTGAACGATGATCTCTATAAATAATTGAATTTGCATATATGATTAATGAACAAATTAGAGATGATGCTTGATAGAAGTGGTTGATCACATCTACCTTGTAAGGTGAATGAAAAGAACAAGAAGCTCATTGGTTCTCAAATTATAACCATTCGGAGGAGGGATGAATAATACTTATTGACTGGTTAACTTGACGTTGATTTATGATGTCAACAAACAGATAAATTTAAGACAAGACCGAGCCAGTTATTGACATAGTCGTCATCATCATAGATCGAGACTTAATTGTAATAAAATGATTTACTTTTTAATAATGTAAATTTTAGAAATATCCTAGATCGAATGTAGGTAAGGCTATATCTGTTTCTTTCTTAAAGTCACTTCCCTAACCAAAAAATAAAAATAAAAATGCAACCGTGATGTCATGTTTGATTAGCAGGAATTATCAAAAGAAATGAAAATTAAACTCTATTTTGGTTGTCTAAGAGAGAGTAGAAATTGGTCCAACAAAACCTTTTAATTAATAGAATTCAGAATCCTTCAACATTTGAAAGGAAACTTCACAAATGTTTACAATTTATGTAATAATCCTAACCGTTTTTCATTTTGTTTTTAAAGATATTTGAGTTTGGATCTTTGTTTTTTAATTTTAGATTTTAAAGGCTAATTTTGTCATTTTACGTACTTTTACATTCCAATTCCGTGAACCAAACAGCGCCCCATAACTGTCTATTTAATTGATAAAAAGGAATGGAATGACCTTGGCGACCAGGAGACAGATAAGGGTTTCCTTGATAACCATCTTTGCACATGCAACGGTACTCACCGGTTACCCTTGTAGAGCTAACACACTTGCTATTTACCAGAATTGGAGAAGAAGAAACTAAAAGATGGAAGGAATTGAATTCATAATCTTTGCATATCCATTCTATAGCTAAACACCCATATAAATAGCAATATAAATTACATTGAATACCCCCTACTATCCTTAAATAAAACATTTCCCCCTTAACCTAATTGACTAAATAATAATAAAAATAATTAAAAATAAATCGTAACAATACTCCCCACTTAAAAACATTCTTGACCTCAAGAATCACAAATTAACGGAAAACAATTGCAACATCCATGGACACTTTGGGTCGACCCGTTCCACGGTGGACGCCATTCAGTTCATCCAATGGCATTCGGGGCAGTGTCAATGAGACGCCACAGTGGATGCCATTTATGTCTATCGGTTGCATTGCCTATCGGTGTTGATTCTTCCTTTACGAACACCGGTTTTGTCGTCTGTTTCAATAGGTTCAGAACCACTAATGGTACGGTTTTTGAAAATGGTACGGGTGTAATTGTTAGCAGTCGTTTCGGGTTTGGGGGGGTTGAAGGGATTGTTCGCATGGATTTTTGGGCAGTTTTTGGTGCAACTTTAATGGATGTTATGGGTTGTGGGACTATTTTAGGTGTAGGCGGAGCAGGTTGTGGTTTGGTTTCCTTTGCTAGATTTGGTGTAGACGGCACGGGTAATGTGGATGACGCGGCTGAAGCTTGTTTCTGCTTCGATCTGGTTGGATCCAATCCTAGTGCCACCATTATTTGTTCCTGTTGTTTCATCGCTTGCTCTTGTTGTTTCATGATGACGGCTAGGGTTGCCCAGAGGCCAAAAATCGCCTTGTCGGGCTCCTTTTCAACCTCTTGATTACGAGTGTTCGTCATGATAGCGTGATAGAATTCCGATGGGGGAATCGGAACGGCTCGGATACCCTTGATAGGGTTAAACCAGAATTGGAGAAGAAGAAACTAAAAGATGGAAGGAATTGAATTCATAATCTTTGCATATCCATTCCATAGCTAAACACCCATATAAATAGCAATATAAATTACATTGAACACCCCCTATTATCCTTAAATAAAACATTTCCCCCTTAACGCAATTGACTAAATAATAATAAAAATAAATCGTAACATCTTTGCACATGCAACGGTACCCACCGGTTACCCTTGTAGAGCTAACACACTTGCTATTTGATTGGCAGGCAAAACCATCTGCTGCTTCCGCTTCTTCACAACTCAGATTACCAATAGCCCACTCAAGCACCACTGAGACATTACCTTCAATCTTTTCACGGAAAAAAGTATCATTTAAATCGGTTACACCATTAAACATGTACGCCTTCTCCTCAGCGAGAAACGCGTATGTACATCGATTATAAGGCCTCCTGTAGCCCGCATCATCCGAGTCAAGCAAGGTACTGAGATGAGTTATATAGTGGTTTATGTCTTGTTCAATGGATGATTGACAACAACCGTTGCCTGAACACTCGCCACCTACGGTTCCCTCCGGAACACCACACAGCCTGTACCCGACATTGATTCTGAGCTGCTGATCCAAGCATAATCATTGCAGCCTGAACTTGTTTGCCCGTGAAAAAGTGTATGGCAAATTGGTTAAATCCGGAGAGATACCAAATGAGTTGGAAGCTGTACCATTTGGTGAATAGCATCTAGTAGCCAGAAACCCGGAGTGTGGAATCAGATATCTGTTTGATGGAGGTGTAATCTATAGAGGCCGTGGGAGGTTTTGAAGATGTGTTGCAGTAGATGTCAAAACCGGGGCCTATAGAACATTTAGTTGAGTTGATGCCGATGCCAAAAGGATAGGGAACGATTAAGTCTCCACATCGGCTCTGGCAGCCTGGCTTTGCCCCGTTGAGGAGGGTGTAGGTGACATTTGAACCAGAGGTTGTGAACAAGAACATCACCCACATTAGAACAAGGATTTTCATGGCTGCGTTTCCAAACTTGTGATCTACAAACTTTTGATGCAGTAGTATGTGATGGCATATGTTATAGTCCACATCATGAAAAGGTCAACCGTTCAAATTGTATTTAAGTAATCCTCTAACTGTTGTTATCAAGTGTCCGGCAGTAGTATGTATATCCAATTTTTAATTTTACAGAAATAAATTGACTGACCTTGTCGTTACACAATATTATATAGATACAGAATCTTGTAACATCTACTATGTACACAGAAATTTAGAGGTTACTATGCATGCTCTGAAGCAATTCTGGCTAATAGTAACTGAACATGGTGTAATCTTTACCATAAAGGCCCTGCTCCTTGCCAACCAAAAGAAGAGTTGATGATACATGGTTAACACATTCGGTGAGGTTTTTGGTCTGAATTGTTTATAAATAAAAGTTGGGTAACGGAGGTTCACGCAGAACAAGCCGATTAAAAGAGGTTTAATTTGGCTCTGTCGTTTTAGAAAAAAAGTACCAAAACTATCATCGGTAAACTGGGCCGTTGATGTCAATCTAACTCTCTTTAGAAACCCATTTCAACATTGATTGATGGGTGGGCTTACAGGCCCATAATCCAAATCTATTGACCATTTCTGTAAATCATCATCATCATCTTTAATATACCCTCCCATGACATGATGGAGGATTCCAACTGCTCTACCAGTTCTGTGTTTAATGCTAAAAAGGTGTGAATTCAAATTCAAGATGCAAGAATTCATCTAAACAACAAAGGATGTCTTTTTTGTAGTTTTCTGTGAATTCAAACTAAAGAGGTGGTTTTTTGTTGGTGCATGTTAATTTATTTAGACAAAATATATGAACAAAAAGAAGCTAAAGATCAAGAAAATGAATCCATTTTTGAAACAGATAAAGTGACTTACATAAGTATTATGATTGGAATCAATTTACCTGAGAATTCAGGCAGATGAAACTCTTGTTACCTTGACTCCAGGAAATAAAAAATAAAGAAATATATAAATAGATGCCACCAAGTTCCAATAGTAAACCAAAGAAAAGACATGAAAAGAGCATTAAGAAGAAAAAAACATATTTCCTCTTTCAATATGTTCTGTTCCCTAACCACCTTCTCAACTAAAAGCTCTGATAAGATCAATAATAATGTGAGTAGTTCTTTAGATCTGTCTGTTTATTATTTTATTTTACTTGACTCCTTCTGTAAATTGTTATATTGTTGATCAATCATAATGGTAATCATAATAATGATCATGATCACCATATGATCAGAATCATGATCATAATTATTCTTGTCTTAAATATCTAGCTATAATCAATTTAAATTCACATCCAAACACCCCCATAACCCTTCTTTTTGGCTTTAAACATCTTGGTGTTCCTGTTACATTTAGTCTATAAGACTAGCTTAATCTGGGTGGCATGATTCTCAAGTCATTTTAACAATCAACATATCCCTGGCATCAAAATGTAGTTTTCATATCCCTGACATCAAAGTGTTTGTATTAATACAAAATTACTCCTTTGATTCATTTATGATCCTGAGATCCCAATATAAATACAAAAAATATGCTCTTCTGTTCATATACAATTCGCAGGTTGAATGTTGCAAGTAAAGAACTTATGCATCAAATGAATAACTGTAAGGAGACATAAGAAATTCAATAGGTCCCTTTAAGCCTATATTACCTAGACAGAACCCGGCCAGAATTCCAGATTGAAACCAAAACCAAGTTCCAGAGATTCGGTAATGCAATCGGTGACTGGTGGCGTTTTCCAATGGATCAAAGACTGTGATGGTTTCCAATGGTGGTTGTGGTTAGCGATTAGCTGCGACTTGACGATTTAAAAGTAGTTGTGAAAATGTCAAAGAAATTATCCAGATTCTAAGGATGGCGAAGATAGAAGATGTTAATGTGTATGAACCAATGTGATCGGAGAAAGAATACCAGGAGCGGATGTCTTCTTTCCCATGGTCTGAGACGACGAAGCAAAAAACCTAGGAACCTGTTTTAGCCCATCCTGAGTTTCAAATCTGCCCAGTTTGACCTGTTGAAAATACTAATTAACCAAAGCCACCCATTACAATGTATTAGCAGTCCAAACTAACCCATATTTAAAGGGCTTTGGATAAGGATTGCCAGGTATGTCTAAAAACAAGGAATGTGGATTGTTTTATGTAACTTTCCTCAAAAAGAAAATTCAAAAGGAATATATTAGAAAGGGATAATCCAAATCAAAATAATATATACTCGTATATATTTTTTGATTTGGATTAAAAAATTTAAATTTAAGTAGCCTATCCAATTTATTAGACAGTAAAATACATATAGTTATATTAGAGGGGTTAATGTGTAACTTTGTACTCTATTTATAGTTCTTGTAATCTTCCATTATTCAATACAATAAACAACACAATTATCAAAGATTATTACAATTGAGTGAAGTTATTTGAAAATACACTTTCCATTTTGAAATACAGGACAATATTATATAAGGCTCTCTCTTAATTTTTCCAAATCTAAAACACCAACAAAAGTTTAATTAAACAAAAGAAATTGAAAGGGACGATAAAGCGGCTTACAATCTGTGATTATAAATCAAAGAAGAAGTGGAACTGGTGCCGGATGGCAGAATTAAAAAACGTTCTGCTTGTGGTCTCTTACCATAAAAATGGCTGCATGCGCAGCAGCACCAACTATGAGAAACCCACGAGGTTAGCTTACAACGAAAAACACCATCACATTTTAAAAATATAAAAAACTTACCTGCATAATTATGCAGCTTCCACAGTAATTGGTACTACCAAATGCTTCAAATCTAAACTCCCCTCCTCATTTCCCTCCAACTCATGGGCAATAGAATTATATCCAAACAACTTCATTACTTTACCAAGTGATCTCAACACCAGATAAATTTCTTTCTTTTTAGCTTGTCGTCTATCTTTCACCATAAAAACATGAACTTTACCCTCGACTTCAATCCAACTACAGCCTGGCTGTTTAATGACGCCTCTTTGCTTCATAAGCTTTCAAACCCGTTTAACCTCTCCCCAGTTTCCCATCTCAGCATACATATTTGAAAGCAAAACATACGGACCAGAGTTATTAACATCTATCTCTATTAACTTTTCTGCCACATATTTCCCTAACTCTATATTACCATGAACTTTACAACCACCAAGCAAAGACGCCCATACGACAACATGGGGTTGCATTGGCATATTATCAATTAACTCTTTGGCTTCATCAAGACAACCAGCTCGACCAAGTATATCAACTATACACGCATAATGGTCACTCGTTGGTTGTATTCCAAATTCTTTACTCATTGAGTTGAAATAATGACGACCCTCATCAACTAAACCAGCATGATTACAAGCAGAAAGTAATCCAATCATTGTAACATGATCTGGTTTCTCACCTGCTGCCAACATTTCTTTAAACAATTCAATCGTTTCTACCCCGTAACCGTTTTGAGCAAACCCTACTATGATTGCATTCCATGATACCCAATCTTTACAAGCCATATTTTTTAAAACTTGTTTCCCCTCTTCTATGGATCCACATTTAACATACATATCTATAAGAGAATTTCCTACAAATATATCACTTTCGGGTCCAGACTCAAATCTAAACCCGTGTTTTAAGACATGGGCGTGAGCTTGCTGGCCTAATCTCAAATCAGCAAGGTTTGCACAGGCGTTAAGAAGATTCCCAAAGGTATAATGTGTTGGAAAGACGTTTTCTTGTTTTAGTTTGCGAAAGAGTCCTAATGCAGTTTCATTGTCTCCACTTTGTGTGTAGCCAGCAATCAATGCATTCCATGATACTATATTTCTATCTGGCATACTGACAAAAATTGAACGTGCAGTTTTGATGTTTGATGACTTAGCATAACCGCTAATAATGGAGGTTTCTGTTATGATGTTTTTGATTGGCATTGTATCGAAAATCCATCTTGCTTCTATGATTTTACCGCATTTTGCATACATATCAACCAACGCGTTGCATATGACAATATCATCCCTTAGCTTGTTAAATTTTATAACTCGATTGTGAATTTCCCGTCCCAAATTCAGTTCTGACAAGCTTGCACATGCACTGATCACACTTGCTAGAGTGACCTCATCTGGTTCAATTCCAGTGTTCATCATTTTCTTGAAAATATCAAGAGCTTCATCAGCTGGACCATTTTGTTCATAACATGAAATCAAACTATTCCAAGAAACCGTGTTTCGTTGACTCATCCCGTTGAAAACCTTTTGAGCACAACCCACATTTCCACATTTTGAATACATGTCTATAAGAGCACTACCCATATAAACATCTCGTTCATAAGGAGACTTCAACACAGAAGCATGAATCAGAGTACCCATTTTCATATTCCTCAAACCCGCACATGAACTTAGAGCACTACCATAAGAATACTGGTTAAGCACAAAATCTTGAGAGTGCATACGTACGAAAAACTCAACCGACTCAGAGAACCGTTCATGTTGAGCAAAACCTGACACCATAGAGTTCCATGAGCACTGATCAGTCACAGGCATGGACCAGAAAACCTGGTTTGCTTCATCTAAAAGACCCGCATTCGTTAGGGTAGATAAAACAGCATTCCAAGAGAATATGTTTCTCTCAGGAATTCGATCGAACACCTTGTATGCTTCATCTACCGAACCAGACTTTCCATAAACGTCAACTAGCGTATTTAGGATGAATGTTTCGGAGCAGAATCTGGATTTGATGATCTGGGCATGTATGCATTGGGTTCGTTTCAAAGCTGATTTTGATTTGAGGCATAGTTCCAAGAGGCTTGCGAAATGTGAAGAGTTAAGAAGATGGCGGTCGTTGACCATTCAAGCTTGCTTTAAAATTTTCTACTTGTGAATTTGCTGTGATTGAAGTTTGAGCATGGTATGGTATCATCAACACTTGTGTGCAATTAGTATTATGAAGACCAAGAAAGAAAATGGAAATCAAAGAATAAAAGAATTTGATTTGCTGACCTCAAGTGTTGGAGTGAAGACCAATTAGGGTGAAATTAGACATTACCAAAACAATATCTTCGAATCAGAAAACGATTTGGATACATAGAGTCGTACCTCAAATACACGTCATTGAAATCAATTCCCGATTGGATTTGGGGCTTGCGTAGGGTTATTTCAGTAATGGACTTATTTAAAAGAGACCCAACTTTTTCTTAATCTTGTAAATACTTTTAAAGTAGAGTCCTTTATTTGAGTAGGGGCCAAGTCCAGATTCCTCCTTATTCTTAAATATAAAAAAATAGACATTCAGAGCATCTCTTCACGTCGCGCTTTGTTGATTCGGTGGTGTGGAACCATATTAGTTGGCTCACACAATCGAAACTATAATATGGGATCTTATGATGGCTTGTAGGTGTTTGTGGTTTGCTAGAAATGAGAAAAGGTTCAACAAAAAAGTGATCAAACATCATTCTTAGTATCAAATCTCTCGGGTTCTTATGGTTTTCTAATAGACCCAATCCTAAACCCGTTTCCTGGGATAATTTGGTGTAAATTCTCTTTTATATAATTAGTTGAGTTTTGAGTGTTGCAACCCGCTTTTCTCTTCTAAAAAAAAAGCAGGGAATTCATAGATCTGTGGATGTATTCATCAGACCCTTTGTTGTTGTTGTGACGAGGACACGAAGCATGCTAAGTTCGTGGTCCCATAGATTGCGTCAATGTTGCTACCAAAACTCACCGGGTCAGGGTCGGTTTGATGTAACATCAGTTGTGAAGAACAGACTCGGTTCAGATCCGCCTTGGCGAAGTCAGTTCTTAGTCTTCCCAGGTCCAGATCTGGGTTGCATCCACGTGAAACTCTAGGTAGAGGATCCGGGGGCTTAGCACCCCCGAATGCATTCCAGCGCTCAAGTCAGTATCGTATTGGCGATGGTAATCTTGTATATGTATGTTCATACATGTATATTTTGTATATTGTAGTATAGAGAGACTTAGGGGTGGCAAAGGTGGGGTTACGGATAGAGTCTCTTTTATAGGGGAAGAACCCTAATGAGCTAGGTGGTCACTGGAGTTGGGCGCATCCAAACTGGATCCACATATTGGGCATTGGCTGGCTCAACAAAGTTTTGCCCTAATATCGAATTGCTTTACTGTGGATCTCGCATCGATTTGAACCCTCTTTTGGAATACCACTGTGTGTTATAATTGTGAGTGGAATTGGGGGAAAAAAATATCAACCTAGATTCAGTTAGGCCTGGCCGGTAAAATTGAGATTCCAATTAAAAGTTGGCCTAGAGTTCTAAGCATAATTATTATTGAGGAAAAAATTATAGTTGTAGTATGATTATAAACAAACTAAAGCCTTAAAGAAGTAGCTCGGGCATGTTTTATATACATTTCATTTTTCTCTTTCCAATTTTCATATTCATTTTTTTGTTAGCTTCTTTTTATTAACATGAAGAAAGAAATTTGATATTATGACTATGTGCATGAGACATTAACTTTTTTCACAGCAACAATGATTTTGTTTGCATAGAAAAACAAGACTAGCAAGAAGTTATACTAGATACATCAACACTGCCCTAATACTACAACCAAAACAACAAATATATCAATTAAGTAGCAATCGACAACAAACACATCTTAGACCTTGATCCTACTAGCAACAAGATAGTTATTGAACAAATCTACCCAATTTAACATCGCCTTTCAAAGTGACCCACTTTGAAAACTTTTTAGAAATATTCATATAATACAACTATAGAAATTTATACAAGGAAGTGTCATTTTCGCATTGCATATCTTGAACTCCCAAGTAATCTAAAAATGATCACATGACAGGAAAACATTAAAGGCAACATTTATAACCTTATTAACCATAATATGTGCAAACAATGCACGGTCATGATCTCGCAATCAACACTATAAGAAGCACCAACATGGTTTGTTTTCTTCAAACGCCATGTGTCCTACCTTAGTAAAATTCTGAATCATTAGTACCATATGAAACTAATGGGACCTCATAAAGATCAGATTGCTCAACTTCTAGGACTAAGCCTCTAGTCTCTTGACGTGTTTGTTGTTGAATCCAAGGATGAGTTGTGAATTTCCTTAAGCCTTCTAGCTCCATTGCCACCTCCTTCATTGTAGGTCTATCACGGCTTTGTGAGCTTAGACATCTCTTTACCAGATCACCGACAGCCTGTATCTGCTCAAAAGTCCCTTCACGTAGTATTCGAGGTTCAACTATTTCATATAAGCGGTTTTCATCAATTGCATTGACAAAATATGTTGCTAAATTCTTTTCAACATTGGCTCTATCAACACCAATTGGTTTTTTCCTTGTTATGAGTTCTGCAAGGACCACTCCAAAGCTATAAACGTCACTTTTCTCAGTTAGTTGGCTTGTGATGAAGTACTCTGGATCCAAATACCCTAGTGTGCCTTGAATAAGAGTAGTTACTTGTTCGTGATCTAATGGGACTAACCTTGATGCATCAAAATCTGAAATTTTTGTTGTGTAGTTATCATCCAGTAATATGTTGGTAGACTTGACATCTCTGTGTATAATTGGCATAATAGTTTCTGAATGAAGATATGCAAATGCACCAGCAGCTTCAACAGCTACTCTCAATCGATTCTCCCATGATAACCAACTCATTCCACCTAATCTAGAATGAATATGATGGAAAAGAGTGTTATTGGATATGAACTCATAAACTAGTACAGGGACCTCCTCTTCTAAGCAACACCCCAAAAGCTTTACCACATTTCGATGTATGACTTGTGTAAGGATCAAAACTTCATTTATGAACTGCTCTGCTTGGCTCCCATCCACTATTTTAGACTTCTTTATTGCAACTATACGTTTATCAGACAAAACACCCTTGTACACAACACCATAGCCACCTTGACCAATAATGTTCACTTGAGAATAATTATTAGTGGCTTTACGAAGTTGTGCAGTGCTAAACAAAGTCATTGCCTCATGAGACCCGTACGAATTGATCTTTTGTTTCAACAACACGCCCCCGTTTTGCTCAAAGAACTTTTCTCGGAGGTTGGTTAGCTTCCTCCTCCTAATAGCAAAGAAAATTCCAACTATGCTAGATAGTATAGCTAACAGACCAAACACCGTTGCTACATGTAACGAAAAACACTTCAGTTAGTGAGTAACATGGTTTTTGAAAACTACAATCTTGAAAAGATTGATTTTCAAGGCTATACTAGTGTGCATACACATATTCATACTTTCATGAAAGAAATACCTATAGTGTATATGGTTGGAGGAAATTTTGAATCTTTAGCATGTTGACACCCATTTACTACTTTTGCATCACCAAAAGATCCTGGCAGACATCTGCAAGTGTAACCTCCTGGAGTGTTTATGCAATCACCATAGCAAGGGTTGGTTCCTAAATCTTCACATTCGTTGATGTCTAAAAAGAGAAGAAATACTAAATAGCCTTTTCAAAGAAAGCATAAAACATATATCATATTTTACATTTATTTGACAAATACAAAAATATATAATTGTAACTTCTGTGAATTTGAAGAGAGATGTATCGTAGTTTTCAAACAACTTCCCCTCTTATCTCATCGAGGCCGCAGACCCACAGATGTTACAAAGATACGCACCTGAGTTTCATCTTTAAGCCTTAAAGAGATCAATTGCAAGTAATATTACAAAATAAAAGCACCATTTCAACTTTTCTTAGTTTCAAATTGTTTTAAAACATGTTATGATATGACTAGTCTAGGAAATTGAGTAACAACTAAAATCATCAATCCATTTCTTATCACCCATAAGTGAAGAAAAAAGATATTTTACACATAAAATATTAAGAAAAATATCTTGTTAATATCTTAAAAAAGAGAACAATAATAAATATAATGTTTTATTTATTTTTAATATATAGTAATATGATATGAGATAAAAATGATGACAATTAATCTCAAATAATAAGACAATCTTAATCAAAACAATTTTATCAAAAAATAATATAACACAAACCAGTTAGGTCCTCATTTATATGACGTAAACTAGTAATAGGATGAGGTTCGTTATGGAACAATAAAGTATTGCGAGAACAAAAAGAACAAACCAAAATCGTGTTAATTTTTTTATTAATGGTTCATATTTTTAAAATTGTGTACCTTATACATACAAATGCATATATGTTTATGTAAATATAAACCTATCAAACTAATTTTTTCATATGTTTTTAAACTTTTAGTTGTTTATCTATGTAGGTAATATAACCTATGACTTACACATATGTGGGTTATATACATTAACGAAATTTGTTTAATTTATTTTCTAAATTTCAAGAGAGACGAATAAATTGTCTTTCTATCATTTTCTTTTATTTATAAAGCTTTTAAGATTGAATAAATGAATAATACATTTTATTTTGCGTGTTCTTACAATATTTAATAATAATACTTGATTGAAAATGATTTTGATATATATTGGATAGTAACTGACCTTGGCAGCCTGGATCAAGATAGGGGTTACCCTTGTAACCGTTGTTGCATTTACAACGATACCCACCGGCATCTACCTCATAGCAGGAACTGTTTTCTTTGCATTCAGCAGACTTTAAGCAAGTCCCTGCAACTACCCAATCTACGACAACAGGGACAGTCGACAAAATCCTCTCCCAAACACTCCATTCGTCAGTTAAATCACGGGCACCTTGAAACATAAAAGTGCCTTCTTCAGCAAGAAACGCATAGCCGCAGATGTTGAAAGACCAAACATCCGTGTGGTTTCGAAAGGTGTAAAGTGTAACATTGTAGTAGTCTAGGCCCTTGGGTATAGATGTCTCACAACAACCCATTCCTGAGCATTGCCCATTATCAGGCCCATGTTGCGCTTGGCTACACAGTCCAAAACAGCCACCAGAAAAGCCTGCACCTCTGATCAAAGAATAATCATCACACCCAAGAACTATGAACTTGTTCTTGGGAGAGAAACTGAATGGAGGACTTATCGTATACCACCAATCGAGAACATCACTTACACTCCCATCTTTGTTGTAGCAACTATAAGCAATGCCTCCACCTGTGCCTATGCGGAATTCTGAATTTGAAATATTGTATATTTCTATGTCACTTGAATGGAGGAACAATTTCGGCTCTGCATAAGAGGTGTTACAAGTCACGTAAAACGAGTCGTCCAGAGAACAACCTGTGCCTTTACCAATACCGAAAGGGTATGGAACTGACAGATTCCCACACAGGGTTAGACACCCTGGCTTTGCGATGACGTTGTTCATGGTGGAACCTTGAAGAGCTCCCATACAATAAGGAAATAAAAACAGATTTAGGATAAAATAAAGAAGCATCTTTCTCTCTCTCTTAACTGGTATCGTAGTGATTTAAAAAGTGGCTGCAAACAAGTGCTATCTCCTAAAGAGAACACTTAAATGTGAAAAGAGAGATGATTTGCCTGGACACTGCTAAAAAGAAACTTATATTGTTCAATTTTATTACTTAATCATCTAGTATCCCGTAATGAAAACTAAAGAAAAAAAGATACAAACAAGTTTATAATTGGGGCACGAAAGTAATGATGAGATGCACTATTAAATCAGGCTATTTTGTAGTGTTATGGTTAAATGACTTAGCAAGGGCGAATGTATTTGTTGACTAGAGCTATACATGGACCCTATATATTTAAGACATTAACAAGTAGCTAGACTTTAAATGTTTTTGATGTGGACGCTTGAGCATTTTATCTTGGACGCAACTAAAACAGCCCATATGTTTAAAAGCTGTATGTCAATTGTATTTAATTAATTTCATTATCAATAATCACATCTAATTATAGTAGATAGACTTTTTCTAAGCTTGTTTCCAACTTGTGTTATGGTTCAATGACAAGGACAAATGTACAAGCTTAAGAAGTTACCAAGTGTGTTGGGATTAAAGACGAACACACACACACACGAAAGCAAGAAATAACACGGGGTTTAAAGTGGTTCGGTCTAAACTGACGTACATCCACGATTGATAACTAGGTATTCTTTATTAAGAGGTAATACAAATTACAAGTACAAATCATTGTATTTATAGAGACTAAACTAGGGTTAGGAAACTTAATCACCAAGTAAACCAACCCAATTAGGGCCCAAACCGAATCAGGCTTGGCAACTAGAGGTGCACAAAAAAAACCGGTTTTTTTTTACCCGGTCCAAACCGGCAAACCGGGGGCAAACCAGTTCGGGTTAGCCTAAAACCGCCGGTTTGAAACCGGTTTGAAGCTTTCTGGGTGTAATCGGGTATGAGACCGGTTTGTGTGAACCGGTTCGATAAACAGGTTTTTAAACCGGTTTTGTCGCTGAAATTTATAGCCGTTGGGGTCGATTTTAGCCGTTTTTTTTGGCCTTTTTTCACCTCTAATTCACTATAAATAGGTGGGGGGTGTTTAGGTTTGATCACACCTCTTTCTACACTCTCTAATCTATAAAACCGCTCTTTAAACGCTCTTTAAACGCTCTCTAAACTCTAAAAAAAGGATGACAAGTTTTGGTGTTGGTGGTTCCTCAAACGAAATTACCGTTGTGGAAATTCGAGCAACAATGAGAAATCCGGCAATTTGGTGCAATTACGATCTATGTTTGTTGTCAAACGGGAAGGAACGTGCTCGGTGCAAGATGTGTGGTGCGTTTTTGGGGAAAGATTCAAACACTAGTTTGAAAACGCATATGGAAAAATCTTGCCCGTCCTTGAAGAGAATTCCAAGTGAAGGGCAAGCCTCGATGACAAGCGAAGGAGGAATTTGGAACTTTGATCCAAATATTGTTCGAGATCGAATGGCGAGGTTAGTGATTCAAGAAGGATTGTCATTCAACCACTTTGACAATCCGCGCTTGACAAGGATGATTCAAGAGACACTCCAACCACGTTATCAACAAGTAAGTCGCACAACCCTTAGATGAGATTGTATAAAAATGTGGAAAAAAGCAAAAAAAGAATTAATTTTGGGTTTTGAAAATTTGAAAACCGGTGTAAACTTAACCACCGATGTTTGGTCGGCTCCACATGTTTTATATTTGTTATAATTTTTTTTTATTTTATATTAAAAATATAAAATTTAGTTGATTTTTTTTTAATAAAAACCGGTTTAAACCGGTTTATAGGGCAAACCAGTTTGTAACCAACCCTAACCGGTTTGACCAGTTAGACATTTTCCACCTCCGAAACCGGTTTAACCCAAACCGGTTTAGGGCCAAACCGGTTTAGGGCCAAACCGGTTTTGACTTTTCGTTGACCAAACCGGTTCGGTTCGGGTTGAACCGGTTTGGGTTAAAAAACCGATTTGTGCACCACTACTGGCAACTGGGCTATGGGCCGGCTGCCTTTGGCCCGTGCCTGCCCCAAAAGGCCTACACAACCAACAATCTCCCACTCGGATTAGGTACAAGTTTTAACCATAATCACTATAATAAATATAATCTCCTTGTAATTGTACAATGTACAATCCCATGTTCTCAAATTAATTTAACATCAGTTTAGTTCTATATTGAATGGATTTAGTGAACCACATCATATTCTTGTGTTATCAACTGTTCTTATACTTTCAATAAATTTTGCTATTGTTAAAATGGTGTTTGATGAAATTAAAATATAACGATAATGAGACTAGCTAGAATAGTCTAGGCTAGGGAGAAGGATTTGTGTAATATGAATTTGGTGTTTTCCATTCTCAATTCTCAACGTTTATATAGAAGCAAATAAGACTATTGACCTACGAATACTACTTATTTACTGCTAATCCTGAGGCTTTTAAATTGCTTATTACTAAATATTTTTAACAGTGTTCCCAAGGTTTTACTTATCCCAACAAAAAAATACCTTTAGAAATATTCATGTAGTACAACTTTAGAAATACTAGAAATTGTTACAAGTACACTTTTGCATTGGATGTCTTGAACTCCAAGCAAACTTATAAAAGAGATCACGCAACAGGTAAGCACTTGAGAAAAAAAAAATATAACCTTACTAACCTAAATGGTCTAAACAAGGTCACACACTCGAAACTATAAGAAACACACAAACACCTTAACACGGTTTGTTTTCTTTAAAACGCCAAGTTTGTGCCACCAGAGTAAGATTCTGAATCAGTGGTACCGTATGAAACTAATGGGACCTCGTAAAGATCAGATTGGTCAACTTCTAGGACTAAGCTTCTAGTCTCTTGATATGTTTGTTGATGAATCCAAGGATGAGTTGTGAATTTCCTCAAGCCGTCTAGCTCCAGTGCCACCTCTTTCATTGTAGGTCTATCACGACCTTGTGAATTAAGGCATCTCTTTACCAAATCACCTACAACTTGTATCTGGTCAAGAGTCCCTTCACGTAATATTCACGGTTCAACAATTTCATATAAGCGGTTTTCTCTAACTGAATTGACAAAATATGTTGCTAAGTTCTTTTCAACATTCGTTCTATCAACACAAATGGCTTTTTTCCCGGTTATGAGTTCTGCAAGGACCACCCCAAAGCTATATACGTCACTTTTCTCAATTAGTTGGCTTATGTTGAAGTACTCTGGATCCAAATACCCTAGTGTGCCTTGAATAAGTGTAGTTACTTGCTTGTGATCTAATGGGACTACCCTTGATGCGCCAAAATCTGAAAATTTTTTTTGTGTAGTTATCATCTAGTAATATGTTGGTGGACTTGACATCTCTGTGTATAATTGGCATAATAGTTTCTGAATGAAGGTATGCAAGCGCGCCTGCAGCTTCAACAGCTACTCTCAATCGGTTCTTCCATGATAACCAACTCATTCCACCTAATCTAGAATGAATGTGATGGAAAAGAGTGTTATTGGATATGAATTCATAAACTAGTACCGGGACTTCCTCTTCCAAGCAACACCCCAAAAGTTTTACCACATTTCGATGGATTACTTGTGTAAGAATAAAAACTTCATTTATGAACTGCTCTGCTTGGCTCCCATCCACTATTTTAGACTTCTTTATTGCAACTACACGTTTATCAGACAAAACTCCCTTGTACACTACACCATGGGCACCTCGACCAATAATGTTCTCTTCAGAATAGTTACTAGTGGCTTTACGAAGATGTGCAGTACTAAACAAATTCATTGCCTCATGAGACCCATGTGAATTGATCTTCTGCTTCAGCAATACGCCCCCATTTTGCTCAAAGAACTTTTCTCGGAGCTTCATTAGCTTCCGTCTCCTTATGCCAAAAAAAAAATCCCCACTATACCACATAGTATTGCTAACAGGCCAAATATCGTTGCTACATGTGAATTGAAAATGAAAAGTGCTTCAATTTGTGTTAAAATATTAATTTTTCAAGGCTACACTACTGGACATACACGTGTTCATACTTTCATGAAAGAATTACCTATAATGAATATGGTTGAAGAGAATTTGGAATCTTTAACACCTTGACAACCATTTACTGCTTTAGCATCACCATAAGATCCCGGTGGACAAGCACAATTGTAACTCCCTAGAGTATTTATGCAATCACCGTAGCAAGGTTTGGTTCCTAGATCCTCGCACTCGTTGATGTCTAAATAGTAAGGGAAGATTAAACAACATAGTAAAGGAAGATCCTCGCACCGTAGCAAGGGTTGGTTCCAAACTCTGTGAAAATATGTAGTACTTGAAAAATATCTCTTTGATCAGTGCAGTGGTTAGAAGACAAAAAAAAATTATTGAAGCTTGCGTGATGGACTTCGTATCGGTACACTAACACATGTAAGAATCTAACTTGGTTAAAAATCAAAACAAAGACAAGAAATAATAATAATTATTTTTTGTAGATGATATAAAACGAATTATTGATTCCCAAATTAACAAATTGATAACCTTAATAAATAATACCAAAACTGATTATTTTGAAATCATGTCTCAGTATTCTTTAATATTATTTTAAATAAACTGGTAATGACACTTGCTATTTATAATTGTTGAGATTGCCATTGAAGATGATTTAGATGTATATTGGAAACTGACCTTAGCAGCCTGGATCAAGATAGGGGTTACCCTCGTAACCATCGTTACATCTACAACGATACCCACCACCATCATCTACATCATAACAGGAACTGTTGTCTTTTGCATACAGCAGACTCAGAGCAAAACCTATTGGGTGCAATTACCCAATCTGCCACAACAGGGACAGTGGCCTCTATCCTCTCCACAACATCCCAATCATCGGATAAATCACGGGCACCACGAAACACAAAACTGCCTTCCTCACCAAGAAACGCAAAGCCACAGCGGTTGAATGGCCAAACATCTGTGTGATTCTGTAAGGTGTAAAGTGAAAAGCCTATTGATTGTCAACTGAATTTAACCTATTTCCTTACCACAAATCATAAGCATATACACAATTTTTGATACGGAGCTGTTGGCAGACTCATAACCACAAATCATAACCAAAAAATTTGAATATTATATCAAAATTTTCTCAAGAAAATTCTCTTTATTATCTCTACTTCAGCTCTGCATCAATTTAACAAAGCAACCTTTTGTAGCACAAAAGATCTATATTGCTATAGTATGAAATGTCCTTGCTTCTAGCAGATCATTTCCCCTATAATAAAAGATAGACTCCTCTGATCTTGTTTTGCAGTCTCTTTTTTCTACTACCAATAATACCTAAAAATATATTCCCTAAGTTGTTTCTAAATTGTATAGGTATACGGTATGCCCACCTTATGAGTGGCCCTTCTCGCACGTATTTGACTTGTGAAGAAGGGTAGAAATGAGCATTAACAATTCCAACATGCGTTATCATGGTTTCTAACATATAATCATTGGTTAACATGTTTAGAGAAATGCACAACTAAGTATGACTAAGTTGTTAATATTTTCTTAAAATAAACAAACTAATAACAACTATTAATTTCATGCTCAAAACATCTAAAGTTCTAAACTAATTACCAGAACTTTCCTGCCCAACTCTGACCACAAAAATTACGGTGTTGATCGTGTTACCTAATCCCCCCGACATGCTACCAAATCTGCGTGACATGTTCACTTTCTTTTAGTAACTGTGAGAACCCATCTGGGAGCGGGAGAACTCCCAAGGCCCCACCATGAGTACAAGAAAAGCACAACTTATGTTGTGTGGCTGGCCCCAAGTGTAACTAAGATTCGACCTGCTAGAGAATCACAAGCCCTTACCATTCCGACACCCCAAGGTTAAATGTAGTTGCTATGCGAATACAATGATAAAGTTAAGTTGCAATCATGGTTTCTACACTTATTAATAGATCATTTGGGTTCTTTACTAGTGTATAACCTCCAAATTATAAAGTGTCCGAGCGTACAAAGTAAGAAAGTGGTCAAAGTCAGTATGATCGGCAAAATTAAAGAACCTAATTAATACAACATATTTGAAAAACAAGAGCACTAAACCACAGAATGTGTCAAGTTAGGATCTTAGGAATGATAAGATGGAAGAAAAATGTAATTTATTTACAATCTGCAGTGACCTTTTCAACATCATCAAATCAGTTGATGTGTGTTGTAATCATATAAGCCAAAGAGTACATTATGTCAACAGAAAGTAATTAATTAATAAGTGGACGTGTGTTATAAACTTATAATCATTTAAGCCAAAGAGTGCATGGGTGGAAGTTGGGAACTAATTAAGAAAATTACTAATCACCAAACGTTGATTGAAGGTGTGCCTAACAACAGAGAAATGGGCAACAATCATGTATTGAAGTGAAAATCTCGCAAGAAGAATATCAATCAAACATATCCATTTAAAAGAAGACTAGCAGTCCAAGAAGCTGTGAAGGATTAATTTTGCATGTCGAACAAGAAATGATAAAATTCCCCAGCAGCAAAGTATTTGAACTCTGGAAGTGGATGTGAAGAACAACGGTATAGGAGAAGATTTCAACTGAACACAAGTTGAGCACTTACCTTTTATACGAAATCAATGAAGAAGATGTTAATAAAAATATCACCTACTTGTTCAGATTAAATAGATTGATTTCTTTTCCAACTGCCAGGCTCCACCAAATCTTCAAGCCTTTGTTATCGCCATAAACAGAGATAGGAAGGGACGTAGTTGCCGGCTGCATCGGGTTAAAGCCTTCAAGCAGGAGCATTTCACACAGATCGACCTTGCCCCCACGTTCATCGGGTTATCATTTTCAGAAGAATGCCTATATGATATAACGTTGAGATGTCTTATTATATGAACAAGTCCCTATTTCAATAATGATACGATTGATGTGCACTGCCATCAACCGCAATAACACGAATCTCCACCTCTTCTTCAGTCGAATTCATACCGTTGAGACCTTCACTTTCTTCTCATCAATGGCGGCCTGTTTGTTTGGGTCCTCTATCGAGGAAGAAAATTAGGCGGATTCAAACCCTAATGCATGGTGATGCAGCATAAGGTGGAGAGAATCTTTCTGGTTTATGCAAGGGGTGGGTTGTCTCCGAGATCCAATCCGACTGTCAATTTGGGTTCGATTAAGGTAATTGTAAATCTTCGTTTACTATTGACTCAAAAATTGATTGGAATTTTAATTTAACTAGTTTTTACCCCCGCGCTTCGCAGCGGGAGTCTGGTCGTTATTGGTTTGGCTCGTTTGCGTGGAATCGCAGACTCGTTATAACGTACGATACCCAAAAACACTCGAAGTTGAATACAAATTTGTCTTCAATAAATTTTTTACCAGAACGTTGATAAAATAAATTATTAAGAAAATGGCGCATTCCGTTATTTAAAAAAACATAACGAACGAAAGTTATCATAGATAACGTTGTCGGGCCTATCGTTAATAAAATTTAAACGAAAGCATAGGCACAACGGTAAAAATAATGTTAATAGAAAAGAAACATAAAACTAAATAATAAAAAAGGGGAAAACAAATTAAAAAAATTACCGGTTCGGTTCGTCGAAAACCATAAGGCGAATCGATGATACCAATATCGACAATGATGTTGTTCGCCCATAATAGGTTCGGTTCGTCAGGGTACCACAACGGTAACGGCACTCGATACAGGCAACGATAAAAAAACGATTTTGAATACAACTCCGTTTTAAAACAAATTTATATCAGAACATTGACAAAAAAAAATAACGGCGCACCCGTATTTTGAAAAAAGTTAACGAACGAAAGTTTATTGAACTTATGTGGCAAATCTATAAAAAAAATAGAGTTTTGAGTAAAAAACAGAAAATTAAAGCTTATTTTGAACTTTAGTGGCCAGTTTATAAAAAAAACTTTTATAAAAAAAAAAACCCTACTATTCATCCCCATGGGAAATAAATAGTAGGGTAAAAAAAAATAACGGCGCACCCGTATTTTGAAAAAAGTTAACGAACGAAAGTTTATTGAACTTATGTGGCAAATCTATAAAAAAAATAGAGTTTTGAGTAAAAAACAGAAAATTAAAGCTTATTTTGAACTTTAGTGGCCAGTTTATAAAAAAAACTTTTATAAAAAAAAAAACCTACTATTTATCCCCATGGGAAATAAATAGTAGGGTAATGTATGGGTTTTTAAATTCTAATTTCTGTAGGTGTTTGATAAAAAAAATAATTTACAGTTAATTTGATTACGGATGATGAAATTTAGTGTTATAATTTTTTGAAAAATAAGGTTTTTTAAATGGTTGAACTCAATTTAACATGATTGATTATTTATCCAATCATTTCGAATAAAATTAAGTTAATTCAAGGAACATCAAACTTTTATATAATTTTACTAGTAAAATGTCTACACGCGTTGTGGCGTTAAATTCGTGAAATAATGTTAAGTTTATTACATGTGTTTGGTAAAAAAAACAGCAATATTATAGATAGAGTATATATAAATTAATGTTATTCATACAAATTAATCTGTAAATTACCAATTGATCTGCAAACGGAATCAAACAAATTGATGTGCAAATTACCAACTGAAACAACGAATGGAGATTTAGAAAACAAAATGAAACCTTCACTTTTGAATCAACCATCGCAGGAGTGGTGCGACGGCCTTTGTTCGCCGACAACAACCTTTCGGTCATTCCATTACTACAGACCAATATATTGTTGTTAAGGTTTAAACAAAAACGCCTACTGTCAGTTGCACGTCGACCGCCGAGCTACCTCTTCGACCACTCTCTCTTCTCCCGGTTACCTTCTCTCGCCTCCCGTTTCTCTCTCTAACTTTTTGCTCTCATATACCCGATGGTAAGAGACATTTTCCTCGTTCCTTTTTCTGCCAGTATGCCTAGTAAGCAAGTGTGAGAAAAGGAAGCAAAGAACTTTCTGATAGGTGAGGTAGTGAATCACGTTTATAGAAAACCCGTTGAGAAACGGTTCCGCTAGTGGATTGGGGGTTGCGTTGGCGTAGGCGAGGACAACGATGAGGGGATGGTCGGGGATTTCTGATAGAAGATTGAAAAGAGATTAACCTATATTGAGAGAAAGTGTGACATCCGGCAATTTCAGGTTAACTCCGTTAACTCAAACCTCGTTAGTTCAAACATTGTTCATGCAAACTCAGTTATCTCAAGCATTCACTCATGCATTACATTTAATTAGGGCTAATTAGTTGTGTCAGTTATTGCACAAACACTCATGTAACGGTAATTCGGAAAATTACCGAATCGCACGAGTCGATCCCCGAACGTTGGTGATAATTAAAAATAATATTTCGAACAATAAATAATTTATAATTAATATAAATTATGTGTTTTTACGTGTTATGTGATTTTATGCGTAAACTGTAGACTTTTGTGAAATCGCGTACGTTTACGCGGAACGTTGTGACTTTTATTGCTTTAGTGATTTTTATAAAGAAGTTTTACAAAAATATTTATTAGAAACTATTTTAATTAGTTACATTTAATTAAATGTGTTTTAAATTCATTTAATTAGTCCATGGGCCACATAAATCAATTTTTAAGTCCATGGAGGGGCCCATGGAGTGCATATATAAAGAAATTATAAATCCCTAACTCCCATAACTCCAAAATTTCGAAAATATTCAGCCCCCACCTCTCTTGAAATCGAAAATCCTCTCTTCGTCTTAAAACCATTCTTAGATCGATCTCCTTCTTGCAATCGTTGGTGTTCTTGAGCAATCCTAGCATCAATCTTCGTTTCTATCGGATCAAGTAAGATTTTATGTATATTTATTTATATATTTCTCGAAAATATGGTTTTGATAAACCCTAGTTTTCATCCAAACAAGAATCCATTCAATAAAGATGAAAACTTTGATAATTAATTGTGTATTATGATGATAGTTGTTAGTTTTGTTGATTTTGTGAAACCCTAGATGTCTAGAACCGAGAGTTACTATATAAGGAAACTTTTTGTGTTTTCTATCTTGCATGTTAGACATGATTAGGATGATATGATGATATTTATACGTTACTTGATGCATGTTTAAGTGAATTGTGAAGTTAGATTTTGAATACCTAGTCCGGTTTTACAAACTTGCTAAATAAGGAAACTTTAATCGACTAAAGTAGTCATAACTTGCTAGTTTGATATGCATGTTAGTATATTATGATAGTTATATGTTAACAATGATGAAATAACGTGTTATAATGTGTTAAATCTTAGAAACCATGCATGTTATCTTTAGCCGACTATAAAAGGAAACCCTAAATTGAAATGTGATCAACATGTTAAAGATCAAGGTGTGTGTTACATGTTTAACCATCTAAGACGTATTAGATTCATATTATGAACATAATTAGTAACGATAGTTTCTAGAAAACACGAGTCTCGAACATAACTGCCATTTATAGAAACTTACTAGTTATGGAAACCTGCTAATTATGGAAAGCTGCTAAATATAGAAACTTACTATATGTGGTAACTGTGCTAGCATACTAGAACAATAAGGAACTGTTGCTAAGTGTTACCTGCATGATCTTATGTGTGTAATATGGAAGTATTATATTAATCAAACACTACTTCATACATTGAGTCACCAACGGGTCATCGGGTCAAACTTGGTCAAACATGAGTCAAACTTGTAAACTCTTTTCAAACACATAAACAATGGGATTGTTTGGATACTAAGGGTTCGTATCAACTTGCACAAACACACACTTATAAACTGGTGTTTATAGGTGGCAGTTAGTCGTCAAGCATTCTAAGTTCGCTTTCTTTCGCACGCACTCTAAGGTGAGTTTCACGGCCCCTTTTCTTATGGTTTAAACTTGGGGGAGAAAACATGGGTACAAACATTTAGATCTCACATTTCATTTATATCACTTGTTGTACTAAGCACAAACATATCATGCAAGTCCTTACTTATCGAACCGTTTAATATATGGGATAGCGAGGTAATCTTGAGTAGTACTACTGGGCACTGACAAGCCCCACCCGCGTTAGTCGCGCTAACACGACAGGTAGTCGAACGGGTGTAACATTGACCTAAACATTTACCATTGATCATGATAGTCATGGTAGGAGGCAAGTTCAAACATAAACAGTCAGCTTCGGTGTCGAAACACTTTAGTAACATGTAATTAGGTTAGCTACCTATGATATAAATTGCAAATGGTTTTATCTAGTAAACTTTACAAACATTGAAACCTGTGAACTCACCAACCTAGTGTTGACACGTTTTAGCATGTTTTCTCAGGTCGTTAAGGTACGAGCACGAGATAGGGCATGCATGCATTGGAGTTTCATTATTTATCAAACGTAGGACTTACTTATTTATTTATTTTCGAATTGCATGTTTTGGGCGCAATTGTTTTTGGCGCATGCTTTTCCTTCAAACTTTACGCTTCCGCATTTCGCATTAACTCAATATTTTCATTTACTAGTGTTGCATCTTGACTATGAGCAATACGAATGTTTTCATTAAACTCATATAGAGTCGTTCAACGTAACTAATGACTGAGATCTTGGTATGTCACGCTCCTAACGGTAAAACTCCGTTAGTGGATTTTGGGGGTGTGACAGATTGGTATCAGAGCCATTGGTTATAGAGAACTACGAAATGCATACTAGACTATAACCACGCACATACATTAGTTACACAGCACTTACACTCATACATGGCACTCACTCATCCCGTTACAGGAAATGTCGACCTCGCCTAATTCACCCGCATCCCCAGTTGTTCAGGAGCACGATGTTCCTACCGTACCTTTGCCAGAGCCGAGGAGACGTCGACTCAACCCGATCAATACCATTGTAGGGTATGACGAGCCTATTCATGTGCGTGTCAGAGGTAACACGCAGGACTGGGATTGGTATCCCGATAGGATCAGGAACTGGATCCGCGAAGAGGAAGTCCCACCTCCACTCACTACTGACATTGCTTCTTCTTCATCATCTTCTGTGCAAGCTTTGCCACCATTACAGTACCCCTTTAAGCAGGTGTTTGCTGCATTTGTAGCTAGGATGGACCGAGAGATACGGAACATGAGAGATGCAGCAGGGGAGATTTCAGGTATATTAGAGCGACAGATTCTGATGAATCAGAAAATTGATAAACTAACTTCAGATCTGGCACTCACTGATAAAGTCCATGAGAATTTGGCAAATGGATGTGTGGATATGGAAGACTGGCTGAACACTGCAGAGTGGAACCTAGACATACTCCACACTAGGATCGAGCAATTGGAGGCTCGACTTGCAGCTGCTGAAGCAGTAGGAGTTGCACCAAATGATGCACTCGCAGGAAATCCGACCGAGGACGAGGATGCAGCATCTGATGTTACATCAGCTAGCAGTGGCATTTGATATCTTATCTTCATTACTTATTTATGTCTTTTCTTTTGAACCTAGATGGGCAGGGTTGTTCCCATCCAACAGATGTTTCTGGATTTTGGTTAAGATTATGCTGCGGGAGGAGTATTGTCCCCGCGATGAAGTACAGAAACTTGAGGGCGAGTTCTGGAACCTCAAGATGGAGGGATCTGAAATTGAAGCCTACACTACTCGTTCGCATGAACTAGCAAACTTGTGTCCGCAAATGGTAACACCTCTCTATAAGAGGATCGAGAAATTCATTGATGGTTTGGTCCCGCAAATTCAGAGCATGGTGACATCTTCTAATCCCACTACAATCCAGCAAGCAATCAGGTTGGCTCACAGGCTAACCAATCAGGCAGTTGCTCAGGGCACCCTACCCCCTAGAGGTGCGTTATCAAAGACAACTGACAACAAGCGGAAGTTTGACAGTTCATTCCCCAAAACCTTCCAGTCAAACCCACCTTCTCAGCAACAACAACAGCAACATCGTAAGCTTGAACTTTCAAAGAACAACAATCAGTCTAACTCTTCTCAGCAGAATCAGGGTTCTTATATTGGCAAGTACTCGAAGTGCAACAAATATAACTTCCACCATCATGGAGCGTGTGACCGGTACCGTTGCCACCGGTGTGGAAAGATGGGTCATTTGGCCAAAGACTGTAGAGTAGATCTGCAGAACAAACAGACACCACCTGGAGACGCACCCAAAGGCTGTTTTGAGTGTGGTAAAGAAGGGCATTTCAAGAAAAATTGCCCGCAGCTGAGGAGAAACGGAAATGGGAATGGAAATGGAAACCACCAGGGTGGTAATGGAAATGGTAATAACCACCAGGGTGGAAATGGTAATAACAACGGAAATGGTGCAAAGGGCCGAGCATTTGTGATTGGATCGGGAGAAGCTCGGAATGATTGGAACGTGGTGAACGGTATGTTTCTCTTAAACGATCATTATGCTTCTGTACTTTTTGATACTGGCGCCGATAGAAGTTTTATATCTAGAGAACTTAGTATTCAGTTAGAAATAAACCCAACTTTATTAGAACACCATTATACCATAGAGATAGCAGACGGTAAAGTAATCGAGGCAACCCACATTCTCAAGGGATGTCAGTTAGAACTTTCTAGTCACAAACTCGACATCGATCTCATGCCAGTTACACTTGGCAGTTTTGACATAATTGTGGGCATGGATTGGTTGTCTAAAAACCAAGCTGAGATCATCTGTAGTGAGAAGATCGTTCGTATACCCCTTCCTAGTGGAGAGATCCTATCCGTTCAGGGCGAAAGAAGTGGTGCGGTCATGGGCATCATATCTTTCATGAAGGCTCAAAAGTGTCTGCGTAAGGGTCATACCGCAATTCTAGCCCTTGTCGCTAACAAGTCCACCGAGGAGAAAAAGTTAGAAGATATCCCTATCGTTCGTGAATTCCCAGAAGTATTTCCTGAAGACCTACCTGGTCTTCCACATCATCTTCAAGTCGAATTCCAGATCGACCTAACACCCGGAGCAGCGCCTATTGCTCGAGCACCCTATAGACTGTAACCAAGTGAGTTGCAAGAGCTATCTACACAACTGCAAGAGTTGTTGGATAAAGGTTTCATCCGACCGAGCTCATCGCCATGGGGAGCTCCAGTCCTATTTGTCAAAAAGAAAGATGGAACTTTCCGTATGTGCATTGATTACAGAGAGTTAAACAAAGTAACAGTCAAGAACTGCTACCCACTACCCCGCATTGACGATTTATTCGACCAACTTCAAGGGTCAAGTTTCTACTCGAAAATCGACTTAAGATCTGGATATCATCAGCTGAGAGTTCGAGATGAAGATGTATCCAAGACTGCATTCAGAACCCGGTACGACCATTTCGAATTTTTGGTCATGCCATTTGGATTAACCAACGCACCCGCGGTGTTCATGGACCTCATGAACCGCGTGTGTAAACCTTACCTTGTCCAATTTGTCATTGTTTTATTGACGATATCCTCATATACTCTAAGAGTCGGGAAGAGCATGAGGATCATCTGCATTTGATCCTTGAGCTACTGAAACAGGAGCAGCTGTACGCTATGTTTTCCAAATGCGATTTTTGGATTCGCGAGGTTCAATTTCTAGGACATGTGATCAATGAGAAAGGAATACATGTCGATCCAGCCAAAGTGGAAGCTATCAAGAATTGGGCAGCACCATCAACTCCAACCGAAGTTCGGCAATTTCTAGGATTAGCCGGATACTACCGTCGCTTTATTGAAGGATTCTCAAAGATTTCCCAACCTCTCACCGCCTTAACCCAAAAAGATAAACCCTATAATTGGAGCGAGACTCAAGAATCGGCATTCCAGCTACTGAAGCAGAAACTATGTAGCGCACCCATCCTGTCTCTACCAGAGGGAACGGATGACTTCGTGGTGTATTGCGATGCCTCCATCCAAGGTCTCGGTTGTGTGTTGATGCAACGCGACAAGGTTATCGCATACGCTTCTCGACGGTTAAAAATCCACTAAAAGAACTACACGACTCACGATTTGGAGTTAGGAGCCGTGGTGTTTGCACTCAAGATATGGAGACATTACTTGTACGGTACCAAGTGCACAATCTACACCGATCACAAGAGTCTTCAACATATTTTTGAGCAGAAAGAGTTGAACATGCGTCAACGTCGTTGGATCGAGTTATTAAACGACTATGATTGTGCAATCAAGTACCATCCGGGCAAAGCTAATGTGGTGGTCGATGCCCTAAGCAGAAAAGAAACCAAACCCCGATGAGTTAGAGCATTACAACTCACTATTCATATAGGACTACCCGAACAAATCCGCAATGCCCAACTCGAAGCCTTAAAAGAGGAGAACTTATCATTGGAATCCACTCGTGGTATGGAGAAACAACTTGAGGTTAAAGCAAATGGTATTCGCTACTTAGCGGAATGAATATGGATACCAGTATATGGAAACTTAAGAGATCTAGTCATGGATGAAGCTCACAAATCCCGATACTCTATCCATCCGGGATCCGAAAGATGTATCACGATCTCAAGGTTTTGTATTGGTGGCCGAACATGAAAGCTGACATAGCCACCTACGTGAAAAAGTGTCTGACTTGTTCAAAGGTCAAGGTGGAGTACCAAAAGCCATCCGGATTACTTCAACAACCGGAAATCCCGATGTGGAAATGGGAACAGATTTCCATGGATTTCATAACCAAATTACCCCGAACCCCTACTGGATGTGACACAATCTGGGTGATAGTGGATCGCCTAACCAAATCCGCTCATTTCCTTGCTATCAAAGAGACCGACAAAATGGAAAAGTTAACTCGCCTCTATCTTAAAGAAGTAGTATCCCGACATGGAGTGCCAATCTCCATCATTTCCGATAGAGACGCCCGATTCACCTCAAGCTTCTGGCAATCGTTACAGAAAGCTCTAGGCACGCGCCTGGACATGAGTACAGCGTACCATCCTCAAACAGATGGCCAGAGTGAGCGTACCATTCAAACCCTAGAAGACATGCTACGAGCTTGTGTGATCGATTTCGGAAACAGTTGGGAGACTCACTTGCCTTTAGTGGAATTCTCTTACAATAACAGCTATCATACTAGCATCAAAGCAGCACCGTTCGAGGCTTTGTACGGGAGAAAGTGTCGATCACCACTTTGTTGGGCTGAAGTTGGAGATCGCCAACTTACGGGTCCTGAACTTGTGCATGAAACCTCAGAGAAAATCGTGCAAATCCAAAACCGTATGGCGGCAGCTTGTGACCGTCAAAAGAGTTACGCAGACAAGCGCAGAAAACCACTAGAATTCCAAGTGGGCGACAAATTATTATTAAAGGTCTCACCGTGGAAAGGTGTGATTCGTTTCGGGAAACGAGGAAAGTTAAACCCGCGTTACGTTGGACCATTCGAGATAGAGAAAAGGATCGGTCCAGTAGCATACCAACTGAACCTACCGGATACACTCAATGGAGTGCACAATGTATTTCATGTCACAAACCTAAAGAAGTGCCTATCAGATGAGACACTTGTAGTTCCACTCGAGGAGTTGGAAATTGATGAACAACTACGTTTCATTGAGGAACCAGTTGAAATCATGGACCGAGAGGTCAAGACTCTCAAGCGCAGTAAGATACCTATTGTCAGAGTTCGCTGGAACTCGAAGTGTGGACCGGAGTTCACGTGGGAACGAGAGGATCAGATGATGAAAAAGTATCATCACCTTTTCAAACAGTCAACGGCAAACACAGAAGGTACTAACTAAATTTCGAGACGAAATTTATTTCAACAAGGGGATGATGTGACAAACCAAAACTTTTTGTTTCAGACGTTACCGACTTCGTTTAATTTTCGGGACGAAAATTCTTTCAACAAGGGGATGATGTGACATCCGGCAATTTCAGGTTAACTCCGTTAACTCAAACATCGTTAGTTCATACATTGTTCATACAAACTCAGTTATCTCAAACATTCACTCATGCATTACATTTAATTAGGGTTAATTAATTGTGTCAGTTATTGCACAAACACTCACGTAACGGTAATTCGGAGTCGATCCCCGAACGTTGGTGATAATTAAAAATAATATTTCAAACAATAAATAATTTATAATTAATATAAATTATGTGTTTTTACGTGTTATGTGATTTTATGCGAAAACTGTAGACTTTTGTGAAATCGCGTATGTTTACGCGGAACGTTGTGACTTTTATTGCTTTAGTGATTTTTATAAAGAAGTTTTATAAAAATATTTATTAGAAACTATTTTAATTAGTTACATTTAATTAAATGTGTTTTAAATTCATTTAATTAGTCCATGGGTCACATAAATCAATTTTTAAGTCCATGGAGTGCATATATAAAGAAATTATAAAACCCTAACTTCCATAACTCCAAAATTTCGAAAATATTCAGCCCCCACCTCCCTTGAAATCGAAAATCCTCTCTTCATCTTCAAACCATTCTTAGATCGATCTCCTTCTTGCAATCGTTGGTGTTCTTGAGCAATCCTAGCATCAATCTTCATTTCTATCGGATCAAGTAAGATTTTATGTATATTTATTTATATATTTTTCAAAAATATGGTTTTGATAAACCCTAGTTTTCATCCAAACAAGAATCCATTCAATAAAGATGCAAACTTTGATAATTAATTGTGTATTATGATGATAGTTGTTAGTTTTGTTGATTTTGTGAAACCCTAGATGTCTAGAACCGAGAGTTACTATATAAGGAAACTTTTTGTGTTTTCTATCTTGCATGTTATGTAACATCACAAAAATAAAACGACAGTTAAAATGACGAAATAAACGAACGAGGCATGTCGGGTCGGGTCGGATGGGTCGGCCGGCTGGAAGGGGAGCCTCCCCTATAAATATCTTAGACCTCCACCATTTCTCTCATTTGCAACTTCTAGAGAGAGAAATCGTAGAGAGAGAAAGTTAACAGATCGACCCGAGATTTGAGAAGTGTGTTGCTCCATAGCTCGTGAGAAGAACCTCCGGATCAGAAACTAGATTCAGGTAACGATCGAGCCTAAATCTGAGTTTTTGTTCCTTTTTGGGTTTTTCGGGTTTTGCGAATAAGCAGTTCAAGCGTACTTATCAAGTACGCATGAAGATGATCCTGCGTACTTACCAACTACGCAAGAAGAGTATCATGCGTACTTATCAAGTACGCATGAAGAGGGTCATGCGTACTTATCAAGTACGCATGAAGCAGGTGTTGCGTATTTATTAAGTACGCATGAAGCAAAGTCTGCGCACATATTAAGTACGCAAGAGCAAGGCCCTACGCACTTGCTAAGTGCGCAGGCATCAGGCTGGTTGGGTAAAGTTAGTATGTTTAGAATGGTTAAACCGTTAGAGTCGGTATTGGTCTGATGTGTATTTAACTAATCAATTCAGATCGGAAGTGACGTTGTTGGACCTTGTTTAGGACAACCCAAATTAGCTTATCAGGTGAGTTCTAGAAGCCCTCTTTTAAATGTTTTAATAATGTTTTTGGGCTGCTGTGCATACGTAACGATGTGACTATTTTATAAAATGATGTTTATGAATGTTGTATGTGACGTTTTATAAAATGATGTTTATGAACGATGTTTTGCGAGGAAGGGTTATGAAAGAAGTGTTTATGAAATATTTTGCCAAAAGAAGTTTATGAAGTTTATGAAGTGTTTATGAATGAAGGAATGATTTTTAATAAAACGTACGAATGCTTTAACTGAAGTTTTGAAGTAAAAGAAGTGAATGTTTACGAAAGTCACAAACGAACGAATCTACCAATATTCCTTAGGGAATGAAGGTTATGGGTATGGGAAGTATGTTATGGGCCTTTACCTTTTAGGGGCCTTTGTGGCTGGCCAACTGTTGTACAACTAGGGTGATGACGGTCGCCAAGGGGATTATCGTGATCCTTGAAGTTTGGTACGATTTACCTTACGGGGTAGTCGTGCTTGAAGTTTGGTACTTGTGCCCTACGGGGCGCAGTGTTTGAAGTTTGGTACGTGCCATCCTTGTGATGCCATGCTTGAAGTAGTGTTGAATAACCTAAGTATTGAGCCCTAGGAGTTCTTCACCAGAAGGACAATACGGTGATTGATGGGCCTAGCGGTGGTGATCTTTAGGTTATTCAGCCAGTATGTGACGTTTGGATTTGACGGTTATGAGAAGGCGCAGATTCGATATGTTTGTTGACTTATGTTTATGAAGTGTTATGTTTTGTTATTGCATTATTTTATGTACGCTATTTATTAAATGAAGTATGAAGTTATGTTTTTGGCAAAATTATTTGAAGTTAAAGTTTTATGTTAAAACTAGAACTCACCAGCGTAGCTGACTTTTTAGTATGCACATTCAGGTTAAGGCAGGTTATGATGATGGAAGGTGATGCTGGGAGGCTTGATGAGTTACCCAGATGACATGAAGACTGGCATCCCGTGATGATTAGTTTACGTTATGTTTATGTATTAGACTATGTTAGGCTTCCGCATGTTGAACGATGTAATGACTATGTTTTAATGAAATTTTCCACTGCGTTATTTTGATAATCAAGTTTAAGAACTGTTTGTAAATGAGTAAATCCAACAAGTGAGGCCTCCCGGGTTTGGGGCCTTACAAGTTGGTATCAGAGCAATAGTTTTAGAGATTCGGACACTCCCAGTGTCTGAACTTAAACTGTGAATGGGACCGAAAGCGGATGCCAGTACGGGTAACTCGAGCCACAGCATCAGGTATGAAGGTAGTATATATACTTACATATATAGTATGCCTTAGAAAGGGTTAGGTAAGGACTTGTGTTCTGATGGAATCACAAAGGTGGTCAAATAGAAATCGAGAGGTAGTGTAATGGTTAATTGCAGATGGCCAGTGTATATTAACATCTTACAGTGCTTGTTGAATTTTATTTGTTAACTAGCGTGATGACATTGGATTCCTTGTCTTATAGAACGAAATGGCAAGGAGAGGAAACGAAAGACGTGGTGGGGGCCGTACCGGTGGTCGTACCGGCGGTCGAAATGGTGGGCGTGGCAGGACCCCTGCGCGCCAAGAGTATAATGAGGAAGGAAGTGTTCACACTGAACCGGCGGTTAGTGTGCATGGAACTGAGCAGACACTGGTTGAAGAACAACCTTTCACTTTTGAACCAGAAGTGAGAGCAGCTATAGCTCGGGAGTTCACCGAGTTGATGAAAACTTCTCTGCCAGGTCTGTTAGCTGAAGCATTGAAGAAGGTTAATGGGGAAGGTGGGTCTAGCGCGACAACTGGTGCCCAGAACAACAAGACTGACAACGTGCCGCCTGCACACGGATGCGACTACAAGTCGTTTAAAGCATGTGACCCACCGGTCCTCACTGGAAAGAAAGACGCGGTGGCTACATTTGATTGGGTGATCCGTATGGAAGCTGCCATTCGTTTGAGCGAATGTCGAACGGATCAAGTTGTAAAATTTGCTGCTAACTCCTTGGGAGAGGAAGCATCCCATTGGTGGGAAGGTGTACGTCAAGTAAAAGGGAGCGAGGTTGTAGATGCGATGATGTGGGCTGACTTGAAAACTTTGGTGATCAAGAATTTCTGCCCAAGGAACGAGATTGAGAAGGTAGAGAGGGAATTTCTGGGTTTGAAGGCCGGGAGCATGATGCACCGGCAGTACACAACCCGATTCAATGAACTGGCACGTCTGGTGCCACATCTTGTCACGACTGAGGAAAGAAAGATTGCATGCTACATTCAAGGACTGTCGGACCAGGTCCGTACCTATGTTAAGGCAAACGCCCCTACTACCTATGATTTGGTAGTAGAACTGAGCGGCGTGGTATTTGATGATCTGGCGCTGAATGTCGTTGCCATTGAAGAGCCTAAGAAGAAGCTGAGTTTTTCCGCTAAACGATTGGGTGGGAAGTTGTTTGGGGCTCGGGACAAACAGGCCAGGGTAGGCGAGACGGCAGTCTGTGGAAGATGTAAGACATGCGGGTGAATGTCGGCTAGGGTCAAATCTGTGCTTTAAATGCGGCAAAACCGGACACTACTCCCGTGAATGCCCGCAAGGCTTCAAATGCTACAACTGCGGGGAGAGTGGTCATATGAGCCGGGAATGCACCAAGCCTAGGATGGGTCAAGCCGGGAAAGGGAAAGGCCCGGAGAAGACAGAAGAGAGACCCCGAGCAAAGACTCGCGCCTATGCGCTGACGCAGGAACAGGCCAGAGCGGACCCCGACGTGGCGTCAGGTACGTTTATCCTTGACAACACTTTTGTATTTGTGTTATTCGATTCGGGTGCCAGTAAGATTTTTGTATCGGCGACTTTTTGTAAAAGGGTAAAGTACACTGTGAGTAAACTAGAAAGGGCCTTTAGCGTAGAAACCGCTGAGGGTAGAACTGCGAGGGTGACTGATGTAGTTGAAAATTCCATGATAAAAATAGAAGGCCATAGATTTCCCGTCAGGTTGTTTGTCATGGTTTTGGGTGGGTTCGATGTCGTGTTAGGAATGGATTGGCTAACCGCCAATGAAGCACAAATTATATGTAAACGAAAGATAATCCGACTCAAGGCTCCGGATGGTAGCAAAGTTGAGGTTTTTGGAGATCGTGATGCCCCGATGCCAAATGTCATCTCGATGATTAAGGCAGCATATTACTTGAGGCGCGGATGCGAGGCTTATCTGGTGTACGTAATTGACGAGTGTAAGGAAATGAAGGAACTAGACGATGTACTCGTGGTACGCGAGTACCCGGAGGTGTTTCCAGAGGATCTGCCTAGGATACCACCCGACAGAGAGATCGAATTTCGAATCGACTTAGTACCAGATTCCCAGCCCGTGGCTAAGGCTCCATATCGACTAGCACCAGTGGAGATGAAGGAGTTAATGGCTCAACTAGACGAGTTACTTGAGAAGGGATTTATCCAACCGAGCATCTCGCCGTGGGGTGCTTCGGTGTTGTTTGTGAAGAAGAAAGACGGTTCGATGAGAATGTGTATTGATTATCGCGAGTTGAATAAACGTACGGTGAAGAACAAGTACCCTTTACCAAGGATCGACGACCTGTTCGATCAATTGCAAGGCGCAAGTTGGTTCTCAAAAATCGACCTTCGGTCCGGGTACCATCAGTTGAAGGTGAGGGAAGAAGACATACCGAAAACCGCATTTCGCACGCGTTATGGACATTTCGAGTTCTGCGTAATGTCTTTTGGATTGACGAACGCCCCCGCAGCGTTCATGGATTTGATGAATAGAGTTTGTCGACCAATGCTGGATCGATCGGTAATCGTGTTCATCAATGATATCCTCATCTACTCCAAAAATGAGGGTGATCACGCGTGTCACTTGAAGGAAGTATTGGAAGCTCTGAAGAAGGAAAAGTTATGTGCTAAGTTCTCCAAATACGCGTTCTGGCTTAGGGAAGTCCAATTCCTAGGTCACGTCATCAACCCGAATGGCATTATGGTTGACCCAGCAAAGATAATGACGGTAAGGGAATGGAATATTCCTAAGACGCCAACTGAAATCCGCAGTTTCTTGGGATTGGCAGGCTACTATCGGAGATTCATCCAGAATTTCTCGAAAATAGCTTCGCCATTGACAAAGTTGACTCGGAAGGAGGTAAAGTACGAATGGGGTTCGACCCAGGACGAGGCGTTTAAGGAATTGAAGGAGAAACTAACCCAAGCTCCAGTCTTGGCCCTTCCCGAGGGCAATGAAGACTTAGTGGTATACTCTGACGCTTCGGGTCAGGGATTGGGATGCGTGTTGATGCAACCCGGGAGAGTGATCGCGTATGCGTCACGGCAGTTGAAGATTCACGAAGCTAATTATCCGACTCACGATTTGGAACTTGCTGCTGTCGTATTCGCATTAAAAATCTGGAGGCACTACCTTTACGGGGTGAAGTTTACTATTTACTCCGACCACAAAAGTTTGAAGTACTTCTTCGAACAAAAGGAACTTAATATGAGGCAGAGGCGATGGTTGGAACTGTTGAAAGACTATAACTGTGAAATAATATACCATCCTGGAAAGGCAAACGTGGTGGCTGACGCTCTAAGCCGAAAGGATGTGCCTACTCCTATTAGAGTGAAAGCTTGCCAGTTGGTGGTAACATCTGATGTGATGAGAGAAATTGAAAAGGCTCAAGATGAGGCACTTAAAGAAGAAAACATAAACAAGGAAAGGATGGTTGGCCAACAGGACAAGTTGGAATATAACACCCTTGGTGTTAGGACACGTTTTGGACGGGTATGGATACCTATGGGTGGCGAGCTTAGAACCAAAATCTTGGATGAGGCTCATAAGTCTCGGTACTCTATCCATCCTGGTACCAATAAAATGTACCAAGACCTAAGGAAGGAATACTGGTGGCCTGGAATGAAATATGAAGTGACAAAGTACGTAAGCAATTGTTTGACTTGCTCGCAAGTAAAGGCCGAACACCAGAAACCGTATGGAAAGATTCAACCACTTGCTATACCGGAGTGGAAGTGGGAACACATTACCATGGACTTCATAACTAAGCTACCTCGCACAGCTAAAGGTCATGATACCATTTGGGTAATTGTGGACCGATTAACGAAGAGTGCTCATTTCCTACCTATTCGCGAGACGTTCTCGTCGGAAAGGTTAGCAGAAGTGTTTATTAACGAAGTAGTAGTACGGCAAGCGATGCCTTTGACGATCGTATCTGACCGGGACACACGATTCACATCGAGGTTCTGGAAAAAAGATTTCACGAGGCGATGGGCACGAGGCTCAATGTTAGCACTGCGTACCACCCACAAACGGATGGTCAGTCCGAAAGGACCATTCAGACCTTGGAGGATATGCTTTGCGCTTGTATTATCGATTTTGGAAGGGAATCATACGATTCAGGAAGAGAGGAAAATTAAGTCCGAGGTTTGTCGGACCATTTAGGATAATGGCACGGGTTGGTGAGGTCGCTTATCGGTTAGAGTTGCCTGATGAGTTGAGTGGGATTCATCCTACCTTCCATGTATCACACTTGCGAAAGTGTTCGGCGGATGAATCAGCTCACGTACCACTTACTGACATCGAGGTCGACAACAGCCTTAATTACATCGAAGAACCCGTGGCCATCTTAGACAAGAAGGAGAAGCGTTTGCGTAATAAGATTATCCAATTGGTTAAAGTCCAATGGAAACATCGAAAGGGATCGGAAGCCACTTGGGAAACGGAGAAGGAAATGAGGGAGTCGTACCCTCATCTATTTGACTTATGATAGGTTTCGGGGACGAAACCTATTGTAAGGGGGGTAGACTTGTAACATCCCAAAAATAAAAAGACAGTTAAAATGATGAAATAAACGAATGAGGCATGTCGGGTCGGGTCGGATGGGCCGGCGGGCTGGAAGGGGAGCCTCCCCTATAAATAGCTTAAACCTCCACCATTTCTCTCATTTGCAACTTCTAGAGAGAGAAACCGTAGAGAGAGAAAGTTGGCAGATCGACCCAAGATTTGAGAAGTGTGTTGCTCCATAGCTCGTGAGAAGAACCTCCGAATCAGAAACTAGATTTAGGTAACGATCGGGCCTAAATCTGAGTTTTTGTTCGTTTTTAGGTTTTTCGGGTTTTGGGTGAAAAGGTAACGTTTTCACGGATAAAACTGAAAGATAAACATAGATTTGAGTTCCTTAATGGAAAGCGAACGTTTTGAATTAAACAAGTTCGGGATCTTGACATGATCAGACCCGAAGGCGAAAGTTAGGGTTTTTGCGAAGAAGCAGTTCGTGCGTACTTATCAAGTACGCATGAAGATGATCCTACGTACTTACCAAGTACACAAGAAGAGTATCCTGCGTACTTATCAAGTACGCATGAAGAGGGTCATGCGTACTTATCAAGTACGCATGAAGCAGGTGTTGCGTATTTATCAAGTACGCATGAAGCAAAGTCTACAGACATATTAAGTACGCAAGAGCAAGGCCCTGCGCACTTGCTAAGTGCGCAGGCATCAGACTGGTTGGGTAAAGTTAGTATGTTTAGAATGGTTAAACCGTTAGAGTCGGTATTGGTGTTATGTGTATTTAACTAATCAATTCAGATCGGAAGTGACGTTGTTGGACCTTGTTTAGGACAACCCAAATTAGCTTATCAAGTGAGTTCTAGAAGCCCTCTTTAAATGTTTTAATAATGTTTTTGGGCTGGTGTGCATACGTAACGATGTGACTATTTTATAAAACGATGTTTATGAATGTTGTATGTGACGTTTTATAAAATGATGTTTATGAACGATGTTTTGCGGAAGGGTTATGAAAGAAGTGTTTATGAAATATTTTGCCAAAAGAAGTTTATGAAGTTTATAAAGTGTTTATGAATGAAGGAATGATTTTTAATAAAACGTACGAATGCTTTAACTGAAGTTTTGAAGTAAAAGAAGTGAATGTTTACGAAAGTCACAAACGAACGAATCTGCCAATATTCCTTAGGGAATGAAGGTTATGGGTATGGGAAGTATGTTATGGGCCTTTACCTTTTAGGGGCCTTTGTGGCTGGCCAACTGTTGTACAACTGGGGCGATGACGGTCGCCAAGGGGATTATCGTGATCCTTGAAGTTTGGTACGATTTACCTTACGGGGTAGTCGTGCTTGAAGTTTGGTACTTGTGCCCTACGGGGCGCAGTGCTTGAAGTTTGGTACGTATCCTCCTTGTGATGCCGTGCTTGAAGTAGTGTTGAATAACCTAAGTATTGAGCCCTAGGAGTTCTTCACCCGAAGGACAGTACGGTGATTCATGGGCCTAGCGGTGGTGATCTTTAGGTTATTCAGCCAGTATGTGACGTTTGGATTTGACGGTTATGAGAAGGCACAGATTCGATATGTTCGTTGACTTATGTTTATGAAGTGTTATGTTTTGTTATTGCATTATTTTACGTACGCTATTTATTAAATGAAGTATGAAGTTATGTTTTTGGCAAAATTATTTGAAGTTAAAGTTTTATGTTAAAACTAGAACTCACCAGCGTAGCTGACTTTTTAGTATGCACATTCAGGTTAAGGCAGGTTATGATGATGGAAGGTGATGCTGGGCGGCTTGATGAGTTACTCGGATGACATGAAGACTGGCATCCCGTGATGATTAGTTTACGTTATGTTTATGTATTAGACTATGTTACGCTTCCGCATGTTGAACGATGTAATGACTATGTTTTAATGAAATTTTCCGCTGCGTTATTTTGATAATCAAGTTTAAGAAATGTTTGTAAATGAGTAAATCCAACAAGTGAGGCCTCCCGGGTTTGGGGCCTTACATGTTAGACATGATTAGGATGATATGATGATATTTATACGTTACTTGATGGATGTTTAAGTGAATTGTGAAGTTAGATTATACCTAGTCCGGTCCTAGGTTCGAGTCCCGCAACACCTTTTTTTTGTCCCTTTTCACACGAAATCGTTTTCCCGTCCGGATTCGTTGAACCTCGGGTTCGCCTCACGCATGCGACCCATGCCAGACAACATTCAATGTTCAATTCCAGCTATAACCATGCGCCATTAAGCATTCGATCCGTGTGAACTCAACCGTAATCGCCCCACCTAATCCGGCTTTAACTCGTGAAATCGGCTATAAATACCGATTAGAATCTTTAGTAACAGCACACCACGACTTCCTTCACTCTCAATTTCTCCGATTTACTCCTGCATTTGGCCGATTGAAGCTGCGACAGCCGAACCAGAACTCGAACTCAATCTCCCTCATTTCGATATCATTTCAGGTAAAATCTAAAGCCAAAAGGCTCGCAATCGTGTACAGATCAAAAGCCCTCTGTTTAATTCCATTAACAGAGGGCAAATCGATGTGTATTTACGGGTTCTTGATCTAGGGCTCATACGGGGAACAGGGATGACTTGAGCATGTGTTTATTAACTTATTTTTCCAGGTATAACACTAACGAACCCGTAGTCGGGATGGTTAGTGTGCATGTGTGCTGGTGACCCGGGCGAGACCCGAGTTCGAGCCTGGGTAAACCGGTTTTGCCCATTTCATTTTTTTATGCTTTTTCAACCAGTTTTAAATACTTTAATTATTTTTATAAAATCTGTTAAACTTTTATAAACTTAAAAATGGTTTTCAATTACATTTTTATTTTCCAGAACCAATTTAATTAATTAAACTTAACTAAAAGTTATAACAATTAAATCTTTAAAAATAGTTTTAAATACTTAAAAACTATGAAAGTGTTTTATACTTTTATAAAACTTGTGATTTCACATAAACTATTTATTTAAAGTAAACTTTTATTATTAATTGTATTTTAAAGAATTCTTTTACCCTAATCTTTAATTTACACTTATAAACTTTTAAACTTATATAATTTTTGTAAACTCATAAAAATTTACTTAAAAAACATAAACTTATAAATTCGTACACTTTATAATATATAAACCTATTTGGTTATATAAACAAGAGAAATAAATATATTTTATTTGTTTCCTATATAATTATAAACTTAGAAACTTTAACATTTATAAACTTGTATTAAATGCTTATAAACTTGCAAATTAAAAGAAACTTTATAAACTTATAAGATACTTATTTAAGACATTTATAAAAACTTATAATTTTATTTACACATGGAAAACATTTATAAACTTATAATTAAAACATAAACATTATAATAAATTCTATTTTTATAAACTTATAGGTACTTGACATTCATTTAAACTTATAAACATTATTCATTTACAAGTTAATGTGTAAAATAAATGTTTAATAGTTGAAAACTTTAATAAAAAAACCTAAACGATTTATATTACTTATTCTTATAGATAATTATTTATCCTTAATAATTATATACTCTTTAAATAATTACTATTAACCCTTAATCACTATTTAGTCTTTAAATACTTTGTATTTAATAATTATTTTACTTTTGAAATAATTATTATTTATCTTTAATCCTTATCTTAAATAATTATTTTAAACAATAATTATTTTAAACTATTAACGTATTAAACTTTGAAATCCAAGCCTAGTATGACTCATTCGAAACCTTTATTATAAACTTGATTTAAACTTCATAAAACAGGAACCATTCCCATCTTCCGTTTGGAACCCTAGTCAATCTTGAGCCCTAGATCCTTGTCTTAGACTTTTTACTTAAAACTTTAGACTTACATTCTTAGGCTTATCGTAAGGATATTCTCCCTCCAAGTCTTGCAAATACTTATCCGTGTCGGATACTATTCATCATCCATGTGAGTATACTTAGCCCCTTTTTCCTTTTAAGCTTTTGGGGTGAAACATGTTCAAACTTCTTAAACTTATACAATTCTTGTACAACTATGACTACGTGTTTATTCTTATGTTAAACTTGAGACTTGTATGCTTAGATTAAACTTAAAACTAGCATATTCATTAACTTTGATCAAGCCTATAGTAACAATGATAGATCTATTGTATTTGACCAATCCACCTTGATTGATTGACCCCTCCGGGGGGGAGCCCTTGGTGATTGTTACTGAATTAAACTTTAAACTTGAGACTTATAAGGGTAACCTGCGGGTTATGCCTAAACTTGGTTGGAGGGTTGATATGCACAATGTCTAACATGCTTGTTTTCTCATACTTACATTATAGAATGCATGAATCATAGTGAATTGTAAATTCTTTCCAAATACTTGTTAAACTGTGTCAAAACCTTTGTATCTCACCAACTATTTTGTAGTTGACAGATTCTTTCACATGTTTCAGGTTCTACATCATGAGGCTTATTTGTGATCACATAGGATGCTTTGGACCTAGACTACTTATAAATTAAACGTTGTATTTCTTGTTATGTTCCTTGTATTGAATCTTAAATTACTATTTAATGAAATATCGAAACTTTAATAGTCAACCTTGTGCTATTGAACAACCGCGTCCGCCCCGACGTATAATCCGCCGTCGGTTGGGGTGTGACAGATTGGTATCAGAGCCTTGGTTATAGGGAATTAGGTTATTAGACACATGACCTAGACTATAACTTAGGAGACCCAAACATGAGTTATCTCATGTCCTTTACTAGGAATTCTCTCCTCATTCTATTCTTAAATCCTATACGTGAACGCTTGGAGATTCTACGATTCTACTTACCTACGTACCACAAGAGGCTACTACATCGAGGATACATTCTTAGACTTCAAGCCTAATCCACCACTAAACTCTCGTCAAGAATATTTAAGTTCTAGATAATGTGTGAGAACTTGTGCGGACCGGAAGGGTGGATACCTGTATTCTGGGAAATTCTGTCAAGGAAAGCATTTCGTATAAATCCAAATCAACCGTTGGACCCGTATTCTTTCCTGGGAATTCTTGGTATGAGTATCCACTTATAGGAATGCATGACTTCTCTAAACATTAGTGAGCTCAAATCTCGCTTGATATGTCAAAATACTCACTTAGTGATATGCACTAAATGAGTGCCATCTCAAATACTTTACGCTTCATAAATTCATGATTCAAAAACTTTCCTCTGTAACTTTTATTCTATGATTCTTTAGTCCCGTCTTGTCACATGACAGCATGCTTACTCGTCATGACCTGAAGGAGTTACCTTCAAGGGGAAATTCTTACGAGATTATACTTAAAAACTACATACATAAACTTATATTTATAGGTACTACCCAATAAATTCGTGATCGTTGTAATACAACCCTTAAAACTATGTATTACTCTACAAATTCTCCTATAAACTTCATTATTTTATGAACATAACGCTTAAGGGGAAACCCTTGTGTTCATCACTCAATCAAACTACTCTAAATAACTCACTTAAACTTTTGCTACACTTTTATACATCTCAAAGTGTTCATACATCTTTAAACTTCATGATCCATGTAATACCAGCACATTTAAAACTATGTATTGACATACAAGTCTTTTTTACAAACTTCATTATTTTATAAACTTGGCACATAAGGGGAAACCCTTGTGTCTCATTTCATTTTTTCGTCACTCAAGCAAACTTCATTTTATGACTAACTCAAGGCTTTGTTACACTTTTAATCTCAAAACCTTCATACGTCCTTAAAACTTACACATCACCGCTTCTTGTAAACAAAAAAAAAACTTAACGTCTTTTAAACCTAAAGTACATTAACAAAGTGATTAGTAACCTGATCGTTTTCCCGCAAGAGAAGAAGCCTACTATAGAATAAACAAACTCCACGTTTAAGACTCTGAACCCATAATGAACCTCGACATAGTACCATAAACCCAAACATCGGTGACAACAACTGAGAGAAGTTGTAGGCCCATGAGGAAGTTCTGGCTAGGGAAATGGGGTACTTAAGTGAGTCCTTGTGACCACCCCTTTCTTCCGGGAATTCTCTTCGTTAGCCCACCAACTTCAAGCCAAAAGCCATTTTTGTATATATTATTGTGATGACTCAGTATTATGAATAAAAATAAAAACCTTTCGAACATATTAAATCAACTTACTTACACACTTTAATCTTCCGTTTAAATTGTCTTATGTAAGGGCTGGAAGTCCCAATTTTGAAACATTTAACGAAAGTTATTCTGAAATTTATCTTGTTATCACTTACTAGCTTGACTTTCCTTCTAGCACTACAAACTTAACACTTCTACCCAAACACTTTCGTCAAGAGTAGCTCACGTTAGTACTTGAGAACCCTAAGTGACACACGCATACTTGAAGAATAAACTTTGAACAAATCTTCTAATTCGTAAGCACTTTTTCAAAAACAACACGACTTACGAATCATTACCCTAAACAACCATGACCCTTACTTCTTGTATAGACTTAACACTTGTAAACTTGACCAACTTTTCGCTTGACAACCACACCTATCTTTTATAAATCTTACTTGTACTACTTATCGATGCCTAACTCGTCGTTTTTTAACATCTTAATTACATTCTATACAAAAGAAAACTATACTTTCTGTTATGAATCAAGATAAATCATTTGTAAACACACTATCATAAACCTTATCGAAACTTTTCCCGTTACCCTATGCTTGGAGACTTTCCTCATTCAACTCCTGTCACGTAAAAGACTTACTATAAATCACAACGGGAACTAAAAGCTTAAATACACGTTGCTAAAACATTAAACTTCGTATACACGGCTATAAGGTCAGAGACTTTTGAGTCATGTAAAACTTGTACAAATACTCAATCCCGTATTCCTAAAACTAAACATGATCAATAAAGGATCATGTAAAGCTTAATACTGAAACTTGAAACTCAACTGACTTATCATATTTTTAAACTTATACTTGGATTCTTAGTCTTGAAAACTTTTGTGTGTCCATCTTAACCAAACCCTATAAGACTTGATAAATGTACATTCCAAATACACGAGAAAACTTCATTCTTAATACTAGAAACTAATATGAAGGGGGACATTGCTCTCTTTAGCAGAGTACCTCCCTAGTCTTCTCTTCAAACCCAAACATCGGGATCCACTAATCTTCTGGACAACTCGAATCTTCTGTGAGAAAGTGTATAACGGTTAATCTTGTTCCAAACGTTGTCCCATACCTCTCTTAAGTACTAGAGTATTTAGATAACCGCTTTATACTCAAAACGTAATCATACACTTCTATACACTGAGGCTGAACTAAGAGACTTTAAACTATCCGATGTTTGACGTATTCTTGTTCAAACACAATCTAAACTATTATATGTTTGACGTATTCTTGTTCAAACACAATTTAAACTATTCTATGTTTGATATATTCTTGATCAAACACAATTTAAACTATCTGATGTTTGACGTATTCTTGTTCAATCACAATCTAAACTATTATATGTTTGACGTATTCTTGTTCAAACACAATTTAAACTATTCTATGTTTGACGTATTCTTGATCAAACACAATTTAAACTATTCTATGTTTGATATATTCTTGATAAAACACAATTTAAACTATTCTATGTTTGACTTATTCTTGTTCAAACATGATGAACGTATGAGACTTTAAACTACTCCTTGTTTGACGTATTCTTGATCAAACATGATGAACGTATGAGACTTTAAACTACTCCATGTTTGACGTATTCTTGATCAAACATGATGAACGTATGAGACTTTAAGCTACTCCATGTTTGACGTATGCTTGTTCAAACCCGATGGACGTATAAGACTTTAAGCTACTCCATGTTTGACGTATGCTTGTTCAAACACGATGGACATATAAGACTTTAAACTATTCCATGTTTGACGTATGCTTATTCAAACATGATGAACGTATAAGACTTTTAAACTACTCAAGGTTTAATGTATTCTTGATCAAACACGAGGAAAGTGTAAAGACTTTAAACTACTCGATGATTGAGGTATTCTTATTCAATCACGAGGAAACTTTGAAACTCTAAATCTTGTCACATTCTTTTCTCTTTAATCATCGAACGACGTTTCTCTCTAAGGGACTCGTTAATCACTGATCACTCTTATGCGGAAACTCTATTCGCATTCTTGTACTCCTTCTTGATCCACACACAAACGGAAGGACCTATGCGGACTATGCGACAATTTAGATGCTTGCGGGTGCACACGTAAGTATGAAAATCAGCGTATGGAAAAACATAGTAAACTCTGTCGCGTGCTATGATCTAAGACTTATCATAAAAGGTAGCCACGAAACTTAGGCACTGTAGCAATCCTTAGACGTAATAGTCTACAAAATCAAATCATTAAACTACCATCGAAACCATCCTAAGTGATGCATCTCACTTGAAATCCTGAATGAAAATTCAGTGGAGATTCTCTCGAATGCATTTCTGAAAACGAATCTTCCTATATTTTAATGAAACTATATGCTACGTAGGGGAAATTTTGGTAACCCCAGACTTGTGAAACTTATAAACTCAAGCATTATCTTATTCCTATAATTACATTCCAGTTAGGATTCTAAAACGTAACCCGTAGTTTACTAAGGGACGTAAAGTATCCTTCTCATCATCCTTGTGCGTATCATAAGACTTAAAACGGAAACCTCCTACTTTAATTTCGGGACGAAATTTCCTAAAGTAGGGGAGACTGTAATATCCGAGATTTTCCGAGCTATCTTTTCCAAAAAACCTTTGTACGTGTTATTATATTAAAACTCGATTTCATATTAAAAACTATTTCCTTAAACAATAAATATTAATTTTAAATTAATATATAGAGTTAAGGAAAAATAATTCATACTTAAAACGTATATGTGTTTATATATGAGAAGGTTATTTAAAAAGTATAAATATATATTCTTAAAACTTTATAAGTTTACATAAACTTAGTACTTAAACTTATAATATTATAAATCATTTTTTTTTTGAAAAACTTATCAAACTTATTTGTTTTTATAAAAATAAAACATATGTAATTGTTTATAAAGTTCGGGGACTAAAACTGCCAATTTCAGAACTGTTTAAAACTTAAAATTTAAGTTTTTACATAAAAGAACAAAGGCGGGAAACTATAGGGACTTGTTGTGTAATTTACGCAAACTCCTGACTCAGAACCGGTCCTAGGTTCGAGTCCCGCAACACCTTTTTTTTGTCCCTTTTCACTCGAAATCGTTTTCCCGTCCGGATTCGTTGAACCTCGGGTTCGCCTCACGCATGCGACCCATGCCAGACAACATTCAATGTTCAATTCCAGCTATAACCATGCGCCATTAAGCATTCGATCCGTGTGAACTCAACCGTAATCGCCCCACCTAATCCGGCTTTAACTCGCGAAATCGGCTATAAATACCGATTAGAATCTTCAGTAACAGCACACCACAACTTCCTTCACTCTTAATTTCTCCGATTTACTCCTGCATCTGGCCGATTGAAGCTGCGACAGCCGAACCAGAACTCGAACTCAATCTCCCTCATTTCGATATCATTTCAGGTAAAATCTAATGCCAAAAGGCTCGCAATCGTGTACAGATCAAAAGCCCTCTGTTTAATTCCATTAACAGAGGGCAAATCGATGTGTATTTACGGGTTCTTGATCTAGGGCTCATACAGGGAACAGGGATGACTTGAGCATGTGTTTATTAACTTATTTTTCCAGGTATAACACTAACGAACCCGTAGTCGGGATGGTTAGTGTGCATGTGTGCTGGTGACCCGGGCGAGACCCGAGTTCGAGCCTGGGTAAACCGGTTTTGCCCATTTCATTTTTTTATGCTTTTTCAACCAGTTTTAAATACTTTAATTATTTTTATAAAATCTGTTAAACTTTTATAAACTTAAAAATGGTTTTCAATTACATTTTTATTTTCCAGAACCAATTTAATTAATTAAACTTAACTAAAAGTTATAACAATTAAATCTTTAAAAATAGTTTTAAATACTTAAAAACTATGAAAGTGTTTTATACTTTTATAAAACTTGTGATTTCACATAAACTATTTATTTAAAGTAAACTTTTATTATTAATTGTATTTTAAAGAATTCTTTTACCCTAATCTTTAATTTACACTTATAAACTTTTAAACTTATATAATTTTTGTAAACTCATAAAAGTTTATAAAAATTTACTTAAAAAGCATAAACTTATAAATTCGTACACTTTATAATATATAAACCTATTTGGTTATATAAACAAGAGAAATAAATATATTTTATTTGTTTCCTATATAATTATAAACTTAGAAACTTTAACATTTATAAACTTGTATTAAATGCTTATAAACTTGCAAATTAAAAGAAACTTTATAAACTTATAAGATATTTATTTAAGACATTTATAAAAACTTATAATTTTATTTACACATGGAAAACATTTATAAACTTATAATTAAAACATAAACATTATAATAAATTCTATTTTTATAAACTTATAGGTACTTGACATTCATTTAAACTTATAAACATTATTCATGTACAAGTTAATGTGTAAAATAAATGTTTAATAGTTGAAAACTTTAATAAAAAAACTTAAACGATTTATATTACTTATTCTTATAGATAATTATTTATCCTTAATAATTATATACTCTTTAAATAATTACTATTAACTCTTAATCACTATTTAGTCTTTAAATACTTTGTATTTAATAATTATTTTACTTTTGAAATAATTATTATTTATCTTTAATCCTTATCTTAAATAATTATTTTAAACAATAATTATTTTAAACTATTAACGTATTAAACTTTGAAATCCAAGCCTAGTATGACTCATTCGAAACCTTTATTATAAACTTGATTAAAACTTCATAAACACAAACCATTCCCATCTCCCGTTTGAAACCCTAGTCAATCTTGAGCCCTAGATCCTTGTCTTAGACTTTTTACTTAAAACTTTAGACTTACATTCTTAGGCTTATCGTAAGGATATTCTCCCTCCAAGTCTTACAAATACTTATCCGTGTCGGATACTATTCATCATCCAACCTGTCATACACAGAGACGTCAAGTCTACCAACATATTACTAAATGATAACTACACCACAAAAAATTCTGATTTTGATGCTTCAAGGTTAGTCCCATTAGATCACGATGAAGTCACTACTCTTGTTCAAGGCACGCTAGGGTACCTTGATCCCGAATACTTCTACACAAGCCAACTAACTGACAAGAGTGATGTGTATAGCTTCGAAGTGGTCCTTGCAGAACTCATAACCGGTCAAAAACCCCTTTGTGCAGATAGAACCAATGACGATAAGAATTTAGCAACATACTTTGTCAAGGCTATGAAAGAAAACCGTCTATTTGAAATTGTTGAATCACAAGTTTTACGGGAAGGAACTCTTGAGCAGTTACAAGTAGCAGGTGATCTAGTAAAGAGATGTCTTAACTTACATGGAAATGACAGACCTACTATGAAAGAGGTAGCAATGGAGTTGGAAGGTTTGAGGAAGTTCAAAACTCATCCTTGGGGTCAACAACAAACACATGAAGAATCTAGAAGCTTAATTCTAGAAGTTGAGCAATCTGATCTTTATGAAGTCCCGTTAATCCCATATAGTTCCAATGAATGGGAATCTTACTCGAGTGGTGCTAATATGAGTTTTCAAGAAAGCAAACCGCGTTAACTTTTTAGAGTGCTTGTTATATTGTTGAATTTGGGAGAATGACGACTATGCTTTCCCCACAAACTGTTGGTAGTATATATTTGATTTGTGTCGTGTTCCTTATGTCGAATGAGTTTATCATGATTTGTCCTTATGTGCGTAACTGTTTATACCTTGTTATTGTTTGTTCTATAGCCTTTTGGCTTTTTATAATGCTATATTTATATTTTGTTTCATTTATTACTTTAAACTATTAATGATACATACACTCATAATCTTTAGCCGTAGAGACACAAGAGGCAGGGTAAGGTAGAGTCTTAGAGACGAGATATGAGGTGACCAGTTGCGTGTATGTGTGAAAAATCTAATCCTTTAAGAGCATGTATAAGATCATGTGAAATGTATTGTCCACAAATTAACCGTCTCCAAAAAAATTTGATTTGTCCATATAATTATTCTTAAGAAAATATATCCTTACATTACATAGATTTTATATATGTTCATTCATAAGGGCGTCGAACAAACACATTTAGAGACAAAAGGAAGGAAATAGAACAAAGTCACATCTATCCTTGGCTCTTGAGAAGGTAGGTGCTCCAAGGAAGATGACAATGACGCCCAAGAACGATTTAGTAAAGGTTTTATATCTTTTGACATTGTCAAATGAATCATTTGGACTACCCGTTATAAAATAAAAAAGATTTATACAAATATCTTAGTTGTTAATTTGTATTAATAACTAGTATATACCCCGGCGCGTTGCGGTCGTAGTCCGCTGCGACACGTTAAGCAACAAACGTTAAACGAATTTGAACTTTATTAAAAAAAGAGCACAGTTAAACCGTTAAATAGATCAAAGTCTTTCAAAAAGCTAAAAGAACAGGCACCATACCGCTTCAAAATTTAAAAGAAAAAAAAAGTCTAAACAATTAAATAAATTAAAAATTCAAGAGCCAATCGCGTTGCGGCGCGTTAACTCGTAAGTAACCACACGCAATACATCGCAAAAACTAATTTATTACCTTTTTTATAAGTTAATACTTTAATTTAGTAAAAGTTAAAATAATTGATTTTTCAATGATAAATAACAAATTATATTAATTGTTTTTATTAAGCATACTAGGTTAGAAAATATGTATATTATACGGGTTGAATAAATACAATTTTATACATTTGGTAATAAAAATTTACATATTACATATTTATGACATATTACATAGTTTTTTAATCAAGTTTTGGAAACGTTATATAGTTATTTTTTAAAGGTGTTTTATAAAAAGAATGAAAGAAATGTTCGATTTTCTAAAAATGTTTTATGAACAATCATATTTTTTTAAATGAAAAAAGTTTTATAAAAATAATTATAGAACTTCATTATTATTTAATAGGAGAGAGGTGGGAAACACAAAATTATAAAAAAAATAATTAAAGAAAATTTGTATAATTAATAGGAAAGAGAGACGGAAAAAATGATAAGAATGAATAAGAGAGTGATAAGTGTCCCTTTAAAATCTTTTATTTATTATATAGTATAGATTAGTTTGAAAATCATTACATTTAAAAAAAAAGGGAAAAAATAAATAACAATATTCATGAAGTATAATTGAGAGTTAATTCTTAAAATGATATTTTCAAGTTTTACAGGAATCTCATTGTGATTAATAAAAAGAAAAAAGAATATTAAATAAATTAAGAGAGAGAGAATAATTAAATAAAATATTTGGAAAAATTTGTTATTATTTGATCTTGATGAAGTTTTCCTTTAGGGGGAGAGAGACTTTGTGTATGCTAGAAAAAGGCAAAATTTAAACATGCAATGGCTACTTGTAAGTTATGTATGAGTAGATACCATTATGATAATTGTTACTATTTGAATTGTTGGCCCGCACATGTTATAAAATAATTTATTATTAACAAACGTACTTTCATTTCGTGTTAAAACTAGTGGGTAAACCGCACTCTGCGGCGGGCCACGCTGATTTTAAATAAAATTTAAATTAAATGAAAACGCAAATGAAAGTGTAAAAACGTTAATAAAAAATAAACCTAAAACTAAGATATAAAAAAAGAAAAAAAATAAGTATTAAAACATGTGCGTTAAAATGCGAAAAAAAAATAAAATATCTGAAACTAACTTTATATAGAAACAGCGACACAATGATAAAAATAACGGTGATAAAAAATCAAACTTGAAACTAAAAAGGGAAAAAAAAACCCAAATGCGGTGTCATATTAACGTACTTAAGTATGTAACAAAAACCATATGAAGTTACCACAAAGCGCTTCCGAAGATGAAATGTAGATAAAAAAAGCACGCCGTAACGATGTATTATGAAAAAACGAAAAATTAAGTCGCTCTAAAAATGAGTGTTAAGAAAAACAAAAGCATGTTTAAAAAAAGTAAAAATATATCATATTTTACCCGGATCGGTTTTGAATAAAAGCTAACGTCGAAGCGTATTCCGACTCTGTTTTGATAAAATTTATGTTAAAACTTAGATAAAAATAAAAACGTCGCTACTATGTATAAAATTCCCCATCCTCGAGGTGATACAGCCATAGACTCTTTCATACGTGAGTCTATAAATAAAATTCCATGTATAAATTCCGCCAAAAGAGAAATCATAACTAAAATTCTTTTTAATAATTCTTGTAAACTTGATTAGTATAACTTAAAATTCATAAACACTCAAATAGCAATGTCGGCCACGAATCACATTTTTTCCTTTTTTTTTCTTTTTTCATATTTCATTTTCACCCCTTCATTTTCATAGTTTCAAATAATAACCCTTAACTTTTTAAAAACTTAAATATATCTCTACAAATAAATTATTTGTTTTTATGTTTAATATATTTTTTTTAAGTTCCGGCATAAATTTTGTTTTACTCATTTTGTTTAATATTTTTTCTTTGCGTCTCGGTATAAATTTTGTTTTACGCATTTACATGTGTCTTATCACAACTCCTCTTGAAATTTGTAAAATATCAAAATTATGTGTTTTCTCTATCGCCACGCCACATGTCACCTATTTGTTGGTCTATAAACTTTTTTTTGTGTTTTTTAACATTTCTTTTTATTGGACTAATCAAGTCATCATAACTTCATACATTTTTTTATGTACTTAATAATTTTTTTTGTGCTTAGTCACGTTAGTCACTGCCTCAATTGTTTAAGGTCCGCTTCACGTCGTGAGCGCGGGGTGCTAAAGTCACCGTATTTAACGACGTTAGTGTCATAGCCGCAACACGTGTAGCGAGATTCACAAACACGCAGACTTAATTATGTAGTTAACCAAGTTAATATCACTGTACGAACCCTCCGCAACGGACGGTCATAATTTCTAGTTATTATTATAAACGAAAAAAACATGAGTACATATACTTATCAGCATCGAACTTTTAATATATTCCTTGGTTTTCATTTATAATAATTAAAGTGAAAAAAAAATTCATGATGACGTAACAGTGAAGTCAACAAAGCAACGCACACTTGTAACATGTGCATACCATGTATCCATTATGGCTTTTGTAAGTTTACTAATATCATATCTTTTATCAATTCAAATGTTAATTGGTTCTTAATTAATTTATTCTTATATGGTTTTTTTTAATTTGTGCATATGAGAATGATGAGATTCTGGACTTGGTGGAAGCTGGACCGAGACAGCTGGGCTACTGGAATGGATTGAGCTAGCTAGCTTGTGGGCTTGGAGGCTGACTAGTGTGTGTGTGTGTGACAGATTTTGATTGAGCTTATTTTTTTCACCACCGCTCCACTTTTCTCTTGCATCTGTTTTCTCTCAAAGTATCCAGGGTTTCATCTCTTTGATACCCTAACCGACATTTCTTTTACCGTCTCACTCTCAGTTTAAGTTCAGACATTATTACAAATGTCTAAATCTCTTCAACTATTACTCTGATACCAATTTGAAACAAACACTATCAAAACTAAAGGAATGTCAGTCTTCAGAGTTGAGCAACCCATTAGTCCATGCTATTCAAGCTTTTGCAACTTCTCTAGTCTATTTTTCTCTAACATGATGTGAATACTAAACGTCAGCTACGCTACTTGGTTCAACTTTTCATAAACATTTAAGAAAAAGGATTTCATCATAATGTATATGATTTGCACTAAATTAGTCATATACTTCACATCAATTGCATATCGATTATTGTCAATTTATTTACATATTAGATGGGAGAATTTCGTATATATCCTTACAAACTTGCTAATTATCATATATATTCAAACTAAATTTTAAATCTATACTATATAATAAATAAAGGTTTTTAGTGTCACGTGTCGCCTCCATATTCATTCTCATCATTTTTTTTCTGCCTCTCTCTCTTATTTAATGCACTTTCTTTTAATAATAATATATATTTAAAGAAAATGCAATTATACTAATAAAACACATTTATTTTAAATTATCCGTTATTAAAATAAACTTTAAAATTTAATTATGTAACTTTTATTTTAATCAAATAATAAATAAAAGTCAAATTATATTAAATATTAATTACCATATTTTTGAAACCCAATTATATATTAATTTTTACATATTTTGAGTTTGTTTGTATTGTTAGTATATGTAATATACTTTTACACCTGTAAAATATATGCATAAAAGCTTAAAAAAAATTATATTGATATTTTTCATCTCGTGTGTAAACACGGGATCTAAACTAGTATCGTATATATCCCTCTGTAATAAACTTTAAATTAATGACAAATTTACCCTTTTTAAATATATTATTATTTTAATCCCTCTCCAATTCATCCACTAAATTAGCGGGCCATTCATCTCTAAGGGTGATGGGAACACCCTACTCGGCTTGGGCCGAGTAAGAGAGATGAAGACCGGATAAAAAGGGTACACCGTCCCCGTTACCTCGGGTAGAAAAGGCGAGTAACCGAGTATTGGAATCGAGTAGCTTGTGCAAGTTGATTTACTCGATTGTTCAAACGAAAAGAACCGTTTTTGTTGACTGAGCCATTGACCAAAGCATCCCTATTTACCAAAATATCCATGTAGTTTCAAATTATAATCAACTTTTGTCAAAAGAAAAATAAATGATTTTAATTTGTAAATGTTTTAAAAATTATTTTTGACTTTCAGTTTAATAAGTAAATAGCTGACTTATTAATTATATATAAATATAATACATAGCTTGAATAAATGATCTAGTTTTTTTTCTAGTTTTTTTTATTTGTAGGCTTTTTTATATTTTTAGGTTTTTAATTGTATTATGTTAATTTTTATTTAATGAAATTGACTTTTTTTTTATTTAAATGTTTATTTTTTTTTTAAAAAAAGTTGGTGAGTAAATGAGTAGTTTTGAGGTAACAGAATTTCTATTAGACAATTTTGGTAAGTAAATGAGTAGTTGGGTTAATGACCCCCATCACCCTAATAGCTTCGTCCAATTCAATATACATTTTAGTATTATTCGATCGCCCAACAATCACGATTGTTAAAAATCGATTGAAATCGATTATTGAGTAAATGCAAAATCATCGATTTTGATCCATTGTTCGAGAATCAATAACCTATTCAATTATCGATTGTAATTAATTGCTTATCACCCATTCACACATTAAATTTAATTAATTGTTTGAGTTTTTGAGAGACAATTACTCATTCACACCAATATTGGTTTTAATGAGTAGAACATCAACTTTTGATTCACATGCATTTGATTCATTGTAAAAGCAACATTAATGACTTTGGATTCACAATGTTCATAATTTTTAATTCATTCAAAGCAACGATAGCGACTTTTGATTCAATACAATTTTTAAGTCATTGTATGATTTTATATGTTAATTCATTGCTGTAACTTTCGGTTTTAATCTCTTTATTTGCTTTTGTATTTGCTTCATTGTTGTACTATGTCATTCTAGTACTCTGCTAGATTGGTCTTTTTTATGATATTTCTTTCGCCTTCCCAAAAAAAAATTCATTGCTTGAATATCTTGTAAACTGCATAAAAAGTTGATGTAGATAGAAGAAAAACGATAAAAATGTTAGAAATTACAAAAAAAAAAAAAATACTGAAAACACCATAGTAAATGTCTACTAGTAATCACAATAACTTTATGCGGTTTAAAAAGAAATAAAAATTCATAGTAAAAAATGAAAAAATAACAGTAAAAACTAAGTTATAAAAATAAGTAAATATGAAATTTTGAAGTTTTGACAAACAAAAGGGTAAAATAGTAATATTGATAATTATTTTTTTATGAAATTAATTAGAATGGATAAATTTTATATTTTGATTATTAGTGAGGGATATATATGATATTTAAAGTTTGGTTTGGATATATATATGATATTTATCAAATTTGTAGGGACATATATGAAGTTATCCCATATTGTGGATTTGTTGCTTATTTAGCCTAAATTGTAATTTCAGGGAAAACACGACTTAGAACGAGCAAACAAGCAAAAACACGAAGAACACCAAAGAAAAACACAAGTCCATAATCTGAGCACAGGTCGTGCCCAACTCAGCACGCCCCCATTTTTCACCAGAAAAAGACAAAATGACAAATGTTGCTGATCAGGTGTAACACACCCCGTGCTCAACTCAGCATAACCCCGTTCTCAACCAGAAGAGGACAAAAAAAACAAATGTTCATGTCAGGTGTAACACGCTCCCCGTGCTCAAACCAGCACGCCCTCGTGCCCACATTTCCTGTAGTACGTTCGTGACAAAAGTTAGTGTTTACGAAGTGGTCCTGGCACGGGGCCGTGCTCAACTTTCAGACAGGCTATAAATAGACATTGCCTTATTCGTTTGAGGGGGGAATTTTGGGAAGAAAACCCCACTATTCACTCTCGGGAACCAGACTTTTGAAGGAAATTGGAGGGCTTGTAATGTCTATTTATCATCAAGAAGGAGTTCTAGTATCACCACACTATCCTAGTTTGAAATTTTGGTAAGATCATTTTGATTTTGTCATGAGTTGCATGTGTTCTTGTTACTTTGTTGTAATGTGCAAGCTCATTATGAACTAAACATCTTTTATCATCCTAGTTAGATGAAGTTTAACTAATTTTTGTTGAACTTATGATTTTTGGCAAGTATTATGTTAATGTTATGATAATCTCTTTGATGTAAAATGGATGCTTGAATGTTTGATGGAATAATTATTGATTTGTGAATGTGAAATCATATCATGTTGAAAAAACTACGATAATTGTTATAAGATTTCTATGACAAAGTTTATGTTTATTAAAGTATTGATGACTCAAGCTTATGATTTGCATTAATTTATCTTACAATTTTATAAATCAAGAGAATATATAATCTTTATCTATTTAAACTAGCTTTTGGTGGATGTTATATAAAATATTCATTAATATCTTTCCAAATAGATATGGAGTTAGTCACATTGACAGGAATCTAGTTCAACATTTTAAACGAACATTAACTTAATCATAAAATTGTCATGCATATATTTCACTATAATTAGTAAAGTTGATTTCAAACTATGATGATAGTTCATTTATCTTGTTATTTAACTTTCAAAACAAAATCAAAAATCTATTTTAACTGGTTTGGTTTATCAATTACAAAGATTAAGTAGCAAAATCGTATCCACGGATTGACACTCAGTTTTTATCAACTCTATATTACCACTCGATATGTGCACTTGTCTTTTATGTGTGTGGTTTAGTTTAGGTGAAAACTAATTTTTAAAACTCATATTTGTGTGAAAATCTCTATTAAAAAAATATATATAGTTCACGCACATCAATATTAGTCATAAAACACAGTTTAACGAAAACATACACTATCATACTTTATCATACTCTATCTAACTATTAAGTCACACATTTTAAATGTCTAAATCTGTATCATAATGTAAACGCCCGCCTCTATTTGCTCCTGAAGGAACCTCTGCCAGTCTATACATGGATAGACAACTCTTGTGACCGTTGTTCATGAGTAACTGTCGTTACCTATACTATATCACTTATACAACCTTATAAAATTCTTCACATTCCCAACAATTGTGTTATAAATATTTTGGATGGGTGTTAGTAGAAAGTACTGAGAACATGCAAAGATTTTCAAAAAAGACATCTAGTTTAATTTTTGAAGAGAAACGATATAACCTACAATTTGCTATAAAAACAAAAAAAAAATTAAAAAATAATATTTTCTATGGGTGTTGGTAAGACCTCCCCCTGGATCATGTAATTCATAGGATGTATCTTCGTTGGGACTAAGTTGAATATTGACCTCCTTTCAACGTTCATTCATGTATGACCAAAAAGAGAGAAATGGTAAAATAACAACGAATTTGTTTATTGGTTTAAAAAAATAGATGTATAAAGTTCTTGTTCATTAAAGTTTGTTTTAATAAAAGTTTGTTTTAATAAAATATAGAATAAAATTATTATTCACACCACCACTGATAGCCACTTTATTTGTCAAATAATAAAATATATAAATTACTTGACATTATTACCCTCGTAAGCCGACACTTCGTGTTTTTCATGACTCTTGGTTCCTGTTGCTTTTGGAGGCCATGTGATATGTTGACTCTTAATTCCGTGGTCATAAAATAATACCATTGAGTTGTTTTCCTTTCCCGTGGAATCCCACCGATTCATCTCACTTTATTCCCTGCTCTTTGAGTATGTGATTCCCATATTGTACTATTACGGGGTATAAATTTAGGGGCCGAGATCGACTTCGATTAGGCTCGAGCTCGGCTCATTTAACTTACAAGTAATTACTTGTATCTCGTAAACTTTTATTTATTAAGTAATATAAATAATAGATGATATTATATATATAAATATAGAGGGTTATTCAATTAAAAACCAAAAAAGTGTTGAGAACTTAAGAACCGCTTATATCATTGTACATAATGCCATATAAATGGTACATAATTAAAAGAAGGAGAAGGGGCATTATGGGAATTTGTCTGACCCACCGTCCCACTAAATTAATAACCGCCTCTGACTTTCCGTATTTCACTTTGTGATGAAAAAGAGAACAATTGCTAACATTTTCTTCGTCACTTCTCGCTCTAAATACCATCTGTCACACCCTAATCGACGGCGGAAACGTCGGGGCGGTACATGTAGACTGTTCATAAGCTCATGGTTTACTAAAGTTGTGAAAATTAAACAATAACTTTTATTTCATAGCTCAAGTAATCAAGTACAACTCTTACAAGAATAAAAATACATGAATAACTTTATTAAATTTAAAACTAGGTCCTCAATCCTAAGTGAAGCGACTTGAAATCTTAACTCAACACTGTACCTGAAACATGATAAAATGAGAGGGTCAACTATAAATAGTTGGTGAGCATACATAGGTTTTGACACCACAAGTGAAGTTCATATGTTTTGTGTACAATTCATATGATGCATGGTTTATAAAGCATTTATGAAGAATCTAAGTTAAGCTAAATGCACAAATGAAACTTTGTAATTGAAGGGTATATCAACACATGTTATCCTAATGTAGGGCATAACAACACATGTTATCCTGATGTAAATGTAGGGCATAACAACACATGTTATCCTAATGTAGGGCCTAACAACACATGTTAGCCTGAAGTAATGTATTTGTGTTTGCACGTGTATATCATGTATATGTAGCCTTAACAATTAGCATTCAAGCATAAAGCACAAATAAACACATATGATCATATTGTAGAATTGTACGTGTGTAATTGCAAATAATATTTGAATGTAATCATGTTTCACTCCAAATATGTAAATACGAAAAAGGGGCTATGTAAACTCACTTGAATCGAGGGTGTAGCTAGCACGAGAGTCTAGGTAGCGAAGTGATCCTTGTAACTCACCACGTTAACCTAGTGTATAATATATATATTAAATTAATAATGTGTACCATAGTCTAGGTCTAAGTCTAGGATTTTATTGGATGGTGTACAAAGGGTTTGAGTTATAGTAGGTGATTGTGATTTGTACTTGAAATGGGTGTTTTACAAAAAGGGATGACTTGAAATGAATAGTTTTAAAGTAATTATAGTTTTGGTTTGAATAACTAAATAAATTAAATATTTGTTATCTATTTATTTATTTAGTTATAAAAATAATGTGTGTATCATATTAGATATAAATTAAATAAATAATTTTACTCTATTTATTTATTTATACAGATGTGTAAATAATGTTGATGTATAAAATTTAATAGTATATATATATATATATATATATATATATTGTGTAGATTAAAATAAATGAATTTATTTAGCTAATTATCATTTAAAAATCAATATCTGAAAATAGAGTTAAAGTTTTATAAACTTTATAAATTCGAGAGATATTGTATAAACCTAATATTATATTTGGAAGTTAATTTCCTTAAATTATTTAAATATCTAAATCTTAGTTTTAAACATTTAATATACAATTTTAATAAGGAATTTCATAATAATATTGAATTTATATTGAAAATTAACAAATTTGGTTCTATTCTGTTAAAAATATTGTAAGGTTTATAAAAACATTTTTTTATAAATTTTTGGGGCTTTAAAAACGGTTTAAAAAATATACGCGGCTTGCCCGGTTCGAACCCGGGTCTGCCCGATAGAAGCATCAAGTATCAACCACTGGACCAGTGGTCACACTTGGAACTAAACTGGCTCGGGTGCGTATTAAACATGCAACGATAAGGGAAGTCAGTTTTGTGTCGGTTTAAGCGTAAAAAGTGCACGGGTTGTGGGTTTAGAACCCGAGACCACGAGTTTATGGGTCGTGTATCTTAACCGGTGGGACTGGGCGATGACCTTGGTTAAGAAGTCAGTCAGAAATATTTAAAACACAAAAACTCGCCCCCCCTCCCCCCCTCATCCCCAATCGAATTCCCGTAACCCTAGCCATGAAATCAAACCGTTAAGCATAACAATTGAAGCTATGATCATGGGGCTTTCGATATTTGGGTTCAAACGTTCAGAATGACACAGGAAATACCTGATTTAAGGAAGTGACGAAGGAGAATCGCTGGGGTGTAGCTTTCAGAGTTCCTGGAGCTCGACGGGTTTCTAGAGAGGTAATGAGACGCGAATCAGAGTGCAGAGAGTTTGGAACGGGTTATTCGAAGGTATGTTGGTGCTTTAATCCGTCCAATTTTACTTTAATTACACAATTCGATTTGTGAAATAAGGTAACCACTATCGGTCACTAATTCGCGAATTAAAACGGCAATTGATGCTGAATTGGGTCTTGTTTATGGGTTGGATACAAGCGAGGTTTGCCAGGGCGTGATTTACGGGGGAATAACGCGTTTAATTCTTTGATTGAGGACCGATTTGAACATAATTTGACTTTGAAAAAGTCAATTTCGTTTGGAATGATTTAAATCTCAAAATGTGTCGTGCAAGGGCCGATTTGAACATCAATTTGACTTCGAAACTGTCGATACATGTTTGGTATGCAAGGTAAGTCCGCATTGATCGATTTGGATGATGAATTTCAAGAATTCATTGCTGTTGACTTTTATAAAAGTCAAAATAAATTCCAATTCTTTGAAAGGGTTCGAATTGAGGTGTAAAGGTCCGAGTTTAAGGGTTCGAGTGCTTAGATGGGTTCAAACTAGTTTATTAGATTTGAAATTTGTAAATATTTGTATATATATATATATATATATTTATAAATTGTTCTTTTTTTTTCTTTGTAAAACAAACTATAAACTTTATAACACTAATTATATCATTAAGTTCATAAAATTTCATTTTTGATTTAATTTTCATAAAAGTATATATAAATATATATGAAATAAACGAAATTAATATGGCTAGAAATGAAGTATCATTATTGTAAAGAAAATTAAAATAAAATAACATTAAAAAAATCACGGATGTTACAGTCTCCCCATGTTAAGGGAATTTCGTCCCGAAATTTAACCAATGGAATCTACTGGATGAGTAATGAAATGAGTTTAGGGTTTTGATTGTTGATTTGAGGAGTATAACTGATTGAAAATATTCAGGTTGGATTCTCAAAGTCAGATTAGGTCATCATGTCAGGCCCAGACGTGGGTAGTGGATTTAGTTTGAAGAGGGTTAAGGGGATAAGCTGTTTGAATAATGGTTTGGATTCTAAATGCAGAAATGGGTTTGATGGGGACTTAATGATCAGGGTTTGTTTAAAATGTATGCTCAAACATTGTCAATGGATAAGAGATTTCACTACTATTGGTTCAGGTCAAAACTTCACGTGACACGAACAACGCTACTTCTGATAATATGACAGAGCACTTATATATAGGAAGTACCATCGGCGTATCCACCATGCCCTTGTCATATCACATCATTTTCGTTGTTACATGTCATGATAAGTTTTAGGTCACAACACACGACAAAATTTACTATGTTTTCCATGCGCTGATTTTTATAATTCCGTGTGCACCCGTAATTACTCAAATCATCGTATGGTCTGTATAGATCATTCCGTTATGTGCGGGTCAAGAGGGTCACAATTCCACTCCGTTCATGTCTATTGTTTTCACATAAAAGTTGTTAAAAAGTAACTATGTCCTCAAGTAGGCAGGTCAGTTAGCAACTAAGGAGTAATAAGGTAGTATAACTTAGAGTTTCTTAGTTTACTCGTGTTTGAACAAGAATACGTCAAACCCCGAGTAGTTTCAATGTGTTATGGTTTCCAAGTTTGGTGAACAAAGTGTATGACCATTCTTTGTGTATAACGTGCTCAATCATTTGTAACAATTGCAAGCAACTTAGTTTCGCGTATATTGTAAACACACAAGTCTCATGTATGATCTAGTGTCATGTAGCTTGTAATCAAATAGGTTTCATGTGTAGCGTGAACAACTTAGCATCATGTATTTTGTAAATCCATAAGCTCTCATGTGTAATGTAAACAACATAGGGTCATGTATATTGTAGGAAATGAAGTTCATGTATGGTGTTGACAACTTAGCATCATGTATTTTGTAGCTCAATAAGTTTCATGTTCAATGTAGTCAATCTAGTATTATGTACCAAGCAAACAATTGTTATGTATCATGTATATTGCAACCAACCAAGTTCCATGTGTTCAACCTAGTAGCATGTGTATTGCAAATAAGCAAGTTTCATGTGTTATGTGATCAATCTAGTAAATTGTGTATTGCAAATAAACAAGTTTCATGTGTTATGTGACCAATCCAGTAAATTAGGAATTGTAAATAAACTAGTTTCATGTATTATGTGATCGTGTTGTGTATCTTGTGAACATGCATACGTAAATTATTGAATTCCGTGTGTGGCGTATACTGACGAGTTTTGTATGTGAACGAGTGTTGCGGAAAAGCGTATTGTTTGGCGTTCATGCATAATGTCGTAGTTAGGTTCTAGCTCTTTAAATCTCATTGAGGTTTGTAGGGATGGTTAATGTTTACGCGAAATGGGTCGTCTCTTGAAGTGGTAAGTGAAAGATAACGAGGAGGTTCTGAAAACATTCAGGGAGATGTGTTTACAAATACTGATCTTTGTTTGAAGATATAAAGTGGTAAATTGTTCTTGGTTGTAGATATATAAAGGAGTGAAACCATTGAGTTACATAATTTAAATAAATAGACAGTTTATAGGAAAAACTTTTTAAATTTTTAATTATTATAAGGAGAATATTTTTAAGATAAATTATTGGCTAATCAAGTAGTTGTACATCAATTTAGCCAGGTTTTAGAAATAATTACTTTAATGAGGAAGATCATACTTATTTATCAATTTGAACGATGCTTTTATAAAACAGGTTGTATTGAGTTTTCTCACAAGATGAAAATGTTTATAGAAAACTCATATTTCTGATACTATCTAAAAGTTTGATAAACGTTTTGTTTGAACAAAATAACGAGGTTGTTTAAATCAAATAATAGGATGATTTGTTTATGATGAAGATTGTCGGTAGTGAACTAAATCGTATTGAATGAAGAAGGTGATACTTGAGAAATTTTGATAAAAATATGATGGGTGTGATTCCCATTCAACGGTCAAATCAATGAATAATAACTTTAGAGTTGAAATATATAAAATTGATTAAGTGCTGAAATGTTAAACATTACTCAAAACATAAGGAATTGGTTCTTAAACTGAAAATTTAAAGACAATAAATAATGAAAAAATAATTTTGTTAACGTCTCTTGTAGCTTTCCACTAGAAGGAAGATAAGTCCCAAAACGAGCATCACTATGGTCACCCGGGTAGCCGATCTGGCTTCAGTCCTAGCTGTCTCCGTGCGATGCTTCAGTATTTCTCTTTCAAGGATGGAGATTAATTCCTTTTGGTACCCTAATTGGTTTGCTAGGCTATCGATTCTTTGTCCTTGCAAGTCGTGCATTATCTCTTGCTCTAACCTTTGCCTCTCGAACTCTGAGGTCCTCACATATTGGTGAACGTCATCGATTGGAATTCCCATAGCACTAGTGGGTGCCATGGTACGCCTTGCCCAAGGGTTAGGATGGTACGGGTCGGGCATTAGATATGGGTCTCTTAATGGGGGTGGTAACTGATTGTGGAGATGGGGTGTCTGATACGGGTTCCAGGGTGCGGGTGATCCAGATGTTCGAAGTCTTGGGCCGGTGTTCCTAATCCAATCTGCCCTTGCATCGACCTTGGTCTAGCAGCTGGGGGTGTTGGTGACCGATGCACGGGTGTCCCGATGTCTTCTTCCCAATCAGACTCTTCTCCGGGACAGTATACCGGGGAGGGAGGAGAGTAGGAGTCCATGTCTGGCAGGAAACAATAAAAGGTTGTAAGTGATAATGAAATATGGAGTGTTAGACATAGGAGTTCTCATAAGTTTAGAGTTTGACTAGTCATAACACCGAGCCTTCACAATAGTATTTTAGAAATACACTTGACCTATAAGCAATGTATCCTTGAGGAGAATTCCCAGGAAAGAGGGGTGGGTCACTAGGACACCCTTAAGTACCCTGTCTTTCCTTGGCCAGAATTCCTCATGGGCCTACACACTCTTCCAGCTATCATGTACTAATAACACTATTGTTGGACTCATGGTTATGATGAGATTTGTTGTAAACTGGGCCTTGTGGCCCGAAAGTAAGGTTTATGCATTTCAGTGGGCTCTCCTTCTTGGGGGATAAATGGGCTTTTTAATATTAATGGGTATTAGGCCCAATAGTTTAAGTCTTTGTTCACAAGAGGTGATGGTATCATGTATGTGAGTTCAAAGGTGTATGAAGAATTTGGTGTGTATGTGTATGTTAAACTTAGGATAGCACTTAATAAAACACATAGGTAGCATGTAGGTAATAATGAATGTAAGCACAAGAGTTATCAAGTAGTGTGACACATAAGCTATTAAGTATTGTAGCATTTATTGAAATTACTTAGGATAACATGTAAAAATATTCACACAAGTATTAATCATGTAATCATATAGTAGGATGACATATTGTGGGTGTCCTAAGGTTATAGTCTAGGTCAAAAGTGTCCAATAACCTAATTCCCTATAACCAAGGCTCTGATACCAATCTGTCACACCCCAACTGACGGCGGAAACGTCGGGGCGGGACATGTAGACTGTTCATAAGCTCATGGTTTACTAATGTTGTGATAATTAAACAATAACTTTCATTTCATAGCTCAAGTAATCAAGTACAACTCTTACAAGAATAAAAATACATGAATAACTTTATTAAATTTAAAACTAGGTCCTCAATCCTAAGTGAAGCGACTTGAAATCTTAACTCAACACTGTACCTGAAACATGATAAAATGAGAGGGTCAACTATAAATAGTTGGTGAGCATACATAGGTTTTGACACCACAAGTGAAGTTCATATGTTTTGTGTACAATTCATATGATGCATGGTTTATAAAGCATTTATGGAGAAACTAAGTTAAGCTAGATGCACAAATGAAACTTTGTAATTGAAGGGTATAACAACACATGTTATTCTAATGTATGGCCTAACAACATATGTTAGCCTGAAGTAATGTATTTGTGTTTGCACGTGTATATCATGTATATGTAGCCTTAACAATTAGCATTCAAGCATAAAGCACAAATAAAGACATATTATCATATTGTAGAATTGTACGTGTGTAATTGCAAATAATATTTGAATGTAATCATGTTTCACCCCAAATATCTAAATACGAAAAAGGGGCTATGTAAGCTCACTTGAATCGAGGGTGTAGCTAGCACGAGAGTCTAGGTAGCGAAGTGATCCTTGTAACTCACCACGTTAACCTAGTGTATAATATATATATATATATTAAATTAATAATGTGTACCATAGTCTAGGTCTAAGTCTAGGATTTAATTGGATGGTGTACAAAGGGTTTGAGTTGTAGTAGGTGATTGTGGTTTGTACTTGAAATGAGTGTTTTACAAAAAGGAAGGAATTGAAATGAATAGTTTTAAAGTTATTATAGTTTTGGTTTGAATAACTAAATAAATTAAATATTTGTTATCTATTTATTTATTTAGTTACAAAAATAATGTGTGCATCATATTAGATATAAATTAAATAAATAATTTTACTTTATTTATTTATTTATACAGATGTGTAAATAATGTTGATGTATAAAATTTAATAGTAAATATATATATGTATATATATATATATATTTTGTATAGATTAAAATAAATGAAATTATTTAGCTAATTATCATTTAAATATCAATATCTGAAAATAGAGTTAAAGTTTTATAAACTTTATAAATTCGAGGGATATTGTATAAACCTAATATCATATTTGGAAATTAATTTCCTTAAATTATTTAAATATCTAAATCTTAGTTTTAAACATTTAATATACAATTTTAATAAGGAATTTCATAATAATATTGAATATATATTGAAAATTAACAAATTTGGTTCTATTCTGTTAAAAATATTGTAAGTTTTATAAAAACATTTTTTTATAAATTTTTGGGGCTTTAAAAACAGTTTAAAAAAATATACGCGGCTTGCCCGGGTCTGCCCAGTAGAAGCATCAAGTATCAACCACTGGACCTGTGGTCACACTTGGAACTAAACTGGCTCGGGTGCGTATTAAACATGCAACGATAAGGGAAGTCAGTTTTGTGTCGGTTTAAGCGTAAAAAGTGCACGGGTTGTGGGTTTAGAACCCGAGACCACGAGTTTATGGGTCGTGTATCTTAACCGGTGGGACTGGGCGATGACCTTGGTTAAGAAGTCAGTCGGAAATATTTAAAACACAAAAACTCGCCCCCCCCCTCCCCCTCATCCCCAATCGAATTCCCGTAACCCTAGCCATGAAATCAAATCGTTAAGCATAACAATTGAATCTATGATCATGGGGCTTTCGATATTTGGGTTCAAACGTTCAGAATGACACAGGAAATACCTTATTTAAGGAAGTGACGAAGGAGAATCGCTGGGGTGTAGCTTTCAGAGTTCCTGGAGCTCGACGGGTTTCTAGAAAGGTAATGAGACGCGAATCTGTAACATCCCAAAATGTCGAGAAATAAAGTTAACGAGTTCAAGCGGGCCGAAGTCGGGCCGGGTCAGTCGCGAACCGGGCTTGGGGAGGTCTCCCCTATAAATAGCCAGGGTCACCACATGTTTCTCTCATTTGCAATTCTAGAGAGAGAAAACCGTAGAGAGAGAAAGTGTCGGAATCGCACAAGATTGCACCCGCTCGTGTCTCTTGCACTCGTGAGAAGAACCTCCGGATCAGAAGCTCGATTCAGGTAACGATCCGACCTAAATATGAGTTTTTAGTTCGTTTTTGGGTTTTTCGGGTCTTGGGTGAAAATCGGACGTTTTTGTGGATGAAACTGAAAGATAATCATAGAATCGAATTCCTTAATGGAAAACGAACGTTTTGGATGCAACATGTTCGGGATCTTTACATGATCAGACCGAATGCGAAAGTTAGGGTTTTTCGCGAAGAACAGGTCGTGCGCACTTGCTAAGTGCGCACGGAGCAGGTCCTGCGCACTTGCTAAGTGCGCAGGAGGAGGAACCTGCGCACTTGCTAAGTGCGCAGGAGGAAGGACCTGCGCACTTGCTAAGTGCGCAGGAGGCAGGGTCTGCGCACTTGCTAAGTGCGCAGGCAGCCGGGTCTGCGCACTTGCTAAGTGCGCAGGCAGCAGGGTCTGCGCACTTGCTAAGTGCGCAGACATCAGGCTGTTGAGTAGAGATTAGTATGTCTAGAATGGTTAAACCGTTAGAGTCGGTAATGATCTGATGTGTATGTAACTACTCAATTCAGATCGGAAGTGACGTGGTTGGACCCTTGATTAGGACAACCGAGACTAGCTTATAAGGTGAGTTCTAGAAGCCCTCTTTTAAATGTTTTTATATAATGTTTTCGGGCTGGTGTGTACACGTATGAAATGTTTTTTTATAAAATGATTTTTATGAAACTACGTTTACGAAAGGAAATGATTTGGAACGAAGGATTTATGGAAAGAAAGTTTATGAACGGAATGTTTACGAACGAATGTTATAAAGAAATGGTTTAATGAAAAGGTAAAGGGTTTTGAAAGTGAAGGAAAGGTTTTATGAAAAGAAAACAAAAAGGGGCAAAGGTTTTAAAGAAGTCATTACAAATCTAATCTGTCGAATGAATGGAATTGACGAATGAAGTCTGGGAATGTGATTCCCAGCCTTGTGGTAGATTATGGACAGCGAGCCATAGTTACCACAAGAAAAACATGGGCAATGTCTTTGTGGCATGTCAATGGTTTTGATGTTGTACAACTGGTAAGGGAGTAACGACGGTTACTCGGGTTATGACGATCATCCTAAGCGAACGAGGTAATGGGAAATCAATGACGGCGATACGTAACGGTTGATTTCCAAAGGAAAGATGCGTGTTGGGCAATGACGGCGATACGTAACGGTTGACCCCACACATTGAAGGGTTGGGCAATGACGGCGATACGTAACGGTTGACCCAACGTAGTGGTATGGTTGTGGCAATGACGGCGATACGTAACGGTTGCCCACAACATTAAAAGTTCCTACGGGGACATAGAGACGCGTAACGATACAGATTTAGATAATAATGTATGACTTAAATGAATGTTAATGTTTTAAACAAATGATTGTGTTTAAATATGCGAAGGTTTACGAATGAAAGGCCCTGTTTTCTTATACGAATGTTAAACCCTATTGAATGTTTGAATGATGAACCATTTCTTAAAACGAACGAAAACTAGAACTCATCAGCGTAGCTGACGTTTTTAAGTGTACACATTCAGGTTAAGGTAGGTTCTGAGGATGGACGGTGAGGCTTGGCTAGAGATGAAGAGTTACCCGACTGCTTTTGAAGACTGGCATCCCGTTATGTTTAGTTATGATGTAAATATGTTTTAAACTATGTTTACGCTTCCGCATGTATGAACAACGATTAAGTTATGTTTAAATGAAATTTCCGCTGCGTTATCTGATATTCATGTTTAAGAACTGCTTGTGAATGAGTAAATCCAATAAGTGAGGCCTCCCGGGTTTGGGGCCTTACAAGTTGGTATCAGAGCAATAGTTTGAGAGATTTGGACACTCCCAGTGTCTGAACTTAAACTTTGAATGGGACCGAAAGCGGATGCCAGTACGGGTAACTCGAGCCACAGCATCAGGTATGAAAAGTAGAGTATGTGTATGTAGTATGCCTTAGGAAGAGTTAGTAAAGGACTTGTGTTCTGATGGAATCACAAAGGTGGTCAAATAGAAATCGAAAGGTAGTGTAATGGTTAATTACAGATGGCCAGTGTATATTAACATCTTACAGTACTTATTGAATTCTATTTGTTAACTAGCGTGATGACATTCGATTTCTCGTCTTATAGAACGAAATGGCAAGGAGAGGGAACGGAAGGCGTGGTGGCCGTACCGGTGGTCGTACCGGCGGTCGAAATGGTGGGCGTGGCAGGATTCCTGCGCGCCAAGAGTATAGTGAAGAAGGAAGTGTTCACACTGAACCGGCGGTTAGTGTGCATGAAGCCGAGCAGACACAGGTTGAAGAGCAACCTTTCACTTTTGAACCAGAAGTGAGAGCAGCAATAGCTCGAGAATTCACAGAATTGATGAAGAATTCTCTGCCAGGTCTGTTGGCTGAAGCGTTGAAGCAGGTCAATGGGGCGGGTGGGTCTAGCGCGGCAATTGGTGCTCAGAACAATGAGACCGACAATGCACCGCCTGCTCGCGGATGTGATTATAAGTCCTTTAAGGCATGTGACCCGCCGATACTCACTGGAAAGAAGGACGCGGTGGCTACATTTGATTGGGTGATCCGTATGGAAGCTGCTATTCGTCTGAGCGAGTGCCGAATGGATCAAGTGGTAAAATTTGTTGCTAACTCCTTGAGGGAGGAAGCATCCCATTGGTGGGAAGGTGTACGTCAAGCTAAAGGGAGCGAGATTGTGGATGCGATGATGTGGGCTGACTTGAAAACTTTGGTAATCAAGAATTTCTGCCTAAGGAACGAGATTGAAAAGGTAGAGAGGGAATTTCTGGGTTTGAAGGCCGGGAACATGACGCACCGGCAATACACAACCCGATTTAATGAACTGGCACGTCTGGTGCCACACCTTGTCACTACAGAAGAGAGAAAGATTGCATGTTATATTCAAGGGTTGTCGGACCAGGTCCGCACCTATGTTAAGGCGAACGCCCCTACTACCTATGATTTGGCAGTAGAGCTAAGCGGCGTGGTGTTTGACGATCTGGCACTGAATGTTGTTGCCGTTGAAGAGCAAAAGAAGAGACCGAGCTTCTCAAACAAGCGAACTGGGGGAAAAATGTTTGGGGCTCGTGATAAGAGGGCTCGGGTGGGTGAGCCGACTGTTTGTAAGAAGTGTGGAAGGGAGCATGTAGGTGAATGCAGACTGGGATCTAGCTTGTGCTATAAGTGTGGCAAGACCGGGCACTACTCTCGAGAATGCCCGCAAGGCTACAAATGCTACAACTGTGGGGATTTCGGCCATATGAGCCGAGAATGTACCAAGCCCAGGATGGGGGAAACCGGGAAAGGAAAGGGCCCGGAAAAGAAGGGAGAAGGATCTCGTGCGAAGACGCGGGCGTACGCACTGACGCAGGATCAGGCTAGGAAGGATCCCGATGTGGCGTCAGGTACATTCGTCCTTGACAACACTCTTGTTTCTGTGTTATTTGATTCGGGTGCCAGTAAGAGTTTTATATCTGCGACTTTTTGTAAGAGAGTGAAGTACGCTGTAAGTATACTAGAAAAGGCCTTTAGCGTAGAAACCGCTGAGGGTAGAACTGCAAGAGTAACCGATGTAGTTGACAACTCCACGATAAAAATAGAAGGTCATAGGTTCCCTGTCAGATTGTTTGTTATGGTTTTGGGAGGGTTCGATGTGGTGTTGGGTATGGATTGGCTAACTGCCAATGAAGCTCAAATTATATGTAAACGAAAGATAATCCAACTCAAGGCTCCGGATGGTAGCAAAGTCGAAGTCTTTGGAGATCGTGACGCCCCGATGCCAAACGTCATCTCAATGATTAAGGCAACGAATTACTTGAGGCGCGGATGCGAGGCTTATCTGGTATATGTGATTGACAAGTGTAAGGAAGTGAAGGAACTAGACGATGTACCCGTGGTACGCGAGTACCCGGAGGTGTTTCCAGAGGATTTGCCTGGGATACCACGCGATAGAGAAATTGAGTTCCGAATTGACTTAGTACCAGATGCCCAGCCCGTGGCTAAGGCTCCATATCGACTAGCACCAGTGGAAATGAAGGAACTTATGGTCCAACTAGACGAGTTACTTGAGAAAGGATTTATCCAACCGAGCATCTCGTCGTGGGGTGCTCCGGTGTTGTTTGTAAAGAAGAAAGATGGTTCGATGAGAATGTGTATCGATTACCGCGAGTTGAACAAACGTACCGTGAAGAACAAGTACCCGTTACCAAGGATCGACGACTTGTTCGATCAATTACAAGGCGCAAGTTGGTTCTCAAAGATCGACCTTCGATCCGGGTACCATCAGTTGAAAGTGAGGGAAGAAGACATACCGAAAACGGCATTTCGCACACATTATGGACACTTTGAGTTCCGCGTAATGTCTTTTGGATTGACGAACGCCCCTGCAGCGTTCATGGATTTGATGAATAGAGTGTGCCGACCAATGCTGGATCGATCAGTAATCGTATTCATTGACGATATCCTCATCTACTCCAAGAATGAGGGTGATCACGCGTGTCACTTGAGGGAGGTATTGGAAGCTCTGAAGAAAGAAAAGTTGTATGCTAAGTTCTCCAAATGCGCGTTCTGGCTTAGGGAAGTCCAATTCCTAGGTCACATCATTGGCCCGAACGGCATTATGGTTGACCCAGCAAAGATAGTAACGGTAAGTGAATGGGACACTCCTAAGACGCCAACTGAAATCCGCAGTTTCTTAGGATTGGCAGGCTACTATCGGAGATTCATCCAGGATTTCTCGAAAATAGCTTCGCCGTTGACAAAGTTGACTCGGAAAGAAGTAAAGTACGAATGGGGTTCGACCCAGGATGAGGCGTTTAAGGAATTGAAAGAGAAGCTAACACAAGCTCTAGTCTTGGCCCTTCCTGATGGCAGCGAAGACCTGGTGGTATACTCTGACGCGTCGGGTCAGGGATTAGGGTGTGTGTTGATGCAACGCGGTAGAGTGATTGCATATGCGTCGCGGCAGTTGAAAGTTCACGAAGTCAACTATCCGACTCACGATTTGGAACTTGCTGCTGTCGTATTTGCATTGAAAATATGGAGGCACTACCTGTACGGGGTAAAGTTTACTATTTACTCCGACCACAAAAGTTTGAAGTACTTCTTCGAACAAAAGGAGCTTAATATGAGGCAGAGGAGATGGTTGGAACTCCTGAAGGACTATGACTGTGAAATAATGTACCATCCTGGAAAGGCAAACGTGGTGGCTGACGCTCTAAGCCGAAAGGATGTGCCTACTCCTATTAGAGTGAAAGCTTGCCAGTTGGTGGTAACATCGGATGTGATGAAGGAAATTGAGAGAGCTCAAGATAAAGCTTTGAAGGAAGAAAATATAAAGAAAGAAAGGATGGTTGGCCAACGGGACAAGTTGGAATATAACACCCTCGGTGTTAGAACGCGTTATGGACGGATATGGATACCTATGGGTGGCGAACATAGGAGCAAAATCTTGGATGAGGCTCATAAGTCTCGTTACTCTATCCATCCCGGTACCAATAAAATGTACCAAGATCTGAAGAGGGAATACTGGTGGCCTGGAATGAAATGTGATGTGACGAAGTATGTAAGCAAGTGCTTGACTTGCTCGCAAGTAAAGGCTGAACACCAGAAACCGTATGGAAAGATTCAACCACTTGATATACCAGAATGGAAGTGGGAACACATTACCATGGACTTCATAACTAAGCTACCTCGCACAGCTAAAGGTCATGACGCCATTTGGGTAATTGTGGACCGTTTAACGAAGAGTGCTCATTTCCTACCTATTCGCGAGGCGTTCTCGTCGGAAAGGTTAGCAGAGGTATTTATCAACGAAGTAGTAGCGCGGCATGGGATGCCCTTGACGATCGTATCTGACCGGGACACACGATTCACATCGAGGTTCTGGAAAAGATTTCACGAGTCGATGGGCACGAGGCTGAATATCAGCACGGCATACCACCCGCAAACGGATGGTCAGTCCGAAAGGACCATTCAGACATTGGAGGATATGCTCCGTGCTTGTATTATTGACTTCGGTGGCAGTTGGGACAGCAATCTTCCGTTAGCCGAGTTCTCCTACAACAATAGTCATCACACGACGATAGGCATGCCGCCTTACGAAATGTTGTATGGGAGAAGATGTAGAACCCCGGTTTGTTGGGGTGAGATTGGACAGAAGGAATTAGGAAGTCTCGAAGTCGTAAGAGAGACGTCGGAAAGGTTTGATCAGATCAAAGCACGAATGAAGGTCGCACAAGATCGTCAGAAATCCTATGCGGATAGACGACGAAGGCCTATCGAGTTTGATGTTGGGGACAGAGTAATGTTGAAAGTGTCCCCGTGGAAGGGAATCATTCGATTCAGAAAGAGAGGAAAGTTAAGTCCGAGGTTTGTCGGACCGTTCAGGATAATGGCACGGGTTGGTGAAGTCGCTTATCGGTTGGAGTTGCCTGATGAGTTAAGTGGGATTCATCCTACCTTCCATGTATCACACTTGCGAAAGTGTTTGGCGGATGAATCAGCTCACGTACCACTTACTGACATCGAGGTCGACAACAGCCTTAATTACATCGAAGAACCCGTGGCTATCTTAGACCGAAAGGAAAAGCGTTTGCGTAATAAAGTTATTCCATTGGTTAAAGTCCAATGGAGGCACCGAAAGGGATCGGAGGCTACATGGGAAACGGAGGCGGAGATGAGGGAGTCGTACCCTCAATTATTTGACTTGTGATAGGTTTCGGGGACGAAACCTATTATAAGGGGGGTAGACTTGTAACATCCCAAAATGTCGAGAAATAAAGTTAACGAGTTCAAGCGGGCCGAAGTCGGGCCGGGTCAGTCGCGAACCGGGCTTGGGGAGGTCTCCCCTATAAATAGCCAGGGTCACCACATGTTTCTCTCATTTGCAATTCTAGAGAGAGAAAACCGTAGAGAGAGAAAGTGTCAGAATCGCACAAGATTGCACCCGCTCGTGTCTCTTGCACTCGTGAGAAGAACCTCCGGATCAGAAGCTCGATTCAGGTAACGATCCGACCTAAATCTGAGTTTTTAGTTCGTTTTTGGGTTTTTCGGGTCTTGGGTGAAAATCGGACGTTTTTGTGGATGAAACTGAAAGATAATCATAGAATCGAATTCCTTAATGGAAAACGAACGTTTTGGATGCAACATGTTCGGGATCTTTACATGATCAGACCGAATGCGAAAGTTAGGGTTTTTCGCGAAGAACAGGTCGTGCGCACTTGCTAAGTGCGCACGGAGCAGGTCCTGCGCACTTGCTAAGTGCGCAGGAGGAGGAACCTGCGCACTTGCTAAGTGCGCAGGAGGAAGGACCTGCGCACTTGCTAAGTGCGCAGGAGGCAGGGTCTGCGCACTTGCTAAGTGCGCAGGCAGCCGGGTCTGCGCACTTGCTAAGTGCGCAGGCAGCAGGGTCTGCGCACTTGCTAAGTGCGCAGACATCAGGCTGTTGAGTAGAGATTAGTATGTCTAGAATGGTTAAACCGTTAGAGTCGGTAATGATCTGATGTGTATGTAACTACTCAATTCAGATCGGAAGTGACGTGGTTGGACCCTTGATTAGGACAACCGAGACTAGCTTATAAGGTGAGTTCTAGAAGCCCTCTTTTAAATGTTTTTATATAATGTTTTCGGGCTGGTGTGTACACGTATGAAATGTTGTTTTATAAAATGATTTTTATGAAACTACGTTTACGAAAGGAAATGATTTGGAACGAAGGATTTATGGAAAGAAAGTTTATGAACGGAATGTTTACGAACGAATGTTATAAAGAAATGGTTTAATGAAAAGGTAAAGGGTTTTGAAAGTGAAGGAAAGGTTTTATGAAAAGAAAACAAAAAGGGGCAAAGGTTTTAAAGAAGTCATTACAAATCTAATCTGTCGAATGAATGGAATTGACGAATGAAGTCTGGGAATGTGATTCCCAGCCTTGTGGTAGATTATGGACAGCGAGCCATAGTTACCACAAGAACAACATGGGCAATGTCTTTGTGGCATGTCAATGGTTTTGATGTTGTACAACTGGTAAGGGAGTAACGACGGTTACTCGGGTGATGACGATCATCCTAAGCGAACGAGGTAATGGGAAATCAATGACGGCGATACGTAACGGTTGATTTCCAAAGGAAAGATGCGTGTTGGGCAATGACGACGATACGTAACGGTTGACCCCACGCATTGAAGGGTTGGGCAATGACGGCGATACGTAACGGTTGACCCAACGTAGTGGTATGGTTGTGGTAATGACGGCGATACGTAACGGTTGCCCACAACATTAAAAGTTCCTACGGGGACATAGAGACGCGTAACGATACAGATTTAGATAATAATGTATGACTTAAATGAATGTTAATGTTTTAAACAAATGATTGTGTTTAAATATGCGAAGGTTTACGAATGAAAGGCCCTGTTTTCTTATACGAATGTTAAACCCTATTGAATGTTTGAATGATGAACCATTTCTTAAAACGAACGAAAACTAGAACTCACCAGCGTAGCTGACGTTTTTAAGTGTACACATTCAGGTTAAGGTAGGTTCTGAGGATGGACGGTGAGGCTTGGCTAGAGATGAAGAGTTACCCGACTGCTTTTGAAGACTGGCATCCCGCTATGTTTAGTTATGATGTAAATATGTTTTAAACTATGTTTACGCTTCCTCATGTATGAACAACGATTAAGTTATGTTTAAATGAAATTTCCGCTGCGTTATCTGATATTCATGTTTAAGAACTGATTGTGAATGAGTAAATCCAATAAGTGAGGCCTCCCGGGTTTGGGGCCTTACAAGTTGGTATCAGAGCAATAGTTTGAGAGATTCGGACACTCCCAGTGTCTGAACTTAAACTTTGAATGGGACCGAAAGCGGATGCCAGTACGGGTAACTCGAGCCACAGCATCAGGTATGAAAAGTAGAGTATGTGTATGTAGTATGCCTTAGGAAGAGTTAGGAAAGGACTTGTGTTCTGATGGAATCACAAAGGTGGTCAAATAGAAATCGAAAGGTAGTGTAATGGTTAATTACAGATGGCCAGTGTATATTAACATCTTACAGTACTTATTGAATTCTATTTGTTAACTAGCGTGATGACATTGGATTTCTCGTCTTATAGAACGAAATGGCAAGGAGAGGGAACGGAAGGCGTGGTGGCCGTACCGGTGGTCGTACCGGCGGTCGAAATGGTGGGCGTGGCAGGATTCCTGCGCGCCAAGAGTATAGTGAAGAAGGAAGTGTTCACACTGAACCGGCGGTTAGTGTGCATGAAGCCGAGCAGACACAGGTTGAAGAGCAACCTTTCACTTTTGAACCAGAAGTGAGAGCAGCAATAGCTCGAGAATTCACAGAATTGATGAAGAATTCTCTGCCAGGTCTGTTGGCTGAAGCGTTGAAACAGGTCAATGGGGCGGGTGGGTCTAGCGCGGCAATTGGTGCTCAGAACAATGAGACCGACAATGCACCGCCTGCTCGCGGATGTGATTATAAGTCCTTTAAGGCATGTGACCCGCCGATACTCACTGGAAAGAAGGACGCGGTGGCTACATTTGATTGGGTGATCCGTATGGAAGCTGCTATTCGTCTGAGCGAGTGCCGAACGGATCAAGTGGTAAAATTTGTTGCTAACTCCTTGAGGGAGGAAGCATCCCATTGGTGGGAAGGTGTACGTCAAGCTAAAGGGAGCGAGATTGTGGATGCGATGATGTGGGCTGACTTGAAAACTTTGGTAATCAAGAATTTCTGCCCAAGGAACGAGATTGAAAAGGTAGAGAGGGAATTTCTGGGTTTGAAGGCCGGGAACATGACGCACCGGCAATACACAACCCGATTTAATGAACTGGCACGTCTGGTGCCACACCTTGTCACAACAGAAGAGAGAAAGATTGCATGTTATATTCAAGGGTTGTCGGACCAGGTCCGCACCTATGTTAAGGCGAACGCCCCTACTACCTATGATTTGGCAGTAGAGCTAAGCGGCGTGGTGTTTGACGATTTGGCACTGAATGTTGTTGCCGTTGAAGAGCAAAAGAAGAGACCGAGCTTCTCAAACAAGCGAACTGGGGGAAAAATGTTTGGGGCTCGTGATAAGAGGGCTCGGGTGGGTGAGCCGACTGTTTGTAAGAAGTGTGGAAGGGAGCATGTAGGTGAATGCAGACTGGGATCTAGCTTGTGCTATAAGTGTGGCAAGACCGGGCACTACTCTCGAGAATGCCCGCAAGGCTACAAATGCTACAACTGTGGGGATTTCGGCCATATGAGCCGAGAATGTACCAAGCCCAGGATGGGGGAAACCGGGAAAGGAAAGGGCCCGGAAAAGAAGGGAGAAGGATCTCGTGCGAAGACGCGGGCGTACGCACTGACGCAGGATCAGGCTAGGAAGGATCCCGATGTGGCGTCAGGTACATTCGTCCTTGACAACACTCTTGTTTCTGTGTTATTTGATTCGGGTGCCAGTAAGAGTTTTATATCTGCGACTTTTTGTAAGAGAGTGAAGTACGCTGTAAGTATACTAGAAAAGGCCTTTAGCGTAGAAACCGCTGAGGGTAGAACTGCAAGAGTAACCGATGTAGTTGACAACTCCACGATAAAAATAGAAGGTCATAGGTTCCCTGTCAGATTGTTTGTTATGGTTTTGGGAGGGTTCGATGTGGTGTTGGGTATGGATTGGCTAACTGCCAATGAAGCTCAAATTATATGTAAACGAAAGATAATCCAACTCAAGGCTCCGGATGGTAGCAAAGTCGAAGTCTTTGGAGATCGTGACGCCCCGATGCCAAACGTCATCTCAATGATTAAGGCAACGAATTACTTGAGGCGCGGATGCGAGGCTTATCTGGTATATGTGATTGACAAGTGTAAGGAAGTGAAGGAACTAGACGATGTACCCGTGGTACGCGAGTACCCGGAGGTGTTTCCAGAGGATTTGCCTGGGATACCACGCGATAGAGAAATTGAGTTCCGAATTGACTTAGTACCAGATGCCCAGCCCGTGGCTAAGGCTCCATATCGACTAGCACCAGTGGAAATGAAGGAACTTATGGTCCAACTAGACGAGTTACTTGAGAAAGGATTTATCCAACCGAGCATCTCGTCGTGGGGTGCTCCGGTGTTGTTTGTAAAGAAGAAAGATGGTTCGATGAGAATGTGTATCGATTACCGCGAGTTGAACAAACGTACCGTGAAGAACAAGTACCCGTTACCAAGGATCGACGACTTGTTCGATCAATTACAAGGCGCAAGTTGGTTCTCAAAGATCGACCTTCGATCCGGGTACCATCAGTTGAAAGTGAGGGAAGAAGACATACCGAAAACGGCATTTCGCACACATTATGGACACTTTGAGTTCCGCGTAATGTCTTTTGGATTGACGAACGCCCCTGCAGCGTTCATGGATTTGATGAATAGAGTGTGCCGACCAATGCTGGATCGATCAGTAATCGTATTCATTGACGATATCCTCATCTACTCCAAGAATGAGGGTGATCACGCGTGTCACTTGAGGGAGGTATTGGAAGCTCTGAAGAAAGAAAAGTTGTATGCTAAGTTCTCCAAATGCGCGTTCTGGCTTAGGGAAGTCCAATTCCTAGGTCACATCATTGGCCCGAACGGCATTATGGTTGACCCAGCAAAGATAGTAACGGTAAGTGAATGGGACACTCCTAAGACGCCAACTGAAATCCGCAGTTTCTTAGGATTGGCAGGCTACTATCGGAGATTCATCCAGGATTTCTCGAAAATAGCTTCGCCGTTGACAAAGTTGACTCGGAAAGAAGTAAAGTACGAATGGGGTTCGACCCAGGATGAGGCGTTTAAGGAATTGAAAGAGAAGCTAACACAAGCTCTAGTCTTGGCCCTTCCTGATGGCAGCGAAGACCTGGTGGTATACTCTGACGCGTCGGGTCAGGGATTAGGGTGTGTGTTGATGCAACGCGGTAGAGTGATTGCATATGCGTCGCGGCAGTTGAAAGTTCACGAAGTCAACTATCCGACTCACGATTTGGAACTTGCTGCTGTCGTATTTGCATTGAAAATATGGAGGCACTACCTGTACGGGGTAAAGTTTACTATTTACTCCGACCACAAAAGTTTGAAGTACTTCTTCGAACAAAAGGAGCTTAATATGAGGCAGAGGAGATGGTTGGAACTCCTGAAGGACTATGACTGTGAAATAATGTACCATCCTGGAAAGGCAAACGTGGTGGCTGACGCTCTAAGCCGAAAGGATGTGCCTACTCCTATTAGAGTGAAAGCTTGCCAGTTGGTGGTAACATCGGATGTGATGAAGGAAATTGAGAGAGCTCAAGATAAAGCTTTGAAGGAAGAAAATATAAAGAAAGAAAGGATGGTTGGCCAACGGGACAAGTTGGAATATAACACCCTCGGTGTTAGAACGCGTTATGGACGGATATGGATACCTATGGGTGGCGAACATAGGAGCAAAATCTTGGATGAGGCTCATAAGTCTCGTTACTCTATCCATCCCGGTACCAATAAAATGTACCAAGATCTGAAGAGGGAATACTGGTGGCCTGGAATGAAATGTGATGTGACGAAGTATGTAAGCAAGTGCTTGACTTGCTCGCAAGTAAAGGCTGAACACCAGAAACCGTATGGAAAGATTCAACCACTTGATATACCAGAATGGAAGTGGGAACACATTACCATGGACTTCATAACTAAGCTACCTCGCACAGCTAAAGGTCATGACGCCATTTGGGTAATTGTGGACCGTTTAACGAAGAGTGCTCATTTCCTACCTATTCGCGAGGCGTTCTCATCGGAAAGGTTAGCAGAGGTATTTATCAACGAAGTAGTAGCGCGGCATGGGATGCCCTTGACGATCGTATCTGACCGGGACACACGATTCACATCGAGGTTCTGGAAAAGATTTCACGAGTCGATGGGCACGAGGCTGAATATCAGCACGGCATACCACCCGCAAACGGATGGTCAGTCTGAAAGGACCATTCAGACATTGGAGGATATGCTCCGTGCTTGTATTATTGACTTCGGTGGCAGTTGGGACAGCCATCTGCCGTTAGCCGAGTTCTCCTACAACAATAGTCATCACACGACGATAGGCATGCCGCCTTACGAAATGTTGTATGGGAGAAGATGTAGAACCCCGGTTTGTTGGGGTGAGATTGGACAGAAGGAATTAGGAAGTCTCGAAGTCGTAAGAGAGACGTCGGAAAGGTTTGATCAGATCAAAGCACGAATGAAGGCCGCACAAGATCGTCAAAAATCCTATGCGGATAGACGACGAAGGCCTATCGAGTTTGATGTTGGGGACAGAGTAATGTTGAAAGTGTCCCCGTGGAAGGGAATCATTCGATTCAGAAAGAGAGGAAAGTTAAGTCCGAGGTTTGTCGGACCGTTCAGGATAATGGCACGGGTTGGTGAAGTCGCTTATCGGTTGGAGTTGCCTGATGAGTTAAGTGGGATTCATCCTACCTTCCATGTATCACACTTGCGAAAGTGTTTGGCGGATGAATCAGCTCACGTACCACTTACTGACATCGAGGTCGACAACAGCCTTAATTACATCGAAGAACCCGTGGCTATCTTAGACCGAAAGGAAAAGCGTTTGCGTAATAAAGTTATTCCATTGGTTAAAGTCCAATGGAGGCACCGAAAGGGATCGGAGGCTACATGGGAAACGGAGGCGGAGATGAGGGAGTCGTACCCTCAATTATTTGACTTGTGATAGGTTTCGGGGACGAAACCTATTATAAGGGGGGTAGACTTGTAACATCCCAAAATGTCGAGAAATAAAGTTAACGAGTTCAAGCGGGCCGAAGTCGGGCCGGGTCAGTCGCGAACCGGGCTTGGGGAGGTCTCCCCTATAAATAGCCAGGGTCACCACATGTTTCTCTCATTTGCAATTCTAGAGAGAGAAAACCGTAGAGAGAGAAAGTGTCGGAATCGCACAAGATTGCACCCGCTCGTGTCTCTTGCACTCGTGAGAAGAACCTCCGGATCAGAAGCTCGATTCAGGTAACGATCCGACCTAAATCTGAGTTTTTAGTTCGTTTTTGGGTTTTTCGGGTCTTGGGTGAAAATCGGACGTTTTTGTGGATGAAACTGAAAGATAATCATAGAATCGAATTCCTTAATGGAAAACGAACGTTTTGGATGCAACATGTTCGGGATCTTTACATGATCAGACCGAATGCGAAAGTTAGGGTTTTTCGCGAAGAACAGGTCGTGCGCACTTGCTAAGTGCGCACGGAGCAGGTCCTGCGCACTTGCTAAGTGCGCAGGAGGAGGAACCTGCGCACTTGCTAAGTGCGCAGGAGGAAGGACCTGCGCACTTGCTAAGTGCGCAGGAGGCAGGGTCTGCGCACTTGCTAAGTGCGCAGGCAGCCGGGTCTGCGCACTTGCTAAGTGCGCAGGCAGCAGGGTCTGCGCACTTGCTAAGTGCGCAGACATCAGGCTGTTGAGTAGAGATTAGTATGTCTAGAATGGTTAAACCGTTAGAGTCGGTAATGATCTGATGTGTATGTAACTACTCAATTCAGATCGGAAGTGACGTGGTTGGACCCTTGATTAGGACAACCGAGACTAGCTTATAAGGTGAGTTCTAGAAGCCCTCTTTTAAATGTTTTTATATAATGTTTTCGGGCTGGTGTGTACACGTATGAAATGTTGTTTTATAAAATGATTTTTATGAAACTACGTTTACGAAAGGAAATGATTTGGAACGAAGGATTTATGGAAAGAAAGTTTATGAACGGAATGTTTACGAACGAATGTTATAAAGAAATGGTTTAATGAAAAGGTAAAGGGTTTTGAAAGTGAAGGAAAGGTTTTATGAAAAGAAAACAAAAAGGGGCAAAGGTTTTAAAGAAGTCATTACAAATCTAATCTGTCGAATGAATGGAATTGACGAATGAAGTCTGGGAATGTGATTCCCAGCCTTGTGGTAGATTATGGACAGCGAGCCATAGTTACCACAAGAACAACATGGGCAATGTCTTTGTGGCATGTCAATGGTTTTGATGTTGTACAACTGGTAAGGGAGTAACGACGGTTACTCGGGTGATGAAGATCATCCTAAGCGAACGAGGTAATGGGAAATCAATGACGGCGATACGTAACGGTTGATTTCCAAAGGAAAGATGCGTGTTGGGCAATGACGGCGATACGTAACGGTTGACCCCACGCATTGAAGGGTTGGGCAATGACGGCGATACGTAACGGTTGACCCAACGTAGTGGTATGGTTGTGGCAATGACGGCGATACGTAACGGTTGCCCACAACATTAAAAGTTCCTACGGGGACATAGAGACACGTAACGATACAGATTTAGATAATAATGTATGACTTAAATGAATGTTAATGTTTTAAACAAATGATTGTGTTTAAATATGCGAAGGTTTACGAATGAAAGGCCCTGTTTTCTTATACGAATGTTAAACCCTATTGAATGTTTGAATGATGAACCATTTCTTAAAACGAACGAAAACTAGAACTCACCAGCGTAGCTGACGTTTTTAAGTGTACACATTCAGGTTAAGGTAGGTTCTGAGGATGGACGGTGAGGCTTGGCTAGAGATGAAGAGTTACCCGACTGCTTTTGAAGACTGGCATCCCGTTATGTTTAGTTATGATGTAAATATGTTTTAAACTATGTTTACGCTTCCGCATGTATGAACAACGATTAAGTTATGTTTAAATGAAATTTTCGCTGCGTTATCTGATATTCATGTTTAAGAACTGCTTGTGAATGAGTAAATCCAATAAGTGAGGCCTCCCGGGTTTGGGGCCTTACAGAATCAGAGTGCAGAGAGTTTGGAATGGGTTATTCGAAGGTATGTTGGTGCTTTAATCCATCCAATTTTACTTTAATTACACAATTCGATTTATGAAATAAGGTAACCACTATCGGTTACTAATTCGCGAATTAAAACGGCAATTGATGCTGAATTGGGTCTTGTTTATGGGTTGGATACAAGCGAGGTTTGCCAGGGCGTGATTTACGGGGGAATAACGCGTTTAATTCTTTGATTGAGGACCAATTTGAACATAATTTGACTTTGAAAAAGTCAATTTCGTTTGGAATGATTTAAATCTCAAAATGTGTCGTGCAAGGGCCGATTTGAACATCAATTTGACTTCGAAACTGTCGATACATGTTTGGTATGCAAGGTAAGTCCGCATTGAACGTTTTGGATGATGAATTTCAAGAATTCATTGCTGTTGACTTTTCTAAAAGTCAAAATAAATTCCAATTCTTTGAAAGGGTTCGAATTGAGGTGTAAAGGTCCAAGTTTAAGGGTTCGAGTGCTTAGATGGGTTCAAACTAGTTTATTAGATTTGAAATTTGTAAATATTTGTATATATATATATATATATACATATATATATATATATTTATAAATTGTTCTTTTTTTTCTTTTTAAAACAAACTATAAACTTTATAACACTAATTATATCATTAAGTTCATAAAATTTAATTTTTGATTTAATTTTCATAAAAGTATATATAAATATATATGAAATAAACGAAATTAATATGTCATTCAGAAATGAGCAAGCTCGGGCTAGAAATGAAGTATCATTACTGTAAAAAAAATTAAAATAAAACAACATTAAAAAAATCACGGATGTTATACCATCGATACCGACGTCCGTCCGTCGATGCATGCCACAGCAGGTGTGTTGTTCTCTGTGCCGCATTGTCGGTCGTTGACGCACCACAACAGCAGCGGTATGGGTTGCAACTGTAAGACACGATTTATTATGTGGCTCTTATAATCATTTATCTTATTATTAAATGATCAAATGTTTTATTATTAACCTATGGCTAGTAATTAGTTGATGGGTCTAATTACTCTTAATTAGCATTAATGGGTTTCCCCTTGGGTGTACAATATATATAGAAAGATTATTAGAGGGAATTGACTAATGAATGAATTAATTACTACTAACACCAAATTCGTCCCTCTCTTTCTACAATGACCGTGAGTTCTTACGAACTCATCTTAGCCATCCTAACCGTACACCCTAAACGGGACTCGATCTTCCTAGCGGATCATGACGTCTTCACTCTATGCGGTTAGTTTACCAGGTATGTATTATCTTATTGTTTTCCCTTATCATATCACAAGAAATGATCAACATGTGGTATCAGAGCGTATGTTGATTAATCAGTTCTTGTTTCTTTCCCTAAACTGGAATTAGAATCGGTGAACAAAAGTTCTGTTAAAACCATAAGAAAATCGTTTTATTTAACCTTCACGGTTTTCTGTTTTACTAAAATATCATAGTTTTTTTATCTCATAAAACCCGAGATCCTTAATATTTTCGAAATCTGTTAAATATTAATGTTCGAGATTTCGATTTCAGGTTTAATATGATATTATTGAAGAACAGTTTATCTTATGTTCATAAACTGTTCTTCGTGTTCATCATTATTTTTGATGAAATCCCTTTAATTTGGGATGAATAATTATTTTATTTGTGTTTTTCCTAAAATCTTGTAACTTTATCTCCAAGATTTCGAATTAAAATATTATTTTATTATTTTAAATAAAGAAACTTGGATATACTTAACAACTTAAGAGATTTTAAAATTTAAAACTCAATCAAAATCCCTTTATTTTGGGATAAGTTAAGATTTTGATTCTGTTCATTAAATCGTGTATCATTATCTCAAATTTTGCATTAAAGATTTAATTTTTATTATTTTTTTAAGATTGCAAACTAATTAAATTTGAGATAAACTAAAACATCTAAAATGATTTTTTGAAATCAGAATATAATCAAATCCCTAAATTTTCGCACATGCCTTATCAAGTTTAAAGTTCATGGTTTTAACTTCACGGGTATTTTATTGTTCACGGGTTTAGCTTTCACGGGTTTATGTTTACGGGTATTCCAAGTTCACGGGTTTTTACTTCACAGTTCATGTTTCACGGGTAAGGATCACAGTTTGTGTTTACGGTTTAAGTTCAAGAGTTTTACAGTTCACGGCTTATGAAAAATGTAGTTGTGAACTTTAGTGGAACCGTGAACTCTTCCTGAACCGTGAACCCTTCCTAAACCGTGAACCTTCCCTGAACCGTGAACCCTTACCTGAAACTGTGAACCTTTTTTCCGGAGCCGTGAACCTCATTTTTCCCAAGAACTTACCTTTTCCCGAGAACTTACTTAGAGCCGTGAACTTACCTGAGCCGTGAACCAGCCTTATATGTTCCTAAAATGAATGCTTTAGTTTTAGTTTTGATATCCTTAAATTTAAATGTTTTCAAAACCTTAAAATCTTACTTGAATAACACCTAATAGCTTCACTTCTGCCCAAAGGTGATGTGATGCATGTGTATACTTATTCAAGCTTAAGTAAAAAGCATCATAACTTAGTGCATATCATGATATTAAAATAATTGTTTTGTTAAATCTTATACTTTACAAAATCTCAAATTAGAAAACATGATTAACTTAAATAACACCTAAAGTTTCATTTCTGACCAAAGGTGACGTGTCACACTCGTAAAGTTATTTAAGTCTAATTAAGCACTAGTTTGCCTAAAATACATGAATGTTTCTACTTCTGCCCAAAGGTGATGTGTTACATTTATGTTCCGCGAACCTAATTATATGCATTCTAAACAAATGTTTCACTTCTGCCCAAAGGTGATGTGTTACATTTTTATGCACATACTCACTATTAAATTGTTCCTAATACTAAACAAATATTTCACTTCTGTCCAAAGGTGATGTGTTACATTGTTTAAGTAGAACCTCATTAAATCTATTAGTTTGGTGTTATAATAGATTTTAATCACATCTTCGTAAAATAATTGTTCTTAAGTAGAACCTTATTTAATTTTATTTTTTCTGTCTGCCTTAGATTATTACCCCATAGACCACTCTATGTTATCATTTAGCTATTTGTACCTTATTTTCACTCTAGTTCCTAAGATGTGTTTTGCTTAAATAAGAGTTTTCATAAATATTTGTTCTTATTGAGTCTTGATTATTCCTTAAGACATGACATTCCTACTGCTCTTTTTAATAAAAAAAATACTATAGAATAAAATAGAGCATAAGAAATAGGATAAGTCAAACACAATGTCTCATATGGTAATCAAGAACTCCTTTCATGATTGCTATCAGGGGAGCTATTCAAGATTCTGAATTTTCTAAGACTAATCTATTCTCTGTGGAAATGGAAGAATCAAAATAATTCCTAATACGCATGCAAATATTCTAATTGTAAATAAAAGGTTAAGTGTCATCTATGAACACATCATAATATACACTGACATGACTCATAAACTAAAGGCCTATACATGGAAATCAGTGAATTTTTCAGTGCGTACATAATAAATTTTTAACTAGTACGATTAGTTGCCTTAAAAATTAAACATAACACTCAGAAGTAGCAAAGGAAAATGGGTGTATTAATAGCAACATACGTACAGGAAAAGAAACACCTAAAACTGGAAAACTAGATGTTATTCACCTCACTACCACTAAACCTAAAAAGATGATAGTTCTAAGGTCCAGAAACAAAATACAAGTACTACTTCCAGCTCTAAGTACTCCAAGGAGGATTCTCATTACAAAACTATGTCATTATACTAGACATAAGTAATGAGACCATCCATAAGCCAAAGGACTAGCTGGCTAAGATAAAGTAGTTATTAATTAATGATTTTTTGAGTCCACTAATATTAATATTCCAATCAACATATGATGAGATGAGTCTAGTTCTATATGTTTCCTTACCGTAATTCAACTAATAATTAAGATGGGAAGTTAGTGGTGGATTTAAATGTTAAGGCTACATAGAACCATAAAATAATCGATCTTTGTATTAGGCTTTATGATACCTTACATATTCTAAAGGATGCTCAGAATTTAGTATCAATAATAAAGCTACACTTTGACAGTTATGAGGTTTGCGTGGCCAAAACAAAGTCACCATTAATTAAACTCTGATATTATTGGTTATTATTATCTAGATAGAAACATTTATGACATATAAATAGCTGATACAATAAACTTTCACAACTTTTGTTATCATGAAAATGAAAATTTAACAAAAGATAAATGAGACCTATGCACTTCATCCATTAAGACCAAAATTTATGAGAAATCATGACCAGGTCAATGCAGGATGAATTGTTACCAAGTCTCATTCTGAGTGGCTTTAAATCATGTGTTAAACGCCCTAAATATCAAATGGATAAGGGAATAACTGAGGGTCCATCGGATGTTATCCCAAATGGAATATTCAGACATAATTCATTTACCATTTAGAAGAATATTTACTTGTATCTAATCTGTTTCCTACGACCCAAAACTTTAAAGATATCATTTTATATACACTTGATAGAATTCCTTCTAAATTTGTTTCTAAAATTTCTTATGAAATTTTGGACGATAAGGAAATCAAGTCTAAAATATATGAAAGGTTCCCACGTCACGCGCATCATTGAAACTTGTAATGTGTAGTTCCTAGAGACCTCAAATAACAGTGGGAGCACCAAGTGTCCTAATTATAGCTTGCGAAAGTTACAAGAGGTGGAGGAGTGACAAATTGGTCTTACCTCAAATTACACCTCTTGCACACGACACTGCTCCATCACAACTTGTCTCCTTAAAATCTAATACTACTCCTAACGAAGTCTCATAGATGCTACTATGTGGGCAAACCTAGATTTCTTACTAAAACTAAAGTAATCCTCAATAAGAGAAACTAACATAAACATCATTAAGTTGTTTCTCTATTAGAATGTATCGGTCTTCAAAATTTTGATACACTGTTGACCCTAAGCATGCTAAATTACTTATAATTTATAACCTAAGTGGGAGCAGTAAAAGTCCTTATCATGACTTGTCAGGAGTACAAGAGGCGGGGGAAAGACTCGTTAAATTTAACTCCGAATTTAACTCCGCATACACTGTGACACCCGACATTTCAGGTCAATATCCGTACACGATATAAACGAGTTTATATTATATTAGTTTTCGTCATTCACCTAAATACATAAATAAGGACATTAAAGTCTATCAAAAGCCGTACATTATCTCATTTCATATTTTGGTAATTCTAGGAGTTACCGGTTCATGTAAACGCATAACCCGACTAAATACGAACGTTAGTGATTAAATTAAATAACAGAAAAATATATAGACGTATATGGTATACAAACTTTACGTTGGACAAAAAATTCTTTTTTTTTAGAACTAAAACTTATAATATACGTAAAGTTAAATAACGAACCCTTTTGAAGACATTACCGTGTATCGTCACCTGTAGGCGCTTATACTTACTAATAATCACATCAACGAATTATACAACCCGGGATTTAAATATATTTCACTCAACGAATCTTTAACTAATTAAATTATAATTCTAGTATCATTAAGAACCTAAACCAAATTAAATTAACACTTAAAAAACTCTAAATGGGATTAATACACCTAATAAGCTAATTAACTAACACCTAATCTTATGTTATCATCTAAACTAACCCAATCCCCCTAATTCCTTGACTCTCGGCTGAAGAAGCAACATGTAGGTCCCTCCACCATCAAAATTCCTACTACTAGATTGTTTAAGTTAAAAACCATACTCCCTTATCCTCTTTTATTCCCGAAAGTCTTTCAAAACCCATTCCCCATCTAATTCAAAATCTACAAAAGGACTACCACATCCTATCATTCATCACTCACTCTTTTTCAAACACTCAATCTTTTACCTTACCTCTCTCTTTTTCTCACGAAAACAACACCACCGTATCGTCTTCATGTTGTCTTCATTCTACCTTCATGTATTCATCCACTTCAAGCATTAAAACTCTCCATCTTTTGGTGTTCTAAGGAGCTTTCAAAGATTTTCTCAAGGATTTTAACTAAGGACTCAAGATCATTCTCTGTTTCTCTCAAAAATCATCATCTCTGTTTAGAGGTAAAAACTCAATATTATTCATATTATTTTCTGTAAAACCGTAGCTAAACATACAGTTTACTCGAACGTAAGAAAAATAACCAGAAAAGTGTGTCGAATTCAAGATTTAAAACATGAATATATGCGTATATGTATGAATAAAGTTTTGAAACTGATTCTGTCAATCAAAATTTCAGTAATCGAAACTATAGTTTCGATACCTGTTTACTCAATCGAAACTAGGTAGTTTCGATACCTGTTTACTCAATCGAAACTAGGTAGTTTCGATACCTGTTTACTCAATCGAAACTAGGTAGTTTCGATACCTGTTGCTCAATCGAAACAAGGTAGTTTCGATACCTTTCTTGCCCAATCGAAACTAGGAAGTTTCGATACCCAGTTTGCTCAATCGAAACTAGGAAGTTTCGACATCTGTTCTGTTCAATCGAAACTAAGTAGTTTCGATACCTGTTCATCAGTCCCATGGGGCAGTAACTTAGAACTATTTTATAACGAAACAAGTGTTGAAAAACTAAAAAGATATTTAAACAAAAGCAACCAGATTTACTAAGTCGGTGAACAATTTGCATATGAGACATTCGGTCATAACACGAATTACCCTTTTGTAATTAGGGTACGAATAGTCAAGTTTGACTAGAACAATTATCGTTGCTAGCATACACAAACACGAGGTGAGTTTCACGGCTCCTTTTTTTTACTGTTTTATATAATTTGGGGGAAGAACATACTTATAACTATTTTTATATGATAACAAGAAAACAAGACCCGACCTTTATGTTTGCATGAGTTGATACATTTGGAGCTCATAAAGTCCCCTGACCATCATATTTATAACCATTAGCTATGGATTAGCCTAGGAATCTATGGATAGTACTATTGGGTCTGACACCCCCAGTCATGGTTAGTCGCGCTAACCATGGGTCCCTCTGGCCAAATGACTGCATAGTGTTCTAATATTGCTCGTGAGGTACGAGTGAGGGGCAAAACACCTGGTCTTGGTTTGGTTATGCCTCATGTATGTACATATTATTTGTATTCCTAGCTAGTTTACAAATGGGTCAAACATTACTTGTTTTGTTTATCATATACGTAAAATCATTTTCATGCAATTGGTTTGCTCATTGTATTTATATATATAAAACCTGTGAACTCACCAACCTAGTGTTGACATTTTCAAGTATGTTTTTCAGGAAATTAATCGCGGCAACAAGAGTAATACTACGTAGGGTTCATGCATACATGGTGGATACTACTTTTGAAGATTTTTCTTGTATAACCCATAATGTTTGGGTCATATTTGCAAAATCTTAATATTTTGTAACTTCAACTACTATTTTGGGCTGTAAAACCTTAAACTTAATTTATGTATCCAGTTGTATGTATGCGTTTGCAATAATTATATGCTTTGAAAACCATGAACGTTACGCCTCGCGTTTCCGCCTTGGCGGGGTGTGACATACACCTCTTGTACACCATACTAGATCAACTCCTACACACTTAGAAACTAATGCTGCTCCTAATATACCTGAAATGAAAGCACCTAACCAAAAGTTAATCTATAAGCTTGAAACTCCTAATAAACTCAATAATCAACTCAGGAGGTCATCTAGGTCCAAAAGGCCTAATAACTTTGATGATTATGTATCCTACCTGACTAAATTTGAAATGGACGCTGGAAAGTTTACTGATCATACTTCTTCTAATTAAGCCATTAGCATCAATCAATCTTCTAAATGGAATGAAGCTATTATTAGCAAGCTTGACTCTATAAATTAGAATAACATTTGGGATTTGGTTGAATTACCTAAAGGGTGTTCATAACTAAACAAAATTCAAAAGGAAACGCACGATTGATTGCTAAAGGTTATACTTAAGAAGGAATAAATTATCAAAGAACCTTCTTACCTGTTTTACAAAAGGTTTCTTTAAGGATCATTACTGTTCTAGTAGCTTACAATAACTTAAAGCTACATTAGATGGACACTAAAACAACTTTACCTAACATTGACCTACATGTTCATAAAATAACCTAAAAGTTCTAAACTGAAGGTTAAGAACACTTATTCTGTAAGTCAATGAAATCCATGTATGGGTTGAATGAAATCATAATGCAACTCTCTTCATCAAGAACTAAGTGTATTTTGTACACCTACCTCAAGATGAGTGGGAGCAACTAATGTAAACTTGTCCTTATATAGATGACATTCTTTTGACAAGTATATGTTACGTGAGTCAAAGCATTGATTATTCATATTTTGACATGATGGATCTCAGAGATACTTCTTATGTGATAAGTATCAAAATACACCGAGATAGATCCAATGGGACATTAGTTTCGTCCCATAAGCTTTACACTAAGTGGATCCTTACACGGGTAACATTTAAATTGTTCTCCATTAGAGGCTAATGGGATAATTGAAAACTTATTTCCTTATGCTTCATTAATTAGAAGCCTCATGAAGGTTAAAGTCTATACTCATTTAGATATTGCTCACATTGCTGAACACCAGACTAGTCTAGATTATTGTGAAACATCTTATGAAATATTGCAATATCTATAAGAATGAGAGACTATAAGTTAAAGAAGAAGTGAGAACTTAAAACAGTTGACTACTCTTATTCTAACTTTGTTGTATTCAAAAGTAACAAAATGTCAATTTGTTGGTTTATCCTTATGTCAGTAGACACACCTATCTAGTGGATGAGTCATAAGGAATTGTTAACAACAACCTAAGTTTAAATGACATAATTGTCACTAAATGTTGTTGGAAAATTTATCAGTTGACTCATAATTTGGTAACTCAACATCATATCGAAGACTTATTGTGATAAATCAGCTACCCTTACTTCTCGAAAAGTAACAGTTCATGCGGAGCTGCATTAATGTTCGATACGAAATTATTGTTCACTTATGAATTATGAACAAGTTGAGGAAACTAAATCTTTATATCGAATACATTCATGATATGCAAATGGAACCATATAACTGAAGGTCTACCACCCATAAGTCTTATGTAAGCGTTTAAAATTAAGACGGATTTTACTAATGACCATACGTAATTGCATGTCGTACTATGAATGATTAATTATTAAAATTTCCTCACTTATTTGAATTTGTTTGTCTCTAAATACGACCATGCATGCCTAAAGACGTATAGACAAGTAACTATACAAATCAACGTTAAAGGGCTTATTTGTCAATTTGATCCTAGGTTTACTTAAGTTGTCTTGAGCTGCATACTGATTCAATTACTGTATTTCTCTGCTACAGTTTTGGTTTAAAACTAAAATGAGTATTAAATCTGCGCAGACTTACTAATGCTCATAATAAATGATTACCTAGCCAAGTGGGAGAATGTAAGACACGATTTATTATGTGGCTCTTATAATCATTTATCTTATTATTAAATGATCAAATGTTTTATTATTAACCTATGGATAGTAATTAGTTGATGGGCCTAATTACTCTTAATTAGCCATTAATGGGTTTCCCCTTGGGTGTACAATATATATAGAGAGATTATTAGAGGGAACTGACTAATGAATGAATTAATTACCACTAACACCAAATTCGTCCCTCTCTTTCTACAATAACCGTGAGTTCTTACGAACTCACCTTAGCCATCCTAACCGTACACCCTAAACGGGAACTCGATCTTCCTAGCGGATCATGACGTCTTCCCTCTATGCGGTTAGTTTATCAGGTATGTATTATCTTATTGTTTTCCCTTATCATGTCACAAGAACTTATCAACATGGGTTGCAGCATAATTCATCGCCGTTGTTTCTTCCATTTCTAACATTGTTGCCGAAGACTTAATCATCGCCACAACATCACCACTATTTCTTACGTTTATATCTTGAAGAAGTATAATGCAACCTTTTCTGTCATTGGTTGCTTATACCAATTAATTTACCCATATATTTACGTACTTTTTTTTTCTGTGGACTAGCATTTGATTACTTCCATGGATGTTGTTTTGTTTAATATATCAGATGGGTCGTTTATGTATTTTTATCTTAAATGGTCATATTATTTTTGCTTTGGACTTTCAATTGGAGATGTCTAAGCATTTTTTTATAAACCCGTTTGAGTTAAGATATGCTATGAAGTTTATTAGTGCCTTGTTATTATTACTGATTTTAAATGAGCAAACGAATATACTTCTCTAGTTGGAATTTTGCTAATTTTAAATTTGATGCATAAACAGATGATCATTGTTGACACCTCTTTCATTTAAAAGGGCATATACATTAATTGTCAATAACAGTAATGCAAAAGTACTACACATATGTAGTAATGCTCATTCGCAGTAATACTAAGAACTTATTCAGATCGATATGTATTTCTTCACATATGCAGATGTGTAAACTATTTAATGATTTCGAATTGACATTGCAAAATATAAAACCAATTTATGAAAACTGGTATTAAAGTAATCGTAATAAAAAAAATATAAATTTTATAACATAACAACAAAAATAAGCACACATAGAAAACATACTAAATTAAACAGTATTTGGGTAATATGATTTGTAAAAACTTTTTTTTTTGGAAAACATACTTCAAGTACCAATTTATGAGATTCATTTTTTCCCATAAAATTACAACTACATGCCCACGTTCATGGAAAACGTGATATAAAAAACATAAGAAAATTACCATAATACCCATAGTAATAAAAAAATAGGAAAGTAAAATGAAAATAATTGATTGGTGTAGAATGGTTCTCATGGTTATCAACTTTTTATTGGTTTTCAAAGGAATAGATCCCTATAAATATAAATATAAATATAAATAAATATATATATATATATATATATATATATATTGTAGGGGATACCCCCATGTCAGGACAAAAAGGAGTAAAGGACATCTTCCATACTTCATTTAATGAAAAGAAGAAGAAGGACAACCTCGGTAAGAGAAGTCCGTCTGAGGACAGAGGAAGATCCTCTTGACCTCCGGATTTAGGCCGTTACCAAGGACAGTCGCGTCCAATCGACAACCCTGACATTTTACGCAAAGACCCCTCACCATTTATATGAGGAGAAGGAACCGGATACACAGGTATGCAACACTAGATTTCACTCTCACTTAGAACATTCATTATCAGCTTAAGGTTACTCATCTCTAGGCAACCGGTTCTCCTTCTTCACGTTCGATACTTACTCTCACGAAGGAGATTGGTCGCAGAGACACCCTTCGGGGTCCTGCGACGGGGCTGACGGTTCCTTGTTTTGTAGGTATTCTTCCGGAGACACTAGAAGATAGCAACTCTTGTCCATCATCCCTTGGTGTGGATACTTTCTGCTACATTGGCGCCATCCGTGGGACCTTAGTGTCCAAAAAAGAACATGAAGTACTCGATATCGTTTAACTTACAGGTAGCTACTTGTATCTCGTAAAACTTTTATTTATTAAGTAGTATAAATAATATATGATATTATATATATAGGGGAGGATCAAATAAGAAGTATGTTTTCGCTAAGAACTCTAAGAAATGACCAAAACGCTTAGAAACGATATCAAACGAACTCCGATTGAGCTCATTTCAGCGGCGTTGGAACCGTCTCGTCGAACTCTATCATCTTAGATTTTAGGGTTTAGCTTTTAAGGTTTAGATTTTACGTTTGAATTTTAGGGTTTTAGCCTTAGGGTTTAGCTTTTAAGGTTTAGATTTTATGGTTTAGATTTTTTTGGAGGGGTGAGGGGTTTAGGTTTTTAGGGGTAGGTTTAGGTTTGGGGGGGTGAGGTGGGGTGGGGGGGTTTAGGTTTTTGGAGGGGGCGGTGGTGGTTTTAGGCTTTTTGCGGTGGGGTTGAAGGGGGGTTTAGGTTTTTAGGTTCGGATTAGAGTTCGATGAGACGGTTCCAACGCCGGTGGAATGAGCTCAATCGGAGTTCGTTTGACCCACTTCTTAGCGTTTTTTAGCGAAAAACCACTTATTAGTGAAATCTTCCCATATATATATATATATATATACATATATATATATATAGGGGGATCAAGAGAAAACCACAAAGTTATGCGAAAACCAAGAAAACCACAATATTTTAGGCAATTTTTTTATTTACGTATACGTATCCAAAAACAATTTTTTTTGATTTACGTATACGTAACCACAATTTTTTTGTTTTATGTTTACGTATACGTAACACTATGTGTAAAAATGTTTTTTGGTAAAAATGTTTAATATTACATTGATACTCATATAAATAAATAAAAATAAAATAAAACAAAAAATAAAAATTATTATATGATTGGGTAAAATTGGTATTTTTAGTGGTTTTTTTTGTTTTCGGCTAACTTGTGGTTTTCTCTGGAACCCTCCCCTATATATATATATATATATATATATATATATATATATATATATATATATATATATATATATATATATATATATAGTAGGGGATACCCCCATGTCAAGACAAAAAGGAGTAAAGGGCATCTCCCATACTTCATTTAATGAAAAAGGAAAACATCATTAAATGAGAGAACAAAGAAGAAGGACAACCTCGGGAAGAGAAGTCCGTCGGAGGACGGAGGAAGATCCTCTTGACCTCCGGATTTAGGTCGTTACTAAGGACATCCGCGTCCAATCGACAACCCTAACATTTAATGCAAAGACCCCTCACCATCTATAAGAGGAGAAGGAACCAGATACACAGGTATGCAACACCAGATTTCACTCCCACTTAGAACATTCATTATCAGCTTAGGGTGCTTATATCTGGGCAACCAGTTCTCCTTCTTCACGTCCGATACTTACTCTCACGCCGGAGGTTGGTCACCGAGACACCCTTCGGGGTCCGTGCGATGAGGCTAGCGGTTCCTTGTTTTGTAGGTATTCTTCCGGAGACACTAAAGGATAACAACTCTTGTCCATCATCCCTTGGTGTGGATACTGGCTGCTATATATATATATATATATATATATATAAGGGGAGGATCAAATAAGAAGTAGGTTTTCGCTAAAAAAATCTAAGAAATGACCAAAACGCTTAGAAGCGATATCAAACGAACTCCGATTGAGTTCATTTCAACGGCGTTGGAACCGTCTTGTCGAACTCTACCATTTTAGCTTTTAGGGTTTAGCTTTTAAGGTTTAGATTTTATGTTTGAATTTTATGGTTTTAGCCTTATGGTTTATCCTTAGGGTTTAGCTTTTAGGGTTTAGATTTTATGGTTTAGGTTTTTTTGGGGGGTGAGAGTGGGGGGTTTAGGTTTTTGGGGGGTGGAGTGGTGGTTTTAGGCTTTTTGGGGTGGGGTTGGAGGGGGTTTAGGTTTTTGGGGGTGCGGGTGGAGGGGGTTTAGGTTTTTGGGTCTGGATTAGAGTTTGATGAAACGGTTCCAACGCTGCTGTAATGAGCTCAATCGAAGTTAATTTGACCCAGTTCTTAGCGTTTTTTAACAAAAAATCACTTTTTAGTGAAACTTTCCCCTATATATATATATTTATATATGATGAGGATAATTTGAAAACCTTATTGAGTCGTGAAATCCATGAAAACTCATTCTATACCATATGTTTTATTAACTAATTTTAATTGTGTGGTTGATATTAAAAGTAATTAAAAAACTAAAATCTTTTTCAATAACATTTAATTTAATGACAATAAGGGTAATCTAGTAAATTTACACATTCAACAACCTTTTTTCCATCAACTAAAAAGTCAAACAATCACATCAATAAACACTCTCTTCATTTTTTCTTAAATCCTATTTTTTTCAACTAAAAGAAAATATTGCCGTTAAAAAAAAACTAAAAGAAAATACTAACTTATAGTTGATTCTTTTTTTATATAAAAAATGAAATCAAACTTTTATAAACAGAAGGTTTATTTTTTTTTATAAATTATGATTTTTTATTAATTCAAGTATTTTATGACGAGATTTTTTTGAACGTAAGATTGTTTAAAAGAAAATCCATATGTGTATGTAACCATATGTTGAATAATAAAGGGTTACATATGTATCTAACAAAGAAAAAATCCATATATGTAATCAGTAACTTTTTATTGATTCAACATTACAATGTTTATATTATGTAACTAGCGAAAAAATTAGGTATATAGCTAAAAAATGTTACATATGTAACATTTGGTAGTTACATGTGTAAAAATTTACAAGAAATATAAAAACTCAAACATAGAATACATTACAATTGTGGCTTCGTTTCTTGTATAACCAAGCATCATTATATCTTTCTGTCTGCGTTTAGGTTCGGATTTGGATGATTAGTTAAGGTCTGCGAGAAAAAAGAAAGAATTACTTAGAAAAATTATGTAACTAACACTAGTTACATGTGTAGCTAACAAATGCTAGATATGTAACTAGATTGTTATTTGTGTAACTACGGTTTTATAAAACTTAATTGATTTTCAAAACATAATATCTTCAACAAGAATAATAATACTCATATCTCATCATACATTCACATGGCAAGAAAACCCAAAATTTAAAGGGAGCACGACCTAAAAAAAGCATTAACTTAAAAAAAAGTATCATTTAGAAGAAAAAAAATTTCATTTAGAAACATTTATGTAACTAGCAAAAAAATGTTACATATGTAGCTAACAAAATGTAACACATGTAACTAGGATTGTTACATATGTAACTAAAAAAATAAAAGCTCTATGTCAAAATAGGGCAAAAGAGATTTGCATTTATAAACGTATGAATTGTTGGCAAAGCCCTGAACGGTGTGAATTAGTTGACAAAGGGACGGCAACACTCTTTAAACACCATTTTAATTAATATAGAAGTAAAATAAAAAATAAAATAAATAATTGAAAAATGTTTAAGCGAGAAAACAAAGATCTAGGGGTTCTAAAAAAATGATATGTGGCTGCCACTTCAAAATCTTTATTTATTATAGAGTAAAGTACAATTTACACCCCTGTGATATATGTCCGCTGACACTTGGCAAACCTTTTTTGAAAGAAGTGCAATCTGCACCACTGTGGTGTAGTTTCTCTTTCTTAATGAGCCCCTCTGTCAACTTTTCATCTGTTAAACCGTTAATGAGAAGGGTAATATTGTACTTTTGCCACAATAAACCTCTGAATACTTTTTGTAACCATAAATCCCCAATTTACTATCGTTTGTTGAAGTGATCTGGGCATTTGCTTTGGTATTAGATGGTTTAGCTTAACATTTAAACAAATGGCCCCAGATCCTCTCCTTCCCAAACATGTTCCACCGAAAGCCCTAGACCCGAAATCAAGATCCAAACTCGATCTGATCATGGGGGTTTCTACATAGGGGGCTTAAACGAGTAGGGAGGTACCTCGATCTGATCGCGACAGGTTGTAGGAGTGGGATGAGTTTGAGCAGCGATTTGGGTGGAAATGGGTTTGCAGACGAGGAGGTGTGTTAGGAGGATGAAGGATGACTTCATTATAATGGTAATCGATGGATTTAACGATGGTTTGATTCGTGCCCTCTCCTTTCTAAAACTGAAATTCCTTCATGGTTCATAAAAGCTCATGATAACTCAATTAAACACAAATTGATTTCTCACTAATGATTATAATGAATGGAGGGACTGTTACAACATATTGGAGATCCGAATCGAAATGAATTTTGAGAGTGTTAACGTGGGTTGACTTTTCCGAAGTCAAAATTGGTGTAAAACTTGTTTCATGGTCCAATTTAATGGGTGAGGGGAAAGTTTGGGGGTTTGGCAGAACATGTCCCTGAGGTTTAAAGGCAATAAGGGTAAAAAGGACTTTTAACACCTATTTGGACGGTTTAACGGATGGAAAGTTGACGTAGGGGCTCATTAAGAAAGAGAAACTATACCACAAGGGTGTAAATTGCACTTCTTTTAAAAGAGGGTTGCAAAGTGTCAGCGGACATATACCACAAGGATGCAAATTGCACTTTACTCTTTATTATAATTGATAGATAGATTAAATGAATATAAACAAACACATGTAAATACAAGAGTTTATCCAATTATATTTTATTTAAATCGTGTAAATACACGAGTTTATTTGATTATATGAATAAACCCGTGTAAGTCCATAATTAGACTTGTATTAATTATCTATTATATTTAACATGTGTAGCACACGAGTGTATTCAATCTGTGTAATGTACAAGTTTATTCAACCCGAGTAATACACGACTTTTTAAAGACATATATTTTTTTATTACGAAGTATATAACATTACATTTATTGAACTCGTGTAATACACGAGATTTTAACCTATTAATGTTATATATAATAATTATACATATAGATATAAATTTAATACATTAAATAAAAATAATATAAATAAGACAGATTAAGCGCCAATGTGGGATTAGCTTACTTGGTAGAGACTCTTGCCTCTTAGATGAGAGGTCCTGGGTTCAAATCCAGACATGGGGTGAAATATTTGATGTATTTTAGGAGTATGAATATGATAGATCTGTCGTTAAAAAAAAATAAAAGACAGATTAAGCTCAATAAGTGAAGTTCGAGCTCGGGCTCGTCACTTAATCATATTTAGTTTTAAGCTCGGGCTCGAGCTTATTTATGTTTAACTTGAATGAAGCTTTAAAAGCTCAATCTTAAGTCACTCATGAGCTACTCGACTCATTTACATCCGATGTTTTATTCATTGGGTATTGTAAGAGGTGTATTAGACAAATTTGTTTTTATATTTATAACTATATTTTTAAATAATTAACTCAGTTTTTTATTCCATTAAATATATTATAAAATAGCAAAGGAAAATTTGAGTTTGTTTAATATGATTAAAACATGACTAGCGACAGGGGCGGACCTAGTGAAGCCGGGGGGGTGCACAGGAACCCCCCGAGTTTTGAAATTTTAGTGTAACGGTAGGTAAAAAAACTGGGGTGAACCCCCTAAAATACCCTACGGTGAACCCCCTTACAAGGTTTCACAGTAAGCGTAGTGGTTTAGGCCCTATGAAATTGGGGCATCTAAAAACAGTGAACCCCTTGGAAAAAATTCCTGGATCCGCCACTGACTAGCGACCGAGTCACTTTAGGGTGTTTGGTTGCGTGGACTATCCCTAAACTTGACACGCAAAGTGCAAAACTTCTTAAAATAAATTTATTTGAGTAAATTTTGTTTTTGACCAATATGGTTTTGACTATTTAACCCTTTTAACCTAAAAAGTAATCTTTTAACATATCAGCCATTAAGATTGTATTTTTATAACCATTTCAGTTCATGACACTAACCCTGCTAACTTTTTCTGTTAAATATATGATATTTTAGTCATTTTATTTCTAAATGAAATAGTTTAAACTTTTCAGTCAAATAAAACCTTTTTTTGGGCTTTTTCATAAAAAAAATTCTACTTTTTTAAAAACAATTTTTTTTACTTTTTTAAAATCGTTTTTTTAGTTTCTTTTTTTTGTAAAAAAATGTATTTTAAAAAATTATTTTTAACTTTTCTAACAATATGTTTTTTTATTTTTTTTTCACAAAAAAGGTTTTTAAAAACCTATTTTTAGTTTTTTTTTTATAAAAAATATTTTTTTAGCTTTTTCATAAAATGTTTTTTTAACAATTTTAAAAACGCATTTTTTTAAAATAGTTCACTACTTTTAAAAACTAGTTCACTTAAAAAAGTAAAAAAAAATGTTTTTAAAATTGTTAAAAAACAATTTACGAAAAAAACTTAAAAACGTTTTTTATAAAAAAACTAAAATAATATTTTAAAAAACGTTTCTTATGAAAGAAAATTAAAAAAAAAATATTTCTAGAAAAGTTAAAAACATTTTTAAAAAAGGTTCAAAAAAGACATTTTTACGGAACAAAAAAACTAAAAAAAAAATATTTTAAAAAAGTAAAAAAAAATGTTCTAAAAAAACTAGAAAAAGATTTTATGAAAAAGCCTATTGGACTGAAAAGGTTAAATTATCTCACTTATAAATAAAATGACTAAAGTATTCTATACTTAGCAGAAAAGGTTAACAGGGTTAGTGTAATGGACTGAAATTGTTATAAAAATATAACCTCATGGGTTGATATATTAAAAGATTATTTTTTGAACTAAAAGGGTTAAACAGACCAAACCACATGACCCAAAAGCGAAATTCACTCAATTTATTTATTAGCGTTACCGACCAGTTTGCTACTTAGTTCTATTATATAGGGGTATAAACGAGCCAAGCCGGCTCGCGAGTTACTTGATATCTGTCACAACACGACCAGGGGGCTAGGCGTGACGACTGATATCAACCAAACACAACGGAAATACAAATTACATTACTTAGTTGGACTAAACGTCCAAACTAGAAAAAAAATACATGTATTGAAAGTAAATAAAACAAAGTTACAACCAATCAAAGTACTATTGTCTAAACAATTTATTCTTCTAGTTTCTTCATGGTTGTACTCTAAGTGTCGTGCCTAAATCTCCTTCCTTTGGTTAGTACCTGAAATACATACTCAAAATCCGTCAACAAAAATGTTGGTGAATTCATGCGTTTAAGACAATAGACACAAATAAATAAGTATGGTGTATAATAAATAAATTCACAATCAACTCTGTGCCCACAACCCGTCGACATCTAGAAATAATAATTTTCCCCTAACCCATACCCCTTATTGTTATGAGTTTAATTGCTCAAGTCTGCCAACATAAGCTTACAACTGTTTAAACGAATATATGTCACAAGATATTTATCATCATTATGTGATTATCATTTCATGGGAAGTTGTCCCGGTTACGTCGGGCCCATGGTGTGCGGGGGTTTCACCAGATAGTACTACCCATATATTCGTTGGCTCCAAAGGAGTTAATGATTGTGTACAAAAGTTCGGGGATTCGTTATGGCAGCTAAAATGGCCAAATTTATGTATCACACCAACTGTAAAGTAGTCTAGGAGTATGTATCTCATGTCCCAATACCGCTTATCCGTCAATGCCCCCATGATCAACGACCATGAACCGACAATACCGCTTATCCGTCAATTCCTTGTCACTACTGTACCGCCCCCATGGTCAACGACCATGAACCGACGAGTACCTGGTCAATGCCCCCATGATCAACGACCATGAACCGACAATACCCTGGTCAATGCCCCCATGATCAACGACCATGAACCGATAAAACCGCTTAATACTACGGGGAGGTTGCGTGGACCTCCTGAGCAACCGCCGTCACTCATCCCAGTTGTACAACCGTTAGCGAACCCAAAGGTTCTTACTAATGGGTAGAACCCATATCTGACATCTTGTACAAGTAACATCTGTCCCAAGGACCTTTATAGCTGGTACACATTCCTGAAGGAAAACTGTTCACTTTACTGTTCATAAAATTTTCTGTAAATCTTGTTCATAACTTAACATGTATTATGCCTATGTTTATGTATATAAAAATATAGTAAACGCTTGCCATAAATACCTTTGCTTTTACTGAAATATATCTTAACACATATATCATGCCTTTGTTTATATATAATAAATATAGTAAACGCTTGCCAAATGATAAATCTTGCTTACTTGAAAATACTAACACATATATTATGCCTTTGTTTATGTATAATAAATATAGTAAACGCTTGCCAAATAATATATCTTGCTTTACTGAAAACATACTAGCACTTATATTATGCATTTGTTTATGTATATTAAAAATATAATAAACGCTTGCCAATAATATAATCATACTTTACTAAAATGTACTTTTGCCTCTTTTAAACTTTTCACTAAAACATAGCTTTTCCCTTCAGTTTGTAATATATAAAATATAATAAACGCTTTACACTAAGTATGCACACCACCCCTAAAGAAGGCAAAAAGGGGATTAGAACTCACCTGATATCTTAACTGCAATGGCCTACTGGATCTCACACAATCTGGACAATCATAACAATTGACACGTATCAGACTTAACCCAACGCTAAATGGTTTCACCATTTCTAGCTAGGCGAACATACTGACTTCACTAACCGGCTATATATATCCATAGACTTTATGCTTGCGCACTTGGCAAGTGCGCAAAGCCTTGCTCTTGCGTACTTGATAAGTACGCAGACTTTGCTTCTTGCGTACTTGATAACTACGCATGCTTTGCTTCTTGCGTACTTAATAAATACGCAGGCTTTGTTTCTTGCGTACTTGATAAGTACGCAGGACCTTATTTATGCGTACTTGGTAAGTACGCAGGATCCTCTTCATGCGTACTTGGTAAGTACGCAGGATCTGCTTCCCCGCAAAAACCCTAACTTTCGCATTCGGGTCTGATCACGTCAAGATCCCGAACTTGTTTACATTCAAAACGTTTGCTTTTCATTAAGGAACTCAAATCTATGCTTTTCTTCCAGTTTCACCCGTAAAAACGTTAGCTTTTCCTCCCAAACCCGAAAAAACGAACAAAAACTCAGATCTAGGAGAATTGGTTACCTGTAAACGCTTCTTCTTCACATCTAATCATTCCAGATACGTATGCCTACGGTCCTATGAGCTCGGATTAAAAAACCGGGACTTTCTCTCTATACTCTCTCTCACTTTCTCTCTCTAGAAATCCGAAAATGGTGTTGGAAGTGAGGGTTTTGGGCTGATTTTGAGGCTTATAAGGGCCCAAACCCTTGCCTTTCGGCCCGTATACCCCGGCCCAAGCCCGCTTCCCTTCTTTTCTTATTTAAGTTTTTAATTCTCGTGAATTATTTCGCATTCCAAAACTCGAGCTGTTACATAATTATTGTGCTTGTTTTTATAAGCGGAACATCTTATACCAGCGTTCGAGATTTATAGATACGCGAGTGCGCGTAATAGGTATGTGTAAAATTTTAATTATGAGTTCATAATCTATGTAGATATTATTTATTTAAGTGGCTCTTATTGTAACCTGCTGCGTACGATATGACCCCGTGTTCCACACAGGAAACAAGTCGGGTATGATTAGAACCGTAATTATTACGTATAATTGTTTGGGTTTTATAATGTGTTTATATTTAATGGGTTTTTGGACAATTGGGCCAAGACCAATGACTAATGTATGGACTAAGCCTAACAAATCATACATTGGCCAAGCCCATTGGGCCTTGTTCGTAGTCACCATTTGAGTCATGAATTTCCATACCGGTATCCGTCTATGTCTGTGTTACTGATGTCTTCTAGAATAATAAAAAAAATATAACCCTAAAATTGGGGTTGTTACAAGATCGGCTCGCTAAAAGCTCGAATCGAGCCGATCTTAAACGAGCTCGAGTATAAAAATAACTTTTTTATTAAACGAGCCCAAGCTTCACGTATCGAGCTCGAGTCGGCTCGCGAGCCTAAATGAGTTTATTATTTATATATATTTTAATTAATATATTAAATATATATTTTAAAATAATAATTACTATATATAAAATTATGAAAAAAATAACTAACTATTATATATTATGTTATATATAAAAATTATTTTAAAAATATATATAAAAATAATTATAAATATATATAAAAATTAATTAATAAATAATAAATGAGCCGAGCCCGAGCTTTAAAAACTACTCACGAGCAGAGCCCAAGCTTTAGAAATAAAGCTTGAATCGAGCTGAGCTCGAGCTCGAGCCCTCAGTAAGTTAAAAGAGCCGAGCTCGAACCCAATTGAGCTCGGTCTCGGCTTGGCTCATTTACACAAACAGCAAACATTTTATGTTAGCTGAGTTTAAAAATAATAATAGATTAATAAAATCAAACGAGTCTCTGATTTAGAAGCTGAATTTGTCCATCAAGTCCATTATTAATATTAGTCATTTGTAGGCTTAGTCACTCCAATCGCGCATAATAATAATTACTTCCTTTCGAATGCATTTGCTTTTTTCTACAAACTCTTAAAATCATCACGACTTCAATTGTGGTCATCAACATTTGTTTGTCCATTAACATTTGAGGATAAATTTGGTTTATTATAAAAACTCATTATGCATAAATAAGTGAGTTTGGTTAAATAGATTGTAACAGAGTTTTTTTTTCTAAAAAAATGTTTTTACTGAACTTATTTACAAAAAAATTGTTATTTTAAAAATATTTGTTGAAAGAGTATTTTAATTATGAAATTCAAAAAAATATCGAAAATGTGTTGTTTTAAAAATATCTATCGGAAAAATGTTTTAATTGTGAAATTTAAAGAAAATATGAGTTTCTTGTTCCCACTCCTAATCTCAATAAATAACTTAAGTTCTGTAAATAAATTTTGATTTTTTATTTATTTTTTCTAAATATGGGTATTGGTCGCATATTGATATTGATATTAATATTCATATGCTTATTCTAATAAATGATTCCAAATAATACCACATGTTATCACCATATTTTTTCTCATTTAAATCTTAAAATTTTTCCTAATTTAAGTAAGTTTGAATTTTGAAATTTAATTATCTTAATATTTTATTTTTTAGAAAAAATAATACGCGGGTATTTTAAATTTTGAAGTCTAATTATTACTTAATTAAGGAAGCAAAGAATTTTATTTTATGTTTTACACATTATTTTAAATTTTTTTTATACATTATTGTACTTTCATTTTTCTATTAAACAAGCTCATGTAATACATGGGTATATAATCTAGTAATATTAATATAGGAAGTGCGAATATGAAGTTATATTGTTATAATTAGGAATTACTTATTTCTGCCTAAAATTTTAGAATATATGATTATTTTTTCTTAATTAATTTCCATAAAAACATGTTTATGCGCTTATAACTCAAGGACTTAAACAAGTAATATAAGAAAAAAAATATATAAAAGACGGTTAAAAGTAAGTTTTAATATAAGAAAATTATTAAAATATAAAAAAAATGTTAAAAGTAAAATTTAATTTAAATAAATTACATTGTCCTTGTGGATATATACTAGGAACTTATTTATAAGTAGTGTAATATTAAATTAAAATAACGATTACAGTAAAGTGACAGGTAAAAAGATGCGTTATAACCCTTTTTTTGGATATCAAAAATCGATCCTACTAAAAACAAAGTTTTCGGTCTTAGGGGCCAAAAAATTACTATGAAACTCAAAAATAATTTTCGTCAATACAAATGAAAGCTTTCATAAAAAACCTTAATACGAAATTAATATATTATTAATCTTTTATATTTAACTTATTAGATACTATCTTAGAATCCGTGTCTACACACGAGGTGAAAAATATCAGTACATAAAATTGTTAAGTCTTTATATACATATATATTTTGTTTACGGTGTAAAAATGTATTATATATAACTAGGTTTCAAAAATAAGTTACTTACTATTTAATGTAATTTGACTTTTAATACCATTTGTTTAAAAATAAAATTTACATAATTAGATTTCAAATTTCTTATAATAAAGGATAATTTAAAAATAAATGTGTTTTATTAATATAATTATTATTAATATTTTATTATTATTATTATTAAGAGAGATGCGAGAAAACATGTTGAAGATGCAACAGAAAGTGACACGTGTCCTACCAAAACTTTTATTTATTATATAATATAGATTTCTTAATGTTATGGTTGTACAATCTATACTATATAATAAATAAAGGTTTTTAAGTGACACGTGTCGCCTCCATATTCATTCTTATCATTTTTTTCCCGCCTCTCTCTCTTGTTTAATGCACGTATATCTTTTAATAATAATATATATTTAAAGAAAATACTAAGTATACCAATAAAACACATTTATTTTAAATTATCCCTTATTTTAAAAAACTTTAAAATTTAATTATGTAACTTTTATTTCAATCAAATAGTAAATGAAAGTCAAATTATATTAAATAGTAATTAACGTACTTTCGAAACCCAATTATATATTAATTTTTACATATTTTGAGTTTGTTTCTATACTTAGTATATATAATATATTTTTACACCTGTAAATTATATACATAAAGATTTAAATAATTTATATATTGATATTTTTCAGTTTTCACCCCGTGTGTAAACACGGGATCTAAACTAGTTATAAAATAAATGAGTTTCAAATAACCTATATAAATATGAGATCGAGTTACTAAATCTGACAATGCATGGGAAATTTATTTCAAGTTTGAAGTGTTTTATATATAATTAAAACTAGCTTAGAACCCGTGTATCACACACGGGGTGAAAAATATTAGTATATAAATTTTTTAATTTTTTACGTATATATTTTATAGATGTAAAAATATATTACATATTTTAAGGATAGAAAACAAAATAAAAAATATGTAAAAGTTAATATATAAGCGGGTTTCAAAAATACGTTAAACGCTATTTAATGTAATTTGTCTTTTATTAACTATTTAATTAAAAATAAAAGTTACATTATTTAATTTCAAAAATTCTTATGATAAGAAATAATTTAAAATAAATATTTTTATTACTGTAATTAGTATTTCCTTTATAAATATATAATTATTAAAATATATAGGTGTATTTAATAAAAAAGAGAGAGGAGAAAAAAATTATAAGAACGAATACGGAGACGACACGTGTCATCAAAAACCTTTATTATATAGAATAGATATAGATATAGATATTAAATATTATTATTATAATAAATATGCAAATTGTTTAAAAAGTTTGTATTTTGATTATAAACTAAAATTGATTGATTACTTGATTGAAAAGAAAGGTAAAAGAACGTATGAATGAATAAAAAGCTAAAAAGAAGGTATAATATATTAGTTACAAATAAAAGTAAATTAAACTACACATATAAGATGAATATTTTTAGAACAATACATTTTAATTTTAAATAAATATAAAAACTATAATGGGTTGATTACTTGTTTGAAAAGAAAGGTAAAAAAACTGTATAAAAGGAATGATTGATTGAATAAAAATAAAAATAAAAATGTATAATATATTAGTTGAATTTAACATTTTATTAAATATCGTACGAAATAATTACAGCTTAATCAGAGGCGATCAGCAAAACTAGTTTCTGGCTAAAACCGCCCCTTGTATTTCCTCCCTCTCTCACACACAAACAAACACCACCACTATATATACTCTTCAATGCATTTTCAATTTCCCACACACTAAATCAAAACTAAATCTTCCACCTCCATGGATACCAAAATCGGTGCTTCAGATGTCATCGCTACACCCAATGGCAATGTCGGTTGCCCTCCCAAACTCGGCGCTACTTGTTGCGTACAGTCCTCCGTCGTGCCGTTCAACTCCTCCGAGGCCACACTCGGCCGCCACCTCGCTCGCCGCCTCGTGCAGATCGGCGTCTCCGACGTTTTTTCTGTACCAGGCGACTTTAACCTAACTTTGCTGGATCACCTCATCGCTGAGCCCGGCCTCAACCTCGTTGGCTGTTGCAACGAGCTGAATGCAGGATACGCTGCTGACGGATACGCTAGGTCTCGCGGCGTTGGTGCATGTGTCGTCACCTTCACCGTCGGTGGACTTAGCGTCCTCAACGCTATAGCCGGTGCCTACAGTGAGAATCTTCCTTTGATATGTATCGTCGGTGGACCAAATTCGAACGATTACGGCACTAACAGAATTCTTCATCACACTATCGGATTGCCGGATTTCAGCCAGGAGCTTCGTTGCTTTCAGACAGTCACTTGCTATCAGGTATAAATAGTCCAATACGTGATTATGCTTTTAATTATTCATCTGTTGCAAATTGACTAGTTGAATCGATTTAACAGTATTATTTTTCATAAGTATACTACTGCCTTAACTTGTGCCGGAAGATTAGGGACGGGATAGATTTCTTCTAGTTTTCATAAACAGCTATGCATTATTTATTCGTAGGCTGTGGTGAATAACCTGGATGATGCACATGAGCTGATCGATACTGCGATCTCGACTGCTCTGAAAGAGAGCAAGCCTGTTTACATCAGCATAGGCTGTAATTTGTCAGCAATTCCTCATCCTACGTTCAGCAGAGATCCAGTTCCATTTTCTTTAGCCCCCAAGTATGTTATAAATGTCAATTTATATGCTGTATTATGCATGGTTTAGACTAATGAGGGTTTTTAATGGTGCAGGCTGAGTAATAAGCTCGGTTTGGAAGCAGCTGTTGAGGCTGCTGCAGAGTTCTTGAACAAAGCTGTAAAGCCTGTAATGGTGGGTGGACCTAAACTGCGTGTTTCACACGCATGCGAGGCGTTTGTTGAATTGGCAGACGCCTCTGGCTATGCTCTTGCCGTGACACCGGCAGGGAAAGGGCTAGTCCCCGAGCACCATCCTCGCTTCATTGGGACTTATTGGGGTGCTGTAAGCACAGCATTCTGTGCAGAAATTGTTGAATCGGCAGATGCTTACATCTTTGCTGGCCCTATATTCAACGATTACAGCTCTGTAGGTTACTCTCTCCTTCTGAAAAAAGACAAGGCACTAATTGTTCACCCCGATCGGGTGGTAATCGGAAACGGGCCTACTTTTGGTTGTATTCTTATGAAGGATTTCTTGCTAGCTCTAGCCAAAAGGCTTAAGAAAAACACCACTGCATATGAAAATTACCATCGGATTTTTGTCCCTGAAGGGCACCCTCTGAAATGTGGTCCTGGGGAGCCATTAAGGGTCAATGTTCTCTTTGAACACATACAAAAGATGCTGTCTAGTGACACTGCTGTGATTGCTGAAACAGGTGATTCCTGGTTCAATTGCCAGAAACTAAAACTTCCACAAGGATGTGGGTAAGCATCAAATTCATCTTATCGTGTTCTTTATCTTTGCGTTTTGATTATTGGAAGCGGTGTTGTAGGTATGAATTCCAGATGCAGTACGGGTCGATCGGGTGGTCTGTTGGTGCGACTCTTGGGTATGCACAGGCTGCTACTGATAAGAGAGTGATAGCTTGCATTGGTGATGGGAGCTTTCAAGTACATACAACTTAACCCTGATCTCATTGATCTAAATCCAGATTCTTAAAACTGATTTGTTTTTATTCATTACAGGTTACAGTTCAAGATGTATCCACAATGCTGAGATGTGGTCAAAATAGCATCATCTTCCTGATAAACAATGGTGGTTACACCATTGAAGTAGAGATCCATGATGGGCCTTACAATGTGATCAAGAATTGGAACTATACTGGTTTAGTTGATGCAATCCACAATGGTGAGGGCAAGTGTTGGACTACAAAGGTAAGCGATACAACATGTTCATTTACACGCGATTGTTGATGATGAAGTTGTTGAAATTTGAATTGAAGGTGTTTACTGAAGAAGATCTGGTTGAAGCAATAGAGACCGCAACTGGTGCTAAAAAGGATTGCTTGTGCTTCATTGAAGTAATGGCTCACAAGGATGACACGAGCAAAGAATTGCTGGAGTGGGGTTCAAGAGTTTCTGCTGCTAATAGCCGTCCTCCAAACCCACAGTGAAATCTTTTGCCTACGATATTCAACTCTAATATTATTATTATTATTATTATTATTATGATATTCTAGTTTTCAAATCATCCAACATTTGTATTGATGGAAGCATCTTTTATTACATATTATGGTAAAAGTATTGTGGTTTCTTCTAACGTGCTTATTTATGAATATTTGCTAGAGGGAATTATTAACTTTAATGAAAAATGTTATATACTTAATTATCTACCACATGAATTAAAAAAGAGAAAGATACTTTGACGTGTGCAAACGACATAGATCTCGTATCTTAGGAATGATTGGTTGTCAAAGATCAGAAATCATATAATTATTTAAATTTTAATTTATCATCTGCAATTGATTATTATATTTTTCTGTAAACAAAAACATTTAGTTTATACTGGTAGAATAAAAATAAAACTAGATAAAATAATATAGAATCTCCTGAAAGGCATGGTTAAAAAAATATATACAAGTAAAAAGAACCTATAAAATATCATTTCTTGTGCAAGTGTTACCAAAAGTAAACAAGATTCTTCAGTTTCCCTTTTCTTTTATTTGCTTTAATAATTATAATTTTTTTTATATTTTGAACTATGATGTTAATTTTAATTAAAGGAATTTAAATATTTAAGTTACAAGCTTATCACTTAAATATATCATGTGAAATGTTCTGTAACAAATAAATAAATTTGGTCATGGAAAACCTAAGTTATATGATTTACTTTGTATTTTTGAAACTAATCTTTAATTGTAGAAAATATAAATGTTCCTGTTTGTTTCTATTGATTGAACATGGATTAAGGGGCTAGAAGGCAAAAATGTATTGGATCCATTTCTTTTAGATTTTGGTGTTAGTTATATTTGGAGACACATTTACCTCATAATGTATTGTCGGAGGCGATATTTTGGCATAAGGTATCTTCATTTGGACACGTGTCACACTTTTATAGGTGAGGTCGGATATTTTGGTAAATTGTTGGGTTAGTGTCCATTTTCGTAAAACCATGTGGTCAAACAACCATTTTCGTGATTTTCCCTTGAAGAAATCGGAAAGTTTTCTTGGAAATAATATTTTTGTTCTCTGGTTTGGTCAGAATTGCATGATAGGGACATCAGATCTTCATTGGACTACGTTGAATGTTGACTACTAGGCCTGGCAAATTGGGCGGGTCGGGCGGGTTAGGGTCACGGGTCATAACGGGTTCGGGTCAGGACGGGTTCGGGTTAATACGGGTTATGAGCAAAATGACTTCGGGTCAAAACGGGTTTGGAGCAAAATGAGTCCGGGTCAAAACGGGTCGTTTAAAAAAAACTATCAATTTGGTTTGGGTCAAAACAAATTCGACAAATACGGTTGGATATGGTGGTGGCAGGGCGGTGGGGGTGGGAGGGGGGGGGGAGGTCGCGGCGGTGACGGTGGGGCGACCGGTGGTGGCGACAGCAGCCGGGGAGAAAGGGGGCAATGATCTACTCTTAGTCTCTAACAGTGTACAGATTGCAAAAACAAATTGTATATTTTAATATATAATAAATATGGATAAAAAACAAATTGTCCAGGGGTTATATTTTCGAATTAACACATAATATTATTAGTTTACCCACAGTTTTCTCTCTCTCCTCAAAACTATCAAAAACCCAATTGATGCTCACCCTCTCTTTCTCTCTCTCTCTCTCACACACACAGAGCAGATGCGCAAAGAGTGATAAAGGTGATGTTAATGTTTTTCGACGATTCGTTTAATGGAAAATCAGCGGGGAATCGATGGTGTGGTTGATTCAATCGGTTGCTCATCAAAAGTGGGTCACTCCATTTTCATAATGGAGGTTTCTACTGACTTTCTTGCCCCTCTCTCTCCAGAATCAAAGGCGGTTGACGACGGCGGTAGACGGTGGATGGCGGCGGTATACGATGGACAACGACAACGATGGTAGATGAAGGCCATTTGTACAACTTCCAATGCAAATGTACAAGTTACTATAGCATTTTTACATTTGTTCTTGCTATATTTTCTTGATTTTGATGTTGGTAGCTTCTTACTCATCAGTATTGTCATGGTTTAGGGTTTACTAACGGGCGAACCTTTGTTTCAATATACACAGAAACCCTTTCTTTATTTATTGAAGAAAGATGATGTACAGTGGGGTAAAAGCGTTTTTTATAAGTTAACCCATTCTGACCCGCTCAACAACTTTACTATACCCATCCTGACCCGTTTAATATTTAGTTTAGCCCATAGTGACCCAGTTAAAGAAACTCTTTATGCCCAAAATAACCCAAGATGATATAATTAACACCCGTAGTGACCCAAAAGGTGAGGAATGGGTTGGTTTTGCCAGGTCTATTGACTACCTATCAACGTTCGTTTATGTATACATACATCAAAAAGGTAGAAATGGTAACAGGACAACAACTAATTTGTTTATTGGTTTCACACCACGGTGGCATAAAAAAAACATGATCATGCGAGTATCTACTCTTCTAGGCTTTGCCCTTCTTACAGTCTAAAATAACTTCTTTTTGGGATGTTTTTTCATAGGAACGTCCATAGTGGCTCGCTCCTCTACATCATCCCATCCCATCTCTTAAAAAAACATCCAAAACCATCTTGTTGTTGTGATGCTCTGTTATGAAAAACGGACATGATCCGATTAAAATAATAACAGTTGTATTAAGTTTTATATAAACAAATGCAAAGAAATCCGTTACTAGAACTTTCTTATAGATAGATATTAATTAATAAACTAAAACCATCATGTTATTTACTAGTTAATTTATTTCAATCTATCATATAAACAAGTAAAATGGAGTACGCGGGTCAAATTAAGACCCGTTTTATTACCCGGGTCCTCAATAATCGCCTCCTCTGGTTGAATCCCGGTCAAGGGCTCCTCAACTTCTCTTTGAAGATCTCACAACACTCAAACCCTAATAATCGCCAAAAAAATCTGCCTTCCGTCACTTCTTCTTTCAATAATCGCCTCCCCACCACCTACCCGGTAAGTCTCTTATTCCTCTCCGGACTCCGCCACCGCACACCATTTCTTCGGATGGTATCGATTTACGATTCTTAGGTTTAACCTAATCAGTGTGACTTTTCTGGAACAAGATCTAGCGGCTCCTCTGATCATCGCATCTTTGAAGATCTACATCCTGCATAAAAGAGAAACTCTATCGGCATGTTATATCTATTGTTGTTCCATTATTTGTTCGTATAATCTGTTTGATTCTTGTATCGATTTATTGTTTTTTGCTATTTTTTGTTAAGGTCTGACTCATGGTAGACCGAAGATCAGCCACAAGCGTTGGTAGATAAGTAATGAGATCGAAAAGAGAAAAGTTTATAGTTGAACCTCAAAAGGTGAAACAATTCTTTACAAGGCATTTCTAAATTTGATCCGAGTATCGAGGTCAAATTAACTGTGAATAGACATATTCAGTGCTTCGGTAAATATTGTCATGTCGATTAAGTCTTGAAAAGAATTTTGGATTCATTAGAATTCAAAGATGAAGGTGATGATGTACATTCCCACGCCACTTGTGACATCACATCGCATCATCTGATGCCCTTTTAGCTTAACCTTCTGGTTATGGTAATTTCGATCATTAATCGAGTGACTGAGAATTGAGATTAGGAATACGGATTAGTCATGAACATTAGCTCGGACAATAAGACTCACTAGACTTCTCATGCGCTTCAAATTATGATTATGTGTGCACCCGTAATGATAATTTACTTCGCTTGGTCCCTCTTAGTGGTCTCTCTATCTCAAGCTCTTAGCTAAAGAGGAAGCTAAAATGTTCATTGGATCGTGTCATTGTGTTGCACTCCATTTTTCAGAATAGAGCATCACAACAACAGGATGGTTTTGGATGTTTTTTTAAGAGATGGGATGGGATGATGTAGAAGAGCGAGCCACTACGGACGTTCCTATGTAAAAACATCCCAAAAAGGAGTTATTTTAGACGGGGAATTGAGATTAGGAATACGGATTAGTCATGAACATTAGCTCGGACAGGAAGACTTACCAGACTTCTCATGCGCTGCAAATTATGATTACGTGTGCACCCGTAATGATAATTTACTTCGTTTGGTCGCTCTTAGTGTTCTCTCTATCTCAAGCTCTTAGCTAAAGAGGAAACTAAAATGTTCATTGGATCGTGTCATTGTGTTGCACTCTCGTGTACAAGGTATATGTTTTACCGGATTACTATCAGTTATATGTACCAATACTCATAGATTTGTCGACCTAGGTTGATGTTGGATGGTGGAGAGACACAACTGGTGTCCTTCATTAATAAGATGTGTGTGGTGGAAGTCAGGCACTATATCAGGGTAGAGATCCTCAAATCAGTGTCGAGCAACTCATACTCCAAGTTTGTTTGCACGTGTGGATCCACATGATCCCAATGAGTCTATGGGTCATCTGACCCTTATAGTTCTCTCCCGTTTGGTCCTGCTTCTCCACCTCAGGTTCCCATCAGATCGGTTAGTTCCGTCTGCCATATCTCATGGCGAAAGTTTTTGTCATCAAATCCAGCAAATCATGAAAAAGAGTATATATATATATATACACCACATCGAATGAAGACATCATATGTTAGAAAAGAATATTAACTCTACAGCTGGAGTAGTTGTGGGTGTGGTGCAGGTACAGGTTCAGTCTGTTATGATATCAAGATCGGTAACTAGCAATTACTACCCGTCATCCTTGATTCGTAATCCGATCAACGATACTATGTTGGGTCATACTATAGGTGTTTATTATTTCCACATTGTTGTACGTATTAGATGTTAGCCACGTATGTCACATAATTGTTTCTAATATTAACGTGGCTAATAATATCGTAGTGTAATCACATACACTAATAGTTTGCTCAAGTGATTCGGCAACGGTTGGAATTTCTATACTCGGTTTTGGGTGTAACGATTGGTAACATTACATAACAACGGAAGCTAAATGAAGACTTCTAAATATTGAACACCATTACAAATACTAAATTAAACTAGCACATGGACCTAGAACCATATAGGTCAAAACCGACTTGAGGTTTGACAATCATGCTTCTTCGGCTTCTAGGGTTTTGATTCGAAGGGTTAACCTATTCCAATCATTCCATAGTTATGTGCTACCTGAAAAACATACTTAAAAATGTCAACACAAGGGTTGGTGAGTTCACAGGTTTGTTTGTTGCTGTGTAAAGTAATTTTCCTCAGAAACGTTGATATCGTAAACATGACATATTATAAAACAGTTTTCCTCGAAAATATGTGATGACCTCGTAGTCATAAAGTGAGTCGTTTTCCCAATGAAAACATGTGATTACCTCATGGTCATAAAATGAGTAGTTTTCCCAGTGAAAACAAGTGATGACCTTATAGTCATAAAACGGGTGGTTTCCCCAATGAAAACAAGTGATGACCCGATGGTCATAAAACGAGTAGTTTTCCCAATGAAAACAAGTGATGACCTAATGGTCATAAAACGAGTAGTTTTACCAATGAAAAGAAAACCAATTTGCACTAAAAAGATTGGTAGATCCATCTGCACGAAAACGATTCAATGTATATGATAAACAAGACAAACAATGAGTGCCCGTTCGTAAACTAGCTAGGAATATAAATATATGTTCATACATGAGGTATAACCAAACCCAAACACTTGTTCTTGCCCCTTGTTCGTACCAAACGAACCCTTGTGTAGACACTATGCAACCATTCGATCATGTGGATCGTCGGTTAGCGCAACTAACCATAACCGGGGTGTGTCAATCCCAATAGTACTATTTATAGGGCCTCATGCTAACCTATAGCTAATGGTTATAAATTACGTAACGTATGAAACTTTACGAGATCTACTTGTGCCAACTCATGCAAACATAAGGGTCGAGCCTTGTTTTCTTGTTACCATATGAAAATGTTTGTAAGTATATTTCATGTTTTCTCAAATGTGTCAAGCAATAATGTTCCCAAATGTATTAAACAATGATGTTTCATGTTTTCAAAGGTGTAAATTAAGTATGTTTCTCCCCCGCTGTTTTAAAGCATTTAAAAGTTAAAAAGGGGCCAGTGAACTCACCTCAAGTCCAGCTAATAATATCACAAGCTCAATTGACAATAGGTGGGCGCAACGATCCTAAACGGTTCCTATTGTTTAAACAAGTGTTGTCAACATCAACAATATAACTAGGATCGTGCTCTAACATTATGGTTTCAAATCTAAACTCAAACTATGTTGAGGACTTCTAAGTTGTAGAAACAAAGTTCTTTATTTTTAACGAAAATTTGGCAGAGCCCCGCTTGTTTTTGGCTAAACCCGACAATATCCAATTGTCCAATTCCAACATCAAGTTACATCAATAATCCAATAAACCGCACTTTAGATTTAATACTAAAACCATACTTAAATTCGTCAATTACTTGATAACTATATAAAAATTATATAATTATAACACATTTTAACGTGTCCGAAAAATGTTCTGAAAAGACGTCCCTGACAATAGATCTATAAGTGCTTCGGGTCATACCTTAGCGTACAAGCCGTTGTAAGCGGTTTTGTACGAAAAGCTGAGCACGACGCGAGAAGAAAACTTATTTCGCTCATAACTTGGTCATACGAACTCCAATTGAGATGATTCAAGCGGCCATGGAACCATCTCTTCGGACTCCACCAGTCGCCGCCGCCGGAAAGCCGGGAAGTGGCCGGATTTAGTGACTTTGGCTGGAAAACTGAAGAGTGTCAAATATCTACCGATTGATTCTAGTTTGTAGCTCCCATTCTTCCTAAAATAAACTTAACGAGACCTCCTTTTGGGCCATGCTAATATCCAACAAAATTCAGCCCAATGATAGTTGGGTCTAACTAACTTCAATTGCACACAATTAATTTGAACTGGTTTCTAACCTCGCGTTTTGTGGTGGGAGTCTGGCTGTTAATGATTTGATTCGTTTGTATGGATAAACTTACATTGAATCGCAGGCTCGTTATATCGCATGATACTAAAAAACAGTCGAATTTGAATACAACTTCGTATTCAATAAATTAAAACCAGAACGTTGACGTAAAAAATTTAAGAAAACGACGCATTCCGTTATTTAAAAAACCTAACAAACGAAAGTTATCATAGAAAACGGTGTCGGACCCATCGTTAATAAAATCTTAAAGAAAATGTAGGCGCAACGATAAAAATAATGTTAATAGAAAGGAAACATAAAACTAAATAATAAAAAAAAGTAAAAACAAATTAAAAATTACCGGTTCGGGTCGTAGAATACCATAAGGCGAATAACGACACGGGTTCTGATAATACTAATATCGAAATGATCTTGTTCGCCAATAATAGGTTCACCTCGTCACGGTACGACAACGGTAACGGCGCTCGCTATAGGCAACGATAAAAAAACTTGATTTTGAATACATATCAGTTTAAAAAAAATTATATCGGAACGTTGACGAAAAAACTAAAAACAGTTGAACACTTCGTATTTTAAAAAAAGTTAACGAACGCAAGTTATTAAAGGAAAACAAAATTAATAGAAAATAAAACGGGCTAAAAAATGTTCAATGTATATACTATAAGGGTTTAAAATGTAAAAAAAAAGAAACAAATTGGATTGTGGCAAATATATTAAAAAAAAACTTTTGTGAAAAAATGAAAAAAAAAACCTATTATTTCCGCATGGAAAATAATAGGTTAATAATTAGTTAAAACTTTATTTATATAAAAGTGTTTCACGAATTATTTATATTTGTATTTCAAAATATGAAATGACATAAGTCAATTCTCAAATAAAGATTGTTTGAATAATTTGGTTGGTTAACGTTGTGTTCCCGAGGTTATTAAAGGAGAAAAAAGAAAGGAAGAGATTCCTTCACTTTCTTTTCTTTTCTCTTCTTTTTATTTCTCTTCAAATCTTTCTAATTTGAAATGATGGAAAAAAAGCTTTGTTTTCCCTTTATTTTCTTCCCTTTCTCTTTTTAAAAAAACTAGGGAACACACTTCCTTTCATTTTCCTCCTTAAAAAAAACTCTGAAACAAAGGGTTATTTCTCTTTCCTTCCTTTCCCCTCCTTAAATGAGACTCGAGAACACAGCGTTTCCCTCTAAAATCTACTTCAATTTTTTGAAGAGTTTTATTTTAAAACAAAAGTTACCGACATACAAATGAAACTCCTTAACATAATAAATGATTATAAAATGTGTGATGTGTGAACACTACATTCACTCTCGCTCGGTTTTTCCCGCCCATTTGTCTTTTAACCCGTTTCACAATCATGCGCGGGTCTTTACCCGACCTAATACCACAAACTCGGATCGTATTTATTGGTTCAGACCCGTTCCTTCATTGATTCGTAACCCTAAATCCCATCGCCTCTTCTCCAATCTCTCAACTCTCCCTTCGCCGGAATCCAGAGGCTCAAAGTTAAACATCAATTCCTTTCGCTCTTCTGGAACCCGTGAGCTTGAGGTCGAACTTCGGCCGTCGTGGTAGACGAATCGTCTGCAAAGCACCAGGAGCAGCCGTACAAGGTTCGAATCGTTTACTGAGTTGATTCTCTCATGACATTCGTGCTAAATAGGTTATACTATACTTATTGTTCCGTCGTTTGTTTTATTTTCTCTCATTATTCTCGAATCAGGGTTTCGTGTTCAGTTGAATCGAATTGGTGAATTTTTTATTTAATGATTCTCAAATTCAAACGTATTCAGATTTTTTTTATCTTAATTGTTGAATCAGTCTTTCGGTTGCAACGTATTTTGATTCATTTTGTTCGAATTGGACTTGGATTAGGGATACAACCGGTTTAGGAATCAGGGATTGAAGGTAATGATATTTTGAAATAGCATTTTATATATATATATATATTTTTGTAGAGGATTTTTTTATACGTTTCCTTCTCAAAATTAGGGTTTCAAGCACTGTTTCTTAAATTCGCAGGTATGTTTATTGTGGTTAATTTTGCTTTCTTATTTTCTTTGTGCAACCCGTAACAAATGATCACCTAAATGCCTGATATGTTTTTAGCTGATAATGGAAATATGGAATTGGTTTTAGGGGCCAAAGCTCATCAAAATGCCTAATATGTATTTCTATAATCAAATGCTTACAATATCCTAAATGATTTGAGAAAGATCCGTACTCTGAAATTGAATGGCTCAAACAAGGTTTGAGTCCTGTACCCATCTCTCTCTGATCTCTCATTATGTTATTTTTTATATTACACTCTTATATGGTTTAACTTTTGAGTTTTGAGTTGACCAGAGGTCTATTCTACTAGAGAGAAGAATGGAATCTGCATATGAAGACAATCTAAATGAATTACCTTTAGTGAGTGTCTCTAATTGCTTAGTAGTTTAGTTCACATGTTGACTTTTATATATAATTTTATTATAAACATATTGTTTTTTCAATATTTCATTTTCAGAACATCAAACTGTAAATGATGCACTGTTGAGATGGCTTTGTGGTGACGATCTAAGTATGGTCCAGGCAGTGTTACATATGCGCAAATGGTCTGAATTCATAATTCAGATCATCTTGATGGCCTTGAGAAGGTGCTGAAAAGATGCATCAATCTTGATTCCTACACAATGAAGGGGTAGTGATTAAGGTCATTAGTGTAAGACTCTACCCTTTCAGATAAGTAATTCTAAGCTAGACCTAGACATATGATTCTGTCATTGGGTTGGACTTCCATGTAGGCATTTCCATTTCTCCTAACATGGGCCAACTGATAAATTATTTAACCTTTTGGGCTGAAGTGTCCCCTCCATTTACCTAAATTACTGAATTTACTAATTTCTCAATCAGATTAATAACTTGGTTTAATCATGGATAGTAATATTTTTTATATAAAAAAATTAGGAGGTTTAAGCATTTGAGTGCAACTGTGCATTACATATCAAAATGCAGTGTCCTGCTAATTTTAAACTTTAAATGTTTCAGACACACTAGCTTTATTTGTTAAATAACAATTGGGATGCAGAAGAATATGGACTGTTTTGCACATCTCTCTAAGTTAAGTTTGACTGTAATTTGGCGGTTCAGGATTTAATAGACCTACATACCATTGTTACATAAAACAAAAATTCAAACAAAAAACAAATTATATTGTTATTAGCAGAAAACATGGTTTGTGCAATTGGATCTTGATAAATCACAGGAGGTTTTGTTCTTCATAGGGAATTTGCCACACTAACCACCCCAAATTCTTTTTTCCTTTTTAAATTTCCAACCTTTTTTATATTTTTATTCATTTTGTTTTTGTTTCTTTAACTGATTTTAGGCTCCATGTGTAAAGTTTTTTTCATTATCACGTTGTGCGTATGTTTTTTTAAGACTAATTTTTTTATGATACATACTGCAGAATTCGAATTCGAATTGGTAAGCAAAAATTGGGTTTGTGAGGTCGCTATTGCGTTCCGCCGTACCACCAGAGTTCGAGCAACATTTTTTTTTGTTTCTTTAACTGCTTTTAGGCTTAATCTCTATTTTTTTTTTTGCATTATCAGATTGTGGGTATAGTTTTTTTAAGACCGGAATATTTTATTTTATGATACACACAACTGAATTCGAATTATTAAGCAAAAATTGGTTTGGTGAGGTTGCTATCACGCTTCGCCTTACCACCTGCGTTTGAGCCACCATAACCATCAACCGGTACTTGAGTTATGTAATTTTTTTACACATTTTAGAATTATATAATTTTTATTATACACATTATTGTACTTTTATTTTTCTATTATACAACCCCGTGTAATACACGGATCTATAATCTAGTATTATTATAAACGAAGAGAAGAGGTACTTTACATCCGACCCATTACGGTCCATGACAAGCCCAGAACCCAACATCACGGATGGCCCATCCACTCCAGGAGTGGAACCACGTACAGGCCTACGTCTAAACGGAAAAACGCATCCACCAATTTGGTAACGGTAGTGGTGATAAAAAAAACCGGTTTTTTTTTAACCCGGTCCAAACCGGCAAACCGGTTTGGGTTAAACCGGTTTGGACCAAACCGGTTCGGGTTACCCAAAAACCGTCGGTTTGAAACCGGTTTGATGCTTTCTGGATGAGATCGGGTTAGGGACTGGTTCAAACAAACCGGTTTTCGAGCTGGGCAAAAAAAGAGCCGTTGGGGAACGGCTATATGGCCGTTGGGGTCGATTTTAGCCGTTGGGGTCGATTTTAGCCTTTTTTTTTGCTCCATTTGCACCCTTAAAACACTATAAATAGGTGGGGGTGTTTAGGGTTGATCACACATCTCTTTACACTTTCTAATCTCTAAAACCGCTCTTTAAACCCGTCAAAAACGCTCTCTAAACTCTAAAAAAAAAAGCATGGCAAGTTTTGGTGTTAGTGGTTCCTCAAACGAAGTTACTGTTGTGGAAATTCGAGCAACAACGAGAAATCCGACAATTTGGTGCAATTACGATCTATGTTTGTTGTCAAACGGGAAGAAACGTGCTCGGTGCAAGATGTGTGGTGCGTTTTTGGGGAAAGATTCAAACACTAGTTTGAAAATGCATATGGAAAAATCTTGCCCGTCATTGAAGGGAATTCCAAGTGAAGGTCAAGCCTCCATGACAAGCGAAGGAGGAATTTTGAACTTTGATCCAAATACTGTTCGAGATCGAATGGCGAGGTTAGTGATTCAAGAAGGATTGCCGTTCAACCACTTTGACAATCCGCGTTTGACAAGGATGATTCAAGAGACACTCCAACCACGTTATCATCAAGTAAGTCGCACAATCCTTAGACGAGATTGTATAAAAATGTGAAAAAAAGCAAAAAAAGAATTAATTTTGGGTTTTGAAAATTTGCAAACCGGTGTAAACTTAACCACCGATGTTTGGTCGGCTCCACATGGTATACCCGATTCGTACCTTTGCGTTACCGCGCATTGGGTTGATCCCAATACGTGGCAAATGATGAAGCGTACAATCGCTTTTGACTTGTTTGAATATCCACACACCGGCGAAAATTTATTTTATATATTGGATGGTGTTATTAACGAATTTAAATTACAAAATAAAATTTTTTCAATGTTTTTTGATAATGCATCTAATAATACAAATGCGGTTCAAAAACTAAAAATTAAATATAAACCGGTTTGCAACGGCGTTTTTTTCCATAGTCGATGTGTCGCACACATCATTAACTTGGCGGTGCAAGCCGGGCTTGCAATTGAAGAGGTTTCAAACTTAACATATATTTTTCGACAAATGCTTAAAGATATTTTTAGTAACAATAAAAGATACCATGATTATATTAAATTTTGTCGTGATACGAATAATCTTTGCTTAGGTCCGAATTGGGACGCCGAGACAAGATGGAACTCGACTTATAATATGTTTCATAGCGCTTTACGACAAAGAGAAACTTTAGAAATATTTCATGAAATGTTTTCCTCAAAACCTCGTCGTAAAATTCTAAAGTTTCCGTCTACGAGTTGGGACATTTTAAAAGACGTAACCGAATTGCTTGAAGTTTTCAAAACCGCCACCACTTTTTTATCCGGTGTTTATTATCCCACAAGTCCATTAACTCTAAAACAAATATATTTAATGGCTAACAAGTTGTATGAACTTGAAAATAAAAGTACTCTTTTTACAAAAATGATAGAACCGATAAAAGAAAATTTATTAAAATATTTTAAAGAAATGTCTCCCGTTATAACTTGTGCCGCCGTGTTAAACCCTACCATAAATGTTTTCGGGGTTGAAACGTTGATTGATAGAGTTACTTACGCTTTGAATTTGGATAGTGAAAACATCCATTTTGCACAAGGCACAAAAACATATTTTAACAAATGTTTACAAGATTCATTTGATATTTAGTTACATAAATATGGTACAACTCCGATTTCACATGATACAATGGGTACATCATCAAGTGGTAGCTCGATGGATGTTAATTTGAATTTATATAATGAAATATTAAATGAATTTAGTAAATGGGCTCGAAGTAGCACCCCGAGTAGCGAACTCGGAAGGTATATTGGCACAAACTTTTTAGCGTTTATGCCTCCTACCGTTTTTGAGGAGTTTGATATTTTGGGTTGGTGGAAAACAAACGAAGCTTCGTTTCCGATTCTTTCCGCCATGGCCCGTGATGTACTAACCGTCCAAGCTTCCACGGTAGCTTCGGAATCAGCGTTTTCTTTTAGTGGCAGGGTATTATCGATACGAAGGACTAGACTCACACCCCTAGCGATGGAAATGTGCATTTGCTTGAAGGACCATTTGGATGCGATGGATATGATACAAGACCAAACTTCTCTCGAAGACGAAATTCAAGCCGAAGAAACCATATACAACAACGAGGTTGATCTTGGAATATCCGAACCAGTCACCGATGAAGAACTAGCCGAAGATGCAAGGCTACGAAACTCTAGTTCCGAAGACAACGCACAAGAATAATCAATCAATATTCCAAAAAATAAAACGTTGAACTTAATGTTTTATATTTGTTATATTTTTGTAATGTTTTATAATTTTATAAATTTATCTTGTCATGTTTTTTAATTTTCGAACTTTCCAAATATTAATAAACGTTGAACTTTAAGTATTAATGTTGCTATATTTTTTTTTGGATTTAATATTAAAAATTTAAAATTTATTTGAATTTTTTTTTTAATAAAAACCGGTTTAAAGGGCAAACCGGTTTAAACCGGTTTAAAACCAACCCTTACCGGTTTGACATTTCCCATTACTAAAACCGGTTTAACCCGAACCGGTTTGGGTCCAAACCGGTTTTGACTTTTCGTTGACCAAACCGGTTCGGGTCGGGTTGAACCGGTTTGGGTTAAAAAACCGATTTGTGCACCTCTAGGTAACGGGTTCTTATGATTATAAAAAAAAAACATTTTACTTCAAAAACCTCGAATCAACTTAAAATGTGTCATATGTGGTAGTTATAGAATGTTTTTTAAACTTCTGATCATCCATCAACGTGAAAAACTTCCGACTTAACTTCTTATTCTTGTTATTACTTTGGGATGGAGTTGTTACAAATTGCTCATTTAGGTAAGGATTATATATTGAAACCTATAAATATTAATATTAATTAAATAATAAACAAATAAAGAAAACACTCAGTTTAATTAAAACAATTAAAAAAGAGAAGTTTAAGAAAGTGGTCCTCACAAGTCACATATATTTTGTATTGCCGTTCAAAAAAAACATATATTTTGTATTAAAAACAGGCTTGTGTTAGAGTTCAAAATATTTTTATTAAAAACATTGGTGAAGTAAAAATAGGATATTTATAGAGTTGAAAATATTTTTATTCTCTTTAACTAAGGAAAATATACTGGAATTAATATAGCCATTTAATTTGTTGATATAACTCATTTAACAATCAACATAAATGTTCAAAGTCAGAAGTTATATGTAAATCATCAAAATAATAATGGATCCCTTCTTTGATGATTCATATCAAATTGAGGTTAAATTTGATGATGGTTGTAATTTTTCCGGTTTATGTGGCTTTTGTTCTCATGCAATATGTGCTTGCTTTGATTTAATTCATAACCAATTAATGTACATTCAAGTAAAATCCCTAAGTTCAAGTTAAGCAACTTATCACTTTGTGGTACTAATCATGTGATAGTTTAATAAAAAGAGAAACTTTTATTTTAGTAATCTAATTTTTTAAATTAAAATACAATACATTACTACTCTTTAAATAAAATAAAACGGGAGTAAATACACACACCTAAAAATGATTTTGGGACATGGAGATATGCTAAAAATAGAAACTTTGTTCCGTTAGTGGTAACCCTATTAAATTTGGGATGCCTAAAATGCAACCTTATACAAAGACGAGGGTCTAAAAACCCGATTATTCTTCTACTTTTGTCTTAAACCGGCTATACCCGGTAAAACCGATTCTCTTATGAAGATATTTAATTTTTTATGTGGCAAAATCTGGAACAAGTCAACCGGCTTGTCCGGTCGTAAAAGTCTCATTTATTCTTCCGGTTCTCTGCTACTTCCACTCTCTTTCACTTCACCGATCACAGATCGTTTCTATAGTCTGCCTTTAGGTATGTTCTTCTTCAGATCTGTTTTTCAATTATTTACAATATTTTATTGTAACTTGTTCTTCAAATTGAACAATTAAACCCTAAAAATCACTTCGTAGTTGGTGAACATCTCCGTTTACGGTTTGTTTTTGCTGATTCGATTATTGTTATGATTTGTTGTTTGTATTTGTGAATTTCTGGATCAATAGTTCTTCAATCTGAACAACATGAGCCTAATTACCGTATTACTTACTTAATTAGAAGTTGGTTTAATTCTCCATTATTGGTTTGATTTTTGCTGATTTGATTGTTATTCTGTTTTGATTTTTCCGGGTTAAAATTTTGAAGTTGATATTCATTTTCCTGTAACAGTTTAAATTAGGGTTTCTGGAGCTGTTTTCTAGAATAGATTGATGTTCTCTTGACATCTTTTAGTGCGTTTACTTATGCTTATTCTTTCTTCAATTGCTTTGGAATAACAATGATTACAATTTGTTATTCTTCTAGAATATTACCACTTTTTGTAAAAAATACAGGTTCATATTTGTACATTTTCTAGATCGTCATCATTGCAAATTATTGATCAAATGTGCTTTTGATTCATGAGATTGAATGGTATTTTACTGTTTTGACCATTAGTCAGAAATTTTTGTGAACTAGTTGCGATTTTCATAAAAGTGGCTATAACTTCTAAGCCTATTCCTAATATGCACTTTTAACTTGTCTTTGAGGCTTTCTAGATATGAAGGGTGCCAAAGGTAAAGGAGCAACAAAGAAGGACAGCTTGAAGCCTGTTGATGACAAGCTAAGATTAATTTTAATTTCATGTTATTACTGTTATTGTAGATCAACTGACGTATAAAATTGAATGAGAATATCTTGATATTACAGAAAGGTAGGGAAAAGAAAGGCACCTGCTAAGGCTGTTGGCAAAAGCAAGGCTAAGGCCGGTAAAGCAGCAAAAGATCCTAACAAGCCAAAGAGACCCCCAAGTGCTTTCTTTGTCTTCCTGTATGTGTAATTTTAAAAGGGCTTACTTAGTATTATAAAGTATAAGGGGCTGTTTGGTAGCCTCTTAATGGATCATTAAGAGCCTCTGAATTGGTCAGAGGTAAGGGTGTTTGTTTCGCTGAAAACCCACCTCTTAATGGTTCAACTATAAAACCATGCTGAACCATTCAGAGCTCTTAATGGCTCAGCACTTAATGGTTCAGATTTTACCAAACAGCCCCTAAATAAATTTATAATATATTGCTTCTGATTGGGTGCATTTTTATGGTTACAGTGAGGAGTTCAGGAAGACATTCAAGAAAGAAAATCCAAATGTGAAAGCTGTTTCAGCTGTAAGCAATTCATATCAGGGTTACATGACTGTTTTCAGGGTTTTTGTTTTTAAATTTTCATATGATGCATATGTTTTTGCTCATATAGGTTGGGAAAGCTGGTGGAGAGAAGTGGAAATCTATGAGTGCAGCTGTAAGTAAGCTTAGCATGTCATAATTTAGCTTATGTGTGGTTAAAGTTAAAAGAAATCATTGCATATGCTATACTTTCTAATTTCTATGATTTCATCAAGTAGATGTGTAATGCCCTATCAAATAGCGTTTTTCTCATATCAGTGTGGGTCCTATGCATTAGTTTAGGTGAGATTGGGCCATTTGGGCCGGTCGTGGGGTCCAAAACCTTGTTTATGTTGTATGTTGTTTGGTGGTAGATCAGCTGGGGGGCTTTTATTTTGTGGCACAAGCACAACCACTTGACATTGCAGCTTCTTGCATTGAATTGGACTAAAGCGTCTGATTATCATCTTATTATTGCTATCAGATTATTTAAAAGATTGATATCTCAAATTTTGTTCCTGTTTTCATGGGAAAGAGAAGCCTAAATAAAATAATAAAAATAATCATCAGAATTAAACCTATAACCGTAAGGTTCAAAGACTTGATTTGATACTTGTTAGGCCAAAAGCCACTAAAGAAACACAGTATAATTTTAGAAACCTGAGAATAAGCATTATACCAATCTAGGTATTTGCAAAAGTTTTGTTGATGAAATTGGTTGGGTTCTTAGTTCTTATCTGGGCTTAATTATGTATTTCTCTTGTCAGGAGAAAGCGCCATATGAAGCCAAAGCTGCGAAAAGGAAGACCGACTACGAGAAACTAATGACTGCATACAACAAGAAACAGGTGACCTTTGTGCATTTCATTTCACTAACGAAGTAATCTATTCGCTAAGATTTATGTTAAAAGTTGGCAAAATGGGTGGGTCAAACCGATAATTTTTGTCCTGGTTGAAACCGGCCGGATTGGTCTGACCTAAAGTACTATTTTGCTCAATTTTTTAAAATTTGTGATAAACGATTAAACAATTGATGTGTGAAATAAGATTATAAACATTATGTTATTTCAACAATAATCTAATTCTTGAATAAAAAGATATAAGAGGTTCTTAGGTTGTATGCATTAAAGTTACACTTGGGGCAACTTTTGACATGTTCAACTCATTTGACTCGTTCCCTTTCTAGCTATATATAATTTTTATTTTATCCACTTGATTTGTTAGAGAGATAGCATAACCTGAATTGCCGAATCAATAAATAAATGGGTCAAAGTTGTCACTTCTAATTTGCGTACATGCTTACAGGAGAGCATGGCTGAGGATGATGAAGAATCTGAAAAGTCAAAGTCTGAGGTAGATGAGGAAAGCGGACAGGTACTCTTTTTTCTTTTACATACGGTTTTCTTTCATTTTTCAAGAAACTTATTTAAGAGGGTAAGGAGCTTAAGAATTAATTTGGTAAGGTTACTTGGCCACAGAGCTCATGGGTTTGTAACCACATAAACAATCTAATATTAAGAGAAAATGGACTTTTATATCCTCATCTGGTGCACTGTTTTCAATGCAACCTACTTATAAATATCCCTAGAAACACCCTACGTGAGGAAAGGGAACTTATTTGGACAATTATTAACATGATTTAATGCATTTAACTCAAACTCGCGGATGTGGCAGCAAAATAAGATCCAACTTTATAAACTTAGTATTTGACTATTCATTTTATAGTATAACCTATATGAAAAAAGTGAACACTTTTGAAACCCCTGAAATTACCATACATGAAAAACAGTGGACAGTCTTTGCCCGCTTTTTTCAAGATAGGTACTTTTTTGCTATGTGTTGAAAGGGTTTGGGTTGACGAGGAAAACTTCTTTGTCAAAAATATTTGTAATCTGGATGCTAAATTTGGTTACAATAATAATCTAATTATTTTAATCAAAGTGATTTAGGAATTAGGAGGATCATACAATATGCATTAAAAGTGCACTTTAGGAGACTTTCTACCTGTTCCTTTTTAGCCTTATGTTATTTTTTTAATTTTTACCTGTTATTACAGGATGGGGGCAATGATGAAGATGATGACGAAGACGATGACGACGAGGATGATGATTGAGATCTATGCTTTTTCAGTGACGAAATCTGTTTGATTCAGGCAGAATGTTTGCCGGAGACTTGAACGTTCATGTTCATAGTTCATACTTTGTTATGCTTGGAGCTTTGCATTTTCTTATTCAGTTCATCATACAGCCGTGACTTAGATTTACATAGTAACCTTACGTTTATGTACTCAATGATTTCGTTTAGTTTGAATTAAATGTTGAGTGGCTACTGTTTCATAATAGACTCAGGTTTGATGTCTTCAGGAAAGCTTGGTTTTTCTTAGATGTGGTTCGCTAGGACCGACAACTGGGCTAAGCCTGGCAGTCCCTCCCAGCCAGACATTCTTTTTACTTGTTAGTTTGTAGTTTTTTTTTTCTGGTAACTATTTGTTTGTGTCTTAATAAATACCTAAAATGCATTTTAGTTTCAACAACGCCCTCCAATAAATTTAATTTTGTGTGGAAATATACATATTTATCAAACAAGACGTATCATATTAGTCTTAGTCTGTTAATGGTAGTTAACTCTTGTATACAAGTCCATTACCTGCTAATAATGAACATCGACCAAAACTATTATTATCACCATATATCTCACTATTTTGAAACCTTGTTTTGCTTGATTCTTCAAGAGAAGATCCATTTCCTGCTCATTGGCGGACCTATCTACAGAGAATGGGGGGTAGGCGTCCTCCATAAAATTATTTTTTTAGTGTTATATAAGCGTTAAAATCCCAATTGTCCCTCATAAAATTTTGCAATAGCCCCCCGATTACTCCCCATGATTTTTTTTTGTAGTGTTATATATAGCTAGTCTACGGTCCTAAAAAATTTCCGACCCCCATGAAAAAAATTTCTAGCTCCATCACTGTTCCTGCTATACAAACACATTATAGTTTGAATTCAAGATTTTCATTAGTTTCTATTAGACCACAATGTCATTAGGTAATAGTGTAGGGACTAGACTTGTAATAGTGTACTATATATATGCACACCTTATTGTAAACCCTAACACACATTCTAATACACCCACAACTACAAGGTTTAAGTTGGTATCAGAGCCTTGAAGACAACCGTCGAAAAACACGCCGGAGGGGCGGCCGGCCACCGCCGCCCTATCCACCACCACCGTAAATAGTTGTGCACGGTCTTCTTCTTCTACACCTCCTTCTGCCACCGTCAACCACCACCATACCAACATCACAATCACAACATCACTACTGCCGCCACAACCTGCGGAACCCTAGACTCCGCCATCACAAACCACCACTGCCTTCAATCCTACCACCACATCAACACCACTGCCGGCAACCCCACCATCACAAAAATCCTAGATCAGCAGCCTCAGCCGTTGCCACCGTTGAAACCCCAGATCTGCTACACCTCCATGCTGTTGCTGCCACCACAAGGTAAGCCCACACAGCTCCTCCCTGTCACCACCACCATGCAAGTGTGGACCGGTTTTCTGGCGACGAGCACCTTGCGAAAGCCACAGAGCTTTCGGTTCCATCTTTTGCGAGGGTTGCAAATATTTCAGACACAATGTTGACACTAGCATATATGCGACAATAGTAAGGGGGACGACACCAAAAAAAATTGGCGGCGTTAAGCGGATGGCGGGAGGAGGGAACGAGAGAAGTTTGATTACCAACTAACTTTTAAGTTTATGTTTTTTACCTTTCAAACAAAACCGCTCCCGAACTTAGTTTACGGGGGAGTATTAGATCACAATGTCATTTGGTAATAGTGTAGGGGCTCGACTTGTAATAGTGTGTTCTATATATGCACACCTCATTGTAAACCCTAACACACATTCTAATACACCTACAATTACAAGGTTTAAGTGTTTCCATACTTCATTTAAAAATTTTGTTCGTCGGTTGAAGAGGTGTAACGAACCAAAATTCAGGTTTCGTTTTCAAATAAATAAAATATTCTAATAAATATTATGGTGAAAATATTTTTTTAGAAATAAGTTGAAACAAGTGGATTTCAAGTTAGTAATGGGGTTATACTAGTTTTAACTAGTTTTGGAGTGAAATAGGTGAAATGAAAGTGAAAGGGCTAAATGTGTAAATATGGTAAAATCTGCCATATTGACTTATTGAAGTCAAAATTGAACTCATTTTGAGTTCAATATCATTCAAAACAAGGAGAAAAGGGAGAAAATCGGGTTTTGAGCTAAATCGTGCATTTAGAGCTTGATTTGTGAGGGGTTTTGGCTTGCACATGAAACATACCACTTTTAAAAACAAAACTTTAACGCGCGGAAGTCTAAATCCCAGAAATTTTTTTTTTTTTTTTTTTTTTACCTCTCGCGTCCCGCGAGAAACATAGGCCACCTCCCTCGCGGGAGGGACCTGTTTTCACAAAAAGTTTCCAGTTTTTCTGCAGGTTTCATACTTAGCCAAATTTCCATCTTTTTTCAAAATACAAGACAACAAATTCACCCAACACATGGGTTTTTGACCAAAAACATCATGACAATATATGATTACACCAAAATATAACTTTTGTGCCAAATTACACCACTTTACATGGATTTTACGAAAATCCTTAAAATACCAAAAGTGCATACGAGAACTCTTCACGCCTTGGACTTGACTTGGACTACTTCGGAGCCTTTCCTACAACCATATAAACATATCACCATTAGTAATGAGATAAACATAACCAACAAGTATTTACAACTTGTTTTCACTCTTTTCACCCATTTGACCCGTTTACATCTATTTGGTCTATTAGAGTTCCATACTTTAGCATTTCATCAACATATTACCATTGTAATGTGTTAAACATAACAAACAAGTGATTACAACTTGTTTTCACACCTTTCACCCATTTGACCCGTTTACATCTATTTGGTCTATTAGAGTTCCATACTTTAGCATTTCATCAACATATTACCATTGTAATGTGTTAAACATAACAAACAAGTGATTACAACTTGTTTTCACACCTTTCACCCATTTGACCCGTTAACACCCATTTGGTCAATTAAGGATTTCATACACTTGTATATCACCTACAAGTTACTTTCCTCATTTCATTATCACTTTTCCATTTCCATTATGGCACGTAGGCCATAACTTCATATCCCATAGGATACGAGATCATAACTCCAATACTAATCTATCCATTATGGTACTTAGACCATAACTCCATATCCATTCTATCCATTATGATTCATAGACCATAACTCCATATCCATTCTATCCATTATGGTTCATAGACCATAACTCCATATCCATTCTATCCATTATGGTTCATAGACCATAACTCCATATCCATTCTATGCATTATGGTTCATAGACCATAACTCCATATCCATTATAGTATAAATACTATAACTACATTCATTCAATTATGCATACAATTTCATGCTCATTCATACCACATAACAAATTATGCAACTTTACATATTATACATACAACCTTGCATAAAACTCATTTATCCCTGTTTCATTTATGATCAACACATGATCCATTTCCATTATAGCTTAACACTATAACTACATTCATTCATTGTACATACTAAATCATTCACAATTTATCATATCACAAGTATGTACACAATCACATAACACATAATTCACAAAATTCACCAATTATCATCAATACTAAGTAAGTGCATAGGCACTTACCTTTCGGGTTAGAAGATCCCGCACCGCTCTCAAGCTTTGCAATTTGATTACCTAAACACATTCGCCTAGTTTAGTAATCTAACATATACCAAAATTTCATTACAATTGAGTTCACAACTCAATTTCCCAATTTCAACCCAAATTGACCCGTTTGGGTTATCCTCATAACCAAACACCCTTTTTCACCACAAACTCACCTACTTGAGTTTCATTAACTTAATCTTAACACTAATTCTTCTTTCAAAAATTATTATTAAGTTAATTTGGTGTTTGTTCAAGTGTCTAACATCTTAAAAACACTTAATCTTCATTAATTCAACATTCTAGCATTATGATCCAAACACCCCCAATTTTCACCATATGAACCCTAACTTCTCATAATCAAAATCAAAGGGTTCTAAGATGTTAATCATCATTCTTTAACTTTAGTTTAGCTAGATTATTAATAATCTAACACTATTTCACCGCATGCATACATAAATTCGAGTTTCTATCAAAACCCACCAAGAACACCTCAAGAATGAGAGGAAAGGGATGATCAACACTTACTTGATGTTAGAGAGGTGATGTGTGAGCCAACACCTTCAAGTTTCAAGCTTCAAATGCACGATTTTGGCTTCAATCCCGTTTTCTCCCCTCTTCCTCTTGAACGACCAAACAACTCAAAATGAGTTCAATTTTGACTTCTATAGTCAAATATGGCAGATTTGTCATATTACATATTCAGTCCCTCAACTTTCCTTTTCTCCCCTTTCATTCCAAAACTAGCTAAAACTAGCGTAACCCCGATACTAACTTGAAACCCACTTGTTTCAACTTATTTCTAAATATTATTTCCACCATAATATTTAATTAGAAATATTTATTTATTTATAACGAGACCCGGATTTTGGTTCGTTACAGCACATCACTCTCCTAACATCAAATAAGTGATTTCCTTCCCTTGATTTCACTTTGAATGTGATATTTGATGGGTTTTGGAGAAATCCGAAAATTGAGTATGCATGTGGTAAATTAATGTTAGATTGTAGATAATCTAGCTAATCTAAAGGTAAAGAGAGGTGATTAACATCTTAGAACTCTTTGATTTTGATTTTGAAAAGTTAGGGTTCATATGGTGAAAATTGGGGGTGTTTGGATCATGATGCTAGATTGTTGAATTAGTGATGATTAAATGTTTATATGGTATTAGACACTTGAACAAACACCAAATTGACCTAATAAAAGTTATTGAATTAGAAATTAGTGTCAAGGTATTGGAAAGAAAAATCATGTATGTGAGTTTGTATTGAAAGGGGGTGTTTGGTTATGGGGATAACCCAAACGGGTCAGTTTGGGTTGGAAATGAAAATTGAGTTGTGGACTCAATTATATTGTGTTGGTAATGAATGATAGATTACTAAACTAGGTGTATATGTTTAGGTAATCAAATTGTGAACCGAGGAGGAGGCACGGGATCTTCCAACTCTAAAGGTAAGTGCCTTTGCACTTACTTAGTAATGTAGATAAATGTGTGGTGTATGTGATATGTATGCATACTATAAGTTGAAATGAATGTTTATGCCTATTGCTTAGATGAAATATGTGTGGAATTGTATTAATTTGACTTTAGTGGTAGAAGGTCAAACTTATATGTTGGAAGTGGTGAAATTAAACTATGTAGTTAATAGTCCAAACTTGAATGTGCAAAAGGGTAAATATGTGTAATTGACTTATGTGGTAAATAGTCAAACAAATATGTGAATGTGGTGAAATTGGTGTAATTGACTTATGTGGTAAATAGTCAAACAAATATGTAAATGTGGAGAATTTGGTGTATTTGACATATGTGGTATATAGTCAATCATAATGTGATATTTTGGTGAATTGGTGGATAGAAGTGTGGAATACTTCAAAAGGTGGACTTGGAGTCAAATACTCCAAGTGTGGGTAAGTGTAAGGCCCCAAACCCGGGAGGCCTCACTTGTTGGATTTACTCATTCACAAACAGTTCTTAAACATGAATATCAAATAACGCAGCGGAAAACTTCATTCATTCATCATAATTAAAACTTGTTCATACATGCGGAAGCGTAAACATAGTTTAAAACATATTTACATCATAACTAAACATAACGGGATGCCAGTCTTCATGATCAGCCGGGTAACTCTTCTCGCTTGCCAAGCATCACCGTCCATCCTCATAACCTACCTTAACCTGAATGTGTACACTTAAAAACGTCAGCTACGCTGGTGAGTTCTAGTTTTAACATAAAACCTTAACTTCAAATAAATTTCCAAAAACATCACTTCATACTTCATTTAATAAAAAGCGTACGTAAATAATGCAATAACAAACATAACACTTCATAAGTCAACGAACATATAGAATCTGCGCCTTCTCGTAACCGTCAAATCCAAACGTTACATACTGGTTGAATAACTTAAGGATCACCACCACTAGGCCCATCATCACCGTACTGTCCTTCGGGTGAGGAACTCCTAGGGCCCGATACTTAGGTCATTCAACCCTTCAAGCACGGCGTCCCAAAGGATAGCGCGTACCAAACTTCAAGCACTGCATCCCGTCGGACACAAGTACTTAACTTCAAGCACGACTAGCCCGTAAGGTAAATCGTACCAACTTCAAGGATCACGATAATCCCCTTGGCGACCGTCATCGCCCCAGTTGTACAACAGTTGGCCAGCCACAGAGGCCCCAAAAAGGTAAAGGCCCATAACATCCTTCCCATCCCTTAACCTTCATTCCCTAAGGAATATTGGCAGATTCGTTAGTTTGTGACTTTCGTAAACCTTCGCTTCTTTTACTTCAAAAACTTCAGTTAAAGCATTCGTACGTTTTATTAAAAACATTCTCTTCGTTAAAACACTTCGTAAACTTCTTTTGGCAAAATATTTCATAAACACTTCCTTCATAAACATCATTTTATAAAACGTTACATACTTCCTTCATAAACATCATTTTATAAAACGTCACATACAACCTTCGTAAACACCATTTTATAAAACGTTACATACAACCTTCGTAAATATCGTTTCATAAACATCGTTTCATAAACATCGTTTTATAAAATCATCACGTACAACCTTCGTAAACATCATTTTATAAAACGTTACATACAACCTTCGTAAATATCGTTTCATAAACATCGTTTTATAAAATCATCACGTGTGCACACCAGCCCAAAAACATTATTAAAACATTTAAAAGAGGGCTTCTAGAACTCACCTTATAAGCTAGTCTCGGTTGTCCTAACAAAGGTCCAACAACTTCACTTCCGATCTGAATTGATTAGTTAATACACATCAGACCAATACCGACTCTAACGGTTTAACCACTCTAACATACTGACTTCACTTCATCAGTTCTGATGTCTACGCACTTAGCAAGTGCGCAGACCATGCTTCCTGCGCACTTAGCAAGTGCGCAGGTCCTTCCTCTTGCGCACTTAGCAAGTGCGCAGGTTCCTCTTCCTGCGCACTTAGCAAGTGCGCAGGTCCCTCCTCGTGCGCACTTAGCAAGTGCGCAGGACCTGCTCCGTGCGCACTTAGCAAGTGCGCACGACCTGTTCTTCGCGAAAACCCTAACTTTCGCATTCGGGTCTGATCATGTCAAGATCCTGAACCTGTTGCATTCAAAACGTTCGTTTTCCATTAAGGAACTTAAATCTATACTCATCTTCCAGTTTCATCCGTTCAAACATAACCTTTTTACCCAAAACCCGAAAAACCCAAAAACGAACAAAAACTCAGATTTAGGTCGGATCGTTACCTGAATCGAGCTTCTGATCTGGAGGTTCTTCTCACGAGTTATGGAGCAACACACTTCTCAAATCTCGGGTCGATCCGACAACTTTCTCTCTCTAGAAGTTGCAAATGAGAGAAATGGGTTGTGACCTTGGCTATTTATAGGGGAGGCTCCCCTTCTAGCCCATCTGACCCGACCCGACATGCCTCGTTCGTTTATTTCGTCATTTTAACCGTCGTTTTATTTTTGGGATGTTACAAGTCTACCCCCCTTACAATAGGTTTCGTCCCCGAAACCTATCATAAGTTAAATAGATGAGGGTACGACTCCCTCATTTCCTTCTCCTTTTCCCAAGTGGCTTCCGATCCCTTCCGATGTTTCCATTGGACTTTAACCAAATGGATAACCTTATTACGCAACCGCTTCTCCTTCCTGTCTAAGATGGCCACGGGTTCTTCGATGTAATTAAGGCTGTTGTCGACCTCGATGTCGGTAAGTGGTACGTGAGCCGATTCATCCGCCAAACACTTTCGCAAGTGTGATACATGGAAGGTAGGATGAATCCCACTTAACTCATCCGGCAACTCCAACCTATAAGCGACTTCCCCAACCCGTGCCATTATCCTGAATGGTCCGATAAACCTCGGACTTAACTTTCCTCTCTTCCTGAATCGTATGATTCCCTTCCAGGGCGACACTTTCAACATTACTCTGTCCCCAACATCAAACTCGATAGGCCTTCGTCGTCTATCCGCATAGGACTTCTGACGACCTTGTGCGGCCTTCATTCGCGCTTTGATCTGATCAAACCTTTCCGACGTCTCTCTTACGACTTCGAGACTTCCTAATTCCTTCTGTCCAATCTCACCCCAACAAACCGGGGTCCTACATCTTCTCCCATACAACATTTCGTAAGGCGGCATGCCTATCGTCGTGTGATGACTATTGTTGTAGGAGAATTCAGCTAATGGCAGATGGCTGTCCCAACTGCCACCGAAGTCGATAATACAAGCACGGAGCATATCCTCTAACGTCTGAATAGTCCTTTCGGACTGACCATCCGTTTGCGGGTGGTATGCTGTGCTGATATTAAGCCTCGTGCCCATCGCCTCATGAAATCTTTTCCAGAACCTCGATGTGAATCGTGTGTCCCGGTCAGATACAATCATCAAAGGCATCCCATGCCGTGCTACTACTTCGTTAATAAATACTTCCGCTAACCTTTCCGACGAGAACGTCTCGCGAATAGGTAGGAAATGAGCACTCTTCGTTAACCGGTCCACAATTACCCAAATGGTGTCATGACCTTTAGCTGTGCGAGGTAGCTTGGTTATGAAGTCCATGGTAATTTGTTCCCACTTCCATTTTGGTATGTCAAGTGGTTGAATCTTTCCATACGGTTTCTGGTGTTCAGCCTTTACTTGCGAGCAAGTCAAGCACTTGCTTACATACTTCGTCACATCACATTTCATTCCAGGCCACCAGTATTCCTTCCTCAGATCTTGATACATTTTGTTGGTACCAGGATGGATAGAGTAACGAGACTTATGAGACTCATCCAAGATTTTAGTTCTAAGCTCGCCACCCATAGGTATCCATACCCGTCCATAACGCGTTCTAACACCAAGGGTGTTATATTCCAACTTGTCCTGTTGGCCAACCATCCTTTCTTTCTTTATATTTTCTTCCTTCAAAGCTTCATCTTGAGCTCTTTCGATTTCTCTCATCACATCTGATGTTACCACCAACTGGCAAGCTTTCACTCTAATAGGAGTAGGCACATCCTTTCGGCTTAGAGCGTCAGCCACCACGTTTGCCTTTCCAGGGTGGTACATTATTTCACAGTCATAGTCCTTCAAGAGTTCCAACCATCTCCTCTGCCTCATATTATGCTCCTTTTGTTCGAAGAAGTACTTCAAACTTTTGTGGTCGGAGTAAATAGTAAACTTTACCCCGTACAGGTAGTGCCTCCAGATTTTTAATGCGAATACGACAGCAGCAAGTTCCAAATCGTGAGTCGGATAGTTGACTTCGTGAACTTTCAACTGCCGCGACGCATATGCAATTACTCTACCGCGTTGCATCAACACACACCCTAATCCCTGACCCGACGCGTCAGAGTATACCACCAAGTCTTCACTGCCCTCGGGAAGGGCCAAGACTGGAGCTTGTGTTAGCTTCTCTTTCAATTCCTTAAACGCCTCATCCTGGGTCGAACCCCATTCGTACTTTACTTCTTTCCGAGTCAACTTTGTCAATGGCGAAGCTATTTTCGAGAAATCCTGGATGAATCTCCGATAGTAGCCCGCCAATCCCAAGAAACTGCGGATTTCAGTTGGCGTCTTAGGAATGTCCCATTCACTTACCGTTACTATCTTTGCTGGGTCAACCATAATGCCGTTCGGGCCAATGACGTGACCTAGGAATTGGACTTCCCTAAGCCAGAACGCGCATTTAGAGAACTTAGCATACAACTTCTCCTTTTTCAGAGCTTCCAATACTTCTTTCAAGTGACACGCGTGATCACCCTCATTCTTGGAGTAGATAAGGATATCATCGATGAACACGATTACCGATCGATCCAGCATCGGTCGACACACCCTATTCATTAAATCCATGAATGCTGCGGGGGCGTTCGTCAATCCGAAAGACATTACGCGGAACTCGAAATGTCCATAACGCGTGCGAAATGCAGTTTTCGGTATGTCTTCTTCCCTCACCTTCAACTGATGGTACCCGGACCGAAGGTCGATTTTCGAAAACCAACTTGCGCCTTGCAACTGGTCGAACAGGTCATCGATCCTTGGTAAAGGGTACTTGTTCTTCACCGTTCGTTTATTCAACTCGCGGTAATCGATACACATTCTCATCGAACCATCTTTCTTCTTTACGAACAACACCGGAGCACCCCACGGCGAGATGCTCGGTTGGATAAATCCTTTCTCAAGTAACTCGTCTAGTTGGACCATAAGTTCCTTCATTTCCACTGGTGCTAGTCGATATGGAGCCTTAGCCACGGGCTGGGCATCTGGTACTAAGTCAATTCGGAACTCAATTTCTCTATCGCGTGGTATCCCAGGCAAATCCTCTGGAAACACCTCCGAGTACTCGCGTACCACGGGTACATCGTCTAGTTCCTTCACCTCCTTACACTTGTCAATTACATATACCAGATAAGCCTCGCATCCGCGCCTCAAATAATTCGTTGCCTTAATCATTGAGATGACATTTGGCATCGAGGCGTCACGATCTCCAAAGACTTCGACTTTGCTACCATCCGGAGCCTTGAGTTGGATTATCTTTCGTTTACATATAATTTGTGCTTCATTGGCAGTTAGCCAATCCATACCTAACACGACATCAAACCCTCCCCAAAACCATAACAAACAATCTGACAGGGAACCTATGTCCTTCTATTTTTATTGTGGAGTTGTCAACTACATCGGTCACTCTCGCAGTTCTACCCTCTGCGGTTTCTACGCTAAAGGCCCTTTCTAACTTACTGGCAGCGTACTTCATTCTCTTACAAAAAGACGCAGATATAAAACTCTTACTGGCACCCGAATCAAATAACACAGAAACAAGAGTGTTGTTAAGGACGAACGTACCTGACGCCACATCGGGATCCGCCCTGGCTTGTTCCTGCGTCAGTGCGTACGCACGAGTCTTTGCACGAGATCCCTCTCCCTTATTTTTCGGGCCCTTTCCCTTCCTGGTTTCCCCCATCCCGGGCTTGGTGCATTCCCGACTCATATGACCATTCTCCCCACAATTGTAGCATCTGTAACCTTGCGGGCATTCACGGGAGTAATGTCCGGTCTTGCCGGATTTAAAGCACAGATTCGATCCTAACCGACATTCACCCGCATGTCTTACCCCGCATTTCCCACAGACTGTCGTCTCACCTACCCTGGCCTGCTTGTCCCGAGCCCCAAACAACTTCCCACCCGATCGTTTAGCGGGAAAACTCAACTTCTTTTTAGGCTCTTCAATGGCAACAACATTCAGCGCCAGATCATCGAATACCACGCCACTTAGCTCTACCGCCGAATCATAGGTAGTAGGGGCGTTTGCCTTAACATAGGTGCGGACCTGGTCCGACAACCCTTGAATATAACAGGCAATCTTTCTCTCTTCAGTAGTGACAAGGTGTGGCACCAGACGTGCCAGTTCATTAAATCGGGTTGTGTACTGCCGGTGCGTCATGTTCCCGGCCTTCAAACCCAGAAATTCCCTCTCTACCTTCTCAATCTCGTTCCTTGGGCAGAAATTCTTGATCACCAAAGTTTTCAAGTCAGCCCACATCATCGCATCCACAATCTCGCTCCCCTTTGCCTGACGTATACCTTCCCACCAATGAGATGCTTCCTCCCTCAAGGAGTTAGCAGCAAACTTCACTACTTGATTAGCTCGACACTCGCTCAGACGGATGGCGGCTTCCATACGTATTACCCAATCAAAAGTAGCCACCGCGTCCTTCTTCCCTGTCAGGACCGGCGGGTCACATGCCTTAAAGGACATATAATCACATCCGCGAGCAGGCGGTGCATTGTCGGTCTCATTGTTCTGAGCACCAACTGCCGCGCTAGAGCCACCCACCGCATTGACCTGCTTCAATGCTTCTGCCAACAGACCTGGTAGAGAAGTCTTCATCAACTCCGTAAACTCTCGAGCTATTGCTGCTCTCACTTCTGGTTCAAAGGTGAAGGGTTGTTCTTCAACCTGTGTCTGCTCGGCTTCATGCACACTAACCGCCGGTTCTGTGTGAACACTTCCCTCTTCACTATACTCTTGGCGCGCAGGGATCCTGCCACGCCCACCATTTCGTCCGCCGGTACGACCACCGGTACGGCCACCACGCCTTCCGTTTCCTCTTCTCGCCATTTCGTTCTATAAGACAAGAAATCCAATGTCATCACGCTAGTTAACAAATAGAATTCAATAAGTACTGTAAGATGTTAATATACACTGGCCATCTGTAATTAACCATTACACTACCTTTCGATTTCTATTTGACCACCTTTGTGATTTCATCAGAACACAAGTCCTTACTTAACCCTTTCTAAGGCATACTATATACGTAAATACATATACTACCTTCATACCTGATGCTTTGGCTCGAGTTACCCGTACTGGCATCCGCTTTCGGTCCCATTCAAAGTTTAAGTTCAGACACTGGGAGTGTCCGAATCTCTCAAACTATTGCTCTGATACCAACTTGTAAGGCCCCAAACCCGGGAGGCCTCACTTGTTGGATTTACTCATTCACAAACAGTTCTTAAACATGAATATCAAATAACGCAGCGGAAAACTTCATTCATTCATCATAATTAAAACTTGTTCATACATACGGAAGCGTAAACATAGTTTAAAACATATTTACATCATAACTAAACATAACGGGATGCCAGTCTTCATGATCAGCCGGGTAACTCTTCTCGCTTGCCAAGCATCACCGTCCATCCTCATAACCTACCTTAACCTGAATGTGCACACATAAAAACGTCAGCTACGCTGGTGAGTTCTAGTTTTAACATAAAACCTTAACTTCAAATAAATTGCCAAAAACATCACTTCATACTTCATTTAATAAAAAGCGTACGTAAATAATGCAATAACAAACATAACACTTCATAAGTCAACGAACATATAGAATCTGCGCCTTCTCGTAACCGTCAAATCCAAACGTTACATACTGGTTGAATAACTTAAGGATCACCACCACTAGGCCCATCATCACCGTACTGTCCTTCGGGTGAGGAACTCCTAGGGCCCGATACTTAGGTCATTCAACCCTTCAAGCACGGCGTCCCAAAGGATAGCGCGTACCAAACTTCAAGCACTGCATCCCGTCGGACACAAGTACTTAACTTCAAGCACGACTACCCCGTAAGGTAAATCGTACCAACTTCAAGGATCACGATAATCCCCTTGGCGACCGTCATCGCCCCAGTTGTACAACAGTTGGCCAGCCACAGAGGCCCCAAAAAGGTAAAGGCCCATAACATCCTTCCCATCCCTTAACCTTCATTCCCTAAGGAATATTGGCAGATTCGTTCGTTTGTGACTTTCGTAAACCTTCGCTTCTTTTACTTCAAAAACTTCTGTTAAAACATTCGTACGTTTTATTAAAAACATTCTCTTCGTTAAAACACTTCGTAAACTTCTTTTGGCAAAATATTTCATAAACACTTCCTTCATAAACATCATTTTATAAAACGTTACATACTTCCTTCATAAACATCATTTTATAAAACGTCACATACAACCTTCGTAAACATCATTTTATAAAACGTTACATACAACCTTCGTAAATATCGTTTCATAAACATCGTTTCATAAACATCGTTTTATAAAATCATCACGTACAACCTTCGTAAACATCATTTTATAAAACGTTACATACAACCTTCGTAAATATCGTTTCATAAACATCGTTTTATAAAATCATCACGTGTGCACACCAGCCCAAAAACATTATTAAAACATTTAAAAGAGGGCTTCTAGAACTCACCTTATAAGCTAGTCTCGGTTGTCCTAACAAAGGTCCAACAACTTCACTTCCGATCTGAATTGATTAGTTAATGCACATCAGACCAATACCGACTCTAACGGTTTAACCACTCTAACATACTGACTTCACTTCATCAGTTCTGATGTCTGCGCACTTAGCAAGTGCGCAGACCCTGCTGCCTGCGCACTTAGCAAGTGCGCAGACCATGCTTCTTGTGCACTTAGCAAGTGCGCAGGTCCTTCCTCCTGCGCACTTAGCAAGTGCGCAGGTTCCTCTTCCTGCGCACTTAGCAAGTGCGCAGGTCCCTCCTCCTGCGCACTTAGCAAGTGCGCAGGACCTGCTCCGTGCGCACTTAGCAAGTGCGCACGACCTGTTCTTCACGAAAACCCTAACTTTCGCATTCGGTTCTGATCATGTCAAGATCCCGAACCTGTTGCATTCAAAACGTTCGTTTTCCATTAAGGAACTTAAATCTATACTCATCTTCCAGTTTCATCCGTTCAAACATAACCTTTTTACCCAAAACCCGAAAAACCCAAAAACGAACAAAAACTCAGATTTAGGTCGGATCGTTACCTGAATCGAGCTTCTGATCTGGAGGTTCTTCTCACTCAAATCTCGGGTCGATCCGACAACTTTCTCTCTCTACGGTTTCTCTCTCTAGAAGTTGCAAATGAGAGAAATGGGTTGTGACCTTGGCTATTTATAGGGGAGGCTCCCCTTCTAGCCCATCTGACCCGACCCGACATGCCTCGTTCGTTTATTTCGTCATTTTAACCGTCGTTTTATTTTTGGGATGTTACAGTAAGACGAGTTGTGGTACTCGCCCCAAGAGGTTGCAAACTAGATAGAAGTGTGGAATACTTCAAAGGGTGGACTTGGAGTAAAATACTCCAAGTGTTGGTAAGACGAGTTGTGGTACTCGCACCAAGAGGTTGTATACCCAATAAGATGTGTGGAATAATTCAAATGGGTGAATGGATGATGACACAAGAATGACAAATGAAATAAAGGAAACTTGTAGTGGAAATGCAAGTGTTATGAACCTTAATTGACCAAATGGGTGTAAACGGGTCAAATGGGTGAATGAGTGAAAACAAGTGATAAATACTTGTTTGTTATATTTTATCGTCATTACTAACGGTGAAATATTTATGTGATCATGTAGGGAAAGCTCCGATGTAGGTCAAAGTCAAATCCGTGGCGTTGAGGATTCTCGAATGCAAATTTGTGTGTTTTGGGAATTAAATGGGGAAATCCTTGAATGTGGTGTAATTTGACATATGAATTATGTTTTGGTGTCTACAAATATTGTATATATGTTTTGAAACTAATACCTAAGTGTTGGTAAATTTTGATGTCTAGTTGATTTGGTGAAAAATGCAAAGTTTTGGCTAAGTATGGAACTTGACAAACTGAGTAAACTTTCTGTTTACTCAGGTCCCTCACGGTACGCGAGAGACCTGGTTCTCGGTGGCAGATTTTGGAGCTCACTCGCGGTACGCGAAGGGAGGAGTGAAATCCCTCGCGGTACGCGAGGGTTATAATAAAAATAAAAATAAAAAATTCTTGGGACAAAAGCTTCTGCGCGTTTAAATGTTTTTAATAATTGGTTTTTCAATTAAGGGTGTTACAAGAGGGTAGAAGAAGATGATATTGTAACACCCTTAATTGGAAAACCAATTAATAAAACATTTAAATGCACACAGAAGCTTTTGTCCCAATTTTTTTTACCTTCTCGCGTACTGCGAGATCTTGGACAACTCCCCTCGCGTACCGCGAGGGAGTTCAGAAAATCCTGACCGAGAGACAGGTTTCTCGCGTACCGCGAGATAAACCTTTCTGGCTCTCGCGTACCCCGGGGGACCTGAGTAAACAGAAAGTTTAGTCAGTTTGCCCAGTTCCAACACTTAGCCATTTTCCACCATTTTTCAATTCCACATGACATCAAAATTTACCAATGCATGGGTTTTAGTTCAAAAACATATCTACCACATATATAAACTCCAAAATAAAGTTCACGTGTCGAATTACACCACAATTAATGGATTTTTCTTTAAATCCCAAAACACCCAAAAATGCATACGAGAACCCTCCACGCCTTGGACTTGACTTTGACCTACATCGGAGATTTACCTACATAACCACATAAACATATCACCGTTAGTAATGACGATAAACACATTCAACAAGTATTTACACTTGTTTTCACCCCTTTCACCCATTTGACCCGTTTGCACCATTTGGTCAATTAAGGTTCTTAACACTTGCATTTCCACTACAAGTCTCATTATTTTCATATTACATTCATTTACCACCACCCATTCACACATTTGAAGTATTCCACACTTCTAATTAGGTTCACGACCTCTTGGTGCGAGTACCACAACTCGTCTTACCCGCACTTGGAGTATTTGACTCCAAGTCCACCATTTGAAGTATTCCACACTTCTTATTGGGTTTACTACCTCTTGGTGCGAGTACCACAACACGTCTTACCCGCACTTGGAGTATTTGACTCCAAGTCCACCATTTGAAGTATTCCGCACATCTTATTGGGTTTACTACCTCTTGGTGCGAGTACCACAACTCGTCTTACCCGCACTTGGAGTATTTGACTCCAAGTCCACCTTTTTGAAGTATTCCACACTTCAATCCACCATTTCACCAAATTATTACATTTTGTTTGACTATATACCACATAAGTCAATTACACTAAATTCACCACATTTACATATTAGATTGACCATTTATCACATAAGTCAATTTCACCAAATTCACCACATTTACATATTAGATTGACTATTTTCCACATAAGTCAATTACACCAAATTCACTACATTTACATATTAGATTGACTATTTTCCACATAAGTCAATTACACCAAATTCACTACATTTACATATTAGATTGACTATTTATCACATAAGTCATTTACACCAATATCACCATATTCACATTTTAGTCTGACTATTTACCATATAAGTCATTTACACCAATATCACCACATTCACATATTAGTTTGACTATTTACCACATAAGTCAATTTCACCAATTCCATCATATTAGTTTGACCTTCTACCACTAAAGTCAAATTAATATAATTCCAAACATACTACATTCAAGCAATAGCCATACACATTCATTTCCACTTATAGTATGCATACATATCACATACACCACACATTTATCAACATTACTAAGTAAGTGCAAAGACACTTACCTTTTAAGTTGGAAGATCCCATGCCTCCTCCTCGGTTCACAATTTGATTACCTAAACATATACACCTAGTTTAGTAATCAAACATTCATCACCAACACAAAATAATTGAGTCCACAACTCAATTTTCATTTCCAACCCAAACTGACCCGTTTGGGTTATCCCCATAACCAAACACCCTCTTTCAATACAAACTCAACCACTTGAGTTTCCTTTCCAATACCTTGACACTAATTTGTCATTCACTAACTTTTATTAGGTCAATTTGGTGTTTGTTCAAGTGTCTAATACCACCTAAACACTTAATCATCACTAATTCAACAATCTAGCATCATGATCCAAACACCCCCAAGTTTTCACCATATGAACCCTAACTTTTCAAAATCAAAATCAAAGGGTTCTATGATGTTAATCACCACCCTTTACCTTTAGTTTAGCTAGATTATCCACAATCTAACACCAATTTATCACATGCATACACAATTTTTGGATTTCTACAAAACCCATCAACTAACACATTCATGGTGAAATCAAATGAAAGATTATCACTTACTTGATGTTATGAAGATGTTGTGTGAGCCAAAACCTTCACAAATCCAAGCTCAATTGCACTATTTAGGCTTGAAAATCGTTTTCTCCTTTTCTTCTCTTGGAATGAACGACCCCAAACACCAAATGAGCTCAATTTTGACTTTCACTAGTCAAAATGGCAGAATTTTCCATTTACACTTGGCCCCTCAACTTTCATAACACCCAATTCATTCCAAAACTAGTATAACCCCATTACTAACTTGAGACCCACTTGTTTCAATTTATTTCTAAAATATTATTTTCACCATAATATTATTTAAAAATATTTATTTATTTGAAAACGAAACCCGGATTTTGATTCGTTACAGATACGTGCAAAAAATGGTTGGTGTTTGCGATGAGTGAGTGAGTGAGGGAGGGAGGGAGGGGGGAGGGGAGAGAGAGAGAGAGAGGGAGAGAGAGAGAGGGTTTCAACAATTATTTTTTATTTTTTATTATATAAGTAAATTACATAAATAGTACTTTTGTGGGTAAAATAATGAATTTACCCTCATGTACAAGTCACATGACTGAACTTAACGAAAAAAGTTAATGTTAGTGGAAATGACTAAATGTGTGCAAGAGTTTTAAAAAAAAGACATACTATGTAATTATTGAAACCAAAAGACATAATTTACAATTTACTACATTTAATTTAATTATTAAGTTATAATTAATCAATAAACTCTTATATAGGTCCCTCCATAATAACATTTTAATGGACAATAATTTCCCATGTAAATCTATATATATGAAGGCTTATTCACTAGTTTTTCTTAATGTCCAATCACACAACACACATACATGTTGTTTAACATGTATTCTCTCATCTAAATTAGAAAGAAAGAAAGATGGACACTATAATCATAATATCTCCATCATAACTTGGACAACATCAAAGGAGATTAAAGACTCTCTTATGGTATCATCATCGCACATCAAATTGAATCTTCCAACAAGTCTTTTTACTTTCTTAAATCTTAGTTCATGTTGAAATTAATTAACATTTATACAAATCGTGTTAAGATGAACTCACCTGTAAAAAATCGTAACTTAGTGATAAACCTAAAAATTTAACCCAAATCACATGAACTAAAATTATAATTTAGTGTAAAATAAAATTAGAAAAAACGTGTAAATATGTTACAAATCACATAAAGTATATTCACAATTACTGAATAACTCTCTAAAAAGATAAAAAAATGATTACTATATTATAATTTGGTTTATATATTACAAACTATGTTAAAATTCATGTAATACATGGGTTGAATAAATATAACTTATTATAAAACATTAGTTTTTATGAAGGTTTATAAATTTCTAAAGATGTTATATAGTTATTTTTAAAAAAAATTTTATAAAAAGAATGAAGAAATGTTCAAATTACAAAATTGTTTTAGGAACAAACCTATTCTTTTCAAATAAAAACCGTTTTATAAAAGTAATTATAGAAATAATTATTATTTAACAGAAAAGAGAGGCGAGAAACAAAAATTATAAAAAGTAAAGAAATTTGTATAATTAATACGAGAGAGAAGCGAAAAAAAAAATGTTAAAAGGATCCTTGTGAAAGCGACAAATAGATACTAAACCCATCCATTTATTTAACACCATAATCGCAACTTTGTTTTCCGCCTAGCTGGAGTATATAACCAGCAACGACGTGTCTTAGCCACCGGTGCCTATTAACGGCAGCTCCTAAATTCCGTTTGGCCTTCGCGAGCAACAATCATGTTCCTTGCTAGATTCAACAAAATCAGGTACAGTACTCAACTTCTTCATTCCTCAATTTCATTATTACCCTTTTCAACACAAACATTTGATCTAATGAACTCAGATGCTAATAAACCTATCGAAAACAATAACACCATCAACGAACACCATGTGTTAGATCAATTGTCTGTATTGTTACCCATCCGCCACCAGAATACACCTTCCGTTGGAAAACCTAGTTCCGAGTTAGCTCAATTGAACCAAAATCAGGAAATGTTATTGTCACCTGAAGATACGTTAAGAGGTATTTTCATTCAGAAATTGAATGGAAAAATTGCGGTTAAACGTGCATTAACAGCAGCTGCTGTTGATATTGAAGTGAATTCTGATTTAGTTGCTAAAGTACTGAATAGAGGTAATTTAGATGGAGGATCTATGGTTATGTTATTTGAGTGGGCAATTGAGCATGGGAAGGTGATTGAGGATGTTGCTAGTTATAATGTAGTTCTTAAAGCATTAGGGAGAAGGAAGTTCTTCGATTTTATGGAGAATGTGATAAGTGAGATGAGGGATAAAGGGTTGTACCCTAATAATGAAACTTTGTTTATTTTTATGGATAGTTTTGTTAAAGCCAAACGAGTCTCGAAAGCTTTACATATGTATGGGAAATTGGAAGAGTTTGGGATGGAATATGATTTGGATTCTTTAAAAGTTATGCTTCGATGCCTTTGTCAACGTTCTCATGTAGCAATTGCAAGTTCTTTGCTAAATAAAATGAAAGAGAAAGTGCATTATGATGGTGAAATGTACAATATAGTCATTCGTGGGTGGTCTAAATTTGGTAGGGTTGATGAAGTCGAGAGGGTTTTGAAGGAAATGGTACAAGATGGGTTTGACCCTGATAGTTTGACTTTTAGCTACCTGCTCGAGGGTTTGGGGAGAAATGGTCAAATCGATAGCGCGGTTAAGATTTTTGAGGATTTGAAAGAAGAGAAAATGTGTGTGCTGAATGCTGCTATTTTCAATGCAATGATATTCAATTTTATCTCGATTGGAGATGTTGATGAATGCTTAAAATATTATGATGCTATGTTGAGGAATAACTGTGAACCAAACGTTGATACTTATGTGTCAATAATCTCTGCTTTTCTTAAAGCTCGGAGGGTAGCAGACGCACTTGAACTGTTCGATGAAATGCTAGGTCGGGATATTATGCCAACTACAGGGATGATAACCTCATTCATTGAATCTTTATGTAGTTATGGCCCACCACATGCTGCTATGATGATTTATAAGAAAGCAAAAGACGCTCAGTGTACAATATCAGTAAATGCTTATAAGATATTGCTTATGCGACTCTCCCGATTTGGTAAGTGTGGTATGCTTTTGAAAATATGGGATGAAATGGAACAAAGTGGTTATGTTTCTGATGTAGAAGTTTATGAGTATATTATACTTGGGCTTTGCAACAATGGTCAACTTGAAAATGCTGTGGTCATCATGGAGGATTGCCTGAAGAAAGGATTTTGTCCTAGTAGACTTATTTGTGCTAAGTTGAATAACAAACTGCTGGCTTCAAACAAAGTTGAGATGGCTTATAAGCTTTTTTTAAAGGTTAAAAAAAGCCGCAGTGATGAAAACGCGCAGAAATATTGGAGAGCTAAAGGATGGCATTTTTGAGATTTCATAAATATTTGCAATTCACCAACGGGCCTAAGCATATTTTCTCAGGTTCTTATATCTCTATCGATCTCTCAAGTGTCTATTGTTGATTGTTAATTATTTAATAATTATTATTTGAGTTCTCCTTCCTATGAAACTGCTCAAGTCAAAACTGTTCATAAGAATAGAAAAAGGGGAAGCATATAGTGTTAAACAAAGTACACAGAAAGAACTGCAAGGGGTCTAACAGTTCAGAAAATTATAAATTCTAGACGTTTGGTGTTTGTAATAATAGAATCTGTTATTTGATCAACTCTTGTATCTTATCATCTTAGAACCGAAAAGGTTATAAGTCAGAGGGTGACCTAATATTAGTAATTTATATCATATTTTGTCATAGATAGAACACAAATAAACTAGGTGGTAATCTTCTTTTTGTGCTAAAGGGGGAAGTTGGGGATGTCTAGTGACCTTTACATTTATAGTTATATATGCGTTCTTTCTTTAATTTAGCGTGTGCTTTGTTCAGTTGCTGGAAAGTGTTGTTTGACTAGTCAAAAGATTAATGATCATCAAATGATCAATGACAGGGAGGGATGTATTTATTCACTCTGTAACATTTAATACACACTACTCTCTCTAAAAATACACCCCTACTTACTCTCACGCTGGAGCTTGGTCACGAGGCCTAACCTTCAAATCGAGGTTAACAGGTCGAGGAAAATGAACCTTCAAGCACAAGTGGAGTTCTGGACCAAGAAGTGCAATTCCTTTGTTGCAACACCATCATACCAACAACTACCTACAATTAGTAAATAAGGACACCTTAGAAAGCTGACTAATATTCTTCTTGGAAATTGAATTGATGGACCGACTCACCGACCAATTCTACTTTACCCAATCAGAAATTGACAAATCATAGTTCCGTATACCTTAAAAAAACTCATCAATCAATGCATATTGTGAGTTTGTTGATTTCTGACCTGTATAACCTCCTGTTTTTCTTATACGGATTTAATATTGTAGCTATCTGCTTTCATGGCCTTTGCGGTATTAAAAACTTGGTTGTGTCACCATTAGCTCTGTATATTTAATGTGATTTTTTTCATTGAGAGAAAGATAATCTACATAAGCATATTCAGAATCATATTGGAGGTGCTTCGGCATCTTAGTCGTCTTCGTGAGGTAAATTTATGGTTCCCTGTTTCATAAATCTGCCTATTTTCAAATCAATTTTGCTTGAGTATGATCTTTTTCCTTAACTAGATGCACCAATTCTTATTAGATCATCTTCCTATGCTTAAATGGCAATCCTTTAAATATTTAATTTCTAGGTTTTACTTTCTTTTTATGGAAATGGATGCATAGTTTGTGTTGTCGTAAAGTCTTTGTAAATTTTATCAAAGAATTTAAAACGGAATTTTGTTGTTAAATGGAAATTATAGAGAATTGTAACTTGTAATCTTCATTTTTCCTTCCATTTATTGATTCTTTTGTTCAAGGAAATCAAGTATGTCTTTCTTCATCTCTTGAGATTAAACGAATTGTTTCTAGTTAATGATGTTTGGTCATGTTTATCATGTGCTTGGGGATCCAAAAGAAGGGAGATGGCTTATTTAGCACAATTACCCTTTGATATTCTGGATTTGATCATCATAATGTTAGCGATCTCAACAAACGGTGCCAGAGAAATTGCACACATTTCTGCAACGTATTTAGTCACTGCTTACTTATTTCTTATATTATTTTTTATAATGCTACTTAGATTGCTTCATTGATTTCATTGCAAACTTTTTCCAGATGCAAGCTCTTTAGGAACCTTGCACAACGAACACATGTCCTAAGGAAAGTCAACTTTAGCTGTTTGACCTATATTGGGGACTTCACAAAGCATCATCATAGGAAAGACCTCCTTTGCTTGTGTACCCAACTTGGGCATCAGGCTGCCAAGTCCCTTTTTGCAAAGGTAATAAAATAGGATCCAAATCAATCCATTTTCATCGGGGGTGTTAAATGGATCGTGTTCGCCGGATGATGGGTCGAACCAAACACGAACCCTAAAATCATCTGAGACAAATGAACCCAAACATAATACGTGTTTTGCCGGTTGACACGAACACGACCTGTTTAACTGGAAATTTTATTTATATAATTATTTTTGCATATTAGTACTCTAAAAGTACAAATTTACAACTGTAAGTACAAGTGTATCTAAAACTTTGGTAGGAAATAACCTACCTGTTTAAGTTCATAAAACACATTTATTTTATAAGTTAAACGGGTCAACTTGTCAGGTCGATTAGAAACTAACATGAACACCTTTAGCTAAGCACAAAGCCACGAATTTCGTGTTAGGTTCGTGCCTTGTCAGAACCTTAAATAATGCAGATTGTGTTGTTTTGCAGGCTCTCTTATATAATGACAGGTGGTTCAGGCAGATGGTAGCAGAAACCAATCAAGAAGCGTTTGGTTCAAGAGTTTTATACAGTGGACTTCTAGATTACCATTCAATCGTGAGATCATTTATCCGCCATGGTAGCTGTACAGATATCTTAGTGATGCATGGCCCCTTGCTCAACTATGTGACCTCTTTCGTTGGATTCAAAGTGGCTCATAAATTTGGCATGTTTGATGCTTTCTACAATATGCATTGCGAAATGGCTAAAAGAGTTCGAGAGCATCGTGCTTGGAGTCATTTCTTAACTGGAAACCCCACTATCTACCCCAGTTTACTTGACTATCAAGTGCGTGGTGAGCGTAAGAAAGTGCTTGTCATTTTCGATAAACTCTTTCCATCCAAACTTGTTTGAGTTTTGGCTGGGACTTCAAATCTATATAATAATAATGATAATATGAATAAATGCTGTTAACAGCATGTTTGTTATTCACAAACTCTTCTAGTTTGGGTGTGTATTGCCTGGGCATTTGAACTCTGGACTTTGCAGACTAGCACATGCCATGTTAAAAGCCTCATCATGTTTGGTAGAGGTGGCAAAACGATTAATAAGTTAATACATGCATACGTTTGGGTTGGGTTGGGTTGGGTTGGGCTGGGCTGGGCTGGGCTTGCTCACCAATAATTTATATTTTACTTTGTTGAATGTCATAAATAATTAATTGATTTAATATGTTTACAATTATTATGAAAATAAGATTAAAGTCCAGAGTCAAAACCTTGAACCGAATTAAGGTGACATGACTAAATACGAACAAAGTAGTATTAAAACACACGTGTTGTGGCGCGTGAAACCGTGAAAAAAATCAACCTTTTTGAAACTTTATATAAAAAATGAAAAGTTAAGCCGTGAAACAAATCAACGTGTTTGAAAAAAATATAAGAAAAAAAAAAACCAAAAAACAAAAATAGAAATGAATTTTTTTTTTTTTTTTTTCAAAACTTAAGCTAACGTCAGATTAGTAGTTGCTGGTGTCAGCGAACTAGGCGCAGGGTGTGGAGGGACAGAGGAAGTGAGGCGCAAACAAAACGGGCCACCACCCATTTTGATTGAATAACCGCTCCACATGATTTTTACATTAAAACAATTTTTAGTAACTATGAATAAAAGAGTTGTAAATTGTGTTTGCATATTATTATTTTCTGTTAATGAAAGCCACTATTGCATTCCGTGGACCAGTAATGTACATAGGACTAGTTATTTTTATCTATATTTTGGTATAAATTTTATCTAAAACCAAGTCAGTCTACGTTCCAACGTAAATTAGTAATAGATTCGAATGTTATCAACGTCCAAGCCGTAACGGGCGGGTTCACGTCTACCAGTTACAAAGATATTTTATAAATTTGTAGTGATGACAGACAGACATGTATCCCGGATAACGAACGAACCTGGGTTTAGGTAGGTTCTGCCCATTGGGCTTTATCCAGTTCACCCACAATTATGAGACCCAGTTGTAAAAGGGGGGCCAAGCCCAAGACCGTTACGAGTTCCTCCGTATGAATCCCTTGCCCCCAAATCGAACGATCGGATATGTTTTATGGTGTTCAAATCAGCAACCAGAATCCATGGCAGCTGGGTGGTGCGGTGCGGCTCATCTTCAATATGCCGAGTATCCTCATAAAGTGATGGATAAGGGTAAGATTTAATTAGTAATAATAGTTTTATTTTTGTTAAATCTGCTGTGATAATTGGCATAGGAATAACTCATTATATTTCACAACTCACATTGAAATATACTTCACTTCATTTGAGGTTAATTATCATAATAAACTCATACACCGACCTCTGCAACGAGATCAGCATGTATAATGATAGATCGAGTCAAATAAGGTTGATTTGGTTACTTAATTAGTTTATTTGGTTTTCTACTTTGAGTCTAATTAGGAGTCTTGTTTTACAAGTTTCGTTTTAGTTTGTGAGTTATTCGCTCCTCTGATTGCCAACAAGAATCCGTCCCAAACCACCAGATCAATTGAAGGATTGAAGTGCCACTCGAACTCAAGAAACCACGGGAATCACGATCAGTTTCAATAGTGATTCACCAAGGCAGTCGTAATCTTGATCTTTGCATTGGCTAAATCCAGGAAATCAGGAGAGACCACGTGTTCTACCATGATAGCAGCGATCAAACAACAGTAAGGCACTCGTTAATACAACACTTGGCTCTGTTCGGAAAACAACACTACCTCGTTTCAAGTTCCACGATTAACATCACCAAACTACAACACTTGGACTATTTTGATGGTGTCAGTTTTGGATGCACAAGGGTTGTGGGAAACGATTGACCAGGTGACTGGTGGAGCCGTTGATGAAAAGAAGAACAAGATTGCATTGCAAGGGCGGTTCTCTTTCAAGCTTTATCGCGGGATATACTCCTTCAAGTTGCTAAGAACCGAAACGCGAAGGACATATGGGAGGCTTTACGGGTAAGATTTCTTGGTGCTTGCATGGTTCAAAAGGCATGATTAGCAACTTTGAGAAGATAATTCGAGCAGCTTCGAATGAGGGAGACAGATTCGATTGAAGACTTTGCTGGAAAGTTAAGTGGATTGCTTCAAGGTTTATTAGCCTTGGCTTAAGTCTTGATGATTCGGTGAGTGTTCAAAAGCTGTTAGATTCAATAAGTACCTTTAGATTGTTGCCTTTATTGAGCAGTATTCAAGTATTCATATATCGAGAGCATGTCATTCCTCTAGACGAGGATAACAATGCATTTATTGTCTCAGGTTGAGGCATGCGAACCTTCAAGCACACGTGGAGCTCCAGACCAAGCAGGGCAATTTCTTTGTTGCATCACCGTCATATCAACAACTACCTATAAGGTGTAAACGAGGTGAGCCTTAGTTTGTTTAGCTTAATAGAGCTCACGCTCGGCCTGTTTTGACTCGAGCTGGGCTCGTGCCAACTCGTTTATTATTTATTGATTATTTAATTATTACATATATATTTATTTTTATAACATAATTTTTATATATGTATTATTTAGTTATTTCTATCATAGTTATATATATAATACAATTTCAAAAGACAGATATGTTGCTCCCAGAGAGACCCACGACACAGGAAACCACTTTTTTTTTTCCTTTAATTTTATTGAATCATAACAAAATCTATTAGTAGCATAAGGTAAAAGGACAGGGAGGAAGAAAAAACCCTGAGAGTAGCTACCGCCGACACTTATGACTAAAGGCAACGTAAGTGAAGTATAGGCGAAAAATACGAAGTCTCAACTAATACTAAATCTATAACGCTCCCCTAGAAATCCCTAACCTTTATCCGTCTTCTCCACGAACTCCTATCACCGATCATGTCCTCCAAGAGGTGCAAGTCTAACAAATCCTTCCTAATCTGTTCGTCTCATGCCATTTTTGGTCTTCCTCTACTCCTCTTCCCCTCCACTGTGAGGGTTTCCACACTCCTCGTTGTCATCTGTCTCCTCTGCACATACCCGGACAATCTCAATATCCACTCCCTTATCTTATCCGATATGCGTGCTACCTCTAATTTGTTTATCGTGTAATACGTATTTAAAATATTGAGTAAAAGTTATTATAGTTGTCGATTTTAGACTGACTAATCCGTAAACCTTTGTGCTCGAAGGCTGCATGCCAGTCCTCTAGTCTCTCATTCAGGTCCCGCTTATTTTCTGCCACCAACACAATAACTTTATAATAAATAGTAATTAAGGTCCCCTTTGAAAGCTAACTAATATTCTTCTTGGAAATTGGATTGATGGACTGACTCACTGATCAATTGTACCTTAACCAATCAGAAATTGACAAATCATAGTGCCGTATACCTTAAACAATTCATCAGTCAATGCATACTGTGTATTTGTTGATGTCTGACGTGTGCAACCTCCTGTTTTTCTCATATGAATTTAATATTGTAGCTATCTACTTTCGTGGCAATTGTGGTATTGAGGACTTGGTTGCGTCACCATTTGCTCTATATATGTTATGTGATTTTCCTTTCATTGAGAGAAATATAATCTGCTTAAGTATAATCAGAAACAACCCCAAGGTGCTTCGGCATCTTAGTAATCTCTTGAGGTAAATTTATGGTTCCCAGTTTCATAAATCTGCCTATGATTCAAATCAATTTGGTTTATGTTTCTTTTCCTTAACTAGATACACCAATTCTTAATAGATCATCTAGTTATGCTTAAATGGCAATCCTTTAAATATTTAATTTCTAGGGTTTATTTTCTTTTTTTGTAAATGAATACATAGTTCGTGTTGTCGTAAAGTCTTTTTGTAAATTTTATCAAAGAATTTAAAACAGATTTTCATTGTTAAAATGGAAAATATAGGAAATGTACTTCTAATCTTAATTGTCACACCAATTGTTATTTTTTTGTTCAAGGAAATTTTAAGTATGTCTTTCTTCATCTATCTGAGATTGAAAGAACTGTTTCTAGTTAATGATGTTTTGTCACATTCATCATGTGGTTGCTGATCCAAAAGAAGGAAGATGGTTTATTTGATGCAATTACCCTGTGAAGTTCTGGATTTGATCATCATCTTCTTAGCGATCTCCACAAACGGTGCCAGAGAAATTGCACACATTTCCGCAACGTAAATATTCACTGCTTACTTATTTCTTATATTATTTTTTATAATGCTACTTATATTGCTTTAACCAAGGATTTCATTGCAAACTTTTTCTAGATGCAAGCTCTTTAAGGACCTTGCAGGACGAGCACACGTCCTAAGGGAAGTCAACTTTCAGTGTTTGACTTTGACTGAGGACTTCACTGGACATCATCATCAGAAGGGCCTCCTTTGCGTGTGTACCCAAATTGGACATCGGGCTGCCACGTCCATTTTGGCAAAGGTAATAATATATGATCCTAATCAATCCATTTTCAATAGAGGTGTTTAACTGGTCGTGTGGGTCGAACCTGTCACGAACCCAAACACGACACGAACCCGAAAATCGTGTCAGACAGATGACCCAAACGCGATACAAGTTTGCGTGGTTGACATGAGCACGATCCGTTTAACCCTGAATTTTATTTATCTATTTATTTTTTTGCATATTAATGCTCTAAATTTACAACACAAGTACAAATGTATATAAAATAATTACTTATAAACTATAAAACCCGATGCTTATTCTCTTTTTACTTATAAATTTTTGTATAAAATACTCTACCAGTTTAAGTCAAGACATGAAACACTTTTTCCAAATAACCGGGCCAACCCGCCAGGTCAACCTGAACACGACCCGTTTAGCTAAATGTGCTTGACCCAAACCCATTTAGACTAAACACAGTCACGAATTTCATGTTAGGTGTGCCATGTTAGACCCTAATTTTCATTTCATTAAATAGTGCACGGTGTTTTGTTATGCAGGCTATTTTATATAATGACAGGTGGCTCAGGCAGATGATAGTTGAAACCAATCTAGACGCGTTTGATTTCAGACTTCCATACAATGAGCTTCTGAATTTCCATTCAATTGTGAGATCATTTATCCGCCATGGGAGCTGTACAGAGATTGTAAAGATGCATGACCACTTGCTCAATTATGTGATCTCATTTGTTGGATATATGGTGGCTCTTAGATTTGGTATCCTTAATGCTATCGATGAAATGTGTGCTGAAATGGCTAGAAGAATTCCAGAACACAATGCTAGGATTCTTCGTATAACTTGGACCACCAAATTGTCGCTGCATGTACTTAAAGTTGAAGTGCGTAGTCATCGAAACAAAGTGCTTGCCATTTTTGATAAACTCTTTCCATCCAAACCTGTTTGAGTCTTGGGACTTCAAATCTATAATAAATATATAATATGAATAAGTGCTGTTAGCAGCATGTTTGTTATTCACAAACTCTTCTAGTTTGGGTGTGTTGTGTGTTGCCTGGGCTGGGCATTTGAGCTCTGGACTGTTGTAGACTAGCTAGCACAGGCCCTGTTAAAAGCATCAATATGTTTAGTAGAGGTGAATAATAAGTTGACACAGCCACATGTAGAGGTGGCCAAACCGGGTTTTTTCACCAAACTGGTTTGGGTTGTAAACTAGTTTGGGGGTTTTTCAGAATTACAAAACTGGTTTGTGTGGAAACCAGTTTGGGCACAACCCAGTAAGGGTTGGAAAATATCGAACCCTATGCAAACCAGTTTGGGTGGGTTGAAAATATCGTTATAAACTGGTTCGGAAATCAAAACCACATTTTTTGTCCATCTTTAGCCACACAGGTATACTTTTGGGTTGGGCTTGCCCTCCAATAATATACTTTTGTTTAAATAATTAATTGATTGATTTAATATGCTTACAGTTATAAAAATGAGATTAAAGTCCATCATCACACATGGTTGAACCGTGTAAAGTTCTGTCTAAAGAACAAAGTTCAATTCTAAATAGATAAAATTAAATATCGAACCAGTAGTGAACATGACTAAATAGCAACCAGATATTTTGGTTTTAAAGTTTTCAAATGGTTGATTATTAATTCAAACTAGTCGGTTATGCCTGCGCGTTGTGATGACTCAGTTTTGAATAAAATTTATATCGAATTGTAGATAAAGGTAATTACATTGTTGTGAAAAATGAGCGTTATGGAACACCTAATTGAATTTAAAGCAAAAAGTAAAAAAAAAAATTGTATTTGACCAAGCAAGCTTCTGAATATAATTATCCGACTCAGTTTTGAATAAAATTTAGATCATAAAAGCGTTGCAATGGTGTATCGGAGTGTATGAAAACATTATCTTGTAAAAGTTATATAAAAAAAATAAAATATGTTCGAGAATGCACCAGAAAACATTTAAATATATATTTTTTAATATCATTATTGAATAAAAAAAAGAGACAGGAAAAAATATTATTAAATAATATTATTTATGAATTAGAATACACCAGAAAATAATACGATTTATCTTTGGAATTTATCAGTATAAATATCTAGTAAATGTAAAGTTACCTTTTAATTTCGAAGTGATGACACACACCCACGTATCGTGTATCGGTCTCAACAAATGAGCCTGGCTTGGTAGGTTCGGCCCATTGGGCTTCATCCAGCCTACAAACTACTTGTTTTGTTTATAAGACGATGAATCCCTTTCCCCCAAATCGATCAACTTATCGGTTGGATATGTTTATGGCGCAAATTCCTTCTCCAGATGATGAAATTGGGTTGCCGATTACATGTGATGTGAGTTCTTCTTTTTTATTTGATCCCTCTTTCAATGTTACTTTATATGTGTTGCTTATTTGTTTTTATTGTATCACAAATGACTCTACATTCATGGTGACATATGGCTATTTACATGTTTATGAGTGAACAATCATTGAGATAAAAGAACCAGGTGTTATCTGATAGTTCCAAGTTCAACATCCACTTTATGAAATAAATCATGTTTAAGGAGTTACAGTTTCTAAAAAAAAACAAAAAAAAATGTTATGTAAGGATCTTACACTGATGACCCATGTGCTATTCCCTGCTTCTTATCAGACTTTATCGTTAACAGACGGTACATTCGTAGGTACCTTTCTGTTTTATGGATTATGTAGATTGCTTACATAATTCTGTGATTGCTGTAAACGGTTATAGAAGTGCAATGGCCTATGAAAGTGATCACTACCGCAAAGTTTGTCAAATAAATACCAACTAAAGGAGAAATTATGTGTTGTATCGATTAAAGATTTGACTAAGAGCTTAGCACTTTTAGCAGCATGTTTCGAGATCATGTGTAGCAATTGAAGACTAGAAAAACAGAGTTATGTTTCTGCTTTGGAAGTCCATATGGTTATAACTTAAACATACATACTAGCAATTTCAGACTAGAAGTTGGGAATTCTGAGTTTGTTCAGTATGAAGTCTAAAGCTCTAAGTAGCATAATGGAAGGTTTTGGGTAAACTGTAGTGTTTTGAGTAAACTGTAGTTTGAAGTGAGTGTTAATAAGCTTGTAAGCTACAATGGAAGGTGGACTGTAGCGCCCAAGTGGGTTGTTAATGTTATGTATAAGAAACACAGTGGTCAGGTGTTAAGAAGGTATCTTTAATCTTGTAATGCTGAAATGCTTATGAAGTGTTTGTACATATTTTTAAGATGAAATGTTTTGTATGTCAAGTTGTCAAATCAGTCATTTTTCACAAATCTTTTTATCTGATCACCACTTATTCTTGTTCATATAGTTTACCAAACAGTTTCGTTTTGCTAGTCTAGATATTCTTGAATATAGGATGGAAACCAAGATGGGTAGTGAATGCTTCAAAAAATTAAGACCCAACTTCAATCAAGCGGTGGAGCATGTGGTTTAATTCGATGCGAAGCGAAGAACCTTACCAGGGCTTGACATGCCGCTTAATTTTTTTCTCAAGAAAGACAGACTCACCAATAGCCAAACGCACAGTTCCCGTTGTTGTTTGATCTTTTACTCGGGCAAGTGCTAAAATTGTCGAGCTGAGGAGCGAGACCCGTCCGCCCTACCTAAACCAATCATCATATCGGTCCCTCATACGGCTCCTCTAGGGATGGAGGTAGGCCCAGCCCAGTCTTGTGCGGTTAAGGTTGTTGGAAACGAAAGGGACATCTGAGGATTGGTTAGTAGTCTTTGATTATGAGACTAGGGAAAGTGAGACCATAGCCCTAAGCTCTTCTTTAATATATAGTGCACTGAACTGGGAAAGAGAATGAAAGATTGATCTCCTATCCACTTTTGTACTTTGTTTATAGCTTTTTTAGGTTATGCAATAGAATAGAAGGGGGCTTGCGCTTGAATTGAAGTAGCGCTTGAATTGTCATAGTCAGATTCTCCGAAGAAGACTTGCTTGAATTCATGTCATGCTTGAAGACTGCTTGAAAGCTAATCCTGCCTTCCTTCTTGCTTGACTGACTTTCAAAAAAAGCAATTCCACCGGGGAAGGATCCACGAAATCCCTCGCTTGCTACCACTTTAACCTTGAATCTTTCAAGTAAAATTGATGATAGAAACCACATTTTTTTCTTTTTGGGATTTTACTGACGGTGTCTTTACCCTGGAATAGAGAACATATAATCTGTCCAAATTCCCTCTAGCATGGGGACTAGAGACCAACACCCACTGCAATTCTTGATTCGGTCGGGGGTACCAACGCACCCGGATAGAAGCAAGGACTCAAGATAAAAGAATAACAGAGGTCCAAGGGCAGGTTATTGACAGGGGAAGAGGCAGTGTGGATGGCAGGTTCGATTACGGAGAAGTAAATAATCAGGTCAAGCCTGTCTGTTTACGAATCGGGTGTGGGAATTTTATATGATTTTCATGTCTGAAAACCGCTTGTATTGACTTTTTTGTGTTTTATTTCCTTGTTTTGTTGTCCTTTTTCTTTGAAAAGTATTCTATGACAATCTTGACTTAAGACAGAATGGCTTTTTTCAATAATGATTTAGATGTTTTAGTTAGGCCGGAAAGCTACCTATCTTCTGTCCTTATCTTCAATGCTAAATTCCTGAAGTTACTTTGAAACATCAACATCATCAAACACTTTCTCCACAAATGGAACTAGAAATGTAATTGTTACTGGAATTGTCACTACCACTTACAATGTAACTATCAATACAGATTTGAGACTGAAGATAACTGTCAATGCAACTATTAATGTACCAGCACCTACCACCCAATGAGAGTTGCCCAGAATGCAGTGTTGTAAAAAGCGCTAGGCGCTAGTCGGGCGGTGGGTTAGGGCCTAGGCCTAGGCGGGATTAATCGGGGCCTAGGCGGGATTAATCGGATTGGAATTTTTATATGTAAATTTTATATAAATATAGTTATATACACATAAATACTTCAAACATAAACAATTAAAGATTAAATACTTATAAATTCAAAGATTAAATAGTTCAAAACACACACATTAACATGTTAGTAGATAAGTTCAAACACCACAAAGATCAAATGGTTCAAAATTCATCATCGTCTTGTCCATATTGTTCATTGATTTGAACACAATCTGACTCGTATTCAACCTCCTCATCTACATCCTCCTCGTCTACTTCCTCCTCATCCTCCGACTCAAAATCTTCATCAATAAGTTGTCTCGATACACTTGTCCTAGCACTTGTTCGATTACACAATACTTCATCAACACCCGCGGCTTCATTAACCGCCTCCCAAGTTAGCCCCGGCTCAACTTCTTCATCATCTAAACCATCAACAATCCATTCTTTAGCCCCACTACCATCTTTATCAACAAGAACTTCATGATTTCTCAACTTTCTTTTCTTGTTTTTCTCCATCAAATTTGCATTAAATTGAACAAAAACAAGATCATTCAATTTACTCGCCTCTAGTCTATTTCTCTTTTTTGTATGTACCTACGTTGTTCAAATTAACAATAAATTCAATAATAGGTTTAGTTACAACATATATTTATTAAATTGTTTAACATATAAAGTCACTAACCCCTTCAAATATGCTCCAATTTCTTTCACACCCTGATGAACTAGTAGTTAAAGAAAGTATCCTCATAGCAATCTTTTTCAAATGTGGAGTTGAGCTACCGTAATTTTCCCACCAATTTGCTACAATGTTAATACAAATATATTATGTTAAAATGACAAATATATGAAATTTAAAACATAAGTATTGTTAATTATTATTACCCGGATCAAAATTGTCGTCGTTGACCTCACATGCTTTAAGTACGATTGGACGGTCAAATTTTTCTTGCTTACGCTTGTAGATTGGCAACTCAACCGACAAGATCTCTTTTTGCATGTCATAATCTTTGGGAAATAAAACACCAATACAATCAACTACCGCATCATTGGCATCTAAGTCATCTCGAACCTCCGGATTGTTATAAAAATAATATGGGTTTAGAATGTAGGCCGTCATATGTAAGCTCGTATCAAGCCTTTTGGATGACTTTTTTGATATAATATCCAAAATAGGCTCGTATGCACTTTTATTATCATTCAAAACCTTGATAATTTCTTTTTTGACCTTTTGAAGCTCACCGTATATAAAACCCATTGACGGCTTCCAATCTGCATCAACCATTCGGAGGAGCTTGACTAATGGTGCAAAAATTTTCAAACATGTTGTCACACCACTCCAAAATGCGGGAGATATAACCGTTCCATAAGCAACTTTCCCTTTCACCATCTTTGCAAACCTACAATTATCCCATTCTTCACTAGTAAACATAGCCCTAAGTTGAACCTTTTTTTCCAAAATACTTTGTAAAGTAAGAAATGCGGAAGCAAATCTTGTAACTCCCGGTCTCACAATATTTCTTTTCTTTGTATATTTTCTCATCATAGCCAATGTTTTGTGATGAGAATAAATAAACACCGTTAGTTATTTTGCTTGATCAAGAGTTTTCTTGTACCTTGCTAATCCAGCAATAGCTACAAAAAATTTATAAATATAAGTATACAACTAAAAAAACAAATAAAGAAACAGTCACGAAAGATTATTACCTTCAAGCATGAGATTAATGGTGTGTGTTGCACATGATGTCCAAAAGATTGTTGGCCTTTTATCCTTCAACAATTTTGACGCACCCATATTATTAGATGCGTTATCAGTCACAACTTGAACTACATTTTTCGGACCAACTTCTTCAATGCACTTATCCACATACTCAAATATTTTTTCACTTGTGTGCGCTTCATCCGAACATTCTTTCGAAGACAAAAATATAGTACCCAACTTTGAATTGACACACAGATTCATGATGCTTCTTCTTGTTCTATCGGACCATGCATCGGTCATAATAGAGCATCCTATAAATCTCCATTCTTCTTCATATTTTTTCAAAGCGTTTTTAGTCTTTTCGACCTCTTTTTTTAAGTAAGAATTTCCCATCTCATATCTAGTAGGAGGCATGGCATGAGGTCCAAATTGACCGATCGCTTCCATTAATACTTTGAAGCTATCCTTTTCAAAGGTATGAAATGGAATCGCACATTCATACGCCCACTTACAAACATGTTCTTTTACTTTTATCATTTGTTCTTTTCGAAAATGATTGTCAAGACTACTTTGTTTGGTATTTCCTTTGAAGTCTTGTGAACTTGAAAATCTATTCATGGGACCGAAAGATCGAGGTTCCTTCAATTCTCCAAAACAATCATCTAGATCAATTGTTTCATTACCAATGTTCACCTCGGCTCTTAAAGATGAATCACTATCTTGTTTAATCTTTTTCTTGTTTTTGGTCTCATTAAGAGCATTTCTAACCTTCAATTGATCATCTTTTGTTGCTTTTTTACAAGCCGTTACATTTCCTGTTATACCCGCAATATGTTGTTTAATTCTATAAACTCCTCCGGACATTAACTTATCACATAGCTTACATTGAACTCTATCTTTATTATTTTCATCCACCAACTTCCCATATTCCCATCCAATATCATCTGATTTTCTTTTAAAACATTGACTAGCTGCGGTTGATTCCATGGATGCCATAAAACAGGAACAAAAAAACTAAACAAGAAACATAAATTAAAAAAGGAACTTAAACTTAAACTAAACTGAGCATGAACTGAAATTAATAAACCAAACTTCATGAACTCAAATTAGGTCAAAAAAATCAAATTATAAACATAAACTTAAGTCGCGAGGTTAAAACACGAGTGAAGCCAGAACATACCGATTAGAATCAGGCTGCAGGGTGCAGGCAACGACTGAAGCAGGGTGCAGGCAACGAGTGAGCAGGAGTTGGCGCAGCAGGACACGATGTTGAAGAAGGCAACGAGTGAAGCGCAGCAGGAGACGATGCTGAAGCAGGACCCGCAGAACCCGATGCTGAAGCAGGACCCGCAGAACCCGATGCTGCAGCAGCGCAGAAGGTTTTAGGGTTTGAAGGGGAAGTCGCGAGGTTAAAACACGATGCTGTGTCGTTAAAAAAAATCCGATTTGGGCTAAAAATCAACAAAAAAAAGGCCCAATACAGTGGGCCGCCTAGATCCGACAAGGACCGCCTAGTCCGACTAGGACCGCCAAGGCCGACTAGGACCGATTTTTTCCGCCTAGCGATTAATAGCCCGACTAGCTGAAAATTCCTCCTGATCAGTCCGCCGATTTTTACAACACTGCCAGAATGGTACTAACATGAGGGAAAACATTCCTCCAACATGAGAGCTTAAATCAGAAAGAAATAGTAGTAAAAACGCGGATGCCAGAACGAGTGATCAAATTATACGAGAAAGTTCTACTGATTTGGATGTAACTCAAAAATACAGGCATTTGTGGGTTCAATGCGAAAATTGTTATGGATTAAATTATAAGAAATTTTTTAAATCAAAAATGAATCTTTGTGAACAACGTGGATATCATTTGAAAATGAGTAGTTCAGATAGAATCGAACTTTCGATCGATCCGGGTACTTGGGAGCCTATGGATGAAGACATGGTCTCTCTGGATCCCATTGAAGTGTGAAAGACAAAGTATAGTTGTAAGTTGGAGTTCCTCTGAGCACACAAGAAAGAGTGTCGCCCGGGCTTTCGGTTTCGTTAGCATCATGCGGCAGGTAGTACTTCCGTCGCATGTGATACCAGGCCATAAAGTGTTGGAGGGGAGGCACGGGATCCCGGGGAAGAGAAGTAGTTTACTTGCTTAGCTCGAACATGCCAACAGCATTCCGTTCACTTATGCAAGATTCACTCGTTTACTTGTTAGCTAGCGCTATTCCACATCTTAGCTTTCAGGGAAGCCCACGGAGCGGTTCTGAAAGAACGTAGTGGTGAACGAAGTTGACTTTGACTTATAGCATTTCTCCTTCTCTTAGCTGAAGGCTTATCCATAAATCCGGACTTGAAGAACTTGAGGGCATAGGATTCAATCCAGCCACAGGTTCTATTCCCTGCTTCTTATCAGACATTATCGTTAACAGACGGTACATTCGTAGGTACCTTTCTGTTTTATGGATTATGTAGATTGCTTACATAATTCTGTGATTGCTGTAAACGGTTATAGAAGTGCAATGGCATATGAAAGTGATCACTAAGTTCATCAAATAAATACCAACTAAAGGAGAAATTATGTGTTGTATCGATTAAAGATTTGATTAAGAGCTTAGCACTTTTAGCAGCATGTTTCGAGATCATGTGTAGCAATTGAAGACTAGAAAAACAGAGTTATGTTTCTGCTTTGGAAGTCCATATGGTTATAACTTAAACATACATACTATCAATTTCAGACTAGAAGTGGGAATTCTGAGTTTGTTCAGTATGAAGTCTAAAGCTCTAAGTAGCATAATGGAAGGTTTTGGGTAAACTGTAGTTTCAAGTGAGTGTTAATAAGCTTGTAAGCTACAATGGAATGTGGACTGTAGCGCCCAAATGGGTTGTTAATGTTATGTATAAGAAACACAGTGGTCAAGTGTTAAGAAGGTATTTTAATCTTGTAATGCTGAAATGCTTATGAAGTGTTTGTACATATTTTTAAGATGAAATGTTTTGTATGTCAAGTTGTCAAATCAGTCATTTTTCACAAATCTTTTTATCTGATCACCACTTATTCTTGTTCATATAGTTTACCAAACAGTTTCGTTCTGCTAGTCTAGATATTCTTGAATATAGGATGGAAACCAAGATGGGTAGTGAATGCTTCAAAAAATTAAGACCCAACTTCAATCAAGTGAAGTGAACTTTTAAATTAAAACCCACCTCCCTCTAGTAATTGTTTTAATAATGTTGTGAAGTAGACCTCGTACATGGGGTATGTCCGTTACATGTTCTCCTTTAGGATTTTCTTTATTTACATGCAATTTTTTGCTTTGGGAGTTTACATGTATAACACTTATTCTTTTTCCCCATTTAGAGACTAATTTGTGTTGATTGATGGAGTACAATCTATATTGATGCCAATTTTAATATAACAACCCTCTCACATCGGTAGAAAAAAGTATGAACTATGAGCCCTTTACTAGGGTTTTGAAGTTATTGGGCCAGTTTGCTGCTTTGGGCTTGAGGTATTACATTAAATAAATGGTCATTAACTCAAATGAATTTGTTCATTCTCCCTAGGGTTTAATAGGATTTGCAAGAGAGGTCTTCTGCATAAGAGTTGTCTCGGCATCCTAAGGTAATTTTATGGCTCCCAATTTCTTAGATCTATTGTTGATTCAAATTTAACTGCTTGAGTATGTTTTTTCACACTGGATTAACCATTACCTTTTAGATCATTTGTGGATTTAATAGGAAGATTTACAATGGTATATATTCCTAATGCTTGAATGGCAATGTATTAATTATTTAATTTCTAGTTTTTACTTTCTTTATCCGTAAATTGATACATAGATTCGTCTTGTCCTAATGTTTTCATACATTTTGACTTGTATTACTAATTTTTTTGGAATTGTGTTGTTACTAGATAAATGCTACTTCAAATTTTAATTCCTCTCCCTTTTATTGACTTTGTTATTAAAATAATTTGTAAGGCTGCGTCTTTCTTTATCTATTTGGGATTAAGAAAGATTGTTTCTAATTGATTATATTTTTTATCATGTGATTGTCAAATAAAAAAAAGAAGATGGTGGAAATGACGGATTTGCCCTTTGACATTTTGAAGCTGATCATTGTCATGGTAGCGACATCAGCTGATGGTGCTAGAGACATTGCACAAATGTAAATATTTAATGCTTACTTATTTCTTTTATTATTCTGAAATTGCTACATGGATTTTTTAATCAGTTATTTTATTGCAAGCTTTGTGAAGATGCAAGAAGCTTAAGACCCTCTCTAAACAAGCATGTGTTTTAAAGGTAGTCAATTTTCAAGGTTTGGCTTTTTTCGATGATTGCAGAATGCATCATCATCCAGACAACCTCCTTTGCCAATGTGCCCGATTTGGAAATCAGGCCGCTGAATCCATTTTGGGAAAGGTAACCATTTTGTGGAACTTCCCAAATCTTTTCTTTCCCCATTTTGATGGGCGGGCTGGGCTGGTTAAAATGTGTAATTCTAGCATTGGTCCAAACGGGTTGGATTGACACTCATATTTTTTCCATGATATTTTTAGTTTCATAACTTAATGAGTATTTAAATTATGATTACAAAACTATTAATTTGAATTATTAATTTAATTTTATGAATAAAATAATTTCGTTGGTTGTAGTTACACGAGTACAATTTGGGCAACTAACAATTAGCTCAAATTGACATAATTTCATATGAATGGATAGAAATTACTCCCTGTAGCATTATGCATCGTTTATGGTTTTTGAGTGACTAATGATGATCTAGCACATCATTTTCTGTGTATTTGGCAGGCTTTTCTGAATAATGATACCTGGTTTTGGAATATGATTTTAGCAAACAATCAACCCGCCCTCAATGAAAACGGGTCATCTAGCAGGCCCCTGCAGCACCCAAGACTTGTGAGGTCATTCATTCTTCATGGCAGCTCTAAAGATATTGCTAAAATGTGCCACTCTTTATGCAGCTACATGAAAAGATTTGTTGGGTATGAAGCTGTTCGTGCACATGGTATGGTTGGTGCTATCACTAGTTTGTGTTCCTATGAGCACAAAAGATTTAGAATAATTGCATGTCTTGGTTGTGCAACTGAAAATTTTAGGAGTGATCCGTCTTTTCCACCACTAGACAATCTTGTGGCTATGATAATGCCACCTCATGATGTAGTCCTTCGTGAGGAAGTGCTTGTTATTTTTGACAATCTCTTCCCATCGACTCCCCTTTGAGTTTTGGATGTTGGTTGTTATCATGTAGTGTTCCCTTTTGGGACTTTAAAAAAATAATAGAAATAATATATTTTTAGTGGCATGTCAGTTGTTCATAAGCTTTACTAGTTTATAGGTAGCAGATCAAAATGGGTAGAACTTAAACAATTGATATTTTACATAAATTTCTTTTCACATATTCATAAACATCCACTTAGATATCAGTAAATAACAAATCAATACATTTAACACATGATATCTTACTTTTATCATTCCATTTTTCTATGCTTACTTTTATTTAACAAATATGTTTATGTTAGTGCGGTTGAATGAACTCAAAATTGAATTTTAATAGTTTTAATAGTACTTATAATACTTATAAACATATATAAATGTTAGAAACTTAAAAAAACCCACATGAAACTCCTAGCAAAGTCATGGCTGAAGCTCAGGGAGTTAAGGCTCAGTTTAAAGCAAGACCATGATCCTCAGTCCGTTTCTGAGCCTTGCGTGTTTGATTTTGATGATGATGGTTATTGGCGCAGTGGATTTAGCAATTTGTGTACAATGGATTTAGCAACTTATTACATTGTTTTCATTTCATAATATTTCATGGGAAGGTTTGGAATCACTTGCTTTGACCTGCATAAATTTAACTACCAGGTAAGTAAGACCATAAAGACATTGACACCAGAGGTAATTAAAGCTGATCTCTCTGTTTAGCATTTTGTCATTATCATTTATTTTAGTTGGAATTTTATATGACTTTTGCTTTGCTTTCTAGCATGCACTTGACATCTGGTACATTAATATTAAAGATAGTTACTGAATCTGCTCACATTGAAATATACCTCAGTTGAGGATTATTATCATAATAAACTCATAGACCTTTGTGACGAGATCACAGTGTATAGGATGTATAATGATAGGTGTACGGATTTGTCACAAACAAGATGATGGAACATAACACATGTTTAAGCTTTCCATGAACACAACACAACACAACACGTTAATGATAAACAAGATGATGAAATATACCTCAGTTGAGGATTATTATCATAATAAACTCATAGAGCTGTTGTAGGTACTGTTGGGCTGATGGGCAGCCGGCCCTAAGCCTTGCGCACCTCTGGTCTGGTTTATGGTAGGTTGCCATATACCTGTTTTCTTAGCCCCCAAGTTTTCTGTTAATTAGGAAAGGATCCTAGGATTAACCCTAATTCTATTATTATAAATAGGACCCATATGTACATGTAATTATCAACACCTCCTAAATAGTATTGTCTAGATGCAGCCCATGGATGTAGGTCAGTTTAGACCGAAGCACATTAAATTCTCGTGTTATTTATTTTCTGCAAGTGTGTGTTTGTTTGTGACTCCAGATCAGACCCGAGAACTGATCAGTCGATGCCTAGAGACCAGCAGCAGGCCTGCTGCCGCCGCTAGCCTTCTGTCACCGCCGCCAGTCCGCCGCTGCTGCCAGACCAGATCTGAACAGTAGCAGGTTGCTAACTGTTCGTTTTCTGCTTCTTCTCGGTTCTGTTACAGCCGTTATACCCTAACAGGTACGGTAATTTTTACTTAAAACGTTTTCTATGATTCTTGGATGTTTGAAACTGTTTTTATATTTTATTGTTTATTGTGATGTATAAAAGGCTTTTTTCCTCTTTGTTTTGATTATTTTTATTATATTTTATATTCTTCGGAGTATAGTACAAAAGTTGGTTACTTGTGTGATTTCAGACATTTTCTCGTATCTTTTCCTTGTAGAAAAATGGGAACGCTTTGCTAAAATGGGGCGCAGTGTCAAACAAAACTGATTTTGAAAAAGATGCGAGTTTAATCTCAACACTACATGTCATATTGTTTTATAGGTTCTGTAGTTCTGCTTATTTCTACGTTGTTGCTTTAATAAGTTTTTAATTTTTAGCAAAGCTGTTGTACGTACCTTCATTTTATTTATGCAGCCATGCTTTTCTTCATTGATTTAAAAAGAAATGCAGATACTCTGCTGTATGCTTGTGTGAACCGAATAATTCCGAGTAAAATCCTTTTTGCACTCAAGCTTTCTTTATATAAATTTATTACCTAACTAAATGCATACTTTATTAAGTTATTAGTTATCATAAAACATTTCTATTTGTGCAAGAAATTTTTCTTAAGCATCCAGTTTCATAATATAATTTTTTATCTTTATATTTAGATGATAAAAACATGTACATTTGCGTATTAGTCTCTTAGATACATGAGTGAAAACCATATGATTGCTGAAAGATTAGCAATGATATTAAGTAACTCGTATAACGAAGAGTAAATTAACACATAGGTTCGTTTGTAATTCAATTTTGTTTTATCATTGATATTTTGATTTAGTTATTCCTGTCTTGTATATTAAGTTTTATTTAAATAATATTGAATAAGCAAAGATTCCTGAACTTGTATATAGGGGTGTTAATTGGGTTGTGTTTGCGTGTTGATGGGTCAAACCCGGCACGAATCCAAAATTTTGACACAAACTTGAAAATCGTGTCAGACACATGAACCTACACGGGTTTTCATGGATTTACATGAACACGACCCATATAATCCTAAGTGCTATATTAAAAACATTTGATTATTATTTTATTAGTATAGTTTTCGTAATTATATTTATACCTTAATTATTTTTAAATTCCAAGAAAGGTACACCATTTTGTGAGTTTTTAATCCTAATGTGGTTTATATGTGAAAGTTTGGGGGGGAAATCGTAATGAGTCTAAAGATAGATTGGTTTAGTTTTTTATTTAAGGTATTGAGTGTTTATTTTTGGCTGTGAATGGGCTGTCATTCCAGCTGTGTTTGAACTGTGATTTCTTAGTAATTAAGGTTAGGATTAGTATATAAGAGGGTCATTGTTAGAGTTTAAGGGGTGTGGTTTTGATTTAATAAAAATTAAGAGTCGTGGGCGTGTTTTCCCACAAAAATCGCTGCTGTCTTTTGAGTAATTTCGATCCAATTGTCCAACAGTTGGTATCAGAGCGAGGTTTTGAGAGTCGACTTTCAAAGGGGGAGCAGCCAAGGGCTGCCATAGCAGATAACAGCAGGTGGGTCGCTGTTGAGGGCTGCTGATTAGCGGTTTGAAAAGGAGAAAGGGTCAGGAATTTTTTTCTTTGGGCTGCAAAGGGCATTGATTGATTAAGGCTGCTGGTCGACTGCAAAAGGGTTGTTGGTCGACTGTGAAAAGCTGCTGGTCGATTGTGAAGGGCTGTGACCGATTGAAGGCTGCTGAATTCCGATCTGATATAGATCGAAGTGTGAAGGCTGCTGCGAGGTTTCAATCGAAGGGCTATAAAAGCTACCAGAAGGTCTGCGCAAGACAGATATGGGCCGTGAGATACGGATGGAGCAGATTGATTGTGCGACTCAATCAAGGCTGATTGGAGTTGTGTGAGTCAATCCCTGAAGACGAAGATCTGAGCGACTCAGGTTCTGATCGTTGGAAGCGATCAAGAGCAGTGATTTCTGTGAGAGACGAATCTGCATAGTGAAGGGCAAACCTGTGCGAGATAGGGTTATCGACTGTGTGACACGCGAAAGAATCTGTGTGAAACAGAGGTTTAGTGGGTTCTGTGCGAGGCAGAACATAAGCTGTGTGAGGCAGATTGGATTTTGTGTGAGACAGAACAGAAGGCGATTCCTGTGTGAGGCAGCGATCGGCAGTGAAGAGGACCTGAGTGATTCGGTTATTGACAAAGAATGTGCAGAAGGGAGAAAGCAAGTGATTTGCTTGGAGGGCTATGTGAGACGCAAGGCAAAGAGAGATTTTAGTTGTTGTTCAAGTGTTTTCGGTGTGAAGAGTTTGGTCATTTTGCGAGGGGAATGTCCAAAAGCCAAAGCATGAGGTAACCAACTTGGTTCGTGAGGATGCTGGACCGTCTCTACTGTAGACAAAGAGAAAGCCCACATTAGGATTAAGGGGGTGATTGTGAGTTTTTAATCCTAATGTGGTTTATATGTGAAAGTTCGGGGGGGGGAGGGGGGGGGGAATCGTAATGAGTCTAAAGATAGATTGATTTAGTTTTTTATTTAAGGTATTGAGTGTTTATTTTTGGCTGTGAATGGGCTGTCATTCCAGCTGTGTTTGAACTGTGATTTCTTAGTAAAAGAGGGTCATTGTTAGAGTTTAAGGTGTGTGGTTTTGATTTAATAAAAATTAAGAGTCGTGGGTGTGTTTTCCCACAAAAATCGTTGTTGTCTTTTGAGTAATTTCGATCCAATTGTCCAACACATTTTTAGCGGGCCAACCTTACCTGACTCACCTGTATTATAAAGACAAGGAGCCTTGGTGCATGATCCATGAGCTTTGGGCCTCAACCATACAATGGGCTTTGATTCTGTTCTAGTCCTTTTTTGTTCTAGCCTCAACACTTGCAGGATTTGCCCATGGCCTTGTGGTCTAGTGGTCTTGTGGCATTGGTGATTGCTCCTCACAAAAGTGGCGTGGGTTCAAATCCTGCAAGTGCAGATTTAGGAGTAAAAAAAATGTTGTTAAAAAAAAGATATTTATAATGTTTTTCTTGCAAATTTTTTGCAGATGTCACAAGTTTCATGACCTTTCCAGAAATCCAGAAGTCTTGAAAGTTGTCAATTTTGAGGAGATTGACATTGATGATTACGAAGAGCATCAGCATTTCAACGACCTTCTTTGCCTATGTGCCCGAGCTGGAAATCCAGCTGCTGAGTTCATGCTGGGAAAGGTTATCTCAATAAACTGCCCAAATCATTTTCTTCAATCATAAAGTGCTTCATGAATTTATTCGAGCTCGTCTATATAGAAAAAACTGACAAAAACGTTTCTCGGCCAACCTGAACTGTTTACCAAAATATGATCCATTTGACCCGAAATCTTTACCAAACCCGCCTGTTTTGCCACCTCTAATGTATGCTTTGATTTTTGGTTAATTTTGCAACTAATGATCGGACATTTGGCAGGCTCTACTGCACAATGATGCTTTTTTCTGGAGAATAATCTTGGAACATGATCATCCACTTCTTGTTCAAAATGCTTTAGCTAGTGGACTTTTGCGCCATCGGAAACTAGTGAGAAGGTTTATTTGTGACGCCAGTGATTCAGATATTGCTATAATGCGTTACCCGTTATCCAGCTACATGGTCTCAATGTTGGGGTGTAGAAGGGCATTTTTGTGTGGAATACTCCTAGCTATCGCCAACATGTGTTCCTATTATCTAGAAAAAGCGTGTAAATGCAGTATATGATGTATATATGACACCGTTTTACGGAGTTAATATGGGCATGGCTTGGCTGACAACACCATCAGGTAAAGCCCATCGTGCGCAAGTGCTTGAAATATTTGACCGAATGTTTGCTGCTCGTGAGTGAGAGTTTATGGCATGAATTGATGTTTGAAACAAAAATATAAATAAAGTGTTGAAAATCCTTTTTGGAGAACTTCCTTTGTCATGCATTTGCATAAGCTTTCTTTTTAACTTGTGAATTTGTTATTATGTTGGAGTCGATGTGTTATGAGCCATGTCGAGCAAGGTCTAGTTACAGTTAGAGATGCACAAAAAAACCGGTTTGAAAACCCAAACCGGTTTCAAACCGATACCCGAACCGGTCGTGAACTGGTTTAGACCAAACCGGTTTCAAACTGGTTCAAACCGCCGGTTTGAAACCTATACATTTAAACAGGTTTAACCCGAACCGTTTAAAAACTGGTTTCAAACCGGTCAAACCCGGTCAACGGCCCATCTCAAACCGGTCCGGGTTAAAAAAAACCGGTTTTGACTTTTTGTTGACCAAACCGGTTCGGTTCGGTTTTGAACCGGTTCGGGTTAAAAAACCGTTTTGTGCACCACTAGTTACAGTACAGGGACAGTTTGCAACTACAATGTGGCTTGTTAAGGTTTCAGCCGGCCCAAAGACTAGGATGGGCCGGGTTATTGATATCAGACATCAATCTTGTGACAAATTTTTATATGTTGCAGTTTAGTATTAAACTTGGTAAAATGTTTTGTTTTCCTAGTTTTTGTCATAAAATGACAACGTAACTTTCAAAATAAAATGTATTAGGTAAATGATGTAATGGAATATTTTATAAATTTAAAATTTCAAATTAGGACTTATCAAAGTATAATTAATAATATATATATCGAGATATATAAATCATTATTTTATGACATTAACTCTTAGAAATTAATATTTGCACCAAGCTTTTTATACGATTGATGCATAAAGAGATAATTGATGAGATGATTTGATATTACATGCTATGGATTGTTTTTTTATGTTACACCAAAATTCAAGTCGATATTTTCTTTCTAATCCTTACTATTGTTTGTTTGTCAATTAAGTTTTAACAAGTGATAATCAATACAAATTAGTTTTTAATCAACCAAAATTAAAAAGAAAAATCTATTCACCCCATCTAGTTTTCTACACTAATAATTGTTAAAATAAACAAGACCTAAATGAGAGGTTGGAGATGTGGTGTGCAGCCTTAGAGCGAAAAGGTTTACTTCAACGAGGGCAATAGTGAGGACACCCAAATAACTATTGGAGGCTAGGTTGTACAACAAATGACCAAGTTCAAGTACCTAGGATTGTTCTTCCATAGTGATGAGGTATGGACTGCGATGTAGCTCAACGTGTTCAGGCGTGTTAGTGCAAGTGGAGGGCAGCATAGGCGTTTTGTGTGACAAGAGATTCCTAGAGATTAAAAGGAAAGTTCTAGAGTTTTAGTTTGACAAACTATGCAATACGAAACTGATTGCTGGGTAATCAAGAAGACGCAAGCGTGAAAGTTGGAGGTGGCAGAGATGAGGATGCTTAGGTGCATGTGTGGGCACATAAGGTTGAACCGGATAAGGAATGAAATTTTTAGGGCTAGATTAGGAGTAGCATGCATTTCAGATAAGATAAAGGAGTGGATTTTGAGATGGTTTGGGCATGTGAGGAGGAGGAGGCAAATGACAACACCGGTAAAGAGCGTGGAAACCCTCACATCGGAGGGGAAGAGGAGCAGAGGTAGATCAAGTCTAACTTGGGACAAGTATATTAGGCGAGATTTGTTAGACTTGCACCTCTATGAGGATATGATCAGTGATAGAATTTCTTGAAAACATCAAATAAAGGTTAATGATTTTTTAGGGGAACATATAGATTTGGTCTTAGCACGGTCTTCATATCCTGCTTGCACTTCACTTAGGTTACCTTCTAGTTTTGGTGTGTCATTAATTTTTAAGTGTGCCTTTAGTCTTATATGTGGTTTGACTTTAGAAATAAGGATTATTTATGCATTTACGTTCTTTTATCTTCAGTTTCTATAAAATATGTTTTGTTACTATGTCAAGATGCATTCTTGTATGTTCCGTTTATTTTTCTATCTTAAGAAAGAAAAAGAGAAATTAGAGGTTTTTTCGAGCCATGGGTCTTTTAGGAGCAACATCTTTATTCTTTAGAATAGAGACAAGGTTTGTCTTCATTTCACCCTCTTCATACTTTAGCCTTATGTGGGATTTTGCTTAGTATGTTTGTTTGTTTATAGGACTAATTTTTGTCTAAAAGTTGGAGTGACAATGAAAATGTCATCTCAGTACTTAATAAATAAAAATCCTATAAGGCACGTGTCATTCTCTTATGCCCTCTCAGCTTTTTTTTTCCGCTCCTCTATCATATTAATTGTACACATTTCTTTAACTGTTTCTATAATTTTTTGTTTTTCGTCTCACTTTTATTAAATAATAATGATTTCTTTAATTATTTTTATAAAACGTTTTTGATCTTGAAAAAACTTAGGTTTGTTAATGAATTATTTTTATAAATTGAAAATTTCTTTCATTCTTTTTATAAAATATTTTTAAAAAATAACTGTATAACGTTTCTATAATTTGTATTAAAAACTATATAATATGTAAATCATGAGTTAGGTTATAGTAAAAAAGGGTTTTAAAAATAAGGGTAAGAACGATTCTGGATTTGACATATGTCCTTTTATTGTTTTTAAAAGGAGGGCATAATGGTCATTGTGTATTACACAATGAACTTGTATTACTCAATGAACTTGTATTACGCAATTACCTGACTAATTACACAATGACCATATATTACACAATGACCTAACTAATTACACAATGAGCTGGAAAGCTTAAAACACAATGATAAATACATATAACACAATGAACTTGTATTACACAATGAAATTGTATTACACAATGAACTTGTATTACACATTGACCTGACTAATTACACAATGAACTTGTTTTACACAATGACCAGACATGGTATTACACAATAAACTTGTAATACACAATGATCTGACTAATTACACAATGAACTTGTATTACACAATGACCTGACTAATTACACAATGAACTTGTATTACACAATGAACTTGTATTACACAATGACCTTGTATTACACAATGACCTGACTAATTACACAATGACTAGATATTACACAATGACCAGACGTGGTATTACACAATGAACTTGTATTACACAATGACCTGACTAATTACACAATGAGCTGGAAAGCTTAAAACACAATGATAAATACATATAACACAATGACCTGACTAATTACACAATGAACTTGTATTACACAATGAACTTGTATTACACAATGACCTTGTATTACACAATGACCTGACTAATTACACAATGACTAGATATTACACAATGACCAGACGTGGTATTACACAATGAACTTGTATTACACAATGACCTGACTAATTACACAATGAGCTGGAAAACGTAAAACACAATGATAAATACATATAACACAATGAACTTGTATTACACAATGAACTTGTATTACACATTGACCTCACTAATTACACAATGAGCTGAAAAACGTAAAAAAAATTTGTTTTTGTTTATAACGACACTATACTCGTTTTAAAGATAAAAAACATTTTTTTATTATGGTGTAATTTTTTTGAAAAAATAATGTCATATGTAAAATTTATGAACGTTTTAAAATGAGGGGAGAACTTGATAAAAAGTCAACAAAAGTTGCCAAGACTAAAATACCCTTTTAACAACTTTTTCTCCTACAATTTAATCTCAATCATTAAATTTTTTTTATAATTTGATCTAATGACCATAAATTCTTCTAACCCTTCTTAAAATTAGAATCATTTTTAACTGAACCTATTCCGTTAAATCACTATGACTAAGTGTATAAAATTTCAGTAGTATCGTAAAGTGTGGGAAATCCGCACCAAAACAAAGAGAAAACTCAGGCTGTGTTTGGGATTACTTATTTGAAACTCCTTTTGACTTATTCAAAAAGGTAATAAGTCATAAGTCATAAGTCACAATTTGTAACTTCTCAAAAACTTTGGGATTTTCTTTGAAAACTACTTATTGACTTATGCTATAAGTTAATAAGTTATAAGTAATAAGTAAGGATGGACTTACTTCTTGAAAAATGGTATAAGTAGGCTAAATAAGTAGCTTTCCCAAACACCTTATTAACTTATATAAGTTAATAAGTAGAGTAAATAAGTAATCCCAAACACCCCCTCAATTGCCATTCGCTCGCATGATCTTCTGCCGTTTCTCTCTCTAACAACTCCCGATAAAATGTAATTTAATCGCATTTTCTTTTAATCCTGATTGATTTCATAACACATTCCCCCTTTCAATCATCGAATCGATTATATGATCGTTTCTCACTCTTGTTTCGTTTTGTGAATGCAATTTTGTAGAATATATATGGGTAGGCTGTTTGTTGCAACTATGGAAGGGAGCATCTATAGTTGTAAGCATTGCAAAACTCATTTAGGCCTCTCTGATGATATCATCTCTAAGGTATATACACAATTCAAATGTAATTTATCCCTAAATCGTGATTGTTTATGTGATATGATCGAACAAGATGGTTATGAGAATGTGTTTGTGCCTTCTGTAGTTTTTAGGGTTCTGTAATTTAGCAGTGAGGGTTAGTAATTTTTCTTTAATTAAAATACAACTTACTGTATCAAGATGTTAATGTTTTATGTTAGAAGGTTGCTTCTCAAAGGATACATATGTTATAAGAAGGTTATTAGATCATTTTCATTAGGCAATAACATCAGTTAATTATATGATCTTCTTCTACAACAAGAATGGGCAATTGAAGAAAATGTGGGTTTGGATTGTCGGGGATGTAGGCTTTGTTCGGCCAAGGGGAGGGCACCCGGCCCTAGCCTCTAAATTAACGTTGCTTGTTCCCAAACTACGTAACCCTAATCTAGTAATTTTAAATAGATGGTTGGGCCTTTGTAGTTCCTAGAGCACAGAATAATAAAATACCCGCTAGTTGCAGTCCGTGGACGTAGGTCACACCAACCAAATCAAGTAAAATACTTGTGTTCCGTTTTCTTTTCAGATTTTGTGTGCGTGAGATAGTGTTTGTGTGTATTCCGATCAGTTCCAGACCTAACATGGATTTGGCAGATCTCACTTGATTTGCTTGAAGTTAGTGTAAATAGGATGTAGTTCTTGTTTCTGAAAACAGTTTTCTGTTTTAGTTCTAGCAAGCCTTCTTCATCGTCAAATATAATGATCTTACCTCTATAACCCGATGTTATACTATACTACAATATGTTGAGGTCACCATAAATCAATATTGATCCTGTGAGGTTATCATAAGACAGACATTAGTAAGATACGCCACCACCACCAACATCTTTTGCTAGGTTAATCATCTTCCTTTTTTTCTTACGTGTACCGGCCAAATTGTAACAATGAACCATTCTTAAGTTAGATACATGGTTCGGGATTTTGTTTGTTATCTTTGAATAATCATCTTATTGTGTAGATAAAATACCCTACCAAGGTGTTCTACAACATCTTGAATTCTTCCTTATTTTTTGCATTTTTTAGGTCAGACTGTAACAAGGACCTGTTCTTAAGTTTATGTGGTTGGAGATTTTGTTGGTTAGATTTCGAAAAATTGAGATAATCAATTTGTGGAAGTATTTTCTTTTCTTAAAATGGCAAATTGATTATGATTGACTTTTGCCAAGAAATATGATTCAGCTGGAGTCCTCAATTCATGTCTGCTACTTAGATGATCTATTTTTCTATTTAGAACAGAATTGGAATCGATTTCTCTTTGCACATCCTATTAATGCTTATGAGCCTTTTTGTGTGAGCTAACATTCTTTAATAATGTCTACGCCTTGCTGCTGTGATGGTTGTTATTTTGCTTGAACAGAACATTTCTACTGAGCCAAAACTTTGTTGAGTTCTGTTTAGTATATTATTGTATTCTTTAGCGTGCTAATTTGATTAACAGAATTAAAAGAAAGTCTAAATTTGAATTTAGTGCTCCATTTCAACTATCTTTTATAATTATTGACTTTCTCAAAGAATTAAAAGAGCTGGAGTGCCTTTTTTGCTTCAAAATGTTTAAAAGCCCCGCCGAAAGTGATTGCAATCTCGTAAATTACTTTATTCAAATAAGTTGGATCATTATTATAATAATAATAGTTTTATAATTATATTTAATGCACCAATAATATCTGAAATTCAACCTAATTTTGACCAATCCTAAACTTTTGTTGTTCTGTTTTGATTAATGACAGGCTTTCCACTGTCGACATGGGAAAGCTTATCTTTTTGATAAGGTGTAAGTGTTCTTGTTTTAAGTTTCTGTTTTAACACCTTTCCTTAAATCGGTCTGAAATATTCCAGATGTTTCCAGTGTAAATGTGACTGTTGGAGAGAAAGAAGAAAGGATGATGATAACCGGAATGCATACTGTTGTTGACATATTTTGTGTTGGATGTGGATCTATTGTTGGGTGGAAATATGTGAGATATTCTTTTGTATTTCTCACCTAACATTTTGGGAGTCAAACTTGACGATTTACAATTCGAAGTTGACACCTGTCAGAGTTATTTTTCATTGGTCATGGTCTTGTTCTTAAAGCAGTTTATATTAGTTACACATGGTTAATCAAGTTTATCCAGTAATCAGATTCAGGCCCATTTTCCGTTACTTTTTTAGTTTCAAAAGTAGTACTTTGACTTCAAAAGTCAAAGGTGGTCTGTCCTTGGGATGTAGGTAATGATAAAAAGACAACACCATTCTGAATGTCATGAATATGCGTTAATTTCAGGAGTCCGCGCATGAAAAAATACAGAAGTACAAGGAAGGGAAGTTTATTCTCGAGAGGTATACAAGCTGGCATTACAATTTTGAATAAATTTTACATTTTTTCTTTGAGAAAAAGACAAAAAAGGTTTGTGGTCACCCCAGACTGACTTGCTCTGCTTCAAGTCCTACTAATAAAAAGGTTGCTTTTCAAGGAGAACATGTTTTGACCCATGACCCAACCCGCCTGTCGCCCGTCTTTCTACCTCTATTTTTTGTTATTACGTTTGCATACAACTATTCGGTCAACTGTCCTGATAAAAAAGTTGACATTTCTTATTCGGGATTTTGAGCAGGTTTAAGGTTTTGGGGCCCGATGGGAGCATGTATGTGCTTGGGCAAGAGGTTCAGGTTGGTGGAAGTGACGCAGATGACGCATGATTCGCTCTCATGATCTGCTGCCTATAGTTGTACAGTCAAATGTGGTTATTAGGGGTGCTTATTAGTTGCTATTATTTTTTCTATTTCAAAACATCAGGCATGTCTTTTGCCTTTGACCAACTGGTAAGACCGTAAGATTGCTGATTTCTGACTGTAAACTCACGTGTTCGCATCACATGTGTTCTTTTTTGTGAGAACACAAGGGAAATAGAATGTACAGAATACTTGTTTTCTTGATTTTAGTAAAAATATGGAACCTAGGGTGCATTTGGGTTGCCCTTTCTTTAAAAGTTAACCTGGCCAAGATATATGGATTTCTTCGTTTAATAATCATTCACAACTTACTCTTTTATAAACTTACTCTTAGAAGTTATTGTAACTTTTCTATTATTTATTTGTTTTAGTTGACCAGTTTTTAAATGACCCTTTTTTGTGAGATTTTTAATCCTAATGTGGTTCATATTTAGTAAAGAGTCTAAAGATTTATTTTATTTAGTATGTTACTGGTTTTATTATTTAGCTTTATTTAAGATATTGAGTGTTTTGGCTTGAATGGGCTGGCATTCGAGCTTGTGATTGGCTGGGGTTTCATAGTAAATAAGGTTAGTATAAAAGAGGGTCGTTTCATAGAGTTTAAGGTGTGGTTTTTTATATTAATAAAAAAGTCGTGAGTTGTGCTTACCCACAAAAATCGTTGTCTTTTGAGTAATACGATCCAATTGTCCAACAATTGGTATCAGAGTAAGGTTTTAAGAGTTGACTTCCAAAGGGGGGGAGCAGCCAAGGGCTGCCATAGCAGATGTCAGCAGGTGGGTCGTCGTTGAAGGCTGCTGATCGGCGGTTTGTAAAGAAGGAAAAAGGGGTCAATAGTTGTTTTTTGGGCTGCAAAGTGCTATGATCGATTGAAGGCCGCTGAAATTCGATCAGTGAAGGCTGCTACAAAGATCTGTGATAAATCGAAGGTTGTTGGTTGATTTTGAAGATTGCCGGTGATCCGATCGAAGGGGGTGTGAAAGTTTCCGAATCAGTTTATGCATAAAACTGATTGTGTGAAACAATCAAATCGAGAAGAGAAGAAAAAAATGACTAATTCGAGTGATCATCTGTGATTAGTTTGGCAGGTTGTGAAGGCTGTAAAGGCGGTGAGATACCGGTGCGGAGAAGCTGTTTAAGCAGCGAGAAGTGATCAAGAACAATTTGTGTGACTCAGATTGTGGAAAAGATTGAGGAGAACCTGCGATCGGTTCAAGCCTATCCGGTCTATGAGAGATTGTCTAGAAGATCTGTGCGAGATAGATTTAAGTTGTGAGATACGACTGGTGTGGGTTGGTTGGAGATATAATTAAGACCGAGGAGAGACGCGCAAGGTAACTGCTGATAACAAAGACCTGAGCAATTCAGGTTGTGATCAGATCACATGTGAGGGGTGGGAAGTGTCTGAAAGTTGTGAAAGACGAACCTGTGTGAGTTAGGAATGAAGACCGTGTGAAACGGGGCGAAGAATCTATGGAAGGCAGATTGTGTTTTGTTTAATTTAGTAAGAAGGTTGTTACCGTTAACTTAATAATTTAATATCAACATTGACATTTTATTTTATTTTATTACTCATTTAGAAGTGTCGGTGGCATATACTTTGTAAACTAGCAAAACTAACCCCTTAACTTAAAAAATAATGACTATGATCCCCTCAAGTTTATAAAGTTTCAAGTTTACCCCCTATAATATATATAATATGATTTTTTTCTCAATAACTTTCATTCATTATTTAAAAATAATAATAATTTGTTGTTTTTAATATTTCTTCTTGGCGTCCCAGCATAAATTTTGTTAAAAACACCGACTGAAAAACATCGAATATTTTTTAGGTGTCGTGTGTCATCTTGACTGACAGTAACATGTTGGTACCGTGAAGATTGAGACTAACACAGACTATCATATATGTTTTTTTTTTATTTTTTTTATTTTTATATCAACCAAATCGTTTTATAATGAAGAATTAATATAGGACGATTACAATAAAGTGGCAGGTAAACGGGCAACAAGTTGCGCTGCAACCCCCTTTTGAATAGCAAAACCGATCCTACTAAAAACAAAGTTTTGGGTCTTAGGGGCCGAAATATTACTATGCCCGACTCGTTGAACCCTGTTTAGGAATTCCACTGCCTCCGGTGCTAGGAACCCAAAAGTATCAAAAGCAAAAGGAATAAACACGTGTTGGTTCTCTAAACAAGTTTTCTCGTGTTTAGCAACTTTGCCTGATTCCGCCTTTAAAGCAGCATGACCCGCCACAACCCCATTTTCCCTAAGCCCCACAAGAGGGGACACCCCTTGAGACTTTCCCTAAGAATATACACAGACTGAAAAACATCGGTACCGCTATATAACTGTCTTTGTTACTAATTTTTCTAATAAGTTTGTCGTTTCAATGTTAAATGATTATTACATCGTATCGTGAATTTTATAAAAAAAAATGCATATGTATATTCTTCTAGTAAATAATGTTTTATTTTTTTAATAAGTCAAAACAATATATAGGAATTTTATGTGAAAACAATATACAGGAATGTAGCGTGTATAAAGTTAGACCAAGCACCCCTCAAAATATCTACACCAGAAATTTTATAAGTCAAAACAATAATGTTTTATTGTTATTATTATTAAGATATTACAAAATGTGATTATATATAAAGTCGAACCGCACTAGGAAACCACAAACTAAAGACAACAATGAAATTCCTTGTTTTAATGTTGGCAGTATTTCTAACATTCTCCTTTACAGCATCTGATGATACTGAAACCTACAACCTGATTCACTCAAGCAACTTAGCAAGGCCAGACTGCGAAAGCCGATGTGGGGACTTGATTGTTCCCTATCCTTTTGGCATTGGCATCGGATCAAATTGTTCTATAAACGAGGGGTTTGACATCTACTGCAACAATTCTGTAAGCCCTCCAAAGGCCTCTTTTCATAAGACAAGTTACACCTCCATCAAACTGATATCTGACTCTATCATTCGGCGTTCCAATTTAGTGGCGAGTAATTGCTCTTTTCTAGATGGCTCTTCAAGTTCATACACAATTACCTCGGCGGACTTTACGTCTACACCATACAGCTTCTCAGAAGTAAATATGTTCACGGTGATTGGTTGTGATAGTTATGCTTGGTTGACCTCAGAAACACATTATAGGAACGTGTCTACAGGTTGTATGGTGTTTTGCTCAAATCCAGAGGAGGTTGTAGGTGATGAGTGCTCAGGAAATGGTTGTTGTCAGTCACCCATACCCCAAAACATGATCTACTATGAAACTGAGGTCGAAAGCTTGCTGAATTCACGAAAAGCGAGGGATACGAGGTCGTTTGCTCCTTGTACGTATGCCTTTATTGGTGAGGAGAATGTATTCAAGTTTAACGGTATAAGTGATTTAACAGCAAAGGATGTAAATGACACTTCCTTCGCAGAAAAGATTGAATCTAGTGTGCCAGTGGTGCTTGAGTGGGCTATTGGTAATCTGAGTTGCGCGGAAGCCAAAGCAACCCATGATTTTGCCTGCCAATCAAATAGTGTGTGTGTGGACTCTACAAGGGAAACTCGTGGGTACCGCTGTGCATGTAAAGCCGGCTATCAAGGAAATCCATATTTGTCTCCTGGATGCCAAGGTACTAATATTTTTTTATTTTTTTTTAAAGGCAAATTTCTTAATATCCTTTGCTTCTTTAATCTTTAGTGTTATTAGAAGATTTTTCTTTACCACCAACCCCAATGGCTGCCTAGGTACTAATTAATTACCAACTTTTGCATATAGATCATTAATATATTAATCATGTCCATTTGTTTAATGATGTGATTTTATATGTGAAAAATAGCTGTAAAGGGAATAATTATAAGTTGGTTGTCATTTATGATAAACAAATGCAAATATGAAATTAATTAACTTTCCGTTGACTTTGAAAGAGTCAAATATATGAAGTTGTGAACGGGTGTAGATTGTAAAGTTTATATTTTTTTTTGAAGGCAAATTTTTTAATTTCAGTTGAGAGTGGGACTTGAGCCCATGAACTCTTCAAACCTTGGTGTTTCTTAGAGGATTTTCCTTTACCATTGGACCACCAGACATCAAGTTTTGACTTGCTGCTGACGTGATATGAATACGTTTTATTTTTGTAAATAATTAGGTTAATTGTATTAAATTTTCTTTTATCAAATGTTAATGGAGAATGACATAAAAATTTATTATACTCTGGATTAATAAAACCCGTGCACTTATGTGGGTAATAAATTGATGGCGTAATTTCATATATACCCCTACAAACTTAAAAAATATCATATATACCCAATCAAAACTAAAAATATCATATATACCCTTACAAATATGTAATAATATCATATAGGGGAGGGATCAAGAGAAAACCACAAAGTTAGGCGAAAACCACATCATTTCAGGCAATTTTTTTATTTACGTATACGTATCCAAAAACAATTTTTTTGATTTACGTATACGTAACCATAATATTTTTGTTTTATGTTTACGTATACGTAACACTATGTGTAAAAATGTTTAATATTACATTGATACTCTTATAAATAAATAAAAATAAAATAAAACAAAAAATAAATATTATTATATGATTGGGTAAAATTGATTTTTTAGTGGTTTTCTCGGTTTTCGCCTAACTTGTGGTTTTCTCTTGAACCCTCCCCATATCATATATACCTATTTCATTAAAAATAACTTAAAAGATGACTATTTTACCCTTATTTATCTAAAACTTTAAAATTTCATATTTTTCAATTTTTAACATTGAAATTTCATATATACTCATTTTTAACTTTAGAATTTTATATTTAGCAAGAAACAATAGTTTTCTTAAAATACTATTTTGAATTTTCTAATTCTTTTTTATAAATTTACCAATTTTCTTTTATAGTATTAGAACTTTGTAGCTTTTTCGCAATCATTCCTACTGAATCGATGCCTTCTGAATGAGTTTGGAGAATCGCGATAGTCGCCATAAAAATAGGAGAACAAGTGATCTTTTATATATGTGATAAAACTAAAAAAGTACGTTATAAAAAATCATATAATGGATAAGGGTATAATGGTCATAAAATAACAAATTATTTAAATTGGGTGTATATGATATTTTTAGTTTTGATTGGGTATATCATATATTTACCCATGTTTATACGAGTATATATGATATTATCCCTAAATAGATCATGTGAGTATAGAGCCATATATATATTTTATGCATTTAACCACAGAAATTAAATAATTTCTTTATAATTAACACGATATATATTCTTTTGTTTATAGATATCGATGAATGTAATCTGAACACGTTTACATGTTATGGAGAGTGTGTGAATACTATCGGGAATTACACGTGCAAATGTAAAGAAGGATATTCCGGTGATGCCATGGTTAAAGATGGTTGTCGCAGTAAATCATTCAACGTGCTACACTTATCGTTAGGTATGTATTCGTATCTCTTTGTATTTTTTAAGCTAAAATAGTATGCTTGAATTTTCAATTAAAAACTAAATAAAAATATATGATTATAAATTACAAAATAATTCCTCTTTAACCAACTAAATTCTCTCTCTAATCCTGTACCTCCCTTCACATTCCATTCCCTTATATAAGTCAAATTCCTATATTATTTTAAGAAAAAATTGAAGTTTTTTCATCTAATATCATACTTCATCCCATTACGGGGACTAAATTTAAAGACTTTCTCATTATAGAGATTCACCATTCAAACAACATCTTCGTTTCCTCGTATGTTTTGAGTGGAAGAGAAATAAGAATAAAAAAAATATTATCTAATTAAATTGAAATAATAATGTAGAGGGTATTCAAAATATGAACAAAATTTAGAGATAAAGTTAATTTATAACTAAATTATAAGATGAACCCATTGTAAATGCTCTTATTCGTAACAAGTTTCTAGTATATCTTCTCTTCTTCCGAATCACTCCTATGTAATGTCTCCCTAATTCATAACAAGCTTCTAGTAGATTTTTCTTGCTTCTTATTTGTTTCTAATGAATTTCGTCATAGTTTCAGAATGAATATGTTTATATGAAAAACGATCATATCTATAGTTTTTTGTTTTTAATTATCTTCTTTTTTGGTAATAAATAGACTTTCAAATTTATTTTCTTAATCAAATAATTGTTGTTTTTATTGGAATACCATTTATTTACATCCTTATATATTTTGAGATCGTTGGCATTTGACTTATTCCATTTCGCCGTTTTTGCTTGATATTTTCTATAAATTTGAATAAGGTATACATCTTTCTGGATTTTTTTTTAGAAACTGAAAGCGAAAACCCATTTTTTCCCTCTTTATTTGACCTACTTAGCCTAATGAAAATAACCTTTCACGCCCAATTTTTAGGAGGGAGGGAGGGATCATATCCCAAATTTTATTTTCTTAGGCCCATAGATGAAAAAAACTCACTTTTTTACGATTAGGAGGTTTATTGAAATAAAGTTCAACCCTGGATTCTATTTTTTTTTACTACTCAGAGCTTTGATACATTTTGAATCCGAGAGATGTCTACTCGAGGAGGATAATCATATGTTTCTCGCGTATGGTGAATAGCTGGGATATGGAGGAATATGTGGAAAGGCATTTTGAGAATCTGTTTGATTCTACTATGTTACGTTCATTTAAAGAAAGGAAGGATCCCAAAAGGGTCGATCTTTCTTTTAGTTGTTGAATCTCTCTTTGATTGAGTAATGTGCGATATTCCGAATCCAGTTCTTCCCCTCAGCTAACAAAGTGATATTGGCGAAATTTCCACATATGAAATTGAGCAAAGTTTTTCAAACATTCGACACCATGACATCTTTTCTATTTGCTTACTTGAACATATATTCTTTTTTAAAAAAAAGAACTGTTTAATTTCACAAAAGGGCATCCGATTGGATTAAATGGATGATTGTTTCTCATTTAGAATCTGTTGATAAATTCATTACCCACACCCTTTTTCCCTACCATCTTGTACCAATGGAAACCACATTCACCGAGGGAATTTCGATGAATGCGTAAAGCCCTCTGTTTTGTTTTGTTTTGTTTTGTATCGGAGGGCTTGTTTTGTAAGTTTCCCTTTTTATTTGAATCCTAAAACTACAGAGGATATCTAATATTATATGCTTTAAACTTTTTGTCTACCTTGATGGGCTAAACTTGTTTATCGAATATGAATAAAAACTAAATAAAAATATGCTTCAACTTTCCTTTTTATTTGGAATTAAGGAGATAAAAGAAAGAGAGGGAAGATAAAGGTATAATATAATTTTGTGTTCAGGAGTTGAAAGGAAATTAAAGATTTTATGCGTTCTCGAGTTGAAAGGAAGAGAAAAGAATGTTATAATTTTACGTCTACACCCTTCAAGATTATTTATTTAATAATAGGTTGAGGATATGTTGGGATATTTCAAAGAATTAAAGTTTGATCACTTTCCTTTCTTTCTAAATCTCGCCAATTTGGAAGTAAGAAAATAAGTAACAATATCCATTCCTTTTCGCTCAATTTCTCTCCACTTCCTTCCTTTTTTTTCATCACCCAAGATCTTTGATGAGAAAAACAAATGCTTGCTTCAGATGTTGGTTTCTTTATTAACTTTTAAATTTGGTTAGTTGTGTAGTGTGTTTGAATATGAGAGACCGGGGTATGGCGGAACTACCGATTGTTTAGTTGGGATGTGGGTTGCTGATTAAAAAAGCTTAGTAACAACGTGCAATGGTCAAACCCACCTGAAAGTTTTCACCTTTTCATTCTGGTATTTTCTAAATTCCAAAATTCATATGATAGTTCTATTCCTCAAAAGATTGGCTAGCTGGGTCATCTTTACTTTCAAACTTCGCCCCAAAAATATCATTGGTTCCATCATTCAGGTTTGAACCTACATGTTACATGTCAATTGGTAGTTTTAATAAGTACAGGGGCTTGTATGTCACTTTTGTAATTCTGAGGGGGTATTGTGTAAATAATTAGCAACAGATGTTTTAGGTCGTTATATACCGTTGTAACCGATTGTAAGATCATCTTTTGATAATGAATTGATTCGTTTTCCTCTCTTACGATTCTTCTCAATTTCTTATCGTAACACTACACATGTCTATGATGTTATTTGACATTTCTTACATAAACTATTGAATATTTAATATTATGTGGGTAAAATTACATGGATGGATTGATAAAGCTCCTGAAGATAACCTACATTTGCCAATGTGTTTATACCTACAGATTTGTCAATTAAGAATTTCCAAGAGAAGGTGCGAGAGTGTTATGTTTCAAGTAAAATCTTAATTTGAATTTTGGCTCTCATGGTCTTTGAATTTCTAAACAGGAGAATCTTCCTGTTATGTCGAGGAAGTCACTATATTCAAGGTTATGGTATAAGCTTCATACAACATTTTCTACTCCTAAAGCTTTTGTTAAGCTAGATTTTTAATGTCCATTTGGTGGCGACTCCCTTTAAACAAATGTTCTTACTGATATTTCAACACGGTTATTAACGGATTACGTAAATGAATATGGTTAGTCAAAAAGCTTCCTTAATTTAATTATACAACAAACATTTATTGTACATAGTTAAATGTTGCATGTTATATTCTTAATTTATCTTATTTGTACATTTCAGCTTATGAAGATTGATCTCAAGATTTACAATAACTATGTAGAACTTTCAAAGGCTCTTGAGAAAATGTTCAGTTGTTTACTTTGGTATGCTTGCTTTATTTGTCGTCTTTTGATGTTTTAAATGCAATAAATTTGTTAAATTTATGTTTTTCTTAATGGGGGGAACTTTGTGTTTAGTAGAGTAGGATTTGCTATTCAGAAGGGGGTAGCGGCGCAACTTGTTGCCCGTCTACCTGCCATTAGTTTGTAATTGTGACGGTCATCTCGTTATCAAACTTGGAATTTTGATCAAAAAAAAAAAAGTTTTTCTATTAATGTGGTCGTGTTATTAACTAAAAATCTAAACTTATGTTCTTGGTTTTGCAGGATGTTTATAGATTCATGCAATAGATTGAGGATAATGAAAGGCTCAGAAGCAATTAGAGTGTATGTGTTAATGGCCAAGACAAGTGGGAAACCCGCGCGATGCTTTCACATCAATTTTACATCTTTGTCCTCCTCGAAGTCACGTTGAATCTTTAATATTTTACTAATAGTGAATCATTCAAAATAATTGAATCCTTTTTTTTTCACAAAGCATACAAAATGGCATGTTAATATAAATATAAGTTCTTCATGATGAGCTCTTTATATATCTCCTGGTCTAATCTTGAGCATTCAGAATATAAAAAATAGAGGTTTTTTACTTTGATTTGGTAGCATCATATTAGTGGTAAAAAACCTTTAATTATGGTTAGAAAATCTAATTAGACATTGGTTTGCATTGGATACTGCTTAAACCTTTAAAAGGCTACAAATGAAGTCTGTAAATGAAGTCTGTTACCCTGTTTCCATGTTAAGCATATATGTTTGATTGTTGAATCAATTGATTGTTATCATTTTCACGCACTGTATCATTGATGATATATGGTTATTTGATTGTTTCATGTTTTTGTGTTTTCAGTGGAGAAGATGAACATGAGTTGCAGGGCTTACTAAGCTGGTGAGTGCTACAAAAGGTTTCATGCCATTTTGTATGTTTTATGAAAAAAAGGATTCAAAATTATTTTGAAATGATTCACTATTAGTAAAGTATTAAAGATTCAAAATTATTTTGAATGACGGTTTTTTCTGTGAAGTGAAATTTAATTACCATACTTGAATCCTTTTAAACATTAATGGTGTTTTCTGTGAAGTGAATATATAGAGGGGATGACCTAAATTAGACCAGGAGATATATAAAGATAGCAACCGATATTGCTAAAACAATTTGGTAATACAGATAAACATGTTTTGTGAAAAAAAGGATTTCATGCCATTTAAAACCACATGAAATCAGGTTTGTATTTTCTTTTATATATATATATATATATATATATTGTTAAAAAAAACCTTTGATCTGTACTTCATCTTTGTATTTGGGTTGATCAGGTACTTTGTATTTAGGTTATCAAGGATAACTGTATTAGCAATACTTGATATAGAAGACAGACGAGCAACCCATATACAAAGATGAACTACAAATGAAAGGCTTTTATACATTCAAAATCATTAATACATACACTTTGTCTGATTTTGCTTACAATTAAAGAAACACAGCTATTCCATATTAAAAAATATGTCAAAGCGCCCCGGATACCGGACGGGTATAAAACTAGTTGTATTATTGATTGAGACTACTTGTGTATGCAATAGTAGGTAGAAGACCTTGTCCTCTACAGAAGATTCAAAATGTCTATGAGAATAACACTAAAGCTTTCTCTATCAGTTGGTCCCAAATGAATATCCTCCGTATAGCATTTCTTTGTTCTCTTCCGTATTTGGATTTGATTTTACAAAGTGTAATAATAATTTAAAATACTAATTAACACGTACGTTTTGTTTCAAATTTAGACTATGCAATTCGCAAATTTTATTATTACTATATATTAACCAAGTTTACATTAATTATAGTGAAATACCTTATAGATTCATCATTAGTTTTTTTTTCTTTTTATTCTTATTTTTGATGTTTGATGGACTAGCTGAGTCAACAATTGTATTATTGATTGAGACTACATGTGTATGGAATAGTATGAAGAAAGACTTAAATGGCTGACCTTGTCCTCTACAGAAGATTCAAAATGTCTATGAGAATAACACTAAACCAAATGAATATCCTCCGTATAGCATTTCTTTGTTCTCTTCCGTATGTTCATATCAAGATGTAATGATCAGAAAGGTATTTGGATTTGCTTTTTCAAAGTGTAATAATAATTTAAAAATCATAATGCAATCTGGTACTTAAGACTAGAGGTAGTTTGGTAATTTTCAAACACTCCCTTGTGTTTTGAGCTTTCGTTTCCTACACATGTTAACATTTTTGAAAAGATAGCAACTACAGAAATAAAAATTAAAGATCAACTTTCCGAGCTAGAAACACTTTGGGAAGACGATACTTGTTGCTATTTGCGTGGAAAGTGACACATTGGGGAATGTTGGGACACACTATGCCTAAGTGTTGAAATCCTAAGAGCTTGTGCTACGAATTGAAGCACAAGGGTGAAAAGGAGACGAAAGCAATAGGTTCCAATGCCTAGAACCGAGCACTTCTATTCACCGTGGGAAATTGGTCAGGAAAAGAGGAAGAAGACCACCAGGGGATGATTAAATTAGAGGTTAAATTGAGGATGATTAAAAAGTGAGAGTAAAAAAGATAAAGAAATAAAATAAATATGTAAAAGGACTAAAATACCCCTCATTTAACTGAGAAAAATGGATGATGTTAGTTGACGGGATGATAGTGGCAAAATTTTACAACCACAAGGACCTAGATACAAGAAAATAAACTATTGGATGAAAGTGACAATTTGAACAAAACCACATAGACGAAAATGACAGTTTACTCAATATATATATATATATATATATATATATTACTTGGGATGTAGCAAGTTAATTATTTATAAAACTCAAAATAATGAAGTGTTTCTCAGCCCTCCCAAACCGATCTAACACATTTTTGACTCAAACTGAGGCACAAAGGGCTCGTAACCAAATGACTCAAGAACAGTCAAAATATGTCAATAGGACTCAACTAAGAATCTAGTGAACAAAAGCATAAAGATATTCGACTTCTTTTAACGAACAAAACATAATTATAATGATAACCTAATATCCTATTATATAATACTATAAACTTTGTAAACTAAACCTATACAATATAAATTTCACATAACAAAACTAAATAAAAGATATTGATCATCTTAGAGATCACCCAAGACCTTCTCGAATCCACCACCTAGTCCACGAACCCGTCGACCCTCTTTTCTCTTGCGAGCCCAAACAATCGATTGACCCAATACCGGATAAAAAGGCCCACCATGCCATCTTCCGAATACCTATAAGAGAACCCGTGGATGCTCCTGCGGCATACCCGACATGTTAGAAAAAGACTTGTCCACGAGTCTTGTATAACCCACCAACAAAGCCCGTGAAACCCCGAGATGTCCCACTTAAAGATCAAGCCCAATACCTCTAGCCCAATCCAAGCCTCTTGACCTAATGAACCCATCTCGACACTATTATGATCACTATCCTACTCGAATCCAAGCTGGCATTTATCTTCAGAAGAAGATGAGTCAAATACTGATAATTGACTCGTATGAGTGTAATTCCAAATTCTACAAGACACTTTTTCTTTATCTTGCACCCGATATGAGCAATCCCAACACACAACCCACATGGTAATGTCACTAGGAGCAACTAACTCTTCACGTCTTAACCCAACAAGAATCCCTCACTCTTCGGTGACACTATGGATAGATAATCAATCAACAATAACTTTGATAAATAATCTGGTCTTTTATGGTAGGAGTAAGCATACTAATACTCGCTTTCACTTCATAAGGGAGAGTATGTTAAAAATGGAGAGATACAAGTTGAACACGTTCAAGGTTGTAAACAAAAGGCGGCTATACTCACGAAAGCATTGCCAAGAGTCAAATTTGAAGCAATGAGAGTTTCTCGAAGTGGTGGATTTTGGAGGTACGAGCAAGGAGTAAGGAGGTGAATGTTGGATACTCCTTGCGTGACAAGCAAGTCTTGCGTAGCAAGACTAAGAAGAAGATAGAGTTTGTTTGTTTAATTTATTTTAAATTTGAATACTAATCATGTTTAGAGTATAATATGTATTATTTGTTTGGTTCCATATAAATAGTATAGGTTATATGTATGTTTTTTATCACTTGAAATTAATAGAAAACAGTCAAGTTAGTCCACTCAAAAAGTGTGTGTCTGTTCGTTCTTGTTACCGATCCAATTTTGATTAAATCCAACAGTTATTAGTTGCAGATGATGCATTACTCACGTGTTCCTATCACATGTGCCCTTTTTGCGAGAACACAAGGGAAATATAATGTACATAATACATGTTTTTTTGATGGTTACAAGTTTTGCTTATATACAAGAAGAGAAAGATATATAAGGTGATGATGAAGATGAAGGTGAAAGCATTGAATTTCAAGGACTCTCACTTCTCTGAATCTTAACTTAAGGAAGAAATGCAATGATATGGTTATCTCATGGATACTTAACACTCTTTCACGAGAAATTAATGAGAGTGTTCTCTATGTTGAAACTACTCAACAACTTTGGGATGAGTTAGCCGACATATATGGTCAAAGAAATGGAGTACGTAAAGTTCTATCAGCTGTAAAAAAGCTCTGTGCAATTTCTCAAGGAAATAACGACATATCTACTTACTTCACAAAAATTAAGTCTATTTGATATGGTAATGCCCTTGAGCCTATTCCTCATAATGAACTTAATGCCCATGAGCCTATTTCTCCTTGCACATGTGGTAATGCATGATTGTTGGCCTAACGTGAGGCAGACCAGCGTTTGATGCAGTTTCTTATGGGTCTCATTTCATATTAGAAATGATCCGGGGGAACATCATTATGATGAAGCCCATTCCCTTTATCAATCAAGCTTATGCTTTTTTTATTCAAGATAAGAAACATAGGAAACTTCATTCACCCACACAGTTTGAATTGTGTGTACTCATTGCAAGAAGTCGGGGCATGATGTTATTAAATGCTACCGTCTAATTGGTTTTCTCAAAGATTTCAAGTTTAATAAACCATCAGAGGTTGCTACAAACGCTAACTCCGACACCACTACTCTTGCTTCTATTTCTGCTCCACAATCTGGTTTATCCGTAGATCGTATACTGCTTTAATGCAACTCCTTCAACAAAGTTCGGGGGGTAATGGTGGTGTTTCTCATGTTCAACCACTTAGCTTTGTTAGCTTTGCATGTATTATTGTTTGCAATTTAGGTAAGGTCGAAACTAGGATTATTGATACAAATGGTAGTGATCATATGTGATTTGATTTTAATTTGCTTTCTAACGTTCAATTTCTTAGTTCTCCCATTTATGTTTTTCTTTCGAACGGGCATGTCTTAATTGTTACGCAGCGGATGTGAATAGTGCAGGTGATGATCCGTAGTTGAACTGAAAGTGAATAAGACAAAATTAAGAAAATTGATGTTTACCCGTCCCATTCATTTCACTGTAGAACTAGCGGATCTCCACCTGCACTATTTACATCTGCTAGCGGATCACCTAGAATACATGAAAACTTCAAAACCTATAACAAAACATTTTTTAAACATTATCTACTATGAAACAGAGGTCGAAAGCTTGCTGAATTCAGGAAACGTGAGGGATACAAGTTTAACGGTATAAATGATTTAACAGCAAAGGATGTAAATGACACTCCTTTTGTAGATTGTTGGAAATCAGACCCTTCACGCACACAACAAAACACGATCTTAAACAAACTATGTTCGAATATTTTATTAATATTGAAACCAAAACCACACTTGAACCCATTACATTAACTCCTTATAGGCCTATATATAATAAGCTAATGTTAACTCTATTCAAACTCAAACGCAATTAAACAATTAAATAAACCAACTTTTAGTTAGACAACTTGAGTGGGCTATAACAATTTTGTTATGGTAAAGATTATTTTATTACAGAGAAACTCTATCTCTATATACAAAAGGATGCTAATTAGAAGGCTATCAATAAGCCAACAATTAGACTGAGCGTAATGTACCCGTGAGCCGATGGCTCACCCCACCACGGGCTTGAAACACCGTGTCGCTGGTGGGTGAGGAGGGCGTGAGGTCTGAAGGTGAAGGTGTTCACCTGCGTGAGAACTGGTCTTCTTCCAATCGCTTTCAATTTTTGTACCAAATGGTCCAAATCTCAATTATATATGAGCTACATTATTTTAGTTTCTAAATTAACTAATAAAAATAAAATAATCTTATATATTTGAATTATTAACGTCGGTTTGTACTTTTTAGAGATGAAAACATCAACCTATTCGTATACTTTTAAATTAAATTAGATTTTTTATTTATTTGTGATTTAAATAGTATTATTTTTTAATATAAACAATATATACAAATTAATTAAATTAAAAAAATAATAATTATGTAATTATTACAAAACTGATCACTTTCACCCCACCATTACACATTTGTGTGAAAGTGAAGGTGGGTTGTGACAGTGTCTACGTGACGCCTACGTAACACAGTCAGGTCAGGTCAAAGCGGTGGGGTTCTTATGGTTTTCCAATAGATCGAAATATAAGGATATCACTTGAGATAAGTGGTGTAAATTTGTAATTATGTAGTTTTTTATTTCCTGTGTTTGTTTGCTCTACCCGGTTTGGGTAGTTCTTGTTTCTAATGAAGTTAACCGTTAAAAAAAACGTACACAATATGGAAAGTGAATAAAATAATTGATTAGGTAGGAGAAAAATCGTTGTTGTCTTTTGAGTAATACAATCCAATTGTCCAACAATTGGTATCAGAGTAAGGTTTTGAGAGTTGACTTCCAAAGGGGGGGAGCAGCCAAGGGCTGCCATAGCAGATGTCAGCAGGTGGGTCGTCGTTGAAGGCTGCTGATCGGCGGTTTGTAAAGAAGGAAAAAGGGGTCAATAGTTTTTTTTGGGGCTGCAAAGTGCTATGATCGATTGAAGGCCGCTGAAATTCGATCAGTGAAGGCTGCTACAAAGATCTGTGATAAATCGAAGGTTGTTGGTTGATTTTGAAGATTGCCGTTGATCCGATCGAAGGGGTGTGAAAGTTTCCGAATCAGTTTATGCATAAAACTGATTGTGTGAAACAATCAAATCGAGAAGAGAAGAAAAAAATGACTAATTCGAGTGATCATCTGTGATTAGTTTGGCAGGTTGTGAAGGCTGTAAAGGCGGTGAGATACCGGTGCGGAGAAGCTGTTTAAGCAGCGAGAAGTGATCAAGAACAATTTGTGTGACTCAGATTGTGGAAAAGATTGAGGAGGAGAACCTGCGATCGGTTCAAGCCTATCCGGTCTATGAGAGATTGTCTAGAAGATCTGTGCGAGACAGATTTAAGTTGTGAGATACGACTGGTGTGGGTTGGTTGGAGATATAATTAAGACTGAGGAGAGACGCGCAAGGTAACTGCTGATAACAAAGACCCGAGCAATTCAGGTTGTGATCAGATCACATGTGAGGGGTGAGAAGTGTCTGAAAGTTGTGAAAGACGAACCTGTGTGAGTTAGGACTGAAGACCTTGTGAAACGGGGCGAAGAATCTATGGAAGGCAGATTGTGTTTTGTTTAATTTAGTAAGAAGGTTGTTACCGTTAACTTAATAATTTAATATCAACATTGACATTTTATTTTATTTTATTACTCATTTAGAAGTGTCGGTGGCATATACTTTGTAAACTAGCAAAACTAACCCCTTAACTTAAAAAATAATGACTATGATCCCCTCAAGTTTATAAAGTTTCAAGTTTACCCCCTATAATATATATAATATGATTTTTTTCTCAATAACTTTCATTCATTATTTAAAAATAATAATAATTTGTTGTTTTTAATATTTCTTCTTGGCGTCCCAGCATAAATTTTGTTAAAAACACCGACTGAAAAACATCGAATATTTTTTAGGTGTCGTGTGTCATCTTGACTGACAGTAACATGTTGGTACCGTGAAGATTGAGACTAACACAGACTATCATATATGTTTTTTTTTGTTTTTTTTATTTTTATATCAACCAAATCGTTTTATAATGAAGAATTAATATAGGACGATTACAATAAAGTGGCAGGTAAACGGGCAACAAGTTGCGCTGCAACCCCCTTTTGAATAGCAAAACCGATCCTACTAAAAACAAAGTTTTGGGTCTTAGGGGCCGAAATATTACTATGCACGACTCGTTGAACCCTGTTTAGGAATTCCACTGCCTCCGGTGCTAGGAACCCAAAAGTATCAAAAGCAAAAGGAATAAACACGTGTTGGTTCTCTAAACAAGTTTTCTCGTGTTTAGCAACTTTGCCTGATTCCGCCTTTAAAGCAGCATGACCCGCCACAACCCCATTTTCCCTAAGCCCCACAAGAGGGGACACCCCTTGAGACTTTCCCTAAGAATATACACAGACTGAAAAACATCGGTACCGCTATATAACTGTCTTTGTTACTAATTTTTTTAATAAGTTTGTCGTTTCAATGTTAAATGATTATTACATCGTATCGTGAATTTTATAAAAAAAAATGCATATGTATATTCTTCTAGTATATAATGTTTTATTTTTTTAATAAGTCAAAACAATATATAGGAATTTTATGTGAAAACAATATACAGGAATGTAGCGTGTATAAAGTTAGACCAAGCACCCCTCAAAATATCTACACCAGAAATTTTATAAGTCAAAACAATAATGTTTTATTGTTATTATTATTAAGATATTACAAAATGTGATTATATATAAAGTCGAACCGCACTAGGAAACCACAAACTAAAGACAACAATGAAATTCCTTGTTTTAATGTTGGCAGTATTTCTAACATTCTCCTTTACAGCATCTGATGATACTGAAACCTACAACCTGATTCACTCAAGCAACTTAGCAAGGCCAGACTGCGAAAGCCGATGTGGGGACTTGATTGTTCCCTATCCTTTTGGCATTGGCATCGGATCAAATTGTTCTATAAACGAGGGGTTTGACATCTACTGCAACAATTCTGTAAGCCCTCCAAAGGCCTCTTTTCATAAGACAAGTTACACCTCCATCAAACTGATATCTGACTCTATCATTCGGCGTTCCAATTTAGTGGCGAGTAATTGCTCTTTTCTAGATGGCTCTTCAAGTTCATACACAATTACCTCGGCGGACTTTACGTCTACACCATACAGCTTCTCAGAAGTAAATATGTTCACGGTGATTGGTTGTGATAGTTATGCTTGGTTGACCTCAGAAACACATTATAGGAACGTGTCTACAGGTTGTATGGTGTTTTGCTCAAATCCAGAGGAGGTTGTAGGTGATGAGTGCTCAGGAAATGGTTGTTGTCAGTCACCCATACCCCAAAACATGATCTACTATGAAACTGAGGTCGAAAGCTTGCTGAATTCACGAAAAGCGAGGGATACGAGGTCGTTTGCTCCTTGTACGTATGCCTTTATTGGTGAGGAGAATGTATTCAAGTTTAACGGTATAAGTGATTTAACAGCAAAGGATGTAAATGACACTTCCTTCGCAGAAAAGATTGAATCTAGTGTGCCAGTGGTGCTTGAGTGGGCTATTGGTAATCTGAGTTGCGCGGAAGCCAAAGCAACCCATGATTTTGCCTGCCAATCAAATAGTGTGTGTGTGGACTCTACAAGGGAAACTCGTGGGTACCGCTGTGCATGTAAAGCCGGCTATCAAGGAAATCCATATTTGTCTCCTGGATGCCAAGGTACTAATATTTTTTTATTTTTTTTTAAAGGCAAATTTCTTAATATCCTTTGCTTCTTTAATCTTTAGTGTTATTAGAAGATTTTTCTTTACCACCAACCCCAATGGCTGCCTAGGTACTAATTAATTACCAACTTTTGCATATAGATCATTAATATATTAATCATGTCCATTTGTTTAATGATGTGATTTTATATGTGAAAAATAGCTGTAAAGGGAATAATTATAAGTTGGTTGTCATTTATGATAAACAAATGCAAATATGAAATTAATTAACTTTCCGTTGACTTTGAAAGAGTCAAATATATGAAGTTGTGAACGGGTGTAGATTGTAAAGTTTATATTTTTTTTTGAAGGCAAATTTTTTAATTTCAGTTGAGAGTGGGACTTGAGCCCATGAACTCTTCAAACCTTGGTGTTTCTTAGAGGATTTTCCTTTACCATTGGACCACCAGACATCAAGTTTTGACTTGCTGCTGACGTGATATGAATACGTTTTATTTTTGTAAATAATTAGGTTAATTGTATTAAATTTTCTTTTATCAAATGTTAATGGAGAATGACATAAAAATTTATTATACTCTGGATTAATAAAACCCGTGCACTTATGTGGGTAATAAATTGATGGCGTAATTTCATATATACCCCTACAAACTTAAAAAATATCATATATACCCAATCAAAACTAAAAATATCATATATACCCTTACAAATATGTAATAATATCATATAGGGGAGGGATCAAGAGAAAACCACAAAGTTAGGCGAAAACCACATCATTTCAGGCAATTTTTTTATTTACGTATACGTATCCAAAAACAATTTTTTTGATTTACGTATACGTAACCATAATATTTTTGTTTTATGTTTACGTATACGTAACACTATGTGTAAAAATGTTTAATATTACATTGATACTCTTATAAATAAATAAAAATAAAATAAAACAAAAAATAAATATTATTATATGATTGGGTAAAATTGATTTTTTAGTGGTTTTCTCGGTTTTCGCCTAACTTGTGGTTTTCTCTTGAACCCTCCCCATATCATATATACCTATTTCATTAAAAATAACTTAAAAGATGACTATTTTACCCTTATTTATCTAAAACTTTAAAATTTCATATTTTTCAATTTTTAACATTGAAATTTCATATATACTCATTTTTAACTTTAGAATTTTATATTTAGCAAGAAACAATAGTTTTCTTAAAATACTATTTTGAATTTTCTAATTCTTTTTTATAAATTTACCAATTTTCTTTTATAGTATTAGAACTTTGTAGCTTTTTCGCAATCATTCCTACTGAATCGATGCCTTCTGAATGAGTTTGGAGAATCGCGATAGTCGCCATAAAAATAGGAGAACAAGTGATCTTTTATATATGTGATAAAACTAAAAAAGTACGTTATAAAAAATCATATAATGGATAAGGGTATAATGGTCATAAAATAACAAATTATTTAAATTGGGTGTATATGATATTTTTAGTTTTGATTGGGTATATCATATATTTACCCATGTTTATACGAGTATATATGATATTATCCCTAAATAGATCATGTGAGTATAGAGCCATATATATATTTTATGCATTTAACCACAGAAATTAAATAATTTCTTTATAATTAACACGATATATATTCTTTTGTTTATAGATATCGATGAATGTAATCTGAACACGTTTACATGTTATGGAGAGTGTGTGAATACTATCGGGAATTACACGTGCAAATGTAAAGAAGGATATTCCGGTGATGCCATGGTTAAAGATGGTTGTCGCAGTAAATCATTCAACGTGCTACACTTATCGTTAGGTATGTATTCGTATCTCTTTGTATTTTTTAAGCTAAAATAGTATGCTTGAATTTTCAATTAAAAACTAAATAAAAATATATGATTATAAATTACAAAATAATTCCTCTTTAACCAACTAAATTCTCTCTCTAATCCTGTACCTCCCTTCACATTCCATTCCCTTATATAAGTCAAATTCCTATATTATTTTAAGAAAAAATTGAAGTTTTTTCATCTAATATCATACTTCATCCCATTACGGGGACTAAATTTAAAGACTTTCTCATTATAGAGATTCACCATTCAAACAACATCTTCGTTTCCTCGTATGTTTTGAGTGGAAGAGAAATAAGAATAAAAAAAATATTATCTAATTAAATTGAAATAATAATGTAGAGGGTATTCAAAATATGAACAAAATTTAGAGATAAAGTTAATTTATAACTAAATTATAAGATGAACCCATTGTAAATGCTCTTATTCGTAACAAGTTTCTAGTATATCTTCTCTTCTTCCGAATCACTCCTATGTAATGTCTCCCTAATTCATAACAAGCTTCTAGTAGATTTTTCTTGCTTCTTATTTGTTTCTAATGAATTTCGTCATAGTTTCAGAATGAATATGTTTATATGAAAAACGATCATATCTATAGTTTTTTGTTTTTAATTATCTTCTTTTTTGGTAATAAATAGACTTTCAAATTTATTTTCTTAATCAAATAATTGTTGTTTTTATTGGAATACCATTTATTTACATCCTTATATATTTTGAGATCGTTGGCATTTGACTTATTCCATTTCGCCGTTTTTGCTTGATATTTTCTATAAATTTGAATAAGGTATACATCTTTCTGGATTTTTTTTTAGAAACTGAAAGCGAAAACCCATTTTTTCCCTCTTTATTTGACCTACTTAGCCTAATGAAAATAACCTTTCACGCCCAATTTTTAGGAGGGAGGGAGGGATCATATCCCAAATTTTATTTTCTTAGGCCCATAGATGAAAAAAACTCACTTTTTTACGATTAGGAGGTTTATTGAAATAAAGTTCAACCCTGGATTCTATTTTTTTTTACTACTCAGAGCTTTGATACATTTTGAATCCGAGAGATGTCTACTCGAGGAGGATAATCATATGTTTCTCGCGTATGGTGAATAGCTGGGATATGGAGGAATATGTGGAAAGGCATTTTGAGAATCTGTTTGATTCTACTATGTTACGTTCATTTAAAGAAAGGAAGGATCCCAAAAGGGTCGATCTTTCTTTTAGTTGTTGAATCTCTCTTTGATTGAGTAATGTGCGATATTCCGAATCCAGTTCTTCCCCTCAGCTAACAAAGTGATATTGGCGAAATTTCCACATATGAAATTGAGCAAAGTTTTTCAAACATTCGACACCATGACATCTTTTCTATTTGCTTACTTGAACATATATTCTTTTTTAAAAAAAAGAACTGTTTAATTTCACAAAAGGGCATCCGATTGGATTAAATGGATGATTGTTTCTCATTTAGAATCTGTTGATAAATTCATTACCCACACCCTTTTTCCCTACCATCTTGTACCAATGGAAACCACATTCACCGAGGGAATTTCGATGAATGCGTAAAGCCCTATGTTTTGTTTTGTTTTGTTTTGTATCGGAGGGCTTGTTTTGTAAGTTTCCCTTTTTATTTGAATCCTAAAACTACAGAGGATATCTAATATTATATGCTTTAAACTTTTTGTCTACCTTGATGGGCTAAACTTGTTTATCGAATATGAATAAAAACTAAATAAAAATATGCTTCAACTTTCCTTTTTATTTGGAATTAAGGAGATAAAAGAAAGAGAGGGAAGATAAAGGTATAATATAATTTTGTGTTCAGGAGTTGAAAGGAAATTAAAGATTTTATGCGTTCTCGAGTTGAAAGGAAGAGAAAAGAATGTTATAATTTTACGTCTACACCCTTCAAGATTATTTATTTAATAATAGGTTGAGGATATGTTGGGATATTTCAAAGAATTAAAGTTTGATCACTTTCTTTTCTTTCTAAATCTCGCCAATTTGGAAGTAAGAAAATAAGTATCAATATCCATTCCTTTTTCTAACATTCGACACCATGACATCTTTTCTATTTGCTTACTTGAACATATATTCTTTTTAAAAAAAAGAACTGTTTAATTTCACAAAAGGGCATCCGATTGGATTAAATGGATGATTGTTTCTCATTTAGAATCTATTGATAAATTCATTACCCACACCCTTTTTCCCTACCATCTTGTACCAATGGAAACCACATTCACCGAGGGAATTTCGATGAATGCGTAAAGCCCTCTGTTTTGTTTTGTATCGGAGGGCTTGTTTTGTAAGTTTCCCTTTTTATTTTGAATCCTAAAGGAGCGTTTGGTTCGCGTAATTTGTTGGAATTGAAAATGGAATTTGAATTAAATTTTAAGGAATTGGATTTGAATTGTATTTTGTTCAAAGGATTTAGAATTTTAAGGATTTGGAATCTATTAAAGGAATTTGAATTCGTAATCCATTTGATTGACAAAACAATCATTAAAGAATTGGATTTGGATTGTATTTTTATAAGGTAAAAAAAACCCCTAAAAAAAGATATAAAAAAATAATAAAACAACAAATAACAAAAAAACTAAAAAAAAAACAAATTGTTTATTTTGTTTGCCTCATTTCATAAAAAAAAAACTCGAAAAAATAGTCAAATTTTCATTTGCGGTCGACGGCGGTGATCGGAGTCGGATGCGGTGGTTGGCGGAGGTGCCGAAGGCGGAGAGCGGCGGTGGGGATGGTCAGGGTGGCGGTGGTGGAGATGGTCGGGGCGAAGGTGGTGGTCGGTGGCGGCGGGGGGTGGCGGCGGTGGGGATGGTTGGGGTGGCATCAGGGGGGATTTGGGGCGGTGGTGGTGGCGGCAATGGTCGCAAGGGTCGGTGACGATGTTGGCGACGGTGACAAGGGTCGGTAGTTGGAGATTCCATTTGTTTTAGTTGAATTTCTTCACAAGTTGGAAAGAAATTGAAATTCTTTATTTAAAGGAATTAATTCCAATTCCAATTGCAGTTCATTTCATTGCCAAACATGTTAAGAATGGAATTCGGATTGCAATTCCAACGAATTTTACGAACCAAACACCCAAAGGAATGGAATTCAAATTCCAATTCTGTTGAATTCCATTGAATTCCGGCATACCAAACGCCCCCTAAAAGTACGGAGGATATCTAATATTACATGCTTTAAACTTTTGTCTACTTTGATGGGCTAAACTTGTTTATCGAATATTAATAAAAACTAAATAAATATATGCTTCAACTTTCATTCGAGTTAATAAATGAATGAAAAGAAGGAAAATGGAATTAATGAGAGAAAAGAAAGGGAGAGAAGAGAAAGGTATAATATAATTTTGTGTTCCGGAGTTAAAAGGAAATTAAAGATTTTATGTGTTCTCAAGTTGAAAAGAAGAGAAAAGAATGTTATAATTTTATGTATACCCTTCAAGATTATTTATTTATTAATAGGTTGAGGGTATATTGGGATATTTCAAAGAATTAAAGTTTAATCACTTTTCTTTCTCTCTAAATCTCTCCAATTTGGAAGTAAGAAATAAGTAACAATATTCATTCCTTTTCGCTCCATTTCTCTCCACTTCCTTCTATTAAAAAAACTCAGGAATACAAATAATTTGCGACTAACAAACCTAGAACTAAATACTATTTGACGTCCTAGTATCCATTGGCTATGTTGCGCAAATATTTATGAAATTCAAGCCACTTGTCTAAGTGTAACGCCTTTATTAACATGTTTGTTGGGTTATCTTTGGTGTCTGTCTCATAAAAATATACAGGTTTAGGGCTTGGATTCCTCACATTATTGATTGGATTATCAATGTTGCACATAATGGTCAAGCAAAGAAAGCTAATTAAGCTAAGGGAACAACTATTTGAGCAAAATGGAGGTGTACTATTGGAAGATAAACTTAGAATCACGGGTCGCAGTGTCATGAAAGTTTTTCAAGTTGAAGAGCTAGAAGAAGCAACCAACAATTATGCGGAAGATAATATTCTGGGAAGAGGAGGTAATGGAACTGTGTACAAGGGAACTCTACCAGACACGCGTATAGTAGCAATCAAAAAGTCGCAAAGATTGGACCAAGGACAAAGGGATCAATTCATAAATGAAATGGTAATTCTAGCACAGATTAATCACCCAAACGTGGTGCAACTTTTGGGATGTTGTCTAGAAACTGATGTCCCAATGCTAGCTTATGAATTTGTTTCTAACGACACCCTTCATCGTCACATTCATAATAGAACAAGTGGGAAAGGGAGATTGTCATGGGATAGTCGTTTAAGAATTGCACATGAATCGGCCGGTGCACTTGCCTATCTTCACACGGATGCTAGAATGTCCATCATACATAGAGATGTGAAGTCTACTAATATATTGTTGGATGACAATTACACTGCAAAAATTGCAGATTTCGGTGCTTCAAGGTTTGTCCCATTGGGTCATGATCAAGTCACTACGCTAGTTCAAGGGACCATAGGATACTTGGATCCTGAATATTTCCATTCTGGTCATCTAACAGACAAGAGTGATGTTTATAGTTTTGGAGTGGTTTTTGCAGAACTCTTGACAGGAAAAAAGCCTATAGATACAGAAAGAGGTTTGAAGGATACAAATCTTGCAACATATTTTCTGAAGGCAAAGAAGGAAAACCGATTGTTCGAGATTCTTGACCATCAAGTGGTAAAGGAAGCAACCGATGAGCAGCTAAAAGCAGCCTGTGACCTCGTATGTAGATGCCTTAACCAAGTAGCTGGGAACAGGCCTAGCATGAAAGATGTGGCCATGGAGCTCGAAACATTGAGGAAGTCTGGCAAACATCATCCTTGGACTAGTCAAGAAAACTACACCGAAGCAAGTAGCTTAATGATTGAAAGTGAAGAACTTGACCTTTATACTATTCCTCTTGTTGGTAATAGCGATACTTTTGGAGAATACAGTTCAAGCACAATAGGAATGAAAGAAATAATGCTCCAAGTACAAAGTCCACGTTAATAGTTATAGGAATGATTGAACCTTTTACATCCCATTATCGGTCCTATTTCTTGTTTTTGTACTTTATATTCCAATTTATGTCATCCAAAGTATAAGATTTCTATGTTTGTTACTATTATCTTTGCAAAATGTTTCGTTTACTAATTTTCTTGTGAACCAATGATGTAATATTATTGTTTTGCATGTTAAGGACAACTCTCAACTCTCTTTTAACAAAATTCAGTCCTCACAGTTCACTTGGTTGCCGAGTCGTTGCAAAAAGGCGAATATGAGATGAGTTAGAAAGAGAAAAAAATAGAAAAATGGGAGAACATAAACGAAAATAACAAAAAAAAAGTGTCACATTTGACCATTCTGTCAAATGGCAAATTGTACATCCATGGCTTGTTTAGTCCTTTGAACCGTGATCTTCCATTATATCATACATCAAGTTTGTAGATTAATTTTAGTGAAGTCATAATGTTGGGTTAATCGGCATTGTTCACGGGTCACGGGGCATTGTTCACGGGTCACGGGTCACGTGTCAGTGGGTTAACGGGTTTCAGGTCAATGGAGCTTTCCTGCCACCTCCAAGAGCGAAGGTATGAAGGGGCCCGCCGTTTCTTACGTTAGTAGTGTAAATTTTTTCGTTTTTGTCCGAAATATATTTTACGTATAGAGCCAGCCCCCGCTCATTTTTTTCTCTAAATAATTCTTGGCCCCATCTGATTTTTTATCCTTAAAATTTTCAGTTCAATGCTCTGATCAAATTGATTCGATAAGTTATGGGTACGAAATAAAAAAATAGATTGTTCATTTAAAAAATAAAAGTGTAAATTTAGTGGGGGAAATGAAAAATTCAAAATTAATTTACTCTAACTTAATTTTCCCTAAAACAATCGATCCATCCATCCAAACCTGAGACCTTGAAACTTAACCAGACCCCCAAATCAATCGTTGCTGAAACGATGAGTCCCTAATCGTCGCCGCTCGCCGCCAAAAGCATCCGTTGCTAGCCGGTCGCTGCTCCTCCGCATGCTCGCCACTAGTCGTTGCTCCGCCGCTGTCAGTAGGTGTTGAATACTAGCCCTAATTTCTTGCATTCTTGATTGTTGTTAGTTTGTTACTGAATACAAACCCTAATTTCTTGATTTCTTGCATTCTTAATATCCACTCAATTCTTGTAAGTTGTATTCTTGTTAAATGATATAGTTAAAAACTTAATGAATTATGATTAGGAAGGATTATTGATTAATGATGATGAGCAACGGATTGACGATGAACTGATGATGATTATTGTTAATACAATCCTATTGTTTTTTTTTTTTTTGTTAGACATATTATGGAAAAGTTGAAAACTTTAACTATTAGTTCTTTTTTAAAAAGAATTGATGATGAACAAAAGAAAAGAAATGATGATGAACAAGTAAGCAAACGTCACAAAGCTTTAACAAAAATTGTTAATAAGTTTGATTTGGAATCCATAATCGACAAATTCAAAAATATTAAACGTCGTCGGGCTGAGTTGTAATTTTCTTCCAGGTACTTACAATTTTTTTCTCGCATTATAATAGATAATTTTATATTTAAAGTTATTTATTATTGATTTGTTTGGCCCGACCCGAACATATAATCCGAAGCATAGCGATAGAAAAAAAATCTGGTCTCATGACTTTCGGCCCCCGCTACTTGGTTTTTCAAGCTCCGACACTGGCCACCTCACATGAAGACAATCCTTCTTGTTGTTCTTCGTCGATCCTATTCACTGTTACACCATTCACATCCATTACTTCAACTAACGGATCACCTAGAAACAAAAAACGTTCCAAAAATCACTTATAAACCACGTTCATTTTTGTAAATAATGTGTACCCAGAAAAAAATCCAAAATTTTTAATTATTATAATTAAATTTGGAAGTATTTTGTATAACTTTAATAAAATAATGTTTTAAAAAATTCCGAATCTATCGTTGTGACATGCTTAAATTTATTTACGTTTTTTTATATAAATTTCATTCAAACCGAGTTTTCGTGATAACGTACAAGTCAACGAAACATGACGTGTCGAACCTGCTTTAAGGTTTCACTTTTTTGTAGTTTTTTTTCCTTTCCTCGTACAACCTTTGAATATGATACTCTTTAAGATTCCGGATTCGCCGTTTCAATGTGCTTATTTTTAATTATCACCGTTTTGATGTGAATTTTTTTCACGTGGTGAATGCCGTATAAGTCGTTGTACCGCCGCAACATGCAGGTTTCGCGGGGTAGTTGTTATTATTATTATAATTATAAGGGGACTAGGAGTGGAGCATGGGTTCACAGCGGATAGGAGGCGGGTTACGGGTACACCGCCGCATCCTCGGCGGCTTCGACAGGTGGAAAGGAGCTGGACGTGGAAAGCTGCACGTTGAAATTTAATACTACCTCAAATAATTTTTAGCAAATCTTTCAAGTTGGGTTAAATTAATTACCTTAACAATTTAAATAAACTTTAAATAACTTACAAATCTTTCAAGTTGGGTTAATTCAATATTGAGAAAGTGGGGAAGAGTGTAATTTATAAATATTTTTACATATATTTGATTAAGAATTTAAGATTTATTTTTATTAAATTGTTTTAGAAATATTTTTTTACAGAATATGTAATGGATGAGTATTGAAATACCAATTTTTTTTAATTAAATTAAATTTTTAGTTTTTTAATTTGGTTATTAATTTGTTTTAATTTAAAAAAAACATAAAAATAAGAGGGTTAGAGGGTACCACTCCCATCATAGAGGGTACTTTGGAAAGATACTTTGATTAATTAAGGTGGCATCTTCTAATTAGTGTAATTTGGAAGGCTAGTTTGGTTGGGAGGGTACCACTCCCAACTCCCTAAGATAATTAAAAAAGGTGTTTCGGGCCTATATAAAGACTTGGACCAACAACCCCTCAAATAGACAAATAATTCCCGCACTAACTACGAAACCACAAGATCGATAATCATGAAATTTCTTGTTCAAGTGTTTCTAACGTTTGAGTTTGCAGCATCTGATGATATTGAAACCTTCAACCTCATTAACTCAACCAATTTAGCAAAGAAAGGCTGCGAAAGCCGATGCGGGGACTTGATTGTTCCCTACCCTTTTGGAATTGGCATCAACTCAAATTGTTCTATAGGCAGGGGGTTTGATATCTGCTGCAATAATTCTGTAGACCCTCCAAAGGCCACTTTTACTAAAACAGATTACACCTGGATCAAACTGATATCCGACTCCACCCTCCGGCGATCCAATAATTTGGCGAGCAAGTGCTCTTTTCTAGATGGATCTTCAAATGCATTCTCAGCCTCCACCGCGGATCAGAAGTTTACGCCATACACCATCTCACAAGTAAATAAGTTCACAGTCATTGGTTGTGATGGTTATGTTTGGCTGACTTCAGAAACAAAGTATAGGAACATATCCACAGGTTGTATGGTGTTTTGCTCAAAACAGGAGGAGGTTGTTGGTGGGGAGTGCTCAGGAAGTGGATGCTGTCAATCATTCATACCGCAAGACTCAACTTACTATGGAATTCAGATCGGTAGCTTGGTGAGTTCAGGAAACGTGAGTGATTCGAGGTCGTTTGCTCCTTGTACATATGCCTTTGTTGGTGAGGAGAACGTATTCAAGTTTAAAGGTGCAATTGATTTCCCCACAAATGATGTCATGGATACTTCTTTTAAAGAGAAGATTGAATCTAGTGTTCCAGTGGTGCTTGACTGGGCTATTGGTAACATGAGTTGTGCTGAAGCCGAAGCAACCGCGTGCCAATCAAATAGTGTGTGTGTTAACTCTACAAGGGAAACTGGTGGATACCGCTGTGCATGTAAAGACGGCTATCAAGGAAATCCATATTTGTCTCCTGGATCCAAAGGTACGATCTCACTTTGACATATATACATGATTGCACTACACTATGATTAAGATCTTATCAAACTTTAATTGCTCCATCTTAAAATTAGAATTTTAATCATTTGATCATGTCCAGGCTATCCATATATAGATGATTGCACTACACTACAATTTTTTTTATTTACGTATACGTAACCGTAATTTTTTTATTTTATGTTTACGTATACGTAACACTATGTGTAAAAATGTTTAATATTTCATTGATACTCTTATAAATAAAAAAAGTAAACTAAAATAAAAAATAAAAATTATTATATGATGGGTAAAATTGGTTTTTTTAGTGGTTTTCTCGGTTTTCTCCTAACTTGTGGTTTTCTCTGGAACCCTCCCCTATATATATATATATATATATTTATCTATGCAGTCGATACCACCGATATCTCGGTGATATCTTGGTGATATCTCGGATATCGGTGGTTTCACCAAATATCGGTCCAAATGTCGGTGGCGATAATATCGGCGATATTTACCGATATATCGCCGATATAGAGGGTTTGATATATCGGTCAAAATACCGAGAATATCGGTTTTTATATCTGGACCTTTTTAATCCCCTTTAGCCCGATCTCGTTTAAAAAAGGCATGTAAGCTTTCTGTTCGTTCATTTGTACAGCCACCATTACCGTCGCGACCTGAAGCATACAAGCTTGCTGCTGCTGCCGGAGCTATGACAGCAGCTCGCGTGCTTATCGTCGTCGTCCTTTGTGCTTTGTAACGAAGCAGAGATGACCGGCTAAGAAGGAAATGGCTCGGATTAGGGTTTAAATGTGGAGGTGGTGCTAGAAGTTGCAGGTCGACAATGGTGAGGATGATGGATCGGGTTTGCGAGGAAAAGAAAAAAAAGGAAATGGTATTTCAAACGAGTGTGGCAGCTGGGATATGTATATTAGGTTTTAGGTTTTATTAGATTTACACTTTGCTCCCCTCTACTTTGAAGTAATTACACATTAATTTCGTTCTTTGACAACCTAGAACTTTTGATTTGACTATTAATATTATTTATGCATGATATAAAAATTACCGATATCTCACCGCGAGAACCGATATCTCAGATATCGGTCCTTGACCGATAACCGATATTTTTTCACATTAACTGCATAGATATTTATATATAGATATTGTATTTATAACACTTTATAGGAAAGATATCTTACAAAAAAAATTATTTTCGGATACTCGGATAACCGAATATCCGAAATTTTTGAAAAATGATATCCGAATTCGAAAATTCGGATATCCAAATTTTCGGATATTTCGGATTCGGTTTCGGATACTTTTGAACACTCTATGGAATACATTTTTATATATGTAAAACATATACATAAAAATTTAAGAATTTTATGTACTGATATTTTTCACCCGTGTACAGACACGGGTTATAAGCTAGTTTGATTAATGGATACTTGAATTCCTGGTCTTCTGAGTCGCCATCTTTAGGGGTTTTGAGTGTCTTTGGCCTTGATAAGAACACAAGTTAAAGATTTGATTGATTCGTGGTTAATTACTTTTGGGTGTCTAAACCTAAGATTTGTATCCCTAGATTTAATACAAGAACAAACACATGATCTGATGAAAAAGATTGCGATGCTTCTTTTAAGGTAAGTGGTTCTTTTAGGGTAAATAAACAATTATATCATTGCTTGCATAAATGACTAAATTTATACAAATGTTCTAAAGAAAAGAATATACAGTATAATTATTAAAATTAAATTATTAAAATTAAATGACATAATATACAATTTATTACGATTAAAGGACATAATTTATAATTTAAAAAGTCATTTTCATTTAAAAACTTTTTTTTAGCTTTTTCGTCCCTGACTTTTCAAAATCTTACCATTTTCATTCAACAGAATAACTCCGTTAAAATTTAATGTTAAATCAGGGACAATTTAGTCTTTTAAATTTTTTTAACAAAATCCTTTTCAAAAATTTTAATAGAAAAACTTACACATACACATTCAGGGATTTGGTGGAGGAACACCACCACAACACTAACGCCGGCCACAACCACCGCCGCCGTCCACCACACTCACAAGACAAACGCCAGCCACCTGAAAAGCGTTCCTCACCGGATTCCTAGCAACCTCGTCGGAAAAAGCGTGAATCACCGGAAAACATACCCGAAACTTAATTTATCTTAGTTAAAGTTAAAGTTGCTTTTGGATCTATCTTTTTGGGTGTTAGATGGATTTCATTGCGGTTAAAAAAAAAGATGGTTTTCATTACAGATTTATTTCTAAACCCGCTATTTCCCAAATAATACATGATTTCTTCATTAATACAAAAGCTCATCACGAATCCAGAGAGATTCAAATCGAAACCTGTACCCAAATCGAATCTTTACCCAATCGAATAACAAATACCCAATAAAATATAAATTACGAATCGGGGGGAGTATTTCACGTGCTCTTTGACAGATGACGAGTGGGGTGGTGGCAGTGGTGGAGTTTAGATCTGACGAGGGGGTGGTGGTAGTGGCAGCGGCGGAGTTTAGACGAGGTGGTGGTGGATGGCGAAGGTTAAAGAGAGAAGGAGAAGGGGAAATAGGGCCGGTTAGAGGAGGTGGCGGCTAGCGGCCGGTGGGAGGAGGGTGGTGCCGGAGATGAAGGAGACGATGGTGGGTTCAGTTGCCCGTTGATGATAAAGGGGGTAACAGACAAAAGGAAATATGAAAGGACGAAAATACCCCTGATCTAACATTAATTTTTTAACTTAATTAGTCACTTGAATGAAAAAGTCTAAAACTTTAAAACTTAGAGACGGAAAAACAAAAAAAAAACTTTTTGGATGAAAGTGGATAAATGGATCAAACCACAAGGACTAAAATGACACTTTACTCTAAATAAATTAATTAATAATTTTGATTTTTGAGTTAACCGTCATGGCATCGTTGTAATATTTAGTAGAAGCAGAGCCGGCTCAATGGGCTTGCAGGTAACTCAATTGTAGTGGGCCCAACATCTTGAGGGGCTCAAAAAAAAATTATATATATAAAATTTTTCTAGGCTTTAAAAAAAATTTGGCATTTTTTAAGAAGTAATTTTATGACTTGGGCCTTTTATGTGACTTGGGGTTAAAAAAATTGAGCATTTTTTGTGACTTGAGGTTAAAAAAAAATTTAATAGCTATGCTGCTGGGCCAGACCAATATAGGATTGTTAATTAATAACTTAATGGTTTAGCCCTAATTTGTTATGTCTATGCTATAACGTTAATTGTCGTTAAAAAATTAGTTTATAAAATTATATATTTCGTTATGAGCCTTTTTTTATGCTCGTGTAAGGCATTCGGATCCTCAGGACCGGCACTGACATGTTTTTAACTTATAAAAATTAATAAGTAGTTTTAATAAGTAATCCCAAACACTCCTTAACTGAAACAAAGTTTTTACCGAGGAATCCAAATAAAGTGGGTCCCTATGTTCTAACTCCTTTTTTTACATGAACTTATTGGTCATAATTCAATGCTTTTCTAAAGTCATATAAACATAAACGAAATCGTTTTTAAAATTAAAAAAATTAAAGAAAAAACAAACAACCCTTTTACATGATTCACTCCTTGTGATACAATATAACTAGTACACGATTCACTCTTTATTGTGATAGTGTATAAGCATGATTCACTTTTCTTTTATCTGTATAAACTAGGTTAGAATCTCGTTTATTACACAGGTTTGATAAAATATAATATTATATATCTAATAATAAAAAATTTAAATTTTTAAAAAACCGTGTAATATGTTATATATTTAATAATAAAAAAACTATATCTTTAAAACCCGTGTATTACACGGGTTGAATAAAATTCTTAAATCTTTATGTTATAAATGGAAAAATGTATTATATATACTAATGATTTTTTAAAAAAGTTCAAAAATATGTAAAAATTAGTATATAATCGTGTTTCAAAAATACAATAATTTCTGTTTAATATAATTTGATTTACATTAACTATCTGGTTAAAAAAAAGTTACATAATTAAATTTGAAAGTTTCTTAAAATAAGCGATAATTTAAAATAAATGTTTTTTTAAAAATAAATCATTGTTAAAAAGAGGTGTATTTAATAAGAGACAGAGAGAGACGAAAAAAAAAATAGTGAGAAGACATATGGAGGCGACACGTGGCATAAAAGATTTTTATTTTTTATATTGTATAGATATAGATAGATAATATATTCGTTTAACATGGGAGCCTAATCAAGCTTGGTGTATAATGTTTGGGCTTGAGTTTGAGCTCATTTATTAAATAAACTTCAATTTAGTCTTGAGTTCAACTTGGCTTGATTCGAGTAGTTTACGAGTAGCTTGGCTCATTTACACCAAAAAAACATAACCGACTATGTTGATCTAATTTGAGAGTTATTTTCATTTAACCACTCACAATATTTTACTTCATTAGGATTTAATGTTTTATATATAATTCACTATGTTAAAACTAATGTATTACATGGGTTGAATAAATACAACTTGTTATAAAATTGTAGTTTCTATGAAGATTTGTATGTTGAATGTTATCAGTCATTGGTGAAATATGCAATGTTATATATACTTAGTAATAATGATTTACATATTACATATTTATGACATATTACATAGTTTTTAATACAAATTCAAAAAGCGTCATATAGTTATTTTTAAAAAATGTTTTATAAAAAGAATAATAGAAATTCAAATTTTAAAAATGTTTTATGAACAAACCTATTTTTATAAAAATAATTATAGAAGTCATTATTATTTAATAGGAGAGAGAGACGGGAAACAAAAACTATAAAAAAAAATAAAGAAAATTTATAATTAATAGAAGAGGGAGGAAGAAAAAAAATGATGATGATGCACATGAAAATGACAAGTGTCGTACAAAAACTTTATTTATTATATCGTATAGATTTAGTTAATTACTTAATCATGTTACAATAAGCGCTATGCTCTTTTGTTTGTATTATATCAATGAAGGTTAAAGATGGTTGTCGACGTAAACCATTCAACGTGCTTCACTTATCGTTAGGTACTTTATTTCCTATTTTTGAAGAAAATGCAAAAATAAAAATAAAAAATAAATAAACAAATGAGAACATACTATGCTTGAAGTTTTAATTAAGGTAACATATTATTAATTTTTAATTGATATAGTATGTTATATCAATCATCTTAAATAAGGCAAGTGTAATCTAGGCAAGTGTAATCAATCATCTTAAATAAGATTCTAATGAATGTATCCTCTTAATAGACATGATATTTGCCAAATTTAACACTTCATCACAAAACAATTTATTTCATAACCGGACCTCTATCAACTAATGTATATACGGAGCAGCCACCTGCTTTTATTGTCGAGGAGGAGACCTCGAAAGTATGTTGATTACATCGTTCATTATATGGTCTTAAGTTGTCTCCCAGGGCACGATTTGGCCAATTTTCTAGTGTTATGAGAGTTTGGGACAGTCCATGATGTGTATTATCACTTTGTATTCTTTATACACTATCATGGTCGAAGGATTGTTGTGGTTGTTAACATGATGACATCATAATCATAGTTGATGACGAGGTCAGTATTACCGAGCTCAAAAAGTTCCTTTAGTCTAAGTTCCAGATCAGCGACTTAGGTCGACTTTGATACTTACTTAACATAAAAGTATCTAGTTCGAAAGGAATATTTCTTTATCAACAGAAGTATACCCTTGATATGATATCCAGGTGTGGGTTATTAAGTTGTAAGCCATTTGACAGCCCAATACTTCCTATAGGGAAGCTCATTCTAGAGGACGGGAACCAAATGAAGATCTTGAACGATATATATGATTGGTTGGGAAGCTTAACTACTTGGCAATTTCTCGACCAAATATTTCATTTACTGTTAGTGTTTTGAGCCAGTTCATAGCCGCACCATATACGAGACACTGAGATGTTGCTCTCCGTGTATTGATGTATCTCAAGACACTATGGGTAGAGGGATTTTGTATTCTAATCAGGGACATTGTCATATGGGTACATTTACAGAGAGATGGACGGATATTAGGATTCTCATATGCAGATGGGCATGTTGCTCTATTTCATGACGGTTTACGACCTGTATTGTGTGTTTGTTGGGGGGGGGGGGGGGATCTTGTGTCTTGAAAGAGTAAGAATATGGTATCTAGATTATATGTTGGGTCAGAGTACATAGTCATGGCAGATGTCATGTATGAGATTATAAGGGTCGTCTTCTCAGAGAACTCGAAGTCATTTCTGATGACTTGATGAAATTATATTGTGACAGCCAATCAATTATACATAGACCTGGCAATCTTGATCCAAAGTAGAGGAAATGAGTTGATTTGGGTATGTTTTTTTTTTGTATTTTGGGTTAAATTGGGAAACATCATAACACAAAACATTTTGAAAATGGGTAACACCTTAAAACCTTTTGGGTCAAGATGGGTCACCTAAAAACTATGTAAATTTAGAATGGGTTCAAACGGGTACCAGATTTTGGTACTTCTCTTTTCTAGTAACCTTGATTAAGTGTACACTCGACACATTCTAACTCGTATCAATTTATATTCCAATTTCCCATTTGGTCTAAAGTAAATCCAATTATAGAAAATGACACTAAAACTACCAACACGTATCACAAGAAAATACCATGTTATGAGATGCTATAACATCTGTAATCAGGTACAAATCAAGAACACAAAGAGAATAAAATCAAGAACCAATATTGAAAGAAAGTTTATTAAAAACTTGAAAGAATTACAAAAGAGAATTAACTAACTAATAAGTCTTAACAACCTGATCTTTCTAACAAAACAGAAAATCACAACTTTACAAATTGACCCCTGAACTAACTTGGAATTATAAAACAGTCCTCTAACATTACTCCCCTCTAATTCCAAGCATTTCCTTGCAAATCCTCAACACTAAGAAGATGTCTCATTTCTGCAAACTTAACTCTATGCAAAGCTTTTGTCAATACATCTGCTTTCTGTAGATCACCACTTACAAAAATCAACAAGAATTTTCCTTTCAATGCACTCCCTTATGAAATGAAATATGGTATTAATGTGTTTTGATCTTCCATGAAAAACTAGATTTTTCATTAAAGTTACAGCTGACTTATTTATCCACCAATAATACCACTACACCTTGTTTATTTCCTGTTAGCTCTCCCAAAAAAACCTTGCAACCATAAAGCATGACAAGCTACAGAAGCAGCTGCCATAAACTCTGCCTCACAACTTGAAAGGGCAATAGTAGATTGCTTTTGTGATCGAGTGCCATGAAACAATTGAACCATTATAGAAAAAGACATTTCTTGATGTAGACTTGCTATCATCACTATCAATCAAGTGATTACTATCACTATAACCAATTAGTTTCCCTCCTTCATTTTTGCCAAATTTCAGACCATAATGCAAGGTTCCTTTTTAACATATCCGATCTAGTCACTCAGTTTAGTTGGTAAGTTAAAGATAGAAGCTTTACCTAATTGTACATATGTTAGTGTTCTTTATCTATTAAAATTCATTAGCTACGTGAATGTTACTTTCTTCTTATTAGTTTTGTAAATCCTTTAGTTCTTATTTTGTAAACATAGCTACTAAAAACAATCAAGTAACTGCTATGTACCCATAATCACATACAGGTTTGGGACTTGGATTCTTCACATTACTGATCGGGTTATTAATATTGCACTTAATGGTCAAGCAAAGAAAGCTAATTAAGCTAAGAGAAAAACTATTTGAGCAAAATGGGGGTGTACTCTTGGAAGACAAACTTAAAACCACAGGTCGTAATGTGATGAAAATTTTCCAAGTTGAAGAGCTAGAAAAAGCAACCAACAATTACGCGGAAGATAATATTCTTGGAAGAGGAGGTAATGGCATTGTATACAAGGGAACTCTACCAAATAAGCGTGTAGTAGCAATAAAAAAGTCCCAAAGATTGGACGAAGAACAAAGGGATCAATTTATAAATGAGATTGTAATTCTAGCACAAATTAATCACCGAAACGTGGTGCAACTTTTGGGATGTTGTCTCGAAACTGATGTCCCAATGCTAGCTTATGAATTTATTTCTAATGACACTCTTCATCGTCACATTCATAACAGAACAAGTGAGAAAGGGAGATTGTCATGGGATAGTCGTTTGAGGATAGCACATGAATCAGCCGGTGCACTTGCTTATCTTCACACAGATGCTAGAATGTCCATCATACATAGAGATGTGAAATCTACTAACATATTGTTGGATGACAATTACACCGCCAAAATTGCAGATTTTGGTGCTTCAAGATTAGTCCCATTGGGTCATGATCAAGTCACTACACTAGTTCAAGGGACGATTGGATACTTGGATCCTGAATATTTCCATACAGGTCAACTGACAGGCAAGAGTGATGTCTATAGCTTTGGAGTGGTTCTTGCAGAACTTTTAACAGGAAAAAAAACCTATTGATCGAGAAAGAGGTTTAGAGGATACAAATATTGCAACATATTTTCTGAAGGCAAATGAGGAAAATCGATTGCTTGAGATTCTTGATAGACAAGTAGTAAGGGAAGCAACTGATGAGCAGCTAAAAGCAGCATGTGACCTGGTATGTAGATGCCTTAACCAAGTTGGTGAGAATCGACCTAGCATGAAAGAAGTGGCCATGGAGCTTGAAACATTGAGGAAGTCTAGCACACAACATCCTTGGATCAGTCAAGAAAACTACACTGAAGCAAGTAGTTTAATGATTGAAAGTGAAGAACATGACCTTTATACTGTTCCTCTGTTTGCTAATAGCGACACTTTTGGAGAATATAGTTCAAGCACTATGGGAATGAAAGAAGTAATGCTCCAAGTACACAGTCCACGTTAATGGTTATAGGAATAATTGAAGCTTTTACATTCCATTAATGGTCCTATTTCATGTTTCTTACTTAATATTCAAATTTATGTCATCTCTAGTATGTAACTAATAAACCCAAGTATAAAAATTCTATTTTTGGTATTATTTTATTCTTGTAAAATATTCCTTTTACTATTTTCTTGTGAACCAATGATGTAAAAGTAGGGGTGTCAATTGTGTAGGGTTGGTAGGTTGACGGGTTGATGGGTTTTAGGTTGGCGAGTTGAATTCTTCAACCCTAACTCAACCCATATACTTACTCGTGTCGTGTCGTGTCAGACTCACTTAAAGTTGGGTCGTGTCAGGAATTGCCACCCCTATTAAAACTATTCTCTTTTCTATTAAGGACAACTTTCAACATTGTTTTATGACAAAAATCAGGCCTCATCATTCACATGGTTGCATAGAGTCAATGGAAGAAGGCAAATCTGAGATAGTGGGACTCGATTCATAATCCATGTGATCATGGTGTAGCAATTAGCATTCATGAGTTGTAAAAAAACACTCTTTTGAGTTGGTAAGGTAGATTCTATATTCCTTCAGATTCCTATAAAGCATTTCTTAAGAACAAATAATATTCATTTTGAATTAGTAACTAGTAGTAGCAATCTGATTTTTAACACATGGAAACAAGATAAAATAATTTGAAGGTTCCAGATAAAGGTTTGATAATTAAAACAAAACAAAAGGGCAAAGAAATTCATTATTTTTTTATTCATTATTATTGCCAAAAGAATTGAAATGATAAAAAGGAGTCTTTGTGGGCTATATATATATATAAAGCTAGACACTTAGTAGCCCTCAAAAAATACTACCGCACTAGGAAACCACCAAATTAAGATAGCCATGAAATTCCTTGTTCTAATGTGGGTAGTGTGTGTAACGTTCACAGTTACAACATCTGAAACCTACAACCTCATTAACTCAGGCAACTTAGCAAAGCCAGGCTGCGAAAGCCGATGCGGGGACTTGATTGTTCCCTACCCTTTTGGAATTGGCATCAACTCAAATTGTTCTATCGACAAGGGGTTTAATATCTACTGCAACAAATCCTTAAACCCTCCAAAGGCCTCTTTCACTAAAACAGATTACCTGTCGATCAAACTGATATCTGACTCCACCCTCCGGACTTCCAACAATGTGGCCAAGAGCTGCTCTTTTAAAGATGGGTTGTCAAGTTCAAACACAATCTCATCGAATTATAAGCTTTGGCCATACAGCTTCTCAGAAGTAAATAAGTTCACAGTGATCGGTTGTGACGGTTCTGCTTGGCTGACCTCAGCAACAAGGAATAGGACCGTGTCTACAGGTTGTATTGTGTTTTGCTCAGAAGCGGAGGAGGCTGTAAGTGATGAGTGTGCAGGAAATGGTTGTTGTCAATCATCCATACCCCAAAACATAAACTACTATACAACTCGCATCACCACCTTAAACAATAGGAGCCTGGTTGCTCCTTGTACATATGCCTTTGTTGGTGAGGAGAACGTATTCAAGTTTAACGGTGCAAAGGATTTACCCGCAAAAGATTTAAAGGATACTTCCTTCAGAGATAGGATTGAATCTAGTGTGCCAGTAGTGCTTGACTGGGCTATTGGTAATCTCAGTTGTGCTGAAGCCGAAGCAACCGCCTGCCAATCAAATAGCGTGTGTGTTGACTCTATAAGGGAGTCTGGTGGCTACCGCTGTGAATGTAAACAAGGCTATCAAGGAAATCCATATTTGTCTCCCGGCTGCCACGGTATGTACGTACATTCATATCATATCGCATTAATTTAATTACTAAGACCACCCACAAGGCCCAACGGTATCAGTTGCCACATCAAATTTTTACTATATTTCAAAAACCTTTTTTTTTTTAATTTCATTTTCAAACACCCATATATTTCCAAGTTATCACTTACTTTTACATTTACATTCTATATACCAAAAAACTTATTTATTATAATACTACTTTTTTTTATTTTGTATTATTTAAAATGAAATAATATTCCAAAAAAATATAAATAAATTAAAAATTACATAAACTAAAAATTTTAAAAATACATAACCTGAAAAATAAAAATGGTTCCTGAAACGCTCATCTTCTCATGGATCATGGTTTCCGAAACGCTCATCATCTGTTTCCTCGTCTTCGGATTTAGGTATGTATTCCTCTCCAGGGTCAGTGACGTACAAAAACTAGCCGTTAGAAATTTTAGTATATCTAAAAAAACATTTAAAAAAAACATTTTTATAAAACATTAAAGTTAAAAGGAAATAGTTAAAATAATTAATAAAACTTTAACTTTAAAAGAAATTATATAAACAAACATTTTAAAATAACAATTAAAAAACCCATTTTGTTTTAACGGGGCCCACTGCAGCCGTTCACTTCCATCCGGAATACCAAACGAAGCCACCACCGGACATCTCCTCCCGCCGCTTCCTTCATTCGCTTCGTCGTCCGCCTCGCACGGATACTCGCGTTGGAGATGCTCTAACCAACTTGTACATACCTCATGATTGCATTAGGGTAACCCTCAACTACCTTAAAGATAGCTAATAAGGACGTATTATAAACTACCCTAAACACAAGAGTTTACAACCTTAAACTACCCCTAAACTTTTTTCTTAAATACAAATTCATTATACTTAAAAAGTTAAAATACATTCAAGTTAAAATTAAAATTAACAGATGTTTCATAATATCAAATTGAAGTCTAAAATGTGTGTTTTGATCCCGCAACTCTGAAATTATATTATAATCAACCACTACATGCGTATATCTGATATTGTATCTTCTCGCGCTTCATTGCCCATGTTGGTCATTGAATTATAGCCCATTTAACTTTTGAAACACTAAAAGTTCGTTCAACATCTTTTCTTGCTAACTCTTGCACCTTTTAAAAAAAATGTCGGTTGGACACCTAGGAGTGGTTCCATGCATCACGTTAGTAAACAGTGAAGATTGATTGAGAACATTGATGTCGTTGTTCGAACCGGCAACCCCAAAGTACGCATTCCAAAACCCTCGGTGTCGTATTTTGGATTATCGACAAGGTAATGTTTCATAAGAACCTTTTAAGCCTTTACAAGATCGCGTTGCACGTATCTTTTTTTTGTATGTGTTGTATCTTCGATTTCGGATACAGCGGCAGCAACGTGGGTTAGAAATTCACCCCGGCTGGATTCGGAACTACTCTGTGTCTCATTTTTTTGAAAAAAAATGTAGTAGAGAATTAGAATAGTAGTGGGATAATATTTGTTTGGTATGAAAATTGGGTATAAAATTTGTTTAAAATGGTTTGTATTTATAGGGGATTTTTTTTTTAATGTCCAACAACTATTTTTAGCCCTCCAACGATCACATTGCCTTCTCCTTTACGGCATCACGAACCCGTGAAAAGAACCCACCACCCAACCCCCATATTAAGTTCCTCCCTCCTCCTCCCCTCCCCCACCCCAAACACCCCCCCCCCCCCCACCCACACACCCCGCCCGACCCCCCAATATTAAGTTAATAAATTTTGATCAATTTTAGTTACCGTAAACTTTGAAAGTGACAAATGAAGTTGGGAAGGAAAACGTTTCTCTCCTTTCAAGTTTCTATAAAAAGTTTGTTTCCCATTATTTCATGTTTGTTACTTTATAAAAGTAAAGCAAAAGTAAGTTATGCTTTAAATTATTTATTATTATGGAATATTTTACCAAATTAGTAATCTTTGACCAAAAATTTTCAAAAATAATAATTGAAATATAGCCTACAGGTTCATACATTCCCTATGTAGCCCAATCGAACGTGTCACATAAGTCAAGTCAGCAAAGGCTTGGCCGTCACTTTTGAACGTTGAAACACGTGAAAAGTACAACGAGACTCGCCTCCTAATCACTCAGAGAGAGGCGCCTATCACTCGTATACTAAATTTAGCAGCCTACCTCATCATCAGCCGACAAAGCCACGTAGATTGGTAGGCTAAACTAGCCGCCTAAAGTAGACGACGGCTTAGCCTCCGCTTACAGATGAGTCGTTTAGCCAGCTCCTCTATAATAAGAAGGGATGGGAGAGATCGATAGATATGAGATAGAGATGGAGAGTTTCTGTAAAGCCTCTATTCGAATTTCAAATTCAAATCTACCCCCACCACACTTACAATTATCCACACTTAATTAATTGTTTATATATAACTAGTTAACCCATATTTCTATACATATATACCAATTACATACTCACACTTGTGCATAAAATTACATTTCAAGATGCATTATAGTGGTTCATAAATAAAGCTATCTATCTAGATGTTGTTGGGCTTAATTCCCAACTTTAGCAAGCCGGCTAGGAGTTGGGCCGACCCATCCATATGGCGATGGAAATAGACTCAAATACACAAGTCGGTGGTTTGAGTTGGGGCGGTATTTGAATTGCTAATCGAGTAGGATTAGGAAGCCATTATTTATATTTGATTTAATCAATCCTATTCGAGTAGGTTTAGATTGTTTATATTCAAATATTAAATACAATTCGTATTGTAATTGGATAGGCTAGAGTTAGTAGTATATATAAACCGAGTCAATGTTTGTTAATTGTAATCAAGTTTTAGAGTGAGATTTCTTGATATCAATAAACGTGTTTCGGAGTTAGCCAAATTAACGTGTGTTTTATCGATTCAGGATTTGAGATGTAACATAGTGATGCAATTTAATGAGCTACTGTAAACCACTTGACTAAAATTCAAGCATCAAATTGAATTTTTAATGATGCGTCAAACTACAACACAAGGCATCGTCAAACTCCATTAACAATGAATGATATATGAAACTTTGATGCATAGTTGTAAACGTGTCCCCAAACACATTAATTTTGGGTAGATAAACGTTTCTCTCTCTTCACCTTTTGTTTACTTTAGTTTTTTTATGTCTATATATTACTTTATATAAAGTAAAGCAAAATTTAGTGGTGCTTTTGCATTATTTATTGTTACGCAGCTTTTTAATCATAACGATATGTATAATTATTATTATTATTATGTAATTATACATTATATCAAGTTAAATTATATTATGCTCTACTTTCTTGTAGGCTAAAAATAGGCTTAATATTAGGCCCTTTGATTGGAAGCAGTTGCACACATTTAGTTTTTAATCTTGCTTAATATGTATTTCATCTTGTTCTGGTCCCTGCTAACTTTTGTTAGTAGTGCTTTTGTTTAATAAAAAAATTTATGCCTTTAAAAAAAAGTTATATTATATTAGTTAGGCATACAAGTCTAATCAAGCTTTGTATATGATATTAAATTAGTTTTAATTTAGTCTCACCATAATTCAAGCTTTTAATAAACCTATATAGAACCGTTATCTAACTTGAGAGAATTCAAGTCATTTTCTAAAAGCAAGCATTTCACACTTAAGCCATAACATTTAACCATTAATTTCCTTGATTAGGATTTAGTGCTTTTATGGCATGATTGATTTAGTTAAATAAACAATATTGTTTTGTTTTGTTTGTAGACATCGATGAATGTAGTGATGTGAAAAATTTTCCATGTCATGGAAAATGTGTGAATACTATCGGGAATTACACGTGCAAGTGCAAAGAAGGTTATTCCGGTGATGCCAAGGTTGAAGATGGTTGTCAACGTAAACCATTCAATGCGCTTCGCTTATCGTTAGGTATTTTTATTTTCTACATTTATTTTTTCGCAAGCAGTCAACGTTTGTTTATTGTCTTACCTCAATTGACCCCTACTTTTTTTACTTATTGTTGTACTTCTTAAAATTTTCAAATCAGTTACTTTTCTATTTTAACTTGTTTTATTTGTTTTTCAAAGTCATTCACATCTTCATTTTTTTCTTTTCGGTTTTTGTTATATTATTTTTTATGTATAGTAGTTTTATTATTTTCCTTTATTTATTCAAATATTTAGTTTCCTTTTTTTTAATTTTAATTTCAAAAACACTAGTCTTTATTGTATTGGCAATTTTTTTAATAATTGTTTTATATAATATGTGTAGAATAATAAAAAATGGAAGTTCTTTCGACCCACCTCCCGCCACCGCCTCCACCACCCACCGCCACCCCCGCCACCCACCCCACCTCCCAGCGCCACCACCCATCGCCACCTCCCACCACCACCCACCGCCACGCCACCGTCACCACTAACCACCGCCCCCTCCCACCACCACCACCACTGTCGCCCCCTCCACCACCCACCACCACCACCTTCTACCACCGCCACCCCACCCACAACCACCCACCACCGCCATCGCCCACCGTCACCCACCACTACCACCGCCACTCACCACCGATTTTATTTGTTCGTCTTTTTTAGTATTCCAAACAACATAAAGTAATAATTTATTCCATTCCCTTATGGTAACCAAACAAGACAATGGAATGGAATGGTCAATTTCATTCCTTTGTCCATTCCATTACCTCGTTCATTTCATTCACTAGTCCATTTCATTACCTCATACCGAACAGACCCTTAACATGCTCCCCTTATCAAGTTAAATTAAAAACTTTCATTTATTTTTTTATTTTTATTATTACTGTTAACATTAATATTAATATTATTATTATAAGTATTAGTATTAATACTATTATTATTATTATTAAATGTTAATTGTGTTTTTGTCCAGCAACCTTATTGTCACATCTTAAAACTATTTTTAACGTGTTTCATGTGTTCTTCAAAGTCCTTCATAGCTTAAAAGAATATATTTTTTTAGTTTTCGTTAATTTATATTTATGTTAGTGATTTTATTATATTCCTTTTTATATATTTATATACTAGTTAAAATCCCGTGTATTACACGCGTTAAATAAATAAAATGTTATATATTTAGTATAAAAAAATTTATATTTTAAAAAACCTATGTAATATATGGGTTGAATAAACCATGGGTTGAATAAACCAATATATTACATCGCTTGAACAAAAAATATAATGTAATTTATTAACAAACACATTTGTCAAAATATGTTTTAAAAAAATGTAATTTGTCATGACAGTTATAAGGTTTGTTAAGTTAATTTTTAAAATATTTTTTTTCAACTGAATATTAATTTTTTAATTTAATTGATAAATGTTAGTTCATATTAAGTTCATTTGATTGATGATATAATAATTATTTATAATTAAATAATAAGTATTCGTAATTATATTTATTAATATAAAGATTATTATTTAATATGAGAGAGAAATAGAAAATCTAATATTTAATAGGAGAGAGAGGCGAGAAAATAAAGATAAGGAGTAATCAGAGAATGACACGTGTCCTGAAGAGATTTTCATTTATTAGAGTATTAAGATTTAAATTCAAATATTTAGTTTTTTTTAGCTTTAATTTCATAAGTACTAGTCTTTATTTGATTGTATTGGCAATTTGGTTTTTAAAGAATGAGATGACAATTTGATAATGGTTTTATATAATAGGGTTAGGTTATAGTAAAAAAGGTTTTAAAAATAAGAAGGGTAAGAAGGATTCTAAGCTTGACATGTGTCATTTTATTGTTTTTAAAGGAGGGCATAATGGTCAATGTGTAATATACCAGGTCAATATGTAATACATCAGGTCAATGTGTAATACACATGGTCAATGTGTAATACAAGGTTTGATATTACACAATGATCAGACCTGATATTAAACAATGAACTGATATTACACAATGAGTATATTACACAATAACCTGACATATTTGAGCGAATTACACAATGAGCTGAAAAACATAAAACACAATGATGAAAACATATAACACAATGATGAAAAATATTTGACACAATGAACTTGTATTACACAATGACCTGACTAATTACACAATGAACTTGTATTACACAATGACTTGACTAATTACACAATGAACTTGTATTACACAATGACCAGACGTAGTATTACACAATGAACTTGTATTACACAATGAACTTGTATTACATGATGAACTTGTATTACACATTGAACTTGTATTACACATTGAACTTGCATTACACAATGAACTTTTATTACAAAATTAACTTGTATTACACAATGACCTGACTAATTACACAATGACCAGACGTGGTATTACACAATGAACTTGTATTACACAATGAGCCGAAAAACGTAAAACACAATGATAAATACATATAACACAATGAACTTGTATTACACATTAAACTTGTATTACACAATGAACTTGTATTACACAATGACTTGACTAATTACACAATGACCAGACGTGGTATTACACAATAAACTTGTATTACACAATGAACTTGTATTACACGATGACCTGACTAATTACACAATGAGCTGAAAAACGTAAAACACAATGATAAATACATATAACACAATGAACTTGTATTACACATTGAACTTGTATTACACAGTGAACTTGTATTACACAATTAACTTGTATTACACAGTGAACTTGTATTACACAATGACCTGACTAATTACACAATGACCAGACGTGGTATTACACAATGAACTTGTATTACATGATTAACTTGTATTACACAATGACCTGACTAATTACACGATGAGCTGAAAAACATAAAACACAGTGATAAATACATATAACACAATGAACTTGTATTACACATTGAACTTTTATTACATAATGAACTTGTATTACACAATGAAGTTGTATTACACGATGAATTTGTATTACACAATGAACTGACTAATTACACAATGAGCTGAAAAACATAAAACACAACGATAAATACATATAACACAATGAACTTGTATTACACAATGACCTGACTAATTAAACAATGAGCTGAAAAACGAAAAACACAATGATAAATACATTTAACACAATGAACTTGTATTACACATTAAACTTGTATTATACAATGAACTTGTATTACACAATGAGCTGGAAAACGTAATTTTTTTTTCTTTTTTGTTTATAATGACACTATACTCGTTTTAAAGATAAAAAACGCTCGTTTTTATGGTGTAATTTAAAAAAAAAAAAATGTCGTATGTAAAAGTTATGAACGTTTAAAAATGAGGAGGAACTAAATAAAAAGTCAATAAAAGTGGCCAAGACTAAAATACCCTTCCAACAACTTTTTCTCATACAGTTTAATCTCAAACATTAAATCTTTTCTACAATTTGATCTAATGGCTCTAAATTCTTCTCACCCTTCTTAGAATTAGAATCCTTTTTATCTGAACCTAATCCTTATATAATATATGTAAAATGAAAATTTTATCATTTTCTACAAACATTATATGATTATTTTTTAAACACGTTTTATAAAAATTAAAGAGTAAACTCCCGTTTTAATCCTTGTGGTTTGCACAAATTCCCTATTTTAGTCCAACAGTTTCAAAATCTGTATTTATATCCAATAGTTTAATCATTTGTCTCTATTTTAACTAATCCACTAACCTCCATCTAATTTTCTGTTAAGTTTTAACTGAAAAAACTAAAATACCCCTATTAATAATAAACAAAAATATTCTTCAAATTAAAAATACTCACGTCCACTTTCTTCTTCTCAAAAAAAAAAACCATAAAATACTCATCTCCGCCTCCGCCACTCCCACCTCCACCATTACCACCAACGCCACTGCCACAAACAAGAAGCTCACCACCACCACACCCCACTACCGCCACCCCACACCACTAACGCCACCCCCACCACCGCAACCACCACTACCACCCTCCACCACGTTTTTCCGGCCACACGCACAGGTGGAGGCCCAAATCAGAAACCGCCACTGCGAACGAGAGTTTCGTGAACGTTGAGAACGGGATCTGATCGATCATATTCCATTCCGGTTGAATATCGACGGACGATTTGAACACCGCTGCTTGGCGCCTAGGGTTATTATTTCCAGATCTGTTCGCATGGTACAACCGGTCACGGCGTGGTGGAGGCTTGCCGTCGACGAGGCGGAAGGTTAAATCGTCGTCGGCGTTGAAGCCGCCGGCAAAGGAATCGTCGGTGGTGAAATCGAAGGCGGAGTCGGCAGGGAGACATCGATTGTTGGTAGATTTTTGGAGTTGATTGGAACGAGTGCGTGTGATTTGAGAGATATATTACAGACCTCCATTGAAGGATTCTTATCCACAATCATTAAATTTGATGATTTTAGGGGGTGTGGTGGTGGTGTAGGTGGCTGGATTTTTAGGGTGGTGGAAGGTGGCCGGATTTTTGTGGGTGGTGGTGGTCATGGAGGTGGTGACAAGAGAGTTATGTGAATTTTAGGGTTTTAGGTAGAAGAAAGCGTATGTGGTTAAACAAGGCATTTTTATCTTTTCACATCAAAACTAATGAAAATTTTAATGGAACTTTAATTGAGACACAAATAAAACCCAGTGAATAAAAAAGATAAATTTAAAATATTAGATTAAAATAAGAAATTTGTGGAAATCATAGGACTAAAAGAGGAATTCTCTCAAAATTAAAATACAAGTTGGAGAAGTGATTATAAAAACGAGTTTTAAATATATTTTTTTTTAGAGAAAGTGTTTTTATTAAAAAAAATTAAGGTTTTTTTCTTATTTAAAAAACGTTTTGTATTTAATTTTTTAAAAAGATTTTTAATTTTTTTTACAGAAAGTTTTTCTTAATTTTTCAAAAATGTTTATTTTAATTTTTTGTATATTTTTAAAATACTTTTTTACTATTTTTTATAGAAAGTGTTTTTGAAATATTTTTATAAAAATATGACAAGTTTTGCTTTGATTTTTCTAACGGTGTATGACAAGTAAAAAGGTAAAAATAAAAATAATATATTTCCCTCATCGAAAATGAATTGATGATAACTATTTATGTCTTCATGTACACACAGAATAGAAAGACGACCGCTTTAACTAAATTAACATAATTTAGTACTCTTTTCTTGTTAGTTTTATAAATCCTTTTAATTCTTAACTTGTAAACATATATAGCTGTTGAAAACAATCAAGTAATTAACTGTAATATTGTACACATAATCACATACAGGTTTGGGGCTTGGATTCCTCACATTATTGATTGGATTACCAGTGTTATACTTAACGGTTAAGCAAAGAAAGCTACTTAAGCTAAGAGAAGATTTCTTTGAGCAAAATGGGGGTCTACTCTTGAAAGAAAAACTTAAAACCACAGGTAATGTCATGAAAATTTATCAAGCTGAAGAGCTAAAAAAAGCCACCAACAATTATGCAAAAGGTAATATTCTTGGACAAGGAGGTAATGGCATTGTGTACAAGGGAACTCTACCAGACAAGCGTATAGTAGCAATCAAAAAGTCCCAAAGATTGGACCAACGACAAAGGGATCAATTCGTAAATGAAATTGTAATTCTAGCACAAATTAATCACAGAAACGTGGTGCAACTTTTGGGATGTTGTCTCGAAACTGATGTCCCAATGCTAGCTTATGAATTTGTTTCTAATGACACTCTTCATCGTCACATTCATAATAGAACAGGTGGGAAAGGGAGAATGTCATGGGATAGTCGTTTAAGGATAGCACATGAATCAGCCGGTGCACTTGCTTATCTTCACACAGAAGCTAGAATTCCCATCATACATAGAGATGTGAAATCTACTAACATATTGTTGGATGACAATTACACCGCAAAAATTGCTGATTTTGGTGCTTCAAGGTTAGTCTCATTGGGTGATGATCAACTTATTACGTTCATTCAAGGGACCATTGGATACTTGGATCCTGAATATACCCATACAGGTCATCTAACAGACAAGAGTGATGTTTATAGCTTTGGAGTGGTTCTTGCAGAACTCTTGACAGGAAAAAAACATATTGATGTAGAAAGAGGTTCAGATGATATAAATCTTGCAGCTTATTTTCTCAAGGCAACGAAGGAAAAGCGATTTCTTGAGATTCTTGACCATCAAGTCGTAAAGGAAGCAAATGATGAGCAGCTAAAAGCAGCATGTGACCTGGTATGTAAATGTCTTAACCAATTAGGTGAGAACAGACCTAGCATGAAAGATGTGGCTGTTGAGCTTGAAACATTGAGGAAGTCCGGCAAACATCATACTTTGATTAGTCAAGAAAACTACACCGAAACAAGTAGTTTAATGATTGAAAGTGAAGAACATGACGTTCCTCTTGTTGCTAATCAGTGGCGGATCTAGAAATAATATTCAGGGGTATCTGTACAAAATTTTTTTCTTCATACATTCAAGTAAATGAAACAAAAAAAACATGATATTACAAAATGATAAAGAAATACCTAATAGATGATCTCATATATGTCCTCTTCGACATTTGAAAAGTTGAAATCTAGCCATTACATCGTCATCCGTCACTTTATCAAATATTTCTCTTTCGATCGAGCAAACTAGAGCATTATTCAAAAATTCATCACCCATTCGATTGCGTAAATCCGTCTTGATAAGCTTCATTTTAGAAAAACATCTTTCAACGGTTGCGGTTGCAACCGGTAAAACCAAAGCTAGCTTCAATATCCGATAAACCAAAGGATAAGATTTATTTTTTCCGGTTTCCACCATTAGACGAGCAAGGTCACATATTCCATCCAAATTTGCAAATCTATCATCTTTCTTTACACTATGATGTAAGACCTTAAGCTCACCCAAAAGACAAACTCTTTCATTCGTGGTAAAATCATTCGGATACATCTCAGAAAATGCCACTATCTTTGATGTGTCAAACTTAGAACACCAATCACAAGGATTTAAACCCGACATATTTTCTATCAAAGTAGTTGTTACCTCATTGAATCGATTTCCCATTTCTTGAATTTGCATATCCAAAACCGTATTAAAGATTTCAACTTCAAAATGATGTCGATTAGTAATGACATTCTTTCGGTTTCTTGGGTTACCATAACTTGCCATCATATCTAACATCGTAATATTGTATTTTTGACAAAAAGAAGTCACCTTTATCAACATCTCATCAAACCCTTTTTGTCTTAACTCATTCAATGCTCCTTTTGTTCCGTTTATCATGTTAGCCGCTTCTAATAAGTCTTGACTTTTTTTTTGAAGATGTTTTGAGAGAGCATTTGTGATGCTTAGAACATCTTCCATTAAGTGTGCATAAAAAACAAATTCAAGTTTTTTAAAATATGAAAGAATACCTTTTGCATTACTACGTTGTTGAATGCTATCTCCTTCTTCTTTAACATAATGAAGTACATCAACAACTTCCGGAAATAATTTAATCAAACTTGTGATTGTTCCATGATGAGAACCCCATCGTGTATCACCGGCTCGTGCTAAGGAAACCTCTTGGTTTAATCCTTTTCCGGTCTTAATTACACCTTCAAATATTTCTTTTTCTACTCTCTCTTTTCTGGCCTCTCGTAACATATCTTTGCGTTTGCAAGAAGCAGAAACCGTATTAACAACCATGGAAAGGTATTCATAAAAACCTTGAACACCGGGATGTTTCTTTGCAACAGCCACAATCACTAACTGAAGTTGATGAGCAAAACAATGTATGTAATGTGCTGATGGATTATCTCTCAAAATCAAAGCTTTTAAGCCATTAAACTCTCCTCGCATGTTGCTTGCACCGTCATAACCTTGACCCCTGACCTGTTTTAACAAAAACAAACTATTAATGTTTATGTAATGAAATATTAATGTTTATGTAATGAAATATTATACTTACTTGATCTATGCTCAACTGATTATCTGCTAATAAAGAAACAACGGCTTGTTTAAGAGTTGTAGAAGATGTGTCTTTAACATGAGCAATTCCAATAAAACTCTCTTTAACAACTCCGAGTTTATCAACATATCTCACAACTACAGCCATTTGTTCCTTCAAAGATACGTCACTAGACTCGTCTATTAACAACCCAAACACATCATCTTTTATTTCTTGGCAAATCATTTTGGTTACTTCTTTCGCAAAGCAATCGATAATCTCTTTTTGTATTGATGGAGCTGTCAATTTATTATTCTTTTTTGCTTTCCCTAATGTATGCTTACCAATCTCCGGGTTATTATCACTAAGGAACTTCAAAGTTGATATGAAAAGCCCTTTAGAAATAGATGTTTCCGATTCATCATGACCACGAAATGGCAGACCATTTTCTAACAAATATCTAGCACTACGAACAGAACCCATCAATCTTAACCTATTTGCAAGCTTTTCTTCTTCAGTTAGGGCATTTAATTTCACATGAATGGATCGTTCTTGTTTCAAAAGATTTTCACATTTTTGCATAGCCTTATTATGAGAACTGTTAATTGATCCAACATGATCTCTTAAGGCAACCCCTTTACTCCAGTTACAAAAGCCTTCACAAGAAAAGGTGTCTCTCCCACCTTGATTACCAACCGTTTCTTTAAACAAGTAGCAATATAAACAGTATGCTTTGTCAGCTTTAATACTATACTCTAACCACGGATATGTATCAAACCATCCTACAACAAAACGTCTAGCCTGACTGGAAAACATTTTGCTTGGAAATTTATGTTTTCGTGGTTGAAAAGCCTTTTTAACAAGATAATGTCTTCTTATTTCATCTATTTGATTGGGATGATAGCTAGCAATAGGTGGTCTATCAAAGGGATCCGAAGGAAGATTCAAATCATCAATTATATTTGGTATTGAAGGTATTGAAGGATTTGAAGGAATATTTGGACTTCCATCAATATCAACATTATTTGGACTTCCATCAATATCAACATTAGGAATATTTGAACTTCCATCAATATCAACATCATCATTGAATTTTCTTTTAAAAAAATTACCAATTCGAGCTTGTTTAGTTTGTGGTTTCATCTTTCCTATAATCAAAATATCAAATACAAAATAAAAACTTGTTATACAACTAAAAAAAGCAAATAAAACTCTAACCTAAATTTCAATTTCACCCAATTGAACATATACACACAAACCCTAAATTTCAATTTCATCCAATTAAACATATACACACAAACTCTAACTTTCAATTTCACCCAATTGAACATATAAACACAAACCCTAAATTTCAATTTCACCAAATTAAACATATAAACACAAACTCTAACTAACCTTGTGTTGTGGTCGTGGTCGTGGATGGTGGTGGTTGTGGCTGCGGCGGCGGCAGCAGGGGCAGGGACGGACGGGACGCGGCGGCGGCAGGGGCGGTCGATCGGTGGCAGCAGGGAGGGGGAGGTTTTTCTTCGGTATTTTGGTCGCTCACTCAAGCAGGGGTCTTTTAGGACCGATGGCAGCAGCAGCAGGTTGTATTGATTTTGGTGGATGGGCCGATGGCAAGCCCAAATCAAATGGTTTGTATTGGGTTTAGTTTTTTTAATGTATGAGATTTGGACTTTTTAATTAAAATGAGTATTGGGTTGAGTTTTTTTAAAAAGTTTTGGCTTTTATAAAGTTTATGATTTTATAAATTTTAGGGGTATCTAAAATTTCGTTCAGGGGTATCTAAAATTTCGTTCAGGGGTATCTGAATACATAAAACGAAAAAAAAACAAAAAATTCTCATTACGCGTCAAAAGTTGAGGGGTACCATCAGGTACCCCTCGGCTTATGGTATATCCGCCCCTGTTGCTAATAGCAATACTTTTGGAGAATACAGTTCAAGCACCGTGGGAACGGAAGAATTAATGCTCCGTGTACAAAGTCCACGTTAATAGTTACAGGAATGACTGAACCTTTTACATTCCATCCTATTTCATGTTCGCTGGTATTTCATATTCAGAGACATCATCCTTAAGTATGAGATTTCTTTGTATGTTTATGATTTTATGCTTCCATTTTCTATTTTTCTTGTGAACTAGTATTATTGTCTTGTATGTTAAGGACAACTTTCAACAATCTTTTTTGACAGCCTCTCAATTCACATGGTTGCAGAATGATTTTAATGAAGTCATATTAGGAGTCGTCTACTTTCTGAAAATTTGCATTACATAGGTCTTTGACTTTGACCAACTCATAAGGCCACTAATCGTTGACTGGAAACTGAAAAGTCGATTTTCTCAATCCAACTCTTTTCACCTCTTACCCAACCATCCAAATTACATTTTACAGACTCTATATGCAAGTTGTTTGGATCCTTACATGCATCTTTAATAAAATTTTGTAAAAGGATAAAACATCTCTGTATAACTCAGACAAAGTTTTGGTTTACAACAAGGATAAGAATGTATAAAAAAACACACTATTTTCTCCACCCATGGTAACTTTAATTAATACCAACATATTTTAGTTTTATGGTATTTGCTAACTGAGAAAACAAACAAAAAGATTGCAGCTTGCCAGCAATAATATGAAATCATCCTCCAAATCAAAACTTCAACATACAATTAAGAGCTTCTGTGGGTAAAATGCAGATAAAACAATCGTCAGTTCAATCATCAATATCTAGTGCAAATATGGTGAGTGGTTGAATAAACAAAACTCACTTTAATTAAATAAAAGAGACACCATGCTAGGGTTGTTGTAAGATATCGGAAGATCTTTCACAAAGGTTTTATATTTAACGAATAAATTATACGACACATTTAATAAAATGTATTATTAAAAAAATAATATATTTAACCATTTGTTGCTTGACTATCAAAATTGAAAATTGTACAGAGACTGTGTAAATTACAAGTCTAATTTTCCGTTCTTTTACCAAGTTCAGGTAAATTAATGTGAATTAGAAACATACCATGAAAAATTTACTTCCAGTATCACTTAGCTTGATCGAAGTCCAGCATGAAATCAGTCAGGTTTTCAGAGTCAGCTATAGCTTCCTCTAAAGTCATCTTACCGTTACCTTTTGCAGGTTTGGGCTGCAAATAAGAAGTGGAATTATATAACAAATTTAGAGTAATCTACAAATCATATCATTTTATACATTTTTCATGTTTGTTTCATTGAAGTCTTTTGTACAGCTCAAAGGTGGGAATTTATAACCATTTACCAAAAACTGGATCGATAGAGGTTAATAACTATTTCTAACATGTGGAATGGTAAATGAAACGGGTCAAACGGGTTGAAAGTTCCCAAAAGTGTATTCAGTTTCTTAAGAACACCAAAATTAGTTTTTTCAGGTATATTATGAAATTATTTTGATAGTTTAGTTTTTGCAAGCATATTTAATACACGTATTATTTACAAAAATAAGAAAATCCAGAAAAAAGAGTGTTGACTGGTCAACCCATAAGAAAACCCAGACTAAAGAGTGTTGACTGGTCAACCCAACATGACAAGACTCATTTTGACCCAACCCATTTTCCAATTACCTGTTTACCGTAACTTCCCAATTTGTTAAACAAGATTTCCATTGTACTTTCTAGAGGTTGGAAACTTGATCCATTCATATACAAAATTTTCAAATTGGTTTAATGTTTAATCTCAAACGGGTCATATGGTTAAAGATAACAGGTATAACTAAAAGAAACGGGTGGGTTGAGTGTCAAACAGGTTAGAAATATTCAAACAAGTTAGATCACTACGGTAATAGTATAACTCTGTAATCAAATTTAACACATTAATTATTTATAAATTCAAAATATAGAAGTGTTTGTCAGCCCTCCGAACACCCCCCCCCCCCCCGTTAGTATCCTGGTAAATGATAAGAGACTGCCTAATTACCTATCATACAAAAATTACATAAAATCACAAATTGTAAAAACTACCTTTGTTTTGCGAAGCTCAGGAGTAGTTTTCAAGACACTCCAATTACGTGTAATATTTTCATCATCCTCAAATTTACCCTCATCATCACTATCCTATTAAAATAAAATTTATGCAACCAACATCAGGGATGAAATAAATATTAGGAAAAAAAAAAAGAATAGTCAAAACTGAAAAAAGAAATGGCACACTAATTTACCTCCTTTTCACCAATGTCAACAGCTTTAGCCATAGCTTCATCATCAGAAAATGGTGTCTTTACCTATTTACAAAAATGTCCAAATTCAAGAAGCAGCAAAGAGAGATTTATCATTGATAGATTATGAGGGTGTATAGATGTGTGTTTTAAAACTTATTATTGGTACTTGAAAAAGCAGAATCAGATGATCGGGTGCTTAAAGCTAGGGGTATTTCATAATTTTCAAAGGATTTTTCATATTCACATTTTCTTTTTGGAACATAGCAGCGTAAGAAATAAGAAATACAATTATCATTTTTCTTTAAAAATTTGATGCATATAAGATGTACAAAAACACTAGTAACTTCTTACATTGGAGATTTGAAGGAGAGAGAATAAAGTGCATAACTAAGTTTTTTACCTTCACTTTTTCAACCTTCTCTGAAGCCAAAATTCTATCAATTTCCTCCTTTGATGTAATATTGCCATTCTGATTTAAACAAAAAAAAAAGATAGGGCATCAATAAATAACATAAGAGTATCACTTTTTTTCATCGATGCATCAAACAGACAATTGAACTATCAACGAATGACAAACTAATATGTTAGGATTCCTATAAAGCTTGAATGAGTATAAATAAAACTAAATGAAATCTACAAACCTGTTGCAAATAAGCCAAAACATCAGGTGTAGGCTCATGAAAATCAGGACCCCTGAAATCAATCACTTGGTCTGGGTCTTGAATGTAGTTAACCGTTGGGTAAACCGGATCTCCACCCCATACTACAAGTAAAATACCCTTTATTAAGACAGAGTTGAGAAAACATGTCGACCTCAGTTAACAGATATCTAGTAATGATTACTAAAGGGATAGTAGGTAAATCTGGAAAAGAAAAAAGATATTTCTAGAAAGAGAAAAGGTGGAATTTTTTTTGTCGGGCAAAAAAGATGTCCATATTGCTTTGGAATGGTATCTTATTTAGGCAACTTTCGACCAAGTTGACTTGTTTCCTCTTGTTCGACCCACTCATAAGTAAACGGGCCAAAAATTACCACCTCTATGATGACAGTCATGCAAGTACATAGATCACAAATTTATCTACATTTGAAGAACATACTTTGTTTTATCTGATCCTCTTTCATTCGCATAGCCAATGGATCTCTAGAAACACGATAATCGGTACCCATCATTACGCGATATTCACGAGCAGTTTGACAAGAAAACATTTCTATAAGTTGTGTGTTTTCATCTTCACCGGTTTCCTCAAAATGTTTTTGAATAGCTTCACGTGATGTGTCTTTTTTCCAGGCTTTAACCCATTCTGAGTAGTATGCTATTGGGCCTTCTTTTTCCAATCTATCATGTTCAGCCTGCAACCTATATAAGACACCGACCACTTATTTCTTTCATGGGATACACAAAAATATCATCTAAAAAAAGAACTTGTTAGATTATAAATTTTCTTTTACATACTCTGGCTCCAAGCATATAATCTATTTTTCTTTATTCTTGGGGGGGAAATTTGGAAGTTTGGTTCAAGAAATTAGAGATTTTACAAGGAGGTTTGTGTAATGTTCAAAATAATAGCAAAACAATTAATTCAAGAAGAATTATGTTTGAGCCTTTCTTCTTTGTATAAATGCCTCCTAGCTCTGTAAAGTGCAGTTTCGGTCAAGGTTGGCTCTTCACCATAAAGCTTAATTTGCCCACTCTCTGCCATGGCCTTGAGAAACACCTGTTGACCAAACAAAAACAGTTAAAATTTATATAGCCGCTTATTAAAAAATGAACTGCGATATCTAAATTTGAGCATATTTTTCATCATTGCGAAAGACTTTGTTTTAATTACAAACATAAATATAAGTAACTTTGATGCGGGAGCATCAAATCTAATTGGACCTGATGGAACCTGAATTTGGAGACATGTTGGAGTTTATTTGAAGGTAATATTTTATTTAGAGAAGATCAAGACGTTATCTTTTATTTTATTAGTTTACCTTATATTATTATATGTTTATCTTGTTTCCATATTTATCTTCTTTGATTGTTTAGTATAAGTAGGGTTTTGGTTATTTAGTTCTACAGTTTTTGAGTTTGAATAGAAAAGAACTTTGTTCTTGAACCTTTTGGTTCCTTTTGAGACGTGTGATTATCGATTGCTTATTTGAGTCATTTGATTGCTTCCGTAACTGCATCAAACTTAGTCGGTCTCCTCAAGTATTCAAATTATAAACCATGGATGATGCTCCAAATTAATTTTAAAAAATACAAATACAGCCAGATTAATACTACTAATAAAGAGTTTGAGCATTGAAGAACCATTTGGAGAAACACTAATACTTTACATATTTAAAACTCCACACAAAATGGAGGTGGCAAAATGGGCGGTCAGTTGAGTTCAGTAAGAGATCAAAATGAGTCATTTCTAATACAGCTAGACTCAGGCCACGCCAGGTCAGGTCACCAACACTTTTTGCCTAACTTTTGAATTATATAAGTAACTAGTGCATGTAATAAGATTACAAAAACCTAAACCAATAAAATTATAATCCGGTTTATTTTATTACATTAAATAAACCGATATAGGATGTTGTAACCATTTGAATAAACTTCGGACCACTTTCTACTTGATCAATTTACATTAGCTAAGTTTTTAAATTTTACCCATTTGACCCACTACAAAAAAAGTATAACTCAAATTGACCCATTTCTGGGTAAATGGGTAAAAATTTCTAAGATTTAGTTATTCACTAACCGTTTCAGCATCAGGACGCTTTCTCTGCCACCTGGACCATTGTTCCTTATCTGGTTTTCTCCAATTCCACCATAATTCTTCACTTGTAAGTGGCTCCTTTATCGGCTTCCTAACTTTAGGATCAATAAACGGGTGCGGTCGCCCAAGTTTCTTGTCAAGTTCATACCCAGTTAACTCGTCTGCTTCATTTTCCTTCTGGTAAACCACAAAATCGGAAAATTCATCATTTGCTTCATCTGATCTTTCAAACAGGCTATCATCCTCCACTACTTGGTCAACAACTGTATTCATTTCAGTTGACTCAGAAACAGCACCTGTGGCCTTATACATTTTTCTTCTGCTTCCCAGATTTTTGCCATAAGATGGAGCCTCAGATGATGCATCACTTGGTCCAGGGGCACCAGCAGCCCTGGCTTGACCGACTGTGCCTTCAGGTAAATAATCCTGCCCAAGAATACTTGCCCGAGCACCAGAAGCCGGCTCAACCTGCCCAGATAACGAATCCCTGTAACTATGATATGGGGCCCGCTCAACAGATAGTTTCTCAAAAGATGGTTTCTCAGAAGAACTTTCATCCTTATCCGTTTTTTCACATTTTACACAGGGAAATAAAGGAGCCCTTTTAGTGGTATTTAACCTAATTTTTGGCTGCCACACTGATGCTGGAAATGAACCTGAAAGAGATGCCTGTAGAATTCATAGAAAAAACATACAAACACTACTCAGCATCATATAATAATACTACCAGGAAGATGCATTAAAGCTTCAGCTGACATATATAAAGTTACTTTTACCGTTATGTCTACGTTTCCGTTTAAACTTTATTAAGAATCGTTTTTAGGTTTGTTTTTCTATCAACATTATTTTTACCATTGTGTCTGAGTTTTCGTTTAAATTTTAATAAAAATCGGCATGCCTCCCGCTGCGGAGTGCAAGTGTAACCCCCTGGTTTCTACTAAATTAGGAGTAGCTGCAACAAAAATTATTCAGTTTACCTGATTAATTAGGGATCATTTTACATATAAATCCTAAATAATCATAATTGGACCAACACTCAAACAGCTAATTATCACAACTTCAAAGAGCTGAAGCACATCCAAACACTATCAAATTCGAGTATTTTTTGCTTAAAAAGAAGAATTAGTAATTTCAATGGTCCGAAGAGTCAATCCCTAACATAAGCGCAATCGTTTAACCTAACCTGAAAGAAAAGCGGAGATTTGTTAGCTACACATCCACATCCAGGAATCATGTTCCCCAATTTTATCTGCACAGACAACAAGAAGCATTTTAGAACGCGAAACAAATGAAGCACAAAATTGATTTGATAATTGAGACGCACTGTAGAAATCATTACAATTGACTACTGAATTCTGCAGACTGTGGTGTGGATTTCATAACAAGAGGAGATTTTCGGAAGCTGCGAGGGCTTCTCTACAGAGTTTTAGGGAGGGACAATATATTGGATAACGTTAAGTTATTTACTTCTTTTATCAATTCTTTTACCCTGATAAATCATGGAGTTACATAAATGGTCCCTAAATTGTTGCCTAATACCAAATTTGGTTTTTTGTTAATTTATTTTTTACATCTATGGAAATTTTTTTTTGAACGGCAATTTGGATCACTGGCGGGCCACTAGCCCACCCGATCATCTCCACCACCCTCAGGAGAAAACCCACCATATGTGAGAAAATCCTCTGGCTCTACCTGGACCCTTTTTATTGTCACAGGTGGGTCTTGAACCCAAGACCTCCCATTTTAGTGAAGCCTTGGTATACGCATTTGTCACTGTGCTAAGCTAGTGGTTGTTCTATAGACTTTTAACAATATAGAATTCAAAAATAGATCAAATTCAAGTCCCGGGTCAGTAAAAACACACGTTATTGGCAAACTCTCAAACACGTTATTGATATCAAGAAATCTCTCTCTAAAACTTTATTACAATTAGTAAACCCTGACTTGGTTTCTATAGACCAACCTAGACTCGTTAGACTACAATATGAATTGCTAAACAATATTAAAATATAAACACACGTTATTGGCTAACTCCCAAACACGTTTATTGATATCAAGAAATCTCTCTAAAAGTTCATTACAATTAGTAACTCTGACTTGGTTTATATAGACCAACCTAGACTCGTTAGACTACAATATGAATTCCTAAACAATATTAAAATATAAACAACCTAAACCAACTCAATTAGGATTGCTAGATTATAGGATATAACCGACTTGTTATAATCCAACTCTAATACCACCAAACTTGTTGATTAAGTCACTTGACTCCACCGCCTTGTGGGTTAAGAAATTATCGCCAACACAAATATCATTGTTATTGTCATCATATAATTGAATTACAGAAAAAACCATTATATATGTACGAAATTTCAAAAATATTGTTATTAGTGTATTATGATACACTTGAAAATGATAAAAACTAAAGCATGTCATATAACATTCAAGAAAACCAAACCTAATACCATTAATACTTGTCTAGAACTACAGAATAATTATCATGTCAATATTACATAAACAATTAAACATAACCATTATTCACAGAGAGCACAACCGATCAGGAGCCTTTGGACATCAACAGGCTTAGTAGGATCCACTAATTAAGCTTGTTTTGCTGTCCTTTTCATGTGTGTCGTGTTTTATGGAGAGCTTGGCGCATTCTCGATAACTAAGTCGGTAAGCATACCAGGTTCCAGTCTCACGTAATTCATATCAAGTCTCCAATTGCCTTGAAATAGTTCTTATTGACTTCCGCGTGGGAGGTAAATAAGGACTAAATCTCCGGTTTACTCTTTCAATGTAAACAAAATACAAAACATAAAAATGGAAAACGATAGGACACATTTCAGATCAACACATAATAGTTAGAACATACAAAATAAGTTGTTTAGTTTTACATTTGGATGTAGCATTTCAAAAGCAAAATCCCCCCAAGTGGAACCTTTTTTAAAACCCAATTTCAGGTCTTAGAAATTGTAATTGATTTTGTTTGACCTTTCCTGTGCAGACACTTGGAGTATCCCATTAGCATCTATTTTGAAACAAACCTCTAGCTGTGACTTCCCATTGAGTAAGGCCATAAAGGTTGAAGTTGCCAAGTAACATGTTGTCCTTAACTTTGTTGCTTTCACCTTGATACACCGAGATATGTACATATGTTGTATTGATCTGTGAATAATATATTCCTTTCTTGCATATGGGTATGGATGTGTTCCTGGGAATAACTACAGACATGTTACCATCTACTCCATTTATCTCGACTGCTATTCCTAACGAAAGTGGAGTGACATCCTGTAACACAATATTCCGCTCAGCATTATCATCATTTCCACTTAACCTTGCAGCACCATAAGCAACAGCCTCATCACCATTCATGTCCTTGCAAAGTGTCTTCCCATCGAAATAATCCTGCACCAATCGTTGTACCTTTGGAATCCTAGTCGACCCCCCAACAACAACAACCTCATCCACATTCTTCTTCTTTATCTCCCCATCAAACAAACATTTTTCCACTAGCTTAACGCATTTCTCAAAGTAACTTGAATTAAGTTCCTCGAATTTGGCTCGACTAGTTTTAATGGAAAAGTCAATCCCCTCATGCAAGCAGTCAATTTCAATTGAAGCAAAAATAGCTGAAGACAAATCCCTCTTTGCTTTCTCACAAGCAACTTTCAACCTCCCCATTGCTCTTGGATTTCCTCTTATGTCCTCCCTGTGTTTTTTCTCGAACTCTTTTATGCAGTAATTAACTAGTGTCGTGTCAAAATCCTCACCGCCTAAATGAGTGTCACCCCCAACCGCTTTCACATCAACAACTCCTGCTTTACTTATTTTCAAAAGAGACACATCAAAGGTTCCACCACCTAAATCAAACACCAAAACATTTTTATCACTATGCCATCTTTCGTCAGCCATATGGTCCAAACTGTAAGCAATTGCAGCTGCAGTAGGCTCGCTTATCAGTCGCATCACATTGAGGCCAGCAAGGGTTCCTGCTTCCTTTGTTGCCTCTCATTGATTGTTATTGAAATAATCAGGAACAGTGATGACAGCATCTGTTACCACTCTTCCAATAAATGCTTCAGCACACTCTTTCATCTTCTTGAGAACCATGGCAGATAATTCTTTGGGTGCATATTTCTTCTCTTCACCCTTCAGTTTAACTACAACAGTTGGCTTCTCTGCAGGCCCTTCAATGATCTTGAAAGGCCACGACTCCATGTCCTTCTGCACTTGAGATTCATGGAATCTGCATCCGATCAAGCGTTTAACATCTGTAGTTTAAACAGTATGATTAGCAACAAAAGTGATAAAAAAAATCCCAAAGGAAAATGTAGATTAAGGTTTCAGAGAACATCTGTTTTTGTACAGGGCCTAGGACTGTTATTGGGGCAAGGCCCACTTGTGCATGTTTATTTCATAGGAAAATGTAGAATATTTCAATTCACTAAAAATACTTACCAAACACAGTGTTAGTAGGGTTCCTTGCAATATGGTTTTTTGCTCCATCGCCTACCAATAACTCTGCATCATTGAAAGCTACATAAGACGGGGTAATATTGTTTCCCTGTTCATTAGGTATGACCTCCACTCGTTTTTTCACGTCAAACCAGACAGCAGCACATGAGTATGTCGTTCCAAGATCAATACCAATCGCGGCTCCCTTAACTTTTTCAGACATTTTTTAACCTGAAAGGAAACAAAAGAATCACTTTCCAAGGGCTATTGAGCTGACACAAATCCATACAACAAACGAATATGATGGTGTTATAATTTAGAATATGTGTGAGATTCAGTCAAAATTGAAGGGTTTATATATTTTTTTTAAAAGAGTGCTTTTTGTATGCATTTGAGTTCTAACATGAATATCTAGCCATTGCATTCAAAGGTAATACATATGAATTGAATACTGTTGAACTAGAAGAAGACAAAGTTGCCACTGACAATTGTTGAACAGATATTTTTTTGAAAGGCGAACATTGAATGTGTGACGTCGCACCCCCGTCACATGGGAGAGCCTCGTCTAACTCCGGCCAATATGTTGTCTTAACCGGGCCCACTTGGCGTCAGAGTTGGAGAGCTTTCAAGGAAAAACCCCACCCAATACGGCCCCTTCCGGGCTTGAGGGAGAGCCGAGGCTCCAACCCTGGCTCGGCGTGAGTAAAACCCTGGTGCATCACCCTAAAAGGCCTCATTTGCGATGCCGCAGAAATTAATGGTGGTGGCAAGGATTGAACCCGGGTCCCTTGGGACTTCAGGCCTCACCTCAACCACTACACTACAACCTCTTTGGCAATTGTTGAACAGATATGGTCATAACTCATAAAAAGAATATAGCATATACACATGCAAGCAAACTGCAGGATAAATAACATTTTATATATATAATGCATGTATTACATTACGATTTAAGCTCAAACTTCATGACCTTAGCATCAAACCCTTAATTACTCCTTGATTCGTGAACAAGGGTATAACTACAAGATCACAAAGAATGATAAGTTCGTTTCAAAAGCAAAGCAACCAAAATTGTCAACATTTTCCATCCAACTCAAAAATAAAATGGATATTTACCTGTAATTTCTGCTTGATCGATCTCGATTTCACAAACTAGGTTTGGGTTTTTATCTTTGAAATTTGAATTGAGGTAACCCAACCGTTTATCAACTTCAAACTTTGTGCCCCCTCATTTCCTTTTTAACATTTTCATCTTTCACCCTTTTCATCTATAATATAAACATTTTTTTAAAACACCGCCTTTGTAGATAGGGGTGTTCACGGTCCGATTTTCATGGTTTTGGGTCAAACCGTTAGTAGCAGTTTTTTATCTCTAAAAATTAAAATCGAACCGTTAAAAATAAAAACCAAATCGAACCGTTGTTACCGGTTTGGTTACTGGTTTGGTTTCACAGTTTGGGCTTTTTAGGCCCATTTGGCAAAAAAAAATAGAAGTTCTAGAAAAATTCAATACTCCACAAAAAAATTTGATGGTTTTCCATGTATTACCTCAAAAGGAGTTTTTGACTCAAGAACTTTTGTTGGCAATCAGTTTATAAAGGCATGAGACCAATAGTGTAGAGGAAGACCGGAAAATGGAGTAGAGCAAGGCCGGTTTTTACAATATGACGGTGACGTCTCTTGACGATGCTATTTTGTTCAAGTGTGGGGGGAATTGTGAAATTTCTTCGGATTTTAGGTAAGGATCAAGACTTTGATATTCAACCCCATAGTAGGTAAATAATGATATGATGGGTGTTTAAAAATATTTTTCCACTAGCCTTTTAAAATGGGGAAACAATGAGGAGACATCTTATTTCCGTTTTATAGGATACAACCAAACGTATTTTGAGTAAAAATCAACAAATATCACGTAATAAACAAGACCATCATGTGATTTTTTAATTGGACCCCCAAACAACGGAATATAGCAATTGTAATGGTTTTGTTACAACAAAAGAGTTTGTGCCAAAAAGCATTTTATGACTTTTATTCACTAGGCATGAATCACAATGGTCATGATTAGCATGCATGGTTTTGAGGCCTAGGTGCTTAATTAAAGAACGAAAAACACGGATAGATGGATGTCCAAGCTTGTGGCATAAATTAATGGTGTAGTAGAAATCATGGATGTTCTTCCCCGAAGTAGAGGCCCCCCTTGCGAAGATCCTTAACTACAAAATAGGAAGGAAAAAATTCAACGGAAACTCAGTTAGTTTGACATAGTTTAGCAACGGAATTACGGGAACACACAGAACATTAAAAAGAATTAAGGATTTTGAGGTAGTGTAAAGTTTGGTGTGTCCCGTATGAGAGATTTTTAGACTATTACCATCTCCTCCAAGTAGAATCTTATCCGGCCCTCCATATTTAGAAAGTGGATGTAGGTTGTTCCAGTCGGTGGTCATGTGATGAAAGTCACCTGTTGCTACAAAACTTATCACCTAGAGGCGGAAGTCTTGAAGCAGTGCTGGATGGACAAGTTAAGCTGGAACTTCTGGACTTGGGCTTGGAAGAACGGACGGGATCTCCGGGTCTTGAAAGGGTGATCTGCAAAATAGGAAACACCGTGAGCCTCGCCACGAGCAGAAGGAGTTTTCTCCCCGTGACCACCCTCCGGCGTGAGAATAAGTACGTGTGTAGTGGAAGGTAAAAAGAGAGAGAAAAAATAGAAGTAAGTAAATTCGGGTATTGTGAATATGAGGATGTCGAAGTTCCCCTTCCCTTGGAGTTTGATGAGACTATTTATAGGGTCTCCCTGGTTAGAATATTTGGACTGCATGTTTTTTAGAGGTTATCTGCAGTCAAACATCCTTCTCTGCTTCTGCTTATATGACCGTTATTTCCTCTTTTGTGTTAGGAGAGTTCAGGGTGTATTTAATTACCTTTGTCTCTATAGTTGACTCGTGTTCAGGGTGCACAGGTTCCGTACTTGACAGCTCTTGTCATGTTAGCTGACTTCCTTTTCTGTGTTACTGGTTCCTAACTGACTTCTTTCTATCATGGGTTCAGGTTTCCTAATCGGTGTTGTCTTTATAGTTGACTCTCATGCTCAATGAGATGTTATCCTGGTCATTTAGCATTATTTTCTAGTATGAGATTATTTCCTTCGCAACTTCTCTAATATTTTCTAAGTGTAAGACCTGATCGCGCTTGACGACCAAGCGCTCGTGAGCCCATGGGCCGTGACATGATGTGAGCCGCGGCCGCTCGAAGCAGTTCGACCCCTCTTGAGCCGCGGCTGGGGCTTCTTTTCCGGTTGTTTGGTCGTTTAATCCCCTTTAAGTTACAAATTAAGATTTTCGTGAAAACGAACTTGGTGGTATCTTCTTGACGAAAATCTAGTTAGATATTACGAATTTCGGATTGCATTTGGATGTGCCGTAGCATGAGCCGCGGCAGGCCCTTAGATTATTTTGGTCAAGTGACTCGTCTGTCCAGTCGCTGCTGGATGACTTAAATTATTATTATTATTATTATTATTCTTTAGCTAAACTTGGTCAGCTAACTCGCCTGTCCAGTCATGGCCGGAAAGACTTAGATTATTTTGGTCAGATGACTCGTCTGTCCAGTCGCGGCTGGAAGACTTAGATTATTTTTCAGCTGAACTTGGTCAGCTGACTCGCCTGTCCAGTCGCAGCTGGAAGACTTGGATTATTTTTCAGCTGAACTTGGTCAGCTGACTCGTCTGTCCAGTCGTGGCTGGGAGACTTAGATTATTTTTCAGCTGAACTTGGTCAGCTGACTCGTCTGTCTAGTCGCGGCTGGAAGACTTAGATTATTTTCCAACCTGAACTTGGTCAGGTGACTCGTCTTTCCAGTCGCGGCCGGAAGACTTAGATTATTTTTCAACCTGAACTTGGTCAGGTGACTCGTCTGTCCAGTCGCGGCTGGAAGACAGATTATTTTTCAACATGAACTTGGTCAGGTGACTCGTCTTTCCAGTCGCGGCTGGAAGACTTAGATTATTTTTCAGCTGATTCGTCTGTCCAGTCGCGGCTGGAAGACTTAGATTATTTTTCAACCTGAACTTGGTCAGGTGACTCGTCTTTCCAGTCGCGGCTGGAAGACTTAGATTATTTTTCAACCTGAACTTGGTCAGCTGACTCGCCTGTCCAGTCGCAGCTGGAAGACTTGGATTATTTTTCAGCTGAACTTGGTCAGCTGACTCGTCTGTCCAGTCGCGGCCAGAAGACTTAGATTATTTTTCAGCTGATCTTGGTCAGTTGATTCGTCTGTCCAGACCGGAAGACTTAGATTATTTTTCAACCTGAACTTGGTTAGGTGACTCGTCTGTCCAGTCGCAGCTGGAAGACTTAGATTATTTTTCAACCTGAACTTGGTCAGGTGACTCGTCTTTCCAGTCGAGGCTAGAAGACTTAGATTATTTTTTAGCTGAACTTGGTCAGCTGATTCGTCTGTCCAGTCGCGGCTGGAAGACAGATTATTTTTCAACCTGAACTTGGTCAGGTGACTCGTCTTTCCAGTCGCGGCTGGAAGACTTAAATTATTTTTCAGCTGAACTTGGTCAGCTGATTCGTCTGTCTAGTCGCGGCTGGAAGACTTAGATTATTTTTCAACCTGAACTTGGTCAGGTGACTCGTCTTTCCAGTCGCGGCTGGAAGACTTAGATTATTTTTCAACCTGAACTTGGTCAGGTGACTCGTCTGTCCAGTCGCGGCTGGAAGACTTAGATTATTTTTCAACCTGAACTTGGTCAGGTGACTTTTGGGTATTGTTGTCTTTGTGGTTACGACAATGGGTATGAAATAACCAAATGTGAATGCAATCTTTGGTGTTCGCGTACACCTTCTTTCAAAATTGATTACTATGGTTCCTTGCGTGTTGATTACTTATAGCACTTTCGGAGTTAGACTTCGTTACATCTTCGTGGTGCATCTACTCTGTCCAAACGTGTTACCTTATCCGCTTCGCTGTATCTCTTAATACCCCCACCATGTCTGAGGGTTGCTTTAGCATCGTATTGTGTTGCTCATCTGTGTTGTTTGAAGCATCTGGCGCTATAGATTTTATGCTTTTACATTCCTTACTTGAGAATAGAGTTACCACACCGTCTGGGGTTAGGAATTTGATTGCCGCGTGAACGGTAGATATGACTGCTCCAAGTGCACATAAACCTGGCCTTCCCAAAATTACGTTGTGGATTGACTGAGAGCGCACTATGAGGAAGGTCATTGGAACCGTATGACTTCTCGTTTCGTTCCCCATTGTCACCTGAAGTTGTATTTTGCCCAGCGGCTGCACTACTTCTCCGGAAAAGCCTGTTAGCTGGTGGACTTGTGTGACGAGGCCTTTCTGTACTTCTTCATCTAGTTGCATGAAGCAACGTTCATACATGATTTCGGATGCACTTCCGGTATCAACATAAACCCTTCGTACCTGATGACCGATAATGTCAGCAGTTACATGAAGCGCGCCACTAGCAAAATCTCCACCTCTAATCGGAGGGAAACTGATTTCTTGCTCCATCCACGGCTCCATGTGGTCATTATTTCGTTTCACGCCTACACTACTTGATGTTTGGTTTACCATTAGGATCTCCTTTCTATTTTCGCCGGCCTGAGGTGTTGCATTAAGCTCCTTCAACAGGTGTGACAGTTTACCTGTTTTTATTGCTGATTCGATTTGTCTTTTCAGGGAGAAACACTCATCAGTGGTGTGCCCATTATCTTTATGAAATTCACAATACTTGTCGGTGGCCTTCTTAGGGCCTGGTCTCATGGGTGCGGGTTTCACAAAGTTGACGTTCTCGGTTGCTAGAATTTCACTTGGTGTCTTGGTTAATGGTGGAAGACTAACCGTTGGTCCGCCGACGTGTCCTTGTGGTGTTGAAAACTGAGAGGGCGCCACGTTCCTTTGTTGAAAGCACGGTTGAGAATGTGGTTTATCCCACATCTTTGGTGGTCCTTGTTTCCTTGAGTTTTTCCAATTCAACGGCTTCTTTTGTGTGCGGTCTTTCAGTTGGTTGCTCGCTTTTCTTCCTCGTACAAACGCCTTTGCTCTCTCTAGCATTTCTTCCACCGTTTTTGGACGGCTTTCATGGAATCTTTCCACCAATTGCTCGCTCCGAACACCATGAATAAACGCTGAGATACGTATATCTTCTCCAGCTCCTTTGACTTGCATGCTCTCTCTTATGAATCTTGTAATGAAATCTTCCACTGACTCACCATCACCCCTTTTAATGTTGTGCAACTCTGTTGGATCCTTTATGGACCTTCTTTGTTGGCTGAAGTTCTTTAAGAAGCTATCTTCCAGTTGCTCGAAGCTCCCTATCTCTCCGATTGGGAGACTGTCGAACCATACCCTCGCTGCTCCCGTCAGCGTCTGCATGAACATGTGACACCACACCGGGATAGACCATTGTTCCACCTCGGGCGCACCTATGAAAATTGCGAGATGGTCATCTGGATCACCCAAACCATCGTATTTCCCCACGTTTGATGGCATTTTTAGTTTTGGGGGAAAAGTAAACTCTGCAATTTTGTTGATAAACTTGGATCTTGATCGCGCCGTGGACGGTCGGTATGGTTTGCTGTAGTCATCTTCGAAATCTTTCTTCCTCTTGGTTGTCTCCTGACGCACAACCTCAGTGTTATGTAGCTTATCCTTCTCTTCTTCGCTTTTCTTTAGTGAGTCGTCATCCTCGTCGTCTCCGAACTCTAGACGGGTTCGGATTTCTTTCAATTGGCGATCTTTTTCCTCCTCCTGTAACATAGCGAGGATCTGTTGACGGTTCTGTCGTAAGAACTCTGGTGTAACGACTACCTTGTCAGTCCTTTGTTTTTCAGAATCGTTGAGACGACTCTTCGGGTTCTTGCTTCCCTCCCCCCCGGTAACATTGCTACCGTCTGGGTACAGGACATCAGAACTTCTAGTTTCATTGTGAGGAGTTTCCTTGCCCTCGCCCATCGTTTTTTTGCTTTTTTCTTTTTTTTTTTGTTTTAGAGCACGGGATGGCGCCAAATGTTGCTACAAAACTTATCACCTAGAGGCGGAAGTCTTGAAGCAGTGCTGGATGGACAAGTTAAGCTGGAACTTCTGGACTTGGGCTTGGAAGAACGGACGGGATCTCCGGGTCTTGAAAGGGTGATCTGCAAAATAGGAAACACCGTGAGCCTCGCCACGAGCAGAAGGAGTTTTCTCCCCGTGACCACCCTCCGGCGTGAGAATAAGTACGTGTGTAGTGGAAGGTAAAAAGAGAGAGAGAAAATAGAAGTAAGTAAATTCGGGTATTGTGAATATGAGGATGTCGAAGTTCCCCTTCTCTTGGAGTTTGATGAGACTATTTATAGGGTCTCCCTGGTTAGAATATTTGGACTGCATGTTTTTTAGAGGTTATCTGCAGTCAAACATCCTTCTCTGCTTCTGCTTATATGACCGTTATTTCCTCTTTTGTGTTAGGAGAGTTCAGGGTGTATTTAATTACCTTTGTCTCTATAGTTGACTCGTGTTCAGGGTGCACAGGTTCCGTACTTGACAGCTCTTGTCTTGTTAGCTGACTTCCTTTTCTGTGTTACTGGTTCCTAACTGACTTCTTTCTATCATGGGTTCAGGTTTCCTAATCGGTGTTGTCTTTATAGTTGACTCTCATGCTCAATGAGATGTTATCCTGGTCATTTAGCATTATTTTCTAGTATGAGATTATTTCCTTCGCAACTTCTCTAATATTTTCTAAGTGTAAGACCTGATCGCGCTTGACGACCAAGCGCTCGTGAGCCCATGGGCCGTGACATGATGTGAGCCGCGGCCGCTCGAAGCAGTTCGACCCCTCTTGAGCCGCGGCAGGCCTTTAGCCGCGGCTAGGGCTTCTTTTCCGGTTGTTTGGCCGTTTAATCCCCTTTAAGTTACAAATTAAGATTTTCGTGAAAACGAACTTGGTGGTATCTTCTTGACGAAAATCTAGTTAGATATTACGAATTTCGGATTGCATTTGGATGTGCCGTAGCTTGAGCCGCGGCTGGGGCTTCTCTTCCGACTGTTTGGTCGTTTAATCCCTTTCAAGTCCCTAAACCAGAGATCCGGTTCGTTTAATTCTTATGTTGGTTTTAATATCTTAAACCCCTTAAACCGGAGATCCTGTTCGTTTGGTTCTTATATTGGGTTTTAATATCTTAAACCCCTTAAACCGGAGATCCGGTTCGTTTGGTTCTTACATTGGGTTTTAATATCTTAAACCTCTTAAACCGGAGATCCGGTTCGTTTGGTTCTTACATTGGGTTTTAACATCTTAAACCCCTTAAACCGGAGATCCGGTTCGTTTGGTTCTTACATTAGGTTTTAATATCTTAAACACCTTAAACCGGAGATCCGGTTCGTTTGGTTCTTATATAGGGTTTTGATATCTTAAACCCCTTCATCACCGGTGTCAAACATCCAAATGGGTGAGGACGGCTTTGTCCTAGGAGTCGTAACATTGGCAACCGGATTGATAGTAACGTGGGCAGTGAACATTATTGCGATAGGGTCGATTTGTATTGTTTTAAGGTTGCAAATTTGGTCCATTTTTTCTTTGGTTGTGACGATTTTGAGTGTGGTATTCTCCAGAGAACTTGGTGGATGGTCAGGAATTATGGCGTTGGGTGTAATGATTCCGGATACAAGGAGCAATTTACAATATAATGAATTACAAGATATTGACTCTTGCATAATATTAGTCTTTGAATGAGTTTCATAATTGTGTGGAGATTCCTTGATTGATGATGATTCATGATTTTGTGCTAATACTAACCTTATGGTATTTAACAGAAACATTTCATTTTATATATTTCATCTTCTTTGTCATTAAAAAACAGCCTCATGCTCTCATCTGCACTAATACTATTAAGGAGCAACCCACAAGAACCACCTCATTAAAGAATGTTCTTATCCATGTTCACATTGGTGTCAGTGGCTTACCATTAGATCTGACAATCTTGACCCAAAGTAGGGGAAATGGGTTGATTTGGGTAAATAATTTTGTATTTTCGGTTGAATTGGGCAACACCATAACATAAAATAGGTTGAAATGGGTAACAACTTAACACATTTTGGGTCAAGATGAGTCGCCTAAAAACTATGTAAACTTACAATGGGTAACAACGGGTCAATGACATGTTTGGCGAGAAAATCACTTAAAATTACCACCGGCACCACCACCCACTGCCTCTTGCACCACCACAACGCCACCGTCACCGACAGCCGTCGACGCGACGCCACCTTCAGTCGCGGGAAAAATATATATCAGATTTTGATACTTTTCTTTTCTAAGACAACGCATTTCAACCCGCACCACTTTTTGGTTAAAACCCATTATGATCCGAAGCAAATTGATACTTTTTAAAAAACGACCTGTTTTGACCCGAATCATTTTGGTCATAACCCGTCCCGACCCGAACCCAACATGACCTGAACCCGTTACCTAACCCAACCCAACTTGCCCGTTTTGCCAGGCTTTAGCAAGATTACTTTTTTATGGTTCAACTTCAATGATCCAACGTATGGTAGATAAGGACTACATCTGGAATGTAAATTAAATGCAATACATATAAATAGAAAATGATTGGACAAATTTAAGATCAACACATGATAGATTGAAGATATAAAATAAACCGTTCATTTTAAATATGAATGTAGTAGCATTTCAAGAGGCAAAACCCAAGTTTGAATGCCAAGTGAGTGGAACCTTTTTCAATCAGGTCTTAGAAATTGTAATTGATTTTGTTTGACCTGTGGATATTTCCTGTGCAGACACTATAAGGATCCCATTAGCATCAATATTGAAGCAAACCTCTATATCCGACTTCCCACTGGAACCTAGCTTAAGGTCATAAAGGCTGAACCTACCAAGTAATATATTAACTTTGTTGCTCTCACCTTGATACACCGAGATAGTTACACATGCTTCGTCGTGTGGACATATTATCTTCTTGCTTGTGGGTATGGACGCGTTCCTGGGAATAACTACATGCATGTAACCCTTTTCGCCCATAATCTTCACTTCAATTCCTAACGAGAGAGGAGTGACATCCTGTAAGACAACATCCCACACCACATTATCATTATCATCATTTCCGCTTAGCCTTGCAGCCAAGATTGCAGCACCAAAAGCAACAGCCTCATCGCCATTCATGCTCTTGAAAAGTGTCTTCCCATCGAAAAACTCCTCAACCAATCCTAGTACCTTTGGAATCCTAGTGGAACCCCCAACAACCACCACCTCATCCACATTCTGCTTCTTCATCTCACCCATCAAACAAACATTTTTCCACCACTTGGATGCATTTCTCAAAGTAACTTATGTTTAGTTCCTCGAATTTCGCTCGACTAATTTTAATGGAAAAGTCAATCCCCTCATGCAAGCAGTCGATTTCAATTGGAGCAAAGGTAGCCGATGACAAATCCCTCTTTGCTTTCTCACAAGCAACTTTCAACCTCCCCAATGCTCTTGGGTTTCTTCTTAAATCCTCCCTGTGTTTTTTCTCGAATTCTTTTATGCAGTAATTAACCAGTGTCGTATCAAAATCCTCACCACCTAAATGAGTGTCACCCCCAACCGCCTTCACATCAATGACTCCTGTTTTACTTATTTTCAGAAGAGACACATCAAAGGTTCCACCACCCAAATCAAACACCAAAACATTTCTATCACTATGCCAACTTTTGTCATCCATATGGTCCAACCCGTACGCAATTGCAGCTGCAGAGGCTCGTTTATCAACCGCATCACATTGAGGCCTGCAATGGTTGCTGCCTCCATTGTTGCCTCTCTTTGATTGTTATTAAAATAAGCAGGAACAGTGATCACAGCATCTGTTACCTCCCTTCCAATAAATGCTTCTGCGCACTCTTTTATCTTCTTGAGAACCATGGCAGATAACTCTTCAGGTGCGTATTTCTTCTCTTCACCCTTCAACTCAACTACAACAGTTGGCTTCTCTCCAGGCCCTTGAATGATCTTGAAAGGCCACGACTCCATGTCCTTCTGAACTTGAGGATCACGGAATCTACATCCGATCAAGCGCTTAACATCTGCAATTTATACAAGTATGATTACTGGTCCTTCTACATAAAAGGTAAAAAGTTTATAAGGTTCTACCGGGCGTGTCTTTTTTTAAGTTTTTTTTATTAATATAACTTAAAAGTGTAACTAAATTAGAAGTTCAATTTAAATCATAACATGCGATATAAACAAACATACAGAGTAAAATCTCAATCATAACATACAATATCAAAACTGATTTAGAATTATAATATAAATTTAAATTTAATAACAATATAAACCACTAAGAATAACTCAAAGTGTTGGTAGGGTTCCTTGCAATCTGGTTTTTTGCACCCTCGCCTACCAATAAGTCTGTGTCATTGAAAGCTAGACAAGACGGGGTGATATTGTTCCCCAGTTCATTTGGTATGACCTCCACTCGGTTTTTTCTGTCAAACCAGATAGCAGCACATGAGTATGTGGTTCCAAGATCAATACCAATTGCGGCCACTTTTAACTTTCTGAGACATTTCTTAACCTGATATGATACAAAAGAATTACTTTAAGCGCGCAAATCCCCAACAAATGAATTTATAGTTTGTGAGATTCATTCAAAATATATGGATATTTATAATAATACATATGAATTGAAGACAAAGTTACCACTGACAAGTGTCATGGTTATAACTCACAAAAGAATATATATTTTAGGATTAAAAGAACTCAAAGGTACAGAGAGAATGTATCTCATTGTGAATACAAGTTAGTCTAATAGGAAAGAGTAAACTGAAACAGTTTAACTGCCTAACAGTTGCATTTTATATATACATAATAATGCATGTGATTTTAAACATGACTTTAGAATCAAATCCTTAATTACCTATACATATGAATATGATAAAAATTAGGTATAGGAAACTCATTGTTTTGAGATAAGATGTGAACAACAACAAAAGGATGTTTACAGGACCTCTTTCTCATGCGATCCATTTATTTCAAATAATTTATTGTTTTCTTGCAAGTGAACAACATTTATTTGAAAGAATGAAGTCGAATTTTACCAAAGAAAACGGCAATCGAGTCAGAACCCACCCCTGATTTTTCAGACTAGCTAGGTTAGGGTTTCATCTTTGAAAATTCAATTAAGAACCGTTTATCGATGGTTGATGTATATTTTCTATATTGAGAGTGTTTGGGATTGCGTTGAAAAACTGCTTATTGACTTGTTAAAAGTCAATAAGCTAAAAACAGTGTTTGGCAAACATAAACGTATTTTTTGTTTTAACTTTTTTATAAAGCTAAAAAGTTGTTTTTTAAGAAGCCACAAATTCCTGGGTTTTCAAATAGTTTTTGGCTTTTGCAATAAAATATTACCAATCTACTCCTAACAATTTCTAACAAATACATATATATCATTATATATATCATCGATCATTAACCCTAAAGAGAACACATACACGTCTGTTATCAATGTTCGTCAATCATTGACTTATTGGATTTTCTCACTACAAAAGTTAATCCAAACTTTTTTTTAAAAACTTATTTTCAAAAAATCATAAACTAATAAACACTTTTAACAAAAAAAAAACAGTTCTGGAGTTAAATAAGCAATTCCAAACACCCTCTAAAATACGATTACATTAATATTAATCCTTAACTAGATACATAATGTATTTTGAGTAAAATAAGGAGTGTAAGATCAAGATAATTAGCTACAGTAATATATTAGTCTTTTATTAAAACAAAAGGTTTAAGCAATTGGTAGATTGGCTCAGTGGTTTGTTCCGATTACTATCATGTTTGAAATCTTAGGTTCTAGCCTCTTTATCACCATCATTTTTAATATTTTTAATTTTTTTTTCTTTGTTCTTTATCTATTTTTTTTCTTTTGATTACTCTTTTTATTACTAGGCGCAATGTGAGAGACAAATAATACATTTTTTTTATCTATGGTTCGATCTCCAAAACCTATCCGCCTCAAATTCGTACGTTACTTTTATATATTTAAGTACGTTAATGTCAACGCCAAAAAAAAAAATTCGTTGGTTTTTTCCCTTTTATTTTAAACATTTTCTTTCAGGGTTAAACGAGTAGCCATAACCTCATATGTGTTTTTTATGTACCTAACTGTATTTCTTTTTTAACCACCTCGACCGATTAAGATACGCTTGGTTATTGGCTATATGTCGAGCAACTTGGTTGTCACAAAACATCGGAGTTGGGCTAACGAATGTGATATCAAGTTCTTGTAGTAACCATCGAACCGATAGGACTTCACTCGCAGTACACGCCATGGAACGATGCTCTACCTCAGCAGAGGAGCGGGAAACAACTGATTGCTTCTTTGTCTTCCTAGAGATTGGTGCTCCATTCAGGAAAAGCACATATCCAGTTCTTGATCTTCGTGTATATGGACACCCAAGTCAATCAGAATAACACTAAGTAGTGAAATTGTAACCTCCTGCTTGTGGGAACAACACACCTTGACCTGGTGTGACTTTCAAATATGAAGGACCCTATTCACGGCATCCATATAGGTCGTCTCGGGTTTGATTCGTGCTTGTATTTTAAAGAGAAAAACCCAAACTGCTCTACTAAAATCATCAACAATAGTTAAAAAATAACTTATCCCTGAAAAAGATAGAAACGATATTTCCCCATATATCATAATGTAAAAGCTCAAAACAATCCTTAGTTTTAATATTATTGTTGGAAAATGGAAGTCTTGTATGCTTTCCTTTAGAACAAGAATCACAAATGTCATTAAAAAGGTAATTGCTAAGAAAATCTATCTAAACAAGTTTTTCATTGGAAGCATGACCCAATCGCTTGTGCCAAACATCCATAGTTGTCATCATAGCTTGTTTCTCTCTTCCCATCATCCCCATTCGGTATAGACTATTTCTGCACTTACCCGCACCAATCAAAACTACTCGTGTAAAGCTTCCACGTCACATAAATATCAAGAAAAAAAAGGTTATGGCAGATTGCAAGTCTTTGCTGAATTTGCTAACCGACAAAGGGTTGCAAGTGAACTCAAGAACATGTAAAACTCTTTTTCATTTAGTCTCTTCCGGTAAAACATATTCCCATCTTCCCTCAACAGGTATGGTGTCCCCATTAGGGATTAAATCCGGGCTTTCAAAATAATTTTTATTTTTAGTCATGTCAAAATCCTCACCGCCTAAATGAGTGTCACCCCCAACCGCCTTCACATCAATGACTCCGGTTTTACTTATTTTCAGAAGAGACACATCAACCGCATACGAGTTTGAAATTTTGTGTTTGTTTGATTTGAATAGATTTTGATAGGGATTTAGTGTGCTCTTTAAGATGTTTTTGGTTTTTATTTGAATTGATAGGGTTTTTGGTATGAAATCTCTGTGTTTCTTATGTCCTTTGTTTTTTTCACACTCTTTATATTTTATTTCCATGAATAATCATTGGGTTAAGCTATACATACCCTTCACTCCTAGTTGTCGTACCCATTCCCTAAAAAATAACTTTTAAATTTGTCATTTTATCCTCATTCGAAAAATCATTATTTTTAAAACCGTTCTTTTAAGTTTAAAATCACTTTGTATAAAATAAAACGTATACCCCTCCCCACTCCTATTTGTCGTACCCCCCTCATTTTACCCTTTTCGAATAATCATTATTTATAAAATTACCTTTTTTTAAGTTTAAAAACATTGTCTATAAAATAAAAACGGGTTAAACCATACATATCCCCCCTCCTACTTGTTGCACCCCCTGAAAAAATAACCTTAAACTTGTCATTTTACTCATACGAAAAATCATTATTTCTAAAACCGTTCTTTTACGTTTAAATACACTTTCTATAAGATAAAAACATATACCCCTTCCCACTCCTACTTGTAGTACCCCATCCTCATTTTACCCTCTTCGAATTATCATTATTTATAAAACTGTTTTATATGTTTTTATAAAATAAAAACGGGTTTGGCCATACATACCCCCTTGGAAAAATAACTAATTAACAAAAAGACAAAAGTAAAAAAAATGACAAAAAAAAAAGTTTTGAATTGTACTAATTTAAAAACATAAAGGGTAGATGCAATAAGTAAAAATTAGTGAAAGGGAGTACGTATAACACAACCCATAATCATTTTCTTTGTGTTTTCCGTGTTATTTACACCAAGTCAATTTCTAATCTTCACGGTAGTCATCCAACTTTATTTTTTTTTTATTTCAGATTTTTATTTTCATTGATTTTGTTTTCAAAGTAAGCAATCTGACCTATGTTCCTTGGTTGTCATGTGTTTTTTCTTAACATCATTTCATATTTAGTACGTTCTTTAGTTCAACTCAATAGAGTTTTATTTTATGGGATGCCGATAGTTGTGTTTGATCGGATATGACAACATTGCAGGTTGTGTTTGGTAGTGTGGATAGCACTATTTGTGTTTTTAAGAAAATAATTAAAAATACCCTTTACATAAAACTTTAGTATCATAAAACAATGAAAGACACTAATTGTTCTATAACGTTTTACATTTTCATACAATTAAAAAAAAAATTAGAACTTTATATGCACAGGATAAAATATGATAAACACGTAACGTGTGACAATTCTTTTTCCCCTTTAGTCTAACAATAAAATACTACATTAATGGATTATGGACCTCACACATGACAGAGGGATTAAATATGACATTCTATATTGTCATGTGGTTTTAACAACTAAAAAATCGAAATCTTATATAAATATAAAATTAAGAGCTATACCACAAATTGCTCATTTTTGGATTAGTTTGATAAAATTAGTCAATTTATATCTTATTTAAAAATTTAAAAACTAAAAATAAAATAGGTTAAATGTATTAAATAAATCACGCGTATTGAGATTCATTTAAATATTTAATCTTTATGATTAGAGCATTCACAACAAAGTTTTTATATATATCTTCATCTCTATTGTTTAAATATTTCTTCTATTTTACACCCCCACCAGGATCTTTATCTCCATCGTCATCTTTATATTTTAAAGTTCTATAAATAGAGATTCTCTAAATATAAAGTTCCGTTATTTATCAATCTCTATATTTTTATAAGTGTTTAAGAAAGAGAAAAAAATATTCAAATAAGTGTTTGTGAATAAGATAGATATGGAGATGGAGAATGGGATGTGGAAGGTTAAACCAAATTTAGAGATAAATTTAGAAAAAAATGTGTTATTTAGTTAAATTATAGAGATGGAGATAGAGACGTCACCGTGAATGCTAAAAAATAAATCTTTTTCACCATCCATTTTTTCACACCTAATACAGTATATGTAATTTGATACAATGTTGTATTGTTGTTATTTATTTATTTTTTTTAATCAAAAATTTCCAAAATAAAAAAAATAAGTTATGATGTAATATAATGCAATAACACATAATGAGATGTAATATAATGCAATAACACATAATGAGATGTAATAAGTCGTGTCACACGGATAACATGAAAGTTTAACTATTTGCATTATTCAATTAAGTTGCTAAAATACAAATGAATTTAACTGGAATCGTAAATCTTTGTGAAACAAGTTATTTGAATTTATACATAAATCATATATTCCGTGCTCATCATATCACTTATTCACTTTAATATTGAAAAAAAAAGAATGCGCTTAATACCTTGATGACGCTTATTTTATAAAATATCTAGCCTGTTTAGTATTAGACTGATGGTTGTGGGGCTTTATTGAGAGTGGATTCATCCTCTAATATCACGCCATGTGGCGCTGACTGGATGCTGACTAAGCAGTGGATAAAGCCCCTGCTGAAACACTTGAGGGTGTTGTGGTGCAGGTGAGCGGGGGCTATATCGAATTAATTTTTTGTTTAATTATTTATTCAATTCAAATTTAAAAACTAATAATTAATTAAAAATAATAATAAAAGATAAAATAATTAATTAAAAACATTCAACATCCTAAAAAAAAAGGAAATACATAGAAAATAAAATACTAAATTATTCCATAGGGTTTTAATTTTCTTCCATTTCCTTTCGAATACGCTCCTTTTGTTTTTCATATATCGCTTGGTCCCTCGGCGATAGGTGGCTGACGTCCTTGCTAAGAAATTCCAACTTCTTCATCATTTGTTTTTTCATTTTCACCTGCGTCGCCTTCTCGAGACTACTTGTTATTTTAATGATCGCATCGCTAAATTCTAAATCGGCATCATTAGTCTTTTTTTTTACCGCGGTCCCTTCCGGCCGGTCGACTTGAGCCTTGTGGTGTCCCTTCTTGCTCGGACATGTTGAGGTCGATGCCAACGCGACCATCCGATCCACTAGAGGTGACGTATGCGCCGGACGAACTAGTTTTCGTACGTTTTTGCGCTTCTTCCGCCTCCGGACTAACCAATTCAATCCATTTCGAGCACCTTTTGAGTAATTCCCACAAGTAGATCTCGTCAAAAACTTTTACCACCCCGTACTTTCTTAACACTTCGGCTTTCCATTCGTCGCAAGTGAATTGGTAAATATGCACATCATCACTCCCGCTCGGTCGCATTCGACGACTGTTTCTGTTATGTAGATTTGTAAACAGTCCGACATATTTGCGAATTTCGGACCACCGTCCCGATATCATGTCTTGATTTCGGTCTCTACTCCCCACTTGGGCGTAGAACGACTCTCTTACTTTAGACCAAAATACTTTAGCTTTTTGATAATCGGCTACAAAAAAATATGTTTAACAAACGTTAAAAAAATAGTTTAACAAACGTTAAAAACAATTTAAAAACTTTAAAAAAAAATACCGCATTTACGATCCTCGGATAATGAAATCCAAGCACGACATAATGCTAGCTTCTCTTCTTTTGTCCACGGAGTAGCTTTTCGTTTTGGACCGGCCTTTTCGACCGGTTCGGTTGAACCACTCGCTCCACCCTTTTTCTTCGAACCTTTGTGAGAGCGTTTTTGGGGTTGAACCGGTTCCTCTTGTGTCTCCGGTTGTGACATTTGATTGTAGACAAGCCGGTTAAACGCCTCATCATCCAAATATTCCAAACCTTGAAAATTCTCCATATTCTCCACATACTCATTCCAATTTCTCGACATTTTTGGTTGATGATTTGTAGTAATGTAGAGAATAGTTTATAAAATTGAGAGAAAATAGGAAGTTTATAAAGATTTTGAGAGATAAATGAGTGAAGAGGAGTTAATTTATATAAATAGAAAAAAAAATTTTATTATTTTTTTTTTAACCCAACGGCTCTCCCCCAATAGTCCTCCCCCAACGGCGCTCGCTAGCCCCACCACGCCCACCGCTCGCGCCCCCCATCGCCTGACCATGTTGTGGTGTGCGCGGCCAAGGTGGCTCGCGCCCACCCCCTTGCGCCCCCAACCACGCCCCACAACCATCAGTCTTATTGCCTTTAATTATAACACATAAAACAATAATATGCAACTTGAAATATATGAAATATCGAATTTATCCATCCCTTAACCAAAATTATCAACTAATTTCTTTTCTAAAGTGAATACTTATAAACAAAGTAAATTTTAGAATATAAGTTTATCGTAAAATGCATATATTTTTTTTAATAATTTACTGTGTATGCTTCTTTTACAACGCATGCTTATCATAGTTTTATAAAATTAACATTTTTAGATTTGTTTCAATTTTACATACAAATGTACATGTTAATAAAAAAATTATTTTTAATAGAAAATGACTTTACATACACATACCCGTGTTTTGTCACAACTATCATATAAATGATTCGGTAGAAATGAGATAAACAAAATAAATCAATAAATTTTTTTCTTCAATTTTAATCAAAAATTAATTAGTCAATCACTATTAAACACGTATCAATTTAAAGAATTAGGTATATCACATGACACTTTTATAGTATCTTTATTTAATATCATGTATTAGAGATACTTCTATGGAAAAAAGAATCAAGCATAGCGAAAAATGTCAACTTACTTGTTACATGAACTTTTTATCAACAAATCATAAACTTATTTTCGTTTGAGTAAACTTCGTTTTTGGTCCCTGTGGTTTAATCAAAATAACGGATTTGGTCCATTAGTTTCAATTTGACTTTTTTGACCACTGTGGTTACCTAATTGTCTCAATTAAAACCATGTTACTAACACCGTTAGTTTTTTCAATTAAAAATAAAGACAATTTAGTCTTTTTATTAATAAGGACTAATTGTGTAATATACTCAAATTATTAAAAAGACTAACTGTGTAATTTACTCAAACTTGTCATTGTCACCCCCACCCCGTCCCCCTCCCATTCCCCTTCCCCCCTGTCGCCACCATCACCACCACCCACCACCTACGACCATCGCCACCTGCAAAAATCATCACCTTTAATCTGAAGTAAACATCAATCAAGCCTCCTTTCACAACGATTACCATTGACCATATCACCAAAAATCCATAAATACGTTTACTTCATTACTTGTATCAAGATCGTGCTTATTTGGTGGGGTTATCTTCAAGACCATTACAACAAATAAATTAGAGTTAATGATGCCTTTACATAAAAGCATGAACCTGCTTCCCCAATCCAATAAATGGTCTAAATCACATTCACACAGATGTTTAATTCTACCACCAAATACGTTGAAAATTGCTTCTGCCACCATCCCCAAATGTTTGCTTCTGCCACCAAAATAACATTTACACAGCCACCATCCCCGATCCACACACAGACTCAGATTTGCCCTCCTCTGTTCATATCGAAGGTTGATTTTGACTTTATCCAGTCAAAATTCTTAACGAGGGGGACGACTGAAATTTATTCATAGCAGGGGGCAGGGGCGGATTTACTAGTGTGAGGGGGGTGCACAGGAACCCCCGAGTTTCAAAATTGTAGTGTAACGCTAGGTAAAAAACTGGGGTGAACCCCTTAAAAAATTGTAGGGTGAACCCTCTTACAAAGTATAACAAGTGGTGTAGTGGTTTAGGCTTTGCATTATAACATGGAGGTTATGGGTTTGAATCCCTTTACCAACATTTTTTAGAATTTTTTTTAAGTTGATCTGGAATACAAATTAGGGAAAAACAATTGGGCTACCAACCTACCAGAATAACAATTGGGCTACCAGCCTACAAATTATGGAGTTATTTGTTTTTATTTTTTTTTGTTGGGCTTAATTAATTGGGCTACAAGCAATACAAATTAGGGAAACAAAATAAAACAATTTAGAAGCCTACGCACACACGCACATAGCATCTGCGTCCCTTTCGCCTGCTGCAACAGCGTATGCGTCCCTTCCCCCTGCTGCCAGTGCCGTTGACCACTCAACCGCCCTATAGGAAATGTTGAAGTAATTGGGCCCTATAGGAAATGTTGAAGTAATTGGGCCCTATAGGAAATGTTGTAGAAAGTTTTAATTTACGTTTGATATTTTTTTCTTCGCTTTAAGCCTCCAAAATGGTTGAGCCGCCCTGCCCGACCCGACCCGAACAATCGAACCGAACCGAACCGAAATTTTTTATGTCCGGTCCTATGAAATTGGAGCATCTAAAAACAGTGAACCCCCTGAAAAAAATTCCTGGATCCGCCACTGGCAGGCGGAGGAGGAGGGTGGTCGATGATGGCGATGGTGGTGGTGGGTGGTTACGATTTTGCAAGTGGTTGGTGGTGGCAGGGGGATGCTGGTTGAAGTGAGATCTAGGTAGGGTTTTGTTTTTGGGGAAATAGATTTGGCTGATTTGTGAGGTGGTGGTGCAAGGAGGTGGCCGGAGATGACCGGAGAAGAAGTCGCCGGAGCTGTCTTGTTTTTCCGACGGTGGTTGCAGGGAGGTGGTGGTGGTTCCATTGTGAGAAATAAGCAGCTCTTTGGGGAGCGGTTCTGGTGGTGGTAGTCGGTGGTGGCAGGAGGGGAGCACATCTGGGTTTTGTTTTTGGGGTTGATGGTTTTTGTACTATTCATAATTTACCCAAATGATCCTTGAATTACTTTAAGAAAATAACACAATTAGTCCTTATAAGTAAAAAGACGAAAATACCCTAAATTTTAACAGAAAAAACTAACGGTGTTAGTGACATGGTTCTAATTGAGACAATTAGGTAACCACAGAGGTCAAAAAAGTCAAATTAAAACTAATGGACCAAAACCGTTATTTTGATCAAACCACAGTGGCCAAAAACGAAATTTACTCTTTTTGTTTATACTAAACTTATTTAGTTCATAAAATTATCAACTAATTTGTTTTATAAACAGAGTAAACTTTGAGAATAGTACGTTTATTGTAAAATGCATATACATTTTTTTGCGCCGGTATATTTAATTGTGAACATCGAGTCGAAACATTTCATTTTGCAACGGTATATTCTGAATTTTTTAAAATATTACGTTTTTTGAATTAAAAAAAAAAGAATTCATATAAAATTTTTAGAGTAAACTGCCATTTTCGTCCCTGTGGTTTGGTCAAAATTGTCACTTTCATCCAATAGTTTGTTTTTTTGTATCTGGGTCCTCATGGTTTTAAAATATTGCCATTTTCATCCTCGTGGTTTTAAAATATTGCCACTTTCATCCAGTCAGCTAACACCGTCCGTTTTTCTCAGTTAAATGAGGGGTATTTCAGTCCTTTTACTTATTTGTTTTATTTTTTCATCTTTTTTACTCTCACTTTTTAATCATCCCCAATTTAACCTCTAATTTAATCATCCACCTGCTGGCCTTCTTCCTCTTTTCCTGACCAGTTTCCGACGAGCACCACTGGAACACCTCCGTCGCTTGTTTCTATGATTAAAAAGTGAGAGTAAAAAAGATGAAGAAATAAAACAAATATGTAAAAGGACTGAAATACCCCTCATTTAATTGAGAAAAACGGACGGTGTTAGCTGACTGGATGAAAGTGGCAATATTTTAAAACCACGAGGATGAAAATGGCAATATTTTAAAACCATGAGGACCCAGATACAAAAAAACAAACTATTGAATGAAAGTGACAATTTTGACCAAACCACAGGGACGAAAATGACAGTTTACTCTAAAATATATAATCCAACGGCTCAAATTACTTCATATAATTCATGAGTACCATTTTTGACAATTATGTAATTCGGACAAAAGCTTATGGTATCTTGGTAAATAAAACCAAGTCCAAGCCCTCTTATATTACTCAAACGATGCCCCTTCCTCTTTCTTCCTCTATATAAACCCCCACAAACACCTGATTTGAAACCATCAGAGAAGGCGTGTGATTTTCACTTAAATTCTTGACGTTAATTCGTCTAGAAGTCGTGAAATTTCCGTGCATTTCTTGTTCATATAGGTTGATTTTGAGGTTTTCATATAATATTTTGAGTAATTTGATGCACTTTGTATAAATGAGTCGTTTAGGGTTTAATAAATCGACCGTTTTCCATGGGGAAACCTGTTTGGGTGAATTGGATGTAATTCCTACAGGCAATAAGAGTTTCCAATTCCCAAACAATGAGATCAGGATTCATCACATTTCTCAGATGAGTGAACGATGCTTACCTCTTTCAGCTCTGTTAACAATCTCTTCCTCTTCAGTTCGTTGCAAGCTCGAATCATCATCATCTCCTGTTAAACAACCGTTGCTTGATCTTCACGCTGCTTGCTTCTACGAATTAAAGGTAACAGTTGCTCTATAGTTAATGTTTAATTGCTGATTTAATTACAAGTCATCAAATAGATTCAGTTTGTTTGAATTTGGTGTTATTTTAGACAGCTGTGGTGTTGATTGGAGATGAGGAGATGCATTTGGTGGCAATGCCAAGCAAATTAAAGAGGTTTCCTTGTTTTTGGTGTTGTTTGGTTCCGGCTCGATTGTATGATGCCTGTTTAGGGATGTTGAACATGAGGTGTCTTTCGATTGTGTTTGATCTTGACGAGACACTGATTGTTGCGAATACGATGAAATCGTTTGAAGATAGGATTGAGGTGTTGACTGGCTGGATTGCGCAGGAGTCTGATCCTATTAGGGTTGCTGGGATGAGTTCTGAGCTTAAACGATACGTGGAGGATCGAGCATTGTTAAAGCAGTATGCTGAAACCGACACTGTTACTGATAATGGGCTGACATATGATGTGAAACAGGAGGAAGTTCCTGTGAATGCTGCGGGTAATGAGCATGTTATTCGACCGGTTATAAGATTGCCGGATAAAAATATAGTCTTAACACGCATCAATCCAGAGGTTAGAATGTTAATTTGCTTCTTTGTATTATTGTATTGTCAATTTAGTTGCTTTATGAACTTATAGTGTAGTATATAGGGCATGTTTAGTGCTTAGATATACATGTATGTATCTTGGTAACTTTTACTTGAACGGTTGATATATTTCCTTTTTAGTAGCACTCTGTATTTCTATTTCCTGCAAAACTTGAATGAAGCATTAGCGTGCCCTAGCAAAATGTCTGTAGAATCTATTGTGGTTAAAGACGAAATGTAATGATTACTATTCGTCTTTATAGTATTAAAAGGTAAAACAGACTGTTGAAAGGATTTGAGTGTGACCAAATCCATATTGAAGAACCAGCTTTCCCTAGCAAAATGTATTTAGGCTAAAGACGAATTAGTAATGATTGGGATTCGTCTTTATACTAGAGGTTTAACTGAAACAGATTTTATCACATCTTGCAATGTCATTAATTTTCCCTCTTTTGCTTATTTGATCTTACAGAGTTGGATATGGAGTGTCATTAAATGTTGATTTCACACTTGAGACATGTGACTAATTGTATATTTCATTCTATTTCGTCTTATTATGAGTTGCTTAAGGAAGGTATGAACACAGAGTTCTTAGGTTACAATTATGATTATCTATGTATTGCTTTCTTCAATGTGTTATTAAGTTCTCACAATACTTTTTCTCTGTAACCCTGATCCATAACACTAAATTTAGAAAAGAATGATCTGATGGGCTCTCCAGAAATTCGGGTAAAACTCTTGAACAGTTTTATCACATGTATGTAAAAATAGTCTTGTGTGGATGTTTGTTTACTCAGGCCAGTTAATGTATTGGAACTTGTATTAGCATGCACTTGCAGGCCCAATTCTGGCACACAGTTTCCATGCTGCGTGTGTATGTATGTATGATGCTTTAAGTGCTCTTGCTAAAATCCGAATATACGCACTTTCTCCCATCTGATTTGCTTATTTTTACACTTTTAAAGCCATTTGAAATTCTTTTTCATATACCTCCTATTTCTATACTTTTAGGCCACATTTCTGTCTAGGATAACAAGAATTGTTAATGCCTGTTATAAAAGGTGATACAGCTAATATTATATTAGATCTGCTAGCTGTGAAAGTGAGAAGGCATTTGTCATCCATGAGGATAACTAGATTTACAGCAAGTTCTTGGACTGTAATTTTTCGTACGGATTACTGAATTTTAACACCTGATTCAAGCTTGTTGCTTTGGAGACGAACATTTTTTGGTTAGATGTCTGATTATCCAGGAATTAAAATTCATCTGAAGTCTGAACATCTATTTGGTTTGTAATTTGAATTTGCTGTGAGCTGAGTTAGATTCAAATACATTAACCCAGTAAGAGTAACCTCTATAAAACAATAAACACACTAAGGCAAAACCTGATTAACTGCTGTGAATTTTAGTTTCTAAGCAACGACAAAGATATCCTTGTTAAAATTAAACAACTTTGTGATCATGTTATTAAGTTTTTAACAACTTGGTATATTACCTATCACCTGTTATCTTTTCCTTTCGGTATTTTATTGTTGTTAGTATCACCAACAGGGAAGTGATATCTGCATATTCACACAAAAGGAATAGTACTTGTGGAGAACGAGAGATGGACACCAGGGATAGAAAAGGTTAGGGTCCCTAGGTTGGACCTATATGGGGATTGCCTTGTGTTTCTATGCTTCCACAAGTACTATTTTCCTTTTAATCACTTAAATGTTATCATGTCATATACATGTATGTTTTCATAAGCTTTTGTTAGTTATACTCTAATACTTTGTTTGCCTATACAGATTCGTGATACCAGTGTGCTTGTGAGGTTAAGACCTGCGTGGGAGGATTTGAGAAGCTATTTGATTGCAAAAGGACGCAAACGATTTGAAGTTTATATCTGCACTATGGCTGAAAGAGATTATGCCTTGGAAATGTGGAGGTTGCTGGACCCTGGGACCCATCTAATCGGTCCAAAACAATTGTTGAATCGTGTTGTATGTGTCAAATCAGGCAAGCGTCTTTTTTTACTAAGAAAAATATCTTAGGCTGTGTTTAGTTTGAGGGGTTTAGGAATGGAGATGGAAGTGATGGATGTATGTTTTAAGGTGATAGTTATGAGAAAACCCGTGAAAAAAGGTTCGAGTAAAACCATCTAAAAGGTGGGCTTTACTGAAACATATCTTGCTCTGTGTGGGTATGTGTGTCTGTGTCTGTGTGTGTGCATTCCACGAATAACCAAACCCAATTATAAGCCAAACAACATTTTAGGAATAACCATACCTATTTCTTTTCCAACCTAACCAAGTCCTTTCTGATTCTCATGTAACAAACCAAATGCCCCCTAAAATCTCAACACACTTTTGAGCCTTTCTACTTTTATCTTTGTGCTGACTTCTGTTGAATTTTCTTGGAAGGGGTGTAGCCCTGCACTTTCCTTGCAGCAATTTTAACCTTTTTCTGTTCTTGGCAATTTGACCATGTATATTGTCTGCTTAATTTCGTTCTTTTTGCATAAAATTAACAAAAATGGGTGATATCTACTTAACACCTAATAATTGTGCATATTGTTATTTTTGATGCCCTAAATTTTTGAAATTTTATTTTTGTGTAGGTGCACGCAAATCTCTGTATAATGTGTTCCAAGATAGGAATTGTCATCCACGGATGGCAATGGTGATTGATGATAGGTTAAAAGTTTGGGAAGAAAAAGATCAACCTCGAGTTCATGTGGTACCTGCTTTTACTCCTTATTATGCTCCACAAGCAGAGGTATTGTAAAATTACAATGTTAGTTTCTTCATTTGATTTATATATTAATTTACTAATATGATTTTTATCTTAAATTTACTCTTGGTAGACAGCAAATGCTGTTCCAGTACTTTGTGTGGCAAGGAATGTTGCATGTAATGTTAGAGGTGGTTTCTTCAAGTAAGACAGTTATTTAAATAAGAAAAATATCATACTTAAACAATACCTTAATACACATGAAGAATAGCTTATTTACTTATGATGCTTTGTCCAGAGAATTTGATGAGAATTATTTAAGGAGGGTTTCTGAACACTTTTATGAAGATGAAGTTTTGAATCTACCATCTGCACCAGATGTTTGCAGTTATCTAATGCCAGAGGTGAGTAACTAAGAAACTTATGAGTTTTGATGTTTAGAACTTTTTTTGTTCTTGCTTATTTTTAAAATTTTGTTTCAGGATGCTAGTTTTGTACCAAATGCTAGTACGAGTGTCCCAATGGCAGAAGGAATGAACGGTTCTGAAGTTGCTCATAGACTGAATCAGCAGGTTGGCTTTCCAAAGACGTCTATAATGATGGTTTATTAATGCTTTTCTTTCTTATTATGCAGTACACCTATATTCTTCAGAGAATTTTTAATTCTACCTTTTTAACTTTATTCAGGATGCTAGAAATGTGGACCTAAAATCTGATAGATCCCAGCCGGTAGCTCCATCTGTGAGCATCTACGGTCCACCATCATCTAGATCTATGATACCATCAGACAGTATGTACTCATCATAAAACATCTCTAGGTTCATTTTCCACATGTAAGTGGTTGTTTTTTCATTTTTTTTTGTTATAACTTAATTATATTTCAGAACCTAGCTTACTTGGCCCGATTCAAGCACCTGATATATTGAACAAACAGCGAGCTGGTTATTATCCTCCGTCTCATGGTACAGCTAGTTCTTTATCTGCAGGGTTTCAACCACTTGTATCCGAAGCAAAGCGTGATGAGGTGTTTAATATTTAGTACTTGCTAATATTGTTCTTAAACTTGTTGAAATATTTGGTTAAGGATTCTTTTAGCATGTGCCAAGGTCAGTTTGCTTATCTTATAGAGGTGAGATAATGGGCAGGTTGGGTAATGGGTCAAAATGAATGAACTTTATGTGCTAATTGAAACGATATGTCTGGTTGGATCCAAATGCAAACACATGGTTTTTATTAATTTTATTTTATTTTATTTTATAACTAATGTGCTAACTATGATTACAAAAACTATATTATTCCAAAAATGTGTAGTCGGGAGGTTTTATGCAGTTGACAACTGTGTGAATGATTTTCAACTCTTTTGATCTCAAATCATATAGCTTAACCCTTTTGACTCTTTAAAGTTAAAAAATAACTCAAATCGACACATGCCACATTCACTGATAAGGTTTTGTCGTGATATCAGGTGTTCCTTGGATATGGACTGCCAAAGAAGAATTTGCCACAAGTAGGTCAACTATCAGGTATTTAAAGGATGGACTTCTATGTCCAACACAAAGATTAACTCATTATAATTCGTTCACTGTAATCACCATTTAGCCGGACGCAGTCATTCGTGCAATAACCATAATCAGAATGAAACTCATAGTACATGTCTAAGGTTGTGTCCGGATGGCGGTTATCCCATCACCAAACAATGCAGATTTTAACAATCTTGGATTTACCAACCAGTGATGTAACTAGAAGTTTAACTATTTTTGTTCTGTTCAGAACTTGGAAGTCTCGTGTTGAAGATTTTTTAATAAATTCACACACTTGCATAATCTTGTAGTACTAATTTTTGTCATTTCTTTCTCATTTTTGTGGTAGACGTAGGTGTAGCCCATAATCAACCGTACTTAAATAACAAAAGAGGGCCCACTGATATTGGAAATTCAAACCCGCTACAACCTTCTCTATCCATTGGAGTGCTGCAGGAAATTGGACAAAGATGCGGTTCTAGGGTATTTTGTGTCTTGTTCATAAAAAAGCAAGTTTATTGTACTTGTTATCATTATTGTGCTTCATAACATCTTTATGTTTATATATTTACAGATTGAATATAGATCAATTTTGAGCTCGAGCAGGGAATGGCAATTCTCTTACGAGGTGAGCGGTGTACACCATTATTGTTGCCCTAACTTCCTATTTAATAATAACCTTGCATAATGATGCTGAAAGAAAAATAGGAGATAGTTTTTAGAAGTTGTTTCTAGCCTTTATTGATCTATGTTTCATCGCTCAATGATGTAGGTTTTACTCACGGGAGAGAAAGTGGGTTTCGGGATGGGTAAGACCCGAAAAGATGCGCAACAACAGGCTGCTGACAATGCCCTTCGCAGCTTAGCTGGTTAGAATTTTTAGTACAGTTTTATTCTATTGAAAATAAAACTGTGTTAGGTGATTGTATTTATAACATATGCTTCTTGTGATATTATTGCAGATAAATATGTTACATTCATCATTTCAGGGTCTGAAACAGCAAACAAAGACCCTGATAACCAACTGAGTGAAACAGAAAATGGTTTTTTGTGGGAATCTGATTCAGATGAATCTAAGGTGAGAATCAATATTTGGTGATGTTTCACATATACCTTTCTTAACTTAAGAATGTAGGCTGTGCTTGGATAAATGGTTATTTTGGTCAAACCGCCACATAGCATTTGTTACCTTTGCCATTGTTTGGGGTTGCTTCCTTGATCCTCTTAATGAAGGTAATAATTGGTGGTCAGTCCATATTTCTACTTGAGGTGGCAAAACTTTTGGGTTGGGTCGGGTCGGGCTGGTTTAAAACAGATTCTTTCTGGTGCAGGGTTCACCCAAAACACTTTACCCAATCCTAGTTTATTGTATTTCATAAATAGATATATTTTAGTTGAATAATAATCTTTTTTTTAATAAAATGGTTTGTGAGTTTTTTGTATTATAAATACACTTTGGGTGATTTTGACCCATTTCCTTTTTAGCTAGTTTTTTAATTTGACCTCTTAAAGATAAAGTCAAAAAACACAACCCAAATCAATCCGTCCCTTGGTAAATGGGCTGAAAATGCCACCTCTAGTTTATATCCGTTATCCAAGTATTCCTGTGCAAATAAAAGCTTTCTGCTGATTTTTTTTGCTCTTCATTATTTAGTTAACAATATTGTATTTTTATTGTATTAAGGTAACTTAATTGTATCATGTTTGTATGTAAAATAATGGCTGTTTAGGATGATGAAATGAGAAGCTCCTCCAGTTTAGCGAGTCAGCAAGTTCAGAAGCGAGTCGACTCATCAAGGTAAAGAATACCTATATTACTTGATCACTTCAAGTTGTGTTAGTGTGTCATTTATAATTATTATAATTATATTATTTTGATCATAACCAAATATTTGGGCTTAAAGAACAATTTTACGCACTAAAAAGTACAATTTGGATGACCCATTTGACATGCTTCTTTTTTAACTACTTTTTCTTGGTTTTTGATTCTCTTCATTTTATAGGTTTCCAGAACCACTGAAACGTAATCGAGTTGCATAAAAGCCAAAATCATGGAATTCAAATATGGCAATAAACTGTTGGAATCATCAAACACCCAAGATTATTAGGTTCCAGTGAAACCACAAAGGAATTATGAGATAAGTGGTTCTCAGCAGCTTGTAAATGGAGTCTTGATGAAAAGGTCAATTTTTGGTCAACCCCTTATTCCCAGGAGAAAGTTAACTTTTGGGGCTTTAAAGTTGTAAATTACTTGTTGGTTGTGCAGAATAGGGAAGATAAATCTTAGTTCTTGATATTATGAGTTATACAAGTGGCATTTCGAGATAATTTGACTAATGCTTGCCAGAGTTTGTCATTTATGTTTGCATACAATCCTGGGGCATAAAAAACACACACACGAATTTCATACTTTGTACACATTATGTTATTTATGTATGTGTATACGTACAATCATAAGACATAAAACACACAATAATTTAGTCAAATATACCTTGTTTAATTTTATAACTTATTACTCACGTGTTCAAATGCTTTACCCTACAATAAAAGAATATTATATGTTCGGCCATCATGTTAGAATATTTGAACTTCTAACACTTGAAGTGTTCAACTTATTGTTTTATAGTTATTACTGGTCAATAAAGTTAGCATCAAATCATCTTTGTATTATTGTTATACAGTTGAATAGATATATTTAAATTCTCTAAAAACACCAAGGTTTAAAGGGGTTATGGGTTTAAGTCCACTCTTAACCGTTGTTAAGAAATTTGTCTTAAAAAAGGATATATTTTCTAATGAACCTTTTACAATCTTTTTATTAGCCTTTTCTTTTAATAAAAATCACAGTTTACGTTCTAAGGTGATACTTTATTTTTGAGTTAATTGCACAAATGGTTCATGTGATGTGGTTTGATCAAATTGTATGATTGGCTCCTCAGGTTTTAAATTTGCAAACTCAGGCCAAACTTTGTGATTTCATTGCGCCTTTAGCCTCTGATGATGATATTAATTAGTTTTTAACGCATGTGCCATCCGCCTGATTTACGTTTGCAAACATAACCCTAAAAATGAGTTAACATCAGTAAAGTTATGTAAAAATCAGTAAAAAAATTAGTGATTTTTACTACTTATTTTTACTGATTTTAATTCATTTTTTGAGTTAAGTTTGCAATCATAAGTCACGTGGATGACACATTAGCTAATTTTGTATTAAAAACTAATCGGTATTTACATCAGGTGTTAAAGACGCAATCATGTCACAAATATTTAAGCTAAGTTTGTAATTTTTAACACTTGAAAACCAAACATACCCTTTGATCAAATCACATGAACCTTTTATACAATCCACACTTTATTTTTTATCACTTAACTTTACGTTTATAAAGTTAAAAACTTATTTGACATGAAACTTATCTTGATATGATACTAAAGTATAAAAAGTATCTATGATTTTTTTAAAGCATATTATGTGTGGCTCCACATCAAAACTTCCATATTTGCACGTCTGTTTTAACGACTGGAGTTACGATAACCTACATCCGCCCTCACGCTAACAACATTCTTCCTCAACCCTCATTGGCTGAAATCCACCATATCTTCCCGCAACCTTCAAAACTTTACAGTGAACCATCGCACACCTGATTCCGCTTCCAACATTCATTAACAAAAATTAAAAAGTCAATTTCAGCCTCTTCCTTCCATCTTTTACACAAATAAAAGCTTTAAAAACTTTAGCACTCGATTATGGAATAATAATATTAATTCAATCAATGAAGACAAAAGCGGCGGAGCAACCGCCACCGTTACACCAAATTCCACATCTTCACCACCGTCTGTTTGACACTACTCATCTTCACCTGCATGTCCAACAGAAACACTTTCATTTCAAACATTTCCTTCAGTTTCAACCCCAAAACCCCAATCCCAATCCCCTCAAACCTTCTCAACAACCAAACATTCATCATAAACCAGTTGAAATCAACTTCAACCATTCAAAATCCAGTCTTGATCGTCAAAGAACTCATCATTCAAGAATCAAGCAATGATCACTTGCTTCAGAACCCACTGGTTCCACCTCTTAACCTCACCACCAATCAAAGAATCACCTGGTTTAAAAACAAACTCCCCGAATTCGATATCTTGAATTCGAAACCCGGGCTGAAGATTTCTTTAAAGATTGTAAAGTTCGGTTCTTTATGACATGGATTTCATCCCCTTTTAAATTCTTTGGGGAAAGAGAGTTTCTTGCTGTGGATGCTCTGTTTAAGTCGAATCCCGATAGCTGTTTGCTGATATTATCAAACAGCTGTCAAGATTCTAATAACGGGTTTCAAATATTGAAACCTGTGATTGACCTTGGGTTTCGGGTTCTGGTAATAGAACCCGACTTCAACTTTCTGTTTGATAACACGCCCACGAAGGCATGGTTTGATCGTATCAAGAACGGGAATCACGATCCCGGTGAAATCCCGTTAGCCCAGAACTTATCGAACTTGATTAGGCTCGTGGTTCTTTACAAATACGGTGGTGTGTATCTTGATACCGACTTTATTCCGTTAAAAGATTTCAGCGGTTTACGCAACTCGATCGGGGCGACATTGGGTAACTGGACGAGATTAAACAACGCCGTTTTGATATTTGATAAAAACCATCCTTTACTTTACAATTTTATTGAAGAATTTGCGTTGACTTTTGATGGGAACCGATGGGGTTACAATGGGCCTTATCTTGTTTCAAGAGTAGTGGAAAGAGGAGCAAGAAAAACAGAGTCAAACTTTAGTGTTTTACCGCCGGCGGCGTTTTATCCGGTGGATTGGACTCGGATTGGTGGGTTGTTCCGGCGGCCGGTGAACCGGGCTCACGCTAGGTGGGTGGAAGCGAAGGTGGTGCAGCTAAAAGAGTCGAGTTATGGGGTTCATCTTTGGAATAAACAGAGTCGAAGATTAAGAATTGAAGATGAAAGCATTATGGCAAGACTGATCTCCGAACATTGTGTAGTTTGCAAAATTTTCAAGAAAAGTCAAAGGACTTTCTGAACCCGATTTTTTGATTGAGTCATTATTTTTTAAAAGCATAAGATGTAAATAATAAAAGTCATAATATCCGATTTAAGGGGGAAAATAGTAAACTTGTAAAGTTGTCTTTTTTGTTTTTGTATTGGTTCTTGATCAAGAAGAAATCTTGGATATCTAAGAGATATGTACTTGTGTTACATTGGAAATGTTTTTAATGTTTGTTTAAAAGTTGTAAAGAGAAAATAAAGTTTGTTATTCTTGGGAATCAGGTTAATTCTTTTTTATCAATTTGTTACAAATGATTATATCATATCCACATAGGAAGCATGTATCAATAATATAAAAGATTATGCAAATTATGTCTAGTTAGACGTCAAGGACGCAAATTATGGCTAGTTAAGATCAAGCGACATATTTTGTTTTTTACTAATTAAGTGCTAATATCAACCGCGCAACCAATCACGTAATATCACGTCAAGAAAATACGTTTTGTTCTGGCTAAGCGCCAGTGACTCAACCATGCAATCAATTACAAAGCAACATATTGATGTTTATCCCTGTTTAAGTGATATGGGTTCAAGTTCAATAAAACAACAAACAATGACATCAAACAACAAACAATGATTTGTCAACGCATTGCAACAGAATTCACCATTTTGTACCAAATTTACAATTTTGTAGATGTGAAAGAAATGATGTGTCAACACAATTTCCTCTTTTTCTTCATCAATTTCTTCTATCATCTCTTTATCAATGTCTTTTATTATTTCAATAATTCCCTCGTTTTCTTTTCTTACAAGTTTTTTGTGTTTGTTTTTCTAAACTATCTGTAGTACCTAGGTGAGGGTGGTGGATTTCTATGTCACGTAGGTGCTACGTAAACATCGTCTTCCCTCACCCTCATTCTCATCTTCATTCAGGTGCATAATGGTAGGGTGAGGTGATCAATTTTGTAGTGTGTGTGTGGGAGAGGGTTCTTTTGACCATTTTCTTTCCCCCAACACTGTGAACCCCACCACCTGCCCCCTCTAACGCCCACGCTCACCCGGATCCGAGGCGGTCTTCCACGCCCGTGATGGATGAGGTGGCACCACCACCACCACCACCACCACCACCACCACCACCACCACCACCACCACCACCACCACCACCACCACCACCACCACCACCACCAGAAATAGTCTAAAAATGTTTATTAATACTGTAAATGTCTTTGATGAGTATCTACCTCAATAAAAGAGAAAAAGGAAAAAAAAAAAAAAAAAACAAATTGTGACACCCTTTTTTTTCATTTCTATTTTAATTTAACTTCTACTTACATATTTGTTCTTCTTTTCTCTCCAAACTCGATAACAAAACATGATTCTTGATTTCAACTTCAACCTTAACCTCAACCTTAACCGAAACCGAAATCTAAACTTATAAAAGCTTGGTAACTTGCTAAAAGATTTCTTCCGGGTCAACTTGTGCTTTCTAAATAACGAGTCATCATGTTCTTCTATTTTCTGATCTTGGTGTTCTTCAGGTTCTTGAGCAAACCCACGATCAAATTTAATTATCCCCAACCATGGATCATCATGGACCGCATCATCCGAATCACTACCCCATAACGGGATCGTTTTCGTCTCCGGTGACCCGCTATAAAACTCAAAATGATTACCTAAACTTGTATGCTCCATCTCAAACAGTCTTCTCAACGATCTACTTCCTCTCTTCATCAAATTCAACAGTTTTTGACTTTGCCTGTTGTCGAAAGATGAACTAGAAGAACTTAAAGCCGCCCCCATTGACGATAACGAATACGAAGAAGATGATGTTGATGATGATGATGAGTTGTATTGATTCTTCTGGTGTTTTAAAAGCTGTCTGATCTTGTCTTTTTGAGCTTCTTTGTTGGTGATGAAGTATGAATCTTCATCTTCTTCTTCTGTAATCTCGGACGCCATTAATGGTCCATTGGATAAATTTGGAAGACGATTTTCTAAAATATTATATACTAGAATTCTATCAAATAAGGAGACTTGTGATAGAGATTGGCTAGTGTATTCGAAAGAGCTTGACAAACTATTTTGTTTTTGTTGTAAGCTTTTTAGACATACTTATTCTAAAAGTTGGTATTGAAGAAGTAGACAAGTTGATTAAATACTTCAAGAATTATAGAGAAACGGGGTTTTCTAAGGCGATTGACGAAGCAAAAGAAATTGCAAACAAATTGGGTGTTGATACGATATTCCCGCAAAGGCGTCTGATACGTAGGAAAAAACAATATGATGAGACTTCAAGTGAAGAAGTTTTATTTTCACCCGAGGAGGATTTTAAAGTCAATTACTTTTTATGTATTGTTGATCAAGCGATTGCTTCCCTTGAAACACGATTCGAACAATACAAAGATTTTGAAAGACTATTTGGCTTTTTGTTTCCTAAAAAGTTGAAAGAGCTTGATGAAAAAGATCTCAAATTGTGTTGTTATCGCCTTCAAGATGCATTGAAGTATAAAGAATAATCTGATATTGATGTCAATGAATTATACTTGGAGTTGAAGTTGTTTGAGACATTTATAACTAGTCAAATCATTAGCCCTATTAATGCTTTAAACAATCTGAACCGGTTCGGTTTTTTTCCTAATGCATCAATTGCATATAGAGTGTTGTTGAGTATTCTGGTAACGGTGGCTTCAACGGAGAGAAGTTTTTCAAAGTTAAAGTTGTTGAAGTCCTACTTAAGATCGACAATGTCTCAAGAAAGACTTAACGGTTTAGCGATGATATCTATTGAAAGTGATACATTAGAGACTATGAATTATGAAGACTTGATCGAGAGCTTTGCTTCCAAAAACGCTAGGAGAGCCTCACGATTCACATAAGTAAGTAATATCGATCATTTTGGTACATTACTTTTGTTTTATTAATTATTGTTATAACTATTATTGTCGTATTAAGGTTTTTTTTATATAATATGATAATTATATTATAGGGGCCCATTTTTTTTTTTACATGTCCAGGGCCCAGAACTTTTTAAAGATTCTCGAGACCAACCCTGTTAATGGAGCTTCAAGAGTTAATGTGGATGTTTAAGGGGAATTAATAACGAAAGAATTTCATGAAAGATAAAATCAAAGGGTGGCCGGCAAAATGAAAAGTTATATAACTATAAATATATAATCGGCTTTTGTTATTTAGTTGTTTGGCAATCAACTTTATAAACATTCTTTCTTTTGATTTTCGTAGCAAACAAATCTTGGTTTTTAATTTTTTTTCTAAGAGTAATCGGTTTGGAATTAAAAAAAGACACCAGATATATCCTTACTTTATATATGCAAAAATGCATCCATTCATCCTTAAATTTGTGTAAAAATACATGGTTCTTTTGGTTCTCACCAAAACTATGGTTCTTATTTGAACATATCCCTATATATATATATATATATATATATATATATATGGGACGTATCAAATGAAAACCCTATGTTATTGTGTAAACCCTTAAACTATATAACAGCCACACATTCATTTCTTAATATTTTAATATGTGGTTCACATTGAATCTAGCTTTTTTCATTTTGTTTTCTTTTTAAAATACCCCAAAAGGGTAAATAAGTAATTTACTTGATATTTTTTAATAAAAATATACTCTCTCCCTCTTTCTCTCTACATTTCTTACTCTAAAAATCCAGATCCGAATTTTTTTAAATAATTACATGAATCTAGAAAATCAAATTCAATAAACTTTTACAAATGAACAAAAATTTTTACATCCAGCCATGACCAACGAAAAATTCTATATCCAAAATACCTAAATAGTTTTACAATTCAGAAAAAAAAATTTACATACAAATAGACAAATACATAAGAATCAAAATATATATGTGTAAAAACAAAGTACACAGGTGTAAAATTAAAATACACATAGGCAACTTTCAAACATGTTTCCTCTTAAATGAAATGAGGGCACTTAGTTTCTGAAAATAAGAAAATTAACCAAGAAACAGAAAAGGATTTGTAAAAACTTATATACAAATACACAAGTGTAAAATCAGAAAGGGATTTGTAATTAAATCAAAACTTACTTTTTAGATTTTCTGAATATCAATCCCCAAAGAGCCTCTTCCTCCTTGGTCACCCGATTTTTTATCTCCGACTCTCTTTTACATATCAGAAAAAAAAACTCATACAAATACACAGATACACAAGTGTAAAATCAAAATACGTATGTGTAAAATCAAAATACACAAGTGTAAAAACAAAATACACAAGTGTAAAATCAAAATAGTTGCTTTTCTAGAACTAAACCAAACTCGTTTTAATCCAAAACTTAAAACACAAACCTCAATCGATAGTTGTGTTTCTGTTTCTGAAAGACTTAAAAAAAAACAATTGGGGTTTCTTACAATGTAAACTGAAAATCAGAAAGGGATTTGTAATTAAATCAAAACTTACTTTTTAGATTTTCTGAATATCAATCCCCAAAGAGCCTCTTCCTCTTTGGTCACCCGATTTTTGATCTCCGCCTCTCTTTTACATATCAGAAAAAAAAACTCATACAAATACACAGATACACAAGTGTAAAATCAAAATACGTATGTGTAAAATCAAAATACACAAGTGTAAAAACAAAATACACAAGTGTAAAAAAAAATACACAAGTGTAAAATCAAAATAATTGCTTTCTAGAACTAAACCAAACTCGTTTTAATCCAAAACTTAAAACACAAACCTCAATCGATAGTTGTGTTTCTGTTTCTGAAAGACTTCAAAAAAAAAACAATTGGGGTTTCTTACAATGTAAACTGAAAATCAGAAAGGGATTTGTAATTAAATCAAAACTTACTTTTTAGATTTTCTGAATATCAATCCCCAAAGAGCCTCTTCCTCCTTGGTCACCCGATTTTTGATCTCCGCCTCTCTTTTACATATCAGAAAAAAAAAACTCATACAAATACACAGATAGACAAGTGTAAAATCAAAATACGTATGTGTAAAATCAAAATACACAAGTGTAAAAACAAAATACACAAGTGTAAAAACAAAACACACAAGTGTAAAATCAAAATAGTTGCTTTTCTAGAACTAAACCAAACTCGTTTTAATCCAAAACTTAAAACACAAACCTCAATCGATAGTTGTGTTTCTGTTTCTGAAAGACTTCAAAAAAAAATTACAATTGGGGTTTCTTACAATGTAAACTGAAAGTCAATTACATGGTGTTAATAGAAATTTGAACAACCAACAATTGAGGTTTTTCAAATTCATCACAAATTGTTGACAATGTAAAAACCCAAAATAAAGACACCAAACATGTTAAAAAAAGTAAATTACTTGCCTTTCACCTCCAAACAGTCAACAACTTGGGTTTTTCAAAATCATTATATATTGTTGACATAAATGTAAAAACCCTAAAACAAAGACATCAAACATGTAAAAAAAGTCAATTACCTGGTGCTTGACCCTTCACTTCCAAAACCCCAAAAGATGGGTGGGTTATCTGGTGTTCGAGATTTTGAGGTATGGCGTTCGCCGAAAAATGTGGCTCGAGGCGGACATGGTGTTTGCAAACAGAAGTGAAGAAGATGGGTGGCGACGGTGGTCGCTGGTGTTAGTTGAATAAGTTTCAGCAGGTAATGGGGCGATGGGGGTTGTCGGTTAAAGGTTTTACATCTTCAGATCTGTGATTTTCATATCTGCATCTTCAAGGTTCTAACCGATTTTCAGATCTTCATCTAGAAGGCGGCGGCGGCTCTATGGAGGTCAAAAGACGGATATTAAAGCGGATCAAACAAAATTAAGAATGGGGGAAATTTTTTGGCAATTTAAGTTTTGATGAACACTAATGATTGAGTCGGATCTTCATCTTCATGTGGAGAATCATGGCTTTTAAAGAGAGATGAGAGTAAATCTAATTTTGAAAATATACAGAGATAGATGGATAATAAAAAGGTAGGTTTAGAAAGAGAGAGGGAGGTAAATGACACTTATGTCCTCAAGAATAAAAATAAACAAGAAAACCATAATAAAAAATATGTGGTTCATATGGAGTTTATGGGTTTTTACAATAAAAGAGGGTTTTCATTTGATACGTATATGCTAAAAGTGATTCTCAATACTCAAACTTTTTTGTGTATAAAGATTAATTAACTATTATCATGTATAAAGCTTAAACTGATTAATTATCAGTAAAAACTGTGGGCGATAAATATTGTTATTTAAAAAAAATATATTATGGTTTTTTACATTATTTTAAGTGTGATAGAAATTAGATTCTCAACATTCGTACTAAATGAATAAAATTCTTATAGTTGCATATTCGTAGAATTCAACAGTACATGCTGTATAGAACTAGACCGCCTTTTGAATTACTATTAATAGTATCGGAAATAAAGTGTTTTTAGTTGTTGATTTTGATGCTCTATGGCAGAACAAGCTACAACATACTTCCTTCCTGTAGAGGTGAACAAAAAAACCGGTTTGGAAATCCAAACCGGTTCCGAACCGGAACCCGAACCGCCCCAAAACCGGTTTTGTGTGAACCGGTTTCAAACCGATACGAACCGCCGGTTTACAACCGGTTTGAAACCTATACATTTTAAACCGGTTTGAAACCGGTTTAACCCGAACCGAACCGAATAAAAACTCGTTTCAAACCGGTTTTAAACCGGTCAAACCCGATCAAAACCGGTCAACGGACCATCTCAAACCGGTTTCAAACCGGTCCGGTTTGAACTCAAACCGGTTTTGACTTTTTGTTGACCAAACCGGTTCGGACCGGTTCGGAACCGGTTCGGTTCAAAAACCGCCTTTTGTGCACCTCTACCTTCCTGCAACACATCAACTACATTCATTCCAAGCCCATTATCCTCATTGGCTATTAGCCCAGTTGGTTGATGACCACAGGAACCTAGAATAGAAAACAAACAATGTAGTAAACTAGAATTAGACAAAAAAAAACGTATGTATAGCCGTTTATAATTGATATTTTCAACAGAAATCTTTGTAATTGTAATCGATCTATATTGGTGTTTTGATAGATTTTAGCCCTTTACTAGAGTCTCACTCATTTTATATTTATTAAAGCTTTCCGACGTTAAGAAAAAGATATAACAATTTTGATCCATGTTAAATCTACAACTACTATTCATGTTTATTTATAAAGTAGAAAAATTATGATACCTGGAATAGATGAACATTTATAACATAAGAATAAGAATTTTAACTTGAACTTAGTCATGTAACAAATAACGGATTTAAATCGTTCATAGTGGCCCCTAAGACCCAAATCTTTGTTTTTAGTAGGATGAGTTTTGTCATCCAAAAAGGGGTTGCGTCGCAGCTTGTTGCCCGTTTATCTACCACTTTATTATAATCGTCTTTATCTTTTCTTAAGAATATATATTAATTAAAAATAAATAAATATTCATTTCATTAATCAAATGAAAATAGAAGGTTGTCTTTAATTTTAATAAAAATTGAGTTCATTTTCTCGACGGATATATTTATGATCTAAAATAGGCGACTTTGATGTTCTCCTTGTTTATTGTTCCACCGCTAAAAATAACGTTTTAATAATTATATTCTTTTAGGAAAAAAAAATAACACTTTACTACAAGTAGTTGGAGTAGAATAGATCTGCCGTTAAAAAAAAACAAGAAAACAAAAAAACTACAAGTAGTTGGTTCAAACTTCGACTCCTCTTGTGACAGGGTCAAAGCCTATTGCATCAATAATGACTTGTAATCAAACCAGTAACCTGCTTCAAGGCTCGGATTCAACCCTTCAATATGATCTTCGACTTTGACTTAAGTGTTTAACCTTTATAGTAGTCAACATAAAAGGTATCATTTTAGGCTAATCAAACATGGTCAAGTAAAATGCACTTAGAGTTTCATTTCTGAGTGTGACTTACCTTAGAGGAGCTCCATTGAATAGATCAAAAGGTTAGTGTGAAGAACACATTAAACTATTTGGCGTTGTCGATCAAAATGTTAATTCATTATGTGTACAAATGTTGGGTTTTCCATGTCTTAGAATAAATAGGCAATTTACATGTAATTGACATGGTTCCTGGTTTGGCTTTAGGGTCATCTTAGGTGACATGGTTCCTAGTTTGATCATGTAAGTCTAGTTTCTTTCTGACTCACTTCCAGCCATATGATGAAAACTCGTAATAGGCAAATAGAGTTGGATTTTGTGAATTGTTTCTTGAATAAATTAAGTAGACACATTCAAAAAGTACAGAGATGACCGATTAACCACAAAACCGGAAAAAAAACATTAAAAACAGATAAGAAAGATTGTTATTACTTACAGGGAAAAAGAAGTCGTTCATTTGCCCAAAACCTAACGCAGAAGATTGGAGTGAAGAAGATGCAGAATGTATATGGAGTGTGTAGGGCATAGCCATAGACCCAAAACGTGTTGGACAAATGCCCATATTTACATTTGGCATTAACACGTAATACATATTATTTGTTTAAGTTGCCCAATAGCACACGTGGTAAGATAAAACAGTAAAACGTGTCATGCTGAAACTACTTGTACCTGATGCATTATTAGGAGTGCTAATAAACTGCTGTTTAATACAATTGTACCTGATGCAATAGAAAAGATACATCATTGTTAACAACCTTTTCAATTGTATGTTTCTTGAATATTTGCTTGACGTATGTGAGTTCGGCTATATATATTATTATGATAAAAATAAATAATATATATATATAAAAATTTGGTACATATAATTATGACAAAAATAAATAATATAAATTATATTATATATAAAAATTAGTTTACGTTATACACATCTGGTATATGCCTGCACAATCATTGTGTCACATACTGCGAGAATCGTATTCATCATCGCACTATTTGTTATATAAATTGACTAAAATTCAAGTAAATTTCAATACGTTTAAATGTTTGGTTTTAAAAAATCATCGTATTTATAGTCGTTTGTTTAAATGCTATATATATATATATATATTTTTAAAATTCAGAAGAGAGGAGATAAAACAAATTAAGAGTAGGGAAAAATAAATAAAATATTGTTTTCCAGTTTTATGTTTTTCATTGAAACGATATGTACACATCTTATACGATTACCTTGGTTCTTAATATTTAGTTAGTTCTGAAAAGAACGTGTCCCCGTCTATAAACTACTAAGTATGGAACTTTCTCGGAGTGCATTAATTTGGACCCACCCGGCCTGGTGGATACAATTATCAACATTAATGCAACCGAAATGCTAGTTTTAAACCCACATGACATCAACATGTAACCATTTACATCTCAACCACATGCTCTTGCACACACAATTACGTGTAACGTACACACATATGTGGATGTTATGTTAAAAAGCAAAATAAAATTGATAACCGTTTTCTTATTTGAACGATCACCACACCAAATTAATAGAAGTCTTACCATCTCTCAAGGGTCAATGCCTCAATGACTCACTTATTTTCATAATAATATACGTAGTTATTATCGATACAAAACAAACTCAATATATTTTTAGAAATATTAAGACTTTATCTTTTGGTTACACTAATACCACTCTAAATAATTTTTTTTTTCATTTTGTAATATACATGTTTCTGCTAAATCGAGCAGGGGAATTCCTAATTATATATATAATTAAAAAGCAAGTTTCTATTGTGAAGAAAGGTTACTATATCAAAAGTACAAGTAGCTCAGCATAAGGTTCCTGTCTTTGCTTCATTCTTTTGTTATTTCTTTTTTTTTTCTTAAATCCTCCTTTCTTATAAAACGATGTTGCATGAAACTAAGAACAAAAGTTCGGATTGGAACAGTGGTCTTAGTTATTTCACTAAAGCAAGCGACGAAACAACGGTCGCGGGTTCGAAACTCACATGCTACATTTTGTTATTCTTGAATTTTTGGGAGGCTTTTGTTATTATTTTTTTTCTTTTTTCTCATATTCCCCTTTCCTGTAAAACCTTGCTGCATGAAATTGAGCGCAATAGTTTGGTTTGGCGCGATGTTCTCAATGCTTTTCACTGAAGCAAGCAACGCGGGTTCGAAACCCTAATCCATCCGCTAGAACCTGACATAGCAGAACGCGCTAGATCCGGATACGCGGACTATACTCAGTAAGCCGCGCATCCGGGCTGCCACGTGGAGGTTGATCGGACACTGAGCCTGGATGTCGCGCCACGTCACCAGCCGTGTGCCCGGGTACTGACCCCGGACCACTCGATGCGAGCGTGGGAAGTGCAAAGTGCGCCATCAAAACGCCATTGCCCTCCTCTAGAGCCCGTGCCCAAGCGCAGGCTCGTTAGGTGCTTCGCACCCTCCTGGTTATCACTGAGTGTCATCCCTTATAAGGTAACAAACCTATTGGAATGTTCCACCTTATAAACCACTTAAAGGTTTCTCATCCCACCTATGTCTCGTCTCATTCTTTAAAATATCTATAAGGGTTGTTGAACGTCTATAGTATTCCTTCATTTGTGTTATCTATCAAACCATATGTTTTGCCTAAAGGTTGATCTCTAAACTCCTTATGATTGTATGTTTTCAGTTTTCTTATATTGCATAATGTAGAATAGAGATTTTTTTATTGATAATTTAAAAAATGAATATAAAATAGTGTATTGCTTCATTTACGATGTCTTAAATTATCGTTTAAACGCAACATTATGATCGATCATCATGTTGAATAGTCTCCAGACTCCATCTAGACCTTCGGTATACTATTCAGAAGATTTAATTTCATTGAATCTCTTGTACTAACTAATTTGTGGTTTAATTTGCAGGTCTTAAATGCTCATCCTCAACCACCATAGACAACGGGTTTTAATCACCCTTGTAAAACACTTAAAGATTTGATCACGATAATAGAACTCTTTACGGGACGATTGGTTTGCGAAATTCGTTGTAATTGAAATTGAAATTTGAATTGGAAGTAATTGAATTTGGTAATTTGTTTAAACGATTTGAAATTTGAATAGTTTTTTTTAAATTTATATAAGGCTTTGCTATACATTTCATTAAAGTTATAGAATCCTAAACCACATATATGTTGGTTAACCCATTCTCCACATACGTTATTTTGCAAGTTGATGGAAGCATTTATACCCAACCGATTAGAACACGTGTCATCGTTACATTATTAACACACATGTGCCACTCTTTTTTTTAAACAACTTTTTTAAGCTTCTACTTCTTGAGCAGCCCATGTGTTCTTGTGAGTCATGCATGACTTTCCTAATAGGTTGTAACCGTATCGGACTCGAACCCGGGACCCACAACTGAGAAAACGTCCTTACTCAACCTGAAACAATTGTCCCAAGCGAGACTCGAACCCATGACCTTTCATTTGAAAAGTCATGGGGATTATCAGAATAAAAGAACTCTTACGGGACGTTTGATTATGCACAAGAAAATGACACGTATCCCTTTATGATTTTTATTTATTAATATAAAAATATATTTTGTTATCAAATATATAAAAACATCATTAATACATTATAAGAAAACCATTACTACATTTCACATTTCAGCCACTAATCATGTGGGTACATCTCTAACTTTACCGGTTTGATCCAGCATTTAATTGTCTTGATAAATATTTTTACTATAGAGAAACTTTATTCTTTAGTCAATTAATTAATGTAATTGGGTTGAGAAGTAAATATGTTTGCTTTCAATTAATGCTTTTAGGTATTTCAAATGTCTAAACTTTAGAATAAGATGGAGAAAGAATGACAATCATGCCCGAACAAGAAAGTAGGCTAATTAATGTTAATTTAGTGGGTTTCTTTTTTTCGAAAGGGAATATTTATTAACACGTCGACCCCAAACAACACAAGGAGCCGAGCACCCGAATCAATACATAATATTATAACATAATTAGAAGAAGTTAAATTTACATTAATCCTTTCATATGAGAGATTGAGATTAGTCCTATTCTTAATCCTTAGGAAGTTGTGATTTTATAACTTAAATAACTTGTTCCAGTTTTAGAGTTATCTTTGAGAATTGAACGTCATTCCTTGTCTTCCATATACACGAATACGAGATACCGTGAAGCACTTCCTTTTTGGTCACATCCATTGTAACCGTTGTGTGCAGCTCGAACAAGTCTCCCACCGTGAAAGCGAAAATTTATTGAATTTTGCACCATTTGCTCACATGTTACCACACAACCGTTGCAATATAGCACTCATAACAGGAATTAAGAAATTTACGTTTAAAAAAAACTATTTATGAAAGTAGACATTAACCTATTCATAAAGGATGTAGTCTCACATGCACATACTACTTTTGCATGATAAAAATAAAAACCCACAAATATGTTAAAATAAATAAAAAATAATTACAGACTAATATTAACTTCTTTTTAAACCCCTCTATATATTTCATCTTCATAACAACAAACCCAACCAACTTTCCAGCCATAATCCCACAATGTCTCCCCATCTCCATTTTGAACCAATCTCAAAATGCAATACGGGTTCGAGATCTAACCAAACCGTGGCATCCGATCTCGATGGCACCCTTCTCATTTCCCGCAACCCGTTCCCATACTACTTCCTTGTAGCACTCGAAGCCGGAAGCATTTTCCGGGCCTTCTTCTTATTACTCTCCTTCCCATTCCTCTACGTCATTTCCCTCTTTTCCGAATCAACCGCCACTCGTATATATATCTTCATCTCGTTTGTCGGGTTGAGTATTAGGGATATCGAACTCGTTTCAAGCTCAGTTTTACCCCGATTCTATGCGGGTGATGTTCGGCCCGAGACATGGGAGGTGTTTAACTCGTTTGGGAAAAGGTATGTGGTGACATCGAGCCCAAGGGTCATGGTTGAGCCCTTTGCTAAAAACTGTTTAGGGGCTGATAAGGTGTTGGGGACTGAACTAGATGTGTCTAAAAGTGGTCGAGCCACTGGGTTGGTTAACGAGTCTGGTGTTCTTGTTGGTGAACTCAAAAAGGCTGCTGTTTTACAAGAATTTGAGGGTTCGAAGCTGCCTGATTTGGGTCTTGGAGATGGTGAGACTGACACCGATTTCATGTCCATTTGCAAGGTATTTATTATTAATTTATCGTTATATAATTTAAAAAAAGGTCATTTTATATTTTTATTACCATAAGCTGCATTAAGTTTACAAGACGCGTTTAAGTTTGATCATGTATATATGAAATAAGGGGTAACTTTGTAGAACAGTAACAAAGTTTTAAAAGTGTTTTAATTGGGTCACTCAATACACAATATTTTAAACGGTATACACCATCGGATATACAAAGTTTTATGGTGTTTTCGTTGTGAAATAACGTGACATTAAGGTAATAAATACATTATTATTGTATAAAACAAATAAAAAAAGTATAGCTTGAATTGAATGAAAATAAGATATGCTGTAATTGTATGTAAAAAATAAGAAATCTCTTACTTGTGTTGCAATATAGAAAAAGTTATTTATTCAAAATTAATAAAGGATTGGAATAGTGAAAAATACGAAAATAGACATTTGGCCAGAATTTTTTTTAAAAATGGGCATTCAAATTTAGCCTACTATTTCATAGACATTGGTCTTGCGAGGCGACTAAAGACGGCTAAGCTAGCCGGCTAAATTTTCCGTGCCAACATTACATTTGTCAGAGTACGAACCAATAAACAATCGACACGTGGCAGGCTTAGCCGGCTATAGCCGTCTATTAGTAAGCTAAACTTTTGAAACTTTCATGAAAATTTCGGAGGCTTAGCCTGCTAATATGCGGCTAAGCGTGCTAATAGACGGCTAAGCCTGTCACGTGTCGATTGTTTATTGGTTCGTACTCTGACAAATTGAATGTTGGCACGGAAATTTTAGCCGACTAGCTTAGCCGTCTTTAGCCGTCTCGCAAGATCAATGTCCATGAAACAGTAGGCTAAAATTGGATGTCCATTTTATAAAAAATTTCTGATCAAATTTTCATTTTCGTATTTTTCCCATTGGAATATCATGAGCATGTCAAAACTAAAAAATCATTGAAGTTCTAATAATTTTATAATGATTTTTAATAAATACATAAAATTATGGTGTCCTATCATTTCAATGACAATTCGAGTTTTAATTTTAGCTCTCCATGTTTGGTAAATAGTACATAAGCCATAAATAGGGATGGTAATGAGTTGGGTTTGGAACGGGTTTAAGTAATTCTAACCTCATACCTGGTTATAAAATCTTGTCCCATACCCGGTCAAAACCCGTCGGGTATCGGGTATACTTGCGGGTTTCGGGTAAACCCGTTAGTTTCTAAAAAATACCCGTCGGGTTTTTATCGGGTATACATAAAAACTGTAACTAAAATAAAAAAAAAAGAAACAAAATCATGTTGTGTATATACACTTAAAATAAATACCGTATACATACTTAAAATAAATACGATATATATACTTAGAATAAATAAAAAAGAAAGAAAAACTATATTGGGTATAGAATCGGGTAATCGGGGCGGTTAAACGGGTATATCACCATATCTCATACCCGTCCCAAACCCGCGAAAAATTTCAAAAGTAATCTCAAACCCGGTCCCTTACCTGATTACCCGACCCTATACCCGTCCCAAATGTTTCAGGTTTCGAATTTTCCCATCAGGTTCGGGTTTCATTGCCATCCCTAGCCATAAAAGGGATCATAAATATATGACCTTTCTTAAAAAAAAAACTAAAATGACCTTCACATTTTTCTTTTTTACTTTGGTAGAAAAATGTAAAAAGACAAAATTACCAAGAAATTTTCATATATCATAAGGACTAATTTCATAATGAACAAATTACGAAGCATTTTAAAATTTTAAACAAATCATAACCACTAAAAATTAATGTATGAACTCTAACTTTACATCATATATTCAAAAGTGTTAAGTGAGTAATAAATGGAAGGATTAAAACTAGCATATATATTACTTTTTTTTTTAAACGGTGGCGATATGATGGAAAACAAAAACAACCGGGACTAGCAAGAAGCTAAACCCAAAAAACAAAAACACCCTAAGTATTTTACAAAATAAAACAAAAATTATACCAATGACAAACATCAAGATCTTTCAAACACGAATTTGGCATGGTAGCCGGTTTGCACCAAACTTGAACTTGCCCCATATGTTTTTATCCAAATCACATTGAAGCATAATTATTACTTACATGACAATCAATTTTATTCATGTAATTAATGTCTCTTGAACTGATTGACTGCAAAATCATCATCGTTTTATAATAAAATTTCTTTATCAATAAAAAAATATGAGTATTAATAGTTCTTTGCTAGTTTTTTATGAGATTTCTCATTATTGTTGTTTAAAAAAAATCAACTAATGATCATTTTAATTTCAACTATAAGACTTATAAAAGTAAAATAAATTATTATTTTTGTTTGCAATTTCATCATAAAGACTAGTTTAATTTTGGGACACCCACACACCACATATTTCAGTTTGTTTTCTTACAATTAATGTATATCATTTATTCTTTCTTAAATGATTTCTTTGTTTTTATTCATAGAGTACGTAAAATGTAAAATTTTATGAGAAAATTGTCAAAATATATATTTTGACCAAGAAATTAGTCAAATATATATTGACTTTTTAAAAGTTAAAAAATATTTAAATTTAAAATGAACCAATAGGATTTTAATATGTAAGTTAAATCTTATTAGGAGACACCATTTTAGTCGGCCATGTGTCATACAAGAGAGTGTCCACGTGTTTTTAGTCGGCTAAAATGTAGCCGTTAATTCAACCAACGGCTTCACCTTAGCCGGCAAAATCAACGACGAATGAAATGATGTCACGTGTCAAATTTGACGGCTATATGTTAGCATCGCGTCTACGTTGTAGCCCCAAAATTTAAAACGAAGGCTATTCAATGACATGTGACGTCATTTCGATGGTTTTGATTTAACCAGCTATGGTGAAGCCGTTGCCAGATATACGAGCTACAATCTACCCGGCCAAATATATGTGGACATGCACCATGATTAACATGTGGCCGGCTATATTGAAGCTTTCAAAGTAGTTTGAACTTACGTGTCAGAATCCTATTGATTCGTTTTAGATTTAAATATTTTTTAAGTTTCAAAAAGTAAATGTACGTTTTGCCAACGTTCTTGGTCAACATGTTCATTCTTGCAATTTTCTCAAATTTTATTTGCATCTGTGATTAAGTCGTTATACCATGAAGTATATGACACTTTTCATAAGTAACAGAAACTTATTACGTAAAATATATGTGAAAATAATATTATATATAGGCTGTATATTAGCTGCATATGTTGGTAGAATCATTAAAAGCAATCTTTAACGACGTTGTATCTTGATGATAAGGTTTGGTGAAAGCTTTAATGCCCATATTGCTTGAGATTGATCTCTTCTTCTCTTATTAATCTTTTTAAATTCACAATATTTTGAAATTAACCGAGAATATGATATGAATAGTATTATAAACATATTGTGGCAATTATTGGGAAAATAATTTTCTCATAATTGGAGCTAGTCAAAAGGACCTCATGATCATTGGCTAATTACACAAAGCCTATCATGTGAAATAGTTATGTGGTGAATGATAACAACATTAGTTCTTGCATGATTTTAAAGGCCCATGACGTATGAGAGCCAATCGATTTAAACATGTGACCTCTCTTTAGCACCGCACATGGGAAAGTCAAGAGTGAAATAGACATTTTTAACCTTTCTTTGGTTCCTTTTCTTTGTTCAAGTTTAATTTACATTAAAAGTAGCTAGGTAAGGGTAAATAATATTTTAGATTGTGATTTTGTTCCATATATACTTAATTGCAGGAAAGTTATGCGGTACCAAGAACAAGATGTGAGCCCTTACCAAGAAACAGGCTTCTAAGTCCGATTATCTTTCACGAAGGACGCATAGTTCAAAGACCTACCCCGCTTGTGGCGATACTTACCTTCTTATGGATGCCGGTAGGCATTTTCCTCTCCATCTTCAGGGTTTACCTCAATATCCCTTTACCTGAAAGGATCGTGTACTACAACTACAAGATCCTTGGAATCAAACTGGTTGTTAAGGGCACCGCTCCACCCCCTCCTAAACGGGGGCAAAGTGGGGTACTCTTTGTATGCAACCATCGTGCGGTCATAGACCCTGTGGTCACTGCTGTCGCCCTAGGAAGAAAGATAAGTTGTGTTACATATAGCATTAGTAAATTCTCGGAACTAATTTCTCCTATTAAAGCAGTGGCATTGGCAAGGGAGAGAGATAAAGACGCTGCACATATCAAACAGTTGTTGGAAGAGGGTGATTTGGTCATTTGCCCTGAGGGAACGGCATGTAGGGAATCGTTCTTGCTTAGATTTAGCGCTCTTTTCGCTGAGCTCACAGATAGGATAGTTCCCGTTGCTATTAATACAAAACAAAGTGTGTTTTATGGGACAACGGCTCGTGGGTACAAATTTTTGGACCCTTATTTTGTGTTCATGAACCCTAGACCAACGTACGAGATAACTTTCTTGAACCAATTACCACTGGAACTTACCTGTAAAGGCGGAAAATCTGCCTTTGAGGTGGCAAATTATATTCAAAGGGTGATAGGGGATACACTTGGATTTGAATGCACCAATTTGACTAGGAAGGACAAGTATGCTATGATGGCCGGAACCGATGGTCGTGTTGAGACCAAGAAATGTAAGTAGTCTCATTAGTGGAACAACGTGTTTGATTCAAATAGTTTGTTGTCTTTATTATTAATTTTTTAAATAAAATTTCAAAGATAATTGAATTATTATTTGTATATCGATTAGTAGTATGACAAAAGGTTATGAATTAGTACTAAGATTCTGTAGCTTTCTCCTACAACTATTTATTATTTGAAATGTGACCATGGCAACACATTTGTATCTTTTAAATCATACTCAACAAATGCTTGAAATATAAATTTTTAATGTCAAATGCTTGAAATGTAAATTTTTAATGTGACTCGAATTTGTTAATCTAAATTTAGCTTAACTCAAACACTAAATTTTTAGAGAAAAAAAATGTAATTCATAACTTGAGTGACATTAACTCAATAAAACATTTATATATATACACACATAATAATTGAATTCAATCAGTTTTTTTGCCAGTCATGTTCGAAGCCCCCAAATCCATAACTCGTGACGAAAACCTAATTTGTGTTTGATTGGGCTCTAACAGAGGAGTTTCTTAGATTTCAAATGCCCAGCACAACTACAAAAAAATACCCATAAAATATGAACTTATATTTAAAAAAATTTAATCATATAAAAAATTCTGATCACATAGAAATAAATGTAATAAAAAGATAAAACAAAATAAAAATACTGTAGCAAAACATGGATTTGTGGGTTTAAATTAAATTTGGGCCAAAATAAATTTGAATTTTAATGGGTTTAAACTTTTTAGTTTTTTATAACATATAATTTTATATAGTATATATAAATTTTAAAAAATTTAGGCCCCTCAAAATTAAATGTCCAGTGCGAAACCATCAAAATTATAGGCCCCACGCCTTAGCACATGCCACTGAGCCACCTCCGGGCTCTAAAATCGGAAACAAAATTCATAGATTGTTCGGTTATAATTTTATTAAATTTCAATTTCTTATAGAAATAGCATTAATCTTACTACTATAATAAATGAAAATCTTTTCAGAACACGTGTCACTCTCTGATTACTCATCATCTTTATTTTTCCGCCTCTCTCTCTTATTAAATACTAGCTTAGAACCTGTGTACTACACATAGTGAAAAAATATCAATATATAAAAGTTTTAAATCTTTGTATATTTATCTTATAGGTGGAAAAATGTATTACATATACTAACAATAGAAAACAAAGCAAAAAATATATAAAATTTCATATATAATTGAGTTTAAAAAATACATAAAATACTATTAAATTTAATTTGACTTTTATTATTATTTTATATATGAGAGATATATAAATAATTAATAATTTTTTTTTAAAAGCACCCAATCCCCGCACCCACCCACCACCGGCTCTCTCCTCTCAGAGTAAAATTACTCGTTCAAACAACTCGCCTCCACCTACTCGGCCAACTCAAGTTAAAGGGGGCGGTGTACCCCTCCTTACCCGGGCAACTCCAACCAACTCGAACTCATCCGGGTATTGCACCCCTTTCACCCTTAGAAGGGAAAAAGAAGAAGAATGGAATATATTTATGATAAGATAAATAAATACCATGTGAGTCAGAGTGTGGGATGGGTCATGGGTCAGGACATGGGACGTGTAATGGGTCAATTCATGTCGGGTCGTGTGTCGTGTCATGGGACGAGGCATGAGTCGGGTCATGAAACAGAGCATGGTAGGGGTCATGGGCCATGGCATGGGTCGGATCATTGGTCAGGTCATGGGTGGGTCATGGTCCGAGCATGGGCCGGGTCATGGGACGGGTCAGGTCATGGGTCGAGTCATGTCGGGTCGTGGGTCGGCTCATGAGACAGAGCATGGGACGAGCCATGGATCGCGTCATGCCCCGGGTATGGGACTGGGAATGGGTCAGATCATGGAACGGATCATGGGTTAGTTTTTGGGTCGGGCCACGGTTCGGGTAATTAATTAAACAAATTAATTATGATTAAAACTTTTAACAACAAGCGGAAGCTTGGTCCCATTTATAATTTCCAAAAACGACATTATAGTTTAACATCAAAATGATACCACATAAAACGTTTACATATCAAAACTGAAGCTAAGGTGATAAACACCAATAAGCAGTGGCGGATCTATAAAAAAATCCAGGGGTATCTAAAATTTCGTTCAGTTGTATCTGGATACATAAAACGGTAAAAAAAAAATCCCACTACGCGTCGAAAGTTGAGGGATACCGTCAGATACCCCTCGCCTCCTCATAGATCCACCCCTGCCAATAAGAATCATCATACTTTAGTAAAGGATGTAATTCATCCTTTACGTCTCTTTTCCAAAATCAGTTAACCTTTAAATGAGTATAGACCTATTAACTTTATGGGTTGTATATAAAAGGTGGTCTCGAAAGTGTTTGCCAATAGACTGAAAAGGTTGTTGGTTCATGGCCCAAAGGGGAAAAGCCCATGGTCCACAATAAATCAAAACGCCACATGAAACATTTATGTGTACAAGAGACGTATGGATCAGTTTAAAGAAAAAGTATATGATACATGTAAATTATGAATGGTTAGTGCAAATTGCTCACACCTCACAACTCTATGAATGTGTCTCATGTTGGATTTTTGTAATTAAAAATAAAAACGAAAACCATATTAGCTTTTTCTGAATTATTAGATGTAATATATAATGTGAAAACCTTTATATCATTTTTTGAATATTTTGTAAATCTTATCTTAATATACTGGGCTCCGGTTGTATCCATATATTTTGTAAATCTTATCTCAAACGGAAACCGTGGTTCTTGTTTGTTAAAATCGATCACTCTTGGCTTTGGTTTCTGCAGGTTTCTCATTCAGGTGGCTCTCAATCGGTCTTCAAGTAGCCCCTCGTCTTCTCCGTGTAGCGATCTTGAACCAATTTGGCTCTAATACCACTTTATTAAACAAGAACCTAGTGGATCACAGCCCCAACAAGAACTATTATGTAGAACAACACTATGACTCTTGTTTATCAATCGGAAAAGAAACGAAGATATGCTTACAATTATTGACCCTAGGCATATGTATACCTTGCTTTCATACTAAGAAACCAATTCAAACTAGCTATCTTATTTTGACTCTTACTCCTACGAATTTAAAAAACAAACAGAAACTTAATGAACAAGTTTACTAAATTAACTCTTTAGTCCCTGAACTTTTGATCTCCTTCAAACCACCCTTTCGAGATCGACCGAACCTCCCTTGATGTTATAAACTTTATTACCACCACTATCTTCACCAATAACAATCAATTAGGTCTGGTTTGCTATGGAAGAAAACAGATGCGACGAAGAGCACATTTAGGTCTGGTTTGCTATGGAAGAAAACAGATGTTGTAAACTAGCTATCTTATCACACCTCACAACTCTATGGTGTGGTGCTGCGACGAAGAACACATTTAGGTCTGGTTTGCTATGGAAGAAAACATATGCAAAGAGATAGAGATGGATGATGGTTTGACCTAGTCATCCTTTAGATGAGAATATGCATATTCAAATGAGTAAATTACAAAATTTTTTTATCAAGATGTTGAATGAATAACCCACCTGCCATCGTCTTCTCCAGAGGTGAATTAGGGGGTTTTTTTTTTCTTGAAAGTGTGAGCAACGAGAGAAACTATTGAGTATTTGAGAGGAAAAAGTGCTCGACATAAAGCAGGTGGTTAAAAAGATAAAAATGCCCCTCATGTGATGGGCACATGTCAAGACTTAACATATGAATTTAATGAAGGTTAGTCTAAACAACATAAAGTGTGCAAAGATTTAAAAAAAAAAGATATAAAGTATAACTAATGAAGCAATAGACAATATTTACAATTTGACCCATAGATAAAGGACACGAATTGTAATTTACTCTTATATATTCGTGAATGCAGCGGATTCGAAGAGTAGTTTCCACCCTCTCTCAAAGAAAAACTCTCCCTAGGGTTTCAAAATCATCGAACCTGAACCTGGTAAAAACTCACAGATCGGTAAGTCGATGCATCAATTACAAGTATTGTGATCTTTTTCCATGATTTTAACTCTGAGGCATGAATTTGATCGACGATTTTGTATACATCTGGTTGGAATTAACGATTTCTGTTAGGTCGTGTCGAAGATCTAAAGAAAAAGAACTGTTTTTGTTCAGATCTTGTTTTGAAATTCCTTAGATCTTATAGCAATCGCGTATTAGTGATTGCAATTTCATCGAATGTGAAAAAACATTGAATGATAATTTTTTCTATGTGCTTATTCAAATTCACCATCTCCTAGTTCTATGCCTATACCTATAATTTTATAGCAGTCCAAAAAGGACTTATGTCTTGAGTTTAAGCTTCTGATATTGTCCCTTGTTGCGAAAACTGCTCCTCCTACAAGGGAGCTTGGGTTTTCTTTGTTTAGTGCAGACATATTGTATGTAGAGTGCATAAGTCCTTTTGATTGCATGCTAGTTCCTGTGTAGTATGGGCTGTGGTTATGTGTCTTATATACCTTTTTTTACTTGCTTTTGTTTATAATCCTTATACTTGACATATCTTAACAATTTTAGGTTACTATTGGTGGTTTCAAACTCAGAATGGAACCGACAGTTACTGCAACACCAACTCCTGGTTATTATAGATGTGTGATTGCAACATCACCTCATCTTATAGTTAGATACTTCTCTAATGCTCGCAGACCTTCTTATCGACTTGAAATCAAACAAGTCATTGCTCTGCTATGTCAGGTACATACTTATTTCTTTTTCTGTGTGTTATTATCTTTAGTTTCGTGCTAGGACGGATAAATCGGTTTTTGAGTACCAGGCAATTTACTAATAACGTGCAAGCACACAGAAATAAAGCAACTGTATAAAATAGTACTCTTTCTCTAATTTGTAGTTTATTTTTCAAGAATCCGACAATTATGGTTATGACTTGTGAAAATGTAAGCAGTCATTTGTTAAATAACCTAGTTTTTTTGGTATATTTACAGTCAAGGCAGCCCTTTACAGCTGAGCAAATAAATGAAGCATGTCATGTTGATGTCAGACACACTATGGAGTTGTTTCAAAGTTTGGTAGGAAACCCAAAAGTTAAGTATGATGGAAAACATTTCTCTTTTAAGGTAATATATTAATCTTTTTATTTGTTATAAAAGTGTAAGTAAACTTTTATATATCTTGATTTGTTATTTACAGTCGGAGCATGATGTGAGAGACCAGACACAACTGGTGCAATTAATATGGAGATTTGCAGACGGTATTCCTGTTGCTGATCTTGAAAATGAATACCCAACTGTCATGGAAGATTTACAGGTAAATTCTTTCGTTTAACTTCAGGACATCCAACATGAAACTGATGTTTGCTTGCTTGCTCAGGCCCTGAAAGCTATGGGTCATATCTGGCTGCTACGAAATAACGACTTACAGGAAGAGGTAGCTTACCCAAGGTACGATCATAGAGTCCCCCCTATCAGGGTTGATGATGACCTGAAGAAGTTATTCAGGTCAATTGAGTTGCCAAGTGACATGCCGGGTATCCTAGGGATGAAGTCAACTAAAAGGAGATTTATGGTTCTGAATGGTAATATTTTAAACAAACCAGAACAAAAGAAGACGAAGAAGACTGAGACAAAACTCACCAATGCTAAAAGTTGAAGCTGGAAATTGTTGGTAGTTTAGGCCTTGATCTTAAAATCGTATGATGATTTCAAGGACTGTTTGACATTCTTGTATAATGTTTTTCTTTTAACTCTTTTGTTGGTTTTGTTGACTGTGATCTGCTTTTTCAGTGCTTCAGAGCTGCTTTTTTTTCAAAGCCCACCAAACCGTCACATTAATAAATTTGATGAACCTAACAACTGTGATGGGGGGTTGGGGGTGGGGCGGGTTGGTGGTTAGAAACCCCATTTCCTTTCTTTTCCCTCCCTTTCCTTTCTTTTCCCTCCTTTTCTCTCCTTCAATGAGACACGGGAACACAACGTAACATTGCCGGTACGTATATTTCCTTTAGCATTTAACAAGAAAACGTAAGATTTTTTTTGCGGATTACACCTACTTTCTTCCCACTTCGGGTAACCTGGTCATTTCACTTCCGCACGCTGCCAAGCTCCCTCATAGAGAGATTGGTGCGACCTCCGAGCAAGAGAAAAAGAGTTGCTACAGTATGAATTATCTGTCTTTTCGGTTCAATCTCTGCTCAATTTCGTCGTCTTCATCATCAATCATCAACAACGACGTAAAATTTAGGTTTGTTGCTTAAACACATGTTTATTGATTGTAATTTAGGGTTTTGTGTTGTATTTCACAAGGTGTTTAGCTCTACGATTTTAATGTTTGTTGCTTAACTGGTCTTCGTTTTGATTATTGATTACACAGGTTAATTACCCTCAAATTCTACTTAATTTCATCTGCAAATCTTTTCCAGTTGATTATATGCTAATGATGATAGAAGTTTGTAGTTATATCTGAGTTTTTCTTTTGAGCTCATTCAGGCATTTGATCGAACACCTGGCGGGGTAAGAATAAGTTCCAATTTTGGGAAATTTGTGATGTTTTTGTTTTATGTTCTTTTGAATTTGGAATGTTTTGGTGTTTTTTGAGTTTTAGATCACAGAAGGAAGATAATCATGTGCAAATTTTGTCTGCAACATTGGGTTTCAATGAGCAAGAAGAGAAATCTGAGTTTACTTTTTGGTCTCAGTTTAAGATAAAAGAAGAAGATTTGATTGGCTATGATGAGGTGAAGTTAGAGAGAACAAAGATCAGTTAATCTGACTATGGAGGTTTGTAAATTTTACATTGGTCACTTTTTTAATTATTGAAGGTATAATAAAAGTAATTAAACTAAGGAAAGCATTATCACTAATGAGTTCTAGAAACATATTAAGATCTAATTAGTTAATACACGTAACTTAAATGAAAAAAAAGGAAAGAAAAAGAACATGAGCATGGTCACTAATACCAATAGTAGCAAAAGAACATTCTCTTCATATGAATTTACAGTTGATGGATTAAAGGATGAAGCTGAAACTGACTAGGGAGATGGCAACACCAAAGAGGGTAACATACTTTATGATCTTTTTTAAAAGATGATAAATTGGACCAATTTATTTGAGTTTGTCCTATTTGTTTGTATTTTTAAATAGTTTTTAAAGTGGATACATGGTAAAGTTGATAAAGATTTGAATTTTAAGCCGCAGATATTTGTTTTTGTTTTTGTATATGCAGTGGTGAGAACATGGGATGTCGTGCCAAGTGATGGAGATGTGGATAGATCGCGGTGAAGTCGGTCAATTTGACTGCTAACTGTCCAAAAACCGCACTTTGAAAGTTGCTGTGTCTGTGTGTTCTTCAAGGGCTTGAATGTGAGATTTCATAGTGATCATTGTGGTGGCAATGTCATAATGGGCATCTTGTGATTTCAGAATAAGTGATGCTAAGCTACTAATTAGCGGTCCTGCTTCTTCGCGTGTAATGGGTAGGTCTTCTCTCATGGCGGCTTTTGAAAGCACAAACTGACAGTTCCTTATTTTTGAACTTAACAACCAAGCCAAATGGAGGTTATTGTGTTCTTTTGCAATGACTACATAGGCTTTCGCAAGTGTCATTTGCTCTAATTGTTGTCTACAGTACAATATGGCACTAGCTATCTCCTTTGTTTGATTAAACTTGTGAGTAATTTGTATGTATCTAGCATTCCACTCCTGAAAATGGTACATCATTAGTCGAATTCGGACCTTAAAAAACAACAAAATGATGAAATTTCAGCAGTAAATGGCCAAATTTTAACCAATTTGGCACTTTATAAGTTTTATGAGAAGTATAATAGTGTTTATTAGTTTCTACATCATAAGGAACTTGCATATATGTTTGTAAAGGAACGGGCGGGTTAACAGAACTTTTAGTGTGACCAACAAACACTATTTGTTATAAAAGATTTTTGAATTTATAGATAATTAACATGTTAAATACAACTAAAAAACTATATTATTACAAGAATAATACAGCTTTTTTTAAACAAAGAAATTTAGATGGTTTTACGTGTTGGCATACATTCTTTTGTCTATTATAAAAAAAAAACTTCCTCTTCATGTAGTCCTATTATTTTAGTTCACATTTAAATAAATTGTTTTTAATCTGTTTACACGTCATTGATTGGGACATTATGTTGTGGTGTAGGGAGGACTTTAGGAAATCATTCAAGGAAACAAATCCATACAACAAGAAAGCTGCAGTGGTAATATTTGAATGCAATTTAAAAAATATGAAAGTAATACTTTCTTGGTTTCATATTCTTGTAATGGTTGGTTTAAAGTGAATAAAATTGTGAACACATATTTTCGAAATAAAAATCAAATCTTAATAATAACTTTTACAAACATACAAAGTTAAACGGATTTACGCGTCGAACACAGTTACAAGACTCAGAAATGAAAATGCGTAAGTACTAATTTCGTTCTCAATTTCATATGTTGGTTTACTACTTTTTATCTTGTTTTTTTTACCGTTATGTCATGTTGTGATCAATGTTTGGATTATGGGCTTCTGTGTTATAGTTTTTGTGTTTATGGTGTAGGCGGCTAATGGGCAACAGCCTTGGCGGCGCAAGCATGCAACAACTGCACCAACTCGAGCGACAACTGAGTGATGGCTTAATTTTAATCAAAGAAAAGAAGGTTTTGATCAATCTTTATCACCACCACGTGCAACTGAATTATAGAATTTTTATAAATTTTCTGATAATGTAAATCTTATATGTAGGATGCTATGCTCTTTGAGGAGATTGTTCGTTCAAATCTCAAGGAACGAGGATGTGATTACGAATAGGGCGTCCTTCAAGGAGAAGTAAACCCGTTACAACACTAGATTTTGTGAATTTTGTTAAATATCTTCTGTAATGTTTAACATCGTGAACTGCATGTTGCAGATTGAAAAGTTAAAAGTGCTTTATACCATTGAGTCGTCAACCCAGCCAACCCAGTTTCATAGAATACACTCCTGCTGCTGTCTCGAGTGGAGATGAATATTTACTGCGAGTGTCCATAATTAGATCATTTTATGATCAAGGATTGCCCCCAAATGATGATGTTCACATCTGGTGAGTCAAGAGGCCTGAAGTTCAAGTCCTTACACACATGGGCAGGCAAATATAATCTTGAATGTGGCCTTAACTTTCATATGGTATGTTTTTTTACTTCTTTTTTTTATGCATCATCTAAAAAAGAAAAAAGAAAATTTCCAAAAATTATTAAACAGTCATACTTTCATGCTCATCAAATAGGACATCACATTGCATGCTCATCAAATTATAATTAGCTCATCAAATCATTTGGTTTATCAACATTTTGTTTTCTATCTTTATTTTGTGTCTGCATATGTCAGCCCCAAGTTCACACACTTCACTCTAGTTGAGGTATGCAAAATTGGTAACGGGTCAAAATAAGTCTTGACGTACAGCTTTTGGTTTAGTCTTAACTTCTGATACTATACAACGTCGATTTTGTATGTATGTTGGTAAAACGGACACTCTCTTGTGCTATGTTAGTTTCTTAATTGTTTCAGCCTCTTAGGTATGGCTTCATCATTAAAAAAAACAATTGTTCCTTACCTTTACCTCCGGCAAAACACCCTTCAGCTTCAATAAAAGACCCGCAGCTCCGACAAAAGACCCGCAGCTTTAACCAAGTTGAATGAGAATTCTAAGAAGCGTTAATATCGGCGACCAATAATTTTTTTTTTCTTTTTACATTTTTCATTGACACCCTCTCAATTTTCATATTTTTAAATAACACCCCTTAATTTTCTAAATATTCAAATATACAATATTTACTCGTTCTTAGACCCAGAAAAAGTCAACAGGCACCATTTCAATCTCTAAATCATCGAATTCGTGCGAATTAACTTCAATTGATTATACAAAAACATTACTAGACCTGAACTAAAGAATATTACTTTGTTGTGTTTAATATTTTTTTTTTGACATCACGGTACCAAAACTCCTCCCTGAACTTTGTAAAATATTAAAGCCATGTGTTTTTTCTCATCGTCACGTCACATGTCACGTGTCACCTATCTTTTGTTTCATAATTATTTTTAAAATTTATTTCTTTTGTTATTTTTACATTCCTTTTTATCGGCTAACCGTGTCGCTTTTGGCTTAATGACGTTATTATCACTGGCTCAACTGTTTAAGGTTTGCTTCTCGTCGCAGAGCACGGGGTGCTAATGTCACCATACTTAACGACGTTAATGTAACAGTTAACCACGTTAATGTCACTGTACGACCGCCACAATTCGAGGTTCATAAATTTTAGTATAAATTTTGCAACCTGACATGATCTTTTCCCTCACTTTTGCAAATGGCAAAAGTCACCTCTCTACTTTCTCAAGTTTAACTTTGGCCTTTTAAGTTTCAAGTTTACACCATGTAGTATATATATATATATATAATCTGATATTTTCTCATTAACTGAGTTAAATCGACCAACACTCGTAAAGAATGAGTTCGACACTGATTGAAAAGTATTGGTACCGTTATCTAACTATTTGTTATCTATGTTTTGACCCCCACAACCGAGTCGTCGTAACTTCATACGTTTTTTTTATGTGGTTAACTACGTTTCTTTTTCTACTTAGCCACGTTAATGTCACCGCCGCTCACAACCAACGACAATCACAACAGCCTAGCTTCTTTTTATGTGACTCTGGTTCGACCACCTCTTTACAGTCACCAGTTCGACTTTCCCACCGCAAGAACTGGCCGGTTTTGAGAAATAAGCCGTAATACGTATGACCGGACCGTCGGTGGTTATGGTTCCCGGTCTAACCGGCTGGTCTGGTTTCAAAAACATTGAGCGTTACTTATTCATCTATTTATTTTAACTAGCATGTAATTAATCGCGCTTAACTAACGTACACAAAAATAAGCACATCGTGTGCTTCATGAATCATGAATGTATGTAAAAATAAGTGTCTTGAAGGTATACTCGGGGTCCAAGAAAACATTATGTTGTTGTGAGAGTAAGTGTTGAGAAGCATAAAAGCTATTTTAAAAACAAATGCCATCTATATACAGATAAAAAAAATCACATGATATTACGTTGTGGAAATAAGTGATAAAAGAAACACGAAAGGTAATGTTAAAACAAAATATAAGTAATAGAAAACTTAAAAAAAAAACTTCAATAAAAGAATAAGAAAAAACCTATGAAAAAAAAGGGTCAACAAAGCAATAAAAGGACTAGAATAAAAAAATTGACATAAAATGGGAAAGGTTTAATAAAATAAAAAAAATAAATATATTAATAATGACCTAAAATGGAAAAGATTTGGAGCAAAAGGGTGGGGAAGGGACCCTCTGTCGAACCCACGTTACTGGCTATGTACTAAGAGGAGGAGTGATCTTACCATTGCACTCATTCTTCATTTCTAATTAACAATATATAGAGCAAACCTTTAACATTAAAAATAACTTAAAAAGACAGTTTTAGACCACCAGGCGCTAATTCAGCGGACCACAACTTTTACAGTACATATAAGTCTTCGTTCTGTATCTAGTAAAGTAAGTGTGGTTTTCTTTGAAAGGTGGAACCAGAACATTTAAACTGGGGGGTCGTACTATATTATTAACGGAATAGTCACTTACAGGTTTATGCAAGACCCCAACAATTTGATCTTCTGATGATTCAAACTATTATTATTGTCGTTGGTATTTAACAGATTTAATGAAAATTTAATATCTTATTAGAGTTTTTTTTATTAAAATATCTTTCTAAAAAGATGTCTTTAGAAGATAAATATTATTCTCGTATTATATATTTTTTTAGATAGGAACAAAATAAATCCTATAAAAAATTAGTATTAAAATAAAATGTCAACCAAATAAAGTAATGTAATAAAAAAGCTTGACTGTCTTATCATATTGTAAATTTCCCTATAAAAATTCAATATAAAATAAATAAATTAAGAAACACAATAAAAAATCAAAAAAATTATAAAATCTACTTTCACTAAAAAAAAGAAAAAATAACAAAAGAAATGTTTTATAGATGCAAAAGAAAAATACGTATGGAAATTAAATAGTAGAAATGGAGATGTGAAAAAAATAAATTTTACTTTTTAATTTTGCAGTGATAAAAAGTCAAAGTTGCAGAGTTTTCAAAGTTCATCTTCCAAAGTAAAAATCTCCATTTTTTACCAGATAACAACAAATATCCAATTCTCCGATCTATATATGAACAAGAAGAGATGAGCAACAAACGATAAAAGTGGACATCGCCGCTATGGTGACAACAGTTGTTTAGAAGTTCGAACATCAAAAGATAAAATTGTAGGTTTTAAGGTGCTCCAAAGCTGTCCCCAACATCATCATGAGTGATGGTGTTTAGTTTTTGTCGCATCACCTCCAACGATGGGTAACACGGGACACGTATGATGTAGAAGCATGTGCTAGAAGAAGGGAGATAGTTTATGGGATGATCAGGTTTGTTAATAAGAAGTTGTTGTTTTAAGCCGCCAAAACCGTTGATGGGTAAATATTTCAGGGAGGTCCAGAAGAAAAGAAGGTTCCTTCGCTGCTCGTCATTCATTTCCCCCACAACCTGGTAAGAAAGTTTTTTGTCAATATTTAATTTCAAACCTTTTTCCTAACTAATTTAACCATTTAGGATTAGTATAGTCTACTTCTAAACAAAAGGGCGTACCTCCCAAAACCAGTGTATTTGAGGATCAGTTTCTGTATAGCCATCATATACAGTATGCAGTTTCCAATCATCTACAGAAATAAGATCTTCAATCCCATGTAGCATGCCAACATGATCTTCAAATTCTAATATCCTAAATATTAGTCTTTGTTTTCTTTTATCACCTACAATATCTGCAAATCCTTTACCAAAATTGGCCACCTTTTTTGCAACGCGTGTCATGTAACGATGTTTAATAAGAAGTTCAATATACTTATTCCGGTTTGTACTATTCACAGCAACATTTTTTCCATCACCACATAACTCTACAACTTCAATGGATCCTGATTTTATGATTTCATCAACAAATGTTAGACAAAGTGTGTCTACTACATCGGGATCCATATCCAGTATTTGTTTGCAGCTCTTATAGTAAACTGGATCTGCATCTTTTATATCTTCCAAACACAAATCACTTCTGGCTAGTTGTAAGAAAAATGTTCTGTCAAACTTGATGCCAACTTGAATTTCATGCATAAATGCTATGGCAATTACCCTCCCTGCAAACCTGAAATATTTCAGATGCAATGGGTCCACATTTGATGCTGCAAATATAGAGAAACAAATACTTGTTAGTTCTTTTAATGTTTTAGGAAAAAAATCTCACATCATGTACAAGGTGAAAACACCCCAGGTGGGCCTCATGTACTTCTAGATCAAAGTTATGGTTTATAAGATATAAAAAACAACCAAAGTAATAAAGAAACTATTTCACAAGTACATGAACTTATCAAATTTATTCCAAGAACAATTTAAGTAAAATACAAACATCTCAGATTCTTTTGTACGGTTTAAGAATGAGGAACCATGATTTTTGGACAAACAACTTTTTAACTTTTTAGAAAAGTTAACAAGGAACAATCAACGATGAAATGGACAATCAACAATGAAATGGATAAGATGAATAAATGTATCCAAGAAATATGCTTTGCAATTTAAGAAAGATAAGTTGGTGAATAGTGGAATGGAACTGAAACTGATTGTTCTTTTAGCAAAACATACCGAAAATGATAAAACCGCCATAGCAACAGAACATATACATATGATTAAAGGAATGAAATGCTTAAAGAACTTACTGTGATTAGGAAAGAATCTTCTAAGATCATTTGGGCAGACGGTAAAAAAACCATTTTGAGGATTAAAAATTTCTTGACACACGAAGTAAAGCCATGAGCGCAATACACGTTCACCGATAGCTTCCTCATTCTTAAACTGTACAAGAAATCCACCACGAAGATTTTCGGGGAATTCTTTTGATATAAATTCAAAAGATTCAGACAACACCTGGGATCTGTCAATATCCATCACCAAATCATCACCATTTTCAGCCACAGGAAGCATCAGCATTACCAAATGCCTCCTAGATTCAAAGCCCAAAAGATCCTTCAGCACAAGAATCCATTTGTAATCATCTCCTCTAATAGCATATGTATTAATCAGAAAAACCAATGAATCAATTACAGGTTCCAGGTGTGACCTAAAATAACACTTTCCATCTTTATAGAGCTTCAAAATGTTGTATATTTCTTTCAAAAAAACTAAGATAGATAGGCATTGATCGCCATATATTTCTGGATCCATCATTAGCATCAGATCTCTAACCTCCACAAGATAGTCATTCATTTTCTCACACAAGTGATATGATATCCAAAACAGCTGTTGTATTACATTATCATCGAGAGTGTTACAATTTCTGATTGCATATAATATAGGCCTCAAAAAGGAAACAAATTCATCTACTTCACTTGTGGAAAAATTTATAAACAAACCCGCAAGTATTTGGTTTGCAATCTCCACCGTAAATGGGAAGATATCCTTTATCAAAACTTGACACATCCGATCGATCTCTCGACTTTTTTCCAACCCTATAATACTGCACCATATATCCTAGGCTACCTCTACAAAAACTGTATAGAAGATCGTCTCGACCAACAGAATCGCCTAATAGTCTGCAGAAGTCCAGAACCACATGAGCGCATAGTTGAATAGGATGTTTTTGAAATCCCCTTTTACAACTGATAATAAAGCCTTTTATTGATATCTCGGCAAGCTGTTTCTGCCATTGTATTGGTGACCTATAGAGACTCACGAGGGTAGATGGAGCATTTTTAGACTGAAACGTGTGCAGATGAGATCGGAGATCTTCGACATTCTCCGTGCTATTCAAGAATATTGTCAACTCCTCTAAGAGAGGCCTCTCAGTAAGCTTTGTTCTTCTTGTCAACATAATATTAACCGTACGGACCAGATCATCGACCAATTTCCACACATGTATATGATCAGAAACGGAATGACTACTGGGGTCGAATCCATCATCGTCGTCGTAATCTTCCATTTATGGCACCGAACAAACCCTGAAAACAGTGAATGGAGTAGGTTTTTAATCAAAGAAGAAGCTGCCGGAGGTAATCTGAACAAGAGAAAGTTATAATCAAATAAAGTTGACGTTGAATTCGGGTAATCGGAGGGCAGACTGGAAGAGAAAAAAAGGCAAAACTGACCTGCGATTGTGCCAAGAACCAAGAAAATTCGTCTCAAATCAGGGTTTCTCCAAGAATTGAAAAACCAAGAAAATTCGTGTCTGGTCAGGGGGTGTGGTTTCCTTTCTTCTGAAATTAAACTTCAAATTCGAAAAGAATGCATTTTAAAAACTTGAAAAAATTACATATTTCCCCGTATAAACTTAATCAATTACGCATATATCCAATACAAAATTTTAATTACATATTTCGCCCGAAAGTTTTTTATACTTATTGAGCCGCCTCTTGATTTTTTTCTCTAAAAAGTTCTATTCCCCTATGATGTTTTATACCTAAAAATTTCAGTTCAATGTTCTATTCATATTGATTCGATAGGTTATAGGTATGAAATTAAAAAAAAAGTTTGTGTATTTAAAAAATAAAAGTGTAAGCTTAGGGAGGGAAACTGAAATCCCCCTCCTCCGACTTTTGTAGTTCAAATCAGTCCCGCTTTCCCCAAAATTGAAATCCTCTTCACGAGTTCACTCCTTCAACGCTTCAGTGCCTATCGCCACCGCTTCATTCCTTCACACACCCATTTCTTGGTCATTATTATCCCACTTGAGGTTTCTTAATGTTTTGTTTTTATGAGTTTTATTTTTTAGGTGTTTTAAGTTCGAGTTAATTCTATATGCTCTGACATGGGTGACATCTTTCTTAAGGTTGGCTTTCGATTAAAGATTTTGAATCTTTATGCTCTTTTTTATGAATTGGGTAGTTGGTAAGTTTTTAGTAAACCTAAGTAATTCTAGATTTTGACCGTGTTGGTTCCTCTACATATAACCCGAAACATAGCGATTGAAAAAAATAAATTTGTTTGGCTCGACCCGAATTGAATCGCCGGCCCGAACATGTAACCCGAAACATAGCGATAGGAAAAAAAATTGGGTCTCGTGACTTTCGGCCCCCGCTACTTATTTTTTCAAGCTCCGCCACTATGTGTATTACACGAGTTAAATAAATATAATGTTATATAATTTATAATAAAAAATTATGATTTTAAAAACTTGTATATTACACGAGTTGAATAAAATATAATGTAAGGATTTTGAAATGATACGTTCATTGGACTTGAAATAGATAGATTACAACGGAAAATAGGATTACAATATAATAATGTAAAAACGATACATTGAAAATCCTGGATATTACAAAAACCCCCTAGTTGCATCCCCCTCTCATCATATAAATGAAGGGGAAGTTGAAGCTCCCCCGAGCTCCAACCCATTCTCTATTTCGACTGGTCTGCACGATCCACCAGTTCCAGAGATAACCCGAGAACCATTATCACTCTCCTCCTTTAGCAAGACTCACAGCCGGACTAACAGTCTTCAAACCCAACGTTGTTTTGTAATTGTAACCGGAACACACCCTGTGTTTCCACTGTCACCAAACCCCTGACCCGGTTTTAACCTCCGACCCCGCTCAGCTTGAATCACCTTGGCACTAGGCTCCATTCTTGCAAATTGAACCTTCTTTCGCCCCTTTGATTCAGCGAACCTAACTTTGTTTTGAGGGACGGTCAGACCCTCAGCAGGTACTTCCACCATGTATAATGAACCATGCATGTTCCCACGAGCAATAACCAGACTATCTTTGGTTACCTTCCATTTGCTTCCACCATACTTTACTTCAAGTCCATGTTCGTCCATCTGGCCGACAGAGATAAGTTCTCTTTTCAAAGTTGGAATAACCCTAACATTCCTCAAGTTCCATGTGGTTCCTAAAGAAGTTACCAAATTCACATCACCCATGCCCGTAATATCAAGAACATCAACATTAGCTATTCGTACCTACCCAAAGTTACCAACCTTTAAATTCTCCATCGTTTCCCCGCTGTGCGTGGCGTGAAACGAAGAACCATAATTCATGACCTAAGAGTCTATGCTAAACTCTACACATCAGCCCAGTGTTTCATCCTCAGATTCTTCTTTTTTTCTGAACACTATTCAATTACTTTTTCTTTCCCGGACATTTACTTTTCACATGTCCCATTTCATTGCAGCTCCAACACTTCACATTCTTTCGAGCTTTAGACGAACTTCTCCCCTTACTCCCACTGCTTATGTTATTTTCCCTTCCTCTGCTCACATTAAATATATCAGAAGAAGATGCTCTATTAGTGTTCCTCCGGCGAGTGTCTTCACCCAAAATACTTTCTATGTGTGTTTAACATATCTGTTGTAGAATTGTTTTTTTTTTTAGGTTTTCTGTAGAAGTAATTGTTGATTTATTTGGTTTATCATACGCTGCCTCCTGTCGTTGCTCAGGAGTAGTTGGGAGTTGATTTTGAGATCAAGAACCGTGCCAGAAAACTTCATTACACGTGGTGATGATGAGAAAGTATACTGTGAAATACCAGTTTTGTTTGTGTATATACTTCATGCTTACGGTGTATTTTGAGATGGCTATCAGAAGGTTTAAAACAACCGGTTGGTCCTAAAAATAATGTTATAAAAATTGACGTCGAAACGTAAATAAAAATAAACATATCGAAATGTCAATTTCAAATTTTGATAAAACATCATAGTTTAAAAGTTGTACGAGTAAATCATTTTTTTTAATTAAAATAACGAATTTCGCGACGAGTTCGAAATGTAGATACGGATGGAGTTGTAGTACGTGTACGTACGTGAATCACTGGGCCATGCACGCTATTTGTTTCTTTTAATGAAAAAAATGTATTTAAATAAAAATAAAAAATAGAATAAAAAAAATCAAGTTACTGCTCATACGGACCACGTTGCGGCGGATAACGTAGATAAAATAAAAAAGAGGAACCCCGCAACGGTATATTTGGAGATGAGGATTGAATGATTTGAAAAACCAGATGGTTTAAAAAACCATACGGCTTAAAAATGTTTAAAACAATTTATTGGTTTAAAAATGACGTTACGAAAATTCACATCGAAACATAGATAAAAGTAGAAATGTCGCAATGTCAAATTCGAAATTTTATAAAATATCATATTTTAAAAGTTGCAAAGGAAAAACAAAAACTAAGAAACCAAAAAAAATTGAAACCTTGAAACAGTTTTGAAAACTCGTACGTTTAACGTTTGTAATTTAATGACTTGTACATTATTGCGCTTAACTACGTTTCGAATGAAATTTACATCGAAACGTAGATAAAAATAAGCACGTCATAACCGTATATTCGAAATTTTATAAAACATCATATCTTAAAAGTTATATGTAAATAATAAAATAACTTAAAACATAATTATAATAATAAAATATTCAAATATAAAATAAATCAAACACTGTGTTAAGTTTCAATAAAGAAGCTTGGCTTTAATAATAAAAAAAAGGACAGCCAACCATACAATCACACATGCATAGCTTGCCGCCCAAGGTGATTTGGGACGTTTGTAATGGAAAAGAACAATGAATCTCGTAGTGATTGCCTCACAAAACATATATATTTGGAGTGTCATAAATTGTTGTTCTATGTTGTCATAAATTGCTTTCTTAAAATATCGTTCATGTCGCAACTTGGGTATGGATATCAAGCTGTTAATGTTTAAATATGGTTTTAGTTTTTATGATTTGACCAAAATAACAGTTTTAGTCTAAAAGTTAACCACACATTTTAAACAAGGAAAAAACAAGCTTAATGTTAAAAACTAAACTCTAAAACCTTACCCCCCCCCATCCCAAAAAAAAAAAAACCTAACCCCCCACCCTCACCTTTGAAAAAGATTAGAAAATTCATTACTAATTTAATTATGCAATAATCAATATCTGTATCAGTAATCTTACTGCTGTAAAACACTTAAAATGTATATGCAATGGATGACATGAACATTCATGACTTAAAAAAAACAACTGTGGCAAACAAAATCAAAATAAATCAATTGTTCCCTTGAACATTTAAAGTAAAATATACAAAGATCATATGTTTTGCTTTTTGTCTAGATTGTAATTAGACCATTATATGTTTTTTTGTGTGGTTGAACACAGGGATATGAATGACCATAATACTGCTTTTTTGGCTACAGGTAGCCTTCACAATCTATTGAACACATCCTTACTCTCTGAACAGGGTTTTCCTCTCCTTGATTTTGAGGTTTTCCTGTTTTGTAATTTTGGAACCTACTTAGTTCATGCCTTTTTGTTTAGCTATAAGTAAATTTTAGATGCATTCTTATAGATAAATTCAAGTAATGGTGCACGTTACAAGTTCTTTTACTAAGGTTATGATAAAAGATATTCAATTAATTTACTTTTAATCATGTGTCGAATCATACAAAAAGTTATTTCAGTTTCCTTTTAGATTTTTGAGTGGCCTTATAGCTATAATAGGGTGTTTTAGTTTGTGTTTTGGTAATGATTATGTAGTATACTATCACCAAACTTTTTAGCTGGAACCGATGAATGTTTGTTGGTTTTTTTGTTCTTTTTAAACATGTTCAAGGAAACAAATGCCAATGAATAGTGGAATGGCTTTTTTGAAAATAATTTTGGAGACATATGTTGACCATTAGTATGTTTATGTATGCTGATTTGCTTGTGAATCGAATCAATCGTGGCATTAACTTAAATGTGTTTATAGACATGTGCAGGAGAAAGCTACCTTTTGTGAAGAGAAACTTGGCTAGCAAATTTGAGAAGAAATATGAATGTGAGTGAATCTAACACAAAAAATACGTGCACGATGCTGAAGGGTGATGATTTAGAGTGCCGGATCCGTAGCTGTTTTTTTTTTGTCTTAGGTTCTTCAAATTTATTAATGTGACGGTTTGGTGGGCTTTGAAAAAAAAGCAGCTCTGAAGCACTGAAAAAGCAGATCACAGTCAACAAAACCAACAAAAGAGTTAAAAGAAAAACATTATACAAGAATGTCAAACAGTCCTTGAAATCATCATACGATTTTAAGATCAAGGCCTAAACTACCAACAATTTCCAGCTTCAACTTTTAGCATTGGTGAGTTTTGTCTCAGTCTTCTTCGTCTTCTTTTGTTCTGGTTTGTTTAAAATATTACCATTCAGAACCATAAATCTCCTTTTAGTTGACTTCATCCCTAGGATACCCGGCATGTCACTTGGCAACTCAATTGACCTGAATAACTTCTTCAGGTCATCATCAACCCTGATAGGGGGGACTCTATGATCGTACCTTGGGTAAGCTATATCTTCCTGTAAGTCGTTATTTCGTAGCAGCCAGATATGACCCATAGCTTTCAGGGCCTGAGCAAGCAAGCAAACATCAGTTTCATGTTGGATGTCCTGAAGTTAAACGAAAGAATTTACCTGTAAATCTTCCATGACAGTTGGGTATTCATTTTCAAGATCAGCAACAGGAATACCGTCTGCAAATCTCCATATTAATTGCACCAGTTGTGTCTGGTCTCTCACATCATGCTCCGACTGTAAATAACAAATCAAGATATATAAAAGTTTACTTACACTTTTATAACAAATAAAAAGATTAATATATTACCTTAAAAGAGAAATGTTTTCCATCATACTTAACTTTTGGGTTTCCTACCAAACTTTGAAACAACTCCATAGTGCGTCTGACATCAACATGACATGCTTCATTTATTTGCTCAGCTGTAAAGGGCTGCCTTGACTGTAAATATACCAAAAAAACTAGGTTATTTAACAAATGACTGCTTACATTTTCACAAGTCATAACCATAATTGTCGGATTCTTGAAAAATAAACTACAAATTAGAGAAAGAGTACTATTTTATACAGTTGCTTTATTTCTGTGTGCTTGCACGTTATTAGTAAATTGCCTGGTACTCAAAAACCGATTTATCCGTCCTAGCATAACACACAGAAAAAGAAATAAGTATGTACCTGACATAGCAGAGCAATGACTTGTTTGATTTCAAGTCGATAAGAAGGTCTGCGAGCATTAGAGAAGTATCTAACTATAAGATGAGGTGATGTTGCAATCACACATCTATAATAACCAGGAGTTGGTGTTGCAGTAACTGTCGGTTCCATTCTGAGTTTGAAACCACCAATAGTAACCTAAAATTGTTAAGATATGTCAAGTATAAGGATTATAAACAAAAGCAAGTAAAAAAAGGTATATAAGACACATAACCACAGCCCATACTACACAGGAACTAGCATGCAATCAAAAGGACTTATGCACTCTACATACAATATGTCTGCACTAAACAAAGAAAACCCAAGCTCCCTTGTAGGAGGAGCAGTTTTCGCAACAAGGGACAATATCAGAAGCTTAAACTCAAGACATAAGTCCTTTTTGGACTGCTATAAAATTATAGGTATAGGCATAGAACTAGGAGATGGTGAATTTGAATAAGCACATAGAAAAAATTATCATTCAATGTTTTTTCACATTCGATGAAATTGCAATCACTAATACGCGATTGCTATAAGATCTAAGGAATTTCAAAACAAGATCTGAACAAAAACAGTTCTTTTTCTTTAGATCTTCGACACGACCTAACAGAAATCGTTAATTCCAACCAGATGTATACAAAATCGTCGATCAAATTCATGCCTCAGAGTTAAAATCATGGAAAAAGATCACAATACTTGTAATTGATGCATCGACTTACCGATCTGTGAGTTTTTACCAGGTTCAGGTTCGATGATTTTGAAACCCTAGGGAGAGTTTTTCTTTGAGAGAGGGTGGAAACTACTCTTCGAATCCGCTGCATTCACGAATATATAAGAGTAAATTACAATTCGTGTCCTTTATCTATGGGTCAAATTGTAAATATTGTCTATTGCTTCATTAGTTATACTTTATATCTTTTTTTTTTAAATCTTTACACACTTTATGTTGTTTAGACTAACCTTCATTAAATTCATATGTTAAGTCTTGACATGTGCCCATCACATGAGGGGCATTTTTGTCTTTTTAACCACCTGCTTTATGTCGAGCACTTTTTCCTCTCAAATACTCAATAGTTTCTCTCGTTGCTCACACTTTCAAGAAAAAAAAAACCCCCTAATTCACCTCTGGAGAAGACGATGGCAGGTGGGTTATTCATTCAACATCTTGATAAATTTTTTTTGTAATTTACTCATTTGAATATGCATATTCTCATCTAAAGGATGACTAGGTCAAACCATCATCCATCTCTATCTCTTGCATATGTTTTCTTCCATAGCAAACCAGACCTAAATGTGTTCTTCGTCGCAGCACCACACCATAGAGTTGTGAGGTGTGATAAGATAGCTAGTTTACAACATCTGTTTTCTTTCATAGCAAACCAGACCTAAATGTGCTCTTCGTCGCATCTGTTTTCTTCCATAGCAAACCAGACCTAATTGATTGTTATTGGTGAAGATAGTGGTGGTAATAAAGTTTATAACATCAAGGGAGGTTCGGTCGATCTCGAAAGGGTGGTTTGAAGGAGATCAAAAGTTCAGGGACTAAAGAGTTAATTTAGTAAACTTGTTCATTAAGTTTCTGTTTGTTTTTTAAATTCGTAGGAGTAAGAGTCAAAATAAGATAGCTAGTTTGAATTGGTTTCTTAGTATGAAAGCAAGGTATACATATGCCTAGGGTCAATAATTGTAAGCATATCTTCGTTTCTTTTCCGATTGATAAACAAGAGTCATAGTGTTGTTCTACATAATAGTTCTTGTTGGGGCTGTGATCCACTAGGTTCTTGTTTAATAAAGTGGTATTAGAGCCAAATTAGTTCAAGATCGCTACATGGAGAAGACGAGGGGCTACTTGAAGACCGATTGAGAGCCACCTGAATGAGAAACCTGCAGAAACCAAAGCCAAGAGTGATCGATTTTAACAAACAAGAACCACGGTTTCCGTTTGAGATAAGATTTACAAAATATATGGATACAACCGGAGCCCAGTATATTAAGATAAGATTTACAAAATATTCAAAAAATGATATAAAGGTTTTCACATTATATATTACATCTAATAATTCGGAAAAAGCTAATATGGTTTTCGTTTGTATTTTTAATTACAAAAATCCAACATGATACACATTCATAGAGTTGTGAGGTGTGAGCAATTTGCACTAACCATTCATAATTTACATGTATCATATACTTTTTCTTCAAACTGATCCATACATCTCTTGTACACATAAATGTTTCATGTGGCGTTTTGATTTATTGTGGGCCATGGGCTTTTCCCCTTTAGGCCATAAGAGGACCATCCAGTATAAAAACCACCTTTATGGAACGTTGTTTACTCCTCACTAATGACTGAACCAACAACCTTTTCAGTCTATTGGCAAACATTTGAAATTCTAAGGGCCTGTTGAAACTCCAAGGGCCTGTTGTGTAATTCGCTCAAACTCCCGGAAACCAGTTCAGTCGTGGGTTCGAATCCCGCAACACCCGTTTTTTTCCCTCTTTTCCCGAAATCGCAAATCCGGTCAAATTCAACGAATCTCGGGTCTCGCCTCAGGCATGCGACCCTAACCCGAGGTGTCCCGATGCTCGATTCCAACTGTAACACAGCGTGGGTTCGATTTTAAAACCGTCATTTAATCACGAAATTGATTATAAATATCGATTGCTAAACATCAACAACATACCACTCATACTCTCCGTACTCTCAATTTTATCTAATTAAACTCGCATTTGCCGATTGAGGTGGCGGCGGCCGACTCTAGGAACTACAACTCGATTTCCCTGAATTCATTACGTAATCAGGTAATTCCAGTGGCCATCATACACGTTTTCATTTATAGATCAAAAGCCCCCTGTTTACTCTCACTAATAGGGGGAGAATCGAGTTGAATTTGGGATTTAAAAACTTAGGGTTCATATGGATTTGGGGCTCGATTGGGGCTTTGTTTATAAGTTTCTTTTCTGGGTTATAACATCAACAAGGCGCGTGGTCGGCTGTCTTGTTCGCTGGGGTGTTAACTTAGGTGGCCCGAGTTCGAACCCGGCCAGCCCAAGTTTTGCTACTTCATTTTTTTATACTTTCCATCCAGTTTATACACTTCTAATTATTTTTATAAAATATGTAAAACTTTTGTAAACTTGAATCCGATTTTTATTTACGTTTTTAAAGCCTTGAATTATTTTAATTTAATTAAACTTAGTTAAAACTTATAAAGAATTAATCTTTAATAATAGATTTAAATCCTTAAAAGTTATAAGAATACTTTTATACTTTATAAAACTTGTACTCTAAACAGGAATTATTTTATAAAATCAGAAACTTTAATTGGTTAATATTTCCTGTAATAATAATTTTATATTGTTTTAAAAACATTAATTATTTATACATTTTTAATTAAACAGAAAACCTAATTAAACTTTTATAAAATCAGAAAAAGCTTATAAAACTTGTATATAAAATCTATAGACTTGTGCGTTATACTTAACTAACTAGAAGTCTATTCATTTATTTGAGTTATTTAACTCAAGGTTTGTTCATTTATTGAAATTAAATAAATGTACATTATAAACTTTATAAACTTAAACAACAATTTTATATATGTACTTATAAATTTTATAAAATAAAACAGAAACTTAAAGTTAAAGCAATTATAAATTCATACACAATTTGAATACTTATAAACTTATGATTTTAAAAACAAACTTATTTAAATACTTATAAACTTATAAATAAATAGACACTCTATTTAAAACCTTATAAACTTAGGGTTTTCCTTTTTAAACTTTATAAATATTTATGAACTTATAATTTAAAATATAGCCTTTATAGGAAAATCTATTTAAACTTATAAGTGTTTATTATTTAATTAAACTTATTAATTTACAAGTTTATTTGTAAAAGAAATATTTAATACTCAGAAACTTAAATAAATCTTAAATGCTTTATGTCGACCACTTTTCCCTCTCAAATACTCAATAGTCTCTCTCGTTACTCACACTTTCAAGAAGAAAAAAAACCCCTAATTCACCACTGGAGAAGACGATGGCAGGTGGGTTATTTATTCAACATCTTGATAATTTTTTTTTGTAAATTACCCATTTGAATATGCATATTCTCATCTAAAGGATGACTAGGTCAAACCATCATGCCATCATCCATCTCTATCTCTTTGTCCCTTCTCTTTGCATCTGTTTTCTTCCATAGTAAACCAGACCTAAATGTGCTCTTCGTCGCAGCACCACACCAACAAACCTAGACCATTTTTGTAGTTACAAAATCACAGCTCTGGAGGAAGACATAAAGACTTTAGGTTACAGCAATTGATGGAAACATTGGGGACGGTCATAAATTGATTGTTATTGGTGAAGATAGTGGTGGTAATAAAGTTTACAACATCAAGGGAGGTTCGGTCGATCTCGAAAGGGTGGTTTGAAGGAGATCAAAAGTTCAGGGACTAAAGAGTTAATTTAGTAAACTTGTTAATTAAGTTTTTGTTTGTTTTTCAAATTCGTAGGAGTAAGAGTCAAAACAGGATAGCTAGTTTGAATTGGTTTCTTAGTATGAAAGCAAGGTATACATATGCCTAGGGTCAATAATTGTAAGCATATCTTCGTTTATTTTTCGATTAATAAACAAGAGTCATAGTGATGTTCTACATAATAGTTCTTGTTGGGGCTATGATCCACTAGGTTCTTGCTTGATAAAGTGATATCATAGCCAAGTCGGTTCAAGATCGCTACATGGAGAAGACCAGGGGCTACTTGAAGACCGATTGAGAGCCACCTGAAGGAGAAACCTGCAGAAACCAAAGCCAAGAGTGATCGATTTTAACAAACAAGAACCATGGTTTCCGTTTGAGATAAGATTTACAAAATATATGGATACAACTGGAGCCCGATATATTAAGATAAGATTTATAAAATATTCACAAAATGATATAAAGGTTTTCACATTATATATTACATCTAATAATTCGGAAAAAGCTAATATGGTTTTCGTTTTTATTTTTAATTACAAAAATCCAACATGAGACACATTCATAGAGTTGTGAGGTGTGAGCAATTTGCACTAACCATTCATAATTTACATGTATCATATACTTTTTCTTCAACCTGATCCATGCATCTCTTGTACACATAAATGTTTCATCTCTTGTACACATAAATGTTTCATGTGGCGTTTTGATTTATTGTGGGCCATGGGCTTTTTCCCTTTAGGCCATAAGAGGAACATCCAGTATAAAAACCACCTTTATGGAACGTTGTTTACTCCTCACTAATGACTGAACCAACAACCTTTTCAGTCTATTGGCAAACACTTTCGAGACCACCTTTTATATACAACCCATAAGGTTAATAGGTCTATACTCATTTAAAGGTCAACTAATTTTGGAAAAGAGACGTAAAGGATGAATTACATCCTTTACTAAAGTATGATGATTCTTATTGGTGTTTATCACCTTAGCTTCAGTTTTGAGATGTAAACGTTTTATGTGGTACCATGTTCGACCATGACCCACCCATGACCTTACCAATGAGCCGACCCCTACCATGGCCCATGACCCCTACCATGCTCTGTTTCATGACCCGACTCATGCCTCGTCCCATGACACGACCCACGACCCGACATCACTCGACCCATTACACGTCCCATGTCCTGACCCATGACCCATCCCACACTCTGACTCATAGGGTATTTATTTATCTTATCATAAATATATTTTGGAGGGGTGGGGTGGGGGGTTTAGGTTTTTGGGGGGTGGGTAGGGGGTTTAGGTTTTTGGGGGGTGGGTGAGGGGGTAGGTGGGGTGGGGTTAGGTTTTTGGGTGGGGTTGGGGTGGGGGGATTAGGTTTTTTATGGGTGGGTTAGGTTTTTTGGTTTAGTTTTTGGGTTTAGTTTAGGATTTTGGAGGGGAGGGGTGGGGTGGGGTGGGGGTTTAGGTTTTTGGGGGGTGGGTGGGGGGTGTACTACACATATGTAATATGAGTTTTTTTTTCTCATGAAATTATGAGTTTTCTAGTGAACTCACCCCTAAACTTTATAAACTTAAACAACAATAAATTTCATAAAATAAAACAGAAACTTAAAGTTAAAGCAGTTATAAATTCATATACAATTTGAATACTTATAAACTTATGATTTTAAAAACAAACTTATTTAAATACTTATAAACTTATAAATAAATAGACACTCTATTTAAAACCTTATAAACTTAGGGTTTTCCTTTTTAAACTTTAAAAATATTTATAAACTTATAATTTAAAATATAACTTTTATAGGAAAATCTATTTAAACTTATAAGTGTTTATTATTTAATTAAACTTATTTATTTACAAGTTTATTTGTAAAAGAAATATTTAATACTCAGAAACTTAAATAAATCTTAAATGATTTATGTTGATTAAATAAGTAATTATCCTTGTAAATTATTATCTATCCTTAGTAAGTATGTATTCTTAAAATAACTACTATAAATCTTTAATAGTCATTTACCCTTTTAAATAATAGTTAATTATCATTAATAATTATTCATTTAAATTACTAATCCGTTATAACTATTTATGCTTTAAAAGATTATTTTTTATCTTTAATAACTATTTATCCTTTAAAAGATTATTGTATACTTCAAATACTTGTTGTTAATCTTTAATGAATAGTTAGCCTTTTTACTTAGCTATTATTACCACTCTACTTCTAAATACTTAGAAAGCTACTTGAATTGTTATTACCTAACTTGTGTAATTAATAATTGTAAAACTTTTAAATAATTATTTTAATTAATAATTATTCTAAACTATAAACCTAGTAAACCTTGATATTTAAAACCTTTATTTGAAACTTGATTTAAACTCTATAAAACACAATCATTCCCATCTCCTATTTTGAACCCTAGTAAATCTTGAAATCCTAGATCGTTACCATAGACTTATAGGATCATACTTTAAACTTTAGACTTGTAATCTTAGGCTCGTTGTGAGGATATTCTCCCTCAAAGTCTTGCTACACTAAATCTTGTCGGATACTCTTTCATCAATCCAAGTGAGTATACTTAGCCCCTTTTTCCATTTACATTCTTTTGGGGTGAAACATGTTCAAACTTCAAACTTATACAATTCTTGTACAACTATGACTAGATGCTGATTCTTGGGTTATACTTGAGACTTGCATGCTTGAATTAAACTTATAACTAGCACATTCATTAACTTTGATCAAGCCTATAGTAACAATGATAGATCTATTGCATTTGACCAATCCACCTTGATTGATTGACCCTTCGGGGGGAGCCCTTGGTGATTGTTACTGAATTAAACTTTTAAACTTGAAACTTATAAGGGTAACCTGCGGGTTATCCCTAAAATTGGTTGGATGATTGATATGCACAATGTTTAAGATGCTTTGTTCTCACATTTATACTATAGAATGCATAAGCATATTGAATTGTAATACTTTTCAAAAGACTTTGTTAAACTGTTTCAAAACCTTCGTATCTCACCAACTATTTTTAGTTGACAGATTCTTTCACATGTTTCAGGTACATCAACATGAGACTTGTTTGTGATCACATAGGATGCTTTGGACGTAAAATACTTGTCAAATAAACATTGTATTCTTGTTATGTTATTCTCATTCTTTGTATTGAAACTTTGAACACGATTAATAAATTATTGAAACTTTAATAGTCAACCTTATGCTTTTTGAACAACCGCGTCCGCCCCGACGTATAATCCTCCGTCGGTTGGGGTGTGACATTATGTAAATTGCCCAAATTCGATTTCTGTTGACTATGAGAAAGTCAAAAGCGCATGCTTTGTTTCATGTTGACTTATAGGAGTCAAACCTGTACTCATTTGATCCAAATTCGCCTTCCTAAATCGAAATTCGTTTGAAACCATAACCGAAGTGGACATTAATATCAGTTTCGTCATCATTGAGACATTACTTATCATCATGATGTGCGGATTAATCACATTATTAGACATTCAAGTCGAAACCATCGTAACCCCCATTTCCGCAATCAGATTCGCTTGAATTCACCTATTAATCTCACAATTGAATGCCTGCGTACCTCATACACACTCCTCTGAACCTTTTGCACCAGTTAACGCGGCCAGAAGCGTAGCCGGAGACGCCGAAGATTGAGCTTTCGGACTCGCGACTGGGTTTTAGCCGATCTCCATCGATTCAAAATCAATCTATGTAATTGAACATCCATATAGCTTCACTTTTATGTGTAGAACGAACGCCCTATGCTAATTCAAACTTATAATATCAAATCGATGACGAACAGATACCTAGGGTTCTTCGTATGGACTTTTAATCGAATCTCTATCTACACTCTATTTAAATTCGATTAAACCACATGGCTAGACTCGCAATCGCTCACTCATTGAAACCCCCATGATTTCAACAGCTTTAAATATCAAAACTTAGCAAATAGATTTTGATTTCATATTATAGGGTTTTGTGTTTTCAAATAAAGAATTAACCATCCTAACCACGATGTTTTTGCAATTAAACTCGTACATGAATTCACAATACCCTAATGAACAAAACCCCTAAAATTTTGTAGCAAATCATTGTCGAGATCGATGGATTTTGGATTGGATTGGGATCGGTCGCGAATGGGGGAGGACACAGGGCTGTGATTGATTAAAACTATATCGGATTCGAAGTTGTTGCGAAACCCTAGCTGGCTGAGTTGGTTAAGTCGTGTGGCTTACTCACAGGAGACCCCGGTTGGAATCCGGTCTCCTGCGATACGTTAAAATGTTTTGACACCCGAAAATACCCGTCGGTAATAAATGTATAAAACACTAGTTTAGAACCCGTGTACTACACACGGGTTGAAAAATATAAATATATAAAGTTCTTAAATCTTTATTTGTATATTTACATGTGTAAATATATATTGCATATATTAAGGATACAAACAAAATTTAAAATATGTAAAAATTAATATATAATTGGGTTTTGAAAAGTGTAATTTGACTTTCATTTAATATTGAGTAAACTGCCATTTTCGTCCCTGTGGTTTGGTCAAAATTGCCACTTTCATCCAATAGTTTGTTTTTTTGTATCTGGGTCCTCATGGTTTTAAAATATTGCCATTTTCATCCTTGTGGTTTTAAAATATTGCCACTTTCATCCAGTCAGCTAACACCGTCCGTTTTTCTCAGTTAAATGAGGGGTATTTCAGTCCTTTTACTTATTTGTTTTATTTTTTCATCTTTTTTACTTTCACTTTTTAATCATAGAAACAAGCGACGGAGGTGTTCCAGTGGTGCTCGTCGGAAACTGGTCAGGAAAAGAGGAAGAAGGCCAGCAGGTGGATGATTAAATTAGAGGTTAAATTAGGGATGATTAAAAAGTGAGAGTAAAAAAGATGAAAAAATAAAACAACTAAGTAAAAGGACTGAAATACCCCTCATTTAACTGAGAAAAACGGACGGTGTTAGCTGACTGGATGAAAGTGGCAATATTTTAAAACCACGAGGATGAAAATGGCAATATTTTAAAACCATGAGGACCCAGATACAAAAAAACAAACTATTGGATGAAAGTGGCAATTTTGACCAAACCACAGGGACGAAAATGGCAGTTTACTCTTTAATATTTGATTGAAAATAAAATTTATATATTTTAAAATTTCTTATAATAAAGGATAATTTAAAATAAATGTGTTTTATTAGTATAATTGGTATTTTATTTAAAAATATATTATTCTTAAAAGATAGATGTGTAATTAATAAGAGAGAGAGCCGGAAAAAAATGATGAGAATGAATATGGAGGCGACACGTGACTTGAAAAACCTTTATTTATTATATAATATATATTTTAGATATTATTTACACATTTTAAACAATATAATTTATTGTTCCCTAAAATATTATTAAAATTCATAAAAACACGCCAACAGTGATTTTATATTAATATTCGGGTTTGGATTTTATAACTCGTGTTAATTATTATTCTCATGCTTTAAAATGATATAATTGTTTACATTATTATCCACGTTTATATTCTCGAATAAAAATAATATATTTATTATTTTTGCCGCATAAATAATTATCGTGTTATTACTTCAAACTTAAAAATAATATAAGAAGTTATATTATTTTCATAAACCATTATTTAAAGGTGCAAACACATGAATGTTTATTTAATAAATATTATTCGTAATTAAAAAACTCTTAATTCGAAACGCGCCTATCCTAATTGATATATTAACGAAAACCCTTACTCCCGTGGACAATCTCGTCTACTCGTTAACCATTAGAGCGTCATAGGAAGTTCAACCTTCCGTGTCATCGTCACAAAAATCTCATTGTATCCCTGACTATTATGCTTATAATTCTAGTACATACTTATGCTGTTCACAGGCAAACTCGTGTGTTTCCTACTTGCATCCTTATGTGGTGCTATCTACTCGTACACAACTCATGTGAGTTTTCACGGCCCCTTTTTACTTGTTTTCTATTGGGGGAGAAACATGCATATACACAAACATCATTTTACTTGTTTTCCCGTTGGGAAGAAACATGCATACAAACAAACAGTATTTTACTTGTTTTCCGTTGGGAAGAAACATGCATATGAACAGACATTCGTTTACTTGTCTTCCCGCCGGGGAGAGACATACACATAAACGGATATGGATCACAGAGTATTTCATTACCACTTGTTTACTTAAGTGCAAACATAACATGCAAAGTCCTTACACACTCGAACCGTTAATATATGAAGTATAGCGAGAAAATTTGAGTAGTACTACTGGGTTTGACAAACCCCACCCGGGTTAGTCGCGCTAACTTGATTGGAGGTCGTACGGGTGTAAATTGTCCTAAACACTTGCCATTGTTGATGTTAGCAATGGCGGAAGGCATCTCAAACATAAACAGTCAGCTTCGGTTGCGAATGCTTAGAGTAACTTTACATTGTCTAGTTAGCTATAGGTGTGACTTACGTATGTGGATTCTGCAAACACTCAAACAATTTATTAACTTGTAAACTGTGAACTCACCAAACTTGTGTTGACACTTTTTCTTACATGTTTCTCAGGTCGCTAAGGCACATGTTGCACACTTAGGACATGCATGGAGTCCTATTATCATTTCATCCTCATGCAAACATTCAAAACAATTTACTTGTTTTATTAAACTAAACGTGGGCGCGTTTGTTTTGCGCATTTATTTTCTTATTTAAGCGCTTCCGCATTAACTCTGAACTTTTATGATATTTCATTTATGTCCCATATAGTGTCGTTTGATGTAACTAATGACTGATATCCTGGTTTGTCACACACCAAGCGATAAAACTCCGTTAGTGGAATTTGGGGGTGTGACAACAAAAACATGGTGGTTCCTCAAGCGAAATCGAAGGACCCCATCAAACTTGTGCGTACAACTCATGCTCAACACTGAAGTTCGACCCAACCTCATCGGCTGGATCGGCGACGACAACTGTGGGTCCCCATCCGGAAAAGTCCCAAAGATCGGGCTATAATGGTGACGTACGCCCCACCGTATAATAACGCTCGCTGCTGCTGATGTTAGGCGGTCGCAAAGTAATCCGCCAAACACCTCGCGAGTGCGCACGACCTCCGGTAGAGGAGACAATATAAGAAAAACAAGTCACCAGACATGCAGAACTCACGGCTCTTCAGTCTCGCCGAGCTCCTCAGATCGACCAGTCGATCGCGACGTATCCGTCGATCCTCATCCTACATAGCTTCTGGCAGCGCAACTCCTCGTCCTCGTCATGTGGGCCCTCGTGCAACTCCTCATCTATATCCATCCTGGAAATTTTAAATCTAAAATTTATTAAACTTAAAATTTAATGAATAAAAAGTTTGTTAAATAAAAAAACTGAAAAATAAATAAATAAATTAATTAATTAAAAAAAATAATGCTATCATATAGGGCCAGATCTTCTAACATTTTTATCATATTTATTCTAATTTAAAATAAATTAAAAATAAATTTAAATTTAAAAAAGTGGGCAATATGGTTCATATTGTTAGCAATATGTATCATATTGTGGGCAATATGGTTCATATCGTGGATGTGTTTGGGTCTTTATCTTAAAAATAAATTAAAATCTAAAAAAAAGAGGGCAATATACATCATATTGGTTAATATGGAACATATAGAGTATAAAGGTCGATACGTTCCATATTAGCCAATATGAAACGTATAAATCCGAGAAATCTGCACTGAGTCAGAAGTTGTCTTTTATTAGGAAACGAAAAGCCTAGTATGCTTCATATTATCTAATATGAAACACATTAGATGTTAAAATAAGGATTTGATTGTCTAATATGAAGACCCATAATTAATTTCATTCTACTTAACTATTACATTCTTCGCACATGTTACCCATGGCTCCCACCTTGTACCGGTGCGATTGATAGCTCCCTCTTCCATTGCAAGCAGCCAAAGCATATGCTCTTAAGATCTTCATCACCACCAAATAGAATATCCCTTTATTCACATATATAAATCCCCTTTCAGTTCCCCAATCACGCCATCATGGCAACCTCATCGCTTTCTGTAAACCCCTCTCTATCTCCACCTCCACCACCACCACCACAATCACCATCTTCTTCTTGTTCTTCAAGAATTTCTTGTTTCTACTCTTTTAGAACAAAACCCTTATGTCTCCCCTCTCAATCTTTTCACTATAAACCAAGAACAAGAACACCCATTTTAAATTCTTCAATTAAAGATGTGATAACTGAGGAATTCAGAACAGAAGATGAAGAGGGTCCGCCTTCTCAAGTTGAATCCGAAATTAGTACGAAACCTAGACGTATTGCTATCTTTGTTGAGCCCTCTCCCTTTGCGTGAGTCTTTCTTTAATTCTAACAAAAAATATTCCCAATTGGGTTTTTAGTTTCTTGAATTGTTTAATTTGGATTGCTTTTATTGTGGATGATTCAATTGTTTGTTGTTGCTGTGAAGTGGTTCTTATTTGTTTCAAATTTTCCTGCAATTGGATACCATTTAAGAGATTGAGTGATGGATTTAGTGAGATTTGTTATGTAAAATTGAATAATTAGCAAAATTTGTATCTGGGTGTGTTTAGGTTGCTTGGAGTTGATAATCATTTGTTTGACAGTTTATGATGTAAAATAAAGTTTATTTGTAATTAAACTCTATCCCTTTGATTAGCAGTTATGAGATAGCCATAAGCAGAAGTATTTTCCTTCATTTGATGTGATTATGAGTTTGCAAATCACAAATCTTTTATGTGCTTCTTTTCAAATTCCATGGATGTATTATGATTTTCATGTAATTCATCAAAGAAAAATGGGATCCTTTAATGTAATTTGTTCCTAATCGTGTGGTTTAACAGAGGAAATTGCCAGCTAAATTTACTTTGAAATAAAACGACAATTGCTAGCTATATGAAACGTTTTTTTAATGATAGTATGTGTCGTTTTTTACAGCCAAAACTTTGGAAGCATAGGCCTAGAGTTGCCCTTTGAGAATTGTCTTTTGTATCTATTCAATTCAATTTTGCATGTTTGTTTTTATTATGGCAATCACTGTCCTGCAAATGAAAATAAAGAAAAATGTTGTTGCTCTTGTCACCTCCAAAAACTTTTGCTTGTAGATGCTAATTTATATTTTGATGTGTACTAAAGCTTGAGGGGTTCTACTGGTGACCAAAATAGCAGCATTATAACAATATTTTTATCGTTTTTTAAACCACAAAACACTATAAGTTTGTTTTATACCGTGTATGTTACTTGAACATTTAAAGGGTGTATGCTAATCTAGGCACATAAGCATACCCCCATTATGTGTAATTCATGGCTCATGAACCTGAATTTATCATTTAATCTATCCCCATTTTGGAACCAAATTTATGTTGTTTGGTATCTGCTATCTAATTCATTTGCATTGTTTGTAGGTATGTTTCAGGGTACAAGAATCGGTTCCAGAACTTCATTAAATATCTACGTGAGATGGGAGACGAGGTAAGTTTGAGATAATGAAATTACGTTGTTTATACTTTTAAATACTAAGAATCACATCATCAAAACTTCCCTTCTTTGATAATCCATGTTTCACAGGGTTGATTGTAACTTCAACACTATTGTGATCGAATTCAAATGGTTTCTTTCCCTTAAAATTCCATAACAATCAATTTTGAAAACTATAGTGGTATAATTAACAATTTTTTAGTACATGTTGCTATTTAATGTTCATTGTTGTTTTCCCTATGAATAGCATGACTTAAATCGATGTGATGAAATTTTCAAATTGTAAACATCAAGACTTTCTTTTTTTACTTGTATAGGTGATGGTTGTAACAACTCACGAAGGGGTGCCTCAAGAGTTCCACGGAGCAAAATGTATCGGCTCACTAAGGTTGGTTTCTTTTAATTTTCATCTTTTAAATGCTTCTGACAATTAATCAGATGTCTAAAAATGCCCTTCAATAGCCAATATCAATATGGGGCATTGCAAATTTGAAAGCTTAGTGATTTTAGTTATACTAACAACTTCTTGATTTTTTTTTCTTGTTCAGCTTCCCTTGCCCATGGTACCAAAAGGTGCCACTTTCACTTGCATTGAGCCCTAGAATAATCAATGAGGTTAAACAATTTAAGCCCGACATCATCCATGCATCGTCTCCGGGTATTATGGTAAATTTATACTTGTATCTCTATAATCATTGAAACATGTATCTTGTGTCATGTTAATAACATTTTTTTGTTGTGAAATATTAGGTTTTCGGTGCACTTGCTATTGCCAAAATGTTGTGTGTTCCTATTGTGATGTCATATCATACACATGTGCCTGTGTAAGCAAACCTGTATCTATCAATACATAGTTTATGAAAATTGATTTGACTATTAGTCAAATGTCTAAGGGTGTTTGGATATGTGTTTAAACTTTAAACCAATTATTGTAGTTAAAATAATACGATTCGGATGATCAAGGAATTTATTAAAGAAAACATTCAAATAAGAGTAGAATTACTTAAATAAGGCGTTCCTTGATTCTTCAAGTCACAATAGTCACTTTGAAAACTCACATCCAAATACCCTTTGATGCATGATATCGCAAGGAATGTTGTGCGCCAAAGGAGATATCATTTATAATTTTTTAGGACAAAAATGTAACTTTAGCATATGAATTCCCGGTCGAAGTGTACCTTGAGGACAAAAGTTCACAATTTTAATCATCTGACCGGAGTATGATTTCTATTTTTCATGCAGTTACATACCAAGATACACATTTAGCTGGCTAGTTAAGCCTATGTGGTTAGTTATAAGTATGTGGTAACTCTTCCTTAATGCCAATCCATTTATGAACGGGTCGATTCGGGTCATGTACTCATGTTATATCTCAAAACAGGTCGAAAGTCTTCCCAAGTGTATTTTCAATGCATAAAATCTCCTAAATCGTTTGATTCAGAAAAATAGATTATCATTGAATTAATATTATCTTTCTAATCATATTTGACAAACTAATTGCATAAAAGTCTCTACAAAATAGAGCCTTGGGTCGGCCGACCCGTTTCAACCCGCACAAAAAAGACTCATTTTGATTTTTGACATTTACCCAACCCTCTTGATATCAGAGTTTCTTCATAGGGCAGCTGATCTCACGTTAGTGCCATCTGCTGCAATTGCACAGGATCTTCGACAAGCAAGAGTGACAGCTGGTAATTCTTGGCTAGATTAATAATCTTGAATTTCTTCACTTATAAAATTGAAGTTTAAATAAATATGCACGTTGACTCTTAAAAGGATCTTCCAAGTTGTAATCGATCTTTTGGTTATATGAATGAATTTTAAAGGGTGTTTTTGCCTTTTCAGCTAATAAAATCCGTCTATGGAATAAGGGCGTTGATTCAGAAAGTTTCCATCCCAAGTTCCGTTCTCCAGAAATGCGAGTTAGATTAACGTATAAATTTATTTGGTCACTTAATTTTAAAAAAATCACTCTTGACTTTGAAAGAGATCATTTTGAAAAATAAATTGGTTTTAATAAACAGGAATGGTGAACCCGACCGGCCATTGATAGTGCATGTTGGGCGTATTGGGGTCGAGAAGAGCTTAGATTTCCTTAAAGGGTAATTTTTACCAATATTTTGTTTAATATTCGTCATTAACATTAGTAAATCCCCTATGAGGTGTTAATTGGTTGTCAATTTTTTGGTTTTGAATCGTGTAGTGTCATGGAAAAGATCCCAGAAGCAAGGATAGCTTTCATCGGTGACGGTCCATATAGGTATTTAGCCCAACTGCTAAATCTGTTAAATGACCATTTTACCCTCTGTGGAGTCGCACTTTTAGTCCACAAAGTTTGTAATTATTTTTTGTTGCAGGGAAGATTTAGAGAAACTATTTGTAGGCATGCCAGTTGTATTCACAGGAATGTTACAAGGAGAGGAGTTATCTCAAGCATATGCAAGTGGTGATGTTTTTGTAATGCCATCAGAATCTGAAACACTCGGGTTTGTCGTGTTGGAAGCCATGTCATCCGGGCTGCCGGTGGTAGCTGCCCGAGCTGGTGGTATACCCGATATCATCCCTGAAGAACAAGAGGGCAAAACCGGGTATCTCTACACTCCTGGAGATCTTGATGACTGCTTAAACAAACTGGTCCCACTCTTACACGATGCCAAACTACGGGAAACTATCGGGCAGGCTGCCCGAGCGGAAATGGAGAAGTTTGATTGGCGGGCAGCCACGGTAGTTATTCGTAACCAACAGTACAATGCTGCAATATGGTTTTGGAGGAAGAAAAGAGCACAACTATTAAAACCGTTGCAGTGGATTTTAAAATTGCTAACCCCGACACATAGGAAGTTGGCGGCGGGTGATTTGTGACTTAATGATTTATGATTTGTGACGTTGATCGTTTAATGATTGTATTAATTACTAGAATTTATATGGTGGACTGTGGAGCATTGATTATGATAAGTATTAGGGATGCTTTAATAAGAAATTGAATGACCCAGGCCCATCGCGTATATTGGGCCCACTGAATCATTGATAGATAAGAATTTAGGTGTAGAAAAACCAGTTCCCGAACCGGAGCCGGCAAACTGACCCGAACCGAAGCCGGCACTGACACCAGTTTGGCAAGAACTAGTTAGGGTTGAACCCGAGCCACCGGTTTGTAACCTACCTTGTTCAAACTGGTTTTAACCCGAACAAAACTAGCTAAAAAATTGGAACCAAACGGAACTGATCACATTCCCTCTCCCGAACTGGTTTTGACTTTTGCTGACCCAAACAGAAACATAACTGGATGGTATGTATACCCTGAGATAAGATGATGATCAAACACTTTCTATGATTTATGACGGTGATGTCGTTAACTGTTAATTATTGTATTAGTTATGATAGTTTGTATGATGTGGGACGTGGGACATTAATTATGAGAATTGATAAATATTACGTTATTAGAGCATCCGCATTAGGATTGGTATATACACCATATCATTGAATTAATAAGGAAAAAATATAAGATTTAAGTTAAAAGGGTCTTAGATTAGGTTTTTTAAACCTTATCTTTATCTTTAAAATTATAAAGAAATTTACACTTGAATCGTAAATATACTAGTTTCTTAACATTTTTTTTAAATTATAAGGATAAAAAATGAGATATGAGAGGATCTTAAAAAATGCACAATTTTTTTTATAAAATGATAGTTTTTAGTTTAATTATAAAGATAAATATAAAGAACAACCTTATATACGAATGCTGGGTCTTAGTTTGTAATGATCCACACAATTTCTATAATATATATGGCAACTAATAACAAAGTATATCCACAACCCACATAAATTCCATTTAACACGTCAATACTGTTACAAAAATACTAGAATTTTTATTGTAATTTTACTTGAACAAATCATTTATTTGCTCAAGAAACAAATATATATTCTAAACACCCAAATCATGCTCGTTATTTCCTTCTCCCCTAACATTTTGGGAGATCCTTTGGAGGTGGCAATATGGACTCATTTGGTCCGTTTCCATTATCCACTAAAAATGCCATTTTTAGCCCCCATGTCGTATGCACTTCTAAATGGCAATGCATAAACCAAACGCCTGCAACCAAAGGTAAAATCGTCGGTTTACATAATCGTTATAAAAAAGTTAATCATATTGTTGTTGAAAATAAATATTTTACCAGGATTATCTGCTCTGAATCGAATAGCGACCTAACCACCAGAAGGCACACCAATAGTATTCCTTTCCACCGGGTCAACCAAATTAAAGTTTTTCGGATCCACTTTAGGGTTATAATTGCCCAACCCCTTACCTACCGCAAAGAAATTAAACCCGTGCAAATGGATCGGGTGGTTTTCCGGAGAAATAATACTTGTATCTTGTAACACTAATTGAACCGTTGAGTTGTATTTTAGTCTATACACCTTAGTCCCACTGCTTGTAGCCAAATTCGTGGGCGGGGCACCGGTATAATTGAAAGAAACGGGCGGGTTACCCGGGAAATCAGTAGTGAAAACCCCCTTTTTGTTAAAGTAATGTGCTTGTAAAAGAGCCGTGGTGGGCATAACAAACGTAACATTGTTAATATCTGCCACAACGCGGGAACCATTTCCTGCTTTACAAGTCGGGCACGGGTTAATCCCGAGCCCGACAGCGAAATACAAGGAGTGATCGATTTTCAGCGGTACATTGGCCGGGAACTTTTTAGAGTTCAAGCTTCTGAGGGAGTTGATGAAGTTGTTGGCGGTGGCGGTGGAGTTTTGTGGTGGTGGGATGGTTAGGGTGGTAGAGGTGGTGGTTAAGGTTCCGGTGTAGTGGAGGGTGGCGGTGGCAGTTTTGTTGTCGACTGCGATTGGTGAGTCCATGAATGGGGAGGCTGCCATCATGAACTTGCCGGACGATTTGCTCGCGGTGATGATGGCGTTGGTGGTTTGGCCCGGTGCTATGACGATTGTGTCGGTGGTGAAGGGTTTTACGTAGGTGGCATCGACTTCTACCACCGTGAGTTTGTGGCCGGCGATCTTGAAAAAGAGTTCTTCGTTGAGTGCGGCATTGATTATGCGTAGCATGTATGATTTTCCATTTTCCACACTTAATTGATATCCTCCTGCATGCATATACGTATTTCACAAATTTAATTAGCCCATAAATTTCATTTTATTTTTATTAATTAATTTTTATTTTTGGGGTACACCACCCCACTATCCGTACACCACTCCTGACATTAGGGATGGTACGGTGATGTACACTTAGATGTTGTCTTATTTTTCCTTAAACTATACCTTGTGATTGACAACTAGTGATCGGTCCTGGATGACCGTTTATAGTATGTGCATCCGAAACATTTGGGGCCAAACCGGATTTTAATGCTTCATTAATCACTTTCTCTGTATCTGATTTCCACCATTCACCTACAAATGAACATGTATTATACGGTTAAAGTCCTCTGATTTGTAGTGTTTGTAACGACTGTTTTTTTTATTTGGATAACTCACCTAAGATGACGACTTGTTCAACATCTGGTTTCGGGTATGGATATGGAACTCCAAGTTTAGGCAAAATGACAACCGCGCCATGGACGGTTGCCCTAAGCCATAGAATGTGTGCATGCCAGAAAAGGGTGCCCCGTTGGCCCGTGATTGTGAAGTTATATACATAGTTTTGTCCTGGCTGGATCGGGCATTGTGTTATGTATGCTGGCCCATCTGCCCACCCTGTTCGCAGTTGTCGTATCCCATGCCTACCATCCCACACACATGCAAACCTTTCTGGTTAATAGAAATGTTGTAAATAAATATACTGTTAAAAACCAATGTTTTCATACTCAGACTGGTCATTAAACCGGTTGTCTTATTAGGCCACTGGTTGAACCGGTTTTAAAAGACATATCAGCTATAAATACTTTGAAAATTAAAAATATATTAGGACGGTTAAGAGTACTCAACCGAACCGGTTATTTAGGTGGTTTCTGGTCCAATAGGCTAGTCCAATCCGATTATGAGCACCCTATTAAATCTTACCAATGGATCGAGACATTATATTTCACTTTGTTGACAACTCTTACGAGCATAGTGTCGCCTTCTCGAGCGTAGAGTGTCGGGCCTGGGAACTGACCGTTAACCGTCACAATGGGCTTCGATGAGCACAATCGATTCGCTTGTTTCCTCACCACCTATGTCATATGATACAAAATTTAGCATGTTTATACACCAACGGGTTAAGTTAATTAGTAGCTTAATGTAGTTAGTTATGTACAAATTTTTCACACATTTAAAAGTTTAGGATTAAGAAATCCACGTCAGCATAGCTGCCATGCATGCCAATCTTAATAATTATGAGTGCATAAAAATTACTAAAAAGGAAGAGAAAGTACGACTGACATTGAAATTGTAGCGACGAACACTGCCATCAACCAACAGTGGGAAGAGGATGAACCCCACCGTCATTAAAACTCGAACCCAACCGCCAGTAAAGGTCGAATTAGCCGCCATTGATGTTGAGTTGAGTAGTGGTGAGTTGCAGTGAATAAATCAGAAAGGTGTGAGATATATGATTGGCCAACGCAAGCTTATATACAAGTCGTCATAAATGAGTTAATCGGTGATGGTTGTCATGTCGTTTTTCGTTGGTAATTAATTAGGTGTGAGCCACCGGACCCTTATTGACAAGAAGGCACTTGCTTTCTTTCTTTGAGACAAAGCAAAAGGCTTGGTTTTAAATGTTTGTTTGTTTCGGTCATTCCTTACATTTTACATAATCATTCTTTAATTTCTTTTCCGTTGCTAATTCTTCCCAAACATGATAACTAATTAAGATCGAAATTTACAACTTAGACCAATTTTTTTTTTTTTTTTATAAAATACTAGCTTAGACCCCGTGTAATACACACGAGGTGTAAAATATCAATACATAAGTTTCTTAAATTTCATTTATATATTTTACATATGTAAAAATGTATTACACATAATAAGGATAGAAAACAAAACTTAAAATATGAAATATATATATATATATATATATATATAATTTACGTCAATTACTATTTAATGTAATTTAACTTTCACTTACTATTTGATTGAAAATAAAAGCTACATAATTAGATTTTAAAGTTTTTTATAATAGATGATTAATTTAAAATAAATGTGTTTATATATATATATATATAATTTACATCAATTACTATTTAATGTAATTTAACTTTCACTTACTATTTGATTGAAAATAAAAGCTACATAATTAGATTTTAAAGTTTTTTATAATAGATGATTAATTTAAAATAAATGTGTTTTATTAGTATAATTAGTAACTTATTAAAAGATATGAGTGCATTTAATAAGAGAGAGAGGCGAGAAAAGAATGACGAGATTGAATATAGAGGCGACACGTGGCATATAAAAACCTATATTTATTATATAGTATAGACACGACGACTTTTAGCCACTTTTCAAATATATACATATAAAAACCAACCAATGAAATTACTACATGCTTACTATCCTGCTAAATAGGCTGAGTTTTAGACGCCATAGAAAAAAATCAGAAGGGCTCTACAAAGCCAACCAATCATAAAATGTTACGTAAGCTAACTCGGCTAAAATATAGCCGGCATATTTCCCAACCAGCTAGATTTTAGTCGGGTTGAAAAATATGTCGTCTAGATTTTAGGCGGGAAGGAAAATGTACTAGCTACATTTTCGCCAGGTTGGAGAGAAGTTTGCTAAAGTTTACCTTAGTTAGACCAAGGGGTATACCTTGTGGCCGTGGAGGCGTGGAGGAAAATCGTGGATGTGAGGTGGACGGCGTGGCCCGTGAAACATCGTGGCCGCCATGCGTGGTCCACGGATATAGGTGTTAGGCACCGTTCAACGATACAATTTTTTTTTAATCTTTTAACGCATTTATCCTCTTCACTTAGACTTTTAATTAACTAAGAAACTATCACCACATTAATTTCAATCGTTAAATTAATTTGATCGATAGTCGAGATTGAATTAACACCTATTATATATATAGGTGACCTATATATACGAATTACAAAAATTACATTCGTATGATTTTCCCCTATAATACACGTACTTTTTTTTGCAATTGGATTTTTGGTGTCGGTTATTAAAATACTAAGATAATTTATTATGCAAAAATCCAACAACAGCCACTAGTTAGTTGAATTAGTTACAACTTAACAGAGTTATTATGATAACAAATAAAGTAATATTTTTGTTTTGACAATTCAAAGAGATTACATAATTACAACTCGATTTGTGGGAACTAAATGATTATTGCCTTTGTAACATCATTATTGGTTAATATGCAAAAGTTTTTTTTGATAAAAATGTATTTAAATTGTCCCTACACGCCTAACTTGTCCTTTCGATTAATATCCCATAGAAGCAATGTTTTCGGAGTCAGATCAAACAGTAAACCAAGTCAAACAGGTTCATCAGTTAGACCGGTTGAACCGTATTCAGAAATCGCATGAACCAGCCGGCCCATTTGAGAGTAGCTAAACTACCCATATCCAGACCGCATTAGACACCGACTCCTGGGCGAACTGGTCCGACTGGCTGGTTTGGTTCGGGTTCAAAAACATTGTATAGAAGTTAAACGTATCTCACACATTTATTGTATAAAAAAATCTTCCTAATTAATATTGATTATTAATGGATATGGAACCATATAAAATATACTTAGTTAGTTGTGAATAACTCATGTAATAAAACGATGTACATGATATGGTCAAATAAAAAAAACATGATATGAGTATAGTATGAATAATTAGAAATGATGGTCTACTTTACATTTTTATGTTATAAACAATTAAGAGTGTTTTGTAAACCAAACCATATCGACCTGCCCAATTGATTAAATCATTAACCGTTAGTGTCACCGGCTAGGTTACTACTAGTCGATTTTGGTCCGGGAAAAAAGGATAAAATCAGCCGGGAGAGGGAGAGAGAGAATCAAGCCTAGGTCACCAAGGGCAGGGTAGTCGCACGGTACCATCTCAACCAAAGGCCTTGTTGTTTTCAATCCTGCAAAAATTTGTATATATGAAGGAAAAATCGTATTTTCAAAGAAAATAAACTTAACCAATAGTAACGTGACACTACGGTTCAATAGAAGTATGGTATTGTTCCTAAGAGGTTGGTTTTTAAACTAGTTATATATATAGTGGGTTCCATTCTTTCTGAAGTAGGACTTATATGTATCATTAGATTGTTTATAAACAAACTTTTTCTTGTCACATTGTGAACTACAATCAATCATAGTATTTGCTTCATTTTTATTCCCTTAGAACTTTGTTGTAGCAATGATTGCAATCATCATGTTTATTTGAGTTTATAACGGTAACAAATCTTGATGACGAATCCCACCATAACAACAAATTGAATGTTTCACGTATATGCTTGTTCTCCCCACTTTAATCGCCCATTAATGAACAATGTGATCTTTGTCTTTCTCTTTTTCTAATATAGTTTTTCCTTCGTGTTATTAGATTTAACTTGACCACGGTGAGTAAACTCGTACAATTATTTTGAAAATTATTTTATAGTATATAAATTTAATTTTATTTGTAATACCAGTAACTCGGGGTGTAAACGAGCCAAGCCGCTCGCGAGCTACTCGAGATCGGCTCGCTAAAAACTTGAAACGAGCCGAGCTTAAACGAGCTCGAGCTCGAGCCTAAGAATAAGCTTGTTTAATAAACGAGCCCGAGCCCGAGCTTCACTTATCGAGTTCGAGCCGGCTCGCGAGCCTTAACGAGCCTTTTATTTATATAATGTTTTTAATATATTTAATATATATTTATAAAATAATAATAATAATTAGTATATATAAAATTAAGATAAATATAATTAAATAATATGTATTATGTTATATATAAAAACTATAATAAAATTTATATAAAAATAATTATAAATATATATAAATTAATTAATATATAATAAACGAGCCGAGCCCGAGCTTCAACATTAGAGCTCGAATCGAGCCGAGCTCGAGCTCGAGCTCACAGTAAGTTAAACGAGCCGAGCTCGAGCCTAGTCAAGCTCGGGCTCGGCTCGGCTCGGCTCGTTTACACCCCTAGATAGTCCCCTCTAATTTATTTTAATGATATAAATCAAAATAATTATATTTGATATTTTTTAGTTTAAAAAAAATTATATGTAGATTAAATTTTAAACTGATTATATAGGTAATTTATAAAAGGATACATAAAATTTCCCCTAAAATTTCATATTCTAAATGAAAATGTAATAGATGTTTGAGATCTACGTCATTAAATCTATTTTTAAGTTTTATGTATTAGTTTTATGAACAGATTTTTACATTAATTTAACCTTGCATCATGAAAACAAACTTTTTGCCAAATAATTGGAAGGGGATACCATAGTACCTATAGGTCTAGATTGATTGAGCCACGCTCAATTTCTCGATGTGTCTTGATTTGTTGCATATAGTTTTTTTGGTGTCGGCAGAATCATTTAAATACAAATAATGATAATACTTTTTTATGCCACTCATTTCGTATTCATACAAGTACTCCTAAACTTTATCATATATATATATATATATATATATATATATATATATATATATATATATATATATATATATATGGCTGAGTACATGAGAGAATTCACTTTAATAAGAGAATTAGAGAACCACTAAAAAAAAGAAGGGGTGAAATTTTAAAGATGAATGGTAAATTAAAACTTAAAATATATAAATCTTTAAACATTTTTATCTTTTGCATACATTATTATTTAAAAAAAAATGCACCATTAAATCAAGAATTTCTTTATTTTTCATTTGAGTATAAATAACGTTATAAAAAATAAGAATTAATTCGTCGTTTTTTTTTCTTATTATTTTCAATATTGCATGTGTTGTATCACCCCAAAAACCTAACCCCCCCCACCCAAAAACCTAACCCCCCCACCCACCCCCACCCAAAAACCTAAACCCCCCACCCACCCCCACCCAAAAACCTAAACCCACCGCACCCACCCCCTACACTCAAAAACCTAACCCTAAACGTAATATTGCATATGTGTAGTACCACCCCAAAAACCTAACCCACCCCTAAAAACTTAAACCCCACATCCCACCCTCACCCAAAAACCTAACCCCACCCACCCCCAAAAACCTAAACCCCCCACCCACCCCCAAAAACCTAAACCCCCCACCCACCCAAAAAAACCTAACCCCCCTACCCACCCCCATCCATAAACCTAACCTAAAAGCTAAGCTAAACCCAAAAACTAAACCCTAAAGCTAAACCGATTATTTTTTTTTTGAACGAGGACGACGTAGGAAACAAGGTATCCGAACCACTTTTTTAGTTTTTTATTTATATTTTGAGTTATGATTTTTTATTATTTTTTTTACCTTCAAAGAGGAGTTCTCTCCCTAAATGTTAGTTTTCTTATGAACTTCACCCTATATATATATATATACACATACACACACACACACACTAGGTTAGAATCTCGTGTAATACACGAGTAATTTGAATATAATGTTATATACTTAAAAATAAAAATTGTATTTATTTAAAACTTGTTATTACACTGGTTGAATAAACTCGTTTATTATGCGTGTTGAATAAAATGTAATATGTTAACACATATATTCCCCAAAATATGTTTTTTTTAAAATGTACTTTGACGTGACAATTATAAATTACGTTAAGTTATTTTATAAAACATTTTTTTCAACTGGGTATTAATCTTTTTTATGTAATTGATAAATGTTAATTTATATTAACTTTATTTGGTTAATAAGTATCCATAAATAGATTTATATTAAATAATTAAAAAAGTGTATTACTTTAATATCATCATTAAATAGGAGAGAGAGGCGGAAAAACATATAACCAAAACCTTTATTTATTATATAAGATATATATATATATATATACTAGGTTAAATCATGTGTATTACATGAGTTGAATAAATATAATATTATATATTAATAAAACATATTTTTTTAAACTCATGTTTTACATGGGTTAAGAAACTCGTGGAATACAATATAATCCATTAACATATACACTTGTCAAAATATGTCAAAGAGATTTCTTAATATAAAGATTACTATTTTCTTTAAAAAATATATTATTATTAAAAGATATAGGTGTATTTAATATGAGAGACGGAAAAAAAATGATGAGAATGAATTTGGAGGTAACACGTGGTATGAAAAACTTTTATTTATTATATACTATAGATATAGATATAGATATATCATAAACTTTTCTAAGGGAATGTTTGGGATTGCTTATTTTAAGCTCCTTATTGACTTTTGTAAAAAGTTATAAGGAGTTTTAAGAAGTAAGTTCCCCTTACTTCTCAAAAACTCATTTTTCCATATTTAAAAAGTTAAAAAGAGTAGCAAAAGTCACATTCCCTAAACACTTTTTTAACTTATAATAGTTTTGTCTCTAGAATTTGAATTCCGTTTTTAGTATAGGAGCATGTTTTCCACCCAAAGTAGAAAGTAAATAGGGGCTATTAACTCACCTTGCAAAGTTAGATGGTTAAACTTGGATTTGAATGCCTTAAGGATTTCCTAAGTAACTTCATTAAGTTATAAACAAGTTAAGGATGGTAGAGGGGTTGTTATTGTAATCAGATGGAAGCGATTTGTTGTATACTAGAGTGGTTATCGTCCCAGAATAGTACCTCAAACAGAAGCGTTCCCAAGAAAGAGTTGGTTGGATCAGAACCCCATCTTTCATATTCAGAGCTTTCTGATTGTCAGATAACTATATACCGGTTTGATGGTTACTCTATCGGTATAATAGACCAAGTTAAAGGTGTGTTTGGTAATTTTGGAAAGCATAAGGGCTAAAATGTAAATATGAGTTTAGTAAGGATAGAAATGAAATATCCAATCTGAAGAAATGTCTTACTGACGAAAACCATGGAAGGTGTCCGGTTTGATGGTTCCCAAGTCGGTGATCTTGTTCTTCTAAAGGTGTCCCCATGGAAGGGTGTGATCCGTTTTGGAAAGAAAGGCAAGCTAGCACCTCGCTATGTGGGTCCATTCAAGATCCTTGAAAGGATTGGGAAAGTGGCCTACAAACTCGAGCTACCTCTATCACTTGGCAATGTGCATCCTACATTTCATGTATCCAATCTGAAGAAATGTCTTGCTGACGAAAACCTTCATATACCTCTTGACGATGTGCGCATTGATGACACGATGCATTTCATTGAGAAACCGGTAGAGATTATGGATCGTGAGGTAAAACAACTCAAACGAAGCCGTATTCCTATTGTCAAAGTTCGTTGGGAATCTAAACGAGGCCCCGAGTTTACTTGGGAACGAGAAGACCAAATGAAACTCAAGTATCCACACCTCTTTGCTGATTCAGTAGCCTCAACTAGTTAAATTTCGGGACGAAATTCCCTCAACTAGGGGATACTGTAACATCCATGTTGTTCTTGATATTTCATATTGTGCAATAAATGAAAATTTAAATCTAATTTTCACATTCAAAACGTAGTGTCACATCATTTACTATTTTCATGTGCAAATAGGGAGTATTATCATAATATTATAAATACATACACACAATTTACATCGTTACAATAACAACTGAAACAAACCTACGCTATCTCACAAACTACAAGGACTAGTTTTGAAATTTATCAAAATATCACATGGCACGGTCGCGCCTGAAAGACTCGGTCGCGCCATGACCTGGCACGGTCGCGCCCCGTAAACACGGTCGCGCCATGCACTGGCACGGTCGCGCCTGAAACCCAGTTGAAACGCAAACACTGTCTTTAATCGCAAATCTGTTCGAATCCGAAGTTGTAACGCTTATTGTGCCGTTTCAAACCATTCATTACGACCTAACCCTTTTCGAATAACCGCATTAGTGATTAGGAAACCAAAACCGTCATCTCTCCATTCCCCTCTCTCAATCTCGTCCAATTCTCGTATCACTCTCGAAATCAAACACCTGCACATGATATTCAAGCTTCTCTAATCACATTCCTCACATCAATTTTGCCGAAATCCCAGCAGAAGACGCCAAGGATCAACACACCGAAGTCGGAACTCCGTTTGGTCGAACTCCACCAATTCGATATTGTTTACGGTAAGTAAACACATCCTCAGACTCATTTCAATCCCGTGAATGAAAGCCCTAACCTATTCAGGGCTTATACCATCAAATTAAACTCAAATAGAACCTAGGGTTCATCACGTTCTTGGTTTAATCGAACTACACCCTAAACACGACATCCGTTCAATTAAAATACATGGTTAGATTCGCAAACACTCAACATTTGAAAGCCCTATAAATTCAGCCGTTTTTAATACAAGAATTTGTCAGATTAGTTCCTGAAAAATTCAGACACGGTCGTGCTAATCGCTTAGCACGGTCGTGCCTCTTGTCCAGGCATGGCTGTGCCTCGTGCCTAAGCACGGTCGCGCCCCATGCCTAAGCACGGTCGCGCCCCGTGCCTAAGCGCGGTCGCGCCATATCTTTGGCACGGTTGTGCCCTACCTTTGGTCAGTAGCTGTTATTTTTATCATTTTAATATAAACCCGGTTTTCTTTATAAAAAATTATTTTATTAAACCTCAGGACCCGGGAACTATTTTCATGAAGAACTAAATAAAAGAGAATTCAATTATTATTTATTCAAATTAAACCATAAGTCTTTCGTTATTAAATTGAACTTACATTTTTCATCCAAATGCCAACGCAAACATATACACCAACCCTTTGTATAAATCCCTACACTCACTCATGTTGAAGCCTTAGAATTTCCTTAGACATTGTGCATATTATTAATCTAAATTTATACTATTTCACTATAGGTCAAATCTAGTGATTAACAAATCACTCGAGTTATACAAAGCTCGTGTTAACTGCTACAATTTGATACAAGTGAGTATTACATAGCCCCTTTTACTCTTTTACACTTTTTAGGGTGAAACATGAACTCTATACACACAATTGCTTACATTTATACAAACTACACAAATACAATCCTTTTTACATTCATGTGTACAAAATTTGAGCTTTATGTTTGAGTGCTAGGTGTGTTAACTACTAATGTGCAATTTATGTGCAATCATTAACTATTCAAGCCGACGGTAAACAATGATAGATCTATTGAGTCTGACAAACCCACCCAGATTGGGGTGATTGTTACCGACAACACAATTTGCATGCTAGTTACAAAGGTTTGATTGTACTTTGGTTACACAATGGTTACTCCCTATAAATGCCTTATTTTATCATGTTATGTAAGGATTGATTTATTCACATCTATATACTATTTATGTACAAACCTGTGTATGCTCACAAACTTTTTAGTTGATCTTATTTTATTCATGTTTCAGGTGCTAACGTGTGAGTTTGATCAAGATATGTTACACATAGGCTTTGGACTTAGTTAAATTTAAATAAAGAATGTTATGTATTTCATTTACGTACTTGTTTGAATTTGGTTGTGTTTGATTTGTTTGCAACGAATTGGAATGATTAACATATTTCAACTTAGTCAACCTTGTGCTCATGAACAGTCTACATGTCCCGCCCCGACGTTTCCGCCGTCGGTTGGGGTGTGACAGATTGGTATCAGAGCCTTGGTTATAGGGAACTAGGTTATTAGACACTTTTGACCTAGACTATAACCTTAGGACACCCATACAATGCCATGCTACTACATGCTACATGATTAATACTTGTGTGAATATTTTTACATGTTATCCTAAGTAATATCAATACATGATACAATACTTAATAGTCTATTTGTCACATTACTTACTAACTTTTGTGTTTACATTCATTACTATCTACATGCTACCTATGTGTTTCATTAAGAGCTATCCTAAGTTTAACACACACACGTACACACCAAATTCTCATACACCTTTGAACTCACACACATGATACCATCACCTCTTGTGAACAAGAATTTAAACTACTGGGTCTAATATCCATTAATAATAAAATAAGAAGCCCATTTACCATCCAAGAATGAGGAGCCTACTACAATATATAAGCCTCACTTTCGGGCCTCAAGGCCCAGTCCACAACAATTCTCATCATGACCATGAGCCCAACAATAGTGTTATTAATACATGATGGCTGGAAGAGTGTGTAGGCCCATGAGGGATTCTGGCTAAGGAAAGACAGGGTACTTAAGTGTGTCTTAGTGACCCACCCCTCTTTCCTGGGAATCTCCTCAGGGATGAATTGCTTATAGGTCAAGTGTACTTCTAAAATACTATTGTGAAGGCTCGGTGTTATGACTAGTCAAACTCTAAACCTATGAGAACTCCTATATTTAACACTCAAAATTTCATTATCACTTACAAACTTTTCACTGTTTTCCTACTAGACATGGACTCCTACTCTCCTTCCTTCCCGGTTTACTGTCCTGGAGCAGAGTCTGATTGGGAAGAAGACATCGGTGACCCGTATATGGTGCCCGACCCGTATCATCCTAACCCTTGGGTAAGGCATACCATGGTACCCACTAGTGCTATGGGAATTCCAACCAATGACATTCACCAACATGTAAGGACCTCAGAGTTCGAGAGACAAAGGATGGAGCAAGAGATAATACACGACTTGCAAGGACAAAGAATGGATAGCCTAGCAAACCAATTAGGGTACCAAAAGGAGTTAATCTCCATCCTCGAAAAAGAAATACTGGAGAATCGCACAGAAACAGCTAGCGCTGAAGCCAGATCGACTACCTGAATGACCGTAGCGGTGCTCGTCTTGGGAATTATCTTCCTTCTAAGTGGAAAGCTACAAGAGACGTTAACAAAATTTTTATTTATTTATTTATTGTCTTTAAATTTTCAGTTTGAGAACCATTTCCATGTGTTTTGAGTAATGTTTAACATCTCAACATTTAATCAATTTTATACATTCCAACTCTAAAGTTATTATTCATTGATTGGACACGTTGAGTGTGAATTACACCCATCATATTTTCATCAAAATTTCCTAAGTATCACCTCCTTCATTCAAAACGATTTAGTACACTACCGACAATCTCCTTCGTAAACAACTTATCCTATTAGATTTAAACAACCTCGTTATTTTCAAACCAAACGATTATCAAACTTTTAAGAGTATCAGAAATATAAATTCTTCCATAAACATTTTCACTATGAAAGGGAACTTAATACAACCTATTTTATAAAAATATTATTTTGAATTGATAAATAATTATGATTTTCCTCATTAAAGTAATTATTTCTAAACCCTAGCTAAATTAATATACAATTACTTGTTTAGCCAATAATTTCTCTTAAAAATATTCTCCTTATAATAATTGATAATTTAATAAAAAGGTTTTTCCTATAAATTGTCCATTTACTTAGATTATTTAACCTAACAGTTTCACTACTTCATATAACTACAACCAAGAACAATTTACAACTTCCCATTTCACACAAAGATCGGTTATTCATAAACACATTTCCCCGAGTGTTTTCAAAACCTCCCTCGTTACCTTTCACTTGCCGCTTCAAGAGACGACTCATTACGTGTAGACACTAACCTTCTCTACAAACCTTAACGAGATTTAAAGAACTAGAACCTAACCACCACATTTTTCACAAACGCCAAACAACACGCTTCTCCGCAACACTCGATCACATGCAAAACTCGTTAGTATATGTCACAAACGAAATTCAATAACTTACGTATGCACGTTCACAAGATACACAACACGATCACATAATACATGAAACTAGTTTATGTGCAAATCACAATTTACTGGATTGATCCCATAACCCATGAAACTTGTTTATTTGCAATACACATGCTACTGGCTTGAACACATAATACATGAAACTTAGTTGTTTGAAATATACATGGTGCATAACAATTGATTGTTTTATATACAATACTTGATTGACCATATTGAACATGAAACTTACTTGGTTACAAAGTACACGATACTACATTACTTACATTACACAGCAAAGATTATTGGGTTACCAAAATACATGATACTAGGTCTTAACGCCATACATGAAATTCATTTCTTACAATACACATGATACCACGTTGGTTACATTACTATTGCTTTACATAATACATGATGTCAAGTTGCTCACATTACACGTGAAACCTATTTGATTACAGCTTACATGACACTAGATCATACATGAAACTTGTGTGTTTACTTTATGCACGAAACCAAATTGCTTACAATTGTTGCAATTGATTGATCGCATTATACACAAAAATGACCATACACGTTGTTCACAAAGTTGTAAGCTATAACACATCGAAGCTACTCGTGGTTTGACGTATTCTTGTTCAAACACGAGGAAGCTGAAACACTTTAAAACAACTCATTGTTTGACGTATTCTTGTTCAAACACGAGTAAACTATGGAACTTTAGATTATACTACCTTATTACTCTTTAGTTGCTAACTGAACCGCATATCTAGGGACATAGTTACTCTTTAGCAACTCATATGTGAAAACAGTAGACACGAACTAAGTGAATTTGTGCCCATTTTGACCCACACACAACAGAAGGACCTATACGGACCATGCGATGATTTGAGTAATTACGGGTGCACACGGAATTATAAAAATCAGCGCATGGAAAACATAGTAAATTTTGTCGTGTGTAATGTTATAAAACCTATCGTGATATATAGCAACGGAACTAATGTGATATGACAAGGGCATGGTGGATACACCGATGGTACTTCCTATATATAAATGCTCTGCCACATTATCAGAAGTAGCGTTGTTTGTGTCACGTGAAGTTTTGACCTAGACCAATGTTTATGATTTCCCTTATCCACTAACAATCCTTGAGCATATCAGACTACAATCTAAAACAAACCCTAATCATCAAATTCCCATCAAATCCATTCCAGGTAATGCATTTCACCCTTAGGATCCAAATTATTATTCGACAGATTTTCGTCTTAAGTTCATTTCAAAACTAAATTCACAACCATCATTTCTTGCCTATCCGTGAAGACTATCGAGTTGAGAAATTGGCCCGAATTTACATTGACGAAATTGTGAGTCGTCACGGTGTTTCATTAAACATAATCTCCGATAGAGATGCTCGTTTCACCTCCCGTTTCTGGCAACCCCTCCCAACTACTCTTGGTACACGATTGGATTTGAGCACGGCTTACCATCCCCAAACTGATGGTCAGTTCGAGCGAACAAACCAAACTCTGGAGGACATGCTTAGAGCATGTGTAATTTGATTTTGGTGGCAATTGGGATTCACATCTATCCCTAATTGAGTTCTCTTACAACAATAGCTACCACACAAGTATCAACATGGCTCCATTCGAAGCTCTCTATGGTCGTAAGTGTCGTTCTCCTATATGTTGGAACGAGATTGGTGAAACACAAATCACCGGTCACGAGTTAATCCAAGAAACATCCGACAAGATCATTCAAATCCATGACAACATCTGAGTAGCGAGGAGTCGGCAAAAGAGCTATGCCGACAAACGATGAAAACCCTTGGAATTCCAAGTCGGTGATCTTGTTCTTCTAAAGGTGTCCCCATGGAAGGGTGTGATCCGTTTTGGAAAGAAAGGCAAGCTAGCACCTCGCTATGTGGGTCCATTCAAGATCCTTGAAAGGATTGGGAAAGTGGCCTACAAACTCGAGCTACCTCCATCACTTGGCAATGTGCATCCTACATTTCATGTATCCAATCTGAAGAAATGTCTTGCTGAAGAAAACCTTCATATACCTCTTGACGATGTGCGCATTGATGACACGATGCACTTCGTTGAGAAACTGGTAGAGATTATGGATCGTGAGGTAAAACAACTCAAACGAAGCCGTATTCCTATTGTCAAAGTTCGTTGGGAATCTAAACGAGGCCTCGAGTTTACTTGGGAACGAAAAGACCAAATGAAACTCAAGTATCCACACCTCTTTGCTGATTCAGTAGCCTCAACTAGTTAAATTTTGGGACGAAATTCCCTCAACTAGGGGATACTGTAACATCCATGTTGTTCTTGATATTTCATATTGTGCAATAAATGACAATTTCAATCTAATGTTCACATTCAAAACGTAGTGTCACATCATTTACTATTTTCATGTGCAAATAGGGAGTATTATCATAATATTATAAATACATACACACAATTTACATCATTACAATAACAACTGAAACAACCTACGCTATCTCACAAACTACAAGGACTAGTTTTGAAATTTATCAAAATATCACTTGGCACGGTCGCGCCATGACTGGCACGGTCGCGCCTGAAAGACTCGGTCGCGCCATGACCTGGCACGGTCGCGCCCCGTAAACACGGTCGCGCCATGCACTGGCACGGTCGCGCCTAAAACCCAGTTGAAACGCAAACACTGTCTTTAATCGCAAATCTATTCGAATCCGAAGTTGTAACGCTTATTGTGCCTTTTCAAACCATTCATTACGACCTAACCCTTTTCGAATAACCGCATTAGTGATTAGGAAACCAAAACCGTCATCTCTCCATTCCCCTCTCTCAATCTCGTCCAATTCTCGTATCACTCTCGAAATCAAACACCTGCACATGATATTCAAGCTTCTCTTTTACATAGCCCCTTTTACTCTTTTACACTTTTTAGGGTGAAACATGAACTCTATACACACAATTGCTTACATTTATACAAACTACACAAATACAATCCTTTTTACATTCATGTGTACAAAATTTGAGCTTTATGTTTGAGTGCTAGGTGTGTTAACTACTTATGTGCAATTTATGTGCAATCATTAACTATTCAAGCCGACGGTAAACAATGATAGATCTATTGAGTCTGACAAACCCACCCAGATTGGGGTGATTGTTACCGACAACACAATTTGCATGCTAGTTACAAAGGTTTGATTGTACTTTGGTTACACAATGGTTACTCCCTATAAATGCCTTATTTTATCATGTTATGTAAGGATTGATTTATTCACATCTATATACTATTTATGTACAAACCTGTGTATGCTCACAAACTTTTTAGTTGATCTTATTTTATTCATGTTTCAGGTGCTAACGTGTGAGTTTGATCAAGATATGTTACACATAGGCTTTGGACTTAGTTAAATTTAAATAAAGAATGTTATGTATTTCATTTACGTACTTGTTTGAATTTGGTTGTGTTTGATTTGTTTGCAACGAATTGGAATGATTAACATATTTCAACTTAGTCAACCTTGTGTTCATGAACAATTTACATGTCCCGCCCCGACGTTTCCGTCGTCGGTTGGGGTGTGACACATAAACTTGCTGGGAATCATAGATCGAAGCTAGTTATGAAAGATTTTGAAAAGAAAAAGTATGAACTAACAATTCAAAGAAAGGAGATGAACGATCTTTAGTAGCTAAAGAGCCCTAGAGAATCGTTTAAAATGTGAAAAATGAAGATGAATTAAGGGCTTTATTTATAGGGTGAGTTTGAGAGAAGAAGGGGAAAAAGTTGGTTAGGTTTTTTTTATTAGGAATACAAAGTGATAAACATAGGTTTATAAAATCTATTAATTTTTATAAAAAACAAAATCGAAGGGGGGGGGGGGAGTGGTTTACGACCATGGGGGGATTAGGATAAGTCTGATGGTTAGTTAGTTACTTAAAAGATGGATCTAGATTCTAGATTGGGATAGGGTTAAAATATTTTTTTTAATAATATAATACTAACTACAAATTTATGAAAATAAATAATAATAATTAGATGAAATTACAATAATTAACCAGGATTTTAAAGACGTTACAAAAGAATCCCTGAATTTACACAACTTAGGTCCTTTAAGTTATACTTTAGATTAATAAAGTCACAACTTTAATAACTTAGAAATAGATAGAATATAAGGGCATCCAAAGTTATCATAAGTAACAAGTCTAGAATGTACACAAGAATCAGTCATAAAATTAAAATATAATAAGCAAGCCGCTCTAAAGTGTAATAGAATACTTATTTTAGACTAGGCTTAGAAGTTTAAATTGAAATGATATCACAAGTAATATGAGGCACAAAAAAGTTCATAGCATTAGAATTCCCGGTACGTTATAAAGTAGAATCAAACATAAACATAGAATCTAACACATAAAATCAGGGATGTCACACCTGCCGCGCTAATGTCATCGTCTCAACCGTTTAAGGTCCGCCGTGGGTAATATATTTTTTAATGTTAAATGAGGGGAATTTATGTGTTTTTATAATTTTTTATTTAAGTTTAGTTATATTAAACACACCTAATAAAAATATAATAATTAAATAACATGATGTTTACTTCCTTGTGAACGGTTAACCAAACCCTAGTGTTTGATAACGAGTTTTTCGGACTCGCTAACCGGCCTGTGATACCCACGCCCAAGAATATCGCAGGGGGCAATCTGCTCACGGTTCTCAACCAAGGTCAAGGTGTAGGGTTCGAACTGCTATCTCTGCCCCATGATCGCTTTTTTGCTCAGACCACTGACCTTGTATTCCCCGATAATCGACATGGACTGACCACTCCAAAGTAAAACCTGTGGGGATTGAACCCCTCCTTACCGCTAGGCCACTTTGGAAGTGGTTCCCTAGTGTTTGATGACACATGAAACAACACCACTTCCATGGCCGAACTGGCCAAACCCCTTCTCCCCAAACACCTACCGAAACTCCTCAAATCCCAAAAAGACCCAATCGAAGCTCTCTCCCTCTTCGACACCGCCCTCCGCCACCCAAATTACACCCCCACTCCCGCCGTCTTCCACCACATCCTCCGCCGTATCTCTCAATCCCCCAAACTCCTACCTCAACTCACCCGAATTCTAAACTCAATTCAATCGCACAAATGCATCTGCCCGGAAGACATCCCATTGATTGTCATCAAAGCTTATTCCAACAACGCCATGGTCGATCATGCATTAGACATTTTTCAAAGAATGAGTGATATTTTCGGGTGCGAGCCCGGTATAAGATCTTACAACACTCTGCTCAATGCGTTTGCGGAATCTAATCAGTTTAATCGTGCGGATTTGTTTTTTAAAAACTTTAGAAAGATGGGTGTTTTCCCCAACTTGGAAACTTATAACATCTTGATCAAGATTTTTTGTAAACGGAAGCAATTTGAGAGAGCAAAGGAGATGTTAGATTGGATGTCTGGTAGAGGGATTTTTCCGGATGTGTTTAGTTATGGGACTTTGATAAATGGGCTGGTGAAAAATGTTGAGATGAGGAGTGCAGTTAAGGTGTTCGACGAAATGTTTGAGAGAGGGGTAAGTCCAGATGTGATGTGTTATAATATTTTAATTGATGGGTTTTTCAGGAAAGGGGATTTTGATGAAGCAAGTGAGGTGTGGGAAAGGTTGGTGAACTCGTCATCTGTGTATCCGGATGTAGGTACTTATAATGCTATGATTGCTGGTTTTTGCAAGTGTGGGAAGTATGTAGAAAGCTTGAAGATTTGGTATCGGATGAAGGAAAACGAACGGGAAATGGATTTGTTTACGTTTAGCATGGTTATCAATTTGTTTTGTGAGTCAGGCAATGTTGAAGGTGGTATGACAGTTTTTAGGGAAATGATTGCAAAAGAAGTGTATCCTGATGTGGCTGTATATAATGCTTTGCTCAAGGGGTATTGCCGTGCTGGAATGATTGAAGAATGCTTTGATTTGTGGGATTTAATGGAGAAGAAAGATTGCAGGAATGTTGTAAGTTTGAATATTCTCATTAAAGGGTTATTTGAAAATAAGAATGTGGAAAAGGCGATTTCTTTGTGGCAGCTATTGCACGAAAATGGTTCTTTTGTAAATTCGACTACATATGGTATTTTGATTCATGGATTATGCCAAAACGGGTACGTAGATAAGGCTTTTTCTGTCCTAAAAGAAGCAGAAGAAAAAAGTAGTGATCTTGATGTTTATGTATTTTCCTCAATGATCAATGGATTTTGTAATGTTGGGAGGTTGAACGATGCCGTTAGTATGCTAGATCACATGGTTAAGAATGGATATAATCCAAACACGAATATCTGTAATACAATAATCAAAGGGTTTATTCAAGCTCGTAAAAATAAGGATGCTATCAACTTCTTGGATAAAATGGTGACAATGGGTTGTTCCCCAACTATTGTAACTTACAATACTCTAATCGATGGGTTATGCAAATCGCATAGATTTGATGAAGCTTATTTTCTTGTGCGAGAAATGCTTGAAAAGGGATTAAGACCTGATATGATCACTAATAGCTTGTTAATGCGTGGTTTATGTCAAGACAAGAAGGTGGACATGGCTCTCAAATTGTGGAACCAGGTTGTTGATAACGGTTTCAAACATGATGTAATTATGTACAATATTATAATTCACGGGCTATGTTCCGTAGGAAATGTTGAATATGCATTGGAGTTATATTTAAAGATGGATGAGAACAAATGTGTCCCGAATCTTGTTACGCACAACACTCTAATGGAGGGCTTCTACAAAGTTAGAGATTGTCTAAATGCAGCAATGATTTGGGGTCGAATTTTGAAAAGTGGGTTTCATCCTGATATTATTTCCTATAATATTGCTCTTAAAGGGTTATGTTCTTGTAACAAGATACCAGATGCTACTTATTATCTAAATGATGCGGTTGGTAGGGAGATAATACCAACTGCAATTACTTGGAATATACTTGTGAAGGCGGTTTTGCATTCACAGTCTACGATGCATAATGTTGTTATTAAATATGTTTAAAGTAAGTTAATTTTTTTACTTTTGTTTCATTACAAATTAAGCGTTAACTTATTTGTGGTTTTCTTCTTTTCTTTATCTTAGTGTTCAGAAAGCCATTTTGTCAATCTTTAGCATGGTTGATCCTTGATTTGATGCATGAATGGTGTTAAGAAATCTATGTTGACTTACTTTGGACACGAAGTAAGTTCCCGAATTGAGTCAACTAATTTGCTTGTATTAGCTTTCTTGCATATGTATATATTTGCAAATGGCAAGCTTGAAATATATCTTTTGTGACATTAATAGTGACAATCTGACTGCCTGCTTAAAGATTAATGCCCAGATGAAATGCTGCAAAGCAGATGATGAACCAAGGTTCTTCTGTTCATATAAAAGGTAATACTTTGTACAATGGTGTTTATATATTGCACTATTTTGAAACTAGATTATATTAAAACAGATCTTTTTAGGTTAAACTTGTAACTGGAATGCATGATATCCAGATTTTGTTACTTTAATCAACATTACTTGAAAGGACCAACAAATTTAACCCACATCAATGGGATATCAACAGGGTTCCTTCAAGTACTGTGTTAATATGTTTCTTGTACAAGTCTACAAGATATGCATTTGGGATACATTTATTATTTGGTTTTCATATAGTGTTGTCTTCCTTTTATCTGATTTCTTAAATGAGATTAAAAAAACTTGTAGGTAAGTGAATTGAAATTTAAAAACAGAATTAAGCATCGAGTATAGCAGGTTGTTGGTCAGAAAGATGCTGGCAATGATGTATGCTGATGCCAAATTGAAGTTGTATGATGTATAGTCCAAAGTAGCAAGTTCATTCTTTGGGTTATCTCTCATACCATACTCAAAAGTATTGGATCAAGTTGACCCGTTACTATTTTTTGTTCTTTTCTTTAGATTCTTTCAGATAGTGTGTGTTATACGATGATTTTATTAGGTTGTATGCATTATAAATACATTTTGGGTGACTTTCTACCCATTTTTGCAGTTTCTTTTTAGGGATTTTTTTCTACTTTACATGTTTGAAATAAAACATAACCCGAATCAACCCGTTCAGAGTGATTTTATTCCACCACACCATTTTTCTGTAACTTTTTATATCAGCATCATTTTATTCAAGTGACGTTTTTGGTGACTCTAGATATATCATCAAAACAATAATGATGCAAAACAAGTAGCATGACATATCAGTCCAAAGAGTTAAGATCATACTTTGGGTTATTCACCATGCAAAATTTCATATTTATACTCGTTGAAAAACATACAACTATAAATTAAATAAAAAAAAATCACTTCACTCTTTCTTATCCTCATTTTTCTCTGTTGTTTGTGTTTCACCTAACACCTTTTGCTCATAGGTCAATTGTGTAACCAAACCAACCAAAATTAAACCAAGAATCACACCTTTTCTCCAATCAAAAGATTGAGAAATGAAGGATTCAATCAAAGAGATGCTAACCAGCCCAATCAAAGCCAGGTAAATGTTTCTCCTAGTTTCTGTTCCTGCTGTTTGTTTGGTCAACTCTGTGACTTTTTCAGCTTCGTCTTTTGCTATCGTTTTGTTAACTGGCTTTGACTGGCCCAAATTCTTGAAGAACAGGCCTTCATTTATTTCATTTTCGAACCGAATTTCAAAATCATCTATTTTCTTTTGATTCTCTTCTATTTCTTGCTTGCTTGCTTCTGCAGATTCTTCAAAAGCTTGCATTTGGCTTTCGATGTTTCCCATTATCTGTGAATGATAAGAGTCATAAATTAAAAGTTTTTGCCCGCAGATTAAAATTAAATTCAAAATTATATATAATCTTAGGGGTTTGCATTGGCCTGGTTTTGGGCTCAAACCGAACCCAAAACCGAAAATTCAGTTTTTGGGTTTTCGAAAACCGTTCGTTTTCAGTTTTTCCATTTGGGCTTGATATTTGAGGCTTTAAGCCGAAAAAAATGGTTCAAAATAATGAATTTGGACATGAAACTTTGGTTAATGATTAATTGATTATTACACGTTTGGGCCTGAAGTTTTGTAAATTCATAAATATGTCATACATACTTGTTCGTAAATTCAATAAAAGTTATAAAAATGTCATACATATGTTTTAAATGATGCGTCGGTTTTTTAATTTTGGATACAAGCAAAACCGAAACCGAACAAAAAAATCAGTTTTTAGAAAAGCACAAAACCGAACCATCGGTTTTTAGTTGGGTTCGGTTATTTCGGTTTGGTTATGTCGGTTATTTCGGTTTCATGTTCACCCCTATATGATACTATGAATCTCAAGTTTGAATATCATAGGTGTTAGTAGAATGTTTAAAGTTCTCTCGGTTCATATGTGGAATTCTGTTTTACACAGGACCCATGGTCCAGCACAAAGTTTCTTACCCGGCCCGGCCCGGCCCGTTATTACTCATACTAAAAATGCAATTTTGACCCGTTACCCTGCCCGCCCGCTCTGCGCATGAATTAAAGAGTGGTAGGATGTTAAAAAGTCAAACAAACCCGTGCACTGGCTTCATCAAGTTCTTTGAAAGCATTTTCGCCAACTTGGTCAAACTCAGCATTGGCGTCTTCTGCAAACTTGGTCAAATATTCGGATCGTTCGTCTAAATAATCAGTGAGACGAACCTTTTGGGCTTGAAGCATTGCTATTCTTGCTAAAATTTCTTGTTTTCTGGCATCACCATCTGGGGATGGTTCTGATGATGGGGTGTTGGCATCAGAATCTTTTGATTTGCAGATGAAGAACCTTGAATGATAGTTCTTGATGGTGAGTAAATCAGGTTTGTGAAAGAATTCATGTTTGGTGGTGGTGAAAGTTGTTTGTATGGTTTTCAATGAAATCATGGTGATGCTTTGTTTCTGCTTCTGTTTGGTTAGGAAACAGAGGAAGCTTTTTGAACCTCTTATCACTGCTGTGTTATCTTGTTTTGCTGTCAACTAATTTTCCAGAAGTTGTAAGCTTTACTTAGTTGTGCCTCATGGATGGGAAGTTGTAAGTTGGTATGGATTTGTCATTTATTTATCTGGAAGGGACTTTAGCCTATTTTTGGAAGTTGTTTAGATATTCGTTTGAGTGGGTGATGTGGTTTACTTGGTTGAGTGTGGTGCCTTAAATGGCCCATCATTTGGCATGGTTCGGCCCATTTAAGTTTAGAGAGATCCATATCATAAAATATGTGCTATCTAATAAAAAAATAAGGTGCTTTGATTCATTTCATAAAGGAACTGAAAATGGAATCTTCTGAAAATCATTAAGATGTTTTGTTATGAAATTTATTAACGGAACTAGGTTAGAAACTTGGATATTACATGGGTTGAATAAATGAAATATTAAATAGTTAGTAACAAAAATTTAGGAATTATGAAACAATATTAAATAGTTAGTAACAAATTTTTTTTTAAAATTACGTATAAATACTTTAAGTATATAAAGAGAGAACAACATTTGACATATTTGAGAGTTGGTTTCATAGCAAGTGAAAATGGAAGGAGAGATGCGATTCTGAACAACATTTATTATTATTATTACTACCTTTTTATCATTGTTCGATTGTTGGAAGGTACATTTACTATTGTAGGTTTATAATGTCAAATAATCGAGTTGCCTTCATCATTCGATTGTTGCAGGTTTATCAATTTTAAAGAATCATCGTCTTCATCACCTTATGGCTATGGTTCGATTTTGTTGGTCAAATTCATGGATCATCGCCTTCTGGCCATTTCCAGGTTAGGTTCTCTTTAGGAAGCACGCAGGTTCAATTTCCCAGCCGTTTTACAGGCTTGATTCTCCTAGGCGGTGCTACAGGTTCACATTCTTCTCCTTTTTTGGTCCCAAACCGTGGGGTGATGGGGTTGTAATCATCATTGTAAGTGTAGTGGTAGCATCATCGTTGACGGTGAACGATGTGAGGAACTTGGATGATGCTGGTAACCATGGAGATGTAAGGACTAATCAATGATAGGATAATTGAATATGATGAATTGGAACTTGGATACAGTGAATGTAGCACCAGTGAAGGGAAATAATGTTTTTTTATCTTCAAAGTCTAATTGAATATTAAAAATTCCATCACTAATATGAATGAAATGTGAAATCCTTTAGATCACAGAAAAAGTTTTCGATTCCGATTCCTTCTATGTACCAACTACACATAATTTTTTATTTTTTGTTGACGTTAATTTCAGTTCCATCTAATCCGGTGAACCAAACGGACCTTAATCATAAAACGTTTGGTTTTAGTGCTAACTAAACTAACGTTAGAATTTGTGTCACGTTTTTATAAAGTTACTATTATATTCTTTTATTAAAAAATAAAAAAAACAGCAAAATTAGAGCTGAAAAAGCTAACATTTAGTACGAACAATTGATCTGAATCATAAGACAAAAACGTAGTAAGAAAATTACAGAGACAAAGCTTGACAATTCATAGGGTTCCGTGCCTCTTTATTTTCACTTTACCTTTTTCTTTTTCTTTTATTGGAATGGTGGTGTGTTTTCACCCTCACTTTTTGACTTTATTGTGATCAAGATCAATTGTATTTTTTGATCACTGTGCTTTTACATTTTTTTTTAAATTACAAAATGATTTTTTAATCATATCATCCAATTTTTACATTTAGAAATCAAATATGTGACAATCATTCAATGTTTATTGTGTTGGAAATGTTCTTCATTTAAAGTAAGAAGCAGAACATGATGATTTGAACAACAAGAGTAACAACAAACCAACCCAATTAACCAACCAATTTCAAGATAACATAAACATAAACCATGTGTTATTATTACACAATGAAATGCAGTAAAAGATGAACCTTTTTTTAGTTCAGTAGAGCCCAAGCATGCTTCTGGCGATCGAATGCGAGTTACTCATAGGTCTACTCTTCGTTGAAATCCCGATTCCTGATCTTCGACTGCCACTCAATGGCGCTAAGTAGAACCGTAAGAGCCCGTTGTCAATATGATTCGGCGAGTATCTTGCACTATGGTTCCGTTCAAGAACAAACTCATCTCCTGTTCTTCTGTTCTTCCCGAATTTACTGTCCGTGTTATTAGGGTTTGATTTCCTCAATGAAGAACTTCTCCAGCTTACACTACTATTGCTTCTTAAAACCTTCCTGTTAACCTCATTATTACAATCTTGCCACGATTCCGAGTAAGATCTTCCAACACCGCTTACAGTGCTGCATCGATCTTCGTCATCGTCTTTACTCCGGCGGTGGATGAATCCCCATAGCTTCCACCTCCATTTTCGAGGCTTCTTTGCCTCCTTCTCTCCCCCAATTGGATGAATCACATTATCCCTATCCCTAAAACCTAATTCAAATGTTTCAGAACAATCATCCCTTAAGGAATTCGAAATCCTAGGGGGATCAATTGTGGCAGATGAAACTACCTTTGTTTCATCCAACTCTGCAACTACAGATGCAACCATTTTTCTAATGGAATTGGACCTGTCTAGGCTTTTTCTCCTCTTAGAGGAAGAATCCAGGTAATACTCTCGGGTCTGAATCGACCCGCCCGGGATGTTATCGTCGGGAACCTGGAGATTTTCAACGGGGATCTGCGAATCACAACGTGGCACGTGTACAACAGGGGGATCTTCCACCATAGGAGGAAGCCGTGGGAACGTTTTACCAATCAAGTACCCATCCCATGAAGCCCTAGGCTCATCAAATGAGTATCTCGGGTCATCAAACGAGATCCGACCCACATCTAACGAAAACCTAGGGTCTGTATCACAGGATCGCCGGCCGAATCCGTAATCGGCGATTTCGGACTGAGTTTCACGGTATTGACGTGAAATCGGCTTCTCCACCGGCAATGTTGACGATAAAATAACGCCGTTAGTTCCGGCGACACGCTCCTTCTGTTTTCGCCTCCATTTATGCCATTTTTTAGTCAAAACAGACGCCGCTGACCAGAAGTTTGACCGTGAAGGTTTTTTGGATTGTGAATCGAGATCTATATGATCTCTCATTGGCTTCAACTCATCTGAAACTGATTCCTCCTTTTTTTCAATTTGTTGTTGTTGTTCTTCTTCTTCTTCCACAATGTTGTTCTCTAAATCATTCACAATTCTCTCTTCTGCTTCTTCAGAAACCCTAATTTCTTCTTCTTCTCCGTCGTCGTCGTCGTGAATTTGATCCTCTTCGTTGTCTTCTTCTTCTTCTTCTTCTTCTTCTTCTCTGTTCGTTTCCAGAACGACGCCGTTGTTGCCTAGGTTTTGTTGTTGAGAATACGAGTGCCTCGGTTTGTTCTCGTCGTGAATCGAAAATAGCGTCCAGAGCGTGTTTCTTCCCCTAACGTCACAGGATTTCCGTTGAGGCTCGTAAACACAAGCCGAGATCGCTAATCCTTCGTTTTTCGAGGCGGAGAACGACTTTGTACGGCGTATCTCCGGGAAGAATGAGTTCCTCGTTGCCGCTGTTGTTTTGTTTTTGTTGGCTTCTGAAGAGGACGAGACTCTGAAAATGGACTTAATCGAGGAGGTGGAGTTACGGCGGGAAGAAGACGACGCAACGGCGGCATTGGCTGATTGATCTAGAGTAGTGAGACGTTCGCAGAGGCATGACGGGCAGAAACCGGTGAAGTTCTCGTCGGGATGACGGTCGCAGCTGAAGGACGAGCGAGGCGGCTGCAGCGTAGGCACCGCCGGCGGCGGCGGTAGCTGGTCTATTGTTGGATTCATAACAGACGGTGGCGGTGGTGGTGCGGTGGTGGAATGGTGGAAACAGTGTTCATGTTAGCAAAACAGTGAAAGCTGAGTGTTTAATGTGAGAATGAAATCGTTTACGTTTCCGAGAGTTTATTTTTTCTGTCACACAGACAGTGAAGACACTTGAATTAAATTACCTCTATTTATTTTTATTACTAAAAATTAAAATAAAATTTCTTTTTGCCTTTCAAAAAAACAAAAATAAAAAAATAAAAAAACAACCGCTTTTTTAATTTCTTTTCCGTTGGATACCTTACTTCTCCACGACCCTTAATTGATTGATTATTTATTTTTATTAAAGAACATTTAATACTTGTATCAATGCATGTTATGCATTTTTATATTTATTACTTCAATATAAATTTAGTGTAGTTTTAATGTTTTATTTCTATTTTAATATGTATAATAATAATTTTATAATTTTAATTTCCACCGTTGTGAAAAAAAGGATTTTCAAAGATTCGTTTAAAAGGGAAAAGTAATATACAATCCACTTTTTTCTCTCTTTAGTTTTTGTCTCTCTTTTCCTCCTCTCGCTTTCTTCCTGCTTATTTTTTACACTTTGATGAAAAAAAAACACTTATTCTTCTCTTCAAATAAAAGTCTTGGTTAAAGAACATCCCACCATTTAAATACGCTTTTAAAACTCTTGTTTAAACGGCGATGGCTATCAAAAATGTTTTTCTTTTAAACTTCTAACTGCTACTTAAAAAAAATCTATAGAGAACATATAGAATGCTAGAAATATGATGTCAAACATGATAGTCAAACACGTAGACAAACATTTTGTTTAGCTTTAAAATTTTAGAATATAGTCATCTTTTCGGGCGCGGTCTAGAGTCTCAAGCTCATATGGTTAAGTTCATTGTAAAACTTTCTTATAAAGAGGGACATGACTTACATTAATGAAGTGTCTTCCAACTCCACATCTACATACACTTGTAACCCTCTAATTTCAATATCCTCCATCAAGACACATACATATACCTAGTCTTATGATGGAGGAAGGGAGTTGAGACCACATGACACACATTGCTAATATATACACACACGTACAGTTTTTACGAATTTTGTATTGTTGTTTACGAGGTTTACTGACTTTTACTAATTTTAACTCACTTTTAGGGTTATGTTTGCAATCGTAAGTCACGTGGATAACAAATAGGCTAATTTTTTTTGTTAAAAACTAACTAGTATTAACGTCAAGGGTTAAAGACGCAATCATGTCACAAAAGGTTTGGTCTGTGTAAAATCCATGTTTTTCTTGATATTTCATATTGTGCAATAAATGACAATTTCAATCTCATGTTCAAATTTAAAACGTAGTGTCGCATCATTTACTATTTTCATGTGCAAATAGGGAGTATTATCATAATATTATAAGTACATACACATATTTTACATTGCTACAATAACAACTGAAACAAACCTACGCTATCTCACAAACTACAAGGACTAGTTTTGAAAATTATCAAAATATCACTTGGCACGGTCGCGCCATGACCTGGAACGGTCGCGCCAAGTAGACTCGGTCGCGCCATGACCTGGCATGGTCGCGCCCCGTAAACACGGTCGCGCCATGCATCGGCACGGTCGCGCCTGAAACCCAGTTGAAACGCAGAAACTGTCTTTAATCGCAAATCTGTTCGAATCCGAAATTGTAACGCTTATTGTGCCGTTTCAAACCATTCATTACGAATTAATCATTCTCGATTAACCGCATTAGTGATTAGAAACCAAAAACCGTCATACTTTCATCTCCTTCTCTCAATCTCGTCCAATTCACGAAACGCTCTCGAAATCAAACCTCTGCGCACGATCTTCAAGCTTCTGTAATCATATTCCTCTCATCAATCGTACCGGAATCCCAGCAGAAGACGCCAAGGATCAACACACCGAAGTCGGAACTCCGTTTGGTCGAACTCCACCAATTTGATATCGTTTAAGGTAATTAAACACATCCTCAGACTCATTTCAATTCCGTGATCGAAAGCCCTAACCTATTCAGGGCTTATACCATCGAATTAAACACGAACAAGATCTAGGGTTCATTACGTTTTGGGTTAATCGAACTACACCCTAGACATGATCTCCGTTCAATTAAAATACATGGTTAGATTCGCAAACACCCAACAATCGAAAGCCCTATGAATTCACCCGTTATTAATACAGGATTTAGACAATTTAGCTTCTGGAACATTCAGACACGGTCGTGCTAATCGATTAGCACGGTCGTGCCTCTTGTCCAGGCATGGTCGCGCCCCATGCCTAAGCACGGTCGCGCCCCGTGCCTAAGTGCGGTCGCGCCATACCTTTGGCACAGTTGTGCCCTACCTTTGGTCAGAACCTGATTCTTCTGTTATTTTAATAAAAACTCAATTTCCTTTATAAAAATTATTTTATAAAACCCCAAGGCCCAGAATTGTTTTCATAAACTAAATTACCAACTTGGAAATCTTAAACAAATAAATTAAATCATTTCTAATGGATTAAAAAGTAATAAATTTTAAATAAAATGTTTACATATAATTGTGTTATTCAAAACTTACACAAACTATTTTATATACTAATATATGTTTATAATGCCTCTTGACACATTTTCATGAACAAATAAACAAAAAGAAATTAATTATTATTTTAGTTAATTATTCAAAATTAAACCACAAACCTTTCATAACTAAATTTGAACCTTCAAATGTAAACGCAAACATAACCCCTTTGTATAAGTCCTTACACTCACTCCTATTGAAGCCTTAGAATTTCCTTAGACATTGTGCATACTATTAATCCAAAGTTATACTATTTTACTCTAGGTCAAACTTAGTGATTAGCAAATCACTTGAGTTATCCAAAGCTCGTGTTAACTACTACAATTTGATACAAGTGAGTATTACATAGCCCCTTTTACTCTTTTACACTTTTTGGGGTGAAATATGAACTCTATACACACAATTGCTTACATTTACACAAACTACACAAATACAATCCTCTTTACATTCATGTGTGCAAATTTGAGCTTTATGTTTGAGTGCTAGGTGTGTTAACTATTTATGTGCATGCATGCTAGTTACAAAGGTTTGATTGTACTTTGGTTACACAATGGTTACTCCCCATAAATGCCTTATTTTATCATGTTATGTAAGGATTGATTTACTCACATCTATATTCTATTTATATACAAACCTGTGTATGCTCACCAACTTTTTAGTTGACCTTATTTTATTCATGTTTCAGGTGCTAACGTGTGAGTTTGATCAAGATATGCTACACATAGGGTTTGGACTTAGTTAAATTTAAATAAAGAATATTATGTATTTCAATTTCGTACTTGTTTGAATTTGGTTGTGTTTGATTTGTTTGAAACTATGCAATGAAATTTGATGATTAAAATATTGCAATCTAGTCAACCTCGTGCTCATGAACAGTCTACATGTCCCGCCCCGATGATTCCGTCGTCGGTTGGGGTGTGACAGATTGGTATCAGAGCCTTGGTTATAGGGAACTAGGTTATTAGACACCTTTGACCTAGACTATAACTTTAGGACACCCATTATGCCATGCTTCATGATTCTGTGTTATGTGCTATATACTATGTGTTACATGCTTACTATGTTAATTAGTATTTCATTTTATGCCTTACTTGTTAAAAATAAAAAATAAAAAATTCATGACTTATTAAAACTATACTTAAATAAATAAATTATTATCTCTACCCATACCCTAAACCTCATAACCTTCTTACCTCCTTCTCTGTCATCACCATCATAGCATGTGGAAACTTCATGAATCTAAATCTATAAAATTGTTTTATTTCTTCGTTAAGGTTTTTAAACTTTGTTAATTATTTGAGGACACGTGCAATCTGGAAGGGTGACACCTGTATTCTGGGTTTTCTGTCTAGGAAAGCATTTCACATAAATCCCAATCAACCGAGGGACCCTTATGCTTTCCTGGGAATTCCCGGGATGAGTGTTTACTTATAGGCTAAAGCACGTCTCTTTGAAAGTTATATAAGTTTAATTAACCTTAATATATCATAGTATTCATGTGATTATGTCACTATATGGGTACAATCCAAACCATGATTAACCATTTTATTCAATATCTTGTCCTTTTTAAATCCAATCAAATTTCATAAACTTTTATATCTTTTCTTGTCTTGTGAAAATCTGTAGAATGCCTCCCCGTCGTGCTGCTGAAACCAACAACAACACCGATATTGCTGCTATCCTTACGCAACTTGTAACTCAACTCACCCAAGCTAATGGAGCCGCCAATAGTAACCATGGAACTAATGGTGGTGGTGGTGCCAACCCACCACAATGCACCTTCAAGCACTTCAACTCGTGTAATCCTCTTAAGTTCTATGGTACTGAGGGAGCCACAGGACTCCTTCAATGGTTTGAAAGTATTGAGGGCACCTTCCTCAATAGTGACTGCCCCGATAACCTTCGTGTTCGTCATGCCACAAGTGTCTTCCAAAAACGGGCATTCACGTGGTGGAATGGGGAAAGAAGAACTAGAGGCATAGAAGCAGCAATGGCCTTACCGTGGGATGAGGTTAAGAGACTGATGACCGAAGAGTTCTGTCCTCGGAATGAAGTGAAAAAGCTGGAAGCTGAGTTTTGGGATCTTACCCAAGACAGTGGTGAAAGTTTAGCTTATACAACTCGGTTTCATGAGCTGAGTCTTCTTGTGCCCCATATGGTTACACCTTTATCCCGTTGCATTGAAAAGTACATTGGTGGATTGCCTAGGCAGATTCAAGATACTGTCTTAGGGAGAAACCCCGCAACACTTGAAAATGTTATCCGACTATCTGCTACTTTGACCGACAACCATGTGAAAGCAGGGACTTTGACTAGAAAAGGCACCAAGAAGGTTCCCGACACTACAACCCCTCCTTCACACATCAAGGAAGCTAGAACCGAACCCTACCACAATAATAAGAAAAGAAAGGCTAAGAATTATGCTGTGATCACTCATGCTATGCCTGTTAACCAAGTTGCTCCTTTGGCTCAAACACCAGTCAAGAAGCCATATGTTGGGATCTACCCACTTTGTACCACATGCAATTATCACCACCTCCAAACCATTCCCTGCCGCCTTTGCACCCATTGTGGAAAATATGGCCATACGGTCAATGTTTGTAGAGCCAAAGCACTTGCAGGTCAAGTCAACCCACCAGCCCGAACCAACCATCAAGTGGCTAATCAAGGTGTGCATGCTATTGCAAATGGGCGTGCTTGTTATGAATGTGGCAACCCGAATCATTTCCGAGACCAGTGTCCAACGTTCATCAATGCTAGCCAAGGCGGAGCTCATGGGCGTGCTTTCAACATAAACGCCAACGAAGCTCAGTGTCACAACCCCGGGCTACCCCTGCCCGGGCGTCGCGAGATAATGCTGGTATCTGAATGAGGTCCCATAAATTTGGACAGCGGAAGTCTTTGTTTTTACTTGATGCCTTTTTGTAATGAAATGTAATGTAAATAACCTCAAGGGTTAATTCTGTACTTTTTGTCAAAACTTGGGATCCACGTCCCTTTTCATTTCATGATAATAGATCTTCAAAAGTCTATTATATAATGTACAGTGATTGAAATAATTTACATAATACAAGCCATTCAAAATGTCTAGGATCTACGTCCGTTCCAACATTTGGTCTTGTATTAGTCTGCCACAGGGATTTTGATATGCCTAAAGATCTTGTCTTTACTGCATCACCCTGAATTTAATGATTTCTTTCATTACCTGTGAAAAACGTTTTGAAAATGAACATCAGCATAAAGCTGGTGAATCACATTTAACTGACACGAAAATGATTTCTAACATAAACCAAATTAAAGCCTTTAAGCACGTTTTTGTATGGTAAATCTACACATTCAGCAGTCTATTTCACCTGAAGTATATACCACCTACATACACTGGGTTAACTGCCATGGGGTCAACTGGCTGAGCGCTATGTCTCAGACTGATAGCCTATTCCCAGGGTGATGATGCTAAGAACCTTGTTCTTAGTCTTACATGATACTCAGGAACTCGTCCCTCGTATAATCTGCTAAGGAAACCCATCCTTAGTCTTATGATTTCCCATTACATGATCTGTACCCAGCCACGGACCGGACTTTCACCCGTCACATGTATACCATTTGATCAAATCTACGTATGCTTATGGCCTGAATGCTATCACGTAGATTACCCTTATGATTAAAGCATTTAATTTGTTTCATGCCGTTTTCGTAAATAAAATGGTTTTATCGTTTGAAAAGCGTTAAACGTGTTCACCTTGATTTTGATGGCTGGTAGGGTTGTAGGCTTCGGAATTTGAGCAGAACCTCGACACGTTTCTTCCTAGGGAAGACACGATTAACGAGAATATATATGAGAGAATATATATATAATTGCGGCTATATATATATGAATAGTTTTAACGATACCTACTTCGCGGGATTTGGACGAAACTTCGGCTGGTGCAGGATTTCGTTTGGACTCTTGGATAGCACTTCGGGATGTCGTGGAGCTTGAAAGAACGGGGTTTGTGTGAAACGAACGTTTGGAAACTGTACAGAATTCAATCCCCTTTGAAGGCCTTTTATAGGCTGGAATTCCGGTCCCTCGCGTACCGCGAGGCCGGCCAAGGAAATCCCTCGCGTACCGCGAGGGGATGACAAGTCGCGAATCGAGGTGAGTCAGCATGACACGTGGCAGCAGGTGGCAAGTGTACATGACACGTGTTTTCTGGCCCTGACGCGTGTACTATTCCCTCGCGTACCGCGAGACTTCATCGAAGATCTTCTCGCGTACCGCGAGAAGGTGATTTTCTGGCGCATAAGCAGTCCCCTCGCGTACCGCGAGGTTTTGTCAAAATCTCCCTCGCGTACCGCGAGGGAGTGAAATTTTGAATTTTTCTTTTCTTTTTATTTTTGGGTGTTACACTCAGGCCAACAATGATGTGGTCAACGGTACGTTCCTTGTTAATAGTCAATATGCCTCCATTTTATTTGATACCGGTGCAGATAAGAGTTTTGTGTCACTTAACTTTGAATCCTTACTTGCTAAAACATGATCCAAATTAGAGAAAACCTTCACCGTAGAAGTAGCAAATGGTGACTCTCTTACAATTGACTCCATTATCTATGACTGCACACTAGAACTCAATGATCATACATTTCCAATCAACCTCGTACCAATGTCACTGGGAAGTTTTGACATCATCATAGGCATGGATTGGCTGTCGGATCACCATGCTGAAGTCATCTGTTTTGAGAAGTGCATCCGAATACCTTTACCGTCTGGAGAAACACTAAGAGTCTTTGGTGAAAAGCCTTGCAAAGGACTCAAGCTCATGTCATGTACTACCGCTCAAAAGTACTTACGAAAGAAGTACGTGGCCTTCTTAGCCTATATTGTTCAAAAGGATGTCAAAAAGAAGAGTATTCAAGACATCCCCATCATCCGGGATTTTCCCGAGGTATTCCCCGAAGATCTATCTGGTCTTCCACCTGTTCGACAAGTAGAATTTCGCATATACCTTATACTCGGAGCTAACCCCGTGGCTAGAGATCCATACCGTCTTGCACCTTCTGAAATGCAAGAACTTGCAAGCCAACTCCAAGAGCTCTCCGACAAGGGTTTCATTCGTCCAAGTCATTCACCGTGGGGTGCACCCGTCTTATTCGTCAAGAAGAAGGATGGGTCATTCCGCATGTGTATTGACTACCGTGAACTCAACAAGCTTACCATCAAGAACCGTTACCCATTGCCTAGGATTGATGATCTCTTTGATCAACTTCAAGGTTCTACTTGCTTCTCAAAGATTGATCTTCGATCTGGTTATCACCAACTCCGTGTGCAAGAGGAAGATATTCCAAAGACTGCCTTCCGAACAAGATATGGTTACTACGAGTTCATGGTTATGCCTTTTGGGTTAACCAATGCACCCGCAGTTTTCATGAACCTCATGAATCGTGTGTGTAAACCGTATCTTGACAAATTTGTGATCGTCTTCATTGACGATATTCTGATCTACTCCAAGACTAAAGCCGACCATGAGCAACACCTTAGGTTGGTTTTGGATCTCTTGAGGAAAGAGCAACTATATGCCAAGTTCTCCAAGTGTGAATTTTGGCTAAAGGAGGTACAATTCCTAAGTCATATCGTCAATGATAAGGGTATTCATGTTGATCCTACAAAAATCGAAGCTGTTAAGAATTGGAATGCCCCTAAGACCCCCACCGAAGTTCGTTCGTTTCTTGGTCTTGCGGGATATTATCGACGTTTCATTTCAAATTTCTCCAAGATTGCTGTCCCCCTCACCGCTTTGACCCACAAGGGTAAACCTTATGAATGGGGACCAAAACAAGAAGAATCTTTCCAAACTCTCAAGCAAAAGTTGTGCAATGCTCCTATATTGACCCTCCCTGAAGGGAATGATGATCTAGTTGTCTACTGTGATGCCTCCAACCAAGGTCTCGGTTGCGTTCTCATGCAACGAGGCAAGGTGATCGCTTATGCATCAAGGCAACTTAAGATTCACGAGAAGAATTATACGACGCACGATCTCGAATTGGGTGAGGTCGTATTCGCATTGAAGATTTGGAGACATTATCTTTATGGCACAAAATGTGTGGTGTTCACCGACCACAAAAGTCTCCAACATATCTTCAACCAAAAAGAACTCAATATGAGGCAACGACGTTGGGTTGAACTCCTTAACGACTACGACTGCGAGATTCGTTACCATCCCGGCAAAGCGAATGTTGTAGCCGACGCTTTGAGTCGTAAGGACCATGTAGTGCTTCATTGTATCCGAATCCAAACCGACATTCAAATTCGTATCCTAGAAGCTCAACACGTCTCAGTCACCGAGGGTAACATGTACGAGGAAATGTCGTGTGGTGTTGAACTTCAGCTTGAATCTAAACCCAATGGCTTACTTTATTACTTGAACCGTATTTGGGTTCCCGATCGCGACGATCTCCGTGCATTTCTCATGAACGAGGCTCACAAGACTCGTTATTCTATTCATCCTGGTGCGGATAAAATGTACCAAGATCTTCGCCCACAATATTGGTGGCCCGGTATGAAGAAAGACATTGCTCTCTATGTTGCCAAATGTCTAACTTGCTCCAAAGTCAAGGCCGAGCACCAACGTCCTTCCGGTTTGCTCGAACAACCAGAAATCCCTGTGTGGAAATGGGAGAATTTAGCTATGGACTTCATTACCAAACTCCCTCGCACCTCAAGTGGTTACGATAGCATTTGGGTGATCATTGACCGCCTCACTAAATCTGCTCACTTCTTGCCTATCCGTGAAGACTATCGGGTTGAAAAACTGGCCCGAATTTACATTGACGAAATCGTGAGTCGTCACGGTGTTCCATTAAACATAATCTTCGATAGAGATGCTCGTTTCACCTCCCGTTTTTGGCAATGCCTCCAAACTGCTCTTGGTACACGATTGGATTTGAGCACGGCTTACCACCCCCAAACTGATGGTCAGTCCGAGCGAACAATCCAAACTCTTGAAGACATGCTTAGAGCATGTGTAATTGATTTTGGTGGAAATTGGGATTCACATTTATCCCTAATTGAGTTCTCTTACAACAATAGCTACCACACAAGTATCAACATGGCTCCATTTGAAGCTCTCTATGGTCGTAAGTGTCGTTCTCCTATCTGTTGGAACGAGATTGGTGAAGCACAAATCACCGGTCCCGAGTTAATCCAAGAAACATCCGACAAGATCATTCAAATCCGTGACAACATCCGAGTAGCGAGGAGTCGGCAAAAGAGCTATGCTGACAAACGACGAAAACCCTTGGAATTCCAAGTCGGTGATCTTGTTCTTCTTAAAGTGTCCCCATGGAAGGGTGTGATCCGTTTTGGAAAGAAAGGCAAGGTAGCACCTCGCTATGTGGGTCCATTCAAGATCCTTGAAAGGATTGGGAAAGTGGCCAACAAACTCGAGCTACCTCCATCACTTGGCAATGTGCATCCTACATTTCATGTATCAAATCTGAAGAAATGTCTTGCTGACGAAAACCTTCATATACCTCTTGACGATGTACGCATTGATGACACGATGCACTTCGTTGAGAAACCGATAGAGATTATGGACCGTGAGGTAAAACAACTCAAACGAAGCCGTATTCCTATTGTCAAAGTTCGTTGGGAATCTAAACGAGGCCCCGAGTTTACTTGGGAACGAGAAGACCAAATGAAACTCAAGTATCCACACCTCTTTGCTGATTCAGTAGCCTCAACTAGTTAAATTTCGGGACGAAATTCCCTCAACTAGGGGATACTGTAACATCCATGTTTTTCTTGATATTTCATATTGTGCAATAAATGACAATTTCAATCTCATGTTCACATTCAAAACATAGTGTCGCATCATTTACTATTTTCATGTGCAAATAGGGAGTATTATCATAATATTATAAGTACATACACACATTTTACATTGCTACAATAACAACTGAAACAAACCTACGCTATCTCACAAACTACAAGGACTAGTTTTGAAAATTATCAAAATATCACTTGGCACGGTCGCGCCATGACCTGGCACGGTCGCGCCAAGTAGACTCGGTCGCGCCATGACCTGGCACGGTCGCGCCCCGTAAACACGGTCGCGCCATGCATTGGCACGGTCGCGCCTGAAACCCAGTTGAAACGCAGAAACTGTCTTTAATCGCAAATCTGTTCGAATCCGAAATTGTAACGCTTATTGTGCCGTTTCACACCATTCATTACGAATTAATCATTCTCGATTAACCGCATTAGTGATTAGAAACCAAAAACCGTCATACTTTCATCTCCTTCTCTCAATCTCGTCCAATTCACGAAACGCTCTCGAAATCAAACCTCTGCGCACGATCTTCAAGCTTCTGTAATCATATTCCTCTCATCAATCGTACCGGAATCCCAACAGAAGACGCCAAGGATCAACACACCGAAGTCGGAACTCTGTTTGGTCGAACTCCACCAATTCGATATCGTTTAAGGTAATTAAACACATCCTCAGACTCATTTCAATTCCGTGATCGAAAGCCCTAACCTATTCAGGGCTTATACCATCGAATTAAACACGAACAAGATCTAGGGTTCATTACGTTTTGGGTTAATCGAACTACACCCTAGACATGATCTCCGTTCAATTAAAATACATGGTTAGATTCGCAAACACCCAACAATCGAAAGCCCTATGAATTCACACGTTATTAATACAGGATTTAGACAATTTAGCTTCTGGAACATTCAGACACGGTCGTGCTAATCGATTAGCACGGTCGTGCCTCTTGTCCAGGCATGGTCGCGCTCCGTGCCTAAGCGCGGTCGCGTCATACCTTTGGCACGGTTGTGCCCTACCTTTGGTCAGAACCTGATTCTTCTGTTATTTTAATAAAAACTCAATTTCCTTTATAAAAATTATTTTATAAAACCCCAAGGCCCAGAATTGTTTTCATAAACTAAATTACCAACTTGGAAATCTTAAACAAATAAATTAAATCGTTTCTAATGGATTAAAAAGTAATAAATTTTAAATAAAAGGTTTACATATAATTGTGTTATTCAAAACTTACACAAACTATTTTATATACTAATATATGTTTATAATGCCTCTTGACACATTTTCATGAACAAATAAACAAAAAGAAATTAATTATTATTTTAGTTAATTATTCAAAATTAAACCACAAACCTTTCATAACTAAATTTGAACCTTCAAATGTAAACGTAAACATAACCCCTTTGAATAAGTCCTTACACTCACTCCTATTGAAGCCTTAGAATTTCCTTAGACATTGTGCATACTATTAATCCAAAGTTATACTATTTTACTCTAGGTCAAACTTAGTGATTAACAAATCACTTGAGTTATCCAAAGCTCGTGTTAACTACTACAATTTGATACAAGTGAGTATTACATAGCCCCTTTTACTCTTTTACACTTTTTGGGGTGAAATATGAACTCTATACACACAATTGCTTACATTTACACAAACTACACAAATACAATCCTCTTTACATTCATGTGTGCAAATTTGAGCTTTATGTTTGAGTGCTAGGTGTGTTAACTATTTATGTGCAATTTATGTGCAATCATTAACTATTCAAGCCGACGGTTAACAATGATAGATCTATTGAGTCTGACAAACCCACCCAGATTGGGGTGATTGTTACCGACAACACAATTTGCATGCTAGTTACAAAGGTTTGATTGTACTTTGGTTACATAATGGTTACTCCTCATAAATGCCTTATTTTATCATGTTATGTAAGGATTGATTTACTCACATCTATATTCTATTTATATACAAACCTGTGTATGCTCACCAACTTTTTAGTTGACCTTATTTTATTCATGTTTCAGGTGCTAACGTGTGAGTTTGATCAAGATATGCTACACATAGGCTTTGGACTTAGTTAAATTTAAATAAAGAATATTATGTATTTCAATTTCGTACTTGTTTGAATTTGGTTGTGTTTGATTTGTTTGAAACTATGCAATGAAATTTGATGATTAAAATATTGCAATCTAGTCAACCTCGTGCTCATGAACAGTCTACATGTCCCGCCCCAATTATTCCGCCGTCGGTTGGGGTGTGACAGTCTGAGTTTGCAGTTTTCAAAAATATTGGGGCTAAACATGCAATTTTATCAAAACACATAGGCCATTTGTGCATTTAACAAAAGATGTGTATTTGTCACTAAACTAAATAGCCAAACTTATCAATAAACTTTGAAAGACATACCTTTTCCCCCTTGATTTTGTGAAGTTACTTTGGAAAATGGATGGTTGAGGTTGGTTTGTTCACTTTACAAAAAGAATTTGGTAACCTTAGTTTCAAAAAATAAGAAAACACTAGGTGAGTCAAGTTAACAACTACATCTAGCTTGGTTAAGTCGGCTCAATGATTTGACTACATTTTTTAGTGGGGTGAACGGTGGATCTAAATAATCATACTTTTTTGCAATTTTTATTTCCATAATATTATGTGCATGTTTCAATGATTTATATTATAATCATTGAATATTTACACTTTATATATGTCATAATTATTTCCATTTACAAATCATGAAGGAATGCCCTTTTTATGGTTATCATACCCATTTTCATAAAACATTAATGAATTAAAGGTGAAAGGAGGAAGTATTGAGGGTGATGGCAGTCACGGCGGCTTCACCACCACACCACGGGCGCCTTAGTTACTCTATTCTAGTCACATGTCTCATGCACATTCCTTTATATGTGTTATGCATGTATGTGGATCAAAGTTTCAATTTTCGAATTAATTTATTTAAAAAACATTAAGTGGTAAAAGAATATAATGATAAGTTTTTCTTTTTAATTAAAAAATATATTCCATTTAATATATTATCAGTATACTTAAATTCTATTATACTTGACAACAAAACATAAGTCTTTTTCAGAAAATAAAACTTGATGTATGTTACCCTTTAATAATAGGGGAATTTACATATATACCCTTCCTAAATTCCTTTATTACATATTTACCTAACCCTAAAATTTAATTACATATTTTCGTTTCCTAAAATCTATATATTACATATTTATCCAATTCATTAAAAATAACTTATTTTATTACTATTTTACCCTTAATGAACCAATTAAAATACTATTACATATATCCCCTTTCTAAATATTTGTGAGAGACAATTGTGTAATTTTAAGTTAATTGAAGAAATATGTAATTAAAGTTAGAGGTTAGGGATATATATAATTTTAAAGTTTAATAGGGGAAAATATGTAATTTAGAAGTTTAATAATATTGTGCACTCACCTCAAGTTTCAAAACTATCTTTATACTTCCGGATTCTCGATCGTCATGCATTCCTAAACAAACAATCTCATGTTATTTTAATCATAATAATATTGTGCTCTTATAAAATCTTTAAAACATCATTCGACATCGTTTTACATACAACTTAAATAAAAATACATAAACAACCAAGTATTTTCTCACCTTTTAAAATAAACAAAATGAATATAACTAAATATTTAAAAAATAATTTATTTTAATAAAAATATATAAAAAAAATTGTAGAAGAATAAGGTTTTGTTTTGAGTTGTGGTTTAATATGAAAGAAGTGTGGTTATTTTTTGAAATGTGCAGGAGACATAGTCTGAAAGAGCATAGAAGATTTTGCATCTCATGTTTTCATTCAATCACTGACAGTCCCAGCTTTTTCTTTTTTAATTATGCGTAACAATTATTTTTTATTTTTTAAAGTTTAGGTTATGAATTTTATAATTTTAAACCTCAGAAAAGACATTTTAACGATCTTTGTCGAGGGCTAAAAAATATTCGCTCGATATATGTGTAACTAAATACTTATTTACTGGTGTGTGTAATATATATTATATAATCTATATATATTATCTAAAAGTTCAGTTTGTATTAAATATTTATAGTGACTAACAACTTAACATGATTAACCTATGAAAAAACATGAAATCAGTAGAAATATAATGTTTAGTGTCATTAGTTTTGATGATGGGAAGCGAATCATTAAAGACACACGAGACACGCACATCTTAGGATCCTAATTAGTTTTATGCATGCAATTATCTTAAATTATAATGTATTAACACTAACTACTTGTCATAATTACCCAAAAAAACATTTTTTTTAACATCAACAATGAATATACCATATAAGGCTAGCAAATTCCTAATACAAACACCGATTACCAAAATGATTTAATAACACCAATAGCAATAAGAAAACATCTCAGACTCCAACCTCAGCCAAGACAGATGGGTTAATTACCCAATTATCCTAATCGAACCAAGACTTTTGCGTATGTTACTTAACCTATTAAAGGATACAATCTTGATATCCTCCACCATTTTATCAATTGAAATCCTTCTCTTAGAGAAAACCTATTAATTCACTCACTTTCCTGCTAATCCAGTAGGTCGAATAAATAATAAGACTCTAATTTTTTTGCTCATGTCATGATTAGAACCCAACTCAGATTATCAGCCAATTGACAGACCTAGACCACTTGCGACAAATCCTGAATCATCCAAGCCGAAACTTTCCTCCAAATTTTTTTTGCAATCGGGCACCGGATAAAAAGACGATCCTCAAGCTCCAATGTACATAATGAACAAGTTGAATAAGGAATGTCGACTCCACGAATAACCAAGGATGAAGAAACCAGAATTCTATACTGAAACAAACGCCATACAATACATTTCACCTTTATTGGAAACCCATTGTAACCATAGTAATTCGATCTTTTGAGTTGGTTGGAGTGAATGCTCAACATTTACCGCATGTGTTGGTGGAGAAGGAATGGGAAACGTCTTACGCTCATCTCCATTTATCCGACCCATTAGAGAACTTATAATTTTTGTCCATCTCTTCAAGATCGGCTATTTCTTGAGACAAAACTGTAGCAACCCTACGACTAGTCTAGTCCCACGAGAAAGCCACGAGTGAGTTACCGATCCACCTAACTGGCGAACTCTATCCAAAATGAGGCAGTTTTACCCAAGAACATATGCACATAGTGCATATTGATAGTTATATTTCTATTCTCCAATAAATTATAAATATTTGTGATGTGGTACACCTCAACAATTAAGGTTTTTTTAACCAAAATAATTATTTTTAGAATATTAATCACAGTTGTAACTTGTTTTACAAAATGTTATTCTTCTTTATAAGCAAATTGTCATTTACATATGTTTAGGCAAAAACACATGAAGGTGAGAGGGTGAATGAGTGTCCCACCATTTATAGAAATGAATGTAGCAATTGAAACCCTTTATCCTACATATATTTTGACACATAAAAATGAAAGACTTTACTAAGGGAAAAAATTAAAAAAAAAGTTTAAAAATAACAAAATAAAAAAAAAGTAAAAAAAAAGAAAGAAAGCAAGTGCATGTTAGAATAAGTTGGACCCACACCCACCCATCATGGGTTATGTGCAAAACGAGCCTTAGATTGGACCAACCTACAAACATGAATTGTCTCCCTATCTTAGCTTGGGACCAAATATTGGTCTAAGATTTGGTTTGTCTTCATTCAAATGAAACAAATGTGTTCAAGCTATGTTATTTTCCTTCTTTAATATTTTGTTTTTCTTGACTTGTATTTATGTATCTTTTAGAAATATATAGTATGATTGTAAGTCTCGTTTGCATGACGTTAGAGAGAGAAAAATAGAAACCATTAGGGGGTGCGGTATACTCCGTGGGGAACGAGCCCGTGAGGGCGTGACCTAAGTGAAACACCGCCCTCTCGATAGCATGAGGGGGGCGTGAGGCTTTTCCGTGAGAAATCTCACGGCTCATGAAATGGTTTCAAACGTTGGTATGTCTCTCTCTCACACACACTACAATTACACCACTACATAACTCTCACTCACTTGGGTATACAACATACCAAATGACAGTGGTGTGAGCAACCCACCCAGGCGACGTGGCTTCCAAATGATAGAAAAAATGTCCTCACTTGAGTCTCACACATTTGAGTATACCCTGTACCCTTAAGCAAACAATAATTAATTGTGCCATACCAATTTGGGTCCAAAATTAACACGTCTTTTATCAAGATGTGTGTAAATGCACAACATTTAGTTCGTTATAGTCTAGATACTTTTTGAATAATTTGCGAAAATGAGTGTTAAATTTGTATAAACATATGATGTTTTATTAAATTTTATATTAGAAGGTGCATTTTGATAATTTTTCATCATATAAAGAAGTGAGAGCCTTTGACAAAAATCTGGTTCTTACATTAACTTATAAAACCCAAATTTAGAGATAATTAGCATGCTGGCATTATGGATTGTGTAAAACGGATTATATATCAAGAATAGAAAAATATGTTTTTAAAGAAGAGGTTTCAATCTACTTTAAATAAATATGCAAAAGATAAATAGTTAGTTTTTTTTTCTTCATATTTTTCATCGAATAAAACACAATTCCAAAACACTTTTTCTAAATTGAAACATGACAAATGCGTCGGATATATCAACTTCAGGCTGTACCTTTTTTGGGATTACAAAAACATTATTTCAGATCTTCATATTCAAACTTTACTATAATGTAGTTGTTATTACAAATTTATAAACCTATTTACTTAAAAAGTATTGTATAACTATACCACTATACTTTATTATTTATATTTTACACAACTATTATTTATAAAATAAAGATAATATTTGATTATTAATCTGGTTGTTAGTTTACTATATAAAAACTTTACATATAATTTCGGATATAACAAATAATAACTAATAGAACAGATACCATAAGACAACAAGTCCCTAAATAATATGATTTCAAATGGACTAAGTCAACGAATTAGGCCTTACGATAATTATTTATTTTCTTTAAATATAATAATTTGTGGGTATATTTTGTTAGCCAAACAAGTGTTTAACACTCTGTATTAACTTTCTAGTAACTTTGGGCTAATAGTTTATAACTTTGGACCATGTTGTTTGGGCCTAACAAGTTCCCATGGGCTTTTAATTTCTGGGTCTAGTCTTTTATCTTTGTGATCATTGGTTGATTTCATATTATCTTGACACATAGTTAAAAAATAATATAAAATTTCTTTTACATGTTAAAATATTAACAGGATTTTTTAATATTATTTATTTATGAACATTATTATATTATTAGTTTACGATGAATGTTCAAGATATTTCATAAAATGGACCATGACGGTGTTTTTTGTAACAACATAACAACTCTAATTTTATCTATATATTTATTGATATAAATCTATAAATAAGTTATTTTAAAGAGATTTATAATGTATGATCAGTTAATAAATATAGCAATTAGTTATAATGAAATTTTAGGCTAACGTGAGAAACATACAAATAATGTGTACATAAATATGAAAGAAAGCAACCCCAAATCTGGAAGCATGTATTAGACGCCTTATCTACTAGGCTATGGGTGTTGTTGACATGAATAGTATCTTTATAATTAATCTAAGATAAAAATCAAGAAAATATTAGGTTATCTATAATCTTGTTAGAGTAGAATACATATCTATAGTCATGAGATATGTAACTTTAAAATTGTATACATACTTTTACAGAAGTAGAAGTCTTCTACGTCTTGCGCCACTATTTCTCATCCAATCGATCTTCAAAGCGTTGTATTTCCAGGATGGTGGAAGATGAGGCCGTATGGCATGTGTCTCATTTGTTGATATCTAAATCTATTAATGGTAATCTTCGTCTTCCTTGAATGAAACTAATTATCTCTGATCCTAAATTGTTTCTTGGATGGTTCAAGTTATTTCATATAAATGATTGATAATCCATATATGGTGCTAAAGATATAAAAAACGTTTTAAATTATTTGGATGTTAATTAATAATTTCTTCCTACTTGTATAATATGTTATGAAAAAATTGAAAACACATAGAAAAAACTAATGAATATGAAAATAGTTAGAAAAAAAAAGAGTATCAAAACTCTGATAAATATAAATTACTTTTTTTTAATGGCAACACCTAAAACATCCAGGACAGCCCACCACAGGAAGAACCTCCATTTGGGTAAACCCCCTGACCTGGCCACAATCCCCTTTTTTTGTTGTGGCCAGGATTCGAACCCAAGACATCCACTATGAGAAGTCTTGGGGGTTACCATTGCACTAAATGGCCAACGGTATAACCGTATCTCAATTGTAGATACTACTTGAGTTTGTGTTGCATATTTTGATAAATATCAAAACTCTGATAATTATAAAGTACTTAACTCATATTGTAGATAATACTTGAGTTTGTGTTACATATTTTCACGTTTCTCAATTAAAATACGGATTTCCATGATTCTCACGTCCTTGCCGTACAACCGTATCCACCAACTCATCAACAGACAGTAACACCTGAAGCAATAGTATGGTTAGCACTTCTATAAATCTAAAGACAAATGAGTCAAGAAATATTATACCTTATCAGTTTCATAACGCCATCTCCTTAGGAGATTCACCCCTCATCTCGTTGTTAGGAGATTCCACACCCATATTAGAAAAGGATACACCGTCAAATATATAGTTGATGTCCAAAAAATGATATAAAGAAATGATTGAATTGAAGTAATGAATAAAGAAATTAAAGAAAACGAATGAATTGAAGTAACGAATAAAGAAATGATTAAACATATAATGGTTTATTTAAATAGCTTCTAACAGAACTTTAAGTTGCATCAAATAATTGGCAGGCACACATAACGAGAAATCTTACGTGGTGTCAAATAATTCACATGCATATCAAGGATTTTTACGTCATGCATAATTCACACGTATATCAAGGAATCTTACGTCGTGTCAAATAAACCGTATGCATTTCGAGCATTATTTTAATCAGTTTGAAACCTTATACGGGTCGTATAGAGCTATACGACTCGTATAGCCTCATACAAGTCATGAAAAGAGTCGGGATTTACTGATATGATATAGCCATGTATGATTGGTGTTTAAAGACCCGTTTTGACACATCTTTAAATTCAAAACATTTAAAAAACATGTAAAGTTGTTTGTAAGATATTAGGTGAGTGTGAAATACACATCAACGAGGATCAACGCCTGAACGGGGGTAGTTGGCGAGGGAGAGTTTGGTAATTTGATGTGACCCCTTCACACGTCTTGCCACGTCGGAGCCGTGGTCAGCACAGATGTAAATTTCTCCCGACTCCATTTCTATTTCATGTCTTCAAAATCCACCGATCCCATCAATGGCATTGGCAACCTCATTCATCAGATTAATAAATCTACCAACTATATTCGATTAGTCCCCAATTATTTTCGTTTAATTACAACAATGGCCGCCGCTTTCATCAGTTCTCAATACTCTGCATCCGGTGAAAGATCTTCAAATCTGTCGAACACCCATTTAAATTCGATTCATTTCAGAAAACCCCTTTTTGGATTTCGCTATAATGTTGAACGGAAGTGGGGTAATTTGTCGGTGCAAGGTGGCGGCGGGAGGAGGAACAGAGAGGCGGTTGTGGAGGGAGGAAAAAGAAAAGGGTGGGGGTTGGTGAGGTGTACGGCGGAGGGAATAGAGAGAGGAATACTGGGAGGAAGAGGGCAAGAGAGTAATTTTGTTATGCCGGAAAGATTGAACAGCTCTTTCTTGGGCATTGTGCAGGTACCTTTAACTTTTTTTTTAATTAAATTTCAACACCCTCGTTATATTCATACACCAGCCTTAATACGGGCTGAATCATTACAGACTGTTTGGTCATGATACGGGTCGTATTGCATTTTTTTTCTACATTACGGCTTTTATGGGTGTATCGACATGACTAATGTGACATGTCTAGAGTGCTGCCTGTTTGACTTATATGAGTCTTGACAGTACTATGGTGTCCGAACACGGGTGGTGTAACAATATAAGCTTTCATTTAAACTGACACTTGAAATGTTAAAAAGTTGGCAATATGTTTATGAAATGATTATGGTCAACTGTATTTTGCATCTTTATTAAGTTTCTAAATTGTAGGTGAGACTAAGATTTAGTCTTTTGTGGTTGTTGGAGTTGAAAAAGTTGGTAGAATTGAGGAACATTACAAGATGTGAATTGGTCCATTCAAAATTGTTTAATCAAAATTGCAATTTGTAAAAGTCTTTGATTGTTGATTAATAGAGTAAAATACCATTTAAACTTGACAAATTATGTGAATCTTGTTAACCATTTTAATCCCATCAAGAGTTTGAGTAAACATGATGAGCAAGTAAGTAAATTTTGCCATGAGTATGGAACATCTTGAAGCTAAAGTTATTGTAGTTTTGTATAAATTTGGAAAAGTCATTAGCAGCCATGTCTTGTAGAATATGTGGACTAGAGACACGTGTCAATATAGGAGTGGAAGTTGAAATCAAGTCTTGAGGATCCCACCAACATTATATATACGCATACTTTTCAATGACTAATAGTGCCTCTTTAGTCTTTACATACCCTCACTTTTTGTTTTATGTAGAAATCTGAAAGCAAAAAGAGTTTTATGCAACTGTTTCATTCTTTTATTATATCAACAAATACACTTCTATTTTATACAATAATGAAAACCTGAAAATCAAATTAGTCTTTTTCTTGCAAGTTCATTTCATTTTTAGGGAAATAAGCATCCAAAACTAACCCACAATTATGTAACTGTTTTATGAATAGTCATCTTTTCTATGGGGATACATATTTTCATCTGTTATTGGTGGAGCACTGGTGGACAAATACGGTGGAAAACGAGTGATAGCTTGGGGTGTATTCTTGTGGTCTTTAGCAACACTTGTTACTCCATGGGCTGCAAACCATTCAACAATGAGCCTTTTAGTGGCCCGTGCTTTCTTTGGTCTCGCTGAAGGAGTTGCTATGCCTTCAATGAACCTTATTTTATCAAGGTAAATATTATTTTATTTTGCTTAATACTTTAATTCCCCCAAATGATCCCATCTTATGTGTTTAAATGGAGGGGTTCTTTGTGGTTTTTTCCTTGTTGATTTTGCTCCTTTTATGCATGATAATCATGCATGATAAAAAAAGAATTGTAGCTTAATATTTTCCAAAAGCATGATGTTTTCAACTTTTTTAATCAATATGTCACAATCCAAGAAAGTAATGTTTTAGTAAACAATAACAAATACTAAGAAATACAAAAGTTTTGGCTACTACCCTAACATATATTTTTTAGGAGTGCACGTTAACAACAATCCTTTTATTTATACTTTTTTTTTAATGTTTTTACACTACCAAGCACTATTTCAGGGTATGCGTGTTCATAGTTGATTTCCATGTTTTTTTTATCTCCAACGGTTAAAATTATAAAAAAAAACAGATGAAATGGGTTAAAAGATTACAAGTCTTATAACTTGTATTTATCACATAAAACCTCCTAAAACATTTTATTTTATAAAACTTAGATTACTATTCGAATAATTTAACATTTTAATCATATTTGGCACACAAGATATTCATCGAAGAGTTTAAAAAGATTTGGTCAACTTATAGTTACTATGTGACCTCTCTAGTTTTCTCATAGTCCACATTTTTCGGTTTTCCTTTCCGATACTGTATTCTATTTTATATTTTGTGCTTGAGCATGTAAATTACACAAAACTTAATTTCTGAAAATTGTGAACATCTATCTTTTTAGGTGGTTTCCATGTAATGAGCGGGCTACTGCCGTTGGTTTATCTATGGGTGGATTTCATCTTGGTAATGTTGTGGGGTTGGTACTAACGCCTATAGCAATGTCATCAATTGGGCTTACGGGCCCGTTCGTTCTTTTCTCGTTTCTCGGGCTTCTATGGCTAACAATGTGGACAGTTCAGGTCACAAATGACCCACAAGAAAGTCGGTCAATAAGCAATTCTGAATTGAGATTAATTCAAGCAGGGAAATCAAATGTTCCTCCTCTAAAGAATGGGGAACTCCCTCCTCTACGCCTGTTGTTATCCAAAATGCCCACTTGGGCCATAATTTTTGCTAACATGACTAACAATTGGGTGAGTTTATTGTTATTTTGATGCGAAGTTACATATGTATCCTTCTAAAAGTTCAAAGTTAAATTTACATTCTTCTAATTTTTTTTAATATCAAATTTATTCTTCCTAAAGACCATATATCATATTTACCATTTCATAGTAAATAATATAAACACAGATACTTATAATTGTCATATTTACTTATATTTTCTTTTTAGGTATTCCTGTTTGCTTCAAGTGTTTATGATGTATTTTCATGTTTGCAGGGATACTTTGTTCTCCTCTCATGGATGCCTGTTTATTTTAAAACTGTGAGTGTTGATTCTTTAGGGTTTCCGGTTTTCTATTCTTATTCTTGAGCCACACGTCATAGCGAATAATGCATGCTAGAGGTTGCAAAATGGGTAGGTCAAACGGGTTGGGTAACAAGTCAAAGCATGTTTGGTCAGACTCACCCACAAACACTTCTGTTTTCTTGGACTTTGCAAATAGTAAAAGTTTTAAATATTATTAAGAAACAAATTACTATAAGCATAATCAATTTTTAAAATGAAACTATTTAGGAGGTTTTATGCATTTCCAATACACTTTGGGTGACATTCAACCCATCTGACCCGCACATTGCCATATTATTATTTTCTTTTTGAATCTTACCCATTTGACCCGTTAGAGACAAAGTATAATTCAGTGCAACTCATTTACCCATGAATGGGTCAAAATCTAATAGTATATGATTTGTTTAATACTACATGATTTGAACTCGTTATTTATCTATGGATTTTCCTCCCCGATAAACAGGTATTTAATGTAAACTTAAAGCAAGCCGCTTGGTTTAGTGCAGTCCCATGGGGAACAATGGCGTTCTCGGGGTTTGTTGCAGGTGCTGCTTCTGATTATTTAATAAAAGCAGGATACTCCTTGACTTTTGTCAGAAAAGTTATGCAGGTAAGTTGACACTTCAATTTTTTTTTGTTCATTGTTTTGAACCAAAAAACACACCCAAGAGAATTCCATCTTTTGACACTTCTTTTTTTACAAATTCAAACATCTGATTATCAATCGAAACCCATATGGCTTACAATTATCATGAATTGCATAATTATTGTCTAAATTTGATTGAATCGTGTCGATTTTGCAGTCAATCGGTTTTATTGGGCCAGGATTGGCTTTGCTTTGCTTGAATTATGCCAAGTCACCAGCAGTTGCATCTGTGTATATTACATTGGCACTCAGCTTGAGCTCTTTCAGTCAAGCTGGATTCCTGTTAAATATGCAAGTAAGACTTATCTCCCATTGATGTTTGACTTTTCTTCGGTTTTCTATTATTATTGTCATTACTAACGTTATTATTATTACTACTACTACTACTACTACTACTACTACTTCTTTAAAGTCCTTCAAAGAAAAGTCTATTTCTCGCTTTTGAAAGTCAAAACAATTTCTATCTAAAGTCAAAGTCGGACCCTTTTAGATGAGGGGGGTGATCTTACATTAGTTTGAAACTAACCACCATTGTACTTTTGCTAGGATATTGCACCCCAGTATGCAGGATTTCTTCATGGTATGTATTTTCAACATCTTTGGCGGTGTGGTATTTGCATTGTTCAGAATTTGATTTCTTTTTCTTCAAAATGCATACATAAATAAACAGGAATTTCAAACTCTGCGGGGACATTGGCTGCAATAATCAGCACGATCGGGACAGGTTACTTTGTGCAGTGGCTGGGATCTTTTCAAGCTTTCTTAACTGTAACAGCTGGCCTATATTTCGTCACAGCCATATTTTGGAACCTTTTTGCTACAGGCGAGCGCGTCTTTTAGACTTTTATAAAAAAGGAGATCCAAATGAACAACATAACATGATGCAACACTTTTATTTGATTGATAAGGAGATCAGTTTAGTGCTGTATGCTATAAGTTGTATAGGTTAAAAGAGGAGGGTGATTTTTTCAATCTTTTGCAAATGTAAGCTATAATATAGTCAGAACTTATAAAGAATATTTATTTGCTCTTTGTATTATTTTGTAAAATAATTCTGGGCATTACAAAATAGAAGTTATTTTTTGAAATGAGTTCAAGTTCTAATCAATTATTCAATATCACATTATCTTCAGAACACACATCCAAACACCTCCTACAACAAAGATTTAAGAGAGCAACTTATTGGCATTCCCTGGTAATCAGCAAAATTTACATAACATGGAATTGTGTCATAGAATTGCCTGTTGCCATCTACCAATGGGGAAACTAAACACAATATTTAATTCATGAAAAATTCATATAAAAGTTGATAAAATAACAAACACTAAACTCAAACAGCAAACTTTCAAAGAAGCCTGGTCTTTGCCCCCACAGATCTTTAGCACATATGACATATGCTTAACTTAATCCTGGTGATGGTTGAGATGATCCAAATTAAAGCTCATGAATCCACCTTCCTGAACTCTGTGTAGTTTCATCAGATTTTATTAACTGCCAAAATACATATTTGATCTGTTATTTGTATCATGGAATTCATGGAAGAGGAATCCTTTTGACTTATGTGGTCAAATGGATTCACTTTTGACTTATTTGTAACATCGAACTCATAATGGATTGACTCTTGACTTATTTGTGTACACTGACTTCATTACTAATTTGGTTACTATACTGTGCTACAAATACATTCAACTTCTGAATTTGAAAAATGGTTGACCTTTGTTCACAATTTATAACTACAGGTATTCTGGTGTAAATATCTAAAAAAAATCAATTCAGAAAAGTACAAAGGCCAACCGCAAGGGGTGTTTGGATGTCGGTTTTTATAGTGATTGTGATACAAAATGATCAGCTCTAGTGTTTGCATGTGCTTCTGATGTTTGAAGTTAATAATCATATATTTAAATGTTTGGTAAAATCTGACTATTTAAGATACCAAAATGACATTTTCATGGAAAGTAGAGCTGGTTTGCGACATGAAAATAAAACTCAAAATAAGGTATAAAGCGATAAATAAGTAATTTTATTTTACCCTTAGTGAATCAATTTTGTTGCAGCAGCTATGAAAATAATTGAAATAATCACATATTCAGAAGCAGAATTTGTTTATCAAAACATTAAAACTGATTATTGCAACTTCAAATCTAATAACCAGATAATCAATTCCGGAGCACAAATCCAAAAACCCCTCAAGTACATTGACCAAAATAGAAATGATGCGAAAGGACGTTGCTATTCTACAACAATTTTCCCTATTAATTTGTTAAAAAGGAAGACACCAAATTTAAGTTTGAAAATTAACAGGAATAGATTTGACATCTGAAGTCAAAGTCAACTTCAAAATTGAAAAGGGTATGAGAAATATTAAACTTACATCATGCATAACTCGGTTCCCTGATCAAACTTCCATCAGATCCACCTGAAAGTTCAGCAAGTTCAGCCTGTAATCGTTCATATTTCTCTTTAATTGCTGCAGAACTCATGACATCAGCAACACCCTCCTTGATTTGCTGCTGCAGAACCTCGATCTTTTCCTTTGATTCCTTACTAGGGGCGTTTTTGTCTTTTACTACCTCAAGTTTCAACATCTCAATTTTGTTCTTCAAATCCGGGGTAGATTCAATAACATCTTGAATTATCTGATTAACTTCTGCATTAAGTTCATCAACTTTAGCCTTAATTACCGACATTGAACTTTGACCAAATTTTGAAGTTACATGAACACCCGAAGATTCAAGGGATTTAACAAATTCAGATTCAACTTCTTCCCTAACTTCTAGAACTTTCTCTTTAAGTTCTGGATCAAATTCTTCAATGGCAGACACCCCAGACTTTTCAACTTCATCTTTCAAATTCTCAATTTTCTGCTTCAATGTTGGCTTTTCCAAAACCTCTTTGAACTTCTCATTGACTTTCGCCTTCAAAGGAAGTGTCTTTTTGTAATTTTCAGCAAAGATTTTAGCTTCACTTATTTCCTTTAACAAGCTTAGCTTATACTTCAATCTTCCATAATTAGGAGCCTTAGCTAAATTCTCATTAAATTCATTCTTTAAATTCTCAAGATTTTCAATTTGATCAGAAGTCAACTGCTCGTTCTCTGCTTTTGCAAATTCTTCACGCATTTTACTTAACTTTTCTTCAATCCCTAATGCTCTAGCTGCCTCAGAAAATTCATAATTAATCTCTCTTTTCAGTTTTTCAATCAACCCATTTTGATCCATATCTATAGAAGATGATTCTTTTGCTTTCATAATTTGCTCTTTTAATTTATTAACTTCACCCTGCAACATTTTGTCTGAAATAAGTCCAGGTCTTGGTTCTTCTTTTCTTTTCATGCTGACTTTCTTTTCAGGGTCAACGGGCAAACCTTCTTGAAACCCACCAATCTTACGAAATTTGAGCATTCTATGTCTTAATAATTCTTCTGTCCCCATTTGTTGGAGCTCCTATACATACAGATACACTGTAAGTACGGATAAAGCTAGAGTTTAAAAACTGGGAGCGTCTGGCAGATTGGGTAACGGGTCAGCATGGGTCGTTTTTGTACGGGTCAAAACATACCGAGTTGGCTTAAGTTGGCCCGAAACACTTTAACCAATTTTTTAATAAATAACTAGTGGGCCAAATGTAATAAAATAATTATATTATTTCAATAATAGGATAATTCCTGAATAAAACGATTTTAAGAGGTCCGTCTTATGCATAAAATTACGCTTTGGTCGTCTTTCGACCCATTTGACCCGCTTCCTTTTTAAGCCAGTTTCTTTCTTTCTTTTTTTAAATTTTTTTTGACCGTAATCGACCCATTCACAAGTAACCAGGTCGAAATTTCCACATACATCCATTGATTCAAGTATGGCTTTTTTTATTTGCTCTGAGGTCCAGTGTGGATCTGCATGTGCACCACCAAGTGGTTCCTGAAATTATCATTATAAAAGTTAACCAAACCGAAGCGCTTATAGTTACAACTTTGTAAATGAAAAACATACTTTATATTAATTTTTAAATATTTCAAACTCTGCTCAACTCAAATATCAAAATTCCTCATAAGCTAATTCAAAATACCTAGAGAAAGAAGATTTGAGGAAAGTACATAACACGGTTGTATCTTATAAATTTATGAATTTCAAGAAATTTTATTTTCTAGTAATTCTTGAGTTACGGATCCTTATTTTATTTAAATGGCCAAATCAAATTAGATAAGGGAAGAATCTTACAGGAATGATGCCATCAGCAATTTGTAGCTTGCACAGCTCATTAGCTGTGATTTTGAGCTTCTCAGCTGCCTATAAATGAAAAAAAAAACTTATATAAATTTCAAGCATTTAATGGTACAAAATAGAACTGTTTCATCACCTTTGGGGAGGCCTTGGCAGTCTTCCACAGAATTGCTGCACACGCTTCTGGGCTATACCATGGAAAAATGAAACAAAATAAGGGAAAAGCCGATCACACTAGCAAGTGCAGAACTCAGATGGAAAAAATAAAAAAATTAAACAGAACGATTTAGAAACAACACCACTAAGTGGCAATTTCGACCCATTTACATATAAAATGGGTCTATATAAAATATAATTATAAATGCTGCAAAAAGAACCCTACCAATTTTGTAGAAAACACTAAGTCACTTTCACTTGTACGCTTTGAATTAGTTTCATATTTCTATAAGTTCAAATTTTCATATATTTCCTTCTAAGTCTCGTAGTCTCATATTTACTTTCTTAATACCGAAAATACCATATCATTGGTTCCCTAGTCAATAAGATAAAATCAATTACTTATAACAAACTTGTTTCACTCAATAAGTTACAATGTTCCCTTTATTTGTTCAGTTATAAGTATCCGACTTTAGGATATTTACTGCAGAATAGGATATTATGGAATTTTGAACTTTTACAAGGAAATGTTTGAAACTTCCCATAGGTTTATGCCCTTTTGTGTAAAAAATAGGTGGATCAATTAGACTTTTGGGGGTGCAAAAAGGTCTCTAGAGGTGTAAACAAATTGATTATACAACAACTTGGTCAATTTACAGAATATTTAAAAGAAAGCGATTATGGCAAGAGCTAGCCTAGATTTTTATAAAATGAGAGAAATTATACTCACCTGGCAACATAAAAGACGGCATTTTCAAGCATTAGCAATTTATTAGCACAACCAATGGCTAAAGCACCACCCGAGCCACCTTCACCTATCACAATTGAGACAATTGGTACCTTCAGACCGAACATAGTCCTTAAATTGTGGGCAATGGCTTCACCCTGCATACAAATAAATTAACCACGTAATTAAAGTTTTCAACAACAAGAAAAATAATAATAGCAGTAGTATACTTGGCCTAGTTCTTCTGATTTAAGGTCAGCAAATGCCCCTGGAGTGTCGATAAATGTGACAATAGGGAACCCATGGTGGTCTGCATAGTACATCATTCTTAGAGCTTTGCGGTACCTATACGAAACATAGTATCAAAATTTAAGGTTGGATAGCAAAACTACAAACCAATATTTATGATTGCAAAAAAAAAATATTTTATTATTATTAATATTTTTTTGTGATTGCCAAATGCCAACTTCAAATCATCCAAGGAGTCATCAGATATAAGTTCAAGTTTGTAATATAAGAAATTACTGTATTTTTTATCCAGTATAAAAATATAATTTTCTATAAATTATTTGCTTATGATTTTTTCTAAGAGAAATATATAGATATCAAATAATCTTATTCTTTTAGTATTATTAAAGATGAAACTAATTAGTACTCTTAATTTTCTTATGTCGGTAGAAAAGAGAGGTATAATTTTACTCTTAACTTTCTTAAATAATTAGTTTTATTGCAACACGTATGAAGCTAATCACTTAGACCCCTAAATAGTTAGAATCTCACTTTATGAAAACAAAAGAAAATGTGAGTAAACAAGAGGGGTAAATAAAGACTGTTAATATGTCCTAAACTTGAAGTCGTAATATTTATAATTCGTTCGTTTTATAACACACATCCAAACCCAATAATCTTACCCATGTGGTGTAGGCATTCCAAAGTTTCTTTGAATATTCTCTTTAGTATTTCTACCCTTTTGTTGACCCATAAACATAAATCGCCTGCCATCTATTGTTCCAATTCCAGTCACTACTGCAGGATCATCATAGCCTCCTCGGTCACCATGAAGCTCAACAAACTGTAAATTTCAAAATTTCAAAAAGGGTATTTCATATTGAATTAAAATTTGTAAGTTTTAACCGCATAATACTAATAATAAAAAAACTTGCCTTATCAGTAATGTTGAATACATGATCAAGAAAAGTTGGTCTGTTAGGATGTCGTGCAATATTGACACGTTGTATAGGAGTCAAATGTGTATAGAGATCTTTAAGAGCCTGAAAAAGAAAATTAGATAAAAATGAGAAGAAATGACAGATTAACAGCATGATAATTAAGAACCTTAATTTAAAATGAAAGCCGATTATGTGAAAAAGGGTTCATTTATACCATGAGAATTTACATTTCAAATTGGATTTGTGTTTTGAAAGTGATTATGTGATTTTGAATCTTCACAACTGGATAATCAGTTGTAATAAAACGGGTTGTAGGAAATATTGTTTGCACGTGTTTTTACTGTTTGAAGTTGTAGTATTAAAAATCATCAGGTGTTCAACTAGATGTTTGACTTTGGAAAACTCTGATTATTTATAAATTATTACATAAAATGACCAAAAAAGACATTTTGTGAGGAAAGGAATTATGTCTTACTTCATAATCAAAATATTATGTCTCCAAAATGATATTTTCCTCCATCTTAAAACATAGACAGCCCATATTTCTCTCAAATTAGGTTAAAAGAAAGGGTAATTAAGTAATTTTATTTTACCCTTTGACAGACAATTCTATTGCAGCTAATATGAAACTTATAATCCAAAACTGATCAAATAGTCAGATAATTAGAAGCTGAATTCATCCAAACAATAAAAAGCTAAGAACTCACAATAATAAAATATCAGTTTAGAAAAAAAAAGTAATTTCACCTGCTGATATTTGTTCTCTAAAGAGATGATTTGATCACTGAAATCCAGACCAGTTTCGTTAGCCATCTTTTGCACCTGGAAACATTAAAACCAAGATTTAAAAAAAAAATCTTCCACATATCACTACAAAGTAATCATCTTAAAAACATTCAAGAATCTTTACATCAATGATTTTCTTCTGTAGATCCATAAGCGGTTTCTCAAATTCCAATGTAACAGGCTTTGGTTTTTCCTTCAAAGGCTTAAAATGGGAAAGATGACTAAGAACTCCACCCTTTACATTTGAATCGGGATCTTGGGGCCACGGGTATTCGTGTTTTTTCACTTTCCTTACTTTTGCAACTATATTTAAACCCTTTCGACTAGGGCCCGCATGCCCTCTGCCTAATGTTTGTAGTGGTACACCATTAACACCATTAATGGAGCTTCGAAGAAGATCAGAAGGCGAAGTTGCAGAAGACGAACTCCCAGACAAATTAACAGGAGATTGAGATGCTGAAGCCATCTTTGAACCCGAAAGAAGATAAGTTCAAATTCTCGCCCTAATTGACCAAAAAAGAGTATAAGAATCAATAATCAGATATAATAGACATCAAGATGAAAGAAGCTTTATATATATAAATATTATCAAAAGTCAGCTTTTTAGTTGAACTCCCACCAAATCCAACATTTATTTTTCCCAGAAAATCCAACAAACCACATCTCACTGTAGAAATTTGCTGAAAATACAACATATACAAGACACGGAACTCAAATCTTATTCATTTCAGACTAATTTCATTCTAGTATTTACGGATCTGTACCAATAATCATAGTATTTACATATGATAGCAATAACTTAACACTGAAAAGGCAAATAATTTCTTAAGATATTTCAAAGAAATAAGAATAGCATTCTCCTGGTTTAATCTCCCTGCATACTATAACTAACAAACCAATTAACAAAAGAACATCTGATTTTAATTTAATCACAGAGTACTCTATTTACTAGCAAATAAATTAATACAATAAAGAAGTAACAAGAGCATAAATTGCATGTCATGTTTATTTTCTAACAAATCAAACAACACTACATAAGCATTACAGTACCAAATAACCAAATCAAGCTAAAATCAGCTAGATTATAAACAAGATTACCTAATCAATGAAATACAAGAGTTCAATAATGAATCAAAACACAACATATTGAATGAATCAAGTAAACCTAAATGATTACCTGCGGATATCGATCGCAAAGTGTATAAAGATCTGAAATTGAACAGCTAGGGCGAGGGGATTCTATTGTCGCCCCCTTTCGGACGAAGAGAGAGAGCTGAGAGATTTATTGGAGAGAGGGGGCAGCATCGAGAAGATCGTCAGTGGTTTTATGTTCGATAATTCTTATGCGTGTTGAGGCGGAGGGAATTGAGCGAGCTATGATCCGTTAGGCAGTTGAAGACTGGGTGCACCTACGAGCCCTAGCCCTAGGGCTCAATTGCTCGAGCCGGTTTTCACACGAGTGAGGGTTACAGGTTTACGCGTGTGTGGTAACGATGCTTTCGATGAGATGTTCCATTGGGGTCTACTTCTAGTTTTATGAAATCAATTTTATGCATTGTTTGGCCACACTTTACACTTGTCAAATCCACAAATGGATAAAATAAATTTGTTTCAATTTTGATTGTAATCGTCATTAAACGGGGTGGCGGCGGCGCAGTTTGTTAACCGTTTACCTGTCACTTTATTGTAATCGTCAAAAAGCTATTAATATTTTCATTTGGTTAGATAAATTTTAAATGACTAAGTAGGGATGACAATGAGACGGGTTAGGGTTCAGGTATTGGTAATCATGGTCCATACTCGGTTTGTAAGTGTCTCATACCTGACCCATTACTCGTCAGGTATCGGGCATACCCGTTAGTATCGGGTATCGGACATACTAGCGGGTATCGGCCAATACCCGTCGGCATGTGTCATATACTTTTCTATAGCTCTATTTTTTGTATTTATAAATACATATTTTAAAAGAAAAATTATTTTTTCACATAATAAATCTACTAAAATGAAGCATTAATAGGCATGGGTTAAAAGAAAATAAGAGTTGAAATAAATAACTTTCGGGTATACATATGGTTCGGGTAAACGGGTATGTGATTTCCGGTAATCGGGCCGGGTATCACCTAATCCCATACCCAACTCATACCTGTGAAAGTTTTTAAATTTAATCCTATACCCGGTCTCGTACCCGTCGGGTTTCGGGTATACCCGTCCCGGATGTTTCGGGTTTGGGGTATACCCACCAGGCTAGGGTTATTTTGCCAACCCTATGACTGAGCCTTTCGATTGAGTGCTAGCTTCATGTTTTTAAAAAAGGAGGTCATGAGTTCGAATCTCGTTTGAGACAAAATGTTTCAGGTTGAGCCAGGAGATTTTCTCAGTTGTGGATTTCCTCGTGGATGGTGTGGGGCCGGGTCACACGCTTTTGTTTTTCGGACGAAATGGTGATCTGTTTGCTAGTATGATACATTTATAGAATTGCTCGGTGTGCTTCTTGCATTAGTGGGTGAAATTGATTATGGTAAAAGCAACCTAATGAATGTATTAGCCAGAATAAAAACCGGTAGCTCTAACCAAATAAACAAGGTGTATCAATCATGATTTTAATTTCTTAGCTAAATTTATTACAATAATAATTAGTAAGGATCTACAACCATTATTAGCAATCAGTTAAGTATACTGTGTACTATTGCACATTACAAATGATGGATCACATTTTATTATTATAAACATATTCATCAATAAATGAAATTAGGCCCTTCAAATTAGTGACTTTGCATTCTTAAATGAGCCGAGGCAATCAGTTAAAGCTGATGTTGAGGTGAGAGAAGCCTTGAGAATTAAAAGTGCCTGCGTTATAAACATGTGTCATTAAACACTTAACTAGATACTTTCCAAAATATATTTATTATTATTCATGTGGTGTTTGGGATTGTATACTAGTTACCTCTTGTTCACCAATGATTACTTCCATAACCTCAATATCACCAACAGGAACACCAAGTGTGTTAAACTTTGAAATAGTAGATATAGATGGCGAGACGGTTACTTCAAGATCATCTGAAACTATGAAAGTAGCTTGCTCCTTGAGGAAACTACCTTGACTTATACTTTTATCGTAAACCGGAAGAAGGTCGGTCACACGAAGATAATTAGATGCAAGCTTTGGGCAAAGTAACATGCTCTTGATCTCCTCAGATTTCAAGTATTTTCCATCTCCCAAACTTGGAATACTATTATACATATTATCTATGCCCGTTGGAGACGAATTATCCATTGTTAAACGCTTTACATTCCCCAACGGGATTGTTAGGAAGCTAAAGAGCATTTCCACAAAGAAGTTACCTACTTGTGCACATAATACCTTCTTATTTGGTTTCTGTATCAGTAATTTGATCGTCTGACGTTGAGTAGAGTAACTTGAGATTAAAGGTAAGTTACACGTTGTAGACGTTTTGATGCAAGATAAGCATGAGCAGGAGCATGAGCGTGGGTTAGTTTCCCCGAGAACCAAATTTGTTAAAGGAGTATTTGTCACCAATGACCACTTGAGTAGAGTTGAAAACTGAAATGATAAAGAGAATACATATTTATTAAAACGATAATATTCTTAGGGTGGTGCTATACCCATACCCCCAATCCTAATCCCACATAACACTTATTGTCAAATAATATTAAATCAGTCAAACGACTATTTAAAGGTAGGGGGCTATGACGCATGCCCTAACCTTCAAACGGTCGTTTGACGAATCCTCAAAAGGTTGTTTGAAAAGTGGGGCTACTGACGCAAGCCCTAAACTTCAAAAGGATGTTTGAGAACTGCGTGGAATTAGATTGTCAGGAGTGTGGATATAGTAGCCTTGTTTTCTTAAAACCTCTAAAAATACAAGTAGTTTAATTTGTACCTCTTCTAAACCAAAATCAATGGTTCTCTCTTCTAGCAAATCAATATATTCAACACCAAGAAATTTAAGGAGTGTGATGCTTGTGTCGAGCTTGACGGGTATTACATTGAGATCATCCGTTATGATGAAAGATGTGCCTTTGTTGAAAAACACCAGATTGCCATGACTATCAGTACTAACACTAGCATCAACCGACTTCACATTGTTTAGATTAACTTTCAGCTTCTGGCAAAGAGAAAGCGAAGAACTGTTTGGATTAACGAGTGCGATCTTACAATGCTCGTTAGAGAAATGCTTATTGTCTAGATTCTCGACGCTTTCATAAAGAGAATTCAAGCTTCCAACTTTTATATCCTTTGTGGTTTCATGCTTGCTTGAGAGTCTTGCAACTGTTCCAAGAGGCAAAGTGAGAAAACTAAAGAGGATTTCTACAAAGTCTTGTTCTGCTTCTGCAAACATCACTTTTTTCTTCTTCTTGTCCACAAATACTTTCAGGTGAACCGGTTTGCTTCCCATCGTATTCGATCTGATCAAACTAACAACATCCACATACATAGATTATAACATGTCTGGTCTAAAAAGTAAAAACATTGGATATAAATACAACATGAATTTAACAAAACTTGGTATATATAAAGTGTTTATTATTAAATAAACATGATACTTTTTATTTGAAAGGCAAATTTCTTTTTATTCCTATGGGAGTGAGACTTGAACCCTTAAACTCCTTAATCCTTGGTGTTCCTAGAGGATTTTTCTCTACCAATGGGCCACCAACCCCATTGGTAAATAAACATGATACTAATGAGAGCAAAACTAGATTTACTTGATAATTATTTACTCCTTGAAAGTATAATTGCAGAATCCTCAAAAAGCTGCTTTTCTTCGATCTGTTTTTTTAAAAATGAGGCAAATACCAAAAGGCAAGAATGTATATATTTATAACTTCAACATTTTAGGAATCAATACTAAAACCAAATACCAAGATTTCCGAACCATAAACTTTCTACCTTGGTTTGTAATAAACTTATCTTTACTTTTAAACAAAGCATATGCTAAATTATGATTTATACAACACGTACCTATTGCCAATAATTTGATGTAAAATCTTTAACTATTTTTTTTAAATAATTTTGTAGAAATAAGCCTTTTTAATTATATATTACGTTACTAGGTTATATACTCATGTATTAAATGGGGTTGTTTAATAGAAATATAAAAGTACAATAATATGTAAACAAATTTAAAATAATGTGTAAACCAAAAAATAAAATTCTTTGTTTCCTTTTTAAGTAATAATTATAATTCAAGTTTTATATTATTTTTTCTGAAAAATAAAAATATTAAGATAATTAAATTTCAAAATTCAAACTTATTTTTTTTTAAACAACAACAATGAGAGATCTCATAGATGAGCTAGCGAGGAACTAAGAATACCCTAATTACACCAGGTCAAAACGGCAACACCAGACAACTATAAAAACTTACAAACCAGGAAAAAGAACACAAAGTTAATAAAAACAACTAGCTTACCCAATACCACTTACCGGATTTATTATCCATTCCTCTCCGCAGACTCGGTGATTATTGCTTCTATATTCCTTCAATTTAAAACTCAAAACTTTTATGTCTTCTACTATATCATCCACCGATTTTCTAGCCTTTGAAAACACCCACTTGTTCCTTGTCTTCCATAGTAACCAAAGCGTGCAATATCCAATTAGACACCGAATAACTTTACGTTCTTTTGATCCCGTTAGACTGTGCATGCGGGCCACCAAGTCTGTTCAAACTTACTTAAAGTAGGAAAAATTAAAAGATTTTAATGAAAAGAAATGTGGTGATGACACATGACATTTCTTAGAATCATTTATTAGAAAAAGGATTTTTTTTTCCTTTTATCCTTGTTATCTTAACTTATTTTACATCAAGACTAGTTTTGTTTATGATGAAGCAATAGACATAAGAATTATTAACATTACTGTATATAGTTGTATACATTTGAAAATTGATATTATATTGAATCATTTAACATAAATTAATATATCAATTTACTTGTATCATTTCTGTAAAAATTTCTGAAATAAATAAATAAATTGAAGGTTAAAACTACTTTCTGTTACACTATAACTGTCGAGTGCTTTAATTTTTCATGTTAAACAAAAAAAAATCTCTTATATTATAAATCAATCGAATTGATTTTTCATGTTAAACAAATTAAAAGAAAAGTATTCTCTTATACTATAAAAACATGTCGGGACAAGGTATTACCTGGTCAAATTTTGTAAAAAATTATCCACATGACAAGTCGTCGGTATAGGTCAATCTATTCTGACGACTTGTATCATGTGGATATAGGTGTCGTCGGCATAGGGTAATATCCTTGCAGTGAATATTGTTTTGTGTTTTCTATATTGTAATATTATATATCAGATAAAGATAATATAAAATATATATCCATTTTCTCTCAAAAAAATTTCTCAACTCGTTCCTAAGTATTTAATATCTAAGTCGAAATTACCACCTCTACTTGTTCATAATGTGGGCTCTTCCTCATTAAATTCTATCATTCTCTACATACAAGGTGATCAACCAAATCTCTATATTATTATTTGTTGTGAAAGAATATTATTCAAAGAGGGGTGGTTGTAGCCTTTTAGCCACTTTGGCCTTTTTACAAGGGGTAGTAGAAAACAAACTGCAGTAGTTATAGAATGGCTCTATGTGCTTGTTGAATTAGTGGGTTTAATTGGTTACGGCAAGACCACCTAATTAATGGATGTATAACCGGAAGAAAAACTTATGGACCGTAGCTCAAATCAAATAAACAAGGTTGTATCAATCATGGTTTTAATTTCTTTACTAAAATATTAAAATGATAAGGATCACAACTTATTATTATAAGCATATCCATCAATAAACCAGCTTAGGCCTTCAAATTAGTGATTTTGCATTCTTAAATGAGTTGAGGCAATCAGTTAAAGCTGTTGTTGAGGTGAGAGAAGCCTTGAGGATTAAAAGTGCCTGCATAAACATATAATAGGTGTCATTAAACAGTTAACTGTATGCTTTCCAAAATATATGTATTATTATTATTCAGGAGGTGTTCCGGATTGCTTATTCAAAACGACTTATTTCACTATATAGAAATAACGGTTTTAGTAATAAAGCAAGCCCAAACACCCCCTCAATCATTGTATACTTACCTCTTGTTCACTAATGCTTACTTCCATAACATCAATATCACCAACAGGAATGCCAAGTGTGTTAAACTTTGAGATAGTAGATATAGATATAGATCAGGAATGCCAAGTGTGTTAAACTTTGAGATAGTAGATATAGATATAGATATAGATGGCGAGACGGTTACTTCAAGATCATCTGAAACTATAAAAGTAGCTTGTTCCTTAAGGAAACTACCTTGATTTGTACTTTTCTCATAAACCGGAAGAAGGTCAGTCACACGCTGATAAACAGTTGCAATCTTCGGGCAAAGTAACATGCTCTTGATCTCCTCAGATTTCAAGTATTTTCCTTCTGCCAAACTTGGAATACAATTATACATATTATCCATGCCCGTTGAAGACGAATTATCCATTGTTAAATGCTTTACCTTCCCCAACGGGATTGTTAGGAAGCTGAAGAGCATTTCCACAAAAAAAGTTACCTACTTGTGCACATAATACTTTCTTCTTTGACTTATGTATCAGTAATTTCACTGTCTGACATTGAAAAGGTAAGTTGCTTCTTGTAGAAGTTTTGATGCAAGATGATGTAAGGCCCCAAACCCGGGAGGCTCCACGTGTTGGATTTACTCATTCACAGACAATTCTTAAACATGAATATCAAATAACGCAGCGGAAAACTTCATTCATTCATCATAATTAAAACTTGTTCATACATGCGGAAGCGTAAACATAGTTTAAAACATATTTACATCATAACTAAACATAACGGGATGCCAGTCTTCATGATCAGCCGGGTAACTCTTTTCGCTTGCCAAGCATCGCCGTCCATCCTCATAACATGTCTTAACCTGAATGTGCACACTAAAAACGTCAGCTACGCTGGTGAGTTCTAGTTTTAACATAAAACCTTAACTTCAAATAAATTGCCAAAAACATCGCTTCATACTTCATTTAATAAAAAACGTACGTAAATAATGCAATAACAAACATAACACTTCATAAGTCAACGAACATATCGAATCTGCGCCTTCTCGTAACCGTCAAATCCAAACGTTACATACTGGTTGAATAACCTAAGGATCACCACCACTAGGCCCATCATCACCGTACTGTCATTCGGGTGAGGAACTCCTAGGGCCCGATACTTAGGTAATCCAACCTTTCAAGCACGGCGTCCCAAAGGATAGCGCGTACCAAACTTCAAGCACTGCGCCCCGTCGGGCGCAAGTACCAAACTTCAAGCACGACTACCCCGTAAGGTAAATCGTACCAACTTCAAGGATCACGATAATCCCCTTGACGACCGTCATCGCCCTAGTTGTACAACAGTTGGCCAGCCACAGAGGCCCCTAAAAGGTAAAGGCCCATAACATACTTCCCATCCCTTAACCTTCATTCCCTAAGGAATATTGGCAGATTCGTTCGTTTGTGACTTTCGTAAACCTTCGCTTCTTTTACTTCAAAAACTTCAGTTAAAGCATTCGTACGTTTTATTAAAAACATTCTCATTCGTTAAAACACTTCGTAAACTTCTTTTGGCAAAATATTTCATAAACACTTCCTTCATAAACCTTCCTTCTAAAACATCCTTCATAAACATCATTTTATAAAACGTTACATACATCCTTCATAAACATCGTTTTATAAAATCATCACGTGTGCACACCAACCCAAAAACATTATTAAAACATTTAAAAAAGGACTTCTAGAACTCACCGTATTAGCTAGTCTTGGTTGTCCTAATCAATGGCCCAACCACGTCACTTCCGATCTGAATTGGTTACAAAACACATATATCAGACCTAACCTCGACTCACACTCTACTCAGCTGATATAGGCGAACTTAATGCTAAGTTCGCCTCTTCTGGCCCAAGCGAACTTATAAGCGAACTTAATAAGTTCGCTTACCCTCAGGCGAACTTAATTCAAGCGAACTTGATAAGTTCGCTTACCTTGGCCAAGCGAACTTGCCAAATCAGGCGAACTTGATAAGTTCGCCTCCCCCAAGCGAACTTAACGCAACATCAGTCATCTTCCCCAAAAGTCCCGAAAATCGCGGATTTGGGTTCGGTTATGTCAAAACTTCAACCTTCTTTGCTCAAAACAACCGTTTTTCATTGTAGATACTAAACCTAAGCTTATTCTTAAGTTTCATCCGTAAAAACTTCTGATTTTCACCCAAAACCCGAAAAAAACCCTAAAACGAACAAAAACTCAGATTTAGGTCGGATCATTACCTGAATCGAGCTTCTGATCTGGAGGTTTCCTTCACGAGTGCAAGAGACACGAGCGGGTGCAATCTTGTGCGATTCCGACACTTTCTCTCTCTACGTTTTTCTCTCTCTAGAATGTCAAAGAGCAGAAGAATGAGTGCCTTGGACTATTTATAGGGGAGACCTCCCCAAGCCCGGTTCGCGACTGACCCGGTCCGACTTCGGCCCGCTTGAACTCGTTAACTTTATTTTTCGTCATTTTGGGATGTTACAGATGAGCAGGAGCACAAGCACGAGCACGAGCACAAGCGTGGCTTAGTTTCCCCGAGAACCAAATTTGTTAAAGGAGTATTTGTCACCAATGACCACTTGAGTAGAGTTGAAAACTGAAATGATAAAGAGAATACATATTAATTAAAACGATAATATTCTTAGGGTGGTGCTATACCCAAGCCCTCGATTCTAATTCCACATTACCCTTATTGTCAAAACACATTCAAACGGCCGTTCGACGAAACACTCAAACGGCTGTTTAAAGGTAGGGGGTTTATGACGCATGCCTTAACCTTCAAAATGTGGTTCGACGAATCCTCAAAAGGCCGTTTGAAAAGTAGGGGCTATGACGCAAGCCCTAACCTTCAAACGACCCTTTGAGAACGTTGTGTGATTAGATTGTCAGGAATGTGGTATAGCAACCCTGTTTTCTTAAAACCTCTAAAAAACAAGTAGTTTAATTTGTACCTCTTCTAAACCAAAATCCATGGTTCTCTCTTCTAGCAAATCAATATATTCCACACCAAGAAAATTAAGGAGTGTGATGCTTGTGTCGAGGTCGAGCTTGAAGGGTATTATATTGAGATCATCAGTAACAATGAAAGAGGTGTTTTTCTTGAATAACACGAGATTGCCATGACTGTGAGTACTAACACTAGCATCAACCTGCTTCATGTTGTTTAGATTAACTTTCAGCGTCTCACAAAGCGATGAACTGTTTAGATTAACGAGTGCATTCTTGCAATACTCGTTATAGAAAAGCTTATTAGATTCTTGACTCTTTCATAAAGAGAATTCAAGCTTCCCACTTTTATATCTTTTGTGGTTTCATGCTTACCTGAGAGTCTTGCAATTGTTCCAAGAGGCAAAGTGAGAAAAATTAAGAGGATTTCAACAAAGTCTTGTTCTGCTTCTGCAAACATCACTTTTTTCTTCTCCTTGTCTACAAATACTTTCAAGTGAACCTTCCCATCGTATCTGATCAAACTAATAACATCCACATAATTATTATTTTCTACTAATATGTAATCGAATTAAATGACAAATAAAATAAAAAAAATCCACATTGCTCTTGAGAAAGAAAAAAATATAAGAAAATAAGTAGTGAAAATTTATATGAAACTAAAGAAAACAAGTTGTCCTGCATATAACAGAAAATAAATAATGAAGTTACCTCTTGCACAGAAACGAGAGGGGTAGTATTTTTGATCGTCAATTAGGGTTATAGGATTGTTTATAAAGAAAACTTGTTTGGGTAGAAGATATGGAAAGCCTAAAATCACAACACAACAATTAGGAAACCGAAATTTTTAGAAAATTTGAAAAGTCAAAAAGAGTTTATCTAAATTTTTTTAGATATAATATATTTTTAATTCCTTTTTAACTCTATTATTTTCGATAAGTGATTTATTAATTTTAAAGGTTAATTATTACTATTTACCATTTTTTACGTTTTTAAATTTTTGGGTTGTTACACATTAATAGTAAACAAAATTCATTTTAAAAAGTTTCGGCCGGTAATATATGTTGCAAATGTTCCAAAGAAAAAAATATTTTTCTAACCGGCTAGTAACAATCTGACCCTAGAATGATCAATGCAACATGAAATAATGAACTCTATCAATCTATTGACTTATTGGCTTTTTAAAAAAGCCAATAAGTCAAAAAAGTGTTTGACATTGACAAAAGTCCTTTTTAGAGGGTGTTTGGGATTATTTATTAACCTTAAAAGTTCTTTTTGTCAAAATGACTTATTAACTTATTATTTTTTGAAAAATAGTTTTTAAAAAAAGTGTTTTGATTAACTTATGTGGTGGAAAAAGTCAATAAGTTATTTTTTTAAAAGTATTTGGCTTGACTTATTAATAGAAAATTACTCCCTAAAAGTAATAAGGAGAAATGAAAAGTTAAAAATTATAACTTCTTAAAAACAACTTATTATTATTTTTCTAAAAATTATTTTAAAAAGTCCTTTTATCATATCCAAACACTTATAACTTATTGACTTATTACAAAAAGTAATAAGTCAATAACTAGGTTTAATAAGTAATCCCAAACAACCCCTTATTTTGGCTTTTTTGATAAATTTTAAAAAGTTGTTTTCTAAAATTCAAAAATCCTGGCTTTTTAAAATTGCATATGACTTTTTGAACATAAAGTTACCAATCTACTCACTATTTACCTATAATAAATATAAATTTAGTTTTTTCATAAAATGTGTGGTTAAATAGAACGTTTTGAAAACTAAATTTCAAAAGAAATATAAAGCAGTTTCTCTAAAATATATAAGAGAAACTTTTCTAAAACAAATTTAAAAAATATACATTCTTAAAAAGGTAAAATAAAAACCATTTTATGAAAAGCTAAAAAACGTTTTTATGAAAAACTAAAAAAAAATATTTAAAAACATTTTTATGATAATATTAAAAAATATATTTTTAGAAAAGTCAAAAAAAAGTTTTTAAAAAGTTTAAAAAAGACATTTTTATTAAAGAAAACTAAAAAAATGATTTTAAAAAGGTAAAAAAATATTTTTTAATCAAGTAAAAAAAATTATCAAAAAATTATTTTTTTTATTGGAGTAAAATGGTTAAATTAGTACATTAGAAATAGAATAACTAAAATGTCCCTATACTTAACAGAAAAAGTTAACAGAGTTAATATAAGAGATTGAAATGGTCAAAATCAAAATTTACTCTAACCAATAAAATAGCCCATTTCAAAGTGTATAATAAAGAGTTAATAAAATAACAAAAATTCAAACTCAGGGTATAATATGTTAAAAGATTCATTTTAGACGAAAAGAGAAACATATGAAACAATAGAGGTCAAAATCAAAATTTACTCTAACCAACAAAATATCCCATTTCAACAAAAAGTTGATTATCAATTAATCGTATAATGTCACAAGTAACCAGGGATGAGAAAAAAAACGAATTAACCGAGAAAATCAACGGTTTTGGTTTTGTATTTTTTAAAATCCGAAAATTACGTTTTGGTTTCGGTTTTATATTTTTTGAAAATCGTATAAACCGAACCGAATCGAACTTATACATATACCTTAATTATATATTGTGTGAATGCACGTTTTATAATATATATTATATTGTGTTGTGTGCTTGTATGTTAAAAGTGTATATATATTTATGTTACACGTATTTTTATTTAGGCCAAAATATGTGACAATCATTGATTAATAAAAAAATTAGGCACAAAATTTCAAATCCATGTTTATTATTTTGGATCATTTTTCTTTACACAAAAAAATTCAAACGCAATGGGTTTTAAACCGAAAAATCGAAACCGAACATAACCCATTATAAAAAATTGAAAAAACTAAAACCGAACAGTTTTGAAAAAACCGAAAATCAAACTTTCAGTTTTAATTTGTTTTTACCCCAAAACAAACTCATGCACACCGATCAGTAACAACACAACACTCACCATGGCTACCATGAACAATCTCCACCTCATCACCTAAATTCTAAACTGTACCCTCTGAGTCTCATCAAATCAATCGCCGGTGGCGGAAAAGATCAGCGAACCAGATAAAAGTTATTAAAGAGAGCGGGGACGAAGGATTAATGCGTCCATTGTTCTTGGGTTTGGTACACTTGCTGTCACTAGGTTGCTCACTTGAGTATTGGCATGTGAGTTTCAATTCACTTTCTTCTTCTTCTTCTTATTATTATTATGTGTTTCAAATGTGAATTTAGAAATAGGTATCACAAGCAGATAATTAGTTGATCACAAGCAGATAATTAGTTGATTTTAGATTAAACTTATACAATGGCTTATGTGGTTATATCACTACTTAAAATTAGTTTTTCCTTTAGGGTTCTTGATGATGCTTTAAAAGAAGGTTATTTTTTTAAAAACAACAATTCTTGATGATGCGTGATACATGATTTGAACCCCTAACCTTATGGTTGTTTTTATTTTACTTTCATCATATAGGAATGCACCCAGTATGAAATACTTAGATATGCTCCCGAGCACAATTGGATTGCTTATGAAGAAGCGCTTAAAGAAAATCCCATCTTGGCTAAGATGATGATTAGCGGCATCGTTTATTCTTTTGGCGAGTGGATTGCACAAGCATGTTCTTAGATCTCTAACTCTTAGAAATCTTGTTTTTCATCACATTCTTTCAGGTTTCAGTTACTTATAAATGGTTTTGTAGATGAATATTATATTGTAGTCTTATGAAGGTAAGCTGCTATTTGAGTTATATAGGACCCGCTTGTTTCGATCAAGCCTCGTTGGGTTCACCCTCCATGGGTCCCTTTCTCATTACTATTACCAATTATGTTAGGTACAATGCGTATTCCGTTACACATTTTATTAAATTTGGTAAATCATTGAAGATGCATTACACTTGCGCGTTTGCTATGTTTGTTCTATGCTCTTATTCCTTCTAAAGATTGGTGGGTCATTCCTGCAAAAATCGCGTTTGACCAAACCGTGTGGAACAGCATCTATTTTGTGGTTACTGCGGTTCGAGCCCCCTGCAAATATTTTCAATGAACTCAAAACAACATTCTTGCCATTGTTGACGGTAAGAACCTGGTTAAGAGTTAAACTGGATTGTAGATGGCATAAGATAAAGTACTATAAAAATTTAGTCAAATATGTAAATTACAACTTAAAAATACAATTTTTGTAAGCATAATATAAAATATATTTTCTGACTAACATTTGCTCTGTTTTCTTACATTCTGTTTTTTTTTTCTATTTTTCTTTTCTAAAAGGATCATTGACTCCACAAATTCTTAAGGTTCACCCAAAACATTTGCTTCAAATAAACCATAAATCATAGGGTTATTTTTACAAACATACCAACTCATTTAAATAATTTTTTAAAAGATTCTTCATTTTTAACAGATCTAGTGACTTGACAGCCTAAATAGGTTCAATTTTTTTTACCAATTCCTTCAAGATTTGTGAGTCTTACCATTTGAAGAATTTGAACTTGCCGAATTCGAGTTTCTAGCTATGAGTTCAGTCAAATATATATATATATATATATATATATATTTGTTATTTTTACAGATTTTTGTCAACTAATCTATACTAATAAATAAAGGTTTTGATAGGACACGTGTCACTTCCTCATGCCTTTTCACATTGATTTTCCCGCATCTCTCTCCTAATAAATGTGCATCTATCTTATTAAATAGTAATGATATTATAAATATATTATTAAAGAAGAATAATAATTATATTAAATAAGAATATATAATAGGAAATCAAAATATAACTAATTAAAGAAAAATACTAATCTATACTATATAATAAATAATCTATACTAGTAAATAAAAGTTTTGATAGGACACGTGTCACTTCCTCATGCCTTTTCACATTGATTTTTCCGCCTTTCTCTCCTAATAAATGTGCATCTATCTTATTAAATAGTAATGATATTATAAATATATTATTAAAGAAGAATAATAATTATATTAAATAAAAATATATAATAGGAAATCAAAATATAACTAATTAAAGAAAAATACTAATCTATACTATATAATAAATAAAGGTTTCTAAATGACACGTGTCGCCTTCATATTCACTCTTATAAAAATTTTCCCGCTTCTCTCTCTTAATAAATACATTTTCATATTTTCAATAACAATATATTTTTAAACAAATTATTAATTATACTAATAAAACACATTTATTTTAAATTATCTCATATTATAAGAAAGTTTGAAATTTAGTTATCTACCTTATGTTTTCAATCAAATAGTAAATGAAAACCAAATTAAATTGGATAGTATTTAATGTATTTTTAAAACTCAATTATATATTAATTTTTACATATTTTTTTATTTTGTTTTCTATTGATAATATACGTAATACATTTTTATATATTGATATTTTTTCAGCCTGTGTAGTACACAGGTTCTAAGCTAGTTTGTTATATACACACACATTTTCACTTGATGACGTATTTACAAATTTTTAAGTTTTATCTTTTTTAATATACAATCTCGTGTAATACACGGGATTATAACCTAGTATGTAATAATGAACCAATGAACCAAATTAGATGCCAAACAAAAATTCCACATTGCTCTTGAGAAAAAATAAACATAAACAAGACTTATTAGGCACGCAAGGCCACTTCAATGACTTTAAAGTTCAAAGTAAACGCCAAAGTCAACTGAGTCCACTCAACCAAGCCCCCAAAGTTGAATTGTTATTTACACATCATAGATTTAGCACACTAAAGATACAATATAATCAACATTTCCACAAGTAGCAAGAAAGGGAAAAAAGTATTTTACTTTTTGCAATTTATAGTTGCTAAAGACCTGATGATTTTGTAAGCTCTACGGCTATTAAAGATCATTTGTGTGTCTAAAATATTGGTTTATAATGAGGATCAAGCTCTTCTTTCAGAGTTTCTTCATACCCTTCTGCTATATCTTTTTTGGGCTTGAAAAGATGTTGGTTTCAGGCCAATGCCAAGTCAACCAACAGTCAACTTTGATCCAGTTTAAAAACAAACTCCAGTTTAATTCTTCTCTTTCAACAAAACTTGTGTCTTGGAACCCAAAAGCCATAGATTGTTGCATCTGGGGAGGTGTAACTTGCAGCATTAGCGGTCAGGTTATCGGCTAGACTTGAGCAATGAAACGATATCAGGTGGAATCGATGATTCTAGTGTTCTCTTCGATTTAGATAATCTTGAAAGCCTGAATATTGCTGCAAATAAGTTCAATTTCATAGAGATTCCTTCAAGATTTGGTAATCTTACCAATTTATTGTATCTAAACCTGTCAAATTCAGGTTTTTCAGGCCAGATTCCTGGAGAACTGTCACAACTGACAAGGCTGGAAGCTCTTGACCTCTCTTCGTTTTACGCGTATAGTCATCGCTCACTGAAACTCGAGAAACCAAATCTAGCCAATCTTGTTCAGAACTTCACACGGTTGAGAAGTCTTTATCTGGATAATGTGAACCTATCAGCACAAAAATCTGATTGGTGCCAGTGTTTATCCTCATCTTTGCCTAATCTGGAAGTTATGAGCTTGTCAGAGTGTCAACTTTCAGGGCCTTTAGATGACTCCCTTGAGAAATTACAATCACTTTCTGTAATTAGACTGGCTCTGAACGATCTGAGCACTCCAGTTCCAGATTTCTTTGCAAACTTCAAGAATCTGACAGTGATGAATCTTGTTGCTTGTAACTTGATTGGAACATTTCCCAGTAAGATCCTTCAGTTGCAGAATTTACAAATTCTTGATTTAACTTTTAACAAGAATCTTTACGGTTCTTTACCCGATTTTCCTATTAATGGATCCCTTAAAAGTTTAGTGGTCAGCCTCACAAAGTTTTCTGGTGGGATACCAGAGTCTATAGGAAATCTAAAGAATTTATCAAGAATTGAGCTTTTTGAAAGTAATTTCAGTGGACAAATACCGAAATCTTTACAAAATCTCACTCAATTGGGGTACATAGATTTGTCATCAAACATCTTTACTGGGCAAATTCCATCATTTCAAATGTGCAAGAATCTTACTCATGTTGATTTGTCGCGTAACAGTTTATTGGGTAAGATTCCTTCTGCTCATTTTCAGGATCTTGAAAATCTTGTTTCAGTTGATTTGAGATTTAATGGTTTTGAAGGAAGTATACCTTCATCTTTGTTCACTTTGCAAAATTTGCAACAAATACAGCTTTCCAATAATAACTTTGGGGGTTTACTTGCTAATTTCACAAATCCATCCTTATCTTCATTGGATACTCTTGATATGAGTAGTAACAGATTGGAAGGAGAAATTCCAAGATCTATCTTTGAACTTGGAAAGCTTAATATCTTGTTGTTATCGTCAAATAACCTGAATGGGACCATAAGAATGGTAGATTTTCAAGATCGCTTGAGCAATCTAGTGAATCTTGATCTTTCGTTTAATAACTTGTCGATCAAAACGACTGATAACTTCACTCTCGTGAATAATCTTCCAAAATTCTCAGCCTTAAACTTGGCTTCTTGCAATCTCTTAAAGTTTCCTAATCTAGGAAACCAATCAACACTGACCAGGCTTGATCTTTCCAGCAACAAAATTGAAGGAAAAATACCAAAATGGATATGGGAAGTTGGTAATGGACGTCTTTCGTATATGAATCTTTCTCATAACCGGTTAACCAGCCTTGAAGAGCCTTATAGTTTTCCTGATTTTTATGTACTTGACTTGCATTCCAATCATCTCAGTGGGGTGATTCCAATTCCGCCACAAACAGCCACATTCATCGACTATTCAAACAATCTTTTCAACTCATCACTCCCGGAAAGCATTGGGAGAAACCTCGGCTATGCATATTTCTTTTCGGTTTCTAACAATGCACTCACTGGGGTGATCCCGCAAAGCATATGCAATGCTGCCTACCTAAAGGTTCTTGATATGTCAAACAATCAGTTAAATGGAAGCATACCGAATTGTTTGATCGAATTAGGTAGCAGTCTTGGTGTACTAAACTTGGCAAACAATAGTCTTAGTGGTCAAATTGAGGGAACATTTCCTAGCAACTGTCAGTTTAACACTCTAGACCTGCATGGGAACTCTTTGGAAGGGGAGATCCCACAATCTCTTGTCAATTGCAAAATGCTACAGGTGTTGAACCTCGGGAAAAACATGATTAATGACACTTATCCATGTTCTTTGGATAACCATACCACATTGCGTGTCCTTGTTCTGCGATCCAACAGGTTCCATGGATCCATGCGTTGTGGTCGAAACCAACACAGCAGATGGTCAAAGTCAAAGCTTCAGATTCTGGATATAGCTCACAACAGTTTTAGTGGAACTATTCCAGTAGACTTCTTCCGGAAATGGGGTGCTATGATGAATGATGATAATGGAGATCCACCAGAAAAGAAGCACCTCAGCTTCACCGTATTACAGCTTAATGATTTTTACTATCAAGATACAGTTTCAGTCACAGTCAAAGGGGTCGAGTTGGAGTTAGTCAAAATCTTGACAATTTTCACATCCATTGATATCTCAAATAATCAATTTTCAGGGGAAATACCACACACGATTGGGCGGCTCAAAGAACTGTACTTTCTCAATTTATCACATAATGGGTTCACAGGCTCTATCCCACCATCTCTAGGAAATTTGAGTCAGCTGGAATCATTAGACATATCTTCAAACAAATTAACTGGAGAGATCCCATTTGCACTTACACGCCTCCCATTCCTTTCTACCTTTAATTTGTCATACAATCAGTTGAAAGGAAGAATCCCAACAGGCAACCAGTTTCAGACTTTTGAGAATTATTCATACTTAGGCAACCAGAGATTATGCGGGATTCCTTTGAGCAGAACTTGCCCTGCTTCAATCACACCAGTACCAAACTATGCACCGAATTCCAAAGAATCTGATGATGTAAAAGATTGGCTATCCATATTCTATGGATTTGGATTCGGGGCAGTTATATCAGTCTTTTTTTTTCTAAAGAAGGGATATTTTTCTGGTAGAAGTAGACAAAGAAACTTGTCAAGATGATTACTTTGGCTCTGGTTATCCATTTTGTGTGTTAAGGTTTGTACAAGATAACACCAATGAGAAATTAAAAGCATCAGACAAAAATATGTAATACGACTTGAAAGGTGATCATTCTAGATAGGTATCATTTTCTTCAACCTCTACATAAACATGGTCTCCATTCTCCAAACTGTGACTTTTCTTATCTAAATTTACCAACTCTTATTTCTCATATATTTCAATCTGTATCATGTAGAGTGAAAATGTGAAGTCTTGAGTAAGAAAAAATGAAAAATATATTAGTGCTTCTATGATCTGTTAGCCTAATAAGCTTCACAATTAAAGGTCTGCCTATCATCTGTTCTCATAATACATGGTAAACTAATGCTGTCATGTTTCTTGAACACCACCACAATCCAGTTTGTAAAAAAATGTGATATTATTGAAACTAAATGAATACAAAGATGAACCAGTATGAAAACTGAACAAGATGAGTAAACCTAGAGCCGAATTAGTCTACTAGTGAATAGCTATACCAAGGAAGAAGTTGTTGCAGGGGCAAAGTAGAGGGGAGATCTTCTAAATCTTGAATTGATCCCTAATTCCCAATTAGATCCCAAACAATCCGTATGATAGTTGGCACACATTAGATGTTTCATCTTTAGCCCCTCAAGATTAGCACTTTCCATATCACAACACTTGAACAACAAAAATAAAAGAACAAGACTAAATTACAATTTTTATCCTTTAAGTTTGCCTAAATTATGAAATGGGTCCTTTGAAAATTTGAATAAAGAACAATAAGTGAATGTTAAATTTTCAAATAAAGGACAATAAATGAAAGTAATTTCCATACAAAATAAAATAACATACATAATATTTTTGCTCTGAATTTAAAATAAGTAATTTCAAGATTCTCTCTCAATTCAACGGGCAAAAAATATCATACATTTTTAACAAGTTACAAAAATAATATATCATGTTGTTTCACTAACAACCCTTTTATCAAAATGTACGCTAACTAACTTTGAGAATCAATCTTCATAGCTTTAATGATGCCCAACGTATTTTTTTCTCTTATGAAATGAAGATCTATCTTAAAGTGCTTAGTTCTATCGTGAAAAACAGGATTTGCAGCGTTGGACATAGCAGATTTATTATCACAAAACATTTTTATTGGTAAAGACACTTTAACATTTAAATCATTTAAAATGTTTAAGATCCACATAATTTCACAGGTTACAAAGCATGTATCCCTGTATTCTGCTTCAGCAGTGGATCTTGAGACATTTCTTTGCCCAAGAAAATTGCAATATCCGGTAACAGATCTATGAGAGTTAGCACATTTACCTCAATCAGAGTCGACGAGAGATCAAACGAATGTCTTTGCTAAATAGGATACTCTTACCTAGGGATTTTTTTACGAGACCTCAAAAGTCTTAATTGTCACACCCCTACCAACTGCAAGTGAGAATTAATATGTCTATGCATGAGTTGACTTAAAAATTGAACCGGATATCATGTCTAGTATTAGATAAATATATTAATTTTCCAACCAACTTCTGATAACAAATTATATTTGTTAACGGTTCTTTATCATCATCAATTTTGGACACAACCATATAGCTAGATTCAATCAGAGTTTTAACTGGTTTGCACCTGGTTAAACCAAATTTAGCAAGAAGTTCAAGACAGTATTTTCAATTGAGAAATGTATGTGCCTAAACTCATGACAGAAAGAAAAGAAAACCGTGACAATATCGAGTCAGATGGGTAACCAAGACGTGACTGCCTAAAGTCATGAGAAATGGATGTAGAAGCAGTGAACGAATTCACTGATGTGGTTTAGCCTAAACTCATAAACTGCACCATCTCAGACAAACGAGTGGTATTTCATTGCCTGTAGCCCACTTGCATCCTCCCATGTAGTTGATTAACATATATAAGAACTCTGATTAACTCTTTTTTTTTAAACACTTTGGATAAACAGGTAATTTAGTTGCTTAATAAAAGCTAGGCCAGGCCCACCAGGGCCTCTTCAACGACTTTGAAGTAAACGTCAAAGTCAATTGTTTGTTTATTACTAGTCACTAGTCTACTCAGCCAAGCCCCCAAGGTTGAATTATCATTATTCCAGTTGATGGGTTTTAATTTCATTTCTTGTATCCTAAATTCTAGTTTCCAATGAAAATCCACCTTTGTTTTCACATTTTCTTCATACCCTTTTACTTAACCTTGTTATCTGTTTCTGGTCAATGTCAAAACGACCAGCAATCGATATTGATTCAGTTAAAGAATGATCTACGGTTCGATTCTTCACTTTCAACAAAACTGGTTTCTTGGAACACAAATGTTGCAGATTGTTGTAAGTGGGGTGGTGTCAGTTGCAGCTCAACCAGTCAAGTTATTGGTCTAGATTTAAGCAACGAAACGATTTCTGTTGGAATTAATGATTCCAGTGTTCTTTTTAATCTGAAGAATCTTGAAAGCCTGGATCTTTCTGAAAATAACTTCAATTTCTCAAAGATTCCTTCAAGATTTGGCAGTTTTGCAGGTTTAAAGTATTTAAACTTGTCGAATTCTGTTTTTTCCGGTCAGATTCCTGTAGAATTATCGCAGCTGACTAGGTTGGAAACTATTGATCTTTCTTCAGTATTCTCATTTGGACGTCGGTCATTAAGACTTGAAAACCCGAATCTAGCCATACTTGTTCAAAACCTCACTAAGAGGTCTTTATCTTGATAGTGTGAATATATCATGGCAACAAACAGATTGGGGCCAGAGTTTATCTTCATATTTACCTAATTTGGAGGTTTTAAGCTTGTCAAATTGTGAACTTTCAGGGCCTTTAGATGACTCCCTTCAGAAACTGCAGTCACTTTCAGTAATTCATCTGGCTCTAAACAACCTAAGGGCACCGGTTCCTGACTTCTTTGAAAATTTCAAGAATCTGACAGTTATGAATCTTGGTTCTTGTAATTTGCTAGGAACATTTCCCAATAAGATCCTTCAGCTGCAGAAGTTACAGATTCTTGATTTAGCTCTTAACAAGAATCTTTACGGTTCTTTACCCGATTTTCCTATTAATGGATCCCTTACAAGTTTAGTGGTCAGCTTCACAAAGTTTTCTGGTGGGATACCAGAATCTATAGGAAATCTAAAGAATTTATCAAGAATTGAGCTTTTCAACAGTAATTTCATGGGACAACTACCGAAATCTATACAAAATCTCACCCAATTGGGGTACATAGATTTGTCATCAAACAGCTTTCCGGGCAAATTCCATCATTTCAAATGTGCAAGAATCTTACTCATGTTGATTTGTCGCGTAACAGTTTATCGGGTATCATTCCTTCTGCTCACTTTCAGGATCTTGAAAATCTTGTTTCAGTTGATTTGAGATTTAATGGTTTTATAGGAAGTATACCTTCATCTTTGTTCACTTTGCAAAAACTGCAACAAATACAACTTTCCAATAATAATTTTGAAGGTTTACTTCCTAATTTCACTAATTCATCGTTATCTTCATTGGATACACTTGATTTGAGTAGTAACAAATTGGAAGGAGAAATTCCAAGATCTATCTTTGAACTTCGAAACCTTAATATCTTGTTACTATCATCAAATAATCTAAGTGGGACCATAAGAACCATAGATTTTCAAGATCGTCTGAGCAACCTTTCAACTCTTGATCTCTCGTTTAATAACTTGTCGATCACAACAAGCAATAACATCACTCTCGTGAATCATCTTCCAAAATTCACGACCTTAAAGTTGGCTTCTTGCAATCTTACAAACTTCCCTAATCTAAGAAACCAATCAAGATTGATAAATCTTGATCTTTCCAACAACAAAATTGAAGGAAACATACCAAACTGGATTTGGGAAGATGGGAATGGAGGTCTTTCGTATGTGAATCTTTCTCATAACCGGTTAACCGGCCTCGAAGAACCTTACAATTTTCGAGATCTTTATGTACTTGACTTGCATTCAAATTATCTCACTGGGGTGTTTCCAATTCTGCCACAAACTGCCGCATTCATTGACTATTCAAACAATCTTTTCAACTCATCACTCCCGGAAAGCATTGGGAGAAACCTCTGGTTTGCATATGTCTTTTCAGTTTCTAACAATGCACTCAATGGAGTGATCCCGCAAACCATATGCAATGCTCCCTACCTAACGATTCTTGATTTGTCAAACAATCAGTTAAACGGAAGCATACCACAATGTTTGATCGAATCAGGTACTAGTCTTGGTGTACTAAACTTGGGAAACAATAGTCTTAGGTGTCAAATTGAGGGAACACTTCCTTGCATGTGCGGGTTGAACACTCTAGATCTGCATGGAAATCTTCTAGAAGGGAAGATTCCAGAATCTTTAGTCAATTGCACAATGTTAGAGGTGTTAAACCTAGGGAAAAACAACATAAACGACATGTATCCATGCCCTTTGAGTAAAAATACCAACTTGCGTGTTCTTGTTTTGCGATCCAACAGTTACATGGATCAGTTGTTTGTGGTCAAAACCATCAAAACAAATGGCCAAAGCTTCAGATTCTAGACATAGCTCACAATAGTTTTAGCGGTACTGTGCCGCCAGATTTTTTTGGGCAATGGGGTGCTATGATGACCGATGAGAATGGACAAAGTAATAAGCTCATCAGATTCAGTGTTTTAAAGCTTAGTGAGTTCTATTATCAAGATTCTGTGACATTGACGGTCAAAGGACTCGAGTTAGAGCTCGTCAAAATCCTTACACTCTTCACATCCATTGATATCTCAAGTAACCATTTTTCAGGTGAAATACCAAGCACAATTGGTCAACTCAAAGCACTGTATCTTCTCAATATACCACATAATGAGTTCACAGGCTCTATCCCACCTTCTATTCGAAATCTGATTCGCCTAGAATCATTAGACATGTCTCTTCCAACAGAATAACTGGAAACATCCCATCTGTGCTCACAAGCCTTCCATTCCTTTCTTCTTTTAACCTGTCATACAATCAATTGGAAGGAAAAATCCCAACAGGCAACCAATTTAATACCTTTAAGGAGAATTCTTAACAAAAGATTATGCGGGCTTCCATTGAATAGAACTTGCACTAGTTCAGTTTTACCAGTACCAAAATATGCACAGATTTCTCAGGAATCTGATGACGAAAAAGGTTGGCAATCGATATTCTATGGAATGGGAGTTGGGGCAGGATCATTAATTGTTATATCAGTCTTGTATATTCTATGGAAGGGATATTCTCCTGGTACAAGTAGACAATCAAACTTGTCAAGATGATTACTTTGGTTATGGTTATCCATTTTGTTTGTTAAGCTGGTTTGTGCAATGAAAGAAGGATCTGACAGAAATGTAACTCAAGTTGAAAAGGTGTAAAATGCACCTGCTTCAGAAGCAGAGTTTCCATCCTCCAAACTGTAAGTTTTGTTATCTACTGTTATCGTTCATATATATCTCAATTTGTATGTAGAGTGAGAGTGTAAAGTTTTGAAGTAAGGAAAAAAATGAAAAATACATTAGTATTTCTAGGATCTGTTAGCCTAATAAGATTCACAATTAAAGGTTTGAGTAAACTTTGTTTTTGACCCCTGTGGTTTGGTCAAAATAACGGTTTTGATCCATTAGTTTCAATTTGACTTTTTTGGCCCTGTGGTTACCTAATTGTCTCAATCAAACCCATGGCGCTAACTCCGTTAGTTTTTTCTGTTAAATGTAGGAGCATTTTAGACTTTTTACATATATGGGGTGTTTGGGATTACTTATTAAACCTACTTATTGATTTATTACTTTTTGTAATAAGTCAATAAGTTAAGTGTGTTTGGGTATGGTAAAAGTACTTTTCAAAATAACTTTTGGAAAATGGATAATAAGTTGTTTTTAAGAAGTTACAGTTTTTAACTTTTCATTTTTCCTTATTACTTTTAGAGATTAATTTTTCATTAATAAGTCATTTTTCATTAATAAGTCAAGTCAAACACTTTTTAGAAAATACAACTTATTAACTTATTGACTTTTCTCACCAAATAAGTTAATTCAAACACTTTTTTTAAAAACTAATTTTTAAAAAATAATAAGTTCTTTTAACAAAAAAAACTTTTAGGATTAATAAGTAATCCCAAACATCCCCATAACGACTAATTATGTAATATACCCAAATTATTAAAGAGACTGGGTGGGTAATTTACTCAAACTTGGCATCCCCACCCCTCCCCTCATCCTCCCCCTCCCCCTCCCGCCACCACCACCTACAACCACCGCCACCTGCAAAATCATCACCCTTAATCAAAGCCTTGCGTTTTACGTCACCACTACTAGCACAGACATGTTGATTTTGTTTATTACAACATTTTGTGCTTAAAACTACTACTAGCTTCCCTCACTACCCTCAACAAAAGGGCATCATCAGTGGTGATCAAAAGCTTTTAGGGTGTCCTTGCTGCCCTAAAAAGAAGGGTATCAATGGAGTTGAAATGCTTTTAGGGTTTCATTGGTAATGGTTCTAGCTACAAGGGTTTCAACAGGGATGATCAAATGCTTCTAGGACTTCACAAGTACTGGATTCCAAACCCTAGTCAAATTCTTACTGGTCCAAATAAGTTTTCTTGTCCAGTTTGCTCCAAGAACTTCACAAGATATAATAATCTTCAGGTATGCTCATTAGATCTATATGCAATAGTTTCTAAAAAAACCTAATTTTATATAATCATTAGGGCACCGGTGCGTGGAGCCCGCCGGAGGTGGTGGCGGCTCCCTTCTCCTACTCTCTCTCAATCTAGATGGGGTTCCTGTCATATATGTTTCAATCTCAAGGGAGGTAAACATCTTTGCTGCGGTGGTGGTGGTGGACGGTTGCGGTGTTGGTGGTGGACGGTTGCGGTGGTGTCGAGGTGGGTTTTCTCAAGTCTCTCACTCATAGGAGGTGGTTGGTGGTGACAGGGGGAGGAGCAGGTCACCGGTGGTTGTTTTCTCAGGAGAAGCAGGCCACCGGAGGGGGTGGTTGAGAGAAGATGAAGATCTGGTTTTTGACCTAGGGGAGGATGGTTTTTGTATTAAATAAATAATTTACACAAATGGTCCTCAGATTACTTTAAGAAAATAACGTAATTAGTCCTTTATCAGTAAAAAGACGAAAATACCCTTACTTTTAACAGAAAAAACGTGTTAGTGACATGGTTCTAATTGAGACAATTAGGTAACCACAGGGGCTAAAAAGGTCAAATTGAAACTAATGGATCAAAACCGTTATTTTAACCAAACCACAGGGGTCAAAAACGAAATTTACTCTAAAGGTTTTGCTAACAACCATTTTTAACTAATTTTTCTAAAACTAAAATAAACAAAAAAAAAACGAGTTTTCAAACCTAAAAAAATAGCGAGATTCGTGGGGTTTGGAGAGAACAAAGCGAGATAAAATCTTTTTTTTTTCTCAATTTCTTTTTACGACAAAGCTTTTAGGTCAGTTATTAGGGTATCTGTAGTGGGGCATGATACATCCGATGTGGCACCCCCTATCACGTCGGCACACCGGGCCCCTGTGCGTGACAAGGGGGCGTGATAGCCCAAAATGTGGTGGTGATCACGGGTATGGGGCGAGAGAGTTAATTTCCCAAAGGAGCTTTCTAGCTCCTGGATATTTTATTTTTTATTTTGATCACCAACCACAATATTACACACCTTTAATATGATCTCAACGCTATCTACGTGACACATGAATAACAATACTTTTTCATCACTATCACTAAACCATTACGGATAACAATACTTTTTCATCACTATAACTAGAGGTGCACAAATCGGTTTTTTAACCCAAACCGGTTCAACCCGACCCGAACCGGTTTGGTCAACGAAAAGTCAAAACCGGTTTGGGCCCAAACCGGTTCGGGTTAAACCGGTTTTGGTAATGAAAATATGTAAACCGGTCAAACCGGTTCGGGTAGGTTAGGGCAAACCGGTTTTTATTAAAAAAAAATTTATATTTCCGTGATTAAATTGTTTCAATTACGTGATTTCATTTTGAATTTTCTAGCATTAAATCGCATTAACTCGCATTAATTAGCATTAATTTAAAATAAACCGGTTTAGCATTAAATCGCATTGAATTTTCTAGCATTAAATCGCATTAACTCGCATTAATTACCCTGAATCGCATTAATTAGAGTTTTAACCTAGCATTAAATCGCATTAATTAGCATTAAATCGCATTAACTCGAAAACCGGTTTAAACCGGTTTACAAACCGGTTTATCAAACCGGTTTGGTTGAACCGGTCCCTAACCCGATCGCATTCTGAAAGCATTAAACCGGTTTCGAACCGGCGGTTTTTGGGTAACCCGAACCGGTTTGGCCCAAACCGGTTTAACCCAAACCGGTTTGCCGGTTTGGACCGGGTTAAAAAAAAAACCGGTTTTTTTGTGCACAACTAACTATAACTAAACTCTTACGGATGGTCTTAATAGTATTGGGCTCAGTCAGTTGGGCTATTTGCTGAACCAAGACCGGCATTAATGCCGATCGTTTTTAAGGCATTTGAAAATAAGTGGGCTGCTATATTGCTAACTTTTGGGCTGCAAGTAAATTACTGGGCTGCTTTTAGCTAACATTTGAGCGGCAAATTAATTAGGAGACCCCTACATTCGGGCTGCAATCAAAATTGAATTCATTAACTCTTGTCTTTTGGTATGCAATCAATTTTGCTAACTTTTTGGCTGAAATTTATTTATTAACTACTACAGAAAAATATATCTGAATCTTATTATCAAATTTATCCAAAGTTTCTTGTAGGCAAAATAAAATATAAACTATTAATAGTAACACTACGTAATAAAATAATGTGTAATATAATGTATAGGGGGAAAAAATAATTATTTAATTAAGTAAAAATTCAACTAAAAGTTTATAACGATCAAATAAAAATAATATAGTTTTCTAATTAGAACACGTCTTTATCTTTGCAATCTTCACCCCTAGCTACCGTCCAAATCTGTTTCGGAATTTTTTTTATTGATTATAGTTTATCAGAAATGTATATAAAAATTAGTAGGTTATAAATAAAAATTAGTAGGTTCGGTTAATGAGAAAATCCATTCTCATAAGAAAACTAAAAAACCCTTAGTAATTTTTAAATCTTAATAATTTTTTCATATTTTTTTTTGAATTCGGTTTTCGGTTTAACGGTATCCGAATTGTGAATTTGGGCTTTCGGTTCGGTTAATGGATATACATTTTTTTTGAATTCGGTTTATTCTATTAATGGAATAAACTGGATAACTAATATGTATATATGTTGAATTCGGTTTTTTTGGTTTGTTCGGTTCATACATTTTTGTTTTTGAATTTGGTTTATTCGGTTGAATTCTGTTCGGTTCGGCTATCGGATAGGCCTAAAAAATTAAAAAAATGAAGCAAATAAACCGAACCGTTGAACATCCCTATGTGTGTATGTAGGAATCAATGGTTTTGTAAGGTCATCAAGGTTAGCCCAATCACATTTAACGTTTATTTTTTTTTCTTGAATTTTGAATTCAATCTTGTGTGCATATTAATATTTCAACAACTGGACTGGGCAACGAAGTTCTATACTAATCTAATACCCTTCCACCCGTACTAAAGCCCACTCCGAACTAAAGCTACGCTTAAAACCATAATTACCAATACATCTTAAATAACAAGTGATAAAACATAAGAATCTGATAATGAATGAATTATATACAAAGTGTTTAAGAAATAGAAGTGAACAACATATATTTCACTTTTTGAATATTGTTTGGTATCTGGAAGTATTTCATTTTTACTATTGTAAAATATCAAAACCCGATCTATGTTGTAAAATATTATGATGATCTAACAATTAAAAATCCGTATGTTCTAGTCATATAATAGACGGAAGAGTGTATTAAGAAGATGACGCTTGTCTTTACGCTCTATTTGAAATATCTATCTTAACGCTTTGTGTGGGGTTACATTTCACGAAATTTTGCACAACAATAATGAGCCTCACATTGAAGTCATACAAACTAGTGTGAATTTGCATGAATTACATGTATGGTCTTGTACTTTTAGCTATTTTCAAAAGGTTTTGCTTCTATGTCAAGTAGTTCACACCTAGTTTGGCAAAAATTGTGTTTACAACATTTCTAACTTAGAAGTATGCATGGGCCGGTTTTAGGCTCTAACCAAATTATAACAGAGTACTTTGGTTGTATATTGAAACTGATCGGTTTTGATTACATGATTGTTCATTTATTGGTTTTGGGCCTAGGTCGGTCGATTTTTCAGTTGACGTGTTGCTTTTCACAAATTAATGCAGAACTTAATGTGGTTACGGAGGCAATCAAATGACTCAAAATCCTAATGATAATCAAAGACTATAAATTGAACCAAAGGTTCAAAAACAATGTTCTTATATTTTATAAATCAACAAAATTGATTTAAACAATAACCCTGGATCCCTTTTATAATTAGCAATCATAATTCAAATAGGAAACCATTAAGATAAAATAGGAAATTCAAATAATAAATAATAAAAATAACCCTATATCAGAACTGTTCTCGGATTATATCGAAGTAACGTTAGCATCAACGGTCTGGTTTTGTACAACTTACAATGCGCAGGATACAAGTAGTGGTGAACATATCGCTTAATAAATCTAAGTGTCTAACATGTTTTGGGTTTAATTGGAAGGTTTTGTGGGTAGGTTATAATTTGTTTATAACAAAGTTGGTGGTTATATTTGAAAATAAAAACAAAAATATAATAAGTTTGTAATAATTATAACAAAGTTGGATGCAACCAAACCCACTGCTCTATCCATCGAAGTCGTTGGGGTGACTTAATCATTAGTCAACTACTATGAAAAAAAAATCTACGAAGAGGGTATAGATATTAATAGTAGTTTCATATAATTTCCACTTAAAAACTAGGCAGTAATAGTTTTAAAATATAAAGTTTTGAGTAAGATTAATAACAAAATGTATATGATAATTGATGACGTGGGTACGTTCATGAAGCATAGCTTCGTACAAGAAGCATCTATACCAAACAGAACTATAAAACCATGTCTGTCAAACGACGAGGTGACGTGATATAAATGAAAGATACTTGTTTGGAATCTCCAGAAATTCAAGGCTATAAGACAACAAGGTTTAATAGGCTTGAGGAAAGGGATATTTGTCTCTTTATGAGACTATGACCCTTTACACCAAAAAGGAAAAGGTATTACTGCAGGGAGAGGAAAGAGAAGGGGATACCCCCGTATGTTGTAAGGAGCTGGCGACAGAACAGCTACACACCCATCCAAACTCACTCAGGTATAAAAGAGAGGACTTGGTGCAATGGTAGCCCCAAGACTTCCCATAGTGGAGGTCTTGGGTTCGAATCCTGGCCACAGCAAAAAAAAAGGTATGTGGCTAGGTCAGGGGGTTTACCTAGTTAGGGGGTTCCTCTTGTGGTGGGTTGCCCTGAATGTTCTAAGTGTTGCCCCGGGGAAACCCAATTATCCTAGAATATCTAGGTGTTGCCGTTTAAAAAAAGGACTTGGGCTCTTAGGGAACAATTCTGATCTCCATTGTTTACTCATACATTCTCAACAGCATACACAATTCTCGTTCCTAATTACCTTATCACCTTCAAAGAATAGTTATCTTATCCTCACGCAGGAGGTTGATCATAGGAGACCCCCTCCTGTGGTGAGACTAATGGTGCTTTGATCTTAATAGGTACCTGAAGCAGCTGATACAATCGAGAACGTCAAGACCCTCACTCTGACTTATATTTGTTGAAGTAACGAGTATACTTAGCCTATTCGTTGTAGCAACAATAACCAATGTTTTCATAATCGGACCGAACAATGAACTTGCCGTCTTAAAGGTCCACTGATTGAACCGGTCATACCGGTTGAACCAGATTTAACAACCAGATAACGTCATAAGAAATATAAAAATAAAAAATATGTATATAGATACAAAATATAAAATATTTTTGTTTTGATGTGAATTTACAAAATTAATGTCATATGAATGTTTAAATAAATAAAATATACAACATGAAATACTAAATTAATAAAAAAAATGAGATTTCGAAGAAAAAAAAACTTAAAATCCGGTCCAACAGGTGACCGGCTGGTTCAAATGAAAGTGGCTCAACTATACATAACCGGACTGATTATGACTTAGGTTCATGGTCCGACCGGCCGGTGCGGTCCGGTTCTGAAAACGCTGATGATAACTTAACCTTTTTAATTTAAAAACAAAGTAGGCCTTTTTAGTTTAATAGTTGAGAAACCAATTACCCTTTTGGTTACTGATGTAGAGTTGCTTCTATACAAGTTGCTATAAAATTTTAATAAACGTCCATTAACGGAATAATTTATTGATTTGAGTATTTATTTTGAATAGATTAAACTCAAGTTGTTTGACAATTTTCTTGTAATTTGTATGTGTATATGTTTATTATTCAATTATTTTTAACCTGTCGTAATTACACAATCAAATTTATATATCAATCAAAATATTCGTTAGATAAACAAGAAGCAAACGATAAGCATTTTCTTGACGGTTTGTGTTTAATTTAATCTTTATATTGCATCATGGAGTTTAAATAAACACATAAGTATTTCCAGCAGCTCGTTTCACTTGTGCACCTTTGAATTGAAGCAAAACATTGTTTAGATTGATAAAGCTTAATATTTGATATCTGAATTGATTAATTTAACACTCGTTAAAGGTTGACACACGATAAAGGTTGTTGGTGTAGGGTGTATATGCTCACCGGGTTCTCAACGATAAGGTGTGTCGAGAATGGAGGACGTAGAAGAGGAGGTTCACGGATAAAGAAGGTGGTATAGGCAGTTTTGGGTTGAAGATAGTAGATTACCGTTAAATAACATCCAAATGACATCGATCCAAGCATCGACCACATATCTTGTGACTTGTGTTATGACAAGAGTTGAGTTGCTGCCTAGTAACTTGAAAGGTCGATCCATCATAGCATCGACCACAAGGTTTCTTTTGTATTTTAGAAAATCTATATATCCGTTATTAGCTTCCAAATATTCATATTTTCGCTATTGATTTATGAACATCCGAATTTCCATTATTAATTTATGAATTGCTGATTATTATGTTATTAATATCTAAACATCTTAATTTTAGTTATTGTTTTCAAATATCGAAACGTTTTTGTTGGGATAACAATAATTTAATGCTAACTAAGAACCTTGATAATCCCTTGTTTTAATAATGACTTAAATTCGTAACATGTGTTATTAAATTAATCTTAATTAAATAGCTCAATTTTTTTTCTATGACTGCGTTGTCGGTGGCGGAGTGATACTCTAGAAAAGATTAGGGCTCAAAAAGTTTAAAAATATTTATCGACATTATGCTTGATAAATCAATCTTGATTAAATAGCTCAATTTTTTTTCTATGATCATGGGAAGCCGTTGTCATTTTAGCTGGACCCGTCGATACCCTGCTATCGAACGAATAAGGTAAGATACAACTTGCGTTGTCCATGTGATGTTCAAGAGGTTATAGCATAAAACTGGTGGAAGCAATATTAGAACCTAAAACCTCTACAACGGAAGAAGTATTTGAACCTGAGACCTAACAAGTAACATAAAGTTTGAAAGACTCGATAACGATTCAAGTCAACTCATCTTTGTATATTTTAAATTTATATTTGCGCTAAAATTCAAATTTAATAAAATTCGATTCAGCTAAGTTGAAATAATCAAATAAAGCTTAAGAAAAAATTTGGATAAAAAATCGACTCGTACACAATTCAACTAGTTTATAAATATCATCAAATGGCGTAGGAAGACTATAAACTTGGTTCGTAAAAACTAAATAAAACCAGGTGATTACCCATGCATATTTTTATACATATTTTTTTCTGTTTCTTCTTATCTGTCCTCATTTAATTTCGAATATTATAATTTCTACTTTACAAAATCATAAGTATTATTTATTCTTTTAAGACCCTATTAAATCTTTGATTTGACCATAGATCTAATCTCCTGATTTTAAATCAAAATTTAATATTCAAAACCAGAATAATATATTTCGTAAAAACAAAAACGGATACCTTTTATTAGACGTAACAAAAGTCTCCAGGTCGGTTGCACGTCATATGACTCCAAAAGGTCAAAATACACGGCAAAATTACTTATTTAAGAATTCCACATTACGTTTCAAAGATTATAATAAAAAATAAATAAATAAAGATCAACATTTTATCGAAACGAGTTAATTTTTTTTTCTAATTTAACGAAGAGTAAAGTGTAATGTGGTTCGGCCATTTTAGCTACTTTCATCTAAAACCTTTTTTTTTAGCTTTTTCATCATTCACTTTTCAAAATTTAGTCATTTTCATCCACCTTACTAACTTCGTCTACATTTAACTTTAAATCAGAGGCAATTTGGTCTTTTCAAAAATACCTTTTGAATGCCATGTAGAAGCCAGTTAAAAAGACCAAATTGCCCTAAATTTAACGCTAAAATGTAGACAAAGTTAGTCAAATTGATGGAAATGGCTATATTATGAAAAGTCAGTGACGAAAAAACTAAAAAATAAGTGTTTTGATTAAAGTGGCTAAAATGGTCAAACCACATGGACGAAAATAACACTTTACTCTTTAATGAATAAACGTTGCCAACTAAAGAGATCCAAAAATAAATACATTTTATCCAAATTAAGTGGCAGTAAATATCAATATTTTCAGAACCGGACCGGACCGAAAACCGAACACATAACCGGTCCGGTTGTGTGTAATTGGACTGTTTTCATTAGAACCGATCGTTTACCGGTTGTACTGGAGGTCGGATCAGATTTCAAAATTTTTATTTTTTTTATTTTTTTTTCCTTCAAAATCTCATATTCTTATTAATTTAATATTTCAAATTGCATATTTTATTTATTTATGACTATATATTATGAAATTAAAATTGCAAATTCACATAAAAACAAAAAAAAAATGTTTTGTATTTTGTATCTATAATATTTGTTATTTTTATATTATGTATGACATTATCCGGTTCTTAAATCCGATGCGACCTTTTCGACCAGTGGACCTCTAAGGTGGTCGGTTCACTGTTCGGTTATGAAAACATTGGTAAATACTTTATTTTTACATCAAATATTTTATATTTGTTTTTTTTTATTTTTGAACTCTGAAATGAGTAATTTTTTTACCTACTTTACTCTTTTAAATCATCACACATGCATTACGCAAGATTTGAATCAACAATTATTTAGTTGGGAATCATAAAAGCCTTCTGGTGTAGTGGTAACTCTATAACTTTTCAAATGAAATGTCATTGGTTCGAGTCTCGTTTGAGACAAATTGTTGCAGGTTGAGCCATGGAGCTTTCTCAGTTGTGGGTTTCCTTTTAGGTGGGTCCTGGGTTCAAGTCCGCTGTGGTTACAACCCATTAAAAAAGACATGTATGACTCACAGAAATACTCGGACCGGTCCCGAAAGAAGTAACTGTTTAATAAAATCGCCTTTCAAAAAAAATTATTTAGTTGGAAACTCCACCTCTTTACCAGGATTCCCTTGAAACCCTAACATATGTGCATGCAATAACTAATTGAAGTCAAATTCAATATTAATACGATGTCTAATAGGATGCCACTTATTGCCACCTGTTCTATCTTTGTACCCCCAAGTTTAGGTCAGTCACCACAAGCCGTGTTGAATGAGACACATACATAAATTCAAACAGTGTACGATATCAACAGATAGTGTTATAACAGCAATTAACAGCGTACAATATCAACAGATTGCCTTTCGAAAAAAAATATATCAACAGATAATGTTACAAACAACAACAATTAATAGTTCATGTAAAATAGTTAATTTATACATCACTAACTAGACTATTATATACCTAATAAAAAAATTACTAAAAAGATAGGTATTTATATTTATAATAATCTTATCTTACTACTCTAATAAATGAAAATCTCTTTAGGACACATGTCACTCTCTGGTTACTACTCATTTTTATTTTCCCGCCTCTATCTCCTATTAAATATTAGATTTTCTATTTCTCTCTCATATTAAATAATAATCTTTATATTAATAAATCTAATTACGAATACTTATTATTTAATTATAAATAATTATTATATCATCAATCAAATGAACTTAATATGAATTAACATTTATCAATTAAATTAAAAAATTAATACTCAGTTGAAAAAAAAATGTTTTAATAACTAACTTAACATACCTTATAACTGTTACGACAAATTACATTTTTTAAAAACATATTTTGACAAATGTGTTTATTAACAAATTACATTATATTTTATTCAACCGATGTAATATACTGGTTTATTCAACCTGTGTATTACACAACTTTTTAAAAATATAAAAAAAAAATTTACTAAATATATAACATTTTATTTATTTAACTCGTGTAATACACGGGATTTTAATCATAGTCAACGCAAAGAACTGGTAAAATAGGTCGACGCCAACCACACCAAATAACTATACTAATTTCAACCCTCTGTTTTCTCTCTATGTTTTCTGGACCGAATTATTCGCTGCAAACCCACTTCACCGAAATTTCTGGTTCAAATCCAGAAAGGTATTCCATTGGAACCTTCTAATTTCATTTCTTCTAGGTTTATAATCATCATATGGGTGTGTCAAATTCTAGTTTCCAATGAAAACCCACCTTTGTTTTCATATTTTCTTCATACCCTTCTACCTGATCTTGTCATCTGTTTCTGGTCAATGTCAAAACGACCAGAAATCGATCTTGATTCAGTTAAAGAATGATCTCCGGTTCAATTCGTCATCTTCAACAAAACTGGTTTATTGGAATACAAATGTCACAGATTGTTGCAAGTGGGGTGGTGTCAGTTGCAGCTCAACCGGTCAAGTTATTGGTCTAGATTTATGTAATGAAACGATTTCTGTTGGAATTAATGATTCCAGTGTTCTTTTTGATCTGAAGAATCTTGAAAGCCTGAATCTTAGTGGAAATAGCTTCAATTTCTCACAGATTCCTACAAGATTTGGCAGTTTTGCAAGTTTAAAGTATTTAAACCTGTCGAATTCAGGTTTTTCGGGTCAGATTCCTAGAGAATTATCGCAGCTGAGTAGGCTGGAAGTTCTTGATCTTTCTTCACTGTTCTCATACGGAATTCGTTCACTAAGACTTGAAAAACCGAACCTGGCTACACTTGTCCAAAACTTCACGAAGTTAAGAGGTCTTTATCTTGATAATGTGAATATATCATCACAAAAATCAGATTGGGGCCAGAGTTTATCTTCATCTTTACCTAATTTGGAGGTTTTAAGCTTGTCAAATTGTCAACTTTCAGGCCCTTTAGATGATTCCCTTCAGAATTTACAGTCACTTTCAGTAATTCATCTACCTCTAAACAACCTAAGTTCACCAATTCCAGATTTCATCGCAAACTTCAAGAATCTGACAGTGATGAATCTTGGTTCTTGTAATTTGCTAGGAACATTTCCTAATAAGGTCCTTCAGTTGCAGAAGTTACAGATTCTTGATTTAGCCCTTAACAAGAATCTCTATGGTTCTTTACCTAATTTTCCTATTAATGGGTCCCTTGAAAGTTTAGTGCTCAGCCACACAAATTTTTCTGATGGGATACCAGAAGCTATAGGAAATCTAAAGAATTTGTCAAGAATTGAGCTCTTCAACAGTAATTTCAGTGGAAGAATACCGGAATCTATGCAAAATCTCACCCAGTTGAGGTACATAGATTTGTCATCAAACAACTTTATTGGGCCAATTCCATCGTTTCAAAAGTGCAAAAATCTTACTCATGTTGATTTGTCGCGTAACAGTTTATCGGGTATGATTCCTTCTGCTCACTTTCAGGATCTTGATAATCTTGTTTCAGTTGATTTGAGATTTAATGGTTTTAATGGAAGTATACCTTCATCTTTGTTCTCTTTGCAAAAACTACAACAAATACAGCTTTCCAATAATAATTTTGATGGTTTACTTCCTAATTTCACCAATCCATTGTTATCTTCACTGGATACACTTGATTTGAGTAGTAACAAATTGGAAGGAGAAATTCCAAGATCTATCTTTGAACTTCGAAACCTTAATATCTTGTTACTATCATCAAATATTCTAAGTGGGACCATAAGAACCATAGATTTTCAAGATCGTCTGAGCAACCTTACAACTCTTGATCTCTCGTTTAATAACTTGTCGATCATAACAAGCAATAACATCACTCTCGTGAATCATCTTCCAAAATTCACGACCTTAAAGTTGGCTTCTTGCAGTCTTACAAAGTTCCCTAATCTAAGAAACCAATCAAGATTGATAAATCTTGATCTTTCCAACAACAAAATTGAAGGACAAATACCAAACTGGATTTGGGAAATTGGGAATGCACATCTGTCGTATATGAATCTTTCTCATAACCAATTAATTGGCCTCGAAGAGCCTTACAATTTTCGAGATCTTTATGTACTTGACTTGCATTCAAATTCTCTCTCTGGGGTGATTCCTCTTCCGCCACAAACTGCCACATTCATCGACTATTCAAACAATCTTTTCAACTCATCACTCCCGGAAAGCATTGGGAGAAACCTCGGCTATGCATATTTCTTTTCGGTTTCTAACAATGCACTCACTGGGGTGATCCCGCAAAGCATATGCAATGCTGCCTACCTAAAGGTTCTTGATATGTCAAACAATCAGTTAAATGGAAGCATACCGAATTGTTTGATCGAATTAGGTAGCAGTCTTGGTATACTAAACTTGGCAAACAATAGTCTTAGTGGTCGAATCGAAGGAACATTTCCTAGCAGGTGTGGATTGAACACTCTCGATCTGCATGACAATCTTCTTGAAGGGAAGATTCCTGGATCTTTAGTCAATTGCATGATGTTAGAAGTGTTAAACCTAGGAAAAAACAAGATAAACGACACGTATCCATGTTCTTTGAGTAAAAATACCAACTTGCGTGTTCTTGTTTTGCGATCCAACAGGTTACATGGATCAGTGGTTTGTGGTCAAACCCAACATAATAATTGGTCAAAGCTTCAGATTGTAGACATAGCTTCCAATCATTTAAATGGTGAAATCCCTAACAACTGCTACAACCAATGGGGTGCTATGATGAATGATGATAATGGAGATCCACCAGAAAAGAAGCACCTTGGCTTCACTGTATTACAGCTTAATGATTTCTACTATCAAGATACAGTTACAGTCACAGTCAAAGGACTTGAATTGGAGTTGGTCAAAATCTTGAAGGTTTTCACGTCCATTGATATCTCAAATAATCAATTTTCAGGGGAAATACCGCGCACAATTGGGCAGCTCAAAGCACTGTATGTTCTCAATGTATCACATAATGAGTTCACAGGCTCTATCCCACCATCTATGGGAAATTTGAGTCAGCTGGAATCATTAGACATGTCATCAAACAAATTAACTGGAGAGATCCCACAGACACTTACAAGTCTCTCATTTCTTTCTACCCTTAATTTGTCACACAATCAATTGCAAGGAAGAATCCCTACAGGCACACAATTTCAGACCTTTGAGAGTGATTCCTTTTTAGGAAACAACGAATTGTGTGGGTTTCCACTAAACAGAATCTGCGCTAGTTTAAACATTCCCGTAACAGAACATGCACCAACATCTCAAGAATCAAAGAACAGATACGATTGTCAGTTCATATTAACTGGGATTGGATTTGGGGCTGGTGCAGCCATTGTTACAGGACCTATTATGTTGACTAAGAAAGGGAGACACTTTTGGGATGAAAACACAAACAAATTTGTGATGATGATCTGTCTAGTTTTGGGCATCCATTATGCACCCTATGGTTTATTTGAAGAAGATGAAGATGACGAAAAGGAGACACTATACAGTGATGAAAACTCTGATGAAAGTGAATTTGAATCAGAAATAGACCAGTCAAAAGGAAGGTATTGTGTGTTTTGCACCAAACTTGATTTCTCTAGAAAGCAAGCCATTCATGATGCAAAATGCACTTGCTTTGACCGAACAAAACTATTGTCTACTTCTTCATCAGAAGCAGAGTCTCCATTCACCAAACTGTGAGTTTTGGTATGTAAAGTTCTTTCTTTTAATCTTCTAAATTTTTCAATGTATATACAGATGCAGAAAGTGTATTCATTAGGTAAGAAATGAGAATAATACTGAGGTTTCTATAGTTTTTCTTAGCTTAAAAGGCTTCACAAATCACAAAGTGATCTTCCTTTCATCTATGCTCAAATTTTGTTGTATTTTAATGCTTTCATAACTCAAAATTAGAGATGCATTCAAGAATTTTTAATCATATATCAAAGATTTGAAGCTTTGTTCGTTTGAAGTAATTTTATAAAATATAACAATTTGCTTATGCTACACCTAAATCTAACTTAACATCCACTCAGACATTTCATCGAACAGCTGGTGTGTAACCAATAAATGGAGACTATACGTATGCGTACCGGAATCACAATCGCATTTGTCCTTTCCATGATCTCATCGGTTTTTCTCGCCGAGCAGTAGCAACTTCCAATTTGAAATTATTTCTAAATATAATAAATAGGGTATTTATATACAGTTGGTTTAAAACTATGAAACACTCTAAAACCTTTACCGGTTTGGTCTTGTGGTCGTTTTTTTTTCTTTTAAACTGTATTAGAGGTTTAGTTTACGATGATTTTGGCTATATAACCTTTTTATATTATTTTTAGCGTTTAATTATTTTAAGTTGCATTATGCACTGTTTGGGCTTTGTTTAACAATACAATACAGCGACCCGGGCTATAAAATTTAAATGTTCAAACGGTATCGCTTTGTTATTTTGATTATATTATGATGGTTTTGTATTATAATAAAGAGATAATAACCTCAAACTAGGGTCATTTAGAAAGCTCGAGGCTCACTTGAAAAAAGCTCGGACAAAATCGGCGTGTTTGTAAAAGAGTCGAGCCGGCTCGACTCGGTTTGTAAACGAACCGAGTCTGGGTCAAGATAAGGTCAACCTAGTTGGCTTGCTCGTTTCGTTAAAGCACAATTTTAATATATAAATTATAACCCTAAATTATGATAGTTTTTTAATTAAAAAAAAGATTAGAAAATATGAACAGGATAGGATAAGAAGCAATTATCGGATATCTAACCTTAACCCTAATATTCATTTCTTCCCGTAAATTGTAGAATTTAGAAGCTCCGAGACTCCCGCCAAGTGACAACCGATATGATGAACTAGCAATTGTTATAACTTATATATGCATTAAACTTTGATTATAAATTCTATATTTTGAGTATGTTAAGAATATTATTATTTTTGTTAATTTATATATCAATACGTGTAAATTGTATTAACTTAAAAAAAATTGAGTCCGTTAGACAAGCCACGAGTTGACTCGAGCTTTTCATGATCCGAGCCTGAGCTCAATATTTCAGCAACTTAAGATAAACGAGTCGAACCAGCTCAACTTGGCTATTATTACGTTTTCATTTAGATTTTATTAGCAATCGGTCCGAGACCTATCGCGAAGCTTAAGTTTAACCGGCTAGTTAAACTAAATATAGTTACGAATTTTAGAACGAACATTGAAAACGAGTGATGCGGTTGTTTCTAGCTTCCACGTAGATGTCAAGTGTCAACATTTAAGCAGCTTCTTTAAACTGCTAGAACTCTTGATTACACGTGTCAACAACCCACAAAATCCTAACCATCCACAACACTATGAAAAAGCAATAGCTGATCTCAAAACCACAAAGCAAAAACATCATAACCTATATATCAAGATTTTGAAGCTCCAATGGCGAATGCAAGCGATGAGTTCAGGCTCACATCTTCCAGCATCGATCATGAAGGCCGACTCCCTCGAAAATACACCAGTGACGGTCAAGGTTTATATCACCGTGAATCAATATTCTGGTTTCACAAGTGTTAATTAACTGTACATGAATTTGTAGGAACACAAAAAGACATATCGCCGCCGTTAGAATGGTACAACGTTCCGGAGGGGACAAAAACATTAGCACTAGTGGTGGAAGATATTGACCCGGATCGTCCGCTGGTTCCTTGGACTGTTTGGGTGGTGATCAATATACCACCGACTCTGAAAGGGCTGCCGGAGGGGTTTTCCGGGAAAGAAGAGGATACAGGTGGCGATTACGCTAGTGTTAAAGAAGGGAATAACGATTTAAAGGTTCCGGGGTGGCGTACCCCGAAGTTGCCGTCAACGGGACATCGGTTCGAGTTCAAGTTGTATGCGTTGGATGATGAAATTGATTTGGGGAATAAGGTGACGAAGGAGAAGTTGGTGGAGGCAATTGATGGGCATGTGATCGGGGAGGCGGTTCTGATGGCAGTAAATTGAACCGAGAGTAGAATAAAGAATACTATATTTTGTTTACATTACATATATGCTGGTTGTTATGTTATGTGTGTTGGAAGCCCAGATCGAGCTTGTTTTGTGTTTTTTTTTTCTTTTAACTTCATGTTTAGCTTCAAGGAATCATGCAAGCTCTAAAAACGCTATTGAAGAATTTGTTACTGAAAGTCTAAAATATACGTTAGTTTTAGTAAGTGTGATATATGTGAGTAAATATAGTTCATATTAGAAATTAAGATATTTAAAAGATTAGAAAGGAAATATAAATAAAGGTTATTATATAAACATCAAATTATGGCGTCGGTAATCAAGGCGATGTTTCAAGCTTTGTGGAGGATGAACCGCGTGAAAATTTGTGGGAGGAACTGTTGAATGTGGATCTACCCATTGAACAACCTTCTGAATTGTTTCTTGATGATTTAGATGGTCAACAGGGGAAATCATTAAAATGTATATTTTGATTACTTTTTATGTTGATATCCAAAACTACTTTTAACCCATTCTAAAATAAACATTTTTAAAACCACCCAACAAAAAAACACTTTTAAAACCATAAAATCAGCTAACAGGCTAAGGAAGTTTGAATTTAGTCAACAGAGAAAAAAACACGCTGTTCATGTGCAACGGTTGTCGGCTGATATCCGAAATCTAGTCAGATTAAAAACTTGTCTATTGAAATCTAGTTGGGATTGAAAGATCTCGGCCGAAATCTAACCAGCAATGTTCTGTATAGGAGATGGTACAATGTGCTGAAATCTAGCCGGGATAAAGACTTGTCGATTGAAATCTAGCCGGGATTGGTAGATGTCGACTGAAATCTAGTCAGCAATGTTCTGGGTAGGAGATAGTACAATGTTTTCAAGGGAAATCTTATATAAGGCTCTTGTTTTATAAGCTTGGATTGTTTTGAGCTTTTACAGGTTTTAGATAGCTCACAAAATGCTTGGTCCATTTAGAAGCCATTAATATGTATGAAAGAATTGTTTACAGCCTAGTAATTTGTCGGCTCATTTTGAATTTTTATTTACATCTCTAGTAATAAAGTATCTTTAGCCTAGTCGCAGCGAATAGAAATCTTCTTTACCACTATACTGTGGCATTAGAGTAAGCATATATGTGATCGGGAGATTAGGCTTAGAGAATGTGAAACCATTTCCCGTATGGGGAGAGGTTATTATGATAGAGTACTTTTAGACTCTCTAGGCGCAATTGTCCGCTCTAACTTCAGTGTGGCAAACTGTATTGAGCGGGGGGTATTATGCTAGACTACTTTTAGACTCTCATTTTATATGACCACCAAGGATGTCCTCTTGTGGACTTCTCCTAACACCAGTGAACCCCTAATACAAACACACAACACAACCTCTCAAAGCCATCATTTCTTTGTCCATCTCGACCTCTTTAGCCACCATATATCACTAACACGGTGTCTTGTAAGAACTTGGACGATTATACTAAAGCTTTTTGCACAACTTTAAACCTTAGTCATTATAGTGTGCAAGGCAAATTCTGATGCAATGTTATTCTGTTAATCTGTTCGACTGTGTAACCAAACTTTCATTTGCTTGTAAATGACCTTTCTGTTCATGCAGCTACAAGTTTTGGATCTATGCACATTCTTTTAATACTTACAAATTACAATCCAAAATCTATTTTGTCAAGTTAGGTTTCTTTACTGTCATCAAAAGTAAGGGCTGGCAAAACCAGTCCCGCAACCAGACCACTCCCCGTGTACAAACTAATCGGTCCTATTTTTGGCTTCTGGTCCGGTCATGGCACTGGACATACTAATCAAACCATAAAAAAAGGGGGATCAAATTGCTATCAAATAAGCAAAAAATGCTACTAAAATCACCTCAAGTCTTCAAAATTCAGCGTCTTTTCTTTGCAGAATTCTTCTCCAGCTTCACTAATTGCTCAAGGGATACAAGAGACCATTGATCTTCGGTTTGAGCAAACGCAAACACTTTCTGATTAAGAGAATCTATAATTATACTAATATTCCCAAACCCATATACTTGATGTCCATCTTGCATTCTCCCAGGTTTAGGCTTAAACAACAAATCATTCTGTTGTGCATGAAATTCAACTTCTTTCAAACTCAAATCAACACTACTACCCATGTCATCAACTTGCTGGATCTTAACCGCCGCCTGAAACTGTCTCTGTTCACGTGCCTTCAAGTAGCTAATATTTTCACTCACACCTGGTTGAACCACATCCAACCCTTCAGCCGCCTGGTTCATCATGTCTAGACCCGCATATAGCTGGTTCATTGGATGACAGCTCTGGTGGGATAAGATCCCTCCAACCCAGAAACCAATTAGTCACTTCTTGAAAATTCGGTTTTGAATGTAACCACTGGTATAAAACCTCTTGCCATTTGTCAAAAAACACATCCATTATACGAAGCATACGATGAACGGGCATGACACCAACCCAAGTAAAAACCCAATGAAATTGGTCAAGCTTCTGGTCAGCTGGGTTGACTTGAAATTCATTCATAACCGCCAGCAGTTTAGGAATAATAGACCGAACCGTTATTTGTTCCCAACTTCCTGGATCAAAAACTGGCTTCCAAGGCGACAAAATCATGTATGCTGACACATCACTCGGGTGCCAAACATGAAGAAAACTTTCTAATCTGTTTCTTATAACAGGATAAAAAGTATCGAGCTTTTGCCCTAACAACGGTAGCCATGGATGAACCCATTTATGTATAGCAATATGTTCCCGAATCGGGTCCCACGAGCTAACAGAAGGCGATAGTTTTGGCATCACAATATTATCAAGTATGGTTTGAAGAGCCTGATGTGGCATTAATTCTTCCCAAGATTCAATAAATTTTAGCAAGGGTTCTGGGTCACGGGCTTGCCACGTGTTTGTGCTCGATATTGTTACGGCAGGGAAAACAACTTCCATAAAAAGCTGAGTGTAAAGTGAATCGAATATCTCATCTCCTTGTAACAAATCTTTCCAAACAGATATGACAGTTAAGCGGTTTTCAGGGGCTTTTAGTGGGTCCCACCCTTTAAATTCTCTAAGGAGCAAAGGCAAAGCGAAAGAGCATGCTATTGTAGATAAACTACCGAGCTTGTACTCATTAGGCAACCGTTTTTGTAAATTCTTGAATGATTTAGCAACCGAGTCTAAAGTCAACGTACCTGTTTGACAATCGTGACATAACCGTTCCACCACAGTAACAATCTCTTCCATACTATCGAGCTGTTCTTTTTGTTGATTAGCATCGTTTATTAATTCTTCTTTTTCTTTTTGCAAAGTGGCAACTGTTTCCCTTTCATTTCTCAAATCCTGATCGATTTTTTGAATATCCAGCTCAGCAGAATCAAGAACTAATCACACATTATGTTGAAGCTCAGGCATTGGCACGTCATCCTCCCAAGATTTCTCTTCAGCATTCAAATTCTCCAAATTTGTCAACACTCGGACTTGTGGACCCCGCATATCGACTACTTTATGAACCACATCTAATCCATGTTCTTGTTTCTTCACCAGGAACTCCTCAGCAGTTACATAACCTTTTTTCTTCTTTTTTGACCGGCCTTGCTTTGACCACATCTTCTCTTTCGGTTGACTTTCAGAAATAGACTGAGGTAACCCATTGTTCTGATCTAATGTTTCTTGTAATACCGGCTAATTAACCGTTTCTTTGTATTCATTATACCCCATTCCCATATTTTTGGGACGTAATTTTGCTTCAATTGGAGCTATAATACCCTGTGCATTTTTCCTCAGCCCGCCTCCTTTATAACCCATTTTTTCAAGTAACTTTGACCCGATCCCTTTCGTGTGTTTTTCAAAAATGCCCACATTTCCCTCATCTTTTGTTTCTCTACTTCCTGATCTTACTTGAGATGACTTCTTGTTTAATTTGGATTTCTCCATTTCCTCACGCCTTTGAAGTGCACGTTCCTTGAACTGTTTACCAAATGCAACAGGAAGAAAGTCAACACTCGTGCCATTGACCTCTTCTTCTTCTTCTTCATCCCCGTTCATGTTCTTTGACCCCAAGACCAGAACGGGCCGAACCCGATGCACCAAAGCCTATACCAGGCATGCTACCATCATCTACATTATCTTTTTCATTCTTGTCTTTGGAGTTTTTATCAATTTCTTTGCTTGGCATCGCAATGCCTTTAGATACAAAATTTAGTGGCTTGGTTAGGTTTTGTATTTGGGATAAATCTTTCCTACGTTTACTCTTGCGGTAACCACCTTCCGAGTCACTATCTGTATCAGCAAAGATGCCATATAGCACGTCATCTTTGGTTTGGTGGCGTTTTTCTTCGCGTTTTCCAAAGTAAAACTCTCCACCAATCCATGTACCATCTTCATAATCATTTTCCATCCCAAATCTCTCCATTTCTTGATCTTCATCCATGGCTCCTCAGTAAACAAACCTGCAACATGATCAAAAGCAAAAAAAAACCCAAATTTTGAACAGAAAACAAAGAAGGAAGACTTTTTCTTATCGAAAACCAAGAATTATAAATCTTTGTAGTGTATAAATTCCTTTGTGTTCAACTTGGTGACCTCTTTAAAAAATGAATAGACTTTGACAATCTAGTTGTTGGAATAATTACTTTACTGGATTTTATCTCAACTCCAACAGATTTTTCTGACATTAATTTCATAACTTAAGTGATCTAACACCACCTAAATTTTCCATCTAAATCTATATAAATCTGAGACGATTATGGACCTGGACCCAAAAAGCGAAACTATTGACGAGAAATATGAACAAATGTCTCCAACTAATACATATAAAGCAGCTTCCTAGGAACGCATACAACAACAACAACCATACCCAGTAAAATCTCACCCATAGCAAGGCTATTGGTAGGGTCTGCGGAGGGTGGGACTCCAGAGAGACCCTCGGTTCCAAAACAGATAGTCCTAGCAACGCATAGAGAATACTTAAATCTACTATCATCATTCTCTTGGGTTCTTCTCAACTTGCATAGACAAAACTAGGCATGTAAACGAACAGAACAAGCACGAACAGGGCATGTTCGTGTTTGTGTTCGTTTAACTTTAACCGGACAAACGATCGAACACGAACATTTAAACGAACGAGGTTCTCTTGTTTGTGTTTGTTCTTTAAGAAAATAAATGTTTTCGTGTTCGTTTACTTTCGTTCGTTAAAAGTATAAACGAACAGTTCACGAATGTAAAACGAACACAACTGAACATAAGCGAACGTAACTGAATGAAAATAAACGAACATAACTGAATGTACACCAATTAAAAGCTTAACAAAGATATTCAAACACAAGTAAATTCAAAAGTAAACACATACATCTAAAATAAATTTCAAAGGTCAAAACACCAACTTCAAATCACCAATTCATCGTAATCATAATCAACAACCATAATTGAATTAAATGAACAAACATAAATGAATGTACACCGGATGTAAACAAACGAACAAGACATGTGTTCATGTTAGCTTGTATAAATAAGTGAACAAAAAATTTGTTCATGTTCGTTTATTAAATAAACAAACCTGACGATTTTTACTAGCAGTTGTCCATACAATGTCTCTGCCCAAATTAATCAGGTTTTTATTTCAAACCCTAAACTACAAATTGAAGCAATCGGAATGAAAGAATAAGGATCGAACACATTACAGCATACATAATTGAACACACATAGAAGATGAAAGGTATATATCGACAAATGACAACAGCAGCAGATATGATACCTTGATATGACTGGAAGGAGTCGATAAAGCGGTTGGAGAAGAAGATGATGTCGATCGACGGGAGGACTTGAACACAAAGATGACAACGGCAGGCTGCAGAGGTTGAACGGAATAAAGCGTGGAGTTTGTGCGTTTCGTGCGAATAACAGTAGCCCAAACCAAACCGATTGGATGATTGACTATACAGTAGCCCAAACCGACCTTGGTTTGGATATTTTATATAGAATAAAGTGTACGGATGGTCCTTGCGGTTTTCATAAATTTTAGATTTGGTCCCTAAGTATGAAAAAGTATATAGATAGTTCAAACTTTTGCACACATGTAACACGTTTGGTCCTCAACTTGGATGAGAGTTAATTATTCTATTAAATATTTTGAAAATGACTAAAATACTCCTATTTTAAACAATTTAAAATTAAAAAAAAGTATTTATATATTAGATGTTCTTGAAATTGACGATACCAACAAAAACCTTCGAGATTCAAGTTCAATTTTTTGAATTAAAAAGCAATCTTGATAAATGGGGTTTCAAAATTTAAGATATTTTTAGCAATTTGTGTTCATTTATCGGAAGAGTAAAGTTGAAAACGAGAGTGTATCACCGAAAAAACGAGAGGGTATCATCAGTGGATGAAAGGGGTGGAAAGTAAGAAGCTTATAATGGTTTCTGGGTTTAACAAGAAAAGGGCAGAGGGTAGAGATCGGTGATGGCGACCCCCACCCGGTTTCACTTTCAGAGTGGTGGAGATGGGTATCAGTTTCAGATCTTCTTCCCCAAACCAGACGGTGATGGCAACCCCCATTTAGATATATTCCCCGACCAAACAATCGCCACCAAAACATAATGGCATTTACCTCCACCACCACACCTAATCGCCGCCACTATGGATCTGCCACACCACTCCAAAGCACCACAACCTAATCGTCACCACTATGGGATCGTTGGCGGATCTAAATAGTAGCATTGGATGATCTATTGGGGTAAATTTGATGTGTGCAAAGATGAAATCATTGCTTGTGATGAAGGAATTATTGCAGATTGTACAGGATTTGAGAAGGGGATTAAGAGGGAGGTGTTTGAGGATTTGGAGTTACAGGTCGCGAGGAGGACAGTGGTTGTGAGGTGGAGGCGGATGGTTGTTTCTTCAATTGCTTCCACCTAGGTCTGATAACTTGAGGGGGGGGGGGTAGTGGTTCCATGGTGTGTCGGTGGTTGTCGACAGGGGGAGGTGGTGGTGGTCGTAGGATGGTGTTGGTTCCATGGTGTGTGCTGGTGGTGATTCAACTAGTTTGTAACTAGGTTTTTTTTAGTGAAAGTGATAAAGGGTATTTTCGTCATTTTATACACACTTAACAGAAAATTTTAACCTCCATTCAAGTTGAGGACCAGACGTGTTACATGTGTGCAAAAGTTTGGACTATCTATGTACTTTTTCATATTTAGGGATCAAATCCAAAATCTATGAAAACCACAAGGACCATTCATATACTTTACTCTTATATATATTTATTTAAACTCATAAATATGACGTGTTTTATAACTATTAAGTTGAAAGAGATAATTAATTTATTTTATGTGTTAATTAAAAACTTGATAAGTTTGAATTTTATCAGAAACTATATATTTATTATATTACTAGTTTAGATCCTGTGTATACACACGGAGTGAAAAATATCAATAAATATAATTTTTAAATCTTATGTGTATATTTTACACTAGGTTATATACCCATATATTACATGGGGTTGTTTGATAGAAAAATGAAATTACAATAAATAAAATTCTTTGTTTCCTTAATTAAGTAATATTATAATTTAAATTTTATTTTATTTTTTTGAAAAAGAAAAATCAACATAATTAGATTTCAAAAAAATTTAGTGAGTAAAAATATAATAATGACACGTGACATTTTTTGAATCGTTTATTAGAATAAGGATGTGTAAAAATGTATCATATACTAAGTATAGAAAACAAAACTCAAAATATGTAAAAACTAATATATAATTAGGTTTTGAAAATACATTAAGTATTATTATATATAATTTGATTTTCATTTATTGTTTGATTGAAAATAAAAGTCACATAATTAGATTTTAAAGTTTCATAAGGGATAATTTAAAATAAATGTGTTTTATTAATATAATTAATATTTTCTTTAAATATATATTATTGTTAAAAAATGAAGGTGCATTTAATAAGAGAGAGAGGGGCTGAAAAAAATTGATAAAAATGAATGTAGATACGACACATGACATGAAAAAACATTTATTTATTATATAGTATAGATTATTATTACTACTAATATAACTGGCAACCTAATAATGAAATAGTAAAAAAATTTATATATACATATAGAAACACTGAAACGTAATCTTACACAATCAATAGCTTCCACAACCCTTATACTGAAGATTGAGTAGGTGTTTAATACAAATCTATCATTTTGTTTATCTTAGAAAATCATACATATCGTAATGTTTTTAAATGGTGTACTCCGTAACTAAAAGTTTAAAAGTTCAAATCACACATGATGTAGATTCTCGTGTTTTATTTTAGAAAATATATGAATTGATGTTAAACAAAGTTAAAGTGTTGTGCCTTTGGATCAAGAATACTTAAAATATGCATTTTATGACTCAAAGTAACATGAGAACGTTATAATTATTATTATTACTAGATTAAAAATCTCGTGCATTATACAGGTTATGAGAACGTTATAATTATTATTATGACTCAAAGTAAATTCAATTTTATATACTCAATAATAAATATTTACATATTACATATTTATTACATATTACATAGTTTTTAAAACAAGTTTTAGAAATGTCGAATAGTTACTTTTTAAAAATGTTGTATAAAAAGAATGCAAAAATGCTCAATTTCTAAAAATGTTTTATGAACAAACCTATTTTTTCAAATAATTTTTTTATATAAAAAGAGTTATAGAAATCATTATTATTTAATAGGAGAGAGAGAGACAATAAACAAAAAATTATTAAAAAACAATTAAGGAAAATTTGTGCAATTAATATGAGAGAGAGACGGAAAATGTTGTCTAACAAAAACCTTTATTTATTATAGAGTATAGATTATTAAAATAGTTATTATTCAATAACTAGTTTTTAACTGCCGCGCTTCGCGGCGGGAGCCTGGTCGTTATTGGTTTGACTCGTTTGCGTAGATAAAACTTAAATCGAATCGTAGACTCGGTTGTAATATCCGGTATTTTTCCGACCTATCTTTTTCCTAAACCCTTGCACGTATCATTTATTTAAAACTCGAATTCGTTTTAAAACTATTCCTTAAACAATAAATATTAATTTAATTAATATATAGTTAAGGAAAAACATTTATACTTGGAATATAAATATATATATATATATATATATAAGGCTTATTTAAAAGTATACATATATGAATATGTTAAAATTCTTAAAACTTTATAAGTTCGTAATTACATAATATAAACTTATTTTAATTACTTAAACTCATAAACTAATCAATCTTATAAATCATTTTATAGAAATTATAAAATCATTTGAGAAAACTTATTCAAATTAAACATTTTATTTGTCTATAGAGTCCGGGGACTGAAACTGTCAATTATCGAAACTTATTTTAAACTAAAATCTAAATTTTATATATAAATGATAAAACCTTTAAACTTCAGGGGCCTGTTCTGCAATTAATCCAAACTTTCAAATCTTGAAACGGTCTCAGGTTCGAGCCTCCCCAGTCCCGGTTCTCAGCCCCTTTTGCGCGAAATCGCGATTCCGTCCAGGTTCACCAAACCTCGATCTCCCATACGCGCATGCGACTCCTACCTAACCATAATGAATGCTTGATTTCAAACCATGGCCGCGCATGGGCTCGGGATTCAACCCATCGACTCAACCTCCAACTCCCCAACCAATTCGACATTTAAACCTTAAATCGACTATAAATACCAGTCTCTACACCTTAACAACATCATCCCTTAACACTTAAAACCCTCAATTTCTCTGGTTCGAACCTGCATTGCCGATTGAGCGCTCGTGGACAGCCGAACCAAACTCGGACGAGTTCTCCTTCATTTCGATACCATATCAGGTAATTCAAACGTCCTCTTTCATCGAATTCGTGCTATAAACATTTGCCCTCTGTCAAATTACGATGACAGAGGGATTCCAATTCAAATTTACGAATTCTAGTTCTAGGGTTCATAGGGAATTTGGGAGTGATTTGAATTGTTACTTTTAAATTTCTATTTCGGGTATAAACACAAATGAGGCAGTAGCCGGATGGTTAGTGTGTGTGTGCATGTTTGACCCGGTCCGTGTCACACCCCCAAAATCCACTAACGGAGTTTTACCGTTAGGAGCGTGACATAACAGGATCTCAGTCATTAGTTACTTCGAACGACTCTATATGAGTTTAAGAAAAACCACTAGTATTACTCATAGTCACGATGCAACACTAGTAATGAAATTACTGTTTTAAATGTAAGACTGCGGAAGCGAAAAGTTAAATGAAAAGCATGCGCCAAAACAGTTGCGCCAAAAATAAACAATGCGTCAATAAATAAAATAAACAGTTCTTGAGTTTGCAAAATGATAGACTTCGTATGCATGCATGCCTTAACTGGTGCTTGTACCTTATTGACCTGAGAAAACATGCTAAAACGTGTCAACACTAGGTTGGTGAGTTCACAGGTTTCAATGTTTGTAAAGTTTACTAGATAATACCATTTACAATTATATCATAGGTAGCTAACCTAGTACATGTTACTAAAGCGTTTCGACACCGAAGCTGACTGTTTGTATGTTTGAATTGCCTCCTACCATGACTATCGTAATCAATGGTAAATGTTTAGGTCAATGTTACACCCGTTAGACTTCCCGTCGTGTTAGCGCGACTAACGCGGGTGGGGCTTGTCAATGCCCAGTAGTACTACTCAAGATTACCTCGCTAACCCATATACTAACGGTTCGATAAGTAAGGACTTTCACGATATGTTTGCGCTTAGTACACAAGTGATATAAAAGAAATGAATAATCTAAATGTTCGTACCCATGTTTTCTCCCCCAAGTTTAAAACGTAAGAAAAAGGGCCGTGAAACTCACCTTAAAGTGCATGCAAGACTGCAAGTGTTGTACCGGTGGCCCGCTAAAGGCTACCTAACATGTATGAGTCTATAAGTGTATGTTCGTGCTGGCTCATATAAACCCTTAGTATCCAAACAATCCAAATTGTTTATAAGTTTTGAAAAGATTAACATGTTTGACTAGTTTGTCCAAGTTTGACTTTTGTTGACCATGTTGACCCGACGACCCGTTGGTGATTCAATTATCAAATTAGTATTTGTTTATGTTCACATGTAGGTTGAATATGTCACCCTAAGCAATAGCCACCATATATATGTATATATATATATATATATATATATATTTATATCATGTACAAGAACTAGTTCAACTAGAATAACAAAGCGTTTTGGTGAGCGGTGGTATCTTACTTAATGTTTTAGAGTCAAGATAAAAGCTTTAAGTGTCATAACCACTAATTAACAACCAATTAGTGTTATTTAAGATGTTTTAAGGCTTTCGTGTGAGTTACAAGTCAACTCTAGATGAACATGTTGCAAAAATTGATGATTTGTCAAGTTATTGGAATCTAAGTTTTTACGGTCAGATTTAAGGTTTTGATTATGAATTCTATTTGCCAACCAAACGAATGAAATAAAATCTGAAAATATTTGCACAGCAACTTCAACATCTCTTGGTGTTTATATATTTTTCCCTAAATTTTAAAGTAACTCTAAAGTTTTCAAATAAAATATTTGGGATCAAAGGTAACATAATCTTACTGTTCAGAGTTATCAAATGTCAAAAATTGCTAAAAATCTACTATTCAGGCTACGCATGCAAGACCAATTGGAAAATCTCGCAGACACATAAAATATTCACTAGAAGAAAGAATGAAGTCAAAAGCTTTAAAATTGGGTGAGTTATGCCCTCGGGAATCAGACTGAAAATCTGCCATCCGAAAACAGATTCGACCTTCAGTTTTATTTTCCACTTTTGGTTGATCAAAACTTTTTAGAAAAATATGAGATCAGTTGGGTTTGAAAGTGGACTCCTTGAAATTAACTCTAGACTCAAGAAACAAGCCAATTGGATCTGTTACTATCTAGATGTGATACTTACACAAACGGGTTAGGGTTTTCATCAACAACAAATCTATGCAAACATCATGTATGATCATAATAAACAATTAATTATCAAAGTTTGCATCTTATTGAATGGATTATTGTTTGGATGAAAACTAGGGTTTATCAAAACCATATTTTCAAAAATTATATAAATATACATAAGAAAAATCCTTACTTGATCCAATAGAAACGAAGATCCATACTTAGATTGTTTGAATACTCGAACAATTGCAAAACGGAAAATATTTTGATGGTGGTTTGGTGTTGAGATGGTTGCGACGGCTCCAAGGGGTTTGGGGGGTTGGGATTTTCGAAATTTGTGAGTAAATGGGAGATTAGGGTTTATAATTCCCTTAAATACCCACTCCATGGGCCTCATTATGGATTAAAACTAATTTAGGAGGCCTTTTGGACTAATTTAAATGGGTTTAAAATTTATTTAATTAATCTAACTAAATAAAATAGTTTTCTAATAAATATTTTTATAAAATCTCTTTATAAAAATTACTAAAGCAGTATAAGTCACAACGATACGCGTAAACGTACGCGATTTCACGAAAGTCTACAATTTACGCATAAAATCACATAACACGTAAAAACACATAATTTATATCAATTATAAATTATTTATTGCTCGAAATGTTATTTTTAATTATCACCAACGTTCGGGGACAGACTCGTGCGACTCGGTAATTCTCCGAATTACTGTTACGTGAGTGTTTGTGCAATAACCGACACATTTAATTAACCCTAATTAAACGTAATGTATGCATGACTAACTAAGATAACTGAGTTGGTATAAATAAGTGTTTGAGATAACGATGTTTGCGTTAACGGAGTTAACCTGAAAATGTCGAATGTCACAGTCCGTGACCCGGGTTCGAGCCGGTTTTGCCAATTTTATTTTTATTTTGTTTCCTTCCTTTTAAAACAATTTTTAATACTTTTAATCATTTTTATAAACTTTCTGATACTTGTATAAACTTGAATTGGATTTTTATTTACACTTTTATATTTCCAAACCATTTTAATTAATTTAAACTTAGTTAAAACTTATAATATTTAATACTTTTGTAAATACTTAAAAACTATAAAAATGCTTCTAAACTTTTATAAAAGTTATATTTACACAGAAACTATATATATAAATCAGTAAACTTAATTTAGCATTTGATTTCTAAAATTTAAAAGATTTAATAGAAACTTAAAACCTTTATAAACTTGTACACTTTAAAGACTTATAAATTAAAATATAAAACTTTATAAGAAATGCTATTTGAGATTTTATTAAACCTATAACTATATGTCACTTATGAAAACATTTTAAACATTATTTAACTATAAGTTATTTTAATAAATACTTAATACTTAGATGTTTTAATAAATCGTAAATGATTTATATTGGTTATTTTCAATAAGATAAATATTTTAAATAATTATTTATCCTTAATAATTATGCATTCTTGAAATGATTATAATAAAACTCTAATTATTATTTAAAATTCAAAATAATAATTATCATTATATATCCTTTAAATAATTATTATAAATCTTTAATAATTATTTATTTCTTGAATAATTATTGTTAAACTTTAATAATTATTTAGTCTTTCATTTAACAATATGTACAAATACTTAGAAAACTATTTTAATTACCTATTGTGTGTAATTAATAATTATGAAACTTTTAAATAATTATCTTAATCGATTATTCTAAACTACCAACTTATTAAAACATTGATATCCAAGTCTTACATTCAACACCGTTAATTATAAACTTGATTTAAACTTCATAAACACAAACCATTCCCATCTCCCGCTTGGAACCCTAGTCGATCTTGAAATCCTAGATCCTTACCATAGACTTATAGGATCATACTTAAATCTTTAAACTTGCATACTTAGGCTTATCGTGAGGATATTCTCCCTCCAAGTCTTGCAAATACTTATCCGTGTCGGATACTATTCATCATCCATGTGAATATACTTAACCCCTTTTTCCTTTCTATGCTTTTGGGGTGAAACATGTTCAAAATTCTTAAACTTATACAATTCTTGTACAACTATGACTACGTGTTTATCCTTATGTTAAACTTGAGACTTGTATGCTTAGATTAAACTTAAAACTAGCACATTCATTAACTTTGATCAAGCCTATGGTAACAATGATAGATCTATTGCATTTGACCAATCCACCTTGATTGATTGACCCCTTCGGGGGGGGGGGGAGCCCTTGGTGATTGTTACTGAATTAAACTTTAAACTTGAGACTTGAGACTTATAAGGGTAACCTGCGGGTTATGCCTAAACTTGGTTGGAGGGTTGAAGTGCACAATGTTTAAGATACTTGTTCTCATACTTACATTATAGAATGCATATATCATAGTGAATTGTAAATTCTTCTCAAATACTTGTTAAACTGTGTCAAAACCTTTGTATCTCACCAACTATTTTGTAGTTGACAGATTCTTTCACATGTTTCAGGTACTACAACATGAGACTTATTTGTGATCACATAGGATGCTTTGGACCTAGAATATTTATCAAATAAACATTGTATTCTTGTTATTTTCCCTTGTATTGAATCTTAAATTATTCATTAATGAAATATCGAAACTTTAATAGTTAATCTTGTGCTATTGAACAACCGCGTCCGCCCTGACGTATAATCCGCCGTCGGTTGGGGTGTGACATCGGTATAGTGTATGATACGAAAAAAACACTCGAATTTGAATACAACTCCGTTTTCAATAAAATTTAAAGAAGAACGTTGACAATTTTAAAACGTAAGTGCAACGATAAAAATAATATTAATCAAAGAGAAACATAAAACTAAATAATAAAAAAGAAATAAAAAATAAAAAAATTAATGGATCGGGTCGTCGAAAACCATAAAAGCGAATACCGATAATATGAATACCGAAAATGAAGTCGTTCGCTAATAACAGGTTCGGCTCGTCACGGTACGACAACGGTAACGGCTCTCGCTATAGGTAACGATAAAAAAACCTTAGATTTTGAATACAACTCCGTTTAAAAAAATTATATCGGAACGTTGACAAAAAAACTAAAAACAGCTGCGCCCCTCCGTATTTTGAAAAAAGTTAACGAACGAAAGTTATTAAAGAAAAACGAAATTAATAGAAAATGAAACAGACTAAAAACGTATATTATATAGTATAAGGGTTGAAAATGAAAATGTTGAAAAGGTAAAAAAAAAAAAGAAGTTTGGTGGTAGAAATAAAAAGAATGAAAGTTAACTATTACTTTTTACTCATTTCAAAGTATGAAAAAAAAAACTTTAGTGGTCAAATTTGAAAAGATAAAAAATACACTATTCCCTCCACTTTTATTTTAATCTTAGTTTCTAATTCTAATTGTTTAGGATGTAAGACGGTTATAAATTTAAAGTATAAATATGATAACGATTACACAAACTTCACTAAAACTAAAGGCAACAAAAGACAACAAAAGACGTACATCAAAATATGTTTTTAATATGTCATTTTATTATGAAAGGTAAAATAAAGATTTTAGTAGTAATTTAATTTTATTTTAGTCTCGTAGGGGAAATTATGGTGCAACTTTCCTATTTAATTCCATTTGAAATTACAAATATCTGAAACCCCTACCGCCAGACGCCACTAATTTACTTTCCGGATGATGGAAGAACACGGAGGAGACGCCGCTCCCTCCGTCACCACCACCGGCGACAACGAAGTTGAAGATGGCGGTGCCGGTAACATCAAGATCAAAGTGTCATTTGGTTCCAGCAATTTCGACGTCTTTATCACCCCTCAATCCACTTTCGGTATAATTCCTTATTTTTCAAATTTCAATTGTTTATTATACTGCTGATAACAACTGATTTAGGCAGCAGCAATCGTATTAGGGTTTAGGGAGTTTGATTGTTATTTTTACCATAATTAGGTTAATTCATCTTATATATTATTATTAGGTTTATTTAGCATAATTTCATATCAGTTGTATTAGGGTTTAAGGTGATCAAGTACTTTTAGCATATTTTCCAAAATCACCTACATTAAGTTTTCAAAATCAAGTACAAATTTATAAATCGTTTGTCCGTTTGCGTATATGGACCGACATGCCTGTTTACTTATGCATTCATGTAGAGATCACTTGAATTAGAAAAAAAAAAGACATCTACTCTTTGTTTTAACATAATAATATTATATATTCTTAATGGCAATTAATTTTTTATTTAATACCGTATGGTAAGATAATAACTTGGTACTTATGTCGTTAATCAAGTAAAAGGTATCTGTTGGGCTGTTGACAGTATTAGTGTTTTCGTTTTGGTTCTTAAATCACTAGTTATTAACAGTGAGCTGATTTTGATGTTCTTATATCACTGGGTTACAAGACGGGCTCATGAGAAAAGCTTATGTTGACTATTCATCTTTACCTTGTGTTGTCTTAAACCACAAGTTTCTATCTTCATTTGGTTAAAAAATATTAAGATTAATATGTCATTGCAGCATTATTTATATCACAAAATGGAAAATATAAGTGTTTTCAATTTCAAATGAAGCATAAGTTGTAGGCATAGCAAAATGTGTGGGTTGGGTAATGGGTTATAACTCTGAATGGGTTCAGTTGATACGAAACAAATTATTTCCAAGTTTTTTTATTTTTTATTTTATGAATAGTTAGTTTATTAAATAGGATTTCAGAAACTACATTATTGCAAGATTTTATCTTGTCTTTTGCATAAAGCAATTTAGGAGGCTTTGTGCATTAAGAATACCCTTTGGACGATGTTTTCCTTGTTTGACGGTTTCCACCCATTTGACCCATTTCATTTTTTACTGTCGTTTTGTTTGCCCGTTTGACCCGTTAGAGATAAAACGTAACCCAAAATCGACCTATATACAAGTATATGGGTCAAAATTGCCACTTCTAGTTTTATATGTGTCCATGTAGCCTTAAATAATGATTTTTTATAACGGTTACTATGACGGCTAATAGGCATTCATGGCTCTTTTGAAAATGTTCCATTTATTTCTTCATATCATCTGCTCTTTTGTTTAATACCTTAAACTTGTCAAATATATTTTTTGTTAATTAAGGTGATTTGAAACTGGTGATTGCAAAAGCAACTGGTTTAGATCCCAAGGTGCAAAACGTGTTGTTCAGAGGAAAAGAAAATGATGACCATGAAAGTCTGCAAATGGCAGGCGTGAAGGACAATGCAAAGGTAATATTAATTGAGACTACACCTACCGAAAATGAAGATCTTGAAAAAGTTGAAGAAATAAAGGAAAGCATTGAGGAGATATCAAGAGGGCTTGAGGCTGTTAATCGAGTAAGAGATGAGAACAATCAATTTGAAGAACAGGTACCTTATTTTCTCCTTGTGATGACTATTTGAATTGTCTAAATAGGTAGCTTTTAGTGCGGGTCAAATCGGGCCGGGTTGGCTCTCGTTGGCCTATCCACAACAATTATTCATTCACTACTTTTGAATTCTTAAATACTAATGTTCCATCAGGTTCATTTTTTTTACCGTTGAGGTTATTGAAGTTAAAAGTGTGTTCCGTTTGAGTCATTTTTAAATGTTTTTGACCACCAAAATGCTTTAAAAAGTCATTTTATTGTTATTATTCCAATTTTTAAAATAAAAAAAAGTTCATAAGTAAAACAATAGTGATAATCAGTCTAAGTGCATTTTGGTCAAAAACAACTAAAACATAACACATTTTTTTAACTTCAGTGCCCTAACTGTACTGAAAGAACTTCTATGTGATCAGCCCTTTTTAAATAAAGTGGTTTAGGAGGTTTTGTGCATATGAATGCACTTAAGATGACTCTCTTGCTGTTTCCTTTTTAATTGTATCTTTTGAGCCATTAGACATAAAATATAAACCCAAATTGGCCTATTTGTAGGTAAACAGATTGAAGGGGCCACCTCTAATTTGAACCATTGTAGTTTACTTTTACAAACTAACCATTGTTCTTGTAGAAGTGCTAAAAGAAACCCTATAATTTGCAAGAATAGGCAACGTTGAACAAAATTTGGATTGTAAAAATGCTAAAAAACCCCTATAAAAATGTTGGCAGGTCAACTTGACTTGCTCTGACCCGTTTCCCAACCCACTCATTTTGCCATAGTTGAAAACTTAAATCACTCTACAACCTTGAATGTTGGGTTTCTGAATCTTTTTTCTTTTTCCTACTCCTTTATAAACTGATTGGATTATTTATTCTAGGTGGTTAGTGTAGAGACTGTTGTTTGTTGTGGGACTCAAGTTGCAGATAAAGATTTTATATTTTTAACCGAGATGCTGATGAGGCAGTTGCTGAAATTGGATGGAATTGATGCTGAAGGAGAAGGGAGAACACAGAGAAAATTAGAGGTCGGATTCTTTTATTGATTCTGATTTACAACCTATTTTAGTATATTCAGTTTTATTTATTTATTATGTTTATTATCATCACTATATGCTATTGAAAACATGTACATTGAGTGGGTAAGTTCTAGGCAATGTTTTATAAATACCAACTATTTCGCGTGTTCAGATTTTTGTAAGAAAGAGTGCAATTTCTATCGAAAGTTGGTTTTTTATTGCTATTGATTCACAACATATTTTGGTATATTATGTTTTATTAATTTATTCATTTAGTTATTATTATTATTATTTTTATTATCAGCAGCACTATATGCTATTAAAAGTGTGTTCTTTCTTCTAGTTTTGCCAACAATCCAAAACTCCAAATTACCCTTTAGAACATGTTACACACTTTGCATATGAATTGTAAAACTCAATAATTAGGATATGACATGTTACCCTTGTCTTGATAACATTGGTTTTGTTCTGCAATATTCCTCTTTATTGGAGGGCATTTAGACATTTGAATAATAATATTATCATTATTATATTTGCGCCAGGTACGTCGCGTTCAAGGCCTTGTTGAAAAATTGGATAATCTTAGGGCAAAGAACTCTAATCCTACTAGCAATGCTCAAGAAAAAGCTGATGAACCTTCATTGCCTTCTTCTTCAAAGGTGAATCAAGAATGGGAAGTATCTTAATATCATGCAAAACTGAAAATATATTGGACTTTAATTGCATCAACTGAAACTTATTGGACTAAATCCATAAGTTAAGTGTAAAACATGTGATTCTATTCAACTGTAAACTAAATATGAACATATAGATGGCAAGTACTGTTCTTTATCCGGTCTGTCAAACCGGTGGCTTTAGAGCAGACAGCGGTACCAGTTTGTGTATTTGAACTACCGGTCTTGAACCAGACTGTATTGGATTTTGATATTTTATTTTATTTTTCTTGTCTCAAAATCTCTTAGTGATCCATTTACTACTTCAGACTTTATATTTACTTATTTAAGGCATTATATTTTATGAAAATTATTAATTCACATCAAAATATTAAAATATTAAGTATTTTCATATTTTGTTTATATATTTTAATTTTTGAAATTGTTTATGATATTATCCGGTTTTTAAAACCTGTTTAAGCAGGGACCGGTCTCTTCAGTTCCTGTGAAAACATAGGGGGTGTTATGGGTGGTGTTTATATCTTGTAAGAAAAATATAAATGTGAATGTGGTTTTCACGATTGACAGATGTAAGAGTATCGTGAAAAGACCGGTCAAAGATTATGTTGGCTGCTAGGCGGGTCAGCAACATTTTTTTGGAGATTATTTATGGCGGTGTGCTGTACTTTGTGCTTGAATACTTGTTCACAGGTTGAAGACTTGTGATTCTGTGCACATTCTGTATTCATGCTTTATATATAAAGCTTTTGAACCAAGTTAAGGAAGTGTGTGGATGCGGATTATGAGATTGTGTTATATTGTGGTTCAAGTTATAGTAATGTTTCCTTGGTTTGGGGTAAAGTGATACTTATTTTGATTATTTGGTCGTCAAAGAATCTATTAGGTTTTCTGGTTTGAAACTAAAACAGAACGAACCATTTAAATCAAAGCGAATTGGTTGATGCAACCGGTTTAGAAACGATTTGGCCAATGGTTTACGGATTAATAAACTGAATCAAACGGCTCGCTCAAAGGGTTATGCGTTGAACCGGCTGAATTTAAATCAAGTCATATTTTATGTATATTCGTACAACATGAATGATATGGCGAAAATGATTATACGAGTCTTATATCGTGTTAGATTGGTATATTTAAGTTTTTAGTACGTGTCGTATGAGGTAGTGTCTTCAAACTACTATAAGATCACCTAGTGTCTGTATAGCATCCAAGTTGTATATATAATAGCCTAATAATAACAAAAAAAAGAAATTGAGTACACCGTTAATCTAACGCAATTGATTTGTATCTACTTAAGACCTAAAAGTTTCGTTAAAGCCAGCTGATCAATAGTTGTAAAGATAAACACCACTCATAATTTTTAAAATAGGAAACGAATATGGCATAAGCAATGGTGTTACGAAAATGAAAAAAAGATGTGTGACATTGTTACAAACCAAACAGAAGAACTCAATTCAAAAGACTAGTCTGATAGGTGAGAGAACTATATAGGTTATAAATCCGATAACCCATACAACCGAACATGTATCATACCTTGCAATGTTTTCCGTCCATAAGAGAGTCCACACCTTTGTGCATATAAACTCTCTTGACATAAAAATTACAAGCATCTTCATCAAACCACGTAAACATAATCACACACGTGTCGCTAACAAACTCTGTTTACACTCACATGCGACTAAACCTTTCCCGTTTCCATAACAGTTTCCGCTAAAACTATCAACCAATCAACATTTCTAACCTCTAATCCTACCCGGGTTTCGGTTTCCATCCCCATTGAGACTTAACACTCGCTGACGTCACTCTAACCGGACTCTTAACCCCACACGGGGGCTTACGTTTATGCTTCGTTCGCCACGCGAACAACCCATCGAGCCCCAACCCACACCCTTTCGGCGAACTGTTGATCATCTGCGACCGTTGGTTGCTAATATTATTCGGAATCGGGAGACCAGACGAAACCGCAAGAGCCTTGGCGTCCCACAGAAACCTTTGAATAATAAAAGTAGGAGACTGATTCCCTCCGGAATCCAATTCCATTCCATCCAACATATTCCCATTCCGTTTCGCCATCTCAGCAGACTCCACCATGTCAATCGCTGCCGACAATGAAAACGTGTCCATCGCGTCTGAGAAGTCGTCATCACCGTCATATTCATTTTCCTTCTCCACTAGCTTTCTCCCCGGCGGCGGCGGGACTTGAACATGATCATGGGATGATTGAGTTCCGGTGTGTTTGGGTTTGCCGGCTGAAAGCTCCCATGAAAAGGGAACGCGGTTGGATGGGGGTCGTGAGTTTGGGTGGGTGGTGGAAGCGTTGGGTCGTCTGGTTGAGAGGAATGGTGCGTCTAGGTTGAGTTTTGTGAGGTCATCAGCCATGGATGGTGGTTCTTGAATCATCAAGTTTGAAACTTTGGTTGATGTAATTATAGTGAAGTGGTTGTAGGAAAGAAAAGTAGGGAGTTATGTGCATCTCGTGTTATGACTAAAAAGTTCAAAACTTTAGAACCTTCACAGATGTTGAAAACTACACGTGTCACCCTATCAATACCCAAACTTATTGAATAATGTCATTAAGAAGCTACCTCTTAATGGTTCAAAGCCTCTTAATAATTAAGAGGTAAGTGGTCATGTAACTTGTGAGGACTTACCATTAAAATGTTACCTCTTAACCATTCAAACCTAAGGTTACCTCTTAACCATTAAGAGGTTTTGAACCATTAAGAGAGAGCCTCTTAATGACCATTAAGAGGCTATCAAACAGGGCCTAACTCGCATATTCATCGGGATGGCTACACTATTCCAGTATCTATCTTCATCTTTATTTTTATATCTATAATATATATTAGGATCTTTTTAGTAAATAGCTATTTCTCCTAAATATAAAGCTTCATTTTTCATCAATTTTTATATTTTTTTTGTAAGTATCTATAAAAGAGAAAAAAAAATAATAAAACAAGTGTTTAAAATGAGATATGTGAATTTAAAACAAATTTAAAGATAATTTTGAACAAAATATGATATTTAGTTAAATTGTAGAGATAGAGATAAAGCAAGCTGATGTGAATACTCTTAGTTCTTGTTCTTATATTCATATTTATTTTGTTTTTTTTTTAATTTAAAACTTGTATACGCTTGTACTCGACTTCTTATATGCCCGTATTTAAGGGTGGGTACATTTAAATTTTAACACAACCTATATTCATTTCCAAGTTTCATTTCAAACACCTTACTTTGCAACTTCATTTTAAACACATCTTAGCTTATTATGACTTTCTCGTCATAAGCACATAAACTATAAATTATTTATATTTATGTCCAAATAATCATTTTTTTCAACTCTAACATGTAGTAGAAACAACCAAATTCATCGTAGAATATACCCATTTGACCCGTTTTTGTTTCAGCTAGGTTTTATATTTAACCATTTGATATATAAGTTACATGAACAATATCAATGCAAATACTTGCTTTTCACACTCACACCATCATGGAGTTCATCATCATGGTAACCTGCATTCATCAATATAAATGTATAAACACACAACTGAAAGCAAATATAATATATATTTGTATTATCAAGATACTTAAGCATACAAAAACCTTTAGAATGTCATTTACAAATTTTTTTTCCCATTTCTATACACCTCTGTTCTTCTATAACAAGAATGCAAAATCTATATATGGTCCTGCTAAGATGAACCGTAAACAATTATATTTCAATAAATACATGAAATATTTTATGAAAAGTAGAAATATTAGAAGAATGGGATAAATAAATGAATAAAAAAACACCAATCACATTCATATTACATAACAAACAAATAAGGATATACTACAAGAGTTTGCAGGAAACCGAATTGTTCATATGATTAAAAGGTGTAATCTTCATCCTTAGAGTTCAAATTAACAGTTATTCAAAAATTGGAAAAAAAAACCATGGAGGGTCCCACAGGCATGATATAGCCACAATATCATTCAACCTTCAAGTTACCCAACGAAATGATTAATTATAAAAAAGGAAAAAAGAAAATATACTCATCCTTGAATAGGAATGACAAAACAAGATTCCTTTGACAATTTCATATATAAGAGGAAGACCAAAAACATAAAATAAAAACAAGATTCCTCTGAGGTAGAATATGAACATGAACTGATTACAATAAGGACTCACATGCTCACAAAAATGCTACTGGTTTGACCAAATGTTCAATTTTACAAGTGAATCATTACTTGTAAATACACAAATTTGTATAAACCTCATTGATTAGAGGACTTAAGATATTATCATTGATCTATATCATTGTTTTTCTAAAATGATTCTATACCTTTTTTTCTTTCTTTTGACCCAATTTTTTTTATAAACATCTTGTTTATTGATATAGAACTTTCACAGTGAGCTGTAATCAGAAATTTTGGTACTGCCACATCAGCATGTTATGTATAATCTTTTAGTACTTACACCCTCCTCTTTTATAAATTAACAGACTTGTTTTTTTATTTAAACTAAAATTTGAATAAATTTTTTAACTTATGGTTAACTATATTAACCAAACTGTCTTTCCCAATAACCAAATCATTTATAACCAAGCCTAATAGTTATGAAAATCTAAAGATCCAAACAGCAATTATAGAGTGATTATTGGTTCGGCTTTGACCCATAACCAAATTAAATTAACCTAAACTCACCCCTGGGTTTTTACAAGTGGATCTCCCAAGCTAAACCTAGTGAAATAACAAGTTAATCGACTGTCAGTAGAAAATATTTGATCAAAAAGGAATGAAAGATAGCGTGAGCTCGAAGAAAAGGGTTTGAAATTTCTTAGTTAGCACTCATGCATTACAACATTAATCCAAAATGTGTGCATTGCATAGCATAAAAGAAAAGGGTTTGAAATTTCTTTTTTGATTAAATTAGTGTTAATTCGATGCCACCGAGACTATAAAGCATGATGACCTTTTGTGTTTGTAACTTTTAGGCCAAATTTCTGAAATTCCAAGACTGCAATCAACATGAATTCAAAATACAAGAATCCAAAACAGGATTACCATGACACTTGGAAATAAATATTGCATTTACCCTACTAACATGGTTACTATTTCCTGATAAATATGTAAGACTATACCATCAAAAGAGTTTGCAGGAAACCAAATTGTTCATATGGATCTTTTTTCTAATAAGCCAAACAACTAATCAAATTGAAAAAAGAATACGTATGACTTGCGGGACCCACATACAAGATGCAGCCACAATATCATTCAAGCTTCAAGTTGATACCAAGAAAAATGATTAATTACAAAGAGGTAAAAAGAAAAGAAACTCACCTTTGAAAAAAAAATATGAAGAGCAAGATTCTTGATTGAGAATTTAATAATCTATACAATATAATAAATAAAGGTTTTTGAATGCCACGTGTCGCCACCATATTTATTCTTATTATTTTTTTCCCGCTCCTCTCTCTTATTAAATACATCTCTATATTTTAATAATAATATATTTTAAAAAAATACTAATTATACTAATAAAATACATTTATTTTAAATTATCCATTATTATAACAAACTTTGAAATATAATTAAGTAACATATATTTCGAATCAAATAGTAATGAAATTCAAATTGATTAAATAGTAATTAATGTATTTTCGAAACCCAATTATATATTAATTTTTACATATTTTGAATTTTGTTTTCTATCGTTTGTATATGTAATACATTTTTACAAATTTAAATATATAAAAAAAAGTTAAGTATTTTATGTATTGATATTTTTCACCCCGTGTGTAGACACGGGGTTCTAAGCTAGTATAATATAAGAGAGGATAACTAGAAATGGTTTCTTCAAGAAGTTAACTTGCTTCAAATTCTATATTTTTAAGCTTCAATTTCAACTTTTCTGTTGACAGTTTTCAACCAAAAGACGGTATAAAGAGCACCCTACAGTCATCATACATCAAGATACGCATGCTCTCTCTATCTCTCTATTTCTATATCTCTTTCTAAATATACCTTTAATTTTTCATAATAAAAAATGATGCAGTCAGAACCTATGTTTCAGCCTTCTTGGCCAGTTCACTCTTATTTTGACTCAACTTTAGGTCAAGATGGTCAAAATATTGACTTTTTCACAAGTGAAGAAGACCATGAAGTTTATTCCCCAATCACCATGAATGGTTTTGATGATATATGCAGATGGTTATGTGATGATGTTCAAGAAATGGAAGAGATTCCAACTGATAGCTATGAATGGAGCCCAAGCATGTCAATGAATTCAAGTGATGCATGCGCATATGTCCCATATGTAACAACATCATCCGGGGTAGATGATGTCATGGAAATTGATTCCCAAACGGGAATCCAAAACCTACTCACGGCTTATGTGGAGGCCATGTCGTTAGGTCAAAAAGAGCTAGCCAAAGTGATTCAGAAATGTGTGTGCCAAAGAGCTAGCCTAGTTGAGCCCGTACTTGAACGGTTAGCACTGAACTTATTTCAAAATGATGAAAATCAAGAAAAATATTACATAGTTCAAGAATCTCTAAGAAACTTTAAGACAACATTTAGAGCGTTTTATGTGATCTTTCCATACGGGCGGTTTGCTCATTTTACCGCCAATTCAGCCATCCTTGAATCCATTCCAACCCATGTTGCTTCGGTTCACATAGTTGACTTTGATTTATGTGAAGGAAGTCAATGGCCTCCCATCATAGAAGCCATAGCAAGAATAAAAAAAACTTTGATCATCACAAGCATCAAACTTGATCAAGATCAAGATTCGCAGTTTGAACAAAAAAGGTGGCATCTTTGTAACTTCGCAAGAAACTTTGGTCTAAATTTGAAGGTACAAGAGATGGGTATGTCACAAATGGGGAAAGAAATGAAAGAACACCAGGGAGTGAATTTTTGGTCTTTAATTGTATGGTTGGTCTTCCACATATGGGAAGGACAAGAAAAACAACTCAAGTTATGGACTTTGTAAATATAGCAAAATGGATTTTGGCGAAAAATGAAGGGATCATAACCTTTGGAGATGGAGAAGAAGGCGAAAGAACAGAAAACTATACGGATTTCTTTTCATTTTTTAACAAGAACTTGGCACATTATAAAGCGTTATATGAGTCGATGGAATGGGGTTTTCCTAGTTATCTCAATGAAGGAAGGATGGCTATGGAGAGCCTTTTTGTTTGGCCTTTTGTAAATTCAAAATCTTGGTTGCAAAAGTGGGAGGAAGGAAGAGAAAGCACGGATTTCCAGAAGTTTCTTGGGTTAAAAGGAGTACAGTTGAGTAAAGAAATCTGGAATGAACAAATGGAATTGGTGAAGGAAGGGGAAACTCCATATGGAATAGTAATTGGAGAGACAGGGAATGAAATTGTGTTGGAGTGGAAAGGAATTCCATTGGTGAGAGTTTCTGCATGGATGTAGAATATTATTCATGTCTAGATAGCATTGTAGATCTGTATAAATATAGATTCCTAATACAACTCAATTGATTTCCAACAATTTTTAATGTGTTAGCATGATGTTATTGCATTAAAATCCGTTAATTTATGCAACTATGCATAGGCTGTCCAAGTTTCAAAATATGTCACCAAGGTCACCTAAACTTTACACACCAGTATCAGTTTATTTTCATTTATGGCAAAAAAACAAAACAAAAAAAAACTTGCTGGAAATTGTGAAATGACAAAATGTCCATAACTTTAAAGCTTTTGCCACATCAAGAATTGTAGAATGACAAAAAAATTCCGTTTAATTTACTAAAAAGAGATACCTCCAGATGGATTGCCAAAAATATTTGAGTAGTATCATGAGTATATTTGTCAACTACAAGGAAAAGTTTTAAAGTAAGGGATATTTTGGTCATTTCATAATCTTTTGACAACTTTATTTTATTGAAATGGGTATAACTGAAACCAATTAATACTTGGCATATAAACATGGTGACTATTAATCCCTAAAGATTCATATTTCTAAGCATAAACAGATAGAAATTACATAATATATTGATTAAACAGGTACAAAAGCTAGAAGAATGATAAGGGTATGCAATACCTATTTTAAAACATACTGACATTAATAAATGTAAGCGAAATAAAACAAGACATGTCACACCAATCGCATTCATAATACTAACAAAATAAGTAAGGTTATACCAAGAAAGAGTTTGCAAGAAATCAAACAGTCCATATGGTTAACAAGTGTAATCTTTAACATAGCAGGCCAAATGATTAGTCAGAAAAACAATAAAAGAATGTGATGAGTTTGTGGGCCCCACATACGATAAGCAGCCACGATACCACTCAACCTTCACGTTAATACACAATTGAAACAAGAAAAATAAACACACATATATTCTCCGAACCCTACCGATAGCTTTGTTATTGGTGGAATTTTACTGGATATGGTGGTTGTTATATTTCTTTACAAATGGCAAAGTATTGCAGAAGAAATAATCAACAAAAATAATTCCACATCTTTTTATCATCATATAAATTGTAATTAACCAAAAAGAATCATTCTTTGAATAGACATGAATGTTTATCTAGTAAAATTCTTTATTCTTGATTGGGAATTTAAGAGTATAATATTTGAGCAATAAGCAAAGCTGACCAACAATAAGGAAAATTCCAAATGAAGAGGGAAGACCTAAAATGATTTCTTTAAGTAGTTAACTTGCATCAAATTCTAACATTTTGAACCCCAATTTAAATTATCTGTGAACATCTTTCAGCAATGAGAAATATACAAGCATATCAAGAAAAACACACAAACAAATATGAAAAATTAGAAGGCGCAAGAAACAAGCCACGATTCATAAAATAAAACATTATCAAATCAAGAATTTATTTTAAAGGAGGGAATTGAAGATAAGACAAAATGCCTCAAGATATTACAGATAACAAGCATATCTCAAAACAGATTTTGATTCACTATTATCGAACTTTGAGAATTCAAACCACATAAAACTTTATTAAAAATATATCATGTCATACCCATAATCCACAATAAAATAATAAGATTATAACAAGAAAGAGTTTGTAGGAAACCAAAGACTGGTCATATAGTTAACATTATGTGAACATAATCTAAGCAAAAAAATCATTAGATGAGTATTATGAAAATCAAATGGAATTACAGGGGACCCCACAGACAGCAAGCAGACACAATATCATACAAGTTAATACCCAATTATCTCAATAACTGAAATACCCACAAGATTAGATGGATAAGTTTATCCAAATATTTGTTCCTTTTTTAATGGATGAAAACATTATACAGAGAAAGAAAGATAACAACCTTGAAGTAACATATTTCATCCTTTTTATACATGTTGTAAGTTTGACTAGCCATGCAGTTTAAGTAAAAGTAGTTTGACCTTTTTCCATACAAAGTGATGTACAGCTTCCAATGCATTAATAGGACATACTGAAGTTGAATTTTGTTTTAAGTTGTAGTTTCTAGGAAAAATGATTGATTGGGATTTAAAAGTTTAATATAAGACTGATGGGTACAACTGACCAACCTTAAGATAACTCCAAGACATAAATAATAACTAATAATGAGGTCTCTAAGTAGTTAACTTAAATCAAATTCTAATTAATATATCCACTTTAACTTTTCTGTTGAACTATATCAACGAAAAGGATATATAAACATATCAAGAAACACCCCCAAAATCATCAAAACTCAGACGCACAGAGTTCTCTCTATTAATCTTCAAAATCATCATCAAGAATATAAAAAGATGATGATGCAGTCTGAGCATCTAATTCAAACTTCTTGGCCAATCCAATCTTATTTTCATTCAGATTCTGATTACTATGAAAGTCAACACCATGAAATCTTTTCTTCAATCAACAGCACCCCTGAAAAGTCAATGATTTCAACAGAGTTATATGGATGTGTGGAACATCCGTTGTTGGGTTATGATCAGATGCAAAACCCTTCACCCGTTTACAGTGAGTCACAAAACATCAGCACACTTGATGATGTGTGCAGATGGTTATGTGATGATGATCATGATCAAGAATTAGAAGAGATTCAATCAATTGTCACAATTGCTGATGTCATGGAAGAATCAAATGACGTCATGGAACCCGAATCCGAAACAGGACTCGAGAATCTACTACAGGCCTATGCAGATGGCATGTCAATGGGACAGTTAGAGCTTGCAAAAGTGATTGTGAGATGCATAAGTGAAAAAATCAACCCCGTTGGTCAAACCCTAGAACGCATAGCCTTCAATTTGTTTGTTGAAAGTCAAGAAGAATACCTTAAACAAGAATCAATGAGAAATTTCAAGATGGCATTCAGAGTGTTCTATGACATCTTCCCTTACGGGCGGTTTGCCCATTTCACAGCAAATTCAACCATTCTTGAAGTGATTCCAACCCATATGGAATCGGTTCACATAGTTGACTTTGACCTTGGTGAAGGAAGCCAATGGCCACAAGTCATACAAGCCATAGCACAAATGAAGAAATCTTTGATCATCACAAGCATCAAACTTGATCAAGAACAAGATTCACAATTTGATCAAACAAGGTGGCATCTTTGTAACTTTGCAAGAACTTTTGGTCTAAACTTGAAGGTACAACAGATGGAAATGCAACAATTGATGAAGGCAATTGAGGCAAGAAAACTAGCACAAGAATTTTTGGTGTTTAACTGTATGGTTGGCCTTCCACACATGGGAAAGACAAGAAAAACAAATCAAGTTACTGACTTTCTAAAAGTAGCAAAATCTGTTTTAACAGAAAACCAAGGGATCATAACCGTTGGAGATGGCGAGGAAGGCGAAAGAACGAGAAACCATTTGGATTTCCCTTCGTTTTTCAACAAGAACTTAGCACATTACAAAGCGTTATACGAGTCAATGGAACATGGCTTCCCTAGTTACCTCAATGAAGCAAGAATAGCAATGGAAACCCATTTTCTTGCACCTTTTGTATCGTCAAAATCTTGGTTTCAAAAGTGGGAAGAACAAAGAGAAAACAATGGTTTCAAGGAGCTTGTTGGGTTAAAAGGAGTACAGATGAGTAAAGAAAGCTGGAATGAAGCAAGGGAATTGGTGAAGGAAGGAGAAAGCCTATATGGAATCAGAATTGAAGGAGAGAATGGAAATGCAATGGTGTTGGAATGGAGTGGGATTCCAGTTGCGAGAGTTTCTGCTTGGGTGTAGATCAAAGATTCAGAAGTTGATATTTAGAATATATATATATATATAGACATGTACAAACACTAGTTATAATTCATGAGATGTAAAAATGGATTCTTACTACAAATAAGATAATTGGATATGATCAAAGCATTCGAATTTGAAAACCTAAGGAACAAGTGTTAACAGAATCAATTTATACAGGGTGAGAAAACTTACTCGAACAGATTATCTGTGATTCACAAGCCCTAGATTCAACTCCAAAGCAGGGCGATCAAATTCAGAAGAAGAAGGATGTTGGAGTTGAAATTGTTCTTCCGAATTTATTAGGGTTGGTTTGATGAATCTAATTTTCAGATTAAAAAGAAAAAAAAAAGGGATCGTCGACAGCAGGATTCGAACCTGCGCAGGCAAAGCCCAACAGATTTCGAGTCTGTCTCCTTAACCACTCGGACATATCGACGCTCACGTAAGAGTTCTAACCGGGTATTTATATATAAAACAAGTTGTATATGTGTCAATTGAAACTACTCGCTAGTTAATACTTAATCAAGTAGTTAAGTTGGTTATCATGAGAATTGAGTCGGTTAAACTGAAACGGTGATATGGAATGAGAATAGGAAGTGTGGAGTTCTACTTTCATCCTTCACAATAAATGTGTCTAACACGTGTTTATAGTATTTAAGATGGAGCATTTCTTATGAACGAAAAATCTCGACAAATTTGGATTTATCTAAAGTTTTACAGTATGTCTCAAATTTCAAAACACCATGGTATAGTTGTGTTTTAAATTAGTCCAAGTCTCTACCTAAAATTCAAAAAAGTAATGAAATTAACACATGCCCAAAGTGAGAAGTGATTGTTTCTCGAGCTTAATTTAGATGCGTTACATTCATATTCCCTAATAAATCATTTGTTGACGTTTGAATGGTTAAATCAAGAACATATATATTATAGTGGTACTTAGATCGACATTATGTACTAAAAGTTATAGTTAAATGGTATGGTGTGCACGTTTTCTCCCCGAAAACAGACATCAGTACTGAAGTTTGCCTCAATGAAAGAATTGGTATCAACTAGATGTTGTTCACAAGCTTGTACTTTGTTGCCTCCCTTGTAGGCTTTGCAGATATATGCAACAAAATTTTGATAATCCTGTATCACCAGGTAGTATTTGTGTGTTAGTACAATAATTTATATGTACATGTATATCAAAATTGATGTAAATGATAAGGTGAGATAAGAAGGCTGGCCTCTTGAAGAGGGTGATTGTTGACAATGACCCATGGAACAAATCTATGAGGGGGGTTTAGTTTGTTTGTCTCATCAGCAAATTGTAGTTCAAGCTGTATCACATGATCAAAACATAAAACATGAGCTTGTTTGACTAAACATATTATCCAATCAGTAATTGATTTTTTTTTATTTATCAATTTGATTGTTACAAATGATTGCATCCAATCAGAATATATCATGTGTATTAAGAGTACGAAAATGGAGCATATTATGGCAAGATTTGCACCAATTACAAACATATGTAAATGTGTTCTAATCAGCATAAAAGTAGTAAACTGCTCTGCCAATGTCTAATTGACTCCAAAGTGACTAAATTCTGCACACAAAAAAAAGTTAATTCACGTGCCTGGTATTGATTGGATTTCATTTTATTTAAAAAAAATTGTGATAGTGTAAACATTTAAAAAAATGTCCAACAGTTGTCACTATAATTTTCCTAAATTAAATGTTTATTTTATGTCCCATCCTATGCTTATGAATTGTTGGACAATACTCACAAAGACATATGTTAATAAGTGAAATGATGAAAAATAGGAATTAGAAATGCTTACATCAACACCCTTTCTAGTTTGATAGCAATCCATGATGGGTTTTGGGTTTATATTGAGTGAGTTCATACATGATTTCCATTCACCATGCCTTCCTTGCAATTCCAGGTTTTCAATACACACAATCATCTTAAACCTTAACCCCTGTTCAAAACATGCATTAACTATAAACTTGCAATATAGCATGTATTTAGTGAGACATTCACGCTCTCAATTAAGACTTGAACCCTCAACCTTATAAAGAAAATGTAATGTATCTTAATACTGACCAAAGACCTTTGGTAAATAATATTACAAGTTTTCACAATATATGGTATTTACATTTCATTTTTTTACCAGAAATTACATATGTGCTCATAATTTGTGAAAAGAAAGAATCAAACTTGTTTGAATCCCTCCCTCTTTTCTGGTTCGCTAACGTCAACAATACCCTGTGTTGACGTCATAACTGTTATTTTTTTAATAAAAGTTTTAAAAATTTAAATCTTTTTAAAACTTTAAATTTGTATAATTAATTTTGGGATATAACTTTTAATATATAATGCTTATTAAATTTGATATCTTTTTCGTTTTTTTCCCTTTTTTTAATACTTTAGTTTAGATTTCTTTTTTATTAATGTTATTTTTAACATTGCGTCTACGTTTCCATTTGAATTTTCTTAAAAAATCAGTCCATCCGCAATGAAGCACGGGTGTAACCTGCTAGTTATTTTACAAATTACAAGGCATATAAAATAATAAATAAAATAACGAGATTATTATCTTTAATCTTACCGGTTGAGGCAACAAGTTAATTGCACAAGCTTCTACTATGTCAATCATACATTCATCAGGTCCATGCTGCAAAATCAATAGTTCATTACAGATTAATGTATTACCAGAACATGTACTTTATGCATTGAAAGTTGTACCTACCTGGCAAATCCAAGCATTGTTAGGAGCAAACTGAGTATTACCCCAAGGAACCACCTTGAGGTCAACAATGGAGATGAGATTCCATTGAAACAAAGCTTTCCCAAGCTGATTTACAATGAAATTAGCACAATATGGGCATAACGATTCATAGTACAATGAGACCTTCACTTTATCTTCAACACCATGTGAATTTGAGATTGCCAACAAGAACATCAACACCAGAATCTTATGATAGGAAGCCATAGCTTTTCTTATATCTTGAGACTTGCATACAAGAAATGCATAATGTATACTTGTCTTTAATACATGTGGTTCTCATCTTCTTGCATATTTTGCTTTCTTGGGGCCAACAACCTTTTGGTGGTAGAATAATTGAGTATGGTGTAAATGGCAGCTTTGAATACATCATGTGTAAGTTTTATTGCACAAGTGTGTTAGATGGGGTAAATTTCATTATTTCCTAGGTAAATGGTTTTGGATTTATGATTAAAACTTTTTTTATAAACATAATTATAAAAAAAATTAGTACTTTTAAAGTTACAAGCATTTCTTAAAAGGTTAGTATCCCAGTAATCAATATGGCTCGCGTGATAGGTAAATCAGGTTTACTATATAACATGCTTAGAAGATGTTCAATAAACTGATATAGTACTATGTAACGAATTATTTTAATAAATCAGGTCTTCTTTGATAGTTGTAGGGATTAAACCCGAATCAGTTTTTAAATCTCTCATTTTATAAGCTAAACTAGACTATAAGTTGAATGAAACATACAAATATTATAGCATAGTTATTATACCAGTCTTTGGTATGTAAGTAAAGCTATTTAAAGAGTAATTAGTTGCACTATACAAGTTTGATATTTAGTTCAACTTGTTTTTTTTAAATAATAATAGTAATAATAACTATGATAATATAGAACTTTTAATGGAGAAGACACCAATCAATACCTCATTAAAACGTTGAAAAAGCACACAACATGGACTGTTAATCTATTATTAACACATGTGATGTGTTGAAGAAGGCATATAGCACTTACAAAAATATATTTAAAATTTGAGCAAGTATTTAAGAGTTAGGATTAAATGAGAATATCTGAAAGGGTCTAAAAACTAAAAAGTTATTCTTATTATTTTGTTGTTTTTTGGGTGGCTTTGAGTTTCTCAAAAAATATATAGATATAGATGATTTTTTATGATACCATATTTTATTTTTACCTTTTGTGCATCATTTTTTTTTTTGAAAAATCATGCACAAAATTAAAAAAAGAAATTTAAAATGTATTTCTTTCGTTTTCTTATCCTATAATTTTCAAATCGTTGTGTAAATTTATGTTTTCAAGGAAAAAAAACTAAAAAGGTGATAAAATCTAGTTTTAAAATTCAGTTCAAAATAACTTTTTATACATTAAAGATCACAACCTAATATTCAAAATTTTGTTTTTGATTTTTTCATTGGATTGCATTGATGAGCTACGTATTATAAATTCCATTACAATAAATTTTAGTCAAGGTTTGGTAGTTGAGTAGTTAACCTCATTTACTTCCCAACTTGCAGTTTCAAGGGTTGGATAAAACATATGCTAAAAAAATTTCACAGACAATAACAATAATGCATAAAAAATAGTCGTATATAGGTTTCTATTGATATTTTTTTTAAGTAGTAAAAAACTTATTTCACAGACACTCTTTTTAAAAATGTGGATAAAAGATATAAGTTTTAAAATGATTATTTTAATATTATAATTACTTTTTCATATGTTTTGTTTTTCTCTTATAAAATTTAAATATTAATATTTTATACAATTTCGAATGTACTGTTGCGACGTACTTGTTTTTTACGTTTCGATATAGTTTTATTTAAAACCAAGCCAAGTCATATATAATATATATTTTTTTATTCTAAGTACAATTTTTTTCCTTCTATAACTTTTTGATATATAATATTTTATGAAATTCGAAACATACCGTCGCGGCGTTTTTATTTTTATCAATGTTTTGATATAAAATTTATTTAAGTTCATGAAATTACATATTCGATTTTATAGTCACATGAGAGTGTCTCATGTGTAATTGTGTCATCCCTGAATTCTATGTCTGATCCTATGATCCTAGTTTGTAATCTATTAAGAATTCTTGTATTATGAACCTTTTGATGCCTCATATCACTTGTGATATCATTTCATTTCAAACTTTTGAGTCTGGTCTAAAGCGGGTATTTTATTGCGTTTAAGAAGGACTTGCTTATTCTATTTTAATTTTATCTGATTCCCGTATTCATTCTTGAATTTGCTACTTATAATAACTTTGGAAGCCCTATATTCTATCTTAATTTAAATAAATAAAGTTTGTAACTTTAATAAACTAATATAAGACTTTAAGGACTAAAGTTTCAAAAATCTTGGTTATTTATCGTAATATCAATTAATTAATTATCGTTATTAATATTAATTATTAATTTCGAAATTTCCTTTTAATATATATACATATATTATTATTTAGATTAATAAATAAACTATAAACATTTAAACTTATCTAAAAATTATTTAAATTTTTTTAGACTAATCCTATCCTTATCTAACTTTTTTTTAAAATTATGAAATCATCTAATCTCTACCTCAATTGCCGTAAACCCTTTTTTTTCTCATATTTTTGTTTTTTTATTTAAAATATATTTAAATAATTGCAAATTTAGAACATATAACTATTTAATTTTTGCGAATAAGTCCCTGGTTCTACCCTATAAATAGATCCATTATTCTTCGCACATCAACGATCCTCTAGGGTTCTCTAGATACTAAAGGTCGTTCTTCTCATCTTTTGGAAGATTATAGCTTAAATCCTTCCATTATAAGTAAGTTCTTCTTATGTTCTTACTTATTCATACTCTTTCTTTCAAAAATTCATCATAACTAGCTAGATCTATAATTCCTTACATGTTTATGTTATAATCATAGACCTATCCAAGATCAAAAGCCCTATTTTAATTAAACGTGTTCAAACTTTTATTTAAAAACTTGGTTTTGATCTTTCTTGTTTCTTTCAATTTCAAAAATTATGTTTTTACTAAAACTCCTTGTTTTCAAATTAAACCCCTCTAATATTTAACTTAATTCATTTCTATCTTTACCAAACTTATATTTTCACTTTAACCCTTATACATTCCAAACTTATCAAACACACCCTAAACTTGGTTAAGAATGCAAATAGAGTAACTTTCAAACCAGTATGTATTTATCTGACAAGCATTAAAGTTCCGGCTAAGAAAAGACGGGGTTCTGATCCGACCAACTCTTTCCGAGGAACTTTACTGTTGGAGGTACTGCTCTGGAATGGTAACCACTCTAGTGTACAACAACCACTTTCAACTAATTACAATATCAACCCCTTAACTATCCTTAGCTTGTTTCTAACGTAACAAACTTAACTTAGGGAATCCTTAAGGCATTCTATCCAAGTTACTTCAAGTTCAACCCCCTTCACTTGCAAGGTGAGTTCATAGCCCCTTTTTTATTTCTACTTTAGGGTGGAAAACATGCTCATATATCAAAACTGAAACAAAGTTCTCGAGTCAAAACTATACTTTTACATTCAATAACAAACTTTCTAATTCTAGTAAAACTAAACTGGTTTATACATGTTGCTATTCTATGTTACTTTTTAAATTACAAAGTCTCTCTTATTTTATTAAACTTACACAACCATTAACTTCGGGGAAGCCATGAGAGTACGTAAATAGATCTATTGGCCTGACAAGCCTATCTAGTCCTTCAAGTTGTGGATTCTGATCAACTTGGAAGGAACTGGGTGTTCAGAAACTGCATTTTTGACACTTACACTTAGTCTAACACCCTGACAATGTGTTAGACGGGAGAGCTATCGATCACTAGGGTTGGTTGTGGACTCATGTATAAAAGTTTAATTACTTGAAATTATGAAACTTGTTTATGACTTGCATCTTGTTATCTATTACTATGTATCTATCTAAACCTATGTTCTCACCAACTTTTTAGTTGATCTATTTTAGCATGTTTTTCAGGTGAAGCTAACTAGGATGTTGATAAGCTCACGCTAGGATTCAAGATCAAGACGTTAGTGGACTTAGCTTAGACATAGTATTTAATAATAAGACTTGTTTTATTTTGTTTATTTGTTCTGAAATACTGATGTAATTACTATTTGGTTTTAATAGTAAATTTATTTTGATCATGTGTGATGATTCAATTTCGTCGCCCCCCGTGTTTCCGCCTTAGCGGGGTGTGACAGTAATTAAACCCAATACTTATTTAATATTTTTTATTCTATAATATACGTTTACGTGACTCCTGTTGCAATTTCATCATCGAATCTATGTATATCTAGAACAAGTAAACATGAATATATACATACTCATACAATAGTTTAACATTTATAAAATAAAATTAGATAGGGGTGCACAAAAAAGAGATGTTCAGAAACCGGAACCTGAACCAATATTGAAACCGGTTAGAAAGAAACCAAACCTTCTTGAACATCGTTAACCCAGCTCGAACCGGTTTCTCAACTTAAAAAATTTCACAATAGGCCCAAATCCATCAAACATCGACCCAACGTTTCCCCCAAAACAAACAACTCACCCCGCTTCCTATCTTCTTCTTCGTCTCCTCCGGAATCACCGAATTCCCAGTTTCCGTCCGTCAATGGCGTCAATTAACTTCAACCCCTTCGGTGAAAACTGGTTCAAGAAACCCCCAAACCCTATACAACCCATAAACCTCCACTCCCTTGCAGAATCCCTAAACCCATTCAAACCCCACCCCCAATCCGACTCACCCTTCGCCGCCATCTCCATTTCCAACCCCTTCAGCAGAAAACCCGAACCCGAAAACCAAAGACCCAAACCCGGAACCTACAAGAAAATGCTCCAACAGTTCTTCTGGGAATCAGAAACCCGACCCGATTACCGCCACACCCCGGAAGTTGAACGAATTCTAAACGAAGACCCACTTTTCGAAAAGAAAGAAAACCCGACCCAGGAAGAGATTGAGGAAAACGAGAGGTGGTTGAAGGAGTTCCGAGAGAGTCCGGTTGTGAAGTTTTTGACCCGAGCAGAGGAGGTGCTTGATGAGATTAATGAAATGGAGCTTAAGGAGAATTCGGAGCCGTACAGGTGGGAGGATAAGAAGTACTGGAAGTCGATTCCGCACGTGACAGGGCCCGACGGCCGGCCCATGCCCAGGAAAGCTATCAAGACTAAGAAGGAGTCGGATGATAAGTTTTGGGATTTTGCTAAGCAATTCTTTTTCGGGTTGTGGGGATTCCGGCAACGGCCGTATCCTCCCGGCCGGCCGATTGATGTTGCTCAGGCTGTTGGGTACAAGAGACTGGAGAAAAGATATTTTGATTGTAAGTTCCACTAGTTTCATATATTATGAATTTGATTAGATAGGATTTGTTACACTTGCACCTCTCTAAGGACATGATCGGTGATAAGAGTTATTGGAGATACCAGACAAAGGTTAGGGATCGGGGTAGTTATGGTATCAGGCCGAATACTCGATGCAGGTTACCTTTAGTCGTAGACGTAGGTGTTAGCTGCTCTTTCGATTTGCCAGTAGTCCTGTGGGTCTTTAGATTCCATAGTGCCTTTAGACGTAGGTGTATTTTTGTTTGTTTGTTTACCTGTTAGTTTGAAACACAACGATAACTAAAACATCGATCAACTTACAAAAAAAACTACTGTAGACATGGAGTTGTCTTCTCATTGAGACCAATTGTAACTTACATGTTGGAAGAAGAATTATGGTTTATAAGAGGACTAATCAATTTTGAAGTTTGACTTTTTTTTACTTGAAGTTTGACGTTTTACAGATGTATCACCTGGTTTTGAAATATTGATTTTGTTGTAGTTATTATGAGATCTGGTGGATGGTACTACAAAGATCGGATAGGAAGAACAAGAGGACCTTGTGAGTTGATACAACTTAAGGCCGCTTGGGGTGCGGGAATCATTGATAAGTATACGTTTATTTTGGGTGATGATATGGATGAGTGGGTTCCAATTGGCATGATTTATGGTATGGAGCGTGCGGTTGCTACTTGGGAAGGTTTGCGTTTAAACCCTTTAATGCCTGCTTGTTATCTTTGGTAAAGCTGAGATCAGAAAAGTGGAATGAAAAAGTATAGTTTTCTTTCGGAAGGAACGAGTTGACCATTTATGAAGGGATGAGATTCATTTCATTTCACTGATTTTCATTCCATGGGCACATGGTGTTTTTTTAATTCATTTCTTCATGGAATGGGATGAAAAGTTACAATGAAACTCAGTTTAAGCTTTAATACACTATGCGCCTAGCTTAAAAAAGCCCTCGCTCTTTTTGCACCTTTGCGACTAGGCTCCGGGCTCGGCCTTTGCGCCTTGACAACTATGCTTTAAATTACAATAATCACTTTCACAACATACCTCTAAACACACTCGTTACTTTTAATTTCAATTTTCAATGTTAATTTGATATTTAAATTTGAATTCAAATTCAAGTGGGCTCTTCTTTAAATTACAGTGAGACTAGGTGCTGCAGCAACCGCTTTCATTCACAAATTACAAAAGGGTATACCTCCATGGGTCCCACTAAAAGGGTTTGAGAAAAAAAGCCGTAAACAGCTTCAAGATGAAGCTTGTGAAAGCAAGAGACGTGATTTAGCTGTACTTGAAGCTAATGATGGAATTTGGCCTGGTGTCAGAATTCCTAGTCATGCTCTGTTTCTTTGGGCCAGTGGGTCCGAGCTCACTTCAATTTTGGAACAAGACCACATGCCCAATAAATATATCCCCAAAGATATGAGGTAATGCCATCATTTTCACAGTTTGAGGTGACACAAACGGGGAATTGGTTATCGGGTTCGGCCCAAAATGATTAATTGCTAAAGCTTGTAATAATTGGTCAGGAAGGTTTGCATGTTTCGTTGTCTTTTGGTTTTTTAATTTTGAAATGATTAATATGCAAAAGATGATTGCAAAAACTGTTTTATAACAATATTAATCTAATTTTTGGGATAAAACTATAGAAGGTTTTTATGCATTGTAACTACATTTTGGGTAGTTTGAACCCGTTAGACGACCCCTTCATCAGTTCATCCCATTTTACCCGCTTCCATTTTATCTGTCATTTTTCTGAACATTACTCATCTGACCTATTTGAGATTAAAAATTACCCAAATTGGCCCATTTACTATTAAGCGGGTCATATATTTTCTGATTTAAATGCAAATAATATTTTTTCTATTGATTGCTTCTTTCATTAAATAAGCATTACCTTAAGTTTACATAAGTGAATTCAACTCTCTTTTGAAATTTCTCATTTTCTTCTGAACGGGGAATTAGAGTCATTATCAGTTTTTTTAGGGAATATTGCTATAAATAACAATTTACTTTCACTTGTTTCTAATTTAGTCATTTGCCTTTAGAAATTGTTACCAAAACCTCTATTTTTAACGGTGATTTTTTTTAACAGTTTCCAGAAGTTAAATGGTTTTTGCCAGGGTTTCTGAAAGTTGGATGGTTTAGTAAAGTGACCAAATTTTAATGGTTTATCTTGTTAATATTTACTATAGACCATAGTTGTAGAAGGCGCTTAAAAAGCGATGGCTTTTTTAAGCAAGGCGCATGGTATAAATTTACCATTTTTTGGGGTTTTAAACATATTTTAGGCTGGTTTAGGCCCTTTTTGGATGTTTCAGTATTCAGACCGGAATTTGGCCAGAACTTTGCCTGAGCACATAAATGGCCGCACGGCGGTTTGGCCTTGCCTGGCTTTAACAACTATGCTAAATACAATGGTTAACCAGTGCTGGTGGCTAATCGATGCTATGTTATTGTTAGAATGTAATCATGCCTCTTTGTGTCGCTGATTCTTTACATGTTTGTTTTAATTATTTTTTCTATGGCATGCAGGAAACAGTTGCAAAAGGCTATTCCAGGGTTGAGACCGTGGGAGGTTTTAAGCGTAGAACAAGCCATGGATCAAATAACATACGGCGGTCAATGGTATCGTGAGCCACTTGGTGCATTTACAACCGGGCCCCCATACATTCAGGCCTGGAATGAAGATGTTGAGGTATCAATTTTTTTTTTCAAAAATGTTTTGAATTTTTAAGAAGGTTAAATTTACAACTTTCATTCGGGTCGAGTTGGTCCAACCTGCAAACACTTTGTACTTCTTTGGAAGTTGATAAATAATTTATGTTTAATATGATTATAGAACCATATTATTACAATAATAATCTGATTTTTCTAGTAAAACCGATTTTGACCCCAGCGGGCTCTAACCCATTATCAATTGCAGGACTTCATTGACTCGTACCAGCAATTCACAGAGATGATGTGCGAGTTTCTAGAAGAAGCTATTCCGGGGTTCAACAAGGTATTGGATAAAGTAGATGCAGAAGCTGAGGCGAAATACAGAAGACGAATGGAAAGCGGGAAGAGAAAAATAGAAGCGGTAAAGAGGGCCCGCCACCCCCAAAGAGCCGATCCCAATGCCGACGAGGATGATGATTTATGAGCTTTTATGTTATTTTCTTTTCTGAGTAACTGTTCTAAGTGGTTTGCATGACGGGCTATTATCCCGATAATTCAGCTGTAAGTTGGTCCTAGATGTCACATAAATTGTACTTGGGTTCAATTTTTATTGTGTGATCTGGATTTTGTTTCGTCCTAATTTGATTATGTTAGTTTTTTGGATCATTCTTATTTGGAGATTTTAGTTATTTATGAAACTAAAAATGACAAAACAAATGTGTTGGCTTGACAGTTGACAGCATAAGTTGACCAAGTTGCTTTCAAGCGTGAATTAAGGCTTGTCACAAGATACGAGGATTCGTCTCATTCGAGTTATGATATGAGTAAAAAAAATATCTAATGGGTCGCTATATAAGCTTGATTTATCTCTTGAGAAAAAAAAATTGTAAACAAATCTCACAACAATAAAACAAATTGAAATATGACCAAAACATTAAAAAATAAGTATAATGATTTTAATGAGAGTGTAAAACAAATCCTCTTTCAAAGAAAGTCAAAAGTTAAATACAAATTTTGAACATCAATCGATAATTATTAAATAATATTAAGCCATGACGTGGTTTGGTGTTAGAGGGTTTTGTCATAATACTTTCCTCTTGTGGAGGTATCAGGTTCGATCCTTATAAGATGTACTTCATAATTTTAGGAACACTCTCTGTGACAGGACCTGAACTCTGGGCTAAGTGGGGTTAGCGACATCCTAACCGACATATCGTTCTAAAAAAATATTTAACATTGTTAATAAGACAAAATTTGTATTCTCATAAATTATCGTTATTCAGTAATTTATTTATTTTATTATTATTATCCTTCTTATTTAAAAACAAACTAAAAGGAATAGTAAATATTTTTTTAATTATTTTTTTAATTTTTGTTTTGACCCTCATACTTTGTATAATATACGTTTTTAACCCGTTTCATTTCCCTTTGTATTTTTTTCACCCTCATACTTTGTATAATATACGTTTTTAACCCGTTTCATTTACTTTGTATAATATAAGTTTTTAACCAGTTTCATTTTCTAAATGATATTGGTATTATCGGAGAAACGTGTACGTTTCGACGCGTCGCCGTAACGCGGGGTGGTTAGAGTTACTACACGTTTCGACGCCGCCGCAACACATGATGGTTCGAGTTGCTGTACGTTTCGACGACGCCGTAACGCGAGGCGGGTAAATCCCCTAGTTATGATTTATTCTAGTTATGATTTATTATTCGTGAATAATAAATAGTAAGTAGGGACAACTCGTATGGGTATAAATAAACCAAATTATCCATAAAGCCACCGACTATTTACCCGTCACCACTTCATTGGCGTGCATTCTGCTTTCCTCTGCAACTTCATTCGCACGTGATTCGATTCCAAACTCTTACAATTAATATTATAATAATAAGCCAAATATGATTCTCCAAATCTAATTTCTTCATCCCGGAAAAATACGAAAATGGATATTTGACAAAGAAAATACTCAAAAATGAATATCCTTATTTAGCCTACTGTTTCATAGACATTGGTCATGACAGCCGGTTAAAGACGGCTAAGCTAGCCGGCTAAAATTTCCGTTCCAAAATTCTATTTGTCAGAGTATGAACTAATAATATGGCGACACGTGGCAGACTTATCCGTCTAAATAAACAGTTTTAGCAGTCTAAATAAACAGTTATAGCCGTCTATTAGACGGCTTAGCCTTCGAAAACATTTTTTGAAAATTTTTGGAGGCTTAGCCGTCTAATAGACGGCTATAACTGTTTATTTAGACGGCTAAATGCATCAGACGGATAAAACTGTTTATTTAGACGACTATAAATGTTTATTTAGACGGCTAAATGCATTAGACGGCTAAAACTGTTTATTGTAATATCCAGACTTTCCCGACCCATCTTTCCCTAAACCCGTAAAGGTAGTATTTATTTAAAACTCGAATTCGTGGAAAAACTATTTCCTTAAACAATAAATATTAATTTAATTAATATATAGTTAAGGAAAATCATATATATGAATTTTTTTAGTATATATATGTAAACATGATATAATTCTTAAAACTTTATAAGTTTGGGAGTATATAAATAATATAAACTTATTTTAAATTCCTTAGACTTATAAACTAATAAATCTTATAAATCGTTTCATAAAAATCATTTGAGAAAACTTATTCAATTTTTAATTAGACATTTTGTTTGTCTTTAAAATCCAGGGACTGAAACTGCCAAATACTGAAACTTGTTTTAAACTAAAATTAAACTTTAAACGGAAAGTGCTAACTCAATGAAACTATAAGGACCTGTTTTGTAAAAACCCCAAAGTCCCAGAACCAAAAGCAGTACCGAGTTCGATCCCCGTTCCAACTGGTTTTGAGCTCGATTTAGCCAAAACGCGGAGTTTGTCCAGATTCGAGGAACCTCGATACTCGCCTGAGGCGTGCGATCGAAACCCAATGTCATCAATGCCCGGACACGGCCCGAGACACGCATAAATTCAAAATTTGAATCGTTCGGCCGCCCGAAATCTTCCCACCTAACCGGGCATTTAACTCGCGAAATCGGCTATAAATATCGAGCTAAATCTTCAATAACATCACACCGAAACTACCTAGACTCTCAATTTGATCGTTTAACACCTGCATTCTCCGATTAAAAGCCGCGACAGCCGACGAACACCTCAAGATCGTTCTCAATCATTTCGACATCATTTCAGGTAATTCGAATGGCCATTCTACTCGAAATCTTGAATAGAACAGAAGCCCTATGTTTAATTTGATGAACAAATGGCTAATCAATTTGCACTTACGGATTCTTGTTCTAGGGTTCATAAGGGAAAAGGGGGAATGATTTGATTTTCTGTTTAACACTTTTCTTGTTCAGATATGTTACCACCGAGACCCGTAGGCGGGGTGGTTAGACGTGTGTGTGTGTTTGGCGACCCGGTCACAGACCCGGGTTCGACCCGGGCACAACCCCAGTTTTTGTTTTCATTTTTTGTTATGCTTTTAATCAGTTTTAAAAACTTCCAATTATTTTTATAAAATCTGTTGAATCTTTATAAACTTAGTTGTGAATTTTAATTACACTTTTACATTCAGGAACATTTTAGTTAAATAAAACTTAGTAAAACCTATAATTAATTAAATCTTTAATTTTGGTTTTAAACACTTAAAACTATAAAAATACTTTTAAAACTCTATAAACAGGAATTATGTTAATAATCAGAAATTATAAAATTATTTTATACTTTCTGAAATACACATATTATTTAGTTTAAACATTAAATCAATTTATAAACTTTAGTTTAAACATTTAAAATTCAAGATTTATTTATTTATTTAAATAAAATAAACTTGCGTAATTTATAAATCATAAAGTTATAAATTTATAAACATTATAAATAGATAACTTTAAATATTTATAAACTTATAAACCTTACTCGAATACTTTAACGTTGAAATTATAGACTTATAAACTTTGAAACTTTAAATTAAAATATAAATTTTAAGAAAAATGATATTTAACATATTTGTTTAGACTTACAAATTTCACTTTAGATATTTAGACTTATAACCATTTGCAAATAATGTTTTGGATGCTTAATGATTAAATCTTAAAACTATCCATATTGGTAAATTCAAATCAAGTGAATAACCTTTTGATAATTATTCATTCTTAATAATTACTTATTCTTAAATAATTATTATTTATCCTAAATCACTATTTAGTCTTTAAGTACTTTGTATTTAATAATTATTTTACTTTTGAAATAATTATTATTTATCTTTAATCCTTATCTTAAATAATTATTTTAAACCATAATTATTTTAAACTATTAATTTATTTAAACTTTGAAATCCAAGTCTAGTATGACTCATTCAAAACCTTATTAAAACTTGACTTAAACTTTATTAACACAATCATTCTCATCTCCCACTTGGAACCCTAGTCGATCTTGAAATCCTAGATCCTTACCATAGACTTATATGATCATACTTAAATCTTTAAACTTGCATACTTAGGCTTATTGTGAGGATATTCTCCCTCCAAGTCTTGCAAATACTTATCCGTGTCGGATACTATTCATCATCCAGGTGAGTATACTTAGCCCCCTTTTCATTTACATTCTTTTGGGGTGGAACATGTTCAAACTTTAAACTTATACAATTCTTGTACAACTATGACTAGATGCTTATTCTTATGTTAAACTTGAGACTTGTATGCTTAGATTAAACTTAAAACTAGCATATTCATTAACTTTGATCAAGCCTATGGTAACAATGATAGATCTATTGTATTTGACCAATCCACCTTGATTGATTGACCCTTCGGGGGGAGCCCTTGGTGTTTGTTACTAAACCAAAACTTTGAGACTTGAGACTTATAAGGGTAACCTGCGGGTTATGCCTAAACTTGGTTGAGGATTGAATGTGCACAATGTTTAAGATACTTGTTTTCTCATACTTACATTATAGAATGCATAAATCATAGTGAATTGTAATTCTTTTCAAATACTTGTTAAACCGTGTCAAAACCTTTGTATCTCACCAACTATTTTGTAGTTGACAGATTCTTTCACATGTTTCAGGTACTACAACATGAGACTTTATTGTGATCACATAGGATGCTTGGACCTAGAATGCTAAATCAATTAGACTTGTATTCTTGCTATGTATTTGATTTATTCTTTGTATTGGAACCTTGAAGTTATTTAATAAAATTATTTAAACTTTAATAGTCAACCTTGTGCTATTGAACAACCGCGTCCGCCCCGACGTATAATCCGCCGTCGGTTGGGGTGTGACAGATTGGTATCAGAGCCTTGGTTATAGGGAATTAGGTTATTAGACACATGACCTAGACTATAACTTAGGAGACCCAAACATGAGTTAACTCATGTCCTTTACTAGGAACTTTCTCCTCATTCTATTCTTAAATCTTATACGTGAACGCTTGGAGATTCTAAGATTCTACTTACCTACGTACTACAAGAGGCTACTACATCGAGGACACGTTCTTAGGCTTTAAGTCTAATCCTCCAATAAACTCTCGTCAAGAGTATTTGAATTCTAAACAATGTATGAGAACTTGTGCGGACCGGAAGGGTGAATACCTGTATTCTGGGAAATTCTGTCAAGGAAAGCATTTCGTATAAATCCAAATCAACCGTTGGACCACTATGCTTTCCTGGGAATTCTTGGGATGAGTATCCACTTATAGGAATACACAACTCCTCTAAACATTTGTGAGCTTAGATCTCTCTTGATATGTCAAAGTACTTACTTAGTGATATGCACTAAATGAGTACCATCTCAAAATACTATACACTTCGTAAATTCATGATTCAAAAACTTTCCTCTGTAACCTTTACTCTATGATTCTTATGTTCCGTCTTCTCAAGAATGGTCACATGACAGCATGCTTACTCGTCATGACCTGAAGGAGTTACATTCAAGGAGAAATTCTTACGAGACTATGTAGGAGTTAACTACATACATAAACTTATATTTACAAATACTTCCCAATAAACTTCTTGATCCTTGTAATACAACCCTTAAAACTATGTGTTACCCTACAAATTCTTCTACAAACTTCATTATTTTATAAACTTGACACCTAAGAGGTAACCTATGTATTCTTACCTACCTCCTTAACCGAGTTTCATTTGATAACTAACTCAAAACTTTTGTTACACTTTCATACATCTCAAAACTTTCGTACGTCCTTAAACTTCATGATCCTTGTAATACCATCACATTTAAAACTATGCATTACCCCACGAGTCCTTTTACAAACTTCATTATTTTATAAACTTGGCACATAAGGGGAAACCCTTGTGTGTCATTTCATTTTTCGTCACTCAAGCAAACTTCATTTTATGACTAACTCAAAACTTCGTTACCTTCGTACGTCCTTAAAACTTACACATTACCGTTTCTTGTAAAACAAAACTTAACGTCTTTTAAATCTAAAGTACATTAACAAAGGGATTAGTGACCTGATTGCTTTCCCCGCAAGAGAAGAAACCTGCTAAGTAATGGACTCCACGTTTAAGATTCTGACCCATAATAAACCTCGACGTAGTACCTTAAACCCAAATATCGATGACAATAACAAAAAAAGAGTTGAAGACTCGCGAGGAAATTCTGGCTAGGGAAGTAGGGTACGTAAGTGAGTCCCCGTGACCCACCCCTTCTTTCAGGAATTCTCCTCGTTAGCCCATCGACTTCAAGCCAAAAACCATTTTTATTTTATAGTACTATGATGACTCAGTATTATGAATAAAAAACCTTTTAAACATATTAAATCAACCTACTTACTATAATTTTCCGTTTAAATTGTCTTAAGTAAGAACTAGAAGTCTCAATTTTGAAACATATAAATGAAAATTTCTTTGAAATTTCATCTGGTCATTATTTACTGGTTTGACTCTTCTTTCATCATTACAAACTTAACCCTCCTACCCAAACACTTTCGTCAAGAGTAACTCACGTTAGTACTTGAGACAATTGACGATGTTGCAAATCCTAGGTGACACGCGTATACTTGAGGAATAAACTTTGAACAAACCTTCTGATTCGTAAGCACTCTTTTAAAACAACTCGACTTACGAACCACTGCTGTAATCAACTATGACCCTTACCTCTTATATAGACTTCACACTTCTAAATTTTCGTTTGAAAATCATACATACCTTTTCATAAGTCTTACTTATATTATCCATCGATGTCCAACTCGTCATTACACTCTATATAAAAGAAAACCGTACCTGCTAATTATAAGCACACTATCATAAACCTTATTGAATCTTTTCCTGTTACCCTATACTTGGAGGCTTTCCTCATTTAACTCTTGCCACTTAAAAAAAATTACTATAAATCACAACGGGAACTAAAAAGCTTAAATACACGTTGCTAAAACATTAAACTTCGTATACACAACTATGAGGTCCGAAACTTTTAAGTCATGCAGAAACTTATACAACTGCTCAAACCCGTATTCTTGAAACTAAACATGTCCAATAAAGGATCATGTAAAGCTTAATATTGCAACTTGTGAATTATCCTACTTATACTTGGATTCTTAATCTTGAAACTTATACTTGAATTCTAAATCTTGAAACTTATACTTAAATTTTTAATCTTGAAACTTATACTTGAATTCTTAATCTTAAAACTTATACTTGGATTCTTAGTCTTGAAACTCATACTTGGATTCTAAAACTTATACTTGGATTCTTAGTCTTGAAACTTATACTTGGATTCTTAATCTTGAAACTTATACTTGGATTCTTAGTCTTGAAACTTATACTTGGATTCTTAATCTTGAAACTTATACTTGGATTCTTAGTCTTGAAACTCATACTTGGATTCTTAATCTTGAAACTTATACTTGGATTCTTAGTCTTGAAACTTATACTTGGATTCTTAATCTTGAAACTTATACTTGGATTCTTAGTCTTGAAACTCACACTTGGATTCTTAATCTTGAAACTTATACTTGGATTCTTAGTCTTGAAACTTATACTTGGATTCTTAATCTTGAAACTTATACTTGGATTCTTAGTCTTGAAACTTATACTTGGATTCTTAATCTTGAAACTTATACTTGGATTCTTAGTCTTGAAACTTATACTTGGATTCTTAATCTTGAAACTTATACTTGGATTCTTAGTCTTGAAACTTATACTTGGATTCTTAATCTTGAAACTTATACTTGGATTCTTAGTCTTGAAACTCACACTTGGATTCTTAATCTTGAAACTTATACTTGGATTCTTAGTCTTGAAACTTATACTTGGATTCTTAATCTTGAAACTTATACTTGGATTCTTAGTCTTGAAACTTATACTTGGATTCTTAATCTTGAAACTTATACTTGGATTCTTAGTCTTGAAACTTATACTTGGATTCTTAATCTTGAAACTTATACTTGGATTCTTAATCTTGAAACTTATACTTGGATTCTTAGTCTTGAAAACTTGTTGTGTGACGTATTCTTGTTCAAACACAATTTAAACTACTCCATGTTTGACGTATTCTTGTTCAAACATGATGTACGTACGAGACTTTAAACTACACCATGTTTGACGTATGCTTGTTCAAACATGATGAACGTATGAGACTTTAAGCCACTCTATGTTTGACGCATGCCTGTTCAAACCCGATAGACGTATAAGACTTTAAGCTACTCCATGTTTGACGTATGCTTGTTCAAACACGATGGACGTATAAGACTTTAAGCTACTCCATGTTTGACGTATGCTTGTTCAAACACGATGGACGTATAAGACTTTTCCATGTTTGACGTATGCTTATTCAAACATGATGAACGTACAAGACTTTTAAACTACTCAAGGTTTGATGTATTCTTGATCAAACCCGAGGAAAGTGTAAAGACTTTAAACTACTCGATGATTGAAGTATTCTTAATCAATCACAAGGAAACTTTGAAACTCTAAATCTTGTCACATTCTTTAATCATTGAACGACGTTTCTCTCTAAGGGACTCGTTAATCAGTGATCACTCTTGTGTGGAAACTTTAGTCGTGTGTTAAACAAATTCTTGTACTCTTTCTTGATCCGCACACAAACGGAAGGACCTATGCAGACTGTACGACGATTTAAATGCTTGCGGGTGCACACGTAAGTATGAAAATCAACGTATGGGAAGGCATAGTAAACTCTGTCGTGTGCTATGATCTAAGACTTATCGTAAAAGGTAGTCACGGAACTCAGGTACCGTAAGAAATCCTTAGACGTATTAGTCTACAAACTCAAATTCTTGAACCGTCATCAAATCCATCTCGAGTGATGCATCCTATTTTAAATCTTGAATGGAAGATCACCAACTATTCTTTCAAATACATTTCTGGAAACAAATCTTCATGTATTTCAATGAAACTACATGCTTCTTAGGTAAACTCTTGGCAACCATATGCTTTCAAAACTTAGAAACTTGAACGAAATCTTATCCCTGTCATTCCAGTTACGATCCTAAACGTAATCCCGAACTTGCTTGGAACGTAAGGTATCTTTCTCAGAATCTTTGTGCGTATCATAGACTTAAAACAGAAACCTCCTACTTTAATTTCGGGACGAAATTTCCTAAAGTAGGGGAGACTGTAATATCCAGGCTTTCCCGACCCATCTTTCCCTAAACCCGTAAACGTAGTATTTATTTAAAACTCGAATTCGTGGAAAAACTATTTCCTTAAACAATAAATATTAATTTAATTAATATATAGTTAAGGAAAATCATATATATGAATTTTTTTAGTATATATATGTAAACATGATATAATTCTTAAAACTTTATAAGTTTGGGAGTATATAAATAATATAAACTTATTTTAAATTCCTTAGACTTATAAACTAATAAATCTTATAAATCGTTTCATAAAAATCATTTGAGAAAACTTATTCAATTTTTAATTAGACATTTTGTTTGTCTTTAAAATCCAGGGACTGAAACTGCCAAATACTGAAACTTGTTTTAAACTAAAATTAAACTTTAAACGGAAAGTGCTAACTCAATGAAACTATAAGGACCTGTTTTGTAAAAACCCCAAAGTCCCAGAACCAAAAGCAGTATCGAGTTCGATCCCCGTTCCAACTGGTTTTGAGCTCGATTTAGCCAAAACGCGGAGTTTGTCCAGATTCGAGGAACCTCGATACTCGCCTGAGGCGTGCGATCGAAACCCAATGTCATCAATGCCCGGACACGGCCCGAGACACGCATAAATTCAAAATTTGAATCGTTCGGCCGCCCGAAATCTTCCCACCTAACCGGGCATTTAACTCGCGAAATCGGCTATAAATATCGAGCTAAATCTTCAATAACATCACACCGAAACTACCTAGACTCTCAATTTGATCGTTTAACACCTGCATTCTCCGATTAAAAGCCGCGACAGCCGACAAACACCTCAAGATCGTTCTCAATCATTTCGACATCATTTCAGGTAATTCGAATGGCCATTCTACTCGAAATCTTGCATAGAACAGAAGCCCTATGTTTAATTTGATGAACAAATGGCTAATCAATTTGCACTTACGGATTCTTGTTCTAGGGTTCATAAGGGAAAAGGGGGAATGATTTGATTTTCTGTTTAACACTTTTCTTGTTCAGATATGTTACCACCGAGACCCGTAGGCGGGGTGGTTAGACGTGTGTGTGTGTTTGGCGACCCGGTCACAGACCCGGGTTCGACCCGGGCACAACCCCAGTTTTTGTTTTCATTTTTTGTTATGCTTTTAATCAGTTTTAAAAACTTCCAATTATTTTTATAAAATCTGTTGAATCTTTATAAACTTAGTTGTGAATTTTAATTACACTTTTACATTCAGGAACATTTTAGTTAAATAAAACTTAGTAAAACCTATAATTAATTAAATCTTTAATTTTGGTTTTAAACACTTAAAACTATAAAAATACTTTTAAAACTCTATAAACAGGAATTATGTTAATAATCAGAAATTATAAAATTATTTTATACTTTCTGAAATACACATATTATTTAGTTTAAACATTAAATCAATTTATAAACTTTAGTTTAAACATTTAAAATTCAAGATTTATTTATTTATTTAAATAAAATAAACTTGCGTAATTTATAAATCATAAAGTTATAAATTTATAAACATTATAAATAGATAACTTTAAATATTTATAAACTTATAAACCTTACTCGAATACTTTAACGTTGAAATTATAGACTTATAAACTTTGAAACTTTAAATTAAAATATAAATTTTAAGAAAAATGATATTTAACATATTTGTTTAGACTTACAAATTTCACTTTAGATATTTAGACTTATAACCATTTGCAAATAATGTTTTGGATGCTTAATGATTAAATCTTAAAACTATCCATATTGGTAAATTCAAATCAAGTGAATAACCTTTTGATAATTATTCATTCTTAATAATTACTTATTCTTAAATAATTATTATTTATCCTAAATCACTATTTAGTCTTTAAGTACTTTGTATTTAATAATTATTTTACTTTTGAAATAATTATTATTTATCTTTAATCCTTATCTTAAATAATTATTTTAAACCATAATTATTTTAAACTATTAATTTATTTAAACTTTGAAATCCAAGTCTAGTATGACTCATTCAAAACCTTATTAAAACTTGACTTAAACTTTATTAACACAATCATTCTCATCTCCCACTTGGAACCCTAGTCGATCTTGAAATCCTAGATCCTTACCATAGACTTATATGATCATACTTAAATCTTTAAACTTGCATACTTAGGCTTATTGTGAGGATATTCTCCCTCCAAGTCTTGCAAATACTTATCCGTGTCGGATACTATTCATCATCCAGGTGAGTATACTTAGCCCCCTTTTCATTTACATTCTTTTGGGGTGGAACATGTTCAAACTTTAAACTTATACAATTCTTGTACAACTATGACTAGATGCTTATTCTTATGTTAAACTTGAGACTTGTATGCTTAGATTAAACTTAAAACTAGCATATTCATTAACTTTGATCAAGCCTATGGTAACAATGATAGATCTATTGTATTTGACCAATCCACCTTGATTGATTGACCCTTCGGGGGGAGCCCTTGGTGTTTGTTACTAAACCAAAACTTTGAGACTTGAGACTTATAAGGGTAACCTGCGGGTTATGCCTAAACTTGGTTGAGGATTGAATGTGCACAATGTTTAAGATACTTGTTTTCTCATACTTACATTATAGAATGCATAAATCATAGTGAATTGTAATTCTTTTCAAATACTTGTTAAACCGTGTCAAAACCTTTGTATCTCACCAACTATTTTGTAGTTGACAGATTCTTTCACATGTTTCAGGTACTACAACATGAGACTTTATTGTGATCACATAGGATGCTTGGACCTAGAATGCTAAATCAATTAGACTTGTATTCTTGCTATGTATTTGATTTATTCTTTGTATTGGAACCTTGAAGTTATTTAATAAAATTATTTAAACTTTAATAGTCAACCTTGTGCTATTGAACAACCGTGTCCGCCCCGACGTATAATCCGCCGTCGGTTGGGGTGTGATATTTATCTAGACGGATAAGCCTGCCACGTGTCACATGCTTATTGGCTCGTACTCTGACAAATGGAATGTTGGCACGAAAATTTTAGCCGGCTAGCTTAGCCGTCTTTAGCCTTTTCGCAAGAACAATGTCCATGAAACAGTAGGCTAAATAAGGATGTCCATTTTTGAGTATTTTCTTGGTCAAATGTCCATTTTCATATTTTTCCGTATATTTGACATTCTTACCACTTCTGATGTTGGTTACAATAATTTTCCCCCCTTATTTCGTTTATAATCCTCATTTGTGAATGAAATCGAGTAAACATCAATACAATTGTGATTGTCTTTGGTAACGAAGATGAACGTTCATAATGACATAAATTAAATTGTTACTTTGAATTACTATCGTTTAATGAAAATATTAAATTCAAATTTAAAATAGTAAAATACTTGCATTTATTATCAGACATGTTCAATTTATATACGGGTTCCATAATGGTCTTTCTATTTAAAAAAACTATAACCTTACGTTACTTTAAATGTTTACAACATTTGTGATGTATATTTTTTTGAACGGAATCTATCATACTAATACTTTTATTTCTAAATTACACCAAATAATTTATCGAATGCTTGAGTTTGAACCCAAACCTCCGGTCTAAGAGGAATAAAAACACTTGCTTGAGTGTTTACCAAGTGGGATACCACACATTGGCTATGATACATTAATGGAATAAAAACTTAAAACATAAAGTTAAATGGTTGTCAAAGAGGTTGTGGTGTAGTGATTGAGGTGAGGTCTGAAGTTCCAAGGGACCCGGGTTCAATCCCTGCCACCACCATTAATTTCTGAGGCATGCAAATGAGGTCTAGTTCTTAGGCTGATGCACATGGTTTTACCCACGTTGATCTAGGGTACGAGCCTCGGCAGTGGCGGATCTAGGAAAAAAATCTAGGGGTATCTAAAATTTTCGTTCAGGGGTATCTGGATATATAAAACGGTAAAAAAAAAAAAAAATTTCCGCTGCGCGTCGAAAATTCCCACTACGCGTCGAAAGTTGAGGGGTACCGACAGGTACCCCTGCCCTCCACATACATCCGCCCCTGAGCCTCGGCTCTCCCTCAAGCCCCGAAGAGGCCGTATTGGGTGAGATTTTTCCTTGCATACTCTCCACCTCTGACGCCAAATGGGACCGGTTAAGACAACATATTGGCTGTAGTTAGACGAGGCTCTCCCATGTGAGGGGGTTGCGACGTCACAATATTCAACGTTCTCCGTTAAAAAAAAAGTTAAATGGTCGCGTTGGCAAAATCCAATGAACCGACAATGTCTTGAAATTAATATTATCTTATTATGTCCACGTGTCATTTTCTTATTTCCCAACTATTGGCTATTGGCTTCTTATATATATGCGTGCAAGTTAGGGAACCTTAATATTGCTTTTCAAACATTTAAACTTGTAAGAAGCTTGCTTTTGAAATTTATAGATATGGAAGATAGTATGATCAACATGCCAGATTTGGTATTTGATGAGAAAGTTGGTAACAAAAGAGTTAGAGATGGTGAAGAAGAGGAAATCCATAAAGGGAGGCTCGAAAAGAGGCCAAGTGGAATCTTGGGTGTAACCGACGGTGGAGATTACACCGGAGATCAAGGCGGCGGCGGTGGGATAATTGATACTTTCATTTCAAATGTCTTTCACAAGAACAGAAGTGGTACAGAAGATGAAGTTGAAGTTGGTGGTGAAGTGAAAATCGGTGTGTTTGATGTTGTTGAAGATGAAGACAAGAGAGACGATTTAGGCGGCGATGATGGAGGAGATGGTGGTGGTGAAGGAGGAGAAGGTGGTGGTGGGATCATCAGTGCTTTCTTTTCAAATATTTTTCACCAGAAGGGGAGTGCAGATGACGATGGTGATCAAGCGAAATCTGATCATTTAGGTGGCGGGCCTGGCGGCGTTGGAGAAAACGGTGGTGGTGGAGATGGTGAACCGGAGGATCTCAGTGCCGAAAAGTTGGAAGAGAAGAAGGATAAAGTAGTTGATCTACCTAGTAAAGATTCTACAGGTATAATATAATCTCGTTTTTTTGTTAAGGTGGTGTAGATATGCAAACCCATTTGATTTCTGCTTTTTTAACTGTATATTTTAGTTTATGAGTAAGCAGACTCTGACTTTTCAAGTTTGAGTATCTTCCTCCCACAAGTAGACCTGAGGAGAGTTCCACCATATCTCCTATCTCTGATTGCCACATAAGTCATTTACTCAAGTCCATTCGTGGGAGGCGAAGTTTGAAAAATCAAAGTCCGCTTGTGAGAGCAGTGTAATCCTCATAAACCAAAATATTTAAAAAAATCGCCTACAAACCAAATCATTAATTAATGCTAACTCCACCATCTTTCTAAAAAATTCTATAATCTCTCTTGTTTAATTTATAAGATAGGCTAAACGTATCCCCTATACTAAAATAAATGGGTGGAGTACATTATTTAGCACAATCCTCCTTAGTTTCTTTTATCACTTATTGATTATACATTTTTTTAATACTTATATGTTTTGTGCATAAATGATGTAACAGGTGGAAATACATTAAAACTGAAACCAGATGATTATTCAGAGAGAGTGTTTTTCCTAAATAACAACTGAAGATGATTGTAACACAAGACGCTATTCAACATCGGAAGAATCGAAGTGGTCAAACAATAGCCGATAGTTTGGTTCATCAATGATGTTGTTCAAACCATTGATAACTTTATTTTGTCCTTTCTAAGAAAATGTTTTGGAATGAAAAACATGATTAGTTATGTAATTCATACTCAAAATACTAGATATTACGGAATAATATTTGCTTCCTTTGGTTCGTCAATGTCAGGGTCATTATATTGTATCATGGTGTCTTTATATCTATGTAAGTATATTCAGAGAGACGAGCATATACCAAGTTTCATTGGTTAAAACAGATCGAAGAAATCAAACATAAAAAAAGAAGATATTGACATGTATATGTACTTGTTATATTATAAGAAGTTATGTATTTTAGGCTTTAAGTTCATGAGTTTCCAAGTGTCTTCCAATGGGCTTTCATTTACCAATTACCTCGTTATATAGTCCAACTACATTGCCACTTTTGAAATAGATATTGGGATTTTTGGATATTCTAGACAAAATTACAACATTAAAACTTTTTAGATGTGTTATACTTTTATGTCTTATTAGTAGTTAAGGGGAAGATTCTAAAGAAAACCACATTGTTAGGCGAAACCGAGAAAACTATTAAAAAAATCAATTTTAATCAATCATATAACAATATTTATTTATTTTATTTTTATTTATTTATAAGAGTATCAATGTAATATTACACATTTTTACCAAAAAATCGCTTAAGTATTGGCTTACATACACATAACACATAGTGTTACGTATACGTAAACGAAAAAAAAAGTGTCGGTTACGTATATGTAATACACAATACGTAAAATTACTTTTTGATAAATTGTATAATATTATATTAATACACTTATAAATAAATTAAAAAAAGGAAAAATAATCTATAAATTATTTGATTGGCTTTTAAGTGGTTTCTCGGTTTTTGTCTGACTTTGTGGTTTTCTCTTCATCTATCCCCTAGTAGTTAATTACGCGTATAGGTAAGTTAAACGATAACTTGATTGTATATCCACTTTAACTAACGTATTTCACTTGTATTTCATTGAATGATGACAAAAATCATATCCCGTGTAATAATCTCCTCGCTTATCATATTTCTTTTGTGTGTTTTCAACAAAATGTATGCTGTGCTAATGAAATTTGTATGTTTGGTTTGTGTATTTTATACGTTTTCTTCACGTTAATATTGTTTAACACATAATACAAAGAGATCTTCAGGATGTATTAAGTGATGTTATCAACATATCAGAAGGTGAAAGCACGACTAGTCATGACACATGATAGAAAAATGTGAGTACATGAACAATTTAGTGCTTGAATCCATCATAGAAATGAGCTCCAGGAGTTGAACTCACCTAAATGTGTTCGAATTGAGTGGCAAAGTGCTGTCAACTTATCAAAAATGTGAGAGCATGACTAGTGTTGATCAGTCATAGCTACATGTATTTATGACAGCTTGTGGTAAAAGGGTGAGTGTTTGTCCAATTTACGCTACTTTACAAAGGGTCGATTTGTATCTTTAATGAATTTAAAATCGCATTACCTCCAACTTAAAACAATAAAAATAAAAATAAATATGTGAATGAATTTGAAAAAGTATATGCATTTAGAAATTTGATGAGGCACTATTAGAAAGAAAAAGAAAGAAAAATCACCATCTTATCTTTTCATATCTCACAAGAAAGAAACAAATAATGGAGGCTTTTAATAAGGATATGAAAGAAAATTTCTCTTTTAAGAAAAAAACTGAGACATTGTGGGATTATACATCGAAGACAAAATAAGAAAAAGATCCACTATTTGTATGCTTTTTAGAATAAAATATATATTAATAAATATATTAAGTTATTTACGTAACTAAATAATTACAAAACCAATATAAACGATTAACTATTTTCAATCTTATAAAATAATTTATGAATTTACTCAGTTTATCACTTTATAGTTTCTTATATACATGATACATCTATTTGATATAAAGCATAATATGAAAATTTTATAGGTTTTTATCTAATATATTTATCATATAGTGTAAAATATATTCTCAGTTTATTTTTTATCATATTCTTTTATTTACGTATCCTATATCTTCTACATTATTGAATTTGATTTATTATAGAATAAACTATATTGAAATTAACATTTATATTTTCAAATAATATATCTCTTCCAAACTAAGGCCGTAAACGAACCGAATGTTAATCGAATAGTTCGTGAACCGTTGAGCGGGAAGTTTGTTTACGTTCGTTCGTTTAATAAATGAACAAACATGAACAAAAAAATCCGTTCGATTAACTAAATGAACGAACATGTACAAAGTATCGTTCATTCAATTGAGTTCGTGAACATTCGTTCATTTACGTTCGTTTATATCCGTTCATGCTATTCATTAAAGATTTTGTATATTTCTATTTCATTTTATAACTTTTTATATTCTTTAATTTTTATTTTATTTTAATACCTTAGTTAATTAAAAAAAGACTAAATTACATTTTTTGTCCTTTATTTTTGTTAAATTTATGAAATGAGTCATTTAAAATTTTGACTTTCACTTATTATCCTTTATTTGTAAAAGTACTTACGAGTTTCGTCCTTTCCACTAACATCAGTTAAGTTTTCCAGTTAAGTCACCTCATGTGTACATGAGAGCATTTTAGTCTTGTTACACTTAAAGGACAATTCTTGTAATTTTTTGAAGTTTTATAAATTTACTAAGTTATTTATTTATTAAAATTTACTACAAACAAATAAACATATATTTGTTTCTCGCCGTCTCCACCCCCCCCCTCAAACACATCCCAATGCAATGCCCTAATTTACTATTAATCATCTGAACCAATTTTCAAATTTTGGGGCTCTCCATCTTGCACAGAAGTTGTTCGACAAATTACCCCATAATTATTAAATGGGGGAAACCAAATCGTCTTCAGAGAACAAATTGAATCCATCTTCTAAGTATTCTAACGAGAATCAAGTGCCATCAAAGTGTAAAAACAACAATGTCAGTCAAATTTGAAGCCAAGATCGATTTGGGGTTCCAACATTGTGAGTTTTCAGCTGACAAGAAAACCAGATCGCAACAGTAACAGAAACAACAACAACCTGTTACCGCAGTCTCCAACGAGTTCTAGAAACCCTTTTGTTCCCAATGCGGGAACGATCCCGCCAGGAGGAGGTTCTGCAACAACGGCCCTGCTTTTATCACTGCTTCCAGAAGCTTCCCCTTCTCCGGCAATGGCTTCAGTGGAAACCCTAATTCCAACTCCGATGAAGGCAGCTGCGTAAATTGAACCGGTTGTTCGCTCACCGACGATGAGACGATGCTTTCGTCTCAATCGGAGGAGGAAAATCCACCAATGGTGCTACCGCCTCCGCCTCCGCCTCCACACACCCCTCTTCTTTACCATTTTGTAGAAAAGGGACGGGACGTTATCTTGGAGTTGGGGAACGACAGAAGGAGTGGTGGACGACGGTGGTGGTGGCTGGCGATGGCAGTGGCGGTGTACGGCGGTGACGTGATTTTGTATATATATGTGTGTACCTGTGTATATATATAGAGAAACAGAGGAGGTAATATGGACGAAAATCAGGGGTGAGATATTATATTAAATTACAAGAAATTGTTCTTTAGATGTAAAAACTCTAAAATGTCCTCATGTGAGGTGACTTAACTTAAAAACTTAACTATTAGTGGAAAAGGACGAAACTTGTAAGTACTTTTACAAATAAAAGACAGTAAGTAGGTGTTTGGGATTACTTTTTGATCTCCTTATTAATTTATTAACTTTTTAAAAAAGTTAATAAATTAAAATTTTGTTTGAATAAACCAAAAGAATAAAAAAATATGAAGAGGAAAAAAGACTTTTCAATAAGTAAGAAAATCTTACTTTTTAAAACTTCTTATTAACTTTTTATAAAAATTAATAAGAAGTTTTCAAAAGTAATCCTAAACATGTTCTAACTGAAAATTAAAACTTTAAAGTACTCATTGCATAATTTAAAAAACATAAAAAAAAAATGTAATTTAGTCTTAAAAAAATTTCGACCCATTTTATTTTTTGTCCAAACACTCCTAGACACCTGAACGATATATCTGGGTTGGGTTACAATCGATGAAGACCTGGCCCAAATAAGGTGACCTGCTGGCTCGCTCAAGTAGAAGCCCACCAGATAAAACAGGTTTGCGAGGCATATAAACACACGATCTAGGGTTTATAAGACGGATAGCTTGTGGAGGTGCGGCTGTGACTTGTAGAGGAGAGGAGCCGCGAAGCCGAAGAATTTCTCCCACCGGACACCACCACAATGGTAACATTTCCGTTTCGTTCAATCAACTATATCCACACACATGTACTCCATGCCGTATTGGAATTTTATATGCTTTTTAGGTTTATTTTAATCTTGATACATTGAAACCCTAGTTTTTTCATCGTGTTATTTGTTTATAATATTTCTGCGGTTTGATTTTAAGCTGTTACATGATCTGTTTTGTGGTCATTTGTACGAATTTATATGCTGCCTTAAGTTTCTTCTTACATAAATTCTTTTTTTTAAAGCCTTAATTAATAATTAAGCTGAATTTGTTTGATTAAAGTTATTTCTCATTTTCTGGACAGTTTGAAACATATTTAGGAAGTTCTATTCTTGCTAATTGCTAGTAATGTGGTGTGAGATAATGAAAGTTGAATTGAAGATAACAAGTGCTTGATTTTTTGGATATATTGCATTTATTTATTATGGTATTAGCTGTGTTGTTGTAATGTTAATTTAAGCAGTTTGATGCTTATTTCTGCAATTTATGTAGCAATGAAGTATGCACCTTTGATCAAGTCTTTATTATCTTAATGATCTACATAACTAACAAAATTTACATGTTATTAAAGGCGAGAGGACTCAAGAAACATATGAAGAGGCTCAATGCCCCCAAGCATTGGATGCTTGACAAACTTGGTGGTGCTTTTGTAAGTTACTCTTGTCATGTCTCTTTTCTTTAATTTGCTTTGTTTTCCAGTTTTTGCATTGTTTATGTATAATTTTTGTTTTGCAGGCTCCCAAACCATCATCTGGGCCTCACAAATCTAGGGAATGCTTGCCTTTGATCCTCATTCTCAGGAATAGGTTGAAGTATGCCTTGACTTACCGTGAGGTACAATCTATCTTGATGCAGCGTCATGTTCTTGTTGACAACAAGGTCAGGACTGACAAGACTTACCCTGCTGGATTCATGGGTTAGTTTACTTTAAATTTTTTGCTTCTGTTATTCTTAGTTTTCCATGAAAGTTTATATTTTTTTGCTTGTATCTTAGCTTGGTATGGGTTTTTTTCAAGTTTATATGTAGTTTGTTATAAAAAGGATTGTTTGGTTAAAGTTTTTGTGGTTTTGGTTGTGAATTTTTTTTTCCATTCTAGGAACCCTTTTGCAATCTAATTCGTTTGCTTTTTATGTTGTTGAATTTTTTTTTGGAACAGATGTTGTATCTATCCCTAAGACCAATGAAAGCTTTCGTCTTCTATATGATACAAAAGGTAGATTCAGGTTGCACTCAATCAGAGACGAGGAGTCAAAGGTTTGTAAATTTGTTCTTATAGATGTTTATTAGATGTACCAGTTACAGTTAATTGTTTTTTTTGCTGCTTTTGGTCAACTGAAGCAACACATTAATATATTGCAGTATGAGAAAATGAATTTGGTTCTTAGTTTCCAGTATTCGTTTTTTAGGTTGCATTTGTTTAGTTTTTACAATTTTTATCTAGATCATGCTAATAGGTGCCATTATCTAAAGTAAATTAGAAATGATGTATCATTCTAAAGATTGTATAAAGCCACTTGATATAAATCAATGATATCCTGAAGATGTAGATAATTTTTTAACTTTCATGGATTTTTGTCAAGCTGCATTAAGAGAAACTTTAAGGTACGTTATTGGATAACATGTCACTTCTCAAAGTAAAACACCGTTTAGGTGATTTTTGACTCAGTTTTAAGGATTTTTTTTATTTGAGCAGATTTTAATCTTGATTTTTGATGTCAAGTCTAATTGTGTTTTGTTTGTTTCTTTTTAATGCAGTTTAAGTTGTGCAAGGTTCGTTCAGTTCAGTTTGGTTCAAAGGGCATTCCTTACATCAACACCTATGATGGTCGAACCATCCGCTACCCGGACCCACTCATCAAAGCCAATGACACCATCAAGCTTGATCTTGATTCAAACAAGATCGTTGATTTTATCAAATTTGATGTTGGAAATGTCGTCATGGTAACTGGTGGAAGAAACACGGGCCGGGTTGGAATTCTTAAGAACAGGGAAAAGCATAAGGGCAGCTTTGAAACGGTTCACATTCAAGATGCTGCTGGCCATGAGTTTGCTACCCGTTTGGGTAATGTTTTTACCCTTGGAAAGGGTACAAAACCATGGGTTTCTCTACCCAAGGGTAAAGGTATCAAATTAACCATCATTGAAGAGGCTAGAAAGAGACAGGCTGCCCAAGAATCTGCTGCCTAGATTCTGTTTGGTTATAGGAATTGTGGTGTCTTGTTCTTGATTTCAGGTTGGTGGGAAGTTTTTTATTGCTTTTATTATGTGGTACAATTTTGAACTTTTGTTTTGATGTTAGTTAATTTGGTTATAAAATGGTAAACTTTTGCCTTCAATTTGGTTAAACTAGTGTTTCTTGCTATTCTAAGAAGTTTACAAACTGTTGATTATCTATAACAAGTCGTTTGTTATATTATCACCTTCTCAACTGAAACCAAGTGACCCCATCAATAACGGCTCACAGTCTAACTCATCATTTCAGTTTCAACAATCGGCCTACAACAAACCCCTCTTTAACTAAGTTTTCCCGTTTATAAAAAAAAGTATGATCTCTCTCTCTGGTGCAAGCTTGAAACTTCAACATTGTGTCCCAACACCTACCATCTATCATCTTTCTCGAGTTTGAGTTTTGTGCTCAGGAGGATGAACTGATTGTAGTTGTGTTGTTTAACGGCCTGGTTTGCAGTTGTGCACCTTTTACATGGTTGGATGCATAAAGTAATTTCCGGCTCGTAAAAAGCTCTGTTTTAAACGAGCACGCCGGCTCGGCTCAGTTTGTAAAATGTTCGTTGGCTCGTTAGGAATTCAAAGGAGGGGGGGGGGGGGAGTAAAAAGTGTGTTCAGTCAGCTTATTTTTAAGCGTTAAAAAGTCTGAAATGGTAAAAATTAGAATAATCTATCTTTATTAACTTTTTTCAAGTTCCCCTGTAAGTTTAAAACACTAATATTTTTTTATACGACATTTTTTTTTCAAATTACACCATAAAATCGACTATTTTATTTTATTTGAGTATAGTTTTGTATATTTTTATTTTATAAAATTCTACTTTCTTTTTGAAATGTCGATGTGTTGTGCGTATAACATTCGTGATTATAGTCATTCATTATTATAAAACATGCGTAATTATACGTATAACATGAGTGATTATGATTATGTATTATTATAAAGCATGCGTGATTATGTGTATAACATTCGTGACTATAGTCATGTGTTATTATAAAGCATACGTGATTATGTGTATAACATGCGTGATTATGAACATGTGTTACTATAAAACATACATGATTATGCTAATACGTTATTATAAAACATGTGTAATTATCATTTTAAACATACGTTATGATCATTTTAATGAATGCGTTTATTATCATTTTACACATGCGTTATTATAAAACATGCGTTTTTATTATGACGCGGACGCATTTACCCCACACTCATTGAACACGTGTCGCATGCTGATGCTTTCTTACGCTTCATACGTTAAAAACCCTTTGTAATAACCAGACCCTATACACACACACTTGGTTATTAAGTTATTTAAATAAAATAACTCAAAGAGTCAAAGTGTCGGACTCACTCCAAATACTTTCAAAATTCTAATTTCTTAAGTCCAAATTCAACTTTTAAATTCCTAAAACCTAAATGTAATTCAAAGTTCAAACCCTAATGTCTTTAGAAACGATTTCGTCTCTCCCGCTTCCCCGTCCAGTTTAGGGTTGTATACATTGAAAATATTTTTTTGTTTTTTATATTTCAATATGTGCCAAGAATAAAAAATAAACGAGTTGGCTCGACGAATGCTTTTCACCAGCCTAGCTCGACTTTTCAACTCGTTAAATTTTTTGAGCCGAGCTGGCTCAACTCAAACTATTCACGAGCCGAGCTTGAGCCCATCTTGGCCCGACTCGTTTACAACCCTAGCATATACTATTGATGACGTGTGTAAGCAGATCCACAGACCACGAAGCTTAAAAGCATAGTAGCTTACTGAATCGCAGAGGCCAAGCTACACCTAATCATACACAAATAGATATGTCAAATCGAATTACACCATGATTTTGTTCCAAAAAAAGTTGTGAAGTTGTGATTTGCAGCTCTTTGATCGATGTCGGTATTCAACAGTTACCCGATTTAGTAATCCCGACCATAACCAACACCCGATATAATGCCCTAGGTCTGGTAATCGGTTCAGTTTATTTCCTCAATTTAGGATTCGGTAATACTATCCGATTTGCTCACCCTTAAGTAGAAGTTGCAATAAAATGTTTAAACTAGTGTTTATATGGTTTTTTTATTCAAGTAATCATATATAAAATATAGTTAATTCCTTTAGTCTTCATCGGTTCCTTTCATTTAACCATGTGTCTCAATCTCCATATATATTAGACTTAATTTAATACTTTTATAAATAAGGTAAATCTGGTATATGAGAGTTCTGTATACGTGAGTCTGGAGAGGTGTCGGACCAACTTGAATCTGATGTACCCCGTAACCTCAAAGTCACATAAGAACAATTTACCTTTGCTTCAAGGTTTGCCTTATGAGTTTTATAAATATGAATAATAATATTACTATCTACTTTTGTTTGTATATCCATTGAAAAAGAATGTGAAACTTTGGCAGGTAAACCTAAAATAACAAAAGTTGGTGAATAGCACATGCCGACATCTGTTTTTTTCATAATCAAGTGATAGAAGCACACATAAAGATAAAATAAAACAAAATATAAACTTGTTTTTTTTAAATATATATTTGAGATATTTAAAAATTCGAGACCTAAATTGTTATTTATCTTTTCAAAAATTGCTTAGATGTTTCAATTTTATCACACTCGAGAGTTGGGCTAAACTAAAGATGCAAAAACTTGTGAGAAAAAAGAAATAAAAAGACATAGTAATTATTTTATGGAAGTTATACGGATAAAATTATAAAAACGTTACATGAATAACACTTTCTAGTGATATCTTACATAAAAAAAACCTTTATATATTTTCACATAACGTACGTGTAATTCTTGTATTTATTTTTCTGAGATAAAGACGTGTCATGTGTACTATTTAAAGAATCAAACACAAAATATCAAAGGAAAAACCAACAAACCGTTTGACCATCACCTTATAATAATTAATTATTTCAATTAGAATCTTGAATTACAAGAACTAGGCAAAAAAATGCCAACGATCCTTCCTACTTTAATTGTCTATTTCTTCAAAATTTAAGCATATGCTCTCACCTCAAGAATCAATCATTTTCCTTTTTAGGGTATAACGCATAATGTTTGACTTGTATCATTTAAGAATTACACACGTTTTCCGTAAACCATGTAGGTATTTCACACTCAAGCTAGTCATTACTTGTTTTTTTGACCGCGAACACACACTCTCTTTACTCTACTTCTAAAATCATCATCAGTATTTCGTAAGATTTTAACTCAACTATTACACTCAAGATAGTCATTACTTGTTTTTTTTGACTGCGAACACACACTCTTTTTACTCTACTTTTAAAATCATCATCAGTATTTCGTAAGATTTTAACTCAACCATTTGATTAAGGAATACACCACTTTATTACCACGATATCCCTTAAGGGACAATCATTATGTGTTTAGTGACCATATTAGATAGGGGAGGCTTTATGACATAAAGAAAAAAGTAAGGGGCTGTTTGGCAAATGCTGAACCATTAAGAGGTTTGAATGGTTCAACATAGTTTTTCAGCTGAACCATTAAAAGGTAAAATGAACCATTAAGATGTGAGATTTTTGCGAAACAAACACCCCTTACCTCTTAACGATTCAGATGTATAGAGGCTACCAAACAACCCCTAAGTGTTTTATACTCCTTAAATTTCAAAGCTTTTAGAAAATATTTAGGCATATATGTTGGGTAGGAGAGGTTTTTTACAAGTATTTTCTTTGACACCACTTTCTTTCCCCTTCCTTAACAATACGAGGTTGAGGTGTTTATTTTATGAACATTTCTTTCATACCACTTTCTTTCTTTACACATCAAGATAGTAAAAAGACTTTAATATTATTTGGTTTTGAAAATTTGAAGTTTTTGAGTTCTAATAAAGTTAAGAATTTAGAATAATGACAATCAATATAATTTGAATCACTAGGCTTCTTGTCTCTTAGGGTGTTACCTTCTTCTTTGTCCATTGCAGTTTGTTTTGTAGCGAAGAAACCACTGCTTTAATATTATAATTATATATACATATGTGTGTATATATATACACACACCACACTAGGAGTAAGAGAGAGTGCTGAAGGTGACTTTAGAATTGTGGACAATGAGGATGTGGCATTGCTTCAAATACAGAAACACTTTTCTTGCATAAACAAAAGGCTTTCTTTTCAAGTTAAGATCATGTCTTAAAAACAAAGGTAAAGGTAAAGACACTAGATGATCTTCCATTCTTCCTCTTTTGATCTTCACACATACACATATATAAATATGAATATGTATGTATGTGTCTTATGTTGTGTTAGCACAACAACGTGTCGTGTTGTCTATACGTGTGTAGATTTATAATATAGCTTTTTACGGTGTTCGCAGAGCACGAGAATGGAATGATGAGTCTTTACAAAGACATGGAGGCTTGTGGTGGATACGAAGACATACAAGTGATGTGGGAGATTATCCATTCTTCTTCAAATGCGAAAAACCTTAAACGGAACAATAAAACACCCTACTGGAGATTTTACTTCGCTACAACTTAAATTCTCTCCCAACTCATTGTTTCAACTTTCATTACTAGCATTATAATCTCGAAATAAATGGGAATATTCATGAACTAGTGATACATTTTAGTACATAGAAAGTCATGTTCATTGAAACAGTTGGTTTTTTTAGTTGATCCCCATTTAACAAGCAAACACAACTAATTGTTTCATGAGATGATGGTCTCCAATTATATAGATTGATTATTGAAATCAATGGTGATGATAAGTGATACCATGACACAAAAATACATTAAAGTGAACAAAAGAACTGGAAAAAAAAACTGAAAACCATATATCTTAATATAGAGAGATTATAGTAAAAAAGATAATATTATAACTACCAACTAATGATAATAATTAAACATCAAGAACTATCATAATATTAAAAGTAGAGAGAACAAATAAACTTAAAGTAAATGATAAATCTAATAATAACAACTATAATAATAGATATAAGTTTGGCTAACTTAAGCCGGCAGATACTTTTCAATTGGGGGTGGAAACTGGGATAATAGAAGGTTTTCATGGGTTATTCCGAATAAGTAATTTCCAACCCATAAAAATGTGACCCGTGAACTGAATTGGTACGATGCAAATGGTGTTTGGTCGGACCGGATTGCAGTGGGTCATATGACCGGGTTGGACCGAAACTGAAGGTTATACCTTGTAAGGTTGCAATATTGGGCTCTAATGGGCTATGCTGGATACTACAGTTCACAGATAACTGACAGGCCTCAAGATAAGAATACTTTGTTAATTGGGCTACAAACAACATTTTTAGTGGGCTGAAAAAAACAATACTTTGGTTTGGTGAGTGAAAGCTGGGCTGCAAATTTCTTTGAAAACCAATTCAGAAGAGCGTATTTGCAGTTTTGGGTCTTGAAAACTTGCGTAGGCGGTTCTCGAATTTTGAATTTGCCACTTTTGCCCCCTTTAGTTTTGGGCTTGACCCCAGCCAGGGGCTGCCGCCCTTGGACCCCGCTACCAAGGGCGCTGCCCCCGGACCCCGTTAATTAGGGGCTTTGCTTCTAATATCATAATAAAACTGAAATAAGCGTACGTGCACTCTGCACCTCCTTACTTATTTAATATTTATGCTGATATATACTGGTTAACACAATGTAACTAAAATAATAAATGATAAAAAAAAGGGTCTTTACACAATAGTAATCAAGTTTCTCAAGTGTTCCATTTAAATACCTCAAAGTTTTTTTTGTCTCTTTAAAGTCACTCAACTTTCAGTATATGTTCCAATCCTATGTAATATTTTTATAAATGTTTAAATTTTTAAAAATTGAATGAGGCAAATGAAACATATATGAATCTTGTTTACTATTTAGCAATTTTTTTTTCAATTCGACTTGATATATAAATTTTGAAAGTTGTTTATTATTCGGTGAATTTTTTTTCTTCACTATTACCTACAATTTTAGATTAATTGAAATATAAATTTGATTTATTGGTAACTAATATTCATATATATTTCATTTGGCTCATTCAATTTTAAAAAAAATTAAACATTTATAAAAATATTACATAGGATTGGAACACCTACTGAAACTTGGGTGACTTTAAAGGGACAAAAAAAACTTTGTGGTATTTAAATGGAACACTTGGTTACTATTTGATGAAGTTTTCCCTAAAAAAAAATAAGAATCTTATAATCTTAATCTTAATACTCTAATAAATGAAAATCTCTTCAGTACACGTGTCACTCTCCATCTTTATTTCCCGCATCTCTCTCCTATTAAATATTAGATTTTATATTTCTCTATTCTATTAAATAATAATCTTTATATTAATAAATCTAATTACAAGTACTTATTATTTAATTATAAATAGTTATTATATCATCAATCAAATTAACTTAATATGAACTAACATTTATCAATTAAATTAAAAAATTAACACTCAGTTGAAAAATATTGTTTTAAAAACTAACTTAACAGACCTTATAACTGTCACGACAAATTACATTTTTTAAAAACATATTTTGACAAATGTGTTTGTTAACGAATTACATTATATTTTATTCAACCGATGTAATATACTGGTTTATTCAACCCGTGTATTACATGGGTTTTTAAAAATATAAATTTTTTATTACTAAATATATAATATTTTATTTATTTAACCCGTGTAATATACGATATTTTAACCTAGTTAGTTATATACGAAGAATTTTATTTTCAAAAAACAAACATTTCGTCATTTTGTTATTGCTGGTATCTCGAAGTATTTTATTTCCACTTTTGTAAAAGATTAAACATCGGTCTATGTTGTTGTACCTCAACCTCATCCTTGAGGTACATTTCTATTTCCGATTTCGTATCATATGATCTAACACCACCCTATGTAATAAAATTTGCAAGAAAGTCGATATTTTCGTATAAAAAACACTAAGTATTTGTTTTAAGAGGCATAATTTGAAGGGATAATCATATTCTTCAGCCATTAACTTACGTTTACTTGTTACATGTTTAACCATTGCTTTTTTTTGTGAATTTGTGTTTATGTTGTATTTGGCTTCTTTCTAAATTTCATACTTTCTAAAATTTAATATCGACAGTACGGAGTAATATATAATACTCAATTAACTTGCTTTCATATTCTTCCTCTACAAAGCATCATATTAAACTTCCACATCAAAATGGAATATGTAAATCCAAAGATCGGAATCTGGTTCTTGATGATAATTGGATTACAACAGCCTAAACAAATCGTTACTTCGTAAGAGTATCTTCTTCCTGCTCCTTCCAAGTCTGCACACAAAACAACATGTGTTAAGGTGTCACAGGGTGGGGGTACCCCTGCGTCGGCCCTCCGGCGTGAGAATAAGTTCTCCGGTTGTGGTTTTGAGAGTAATCAATTAAAATGTTAAGAGTGATGAGATCATACCGTCCTTATTTACCCCTTTTCTTTATATATGTTGTTCGTCGGTAACAATTCTGTTATCTTGTGGGGACCAGTGGGGTCCGCCATGAGTCATGCAGCTGGAGCTTGATTTCCTATTGGTTTATGAGGGTCCTGCCAATCCTGGATTGTCATCTGTCGTAACAGCCTAAAAAATGGGCCTTGGGCCTTTTTATTTTGGGATAATGGGTTTCGTGAAAGCCACTCCCTTTTCAAAATACTAAATTATAATTAGTAATGCACAATTATTGGGTTTGATTTCCGATTATGATAATAAGAAAAATAGTTAGGCAATTAACTAAGCAGGGGATGATTCGGGAACAATAACGAGTCATCTGGAACTGGTAGTCTTGTGCCCCACTTTCCCATTGATATTATAAAATCTCATGCAACTTGCTCAACTTGATATATTTTATTTTATATTTTATACAAAGTTGGTGAGATCACGTTTCTTCTAATAAAAATGTACATGGCCCACTTGTTTCCTAACATTTTCACTTTCACCCTTTTACATCCACACTTGTTATTATTCACTACCATCTATATTACAAACAATTTTTCAAAGTCCTCGCTCTAACATTTGAGTTTATACAACATTTTTGATTTATTAAGGAAAATGTTTTCTAGTCTTTAATTTGAAACCAGACTCGTGAAAAAAGAGGGGTTGATGATTGTTGGTGATTTTAGTATCATCAAATCATTTTAGGTATTTAGATTTTATTAAGACCAAAGGAAGATCATACTAAATGTTGATACAAGTTAGAAGGTATAAAATGCATGCTTGTGTCAAGACTACTTTGATTTATAGGACCAAGGAACCCTTGGGGGGATGGGTTTAGGGTTGTGTCGAAACTAATAGTAAATAGGACCTGATTAGTAGTGGTAATTTGTTGTCAGTAGTAAATAATCATAAGTGGTAACCGAGTGCAGCACAACTGATCAACATCACCTATAACCAACAACGTTTTTGGCTATATGCGGTAACCAACAACTTGAGCGATCAACGGTAACTCACAAGCTAATCATCAACGATAACTCACCAAGTTACTACTGATAGAGTTATTGGTATTGTAACTTAATAACTGCTAACGGTATTAATATCCAGCTGACAAAATATTTAATGAAGAGTTCGTTTCAATGAAACATTGTGATAATTTCCCAACTATGAAAGACAATTCTTGTTCATTTTCTAGTACACATTTTTTTTCAAAACAGAAATTGCATATTTGCTTTTGTTTCTATTTCAATTATCTCGTTAATTTTCAAATGTATAATATATTTCAATTAAGAGTGATCTTTACACGATATAAAGAGATATTCAAACTATTCAGAACCACAAAACCTACAATGGCTAAACAAATTAATGGGTTATTTGATCGAAGGTTAGTTTGTCTTCATGTTTCCATCGCCCTTAAGTTTTCACTGCTATATATCGTCGATGTGATACGTGCCACCTCTGCCACGTCACCTTACATTCTCTCACCCATACTCCATGACACGTCCCACGCATGCGAGGAATAGTTCCCCATTTTTAGTTTACCTACTAAGTCATTATCCACATGTTTAACCTTCTTTCTCGTTTCCAATTTACATCTTTTATTTAGGCCTTTAAATGATCATGGATTTAAGGAATGAAAACAGTGAAAAAATTGTTGCAAAACATCTCTCTTCTTATCTTATTTTTTTAGGGGGCTTGCCATTTCTAACTGGCCTTATCAATTAATAGATTGACCATCTCAAATCAGTATTTTTGATGATGTATGTAAACGATTTCAACCAACTCCATTGGTTCTAAATCTAACTTCAAAAAGTGTGAGGATCATTATGCTAATATAAACAAACTTCAAGGTTCAAATGCAACTATCCTATATGTACGTCACATATACAAACAAATTAAAGGCAAGTTGATAAACAGTGAAAGCAAAAGCCGTTTCGATAAGGTCAGGAGTGTAATTTCACAGGAAATCAAATGCCATAACTTATGGCTCTTAGGGTTCAACCAGTCAGCCAACTAGCCATATATTTTAGTTATTTCACATGAACCATTACCCCTACCTCCTACCATTTATAAGCCAACTAGCATTCTAATATTAACCATCAAGAACCAAGATTCAACTCACCACTTTGATCTATTCAATTTCAGTACATCAAATATGCTTTCAAATCCACAAAAGTCACCATCTTTCTTGCTAGACAGAATCGACACCACCGGCGGATGTGGAAACAATCTGTTACCACCAACCACCGCCACTCCGATACCTGATTCCGTCGCACGGTACCACATCCACCCGGTCGGCCCAAACCAGTGCTGCTCCGCCGTCATCCAACAGATCATCGCCCCAATCTCCGACGTCTGGTCTGTCGTCCGTCGCTTCGACAACCCACAAGCCTACAAACATTTCGTCAAAAGCTGCCACGTCATCGGCGGAAACGGAGACGTCGGAACCCTAAGAGAAATCCACGTCATCTCCGGCCTACCCGCCTGTCGCTCCACAGAACGTCTCGAAATCCTAGACGATGAACAACACGTCATCAGTTTTAGTGTAGTTGACGGTGATCACCGTCTTGCTAACTACCTTTCCGTCACCACCCTCCACCCTACACCGGCCGGAAACGGAACCGTAGTCGTTGAGTCGTACGTCGTCGATGTACCGCCGGGGAATACAAAGGAAGAAGCGTGTGTCTTTGTAGACACAATCGTGAAATGCAATCTCCAATCGTTAGCTCAGATCTCCGAGAACAAACTCCGGTGAGCTTACCGGAAAATCAAGATTACAAAAATACCCATCTCGGAAAGAAGTACATAAAAGCCGTTTTCCAATAGAAGCCAGCTAGAGATGCAATTAATACTATGAAGATTGAAGATCCAATCAATCAAAAGCTTCTTAATTATCTGTTTTGCTGGTGTAGGTTTTCATCATCAAATCTTTTGTGAATCCATGTCACTTTTTTTGAAGGTTTTATTGGTAGATTTGGTTCTTGTATATTGCAATATTTGCACCAAGTTTCGTTTCTTCTTTTTCAGTAACATTTATTGAAAAAGATGATATTATTATAATTTTTGTGAAGAAGTTTAATTTTATTAGAAATTGTTTTATCAGAGTAAGGGCTCTTTGGTAGGCTCTTAATTTCTGTCAGAGGTACGGACTGTTTGTTTTATTAAATGTCCATCTCTTTATGGTTTATTTACCTCTTATTGGTTAAAACTAAAAACCATGCTGAGTCATTCAGATTTTTTAAGTCACGCTTGTGACAAAAAAATAGTTTCAGGTTAGACCAGTGCGTTTTCTCCTATAGTGGATTTTCTTCTAAGGATGATAAAGATGATCGGATGAACACACAGGCCGTTAGTGATCTAAATTAATGTTAAAAAAAAATACTCAATTTTCTTAGCCTCTTGGGATTCTTAAACAAATAGGATCTTCACGTACGTCCTTCCTCTTTCTCTCTCTCTCACCTAGTTTATCTCTTTCTTCGTCCGTATAGTCAGTAGCCACAGACATCTTTGGATAATAACGTTGTCCGTAGACTGACTCTCTGTCAGTCTGTCACGAGGGAGCCATGTTGACCAGATACATCGATCTTACTCAATTTGGTCATATTAAACAGGATTGTAAATTTTTCATACAATATTAAAACTAGAGTTAGTATTACTTAACTTTAAACTAGTAGTTAATAGGAGAATATAAAGAAAAAAATCTTAGCCAACTAAATTATTTTGTTTTCGTTAAATCTTTATTTTGAACATAAGGGTAGAAAGTCATTTTTGAGTATTAGTAGGAGCATGTATATCAGTTCTCTCATCTTTATTTTTATAATTAAACTAAAATTATTATTTTTTAAAAAAACTTTCATATCAGACTCTTCATATTTATCTCTTATTTCAATTAAATAATTCTTATTTCAATTAAATAATTCTTATTTATTTATTTATATATTATTATTTTTCTCTTTTTTTTCCACTTACACACACATACAAAAAGTATAAAATAATATATAGAGCATGAAGATGGGTGAATGATGACCCCCTAAATATAAATGATGGTTATAGTTTCCTTTAAAAATATAGTGGATGGAGATGGATGAGAGCTGATGTGAGCGTAAAGTTAAATGAATTTTCATATTTACTTTATAATTTAGAGATGAAAGTAGAGATGGGGGAACTGATGTGGATGCTCTAATATTGTGTTAAGTATTACTCCCCTCCACTTTTGTAGGGATTTCAGATTCACTTTATCTTATTCCAACAAATTGAGATCATTAGTTATACATATTTTCATAACCGGACCTGATCAACTGGTAGTAACTGTTGGAACGAAAGCAGTGTTGTCGACGGTATGGTTATGACTATATATGTCGTTTTTGAAGTAAACGGCAAGTTGTATGGCTGGTGATGATATAACTTTGATGTCATCCGGTTTTTAAGTCTGATCACACTGGTACAAAACTCATTTTTAGAGGTGTCCATAAAAGGTTTTTAAATATTACTAGCCTTGAAATGGGTGGTCGTAACAAGCGTGGTGGTGATGGTGATGTAGGAGCGGCGGGTAGGGTAGTTATCGGCGGCGGTTTGAAGACCTAGTGTTCGTGTTTCAACATAATGATCGATTTTGGTCTTCAAATCGGAACAGCTTGTGTTTGTGTTTGCAGCCAAGAGAGAGAGAGAGAGACCGGCGAGTGACTATCTCTCTGTTTGGAGCTCCGCAAATCTCTTGCCACGACCGTGAAGGAAGAACTTGGATCCATAATTAGGGTTTGTTGTAGGATTGAAAAAGATGAAGAGTTTGTGAGGCGTCTAAAAACCAGTTGTTTACATCGATAATGAGAGGTAGGATTGTTTTTATTTGAAAGCGAATGTACAGTTGTTTACAAAATATTTCGATTTATAGTTTTTTAAAGGAAAATTTCTTTAATCTCGTGGAAGTAAGATTTGAACTCATGACCTCATCAAATCTTGGTGTTCCAAGAGGATTTTCCTCTACCACTAGATCACCAACTCAATGGCTCCATTTTTAGAGTTAAACATGAGGAAATGATGACTGCACTAACTCTAGGCAAAGATGGTTCTTGCAAATGGAAAATTATAACAGAAAAGTTAATGTTATAACTTATAATAACCCTCTAATTTTATGTAAACACATACAATCCTTTCTTTACCTTTGGCTCATAAAACATTATAAATTTCATGTCTTGATAGATTAATTTTCTAGCTCCCCGGCGTCTAAACATTCAAAAGCTAATAGGATCAATCAGTGATTTGATACCACTAAACATTTTATTTAATAATTATACATGGTGAGATAGAAAGAGGGGTTATATTTGTAATTTTAGGTAAAAGCATAGGTCCGTAATACGAGATAAGCGAATCAACAACTGCCCTTCCAAGTTGGGTTTTGTGATCATAGCAACCACCAAATCTCCCTGCTTGTGTTTATAAAGACTCAATTTTTTAGTACCAACTTGCAGATATCTACTTTGTAATTTTTTTGCTTTTCCTTTGCTTTCGCTTTCATTCCGTATTCATCACATGAAATAATAAAAAGAAACTTGCAACTTGCACCCAACTTGCATTGAAAAGATAATGTTAGGAATCTTGATTGATGAATGCACAGTTGGATGGATTGGAATTAACACTTTGATCCGTCCGAAATGAAAGAGTTTTTGTAATGATAGATAGAAGATTTACATGACTCATTGTAACACCTTAGGTAAATCCCACATTAGCCGTGACCCAAAGATATATATTTTTGGTTTATAAGGAATGCACTGCCTCAAATGCTATTAATACGTTTTGGGTACGTGCTCATGTGAGAGTAATCCAGAGATGGGTGACTATCTTAAAAGTTTTCACCTAAGTAACAAAAACAAATCCTTAAACTCCTGTTTTTTATTTTTTATTGTGAGAGACTCGGGCATGGGTGACGTGGATCTATTTTTGAGGCTTCCATTGGAGGTGTTAAATACTAAAAAGATAAAAGGAAAGCAATAAAGTTGGGAGTATGGAGCAATTTTCGATGCAATTAAGGTTCCTGTGGCGTCACTTCTTATTTATCGGCGTGTGCCAAATTTGATAATCCAATAGAGTTGGATAAGCACATAGCAGGTTTAAATAAAGGCTACACATGTAATGGGGTACGTTATACTCTACGTATGGTGGGTCGTATATTTTAAATAAGTTTGACCCATCTTACTAGCACTTACAGAAATTTAATGTTTTTAACAATCCATCAATTTATTATATATTATTATGTCTTGCGGTACTCTTGTAGCAATTCGAACTATTAATCTAATCTAGGTATGCATAGCCATAGTGGTGGTGACATTGTGCTCGTGCACACTGTCGAATTAAACACACCAACCTTGATCGACTTAAACTTCAAGCTCGAACTTGAATTTGAGCTTGACTAATCCTTCGTTTTCAACTTGGGACTAGCCGATAAAGTAAACAATTCTTTACTAAATCATACTTTTAACATTAGGCTTAAATCGAAAGCATAGATATTATAATAATTAGAGTAAACAACACTTTTACTCTAATAGTTTCAAATTTATTTTTTTAGTCTTTGTGGTTTGTCAATTATCCCAATCAACTATGCATTTTTAACGCCATTCAATTTTTTTTGTTAGTTATTTGTGAAAAGACAAGAATACCTTTCATAATAAAAAAATTAAGCAAACCCAACATATTTTTTTTGTTATATCACTACCTACCTCCTCTCTATCTGTCATACACATTTTGTACCCTCTCTGCTCTCTGCCTACTCAACCACAATCCAGCATCTCTCCGGAAAGCGCCGCCGTGAACCTCAACCTCTGATTGAAACATCCTACTTTTATTTTTTTATTTTATCAGAGTTGTAATGCGGAAATTGGTTCAAGATTATTCAAAATCTTGTCACCGTAGTGACAAATGTATATTTGATTATAAATATTGTCTTATATATTATATTATACATAATCTAGGGATTCTTCACTCCCTCAAGCTACAACCCTTGACTTCCAGATGATACATAAGTAATACTAAATACAACTTTAACATAATTACAAATCAGACGTGTTAACTTTTATCCAAACTTGTATCGCACAATTAAGGCCAACATTAGCCTTCTCAAAATAAACATAAATGTACATAAACAAATGTTTAAAGTAATCTAAATTCTTGAAGAATACAATCCCAAATAGTTTCCGATTATAGTACGTGTTTAATAAGTTATATACGATACATAATGACAATTATTCAGTATCCACCATTTCCTAGCAGTTTTTATGAATCGGCCAGGGGATAATTTGTTACTGGAAAATGTAAGCCAAGAGAAGTTCATTCCAAATATCAGGAACTCTAGAAAGACACCAATGTGAACAATCTGAATCAAGTTGCGGGTTGCTTTTTTGCTCTTCAGTTAAGGGACGCCAATGTTTCCTGTAAACAGTAGTGTGTGCATCTTTTCTACATTGTGTTAGTTGTGTTACATTTATAATCCGTACATTCACCCCTTTTGCTTTTAATGTGCTTAATGATGACTCCAGTATACTCAACATTTTCCGATCTGTTCGGCTATCCCAAAATCTTTCATCCATCACCGGTTCTGTCTCTCCATAGCAGTTCCCCTTCTTCTTTTTGCCTCCCCAATCTTTAGCCCTGCAAAACCAGGAAGCAATTTACACACACTATTCTAAAATTATCATCCACCTTTCTATTTCAAAATTGTCCCAAAATAATTGTGCTGATGAAACACTTGTTTTGAGATTGATGGAGTAATTTATACTTTGACATGACAACTAAAAAAAGGTTTTGTTGTTTCTTACTTCGAATGAGTTGCAGTAACACCCATGAAAAACAACTTGGTTTTCGAATGATCAATATGGGTATGTACCCAATCAGACCATGTTTTTAGACCCATCTCGTAGGCGTGACGACTATCAACTTCTTCATACTCTTGATTAGGGTCATCCAACAAAGATCCATCACTCTTTCTAGCAAATTAACAAATAAAAACCTAATTAACTTGCTGACGTTGAAACAAACATCTAACACTTGTATTATATATTTTGAACTTACAAGAGCTTCACTACCGGTGATCTCCACCAGTGATAGGAGTTAAATACTAGTATATCTGAATTAACCCAATGTCTAGCATGTTTTTCTATGGAATTGATTCCAACAATTCTAGAATCAAGGTGATGGTTCTTTGGACTATCGCCATTAGATTCGACTAGCATCGGAGCCCAGTAGAAATCAATGGAGATATTGTAGTCCTGTGTTGTTTTAATCAGAAGTTACTTGCATGATTTAAAGAATTGAGAACCCTTTGCAAATGATCAGCATGTAGGACTTACATTGGTCCTGAATGTGTGCAAGAGACCATTGAGATCTCCACCAGCCCTCTTGACCCCTGGGATAGATGAATGGAGCAAGCAAATCATAGAATTAAATTGATTTCTGTTTAGCGAATCCCCCACAAACAATAGCCTTTTACCCCTTAATCTCTCTGCTACTTTTTTCCCATCAAACCTACACCCGGATAAACATTAAATTGTTTCTATATATTTACAGGTGGTTTAGAAAAACTAACATGGTTTATATGGTGAATTTTGAAACAATTTTTGTTTATAGGTAACCTACTAGTTGAAGTACGTAGCTGATGTGAATAGCGCAAGTGGTGATCCGCTAGTTGAAGTAGCGGATATGAATAGTGCAAGTGAATAGGTAGAGTGAACAATAACTTTCTAAATTTTGTTTTATTTAGTTACATTATTCAGTTCCATTACTTCAACTAACAGGTCATCTAGAAACAAAAATGATTTTAAAAATCACCTATAAACAAGTTAACTTTTTCTAAACGACGTAGGCAAAAATCAACAAACATTAGAAAATATAAGATAGTAATAATATTGATTTAAAACTAGCCATTAGGCTATGATGGTTTTTTTGTAAAGGGTTTCCTTCTGAAGAGGTAATGAATTAGAATACTGACGAGATGAATTTTACCAGTACCCTTCACAGGACCAGGAGTTAGTAGTCGTTCAAAAAAAAGATTTAAAACTAGATTGTGTGTGTGTGTGTGAGAGAGAGAGAGAAGGAGAGATGGAGAGAGGGAAAGAGAGAGAGAGAGTGAGAGTTAGTGAGTGTGTGTGTGTGTGAGAGAGAGTAAGTGAGAGAGACCTAGGGAAGTCACAGCCATGGGGTTGCCACCTCCAATGCAGATACTTTGAATCCTTTCTGCCATACGTTTGGCAAGCAAAAGAATCTTCAAGATAAGGGCACTCATGTTCTTCGTACAAAGGGTAATTATGACTCTTGTTATCATAAACCCATCTGCCGGAGAACAAATCACAGGTGCCTGTTAAGGACGGTGGTGCTCTCTTTAACTTTTCCTGATCATCAAAACCTCTTGTATTTGTAATTGAATTTGTAAGAGTGACAGTAATGTGGTGAGTTGCAACTTCTTGTAAATTATTGTTTCTATAAAAGCTCATAGTCGCTAATCCTCCAACGAAGAAGATGAATACGCTACAATGGATCATGGTGTGCATGTCACATAATCCGATTGAACAATTCTTCTTCCCCATTGTTCTATCTCTCACATAAGTGAACACACATGAAAACACATTGACTATATAAGAGAGTGAGTTGATTGACTGGATGGATTTATAGTTCATTATCATTCTACATTAAATTATAAGCAATTAAGAGTCTCAATGCATGAGTTCAAATCACATGTTTAGCGTGGGTGTTTGATTATGAGTAGAATATTAAACTATTCAGTATTAAACATCAAGTTGTTATTCTCCGTGCATTGAGCATTAAGCAATGCAAGCAAGGTTGCTTTGAATCCGGTGTGATGTTGTAATTTTCATTTGTAGTCCTATTCTGTGAGATTTTCAGAGCTACTACTAAACCTTAATTTTCAACCATTTGTAATTATCATTTATACTCTTTTAGCAAGAATTAAACTAGAATAATTCTCGATATCAAATGTCGATAAATTTCCACTACAAGAATTTTAGGCAGATTCAACATGTCTCAACGACATGTCGTCGAGATAGGCTTTCTCGATGACATATCGTCGATATTGCTTCTGTCGGCAAAGCTTCGTCGAGATTGGTTAAAATGTCGTCGAGAGAAATATGTCATTTTGCGACGACATGTCGTCACAAAAGGGGTGTCAGGATAGCTTTTCACAATATAAAAATAAAGATAAAATAAAAAATAAACCCCCCAATCGAGACTAGGTAATTTCTAAACACAAAAAATCTTTAATATTTTACCGGGTCCAAAAAAAAAAGAAAAAAAATTATTATTATCAATCTCGACGACATGTCGTCGAGATTAGTGATGTATGAGCGCCAAAAGTTTTCACCTTTTCCTGCTTGACCATCACCGACGGCGTGTCGTCAACAATCGGTGAAAAAAGGTGAAAACTGGGCTGAGACCATCTCCGACGACGTGTCGTCGTAACTACGCATTCTATCTCGACGACATGTCGTCGAAACTGGTTCTACGAAACTGCTAAGATTTCTAGTAGTGTTTCCTAATGCGTCTACTATTACATATGGGGTCTTTTTATACGAAATTCTAAATTTGACAGCTATGTCAAATTTTCAAAATTACAAATCAAAACTTAAATACTAAAATTGAAACCATAAATAGACGCGCCAGTTAGATAAATTAATGATTCACATGTTTTTTGCTAAACAAAATCGAAGCCATTGAAGAATTTCTGGTCGAATAGTTGGGCCAAACCGCCGAAGGTTATGTGCTCCCTAACTCCAATCCTAGCCTGTCAAGTTATGTCCGTTTTAACTTTGGATCTCTATCTAGTTGGCCCGTAGGAGTCCAGTGGATCAACCCATCAGACAAGGCCAAGTTCGTTAAGATATATATTCTCATTGGGTATCCAATCCAAGCCTAATTGAACAATTGGTTCAGCCCAAAATTAGCTAGCTAGCCCGATGTGATCTGGTTGCTGAAGTGGAATTGACTTCAAAATTATTGATAAACTTAGTTAAATTCTTTTTAAAAAGCCGTTTTAGTTTTTTGGATGATCAATTAAAAAACTAGCCGTTGTTTGTTTTATTTAATGGGAATATATTAATATATATGCCAGGATGGAGATGAGACAGACTTGAAGCTAACGAATGCTAATTAGACATGTCACCAACTCCCAACGGTACCAACCAAACCATCTCCTCCCACACCACCACCACCTATAAACTTACATCAATATACTAAAAAACTTTGTCATCATAGCTTTAACCAGTACTGCCAGTGGGGATAAAAAAAAACAGTTTCTTGGGATAAAAAATATTATTAGGAAACAATAATTATATTATATAATTGTTCTTAACATGTTATCAATTTTTAAAACCGACTTATAATGACTTCGTTTGAAACATTGTTAAATAATTATTTTTCTACGAAACAAATGTAACAACGTTTGATAGAAGTAAGACATTATGTTGCTTACGTCCCATTGAATAAAAATGTTGTCTTTAGTAAATGGTGACTTTAATATTGATAGATCAATGAATATAAAAGATGTTTTTTAACCGTCAACCTTACAAGATAAACTATATGTATTGAAAGTTAACAGATCTATCAATTTCATTCAAGTTAACAAATCTATCAATTTTTTTCATATTATAAATCTAAGAGTAAGTTGACACGTAAGTTTGTTCTTCTTAAAATGGATATTTGTGATATGATGATGTATAACACTTGTAGATCCAACCATGACTTGTAAGTTGTAACTAGGGCGGTAAACAAATCGAAGTGGATCGAAACGACTGAAGCCTTGTTCATGAACGGTTCACGAAAACCAAACACAATTTCATGTTTGTGTTTGTTCATTAAGGCAATGGATTTGTTCACGAACGAAGTCTTGTTTGTGACTTTTTTGATGTCAACCCTAATGCATTCAGAAATGAATAGTTAATAACATTATTTGGGGAAAGTGAATATGGTGTTGTTAAGCATCTAACTTAGATGCGAAACTAATAAAAACTACGTCGTTTTGATTAAAAATTAATTAAATTTTTTTGTTTCATTTTCCATTATTTATTCTCCTGCCGATTTATTTCCCTGATTAGCACTTCTTCCTAACACATATCCGGATTTGTTAAACCCTTTTCCTGGTGTAGTTTTTCCATATTTTCAATTACACCAAATTTATCCTAGGAAGCAATTGAAAGGCAATTCTCAAAGTTGGAACCACAATTTGATTTCCTTGAAAAAAAGTTGAAACATAAAATTTCTTTAGTGCTTCACCCGTTTGCGCTATGAAACCGAGAATTTTATTATGGAGAATTTCTCAAGGGGGATGGCAGCTCCTTTTACAAAACCAAGAATTTATTACGGAAAAAAAGTTTCAGTTGGATAACAACCTTCTTTGTTAAATCTCTTCCTTTTTTTCACATGAATGTTGATTTCTTAAATTTTAATAAACTTTACATGGGTTCATAACTGGAGGTCTCCAATCGCATTTTGGAAAACAAATTTAAATATAACAAATAGCTAAGTCTTGATTTAACACTTTCAATACAAATTAAGTTTGAATTCTCAAATCAAATTGAAAATGGCAGAGCACCTCAAAACGAACTTCATCTGCGTAAAATTAGGTGTAGGTTTAGATAGAGGTGGAAAGATGAGATAAAATGGGAAAAAGTTTGTGAAAATTAATTTTTAATCCAACTTAATCAAAACCACGTAGTTTTGATTGGTTTCGCATCTAAGCTAGATGCATAACAGCACTATATTCACTTTCCCGACATTATTTTATCATCAAGTTTTATGTACATGTATCAAACTGATAAATAGTTATCTAACTTCACCATCAATTTAAAAAAAAAAACAAATAACTTATTTGTTCCAATTTTGGTTCTTTCGGAGTCATTAAATCCTAACAAACTGGTGCTATATATTTCTATCTTATTGCGTTAAATAAATGACAGATGGATATCAAAATCACAGAAGCTTACATGATTTAAGATTGAGAACTTAGAAACTCTAACTATGAAGTACTTAGAAGCCCTAATTATGAAGGATGCGAAAGATGACGACTGGCAAATGCGGCGTTGGTGGAACATAATTACAGAAGGTTGTGAGAATAGGAGAATGACACATAAATGAGAATAGAGTTTCATACTTTACTTGTTTAATTGTTAGGGTAATAAAATAAAACTAAAATTAAAGAATATTATATGTTTAGATCAAATAAAATAGAAATGTACAAAAATCTTTATTTAAACAAACGAACATAAACGAACGAACGTAAATAAACGAACGTTCACAAACATATTACTGAACGTTCACAAACACAATTGAACGAACAAGACCTTTACTAATGTTCGTTCATTTATTAAACAAACGAACGTAAACGAACTTCCCACTAAACGGTTCACGAACTCTTCACCGTTCGGTTTGTTGATTAAAAAATATATTTCATAGATTTATTTTGGTAAGTTTGAAAAATATAATTATGATTAGAAATTTTTATGACATATGTGATGGTTGAAATTTGCTCCTCTATCAATATATATTTTCTTATGCCTTGAAAGCTAAAAAGCTTGATCATTTAAGAAAGGGGAACTAATATAGAATCCAATATTAAATTTTCAAACTTACCAAAATAAAAGTAATTATAACCATTTTTTAAGGAAGTACTTTAAATCCAATCCATTACAGACTTGGCCACTACTCCTAACCCATCAATATACATCAATTCAATTCCCACCAGCTAATAGAAACTTAAATAGGGGAGAAAACCCAATATAGAAGCTAGAAATTGCACCAACAAAGAAAATTTTCTAAAGACACGTTACTCAATTTTACTTCAATGGTGGCAAGAAACCAACATTTGGTCCCCATAACATGGGGATCATCACTAAAATTTAGTATCATACAGGTCTTTGTTTCACTTCTTTTCGCTGTGTTTTTCGTCGCAGCAGTTTATATGGCAGGAGAATTTGTCACCTTTAACATGATTAATCCGGCGAAAGTAGATGTTACATTTTCTGGCGATTCGCAGTCAGTGTGCAATTTGTTTTCTGGGAAATGGGTGTTTGATAACAAGTCCTACCCTCTTTACAAAGATAAAGAATGCAAATTTATGTCGGATCAATTGGCATGCAACAAGTTTGGAAGAGAGGATTTGAGCTATCAAAACTGGAGGTGGCAACCTCACCATTGTGACCTCCCAAGGTCTATCTCTCACACTTGAAATATTTCTAATTAACTTTTAAGTAAGAAATGTTTTTTCCAACAAAGCCCTGACTAATTTTCCAACGAATTAGCGACAAAAGCGTTTCGTCGGTAGTTTCCTACGATTTTATTAAATAAATAAGTTAACTTTTTTAATAAATTTGTCGGTAAATTGTAGGAAATCTTGTGATTACTTTTTTGTTTTTGTTTCGTCAGAAAGTTGTCGCTAACTTGTTAGAAATTTCTTTTGTTGGTAACTTGTCGGTAATTTCCGACGATTATGTTTTGATTTGTTGTGTTTTCATGTTAGGTTCAATGCAACAAGATTGTTGGAGAGACTAAGCAACAAGAGGATGGTGTTTGTAGGAGATTCTTTAAATAGAGGTCAATGGGTTTCAATGGTTTGTCTTTTAGATTCATCCATTCATGACCCAAAGATGAAATTCTTGAGCTACATTAATGGCTCTAATTTAATCGCCTTCAAAGCTCGTGTAAGTAAATAAAAAGCCTTACTTTTTTTAGCAATACCTAATCTATTCCTGTTAACTAACATCACCAAACCTGCACAATGCAGTTGGTGAGGAGATACACTATTTACCATCAGAATGTCCTCATAAGGACATAAAAAACGTACTCAACAAAAAAAAATTATATATACTATTAGTGTAATATATATAGAGATGTTACAAAATATGGCCTACGTATTTTATGGGTCGTTTTTCTATTCCTATCTTTGTTTTTCATTCCAATACATAGATTAAACTTGATGAATTTAATATACATTTCGAAATGTATAACAATCCTTTGTGTGAATTTTTGAAAAAATAAAGGGGTACAATGCGTCAATCGAGTTCTATTGGGCACCTTTGCTGGTCGAGTCTAACTCGGACGACCCAGTGAACCATCGGTTACCCGAAAGGATCGTTAAGTCACACTCCATTGAAAAGCATGCTAGGGTTTGGACCGATGCCGATATACTAGTCTTTAATTCTTATCTTTGGTGGAGACAACCGCATATTAAAGTCTTGTAAGTCCATAGTAGTCTTGAAAATTGCTAATTTCTTATTATCAAATGGTTAATTTTACATAAAAGTCTTTGTGGTTGGAGAAACATCAATAAGTTGTCCATTAATGACAATTAACTTATATTTGGCGTAAAGAAAAGAAAATAAGATGTTGAATTACATGATGATTAGGTGGGGTTCGTTTGAAGATAAAAACGGGATATATAAAGAAGTGGAGATGCTTTGTAGCTACGAACTTGCCCTTAAAACATGGTCGGATTGGTTAGATATTCATGTCAATCGGACCAAGACTCAGTTGTTCTTTGTCAGCATGTCACCTACTCATGAAAGGTAGGAACAACACAATTCAATTAATTTTGTCCAAGTTTTAGCATCATTTTAATTAGTTATATTTACAATTTATTGATCCTTTTAATTCTATTACAGTTATTGATGCCACTATTAAAATTGTTTTCATACTTTTTAAGAGCAGAAAGTTGGATTCTAATAAAGAGAAATTTTGATAAATAAATAAGATGGTTGAATGTATAAATGTTAAAATTTAGAGAAGTGATAAATAATACGTGTTTAAATACTGATTTACCTGAGCTTAAGATCCGTACAATTAAATACACCTATGTTTTCCTCGATAAATAAATATTTTAAATATGTTCATATAAGCACTGAAAGAAATTGAATACCAACTTCAAGAGAGCATGTATACTAATTAATTTCCCTTGATGTGATATTTTTTATGCATTCCTTTGCTATTACATAATTAGATGTATATTAAAATGTTAAAAGCTCAAGCCTGGCCTAATCCAAAAACTAGGTCTATTTAAGGTTAATTTTCAAAAACTAATGTATAGTTGTGCGTAGTGTTAAATTACAAAACATACATTTCAAGAACCTTATGTGAGTGCGTGAACGGTTAACAGACCCTATTGGTTCGAATGGGCGGCCTAGGCCACTTGTGGCTTTTTGATTGGGTTAATTTTGCTTTTTTCATCTATTTTTTTTATTTTCACCGAAAATTGTATTGTATTAAATAGTTTTGTTTGGATATATTCCAAGATCTGGTTCGTGGTCTAGTGGTATTATTGTGCGTACCTTCAATATTCGATATCCTCACCTAAGTTTGATACCTGGTGTTTGTTTGTTTGTTTTTTCCTACCTTTTTTTTGTGTTTTAAAATTTTAAATTTGAAGATTAACACTAAAAAGCGCTAGCTTAACTGGTCCAAACATGCAACTTCTTCCTTTCATGTCCCAAACATCCCGGGTTCAAACCGTAAGGGTCTTTTTTTATTACTTTTGTGTCGTTTTTTAATGGTTTTTTTCTTACCCTTTGTTTTAGTTTGCAGTACGTTATGTTCTTATTTCTATATTTTTTTCTCAGCTTTTTTTATAACTTTATGATAAATACGTGCCCCATCACGAAGAGTGGTCCAGTGGTAAGTTAGCGTCTCAACTCTCACATCCACTCGGGTTCGATCGTAGGGGAGGGAAGATTTTATTTCAATTTTTTTATCCAGCTTTTGTTATTTATTTATTTTTGTTTTTAGTTTATTTTATTTTTAACACTCATGTTTTAAAATATGCAACTGTCAAATATGACTATATGTAAGTAAGAAAAAATTATTTGCCCCATTGCGTAGCACAACGTGATTTACTGCACCACCGCGGAACGCGGGTTCCCTCTAGTTTAATACATAACAAAAGAATTTAGCTACATAGAACAATCATTTAAAAAAATAGACCACTTTTAAAGTTGTTTATAGATATATAGTATGTAAAACATTATAGCTACTTGAAATAAAATTTAACCAAAAAACAAACTATTGCCAAACTTCATATTTTAATTAATGCCTATAAATATCTTGAATCTTCATCGTAAATGTTTAATAATTTTCCAATATTTTTATTGTTGTTTTTGGGTAAATTATTCTTCAAATACATAACAGGGTAATGTCATGACAAAATCTTCATTTAATTTCAAACGTTCTACCATAACCTCGATTGTAGGGCTGGAGAGTGGGGTGCATCTAGTGATCAAACTTGTTACAATGAGATGGATATGATTACCAAAGAGGGTTATAGAGGCAGCGGAACAGATCCTAAAATGATGAGGATAGTAGAAAACTCCATTGACGAACTGAAAACAAGAGGTTTGAAAGTTGAAATCATCAACATAACTCAACTTTCAGAATATAGAAAGGATGGACATCCTTCAATTTATAGGAAGCAATGGGATACACTTAGTGAAGAACAGTTATCAAACCCAAGTAGTTATTCAGATTGTATACATTGGTGTCTTCCCGGTGTGCCTGATGTATGGAACGAGCTTCTATATGCTTATATTTTTAAACAATGAAAAAATCTCAAATATTTTTTGTGGAAGAATCATCTCATTTAGATGTGAATTTTTCATTTACCAGGTTCTACTTCAACTACATATAACTTTTATTTAAATAATTATTTAATATCTAAACAAATCATCTCTCCTAGCATGTTGCCCTCTCAATAAACAGAGATCATTTTATGTGTTTGATTACCTAACATAAACTTCTAAAGTCAATCTACTAATGTAAACATGCTTGTTATGTTCTTTTTGCATTTTGGAGAGGTTATTGGCGTAGCAGTTTTATGAAATCTTGAAGTATAGGACCAAAAGCAATGTTTTCAGAACTGGACCAGACGTCGAACCGGTACCGGTTCACTGGTCGGACCGGTCCGACCGGATTTAAGAACCGGACGACGTCATAAATATTATAAAAATATATAATCCAAACAACCATTAATCCTTTAAAAAACCATCAACAAGTTAATTCCAATAATTTTAAACTAACAATTACCTACGAAATACGAAGGCAAGAAACTTAAAAAAGATAAAAATAAAAAATAAAAATAAATAGTCAAACGGTTCGCCCGGTCCGACCACCCGGTTTCCGGTCCGACCGCCGGTGTCCGGTCCGACCACCGGTTCGCTGAAGAACCGGTTCAACATATGTAACCGGACCGGTCAGACGACCGGTTCCCGGTCCGACCGGCCGGTCCGGTCCGGGTTTCAAAACACTGACCAAAAGTGAAACTTTGTAGGTAGACGAGGTATCTGACTTTGCACTGGATCCAATGTATAGTATATGCGCAATTCCTTTGGTTAATGGTCGATTCATCGACTTAAATTAATGTCACGCGAGATCCAAAGATAACTTAGAGATAGAAGATCGAGTACGTACCCCGCCACCTTATATTACCATAATCTTTATATCTAAAATTGGACAAAATATTTTGATTCAAATAATAACAAATTTTCATGTGATAACCATTTTCAAACAATCAAGTAGTTTATAAATTATTTTTTTTATTTTAACTGTTAAATACTCTTTGAACATATATCTTGAACATAAATACGGAATGGGGAGTCTTACATACACGTATCACATAATGTTACATATACGTGACACATATTTTTATGTATATGTTACATTAACAGAATGATAACTGTTACTACATATACGTAACATTATTTTTTAGAGTGGTTATCATTGTTATTACATATAAACATTGGTTATTATTTGAACCGCATCCTACAGTCATATGTGTGTGTTTATATTTATACATTCCATATTAACATATAAATGGTTTTAGTTTTACTAGGAAGATCACAACACTATCTTGATTAGGTATTACATGGAACTATTAAGTTTGAAAAAGAAAAATGATATTTTTAGGGTTAATAATGTGCATCCTAGATTCATACTGTATTACTAAAAAAATGTGGCTCTACAGTACAAGTAACTAAAACAAACACTTTAGGCCCCTAATTTTAAGGGTCCCAAAAATTGAAAAACTACTTCAATATATATTTTAACGTAAAAATATATATGTGATAATTTACAACTTTGGTGTTCTTAAAGAGAAATGATAATCTATCAACTTTTATGTTAACATTATACGTTTTCACGCTCCATAAAATTACATTTTAGTAAGTTTTTATATATTTACCAAACTTTCACAAAAAACCACAATTTTGATGTTCGCTTTATGCCCCAAAATATGTTGAGCCGCTCATGTGGATTAAAAAATTAAACGAATTAGGTTTTATTACATCTGTTCTCGCATAATTTTCTTGTTTTAAAATAAACTTTCCTTTGTATACTTATAACATAAACCCGTGGTTACTAACCCTATTTACAAAGGAATTGAGCCTTTTAATTCCTCGTGCACATTTATAATGACCCATAAATAAACTTATAACTATTGGTATCTCTATCCCTTAAAATTGTAGTCTCTCTGCCTACACTATTCAACCTCTATATATCCTTTCTCCTTTTCTCTATGTGAATCAGAGAGATGGTGAAGAAGCAATCTTCAATGGTATGGGACACGAAGACCATGTTCCATTGTAGCATTGTCTTGTTTCTTCCTTGGAGGATTAGCAACTTTGAGCTTTTATAGAAATGATAATCGAGAAGTAGTGAGTAGCAATGTTAAGGTAATTACTCTTACTACTACGACTACAACTATAACTACAAAATCAAATACAGATACAGATACAAACACAGATATGAACACAAATAAAGGTACACAAGTTTTTGATCATCAAAGGAGGCTGAAAATTGCACCACCATCCTTAACGGAAACTTGTGATTTGTTTTCGGGCCGATGGGTTCATGATAACAAGAGTCATTACCCTTTGTATAAAGAACATGAGTGTCCTTTTCTTCACGGTGCTTTAGCTTGCCAAACTTATGGTAGAAAGGATTCTAAGTATCAAAGATGGAGATGGCAACCCCATGGCTGTGACTTCCCAAGGTATCTCTCTCTTTAACTTTTGCATGAAACAACCAATTGACTGTCCCATGTTACTAATATTTTTTTACTTTTAAATGAATAGGTTTGATGGCAAAGCAATCGTAGAGAGACTAAAGGGTAAAAGGCTATTGTTCGTTGGGGATTCGGTAAACAGGAACCAATGGGATTCGATGATGTGCATGGTCTATTCATCAATCCCAGGGGAAAAGAAGCTTGGCATGGGTCTCAACCGTACCTTGTACACCTTTAGGGCCAATGTAAGTCACACACACACACACACACACACACACACACATATATATATATATATATAGAGGCATGTTCTTTTGAGAACCAACCATATGTTGAGAACCGAAAGAACCGCACAAAACGTGTACATATCGCTTTAATGAAAAAAGTAAAATTCAACAACAATGTTTTACTTATCTCTTCCCACTCTTAGTTTGAGTTTATCTCCTCTCTCCTAATTTTTTTTAAGAAGAGTATAAAAATATGCATATATGCATTTATTTGTGCATATAGTGTGAGTGCATATATGCATTTAAAAAAACGACTATAAATTCGAGGTCTTTTAAAACCAAACCTTAAACATACTGAAATGTACATGAATTCTAGTCAATTTATATTATAAATAGAGCAAGAGTTAATGTGGTTCTCACGGTTCTTAACATATTGTTGGTTCTCAAAAGAACATACCCCTATATATATATATATATATATATATATATATATACACATACTAGCTTAATAAATTTTATTTATGTATTTTACAGGTGTAAAAATGTATTACTGTATACTAAGGTGATAAAAAAAAATTCAAAATATGTAAAAAATAATATATAATTGGGTTTCAGAAATACGTCAATTACTATTTAATGTAATTTGATTGAAAATAAAAATTAGATAATTAGATTTCAAAGTTTTTTTTATAATAAAGGATAATTTAAAATAAATGTGTTTTATTGGTATAATTAGTAATTTATTAAAAGATTTGTATTCATTTAATAAGAGAGAGAGGCGGGAAAATATTGATGAGATTGAATATGGTGACGACACGTGGCATACAAAAACCTTTATTTATTATATAGTATAGATATATATATATATATAGATATATATATATATATAATACATTTGAGAAGGACAAACATGTCTTTTAACACTTTTTAAGAAATTTACTTACACACTTTTTAAGCATAAGTTACAACCCTCTAATACTTTAAAAAAATTAAAAATGGAAGTTATTCATACACTAACTACCTTCTCCCCTCATGATTTTAAACGGCCATAACTTTTTCATATGTTAATATTTTTTTTTTAAATTACACCATAAAAACAAGCATTTTATTCTCTTTAATTTGAGTATGGTATTATTATAGTTTTTTCTAATTAAAAAAGAAACATGTCACGTGATTACCAGTGTCTGTGTTCTCCGCCGCATCGAACGGGCACCCTTTATATATATATACTAGTTTGGAACCCCGTGTCTACACACGGAGTGAAAAATATCAAAACATAAAATTCTTAAATCTTTATGTATATATTTTACATGTATAAAAATGTATTACATATAATAAGGATAGAAAACAAAATTCAAAATATATAATTGGGTTTCGAAAATACGTTAATTACTATTTAATATAATTTGACTTTCATTTACTATTTGATTGAAAATAAAAATTACATAATTAGATTTTAAATTTCTTATAATAAGGGATAATTTAAAATAAATGTGTTTTATTAGTATAATTAATATTTTCTTTAAAAATATAATTATTATTAAAAGATAGAGATGTATTTAATAAGAGAGATGCGAGAAAAAATTAATGAGAATAAATATGGAGGCGACAGTGGCATAGAAAAACCTTTATTTATTATATATATATATATATATAGGGAATGGTTCAAATGCTAACCAACTTTTTACGTGATAACCGTGCTAACCACTATAAAACAATCACATATTTTATAAATTATTTTTTCTTTTAATTGTTAAAATAATATTTAAGTATCTTGAATAAATATTTTGAACGTAAATACATAAATGATAAGTTTTACGTATACGTACCAAATAACGTTACATATACGTGACACATAGTGTTTACATATATGTAAATTAACATAATGATAATTGATATATATACGTGACACTTTGTTTTAGAGTGGTTATCACATAAAAATTGGTTAACATTTGAACCTCACCCTATATATATATATATATATATATATATATATATATATATATATATATATATATATATATATATATATATATATATATATATATATATATTGGAACATTGGTAAACATCGATACGACGCAATATTTCAGTCCAACCGATAAACATTGATATGAAAATTAGAATTTTATTAAAGAATAAGTGACAAATGAAAAATAAAAAAATAAAATCGTTGGGCCGATTTAGACTGCCTACCTGTATTTTGCTACAATTAGATGAAATCGCATCGGTAGACCCCTGATTATCGATTAATCCCGATTTTTACAACAAAGATAATAAAAAATTTACAATGCCTAACTTGTATTTATATTAATATGTCTTAATCTAAATTGTTATTGGTGTCTTAGTGAATACTTTTGTTAAAAAAATAAATATGTTAACAATAATTATATGGTTATACAAAGTCTTATTAGTTGTGTTCTTCAAAATTATTGTAAGTTTAGCTATACATTATACTTTTGTGAACTGGATATTCATCAATTATTGTGATATATAATATAACATAATATTTATTTAAAGATTATAAAAGTTATAAAAAAAATCATTAATCACTTATTTAAAAACTTGCTTGAAAAAGATATTTAAGCCTCCGATATTAATAAAATAAAAACAATAAGACAACATTTTTTCCTAAACTCACATTGGTGATACAATTTTATTAGTTGATTGTACGAGTTAAAAGTTAATTTTTATTTAAGATGTCATTCTTTTAATCTATATTTTATAGAATAAATTACATGTTTCGTCTTTAGATATCTTAAAAAATGTAACTATAAATTAACTTTTGATGAATGGACGTTAGTTTGAACCACTATCTCATGTCATGTGCAAGATAAGATAAACGGGACAGTTAACCATTTTACTTCCTCATCACGTAATTTACTCAAACAATAATAAAAATAATAAATTAAAAAATAACCCAACGTTAGTTTGAACCACTATGTGCACACCGCTAAAACCACCAACTTACGTGTTGTGTTCCCCGCTGCATATTACTTCAAAACAAAGTGCACATAATAATGTAACAGAATTAATATTATTTTTTTCAGTTCCCAACCGTTCCATTCGCTGAAGCAACCAAAGAGAACCAGATTCAAAAAACTAATGATACAGTATATGTAGTAGTTAAAGAGCAAGAGACAAAAAAAAATACTATCTTAACATTAATTTATCTATACTGCATCTATAATATTGTTGGTTTTTTTATCAAACACATATAACAGACTTAACATTATTTTTTGAGTTTAGCGCGCCGCAACGCGCGCGGGCATTTTACTAGTATATATATACATATATCTTTCATTTCATTCACTTGAACAAATTACTCTTTTTTAGAAATTTTCTTCTTATTCGCGCACATAAAAATATACATAGACTTGATTTATTACTGTTCATCATTTGCTACCACTGAAACTATTGCAAATCGGTGACTAAATGCCATTTGCGACTGATTTATGATGGTTTTGTTATGTGGAAATAATTGAATTAATATTTTTCCATGTACACGTAAAAGTGTGAACTTTATTTTATCAATTACTAGTTTAGACCTCGTGTAATATACACGGGTGAAAAACATCAATGCACAAATTTCTTAAATTTTATTTATGTATTTTACATGTGTAAAAATGTATTATTGTATACCAAGGATATAAAAAAATTCAAAATATGTAAAAAATAATATATAATTGTGTTTCGAAAATACGTCAATTACTATTTAATGTAAGTTGACTTTCATTTACTATTTGATTGAAATAAAAAATTATATAATTAGATTTCAAAGTTTTTTTATAATAAATGATAATTTAAAATAAATGTGTTTTATTAGTATAATTAGTAATTTATTAAAAGATATGAGTGCATTTAATAAGAGAGAGAGGCGGGAAAGTATTGATGAGATTGAATATGGTGGCGACACGTGCCATACAAAACCTTTATTTATTATATGGTACAGATATACATGAAGTTTCTCTTGGCTTGTAGTTAAAAAATTTTATATACTAACAATGTTTGTTTTTAGAAGGGTGAATAATATTTCACAAAAAAATTAAGCATTTTTGTGAGCATATAGAATGCTTAAATGATGAAAGTAACAAGTGCTTAAAACAATACAGGACTACAATATATCAGTTGACTACTACTGGGCTCCCATGCTGGTCGAATCTAACGGTGATGATCCATCAAACCATCGCCTTGACCATCGAACCATTTGAGTCAAATCCATCGAGAAGCATGCTAAGCATTGGGTTGATGCAGATATACTCGTCTTTAATACTTACCTTTGGTGGAGATTACCTATAATAAAGCTCTTGTAAGTCCATAATAAGTGAACAAAAAAACCTTTAAAAGATTTGATAATTAACTTAAATACTTTGTCAAACTAACATGTGATATATCTTCTTGTTTCCAAATCAGGAAGGGTCCTGGGTCATTGTTGGGGGGTCCCAATCAAACGTACGATGAAATCGATAATGTTCATGCATATAAGATGGTTCTGGAAACATGGTCCAAATGGGTGCATAACAATATCGATCCAGCAAAGACCAAGATGTTTTTCATGGGCCTTACAGCAACTCATTCAAAGTACCAAACAGAATTAAAGAACCCTTCTTTATTCTCCTTTTTATTGTTATCTCAATTGTTGAACTTAATTTCATAATATTGCAGTGCTAAAGATTGGGGAGGCAAGAATAGAGAAACTTGTTACAAAGAGAAAGAGCCGGTGATGGTTGATGGTTTCTGGGAAAGTGGAACAGATCCCAAAATGCTAAGAATATTGGAGTCATCATTGAGTAAATTGAAAGCTAAAGGTGTGAATGTGCAACTAATAAACATAACACAACTAACACAATATAGAAAAGATGCACATCCTACGGTCCATCGGAGACTATGGCGTCCCTTAACCGATGAGCAAAAAAAGAACTCACAACATGCTTCTGATTGTACACATTGGTGCCTTCCAGGAGTTCCCGATGTTTGGAATGAACTTCTCTTAGCCTACATTTTTCCGCCAACAAAAACTGACATCCAATAAAATTATAAAGCGTAGTTTTTGTTTTGTATTGCATATAAGTGTGCAATACGGTGAAACTATTCAACTTTTAAGAACCTTTTAGGTTCTTGATTTTTCTTAGGTTATCGTTATTATATAACATTTCAAAGATGTGTTACTTTTGTTCATTTATGTATTTTAGGCGTAGGCATCAGACCTATGAACTGTTAATTTTGAATAGTAAGGTTCATATTTTACAATTTGTATTGTTTGTCACTTGGTTTTCTACTAATAAAATATCTTGTTACAAGCTTCAAGATGAAGCTGGTGTTTAAAATTGTCACTGAACTAACATCTTTTACAAATTTATATAATCATAGTTACTTAAGCCTCCGTTAGATAATTAAGAGCATCAACTATTCAAAAACAAAGATAAGACGTAACGTCATAAGACTGAGTGTAGTGGGATGATGCCCACGCCCACGTCAGCGCCAATGGCCGCCATACACCGCACCAAGCCATCATTAAGAGGGTCATTGTGGGGTTGACGGGTGTGAAGAGAGTATGACCGTTCATGGTGGGGATTTTCAAGTCGTTGGCTACATAAAAAATATTATTTTAAAATCTATAAAATAACTATAAACTTTAACCATTCTTACTCACCCAAAATTTCTTCATCTCCATCTTTTTACATCCAAATTTCTTAATCTAGTTCATCTCCATCCAACCCTTCTACCGTAGGAATATCGTGAAATCTTCGAGCAAAGAAAAGCCAAAATAAGTGTAAAATACTGCAAGAAATAATTTTAGTAGTTCTGTATTTTTTTTTTTCATTTTAGTAACTTTTGTTTTATAATTAAAATTAGTATTTTAATGAAAACAATATACTTAATCAAATAAAAAAATGATTAGCAAATTATTAAGAAAATTGTTAAATCATTACAAATCTTTTAGGGTTTAGTTAGTAGGAATATCTTCTTGCTTACATTACATGGGTTTAAAGAGAAAGCATGATGTAATAATAAAAACACATGGGCCTATCATTTCAACCTTATTTATCTTCATGGGCCGTTTTATATATTGCATTTGTTTCGTTGCCTTCTAGTTTTATATGTAACTAGTTTTTTCCCCGCGCTACGCGGCAGGAGTTGGGTAGTTATCGGTTCGGCTCATTCACGAAGATAAAATTTACGTTTTAACACACACTCCCTATAGTGTACGATACAAAAAAAAATACAATAAACAAAACCGTGCATTCCGTTTAAAAAAAGTTAACGAACGAAAGTTATTACAGAAAAATCACTCCATTTAAAAAAAAAGCTAACGAACGATAGTTATTAAAGAAAAATGAAATTATTAGAAAATTAAACGGGTTAAAAGCGTAAATTAAATATAGTAAGAGGGGTGAAAATGAATATTAAAAAAACAAATTCAACGTGGCATCGTTTCAGTGGAATAAAAGCCATATATCCAACAAAAACAGGCCTAATAGTGAAGAGCAGGTGTTCCGCGAAGTAGCTGACAAAAACCATCAATGCATCAACTTGTACGGATGCTTTAAAGTCTATAAATTACTATTCCTTGGCATGGGATTTAACAAGTTAATAATGTGTGGGCTACATGAGTTTTGACATAAAGGCCCGTCTTTGTTGTATTTTTATCTCTAATAAAAAAATATATTTGAATAACACTTCTCATCATATAATGTATTCTTATCTATTTTTTCTTTCAAAACCACTAACATATTAAATAATTCTATTTATATGTAATATTTAATATCAATCATTAGTAATTTTTTTTACATATTTTAGTTGTACATATAACTAAACTTTAAATATCTAATAAACAAAATAGCAATAATATATGACGGACCTAAAATTCAATCTAATTTATTTAAAATTTATCAAATATTTTAATACTCTTTTACTTTTATATTTATATATATATATAGAAGATGTATTAAGAGAAATCCCTATATATTCATATACAACCAATTTAAGGTATAGAAGTATGATAACCGGATAGATACTTATATTGTTATTTTACCACTGTTAATATTTTTATTGCACTACGCATAAAAATATATTTACATAGTTCACATAATTTTTTTAAGGGCATCGTTTCTCACTAAACAATCTTTCTATATTATATAATAAATAAATGTTTTTCAGTTACACGTGTCACCTTAATATTCACTCTCATCATTTTTTTTCGCATGTCTCTTTTATTAAATGTACATCTATTTTTTAATAATAATATATTTTTAAAAAAATATAATTATACTAATAAAACAAATTTATTTTAAATTATTCCTTATTATAAGAAACTTTGAAATATAATGATGTAACTTTTATTTATAATCAAATAGTAAATGAAAGTCAAATTACATTAAATATAATTAACGTATTTCTGAAACCCAATTATGTATTAATTTATACATATTTTGAATTTTATTTTCTATCTATAGTATATGTAATGCATTTTTACATCTGTAAAATATATATGTATAAAGATTTAAAAAAATATATATACTGATATTTTTCACCCTGTGTATAAACACGGGATCTAAACTAGTTTTCTATAAAGAAATATTTAACAATTGGACAATATAGTCTCCATAGTTAGTCAGAATTTGATATGTTTATCATTAGGTATTATTTATAATTAAGAAACATAAATATTACGAGAACTTTAAATATTACAAGAACTCATGATAGTCAATCCAAATTATTATATATCATAAAAAGTATATAAATGTAAAATATTAAATGATTTATCTTTTTAATTAGTTAACTCGTCTTCCATCTCTCCTCTTTAAATTACAATTAACAAGTTTTGTACGCATGTGTAAATAAGAGATTTACACATGTGTAAATGTTTAAAATATATGAAATACATGAAAATTTACACATATAGATTCATATAATAATGTTTTATTTTAATAATAATGGTAATATTTTAGATAAATGAATTATTTTAATTATTTATTGTGAGTTTTCACTTTTTACAATATTTAGAAGTTCTTGTTTACTCCCTAATCCACTATTTATCATTTCTTAGTTACTTAACATAATTTGATATCCTAGTCACCAAGATAGTACGCTACTTGACTCGTTGGACTGGTTCAACCGGATCTACAATAAATATTCCAAAAATATCAGACTCGCGACCTCCGACTTCCTTCCCTTCCGACCTAACCACTTTGGTAGTGTGGTTCGCATCTGTTTAAAACATGCTTCTTATTTAAGTAAGGGTGGAGGGAGTGATACCCATGGAACCCTCTCATTTCATCCAATGAGAATTTTTCATGTTATTTTTACTCTCTCCAACCTTAAAGAGAGGGTGTGGAACCAATAAACCCTTGTATTAAAAACCACCTTCCTCAACCACTCGAACCAATCGTGCCACACCTTCCTCAACCACTGGAACCATGAGGGTATGAACGGGTATATTAACCTGTGCCACACAACCCGTGCGAAGCCCGCAAACCATGTGGCGGTGTTACCCGTGAAACCCTGGCAACCCGTGCGAACCCGTACGACGACTCCGTCCACCCTAACCTTTCTATCATGTGTTACATACTTCAAATTTGGAAAATAAAATTAAAATCCTTGACTAGTGGATCTTGTTGACTAGATACGTAGACATCACGTCTACATCATATTTTATAACTCGTTAAAAAGATATCTAGGTACATAATAACATGTAAACTAAAAGGTTAATCTTTAATATTGATGATAAAATTATAACTTGTTCATGTTAATATTGAAAATATGTTATTGTATCGACTCGACCGAAAAGGAAACATAAAGTCTTAAAAAGAAAAGAAAAAAATTGAATTTCTTGTTATACACCAACTAATCCACAAAATTTCCATTAAAATACCTACCGAGGATTGGTAACCCACACGACTAAAATAATCAAAATGGCTCTAAATGATTTATTGATTATTGTTTGAATTAGACTCAAATGAAACTGTGGAATTAGTTTAACAACTTCTCATAGTTAGTTATTTATTTAATAGAGAGAAGGAAACCCAAACAAAAATGAAAGAAAGTATAAAAGCAACTAATCAAATCTATGTCATTAGTTTTATCAGCTTCTCACGGTTATTTTATTTACATAATCATATATTTATTAGCAACTCGTGAGTAGAGTTGGGGAGATTGACTTGCCCCATAATGAACCTTCTGTATTACTTATCATCTTCTCCTTTAGTTTTAAAAGTTCAAGGTTGGTTAAATAACTTAATGCGTATTTGTCAGCAATCAGAGCTATCATTTGTTAAATAACAAGACCAAAGAACACAGCAGAAACTAACTGAAAATAATACTTCAATCTCATAAAAAATGTCCGGAAACATTATACTATCTAGAATATAAAATCACTCAATCTCTCGCAGATTATTGACAAGATAATCTGTATACTCGACTAATCAATACAAGAACAATATGAAGGTAAACCCTAATTTCAGGGAGAGAAAATAACAGATGAACGATCACCCAGATATCTGAGAAGAATGAACCGTCAACCCTAATTCCCAAACTCTTAGCTTTTATAAGCTCCAAGGAGAAACTGAGTCAACCCTCCTTTGATATGGCACGCATGTTCAGTGGCGGACCCATAAACTTTTTTCATGGGGGTCGGAAATTTTTTAGGTCGGTGTCTATCGCTAAATATTAAAAAAAATTAGTCTGGTTCAGGTCAGGTCGGGTCACTTAGTACACACATTATTACTAATTACAATTAGCAAATAGCACATATGACATAGTATTATTGCAAAATAATATGATAAACAAAATTTAAAACTTAGAGAAAAAAAAGGTTACCTAAAATCGTGAGTAGGCAACGGCGCAAGACTGTGAACAGTGAACCGACTAGCAGGGCGAGAATCGTAAATTTGTTATTAGTGAAGAGGCATGAATCGTGAGGAGGCATGGCGAGAATCGTGATTAGCAAATTGTCTTTATTCATATTGCATGAAGCGTGAATATGAAATGTCGAGACGTTGATGGATCAGAATTGTCGCTACTTAGATTTTTTATTAGGTTAAGTTATTTAAAAATTTAAATGGCTAGCGTGTCAACTAAATGAGAATTAATTGTCTAAATGAGTAATTGGTTAATTAAATGTGACTATAATAGTTTAAACGACTAAAATTTAGTCCATTTTAGTCCAAATGTCCAATTAAGTTATTAGTTTAAATGGAGGACGATGTTAAAAGTTATTTCTTTTTTGGGTTCAGTCAAAATTTTATGGGGGTCGGTGTCTAAATTTTAAGGGGGTCGGTTGAGATTATACCGCATATATAACAAATAAAAAAAATATCTCATGAGGGTCGGCCCCAAGGGTAGGTCCGCCAATGCGCATGTTCCCTAGAGAACAAACATGACTTTAGATCTTCTACCGGATCAGACCAACAACTGCATCTTATTCTCCTTTAGGCCAGGATCCAGCAAGCCCGTATTCCAAGCTTTAGTCCCATAAAGCCTACATAAAATCCAATATAAGAACATTAGCAAAAATGTCAAATCATAAAATTGACAAGAATGGAGACAAATACCTGAGTTCGGGCTTAGTGGTTGTAAGCCGGTAAACACTCCTATAGAATAGCATTATGTCTTGATGAGTTTGTGTAAAAAAATAGGTCTAGTTTGCTTAATGTCTCTAAATATCAAGAATTGATTGGAAAGCTAATTTACCTTTCACACACTCGCCCTGACATATCTTATGTTGTTCAGTTTTTGAGTAAATTTATGCATAAACCCACAAATATACACTTACAAATAGCACTAAGGTTGTTAAGGTATTAGAAAGGAGTTCCAGGTAGTGTTATTATGTTTAGTAAATGAACAAATTTTGATATATCTGCATACGCTAACTCTGATTAGGGAAAATGTCTTGAATCCAGAAGGTCTGTAACTGGTTTTGGGGTGTTTCTTGGTAATTATTTAGTTTCTTAACCACATGTGAAAAGGTCTCATAAAAGTCAAAACCATCTCTTTAACCGTAACCTTTAGCTACTAACATAGCTTAATATCTTTCGATTTCACCATTAGACTTGTATTTGTTTTAAATGATCTTATAGACCCACTTACAACCTATAGGTTTCCTACCTTTTGGAAGATTAACTAAGGACCAAGTATTATGAGTTGTCTTCGAGTCTTGAATGTGCATGTATGAGTTGTTTCCGTCATGAACCGTTTGTGTCTTCATCTTTATCATTCTAGTGTGATATTTGATTATCTTTTGAGATTGAAGTACTTTTGTATTTATTTCCTTCCGTTTGATATAAGATTCACGTTTCTTGACAAGTATCCTTTAATATATACAATTAAGAATACCTATAAATCAACCTTATTTACTTGACATGTCATACAATAACAAAAATACTTCCAATTTCCGATTTTGATAAAGTCATACATACATTATTTGAATTACAACTTTTCTTCAAAAGCGTTAGAATAATATTCATTCTAAAGTATTATTTATTAAATTGATTTTGGACGGGTGTCAGTAATAATATACATATTTTATAACCAAATAATTAACTAAACAGTCAAATGATATGAATATTTTTTGGATGGATCAACTACCATACAATATATAATATTCTTCATTTCTTCTTCTTATTCTTCGTCTCATTTCCTTCACCAATCTTGAAAACATTAAAATGAAGGGAATTGAAAGACTACAGAAACTGGTTAATGGGTATCAGTCTGTAGGATTCATGCTTGTGATGGTAGTGATGATGGCAGTTGTTTACTTTAATGGAGATAGTTACAGTGGGATAAGTTTTGGAGAAACAGAAATGGAGGAGGATTATTCTAATTTTGAAGGTTGTGATTTCTTCAATGGGACTTGGGTTTATGATAACAGATCAAGACCTTTGTATAAAGAAAGAGAATGTTCTTTCATGGCGGATGATTATTCTTGTGGGAAATTTGGAAGAAAAGATTTCGAGTATCAGTTCTGGAAATGGCAGCCTCATGGTTGTCATCTTCCTAGGTATGTATGTATGTATGTATGTATGTATGTATGTATGTATGTATGTATGTATGTATGTATGCAGGGGTGAAATCAGGGGAGGGTCCACTATCCCTCCAATCACCGGAATTAGTCCGGTTTTTGTATATAAAAGTTGAATTTTTTAAAGAAAATAATGAATTGAACCCCTTTAGTATGGAACTTATGATAACTTTTCGATTAAAATGTTTTGGTTCTGTCGCTGTATGTATGTATGAGGTAGGTGTTCAAAGAACACTGTTTCTGTCTCATGCATGAGTTCATAAAGTTGAGATGCATGCATAAGTGTAACATGGTAAAAGACTGGTCACACTCATACAAAATGCCATGCTTACCTAGAAAATTGAGAAAGATGTTGCCAGGATGCATTGTGGGGTTGTACCCTTATATGATATAACTTAAATGTTTTTACCGGTCATTATTTTAAATATTTTTCACACATTTTAGATAAGTGTAAGAATTTTAATATAGTAAATTTGGGTTAATGTCTTTTTTTAATGTATAGTGACTTTAATATGTCAAACATGTTTAAAGTGTGATGGTTTTTATGATATTTAAAAATGCATTGGAAAAAATCAATTTTAATTTTTGTTAAGTAATAAGTTTTACGACTAATCGAGTTTTGAATGACACGTGTAGGTTTAATGGAACGGCAATATTGGAGAAGCTACGGGACAAGAGGGTTGTTTTTGTTGGGGACTCATTAGGAAAGAACCATTGGGTTTCACTTCTTTGTCTTCTTGATTCATGGATTCTTGAACCATCACATAAGGTTGCAGAATGGCATGGCTCATTGATCACTTTTAAGGCATCCGTAAGTCTATATATTTTGTCTTCTCTTCAATGCATGATACTTGGTGTACAAATGTGACATTTATTTGACTATTATTCTTATGTGACATCTTAGGAGTACAATGTTTCCATTGATTTTTATTGGGAACCATTGTTGGTTGAATCAAATTGTGATGATCCGGTCAAACACCGTGTAAGTGACCGGATCATGAAAATTGAGAGCATCGAGAGGCACGCCAAACATTGGATTAATGCTGACATGTTAATTTTTGACTCATATACGTGGTGGCTAGAGCCTAATATGACACTCGTGTAAGTATTTATTTCTTTGAGTATAGTTTTTTTAACATGTTTAGTATAGTAGATATATTGTAACACTAAAAGTTTGTCTATTTTAGGTGGGGATCGTTTGAAAACCCTAACAGAACTTTGATCGAATCTAGAAGGGTGACGCGCTATGAAATGGCTCTAAGAACATGGTCAAATTGGTTGGACACTCACCTTGTTCGCAAGAAAACTAGAATAATTTTCATAAGTCTCTCGCCAGATCACAAAGAGTATGCATTATACTAATAATTCTACATGTTGACCCTAATGCCTTGCTAATATTTTGTTGCTACTAATTCTAGGGGTGGAGACTGGGGCAAAACAATGGGAGAAAATTGCTTCAATGAAACTCAACCAATAATGGAAGAAGGGTATTGGGGAAAAGGATCTGATACTAATTTAATGAGAACAGCACAAACGGTGGTACAAGGTCTTGAAAAGAAAGGCTTAAACATTAAAATTTTAAATATAACCCAACTTTCACAGTATAGAAAAGACGGGCATCCATCTATCTACAAAAGGCATTGGGTTCCTCCAACAAAGCTTGAATTGGCAAACCCTTTCCAGTATGCGGATTGTATACATTGGTGTCTTCCGGGGTACCAGATGTTTGGAATGAGATCCTATATGCTTACATTCGTTATAAAATCTGAATATTTGTCATTGGTAAGTGACAACCTAGAATACATCATTTACATGCCATATAATAGGTTTTGACAAGAAAAAGTTTAGGTAGGTGGTTAGTGAGGATGGCATGTACAAAATATTCAAACAACTAAAAGTTGAAAGCTACTACTCCAAAGTCTTGTTTGGTGGTTTTGCTCCACCAACACTTTTGTTGTTTAGTTCTCTAAACCATTACCAAGTCAAAAGGTTTATTCCCTACTTTTTATTTTATAAAAATCTGATATGTTTACAGTTAGATTCGAGATATGATCACATTTTTATCATGAATATTTATAAAGTTATTAAATGTGTAAAATTTTATTTGTTTTCATAGGGCACATGGTTTCCAAAGAAAGGGAAATCTTGACCTATGTGTATCTCTACCCCGCACAAATTTTCTATTAGATGTCGATAAAGTAAAGCCATGTTCCGGATTTTATAAGCCAAAAAAAAGAGAATTAAGGAGAGAAAAGAAAGAGAGAGGAACAGAAGGGAAAGATATATACTACCAAAAAACTAGAAAATTTGCGACAACTGTTTTGTGTGAAATTTGTCGGAATTAGCCGTTAGCGACAAGTTTCCAACAAAAAGTGTTTGTTAGAAAAAAAAAAGTCCCGACTAATTTTCCTACGAATTAGCGACAAAAGCATTTCGTCGGTAGTTTCCGACAATATTCCGACGATTATATTAAATAAATAAGTTAACTTGTTTAATAAATTTGTCGGGAAATTGTAGAAAATCTTATGATTACTTTTTTTGTTTTTGTTTTTGTTTTTGTTTTGTCGGAAAGTTGTCGCTAACTTGTAGGAATTTCTTTTGTTTGTAATTTATCGGAAACTTTTGTAAAAAATATACATATTTTTAGTAGTGATAATTTAATTTCGTGTTCCCGAATGAGAGGTATATATTATGATTTAGGTTTAGGATATTTATTTTTATATTCTGATTATTGTATATTATTAAACTACGCTAAAATTTCGTGTATTACATGGGTTAAATAAATAAAATGTTATATATTTAGTAATAAAAATTTTATATTTTTAAAAACCCGTGAACCAGTATATTACATCGGTTGAATAAAATATAATGTAATTTGTTAACAAACACATTTGTCAAAATATGTTTTTAAAAAATGTAATCTGTCGTGACAGTTATAAGGTCTGTTAAGTTAGTTTTTAAAACATTTTTTTTTCAATTGAGTATTAATTTTTTAATTTAATTGATAAATGTTAGTTCATTTGATTGATGCTATAATAACTATTTATAATTAAATAATAAGTCTTTGTAGTTATATTTATTAATATAAAGATTATTATTTAATATAAGAGAGAAATAGAAAATCTAATATTTAATAGGAGAGAGAGACAGGAAAATAAAGTTAAGGAGTAACCAGAGAGTGACACGTGTCCTGAAGAGATTTTCATTTATTAGAGTAGTAAGATGAAGTCATAAAGACAAAGATGCTCCATTAAAAATCATTTTCTCATTAATTTTGTTTTACCTTTTTTCTTTCAGAGTATCGACGTGCAAAAAGTTGTAGAACACATAATTCAAATAAATGTTTTTTTTTCATTAAATTTTATTTTTTCACCTTTTGTTGAGTCTCTTTTTGGCTATGGTCTATTTTTCAACCTAAAAATCGCGTCTCCATGTATTACGGGTTTAACCGCATGAAAAATTGGACCGACATAAACACGCGAGGGAACAATAAATCCCGTAATTTAAGCATTTTTTATTTTGAAAATTATCGTTTCTATTAACATTTCCATAAATAATTATTGGTTTGTTAATTTTATGAGTCAAATTCAAATTAATTTTCTTCTGAACCAACTCCTGAAAAAAATAAGCAGTCTATTGATTTTAAGTTTTTTTTTTGAAGTTAATAATCAAGTAAAACCATTTAATCGGTTTCTGTATTTATTTAAATTTAAACTTCCTCGTAAAAATAATATATTATGAGAATGTTATTTTTAAGAATGTTGAGTAATTTCTAGAACCACATAATGAATCATACAGTGAAATATAATTTAAAATAGATGATAATATGAAAGTAAAATAAGTAGAAGTTAAAATTTAGATTTTTTTTTTTCAAAACCTAAAATCAAACCCATTAACGAGATGACCGTCACAATTACAAACTAATGGCAGGTAGACGGGCAACAAGCTGCGCCGCTACCCCATTCTGAATAGCAAATCCTACTCTACTAAACACAAAGTTCCCCCCATAAATATATGCGGTGTTACTGCTGACCACCCGCTGAACCCGCTGACCACCCGCTGAACCCGCTTAAGGAACCGCACCGCATCAGGGGCGAGAGCGCCAAAGGTGTCAAAGGCAAACGGTACGAACACGTGCTGATTCACGAGGCAAGCTTTTTCGTGCTTAGCTACTTTACCCGCCTCTGCCTTGTTTAAAAACAAGAATGTCAGCGGGCCGAAGGGTTAATCTCCCATCTAATGGGTCGGCCAAGAAGTTCACCGGGGCTTCCTTTTTAGCAGAGATCCCTGCCCGCTTAAGGACATCAAAAAGCACATCTCGAACTAGGTCATGTCGGTATTTGAAGCCCGGTAATTCTCTGCAATGGACAACATGCTCCCCAAAAGAATCCAAGCAAGCCTTCCGACAAACGGGACACGGGTCATCAACCGGGAAAAGGGGTACCATCAGCCGGTATTTGAGGATAGCCCGATATTCCACTGGCGACATACATTGCCCTAAACCTTCGATGGGAACAACTGACAGGAAATCCTGAGCATGGGGGGCTCGCAAACACTCGAACACGGCTCGCTGCCGCGGGGACAAAGCGAACTTCTCTTCTAATGTCTTGACAATTTCACTATATAAAGCATTCGCCAAAATTTTCTGTGCTTTAAGGGGGGCGGTGTCTTTAATATAGAAACCGTCAATATCAAGATCGGGAAGAGAACTATGCAGAGTGTCCAACGCACCCCTGTAATCAGAGTCAAACAACCCACCACCACTTTCGCGAAGAATGTGGTCTTGAAGAACCCAAGATTGGGCCCTTGAAGCCACAAAAGCGTAGGAAGAGGCGTCCCCAGCCGAGCAAATCCCAAGACCCCCAAATCGGGTCGGGAGGGAAGCTAACGTCCATTGGAGGTCCCCAAAAAAGGCACCCCCACAAACAACAATGTCCTCAATCGTTTTCCGAAGACCTGTGTCAAAAACAGAGACGGCTTCCCCGACATAAGAAGGCTGACAAGTCCTGAGCCCAAACAGCAGTTTAGCAACCCCCATGCACGAACGAAGCAGGAGGAGTTCGCTCTGAGGGTTCTGAAGGCGTTTGAGGCATCCCATCAGGTCAACCGCACGTTTGGCTCTTTTGAGGGCCAAACCACTAATAAACTCCCCATCTCTGCTGACATCACCACCTAAGAGTTTCACCCCATGCACCGGCCTACCAGTTTCCCGCGAAAATAAGCTCTCTCGAGTCTTCACCCCGTCGCATGTAGGCCAAAAAACTTCAGTTTTTTTTATGTTGACAAGGAGGCCCAAAGAGGGGCCCTCCACTCTAATGATGTCTAAAGCCTTGGCAACCTGAGTAGCATCTCCAATAAGGGTCCCATCATCCAGGTACCATGCGTGGAAAAGAAGCTTGCAGCGATCTCTGATCCGGAGGACAAGGGGGGTGTAAAACAAGGGCAAAAAGGAGAGGCACTAAAGGATCCCCCTGCTGAACCCCCGTGGAGGACCAAATATAATCATTCCCCACATAAAATCTAGCTGGCTGGCCATATAAGAAATCAACCCAAACAGAGATAGATGGACACATTTTCTAAAAGTTATTAAATTTAACAAAAAATCTAAAAGTTATAAATAGTTTTGAAAGGGAAAAAAAGTAAACTAAAGGAAAAGAAACTATTTGGGTGGTAAGGGTGTTTATAGATTGTCTAAAACAAAGAAAGTATGTCGGTTTCAATTGTTTGGGATTTATGCAGTTTGGTTCACAGTTTGATTTTAGGTTTTAAGGGTCCGATAGTTTACCGGTTCGACTGACTGTTTGAAACTTGCAACCAGTCATGAAGGCCAAGTCGTCATTTTGTAATATGGATACGCCAGACCATTACTGGTTCTAGTGTTATAATCAGGAATCTAATAGCGACACCAAAAAGAAGGGGTGTTAAAAGAACATTGAATTTTTTTTTGAATACTTCCTTATTATTTAAGTCTAATTATATAGTGAAAAGACTTTATATAGTGTCCCGTTATGTTCAATAAACTATTTATTGTAAGGGAAGATATGTAAATTCAACCCAAGGTAGGTCACTAATTTTATTTGTTTAAGTAACAAAACAGGTTTTCTAGTTAGAACACTTTAAAAAAAAATAAACAGACTTGATATTTAATTTTAAAAAACAGAGTTAAAGTTGGTCGCTTAATCATATGATGAAACATTAATATTAGTAAACTGAGTTGAAATGAAAGCAAAACGAATAACCAAAGGATCCAAACCTAAAAATTTTGTACTAATGGAACCGGACCAAATGGATGTTAAGCTTGGCCTGCTAGGTTGTCTGAGGCTAGGAGATCTTGGTCTGGGCCAATTGGGTTGGGCAACTTTGACTCTGTTAATTGTTGAAACCCATAGCTTTGAACCGACACATTTAGCACATCACCGAGTAGACCCGATCCCTAAACTTTTGACTCTTCATGCTACACTACCTTAAATCTCTCCAAATTTAGGTCTTTTGAAACCAATATGTTTTATAATTTGAATTAGCATATACGCATTTTAAATTTTTCATAATTCCTTTTAATTAAAACTAGGGTGAAGACGAGCGTGTTGTGGCGGCGGCGTATGTCGATTCCTCACGTGTTGTGACTCACTTCGCACGTTGCGACGTAAGTACTTAGTTATCGTGCGCTCATATTATGTCAACATTTGTCAAATTCATAAAAGAAATTTGAATATAGTAAAAAAAACATTTACACGTTGTAGCTCGTTAAACTACAAAATAAATCAACGTCTTAGAAACTTTTACATATATAAAAAAATCAAAATCATTACGTAAACTCACGTGTTGCAGTTAGAGTTGCACGTTGTAATGAAGGCATAAACTCGTGACAGAAAAACAAAGCTTAAACGCTAAGACCCGCGCGTTGCGGTGAAGCCGTACGATGACACTAACATGGGTAAGGGCGCATATGCGAACTTAGTTGCGTGCGTTGAGGTGGTGACGCTAACGTGATTAAGTACATAAAAAACGTACGAATTTAAGACAGGTCGGTTTTGGAGATTGAACAATAGATAGGAAAATGTATTATGCCTCGCACATTGCAGCTTAATAATAAAAAAAGTTATCAAAACTAAAAAAATAGCAAATCTTAAAAGAAAAAAAACATAAAAATTCAATTAGAAACACAACAAACATCGGCTTTGTTGGTGGCCTTTCTTTGGTCACTGACATTGCCTTATAAGGTTTAGTTAATTCTAATACGTCAAACGTCTGAGGCACATGTTTAGCAAAATATATGAAGCATCAAACTTGTGGAGTGTATGTTCATTTTCTGTTTCTTTCTTTTTCCCTGATGTACTATCATGTGCTAGAATCTGGCTCGCAGTTTGGTTTTATGAAGAAAAAAAATGAAGCATCAAACGTGCGTAGCGTTTTTCTCTCATTTGTTCTATCCAAAATGATCAAGAGCACAAAATTTAATAATTACTCGGGTCCACAAAATAGCGATCCATTGGTGGAGTTGGAGGCTAGCCGTTGAGACAAACAACATACACAACACAGGTGCGCATGGACTGTCACATTTTAAGATCTCCATGATGTTGATAGTACCATGCTTGGTGGACAATGTGTTTCAATTTACATTCGTTAAGTAATTGATGTAGGGACGATCCATACGACCCACAAACGGGCATCAAGACGCGCCTCATGGCGAGCCAACGCGGTTTTAAAGTGTCCACAGTGTCAAGTATGAAGTACCTCATGAAAGCTTCCATGTGTCATAATAATGAGTAGTTATATTTTGTGTAATAATCTATATGGTAGATGGTTTTAAAGGGTAAATCAATTTCAAGTTTCCATAAAAGAATATCTTTCGATAATCCAAAATAAAATAAGTAAACCAAGAATATGTTTTGTATATTAAGATTGCTAATTAGGGTTACAGGGTGATCCGTCGTGGAACACCGCCCCCCTCGACAGCATGAGGAGGAGCATGCGAATGAGGGCGTGGAGTCAGCCGTGAGCCATGTGATACCTTGAAACACCGCTCTCTCTCTCTCTCTCTCTCTCTCACATACACTACAATCACACCCTCACACAAGTCACTCACTTGGGTATACCACATACCCAATTAGAGTGGTGTGAGCAACTCAACCAAGTGATGTGACGTGACGTCCACATAGCTGAAAATGTGCCTTACTTGAGACTCACTCGGATATACCACATACTCTTGTATAAAGAGACATTACACTTTAATACCCTAAACTATCACTAATACTACTCTTATCTAATATTCGCTCACAAACAAATCTATACTAATAAATAAAGGTTTAAAGTGGACACTTTTCACTTTCTCATGCCTCCTCACATTGATTTTCCCGCCTCTCTTATAATAAATGCGCATTTATATTATTAAATAATAATGATATTATAAATATATTATTAAAAAATAATACCAATTATATTAAATAAGAATATATAATAGAAAATCAAAATATAACTATTTAAAGAAAAATACTAATTTGTTATATGCACACACATTTCCACTTGATATATCTCGAGACATTCATAATTGTCTGACAAGTTATAACGTATTTACATATTTATAAGTTTTTTTTTAATATATACAATCTCGTGTAATACACGGAATTCTAACCTAGTAAATGTATTATATTAAGATTGTTAATTAGGGTTACAACTTAGGGATCTCTTTTATCCTAAAAGATATATTAGACTTTAGTATAGTAAACTTTATAAAATAGTTATTAAGTTTTAAAAGTGTTTTTAGTATACTAAAGTAGGGAATGTAAAGTAGTAACTAAGTTTTTAAAAGTGTTCCAATTAGGTTATACGTATTTCATATGATATACACACTCAAGTATAGTACAGTGAGTAACCTAATTAAAATATTTTTAAAACTTGATTACTATTCTGTAATATTTTCACACAAAAGTATCACCAACAATGCTCCTCTGTCCGGTCTCATAAAAGTTAATATACCATTCTTGTGTAACATAGGGAGTAAGTAATAATATCAGCAAAACAGTAGCAGTAGAAGTGAGGTTTAAAGTGAAAGCATGGCCTCATTGGGAGCATGTGAACATCATCATATGCCATCATCATACATGCATGTGACATCCCTTCATCGGGTTCCCACTCTCCCTACCAACAATCATACCATTTTAGGCCACACCTTCTCAAACATTTAGCCAAAAGTTGTATCTCTACTGAATTTTATTACTATTACATCTTTCTATAAACTTTCAAAAAAATTTAAAAATAAAATCTGTAAAGATAATATATATGTTGCTACAACAATAGTGTATTATGACTATGTCAACCTACTCTTATTTTAAATAGAGAATGTAATACAACCGTTTTTTTCCGTTAAAACTTACTAGTTACATATTACAAAGACACATAACTTCATTACGACCGCGATACAACCAAAAATACTAAAACTAGACGATAACAAGACGTCTCAAAACAAACTCACATCACAATGAGAGATTTCCTTACAAGGTACCGATACGATGCCACCTTTCGTTTCCTGGAAGCCGAGTTATCAACCGATAACACTAGTTTTCCAGCCTCTTTTGTGGTATACGAGTTATGAACCGCCTCTTCTGTGGGCCCCATCTTCCTCTGCTTCTCCACTGCGATCGTGTAGCTTCCGGTCGCGATCGGGACGTACTCGGCACTGTATTCCAAATCCCACCCTCCAACCACGATATCCCAAGTTATCGTTGAACCCGCCTACATAACATGAACAGTTAAAAATAATTAGTTTCGTTACGAGTAAAGCATAAAGGCTAAATCCAAAGGAATCTACCTCAATGCCTTCAATTTGAATATTGACCTTTTCTCCGCCTTTAACCGTGAACTCGGAAGCGGATTTGGGTGGACCGGTGTTCAAATCACTGGGTCGACTCAGTCCACCGTACTGTACTGGTACATCCTCTGGACTTATGTACCTAAATCCATCAACCAAATTCAAATACACAACCACACTCTACCATGTGCATGTGTTGTACACTGTGCATCAAGACTTGGTACATTTCTCAAGTATGGAAAAGTAAAGTTGAAGAATGATACTCACTTGTAAAGAGTTTCTGCAGCATTTCCTTCCTTGGAAAGCACAAACTTGCTTTTGGTTCTTTGGGTTAAAAATGGGCTGAACACTGAGTACAACATGCTGAAGTACCATGGTACATTGATGAAGATCTACAAAAAAAATTATAAATTTCCATACATAAACATATTACTTGTCTTAAATAAAAGTAATTTTTATACAACACAAGGTACAACTATCAATGCGTGATGTACAAGTGGCTACAAAAGCCAAGAGAATAAAAAAAAGAGTATTGTGCTTCATCTTTTGTTTTTTATTTGGAAAAACTAATTGATACAAGACACTGATGCACAGTGTTCCAGTTTTTAATTCTATCCAACTTATTGGAGGGAGGATTCTTTCTGAGATGTTCGAGATTCGGTTGTACCGTACAAGTCTCCAATGTGCATAAATTGGTTGTACTGTACAAGACAACAACGCAAGGGATTCTACTATTTTAAAAATTCAGCAGAAAGCTACAAAATTTCAATCATTGAAGTCTTGCAGAGTACTCACTTGTGAAATGAAGATTTAGTCATGCATATAAGAGTTGTACTGTAAATGCACAAGCATTCAAGATCATTTCAAAATCAAGAATAACGAGTTGTGCATAATATAGTTGTACGGTACAAATTATTAATGCACACAATGTGATTTGTGGTATGTCTACGGTATTTGTCCGTATGCATTGAATGGTTGTACTGTACTCATCATTGATGCACGAGCTTTCGATTTCAAATCATTGGTATACGCCAATAACCCAACTATGCACAAAAGTTTTTGGAGGGAAATTTGGCAATTGAAGTGCCGTACGAGCAAAACCATTTTCTAGGTAATTGTGTTGGAACTTGGAAGTGAAAACCCAGCAATTGAATTGCACCGTACGACCCACCAATGCACAAACCAACTTTTCTAAGGAGATTGGACTTAGCAATTGAAGTACCCCACCAGCAACAATTTCTGGGTAATACTATAAAACTTAAAAAACATTTAAGTTTCAAATAACCATTACGCATCAATGACTTGTACATGTACAGTACAACCCACCAATGAATAGACCTTTTAAGAACAATCATTTAGCAATTTAAGTATTAGCAACACTTCCTAGAAATTAATAGACCCATACTCTATGCAGTATGGGCTTGTAGCATACAAGCCACCAATGCAAAGACTTGTTTAGGAGGGAAATTTAGCAATTGAAGTGCCTTACTAGCAACGGTTTCAAAACATATAAAATAATAACTGACCCATACTCTACGCAGCATGGGGCTGTACCGTACAACTCTTACATGAACACAACTTATCCTTCTTTTTTTTAAAATTTAGCAGATGGAAACACCTAAGTCCATGCATTATAGGGTTGTACTGTACAAGAAATTTATGCATACAACATTTTTATAAAAAATTTAGCATGCCAAAAGAATAAAAGTACCTTCCTTGCAACCATTTCTGGGTAATTATCTTGAAACAGAGACAGAATGTGATTAGAAGCAACCCTAAGCTCTCTTTTAGGCATATCTTTAAGATCAGTAACCTGAATAATTGAATTAATCCCACCAGGCTTAAAATGCAGCATCTTGATTCCTCTTTCAAGAACTTGAACTCTCCACCTTAAAAACTTCTTCAACTTGTCATTATCCCCAAAAATCTTTTCATACATATCTTTATCTTTAAACACCCCATAAGCATTATAACAAACCGGATGGCCTTCTCTATCATACCCATTCATGTAAGCCACCACCCCTTCAAGCTCTTTAAACCCTAGATCCTCTTCAACAATGGAGTCAGCCCCAAACTCCTTCCGCCATGAAAGACACTTGACAAGCATGTTGAGTGAATCTTGAACCCTAAAGTCCCTCGCCCGGAGGAATTTCAACAGGATGACGTCGGATTTTTCAGTGACGGCGGTTGTGGGTAGTAATGGGATGCCCCACATGGATGCATCGCCGTCGGAAGTGGTGGTGGTGAGTTTGTCTTTGAGTTCTTGGAGGGCTTTCTTTTCGGAGGGTTTACGGTTGTGGAGGTGGTAGGTGTCTTCTTTAAACGACGGCGTACGGTGGGGAGTGGTGGCGGAGTCGATTAGCGGTTCCATTGGTGGTTATTAGGAAGATCTGAGAAGCACCCAGACGGAAATTTTGAATCTTTTAAAGAATTGAGAGATGCCCAGATGGAAATTTTGAAACTTTTGAAGATTGGAGAGATGTTTGGGGATTTTAAAGATGGGAAATTAGGGGGATTTGTGGGGCTATTTGGGTAGCGTGACTAAAGGGAAAAAGAAAGAGACAGGTCTATGAATATGATGGGTGGACTAAAGGGGTTAGAGCACAGTATAATTGAGGTGACATGATTAATGCTTGCGGTGATTTCTTTTTTATTTTTATAAACAACACAAATTCTTGATTCTATATTAAATGTGTCACTCCAATGTTGTAATTATTGGTTCAAAGTTCAAATAAATCTTTACAATCATTTGATAAATATCTTAGAAATTGTTTTTTTTTTGCTTTTTTAATTTATTTAATTAATTAAATTTGTGTAATATCGAGTTGGATATCGGAGATTCGGTGCAAAAGAGATTACGAATCAATGAAAAAATATTAGGAAGTAAGCTATACAAGAGGTTAGGACAAAACATTATTATTGTGAGTATTTAAACTTTATGACAAACAATATGATATTCAACAACACGAAGGGAGGCGGAGAAAATTTTAGAAAAAATTAAAACGAGTTTGTATGTTTGGTTAAAAAATAGAGAAATTTTTATTTATTAGATTGGAAAGGATGGTATGGTTTTGGTGTATCTTTGTAATTCCCTTTGGTGTCTTCTCTAGCATCTTGCTAGGGACATTTTTATTTTAATAAATTTATTTTCTCTTTAAAAAAAATTACTTTTTAACATTTGTATCAATTAGTTGACACATGTAAGTGTAACTTTTTTTTAATTTTATATTTGATTTGGATTGAGAAAATTAATAAATGCGATAAAAGAAATTCTTCATTTTTATAGAGTCATTTTAGTTTAAATTTTTAAGAAAACATGACAATGAGTAGTCATTTTAATGTTCAATCATATAATTTATGTTTTTATATTAGAAATGTACTTAAATAATTTAAAACTCTTTCAACTAGGTTCTCTTGCTATAGATTTCAATTCAAGTACCCATTTTTTAATTCAATATATAATCCGATACATTTTCAGAATTATTTTACCATAGGTTCACGATTTAAGTGGTTCACCACGATCAATGAATATTCTTTAAATAACAAAATATTGTCCATGATCCATTATTATTAAATAATAAAATATTGATAACATCCCATATAACATATTATGTTACTGGCACCCGTGTATAAAAAGGGTCCTTTGATATAACATAATTATTCTTCCACATCATTTCTTATTATATCTCAAGCGCTAATAATAATACCATAAACTATCGGAATCATTCCACTCCTATCAATAGAACATTCTCCACTATAAGACCCAACCAAAGAAGCCTTCATTACTAAACACCATGGAGTGACCTACTCAAATTCGACATGTGTGCTTGAGTGAGTATACCTTAATCAGCCAAATATATAATTTCGTTTATATACATATCTATGAATGTGTAATTTATGTGTAGGATGTAAGAAGTATAAAACTTTTAAAATTTTTACCATTGATACAAAAATTGTACGATTTAGGTTTGTTTTCTCTGTTTTTACAGAATTTTTTTGTTTTGAAATGAACTTCACTATATATATGTGTGTGCGTGTGTAATTTTGCAAGAAAAATCCATGTTATGTTCTAGTTGTATTTTTCTTCATACCGAGAGTAGTGACACTAATTCGTGATAAAAAAGTGAAGATAAATAGTAGGAGTTAGATTTAACTATGTAAGGGTTTAAACGAAAATGTCCTTTCATGTTTCATTGACGTTAAAGGATGACGCATGTTAAATATCAATGTTAGGGTAATTGGGTGTGTGAAAGCCTCATAAATGCTTTTTATTCTCGAGCTTGCAATCAAGTTATGTGGCTTGTGATTAATCATCTATAGAAGCCTCATAAATCATGAAACTCATATATAGTGAACTTCTTTCTTAATGTTTAATTTATTAGATTTTTATTGTTTTTATGAATGTTTATGGTGTAATATAAATCAGTCTAATATGCTCTTCTTCATGAGAATGTGAGCTAACTTGTATTTCTTTAAAAAAAAGTGTTACCAAATCAAAAGTAATTAAGATAGATATACCATAGTGATCATGATAAGTATTAAGATGGTATATTAGTCTTTTATAACATATTCATGATGTAATTACACTAATTAGATGACTATAAATGATGGATATATTTCCATGACTCAAAATGTTTTTATTTGCATGACAAAAACTCTCAATAAAAAATTTTTAAGAAATATCATACTCTAAAGATATTTCATCGGTCATTTTGGTATGTTCATATTCAAGGCACGTAATGATAGTGTACCAACCATCAATACTCTCCATCTTGTTGAATCTTAATGTCTTGACTATCAGCCACACCATGGAACAATTCAACTGACCTCCAATAAAGCAATTCTTTCTCCCACCCCCAAACATTGATCACCACAGTCATAGTAGTATAACTCAATCCGATCCTCTAATAGAAAACTTGATAACTACACGTCAATAGTAATGTTTATATACAATGACAACTGTGAAAACATTTTATTTCACCTGTGTTTTTAATATTACAACTATAAAATTGTATTCTTTTGTATGTGTCATGAATCTAATCTTATCATATTTGTTCTTTTGTATGGACTTCACACACTCACTCAAACACTTGTTAAAATGTTTCTCCACTTTTAGGCTACAACATTCTAACCCTTAGCTCAACATTTGTTAAAAGCCTTTAAAACACTTTTACTCACACTTTAGTTAAAAGTTAAAACCATTATTTTACCCACACCATTATTCACACACACAACCCATCACTCTTGTCTGTACGATTATCTATTTTAAGGTAATTCACCTCAAAGTATACATTATATAATACAATAGAAACGGCTAAGTAAGTAACTTAAAAAAATTCAAACTAGAAAGTCTAACAAATTTTGGCCACCCAACATATGGTACGCCGCCATGTGGTGTATCTTACGTCATTTCTTTAACAAGTTTGTGTGCAGGGGCGCAACTTAATGAGGGCCCAGTGGGATCCGGCGCCTCCGATTTTTCGCTCAAAAGTATTAATTTATATGTATTCGGTTGAAAATTTTATAGGTATTAAGTTCCGGGCCTCCTTTGGCAAGAAAAAAAATCGCATCCCTCGTGCGTTTTTCTTCAAGATTCATCACTGTTTGGGAGTATGTCTGGTACATCATAAGGGTTGGGCGTATCCCTTATCTAGCCGGCATACGACTGCCTTAGAAGGTATACGGCTCTACGCCAGTCTCTGTATCCCTTTATAGATCTAGGTATCTCTTTTTGTCTAGCAGGGCCGGCCCTGGGGTAGGCCGAGCCGGGCCGCCGGCCAGGACCCGTTTTTTTCGGGGGCCTAAAATTTTTACGGGGCCTGTATATATATGTTTTTTTTATAAAATTTTAAATACCGGTTTTATATATTGAGTATTTTTTATGAAAATTTAAAATATATTGGGCCCTTTTTATAATGGTTGGGCCCTTTTAATGTTTATACTGGTTGGACCCATTTAATCTTTAGAATATTTGGGCCTATTTAAATTTAAAACCCATTAACCCTTTAATAAAAAAAAAAGAATTCTGCAAATAGGGAAGGAAATTTCTTGTGCCTGTTTGCCTCCCTCTCCACGTCTGGCGTCTCCACTCCACGAACGAACGAACGAACGACGACTCCACCAAAAAAATAGCCTTAATTCAGTCTTGGTTTAAAGGTTTTAATCCATTCATTCATTCACTACCATAGGTTAGTTTAGTGGCTTGCCAATTTGCCATGAGTTTTAAATTGTTTGACAAATTGATAAATTGATGATTGCCAATTTGCCTAAATCAAGTTATTTCCCTTATTCCATGACTCATTGAACTATAAATTGTTAATTAATTGACTTATTAATTTTTATTATTAGTTAGAATTGTAAATGTTAATTGTTGAATTTTGATTTGATTTTTAGAAATCATGCCTCCTAAACAATCATCCGGTGCTCAAAAACGCAAAAGAAAAAAACTAGATGAATCAATGACAAAGTCTCAAGTCGGTGCTCTATTGAAGTTTTTGCCTAAACCGCATGTTAAAAAGAATGTTGAAGAGCATGTACAAGTAGAAGAGGCGGACGAGCAAGAACATGTTGAAGAACAAGATCATGTTGAAGAACAAGATCATGTGGAAGTAGAACTTGAAAAGTCGGAAGAGGAAGAACATAATCCTATTGATATATTTGATCCACGAAGGTGGGAAGGACTTAATTCTGATGAGATTAAACTTTTAGTCGAGAAAGGTCCCAAAATGAGATAATTTTTATGCTAGCTCAAGAAATTAAGATAAAAATAATCAAGGACATAAAGGAAGCAAAGTACTACTCCATAATACTTGATTGTACTCTCGATTCAAGTCACCAAGAACCGATGACTATAATAGTGAGGTATTTAAAATTCTCATCTAATTTTGTTACTGTCGAGGAGTCCTTTTTAGGGTTTTTGAATGTTAATGATACCACCGGAAAAGGACTATTTGCAATTACACTTGAAGAGTTAAAGTCTCTTAGTCTTGAACTATATGATATGCGTGGTCAAGGATATGACAATGGAGCAAATATGAAAGGAAAACATTAAGGAGTGCAAACTAGATTTTTAAAGGAGAATCCTAGAGCATTTTACACTCATTGTGGTTGCATTCTCTTAATCTTATATTATGTGATATGGCTAACAGTTGTGTTAAAGGAAAAAGTTTTTTTGGAAAGATCCAACGTATTTATACTATCTTTGCAAGTTCGATTAATCGGTGGCAAACTTTGAAAGATAATCTCAAATCTTGGAGTCTTAAGTCACTTTCTCAAACTCGTTAGGAAAGTCGTATCGGGAGTGTTAAGGCTATTAAAATGCAACTTGTTGAAGTACGAGAAGCTTTACTTGAAGTTGGGGAAAAAGATAATGATGCTGCAATTGCAAGTGAAGCAAATTCAATAGCAGAAAAAGAAATTGGTGAATTTGACTTTTTGGTTTAAATTGTTATCTAGTATGAAGTATTAGACAAGGTGAATGAAGTGAGCAAAAAGTTACAATCAAATGATATGCATCTCGAGACTGCTATTAAAACAATAAACAAATTGATTGAATACTTCAAAGGATATAGAGAAACTGGTTTTTCAAAAGCAATTGATGAAGCTAAGGATATTACTATTGAAATGGACATTGATCCGAAATTTCCAGAAAAACATTTGATTAAAAGGAAAAAAAACATTTGGTGAGAGTTCAACTAGCCAAGAAGCTTCATTTACACCCGAAGAGAATTTATTATTGATCAAGCTATTGCTTCTCTTGAGACAAGATTTGATCAATTTAAAAACTATAAGAAGTTATTTGGTTTTTTGTTTCCACTCAACTTGAGGGTAATTGAAGATAAAGATCTTAAGTTGTCTTGTCGTTTTCTTGAAAATGCACTCAAGTTTGAAGGAAGATCGGATATTGATTGTGATGAACTTTATATGGAGTTGAAGTCATTTGACACCTTAGAAATCAGTGAATTTAACAACCCTATAGATGTTTTGAAGCATTTGAATGAGTTACAAGAAAATTTCTCAAATGCAAGGATTGCATATAAAATATTGTTGACTATTCCAGTCACGGTGGCATCAGCAGAAAGGAGTTTTTCGAAATTGAAGTTATTGAAATCATACTTACGATCTACAATGACCCAACAAAGACTTAGTGGATTGGCGATGATAGCTATCGAGAACGAAATTTTAGAGAGTATAAACTGCGAAGAGATGATCAAAGAGTTTGCTATCAAGAATACTAGGAGAGCTTCGCGAATCATCCGTTAGCTATTACGGTATGTAATATAACATAATATATTTTTTTCTATATTTATTGCTATAACGTTAATCGTCGTTTAAAAAAAATTTAGTTTATATATTTGTTCGTATAGACCTTTTTTTCGGTTTCGGCCAAGGCATTTAAATCCTCGGGACCAGCCATGTTGTCTAGTTTTCCAATCATACTTGATTATACTTGTAAGTATATCATAGTATAAACATATCCGGTTGCCCACATAATCATAGATAAATACAACTTACCAAGGTTAATGTGTCAATTTTTTTTAATTTATTAGTACTATTATATTAAATGCTAATAAAATAATAAATAAATAGTTTTTGAACAGAATTAAAATGGTTAACGAAAACATCTTCCCCATTGTGTTCATCAAGTCTCCTGCCAAACATATCTAACCTTTGAAAATTAAATGATTTTTTGAAAGTTGTTATTATGGGAAGACGTTTTTAAAACATTTATATACAAAATAAAAAAGCAAAAAATTAAATTTAGAAAAATTATTTTGTGTGGTGGGTCATATGTCATTCCTTTAAAATCCCATCATAACCAAAGTCCAGGCCTAAGTTTAAAAAATTGTCCATACCCACTCTTTTTCAGACCAGAATTTCTTACAACATTGAAAACTGATCCAACATTACACTTTTGTCCCCATGTATTATCACTTGTACCCCTCTGCTTTTCTATCACTTTGTCTCTTCCTTTATTTCTATTTCTATATATTTTTCTTATACTTGTTCTCTTCTAATTTTTAATTATTTAACCAACATTACTCTACTTTCATACAAATCATTTATTATGGGTTAAATACACAAACAAATTCAAATATATCTTTTCCATCCTGAGATACCTGCAAGTGAAAAAAAGTGATTAGTTTTATGTTATTTTATACTAGATAGAGTAAGGTATATATATATATATATATATATATATATATATATATAGGGGAGGATTAAATAAGAAGTTGTTTTCGGCTAAGAACTCTAAGAAGTGACAAAAACATTAAGAAACGATATCAAATGAACTCGTATTGAGCTCATTCCAGTGGCGTTGGAACCGTATCGTCGAACTCTACCATCTTAGCTTTTAGGGTTTAGATCATAGGGTTGAATTTTAGGATTTTAGCCTTAGGGTTTAGGTTTTTTTTGGGTGTGGGGTTGGGTGGGGGTGGGTTTAGGTTTTTTGGGAGGGGGTTTAGGTTTTTGGGGGTGGGGGTGGTGGTTTTAGGCTTTTCGGGGTGGGGTTGGAGGGGGGGTTTAGGTTTTTGGGGGTGCGGGTGGAGGGGGGTTTAGGTTTTTGGGTCCGGATTAAAGTTCGATGAGACGGTTCCAACGCCGCTCGAATAAGCTCAATCGGAGTTCGTTTGACCCACTTCTTAGCCTTTCTTAGCGAAAAATCACTTCTTAACGGAACCTTCCCCTATATATATATATGATAATTTTTATGAATACCGTGGTTGTAAGGTAAAATCACGGAGTTAAGAATTTGTTTTGGTATCGAATGTATTACCTTGAAAATAAGTTAAGTGAACCAAAGGAGAAATGTTCAATTGATTGGCTTTGAAGGGGTTTAAGATATTAAAACCCAATGTAAGAACCAAACAAACCGGATCTCCGGTTTAAGGGGCTTAAGATATTAAAACCCAATATAAGAACCAAACGAACCGGATCTCCGGTTTAAGGGGTTTAAGATATTAAAACCCAATGTAAGAACCAAACGAACCGGATCTCCGGTTTAAGGGGTTTAAGATATTAAAACCCAATGTAAGAACCAAACGAACCGGATCTCTGGTTTAGGGACTTGAAGGGGATTAAGCGATCAAAAGGCCGAAGGCAATCCTGCCGCGGCTGAAGGCCTGCCGCGGCTGAAGGGAATAGCCGATGGATTAAACATTACGACAACAAGAGACCACATGCCGCGGCTGAGAGCCTGCCGCGGCTGAAGGTGTGTCACGGCCGAACCTGTACGTTTAATAAGGGACCACCTGCCGAGCCTGCCTACGGTTGAGAATCCTCCTCAGGAAAATCGAGGTTCTAAAGATGAAGGCTAGAAGGAAAGAACAAGGACGGAACCAAAATACCCAACCCCAGCCGCGGCTGAGGCCATGCCGCGGCTCAAGGGTGTCACGGCCGAAAGGTTGATTCGTTTGATGTCGGACGGCATCTCCCACTCAACACTTAGAAAATATCAAAGAAGTTACGAAGGAAATAATCTCATACCAGAAAATAATACTAAATAGCTAAGATAACGTCTCATTGGGCATAAGAGTCAACTATAAAGACAACACCAATAGGGAAACCTGAACCCATGATAGAAAGAGGTCAGGTAAGAACCAGTAACACAAAAAGGGAAGTCAGCTAACAAGACAAGATATGTCAGGGACAGAACCTGTACACAAGGAACACGGGTCAACTATATAGACAAAGGTAATTAAACACACCCTGAACTCTCTAAGCACGAAAGAGGAAATAACGGTCATATTAGCAGAAGCAGAGAAAGATGTTTGACTGCAGGCAACCTATAATGGATATTCAGTCCAAACATCTTGACCATGGATACCTTATAAATAGTCCAGTCGATTTCAAAGGTGAGACCCATCATTTTTCACTCACATATTCATAATACCCGAACTTACTTACTTCTCTCTCTCTTTTACCTTCCATTACACACATACTTATTCTCACGCCGGAGGGTGGTCACGAGGAGAAAACTCCTTCTGCTCGTGGCGAGGCTCACGGTGTTTCCTATTTTGCAGTTCACCCTTTCAAGACCCGGAGATCCCGTCCGTTCTTCCAAGCCCAAGTCTAGAAGTTCCAGCTTAACTTATCCATCCAGCACTGCTTCAAGACTTCCGCCTCTAGGTGATAAGTTTTGTAGCAACATTTGGCGCCATCCCGTGCTCTAAAACAACAACAACAAAAAAAAAACGATGGGCGAGGGCGAGGAAACTCCTCACATTGAAACCAGAAGTTCTGATGTCCTGTACCCAGACGGTAGCAATGTTACCGGGGGAGAGGGAATCAAGAACCCGAAGAGTCGTCTTAATGATTCTGAAAAACAAAGGACTGACAAGGTAGTCGTTACACCAGAGTTCTTACGACAGAACCGTCAACAGATCCTCGCTATGTTACAGGAGGAGGAAAAAGAGCGCCAATTAAAAGAAATCCGAACCCGTCTAGAGTTCGGAGACGACGAGGATGACGACTCACTAAAGAAAAGCGAAGAAGAGAAAGATAAGCTACATAACACTGAGGTTGTGCGTCAGGGGACAATCAAGAGGAAGAAAGATTTCGAAGATGACTACAGCAAACCATACCGACCGTCCACGGCGCGATCAAGATCCAAGTTTATCAACAAAATTGCAGAGTTTACTTTTCCCCCAAAACTAAAAATGCCATCAAACGTGGGGAAATACGATGGTTTGGGTGATCCAGATGACCATCTTGCAGTTTTCATAGGTGCGGCCGAGGTGGAACAATGGTCTATCCCGGTGTGGTGTCACATGTTCATGCAGACGCTGACGGGAGCAGCGAGGGTATGGTTCGACAGTCTCCCAATCGGAGAGATAGGGAGCTTCGAGCAACTGGAAGATAGTTTCTTAAAGAACTTCAGCCAACAAAGAAGGTCCATAAAGGATCTAACAGAGTTGCACAACATTAAAAGGGGTGATGGTGAGTCAGTGGAAGATTTCATTACAAGATTCGTAAGAGAGAGCATGCAAGTCAAAGGAGCTGGAGAAGATATACGTATCTCAGCGTTTATTCATGGTGTTCGAAGCGAGCAGTTGGTGGAAAGATTCCATGAAAGCCGTCCAAAAACGGTGGAAGAAATGCTAGAGAGAGCAAAGGCGTTTGTACGAGGAAGAAAAGCGAGCAACCAACTGAAAGACCGCACACAAAAGAAGCCGTTGAATTGGGAAAACTCAAGGAAACAAGGACCACCAAAGATGTGGGATAAACCACATTCTCAACCGTGTTTTCAACAAAGGAACGTGGCGCCATCTCAGTTTTCAACACCACAAGGACACGTCGGCGGACCAACGGTTAGTCTTCCACCATTAACCAAGACACCAAGTGAAATTCTAGCAACCGAGAACGTCAACTTTGTGAAACCTGCACCAATGAGACCAGGCCCTAAGAAGGCCACCGGCAAGTATTGTGAATTTCATAAAGATAGTGGGCACACCACTGATGAGTGTTTCTCCCTGAAAAGACAAATCGAATCAGCAATAAAAACAGGTAAATTGTCACACCTGTTGAAGGAGCTTAACGCAACACCTCAGGCCGGCGGAAAGAGAAAGGAGATCCTAATGGTAAACCAACCATCAAGTAGTGCAGGCGTGAAACGAAATAATGACCACATGGAGCCGTGGATGGAGCAAGAAATCAGTTTCCCTCCGATTAGAGGCGGAGATTTTGCTAGTGGCGCGCTTCATGTAACTGCTGACATTGCCGGTCATCAGGTACGAAGGGTTTATGTTGATACCGGAAGTGCATCCGAAATCATGTATGAACGTTGCTTCATGCAACTAGATGAAGAAGTACAGAAAGCCCTCGTCACACAAGTCCACCAGCTAACAGGCTTTTCCGGAGAAGTAGTGCAGCCACTGGGCAAAATACAACTTCAGGTGACAATGGGGAACGAAACGGGAAGTCGTACGGTTCCAATGACCTTCCTCATAGTGCGCTCTCAGTCAAGCCACAACGTAATTTTGGGAAGGCCAGGTTTATGTGCACTTGGAGCAGTCATATCTACCGTTCACGCGGCAATAAAATTCCCAACCCCAGACGGTGTGGTAACTCTATTCTCAAGTAAGGAATGTAAAAGCATAAAAGCTATAGCGCCAGATGCTTCAAACAACACAGATGAGCAGCACAATACGATGCTAAAGCAACCCTCAGACATGGTGGGGGGTATTAAGAGATACAGCGGAGCGGATAAGGTAACACGTTTGGACAGAGTAGATGCACCACGAAGATGTAACGGAGTCTAACTCCGAAAGTGCTATAAGTAATCAACACGCAAGGAACCATTGTAATCAATTTTGAAAGAAGGTGTACGCGAACACAAAAGATTGCATTCACATTTGGTTATTTCATACCTATTGTCGTAACCTAAAAGACAACAATACCCAAAAGTCACCTGACCAAGTTCAGGTTGAAAAATAATCCAAGTCTTCCAGCCGCGACTGGAAAGACGAGTCACCTGACCAAGTTCAGGTTGAAAAGTAATCTAAGTCTTCCAGCCGCGACTGGAAAGACGAGTCACCTGACCAAGTTCAGGTTGAAAACTAATCCAAGTCTTCCAGCCGCGACTGGAAAGACGAGTCACCTGACCAAGTTCAGGTTGAAAAGTAATCTAAGTCTTCCAGCCGCGACTGGAAAGACGAGTCACCTGACCAAGTTCAGGTTGAAAAATAATCTAAGTCTTCCAGCCGCGACTGGAAAGACGAGTCATCTGACCAAGTTCAGGTTGAAAAGTAATCTAAGTCTTCCAGCCGCGACTGGAAAGACGAGTCACCTGACCAAGTTCAGGTTGAAAAATAATCTAAGTCTTCCAGCCGCGACTGGAAAGACGAGTCACCTGACCAAGTTCAGGTTGAAAAATAATCTAAGTCTTCCAGCCGTGACTGGAAAGACGAGTCACCTGACCAAGTTCAGGTTGAAAAATAATCTAAGTCTTCCAGCCGCGACTGGAAAGACGAGTCACCTGACCAAATTCAGGTTGAAAAGTAATCTAAGTCTTCCAGCCGCGACTGGACAGACGAGTCACCTGACCAAGTTCAGGTTGAAAAATAATCTAAGTCTTCCAGCCGCGACTGACCTGACCAAGTTCAGGTTGAAAAATAATCTAAGTCTTCCAGCCGTGACTGGACAGACGAGTCAGCTGACCAAGTTCAGCTGAAAAATAATCTAAGTCTTCCGGCCGCGACTGGACAGACGAGTCACCTGACCAAGTTCAGGTTGAAAAGTAATCCAAGTCGTCCAGCCACGACTGGACAGACGAATCAGCTGACCAAGTTCAGTTGAAAAATAATCGAAGTCTTCCAGCCGCGACTGGAAAGACGAGTCACCTGACCAAGTTCAGGTTGAAAAGTAATCTAAGTCTTCCAGCCGCGACTGGACAGACGAGTCAGCTGACCAAGTTCAGCTGAAAAATAATCTAAGTCTTCCAGCCGCGACTGAAAGACGAGTCACCTGACCAAGTTCAGGTTGAAAAGTAATCTAAGTCTTCCAGCCGCGACTGGACAGACGAATCAGCTGACCAAGTTCAGCTGAAAAATAATCTAAGTCTTCCGGCCGCGACTGGACAGACGAGTCATCTGAACAAAATAACCTAAGTCTTTCGGCTGTGACTGGACAGACGAGTTAGCTGACCAAGTTCAGCTATAAATAAAAAAAAAAAAAAAAGTCATTTAGCACAGACTGGACAGACGAGTCACCTGACCACGTTCAGGTTGAAAAATAATCCAATATCATGGTATGAACACCATAATAATGGACTGGGGAGACATGAAGGGGTTTAAGATATTAAAACCCAATGTAAGAACCAAACAAACCGGATCTCCGGTTTAAGGGGCTTAAGATATTAAAACCCAATATAAGAACCAAACGAACCGGATCTCCGGTTTAAGGGGTTTAAGATATTAAAACCCAATGTAAGAACCAAACGAACCGGATCTCCGGTTTAAGGGGTTTAAGATATTAAAACCCAATGTAAGAACCAAACGAACCGGATCTCTGGTTTAGGGACTTGAAGGGGATTAAGCGATCAAAAGGCCGAAGGCAATCCTGCCGCGGCTGAAGGCCTGCCGCGGCTGAAGGGAATAGCCGATGGATTAAACATTACGACAACAAGAGACCACATGCCGCGGCTGAGAGCCTGCCGCGGCTGAAGGTGTGTCACGGCCGAACCTGTACGTTTAATAAGGGACCACCTGCCGAGCCTGCCTACGGTTGAGAATCCTCCTCAGGAAAATCGAGGTTCTAAAGATGAAGGCTAGAAGGAAAGAACAAGGACGGAACCAAAATACCCAACCCCAGCCGCGGCTGAGGCCATGCCGCGGCTCAAGGGTGTCACGGCCGAAAGGTTGATTCGTTTGATGTCGGACGGCATCTCCCACTCAACACTTAGAAAATATCAAAGAAGTTACGAAGGAAATAATCTCATACCAGAAAATAATACTAAATAGCTAAGATAACGTCTCATTGGGCATAAGAGTCAACTATAAAGACAACACCAATAGGGAAACCTGAACCCATGATAGAAAGAGGTCAGGTAAGAACCAGTAACACAAAAAGGGAAGTCAGCTAACAAGACAAGATATGTCAGGGACAGAACCTGTACACAAGGAACACGGGTCAACTATATAGACAAAGGTAATTAAACACACCCTGAACTCTCTAAGCACGAAAGAGGAAATAACGGTCATATTAGCAGAAGCAGAGAAAGATGTTTGACTGCAGGCAACCTATAATGGATATTCAGTCCAAACATCTTGACCATGGATACCTTATAAATAGTCCAGTCGATTTCAAAGGTGAGACCCATCATTTTTCACTCACATATTCATAATACCCGAACTTACTTACTTCTCTCTCTCTTTTACCTTCCATTACACACATACTTATTCTCACGCCGGAGGGTGGTCACGAGGAGAAAACTCCTTCTGCTCGTGGCGAGGCTCACGGTGTTTCCTATTTTGCAGTTCACCCTTTCAAGACCCGGAGATCCCGTCCGTTCTTCCAAGCCCAAGTCTAGAAGTTCCAGCTTAACTTATCCATCCAGCACTGCTTCAAGACTTCCGCCTCTAGGTGATAAGTTTTGTAGCAACAGGCTTGTAACTTATAAAAGAGTGATCTTTTGTATTAGGTTTTATAAAAGACTTTTATCGAACCTATGTAAAAAACTATTAGAAAATATATTTATTGAAGTAATACACAACTTAAATCTGTACCCTCAACTTGAGTACATATTATCCACTGCAACACAAATAGTCTAATCCTTAATTAAGCTATTTATTCATGGTAAACGGTGACATGAACTCATGAAGCTTTGAGAAATCATTCCCTTTAATCTCAATGAAAACTGTACTTCCTTAATCACTCGAAAGATACCTAATAGAGTTAAAATTGACACTAACTTTAAAACGACTTTAACTTTTTTTAATCTTCCTAGTACTTTTGACTTTGTTCAAAACATTTACAACTTTAATTATTACACCATTTTTGAATTATCAGTAAACTAAATTAACGCAACTTCCAATGTGGTGTAATGGTAAAAAAGCTGGATTCTCTAAAAAAGACTCAGGTTCTATCCCCACATGCAGCACTTTGGAAGTGCCATAGTGGCTTAATGAAGGAAGACGGGATATTTGTGATCTCCGGTTCGATCCCGAGGGCATCTGGGTTTTACCATCAGTGGGCCTTCGGGCGAGGGGTTTCCCCGGAACTGGAGAGAACTTGGGGCGCTTAAGGGCTCCGTACGGCTGGGTTGGCCCAGCTAGTGGCGGTGGTCTTTTGCCAATTGGTCACCCCGTACGGAGTACCTAGACAATTATCTTTTTGTTGGTCGTTCAAAAAAAGTAAACTAAATTAACGATGGTTCAAAAAATACTTGAATTTAACAATTTATCTTTATTAAATTGTATGTAAATTCAATTTATCTCTATTAAACTGTATTAATAACTTTCGTCTAGTTTAATATATATTTATAATACATGTTATATATTTGTTATGCGTCTAATATACCTAGTTTGACCTCCCTTATACGCAGTGACGGAGCTTAAACATTTAAATTATGGAGACCGAAAATATTCGAAATCAAAATTACAGTTTTTACACATAAAAAAACTAATTTTTTTTTACCAGTTAGAGTCCAATGGTGAGTCCTTGACTGGTCGCTACCCTCCCAGCTTCTCCCTGTTTTTCTTTTAGTTTGGGATTTGAAATACATATCAAAAATTCAAACTTCAAAGGGTAAGTCCCTCCTGGCCCCAACTATCTTCCGCCCATGTCTATACGAACTTAAGAATCACACTTTTTATAAATTATCCTTTCCTTTCTGTCTTTTACTCAATCAAATATATTCTATGAGTTTCGAGAGTATGATAACTAAGAAATTTATATATTTTCTTAGTTACCATATTCTCTATTACTTTAATGAACTTAATAAAATATTACATCCTTTAACATGTATACCAAATTAGGATCACATCACTCTTCACTTCTACTCGCTATTCGGACCGATTATATTTTTTAAATAAAAACTAGTGGTCTACAATCATGTCATATGGTCACATTGATGATTATTTACTAAGGGGTTGTTTGATAGTCTCTTAATGATTCCATTAAGAGACTACATCTGAATCGTTCAGAGGTAAGGGGTGTTTGTTTCGCTGACAGCCCACGTCTTAATAATTCATTTTACCTCTTAATTGTTCAGCTGAAAAATCATGTTGTACCTTCAGACCTCTTAATGTTTCAGCACTTAATGGTTCAGGACTTGTCAAACAGCCCCTAACCCTTAAAATCAAATGTCGGCGTCCAGTTGGAGTTTTGTTTTTCTTTTCATATACACCTCAACTTTCTACATTTTCAAATAATACCCTAAACTTTCTAAAAATTCAAATACAAGTTTCTTAAATACCTGTCAAATTTCTAAACTTTTAAGTTTACACATATGACAAACTGGGTTTTGTAGTTTTTTTTTTACTTTTACTTTTTTTATATTCATTTGTAAAAGTTTTTATTTTATATTTCTATTTTATTTTTATTTTTTTATTAACTTCTTTAACAAATTTTAACTAATATTTGCGACGCAATTAATATATTTTTCGATCTTCAGAACCGAGTCACATCAACTTTATATGTTTATTTTATATATACTTAATCACATTAAATCGCGACAACACAATAACATAGTTCCCAAACACCACATCACGCAAGCTTACCACATCACACGAGCTTAATTTCTAGTTTCTCACAAAAGTCAATGCGAGTTTAAGTGTATGTCAGGTGAATATAAAAGGAAAAAATATTATTAAAAAAGAAAAAAAACCGGTGGCAATTTTGTTTTTCAAAGGCACTTGTACATAAGCCACGTGTGTGCCAGCAATGAACATCCTAACGTGGCGACACACAATCCAGAGTGTTGCTGACATGTAATGTGTGAGCTACGTGTAAGCCATGGCTCCATCACATCATCCTTTCGATTTCATCAGCTATTATTTGCACTTCGGTTACTATATGATATGAAACACAGCAAGAGATAAAAAAAGAAGGTTAATTGTTGATCAGGTTTTAATGGCGCAATCAACATTGAGAGCAAAGGAAGAAGATCAGTACTCATTTGTGCTATTGAGCGGACACAGAATTCCTGCCGTTGGATTGGGGACATGGAGATCGGGTTCACAAGCTTCTTACTCCGTCTCCACCGCTATTCTCGAGGTCCGCCGCCGATCATAATTTTAACCTTTTTCCGATGAAGTTTTCTTGATTTATAAGAGGTTTAGGAAAACATTAACGGTTTCTAGGAGGTTTTTTGAAATTGATTTGATATCTAGATCAACAATATTTACTTAATTAATGAATTTCTTTTCTTTTTCATAATTATTTATTTATTTTTGATCTACATCCCAATATAAATTTTTTCCAAGAACCAAGCTGTATTTTTAAAACAAGTATTAAATAGAGTAAACTTTGTTTTTGCTTTACGTGGTTTGAACACTTTAACCATTTTACTGTAATAGTTTGAAAATAACCAAAACACTACTTGAAATTACTATTTTGTTGTCATTTTTCTCTATAAGGGTGAAAGAAAGGGGTGGGACACCCGGGGAAAGGGGGGTTGGCCGAGTACACAGGGATACACCGCCCCCTTACAAATCGACTTGGCCGGGTTAGGGTAATCGAGTAAAATTACTCGGATGTTGGGGGGGGGGGGAGGGAGGGATAACCGTTGGAGAGGGGGAGAGAACCGTTGGAGAGAGAGAGAGCCGTGGCTTTTTTTATTAAAAAAAAAAAAAATTCATATATATACCCATACTCTACAAACATAATTTTCATCTCATTTTATATATCTCTCATCTATATATTTTCACTTAAAAAAAATGAAAGGGTCATAAAAAAACAACCAAAAGTTCAATCTTAACGGCCATCCGAGCGAACCCAAGCCGCTCCCCGACGAACCCAACCACCTCGTCTAGTTTTTTAATTTTTTTTTATTTTTAGGTTTTTTATTTTTAATTGTATTATGTTTATTTTAATTTAATGAAATTGTCTTTTTATTTAAATGTTTATTTAAAAAAAATGTTGGTGAGTAAAATGAGTAGGATGTTTTCAATAAAATCTGAGTAAATGAGTAGTTTTGAGGTGCCAGAATTCTATTGGACAATTTTGGTAAGTAAATGGGTAAATGGGTAAGGTGCCCCTTCACCCTAACACTAACTCTGTTAAATATTTCAGTTAAAATTAAGGGCATTTTGGTAAATTCACTATGTAATATTATATAAATATACATCAAAATACCTTTGATTTTAACCGAAATATTTAATGGAATTAGTTTTAGAGAGAAAATGGCAACATAATGGTATTTCAAGGAGTGTTTTGGCATTTTTAAACTATTTGATCAAAATGATTAAAATGATCAAACCTCATCAAGTTTGCTCTATTAAATACTTTTAGTTAAATATTTTTAAAAAACTAAATAAAGGTGTATTTAGCTTTTAAAAAAAACTTAAATATTATAAGTCAGGGGAGAAAAATCAAATTATAAATTAAATTAAATGAACTATTAAAAAAAAGATTATTTAAATTATATGTCAAGTTAATCATCAGACAAAAAAAAATATTTTTTGTTTGTAGAAGGGTAGCGGATTGCCTTAACAACTAAAACGATGTATATATATTCAGATTAAAAGAAAAAAGTTAATTATTACGCTAGGAGAGAAAATCAAAGTATTATGTATATGTATTAAATTAAATTAATGTATTAATGAAAAAAAGATTATTACCAAAAAGCTTTAAAGAAACAAGGTCTTAGCTATAGTATAGTTTTAAGTCATTATAAATTGACCATCAAACTTTTATCATTTACAAAGTAGACAACTTTCGTTCTTTTAATTTATTTTTCTTTTTTGTGTTGTTTTTTTAAAGCTATAGTATAGTTTTAAGTAATTATAAATTGATCACCAAACTTTTGTAATTTACAAAGTAGCCTCAGTCTTCATTCTTTTTATTTTTTTTTTCTTTTTTGTGTTGTTTTTTTTAAAGAAATTTAAATTTCCTTCTCTAATTTGAAGTTTATTTCTTTTATGGAAATGATCTTTCCCTTTCCTTTTCGTTTTTTTAACTGTTTAACTTAAAATTTTTAACTAAACAGTTATTTAATAATTTTTTGGATGATTTTTCCCTATTATAATCTAACTAAAATTCAATTAAAAAAACAAATGAACCGCACACGTTTTTGGCGTGTCACGCACGACTATATATTTCTTTGTTTCCTATATTCTTTGTTATAGTCGGGCGCACAGAAAGTGATTGAGCATTTATGTTTTTCGTACATGTGTTTTGATATTTGGGATGGTGGCGAAATTTAAGCCGTAACGCATGTCGAGTTTGAGACAATACTAGCCCGCGGCAACGCGCGGGCTTGTAATCAAATAGTTAAAATTATATGTCAACTTAGTTATTAGACAAAAACAAAAAAATAAAATAATTTTTTGTATCCAGTCCGTTTGTAGAAGGGCAGCGGCTTGCTTAAAAACTAAATCGATTTTAATATCCTCCTATAAACCATTATTGTTTTCCTAATAGAACCCACATGAATCCAAAAAATTGTATGAAACTAAATGATGTTGTTTATATTTATATCGTAAATGCAGGCTGGTTACCGTCACATTGATACTGCATGGGAGTATGGTGTTCAAGAAGAGGTAATTAGAACATAAAAATATCCTATGTATTTGAGTTTCATAAAATTGTTTTAACATTATATAGTATTTAATTAATGGCTTCTTTTCACCTCAACTATTTGTAGGTAGGGCAAGGTCTTAAGGCAGCCATGGATGCCGGAATTGAAAGGAAGGATCTCTTTGTCACATCCAAGTTATGGTGCAGCGACCTATCTACAGAAAGGGTTCGTCCAGCCCTCCTCAACACCCTTCAAGAGCTTCAGATTGACTACCTTGATCTTTATCTGGTAATTAATCTTTAAAGTTTATAACTTTGAATGCAAAACTTTGTGCTTCTGTTCTATTATTATTGTATAAAAGGTTAACATTAATTAAAGATGATATTAAAATTTATAGATTCATTGGCCCTTTCGTCTTAAAGAAGGAGCCAGCAGGCCTCCGCAAACCGGAGACGTTTTGAATTTTGACATGGAAGGTGTTTGGAGAGAAATGGAGAAGCTTGTAGCACAAAACCTTGTCCGAGACATCGGAGTAAGCAATTTCACAATAAAGAAGCTCAATAAGCTAACGGGTTTTGCTTTAACTATGCCGTCTATTTGCCAGGTTACAACAACTACATTAGTTTTAATTAATATTCTATTAATTCGTTTCGTGTTTTTATGTTTTGTGCTCGCTTTTTGTTTGAATTTTTTTAGATGGAAATGCATCCGGGATGGAGGAATGACAAAATGCTAGAAGCATGTCAGAAGAATGGAATCCATGTCACGGTAACAAGCTAACATATCCTATCAGTATCATGATGTGTAGTAAAGTTGTTGCTTGTCATCGCGTGTTGAACATTGGTGTAGATTTAGGAACAGGTTTAGACAGTGTGTGACCGTTCTAAAAAAAGATGACACTTTAACATTGCTAAAAACCCTATTTTGTGTGTTTGATTTTATAGGCGTATTCGCCGTTAGGGTCACAAGACAATGGCCGAGATCTCATCCATGATCCGATGGTGGAGAAGATAGCAAAGAAGTTAAACAAGAGTCCCGGGCAGGTTCTTGTGAGGTGGGCGATCCAACGAGGAACGAGTGTAATCCCCAAATCAACAAACACCGATAGAATCAAAGAAAACATGCATGTCTTCAATTGGGTTCTTTCGGGACCGGATTTCAATGTTCTAAGCAACATCCCGGATCAGGTTTGTGACTGTACGTTTGTCTAGTGATAATTGTTCTTCACCCTATGATTTTTGATGTTATTGATTACTGTCTATGTGAAACAGAAAAGAGTATTGGATGGTGAAGATCTGTTTGTGAACAAGAATGATGGACCATTCCGAAGTGTCGCGGATGTATGGGATCACGAGGACTGATTATTTACATCACAGCTAGAAAAGTAAGTTTAGTTACTAGAGGTATGGGTGTGCAAAAGTTTTTTAGTGTAATATATATGTATATGTGTAGTCATGTTTGTAATAGGGCACCGGTGAAGACCAAGTTTTTTTTTGTGGGTGCAATTATGTATGATGCAATGTGAACTCTTTAAATAGTATCTTATCTTGTAGAAAGATGCAAGTTAATTTTGGTTGTAGGTTATGTATGAGTAATATAAGGTACGGTGGTGCCTTGTTTACTTCTAACAAGCAAAAAAAATTAGGTTTGGTCATGTCTCATCGTTTAGATACGGTGCATGTCTAAATGAACAGTAAATTTCTACTCTGTCAAACTTAGGTTTTTTATTATAGGTACATATAATTATACTTGATTAGAAATAAGGATGTAAAGTATGTTAATTCAAACAAACAATAGTTGACACCTTTGTATTTCAAACATTTAATAAAATATTTTCAGTTTTCTATCTACTCTACAGAAGACTAATTAAAGAGTAAAGACAAGTTGTCCTTGGCAGTTGGGGACTCTTAGAACTTAGAAGACTTTTCTAGAGGCTAGAAGAAAATTGAATATTTGTTATATGAATGGTTGTCATGGTAAAGAATTAAAAATACTAGAGTTAATGAGTTATAAGTCGTCAAAATTAATCAAATGTCCTAAATCTAATTAAAAAGTTTAATTCAACCAATTTAGAATATTATTCATTTTCACCTACGATTTATATTTTGGAAAATCACGTATGCTAGTTTGGTCGTTAGTTTTATGCCTGGAACATGAACAGTGGCGGATCCAGGAATTTTTTTCAAGTGGTTCACTGTTTAGATGCTCCAATATTATAGGACCGGACATGAAAACAATCGGGTCTGTTCGATGGCTCGGGTCAGGCAGGGGGCGGCTCAAGGTACTTGGTGGCCTCAAGCGGACTAAAAATTTTGAGGCCTTTTTTCAAAAGTCATATTATAAAAAAAAACCCTACTCTTTTTTATCTGGGCTTGGGACAAAAAACTACTGCTTTTTAGAGATACACTTGTTATATCAATCCAAAAACTACTGCTTTTCCTTTTGTTTTCACTCAAGTTACTAGTTAATGTGGCATAAATAAAATATGCAACAAAAGATACAACTGGTAGATTCTTAGCTATAGGGGGAAGGACTCAAGGAGTGAAAAGGTGTTTGATGAATAAGTTGTTCATTCAAATATGTAAATTAACATAAAATATGTTAACACATAATTTAATTTTTAAACGGTAGTTTTATGTAATTATTTATCTAGAAGATATTTCTCATAAATGATTTCTCAGCAACAAACTCAGCAAATACCAAATACCTTTATTAACAGCAAATACTGAGTAGTGGCGAAAGGCAAAGTTGGAGGAGGCTGACGGCTGTGACCTGTTGCTTTGCTTCTTTCCCTAATTCAGTAATCGTGTTTTTTTTCTTTGTTGTACTTGTTATAGTGTTATTAGCCCAACAAAACAAAAAGCCTTCAAAAGGCCCTTCATTTTATATCCTACTATTAGTTATTAAAAGGCCCAGAAGCTGTTGAAGGCCCATACGAAATCTGGTTGAAAAAAAAGATTTAAAAAAAATTAGGAAATGGATTAGAACCCACAACCTCTGGGTTATAAAGCAAAGCCAAAACCACTACACCACCTGTTAAACTTTGTAAGGGGGTTCACCCTATAATTTTTTAAGGGGTTCACCCCAGTTTTTTAAACTACCGTTCTATACAAATTCCAAAACTGGGGGTTCCTATGAACCCCCTCTCCTAAGTAAGTCCGCCCCTGAACAAGAAGATTTTAACTTTTCTGTGTATATTCAGGTGACACACATCTACAAAAAAATGTATTAAGTGCATTTAGCTCAAAATAAAATTTCATGTCAAAAAGTGATACGTGACTGTGTACTCTCATATCACAAGATTAGAAGCATGATTATTCTCTGAAAGTGTGTAAAAATGTTACGCTAAACAACATGATTAATTTTATAGTCTGTATTTTATCATATGATCATCACTCCTTTGTTATTGACTTAAGTATATTTTATCACTAGTTTAAAATCCCGTGTATTACACGGGTTAAATAAATAAAATGTTATATACTTAGTAATAAAAACTTTATATTTTTAAAAACCCGTGTAATACACGGATTGAATAAACAGGTATATTACATCGGTTGAACTATTTATAATTAAATAATAAGTATCCGTATTAGATTTATATTAAAAATTTAAAAATAATTTTTTTAATATAATTATTCAATATGAGAGAGAGGGGCGGAAAAAAATATACAAATGAAGCAGAAAGTGACACGTGTCCATAAAATTTTATTTATTAATATAAAGATTATAATTTGATATTATTATTTAATATGAGAGAGAAACAGAAAAATGAATATTTAATATGAGAGAGAGTCGGGAAAATAAATGTAAGAAGTAACCAGAGAGTGACACGTGTCTCTAATGGTTTTCCTTTATTATATAGTATAGATATGAGCCTCAAACGTTTGATCCTTAGAATTCAGAAAATACACTCACATGTAACAACGCGTGTAATCGTCTATAAGTAGGAACTAGAAACATATCGTGGCTAAACACAAAAAGAAACATGTGGAACCGGACCTTAAATGGTTGAGGCGGTCACATTATCGTGGCTAAACACAAAAAGAAACATATGAAATTACAGTGACTCAGTTTTGGAGGTCGAAACATAGATAAAAGACAGCCAGTTAACGGTACCGATGCTTTTCAATCGGTATCGGTGTCTGCCTCATTCTTCACGATTATCCGTCGATATAATGTATGATACCTAAAAATACTTTATTTTAAATACGACTCCGTTTTAACAAAATTTACATCGGGGCGTCAAAAAAATAAACAAACAAACCCGAAAGTTATTGAAGAAAAATTAGATTATATATACTAAGTGGTAAACTCGAAACTGAAAACTTGAGAGGGTTAAAGTTAAACTTTACAAAATAGAAGGGTAGGTTTTATTATTTAAATAAAGTTAAAAGGGGATAACTTGTAGGTGGCAAAAGCCACCGACATTGGTAATTGAGAGTTAGTAATATGCACTTCTTTCTTGATTATGTTGATCGGGGATATAGTATTACATAGATCTCCATTAGGGATGGTAGTGGGTCGGGTTTGGGACGGGTTTTGGTAATCCCAACCTCATACCCGGTTATAAAATCTTGTCCCATACCCGGCCCAAAACCCGTCGGGTTTCTATCGGGTAATTACCTGTCGGGTATCGGGTAAACCCGTTAGTTTTTAAAAAATACCCGTTGGGTATACTCGACCTAAACCCGTGGGGTATCGATCGGGTATACATATAAATTGTAACTAAAATAAAAAAGAAAAGAAATAAAATGATGTCGGGTATATACATTTAAAACAAATGCGGTATATATACTTAAAATAAATACTTAGAATAAATAAAAAAGAAAGAAATTTATGTCGGGTATATAATCGGGTAAACGGGTATACGTTATCGGGTAATCGGGGCGGGTAAAGGGGTATATCACATATCCAATACCCGTCCCAAACCCGCGAAATTTTTTAAAAGTAATCCCAAACCCGGTCCCATACCCGATTACCCGACCTCATACCCGTCCCAAATGTTTTGAGTTTCGGGTTTTCCCATCAGGTTCGGGTTTCATTGCCATCCCTAATCTCCATAAACTAAATCCAAAGGCTCATATGACTTGAATTTAGCTTGACTTGGGAATAGAGTTCTATTGTGTTTTCCTAATAAATATGCATTACAGACTTGACTTGCATGGTTTATACAAGGAATTCCTTGAACTAAATTCTTGTGGTCATTTGTTTTATTGCATCAAAGTTTAAATGACCCAACTGAGCATGCCATAACCATTCTTGATCTTCTAGGCTTCTCATCAAACAAATGGGTATACCATAATTCAAGTTGATATTGTAAAGTCTATTATTAGAACATGTAACCCTCATAAGAAGGTTCTGATTCTGATCTTGCAATAATTGCAAATTACGTTCCATTCAACCTTTTTTTTTTCATCGGTCACATGCTTAATATATTATTCTTCAAACTTGGATCGTAATATACTTAGAATATAACCCTTTGTTCCTTGTATTTACATTCCAGTAATATTGAGCCCTTGCCCTTAACTTCTACATACGACCCATCTCTAAAACAAATGTTTTAAGTGATCTTCTCATCTCTCTCTCTAAAATTAAAATGTGTTCGTACTCCTGTCATATGGTTACTACCATAGACTTTCATTTGTGCTCTTATACTTGCTAGGTTTAATCTCCTTTTCATTTAAGAATATTCCTTCACTTTCATCTTTGTCTTTGGTAACTACCATTAAGAGCGTTGGTTCCAAATTAGCTTGCACCAAGTTAGAATGTTCTTGTGTATTCTCCTTTTGCAAGCAGTTGTTCTTGATGTGCCCAAACTTGTTACGTTCATGACATTGTATTTTTCTTAAGTCCCTTGTTGACTTCTTCCATTTCTTGAAGTTGTTATAGTTGGACTTTTATAGGGTCCAGATTTAATCTTGGGTCGGTTACCTGGACTTTAAATGGCCAGGATTTCTTCTAAACAAACACAGACGATGGTTAACTCACCGTCGTCTATGTTTTAAACAATGTCTTCAGTGTATATGTTTGTTTGTTTGTTTATCCCTAAAAAGTACATCAAATTCATTACTTCACTAATCTAGTATCCTTATGTTTTGTGGGTCTCATGACATTATACACGACATATACGGAATGCAACACATGATCGAAATAAAGTTAGAGCTAGACTTCATGTACTCAAGGTTAAACGTTTTTTTCAAATGAGATTTTCACGTGAATTGTGGTATGCATTACTTTTTGCGCCTGCTTTTGTTTGTTACAAGAGCTTTTGGCTAGTATTTTTCATTAGAAAGGTCTATTTTCTACATATGTTACAACAAATTCAATTAAGCATATATCATCATGAGTTTTGTCTAAAAGGAATTGTAGATGAAGTCATTTTCTGGCTCTTCCTTAGTTTTTGATAGGAACTTCTATCTCTCCCAATCTTGATTAGTGTATGTACTTCCCATGAAAACAAAATCCTTAGATTTCTCCAACTTTTGACCGGTATAAGTTTGACCATTGTCATTGGTCAAACTCCTCATACCATGAACATTGTAAGAGTAGCCTGGCAAAGGCATAGATATCTTGGGCATGCAGTTGCTGCTAGTTTTTGTGGTGGTAGACTTAGGTTGTTGGTTGGTGGCATAACTGCCACCACCACGCGAAGGAACGCCATGGTTGTGTTTACCTTCATAGGTTGTGAGCACGGAGTGTAAATCATGTGAAGCTCGTTCTACAAGCTTTCGCACAGGACAACCTATGTTTGTGCATTTGTAGTAGCTTCTTGGATTTGGATTTCCTTTAACTACTTTTTGTCCGTATTTCCTCCATTTGTATCCATCGTCAAGAATATCAATCTCACTTTTCGTTTCAATAACTACCCTCAGTTCTTGAACTGTTTTACTCCCAGCATACGATATTCCTTCGCTCTCGGCCTCATCTTTTTTCCTGCAATAGAAAAGTAAAAAGGCGAAAAGAAATGTCATTTTTCGGGAGTGATATTGATGTGGCACTAGTGTGACACTTACATCACATGCCACATCATTTATTCACTTAGTAGGATCAAAAAAATAGTATTTTGTCTCGTTTGGATCAAAAGTGAAAGTACATTGTTATTTTAGAAAAGAAAAAAAGACTGTAATATAAAAGAATGTAAGTTTACCATCTCTTAGCGTTGGGCTCATTTTCACGGTCATTGCTTGATTCACTAAATGATGAGTCTTGATCATACCTGGCTTCTCCAAAGGAAGGCAAGGAATTTCGAGAAAAGGACTCAAAACGATTTTTATCACTTGAGTAATCAAATATTGCGTTTTGGAACGAGTTTAATGATGATTTCTTCAAGTTTTGTGGCATTGGATGATTATGCTTCCCTTTGTAAATAATTTCGGTGATATGCCCGTTTAAATCCTTCTCGACTTTCTTCTTGGTTGGACAATTAGGATAACTACACTTGAAGTAACTACGCGGTTTTTTGCTTCCTTTCACTTGTTTTTGACCATATTTTCTCCAATTATAACCATCTTCAAATCTGCTTTGTTTCTTACTAGCTTGATTTGGGTCTAATTTGCAATCTTCATGAGGAGATTGTACCAATTCTGGTTCTGGTTCGATTTTGCTGATTTCCATGGAGAAGTCAATCTGTTTGGGTTGACTTTTATCATTCCAATCTAGAGCTTCACTTTTCATAGATTCATCCTGCATCAAAACAAGAAAGATAAACTTCAAGGCTCTAAAATGCATTCACTAGATCACACAATCTTGACCAAAAACTCAATAGGTCAATATGCATAGAGAGAACCAATTGTATTGTCTCTTTGACTATATCCTCAAGGTTTCACCTTCAAATTGAAAAGTCAAAAAACTAAATTTATGAAGTTTTCAACATGAAGAAATTACATACCATCTTGTTTCTAGAAATGGTAGTAGGACTCGTTCGCGATCCAGAAACTAAACCAGAAACATTTGTTTTTCCATCTTCAATATCATAACCGTAATAATTCCCAGTTGTTGGAGATGAAACAATCTGCAGCAACAAAAACATAAAAAGTTAAAACCATTTTAAAAAAAATCAGAATATATGGAAACAAACACTTACATTGGAATTGAATATGAAGGAAGGAGAATCTAAGAATTGATTCATTGTTGAAAATGGTGTAGGAAACTGATCTGGAGTTCCAAATTCATTGTTGAAATCAATCAAACCCGAATTCAGTTCTCTGTTGTTGTTGTTTTCAATTGAAACAATATTACTTGTAGAATTATAATAAGAAAAAATTGGGCGTCGAGAATCCATGATGCTTTTTCTTTCTTGATTTTTTGTAAACCCTAAAAGTATTGATGAAGGTGTTGACTTTTTATCTATTTTTGGTATGAAAAATAGTCAAAAGTTTAGAAAGACAAAGTTCATGAACAAAGATCTGTAGATTGTGTTTCTCTTTTTGGTTTCGAAGATCTAGGGGGACTTGCTTTTAAATGATTGAATTTGGGTATTTTGTTGGCTTCTGGGAAGGTTATAATTGGTGCTGACTTGTATGCATGTGAAACAAAACACGAACAAGAAGTTTGACCGTTGACAATTTCTCTAGTCAAACTTAGGCTTGGAGCTAAATGAACCCTCGTCTCTGGACCAATTCGTGATCATAGGTTTGACTTTAAAGATGTTTACATGAAGTGATATAGAACTTTTTCATGTACAAACATTAAATGATCATCCTAAAGCAAGTACTCCAAGTTGGTCATACATATTTTTCATTAACTTTATTTTCTCTAAGAACGGTTTTTATGCTTATCCAGTCCACTAGTCATAGACCACATAAAAACCTAAAAGAAAAATTATGAAAATATGAACATTACATTTGATTTGAGACACCTTGCTTTATATATTTGATCATATTAATTCTTTAATTTGTACTTACAATGAAGGCCTTAATGTCAAAAACGGGAGTTTAAAATTTAAAAAGAAACCATGATAATTTATTTTTTTCATTTTTTAAATGTTCAAGTATTTCGGTATTTATTCAATTATATTTTGTTTTCGTATGTTAATTGATAAAAGTAAATTTTAAAATTTTAAAAGAAAACATGATAAAATTTTGTAATTGATAATTTAAATTTACTTTTATAAATAATAAACAAAATTAATTTAAAATTAAGGAAAAAAGTAGAAAGTCCTTAAGGCGGATCCATGTTTTAGATGAAATCGGTGGTAGGAAATACGATTTGATAACATCTTTGACATACAGTCTGTTATTAGATGTATTATCCAATATGCATGTATTTAGAATCTAAGCTAGTATTTGAGCATCTCATGATCTAATAGTTGAAGAAAGATGTATACCGACTTGATCAGAAAACATCTTAATTTAGCTATATTCAAAAGTATGTATGTTTTCGAAACACATTAGTCCTGAAAGACATTCTGTTAGAGAGTTCTCAACTCGAATGTTGTATCTTAACATTAATGATCAAGTGTCTTATTACTTTCTCAAACAGAAGCAGGACTAATATGTTTTCATATTCTATCAAACACGGCATTTAGTGTTTTTTTTTGGTAAATTTGTGTTTCAAATAACTCTTTATTTGATTATGGTTTTAATCTACTTTTGCTTAAGGACTCTTAGCTATGTAAGTTGTTGGAGATCTTTGAGAAGGACTATACTTCTCATAGATTGTAGAACCCGTAATGTACTAAGGATCTTTACATGATCTATGTATGCATCCAATTTGCTAGAGCCATTTAGCATAACCGAACTAGGTCATAAGGGGACATTATACCAAAACACAACTCTTGGTCTTGAATAACTCCCACTTGCTTCAAAATATCAATATTTCCCTCCGGATTATCTTGGTTTTCGATCTTCAATTTGACTCTTGTCTTGATTAGATTACAAATACAATTTTACATTAAAACTGAAAACCTAATCTATTACAAAAGGCTTCCAATAAATCCATAAAACACAAGACAAATAAATTAAAAATCAAAACAACCATTCAATCACAACCACGGATCTTTCTTGTGAACCCATTCTATCAACCTTTAGATAAATTAAAAATCGAGGGACTTTCTGGTGAACCCATTCAACCAGCCTCCAAATCCGCCATTTTAGAAGTATAGTTTGGTGAAAACGAATAGCAAAGAACCATGTGTTCATGTGGAGTGATGGGTTGGTCACTTGAGCAAACGGGGAAGAAGAAAAAGGGGTGATTGCAGTCTCATCGGGTTCACCGATTCACCCACAATTTAATCGGGTTTTGTATTAGGTTTTCACGAATCAACATCGTCGTCGTCGGGAGGAAAAAGGGGGTTGTAGAAATTTGATGGTGAGGAGAGCAATGTGGGTTGGAGGTTTAGGGTTTTAATATGTGGGCCCACTAGTTTATTTTGTTATGTATTGTTTCTATGTATTTTACTAAATTATATTAACAGTCCCTTGGTTTAGTCTTTTGAAAATTTTAGTCCAATAACAGAAAAAACTAACAAAAGATAGCCCTTAGTATCTAAATCTTTTACAAAATCGAAATCACAACCATCAAACATGTTATTTTAAACCTCTAATACCCAAAAATGTTATGCAACATAGTTGTTTTTATTCACACGATCATAATAATTTTGTTATGTATCAATATGCATATAAGGACATGTGTATAGTCAAACATAAATAGTTTTGTGTTAGGTAGAGGTATCAATGAGTCGAGTTAAAACCTAATTTTGTCTTTTTTTACATAGAGTTTAATTTTGAAAATGAAACATTTCAAAATATTCGTTGTCAAAAACGAATCTAAACACGATAACCCCAACAAAACAAAGAAAACTGTTAGATATATAAGCACCAATATAGTTTCACAGTGTCCGTTGACCTTTCGGTCCACCGAACATTCAAATTAATAGGAAATAATATACAACTTTTGTCGCATTCTTGTAGTTGACCCTCAAATCATTGCCGGTCATGCATTGAAAGCAGATATGAAAAAAAAAACTTACTAAAATTTATAGTTAATAAGTTCTGATTTTCTTTTTTAGAACGGCCAAATCCACAACAATATCATCATGAGGCTAGAACCATTAATCGTGTGAGAAATAACACTTTAATGTCGCTAGGCTACAAGTAATTAATGACGAGGACAATTATTTTAGTTATCATGTGGATGCTTGTTTAAAAAAATGTACATTTGGATATATTTAAATTTTTTTTTAGTGATCACCTGGAACCGGAACCGATAAGAACCAGAACCGGAACTGGTTTCGAAATCGAAATAGGTTTTTGAGAATACCCGATTTATGCACCTCGATTAAGAAGTATCAACTATACAAGCCTTAAATGAAGCCCATTTTTTAAGTCCATTTCTCTTCTAAGGTCTAACACTCGGCCCAAGTTCGGCTAGGATTAATTACGGCTTTGTTTCCCACTCGTTATCAATTTACTTTACACTTTCTGAAAAAGCAAATGTACAAAATAAACACCATACCAAACATGCGTTTAAGTAGAGGTGTACATCCTAACCGGTTAACCTAATTGAAACCGTAACTAGTTTATAACTGATATTTGAGAAACCGGTTTGTAAACCATAGCAAGCGTAGGTTAATAACCGGTTATTAACTGGTTATTGTGTATAGGTTAATAACCGGTGATTAACATTAGAAAAAAACTAGACGTTTTATAGCCGTTAGAACCAAAATTTTGGACCATTTTGTCCTCATATGTTAGTATAAATAGGTATTAAGTGTATTAGTTTGATTAGACCATTTCTCTAACTCTCAAAAACACAAAAAACGTAAAACATGTCAAAAACACTCGGGTCTCAAATGCTTAAATGGTAAGTGAAGCAAATGTGGTGATGATACTAGCAACAAAGAGAAAAACTGAAGTTTTTTCAATATTCGATTTACATTTACAGCTAATGCTAGATAGTAGTGAAATGACTTGATGCAAGAATTGTCTAATTATAATAGTTCTTTTATCTCACAATAAATGTAAAATTTGGTTACGAAATGATATATAAAGTTTTTTTCTCTATTAATGACGTTAAAGAACTTTAAATTACTTTTATATACCACTTGTATCTACTTTAGTTTAAATTTTTTGACGGTCAAATAATTTTTACTTTAAGGAAGCGTTGCTTTTAATTTGAAGTTTTAGTCATGTTCTTAATCTTAAAAAAAATAGCTACACATTATCCTTTAATTCAATATATGGATGTACAAAAACATCCTTTTGATAGAGGTCCGGAGAGCTCTTAAGAAAATGGAAAAGGAAAAAGCGATGATCCTGGATAAAATTTTGTATTTTAGCCATTGAAAAATGAAAGAAAATAATCCATGAAAATTTACAAACCTTACCTTATAATTAAGTGAATTTGGAAAAATCAAAAAATATTTGGAGATGCGGGGGATCGAACCCCGTGCCTCTCGCATGCAAAGCGAGCGCTCTACCATTTGAGCTACATCCCCATTGTGTTTCTCAGTTATCAAAAACATATATAACTGAAAATACTACCAGATTTTTTTAATCTTATTTATTTCACCTGTTATCTATTAACCCATAACTAACATAGAGATCTGTGTTATACTAATATAACTAATTCCAACAGTCTGACTATTTCAATTTGCAGAAGTTATAAGAATATTCATGGAAACAACCAACCTCTAAATAAAAAACAGAAATATCAATATAAAAATCAAATTAAATAAATATCGCATATTTGATGTATACATCTTAACAACAGACGACTTTTGTAGTTTACATTCTCATTTCTGATTGTATTTTACATTTTATGTTTTAAAAACATATCTTATCATCAAATGAGGGGGTACAACTCTATTTAAACAGAAGAAAGAGCAATAGACTTCAAACTCATTTTACCTTTGAGTGTTAGATATAATGGAGGGAAAAGTAAACGAAGCTCCGGCGATCGGCATCGACCTCGGAACAACGTACTCTTGTGTCGCAGTTTCGAACAATGGTGGAATCGAAATCATACCCAATGAGTTAGGCTACAGAACCACACCATCTACTGTTGCTTTCCTTGATGCAGAACGTCTCATCGGCGATGGTGCCAAGAACCAAGTGGCTATGAACCCGGCAAACACCATATTCGGTAGGTCTACTAATTTGTCCTGATTTTAATTTGCTTTGATCAAATCATAATTATAAAAATCAACCATCATTAAAGAAATTTGTACAAAACTATATCCACTGGATAAAAGTAAAATCTGTAGGAAATGTTCCGACACATTTACGAGCTGCGACAAAACTTATCATTAACATAATAATATTAAAAAATAAAGTTAATCCTAATAATTATAATTAGGAAGGTGTGTCGTAGGAAAGTGCGACGCAATTTTCTTGTTGCAAAATGGTCGCAAGTGCGTCGGCATTTTGTAGCAAATTGTTTCCGAGAAGGGTTTTTTCGACAAAATTATTTTTTCGCAAATGCGTCGGAAAATCGTGTTTCCAACGAAAACGTGGGTAGAAAGTCGTGTTTCCAACACATTTTCTAGTAGTGAATCTAGGCATGTTAACCACTAAAATCACCAAAATAGACATCGACTTTCAACCTGCTAGCTAGGAGGCTAATTCCTAGACGGCGATAAAAAAGTGGGGCTAAATCCTAGCCAGCGTACACATGTATTGATTTGTTTGGCTGTTTTCATGGGCCGTGGATCCATTGTACCTTTTCATGATTTTTTTGTGCCGGCTGAACTTTAACCTGCTTAGCTGGCGGGTTGAAATTGAATGTGATTTTGGTGGTCAGCATGTCTAGATTGGTACTATTTCAATTGTTATTTTGTACTTACAATTTGTGTTCTTGATTAAGAAAAAACTAACCAAACAAGTAATTAAATACCGGGGTGTCACTTCTTTTTTGAAGTTCTCGAAATAACTGAATCAAAAGCACCAAGATTTGTCAAGAAGCATTCGTTTAATACTTTAACATGCTTGATTAGTATAAACTGAGCTAAAGCATGCCAACAATGTTTACCTTAAATACACTTGAGTCAAATTTAACTTTGATTTTGTGGGGAACTTTGGATATCTACTGATGCTTTTTAAATAATTTTCAGATGCTAAGAGGTTGATTGGACGGAAATTCAGTGATCCCAAAGTGCAGGGGAATACGAAATTATGGCCTTTTAGGGTTATAGAAGGGCCTGCCGACACTCCAAAGATTGTTGTCTCCTACAAAGGTCAACAGAAGGAATTTTTAGCCGAAGAAATTTCGTCAATGATTCTTGGAAAGATGAAAGAAATTGCTGAGGCCTACCTTGGAAAGGTTGTGAAAAACGCCGTGATAACTGTCCCGGCATATTTTAACGATTCACAACGTCAAGCAACAAAGGATGCAGGCACTATTGCTGGTTTAAACGTCATTCGCATGATCAATGAGCCTACAGCAGCTGCAATTGCTTATGGTCTAGACAATAAGCCTGACTTTGTTGGTAAGATAAATGTACTCATCTTTGATTTGGGAGGGGGCACTTTTGATGTCTCTCTGTCGACGATCGAGGAAGGGGGCATTTTTGAGGTGAAAGCTGTTTCTGGCGACACTCATTTGGGAGGCGAGGATTTTGATAACCGCATGGTGGATCACTGTGTTTCGGAATTTAAAAGAAAATGGAATAAGGACTTGACAGGAAACCAAAGAGCATTGGGGAGGTTGAGATTTGCTTGTGAGAAAGCGAAACGGATTCTCTCAAGCACTGCTCAAACATCAATCGAATTGGATTGCTTACACGACGGCATTGATTTTTCAATGCGATTCAGTCGAGCCAAATTTGAAGAGCTGAACATGAGCTTGTTCAGCCAGTGCATCAAGACAGTAGACCAATGTTTAAAAGACGCTATCATAAAAAAATCATGGGTAGACGAGATTATTCTTGTCGGTGGCTCGACGAGGATACCTAAGGTCCAAGATATGTTGCGGGAGCTCTTTGATTGGAAAGAGTTATGCAAGAGCGTGAACCCTGATGAGGCTGTCGCGTATGGTGCAGCCGTTATGGCCGCAAAGTTAAGTGGTAGCAAAGATGAGGGTGTTCGAGATGTGTTGCTAGTTGATGTCACTCCTTTGTCACTTGGTATAGAGGTAAAAGGAGAAGTATTTAGTATTGTAGTCCCACGGAACACTCAAATACCTACAAAGAAGTATAAAAATTACTATACATGTGAAGATAACCAATCTACAATAGTTATGAAGGTGTATCAAGGTGAAAGGACCAAATCTACAAAGAACCATTTGTTGGGGAAGTTCAGAGTTTCCGGAATACCACTTGCTCCTAAAGGAGTTATGCCAGTCGAGGACTGCTTCGATATAGATGCCGACGGTATCCTCACAGTGACGTCGAAGATATTATCAACTGGTATGTCTAACAAGCTCACTATTACAAATGAAAAGGGAAGGCTTTCTAAGGATGATATAGAAAAGATGGTAAGAGAAGCTGAGATGTTCAAACTTGAAGACCAAGAGTACAAGAAGAAAGTGAAAGCCTACAATGATTTAGAAGATTGCATATACAACTTGAGAAAAAAGGTGAAAGAATACAATGTTAACAAGAGAGTGCATCCGGATAGCTTGAAGAAAATGGAGGATGCCATTGATGAAATGACAGAGTGGCTCGAGGATAATCAAGATGCAACTATTAATGAACTTCAACGCAAAAAAGTATTTCTTGAGTTTGTTTGCACGCCGCTAATTTAGTGACTAAACTTTGGGAATTCTAAGCATGTGCTAAGGGATTTTAATTGTTGTGCTTATACATGTGAAAAGTTATTGCATATGTGATGAATAAAAATGTTATTTATGTAAATTCTATTTTGTATTAAGGCCGAATAAAGTTTGGCAGCACGACTGAATAAAGTCTACCAACAAAATATTATTTGTTACATGAATTATCATCTGAATAAAGTCTAGTAACAAAATATTTTTTTAATAAAGTATGTTAAATATTTATATATTTATATTTGGATAAAATCATGTCAAAACAAACTATTCAAATCCTGGTGGGGTGGGTACTAAACATCATAATGTAGATAAAAAAATAGATGACGAAGATATATTCGAAAATCACGAAAAAATTTACGTTGTTGTAAAAATTCATGTTAAGAAAAACATAAGCGAATTAAAAAATGGCATTTAACGAACTCTAAACACTATTTAACGAAAGGATAAAACCGGAAATAAGAGAGAGAAAAGAATAATTATATCAAACTAAACTGGTTATCTTACAATGCAATTATGAAATTGAAATAAAAATGAACAATACGTAACACTTAAATATATGATTTCTCACCTATATGGTAAGTTTTCTCCTCAGGGTGATGAAAATGTTCGGGTGGGTTAGTGACCCGTCAATGATCCAAATTGCTATTCAAAAAGAAAACTTAGCTACTAAGATTGTGTCAAGTGCCTTTCACTATTCATTCGGGTTGTGCTTTGCTATAGTATTTAATATAGTATATAAGAGAAAGAAAATTTAAAAAGATCGACATGTTGCATCTTTACTTGCATCACTCTTAACTTCACACGACGTCAATTTAGCATTTCAAAATTATTTTTTATTAACTTGATTAGCAGAACATAAAACACTTTGATCAGTTTGAACATGTAAACTCTACTTCTTCTTCTTCTTCTGTAAAAAAAGAGTGTATCATATATACTAGCAAGAACTTTTTACATGGTTGTCAGTGATTTTCTGTGTTCGGATGTCTATTACTCGATTTTGAATTTTTTTATATGATTTAGGTTAATGTAATTTATGTTTTATTCAAACATTTTTACATGAATGTTGTGCACATTATTAACATCACCTCACATGGCGAATAAACCTTTATGTTCATTCAAACTATTAAAAACTTTGGTACGCATCTTGTAATTTTATATTAGTCCTTAAACAAGTTATCACCCCACATGATGAATAAACCTTTTTTTTATTTCAACCATTAAAAACCTCGGTACAAAGGCATCTTTCGAAAGAATTCGGGGGAAGATCATCCAAATTAATTTTTTTAGGAGTGTCAGGAGACGAATAATCAAGTTTCTTTGTGAAATCTTTCCATTTTCCCTAATAAAAATTTAAACCGAAATCATCCTACAAGTTTCATCCATAATATTTTTTTTACGTACGAGGGGACAAAGAAACAAAGGATGACAAGTAAGCTGGTATATGATGAGATGCACAAGAATTTAGAATCCATTAGGATGGAGGGATACCGGAGGTACTCGACAAAGAGATATCTGAACATATTTTGTAAGAGTCAATTGATCTCATAAATCAAACTTAATTAAATAAAAAATCTTGAATACTCATATAGTCTGCTGATCAAGTTAGACTCAGTGTACAGTCTATTCAAGTGATCCACGCATTATCATACTTCGCTAATTGAATGCCAAATAACTGTATCACAGAACTGTTTATCCAAGTGATAATCTTAGAATTATTAGTTTCCCACGCATAAACTTTACTCACGAAAAGCTCTCCACCATCCGATGAGTCGGTTGATGAATCCTATGATGAAGATAAATCCATTGAAACTTGAAACTAGTAGAGAATATTTATAAATATATAGAATGTAGATTTTTAAAGAAGTGGTAATTGGTTTGTATATAGAGATTGTTTAAAAAAATTATTTAATTATTGCCCAACGGCTAGTTTTCACTTAGCCCAACGGCTAGTTTTCACCAATTCCCACTCTCACGCCGGTCACCACCTGCCTCTCACCACGCCCGCCCGGCCCGGTGTTCCACGCCCTTGGTGGGTGAGGTGGTAGCACACCCCTCTTCTCCTCCTCCCATTACGCATAGCCTAACACTTTTTTTTCTATCTTTAAATTTCATGGAAAGTTATCTAAATATATTTTAATTGTAGCGAGAAAGAGATTGATTGTTATTGATTTTGACACAATTAATAAATACTGTACTTTCTTTGTAATTTAACTAAACATCTATGTTTAAGAATCTATTTTTTATATTTAAAATGATAAATGTGCAACATAGACATGCATATATAGAATTATTGGAGAAATGGTAGATTTAGCAAAAGAATTTTGGTTTGAGGGTGATTTTTTAAACATTTTTGGTTTATAGAGAATCCCCTTTTCTTACAAGCGGACTCTGGACTTTGAGTTTTTTTTTATTTGGGTCCGCTCATGTGGCAAGCGGACTTCATGAAACGTTGAGGTGCACAAACACAAGCAACGCGAGAACAACACGGTTTCTCAAAAAAATTATTTTGCTAACTCCACCGTTTCTAAAAAAAAATCTGCATGTATATATATTTTGTTATATTTATATAATAACTAATTCGAATAGTCTGAGTATTTCAATTTTCAACTTGCGGAAGTTATCAATTTATTTCGAAGTAATTTCGTGGAAACAACCAACCTTCAAATAAAAAAATAGAAATAACAATATAAATAGGAATTTCGTGGAAATTATTAAGTTAAAGGAATCGCATTTTTTTTTTTTGAAAGGCGGAAAAAAAAAATATTGATGTATATATCTTAACAAGAGACGACTTTTGTAGTTTACATTTTTCTTTCAGATTATATTTTACATTTTAAGTTTAAAAAATATATCTTATCGGGTACAACTCTATTTAAATAGAAGGAAGACCAAAAGACTTCATTTAAGTAGAAGGGAAAGCAAAAGACTTTTGTAGTTTACATTTTCCTTTCTGTTTAAGAAACATATCTTATCATCAAATAAGGGTACAACTCCATTTAAATACAAGGGAAAGCAAAAGACTTCGATCTCATTTTACTTTGAGTATTGCAAATAATGGAGGGGAAAGTAAACGAAGCTCCGGCGATCGGCATCGACCTGGGAACAACGTACTCTTGTGTTGCAGTTTTGCACAACGGTCGAATCGAAATCATACCGAATGAGTTAGGCTACAGAACCACCCCATCTATTGTTGCTTTTCTTGATGTAGAACGTCTCATCGGAGATGGTGCCAAGAACCAAATGCCCATGAATCCTGCTAACACTATTTTTGGTCAGTCTACTTATTTTTCTTAGCTACTTTTCATTTGGTTTTTACTAAATCGTACAGAACTCTTGGAAGTCTTCCACCATAAGGAAAAATTTATGACTTGCTTATAGTTCAGTAATTAAACTACGTACTTATGTTCATGATATTCTGAAAATAACTACCCAAATAAGTACTTAAATACTAGAGCGGTGACTTTTTTTAGAGGTCCAAACTCAAACGGTCGTTGACGAAACACGATCAACCGGCTGTTTAAACGTAGGAGGCTATGACACAAGCCTTAACATTCAAACGGCCGTGCGGTAACACCTCAAACGGCCGTTTGAAAACGGTATGGGATTAGATTGGCAATGGAGTTTGTATAGTAGGCCCTTTTTTATGAACTTATTGAAATACATGAACCAAAAGCACTAAGTCTTGCCAACATGCAAATTTAAAGCATGCGGTTACTCCAGATACACTAGAGTAAAAAGTTTGTATATCTTCTTGATATTGGTTGAATAATTAATCATGGATTTTCAGATGCTAAGAGGTTGATTGGACGGAAACTCAGTGATCCCAAAGTGCAAGAGAATATGAAATTGTGGTCTTTTAAGGTCATAGAAGGGCCTGCCGACACTCCAAAGATTGTTGTCTCCTACAAAGGTCAACAGAAGGAATTTTTAGCCGAAGAAATTTCGTCAATGATTCTTGGAAAGATGAAAGAAATTGCTGAGGCCTACCTTGGAAAGGTTATGAAAAACGCCGTGATAACTGTCCCGGCTTATTTTAACGATTCACAACGTCAAGCAACAAAGGATGCAGGCACTATTGCTGGTTTAAACGTCATTCGCATGATCAATGAGCCTACAGCAGCTGCAATTGCTTATGGTCTAGACAATAAGCCTGACTTTGTTGGTAAGATAAATGTACTCATCTTTGATTTGGGAGGGGGCACTTTTGATGTCTCTCTGTCGACGATCGAGGAAGGGGGCATTTTTGAGGTGAAAGCTGTTTCTGGCGACACTCATTTGGGAGGCGAGGATTTTGATAACCGCATGGTGGATCACTGTGTTTCGGAATTTAAAAGAAAATGGAATAAGGACTTGACAGGAAACCAAAGAGCATTGGGGAGGTTGAGATTTGCTTGTGAGAAAGCGAAACGGATTCTCTCAAGCACTGCTCAAACATCAATCGAATTGGATTGCTTACACGACGGCATTGATTTTTCAATGCGATTCAGTCGAGCCAAATTTGAAGAGCTGAACATGAGCTTGTTCAGCCAGTGCATCAAGGGAAAAAATTTTAAAATGGTGTGTATGGAAAATAAAAAGAGGAAAATGGGAAAGTCAAAAAAAAAAAAAGGAAAATGGTTGAGCCTCTATTCCCGATAGCGGCTTAGGATAAGTTAAAAGAGGGAGCTAGGGAGCCGCCATTGCCAATCGCGGCTTAGGAGCAACCAACATAACCCCGTTTAACCTCCGTTAGTTATAGTATTTAACCCCGTTTAACCTCCGTTAGTTATAGTATTTAACCCCCGTTTAACCTCCGTTAATTATTTTAATGTAATGTAAGATTATTTGACATCTAATAATATTAAGATAATGAAATAAAAAACTATAATACTATCAAGAACACAAGATACAAGACCTAACATTCCTCAAAATATTAAACTAGTTAACATAATACACATACAAAGTAACACGAGATACACGACCTAACAGCACTAATTTGGTCGGTTTGGGCAATTGTTGATCATGTGACCCGGTTGTTTACAGCCAGAGCACAGACGCCCTGTCCTTTCCTGTGCATAGGTGTTATCCATCTCGTTACGCATCCTCCTCGCACGACGTCTTCCTCTTAGTATGGTTATCTTATTTGCGTCCCCATAAAGTGTCCATCCGGCGCCGTTCCAATCTTCTTTATGACTCACCGGATGATAGATGTTGTTGTATTGCGCACGGTATGTGTCTGTGTGAAACCTGCTATTCACAATACTTTTTGGATCTTCTTGTAGATAGTGGCAAACTGCAATTGCATGGCTACAAGGGAACCGGTAAATTTGCCACTTACCACAAGTGCAGGTTTTCTTCTTGAATTTGACCGTATAAGGACTATCGCCGGTTTCATCGGAGGTCTGTAGGCATGTTTTCACCATGAACACTTGCTCAGGTACTGAATAAGGGAATACTCTATGTTCTCGAGCCCTTATTTCACGACCATGGAACAATGTCCACTTGCGGTCCAGAAATTGGGTTGAGCAATTATACGCCTGTTGGTAGTTTATGACGTATTGGTGAACCTCTCTTGTAAACGTATTGGTGAACCTCTCTTGTAAAGGTATAATCTTACATTACATTAAAATAATTAACGGAGGTTAAACGGGGGTTAAATACTATAACTAACGGAGGTTAAACGGGGTTAAATACTATAACTAACGGAGGTTAAACGGGGTTATGTTGGTTGCTCCTAAGCCGCGATTGGCAATGGCGGCTCCCTAGCTCCCACTTTTAACTTATCCTAAGCCGCTATTGGGAATAGAGGCTCAACCATTTTCCTTTTTTTTTTTTGACTTTCCCATTTTCCTCTTTTTATTTTCCATACACACCATTTTAAAATTTTTTTCGTGCATCAAGACAGTAGACCAATGTTTAAAAGATGCTAAGATCGAAAAATCATGGGTAGATGAGATTATTCTTGTTGGTGGCTCGACTAGGATACCTAAGGTCCAAAATATGTTGCGGGAGCTCTTTGAATGGAAGGAGTTATGTAAGAGCGTGAACCCAGATGAGGCTGTAGCATACGGTGCAGCCGTTATGGCTGCAAAGTTAAGTGGTAGCGATGATAAGAACGTTCGAGATTTGATGCTACTTGATGTCACTCCTTTATCACTCGGTGTAGAGCTAAAAGGAGAAGTATTCGATGTCGTGATTCCACGAAACACTCAAATACCTACTAAGAAATTCAAAAACTATATTACTACTAAAGATAACCAATCTTCTGCGGCTATCAAGGTGTATCAAGGCGAAAGGGCCAAATCTACCGATAACCATTTGTTGGGGAAGTTCACAATATATGGAATACCACCTGCTCCCAAAGGAAATATACATTTCGAGGACTGCTTCGAGATAGATCCTGATGGTATCCTCACAGTAACTTCAAAGATATTATCAACTAGTATTTCAAACAAACTTCGGATCGTAAACGATAAGGGAAGGCTCTCCAAGTACGATATAGACAAGATGGTAAAAGAAGCTGAGAAGTACAAACTTGAAGACCAAGAGTACAAGAAGAAAGTGAAAGCATACAATGGTTTAGAGGATTACATATACAACTTGAAAAAGAAGGTCAAAGAATACAATGTCAACAAGAGGGTGCACCCGGAGAGCTTGAAGAAAATGGAAAAGGCCATTGATGAAACGACCGAGTGGCTCGAGGACAATCAAGCAGCATCTATTGATGAGATTCAGGGCAAAAAGACATATCTACAGTTTGTTTGCACTCCACTAGTTTAGTACTGAAACTATGATGGTTAAACTTTGGGATTTCTAAGCATGTGTAGTGTTTATGGCTTGTTTGAATTGTTTTGGCCTTTACATGTGGAAAAATATCGTATGTGTGATATATATCTAAAGAATGTTATTTCTGTTTGCGACTACGACGAAATAAAGTTACTAAGTTGGTCGCACGTCTGAAACGTCATTCTCTCCATAACGAGATGATATTTCTTAAAAAAGTTTTAAAGCAATGTCTATATGTGAATTTAATGGACAATGTATGAATTGACTCAAACTAAGTAGTGCATAAGAAATATTAACTCTAGTGAGTGTTACTTAAATCTAAAGTTATAACATAATCTATCAGTTAAACTTTTTGTGATAATAATGTTGCTATATTCGTTTCTACAAATCTAGTTTTTTATGATAGAACAATACATTTTGAGATCGATCTTTGTTTCTCAATATAGCAAGTTTTTTTAAGTATAAAACAATGATTTTTTAGGTCCAAAGTTGCAAAATGATTAATGTGTATTCTCCGAGAAAAAGGGGTGTAAGAATATTTATGTATCGATAATTATATAAGAAACTTATGTTACTTAAATGCCGAGTTACAGGGCTGAAAAATGAGAAATAAAGCTCGAGGGCTTATTGGAACTATTATCAATTGTTGGAGGACAAAAGCTCCTAAGGTGGATGCTCTCAATGGAATCAAATGACAGAAGCAAGAAACATTAGGGTGTATTCTTAGAGAGAGAGAGAGAGAGAGAGAGAGAGAGAGAGAGAGAGAGAGAGAGAGAGAGAGAGAGAGAGAGAGAGAGAGAGAGAGAGAGAGAGAGAGAGAGAGAGAGAGAGAGAGAGAGAGAGAGGACTAATGGCACACAAGAATTGCTATTTTGACTTAGCCATATACGCATCGTATAGGGCAATACGATGCATATAGCCCTTCACAATTTCTCATACCGGACATTCTCTTACAACATGGTCATTCCATTGAATGAATCATACTATTTCACAGGTTTAGATCAAAACAAGGTTGAATGAAACAAGGTTGATTCTCGAACAACCTTCTTCTTGTAATCGCTCTAGACGAAGGTATCTTTTTCATCGTCACTTTCGCTAATCGACATTCGCTCTAGACCAGTGGAGCTGTTGACTATCTGATCTTTTCTCTTCAAATGGGGCAAAATTCTCATATGGGTACTCTCAATTGAAAGTCTTGTGATGAATGCACTCCAGGTGTTTGATGAAATGCCAATACTATTTTTTTGTATTTACACCCAAATTCCACGCTTCAACTCCAGGCGTGACTTCTGTCGCCTCTTTTTATGACACCCCCTTCTTCGTCTTCGAATGGCCCATTGCCATGTCCATTTCGTAAGTTTCATTGTTGCCTGGATGGTGAAGGGGGAAATAAGGGGATTTCTCGGTTGATCTCTCATCTCAAGAGGTTGCACCTTCCTAGCGATGAACGTAGAAGTGTGTTGCGAGAGGCTATTGCCACAGACCATGGGTTGTTTATGGCGGTGGAGTGTACTTTAAAGGTTTTAGGTCAATGGATGTGTGGGATTTGTATGAGTTTACATGCCATTAGTCGTGCCTGCCATCACCCTGATGGTATTGTCCGTTTTACTGATCGTGATAATGACATGGATGGACACATTGTCGGTATTGTGAAGCCTTCTATCTGTGTGGATGAGACCAATATACATGAGTCGTTTATTTTGGATGTTGTTCTCCTTGATCGTGTCTTTAAAGCGCCCATTGTTACTGTCAAGAGCATTCCTCATAGTTGTCGTTTGGCTTTCTCTCAAGCGTTGAAGACCGCTCTCTGCAAGGTGGTTGCCCAACCGGGATCCATTGAAGCATGGGTTAGGTTGTTCCTTCTTCCTCGTTGCACTTTGCAAGTGTTTAGACCACAAAATAGGCAAGAAAGCAGGTCTGGGAATAGGAGGGCCTTGCAACAACGTTCAATCCTGAGTTCTTTAGCCACTTGGGGGAAAGAGGATGGTATTGCCATGTTAGTTAAAAATATATTTAACAGTTCTAGTTTGAAATCTTTTGGCCCAGGAGGCATTGATAATCATAAGGAGGGAGCTGTGGGCAATACCAACATCAGGCAGTGTCTTCGTAAGGTTGCAGATGGCCATTTTACAGCGGCAGTGAAGGTGTTATGCTCGTCTGGCGTTGCTCCATACAAGCTTTAGAGGCTAAACACCCGCACAGGCAACCTCCATCTATGCCAAGTGAAATATACTCCGAGCCTCCTCTTGTTGCGGAGGTTGATAGTGTCCTTGGTTGCATTAAATCGTTTCCTAAGGGAACTTCGTGTGGGAAAGACGGCTTGCGAGCACAACACATTTTGGATGCTTTATGTGGAGACGGGTCTACATTTGCCACTGATCTTTTAACTACTATCACCGCAGTGGTCAATTTGTGGTTAGGGGGAGATGCCCATCGAGTTTATCAGGTTTTGTTGCGTCTGCTCCTCTTACACCGCTCTTAAAACCCGACAACGGGATCCGACCTATTGCAGTGGGTACTATATGGAGGCGGTTGGTGTCCAAGGTTGCTATGAAGGGTGTCGGTAAAGAGATGGCCAAGTACCTTAATGATTATCAGTTTGGGGTTAGTGTGTCGGGTGGCGCCGAGGCCATATTACATAGCGTCAACCGGGTATTGAATGAACGTCACACGGATGGGTCTCTGGCCATGCTTACAGTAGATTTTTCTAATGCATTTAATCTGGTGGATAGATCAGCCTTACTTCACGAGGTCCGGATGAGGTGCCTGTCTATTTCTTTGTGGGTAGAATTCCTATATGGGCAACCAGCTAGATTGTATCTTAGAGACGAGTACATTTGGTCCACCACCGGGGTTCAACAAGGAGACCCATTGGGACCACTTCTTTTCGCTCTTGTTTTGCACCCCCTTTTGCATCAAATTAGAGACAATTGCAAGCTTTTTCTTCATGCTTGGTATCTTGATGATGGGACTGTCATTGGAAATTCAGAAGAGGTGGCTAGAGTGTTAGACATTATTAAGGTGGTGGGTCCTACCTTGGGTCTTGAACTGAATATTAAGAAAACTGAGTTATTTTGGCCTTCATGTGATGGTAGCAAGTTTCATGATGGTTTATTCCCTGTGGACATTGGGAGGCCGTTATCCGGGGTAAAACTTCTTGGGGGGGCCGTCAGCAGAGATGCAAATTTTATTAGTGGGTTAGCTAAGAAGAGAGCTACTAACGCTGTTAATTTGATGCGTCTTCTTCCAAAACTTCGTGACCCGCAGAGTGAGCTACTCTTGCTTCGATCTTGTATGGGTATTGCCAAACTTTTCTTTGGCTTGAGGACGTGCCAACCCGTACACATGGAGGAGGCAGCGCTGTTCTTTGACGAAGGATTGCGTGGGGCGATTGAGGACATAGTTGTTTGTGGAGGTCCTTTCTTTGGAGACTTCCAATGGCGACTTGCTTCCCTACCTATTAGGTTTGGGGTTTTGGGGTTGTATTCCGCTGTAGAGGCTTCATCTTATGCCTTTGTAGCCTCAAGGGCCCAATCTTGGGCGTTACAGGACCACATCTTACGAGACAGCGACATATGTGGCATGGATTCTGATTATGATTGTGCTTTGGCTTGTCTTCGTGATACGATTTCAAGCTTTGACTTCAGCGGTTTCACTAATAAGGACACCGCCCCCCCTAAAGCACAACATGCATTGGCGAGTGCCCTTTTTAGTAAAATCGTCCGTGAAATGGAAGTCCAGTTTGAAATGACCGTTAGACAAAGAGCTGTTTTTGAGTGTCTACGAGCACCACATGCTCAAGATTACCTTCTCGCGATCCCTATAGATGGGCTAGGCCAACATATGTCGCCGGTGGAGTATCGTACTATCCTTAAGTATCGCCTCATGATTCCACTATACCCGGTTGACGAGTTATGCCATGTTTGCCGTAAGGCGTGTTTAGACTCCTATGGGGAGTATGCGGTTCATTGTAGAGAGCTCTCGGGGTTCAAGTACCGACACGACTTGGTTAGGGATGTTCTTTTTGACATATTTAGGCGTGCCGAGGTTTCTACTAAGAAAGAGGCACCAGTGAATTTCTTGACGGACCCATTGGAAGGAAGATCAACACTTAGACCCGCTGACATTTTGGTCTTTGGGTGGATAGGTGGGAAACATGCGTGTGTAGATCTAACAGGGGTCTCCCCTCTGGTGGGCTTGGGAGTTAGTGTTTTCACGGTGAGTCAGGCTGCTCTAAAAACTGCTTCGAGCAAAGTGACCAAACACGAGAAAGCGTGTCTTGACAACCAACATGTGTTTATAACATTTGCTTTTGACACTTTTGGTTTCCTTGCACCAGAGGCCGTGGAGTTACTTAACCGAGTACAGCGGGTCATGCATAGTAATGTTATGACCCCAAGATCTGTAGATGTAGTTTTTAAAAGACTTGGTTTTGCTATTCAAAAAGGGTTGGCGGCGCAGCTTGTTGCCCGTTTGCCTTCTATCTCTATGTAATTTCCCTTTGGGAGTTGTGTTTAATGATATCTCTAAATCATATGCGCATCTTATAGGACAATACGAGGACGTATAGCGTACGAGGTACTTTCTGTAACTAGTCATCCATCACCTCGCTATACGCCTCGTATTGACCTATACGCGGCGTATAGAGATGTGATGGATGACTAGTTGCAGAAAGTACCTCGTATCCTATACGCACCGTATTGCCCTATACGATGCGTATAGGGCCCAAAATGTGTGTATTTAACCATAAAGAATTCTCATTCGAACGTATCATTTCTTACAAAAAATTCAAACAATCTCCCAAAAATTATAAAAATGTCTTGGTGGTGGGATGGTAACTACGGTTTTCAGGTAGATTCTAACGAGTCGCTGAAAAACAACATGCAAAGTTCTGGCGTTCAAGAGGTGAACTGGGAGGAGGTCTCGTCCGACGTTTATTCTAATCAACGGGTAAGGCTTCCAGATTTGAACAAGCCACTTAGCAATCCCGAGTTCGTATACGGTGAACCATCTTACCTTACACAACCCACGAACGACTACGTATACGGTGAAGTCTCTTACCCGACACAACAAACCGACTACTCCGAAGACGAAGAACAAAACAATCAAAATGTGTCTTATAAAACTGACCAGAATTTTCAGTCTCGTGAACAGTTGGTTGATTGGGCTATCCGGAGAGGACGTGAGAATGGTTACGTCCTTGTCACCCGACGATCGAGGAGAAAAGGCGACGATCCGACGGAACCGTTTATCAAGGTGTGGCTTGTGTGTGACCGTCACGGCGAACGTGCGTCTACTGCCACGGTTAGACGTGCAGGTAGCAAGAAAATAGGTTGTCCCTTTAAATTGGAAGGAGAGTACCAAGAAAATACTGGTGATTGGAAATTAACGGTGAAGGATAACAGTCATAACCACGATCCTAGTCAACATCTTGTGGCGCACTCGTTTGCAAGGAGACTGTCTCAGTCGGAACAACTTTTGGTGGGGAAGTTGTATTCGCAAAACATGTTGCCACGAAACATTCTGGCAACTATAAGAGAACAAAACCCAGAGAGTAGTTGCATTAAAAAGGACATTTATAATGCGATACAAAAGATAAAAAACGAAATGAGAGTCGGTGAAACTCCAATACAGATTCTGGAAAACCTGCTTTCTTCTAAAAAATACGTCTACTATACTCGAGAAGATCCTGTCACAAATAGTGTGGAGGAGATATTCTTTGTTCACCCGAAATCGTATGAGATGTGGCGTGCATTCCCGCACGTGTTGATGATCGACGCGACCTACAAAACAAACATGTATAAACTTCCATTTGTCCAAGTGGTCGGTGTGACCTCCACACACCAGTCGTTTTGCGTCGCTCATGCATTTATATCAAAAGAACGGGAGGAAAACTTTGTTTGGGTGCTACTTCAAATAAAAGCAATGTTGCAAAAGTGTATGGAGCCGCGTGTGATAGTAACAGACAGGGACAAAGCTCTTATGAACGCGTGTGATAAAATATTTCCGGGCTGTTCCAAGAACCTATGTCGGTGGCACATACACGAGAATATCGCAAAACATTGCAGGGCATCATTTACAGACGAAGACTGGAAAATTTTCAAGTATTCATGGTCGGTATTATGTGAGTCTCCCACGCCAGATATATACCAGTACAACTTCAACCGGCTTTACGAACGTCTGTATGCAGCCAAACTAGGAAGTAAGTTTTAAATATTAAATATTTAATATTTTCAGTATTTAAATATTTATTCAATATTAAATATTTTCCAGAAGTTATAGATTATGTGACTAAAAATTGGCTGGACCCGTATAAAGAAAAGTTTGTATCCGCGTGGTTCAACAGAAACCTCAATTTTGGTCAACAAACAACGAACCGAGTCGAGAGCCAGCATTCGCTCTTAAAGAGCTATCTTAGAAACGCTAACAGCTCGCTAGATAGACTTGTTGGGTTTGTTGATGAAATTGTATCAGATCAGTTTTATCAGTTACAGTTTGGGTTTGGAACAAGCCTCATAAGGAAAATGGACAGCCACATAGCTATTGAATTGTTTGATAACCTGCACGGTAAAGTTTCACATAAAGCACTAGATTTGATAGAAAACGAGTGGTACAAGTTATCAAATATACGGAAACAAAATGCAACGTGTGGGTGCCAACTTTTCAGTAGTTGTGGGTTGCCGTGTGCTTGTCGTCTGGCAAATATCGAAGTTACAGGTAAACTGTTCTGACTATTTAGTAGTTGTGGGTTGCCGTGTGCTTTTCAAAATGTTCTGACTATTTCGTTTAAAATACAGGTGGCATAATCCCTCTAGATGCGGTGGACGTCTTCTGGAGGAAACTTGATTTAAAACCGTCGTTTGTCGATGATGAAAATGTAGACGTGGATAAGGTACTGGGTCAAGTGAGAAACAAAATTATGTCACAACCCGATCAGGTCAAAAGAAGTATGCTGTCTAGAATCGCAGGGGTTGTCTTTCCGAGCAAAAGTAACAAGAAAGCGCCTATGGTACAAGAAGATACTCGCGGTCGTCCAACTTTGAAAAAGCAACAACAAAGGAAACAGGATGTCGCGAGAAACAACTCATTCACAGGATCCCAACAAAGAAAATGTGACCATGCGAGACACAGCTCGTATATTGCGTCACAAGAGTCTATACATGCGAGTTCGGTCTTTCAACACCGTCGTTCAACGAAGGGTAAAGGAAAGCAACCGCAAGATGATAACGCCCATCTTGGGTTTCCATTGATTACGGGGAAAGATGCGGTTAACAATATAAAATGTTTTAAGGATTCGATACCGTCTTTATTTTATCCATACATTTCACATATACATGATGTAAATCCCGACGGTAACTGTGGTTTTCGATCGGTAGCTTTGGGCTTAGGGTTAAATGAAAACCGGCGGCTCTTTATCCGACAACAACTTCTAAATGAGATGGACAATAAAGAGGAATGGTGGAGAACTGTTTTTGACAGAGTCGCCTCCAAAAGTATGATAGGCTACGTCACACAATAGATTAGCAGGATGTGAAAGCCGCACCAGTTAGTCGTTGGATGTCGATGCCATACACAGGACTCCTAATTTCTCAAAGATTTGGGGTGATTGTTCATCTTTTAAGCATCAACGGTAATCAAACATTTTTTCCATTGTGGTTTGGTCCTAACGTTCACGCTCAACATCAAGTCGTATCGTTAGTTCACGTAAAAAATGCTCATTTCATCCACGTCAAGTTAGACGGATAATTTCCGATTCCTACGCCGAATGCACTTTGGAATTTGCACCGAAATGATGATGCAGCAAAATGAGAAAATATATACAATGATCGTATTGAACGATTTAAGAAAATAATGGCTACTAATAGATCTAGATTTCCACAATATTTCACGAATCTCGGATGATATTTGTTTAAAATTGTATTGTAACTATTTTTGAATTAATTTTATGGTCATTTTAAATATTTTTATTTAATTATAACTAATTATAATTAAACTACTAATACGTGTGATTAATTTTAATTAAATATAATTATAATTAATTTTTATTCAATATCCTATACGCCACGTATAGTCCAATACGTGGCGTATAGATATAAATCAGAGGGAATTCAAAATTTTCAAATATATTTAAAGGCTATACGACACGTATTGATCAATACGTGGCGTATAGAATACCAAAGGTTGGGGGAGATACGACACGTATTGATCTATACGTGGCGTATAGACTTTTGTTATATCAGTTTTTACCCCCGTACTGTACCAAACGAACCAAACAAACAAACACAAAGCCATACGCGACCCGCTTATAAAACGCTCGTTGATTTGGATTGTGGCCTCAAAAAAACTTTGTAAAGGTACGTGTCTCAACCCACGATCATTAATGTTAGGTTTTTATTGAATATTAGCGGGTAAAACTGGGTAGATTAGCGATTTTTAGGTTTGAACTTAAGAACTATACGCCACGTATAGGGCCATACGTGGCGTATAGTTCGTCTTAGGAAGACGATGAAGCCATACGCCACGTATAAGTCTATACGCTGCGTATGGCTTGGTTTACCCGGTCACTTGCCTGCGTATGGCCTGGTTTGGGTCGCGTATGGCTTGGTTTACCTGGCAACTCGCCCGTGTATGACTTAATTGGCCTGCTATGGCTTATTTTGCCCGGCAACCGCCTATACGCCACTTAAGAACTATACGCCACGTATAGGGTCATGCTTATTTTGCCCGGCAACCCAAGCCGAGAAGTACAAACTTGAAGACCAAGAGTACAAAAAGAGAGTGAGTGCATACAATGAATTAGACGATTGCATTTACGACATGATAAAAAAAAAGATGAAAGACACCCGGCAATGTTGAAGATGATGGGGAATGCCATTGATGACACGACCAAGTGGCTGGAGAAAAATCAAGCTGCACCTATCAGTGACCTTCGGAATAAAAAGGTATATCTGGAGCTTGTTTGTAGTCCGCTTGGGTTGTTCTGAAACTATGCAATTTCTATGTGCAGTGGTTAGGGCTAGCTTGTTTTAACTTATTCATGTCGTATTTTGTAAAACTAATTTTAAAATCTATTTTTATTTAGCTTACCTTATATATGTTTTATATATACTTTGTTATATTTTATTGGTGATATAATTCTCACCATATCATCTGGTGATGCTCGTCGGAAACTAATGCATCATCTCGCTTCTGAATTTGTAGTGAAGAATATCATCAGTCCACTACATTATTTCTTGGGAATATTGGTTACAACGGGTCTAAATGAGTTATATTTGAGTTTTTGTATTTAAGTGTAAGTTTAAGTATATGTTTATTATTTGTAGATACAAAAATTAAACATTAGTTATCTTAAAGTAGCGATCAATAAACGAGGGTTAGTCGTAATATAAAAAATTCTTATAATTTTTTTTAGTTTTGGTAACTTTAAAACTTAAATTGAGAAGAAAATAAAGAATTTGATGGACACAAATAAGAAGTTTGTTAATGTTGGTAATTTTAGTGCTGTCAAGGTGCATTTTAGTATATTGGATTTGACTTGTCGGGTGAGGAAATAACGTTAGAGATTAAATGAGTTAGGAGACGCGGGATTGTGGGCTTGATTTAATCATAAATGTTATTTGGGCATGTTTACTTGGGCTTATTATTAAATAATTATTGGGCCTGAAAATTGGGCTTCGTAATTTTTTTGATATGGACTCATTTTGATACATGGCAATATTATTATTTTCGATCAGACTTGAACAAAAAGGCCACATCTATTCATAAAAGTGGCTTTTTTATTCTGGGAGTTTTTTATGCCATAAAAGAACAGATGCGCATACAGAAGAACGGTTACAAGAGTTCTAATTATGCGATCCGATTTCATGTAGAAGAAATTCTAAGTTTCATTCACCGTTCAAGATCAAATCCGGTTTCCAGGCGTTTATTTTTCGTGTTACAGACCATGAATACAACAGTTAATATTTTGCCAAAAAGAAAAACCACTTGTAAATATATAGGTTAGCCGTACAGGAAATGATTTATCCTAGAATTGATACAATAGATTATTGCACTTGGTATATATAGGTCATTACACGTCTCTGTGCAACTTCGATGAAGCTTCCTCGTAATTACACCCTCAAATTTCCATCAACGACAACCTACCACATACGCGTACAAGTTGACTTTCTTTGGTTTGGAATGTACATTATTATTTTTCATTAAAGCATTATTTTATCGTCGAATGGAAAGTGACCACTTAATTTTAAACCATAAAAGTACGCAAAACACTCTTGGATTAAGTTGACAATCGAATGAAATGGAGACAAGAAGAACAGAAGCACCGGCTATTGGCATCGACCTCGGAACCACTTACTCATGTGTAGCAGTTTGGAAGCATGGTCGAGTTGAAATCGTACCGAATGAACAAGGCAACAGAACTACACCGTCTACTGTTGCTTTTGTTGACGCAGAACGCCTCATCGGTGAAGGCGCCAAGAACCAAGTGGTTGTGAATCCTGCCAACACCATATTCGGTCAGCTTATTCATGTTTCCTAGTTTATATTGCATGCTGTTTGTTATTTTAAATAAGTATTAAATCCATAAGTACTAATCTAAGTTGAGCTAGATGTTTATTTGCGAAAACTTTAGATTTATAGCGGACTTACATACTTCATATTGGTTTCTAAGTAAAATTTAAAAGCGATTTGGTTTCTAGGTGAAATTCGAAAACAGTTTGGTTTCTAAGTAGTTTGCTACTTGAGGTAGCGGACTCAATCAAGGCTAGAAAGACTCCGCTCATGTGGCAAGCGGACTTGGTGACTCGGTTGAGGTGGCAAGCGGAATCTTTGAGTCTGCTTATCGAGGTAGTAGACTCTACCTGTCCTTGTTTTTCACGAGAAAGTTTTGATTTTTCTTTTAAGAGATTCCATGCAGAGTTTGGTTGCACCTCAGCGGAGTCACCACTTGTAATTCCGCTTGTCACGTGAGCGGAGTCCTACCAGCTTTGCTATAGTTCCACACCTAAGGTAGCAAACTACCTAGAAACTAAAATCAATTATGTAACTACCTGTAAAACCATAACTACCTGTAAATCCAAGAAATTGGTTTATTTGCATATTATTAGGCCTTTTAACATGCCAGTAAGAATTTGAAGTTTTTACTGATCATGTGTGTGGCTTCTTAGCAAGAAAACAATATGTTGATATAGTTTTGTTTTGGCTTGATTTTCAGATGCTAAGAGGTTGATTGGAAGAACATTCAGTGACTCCAAAGTTCAGGCTGACATGAAGTTATGGCCATTTAAGGTCATAAAAGGGTCAGCCGACAAACCAAAGATTGTTGTTTCCTACAATGGTCAAAAGAAGAAATTTTTGGCCGAAGAAATCTCATCAATGATTCTTGGAAAGATGAAAGAAACAGCTGAGGCATACCTTGTAAAAGTTGTAAAAGATGTGGTGGTAACCGTCCCTGCCTATTTTAATGATTCACAACGTCAAGCAACAAAAGATGCAGGCACCATTGCAGGATTAAACGTCTTGCGTATTATCAACGAGCCTACAGCAGCTACAATTGCTTATGGTCTAGGCAATAAGCCTAATATTACTCAGAAGATGAATGTGCTGGTCTTTGATTTGGGGGGTGGCACTTTTGATGTTTCTATATTGGCCATTGCAAAAAATGGTACCTTTAAGGTGAAAGCTGTTGGCGGTGACACTCATTTGGGAGGTGAGGATTTTGATAACCGCATGGTGGATCACTGCGTTCGGGAATTCAAGAGAAAAAGGACTTGACAAAGAACCCAAAAGCATTGGGGAGAATGCAAAAAGAATTCTCTCAAGCACTACACAAACATCAATTGAATTGGATTACTTGCATGAGGGGATTGATTTTTCCATGAGATTTACTCGAGCAAAATTTGAGGAGCTGAACATGGATTCATTTAGTAAATGCATTCAGATTGTGGAGAATTGTCTAAACGATGCAAATATTGAGAAATCAAGTGTAGCTGAAATTGTTCTAGTTGGTGGCTCCACTAGGATACCTAAGGTCCAACAAATGCTGCAGGAACTTTTCGACGGGAAGGAGCTATGCAAGAGTGTGAATCCTGATGAAGCCGTTGCATATGGTGCAGCCGTTATGGCTGCAAAGCTAAGCGGTAACAATGATAAGATTCTTCAAGATTTGTTGATGTTAGAGGTCACTCCTTTGTTACTTGGCATCGAGTCAACAGGAAAAGAAATGAATGTTATCATCCCACGGAACACTACAATACCTACAAAAGCAGCGAAAATCTTTTTATACAAATGGAAACAACCAACATTCTATAAATATCAAAGTGTATCAAGGTGAAAGAGCAAGATCTACAGATAATCATTTGTTAGGGAATTTCAAAATTTCTGGAATACCAGCTGCTCGCAAAGGAGTTGCACAAATTAATGAATCTTTAGAAGTAGATGACGATTACAGTCACTGCTGAGATATTGTCCACCGGTAAGAAGGAGAAACTTGTAATTAGCAACAAAAATGGGAGACTCTCCAAGGAAGAGATTGAAAAAATGGTTAAAGATGGTGAGAAGTACAAACTTGAGGATCAAGAATACAAGAAAAGAATGGATGCATACAATGCATTAGTGGATTGCTTATACAACTTGCAGAATAAGATGAAAGAATACAATATCAAGAACTTTAATTTGATAACAATGATCGTAGTTAAAATAAATTGTAAAAACCAGCAATTTAAAGAAAAACCAAATTATTTAAAACAGATTTTATGATGGTTGTTTTTTTTGGATTTACTGACCCGTTTCTTCACTCCTTTTCAACATTTCCACCGTTCTATGACCATTTGAGTAATTGGTTCATCATCTAGTAGTTCTTATAAGGCACGAAAAAACAATATCAATGTCCATTTACACAATATTGATGAAAGAACACTATCAACTTCTCAAAGTGAAAAAGGTGTTTCCGAACTCGATATATATGTACACTATACATAATAGCTGCTATTGTCACCAACCAGAACGACACCAAGATCAACTTCCAAAAATCCTATGAACACAAAAGCAATACATAAATATATGAAATCTAACAAGAGAAATCGTATTGTTCTTCAGTACTCTAACAGATGAAGAAAGATCACCTGAGGGTTGGAAATGAACAACCCCATGATGTATGTCATCAAGTCCCAGAAAGACTGAATCGAGTTCTGAACGCCTCCAACAACAGCTCTATCAGATTCAGGAACTTGATCCTGTTTCATAATCGAATCAGACATTACAAAACAAGAATCGCCATAGTCGTCTTCTACAAATTTTGGGCTTTCTTATCACCTGCATTTGTTGAATGACGGATAGATCAAACACCCATAGCCCCAAACGTGACACTGCTACTCCCACCATCAACAAGTAAGCCGACGTTGTGGTGTTTTTAACCCATATAGAGCCAACACAGACCAAGAGGCAGGTCCACTGCAAATGAACAACATAAATCTTCAATAAAACAGACAACATTTATGCCTCATTTTTATGTACTAAATGAAAAATCAATATATTGTGCGTATAACTTCTAATAACTTAATTTAGGAAGATATGAACGCTTGATTATATATATTTTGGGTTACTCTTAAGCCACACAACCTGTTTGACTCGTTTCCTTTTTAGTTGAGTTTTATAATTTTACTCTGGTTAGCAATAAAAATATAAAATGATCTTTTTTTCACCATAAACAGCTTAAAGTTATATCCCATATATATGGCCATACCTGTGACCAGATTGACCAAAGTCCAGTTCGAAGGGTTGAGATTTGAGCCTCCATAAAAGGGTACAAAAATGTGGCGGAAATACCAATTATTGCGCTTATCCCTCTGCCCGTTCCAATTATGTATGCTGGTATTCCATCCCACTCCAATGTTGCAGTCATCAAAGTCCCAAAACTGTCACAAAAATATCAAATTGAATAGAGCAACAGAAACAAAGGTGAATGAGTTTTCAAATTGGAAACTAGCCATTATTTTCTGCAAAATTTGTAACAATGATATAATGCTTTAAATCATGGAGCAAATTTGACCATTTACTTAATTACAAATGGACTGATTTAATATAATATTTACCCCCATGTAGTAACCCATTTAAAAGTCATGAAAATGGAACTTTTGATGCTTAAAGAACCTGAAAAAGAAGATCAAGAACCACATCTGAGGACTGTAAAATAGAGCAAAGCAAGAGATAGTCCTGGTAGAACCACATCTTGTTGAACGTACACTCGCCAAGAACCTGGTAGAACCACATCTTGTTGAACGTACACTCGCCAAGAACGAATAAACGAACTGTCAGATACCCTTTTGACCAATTTTCTAACCATGGAATTACCCCAAGAAACGTCTGTAGGATAATCATATGTGTCATGATGTTGGCTAGTTTGTTCCTGATGATCAGTTGAAGGGGCTTGTTCTAGATGATTTGGCGTGGCTAATTTTAGTCCGCGTTTTCGGTTGCTCTCTGATAGAGCTGGGATCCCTTTGTATACAGAATTTAGGAGCCAGTATTGAAAGAAAGCTGAGAGTATGTTCCAGATTGCTAAACTGACGGCCGATGCAGTCATTGACACGAAACTGATGACGAATCCTGTTATGACAGGCGCAAATAATGTACTTATTAGATCGATTCTCCGGATTGTGGAGTTCAACTTTGTTAGTATGTTTGAAGAATTCCCTTCTGATATCACCACCACCCTGTGAAGATTTAAAATGTATGTCACTCTAGTTTTTTATCAAACAAAAAATCTGTTAAGAGTACTGACATATTTATGAAATAGTTAATTGTCAAACTTTCTAGATCTTCATGGAACTCAAGCTGTTAATGTTCCAATGTGTTGTTTTGACCTCAAAAGTCAAACTGGCTATGTGTTATCTTGCTCTAGATCTCAAAAGCAAAAAAACAGTTTGACTTTTGTCAAACACCAAAGTAGCTAGTGGTCATTGAATGTATATAAACAATTAGCCCATTCACTAAAATGTCACAATGGGACAGTTGTCTTCACAAGTCAAACTGAGTAGAGTATAAATTTACCATTCTCTTTCAATTAAGATGGTTCCTGCGAGAGTCGAAAGAACTGCAACAGCTCCGGAGAGATTGGTCAGCACAACAAGCAAAGCGAATGTTAGGGCGCTGGTGACCCGCAAATCTGGAGAGACTAGAAGCCCAACCATTGCGACTCCAGCGACGAAAAATGAGAGGTTTTGTGTTAACAGCCAAAAACGTAAAACCTATCAAATTAAAATTATAAAGATTATGGTTTACACGTGACGGATTCAAGAATTCTGTAATAACATATTGACATAATAACTTATATATGTAAGTGTCTTCAAATAAAATAAATTTTCTTTTACATAACCAAAGTATGCATGTCGGAAGAGGGGACAGGAGTAGACTAATTTATTTTCTTCTTTTTTTTGAACAGGTAATTTTTTTTAGTGGAATTTGAACTCATGACCTTAAGTGATTTGGGCCACCAACCCCAATGATTTAAACTAATCTGTTTATTTCAAACTTTAAACTTTGAGTCGATCTCTTTATATCATCTTTCACATCAGAATTATTTCAACATGTTCGTGTTTTTATTTATCGATTATGAGCCTTCAAAGCTCGGCTCGGCTCGGCTAGATGGGTTTGGCTCACATGCACAATTAATAAATATTTACAAGTAAATAAAAAAGAGAGTAGAAATTAGCCAAGTGGTTTTCACAAGCATGCAAATAGATAAGAGTAGGTGGTGTCATGTCAGCCTCATGTTTTGGCCATGACCATAAAGAAAAAAAGTTAGAAATATTTCCTGAATTTAACCTATTCACTTTATTATATGAGACAAAACACAAACATTTTACGTGCTTTAGTTACATTGAAGCATTTTTGTTCATACTAACTAAATGGTTTGTTGAATGCTAATGCAAATGATTGAAAACATATAATTTTGAAAGTTAACCCTTAAAATGTGTTTGAAAAAACGAAGTAGTGACTAAGGAGTTTATTTAAATGTCATGTTTTCTATGTCGTTTTTATTGGACAGATGATAAACACACGGTTGCAGACACGCAACCGAATAATTGTACCTTTGGATATGTGGAGTTATCGATCCATTGGCCTACAAGGGGACCAAATAATGTGGTCGACGCTGACTCGGCCACTCCATAGGCTGCAGCCAAAAGCAACGAGTCGGGCCATACGTTTATCATATACAACCCAACTGAAAACTCCCAAGTCCTATTTAAACAATTAAAAGTATGTTATGTAATCAACTATATAACTAAAAAGGCGAAATAATGTATAATTTTTATTTTTTTTTTCATGTAAAATGCTGGAAACCACCAGAATTTAACCGGTGTCTTAAAAAGGTATTTATGTCAAATACAAATTTCGCTTTATAATCACGCTAAACAATAAATCAGACATTTAATGCACAATAAAACACTAAAGGAATAAACTAGGTAATTACGCTACGCTGCTTATTACGCACAGTAATACGTTTTTTTTTTTTTGATAATTTTGATAAAAATATATATAGCAATATACTATACTCATATTAAAAATAATAAAATATATTAAAAATAATAAAATTCATGATTTTATGATATAATTTAAAAAAAATCAAATATAAAAAAGTTATTTAAGTTTAAAAAATAATAAAAGTCAATAATAATGGTTTTTCTCATATTACCCCTTCCTAGCAAAATCATTTAATTATGAGGTCTTTATTTGAAGTTTGATAATTCGTATATTTTTAAACTGATTTATATATTTACAGAGAAAGTAATTGAGTGTGTACCTGGCACCCCATCTGGCTAAGAAGTGGCCTAAATATAGATGAAGAAGAATCGATGTAGGGATATGATCTTCATGATGATGCTGACGGAGAAGAAGATGCTCATCCTCCGTTTTTACAGGATACATCTCCTCCATTTCTCTGTCATCATGCATCATCTCTCTATCTATCTCGCATTTGCTTCGACACTTATTTGTAGTTGGAGATGAAGTAAATGACTTTTGTACCCCTGCAGATACTGCCCCAGCATAAAAATGATATTAATTGTACTTGAGAGTAAATTTCGGTTTTCATCCGTCTGGTTTACCCTGTTTAACAATTTCAGTCTTAAAATGAATCTTTTAATATATCAGTCATCGATGTTACATTTTTGTAATTATTTCAGGCACTCCTACTATCTCGGTTAACCTTTTCTATCAAGTATATGAATATTTTAGTAATTTTATTTATACGGGATTACTTTAACCATTTTAGTCCAACAAAAACCTTTTTTTTAGTTTTTTGATAAATTTTGTTACCTATTAACAAACTTTTTTTTTAACTTTTTTATAATCATTTTTTTAGTTTTTCATAAAAAGTTTTTTAACTTTTCTATATTTTTTTTATGTTTTCATAAAAACGTGTTTAAAAACTTTTTTTTTTGTTTTTTAGCTTTTTCATAAAATGTGCGGTTAAAGAGAATGTTTTAAAACTAAATTTCAAAAGTATTATAAAACATTTTCTCTAAAAATATATAAGAAACCTTTCTAAAATAAATTTAAAAAGTAAAAAAAAAATAAAAAAAACTAAAAAATGTTTTTATAAAAAACTAAAATTTGTTTTTAAAAACATTTATTTGACTGAAATGGTTAAACTTTTCCATCAGAAATAAAATTACTAAAATGTCCATATACTTAACAAAAAAAAAGTTAACAGAATTAGTAACAAGTGCTGAAATGGTTACAAAAATGCAACCCTAGAGGTTGATATGTGAAAACATTCTTTTTTAAACTTAAAGAGTTAAAAACAAGACAAACCACAGGAGCAAAAAGCGAAATTTACTCTTGTAGTAATTACTTGAGATGATGTAACGTCATTAAGTAGTAAGTAATGATTTTTTTTTATTAAGATGATTCATGTATTACCATGTCCTAGTGATCTAGTAGTTTGGAGTTTACTCATAAAAATGATGTAGATTTAAATCATTGTAAAGTGTAATGTTTGATGGTATTTGTGTAAAAAATTTATCAACTTCTAGCTAGTTTTGCCTAGTCATCCGTCTGTATGAACAACCGTTTCTCATCCGTCTACGTAAGTAGGCGTTAGTAGTCCGTTTACCATAAAGACAACCGTTTAACATTCATCATATTAGTATATTTAAATGCCTATCCATTAATACCAACAAGAGAAGCGCAACCTGCAGTAAATTAAACGTACAAATTGAGCTACGTCATACTTACATGGCACTAAACATAGAAACAAAACACATTCATATTAAAAAGCGCTAATTAGTTACAAAAGTATTACAACTTTCTTCATAAAATTTGTATTTTATTATACCATTGATATATGAATAAACCTTCAAATTTCCCTTGTTCTCGTACTTTAGAGATATTATCTTTTATTTTTATTTGAACTCTAAATCTTTTTAAAACAATAATCTGATGTTGTAATATTTATTTGTTTGTTCATCAGTTTTCTCGCAGAGATTGCATACAGAGACGGTTTGATGAAAAGGGCAATACAACCTGTGAATCTGTCATTAGGTCAGATTTTATTGTGCAAACGGATATACGAGTATATGTACGTAAGACAAATACTGGATTGATGAAAGTTGCTAAAAGGAAATTTTAAGGCATTCACAAACCTATAAGCTTGGGCGGCGGGGACACGGTAATCGGATCGATGATGAGATAGGCTTAGTGGTGACCGTAAGTATTGAGCTTGACTTCCAGGGTGGGTGTCTAAAGGCATTACAGGTTTTGTGGATGAGCTATTCAAGACTTGAGACTTTTTCTAACCCGACAGGCAGTGGGTTTTATTTTTGGTATCCGGTAGCCCTCATGGGTCTTTTGATCCAGGTATTGGGTCAACCAAATTTTGGGCTCACAAAGGAAGAATGGGCCGGCGGATTCAAGGCAAGTTGGAGAAGGTGTTGGATGATTCCTAGATAGATCATCCATATATTTTATTTTGCTTGTTTATATTTTGTATTTGAAATTTTCAGTTGTATAGATTTAGTTTTCTAAAGTTTAACTAGAAGGGGTATAGGTTATCAATAGTTAGTTTGTGTTTTGTTGATTAAATGAAGAAATCGAACAGGTTTACGCTTTCGTTCCGAATTATCGGTTAAAATTGTGTGCATCAGGTTCTTTATCAGTCATCAAACTTGCCTCAATTGCATTTCCAACTTTCTATTCTTTCACATGACCCGCATCAATTAGTAGTATATCATCAAAAAATTATTTTTAATATGTATATATAACGGTTATTGATGATTTATTAATAAAACCAACAAATATGATAATTTTTTAAAACAAACACCAAATTTTAGAAACAAGTGTAGTTGAATCTATTATTAATATACTTAAATCCTAACCAAATTTTACATACAAGTGTAGTTCAATTTACAACTTCACTCACTACAATCTGAACATTTGGAAGGTAAAAAAAAAACCTCCTTCACCTTTTCATTGCAGGTTATAAAAAAATGGAAGATTCTGAAGACAGTATTCTTCCAGTAAAAATCAAAAGAAAAAAGAAATGATAAAATCGGACTTTGATCGGTTCATGAAAATTCACAAAACCTAGGAATTCACAAACTGTTCATCGGCGTAAACTGAAACCTGTTCATTGTACAGAAAGATTTAAAAGAAAAAAAACTTGAGAACACGAAAAATGCATCGAAAGCCAGGTGCAATTTCGTACATTTGATCAATAAGATGAACAATCCAAGAGCCCTGCAAAGCAACATGAGTTAATCTGCATATCCTTTCACACCATTCGTCTCATCAACTTTAAACAGAGATGTACACAAATGACGAATCAAATGAAACAAGTATATAGTCATATAGAGGTCCAACTTTGACTTTAAAATGGCAAGAAGATAAATAGATTAGCTTTCACATCTGTTTCTTCCTTTGGAAATTAAAACATTTATGTTGCTTTTGAAGCAAAAAAGTCATCAATTTGCAGTTAAGAAGTCAAACATTGACTTTCTTTTTGTCAGCATACCAATTTGGTTACATCTCTTTGTTAGCCATTAAAGGCACCAAGTGATCATAATGCCAACTAATTTAAGATAAAAACGAATAGCAACAGCCATATATTAACAGCGAATATGTGTCACCTAATGGTTCATCGAACTTTTTTTCTAACTACAAAAACCAGTCAAGTTTCAATATTGTTCCACTGTTGTGAAAAAAAAAATTAAATGTTAAAATTAAGTGACCTAAAAATGGAACAAATGTGAAACTTGGTTCGATTATTCTTTTCAAGTTTAAAATGAACAAATGTTAAAATTAGGTTTACACATTGATGCTTATTACTTGCATTTTATGGCCTTATTCATTAACATGTGTTAGTTCTATATACATTATCAGGACCTACTACAAGTTGTCACAAATCACCTTTAAACTATAAATTAGGAATCTATTGTTATGCTAGTGCCTTTCTCAAAATATAAAATAGCTATGAAAGTGAAGTCTTTTCAGCCGTTCATCTTCAAGATTGTACTTGTTACAATGTTGTTTACGCCTAAATAATTAAAAAGGTCATTAATTTGACATAAGAAGTCAAAATTTGGAATGCGTTAAGTAGTTGGTCCGCATATAAAGAAGAACAATTATAATGAACACATAGGAAAGAAGTGATGGTATGCAATCAGCATTGCTAATTACAAAGCAAATTAGCCTAAAAGAACCCACATGATATATAAAATAAAGAACCTATTTAAACTAAACTGGGATGCTTACCTTCTCATCTTATTAAGAGTCATCCAACAACTCTTCTGAGTCAGAATCGCTTGCATTATAACCTGATTAATGAGTTAGATATTAATTAGTGACAAGAAAAATACCAGACGAGTAAAAACACAAGAAAGTGTTTGGATTTGTTTTTTAAAACTGATTATCTGATTGTTGCTACATCACGATAACCAATTTCTAATGTTTGGATAAATAGATTCTGCTTCCAATGACAAACTAAACGTACCTATTTATCGATTCTTTTAACCTAACTTTTTACTCCTCCGTGCAAAACATCACTCTCAAATTCACTAAAATGTCACTTTTAGTGATTTTATCTACTAATTCCTTAAACAATCAGAATTTGTCATACACTCGAACATCTGATCTTTACAACTTCAAACACCAAGAGCACATCTAAACACTATCTTCTACAGCTCGTTTTACCACAACTAATTATTTGATACTGGTTATTCAATGTCACATAATCACTTTCAAAATGCACATCCCAACATCCCGTTACACACAAAAAAAACTGTGTGTGTATGTGTGTATATATATATAATAATAGAGAGAGAGAGAGAGATGACCTGGGCGTTTATGGCTAACTCTCCAAACTGAAGATCGGACTCATGCAGCTCTTGTCATCCAAATTCTTGCCTGCCAAACAAAGTTGTGAGTTAACACAAGACAAGGTTGTGACAAGATGCTGAAACACAATAGGAATCCAGAGAAAAAATACATAAAAATGAAGAAAAACTTGTTAAAAACTGAAATAAGCCCACTGGCAAGAGAATTGTCCAAAGAAACCTACTCTAGATTGGCATTTTCAAAGTCATTATGTGAAACGAACAATCAAATCAGATAACCAGCTGTAACATGTAGAAAAATAGTGTTTGAATGTGAAGTAGTAATAATCAGATAATCAAATGTTTGTGTGTTTGCAATTTGTGATTGATTTTAAAAAGTTAATAAATGAAATGACCAAAAAGCGCATTTTGATGGGAAAAAGGAGACACATTTGTAAAATAAGAGTGGAATGTTTTTATGTAATGTTCAGTTGGGGTAAATACGTAACTTCATTTTACCCTCTAGATAATGAGTTAACAGAAGTGATTCTTTGACAGAAGTAGAGCCTCTTTATCAACACAATAAAAGCTGAATATTATGACTTGAAATCGCAATAATTATAGAATCAGTCACAAAATGCATATCCAAACACCCCCAAACAATCCAACAATGTTCTGTTATTAACTAACAAATATTCCTCAAAGTTTGGTAACACTCAAGAACACATGAAAAATCTCATAACAAATGCATAACATGTTACGGTCATGACGATGTTGAAGGTTAGAAGATAATTCAACACATAACTAATTTTAAGCAGAGAACTACGAAAACCGCATGAACACGTGTACTTGTTTTAAATGTGATATATACAGCATAACCACCTCTCTTTATCTCTCCCACTACATCTGATCAACACTCAGGGTTCTCTACTTAAAATCAGTTATTTAATGAACGCGCCAGATCAAGTTTAAAAGGCTTAAATAGATATAGTAACTAAAAAAGGTTCCCAAAAATAGAAATGTTGCAGTTTTAATGGAACAAACAGATAATATTATTTCTTTTATAACTATTTTTGTCAAGCTATAGAAAGTTCTGCTTCTTGTCAAATTTTATGTTTCAAGCCATTAGAACTCACAAAAATAAAACCAGTGAACTAACAAAAATTGATTACAAAATCAAATTTAAAAGTCAAAAAAAATTACTTCTACAAAAATATATTTGACCTTCAATCATCCCCAAAAGTCAAAACATCAAAGGAGTTTTAGAGAATCACAAATAAGCCCCAAAATACCATTAATCATATTCCCCTACAAACATGCATATTGAAAATCAAAGTCAAAATTGATCTTTAAGAGGTCAAAATCAAACCTTTTGATGATCTTCTGGAATCCCATAGCCATTAAAGTACATCTGAGCAACCAAAACCTGCATAGCCAGATCCCCTGCTTTGGCCTCTTTGAGGGTATCTTGAAACCACCTCCTTGAGCAATCAGACACCACATCCGACAGCGGCAGACGACGGCTCTGCTTCTCGCCACTACTACCGCCGCCGCCGCCGCTGTTATTGCCAATTTCCATCTTTTTTTTTCAACTTTGACCCTCAAAATTTATAGATTTTTTCAAGATTCGATGTGGGTTCCTCAAAAGCTAACAGATTTCACAAGATTTGATGTGGGTTTTCTTAAAGATTTGATGTGAGAGAAACAGCTGAGGTGGGTTGGCTTGTGGCGGACGTTGAGAAGTTGGCACACATAGAACGCAGTAACCCACAAAAATAAATATTAAAATTAAAGATTTTGTTTTAAAATGAATTAAGGAGGGATTACCACGAAATTTGTTGGGAACTGGTAAATAAGGTCTGCATTCTTTAGAATTAAATAAAAAGTGGGTTTTATTTAAAGGGTATAAAAATGATTTTTTAAAAGTGTTGTCCCATAAGTTATGGGTTCAAATCTTTCTCAAAACAAAAGTAATTATATAAAAAAAATGTTTGGTCGTTTAAAAAAAAAACTCGAAATCTGGCTCATACAAACTCCGATTGAACACATTCCAACAACATTGGAACTGGCTCGTCGAGTTTTGCTATCTTAGCTTTTAAAGTTTAGATTTTGGATTTTAGTATTTAGGGTTTAGTTTTTTAGGTTTTAGCTTTAGAGTTGTGGGTTTAACTTTTAGTATTTAGTTTTAGGGGTTAACGTTTTTAGCTTTTACAGTTTAATTTTAGGGTTTAACTGATGGTTAAATAGTTAAGAAAAAAATTAAAATAAATGAAATATTAAATAATTAAGAAAAAAAATAGATTAATGAAACTACCAATTATTTTTGTGGGCTCCTCTCATCATCCTGAATGTGAAAGGGAATGTAAGGCCCCAAACCCGGGAGGTCTCACTTATTGGATTTACTCATCAACACATAGCACTTTAAACTTAAGACATTCATAAACACAGCGGAAACGATTCAAACTTCAACATACACAGCGGAAACATACATGTCTAAACATAACTTGTCAAATACAACTGAAACTAGTCTTAATCAACATAATCAAAAGAAACATAAACAAGATGTCAGATGCTGATCTTCGGGTAACTCTTCTCGCCAAGCCAAGCATCCACTTTCATCTACTGCCACCTACACTGTGCATACTAAAAATCAGCAACGCTGAGTGAGTTCTAACGTTTACTTTAAATCAATTATACAAAAGATTTACTAAAACATATATACTGCCAATAAGGCTAAACTTAACACACTTTACTTTTCAAACAGTTTAAAACGTATAATAAACCGTCAATTCCTCTTTACTGTACTGGCCTCATGGCTTACATCCATGAACCGACAAGTACCTGGTCAATGCCCCCATGATCAACGACCATGAACCGACAATACCGCTTATCCGTCAATTCCTTGTCACTACTGTACTGCCCCCATGGTCAACGACCATGAACCGACGAGTACCTGGTCAATGCCCCCATGATCATCGATCATGAACCGACAATACCCTGGTCAATGCCCCCATGATCAACGACCATGAACCGACAATACCGCTTAACACTACGAGGAGGTTGCGTGGACCTCCCGAGCAACCGCCGTCACTCATCCCAGTTGTACAACCGTTAACGAACCCAAAGGTTCTTACTAATGGGTAGAACCCATATCTGACATCTTGTACAAGTAACATCTGTCCCAAGGACCTTTATAGCTGGTACACATTCCCGAAGGAAACTGTTCACTTTACTGTTCATAAAACTTTCTGTAAATCTTGTTCATAACTTAACATGTATTATGCCTTTGTTTATGTATATAAAAATATAGTAAACGCTTGCCATAAATACCTTTGCTTTTACTGAAGTATATCTTAACACATATATCATGCCTTTGTTTATGTATAATAAATATAGTAAACGCTTGCCAAATGATATATCTTGCTTACTTGAAAATACTAACACACATATTATGTCTTTGTTTATGTATAATAAATATAGTAAACGCTTGCCAAATAATATATTTTGCTTTACTGAAAACATACTAGCACTTATATTATGCCTTTGTTTATGTATATAAAAATATAATAAACGCTTGCCAATAATATAATCATACTTTACTAAAATGTACTTTTGCCTCTTTTAAACTTTTCACTAAAACATAGCTTTTCCCTTCAGTTTATAATATATAAAATATAATAAACGCTTTACACTAAGTAGGCACACCACCCCTAAAGAAGGCAAAAAGGGGATTAGAACTCACCTGATATCTTAGCTGCAATGGTCTACTGGATCTCACACAATCTGATCAATCATAACAATTGACACGTATCAGACTTAACTCAACGCTAAATGGTTTCATCAATTCTGGCTAGGCGAACATACTGACTTCACTAATCCAGCTATATATATATATATATATATATATATATATACCCATAGACCTGATGCTTGCGCACTTGGCAAGTGCGCAAAGCCTTGTTCTTACGTACTTGATAAGTACGCAGACTTTGCTTCCTGCGTACTTGATAAGTACGCAGGCTTTGCTTCTTGTGTACTTGATAAGTACGCATGCTTTGCTTCATGCGTACTTGATAAATACGCAGGCTTTACTTCATGCGTACTTGATAAATAGGCAGTACCTGCTTCATGCGTACTTGATAAGTACACATGGTCTTCTTCTTGCGTACTTGGTAAGTACGCAGTATCAGCTTCATGCATACTTGATAAGTACGCACGAACTTCTTCCTCGCAAAAACCCTAACTTTCGCATCCGGGTCTGATCACGTCAAGATCCCGAACTTGTTTACATTCAAAACGTTTGCTTTTTCATTAAGGAACTTAAATCTATGTTTTTCCTTCAGTTTAATCCGTAAAAACGTTACATTTTCCTCCAAAACCCGAAAAACCCAAAAACGAACAAAAACTCAGATCTAGGAGAATCGGTTACCTGTAAACGCTTCTTCTTCACAGCTAATCGTTCCAAATACGTATGTCTACGGTCCTATGAGCTCAGATTCGAAAACCGGAACTTTCTCTCTCTAGACTCTCTCTCACTTTCTCTCTCTAGAAATCCGGAAATGAGGTTGGGAGTGAGGGTTTTGGGCTGATTTTGAGGCTTATAAGGGCCCGACCCTTGCCCCTTTCGGCCCATACACCCCGGCCCAAGGCCGCTTCCCTTCTTTTCTTATTTAAGTTTTTAATTCTCGTGAATTCTTTCGCGCTCTAAAACTCGGGCTGTTACAAGTCTACCCTCCTTACAATAGGTTTCGTCCTCGAAACCTGCCATAAGCTAAACTGATAGCAAATCACAGAATGGGTGGCATAAACCGTAGCTATTCAAGGCAGCTTGGTCATGAAGGCCATTGTGATTAATTACCACTCGGAGCTTAACCTTGGGCGATCTCAAATTCTAAGGCATCTAGACTAATGGGGCTAACTAATTTAGTAAGGAAATAATAACATAAACTTGTCAAATCACAAATAAGAGCTTGCAACGTACCTTACTGAGTCATCTGGTAGACCCTCGCCTTGGCTCTGTTCATGTAGGGTTCCTTCTCTGCACCCTTTCCCTTTCCAGATCCCCCCGCTTCCGTTTCCTTGGGTTTCCTACAATCTCGGCTCACGTGTCCCTGTCCCCCACAATTGTGGCATCTTGGCCTTTCCGGGCAGTCTCGTGATTGATGTCCAAACTTGCCACACCTGAAACATCCCACCTGACCTGCCTTACACTCACCTCCATGTATCCTTCCACATTTCCCGCATAGACCCTCAACTTCTACCCTTGCCCTCCTATCGTTAGGACCATGGAGTTCCTCAGCAGTGCGCTTAGCTGCCTGTTTCTTGGGTGCTTCAGCAATGACTTCAGAGGCGATGTCATCGTACACAACTCTGCTCAGGACAACCACCGACTCAAAGGTACTCGGTGTGTTGGTCTTTACAAAGGTACGTATCTTCGGAGGCAACCCCTGAACATAATAATGAATCCTCCTCTCCTCTGTCGTTACAAGATGAGGCACCAGGCGTGCCAGTTCGTTGTACTTGGAAGTGTATTGCCTGTGAGTCATGAGTCCGGCTTGGAGAGTCAAGAATTCCCTTTCCACCTTATGGACCTCGTTCTTAGGACAAAACTTTTCAGTTACCAACGCTTTAAGGTCGCTCCACCTCATCAATCCGACCGCTTGGTCACCCTTAGCCTGTTTCACAGTTTCCCACCAGTGTGCTGCTTCTCCTTTCAATGACTTCGCAGCGAACATGACTGCTTGTTCCTGTCGACACTCACTAAGACGAATGGTCGACTCCATGTCGTTAATCCAATCTAAGGTATCTGATGCTTCCTTCTCCCCAGTAAGCACGGGTGGATCACAACCCCGAAACGCCTTATAGTCGCAGCCGCGAGCAGGCGGTGCAACATTCTCTACCAGATTTGGTCCTCCCATTGTTGGAAGCACCACAGGCTCTTCAATTGTGTTAGGGCTCTCCTTGGCCTTCCTCAAGGCTTCGTCCAGTATGGCCGGTAAGGTTTCCTTCAGCAGTCGTGTAAACTCACGGCCAATAGCCGCTTGCACGGCTGGTTCAAACTCAAACGGTTGGTCATCTCCCTCCACATGTTCAGCATTGTGCTGACTAATCTCTGTCTCAGTATGGGTAGTGTGAACACTCCCCTCAATCACTTGGTTTATGCTAGCTCCACCGTGGCGGGCCAGTACGCCCACCACGTCTTCCTCCTCCACCCCCTCTAGTTCCTCCACGTCTAGCCATTTCTAACTGAAGATAGAGAATAAAAGGATTTAATTTCATCATGCTAGGGAATATGTAGAACACAATAAGTAAGGTAAGATGTTAATATACACTGGCCATCTGCAATTAACCATTACATCACATCTTGTTTTCTATTTATTCGCTTTCATGGTTCCACTAAAGAAACTATTCTTATCTTGACGCTCTAAAAGGTAAACTTTACTTACTATACGCTTCGGATGCTTTGGCTTGAGTTACCCGTACTGGCATCCGCTACTTGGTCCCATTCTCAGTTTAAGTTTGGACATCGGGGATGTCCAAATCTCTCAAACTATGGCTCTGATACCAACTTGTAATGCCCTAAACCCAGGAGGCCTCACTTATTGGATTTACTCATCAACACATAGCACTTTAAACTTAAGACATTCATAAACACAGCGGAAACGATTCAAACTTCAACATACACAGCGGAAACATACATGTCTAAACATAACTTGTCAAATACAACTGAAACTAGTCTTAATCAACATAATCAAAAGAAACATAAACAAGATGCCAGATGTTGATCTTCGGGTAACACTTCTCGCCAAGCCAAGCATCCACTTCCATCTACTGCCACCTACACTTAACTGATATGCATACTAAAAATCAGCAACGCTGAGTGAGTTCTAACGTTTACTTTAAATCAATTATACAAAAGATTTACTAAAACATATATACTGCCAATAAGGCTAAACTTAACACACTTTACTTTTCAAACAGTTTAAAACGTATAATAAACCGTCAATTCCTCTTTACTGTACTGGCCTCATGGCTTACATCCATGAACCGACAAGTACCTGGTCAATGCCCCCATGATCAACGACCATGAACCGACAATACCGCTTATCCGTCAATTCCTTGTCACTACTGTACTGCCCCCATGGTCAACGACCATGAACCGACGAGTACCTGGTCAATGCCCCCATGATCATCGATCATGAACCGACAATACCCTGGTCAATGCCCCCATGATCAACGACCATGAACCGACAATACCGCTTAACACTACGAGGAGGTTGCGTGGACCTCCCGAGCAACCGCCGTCACTCATCCCAGTTGTACAACCGTTAACGAACCCAAAGGTTCTTACTAATGGGTAGAACCCATATCTGACATCTTGTACAAGTAACATCTGTCCCAAGGACCTTTATAGCTGGTACACATTCCCGAAGGAAACTGTTCACTTTACTGTTCATAAAACTTTCTGTAAATCTTGTTCATAACTTAACATGTATTATGCCTTTGTTTATGTATATAAAAATATAGTAAACGCTTGCCATAAATACCTTTGCTTTTACTGAAGTATATCTTAACACATATATCATGCCTTTGTTTATGTATAATAAATATAGTAAACGCTTGCCAAATGATATATCTTGCTTACTTGAAAATACTAACACACATATTATGTCTTTGTTTATGTATAATAAATATAGTAAACGCTTGCCAAATAATATATTTTGCTTTACTGAAAACATACTAGCACTTATATTATGCCTTTGTTTATGTATATAAAAATATAATAAACGCTTGCCAATAATATAATCATACTTTACTAAAATGTACTTTTGCCTCTTTTAAACTTTTCACTAAAACATAGCTTTTCCCTTCAGTTTATAATATATAAAATATAATAAACGCTTTACACTAAGTATGCACACCACCCCTAAAGAAGGCAAAAAGGGGATTAGAACTCACCTGATATCTTAGCTGCAATGGTCTACTGGATCTCACACAATCTGATCAATCATAACAATTGACACGTATCAGACTTAACTCAACGCTAAATGGTTTCATCAATTCTGGCTAGGCGAACATACTGACTTCACTAATCCAGCTATATATATATATATATATATATATATATACCCATAGACCTGATGCTTGCGCACTTGGCAAGTGCGCAAAGCCTTGTTCTTGCGTACTTGATAAGTACGCAGACTTTGCTTCCTGCGTACTTGATAAGTACGCAGGCTTTGCTTCTTGTGTACTTGATAAGTACGCATGCTTTGCTTCATGCTAACTTGATAAATACGCAGGCTTTACTTCATGCGTACTTGATAAATACGCAGTACCTGCTTCATGCGTACTTGATAAGTACACAGGGTCTTCTTCTTGCGTACTTGGTAAGTACGCAGTATCAGCTTCATGCGTACTTGATAAGTACGCACGAACTGCTTCCTCGCAAAAACACTAACTTTCGCATCCGGGTCTGATCACGTCAAGATTCCGAACTTGTTTACATTCAAAACGTTTGCTTTTTCATTAAGGAACTTAAATCTATGTTTTTCCTTCAGTTTAATCCGTAAAAACGTTACCTTTTCCTCCAAAACCCGAAAAACCCAAAAACGAACAAAAACTCAGATCTAGGAGAATCGGTTACCTGTAAACGCTTCTTCTTCACAGCTAATCGTTCCAAATACGTATGTCTACGGTCCTATGAGCTCAGATTCGAAAACCGGAACTTTCTCTCTCTAGACTCTCTCTCACTTTCTCTCTCTAGAAATCCGGAAATGAGGTTTGGAGTGAGGGTTTTGGGCTGATTTTGAGGCTTATAAGGGCCCGACCCTTGCCCCTTTCGGCCCATACACCCCGGCCCAAGGCCGCTTCCCTTCTTTTCTTATTTAAGTTTTTAATTCTCGTGAATTCTTTCGCGCTCTAAAACTCGGGCTGTTACAAGTCTACCCTCCTTACAATAGGTTTCGTCCTCGAAACCTGCCATAAGCTAAACTGATAGCAAATCACAGAATGGGTGGCATAAACCGTAGCTATTCAAGGCAGCTTGGTCATGAAGGCCATTGTGATTAATTACCACTCGGAGCTTAACCTTGGGCGATCTCAAATTCTAAGGCATCTAGACTAATGGGGCTAACTAATTTAGTAAGGAAATAATAACATAAACTTGTCAAATCACAAATAAGAGCTTGCAACGTACCTTACTGAGTCATCTGGTAGACCCTCGCCTTGGCTCTGTTCATGTAGGGTTCCTTCTCTGCACCCTTTCCCTTTCCAGATCCCCCCGCTTCCGTTTCCTTGGGTTTCCTACAATCTCGGCTCACGTGTCCCTGTCCCCCACAATTGTGGCATCTTGGCCTTTCCGGGCAGTCTCGTGATTGATGTCCAAACTTGCCACACCTGAAACATCCCACCTGACCTGCCTTACACTCACCTCCATGTATCCTTCCACATTTCCCGCATAGACCCTCAACTTCTACCCTTGCCCTCCTATCGTTAGGACCATGGAGTTCCTCAGCAGTGCGCTTAGCTGCCTGTTTCTTGGGTGCTTCAGCAATGACTTCAGAGGCGATGTCATCGTACACAACTCTGCTCAGGACAACCACCGACTCAAAGGTACTCGGTGTGTTGGTCTTTACAAAGGTACGTATCTTCGGAGGCAACCCCTGAACATAATAATGAATCCTCCTCTCCTCTGTCGTTACAAGATGAGGCACCAGGCGTGCCAGTTCGTTGTACTTGGAAGTGTATTGCCTGTGAGTCATGAGTCCGGCTTGGAGAGTCAAGAATTCCCTTTCCACCTTATGGACCTCGTTCTTAGGACAAAACTTTTCAGTTACCAACGCTTTAAGGTCGCTCCACCTCATCAATCCGACCGCTTGGTCACCCTTAGCCTGTTTCACAGTTTCCCACCAGTGTGCTGCTTCTCCTTTCAATGACTTCGCAGCGAACATGACTGCTTGTTCCGGTCGACACTCACTAAGACGAATGGTCGACTCCATGTCGTTAATCCAATCTAAGGTATCTGATGCTTCCTTCTCCCCAGTAAGCACGGGTGGATCACAACCCCGAAACGCCTTATAGTCGCAGCCGCGAGCAGGCGGTGCAACATTCTCTACCAGATTTGGTCCTCCCATTGTTGGAAGCACCACAGGCTCTTCAGTTGTGTTAGGGCTCTCCTTGGCCTTCCTCAAGGCTTCGTCCAGTATGGTCAGTAAGGTTTCCTTCAGCAGTCGTGTAAACTCACGGCCAATAGCCGCTTGCACGGCTGGTTTAAACTCAAACGGTTGGTCATCTCCCTCCACATGTTCAGCATTGTGCTGACTAATCTCTGTCTCAGTATGGGTAGTGTGAACACTCCCCTCAATCACTTGGTTTATGCTAGCTCCTCCGTGGCGGGCCTGTACGCCCACCACGTCTTCCTCCTCCACCCCCTCTAGTTCCTCCACGTCTAGCCATTTCTAACTGAAGATAGAGAACAAAAGGATTTAATTTCATCATGCTAGGGAATATGTAGAACACAATAAGTAAGGTAAGATGTTAATATACACTGGCCATCTGCAATTAACCATTACATCACATCTTGTTTTCTATTTATTCGCTTTCATGGTTCCACTAAAGAAACTATTCTTATCTTGACGCTCTAAAAGGTAAACTTTACTTACTATACGCTTCGGATGCTTTGGCTTGAGTTACCCGTACTGGCATCCGCTACTTGGTCCCATTCTCAGTTTAAGTCTGGACATCGGGGATGTCCAAATCTCTCAAACTATGGCTCTGATACCAACTTGTAAGGCCCTAAACCCGGGAGGCCTCACTTATTGGATTTACTCATCAACACATAGCACTTTAAACTTAAGACATTCATAAACACAGCGGAAACGATTCAAACTTCAACATACACAGCGGAAACATACATGTCTAAACATAACTTGTCAAATACAACTGAAACTAGTCTTAATCAACATAATCAAAAGAAACATAAACAAGATGCCAGATGTTGATCTTCGGGTAACACTTCTCGCCAAGCCAAGCATCCACTTCCATCTACTGCCACCTACACTTAACTGATATGCATACTAAAAATCAGCAACGCTGAGTGAGTTCTAACGTTTACTTTAAATCAATTATACAAAAGATTTACTAAAACATATATACTGCCAATAAGGCTAAACTTAACACACTTTACTTTTCAAACAGTTTAAAACGTATAATAAACCGTCAATTCCTCTTTACTGTACTGGCCTCATGGCTTACATCCATGAACCGACAAGTACCTGGTCAATGCCCCCATGATCAACGACCATGAACCGACAATACCGCTTATCCGTCAATTCCTTGTCACTACTGTACTGCCCCCATGGTCAACGACCATGAACCGACGAGTACCTGGTCAATGCCCCCATGATCATCGATCATGAACCGACAATACCCTGGTCAATGCCCCCATGATCAACGACCATGAACCGACAATACCGCTTAACACTACGAGGAGGTTGCGTGGACCTCCCGAGCAACCGCCGTCACTCATCCCAGTTGTACAACCGTTAACGAACCCAAAGGTTCTTACTAATGGGTAGAACCCATATCTGACATCTTGTACAAGTAACATCTGTCCCAAGGACCTTTATAGCTGGTACACATTCCCGAAGGAAACTGTTCACTTTACTGTTCATAAAACTTTCTGTAAATCTTGTTCATAACTTAACATGTATTATGCCTTTGTTTATGTATATAAAAATATAGTAAACGCTTGCCATAAATACCTTTGCTTTTACTGAAGTATATCTTAACACATATATCATGCCTTTGTTTATGTATAATAAATATAGTAAACGCTTGCCAAATGATATATCTTGCTTACTTGAAAATACTAACACACATATTATGTCTTTGTTTATGTATAATAAATATAGTAAACGCTTGCCAAATAATATATTTTGCTTTACTGAAAACATACTAGCACTTATATTATGCCTTTGTTTATGTATATAAAAATATAATAAACGCTTGCCAATAATATAATCATACTTTACTAAAATGTACTTTTGCCTCTTTTAAACTTTTCACTAAAACATAGCTTTTCCTTTCAGTTTATAATATATAAAATATAATAAACGCTTTACACTAAATATGCACACCACCCCTAAAGAAGGCAAAAAGGGGATTAGAACTCACCTGATATCTTAGCTGCAATGGTCTACTGGATCTCACACAATCTGATCAATCATAACAATTGACACGTATCAGACTTAACTCAACGCTAAATGGTTTCATCATTTCTGGCTAGGCGAACATACTGACTTCACTAATCCAGCTATATATATATATATATATATATATATATATATATATATATATATATATATATATATATATACCCATAGACCTGATGCTTGCGCACTTGGCAAGTGCGCAAAGCCTTGTTCTTGTGTACTTGATAAGTACGCAGACTTTGCTTCCTGCGTACTTGATAAGTACGCAGGCTTTGCTTCTTGTGTACTTGATAAGTACGCATGCTTTGCTTCATGCGTACTTGATAAATACGCAGGCTTTACTTCATGCGTACTTGATAAATACGCAGTACCTGCTTCATGCGTACTTGATAAGTACACAGGGTCTTCTTCTTGCGTACTTGGTAAGTACGCAGTATCAGCTTCATGCGTACTTGATAAGTACGCACGAACTGCTTCCTCGCAAAAACCCTAACTTTCGCATCCGGGTCTGATCACGTCAAGATTCCGAACTTGTTTACATTCAAAACGTTTGCTTTTTCATTAAGGAACTTAAATCTATGTTTTTCCTTCAGTTTAATCCGTAAAAACGTTACCTTTTCCTCCAAAACCCGAAAAACCCAAAAACGAACAAAAACTCAGATCTAGGAGAATCGGTTACCTGTAAACGCTTCTTCTTCACAGCTACTCGTTCCAAATATGTATGCCTACGGTCCTATGAGCTCAGATTCGAAAACCGGAACTTTCTCTCTCTAGACTCTCTCTCACTTTCTCTCTCTAGAAATCCGGAAATGAGATTGGGAGTGAGGGTTTTGGGCTGATTTTGAGGCTTATAAGGGCCCGACCCTTGCCCCTTTCGGCCCATACACCCCGGCCCAAGCCCGCTTCCCTTCTTTTCTTATTTAAGTTTTTAATTCTCGTGAATTCTTTCGCGCTCTAAAACTCGGGCTGTTACAGGGAACGAGATGGAATATAATTAATAAAGTTAATAAAAATAAAATTAAATTGTTATCCAATGATAAATCTAACATAAATGAACTAAAGTTTTGTTAAAAAGAATATTGAATATTTATTTATTTGTTTATTCATTCATTCATTCAAGTTTCCAAGTGGTTAATTACAAGTCTGCTACTCATTGCAAGATTTAATGGTTGAATATGAAAATAACCTGCCTTTAAAATCTGCAATTCAACTTAACAAATGCAAGATAAATTACACATTTGCACCTATTGTATTTGTATAAGAGCCCAAGAAACATCCATGAGAAGGACAAACAAGTAAAATCACAGTACCAGAGAAGATGAAATCTATACAAGTTATAACAGACCTATAATAACACAGATAATAAACTTCGTATTAATAGAACACAGAGAGCGTAATAATAACCCACAAAACGGTGGTAATAACTACAATGAGCATGTGAATTCTTCATTTTTTCATTCACTCCAACTATCATTGTCATCTTCATCATCATCACTTCCTGCAAATGCCTGACGAATTGCATTTGCTTTCTCTAAAATGGCAGCAACCCTCAAGTTGGTTGTGGGGCCCTGAATGATGGGCCTTGTTGGGACAGCAGGTTTCAAGTTGAAGGACTAGTACAGACAAAGAAAAATGGTTACTAATTGTGAAAAGACAAACCAAAATTCAGTATTAAAAATCAGATATTCATGTTGTGAAACACGCCTTTTGCAGGTAAGATGGGCCGGCTGGCGTGTTAAATTTGCTAGTCTTTGTGTGGGTGGACACAGACCATGTTGGATCGACCCGGAACACTTTTTGTTCAAAAATGTTATATCTATACCTAGCAAATAAGTTACGGGTGCGTCACGTGTCACAATTCCGTGAGCCCAAGATTCTTTTAATATTTCTTTTATTAATTCCTAAATCTTCACTATTATTTAATATTTCTTTTATTAATTCCTAAATCTTCATTATTATTTAATATTTCCTTTATAATTCCTAAATCTTCATTACGAACTATTTAATATTTCATTTATTCAACCCGTGTAAAACGCGGGTTTCTAACCAAGTTTTTTTTATAAATAGTTATTATAGTTATTGAATAAAAACTGTCAAATTATGATAAAAGTCAAAAACAAAAGGAAGCAATTTAAATTTATACCTTGGCCCGTATTTGTTCAAGAAAAGTGTCTTTTTCCTCTTCCTTTGGGAAGAGAGGTATTGCTCGTTCTGTCACCTTCCTCAACTGCACCAGAAAAAAGAAGAAAAAACACAGTTTCATTCATTTTCATGCATTTTTTTATTCTATGGTCGCATCTTAAAATAAGACCCAATTCTCCACATATTATATCAACAGGGGTACACATTTTAAATAACCAAAAATATAGAAACCTGATGTTCTTACATACTCATAGAGGTGGCAAAATGGACAGGTAAAATAATAACGGGTCATGACTACATGTTTTGTTCAGAAAAATTTAATTACTTATAGTTAACAAGTGTCTCAAATACGGTTATAAAAATATACATTTTTAATAATAAATTAATAGCATAATTTCTTGATGAAAATGATATAAAAATTTTTGTCCTTTTAGGTTATTTTATAGATAAAACACAAAAAATAGCTTTAATTTAAAAAGAAAAGAAAAAACAGCATTACCTTGTTTTTGTCGTGAGCAGCAACTGCATCAATGAGAGGAGTACGAGGTCTGTGAATTTTCATTGGCCGAATACCGTTTGGCATTTCATCATCACCTGAAGGAAGTGAAGATGTGCTTGGTAATCTAATAATTTCTGGTTCAGAAATTGAATCACTTTGAGATTCCTCCCTATTAAATGGCGGTTGTGGGACAATTTCTTCTGCAAATTTCACTTTATTCACTTCGTAATCATGTTCAGGTTCCTCGTTTCTTGAAATTTCATTCTGATTTAATGACGGGCGGGTTTCAATTTGAGAGGAAACTGGCGGGAAGTGGCTGATGTCATCTTGATTGCCACCTGGGATTGACATCAAAGAAGGATTCTGAAACCTCCCCATCCTCCATTGCATAGGTGGCAGTGGAGGCAATGGTGGCATCTCCTCCATGGTAATTGGAGCTAATTTGGGAAGCAATAATTCCACCACTGATGGCTCTACAGGATCTTGATTTAAATGGTGATGAGACTCTAGGGTTTCCAATTGATCAGTCGTTTCTTCTATAGAAACAGAGCGGTTTGAGATAAATGATGCAGCTTCAAGTTCATTGATTTTACCATCTTGGCCAACGGACGAAGATTTAGATTCTTGGGCTTCCGCTGACTCGGCCAAATCGGGTCCATAGTCAAGAGACTGGGCATTTGATTGAAAGTTAACATCTGGTGAAGCATCTTGCAATCCATTTTGATCTGTTTTTTTGGTAACAAAAACAGTTTCATCTTGTAGATTGGAATGGTCATAAGATGCAGGAGGAGTGGAATCTGATTCCAGATAAATAACCGATTCCTCACTTGATTCCTTCTTTTCAGAAGATTCAATCGATTCAATATCATTTCCGTTCCCATTGTTATGAAGGCTATCAAGAAACTGTATGTTTGGGTGATCAGAATATGCAGAAGGAATGGAATCTGATTCCAGAGAAATGACTGGTTCATTACTCGGTTCCTTCTTTTCACGGGATTCATATGATGATTCCTTAACCGAGGTATAGCCATCATTTTCAATTACATTTTCATGAATGTTATCAAAAATTTGTATGTTTGGGTGATCACTATATGCAGAAGGAATGGAATCTGATCCCAGAGAGAAAACCGACTCCTCACTCAATTCCTTCTTTTCACCCTCGTGGTTATTGACATCATTTTCATCCCCGTTTTCATGAATGCTATCAAGAAATTGTATGTTCGGATCATCATTATATGCAGAAAGAATGGAATCCGATTCCAGAGAATTAACTAATTCCACACTAGATTCCTTCATTTCATTTACCTGGTTATCAACATCATTCTCATTCCTGTCACAAATGTTATCAAGAATTTGAATGTTTGATTGATCATTAGATGCAGAAGGAATGGAATTTAGATCTGGGGAAATAACCGACTCCTCACTCAATTCCTTCTTTTCATCAGATTCTATCAATTCTGAAGATGGTTTATTGATATCATTTTCATTCCCGTTGCTATGAATGCTATCGAGAAATTGTATGTGTGAGTGATCATAATATGCAGAAGGAATGGAATCCAACTCTGGAGAAATAACTGATTCCTCAATAGATTCCTTTTCAACAGATTCATCAGAATTGTGAACAATACTCGAACCATTTATAACCCGCCCGTTTTCACCTGGTTCCTCAGTAGTAGAAAGATCCTTAAGTTCATTACTTTCAAACTCATCAGGGACAAGGACAGGAACAGGAAACGAATCTTTAGGTTCTGAACCAAATGATTCAGGTTCTCTCTCATTTACTTCTTTTTCGTCCTTGAGAATAAAATGATTATTATCTTCATTCTTACCATCGTCAGGATCACAAACAGCAACACTTTCATTTTGACTTTCTGAGTCAACTGATACAGTTTCTTCATCTTTTAGTTCGGTTTCATCTTCATTAGAATACGAAACCCTAGCTTCTGCTGGATCAGATTTACTCTCAATAACATCATCTTCACAAATGTCAAGTTGGTCCAAAGAGGGACCAAAAGATTGCTCTTCCACATGTGAATTCACAACTGTGGAATTGGACATATTATTCTCATCAATACTAGAAGCTACAACGTCTTCCGGGTCGATCTCAATTTCTCCTTTTTTTGTTGGGATATTAACATCTACAAAATTGTTTGAAGACATTTCACTCAAATCTGATTCTTTGGAAATATTTCCTTTTAAGATTGTTTCTTGATCCCCAAGTAAATCTGCATTATCACCCACCTCAATGCAATTATCAGTGACTTGGGTGGGTAAAACCCGCGGGCGAAATGGGATTTCTGTACTTGCAAAGGCATGAGGAGGATTAATGGGACGTGGAGACATATTATTGGATGAAGTGGTTGTAGAATCAGAATCAGAATATGAAAAGGTTGTAATTTTGTTCTTAATTGGGCTACTTGCATCATCTGATGCAGATTGAGGATCTGAAAATTGTGATTTTTGAAGCTTTTCAAGATTTGAATCTGAAAAAGTTTCTTCCTTTATGATGGGATCAGTGTTGGCAGCCTTAAATTCGACATCTGTTTCAACTTCTGATTCCATGGTGGCAAGGGCATCCATATAATTGTCCGTCTCACTTGCCACGTCATCAGATTGGTAAATATCATCAATACCATCTTCTTTGTTTTCCTCAACAACAGATATGTGTTTTTCCTCAATGTCATCTAATGGTGAATTCACCATTTTAATCTCAAGTGTTTCGAGCTCTGGTTCTTCAGAACCATTGGTAGGCAAATGTAAGGGTGAATTTACCATTTTAACCTCATGGACAAGTTTATCCTCTGGTGGGGAATTTAATAATTTCTCCATGTATCCTTTACCAGTTTCTGTGTCGAATGGAAATTTAATTTCCCGTTTCTTTATTTTCACGCGGCGTGCAGGTTCACTTGCACCGTTTTGCACACGCTCCTCAAGGAGTAATTGATGGAGTCTGCATTATTGCAGAGAACATAATTTTTGTAATTCATTATCTTAAACACGTATATTAAAGTTTCAAATTTTTGACATATTGTGTCAAGCCAGACCCAATCATACCCATTTAACCAAATCTGTCTTGCCCAGATACCCAACCTGCTCATTATGGGCGAAATTTGAAAAAAAAAGTTATATATATTAAGTAAAGAAAATAGCTGCTGAACAAGGAACTTACTTGACATGTGATGTCTGGAAAACTTCAGGAGTATCCCCATTTTTCCATCGTGATGCCTTCTTCTATCAAGTATGATAAATTTAGAAAAACAAATAATAATGGCAGTTAGTTCTGTTAAAAGGTAGATTAAAACATTTACATTATAGAAAGTTCAACCTAGGATCACCTATTAACAAATTATAATTATTACAAGATAGTAGTAGCATTGATTTCACAAGAACCCTCTATTACGTACAGTCAGTATTTTGGCACATACGTACTAAAAAATCACATAAGTAGAAATAACATATTTGTATTAATTAACTTCAACAGACTAACCTTTGTCTTACGGATCTTTTTGTCCCTTTGAGCTTCTGCATTCATCATTTCATATGATGAAACTTCAACTTTATAAAATGACGGATCAGTGTAACGTTTTAAGCATGCCCCAGCACCAGCAACATCAAACCTTTTAAAAGCCACACAAGTTGTTAATAGTGTAACATCAAAGTCAATTTTGTATCTCAAAAGGTGCATGTATGAGATGGAGTATATTTAAATAATTATATAATTTCATACTTGTCTAGCAGAAATAACCGAGGAGGGCCACGACATTCTTCATAAGAATCCATGACAAACCGAGGCAAATCTCCCTTGGTGATAAGATTCTGCTCTGTTTGCAGATTCAGATGCCAACTAATACCTGAGACATCAATAGATATTACATGAGAATATTAAAGAGCTATATAGATTTAATTCTATGATTGCATCACTAGGAATTGATGGAACTAAAGGTCTTATTTGATGATAAAGGATTTAGGTTAGTTTAGCCTAATACATATAGCTTCTTGGAAACGATTGATTAGTCTTTTAGCCATTCTCTTGCTAGATCCAATTAGGATTGTCATGATTTGTATAAAATGACATAATCCCCAAGGCACAATTATAAAATGAAAATCCAATTAGAGTAGCTTTTGTAGAGGTAGGATTGACCAGAAACATTTTTCGTCATGTACTTTTTGACTTCCTTATAAATGACTATATTGTTAAGTATGATAACAACACTAATTATTACAATGTTAATCCGATTTTTCGCATAAAGCAATTTAGGATGTTGTTTGCAATTAAAGTACACTTTGTGCGACTTTTGACCCGTCTGAGCCACTCAACCAATTGGACCCTTTCCTTGTTAACTAATTTTTTGACTCTGGCTCATTTAACCTTTTAGAGATCAAACAAAATCCAAATTAACCCATTCATAAGTATATGGGTTGAAATTCAACAGAAATTATCAAAATTCAAGCAACACCTAGATAGGTAAATTGTTGAACCACAGATATGTTCGATATTTCATTTGGTTTTTAATGTGTGTATGAGTATGTCTAATTATAGATCCTAAATTCTTAATATCACAATCACAAGAACCAGCATGAGAAAAGTAAACAAAAATAAGACAGAACCTGCAAAAAGAAATAAGATCTAACAAAATTTAGGAACAAAATTCTAACCTGAACTGGAGAAGAAAGCTGAATGGCCTGTTTGGGAAAGAAATGCCCTTTCAATTAAAGGAAGATCTGACTCAACCTGTTGAACACGTGTCAGTAACCCATGGCCCCTAGCAGCAGTCGCCATCACTTCTTCATGCAAACCATGGAAAATCTCTGCCGCAAACCTTCATAATTGGATTTAATCTTTTGTTAAAGTAATATCATATGGCATGCATCACAAGATGAAGTTCTATCCTGAGAACCATAATGTAAAGAAAATGGTGCTTCTAGTGTCTATAAAAATATATCTTCTGGTATAACATCCATACTCTTCAACTTTTTTTCTTTATGCACAAATTTTATTAGAACTATATTTTTTTTCTTTAGGCAAATCCAGTACCATAGATAAATATGGAAGCCAGCAGTTCAACTACACATACATTTCCAACAACCTCTAACGATTCATAAATATAGCAAATTAGCTAGTTAGGATACATGAAGTTGAGCAATGAAAGCTACAGATTACCATCCTAAGTAGAATCGAATCAAAAGTTTGTTGAACTTCATTATATTTGATGAGTTAACCCTACCAAACCTTAACAACCCATATTTTATAAATTCAGTCAATAAGTATGGAATCATTCTATTATAACCTAAAAACAAGACATTCTGAATGCATTAAAATAATCAAACAACATCCAAGCACAACAATTTTAATTTACTTTTCTAAATTCTAAATTCCCTAAAATCCCAATTCCAAGGCATGAACCATAAATCCCATAAAATTCTGCCCTAACATAAATGCAATTCGAGAATTAAATCAATACAGAAACTTAAAATTCAAAATCAATTCATTACAAATCCATTTGAAATTTTGCACTAATTCAACCTAATAAATGAGATCGGGCATAAACGCGTTCAATTTCGATTCCATAACTACAAATTATTTCTCCTAAACAGATTATACATACATATGTATATAATGAAATGAAATAAGAAACAATAACAGAAGTACTGACTCAGCTAGGTCACCGAGCTGACGAAGAACGCCGACGAGACCGGCCATGGCAACACCTTCAAGCAAAGCCTCGGGGTCATCTTTGTCGGCTGATTTGTAAAGCTCCGGATCAGCCAAGCTGAACTCATTTCTTATCTGGTATCTACTGAATGGCATTTCTTCTAGTTTTCAAATCAGCTCAATTGAATCCAATCAATAATCATATCGAATTCGCGTTTGCTCGTCACTGTCTCGCCCTAATTTCACACAGATATTGGATTGAAAATCGGGAGGAGAATTTGTAGAGAGAGAGAGCGGTGAGAGGGAGATTAGTGGGGGTGTTGAAATCAATGTGAACGAAGAAGACAGAGAAATGAAGACGACTCGGTGGTGAGTTGTAAGTTTAACTTACGCCCTTCTACTTTTATTTGGTTGCAAGTTAACCCCCTGTAAGATTGGTTTTGGTATATTTTCATTAAAAAAAAAATGTGTAAATCCTTCTAGTTATTATCTAATTATTGATTTAATCATCGAATCATTTTAAAAACATACCAAATACAACTAATTTCAAAATTCGTTATTAGAAAACCCACGAGCTAGTGTGAAAGCATAATTCGAACTACAAACTTTTGTTATGAGATATTCCCCCCTTGAATGTTATAAAACATTAAGGATATTAAATTACAAAAGCTTTAATTGTCAAAATATAAAACAATAATCTTTTACTTATTTACGAGTTTCGTTTATTTTATATATTTTCGTCACAATTATTCTTTCTTTAAATGAAGATGCCACTTAATAATATGTGTTACAATTTATTTGATTACCTGTAATTTACATATTGAATCATTGCTAGTTTATAAATTGTGTGAAAATATAATGTTATTTCCGATGTTAGAAACAAGCTCATGAAGCATATTTGTAACATAATAAAACAGAATAATCAAACAAAAAAATAGTTTTAATGTGAAAATCAAGCCATATCCTCCTTTGTTGCAACTTGCAAGGACCAAAAAGTTACGATTTTCCTTTGTATCTAAAAGGTACTTTTAAAGTGCGTATTGTTCAATTGTTCCCATCAACTTTTTGTGCTATCTTCCAAAAGTAATACAAGTTTTAAAGTCAAAGAGTAATTAAATACAAGTATAGGGGGTAAAGTGAATCAAGCCTCAAATTAATTAGTTAATAATAATAATAATAATAGTTACTTCAACCGAATATGAGGCTTAAAATACGCTAGAAATGTTACGAAAGCTAGTGGAATGGAATAAAATGGTCGGGGTGCGCACAAAAGGCATATTGGGGAGTATTTACCGATAAAAAGAATGTAATAACATCATAGGAAACTTAAAACTAGAGGGAATCGCACCATGTGGGTATTAACTATCAAGTAATGTAGAGGTGTCATAAGTTGGTTTTACCGTTTAAATGAACCGTCCCTAAGGAGATTTTATGGAGGTAAAGTGATAGTATTATCAAAACAAATGGTTGTGGGTTCATGTGTGGTGATTTTAGAAATAGAGATTATGTGTGTTTGCCAGTAAAAAAATTACCAAGCCATAATTGAAGCGCTTATAGAAAATTGTCAATGATCGATTTCGATTGATCGGTTAAAGTTATGGGTGGGTTTAGATTAAAAAAAAGTCAGTGAGAACATGTCACGGCATGTGTTGATTGGGTTTGCAAATTTAGCGGAGTTTATAATGTTTGTAATTTCACATACCTTTTTTTTAATGCGAACATTGAATGTTGTGACGTCACCCCCCCCCCTCCCCCGTCACATGGGAGAGCCTCGTACAACTCCGGCCAATATGTTGTCTTAAGCGGGCCCACTTGGCGTCAGAGTTGAAGAGCTTTCAAGTAAAACCCCACCCAACACGGCCCTTCCGGACTTGAGGGAGAGCCGAGGCTCGAACCCTGGATCGTCGTGAATAAAACCTAGGTGCATCAGCCTAAGAGCTAGGCCTTATTTGCACGCCGTAAAAACTAATGGGGAGGGCAGGATTCGAACCTGGGTCACAAGGAACACAAAGTCTCTTCCTTACTACTCCACCACCAGCTTATTGGGCACATCTTCGGTTGTCACTATAAAAAATCGTTATACCTTTTATGAGGCCCCCACCATTGACAATGAGAGGTAACAATACCACGCATATGTTGATACTAATTTCAAATAACACCACAAGGCTGCGACGGGTAGATAAGATTAAACAAGTCGATTTAAGTCCTACCTTTTAACAAAAAAAAAATTCCGTGATTAGGATTAATGAGCTTAGGTTAGTTTATATAAACCGATTTATGGTTTAACATTGTAATCAACTTTTGAGTTAAATTTTTTGGTTATAATAAAATCACTTGGGAGTCAGCCAAAGATGTGTGTATACCGATTCTAGACTTGAGTACACCAGGTGATGTAGGTAATTCATTCATTTTCTCAATATTCCCTCTCTTACATATTTGTTTTCTCTCATTACATTGATAGTATTCGTACGTCGAAGGATGGACACAAGAACAAATTCCTTCCTATGACGAGGCTAACAACGTTATGTTTTGCATATCGATCGAGCAATTCAGGCCATAAGTGTTCAGAGTTCTTTCTGAGAGGAGTATTTACTCAGATCTCATCAAAAGCGTGAATTTGCTTCTTCATACAAAATAAGAGAATTGTAGATACAAATCGGCATTGACAATATATAATAAAGTAAAACATGGTTTATAAGGCCGATGAGTGTGGATTTGGGGTGAGGAAACAAGTTGGTTGAGGTGGCCACCAGGTACATATGAGAACACCGCCTCAACTCGTGGTACCGCAAAATCATCAAACGAGCGGGACAAGTGGGATCTCCATGTCGCTGGGTGAGGAAGACAACGAAGGAAAAAAGAGAAGCATGGTGATGAAACGGGATTGTCGTGACGTGGCTTTGGTACCGGACCCCCGCCCCCGGTATGACATCCACTAGGGATGATACCAGTACGGTACATGTACCAAACTGGTATCAAATTTATGAAAACTCGTTACAAAATGTTCATCTCTAGATGTATCGGTACCGTACCGGTACCCAATTTTATAGAAAAGTGGGTATCGGTATCGAATCTATCGGTACGGTACCTGTACTCGATACCAAATGCTCATCCCTAACCCTCACCACCTTAAAGTTAGTGATATACGAGGGCATATATATTATTAGTTTTAACCATGTCATAGGTTCGGCTCGGATGATATATGGAGGTGATCCTTGACTTGATTGTCAGGAAACTCATACCAAAGTAACTAAACCCTCTCACTAGCACCGAAACTGATTGTATAGCAAAGCAATACTAATATTTTGAATAACACTTTAGAAATAGATATTGATTAATTAAAAACTACATGTGTTTTTTTTTTCCAACTCTCCATTAGTATTTGACTGGCAACCATCAAAATATTTGTACCGAAATGGTGATGTTGGTACGTGTGTGATATGGTAAACGTGTTCAAAATGTTTAAAAACTGAAATTATCAAAAAAATTGATAGATTTAGACTTGAGTTTTTAGATGGTCTAAATCGGTTTTTGGAACAGATCTGGATCGGATTTCGGGTGATGAGAATCACAACAGAGAAACTTTACGAGTGATGAAACTCACAACAAAAACTCTAATGAGGTCATAAATGGGTATCACCAATCCTTGAGGAAAAATACACGAACCCAACAATTAACAGTGACTTAGGTCAATGAAGATAAGACTCGAGTTCGAGATAAATTTTACGACCAAAGATAAGACTGAACCTATCGATATACGCCCCTATCTCGACTTATTTTCATCTTTAGATTCATACGAAAAGAACATAGTTGGTAGGATGATGTCAAAATAAAAGTAATTTTTGAAGCCTCATTTTCTACATGTTATTATTTGATTTAGTTCTTAATACTATGTTAATGTAATAACAACAATCACAAATTCACAATGACTCCAAATGTTTTATTCAATCAATTTCCATGTCTTTTGTTTTTCCTTTTCGATCTTAGCAAAACTTTTATCAAACAACCCGCCACTACTTTAATTATACCCTAAAGTAGTTTCATTATGTCATTATACCTTATTAGTTTTAAAAAAAAATGAGTCTATGAGTTTACTTTGCTTAAGAGAGCTAGGTACCGTTGGCCATTTGGTGCAATGGTAGCCCCAAGTCTTCCCATAGTGGAGGTCTTGGGTTCGAATCCTGGCAACAGCAAAAAAAGGGTCTGTGGCCAGGTCAGGGGGTTTACCCAGTTGGGGGGGTTCCTCCTGTGGTGGGCTGCCCTGGATGTTCTAGGTGTTGCCTCGGGGAAACCCAATTATCGTAGAATATCTAGGTGTTGCCGTTCAAAAAAAAAAAAAAAAAAAGAAAGAGAGAGCCGGGTACTTAGGTCTAAGATTTAAATGTAATGATCTCGCCGCTTTAAAATAAATAGGTAAATTGTATTTTAATAAATTAATTTTAAGTTAACCAATAAAACTCATAGCTCAAAATGATATTTAAGAGTGAAATGGGGAAACGTACTTCCTTATAAGCGAAATCAAATGTAAATTGAATGTAAACCTATGATAATTATACAGGTAGGATTGTTCTTACCAACAAAAGTGAAAGCTACTAGTGTCATTGGTCGAATTGTCTGTATAAATTATTATCGACCGATGAGTCTTAGTCTTTTTTACTAAAATCCAATTTGCCAACTGAATATGAATTTTTTTTTTATATAAAATGTTAATTTCTTTTTTCCTTAATAACGATTATAAAATAATATTTTTGGTTTACAAGATTTTATTCCAAATTGTAAAAGAGTTAACTAATTAAACCGTCAATCAAATTAAATGATGTATCTGTTAGTAGCATTGTAATGTTGTTAAAATCTTAAAATATCAAAGTATAGTTCACTATATCTTTAAAAATATTGAATTAAAATGATGATGTAACAAGTGTACGTTAATGATGATCTAAACTTTGCTTTGAAGATTGGTTTGATTTGTTGGATAGCTTTCAAACATAATTGCAACTCCACAAATATGGTATTAGTTAGAGGAAACATATTCAATTAAAATCATATATATATTCTAAGTTTTTTTAATAGCATATATTTTAAGCAATAATGGAAACATAATTTATTTTTGGATTAGATATACGGAACTTGATACATTTTCTCCTTTGCAATTAAAAGCATTCAAATTTTTTTTATCAAACACAATAAATTAAAACCATTTTTATTAGTTTTAAAAATTAATACAAACTACCTATTTTTTTTAAATGATTTAAACTGTCAAAATGCAGTTGATGGGCCTAATCTTTCTTTCGGCCTTTCCGGGTAAGAGAAACTAAAAATCATACCATTTTGTTGGCAAAACGAATGGAAGCGTTGTTGGAATATTCGGTTCCATTGTCGCATTAGAAACATTTATTTTTTCATTGAAATTATGTTGTAGTTAGGAATTGAATTGAGTGAAATTGGAAAACAGTTTTGATTTTATGTCCATAAGAAATTAGTATAATCATCCAAAAACAGTATATAATAACGGTGACCCCCTGACTAACAACGTCCACAAGTCACTATAAATTATATCAAATGACAAATAAGTACTGGAAATAGAATTGACAAAAGGAATGTATAAAGGGAGTGGCTATTTGTACATCTCTTGATTTTATTTGGACATCCTGGTGCTTTATACGGGCCGTATATGGTCCATTAATTACCAGCCAATCATTGGTTAGTGCATCGTACATCGTACCTATACGGCCCGTATAGAGCTATACGGGGTCATATAAGGTGTGCATTTAATGCTGATAAAACCCTATACGGCCCGTATAGGGGTTGTCTAACTACTTTTCGAGGTTGTCCAAATAACATCACCCATGTATAAATTAGGATTGCTTTTAGCAACAAAATTTAAAATTAGGATTATCACTGATCAAAGTGTAACCATGATGGATCATACATCATAGTTAGGATTATACAAATCTAGTTCTTCTTAAAAATTATTTTTAAATGTATTCATTTATGTATATCTAAATTCAATTATTAAATAAATGTTTAAAATAAAATACAAAAACAGCGTACTTAAATATTATTAAAAAAACTAGTAATTTTACCTGTCGCGCATTGCTAACTCGAATTCCTGTGCTCCGCAACGGGAAACGGACATTAAACGGTTGAGGCGGTTACAAAAGAAAAATAGCTAGTGTAGGCATACTCTCCTAATTGGATCAAGACCCAAGGATTTAGCCTAAGTCTAGCAGGCCCATAGGGAAGGCCCATTAGGGTTAGGTATTATCCCCTCTATAAATAGAAGGGTCACCTCCAAAATGAGGATGTTACTCTCTCTCTAGCTCACACTCTCTCTATACACACACTTATGAGGCTCCAACTTGACTTGAGCGTCAGAGTGTCGTCGGAGCCTAAGGTTCCTTGAGGCTCTAACGTAGTTTTCACATGTGGTTGCAACCAACCCAACGACCGGAGAGGAACGAACCAAACCTGTGGAAGAACCGAGATGAGTCTATCCTTCTCTAAACTGTTGGAACATACACTCGAAGCCGCGCCTCCGATTTATGTTTCTCCAGTTAGGTACATAAAAAAAACATATGAGGTTATGACGACTCGTTTAACCCAATAAAAAATTCAAATAAAACAAAAGAAAAAAAACTAAATAACTATTTTTTTGGCCTTGACATTAACGTAGTTAAGCACATAAAATTTATCTTTTATCAATTTTATAAGGTTTTGATTAATATTATTAACACTGTTTATATAATTTATCTTTTGACATTTTTTATTTATAAGTTTGTTGACGAAACCGGTTTTGATTAATATTTGATGAGTTACTGACCTGTAGGATAATTGTGTCTGTTTGTTTTTTTAGGGACCAATTATGATGGAGAAAGTCTCTAATAAGAGAAATTGACACACTCTATGAAGACATGAACGGAAAGGCCATGAGAGCTGGGGCCAATATGGACAAGTAAAACGACGCTAAAGAAGCTTGATTATGATCGAAGAATGGACAGGTGGAATGGATGTCATGCTAGAGCGTGTAGGTTAATCTTGGAAAAAGGGTCAGGCCGTGGAACGTGTAAGATTGCACCGGTTGAATGGTTTTGCTAACCATTTACGTGTAGTCAAATCAATTTCATGATATTAAATATTGAAATAGCTTCTTAGAATCTGTTTAACCAATTTCATCATGACAATTATCTTTAGAGTAAACTGTCATTTTCGTCCCTGTGGTTTGGTCAAAATTACCACTTTCATCCAATAGTTTGTTTTTTTGTATCTGAGTCCTCGTGGTTTTAAAATATTGCCATTTTCATCCTCGTGGTTTTAAAATATTGCCACTTTCATCCAGTCAGCTAACACCGTCCGTTTTTCTCAATTAAATGAGGGGTATTTCAGTCCTTTTACATATTTGTTTTATTTCTTCATCTTTTTTACTCTCACTTTTTAATCATAGAAACAAGCGACGGAGGTGTTCCAGTGGTGCTCGTCGGAAACTGGTCAGGAAAAGAGGAAGAAGGCTAGCAGGTGGATGATTAAATTAGAGGTTAAATTGGGGATGATTAAAAAGTGAGAGTAAAAAAGATGAAAAAATAAAACAAATAAGTAAAAGGACTGAAATACCCCTCATTTAACTGAGAAAAACGGACAGTGTTAGCTGACTGGATGAAAGTGGCAATATTTTAAAACCACGAGGATGAAAATGGCAATATTTTAAAACCATGAGGACCCAGATACAAAAAAACAAACTATTGGATGAAAGTGGCAATTTTGACCAAACCACAGGGACGAAAATGGCAGTTTACTCTTATCTTTATTTGCATTGTAGGTTGTTGGTAAACAATGTATCCGTTCAACATGTTTGCACAACAACTTGGTGTTTTTACTCTACACTTTGTGAGAGAGTGTGGGAAATTACTAAATGAAGAGGCGGATGAATTACTGGAGATTATAAGCAAAGATGATGGTAATACCTTGACCGATTCAACATATGAAATTACAAGATCATCCTTGAAAAAAATCTATCTAAGGACATTGCATACTACCAATTTGACTTGTCTACCAATCACATTGATTTCATTAATAAACAAAGTGAGTTGGTCAAACGACTCTACCCCGAGTATTAGGTCCTACTTTTAGCTATTTTCAAATAGGGCACATTAATTTTGGTGACATGATTCACATTTAATCTAGTAAGATTTAAAATCAATTAATAGCCAATCAAATAATTTATAGATTTTTATTTTTTTTAATTTATTTCTAGGTGTATTAATATAATATTACATAATTTACCAAAAAAAAAATTTACATATACGTAACTGTAATTTTTTTTTTTCTGTTTACACTATTACGTGTACGTAAGCCAATACTTAAATGATTTTTTAGTAAAAATGTGTAATATTACATTGATACTCTTATAGAAAAATAAAAATAAAAAATAAATATTATTATATGATTTGTTAAAATTGGTTTTTAGTGGTTTTCTCGGTTTTCGCCTAGTTATGTGGTTTTCTCTTGAACCCTCCCCTATATATATATATATATATATATATATATAGCCTAGTTATGTGGTTTTTTCTTGAACCCTCCCCTATATATATATATATATATATATATAAAGATTTATTAGTTTTAAATCTTACCAGATTGAATGTGAATCATGTCACCAAAATTAACGTGCCCCAATTGAAAATAGCTAAAAGTCGGACCTAATACTCGGGGCAGAGTCTTTTGACCAACTCACTTTGTTCATTAAAGTTGGTAGTCTGCAATGTCCTTGATAGAATTTTTCAAGGAGGATCTTGTAATTTCGTAGGTTGGATCGGTCAAGGTATCACCGTCATCTTTGCTTATAATCTCCAGTAATTCATCCGTCTCTTAGTAATTTCCCACACTCTTTCACAAAGTGTAGAGTAAAACCACCAAGTTGTTGTGCAAACATGTTGAACGGATACAATCTACACATTGTTTACCAACGACCTACAATGCAAATAAAGATAACTGTCATGATGAACTTGATTAAAATTGGTTAAACGGATTCTAAGAAACTATTTCAATATTTAATATCATGAAATTGATTTGACTACAGGTAAATGGTTAGCAAAACCATTCAACCGGTCAAAACCCACATAAATTTATTCAAGAAACCAAGAAGATTGTTGTTAGAAGTATAACAGTTCAAGAATATGTTCAAGACTAACATTAATTTTGAAAACCAAATGATTTGATTTAACTGATTTGCCTTGATCTTAATATCGAAAAAGGATTTTAGTAAACTGAATAGCACAAAACTATTTTAATAACGATTCACGAAGATGTTGAAATTAAAGCCCTATTTGAAAACCCAGACTGATTTGTTCTTAGTATCAAGAAACTTATATTCATCTCTCTGTAGGTTTATGTTTAAGTTGACCCTATTATAGATATCCTATATGACCCTTGTCTTTTAAAAAAGGCATACATGAGTGCCTGAGATGTTTTAGCCTTCATTACCACTTAATACAGTTCTGGGCTATTTGATGACGTTACTGTATCCGCATACTTTAAAGTTGTCGTGTGTATGTGTTTCGTTAGAGGTGAATCCATTTACTTATAAATGGGTTATTCCGGTTATGTTTGATCTCTAGAGAGTCAAACGGGTAAAGGTCAAAATAATTAGCTTAAAAGGTAACGGGTCAAATGGGTCGAAAGTTCCCCTAAAAGTATCTTTCATGCATAAGACATTCTAATTCATAACACTGGATTATTTTTGAAATAATATAATTTTTTGTTATCATATGTGACACCTAATTACTTTAAGAAAATTTTCACCCAAGTTAATCAACCCGACTCACTCTGCTGCTAATCCTTTCACCCTATACTATTAGTTTAGTCATAGGATATGGAAACCAAACCATGTTGTTATGCGTTTATAAACAGATGCTTCAACATTTGATCATGGCTATGAAAACTGCTAGAGCAGACACATACATGTGATGGTATCAGCAGTAGCAGATCACCTTAAATCATCTATAGACATGAAAGTTAATATGTGTCAATTTGCCTCCTATAAACCTCAATGTTTTACAATATCATAGAGGAGTCAAAGTCTAACCTTAGAACGCCAATCTAGTTAACTAAGAAACAGCTGCACATAGTTGATCACCCTATTAGAGGAACATATGCTGCTGAAAAGAAGCAAGTCTAGAGGACGTCATGAAGTCTCAAAGGAAAGAAAAATAGTCCAATAAAAGAGCAAGGATCGACGGACGGGTCCTCTAAAACTGATTCTGAATGCATAATTTCATAATTTAGTGCAAGCAACTACAATTATGAAAAGAAATGGTTTCTCCATCAAATTCTCATTCCCCTAGGCCTCTAGCTACATATATATCATCTATATCACATAATGTTTGTATAAATTGGATTGGAATGAGATAATTTATATTACATCTATATTACTAGACTAATAATGAACAGATTAGTATATACATAAACATCAAAGGGGTAATGATATAGAGATGCAAAAATGAGAAGATTATGTAACAGGACTAAAAGGGTTTGGTCAAGCGCGTTCTTTTTCTTTTTTTTTTGTGGTTCGAAACGGTCGGGTAGGTTGACCCAAAACAATATTTTGTACTTTTTAACTAATGGGTATGCTAAATATAGTTAAATAAAATAACCTTTTTAATTGTGTGATTTAATAGATTAATGGTTATATGCATGAAAAACACTTTATTCGCTTTTGATCATTCATTTTCAGCGAAAAAACAGTAATAATCACTAAATAACAGTGAAGTAAGTATAAGTAAAAATCAGCACTAAGAATCAGTAAAAACAGAAAAAATCTGTAAAAAATGAGTTAAAATATATCAAATAATCTGATCCATCTAGAAATAGTCTGAAATTAAAGTATGCAACAGTGATGGTGTAATGTAAAAAATTGCTTTATTGTTTGAAAAAAGACACATGGACCTCAGGCAGGCAACCTTCATAATAAAGAGCAAAAAGTGCAGGAAATATCTTCTTCTTTGCAAACCAGATGCTCCAACCAGTTTAAATACCAACAGTTGACTTTTCTTTATTGAAGCCAGAGTTAGCAAAGGTAGTTTTCCCTGCAGAACCAAAACATCAAAAGCATTTAGCACCACCATTCCAATCTTTAAACTATCCCAAAAACATGTCTAAAGCTCCTGAAAATAGTAATTTCATATTATGCGCCTCGTTTAAAAAAAACCTTGCTTTTTAAGCGCCTAGGCTCCAGGCGAGGCCTGCGCTCGTTGAGTGTGCATATGCGCCTTGACAACATAGATTTTAGCTAAACTTTTTTTTTATAAAAAAAGCCCATTCCTGTTAAAGGAAACCGACCCGTTTAGCTCAAACTGAACAAGAAATCAAATCAATCTATAATAAAAATGCTCCCAGTTATAAAAGAAACACCTATCAAGTCAACAGAACAGAGACATAAAAGTCAAAATAGAGATTACTGATGTTTGTTATCCTCTGCAGCCTTGTCGCCTTGTCTTCCTCTCCAAGGGCAACAACCAATTTCTTCAAAATAGGCTGGTGGGAATTGGATATAGGCTGCCACTTGTCACCATGTTTAGGTTCACATTTCCTCAAGACTTCTTGGTTTTCCTTTGTGGTCTTGGACTATTGGGCTGAATCCACGACCTAATCCGGCTGCATAATTAGGGCTTCCGGGGATTACTTATTAATTAACTCAATAATTAAAACTGTTGGATTGGATCGGATTAGGTCGGGGATTGAAACTGTTGGATCACTTTTGAATATTGATCCATAGATAAAAAAAAGTGCATCATATAAGGAAGGAATCATTTAACCTATCAAAGACAGTTTTTTATTATGCAATGGAAAATCAACTATAAAACTAGGGCTTTGTCGGTGTCAGCCACCGACAATGACTTTTATGGTTATTAGAATATCTATTAGATATTTATTACATATTAATAAATCTCAGAATAACTAAAGATAAATATGAAAAACGATCGTTTAATAACTAAAATACAATTATCTAACATATTTAAAATGTTATATTACTTTTTCTAAAACTTAATCAAACTTTGATGTTGGTGTAATGGTTTGGCGCTGGTGGAACTGGGATAAATAATGAGTTGTTTTGAACGATAATTAGGATTACAATTTTTGATTATTTTAATGAAATGAAGTTTAAAATGATTATTTGTAAACATATTAGCACACATATAAAAAATATATAAAGCATGAATAATTTTTTTTTAAATCTGACAACTATAAACTTTTTAGTTTATACTTATATTGTTGGTTCCGATCTCAAATAAAAGAGGATGACTTATAAAGAAATTTGTAGAAGGACCCCATATTTTATGTTGCTTTGGGTCTTCAAAATGGTTAAGCCGTCCCTGGCTGGTGCTTTATGTCCTTTCCTATCATTCAGGTCATGCCTTCGAAACTTGTGGCTACCTAACTTTTTTTGTTTTTTATTCTATGTTCTTTTTTGATGGTTCTGTCTCCAAAACCTATAGGTCTCAAATTTGTATGTTACTTTTATGTACTTAAGTACGTTAGTGTAAACGCTAAACCATTTTTTGTCTTTGTTTTTTTTTTACATTTTCTTTCAAGGGTTAAGCGAGTAGCCATAGCCTCATGTGTTTTTCTTTTATGTACCTAACTATATTTCTTTTGTAACCGGCTCAATCGTTTAAGATCCGTTTCACGCCGCGAAGCACGAGAATTCGAGTTAGGCTACGTTTCGACGCTGCAACACACCACGGGTAAAATTACTAGTTCAAATATATTATCTACTACATTCAGGCCAACGGGGTCTTCCAATATGAAAAGTTATACAGGGAGAATCATAATATAATAAATATAAACAAAATACAAAATACAATACATAATTAAATTATCATTTATTATAGGGAGATTCATGCCAACAGGGTTTTCAGATCATCGGCACAGAAAAACTGTCGCATCACCTTCTCAATCCACATTACGACTTTTAAAATGGAGTTTTCTTTCACCAAGCTCTAATATCAAATTGTTGAAAATTAGGCTCCAAACACATAAATTTTGATCTCAAAAGATTGACTCTTTATTGATAAAACTCAACTCATACTTTACAATTAATCTTTAACAATATTGTATCATCTCATGTTACCCGAATGAGTTGCGACGGTGTTCCCGAATAAACCTCATTAACCAACCAACAATGTATTGCCACTTCACAACCAAAACTTACCACTCACAACTAAATCCACGGGTTCATGAACCCGATTTTCAACCCGCATGTGGACCCCACATCACTTGCGATGGTATTCCCGTGTTACCCGAGCCAACCGAGGATGAACCCATGTCCACCCTTCCACCCAAAATAAGATATATATATATATATATATAGGGGAAAGATCATAAGAAAACTCAATGTTCATGAGAAAACCAAAAAACTACTTATTTAAGGTAAAAAATAATAATAAAAAAATCATAACTCAAAAAATAAATCAAAAATTAAAAAACTGCTTCGGAGACCTTGTTTCTCACGTCGTCCTCGTTCAGAAAAAAAAAACTCGAAAAGTAGTGGGTTTAGCTTTAATGTTAGGTTTTTGGATTGGAGTGGAGGGGAGGGGAGGGGTGGGGTGGGGGTTTAGGTTTTTGAGGGGTGGGTGTGGGGTTAGGTGGGGTGGGGTTAGGTTTTTGGCTGGGGGTGGGGTTGGGGGTTTAGGTTTTTGGGTTGGGTTGGGTTGGGGTGGGGTGGGGGGTTTAGGTTTTTGAGGGGTGGGTGAGGGGATGGGTGGGGTGGGTTTAGGTTTTTGGGTGGGGTGGGGTTGGGGGGGTTTAGGTTTTTGAGGGTGTGTTGGGTTTTTGGGTGTACAACACATATGAAGTAGGAGTTTTTTGGTTTTCTCATGAAAATGAGTTTTCTAGTGAACTCACCTGATATGAAATCAGAATACGGTAACAGATAAAATTGAATTAACAAAGAAACGGATAGATCGACGACTCGTTTCGGATACAGATTCACCACTGAAACAAACAATCGGGCTGTGATTTTTAATCGAAGAGACAGATACACCATTTCGGCTAAAAAATCGTGTCTAAGAACACCACCCAACACGTCATGATTGAGCTAGCAAAGACAAATCAACCTTAACTCAAAAATCCATTTAAGATGAAATCAACATACAAAACTTTTCATTCATAAACTCATCTTCCTCATTCTAAATTGAAAAGATTACATATAGAAGCAAAAGAAACAAACTGCCTCACGTTTATATTCCTTAGACTGATGGTTGTGGGGCTTTATTGAGAGTGGATTCATCCTCTAATATCACGCCATGTCGCGCTGACTGGATGCTGACTAAGCAGTGGATAAAGCCCCTGCTGAAGCACTTGAGGGTGTTGTGGTGCAGGTGAGCGGGGGCTTTATCGAATTAATTTTTTGTTTAATTATTTATTCAATTCAAATTTAAAAACTAATAATTAATTAAAAATAATAATAAAAGATAAAATAATTAATTAAAAACATTCAACATCCTAAAAAAAAAAATACATAGAAAATAAAATACTAAATTATTCCATAGGGTTTTAATTTTCTTCCATTTCCTTTCGAATACGCTCCTTTTGTTTTTCATATATCGCTTGGTCCCTCGGCGATAGGTGGCTGACGTCCTTGCTAAGAAATTCCAACTTCTTCATCATTTGTTTTTCCATTTTCACCTGCGTCGCCTTCTCGAGAGTACTTGTTATTTTAAGGATCGCATCGCTAAATTCTAAATCGGCATCATTAGTCTTTTTTTTACCGCGGTCCCTTCCGGCCGGTCGACTTGAGCCTTGTGGTGTCCCTTCTTGATCGGACATGTTGAGGTCGATGCCAACAGTCCCACGGAGTAGCTTTTCGTTTTGGACCGGCCTTTTCGACCGGTTCGGTTGAACCACTCGGTCCACCCTTTTTCTTCGAACCTTTGTGAGAGCGTTTTTGGGGTTGAACCGGTTCCTCTTGTGTCTCCGGAATGACTAAGTCGGGAGACGGTTGTGACATTTGATTGTAGACAAGCCGGTTAAACGCCTCATCATCCAAATATTCCAAACCTTGTAAATTCTCCATATTCTCCACATACTCATTCCAATTTCTCGACATTTTTGGTTGATGATTTGTAGTAATGTAGAGAGTAATTTATAAAATTGAGAGAAAATAGGAAGTTTATAAAGATTTTGAGAGATAAATGAGTGAAGAGGAGTTAATTTATATAAATAGAAAATTTTTTTTAATACCCCAACGGCTCTTCTCCCCAACGGTCATGCCAGCAGCGCTCGCTAGCCCCACCACGCCACCCCGCTCGCGCCCCCCATCGCCTGAACATGTTGTGGTGTGCGCGGCCAAGGTGGCTCGCGCCCACCGTTGGCGCCCCTCGCTCGCCTACCACAACCAACAGTCTTAGGGAAGTCAAATAGAACCGTCACCCACTAAAATAAATAAAATAAAAAAACTACTGCTAGATAACGAAAATAATATAATTTAAACAAAATAACATCTAGAAAGTGGAATAATGTTTTGCATGGTGTGCATTGGGGTTAGCCTTAGCCATTTTCGCGGGTATCCAATCCCACCCAGCTGATGTGAATCGGTTTCGGGTCTGGGTCGTGGTTCGGTACCGGGTCACTGCTATCATCACCCCTATATATATATATGTAAAATGCAAAGGTAGCGTCTTGGAATGTGTGAAGATGATTTGTTGACTATGGAAAGCAAACTTTTGGCAACATGCCAATAAGTAAACTCCCATTCATCCCTTTATAAACCTCTTTAGTTTTTTCTTCTCTCATAATCTCTCTCTCTCTTTTTCTCTCTCTCTCTCTCTCTATATATATATATATATATATATATATATATATATATACACACACATACATATATAGTTAATCAGTGTTGTGGTGTGGTTATTTCACAATGCCTGCTGAAGTTATGCCTGAAAAAACCTACCAAGGGATGCATAGCCACGGAAAAGAAACCAACCCTATCTTCTATGCAAGGTACACTATCTTCTTTCACCTTCAACCTTTGCGACACCTATATATGGTTTCGTCGCTAATCTGAGATGTTAACTCTTTCTTAAATAGTTAAATCTATGCAAATTTTTCGTCAAATCCATCCAAATCTTCTATATTTATCATATTCTTAATTTAATACACAATTACACAGTGTATGTTGACCATCGCAAATGGTACCTTTCTTTCTGTTATAGAATAATTTTGAAAACTATTGCATGGTTTTTATTATTTTTGTAAGAATGTAGAAGAACCGTTCAATTTTAGAAGGCATAAAGATTTTGTTTTCATTTTCATATCTTTATAGAGCTTTGAACTTCGGAATAACTATTATTTCTTTCGTACTTAATGCAATTATTGAAATGAAGAATAACGACAACTATTGGATTATTGTAATTATAATATATATTGTTTTTGGTAATTTGTTCGTTTCGGATTTCGTCATATGTTAAGGACCACTTAATTAATTATTAAGTAATGAAGTCGATCCTAACAAAGACAACTAATCACTTGTCAGAAAGCAAATTTTATAGCTAGAAAATCCCACTCGTTTTTGGCGCTATATTTTTTTATTTATTAGAATATAAAGTATAATTTGTTCACCAATAATTAATTTTATAATTACATATTTTGTTAAAATAAAAAATGAAGTATTCAAAGTACGAAGTTTAACTGTTTAAGTAGTTGATTATGTAATTTTTTGTATATATAACACACAAACCGACGTCATATTAGTTATAAAACTATATAAGTTGTGGATTATCGTATGATAAGGTTATGGTGAATATATAGTGCTATATTGCACTAGTCCGACTTTAGTAAAGACATAATAATGGCTTAGTTTAAGTTTCGACGAGGGAAAAGTCAAAAAGACCATTATCATTGTTTCTTAATGTTTAGGGTTTTATTTTTAAGGTTTATTTGTTCATCACCTTTTTAACATCAATTTGTAAAACTAGGTTGGAAGGAAAGATTGCAATTGTCACGGGCGGCGCAGGAGGGATTGGTGCAGCCACCGTGAGGTTGTTTGTTAAACATGGTGCTAAAGTAGTCGTAGCGGATATCAATGATGAAAATGGGCTCACAATCGCTAGTTCACTTTCTCCTTTGGTTACGTATATTCATTGTGATGTTAGCTTGGAAACCGAAGTGCAAAACCTAATTGACTCAACAATCTCTCGTTATGGTCGTGTTGATATCTTGTTTAACAATGCTGGTGTGCTTGGAAACCAGTCTAAGCACAAAAGCATTGTTGATTTTGATGTAGACGAGTTTGACAAAGTAATGAGTGTGAATGTGAGAGGAGTTGCTTTAGGTATGAAACATGCTGCTAGGGTTATGATTCCACAAAAGGGTGGATGCATAATTTCAACTGCCAGTGTAGCAAGCGTTATGGGTGGGATGGGCCCACATGCATACACGGCCTCAAAGCATGCTATAGTCGGGATAACAAAGAATGCAGCTTGTGAGTTGGGAAAACACGGGATTAGAGTCAACTGCATTTCCCCGTTTGGGGTGGCGACTTCAATGCTTGTAAATGCTTGGAGAACCGAGGATGAGGATGTTGAAGACAGAGAAATAAGTTTCAGAACACCAAACAAAAAAGAAATTGAAAAAACCGAGAACTTTGTGAATAACTTAGGAAACTTGAAGGGCACTACCCTAAAAGCCCAAGACATAGCAGAAGCGGCTCTTTACCTTGCTAGCGACGAGTCTCGATACGTGAGTGGTCACAACCTCGTTGTGGATGGTGGCGTTACAACGTCTAAGAATTGTGTTAACTTGTAAGAAATAAGAGTGTTGTAACTGGTTTTTTGTTTTAATAGTAAACACAGTGGCATGTAAAAAGATGCAAAAATGCAAAACTTATTTGTTATAATAACCTATTTTATAAAATTTTGTATTTAACATTATTTTCTATCGAATTTGAGTAGCACCATTCTAGTTTGAGTAGCATAATTGACCACTATATATTCATTTTAGTATTTGAGAGTTTATTTCAAAACTCGAAACATTTTGCCAGCTGCCATTATCTAAGTCAAAAATAGTTCGTGGATTATAGTACAAGTTTTAAAGAATATAAAAGTATTTTTATTATAGTTAGTTATATTTCCAAGGTAAACTATTCTTCTGGTCAAAGTCAAAGATGGGTGATTTCACAAATTTGACCTCCTTTTACGGGATTTTAGCTCTTTAAGTGATTTACGAAATATATCTAGTACAATTACAATATCAATATCAACTAAAGTATATAACAAATTTTACCTCCTTTTACGTGTAACTTATCATGAGGCATTGCTTATAACGGGGTGATTATCTTCTCACCAAGTTTTGTCTGAGCGAACAATTCGTCTTATGAAAACAAAATAATGAGTCACTAAAAACGGGGATAAAGCGGACAATATCTTCATATAGTTTACTTTGAGCTGTAGAGGTTTCATTCAACAACTAAATATGATTGAAAGAATAACACATGCTTTATACATATGAACATTCATTTTCCTTTTATAAATGTGTGTTTGAGTTTTAAACCAACAATTCTCTCCTCAAAATCAAATCCGTTAGCCCTCCCCGTCAATGATAATCTATCTGATCCATGCTTCTTTAGTATCACCGTATTTATTCTTGGGGCATACCACCCAATTACTGTCAACTTAGGAAAACTTTTAATACAAGACAAAGGTTTTCTGAGCTAAATCTTAGATCCGATATCACTAAACGGGTTTAGTCCACCAGAGGTTTAAAGTCACTCTAAACCCAACTTAATAAAGAGTAACACAAAGATTTATAAAGGGCGTATCCGGTGTTTGACTTAGCTTCTGCATCTGCGGAGGGTCCGAGGAGGGGCCGGGTCACTTCGGGATCTGATCTACGCATCATTACCCTACACTTTGTGCAAGAGGCTGTTTCAACGGCTCGAACCCGTGACCTTAAGGTCACAAAACAACAACCTTACTAGTTTGCTTCAAGTCCCGCCCTCAACACAAAGATTTATACATAATCATTTACGTCTTTTCTTTTTTTCGATATGAGATTTGAGTTTACACCTATTTCATTTTGGAAAGTACATTAGTTAGTGGAATAGATGTTATAGAAAATGCATTAGGATTTAGGGATCTACCTTTTACGATTCTAACTTGATATTATTTATTTTTATTATCCATCTTTTAATAAAAGACTAAATAGTTTTGTCACTTGGCATCATCACATTTACTTTCATAATTTTTCCCCTCAAACCACATTTATATCCTCCATTTAATACTTCCATATTTAGCATTTTTTTTATAAAAAAACTACATAAATAAACATTTTATCAAATCAATTTATCATTATTACCATTGGCTCCTATTTTTTTAAAATTATCATCAAAAATTTAATATTTAAAAAAAATCAAAAATTAAAAATTAAAAAATTTTAAATAAATGTGTTAGAATAAAGTTTACTGATATTTGATTAGTAGTTTTTTTAAAATTTGAAATTTATAAATAAATTTTTTATTTTGATTTATAAATTTTAATACTTCGTTTTTAATAAAATTAAGAAACTTGCAAATATTTATTTTTAAAAGTGTATTATATTTTAAACTTTAATTTTTTAAATGGCTAGATTTTTTTTTCAAAAAATATGTTTACAAGTTTCAATTCTAATTTATTATTTTTAATTTTTTCATATTATATTTTTAGAATTTTAAATTTAATTGTGTCAAAATATTAAAGAGTGAAATTTTTAAAATTTGGAGTTTTAAATTTTGAATTTAAAAGACGATATATTGTTGAAGTTTAAATTTTATTTGTATATTTTTATTATTATTTTTTGATGAGAGATTTAGTATTAAAAGTTTAACGAGATTTTTCGCATACAAGTACAAATAGTATCCGTCAATCAAAACATCTTGATGATGATTTTGATGAAAGTTTATAATCTCCTGATTTTCTAAATAGACTTACATTATCAGGTTTGTCAAACCATAAGTTAGTTTAGGCAGTGTCGATGTTCCAGTCATGCTATTAAGAAATATTGAAAAAAATGGTTTAGGCAATGTAACAGTCATGCTATTATGAAATGTATTTTTATGTATTTTTTGATGTTTTGATTACTCTTATCTATATAATCTTAACATAAAAAAAGTTACAAATACAATATCAAATTTGTATAAAAAAGGTGTTAGAATATTTATCAATATAATTTTAAAGTTTCAACCCGTGTAACACACGAGGTTAAAACTAGTTATATAAATAAAAAATATTAAACAAAAGAAAACGACTACCGGCTCTTTCCTGGTGTGTAGGTTATGCGATATATTTCATTCTCGTAGGTGATCTATCTTTTTGAAAAAGAAGAAGATACTAGTCGACTACTATTTAACACACAAAATATACTAAACACAACTTTGACCTTAATTATGACAAGTTTTAGTGGTGTTAGCTTAGAGCTTAATTAATATTCTTAATTAAATAACTAGTGGGTTGTCCCGCACAAAGTGGCGGGTATCACAGAGGCTCTTTTGTAGAGCGCAATCTAACCTGAACTGAGCTGAAGTTTTCAACCCAAGTCGTTCTTTGCTTAAGTTTTCAGCTATAAACAAAAAATGAGCTGACGCAAGTTTCAAGACTGATTAACCAAACTGCTTATAACCGAAGCTAGTCGGGTTTTAAAGATAAAAAACCGAATATTTCAGTTATCGCTTTTGTTAGGGCCTCCACTTTATAGAGTATGTGGTCCATCCACTTTTGTTTCTTCATCGATACAAGACAAAGAAACAATAGAATTGATGAATTCTTTGGAAAAGCCAAATGATACTTTTACAGTCATTCCTTTAATCTATATTTCTTTTCTCATCCAATGTAGGATGAGCATAGGTTTGTAAAAGAGGGACAAAATTGTAAATGGGTAGTTGTTGATGCATTAACACTTGTACCAAATGTAATATAGATGTTCTTAAGTGTCTTAAAATTGAAGTTAAATTACATTGTTCTATCCTTTCAATATGCTTTATATAGTAATATAGATATAGATATGTGGTTTTGATAACATTCATTTTATTTTTTATTTTTGAACGGCAAACATTACACTACTACTCTACTTTTAGACCAATAATCCTAAATTACTCTATACTCCCCAAAATTTGTGTAGGCTAGACATCGTTCGTTTTTGATAAAATAAATAAATTCTGCATTAATTTCATTTATTGGAAAGTTAATAAAAAATAAATATTAGAATAGGGTATTAATAAAATGGTGTAGTTTTGGCATACTTCTCCCTAGGAAAAGGTTCGACAACATGCTTTTTAACCTAATACACATGCTTTACAACTCAAAGGTGTAGCTTAATTGCTGTCTTTTGACCATTACATAACCTCATCGGTATTGGATGCCTCCATTGAATTGAATACTTCAAAAGTAAATGATGTTTTTATATTTATAAGTTTACATGCACAAGCTACTACATTTTTTGTTTGATTCTTTGATCAAACAATTGATTTATTTAGTTTTCTATAATTTATAGGAGAGAGAGGCGGGAAAAAAAACTTGAGAATGCATGAGAGAGTGACAAGTGTCACATCAAAACCTTTATTTATTATATAGTTTAGATTATAATCAAAGCCCCTAATTTACAGGGGTCCGGGAACAGCACCCAGGGCCGTCCCCGAGAAATTAAGTATAAGGCTCGACATAAGAAAAATGCCCCCATTCCTCCCTCAATATGCACATTTATAAAAAAAAATCAATAATACGGTGATAATTGTAATTAAAATAATAAAGAAAATAAAACTACCATAGAAAAGTTTTCCGTTGTTACGTACGTAAAAGGATTCACAGATTCATTGTTTTGCAATTGGATATTTGGGTATTAAGTTTGGATCATTGGATTGGACTTAATCACTTAAATTTTAAAACACAAATATGGGCTAGTTTAAAAATTAAAACACTGAATTTTAACTCTTTTGGCCCAAATTAAAACACAAATATATTTTCTAGATTTAGAACTTATTTCTGATTTTGTAAGGTATTTAAATATTTTTTTTATAATATATATAAAAAAAATTTATAAAATATATGCCCCACTCGTAAACATGCCTCGGTGCAGCGGCCCAATTTGCACCCCTTATTGGGCTTGCCCTGGCAGCACCCCCAGTAGCGTGGTCCAATGAGCGGCAGCCGTTGGCTCGGAGAAATATTTTATTTAGTGCTTCATTAAAAAATGAATAATTTCCAGAAATTCACGTGTGAAATCATGGTGATTAACGAAGTAAAAACCTAATTTGATAGGCCCAACAATTCACACGATGTTTAGCCGAAGCCCGAATGGACCATTACCACACTTATCAATATGGACCAAGAACCAGCTCGCAAAAATACCATCACATTGGGCTCGGGCTTACAATAAGCAACTAGGCTTAGATCTAGCCAGTTAAAAAGAGAGGTCACTTTTAGGAAAGAGGGGTTTGATCTCCAATTCCCCATGTGCACATAGGTCCATAGGGACACAAATAATATTTATTACTTACGATTTCTAAGAAACGAAGACTCTTCTATTTAAAGTTTCGCCCTTAGGTGACATGAGATAAGATATTAGCCCTGAGGGAAAAAGGGGTGGGGGTGGGGGTGTTGGGAGCATCTGGGCTATGAACATGGCCCTTCTATCCAAATGGTTATGGAGATACAAATCTAAGCCGAAAGCATTTTGAGTTTCCATTATAAACAACATTCATCAAAGCAGGAGACTAAAAGGTGGCTGCTTTCCTTTAAAAAAAAAGTCGACATCGGGCGTAGAGGTTCACAAAACGGTTTTTTTTAACCTGAACCGGTTTCAAACTAAACTGAAACCGGTTTGGTCAAAAAAAGTCAAAACCGGTTTGAGTTCAAACCGGATCTGTTTGAAACCAGTTTTTAAGGGGTTTTTGACCGGTTCGGTTCGGTTTGGGTTAAACCGATTTCAAACCGGCGGTTTGAAGCAGTTTCAAACCGGTTTTTTTGTGCACCTCTAATCGGGCGTGTGGAAATACATCATGAAAAATAATGATGAGATAATAGCTTACAACTTAAACAGGGATCCAATTAAAAGCCCGATTACCAAAGGGCTTTGTCATGACGGTACCCCGCTGACTTTCAAATATGAGGTCGTCGGTTCAAATTTGGGGCACAACAAAAAAAGGGGCTGTGGCCAGATCAGAAGGTTTACCCAGTAGGAGGTTCCTCTTGGGGTGGGTTGTCTTGGATGTTCTAGGTGTTGCCCCGAAGAAACGCAATTATCCTACAATATATCTAGGTGTTGCCGTTCAAAAAATAAAATTAAATTAAAAGCTCGATTGGTAACGGTGAAGATACCATATTTTGGGAAGATAGATGGCTTGATCATGGTAGATTAATGGACTCTTGGCTGAATTTATGAATTGGAATGAAATAAAAGATGCTCGGTTACAACGAAAGTCATTAATAAATATCTCATAGTTGGCATAAAACATAATAAACATAGTTCAAAAAGACATGAAACTCATGTTTTCGTCTTACTTGGTTTGAAACTAATGCCAATTGGTGAGATTATAGTATAAAAATCAATGGCGCATTATGTTTGTGTTGCTACTTGTATAAGGACTACTATGGAAATCATAAGTATGCGTTTGTTATCGATGGTTTTAGTGATAGCTTTATTTGTCATGTGGGTGATGTTAATTTTGTGCAAGACAATTCACAAAAAGCATGAAGATTTGCTTAGACAAAATCATTCGACACCTGTTGTCTTTGAAGATTTGGTGAACTGTTAAAGTTAATAGGAGAACAAAATGAATCTTTTGGTAATGTTATTTTTGGGAATGCTATGAGGAATAGCCAAATGCAATCTCCAAAAGTTCAAAAAGACAACGTTAATTGTTTTGCACAAAAGGTATAAAAACAAAATTTTGAAGATCTAGGTGATGGTGTGTTTTCTTTATTAAGTGACGTGTCTAAAAATGAACAAATGGTTATGGTTATTCAATATGTTGATAAATTTAGGGTTGCTAAATAATGTTTTAGTGGTCTTGTTCATGTAATAGAAACATCTGCATTATCTCTCAAAGTTGCTATTGATGATTTGTTTTTCAGATAAGGATTGAGTTTGGTGAAGGCTAGGGGTCAAGGTTAGGATGACACTAGTAATATGGTTGGTGAGTTCAACGTATTGTGCTCTTTAATCATGAAATAAAATGTTTCAGCATTTTGTGTATATTATTTTGTCTACCAATTTCAAGTAGTTGTTGTAGTTGCAAACAAACAAATATGTGTTAGGAGGCTTTTTGACACGGTAGGGTGTTTAACGAATGTCATTTGTGCATCTTGCAAATGAAAAGACTAGCTTCGAGAAAGTCTAAAAAAGAAGTTGAAAGATAAAAGTGGTCATGATACGAGGATGGTTGAATCAAGAAATTTCTCTTGTATACTAAGGTATGCATTGGAATTCTCAATATAAAACTCTTACTTGTTTGGTTACTTTATATCAAGCCGTTATTGAAGTGCTTGAATATGTTAACGAAACGGGAAACACTATTCCTAGAAAAAAAAACAAGCAAATAGACTTTAATTGGATATGAAAAAAAATATATGATTTTGTGTTTAACTTACACTTGATGAAGAATATTTTAGAGGTTACAAACATATTGTCCTAATTCAATCTCAGTGATTAAATCGACCAAGTAAAAAATCGAGAAATTTAGATTAGAGGGTTTTGAATCATTTTTTGGGGAAGCAGATACAAGATTTGCTAATTTAAAAAGCGGATATAAGGTTTGCTAAGTTGAATGGTCTATCAAGTCTTGTAAGATTGATGATGAAAATAAAGAAACACCTGTGCGTTTATTATTAGTTTTTTACTTGTTACAACAATAGGTGTTAAGAGATGATGTTCAGCAATAAATGACGTGAAGTTTGATTTGCGTAATCAGAGTGGTAATGAGAATTTGAATGATAGTTTTATTTGTAATATTGAAAAAAGTACTTAGGAATGTTTTTCTGGATGATGTAACGAATCAGTTTCAAAATATGAAAACTGTAGAGAACAATTGTAAGGATATTGTATTTTTATTATGTATTTTTAATGACGATTAACGTATTCTTATTATGTATTTGAAATTTGATTTCGTTTTATCTTTCTTTTATGTGACCCGACCCCACTCGAACCGGACTGAAAAATCTAAAATCTAGCGATAGACAACCGAACACCGAAAATCTAAGACATCCAACGAAAAATTCCTGGATCCGTCACCGTTTGGATGATCTCTTGCACGTAAATACATACGAAACAAAGAAATAAATTAGCTAAGAACTACCTTTTTTTCCAACTTTCTTTGAGTATTACTTTTGTATAATTATTAATGAATTTTTTAAGTGTTTTTTAGATTTGTAAAGTGGTATATGAAGAATTATTAGTCTTGAGTGTTTAATGGTAGGAATGGATTTGATCCCCACCATCATCAAGATTCAAGATGAAGAACAGATACAACCTACATTGATTCTCTTTAGTCTTCATCGATCACCAAATAATACTACGATGTGTGTCTTTAAATGATTGTGGTGAGCTAGCTGTTTTCGGTCCCATCTCAAATAATTAAGTCTATCGATGTGCACGTGAGAATGACTAGGACATTTCATTCATCATGATCGACTTGGTTTGAATCACATTAAATTTTAGACCCACAATATTTGTACATTTTTGTGACTATTCTTCGAATATTGTTACTCTGAAAGTTGAGTTTATACTTTACACTAACTATACCAAATGGAGAAAGTTGAAGAATTAATGATTAAAAATTTATGAATATGTGTTGATAAATACAGGCTTGAGACATAAATATCTTTAAAAGTATTGACTATAAGTGTTTAACATTTATTAAATGATCTATACGTGTGTCTTTTTTTTAAGAGTAATTTACACGAATATATGATGTGGTAAGGTCATATTACGAGTTTGGTTCTTTCATTTAAGATGTTACATCTCTATAGTTCCTTCTTTACACTCATCAATATAGTAAAGACGTCACATATCTATTGTATATATGTGATTTACAGAGTTACTGGGAGACTTTGGAACAATGTTGATCTGTTTGTGTTTGCTTACAACCCAAGAGTGGTTCATATGTGTCATGTATGTATGGGATGATTTAAGACACGTGAAGTTTTAGTGAGAATTTTAGATGTTAGTTGGGTGGCAGCTGATATGGATGATGATGGATCGATGTTATAGTTGGCAGACTTGGACGATCATGGATCCGAGATGGTGGCGATTTTGGATGATGATAAGGAACGTAGAAGACAACAACTATCAGAAGAAAGTATAAGAAGCAGAAGGGGATTGAGGATGTGTTGGGTGCCCAACCGGATTTGGTGATGGCAATGACCAGCCAGAGTTAGAGGGAGGGAGGGAGGGAGGAGGGTTAGGGTTGGGGATTTAAATTTTTAGATTTAAAATAAAATAATAAATAGTAATTTCATATAAATTTGACTAAAATATTAAAGTGTATTAGTGAAACGGAACAAACTTCCTATAGGTCACTAAAAGTGAGTCTCAAACCCGTAAATTTATGAAAGAAACACATGAACTATCCATTTATTTTTTTTATAACTGCAAACTGTAAAACTGTTGTTATCAAGTAACTCTATCGAAAACCGCTTTTACTATAGTCTTGTCGTTTTAACTTGTCTTTGTATTGTTTACACGGTTCAACAAGTCTACTTTGTCTATTTATGTATAATCGTCGTGAACCATTGATCAAGGTCTTTGCATTTCACCTCTATTTATAAAACACGTGAAACTCACTTTCTATTTCTCTTGAGAATCTAACCTGTACTCAGATCCTTGTCCCAAACTCAAATTTTAGCCTTTTTATTTTCCATAATGATCTACAATATTAGTATATTACATATTTTTTGCAAAGTGTAATACGATTTTTATAATTTTTAAAATAAGAATATATTTGTTTTTACGACCAATGTCAATTATTATAGCTCGGAAATTATGAGCGGTGCATGCCTATCATAAACAAATATGATCCGACGTTTTGTTGAAATAGACATAATTAGGAAACACATAATTGGCCTATATTTATGAATGATGTGGATGGCAGTCAATTAACATCATGTCAGGACGGCTTAACCTTCTTTTAATCCTGAATTATAAAATCGGAGACTTTTTTATAAAAAAAATACATTTTTTTCTTATAATCCTAACACGTGGGAATATGATAATGCATATTATTTGTATATAATTTAATAAAGTTTAAACTAGTTTTAGTAAAAAAATAAAAAAATTTCAGGTGTACTGATTATTTATTTTCTTTGTCAAAACTTGAATATCAAATAAAGTTAAATCCTAAAGATTTAGAACCCCTTAAATATGAGTACTTAAGCGGCCGCTTATTTTTTTTGTATAGACGCCCCACTCCTGATACATATATGTATAAGCCCTTTTACAAATTACAACCACATATCTCTCCATCTACTACTATATGTACGATTTAAAATCAAACTCCACAAATTTTGTATACCATATTAAGTCATCTTTATATAATAATTTATCTACTCGCATAGGAACATTCGTTTAAGAACCATATTCATATCGAGAACTACGAGAATCACATACGTATTTATAAATATTTGTGTAATTTTATATGCTTAAATTAGAACAAAAGGATAGAAGTTATATGGGTACACTTTACCCTTCCTACTATCTCCTAACCCTCTAATATTTCTAACCCTTCATCTTCATCCAATGGTTCTTTGAAAGGCAGATCCACCATCCGCCTCCACACCATGTACGAGACGCAACATAAGGACCCTCAGACACGCCCTAAGTTAAAAACGATAATCAAATATTACAATTTCTATTGTTTTTTTTTATTAATTGCATATGGACCTATGTAGAAGTTTAGAGGCAAGTTCGAGTGCATGTATTTGCTTTGGTGCATTTATGGAGAAGGGGCCTCAACGATCATTTAGGATCAAGACAAAAGATCATTTCAATTTATAATAAGAATTTATTTATTAGTACGCACTACATGGCCCTTTTTCGTTTCCCATCAGCCACTATTCCCTCATCATATACATACATACATATATATGTATCTATGGAAGGGACTAAATAAAAACCATGTTTTTAAAGGGCATTTTAGTAACAACAGAGAGATCCAAGGTTACATTCACAACACCCCACCTCTCGAGAAAGACAAACACACCCTTCTCAAATTAATACTACGAGTTTCACAAATGCAACGAACATCGAACAGATGACTGTATACAACTGAAGAAAGAAATAGAAACAACGATGAAACCATGGAAACTTTTTTACCTAGTTATTGATATCAAGACGGGTGACAAAGAAAAGGTGAAAGCGAAAGAAGAACTTTGACGGCGAATGAGTGGAGTTGCTCGAATGAGGGACGTTTTCACCTTTGAATGAAACTTGAAGGATAGTGATGTAACACCTACGTGAAAGAGAGACGATGCATTAATGAAATCAACATTTTACAATATTCTAAATATCAAGTTAACGTTAATGTAGCCCAATTTATTTTAGACATAAGATCGAACATGTGGGGAAGCCAGAACTAGAGGGGTCTCTTACCTTTCGAATGACAATTTTTTTAAATTAACGTCATTATTTTCTTGTAACTCCTAAATTGTCGTCGGTAGAATAATTAAGTATATCAATTATTTTAAGAAGAGTTTTTAATTTTAACCTTAAGTTTCGAATAAAAAATATAATTATATTATAACATTTTCAACTTCTTAATAAAATTCTCCCTTTACTTTTCTCTGCTCTTTCCCATTACTAGAAAGCTAACATTAAAACTGTCCATATAGGTTTAAAGTTTCCTAGAAATCATATAAAACAAAGATAGTTTGAACTTTGATTATGTGACAAAGCCGAGACTAAGAATACATAAAAATTTTTTTTAATGAAACACATTTCTTTTAAAACGTAGGTCCCACTCCACACTCAAAATTTCTTCTATAAAACCCCTACTACTTATAGTGATATTTCACACTCAACTTGCTTATAAGCTGCAACTTAAAAATCTCCGGCCAAAAATGGAAGGAATCAATGTAAGTGAACATGAAATCCAAAACCAAATCATTGTGGATACTCTCTACAAGACCTTAGCCACCGGAGACACTAAACGTGTCACCGGAATATTAGCCACCGACTTGGAGTGGTGGTTTCACGGCCCTCTAAACTGCCACCACATGATGCGCATGCTGACGGGAGAAGCCCTACATACCGAGTTCAAGTTCAAGCCTCGAAGTATAACAGCCATCGGCGACGAAATAGTGATCGCCGAGGGCTACGAAGGAGCACACGTGTACTGGGTACACGTGTGGACCTTGAAAGATGGGTTCATCACCCGGTTTAGGGAGTATTTCAACACATGGTTGACGGTGAAAGAGTTGAAAGTCACACCGCCTGGTAATTGGTTGAGGAAGGAGAACTGCTCCACCGTGTGGCGGAGTCAGCCTCGAGATCTTTTCCGGCGGTCATTGCCGGGGCTCATGCTTGCTATTTGATAATGGTGCATGATCACCATTATTTTGCAAAAGTAAACATGCAAAATGCACATGTTTTAATTAATTATGTGGAAATTTGAAAATCAATTTGTAGATTTACCGATTTATTGTATGGACTAGGGATGTAAATGAACCGAACGTTCAATGAATAGTTCATAAACCGTCCGGCGGGAAGTTCGTTTACGTTCGTTCGTTTAATAAATGAACGAACATGAGCAAGGAATTCCGTCTGATTAACTAAATGAACGAACATGAACAAAGGTCTCGTTCGTTCAATTATGTTCATGAACGTGCGGTAACATGTTTGTGAACGTTCGTTTATTTATGTTTACGTTCGTGCTCGTTTGTTTATGTTGTTCATTAAAGATTTTTGTATATTTCTATTTTAATTATCTAAACTTTTTATATTCTTTAATTTTTATTTTACTTTTTATCCTAACAATGAACTAAGTAAAGTAAGTTTGATATAAATATATAAAACTTAATATTAAAATGATCTTATTAAATGTTTATTTCAAAATATATTATGGTTACCATTAAAAGTCCCAAACAAGGTTTCGTTCGGTTCGGTTCGGTTCCGTTCGTGAACAATTCCATTTCCTTAATGAATGAACACGAACATGAAATTTCGTTCAGTTAGTGTTCGTGAAGCATTCATGAACAAGTTAAATGTTAAACGAACAAACACGAATAAGGCTTCGTTCGATTCGGTTCAGTTCGTTTACAACCCTAGTATGAACTAATGACAAAAAGTGTGGAAGAATCCACCGACTCATTTCAAAAAATTCAAATTGCTTTGTTGTATGTTGTTAATAAGATAGAGATGTTTCATTTCTGAATTGAAATTTTATATTGAAGTGTTTAAATCATTTTATTTATGACAAATTATTGTACAATCTAAAGGGAATGAATAGCTAATTGATGGAGACGTCTTCAAGCTGTAATGAATAAATAACTGGATATAGAATGTAGAATAATTCTTTAAAAATAGTAGGGACGTATTTATTGATCATGAAATTGGTGTCTAGTATTAGGATTAATCATTTATGATAAAAAAACGATCCATGGGATAAAAGTACAACGTAAACTCAACATAATACAAGATGAAGTTAGAGTTAGAGCATGTGCAATACCATATTAGGATTGGTATATATACAATATCTTTAAATTATATGGGAAAAAAATAAAATTGAAGTTAAAAATGTCTTATATCAGGTTTTTTAAATCTTATCTTTATCCTTAAAATTATAATAAAATGAACACTATAATTTTAAATATATCAATTCCTTAACCATTTCTTTAAAATTATAAGGATAAATAATGATATGTGAGAGGTTTTTAAAAAATGAACAAATTTTATATGGAATGGTAATTTTTAGTTAAATTATAAACATAAGGATAAAGAACCTGGTGCGAATGCTCGTGATCTAGAATACTCATATAAAAAACCCGAATAACCTGAAATCCTATTAAAAAAACCCGACAACCCCTATATAACACACACTAACTAAGCAATTTAAGAAAACCTAATCCCACTTAGCTATTTTAGAAATTGTAAACATTTTCCACCTAAATTTAAACTTTTGTTACTTGAAAACATAAAATAAATCGTCACCAATATTGCATTATGTCATGTTCTATAATTCAACTATGCTTCCTTACAAGAAGTATGAATTAACGTAATTAAAAAAGTGAATTTAATTAATAATATATTAATTAACGACGAGATATTAGCGTAAACAAGGACCAAGGGAATAAATTCCTTTTGGAAACAAGGGAAAGTAATTAATTGGAAGAATTTAAAATTTGGAAAAGTGTAAATCTTGGACGTTTCTTGCCTTTTTTTTCTTCTTGTTTTTAGCAAAAGAACGGTAGGAAAGAATTTAAATATTTCGCTTTCTTACTATTTACGAAACACGTATGCAAGAAGTTTTATAATTGTAATATTTATTAACGAGCATTTTGGTTGAATGACATCCTCATGACTTTTTAATTGAAAAATAATGAGTTCAAAGTATCACTTAAAATAAAATGTTCCAGGTACATATCAACCTACTCTATTTTAAAATTCTAAGTAAAGAGATATACATCAATACAAACTCAAACTTATCTTACTTATCCTACTTATATATTTGTTGATTTTATCTCTAATACCTCATTTAAACGAAGCTTGGCGTAGAAGTATCCAAAAAGAGGACACAAAAGACTTTTACTAAGGATATCCGCTAGTTGAAGCTTGGTAGTAATAAACTTAGTATATGACCGTCCCCAATAAACAAACTCACAAACCAAATAATAATCAAAATCAATATGTTTTGAATGTTTGTGAGAGTTCGGATTTCGACAGAGAAACACGGTATTGTGATTTCACACGAGATTGTTGGACGATCAGGTGGTAACACTTGAAGTTCTCAAAGAAGATGTGCGATCCACACATTTTTAGCAGCAATGTTAGTCATATTCAGATTCACGGCTCGATTAGGTTTGCCATTGGTTGCCTTTTAGCACTCTAAGAATTATACCGCTTAGAAAAATCGAATAGCCATATGTGGAGCGTTGAGTTTTGATACATCGAGCTTAAGCCGTATTCAGGTACCCAATGAGGGATGTAACAGGAGGACGCTAGAACAAAAGACCATAAGAAAATGTTCTTTAATGTACTGAAGTATGCACTTGCCACTTAACACACTGAAAATGAACTTGGAGCATGGAGAAATTGACTAGCTTGATTAACAACATAAGATTGGTCTGGTCAAGTGATATAAGGTAGTGAAGTGAACCAACGAGTGACCAATACAAAGTAGGATCCAAGAAAGGCGAGCCAAGAGTGGCGAATATCTTAGTAATTGGCAAGGAGAGTGGCGACGAGTTTGGAATCTAGCAGACAAGCTCGAACAAGAATGTAAATGAGCATGCTTAGCTTGACTAAGATAGAGGTCGTTTATGTGTAAGAAACCTCAGGTCCTAAGAAGTAGTTAAGTTGGCAAGTTCTTTAATCTCAATTGTCGAGATGTGAATTGAACTTGCGAATAGTGCCTTCATTAACCTATACCAATTACCACTTTGATTTAAAAAAAAATACCATTTTAAGAAAAAATTCTTTCTTATTGATCATCATAGTTGCTACCGACCAACTATTGTTGTCGATACTGCATTGCTACCGATACTTGCCAGCACCAACCATGAACTTCCAGTTGCTTCATGTTTGACTTTACCGATATATTCCAAGAAGAAAAATATTAAAGCTTGATATTAATGGTAAAATTAGGAGTTCTCCCATTTGGGTCTTCCATCGAATTCACCGGGCCTTTGTAAATGAACTCAACGAAAGTCCAAACCGGAGAACAAACTTCTAATTCTCGATTGGTTTGAGACCATTGGATGTTGGCTTTAAACACCAAAAGAGTCGTCACCGTTATGACTTCAAGAGTTAACCATTTTAATTCATTCATTATTACTTTAAAAACATCCCTATCATGGGCAAAAATGACAGGAGACAAAACTAAGGAGATCATTAATATTATTTAGCATTTGTTCAATGAAATATTTCTAGAATGATTCTTTAACATTTGTCTTAACTTTAAAAATGTGGGTCCCATTCCTTCACAAGTCCTCACTCCTACAAAATCCACCTCCTAAGTTCCTTTCTATTCTCAACTTGTTCCGGCCAAAACAAATGGAAGAATTCAATAGGAATGAACAAGAATCAAAAAATGATGCCACTATGAATGCTCTTTACAAATCACTGGCCGCCGGAGATACCAAAATAGTCTCCGGTCTTTTAGCCACGGACCTCGAGTGGTGGTTCCACGGCCCACAAAATGGCCACCACATGATGAGGATGCTGACCGGAGAGGCTCCACACACCGAGTTCAAGTTTGAACCTCGATGTGTTACAACCCTCGATGATCACATAATGATTGTTGAGGGTTATGAGGGCGCAAGATGGGTTGATAAACCGGTTTAGGGAGTATTTCAACACGTGGTTAACAGTTAAGAAGTTGAGAGTGAGAGTCGATGGGTGCTCGATAGGTTGGGTAGGCAAGGATGGCTGGTCCACCGTGTGGAGGAGCCAACCCCGAGATCTTTTCCGGCGATCGTTGCCGGGACTCATGCTTGCTATTTGATGATTTATGGTGATATAAAAGGTGGAAAACATTACTGTTCAATTATATCAAGAGCACAATGACGTTGTTGTTACTTGTAAATGAGAGCATTTGCATGAATCAAACTATTATTTGTGTTAAACTTATTTTAAAAATATAGCGGGAGAGAGAAACAGAAACAATTACATAGTTACATAATCGTCTTATGAATACACTTGGTACCATGTACACACATACATACACGTACAGAAATGAGCAAATTAAAAAGGATTGTGACAAGAAATAACATTGGCTTAAATCCATTCAATGACTACGATGAAATGGGTGTGACATGTGAACATATTTGAATGTATTTAATGGGTCGAGTGGGGAAAGCTACCATAATATGTAAGTGTTTATTCGTGAAAAAACAAATATGTTAACTATTTTTTAGAAATATATAAATTAATAAGTAACCATAATATGTAAAGTTGTAAACTCTTTTACTATATAAAGCTAATCATGATTTATTGATCCATATTATATTTTGTTTTCTCTGTACAAAAACAATTGTGAACCAAAGCTAGTCTTTAGTGAAGAAAACTTCGTTTGCTAAAAACAAGTAGATCGAGAAAAGTTTTGTGATTAACGTTCTTTTGAGTTATGAGCCATATATCGTCAAATACAATGTGCAATGTTCGGTCTATTCTAGGATATAAAAATGTCTGTAATACTTTCACTAATACAAGAGTAATTAAGTTCAGATTAAACGAAATATTATGCATAAAATCACATTGACTTTAGGTTATGGCATTTTTTAAACCCATAGCCACATTTTTAAAAAATAATAAATAAAGTGAATTAGTGATAATAAAGTAGTTTCTTATAAAAAAAACTATAAGTTTCATATATAAAGTAAAAGTAATATATTACATGTTTATGCATTGAAGACATTTCTATGATACACAACTATAAACTAGAATTATGAAATAATTTTATTTATTTTAAAATAGAAAGGTACATATTGATTGTTTTTATGATTTTATGTTTTCTTTTTCTTTTTCTTTATTAAAAAGCTTCTTCAAAGTTCAACCATATGGGCCGTTGAGTTGAGCTTCTCTTGATGGGTCACCTTGTTAAGGCCCATTTAGTTAGTTTAGGTCGGACCAAAATAGCAAGAAAGACAAATCTTCTCTTAGTTAACTATGATTGATGAGACGCCCATGCATTCACACAAAGTGAATAATACATTATTATGACTATGACTATAATACATTATGAGATGACTCTTGATTGTAAACAAGGTGAACATTTGACACAATGTGAGGTTTTCATAACCTACCATTGAGTTTGTTCACTTAGCAACATATATATTACTTCAGTGAAGATATAAATGATTTGTATGATGGGTTCATTACAAGTCATTGGATACATACAAAAGAGACGTTTCGATGTAAAAAAAATGATTTTATTGGTAATATGTTTTTTTTGTCGCGTCTGTTTCTCTTACAAATTGATCTATTAAGTTTTTGAGGATGAAAATTGATTTTTATAAGTTCGTGACAATATATATATCAGTTTTTACTAGTTAAAGATTTGATACAATAACTATCCCAACTTATTATCAGAAAAAAAGAATTTATGATTGACGTTAAAATTGGAACTTAGTTTCATGTGCAATAAAAGTATATTAATTTGTTAATAAACATAAAAGTAAAAAAAAAAAACATTTTCTAATAATTCTTAGGGGCAAAAGGTACCAACTCATTGGTCCATTACTTAGACCACTTTCTGGTTCTTTTTTTATGATTTTTTTAGCGTCGGTTACAATGATAAATAGAGGTCACTGAATTAATTATTTTTTTATTATAAAGTATGGGTTTCTAAAATTTTGTATTTTTTTCTCATGTTTTTGGTAATATGTGATCAATCTAGGGGTGTCAACGTGCACTGTGAGGGGTACGCGTTGTATCGGCTTGATTCTGAATAAAAAAACATTAACAAAAAATGCATGTAGTGACGGTATATTTTGGAAATCAAACGAAAATAAACCGAGTTTGAGTAATACTAGCTTGCTTGCTATTCTATTCTTTTTCTCGATCAAAACGACCATAAACTTTCCACGTGTGTGGTTGCCTTCTTCTATCGCCTGTTTTTCCGATCACAACTCTCTTCTTTGTTATGTGCATGAAGCTCTAATATCAATTGAAGCCCAGGTATCCTTCAAATAAGTAATCTTCATTATTAATTATATTGACCTCCAACCCCCATATATATAGACTAACAAATCTAAACCTACATTGAATTAAATATGTTATTAGATAATCCAAACATTCTTAAAATTATCTTAAAGTATTAGATAAATATTAAACATTTATTAATAAATACCAGCTCTAACCAATTATAATCATACCACTACTAGAAATTAAACAGTTTTCCCACAAAGCTTTTTGTGGGAAATTCGTCAGAAAACGGCGTTTCCCACAAACTTCCGACCAAAAACGCTTTGTGGGAAAAAGGGTCGTGGGAAAATATTTCCCACCACAATCCGACAAAAGTTTCCGACAATTTTCCCACCAAAACAGATTTCCGACAACTTTCCCACGAAAGCATTTCCCACAATATTTCTCACCAATTTTCGATGGTGTCATGATCATAACTTTTGTCACACATAAATGTTGTTACTATTAAGATGGGCACCCTATTCGAATATAAATCATAGGATGCAATCATGCATGTTCTCTGGCTACCAACCATCCATCAAACAAAAGGAGTCATGTTTCGTCCCTTTCTACTTTTATAACAGAAAAAACACGTTGGCATATAAAATTCAAATTTCTTTAATTGCCGATAAGATTTTCTTCAACGGGTACCCATGGATATTATTGATGGTTATGAATGTGTTCAAATCAAAACAAGACATTTTCACTTTCTTTTAAAAGGGTCGGATATATTTAAAATTACTTTCATCTTTTAGTTTTATAAACAAGAGTTAGTTGCACAAATCTTTATGTAAATATCTCTCTTTAATATAGTGTCTTAAGAGTCATCATAACTCTTCTTATTATAATTTGTCATTTGTCACACCTGAAAGAAAGCACGATCATGTTGATCACTCCAGTCGCATTTATGCCAAGAACAAGCAAGTTTACAAGTGAAATTAGGTCAACACGTACGTGCTTATGGGCGCACGGCCGTGTCTATGGCCAACGTACAAGAGTATGGTGGAAACATGATTTGGCATGTTTTTTACCCCCATTTCTTTAGTGTGGTGTAGGAGAGGAAAATACTAAGAGAAATTTTTTTATTTAATCATTCGTAGGGTTTGTATGCCACCTTTTTTATATTCCATTTACATTATCAAGGAATTTTTTGTTTTAATTATATATGGTTTGTGACTGCTTGATAATTGATATCTGAAACTTAAATATAAGCTGCTTTTAAATATTCAAACGAGCTTGAGCCGAGCTTTGAATGTAGTAAGCTTTCACAAAGAGCTCGAGCCAAACTTAGATTATCAAGACTCAACCCCACAACATTTAGTAGGGGTGAGGACACCCTTCTAACTCATACCTATTTACCAGTACTACATCTAACCCCCTATTGGATTGAGATCACCACTCTACCTCCTACCTATCTACTGCGTTGGTGATCAGCATTATATATATCCGCAACACATTGAGATATCTTGTTATTTTACTTTAGAGAAAAAATCAAACACGTCATTTTATACCAATTTATGCAACCCGAATAGAACAATTAACTCACCTCCATCACAAAAGTGGTTCCTAGCTAGCTAAGCATTCGGGATCTATTTAACCAGATGGAGCCATGATGATGTGGGTTGAAGAGTGGGGAATCTTGAAGATCCTATACAAGGCCATGAAGAAACAAACACACAAAGGAAAAAAGAAATTGGTAGCATGCCCACAACAAGAATTTCAACTTGCTTTGTACTTAAAGTTAACTGATAGTACTTTTTGTCCTTGGTAAAAAGTATTGGTGTCACGTCTAGTTAAGCACCTTGTCGATAAGACGATATACAGTAACGCTAATGATAGTATGTATTCACTGATTCGATCAAGCATTTGTTTTTCGATTCTTGTTATATAAATTGGTTTTTGAGTAAATATTATCACTTCACTTGGCATAAAATCGATCGAGTCTTGTTCTCTTTATCACGCATAAAAAATTACGCAACCCAAATAATAATAATGCAACCTGTGTTAATAATAACGTAACATATGTTTATAATTTCGCAACCTATATTATAATAATGCAAGTTATGTTAATAATAAAGCAACATATATTTATAATTACGTAACATGTTTTATAATTATTAAATGATAAAAAAAGTAATTAGACAACACAATAAATTAGATGAGTTGGTGACAACTCGTAATTTTCTTATTAAATGACAATTTAAGGAAATATTTAAATTCAGTGTGAGTTTGAGATTTATTGAAGTATTTTCACACATCTATCACACTCCCACTAATATGTATATGATTTCGTTAATCGGGTATTTGTTCCTCGTCATTCATCCTCACTTGAAACGAACCCATCCTCGAGTTCTTAGAGTAGAAAGTTTTGGTTAATGAGATGTTTACTCTCCATAAATTTCTCCACTGTCAACTTGGTTGATGGTCAATACCCTTCACCATAGGAACATAATTGATTATCTACGTTCGCTTCATCATATGTTTTCTTCATTGTTTGACTATGCATAATATTAACATCTTTTTTCACCTTTAACATTATGGTTGGAGTTTATTTACATTGTGGAAACTTTTATATCTTGATGAAGTTAGCCGGGTTCAACATAGGAGTTATCGTCAAAATGAGCATACCCCCGTCAAGTAAGAAGTCGGATAAGGGAGGAGCCTATTCATGTGTTAACAAGATGTCGATAGCTATGACTAGCAGGGCCGTACCCAAGAAATTAAGTAACCGACTAGACATAAAAAATGCCCCTATTCCCCCTCAATATGCATGTATATAAAAAAAATTCAATAATACGACAATAATTGTAATTATAATAATAAAGAAAATAAAACTACCATAGAAAAGTATCTAGTTAGTAGTTATATACATAAATGAGTCGGGAGGCTCTCCTAGCATTTTGCGAGGCAAAATTGTTGATAAAGTCTTCATATTGCATGTTTTCTAGTAATTGTGTAATTGGGATAGATCATGAGATAAATGGATAAAGATTAGGTCATTTGGGTATTAATGGGTTGGGTATAACTATTAATTTGGGTATTATTGGGTTGGATTTCAATTAAAAAAAATTTGCCCCTAAATTTTATAAAATTTTACAGAATTTATAAGTTATTTAATTTTTTTTAAATATATATAAAAAAATAAAAAATATATGTCTCACTCGTAAACATGTCCCGGTGCCGCGGCACCACCCTCTAAGCCGGTACTGATGACTAGTGCTACCAACACCTACTTTGAAGAGCGCCATATTAACCACCCTCACGGTTTTTGTGAGTGTTCACGTCACCTACGATCACGACACATAGTTCTTCAAGGATTGTGGCAAGCTTGTCTTTCTTAACATTGAGATCATCCAACGCATGCCACAAACCATCAACCCACGGTCTCCACCATAAGAACGAGGAGGTTGATTTACTCCAATGCAACATAGCATCAGGATAAAACAAGCTCTAATATTACCTAACGCATGACAAGATTGCAATCAGTCGCATATCATGCAAGGAAAAAGCGTAAATATAAAACAAGAGAAAAGTACTCTTCTAGTGTAAAAATGATATACTATTCAAATGCCGAAACCAGTTCTTTGAGCTCCCTTTTATAGGAAAAATCTAGTATTGGTTATCAAATTGAGAATGAAGATATTAAATGAGACAATTTAGAAATTAATGTGACAACTAATAAAGTGCATGAGTTGATGATAACTTCAAAATTTCTTGTTAAACAAAGATTCAAGGATATAATAAAACTCAATTTGAGATTTATCGACTTTTTCACGCGTCTACCACAATATCATTAGTTATGTTATTTGTTTCTCAGCACTTGCATAAAGATTACATAAATCGAGTATCTTTTTATCCATCCACCAAACTTCTTACTAAATTTGTACACATAATTTTTTTATAATATCCATGTGTTTCATAGTGGAACTTTTTCCAATATTTGTTTTATTATAATACGTAAATATTAATCCACATTAAACTTCTTTTTTATCCTTCTTAAATACTTATATCATCATATATATTTTTAAACTTCCACGGTTGCACACCAAAATTGTGATCTTTCACATACTTTTCAATGTAAAATAAATTAATTACCTGATAAAATCATATATTTAGTGACATTTTGTAATTATACACATATACATTATGGCAAAGGTGTCTACAATACTTAATTCCTATTGGCTGGGTTGGATGGTTTTACCACGTGTCACTCTATGGTTGGTTACTTTTTGTTTTTTTTATTTTCCAGCTTATCCGAAATTTAGTTTACATTATGGGTTGATAGATAAGTTGGTTTATGCGTGTTGCCATACTCTACACACCCCATCGACCCCGGTTCAACCCTTGGGGTGAGTTTTTTTTTTTTTAACTTTTTTGTTATTTTTTTTTCATTTGGTTTTTTTTTCCAGTTTTTAGTATGCAATAACACTTTAGCTTTTCATATTTTTACGTGTTACAAATATTAACACTCCCGTTTGACGCGAAGAATGGGGTGTTCTCCTAGTTTCATATTCATTGGTTTAGATCTTTCTTTACTCATTTCCATAGAAAAGGCCAGAATTTGCGTTAGTGGTGACTGGAATGTGGCCCTAGCTAGGTATGGTGTAGTGGTTCACAGCCTGTTAATTAGGAACCCAACTAAACTTTTCATATCACACATACAGGCACAACTACTTCATTCTTTTTGTTATAAATAATATGAAAGTCGGTCAGTGTTTTTGTAAATAATCTCTCTCGATCTCTCACTCTCTCTTACACACACACACACACACTAATTAAGTACTGGTGCTAGCTTCTGGAAAAACAGTACCTTGTGCAGAGTTTGAATACAAGATCTATGAGGTAGGTGCTGATCAAGATGGAGAAGCAGGGTACGTGCATTACTAAATCATCATTGAACTTTACGAACACCACCATTTTCATCTTTTCTGACTTTTAAATTAGTGGTTGAAACACCCAAAACGGCCATAAAACTGTCTTTTGTAACGAATATATGTTGTCTTTCACTCTTTAGCTACTTTGATGATTTATACCAAGCCCTAACAGATAACCCTTCGGTTAGATGTTAATTACAAACACGAACACGAATGAGTTAGTGATTCATGTACCCATCTTCGCCATCATGACCACCTAAACCTTAACGTCAACGTTCCAAGATTGCTGCGCTTTGAAGACTTAAACAACGATATCATAAATATATGTAAGTCTTTATTAACATACATAAGGATTTTATGCATTTTTTTTGCTTTTTTACAATCATGCAATTATATAGAAAACTTAGGTTGATTTGACAAGTTTACAATCGTCTAAAGAGTCTATTACAAGTTAAACAAATAATAATCTAGGTCATACTTGTATATGTGTAAAAAAAGACTATCAATACTTTGGTGAAATAACATTCTCAAATCACTTTAGTTAGGAGATTATCAATACTTTGTAGGGGTGAGCAAACATTAACCGTTAATCGAAATTAACTGACGGTTATCGTTAAGGTTCTTTGATTAACCGATCAAGCGTCATGTTTATGGTTAATGGTGTCCAATAACCGAATGTTAACCGAACTTAACGGAAACAACCCCATGCATAAGACATATACACAAAATATAAATGAGTTCCCACATTCACTATGGTTATTGTTCAGGGTGCACCAAATATATATACACAAATTTTTCTTCAGGGTGCACCAAATATATATGCACAAATTTTTCTATCCAATTTAAAAAAAATTATAGATAACTAATGTATTAGTTATGAATTTACGACTAGAAAAAAGTTATTATTATTAACATAATCTCAGGTCTTTTACTAAAAAAATGCGATTCGTGATTACGGAACGAAAGTGGTTAATTAACCGAAATCAACCGAAACCGACCCATAACCGACCAAGCGGTTATGGTTATGGTTATGGTTATGGTTATGGAAGAGGGCATAACCGACCACGCGGTTATGGTTATTGAAGAGGCCAAAACGACCTATATATAAACGAATTTGCACACCCCTAATACTTTGTCGTCGGTATAGGGTTATGTTTTTTCGTCCCTATAGTGTGTTACTGTTGTAGTGCTATAACCGACGTTGCACACCCCTAGTACTTTGTTAGTTGTTTGGAGTTGCATACACTGTGATGTCCGTTTTGAAACAAGTTTCACAAGCAAAGACATTCTAAAATTATACACCTAAGGCAAGCATTTTAGAAAATTAGATATCTAACTAGCATTATACATATATAATACACAAGCAATGGAACAAATGAGTTCAGTAGCACAAGTTAGGCTATAGAAACTGAGAAAATCTCGAGCTAGGATAATACAATTAAAACATATATTCGATAGAACTATTTACTTCTATAACATAAGTTAGGCTTATATAAACTAAGCCACACAAAAGAAAACCAGTAATTTGTATTTTTTAAGTTCTCAAGGAGACATTTGTTCCATTGGTAAAGTGGTGTAAAGTGGTCATTCCCCAATCAATGGTTGTGGGTTCAAGTCCTGCGGAGCGCATGTGTGGTGATTTTAAAAGTAGAGTAGGTGTAGAGCAGAGCATGTGTGTCCACGAGTCAAAAAAATTCCAAGTTTGCAAGAGGCATTAGCAAGCCTGTAGTAAATCTTTGAATAGAGTAGAAGTTTACTCATCTTGATTATAATAGCTCTTAATTATGAGCACTTTCCTTACTAAATCTATATTCAAACAATATGGCATTTTAATGACTACTAATGCACATTTATTGTTTATGTTCTTGTTAAAAACAGCAAATGATGTCTAGTTACTTGTGTACCTACTACTATGTGTAAACATACGTTGAAATGGGACCAAATTGGTGCCATCACTTGCTACAAACTATGGCAAAGGCTTTCAGAAATACCAGGCATTGATTTCACAATAATTTTAGCTTGATTCTCTCTCACCCTATATCGCAGTAACTCAGAAATGGCTTCTTAAAATTCATATAAATCTTAAGGCCTGTATTAGCCTGTTAGAGTATTAGGCAACTACAATATGATGTTTACAAACTGATGTGATATTAATATGAGAGTTTGAAATAAATATGAAATGTGGAACTTACATTTTGTTTTGTGTAGGTAATATTATTAGTGGTCAGAACAAGCGTATACTATGTCTCTCTTTGTGTCTTCACAGTTGACTAAGGGTTGTTTAATAGCATGTTAATGATTCCATTAATAGGCTATCTCTGAAATATCAGTAAGAGGTAGAAGGTGTTTGTTTCAGATTTTACAAATCTCTTAATGGTTGAGCTCCTAAACCATTAAAAGGTCTTGATGGTTGAGCTCCTTTATTTTTGACAAATTTTTTAAATAAAATAATTAAGTTATATTTTTATTCCATTTAAATAAACCAAAAAGTCCCTAAACATAATAAACAAATAAATCTCCTTCTCAAATTGAGGTCCCTTAAGACTCGAAGGCCCTATTATATAATATTAAATTAGTACATAGAGAAAACATATTTTTTAAATAAAATAATTAAGTTATATTTTTATTCCATTTAACTAAAGTTTTTTTATAAATCAAACTATTCTCACTAGGACTGTGAACTATATAGTTGACTCCTTTATTTTTACAAATTTTTTAATTGTACTTTACATTTTAACTTAAACTGATTGGATATTTTATGTTATAAATAAGATTGGGTATTTTATGTTTACACTTAGTATCACCACTCAAAATTGTTGTGATCATCAGTATACAAATAATTTTTGACATTCTATTTAGCATCAGTTTTTAAATGTATAATATAATATAAAAAAGTTATTGCAAGAAAAAGTTACTAAAGTTATTTAAGATTAATAATGTTATAAATAAGATTAAATATTTTTAACTAGTATAAAAGTAGTTTAAATATTTAAAACAACCAATTTTTAATTTCATTTTAGTACGTGTTCTTAATATATTGAGCACGAGGTGAGTGGTGAGCACGATGAGGAAGCAGGTCATGTGCATTCACCAACTCATTATGCAAACAAACAACACCACTTTTGATATTTTGCCACCCATAAAGCGTCCTCTGTGTGGCAAAAAAAAGGTTACTGAACATCTTTTGAGGCTAAAGCTCGTCTGATGTACTAACAAGTGACAGCCACGACTAATCTTAAAGTTGGGATGTCAGCTTTATTAGACACGTGCCAACGTGTTATTACTTTTATGCCCCAGTATGAGAGAGTTTTATCTCAAAAGGGTGTAGTTAGAAAAAATATTTATCAAATAGTAGGAGTGTTCAAAGTTGAAAATTTATTTATTAAAATGGGAGTTTTTCTTTATTTTCTTTATTTTTAACTAAATAACTATCTTCTTTTTTTTTCCAAAACATCCTTTATAAAATCGTTCCTTTTGTTCAATGTTTTTTAACATCTTTCGCTTTTTTAGACATTCTTTTCAAAACCGTTCGGTCTTTTTAAACATTCTTTTCAAAACCATTCGGATTTTTTTAAACGTAATTTTCAAAATATTCTTTTTTTCTAAACATCTTTTTTAAAACCGTTCGTTTTGTCTAAACGTTTTTTTAACCGTTCAATTTGTCTAAATATCTTTTTTTAAATCGTTAGTTTTTTTTTCTAAACGTATTTTTTAAAATCGTTCGTTTTTTTCTAAACGTATTTTTTAAAACCGTTCGTTTTGTCTAAACGTCTTTTTTAAAAGCGTTCATTTTTTCTAAACGTTTTTTTAAAACCACTCCTTTCTTAAAATGACGGTTTTTGAAAAGAAAAAAAAAGAACTAAAAAAATAATGAATGTTTTGAAAAAAAAGAACATTTAAACAGATTTTTAAATGTTTTGAAAAAATAATATTTAAACATATTTTTTTTAAATGTTTAGTAAAAAAGCTAACGGTGTTAAAAAAGTATTTAAGAAAACGAACGATTTAATAAAAGAAATGGTTATTAGATTAGTTAAAAATATGAAAAAGAAAAGAAAACACCCATTTTGATAAATAACTTTCTAACTACACCTATTTGGTAAATATTTTTTTCAACTACACTATTTTAGTAAATAACTCTAGTATGAGAACCCAAACGTTAGTTTTGAGGTAAGAGCATTCCCATCAGATTATCCATCCCCATCTTTATAATTACACTAAAAATCGCTGCCTTTTCTCTCTCATTTTCAATTAAATAATATTTTTTTATACCTTTGTTATTACCTTTTCTCTCTCTTCCAATCACAACCACTTCAAAAAATATTAAAAAATTAATAGAGGTGAACAGTGTGTTACCCAAATATACAAAAATTTTATACATTCTCTCTCCTCCACTAACAACCACTTTAAACCACTCCATAAAATTTGCAGAATCCACTCACAAACATATGCAGAAACTGATGCTCTAACATAAACTCGATGGGTTCGATCTTGACACGTCAAAATTAATTGCAGATTTGACTCAATGAAAGTCAATGGCTTTGTGACTCGAATGAGGTCACAGCTTTTAATGTAGAGCTTGAGCTTCTTGTAGCAATTTTTTTTAAACGTCAAAGATAGATTATTATTAAAAAAAAACCGGCAAAGTGTTAGACCTGTCAAGAGTCGACTCCCCTTTATGAGATCAAATGATATTCTAAAGAATCGAGCCCTAGACCCCCATACTTTTTAGGTGAAACAACTTTATTCCAGTGAGCGGGGTAAAGATCCCGGTGAGCGCTTCCATAGCAATAATGAAAAGGAAAGGAGACATCGGGTCTCCCTGCCTAAATCCACGGGAGGAAGAAAATTTGATACCGAATCCACGGTAATACTCAAATGGCTCAGTAACATATGTTTTATTCAACGGCCTTGAACCCGAAGGTTTCAGCCAAGTCGACTGTCCTACTTATACTAAACAACTAAAAGATGTATATGAAAATAAAAATAAAATATTATTAAAAATATGGTCTTGATATCTTCCAAATAAATAGTTGTCGTCTACGGGTCTAGTTCAGCTTATCGGGTCGGATACTCCTGCATCATACTCCCCCGGTTAGAAAGAGACTCGACCTCGAGTCTTGTTCGATGCACCTTCCAAGTTTTCTTTTCATCTTTTGAATCTGCTTCACCTTTTTTTTGGTGTTTTTTTTTATTTTTATAATGGATAGATTTGCAATCACCGAGGATACTCCTCTTCCCCAAAACCTGTATCCAAGACATTGACTCTGGTTCAGTTTCCTTCAATGTTTGCATCCCATAAGCCGAAACAAACTCCTTTGTCTTCACCCTAAACCATGATGAACCACTCGTCTAAGAGAAAGTCTCGATCACACCGACAGACGATTCCACGCCCCATGGCATCTTTTGATCTTTGGACTCTCCTACTCGACTCATGGTTCCTTGCGATGAATCATAATTGGGTTATGGTGAATCTGCAACAGGCAATCTGTCTCTTCCCCGGGCACGTGAACACCAACGCTTTTGTCGTTGCCTCTTCCGGCGAATCTACGAACAAGATGACGTTATTCTTCACGCGGAGCCATTTGAAAAACCAAAGCTCTGATACCAAATGATACCGAATCCACGGTAATACTCAAATGGTTCATTAACATATGTTTTATTCAACGGCCTTGAACCCGAAGGTTCCAGCCAAGTCAGCTGTCTCAAGCCCCAAAGGTTTCAATTACAATCTTCTTATGAAAACAAAGTCTCAAACATAATAAACCCTAAACGTCCTACTTATACTAAACAACTAAAAGATGTATATGAAAATAAAAATAAAATATTATTAAAGATATGGTCTTGATATCTTCCAAATAAATAGTTACTTTTCATTATCTTCCATACGAGTCGTCTACGGGTCTGGTTCAGTTTATCGGGTCGGATGCTCTTTATCAAAATTCCTAAGTAGGTTATCCATTAACAAGAACCGAAGCTCGGGCGAAGGAGAGTAAAGCCGAAATCCAATTCCACCATAAATGTAAAAGTTCATCTAGGACGGGATGGAGTCCAAAAAAACTCCAACTGATTAAGAGAGTCAAAGGCTTTGTCAATGTCAACTTTAAAATGCATACCTTTGGGCTTAGATTTGCGCAATGAAGAAATTAACTTAGTTGAGAATTAATTTTTTAAGGACTCGTCGGTAATTAGTAATTACCAACAGATTTTTACGGATGAGATTTTGGAAGGGATTGTGAAAGACGAAGCAATATCAAATCGGAGGACTAATTCGAATAAGATCAAAAGTTCAAGGATTAGAAGTAATAATTAAATTTAACTTGGTGAAGTTTGATATTTATTTAATTATTTAGTTTCTTAAGTTGAATAGGTTTAGGTTTAGTTTTTCTTGGAGAGCAAATATTGTTTTATAAATAGGGCTTTAGTTTTGTTTATAAATTGTACCATTTGAAGTTTTCGTTTAATAAAGAAAAGAGCCGTAGAGAGTTCTACAAAACTCGGGTTCGTGTTCACGTTCCGCTTGCGTCAAGTTTAACAAGGATTTCCTTCAAGTTTCTCAGTATTTATGAGGTGAAAATACGCATATGGTTTGTTGGGTTTACCCAAATTGGGTTTGCCCATAAAAGGTCATTGACGGATTACCTAACACTTTTCATCTAGTTTCTTTAATTACAATATGATCTAATAGGAGCAATATTGACCGAGTACGAATCCATGATCACTTGGTATAACAATTTTATATTTACAATACGAGCATATGTTTGATTTATTTGGAATTTGAATATATCAAATAATTACACGTTTTATAGACCTTTTGAGTGGGCATTTATTGCCTCATAAATATTCTAATATTCCATTTACTTTTTTAATATCCAACCACCAAATGATACCCGTACTCATTTTTCTTGTGTTCTTGTAGTGGGATTCTTCAATTCTGTCTAATCAACTATAACTATGCTTGGGGAAATGGTAGTATAAATATAGGAACCACACTAGCTCGACTCATAGCAATGGGGTTTGCGGTCGACCAATCATATGGCTCACCACAACAACTCAGTAAACCAATATGTGTTGTCAGCCCACAGTTCGTGTCTCCAAACCTTATACACATGTTAAGCGGGAAAAAACTGCTAACTCTCTCTGATGGAAACTTTGGTGTGACCGATGCCAACGGTAACTTGCTGTTTAAACTCAAGGGGAAACTATTGAGTGTCCGTGGTAAACGTCTGCTGGTCGATGCTATCGGAAATCGTATCCTCACTTTCCAGAAAAAGGTCAGTTCAATCGCTTTCGTGTTTTTACTATGCCAACACACATAAATAACTTATAGATTATGGGGAGGATAGTTCCTGACACGACATGAAAATAATTAACTTTTATGTTGGTTAATATAACTTGTTTATTAAACGAGTGAAACCAAACATGGCCCGTTAACCGTTCTAGTTAATTTCATGGTTTTTAAAAAGTTTCTATTTAGATTAAAGAGACGGGGTTATTTAAAAAATGTGAAGTGTTATTGATTTTTAATTTGACTCTGACTATTTATTTACTTTTAAACTATTTACTAGTTTTTTATTTACATCAACTTTATTTATTACTCCAAATTATCCATTTTTGATTCATTCACATTTTTTGGTTCCTCTAAACTTAAGCTAAATATACAAACTCAAGTTTGTTTAATGAGAATGAGTGATAAGGAAAAAAGAACTGTTGAAAATATATCGATTACAAAGTTTTTGGTTGTCTAAACTCTTATTAAGTCACTAGGTATTACCGATATTCGAGAATGAATATTAAACGGATCCACTCAAACACGACACGATTTCAAGTGTTTCTAGGTTATGGTTGATACCATTGACACAAATAAATATGTGTTATGTTTGGGTTCACGTATTAAACCGTTAACCTGCCCACCCAGACGCCAGTGCTAGATTATAGTTAACTCGGTCAATGGCCCATTCTAACAAATATTTTTGTTAATGTTCTCAGCTAAGTGCCCGCAAAAGGTGGCAATGCTTTAGAGGAGACAGCACAGACCCTAGAGATCATGTGTTTTCTGCTAAACAAGTAAACCGAACACAGTTCAAGACTTCACTTGAAGTATTTTTGCCCTCCAATAGAAACCAAGATGTTGCTGACTTCACAGTCAAAGGAAACTGGTTTGAAAAACGTTGTACTGTTTATGCTGGAGAGACTACAACTGTCATTGCAGAGGTAATCATCATCAATATCCATAAAGTCTTTCAACTTTCACTTTGAACATGATAATCTTGGTCCCTAATTAATCAAGATTAATGCTAAAATGTAGATGAACAAGAAACAAACTGTTCCATTCATCGCTTTTGGAGCCGACACGTGTACTATTACAGCTTATCCAAACGTTGATTACGTGTTCATTGTTGCACTCATGGCGATCCTCAACGAGATTAATGACGACAAAGAAGAGGATGAAAACTGATGAAGAGAGCACACAAATAGTAACTTCAATATTGTGGTGTTATGTTTAATAAAAGATGAAATAGCATGTCAAATAAAACGCATCAATAATACTATTTTCGTTTTAAAATTATTTTACGGTTTTTTTCTAGTTTATAACTAATTATAGAATTTCTGAGTATAATTTTACAACTAGGAGTTTTAAATGTATGTATCGTAATATATAGAGTAAAGTGACATTTTTGTCCCTATGGTTTGGCCATTTTAGGCAGTTTCATCCAAAAACTTTTTTTTTCTAGCTTTTTCGTCTCTAAATTTTCAAAATTTAGTCATTTTCATCTAACTGACTAACTCCATATACATTTTAATGTTAAATCAAGAGTAGTTTTGAACTTCATATATTAAAATCTAACTAAATTACCCCTGATTTAACCAAATTTGCCCCTGATTTAACGTTAAAATGTAGACGGAGTTAGTCAGTTGGATGATAATGGCTAGATTTTGAAAAGTCAGAAACGAAAAAGCTAAAAAAAATAAATTTAGATGGCTAAAATAACCAAACCACGTTAACAAAAATAACACTTTACCGTAATATATTTTGAGAATAAACAGGCCTAGGCCACGGACAAGCCAATCAAGCCCTTGCCAATCATGAATCCACACAAGACATGGGTAACCAGACTATTTAAAGCCTGATTAGGCCCAAGGACGCGTTATTGACCGATAAGGAGCTGTTGTGATTTTGAAACATGAGTGGCCCAACAGTCAATTATGATGGGCCAATAGGCCCCCACTAAACTGCTACATATTGGAGTGGAGCCAACATCATTGACTAGTCAATCACAACATTCATTTCTTTACAACTTACAAGCCATAGTATGATGAGGAGCCATCTTAAAAGCATAAATAAATACAAAAAAGAAAAGTCGACAGAATTATCTTGACTCTATAAATACATTTTGAAAATTTCTAATACGTGGTCATGTATATTTTTTTTAAAGGCAAACGTTACTCATTCTCTACTTCTACACTAATAATCCTAAACTACACCAATACCCAGGTTTGAACCTGAGACCTCTCCTCCAAGAGTCCATATATATATGTTCATGACGCTTAGTGTCTTTCTATTTAAACCCCAATTCCCACCAACATCCTCACACACATCAATACATCATCTCTACAAACAAACAACCATCCCGCCAAAATGATGATGAATCCGATCGTAGTCGTCAACACTAACTTCCTGGCTCCAAATCCAGTGGATCTAGTTATCGTCAAGAAACTCATGTCTCTCTCAAATGGAAGTTTCACCGTCACCAACGTTAATGATAACGTTATGTTCAAAATCAAAGGCAAGGTTATGAGCCTTCATGAGCGTCGAGTTTTGCTTGATGTTGCTGGTAATCCGATTCTATCGTTTCAGAAAAAAGGTTCGCTTTCTCATTTCTAGCTACTCTATATTGTTTTTATTCAACTATATTGTTGTTAATCATTAGTATTATAATTTTATTTATTTATACTTATAGTTTTGTGGGTATTACAATTATCATATGATGATTAATTTTAGAGAAAATTGCTAAAATAAACATTAAAAGTTGAGAAAATAAACATTTATTTTTCCAAATTATCATTAAACCATATCCACAACCAACCAATGGGAAACTGACACGTAAGTAAAAATTGATTTGAAGGCTCCAATATAGCCGGTCACGTGTCAATCATGGAGTATGTCCACGTAAATTTTGTTGGCTAAATTGTAGCCCGTATATCTGGTAACGGCTTCACCATAGCCGGCTAAATCAAAACCAATGAAATGATACCACGTGTCTTTGAATAGTCATTTGTTTTAAATTTTGGGGGCTACAACGTAGACGGGAGGCTAACATATAGCCGTCTAAGTGTTAGTTTGAAAGTCCTTTAAATGATCGTAACAAATCCAATTTGTGTTAATTGATGTTATGAGCAAATGATGAGTTTTCACGATAGATGGGTGGTGTTCAAGGGAAATAGTTCGGTTTGAAAAGATATAATATTCAGTGCCAAACGGTCTTCCAATCTCCAATTGAAGACATCACTCGATGTGTTGTTGGCGCATAATGTGGAAGAAAATGTTTATGACTTCAAAGTCAAAGGCAGTTGGTTTGAACGATCATGCACCGTTTGTGCCGGAGATGGAACCACCATCATTGCTCAGGTGAAGTAGTAAACCTTATTTTTGATCTTTTTTAATTTCATAAATAATGTGTTAAATGTAATTATAAAAACTTAAAAAATGCAGAAGCACACTGCGGAAAGCATTTTATTGGGAAAAGACACATTTCATGTTACGGTGTATCCTAACGTCGTCATTGTTGCACTTATTGTGATCCTACATGAAATCAATACACCTTTGGAATACTGTGTCGAGGACAATTTAATACAAAATCAAATTTAATTAGAATAACTGTATTAGAAATTGAATTATCCACTGAGGGTCGTATTATGTCTTGTAAATGGCCAATGGTTGAATATGTTTTTTTTTTAATTCTTGTAAAATAATTACTATTTTTCATTTATTAATTATTAACAATTACGAACATATTTTAAATACAGAAATATAAAAACTTATCCTAATAGCATCTGCTCTCGTAGCTCAGTTGGTTAGAGCACCCGTTTAGTAAGCGGGAGGTCTTGAGTTCGACTCTCAACGAGAGCATATTTTTTTATAAACTAACATAGAAACAGGAGAGGGCAAAACCGTAATATCCAACAACAATTCCAAAACAAGAGCTTTCTTACAAAGGGGTGGCTGCAAGTTGTTCAAAAGCAACTTCCAAATCACTGATTTGGTTGGAAACAAGATGCAAGTTTGATTGCAGCCTCATAATTTCATCATCTTTCACTTTCATCATGCCCGCGGTCTGCGCGCTCTTTTCTTTCAACACCTTCATCTTCACTTCTAACTCATCCATCTCTTTCTCCACTAGAGACCTTTCATGGTTGCACTTTTCAAACTCTTTTTCAACTTTCTTATGCGTGTCCTCATGCTCGCACACGGTTGATTTTAAAGAAAGCAGCTTGGTTAAACGATCTCTAATTGGGACCACGTCAAACCCATGAGTCTCCAAATCACATAAAGTTTCCAAACTGTTGTTGATTATGTCAACTGGATCATTCGGTTGTAAGCCCGAAAGGTTCTGAACAAGATTCCCAAATGTGACCATGTATGCAATGGCTAAACCTTCGCGATAATCAGCTTTCTTTTCCTTTAGTGGTGAAAAGTGTGGCATTTGGGGCGGTGTTTGGTATAACTCGAGAGATTCGATGGTGGCCCAGATTGGCGAGCGCTTGATAAAAGGCCAATCTTGTTGGTAGTCGGTAGTAGTGGTGGTGGTGGTGGTGGTGGTTCCAGCACTAGCTACAATGGTTTGACTCAGTGAGTTACTATGGTAATTAACTCTAAAACAAAAATAAAGTAAAAGGGCATTTTGGTCATTTCACCCCCTAGTTAACAGAAAAGTTGACGAAAGTTAGCCTTAATACCCAAACTCGTTACAAAACTGAAAGCATAAAACCCAAACCTATTACTTTAAACTTTTAGTACCCAAACATGTTACTTTCCGCAAACCACAAGGACTATCTATGTAACTTACTCAATAATAAAAATAAAAATAAAATTGCTAAAAATGTGTTACTAGTCAGATATCTAATAGAGTACCTTGTAGTAAACCAATTGGTTTTTTAACCACCAACTTCGGTCGTCTTTCTCTCTTCATTTTCTGATGGCTTGTGCCATCCTCTGACTCACGGGTTTGCTGATAACAACAGCATATCAAACTTCTGTTAATTAGTTAGTTAGTTAGTTAGTTAGACATACTTCAGAGTGCTAAAACAAGTGCTTACTGTGATGATTATTGCGTGTTCACCGGGAGGTGAATCTTGATTAATTTCATCAGATCTGCTTGTTTCCAAAACAGGCACAATAACTTTTGTTTTTCCCTTGCTACCTATACCATAAATAATCCACAAAAATATTAGATTATGTAATTATGTTCATCCTAATTTTAATTATGTATTACATGGGAGTTATGTCTTTATCTAACGCGTATACTTAATCATAAAAACTCCTAAATGACTTTAATCAAGGTTATTATTGAGATAATATAATATTTGTAATCATATTTGATCGACATATTAGATAAGGACAAAATTTGTTCCATGTCGACCGAACCCAAGCCAACCAACCCAAGCCCATTTGGACTAATGGCCCAAGAAACCGGGCCAACCCGTCCATGTTGGCATCTCTAGTGTTTCCCACACCTGCGGAAGATTGGAATGCTTTCCTACGTGTTACTGCTCTATCCACAGCAGTACATTCCTGCATATGTTAAGCGTTGAATCAGTAAATCTCAAATCACTAAAAAATACCAATTGGGACTGAAGAGGAAATTTTAACTCACGGATCTTTTGCGCGTTCGACTGTGCTTTTTAGCAAAACTTGCAGGGCCCACAGTAACGTTTCGAGCCCCTTTAGATGGTGTAGTGAAGCCTGAACGAGCATCACGTGTAGCATTTCTAACACCTGATTCCTGCTATTCAAATATGGAACTAGATTGACTTTTGACTTTTATAGTCAAACAAACCATTACAATTTTGCATAACTTCATTTTGACATTAATAAATATCAAATTTCCTCTAGTGTGAAGTCAATGTGTAACATTTCTATCACCTAACTCCTGCTTCAGTGTCTCTATTAACATCAAGGAACAAATACTTTTCAAATATAGAAAAAGACTGATTTTAGACTTTTAAACTCAAATAAACCACTACAATCTTGCATAACTTCACTTTGACATTAATAAATACCAAATTTCCCCTAGTTTAAATTCAATGTGTAGCATTTCTATCACCAAATTCCTGCTTTAGTGTCTGCATTAACATTAATAAACATATACTATTCAAATATTGAATTAGATTGACTTTTGACTTTTATAGTCAAACAAACCATTACAATCTTGAATAACTTTACTTTGACATATACGGGTGTGTAAGCGAGCCGGGCCGAGGCTCGTCTAACTCATGAGAGCTCGAGCTTAGCTCGTTTTAAAGTTTATTCTATAGCTCGAGCTTGGCTGATTTATTATTTAATAATTTATTTATTTACAATTTTTACTTTAGAGTTAATTACACAGATAGTCCATGTGATTTGCAGAAAGCAACAGATTTTAGTACTTACGGTTTAAAGTAACAAATTTAAGGTTTTATGCTTTCAGTTTTGTAACCAGTTTGAGTATTAAGGTTAAGTTTAAGTAAAATAACTAAAATAGCCTTTGCGAGAAGTAACATGTTAATTTACACCCATTTACACAATCTACCTTCTTTGGCGGAACTACCCAACGGCAGTCAACCCAGTCAACGTGCAGTCGGAGGTCAGACCTTTGAAACTGAAACTCCTCATTAGGGTTTTGAAACGAAACAACATACTTGCTCATTTCCCCCTCAACAATCACAGTCTTCACCACACCGATCCACCACCCATCCCTACGGTACGCATTCACAACATCATACACCTCAAAACCCTCCGCCACACGAGGAGGCGGAGCCGGAGGCGAAGGTCTGATAAACGAAGGGTCAACCACCTCGGTCAACGGCTGAAGCAGATCAACATCTTCGAACAACGTCTCGTACTCCACTAAGTAGCCGATTTTCTTATCCTTTCGTTTTATGGCGGGAGAGGTTTCGAGTTTGTCGATGATGGTGGCGGCGTACCATGCACCGTGGCTAGATACTTCTACGGTGGATCCTTTGGAAATAGTCATTGTTGAGGCGGTTTGGGTGTTGAAAACGGGGTTTTAAATGATCGCATTGCAATGCAACGTCCCCATTTTTTTTTTTGTATTAGTGATCGGATATTACTGATATGACATGTCTAGTCGCGGTTTGAATGTTGAAAACGGGGTTTTAAATGATGGCAAGGCATCAGAACGAGTCATTTTCTAATGCACTCGTAACGGGTGACAACATTCTTGCACAGTAAATAACCTATTATGTTCAGATTAGTCAGAACTAGTCTCGAAATGTTATAAAATGAGGTAGAGGTTTGCGGGTATTAGGGTTGTGCCCCTATCAATTTTGGGTATTAGGGTAACATTGGAGTAAAAATGAGGTGACACACCCTCATTGGATATTTTGTTAGGGTACTTTTTTGGATGAGAGTTGTGCCCCCTTCACCATAATATTCAAATAATCATATTATCGGATTGTTCATGTATGTTGTATAATATAATATGTTTGTATCATATGAACACACTTGAATTCTCATTGATCATCTAAAATAACTCATTTTTATAGTTTAATTAATACTTATGCATCTAGTTTAGCAATAAAGTGCCATTAACATATTATCTTTTTGAACAATTTTTAAAAACCACTCCTTGTTCTTTGCATTTGGACCCAAAAAAATGCCTTGAGACCCGTTTCTTTCTCCTATTAAAATCGACCATTTTCCATTCCACAATTCATATAAACAACTCCTATAAGATTTATGTTCTAACAAGGAATTAATCAAGGCAAGATGATGCCAATGCTGCCATTTTCACCACCACCATCGGTCCTAAATGCTTATACTCGAGTCGATAAAGCCACGAGCGAGTTCTTAAATTGTCCTGATTGGCGAATCAATATCGGAATTTGTGACACCATTCATTCTAAGCCTTGGTATGCTATCTATGTCCTATGATCTAAATCATCAATGTTTGGTATTGGTTTTGCTTGATTATATGTTAAAGAAAACATGTTTTTGATTTTGGATATGTCTTGTTATATTCTTGGTGTCTTACATGTTGTTTGATGATTGTTAAGTTCTAATTAGGGATGAGATTTTCTGACCGAACACCAGCATTGGTGTTTGTTTTTTCATGTTATGGGTATCAGTACTCTCGATTGAGGTAATTTGTTGGTACCGTACCAATACCGACTGACCATCATCGGTACGGTACCAATACCGACTGACCATCATCGGTACGGTATTTGCGGTACAGGGCCGGGGTCCAGTACCAGTGCCAATCTCATCCCTAATTCTGATCAATTAAATGAATTTGGATCTTGAAATTTTAAGATCAATTAAATGAATTTGGATCTTGAAATTTTAAGTATGTTTGCCACCAAAAACTATAGAAAAACAATCCAAATGTCTTGGTTTCTCATTATTGATTTCAGGCTTGCAAAAGACTATATTAAAGCTGTGAGAGGCAGATTACAACACAAGAATCCAAATGTGCAACTACTCTCTTTAACGGTATCTCATATTTTCTAAAACTTATATTTACAATTAACGGTTAAGCCCACCGTACTCCTTCATTCTAACTTCGTGGTCGTGTAGCTTTTGGAAACCATCGTTAAAAACTGTAGCGAGCTCGTTCATTCCCAAATTGCTGAGAGGAAACTACTTCAAGAGATGATCAAGATTGTTAAGAAAAAGGTTTCCTTATTCTCCTTTAGTTATTACACTAAAAAGATTATTTAAAAAAAATGTCTAGATTCGACTCTCAGAGTCACTCAGAGTGCAGTATTGCACTTCGAGAGTCGAATCTAGTAACTGAAGTGATAGGAAATCGCGCTTTTTGCAGGCGCATATGCGTGTAAGGGAGAAAATATTGGTACTTATAGATACTTGGCAAGAAGCGTTTGGTGGTCGAGGAAAGATAACTGCTCATTATTATCGTGCTTACGAAGAACTAAGGGTAGGTATATGACAGTTGATGTGTGTTTGGTTCTTTTACGGTTGTTTATATATGTTGTTGATTCTATATTCATGGGAACAGCGTTGTGGGGTCGAGTTTCCCAACAGGTCATCAAATACGGTTCCTGTCATCACACCTCCGGTCAGTTATGGACACCATCAAGCAGGAACCAGCCCCTCAACAAGACATGAACCCAACGAGGATGTGAGGTATGTAAAACAGGCCGGTTAAGTTGGATAACGGGTCAAAATGTGTTCATCCGAAAACAAGTAACTTTGATACGGTCAAAATGTGTTAGCCTATTAACTTAATTTCTGTTTTTTTTCTTGTTAGTCTGTCAAATTTGGAGTCTATGAGGGACATTTTGGATCTCTTATCCGAAATGTTGCAAGCAGTCGACCCGAAAGACCGTAAGGTATGGTTAACCGTTGCAAATAAAGATCCCGGTTACTAGTAGAGGTGGTAAAACAAGTCACCTAACGGGTCAAAATAGATACGTTTTTTAATAAAAGTCAAAACTGATCGGTTTAAGAGGACATTTTTCAACCTGTTTGACTTGTTTCCTAGTTAAATAATAAACAATAACCCGTATCGAACTGTTTGTACGTGTGTCAAAACCGACATCATTTTACGTGTATTAATCTGTCCAGGCTGTGAAAGATGAGGTTATCACTGATCTTTATGATCAATGTCGATCGAACCAGAAGAAACTGGGGTATACACTATCTTCAACGACGTATGTTTCTCCTTCATCTTGAACAATTTGAACTCGTTTTTAGGTGTTATAAACCCTAAAATTTTCGTGTTTGTGGCAGTGATGAGGAGATTCTTCAGCAGGGGATTCAATTCAATGAGGCCCTGCAATATGTCATCGAGAAATACGACGCTATTGCCACCGGTTCTCCGGTTCCAGTTAAACCACCGGGTTTGATGACTCAGAATACACGCGTCAAACACGTGGAGAGTATTGCAGCATCTGCACCAGTTGCTTCTTCTTCAAGTAATGAAATATATGAAGAGCCAAACAATTCTGCTCCAATAAGTAGTAGGTTAGTTAGTTCTAAAACTGAACTTCAATACTGGAGGTGACAAGATTGCTAATACGGGTCGGGCTGTGTTCATATTTGCAGGTGCTTTGAAACACACACCGCTGTGTCTCCTCAAGACGGGGCGGGGATTTCCGCTTCTAAAACCGACAAAAAGGATGTACCTGTATCAGATCCTTCATTGGCTATGGCTCTAGTTCCATCAGACCCGCCACCTCCAGCCAACAAAAAAACCGCAGAAGAAGACATGATTGACCTTTTAAGCCTTGCACTGTCACCAGCCGAGCCTTCCACATCCAACCCTAACCAAACACCTAACGGGTCAACCATTGCGGAAACCCAACCGCAGGTTCAACCGCCAATGAACAGCTACGTGGTCCCATGGGCTCAGACTCAACCACAGCTTGAATATGAACCACAACAACCGTCCCAGACCGTTCAACAGCAATCCAACTACATTCCACCACCATGGGCGCCAACTCCTGGATATTATTGTAACCCATATGCTTCCAATCATTCACCCGCATCATATTACAACAACGGTTCTGGAAATGGTGCAGGCTCGAACCAATATATTCCTTCTTATAGACTGTTTGAAGATCTTAATGTTCTTGGTAATCTGAGGACTAGTGGCACATCAGGGGCTTCCGGGTCAAGCATGCTAGGTGCCAGGAAGTGATGTAACCAAAAATTATAAAAATCATGCTACTGAATAAGTATGATTTTGTACCTGAAAATAATTTAGATAAAGTATGATATGAATTGCTTCAATATTTAGAATAAAATCATTCAGATTGACAATCCTCTTCAAGTTTTAAAACAGAGGACACTAAAGGGGATGCTTAAACCGTTAAATGAATCTATTATATCTTTAAACAACTCCCCAGTCCCCACGAGCCCGTTTGTTCACCTATATGCCACCGTATGAAACTCGGGCACTGAATTCGGGCCAGAATGTGGGCCTGAGATTTCATCAGCATAGATGGAAACACGGGCATCGGTAGAACCGGCTGCTAATAATATTTGGTAAGGGTTGAAGGCTAGACTGGTAGTGGACCCCACTTTTTGAGCCATGAAATTTGGTGTGTAGCGAATGGTGCCCAAATGTTCACCTTCAGTATTGAAGACTTTGATGAGTTGTTTGGCTGAGCAGCTGGCTATAAGTTGTGCGTGCCGGTGTATGGCTAAGGCGGTTAATGAGCCACGGTGCGCATCGATGGTCAAGTAGGCTTCACTTGGATTTCTGATATCTAGGCACTGAATGTCTCCTGCTTGAGATGCACTCACTATCTGAAATAGAATATACATTGGCACAAAGTGTAAGTGGTGGTTAATTATTTCCAAAAAATAGAAATGGAAAAATGGGAGGTCAGGTGGGTTAGGTAGTGCATGGGCTCACATCAAAACACATAAACTGTTTACAGGTGGGGCGTGTTGAACCGGAACACCTCTTGTCCAGGAAAAATTATATTGTTTATAAATAATAGTGTGTCAAGTACGACAACAAAAAAAATATATATATTATTTCCATAATAATCGAACTTTTACTGTATTAGTGTTTAACGTGGAAGTGATGATTAGTTTTTTTCCAAAAAATAAAAAATAGAGGTGGAAAATGAGCGGGTTGTGTTACAGTAAAACGGGTTTGCGTCAAAACACTTAATTTTGTGTGGGTTGGGTTAGGTTGTGTTGACCTGGGACACTTTTTGACCAAACTTTTTAAATAACCAGTGTATCAAATATGACTACAAAATATATATTATTTTAACAATAATCGTAGTTTTTGAATGTATATTTAGGAGGTTTTATGTAATAAAAATACACTTTGGGTAGAAATCGACATCTTTATAGAAACCATTTTTGTAGTATTTAAATAAAAAATAAAAAAGAAAGTAGCAAGTTGGTATTTTTACCTTTGCTGGATAAAGTCCAGGTTGAAAACCGATTCCAACAACTTTTTCGACTCTGTAGAAATAAAGACTGATGGCTACAAAATTCTCTAAGTACAAATGCTGCTGATCTCAGAGTTTGCTGCTAACCAACAAACTGCTGCGGGTAAGCTTATCTGCAGCGGATACTTGTTCTTCTGCTGAATAACAAATCTGCTGCGGATAGCCTTATCTGCTGAAGACCAGAGTTGCTGCGGATAGGCTTCTCAGCAGCATCAACACTTGATGCTGCTGATAGGCAAATCATCAGCAGCTTTGGATGGTTGCATCTTGCTGCTGATCAACAACTCTGCTGCTGATAGTTATTCATCCATTGAAGATCAAACGTTGCAGCTGACCAGCCTTGCAAAAGCAAAAGCAACGATTACCACTGACAACTTTCTGTTGCACCACTGACACACTCCATGCAAAAAGAATGTCACTGGTGCAGACAATAAAGCACTACAACGCTCTTCTCTAAGCATGCAAGCAATAATGCCTAAGAAGACGTTTGAGTAAAGTTAACTTTTATAGTGTGTATTGTCATTATACGTAGAATAGCTTCAATACAAGATCAACGGTTTGTGTTAGATCTGATCCTTAGAATCAAGGGTCTGTCTTGATTCTAAGTTACTATATAAGTAGTACTTAGAGTCATTGTATCTCAGTGTTTTTCTTAGAGTTTTCTCTGTAATCTTGTAACCATTGAAACTTAATACAAAATTGCATTTATCAGTACTTCTTGTGTTTACTTTGATTAAGTTGTGATTGTTTCCGCCAATCTCAACTGGAATAGAACCATCTTGTATTTACCGATCCTACAGACTCTAATGTGGGGTCGGATGACACAAACAAGCCTGGACCAAGCAAATGGCCAATAAAAAGAATCCATGTGGAAATTCATATCATGAATCATGGTTATCTTTTTTTGTAAATATTTATATCTCAAAAGAGCCATATATTGGTCCAATAAATTTCATTCATACATCTTAAAATCATTCTTATATGTTACTTTAATGAAAGAACTGTTTATCTTAAAAGAGCCGTTTAATTAACTTGTACTTACCCTTCAGGTGTTAATATCAAACAATCGGACAGAACCGTCCCTAAATCCAGCTGCATATTGACCCCCATGAACTTGAGAAGCAGCCTAAAACCAGCAAAAAAAAGAAAGAAATAAATATCAAAAGGTCAAAAGTATTATAGAGCATAAAAAACAATCTTTATATTGAAAATTAATATAAAGAAAATACATTATAAAAAAGGAGTTGACCTACCAATGCTGAAATGCTGCAATCTGATGCTAGAGGAATAGAACTTAGAAGTTGCTCTTTATTCAGATCCCATACCATGGTTGATGAAATTCCACCCGAAGCATACTGCAACCATAAAATATATGTTTCATAAACAGATGCAGATATTAAACTATATTATGCCAAATTTCTACAGCGTCCAGTATAAAAATCAAACCTTTAATTCGCATATATTTGCATGATATTAAAACAAGTATAGTTATATCTTAAAATAAGTTGTTTGACCCGCGCAAGCAATTCGAGCCGTTACAGTAAAATATATAATATATACCATATATCCAGACTGTTGCTGCCAATCAACTACAGCACTCACACCCCTGCCACCATGAATAGAAGAAAAAGCAGTTACAAGTTTTTGTTTGCACCTAATTGTGTAATCTTTCCATACACGCACATTTCCATAACCTGGATTAATTAAAGCATATAAATTTAACCAAAAAAAAATAGGAATAAGGATGAATCTAGAGACGGTAATCTTACTTGAGGCTACAAGCAACAAACTATTGTCAAGCTCATTCATCAAACATAGCTTTGATATCCCTTTGTCAGGATATTCATGATTGCTGAAACTATTAAGCAATGCTGCTTCCTCGTAATTCCATACCCTAGAAAGAAAGAACAAATTAAGTTCACAGAGTTAAAATGGCATAAAATGTATATATTTCTACAATCTGCATGAACAATGATAACCATAAAAGTTGGTTCAATGTACAGGTATGTGTTAAGATAAGTTGTTAGCATGGAGCTAACTGTAAAAACACGATAACCAAACCATCTTAGCAGATCAATGTGGATTATATTTCTGTTAACACATATGAAAGTAATATCTTCAGGAAGCCTTGGAGCAATGTACAAAGTTACAAGGGTTTGCGCAAAGTGGCACCGTATCTTCATAATTAGGTAATATTCATTTCTTATTAAGTTGCTTGCTACTTATGCAGCAACTATAAAAAGAAAGAATACCGGTTGTGATTATGATTCAAGTAAGGTGGTGAGAATACTGATTCTTTATACCGTTTAATCTAAAGGAATCACGAGCATCATCAAAACCTAAATTTAGGGTTATTCGTATACGATCATGAGCATCGTCGATGAACTTTCATTCTGACTTCTTTTTCATGCATTCGTGTAATACAATGCAAATTCACACCAAAACATACATTATTTTCATATTATGTTTTAAATTGTATATATAAATAGTTTTAACTTTACGATATCATGTTCGACCGATTCGGCCAGTGGACCGGTATGTTTGCCGATTCGCCATCCGGTCCGGTCAGGTTGCCAATAACACAACTAGGTCTAGCCAGTATACCTGATGCATTCACCGTCATCTGCAGCAACCACAATTGGGGAAAACGGTAGCAGCAAAGCTGTTTTGGCGCCAGTCTGAAAGTTCGTATCCCACCGAGCAATTGGATTTTGAAGATCGCTATCGCCTGAAATTAATATAGAGTCAGGTACAGATTGATCGAAGTTATATAGCGATCGGATTGTATACTTACAGTAATTTTGGTATTTAGTGATGCGTTCGAGAGCAACTTGTAGGCGTTCATCGCGTCTAGCGAAAATCTCTTCGGTGTCATCGGTTGGTGTAAGAAGCGGTTTTGAGAAACGACTGCAGCTCCGGTTGTAGATGATCGATTGAGGAAGTAAACGGCTGTTTGAAGCGCTTTCGGCGCGTAAAATTGGATCGGCTAGACCTTACACCCATTGATGTGGCCGGAAGTTGGTCGTCGGAAGTTGACAGAATAAACCCCTGTTTTAACCTAGTTAATAAGTAAATTGATTATTCTAAGGGTATAATTAATGTTAGATGATTGTTTTCATATGAGTTGTAATAAAGGGTGGAGAAAAATATTATTACTTATTTTAATCTATTTTTTTTTAACGGCGACTTTTATTAGAGATACATCCAAACCTCAAGACGAGGGGCAACAACCCAAAGGACAACAAACTAATTACATCATTTTTTTTAAGAGATAGACTTAACTCTAAATCTATTAGAGAGCCACAAAAATCCAAAGACTTAATATTAAGAATGATATCTTCAATCTTGATGTTCCTGCTAGAAAACCTCTTGTCATTCCGAGCTAGCCAAAGACATCAACAAGTAATCATGATAATATCATGGAAAACCTCTTTAGCCATCTCTCCGAGCCCGACGTTCTCATGTAACTCCAGCAAATCTTTCATCGAGAATGCATATATAGGGGGGACACGGCACCATTTACTAACATATTGCCATACAACCGAGGTGACATAACACGAAGTCATCATATGGACAGCCGATTCCGGGCCGGACTCACAGGTCAGGCAAGTTTGATCCCCAATATGAATGTTTTTTTTACTGAGCGCCACAAGAAAAGGGATCCTATCAACTTAAGGAGATTCTAAAAGTAAATCAGATGTTCTATGAGATACCTATTAAAAAACACAATATTGTATTCATATTAGCTTTATTTTGCTAGATGCAGAAGAAATCATACCTACCATTTTTACTCGGTGGTCTTTGATATCCTATTCAATCAATTCACATGATCTAATACACAAAACAATCTAATAACAAAATCAACTATATTGATCTATTTAATAATATCATATGGATAGATTCAGCGATAAATTAAACATTCTCTAATACACCCACCAACACTTACACCACCCTTAGTAACAACCAACAAGAATAATTATCACATGACAACCAACATCACTAGGCTTAGTATAGACGTAACCCACACCTAGCACCATCACCTAACACCACTAACGACATATAGTGGTGTTCTGTGATGTCATAGAGTTGTGGTCAATGAACAGTTGTGGTTGGGATTTGTGGTGAGAGTGGCTAAAGAGGTAGCAGGATGTGCAATGGTATGTAGTGATGGTGTTGGGCGGGGTAAGATTATGATGATGAAAACCAAATTTTAAAGGGATGAACCATATCTTTAATTTAATTACATTGTGCATCGAATCAAGAATTCCATTTAGTTTATAGTATATTGGATCATGATCTATTTAGTTAAATCATTAAGGGATTTAATCCTGACCATTCATAAGTGTACTTTAACATAAAACATTAACCAAATACCCAAGAGTTTAATCATTTGAAAAGCCATCCATAAGTTCAACCGCGGTTATATGGGTACAAACTCATATATCAACCTCAGACACCAATTCATTCTGTTCAACAAGAGTCCACTTGTATCCCACCACCACGAGACGAGCATGGACTCTTAGCTATTAATGCAACATGTGTGCTTCTCATTATTCACCTTTATCACACTATAATAATGCTTCCTTAATCGATGCAGTTGTGAACTGTTACACCTCAGTTTCACGAAGATTGATTTATATTAGATTTGCATGATAGAATAGATCATTTACTAAACATAATGAAAGAGTAAACATTACATTATAAGCAACACTTACATTTGTCAAAGTTTTAGTAAATGTATCAGAGCTTAACATGATGATGCATTTAACATTGTGCTTAGCTACTAATGGTTCTGAAAACACATGCTAAAACAGGTATGCTTGAGTTGAGTCTAAATTTTAATTTTACATAAACCATTCATTCAAAGACATTGTCAATTGAAAAGATTTCCATTTCCAATTCAATTGAAACCCACAATCCAAACAAGGGCTTAAGTTTTCAACAACCAAACCAGGCCACTTTTTGCAATGAAAAAACACCAAATGCCAAAATGTTGAAAACCAATAATCATTTTGTGCTACAACCAAAGACTCATCAAGACACCAAAATATGAGATCAGAAACTGCTCATCCATTAGAATAGAAACAAAGTCAAAAGCTTCAACTTAATCACAACTTCACAACGAATTTCAGATATACATAAATGCAAATATTTTAAAAGAGGGAGGGATGACACATTTTTTTTACAAATTAGAGACAACCAGACTGTAAAGGAAGCATAAAAATACACACTAAACAAAAGAAAATGAAATATTTACACCATCTTTTATACCTATGTATCATCAAATTATTTTCTGAAAGCCTCCACCAAATATACTTCAGTTTTTCCAGACTCGCCGACAGCCTTCTTTCACCCAGGAGGCTTAACCGAATATATTATGTTTTTTAAGAACCCCCCCACGAGCCCGTTTGTTCTACTTTTTATCAATGAATGAAAACCGGGCTATATTTGCACCAGAATGTGGGTGAGTTTATCTTGGTGGTGAGAGTTCATCTGCATATATGTAAACACAGGCATCAGCAGCACCGGCTGCTAGTAAAATTTGGTAAGGGTGGAAGGCAAGACAGCTAACAGGCCCGATTTTTTGGGCCATGAACGTTGGTGAGTAGCGAATGGTGCCCAATTGTTCACCTTCAAGATTGAACACTTTTATGAGTTGCTTGGCTGAGCCACTGGCTATAAGTGGCGCGTGCCGGTGTATGGCTAATGCAGTTAATGAGCCACGGTGCGCATCTATGGTCAAGTAGGCATCACTTTGATTTCTGATATCCAAGAACTGAATGTCTCCTGCTTGAGATGCACTCACAATCTAAAACAAAAATTGAGGTGAATGCGTTGGTTAAGTTTTTCCCATATGAAATAAAATAAAAAACTAGATGCGGCAAAATGAGTTTGTTGGTTAAAGGGTCAAATGGGTATGGTTCAAAACCGTTCAATATTTCACAAGTTTTTTAATTGGTGTTCATCAAAATCGAACCAAAAAATCTTCATGTTCTTCAATAACTGTTTCTTAAAAAAATTGAAGCAAAGAACTCGACTCAAATCCATAACATATCTACAACCCAATCCATTCTAAAAAAATAAAATAAAATAAATATATCTACAACACATATCTAAAGCACATCAGACCCAAAATATCTTCTAAAAAGATTGTAATTTTGTTGAACAGTAAACAAATAAAAAAAAGTAGCAAGTTGCGTCTTTTTTACCTTTGCTGGATCAAGTCCAGGTTGAAATCCGATTCCCACAACTCGTTCTATACCACCAGCTCGCTCAACTCTACGAGCGTGGGGTCGGGTAACACAAACAAGCCTGGATCAAGCAAAATAATAAGATTAGAATTTAGCAAAATAAATGCATAAAAACAGATACCATCAGTTTTTATTTCACAGATGTTTACAAACTATGGAAATAATTATATCATTACCCATCAGGTGTTCTAATATCATACAATCTGACAGTGCCGTCCACAAAGCCAGCTGCAAATTGACCCCCGTGAACTTGAGAAGCAGCCTAAAATCAGAAAACAAGAAATTGCCGAATCAGCCATGACAAGAATTTTCCTACAGTTTAGATATGAAAAAATAACATACTTAAAAATGATATAATATCATATAATGTATCACAGTACCAGTGCTGAAATGGTGCAATCTGATGCAAGAGGTATAGAAGTTAGAAGTTGCTCTTTATCCAGGTCCCATACCATGGTTGATGAAATTTCACCAGATGCATACTGCAAGCATAAGACGATTAACTTTTATAATTATGATTTTAAAAAACATATTATTTAAATTATACTATAACTTTTTTAAATAAATTAGTTACCATATAGCCTGACTGCTGCTGCCAATCAACTACAGCACTAACACTCCTGACACCAGGTCTATGACCATGAATAGAAGAAAAAGCAGTTACAAGTTTTTGTTTGCCCCTGGAAATGTAATCTTTCCATATTCGCACATTTCCATCACCTGCATTAATAAAACCAAATAAACTCAACTAAACCACTAAAAAATAAAAGAAAACAAGAGTTAGCATGCATATAAAGATGGGAAACTTACTTGAGGCTACAAGCAGCAAACTTTCATAGAGCTCGTTCACCAAACAAAGTTTTGATATCCCTTTATCAGGATATTCATGATTATTGAAACTGTTTAATAATGTTGCTTCCTCGTAGTTCCATATTCTAGAAAGAAATAAGAACATGAAATCAGTGGATATTACTTGGAAAAAGAAAAAATGAATTAACAAGCTTAAAAAGAATAATGTAATACAAAATGCTAGAGAATGATGTAAAATTTCTCATTTCCTATGTTATTTGGCACACTGTAAAACTGTTTGATAAGTAACATGTATGACTGTACTTCTAGTTATGTTGCTCGCTACTTATGGAAAGAAAATTATCACAAATAATGAGCCTGGTTCAATTAAAAAACTTGACCAAGTAAACTAAACAGCAATATGGTACTAAACTAGAGAAGGAAAGAAATTAACTATACTAAGTCACCGAAACCATATTTTAATTTATATTTCCTGGATAAAATAAGTAAATTATATTTGATCAGCTTAAAAAATTTCTTGCTTTTGCAATTAATGCTTTTAGTACATCAAAAATAAACAATATGGAAGAGAGAAAACACAATATATTTAATCGATATGCCCAACACGGCTTTCCAGGTATTTAGAACATGTTTAGGAAATCATAGAGATCCTGAAACCTAGTCCCACTCTCAGGTATAATAAGCAGTTAAGCACACAAACAAACATACATAGAAAAACTATATGAACATAAAAACATACATATACAAAATATATATATATACATATATAAAGTGAGAGAGAGTGAGTGTGAAATACTAAAAAAACCCAAAAATGATCTGTTTAGGAAATGTAATTGGATGAAAACTTTACAAAATCCAAGAAAGTAAAATGATAACATAGATTAGAACAACAGGAAGGATATGTAAAAGGATTTTTACAAGTTTTCCCTCCAACATGTATCTATTTTTTAACTTGAATCTCAACTTTCATTGGAAGAGCCTTAATGATTCTAATGATAAAAAAGTACTTGAAAGACGAAAGATGTCACAATGAAGCCATCTCCAAATAGATTCTCAAATTTGTTCTTAAATATTTAATATTCCTCGTATATATTTTGCCCAACTGTGATGTAGATGGCGTCTTTTGGTTTAGATTTGCGCCATCTACATCACAATTGGGCTATCAGGTGGCTCCAATACCACTTGTTAGGATCTCTAACCCTGACCTCATCAAGCCCAACACATAAGACAACACAAGGGTCATGCGTCTCAGTTAGTCTGTCAGTTAGAGCAGTGGGCATTCTTTGAAAGGGAGGTCTAGTAGTGTGGTAATTGGTTTGACGGGATCATAGGGTGCAAACCGAGTATCACATTGGTAAAAGAAAATTTCCAATGCCAAAAATACAAGCTTAGTGTGCTACTCTTTCTATCATCAATTAGTAATACAATGGAACCCCGTGTTAAGCTTGAAAACGTTTAGGCTAGAAATCCTAACAATTCCATGTAATTCTAAAAATCCACACTTATGTACCAATAAAGCCAAGACTACTTCAACGACTACATCAACATATGTCAAATTCTAGGTAAATGTTGGAACTTATTTTGCAAATTACTGGAGTTTCATGATTGTTCTAAATTACAGATAACTTTTAGGCTTTACTTTGTAATTAGATAACTAGGTTTCGATAAACTTATAATGCGTATTAGGATTCGGCTTTTACTTATTCATGTGTTCAATCTTTGATCAATGGAATGAAATATTCATTTTCTTTCTCAAAACCTTATAATAATTCACTACAATTTAAAATAAAATATCTTAAAATATTCGACTTCATGCATTTCACTTGTACTCATGATTATTAATGTGTGTTATCACATAACCAACAAGAGATTTTATGTTAAGAAACAAAAATTACAACTGATAAAGTTCAAGAGGTCAAATAATTTCATTTCACTTAATTCCGCATTATGTTGTATTATGATATCATATTTGATACTCCATATAGAAGGGTGACTTATATAGTTTCTTAATACAATTTCTTTATGATTTGTGTGGCCTCCTCTTCAAATGTTGTCAAAGAACACTTGTGAACAATAAACTTCTCTTCTGACAAGAAAATGTGACTGATTTCCAACAAATGGAAAATTAACTTCCATGGTGTAGACGCAAGTTGGTACAAACAATATATTAAAGCATGCGCTATTCTCGTACTCCATGCATCCATTTCATAAAAAAAAGCTCATGTACCAAAACTTAAAGCACCGTAAAACGCTGCATGAAATTCATGAGCTTATAGATCAAGAGTCATATTCAGCAACCTAGATTTCATATATACAACTTTTTAGAAGTTTAAAGAGCCTTCTTTCAAACTAGTTTAAATGCATTTGGTCTCCCAACTTTTCCAACCAATATTAACTTATAAGTCATGGTTTTGAATAGTATCTCAATTATTGCTGGACATATATACAAGCTATATCCCATATATATGCAGCAGATATTATATATGCTTTCCCAATTAAAATAACTGAAAAACCAAATGTGATTAAATAAAATTTTGCAGTTCCAAATTAGTTCAGTTTATATCAAACCACAATCTAGAAACATAAAATACAAATACACCTTAATTCATCCTGGAGAAAAATAATTCCCACAATAAAAAGCAATCCAAGTAATAGAAAAAATAGATAATAAAGCTAGCATACCTGATACATTCACCCTCATCTGCAGCAACCACTATTGGAGAAAAAGGCTGCAGCACAGATGTTCTAGCACCGCTCTCAAATCTTGTATCCCATCGAGCAATTGGATTGTAAAGATTGGTACCAGCTGAAAAAAGCATGTGATACATCAATTAATATAAAGTATAAAGTCAACTACAGATGAAATATAGAAAACTAATTATCAGGGACCCACGAGAACGTTGGCATTTTGTGATCTGTTCAAAAACAATTGTTTCCCTTTCTTCACGTTTAACTGCAATTTCATCAGTGTCATCAGTTGCTGTAAGAAGTGGTTTTGAAAAATGACTGCAGCTCCAGTTGTAGATGGTTGATTGAGGAAGAAAACTGCGGTCTGATGAGCCGGAAACCCCATGTGAACCCAAAAGCGGGTCGGCTAGCCCTGATTCCATTAAATGTGGTCTGAATTCAAGAGAGCAGACCCTTCTCATTCCAGTCATATAACTTGGTCTTGGAGGACTAACAGGAGGTGTTCTAAAAGTCAATGGTAGATTACCTGTTCCTAGCCACAAAAAACGTCTGATTAAAAAATGGGGAAGCTGGTAAAACATGATTTAGGACTGATTACTGGGACTTACAACTGTTACAACAAAAAAGTTAAAAGTGCGGATAAATATATTTACCCATTCCATAGTAGATAAAACAAAATCAGTTACTGATAACAGCCAGTTACACTAAATAAACAAAGAGTACCATATACACTGAAATGATTTAGCGCAATGATATTGTTTTCTGTTTTGTTGGTGAAACAGACTGTTAGTAACTGATTTTATTTTATTTACTGTAGAACGGGTAAATGCAATATTTTTCATGTTTTGAAAGGGTAAATATAGGTTCGAGCCTTGAAGCAAGAGTAAGGTTGCCGCCATGTGACCTAGAGGTCATGGGTTCGAAGTCATGGAAACATCCTCTTGCAAAAATGCAGGGTAAGGATGCATATGTCAGGTCCATAGTGGCATACGAATTTTCCCTTTAGACATATACTCATTTTTATCTATTGATTTATTAAATAATCCGAATTTTCAAAACACTCGAGCATCGGCCTATTACAACTTTAAAAGGAGGTAACAGATCCAAACAATACTTTCTACATACTGTTTTATAATAAATAATTATCTGATTTCGATGATTTGAAATCAAATAGTCACTTTCAAAAAACCCATCCAAACACATAAATTATGATCTCAATTAGGGCATGTGTAGCAATTAACATTAAGAAGAAAGTACCTCCATTCATGTCAAACCAAGAAGATGAACGGGCTAACCCAGCAAGACTACTACTGGAGGTCGAAGATTCTCCCACTCGTAAACCACCAGTGGTGGTGGCTTTAGCAGACTTAGTCACCACTTGTTCAATTCCAATAATAGAAAGAACCCGCCGGCCCAAACTCGAAATTCGTGGTGATGGGTCTTTTGCTAATGTACACATGGCGGATACACATTGTGTATACAACCCGTTGTCTAACTGTCTAGGTTTTGCATGATTAACCACCCCGTTTGTGATGCAATCATTTAGCATGCCAGGATCCGAGTGTTGTGATGAGTCATCAGAAAGTGGTGACCCATGCATAATACTAGATGTAGCAAGCGGGCTGCTGGAGGAAACCCGCCCGTCTCTTGTAGCTGATTGGCTGTCACCACCAACCCTCGACAACGGGCCAATTTGAGAAAGCTGGGTAGGAGTAGTATAACCACTAACTGAATTCCTAACTGTAAAAGGAAAAGAACTCAGCACAGAGTTAGGCTGTGGTTTCCAATATGCAGCAGCTATAGATTTCAGGTTTCGGTTGTGGCCAAATGCAAACCGCGCAAGAGCTGTAAATTCAGTTTAAAAAATAATTAAACTCCATCCAAAACAAATCAATGTAAACATCAAGAATTGAGGCAGTAACTAAACTCAACTTACCATGTACAATGCTAACAACAACAAAAAAAAAATTCAACATATAGTTATATCATCATAGTAGTTAACCTTAATCTATAAAGAGATGATATTTACACCAAGTCTCATACTCTTTCCACCACCAAAAAATGGTTTTGATCATTTTGCCTTTACACCGTGAGAAGGTAAGTCAGATGTCATGTCCAGGCAAAATGGTTAAATTTTTGGTGGTGTGTTCGGAAAAAGATTGTATACAAATCACCTCCCTGATTGATGACCTCCCAAAAAGGTTAGTTCTTAAGTAGAGCAAACAACAAAACATACCTACTGCCAGCTCAGCTCTAACTAATGGGCTTCCATCTGAAACAATATTCAACAAGCTTTTAACAATACTAATTTCAGCCCCAACTTTTTCATCATCATCACGTTCATCATCTCCAACCTCCCTAGATGAATCAAATCCAACATCAAGTAAAGTGCCCAATGCAAATACAGCAGAAGCTCTGACCTGAAAACATTGTTGTTTTATAACTATTAACAGAAAAAAAAAACAACAAATCAAATTATCCAAAGGGTTTTTGTCATAAAACAGCAATGTACATTTTATACTGATACATTTTAGTACTTGTACTTATTTTGTGTCATTTTTATCATTGAAGCTTGTAGAATTGTTCCTTTTAGCCATTTTTTACCTCATTACCTCTTAAACCAATGTATTTGCAGACTTGCCAGTCAACATATACTAGGTAAATAAACATTCCTCACATGTTAAAAAAAATATATTTAATTTTCATCAAAGTTGATTAAAACTGGTTTAACAAGTAACCACTTACCAAGTAACCAAACTAAATTGGCATCGTTTTATAAACTTTAATAACTAAATGGTACTTAGATGAGTAGTATTAGAATTAAACACAAAAAAAAGTAAGAGGTTGTTTCATTTGAGAGTTTGGGTTTGAGTTGTGGATTTGATAGCGTTTAATATGTTTGATTCAAGGGTATGTGTTAAAAAAGAATGAGGTTGTTAGCCATAAAACTGGGTGTCCTCAATACCCACCTAAAGGGCTGAGTTTAGAAAATCATCCTCACTCCTATTCCATCATTTATCAAACCCATACACATAGTGATACCCTGATGCAAACCAAACACCACCTGAATTGCTATTTTGTGACAAAAAACCCTATCCAAAAAGTGTAATGATTAATAAACCTCAGGTTGGGGCTCAGAAAGTAGAAGTGAAAATATAGTAGGAGCATTAGACTGCAGGCCTATAATTTGTGCTTCTGTGAAATCTTCCCAAAGTTTCCCCAAACAAAGACATAACCACTGTAAAAAAAGTGGTTCGGTTTGAGTGTCATTGGGGGCTGAACCACCTTGAAGATGTTTTAAACACACGTGAATAAGGTTAGCTTCAATACACGCTTCTTGACCCTTTCTGTGTCCATCAACAATGACAGTTAAAACAAATGCAGCCATAGCACGTTGTTCAGGGTATGCTTCCACACTATCCAAAAACCTGATAAAATATGTGTGGCCCCCATCCTTCACAAGATCTACCTGGCATGACTGTCAAATCAAAAGAACTTGACCTTAGTCAATACAATCATGTTATATGAAAAGAAATAGAAAGATGACAATTTCGATGACAATTTCAACGTGTTTACTTATGAATGGGTAGATCCGACTTATGTTTTACCTCTAAAGAGTATGTTCTAAAAATAAATTTAAAAAAATATAGCTAAAAAGGAAATGGATTGAATAACTCCCAAAAGGTGCTCTTCTAATATGTAAACCTTCTTAATTATTTACTTTAAAAAAATAATTATGGAAGTAATAAAATTTAACCATATTTGACACATTAATTGTTTAAGGAAGATTTGAAACCTTGAGACAAAAAATGTTCCAGGTCAGACCAACCTGACCCATACCAGAAACTAGTCATTTTGACATACTATCCTTCCCGTCCATTATAACTTACCTTATCAAGTGCTAGAATCTTTGTCCAGATGAACACAAGAATTTGTCTAAGTTCAGGTGTAGTCGTCTGCAATAGCTTCAAAACATATGGAAAAATTCCAACCGACAAAGCCTACCATGAAAAAAGTTATCTTAATGAGCTAATTTAATACAAGATACCATTAAAAACATGGTGCACGCCAATGAATAACTTTTATAAAAATAAAAATAAAAAAAAGAAGTTAAAATATCCAACCAAATCAACAGCCCATGGACCCATATCAAGAAATCTTCCAAGAAGCACAAGGGCACGAAATCTATGGCATTGACTGAGTAAAACCTGAACGACAAGACATTAAATCAGTCAGCACTAAACAGTAAAGAATTATTATCTTCGATCTATTACTTTATTAGACCTGAACAATAAGTTATGCAAATTTTAGATACCTGAAGAACAATAGGCAACTGCTCCGGTGGTTTCTTATGTTCAGACCCATGATTGAGCCACACCTCAAATGCTGTCAACTGTTCCGTGAAAAAAGGACTTGGCTGCAAAAAATAATACCAAATTAATAATTAATCAATAATTTTGTGCAAATCTCAAGAAAAACAACTTAACTATCCAAATCCCATACCTGAAATTCCGCATTAGGGTCCTCGAGCAATGTTGGAAGCTGAGAAAGACAGATTTCAGCAGCCATGTCCCATGCATCCCTGCAATGCACATAATTACAGGAGCGTAACCAGATTAAAAAAAACTACCAACAGGCCACAGGTGTGTGAACATCCCTCTAATTTCTTATAAAGGATTATATTATAACAGTGTAAGTAAATTAATGTGCCTACCACATATGATGCTGATGAGTTGGCGGCAACATTGGATAAGAAACAGGGGAGCAATTTGCAGAACGCATAATTCTCTCAGCAAGTAAAAAGTTCCGAAACAAACTTGCAACCAATAGATCTTGCCTGAATAATCTCTGAAATAAATCTGCAAAAGGGTAATTACCTATTAAATTCAAGTACTCGTATCAACTTTTAATCCTTGAAATAAAGAGCTAGAAGCATAATAAGAGTATTGTTATCAAATATTAATACCATGTGGCAGAACATTCCAGGCGATTGTGTCTGTAACTGCAGTAAAAATCCAGTTCAGCTCGCCAAGCAACGTTTTACGGTCGGTTTGACGGCCAGGTATTCTGTCTATGAGTGAATAATCAAGTGACTCGTGCAGTAATGAACGGGTGCAAAACCTGGAGAGTTCATGATATCGGAAGATTAGTATGCAAAATAAAATGATGTAGCAGAACAAAAAAATATATATACTTATCAGGTGAAATTTCAACCCATTTCCTTATGTGGATTGATTCAGCTTATGTTTTATCTCTTACAAGTTACATGTAGCTTAAAAAAGTTTTTACATATAGTACTGGTGTACTTTCACAGCTCCACTTTTGTCATGTTTTAGTCATTGCGCTTTTTTTCTTGAACGTATGAGTCACTGAAAGATAGACCTTTCCCCCATTTGGAACATTAAGTGAACTTTTTGTATCGTTTAGGTCCATTATGTGGGCTTGCTCTAAAAACTTGTCTCATTTGGGTCATCATGACAGTCTCTAATGACCCAAACAGGACAAACTTCATCTTCAACGACTCAAATGTGCGCAAAAAAAGGATGGCGACTAAAATGGGGTAAAAGTAAAAGTACAATGGTATTTTATGCAGAAAAAATAACTAAAAATGAAAACGAAACAAATAACTTGAAGAGGCTACACAGATCAAAAGTCACCCTCCATTTAATGCAAAAAAAAAAATTTTAAATCAGTTTAATCAAAAGAATCAGTTTATTATTGAAATTATATAAACGTTGTGATCAAATATGACCAACTAACTGTTCATAAGAAACAGTTAAACTTTTGACCTGCACCATAAATTAAGTGTTAGAACTTTTGATCCAAACCCATTTTGAACCTTGCATCAACATGCCTAATCCACCCATTTTGCCACCTTTCTAACCAACCCAACCCAACCCATCCCGGCTGAAGATTGCATGTTTTGACCCAAACCCACTTTGACCTACTAACCGCCAACCCACCCAATCCATCCATTTTGCTACCTCTAATTTTATTATTTTAATTTCAACAGTGTGATTTGGAAGAGCATTCACCATCTCAATGCAATCTTGATGGGAGTAGTAAGGCAGGAAGTAAACACATCAGCAGGAAACTCATGACTTTGTGGTAAAGTCTCATGTGCTTCACAAGCTGCCAGTAGAATACAGTCACGTGGTGAAGCTCCGGAAGAACTCGATGGATTCCAATCCTGGAGCTATAAATTTAGTATAATTAAATATTTTGTCAAGGGCTAAGAATAAAAGATTTATGAAATCAAAATGTCAAAAAATAGAAAAATTGTGATACCTCAATGAATGCATTGACTACCATCCCTGCAGCTGAACAGTCGAAAACATATATTGATGGAGTCTTCAACCACGAATCAAGGTCGCTTATAGGCAAAGGAATATACTGTGTATAACTCTACAACAAATAAAAAGAATTAGTCTAGCAAAATTATATTTAACAAAGGCATGAAAAGACTCCAAGAGAAATATATATTACCCTGTTAAAAAACCAGATTTCACCATTGGCAGTTGGCTTAGGTACACCATGGCCATTATAATGAAATAAAACCCTTTCAGATTTTGCATATTTTCGACATGTAGTACAGAGTTTCTTTACTTCTTCCACTGTCGGATCTAACTGAATCTTGTATTTGGCCTGTTTCAATGTCCCATTATCAGATGACAATTCTATAGAAAGTTGTGGGTGTTGAATGGTGTAATTAAGCAATAATCTCTCACCTTAGGTTGCCACCTTTCGTACTGAAAACTCAATGTTTTCCCGATTGTTTCAAGTGCTTTTTGTGGGGCCATAGAGAATGGGTCTGAAACCAAATAGATTGAAAAATGACATGTGGTAAGATGCTTTCAAAATTTTAAACACATTCTGAAACCAAATAAAAGGGATGTAATTATTAGTTTCCAGTATAATTTACCAGATTATGACTAAAATTGGGATGTCTAAGAAAAACTTATATAATTGAATAACTATTTGAAGCACTATATGGTTGAGAAAAGAACGCAAAAATGCCAAAGAGAAAACAGATATAAGAAGAGGAAGTGTTCCAAAATGCAGAAATGAAAGTAGAATATCAAATATACATTTAAGACTAACAAAAAGAGAAAACATGAACATCATAACTATACCTATCCAGCACTCCATCCTGGCACAAGGTGAAATCTTTATAACATCAGGCGGGTCCACGCTAATATTCAAACATAGAACAAGCGCAACACATCCTGTTTTCATCTGCAGTTGAAAACAAGAATTTAAATCTAATTAGGCAAGTAAACAAATAAGGCATGGATATTTAATGAAAACTTAACTTGTAGAAAATACGGGTTGATTTAGGAAAACTTCTTTTAGTTCCATCAAAAAATTGTAAGCTTTATTAGTTTATATATACTTCCAACTGCATTAAGCTTCCTCCTTTATTACTATGTACAAAGCAATGCCATACTGATTTACAAGCGTATATAGCATTCTAGGATTTTACTTATGTCGAAACTTGCATATAGAAAATTGCACAATTCTAACGCTGTTTAAACCTCAAAAGACAATCCCGCCTTTGTTTTGGGAATTTCCAGTTATTAGAGTTGCATGTGTATTTTGATTCACCTATATTCTAGGTTAATATTACAGAATCTAAAATGTGAGTAAAACCTAGAGCAATGACTTAACAAAATAGTCTATCAGACAAGAACTAAACTGCCAGTAACAAAATAACAACTAGTCAACTACATAAATTTTTCAGAATTTTAGCAATACCAGAGCGAATCCCTTCTAATCGAAACCGCACCCATGTGTAACCTGTATTATATCAGCTTTTACCAGTCTGGCATCTTAAAGAACTTTTTAGACAAGTAGGCATATCCATTTTTAGTTCAAAAACAGTAAACCCCTTGGAAGAGAAGCTAACTCGTTATTGTGATATTGCACTTCTATAACACCAACAAATTACTAACTTCTTCCTCTCCAGCAATTAATAGTCTTTTTTACAATGCTTGGAACCACTGAAATGAGCTAAAATAACTAAAAAGGCATTCACGCCAAAAAGTCACATCTTTGTTACTTCTCCATTTTACCATGTTAGAATGACTTAATGTAACATATTTAGATCCCAATTCCCAAGGAGTTTCTCCATAACTTTCACTTCTACAATTAATATCTCTCATCAACCAACATGATATCATCGGTGAAAAGATTATATTGTGAAACATCATCTCACGTGTCCTTCATGTGCGTGTCCATAGAACCTAAGCAGTTAATGCGGTAAAATATCGGATATCGGTCAAGGACCGATATTTGAGATATCGGTTATCGCGGTGAGATATCGGTGGGATATCGGTAACCATAAATTTATATAAAAATTATATAATAATCATCAGATTCAATAGTCATACACTAGAAACATAAAATTTATGTATAAATTTTTAAATTTATAAATATAACATTACTTTTATGCTTTTTATGTATAAATTTATAAGTTTGAGGACCAGATATAAATTAGTAAAAATGTAGAGGGGTTAAAAGTTAAAAATCCAAACTTAATAAACCCTAAATCCATCCACCGGTTCATTATACGCCGTTCCCCTGCTCCACCGTTCCTCTCTGCCTCCACGCTCACTAGCTCCAAAATCAGATCGAATGGGTTTGAAATCGTGGATTGCTGGGTTGATTTCCCACAATGGAGAAACTGGTTGTTCGATTATGCTTCGAACTAAGGTAAGAATTCGATCTACTTGCTCGATTTGGTCCAAACCGAGAATATCGGTGATATAACCGATATTTAAAACTCCAAATTTCGGCGATATATCGGTTATCTCGGCCGATATTCTCGGGAACGATATTCTAACCGATATTATATACAATTATACCGGCCTATGTCCGATAACCGATATATCGGTGATATATCACCGATATATCGGCCGAGTTAACTGCATAGCATAGAACGTGTCCATAACTAAGCAAAAAAATCACACGTCCTTCATGAACATGTCCATAGCTAAGCATAAAAAAATGAGGCAAGAACTTCCCGTATTATGAAAAGAACTAATCTTGTGATCACATGATTACACAGTCACTGCAAGTATAAAAAGAAAAAAGATCTTTGTTATTGACACGGTTAATTTGAACATTTCACTCTTAGTTGTTGGGTGTGAAGGCTTATTGGGCCGGACTGGGCCAAATGGGCCCGATGGGCCTGTGCTGATTTGGGCTGGGCTTTTGGGTCATCTGCGGCTGGGCCTCTTGGGCATATTAAGGCTGAAAGAACGAGATTAGAAGCTGGCGGCAGCCTTAGGGTTGTTTGGTTCTATTTCTTGTTGATTAAGTTATTGCCTTATTTAATTAACCTTAATCTTGGTATTATATATATCCTTATGATGTAAGTGTATTCCATGAGCATCTAATAAGAATAAACCCTAGTTGCAACAGTGGATGTAGGTCACCTTGACCGAACCACTATAAATCTCTCGTGTCTCTTTTCTTTTCTGTTTATTGATATTGTGCGTGTGTGTGTGATTCCGCTGCGTTACCGACTTTGATACCTAACAAGTGGTATCAGAGCTTTGGCTCGTTGTTTACACACGGTCTGCACTGGTTCAATCGCTGAAGGGGTTAAGGGCTGTTCGAGAAGGGTAGGCTATCAAGGTTTCTGTTTTGATCTGCTGTCTCTGCCAAAGGTAGTGGCTGTTCGCTGGGTTGCTAAGTTTCACGATTAAGGGCTGCTGTTTTGCACCAGGTATCGTCGCATATAGCTGCTGTTTCGAACTGCTGCTGTGAATTCTGCTGTGTTTACGATCTGCTGCTGGAAGGCTGTTTGCGGGCCTGTTTTGCTTCTATTACTGTAGCGATTAGGGTTAAGAGAAACCCTAAAAGCCGTCGCAAGTGGGGGCCAGAAAGAGGCTGATCGGAAACATTTTTTTGTGATTTTGCGAATAGGGTTTGGTCTATTAAACCCTTGAAGTTGCTGCTGATCACGGTTTTTGCGGGTGAAGCGCCGGTTCGGGTGTTTCAGGGTTTAGGGTTTCTTTGGAGGTTGCTTGACTTCGGTTGGTGGACTTTCTTAATTTTGGTTTTTTTTTCTGATTCTCGTTTGCAATGGGTGAAGACGGGAAAATTCGAATCGAAAAGTTTAACGGGACTGATTTTGCATGGTGGAAGATGCAAATAGAGGCGTTATTCGGTGAAAACGATTTGGAGATGGTATTGGCAGAAAAACCGGATGGAATGAGTAAGGCTGACGAAGTGGTTTGGAACACTAAGGACAAAAAGGCGAGATGTAAGATTGTACTAGCTTTAACGAGGAGCATAGCGTTCAATATCAAAGAGGAAACCACGGCTTATGGTATGATGACGGCTCTGTCAAACATGTATGAAAAGCCGTCTGCCGGTAATAGAGTGTTCCTGTTAAGAGAGTTATTCATGATGAGGATGAATGAGGGAAGCTCGGTGCCTGATCACATAAATAATATAAATTCAATTTTGTCCAGGCTATCGACCGTTGGGACAAAGCTTGATGATGATACTCAAGCTGCGATATTGTTATCCTCTTTGCCTGACAGCTGGTCAGGTTATGTGACGACAATCACTAATTCTGGTGGAGCTGGGAATTTGAAGTTTAGCGTGGTCCGGTATAGTATTCTGGGTGAGGATATTCGCCGGAGGAACACTAGTGGAGGATCTTCGTCTTCTGATATATTCAATGTGTGCAGAGGAAGGGAAAATAACAGGAGCAATGGGAGTTGGGGAAGGTGTTCCTCTAGAGCTCGGAAAAATGTGAGGTGTTGGAGCTGCAATGAAGTTGGGCATGTGAAAAGTCAGTGTCCAGGAAGGAATAAGGAAGAGTCTGGGAAGAATGAGGGCAAAAGGCAGGTATACACGGTTCAGGCAAATGAGGAATCTGATGATGTTTTGGTTTGCTGTGTAGAGTCTTCTACAGATTCTTGGGTTATGGATTCTGGTTCTTCGTTTCACGCGATGCACAGCGGGGAGACGATGGAGAATTTAAAGGTTGGTAACTTTGGGAAGGTACGAATAGCTAATGGTGATGTTCTTGATGTTACGGGCATGGGTGACGTGAATTTGGTTACTTCTTTGGGAACCACATGGAACTTGAAGAATGTCAGGGTTATTCCAGCTTTGAAGAGTAAGCTTATCTTTGTCGGTCAGCTGGATAAACAGGGACTAGAAGTAAAGTTTGGTGGAGGCAAGTGGAAGGTAACTAAAGGTAATCTGATAATTGCTCGTGGAAACAGGCGAGGTTCTTTATACATGGTGGAGGTACCTGCTGAGGGAAGTATGACCGTCCCTCAAAACAAAGTTAGGTTCGCTGAATCAAAGGGGCGAAAGAAGGTTCAATTTGCAAGAGGGGAGCCTGGTGCCAAGGTGATTCAAGCTGAGCGGGGTCGGAGGTCAAAACCGGGTCAGGGGTTTGGTGACAGTGGGAGCATGGGGCGTGTTCCGGGTACAGTTACAAAACAACGGTGGGTTTTGAAGACCGGTAGTCCGACTGTGAAAATCTCTCTTATGGAAGTCTTGCTAAAGGAGGAGAGTGGTGGTTCTCGGGTTATCTCTGGAACTGGTGGATCGTGCAAACCAGTTGAGATAGAGAATGAGTTGGAGCTCGGGGGAGCCTCAACTGCCTTTCATGTACTTGATGAGAGGGGGATTGCAACTAGGGGGACTTTGATGAAGTTTGAGCTTGTTTATGGGAGCTCGGGAGACTTTGGATAAGGAGGATACTGGAATTACTGGATTAGGGATAACTTGGATGGTGTTTGTGGATTGAGCAAAGCCTTCAAGTGGGAGATTGTTGGGTGTGAAGGCTTATTGGGCCGGACTGGGCCAAATGGGCCCGATGGGCCTGTGCTGATTTGGGCTGGGCTTTTGGGTCATCTGCGGCTGGGCCTCTTGGGCATATTAAGGCTGAAAGAACGAGATTAGAAGCTGGCGGCAGCCTTAGGGTTGTTTGGTTCTATTTCTTGTTGATTAAGTTATTGCCTTATTTAATTAACCCTAATCTTGGTATTATATATATCCTTATGATGTAATTGTATTCCTTGAGCATCTAATAAGAATAAACCCTAGTTGCAACAGTGGATGTAGGTCACCTTGACCGAACCACTATAAATCTCTCGTGTCTCTTTTCTTTTCTGTTTATTGATATTGTGTGTGTGTGTGTGATTCCGCTGCGTTACCGACTTTGATACCTAACATTAGCCCCAAGGATAATCATCATTACAACAGCAGCACCAGGAAAAACATGCTCGGTCCAGCATTTAAAATACAGAATTTCCAGCAAATATCTAACCAAACTTTATAATCATGTGAATCCTAGCTAACAAAATGAAATCATGTTAACCTAATATCCAACACTAATAGGATACGGATCCAGGTTACCCTACTCATCCAATCAGTATTTGAGTATTGACATTGAGTTGGAAAATGAAAACTAATAGGTTTAATACAAATAAGCTGCAAGCATATATCTTATTGACTATCAAACTAACTCCTAGATATATAAAATGCAAAAAGAACACAAATTACCCTGTCCTTCGGCCGCCATTTCGATACCAATCCGCTTTCAGCAGGACCGGATGGGGTGCAAGCCTCAAATGCATCATGTCTAAGCTCAGTCAACACAATATTATGTGGCAAATAGGCCATACTAGTAGCTGGTATCCCAGTGACCACCACATTTCCATTTCCAGCTCCACTGGTACTACTAGCAACAGTCTCTGAATCCTCCCTATCCATGTTGCTATGACTCTCCCTACTCTGCACACCAGCTACTGAATCAGAAGATGAATCCCTGTCCCTATCCCTATCAGCATCCACTACTACATCTTGAACAACAACAGTTGGATTCAAATTAGAATGGCGCGAACTCGAATACCGATCCAGGTGATTAGAAACCACCGCCTGTGAAAACCTAGACTCCATCAAATCTCCCAATGCCATCCAAATTGAAATCAAACAAGCAAACTCTGAGCCCTAGGTAGGACAACCGAGCGTTGCCTCTATTCGAAATTGAAGACAGATTTACCGTGTTTGAAAGAGCAATAAGCGAATCGCTAATCAACGAAGCCGCTAAACCAGCGGCGCATGGAGATTCCTATGATGAAAGAGAGGGGATTATCCAGCTTCGTCCAAAAACCCTAGGGTTGTGGATGATTAGACGGGAGGCGATGGTGTGTATGAACCCCCTAGCTGAAGATACGAAGGAGAAGAAACCCTAGAGCAGAAGCAGGTGATTGATGATGTGAGGGGGGATGTGGAGGCGCATGTACAGTAGTGCGGCTGAACAGAGGAGAGAGAGAGATGGTGGATTTTCTGGTGTTAAATATTTTATATAAAGCTTTTATAGGAAATTCATAACATCACATGCTAAAATGGTCTAATCTTCATACAACAAAATTTAACATCAAATATAGCATACTGCTATAAATACATATTTAAATGACATCATCATGCGAGACGTATAAATGGTAAGAAAAGTGTATATTAGTGACGAGATGTATATGATGTATGTTGTCACATCATTTGTTTCTTTATTGGTTAGAAAACTATCTGCTCGTATAAAAGAAATAGATTTGATTTTGAAAGCTAGAAATGAAAAAATATCGAGGATCGTACCCTTAGCTATTAACAAAACAATGGAGGAGATCAAAGTCAACGTATACACGTGGGTGAAAAATAGAGCAAAATTATACGGTCTAGATTTGATATCATGGTTCTTTGTAATTCAAAGCTTTTGTCAATTTTTTATTTTACCATTCTTGCAATTTTTGTGCATATCCAATGACCCCCCCCCCCCTCTCGCCGCAAGGGGCGCTGCCCCTACCATCGAGGGCTAACCCGGACAGGGCGCTGCCTCCTTGGAACCCCTTGGTCAATATGGAGCCTTGAACCACCGGGTTCGAGGTAATATACATGAGTAAAGTCTTTGTACAGGTGTACATTCGACACCTCATAACTTGCTAACTACTAAAATGGCTTTGATGACAATAAAATTATCAACAAAGTGTTATGCATATACATTACACACATGTAAGTATTATAAAATATAGATGGTTCAAACAGGCTTGAAACAACTAAGTAAAATAGATTCTGTTTTTGTATGTAACATGTTTCCTTCCTTATACAAAATGATTTAATATCAAAGATATCCAATTTCACATAATGTTATCTTTACCTATAACCAAGCACAAGAAAACCATTTTAACAACTAGTAGTGATGGGTAATGAGGGTGAGTTACAACTTTGAAATTGAGAACAACAAAACTAATAAAGACATGTTTATACTAAAAAGGGGAAGAATCATAAGAAAACTCAATGTTTATGAGAAAACCAAAAAACTACTTATTTAATGTAAATAAAATAAAATAAAAAATAATAACTCAAAAAATAAATCAAAAATTAAAAAACTGTTTCGGAGACTTTGTTTCCCACGTCGTCCTCGTTCAAAAAAAAACTCGAAAAGTAGTGGGTTTAGTTTAGCTTTTAGGTTAGGTTTTTGGAGGGGTGGGGTGGGGGGTTTAGGTTTTTGGGGGGGTAGGTGGGGTGGGGTTAGGTTTTTGGGTGTGGGTGGGTGGTGGATTAGGTTTTTGGGGGTGGGTTAGACTTTTTGGTTTAGTTTAGGTTTTTGGAGGGGGGTGTAGGTTTTTGGGGGGTGGGTGGGGGTTTAGGTTTTTGGGGGTGGGTTGGGTTTTTGGGTGTACTACACATATGCATTAAGAGTTTTTTGGTTTTTCTCATTAAAATAAGTTTGATAGTAAACTCACCCCTATACTAAAAAAAAACCTTAATAATTATAGAACTACAAACTATTTTTAATACAAGGAAACTAGAAGACATATCTTTTAACTCACATTATTCTAATCAATACTTATCCAAATCATACCAAACTTTATATGAAAGTTTTTTTAACATGTTTTTAGTTTATTCCGAAGTTTCATGCCATCCAATAGTTATAACCCAGAACTTACAACAATGCATATGTAGCCATATTTAGGCAAATTTATATTTGGAGCTACACAATTCTGATTAACATAATTCTTGATTCACATGAAAATCTTCTTGTGTCTTATATATCATCATTGTTCTCGACTGTTTTATATTCTGTAATCGTTAACAACTTCCGATGCAACACACTTTGATGCAAACTTAATGTGTTTTTTTCTTCCTAGCTCCATAACTTGTGCATCTTGTATTATTTATGCTCTCGTATCATGTAGGGTTTACACAAACACAACAACGAAGTCAAAGTTGTCAACTAGCTTCTACGTGACTATGACATCGAGTAAGATACTGTCAAAAGGATTACGTTTGGATCACACAAACTCAAGAAATATTACAGTGCCACTTGCCACATCATAATTCATACTCAGTATAAAGGGGTCACACTTGCCATAATACACAAACCACCATTACTAAACTAATAACTTTATGTGAAACTAAAACAATTATATGACTCGTTGTTAGGTCATAATGGATATGAATTATACTCAATGTACGGCTTAATAGAGCCTAAAATAAAAATATCTTGGTTTTTGAAGTTCAAAACACCGACTAGACTCTAGAGGCAAGGCCGACCTAATGGGCCAAGGGGGTAAAGCAAAGACTTGGGGCCCTCAAGTTTTTTAAAAAGTTTCATATATATTGGGCTTTTGTCAGGTTGGTACTAGTAAGGAAAATAATGGGCCAAACAGGAAGATCGGTTTCGATTTTTTCACACAATATATGGATGAGGGAGATCAAATGACAACCGGCTTCACGGTTCAAGCGCCAATGGTGGAGATCAAACGACAACCGACTTCAAATTTCACAATCGCCAATGATGGGGAGATCTCCAAAATCCCTCCAGCTTAATGGGCTTGTCTAACATATGCCCTAAGATATCTAACTTATGTCTTAAATGTAGTTTATAATCAAACTTGATGTTCGGAATAGAGTTGGTAAAATTTTGGTAGGAAAGCGAGTCACTTTTGATACTTAATATATTGTTGCAATAATAGGAAGAAAAAAATTTAGTTTAGAAGCAGTAAATATTAATTATGTTTGTATAAAACTGTATATTTAATTAAAATACCATAACTATTGTTATAAAATGTAGACGGTTTCATCAACTAGTGGCTGGTAATGGTGAAAAAGTTACGAAAATGACCCGATTTTTTAACCCCTAAAAAGGTCGAGCCGCCCCTTTCTATAGGAAATTCGTATTAAACACCATGGTTTTTTTAAACATATGTCAAACATTTTTACATAGTGAAAAACTGAAAATGCAAAGAAAACAAGAATACAAGATTATAGCATATATTTCTTTCAATAAAACACAAGACTTTGTAGAGACAAACGGCTATTTATTCAACGCGCTTTTGATACCAGATCTTCAAAGCTTCGACAACGAATAGTCCATAGCGTCGACAAGAAAATCTTAAAAAAAAATAGAGAAGACAAACTTATAAATCATTTTTTAACCTTTTAAAAATGATTTATCATATAAAATCTATAGAAACACACCTGCATCTTGTTTGGTGAAGCACAATGGTGGAGTGATCCTAAAAACATTACCATAAAATCCACCTTTGCCTATCAACACCCCCAAATCTGCCAAACAGAACCTCTTAAATGATTCATAGCAAAAATCAAATAAAAAATGTTGTTAAATCATATATAAAGTTAAACATTAATACATTATTCATACCTTTCATGTTGTCCATCACTTCTAATACTTCTGCATTCGCCGGAGTTTTTAATTTCCGATCAGCGACGAGTTCGACTCCAAGTATCAACCCTCTTCCTCGTACATCTCCGATAACTTTTATAAGCCACAAATTCAACATATTTATAAAAAATATTAAATTTTCACCCATATGTGGTCGACTATAGTTTTATGTAATTTAGTCATGATGTAAATTTTGAATTAGTTGACTATAAAAGGTCAAAGCAATCACTCAAAGAGGGAATAAGTAATCATCAACTTAAACTTAGATTACACGGCTAAGGCGGCTAAATTTTGTTGAAACAGAAACATGGGGTTCACAAAAACAACCAATCAAAAAGCGTCACGTAAGCTAACCCGGCTAAGATCTAGATGGTACATTTCCTAACCTGGCTAAATTTTAGCCAGGTTAGTTTACGTGGCGTTTTCTGATTGGTTGTTTTTGTGTCCCCGTGTGTTTTTTTCTCTTTTTGTGTTCTAGCTAAGGTCTAACGAGTTAGTTTATGTGAGGTTTTCTGATTGGTTCTTTGTGGATATGTTTATTCTTGAATGGATAAAACGTCAGTGTACGTTTTGTAAGTCAGCATGTTCATTTGCGTGATTACCCCTCAAAAAGGTGAAACTATGCTTTCATAACTGAGCCGGTTATCAAACTGATAGTCCTACCGGTCCCCTGGTCGGACCATTTTAAAAATTAATCAACGTCATAAATATGTTAAAATTAAATAAAATATAAAACCACTTTATCTTTCGATATGTATTTGCAATATTAGTAAAATATAAAGCCTAAAATAAATAAAATATAAAGCGGTTTTGTCATGAGAATAGGGCACTTACTTTCATGTTTATCTTGGAGGGAGGAGAGACGTTCCTTTAAATAGGATCCAACAACATGTGCATTCTCTTGAAGTTTTTCTCTCTCAATAACTTTGAGAACCGCAAGTCCGGCAGCCGTACTAACCGGGTTTCCTCCAAACGTATTGAAATAATTTCTTCGGGTCAGAACCTTTGCGACCTCCGGGGTTGTGACCACCGCCCCGAGGGGAATCCCATTTCCAATACCCTGTAAGAAAACATAAAAATATTGTGATAAATGTTTTAGGTCAACTCAACCCATTTTGTCACATTACAAAATACCTTAGCCATTGTGACTATATCAGGTACAATGTCATGGTTTTGAAATCCCCAAAAGTTGCTTCCCGTACGAGCGAATCCACATTGAACCTCATCGGCAATCACAAGCCCTCCTGCCTTCTTAATGGTACTATAAACACTTGTCAAGTAACTCGGGGCCAGTTCAACAATTCCCCCGACCCCCTGTATCGCTTCAAAAATAAAACCCGCAGCATGACCCGAGGTTCCATACTGAATTATGTCTTCGACGTCTTTAGCATATTTTTCTCCATCCGATCCGAATGCTCCTCTATAAGGATCCGGATTTTGTGTGTGGTGCACCCCACTCTAGTACCCAAAACATCATACGTAAAGAATATTCGTTAGTTATTATAAAAAAACCGATATAGAGTCTCTCGAGTTAATTTTACCTGCACGACATTAAATTTCCAGTTACACATTGCAGTAGCCCCCATCGTCCCAGCCGCGTTACCATGGTAAGCATTCCTCAACGATATAACGTCTTGACATCCTGTGTACAACCGAGCGATCATCATCGCTAACTCATTTGCCTCGGTACCCGAATTAGTGAAAAACACAACCTGCCACCAACACATTAAATTGGTTGGTTTGTTCATAAATAGGTCTAAAGTGTCGCCTCGTTTATAGTTTCTCTCGAATTATATTTAAAACATTAACTATTATTTAAATACAAGAACAAGTAAACATAAAAGAACTTTCACCCGACCCGACGATTTTTGCGTTCATTTTGCTAGATATGATCAGACTTAAGAGTAAGTGAAGGAGAACCTTGAGATCGCCGGGCATCTTCGAGGCTAGGGCTTCCGCAAAATCAGCAATGACATGGTTAAGGTAGAGAATGGTGGAATGTTGTATCTTGCTAGTTTGGTTCACGATGGCTCGAACCACATCAGGGTGACCATGACCACAACTTACTGTAGCAATTCCTCCAAATCCATCCAGGTATCTTCGCCCATTCTCGTCAAATAAATATTGCATCTTTCCATGGACAATATTCACCTGTTTATAAAAAAAATAATTATAATTATATACATAAGTACATAACATTAGTCAAATTTTTTACTACTATCAAACTATGGGTCTTATAACAAGACCAATTTTAAATAAAAAAACAACCACCATATAGACACCTTTTTTTTTACTACTATCAAACTATTATAATAAGACCAATTTAATTGGTCCAATTATATACCTATCTAAATGAAAAGGACTTCTACAGTGCTTTTGCCTATTTCCTTTAATATTTTATTTCTACCCACTAAACTTTTGACACATAATTTGTTTTTTTTTATATAATATTTTCATTTTTAACCCTTATATTATATATAATATACGTTTTCTAACACGTTTCATTTTCTATTAATTTCGTTTACATTTAATAACTTTCGTTCGTTAAATTTTTTTCAAGATACGGAGTGCGCGGTTATTTTTAGTATTTTTTTTCAATGTTATGATATAGTTTTTTTTAAACGGAGTTGTATTCAAAATAGAGTTTTTATTGTATTGTTGCTTATTGCGAGTGTCGTTACCGTTTTGGTACCGTGACGAGTCGAACTTATTATGAGCGAACAACAACATTGTCGGTATTGGTATTATCGGAACCCGTATCGGTATTCGTTTTTATCGTTTTCGATGACCTGAACCGCTAATTTTTTTTTGTTTTCTTCCTTCTTTATTATTTAGTTTTATGTTTCTTTTTTATTAAATTATTTTTACCGCGACACCTACACTTTCATTTAAATTTTATTAACGATGAGCCGACACCCGCCGCGAAGCACGGGTATAACCATCTAGTTTTAAATAAAAAACAACCACCACCACATAGACACCTGGAGCAATTCAATGCTAAAGATTTTAATTTGTAAATTCAGATTTCAACTTATTATTCTAAAACACATATTTATTCTCTTCAATGCAATATTCTTTTTCAAGCATCCTTTCATCACTTTTACATTTATTTTTCATTACCAATTTATTTTTTTATAACAAAACAGATAATTTATAAAAATTTATATAAATTATATTTCCTTATAAAAGATTTTTTTTTAAATTAAGCATTACATATTTTTAATATTATACCCGTATATTACATTTAAAGTTATAAATAAATGTGATATAAACCTAATCAATGCAGATAATTAATGCAGATGATACTAGCCATAAACCGGTTCCACATAAAATCAAAATAAAAATATGTTAAAACCCAACAATGGCCCCACACGACCATTCACTATTTTTTTTAACACCAATTTGGATCACTGACGGGTCACTGGTCCACCCGATCATCTCCACCCTCACAAGAGGAAACCCATCATATGTGAGAAAACCCCCTCGCCCAACTTGGACCCCTCTTTAATTTTTGCCACAAATGGGACTTGAACCTAAGACCTCCTCATTTTGATGAAGTCTTGGTATACAACTTTGACACTAGACCATTCACTATTCTAACTATTGTTTTAAACGTGATACATAAAATATATAATAATTAAAATTAATTATGTAAAACTAAACCATTTTATTATTTTGTAATAAACACACACCGTAGAGCGTGGACCCCTTCACCACTAAACTGTCATAAAGATCAGCAATAAAAACATGTCGTATAATGTCACGTCATTTTAATCAAAACCTACTATAAACTACCCTCAACAGGGGTACAATCCGTGAACCCTCAATGTAAACCCAACATGAACCCGAAAAAACCCGCATCCGCTACCCGAGCGGGTGGCGCCAGTGTTCCCATGAACCAGATTGATCCCGAAGGGGAAGCCGAAGCCCACCCCTTTCACCCTTACATAATTTAAACCCTAAACTTAACCATCAGGATGTCCTATTGAGAATAAGCACGTACCGGTTTCGTGTAGAAGCAGAACATGGAAGGGCTCAGAAACTCTTTACGCTTCCGAATAATCTCCTCCGTGGTAGGACCCGTGTACCGCGGCGGAGAGTATTCGAAACGCGGTAACGTCGGAAAACTCGGTTCCTCATTCTTTGATGCAGATGCAGCCTGTTCAGGCATCGGAGAGAACCAGCGACGGCGACACCGGGAGAATTCATCTTTTGCCGATCTCAATCGCGAAGTTGACGTCACTAATCTCTGCATTTCCGGTGACCGTTGTAATTTTTCCGATCAAATTGGACGAATATGAAGGAGATAAGACAGAAGGCACACTGAAGGATCACGTCTCTTTATTGTTATCGATCATTGCGTTTATATCAAAGAAGTTACAATTATTTAATATTTTGTAGATTTATTTATATTTCATAATTATATAAACACGTCATTGTTTTTTATTGAATTATAGAATATTCTGGAAAATGACCAATTATTAAGCACCGTATGGGTTTGGGTAGTGACTGTCACTAACCAACGAAAATAAACATAAAAAATGTATTCAAGTAGACAAATAGTAATATTCAAGTTTTTACTATTATTATTGAATAAGTTTATATATTAAAAATAGATTACAACTACTAAGCTTTACCGCAAGGTTGCGACGATCATTTGTTGTGGAAGTATGTTTGGCGTATGTTGTTTTTTGCTTAGTTTTGAACATAAAAACGTTGACAAAAAAGCATCCAACGATGATTTCATGACAAAAAAGCGGTTTAACAAAAAGCTAAAACCGTGTGAAACGGTCGAGAACAAAAAAACCATAAAAATAAAACCCAAATAAAAAACTGAATAAAAAAACTAAATATGTTTTACATCGATCGAAAAAAATAAAAACAAACAGCAACATGGGTTCAAAGAACACCGATAACGTCACCGATTTTGTCCGTTTGTTACCATTTCGGTTCATGAATGCACCGGAACTCGTTATAATTTACAATAGAAAATGAAAAATAATTTGTGATGGTTTTGTCACACAAATGTTGTATGATGTTGCCCAGAAAATAAAGGTGTGCTTTACGTCTGCCGAAAACCATAAAAACGAACAATGATACCGGAAACTATGTTGTTCACTCATTATCAGTTTGGCTCGACACCGTATTGATAGCGGTAACGGTACCTGCTATAGCATATGATAAAAGAAAAACTTGATTTTTAATAATTCCGTTTTCAAAAAAAATTATATCGGAATGTCGACAAAAGAATAAATTAAAGAAAGCTGTGTATTTCGTTTTTTTAAGTTAACGAACGTAAGTTATTACATGATAACGAAATTAATACAAAAATAATATGTTGTAAAATGTTAATTATATTAAGTATAATGGGTTAAAATGAAAAAAAAATCAAGAGCGTGCTAGCTAGGTACAATAATCCTGAACGATGGTGTTTAATATAGATATATAGTTATATCTAATACATAAAGTACATACCTAAATACCTAATACATGAAACTTATACATTGAAACCTAATACGCAATTGAGATCTAGAAAGTAAAACCTAATACACAAATACAAATATAGAATATGAAACCTTAACTTTTAAGGGTTATCTCAACATAATATTGAGACGTGAGAGAGATAAAGAATGGTAAGAGACGTAGAGTGTATAGAGATTGATTGAGAGTCATGAGTGAGTCAGCAGCACAAAGATGTTTATTGATATGATTTGTTTATCGAACCACAGAAACTAAACCGCTTACATAACGCTAAAATCCAAGTTTAACCAAATTATTATTAGATTGACAAGTGTAAATTTGCAACTTTTATCATATTGTGCCAAGATCTCTTGATGTATTTAAAATTGTTCACGGTGAATTTAGGACTCTTGAGATGACTAGTTAGTAGAAGAAACTAACAAGAATGTTATGTATATGTCAATTTTTGGTAAATAGCCTAACAACTGTTTATATATTAAAGTAAGTAAAAATCAAATTATTATTTGATCTTGAGTGTCTACTATTAGGATTTTATTATGGTAACGTAAGCCAATATGAAAATGAACATGGTAATTTAGTTATGGTTTAAAAGGACCTGAAAATAAAATCCCAACCGTTTTTTGGAACAAAAAGCCTCATGGTTGGGCTCGGAATAGTCTTAAGAGGGGGATAGATCCCATTCGGGTCAGCCTCAAGGCCCTCAACGATGGTGTGAAGTTGATTCTTTCTCTTCTTGGGTCCAGTTCAGGGTTGCATCCACCAAGGGCGGACCTACCTTGAGGATAAGGGTAGCCCCTGCTACCGCTTAACTTTTACGCGCAATGCAAATTTTTTTTACGGTTTTATGTATCCGTTACCCTTTACGTTACCCATGAGCAAAGTTTACGTTACCCCTCAAATTTTTTAAAAAACTCAACAATTCATAAAAAGTCAAAAAAATTATAAAAAACCTAATAGTTTATAAAAAGTCTCCACATTTTATTAAAGGTTTTGAGGTATTGTGTTTTAATAAAACATTTGTGTTTTAGCCAGACCAAATGTTTTATTAAAACCTAATACTTCAAAGTCTAAATTCTCATACCCAACTTACCCAAGCGGTCGGTCAAGAAGAAAAACAGAGAGCGAGAACTGTAAGACTGTGAGAGTCAGAGACCGACCACTCAACCGGCCGCTCAACCTGAGTTGAGACCACCGCCCGACGCCGCCTTCGCCAAATCCCAGTTAGGGGTGTTCATGGTTCGGTTTGAAACCGTGAAACCTCCCAAACCGGTCATCGGTTTGGTTTCGCGGTCGGTTTCAAAAATTTTAAACCGTAGTGAACGGTTTGGTTTACGGTTTATACCAAAAATTATAAATTTTTATAGTTCCGGCCCCCTTTATAGGAAAAAAATCTCGCCTCCCTACGTTTTTTTTTCAAGCTCTACCACTGATGTTACCGTCAAAAACAAATTTTGTTTAAATGAAAGTACGGTTTAAAATTTTTTTGTTTCATTTACATGAAAGTACGATAAAAAAAATTTCGTTACCCCTAAACTTTTGTTCTAGATCCGCCACTGGTATCCACATAAAACTCTCGTTAAATGACCCGGTTGCCGTAGCTTCGATGACACTCTGACACTCAAATCATCTCAGTAATGATAATCATTTAGGTGTATCTTGTATACTCTGTTTATATTGAGGAAGGCCATTTTGGCTTTAGCCCAAACAACCCAACCATAAGTTAGGCTTACCAAAATTGGAGGAAGTGAGTTATATTTGTTTCATATTTGGAGGAAGTGAGTAACACGTTTCATTCTTTGAAAAAAAAAACAAATTTATCATTTTAGCTTAGATTTTTAAGTTTTTTAACTCATTAATTTTGTATAAGATAAGTTCAGGTAGTAATTTTATTTTTGAAAACAATCTCGTAAATCTAAAAATAGTATACGTTTTTTGAAACAATTGAAATCTAGTTATGAGGTTTTATTAATATTTTGAATTATTTCAAGCATGGAAAATACGACAAAATAGTAACCAAGTTTCAAATGTGTTTTAATTAGATCATTCACCATAGTATACCCGATGATGTATACCGTGTAAGATACGTATTAAGTAGTCTAATTGTAAAACTTTTGAAACTTAATTATTATTGTACAAAGTTACCTCTTTCAAACAAGTATCAACAATTCAAACAAGTACCAACTAAACTTATTTAAAATCTTAATTATTATTTTCTTCCTTTTTCCTTTTCCATAACATATAAAAACACATTCCACCCAAACACACAAAAAGAACAATTCCATCAACAACAACAATCAAAATCAATTCCCATTTCTTCAATCCATTCCCATTCTTCTCACCCTCCAAAACCTTCACCATAAAACTCATTCCTTCACCAACATTATCAACCCACTTCATTCCTCTTATCTCTCCATACAAATAGCACTCCCTATATTCACTTGTAAACAATGCACCCACACACGTACAATCCTTTACACACGAACCCGCACATGACTCCTTTGTCGCGTTAACGATCTTATTATTTTCGTCTCTCAAAACGCTCGTCGCATTTCGTATCTCTTTCATATTGCCCCTTGAAGCTTCACAAAAGTGACCCGTAAACCCCTCGATTTTCAAAAATGAACATTTGTTAGAAAAAGTACAAATTTCATTCACTTTGCAAAAATTCGGTTGATCACATTTGTTCCTTGGAGCTTGGAACGAGGCTTCAAGTTTGCGCGTCGTGGTTGAGTAGTAGTAAAACCCTAAGTTCCCAGTTGCATTATCAATGGCTAAAAACCTTAAAACTTTGAGTCTTTTTGAGGGGATTTGGGCAATCTTGTGCCTATTATTGTTGAGTAATTGCAGCCCGTTTGTCGCCAAGCGAATGAATGATATGTTTTCTGGTTTCTTGGGGTTGAATTCCCAATATGAGTACTTAAACTTGCCTGAATTCAAGTAAAGTGCAAGTTTTTCTTGATGAATTTCAAATGAATAAAATGAACTTGTATTTGTAGGGTATGAAGTTAGCTTTGTTTGGGCATTTAGTCTTTGTCCCCAAAGCATTACATTTGTGGGAAAATGAAAGGTTTGCCATATGATGTGGTTGAATTCATCCAAAAGAACAAGATTCCCAGTGTTTGATAATTGCAGCCTCTGAAACGTGCATAAACAACTTGTACTCAATCTTTAAGAACTTCTTTTGCAACAATCTAAAAGACATATCAAGATTGCATTTTGAGCTTGTTCGGTGCATGCATCAGTGACTTGTACAAGTCATCGATGCATGTTCAAAATGAAAATCCCAACAGGTAAGTTTTAACTACATTAAATCATTTATGGGTCTACCCAATAGGCGGATACACATGTGAAAACAAACAAACCTGACGTATAATAAGTAATTGGTACACATAAGATATCATAGAGTTTCATCGAAATATTTAATGTTTCATTTATGTGTCTTTTTTAACTAAATCAATTACTTTTTTTTAACAACAATACCTATATTATCAATGACTTGTATTGTACAAGTCACCAATGCATATTACTTGAACAAGCACTCGACTTATCAAGACATTTAATTTCATAATTTGTATTCTTATAACTTATACCTATAAACGTTTAGACTTTAGATTTTGTTGAGTTTAATGCATTGAACTTTAGTTAATAAGTTTTTCAATGAAAAATAAAAAAATGTTTCGGTATCAACCTAACCCAACCCAGCCGAGCCGAGCTAGCCAAAGTCATTTTGACCCGGACAAAAGAAAACATGCATTACAATGACCCTAAGTTTACCTTTATACCTTGGCCATAGGTTGCGGTTCGCCATCCTATTTGGTCATCGTGCCCCGTCAATCGCAAGTCCCCGTCTCTAGTGAGACCAATCACACACTTCTCAGTGGTAAAAAACCGCGATAAATGTGACGAGCTCCAAACCTTGAAGTCCCCAAGAAAAACATCAAAAGAACAAACATACTTTCCCTCAACGGCTTCAACCGTAAGGCCGGCCCGAAAGCTAGGCACCGGCTGACTAGTCTCGAGTACAAACGCTGGTGTAACAAACCCATCCATGTATGTACCGGGTATAACAAGGGTAATTTCGGCACCGAGTTGAAGGTTATCAGTGGTGCAATGGCCATGAAAGTGAGTTGAGAAATGAATGAGTAATGCAAGTGAGAAAAGTAGGTTCATGAGAGAAACAATTTGTGGTGTGTTTTCATATGGTTAGTAGTGTGTGTGTTTTCAGTGTGCTAAGGTTGAGAATTGAACCAATGGGAACAAAAAGAAGGCATGATTGTGTTGTTATCCCACTCCATAAAAGGTGGCATCATGCTTACTTTTCAATTTTCCTTCCAAATGGTGTAGGTTGGGCACTAGACAAGTAGACATTACCTTCATAAGGGCAACTTTATAGTACCACATATTTATATAATATTTTGGACATATAATTGTGGTTATGATGATACATAAATAGTATTTTTTTATAAGCTATTTGATTATCCTAATAGACAATAATATTTTAAAGTTCTTTTATATACATGTATATTTATACATTATGTTTGGAGTTTTTCTGTTTATTTATACTTTACCGTATCTCATTATAAGATACTTTAAAAAATACAAACTTGTATAGTATTAGAGACAAATATGTTTTATACTGTTTTTCTCTCCAGACCTCTACACCCCTCTCTCATTTTTTCGACAACAGTATAGTCTCTATTATCCATCTATCCCACTCTCTCTAAAAATACAATCCTTATATATCCCATTCTTAAGTTATATGTCAAATTTTATGGACAAAAGTAGTATTAAATTAAAGTTTGATGTGTTACTTTTCAAATGTAAAGTAACAATGACAAATCAAATTAAATGTTCTCTTTAGTTATTATTATAGTACATTCTAAAAATGTAACTATAAATTAGTTATCTTTTTATATTATGTATCAAACTATTATACTATGTGTACTATAAGATAAAGAATCATTTAATTGAAATTACATAAATACCCCAACTTGAAAACTGTGAGTGGGAGGTGATGCAAGACCTTCGAATGCAAATGGGTAATTAATACCCCGCTATTTCTTATAACTTATAAGAGTGGTTGCTGACGCACTTATGATGCTTATGTGACGTAGGCAATCTTATAACTAGGGGTCATTTACAAGAAATAGTCCCTCAACTTAAATTATTAGTCATTTTGATCTTCATGTAAACTATTGATCCACCCATAGATAATTGAGTTCTGATCGTAGAGCCAGGAGTTTTTTCAATATGGTCACTATTCTTTGGTTCCCATATTTCTAATAGCCTGATGTTAAAATTTTCGGTTTCTATCCGTTCGGATCAAGCTGGTTACATAATAAAAGACGATACCATTAAAAAAATTCATTATAAAATACGAAGTTTGTCTGTTTCATTTTTAACAACACTTTTTTTATTTGGCTCATTTGATATGTTTGAAAGGAAACACAATCCAAATCAACCGCTCTAAAAAAATGAGACGATCACTATCCGACTATTTACATATTGCAAATCCGTAGCTATGTTAATCTATTGAAAAATTGAGTACAAACAGGAGGTTCACGATAATGTCGTCTTACGTATGATTCAATACACAATGTAACACAAACAAATAGATGATCCAATATCATTCGGTTCAATACCGACCAACATTTAGCCATTCAAGTGTAACAATGTTTAATCAATTGAATAACATAAAATCAATGTAACTCTAGTACATCTTGTGATCACAAGAGTGCTTCACATGATTTACATGTAGAAATGTAAATTGAAATATTCAACAACCCTTTTCGCTCCCTATTAAACAATTCAATCAATACATACCGTGACTCTTAAGTGATGTCATTTAAGTATGTTTTTACTTAACCATGTAAGATGTTAAAACACCATGAAAGTAACACATATAAAGATAACAATGATGCAATAAGGGATGAAATTACGCATTGAAACGTCATGACGGTAACTGCCACAACCATCAAACGTTTGCAAAGTAACTGATGTTTCAGTTTACTCTGGATGACCATTTTGGTCTGGATGACCAATTTGGTCAGAATGACCAAATCTACTCTAGATGAGTAAATCTACTTCGGAGAAACAAATTTGTTCCGGATGAACTAATTTTACTCCGGATTAACAAGTTGGTCTGGATGACTAACTTTAACAGTTTTCAACTTCCAAATCATTTTTCCAGTAAAATTTTCCAATGCATAACAGCTCAACCCCAGCCAGGGCCACTGTGCCTTGGACCCTACTCCCAGGGCACTATCCTCGGACCCCCGTTTTTCAGTGGTCTTTACCCCTTGTGGAACGCCCCAAAACGGGTACATCTCATAGTTGGCACACAACATAACAAACATAGTTCTTAAACCGGAAATCAGAATCTATTACAGCGGAAGTCTTTAATTCAAATCATTCATCAAACTAAAACATGAAATATTGTCTATAACATGAACTATCAGGATTGGAAATGTCAGTCTTCAATACCGCAGCCCGATGTCCATGCTATCCAGCCCACATGGCTCTTTCACTTTTCTTTAGCTTTACCCTTTTTACCTGTCATGCATACTAAAAGTCAGCTAACGCTGGTGAGTTCCCTCTTTACTTTAAACTGTAAACTTTATCTTTGGTAGCTTAGTTTTATTAAAATAAAATAAGCTTTACTTTCACTTTCTTTGAAATAAACTTTTAACTATTACTTTAAAACTTTACAACGTTACAATTATAAATCTGTTACGTTACTATCTGTCATTAAAACTTTATCTTTAAGGAAACCCGTTAGGGTGTCCCACTGTACTCTGTCTATCATTTCACTTATACTTGACAAGTGACTTTATCATACTTTAACTATCACATATGGATCGTGGTCCGAGGACCAGATCCCTATCTTGCTTACACCTCAGGGTAAGACTTTTACTTTAGCGCTGCCCACACCTCAGGGTAGGACTTTCTTTCTCGCTTGCACGTTAGTGCAAGACTCCTTTAGCATTGCTCACACCTCAGGGTGAGACTTTCTCGCTTACACCGAAGTGAAGACTCCTTTAGCATTGCTTACACCGAAGTGTAAGACTCCTTTAGCATTGCTTACACCGAAGTGTAAGACTCCTTTAGCATTGCTCACACCTCAGGGTGAGACTTCTACTTTAGCATGCCTGCAGGACTTTCTACTATGCAACTACTATGCAATGCAATTACACTATTACACAAATAGAAATGCAATCACATAACTTTCATATAGACAAATAACACATATTAACACATAAGCATATAACATGGTATTTGTCACTGTCACTGTCACTGTCACTGTCGAGCTGTACCGAAGTACGGCTCCTTTATCGTTCTTTCTTTAGCTCATTGTTATCTTTCAAAAACTTGTTTAAAAGATAATACTATGCTCTTTTGTTCTTTATCTTTCATTTTATAAAAATAACATTTTTATAAAATACTATACTTTGCCTTTCATTTTATAAAAATAACATTTTTATAAAATACTATACTTTGCCTTTCATTTTATAAAAATAACATTTTTATAAAATACTATACCAGTATGCATGCCAGCCCAAAACCATTAGGAAAAAGGGCAATAAGAACTCACCAGATGAATCGTTTCTGTTTACACCTAGCCGGTTCCTGAATGTCACTATGGTCACCCACAATCTGTATAATCAAGTCATAGGCGTAAGGCTGTGTTCCTAGGGGACACTTAGACATTACTAGGCTTGACTCAGATGTTTCGGGTCATGGTTTCATTATCGAAACTAGGTAGTTTCGAGTCCTGGCTCCTTATCGAAACTATGTAGTTTCGAGCCCTGGCTTCTTATCGAAACTAAGTAGTTTCGAGTCACTGCTTCTTATCGAAACTAAGTAGTTTCGAGTCACTGCTTCTTATCGAAACTAAGTAGTTTCGAGTCGTATGACTTATATAAATTCTTAGTTAAGGTCTTGGGTCTATATTGAAACTTCGGTAGTTTCGATGGGTCTGCCCCTGTCGAAACTAGGTAGTTTCGATAGATGCGTCCATATCGAAACTAGTAGTTTCGACTGTGCAGTCTTCTTCCCCAAACAGAACCCTAGATCTGGTCCCTTTGTTCTAATCGATCAAGCTTTGAACTTTTTACGTTCGAAATGTTCCATTTTCCCCCATGAACCCAAACCCGTGGTTTGTTTCCAGTTTCACACGTAAAAATCTAAACCTTTACTCGATTATTAACCCGAAACCCGAAAGTTACAAAAACTCAGATTTAGGCATAATAATTACCTGTTATAGCTTCCTTCTCGTTCCTTTATGCTCCAGAGATGTTGAGCAACAATCCTCGAGACTTTGAGCTTGATCCGAGCTTTCTCTCTCTAGACGATCTCTCTCTCTCTCTCTCTCTAAGGTTCTTGCGCAGGAAGAAAATGAAGGACACAGGAGGAAATGGCTACTGATTAGAAGGGTTCTTCTCAGTTTTCGGGCCCATGGGCCGGCCCCTAGCCAAGCCCACCTTCCTTTTTCTTTTATTTGGGTTTTTTATTTATTTTGGGATGTTACAAGTCTACCCCTCTTACGAAAGGTTTCGTCCTCGAAACCTGTTATAAGTCAAACAGGTGCGGGTACGACTCTTTCATTTCTGTCTCGGTTTCCCATGTAGCTTCCGACCCTTTACGATGCTTCCACTGTACTTTGACTAACTGTATCGCTTTATTCCGTAACCGCTTTTCTTTCCTGTCTAGTATGGCGACGGGTTCCTCGATGTAATTGAGGCTATTATCTATCTCGATGTCGTCAAGTGTCACGTGTGCCGATTCGTCGGCCAGGCACTTGCGCAAGTGCGACACGTGGAAGGTTGGGTGAATTCCACTCAGCTCATCAGGTAATTCTAACCGGTAAGCGACTTCACCAACCCGTGCTAGTATTTTGAAAGGCCCGACGAATCTTGGGCTTAACTTCCCTCTCTTTCTGAATCGAATGATCCCCTTCCAGGGAGATACTTTCAATAGTACTTGATCCCCGACCTTGAATTCGATTGGTCTTCGCCTTTTATCCGCGTAGGACTTTTGACGGTCCTGTGCAGCTTTCATTCTGGCCTTGATCTGGTCAATCTTTTCAGAGGTTGTTGTGACTACCTCTAAACTCCCCAACTCTTTCTGTCCTACCTCGCCCCAACAGACCGGGGTTCGACATCTTCTACCATACAACATTTCGTAAGGCGGCATACCAATAGTGGTGTGGTGGCTGTTGTTGTAGGAGAACTCTGCCAATGGTAGGTGACTATCCCAACTGCCACCAAAGTCTATAATGCATGCGCGGAGCATATCCTCTAACGTCTGGATGGTCCTTTCTGATTGACCATCCGTCTGTGGATGATAAGCCGTGCTGATGTTCAGTCTTGTACCCATTGACTCGTGAAATCTTTTCCAGAACCTCGATGTAAATCGGGTGTCCCGGTCAGATACAATTGATAACGGTACGCCATGTCGAGAGACAATTTCATTGATAAATACTTCTGCCAACTTCTCAGATGAGTACGTTTCGCGAATTGGCAAGAAATGTGCACTCTTTGTCAGACGATCCACTATAACCCAAATCGTATCATGGCCTTTTGCTGTGCGGGGCAGCTTTGTAATAAAGTCCATGGTGATACGCTCCCACTTCCATTCGGGTATTTCCAGAGGCTGGATCTTCCCGTACGGTTTCTGATGCTCTGCTTTAACTTGTGAGCAAGTCAGACACTTGCTTACATATCCGGTCACATCATTCTTCATGTTAGGCCACCAATACTCTTTTTTCAAATCCTGGTACATTTTCGTGGTTCCTGGGTGGATGGAATATCGAGACTTATGGGCCTCTTCAAGTACTTTGGCCCTAAGCTCTCCGCCCTTCGGTACCCACATGCGACCACACCTGGTCCTCACTCTATGAGTGTTTAATTCTAACTTTGTCTGTTGACCGACCATTCTTTCTTTCTTTATGTTCTCTTCCTTTAGTGCTTCCTTCTGTGCTGCTTCTAGCTCTGTCATAAAATCTGGGGTTATCACTAACTGGTACGCTTTTACCCTAATAGGAGAACGATTCTCCTTACGACTTAGGGCATCAGCGACCACATTCGCCTTTCCCGGGTGGTATAGGATCTCACAGTCATAGTCTTTCAGCAATTCTAACCACCGCCTTTGCCGCATATTCAGGTCTTTCTGTTCGAAGAAATACTTCAAGCTCTTGTGATCCGAATAAATCGTGCATTTCACTCCGTAGAGGTAATGCCTCCAAATCTTTAACGCAAAAACAACTGCCGCGAGCTCCAAATCGTGAGTCGGGTAGTTAATTTCGTGGATCTTTAGCTGTCGTGACGCATACGCGATCACCTTTCCCCTCTGCATCAAAACACACCCTAACCCTTGTCCCGATGCGTCAGAATATACCACCAGGTCCTCGTTACCGTCGGGTAGTGCTAACACTGGGGCTTGGGTCAACTTCTTCTTTAACTCTTCAAATGCTTTGGACTGAGCCTGACCCCATTCGTACTTTACTTCTTTACGTGTCAACTTTGTTAGTGGCGAAGCTATTCTCGAGAAGTCCTGAATGAACCTTCGATAGTAACCTGCCAATCCCAGAAAACTCCGAATCTCGGTTGGCGTCTTCGGGGTTTCCCATTCCTGTACTGCCTCTATCTTAGCCGGGTCAACCATAATGCCGTCTGCGTTGATAACGTGACCTAAGAATTGGACTTCCTTAAGCCAGAACGCGCATTTGGAGAACTTGGCATACAACTTTTCTTTTTGTAGCGTCTCTAGTACTTCTCGAAGATGACAAGCATGATCACCTTCACTTTTCGAATAAATGAGTATGTCGTCTATAAACACTATCACCGACCTATCTAGCATCGGTCTACACACCTGGTTCATCATACTCATGAATGCTGCCGGAGCGTTCGTCAAGCCGAAAGACATCACGCGAAACTCGTAATGCCCATAACGCGTGCGAAACGCTGTCTTAGGTATGTCCTCTTCTCTTACCTTTAACTGATGATATCCCGACCGCAGATCGATCTTGGAGAACCATCTGGCGCCCTGTAGTTGGTCGAACAGATCATCGATCCTTGGTAGCGGATATTTGTTCTTTACTGTACGCTTGTTCAACTCTCTGTAGTCGATGCACATTCTCATGGCACCATCTTTCTTCTTTACGAACAGAACCGGAGCACCCCATGGAGAAATGCTTGGTCTGATAAATCCTCTATCCAAAAGTTCTTCCAACTGTACCATCAGCTCTTTCATCTCCAGAGGTGCAAGTCGGTACGGTGCTTTAGCCACGGGCTGGGCACCTGGCACTAAGTCTATCTGGAACTCTGTCTCCCGGTCAGGTGGTAACCCAGGCAACTCCTCAGGAAACACCCCCGGAAAATTACATACAACTGGTACGTCTTTTAACTCTCTCACCTTTACATCATTGTCTATCACATAGGCCAGGTAGGCCTCGCATCCGCGCCCTATATACTTCTCTGCCTTTATCATTGATATGACGTTCGTTAGTGAACCGTCGCGATCCCCGTACACCAAAACCTCGCCACCGTCTGGAGCTTTGAGCTGAACTATCTTTCGTCTACATATTATCCGGGCTTCGTTGGCAGCTAACCAATCCATACCCAAAACTATATCGAATCCTCCCAAGGTCATAACATACAACCTAACTGGGAATCTATGGCCATGAATCTTTATCGTGCAATTATCTACCAATTCACTTACTATCGTGGTCTTGCCCACTGCGGTTTCCACATTAAAGGCCTGCTCTACTCTAGTAACTTTGCATTTCATTCTTTTACACTTAGAAGATGATATAAAACTCCTACTGGCACCCGAATCAAATAATACTGAAACAAAAGTGTGGTCAAGGATGAACGTACCTGACACAACATCTGGGTCTCCCCTAGCCTCCTCCTGTGTCAGTGCATACGCCCGGGTCCTTGCCTTCGGCTTCTCAGGTTCTTTACCCTTCTCGGTGCCAGTAGCCTTGGGTTTCCGACAGTCTTTGGCCATGTGGCCAGGTATCCCGCAGTTATAACAAGACTGTGCCCCGGGACACTCTCGAGAGTAGTGTCCGGTCTTTCCGCACCTATAGCACATATTTAACCCAACTCGGCACTCGCCCGAGTGCTTCCTGCCACACTTAGCACATTCAACCCCATCTTCAATCCTCAGTTTCTTCGTCTCCGGCCCCGCCCACTCTTTAGCTGGCCGTTTAACGGCATTGGTCACTTTCTTCTCAGTAGGCAGTGGGTCTGCGGATTCGAAGTCATCATAAACTATCCCAGCAAGTGATACCACAGATTCAAAACTCGTGGGAGCATTAGCTTTCACGTGCACACGGACTTTCTGTGGTAGTCCCTTGATGTAGTACTTAATCCTCTTTTCCTCAGTGTCCACCAGATGTGGAACCAGCTGAGCCAACTCTTGATATTTGGAGGTATACTGGCGATGAGTCATACTACCAGCACAGAGCCCCAGAAATTCCCTCTCAACTCTGTCAATCTCGTTCTGCGGGCAGAACTTAGTGATTAGCAGCTTTTTCATGTCGTCCCATTTCATCTTTTTCATCTCAGCAGAAGACTTGATTCTTTCGATCGATCTCCACCAGCTTAATGCCTCATTAGTGAATGAGTGAGCGGCAAACTTGACCGCTTGATCATCACGGCACTCACTAATGTTGATCACCCCATTCATTCTCTCTATCCACTCAAAAGTGGCAACAGCATCTTTCCGTCCATCATACTTCGGCGGGTCACACCCCCGAAAGGACTTATAGTTGCAACCCCGGGTTGCCATTTCATAATCAGAATCATCACTGTCAGTGACTCCAAGTCTCTTGCTGCTTTCCTCTTTCGTTTCTTTCTTCCCTATATTAAACTCTTTAAGGGCCTCGCCCAATGCTTCTGGTAGAACTTTCTTCAAGATTGAAGTAACCTCTGCCGCTATAGCTTCTTTCACAATCGGTTCCAACTCAAGCGCCTCATTAGGGGCATCGTTAGGAGCCGACATATGGTTCCCACTATCATTATGCTCCATATGCACCGATTCAGCTTCGTTGCGGGAGTGCTCACTTTCTTCAGGACGGTTCCGGTTACCTGGAGGTCGGCCTCGACGACCAGTACGACCCCCAGTGCGACCTCCTCTCTTTGCTCTAGCCATTTAGTGTCTACTGTGAACAAAGATAGCTCGTGTTATCAAGATAGGTAACAATTTAGAACACCTCGAGTACTGTAAATTACTAATTACAGAGACCGGTATGAAATTACTAATTTACTTTACTACTCGGGTTCTGAACATTTCCTTTCCGAGTAACATTTGCATCCAAGTTCAGAGTTTCTACTATAAGGCACGTACTATCTACTGTCTACTGTCTGTGCTAAGGCATGTACTATGTACTATTTATGCTAAAGCATCTACTTTCTGCTATCTGTACTAAGGCGTTATTGTCTATGTTCTATGTAAGGACATTGACTACCTTCTGTCTACTATCTTTCCATGGACGGGCTGCTCCGACTGACATTCCTTTCCTTCCTTTGCTTTGTCCCATTCTCAGTTTAAGTTCAGACATTATCGCAAATGTCTGAATCTCTCAAACTATGGCTCTGATACCAACTTGGAACGCCCCAAAACGGGTACATCTCATAGTTGGCACACAACATAACAAACATAGTTCTTAAACCGGAAATCAGAATCTATTACAGCGGAAGTCTTTAATTCAAATCATTCATCAAACTAAAACATGAAATATTGTCTATAACATGAACTATCAGGATTGGAAATGTCAGTCTTCAATACCGCAGCCCGATGTCCATGCTATCCAGCCCACATGGCTCTTTCACTTTTCTTTAGCTTTACCCTTTTTACCTGTCATGCATACTAAAAGTCAGCTAACGCTGGTGAGTTCCCTCTTTACTTTAAACTGTAAACTTTATCTTTGGTAGCTTAGTTTTATTAAAATAAAATAAGCTTTACTTTCACTTTCTTTGAAATAAACTTTTAACTATTACTTTAAAACTTTACAACGTTACAATTATAAATCTGTTACGTTACTATCTGTCATTAAAACTTTATCTTTAAGGAAACCCGTTAGGGTGTCCCACTGTACTCTGTCTATCATTTCACTTATACTTGACAAGTGACTTTATCATACTTTAACTATCACATATGGATCGTGGTCCGAGGACCAGATCCCTATCTTGCTTACACCTCAGGGTAAGACTTTTACTTTAGCGCTGCCCACACCTCAGGGTAGGACTTTCTTTCTCGCTTGCACGTTAGTGCAAGACTCCTTTAGCATTGCTCACACCTCAGGGTGAGACTTTCTCGCTTACACCGAAGTGAAGACTCCTTTAGCATTGCTTACACCGAAGTGTAAGACTCCTTTAGCATTGCTTACACCGAAGTGTAAGACTCCTTTAGCATTGCTCACACCTCAGGGTGAGACTTCTACTTTAGCATGCCTGCAGGACTTTCTACTATGCAACTACTATGCAATGCAATTACACTATTACACAAATAGAAATGCAATCACATAACTTTCATATAGACAAATAACACATATTAACACATAAGCATATAACATGGTATTTGTCACTGTCACTGTCACTGTCACTGTCGAGCTGTACCGAAGTACGGCTCCTTTATCGTTCTTTCTTTAGCTCATTGTTATCTTTCAAAAACTTGTTTAAAAGATAATACTATGCTCTTTTGTTCTTTATCTTTCATTTTATAAAAATAACATTTTTATAAAATACTATACTTTGCCTTTCATTTTATAAAAATAACATTTTTATAAAATACTATACTTTGCCTTTCATTTTATAAAAATAACATTTTTATAAAATACTATACCAGTATGCATGCCAGCCCAAAACCATTAGGAAAAAGGGCAATAAGAACTCACCAGATGAATCGTTTCTGTTTACACCTAGCCGGTTCCTGAATGTCACTATGGTCACCCACAATCTGTATAATCAAGTCATAGGCGTAAGGCTGTGTTCCTAGGGGACACTTAGACATTACTAGGCTTGACTCAGATGTTTCGGGTCATGGTTTCATTATCGAAACTAGGTAGTTTCGAGTCCTGGCTCCTTATCGAAACTATGTAGTTTCGAGCCCTGGCTTCTTATCGAAACTAAGTAGTTTCGAGTCACTGCTTCTTATCGAAACTAAGTAGTTTCGAGTCACTGCTTCTTATCGAAACTAAGTAGTTTCGAGTCGTATGACTTATATAAATTCTTAGTTAAGGTCTTGGGTCTATATTGAAACTATGGTAGTTTCGATGGGTCTGCCCCTGTCGAAACTAGGTAGTTTCGATAGATGCGTCCATATCGAAACTAGTAGTTTCGACTGTGCAGTCTTCTTCCCCAAACAGAACCCTAGATCTGGTCCCTTTGTTCTAATCGATCAAGCTTTGAACTTTTTACGTTCGAAATGTTCCATTTTCCCCCATGAACCCAAACCCGTGGTTTGTTTCCAGTTTCACACGTAAAAATCTAAACCTTTACTCGATTATTAACCCGAAACCCGAAAGTTACAAAAACTCAGATTTAGGCATAATAATTACCTGTTATAGCTTCCTTCTCGTTCCTTTATGCTCCAGAGATGTTGAGCAACAATCCTCGAGACTTTGAGCTTGATCCGAGCTTTCTCTCTCTAGACGATCTCTCTCTCTCTCTCTCTAAGGTTCTTGCGCAGGAAGAAAATGAAGGACACAGGAGGAAATGGCTACTGATTAGAAGGGTTCTTCTCAGTTTTCGGGCCCATGGGCCGGCCCCTAGCCAAGCCCACCTTCCTTTTTCTTTTATTTGGGTTTTTTATTTATTTTGGGATGTTACACCTTGATACAACAAGGTGTCTTTAGCACAAGAAATCATACGATCGTCAAACAAGTGTGTACTCCACACTTACCAACTTGTTTAATGTTTCATTATGGCTTCTTATTTGGTCATTAATTAAGTAAACTCAATTACACAAAATAGCTAAATAACACTAAAATTATCAACAAATACGTTATAAAAAAAAAAAAAAAAAACATACAATTCACTTGATACAATCCACTTGTAAAGAAAAGGTTTGTTGATATTGCAAACAAAGAGGTCACATTATAGCCACATGTCCTAAAAAAAGTAGATACAAAATTTTTGTAATCATTTGTGTGTCCTTATATAAACTAAATAGCTTTTTCAACCTAAAGAAAATGAACCCAAGGATGTTGATGTATCAATTTAACTTTTAAATTGGGTTCCTGAATGGGTTCTTACATGGAATGGCATTCAACAAATTTATTATATTTTATAAGTAGATGAACAACTTTAGCAATGATGTTAATGGTTATTATATTGTAGCAATAGCTTTGAATTATATAAGGGTTTTCGTAATTTGAAATAACATTAGAGTACATGGGTATTTTGGTAAGCTAAGGGTTTTCAAATCGAAAATGGGGGACTCGAACCCATGTCGAGACAGGGGAGCAACTAAGGCGTGGACCACAAGGTTGCCGGCTACTCACGTGAATATAGTTGCTATTTATAGTTTCTCTTTTGTATATTTATAAATTATGTATATTTATAAATTATGGACTTAAAACCTTATGTGAGACAGTGAGAGAGTCTAGGGATATTTATTTGTTTGAATCAATACTTCGAAGAATATAACTAAAAACAACTTTGACTTGCTTCCTCATAGGCCATATTGGGCTTCAGGATCTGCTTGAAGATTCTCAAACTTCACTTATGGGCTTTTAAGCCCATTCACTTGACATAACACAAGTGAAGTTTTTTGTTCATATAAGATATCCTCCAACTTTTTTGCTGTGGTTTCTTAATCATTGATTGATCCCAATTTTCGATTCTTAGCGGATGAAGAAGGATAAATTGAACTTGTGTTGATCGTTGATCTATTGAAAAGTATTAAGTTCTCTTGAATTTTGCACTACAATATTACTTAAATGTTTTAAATAAAAAAAAATGTTTGGCCTCTTGGCCAAGTGACACATGAAGTTTTTTTTTTACCAAAGTGGTGCGGATTCAAATTCCACAAAGTAAATAGTAAGTGTATTTTAGGAGTAAAATATATAAGAGGGTGTGTTTGCTGTTCATAAAAAAAATAATAAAAGATATATTTTATTTATTCTAATTTGTAGTTATATGTATATATTGATAAAGCATTTTTCTAATGTATGATGAATCGATACGACGAAAGTAGTTTTCCAAACGGGCATATTAAAATTATTCACCGGGCCGAGTTGGAGATTTCTCATGTTTTTCTGTAGATCAATCGAACCAAACCAATATGAAATTACCCGGTTCGGTTTTGATTTCAACCTGAGTTTGAGTATTAACTCTTATTGATAAACAATATGTAGAAGTAATATGCAAAGTTATTAAAGGAAAACTTACCAAAGTTAGTATTAGAACTTTATGAGCACAATTACGGTTATAAATAAAATCCAGGGCTGTAAACGAACCGGACGTTCAGCGATTCGACGGGAAGTTCATTTACGTTCGTTCATTTAATAAATGAACGGACATGAACAAGGAATTTCATCCGATTAACTAAATGAACGAACATGAACAGAGGTCTTGTTCGTTCAATTGTGTTCGTGACGTTCGGTAACGTGTTCGGGACGTTCGGTAACGTGTTCATGAACGTTCGTTCATTTACGTTCGTTCGTTTATGTTCGTATTCGTTTGCTTATGTTGTTCACTAAGTAAAGTAAGTTCGATAAATGTACATAAAACTTGATATTAAAATGATCTTATTAAATGTTCATTTTTAAGACATTAGGATTGATATCAAAAGTCTCAAACAAGACTTCGTTCAGTTTCTCTTGTGAACCGTTCGTGAACAAGTCCATTCCCTTAATGAACGAACACGAACATGAAATTTCGTTCGGTTCATGTTCATGAACAAGTTAAGAATATATTTTCTCCCTGAAAAAACTACAAAATTTACCCAATTTGATTTATTGCATTAAAAATAAATTATAAAATTACTATTTTAGCCTTATTTTTACTGAAACTATTTTACCTTTATGGCCCCATGTTTTTATTAAATTACAAGTTTGGTCCCATGTTTTAAAAATTACAAACTTAACCCAAACATTTGTGACCTCGTTGCGTCTTTAGACCTGACGTTAATGCTAGTTAGTTTTAACGGAAAGTTAGCTCATGTGTCATCCACATGACTTACAACTGCAAACTTAACCCTAAAAATAAGTTAAAATCAGTAAAAAAATATACTAAATTTTTTTATATAGATTTTAACTCATTTTATGGTTAAGTTTGCAATTGTAAGTAAAAATCAGTAAAGATCGTAAACATACTAACTTTTTACTAATTTTAACTCATTTTTTATGGTTAAGTTTGCAATCGTAAGTCACGTGGATGACACATGGGCTAATTTTCCCTTAAAAAGTAACTGTTATTAACGTCAAGAGTTAAAGGCTCAATTTTATCACAAACATTTAAACTAAGTTTGTAATTTTGTAAAGTCTGAAAATCAAACGTGCAATTTAAATAAATCACATGAACCGGTTATACAATTAACTGTAACATTATTTTTTTTTCTTGTATAGCTAGTAATTAAGTAGGGTACAATGAAAGTATCTTTAGGGAGGGACAACTAAATAGTTTAACATCAATAATCTGAATAAAAAAATATTTTTTACAAATTGATCATTTTTTTATTGCTGATATTTTCTTAGACGTTAACAAGAAGAATCAATCTTTCAGAACCAGAATGAACGTAAAACCGGTCTCCTTACTGGTCATCGAATTTAAGAACCGGACGACGTCATAAATATTATAAAAATATATCAATCCAAACAACCATTACTCCTTTCAAAAACCACCAACAATTCAATTCCAATAATTTTAAACTAACAATTACCTACGAAATACGAAGCCAAGAAACTTAAAAAAGATAAAAATAAAAAAAATAGTCAAGCGGTTCGGTCCGACCACCCGGTTTCCGGTCCGACCGCCGGTTCGTCCGGTCCGACCACCGGTTCGCTGCAGGACCGGTTCAATATATGTAACCGGACCGGCCAGACCACCGGTTCCCGGTCCGACCGGCCAGTCCGGTCCGGGCTTCAAAACACTGAGAAGAATCATTCAAAATTATTCCGCACATACCTCAATCTCATCTTCTGTTTGGGTCTACTTTCATACGTCTTTTTTTCTCATAAATGTATTTAACTAGTTTTTAACCCCCGCGCTTCGCGGCGGGAGCTTGGTCGTTATTGGTTTGACTCGTTTGTGTGCATAAAACGTAAATCGAATCGTAGACCCGTTATAACGTACGATAACAAAAAAACATTCGAATTTGAATACAACTCCGTTTTCAATAAAATTTAAAGCAGAACGTTGACAATTTTTTTTAAGAAAACCACATATTCCGTTATTTAAAAAACCTAACGAACGAAAGTTATTACAGAAAACGGTACCGGGTCCATCGTTAAAAAAAATTAAAACGAAAACGTATGCGCAACGGTAAAAATAATGTTAATAGAAAGAAAACATAAAACTAAATAATAAAAAAAGGAAAAAAAAAACAAATTAAAAAATTACCGTTTCAGATCGTCGAAAATCATAAGGTGAATACCGATATACGGGTTTCGATAATACCAATATCGACAATTATGTTGTTCGCTCATGATAGGTTCAGTACATAATATAAAGTTAAGAACTTAATATATCAAAATTTCCTATTTTTCGTGCAAGATTTAACTTTTGGCATAAAAGTATAGGATGTTATAGAAAATAATATAAAAAAGAGTATTAGAAGCTTAAAAGTAGTGATTTATCAACATTCATTTATACTTGTAGAAAAGAGGGTGGGGGTAAAAGCATTCATAGTAGGTGCCCTATATTTGTGTGAATGAAAACCCTATATTTTAGGGGTTGTTTAAAATGTTTGTTAGTGGAGTAGAGAGGAAATGTATAAATTTTCTGTATATTTGGGGGAAACACTATTCACCTGTATAAATTTTTTAATATTTTTTAAAATGATTGTGAGTGGAGAAGAGAGAAAAGGTAATGGCAAAAATATAAAAAAATATTATTTAATTAAAAAAGGAGAGAGAAAATATAGTGATTTTATTGTAATTATGTGGATGAGGATAAGGATACTACTGTGAATGCTCTAAAAGGAAAATTATTCTCCTGCTTCACCGTACGTAATCATACCATCCTGTCAGTCACTTTCTTTTTCTACATAACTAGAAATTGCATCCCGCGCTTCGCAGCGGGAGCCGAACTTAAACGGTTGAGACGGTGACATTAACGTGACTAAGCAGAAAAAGTAACGTGATTAAATAAATTTTGCTCCGTGGTGGGATGCAGACTTTAAACGATTTAGTCGTCACATTAACGTGGCTAAGCACAAAAATACATGTATACAAATATGGCAACTCGGTTGTAAAGGTCGAAACATGTTAAAGATAGTTAGATACCGCTACCGATGTTTTCTAGTCAGTCTCGATCTCATTTTGATGTTTGTCAGTTGATATAACCTTCGATACCTAAAAATATTATATTTTAAATGATGCTTCATCTAAAAAAAATGACAGCATAATGTAAAAAAAAACAAATAGTAAAATAAGTAAAAAGCTTTTGCAAAAGTAACCAATAACCAGTTTTAGCCGATAACAAACCACCTACAAATGCACGTGTACATGTGATATTACTAAACCACCTTCAAAAATTATAAATTTTTTAATAAAAGAATTGTTAAAGCATTATTAATTTATTTATTTATTAAAAAAAAGCTTTTACTTTTGATTTTTTTCTAGAACATTAAATTGAAACTTGAAATAATACAAAAATGATAGAGATAAGATTATCTGTTAGAAAATAATGTTTTTCTGAATTCATGACACAGAAACAAATTTATTTAAAGAAGGGAAAAAATAAAACCCAAAACCAATTAGATCAGTTTACTATTTATGTAGTCACAAACTCTTGTTAAAATGTATGGTTTCTAATTGATAAAAATAAGAAAATAGTTTCTTCCAACCAAAGAGCACCATGTGGCACAGCTAAAAAAGAAACCAATCAAACTTGACGACTGTTCACGCACTCATAACTCTTGTATGTTTACTAATATATATTTATGTTAAGGACAAATAATTACCAAAATAACCTTACTCGTCCAGAAAGGCAAATCTTTGAACACTTGCAAGTTGGTTTAAGTAGTTTTATCCCAAATACTTAAATGAACTAAAAGCAAAATTAAAAAATATATACTTTTTGAATACAAATTTGTTTTGAACGGTTTAACCACTATCTCATCTGACGATAAGCAAAATTAAAAAATGCACGAAAAATAAAAGCGTTCATTACTTAATCAACTTTATGGTTTTGACATTTATATTTGCTTAAAATATCAAAGAACAATTTGTGTGAGCTTCAAATTTTTTGCTTAAAATATATAACCTTAATTTTTAAAATATAAGATATTCGATTGTGTAGTTACTTATCAAAATTTCTAACAAATTTTGTAAACCAAAACCAAATTGTTAAAAACTAGTGATTCTACTTGCGCTTCGCGGTGGGAGCGTGGTTGTTTTTTCACCGTATCACGCGGCAGGAGTTTGGTCGTTATCAGTGCCGCTCGTCGAAAATCATAAAAGCGACAACCAATGTTGGTTTTGATAACACTAAAATATTGACATCGCTCACCATATCGTAGGATACAAAAAAATATATTGGTTTTTGAATACAAATTTGTTTTAAAATAAATTAGACCGAAACATTAAAAAAAAAACTAAAATTAGATGCAAATTTCTTTTTTTTAAGGTAACAAAAACTATAATAAAAAACAATATTAATAGAAAGTCAAACAGGTTAAAAACGTATATTATATATAAAAACAAAAATTAAACAATGAGTACCACTAACATGGATTTATTGTACATCCGAATTGATTTTATAGGTAATAATGAAACAAGAATATTTAGAACATCCATCTTGGAGAATAAACTTAAAAGGGTCGATCATGCTCTTTTTATAACTTAGAGCATTCACATCAGCGTTCACATATATTTGTGAGTGAGGTTTCCTATATTTTAGGGAGTGGTTTAAACTGGTTGTGAGTGAAACAGAGAGAAATTGTATAAATTTTTTGTATATTTGAGGAAATTACTGTTCATCTGTATAAATTTTTTAATATTTTTTGAAAGTGTTGTAAGTGGAGAAAAGAGAAAAGGTAATAATAAATGTATAAAAAAATATTATTTAATTAAAAAAAAGAAAAAAATTATAGTAATTTTTAATGTAATTATAAAAATATTAAATGAAAAATGAGAATTCTCTTAACGGAGCAATTGCAAAGTATTAGTATTGCAAAGTATTAGTAGACCAGGGGGTAGGTACCAAAATGGGCACCTTTTGGATAATACGACAAAATATAATAGTAGATAGAGTTAATTATATAAATGGTTGAACTTGTTTGATTAAAATGTATTGTTGACCTTTAGGTATTAAAAATTATAAACTTAGTTCAAAATGTTTGTAATCTGGTTATGTTTTTAGCTCCTGACTTAAATATTAGTTAGTTTTTAATGGAAAACAGCCCATATGTTAGCAACGTGACTTACAATCGCATAGTTAACCTTAAAATTGAGTTAAAATCAATAAAAACTGTAAAAAGGTCAGTAAAAATCAGTAAAATATTAACTTTTACTGATTTTAACTTATTTTTAGGGTAATTTTCCAATAGTAAGTCACGTGAATGATACACGAGCTAATTTTTCATTAAAAACTAATTGATATTAATTTCAGTGGTTAAAGACGCAACCAAATCACAAACGTTTAAACTAAGTTTGCAGTTTTTCAAACTCAAGGGTCAAACATATAACTTAATCAAACCATAAGGTCATTTATACAATTTACTCTATTAGATATTTCGTTAAAATACCCTTATATGATCTACAACAACACTCCATTGAAGATCAGCATCACATTAACTTCAAACCCAAATACTTTGCTTTTAATTAATCATCTTTCTCCCAAATCCTTATCTCCACTTCTTACACAAGGTATGGAATCTTTTCATCTGATTTGATTTTCCCCCTAAATTTTGTGATGGATTTCGCTTTCAATAATTTTTTTTCCTTTAAATTTTGTATCTTTAGCTTGTTTTTAGGGTAAAGATTTATGGGTTTTCTATGATGATAAGATCATGATCTATGGTTCTGATTTATGTTATGAATTATGATCAAAGTTGTGAACTTTAAGAAAAAAAGTGAGATCAATTAGCGCTAGGGTTCTTAAATTTCCTTTTTTTCATCTAATTTTATTGGTTCTGGTTGTTGATTACAGTCTGTGCAGTTTATGTAAGCTTTGTTCATATGGGTTTCCAGAAAGATTTGATTTTTAAGTGTTGGTTGACTTTATTATCTCAAGTAAATTGATGTGTTTTATCAACTGTTTTGTTATTTTTGTTGATTGATTTTTTTTTATATATATATCATTACTTATCTTTGAAGTTCTATAATAGGCCATAGCACCATCAAAATAAAGATTTACACTAGTTTTATTTATTTATTTGTTTGTTTAATAGGTTAGAAACTGTGTATTACACAGGTTGAATAAATGAAATACTGAATAGGTAGTAATGAAGATTTAAGAATTATAAAACGATATTATGAGATAAGATATGATTGAAATTACTGTAAATAGTTAGTAATTATATCTGCGATTGAGGTGTATTTTTAATATGAGGATTGAGAAAAAATAAGCGGGAAAAAGAATCTTGTGCCCGTATAATTGTATAACTGTGACGCGTGGCGCGGCCAATTACTTATTTATTAGGTATACATTTATTTATGTTTCTTATATGTGTTGTTTATGAGGGTTTGATGTGCATGTTTTTTCATCTTGAGAACTTATCAAACAGTCACTTGGCTAGAGAACTTTCTTGTGATTATGTTTTAATAAGTTATTATAGAACATCTTTTGAAGCTAATTTATGATTTTAATTCACTTCCCAATTCAAATTACCATTGTCTTTTGTGATTCAATTCAGGGACAATGGGTAGAAGTGTCGGGATCATCTTCGTTTTCTTGCTGGCTGCCAGCTTGGCATGTGATGCTCGTGATTTGACTGCCACCTTGAAAAGCAAGGTTTCTGTGATTTCAGGTATTTTATGTCATCAATTTTGATCTTTTTGTAAATTAATAGTTTTCGTAGTGTACATGTTTGATGAGTAGATGGTTTAGATAATGTCTTTTGACTAAATGGGCGAGTGGATTTGCATTTTGATATTGATTATTGCGACTTGTATTGCAATAATCATTTGTTAATATTTGGATGAACAGATTTTGCCTCTGATTATGTAATTATTTAGGGGTCAAATAAATAAATTTCATAGTATCATATATACTCTTTAAACCACTAATAATATCATATCTATCCATTTCATATTAAATAAGATAAAATCAATTGCTTATAACAGTTTGTTTCACTGACTCAACAAATAGGAAAACAAAGTTGTTGATATGAATCATCTCAGATTCTCAGCATATATGCTTTTCGTTTATTTTGTAAAACAGCCTGTTGTAACTAGTGTTGTTTTATTTACGATTTGGGCAAATATGATATTTTCGGTATTTTGAAAGGGTGGTGGGTATGATATTATGAAATTATGAATTTTTAGAAGGATATGTTTTGAAATTGCCCCTTCCTATTTAACCATAAACGGATACAAGTGAATTAACTGATATATTAATCGAGTATTTTGCAAGACTTTTGATAATATTTCCCTTTTACCCCTGTAGTTTTGCGATCAAAGGCCGAGAAGAGACTTGGTGTTTTGGGAAACACGGTTAAAAATGACAATTTGTGCAGTTTGTGTGAAGAATATACGAGTGAAGCTCTTATTTATCTTCAACAAAACAAAACCCAACAGGAAATTATTTCCATTCTTCATGAATCTTGCTCCAAGCTACAATCATTTAAGCAACAGGTTTGTTTTTCAAACTTTTTTTTTAATTTGGTAAAATGGGCCGATCGGGTGTGTTGGGTAACGGGTCAAAGTTATTATCATTCTTATGTAAATTTTGAGTTAAATACCATTGCAAAGAGTATATTATTACAATAATAATCTGTTACTTTTAATGAAATGATTTAGAAGGTATATGCACTTTGAATGCACTTTTGAATTTAAAATTTGATCTTGTAAAGAAAAGATATGTTCTTTTGAGTAAATCAAATGAAAAAAATTGCAATATTTTGATTATTGTTTTTGCAAAGTAATGCTTAAAACTGGAAACATAAATTTCTTTTTAGAAAAAGAACTTTGATGTTGGTTCTTCACAGTTGCATCATATGTTTAGCATCTTTAACGGTCAAAATTTAAATTATGATATGAATTTGATTTGGGTTTTGATGCTGTGCAGTGCATCACTTTAGTAGATTACTATGCTCCTCTATTCTTCCTTGAGCTCTCCACCATCCAACCTGAAGACTTTTGCGGAAAAGTCAACCTTTGCAAAGAAGTTGTTGCTTACGCTCGGGAAATCTCAGAAAACAGCTGTGACGTTTGCAATTTGGCTGTTTCAGAAATCATTACTTTGTTGAAAGATCCTAACAATCAGGTATTGCTCTTCAATAATAGTTATTCATTTGTTAGATATATGTTTGACATTCAAAAGTCAAAGGATGACAAAAGGTAAAAAAAAGTTCTCTTTTTATACAAAGTGGACCAGATTACCTACTTTATGCAAAAAATAAAAAAAAAAACAAAAGAAAATGTACAAAGAAACTAAAATCGTTTCAATTCAAGATTCTTCATCATTTCTTGAAATAATGAAATAATTCATCGTCTTTATTTCCTCTGTTTAATGTTCATCATATTTGTTGGTATTTTATCAGTTGGAAATCTTGGAGTTGCTCTTGAAACAATGCAATTCCGTGGAGAAATACTTGCCAAAGGTTTGCTCAATTCCGAACCTTTTTTCCAATTCGTATAAATATGTTTATTCTTAATTTTTTTTTAAATGATCCGTTTGTTAAAACTCTTGTACCCAATCTTTTGTTGCAATTTGCAAATTAACCATATGTTTACAAGAAAGAGTGATCCTGGAACCTGGGTAATTACCATTTAACAATCTGTCCAGAATTGTTTCATTCATGTACATTTTAGAATGATTATTCGTGTATTTAGGCTTCAAGATATTTTGGGTTATTCAATTTCATACAACAAAGTTACCTATTTACCCCTTTTTAGCCTAGTTTATGTCAGTTTCTTAAATATAATTTATATTCTATTTTTGCTTTTTGGCAGTGTAAAGTTTTGGTGTTTGAATACGCGCCTTTGATCCTGACGAATGCGGAGCAGTTTCTTGAGAAAGAAGACATTTGTACCAAACTTCATGCTTGTGGACCAATTGAAGAGGTTCCTTTGGTTTTAGACAACTAAAAACGACAACTTTATGTGATCCCTCTCTACAAGGGTTGCTATTGTCTTCTTCCACGTTGTGTCATCTGTGTACATTTATGCTGCAAACTTTACATTTGGAACAGAACAATTACTTCATTATGAACCTTGTAATTATGCATTGCTTCTTATTTGTGTGCTATGACATTTGTTTTAAAAAGACATTCTTTATTAGCAGAAAACAGCTGAAACAAAACAGAACTACACCAAATGTTATGTTTTAGTTGGATAAAGTTTTTTATGGCAAAACATAAAAATTGATGTGTTGATACGAGATGGTTTTGAAGGTATGTTTATCAAAACTTGAATCAATTCATGGGCTGAGAACTATGGAATCTATCTATACTATATAATAAATAAAGGTTTTTTCATGCCACGCGTCGCCTCCACATTCATTCTCATAATTTTTTTCCCGCATCTCTCTCTTATTAAATGCACTTCCTATTTTTGACAACAATATATATTTAAAGAAAATATTAATTATACTAATAAAACACATTTATTTTAAATTATTCTTTACGAAACTTTGAAAATCTAATTATTTAACTTTTATTTTCAATCAAATAATAAATGAAAAACAAATGATATTAAAAAGTTTTTAATTTATTTTCAAAACTCAATTATATATTAGCTTTTGCACATTTTGACTTTTGTTTTCTATCCTTAGTATATGATACATTTTTACACGTGTAAAATATACACATAAAGATTTAAAAAATTTATTTATTTATATTTTTCACTCGTGTGTATACACGGGATCTAAACTAGTAATAGATAAATTAAGGTTATAGAAAGAGGAAGGAACATCAAAGGAGAACTTGTTTGATGTATCCATAAACATATTTTGTTCATGGAATTTGTTTCCTAGACATATGCTAAGAAACAGATCTCTAAAGCTGGAGCCAATCTTAGCTACGCTAAAGCTGGAACTCGGGTTTATTGTGAAGGGTCGTTAACTATCTAGCCAAGCTTAAGCCAATCTTAGCCTAATCGAGTCATTTCGAGCTCGACTAGACACGTAGCCCTAATCATTTATACCAATTTTGATAAAACTCTTCTAACTTTTGTTAAAAACAAAAAAATTAGAGATATATTATATCTACACTTGAATTTTTAATAATTTATAAAATTAATTTAGTTATTTAATATGTTTTTGGTAAAATATACTAAGATGTATAATTACACTACGAAATATGGAAGTAACATGTTCCAAAAGAAAAATTAACAGTATCTTCGTTCCACATGTTATCATTAGTTTAAAAATCCTTATTTATATATAAAAGACTAGTTTCTAACCGGTTTTAAACTGGTTAAGACCGGTCAAACATCCCCTCTCAAACTGGTTTCAACTTTTATTGATCAAACCGATTTCGGTTTAGTTTATAACCGATTTGGGCACCTCTACACCATATAGCCAAAAACCCATAAACATGTTAAGTAACATGTCAAATCAACAATACATAATCCATCAAAAATATCAATTTCCTCTCTAATTCGGTATTCTTCACAAACATCATTTAACTTTTACATCACCACATTTTACATTTATATTATCATAATCAAATTATTTGTTAAACTAGTTTTTCTTTGTACTATTTATAAATTACATTTAAACGTTATAAAAGTTTTGATATTATAAAATTTTAAAGCTCCAACTTCAAAAAGTTTTATAAGTAAAAAATATAAAAACATTTACATATTTATAGTTTATAATCTTATAAGCTTAACAAATATATAAATATTCATATACTTATTAATACTTAATTTAAAAACTAAATTATTAAAAAAATATATATTCCAACACTTGCCCACCCGCCACTCCACGTCCGTCCACGTTCTTCACCACGAATGAACCCTCCAAAAACACCCCACAAACAGGCCGCTCCAATGTATGTGTTGTGGCAAACGTCCACTGGGCATTTGTGGGCATGTCACAGATGCCCATTGGGGATGGTCTAAATGGGTGATAAATGTCACCTGTATCTAAAGATTTGTATCTAAACACAGATTATCAGTCATAATCCTAAAATGTAATTTATCTAAAGGCCACCTTACCAAAAGGGTTAGTTAGGGCTTGCAATGGGAAGCAAATCTGTTAAGGTAAGAAGATGTAAATGATATACCTGCACGTGATATACACATGCCACTTGTGTTTGATTGGTATGAGAGTGAATGTAATTAAATCTGGCTAATAAAGAAGAGATAAGGATACAATAATAATATTGCATCCAATATTCTAAACTTTCCTCCAAAAAGAGGCTGCTGATTTCCTCTTTAGAACAGAAAGAAACAAGTCCCTCATACTATTGTCTTTTTAACTTTTTTTTTAATCTTCATTCATATGACCAAAGTGATTGTACATCTGACGTGGAGTATAGCCCACCAACAGGTCTTGTGGTTGATGATGATGCACTTCCTTTGCCTTCAACAGCCCTCTCTTTTCTGCAAGCAAAATCATAATTAAAAAACACCCCAAGACAAATAATAAACATAATATTAATAGGATGAATTCAACATATCAATTATGTATGTCTGTCCTGAGAGCATGGCCACCCCTCTTCTCCCCTTCTCTTGACTGTTGACCGGTCAGTTTTTTTTAATTATTATTATTATTTTTTGCCCTATACTAGTTACCATATTTACCTTCTATTAAATACCATTTCGATCTTTTACCTCTTCTAATGGATTCAAACAACACACCCTAAATGGCTAAATCCTTTCCGTCTTTATTCGCCACTACCATATTACCCGCAATTTGATAATTCGTTTTTTCAACCAGCAGAATTGTCATTTTGGAACCAACCTTCACTACCACCATACTATCCTATGCAAATTCCCCAAACCCAACCTGATTCCCAACCCGAATCCCAACTGAAACCATCGCAGTATGATAATCATGTTTCTTTTATTATCATGTAATGTTTTCTATTATCAATGGAAAGTTTAAATTAATGTTATATTTATAATAAATATTATTTGTATTAAAAAAAGGATTGAAAGATGAAAGATTGGTGCAACATAGTTTGAAATGTGTGATGAGAGATGGAGGGTGGTGATGTGGCGCTGAGGTGGCACAGAATGGTGAAAGATGAACGAGATGTATAATACCTAAAGTAATACACACACACACACACATATATATATATATCCATAATTATATTCTGATATTTCATCGCACTACCTTTTTAACTGGAGAAATTGCAATTACCTAGGGATCACCTACAGATAAAACTAGCAAAAAGACCCTAAGTTAACCACAATAAACTTGGCTGGATGTAAAACAAAAGACCATTATACCCTTGTACTCCTGCTTAGATGATGATCCATCAATAACCTACAGACTAGGGTAGGGTTTTTTTTAACTCTAGTTGGCCGGTAGTAAGTAAATAGTTGATTCACAGTGATCAAGTCTTGATAAAGAATGTCTTTGTTTCTCTATTAAGAAATCTAGTGATAGTGTTGGTGGCTCCTTCGGCTATTCACCCGATGTCCATTAAATTCAAAATAACAAAATGGGATAATATATGGTTCTACATTCAATCAATCACAAATGTCCGAAAATACGAATTACACGAAACTAATGCATGGTTAATTGAAAATCTTCTATACTTGATCAATAATAGAAGGGTGGCATGGTTAGGAAACTTACGTGGCCCAAAAATTGGCTTGAGATGGCTGAAATGGATGGTTAATTGCAGACCCATTTGTACTCCCATAACCCAATTCATTCTGAGTGGTATGGTTCAGTGATAAACGGCTGTCGGTTACTGACATTGACCCATATGAAGTTCTCTGCATCCATGGATCATCATCAGTAGTATGCACAGGACGGCTATATGTTGTTTTTTGATCATCTTTCTTGAACAAGGAAGCCATAGTTTTTTGAGATTGTGGTTGCATTACTCCTTCCTTGTTTGACCCGATTAGCTCTGGAGGTAAAAGCCAGCTAGATGGGTCACCTGCTAACCCCAGACTATCCTGATAAAGAGGAGAACTATCCCACACCTGCCATCCTTTTTCATTTTCTTTTGGTAAATTGTTCATATCTTGAGCTCTCTGTGTATTTCCGAAAAACGAACCATTTGAATTTGCATGTTTATCATCCAAGATTCTCAACCGGGACATAGGAGACTCAATCGGTGATGGCCTACTCACTTCAGATGACTCAATTAGATATGGTTTGTGAAACCCTAAATTAGGTACAAACCCTAGGTCTAACTGAAAGTTATCAAGTGATTCTGAAACCGGGCCGATTAATGAAACAGGATCAGGAACATAACACGGGTCTTCAAAAATGTCTGATTCTTCAGGTAAATATTTATCAGGAGAAAATATGGAATTGGATGACAATTGAGGCCCCGTATTAACAATGGGATCTCCATAAGCAAGATTTGGTAGAGTATAAGGTAACTCAAATGTAATTGGATTATCAAATCCCTGAGTCGCTTGGTAACCCGATGATGGCATGGTACTTTGGACCTCCTTCTGTGAGTTTGCTTTAGGTCTACTTATGACATTTGTACTAGATGATGAAGGAACAGCCGGTGTTCGTGTAAATAATTGTTGCCATGATTTTTTAGGGGCTGTTGGTTGAGACACCACCTGTACCTGCACAAGTAAATATCAACCATATTAAGAAGAAAAGGTATTATGACAACAATGGTTACCAGAAAAGGAAGATTGGTATCTAACGTTTAACAGATTTGTATTTATTTTTTATCATTGCATGTTATTCCAATTAAACAGGATCAAAATGAGGAGAAAAAACTTACGGGACGAATGATGTTCTTATCATCTGCAGAAGCATTAGGTTTCCCAATCTCTCTCCTACTAGCAGTATTTTGTGCATGGTCCAAAGTAGCAATAGGTTTGTGTTCCCTTGTGCTATTAGTATTGACAATTGTATTTGTACCCTTCCCAAAAAATCCACCACCAGTAAATGCTCTAGACGATGATAAAAAACTACCCCTCATTCGATCCAGATATCTCGTGCCAACATTTCCAATGTTACTATTATGTGTACCGACAATTTTATGGGTTGTATCATTGCTATTAAATTTAAGATTTTCAGACCCGGTTCTCTGATTCTTGCTTCTTTCAATTTCTTTAACTGCTCGTTTTTCAAGTTCGTCAACATCAGAATTGCTTTTACTAGATCCCCTGTCTTTTTCTTTCTTCTTTTCTTGGCGTTTTCTTTCAGTTTCCTTTTTGTTGTTCTTCTCATGTGGTGATGTTTTTCCATGATCTTTTTCAGCTTCAGTTTTTTCATCTCTTAATTTCCTTCGTTCTTCAACCAATCTAGCAACTTCCTCCCTCTGTTTTCTTTCTTCTTCTTCCAACTGTTCTTTCTCTAATCTAGCTTGTCTTTTTTCTTCTGCTTTTCTTCTCGCTTTTTCACTTCTACTCTCGTTACAATTAACACCATTTTCACCTTTCTTAGGCAGACCTGTAATATCTGCATCTGCTGAAGTGTCCTCATCAGATGAACTAACCCTAAATATCTTTCTCCAAAGCCACATTATTCCCAAGAAAACTGCTGCTAAAATCTTGCAAAGAAAAACAACAAGACGAGAATAAGATTTTTCAGCAAAACAGTGGTCATCACCGCCACCAGAAAACCCATTGTTCTGCACCCGGAAATTAGACTTTGCTGAAACAGATCCACCAACCCAATTACCACTGTTTTCTAACCAATCTTGACCACAAATCCAACCATTATCAGACCAAGCTTTCCCATTCAACATCTTCCCACCTTTCCCAACCAAATCTTTCAAAATCCCAGAATTCGATAGCCCTAGACCAGGAGGTATAGGCAGGTCTAAAACCGGTCTCTTGGATATATGCCCACAGTAAGAACACATAAACTTACCACCACCTGGATTCTGATCACGATACGGAGTCAAACAGTTCCTGCACCGTCTAGTTGCCGTCTTTCTAAGCTTCTGCATTTCAATAGCTTCAAATCTTTTTCTCTCTCTAAGCCGAGCATTTCGTCGAACACGCCAAGCCGATAGCTGCGGCATCAATATCTCATACCAAAAGAGAGTAATCAACAGCACAAACACGCAAGCCAACCTCGGTGAGGTGATTTCAAACCGAAAAGCAGGAGGTAAGAATTGTGACAAGAACCACAGTCCAATTAGTGGAATAACCAACCACGGCAGCATGGTAGCAATCCGTCGAGACCACTTCTGAATCACACACAGTATACACATTATCCTTCACAAAACACCTTGTGTTTCCCCCCTAATTTAACCTAAATCGCAAAGGAATCCGCTATATTCAATCAGGATAAAATCCCCTTCCAAACCCTAACAACATAGTTGGCGCAAAATGACCTAATTCATCAAATTAATCCGATAATCAATAACATAAGATGCTGAATTCAAGCAACATCGATTCAATTAGGGTTTTGGCAGCTTAAAAATCGAAGTAATCATGATAACAACAAGAAGAAAAGAATAATATAATAATAATTAAAAAGCAATCGGTTCGTATGAATTTGGAGAAACAAAAAACTGAGTTGCAGATTGAGAGGTGGAGTCCATTACCGGAGATATATAACCGACGATTAGAGTTCCGATGCCGGCGGGTGAAACGTTGTCGTTGTACGGCTCCTCCTTTTTCTCTTCAGTTGTGACGGTGACAAAGATGACGAGTTTTTAATTACAGACGTAAAATGGGAATGAAAACAAAAGGATAAAGAAAAGAGAAGAAACGGTTTATCTGGACCGGTCTTCCGACCCGGTTTAAAATCATTGTTGACTTGGCTTTTACTTGCCCTACAAGTTTGTTTAAAACCTGTTTTTATAAAAAGAATCTATACTATATAATAAATAAAGGTTTTGATATGCCACTTTTCACTCTCTCATTCATCCTCAAGTTTTTTTTCCCGACTCTCTCTCCTATTAATTATACAAATTTCCTTTAATTATTTTTTCTAATAATGATTTTCTATAATTTTTTTATAAAACGTTTTTCATTAATATGTAATATGTAAATCTTTATTACTAAGTATATATAAAATTACATTTATTTAACACGTGTAATACACTAGGTTCCCAAATGTTAATATGAATTAATATTTATCAGTTAAATAAAAAAAGTTAATACTCAGCTAAAAAATGTTTTAAGAATTAACTTAACATAATTTACAACTGTCACGTAAAAATTTATTCAACTCGTGTAATACACGGATTTTTAAAAACATTACTTTTTATTACTAAGTATATAACATTACATTTATTCAGCCCGTGTAATACACAGGATTCTAACCTAGTAATCTTAATATTCTTAATTCTTAATAAAATGAATTTAGAGCCCATATGCATTTATAATCAAAATCTAACACAATCGTAACCAAATGTGGGTCGAACAAATTAAAATATACCTATAGATTCATGCAAAATAGATATTTTAACCGGGTTAATAAATGGAACTAGTATTTTACCCGGCGCGTTACGACACATTAAACAACGGACGTTAAATGGCTTTGGAAACTTTATAAAAAAAAGAGATGACAAACCGTTAAACAAATCAAAGTTTTCGATGAAATAAAAAAGGCCGCTATACGACTTTTAAACTTTATAAAAATAAGTTAAACCGTTAAACGGCTCGGTTGTAAGAAAAGAAACGTAGATTGAAAAGAGCATATTTCGACGGTATACTTAGAAACGATGGAAAAATCACGTCGTTCTAATCATGAATCGCGTTGCCGCGGGGAACGCGTTGTGGCATCTCGGTTGTAAGCATGAAAACGTAAATTAAAAAAGCAAATCGCGACGATATAGTTAGACCTAAAGGATAAAAACTAAAATACGATAAAAAAAATAATAAAAGATTTATTTAAGAAAAAATAATAAAAGATTTTTAAACAATATTTTTACTCCTAAAATCAAACTTGCAATATTTGAACCACATCACTGAGATTTGAATCCACGCAACTTTTTTGAACAAAAACTTTGTTATATTTAGTAAAAAAAAAATCTTCACTGTTATCTCCTTCTTTAAGTTGAATTTGGAAAAAAAATATTAATATATTAACCAATTTTTATATATGTTTCATTTAGGTTATTATTAAAGAAGTATATAAGATTAAAATATTTAATATGTTTTGTTTATGTCACTATAAAACATGTATACACGATTAAAATATCTGATGAAAGTTAAGCGACTTAAATGAATTTTTTTTAAAACACTTCAAATATTATTGAGTGAAATTTCTAGATACAAGATTAATATTAAATTATTAATACAACTATGTCCACCGTATAATATCAGAAAATTATAGTGGTAAAAAACCAAAAAAGTGGTCATCGGTTGAATTAAGAAAATACTAGCTTTGAATCTTAAAAGTCAAAGGTGGACTTTTCTGGATGATAAACTTACTTTCTTTGACAAAGTTGAATAATTTTTATTAAATAAAGTTACTAGAAAAGGTAAAACTGTGTAATATTAGAAAATTACAGTGGTAAAAGAACTAAAGATATCTTCGATTGAAATAAGAAAATATTTAATATTAGGGAAAAATACCAAAATAGACATATTTAAAAAAAAAAAAAACCAAAATTCACATTTAACAGGAACTAAGCCAGCTAAACCTTTAAATTCAGCCGACGCCTTTTGTTAAAAATAAATACAATTTGATAATTATTTATTTTTTCTTTTGTTTATCTCTAATCTTTTTATTTGTTTTTTTCTTTTGCATGATGGGCCTCCCCTCCACTTGCTTTATTTGGGCTCCTTCTTCATCTTGGCTTATAGGCTTCAGGCCCATGTCTCTTTCTCAAGTGTCTGCACTTGTTTTTGGTAAATCAAAATGTTCGACCCCAAATTGTTGCAACAACCCCCTTCTCAGCTCTTATGCTAGGGTTCAAGAGCTTGTGCCTCCGATGATCTCGCCATGATTATTCGTCTTTCCTTTTTCGTCATGGTCATTCCGCTTCTTATAAAGCGGTCGTCCCCAAGTTGCAAGAGACTACGAATGATTATCTCACAATTGGTGTGTATTGTTTCATACATTTAGGGTTTCAAAACCCATCTTTGTTCGTCTTTATTTTTTTTTTTTGTATTTTTGTGTTGATTGAAGGAATAAAACGTATTAACTTGTCTTTTTGACACCTTTTTAATTTAGATGGACAAAATCTCATTTTGATATTTTTCCCTTAATATTAGCTTTAAATCTTAAAAGTCAAAGGTTACGATGATAATCACACTTTCCACATGTTGGATTTTAATATTTCTTACCAAGAATTTTACATAATTAATAATTATTAATTTGATATCCCATACACAAGGCATTATCATGATGTACCCTTGGCTAAAAAACATGTACCCTGAAACTTCCATTTCTAACCCTCTTTTATGTAAGACCAAATCATAGCATGCTCAACACTTTTTCTCTTCACCCTCCCACCGGCCACCACCACCTTTACCAACGCTGGAAGAATGTGATGCCACCATTGATGCAGCGGCAGCCACCGGTTGGCACAATGACCGAGCTTTTTTTGCTGCCAAACATACCAAGAACTCATAATGAGCTATTTGAGACATTTGAAACGAATTTGTGAATCTTGATGATAAAAATATGGATTATCTAGATTAAAAGAGGTTTTGTGCGATGCGAAATATATATGGAATCCAAGTGTCTTGGTGGAAAGTGGTTGTAAATAGCATTGTAAATGAGTGGAGTTATTCGTGAGTTTCTTAATATTGGGTTCCTAAAATGTTTAAATCTAGTTCTTTAAATGAGCTTGGACTCGAGCCTAAATTGGAGTTCATTAAATAAAAGGCTCGAGCTCAAGATTCACAAGCTTATATATATTTACGATTCTAAACGAGCCTATTACTTATGTAAATATAATAATTTTTATTTCATATAACTATATAGTATTTATTATTATATATAAAATTATAATTAAAATAATAAATAATATATATGTTTGAACCTGTATCTTTTGAGAGATCTTTCGGATGTGTCACCAGTTATTGCTAAGCCATCTTATGATGATTGGTTACCTTATGTAGTATCACTTGGTCACTCCCAAAATAAACATACAAACACACTTAAAAGTCATTTAACAAAAATCAAAACTCTATACGGTCATTTGTAATATTTTATTTTCGATAATTCATTAGCATTTAAAACATGTCGTTTGTAATAAGTACATATCTGATGCTCACATGAAACTATGGGACATTTTGTCACATAGCATTTTGGTTGATAATGTGGACAAATAACGTTTGGGCATAGCAAGGTTTAATGGTGGACAATGTTCATGATGTCTTTCTCGATATTTATTATAATGTTTTTATGTGTTTTTCATCTTTTACATGAAACCAACGACTACGCTTTTTAAGGTGAGTATCGATTATTAAAGTATACATATAAATATATGACAAGGATCAAATAAGTACCATAACTAATACGGGTTGTTACTTTCTTAATTTTAAAAGTTAAAATTTAAAAATCAATAAAAAAATCATGTAACTCGTGACATCTGTTATAATTCTACAAGCTTAATATTGTTTTTCTCATTTATTTTTTCTACAAATCATACTTATAATGTTTAATTGATTTTCCCTCTCCAATAAATTTATCTCTTACCCTAATTAATTTATCTTTAATCTCTCTTCTCTCTCCCTTCTCATCTTTCTTACCCTAAAAGATTTTAGTAACATATTTTAGTATTTTACAATGACATTCACATATGTATAACATGTGATTTGTTACATGTGCATAGTTGTTCAAAATGAGCATGAAATGAAATATAAGTGCTCAGATTGATACAATCTGTGATCAAATCTAGCAGTTACAATTGACGAGTCTCTCCCCCCTCACCATGAGCTCACACATTGAATCTCTCGATTATACCATGAACACACACATTCCCTTTAACTAAGCACTAATACAAGTAGATAACCAAGAACACAAAATTACATAAATGCTCTGATAATGACGTGCTAGTGGCAAGTCTTCCATCAATGGTAAGTTACCTTCAGTGGTAACTTCTTTTAGCGCAACACTGAGTTCAATGGAAATGATTAGTGTGAACTTCATTAAACATGTTGTAACTTGCATTAGTTGCAAGTTACATCGGTCGCAAGTTCACTAGTAGTTGTAACTTGGATAAGTCGCAAGTTACATTAGTTGTAAGTCAGACGACATTGACAATTTCTTCATCCAGTGGAAATCTTTAGTGTCATGGGTAACTTGTTTATCTACACCAGGTTACCCTTTTTAAGGACTAAGATTTCATTAGTAGTAACCTGTCTTTGTAAGCGGTATACTCTTTTCAACAGTAACATATTAGTAGCATCTCTCATTCCTTATCATATGGTGCTCATAAATATTGAAAAGGCTTACCATAGTGCGCTTTGTCGAGAGATTTGGGATACTATCAAGGGAAGAGGGATTATGTTGAGATACATCCAGATAGTTAGGGATATATATGGTAGTGATAAGAAAGTTGTTCAGGCGACGGTATGGGAAACATACTTCTTCCATGTGGAGGTTGGTGATTTGTGTTGGGTCCATTTATTTCCTCATTAATCTTGGATGAGTTGTTAAAGTTAATACAAGGCCATCATGTGATGCATGGTTTTCCCAAATGATATTGTGCTTGTGATAGAGAGTAAGCAGTGCTTGAATGAGAAGTTAGAGGAGTGGTGAGCAAACTTACAGAGCAAATGTTTACTGATAAGTTGTTTAAAACCGAATACCTTTACTATAGCTTATGTGGTGTCAATTATGGGGATGACATTCAGATAAGCATTGAAGACCAAGTTGCCCCCCAGATAACCACGTTTAGGTATTTAGGGTCCTCTAAATTGGCGAGGACATTGATAGTGATGCAACTCATCACGTTCAAGTAGTTGGTGCAAGTGGAGAGTAGCTATATGAGTGTTGTGTGACAATGGGTTCACAACAAGACTAAAGGGGAAATTATATGGGCCGATTTTTGTCTAGCTATGTTATACAAAACTGATTGTTGCGCCACCACAAGCATGAAAGTTGGAACAAAGATGAGGATGTTGAGGTCGATATGTGGGCAAACAACGTTAAACTAGGTAAAGAATGAAGTATTTTGGGACATTTAGGAGTAGGCATTTCAGATAAGATAAGAGAGGGAAAATTAAGACTGTTTAGACATATGCACATGACTCAAATGACGACACTAGTAAGAACCGTGGAAACTATCATAGTGGAAGGGAAGAAGAGTAGAGGAAGACCAAATTGACATAGGACGAGCAGATTAGACATGATTTACTATGCTTGCTCCTCTCCAAAGACATAATAAGTGACCAAAGTTCTTAGATATGTACGACAAAGTTAGGGATATTTAGGGGGTGATGGACATGACCAGTGATAAGATGTAAGGCCCCAAACCCGGGAGGCCTCACTTGTTGGATTTACTCATTCACAAACGGTTCTTAAACTTGAATATCAAAATAATGTAGCGGAAAATACTTCATTAAAACATAACATAACATTGTTCAACATGCGGAAGCGTAAACATTATTTAAACATAACACAAACGAATTCAAAACGTAACATGATGCCAGCCTTCATAAGCAGCCGGGTAACTCTTCATCGCTAGCCAAGCATCACTGTCCATCCTCGCCACCTGCCTTAACCTGAATGTGCATACTAAAAAGTCAGCTACGCTGGTGAGTTCTAGCTTTACATAAAACTTTCACATAACCATTTGCCAAAAACATATCATTCATTTATTTAATAAAAGCGTACGTAAATCATGCAATAACATAACATTAAACTTAAGTCAACAATAAACCGAATCTGCGCCTTTTCGTAACCGTCAATTCCTCATTACAGCACGGTACTTCATAGAGTACACACACCGACCTTGAGTAAGGTGCTCCATAGAGCACACGTACCCACATTAACCATTCATAACCGTCAATTCCTATCAAGCACGGCGTCCCAAAGGATAGCTCGTACCACACCTTAAGTACTACTCCCTCATAGATAATAGTACCTCATTAGGGATCCCGGTAATCCCCCATTGGTGACCATCATCACCCCTTTCTACCCAATTGTACAACCGTTGGCCAGCCACAAAGGCACCTATAAAGGTAAGGCCCATACATGCATACATACCTTAGCTCCCGAAGGAACTCATGGAAGATTCATTTATTTCGTGACTTTCATAAAAACTTTTACTTCTTTTCAGTTAAAGCATTCGCACGTTTTATTAAATAGCATTTCGTTTGTAAACATTTCGTAAACTACATTTAGCAACACATTTCAACTTTCTTTTTGTAAACATCATTTCATATAACATTATCGTGTAAGTATGCACACCGGCCCAAAACATAGTTCAAAACATTAAAAGTAGGGCTCTAGAACTCACCTGGTAAGCTAGTCTCGTTCTGTCCTAACAACGGTCCAACGAGCGTCACACACGATCTGAATTGGTTAATTACACATACATCAGACCTAGTCTAAATTACACGCTTTTACTCATTCTTATCTAGGCGAACTTAAGGCTACGTTCGCTGCCCATAGTCTAGGCGAACATATAGGCGAACTTATCCTAAGTTCGCTTGACTTGACCAAGCGAACTTACCAGGCGAACATAACCAAGTTCGCCCCTTGATGCCATAAGCGAACTTATCAAGTTTGCCTCACCTGTGCCCGGCGAACTTAGTAAGTTCGCCCTGCGGGAAGTTTTCTTCCCCACCAAGACTCAACTTTTTGCATGCAGATCCGAACTCGTCAAGATCCGAATTTTTTATGTTCAAAACGTTCATTTTTCCATCTAGATGCTAGACCTAAGTTTATTTCCAAGTTTCATCCGTAAAAACGTTACCTTTTTACCCAAAACCCGAAAATCCCAAAGTAAACAAAAACTCAGATTTAGGCCGAACCGTTACCTGTATCGGGCTTCTGATTCGGAGGTTATCTTCACGAGCACTGGAGACACGAGCTGGTACGATCTTGAGCGATTTCGACACTTTCTCTCTCTACGGTTTTCCCTCTCTAGAAGTTACAAATGAGAGAAATGTGTGTGCATGTGGGGTATTTATGGGAGAGGCCTCCCCTCCCCAAGCCCACCTCGCGACCAACTCGGCCCGTCCCGGCCCGCGCACCTTTGTCCGTTCATTCCATTCGTCTCGCTTTGAACCCGTTATTTTATTTCTCATTTTTATTGTTGGGATGTTACAAGTCTACCCCCCTTACAATAGGTTTCGTCCCCGAAACCTATCATAGGTCAAATAGATAAGGGTACGACTCCCTCATTTCCGTCTCCGTTTCCCATGTAGCCTCCGACCCCTTTCGGTGCTTCCATTGGACTTTAACCAATTGGATCACTTTGTTGCGTAAACGTTTCTCCTTCCTGTCTAAGATAGCCACGAGTTCTTCAATGTAGTTAAGGTTGTTGTCGACCTCGATGTCAGTAAGTGGTACGTGAGCCGATTCATCCGCCAAACACTTTCGTAAGTGTAACACATGGAAGGTAGGATGGATCCCACTTAACATATCGGGCAACTCCAACCGATAAGCGACTTCACCAACCCGTGCCGCTATTCTGAATGGTCCGACAAATCTCGGACTTAACTTTCCTCTACTTCTGAATCGTTTGATCCCCTTCCAGGGCGATACCTTCAACATTACACGATCCCCAACGTTAAACTCAATAGGCCTTCGTCGTTTATCCGCGTAGGATTTCTGACGATCTTGAGCGGCCTTCATTCTTGCTTTGATTTGATCAAACCTTTTCGATGTTTCTCGTACGACTTCAAGACTTCCTAATTCCTTCTGTACAATCTCACCCCAGCAAATAGGGGTCCTACATTTTCTCCCATACAACATTCCGTAGGGCGGCATGCTTATCGTCGCGTGATGACTGTTGTTGTAGGAGAATTCGGATAACGGCAGATGACTGTCCCAACTGCCACCAAAGTCGATAATGCAAGCACGGAGCATATCCTCAAGCGTCTGAATGGTCCTTTTAGACTGACCATCCGTTTACGGGTGGTATGCCGTACTAATATTAAGTCGTGTGCCCATCGCCTCGTGAAATCTTTTCGAGAACCACAATGTGAATCGTGTGTCCCGGTCAGATACAATCGTTAAAGGCACCCCATGCCGTGCTACTACTTCATTAATAAATACCTCCGTTAACCTTTTCGACGAGAACGTCTCGCAGATAGGTAGGAAATGAGCACTCTTCGTCAACCGGTCCACAATCACCCAGACGGTATCATAACCTTTAGCTGTGCGTGGTAGCTTGGTTATGAAGTCCATGGTAATGTGTTTCCATTTCCATTCCGGTATCTCAAGTGGTTGAATCTTTCCATACGGTTTCTGGTGTTCGGCCTTTACTTGATAGTAAGTCAATCACTTGCTTACATACTTTGTCACATCATATTTCATTCCAGGCCACCAGTAGTCCTTCTTCAGGTCTTGGTACATTTTGTTGGTACCGGGATGGATAGAGTAACGAGACTTATGAGCCTCATCCAGGATTTTGGTTCTAAGCTCGCCGCCCATAGGTATCCATACCCGACCAAAACGTGTCCTCACACCAAGGGTGTTATATTCCAACTTGTCCAGTTGTCCCGCCATCCTCTCTTTCTTTATATTTTATTCCTTAAGTGCCTCATCCTGAGCCTTCTCGATTTCCCTTATCACATCCGGTTTCACCACCAATTGGCAAGCTTTTACTCTAATAGGAGTAGGCACATCCTTTCGGCTTAGAGCGCCAGCCACCGCATTCTCCTTTCCAGGATATTATACGATTTCGCAATCGTAGTCTTTCAAAAGTTATAACCATCGCCTCTGCCTCATGTTCAGTTCCTTTTGTTCGAAGAAGTACTTCAAACTTTTGTTGTCAGAGTAAATGGTAAACTTCACTCCGTTAAGGTAGTGCCTCCAGATCTTCAATGAAACACAACGGCAGCAAGTTCCAAGTCGTGAGTCGGATAATTGACTTCGTGAACTTTCAACTGCCGTGATGCATAGGCGATCACTCTCCCACGTTGCATAAGCACGCACCCCAATCCCTGACTCGAAGCGTCTGAGTATACAACCAAGTCTTCATTGCCCTCGGGAAGGGCCAAGACTGGAGCTTGGGTCAACTTCTCCTTCAGTTTATTAAATGCTTCTTCCTGAGTCGAACCCCATTCCTACTTTACCTCCTTCCGTGTCAACTTGGTCAACGACGAAGCTATTTTCGAGAAATCTTGAATGAATCTCTGATAGTATCCTGTCAATCCTAAGAAACTACGGACTTCAGTTGACGTCTTAGGAATATTCCAATCTCCTACCGTTATTATCTTTGCTGGGTCAACCATAATGCCGTTCGAGTTAATGACGTGACCTAGGAATTGGACCTCCCTAAGCCAGAACACGCATTTGGAGAACTTAGCATACAGTTTCTCCTTTTTCAAAGCTTCCAACACCTCTTTTAAGTCACACGCGTGATCACCCTCATTCTCGGAGTAGATAAGGATATCATCGATGAACACAATTATCGATCGATCCAGCATCGGTCGACAGACACTATTCATCAAATCCATGAATGTTGCAGGGGCATTCGTCAATCCGAAGGACATCACGCGAAACTCAAAATGTGCATAACGCGTGCGAAACGCAGTTTTTGGTATGTCTTCTTCCCTGACCTTCAGCCGATGGTATCCAGATCGAAGGTCGATCTTCGAGAACCAACTTGCGCCCTGCAATTAATTGAACAAGTCGTCGATCCTTGGTAGAGGGTACTTGTTCTTCACGGTTCGTTTGTTCAACTCTCTATAGTCGACACACATTCTCATGGAACCATCCTTTTTCTTTACAAACAGCACCGGAGCACCCCAAGGCGAGATGCTTGGTTGTATACATCCCTTGTCAAGCAATTCGTCTAATTGGGTCATAAGTTCTTTCATCTCCATTGGTGCTAGTCGATATGGAGCCTTAGCCACGGGCTGGGCATCTGGTACTAAGTCGATTCGGAACTCGATCTCTCTGTAGGGTGGTATTCCAGGCAAATCCTCTGGAAACACCTCCGGGTACTCGCGTACCACGGGTACATCATCTAGTTCCTTTGCTTCCTTGCACTTATCAATCACGTACACCAGATAAGCCTCGCATCCGCGCCTCAGATAATCTGCTGCCTTAATCATCAAGATGATATTAGGCATTGGGGCGTTGCGTTCTCCAAGGACCTCAACTTCGCTACCATCGGGAGCCTTGAGTCGGATTATCTTCCGCTTGCATATAATTTGTGCTTCATTGGCAGTTAGCCAATCCATACCCAACACTACTGTAACGAATCAAAATCCGAGTCTCGTTATAAATAATTAAATAATTCTAATAAATATTATGGTGAAAATAATATTTTAGAAATAAGTTGAAACAAGCGGGTTTCAAGTTAGTAACGGGGATATACTAGTTTTAACTAGTTATGGAAGGAAATGGAAAAGATTAAAAGTAGAGGGGCTAAAGGTGAAATATGGCAAATCTGCCATATTTGACCTTTAGAAGTCAAAATTGACTTCATTTTTTTGGAGTTGGGTCGTTCAAGAGAAGAGGAAGAGAGGAGAAATCGGGTTGAAGCCAAAATTCGTGTGTTTGAAGCTTGTAACTTGAAGGTGTTGGCTCACACATCACCTTTCTAACATCAAGTAAGTGATTTCTTCCTCTTTGATCCACCATTTATGGTGTTCTTGTTGGGTTTTGTTGAAAACCCAAAATTATGGTTGCATGTGATAAATGGTGTTAGATTATTGATAATCTAGCTAAACTAAAGGTGTAGGAAGGTGAACAACACCATGGAACCCTTTGATTTTGATTTTTGAAAGTTAGGGTTCATATGGAGGAAATTAGGGGTTTTGGGGTTTTGATGAAAAATTGATAAATTGATGATGATTAAGTGTTATAGAGGTGTTAGACACTTAAACAAACCCCAAATTAACTTAAAGAAACTAGTTTGATAAAAATTAGTGTCAAGGTATTGGAAAGAGAATTCTAGTGGTTGAGTTGAGTTCTTGATTAAAGGGGGTGTTTGGATATGGAAATAACCCAAACGGGTCAATTTGGGTTGAAAATGGAAATTTGGGTGGTAAACTCAATTGTATGTGTTTTGAATGAATGATTAGATTACTAAACTAGGTGTGTATGTTTAGGCAATCAAATTGTGGGTCTAGAAGGCGGAGCGGAGTCGTCTAACCCAAAAGGTAAGTGCCTATGCACTTACTTAGTATTGATGATAAACGGTGAATTTTATGGATTATGTGTTATGTGATTGTGTGCATACTTGTGATATGATAAATTGTGAATGATTTAGTATGTGCAATGAATGAATGTAGTTATAGTGTTAACCTATAATGGTAATGGATCATGTGTTGATCATAAATGAAACGGAGTTATGGCCTTGTGCTATAATGGTAATGGATCATGTGTTGATCATAAATGAAACGGAGTTATGGCCTTGTGCTATAATGGTAATGGATCATGTGTTGATCATAAATGAAACGGAGTTATGGCCTTGTGCTATAATGGTAATGGATCATGTGTTGATCATAAATGAAACGGAGATATGGCCTTGTGCCATATTGGAAATGGATCATGTGTTGATCATAAATGAAAAGGAGTTATGGCCTTTGTGCCATAATGGAAATGGATCATGTGTTGATCATAATTGAAACTTGTAGTAAGGGTGCAAGAATATGTAGCCTAAATGACAATTTGGGTGGAAACGGGTCAAATGGGTGAATGGGTGAAACAAGTAGGAATTTACTTGTTTGTTATGAATTTATCTTCATTACTAATGGTGATATGTGTGGTGAATGTAGGAAAAGCTCCGAGGTAGTCAAAGTCAAGTCCAAGGCGTTGGCGGATCCTCGTATGCATATTTTCATGTTTTGATGAGTTGGTGGAATTCCCCTTTTTGATTGTAATTTGATAAACAAAACATGTTTTTGGGTTGTGATCATGTTGTTGAAGGGGTTTTTGGTTAAAACTCATGTGTTGGGCAAATTTGTTGTCTTGTATTTTGGAAAAAGTTGGAAAAATGGCTAAGTGTGAAAACTGATGAAAAACTGGAAACTTTCTGTGAAAACAGGTCCCTCGCGCTACGTGAGGGAGGTGACCAATAACTCTCGCGCTACGCGAGAGGTAAAAAAAAAAAAAAAAAATTCTGGGATTAAGACTTCCGCGCGTTAAAGTATAGTTTTTAAAAGTGGTGTGTTTCAACTACATCAAACCCACCCAAAACCATGACAAACAGTCTGACAGGAAACCTATGGCCCTCTATCTTTATCGTGGAGTTGTAAACTACCTCGGTCACTCTCGCCGTTCTACCCTCAGCGGTCTCTACACTAAAGGCTCTTTCTATCTTACTAACTGTGCATTTTTCTTGTTTACATAAAGTACTTGAGATAAAACTTTTACTGGCACCCGAATAAAAGATTACAGAAACATAAGTATGGTCAAGGATGAACGTACCTGACACTACGTCGGACTGGCTTGGTCCTATGTCAGTGTGTATGCTAGCGTCTTTGCCCGGGGCCTCTTATCTTTCTTCTCGATACTCTTACCTTTCCCAGTTTCTCCCATTTTCGGTTTCGGGTATTCCCTACTCAGATGACCGGCATCCCCACAGTTATAGCACTTGAAGTGTTGTGGGCGCTCACGGGAGTAGTGCCCGGTCTTGCCACACTTAAAGCATAAGTTAGATCCCATTTTAGATTCACCTGCATGCTCCTTTCCACATTTCTTATAAATGGTCGGCTCATCCACCCGAGCCCTCTTATCGCAAGCCCCAAACATCTTTCCACCAGTTCGCTTGTTTGAGAAACTCGGTTTCTTCTTTGGTTCCTCAATGGCGGCGTCGTTTAATGCCAGATCATCATACACCACACCACTGAGTGCCACCACTGAATCGAAGGTGGTAGGAGTGTTTGCTTTGATAAAGGTGTGGACCTTGTCCGACAGTCCCTGGATATAACAAGCAATCTTTCTCTCTTCGATAGTGATCAGATGTGGCACCAGACGTGCCAACTCATTGTACCGGGTGGTGTATTGACGGTGAGTCATGTTACGAGCCTTTAAATTCAGAAATTCTTTCTCCACCTTCTCAATTTCATTCCTTGGGCAAAACTTCTTGATAACTAGTGCCTTCAAATCATTCCATAACATAGAGTCAACAGTCGTATCTCCCTTAGCTTGTCGCACTCCCTCCCGCCAATGGGACGCTTCTTCTCTTAAGGAGTTAGCAGCAAATTTCACCTCATGATCCGCCCGGCATTCTCTGAGACAGATGGCAGCCTCCATACAGATTACCCAGTCAAACGTAGCCACCGCGTCTTTCCATCTAGTCAGGATCGGCGGGTCACATGCTTTAAAGGACTTATAGTCGCATCCGCGAGCAGGCGATGCGTTGTCAGTCTCGTTGTTCTGGGCACCATTTGTCGTGTTAGACCCACCTTCCCCTTTAGCTTTCTTCAACGCTTCTGCCAATAGACCTGGCAGAGAAGTCTTCATCAACTCTGTGAATTCACGTGCTAGAGTTGCTCTCACTTCTGGTTCATAAGTGAAAGGTTGTTCTTTAACCCGTGTCTGCTCAATTCCATGCACACTAACCGCCAGTTCAGTGTAGACACTTCCTTCTTCAATATACTCTTGGCACGCAGAGGTCCTGCCACGTCCACCATTTCGGCCTCCGGTACGACCCCCACCACGCCTTACGCTTCCTCTCCTTGCCATTTTGTTCTATATGACCAGGAATCCAAAGTTATCACGCTAGTTAACAAATAGAATTAAACAAATATTGTAAGATGTTAATATACACTGGCCATCTATAATTAACCATTACACTACCTCTTGATTTCCATTTGACCACCTTTGTGATTTCATCACAACCCAAGTCCTAACCTAACACTTCTAAGGCATACTATATAAGTAAATATACAATCTACCTTCATACCTGATGCTGTGGTTCGAGTTACCCATACTGGCATCCGCTTTCGGTCCCATTCACAGTTTAAGTTCAGACACTGGGAGTGTCAAAATCTCTCAAACTATTGCTCTGATACCAACTAGTAAGGCCCTAAACCCGAAAGGCCTCACTTGTTGGATTTACTCATTCACAAACGGTTCTTAAACTTGAATATCAAAATAACGCAGCGGAAAATACTTCATTAAAACATAACATAACATTGTTCAACATGCGAAAGCGTAAACATTTTTTAAACATAACACAAACGAAATCAAAACGTAACATGATGCCAATCTCCATAAGCAGCCGGGTAACTCTTCATCGCTAGCCAAGCATCACTGTCCATCCTCGCCACCTGCCTTAACCTGAATGTGCATACTAAAAAGTCAGCTACGCTGGTGAGTTCTAGCTTTACATAAAACTTTCACATAACCATTTGCCAAAAACATATCATTCATTTATTTAATAAAAGCGTACGTAAATCATGCAATAACATAACATTAAACATAAGTCAACAATAAACCAAATCTGCACCTTTTCGTAACTGTCAATTCCTCATTACAGCACGGTACTTCATAGAGTACACGCACCGACCTTGAGTAAGGTGCTACATAGAGCACGCGTACCCACATTAACCATTCATAACCGTCAATTCCCTTCAAGCACGGTGTCCCAAAGGATAGCTCGTACCAGACCTTAAGTACTACTCCCTCGCAGAGAATAGTACCTCATTAGGGATCCGGTAATCCCCCATTGGTGACCGTCGTCACCCCTTTCCACCCAGTTGTACAACCGTTGGCTAGCCACAAAGGCCCTTATAAAGGTAAGGCCCATACATGCATACATACCTTAGCTACCGAAGGAACTCATAGCAGATTCATTTATTTCGTGACTTTCATAAAAAACTTTTACTTCTTTTAAGTTAAAGCATTCATACGTTTTATTAAATAGCATTTCATTTGTAAACATTTCGTAAACTACATTTAGCAACACATTTCAACTTTCTTTTCGTAAACATCATTTGAAAAAACATTATCGTGTAAGTATGCACACCAGCCCAAAATATAGTTCAAAACATTAAAAGTAGGGCTCTAGAACTCACCTGGTATGCTAGTCTCGTTCTGTCCTAACAACGGTCCAACGAGCGTCACACACGATCTGAATTGGTTAATTACACATACATCAGACCTAGTCTAAATTACACGCTTTTAATCATTCTGATCTAGGCAAACTTAAGGCTAAGTTCGCTGCCCATAGTCTAGGCGAACTTATCCTAAGTTCGCTTGACTTGACCAAGCGAACTTACCTGGCTAACATAACCAAGTTCTCTGACCTTGATGCCATAAGCGAAATTATCAAGTTCGCCCCACCTGTGCCCGGCGAACTTAGTAAGTTCGCCCTGCAGGCAGTCTTCTTCCCCACCAAGACCCAACTTTTTGCATGCAGATCCGACCTCGTCAAGATCCAAACGTTTTATGTTCAAAACGTTCGTTTTTCCATCTAGATGCTAGACCTAAGTTTATTTTCAAGTTTCATCCGTAAAAAGGTTACATTTTTACCCAAAACTCAAAAATCCCAAAGTAAACAAAAACTCAGATTTAGGCCGAACCGTTAACTGTATCGGGCTTCTGATTCGGAGGTTATCTTCACGAGCACTGGAGACACGAGCTGGTATGATCCATAGCGATTCCGAAACTTGCTCTCACTACGGTTTTCTCTCTCTAGAATTTGCAAATGAGAGAAATATGTGTGCATATGGGGTATTTATGGGAGAGGCTCCCCTCCCCAAGCCCACCTTGCGACCAACTCAGCCCAACCCCAGCCCGCGCACCTTTGTCCGTTCATTCCATTCGTCCCGCTTTGAATCCGTTATTTTATTTCTCATTTTTATTGTTGGGATGTTACATAAGATCTCTTGGAGACGTAGGATGAAGGTTAGAGACTTTTTGGGGGAGCATAGATTTGTTAGAGCTTTTTCTAAGTACCTTAGATTTTCCTACCCCTTTGTTTGCCTTACTGAGTTAGGTGTCGGTGCTAGTACTTTCAAGACGGACCATGTCCTCTTTTGTATTTTACTAACAATATTGTACCACCGCTATTTGCTATCAATAGTTTAGTGCTATTTGTCATCGTTAGTTTAGTGCTACTAATAGTACTTTTTCGTTTGTGTTTTTTTCTTATATACACACAATGTTATTTGTGGTTTATACCTTATGGATAAAAAAAGGTATTTTTGTGTCGAGAGTCTCAGCGAATGCAACCTCTTTATTTACTAGGATGGATGAAATTCTCTTATCTCCTAGTGTAACATCCCGAAAATCCGTAAGCTAATGGTTCGGGTTAGTGGACGACCCGAATAGAAAATTAATGTAATATCGAGCAAGGTTAATCAAAGGAAGCGCATTTAACTACTGTAATAGACGCACTTAGCCATCAAACAAGGGTTCGAGATCGTTATGCTCATGATGGAACTAGGGGACCCGGATGAAATATCTTTGTGGTTTAAATACCACTATTTCGCAACCCTAGAATAATATTCGGTCTAGGGAGTTGACGGCAGCAGAAGGGAGCCGCAAGATGGGGCACCGGCAACGACGGCGGTCGGACGAAAGCGATAACGCGCTGTGTCTCGACAGGGGAGCTTCCATAACACGCTAAGGTAATACTCGTTCATTATTTCACGTACTAGATTGCATGATTGTCTTAAAAACCAGATTAGGGTTTGTGTTTATTCATGGTGAACGAAATCGGGAAGAGGAGGGGAATGGTGACCGACGGTGGTAGCCGTGAACAGTGGTGATGTACGACCGGGAACCGAGTAACGAAAGAATGTGGCAAAAGCCGTAGCGATAGACGGGGTGGCGTAGCGGAATCCGACATGGTGGTGACGGGTTTGCCGAAGAGAGAGAGAGAGAGACATGGTGAAGGTGCGATGTTGGCCATGGTGGCGCTGCACTACGATGGCTTCGGCGACTGAGGTGCACAGTGTGCGTAGGGCGGACGGCCAGAGAACACGGGAGAATGATGGTCTAGTCGGTGTGATAACCCAATGCCGAGAAGAGGAGAACGAGAAAGAGGAGATGACTGTGGTGGCGCTTCACGGCGGCACACGGTGGAGAACGTCGGAGGAGGTGTATCCGACATGCAATGGAGTTGAGTGGAGGTTGTTGGACTTGGTGGAGCACGGTGGTAAAGCGGGGTCGACCACGGTGGTAGTGACAGGCATGCTAGCCGGTGGGGGGCTCGGTCATGGTGTGGTTGGACTGGGAAGCAAGGATGGTTGGTTAGCGAGACCCGACGACAGAAAAGAAGGCTATTAGGGATCGATTCAACAGAGAAGGCGATGAAGGGGCGTGGGGTGGTGGTTCACGGGAATGACGAGGAAGAAAGTGGAGTTGGGTCTTGCACCCGATTTGGGTTTTTTGCATGTGTACGTATGCACGTACGTGCATGCATGGGAACCCGGCCGGGTATCCAATTTCTAACGGGTCGAAGGTGATTCGGTTTATGCGAACATGAAGGGTTAGGGTTCCTTGGAATGAAAGGGGCGAGCCGACGTGGGGGTTTATATGTTTACGTAATTAGACGCATGTCTAGAACATGTCTGAACAGATGATTATACATTGTCAGGTTCAAGTTTCGAGCGTGATCGGGCGAAGTGTAAAAGCTAGGACATGGATTGTCTCGTAATCGGTGAGTTTGTAATCCCCCTCTTTTAAACGTTTTACTGTTTTGGGGCTATCGTACACATTTTCTTGAGACATTAATATAATTAATCGTGTTAAGGGTTTTGGGTTCTAACCCGCTATGTTTTGAGTATAAATTATTATTAAGAGTCGTAGGGTCAATGGTGTGATAAGGGTAGATCTAGGGTATGAGTCGTTATTATGTGACGTAATAGGGGTGGATCAGGGAGAGTCGGGTTTTAGGCTAAATGCCTATGATTTGATGTGTGGGTTAAGGATATGGGTTGTTAAGGCGTGGCGTGTTATGGGCCAAACAGGAATGGTCGTGCTTTGTATTAAATGCTAACGAATTCATGATATTAAATATGTTGTTCTAGGGTTATGCGTGAGGTGCGTGTGTAGTTAATGAGTTATGTATATAATGTGTGATATTACGTGTTTATATTTAAGCGTCGGGTTTGCTTCGTTGTCCGTATGGCACGGCAAACGGGATCGTGGAGGATGGGGTCCTTCGGGAAGTCACCAAATGTGACAATTATTTAACAGGTTAATGATGAGCTCGGTGTGTGTTGATCACCCCAACGAGGGTGCATCGATGAGGTATGTGTTTGCATGCGTATATATAAGTGTTAATGTGCATGCTAATGATTAGTTATATTTATTGAGTATGAGTTTGTGCTATTGTGACGTGTTGAATTATGACGTGTAGAGTTAGACAGACCGTTGATTCAGGACTCGTGACGTGACGTATATAAGAGTCCTGTCAGTTATTTGTGAGAGCCTTGGTTAAGGTCGGATGTGTTAGTGTTCTAGGGTAGGTTGTGTTAAACCAGAATTCTTGGATACGAGTTGTTAGCATAGTGTGTTGAGTCTATGATGTTGTTATGGTGAGGTTGTTATTATGTATGTTGGTAGTACGAGTTGAGTCTTTGGTGATAAACGGTTACGGGGTGTCATGGGGTGACACGGGATTAGTCATTCATTAACTAAGTGTAAATAAAGTTTTATAAGGACCGGAATGTCCGAGTGAATTAAACCGAAGAACTTGGTGTGGTGGTTGTTCTTTAATTTAAACTATTAGAACTCACTCAACGTAGCTGACTTTGTGTGTACGTTAGATTGTTTGCAGGTAAGCGGCGTATTGACGTATCTTGGCTTGGAAGCGGCGTTACTCGGATCGGTGTGCAGTCATTCGTAAGGTAAATCTAATAATATTAAATGGTCATAAATAAGTTTTGAAAAACTTTCGCTGTAGTTTGAATTGCAATAAATGTGATTTTAATGAAAACGACCCGTTATGAGAACTAACTGTAGGATGTCAGGGTTGGGGTCTTACAAGTTGGTATCAGAGCTGTGGTTTAAGAGAAAACTGGTATTTTTAAACAAATAAAATGCTTTAACTTAAACCGAGAATGGGACAAGGGTGAAACAAATTCCAGCACGAGTAACCGCGAGCCAAGAGGTACGTCTTTCAAGTTGGGAAGTAATTATTATTTAACATTTGTGTAGCGTTACAATAGGTAGAACAGTTAGTGTGAATGAGTAATATATGGTTCCGTGTGGGAACATGATGTGTGATATGTGTTATGGTAGTGTGTAGAATTATGTGAAATTGCGTGGTGTGATTGGGTGAAATCATAATTGTGAGTTGATGAATGTAGAGTAGCATTAATTGCGTTCTGTGACATAGCTTGGTGTGTTAGCTTAGTATAACGAATTTGTGTGTAACTACGTGTGATGTGTAAGTGTGATATATATGACGATTTGCTATATAATTGTGTGGTGTTAAGTGAGTGGTGTAGGATGCATATGCATCCGACGTGTGGGAAAGATAGAAAACTAGTGTGAAGATGATAGGAAAGGTTTAGAGTACGAGCAGTAATGTGGACCACCAAATTGCATTTTTTCACCGTAATTTGGCAGTATATTATTACTCTCATATTATGAATTTGAGCCCATAGTAATCACTCTAACGTTCTATCTTGTGCAGGTGCTGATGGCTAAGGCAAAGTGGACTAGATCGGTCAGGCGAGGAGCTCTGGCAAGGATGAGGACGGACCGTCAGAACGAACCAACGGTTGCTGTTGACCAGACGATTAGTGACATGGGAGTAGTGCTGGCGCTTCCTGTGCCAAGCATAGCCAGGATTGAGTAGGGTGGCGTTCCACGTGGTGCTATGACCAAAACTATCGGATGGAAGAGGCGAATGGTGTCGGCAGTACGCGATTTTCCTCCAGGATGTGGACCTGCATGGCTGAAGGATTAATCACGTGTGACAGCTAAGAGAGCCCTATTTCAAGAGGATCCGGGGATTTATCCAGGATCCGATGAGGAAGAACTAGAGGAGGATGCAGCAGATGCACCTGAGGTGGCCAAGTAACAACTTTGTGAGCACGCTTCGAGATAGTTGATTTTGAGTGGGCGGTAGTAGTCGCAATTGTCACGAGACATTGCGGAACGACTTAACGTTTTGACTGACTAGATGTTTATGTGGTGCGGTGTTTGACTGGGGTGTTGACTATTTGATTTTGATATTAAATTTGTTTTGTCGTGATGTGATTTAGACGTGGTTAAAATAATTGTGTTTGTGAATGTGTGGTGTATTCTTGGATACGAGTTGTTAGCATAATATGTTGAGTCTATGCTGTTGTGATAGTGAGGTTGTTATTATGTATGTTGGTAGTACGGATTGAGTCTTGGGTGATAAACGGTTACGGGGTGTCATGGGGTGACACAGGATTAGTCATTCATTAACTAAGTGTAAATAAAGTTTTATAAGGACCAGAGTGTCCGAGTGAATTAAACCGAAGAACTTGGTGTGGTGGTTTTTCTTTAATTTAAACTATTAGAACTCACTCAACGTAGATGACTTTGTGTGTACGTTAGACTGTTTGTAGGTAAGCGGCGTATTGACGTATCTTGGCTTGGAAGCGGCGTTACTCGGATCGGTGTGCAGGCATTCGTAAGGTAAATCTAATAATATTAAATGGTTATAAATGAGTTTTGAAAGACTTACGCTGTAGTTTGAATTTCAATAAATGTGATTTTAATGAAAACGACCCGTTATGATAATCAATTGTAGGATGTCTGGGTTGTGGTCTTACACCTAGGATGATTTTTTTGAGTTTTTATGGAAATTGAAAATAAACATTATAAAAATAAAAAAACAATATATTCACCCATTTTAGGTTCTTACTAAGCTTTTCACATTTTTTTTTGAACGCCTACTAAGCTTTCACGTGAGCGAGACTTCTTAGGGAGGTGGGAGTGGAGGGTGGGTTCACAGACGGGTAAGAGAGTGTTGGCGGGTACACCGCTGCAAACCCAGAGGGTTCGACGGGTAAAAGTGGGCGGCTTTGTATACCCGCTGAATGAGATAAAACAAGCCGCTGAAATAAGAATGAAATAATCTTGTCCTGCTTTATTCATTATTTAATTTCTCAAAAATGAAATAGTCTTGTATTGGATATTCATTATTTAATTTGCTTGAATTGAAGTTCAAATGTTGGTGATTGCTTTATTCAGTTTTAAATTTAAATATATATTATATATTTAATTTAATTCAATAATAACGTTGTTATAAATATTATGATTTAACTTTTTAAAATTTGTAAAAAGACGACAACATACGGGTTTTAGTGTAGGAATAACGAGCGGCAATCAGGGAGGAGCGTATGGATCGGGAATCTATACATACTAATAAATAAAGGTTTTGGGGTGGCACGTGTCATTCTCATATTCATTCTTAACATTTTATTTCCGTCTCTCTCTCCTATTTAATGATACAAGTTTCTATAAAAAAATTATAATTTGTGTTTTCCGTCTCTCTCCTATTAAATAGTAATGATTTTTATAACTATTTTTATAAAACATTTTTAATTAAAAAAATAGTTTTATTCATAAAACATTTTATAGTTTGAACATTTCTTTCATTCATTTTATAAAACATTTAAAAAAAATAACTATAACGTTTCTAAAATTTGTATTAAAAAATTATGTAATATATAAAAAATATGTAATATTAGATTTTTATTACTAGGTATATATAACACTGCATTTATTCACCATGTATAATAATATACCGTGTTTCTAACCTATATTATAATAAATAAATAACTATACTTGCTACGTGTCGACTTCTGATGAAATCTAGATTTTTGTTTTCCTTTTTTCTCTCCAATTAAATAATGATGATGTTAAATAATTAAATATCTAACATATATTCTAACATTTTATTAAAAATTACTAAATCATAAGATAATTTCAATTATTTCTTATTTCACAGATAACTAATAACACCAAACATACTGTTTTATAACAAGTTGTATTTATTCAACCCATGTAACACATGAGCTTTAACCTAGTTTAAAATATTTACGGATCCGCATAATTAGTTAAAATTTTAATTTTTAAATTTGGTTGTTATTTTGTTTTTAATTTTCTAAAAAACAATATGAGGGTTGGAGGGTACCACTCCCACCATAGAGAGTAACTTGAGAGGGTACTTTGGCTAATTGAGGTGACATCTTTTAATTGGTGTAATTTGAGAGGGTAGTTTGATTGGGAGGGTACCACTCCCACCTCCCTTACATGTCCATAATAGTCGAGATATGTCTTTCCTCTTAAGACATAAAAGTTAATGAAGAGGTTATGAAAAATTAAGTTAAAATCCCAATAACACTCCTCATTTATAAAAGTTGTTATGAATCATCAATGAAGAGATCTAAGGGTCATAAATGCTTCTTGAGAAATAAACATTGCTAAAACAACCTATTAATTACTTTCTAAATGTAATTATGTTGTAATTTTGTGTGTACCTTTTGTTTTGGGTTGTTTTAATAAAATTTGCCGTCCGAAAAAAACTATAGTGTTTAATCCGGGACTTCATTTGTGTTTGGAAGTTTACATGTTATAACCCGAGTCAAATAAACATATTATAACACTCATCACGAGACTTAGACCTCACGACCAAGCTCCGACGTAAGATTAAGCGAAGTCATATTTCCAAACGAAAAGATAATAAGATATTAAATACATTAAACGCGAAATAAATAATTTCCCCGTCAGAACAATATTTACATGCAAAAGATTGACCAATGTTCGTTCATCATTAAATGAAATTCACTCCTACGATAAGACGAGCCTCGTTGCACGTCATGTCGTCAGTTTCCTATTATCCGTTGAACCACGACAAATACCGTACTACCGAGTATGTGGTGTCTATGTACGCTTAGTTATCTTAAATTTTTTAAAAACAATCATTTTAACTCCAAATTACAGTGACAAAATCATCAAAATTCAATGAGATAATTATAAAAAAATTTAAAATTAAAATGAGATTTTGCAAAATAAAATCCAGAGTCAAAAGGCGTATTTTGGACTCAATACTGTTGAAAACTGAAATCTTGGCAAATTGGGGGATAACAAACTTCGAGTTACAGCGAAAGAAAGTGATGAATTCATTTAATCAATCAATCAATCAATCACAAGTCGGTCAGATATCTTTCCTCTGATTTATTAGAAATTAGAATTGTGTTCTTGTTCACCGATTTCCTCTAGGGTTTACTTAGACTGTAATTACATTTTGCAGTCGATTTCATGTAATAACCCTAATTCGAAGGTGTCGGACGTTGTTTAGATCAGATTCTACCTAATTTTGCTGTTGAGGTACTTCAATTAGCCCTAATTCGAAAACGGTTTTGGATTTGACCTAATTTTAGGATTAATCGCGAATTTGTTGTTGAATTGGACCAGTAACTGAAAAATTGGGGGTTTGTGATTGAAATTTGATGAGATGGAGGAGAATGCAGCAGCTTTACATACTGCTGTGAATGCTGTACAGGCGTTGGGTAAAGGTTTTGATGTTAATTTTGATACAAGGTTGCTGTATTGTAAGGGAGTAGCAGGGTCTAGGGTTGTGGAGGTTGATGAAGAACACACGAGGGATCTTCGGGTGTATGATAATTTGGTTGTGCCCAATGTGTCTAGAGATGTAGAGAATTATCAGGATCCGGTTGATCGGATTATGTCTGCTGTTTGCAATTATCATGAGGTATATCGTTGATCACCGTTAGTTTTTTGTTTTGATTTTAGATGTTACATGTTACAAGAATATCTAGATGTGGTTCCATCTTTTTCTTCTTAAGTGGTTATAGTTTATGAAATTTTGAAGTTAAAATGTGGTTGCTTGACACTTAATCAGCTAGTTTGTAATAGATCTTGTTTCTGACCAAATAATTGGTTTTGGACAATCACTTTCATACTAGCTGAAACAAATTAATTATTAAAGGGTATACTGTATTTTCCTACTTACCCCTTCTTTTAACCTAATTTTAGAAACTTTTACTCCAATCGCACAGTAGTATATCTTTTTTTTCTCTCTCTCACAAAACGTCCAATTTGGTCATTTACGTATTAGTTTTTTGAATAATGATAACTCAAACAACCGAGTATCTAAATGTTTTACAGCCTTAAACAATTATTAATTTTTAAGGCTCGCCTATAATTGTATAAACTTAAAAGTACATTATTTTTAAGGATGAACTTTATGATCGCAGATGGTCGAGTATTTCAACAAGAGAGCTAACCTTTTAGGCAACATTCCTCTTGGTAGCTTTAATGCTGCATTTGGTTTTACGGGTTCAAAAGATGTAGATTCTGCTGCGACTAAAACCCTATGTATGGATGGTTATTTCATCCCACTTTCTAAGTTTGAGCTCACAAAATCCTCTTTAGTGTTGCATGAAAATGTTAAACGAGCAGTTCCCACAACGTGGGACCCACCAGCTTTATCAAGGTATTCATTTTTTTTGGATTAATGTCGTATGTATCCTTCTAAAAGTTCAAAATTTCATATATATCCTAGATTTTGTAATATCATAGTTACATTTTCAAAACACTAAAATGGTCATATTTAGCCATTCCATAGCAAACATGATAAAATCAGTTACTTATAAACAGTTTTTTTCACTAAATAATCGAATAAGAAAATATAATTATTATCTTCAATCATCTCAGTGCATAATGTTCTCTTTGTTTATTAGTGAAAAGCAATGTTCTAGGTAACTCATTCTATCTTCTATACTACGGAGTGAGTAAATATGACATTTTTAGTGTTCAAAATGGATAAATATCATGAAATTTAGATGTATAAAATTTTGAACTTTTAAAAGGATATATTGGAAACTGCCTCATATTTTTTGTATTAATGTATAATAATGTTGTGTTGTTTTGACCTAACCTTATCAGTAAGAGTTTATTTAAATACTTTGTTTGTGTGATAGTTTTATCGAGAATTTTGGCACTCATGTAATCACATCGGTCACAATTGGTGGTAAAGATGTAATATATGTCAAACAACACCAATCATCACCTTTGTCAACCATTGAGATAAAAAACTATGTTCAAGATATAGGAAACCAGAGATTCTCCAACACTGAAAACCTTACCGATTCAGGCCTTTTGAGATACAAGGAAAAGGCTAGTTTCTCTTTTCTTACTTATTCATGCACCGAAATTGTTTCTATTTTTTTATTTACATGCATAAGCTCTCCAAGTTGTTTGCTAGAGGTGGCAAGATGGGTAAAATGGGTAATTGGTTGAAACAGGTCATTTCGGAAATGGGCCATTTCGGAATGGCATCCATACGCTTTCTTGTCCACTATAACCAGTTAATCTGTTATTTATAATTACAAAACAATACTATCACAATAATAATTTGAATTGTTGAATAAAATGATTTAGGAGGTTGTATGCATAAAAAATAGACTTTGGACGAATTTCTATCAGTTTAACCCCTAACCCTTTTAGTTAAGTTTTTAGATTTGACTAGATATAACACAACCCGAGCCGACCCATAATACAATATGGCCCAGACTTTTATCAGTTGGGCTGGATCCATATATTTTACATCCACCCCCCCCCCCCTCTCTATGCTTCTCAAGTTATTCTTTTTAGTATTTCCGTGTTATTGAAATTTTCACTAGATCTGATTTTGATTTGTATTTTTCTATTCGGTCATGTTTCTTTTTTTGCCTTTTTACAGGGTGGTGATCCATCGTTGTTTAGTAGCCAAGGCATATATCCTCAACCCACAAGTGCACCATCACTTGGTGGAAATGCAAAAGAAGTATATAAGACTGTGTACTTGTACATTTTCTTTCAAATATAGTAGCTCATTTGACAATCAAAAGTCAATGGTTGACATTTTCTCATTTGAAAGAGTAATAAATCATGGACGCAGTTTCATTTATATTCTTATAGATTTTGTAAAATATCATATTGATCTATTCCATAATAAGTATCATAATTTCAGTTACTTTGAATAAACGGAGAGAACATTATGTGCTAAGATGATTTAGAGTCATAACATTGTTTCTTGTTCGGTTATTTGGTGCAAAAGGCTGTTATAAGTAATTGATTTTCTTATTTACTAAGCAATCGATAAATATGATACGAAGTCTTTTGAAAGGGGTAAATATAATACTATGTCACTTTTTAAGGTTTATAAAGTTGTATTATTAGATTATTATATCTTAGTTTACTTTTATGATTATACAGGATGTAACGGTTATTTTCAGAAGAAGGGGAGGAGATGATTTAGAGCAAAACCATATTCAATGGGGCAAAACTGTAAAACACTCTCCAGATGTCATTGCCATGTCATTCATTCCCATTACTTCTCTTCTAGAAGGATTACCAGGAAAGGAGCATTTGACTCGGGCCATAAACCTTTACCTTGAATGTAAGATATGTTTTCGTTCTTCTGTTTTTTTTGGTTAAATTTTAATAGGGTTTTAATATAATAGGATATATTTTATTCCTATATAAGAGGCAGCAAATCAGGGATAGTATTTTAACTTATTTGGCTCCATATGTACTGGATTAGCATAGTGTAATTTTCATGTTTGAATTGATTATAATCACATGTACTGGATTGGTTCCATATGTATCATGTTCTCAGTAGAACAATAAAACTAGTTATTTAGAAAAATAATTGTATCAAAATAATAATATATTAGAAGTTGCGGTTCTCATATGCTAATTTATTTTTAATGTGTTGTAACTTGTTTGGTGCACAGACAAGCCTCAGATCGAAGAGCTGAGATACTTTCTCGAGTTCCAGGTGACACGAGTGTGGGCCCCGTTACAAGACCGGCTTCTGGGCCATCAAAGAAAGGAACCTGTTTGTCCTTCTTTACAATTTAGCATGATGGGCCAAAAGCTTTATATTTCTCAAGATCAGGTATGTGTGCATGACCATAAAATGAGGTGTATAGTACAAGTATTTGATGCATCACCGGAATTTTTGACATACATTGACCTGTTTGACCCTCACAGCGCATTAACATAATATCGTTCTATGGTGAAGAACAAGTCAAACCAATTTTCTGGTGGTGTCAATCGCAAACCCTTCATTTGGTCAATTTGGGTATCTTATTGATAATGGGTCGAAGGGGGTAAAGATATAAAACTGAGTCAAACATAAAATACTAAAATATGATGATAACGGGTCAAACTGGTTTTGTAACAGGATACACAGGTTATGTCTGATTGATATTTGGTTAAATGGGTCTTGGGGTAGGTCTATGGGTCAAAAGGCTCTTGTATTTTTATATTGAAACCAGTCAACGACTCAGTTCAGGTTGTACCTTTTTCATGAACATGTTAATCAGGGCAAAAGCAACCTAATGTGTATTCAAATGTCCACAACTATCCTGAACAGTTTTATTTAGAGGAATTTATAATATTATGTTTTAATTATCTCTGTAATCAAATTTAATTCTTTATTATATACAAATTCTGAAAAATGGAGGGAAGTATTGATGGGCCGGCCCAGCCGGACCTGTATATAAAATTACATGTTTTTTCCTATGATCTTCTCTTGTTCGGTACAACCTTGACCGTTTTGACCGATAACCGAAACCATCCATTTATTAGTACTATTAGTCAGTTATATGTTTTGTTTTATTTATACACAGATATCAGTGGGACGTAAGCCCGTTACAGGCATACGGTTATGCTTAGAAGGTTCAAAGCATAACCGATTAGCCATTCATATCCAACACCTGCAATCCCTCCCAAAAATCCTCCGTCCATATTGGGACACACATGTAGCCATTGGGGCACCCAAGTGGCTAGGACCCGAGGAGCAAGACAGCCGATGGTTCGAGCCAGTTAAGTGGAAAAACTTCTCTCATGTCAGCACTGCACCAATTGAGAGCCCCGAAGCCTTTATCGGGGACTCGTGTGGGGTGCATATTGTCACAGGGGCCCAGCTTGGTGTCTGGGATTTCGGGTCAAGAAATGTTCTTTACATGAAACTTTTATATTCCCGGCTGCCCTCTTGCACTGTTAGAAGATCTTTGTGGGACCACTCTCCAACCGACAAGTCAAAGCGATCTACTGATAATGGAAACAGTGTCGGTTGTTCGAGCTCAGGTTCAGGAAGTAACAATAAGGTGGGAAAATTTGTGGATATGACAGAGATGAGCAAGGGGCCCGCGGATCCACCGGGCCATTGGGTAGTTACAGGTGGTAAGCTTGGTGTGGAGAAAGGGAAAATTGTATTGAGACTCAAGTATTGCCTGCTAAATTATTGAGTGTGGTTATGTTGATACCGGGCCGGGTCGGGCCAATTGGGTCGGGCCGGGTCATGAGTGTATCGCGTTTCTAATATTTTGTTTTTATTTGGTTAGGAATGTTTTAACTTTTGTAGAAAGTTTCGGGATATTTTGCTATCGGGTCAATCACGATGGATTTATAAAAAAAACAGAAATTTTTATATAAATTAACAAATGAAAAACCAAAGTCATCACTAATACAACATTAATTCCATTTTTATTTTAATTTAATTGGATTTGTGTGTGGGTGTTCTTCACACATCTTCAAACTGGCCACCTTTGAATGTTTGACCGAACCGCCAACCAGCAGGTGCCACGTTGTAGCTGGTGACAACTCTTTCGTCACCGGCTGTTACTCTAAAAGAGAGGCTTTGACCATCAAGAAAAGAGTTGCTTTGCCAATTTTGACCCCAGTTTCTTGTCATTGTTTGCCAACCTGTTTTTGACCCTTTGATGGAAACCCCATGAATATCCCCTGCACCGCCGACGTTGGTTATCAAAACCAGGTTGAAGTAAGAGTGACCATTAATTGTGAACCTCATGCCTCCTCGCTTTATACATGGCACCCTATTAAATACACCACAATTTAAAAATATTAACTTAAAAAAAAAAATAATTTCAATAATATTTATGTTGGTAACATCTAAAAGTAATTTTAAATAAATTAAATGATAAAATATAAATATCATAAAAAAACAAATACATGTTTTTGTGTATTAAAGTCATCAGTAAAAAATATAGAAAAAAATCATTAAACTAATTTTTGTATATTAAAGTCGTTATACGGGTAAAAAATATAGAAAAAATTTATTATATTAATTTTTGTATATTAATGTCTCCCAACCCGTCTAAAATGTAAAATGCATGTACATATAAAAAAAATTTAAATTATGACTTGTTAGCATTTAAACTGGTTAAAATATGATATAGAATTTATACAATCTTATTTTTACCCAACCAAATTAACATATTATTTTAAATGTTTTTCCCAAGTACATGTATTTTAGACAAATTTAGGACTTTAATATACAAAATTTCGTTTAATGGTTTTTTCATTTTTTTTTTCTTTTACAAGTTTAGAGACTTTAATATAGGTTGACTGATTTTTTCGTGAAAAATCATAAAATACGTTTGTTTTTTAACGCAGATAAGTTGTTGATCGTTCAACTATAATGTCTTATACCGTCTATAGGCAACAGGGACAATTCCAGCATGGTATTGTGCAATCTTCAAGAAAGCGGGTTGCGACAGATCGAAGTGACGGAGTGGCGGGTTGCACCACCCGCCATTGTCATTGGCCAATGCATAATTTGGTGGACAATAGTTGGTGGCAGTGATGGTGATGATGCCATGAAGACACCATTTCTGGTCATCAGCACACCGTAACTGGTAGCAAGCACCGCAGCTCAGCCCGTTGTTAAAGAGGGCGGTGCTCAATGCAGCTGTGTTTGTGCCGTAGCCGTCACTGTAGAGGTTGCCGTAGCCACAAGCACCACCTGTGCATTAAAATTGTTCACAAAAAAGGGAGTTAATAAATAAAAAGGTTAGTGTACATACAACCGTGTGTCACAATAAAATAATAAAAAAAGGAGTTCAACAAATTGATCTGCATTTATTATTTATTTTATTACTTTAATTTATAAATAAAAAGTAACAGTGCTGTTATCGAATGAAACTACTAGAAAACGTAACATTTATTACTGAAAAAAATTGTGATTGGTTTGCGACCAAAACTAATCGGTCGTAAAGTTAGCGACCACGACTGATCCAGTCGTGAAATTTGTAACTGTTTAGATTTGGTCACAAAGTATTAAAAATAACTAAATTATTACTAGCACAGAGGTTTTAGCCACCGCATATTCGAACGCAAATCAAAACTAAAGGTTGTTTTTGACTGATTTGTGTCCGAAAATGCAATCACAAATACCTAGTTTTCTAGTAGTGTGTTAATCCACATGCAGGACACAATCTTGACATCTAATCATATGTGAGATGTTAGTGAAATACACAGAATTATACGACTATTACTTTCACCTACGGATATGTGAAAGCCCTGTGTTTTGTATCACGCACTAAATAAGTCACACGCACATAGATAGAAAGACACATACCCATAGTACCAGACGCGTCTTCGCCACCGTAAAAAGTTGCATGAGCCTTTTGCCAACTGCCTTTTAAGCCATGGGTGGTATGGAAAGACAGGAGGATGATACTTAAAAGCATTAGATTAGCCGTCATCATTTTAATGACCAATATATATGTATAGAGAGGAGATGGTTTGAAGGAGGGATATGATATGGGGAAGGTATAAATAGGTGAGATCGGAGTAGTGTGCATGTAATGGAGTCACGTTTAAACGCGGCAAAAAAGCCCCAATAATTCAATTCAAATCATATGCATCCATGCAACCGGCCTATGCATATGATCAACTTAATTGAACTCAAAGTTTGACTCTAAAATTGATCTACACCTACACATGAAAAGAGGATAAATGAAGTAAGACTAAGTTGGCTCGGATTGTAACCGAGAGACTATCGACGGATCCCAAAAAAAAAAGAAAAAAATACTTTTTAATTGTCATCGCGTTATTACTGACACATCTCACGAAATCTCAAAAACAAAAAAAATAAGTAGTTTTTTTTATTGCCATTAGAAAATCATACGAAAATCCTTTGGTGATTGTCGATGGATCCCACAGGATCTTAAGAAAAAAAATAAATAAATGTTTTAATTATCATCGATTAGGGTCAATTATGGTCAAATAGACTTGATTACAGTCGATTGTGGTTCAATATTGGTCAATTGAGATTAATGAGCAGTCATAATGATAGTCACCTTCTTGTGAGGAGTAGATTTTGATTCACCTTCTTGTGAGCAGTCATAATGATAGTCAATTAGGATCAATACGATGGTTAATTAAGTCATTGGTGATCAGTTAGGGTCGATATTGGTGTCAATGATGTTCCATTAGGGTCAGTATTCGCTAGTAATGATCAGTTAGGGTCAATGGTGGTCAGTTAGACTCAGTTCATAATATATTCTTTTTATATCCTATATACTTAATTCTTTACTTCATTCTTTTCATGTTCTATCATTTGGCTCATGAATTGTAAGTATATCATATAACCACAAACCATTAGCAGATGAATGTAGCATACATGTGATGCAGTCTAAGTGGGAATTTCAGTATGTTACTTAGAATGAATTTGCAAATTTGGTTGTATTCTATACACACTAAAATGTGATCATTTGTATAATTTTGTCAATTTGTAGGAATTTTTCGTTTGATTTGTGTGTATGTATTTATATAGTTTTTTATAGTTTTTATTACATTTTTGTTTGTGTATATTAATGTTATTTGGTATATGTTTACAAATAAAAACAAAACCTGAAAAATGAATTTTCTTAAAAAAAAAAACCAATGGTAACTTAGCGAGATATTTGTGACCGGAAATCAATTGCAAATTATGAAATCCGGAAAAACTGAAATTTATCCGTCGGTAACCTGTTGGTAAAAAGTGTTATTTTTTTTTATAGAAAATTTACAAGAAATGAGACAACTTTTAAAGATATGTCTTAATATCTATCGTTAAAAGGTCAGATCTGTTAGTCATCTATCGATAAAACTACTACCCATAGCGTTGCCCTCTTGGACCCTGCTAGAGTTGCTGCTCCTGGACCCGGCAACGGAGCGATGCTCCCTTGGTCACTAGGGGCTTCGCCCCTTGAACCATCGAATTTGAGTCTTGTACAATTGTTCGCTCCACGTCTACCCGCAAAGACTACCCGAAGGTGCCCCCTTCACCCTTATAACGAAAACAAAGAAAAAGTAATTTTAAGAATATTAAGAAGTGATTAAATAACATAACACGTGAGATGGTTACATGTCAGCAAAAATGACACGTCATCAACATAATGTAATATATTTTTGTATAGCTTGCTGACACGTGAACTGCTATCGGCCCATTTTCTAGAAAAAGTACACGTCACCAAATTTAGGTATTTGGTGAACTCATGTGAAGCAATCTCATGATCATGACTCCAACTTTCCACCAAACTCAAGGTTTTCCACGTCAGCTTAAAAGTACCTACATGACTCATCTTATAGTTTTGTTTTGATTATAAAACGGTACTTATAATTTATAGTTAGTTATGAATTTGATCAATTTTAAAATTGAATAAATCAACGAATTGAAAGTGTGAATTGTTTATAATCCCATGTCTAGTTCATATAACCAAATTTTAATTTCCATTTGAAGGATAACTATTGTTTATGTAAACCTATTATCTATTATAACTAATCCTGTCAAAACGGGACTGGGCGGTTTTAACGATGATAATGGCAGCAACAAGGTGGTGTTGGCAGCAACTGTGGTTTCGATAATGAGGCAGAAGCGGTGGTAGTGGTGATGGAGGCGAAGATGGTGTTGATGGTGACAGTGAAGACCTTAGTGTTGGTGGTGTCGACTACGCCGATGGTGGTATCAGAGATGACGAGTAGGTGGTGGCGACAAACTTGTAACCATTTTAACAGCAAATTTTTAAGAGCTACACTTTGTATAATTGAAGTAAACTCAAAAATATAAAATGTTAAAAATAATTAAAATATATTTATCAATATATTTTATTCCACTATTTTCTTTTTGTGATTGAATTTTTAGACGTTATTGATCCTTCGTCAACCGTATACTATTTAAATTTTTATGCCAATATCATCAAATGGAATATTCACATAATTTTGAATTTATCATTTACATCCTTCCTTTATACTTGATTAATAATACTTTGTTAGGACATGCAACACAAGATATAGATGTCTCTAGATTGTCGCACTATAAGGTAGGAGCTGAACTTATGCCAACACCAAAACTGATATCTTAGAATAAGATAATTACAGTTAAATACAATAAATATATAACTAGTCTAATAAATTTTAAATATTAAAAAATACAAATATAAATTTATGTTACAACCTTATATGTTAGAATCCTATACGCATAACTACAAGTTTTGTAGTTTCTTGCAAGAATTTCTCTTCACACACATAAAAAACACACCTTTTTAATTTCTCACGTCACATATTATATAATAAAGAACACCCTTCTCTCTAACCTATGCAAACATTTTGCTTCATAAAATCCTAATTCTCTCTTTCTAAAATCATACCATACGTAAAACACCAATGGCAGGAGGAGCAAAGGTGGCGTTTGTTGTGGCGCTCATCGCAATGGTGATAGCGATGGTACCTCGTTTAACGGAGAGTGCGGTGACTTGTAGGTTGGTGGTGAGTAGCCTAACTCCATGTGCAACCTACCTGATTAGAGGCGGCCAGGTTCCTACAAAGTGTTGCAATGGCGTGAAGTCACTATACAAGGACGCAAACACCATATCTGACCGACAGATGGCTTGTCAGTGCATGGAACAAGCATCAAAATTGGTCCCCGGAATTAAAATAAAATATGCTGGTGATCTCCCTGAAAAGTGCGATGTTCATATCCCTTACAAGATTACCCCTACATTCGACTGCTCAACGTAATAACTCATGCTTTATTCACTTTACACTACAACAAATAATTGAGTTGTATTCACTACTAAAAACTTGACTATTACTAACAACTCATCATGTCCTAATCACCGACAAAAAGCTAAAGATCCTGAAAAATATCCAAAATAAATTTATTCTCATCGTGTAATCACTTATAGATTAATGACGGATAGTAGAAAAATAAAAAAAATATCAAAAATAATTTTATAAATATTCGGCGATGATATGTCAGTGACATTTCTATCACTAATCCATCGGTGAATTTACCACTTCTAGCGCGTTGTTTGACCATGACACACATCGGTAATCTATCAGAGATGATTTCTGTCGGTGTTGTCTTTGTAAAATCCTTCATATGTTTCCCCATGTACCGAGGGATTTTAAAGGTTGTGTCCATCGCCGACAACCCTCTGTTTTGTAGTGTTCCGATACACACAATTAACAATATGTGTCGAATTGTGTAATACGCAAACAAATGTGTCGTATCAAGTTAAATATTTATATTTAGAGTAAAAAAGTACAGAACATGATTAAAAATCCACACTTGAAATTGTGGACGAATTCCTAATTTACCACGCTTTTAAGTATGAAGAAATTCTTTTGATCTTAAAGTTTCTAATCTTCTAATATTTACACAATTGAATGTTTTTGGTCGCTTATAAGGCTATAAAATTCATAATAGTTATGGGTTTGCACATATAGTATTGATTAATGAATGTATTTTTGATCAAATTATGTTGCAGGGTACAATAAGAAGGTTATGAATGAAAGTGAAGATGATATACAAGTACCATATATAGCTAGAGTGTTTTTATAATAATGGAGATGATTAACGCCTTAACTACTCTAATTAAGCTAGTATTCAACTAGCTATATACATATTGTTACTTCAACATCTTGTTTTAAACTTGCATAAAGTTACAACATGCTTTAATCTTTAATTATTTCTATATCATATATTTATTATATAATATTAGATGAGATGCAATGAACATGCGTATTCAATGGGGGCATATAAGGCCAATATTATGATTTCTTAGGTTCATACATATGATAATCGATGTGTTAGCACCTTAGGCATTGTTTGAGCTAACACTAGATCGAATTGTATAAAAAAGGAAAAATATATGATTATATAATTTTCTAAATATAAAAAAAAGATATTTATAAATGAGTACAAACGATAAGTAACAAGTTAACGTAAAAAGAAAGCATATACAAAAGATAAAAGAGAATAAAGTTAATAAATTTCTTAAACAAATAATTTTACATAATGTCCTTTTATAAGGAAATCTAATTTGCCCAAGTATAATCAAATGTTGAGAAATAACATGACTAGATTAACGCGTGAATTAGGAATATCCAAGATTCACATGTTTTTACAAATAAAACGAAATTAAACAAAATGACTAAATTTGAAAATATCATATTCAAAATTGGGCTTTATACGAAAGAATTTGGATTTGATGGTTGTCAAACAGTCAACGTCCTGCCTGTTATATCATTCTCGTCCTTATTTTACGGGTCCGTAATTCTAGATACATCAAGTTGCAATTTGCTTTTATCAGATTGCTTTATATGCGAATTGAAATGCACTAAAAAGTTATAAAAAATTAAAGTTAGACAAAACCTTATAGAGTTGTATGGGTTAAAATGTATAGTTAGATAAAAAAATCAATAATCAAATCACCATGTTTGAGCTGAAAGAAAGCAAAATAGCACATATGCAAATCATGCAAGTTGCATTTTGGTATGATTAGTCAAAACACAGTGTTCATGATTAGATGCCTACACGGGTAAATAAGTGTACGACAACAGTTAACCTTCCTATTCAATTAAGGTTGGGTCATCTCAATCTTTGACGTTTAATAAATGAATTTGGATAAAACTTTATGTTAAACTCGAAATGTTTCAATGATTGAGTGTTCATGCCACGTATAGGGTTCATTGATCGAGTTATATATGTACAACCTGTACGTTGAAAATACAAGATATTGACAATATTTAAGGCGGCACCATCACTTTTTTTAACCTATTTTTTTTTTAATTTCTTTTAATCTAGGAATATTTTGGTCATTTTCAAAATATTTAACTAGAAAAGTTAACTGTCATTCACTCCAGGAACCAAACATGTTACGCTTATATTTAGTGTAAATTTTCAAACTTAGAGACCAAGTTTAAAATTTAAACATACCACGGGGACCCTCCGTGTACTTAACTCTAAAATGTAATGAGCAATCTTAACTTTAAAAAAAATAGTGATGTTAATTCTAATTGACATGTTGAATTGAGGGGTTGTTAAAATATCAATTTACTATGTAAACACTCTTTAATACATAGATCATGCAAATAAACAGTCCCATAAGTTATATAACATTAAGGTTACATATTCAAATATAATCCTGCGTCTAAAGATGACCATATAACACCTCACCTGAATTGTACCACAACAACAAACACATCAACTTCACAAAGTATGAAAAATATAAATTTTCAACCCAAAACTATGAAAACTTTTCAAATTCCATCAAGTGGAAAATAATTTACGAACCGTTATCGTTATGGTTGGGTCCTTGAGGCTCATCCTCTTGAACCGTGGGTGTAGGGCCAGAGCTAGCTTGTGGCAACGGTTGTGAACCAGAGCTAGCCTGTGGCTTGGAAATTAAGCTTGTGAGACCATTTTGTTTCATATACGTCTCGAGTGGCTGATTTGCTGCTTGGAGAAGACTCATCATGCTTACATGGGTTGTACTTGATGCATGATTGACTTGTACACGATGAGGATCTATGTTCAAGTCTAGTTGTCCTTTGCCTGATGATGATGTTGACTGTTTGACTTCCGTCTCCTTGTTGGTGGGACCCAATTTGAGTTGACCTTTCTCTGCGATTTCGGCTTCACGTTCTGATTGGCGTTGTTGCTTGCGTAACATTAGGGTTTTGAATCGGCGTTTGACTGTCATGCAGACGGTGCACGTGCAGTTGGGCATGTGTTTGCCTTTGCCACTTGGTGGTTGACTGCATACTATGCATGAGCAGCCAGGGCGGTGCCTTGGGTGCTTGGTGGTGGTTGCAACCGATGGCTCAGTTTGATTGGGTCCATTTGGTCCCTGTTCTTGGTCTGGTTTATGGCTCATAGAATTCCTCCACTTGTGATATTCTAAATTAGGCACAACAAAACTCCTTTAGCTTTCATCCAACATATTCCCTTGTTTCATTATTGTTGAAGCTTATTTTAGACATTTGAAAATTTTATTTATGAATGTGTTCATCCGGGTTGTATTGTCGTTAATGGACCAATTAGAAAGGAAAAACAGCTAAAACGAAAACAGGTAGAAAGGGTCAAACAATCAGGCCAAAAGTCACCAAACATGTATTTTTTGCATGATGAAGGAAAAACAACTAATGTACAAGGCCACCTAAATCACTTTATTCAGTACAAACTTGACACGCCAATTGTCTATAAAAAATTAGAGTTTTTGGATAGAAGTGTTTTAGGTCAACCCAGCACGACCCGCTACCCAACCTCACCATTTTTCCATACCAAGTTTTCATCCACAATATTCCCTTTTTAGGTATTATTGAAGCTTATTTTAGACATTTGACAAATATTAACACCTCCCTAAAACTATCTGACCAATCAAATTGTGAAATTTTCATAAGACAAACAAATTTAACAAACAATGAATGCATCATACCTTTCACCATCCCAAGAAGCTGCTCGAGTTCTCTAGGGTTTAGTTCATCTGGTGCAAGACAAGAAGACCTAATAATGCCAATTCTTTAGTGGCAAAATAATCACAACATAATATAATCATTGAAATTTATACAATAAAATGAAATAATTAACCTGCTCTGATCCCATATATTTTCTTGGCATGTCCATTTAGCAGGAAGAAGGAAATCAACAGGTAACCTTCTCCATTTTGAACAGTTATCACACTGGGCCCACTGTTCTTGATCCCTGAAACACCACTTTTGTTTAGGGTTTACTGAGAATTATCTCTGCACATAATGTTCTTTACGTTTATTAAGTGAAACATGTTGTTATAAGTAACTGATTTTATTTTATCTACTGTGAAATGGGTAACAATGATATCTTTTAGTGTCTTGAAAGGTTAAATATAATGCAATGATTTAATAGTTTAAATTCTTACCCAGATAATCGAACAGTGAATATACTCCCCTTTCCAAAAACAGGAGGTTCCTACAAAAAATAAGACAAGACGACATAAATGAACAATTTTATGCATGTAATATTGAAAATATTAAAATAAATATCCCTTACTTCATATTCTTCAAATTCATGATCTTCAATGGTGACGGTACTTGGGTGCATAGTGGGTGGGTTTAGCATATCCTGTAATTCTTCCCATGTATATTTAAGATCAAGTGCATCTTGATTTTCAATAAGTAATCTTTTACTTTTTGACCCGATATTTCGACTTCTTTTTTTGTCTGGTTGAAATGACGAATCTGCCCTTGACTTGGCATCTCCAATAGACAAGTTCGTATTTCTTGATAATAAATTTACATGAGAATCTGTGTTTCTCTTCAATGATTGAAGAAGAGTAGAGTAATCATTCATATTTGAAAGATTCTCAATAGTGTTAACACCAGTATGCATTGCAGATATATGAGAATCCTGTTTATAATTACATTAAAATGATTATATATTGCAAACTATTCCATGGTATATAACAGATTTAGCATTGCGTAAACTACAAATGGTCCCTGTGGTATGGCAGAATACGAAAACGGTCCCCACATGTTATATACTGAGAAAATGGTCATTGCCGTATGGATTTTTTTAGCGATTTGGTCCCTTGCCCAATAGACTTAACAGCCCAGCTGTAAAACTGAAAATATGACAGTTCTACCCTTTTGAAACTCATTTGTAATTAATTTCTTATATTGCCCTTATAGGAAAAAAATGTTTCCCTTCTGTTTTAGTTTAATTTATATACTTGATAACTCCAAAAAAGAGTGAGTTTCAAAAGGGTAAAGTGGTCATTTTATAAATTGAACAGCTGGGAAGTATGGTCATTTAGTCTAACAGGCAAGGGACCAAACTGTTACAAAACTCCATGCAACAATAACTTTTTTTGTAATAATGAATCACAGGGACTGTTTTCGTACTTTCCGCTATACCAAAGGGGTTGCTTTTTGTAATTGACTCTTTAATATATCATCTGAAAGTAAATTACCTGAAGGGAAGTACTAACCGAGGCTTTTCGAGAGCCCATAAGAAGCTTTCCTTCAGGTTCCATACGGCTGAATGTCACTGGAAAAGTAACAAAATGTCAAATAAAAAACTACAGGTTCATAAGGTAATTAAAGGACATTAGGGAATAGAATGAGTACCAGTGTCCCCAGCTTTCAACTGCATGGATTGTATGCATGGAGTGACACCTTCTAGAACATACATTCGGCTGTTATTATTTGGCCAAAATCTGAACTGAAATAACCATTCTTTGCCTTTAACATCTTGAATCCTCAATGGGAGTCCTTCAGGTTGAGAAATAGGTGGAAAATATGCCTGCATGGTAGTCAAACATTACTACGGGAATGACTATGGGTATGGGTTTGATGACAGGATAGGATGGGAATGAGTATGAATTTCTAAAGCCAATCCTTTAGGTGGGTGTGTATCAACCCCATACACCTAAACCAAACATACTAAAACATTATGAAACCCATACCCTCAAAACCAAACACCCCCTACGCTATAATAAGTTATTGGTGTATACTTACTTCAGCACATGCTTTCGGGAGAACCAAACGACCAATTCGACCCGCATCGCTGGCACTCAGAACTTTCTCAAAAAGTGGAACAATGGTGGCATTTGAACTTAGAGAATCAGAATTAAGGAAATAGAGTACCGTGAAAATTGACGGGGTAACGGGCCAGAAAGTGTACATAGAATATGGGTCAAGTCAGGTTGGGCTGACCCGCCAACACTTTCTTTGTACATTTTTCACATAAGATTATAAAAACTGTCTTCTAAAAATAATAATCTAACTTTCTTGAATAAGCGATTTAGAGGTATTAACTATCTGAAAACACTTTGGGTGATTATCGACAGGTTTGACTCACTTGACCCATTGCATTTTGGGCAAATGGGTTAAAATTGCCAACTCCATAGAGTAACACACTGATTTACACTCACCATCCGGAGATAAAGGGTAAACTTGTCATTTGGGCAACTGAAAACAATTTATTTACTTACAACTTTTGACATAAAAAATTAACTCACGTGACCTGAAAATCTCAAGTCTATACTTGTTCCCCCGGATGGTAGGAATGCAACAAACACAAATAAACAACAATAAAGTTTGGTGGCAAAATGGGTGGGCCGGGTTACATGTCAATATGGGTTTGGGTTGAGACAATTCTTTTAGGATGAGTCGGGTTGGATATTTAATGTATTAAAACTATGTTACTCGAGCCATTTCCCTCTAAGCTAATTTTTTTTACCTAACCCATTAAACCCGTTAAGAATAAACCATAACCCAAATCGACACATTCGTAAGTAAACCAGTCAAAATTGGAACTTTTAACAAAAATGGATACTCTCCAGATATCTGCTGCAACTCTTGTTCAGTAATTCTGGGCCAATAACGAGGAAGCAGCTGATTTTTTACCCGTCCCTCAACAGGTGGGCGGGCAACCCGTATCTGTGAGTTCATACTAGAATTTGCATCAAATCCTTGGGGGAAAATGGCCTTGGGCACTTTGGGCAAAATATGGTGAGCCCAAGGCCCATGTTGCAAGGAAGAGTACGGTTTGCTCAATTCCCTTTCTTCAACGGGACAAAAAACTGGCTTTTGTGAAAAAGAAGCTAAGCCTATAGTTAATTCTGTTTGGACATCTTTAGCCCCTGTACTTTCTCTGTATCTAATATTTGGTCCATGGGCAGATTCAGAAGTTGCATTGTAAATTGATATTGATGTGGTTTGAATTTCTTCTTGTTTCATGTGTGATGTGGATACATCATCATCATCATCATAACCAGTGCCATCACATGATTGTTTAAACATTTTTACTGACGATCGAATTTCTCCAACACTATTTTCTACTGAAATCCCACATTCTTCAGGCTTATCCTCACTTGTGCTCTGTATAATACAACAAATATCAACATTTGAAACTTTCTGTATATATTTTCACTTAAAAGAGTAGATATAACTTGATCTTACAGGGTCATGTTTGAAACTATTTGAGCAGCTGACACAACTTACACCACCATTTTCAAGTAATTCAATAAAAGCGCTAGAAGCAATGCATCCACAATGGAGTCGCTGAATTAGCAGAATTATTAATCTTAGAAAATCCAAATGTAGCATTCCACAAATGCATAACAATATTCAGGGATGTAATTTAAAGCGTTTTCTTTTTTTGTTTTTGCATAAATACCAATGTACTTTCACTTTTGTCTCATTTTAGTCATTCTACTTTTTATTTTACATTTGAGTAATTGAAAGATTGTTTTTTGTGTCGTTTTGGTCATAATATGGTATTTTAATGATGACCCAAATGGGACAAATACTTTTACAGCAAGTCCATATAACGACCCACATGGTACTAAAATTTGCATAATGACCCAAACAGAACAAAAAGTCATCGTTTCATGACTCAAATGTCCAATGACTAAAGCGCACAGAAGTGAAAGTACAATGGTATTACATACAAAGAAACCCTTATTCAAATTATTATTATGTACATGCTTACCTTCCCACAAGAAATGCACTCCCTCCAACCAGTGTCTTCTAGGTGGAACAATTCACAGAATGTTAGTTGTTCATAAGCAGTACTGGAACAATACAGAACTTTGAGTGTCAAGAAGTTATTCAAAACTTTCGGCAAACAATATATGCAAAGCTAAAACAAATAAGAAAGAAAAGAAGATAAATTGTGACTAAAAAGTTATCTGACAAACAAAAAAACTATCAGATTTATCAGGTTGTTCATTGGGTTTATAAAATTTTAAAGCAATTATGTAGCATAGTAGCTTTACTCAAAAGTAGTTATAAGGGATGGACATAACAATTAACAGAAATAGTGCAGGTTGCAGAAGAAACGCCCTCCCAACCCAAAAAACAGTCTTCTTTAATTCTGGTGCAAAGTACAGAGCATAACAATTTATCAAACTTGTTTAAAAACGGAATCCATGGCTGATTTCAGGCGAACAACGATAAAGATGAGACGTATATGAAAAATAAAAAAGCCCTAAAAGAATGTAAACTGCAATGTAACTGTGTATGTTGTCAATGCGCATAGGCCTCGCCCGGAGCCTAGACGCAAGGCGCTTAAAAAGCTAGGTTTTTTTAAGCGAGGCGGATAGTATAAAATACCATTTTTAGGGGTTTAGAAGCTGTTTTAGGTTGATTCCGGGCTTGTTGAGGGCTAGTGTAATTGTTTTAGACATGCTCAGAATATTTTTAGCCAGAATTTGGCCTGAAAATGTGCCCGAGCTCCTGAAAATGGGGCTTTCAAACGAGGCGACAAGGCTGCGCTAGGCTGAACCTGAGCGCCTAGACGCGCTTTTGACAAAATAGGTAACAGTGTGATAAGCGTCCCCTTCAAATCCTACGGGGAGTAGGTTGTGGTGTATTTATCGTAGAAAATCTAAGAATTACTGTTAAAAAAAAAACAAAAAAAAACAGTGTGATAACAAAATTAGGGAAATGAATAATATCAAGTAGTAAATCCTATATTCCTATTAATTAAGAAAATAAATTCTAAAATTATCAAATTGGAAACCGAAGAGATCTGGATTACCCGCATATATTACAAAGTTTTGCAAATTCACCAGATCGCAAAGCCCAACCGTTTTTAAAACCACCAGCCGCTGCTAATGAAGCTCCGCATAACTCATTCACGCATATTCTAGACTCCATCCGCACACATCAGTTCGAAAAAAAACCCTAATCCCAATTAATTCAAATCCAATTCAACAGGAGAAGCTAAAAACTAACCAAATTCATCCAATTAACCTAACTACAATACTCAAACCGATAAAATCAAACTAATTTCAAAATCAATTTGTCTGAAACACCGTATTCGTAATCATGTATCGAGATGATAGAATCTTACTTTGTGCGAGTATTGTCTGCGTGTTCGTGGTGTGAAGTAGACGAAAGGTTGAATTGATGTTTCCGGTTTGAAGTTTGATCGTGGCCGGAGATGGAGGTTGCCGGCGGTTGGAAGTTTTAAGGGGAACAGAGGAAGTGCATGCTTAAAGAGAGATAAAGAGAGAGAGAGAGAGAGAGTTGCATGCACGACGCTTTACGGCACAGCAAACCAAGTGTTTTGAGTCGGCTTCAAACATGTATCGATTGATTGGGGTTTGTTTGTGCGCAGGGCCCTCTACCCACCACTTCAACTAACTTTTAGGGCTTTTTAATCAAGATCAAAATTACTCTTATGTTGAAAATTGCATAACATGATAAAATTACAATTGAATTTGATAACAATTTACTTCATAGTTTTGTTAAAGTGTTTATTAATTTTGAAAATGTTTGTTTGTAGAAAAAATATATAATTTCGATGATAGGATAAGAAATCTTGTAAAGATTATATTTGAAGACACATGCTCTTAAAGAAAGGAAAATTCTTAAATGATGAGAACCATGTCTAACATATAAGCTCACATGAGGTTTCACACTAAAACTAATTGAGAATCGAGAATAGAGGGAATAACCACAATCCATCTTTTTAGAGGCAACTACGAATTAAGAAGTATTATCTATCATTTACTGTTAACTTCGGGATTCAAATCAAGGTTGAGCTATTGACCCCATTTCACATCTTAGCAAAGTCGTAACTCTTATGCTATTTGATGATAACACGAATTACTTAGCCCACTTGGGTAACACATAAGCCCACGTGATTCTAAAACGAATTGGTGGTAGAGGAAGTAACTCATAGACTTATTTATACACATTTGATTTCTTTTTTTTTTGTTTAGGAAATCCCAACGAGACTCCGAATATGTCACTTTATAATTGTGAAAATAAAATCCGAATTCAGATATCAAAGCACAATAAAAAAATCATGTTGAAAGATAACAAAAAAAAAAAGAAGGTTACGTTGATTTGAATTAAACCACCACATTGCAAAATAGATGACATAAATGATGGTTAAGTATTTGTGTTGTTTGTGAACTTTATACCACTCTAAAATTCTTTTGGCTCTTAACATACCTCAGTCAGTTATTATGGAATCATTAATGTATGTTACGAGAGAAACCATAATCAAGCACGCAAAATCGAGGTAGAAACTGAAATAATCTGTTTTCTTGATCAAGCCATCATATTCTTCTTCTCCTTACATCATCATCATCATCATGATGATGATGATGATGATGATGATGATGATGATGATGTCTTGTTGCTTTCCTTTAGGGCCACAAGTGCAAATTAGACGACGAGCCACTGACTCGAAACCAAGGTCTAATGCCTGCAAATGTAAACAAGAATACTCCTCCCTTTATATATGCTACAACAATTGTAGTTGCATATATCTCTACAGATGTGACAAATCCAATCTAGGCTCCTACACGTCTCTAGAATAGTTTCATCATATATGCACAAATAGAAATATATGATATGATGTGTGAATTCTCAAACTTCCTTTAAATTGGGGAAAACAATATAAAATTGTTTGTACGAAACAAACTACAGAACTTAAAATACACATAACAAAGTATTTGCACATACAAGAATCTAGCTGATAAGAAGTATCATATTTGATAAAGGCCATGTGACAAGCACGCATACCTCGAAATAGACTTCATGACTACTCACGTCTATCTCCCATTGACAGTATCCAAAGAAGCATTTGTACTACTAGTGATAAAACTCACTAGTCCAAGATAGCACCAAGGTTTTTTGTGTTTTCTTTCATGTAATAGAACGAGATATGATAGGTATTTGTTAACCAAACAAGAGATGTCCTTATTTTATTTTGTGAAATAGAAAAAAATGGAGATAGCTCTCGCTTCTATTTATTTGAACTATTTTCACTCTATTTTTTCTCCGAATTTTTTAAATTGAATCAACAAGTTCATATTTATAGCTAATACTAAAACTGATCAAAATGGTTATTAATTGCAATCTGATGATTTTTGATACACAGTTAAGCTGTTCAACGACAGTCAAAGAGAACAACATTTCCTTTAATGACACAATCATACATCATATATGGTTAACACAACTCTTGCGAATAACCGCTTAACTCAGACATCAACCCATCAACCCGTTTAAAAAATGATAATTATATAAATATATGAAAAACATATAATTTATGTATTCAACCCAAACACGTTTACAGCTTTCTTGTTGCTATTGATGTTTATATAATTCCCAATTTCCTATCATTTTGTTGCTTTGGTCTGGACTAGAGGTGAAAAAAACGTTTTTTTTTTTACCCGAACCGGTTTGGACCCGACCCGAACCGGTTTGGTCAACGAAAAGTAAAAATCGGTTTGGCCCTAAACCGGTTCGGGTTAACCCGGTTTGGAGGCAAGGAAATCCCTAACCTATTAAACCGGTTAGGGTTGGTTTGAAACCGGTTTGTCTGTAAACCGGTTTTAAATAAAAAAATCGAATAAATTCAAATAAATTTGATATTTTTAATAAAAAAATAACAAATATAAAACATAAAGTGCAACGTTTATTAATATTTGGAAAGTTCGAAAATTAAAAAAACATAAGAAGGTAAAATTATAAAATTGTAAAACATTACAAATAACAATATATATTTTTATTTTTTGGAATATTAATTGATTATTCTTGTGCGTTGTCTTCGGAACTGGAACTTCGTAGCCTTGCATCTTCGGCTAGTTCTTCATCGGTGACTGGTTCGGATATTCCAAGATCAACCTCATTGTTGTGTATGATTTCTTCGGCTTGAATTTCGTATTCGAGAGAAGTTTGGTCTTGTATCTTATCCATTGCATCCAAATGGTCCTTCAAGCAAAGGCACATTTCCACCAACACTTGACATGGTTATTTTCTTTGAGAGAGTTTAGAGAGCGTTTTTGAGCGTTTAAAGAGCGGTTTTAGAGATTAGAGAGTGTAGAAAGAGGTGTGATTAAACCTAAACACCCCACCTATTTATAGTGAATTATAGGTGAAAAAAGGCAAAAAAAGGTCAAATTCGACCCTAACGGCTATAAAGCCATTGATTAACGGCTATATTTTTCAGCGAAAAAACCGGTTTTCCGAACCGGTTTACACAAACCGGTCCTCAACCCAGTGGACTTCAGAATGCTTTAAACCAGTTCATAACCGGCGGTTTTAGGTTAACCCGAACCGGTTTGCCCATACCCGGTTTGACCCAAACCGGTTTACCGGTTTGGACCGGGTAGAAAAAAAAACCGGTTTTTTTGTACACCTCTAGTCTGGACTCTTGAGAATGAGATGAATGTTAAATTGAGGCCCATATCGATGAAAGATGCCGATAAACTTTTTAAGGCCCAATCATCTAATAACGCGGCTTCAAATGATTTCTTACCGAACGTCAAGAACACATCTACTGGCGGTACCAATTCCTCTCTACGAATTGAAATCTCAACAAATTTCAATTCAAGTCTCCACAGATTTGTGATTTCCAACAGGTTTATTTGCATCACCAGTCGAGCACTTTGTATGCTTAACACCAATCTTTTGCCCTAATTTCCATTCTAATCGAGAATCTGCAGTTGATCGAGATGATGTTGATGAGAACCTAGGGTTTCTTATGAAGATAATGAGACGATTTCGTAACCTGGATAGATTAATTGGCGTATTTACTCCTGATAACTTTATATCAACATGTTAAAGCTACGATTTCTGTAGATTTTGAGTTTTGTGGATCGAAGATTTGTTCTGTTTGAGGTGGAATGGACAAAAATGGATCGGTGATAGTAATATTTCTCGTATTTATCTTCTTTTTTGGTCAGTCTGATGCATTCGATTTACGGAAATTAGTTGCGACTCCGGATCTAAATGGCAGCTTCACCGCAAATCAGGTTCGAGATCTGTTTATGCTGGTTGTTGTTCTTTCATATTATTATGAATCCCTTGTTAATTAATTATTGTCACAAATATGTTAAAAACAGTTAGGTAAGCTAACGACTTGTTAACTGTTTGATCCACGCTGTCTGATCTTAAAATTAGAACTCAGTTTATCAATTAGGGTGAGATATGTGACCTTTTGTGATGTAGAACGGAAGCAAGAATATAACACAAAGAATAACATGATGTTCTAAGCTTGACATGTTTGTTAAGTTTTCGAAATTACAAACTGATTGACAGCTCATGAAATTAACACCATAAATCAACACGCAAATCATGCTCATCATTGATTTAGGCGTTTTAGAATAGAAAAGGAAATGGTTGAAAATTACGGAATCTGGGGCAAATCTTTGACTGACGAAATTGGAGCCTTTATTGAATGACTTCGGGTCTGACAGTTTGCCACATGACCGGCTCGTCGAGACCTTTCCGTCCGCTGGTTACGCGCCCTGTAACTCCAATTGTAATTCAGGTTATGCTCGTTTTGAGTTTGGACCTTTTCCGCCACCCTTTTTGCCTATCTAGCTGGTAGGGTCAGCTAGCTGTATAAGCTCCTCATCACTTGCAACAATAGTTAGTGTTAAATGTAATTGGGATTGAAATAATAATGATAGGTACAAAACATAGTTCGTGCAAGTAATCAAAGTGTATAAAAATTCAGTCTGTAATTCTTACCTTATTGACTTGATTTTCATATATGTGAATGTGATTAATAAGATCAACAAATAGAGTACAGTCTGATGCAGAATGCTGCACATCCAAGATAAAACATTAGTACAAAGCGAAAACTAGTAACAGATTTGATTTGCTTAAAATGGGATGCTCAATGCAATACTCAAGTGATTCTGATTGTTGGTAGTGTGGTCACTTGTTCTTGGTTTTAAGGATTCTGCATCGTCTTCTCCACCCCCTCCTGATAAGGCACCGAATCTCTCTCCAGTGGAGGCACCCAAACCAAAGGATACACCAATTACAAATCTCTCAGAGTTGGAATCTAAGGGTTTAAATGATTCATATACCAAAAAAGGTTCTGAAAGTTCTAGTGAGAAGAAACTAGATACGGGGAAAAATCAAGATGGGAAAGGGTCGGAAACATTTGCCAGCAAATATTGCAAGAGGAATCCGATTTGCAATGACCAGGGCAAAACCATCATGGCATGTGCTCAAGATTTTGAAAATGGTAAAACCGTCTCCTCATATTTTTGTTTGTTTGAAGTATTTATGCTGTTAATAAATGTTTTATGTTAATATTGTAGTAGCCATTAGTTTAGCATGATCATAGATGAATGAAGGTCTCTTTTCTTGAATGCTAACTTAAACGAAATGTTGAACCTTGCCATGTGTTAATATCATATTAACAATGTAACCATGAATCATATATGAAGGAAGTGTTTTCTTTTCATTATTTTAATAAATTTGCAAGTTCATGGTCGATTAAATCTTGCTCAAGACTTGTAATTTAATCATGTGGTTCTTGGAAACACTCTTGCATTTACCTAATTATTAGATGTACTGGCTTGAAAAAGATGATTTAGTCCAAATTTAAACAGGTCGGATTGGGTTACCCGAAACACTTCTTGTCAAAATTTTGTTAAATTTTTAATAAATAAATATTATATTACATATGATTAAATTGTAGTATTACAATAATAATTTTAATTTTTGAACAAAATGATTCAGGAGGTTTTATGTATTAAAAATACAATCAGGGCAACTTACGACCCGTTTGACTTGTCTTCTTTCAAGCTTATATTTTCTTATTTGACCCATTATAGGTAAAGTCGCAAAACATAACCCGAATTGACCCATGCATAAGTAAATATTGCCACATCTAATTGTGTTCATATTACATTCCTTTTTAGTTATGAATTGTTTATGTTCATTGAACTTTTCAGTTGAATATATTTGCAGGCTCCAACATCCTAACACTTAATGTGCAAAATGAACAAGATGTAGACTTGAAAGTGAATATAACATTTGGAACATCTATGACCAATTATTTGCCAACTTTTGTGATACCTGCTCATGGGACTGAAGAGGTATGATAATTTGCTTCTATGTTGAATCTTCTTTTCCCTTCTGATCCATGAAATGAAAGCATTAATCTTTGAAGTTTGCAAAAGAAGATGAAACTTAAAACGTATTTGAAGGTTTTTTAACATGTTGATTAAGAATTAGATTGTAAGAAAACTTGTACATTGGAAGTTAGGATAGTTAAGATGGAGGCTTTTTTTTAAAGTACTAAAGAATCACATGTAATACAAATTCCAGCAATGAACATTGATGTAGGAAAATTGCTTAATAACATAAATCTTGTTTATCACTATTTTGTATTTTAGGTTAATATCACAATCTCTGGAGACAAAAGCAACAAAGTTATTCTAAATGCTGGAAATGGGGATTGTGAGCTCCAAATTAATCAACCTTCTCCCGTCAACAGTACATCAAAATCTAAGGTTCCTGTAAATAACTCGAACAATAAAGATGTCGGTAATCCTGCAGACAGCCCTATAAAGCCCAAAGATGTCAATAACCCTGCAGACAGCCCAAAAAAGCCCAAGGATGTTGACGATCCTGCAAAGTCCAAAGACAAAAACACCCCTCCAAAGGCAAAAGACGTCAACCTCCCTCCAAAGTCAAAAGACGTTGATGAGCTGTCAAAGTCAAAAGACGCTGATGATCTGTCAAAGTCAAAAGACACCAAGGACCTGCCAAAGTCGAAAGAAGCTGATGACACTACGAAGTCAAAATCAAAAGATGTTGATGACCCGTCAAAGTCTACAACCATAAGTGTCGATACTCCCGTATCTAAAAACAACTTTGTTGACCAAATGACTTTCTATTCAAAGCAAGTAACACCAATGCACGGGGCTTATTTAGCGTTTCTTGTAGCCCTAGTTGTCGGGGGTTCATGGGCTTTATGTAGCTTCAGAAAAAGGAGAACCGATGGTGGGGTCCCATACCAGGAGCTCGAGATGGGACCCTCAGAATCATCAAATGCAGTTGATGTGGAAGCTGCCGAAGGGTGGGACCAAGATTGGGATGATGATGACTGGGATGAAGATAAAGCCATAAGATCACCAGGTGGTAGTATTAATGCTAAAACTATCTCGTCTAACGGGCTTACTTCACGGGCCACAAAAAAAGACGGTTGGGATGCTGACTGGGATGATTAGTTATCGGAAAATAAGAAGAATAGATACAGATGATGATGGTGTACGATAGAAGTTTTGTTTTCAATTTTGATTCTGTTACGTGTTATGAATTATTGAATTTTTGTTGGTTGTAAGTTGATGTTATTTTTTCATACAAATTCTTGATACAATATATGCCATTAACGAATAAATGTGGTTCGGGCTTTATGCATCTCTTGGGAATGATTTGTTGTGAAGATAATTTTTGTAATCATGAGTCGATGCTTTATTTGATTCATCTCCAAAACAACACAGATTTGGTGAACTGAAGCTCCATGCACCGCTACCATCTCCAAACACCCTAAACCACCACTGATATATCTAGTCAAATAACCCCTACGAGCGATATAGAATTTTCATTTTTTTTATCACGATTAAATATTCAATATTCTTTTTTTTTCGTCTCAAGAAAATGTCCGAGTGTGGTTTCTGCTTCCTCTTCCGATCCTTGATTCCGAGCTGATCGATTAGAAACCCAAACTCAGTGTTGTAAAAATCGCGATTAGTCGCTAGGCGGCCCAGTGACGAGTAATTTTGGCCAAGTCGCTCCATTAATCGCTGGGCGGTCCTAGTCGGTCCCAGGCGGGCCTAGGCGGCCAGATTCCGGCGAAAACCTGAAATTTCCGGCCAAATTCGGCGAAAACCTGAAATTTCCGGCGGAAACTTGAAAATTCCGGCGAAAACCTTTGGTGTGGTTTAAAAATGAACATTTTTATAAAAATTACATATAAAAATGTGTGTATATATAAAAAACTGAAAATTACATATAAAAATTCCAATCCGATTAATCCCGCCTAGGCCCCGATTAATCCCGCCTAGGCCTAGGCCCTACCCCACCGCCCGACTAGCGCCTAGCAATTTTTACAACACTGCCCAAGCTCATCAATATTTTGCTTTCCTTATTAATTTCCAAATGCTTGAACACTTAGAAAAAGACACTACCAGAAAAAAAAACGAGTTAGCTACGAAATATTTGTGACGCAAAAATAGGGACGGAAATGAAAACCCTAGCCTTTGTCGCAAATGTGTAGCAAATTGCGACGCATTTCCGATACCAGTGAATGATGCCTATTTGGGTCGTGCTATAAACGCCCTGGCTAAACCTATTTCTTTGCCTTCAATTACATCTGAAAGCGACTTGTAAATTCTATTATGATCATCCCTCATTGGTTGTCCGCAGATTCCATTATCAAGAAGCGCATCCACGACTTCTTGTAGCAATTTTTCCTGAGATATTATTAATTCTTCTGGCGTAGCTATACTTGTTGTTAATAGATCTGTAAGAGTATTTTTCCGATAGATAATTCTTCTATAGATTTCATTAATATCCGAGTCTTTGCAATTGAAATACTGAAAATTGTATATTGTTTGAATTGATTACAAGAGAAAGGATGGTTCAAATAAATAGATGGATACAAGAAAATAAAAAAAAGGAAATACAATTACTAATTGAGGCTGGGATAATTCTTTGATTGATTCCAACGGTCCTAAATGTGTAGCTATCGAAATCCACAACCAAAAGGAAATGATGAAATAGTCTGATCTTTTATTTTCATTTTCTAACACCGAGGTCACTAGTTTATCCTCATCTATATTTATTTCAAAGAGAAGAGGACGGATTATTCACATTTCATTTGATGGTTAGAGGCGAATTGAAAGCTAAGCAGTGATAATTCTAAAGGTTCTCGGGACATTTATTTACCCATTTAATAACCCATAATTAGATCTTGGTAACTAACTATTTGCAACTTGACAATTTAAAACAGATTGTTCAGATCATGAACTAGAACAAAGGAAAGAGAACAATGTTCGAATATCAATGATCAAATAGGATATAACGGAAAAATGAACTACATTTCCTATCTAAAAATCGATAATATCCCGACAAAACAAATATTGGAAAGTGGTTTAATGTAGTGTTACAGTTCTTCTCGAAACCCTCTTGAGTCGAACTAGGTGGGAAGAGTACCTTTTATCTAATAGACAGTAAGAATGTAGGATGGAGCACAAATTTAATGGCTATAACTATTTTAAGTCTATATTTTATTATATTTTACGTAAGGGAAGTTCAATGATTCTATTTCTACGAAAATTATTATAAGTATAAAAGAAACATCAAAACAAAGTCTTCGAGTTATTAAAATATTTTTCCTAACCCATTTAAAAACACAAAAATCATGCCAGTGTAATTTAAATAACCGATTGAATTATAAAAAAAGTCAAACATACCATTATTTATGAACTATAAGGCCTCTTTAAATTAGATGGGTTAAAGTGCTTGTTCATGCGATGATGGCAGCTCCAACAACAAACGCATCCAACGCTAAGTGGTACCGAAGAAGATACTTTAAAAATAGTTTCCCCAATTCTAATTTTGAATGGTCATATTCATTTTTACAAACACTACATATTATAATTACTAAAGGCCTTTTCACCTGAGGGTATCAAAATGTGTAAGAAGCTTGTTAAGGTGTCGCTCGTTAAATGGTTGAGGGTTCAAGTCCCATGATGGACAAAAATGTGTAGACTTAGAAGTATGATTAAAGTGTGATGTTGGGCCATATCGACTTCAGTCACACGTAAAAACATACCGATATTTTATGAAACTCCCATGACTTTTCAATATTTCAATATTAATAAGAATAAAAACCAGATCAAAATATATCAACCCTAGCTATCCTTTACTTATACTAGACCCAAACTTAAAAACAAGAAACCTTAACCAACTCAAATAGGAAACAAATTATTAAACCAAGCAACTAAATAATTAAACCAAGTCTTGATTCATACTCGAATAAACACAAACTTAGCTTTCGATTCAGCTCTTCTACTTCTTGGTTGGTTCATACTAACAACCTTCTTCGCATTTGAAATCAAGATTAACCCTTTATGTGGGTGAGTTAGTCGTTCTCAAAATAAAACTTATATTCATTAAAAGAGTAATTATCATAAAAAAACCAAATATTCAAATTGTTAAATCAGAACTATATATAGAAAGTTTTCATTTAGAATTATTAAATTGCTAGCAGCCCAACTTGGAATATTTTAGAACATAAAAAAGTAATTGACATTTTCCATTTCTTTTTGACTTCACATCAACACGACGAATTAATAAATTATCAAACTTCTTTCTACGAAAGAAACTCTAGAACAAAGGGTCAACGAAAAATATAACTATTCACAAGTTTAATCGTTAACAAATATTGTATTTACTATTTACTTAGCGTCAAGACATTAAGGTTAACTTCTTTCTACATATTGATTATGGAACTTACATATCTTATAAGAATACTTTCAACTCTTCTGTTGAACTTAGTTCCTCCTGCAGCTGCAATAAATCAGGCAACCCGGCTGCGCGCATCTGAACATTAAATTCATTATGGTTCGGTTTATGCTGGTAGAATCCTGGATCTATGTTACTTGCAACGTAAATACTTGTATTAGACCTTGGATCAAGATAAAACATAGTGATGTTGAGTTTGTCATATGAAACCGATGACAGTTTATTGCGGTTGTTGAACGTGAGATTTAAGTTGATCGACTGCTTCATTTCTTCGGTTGTATCATCTGAGTCTTTGTCAAATACGGGAATGTGATATTTGATATCGTGTTCCGGTTTAAGGGGATATTTGCATGCGATTAAAAGAACAAGCACTACATATAAAATCAAAAAACTAACATAGAAAAGATAGAAATAAACGTTGGTTTTTCTAGGTAAAGTAACACTTTGCTCATTTATCGACTCATGATTACCACTGAAAAGACCAGCTTCAATGTCACCCGAAGATCCTTCGTATATTGCGCTTATGATTGGTGACATATACGAGGTGGTTTCACGAATCCAACTCACTAAACGAAACATTCGACTATTGTATCCCATTAGTGCTTGTTTTTTTTTCCGAGGAATCGATATGAGAAAGAAAGATATCGTGTTGGGCATCGATATATATATGTATGGTTGTTTTTGTATTCAAAATTTATGATATTCCAGTTTTCTGAATGAGAAGTAGGGAAATCGAAGGTTTCTTCATATTTATAAGTAATGTTGGATACATGCACGTGTTGTCACATTATTAATGTTGAAATGGTCACGACTATAAATGTTGAAATGGCCACAACTAGATGAGAAAAAAAAGTACAAGTGCATAAACAAGTGGAGAAAGTGACAAGGACAAGATATCCTCTTCAATCCTTTTTCTAAATATCTTTTAAAATCTCATCAAATCATGTATCACGACATTGTAACAAGTAGTTTGTGAGTTCCCAACACGATCGATAGGCTTAATTATTTAAGTCCACTAGCTAGTTAGTTAGTTAGTATGATTGACCGATTGTGTAGTAGACTAAGTCCACACCTTAAGAGCATGCAGACAAAAAATAATCAAACTGTTAGAATTGTAATAATTAATGTGATTAGTTGAGGAAAATATATATTGACCAAGAAACACGGTATATACATTCACAAAGGAATCCCTCAAAACACTACTAGGCAAATTACATAGCCAAAAACATACCAAATTAATTTTATACAAGCAACCTGCTATCATAAACGATGAATATTGTTTCGCTTTTCATTGTCTATTTCCCGTTGGGATTCTTGGGCGTTTCTACTTGGATTCTCATACTCCAGAGGAAAAAATATTATTTTATCTACAATTACCGTCTCCTCTTAGTCATTGGTAAGTTTGATCGATCTCTAAATCTAAGTAGCATGTTTGACATATATATAGCGAAGAATGTTATGTACGTGTTCTCTGATATAGGTTTGGCGTTTAGCCGTTCCATGACGGACTACGCGATTATAAGTGTGTTAATGTGGTATTTTACAACCTCTGGAGATGATCTTGCGATGTCGGCAATTTTGACCAACATCCAAGGTTCATTATCTTCGCTTTTGGTGATATTTATGGCTCATGCAGCTAACTCTTATGTTGGAAGATTCAACACACTCTTGTTTTCGAACACTGCTTATATTTGCGTAAGTAAATCTATTGCATCGTCTTAACTGTATATATATTTCATTTCCCTTCTTTTGTTCTTAGCCGAGTGTCATTAATGACCCACCTATTGGTCCAAATAATCTCCGAGTCTCGTTGCTTGTAATTATTTTAGTTTCTTAAATAACCAAACATGAAACAATTCTTGAATTTATGCAAATTGTAATTTTATGAGTTTCCCAAAATCTTATGCAACTCCATCTTCAATTTATATAATACACCTTTAAGTTAAATCATTAAATGCCTTTGGGTGGTGGGTTTGGTGGGCAAGCTAGGTCACCACGTTCGTGGGTGTGGGTGGACTTTCACCAATGGACTTACCCGGGTGGCCATGCTTATATTATTCGTTAGTCGTTCAAAAAAAAGTTAAATCATTAAATAAAGTTAGTAAAAATAACTAAGCAACCATTAGGATGCAGTTCTAAAGAAATTAAATATTAATAGATTAGTAATTTTTCTTTTTCATGTAAGATTGTACGAATCCAGTATCATTGTGTCAATGCCTGGTCCTAAATACCACAACATATTTTGAGCATTGACGATGGATGAGAGAAGAACACCACGGTTAAATATGCTCGAGTGGAGATGGGTGACTTCATGAGAAGTTTTCACTTAGGCACTAAGAATAAATGATAAATCCGTAAGCTCCTCGTGGACGAAGCATGACAATATTGGTTGGTATACTTAAGAGTTTGGATGTCAGAGATTAGCTAATTAAAGTTTAAATATATAAGTCATATGAAATACAAGCTGAATGTCAAGTGGATAAAGTTATAAATTAAAGATTGTGGGTATATATGAGCCTACATATGTGTTTATTTTTTGCAATTCACGAGTTCTTTTGGTGATAAATTTAAAAATGTTTTCACAGATATTTGTTTTGACTCTTCAGATATATATATATATATATATATATATATATATATATATAAAGTATGTAAATTTGAAAGCACACTGTCTACTTTTATATCAGTGTGTAAACAAAAAAATAAAAAAAGATAAATGATGATTAAATTTTTTTTATGTGACTAAACGAGGTATCTATGAGATTTTCTGGTACATATATAATGTTAGATGTTATTTTTACAGGGCTTGACACTTTTGTGGCTGTTCAATCCATACGGTGAGAAGTGGCTTGTTGTGATCTCACTAGTTCTCCTATCACTTGGAACATCAGGAGCCAATATTTTACAAGATGTACTAACAGACTTGGTGAACGACATCGATAAGTCACAGGATCATACTAAAACGCGATCTCTTGCACGTGCAACAATCTGGTCACGCATAGCATACGTGTTCGGTGTCGTTTCAGCAATTCTATGGGTTCCCACCGGTGCCATCGAATGGGATCATCCATATCTTTGGGAAAGTTCATTCTTGATTTGCATAATCACAATGACAACAACTTTGATTATTTTCTGGACATGTTATAATATCTATCATCAGGGTGAGTTGATAGAAAGACCCGCTGAGGTCTTCTTTCGAGTGTTTCGTGCACGTATTAAGAAGCTACTCAAGGGCAATTCACGGTACCTACACTTACTCATTTCACTCTCTTCTGATTTTTAATTTCCAAACATTGTATTGTTACATCATAGTTATGTAACTTCTACATGATGATCATTTTACCATACAACTACACCATAGACGTTTACTGTCCCTACTCCCTACTACAAAACAGACGCTCAAAACTATCACAAATCTGTCGCTAAAAGTGTTTTGTGACGGATTTTGCGCTGAATATTACAACGGGATCGATCAGCTATGGAATTTTTATTTTTTTCGAGGAAATTAGGCACGGCTATAATTAGCAACGTAAAATCCTTCGAAAGTTCCAACGCCAAATATTTGATCTTTTTAGTTATTTTTTTTTATCGAGTTTACGATGAATTAGTGATGGAAAAACCGTTTAAAAATGATTGTGATGGATATAAAAGTACGTCTAATAAACTAGGCCTAATTAAGTTTATTTCAGAACCAATTATATAAATAACTATGAGAACCGTTAAACTCTTTTATTATTTATTATATAAACTAGGTTAGAATCCCGTGTGTTACACGAGTTGAATAAATATAATGTTATATGCTTAGTAATAAAGTTTATGTTTTTAAAACCTGTGTAATACACGAGTTGAATAAACCCGTGTATTACACGGGTTGAATAAAATATAATGTAATCTATTAACATATATACACTCGTCAAAACGGAACAATGCTAATATGTAAATATATGATTAAAAGTTTTTTATTTGAATCGTAGCTGGTTATAAAATTGTTTTCGGTTTGTAGAGTTCATAAAGATATGATTGAACAAATTAAGTAAAGATAAACACGATTTTAAATTTTAAAACGTGTAAATAAAAATTGAAACAAATAATTAATTTAGTTGACTAAAATAGTGGAATTGATTATTAATAGGAGAGAGAAGCGAGAAAATGATAATGAGGAGGTCTAGAATTGTGACAAGTGTCATCTTATTTTACTTGTTTATTATGTAGTATAGATTTAGCATATGAATTTCAATACCCTGTGAGGTTTATTATTTAAACATATGGTATTATTGATAACTTTATGTCTACATATTAGGGCTGACAATTTTTGACACGGACATGTTAACACGACACGTAATTAACATGTCCCGTGTTTGACATTAACAGGTTTCGTGTCTTAAACAGCTCGACACGTTAAGGACATGTTAAATTCGTATCTTAACAGGTTAAAGACATGTTAACCTGTTAAGACCCGTTAGGGACATGTTAACACTTCACATCCTATTTTCATCTAGATTCTAGGCCGATTCTAAACATGTGTTATATTTATCCTCTTTTTAAACATGTTTCTAAACAGGTCCCTTAATGTCACACCCCAACTGACGGCGGATTATACGTCGGGGCGGACGCGGTTGTTCAATAGCACAAGGTTGACTATTAAAGTTTCAATATTTCATTAATAAATAGATTCAAAGGTTCAATACAAAGGAAATTACAAGTATACAATGTTTATTTAATAAGTAGTCTAGGTCCAAAGCATCCTATGTGATCACAAATAAGTCTCATGATGTAGAACCTGAAACATGTGAAAGAATCTGTCAACTACAAAATAGTTGGTGAGATACAAAGGTTTTGACACAGTTTAACAAGTATTTGAAAAGAATTACAATTCACTATGATATATGCATTCTATAATGTAAGTATGAGAACAAGTATCTTAAACATTGTGCACTTCAACCCTCCAACCAAGTTTAGGCATAACCCGCAGGTTACCCTTATAAGTCTCAAGTTTAAAGTTTAATTCAGTAACAATCACCAAGGGCTCCCCCCCCGAAGGGGTCAATCAATCAAGGTGGATTGGTCAAATGCAATAGATCTATCATTGTTACTATAGGCTTGATCAAAGTTAATGAATGTGCTAGGTTTAAGTTTAATCTAAGTATACAAGTCTCAAGTTTAACATAAGAATAAGCATCTAGTCATAGTTGTACAAGAATTGTATAAGTTTAAAGTTTTGAACATGTTTCACCCCAAAAGTATAGAAAGGAAAAAAGGGGCTAAGTATACTCACTTGGATTGATGAAGAGCATCCGACAAGAATAAGTATTTGCAAGACTTCGAGGGAGAATATCCTCACAATGAGCCTAAAGATATAAGTCTAAAGTCTCAAGTTTGTTTCTACAAGACTAAGGCAAAGAATCTAGGATTTCAAGATTCGACTAGGGTTCCAAATGGTGGGCGGGAATGATTGTGTTTATAGAGTTTAAACCCAGTTTTAAATAAAGTTTCACAAGGCCAAAGCTTTATGGGTTTATAGTTTAAAACAATTATTAGTTAGAATAATTATTCAAAAACTATACAATTATTAATTTCATCAAGTTAGGTAGTAATAATTTAAGTGTTTAGAGGTAAAGTGATAGTAATTGTTAGGGAAAAGACTAGATTAAAGTTTAACAATAATTATCAATTATTAAGGGTTAATAATAGTAAAGAATGTATAACGATAACTATTATTTAGAGGATAATAACTAAGGTTTTGTGATAATCATTTTAAGAATACATGATTATTTAGGATAAAAAAATCATCCAATTGAAAATAGTAAATATGGACCATTCACGTTTTATTTAAATAAATAAATAGGTCTTGAATTAAATGTTAAACCGAAGTGTATAAATTAATTTAATATTTAAAAACCAAATAATATGTTTATTTCTGAAAATAATTTTTATATTTTCTGATTCATTAAAATAGTTCTTGTTTAGAATATAAGTTTTTTTTAGAAAGTTTTAAAAGTATTTTCATAATTTTAAGAATTTTAAAACTATTTTAAAGGAATAAATATTATAAGTTTTATACAAAGTTTAATTAAATAAAATAGTTCTGGAATAATAACGTATAAACAAAATTCAGTTCAAGTTTATAAAAGTATTAGAAAGTTTATAAAGATTATTAAGAGTATTAAAGCTGTTTTTAAATAGGCAAAAAAATGAAAAGGGCAAAAACCGGTTCCCCGGGTTCGAACTCGGGTCCCTGCCCGGTTCACCCGTATACATACATACTCGGACCATTCCGCCTACGGGCTCGTCAAGTTTAAACACAGATTAACAATTTGATGAATACTATCCCGGATTACCCCCAAATTGACATGAACCCTAGAACGATATCTTCCCCAAATACACCACGATTCGCCCTCTGTTGATGAAATCAAACAGAGGGCTTTTGATCTTTGGAGTGTAGCGAATACGATAGTCACGAGAGTCACCTGAAACGGTGGAGGAATGGGTGGGAACGGGTCTAGACCTCCGAGTCGGCTGTCGCGGCTTTGAATCGGCAAATGTAGATACGATACTGAGAAATCGGTGTGTGAGAGAGGTTTGGAGTGATGTTGTTGAGATATGGGGGTCGATATTTATAACCAATTCGGCATTGAATGTCGAATCGGTTGAGGAGGTGGGGGTTGCGCCGAAAGCCTTTAATTCGAACCTATGCGTGACCATAGTTGGAAATCGGGCATTGATGGCATCGGGGTTGGGTCGCATGCGGGAATGGAACTCGAGGTTCACTGCATTTGGACGGGAAACGCGTTTTATGACTAAAACGGCTCGAAACCGGGTGTGGCGGGTTTCGAACCTGGGAACGATTCTGTGTCTCGGATGTTTAATGAAATGGCAAAACATGCCCTTGATGTTTCAAGTGTTTATTATTTTAGTTTTAAACTTTAGTTTTAGTTTAAAGTAAGTTTTAATGAATGACAGTTTTTGTCCCTGAAGTTTTTATAAAAGTTAATACGTTTAAATAAGTTTTCTCAATCATTTATAAACATGATTTATATGATTCATTTATTTATAAGTCTAAAAGACGAGTTTGTATCATTTATATAATCACAACTTATAAAGTTTAAGAATTTATATATATATATATATATATAGGGACATGTTTAATTGAGAACCATCATTTTGGCGAGAACTAAAAGAACCATACATTCTTACATAAATGCATACATGCATCCTTGCTTTATATATGCACAAATGCATATATGCATCCTTATATTTGTATAGGAATACATGGTTATTTTGGTTCTCGCCAAAATGATGGTTCTTAATTGAACATGTCCCTATATATATATATTTATACTTTTAAATAACACTCATATATATATATATATATATATATATATGTTTCAAGTATAAATTTGTTTTATTTTCCTTAACTATTAATTTGAAATAAAAATTCATTTTGAAGGAAATAGTTTTAATACGAATTCGAGTTTTAAATTTACTAACACGGGCAAGGGTTTAAGAAAAGATATGTCGAAAAATCCTAGATATTACAGTCTCCCCTACTTTAGGAAATTTCGTCCCGAAATTAAAGTAGAAGGGTTTAGTTAAGTTTACGATACGCATAAGGATAATGAGAAGGATACTTCACGTTCCCTAGTAAACTCTGGGTTACGTTTAGAGTTCTAAATGAGATGGAATGACAGGAATAAGATTACGCTCGACTTTCTAAGTTTTCAAAGTATATGGTTGCCAAGAGTTTGCCTAAGAAGCATATAGTTTTATTGAAATATATGAAGATTTGTTTTCAGAAATGTATTTGAGAGAATAACTGATAAACTTCCATTCAAGGTTTAAAGTGAGATGCATCACTCAAAATGGATTCGACGATAGTGTAATGATTTGAGTTTGCAGTCTAATACGTCTAAGGATTTGCTATGGTACCTAAGTTCCGTGGCTACCCTTTACGATAAGTCTTAGATTATAGCACACGACAAAGTTTACTATGTCTTCCCATACGCTGATTTTCATACTTACGTGTGCACCTGCAAGCATTTAAATCATCGCATAGTCCACATAGGTCCTTCCGTTTGTGCGTGGATCAAGAAAGAGTACAAGAATTTGTTTAACTCACGACTAGTGTTTCCACGTAAGAGTGATCATTGATTAACGAGTCCCTTAGAGAGAAACGTCATTCAATGATTAAAGAGAGAAGAATGTGAGAAGATTTAGAGTTTCAAAGTTTCCTCGTGATTGAATAAGAATACCTCAATCATCGTGTAGTTTAAAGTATTTACACTTTCCTCGTGTTTGATCAAGAATACATCAAACCTTGAGTAACTTAAAAGTCTTATACGTTCATCATGTTTGAACAAGCATACGTCAAACATGGAGTAGTTTAAAGTCTCAAACGTTCATCATGTTTGAACAAGAATACGTCAAACATGGAGTAGTTTAAAATCTCATACGTTCATCATGTTTGAACAAGAATACGTCAAACATGGAGTAGTTAAAAGTCTTATATGTTCATCATGTTTGAACAAGAATACGTCAAACATGGGGTAGCTCAAATTGTGTTTGAACAAGAATACGTCAAACATAGAATAGTTTAAATTGTGTTTGATCAAGAATACGTCAAACATAGAATAGTTTAAATTGTGTTTGAACAAGAATACGTCAAACATATAATAGTTTAAATTGTGTTTGAACAAGAATACGTCAAACATAGAATAGTTTAAATTGTGTTTGATCAAGAATATGTCAAACATAGAATAGTTTAAATTGTGTTTGAACAAGAATACGTCAAACATAGAATAGTTTAAATTGTGTTTGAACAAGAATACGTCAAACATAGAATAGTTTAAATTGTGTTTGAACAAGAATACGTCAAACATAGAATAGTTTAAATTGTGTTTGAACAAGAATACGTCAAACATAGAATAACTTAAAGTCTCTTAGTTTAGCTTCAGTGTATAGAAGTATACGATTACGTTTTGAGTATAAAGCGGTTATCTAAACACTCTAGTGTTTAAGAGAGGTGTGGGACAACGTTTGGAACAGGATTAACCGTTATACGCTTTCTCACAGAAGATTCGAGTTGTCCAGAAGGTTAGTGGATACCGATGTTTGGGTTTGAAGAGAAGACTAGGGAGGTATTCTGCTAAAGAGAGCAACGTCTCCCTTCATTTTAGTTTCAAGTATCAAGAATGAAATTTTCTCGTGTATTTGAAATGTACGTTTATCAAGTCTTATAGGGTTTGGTTAAGATGGACACACAAAAGTTTTCAAGACTAAGAATCCAAGTATAAGTTTGAAAATAGGATAAGTCAGTTGAGTTTCAAGTTTCAGTATTAAGCTTCATATGATCCCTTATTGGACATGCCTCCTTTGGTGGTTTAGAAGGTGTTTAGTTTCAGGAATACGGGATTGAGTATTTGTACAAGTTTTACATGACTCAAAAGTCTCCGACCTTATAGTGGTGTATACGAAGTTTAATGTTTTAGCAACGTGTATTTGAGCTTTTAGTTCCCGTTGTGATTTATAGTAAGTCTTTTACGTGACAAGAGTTGAATGAGGAGAGTCTCCAAGCATAGGGTAACGGGAAAAGTTTCGATAAGGTTTATGATAGTGTGTTTATAAATGATTTTATCTCGTTTCATAACAGCAGGTATAGTTTTCTTTTATATAGAGTGTAATTAGGATGTTCAAAAATGACGAGTTAGACATTGATAAATAGTATAAGTAAGACTTATGAAAAGGTATGTATGATTGTCAAACGAAATGTTGGTCAAGTTTAGAAGCGTTAAGTCTATATAAGGGGTAGGGATCATAGCTGATTACAGTAATGGTTCGTAATTCGTGTTGTTTTAAAAGAGTGTTTACGAATTAGAAGGTTTGTTCAAGATTTATTCTCTAGTTACATGTGTCACTTAGGATTTTTATAGTTTAATGCAACGTTGTTAATTATCTCAAGTACTAACGTGAGCTACTCTTGACGAAAGTGTTTGGGCAGAAGTGTTAGGTATGTAATGATGAAAAGAAAGCCGAGTTAGTAAGTGATAATGAGATGAAATTTCAAAATAACTCCCCTTAAACGTTTCAAAATTGGGCCTTCTAGCCCTTACATAATACATTTTAAACGGAGAATTAAAGTAAGTTGATTAAATATGTTCAAAAGTTTTTATTCATAATACTGAGTTGTTACGGTAATATTTTCAAAGATAGTTTTGATTGGAGGTTGATGGGCTAACGAGGAGGATTCCCGGAAGAAGGGGTGGTCACAAGGACTCACTTAAGTACACTATTTCCCTAGCCAGAACTTCCTCATGGGCCTACAACTTCTCTCAGTTGTTGTCACCGATGTTTGAGTTTATGGTACTATGTCGAGGTTCATTATGGGTTTAGAGTCTTAAACGTGGAGCTTGTTTATTCTATAGTAGGCTTCTTCCTCTACAAGGAAATTACTTAGGTTACGAATTTTTTGTTAAGGTACTTTAGGTTTAAAAGACGTTAAGTTTTGTTTACAAGAAACGGTGATGTGTAAGTTTTAAAGATGTAATGAAAGTTTTGAGATATAGAAGTGTGACAAAGTTTGAGTAAATCATCAAATGAAGTTTTGACTGGTAAAATGAAAACACAAGAGTTTCTCAAGTTTATAAAGTAATGAAGTTTGTAAAAGGACTTGTAGGATAATACATGTTTTAAATGTGCTGGTATTACAAGGGTCATGAAGTTTAAGGACGTATGAAAGTCTTGAGATGTATAAAAGTGTAACAAAAGATTTTGAGTTAGTTATCAAATGAAACTTGGTTAAGTGCTAAGGAGGTAAGGTAAAAATACAAGGGTTACCTCTTAGGTGTCATATTTATAAAATAATGAAGCTTTATAGGAGAATTTGTAGGGTAATACATAGTTTTAAGGGTTATATTACAACGATCACGAAGTTTATTGGGTAGTATCTATAAATATAAGTTTATGTATGTAGTTTTTAAGTATAATCTCGTAAGAATTTCTCCTTGAAGGTAACTCCTTCGGGTCATGACGAGTAAGCATGCTGTCATGCGACCATTCTTGAAGAGATGAAACGTAAGAATCATAGAGTAAAGGTTACAGAGGAAAGTTTTTAAATCATGAATTTATGAAGTGTATAGTATTTGAGATGATACTCATTTAGTGCATATCACTAAGTAAGTACTTTGACATATCAAGAGAGATCTAAGCTCATTAATGTTTAGAGAAGTCATGCATTCCTATAAGTGGATACTCATCCCAAGAATTCCCCGGAAAGCATACGGGTCCAACGGTTGATTTGGATTTATACGAAATGCTTTCCTTGACAGAATTTCCCAGAATACAGGTATCCACCCTTCCGGTCCGCACAAGTTCTCACACATTATCTAGAACTTAAATATCATTGACGAGAGTTTAGTGGTGGATTAGGCTTGAAGCCTAAGAACGTACCCTCGATGTAGTAGACTCTTGTAGCACGTAGATAAGTAGAAACGTAGAATCTCCAAGCGTATAAGATTTAAGAATAGAATGAGGAGAGAATTCCTAGTAAAGGATATGAGATAACTCATGTTTGGGTCTCCTAAGTTATAGTCTAGGTCATGTGTCTAATAACCTAATTCCCTATAACCAAGGCTCTGATACTAATCTGTCACACCCTAACCGACGGCGGATTATACGTCGGGGCGGACGCGGTTGTTCAATAGCACAAGGTTGACTATTAAAGTTTTAATATTTCATTAATAAATAGATTCAAAGGTTCAATACAAAGGAAATAACAAGTATACAACGTTTATTTAATAAGTAGTCTAGGTCCAAAGCATCCTATGTGAGCACAAATAAGTCTCATGATGTAGAACCTGAAACATGTGAAAGAATCTGTCAACTACAAAATAGTTGGTGAGATACAAAGGTTTTGACACAGTTTAACAAGTATTTGAAAAGAATTACAATTCACTATGATATATGCATTCTATAATGTAAATATGAGAACAAGTATCTTAAACATTGTGCACTTCAACCCTCCAACCAAGTTTAGGCATAACCCGCAGGTTACCCTTATAAGTCTCAAGTTTAAAGTTTAATTCAGTAACAATCACCAAGGGCTCTCCCCCGAAGGGGTCAATCAATCAAGGTGGATTGGTCAAATGCAATAGATCTATCATTGTTACTATAGGCTTGATCAAAGTTAATGAATGTGCTAGTTTTAAGTTTAATCTAAGCATACAAGTCTCAAGTTTAACATAAGAATAAGCATCTAGTCATAGTTGTACAAGAATTGTATAAGTTTAAAGTTTTGAACATGTTTCACCCCAAAAGTATAGAAAGGAAAAATGGGCTAAGTATACTCACTTGGATTGATGAAGAGCATCCGACAAGAATAAGTATTTGCAAGACTTCGAGGGAGAATATCCTCACAATGAGCCTAAGGATATAAGTCTAAAGTCTCAAGTTTGTTTCTACAAGACTAAGGCAAAGAATCTAGGATTTCAAGATTCGACTAGGGTTCCAAATGGTGGGCGGGAATGATTGTGTTTATAGAGTTTAAACCCAGTTTTAAATAAAGTTTCACAAGGCCAAAGCTTTATGGGTTTATAGTTTAAAACAATTATTAGTTAGAATAATTATTCAAAAACTATACAATTATTAATTTCATCAAGTTAGGTAGTAATAATTTAAGTGTTTAGAGGTAAAGTGATAGTAATTGTTAGGGAAAAGACTAGATTAAAGTTTAACAATAATTATCAATTATTAAGGGTTAATAATAGTAAAGAATGTATAACGATAACTATTATTTAGAGGATAATAACTAAGGTTTTGTGATAATCATTTTAAGAATACATGATTATTTAGGATAAAAAAAATCATCCAATTGAAAATAGTAAATATGGATCATTCAGGTTTTATTTAAATAAATAAATAGGTCTTGAATTAAATGTTAAACCGAAGTGTATAAATTAATTTAATATTTAAAAACCAAATAATATGTTTATTTCAGAAAATAATTTTTATATTTTCTGATTCATTAAATGTTCTTGTTTAGAATATAAGTTTTTTTTATAAAGTTTTAAAAGTATTTTCATAATTTTAAGAATTTTAAAACTATTTTAAAGGAATAAATATTATAAGTTTTATACAAAGTTTAATTAAATAAAATAGTTCTGGAATAATAACGTATAAACAAAATTCAGTTCAAGTTTATAAAAGTATTAGAAAGTTTATAAAGATTATTAAGAGTATTAAAGCTGTTTTTAAATAGGCAAAAAAATGAAAAGGGCAAAAACCGGTTCCCCGGGTTTGAACTCGGGTCCCTGCCCAGTTCACCCGTATACACACATACTCGGACCATCCCGCCTACGGGCTTGTCAAGTTTAAACACGGATTAACAATTTGATGAATACTATCCCGGATTACCCCCAAATTGACATGAACCCTAGAACGATATCTTCCCCAAATACACCACGATTCGCCCTCTGTTGATGAAATCAAACAGAGGGCTTTTGATCTTTGGAGTGTAGCGAATACGATAGTCACGAGAGTTACCTGAAACGGTGGAGGAACGGGTGAGAATGGGTCTGGACCTCTGAGTCGGCTGTTGCGGCTTTGAATCGGCAAATGTAGATACGATACTGAGAAATCGGCGTGTGAGAGAGGTTTGGAGTGATGTTGTTGAGATATGGGGGTCGATATTTATAACCAATTCGACATTGAATGTCGAATCGGTTGAGGAGGTGGGGGTTGCGCCGAAAGCCTTTAATTCAAACCTACGCGTGACCATAGTTGGAAATCGGGCATTGATGGCATCGGGGTTGGGTCGCATGCGGGAATGAAACTCGAGGTTCACTGCATTTGGACGGGAAACGCGTTTTATGACTAAAACGGTTCGAAACCGGGTGTGGCGGGTTTCGAACTTGGGACCGATTCTGGGTCTCGGATGTTTAATGAAATGGCAAAACAGGCCCTTGATGTTTCAAGTGTTTATTATTTTAGTTTTAAACTTTAGTTTTAGTTTAAAGTAAGTTTTAATGAATGACAGTTTTTGTCCCCGAAGTTTTTATAAAAGTTAATACGTTTAAATAAGTTTTCTCAATCATTTATAAAAATGATTTATATGATTCATTTATTTATAAGTCTAAAAGACGAGTTTGTATCATTTATATAATCACAACTTATAAAGTTTAAGAATTTATATATATATATATATATATTTATACTTTTAAATAACACTCATATATATATATATATATATGTTTCAACTATAAATTTGTTTTATTTTCCTTAACTACTAATTTGAAATAAAAATTCATTTTGAAGGAAATAGTTTTAATACGAATTCGAGTTTTAAATTTACTAACACGGGCAAGGGTTTAAGAAAAGATATGTCGGAAAATCCTAGATATTACACTTAACAGGTGACATGTTTCTAAACAGGTCGTGTTCGTGTTTGGAAAAAAGTGACACAATTAGTTATCGTGTCGTGTTCGTGTTGAACACAATAGGTATTCGTGTCTTATCGTGTCGTGTCTTATCTTGTCGTGTCTGACATATTATGCCAGCCCTACTACATATGCATGTGCATAATCCTATACTTTTCTCAAGGTAGTTACTAATACAACTAGCTACGGTTATTTTCTTACATTAGTATGTATTGAACTTTAATCATAAACTTCGGTTATAAGGGGTGTATGTGTCATTTTTAGAAAATATAGTTTTTGTATCATTTGTAAATATGTAAAGCTTGAAGTCTTAGTGTCATGTGTCAAACTTAGTAAATGAATCGACATATCGATCCACAGGGGCGCGCAACGTTTCACTATTAGGGTGTATATATATGCCCGTAGTCATCGAGTCTATAAATCGTATGAACAAATTCTATATCAAAGTAAGTTTGTCATTGAAATCCGTGCAAAGTTTATCATCGTGTTCATCCTACAATATGAATCTGATTTATGTCATACTTTGTGTTTCATGAAAATTTCAAGACAAAATGGATCCACAAAGAATTTGGAAACCGAAAAAATAGGAAATGAAGGGATTCCACAGGAAAGACCGCCACTACGTTTAGAAACCGAAGGTAAGGAAGTCAGAGGGAGTACTTTTTATAAACAAGAAGATATTGTGGTAGTAAAGAGGCTTTTAAGAATGTTTCCCATGTGGGGAATGTTTTTTGTGGTGTCCTTGATATCATCTACTGGTTTTTCCTTCTTTCTTTTGCAATACGAAAACCTATCTACTGTTAACAAAATTCCAATACAGATCTACAACACTGTTCAAGATTTCTCCAGATTTGCTATCCCGTTTTTGTATCGTTGGATTTGTGGTTTACGTAAAAGTGAGAAGGTCAAAATTAATGCTTTGTGGAATCATTAGTTGTATCTTCGCATGACAACTAGAGGTTAACAGGTTAAAAAGCGTCCATGTGGATAAAGATATTTCCATAAGTTTTCTTTGGTTACTGCCTCAATTTTGTGTGCTTGGATGCATGGAAGGACTTACCGGCGAAGGGCTGTTAAAGTTCTACAAGTTAGAAATGAGAGAACAGCCCCTACTAAGTTACGGGGAAGAATATATTGAAATTGTTATGGGATTAGGGAAATTGATTAACATTTTTATTATCTTAGTATTTAATAGCCAATCGGGATGGTTTGGGGACACAATTAACGATAGTCGGCTAGATAAGTATTATTTGGTTTTGGTATATATCTGCTCAGCAAACATCATATTATATTGTTGCATCGCAAGATATTTTTACAAGGACCAAGACATGGCTAATGATGATCATCAGAAACAAGGTAATCAAGTCTTGGCTAATGATGACCAGAAACAAGGTAATCAAGTCTTGGTTAGTGATGATCAGAAACAAGGTAATCAAGTCTTGGCTAGTGATAATCAGAAACAAGGTAATCAAGTCTTGGCTAGTGACGATAAGAGACAAGGTAATCAAGTCTTGGCTAGTGATGATAAGAGACAAGGTAATCACGTCTTGGCTAGTGACGATAAGAGACAAGGTAATCAAGTCTTGGCTAGTGACGATAAGAGACAAGGTAATCAAGTCTTGGCTAGTGACGATAAGAAACAAGGTAATCAAGTCTTGGCTAGTGACGATCAGAAACAAGGTAATCAAGTCTTGGCTAGTGACGATCAGAAACAAGGTAATCAAGTCTTGGCTAGTGATGATCAGAAACAAGGTAATCAAGTCTTGGCTAGTGACGATCAGAAACAAGGTAATCAAGTCTTGGCTAGTGATGATAAGAAACAAGGTAATCAACTCTTGGCTAGTGACGATCAGAAACAAGGTAATCAAATCTTGGCTAGTGATGACCAGAAACAATGTAATCAAGTATTGGCTAGTGATGATCAGGAACAAGATAATCTAGTGTTGACTAATGATGATCGGAAACAAGGTAATCAAGTCTTGACTAATGATGATCAAAAACAGTTGGCCTTAAAAATGATTGACCCAAGTTTAAATAGTGCATAGTTGGTAAGTTTAGGTTGAAATAATAAATATTAGATTTAGTAGGTTGAATGTGTAATTATGTATAGACAAAATATATATCTATGTAAATATGTATAGAATAAATATTCGAATAAACGAAGCGTCAAATCCAGAACACATTACGTCAAATCCAGAACATGATTATAGCCTTGAATCAAGAACGAAATATACGAACATTTAAGGGCTGTGAAAGCCGGATCATGTGATCGTAAGTTACAAATCTCAAGGACAAGAATCCATTCGATCGAAGAAAAACAAGAATCAAAGTGGATTAATCGATCTCTGTGACGCATGTTGGATCCACAACGAAAAAAACGCAATAGGCAAAATGAAGAAAGAAATTATATGGATCTTAAAAAATTCAATGAGAGAGGAGCAGTGGGTGATAAGTCAGAATTAATTAAATCAAGAACTTGAAGATTTTAAAGCTACAATTTAATCGGGTAATAATATCTATTCGGTATATTCTCAATTGAAATACTACAATATATTACAAAAGAATCGAACGAAGAAAATTGTTTTCGAAGGGTTTGTTGAGTAATCGACAATCTGTATTGATGTCAATGTAAACCAAATTTATAAAAGGGTTGGATTAATAGAAACTTTGTAGAATAGTAATCAAGTTTCAAAAGTGTTTCAATTAGGTCACTCAATACGCATTTTACACGGTATACACCATCGGGTATACTATTGTGAGTGACCTAATTGGAACACTTTTAAAACTTGGTTACTATTCTGTGGTGTTTTCCCTAGAATAAAATAGAGATAGCTGCAAAGGAAAAAATCCCATCAATTAGAGAGGTGGTAGTGATTTTCAAAGGTGTTGAACGAAAAAAAAAATCATTGTGTCAATCCATAATCAAGAATCAAGAAGAACAAGCACAAGAACACACGAATTAAACCAAACTAAATTCTGAATTAACGAACCATTAACCACTGTGAAGTATCGTGTATATAGACACAAACATAAACATCGTGTTCTTCATAAACCGACGTGACTCTTTTAATACGGTTACTAGGGTTGCAAACTACATATTGAAACCTCTAAATTGACATAATTACATAATATACTTTAAAACTAAACTTTAAATAAAATACAACTTTGACTTTCAAACTTGGATAACAATTAATTATAACAATCACCCTCCTAATTATTAACCCATGTTTGATTCTCACTTTAGTGTCGTTCATCGGGCAACATCTTCTTCAAGTGCCCGCGACTAGTGTCACCACATGAAATCGTGTCGCCTATTAGTGTCGCCACTTGAAGATCTTCATTTCCAGGCTCAATTTCAGCCCAAGGGCGTAACTTTTTACGTCCATGACTGATACGATTAAAAGAAACGTACGCACGTTACGGCGGGGCGGTACAATCAAAAGAAACGTACGCGCAAAATAAACTAAATTTTATTGAGGGAAATCAGATTATATATGCTACATGGGGTAAACTCAAAACTTTAAAAACTTAAAGGAGTAAAAATAAGTTTTTACAAAGTAGAGGGTTAGTTGTGCAATTTAACCAAAGTATAGGGGGAATGGGTTGGTGGGAAACCCCCACCGACCTTTGAGATTAAGTTTAATAAAATTTTTGAATTTTCGTCTTTGCAACATTAGAGAAACATTAAATAATATTACAAATTTTGTCTCCACTTAATCACATGTGATATACAATGTCCTGTCACTTTCTTTTTAAATCAAAACAAAGGGTCAATGAAAAATATAATAATTCACAGATTAACCGTAAACAAAACAACAGGTAATTAAACTATCATAGAAACAAGTAAATAATCAGGACACTCATCTCGTAACTCAATAAATGTCCACACTTATATTATGAAAACGGTGTTTATGCTTGCATACCGATCTACAATGAAATCCAGCGGTGTAATCCAGATTCACACGAACACCCAATGTTGTATTTAATTCCTCTTGCAGTTGCAACAAACCAGCCATTCCAGGTGCGGCCAAGCGAACATTAACTTCGTTAGGGTTCGCATTATCCACATACAACCCTGGCTCTATGGTACTTGCAAGATAAAGGCTTGTATTTAACCTTGGATCAAGATAAAACACAGTGATGTTGAGATCATCATATGTAACCGATGACAGTTTATTGCGGTTGTTGAAGCTGATAGTCAAGTTGACCGGCTGCTTCCTTTCTTCGGTTATATTGCCCGATTCTTTGTCAAATACGGGAAGCTCGTATAGTATAAAGTATCCCGGTGTAAAGGGATATTTGCATGCGATTGAAAGAACAAGCACTATATATAAAATAAAAAAACTAAAATAGAAAAAATAGAAATAGACTTTGTTTTTTTTAGGTAAAGTAAAATTTTCCTCATTTACCGATTCATTGCCATTAGCGATTTGGATGGGATCGTGCTCTTGACTGTTGGTTAAAACCTGATTATTATCAGGTCTTTTAGTTTGACCAGCTGATTCAATATCACCCGAAGGATCATCGATGGAGTTCATGATTGGTAACATCTGTCAGGTGGTTTCATGAATCGACCATGAGAAAGAAAGAAGGAGATGATGTTTGGGGGTTAGAGTCTTTTCCCAAATAGGTTAGCTTGATTTGCAGAAAGTGGATCTATTTATCGTGCTATCACATTCAGTGTTGAAATTGTCATAGTCAACTTTTTAAAAAGGTACTAATCGAACCGAACTCTCCATAAAAGCGTTTCTCAGTGACGACAAAATTTATCGCGAATCCAACAGTGAAAATCTCAATCATGCATCGGTTGTCCATTGGTAAAATTTCATGGTTTTGATTAAGTTAAAGACTTCACCAACATATCACCAATCAAAGTTTAATTACTAACGGATCAACAATGTGCATTTTACCAACGAATCATCACGATGAATAATTTTTAATATTAAGATAACAACCGGTATTTCATCGATAATAATTTTTAATATTTAGAATCTATACTAATAAATAAAGGTTTAATGTGGACACTTGTCACTTCCTCGTGCCTCCTCACATTGGTTTTCCCGCCTCTCTCTCCTAATAAATGCGCCTCTATCTTATTAAATAGTAATTATATCATAAATATTTTATTAAAGAAGAATACTAATTATATTAAAAAAGAATATATAATAGGAAATCAAAATATAAATAATTAAAGAAAAATACTAATTTGTTATATACACACACATTTTCACTTAATATATCTCGAGCTGATCATAATAGTCTGAAAGTTAGGACGTATTTATAAATTTATAAGTTTTATCTATCTAATAAATGCGCCTCTATCTTATTAAATAGTAATTATATCATAAATATTTTATTAAAGAAGAATACTAATTATATTAAAAAAGAATATATAATAGGAAATCAAAATATAACTAATTAAAGAAAAATACTAATTTGTTATATACACACACATTTCCACTTAATATATCTCGAGGTGATCATAATAGTCTGACAAGTTAGGACGTATTTACAAATTTATAAGTTTTATCTTTTTTAATATACAATCTCGTGTAATACACGGGATTCTAACCTAGTCTATACTATATAATAAAGAAAGGTTTTTGTATGCCACGTGTCGTCACCATATTCAATCTTATCATTGTTTTCCCGCATCTCTCTCTTATTAAATGCACCCATATCTTTTAATAAATTAATAATATACTAATAAAACACATTTATTTTTAAATTATCCTTTATTATAAAAAAACTTTGAAATCTAATTATGTAATTTTTATTTTCAATCAAATAGTAAATGAAAGTCAAATTACATTAAATAGTAATTGACGTATTTCCGAAACCCAATTATATATTATTTTTTACATATTTTGAATTTTGTTTTATATTTTTAATATACAGTAATACATTTTTACACCTGTAAAATACATAAATAAAATTTAAGAAATTTATTTATTGATATTTTTCACCCGTATGTATTACACGGGGTCTAAGCTAGTTTATAATATACAAAAGTATTTATAAAATCTGTAATAGTTTCTCATAAATTAAAGTCTATGAATAAAATATAAAATCTGTTCACACTCTAGCAACTTATATAAAAAAACACTAGAAGAAAAGTCAAATACACCATTATTGGGGTATATATTTATAACAGATTGAATCAGCTATCAAATTAATAAAAAAAAAGTGAAATACACCATTATTGGGGTAACCTTCATTTTCTTATTTTTTTAGCATGCTAAACTAATCCTCTTCGAATCTAACACCACAATTTGAGTTGTATGATGAAATGTCACATCTTACACAAAATAAACTTTCAACCGATGGACGATGATGGCATCTCCAACAACAAACGCATCCACCGCAACTCCATTGTAAATAACCAATCTACTTCCATACAAAGACAGTTTAATTTTGGATATTTTCTATAAAATCCTTTTATAATAACAATAATCTTATTTGTACAAATTTGTTATTGAGAATTATTAAGTAAATAGTTTGTTAGAATTATTAAGTAAATCATGTGTTAGAACATCAAGGTTCAATATTAATTTGTGATTAAAATGTGATTGATCCTTATTTTGATAATGAAAGAAATTAAATAACTTGTAAGTGTTTATAAAGATGATCATATATCAACATACATATCACTAAACATGTCAATGTATCACAAAAACGTGATGGTCGGCGATTTCCATATACGGTGTGTAGTGGCGTTGCCGCTATGGGAGAACTCGCCGGCCTTCCTTGCTCTCTCTCTAACCATATAAAAGAAGCTTGCGCTTTTCAAGCTTGTACTGTCTACTTGCTCATATGGTACTTGTATTTTACACAAAATAACTTACAAACGAATCACCGCTAGCTCCATGGTACATAGCCAATGAGATGTGAGAGAATTTTAGAAAAAGAGAAGTAAATCTAGAAAATTATGTTTTTAGTTAAACTTTACGGATGAAAAGAAGAATGGACCACGGATGTTTTAAGCTATACAAAATTTGCAATATAGTTAGTTTCATGATTTCTCATACTAGATCTGAAATCATATTATTTGAACTTTTTTTTTTGAAAGGCAAATTTTTTGAGCCTCCGGGGATTTGAACCCGAGACCTTGGTGTTAAGAGGCTTTGCTCTTACCATTGAGCCACCACCCCAATGACTATTATTTGAACTTATTTATGATTTTTTAGTGAACTTTGAAGATGGAGGGCAAATGTGTGAGCAGCATATTTGCAAGGCTTTTACAATTAAGTAGATCCTTGATTAACGGGAATCAACAATATGGGGAGCTCTCTATTCAAGTAATAATGATAAATAAAGATTTAATATCCCATTTCAATAACTCATATTAATTTAAGTTGCGTAAAGTGTTGCGGGGTATCCGAGGAGCACTATGTAACCATTTAAGTATCAAGGTTTATTTTATCTTAAATCATTAAAAGTATTAAATAAGAAGTATGTTTTCGTTAAAAATTTTAAGAAAATGATCAAAACGCTTAGAAACGATATCAAACGAACTCCGATTGAGCTCATTTCAGTGGCGTTGGAACCGTCTCGTCGAACTCTATCATCTTAGCTTTCAGGTTTTAGCTTTTAAGGTTTAGATTTTACGTTTGAATTTTAGGGTTTTAGCCTTTTGGTTTAGCCTTAGGGTTTAGCTTTTAAGCTTTAGGTTTTTTTGAGGGTGGGGGTGGGGGGTTTAGGTTTTTGGGGGTGGGTTTGGGTTTTTGGGGGTGGTGGTTTTAGGCTTTTTGGGTGGGGTTGGAAGGGGGGTTTAGGTTTTTGGGGGTGCGGGTAGAGGGGGGTTTAGGTTTTTGGGTCCGGATTAGAGTTCGATGAGACGGTTCCAACGCCGCTGGAATGAGCTCAATCGGAGTTCGTTTGACCCACTTCTTAGCGAAAAACCACTTCTTAGTGGAACATTCCCCCTTAAATCATAACCTTAGATTTTAAGATCATAACAATTTTCGTCCATTTTTTCTAAAGTTGTTATATTTAGTTAAAGTTTTCTGAAATAATCAAAACACCCAAACGACTGAAATGGTTAAAAATACATTTGCAGGGCCGGCCCAATGGGCCTGCGGGCAACACGACCGTAGTGGGCCCAACATTTCGAGTGGCCAAAAAAAAAAAATTTATATATAAAATTGAGCTTTTTTTAAAAGTAATTGAGCCTTTTAAAAAAAAAAAAAACGTTTTTTAAAAAAAACAATGGGCTTTTTTTTTAAAATTTAATGACTTATTTGGGCTTATAACAAAAATGTTGGGTTATATTCCACTGCAGCCCATTTCCAGCCTATATCATCAATTCTTTATCATCAGTTAGAGAACCACGTAACACGTTCTCTGGAAAAAATATCCAGTCGACCACCGCCGACCCCCACCCCTGTCCAGGCTAGCTCCGACCGACCGACCGCCACAGCCAGCAGCGGCGCCTCCGACGACCACCACCTCCGCCAGCAGCGGCGCCTCCTCCGACGACCACCACCACCGCCGACGCCTCCTTCCTTCCACTTGTAAGTTTGTTGATTTTTTTTAAATAAGCATGATTTCAATTCCTTTAGGTCAATTTGTTTACTTTTAGTCCTTAATTAGTTATTACAACTATTCAAAGTGGGTTGAAGTGTATATGATGAACCGAATTTTTTTAGCCCTAATTTGATAATTTAGCCCTAATTTAGAATGATTATTTGATATTAGCCCTAATTTTTTTAGCCATAAATAACTTAGAATGATTATTTGATATTAGCCATAATTTTTTTTATTTTAGATTGTTAAAGAAACTATGCCTCCTAAACAAGCATCGGGTGCTCAAAAACGTAAAAGGAAACAAAAGGATGAGGAAATGGTAAAGTCTCAACACGGTGCCTTACTTAAGTTTTTATCTAAACCGCCTGTTAAAGAGCATGTAGAAGTAGAAGTTGAAGAATATGTTGAAATAGAAGTAGAAGTAGAAGATGAAGAAGATGTTGAAATAGAAGTAGAAGTAGAAGATGCGGAAGAGCATGTTGTTGAGCCTAATATACATGTTGATATATTTGATCCAAGAATGTGGGATGGACTTAATGAGAATGAGATTAAAGTTTTGGTCGAGAAAGGTCCGAATAGAGATAATAACGTACAATTTGGTCCGTACAATACCAATACTAGACGATTTTCCGCAACTTTATATACAAGAACTTTATCAAATATGGAGAAAGTTGATCGCCCATGGTTAGTTTATTGGAAAGAGACAGACAAGTTATATTGTTTTTGTTGTAAATTGTTTAGAAAAGGGCATCCGAAAGGTGCATTGGATGGGGATGGTTTTTTAAATTGGCAAGAAGCCTTCCGTAGACTAAAACAACACGAACTTTCTTCAGATCATCTCAATAATATGAATGCGTGGTTTGATATGCGTAATAGATTGAAGTTGAATGAAACAATTGATAAAATTCAACACGAGCAATTCAAGAAAGAAAGAGATTACTGGATGCAAGTTCTTTTGCGAATCATTGCACTAGTGAAGTTTCTTGCTAAACATAATTTAGCATTTCGTGGATCAAAAGAAAAGTTGTATCAAAAAGGTATTGGTCTTTACTAGTTATAATTTTGTTGATTGATTTAAAAGATATAATTTAGCCACTTCTTATATTGTTGATTGTGTTTAAAAGGTAATGGAAATTTCTTGGGCCTCGTAGAAATGTTGGAAGAGTTTGACCCGGTTATCAAAGAGCATGTGCGACGGATTATTGGTAATGAGCTACATGTGCATTATCTTGGACACAAAATCCAAAATGAGTTGATACTTATGTTAGGTCACGAAATAAAAAAAGAAATCATCAAGAGGATAAAGGAAGCAAAGTACTACTCAATCATACTTGATTGTACTCCAGATTCAAGTCACCAAGAACAAATGACTTTAATAGTGAGGTATGTAAAGTTTTCATCTAGTGAAGTTTCTGTCGAGGAGTCGTTTTTAGGGTATTTGAGTGTTAATGATACTACCGGTAGCGGACTATTTGAGATTACACTTAAGGAGTTAGAGTCTCTAGATCTTGAAATTGATGATATACGTGGCCAAGGGTATGACAATGGAGCAAACATGAAAGGAAAACACCAAGGAGTGCAAACAAGATTTTTAAAGAAGAATCCAAGAGCATTTTACACTCCATGTGGTTGTCATTCTCTTAACCTTACCTTATGTGATGTGGCTAACAGTTGTCTTAAAGGAAAGAAGTTTTTTGGACACATCCAACGGATTTATACTATATTTGCAAACTCTATTAACCGGTGGCAAATTTTGACAGATAATGTTAAAGGTTGGAGTCTTAAGTCATTATCTCAAACTCGTTGGGAAAGTCATGTTGAGAGTGTTAAGGCTATAAAATTACAACTTGTCGATGTACGAGAGGCTTTAATTCAAGTTGGAGAAAAAAGATGGTGATGCTGCAATTGCAGATGAAGCAAGTTCACTAGCAGAAAATGAGCTTGGCCGATTTGATTTTCTTGTATCGATTGTGATCTGGTATCAAGTCTTAAACCAGGTGAATATAGTGAGTAAAAACTTGCAATCAAAGGATATGCATCTGGATACTACCATAAAAGAAATAAGTAGATTGATTGAGTACTTCAAGGAGTATAGAGTAACGGGTTTTTCAAAAGTGATTGATGAAGCTAGGGAGCTTGCTATGGAAATGGATATTGATCCGGTATTTCATCAAAAGCGTGTGATTAAAAGGAAAAAACACTTTGATGAAACTTCAAATAACCAAGATTGTTCATTTACACCTGAAGATGATTTTAGAGTTAATTATTTCGTATTTCTCGTTGATCAAGCTATTGCTTCTCTTGATACCAGATTTGAACAATTAAAAACTTATGAGAAGTTATTTGGTTTTTTGTTTCCACATAAGTTGAGGGTAATTGAAGATGAAGATCTTAAGGTGTCTTGTCAGTTGCTTGAAAAGGAACTAAAGTTTGAAGGAAGATCGGATATTAATGCTGATGAACTTTATATAGAGTTGAAGCTATTTGAGACATCAAGAACAACTGAATTTAGCAACCCTATAGATATTTTGAACCATTTGAGAGATTTCCCTCATTACCCAACTGCATGTGTTGCATATAGAATATTGTTGACAGTTCCAGTAACAGTGGCATCTGCAGAAAGGAGTTTTTCTAAATTGAAGTTATTGAAATCTTACTTGCGGTCCACTATGTCTCAAGAAAGGCTTAACGGATTGGCGATAATTGCTATCGAGAACGAAGTGTTAGAGAGTATAAACTGCGAAGATGTGATTAAAGAATTTGCAGCGAAGAATGCTAGGCGAGCTTCATGAATCACCGATTAGATATTACGGTATGTCATTCTTCTGATACTATGATTTTGTTATGTCTATGCTATAACGTTAATTTGCGTTAAAAAATAGTTTATAAAATTATATATTTAGTTATGGGCCTTTTTTTTCGGCTCGTGTAGAGCATTCGAATCCTCGGGGCCGGCCCTGTACATTTGTTTTAACTATTTCTATCAGTAGTGTGTTTGTGTATATATATGTTAAATTAAAATTTTAATTTGTATATATTTTAACAAAAAAGCTTTTCATTATTGTTTTTTAAACTTTTTTATTTTTCTAAAACAGTTCGTTTTTTAAACCGGTCGTTTTATATGTTCGTTTTTTTAAATCGTTTGTTTTTTTTAAATCTTTTGTTTTTAAACCGTTCGTTTTAAAAACCTTGGTATTTTACCAAACCGTTAGGACTATTGAAACGGATGAAAGCGCTTATAATTTTGAAACCAGAGTCCGTGATTTGAATCCGTTATGATTTTGCAAACCTCGGGGTCAACGAATACCAAAATTAACTCTATTATTATTATTATATTTACATTTTTTAGTTATTTTACCAAATTTCAGTTTACTTTCCTAAACTAACGAAATAACAAAAATTATCTTTAAATTTTGTAATAATTTACGTCCTTTTCTTTTTCTGTAAAATCCAGTCATGTGTCTTTTACACAGTCACGGGTGATGGCAGTGATAGCGGAAGTTGCAGGTCCGTTAGAACTCACCATCCTCTCCGCGCCCCAATGTAGCAACAACAACCATGACCAGAAGTTGCAGGTCCGACAGAACTCAAGCGCCCCACTCCGAACCCACCACTTCATCTCTTTCGATCGAACAAACGATAGCGCAAATAAAACACATTAGTCGCGATTACTGGATTCAGGTGAGGGGTGGTGGCGAAGGAGGTTCAGGCGGCCTGTGGGCCTGGTGGTGTTTCTAAACATGGGCGGACCTAATAAGGACAAATGGGGGGCAATTGCCCTCCATAATTTTTTTTAATATTATATACCCGTTAAAATCACTATCGCCCACGATAAAATTTTGCAATTGCCCTCGGATCGCCCTCTATGAAAATTTTTTAGTGTTATATACGTGTTATATATTGCTTGTAAACCGACCCTGAAAAATTTCCGACCTCCATAGAAAAATTTTCTAGATCCGCCACTGTTTCTGACTACGTTGAGATGAAAAGATGTGGGGTGAAGGAAGAGATGAGGGGGGAGGGGTGAGGTGATTTGGGAACGTTAAATTTAATTAACTGGTGTTACCCTTTCGTAAACAGTAAGGACCATAGATGTAATATCTCAAACTTTGGGACCATCTGTGTAATTAACTCTATTAACATTAAATTTGGAGTAAACTCTTGTTTTAGTCCCTGTGGTTTGCACCAATTCCCTATTTTATTCCAATAGTTTAAATTTCTCTTTTTTAGTCAATGTGGTTCCATTTTTGTCTCAATTAAAGCCAAATGGCTTAACACCGTTAAAATTTTCAGTTAGTTTTTATGTGAAAAGACAAAAATGCCCTTATCTGATCATTTATGTCTTTCTTCTACCTAAAACCCTAAAATTCACATAACTCTCTTGTCACCACCCACCCCACCTCCATGGCCACCACCACTCACAAAAATCCGGCCACCTCCACCACCACACCCCTAGTACCGCCATCCCCACACCACCAACGCCACTATCCCAAGTTTTCTATTGATTTCAACCTATGAAACCGGAGTGTTAAAAGTTGAAAACCCCCTGAAATTTGTCCATTTCAGATCAGTCTCTAATCCATCCACACATTTCAAACCCTAGCTCTCTCTCTTAACTTTCTCCGTCATGTCTTCACAGCGGCTACTCGCCTCTCTCCTCCGCTCTTCCCTCCACCGATCTCCGACCAGATCTGTATTCACTCACGCCGGTAGAGCCGATGCACGCACGCACTCCCACTCTCACCCTTCCCCTACCGGCTACTTTCTCAACCGTGCAGTCAACTACGCCAATTCCACCGGCGCGGCGCCGTCTCAGCCACCTGCTACTCCGCCTGCTAAAGGATCTCATGATGGAAAGATCACTGACGAGTTCACCGGCGCAGGTTCCATTGGACAGGTTTGTCAGGTGATCGGTGCTGTTGTTGATGTGAGGTTTAGTGAGGGATTGCCGCCGATCCTTACGGCTTTGGAGGTTTTGGATAACTCGATTAGGTTAGTTTTGGAAGTGGCGCAACATTTGGGGGAGAATATGGTTAGAACTATTGCTATGGATGGTACTGAAGGGCTTGTCAGAGGTCAAGGAGGGATTTTTAGGGTGGTGGAAGGTGGCTGGATTTTTGTGGGTGGTGGTGGCCATGGAGGTGGTGGTAGGTGGTGACAAGGAAGTTATGTGAATTTTAGGGTTTTAGGTAGAAGAAAGACATATGTGGTCAAACAAGGACATTTTTGTCTTTACACATAAAAACTAACTGAAAATTTTAATTGAGACAAAAATTGAACCCCATGATTAAAAAAGAGAAATTTAAACTATTGAACTAAAATAGAGAATTTGTACAAACCACATGAACTAAAACATGAGTTTACTCTTAATTTTTTCTATTAACATATTTTTAATTCTTTACTGACAGAATTAAATATATCACACAAATTATAATATTTTGAAATGTTTTATTATAAATTACAATATTTTCCCAGACTTTTGTTAATTCAGAGTAATTGTTTAATGTTTATAGTAGACTAAGAGGACAATAAACAAAAAGTATTGGGGCGGGGTTATAATATATAATATGTGATTAGTTGAAGAAAAGGTTGACCTAAGATCGAACAGGTAGGGTGTTTGCCACTAAAACCGTATATACACAAAGCTAGGAATCCCTCAATTTAACTAGCTAAATATATTTCAGTCGTTCGCAATAAGTTATCATGGTGGATATTTTTGCGCTTGTCTTTTCCTATTCTGCGTCGGGAGTCTTGGTCGTTTCTACTTGTGTTGCGATCTTCTTCTGGAGAGAGTATTATTTTACCTACAATAATCGTCTCCCCTTTGTCATTGGTAATATTTCAAAACTTCAAGTAATTGTATAAAACCAGCTGTTGATATATACCAAATGTTTATATAGGTCTGGCGTTTAGTCGTTCATTGACGGACTACACGATTACAAGTGCGCTATCATGGTATTTTACATACTACGAAGATCAACTTGTCATGTCGGCAGTTTTGACGAACATCCAAAGTTCATTATCGTCGCTTTTCGTGATATTTATGGCTCATGCAGCTGACTCGTATGTTGGAAGATTCAACACACTCTTGTTTTCGAACACTGCGTATATCGGGGTAGGTATATCTGTTACATCTCGTCTTAACTGCATATATCCGTGTCATTAATAGTGATCCATATTTCCTAGCCTCCATACTTGTAATTGTGCCCCTTCCGTATTATGTTCTTTAATTAGTTTCTTAAAATGAATAAACAACTCTTAGATTTATATCAAACATAGTTTAGTAGTTAGACGGTGGGTTTTGGAGCAACTTGTAAAGTTGTTGGTTTGTGACCTTAAGGTCGTGGGTTCGAGTCGTGGGCAACAACCCCGTGCATAAAATGTACGATAAGGTTGCGTACATCATATCGTGAAACGATCCGGCCCCTCCCTTGACCCTGCGCAAATCCGAGAGCTAAGTCAAACATCGGGTAAGCACTTTTTATAGTTCAGTACTTAAATCACGTTAAAATTTTAAGTTCTTCAAAATAACTAGTTAATTTATTAAGCAGGCAACTAAAGGATGCGATTTTAATAGAACTATTCATGTAAGAATAATTAAGTTTAAATATGCCATATGAAATAATAAAAGCTCAAGGCCAAGTGAATAACGTCCTTAATTGACTTATTAATTAGCGGACTGTGGTGGTACGGGTCTAAGGGCATGGGGTGAGATCGGGAAGGGCAGAGATGTCGGTGAGGTGGCAGGTGTCCGGTACTGCACGGGAACAACGCCCGTCCTCTTAGGACCGCAACGGGAACACCGCTAGGGATGTGGCTTTGATATCGGGTACGTGGGGGTCACTACAAGGAATTGAGCCTATAGCGATGACAAGATCGAGGGTTTTAGCGACGACATGCCGTTGCTATATTGTGTAAATGCCTATAGTGATGAAAAGTCCTCGCTATAGGGTTCGTGGCCACATGTTCGTAGGCGTAGGAGATTTTTATTGTCGCCATAGATGTCCTCGCCATAGTGTATCCTATCCCAAATGTTGTCCTCGCCATAAAACGTAGGAAATGAATTTTGTTATGTCAGTTCTGTGGATTTTTTTTAAAATAATGTTATTTGAGCACCTTCTTTCAAAAATGGAGTTAATTTTTTTTGGTTTCACCAAATGTTGTTTCCCCAATTGTGAATCACGTTATGATGCCAATTTCAAGAGCCCCATTTCTCTCACCTTGAAACCGTGGTTACCAACCACTATTTGCATCAATCGCGTTTTCCCAACCACAGTTTGCTACAAGCCATACATCCATTGAATTGAACAGTTGCTCACATGCACACAGACGAATGTATGCCCACATACCCATCTCCAAAACAAACAAATTAATTAATTCCTTTCTGGTGTCTCAAGAAACAAACAAAAAGAAACCTATAAGATGAACACACATCTCTACCGCATGCACCCATCTCCACCGCCTCGTTACACGTGTTATCATCATCATCAAAAAATAAAAGTAAATAGATCATCGTGAAGAAATGGGAAAACGAGCGTAAAGACGGTTGTAGTCAAACCGTTCTTGCCAAACGGGTAATTAGAGAAACCGTGGTTGCAAAATAGGGATCGACTCAAACCATGGTTGGTAACCACGGTTTCAAGGTGAGAGAATTGAGGCTTCTGAATTTTGCATCAAACTGTGGTTGACAAGTGGGAAAACACCATTTGTGAAACTACAAAAAATTAACATCATTTCCGAAAGAAGGTACTCAAATAGCACCATTTCTGAAAAATAAAACCTCCATGTTTGTGTGTACATATATGGACATTTTTTTAGATGAAGTTAATTGGTTTAGACCATTATTAATTTACAAGGTTTTCCTTACTACAGGGCCTGATGATCTTGTGGCTGTTCAATCCATACGATGTGAAATGGCTTCTTGTGATCTCAGTAGTTCTCTTATCTCTTGGAACATCAGGAGACTATATTTTACAAGCTGTACTATTAGACTTGGTGGACAACAATCACGACACTGATAAGCTACAACATGACGATGAGACTAAAGAACGATCTCACGCGCGTGCAGAAACCTGGTCACGTATAGTATACATCGCTGCTGCCATTTCAGCAATTCTTTGGGTTACCCCTGATGCTGTTGGGGGTTTTCATCCATCCTGGACAAGTTCGTTCTTAATTTGCGTAATCGCAATAACAACAACTTTGATTATTTTCTGTTGGGGTCATAATATCTATCATCAGGGTAGGTTGACTGAAAGACCTGCTCAGGTGGTCTTTAGATTCCTTGGTGAACGTATTAAGAAGCTTCTCAAGTGCTTAAGGTAATCATTTGACTCTCTCTTGTGATTTTAATTTCCAAAGAATATTTTATAGTTGCATCATGATTTTATGTAACTTCTTAATGATCATCATTCATCAAGAAAATCATCAAACTATGTTCATCAAGAAAATCACCAAACTAGACATTGACTTTCAACCCGGCGCTAATAGTCATTGAAGATTTCATCCAATCATGTTATGTCAAATAAGCATCGTCGACTGAGCAGTTAAGAATGAGCCGACGCTGAAACTCATGTAAAGTACCACGGGGACCACTAGAGAACCAATCAAAAGGTAACATGTGCCGATATACCAGCTACTTTAGCCGGCCATTCCACATATTCAGTCGGGCTTGCTTATTTGGCGAAACCCGACTGAAATTGTCAATATCTATTTTCTCGGACGACTGAAATTCTAGTTTGATGATTTTCTTGGTCTACATGATTAGTTTAACGATTTTCCCTTCACCATTTCATTACCTACTAAATTATTCTACTCAACGTAGGGGTAGTAAACTCATTCTCCCTGAATTTGCTCCTGTATCCGGTTTAGGATTACAAGTCATATAGTAGTATGCCTTATCAACCACCTACAATTGTTATCATTAAGATGGATCCCTTGTTGGCGAATTGCTGAGCTGAAGGCCTTCCTTGGCGTGCAAGGCAAGGCATGAAGTAGACTGAATTAGATTGATTTGGCGTGGAGATCAAAGTCAGCAAGATTAGGGGCTGCTAAGTCTTCCTATTATGATTAGAATAGGTTGTTAGGATTTATTTATTTTAATTCCTATTGTTTAGCTTTCCTTTCCTTAGTCTAACATGTTTGGTTAGTCTATATAAACCATGTAGCGTTTATTCATTGTATTGAGTTTTGAGTGAGTTTCTTAATACAAATTGTGGGTGTTAGCCATAATCAAATTCTGTGATATCAATTCTTACTTGAATTGGTATCAGAGCCAAAGATCCAAAGAAACCTGAAGGTCAAGTTCGACTCAGGAGGAGTCCATGTACCAAGGGGCTACCTCAAGCGAACCTTGATCAAGTCCGATTCAATCCAGTCCTGTCCGACGCAAAGCAGGCTCCCAGATCTGTCCGTTACAACTTCTGTTCGCGGCTGTTATAGACCAGATCGACTCTTAACTGCCTATGTTCAACAAAACTTGCTGACTAAGTTTCTGTTCCACGACTGTTTTGATCAGATCTTTGCTTGCTTTTGTTCCAAGCAGTCAAACAGATTAACCAGTTTCAATCTCAAGTCAGGAGTTGGAATCATTCTAGTCAGTTGGGCTGGAGAGACAAGGTGGTCAAGAACCCGCGACACCTGTCACTTATAGTTGAAGAAAAAAGGCACGAAACATGGTAGACGACACCAACAACAACAAAAGTCAGCCTTCGGTGACGAAAGAAAGCAACACGGCGTCACTTCAGTGTCCGATGCTGTCCTCAACTAATTACACAATATGGGCTATGAAGGTACGGGCGATCTTTAACGTTCACGGGGTGTGGGAAACGATTGACCCAGGAACGAATCCAAATCCCAAGAAAAATCATCTAGCCATTGCATTGTTGTACCAATCTGTCACACCCCGGCCGGCGGCGGATTATACGCCGGGGCTGACACGGTTGTTCATAAGCAAATGATCATCTATTAAATATGATAATATTTATTATTCAAATTAAAAGCATCCGTTACATAGGAAAATGAAACGTTCAAAACATAAATTAAATTAAACTAGGTCCAAGTCCTAGGTGAGCAAGTAGTCCTCAAACAGGTGCACCTGAAACATGTAAGTAACTGTCAATTACAAATAGTTGGTGAGATACATAGGTTTTGACACCAAAAGAGTTAGTATAGATTACAATTCAATATGTTCAAAGCATGTCTAAAGCATATATGTGAAAACACACAAGGTTCCAAGCGTACAACTCAAGCATGATAATAGAAAACTAGATATGCAATCCCACTGATTGCCATTTTAAAAAAGGGAGCAAGCGGATACTCCAAGTTATAGTTGATACCCAACAAAACCCGCCAAGGTCTTGTGGTAAGTTATAGGTTCAGTTTCCCATATAAATGATCATGTTAGGTACTACCTTAGGCTTGGGTTGCAAGTTAATGAATGTACTGGCATGAAACACATGCAATGGTCACCAAGTAGTTCAAATATAAAGCATAAAGATCAAGCACAAGAACATGGATATTGAATTGTTTAAATAGATAAAGTTGATAACATGTTTCACCCCAAAAGCAAAAACAGTAAAAAGGGGCTATGTAAACTCACATGGGATTCGTAGCTTGAAATCACAAGTACGGGTAGTTGCACAAGTTGTTTAGCTAACCACAAGATTAACCTATGTTTGCATTTATATATGTATCAATGATATGCTCAAAATATTTAAGTAGTAAGGGTTGAGCTAGGTTGAACGTATCTATTTGTTGTGAATAATGTATTTGTTTAATAAGAAACTAATATGTTTGTTTAATAACGAAAATAATATGATCGTTAATAAAGGGTTGAATACGAGTTTATATATATATATATATATATATTTATATATATATATATGAATAATTATTTTGTTTACAAAATAATGAATAAGTATTTAAATAATATTTACTTGAATATATACGTATTTAGATTAATAGTTTATACGTTTTAAATTAATTAATTAGTTAAATGGACAATAAAAGAACATAGATTATACTAATAATTGTGCATTAAAAGTAGTTAATAAATGTTTTTAATTAAAACGATTATATAGTTTCTTAATTAGTTTTTAATTCTCTAAAACTATTAAATAATTATTTAGGATTAATAATTTGGTTCATAAAAATATTCCGAGTCTCGGGAGTTTTATAAAACAATTTTTGTAAGAAAAATGAAGTTGAAATTCGGTTTAAAATCACTAAAAAAAACATTGCAGACCACAGGACTCGAACCTGGGTCTGCTGGGAAGCAACCAGACACGTAAACCACTAGACCAGTCGCCTGGTAGTGGTTTAGAGGTGGGTTTAAATGGTTTTAACAGATGGCCAGGGGGAGTCAAGTCCCAGGCGCGAAAAAAAGAAAGGAGTGAGGTGCGGGGCTAGACTCGAACCAGCGACCTCCTCTCTACAGGCAAGGGTTTTAACCGGTGGACCTGGGTGTATGCCTTGGTTCCAAAATAGACGCGAAAAGGGTTTAACAAGCACCCCGAATCGTATCTTCTTCCCCAAATCGTAACCCAAACCCTAGCCACCCAATTCTATCGATTGAGTACCCGATCGATCTTGGATTCATGGGGCTTTTACTCCTTACATCAAAACGAAAGTAAAGACACTAATTTTACCTCGAATGGTTGCGGGTTGAGGGAGGAAGACTGGAACGACCGAGTCGGAAATTCTTGAGCTTGTCGGAGTTCGGGAGGAAAAATGTGATGGATTTAGAGGTGTACAAGGGTTGTGGTGATTGTAGTGAAGGTGTGAGTTCGTTTTTATAGGCCAATTCCACGTTTAATGTCCGAATTGAAGTCGTGATTGGTTAAGGACGGTTACGAGACGATTAAGCTTACTTTCATTTAATTTTTGTTGTATTAGCTCGTTAAGAACGATTAGAACGGCCGCATGATTGATTATACACGTTTACACGAAGTTAAAACTCACGAATTTGATTAGTCTTGCACGAATTTGAGAGGTTTGGGTTTGGTTTGACTTTCAAAAGTCAAACCTGCGTTATTTTGTAAAAAAAAAACGAAATGAGGGGTCAAATGTGATCAAGATGTTCAATAGTTCAAATCAATTGTTTCAAAACAAAAACAAAATCATTTTAATTACTTATAAAACAATTGATTTTATAAAAAAAATTTAAATATCATTTGTTTAGTTATTATTAAATGTTACACTTATACTATATAACTTTTTGTAACTTACAATAGTTTTAGTTCCATTAAGATCATTTACTTTAAAATAATGTACTTTTATAAACTCTATATTTATAGAATTTATAATTTAGATTTTTATAGGTTTGTATATATATATATATATATATATAGTTTTAGAATATAACTTAGCATACAAATTTCATATTATTTTTGAATATGCGTATGTGTGTATACTCATGAAATGCAATAGATAAATATTAGAATCTATTTAGATGGATTGATACAAACCAAAAAGAAGTTACAAGTGCCGGAAAAGTAAAAATATAGGCCGGAATTTCCTAGGGATTACACAATCAATCCATGAAGATCTGCTACTTCAGGTTGGAAATTCTGAAACCGCCAAAGAGATGTGGGACCCGATCAAGGTCCGACATCTTGGAGCCGACCGAGTAAGAGAAGCAAGGATTCAAACCCTACTGTCCGATTCCAAGGGTTTGAAGATGAAGGAATCAAGCACTGTTGATGATTTCGCCGGGAAGATATCCGGAATTGCTTCCAAAGCAGCCTCCCTTGGTTTGGTCATGGAAAAATCCAAGCTTGTTAGAAAGTTCCTCAACGGATTACCGAAACAACGGTTCATCCACATGGTTGCTTCGATCGAACAACTTGTGGATCTCAATACCGTGGAGTTTGATGATGTTGTGGGTCGCCTCAAAGCTTATGAAGAACGTATAAAAGATGAGGAGATCCAAGATAACCAAGGTAAACTTATGTTTCATAATTCAAGTTCTAGTTCTAACCGAAACCGTGAACTAACAAACAGGGGCTGTGGACGAGGTTCTTGCTCGTCTCGAGGACGTGGAAGAGGTCGCGACACCAATCATGAAAGATCAAATCATGAGCAGTCCGATCACCCGATCAACCGATCACCGATCACCCGATCACCTACACGAGCATACTTGATCAACCGATCACCTACACGAGCCTTGGTAGGACAAACCCCATATGAGAAATTCAAGAAAGAAAAACCGAACCTTGAACATCTTAGGGTTTTTGGGTGCATTGCTTATGCAAAGATCGAAGGTAACCACTTAAGAAGCTTGATGATCGTTCAAGATGCTTAGTCCACCTTGGGACCGAGCCGGGTTCCAAGGCGTACAGATTGTTCGACCCACGAAACCAAAAAATGATCGTGAGTCGGAACGTAGATTTCAATGAGAAAGAAGGGTGGAACTGGGCCAAAACAGAAAACAACGAAGTGAATCAAGAATCTGGTATGTTTATCGTTTATTGGGGCAATATTGTGGATGCGGGAGATGGGCCGATATAGACAAGCCCAATCAGGAGAGAAAACAGCAGCGAAACTGGGTCCGACACAGGTCTAAAGAGTTCTGGGTCCAACAGTTCTAACCCAAACAGCCCCAGCAGCTCAACAGGTCCAAACAACACCAGTTTAGGCGCAAACAACACAAATTCAGGCCTAAACAACACTAGTTTAGGCCCAAACATCACACATTCAGGCCCAAACAGCACTAGTTCAGGCCCAAACAGCACCAACTCAGCTCATTCTGCCTCTGGCAGCCCAAACAACAGTAAATCAGCCCAGTCAGAAGCTGATTTCGCGACTCTGGGTGGTTCAGAAACCGCGCTGAGACGTTCCAGTCGTCCTTCGGTCCAGCCGGTCAGGTACAATGACTACTAGTTGAACTCGAATGAAGGTTTTGAAGTGTTATTGCTCTTGACGAATGACAAACCAAGCAATTACAGTGAAGCAAAAACAAAACCTGAGTGGGTGAAGGCGACGCGAGCTGAGATCAATTCAATCGAGAAAAACAAAACATGGTGCTTAACGGATCTACCAAGCGGGTGTAAACCAATCGGTTTAAAATGGGTATTCAAAGTAAAACGGAATGCCGATGGGTCCATAAATAAACACAAGGCACGGCTTGTGGCAAAGGGATATGTGTAACAACCTGAGATTGACTTTGACGAATTATTCTCCCCGGTTGCACGAATCGAAACGATACGATTTTTAATTGCACTTGCAGCAAATGATGGGTGGGAAATCCACAACTTAGACGTGAAGACGGCGTTTCTACATGGTGACTTAAAAGAAACTGTTTACGTTCACCAACCGGAGGGGTTCGAGAAACCGAAAGAAGCGCATAAGGTGTACAAGTTATCGAAAGCCTTATACGGTCTAATACAAGCTCCGAGAGCTTGGAATATCAAGCTTGATGGAATATTAAAAAAGATGAATTTCCATCGGTGCATGCAAGAGCAATCCGTTTACCGAAAGAAGACCGGGTCCTCAATATTAATTATTGCTGTTTATGTGGATGATTTATTTGTGACAGGTTCTTGCTTGAATATGATAAACGAGTTCAAGAAAGACATGGCTTTAAAGTTCGATATGTCAGACCTAGGGAAACTTTCCTACTACCTAGGTATCGAAGTCCCACAAGGCAAGGATGAGATAAAGATCAAACAAGAAGCGTATGCACGAAAGATTCTAAAGGAAGCGGGTATGGAAAATTGTAACCCGACGCATATTCCCATGGATCCAATTCTGAAAATATCAAAGGCCCTTGACGAGACTGATGTTGAAGCCACCGGATACCGAAAGATAGTTGGGTGCCTTCGGTACTTGCTACAAAACCGACCCGATCTTGCTTATTTTGTCGGGGTTGTTAGCCGATACATGCAACAACCAAAAGAGTCACATGCAGCAGCTATTAAGCATATACTTCGATACGTGAAGTCTACGATGAGTTATGGTATCAAGTATAATCGAGGAAAAGGACCCGTGTTAGTCGGGTTCAGTGACAGCAGCCATAATATTGATCAAGACGATGGTAGGAGCACTACGGGTCATATATTCTATTTCGGAACATCTCCGATCACCTGGTGTTCTCAAAAGTAGGGAACCGTAGCTCTTTCCTCGTGTGAAGCGGAATACATGACGGCTAGTTCGGCAACATGTCAAGTGGTATGGCTTAGAGAACTTCTAAGTGAGATTACAGGCGAGCCACCTCAGAAAGTGTTGTTACGGGTGGATAATACTTCTGCTATTGCTCTCGTGAAAAATCCGGTATGTCACGGTCGGACAAAACACATCAAATACCGTTACCACTACATTCGGGAATGTGTTGAAGGAGAGGAAGTGGAAGTTGAACATATCAGTGTCAAAGAGCAACGTGCCGATATACTAACAAAAGCCTTGGCACGAATCAAGTTCAAAGAAATGTGAGACCTGCTAAAGCTGGAAGACCTTCCCTATACGACTCAGAAATTCGGGGGGTGATTGTTGGCGAATTGCTGAGCTGAAGGCCTGCCTTGGCGTGCAAGGCAAAGCATGAAGTAGACTGAATTGGATTGATTTGGCGTGGAGGTCAAAGTCAGCAAGATCAGGGGCTGCTAAGTCTTCCTATTATGATTAGAATAGGTTGTTAGGATTTATTTATTTTAATTCCTATTGTTTAGCTTTCCTTTCCTTAGTCTAACATGTTTGGTTAGTCTATATAAACCATGTTGGGTTTATTCATTGTATTGAGTTTTGAGTGAGTTTCTTAATACAAATTGTGGGTGTTAGCCATAATCAAATTCTATGATATCAATTCTTACTTGATCCCTAAACCCTCTCCTATCTATATCAACACTATTTCATAAATTTCATCCCTTCCCTAATCATCCATAGCCATCCCTAAACCCTATTATGAGAATTGTGGAAATTGGAAAAATTGCGAGAATTGGGTTTGATGGTGTGAAAAGTGTTTGAAATTGTGGAAAGGATTGTGGATTGAATTGGGTTTGATTTTGTGAGAATTGTGCTTGATCTTTGGCATTGTTTCAGCTTGAATCAGTTCTTTTAGCATTACGATGGGTTGAATCCACTGAAGCAGTGTGAAAAAATAAGAATGTAAGAAATTTGAGATTAAATGATTAAGATTAGTGATAAAAATATAAAGATTTGAGTTGGTAGTTATAGGGGATGATTTTTAGTAATTAAAAGAAATTAAATTTTGTGAAAAAAAAAGCCACGTGTACGAATCTAGTCGGCTACTTTCCAACCGGCTAAAACTTATCCAGAAAATCATATAGGACAAATAAAAAACTACCACCATGATTTGTCAACTAATTAAGTTTTATCCATTTGGGAAGAAGCCGGTTAGATTTCAGTCGTGTTAGTTTACATGACGTTTTCTGATTAGTTAGTTTTGTGGACCTGATATGCTTTTTTTTCTCTTTTTCCGTGGGGAGTCTAGCTAGCATTCTTAGCCATGTTAGTTTACGTGGAAATTTTCTGATTGATTGATTTTGGATATATTTATTTTTTAGTGGCTAGAAGTCGATGTTTATTTTTTAAAATAAAAAGTAGGTCAAAATTTTATTATCCTGATTTTCCCTATATTTTATGTATTGGTGATCAATGAGAAATCAAGGAATTACATTACTTAACTATGTACAAGTGGCTATCGTCATTTTTTACATAAAGAATCTGAATCAGGGCATACTTAATTTGTGACTAGATGTTGCATGAAATTTTCAAGACAAGATATATCCCCAAAGAATTTGGGAACTGAAAACATAGGAAACGGAGGGATTCCACAAGGTAGATCGGCACTACGTTTAGATACCAAAGGTAAGGAAGCCGAAGATAGGCGGATAGTAAAGAGTATTTCAAGAATGTTTCCCATGTGGATAATGTTTTTCGTGGTATCCATAATATCAGCAACTGGATCTACCTTCTTTTTACAGCAATACACCAATTTAAATGTGAGCAAAAAAATACCAGTACAGATCTACGGCGTTATTAAAGATTTCTCAAGCTTTGCTATCCCGTATTTGTATAGCTGGATTAGTTGTTTACATGAAAAGAAGAAGGCCAAAATTGGGGTCGGGATGCTCTGTGGAATCCTTAGCTGTATTTTTGCTTGGAAACTGGAGGATTACAGGTTAAAAGAAGTCAGCTATCTTGTTGATAAGAATTTAAATACTTCCATCAGTTTTCTTTGGTTGGTGCCTCAATTCTTTGTTCTTGGGTGCATGGAAGGACTTACTGGGAAAGGGTTGTTAGAGTTCTACCAGTCACAAATGGACGGAAGCCCCCAACTTATAAGTTACGGGGAAGAATATATTGAAATTGTGATGGGCTTAGGACAGTTGATGAACATTTTCCTTGTCTTAGTATTTGACAGTCTACGGGGATGGTTTGGGGACACAATCAACAACAGTCGGCTAGACAAGTATTATTTAGTATTGGTATATGTTTGCTCAGCAAACTTCATATTATATTGTGGCGTCGCAAGATATTTTTACACGGACCAAAACTTGGCTAATAATGATCAGGAACAACATAATCAAGTCTCGGCTAATGATGGACAGGAACAAGTTAATCAAGTCTTGGAAGCGGCGGCGGCGGCGGATGATGATGAGAACGAAGATAATCAAGTCTCAGAAGATGATGATGATGATGATGATGATGATGATGATGATGATGATGATGAGTAATTAAATAATCAAAAGTCAGGGCGGATGATGATTTACATTCAGATTATGTGACTTCCATTTTAGTGATGTTGAACAAAATTACCAAAACTCGGTTGACTTGAAGTAGTCATTGCAATATTTACCACATCAGGTGTATTATTGGTTTCACGAATGTATCGCTAAATAAAGGGGTACCGAGTTTGTCCAGTGAACTTTTGAACAAAGTTTACTCCATGTAAATTTCGATCTAACAAAATTCATGTCATGATCTTCAAGACGTTTCCACTTACACTGTGTCAACGTGTTAGGAGAGAAAATTTTTGTTTAATATTTTGGCTGACTATACCATCATGTTTCAACTCTTATTTAGTACGCCAAATGCATGTAGTTTAATGTACTAGGAATTCTAAAGTCTAACTAAATCATTATAACATTTTGTTGATCACCTTTTTATTCATGGTTCATTCTCAATTTCTTAAACGCACCATAGACGACTATAGGTGAATTCAGTTGAAAGCCTATATGACCGCGAGATGTGTGGGAATTTTATAAATTATAGAGTAACTTAGATTTTTGGTCCCGTTGTTTAGGCCAAATTAAGGATATCGTCGACCATGTGAAACGCCCTAAACCGGATACATCTCATAGTTGAGACAAAACATAATAACTCTTAAACTGTAAACATTTATAATCCAATAACAATAAACATTGTTCAAAATATAAACTATCAGGAATGGGAATTTCAGCCTTTAGCACATCAACCCGACGTCCATGTTATCAAGCCCTCACGACTCCTCTACTTTTCCTTTGCTTTACCTTTACCACCTGACATGCATACTAAAAGTCAGCTAACGCCGGTGAGTTCTATCTTTACTTTGAACTGTAAACTTCCTTTAGGTAGCTAGATTTATAAAAATAAAATAAGCTTTCTTTTGTTACTTTAAAATAACTTTTCCTTTGCCTTACTTTAAAACTTTATAACGTTACAATTTATAAAATCGTTTCGTTTCTATCTTTCATTAAAACTTTACTTTTGAGGAAACCAGTTAAGGTGTCCTCCTTTACTCTTTCAAACTTTACTTTTCACTCATACAAGACAAGTGACTATAACATACTTTAACTATCACATATGGATCAATGTCCGAGGACAAGATCCCTTTTCTCACTCACACCTCAGTGTAAGACTTTTACTTTGTTGTGCCCATACCCCAGGGTGGGGCTTTCTCGCTTACACCTAACTAACATTTTTTTTTATAAAACTATACTTTAACTTAAAACTATCTGTATGTATGTCAGGTCAAAACCATTTGAAAAAGGGCAATAAGAACTCACATGTCAAGTTATCCTCTGTGTACTAGAACTGGTCCAATACGCTTTACTCTATATGAATTAATAACTAACATATCATTAATCCACACTTTATAAGTTCAAACAAAACAACTTGTTTCGCTCCCTTTACTCTAGTGCAAATGTGTTATCAACTGATCACTAGTGTCGTCCGAAATCTGGATTGATAGCCACACTATATTAGTTTTTATCATCATTCTATTTTGAGCCACACTATTCAGTTTCGCTCCATGAGTCTAAGCGAAACTAGGTTAGTTTCGCTTGCTATAACTAAGTGAAACTATTTTAATTTCGTTTTCTACATTGCAGCGACACTAGATTAGTTTCGCTCTCTATACTTCAGCGAAACTACAACAATTTCGCTTCCTTTAACCTTAAGCGAAACAATCGGTTTCGCTTGATAACTAGTTTCACATGCATCATCATCTTTGTAGAAACCTAGGGTTTCTACATGCTTAATGGCGGCTTACTCGTTTTCCATCAAGTTTTAAACTTTCAACGTTAAAAATGTTCGTTTAGCTTGTATAAGGTTAGATCTAAGGTCCTTATGTCGTTTTATACGTAAAAATCGTTGATTTTCTTACTAAACCCAAAACCCACCAAAACCCGAGCTAAAACTGAGTTTCATGATTGTATCTTTCATCAATTCTTTGCTCATTTCGATGGTGAAGTCATGCTCCTTGTTTCCTTGTTATTCGTGACTTTCGATCTTGAAACCCAAATCCGTTTTCTCCCTTTCTCTCTATACTTTCTCACTCTAGCTTTGGAAAGGTAAAGATGAAATGAGACAAGGGTGAGGGGCGCCTAGGGTTAAGGGCCTTCCCATCCATCCTTTCCATCTTTCAAACATGCCTTGTTTAGCCCTTGATTTTTTTTCCATTTGTCTTTTTTATTCGGGATTTCGTTTATCATACTATTATTATTTTCGGGATATTACAAAATTTCCATCCTTTCCATCTTTCAAACATGCCTTGTTTAGCCCTTGATTTTTTTTCCATTTGTCTTTTTTATTCGGGATTCCGTTTACCATACTGTTATTATTTTCGGGATATTACAAAATTAAATACAAAACTAAGTGTAATGAAATACTAAAGTTGGATTTGACTCCTACGGTCGGGTAGTCTCCTTCGTATGACTTCTCACGATGCTATAATTCTAGTGACACCCCAAGAGCCACGCGATGAAGAACCCAAAATGAAAATTATGTTTTTGCATAAAATGGAAGACTCCTTCAGTCTGGTGGTTATTCCCACGTCCTTTAGGAACCTCAGTTTCACGATTTCTGGTATAGGCCTGTTGGGTAAATTATTGAGTTCACATGTGAAGGCTATAAGTTTGAGTTCTAGTATGAGTCTTTGTTTTATTTGAATGTTTATTTAATTAATAGTAGGTAAATATCTAGTAGGTTAGGGATAATACCAAACATGTTTGGGTTATCTTTTAAGTATTTGAGTAGGATTAGAATGCTTGTTTAGCAAGGTTTATTTTAGTATAAATAGATGGTTAGGGCCTATATAATTGTAAGTCAAGAATTAATAAAACAGAAAGAGTCAATCTTGGTTGAGATTAAATTTTATGTTCATATTCTTGGGCCTAATTTCTAACAAGGTCATCCTTAAACATGATTAAAAGCTTCAAGTGTAAAAACACTTTTCAAGGCTTAAAGTATCCACGGTAGTCAATTCAACAATTACTATGAAACCCAAAGACACAACCAAGATTAGAAAGTTTACCGATCAATAATAGTACACAAAACCCAATTCAACGATTAGTATGGATTTTAATGTTTGAAATAGTGCAATTGACTCAAACATCTAAAAGAAATGAAGACTCTACCTACCATTCCCAAGAATCAATTCAACGATTACTATGAAACATGGAAATGATACAATAACCGAGTTTTTTTTTTTGTTTATAAAGCGTACGAACACGAAACGTATGCCACGACTGACGGCTAGCAAGAACATACATGAACTTCAATACCCGAGAAAATAAGAAACAAACACTCATATTCATAAAGAATAATCTTTGTTTAAGAAATTCCAAAACATAACACACACAATTGCATAAACTTAAATAACATTAAACATAAGTTCATCTTCAACAAAGCGATGCAAGGAGACTAGCCACAAGCGGCCATCCCGAGACGACACCGTCAACCTAAAGGCTGATATTTCTAATTTTTATGTCAAAATTTAATTATTTATATATTTTTTTCGTAATCATCTTCTTCTTCACTTCACAAGTGCAGGTGTTGAGAGGTCGTCGCTCACAAGAAAACATTAGCAATACTATATATCTTTATTTTTCCCTCTTCATTTGACCCACTTTAGTGAAGACAATTAAGGGTCAAATAAAACGACCAAAAGGGTATTTGGTCTAATGGTATTCAGATGTGTTGTATGATATTATTTTTCCAAGAGGTTTTGGATTCTAGTCCCATTGTGGACAACTGGTATAGAATAGGAGTAGATTTAGAGTTTGTATGATTTTGCCGTAAAAAAGTCAAATAAAAAGAACTTTCCGGACTAGAGGGTCAACCTCGGACTCCTTTGTGATTTTGCCGTAGATTTAGAGTGTGTGTGATTTATACCCTCACAAATAACAACACTACTACAAAAACGACCATTTGCGACCGTTATGTGACCGGTTTTGGTGGTCGGTTAAACCTCCGTCGCTAATCACATTTGCGACTGATACTGCAACGGGAATGACCGTTGCAAATTTAGTGACCGATTTTGCGACCAGACTCCTTTTGCGACCGATATTGTGACCGAACTTTTTGCGACCGAGTTTGTGACCGAACCTTTTGCAACCGATTTTTGTGACCGAACGTTTTGTGACCGAACATTTAGCGAACGATTTTGTTACCGAACCTAAGCGACGGAAGTTGCGACCGAAACTTTTTGTGACGAATTTTGCGACCAAAATGTTAGCCACTGAAACTGTTTGCAAACAAACCTCTTTGCGACCACTGTCGCGACTGACGTGTTAGCGACTGAAGTTACTAGCGATTTGTGACCCAAATATTTGACTTGCAAGTTGATTGGCTAGAGGGTCAAGGAACCCCGGACTCGTTTGTGGTTCCGCTGACGAAAGAAGGTAAGTGGCGACCAATCACGGTTGACAGGTATTATGTATAACTAAATACCAATTTATAGTAGAAATGATATCAATTAATAATAGTTACATAAAATAATCAAGATTACTGTAAGTATATAAAAACAATAAAAGAAAATTTCCTCGGGTTATTAAAATATTCTTCAAACCCAAGTTGAAAAAAAAGCAAGTGTAACTTAAACAACCAATTGAATGAACTATCACCTCAATTAAAGAAAAAATGTCGTCGATGACCTCTTGCTCGAATGACGACATTGAAGTTCATCAGCACTCAAGTAATAAGGGTTCAAGTTTTACAAGTGGACATATACGTAAATTAGTTTTAGAAGTAGATTTTAAAAACGTGTATGTTTTTCATTAAAAAACTTATAGAAAAACTCAAATACATCATCATCGGTGGGTCTCCTCCGTTTTCTATATAGTTTTAGAATGATAAACTAATCTTCTTCAAACCTAATTCAGACAAGTCATATGATGAAATATTAAACAAAATAGAACAAATTAGACCCTTTTAATTTAACTTTTTTTTTTATCACAATATGTGCCATAATTCTTAACATTATTCAAAATATGCATGACAAGAAAATAATTAGGTTTTGGATTGGTTCTATAACTTGTTTAATTATCTATACTACTTAATAAACAAGTAAATGTTAACGACACCTGTCACATTTTTAGGCCACCTATTTTCAGTTTCCCGCCTCTCTCTCCTATTAACAATCAATTTTATTATTTTAGTCAACTAAATTAATTATTTGTTTCAATTTTTATCTAAAGATTTTAGAATTTAAAATTGTGTTTACAATCAATTAAATTATTTAATCATATTTTTATGAACTCTACAAATTGAAATCAATTTTATATTTACATAAAAAAAAAATTTAATCATATATTTACATATTCACATTATTTCATTTTGATGAATGTATGTGTTAACAAATTACATTATAATTTATTCAACCCATGTAATACAAGAGTTTATTTAACCCATGCAATACACGAGTTTATTTAACCCGTGCAATACATGGGTTTTTTAAGACATTTTTTTTATTACTAAGTATATAACATCATATTTATTCAACCCGTGTAATACACGAGATTCTAAACTAGTTAAAGTATTAAACATGTTACTTTGAGCGTGACTCTTTTACTAAACATGTTTAGACGAACACGATCGGTTTAATAAATGGATTGACTCGTTAACCCACTTTAATGTTTGTTTTAAAGATCTTATTTAATTTTTGAAAAGATCTTTTTTAGCTTTTTAAAAGAGTTTTTATAAAAAGTGGGCGACAAATGCAACCTTGTAGACCTCTTAATAACTCCCTCAGCAAGCTAAAGCTATATGTTGCAAATCTATTATCAATATCTTTCGAAAAATCAGATTAACCACGACCATTTTTCAGATGAAGTATGCTAACAGATTCTCGTCAATGGTCGCAATCACCGACATTTCTCTGGCGAAATATGTAGCAATTTGTGACGCATTTTCGACAAAATCATTAATAATCTTAATAAATAATATAAAATTACATTTTTAATATATTTAAAACATTTAATATTGTTTTAGTCGCAAATCTGCGACGCATTTCCAACAAAATTATTAATAATTTTAATAATCTAAATAAAAACACATTCTCTTGATCAACTTTTCATATATTTTTCTTTTATTTTGTTTCTATACATGCACATTTACCTTTTTTTTTCTTTTCACGTATATATTTAGACTAAAATATACTCGATCTCATTGATGACTATTTTCAAATTTAGAATTGTTGTCTACGTAACTTCAAAAAATAACATTAAATAATATTACAAGTTTAATTTGTCCCAAATTACATACTATACACACTGTGTATTCACTTACATTCTACCTCCAAACTTATGAACAACAATATACTTTTCACAAGATTAACCGTATACATATGTCACAGAAGAACAGGTAATTAAAACTATCCTATAAAACAAACAAGATTTCCAAGATTTATTGTAGCTAAATAACCAACCAGGACACACAAAGAAGAAGACTTTTCATTCAAATGATCGATCATATGTCCTGAACATCATGAAAATGTTTTTCATGCTTGCATATCGATCTACAATGATATCCAGCGGTGTACGTCACTTTCACATGAACCCACGCAACCAGGCAACCCAGGTGCGCCCATGCTAACATCAAATTGGTTAGGCTTCGGTTGACGCAGGACGAACCCTGGCTCTATGCTACTTGCAAGATAAATACGTTTCTTTAATATTGGATCATGATAATACAAAGTGATGTTGAGATCATTATATGTGACAGATACCAGTTTATTGCTGTTGTAGAAGCTGATATTTAAGTTGATCGACATTTCTTCGGTTATATTGACCGATTGTTTGTCGAAATCCTCAATATCTAGATCGAGTTCCGGTGGAATGGGATATTTGCATGCGGTTACAAGAACAAGCACTACATATAAAATAGAAAAACCAAAATAGAAAACATAGAAATAAACTTTGTTTTTTCTAGGTAATAAAGCATGATTATTACCAGCTGCTTCAATATCACCCGAAGGATCGACCGCGTGTATGCTTCGTGACATAATATATATATGAGGTGGTTTCACGAAATCGACTATAGGATAGAAAGAGATGGTGTTTTGGAGTCTTTTCCCATATAGATTCGCAGAAAGTAATTATATATATATATATATATATATATATATATATATATATATATATGGGTATGTTCTTTTGAGAACCAACAATACGTTAAGAACCGTGAGAACCGCATTAACTCTTCCTCTATTTATAATATAAATTAACTAGAATTCATGTACATTTCAATATGTTTAAGGTTTGGTTTTAAAAGACCTCGAATTTATAGTCGTTTTTTTAAATGCATATATGCACTCACACTATATGCACAAATGAATGCATATATGCATATTTTTATACTTTTCTTAAAAAAATTCAGGAGAAAGGAGATAAACTCAAAATAAGAGTGGGAAGAGATAAATAAAACATTGTTGTTGAATTTTACTTTTTTCACTAAAGCGATATGTACACGTTTTGTGCGGTTCTTTCGGTTCTCAACATATGGTTGGTTCTCAAAAGAACACGCCCCTATATATATATATGTATTCAAAATTTTTGAATGAGAAGTAGGGGAGTCAACGGTTCTTTAATTTATAAATTACAACTGTATAGGAAAATTCTGATATGAACCAACAAACAAAATAATTAATTTATATAAAAATAAAATAAAATCCAAATTTCATTAAAATTTTGAAAATTACAATAAAATCGATCTAGGGATCCCATGTCTCGTGCCATGTGTTGCATGCAAAATTCTAATGTCGCTTTAAGTCGGCTTGCGCAACGTGAGTAGAGTGCAATAATGTGAAGTTCTAGCCGACATATTCAAGTGCTCGTCATACGCGTCAGGCACAATCCCAAAAGCTAATTGACGTATTACAAATGTATATTTTTGTAGTGGCTTAAGATCTTTTGCCTCTACCATTATAACGTACTTGAAAAAACGGATATTCTCTTCCCATCTCATCTACGATTTGTTTAAATAACTCCCTTCGCATCTGAAACCGTTCTTCAGGTATCTATGGCGTGTGCAAAAGAATTTAGGAGAAGTAATCTTGTACGAGACGATCATGGGCGGATACCCCTCCTTTATCTTGTTTCATACGTAAAGGTTCCACCCTTTTATATAAAAACCCACTTTTAACTTCAAATCGTCTTAAAACGAAAAGCATCGGGAAATAGAGTCGTTTTTGACATGAAAAGTCATGTAGCTTCTTGTCTACGACTCCTCCTTTCGATCTTTGACAGTCTTGATACTCAAAGAAAGCTAAAACTCGATCCTTTCTCCTTTTTCACCAGCCGAGAACTTCTACCCCGATGCTCTCCTTTTGTGTAAACTTTAGCAGGTGATAATGATGATGTTTGCACAGGGGATGGCTGGCCTTGGTTAAGTAGGGTGTTTCCCTACTTGAGATAGTTACCCAACTAGTCCTCTTACTTTTATAAATCTCTAAAACCCTCATTTTATCCCTACTTGAGATAGTTACCCAACAAGTATACTCACATTACATGAGGTTTCGCCCTCAAAACCTGCTATAAGTTAATCAATTAGGGGTACAACTCCTTCATCCATTCCTCGGTTTCCCATGTAACCTCTGAACCTTTTCAGTGTTTCCATTGTACCTTAACCAATCGGATCACTTTATTTCGAATTCGTTTCTCTTCCTATCCTGGTTGGCTATTTGTTTTTCAAAGTAATTCAGTTGTCGTTTCTCTCAACGTCAATGAGCGGGTCGCGTGTCTTCTCATGAGCCAGCTACTGCCTAGATGAAACACCTCAGCAATTCTTTGAACCACCCAACCCATACGAACCGGCCAATCCAATTAAACCGAACCGGCCGCTCCAACTAAACCAAACCGGCTTTGGGTCCTGTTCCCGGTCCGACCGGTCGGTTCGTTCTGGTTTTCAAAACACTACTTTTTATTCTTTACTAAATACTGATGGAAACAATGTTATTGTATGGAAAAATGTTATAAACAAATAAATACATTGTGCATTCTTATAATATATATAGTTTAATATTTATTATATATTAAAATGCATCTTTGAAGTTTTAGATAAAGTCACTGTAGCAAACTTACAAATGCTAATGCAAGATGTACAAGCTTTTATGCATTAACTTTTTTTTTTACAATTGCAGTTCGAATTTAAGTCCTTAAACCAAAAAGATAAGTTTGGTCTGGTGTTATCCCTAGTTTATGTTCTAGCAACCGACTCGGGTTCAAAACCTACAGCCACCCTTTGGCCGGTTTTAACGCATTTCGTGCTCTTTTTTTATTATATGTTTTTTTCTTTTTCGAGTTTTAATTTATAAACATACGTTCTTTTCGCGTCGTGTGAGTTTACCTAATGTTTTCGTTTTATTTATAAGATTTCGAGTACGTTAACTTTTTTTACGGTTTAACACGTCACAACACGCGTAAATAAAAACTAACATTTTCGGCCTACCGCGTTGGGGCCTCCTTTTGTATATACGAAAACCAACCGTATGTGAACGCTGAATTAATATTTTTTTATTAAGCCGCTGTCTATTTATATATATGGTAAAATACGAAAGCAAAACAAAATGGTTATTTGGTGTAGTCGTTAACTCCATGTACTTGAAACAATCCACAAGGGTTGACTTCTACCAAGGTTTTTATTCTTCACATTATTTGAAAAATATATTTTTCTTAAAACCATTATCTGTAATAATAGAAAAAAAATTAATATCTAAATATATGTTCTAAAACCTCCTTTACTAATATTATCCTCCTTATTGAAAAAGCAAAGAAATTGAACAGTAACCAAACAATCACGTCAAAGTATGAGGCACGACCGTTCCTAGACATGAGGCATAACCATGCCTGGACATGAGGCACAACCGTGCCTAGACATAACACTACTAGAAAACATATATACTTCCTACAAAAGTTTTCGACAAGTTACCAACAAAAGAAATTTCCCAGAAATTTGCGACAACTTTCCGATTAAACAAAAACAAAAAAGTAACTATACGATTTCCTACAATTTTCCGACAAATTTAATAAATAAGTTAACTTATTTATTTACTATAATCGTCGGAATATTGTCGGAAATTACCGACGAAAGGCTTTAGTCGCTAATTCGTCGGAAAATTAGTCGGGACTTTGTCGAAAAAAACATTTCTTACGAAGTTTTTTCCAACAAACACTTTTTTATCAGAAACTCGTCGCTAATGACCAATTCCGACAAATTTTCCACGAAATCTCACAACTAAAAAAATGAAAATTTTGCAGCAGCAGTTTTGTGGGAAATTTGTCAGAATTGGCCGTTAGCGACAAGTTTCCGACAAAAAGTGTTTGTTGGAAAAAAAAAACCTCGTAGGAAATGTATTTTCCGACAAAGTTCCGACTAATTTTTCAACGAATTAGCGACTAAAGCACTTCGTCGGTAATTTCCGACAATATTCTGACGATTATAGTAAATAAATAACTTAACTTATTTAATAAATTTGTCGGAAAATTGTAGGAAATCGTATAGTTACTTTTTTGTTTTTGTTTTGTCGGAAAGTTGTCGCAAACTTGTGGGAAATTTCTTTCGTCAGAAACTTTTGTAGGAAATATGCATGTTTTCTAGTAGTGTAAGACACAACCATGCCTAGGCATGAGGCGTGCCTTATGCCTCGGCACAACCGTGCCAAGAATTGGCACGACCATATGTTAACCTAGTTTATATTTATTGTCAAAATATTGCTTATTCAATTAAAAGCTTAATTAATAACTATTTATCAATATATAAACAGACTAATTATTTTAACAAAATACTATATATTTAGCATGCCTAATTAATAATATTAAAATAAAAGTTGTAAACCTACATGAAAGTAATAAATTTATGGTCGATCTACAAGACGTTGAAACTCTTTAGAAGTTTCGTTTTTTATAGTTTTTTTTTTTCTTTTTCTCATAAAACTTTAAAAATATGTTATTTTATAAAATTTCAGATTTACCGTTTCGATATGTATATTTTTATCAGCGGTTCAACGTAAAAAAAAATTCGCATGATACATGTCATCAAATCCGAGTATTAAAAAAATTACACCCCCACAACGCGTGAAAAAAAAATTGAACTTAAACCTAGGCCAGCTTGGTGGTGCTAGCGTTGCGTGCGAACCCACATGGCGCGGGTTAGAGGCTGGGTGCAACCAGTGGTGGATCCAAAAGTTTTTGTGAGCGGGTGCACAAAATATCAAAGCGAGTTTGGTTAAAACAAATCGGTTCAAAATGGGTCGGGTAAAAACAAATACTTATTTACATAATGATATAATAAAAATATTTATACCTATTTACTTCAATATATTGTAAAACTATTTATACTTATTACTTAAACGTGTACAAATAACTGATTAAACACAAGAATATGACATAATAAGAAGAAAAAAAACATTTGTAAACCATAAATAAGAAAAAAAAATGTAATTATAAACCAAAAGTAAAAAATACAAAAAAAAAAACTTATAAATCAATTGAAGAATCAATAATAAAACATATTATTTACCTACAAAATTTAATTTGTTATAATTAATGACTATTGTCTAGATGTTTAATATAATACTATGTAAAAATCACATAAAAGTAAAAGTTTTAATATGTAAATTTAATTGTATTACAAGGGTTAATGTGAAATTTTTATTTATTCATTTAATTATCAACGGACATTTGAGTTTCCCACTTTCCCATGCCACTTCATTATCATCTTCTTCTTCTCTCTTCCTTTCTCTCTCTCTTATTTTTTTTCTCAATTAAAGTTTTAAGCTTTCATGACTTTTTTTTATAGAAAATTACCATCTTTACTTAAAATTATCATCAATCTCTTTTGTTTCTTTCTCTCTTGGTTTGTTGAAAATCGGATGACGGGTGCCTTTTAGCATATTTAAGAAGGTGCCCCGCTCCCCCCTCGGGCAGTCAGTTTGCTTGCACAACCCACATTTTTTTCTCTTATAACTTTTAAAATATAGTTTTTAAAAAAAATTCGAATAAATAGTTGTGATGTTCTTATTTTTATCTACGTGTCAATTCCGACATGAACTTTAAAACGATTTCATTTTCTTAATATGAAGTTCCGAATATTTTAACGCCCTTGCCGCAGCATACGGATTTACATGCCCTTTTCATTTTTTATATAAACTTTCTAATATGATTAGCATTTCCCTAGTAAAATACTTATAAACTATGGCGTAACATCCATTTCAAATTGACGGCATGGTCACAATATTTTAATTGGAGAAAAGCACAGTAAATATATTATATTTCAGTAAACATGGTTGACAAAATATCTTGAATAAATAAATTCAAATTGATTTTCTATAGATTTATCTAAATTAAGTTGGTAACTTGGTAGGATGAGTGATTGTTTAGTAGACTTATCAAAATAAATAACTTTTATTCAACTTCAAACCAGAAACCTCACAAACTCAGAATCAAAGAATTATTGAATACCAGAAATTACGCCCAACAAGAATTAGATAATCGAAACAAGCCACCAACAACCTAATCTATACACACATGCATAGAAAGATCTATCTAAACAAAGCCCTATATGATATATCATCACTACAATGAATGAGATAATTGTCAAAATGAGAAAATTGACAAAATAAACATTAACTTTTTAGGTTTATCAAAATGAACATACTCAAATGGAACAATTAGAAGACGCCACATACCACCTTTTTGTTTGACCCGGCAAGCACCTAGCCGCCAACCCGCCTAGTCGGCAAGCACATAGCCGCCAACCTCCTTAGCCGGCAAAGACCTAGCCGGCAACACACCTGTCCGGCACCCGTCTAGCCGCCAAACTTCTTCCGGCACCCAACTAGCCGCCAATCATCTTAGCCGGAAACAACCTAGCCGGCAACCCACCTAGCCACCAAACATCATCCTGGCACCCACCTAGCCGGCAAAGTACACGTGGGCAGACCCCTGTGTTGACACGTTGCCAACTATTTTTGAGCCTCTAACTTGCGTGTCATATTATCATTGATTTGTTTTGGATAGTTTTTTAGTTTCAAAAAGTCAATGTTTATTTTGACAATTTTTGTAGTCAAAATGTTTATTTTGGAAATTTTCTCACAATGAATCCCTAGATACAAGATGTAAAACGAAGCTGTGAGCGTGAGAAAGAGAAAGAGTTCTGAGTCCGTCTCTCTCTCTCTCTCCTTCTCCCTCTCCCTTTCTATTATTTTAAATTAGTTTTTTTTATTTTATATAAATCTAACTTAAATTATTTTATATATAAAGAATGATTGTTTTTTATTTAGAAATCTAGCTTAAATTGATTAATAATATGTTGTTGTACATTATTGTGAAAAAGTGTGTGAGTGTCAAGATAGGCTCATGCAACTAGATCCTTGTTTATTTAAAGTTAATCCACAACATGGGGAGCTCTATTCAAGTAATATGATAAATACTGAATATTCTATTTCAACTTGGGGCGTTTTCAGGTTCTACGGTACAAGCAAATAAAGTAATCGTTTTAGACCATAAATTTTAAGTGTCCAAAAAATTAAAAAGTCTTCTTTAATCGTTGAATGTATATTATAGGTTATTGTCATGATATAAAGTCTAAACATTAATATAAGTTTTGACGTTTTATAAAATTACATTTAAACACTACAAGAAATTTGACCTATCCCGAAGCCTTTTTGCAACGACATGTCGTAGCAAAAGGGTCTCTTCGACGACATGTCGTCGCAATATCTTTTGCCGGCTTAGCTTCGACGCTAAAAGTTCATTATGTCGTCGTAAAAGTGTCGTCGTAATAGACCCCCTTTTTGCGACGACAAAATGGTTTTTTCAAATTCCTTTTTCCTATTAAAAATAAATGAAATTAAAATAATATTGAACTTTTTGCGACGATCGTCGCAAAAGGTCTTTTTTTTAAATAATAATAAATTGAAATTATGGAAACCTTTTTGGGACGACATGTATGAAGCAACAAACATTGTTATAAATTTCTCAATCAGGACATGTATGAAGCAACAAACATTGTTATAAATTTCTCAATCAGGCCTTTAACTTCTAGACCCCCCCCCCCCCCTATTCAACTTATCAATCAACCACGCTGGTATTATTAGTAGATATCAATTAGTAAAATAGGCAAAAGGGACGATAGAGATGAAGGGTTTGACAAAATTTCTTTAAAATAAACTAAATTAACAAAAACCTATAAAAATCTAAAAGAACTTATACATACACATATATAACTTATACACATACAACAAAGGAAAAAACGTAAATTAACTAATATGACGACATGTCGTCGGGAAACATTTAAAGGTTCAGAAAATAGCAAAAAAGAGTATATCTTACTATACGAAGAAGATGACTAGCTCCGGAGGTGGATCACGGGAACGAACGGCTGTGACAGCAGGGGACGAGGGTGGCTCACAGCATGGACGACGGTGGTGAGCCTGTGACGGGGGTGGCTCACATCAGAGACGGGGGTGGCTCACGGAGATGACGTGGTCATAATAAGGTGGTCAAAAGGTCAAATTCAACTAAAACCGACGACACGTCGTCATAATAAGGTGGTCTATGCCGACGACAAATGTTTTCGGTAACAAGTCGTAGCTTTTGATTCTTGTAGTGAAAAACTTACATATATTTACAATAATTGTTCGAAATCGATATCCATAATCACAGGATCAAAATAACACAAGACTAACAAGAATTTGTTCTTCATTTATAAACCGTAATCGTTTACATTTGTACTGAAAGAAACAACTAACAAACGAATCCGACTAACCTATTTATACTAAGCAAACCGTCGTGTCTCTCTTCGCCGGAAACCGACTCTTCAATCGTCGCTTCGGCAGTTGCTTCAGCCGTGAACCATCGCGACGTTTCTCTTTTGTCTACACGTCGGTTTCCTTTACAAACCTAATTCCTATATTACTAATCTGGTCCCTAGACTATTATAACTAATACAAACACAACTAAAACTATTTACAAGATGAACCCTATACTTTCCTAAACAAGACTTTTACAATTAAAATGTCCAACAATAATTTTACAAAAGTCTTAATCACAAAATATGTTGAACAGATCATGATTTCAATAAATAATAATAAATCAAGTTGCGTAAATTAGTTTTGGCATCCAATGGATCAATTGGATATATCAGTTTACTACTAATTTAATAACTATGACGTACTTTTAATTCTTTACTGATGGAAACAATGTTATTGCGTGGAAGAATGAAATAAATAAATAAATATATTGTGCATTATAAATTATGACGTTACATCGTTTTCAAATTGACGGCATGGTGACAATATTTTAAGAGTTATTTACATATTTTCTCTTCTTAAGCCTCTTAATAACATATATATCCAATCATAAAAATTAATTACATATTTACCCAATCCTTATACAATTACCTATTTACCCTCTTATGTTTTAAAACCTAATAATGATATATTTAGGAAGAGATATATGTAAATATTATTTTAATTGGTTCATTAAGGGTAAAATAGTAATTCAATAAGTTATTTTAAATGAATTGGGTATATCTATACTAATAAATAAAGGTTTAAAATGGACACTTGTCACTTTCTCGTGCCTCCTCACATTGGTTTTCCCGCCTCTCTCTCCTAATAAATACGCTTGTATCTTATTAAATAATTATGATATTATAAATATATTATTAAAGTAAAATACTAATTATATTAAATAAGAATATATAGTAGGAAATCAAAATATAACTAATTAAAGAAAAATACTAATTTGTTATATACACACATTTCCACTTGATATATCTCGAGATGATCATAATAGTCTGACAAGTTATGATGTATTTAAAAATTTATAAGTTATATCATTTTCAATATACAACCCGTGTAATACACGGGATTCTAACCTAGTATGTAATATATATGTTTTAGGAAGAGAAAATATGTAATTAAAATTAGGAGTTGGGTAAATATGTAATAAATGAAGTTAGGAAGGGGATATATGTAATGACCCATATTTTAAATAGAGAAAACCATAATAAATATAGAGTTAAATACGGTTTTGGTTCATGTGGTTTACACAAATAACCATTTTATTTCAAAAGTTTAAATATAACTTTTTTAGTCCAATAGTTTCATTTTCATAACAACTAAAGTCCAACCTACTAACACCATCCAAATTTTCAATTAAATTTATGTAAAGAGACGATAAAACCTATGTTAAAAAAATTTTAAAAATAATAATATTTATTTCTCTCTTTTCTCTTATAAAAAACCCTAACTTCTCTTCATCTCTATTCTCTCATCCCCCTCCCCTGCACCTCCACCTCCGACAGGCAGCCATATGCACCTCCCTTCCATGACTATCGACTTCAACCCCACCACCCTCGTTTGCACCATCTGTCACACCCCAACCGACGGCGGATTATACGTCGGGGCGGACGCGGTTGTTCAATAGCACAAGGTTGACTATTAAAGTTTCGATATTTCATTAGATAATAATTTAAGATTCAATACAAGGAACATAACAAGAATACAACGTTTAATTTATAAGTAGTCTAGGTCCAAAGCATCCTATGTGATCACAAATAAGCCTCATGATGTAGAACCTGAAACATGTGAAAGAATAGGTCAACTACAAAATAGTTGGTGAGATACAAAGGTTTTGACACAGTTTAACAAGTATTTGAGAAGAATTTACAACTCACTATGATATATGCATTCTATAATTTAAGTATGAGAACAAGTATCTTAAACATTGTGCACTTCAACCCTCCAACCAAGTTTAGGCATAACCCGCAGGTTACCCTTATAAGTCTCAAGTCTCAAGTTTAATTCAGTAACAATCACCAAGGGCTCCCCCCCCGAAGGGGTTAATCAATCAAGGTGGATTGGTCAAATGCAATAGATCTATCATTGTTACTATAAGCTTGATCAAAGTTAATGAATGTGCTAGTTTTAAGTTTAATCTAAGCATACAAGTCTCAAGTTTAACATAAGAATAAGCATCTAGTCATAGTTGTACAAGAATTGTATAAGTTTAAAGTTTTGAACATGTTTCACCCCAAAAGTATAGAAAGGAAAAATGGGCTAAGTATACTCACTTGGATTGATGAAGAGCATCCGACAAGAATAAGTATTTGCAAGACTTCGAGGGAGAATATCCTCACAATGAGCCTAAGGATATAAGTCTAAAGTCTCAAGTTTGTTTCTACAAGACTAAGGCAAAGAATCTAGGATTTCAAGATTCGACTAGGGTTCCAAATGGTGGGCGGGAATGATTGTGTTTATAGAGTTTAAACCCAGTTTTAAATAAAGTTTCACAAGGCCAAAGCTTTATGGGTTTATAGTTTAAAACAACTATTAGTTAGAATAATTATTCAAAAACTATACAATTATTAATTTCATCAAGTTAGGTAGTAATAATTTAAGTGTTTAGAGGTAAAGTGATAGTAATTGTTAGGGAAAAGACTAGATTAAAGTTTAACAATAATTATCAATTATTAAGGGTTAATAATAGTAAAGAATGTATAACGATAACTATTATTTAGAGGATAATAACTAAGGTTTTGTGATAATCATTTTAAGAATACATGATTATTTAGGATAAAAAAAATCATCCAATTGAAAATAGTAAATATGGATCATTCAGGTTTTATTTAAATAAATAAATAGGTCTTGAATTAAATGTTAAACCGAAGTGTATAAATTAATTTAATATTTAAAAACCAAATAATATGTTTATTTCAGAAAATAATTTTTATATTTTCTGATTCATTAAATGTTCTTGTTTAGAATATAAGTTTTTTTTATAAAGTTTTAAAAGTATTTTCATAATTTTAAGAATTTTAAAACTATTTTAAAGGAATAAATATTATAAGTTTTATACAAAGTTTAATTAAATAAAATAGTTCTGGAATAATAACGTATAAACAAAATTCAGTTCAAGTTTATAAAAGTATTAGAAAGTTTATAAAGATTATTAAGAGTATTAAAGCTGTTTTTAAATAGGCAAAAAAATGAAAAGGGCAAAAACCGGTTCCCCGGGTTTGAACTCGGGTCCCTGCCCATATCACCCGTATACACACATACTCGGACCATCCCGCCTACGGGCTTGTCAAGTTTAAACACGGATTAACAATTTGATGAATACTATCCCGGATTACCCCCAAATTGACATGAACCCTAGAACGATATCTTCCCCAAATACACCACGATTCGCCCTCTGTTGATGAAATCAAACAGAGGGCTTTTGATCTTTGGAGTGTAGCGAATACGATAGTCACGAGAGTTACCTGAAACGGTGGAGGAACGGGTGAGAATGGGTCTGGACCTCTGAGTCGGCTGTTGCGGCTTTGAATCGGCAAATGTAGATACGATACTGAGAAATCGGCGTGTGAGAGAGGTTTGGAGTGATGTTGTTGAGATATGGGGGTCGATATTTATAACCAATTCGACATTGAATGTCGAATCGGTTGAGGAGGTGGGGGTTGCGCCGAAAGCCTTTAATTCGAACCTACGCGTGACCATAGTTGGAAATCGGGCATTGATGGCATCGGGGTTGGGTCGCATGCGGGAATGAAACTCGAGGTTCACTGCATTTGGACGGGAAACGCGTTTTATGACTAAAACGGTTCGAAACCGGGTGTGGCGGGTTTCGAACTTGGGACCGATTCTGGGTCTCGGATGTTTAATGAAATGGCAAAACAGGCCCTTGATGTTTCAAGTGTTTATTATTTTAGTTTTAAACTTTAGTTTTAGTTTAAAGTAAGTTTTAATGAATGACAGTTTTTGTTCCCGAAGTTTTTATAAAAGTTAATACGTTTAAATAAGTTTTCTCAATCATTTATAAAAATGATTTATATGATTCATTTATTTATAAGTCTAAAAGACGAGTTTGTATCATTTATATAATCACAACTTATAAAGTTTAAGAATTTATATATATATATATATATATATATATATTTATACTTTTAAATAACACTCATATATATATATATATATATATATATATATATATATATATATATATATATATATATATATATGTTTCAACTATAAATTTGTTTTATTTTCCTTAACTACTAATTTGAAATAAAAATTCATTTTGAAGGAAATAGTTTTAATACGAATTCGAGTTTTAAATTTACTAACACGGGCAAGGGTTTAAGAAAAGATATGTCGGAAAATCCTAGATATTACACTTAACAGGTGACATGTTTCTAAACAGGTCGTGTTCGTGTTTGGAAAAAAGTGACACAATTAGTTATCGTGTCGTGTTCGTGTTGAACACAATAGGTATTCGTGTCTTATCGTGTCGTGTCTTATCTTGTCGTGTCTGACATATTATGCCAGCCCTACTACATATGCATGTGCATAATCCTATACTTTTCTCAAGGTAGTTACTAATACAACTAGCTACGGTTATTTTCTTACATTAGTATGTATTGAACTTTAATCATAAACTTCGGTTATAAGGGGTGTATGTGTCATTTTTAGAAAATATAGTTTTTGTATCATTTGTAAATATGTAAAGCTTGAAGTCTTAGTGTCATGTGTCAAACTTAGTAAATGAATCGACATATCGATCCACAGGGGCGCGCAACGTTTCACTATTAGGGTGTATATATATGCCCGTAGTCATCGAGTCTATAAATCGTATGAACAAATTCTATATCAAAGTAAGTTTGTCATTGAAATCCGTGCAAAGTTTATCATCGTGTTCATCCTACAATATGAATCTGATTTATGTCATACTTTGTGTTTCATGAAAATTTCAAGACAAAATGGATCCACAAAGAATTTGGAAACCGAAAAAATAGGAAATGAAGGGATTCCATAGGAAAGACCGCCACTACTTTTAGAAACCGAAGGTAAAGAAGTCAGAGGGAGTACTTTTTATAAACAAGAAGATATTGTGGTAGTAAAGAGGCTTTTAAGAATGTTTCCCATGTGGGGAATGTTTTTTGTGGTGTCCTTGATATCATCTACTGGTTTTTCCTTCTTTCTTTTGCAATACGAAAACCTATCTACTGTTAACAAAATTCCAATACAGATCTACAACACTGTTCAAGATTTCTCCAGATTTGCTATCCCGTTTTTGTATCGTTGGATTTGTGGTTTACGTAAAAGTGAGAAGGTCAAAATTGGTGTCGGAATGCTTTGTGGAATCATTAGTTGTATCTTCGCATGACAACTAGAGGTTAACAGGTTAAAAAGCGTCCATGTGGATAAAGATATTTCCATAAGTTTTCTTTGGTTACTGCCTCAATTTTGTGTGCTTGGATGCATGGAAGGACTTACCGGCGAAGGGCTGTTAAAGTTCTACAAGTTAGAAATGAGAGAACATCCCCTACTAAGTTACGGGGAAGAATATATTGAAATTGTTATGGGATTAGGGAAATTGATTAACATTTTTATTATCTTAGTATTTAATAGCCAATCGGGATGGTTTGGGGACACAATTAACGATAGTCGGCTAGATAAGTATTATTTGGTTTTGGTATATATCTGCTCAGCAAACATCATATTATATTGTTGCATCGCAAGATATTTTTACAAGGACCAAGACATGGCTAATGATGATCATCAGAAACAAGGTAATCAAGTCTTGGCTAATGATGACCAGAAACAAGGTAATCAAGTCTTGGTTAGTGAAGATCAGAAACAAGGTAATCAAGTCTTGGCTAGTGATAATCAGAAACAAGGTAATCAAGTCTTGGCTAGTGACGATAAGAGACAAGGTAATCACGTCTTGGCTAGTGAGGATAAGAGACAAGGTAATCAAGTATTGGCTAGTGACGATAAGAGACAAGGTAATCAAGTCTTGGCTAGTGACGATAAGAGACAAGGTAATCAAGTCTTGGCTAGTGACGATCAGAAACAAGGTAATCAAGTCTTGGCTAGTGACGATCAGAAACAAGGTAATCAAGTCTTGGCTAGTGATCAGAAACAAGGTAATCAAGTCTTGGCTAGTGACGATCAGAAACAAGGTAATCAAGTCTTGGCTAGTGATGATAAGAAACAAGGTAATCAACTCTTGGCTAGTGACGATCAGAAACAAGGTAATCAAATCTTGGCTAGTGATGACCAGAAACAATGTAATCAAGTATTGGCTAGTGATGATCAGGAACAAGATAATCTAGTGTTGACTAATGATGATCGGAAACAAGGTAATCAAGTCTTGACTAATGATGATCAAAAACAGTTGGCCTTAAAAATGATTGACCCAAGTTTAAATAGTGCATAGTTGGTAAGTTTAGGTTGAAATAATAAATATTAGATTTAGTAGGTTGAATGTGTAATTATGTATAGACAAAATATATATCTATGTAAATATGTATAGAATAAATATTCGAATAAACGAAGCGTCAAATCCAGAACACATTACGTCAAATCCAGAACATGATTATAGCCTTGAATCAAGAACGAAATATACGAACATTTAAGGGCTGTGAAAGCCGGATCATGTGATCGTAAGTTACAAATCTCAAGGACAAGAATCCATTCGATCGAAGAAAAACAAGAATCAAAGTGGATTAATCGATCTCTGTGACGCATGTTGGATCCACAACGAAAAAAACGCAATAGGCAAAATGAAGAAAGAAATTATATGGATCTTAAAAAATTCAATGAGAGAGGAGCAGTGGGTGATAAGTCAGAATTAATTAAATCAAGAACTTGAAGATTTTGAAGCTACAATTTAATCGGGTAATAATATCTATTCGGTATATTCTCAATTGAAATACTACAATATATTACAAAAGAATCGAACGAAGAAAATTGTTTTTGAAGGGTTTGTTGAGTAATCGACAATCTGTATTGATGTCAATGTAAACCAAATTTATAAAAGGGTTGGATTAATAGAAACTTTGTAGAATAGTAATCAAGTTTCAAAAGTGTTTCAATTAGGTCACTCAATACGCATTTTACACGGTATACACCATCGGGTATACTATTGTGAGTGACCTAATTGGAACACTTTTAAAACTTGGTTACTATTCTGTGGTGTTTTCCCTAGAATAAAATAGAGATAGCTGCAAAGGAAAAAATCCCATCAATTAGAGAGGTGGTAGTGATTTTCAAAGGTGTTGAACGAAAAAAAAATCATTGTGTCAATCCATAATCAAGAATCAAGAAGAACAAGCACAAGAACACACGAATTAAACCAAACTAAATTCTGAATTAACGAACCATTAACCACTGTGAAGTATCGTGTATATAGACACAAACATAAACATCGTGTTCTTCATAAACCGACGTGACTCTTTTAATACGGTTACTAGGGTTGCAAACTACATATTGAAACCTCTAAATTGACATAATTACATAATATACTTTAAAACTAAACTTTAAATAAAATACAACTTTGACTTTCAAACTTGGATAACAATTAATTATAACAATCACCCTCCTAATTATTAACCCATGTTTGATTCTCACTTTAGTGTCGTTCATCGGGCAACATCTTCTTCAAGTGCCCGCGACTAGTGTCACCACATGAAATCGTGTCGCCTATTAGTGTCGCCACTTAAAGATCTTCATTTCCAGGCTCAATTTCAGCCCAAGGGCGTAACTTTTTACGTCCATGACTGATACGATTAAAAGAAACGTACGCACGTTACGGCGGGGCGGTACGATCAAAAGAAATGTACGCGCAAAATAAACTAAATTTTATTGAGGGAAATCAGATTATATATGCTACATGGGGTAAACTCAAAACTTTAAAAACTTAAAGGAGTAAAAATAAGTTTTTACAAAGTAGAGGGTTAGTTGTGCAATTTAACCAAAGTATAGGGGGAATGGGTTGGTGGGAAACCCCCACCGACCTTTGAGATTAAGTTTAATAAAATTTTTGAATTTTCGTCTTTGCAACATTAGAGAAACATTAAATAATATTACAAATTTTGTCTCCACTTAATCACATGTGATATACAATGTCCTGTCACTTTCTTTTTAAATCAAAACAAAGGGTCAATGAAAAATATAATAATTCACAGATTAACCGTAAACAAAACAACAGGTAATTAAACTATCATAGAAACAAGTAAATAATCAGGACACTCATCTCGTAAATCAATAAATGTCCACACTTATATTATGAAAACGGTGTTTATGCTTGCATACCGATCTACAATGAAATCCAGCGGTGTAATCCAGATTCACACGAACACCCAATGTTGTATTTAATTCCTCTTGCAGTTGCAACAAACCAGCCATTCCAGGTGCGGCCAAGCGAACATTAACTTCGTTAGGGTTCGCATTATCCACATACAACCCTGGCTCTATGGTACTTGCAAGATAAAGGCTTGTATTTAACCTTGGATCAAGATAAAACACAGTGATGTTGAGATCATCATATGTAACCGATGACAGTTTATTGCGGTTGTTGAAGCTGATAGTCAAGTTGACCGGCTGCTTCCTTTCTTCGGTTATATTGCCCGATTCTTTGTCAAATACGGGAAGCTCGTATAGTATAAAGTATCCCGGTGTAAAGGGATATTTGCATGCGATTGAAAGAACAAGCACTATATATAAAATAAAAAAACTAAAATAGAAAAAATAGAAATAGACTTTGTTTTTTTTAGGTAAAGTAAAATTTTCCTCATTTACCGATTCATTGCCATTAGCGATTTGGATGGGATCGTGCTCTTGACTGTTGGTTAAAACCTGATTATTATCAGGTCTTTTAGTTTGACCAGCTGATTCAATATCACCCGAAGGATCATCGATGGAGTTCATGATTGGTAACATCTGTCAGGTGGTTTCATGAATCGACCATGAGAAAGAAAGAAGGAGATGATGTTTGGGGGTTAGAGTCTTTTCCCAAATAGGTTAGCTTGATTTGCAGAAAGTGGATCTATTTATCGTGCTATCACATTCAGTGTTGAAATTGTCATAGTCAACTTTTTAAAAAGGTACTAATCGAACCGAACTCTCCATAAAAGCGTTTCTCAGTGACGACAAAATTTATCGCGAATCCAACAGTGAAAATCTCAATCATGCATCGGTTGTCCATTGGTAAAATTTCATGGTTTTGATTAAGTTAAAGACTTCACCAACATATCACCAATCAAAGTTTAATTACTAACGGATCAACAATGTGCATTTTACCAACGAATCATCACGATGAATAATTTTTAATATTAAGATAACAACCGGTATTTCATCGATAATAATTTTTAATATTTAGAATCTATACTAATAAATAAAGGTTTAATGTGGACACTTGTCACTTCCTCGTGCCTCCTCACATTGGTTTTCCCGCCTCTCTCTCCTAATAAATGCGCCTCTATCTTATTAAATAGTAATTATATCATAAATATTTTATTAAAGAAGAATACTAATTATATTAAAAAAGAATATATAATAGGAAATCAAAATATAAATAATTAAAGAAAAATACTAATTTGTTATATACACACACATTTTCACTTAATATATCTCGAGCTGATCATAATAGTCTGAAAGTTAGGACGTATTTATAAATTTATAAGTTTTATCTATCTAATAAATGCGGCTCTATCTTATTAAATAGTAATTATATCATAAATATTTTATTAAATGAGAATACTAATTATATTAAAAAAGAATATATAATAGGAAATCAAAATATAACTAATTAAAGAAAAATACTAATTTGTTATATACACACACATTTCCACTTAATATATCTCGAGGTGATCATAATAGTCTGACAAGTTAGGACGTATTTACAAATTTATAAGTTTTATCTTTTTTAATATACAATCTCGTGTAATACACGGGATTCTAACCTAGTCTATACTATATAATAAAGAAAGGTTTTTGTATGCCACGTGTCGTCACCATATTCAATCTTATCATTGTTTTCCCGCATCTCTCTCTTATTAAATGCACCCATATCTTTTAATAAATTAATAATATACTAATAAAACACATTTATTTTTAAATTATCCTTTATTATAAAAAAACTTTGAAATCTAATTATGTAATTTTTATTTTCAATCAAATAGTAAATGAAAGTCAAATTACATTAAATAGTAATTGACGTATTTCCGAAACCCAATTATATATTATTTTTTACATATTTTGAATTTTGTTTTATATTTTTAATATACAGTAATACATTTTTACACCTGTAAAATACATAAATAAAATTTAAGAAATTTATTTATTGATATTTTTCACCCGTATGTATTACACGGGGTCTAAGCTAGTTTATAATATACAAAAGTATTTATAAAATCTGTAATAGTTTCTCATAAATTAAAGTCTATGAATAAAATATAAAATCTGTTCACACTCTAGCAACTTATATAAAAAAACACTAGAAGAAAAGTCAAATACACCATTATTGGGGTATATATTTATAACAGATTGAATCAGCTATCAAATTAATAAAAAAAAAGTGAAATACACCATTATTGGGGTAACCTTCATTTTCTTATTTTTTTAGCATGCTAAACTAATCCTCTTCGAATCTAACACCACAATTTGAGTTGTATGATGAAATGTCACATCTTACACAAAATAAACTTTCAACCGATGGACGATGATGGCATCTCCAACAACAAACGCATCCACCGCAACTCCATTGTAAATAACCAATCTACTTCCATACAAAGACAGTTTAATTTTGGATATTTTCTATAAAATCCTTTTATAATAACAATAATCTTATTTGTACAAATTTGTTATTGAGAATTATTAAGTAAATAGTTTGTTAGAATTATTAAGTAAATCATGTGTTAGAACATCAAGGTTCAATATTAATTTGTGATTAAAATGTGATTGATCCTTATTTTGATAATGAAAGAAATTAAATAACTTGTAAGTGTTTATAAAGATGATCATATATCAACATACATATCACTAAACATGTCAATGTATCACAAAAACGTGATGGTCGGCGATTTCCATATACGGTGTGTAGTGGCGTTGCCGCTATGGGAGAACTCGCCGGCCTTCCTTGCTCTCTCTCTAACCATATAAAAGAAGCTTGCGCTTTTCAAGCTTGTACTGTCTACTTGCTCATATGGTACTTGTATTTTACACAAAATAACTTACAAACGAATCACCGCTAGCTCCATGGTACATAGCCAATGAGATGTGAGAGAATTTTAGAAAAAGAGAAGTAAATCTAGAAAATTATGTTTTTAGTTAAACTTTACGGATGAAAAGAAGAATGGACCACGGATGTTTTAAGCTATACAAAATTTGCAATATAGTTAGTTTCATGATTTCTCATACTAGATCTGAAATCATATTATTTGAACTTTTTTTTTGAAAGGCAAATTTTTTGAGCCTCCGGGGATTTGAACCCGAGACCTTGGTGTTAAGAGGTTTTGCTCTTACCATTGAGCCACCACCCCAATGACTATTATTTGAACTTATTTATGATTTTTTAGTGAACTTTGAAGATGGAGGGCAAATGTGTGAGCAGCATATTTGCAAGGCTTTTACAATTAAGTAGATCCTTGATTAACGGGAATCAACAATATGGGGAGCTCTCTATTCAAGTAATAATGATAAATAAAGATTTAATATCCCATTTCAATAACTCATATTAATTTAAGTTGCGTAAAGTGTTGCGGGGTATCCGAGGAGCACTATGTAACCATTTAAGTATCAAGGTTTATTTTATCTTAAATTATTAAAAGTATTAAATAAGAAGTATGTTTTCGTTAAAAATTTTAAGAAAATGATCAAAACGCTTAGAAACGATACCAAACGAACTCCGATTGAGCTCATTTCAGTGGCGTTGGAACCGTCTCGTCGAACTCTATCATCTTAGCTTTTAGGGTTTAGCTTTTAAGGTTTAGATTTTACGTTTGAATTTTAGGGTTTTAGCCTTATGATTTAGCCTTAGGGTTTAGCTTTTAAGCTTTAGGTTTTTTTAGGGGTGGGGGTGGGGGGGTTTAGGTTTTTGGGGGTGGGTTTGGGTTTTTGGGGGGTGGGGGTGGTGGTTTTAGGCTTTTTGGGTGGGGTTGGAAGGGGGGTTTAGGTTTTTGGGGGTGCGGGTAGAGGGGGGTTTAGGTTTTTGGGTCCGGATTAGAGTTCGATGAGACGGTTCCAACGCCGCTGGAATGAGCTCAATCGGAGTTCGTTTGACCCACTTCTTAGCGAAAAACCACTTCTCAGTGGAACATTCCCCCTTAAATCATAACCTTAGATTTTAAGATCATAACAATTTTCGTCCATTTTTTCTAAAGTTGTTATATTTAGTTAAAGTTTTCTGAAATAATCAAAACACCCAAACGACTGAAATGGTTAAAAATACATTTGCAGGGCCTGCGGGCAACACGACCGTAGTGGGCCCAACATTTCGAGTGGCCAAAAAAAAAATTTATATATAAAATTGAGCTTTTTTTAAAAGTAATTGAGCCTTTTTTTTAAAAAAAAAAAAAACAATGGGATTTTTTTTTAAAATTTAATGACTTATTTGGGCTTATAACAAAAATGTTGGGTTATATTCCACTGCAGCCCATTTCCAGCCTATATCATCAATTCTTTATCATCAGTTAGAGAACCACGTAACACGTTCTCTGGAAAAAATATCCAGTCGACCACCGCCGACCCCCACCCCTGTCCAGGCTAACTCCGACCGACCGACAGCCACAGCCAGCAGCGGCGCCTCCGACGACCACCACCTCCGCCAGCAGCGGCGCCTCCTCCGACGACCACCACCACCGCCGACGCCTCCTTCCTTCCACTTGTAAGTTTGTTGATTTTTTTTAAATAAGCATGATTTCAATTCCTTTAGGTCAATTTGTTTACTTTTAGTCCTTAATTAGTTATTACAACTATTCAAAGTGGGTTGAAGTGTATATGATGAACCGAATTTTTTTAGCCCTAATTTGATAATTTAGCCCTAATTTAGAATGATTATTTGATATTAGCCCTAATTTTTTTAGCCATAAATAACTTAGAATGATTATTTGATATTAGCCCTAATTTTTTTTATTTTAGATTGTTAAAGAAACTATGCCTCCTAAACAAGCATCGGGTGCTCAAAAACGTAAAAGGAAACAAAAGGATGAGGAAATGGTAAAGTCTCAACACGGTGCCTTACTTAAGTTTTTATCTAAACCGCCTGTTAAAGAACATGTAGAAGTAGAAGTTGAAGAATATGTTGAAATAGAAGTAGAAGTAGAAGATGTTGAAATAGAAGTAGAAGTAGAAGATGCGGAAGAGCATGTTGTTGAGCCTAATATACATGTTGATATATTTGATCCAAGAATGTGGGATGGACTTAATGAGAATGAGATTAAAGTTTTGGTCGAGAAAGGTCCGAATAGAGATAATAACGTACAATTTGGTCCGTACAATACCAATACTAGACGATTTTCCGCAACTTTATATACAAGAACTTTATCAAATATGGAGAAAGTTGATCGCCCATGGTTAGTTTATTGGAAAGAGACAGACAAGTTATATTTTTTTTGTTGTAAATTGTTTAGAAAAGGGCCTCCGAAAGGTGCATTGGATGGGGATGGTTTTTTAAATTGGCAAGAAGCCTTCCGTAGACTAAAACAACACGAACTTTCTTCAGATCATCTCAATAATATGAATGCGTGGTTTGATATTGCGTAATAGATTGAAGTTGAATGAAACAATTGATAAAATTCAACACGAGCAATTCAAGAAAGAAAGAGATTACTGGATGCAAGTTCTTTTGCGAATCATTGCACTAGTGAAGTTTCTTGTAAACATAATTTAGCATTTCGTGGATCAAAAGAAAAGTTGTATCAAAAAGGTATTGGTCTTTACTAGTTATAATTTTGTTGATTGATTTAAAAGATATAATTTAGCCACTTCTTATATTGTTGATTGTGTTTAAAAGGTAATGGAAATTTCTTGGGCCTTGTAGAAATGTTGGAAGAGTTTGACCCGGTTATCAAAGAGCATGTGCGACGGATTATTGGTAATGAGCTACATGTGCATTATCTTGGACACAAAATCCAAAATGAGTTGATACTTATGTTAGGTCACGAAATAAAAAAAGAAATCATCAAGAGGATAAAGGAAGCAAAGTACTACTCAATCATACTTGATTGTACTCCAGATTCAAGTCACCAAGAACAAATGACTTTAATAGTGAGGTATGTAAAGTTTTCATCTAGTGAAGTTTCTGTCGAGGAGTCGTTTTTAGGGTATTTGAGTGTTAATGATACTACCGGTAGCGGACTATTTGAGATTACACTTAAGGAGTTAGAGTCTCTAGATCTTGAAATTGATGATATACGTGGCCAAGGGTATGACAATGGAGCAAACATGAAAGGAAAACACCAAGGAGTACAAACAAGATTTTTAAAGAAGAATCCTAGAGCATTTTACACTCCATGTGGTTGTCATTCTCTTAACCTTACCTTATGTGATGTGGCTAACAGTTGTCTTAAAGGAAAGAAGTTTTTTGGACACATCCAACGGATTTATACTATATTTGCAAACTCTATTAACCGGTGGCAAATTTTGACAGATAATGTTAAAGGTTGGAGTCTTAAGTCATTATCTCAAACTCGTTGGGAAAGTCGTGTTGAGAGTGTTAAGGCTATAAAATTACAACTTGTCGATGTACGAGAGGCTTTAATTCAAGTTGGAGAAAAAAGATGGTGATGCTGCAATTGCAGATGAAGCAAGTTCACTAGCAGAAAATGAGCTTGGCCGATTTGATTTTCTTGTATCGATTGTGATCTGGTATCAAGTCTTAAACTAGGTGAATATAGTGAGTAAAAACTTGCAATCAAAGGATATGCATCTGGATACTACTATAAAAGAAATAAGTAGATTGATTGAGTACTTCAAGGAGTATAGAGTAACGGGTTTTTCAAAAGTGATTGATGAAGCTAGGGAGCTTGCTATGGAAATGGATATTGATCCGGTATTTCATCAAAAGCGTGTGATTAAAAGGAAAAAACACTTTGATGAAACTTCAAATAACCAAGATTGTTCATTTACACCTGAAGATGATTTTAGAGTTAATTATTTCGTATTTCTCGTTGATCAAGCTATTGCTTCTCTTGATACCAGATTTGAACAATTAAAAACTTATGAGAAGTTATTTGGTTTTTTGTTTCCACATAAGTTGAGGGTAATTGAAGATGAAGATCTTAAGGTGTCTTGTCAGTTGCTTGAAAAGGAACTAAAGTTTGAAGGAAGATCGGATATTAATGCTGATGAACTTTATATAGAGTTGAAGCTATTTGAGACATCAAGAACAACTGAATTTAGCAACCCTATAGATATTTTGAACCATTTGAGAGATTTCCCTCATTACCCAACTGCATGTGTTGCATATAGAATATTGTTGACAGTTCCAGTAACAGTGGCATCTGCAGAAAGGAGTTTTTCTAAATTGAAGTTATTGAAATCTTACTTGCGGTCCACTATGTCTCAAGAAAGGCTTAACGGATTGGCGATAATTGCTATCGAGAACGAAGTGTTAGAGAGTATAAACTGCGAAGATGTGATTAAAGAATTTGCAGCGAAGAATGCTAGGCGAGCTTCACGAATCACCGGTTAGATATTACGGTATGTCATTCTTCTGATACTATGATTTTGTTATATCTATGCTATAACGTTAATTTGCGTTAAAAAATAGTTTATAAAATTATATATTTAGTTAGGGGCCTTTTTTTTCGGCTCGTGTAGGGCATTCGAATCCTCGGGGCCGGCCCTGTACATTTGTTTTAACTATTTCTATCAGTAGTGTGTTTGTGTATATATATGTTAAATTAAAATTTTAATTTGTATATATTTTAACAAAAAAGCTTTTCATTATTGTTTTTTAAACTTTTTTATTTTTCTAAAACAGTTCGTTTTTTAAACCGGTCGTTTTATATGTTCGTTTTTTTAAATCGTTTGTTTTTTTTAAATCTTTTGTTTTTAAACCGTTCGTTTTAAAAACCTTGGTATTTTACCAAACCGTTAGGACTATTGAAACGGATGAAAGCGCTTATAATTTTGAAACCAGAGTCCGTGATTTGAATCCGTTATGATTTTGCAAACCTCGGGGTCAACGAATACCAAAATTAACTCTATTATTATTATATTTACATTTTTTAGTTATTTTACCAAATTTCAGTTTACTTTCCTAAACTAACGAAATAACAAAAATTATCTTTAAATTTTGTAATAATTTACGTCCTTTTCTTTTTCTGTAAAATCCAGTCATGTGTCTTTTACACAGTCACGGGTGATGGCAGTGAATGCGGAAGTTGCAGGTCCGTTAGAACTCACCATCCTCTCCGCGCCCCAATGTAGCAACAACAACCATGACCAGAAGTTGCAGGTCCGACAGAACTCAAGCGCCCCACTCCGAACCCACCACTTCATCTCTTTCGATCGAACAAACGATAGCGCAAATAAAACACATTAGTCGCGATTACTGGATTCAGGTGAGGGGTGGTGGCGAAGGAGGTTCAGGCGGCCTGTGGGCCTGGTGGTGTTTCTAAACATGGGCGGACCTAATAAGGACAAATGGGGGGCAATTGCCCTCCATAATTTTTTTTAATATTATATACCCGTTAAAATCACTATCGCCCATGATAAAATTTTGCAATTGCCCTCGGATCGCCCCCTACGAAAAATTTTTAGTGTTATATACTTGTTATATATCGCTTGTAAACCGACCCTGAAAAATTTCCGACCTTCATAGAAAAATTTTCTAGATCCGCCACTGTTTCTGACTACGTTGAGATGAAAAGATGTGGGGTGAAGGAAGAGATGAGGGGGGAGGGGTGAGGTGATTTGGGAACGTTAAATTTAATTAACTGGTGTTACCCTTTCGTAAACAGTAAGGACCATAGATGTAATATCTCAAACTTTGGGACCATCTGTGTAATTAACTCTATTAACATTAAATTTGGAGTAAACTCTTGTTTTAGTCCCTTTGGTTTGCACCAATTCCCTATTTTATTCCAATAGTTTAAATTTCTCTTTTTTAGTCAATGTGGTTCCATTTTTGTCTCAATTAAAGCCAAATGGCTTAACACCGTTAAAATTTTCAGTTAGTTTTTATGTGAAAAGACAAAAATGCCCTTATCTGATCATTTATGTCTTTCTTCTGCCTAAAACCCTAAAATTCACATAACTCTCTTGTCACCACCCACCCCACCTCCATGGCCACCACCACTCACAAAAATATATTTCAGTCGTTCGCAATAAGTTATCATGGTGGATATTTTTGCGCTTGTCTTTTCCTATTCTGCGTCGGGAGTCTTGGTCGTTTCTACTTGTGTTGCGATCTTCTTCTGGAGAGAGTATTATTTTACCTACAATAATCGTCTCCCCTTTGTCATTGGTAATATTTCAAAACTTCAAGTAATTGTATAAAACCAGCTGTTGATATATACCAAATGTTTATATAGGTCTGGCGTTTAGTCGTTCATTGACGGACTACACGATTACAAGTGCGCTATCATGGTATTTTACATACTACGAAGATCAACTTGTCATGTCGGCAGTTTTGACGAACATCCAAAGTTCATTATCGTCGCTTTTCGTGATATTTATGGCTCATGCAGCTGACTCGTATGTTGGAAGATTCAACACACTCTTGTTTTCGAACACTGCGTATATCGGGGTAGGTATATCTGTTACATCTCGTCTTAACTGCATATATCCGTGTCATTAATAGTGATCCATATTTCCTAGCCTCCATACTTGTAATTGTGCCCCTTCCGTATTATGTTCTTTAATTAGTTTCTTAAAATGAATAAACAACTCTTAGATTTATATCAAACATAGTTTAGTAGTTAGACGGTGGGTTTTGGAGCAACTTGTAAAGTTGTTGGTTTGTGACCTTAAGGTCGTGGGTTCGAGTCGTGGGCAACAACCCCGTGCATAAAATGTACGATAAGGTTGCGTACATCATATCGTGAAACGATCCGGCCCCTCCCTTGACCCTGCGCAAATCCGAGAGCTAAGTCAAACATCGGGTAAGCACTTTTTATAGTTCAGTACTTAAATCACGTTAAAATTTTAAGTTCTTCAAAATAACTAGTTAATTTATTAAGCAGGCAACTAAAGGATGCGATTTTAATAGAACTATTCATGTAAGAATAATTAAGTTTAAATATGCCATATGAAATAATAAAAGCTCAAGGCCAAGTGAATAACGTCCTTAATTGACTTATTAATTAGCGGACTGTGGTGGTACGGGTCTAAGGGCATGGGGTGAGATCGGGAAGGGCAGAGATGTCGGTGAGGTGGCAGGTGTCCGGTACTGCACGGGAACAACGCCCGTCCTCTTAGGACCGCAACGGGAACACCGCTAGGGATGTGGCTTTGATATCGGGTACGTGGGGGTCACTACAAGGAATTGAGCCTATAGCGATGACAAGATCGAGGGTTTTAGCGACGACATGCCGTTGCTATATTGTGTAAATGCCTATAGTGATGAAAAGTCCTCGCTATAGGGTTCGTGGCCACATGTTCGTAGGCGTAGGAGATTTTTATTGTCGCCATAGATGTCCTCGCCATAGTGTATCCTATCCCAAATGTTGTCCTCGCCATAAAACGTAGGAAATGAATTTTGTTATGTCAGTTCTGTGGATTTTTTTTAAAATAATGTTATTTGAGCACCTTCTTTCAAAAATGGAGTTAATTTTTTTTGGTTTCACCAAATGTTGTTTCCCCAATTGTGAATCACGTTATGATGCCAATTTCAAGAGCCCCATTTCTCTCACCTTGAAACCGTGGTTACCAACCACTATTTGCATCAATCGCGTTTTCCCAACCACTGTTTGCTACAAGCCATACATCCATTGAATTGAACAGTTGCTCACATGCACACAGACGAATGTATGCCCACATACCCATCTCCAAAACAAACAAATTAATTAATTCCTTTCTGGTGTCTCAAGAAACAAACAAAAAGAAACCTATAAGATGAACACACATCTCTACCGCATGCACCCATCTCCACCGCCTCGTTACACGTGTTATCATCATCATCAAAAAATAAAAGTAAATAGATCATCGTGAAGAAATGGGAAAACGAGCGTAAAGACGGTTGTAGTCAAACCGTTCTTGCCAAACGGGTAATTAGAGAAACCGTGGTTGCAAAATAGGGATCGACTCAAACCATGGTTGGTAACCACGGTTTCAAGGTGAGAGAATTGAGGCTTCTGAATTTTGCATCAAACTGTGGTTGACAAGTGGGAAAACACCATTTGTGAAACTACAAAAAATTAACATCATTTCCGAAAGAAGGTACTCAAATAGCACCATTTCTGAAAAATAAAACCTCCATGTTTGTGTGTACATATATGGACATTTTTTTAGATGAAGTTAATTGGTTTAGACCATTATTAATTTACAAGGTTTTCCTTACTACAGGGCCTGATGATCTTGTGGCTGTTCAATCCATACGATGTGAAATGGCTTCTTGTGATCTCAGTAGTTCTCTTATCTCTTGGAACATCAGGAGACTATATTTTACAAGCTGTACTATTAGACTTGGTGGACAACAATCACGACACTGATAAGCTACAACATGACGATGAGACTAAAGAACGATCTCACGCGCGTGCAGAAACCTGGTCACGTATAGTATACATCGCTGCTGCCATTTCAGCAATTCTTTGGGTTACCCCTGATGCTGTTGGGGGTTTTCATCCATCCTGGACAAGTTCGTTCTTAATTTGCGTAATCGCAATAACAACAACTTTGATTATTTTCTGTTGGGGTCATAATATCTATCATCAGGGTAGGTTGACTGAAAGACCTGCTCAGGTGGTCTTTAGATTCCTTGGTGAACGTATTAAGAAGCTTCTCAAGTGCTTAAGGTAATCATTTGACTCTCTCTTGTGATTTTAATTTCCAAAGAATATTTTATAGTTGCATCATGATTTTATGTAACTTCTTAATGATCATCATTCATCAAGAAAATCATCAAACTATGTTCATCAAGAAAATCACCAAACTAGACATTGACTTTCAACCCGGCGCTAATAGTCATTGAAGATTTCATCCAATCATGTTATGTCAAATAAGCATCGTCGACTGAGCAGTTAAGAATGAGCCGACGCTGAAACTCATGTAAAGTACCACGGGGACCACTAGAGAACCAATCAAAAGGTAACATGTGCCGATATACCAGCTACTTTAGCCGGCCATTCCACATATTCAGTCGGGCTTGCTTATTTGGCGAAACCCGACTGAAATTGTCAATATCTATTTTCTCGGACGACTGAAATTCTAGTTTGATGATTTTCTTGGTCTACATGATTAGTTTAACGATTTTCCCTTCACCATTTCATTACCTACTAAATTATTCTACTCAACGTAGGGGTAGTAAACTCATTCTCCCTGAATTTGCTCCTCTATCCGGTTTAGGATTACAAGTCATATAGTAGTATGCCTTATCAACCACCTACAATTGTTATCATTAAGATGGATCCCTTGTTGGCGAATTGCTGAGCTGAAGGCCTTCCTTGGCGTGCAAGGCAAGGCATGAAGTAGACTGAATTAGATTGATTTGGCGTGGAGGTCAAAGTCAGCAAGATTAGGGGCTGCTAAGTCTTCCTATTATGATTAGAATAGGTTGTTAGGATTTATTTATTTTAATTCCTATTGTTTAGCTTTCCTTTCCTTAGTCTAACATGTTTGGTTAGTCTATATAAACCATGTAGCGTTTATTCATTGTATTGAGTTTTGAGTGAGTTTCTTAATACAAATTGTGGGTGTTAGCCATAATCAAATTCTGTGATATCAATTCTTACTTGAATTGGTATCAGAGCCAAAGATCCAAAGAAACCTGAAGGTCAAGTTCGACTCAGGAGGAGTCCATGTACCAAGGGGCTACCTCAAGCGAACCTTGATCAAGTCCGATTCAATCCAGTCCTGTCCGACGCAAAGCAGGCTCCCAGATCTGTCCGTTACAACTTCTGTTCGCGGCTGTTATAGACCAGATCGACTCTTAACTGCCTATGTTCAACGAAACTTGCTGACCAAGTTTTTGTTCCACGACTGTTTTGATCAGATCTTTGCTTGCTTTTGTTCCAAGCAGTCCAACAGATTAACCAGTTTCAATCTCAAGTCAGGAGTTGGAATCATTCTATTCAGTTGGGCTGGAGAGACAAGGTGGTCAAGAACCCGCGACACCTGTCACTTATAGTCGAAGAAAAAAGGCACGAAACATGGTAGACGACACCGACACCAACAACAACAAAAGTCAGCCTTCGGTGACGAAAGAAAGCAACACGGCGTCACTTCAGTGTCCGATGCTGTCCTCAACTAATTACACAATATGGGCTATGAAGGTACGGGCGATCTTTAACGTTCACGGGGTGTGGGAAACGATTGACCCAGGAACGAATCCAAATCCCAAGAAAAATCATCTAGCCATTGCATTGTTGTACCAATCTGTCACACCCCGGCCGGCGGCGGATTATACGCCGGGGCTGACACGGTTGTTCATAAGCAAATGATCATCTATTAAATATGATAATATTTATTATTCAAATTAAAAGCATCCGTTACATAGGAAAATGAAACGTTCAAAACATAAATTAAATTAAACTAGGTCCAAGTCCTAGGTGAGCAAGTAGTCCTCAAACAGGTGCACCTGAAACATGTAAGTAACTGTCAACTACAAATAGTTGGTGAGATACATAGGTTTTGACACCAAAAGAGTTAGTATAGATTACAATTCAATATGTTCAAAGCATGTCTAAAGCATATATGTGAAAACACACAAGGTTCCAAGCGTACAACTCAAGCATGATAATAGAAAACTAGATATGCAATCCCACTGATTGCCATTTTAAAAAAGGGAGCAAGCGGATACTCCAAGTTATAGTTGATACCCAACAAAACCCGCCAAGGTCTTGTGGTAAGTTATAGGTTCAGTTTCCCATATAAATGATCATGTTAGGTACTACCTTAGGCTTGGGTTGCAAGTTAATGAATGTACTGGCATGAAACACATGCAATGGTCACCAAGTAGTTCAAATATAAAGCATAAAGATCAAGCACAAGAACATGGATATTGAATTGTTTAAATAGATAAAGTTGATAACATGTTTCACCCCAAAAGCAAAAACAGTAAAAAGGGGCTATGTAAACTCACATGGGATTCGTAGCTTGAAATCACAAGTACGGGTAGTTGCACAAGTTGTTTAGCTAACCACAAGATTAACCTATGTTTGCATTTATATATGTATCAATGATATGCTCAAAATATTTAAGTAGTAAGGGTTGAGCTAGGTTGAACGTATCTATTTGTTGTGAATAATGTATTTGTTTAATAAGAAACTAATATGTTTGTTTAATAATGAAAATAATATGATCGTTAATAAAGGGTTGAATACGAGTTTATATATATATATATATATATATGAATAATTATTTTGTTTACAAAATAATGAATAAGTATTTAAATAATATTTACTTGAATATATACGTATTTAGATTAATAGTTTATACGTTTTAAATTAATTAATTAGTTAAATGGACAATAAAAGAACATAGATTATACTAATAATTGTGCATTAAAAGTAGTTAATAAATGTTTTTAATTAAAACGATTATATAGTTTCTTAATTAGTTTTTAATTCTCTAAAACTATTAAATAATTATTTAGGATTAATAATTTGGTTCATAAAAATATTCCGAGTCTCGGGAGTTTTATAAAACAATTTTTGTAAGAAAAATGAAGTTGAAATTCGGTTTAAAATCACTAAAAAAAAAACATTGCAGACCACAGGACTCGAACCTGGGTCTGCTGGGAAGCAACCAGACACGTAAACCACTAGACCAGTCGCCTGGTAGTGGTTTAGAGGTGGGTTTAAATGGTTTTAACAGATGGCCAGGGGGAGTCAAGTCCCAGGCGCGAAAAAAAGAAAGGAGTGAGGTGCGGGGCTAGACTCGAACAAGCGACCTTCTCTCTACAGGCAAGGGTTTTAACCGGTGGACCTGGGTGTATGCCTTGGTTCCAAAATAGACACGAAAAGGGTTTAACAAGCACCCCGAATCGTATCTTCTTCCCCAAACCGTAACCCAAACCCTAGCCACCCAATTCCATCGATTGAGTACCCGATCGATCTTGGATTCATGGGGCTTTTACTCCTTACATCAAAACGAAAGTAAAGACACTAATTTTACCTCGAATGGTTGAGGGTTGAGGGAGGAAGACTGGAACGACCGAGTCAGAAATTCTTGAGCTTGTCGGAGTTCGGGAGGAAAAATGTGATGGATTTAGAGGTGTACAAGGGTTGTGGTGATTGTAGTGAAGGTGTGAGTTCGTTTTTATAGGCCAATTCCACGTTTAATGTCCGAATTGAAGTCGTGATTGGTTAAGGACGGTTACGAGACGATTAAGCTTACTTTCATTTAATTTTTGTTGTATTAGCTCGTTAAGAACGATTAGAACGGCCGCATGATTGATTATACACGTTTACACGAAGTTAAAACTCACGAATTTGATTAGTCTTGCACGAATTTGAGAGGTTTGGGTTTGGTTTGACTTTCAAAAGTCAAACCTGCGTTATTTTGTAAAAAAAAAAACGAAATGAGGGGTCAAATGTGATCAAGATGTTCAATAGTTCAAATCAATTGTTTCAAAACAAAAACAAAATCATTTTAATTACTTATAAAACAATTGATTTTATAAAAAAAATTTAAATATCATTTGTTTAGTTATTATTAAATGTTACACTTATACTATATAACTTTTTGTAACTTACAATAGTTTTAGTTCCATTAAGATCATTTACTTTAAAATAATGTACTTTTATAAACTCTATATTTATAGAATTTATAATTTAGATTTTTATAGGTTTGTATATATATATATATATATATATATATATATATAGTTTTAGAAAATAACTTAGCATACAAATTTCATATTATTTTTGAATATGCGTATGTGTGTATACTCATGAAATGCAATAGATAAATATTAGAATCTATTTAGATGGATTGATACAAACCAAAAAGAAGTTACATGTGCCGGAAAAGTAAAAATATAGGCCGGAATTTCCTAGGGATTACACAATCAATCCATGAAGATCTGCTACTTCAGGTTGGAAATTCTGAAACCGCCAAAGAGATGTGGGACGCGATCAAGGTCCGACATCTTGGAGCCGACCGAGTAAGAGAAGCAAGGATTCAAACCCTACTGTCCGATTCCAAGGGTTTGAAGATGAAGGAATCAAGCACTGTTGATGATTTCGCCGGGAAGATATCCGGAATTGCTTCCAAAGCAGCCTCCCTTGGTTTGGTCATGGAAAAATCCAAGCTTGTTAGAAAGTTCCTCAACGGATTACCGAAACAACGGTTCATCCACATGGTTGCTTCGATCGAACAACTTGTGGATCTCAATACCGTGGAGTTTGATGATGTTGTGGGTCGCCTCAAAGCTTATGAAGAACGTATAAAAGATGAGGAGATCCAAGATAACCAAGGTAAACTTATGTTTCATAATTCAAGTTCTAGTTCTAACCGAAACCGTGAACTAACAAACAGGGGCTGTGGACGAGGTTCTTGCTCGTCTCGAGGACGTGGAAGAGGTCGCGACACCAATCATGAAAGATCAAATCATGAGCAGTCCAAGAACCGTGAAGATAAGGGTAAAGGACAACAACAGGATCTATCTAAAGTAAAGTGTTACCGGTGCGACAAATTTGGGCATTTTGTTTCTAAGTGCCCGTAACGGTTTCAAAAACAAGAAGCCTACATGGCAACAACAGCCGAGGAAGTTCCAAAGGCCGTTGACGGGGAGTTCTTTATGATGAAGTGCGTCCAAGAAACTATGTTCCTTAATGAAGAAAAGGTGATGCCAAACAAACTTATAGCCGACTCTAATGATAAGGATGTTTGGTATCTCGACAATGGTGCAAGTAACCACATGACCGGGAACCGAGCTTACTTTGCCGAGCTCAATGATCGAATAACCGGAAGAGTGAAATTTGGAGACGGATCGTGTGTCGTAATCAAAGGCAAAGGATCCATCTTATTAGAAGGAAAAACGGGGAGAAAAAGTTATTGACCGAGATCTATTACATTCTGGACGTTCAAAACAACATTATTTGTCTCGGGCAAGCAACCGGATCTGGTTGTGATGTCCGAATGCGGGATGATTACCTAACGATGCATGATAAAACCGGAGCATTGTTAATGAGGTCACAAGAAACAAGAACCGGCTTTACAAGATCAAACTCAATGTAGGAAGCCCGGTGTGCCTACAATCAAATATAGATGAAGACTCGTGGTTATGGCACGCAAGACTCGGTCACATTAATTTCCAAACTATGAAGGCAATGACGGGAATGGTCACGGGTCTCCCCAAGATTCAACAAGAGAACAAATGGTGTGAATCATGTATTGTGGGAAAACAGACAAGAAAGCCTTTCCCGAGCAAAGCAAAGTATAGAGCTTCCAAGTTACTCGAACTTGTCCTTGGAGACTTATGCGGACCGATCACTCCACCGAATTTATCGGGTAATAAGTATATTTTCGTATTAATTGATGATTATTCCCGATTTATGTGGTCATATTTGTTGAAGGAAAAAAACTGAGCCTCCAAGATAGTTAAAAGTTTCAAGGCAATGGTCGAAAAAGAAACTGGCTGCTTGCTCAAAACCCTACGAACCGATAGGGGAGGAGAGTTCACTTAACATGAACTAAATCGGTTCTGTGAAAACGAAGGAGTGGCAAGACATTTAACCGCACCCTACACGTCACAACAAAACGGTGTAGTCGAAAAACGAAACCAGACTCTCATGGAGATGACCCGGAGTATATTAAAGGCCAAGCAAGTACCAAACTATCTATGGGGAGAGGAAGTCTGACACACAACATACTTGATCAACCGATCACCTACACGAGCCTTGGTAGGACAAACCCCATATGAGAAGTTCAAGAAAGAAAAACCGAACCTTGAACATCTTAGGGTTTTTGGGTGCATTGCTTATGCAAAGATCGAAGGTAACCACTTAAGAAGCTTGATGATCGTTCAAGATGCTTAGTCCACCTCGGGACCGAGCCGGGTTCCAAGGCGTACAGATTGTTCGACCCACGAAACCAAAAAATGATCGTGAGTCGGAACGTAGATTTCAATGAGAAAGAAGGGTGGAACTGGGCCAAAACAGAAAACAACAAAGTGAATCAAGAATCTGGTATGTTTATCGTTTATTGGGGCAATATTGTGGATGCGGGAGATGGGCCGATATAGACAAGCCCAATCAGGAGAGAAAACAGCAGCGAAACTGGGTCCGACACAGGTCTAAAGAGTTCTGGGTCCAACAGTTCTAACCCAAACAGCCCCAGCAGCTCAACAGGTCCAAACAACACCAGTTTAGGCGCAAACAACACAAATTCAGGCCTAAACAACACTAGTTTAGGCCCAAACATCACACATTCTGGCCCAAACAGCACTAGTTCAGGCCCAAAGAGCACCAACTCAGCTCATTCTGCCTCTGGCAGCCCAAACAACAGTAAATCAGCCCAGTCAGAAGCTGATTTCGCGACTCTGGGTGGTTCAGAAACCGCGCTGAGACGTTCCAGTCGTCCTTCGGTCCAGCCGGTCAGGTACAATGACTACTAGTTGAACTCGAATGAAGGTTTTGAAGTGTTATTGCTCTTGACGAATGACAAACCAAGCAATTACAGTGAAGCAAAAACAAAACCTGAGTGGGTGAAGGCGACGCGAGCTGAGATCGATTCAATCGAGAAAAACAAAACATGGTGCTTAACGGATCTACCAAGCGGGTGTAAACCAATCGGTTTAAAATGGGTATTCAAAGTAAAACGGAATGCCGATGGGTCCATAAATAAACACAAGGCACGGCTTGTGGCAAAGGGATATGTGCAACAACCTGAGATTGACTTTGACGAATTATTCGCCCCGGTTGCACGAATCGAAACGATACGATTTTTAATTGCACTTGCAGCAAATGATGGGTGGGAAATCCACAACTTAGACGTGAAGACGGAGTTTCTACATGGTGACTTAAAAGAAACTGTTTACGTTCACCAACCGGAAGGGTTCGAGAAACCGAAAGAAGCGCATAAGGTGTACAAGTTATCGAAAGCCTTATACGGTCTAATACAAGCTCCGAGAGCTTGGAATATCAAGCTTGATGGAATATTAAAAAAGATGAATTTCCATCGGTGCATGCAAGAGCAATCCGTTTACCGAAAGAAGACCGGGTCCTCAATATTAATTATTGCTGTTTATGTGGATGATTTATTTGTGACAGGTTCTTGCTTGAATATGATAAACGAGTTCAAGAATGTGACACCCGGCAAATTCAGGTTAATATCCATACCCGACTATTACTTGAATTCACGTGATTTCACTTGCATCATACTTAATTATAGAGTAATTAAGTACATATTTCGTTTAATAAGTCCATTCGTTTCATTTCATTTCATGCATCGGTAATCGGGCGGATTATCGGGTCACACACGCGTCCTGTCACACGAACATTAACGAATATTAGAAATAATATTTAGACATATATTTGATGTGTATAAATTACATGTAATACTGTGATTTAATATTTCATGCTTATGTGAATTTTTCCGGAATTTTTAGAGCATCTTTTATTTTAACGCTTTTTAAGCGGATACGCGATATGTGCCAACAACATTAATTTAGATTTTATAAAAACAATGGGTTTACTAATTGGGTTGAATGAATTCAGCAATTTAAATAAATGGTCCATTTAGGAGCCCAAATCCCTTGCAAAAGCCCCTTAAAACTCAAGAAAGCCCATAACCCATTTACTAAAACTCCCTTACACTCACTAATCCCTCATTTCCACCTAAACCCTAAACCTAATCTCTCCCCTCTCCTCTCTTTCTCTCGGTCGTAACCCTCCCCACCTAGCCACCATCTTTCAAAATTTGCTTCATCCATCCAAGAGTCCTAGGAGCTAATTGAAGGTGTTCTAAGGTGATTCAAGCCACCTACTCCTACATTCAACCATCATACTTAGATTTTGTAAGTTCCTACCCATATTTTTTCACCATTTTCGGCCATAAGTGGGTCACCACTCATCCAAACGATTTTCGTTGTTAAAAGGTCTCTAAATCCATGTTTTAATCAATAGTTTTCATAAAATAAAGTTGTTGATACATATATGCACATTTTATGGTTTGAAATACTTGTTTATGTTGATTTTTGCTCGTTTCTATTTATAGAAACTTTATTGATTGAGTTTTTGTAGAAATGTGTATATGATATGGTTGATGGTTTGGATGATACTCATAATAGTAGAATAAGTAGGAAATATAATCTTTTTTGTTGAAATGTCGTTTTTCACTAGGTTATGGTGACTTACTATTTAAGGAAACTTTAATTTTGCATATTTTGTGTTATGAGTTTCTATTGGATAAAAACTTGATATTATGGTTCTATAATATATATTAAAGTAGTAAAAAGAGTTATTTGAGGTTACACATGTGCAATAGGGTCGTTTGGACCACTTTCCTAAAAAGGAAACTTTAATTGTTCATGATTTGTATGTGTAGGCTATAAATGTTTAAAGTAGGTTATATGGCCTTATTACAATATGAATAGGTGACTTATGAAAGAATATGTGATTTGGAATGGTGTAATGACATGTTTTGGTGAACCTTGCTAAATAAGGAAACTTTAATTGTTGAGAAACTTCATAATTGCTTGAAATAAAAAGTAAATGCATAGAATCATGTTACTAATATGTTACTATTATAATTTCATGTATAACTTGTTTGTTTGGGCTATGGCACCTCAAGTGCACTAAAACCCTAATTGTCAAAAATGGAAACCTGGTTATGTTAAGAGTTATGGAATTTTGCAATGACATATTATGCTACTTGTTTGAAAGTGTTGAAATGATACTAATAGGTTATTAATATGATGACATGAATTATGTGTATGAAATGTGCCATAAAGATGTGCAAATGCTATGTCACTTATCACATGTTAATTTCTTATGCAACTAGTTGAAGCATGTATGTTATGTCACAAGGTGTTACTTATACATTACTTAGGTACAACTTGTATGTTCCTTATGTGTCACACATGTACAACTTATGTGCTACTTAGGTGTTACACATGTACAACTTGTAAGATACTTATGTGTTACATGTTTACAACTTATATGTTACTTGTGTGTTGTTTATACATGACTTCAATATGAGTCAACATTGGTCAACATTTTGTTTGACCCGGCAAGCACCTAGCCGCCAACCCGCCTAGTCGGCAAGCACATAGCCGGCAAAGACCTAGCCGGCAACACACCTGTCCGGCACCCGTCTAGCCGCCAAACTTCTTCCGGCACCCAACTAGCCGCCAATCACCTTAGCCGGAAACAACCTAGCCGGCAACCCACCTAGCCACCAAACATCATCCTGGCACCCACCTAGCCGGCAAAGTACACGTGGGCAGACCCCTGTGTTGACACGTTGCCAACTATTTTTGAGCCTCTAACTTGCGTGTCATATTATCATTGATTTGTTTTGGATAGTTTTTTAGTTTCAAAAAGTCAATGTTTATTTTGACAATTTTTGTAGTCAAAATGTTTATTTTGGAAATTTTCTCACAATGAATCCCTAGATACAAGATGTAAAACGAAGCTGTGAGCGTGAGAAAGAGAAAGAGTTCTGAGTCCGTCTCTCTCTCTCTCTCTCCTTCTCCCTCTCCCTTTCTATTATTTTAAATTAGTTTTTTTTATTTTATATAAATCTAACTTAAATTATTTTATATATAAAGAATGATTGTTTTTTATTTAGAAATCTAGCTTAAATTGATTAATAATATGTTGTTGTACATTATTGTGAAAAAGTGTGTGAGTGTCAAGATAGGCTCATGCAACTAGATCCTTGTTTATTTAAAGTTAATCCACAACATGGGGAGCTCTATTCAAGTAATATGATAAATACTGAATATTCTATTTCAACTTGGGGCGTTTTCAGGTTCTACGATACAAGCAAATAAAGTAATCGTTTTAGACCATAAATTTTAAGTGTCCAAAAAATTGAAAAGTCTTCTTTAATCGTTGAATGTATATTATAGGTTATTGTCATGATATAAAGTCTAAACATTAATATAAGTTTTGACGTTTTATAAAATTACATTTAAACACTACAAGAAATTTGACCTATCCCGAAGCCTTTTTGCAACGACATGTCGTAGCAAAAGGGTCTCTTCGACGACATGTCGTCACAATATCTTTTGCCGGCTTAGCTTCGACGCTAAAAGTTCATTATGTCGTCGTAAAAGTGTCGTCGTAATAGACCCCCTTTTTGCGACGACAAAATGGTTTTTTCAAATTCCTTTTTCCTATTAAAAATAAATGAAATTAAAATAATATTGAACTTTTTGCGACGATCGTCGCAAAAGGTCTTTTTTTAAATAATAATAAATTGAAATTATGGAAACCTTTTTGGGACGACATGTATGAAGCAACAAACATTGTTATAAATTTCTCAATCAGGACATGTATGAAGCAACAAACATTGTTATAAATTTCTCAATCAGGCCTTTAACTTCTAGACCCCCCCCCCCCGCCCTCTATTCAACTTATCAATCAACCACGCTGGTATCATTAGTAGATATCAATTAATAAAATAGGCAAAAGGGACGATAGAGATGAAGTGTTTGACAAAATTTCTTTAAAATAAACTAAATTAACAAAAACCTATAAAAATCTAAAAGAACTTATACATACACATATATAACTTATACACATACAACAAAGGAAAAAACGTAAATTAACTAATATGACGACATGTCGTCGGGAAACATTTAAAGGTCCAGAAAATAGCAAAAAAGAGTATATCTTACTATACGAAGAAGATGACTAGCTCCGGAGGTGGATCACGGGAACGAACGGCTGTGACAGCAGGGGACGAGGGTGGCTCACAGCATGGACGACGGTGGTGAGCCTGTGACGGGGGTGGCTCACGGAGATGACGTGGTCATAATAAGGTGGTCAAAAGGTCAAATTCAACTAAAACCGACGACACGTCGTCATAATAAGGTGGTCTATGCCGACGACAAATGTTTTCGGTAACAAGTCGTAGCTTTTGATTCTTGTAGTGAAAAACTTACATATATTTACAATAATTGTTCGAAATCGATATCCATAATCACAGGATCGAAATAACACAAGACTAACAAGAATTTGTTCTTCATTTATAAACCGTAATCGTTTACATTTGTACTGAAAGAAACAACTAACAAACGAATCCGACTAACCTATTTATACTAAGCAAACCGTCGTGTCTCTCTTCGCCGGAAACCGACTCTTCAATCGTCGCTTCGGCAGTTGCTTCAGCCGTGAACCATCGCGACGTTTCTCTTTTGTCTACACGTCGGTTTCCTTTGCAAACCTAATTCCTATATTACTAATCTGGTCCCTAGACTATTATAACTAATACAAACACAACTAAAACTATTTACAAGATGAACCCTATACTTTCCTAAACAAGACTTTTACAATTAAAATGTCCAACAATAATTTTACAAAAGTCTTAATCACAAAATATGTTGAACAGATCATGATTTCAATAAATAATAATAAATCAAGTTGCGTAAATTAGTTTTGGCATCCAATGGATCAATTGGATATATCAGTTTACTACTAATTTAATAACTATGACGTACTTTTAATTCTTTACTGATGGAAACAATGTTATTGCGTGGAAGAATGAAATAAATAAATAAATATATTGTGCATTATAAATTATGACGTTACATCGTTTTCAAATTGACGGCATGGTGACAATATTTTAAGAGTTATTTAAATATTTTCTCTTGTTAAGCCTCTTAATAACATATATATCCAATCATAAAAATTAATTACATATTTACTCAATCCTTATACAATTATCTATTTACCCTCTTATGTTTTAAAACCTAATAATGATATATTTAGGAAGGGATATATGTAAATATTATTTTAATTGGTTCATTAAGGGTAAAATAGTAATTCAATAAGTTATTTTAAATGAATTGGGTAAATCTATACTAATAAATAAAGGTTTAAAATAGACACTTGTCACTTTCTCGTGCCTCCTCACATTGGTTTTCTCGCCTCTCTCTCCTAATAAATACGCTTGTATCTTATTAAATAATTATGATATTATAAATATATTATTAAAGTAAAATACTAATTATATTAAATAAGAATATATAGTAGGAAATCAAAATATAACTAATTAAAGAAAAATACTAATTTGTTATATACACACATTTCCACTTGATATATCTCGAGATGATCATAATAGTCTGACAAGTTATGATTTATTTACAAATTTATAAGTTATATCATTTTCAATATACAACCCGTGTAATACACGGGATTCTAACCTAGTATGTAATATATATGTTTTAGGAAGGGAAAATATGTAATTAAAATTAGGAGTTGGGTAAATATGTAATAAATGAAGTTAGGAAGGGGATATATGTAATGACCCATATTTTAAATAGAGAAAACCATAATAAATATAGAGTTAAATACGGTTTTGGTTCATGTGGTTTACACAAATAACCATTTTATTTCAAAAGTTTAAATATAACTTTTTTAGTCCAATAGTTTCATTTTCATAACAACTAAAGTCCAACCTACTAACACCATCCAAATTTTCTATTAAATTTATGTAAAGAGACGATAAAACCTATGTTAAAAAAATTTTTAAAAAAATAATATTTATTTCTCTCTTTTCTCTTATAAAAAACCCTAACTTCTCTTCATCTCTATTCTCTCATCCCCCTCCCCTGCACCTCCACCTCCGACAGGCAGCCATATGCACCTCCCTTCCATGACTATCGACTTCAACCCCACCACCCTCGTTTGCACCATCTATCACACCCCAACCGACGGCGGATTATACGTCGGGGCGGACGCGGTTGTTCAATAGCACAAGGTTGACTATTAAAGTTTCGATATTTCATTAGATAATAATTTAAGATTCAATACAAGGAACATAACAAGAATACAACGTTTAATTTATAAGTAGTCTAGGTCCAAAGCATCCTATGTGATCACAAATAAGCCTCATGATGTAGAACCTGAAACATGTGAAAGAATCGGTCAACTACAAAATAGTTGGTGAGATACAAAGGTTTTGACACAGTTTAACAAGTATTTGAGAAGAATTTACAACTCACTATGATATATGCATTCTATAATTTAAGTATGAGAACAAGTATCTTAAACATTGTGCACTTCAACCCTCCAACCAAGTTTAGGCATAACCCGCAGGTTACCCTTATAAGTCTCAAGTCTCAAGTTTAAAGTTTAATTCAGTAACAATCACCAAGGGCTCCCCCCCCCCCCCGAAGGGGTCAATCAATCAAGGTGGATTGGTCAAATACAATAGATCTATCATTGTTACTATAGGCTTGATCAAAGTTAATGAATGTGCTAGTTTTAAGTTTAATCTAAGCATACAAGTCTCAAGTTTAACATAAGAATAAGCATCTAGTCATAGTTGTACAAGAATTGTATAAGTTTAAAGTTTTGAACATGTTTCACCCCAAAAGTATAGAAAGGAAAAAGGGGCTAAGTATACTCACTTGGATTGATGAAGAGTATCCGATAAGAGTAAGTTTGCAAGACTTTGAGGGAGAATATCCTCACAGTAAGCCTAAGAATTTAAGTCTAAAGTTTTAAGCAAAAAGTCTAAGACAACGATTTGGGATTTCAAGATTTGACTAGGATTGTCTAGGGTTCCAAATGGGAGGTGGGTTGGTTGTGTTTATGAATTTTTAAATCAAGTTTAAAATAAGGTTTTGAATGATTCAACCAAGGCTTGGATTTCAAAGCTAAATAAGTTCATAGTTTAAAATAATTATTGTTTTAAAAATAATCATTTGAGATAAGGATAAAATATATATATAATAATTATTTTAAGAGTAAAATAATTATTACAAGTATCCAAAGACTAAATAGTGAGTTAGAATTAATAATAATTATTAAAGTATAAATTATGAATTAGGGTTTATAATAATCATCAAAAGGCTAAATAATTATTAAGGGTAGATAATAATTATTTAGAGAGTAATTGATTTCTAAAAGTAAATAATGATTATTTAAAGAATAAATGATAGTAATAACTATTTCAAGATTAAAATAATTATTAGGGATAAAAATATTTTTCGTTTAAAGGGGTATATAATTGTTAAGGATAAACAATTATTTACAAGAAGAATTATCTCATCTTAGCAATATAAATCATTGAAGATTTGTTTAAAAGATTTAAGTATTAAACATTTACTTTACAAATTAAAATGAGATGTTTATAAGTATTTATGAGTGTGTAAAATGCTTAATTTGAATTTCTCATAAGGTTTATATTTTAAGTATTAAGAAATAAATAATTATTTCTCTTTTCAAATTTGTGTACACATTTTAATTTCTGTTTATAAAACATAAGTTTTATAAATATTTTCAAGTTTATAAGATCTATATAAGTTTCCTGAATTTATTAAAGGTTTATAAATTAAAGATTATAAAAATTCCTTTAATTTTAGAAAGGACTTTATAAATTAAGTTTTATTGTTCTCATAAAATAACTTATATGAAATCACAAGTTTTACAAAAGTTTGGAATACTTTTATAGTTTTTAAGGATTTAAAACTAAAACTAAGGATTTAATTTTTATAGCTTTAACTAAGTTTTATTTGATTAAAAATGTTCCAAAATGTAAAAGTGTAATTAAAAATCGTTTTTAGGTTTATCTAAGTTTAACAGTATTTATAAAAATTATTAAAAGTTTAAATCTGTTTTAAAAGAAGCAAAAAAACTGGGCTAACCGAGTTCGAACTCGGGTATGTCCCGGGTCGCCCAGCACACACAAGCACTAACCATCCCGACTACGGGTTCGTTAATGTATACTATGAAACGGAAAATCTTTTAAACACAGACTCAGTTCGGCCCCCAAATTGATATGAACCCTAGAATCGAATTCGTCCAAATACGGATCGAATCACCATCCGTTTATGAAATTAAACAGAGGGATTTTGATCCTCTCGTGAAAACGATCGTGATGCATACAAGGAATACCTGATTTGATGTAGTAACAAGTGAGAACGCGCTTGAAGGTCGAGGTCGCGGTCCACGGTTCCAATCGTCAAATGCAGGTGTGTTTGAACGAATTGAGAGAGTAGTGAGTTGTAGTGTGTTGTCGTTGATGCTACTGGGGTCGATTTTATAGCCGATTCTGGCATTTAATGAGTGAACGGTTGGGGAGGTGGGGGTTGAGCCGACGGCTTTGAATTCGAACCCATGCGCGGCCGGGACTCGAAATAGGACATTGATTATTCTAGGGGCTTGGTCGCATGCGCGAATGGAACCCGAGGTTCACTGTATTTGGACGGGAAAACAAAATTTCGATTAAACGGGTTTGAAACCGGCCTCTGCAGGCCTCGAACTCGCGACCAGTTTGGCATCTGGGAGTTTGAGTTTATTACGAACAGGCCCCTGAAGTTTTCAGCTTTTGTCATTTGATGTAAAGACTTAGGTTTTAAGTTTAGAATAAGTTTCTAAAATGGCAACTTTAGTCCCTTGATTTTTATACAAAATAAATATGTTTTATTTTTTTTTTATGAAAACTAGATTAGTTTCATAAGTTTTATTTCCTTTATCATTTTATATATTAATAAAATAATTTCTAGGATTTATGTAAGCTTAAGTATTTTTTTTTTAAATTAATTTTATTTATATAACTACAAATTTGTAAAGTTTTAAGGATTGAAATGATATTTCAAAAAGAAACACACACGTATACATATATATACATATATATACATATAAGCATAATTGATTTCCTTAAATTGATATCAAATAAATGAATATTTATTGTTTAAGAAAATAGTTTTAAATAAGAATTCAAAATTAAAAATAATACGGGCAAGCGATTAGAAAAAGGTACATCGAAAAATCCGGGATATTACAGTCTCCCCTACTTTAGAAATTTTCGTCCCGAAATTAAAGTGGAAGGGTTTAGTTCGGGATACGATACGCATAAGGATAATGAGAAGGATGCTTCACGTTCCCTAGTAAACTCTGGGTTACGTTTAGTGTTTTAAATGAGATGGAATGACAGGAATAAGATTACGCTCGAGTTTCTAAGTTTTCAAAGCATATGGTTGTCAAAAGTTTCCTTACGAAGCATATAGTCTCATTGAAATAGATGAAGATTTGTTTTCGAAAATGCATTTGAGAGAATAACTGATGAACTTCCATTCAAGTTTTAAAGTAAGATGCATAACTCAGAATGGATTTGACGATAGTGAAATGTTTTGAGTTTGTAGACTATTACGTCTATGGATTGCTACGGTACCTAAGTTCCGTGGCTCCCTTTTACGATTAGTCTTAGATCGTAGCACACGACAGAGTTTACTACGTCTTTCCATACGCTGATTTTCATACTTACATGTGCACCCGCAAGCATTTAAATCGTCGCATAGTCCGCATAGGTCCTTCCGTTTGTGTGTGGATCAAGAAAGAGTACAAGAATTTGTTTAACTCATGACTAGTGTTTCTACGTAAGAGTGATCATTGATTAACGAGTCCCTTAGATAGAAACGTCATTCAATGATTAAAGAAAAGAATGTGACAAGATTTAGAGTTTCAAAGTTTCCTCGTGATTGATCAAGAATACTTCAATCATTGAGTAGTTTAAAGTCTTTACACTTTCCTCGGGTTTGATCAAGAATACATCAAACCTTGAGTAGTTTAAAAGTCTTATACGTTCATCATGTTTGAACAAGCATACGTCAAACATGGAGTAGTTTAAAGTCTCATACGCTCATCATGTTTGAACAAGAATACGTCAAACATGGAGTAGTTTAAAGTCTCATACGTTCATCATGTTTGAACAAGAATACGTCAAACATAGAGTAGTTTAAAGTCTCATACGTTAATCATGTTTGAACAAGAATACGTCAAACATAGAATAGTTTAAATTGTGTTTGAACAAGAATACGTCAAACATAGAATAGTTTAAATTGTGTTTGAACAAGAATACGTCAAACATAGGATAGTTTAAATCGTGTTTGAACAAGAATACGTCAAACATCGGATAGTTTAAATTGTGTTTGAACAAGAATACGTCAAACATCAGATAGTTTAAAGTCTCTTAGTTTAGCCTCAGTGTATAGAAGTATACGATTACGTTTTGAGTATAAAGCGGTTATCTAAATACTCTAGTATTTAGGAGAGGTGTGGGACAGCGTTTGGAACGGGATTAACCGTTATACGCTTTCTCACAGAAGATTCGAGTTGTCCAGAAGATTAGGTGGATCCCGATGTTAAGTTTAGATAGGAGTCAGGGGATGTACTTCTGCTAAAGAGAGTAATGTCCTCCTTCCTGCTAGTGTCTAGTATCAAGAGTGAAGTTTTCCCGTGTATATAAAAACGAACGTTTTATCAAGTCTTACAAGGTTTAGTTAGGACGAACACAAAAAGTTTTCAAGACTAAGAATCCAAGTATGAATTTGAAAGTAGGATAAGTCAGTTGAGTTTCAAGTTTCAGTATTAAGCTTTACATGATCCTTTATTGATCATGTTTGGTTTTAAGAACACGGGATTGAGTATTTGTACAAGTTTTACATGACTCAAAAGTCTCTGACCTCATAGTTGTGTATACGAAGTTTAATGTTTTAGCAACGTGTATTTAAGCTTTTAGTCCCCGGTGTGATTTTTAGTAAGTCTTTTACGTGACAAGAGTTGAATGAGGAAAGTCTCCAAGCATAGGGTGACGGGAAAAGTTTCGATAAGGTTTATGATAGTGTGTTTACAAATGATTTATCTTGATTCATAACAGAAAGTATAGTTTTCTTTTGTATAGAATGTAATTAAGGTGTTCAAAAAACGACGAGTTAGGCATCGATAAGTAGTACGAGTAAGATTTATAAAAGATAGGTGTGATTGTCAAGCGAAAAGTTGGTCAAGTTTACAAGTGTTAAGTCTATACAAGAAGTAAGGGTCATGGTTGTTTTAGGGTAATGATTCGTAAGTCGTGTTGTTTTTGAATAAGTGCTTACGAATTAGAAGATTTGTTCAAGATTTATTCCTCAGGTACACATGTCACTTAGGATTTTTATAGTTTAATGCAACGTTGTTAATTATCTCAAGTACTAACGTAAGTTGCTTTTGACGAAAGTGTTTGGGTAGGTGTGTTAAGTTTACAATGATGAAAGGAAAGTTAGACTAGTAAATGATGACAAGATGAAATTTCAAAATAGTTTCCATTTAGATGTTTCAAAATTGGGACTTCTAGCCCTTACATAATACAATTTAAACGGAAAATTAAAGTGTGTAAGTAAGTTGATTAAATATGTTCAAAAGGTTTTTATTCATAATACTGAGTCATCACAGTAATATTTTCAAAAATAGTTTTTAATTGGAAGTTGATGGGATAACGAGGAAGATTCCCGGAAGAAAGGGGTGGTCACAAGGACTCACTTAAGTACCCTATTTCCCTAGCCAGAACTTCCTCATGGGCCTACAACTTCTCTCAGTTGTTGTCACCGATGTTTGGGTTTATGGTACTATGTCGAGGTTCATTATGGGTTTAGAGTCTTAAACGTGGAGCTCGTTTATTCTATAGTAGGCTTCTTCTCTTGCGGGAAAACGATTAGGTTACTAATCACTTTGTTAATGTACTTTAGGTTTAAAAGACATTAAGTTTTTTTTTGTTCACAAGAAGCGGTGATGTGTAAGTTTTAAGGACGTATGAAGGTTTTGAGATCAAAAGTGTAACAAAGTTTTGAGTTAGTCATAAAATGAAGTTTGCTTGAGTGACGAAAAATGAAATGAGACACAAGGGTTTCCCCTTATGTGCCAAGTTTATAAAGTAATGAAGCTTGTAAAAAGACTTGTATGTCAATACATAGTTTTAAATGTGCTGGTATTACAAGGATCATGAAGTTTAAAGATGTATAAACACTTTGAGATGTATAAGAGTGTAGCAAAAGTTTGAGTGAGTTATTTATAGTAGTTTGGTTGGGTGATGAAAATAAGATGAAACACAAGGGTTTCTCTTTAAGTGTTATATTCATAAAATAGGAGAATTTGTAGAGTAATACATAGTTTTAAGGGTTGTATTACAACGATCACGAAGTTTACTGGGTAGTATTGATATGCTACGAACTATACGCAAAAACCTACAAATTCTAATATTTATAATAAAACGGACAAACCTAAACTAACGCGCACAATACGGCAAGTGTACCGATCGTTTGCAGAATAGATAGATAAGACCGAGTATCGAACCTACGGACACTGTATGTACAGCGAAATACTGACTCAGATGCAGGATAACTAATTACAAAAGGGGGGTTTCTTTTATTTAAGAGAGAAATAAAGTATAGAAAATAAAGGAAAAGACGAGGACAAACAAACTAGCGTGAGAATAACTACGGAACGAAAACAGATAGGGTGAAAGCACTACCTAGGCCCGAATCCTACACGTGTCTGACGAAGGTTCTATCGGTAATGGAACTGATGTGATACCGGGATCTTAAAATACTAAACTCAAAGGGAACCTAGAGCACCCTCGACCCTTCTCAAGGATTGTCAACTAAGATACCTAAAAGCCGTTAAACCACCGGCTGGACGGGTTCCCCTCACAGGTCATCCAGTCTACTCAAGAAGTATCCGCTAGACAATCTACCTCACAGCGCGAAAGTCTCAATACACCTAAGTGCAAGGGATAACTAAGAATTTCCTATTGGACTCGGTAAACAAGATGCGAACGACGAACTAGACAGACCTTCTCACAAAGATTCTAAACTAGCGATCAGACACACGAGATAAACCGACAATCTCTCACCTCATAGCTATTAAGATTGGTTGAATATTTAGATTTACCAATTCACGAATTTCATTCCTATGGAATACTACATCTAGCAAACCATCCAATAATCAAAAACACACGGCAATTGATCTAGCATGCACCTATTATATGAAAGACATTCATCAAAGCACATGAGGACTGAAAAATCATTCAATTGATAATACTAAATACGCATACACATCCAATGATCAAAACCAAGTTTGTTACATCATGAGTTCTTCACATTCAAAAGTTCCAAAAACCAATGTTAAACATGTGCAATCATCTAAACCTAGGTAGACAACAAGAATCTAGCCAAGAAACATATTCAAAATTATAAAACAATAAGTAACTAGGCTGTTCATCATGTTAGAATTGACAAGAAAACAAGAACGAATCAAAAATATGTAACCCGAGGTGAATCCGGCTTCAATTCTTCGATCCCAACGCTTGTAACATCCCAAAATGTCGAGAAATAAAGTTAACGAGTTCAAGCGGGCCAAAGTCGGGCCGGGTCAGTCGCGAACCGGGCTTGGGGAGGTCTCCCCTATAAATAGCCAAGGTCACCACATGTTTCTCTCATTTGCAATTCTAGAGAGAGAAAAACCGTAGAGAGAGAAAGTGTCGGAATCGCACAAGATTGCACCCGCTCGTGTCTCCTGCACTCGTGAAGAGAACCTCCAAAGCGGAATCGTCATCCAGGTAACCATTCGAGCTAAATCTGAGTTTTAGTTCGTTTTTGGGTTTTTCGGGTTTTGGGTGAAAATGTAAGGTTTGAACGGATGAAACTGAAAGATAATCATGGATTTGAGTCCCTTAAGGGAAAACAAACGTTTTGAATGCAAACGGGTTCGGAATCTTGACATGATCAGACCGAATGCGAAAGTTAGGGTTTTTCGTGAAGAACAGGTCGTGCGCACTTGCTAAGTGCGCACGGAGCAGGTCCTGCGCACTTGCTAAGTGCGCAGGAGGAGGAACCTGCGCACTTGCTAAGTGCGCAGGAGAAGGAACCTGCGCACTTGCTAAGTGCGCAGGAGGAGGGACCTGCGCACTTGCTAAGTGCGCAGGAGGCAGAGTCTGCGCACTTGCTAAGTGCGCAGGCAGCAAGGTCTGCGCACTTGCTAAGTGCGCAGACATCAGACTGGTTAAGCAAAGTTATTATGTTTAGAAGGGTTAAACCGTTAGAGTCGGTAATGGTCTGATGTGTATGTAACTACTCAATTCAGATCGTACGTGAAGTCATTGGACCTTCGTTTAGGACAACCGAGACTAGCTTATCAGGTGAGTTCTAGAGCCCTCTTTTAAATGTTTTGTTAATGTTTTTGGGCTGATGTGCATACTTACGAAATGATGTTTAACGAAATGATGTTTTAACAAAACGATGTTTACGAAAGGAAAGGTTTTGAAATGTTTTTGCCAAAAAGGTTACGAATGCTTTATGAACGGTCTAAATGAGGAAATGTTTAATGAGAAGAGAAAGAGGTAAAGGTTTTAAAGAAGTCATTACAAATCTAATCTGTCGAATGAATGGAATTGACGAATGAAGTCTGGGAAATGAGATTCCCAGCCTTGTGGTAGATTATGGACAGCGAGCCATAGTTGCCACAAGAACAACAGGGGCATTGTCTATGTGGCATGTCAATGGTTATGATGTTGTACAACTGGTAAAGGGAGTAACGACGGTTACTCAGGGGTTAACGAGATCCTATGTAAGGTTAAATTATGATCTGACGGTGTCATTGGCCGTGAGCCGTGGCCGTCGATGGAAGTTGTCGGTTTATGGACATGAGAGCCATAAGGGCAACTTAATGGGTATTGTCGGTCCTCGTGCAGTTAGCCTTGGGGGCAATACCAAAAAGGGAATTGACGGAATGTATGGTATTGTCGGTCTTCGTGCAGTTAGCCTTAGGGGCAATACCATACTAAATGACGGAACGAAGGGTAACACATATTTAGATAATAATGTATGACTTAAATGAATGTTAAAAGTTTTAAAGAACGATCCGTTTAACGGTGTTTATGATTATGATGTTGATGATGATATGGGTATGAAACCTTTTTAAAGATGTTATTATTACATGCTTTTGTGAAAGGTTTTACTAAATGAATGATACGTTTTTGGCAAATGTTAATGTTAAAGTTTTTTATGAAATGCTAGAACTCACCAGCGTAGCTGACTTTTTAGTATGCACATTCAGGTTAAGGCAGGTATGGACGATGGACGGTGATGCTTGGCAAGCGAGAAGAGTTACCTGGTCGATCATGAAGACTGGCATCCCGTTATGAGTTGTTTATGTTAAGTTTATGTAATTATGTTTTAAACAATGTTTACGCTTCCGCATGTATGAACAATGATGACGTTATGTTTGAATGAAATTTTCCGCTGCGTTATTTGATATTCATGTTTAAGAACTGTTTGTGAATGAGTAAATCCAACGAGTGAGGCCTCTCGGGTTAGGGGCCTTACAAGTTGGTATCAGAGCAATAGTTTGAGAGATTCGGACACTCCCAGTGTCTGAACTTAAACTGTGAATGGGACCGAAAGCGGATGCCAGTACGGGTAACTCGAGCCACAGCATCAGGTATGAAAAGTAGAGTATGTGTATGTAGTATGCCTTAGAAAGGGTTAGGAAAGGACTTGTGTTCGGATGGAATCACAAAGGTGGTCAAATAGAAATCGAAAGGTAGTGTAATGGTTAATTGCAGATGGCCAGTGTATATTAACATCTTACAGTACTTATTGAATTTTATTTGTTAACTAGCGTGATGACATTGGATTTCTTGTCTTATAGAACGAAATGGCGAGGAGAGGGAACGGAAGGCGTGGTGGCCGTACCGGTGGTCGTACCGGCGGTCGAAATGGTAGGCGTGGCAGGATTCCTGCGCGCCAAGAGCACAGCGAAGAAGGAAGTGTTCACACTGAACCGACGGTTAGTGTGCATGGAACTGAACAGACACAGGTTGCAGAACAACCTTTCACTTTTGAACCAGAAGTGAGAGCAGCCATAGCTCGAGAGTTCTCCGAGTTGATGAAGAATTCTCTGCCAGGTCTGTTGGCAGAAGCATTGAAGCAGGTCAATGGGGAAGGTGGGTCTAACCCGACGGTTGATACCCTGAACACTGAGGCAATCAACGCACCGCCTGCTCGTGGATGCGACTATAAGTCCTTCAAGGCATGTGACCCGCCAGTCCTGACAGGAAAGAAAGACGCGGTAGCTACGTTTGACTGGATAATCCGTATGGAGGCTGCCATCCGTCTCAGCGAATGTCGAGCGGATCAAGTTGTGAAATTTGCTGCTAACTCCTTGAGGGAGGAAGCATCCCATTGGTGGGAAGGTGTACGTCAGGCAAAAGGGAGCGAGATTGTGGATGCGATGATGTGGGTTGACTTGAAAACTTTGGTGATCAAGAATTTCTGCCCAAGGAACGAGATTGAGAAGGTAGAGAGGGAATTTCTAGGTTTGAAGGCCGGGAACATGACGCACCGGCAATATACAACCCGATTCAATGAACTGGTACGTCTGGTGCCACACCTTGTCACTACTGAAGAGAGAAAGATTGCCTGCTATATTCATGGGTTGCCGGACCAGGTCCGCACCTATGTTAAGGCAAACGCCCCTACTACCTATGATTCGGTAGTAGAACTGAGCGGCGTAGTATTTGATGATCTGGCACTGAATGTCGCCGCCATCGGGGAACCAAAGAAGAGACCGAGCTTCTCAAACAAGCGAACTGGTGGAAAGGTGTTTGGGGCTCGCGATAAAAGGGCTCGGGTGGATGAGCCGACTGTTTGTAAGAAGTGTGGAAAGGAGCATGTAGGTGAATGTAGACTGGGATCTAACCTGTGCTTTAAGTGTGGCAAGACCGGATACTACGCCCATGAGTGCACACAACACTACAAGTGCTACAACTGTTGGGATTTCGGTCATCTGAGTAGGGACTGCCCGAAGCCAAGGATGGGGGAAACCGGGAAGGGAAAGGGCCCGGAAAAGAAGGGAGAGGGATCTCGTGCAAAGACTCGTGCGTACGCGCTGACGCAAGACCAGGCCAGAATGGACCCCGACGTGGCGTCAGGTACGTTCGTCCTTGACAACACTCTTGTTTCTGTGTTATTTGATTCGGGTGCCAGTAAGAGTTTTATATCTGCGACTTTTTGTAAACGCGTGAAGTACACTGTCAGTAAGTTAGAAAGGGCCTTTAGCGTAGAAACCGCTGAGGGTAGAACTGCAAGAGTAACCGATGTAGTTGAAAACTCCACGATAAAAATAGAAGGTCATAGGTTCCCTGTCAGATTGTGTGTTATGGTTTTGGGAGGGTTCGATGTCGTGTTAGGCATGGATTGGCTAACTGCTAATGAAGCGCAAATTATATGTAAACGAAAGATAATCCGACTCAAGGCTCCGGATGGTAGCAAAGTCGAGGTTTTTGGAGATCGTGACGTCCCGATGCCAAACGTCATCTCGATGATTAAGGCAACAGATTACTTGAGGCGCGAATGCGAGGCTTATCTGGTGTACGTGATTGACAAGTGTAAGGAAGTGAAGGAACTAGACGATGTACCCGTGGTACGCGAGTACCCGGAGGTGTTTCCAGAGGATTTGCCTGGGATACCACCCGACAGAGAGATTGAGTTCCGAATAGACTTAGTACCAGATGCCCAGCCCGTGGCTAAGGCTCCATATCGACTAGCACCAGTGGAAATGAAAGAACTTATGGTACAACTAGACGAGTTACTTGAGAAAGGATTTATCCAACCAAGCATCTCACCTTGGGGTGCTCCGGTGTTGTTCGTAAAGAAGAAAGACGGTTCGATGAGAATGTGTATTGATTATCGTGAGTTGAACAAACGTACCGTGAAGAACAAGTACCCGTTACCAAGGATCGACGACCTGTTCGATCAATTGCAAGGCGCAAGTTGGTTCTCAAAGATCGACCTTCGATCCGGGTACCATCAGTTGAAGGTGAGGGACGAAGATATACCGAAAACGGCATTTTGCACACGTTATGGACACTTTGAGTTCCGCGTAATGTCTTTTGGATTGACGAACGCCCCTGCAGCATTTATGGATTTGATGAATAGAGTTTGTCGACCCATGCTGGATCGATCGGTGATCGTGTTCATCGATGATATCCTCATCTACTCCAAGAATGAGGGTGATCACGCGTGTCACTTGAAAGAGGTATTGGAGGCTCTAAAGAAGGAAAGGTTGTATGCTAAGTTCTCCAAATGCGCGTTCTGGCTTAGGGAAGTCCAATTCCTAGGTCACGTCATTAACACGAACGGCATTATGGTTGACCCAGCAAAGATAATGAAGGTAAGGGAATGGAATACTCCTAAGACGCCAACTGAAATCCGCAGCTTCTTGGGATTGGCAGGCTACTATCGGAGATTCATCCAGGACTTCTCGAAAATAGCTTCGCCATTAACAAAGTTGACTCGGAAGGAGGTTAAGTATGAATGGGGTTCGACCCAAGATGAGGCGTTTAAGAAATTGAAGGAAAAGCTAACTCAAGCTCCAGTCTTGGCCCTTCCCGAGGGCAGTGAAGATTTGGTGGTATACTCTGACGCTTCGGGTCGGGGATTGGGGTGTGTGTTGATGCAGCGTGGTAGAGTGATTGCATATGCGTCGCGGCAGTTGAAGGTTCACGAAGTCAACTATCCGACTCACGATTTGGAACTTGCTGCTGTCGTATTTGCATTAAAAATCTGGAGACACTATCTGTACGGGGTAAAGTTTACTATTTACTCCGACCACAAAAGTTTGAAGTACTTCTTCGAACAAAAGGAGCTTAATATGAGGCAGAGGAGATGGTTGGAACTCCTGAAGGACTATGACTGTGAAATAATGTACCATTCTGGAAAGGCAAACGTGGTGGCAAACGCTCTAAGCCGAAAGGATGTGCCTACTCCTATCAGAGTGAAAGCTTGCCAGTTGGTGGTAACATCGGATGTGATGAGAGAAATAGAAAGAGCTCAAGATGAAGCTTTGAAGGAAGAAAATATAAAGAAAGAAAGGATGGTTGGCCAACGGGACAAGTTGGAATATAACACCCTCGGTGTTAGAACGCGTTATGGACGGATATGGATACCTATGGGTGGCGAACTTAGGAGCAAAATCTTGGATGAGGCTCATAAGTCTCGTTACTCTATCCATCCCGGTACCAATAAAATGTACCAAGATCTGAGGAGGGAATACTGGTGGCCTGGAATGAAACGTGACGTGACGAAGTATGTAAGCAAGTGTTTGACTTGCTCGCAAGTAAAGGCCGAGCACCAGAAACCGTATGGAAAGATTCAACCACTTGATATACCGGAATGGAAGTGGGAACACATTACCATGGACTTCATAACTAAGCTACCTCGCACAGCTAAAGGTCATGACGCCATTTGGGTAATCGTGGACCGTTTAACGAAGAGTGCTCATTTCCTACCTATTCGCGAGAAGTTCTCGTCGGAAAGGTTAGCGGAGGTATTTATTAACGAAGTAGTAGCACGGCATGGGATGCCTTTGACGATTGTATCTGACCGGGACACACGATTTACATCGAGGTTCTGGAAAAGATTTCACGAGGCGATGGGCACGAGGCTGAATATCAGCACGGCATACCACCCACAAACGGATGGTCAGTCCGAAAGAACCATTCAGACATTGGAGGATATGCTCCGTGCTTGTATTATTGACTTCGGTGGCAGTTGGGACAGTCATCTACCATTAGCCGAATTCTCCTACAACAATAGTCATCACTCGACGATAGGCATGCCGCCTTACGAAATGTTGTATGGTAGAAGATGCAGGACCCCAGTTTGTTGGGGTGAGATTGGACAGAAGGAATTGGGAAGTCTGGAAGTCATAAAAGAAACGTCAGAAAGGTTTGATCAAATCAAAGCTCGAATGAAGGCCGCACAAGATCGTCAGAAATCCTATGCGGATAAGCGACGAAGGCCTATTGAGTTTGATGTTGGGGACATGGTAATGTTGAATGTGTCTCCCTGGAAGGGAATCATTCGATTCAGAAAGAGAGGAAAGTTAAGTCCGAGGTTTGTCAGACCGTTCAGGATAATGGCGCGGGTTGGGGAAGTCGCTTATCGGTTGGAGTTGCCTGACGAGTTAAGTGGGATTCATCCTACCTTCCATGTATCACACTTGCGAAAGTGTTTGGCGGATGAATCGGCTCACGTACCACTTACTGACATCGAGGTCGACAACAGCCTTAATTACATCGAAGAACCCGTGGCTATCTTAGACCGAAAGGAAAAGCGTTTGCGTAATAAAGTTATTCCATTGGTTAAAGTCCAATGGAGGCACCGAAAGGGATCGGAGGCTACATGGGAAACGGAGGCGGAGATGAGGGAGTCGTTCCCTCAATTATTTGACTTGTGATAGGTTTCGGGGACGAAATCTATTATAAGGGGGGTAGACTTGTAACATCCCAAAATGTCGAGAAATAAAGTTAACGAGTTCAAGCGGGCCGAAGTCGGGCCGGGTCAGTCGCGAACCGGGCTTGGGGAGGTCTCCCCTATAAATAGCCAAGGTCACCACATGTTTCTCTCATTTGCAATTCTAGAGAGAGAAAAACCATAGAGAGAGAAAGTGTCGGAATCGCACAAGATTGCACCCGCTCGTGTCTCCTGCACTCGTGAAGAGAACCTCCAAAGCGGAATCGTCATCCAGGTAACCATTCGAGCTAAATCTGAGTTTTAGTTCGTTTTTGGGTTTTTCGGGTTTTGGGTGAAAATGTAAGGTTTGAACGGATGAAACTGAAAGATAATCATGGATTTGAGTCCCTTAAGGGAAAACAAACGTTTTGAATGCAAACGGGTTCGGAATCTTGACATGATCAGACCGAATGCGAAAGTTAGGGTTTTTCGCGAAGAACAGGTCGTGCGCACTTGCTAAGTGCGCACGGAGCAGGTCCTGCGCACTTGCTAAGTGCGCAGGAGGAGGGACCTGCGCACTTGCTAAGTGCGCAGGAGGAGGGACCTGCGCACTTGCTAAGTGCGCAGGAGGCAGAGTCTGCGCACTTGCTAAGTGCGCAGGCAGCAGGGTCTGCGCACTTGCTAAGTGCGCAGACATCAGACTGGTTAAGCAAAGTTATTATGTTTAGAAGGGTTAAACCGTTAGAGTCGGTAATGGTATGATGTGTATGTAACTACTCAATTCAGATCGTACGTGAAGTCATTGGACCTTCGTTTAGGACAACCGAGACTAACTTATCAGGTGAGTTCTAGAGCCCTCTTTTAAATGTTTTGTTAATGTTTTTGGGCTGGTGTGCATACTTACGAAATGATGTTTAACGAAATGATGTTTTAACAAAACGATGTTTACGAAAGGAAAGGTTTTGAAATGTTTTTGCCAAAAAGGTTACGAATGCTTTATGAACGGTCTAAATGAGGAAATGTTTAATGAGAAGAGAAAGAGGTAAAGGTTTTAAAGAAGTCATTACAAATCTAATCTGTCGAATGAATGGAATTGACGAATGAAGTCTGGAAAATGAGATTCCCAGCCTTGTGGTAGATTATGGACAGCGAGCCATAGTTGCCACAAGAACAACAGGGGCATTGTCTATGTGGCATGTCAATGGTTATGATGTTGTACAACTGGTAAAGGGAGTAACGACGGTTACTCAGGGGTTAACGTGACCCTATGTAAGGTTAAATTATGATCCGACGGTGTCATTGGCCGTGAGCCGTGGCCGTCGATGGAAGTTGTCGGTTTATGGACATGAGAGCCATAAGGGCAACTTAATGGGTATTGTCGGTCCTCGTGCAGTTAGCCTTGGGGGCAATACCAAAAAGGGAATTGACGGAATGTATGGTATTGTCGGTCTTCGTGCAGTTAGCCTTAGGGGCAATACCATACTAAATGACGGAACAAAGGGTAACACAGATTTAGATAATAATGTATGACTTAAATGAATGTTAAAAGTTTTAAAGAACGATCCGTTTAACGGTGTTTATGATTATGATGTTGATGATGATATGGGTATGAAACCTTTTTAAAGATGTTATTATTACATGCTTTTGTGAAAGGTTTTACTAAATGAATGATACGTTTTTGGCAAATGTTAATGTTAAAGTTTTTTATGAAATGCTAGAACTCACCAGCGTAGCTGACTTTTTAGTATGCACATTCAGGTTAAGGTAGGTATGGACGATGGACGGTGATGCTTGGCAAGCGAGAAGAGTTACCTGGTCGATCATGAAGACTGGCATCCCGTTATGAGTTGTTTATGTTAAGTTTATGTAATTATGTTTTAAACAATGTTTACGCTTCCGCATGTATGAACAATGATGACGTTATGTTTGAATGAAATTTTCCGCTGCGTTATTTGATATTCATGTTTAAGAACTGTTTGTGAATGAGTAAATCCAACGAGTGAGGCCTCTCGGGTTAGGGGCCTTACACGCTTGTTCTTGATCAATATCCACTTCTCCTCCTCCGATTTTAGTCCACAATCACCTTCTTGAGGCTAGAATGTTCCTCCTTTTCGTCTTTTGCCGTCACAAGGTGGTCTCCAGCCGCTCCAGGCTTGTTCTTTCTTTCTAGGGTTTCTAATTTTTGGGGTTTTAAAACAATTTCTGTGAAAAACCACCCGTCGCGTAGCGCGACGGGATCTTGCACACTCCTCGCGTAGCGCGAGGGCCTCAGAAAAGACAAAACAGTCGGGCAATTATTAAAAGGGCAATTCTGACATTTTTCAATCCTCGCGTAGCGCGAGGGACTTCCAATACCTGTCGCGCTACGCGACAGGGGTAAAAATCCAGAAACTATCTTTCTTTTTATCCACAACCCTCTCACACGAACCGGAAACTCGTTCTTCTTCGTTTTCAATCATATCCGCTTCCTTTGTGACCTAACAACCATAAGATATAGAAATATTAAGTACAAGCAGTTATAGAAGAAAACCGAAGCAAAACAAACACAAAGTGGGAATAAAATTGACAGTAAAATGCATGTATTTTGCAATACATCAAGTATCTATAAATATAAGTTTATGTATGTAGTTTTTAAGTATATTCTCGTAAGAATTTGTCCTTGAAGGTAACTCCTTCAGGTCATGACTGTCATGTGACAAGACGGGACTTAAGAATCATAGAATAAAGATTATTGAGGAAAGTTTTTGAATCATAACTTTATGAAGTGTAAAGTATTTGAGATGGCACTCATTTAGTGCATATCACTAAGTGAGTACTTTGACATATCAAGAGAAATTTGAGTTCACTAATGTTTAGAGAAGTCGTGCATTCCTATAAGTGGATACTCATCCCAAGAATTCCCAGGAAAGCATACGGGTCCAACGGTTGATTTGGATTTATACGAAATGCTTTCCTTGACAGAATTTCCCAGAATACAGGTATCCACCCTTCCGGTCCGCACAAGTTCTCACATATTATCTAGAACTTAAATATTCTTGACGAGAGTTTAGTGGTGGCTTAGACTTAAAGCCTAAGAACGTGTCCTCGATGTAGTAGCCTCTTGTAGTACGAAGGTAAGTAGAATCGTAGAATCTCCAAGCGTTCACGTATAAGATTTAAGAATAGAATGAGGAGAGAATTCCTAGTAAAGGACATGAGATAACTCATGTTTGGGTCTTCTAAGTTATAGTCTAGGTCATGTGTCTAACAACCTAATTCCCTATAACCAAGGCTCTGATACCAATCTGTCACACCCCAACCGACGACGGATTATACGTCGGGGCGGACGCGGTTGTTCAATAGCACAAGGTTGACTATTAAAGTTTCGATATTTCATTAGATAATAATTTAAGATTCAATACAAGGAACATAACAAGAATACAACGTTTAATTTATAAGTAGTCTAGGTCCAAAGCATCCTATGTGATCACAAATAAGCCTCATGATGTAGAACCTGAAACATGTGAAAGAATCGGTCAACTACAAAATAGTTGGTGAGATACAAAGGTTTTGACACAGTTTAACAAGTATTTGAGAAGAATTTACAACTCACTATGATATATGCATTCTATAATGTAAGTATGAGAACAAGTATCTTAAACATTGTGCACTTCAACCCTCCAACCAAGTTTAGGCATAACCCGCAGGTTACCCTTATAAGTCTCAAGTCTCAAGTTTAAAGTTTAATTCAGTAACAATCACCAAGGGCTCCCCCCCGAAGGGGTCAATCAATCAAGGTGGATTGGTCAAATACAATAGATCTATCATTGTTACTATAGGCTTGATCAAAGTTAATGAATGTGCTAGTTTTAAGTTTAATCTAAGCATACAAGTCTCAAGTTTAACATAAGAATAAGCATCTAGTCATAGTTGTACAAGAATTGTATAAGTTTAAAGTTTTGAACATGTTTCACCCCAAAAGTATAGAAAGGAAAAAGGGGCTAAGTATACTCACTTGAATTGATGAAGAGTATCCGATAAGAGTAAGTTTGCAAGACTTTGAGGGAGAATATCCTCACAGTAAGCCTAAGAATATAAGTCTAAAGTTTTAAGCAAAAAGTCTAAGACAACGATTTGGGATTTCAAGATTTGACTAGGATTGTCTAGGGTTCCAAATGGGAGGTGGGTTGGTTGTGTTTATGAATTTTTAAATCAAGTTTAAAATAAGGTTTTGAATGATTCAACCAAGGCTTGGATTTCAAAGCTAAATAAGTTCATAGTTTAAAATAATTATTGTTTTAAAAATAATCATTTGAGATAAGGATAAAATATATATAATAATTATTTCAAGAGTAAAATAATTATTACAAGTATCCAAAGACTAAATAGTGAGTTAGAATTAATAATAATTATTAAAGTATAAATTATGAATTAGGGTTTATAATAATCATCAAAAGGCTAAATAATTATTAAGGGTAGATAATAATTATTTAGAGAGTAATTGATTTCTAAAAGTAAATAATGATTATTTAAAGAATAAATGATAGTAATAACTATTTCAAGATTAAAATAATTATTAGGGATAAAAATATTTTTCGTTTAAAGGGGTATATAATTGTTAAGGATAAACAATTATTTACAAGAAGAATTATCTCATCTTAGCAATATAAATCATTGAAGATTTGTTTAAAAGATTTAAGTATTAAACATTTACTTTACAAATTAAAATGAGATGTTTATAAGTATTTATGAGTGTGTAAAATGCTTAATTTGAATTTCTCATAAGGTTTATATTTTAAGTATTAAGAAATAAATAATTATTTCTCTTTTCAAATTTGTGTACACATTTTAATTTCTGTTTATAAAACATAAGTTTTATAAATATTTCCAAGTTTATAAGATCTATATAAGTTTCCTGAATTTATTAAAGGTTTATAAATTAAAGATTATAAAAATTCCTTTAATTTTAGAAAGGACTTTATAAATTAAGTTTTATTGTTCTCATAAAATAACTTATATGAAATCACAAGTTTTACAAAAGTTTGGAATACTTTTATAGTTTTTAAGGATTTAAAACCAAAACTAAGGATTTAATTTTTATAGGTTTAACTAAGTTTTATTTGATTAAAAATGTTCCAAAATATAAAAGTGTAATTAAAAATCGTTTTTAGGTTTATCTAAGTTTAACAGTATTTATAAAAATTATTAAAAGTTTAAATCTGTTTTAAAAGAAGCAAAAAAAACGAAGGTGGGTAAAACTGGGCTAACCGGGTTCGAACTCGGGTATGTCCCGGGTCGCCCAGCACACACAAGCACTAACCATCCCGACTACGGGTTCGTTAGTGTATACTATGAAACGGAAAATCTTTTAAACATAGACTCAGTTCGGCCCCCAAATTGATATGAACCCTAGAATCGAATTCGTCCAAATACGGATCGAATCACCCTCCGTTTATGAAATTAAACAGAGGGCTTTTGATCCTCTCGTGAAAACGATCGTGATGCATTCAAGGATTACCTGATTTGATGTAGTAACAAGTGAGAACACGCTTGAAGGTCGCGGTCCACGGTTCCAATCGTCAAATGCAGGTGTGTTTGAACGAATTGAGAGAGTAGTGAGTTGTAGTGTGTTGTCGTTGATGCTACTGGGGTCGATTTTATAGCCGATTCTGTCATTTAATGAGTGAACGGTTGGGGAGGTGGGGGTTGAGCCGACGGCTTTGAATTCGAACCCATGCGCGGCCGGGACTCGAAATAGGACATTGATTATTCTAGGGGCTTGGTCGCATGCGCGAATGGAACCCGAGGTTCACTGTATTTGGACGTGAAAACGAAATTTCGATTAAACGGGTTTGAAACCGGCCTCTGCAGGCCTCGAACTCGCGACCAGTTTGGCATCTGGGAGTTTGAGTTTATTACGAACAGGCCCCTGAAGTTTTTAGCTTTTGTCATTTGATGTAAAGACTAAGGTTTTAAGTTTAGAATAAGTTTCTAAAATGGCAACTTTAGTCCCTTGATTTTTATACAAAATAAATATGTTTTATTTTTTTTTTATGAAAACTAGATTAGTTTCATAAGTTTTATTTCCTTTATCATTTTATATATTAATAAAATAATTTCTAGGATTTATGTAAGTTTAAGTATTTTTTTTTTAATTAATTTTATTTATATAACTACTAATTTGTAAATTTTTAAGGATTAAAATGATATTTCAAAAAGAAACACACACGTATACATATATATACATATATATACATATAAGCATAATTGATTTCCTTAAATTGATTTCAAATAAATGAATATTTATTGTTTAAAAAAATAGTTTTAAATAAGAATTCAAAATTAAAAATAATACGGGCAAGCGTTTAGAAAAAGGTACATCGAAAAATCCCGTATATTACACCATCGACGCTGATTGTGAAGATATGTGGTATGATTTTGTCATATGGAGGGGTGGGTGACTGATTTGGGACTGATTTTGAAGCGATTGTTGCCGGATTTGGGTTGATTTGTAGCGTGGGTGTCGCCAAGGTCATCATCATCACCACCTCTCCACCTATGATAAAAAGTTAACAGAAAATTTGGATGGTGTTAATGCCTAGACTTTAATTGATATGATAATGAAACTATTGGACTAAAAAAAGTAAAAAAGTCAAATTTAAACTTTGAACTAAAATGTTTATTTGTGTTAAATGACATAGACTAAAACCGTATTTAACTCATAAATCCTTATTCTAATAAATGATTCCAAAGAATCACACGTGTCATCACTATATTTTTTCTTACAAAAGTCTTTTAATTTTCACTATTTTAAGTAAGTTTGATTTTTTAAAATTTAATTATGTTAATGTTTATATTTTTCAAAAAGTTAATATAAAATTTGTAATTTATATCTTAATTAAACAAAGAATTTTATTTCTTGTTTTACATATTAATGTATTTTTATTTTTTATTAAACAACTGCTTATAATACATTAGTATATAACCTTATATATTATATGTCAGTAAACATGGTTGTTTACAAATTGATTTTCCATTGACTTAACTAAATTCCGAAGTTGCCAAGTTGGTATGATGAGTGCTTGTTTTAGTAGACTGATTAAGATAACAATAAACAAAGACTATATATTCACCATTAAAACTGTAATATACACAAAGCTAGGAATCATATCCCTCAAAAACAAGTTATCATGGAACTTGCGAGTATCATTTCCTATGCCTTGTTGGGATTATTGGTCGCTTCTATTTTGATTCTGGTATTTTGGAAGAAAGATAATGATTATGTTATCTACAAGAATCGTTTCCTCTTTGTCATTGGTAATTCCAAATCCATGTATATATATATATATATATATATATATATATATATATATATATATATATATAGTTGTATAAAATTTATAGTTACATGTGTTTGACATATATATATACTAATTCATATAGGTCTGGTGTTTAGTCATTCCTTGACGGACTACACGATTACAAATGTACTAATATGGTATCTTACATTCGGTGGAGATGATCTTCTTATATCGGCAGTTTTCGCCAGCATCCAAGGTTCAACATCATCGCTTTTCGTGATATTTATGGCTCATGCAGCTGACTCGTATGTCGGAAGATTCTGCACACTCTTGTTTTCGAACACTGCCTATATCGGCGTAAGTGTGTGTATATATATAATATATATATATATATATATAGGGTTAGGATCAAATGAGAACTCATAAATACTTGAGAACTCGCGAGAACTCGTCAAAATATCAATTAAAACCATTTTTCTTTGTTTTCACTACCTTTATTATTAAAATACAACATAAAAAATAATTTATCTCTCCAGTTAATTCATCTTTTCTTTCTAAATTATTATTAAAAAAATTTAAACACATATGTAAATGGTTACCACTTACACATGTGTAAGTGGTAAACTTATAAGTGTGTAGATTTTTTTTAATAAATAAATACATGTAAATTTACATATATAAATTCATTTTTTTATGTTGTATTCTAATAATAAATGTAGTAAAAATAAAAAAAATGGTTTTGATTGGTTTTTTGACGAGTTCTCAAAATATTTAAGAGTTCTCAAATGATCCATTCCCTATATATATATATATATATATATATATATATATATATATATCGATATGTTACATCGTTTTAACTAGAAATCATCTTCGATCATATCGCTTCTTGAGTTATTTAGTAAAAGATGAAAGAATAGTTGTTGTTGTATGTACTTACTCACTGTAGGCTGCATGTAGGGCTATAAGTGAACTGAACCGAACCGAACGAAACCTTGTTCTTGTTCGCTTGTTAAGAATTACCGGATTAACAAACGTTTCACGAACACATAACCTAACAAAATTTGGAAGCTCTAATCGACTTTAAAATTAGGATAATAAAGTAAGTATTAAAAAGTAGAAAATACAAAAAAGTTTAAACGTTAGTAACTTAGGGTGATAATTAAAAACTAAAAAGTATAAAAAAAAATCTTTAATGGACAAACATAAACAAACGAACATAAATAAACGTAAAAGAACGAACGTTCACAAAAAAATCTTCAGACCATTATTAATTTACAAAGTCTTTAATTCCGTACAGGGCTTAATGCTTTTTTGGCTGTTCAATCCATGGGATACGAGATGGCTTATTGTGATCTCAGTAATTCTGTTATCTGTTGGAACATCAGGAGACTATATTCTAGAAGATGTACTATTTGACTTGGTGAACGACGCTGATAAACGGAATAAGAAACGATCTCGTGTACGTGCAAAAATCTGGTCACGTGTAGCATACATGTTTGGTGCCGTTTCATCAACTCTTTGGGTTGCCGTTGGTGCTACCGGGGGGTTTTATAAGCCATCTTGGAGTAGTTCACTCTTAATTTGCATAATCACAATGACAGTGACTTTGGTTATTTTCTGCATGGGTCATAATATCTATCATCAGGGTGAGTTGACAAAAAGACCCGTTGAGGTCTTCCTTAGAGTGTTTCGTGATCGTGTTCTCAAGTGCAACCCACGGTATTAATTTACTCTCTCTCGATCTCTCTCCTGATTTTAGATTTTCATAACCGCTCGATTTTGGTTGGAAACGGTCTGGTTAATTTGGCCGATTTTGGAGGGGGTCGATTCCGGCTCATTTCAGTTAATAAAGCTAATGTATTTTTATTTTTATTTATAAAAGAGAAGTATGAGCATGACATACAATGTTATTTTTATTCATATACATGTTTCTTGATTCTACAAGTTTATTGTTCATATTAATTAATTCTACAAGTGGATTAAATCAATACTTTTGTGAGTAGGTGTTTAACGAATTTTTCAAGACAAGATAGACTCCCACAGAATTTGGAAACCGGAAAGACAGGAAATGAAGATATGGTGGTAGTAAAGAGTCTTTTAAAAATGTTTCCCATGTGGGGATTTTTTTTGTGGTGTCCATAATATCAGCAACAGGCTTCACCTTCTTTCTTCAGCAATACAACAACCTAAATGTGAGCAACTATATACCAATACAAGTCTATGGCCTTGATCAAGATTTATCAAGAGTTGTTATCCCGATATTGTATAACCGGATTAGGTTTTCACCTAAAAATGAGAAGTTCAAAATTGGTGTCGGAATGCTTTGTGGAATCCTTAGTTGTATTTTCGCTTGGAAAGTGGAGGTTTACAGGTTAAAAGCAGTCCATCGTCTGGATAAGGAGGATTCAACTACTTCTATGAGTTTTCTTTGGTTGGTGTCTCAATTCTGTGCGCTTGGGTGCATAGAAGGACTTACTTTAGAAGGACTGTTAAAGTTCTATCGGTCACAAATAAAAGAAAAATCCCTACGAAGTTATGGGGAAGAATATATTGAAATTGTGATGGGCTTAGGAAAGGTGATGAACATTTTTCTCATCTTAGTATTTAATAACAAAACAGGTTGGTTCAGGTACACAATCAACCACAGTCGGTTAGACAAGTATTATAAAATTTTGGTATGTATTGGCTCAGCAAACTTCATATTATATTGTTGTGTCGCAAGCTATTTTTACAAGGACCAAGCAGACTTGGCTAATCGTGATCAGACACAAGCTAATCAAGGCTTCCCGGCTAATCATGATCAGACACAAGCTAATTAATCAAGTCTTCGCAAATGAAGATTTGCAACAAGGTTATCGAAAAGTGATTTGTCATAAGTTTTATGTAATTAAATTCCGTTTCAGTGACTGTTGAACAAAATCAAGACTGTGTTTGGATTGAAGTAGTATATGTAACATCATAGTTTGTCGGTAACCGCTAATCCCTTGGTAAGACACCTTTCGGTAATTTGTATGTAAATATCGTAAAAGAGTCTAAATGCAACCTTGTAGACTTGTTAATAACTCCCTCAGTAAGCCATATGTTGCAAATCTATTATCAATATCTGTCAAAAATAAGATTAACCACGACCATTTTTCTGAAAAAGTATGCTGACAGATTCTCGTCAGTGGTCCCAATCACCGACATTTCTTCGGCGAAATTGATGGCCTGTGATACACGGTTGTTTTGTAGTGGAAACTAGGCGTGTGCATTAAACGGGTTGGCCCGTGAAAGCCCGCAGGACCGGCCCGTTAAACCCGGGCCCGGCTCATGATGTGTGTAACCGGTCCGGTCTTCAGTCCTACCTTTCATGACTTAACGGTTATGGTCCTAGTCCGGGCTAAAGCCCGAGGACCGGCCCATTAAAGCTCGTGAAAGCCCGGACCGGCCCATTAACAATTGGTCCGGTCCTCGGTCCCCAGTTTACCCTGTTAATGGTCTCGGTCCCGATCCGGTCCGGTCGGGGTTGGTCCGGTTAAAGACCAATAATCACCCCTAGTGGAAACACATTATACTATCTATTTAAAACACATGGGAGTGAATAGTAGCAAAAGGATAATACAACTTTTTTTGCGTTGAGTACAAGTTTGATTTTGGCGCTTGCTTTACCTGTGTTTCCCTTTTCACACCCCAGATTAGGGTTTCCCCAAAACCATCGAGCCATTTGGGAACCCATATGGGTATGGTGGCTTTCCTCTTTCTTCACTTTCTCCATGCTTCTGCGTCGTAGTAAGCCTTCGAGATTTTCGTCCCCTACGCCGGTTTTCTGCCTGATGACTTCGGTCCGCCGGTTTTCTGGGTTCATCGGTTTTGTACGTCGGTGAGTTGCCCCTTTATCTCTCTCTGTGTATTCTCTTGCCTTTACCGATCACTCTTGCCGGGTTCTGTGGAACCCTAGGTGGCGGTGGTATGGTGGTGGTGGTTTTTCGCAACTAGATCATTGTTGCCCTCTCTCTCTCTCTCTTTGTACTCTGTTGCCTTTACCGATCACTGTTGCCGGGTTCTGTGGAACCCTAGGTAGCGGTGATGTGGTGATAGTCGTGGTTTTTCTCAACAAGATCATTGCTGCCATGTATTCCGAAACCCTAGGTGGTGGTGGTGTGTTGACTCTGTGCCTTTGGTCGGGCGACTATTTGATTTTGTGCCTCTTTAATAGAGGGATAGTAACTGTACAAGATGCAAGGCATCATATACAGCTGGTTAGTGCGTTCATGTGGTTGGGATTTTTACAAGTGATGGAATCTGGTCTGATTTCTGTTTCTCCCCCAAAGGGTTAAGATTTTTAACAAGTTTGTATGTTTGGGATTTTTACAAGTGATGTTGTTTTAATAAAGAGGCTGTGATGATTACTTTTAATCGAAAATTGTGAAAATCCGCATTTTGGCGGGGCAATCCGGATGGTAATGTGAAAGGAACAACCGTTTCTATCACATTGCAACCGGTTGATTTGCAGCCATGGTGAGATTATGTTTCTTTATTCAATTGTTTACCGATCTGAGCCTGCTAAACTGTTATGTGACTTATAAATTTTGTCATCGGTGTTTTGATCTTGCGGGGTATGGAGATTAGGTTTTGTTTTGTTACCATTTTTTTACCAATTAGTTTGCTTTTGGTGAACCCTAAATCTGGAAACATATTTATTTTACTCTTATGATTATAAGACGGGGTGATAATAATTTAGTTTTTAAAGGTTTAGGGTTTAGTGGAATTGAAAATACAACGTTTTTCTTTTGTTCATGGGATGATAATAATTTAGTTTTAAAGGTTTAGGGTTTGATGAATTTTGCAGAAGAAGATGATGGAAATCAGATAAGTTGATTTTTGGGGGTTTGGCTCTTATCAAGATGCTACTGTTGGTTTAAATTCATGTTGAAATTTTGGTCCAATTTGTTGGTTATTGTAATTATTGTTTTTTTGTTGAACAGGGTATGAAATTTTGATTTTTGAGTCCAAGCTGTTCTTGGTTCAATTTGGTGAAAATGGATTGAGATGTAGATGGACAAAAATGGGTGGTCAAAGTCAATGATGGTCTTTCAGAATGGAAAGAAACGGTATTAGTACTTGTAATACTTATGATCTTATGTATTAGTTTTGTTGATTTTAGTGCAGACAATAACTGAATCTATCAAAGGAATTACTAAATGACCTTGGTTTGCAGGTTTGGTACGTATTCTGATTAAAAATACTTGTAACTATGGCAACATTTCCTTATCATCATTACCAAGAATTTGTTCATTATCATCATTACAAAGAATTTGATGTGATTACTTTCATATATCCAAATTCATGTTATTTTTTTAGTTTTCAGTCTTGCATATATTTCTATTCATGTTTCAGATGGTTGCAAATTAAAGTTTAATCATCTAACTAACGAATGTAATTTTTGTAGACATGGAAGGAAGGCAACCGTGAATGACTTTTATGGTTAGTCATTCTATCTATACTGGAGGTTACCATTTACTTATGCATGGTTGATTTGGGATGTGGTTTGCCTCAAACGGGTCAAATGGGTCAAATACAATTTTGCTAAAAGGGGAAATGGGGAACGGTTTGAATTGGTCAAACATGAGTTGATTTGTAAAGCAAACAACTTCATATATTTTGTTGAAAAATTTAGATTAATATTATAATAATATTGTCTTTTGGTCATTTAACGCATAAAATATTTATATCTTTTGGAAATTTTTTAAAAAGAAAATGACATGTTTTAACCAGCCTGACTCGGGCTGTACAAAAAGAGACCCGTTTTAGCCATAATTCGTTTTTTATTAAAAAAATAGAGTTTGTGGGTCAATCGATCTCCTATATTGTCATATTCAAATATTTAGATTCTTATTGGATTAATGTTGTTTTTGTAAATATAATTAACACATTAAGTCTTTATATTATTTTATCTGACCCAAAAATAAGCGACCCGATCCATTTTATCATGTACTAACTACTAAATGTGCCTCGCTTCAACCCGACCCATCAATCATATCACTTCTACATGTAAAATCTGTTTTTTTATGTGCGTGATGGATCTTTTTGCGTGATGACCCGCAAGCTAAAGGCTTTTTTATGAACACATGATAAAACTAACATCCAATTTGCTGAGTGTTTTAAAAATGTGCAACACCACATTAATGATTAATCTTGTACATTTCTTTCCAAATTTGCAGGAATTCGAGATTAGCTTCATGCCCGTTTTGTCGGGGTAATATAAAGAGAGTAAAGTCACGAGATTTATGGGTTCTCACATGCAATGCTTTTGGCCAATTTATTTTACCCTAGGTACAATATGTGAACCGGCTTACTACATATACTTTTATTTGTACAGGTTGAAACAGCTCGAAATGGACCCAAAACTTTTTTTAGGGTGTTCAGTAAGGTGGGTTAGTATTTGATAAATATGATTTTAGGGTTTTGATGAGATCATTTTCTTGGAATAATGTGAGTAAAGTTATTAACTTTTTAATTTGAGATTAGTTTAAATGAATTAATCTTTACTGGGTTTTGATTATTAGGTTAAAGAGTGAAGATTTGATTTTTATATGTTCATACATATATACAAAACTGCTGATTTTGACTTCATATAGTTATAAACCGTAGATAATTGTCCTATATTTTTTAATGACTTTAAACACTAGAGGCAATGATGATGACTTTCAATGCGTTTGGAAATCGATCAAAGTATTTGCACCTATTTATTGGCGTGGCAACTGTTAGGTGTGCAGCCATGACGGATTTATCCCCTTTGTTCGATTTTTCATAAATCTGAGTCTCATAAAATGTCAGGTCGTACATAATTATGTTAGATAATATGGAGTCCACTAACACCAACAGGAATTGCAACTGGAACAACACACGCTCTCTTTCCATAACCAATTAACAATATCAGCGAAACAAAAGGAGCATGATATCCAGATTAACCGGGTTGGTAGGAGGCAGACCGTAATCTTTTGTAATATAGTTGTTAGGCCTTGAAAACTACATTACTTTTTGGGGCTTTACACAGCCATGTGCGCCTATCATCAAACATCGTGCATTATCATATTATCAAACACTGCATGTATGCAGAAATTTTGACCCACAACAAACTCGCTGCCTACTCACATGCCTAAACAAAAAGATGACAAAATCGGTAAACAAAAAGATGACGAAATCGGAAATTCCCCGCAGCAACGCGCGACGGGAAAATACTAGTTATATTTATATAGGATAAAAGTAGACACTATTCGAATTTAATTATAAATCAATTTACCTTATTAAATCTTCTGTTAATTTTACATAAATACTAAAATAATTAAATCATGCACTAATAAAACCTATATAAAAAATACATCCATTTTCAAATTATTAAATTGCTAGTTTTCCAACTTCTATTCACTAACGTGATACAACAATTTATAAATTGATGGAAAAAAAAATTATTACGAATATTATTTTTAAATCTATACATACTAATAAATAAAGGTTTTGGGGTGTCACATGTCATTCTCATATTCATCCTCAATATTTTTTTCTCGCCTCTCTCTCCTATTTAATGATACAAGTTTCTATAAAAAAAATTATAATTTTTGTTTCCCACATCTCTCTCCTGTTAAATAATAATGATTTTTATAAAATATTTTTTAATTAAAAAAAATAGTTTTGTTAATAAAACATTTTTATAGTTTGAACATTTCTTTCATTCTTTTTATAAAACATTTTTAAAAAATAACTATATAACGTTTCTAAAATTTATATTAAAAAATTATGTAATATGTCAAAAATATGTAATATTAGATCTTTATTACTAAGTATATTAACACTGCATTTATTCACCTTGTATAATATACAAGGTTTCTAACCTATATTATAATAAATGAATAACAATACTTGATACGTGTCGACTTATGATGAAATCTAGATTTTTGTTTTTCGTCTCTCTCCTATTAAATAATGATGATGTTAAATAGTTAACTATGTAACATATATTCTAATATTTTATTAAAATTTACTAAATCATAAAAAAAATTCAATTATTTCTTATTTCACAGATAACTAATAACACCAAACATACAAATCTTCATAAAAAATACTGTTTTATAACAAGTTATATTTTTTCAACCCATGTAAAACATGGGCTTTAACCTAGTTCTGTATCATATAAAAGCTAGAAGAATAGAGAGACTACTAGAAAAAAGCGAGTTTGCTACGAAATATTTGTGACGTAAATTTTATGTCGCAAATTCCGACACAATTAGGACAACATAGCGACGAAAATGAAAACCCAACCTTTGTCACAAATGTGTAGCAATTTGTGACGCATTTCCGACAAAATCATTAATAATCTTAATACTTAAAATAAAAATATATTTTAATATATTTAAAATAATCAATATTATTTTTGTCGCAAATACGATTTGCGACGCATTTCCAAAAAGATCATTAATAATTTTAATAATTAAAATAAAAACACATTTAATTGGAATAAGGTCGACTTTTGATCAATTTTTCATATATATATTTTTTATTTTCTTTCGATACATGCACATTTACCTTCTTTTTTTTTCTTTTCACGTATTTATTTAGACTAAAATATACTCGATCCCATTGATGACTATTTTCAAATATTGAACTTTTGTCTATGTAATGTACCTTTAAAAAATAAAACATTAAAATAATATTACAAGTTTTGTCCCAAATCACATGCTATACACACCATGTATTCACTTTCATTCTACGTCCAAACTTATGAATAACAACACTTTTCACAAGCTATATTAACCGCATACATATGTCACAGAAGAACAGGTAAAACGCTAAAACTATCCTAGAAAACAAACAAGATTTCCAAGATTCATTGTGGCTAAATAACCAGCCAGGACACAGAAAAAAGCCCAACGAAGAAGACTTTTCATTCAAATGATAATATGTCCTCATACTCATTAAAACGGTGTTTATGCTTGCATATCGATCTACAATGAAATCCAGCGGTGTACGTCAGATCCACAAGAACACTGATCGATGTTGTATTTAAGTCCTCCTCCAGCTGCAATAAACCAGGCAACCCAGGTGCACCCATGCTAACATTAACTCGGTTAGGTTTCGGTTTATGCAGGTAGAACCCTGGCTCTGTGTTACTTGCAAGATAAACGCTTGTATTTAACAGTTTATCATAATAATACACAGTGATGTTGAGATCATCATATGTGACTGATGCCAGTTTATTGTCGTTGTGGAAGGTGATATTTAAGTTGACCGACATATTGACCGATATTTTTTCAAATTTTAGATTGGTCAGGTTCGGTGTAAAGGGATATTTGCATTTGTCTTCCATGCCCAAGGGATTGTGTTGTTGAACATGATTACTTGCAGCTTCAATATCACCCGAAGGATCATCGACCGCGTGTATGATTGGTGACATATATATATGAGGTGGTTTCACGATCAACTATAGGAAAGGAAAGAAAGAGATGGTGTTTGGGCGTCGGATTCTTTTCCCATATAGGTTGGCTTGATTCGCAGAAAGTAATCCTATATATATACGGTGGTTTTAAATATTCAAAATTTATGAATATGAAGTAGGTGAGTCAACGGTTCTTTAATTCATAAATTATAACTATCGGAAAAATTCTGATATGAACTAAGAGCGTCAGGTATACACCGATTGATCTCGGCGTGATCCAATGTGGCATCGAAGATCACGGCGTGATGAGGAGGGAACACCGCCCCCCCATGCCGTGATTTCTTGACGTGATGTAGCGGCGTGAGAAAAATCACGCGACTTGAAGAGGTTTCAACGGGTATAAAGTCGTTGAACGGCTATAATTTCAAAAAAAAAGTAAATTTTAAACAAATAATAATAATTAATAATATTAATTTTACTCACTATAAATACTCAATTTTTACTACATATTTTTTACAATTCTACACACCAATCTTCTTTATTTCTAATCATCTACTCACTACTTTTCTACCCAAAAATGAGTAACGATCCGAACCAGAACCAACACTTTTTGGCTCAATACGCGACTCGTGATAACGCGTTTGCGGGCAACCCAAACTTTCAACCCAACCCAAACTTTCAACCAAACCCGAACTTTCAACAAAACCCGAACTTCCAACCCAACCCAAACTTCCTACCAAACTCGAACTTTCAAATGTTTTACTACCAACCCCAAATGTCTCAACCGGGTACACCACTAGAATTTGTACCCGAGACTCAAGAAATGCCACAAGAAACCGTGGACGAAAATCTAAATGTCTCACAAAAAAGGAAAGAAGAAGGTTTCGCAAGAGACTTCTAGCCGGCCGAATACCAAAAAAAAGTGGGAAAAAGACGAGCCACTATTCTTGGTTAAGGCGTTTATAGACGTCTCGGAGGATCCAATAATTGGTAACAATAATTTTGGTTTTTTGTATTTTTTAAAATTTTCCTTTTTTTTATGTTTATTAATTTGGATATTTGTTTTATGTAGGCAACGCCCAAAACAAAAAAACGTTATGGACAAGGGTTCAAGAAAAATATGAATCTTTTATGGGTGTACCGTCCGGTTACCGAAGTTTGGACCAATTGAGTTCAAAATGGACTCATATAAATGGGAAGGTGGTAAAGTTCCACGGGATCTATCAAGAAGTTTTGCGGGATCGAAGAAGCGGTGAGAGCGATGCCGATATTTTGGAGAGAGCAACGGTCCGGTTTAAAGACGACCATGGTGACGAAACACCAAATCAATATTGGGAGATTTGTAGGAATTCGCCAAAGTGGCAAACACTATACATTGCCCCCACCCGAACCGGCTCGTCAAAAAAAAGAACATCAACCGACATCGACGCTAGTGCGGGCGCTTCCGATGGTAGATCTAAGTACGATCTAAACATAGATGCACCGGAAGACGTGGAAGAAATACTACGTCCGATTGAGAAGAAAAAAGCAAAAGCCCAAGCATCGGGCTCGGGCTCAGGCTCGGGATCGGTTTCAAGACACGACGAAATCGGCGAGAAAATGGTCGAACAAATGACAAGATTTAACAACGCCCAAGACGAGAGGATGGATTGGAAACGAACAAAACAAGAGATCAAAGTTCTTGATATCGATCTTGAGTCACTCACAACCGCCCAACGTTTTTTGATTGAAAAAAAACAAAAGGAGATCAAAGAACGTCATGGTATCCCGTAGGTTTTGGTTATGTTTTTTTTAATTAATGTAATTTTTTTTTATTAATGTAATTTTATTTTTATTAATGTAATTTTTATTTTTATTAATGAATATTATTTTATTATGTTTTATTTTATTTAAATAAAAATTAAAAAAAAAACATTAAATTATCACACCACCACAATCACATGGGTATACCCCTTGCCATGTGATTATGGTGTGATTTTTCAGAATCTGACGTGGCGCCACGTGGCGTGCACTTTATTATCACATGACATCATAATCACATGGGTATACCCCTTCCCCTAATAACCAAACTTAAAAAAATATAAAAAAAATACAAATTTCATTAAAATTTTGAAAATTACAATAGAATCGATCTATCTAGGGAACCCATGTCTCACGCCATGTGTTGCTTGCAAAATTCTAATGTCGCTTTGAGTCGGCTTACGCAAATATTCACGTGAATAGAGTGCAATAATGTGATAGTCTAACCGGCATCTTCAAGTGCTCATCATACGCGTCAGGCACAATCCTGAAAGCTAATTGACGTATTACGGATGTATATTTTTGTAGTGACGTAAACGATCTTTTGCCTCTACCATTATAACGTACTTGGACAAACGGATATTCTCTTTCCATCCCGTTCACGATTCGTTGAAATAACTCCCTTCGTATCTGAAACCGTTCTTCAGGTATCTATGGCGTGTACAAAAGAATTTAGGAGAAGTAATCATGTACGAGACAATCATGGGCGGATACCCGATCTCTATCTATGCATCGGGAAATAGAGTCGTTTCTAACCTGAAAACTCACGTAGCTTCTTGTCTATGACTCCTCCTTCAATCTTTGACAACCTTGATACTCAAAGGAAGCTAAAACTCGATCCTTTCTCCTTTTTCACCAGCCGAGAACTTCTACCTCGATGCTCTCCTTTTGCATAAACTTAGCAGGTGATAATGATGATGTTTGCGTAGGGGATGGCTGGCCTTGGTTAAGTAGGGTGTTTTCCTATTTTAGATAGTTACCCAACTAGTCCTCCCACTTTTATAAATCTCTAAAACCCTCATTTTATTCCTTTAGGATTTTTAGGATGTTACAAGTATACTCACCTTACAAGAGGTTTCGTCCTCGAAACCTACTATAAGTTAATCAATTAGGGGTACAACTCCTTCATCCCTTCCTCGATTTCCCATGTAACCTCTGAACCTTTTCGGTGTTTCCATTGTACCGTAACCAATTGGATCACTTTATTTCGAATTCGTTTCTCTTCCTATCCAGGTTGGCTATTGGTTTTTCGATGTAATTCAGTTTTGTCGTTCCTCTCGACGTCAATTAGCGGGCCGCGTGTCTTCTCATGAGCCAGGTACTGCCTAGATGAAACACCTCAGCAATTCTTCAAACCACCCGACCCATACGAACCGACATTATCCAATTAAACCGAACCGACTTTGGGTCCGGTTCCTGGTCCGACCTGTCGGTTCGGTCTGGTTTTCAAAACACTGTTCATTCTTTACTAAATTAATACTTATGGAAACAATGTTATTGCATGGAAAAATGTTATAAACAAATAATACGTTGTGCATTTTCTTATAATATATATAGCTTAATATATATTAAAATGCATCTTTGAAGTTTGAGGTAAAATCACTGTAGCAAACTTACAAGTGCGAATGCAATATATACAAGCTTTTATGCATTAACTTTTTTTTTACAATTGCAGTTCGAATTTAAGTCATTAAACCAAAAGATAACTTTGGTCTGGTGTTACCCCTAGTTTATGTTCTAGCAACCGATGCGGGTTCAAAACCTACAGCCACCCCTTGGCCGAATTTTAACGCATTTCTTGCTCTTTTTTTATTATATGTTTTTTTCTTTTTTGAGTTTTAATTTACAACCATATGTTTTTCTCGCGCCGTGTGAATTTACCTAAATGTTTTAGCCTTATTTTATAAGATTTTGAGGACATTAACTTTTTTCACGGTTTAACACGCCGCAACACGCATAAATAGAAACTAACATTTTCGGCCTCCCGCGTTGGGACCTCCTTCGTATATACAAAATCTAACGTATTTTCATATATACAAAAACCAACGTATGTGAACAGGGAATTAGTATTTTTTTTATGAAGCCATTATCTATTTATACATATGGTAAAATAAGAAAGCAAAACAAAATGGTTATTTGGTGTAGTCGTTGACTCCATGTACTTAAAACAATGTTTTTTTTTACATATTTCTCTCTATTAAACTTATAAATTACATATATTCCCAACCCTTAACTTTAATTACATATTTTCTCAATTAACTTAAATTACCCAGTTGTTCGTCACAAATAATGAAAAAGGGGATGTATATGTAAATAGTACTTTAATTGGTTCATTAAGGGTAAATGATAATAAAATAAGTTATTTTAAATTAATTGAACAAATCTATACTATATAGGTTTTGAAAAGGAGAAATATATAATTAAATTTTAGAGTTGGATAAATATGTAATAAATGAACTTAAAAAAAAATATGCCTCTTAAAACAATCCACATGGCACTAGTACAAAAATCACCAAATAAAGCAGTGATTTTAAACCTTATACAGCGGTTTCTAAATCAACCGCTTTAAATACTAATTCATCATGCATTTACAGCGGGTTTTGAATTTTAGGGTTTAATAATTAAAGCGGTTGAAATATTAAACCTAATTTTTGGTTAACAATTAACCATTTACAGCGGTTAGGGATATTAACCGCTTTATTTGGTCTTAACCTATTTAATAATATAATATTTTATTGATTTAATAATAACCAAATACAGCAGTGGGATATGAGCCGTTGTATTTGGTCTTAACCTATTTAATAATATCATATTTTATTGATTTAATAATATATGAACCGCTGTATTTGGTTAATCTATTTAATATTCTTAATTTATTGATTTAATAATATTTTTAATAATAACCATTTACAGCGGTGGTGAATTGAACCGCTGTATTTGGTTTTAACAGATTTGATAATTTATTATTATATTATATTTTGTATGAAATTGAAACGATATAGATCCCCTAATTCCTATTTCCCCTCATTCTTTCCCTAGTTAGTATTATTTTATTGTTGAAAAGGTTAAATCTTAAATCAATTGTATAACATATTTATCATTTAAAGCGGTTTTTATTATAATATAATTAAAAAACCGATGTATTAGTATTTTTTTTTAAATTTAGTTTATATTTATTGATACTTTTATCAAACTTTAAAAATATATAATCTGGTATAAAATTAATAATAGATATTGCTTGAATTAGTTTTGGATTCATTCCTATTTAAATTTTTTTGAAATCGATTAAACCACGTACGTATAATCCAAAACATCTAAATAGGCCCATTTAGTTATTTTTAATATTTATATATTAGTTTTCTTCTTTCTCTATTCAAATTCCCAAACTTCTTCATATTGAATTTCATATTCCTAAGAACTAGTTTTATTTTTCTGAAGATTCATCCGCAATAATCAGGTAATGATTTTATTTACTTTTTTTTTTTTTTTGTTAATTGATCGTTACACCGTTATCTACATTTAGAAACCTTTTAGATTACACCCGTCTGAAATTAATCTGATAGAGATTAATTTTGGATTGTCCCCTTTGGGACTGCTTTTTGATTATTCTATCTCATTAGGGTATATATACACGTTATAACAGGTTGATTATTTTAAAAAATCGATAAATTTCTCTTTACTCCATCGAGTTTGCTATTTATATGCATACTTGAGGAGTTAAAGGGAAATGTTGTCGATTTTTTTAAAAAAATCAACTTGTTATAACATGTATATATATGAGATAGAATAATCAAAAAGTGGGTTAGGATCCACCACCTTAGATTAGTATCGGTTTATTGATTCACATTATATATGCATTTATATTAGTTGTTTTGTTTATTTACAATTTTCAGATGGATCGGAGCTGTTGGATGTACAACATTGGACGTATTAACCCATCATATTTGACTGGCGTGCAAAGTTTTCTTAAGATTGCTGAAGATGATCGTGTGATAAAAGGAAAAGAACACATTTATTGTCCTTGTATGGATTGTAAAAATTTCAAAAAATTTAAGCATGTTAAAGATATCGAGTATCATTTGCTTAGATATGGTTTTATGTATAATTATACTTGTTGGTCAAACCATGGGGAATCAAATGACAATCGTAGCACAACGTCGAATAATTTTGTCAGTAATATTGATGAGAACAGTGATACATACATTAGTGATGATAATGACAATTTAAATTATATCAATGATAATTTAAATGACATGCGCAATGATATGGAAACTAATATCGGTGACAGTGATCAAGAAAAATTACATCAGATATTTGTCGATTCTGAAAAACCGTTATATGTTGGTTGTGATAACTTTTCGAAACTTAGTGCTGTGTTGAAACTGTTTAACTTAAAGTCGAACTACGGATGGAGCGATAAGAGTTTTACAAGTCTATTAGAGATTTTGCATGACATGCTTCCCAAAGACAACGAGTTGCCCATATCCTTATACCAAGCTAAAAAGTTGATGTGTCCAATGGGGTTAAAAGTTAAAAGAATACATGCATGTCCAAATGATTGTATGTTGTATAGAAATGAGTTCGAAAAAATTCATAAATGTGTTACATGTGGTGCATCAAGGTATAAGAGAAAAACTGAAACTGATGAAATTGATGACGATGTGACAAAAAATGGGCCACCTGCAAAGTTATTATGGTATTTCCCTATTATACCGAGACTGAAACGTTTATTTGCTAATGCTAAAGAAGCAAAGTTATTGCGTTGGCATTCTGATGAGCGTAAAGATGATGGAAAGTTCAGACATGTGGCGGATTCACCTCAATGGAGAAACATTGATTATAAATTTCCAGATTTTGGTAACGAGATTAGAAATATACGTTTCGGTCTTAGTTCAGACGGTATCAATCCGTTCGGAAACATGAGTAGTCGTCATAGTACTTGGCCGGTTCTTCTATGCATTTACAACCTTCCACCATGGTTATGCATGAAACGTAAGTACATAATGATGTCGTTGTTAATTCAAGGTCCAAAACAACCTGGTAATGACATTGATGTTTATTTGTCTCCATTGATTGATGACCTTAAAACTTTATGGACTCCGGGTGTAGACGTGTATGATGCTTATAAAAATGATAACTTTAAGTTGAGAGCCATAATTTTTTGCACAATAAGTGATTTTCCAGCATACGCCAATTTGTCAGGATATAGTACTAAAGGTAAACATGCTTGTCCGGTATGTGAAGATGAAACATGCTCGATGTATTTAAAAAATTGCAAAAAAACAGTGTATATGGGGCATCGACGATTTCTTCCGGATAATCATCCTTATAGAAGAAAAGCGGAAGAGTTTGACGGAAAAACTGAGCTCAGAAGGGTTAGAAGAGGTTTTGATGCATTTTCGCGAGTTGAAAATATAAATACCATTTTGGGAAAAAGAGCTCGAACTGAGAAAGTAGGCAACTGGAAAAAAAAGTCAATTTTTTGGGAGTTACCGTATTGGAAATGTTTGAAAGTTCGACATTGCCTAGATGTTATGCACATTGAAAAAAACGTATGTGATAGTTTGTTGGGCTTATTGTTAAACATTCCCGGGAAAACTAAAGATGGGATTAATACTCGTAAAGACATGGAAGAAATGGGAATACGTAAGGAGCTTGCCCCAGTTGAAAAGGCCAATGGTATTTATCTGCCACCTGCATGTTATACAATGTCGAAAACAGAAAAAACAAAGTTTTGTAAATGTTTACATGATATTAAAGTTCCATCTACCTATTCTTCAAATATTAAAAGGTTGGTGTCGATGAAAGACTGTAAATTACTTGGTATGAAGTCCCATGATTGTCATGTTTTTATGACACACATGATTCCTATTGCACTTCGTGGATTGTTACCAGAGTATATTCGACATACAATCACAAAACTTTGTTTGTTTTTTAACAAGATTCACTCAAAGGTTATTGATCCTGAAGAATTGGATGATTGGCAAGAGGAAATTATTATTACCCTTTGTGAACTAGAGATGTACTTTCCACCGTCTTTCTTTGATATAATGGTTCACCTAGTGTCTCATATCGTACAAGAGATTAAGGCTTGTGGTCCTGTATTCCTGCGTTACATGTACCCGTTTGAAAGATATATGGGTTTCTTAAAAGGTTATGTAAGAAACCGTTATCGACCAGAGGGTAGTATTGTTGAAGGATATGCTTCCGAAGAGGTGACTGAGTTTTGCACTGGTAATAACATTTATAATAGAATTTAGTTTATTTAAATATAATTTAGAATGTAATACTTTATTTATTCACAGGTTATTTGGAAGGTGTCAAAAGTGTTGGTGTTCCTATAACTCGTCATTCGGGTCGACTTTTAGGTGTGGGGGTAGTTGGTATGAAATTATCTGTACCAAGTCGTGTGAATCTACAACTTGCACATTTCGTTGTTCTACAACATATGGCATGCATCACTCCGTATGTTGAAGAACACATGAAACTGTTACAGTCGATACATTTGCACAAGACTAAAAAATGGTATAAAACAAAACATAATGAGGAGTTTTCAGAATGGATGAAGAACAAGGTTGCGAAAACTTACGGTCAACCAAATGTTGATAAAACTGTGAAAAAGTTGGGGAATGGTCCTGATTTTAGGGTAAGAACTTTCCAAGGGTATGATATTAATGGGTATACATTTTACACTAAACATCAAGACGAAAAAAGTGTAACACAAAATAGCGGAGTTACACTAATAGCCTCATCCACAGAATTCGATATAATGGATCCTGACGTAAGATTAAGAATCGCCAAAGACTCATATTATGGTGTCATAGAAGAAATATGGGAGTTAAATTATGATGATTTCACTATACCTTTGTTCAAATGTAAGTGGGTCAATAATCGTACTGGTGTTAAAGTTGACGAACATGGTTTTACACTTGTCGACCTTACAACAGATGGGTATAAGTCAGAACCTTTCATTCTTGCAAGTCAAGCCACACAGGTGTTTTTTATCAATGACCCGAGCAAAACAAGATACCATATAGTATTGCAAGGTAAAAGACGTATTCTAGGTGTTGATCATGTTGTCGACGAGGAAGAATACAATCAGTTTGATGAGCTACCATCATTTTCAGTTGGTATTCAACAGATAAATGAATGTGGAACTGATGGCACCACATACTTACGATCCGACCACGACTAAGGAATATATGTTGATAAACCACGTAAAAAAGTTTAATCAAGGTTTGATACGATATATATTTTTATTTATTGTTAATTTTTTTAAGAATACACGTGATTTTATTTATTTTTTGCAGGAATATAGAGAATCAAGATAAATGATAAAGATGGAAGAAGACACATGATTTTATTTATTTTTAAATTTTGATACATGTTTGATAAGTAGATGGTGTGGTGTGCCTACTCCTTAACTATATTATTAGTTTTTATTTATTTAACCGTTTGAGGCTGTGTTACATTTTCTTCGTTATAGGTTGTGTTTAGTGGCGGATCCAGGATTTTTACTCAGCGGGTGCAGAAAATACAGTAATTTTTTTCATAATGTAAAAAAATTATAAAAATAAACGATAAAAATCAATACACTTTAAAGAGGTGAAACACGGTTCTCTATTTACAAGTGCTAAAACATATAGTATAAGTTCTTAATGTTTGAATTTTTACACCACATGGCCTGTTTACAAACGCATCATCTACATGTTAGAATAAGAAAAAAATGATAAAAATAAACAGTAAAAATCAATAATAATTACTATTAGAATAAGAAAAAATGACGACTATAAAAAAGAAAGTTGTATTAATGTAAATATGTAATTAATAACTATCATTAGAAATTTATGTATTAATCTTATTATTCAAAAGAAAAAAAAATTAATGTATATTAATCTTTGACGTTCAAAATAAAAGAAAGGTTAATTTATAAAATAATTTAAATGATTTTAAAAATAAAATAGATAGATACGTGAGTTAATTTTGAATGAGATATAGCCACATCCCACTTATATAATAATTTAAAATAAATTACACCCTTCTTCTCCAAAACCTTTGAGATCTCCCTCCATTCCTCTACTTTTCCCTCCCTCCACATTCCACAGCGTTTTCATCCCCATTCACGGAAGCAAATCGACAGAAAAATAGGAAGCTTTTGATTTCCTCTTCAAGGTAAATATCTCCGCCATTGCTTTCCTCTTTTTCACCTTCCCCGCCCTAATTTTTTACTAACCTTGTTAGGGTAGCAGTAAGGAGCAATCTTCGCCATTACCGTAGGAACTAAAAAGTCTTGTTTTTACCGTAAAGAGGCAGCCGAGAGCTAGGTGATGTCGTCATATCTTTTTTTAAAAGTTTTATTAGGGTACCATGTCCCCACATCTTTGATTTGTTAGACTTTTTAGTATTTTTTTATATTGATGAATTTAACCATTAGTTTTATGTGATGTTTTACATTATTTGGTCTCATTCCCTAAATCTTTGACTTGTTAAGTTTTTTTAGGATCTCAATTTGATGAATTTACCTGTTCTCACATCTTTGTTAGGGTTTTTTTAAGGATTTAAAGTGATGAACTAACCTATATTGTATTATGTCTGTTTAGGTATTGTTTGACTTCTAATTAAATGTCGAAGGGGGAGAGTACATAGTCTAGTTTCTGTACTCAACTTTCCTTTACATCATCTTCAAATGAAATTAGGGCAATTTGGTTTACATCAAACCTTTCCATCTCAGATTCCTTGTTACAATTTGGAATTTGATTTGGATTTGGAAACATACAGTGTTCATATTTAGGGCAATTTGGTTTACAATTTGTGTTAATTTGATATTTACTTGGCTAAGTTTGGTGCAATGGATGATTCTTTGAAGGTAACTTATTAGCTTACATTATTTATTTATTGTACACTAATTTATTATTTTTTGTTTAAAAGAAATCTACAACTAAAATGTCTAGTTCCCGCAAACGTGGAACTGCAAAATGTAAAAGTAGGTATACCAACGCAGCAAGTGTTAACATTCAATTTAACGAGGACGGTATAGCAATTGGCCCAAATAGGGCTGATTTTATGTCATCGGTCGGCTTAGAGTTCAGAAACAATATCCCATATCACCTACTGGCTAAAGATGTTGAAAAAAAACTATATGATGAAGTTTGGACTAAAATTAAGGTAATGTATTTTTTTTCTTATTATAGTAAAGTTTATTTATATACATTGCAAAAAAAAAATTCTTCGTATTCGTTAAATTTATCTTTTATAAATGTAGATAGCGTTCAAAATACCTGATGATCACGAAAAAAAAACAACATTGAAAAAGGGGAAGGCTATTATGAGAAACTTCCGATCTATACTGGTGAATAAGTACGTTAAGAAAAATAAAACTCCTTTTAATGATTATGAGGGTCTAGAACATAAATATTGGGATGCATTTGCTGCAAAGGCTTTGACAGAAGAGTATAAGGTATTTGTTAGACTGTTATTAATATTATTATCATTATTGTAATTAGTATTAATTGTTTTTCTTAATATTTTATGCAGGAAAAAAGTCGAAAAGCAAAAATTAGTGCACATAAAAACGTTGAGCCTGCACGTGTAGGTCGCAGGGGAATGAATGGGTTTATGGATGTTTGGGAAGATAGATGGGGCCAACTCTTGTCAAAATATGATTTGTTATATGATATACAAGACGAGCGTTCGAAAATATATACTACCAGTAGAGCTCAACTTAATCCTGTTACAAATTTATATCAACTTGGACCACACCAATCATCAGAAGGTGTATTGACAGGAAGACTAAAAGAGTTGGTAAATATTTATATTTATTTTATGTAACTATATACATTACTCAAATTTTTAAGCGTAATATTTTTTAATAGTTGGAAAAAGAGAGAGAGATGAAGGCGAATGGTAGCTATTATGAAGTTGGTAAAGATGTGGTTACCGAGGTTGTTGGAAATGGACGGGAACATGGAGGGCGTTCACGTTTAGTTTCAAATGTTATTGGAATTTCCACACAAAAAAGGAAGAAAACTAAAGAGGCAGAAATACTACAGGAGGAGATAAACGCCCTACAGCAACACCATGATCAGGATGCTACAGAACCAGGGCCTAGTACAGGTAGACGTGGAAATACTTGTGCGTCTGATAGATCGTACAACGATCTACCATTAATCGAGGTGATTTATTTTAATGTTCGCTTACTATTTTTTTTCTTGAAAAAAAAAAGTTTACTAAATATGATTGTCTTTGCAGAAAGTCACTACATGTGACCTTACATGGCCATTCGATGATGGTTATCCGGATAGAGTATTAGCCAAGGGACGAGTTTATCCTGCACATCAAAACACCTTACGTGGGTGCCCGATACCCGATGGTTTCGTTAAAGTATATGTAGATTTAATAAACGAAGATTACAAGGATTACGATGTACCGATTGAGACACAGGCTATAGGCATAGAGATAATGAGTCAGACTGATGGAAAGTATATTCAATGGCCTAGGAAAGCAATAAGGCTGGTATATTTTATATGAAAATCATTGTATATTATTGTATTTATTGTTATAGTAATATACTTTATGATAATGTACAGGTTGTCGCATCTGATCCTCCTCATACTACAGAGACGCACCAACATTCTACAAGTTCAGTTTATAGTCCGAAGGTAGTTTTTAATATACATATTTACTTTTATAAAAACTTGATATAAAAATTAATTTTTTCCCCTAATGTAGTATGATGATGATGAAACACACGAGTATCATGATCCTAATTGTACTGAGCCTATTCCTACCAAGTCTGATCCAGTTTCGGAACCCACTCCTAGTATTTTAAGAGTAATAGAACTTTTTAGCAAGGTAGATAAAAGGCGTGGAAAAATAAATGCATTAGCGGAACGATTGGTTCTTAAAGCTTATGATAACTTAATGGTTACGGCTACTTCACCAATTGGGATGTATGATGAACCTTACGCTGAGGATATAGAAATAGAGTCGATGTTAATACTTTGCGTCAACGAATGGGCGGAGATCGGATCTTTGTCTTGGTATACAATGTAAGTTCAATTATTTTTTGTTAAAATATTTATGCGAACATTTTTTTAAAATGTTAACCTCATGCCTTGTCGTGTATTTTTTTTTTACCGTAGGTATTTATATTGTTTTGGTAGAGCTAAAGGTTTTAATGAAACGGCGTACTTTAATCCTCAATATATCACACATGAGACTATAACAAATAATAGTAGCCTTGCCTTAGATCATGTGAAACGTGTACTGGAGCATCATAAAGGTAGACGATATTTTATGGCACCGTATTTAGACGGGTATTATACTTATTTTCCTTGCTTATGATGTTCTTATTTATTTCATTAATTTCAGTACTCGAATATTAATATTCTAAAATAAATTCATTTATGTAGGAACCATTTTTTGTTATTTATTATTCAACGCAACTTCAAAGATAATACTTACAGAGGATATGTAATCGATTCAATAAAAAGTGGAAAGGATGAATCGAGTTACATGTTTACAAAGTTGTTTGAGAAAGCTACGAAACAGAAAATAGATTGGCAAATGGTTAATGTAAGTTTCCTATTTGTTATCTTTACTATTTGTTTGTTTTAGTGTTTTAACTAGTTAACTGTTAATTCAATGTATTAGTGTCATCAACAAAAGGAAGGTTGGGAATGTGGATATTATGTGTTGATGTACATGCATGATTTTGTAATTAGTTGCAAAGAACACCTCGTAAGTATATTTTATATTTTTGTATCTTTTATACATTAAACTAGAATATGTATGAAGTTGTAATCCAACTTTGATCTATTATTCTGTTTCAGATAATGAACGATTGCAGGCCCTATCGTCAAGCTGAAATTGACGAATTTCTAGAACATATATTAGAGACGTTTTTGGGTTTTTTAGGGGATGCTTGAATGAATTTGGTTTATAAATATTTGCAAAATCTTGTCATCTATTAGGTAAGCTTTATGTTTTTTTTATATGATCTTCATGTATGGACTTGTAATCTATAGCATTGATGGACATGTTATAAAAATGTTGATCTCTAAAGCTTGGTCTTTCATTATGCAGGTTTCAAACTGTTGGTTTTGATATACTAGCTATGAAAAGCAAGAAGATGGACATGTTCAAATATTTGGTTTGGAAATATGTGATTATTTCTTTTTACTATATATAGTTCTGTATTAGATAATTTTTTGGTTGAATGATTTTTTTTTTTTTTTTGTATATATGCATTGCTGGGTTGTGTATTTGAATTATCAAATATTGGTTTTGAATGTGCCATTTTTAACCGGAATTATCAAATATTCGTCCAAAAGAAGTCTTAAAAAAAGACCGTTGTATTTGGTAAATGACCGTTGTATTTCTTTAAAATGGATAATATCGCTGTATTTGGTTTAAATGGGCAACCGTTGTATTTGGTTTAAATGGACAACCGCTCTATTTGGTTAATTAATGATGCGCTGTATTTGCTCTATTTTGTTAATTAATGATGCGCTGTATTTGGTCTAAATGGACACCGCTGTATTTGATATTATAAATGACCGCTGTTTTTGGTTAAAAAGAACCGATGTAACCTTTTACAGCACTGGCAATTACAGCGGTTAAGGAACCTCTTTAAAAGGTTAGTTTCACCGCTTTATTTGATGTATTTTTTTGTACTATTTTCTCAATTAACTTAAATTACCCAGTTGTCCGTCACAAATAATGAAAAAAGGGATGTATATATAAATAGTACTTTAATTGGTTCATTAAGGGTAAAATGATAATAAAATAAGTTATTTTAAATGAATTGAACAAATCTATATTATATAGGTTTTAAAAAGGAAAAATATATAATTAAATTTTAGAGTTGAATAAATATGTAATAAAGGAACTTAAAAAAAATATATGCCCGTTAAAACAATCCACATGGGTTGACTTCTACCAAGGTTTTTATTCTTCACACTATTTGAAAGTTTTATTTTTCTTAAAACCATTCTCTCTAATAATAGAAAAAAATTAATATCTAAATATATGTTCTAAAACCTCCTTTTATTAACTTACTAATTAGAACCCCGTGTAATACACACGAGACGAAAAATATCAATACATAAAATTGTTAAATCTTTATTTATATACTTTAGAGGTGTAAAAATGTATTACATATATTAAGAATAGAAAACAAAAATCAAAATATGTAAAAGTTAATGTATAACTGGGTTTCAAAAATACGTTAATTGCTATTTAATGTATTTTGACTTTCATTTACTATTTGATGGAAAATAAAAGTTACATAATTAGATTTCAAAGTTTCTTATACTAAGAGATAATTTAAAATAATTTTTTTTATTAGTATAATTAGTATTTTCTTAAAAAAATATTATTATTAAAAGATAGATGTGAAATTAATAAGAGAAAGAGGCGGGAAAAAATTGATGAGAATAAATGTGGAGACGACATTTGGCTTAAAAAACCTTTATTTATTAGATAATATAGATATAGATCCGTATACTAATATATTATCATTAAACTTAAACCAAACTGTCAATAAAGTTTATTAAATGTAACTTCAACTCATCAATATCATTAAATTTGAAAAATATCTCCTCAACTTTGTAAAATATCATTTTAACCCTATTGTATTTTAATGTTTCAAGTTTAATCCTGTAGTATATATAATTTGATTTTTCCTTAATAATTTTAGTTAGTTTGTTATTTTTTTCCTTGATGTCGCGGTATAAATTTTGTTAAAAAAGATTTCGTATTCAAAATAAAGTATTTTTGATGTATCGTAGACTATATTGACCGATGGTAACCTGTTGGTACAGTGAAGAATTAGACTGACACTGACTGAAAAACATCGGTACCGTTATATAACTATCTTTTATCTATGTTTCAATCTCCACAACCGATTCACGGTAAATTCATACCACGTTTCTTTTTTTTGTGTTTAGCCACGTTAATGTCACCGCCTCACCCGTTTAAGGTTCGCCTCCCGTTGCGGAGCGAGTGAAAAAATTTATTTAACCACCTTTTCTTTTTGTGCTTAGCCACATTAATATCACCGACTCAACCGTTTAAAGTATGTCTCCCACGCGAAACGCGGGACAACTTTCTAGTTTATATTTATCGTCAATATTTTGCTTATTAAATTAAAATCTTAATAACTATTAATAGATTTTTAAACAGATTAATTATTATAACAAAATATTATATATTTAACATGCCTAATTAATAATATTACAATAAAAGTTATAAACCTACATGAAAGTAATAAATTTATGGTCGATGTACAAGCCGTTGAAACTTTCAAAGTTTTGTTTTTTTATAGTTTTCTTTTTCTTTTTCTCATAAAAACTTTAAAATATGTTATTTTATAAAATTTCAGATTTACCGTTTCAGTATATTTAATTTTATCAACGATTCAACGTAAGTTGTTTTTTGCGTGATACAAGTCATCGAATCTGAGTATAAAAAAAATTACACTCCCCGTAACGCGTGAAAAAAAAAATTAAACTTAAATCTAGGCCAGCTTGGTGGTGCGAGCATTGCGTGCGAACCCACATGGCACGGGTTCGAGGCCGGGTGCAACACCGCACTCCCCCCTCGTGTAGTCAGTTCGCTTGAACAACCCACATTCTTTTCTGTTATAATTCTTATTTATATTTACGTGTCAATATAGTTTTTTTCAAAACTATTAATGTTCCGACATGAACTTTTTAAACGATTTCATTTTCTTAATATGAAGTTTCGAATATTTTCAACGCCCTTGCCGCAACGTGCAGATTTACATGCCCTTTTCATTTTTTTTATATATACTTTTAATTTTATCAATACTAGCTTAGAACCCGTGTCTATACACGGGGTGAAATATCAATACATAAAACTTTTAAATCTTTATATATATTACACATGTAAAAATTTATTACATATACTAAGGATAGAAAACAAAATTCAAATTATATTTTAAAATTTCTTATAATAAGGGACATTTTAAAATAAATGTGTTTTATTAGTATTATTAGTATTTTATTTAAAGATACATTATTATTAAAAGATAGAGGTGTATTTAATAAGAGAGAGAGTGTATTTAATAAAAGAGAGAGAGGCGGGAAAAATGATGAGGATAAATATGAAGGTGAAACGTGGCATGAAAAAATCTTTATTTATTACATAACTAGGTTAGAATCCTATGTATTACACGAGATTGTATATTAAAAAAGATAAAACTTATAAATTTGTAAATACTTCATAACTTGTCAGACTATTATGATCGTCTCGAGATATATCAAGTGAAAATGTGTGTATATAACAAATTAATATTTTTCTTTAATTAATTATATTTTGATTTTCTATTATATATTCTTATTTAATATAATTGGTATTCTTTTTTAATAATATATTTTTAACATCATTATTAGTTAATAAAATAGATGCGTAATTATTAAGAGGGAGAGGTGGAAAAATCAATGTGAGAAGACATGATAAAATAATAATTGTCCAACTTAAACATTTATTTATTAGTATAGATATAGATATAGATTTACGCAGTGACACACGGGTTAGGTGTACGAGTTATAAACTATGGCGTAACATCCATTTCAAATTGACGGCATGGTCACAATATTTTAATTGGAGAAAATCACAGTAAATATATTATATTTCAGTAAACATGGTTGACAAAATATCTTGAATAAATAAATTCAAATTGATTTTCTATAGACTTATATCTAAATTAAGAAGTTGGTAACTTGATAGGATGAAATTAGTTTTGGCATCCACCGGATCAATTGGATATATCACTTTACTACTAATTTAATAACTATGACATACGTACTTTTAATTCTTTACTGATGGAAACAATGTAATTACATGAAAGAATGTTATAAACAAATAAATATATTGTGCATTATATGTATTATGACGTTACATCCTTTTCAAATTGACGTCATGGTCACAATATTTTAATTGGAGATAATGACAATAAATATACTGTATTTCAATAAACATGGTTGACAAAATATCTTGAAATAAATAAATAAATACAAATTGATTTTCCATTGACTTAAGTAAATTCCGAAGTTGGTATGATGAGTGATTGTTTAGTAGACTAACTAATACAACAATAAACAAAGACAATTGACCAAAAATCGCACACGTAGAGTGTTTACCATTAAAAATGTATATACACAAAGCTAGGAATTGAATCACTCAAAAACAAGTTAATTATCATGGAGCTTGCGAGTATTATTTCCTATGCCTTGTTGGGATTATTGGTCGCTTCTATTTTGATTCTGGTATTTTGAAGGAAAGATAATTATTATGTTATCTACAATCGTCGTCTCCTCTTTGTCATTGGTAATTCCAAATACATGTATATATATAGTTGTATAAAATTTATAGTTACATGTGTTTGACATATATATATATATATATATATATATATATATATATATATCATTACAGAACACTAAATTACTGCGAGAACAAAAAGAACAAACTTAAGTCGTTTATTTTCTTGATCCATGATTTATATTTTTAAAAATATATACTTAATGCATATAAATATGCATGTATAAATACATAAAAACCAATTAAACAATTTTTTGAATATGTTTTTATACATTTAAAAGTTACCTATACATGTGTAGGTAGATTAACATATACACATGAATTACACATGTGTAGGTTGTATAAATAAACGAAAATTGTTGATAATTTTTTTATAAATTTCATGAGAGATGAATAAACATTGTATTTCTATCATTTTTTATATTTTAAAACTTTTTAAGATTGAAAAAATGAAGGATTCATTTTGTTCCCTATGTTCTCGCAATATTTAGTGTTCTGAATTGAATCGTCCACATATATATATAACCGCCAATTTTGGAGGGGGTCGATTCCGGCTCATTTCAGTTAATAAAGCTAATGTATTTTTATTTTAATTTATAAAAAAGAATTATGAGCATGACATAACATGTTATTAGTTAAAAGAGTTTGATTAATTCAACTTTTTATACACATACAAACTATAAACAAGTGTTAACATAAAAAGCATATTAATTAATTGATCCATTATACTTTTTTGATATTTGTTATCATTATCATACCCTAGGATTAAGGTAATCACATGTATATATTTTCTGTATTTTTGATCAATGAGAAACTAGTTTTATACCCGTCCGATGGTCGGGGGTCGTTTGACATATTTTGTTTATCATGTTAAATTATTTTTTATAAAGCATGTCCACATTTTACGTTTACAAATATCTTATACAAAAGTGTAGATTTCTATAAAAGTGTTTATTATTGCAATAGAAGTGTAGATTTTTATATATTTTTACAACTAATTTTTGTTAAAAATATGATTATTTTTTTAGCCTACTATGTAATATTAAATAAAGTTACAATTAAGGGGGTGTTTGGGATTACTTATTGAAACTACTTATTAATTTTTATAAGTTAAAAAAAATGTTTGGGTAATGTAACTTTTGCTTCTACTTTTAACTTTTTAAAGAAGGAAAAATGAGTTTTTGAGAAGTAAGAAGGGACTTACTTTTCAAAACTCCTTATGAAGTCAATAAGGAGGTTAAAATAAGTAATCCCAAACACTCCCTAAAAGTGTAATATTAAGTTGAATGTTTCAATTGAACCATGGTTATAAGTTATGAGGCCTTTAGTGCTTACGGGATCAGGGAGTTTAGTTTTGATGGCTCAGGTGGGATATGAATCCAATTTAGCATGAAGAGTGTCCGTGCGTTTCACATTAGGCACAAGCTGTACCCAAATATTCCCCCCTCTATCACTCTACAACCTCTCATGTTAATTTCTCTCTACATCTCGCACTCATCGGACGATCGAGTCTCTCATAATCGCAGACGAGGTCTATGATTTCTACTATCGACTAACATCTCCTTCTTGTACCATATAGTGGCCCCTAAAAACACACTACTTTTATACCCGTCCGGTGGCCGGGGGTGGTTTGACATATTTTGTTTAACATATATTTTTATTTTTATAAAGCATGTCGACATGCATATATTACTTTTAAAAATATCTTATACAGAACGATTTTTTACTATACATGTTTAAGAAATCAAAATTTTTTTATACTTACCATTCAAATCGGGTGAATATTTTTAAAATGCATACTACATTAAATGGGGAAAATTCTTTTTAAAAGACATGTTACTTTTAACTCTGAAGATATAAATATAATTTTTTTATACAAAAGTAAGAGCTAATTTGTATGAAGTTTTATAATAAACAAAATAAAATTTAGTAATTGATAAAAATAAAAGAAAGAAGAACCCAGAAGCCGTACAAACACCCCCAAAACCCATTTCACTCACATTCACCCCAAAAGTTCTTCTCTCTTTCCCTTTCTCTCATCATCTTACGATCTAGGGTTTCTCTGTTCATACTCTTTTGGTGTATGAGTCTATGTATTTTATTTTCTTGATGATTATTATGCAATGTACAATACGATTGTGAAATCATTTTCTTCGCTTTAGATCTGAAATGCATGTTCACGATTTCATTCATCCAAAAGTATCTCTCTTTCCTTGTCTCTCTCATTAGCTTAAGATCTAGGGTTTGCTCTGTTCATATTTTTTGATGGACGAATCTATGTATGTTATTTCGCTGCTGATTATTATGCAATCTACAATACTTTTACGGAATCATTTTATTCGTTTTAGATCTGAAAAGCATTTTAGGGTTTCTTTGTGTTCTTTGGCGACAGTATCAGTCGTTTGAGATTTTTACTTACAACATGCTCATACCTGTTTTTGAACTTATTATATGACACTGTTTGTGGATTAATTTGATGAAAGCATCATGTGGTTTATTTATCTTTGGATACTTATTAGGTTATGAGTTTATGAGCTGTTTCGTTTTCTGATTCATTGTTGTTTGGTGTATATCTGTAGCCTTGTTTAGGGATTGTTCGTCTTCATGTTCTTAAATATATTTAATTATTCGATTCATCTGTGATTAGATCTGTATGCATGTACAGGGTTTGTTCGTTTTTCTGATTCATTGTTGTTTGGTCTATAACATTTTTTTTGGCGTTGTAACCTATTGCAATGCCCTTTGGTTGATGTATTTAATGAAAATGTAAACACCACAAGATGCATGACCATTTGATTCAGGTTAGCACAATGCATTTTTTATTTCGACTTATAGTTATTTTTGTTTTAAAATAATTTATGTTAATGCCTTTTTTTTTGCAAAACAGGTGAACATACATGTTTATTTGTCAACTGCTGAAATAGGTATCACTTACATTAAGCCCCTATGATAGCTGAACTACTCTGCAAGGCTCTCCGTCACTTATTATTTAAAATTGTTTGGCTGCTGGAGTACTGTGTAAGGCTCTCTATCTCTTGCATAACTGACTGTCATTAGTTTATGTGTGTTCCTAAATCTGTGCATATTATCTAAAATAAAAATTGCAGTAAGCCCTTATGATAGCTGAACTATCACTTTTTATTAAAAGCTTTATGTGCAAGTTAAAAATAACTTAATTCTTTTTATAACATATTTTTGTAAAGTTTTCTCTTTTAGATTGTTAAAATGACTTTTTTATAGTTTGCAAACATGTTTTGGGCTTGAAGAGGCTTATTGTGTGCTTATTGATATTTTGGGCTTGAAGAGGCTGATTGTGTGCTTGTGTTGTTGTGAGTGCTATGTGATTGATATTTTGGGCTTGTTTGGGCTAATGCGATACAACTTACGCTTGATTGCCTGATTTGGTTGGTGTCTACTACTAATAAATGAAATAAAGAGAAAATAAAGGGTTTTAAATCAATAAGGTCAAAATTTTTCCCATTTTTTACAGTATGGTCGGGGTGATGTTGGATCATAAAAGGAAGAGTTAAAGGATAAGCTTGTGTAATTAATCATCTTACAAATCATAAGGGAGTTCAATTGGAAAAACCATTTTGTTATTTCTTTTAAACAAAACACTTTTTAAACATTTTAAAAGGAAAGTTTTCTTTTTAAATTACAGGAACAAAAATACCAATTCATACTTAACTTATGTACCTCCCATTAAGTTTCTTTTTAACACAAACAGTAAACAGAACACATTTAGTCCTTATTTGAATTCCTTGTACTTGACTGAAGAAATAATAAACATACGCTACATTATCAGACATTTCCCAATGAAGTTGTGATTTGTATGCGCTAAAATGGAGGTTGCCCTCAATTATCTTGACACTGCCGGTATCTTCCTGAAAAGGGCAAAAAGTAAAAAAAATTAAAGGTAGAAAAATACATAAAAAGGTTTTCAAATTAAATAAAGTTAACTATACCTTTGATTCCACAGTCAAAGTTTTCGTTTTCTGCTCCATATCCTAGAATATTAAACATGCTTGCAGAGTTGACAATTATAGCACCTTAGTAAGTCGTTTGGCTGGTTCATCCGTTTGTGTGTGTTCCATTCGAATTCTTATTTTATTTGTCTATGAATAATATTTTCTAGAAAAACATGTAATATGTAACTTTTTGCAGGTATTATCAAGCAAAGGATTAAATTAACTAACCTTGGTTGCTTCATGAAAAAGGTCAATGAGAGACTTCGACATATTTGAATGACGTGATTTTTTTCACAAATGCCGGAGAGGTAAGTTTATATAGGTACAATTTGCTGGTTTTCTGAAATCTTTTTTATTTACTTTATAAAGGGATAAATGGGCGAAAATTGAGGTGGGGGAAAAACTGTTTTTACGTGGGTAAGTTTTAAACATCTAAAACACATGTTTAGAATAATCTAGAAAAAACTGTAAATCTAAAGGAAAAAAAACTGCCAAATTAATGGTCAATCCGTGTGAGGTAATGGTTACTCCGTGTATGATTTCCTGCAAGTTTGTTAATTACATGGTATCATGATTTATTTATTTTTTTTAATTGTTTGTGTTTAATTTATTTTTAAATATTTTATCAATATGTAAACAAATTTAAAAATACATGAAGGTTTGGTATATATTTTTTAGCTGTCTTATATATATATACATAATAAATATATATTATTTGAACTATGCAAATTTGCTGTAAAAAATATGATCATAGGTGAACTTTTCATGTGTAGTTTATTTCTGTTTTTAAATTCATAAAACTGTCAATAATAGACGGTTGTATGTTTATCAGCATTTAACATGTGTTTTAAAAGACTAAAACATGGGGTAACCACCCAGAACATGTGTAATACATTTTTTTTGTACGCCGGTTAGATTTTTTTTATATTCTGCTTTATCAACGGCCAAAGTTTCTGAAAAAATATAAATCTTATATTTTTAAGTATTTTTACATAATTCTAGGTTTTATAAAACCCTGGAAATAATCCATAATTAAAAGAAATAGTTACCCAACTTAAAAAGTTTATATAATAGTTTTTAAAATATTTTATTTTATAAACCAAAGATTTAACTTAAATACAGTCTTTTGTCTTTTATTTTTACAATTTTATGTTATGTAGTAAAAATTGCTTTACTGATAAATTTTTACGTTTAATTTATTTTTTGAATATTTTAATACGTGAACAAATTTAAAAAGCTGGGTATTTAAACAAAAGATTTAAATTAAATACATTTTTTTGTCTTTTATTTTTATACTGTTTTATGTTATACTTCAAAATTTGCTTTACTAATAATTGTTTATGTTTAAAATATTTTTTAAATATTTTAAAGTGTAAACAAATTTTAAAAATGGTGTACGACGTTGATAAGTCAGAAAAACGGAATAAGAAACGAACTCGTGCACGTGCAAAAATCTGGTCACAAGTAGCATACATGTTTGGTGCCGTTTCAGCACCTCTTTGGGTTGCCATTGGTGCTACGGGGGGTTTTATGAGCCATCTTGGAGTAGTTCACTCTTAATTTGCATAAGTGACTTTGGTTATTTTCTGCATGGGTCATAATATCTATCATCAGGGTGAGTTGACAAAAAGACCCTTTGAGGTCTTCCTTAGAGTGTTTCGTGATCGTGTTCTTAAGTGCAACCCGCGGTATTTACTCTCTCTCTCTCTCCTGATTTTAGATTTTCATAACCGCTCGATTTTGGTTGGACACGGTCTGGTTAATTTGGTTAACCGCCAATTTTGGAGAGGGTCGATTCCGGCTCATTTCAGTTAATAAAGCTAATGTATTTTTATTTTAATTTATAAAAGAGAATTATGAGCATGACATAAAATGTTATTAGTTAAAAGAGTTTGATTAATTCAACTTTTTATACACATACAAACTATAAACAAGTGTTAACATAAAAAGCATATTAATTAATTGATCCATTATACTTTTTTGATATTTGTAATCATTATCATACCCTAGGATTAAGGTAATCACATGTATATATTTTCTGTATTTATGATCAATGAGAAATCAAGAAAATAGATTGTTGGCCTTAATAAATATTGACTCAGAATTTAAATAGTATTAGTTAAAATCTTACAATTAATTCGTATACGTGTTTCTTGATTCTGCAAGTTTATTGTTCAGACTAATTTCTAGCCAACCTAAATCAATACTTTTGTGAGTAGGTGTTTAACGAATTTTTCAAGACAAGATAGACTCCCACATAATTTGGAAACCGGAAAGACAGGAAATGAAGATATGGTGGTAGTAAAGAGTCTTTTAAAAGCCAAAGAGGTTGTGGTGTAGTGGTTGAGGTGAGGTCTGAAGTCCCAAGGGACTCGGGTTCAATCCCTGCCACCACCATTAATTTCTGAGGCATGCAAATGAGGCCTAGTTCTTAGGCTGATGCACCAGGGTTTTACCCACGTCGATCCAGGGTTCGAGCCTCGGCTCTCCCTCAAGCCCGGAAGGGGCCGTATTGGGTGAGATTTTTCCTTGGATGCTCTCCAACTCTAACGCCAAGTGGGCCCGGTTAAGACAACATATTGACCGGAGTTGGACGAGGCTCTCCCATGTGACGGGGAGTGCGACGTCACAACATTCAATGTTCGCCGTTAAAAAAAAAGAGTCTTTTAAAAATATTTCCCATGTGGGGATTGTTTTTTGTGGTGTCCATAATATCAGCAACAGGCTTCACCTTCTTTCTTCAGCAATACAACAACCTAAATGTGAGCAACAAAATACCAATACAAGTCTATGGCCTCGATCAAGATTTATCAAGAGTTGTTATCCCGATTTTGTATAACCGGATTAGGTTTTCACCTAAAATTGAGAAGTTCAAAATTGGTGTCGGAATGCTTTGTGGAATCCTTAGTTGTATTTTCGCTTGGAAAGTGGAGGTTTACAGGTTAAAAGCAGTCCATCGTCTGGATAAGGAGGATTCAACTACTTCTATGAGTTTTCTTTGGTTGGTGCCTCAATTCTGTGCGCTTGGGTGCATAGGACTTACTTTAGGACTGTTAAAGTTCTATCGGTCACAAATAAAAGAAAAATCCCTACGAAGTTATGGGGAAGAATATATTGAAATTGTGATGGGCTTAGGAAAGGTGATGAACATTTTTCTCATCTTAGTATTTAATAACAAAACAGGTTGGTTCAGGTACACAATCAACCACAGTCGGTTAGACAAGTATTATAAAGTTTTGGTATGTATTGCCTCAGCAAACTTCATATTATATTGTTGTGGCGCAAGCTATTTTTACAAGGACCAAGCAGACTTGGCTAATCGTGATCAGACACAAGCTAATCAAGGCTTCCCGGCTAATCATGATCAGACACAAGCTAATTAATCAAGTCTTCGCAAATGATGATTTGCAACAAGGTTATCGGTTGTGTAATTAAAGTCCGTTTCAGTCACTGTTGAACAAAATCAAGACTGTGTTTGGATTGAAGTAGTCTATGTGAAGGGTATTGCTGTATAAATATTTACAACATCACATGTAAGCATTTCATGAACCTGTTTCAAATGTCGCGTGTTATTAGTTGTAACATTCCTGGATTGAATCGCTAATGAATGGGAGTGATAGAAACTTTATATCTTGTGAACTTTTAAAGAAATTAAGTTAAGTTTGATATATCCATGAAAATTTGTAGCTTGACTTATAATTTTTAGTATTATTTATTAATTTTGCGTTGAAATCTAATTGAGCTCATTGTGAGCGGAAGACAAATAAATCTCCCGATTGTGGTTGACAAAATCAGCCCTATGGAATTAGTCCCCTGGTGTTTTAACCGGAATGGTTGTGTTAATCACAAATCCCGACTGTTTTGTGTGTTTGATCCATTGGGCTCCGAGAAGCGGGTGGCAGCCCCAATTGGCTGCTGGGGCTGTGAAGTTTGCTGATCTTAGGAGACTAAAAGCTTATAAAGTACGCATCCAGACGCAAAAGGAGAAAGCGATGCATGCTAAACTCCTATTCACCAAAGAAGATAGAAAGGAGAAAGACAAGGAACATAGATGTGAACATTGTGGTCAAGGGAATTCAAATCAAGAGAATAAAGGGCATGTCTAAGACAGAAATTGGAAGTCATGGAGAAATAAAGATGGGGAACCATTCCAACACAATAAGGATAACATACGATGATACAGATGTAACGAACTTGAACACTTCAAACATGAATGTCCAAATTGGGAGAAAAGGGAGGAGGCAAACCTGATCCAGGTCGAGGATGATGAACCTACTTTGTTGAGATGATAAACCGGATCTCAAAGAAAGATGAAGACCTCACTAAAACTAAGTTTAGTTAAATAGGGAGGGGTTATATAGTCATTTGATACTGTTATTTTGGTGGAACTGCTCATACACACTAAAACCCCCCCAGTGTTCTTGGATGGTTTAGTTTTCAATCCAATCAACCAATCTTATTCAGACAATTTTATTGATTTGTTTGCATAATTCATCAATTGATCTAGATTTATCTTGAAGCAGTCCCATGTTCTTTCCTGCCAGATACCTTTGAATAGTACTTCTTATTGACTTATTCAGACAATGGTGCCTAGATGAAGGAGCATCATTGAACATAGCCAGGTCTTTAAGTTTATCCCAAACTAAACTAGGATACATGCATTCAAAAAATAGGCGATCCGGTTGGTTCTTACCGACACACAATAGAGGTTTTGAAATCCATCCCATTTGTTAAGACAGTCTTGGGTGGCCGGACAATCTTCTTCTACATGCCAACCATAAAATAGAAACATGCTGAGGTATCCAAACCAAGTTATACCAATTTATAATAAGTTGCAGCCTACCTACAAATGAGAGATGAACTCCATAGTTAACCCACTGCCAAAAAACTGAAAAATTTATGACAACAGATTTCGTGAGAAATTTGTCGCTATTGGCCGTTAACGACCTGTTTCCAACAAAAAGTGTTTGTTGGAAAAAAAAACCCGGTAGGAAATGTTTTTTCCGACAAAGTCCCGACTAATTTTCCGACGAATTAGCTACAAAGGCCTTTCGTCAGCAATTTCCGACAATGTTCCTACGATTATTAAATAAACAAATTAACTTATTTAATAAATTTGTCCGAAAATTGTAGGAAGTCTTATGGTTTTTTTTTGTTTTTGTTATGTCGGAAAGTTGTCGCTAACTTGTGGGAAATTTCTTTTGTTGGTAACTTGTCGGAAACTTTTGTAAAAAATATACATGTTTTCTAGTAGTGACCGTGTTTGGGTAGGCACAATCCACTGCATTATGGAACAACAATATTGAATTCAAATTCGTTTGAGTGCCCGAAAGATGAGATTGAAGAAAGATTCGATAAACAAATGCACTTATGCCATTTTGAATCTTCATATAATCTAGCCATCGACGTGGAGTACATCTTGCATCATCCACAAAGTCGACCATTTATTATTCTAATAAACTAAATTTAAATGACAAAGGACTCTTGGGAACGAATGTGATGAGTATGTTGATCAGCGAAATCTCTGGATCAAGAGTTTGTAATCTGAATGAGTATAGTTTCCATCCTTAACAACCAGATAGATGCTGATATGTATCAATGTGTCAGCTTTTGTAAAGATTTCTTTTTCCTATTTTGCCGTGGTTGTTTTTAGTTAGACGTTCCTGTTTGGCCCTTGAGCTGCAACTTCAGCTTGATTGTCCAACGGCATGTACTGCGCCATGATGGCCCTGATCTCAGAATCCATGTATGTCTACACCAAAGATAGTTAAAACAGTTAGGACTTTGGAATAACAACATTATCTGGTTTTGCTATTTTCTTCTTACAAATCTTTATGTACTACTGAATCCATCAATTGTGTTTTTGTGTGATAATCTAAATTTTCACATTTTTTAAACTTGTAGAAATTGATTAGATTTTAAAGTTTTAAATTTACATGTTTGTGAATGATTTTTCAATCTCCTTTGATTAATTATCATTCAAATACATTTATAAATTTTGAACATTTTAGCTATTTCTTCAAATACATTCACAAACCATTACAACAAAAATTAGTATTTTTATGCCTTTACATAAATAGTTACAAAAACTCATGTTTGTCTTGGTGACATACAAAATAATGGTTATTTCACTTTCTTTATATAAGGATAAGGAAACACTAAAGTGGTTACTGGTAATAATGCTTACCCTGATTCTGTATTTGTAGAATGCATATGCTACGCCTCCAGCAACGGCCAAACCAAGAACGACGAGCCACACAAAGCCCCATCCGACTCTCGGCCTAGCATCTTTACCTATTTTTCAACATGTATAGTATTCATAAGATGAATGCATAGAAGCAATATAGTACATAATGCTCCAATACATATTATACTCTAGTTAAAGAAGTAACAATAATTCATTCAATTGGAGAGTACAAGATTTGAGACAAACAGATTCAAACAAATTTCTTGTTTCGAAAAGAAGGGCGTACGTAGTAGGAAATAAGAACACTCACTTATACATGCGTCGTGTTCTCTAATGTAGAGCAAATCGCCACCACACTGACACTCATAACTACCCCAAGTATTCTTGCATTTGCAATCAGGACACTGGCAAGCTGTCTTCTCTTCACATTCATCTATGTCTGAAATGTATATAGCAATGTCACAACTCTAATCACTTGTTCGACATATTATGATATCCTATACCTTCACAGTTTTTAACTCCGTCTCCCTTGAATCCTGGCGGACACTTGCAACCCTTAGTACGATCATCCTAAATGAAAAACAGAAACAAAGAATGAAATAAAATAAAAGGGGACATCAGTATATATGTTATAATAGATCGATATATAGACACTTAGATATAGATCGAGCACTAACAATACAAGCCGAATAAGTGCGACCCTGTTGGCTATCTTTCCAACAGCCTCCATTGTTAAGCCCACAACGTAAAGCTCCCGAAGCTGCAACAAAATATGGCAAGCATCAGTAAACCACATTGACACAAGCTAGATGATGCATTATACATACAATACAAATTACCTTCACAGTGTCTATAACCATCACCAAAAAACTTTACACCCTGAACAATTGGGCATTGACACACTCTCCCCCTGAAAGTATCCTACACAAATCATACCATATAAACCAAAATTATACCACTAAAAAAGATAGGATATATTAGTTATCTTTAGAATAAAAAAAGATATTATTTGATAGGTTTCTTTGTAATTATTCTTACTGTGTTCCTATATATAGTTGATTAAAAACAAATAACTGATAATACCTCATGATGTTTTAACACTACCAAAAAACTGAAAAATTTGTGACAAATGATTTTGTGGGAAATTTGTCGGAACTGATTGTTAGCGACAAGTTTCCAACAAAAAGTGTTTGTTGGAAAAACCCCGTAGGAAATGTTTTTTCAATAAAGTCCCGACTAATTTTTCAATGAATTAGCGACAAAGCCTTTCATCGGTAACTTCCGACGATTATATTAAATAAATAAGTTAACTTATAGTTGATTAAAAACAAATAACTGATAATACCTCATGATGTTTTTATACTACCAAAAAACTGAAAAATTTGTGACAGCTAATTTCGTGGGAAATTTGTCGGAACTGGTTGTTAGCGACAAGTTTCCAACAAAAAGTGTTTGTTGAAAAAACCCCGTAGGAAATGTTTTTTCGATAAAGTCCCGACTAATTTTCCAATGAATTAGCGACAAAGCCTTTCGTCGGTAATTTCCGACGATTATATTAAATAAATAAGTTAACTTATGGTTACTTTTTTGTTTTTGTTTTGTCAGAAAGTTGTCGCTAACATGTGTGAAATTTCTTTTGTTGGTAACTTGTCAGAAACTTTTATAAAAAATATACATGTTTTCTAGTAGTGATTAGTCTACATGTAATATATCGTGAGAAAAAACCCTCCATACCCTGCATGCTGTGATGTTTGAAGCTTTGTCTATCCAGCATCCACCATTGTTTTCCATACACTCATTTGTTTCAATTCCTGAAAGCAGCATATATACATCACTTGCTTCAATATAGTCACATAACTGATTGTTAAACTAGCACATATAATAACAATTAAGTATGTTATGTTTGAACTTTGAAGTTTAAGTTGTTAGCAAATATGAGAAAATAACAAGTAACATCTAAAGGTGGAACTGACCATCTCTTAAACAAATGGATGGCTCGGTTGTCTCCTCGAATCCAGAACAAACGGCCTTTAAAACCGTTCCTTTATCGAGCTTACCTAAATCAAGTAATGGTTATTTCAATATCAGATGTGTATAGGTAAAACTTTAAACGTTGTAGATTGCTTTAATCTTTATGCGTATTATATAGTACATAATATGAAGACTACAAACTAATCTACACTATCTACATACCGCGATACTGTCTGTTGTTTATTATGAGAGTTGGCAATATAGTGACATCTCCACGAGCACCTTTGCCTATCTGTGAATCACAAACTTAACCTTGTGAGACCTCTTGATTCGAAAAAATAGTCGAATATTTGAATTATAACATAAGTTCTTCTAAGATCGTTTAACACGCCTGCGCTCTCTGCTCTGCCATGAGCACTCGATTCTCCACGTCTGCTTCTGTATCGCCCACGCATTCTCTTATTTTCTTCACATCAACACCTGAGAAAGATGGCACAAGAAGCCAAAAAAAACTCAATTCTGTTACTCAAAGAATTCTTAATTCACCATCTGAAAACACATGGATATAAACTTTGATTCTTTTCATCAAAAAAGGTGAAAAAGGTGAAAAGGCACACGGGCTCTACCAAAAAGCCAATCAAAACAAACCACATGTAATGGCTGTCCCCTGAAATCTGGTCTGGATAGAAAGATGTCAACTGAAATCAAGCCCGTAGGCTACATGGCGTTTTTCTATTGGTATTGATTGGCTTTTTGGTGGATCTCATTGTATTTTCAAGGTTCTTTGTGCCGGTTGAAATCTAGCCTCCTTAGCCGGCAAATCTTAAGTGGCGTTTTCTTATTGGTTGCTTCCGTACATGTTTATTTTTTACTGGGCTAAAAGTCAAAGTTTATTTTGGTAAAAAGTAAGTCAATTCTGATTATTTTCCCATAAAAATTATGCAGTTTATTCCTTTTAACAGTTATCTTACCCAGTTTTCCTAACTGGTTTACACTTCCCCTTCAAAAAATGACTTTAGTGACAAGAATTTTGACCACACTAATCACTATAAACTATAATCAGTCACAAAATGTTTCAAAAACTCACCAAGTGATGCAACTACATCTTCTGCACACTCTTTAGTGTACTTCTCCTCTTTCATCGGACACCGAATAGCAAAATCCGTCACATAATCCCACCAAAGCCACGGTTTTCCAGATTCATTCGCGACTTTATAAAAACATGCCTGTCGTAAATTTTGTACAACGACATCTTTCCCCTGATACCCGCGACTAAAATCATCATCAGGGTCAGGAGCACAATATCTCCCATTATTAATGCACTGAGACTTGCATTGTTTACTCAAAATAAAAGCCTCAGGGCAATACCAAGTAATATAATGTGGTGTAAACTGAGTGTACCCTTTTTTCTCTAATATTTGAGCAACCCCTTTAAAATCTTTGAGAAACTGTTTCTGACTGTCGCATTTGGGTCCGCACTCGTCGTTGCTGTTTGTCCAGAACTCGTATTCGACTCGATCATCCGGGTGTGGAAGAGCTTCTCTCCAGTCAAGATTTACTTTGACCATTTCTGGTTTTTCTAAGGCATTTTTAATGGCTTCCCCAAGTGATTGACTTATGAGGGCTGATGGGATAGATATGTTTTGTAAGTAATCCGATCGAGCATGTCCTTCTTCGGGTGTGTCCATGGTGATCAGTGGCTCAGGCCTGTCGTCTGCAACAAGAATGGCAGCAGCGCCGGCTTTCTGTGCGTTCCATGCCTTTAGTGTAAAATAACAGTCTGACAAAAACAATTTTGTGTAAATTCAACTTTGTTGTGTGTTTTGACTGTGGAGAGATGAGAATCCTACAGTTAAACATCTTGGTCGGGGTAAATTCCAGGATGGGTAACAGACAATATTGTTTGGTACGAGGGACAGGTGTTACAATACATATGAACTACAGATTCCTATTATCCGATTTTGATTTTGTAGATTCTAGACTTTGTGTGTGGTTATCTACAAAACAGGGACAGCGACAGCGACGGACAAAACCGCCGGTATCAGGAAAAGGAGTGTGGGTAAAGAATTTACCGATGGACATTACCACGGATTACCGTCAAAAGTCATGGTCGAATAGACGTGGCGACGGATTAGCCTAGGACGAAATCTTATCTCAAATCCTTCCCTTGGCTAATATGTTAGTGATTTCCGACAGATAAATTATAAAAAATAATTTGCAATTTTTTTGCGAGAATTTCTCCTTCTGTCGGAAATCCGTCGGTAATAGCGACGGGAATATAAAAAAAATTTATATCAACCAACTCGTCACTAACCGACGGAAAATTCTGTTAGTGATATTTTCATCGTTGATAGTCAGTTTTCTAACGGTGTATAAGTAATCTATGCAAGATGAAATGAACAATGAGTCGATTGAAAGACAGCAGATCGAGAACGATAGAGCAAACGGATTTGAAGGTAAACTTACCACCGCGATCAACAAGAAGGAAAACAGGAAGACCAGCACCAGATTTGAAGTTGAAAGAAACATCATCAGTGAAGCTCTTGCATGCCTTTTGATTAGATTTAGGATAAACGACAGCACCAGCTAATGTTCCTCCATATTGAGGAACACCAAAATTACCAATTGCACATTCATAAGTTTCTTTTAAACTTTGTGGTGACGTCACCCTCAAACTGTTCTTCTCAACCACAAATCTCCCCAATGTTGATTCACACATCAACAAGAACAAAACACACATTACCAACCCTGATTTCCCTTCCATCATAATTTCTTACAACTATTGAGACCGCTAGCCGATTATATAAAAACTGACAACGATGGTATTTTTATTCCGGTCTCATTCGATAAAATGGCTCAAGCATAAGAACCCGAGACTATTTTTGATGTCGATTTCGACAGAAGTTTTGAAATCTTTAAAAGATGATATTTTTTGTAAATTTGACAGTTGAATTTGGGATAAAGTGAAGAAGAAATGAGAATAAGATGAGCAAAATAAGAGAAAAATGCGAAGGTATGGAAATGTGTTATTTGTGACTAAAATGTCGTCTTGTCACAAATGTAAATCAAAGAGAAGTTTACAGCCAGAGAAAGAACCGAGACTCATGTGGTGTAAACCACAATTTGATCAAGTCTTTGTTTGATGGACAATTTCTAAAAATAGATTAGTTGGATAAAAATAGGATCTTCAACACAATAGAGTAAATAATCATCATGAATTCATAAAATTAGTAAGTAATTACATAATATACATAGAAAATGAAAAAAAAAAAAAAAAAAAAAAAGTTAACACCATTCCATTAATACAATAAAAAGACATGACAAAATTGGTAATTAGAATCATCCAATTATGTGATTTTAGTCGAATTTCACATCTTTCTCCGTATAAGAAATGTCACGCCTCAAATACACACATTTTTTAGCACATTAGTCGTTATAAGAGAAGAATTGTGGAAGCAAGCCCCTTTATGCATAAAAATAACACCTTAAAAAATCATAATCTATAAAAAAATAGTGATTTATAAATGAACATTTGTCAAAACAAAAGAAATTGCAATAAGTCTGGAAATGGAAATTGTCACCACTGCATACTATTAGGAGTGAGAACCATAAGCCCAAAGGTACACAATGTATGAGCAACTTACGGTTGTCAACATAGTTTACATCTGATTAATATTAATAAGTTCTCATTAGTCATTACTTGGCATTAGCCTGCTCCAGAACACATAGATTGAGACATGTTGAACTAAGCCTTGTCCACCTGCAATAAAAAAGGTAGAAAATTCTTAAGCAAAACGGGTCGGGTTAAATACACATGGAGGACCAGGTAGAAACTTTAATAAAAAAAAGTGAAGTATGTGTTTTACCTTCCTCATAAGGATGAACAACCTCTGATCAAGCTCAAATTTAGCTGCAATTGCAGGGTCACCCCTCAACAACATTAATAAACCGCCGAATGAAACATAAATGTCCCTGAAAAAACAAGTGTGAGTTAAGATACAAGTCTTTGTGACCAAAATTCACTAGTTTGTGTCTGAAATTTCACTAGTTTAAGTATATAGCTTATATAATGATCCAACATACGCTTTAACATTGGCTCCCGAGCCTTCCTCGGATATCCTGTACAATTTTCCATGCATCACATACTCAAATTTGTCAGCAAGAGACTTTCTGCCACCCTGGAAATGGAAAAATAATTCCATAAAATTTTGGGTTAAACATATTTCAATGTTTATTACTATGTTGTTGAAGTTTTATCTGAAAAACAAGTGTAGAAATTACCGGTGTAAAAAAACCACTGTCGGGAGTTCTGTCCAAATTTAAGGTAGATGCTAAAACCATCATAAATTTCTCACCAACATGCATAGGATAAATCTCTGTATTCACATCCAACAGCATGTACATATCAAATTGATCACTCCTTGCTTCAACGCGGTTAACTACAAAAAAATATTTCATTAACAAAAATAAATAAAACTAAATGGTCATAGTTTTCTTATTTGACACCCATAAGATTTCATGATACTATGCTAAACTGTTCTTGAAAGCACAAAACAGCAATTTACTAATTTCTGCTAAATTGTTAACAAATTTGTTTCATGTGTTACTTTCTTCTACTACCAACACATTGGTTGTGTCATAAACTGTTTATGGACAAACAGAAAGTATATATACATTTACAATAAAGAAACAAATATTTTCATCAAAAAAAGATAAAACAGTTCCTTGAATTTGCAAAAATTGTGAATACATGGAACCACAAGTCACAGACACCAAGATTAAGTGAACCAAAACTAATTAGAACCTATTTCCTCACACCAAATCATATTTTGATAATGGTCGAACTTTAAATATATTTTCTTTAGGCAAATTCGATTTTAATAATTCAAACTTTGACCCATTGGGAGATAATAATTCATACCGAAATTTGTCGAATGACACTCCTAACTTTCACTTTAGTTGCCAAGAGCAGTCCAACTCCAAGTAGTATAATTATCATATATTTACACTTGATTTTCACTCGATTTCGCTTGTATGTTTCATAATCATCATTTTGAGCGAAATTAAGCAAAAATCTATGTTGATTATGCAAATGGGGATTTGCCCTTGGCAACGAAAGCAGAAGTTACGAGTGTCATTGGTTAAATTGTCAGTATGGATTATTATTGGGCCAATGCATAGGACAAAGTTAATTTTTTCTTTTCAAAAAAATTATATTCAAAATAAGAACACTCCACAAGATATGTGACCTCAATAAAGGATTGCAATCATAAAACCAAAAGCCTTGTATTTTGAGTTTTTAATAAAGAATTACCTTTGTCAAATTTTTTGCCATCTGGATCAAGCTGATCAACCCTAAATATGTCTTCAAACAGAGTTTCAACCATCCTTCAGCTGCTCACCTATAAAACAAAAGCTTACTAAATTCAATTGACCAAATTGAAACAGTTTTTTGGATGCCAACTAAGAAGCGATTGCAATTTTATTAAACATTCTTATGCTGATTTCACAGAGAGCAAACAAATGACGCGGCGGTGATAACGAACCAGATGCAGTGGTGTAGGATGACAAAGGCGTAGACCACGAAGCGATGATCACCACAACGGAGCAACGAGCAGCGAAGATGAGTCCAGACCTTCGAGATTTTGGGGGCTAGGGTTTTATACGGTTTGTCAAATTCTGTTGGTGGTGGTAGTGGTGGTCTCTTTTTCGAATTAGATTAAACCTTATATATTTTATTTGTTTTATTTTTTACTAGGTTAGAAAACTTGTGTGAAGATTTAATAATTATAAAAAAATATTAAATATTTAATAATTAGTAATAAAAAAAAAATAAGCAGAAAAAAAGAATTTTAGCCTCACACAACTGTGTGATCTCATGAGGAAGAAACAACTTATATAGTTTGAAAATGGAGGTGAAGAGGGAATTTAATTAAATAGACAATGCTACTTGAATTTACTGAAATACCCTCATATTAGATGAACATGAGATCACTTAACGAAAGAAATGGACGGACATCCAACAAAAGGCCAACGAAGTTACAAATCATGAACAAATAGCGGCAATCTTGTAATTTCAAAAAAGTTTAGGGCCAACAATGCAATATGGACATTCCCAGGGGCCATGTGTAATTAACTTTTTTTTTTTACGGTTTTGTTGAAGACGTTAACTATTAAAGAAATGGGCGGACATCTAACAGAAAGCCAACGATGTTACAAATCATGAACAGGTAGCGCCAATCTTGTAATTTCAAAAAAGTTTTGGGCCAACAATGCAATATGGACATTCCCAGGGGCCATGTGTAATTAACTTTTTTTTTTTACTGTTTTGTTGAAGACGTTAACTATTTCAAGATTTAACAGAGATTTTTCTTTTAACCTTTATTTTGTTAAAATTCTTTTCAGTTTTTTAGTTCGTTTATTTTTTTTTATGAAATTCCCGTTTCTTTCCGTTCCTTTGCCGTACTTACTTTTATCAAGCGTCTAGACATTATTCTTTTAAAATTTTCATTATTATTAAGTGTTACTTTATTTAAAAATTTCATTATTATTAAGTGTTACTTTATTTGCAGTTTAAATGCGCTCGTGCGGCAACAAGCGGGTTTAACCAACCAGTTATCTATAACATAAATATGTTTTAAAAACCGGTCCTAACTCTAAAAATATTGATGCTTTCTCATTTCTGCAATCACCACAAAAGGCAATCAAGTCGACTACTAGTAAGCTTTCTAATCCATCATCATTCCACATCTTCCAACTCCATCATATACTCAAAACAGTTAAAAGTCACGTTTTTATACAGACAAACAGACATGACACAAACTTTACACCATTAAACAACATTGTTCATTCTCGTTTGTCTTCTGCTAGATCTTCAGTCAGCCCAATAAGATGATCAGTTGAGCCCAAACCTTTCTTTTCCTTCCTTTCCATCATTGTGGCTCCAACTTCACCACCATCAACTTTCACTCCGGTTGTAAGCGATATCGCCTCCTCGTCGTAGTCATCACCTGTATCCCCTGCGTATGCATATCTACAACCCGCACAACAAACATGTTATTCCTTAAACTCTCCAAAACCAAACAATATTTATTGTATACCAGAGGTGGCAAAACAGGCGGGTCAAACATGTAAGAAATGGATTTAAACATGATGATCAGGTTGGGTTGACCCGCAAATAGTGCTTTTGTCCATTTTTTATCGATGTTTAATACGATGAACAGTGTTGTAAAAATCGCTAGGCGCTAGTCGGGCGGTGGGGTAGGGCCTGGGCCTAGTCCTAGGCGGGATTAATCTGGGCCTAGGCGGGATTAATCGGATTGGAATTTTTATATGTAATTTTCAGTTTTTTTTATATATACACACATTTTTATATGTAATTTTTATAAAAATGTTCATTTTTAAACCACACCAAAGGTTTTCGCCGGAATTTGGCCGGAAATTTCAGGTTTTCGCTGGAATCTGGCCGCCTAGGCGCGATTTGGACCGTCTAGCGATTTTTGGACCGACTAGGTCAAAATTCCTCCTTAACCGAGCTCCTAGCGATTAATCGGCGCCTAGGCGCGATTTTTACAACACTGACGATGAATATGATTGAGAAACTATATTTATTACAATAATAATATGAAGTTTTTCATCTTTAAAACTATATTTTGGGTGACTTTGGACCCGTTTGACCCGTTCACTTTTAGCAAAGAAATTCGACCCATTTGACTTAAATGGGCTAATCTAGCCACCTCTATTCTGTCCCACGAAATTGCAATATCAAACAAGCAAACATAATCAAAATGGGACGATAAGGCAGGTTGGGTAATGGGTCAAAACAGGTGCAGTTCGAAAGTAGAAATCTTTTGTACGGTTCGTGTTGGCCAGAAATGCTTTTTGTACAAAATTTTAATTTTCAATAAAAAAAATAATGTGTCCAATATGATTACAAAAAATAGTTTATTTCAATAATAACCTACATTTTGAATAAAATTATTTTAGAAGTTTTATGCAGTAAAGCACACCTGGGCGACTCTAAACATGTTCTTCAAGCAATTCAATGTGTTTCCTTTTTAGCTAGTGTTTTTTAGATTTTATACGTTTGACCCGTTAGCAATAATATAACGCAGAAAAAAAATATTGAAATAATATAAAAACAAATTACCTAGTGGGATTGCGGGAAGGAGCCCAAAGGATGCATATAACTACCAAAAGAAAAAAGGCAAGTAGTGACCAGAAGGCAGGAATAATCCAGTGAATACGCCATAGCTCACTTATTGGGTCGGTTGCATTGAAGTATAACTGCAACATTCATTGTTGAATTAAAAATAATAATAAAAATTAGCAGAAATAAAGATGGAAAAAAAGGATTCCACAATTATATCGAAAAATATAAAAAACAGTACCTCGTAACCAATCCAAGCAATAGAAACAAGCACAAAAAGTGCAAGGGCGTTTGTGAATTTTCTATAAACCTCCAGTTTTGCAATGCTTCTCCTCATCTAAAAACAATTGTCAGAAATAGTAAAATGCATAAGATAGATATGGTGTTAAACCTAAAGGTGGGAAATTTGACCTATTGTCCCATTTACTTACCAATGGGTCCATTCGGGCAATGTTTAATTTCTAACTAGTTAAAGGAGTGAAATAGCTAAAAAGGAAACGAATGAAACCAGATGAAAGTCACCCAAATTGTATTTTTAACGTATACAACCTCCAATAACATTTATTACTAAAATAATATAAGTTTTGCAATCATATTAACACACGGTTTTGCAATCAACCTGTACCAAAAGGTTACTTGTTTTCACTTATTGCCCAAGTACCCCGACCAACCCACCCACCCCACCCAATTCTGCACTTCTAGTCTTTTCCATGAGAGCTTCAAATGCCAAAATGTTTTGCCTAAGTTTAACAATTTTATCCTATAAATCCCCTAGGTCCCATACTTGATAGATACATCATACGTCTATAATGCCACAGAATCATCATTTCTCGGGCCATTTTAATTATTTGCTTATTGACGGGTGCTAAAGCTATGATTTATTTCTAACAAGTCAAACTGAAAAAATAGCTAAAAGAATGGGCCAAATAAGCCAAAAGTCAATCTAAGTGTATCTCCTAAATCACTTCATTCAAAACAATATGTAACTGAAACATATTAACACGCTACTTTTTATATAAAGATGTAAAACAATTTAACATAAAGTCTTCTGGATCAACCCAACCCCATTTCGACCCATACAAAAAGAATACTTGTTTTAAAATAGAAGGATTTGTAAGAAAAACATTACCTGAAGCTTCTCCAAAGTCTTGGATAAAGACGAAAATATCCACAATATAAACCAAGCATCCAAAAACGCAACAGGCAACACAAAATATAATTTCATTCTTCCAGAAAAATCATTAATATTCCCCAAATGTTCAACAAGCTCAAGTGACTCAGAAGCAACAAAATATGCAAAACCAAGAATCAACACTTTTGAGGTCACGCCACCTAGTGTGGGCCTCACAACACCATATCCCATTGCCACCACTAAGAGCAGTAACCGAGCAAGAGTCTTTTTAATAGCACTAATCGTAACCGCCCATAATGTAATACCCACGGGTCGACTTCCGGTTACACTAAGATTTGAATAATCAAAGTACCAAAACGCCATTTCACACATCCCAAGAGCAATTACAGCCGAAATATGATAATGCAATTGCATTATATCTTTCCAAAATTGTACAAATCTTAAAAACCAACCGAGCCCGAGAATAAGGTAAGCTAAAGACATGAATCCATAAAATGTCATGAGCGGAACCATTTTCCCAGGTAAATAGCCATCAGGATTTCGCCACACGGTTTTTCCAGTTATAGTTGTACCTTTGAGTTGTGGATCACAATACATAAAGTAAAGATAATACATACCGGTTTTATCAATCTCAACTGATTGAGTATTCATTTGAACTTCTTGTTTATTTCCTTCAAAGAAGATTTGGATGCGTTTGGGCCATTCAGGGTTATTTTCATCCTTTTGGATAATAACTTCACCTACTGTGCAGGACCTGTCTGCAGAGAGGTTCGGGTTGCAACATAACACATTAGAACTATTTTTCAGGAAATTGCCACCGATTCTTTCGATATCTTTCACCTCAAATATAATGGCTTCAATTAATCCAGTTCTACTCTGCATATCATTCTGAATTTTGGCTGATTCACCTGTCCTCTTGAAGGTTACGCTTTCAAATCTGAAATATCAAAGGAAAAACTTTAAAACCTTACTCGATTTAAATATCATCAGATTTCAGTATCAGCAAGTATATATTTACACACGGTGACCAAATGAGAAAAAAGGGAATATAAGACTGATATAATAAGAAACATTTTATTGGAGTTATGATACAGGCTACATTAATCTCATGTTCAAATACTACTTCAAGATTATCAATCCTAGGGGTTTCGCACTCATGTTGGCAGTTTGATTACCACTGAATGTCTATTAAAATTGGTGATAATGCATCTTAAGCATAGGAGTCGTTTGAAAGTCTATCTATAATGCATAAAACTCCTAAATCGTTTTATTTAAAGATTTCGACTATTATTCCATTAACAAATGTATAAACCAATGTATGAGATACATAAAATATAAATATTAATATAAGAAGTCCTAAAGAAGCTAAAACTACAGCTAACTGAAAGTGAATCAAATGCAGAGATCATGTAACGTCAAACAAAATGAACAGCTTAATAAGATCCCTATTCAAATCAATACGTTGTTTCTCACAGCCTCAATTGCACCACATACCATTCAATATTCAATATTAACCGGAAGAGAACAATCAATTACTCAATCAGTATTAGGAACATGTCAATTCTACGGTGTTTATCAACAATCAAAATTAAGAAGCTAGGGCAACGATAGTGTATGTATGAAGTTGGATTGGATGATTGATACAAAACCTGATGAAGGATTTGCCTTCGAGAGGTTTACTTCCTGGAGAAGTAAGTGAAGTGTTGTTATCGTGATCTTCGTGATGTTTGGAAGCAAATAGACCTTCACTGCCGCCGTGAAAGAGGAAAGCGTTGAGTTGAGGAGTGAATAACTCCCTCCGATACTCGTGAATGGAAGCTCCGATTGGTAGGATTGAGTAATTGCATAAGTAGAAGAAACCTAATATAAACCCTAGCAGCAGCCGATCGCCATTGTAGAATCGAAAGCCCTCTCTCATCTCTCTCTCTAGAAAGTTGAAAGCTGAAACGTGACGACTCGCCACGACGTGGAAGTGTGGAACACTCTAGAGCTCGGGCTCGGAATTCCGAGGTACCGCTACGACGTCGCTTTGGCATTGCAAATTGTCCCCCTCTTAATTCACCAATAATATTGACTTTTTCTTTTTAATTAATGGAAATTCTAACCGCACACGGAATATTGCTAATTGGACTCGTCGTCGCGCTATACGCCCTCGTATAGATCAATACGAGGGCGTATAGGGTTCACTCTCTGACATAAGAATGACACGTGTCATTTTCTGTCTGAAGTATATGTCTCATACGATTCGTATTGCCCTATACGCAGCGTATGTGGCAGGGCATAATAATTTTCTTGAAAAGTTGGAAGATTTGGTGTTAAAGAATCTTATACGTGGCGTATTGACCTATACGCCACGTATAGGTGTTTTTTATTTAATTATAATTTTTTTATTTTATTTATATTTTGTTTATTTTTATTTTTATTTATATAATTTTGTTAATATAAGTTTGTTAATCAAACAAAATATTAAACATTACAAACCAAACAAAATATTAAACATTACAAACCAAACAAAATATTAAACATTACAACCAAACAAATAAACTAAAATTATATACATTACATCAAAAAATTAAATATATACATCAAAATGTTTTACATACATAACAACGAAAGAAACCAAGGACTATCTGAAATCAAGCCCCAAAAAACAAGGAGTTCCTCCTTGTACACCTCCGTCACCACCTCGGTGAAAAGCGGCGTGAACGTCTCAGGCTCGTAGTATAAGCCCGTCGTGACGGCCCACTGACGGAGGGTCTGACGGTAAACGACACCAAAAATAGAAAAAGAAATACGATACGGATCAATATCCGGCGCCTCCCCGGGTAGAGGCTGCAGCCCAGTCTCTGAGTAGATGAACGTCGAAAGAAACTCGACGACCAGCTCTCGGTATGTCTCCTCAAAAGAAAGGTCAAAAAGACGCGACTATGGCGTGTCCTGACCGATGATGGCCTTAGCTCGCTCGGCCTCTTGCACCTCCTCGAGGAGGGCCCAATCCACCTCCGTACCTGGACTCATCTGCACCTCCCGGGGCTTCTGGCAATAGGAATAAGCCTCCGTATCGGGCGGAAAATCCAGAAAAAGGGTAGTGCGCAAGATCGTCTAGCTGATCCATCTCAATATCATCATCATGATCCGCCATATCTGATAATAATTAATTGTTTTTAATTTTTTAATTTAAATAATAATAATATATTATTTAAATTTTAAATAATAAATAATAATATAATATTGTTTTTATTTTAAATAATAAATAATAATAATTATTTTTTTTATTTTAAATATTAAATAATAAATAATAATAATATATTGTTTTTAATTGAATTAATAAATAATAATAATAATTATTAATTTTTTAAAAACCTATACGCCACGTATAGGCTTATACGTGGCGTATAGGCTGTTGCCGGGCAAAATAAGCCATATGCAGGCAAATTAAGCCATACGCGGGCGAGTTGCCAGGTAAACCAAGCCATACGCGACCCAAACCAGACCATACGCAGGCAAGTGACTGGGTAAACCAAGCCATACGCAGCGTATAGACTTATACGTGGCGTATGGCTTCATCGTCTTCCTAGGACGAACTATACGCCACGTATGGCCCTATACGTAGCGTATAGTTCTTAAGTTCAAACCTAAAAATCGCTAATCTACCCAGTTTTACTCGCTAATATTCAATAAAAACCTAACATTAATAATCGTGGGTTGAGACACGTACCTTTACAAAGTTTTTTTGAGGTCACAATCCAAATCAACGAGCGTTTTATAAGCGGGTCGCGTATGGCTTTGTGTTTGTTTGTTTGGTTTGTTTGGTACAGTACGAGGGTAAAAACTGATATAACAAAAGTCTATACGCCACGTATAGATCAATACGTGTCGTATCTCCCCCAACCTTTGGTATTCTATACGCCACGTATTGATCAATACGTGTCGTATAGCCTTTAAATATACAGGTTTTCCAGAATCTGTATTGTCGTTTCACCGACTCTCGTTTCGTTTTTTATCTTTTGTATCGCATTATAAATGTCCTTTTTAATGCAACTACTCTCTGGGTTTTGTTCCCTTATAGTTTCCAGAATGTTTCGTGGCAACATGTTTTGCGAATATAACTTTCCCATCAAAAGTTGTTCCGACTGAGACAGTCTCCTTGCAAACGAGTGCGCCACAAGATGTTGACTAGGATCGTGGTTATGACTGTCATCCTTCACCGTTAATTTCCAATCACCAGTATTTTCTTGATACTCTCCTTCCAATTTAAAGGGACAACCTATTTTCTTGCTACCGGCACGTCTAACCGTGGCAGTAGACGCACGTTCGCCGTGACGGTCACACACAAGCCACACCTTGATAAACGGTTCCGTCGGATCGTCGCCTTTTCTCCTCGATCGTCGGGTGACAAGGACGTAACCATTCTCACGTCCTCTCCTCATAGCCCAATCCACCAACTGTTCACGAGACTAAAAATTCTGGTCGGTTTTAAACGACATATTTTGATGGTTTTGTTCTTCGTCTTTGGAGTCGTCGGTTTGTTGTGTCGGGTAAGAGACTTCCCCGCACACGAAGTTGTTAGTTTGTTGTGTCGGGGAGGAGACTTCACCGTATACGTAGTCGTTCGTGGGTTGTGTAAGGTAAGACGGTTCACCGTATACGAACTCGGGATTGCTCAGTGGCTCGTTCAAATCTGGAAGCCTTACCCGTTGATTAGAATAAACGTCGGACGAGACCTCCTCCAAGTTCACCTTTTGAACGCCAGAACTTTGCGGGTTGTTTTCCAGCGACTCGTTAGAATATACCTGAAAACTTTAGTTACCATCCCACCACCAAGACATGTTTATAATTTTTGAGAGATTGTTTGAAAATTTTTTAAACGATACGTTCGAATTGCATGGTTAAATACACAAAATTTGGGCCATATACGCATCGTATAGGGCAATACGGTGCGTATAGGATTCGGGTCAAACCTAGTCAAACCTCGTATACGCATTGTATAGTTCAATACGATGCGTATAGCGTACGAGATACTTTCTGCAACTAGTCAATCATCACATCGCTATACGCTCCGTATAGATCTATACGTGGCGTATAGCGATGTGATGTTGACTAGTTGCAGAAAGTACCTCGTACGCTATACGCATCGTATTGAACTATACGATGCGTATAGTGTTGGAATGACCAGGTTGTACGAGGATGTCGGGCATGGGAAATTGTGAAGGGCTGTACGCATCGTATTGCCCTATACGATGCGTATATGGCCAAATCCACATAGCAATTCCCGTGTGCCATTAGTAGTCCCCTTAATTAATCTTCTCCTCAGGACATGTGTCACTCTCTGGTTACTTTTCATCTTTATTTTCCCGTCTCTCTTTTCTATCCTATTAAATATTAGATTTTCTATTTCTCACTCCTGTTAAATAATAATCTTTATATTAATAAATCTAATTACGAATATTTATTATTTAATTATAAATAGTTATTATATCATCAATCAAATAAACTTAATATTAACTAACATTTATCAATTAAATTAAAAAATTAATACTCAGTTGAAAAAAAATGTTTTAAAAACTAAATTAACAGACCTTATAACAGTCACGACAAATTACATTTTTTAAAAACATATTTTGACAAATGTGTTTGTTAACAAATTACATTATATTTTATTCAACCGATGTAATATACTGGTTTACGGGTTTTAAAAATATAAAATTTTTATTACTAAATATATAACATTTTATTTATTTAACCCGTATAATACACGGGATTTTAACCTAGTTAGTTATAGATTAAATTACAAATGATTAGGTTCAGGTAAAAAAGATTCTAATTCTAAGAAGGGTGAGAAGGATTTAGAGTCATTAGATCAAATTGTAGAAAAGATTTAATGGTTGATATTAAATTGTAGGAGAAAAAGTTGTTGGAAGGTTATTTTAGTCTTGGCCACTTTTGTTGACTTTTTATCAAATTCCCCCCTCATTTTTAAACGTTCATAACTTTTACATACGACATTATTTTTTTTAAAAAATTACACCATAAAAACAAGCGCTTTTTTATCTTTAAAACGAGTATAGTGTCGTTATAAATAAAAAAAAACTATGTTTTCCAGCTCATTGTGTAATATAAGTTCATTGTGTAATACAAGTTCATTGTGTTATATGTATTTATCATTGTGTTTTACGTTTTTCAGCTCATTGTGTAATTAGTCAGGTCATTGTGTAATACAAGTTCATCGTGTAATACAAGTTCATTATGTAATACAAGTTCAATGTGTAATACTTGTGTTATATGTATTTATCATTGTGTTTTACGTTTTTCAGCTCATTGTGTAATTAGTCAGGTCATCGTGTAATACAAGTTCATTGTTTACTATAAGTTCATTGTGTAATACCACGTCTGTTCATTGTGTAATTAGTCAGGTCATTGTGTAATACAAGTTCATTATGTAATACAAATTCATTGTGTAATACAAGTTCAATGTGTAATACAAGTTCATTGTGTTATATGTATTTATCATTGTGTTTTACGTTTTTCAGCTCATTGTGTAATACAAGTTCATTGTGTTATATGTATTTATCATTGTGTTTTACGTTTTTCAGCTCATTGTGTAATACAAGTTCATCGTGTAATACAAGTTCATTGTGTAATACAAGTTCAACGTGTAATACAAGTTCATTGTGTTATATGTATTTATCATTGTGTTTTACGTTTTTCAGCTCATTGTGTAATACAAGTTCATCGTGTAATACAAGTTCATCGTGTAATACAAGTTCATTGTGTAATACAACTTCATTGTGTAATACCATGTCTGATCATTGTGTAATTAGTCAGATCATTGTGTAATACAAGTTCAATGTGTAATACAAGTTTATTGTGTTATATGTATTTATCATTGTGTTTTACGTTTTTCAGCTCATTGTGTAGTTAGTAAGGTCATTGTGTAATAAAAGTTCAACATGTAATACAAGTTCATTGTGTAATACCATGTCTGGTCATTGTGTAATACAAGTTAATTATGTAATTAGTCAAGTCATTATGTAATACAAGTTCATTGTGTAATTAGTCAGGTCATTGTGTAATACAAGTTCATTGTGTCAAATATTTTTCATCATTGTGTTATATGTTTTTATCATTGTGTTTTACATTTTCCAACTCATTGTGTAATTCGCTCACTATTGTGTAATTCGCTCAAATATGTCAGGTCATTGTATAATATGCTCATTGTGTAATATCAGTTTATTGTGTAATATCAGGTCTGATCATTTTATTGTGTAATATCAGACCTTGTATTACATATTGACCTGGTGTATTACACATTGACCTGGTGTATTACACATTGACCTAGTATATTACACATTGACCATTATGCCCTCCCTTTAAAAATAATAAAATGACACATGTCAAACTTAGAATCCTTCTTACCCTTCTTATTTTTAAAACCCTTTTTACTATAACCTAAACCAAATTGCAAATCATGTTATTTAACTATAATTCAAATTTTAGTATATATCCTTTAAATAAGAAAAGTATAAAAACTTTTCTTTATATTTGAAAAAACCTACACGTTACGTCTTTTAATCTAACAACCGTTAAATTTTATTGTTAAGTTTGGTCGCGTGTCTTGTATGCGAGGGTAAATTGATGAGATATGATAGTGTGTGAGAAATGTAGGAGAGAGAGAGATTTTAGGATATTTGTATCTCAAATTACGGTTTTAAAAATCCATTTTCTCAATCTGCCCGTTTAACCCTTAGGGTGATGGGGGCACCCTACTCGGGTATGGTCGAGTAGGAGAGAGAGAGCCTGAGTAAAGAGGGTACACCGCCCCCCAATCCTTTCGAGTTGCTTGAGCCAAGTAAATGTTGTACCAAATTCGAGTGAATTTACTCGGATAGCTTTCAGTCTTTCTATCTCCTTTTGACTTTCCTAATCTCTCACATATTCTTTTTATTTTCCTTAAATAATTACCTCCTTTTGATAATGAAAGTTTCAAGTATATCCCACTACCAAACAAACAATATATTTTTCCTAACTTTTTATTTAAGTTTTACAACACTTTATTATGTGAAAAAATAAAATATAATAGTTATTGTTAATTTTTATTATTTATTTTCGCTTTTATTTTTTTGTTAATTTTTTAGTTTTTTTAAATTTTTATTTGTAGGCTTTTTATTTTTATGTTTCTAGGTTTTTAATTGTATTATGTTAATTTAATGAAATTGACTTTTTTTTATTTAAATGTTTATTTTTTTATAAAAAAAAGTTGGTGAGTAAATTAGTAGGGTGTTTCCAATAAAATCTGAGTAAATGAGTAATTTTGAGGTGGCAGAATAATATTGGGCAGTTTTGATGACTAATGAGTAAATGGGTTAATGGCCCATTTCACCCCAAAATTTTCAATTCATTTATAAAAACAAAGGCCACTAGTTGATCTATAATCAAGAGTTGTAAATTGTTTTCTGAATTTTCTTATTAGGGGTAATTTCATATATACCCATACAAATTTGAAAAATATCATATATACCCAACAAAAACTAAGAATATCATATATACCCTTACAAATATGTAATAATATCATATATACCTATTTCATTAAAAACCATTTAAAAGATGACTATTTTACCCTTATATAAACTTTAATATTTTATATTTACCAGTTTTTAACATTGAAATTTCATATTTACACATTTTCAACTTTAGAATTTTATATTTAACCATAAAAAATAGTTTTATCAAAATACTATTTTTAATTTTTCTCATTTTTTAAAATAATTTTACCAATTTTCTTTTATATTATTAGCGTTTTGTAATTTTCTCGCAAACATTCATTCTGAATCGATGTATTCTGAATGAGTTTGGATAATCGCGATAGTCGTCATCAAGAATAGGAGAACGAGTGATATTTTACGTATTGGATAAAACTAAAAAATTAGGTTATAAAAATCATATAATAGATAAGGGTAAAATGGTCATAAAGTAACAAATAATTTAAATTGTGTATATATGATACTTTTAGTTTTTGTTGGGTATATATATGATATTTACCCATGTTTGTAAGGATATATTTAATATTATCCCTTCTTATTAACCCTACCCCGTATACATCATATATAGCTTTTATTAGTATTTTCCTTATTTTAATAGAGTGAATTCTATATTTACCTACTTTATTAAATTTTGTAGTGGATGCATAGTAACAAAATTCAAGTTTTGTACCATAACCACATCATAGAAATTAGAATGGAGAAAGATTTAAAAATAGTTATATATTTAATAGACGTACAATATAATTTCATTTATTTATTGTGCATATATAGGAAAAAACAAGTTTAAAAACATTCAAATCAGCTTCTTTATCTTCGTCTCTATATAATTTAACTAAATATCGTTTTTTTTTCAAATTTATTTTTAAACTTGTTTTAACCTCCAACATCTCATACTCTCTCTATTTTTATCTCACTCAGAAACACTTATTATATTATTTTATTTCTCTTTCCTAAACACTCACAAAGAATATAGAGTTTGATTAAAATGATTATCTATATTTATAGAATCTCTAATTACTAAACTATAAAATTTAAAAATAAAGATAAAAATATAGATCCTGGTACAAGTATAAAATATAAAAAAAAACTCTAAATAATAAAGATATTGATAAATATAGAGATGCTAATATAATACTCTAAGAACTGATTCAATATTTTTTTTCGTCTAAAGTATTCCTATTGATAAGAATAAGTAACTGAGTGGGAATCCCATACAAACCTAAAGAAAAGCTGTTGTATGAATCATGTCCCAATTTCCATCTCATTGTCCATTAGGCCATGCACCTAATTTTACAAAAGCAAGAGCACTACTATATTATAAAACCATCTATGTTCATGTGTTTTTATCATAATATTATAATAATAATCTATACTATATAATAAATAAAGATTTTAAATGAACACTTGTCATTCTCATATTAATTTTCATCATTTTTTTTCGTCTTTTTCTTCTATTAATTATATATATTTTTTTAATTTTTTGTTTCTCGCCTCTCTCTCCTATTAAATAATAATAATTTCTATAATTATTTTTTATAAACTTTTTTTCATTTAAAAAAATAGGTTTGTTCATAAAACATTTTTAGAAATTAAACATTTTTTTCATTCTTTTTATAAAATATTTTAAAAAAATAACTATATAACGTTTTCTAAAATTTGTATTAAAAAAATATATAATATATTATAAATATGTAAATTTTTATTACTAAGTGTATAACATTGCATTTTTTATTACTAAGTGTATAACAGTGTAATACACGGGGTTCTAACCTAATAAATAAATAAACAAAGAGAAACAATCATTCAAAGTCTTTAAAGTTTTAGCTCAAACTCACCTTGTGTTGCTATTTCTAAATTTAAGCTCAAACTATTGAATAATTTTTTTTGTTCAGCTTACGAGTCATTTTAAAGACTAGCTTAACTAGTCTATATCTATACTATATAATAAATAAAAGTTTTGTTGGACACTTGTTATTCTCATGTTTATTCTTAACATTTTTTTCTCGTATCTCTCATATTAATTACACAATTTTTAAAATTCTTTTTTATAATTTTTGTTTTCCGCCTCTCTTTCCAATTAAATAATAATTATTTTCCATAACTATTTTTATAAAACGTTTTTTATTTTAACAAAATAGCTTATTTCATTATTTTCTTATTTCATCGGTGACTGATAACATCCAACATAATCTTCATATAAAATGTCGTTTTATAAAAGTTGTATTTATTCAACCATATAAAACATGGGTTTCAACCTAATTTATAATATATACTCGTTTATTTTATTTATAACTTTTTTCAATATATAAGCTAATAACAATAATTATATTTGTAATGATTTTATGTTTTTTAAACTTTTTGTTTAACATGCAATGACTTTACACATATTTTTGAATATTTTACACTATTTAAAAAAAAGTATCACATGTATAAGCATGTAAATAAGACACAAAAATAAAAAAAGCACCACAAATTAAACGACTTTTCATCGATAGACATATCCCTCACTAATGCGTGAGCGGAGTTTCGTAAGAAACAAGATGTGGTAAAAGTTTCGACTTTTATCCGTGTCTCTGATCTGTCCATAATCATCGACGGATTCTGTTGATGAAAGTTTGTTTTCTAAACTGAACGTGTTTCAGTTAAACGTAACTAAACAAATTTCATTAAAATACAATAAAATATTGTTAATTAGCGATATTCGGTAGACGTTACATAAAACGAACTTTATAAGAAAACAAATAAATTTGCTTAATAACAAACGTTAAATGTAATGTGTAGACATGTGATATATGTGTAGACATGTGATATCTTTATACTAATAAATAAAGGTTTAAGGTGGACACTTATCACTTTCTCGTGCCTTCTCACATTGGTTTTCCTGCCTCTCTCCTAATAAATGTTTCTCTATCTTATTAAATAATAGTGATATTATAAATATATTATTAAAGAAGAATATTAATTATATTAAATAAGAATATATAATAGGAAATCAAAATATAACTAATTAAAGAAACATACTAATTTGTTATATACATACACATTTACACTTGATATATATCGAGACGATCATAATAGTCTGACAAATTACTACGTATTTAGAAATTTATAAGTTTTATTTTTTTAATATACAATCTCATACACGAGATTCTAACGTAGTATTCTATAATAGATGATATTAACTGTAATAAGATAAAAAGCATTTGAATCAAATAAATCATTCCTTTTTATCACTTTTGATGGCAACAACTCCACTACCACCAAAAAGATGAACATTATGAATCCAATTCATCTTCCATAAATTGGGGAGCTGTTTCTTTCCTGAAAATGAATAAATTCAGTTCAATTCCATCAATCTTTTCTTGCAAATGGAGAAGATGCCACTTGTTCATTACATGGACACCATTTTAGTCCCTTTTAGCTTCTTCGTTACATTTGGTTACCATGCTTATCTTTGGTACCAATTGAAGACAAAGCCAGCTTGCACCACAATCGGCGTTGAATCGATCAAGCGAAAACATTGGTTAAAAGACATGAAACAGGTATTGGTTTTTCGGATTAAAAACCCTAATCTTGATGAGGGTTTTTTTTATGTGTTTATGGGTTTTGTTTGAATCTTGAAAACGGTTGACTGGGATTTGATTAGTTTTTTTTAATAGATCAAGAAAAACTCACACTCAAATATGGATTTTGTTTATATCAAGGAAAAAAAAAACCTTGAATTTGGGTTTTATCTTTGGTAAATGATCAAAACCCTAACTCTTGAGAGGGATGTTTTTATGGGTTTTGTTTAAATCTATAGAAAATGGACGACTGGGATTTAGTCTTTGAAGTATATCAAGAAAAAAATTTTGAATTTGGATATTATCTTTGCTAGATTAGGATAACAATTTTCTTCATTTATTTAAAAAACAAACATGAACAATATCTCATATGTTTATTTATGTTTGCTCATTAAGATTCCTTTATGCATATTTGTTTATGTTTGTTTAGATATTCATTCAAAGAAGTTGGTTTTAAAGTGTTAATGATAATATTTGGATTTATGACTTTAATTCACCTTTTTACTTTTAACTGGAGTTCGTTTCAGGGGTGGAACCAGCGGAGAGTCAAGAGGGTCCATTGAATATTCAGTCATTATAATATGTCTATTTTTCATGTATAAAAGTTGATTTTTCAAAAGAAAAATATAAGTTGGACCCCTTAGTTATAGTCGATAGCGAAAAAAACCTTATGATGACCCTCTGACTAAAAAACTTTGATTCGTCACTGGTTCGCTTATAATAATTTTAGCAAACAAACACCAACAAGCCTTGGTTAATTGTGTTTATTCGGTGTCCTAATCAAAACCATAATAAATCTATTTTTTATGTGTTTCTTGAGCAGGGAGATGATAATAAAGGTACCTTAGCAGTACAAAGTTTGAGAAACACATTGATGAGCTCTATACTAGTTGCCATGGTCACATCAATCATCACAGTGGCGTTGGCTGCTTTGATAAACAACACTTACACTGCAAAAGATCTATTCACCAACTCATTCTTTGGGTTACACACCACTAAAATCCTTTTCTTGAAATATGGCTCCACGTTTCTCTTCTTGTTAACTAGTTTTCTTTGTAGCTCTATGGCCATTGCAACTTTGATTGATGCAAATTACTTGATCTATGCATTGGGGGCTGAACCCGAGACCGAAGGGGTATCATCACCCTCACCGTCACCATCTCCTTCATCGTCTCGTAAATACACTAGAGATATTTTGGAAAGAGGGTTTATTTTAGCCGTTTTCGGGAATCGGATGCTTTGCATCACGTTCCCGTTGCTGTTTTGGTTGTTTAGCCCGGTGGTGTTTGTTATAGCTTCTGTGGTGTTAGTTTGGGGTCTTTATATGCTTGATTTTGTTAATGTTGCTAGTTGCTACTAATAAGTTAAGTCCTTTTAGAACAATGAATTTTGTAAGCATCACTTGGTTATGATTGAGTGTCATATATATTGTTAATTACTAAGTTATATATAAAAAACAGTTAATTAAATCGTATTTATCAATTATGTTAAATATTATTAAAATAAACTATAACAAATGTATTCTTTCTAATACTCCCTGCACTTGGAGCGGAAAGAATCAAACGCACAAACTGAAGAGAATCTATGTTGGTAATACTATCTCGAAAAAACATATGAAGAAAATCATAAAAAGTTAAACGGGTAAAAAAAACTCTTTGGTGGCAAACTGCGGCAACCGGATCTAAGACCACAACGCGACGACAAGAGGCATGGTAGTAGATTGATGGTGGAAGGAGCTAGGATTGTGACAGCACGGAGACACTGAAAGTTATGACTGCTTCGACATGATTTTGGTACGGGCTACGATTGCGGCGACACAACGACAAGAGAAAAATAAATAAAAACTTTTACAGTTTAAAAGTGGGATTGGTGGAATCATTAAGGGTTTAAAAATTTGATAAAATAAAGAAAAATATAAAAAGACACAATCACCTCTCATTTAACGTTAAGATTTGAATGGAGTTAACTAATTAGAAAAAAATTGCAAGTTTTGTAAACCACGAGTATACACATACAAAAAATCCTTTTTGGATGAAAATAACTAAACCATATAGACGAAAATGGTAGCTTACTCTTTATAAAATTACAATGAAGACAGTTAAAAAGAAAACATAATCAATTAAAAAAACCTAATTATAACAGAGATTATTACAATAAAGTGTAGCTAATATATTCTTTGTGACTTCCATTTATTATTTATTAAATTACAAATATATATAATTATTTTTATATACTTTTTATCTTATTTTTTATTATAATTTTAATATAGTTAACTGTTCAAGTTAAATGTTCACAAAAATCACCAAACGAGATCAAAAATATATTTAAAATGTTTGCTTTGGCAAAACATAACAAAGACAGAATGTGATGAATAAAGATAACAAATCTTGAAACAGTTCCAACTAGAAAACATGCAATAAATAAGGTAACTACAAAAATTAATTTACTGCTTATAAAAGCAGCAAACTGACTGCTATATTATCAAATTCAGTTAGTTTTCTTGCTTTTTTGAATATTTTTCTTACTTGTTTTGAGGGTTTCTACATTTGCCTTTTTCCTTCCTTGTGAAGTCTGTAAAAACCAAACCAATATTATTATTATTTGAATCTAAACTAAATATTATTCATGATTAAATAATTATAAACAAAAAGAACCACTTTGTGACCTTTGATTATGGAAAAGAAGAGGTGAAATAGTGTTAGATCTATGAGGGCCAAAAACGGTTCGTTTTGTTAGGAATAGCAATGGATCGGGTATGAAACATGCTTGGTATTCTAAGGCCCCAAACCCAATTGTAAAACAGTATACCATACCTATCAGGTACCTGGTACTTATCACCCATCGGGTTCACGGGTTTTCCACAGTATCTAGCATGCTCGTTTATGATCTTATATGGTTAAAAACTACCTGTTAGGTTTTTCTGCCATCCCTCTATTTGGTTCGGTTCTTAATTGAACCTCCTTTAGTTATAATAATTAATAAAGATGAAATTAAACTAACCTTCATGGCTTCGTAAAGTCTTCTCTTTTTACGCGACATTGAAACCATGGTCATATTCTCATCATCCTTAACAAGCTGCTGTGGGGACACATCATCTGTATTTTCTTCACCATTGTTTTCAATCTCATCGATATTAGGATCCGATGTGTACTGCGTTCCTTGCATTTCTTTTTTTAGTTCTTGATGATACTGTTTTTCATGAAGTGCCATCTGCAGCCACCGAAAAAATCATACAAATTTAGTCACATTTTCAAACAAAAAAAATACTAAAAAAAATACCAACCTTTTGTTTTCTCTCAGCAGCTTCTTTAGCCTTTGTCTTGTCAATGATCCCTTCAGCCAGTAGATTCTGTGCATTTTCAAGATCATCTTGTTCGCCACCTGGCATTGGAAGGATTTCTTTTCTTGCAGCTGCTTGAAGCCTTTTTATGGTTTCTGCATATTCGGGTACATACCCTTCGGCTTCGTTGTCAACAAATGGTGACAAATGTGGTGGCAGAACCCTAATTAACACAAAATGTTAATTAAACCCGTCTAAGATATCAAGAACTAGTTAAACTTAAATAAAAGTGATGGTTTTTTTAAACCTACTTTCCAACCATGTACTCTTCAGTTGGTAGTATGATGCGTGCGTTTATGCAATCAAATACCCATTGTGGCTGTATATAGTCTCTTGAAATGAACCGGTGGCTTTGAGTTGGCCTGTCGACAATCTACAAAAAAACACCAACATGAAATGAGATAATGGTGTTAAAATAAGATTTCGTGATCATCATCACACGTACTTGATAATTGATTCCTCAAACGGAGCTCCATCTCCTTCCCATGAAACCACACCACCAAATGCAGTAATCACAAACAGCAATGATTCTCTTGGAACATGAAGAAAAAGCAAATACATCAGTCATATTTTATAGAATCTATACCTAATAAATAAGTAACTTGTTGCATCACGTGTCACAATTCTGTGACACAAGATTCTTTTTCCCGTTTACTTTTTCTTCATTATTAAGTATTTTATATTTCCTTACTAACTATCTAATACTTCCTTTATATATCCAATATTTAGTTATCTTTTTTTTTTATGAACGGCGTGAGTTCAACTGGCACGTCCTACCGGGGGAGGCTCGTACATCAGTCTACCCGAACATCCCCCAAAGAATTCGAAATCTGCAAAGTGTGTTCCTAGTTTTTATGAAGTGTACCTTGTAAGATTCGAATCCATGACCTCCACAGAGAGGGAACCCTTTTAGAAAACCCCCATGACCATTAAGGCAGAACCTTGAAGGCCAATATTTAGTTATCTAAATCGTTTAGTCCTCACCATTCCGGATTATTCATGATTCCGGATTATAGGTTGCATGCCTTGCAACCTATACTTGGAGAGTAGAAGAAACTACCGTGTAAGGCAGGAAAAACCCTCCAACTTCCACCCACCCACACACACACCCCTACATGACGAGTATTGGCCGGTACCCATGGGTATGCCAGATATCCGACATTAACGGGTATACATGATATTTGCGGGTATACCTGAAACCCGACGGGTAATGGGCCGGGTATGGGATAAAAATTTATAATCGGGTATGGGTTTGGGATTACCAATACCCGGCCCGAACCCAACCCATTGCCGTGACACTTATGTGTATCTTTAACTTTTTTTTATTCATCTCTGTCCTATTAGTTATATAAATTTTTTTAACTGTTTTTATAATCTTTTGTTTTCCCATCTTTGTCCTATTAAATAATAATGATTTTATAATTCTTTTTATAAAGCATTTTTATTTAAAAAACAACAAGTTTGTTTATAAAACATTTTTATAAATTGAACATATTTTCATTCTTTTTATAAAACATTTTTCAACGTTTCGAGAATTTGTATTAAAAACTATGTAATCTGTCATAAATATGTAATTTTTTTCAACCCGTGTAATACACCGGGTTTTTAACATAGTAATATAATAAATATAAGTCTTCTAGGAAAACAAGACAAGCATTAACATATAAATAATTTCTGCTTAGTTATCATGTTTATGTAAAATGCAGATAATTTATAAATGAGATTCAGAATATATAACAGAGGACAAAATAAATAATTTAAATACAACATACCATAGAGATTATCCGTAACATTTCTTAATGTTAATAACTGACATCCAGTTATTTAGTATAAGACTCTAACTAAACGCACCCTTAAATTTAAGAACTTTATTGGTCTTAAGATAAATGTTGATTTTATATTTTAATTTATTCTGAAAAGAATTGACAACTTTTGGAACAATTTATCGTGTTTCTCATTCTAGTGATAATCAAATGAGGGTTTTAATCATAATTAAGTCAGTTTTAAAAGAAAGTGAAAATTCAATGGGTAATTTGAAAGAGATTAATTAATAAAATCAAATTAAGGTTTTAATCATAATTAAATCAGTTTCGAAAGAAAGTGAAAGTTCAATGGGTAATTCGAAAGAGTTTAATTAATTAATAGTTTGAATGTTTAGTATTATCTGATTTGATTAATTAGTAAAGATAATTGAGTGAAATTAGTATGCTATATTTTAGTATAAATAGATGGTTATGATCTATGTTATTTGCAAGTCAATAAATAATAAACAGAAAGAGACGATCGGTTGTTAAGATCAAATTTTGTGTTCGTATTTTTGGGCTTGATTTCCAACAATAATCACTAAATTATATTAGTTACATATTTCTAAATTTTCTTGAATTTTATAAGAACATATTTAACATTTAACTATTTTATAAGAACATATTTAACATTTAACTATTATACAATACATCACTTTTGATTTTTTTTAAAGCGGATGCATTTAATACTATTTTATGTAAAAAAAAAAAGATAGACATAATGGACACAGATACATTGAATAGATCGAGAAATGGTCCCGGACATTATGGTTTAGATTAGACACTAGCATTTTGCCCAACATGCTTATTAAATAAACATTGTTTTCTTTTTCATCCATAAATATTTGGATTTGAAGTTTGACATGTGACAGGAACAGGGACCAACGTCACAAAAGGCCGGTGACTTGGCTTAATCATACGCCGACATTTTTCTATTATTTTTTTTAATATTTGGATAGAGAAATGGTTCCAAAAAAAATGTTTTCAAGACTTATTGTTTGTTGGAATTGAGTTAATCTTGTTAAAAATCGGATTCTTCTCCTAAAATATTGAACTCGCCGATTCTTTATAATTCTACTAAATTTATACAAAGAGTTAACCTGGCCTTGTTCAAAATATATAACGGGTCAATCATAGTCAACTATTTACTCGATAACTTCGCTTGTTATTTTTTTTTCTTAATTCGATGATTATGTATGTTTTATTTCTTAAAATCTCAAATAATATCAAATTTTGCAAGCCTATCAATGTACATAGACACTTGGTTTAGATCAATTATTTATTTAACCAACTTGTTCTATTTTTTTTAATATTATTTGTAGGAGGAAGCTACTTTCGAATTCATCCTAATCTTAAACCAATTTAAAACTAAACCCCTGATTTTTTAATAACTACAAGCAGCCCCCCTACAATAAACTATAAGTAAACTCACATGTTTGCAACTTCGCAATTCCAAAAGTGGTTATTATTTGTCTGCATTAAACATGCCTGATTCTGTTAACCACATAATAGAATGTAACCTATCTATACTATATAATAAATAAAAGTTTTTTCATATCACGTGTCGCTTTCACATTTATTCTTGTCATTTTTTTTCGCATCTATTTCTTATTAAATGCACCTTCATATTTTAATAATAATATATATTTAAAGAAAATATTAATTATACTAATAAAATACATTTATTTTAAATTATCTCTTATGATACTTTGAAATCTAATTATGTAATTTTTATTTTCAATCAAATAATAAATGAAAATCAAATTATATTAAATAATACTTAGTGTATTTTCGAAACTCAATTATATATTAGTTTTTACATATTTTGAGTTTTGTTTTTTATCCTTGGTGTATGATACATTTTTATACCTGTAATATATATACATAAAGATTTAAAAGTTTTATTTATTAATATTTTCACCCCGTGTGTATACACGGGATCTAAACTAGTTATTTTAATATATAATTCACAAAACATAATTATTACTGAATAAAGCATTAAAATATTTAATAATAAGAACGAGAGATTTAAAAAAAAACATGTATGAACTATGAGGAAAATTATTTGCCGTAGTAACAATTACTAAATGAGTAAATGACCATAAATAAAAACCTATGTTAAAATTTTATCACCATTTCTTCAAGTTATTAACTAAAATATAATTTTATTATTATTATTTCTTTTTTATATATACTAACAATCACTTTTTGGCATTTATTATTTTATAGTAGTAAATTGCTAGAGACAGAGAGACCACGTTTTATACTTGGGCTGAAATTTGAAGTACTTCCTGTCAGTCACGTTTGGGTTAACACTAATTTCATTTTTTTTACTTTAGTCTTCAGATCAATCATTAGTCACACTCTCACACATTGTATTCTTCATTATTATTATTCTTCGCATTGTATTCTTTGGTTTTGTCGTTTCGATTTTGGTTTGATTGAGACACGGTTGTATAAAATCTTTGCTTATTTATGTTTGATTGTCGAATCAACACTCGATTGTGGTTGGATTGTGGTATCTAAAGATCAACTGAGGTTGGATTGTGGTATATATGATTATCTAAAGTTCGATTGAGGCTGGAATGTGTTATCTAATGCGTGCTTGGGACCGTGTTATTTAGAAACAAATCGTATGAGTGGTTACGTTGATATTTTTTTTGCCTTCTCGGTTCGTGATTTGTTGAATTCACAACTCGGTTTCTACGGGAGTTCTTACTTAGAAGATAATCGATGGTGTCATTATTATTACTTGTTAGATTATTTGGAAAGCTAGGAAAGAGACAATCTTCCTGAATAAACCGGTAAACATGGGAAAAATATTAGAAGACATCAAGTCATTGGGTTTTCTGTGGATAAAGAGTAGTTCCTCTTTCAAGAACCTTCATTGGAAGGATTAGTGTAATTTTAAAATTATGTAATCTTGTTTCTTGGTTTTGTGTTGGTTGCTTCCTGAGCTCTTTTTTGGAGGCTGGGTCTGTCTATAAAATCTTTGCCTTTCGAAAAAAAATAATAATTTCATTTATAGTTAACTAGTAATTGTACCCGCGCTTCGCGCCGGGAGTGTGGTTTTATTTCCCCCACACTACACGACAAGAGTTTGGTCGTTATCAGTCAGGCTAGTAAAATTTATACAAGTGATCACCGATATCGGTTACACAGATATCAAAACACTAGTAATGATATTGTTCGTTCATAAGCAGTTGAGTTTGACACGCCTACGCAACATTAACGTCTTTCGTTATAGCCTACGATACAAAAAAATATACTCGATTTTGAATAAATTTCAGTTTAAAAAAAATTATACCGGAACATTTAGAAACAAAAAACTAAAGGTAGCCTTGAGTTGCATATTTTTTAAAGTAACGAACGAAAACTATTACATGAAAACGAAACTAAAAGAAAACCATACGAGTTAAAAACGTATATTATATATAGTAAAGGGGTTAAAACAAAAATTAGAAAAAAAACTAATTGTTCACAAGATGCCATGTGGCCCAATGGCTTGAAGTCGCAATTCTCTTTAGATAGGGTAAGTAATTGTAGGAAAATTTCTTAATGATTCGTGTATATGATTTGACTTGTATTCGCTGACAATCATGATAGTTCACTACCAAATTGAATTATATCGAAGGTATACGGATATTCAATTAGATAAGAATCAGAGAATCAATAATAAAAAAGTGAAAGACTGTTAAGAGTTTCGTATATATATGATTATGATCAAACTCACATTATGCATAGGGTAAACAGATGCAATAGTGCGTCATGACGCTTATTGGCTGAAAACCGACACAATCGTCAATCAATAACTACTAAGTCATTCTACATCTGAAAGACATTCTACCTCGGAGAGGCAATCTACTTCGGAGAAGAAATCTTATCCCGGGGCAATCTTATTCTAGAGAAACTAACTTACTCCGGAGGAGTAAACTACCCAGCATAACCAAATTGGTCCGGATAGCCATCCTTTAGTAGTTTTCACTTCAAGAATCATAGTTTGATTCATAACAAAACATGAAAAACAAAGTTTTATCAAGCTGACCAGACAGTTTTACCAAACAAGGAGTGTTGCCCTTTGGACCCCACTAGGGGCTGCCGCCCCTAGGAGTCTAGGACCCTGCTAACTAGGGATATTGCACCCTCATACTTATTTTTTAAAAATAACAAAATAAATGAATAAAGTTTAAAAATAAAAACTAAAAGGAACTCCATTATTTAAGTGTTTAATAAAACTCAAATACCCATGACCTAGTGGTCTAGTGGTATGGTGCTTGGGCACACAAAAGTTGTGAGTTCATATATTTGTAAGTAGAGTTGACATAACATGGCAGACACGACACGATAACCCGTAGTGTTCGATACGAACACGACAACTAATCTTGTCATTTTTTTCAAACACGAACACAATGTAATATCCAGTATTTTTTCGACCTGTATTTCCCTAAACCTTTGCACGTAATTTTAATTCAAAACTTGAAATTTTATTAAAACTATTTTCTTAAATAATAGTTATTAATTTATTGATATGAGTTTCAAGGAAAAACAAATTACACTTGTACATATATATATATATATGTGTGTGTGTGTGTTTTATATATAAAAGATTATCAAATTCTTAAAACATTATGAGTTTATAATTATATAGATATTATAATTAATAAACTTATATTTATATACTAAAACCTATAAACTTGAGCTTTATAAAATTTTTATCAAACTTATTTAAGTTTATAAAAACAAAACGTGCTTAATTGTTTATAAAGTTCGGGGACTTATCTATCATTTCTGAAACTGGTTTTAAACAAAAAAATCTAACTTTAAACATAAAGTGATAAAACTTGGAAACTTCAGGGGCTTGTTTTGCCCTTCCACCAAACTCCCGAACCCAGAACCAAATCACGGGTTCGAGTCCCGAAGAGGCCGTTTTGAGCCCCTTTTTCTCCGAAAACGCGATTCCGTCCACATTCATCGAACCTCGATGCTCGCCTGAGGCGTGCGATCGAAACCCAAGATCCATCAGTGCTTGAACACGGGCCGAGACACGCATAAATTCAAATTGTGGCCGTTCGAACCTAACCGTGACCTCCCCACCTAATCGAGCATTTAATGCTTGAATCCTCTATAAATATCGATTTAAACCTTCAGTAACATCACACCACAACTCCTCATACTCTCAATTCCTTCAACTCGAACCTGCATTCACCGATTTGAAGTCGCGACAGCCGACGACCACCCCAAGCTCGTTCTCACTCATTTCGATATCAAATCAGGTAAATTTTGTATGCATCTTGATCGATTTGACGAGAGGATTAAAAGCCCTATGTTTAATTTCATAAACCGAGGGTTATTCAATCCGCATTGGGATTTCATTTCTAGGGTTCATACCAAATTTGGGGATGATTTGAGCTTGTGTTTATAAGTTTTCTTTTCAGATTATACACTAACAAACCCGTAGTCGGGATGGTTAGTATGTGTTTGTGTGTTGGAGACCTGGCCCCAGACCCGAGTTCGAGTCCAGGGAACCCGGTTTTGCCCCTCCTTATTCTTTTAGCCTTTTATAACAGTTTTATTAATTTTTATAAATTCTGTAAAGTTTTTATAAACTTAAAAATAAATTTTATTTACACTGGTTATATTCGGAGATATTTTAATTAATTTATTTTAGTTTAAACTTGTAATGGTATATGCTTTAAAAATAGTTTTAATCCCTTGAAAATTATAAAAGAAAGATAAATATAAACTTTATAAAAATTATACTTTAATTAGAAGTTAATTTATCATACTCCCGACAATAAATAGATTTATTCGTTTTAAAACTTTAAATAAATCCTTTAAATAGAAAATTTATATGAATTTTCTTTAGAAAAGGTTATATAACTTTCATATTAATTAGAAAACATAAACTTATGAGTCTTTACATGTTCATAAAATTTATACCTATTAATTTAAGACGTATTGTTTATAAACTTTTATAAAAGTATAATCTTCAAAAAGAAACTTAAAATTATATATATATATATACACACACACATACATATTTAAAACAAGAGAAGTAACTATACTTTACTTTTCTAAATAGTTATAGATTTTTAAACTCTATAAATTAGAAACTTTAAAACATTGAAAACCCGTAAACCTTATAAACTCATAAACCAATAAAATCTCTATTTAAAAACCTTATAAACTTATGGTTTGCTTTTAGACTTTGAAAATATTTATAGACTATTAATTAAGATATAACCATTAAAGGGAATGCTATTTAATATCTTATAAGCCTGTAAGCGTTACTATTTATTTAAACTTATTTATTTATAAGTTAATTTGTAAATGTTAATACTTAGAAACTCAAATAAATCTAAAATGATTTATGTTAAATTATAACTAGTCTAAAACTATAAATTCATTAAACTTTGAGATACAAGTCTTGTGTCATTTATTCAAAACCTTTATTTTAAACTTGATTTAAACTCCATAAACACAATTAATCTTATCTCCCATTGAAACCCTAGTCAAATCTTGAATCCTAGATCCTTTATCTTAGACTCTTTATTTGAAACTTTAGACTTATATTCCTAGGCTTATTGTGAGGATACTCTCCCTCCCCAAGTCTTGCAAACACTTAGTCTTGTCGATACTCGTCATCATCCAAGTGAGTATACTTAGCCCCCTTTTTCATTTACATTCTTTTGGGGTGAAACATGTTCAAACTTCAAACTTATACAATTCTTGTATAAACTATGACTAGATGCTTATTCTTATGTTAAACTTGAGACTTGTATGCTTAGATTAAACTTAAAACTAGCATATTCATTAACTTTGATCAAGCCTATGGTAACAATGATAGATCTATTGTATTTGACCAATCCACCTTGATTGATTGACCCTTCGGGGGGAGCCCTTGGTGTTTGTTACTAAACCAAAACTTTGAGACTTGAGACTTATAAGGGTAACCTGCGGGTTATGCCTAAACTTGGTTGAGGATTGAATGTGCACAATGTTTAAGATACTTGTTTTTCTCATACTTATATTATAGAATGCATATATCATAGTGAGTTGTAATTCTTCTCAAATACTTGTTAAACGGTGTCAAAACCTTTGTATCTCACAAACTATTTTGTAGTTGACAGATTCTTTCACATGTTTCAGGTTCTACATCATGAGACTCGTTTGTGATCACATAGGATGCTTTGGACCTAGACTACTTATTAAATAAATGTTGTATACTTGTTATTTCCTTTGTATTAAACCTTTGAATCTATTATAAATGAAATATTGAAACTTTAATAGTCAACCTTGTGCTATTGAACAACCGTGTCCGTCCCGACGTATAATCCGCCGTCGGTTGGGGTGTGACACACGACCTATTTAGAAACATTTCATCTGTTAAGGACCCGTTTAGAGATATCACATATGTAGTGAAAGAAAAAAATGTTAAAAGTTCTTAAAAGTTTAAAAAGTCGATCATAACATTTATTAACATAATAAATTTTAGTGTTAGGCTTGGGCTGGGTTTGGACGCAAATAGAATGTTAACATGTCACTAACGGATCTTAACAAATTAACATGTCTTTAACCTGTTTAGACACGAATTTAAATGTGTCTTAACATGTCGATCTGTTTAAGACACGAAACCTGTTAAGGTCAAGCACGAGACAAGTTAATTACGTGTTGTGTCGTGTTAATAGGTACGTGTCAGAAATTGCCAGCCCTATTTGTAAATGTAAGGTTAGATGATATTTCCCTTAAACTTATTTTAGTGAAATAACAAAATAAATGAATAACCATAATTCAAGAGGGAAATCACCATAGTCATAAACAAGATTACATTTTTGAACCATAAAACGTTGAAAACGTTACATAATGTAACTACCACAATCAAGATGGAGATCACCATAGTCATGGCTTTCATTCATGTCATCGATCTGAAAGCCATGTGCACTATATGTAGACGAAATTATCCTTGACAATACCATATCCTCACAATCTAACACACATGACATCATAGACATAGGTTCTAGTGGAACTTGTGGAAGTCCCACAATCGGATCCCATGGAACATGATGATCAAATGAAGATATTTGTTCATGTTTCAAAGGATCTAAAGAAGGAAACCCCTCATTCGTTGTATGTTTCATTGACTCGGAACAAGTACCAACTTTATTATTCTCCATAAGTGTCTTTGTTTCAAAACTAATAAGGATTGAATTATCCTTAGGATCTGGAGCTTCCACGAAGATTTGGGGAGCTCTTTGTGAATTATTGCAAGTATGGAGTCCATTGTATGTTATCTTATACTTTGATGGTTTGTCATCGGTTCTTTGTACTTGTTTGGTTGCTTGACACCCTTGTTCAAACTTGTGAGTGCACCTATAATAGTTCCTACATGTATAGCAAAACATATTTCTTATTTTTGATAGTATAACTTTATGAAATCGAATCAAGTTAGAATCTTTTCTAAATTTTGATTTGAATAAAAATAATTAATACACATGGATTTGCTAAAATGTTCAAATAAAACCATAAATGCTACCTTTGGTGTTTCGAGTTGAGAATCACTTTTTGGCCATACTTTCTCCAAGCATAGCCGTCATCAATTAAAGTAGAAGTCATTTTGGTAATTATTGATGCGTTTTTTCTGCATATGCCCATAAAAGTAACTATTACAACTTGACACATATGTATGTATACGGTCATTTACACACACATATATATATATATATATGTTTATATCATATGAGTGATAATTCTTTAATTTGATGAGATAAGATATGAAAAGACAATCCCATATGTAACTCAATTTAGATTCAATACTATTCATATACACATATTTGAAGTATAGTATTGTGAAATTATGCTAGTTAAAATACGATGCAATATAAAACGTACCTTCTTTTGTGACATCCTCTTTTTGTTTTTACAGCTGTCATGATAGTTGTCGTGATGTTGATGCTTTCATCAGAATCTTTTGACTTTTGATAATACCAGCTGTCTGGAGATCTCATATCACTGGTTGGATTATGAAGAATCCCATTGAGACTAGTAGAGCTCAAGATCGAAAGTGTGTTTTCAAACATCCCCGAGATCCGTACCACCAATCCGTTAACCGACTGGATATCAGATTCGATATTTTCCGGCTGACCTACCATTTCACTAAGGTTATCGATTAATATCCGACCTTTTGTAAGCTCTTGAATGGCTTTGATCCTAGTGTTTGGTAAACTTTCCGGCCAAGAGAAATGCTCCATACGATACAACAATTTGGTTTCTTGAGATGCAATTGAAAGATAGCACACCTTCCAATAATATAGCAAAACGAGGGTATTTATTTATTACCAAAAAATAATTATGTGTTTTCTAAAGAAGCTAGTGGGAAGGATATTCTAGAAAAATATTGGAGAGTGACTTTCACTACCACGCGCTAAACTAGTGCAATCTAAATATGTGAAGACTATTATATTGCTACATGGGATACATGCGAGTGGGAAAATATAAGTGACGTCATACCGAGTTTTTCTCATGACGTAAGCATGTATAAATTACTACAGTAACCACGTTTTTTTTTCTTTCTTAAAAGTTTGTGTGATTTTACAAAGGACGAACATAAATCAAAGCCCGTATTGACATCGGCGGATTTACCGGAAAAAATTAAAAATTCTTCAATCCACTTTAATATTGGTTTATTAATTTATTTTAGTTTCTAAAAATTTTCAATCCACTTTGAAATTTTTTTTAGCGGAATGTCTGGTTTGGAGCAGTGTCTCTATCCCTTATGGTAGATGAAATGTTTGTCTCCACCCCATCTTTTTTAGACCCTACAAATAATTTGACTATGAGTGAAATTTTACAAGGTATGTTTGTACATTTAGAGTTTGTTAAAAAAATATAATATTTTCATAAAAGTATTTAAAGAAAATTTTCATAAATATTTTCAACTTGTACCTTACGCTTATCAACTCAACCCTCCAACACGAGATTAATTGAAAGATTCCACATGGGTTTTTAAAAAACAATTTTTTTATTACTAAGTATATAACATTACATTTATTAAACCGTGTAATATACGAGATTATAAAATAGTTGTTTTATATAAAAAGAAAAACAAAAGGACCTTAATTGAGAAGAAAGTGTTCCGATCAATAATCGATATAAGTTGTTAGATTTTCATGAATCCTATGTCAACGGTCGGAGTTGAAAAACTGAATTCTAGTCATTTTAAAATCTAAAATCTTAAAGTCAAGAATTAAAGGCTTATGTATTTGGTATGGGTAGTCAAATTATTACACCTGTGTTAAAATAGTGATAAAAATAGTTGAATAAGGGAACATTAAGTCATTAGGGTTGATAGTCTAGTAACAGATGTAAAACATCTTAAATTATCAAATGTTTTATGTTGAAATCACACCAAAGAAATTTGTCGGTAAAAGAAAAAAGTAAACTATACATAAGTTTAATGATTTTTACTAGTCTTGGAAGATGTTTACATTGAAATGTGTTTCGGTTGTATAAAGATCCAATTAAACCTAATATTGTTATATATAAACTTTTTGTTTTTGTAATATACAATGTTGTAAATAAACATTTTTTTTTCTACAATATAAGTTTTCCCCGTTGCATCATGTACAACGTGCCCTCTCGTGAGGCACGGGATTGAGTCTGGACATCGTCGGTTTGCTTGGACAACCTAACTTTTTTTTAACTAATGTATAAGCTCTCCAAACACAAGATACAACCCTTCAAAGTTACTATTATTATAATTAAACTTCTTTAAATTTAATTTTTTTTCCAGATACAACATTGTATCATGTTTATTTTTATCCATGTTCCGATATATTTTTTTTCTTTAAAACTAACCCAGGACAAACACCATAATGGTTTTTAAACTCCCAAAATACTTTTTACGACATTCTTATTCCTACTACGTTTTGATAACGCACATTTTTTATCAACGTTCCGACCTGATTTTTTTTAATGTTGTCGTTTCTTTAATATAAAGTTCCAAACATTATCAACACCCTCACTACAACGCTATAATATATATCAAAGCATCTGTTGCAAAGCGCGGGTTTACGTTTACTAGTTTGATGCATTTATAAATAATAAATTTAATATATAAATACCAATTTTATTACGTTATAATAAAATTAACCTTCTAGAATAGAATAAACATTAAAATGGACACTGTTATATCGAGAAGCCGGAACGGATAATCCATGTTGACAATGTTACCTTTTGTTTCGGGAGCATTTGGAGGTGGTCACTATACTCATTTTAATTATAACTATTATTATTAAACACAAGGGTCTGTGGCCTTGCCCCTTCTCATCCTGAACTTTAGTCAAATGATAAAATTCATCCCAAAGTTTATAAAGTATCAGTTTGACTCCTTTAAGTTATTAAAATTATGAGTTTACCCCCTTCTACTATATAATCCGATTTTTCCGTAATAACTTTCGCGTTTGTTTCTTTATTTTTTTCTTGACGTCCCAGTATAATTTTTTTTTAAAACGGAGTTGTATTCAAGATAACGTGTTTTTAGGTATCGTGGGTTATATCGACTGACGGTGATGTGCTGGTACTATGAAGGATTAAACCGACACCGACTGAAAAACATCGATACCGTTATCTAACTGTCTTTTAACTATGTTTCGATCACCACAACCGACTCGCCGTAACTACATACGATTATTTTATGTATTTAACTATGATTCTTTTTTATGATTGGGAAAAATTTACAGTTTTAGTTATTCTCCATGTATTCTAACATATATTCAACAAATATTCTAATATAGATTCAACGAATTCTTTAAAATTATGTCCGTTCATTGAAGTCCAACAATATATCAGAAGTCTCATCATGCAAGGAAAACAGTGTTTTTAGAACTGGATCGGATCGAAAACTGGACATATAACCGGTTTTGTTGTGTGTAGTTGAATCGCTTTCATTTGAATTGGTCGGACCAGATTTCAAAATTTTTATTTTTTTTCCTTCAAAATCTCATTTTTTGATTAATTTAGTATTTCAAGGTACATATTTTATTTATTTAAAGTTTTCATATGTCATTAAAATTGCAAATTAACATGAAAACAAAAAAAGATGTTTTATATTTTTTTATACATAGTTAATTATTATATTATTTATGACGTTATCCAATTTTTAAATTCAGTCTAACCGATTCGACCAATAGACCTTTAACATGGATTGTTTGCTGTCTAATAGGGTTCTGAAAACATTAGAAAAAAGCAAAGTATTCGATCCACATAAATTTTCACATTCATGTCCCATTCTAGTAAAAATTGATATTTTGGTTAACGTGGCCCTCAAATCAGTGTTTAGGATATAATTTTTTTTGTCAATGTTATTTTAGTAAAAGGTTGGTTGGTGATTTTCTCTTTATCATACCTTGTTTGTACTTTGTATGCTTCCTTTATTAAAAGAACATGGTCTCGATCGTCTCTTGATTCCCAATCTAGTGTTTCTTGTGTGCAACTTGCAATAAAGGGGATATATAATAAACTCAAAAGGAAACCCATATGGTTGATAGCATATACTGATAATTGTTAACCTTCCAATGTCATGATAGGTACCACTATTAGTAATTATATTATATTATAAGTGTTTGTTTATTGTTGTTAAACACATGTGAGAAAATAATGGATGACAATCTTTTAAATAATATTTAAACTTTATACGATTTCTTTTGGAGTAAGTTATACAAATTGTTTCAATGGTAAGGTAATATTACTTGTTTGGTTTTTACTTTTAGGAAATTATATACATGGATCGTACAGTAAAAGAGTGTAAATGAGCCGAGCCACTCATGAGTTATTCTAGATTGACTCGCTAAAAGCTTGAACCAAGTTCAGCTTAAGCGAGACCAAATCTGAGTCTAAATTGGAATAAATGATGAGCTCGAGATCCTCCCAAGCTTTACATACCGAGTTTAACTAAGCCCGCTAACCTAAACGAGCATGTTTTTCATATAAATATAACAATTTTTATTTTATATAATATTTGTGTAGTTACATTAATTAAACACCATATATCTTGAAATTTCAAGAGTCTTGGATTTTAGGTCAATATACATCAAAATTACCCCTTTTTTAATTTCATCATAGAATTGAAAGTAACGAGTTCTAATAGTTTTTAACCATCAAATATGATGATTCTAGGTTAACTTATGAAAACTCTAACCTAAATTCCTAACTTTTGGTAGAGATTTTAAGAGTTTAGAACTTACTATAGATGGTTGTTTATGACTCCAACCACTAAGAGGGATTAAGATGATGAAATAATACATATTCTTTTTTTTTAACGACAATTAATATACTCTTAAATACTCTAATACCTGTACGTTACATGATTCGAACCCACCTCATGAATAAAGGGAAGACACCTTACCAAGTTACCACCACATTCCTTGGAGATAAATAACACATATTATATCCTTCAATTTAGCATAATTGATAAAGATTCCTCAAACTTAAAAATCAGCACTTGACAATTTTGCCTCATTTAATATATGAAAAGAATAAATACTGAAAGACACATCACAAAGGATTATCTATTATCAAAATTAAATATTTCAATGTATATTGCCGAAAAGCCGGATGTTACATGTAACGTCCTTTGGCAGGTGATAGACTAAAGAACAGACAAATAGCATAATAGCATGCCATAAAACTAAAAACAATGGTAGTTAATCTTCAGAAAACTTGATCTAGTTGATGTCCCTTTGGACTCATACTTCCAATTGAAATACACCATTATTTGTTTTAGCTTTGATTTCCAGTATGCAAAACAAAGGTTTATTCACTAAAAGTAGGATTAAAAAAGTCTTATAATAAGCCCTTCTCATCAAGCTATTTTTGAAGAATAATTAAAAATAAAAAAAATAAACTTGGACGAAACCAATACATCAAACACCTTGCATAACCTAAACAAACGAATATTACCTTTGGTTTAGGTTCCATCTTAAACGGGTTCGGGTTGTTACCACCCTTGTCGTTCAAAAAATAAAAATTGATCAAGGAAATGGATATTACCACCCTTTGTACTTATTTTAGTGAAAACAAGAGTAACTTCTTTATGTAAGTGTTTAATAAAACTCAAATACTCATTGCCTAATCGTTTAGTGGTATAATGTTTAGCTTTTACAAAAGATGTGTGAGTTCATATCCATGCAAGTGTAAGTTTAGATAGTATTTAGGTGTAAAACAGTTGTTGTTCAAAAACAAGAAAAAAATAGCAAAACTCAAATATACCATCTTCGTATATTAAATGAAGATTACAATGTCTCACGCCCCATAAATGGGCTCAAATTCAAGTTTAGCCAAATTTAATTATTAATATTTCACAAACAAAGATTATATTTTTTTTAACATTTATACGTTGAAAATATTACATTGATCGGAAATAAGTACCAACTTTATTATTATCCATAAGTGTCTTTGTTTCAAAGTTAATAAGGATTGAATTATCCTTAGGATCTGGAGCTTCTACAATGATTTGGGGAGCTATTTGTGAATTAATGCAAGTATGGAGTCCATTATATGTTATCTTATACTTTGATGGTTTGTCATCGGTCCTTTGCACTTGTTTGGTTGCTTGACACCCTTGTTCAAACTTGTTAGTGCACCTATAATAGTTCCTACATGTATAGGAAAAGATATTTCATATCAGTAAAAGTAAAAACTTATGATTTCGAATCAAGTTGGAATCTTTGCTAAATTTTAGTTTGAACAAAAATAATTAAAACAGTAGAATTTACTAAAATATTCAAGTTGAACCATAAATGTTACCTTTGGTGTTTCGAGTTGAGAATCACTTTTTGACCATACTTTCTCCAAGCATAGCCGTCATCAATCAATGTAGAAGTCACTTTGATCATCGTTGAAGCGTTTTTTCTGCATATGCCCAGACAGTAATTATTAGCAACTTGACACACACACACACACACACATATATATATATATATATATTATATCTTGTCATTTACACACACACATGTATCATATGATTAGACAATTGTATTGATGAGATAAGAATTAAAAGTCAATCCCATTTCTAACTTAATTTGAATTAAATTCTAATCACATACACGTATTTGAAGTATAGTATTGTCTAATTATGCTAGTTAAAATACGATTGCCATATAAAACATACCTTCTTTTGTAACATCCTTTTTTGGTTTTTACAGATGTCGTGATGCTTTCACCGGAATCTTTTGGCTTCTGATAATCCCAGTTGCTTGACGATCTAGTTGGATTTTGAAGAATCCCATTGAGATTAGTAGAGCTCAAGATCGAAAGTGTGTTTTCAAACATCCCCGAGATCTGTACCACTAATCCGTTGACCGAATTGATATCAGATTCAATATTTTCCGGCCGCCCTACCTTTTCACTAAGGTTATCGGTTAATATCCGGCCTTTTGTAAGTTCTTGAATGGCTTTGATCCTAGTGCTTGGTAAACTTTCCGACCAAGAGAAATGATCCATACGATACAACAATTTGGTTTCGTGTGATGTAATTGAGGGATAGCACACCTTCCAATAATATAGCAAAACGATGGTGTTTGTTTATTACCAAAAAATAATTATGTGTTTTCTAAAGAAGCTAGTGGGAGGGAAATTCTAAAAAAACATGGGACACTGAGTTCCACTGCCACGCGCTAAAGTAGTGTAATCCAAATAGGTGAAGACTAGTATCTTGCTACACGGAGTACATGCGAGTGGGTAAATATAAGTGAAACCTCGACTACAGTAACATTTGGCTCTTCTAAATCAAACCTCGACTTTATTTTTCCTGGAAAGTTGTCTTTGTAGACCCAACATAAATCAAAGCATTGTGAAAATTTTAGTAAAAATATGTCTTTTTATTAATTTTATACATAAATAATTATATGTAACAATGATTAATAAAGTTAGTATATAATGGGTTTGTGTTCGATCATCACAACGAAACAAACCGTGTCTAAAATGAAGTTAAGGTTAATAAGATATCAATGTTTAAGATTGAGTAATTGAAATGAATATTGCTAAATTTAATACTAACTAATCTTTGTTACAAAGTAATAAAGATATTTTGTTTTTGACTCATAAATCCTTGTCATGAATTAATATAGAGGTTTTGATTATGGGTTATAATTTTATTTATGCTTGACATTAACATGTTATGAATCTAACAAATGTTTTATTTTGACACATAAAATTGTTATAATTATATAAATAATATATTAAATATTGAGTTTTGGTATGAGTATAATATGAACATTTTATTTCATTTTTTGTAGAGATGAAAACCTACTAGAAAACGAGAGAGAGAGATGGAGGGAGGGAGGGAGGAGGGAGGGGGGAGGGAGGGAGGGGGAGAGAGGATGAGGGGGAGAGGGAGTGGGAGGGGGAGGGAGGGAGGGAGAGAGTTAAGCAACCCATTAAAAATGAGAACTCTCACAATTTTTTTCCACTACATCACCAACTTCATGTTTTCTTATCATAATCTTGAAAACACTATTTCACCTAGTGAAACCTTGAGTGTGAGAGCCATATCCGCCAGTACACACTACTTTGGTTGTTGTACCCTGGGAGACAGACGAGTTCTCTTTGAGAAGACTCGAAATCTGTTTTAATTAATCTGTCTCAGTCACAACCGTTCAACATTTAAATTGTTCATTGTTACAATCAAGGACAAAGTTGAAAACTCGACGTATTGGAGACTCGTCTCAAGTATTACAAGAAGACGTTGAAGTACACATTGAAAACACTGGGTCAAATCAAATAAGTTATACAAAATTTGTATTTTATATTTTGTTTGTTCGTTTGTTGTACACGATATTGTACTAGTATGTTTCTCACAAATGACGAGAGTATCGCCATTATCTATTTTATTATTATTTTTAACATAAAAAGTGACTCATTTTCCTACAAGCCCTAATTGAACTAGATCAACAGTTGAAATCTGAAGAAACCAAGCCGTCGAACCAATTCGAATTCAAGAAATCTAAAGAAGGAGATGGTTGATCAATGATCATCGAAATCTGTTTATATATGTTTCTCACATACTACTCTTAAATCACTAAATATTTCTAAAAATGCTTGTATTTTATAGGTACTAATTAACATTTAACTATAATAGAATGTATTAACATCCGGACGAACTATATATTATTTTATATATAAAGCAAAAGGAAAAGGACATTAATTGAGAAGAAATGGTTCCGATCAATAATCTTTCTCGATTGTTAGATTTTCATAAATCCTATGTCAACGATAGGAGTAGAAAATTGAATTCTAGTCATTTTAAAATCTAAAATCTTCAAGTCAAGAATTAAGCGCTTATGTATTTGGTATGGGTAGTCAAATCATTACACCTGAGTTAAACTAGCAATATAAAAGAGTTGACTATGCGAACATTAAGTAAACCATACACGAGTTTAATGATTTTTACTCTTATCTTGAAAGATTTTCCATACAAATTGTTTGTTGTTTTATTAGTTGGTTGGTTTGCATTTAGGGGTTTTTTGTTTGGAACTCTTCATACTTACATTTAAAATAAGATATATTAAATGTATCAAAATTTATTAAACTTGAAATGTGTTTTGGTTGTATGAAGATGCTAAAACAATTATATAACTTACAATTACCCATAATTAAAATACTTGTGTATAAAGTATACTTGTTCCATGTGAGTTATTTTGTTTTACATGAGATCTTGCACTTAAGTCTGTGTCAGATTTACTTTTAAGTCTCCGATCTTTAAAAAAAGTTTTTTATTTACTTTCTTTTAATAAATTCTTAATTTTTTTACGGTGTGGGCTCAACTGGCACGTCCTACCAGGGGAGGCTCGTACATCAGTTTACCCAAACAACCCAAATGAATTCAAAATCCGCAGAGGGTGTTCCTAGTTTTTATGAAGTATAACTTACAAGATTCGAACCCATGTCCTCCATAGAGGGAAACCCTTTGGAAAAACCCCCTGACCACCAAGGTAGAACCTTGATGGAAATAGATAAAGTTATCGTTTAAACAATAGATAATTTTCTCTTTTTTTTTACCAAGCAAGTTCCAAGACGTGACACACACACAATTGTGACGGAGTTGTGCTTGATAGTGTACAAGTTATCTAAACACATGCGTATAATGACATTATGAATTTTGTTGACTCTTTACTTTTTTTAAACCGTTTTGCTTTCTTTATCTAAACTTTGAGCGGTTAATTTTTTTAGCGTATGGCTTTGTTTTTTTGTATAAGGTTTTTGGAATATTATGTACAATAGAGTTGCGTGTGACAGTGTACATGTTATTTAAGCACTTGCGTACAACGTGGTTATGATTTTCTTTTAACTCTTTACTTTTTTATACGGTATGTTTTTTTTTTATAATTTTTTACCGGTTAACATTTTTTAACTGCTTTGTTATGGTTTCATTTTTTATAAAGTTTTTAGAATATTACTAACTATTTCACTACAAATTTGATACTTTTATAAATAATGAATTTAACATATAATTAAACTTTATTACATTATAATAAAAATAATATTCTACATTAGAAAAAATCATTAAAATGGACATTGCTAGGGTAGGGTACCTTTTCCACAACCATGCCGGGAAGAGTAATCCACGTTAACAATGATTTTTTTATAAACGTGGCCTTCAAATCAGTGTTTTGGAATTAGGATTTAAATTTTTTTGTCAATGTTATTTTGGTAAAAAGTTGGTTAATAATATTGGTTGGTGATTTTCTCTTTATCATACCCCCTTATGTCTAAGCTTCGTTGAGTAAAAACTTATTTACCGTTGTGGTTGTTTTCGGATCCCGATGGAAAGGACACGGTCTCATATCTTGCAGATTCCCAATCTATCTAGTGTTTCTTGTGTGCAACTTGCAATAAAGGGAACCTCAAAAGGAAACCCATATGGTTGAGAGCATATATTATAATTCTTTGTTTATTGTTGTTAAACACATCTATACTAATAAATAAAGGTTTAAGGTGGACACTTGTCATTTTCTCGTGCCTCCTCATATTGATTTTCCCGCCCCTCTCTCCTAATAAATGCGTCTATATCTTATTAAATAATAGTTATATTATTAAAAAAGAATACTAATTAAATAAGAATATATAATAAGAAATCAAAATATAACTAATTAAAGAAAAATACTAATTTGTTATATACACACACATTTTCACTTGATATATATCTTGAGACGGTCATAATAGTCTGACAAGTTAGGACGTATTTACAAATTTATAAGTTTTATCATTTTTAATATACAATCTCGTGTAACACACGGGATTCTAACCTAGTGTGAGAATATAATGGCTGACTTACAGTCTTTTGAATGATGTTTAAATTTTATACCATTTTCTGGAGTAAATTATACAAATTTTACCAACCTGATTTTAATAAACTTTAAATGAAATCATAAAAAGAAACCTAAAACTAAAATATTAAAGAAAAAGAAAAAAAAACATCCATCCTTCACGTAAATCCACAAGTTCTAGCGAGAATGTTAATAATATTCAAAACCTCATACAAAAAAATGAAAATGCTAAAAAAGATAATTTTTTTTAAAAGAACTATAATTTTTTTAGCTGTAAAAAATGTTATTTTTTTGAAGGAAGCTGATGTCAGCATAAGCACCGGTTGATGTCCGCAGTCGAGAACCAAGCGGGATCAGATCTTGTGACATGATAAGGGGAAAAATAATATAATACATACATGATAAGCTAACCGCAGAGAGAGAAGACGTCATGATCCGCTAGGAAGATCGGGTTCCCGTTTAGAGTGTACGGTTAGGATGGCTAAGGTGAGTTCGTGAGAACTCACGGTTACGAGAGAGAGAGAGAGGGACAATTATGGTGTTGGTAATTGATTCATTCATTAGTCAATTCCCTCTAATTATCTCTCGTTATATATGTACACCCAAGTAAAAACCCATTAATGGCTCATTAAGAGTAATTAGGCCCATCAACTAATTACTAGTCATATGTTAATAATAAAACATTTGATCATTTAATAATAAGATAAATGATTATAAGAGTCACATAATAAATTATGTCTTACATTCTCCCACTTGGCTGGGTAATAATTTATTATGAGCATTAGTAAGTCTGCGCAGATTTATTACTCATTTTAGTTTTAAACCAAAACTGTAGCAGAGAAATACAATCATTGAATCAGTATTCAACTCAAGACCCCTATTAATCATACTACAATCCCAACTTAAAACTTAAGTAAACTTAGGATCAAATGGACAAATAAGCCCTTTAACGTTGATTTATATAGTTACTTGTCTATACGTCTTTAGGCATGCATAAACGTATTTAGAGACAAACAAAATCAAATAAGTGAGGAAGTTTTAATAATTAATCATTCATAGTACGATATGCAATTACATATGGTCATTAGTAAAACCCGTCTTAATTATAAGCGCTTACATAAGACTTATGGGTGGTAGACCTTCAGTTATATGGATCCATAAGCATATCATGAATGTATTCGATACAAAAATTTAGTTTCCTCAACTTATTCATAATTCATAAGTGAACAATAATTTCGTATCGAACATTAATGCAGCTTCGCTCGAACTGTTACCGTTCGAGAAGTAAGAGTAGCTGACTTATCACAATGAGTCTTCGATATGATATTTATGTGGAGTTACTAAATTATGAGTCCACTGATAATTTTTCAACAACATTTAGTGAAAATTATGTCATTTAAACTTAGGTTGTTATTAACAGTTCCTTATGACTCCACCATTAGATAGGTCTGTCTACTGACATAAGGATAAACCCACAAATTGACATTTTCTTACTTTTGAATACAACAAAGTTAGAATAATAGTAGTCAACTGTTTTAAGTTCTCATTTCTTCTTTAACTTATAGTCTCTCGTTCTTATAGATATTGCAATATTTCATTAGATGCTTCACAATAATCTAGACTAGTCTAGTGTTCAGCAATGTGAGCAATATCTAAACGAGTATAGACTTTAACCTTCATGAGGCTTCTAAATAATGAAGCTTAAAGAAATAAGTTTTCAATTATCCCATTAGCCTCTAAAAAAGAACAATTTAAATGTTACACGTGTAAGGATCCACTTAGTGTAAAGCTTATAGAATTTAAATGTCCCATTGGATCTATCTTGGTGTATTTTGACACTTATGACATAAGAAGTATCTCTGAGATCCATCATGTCAAAATATGAGTAATCAATGCTTTGACTCATGTAACATATACTTGTCAAAAAAATGTCATCTATATAAGGACAAGTTTACATTAGTTGCTCCCACTCATTTTGAGGTAGGTGTACAAATTCACTTAGTTCTTGATGAAGAGAGTTGCAATATGAATTCAATCAACCCATATATAGATTTCATTGACTTACAAAATAAGTATTCTTAACCTTCAGTTTAGAACTTTCAGGTTATTTTATGAACATGTAATAGAGAAACAACTTAATGATGTTTATGTTAGTTTCTCTTGTTGAGGATTACTTTAGTTTTGGTAAGAAATCTAGGTCTGCCCACATAGTAGCATTTATGAGACTTTGTGAGGAGTAGCATTATATTCTAAGGAGACAAGATGTGATGGAGCAGTGTCGTGTGCAAGAGGTGTAATTTGAGGTAAGATTAAGATGTTACTCCCCCATATTTTGCAACTTTTACAAGCTATAATTAGGACACTTGGTGCTCCCACTGATCTTTGATGTCTCTAGAAACTACATATGACAAGTTTCAATGATACGCGTGACGTGGGAACCTTTCATATATTTTAGACTTGATTTCCTTATCGTCCAAAATTTCATAAGAAATTTTAGAAACAAATTTAGAAGGAATTCTTTTAAGTATATATGGATTTATATCTTTAAAGCTTTGGGTCGTAGGAAACAGATTAGAAACAAGTAAATATTCTTCTAAATTATAAATGAATTATGTTCGAATATTCCATTTGGGATAACATCTGGTGGACCCTCATTTATTCCCTTAGCCATTTGATATTTAGGGAGTTTAACACATGATTTAAAGTCACTGATAATGAGGCTTGGTAACAATTCATCCTGCATTGACCTGGTTATGATTTCTCATAAAATTTTGGTATTAATGGATGAGGTGCATAGGTCTCATTTATCTTTTGTTAAATTTTCATTTTCATGATAACAAAAGTTATGAAAGTTTATTGTATAAGATAGTTCTATGTCATAAAGGCTTCTATCCAGATAATGATAACCAATAATATGAGAGTTTAAGTTAATGGTGACTTTGTTTTGGCCACGCAAACCTCATAACTGTCAAAGTGTAGCTTTATTATTGATACTAAATTCTGAGTATTCTTCAGAATATGTAGGGTATCATAAAGCCTAATACAAAGACAATTATTTCATGCTTCTATGTAGCCTTAACATTTAAATCCACCACTAACTTCTCATCTTATTATTAGTTGAATTATGGTAAGAAAACGTATAGAACTAGACTCAACTCATCATGTGTTGATTGGAATATTAATTTTAACGGACTCAAAAAACTATCAATTAGTTAGTGACTACCTTATATTAGCCAGCTAATCCCTTGGCGTATGGATGATCTCACTTATTATGCCTAGTATAATGACATAATTTTTATAGTGAGACTTCTCCTTGTATAACTTAGAGCTGGAGGTAGTACTTGTATTTTGTTTCCAGACCTTAAAACTATCCTCTTTTTATTTAAGTTTAGTGGTAGTGAGGTGAATAACATCTGGTTTTCAGTTTTAGGTGTTTCTTTTCCTGTACGTGTGTTGCTATCAATACACTCATTTTTCTTTGATACTTCTGAGTGTTATAATTGATTTTTAAGGCAATTAATCGTACTAGTTGAAAACTTATTATGTACGCACTGAAAAACTTCACTGATTTCCATGTATAAGCCCTTAGTTTATGGGTCATGTCAGTGTATATTATGATGTGTTCACAGGTGACACTTAACCTTTTATTTACAATTAGAATGTTTGCATGCGTATTAGGAATTATTTTGATTCTTCCATTTCCACAGAGAATAGATTAGTCTTAGGAAATTCAGAATCTTGAATAGCTCCCCTGATAGCAATCATGAAAGGAGTTCTTAATTACCATAAGAGACATTGTGTTTGACTTATCCTATTTCTTATGCTATAGTTTTTTTCTGTAGTACTTTTATTAGAAAGAGCAGCAGGAATGTCATGTCTTAAGAGATAATCAAGATTCAATAAGAGCAAATATTTAAGGAAACTCTTAATCAAGCAAAACTCATCTTAGAAACTAGAGTGAAAATAAGGTACAAATAGCTAAAGAAGAACTTAGAATGGTCTATGGATAATAATCTAAGTCAGACAGAAATAATAAAATTAAATAAGGTTCTACTCAAGAACAATTATTTTACGAAGATGTGATAAAAATCTATTATAATACCAAAACAATAGATTTAATTAGGTTCTACTTAAACAATGTAACACATCACCTTTGGGCAGAAGTGAAACATTTGTTTATCATTAGGAACAATTTAATAGAGAGTATGTGCATTAAGAATGTAACACATCACCTTTGGGTAGAAGTGAAACATTTGTTTAGAATGCGCATAATTAAGTTCGCGGAACATAAATGTAACACATCACCTTTGGGCAAAAGTAGAAACATTCATGTATTTTAGGTGAACTAGTGCTTAATTAGACTTAAATAATTTTTCGAGCGTGACACATCACCTTTGGGCAGAAGTGAAACTTTAGGTGTTATTTAAGTTAATCATGTTTTCTAATTTAAGGTTTTGTAAAGTATAAGATTTAACAAAACAATTAATATCATGATATGCATGATGTATTGCAAAATACACCCATTTATCGTGTTCATTTTGAGTGGTTTTGTTTAGTTTTCTTTTAGTTTTTAGTTAGAATATGTTACTGCTGATCCATTTGTGTTTACCAGGTCTCGAGTGATAGTTGTTGCTGAAATGGGCAGAAAACGAGTCAAAAATATGCAAAACCGAGTACCGGAAGATATCGGGAGGTCAAGAGTCATTTAAAAGCATGAAATTCGAGAAGAAACACCTTCTCGCCACTCGCGAGAAGGTCAGGAGTTGTCCCTCGCGGGCCGCGAGGGAGTTGTATCACAACACACAGTTTTTAACTCCTCGCCACCCGCGAGAAGGGAAGCCAATGGGCTCCGCGGGTGGCGAGGGCCTATTTTCCGCAGAATGTTTCGACTTTCAGGTGGGTTGATGCTGGATTGGGGTATAAATACATCTCAATCATATACTTGTAAAACCCTAGCCGATTTTGAAGAATCTAGGATGAATTTTGGAGAGATTTTGGAGCAATTTCAAGCAAGAAGGAGAAACGGTTGAAGGTTGGAGTCCTAGGATCGATCAAGCTCGTGGTTTGGCTATCCGGGTTTATCAATTCTTTGTTTTCTTAATTTTTACCATGTTTTTCCACTTTGTTGAAATTGCGTCTTTGATTTGGATAATGATGAGTAGCTAAATTAGATAAACTACCTAGATTATGATGAATGGGATGCTAAAGTTGTGATTTTTATATTGGATGCTTGTTAATTTTGGATTTCATGATAAAGTAGCAAACTTGATTATTGATTCGTTGTATATGCATGCTTAGAATTATTCTAATTGTTATATATTGCTTCGTATGATCTTTGGTGAATGTCTTTTGCGTAATAGGGTCATGCTAGATCATCAACTTGCGTTGTGATTTGTTGGGTTAATTGGCCAAAATACCTTAGAAGCTATATTTGATAATTGAATAGGTCTAGGTGTTATACTAATCTTAATAGCCGAGAGGTGCGAGATTATTGATAGGTCTAAATTGGTAAATTGCTAGGGTGGTCTTTGAGAGAAGTCTGTCGTAGTTGCCTTGCTAATATTTATCTATCGAGTTGAATCAAGAACCCAAGTCATCCTAGGTTTACAACCCGAGAGGGAGTAGGTCATATTAGGGTACTTTACATAAACATTTAGATAACCGAGAGGAAGTCTAGATCAACCGGTGTTTTCAGGAGCCTTCAGAGTTCCTTAGGTGTCTTCCCGAAAAGGGTCGGGAGTCCTGTTCGGTGTCTCAAGAGGTTAGAAATTTATGATCCCGGTTCCTTATTAACTTGCATCCGTTTAAAGTGTAGCTCGAAGTATCCCAGGATTCCAGTCTAGGTAGTTACCCATCATCATCTGAAGTAAAACCCAAAATCACCTTCGTGTCTTAGGTAATTTAGTTAATTGATAGTAATTTAATCGCTTTTTCTTTTAGGATTTTAGACAAACCCCCCCAAAATATAAAAACAATTAGTCGTGTCAGTCAGTCTGTTTAAGTGAGTCTAATTTACGTAATAAATAGAGTTTCGTGGGTTCGATTTCCGGACTTATTTAGCTATACTAGAGTCGATCGGTTCACTTGCCGGTTAGTAGTTTAGTCGAGTTTTAGAGAGTCTAGAGTATAACTTAGTTTCTAGAATAGGTTAATTTAGTTAATAATTTAATAACTATACGTTTAGAACATCAAGTTTTTGGCGCCGTTGCCGGGGACTCTTGGCGATTGCGTTCATTAGCTTTGATCAGACTGCATAATAAATACGTACTACTTGTGTAATATTTTGAGTCGTAGGTATCTAATCAGTCGTGTCTTTTTAGTTATCTTTCGTAAAATTTTTTTTTTAGTATAATAATAGAGTCTTCTCACCTGTTTCCTTGTGTTAGTTTTGCAGTTTATGCATACGCGCTCAAAGGGGCCGCTACCTAAGCTAGAGAAGGAGAACAACTTCCCGCTAACGGATTTCGCGCCGGAGGTTAGTACTTTTTCTTCACCACCATTCGGCCCACCACCTTTCCGAGTTAACCAAATGGCCGACCATCAGACCGTTCACCAACAATCCACCCTAGGATTCACTGGTGTAAACTCACCCATCACTATTCCACCCATCGCCAATGAAAATTCGTGGAAAATACCCTCGTACATCATGACCGCCATCTCTAACACGTGTCAATTTCACGGTCGTGATGATGAGGACGCACCTGCACATATCGCCCGCCTCACTCGCATTTTAGGTACGTTCCAGCTACAAGGAGCCACCAATGATGCCATATTTCTCCAACTTTTCCCGTTCACTCTAGCCGATCGAGCTGCCACTTGGCTCGATTCTCTACCCGCAGGCACATACACTACTTGGGCCACCCTTAGGGGTGCATTTCTCAAGAAGTATTTCCCACCCGCTAAGGCATCTCGCCTCCGTGATCAGATTCACTCGTTCCGCATGGAACCCAATGAGTCCTATTACCTTGCTTGGGAGCGTTTCCAAAACCTACTCGCTTGATGCTCCCAGCATGGTCTCTCTGATTGGGCCCTTGTAGAGAAATTCTATAATGGTCTCAATTATGACACGAAAGCTCGTTTCGATACTTCAGTGGGAGGACACCTCATGGGTAAGAAATCAGTAACCAAATGCCTAGATATGTTTGAGAGTTTTGCCCAATCTGAGTTTGAGCAGCGGTCAGCAAATAGGAATACCACTCCTACCACTAGTGCAACCTCATCTTTACGAGGTGTTCACCAGGTCACACTGGATACTAGTGTTGCTGCTGCTCTAGAGAACTTGCACCGTGAGATGAAAGAGATAAAAGCCAAGGTAGACAAATGTGAGTTCTGTAGGGGAGGTCATAACACTTTATACTGCCCGTTGATGAGTGAGGAACAAGTCGATTTCGTAGTCGGTCAGTCGAGAAGTCCATTAAATGCTTTTAATAATAATAACTATAATTCGAACTGGCGTAATAATAATAATAATTCAAATTGGCGTTCTTCCGGTAACCCCCCTGGTTTCCAATCTAATTTTAATCGGGGTCAAGTTCATTTCAATTCTGGGAGTTCAGGTGGACAGGGTCAGTTTGGAAATCAGTTTAACAACCAGGGACAGGGTAATGGTAATGGAGGTTCAGTTGGTCAGGGATCATCTAGTGGTCAGGGTTTAAACAAGGGTTTAGATAGAATTGAGGAACTCCTGTCACAGTTAGTTGTTAAGGATCAGGTCACCCAGAAAACTATTTCTGAACACGATATTCTTCTTAAGAATCAGCAGTCCGCTTTCCTTGACCTTCAATGGTCCGTTGGTGACATGGCTAGAAAACTTGAGGAGAGGTTACCCGGTCAATTTCCGGGTGGCACTCAACTCAATCCGAATGCTCATGCGAAAGCCATCACCACTCGTAGCGGAAGAATTTTAGGTGAACCGAAAGTGAGAGAAGGGGTAGAGGTAGAGGAGGAGCCAGTTGATAAAGAAATTGAGTTGAAGGCTCCCGGTAAAGTGCAATCTAGGCTAGACCCAGCAATTACCGCACACACCGTCGAGCCCCAAGTGGAGAGGAGCGTTGAGAAGAGACCGATAGAGTCTAGGCCTTCACCAGTTATAGATCTTTCACGAGTCCCGTATCTTGCCCGCCTTAAGAAACAGAAATATGCCAAGGAATACGGGCATTTTCTCGACATGTTCAAACAACTAAAAATTAATCTCCCGTTCATTGGGGCTCTCCAATGCATGCCCAAATATGCCAAGTTTTTGAAGGACCTTCTTAAAAGAAAGAATCGATTAGGGGAGCTCTCAAACATTCCATTGACCGGAGGTTGTTCCGCGGTTGTTTTGAACAAATTACCGGAAAAACTGACGGATCCGGGTATCTTCACCATTCCATGCCTATTCAGTAGTGATACCCAATGTAGAGCTTTAGCCGACCTTGGTGCTAGCATCAACTTGATGCCGTTTTCCTTTTATGAGAAGCTAGACCTAGGCGAACTTTCACCCACTCGCATGACTTTATCCTTAGCCGATCGTTCCGTCAAATACCCTCGTGGTATCATTGAAAATCTACTTGTTAAGGTCGATAAGTTTGTCTTCCCGGTCGATTTTGTCATTCTTGATATGGAAGCTGATGAGGGAGTTCATATCATTCTAGGCCGTCCATTTTTGCGCACCGCAAAAGCACTCATCGATGTTTATGATGGAAAATTTTCACACTGCGTTGGTGACGAGAAGGTCACATTTGAGGTAGCTAGATCCATGCAACACCCAAACGATTCTAGTGATTTTAGCGGCCCATGCCACTCCGTCTATTTCTTGAATTCATTCATGTCGGGCGTGGACCAATGTCTCGAGTATATCAGTGGAGTCGATTTGTTGGGAGGGGGAGTGCTTGATGAATTGGAGGAGAGTGAAGAAGAAGAGGAGGAAACCCTGTGGTTTCCCGAGGTGATGGAGCTTAGTGAGGTTAGGAATGAGAGTGAGAGAGCTCCCTTAGAGATACAACCCCTTTAGAACTAAAGGTTTTACCTTCGCACCTAGAGTATGCTTATTTAGGAGAGGGTTTGAGTCTTCCCGTTATTATATCCTCTAAGTTGATGGAGGAGGAGAAGTTGAGGTTGTTAGAGGTGCTGAAGTTGCACAAAGAGGCAATTGCATGGAGCCTTTCGGATATTAAGGGCATAAGCCCCGCCTATTGCACTCACCGGATTCTTATGGAGGATGAATATAAGCCGGTGGTGTAACCTCAAAGGCGTCTCAATCCAAACATGCAAGAGGTAGTGAAGAAGGAGGTTTTGAAGTTGCTAGATGTCGGGGCGATTTACCCAATTTCTGATTCCCCATGGGTGAGCCCGACCCAAGTTGTCCCGAAGAAAGGGGGGATGACAGTGGTCATGAATGAGAAGAATGAGCTAATCCCTTCGCGTACGGTCACCGGTTGGCGTGTGTGCATTGATTACCGAAAATTAAACGACGCCACCCGGAAAGACCATTTCCCTCTACCGTTCATCGATCAGATGTTGGAGCGTCTGGCGGGTCAACAATTTTACTGTTTTCTCGACGGATTTTCGGGTTACTTCCAGATTCCCATCGCACCGGAGGATCAGGATAAGACGACATTTACATGCCCTTATGGCACATATGCGTACCGCCGCATGCCATTCGGGTTATGTAACGCTCCGGCTACCTTCCAGCGTTGTGTGGTCGCTATATTCCAGGATATGATTGAGACTTCCATGGAAGTTTTCATGGATGACTTCTCGGTTTATGGAGGCTCGTTTGATCAGTGTTTGATTAATTTGGGGAAGATGTTGAAGCGGTGTACGGAGACGAAGTTGATGTTGAATTGGGAGAAATGTCACTTCATGGTGACGGAAGGGATAGTGTTAGGCCATAAGATCTCACGAGATGGCATAGAGGTGGACAGAGCCAAAATAGATACAATCAGTAGGTTACCCCCACCGACGAGTGTTATGTCGATCCGTAGTTTTCTCGGTCATGCGGGCTTTTATAGGCGTTTTATCAAGGATTTTTCCAAAATTACTCGGCCCATGACCCGACTCCTCGAGAAGGATGTCCCGTTTGTCTTCGATGAGGAGTGTCTCAAAGCCTTTGATTTTTTGAAAGAAAAGTTAATCAGTGCCCCCATTCTAATATCACCCGACTGGAGCTTGCCTTTTGAGCTCATGTGTGATGCGAGTGACTACGCAGTTGGTGCAATTTTGGGGCAAAGACGGGATAAGCACTTCCACCCCATCTACTATGCGAGCAAAACTCTAAATGATGCTCAAGAAAACTATACCACCACAGAGAAAGAGCTCCTAGCCGTAGTATTCGCATTCGATAAATTCCGTTCATACCTCGTGCTTTCGAAAACCACCGTTTTCACTGATCATTCTGCTTTGCGTTTTCTCTTCCAAAAGAAAGATGCTAAGCCACGACTCATACGATGTATCCTATTGCTCTCCGAGTTCGATATAGAAATTAAGGATAAGAGAGGAGCGGAGAATGTTGCGGCCGACCATTTGTCACGGTTGGAGGACCCGAAGAGAGAGGAGATTCGTGAGAAGGCGATAGGTGATAAATTCCCTCACGAGTCGGTTGAGTTTGTGGCAGCGGAGAAGGAATGTATGCCATGGTTCTCCGATTTGGCAAATTACCTAGCGAATGGAGTTGTGTTGAAGGGTATGACAACCCAACAGAGGAAGAAATTTTTTAGGGATGCTAGGAGGTACATTTGTGTCACAACCCATTCGGCGGCGGAATCACCGAACGTGACGTGTAGGATTGTTCAAAGACATCGTGGCACTATTGTTGAAATATAAATTTAACCGATTTCATTAAACTAAGAATTTCAAATACAATTGTTTCAATTAAAGGAAATACGTTGATAAACAAAAGACAAAAATATTTAAATTTGATATCTAAGGCAAAGTCCCTAGATTCCATTTCCATGGTAGCATCAAACATCTCCTGAAAACATGTAAAATAATATTTGATCAACAATAAAGTTGGTGAGTTCATACAAGTTTCATACATATAATAATCATGTTTAAAGCAACAATTCACATGCATAGACATACTTTACTAATGTTCATACAATTTGTAATGATATAGTTCAAACCTATTGTTGACATAGCATACCTAGCATCCAAAGAATACTAGTCGAATAAAGAACATAACAAGATCCGGGGCTCCATAAAGGTAACGAAAAGACGACGGGTGTCAATCCTATAGCGCTACACTTGTTAAGTGCGGTTTTGCAAGAATTAATGAACTATTGTATTAACAAGTTGTATTTAAGCATGTAGTCAAGTTTGTTGTCACATGAGCATGTTAATGAATTGTGTTTGAATAAAGTGTGGATCTTGTAGTGTATGTGTTTTGAATATGTACATGTTTTCAAGTCCCAAAGTGCAAAAATGTAAAAGGGGCAAGTATGAAACTCACGGTTTGGCGTGGTAACGAAAGGATGAACGGGAAGGTGAAGAGTCGGGAATGCCGGTTAACCTAAAAGGTAACGTAGGCATAAGTTTGGTGGAGAAGAAATAATAAATAATATATGTGTATAATAGTATCAAGTTGGTCATACATCGCCGACGGCGGACCGAAACACAAACCCCTAACTTAGTTAGGAATTCGGATGGTCAAAAGTTAGTATAGTTAGTAATATACCACTTGAAGTGGCCAAGAGAAAGGTTGGGAAATCCACAAACCTTGTTAGATTTATTTATAATATTTATGTATAGTATTTGAACACCTTGTGGCTATTGGATGTCTTATGGTAGATGAACCTATGTTCATCTACTTCATCCAAATACCTTAGCACAAGGCTTCCATCATAGAATTTTGATGGAAGCTTGGTTTGGTTTTACCACAACTAGATGTAAAATATCCAAACAAGAACATGAAGAAGAAGAAATGTTAGTTGAAAGACCACAACTTGGACCTCAAATGGTGACTTATCTTAGATGTTTACCAAGGTAAACAAATGATAAGATCCTAGAGGTTTATCCAAGAGGGTGAAGGAAGAATTGTTAAGAAAAAAAGGAAGAAACTTGAAGAAAAATAAGGTTTTTACCTTATAAAATTCTGCCAAAAATCTTGGAAGAAATGGAGCACTTGGAGATATTTGTGAGAATTTGTAGGGTGTAAGGGTGGAGGAGTGAAAGGGAGTGGGTATTTATAAGTGTGGATTAGGGTTTGGGGTATTAAATGAGTTAGTTGGGAGTTGGTGGTTGAAAGGGAGGTGATTCTTTTTTTTAAAAAGAAAAAAAATGAAATAATAATAATAATAGTACTAATGATAATAATACTACTACTACTAATAATAATATTAAACCGAGCGTGTATGGACGTGAAACGAGAATATAAATGTGTAAAAAAAAGTGAAACGCGTGTTTGTAATATATAATTTTGTAATATTGCACGTATGATGTTGTCTTGCATATGTATAAATGTAATGTATGTTGTAAACATGTAATTGAATAAATCTAATAAATTCATTAATCATAAGTCTCGGGTTACAATGGATTCAAAAATGAAAGTACAAGGGTACAAAATGTAAATAAACGATGATGTGGAAAGTACGGATATTACAATTTGGGATGACCCTTTTCTTTTTAGGGTAGGAGGAGATATGATTCTTAGAGGTGTGTGATGAAGGAGGAAGGTAATGAGATCCTTAGGCATGTTCATGAGGGTTTAACGGGAGGTCACCATGGTCCTCACACCACCGCCCAAAAGGTGTTTGATTGTGGGTTTTATTGGCCTTCAGTAGTTAAGGATGCCTTAGAGTTTGTTAGGAGATGTGATGCGTGCCAACGTACCGGCAATATCTCATCCAAGAACGAGATGCCTCAAAATCCAATCCAGATCCTTGAAATATTCGACGTTTGGGGCATTGACTTCATGGGACCATTCCCCATCTCTAGTGGGAATCGGTACATCCTCGTGGCGATTGACTATGTTTCAAAGTGGGTAGAGGCTCAAGCTCTTCCCACAAATGATGGCCGAGTGGTGGTGAGATTCCTAAAGAAGTTATTCACTCGTTTTGGTACACCTAGAGCTCTCATAAGTGACCGTGGCACTCATTTTTGCAACGCCGTGATGGAAAAAGCGTTAGCACGCTACGGGGTCACTCATCGTTTGTCCACCGCATATCACCCCCAAACAAGCGGTCAAGTTGAGAATGCCAATCGAGGAGTGAAGCGAATCCTAGAGAAAACCGTAGGGAAAAATAGGAAAGATTGGTCCGAGAAGCTAGATGATGCTTTATGGGCATTCCGAACCGCATACAAAACACCCTTAGGAACCACCCCGTTTATGGTCGTTTATGGAAAAGCATGTCACCTACCCGTAGAATTGGAACATCGTGCGCTTTGGGCTCTCAAAACCGTGAACCTAGACTTAACCGAAGCCGCTCGAAAATGATTTTTCCAAATTCATGAGTTAGAGGAGCTTAGGGATGCGGCATATGCACGTTCATGGAATATTAAGGAGAAAACTAAGGCATTGCACGATAGGAGGCTTAGTAGAGTGAGGGAGTTTAGAAAGGGGGATAAGGTACTTGTTTATAACTCCCGGTTGAAGTTGTTTGGGGGGAAGTTGAAGTCCAAGTGGTCGGGACCATATGTGGTCAAGGAGGTTTTTCCATACGGGATGATTGAGTTGTTAGATGAAGCCGATGGGAATACATGGAAAGTAAATGGCCACCGTTTGAAACACTATGTAGGGGGACCCATAGATCTTACCGAAGTGGAGGAAACTCCTCTCGAAATACCTCCTAACAACACCCAAGTATAGAGTCTTGAGTGAAAGCTCAAGTGTAAAGTTTGTATTTTTTCATAGTTTTTGTTTTTGTGTCTTGTGTTTTTGAGTCTTGTGCAGGAAAACATCACCGTTGGGGAGCAATGATCGACAGGAAAACGAATTTCCAGGTAAGTCTCAGTGTTAGATTTTATTTGGAATGGTGTCACACCCCGACCGATGGCGGAATCATCGAGGCGGACAATGGAATGATTGTTCAAAAGCTCATGATAACTAAAATATTGCATAATTCATTAATTTAATTTAAAGACAACAAATATCCAAGTACAATACATTTCAAATAACCTAGTCTAGTTCAAAACATTGATTTATTTAACTAGGTCCATAGTTCTTAAGTGGAGGAATCTTCAGCAAGCAATCACCTATCCAAACCTGAAACATTATTTAAATCAAGTGTCAACTAGAAAGTTGGTGAGTACATAGGTTTTGTAGTTTCGATAAGTAGTAGGTAAAAACGTTTTGCAACTCATTATTTATCTTGTTAAACATAGCATATATGGTGTATCATTTATCTAAGCACAATTCAAACCTTGATTGACGCGCTTGAACATAGCACAACAGCTAAGTCCGGTATGTTTGAATATAGTTACCCACTATATCCGGTATGTTTGAATATAACACGCGGCTATATCCGAGTATGCAGTAATAAACACCCCAACCGGGTGGGCTGGTCAGGCACAATAGATCTATTAATATTACTGTTGGTTTTCTTGTGTTTAAAATAAACAATTGTACACTCAAGATAATTTATGATGAACAAGCATATAATTCACATGTATAACACGTATAAACAATTTGATGAGTAACATGTATAATGTTTCACCCCAAAGTATGTAAAAATGTAAAATAGGGGCTATGTAACGCACCTGGCTAGCGGATATGATAATCCACGAGTGCGGGTGATAAGGACGTTGAAACCTAAGCACGATGAATTCCTATGTGGATAGATAAGTATTATTGTATGTTTTATTTGTATGTGTGTATTCGTATTTAAATGTGTATGGGTTTTATAATACTATCCTTTAATATTTATTTGTATAAAATATGGTAGAAAATAATAATGACTTGGTAAAACTTTAACTTAAAAATTATATATATATATTGTTAAAATATTTCATTTTTAAATAAGTAGTTATTATGTATTTATAAAAGTTCTTATTTATTTATTTATATTATCATTATTATTATATATATATTTTTTTTGTAAGTTGAAACTATTTTAACAAATTTATAAAAATATAATATTTATTATTTTATAAAAAATTTTGTGGGTTAAATATGTATAAAAGAATTTTAGTGGTTTCCGGAATAAACGAACGAGTAAACCGACTCGTTTTAGTTTTTATTGTATAAAAAAAATGTTAAAATAAGTTAAAATAAATAAAATAAAAACAGAATAAAAAATTGGGCCGAAGGCCAACCGGGATCGAACCCGCGACCTCTGCCTTAAACACACACACGCATAACCAGCCGGGCTACTACCCATCGCTGGTTATGTGTGCATCAGTTTATTTAAATACACAAAGGCAAAACAAGTCGCTGGTCCTCGGCAACCGGCAAACCGTGTCCGAGGACACTTGGTTTGCCCGGTAACTCACGGGCGATGGTCGTGTTTTCGATTGGGGTTGATTACCAGTGGCTAACAGGAACTAATGGAACCAAAATAAAGCTCGAACCTGGTCGCGAAGGGCCTGGTCGGCAGAAGTTTAAACCCGAAAATGTCAAGAATGGGAATCGATCTTCTGGATGGAATTAGCCTTTAAAAACTTGGTCACAGCTTCACTCGGAGACGACGAATGCAATGGTGCCTTCAATTTGGAGTGAGAGTGTGTGGAAGGGGGTAGCGAGCTCGTGCAGATCCGACTATGGCTATTTATAGCCGAGCTCGTTTCGTATGATAAAACGTGAAATTTAGCACGTCCCGACACTCTTCTGGACGAGACGAAGCTATCGAGCTATCGTGCACGCGTGGAGGTTGACTATCGGGCTTGAATTCGGGCGTGGGTTCTCGGCCACCAACAGGATCAGACGATCCGTATGTTGGGGAGACCAATTGGTCGGGGGTTCTTGTTCGTGTAGGCAAGACGAGTTCAGACATGCCTTTAGCGGCTGTTGAGGTGCAGGGAACAGCCCTGTCGGGGTGTTCGCCGGAAAAAGCTTTGGACCGCCGGACAAACGTTGGGGACAACCGGAAATGCGAATTTGGTTTTGGCAGTTTCAGTCCCTGAAGTTTGATTTTGATTTAATTTAGTCCCTGGAATAACTACGGATAAGACGTTATAGTTTGATTTGTACAGAAATAGTCTCTCAACAGATTTTATCTTAAAACCTTCTAGTTTGAAAATTTTCAAAACAACCCCTCAACTTTTATAAAAATAAATTTCTTTAATTTCTTTTAATTTTAAATATATTTTATAAACTTATTTTATTATTATTATTATTATTATAAATAATTTTTATAAAAGTTATTTATCTTATTTAAATAGGTTATTTTATTAAATATGCAACCTTTAAATGTAGATTTTTTTTATATAAAATTTTATATAAGTTTTAAAACTTATAAAATTTTAATTAATTTAAATCCGTAAAATAAAAATACCTATTTGTATAAAACTAAATAAAACACTCGTATTTTATTTAATTTGAGAATGATTACACGATAATTATATTACAAGTGCGCGAATGAAAAATCCGAAACGTCACAAATGGGTTTTTGGGAGGTTTGGAAAACTTATAATTTTTTCTAAGGCATGGGAGCTGGCAACATCTCGAAACTTTCTGTTGAAATAGGCCCCTCGCCACCTGCGAGGGGTATACATGTTAAAGCCTCGCGTGCCGCGAGACCCTTAATCCTATTCGCCAGTTCACCGAGTCCCTCGCCACCCGCGAGGGATTGAAGATATAAGTCGCGGGCAGCGAGGCTTCTCGCCACCCGCGAGACACATTCCTATACTCGTCGCGGGCCGCGAGCCTCCCTTTCTCTTCCGGAACAAAACCTCTCATCCCCAAACCTGCAGTCACTTTTCTTACAAACCCTAAAATACCTTACGGCCTCCACCACCAACCCACCACAAATCCACCATTTTTACACCCCATTCACCATTTTTGACCCTCTTACACCTATCATATCATCCTACACCTGAAACCCACCAGAAACTACTCATTTGTTCACTCACCAGCATACATTTTCACGGGGTTCTGGGTGTACCTTTTGTTTCTTAGTTTTCTTACTGATTAACTTGCTCTCCAGGTAGGTTTTCTTGTATTTTGTAATTTTGTAATCTTTTAGTCTTCGAGTTTTGATCGGTAGTGGGTAGTTTTGCATGTTTAGGTGTCGGTTCTTCATCGTGTCGTTTAGTTAGATTGTTCTTTGATGATAATTGCAGTGAGGTTGGGTTAGTTTGGGTCTTTGATGATAAATGCAGTGCGGATGGGTAAGTTCGGGGCTGTTTTGGTTGTGTCTGTGCCAGTGGCTTGGTTTGGGAACATTCGGAAATTGAGGTGGTTTGGTTCGGGATAACTTAAGCTCTATACTCAATGTCGGTTTGATGTGGCACTTAGGTTTAATTAGGGACAATTAAAGTGTCGAGGGAGGTAATGTACATTGAGTCTAGTTAGTGAGTCGTTTTTTTTTTGTTTCGGGTTAGTTTTTGAGTAATTTTATGTTTTGACAAGTTAAAGGCTACTCGCCCGTACTCAATCTCCATTCAGGCGAGTTTGGTCTAAACTTATAATTAGTTCTTGTAAATTGTCGCCCAAAGTGTTTGTAACTTCAGGTTTTCTGGTGCAACCGCGAATGAAATGCTATACGGTTGATGATTTTTATAAAAAAAAATAAAAAAATAGTTTGTGAATACTGACTTTCTGCTTTTCTTTTCTTTGTTTGATTATTCATGTGTAGATATGTCAGGTGAAGGTTCGTTAAGTAGATCAGGAAGGAAGCGAAGAGGCCCACCACCGCGCCCGCGAGGGGACGCGGCTGAGCAGGACTATAATCCAAATCTGGGTCAAAGGAGGATCAAGTATCATACCAGAGAACGTATCCATAACTGTAGAGTCACGAGGCTTCGAGAACACCCGCTTCTATAATTTGAGTTGGGAACTCAGGAATCGCGGAAATTGGATACCTTGATTGATACAAATCTACTACAATTTAGGACGATCGATTGGACGCTTCTAGATCACATTGGCCAAAGAGATAGGATCGAGGCGTTGCTGGGTGATAAGTTCAGGGCTGCATTGTGTTGTATGGCTCCACAATATGAGGAGTTGACTTTAGAGTTCCATGCTACTTTCAGGTATAAGCAGGGAAATTTTGAGCAACATGATGCGGTCTCGTTTTCTCTGGGTAGACAGGTGTACGAGATGACCATGCCCCAATTTGCAGTGGCTACTCAGTTATATACACAGGAAGAGGTTCAAACACTGGAGTTTATCACTAGTGTGAGGGGTGTCTTTACGAGGCAGCATGATCACAGCTTGGTGAGGAATGATCTGGTTAGGTTTTGGGGTACTATCTCAAATGCTCCCTTCTCAGGGAGTATGTTGAATTCAGAAATTATCGATCCGATCTACAGGTATATTCATAAGATCTTGACAGCGACACATGTTGGCAGAGGCTCGGGGGAGAATAAGATCAACCAGGTTGATCTGTTTTGTTTGCTGTGTATGGTGGAGCAGTGGCCTGCAAATGTGGCCAGTATTATCGCATGGTCCATGAAAAGGACCTGGAGGGGTGGTCCGGATGCTGGTGTCTACATGGGGCCTTATGTGACTAGAATTGCTGAAAGTCTTGTGGTGTTTGACAAATATGAGGCGAGGTATTTGAAAGATGGGTCGGTTACAGTTATGATGGGGGTTAGAGAATTACAGTTTACAGGGATTCTCAGTATGCATGAACCGCCTAGTTGGGAACCGATTCGAGCAGGGCCACAGGGTCAACCACCAGCAGGATCTGAGGCTGCAGCAGCTATGTAGTCCGGGATACCGACCCGTTATCAGAGACCATTGCATCGGTCTGAGAGGCCAGCACCACAATATCCTCTCCAACAGCCACGACCGGACCCCCTCACATTGGATTCGATGTATGATAGGATGGAGCATGGGTTTAGGGAGTTACATGGGTTGGTGACCACTGGCCATAATGAGATCAGGACGCTGTTTTCTACTGGGCAGCAACGTCAGGAGGAGGCATTGAGGTATATGATGGGAAACATGAATATGAATGTCCCGAGTTTTTTCGCGCCTCAGGGGTCGAGTGGTCAGTAGTACAGTGGTTATGGTCAGTATGGTTCTTATGGACAACCGAGCAGCTCAGGTCAGTATGGTGCCGACCGCTCACCACCAGAGTTTCCGATTTTTGAGGCTGAGAGTGAAGAGGACGAAGAATAGTGTGGGGATGATGCAGCTGTTATCGTGTCCTTTCTATTTATTTTTCGTTTATGATGTTTTAAGTATCTATGGTTTGTGATGTTTTAATACATTGATACATTGGGTGGGTTGGTTTGGTTGGTTTGTGTTTGGCTTGAACAAACTGAATGGTTTTCTCTGCGAGTATTTTGATTATGTTTAGGTTGTTGTGGTGTTGCCGCTTCCGTTCGTGTGTGATAAATGAGGATTGTTGACTGGCACGTTCGGTATCGAGGGCACTAGTGGAAATTGATTGGCACGTTGACAGTCTTGCTTTATTACCAGCTAAGTCTTTTCCAGTTGTATATCTTGTATTTTCATTTCTTTCCGTTCCTGCATTAGGGACAATGCAACATTTAAGTGTGGGGATGAGACATTTAATTTTTCATTGATTATTGAAAAAAAAAATTTATAAAATTGGAAAATGTCTCTGTTTTAGAAGTTGCAATTAAAAGCACAGAAAATGATAGTAAAGTCGGGTTTTTACTTGTTTTTTGAATATGAGATTATAAATAAGTTGAAAGCGTGTCTAGTTTGGGATATGTGGGTAGGCCCGACCGGTTGAGAAGTTTCCTTTGAGCTTAAATATATCTAATGTTGGGATATTTATGAGTTATCATCTAGGAGAAGTAGGGAAGTCGATGTCGCCACAAATAGTATAAGGAATGCCGTTATAAGTTTTAAAATCTTAGAATTTTTATCGAAAAAAAAATAGAATAAAAAAGCATATAAAATAACGATGCCAATGGAATCGCTCTTGGGGATTGTGACTCTGATTGAAATTCTTGCTAGGATAAGTTAAAATAAAATGATATGATTACTGACGCTCACGTTGACGCTCTTGGGGATGGTGACTCTGATTGAAACAACCTCTGGGTTAGGTATGAATATTGTGTGCTCGTGATTTCTATGAAAAAAAAGAGAAAATTTTGATGTTAATTATTTTGATTTTTAAAGCATAAGACGGTTAGAAAATAATCAATTGGTTGTTCCTTTTGTTCCATAAGCTTGAGGTGGGATTAGATGAAACTATAGCTTCCGATGCGTGAGACCCTAGATAATCTGATTGAACTTAAATTAAATAAACATGATAAGGAACTTGGATACCGGATTTGGGTTTAAGAGGATAATATATTTGCAATCGCAGCTAACACGTCACTAAGTTTTAATTAAAATAACTGAGTTTTTGAGAACCAAGTTTCTACCTGACTATGATTCCGTATACATAATTCTTTTTCAGGGGCGAAAAAATGGTAAGTGTGGGGATATTTGATGTGTTGCAAAATACACCCATTTATCGTGTTCATTTTGAGTGGTTTTGTTTAGTTTTCTTTTAGTTTTCTTTTAGTTTTTAGTTAGAATATGTTACTGCTAATCCATTTGTGTTTACCAGGTCTCGAGTGATAGTTGTTGCTGAAATGGGCAGAAAACGAGTCAAAAATATGCAAAATCGAGTACCGGAAGAGATCGGGAGGTCAAGAGTCATTTAAAAGCATGAAATTCGAGAAGAAACACCTTCTCGCCACCCGCGAGAAGGTCAGGAGTTGTCCCTCGCGGGCCGAGAGGGAGTTGTATCACAACACACAGTTTTTAACTCCTCGCCACCCGCGAGAAGGGAAGCCAATGGGCTCCACGGGTGGCGAGGGCCTATTTTCCGCAGAATGTTTCGACTTTCAAGTGGGTTGATGCTGGATTGGGGTATAAATACATCTCAATCATATACTTGTAAAACCCTAGCCGATTTTGAAGAATCTAGGACGAATTTTGGAGAGATTTTGGAGCAATTTCAAGCAAGAAGGAGAAACGGTTGAAGGTTGGAGTCCTAGGATCGATCAAGCTCGTGGTTTGGCTATCCGGGTTTATCAATTCTTTGTTTTCTTAATTTTTACCATGTTTTTCCACTTTGTTGAAATTGCGTCTTTGATTTGGATAATGATGATTAGCTAAATTAGATAAACTACCTAGATTATGATGAATGGGATGCTAAAATTGTGATTTTTATATTGGAAGCTTGTTAATTTTGGATTTCATGATAAAGTAGCAAACTTGATTATTGATTCATTGTATATGCATGCTTAGAATTATTCTAATTGTTATATGTTGCTTCGTATGATCTTTGGTGAATGTCTTTTGCGTAATAGGGTCATGCTAGATCATTAACTTGCGTTGTGCTAGTTGTCATTAACTTTACATAAACATTTAGATAACCGAGAGGAAGTCTAGATCAACCGGTGTTTTCAGCAGCCTTCAGAGTTCCTTAGGTGTCTTCCCGAAAAGGGTCGGGAGTCCTGTTCGGTGTCTCAAGAGGTTAGAAATTTATGATCCCGTTTCCTTATTAACTTGCATCCGTTTAAAGTATAGCTCGAAGCACCCCATGATTCCAGTTTAGGTAGTTACCCATCGTCATCTGAAGTAAAACCCAAAATCACCTTCGTGTCTTAGGTAATTTAGTTAATTGATAGTAATTTAATCGCTTTTCTTTTAGGATTTTAGACAAACCCCCCCCCCCCCAAAAAAAAATATATAAAAACAATTAGTCGTGTCAGTCAGTCTGTTTAAGTGAGTCTAATTTACGTAATAAATAGAGTTTCGTGGGTTCGATTTCCGGACTTATTTAGATGTACTAGAGTCGATCGGTTCACTTGCCGGTTAGTAGTTTAGTCGAGTTTTAGAGAGTCTAGAGTATAACTTAGTTTCTAGAATAGGTTAATTTAGTTAATAATTTAATAACTATACGTTTAGAACATCAATGCACTAAGTTATAATGCTTATTTAAGCTTGAATACATTTACACATGCATCACATCACCTTTGGGCAGAAGTGAAGCTTTAGGTGTTATTAAGTAAGTTTTAAAGGTTTTGAAAAACATTTAATTTTAAGGTTTAACAAAACTAAAACTAAAGCATTTATTAATAGTAAGCCCCCTGTTAGCGCGAGGAAAAATTTTAGGAACATTAAGGGTTCTCGGCTCAGGTAAGGGTTCACGGTTCAACAAAAGGTTCACTGATACTGGAAGGTTCTCGGTTCATTTTCACAAGCCGTGAACTGTAAAACAACCCGTGAACTTAAACCGTTAACCTTACCCGTAAACTTGAACACCCGTGAACTGAGATAGCCGTGAATCATAATCCGTGAAGTAAAACGTGAAGTCTAAACCGTGAAATATAACCCGTGAACTATACCCTTGAGCTACACCCGTGAATCATAAACCGTGAAGGTTAAGACCTGTTAAGGCAGTGCTAAATTTAAGGGATTTTGATTGTGTTTTAATTTTTGAAAATCTTTTAAGTTATTAAGTATATCCAAGTTTCTTTATTCAAAATAATAAAATAATATTTTAATTTGAAACTTGGAGATAAAGTTACAAGATTTTTAGGAAAACACAATAAAGATCCTAACTAATCCCAAATTAAGGGGATTTTTATCACAATAATGATGAACACGAAGAACAGTTCATAAGCTGTTCTTCAATAATATTAGATTAAGGACTGGAATCGAAATCTAGAACTTGATTTTTAACATATTTCAAAAATATTAATGGATCTCGAGTTTAGGAGATAAAATAAAACGTGATATTAACAAAACAGAAAACCGTGTAGGTTAAATAAAAAATGATTTTCTTTATGGTTTTTAACAGAACTTTTGTTCTCCGATTCTAATTCCAGTTTAGTGAAAGAAACAAGAACCGATTAATAAACATACGCTCTGATACCACATGTTGATCAGTTCTTGTGACATGATAAGGGAAAACAATAATATAATACATACTTGATAAGCTAACCGCAGAGGGGGAAGGCGTCATGATCCGCTAGGAAGATCGGGTTCCTATTTAGGGTGTACGGTTAGGATGGCTAAGGTGAGTTTGTGAGAACTCACGGTTACGAGAGAGAGAGGGACGATTATGATGTTGGTAATTGATTCATTCATTAGTCATTTTCCTCTAATTATCTCTCCTTATATATGTACACCCAAAAGGGAAACCTATTAACGGCCCATTAAAAGTAATTAGACTCATCAACTAATTACTAGCCATAGGTTAATAATAAAACATTTGATCATTTAATAATAAGATAAATGATTATAAAAGCCACATAATAAATTATGTCTTAGAAGGCCTCCTTGGTCTAACCTTTAACGTTTGTCAGCTTCACGCATCTTCACGCATTAAGTGTTACCAAATGCTACTCAGGTGAGGGCAAAATTGTATATTTGCTCAACTAAGTTAAAATGATTATTGAATTTGTTTTTACAAATTTGTGTGCATATCTTTGTTATTCTTCAAGTAATAGTTATAGAAACTTTTTAAAAAGTGACATATTTTTACCTGATCCAAATATAGTGAACCGACTCAATTTAGACCCGATCCATTTTTTTCTTGCATCCGACATTGGTTACACCATTTGTCTATGGCTTTGTGTTCTAGTGACATTGATGATTACTTTTTACAAAAGTGTTGTGGGTTCAAATAATAATACTTTAGGTTTAGATGATATTTAAAATTAAAAAAAAATATTGTTAATAAAAAACATACTATGACTTTTTCCCGACGACCTTTTCCACCTTTAGGCACGAAACAACTAAGACGAAACATTTAGCCACAACACGTCGTCGCAGGGGGTCGCTAAAAACATAATTAAATAACTATTAAATACTAAAACTTGAGTCGTCGCTAAAAGCAGAATTAAATAACTCTTAAATACTAAAAACTTATTCGTCCGTACATAAATCATCCTAATCTTAAAGTAACTCTAAAACTAACCCTTGCGTTTTGAAAAACTATAAGCAGCCCCTACAATAAACTATTCTTAAATTGCTTATATTCCTAAAGCTGAGTTATTTATTTGTCTGTATTAAACGTGTCTGATTCTTTTGACCAAACTTGGAATCCACCCGATAACCGTCTCTGAATTTCAGTTTATTCTCAGTGCATAATGTAACATTTTGGTTTAATTCAAGAAAATAGATAATTATTGTATAAAGCATCAAAATATTTAAAAATAAGAACAAGAGATAAAAAAAGTATGAACTATGAGCAAGATTTGAAAGTAATAAATACTAAACGACCAAATATAAAAATTTTATTATATAAAAATTTATAATAGTAACAATCACGTGTTGGAATTCTAATTTCATATTGTAAATTGCATGATGGAATAAGAGGAGAGGCTTGTAATTGACATGCAGGAGTTCTTGCAGAGCATGACTATTAAATATACACAGTTGCATTACATGAGTTACTTATATCCAATATCACGTCGATGGCTTCTTGGCCTACTGTCATATGATGTTTATCCTTATCAAAATGGTACGGGTTTAAACTATGGACAATAAATGAATTTTATAGTAGTAGAATTTAAGGTGTGTGTTTGCCGTTTAATAGAAAAGAAAAAAGAAACTTATCGTCTGACATTCTTGTCAACAAGTAGTGGGTATGCACAAGCTCCAAGTTTTTAATTAGTTTATTCAAACTAATTTTGCAACCCCTCCCCTGGCACATGCATGTGAGTTGGAGTGAAACACAAATAGAGGTCATAGTCACTTTATCTTAACATCATTTAAGACATTTATTAACATGTTGCGTAACTCTCTTCAAGGAGAAAGACAAACCAATTAATTAATAACTAATAATTATATATATATATATATATATATTTATATATATATATAGGGTGAACTTCATAAGAAAACTAATATTTAGGAAGAGAACTAGAGAACTACTCTTTAAAGGTAAAAAGAAATAATAACAAAATCATAACTTAAAATATAAATCAAAAACTAAAAAAGTGGTTCGGAGACCTTGTTTCCCACGTCGTCACCGTTCAAAAAAAAACTCGAAAAAATAGTCGGTTTAGCTTTAGGGTTTAGTTTTTGGGTTTAACTTAGCTTTTAGGTTAGGTTTTTATATGTGGGTGGATGAGGGGTTTAGGTTTTTTTGGGGTGGGTGTGGGGTGAGGGGTTTAGGTTTTTAGGGGTGGGTTAGGTTTTTACGGTGGTACTACACATATGCAGTATTACATTTGGTGTTATGTTTTTGAGGGTAGGGCGTGGGTGCAGTGGGTTTAGGTTTTTAGGTGGGGTGGATGAGTTTAGGTTTTTGGGTGGGGGTGGGTGGGTTTAGGTTTTTGGGTGAGGGTGGGGGGAGGTTAGGTTTATGGGTGGGGGTGGGTGTGATACGGGAGGTATACCCCATGCTCTAAAGGACAATTCTTGTAATGTAAAGTTTCCTTATTTTTTTTTTCTTTCCTTTTCTTTTATTGTTCACTAGCTTAGAACCTGTGTATTACACAGGGTGAAAAATATCAATACATAAAATTCTTAAATCTTTATATATGTATCTTATAGGTGAAAAAATATATTACATATACTAACAATAGAAAAATAAAATAAAAAATATATGTAAAAATTAATATATAATTAAGTTTAAAAATACATTAAATATTATTCAATGTAATTTGACTTTTATTTACAATTTGATTGAAAACATAAGCTAAATAATTATATTTCAAAGTTTCCTATAATATGAGATAATTTAAAATAAATGTGTTTTATTAGTATAATTATTAATTTATTTAAAAATATTATTATTGAAATTATGGAAATGCATTTATTATGAGAGTGATACAGGAAAATTTTTATGAGGATGAATATGGAGACGACATATGGCGTTGGAAATCTTTATTTATTATATAGTATAGATTTAGTCTAATTAAAATACTATTTCAAGATAAAAAAATAAGAGATCAATAAAGCACTCGTATATCCCCCTAAAAACTTTATTAAGTACATATACACTTAACTCAAAATTTTATTTACGGATATCCCTTCATTAATTACATATATACTTAAATGAATGATAAAATCGATCAGAAGCGAAGCTGGATGTTGGAATCGATCAGAAGTGGGAATTAGAAGGTTAGAGACGGGATTGATGAAATAAGAATAGTAGTATTTCTTGTAAAATTAAAAGACTAATTTTATAAAATAGGAGGATGTATATAATTCTATTCTACCTATTTTATAGGAGCAAAATTTACATTTAATTATAAATAAATATATAATCTATTAAAACCATGACCAACAATATATTCTTTTATATAAGACAAAAGGAAAAGGACAAAATGAAGAGATAAAATGGTCCCAATCAATAACCTACTAACACTCGTTAGATTTTCATGAATCGAATCGGAGAAAAATGGTCCCAAAATTGTTTTCAACCATATCCTTTTTCCTTGATTGAGTTAACCCTAGGTCAGTGACCGGACTTGAAATTGGATTCTAGTTATTTTAAAATATAACATCTTGAAATCAAGACTTAAATCGTTATTTGGAATCAGTAGTCAAATAATTACACCCTTATAAAACTCGAAATAGAAGAGAGTTGACTCTAGGAAACACCAAGTAAAGATACATAAGCTTAACTACATCAACCGTTTAAATTTGGCGTATTTTATTACAATTAAATGGAATATACTTGAATAGCTATCTGCAAATATACCGAGCTTTTATTTATATAGGGGATGGATCATGAGAAAAACCATATATTTATGCGAAAACTGCTAAGAGTCAATCAAATAATTTATAGATTTTTTTAATTTATTTCTAAGGGTATTAATGTAATATTATACATTTTATAAAAAAAATCATTTTACGTGTTGTGTTTTACGTATACGTATTTGTATTTTTTTCGTTTACGTATATGTAACATTATGTGTTACGTATATGTAACCCGGTACTCAAGTTGTTTCTTAGTTCTTTATCCCTTTTGTTCTACAGACTCTTTATGGCGAAGAAAATTTGGTGAGAAGAGTTTGAACGGATACGTGAGTTCTGAACCAAATGTATCAATGGAGACGAAAGGGTGGGGAGCAATGAAGATGGTGTTAGTACGGTGGAAGAGTGGGGGATGGGGAGTGATGAAGATGAAAAAGGAAATGGGTGTTAGGGTTTTCTTTTAGGGATCAAAATTAAAACATAGTCCTTTGTGGGTAAAAAGACGAATTTACCTTGATGTGCAAAGCTTATGATTGGACTTAGAAGAAAACTAGTGGTTACAAACCGATTTGACCTTTCCTGATGCCGACCGAGTTAGGGACCGGTTCCTCCGAACCGATTCAGAAAACCGATTCAAACCGTTTGTTTTCTAATAAAATGCTTTCAAACCTGTGGGCAGGGAATGCAAAACCACGTTCACCTGCACTGCTGCACTTCACCAACAGCCTGCACATACCTACACCTGCACACCACCCAACAAAACATTTTCAAATAAATTGCTTTCAAACCTGAAGCATGTGAGTAAAATTAATGTTTCTTGAAAATTACACTCTTAAATGCTAGCTTTTCTTGAAAATTACCACTCTTAATATGATTTGATTTAATTTCATTCTCTCTAGTCGTGAGTTTCTCCCGAGTTTCTCCCAAGTTTCTCCCTTCAAGAATGAGATAACCGTTGATACATACAATTATTCCTCAAAATACCCAGCATTTAATTTTCAACAATTCTTGAACAATGAAACGACAATTTAAGCTAATGGAGGCGTTCCAGTATTCCACGATTCACGAATTCATGCTCTTTCTGCTTCGTTTACTTCGCTTAATCACTTTTCCATTACAAGACAAGTTTCTCCCTCCCATTTAATATGGGTATTAATTTAGTTTCATCCTTCTCCAGTGTTGTTAAATACTTGAATCTGGTAATTCAAACATGATTTTTATCTCTTCTGGTCGTGACTTTAGGTTGCAAATTGATGAAAAGATTCCGAAATAAACCTTTAAGTTTAAGGTTCTATGTGTTTTCTTATTCAATAATTTATCCAAACAGTTTAACATTGCTTTCTCCCTCCCATTTATTGAATTTTTTTTAATTAAAAAAAACCGGTTAAGACCCAAACCGGTCTGTAACCGACCCGGACCGATTTAATAGGTTTGGGTATTCCGTGCTTGTAAACTGGTTTAACCCGAACCGGTTTTGTCCAGAAATTGACCAAACCGGTTCGGTTAAAAAAAACCGCTTTGTGCACCTCTACGTGAGGCTGCTCACAAGCGTGGGGCAAGGGAAAGAGTTGTTGGGCTCTTTGATATTTGAAAAAATACATATATTTTTTTCAAAAAACTTTATAAATAGCTAATTTTATATAATTCCACACAATCTCACATCGTCTTCTACAAACACAAGCCCTTTCAACCTAAACCACTCATTCTTCCAAAACTGTACATTCAACCAAAACTCTTTCAAGCCAAATGACCCCAATCAATTTAACCAAAACATTTTTGACCCCAACCAATGTTACTGCCAACCGCCCCAAATGGAACCGAACCGAACCCAACAAATGTACACTTTTGCCAATTGGAACCAACCTCTATCCACCTTCAACCAATCTCCACCCATACCCGATTTCATTCCCAAAACACAATCCGATCCAATTTTGTTGCCGCAACTCACAAAAAAAGTTGCTAGACAACCATATATATTGAAGAGAGTGGATATAATTGAGATTTGAAAAAAGTTGATGCTAATTTTTGGAAATTGAATTTTGAAAAAAATGGCGAAGGTGTATACTACGACTTTTTGCTAAATGGGACTTGCTAGCCAACCATATATTTGTTGCTAATCGTTTTTTTCTGCATCCTTTTGTTTGTTGTTAACATGCTTGTTAATTATTCTCTAAAAATATATGTAAACACCTATTCGATATTTTAAAATTACGTCCATTTCTTGAAGGTTTTGACCCAACGATTCTGGCGAAATAATAAACTCAAAAGAATACCCACATGGTCTCATTCATATGATGATTCCAATCCGGTGTTTCTTGTGTGCAACTTGCAATGAAGGGGATATAATAATAATCTCACCCATAGGTTTGCAGCATATATATATATTGACCTTATAAAGTGATGATAGGTACCATAATTAGTAATTATATTATAAATATTTGTTTATTGTTGTTAAACACGTGTGAGAAAAATAATAATTAACTTTCAACCTTTTGAATAATGTTTAAACTTCATATAATTTTAAGAGGTATGTTAACGTTATGGGTTAGTTTTAATTTATCAGGAATTATATCTATGGTCCTGAAATCTAGACTTCTAGTTATGTTCCTTTTTCATTTCGTCTTCTCTGACCCCTCCCCTGGTGCGTCGCCATTGCCACCCCATCTTCTCTGCGTTTGCCGTGTTAAAAGTACCAATCAAGTTGTAAACATTTCACATTTAAAATGATTAGTGTGTAATATTTGTAAACATTTCACATTTTTGTATGCTACGGATTCAAACAGGCAGTGTCGACGTGGAGGCACACGTACCTCTCTCTGGTTGGCGATGGTCTTAGGAAAAGTTTGTGTGGAGTAGGTGACTAGACATGTTTGTGAGGGTTTGTGGATTTCTTTATCGTAGTTGCTCAAATGACTTCCATATCCATACATTTATTATAAGACTATCTAAGTAAACATAGTAAAATTTGGGAACTTTATCCGGCCCAAAATAAATGTTAACTTTTGTATTTCAATAACTACAAACTGTATTAACAGCATGTTTCTAAACTGCTTGCATTTTATTATGTTCATCTTACTACTCTTAATCACTATATGTGTTAACTACATACTCTTTGTATTTTATATCCGAGTAAAATTAACATTAAACTGTAATAAAATATATTAAACGCCAAGACTAAGTATATGTTGTTTAATATAAAACAAAAGAAAAAGGAGATAATGGGGATACAGATTGTCCCAATTAATAACCTTCTCCCAGTATTTAGATTTTCAAGAATCCCAATGAAGAAAAAATGTCCCAAAAATTGTTGTCAACCACATCCTTTTTCCTTGATTGAGTTAACCCTAGCCTAGGTCATTGACCGATCGAGCTTGAAAATTGGATTCTGGTCATTTTAAAATCCTAAAATCTTGAAATCAAGAATTAAACCCTTATGTATATAGTATCGATAGTCAAATAATTACACCCATGTAAAACTAGAAATAGAAAAGAGTTGACTATTGGTGACCCCGAATTTGATGTCGCAAAACGAAAGGGCACAATTGGAAGTGCTGAAAGAGGGAAACGTGAAGAAAGAAAGGACAGTAGGTCAACTGAACTTTTACAGGACAACACTTACGATGTTAAAACCAAATGTGGACGAAGGTGGATACCTTAGGTGTGGTGAACCGAGGGCTAAAATTCTGGATGAAGTCCATAAGACTCGCTATTCCATCCACCTGGAGGCCACACAGATGTATGAGGATTTGAATAGAGAATATAGGTGGCCGGGGTATGAAGCATGATGTAACTCAATATATAAGCAAGTGCTTGATCTGTTTGCAAGTTAACACTCAGAAGCCTTATGAAAAAAATTCCAATCTTTGGACCTACCAATATGGAAGTGCGAACACATTACCATAAATTTTATAACTAAGTTACCCCGTACAGCTAAGGGTTATGACACAATTTGTGTAATTGTTGATCGTATAACGAAGAGTGTTCACTTTTTGCCTATTCTTGAGACCTTTACGCCGGAAAGATTAGCCATCCGTACGAAGCCACCAAGCCATCCGGATTTCGCACCAACCGTCATAAATATTTGGTCGGCTCCCCAGCGGTGAAGTGCGCCTTCAAAACGCCACATTACGCCCATGCACGCGCGCCGTTGCAAGTTGCGTCCTTCGCACCCCATAGGATCCCCACTAATATTTGCCTTAAAGGTAACAATATCTTTAGGATGCTCCCACTAATATACCATTAAAAGTTTGGTCTCCCACCCCCTAGGCTATGTGGGACAAGTTCCACTTTTTCTTTTCTTCTAATTTTCTTAGCTTTACACGGCTCTAAGCACACAATTTTGAGTATTGATATCTCATTTATCTTAGCTATGATTTACACGTGGTTTTGTTAACAAAAACTTATTTTAAAACTCAGCGAGAAAACATTTTTTTTTTGTTCACCAAAATTCCAACAGAAAAATGGTTACAAAAATTCTTTTCAGCCCCCTCCTTTTTCCTTAATTTAGCTCATTGACCGGAATTGAAAATTGGAGTCCGGTCATTTTAAAATATGTAATCTTGATACCAAGAGTTAAACACAATGTTTACAGAACCGGACCGGACGTCGAACCGGTCTCCTTACCGGTCCACTGATCGGACCGGTCCGACCAGTGGACCGGATTTAAGAAACGGACGACGTCATAAATATTATAAAAATATATCAGTGTAAATAGCTTTTAATCCTTTCAAAAACCACCAACAAGTCAATTCCAATAATTTTAAACTAACAATTACCTACGAAATAAGAAGCCAAGAGACTTAAAAAAGATTAAAAAAAAAATTAAAAAAAAGTCAAGCGGTTCAACCAGTCCGACCACCCGGTTTCCGGTCCGACCGCCAGTTCAACCGGTCCGACCACCGGTTCACTGCAGAAACGGTTCAACACATGTAACCGGACCGGTCAGACCACCGGTTCCCGGTCCGACCGGCCGGCCCGGGTTTCAAAACATTGGTTAAACATGTATTTGGTACAGATGGATAGTCAAATCATTACAAATGTGTTGAAATAGAAATAAAACAAAGTTGACAATGGGAAACACCATACTTGTATTTAAACAATGTTAAGCCATCAAAATGTATTAAACTTGACATACGTTTTAATTATATGAAACATGCTAAAATAATTATGTGCTCGAAACTTCTATAGTTTTATGCAATTGTAGTTATGAAACGGAAATTATTTACTTGACACCAGAATCAAAATATATATAGGGAGGATCAAATAAGAAGAAGATTTTTTCTAAGTAGTCTAAGAAGTAAGCCTGACCTTTTATTTTTGTAATCAATTGTTGATATGTGTAGAAAAAAGAGGGAAGTGATGGTATTTTAGAGATAGCCATTTTTGTTAACTTTTTTCAAATTCCTCCTCTATTTTAAAATGTCTATAACTTTTTCATACAATTTTTTTTTAAAGTTGCACCATAAAACCAAGAATTTTTTTTATCTTTAATTTGAGTACCATATTGATATATAAAAAAATAATAACTAAAAAAATACAAAAAATGGGTTTTTTTTTTCTATTTTGTAGTAATATTTTTGTACTAGAATTTTTGTGCTATATTTTTTGTACTATTTTTTTTTGTGTTGAAATTTTTGTACTATATTTTTTATGCTAAAGTTTTTTTATTAAAATTTTTGTGCTAGATTTTTTGTACTAAATTTTTGGTGCTGTATTTTTTGTACTAGATTTTGTGTGCTGTAATTTGAGAAAACAAGTGGGTAAAAGTTTGGGTTGTAGGACCTAAATGCCCTTTAATCATAATTATGAGGAGTGTCACATGTCATCTCCATAATTATTTTTAGGCTATTTAGGCAAAATCCACTTCTTAGGGGATCCTTCCTCTCTCTCTCTCTCTCTATATATATATATATATATATATATATTAAACTTGACACCTATTTTAATTGCTTATATTCATACTTTAATAATTCAAAAGCAAAAATTACAAAATAAAATTAGTGATTTGATTATTAATAATAATGGATTCATTTTCATTCAAAAGAGCCTTTTTACTAACTAAGAACAATGGATTGGTTACTTCGTTTATTGTTGAAGTCATCCAATACATAAAATGATAAAATTTAGGAAATTGATATGTTTAACTCTAGTAAAAATTGGTCAACAATGTCCAATTTAAGATTATTTTTTTAACATAAATTTTTTATATCTAAATAACATCAAACTTTATGCTTACAATAATTTGAATCCACACCACTTTTATAAAGGTAAACACCATATCAGTAGACCATTAGGTTATGCTTCCTCGAAAGTATACACATGACAAAATTAACTTACCAAACAAAGGTTAATTATGCATGTGTCTTGACATGTTCGCGTCCAACCATATTTTTGCTCTCTAATAGTTTTTTCTGCATTATTTTGTTTGTTACTCTCATTCATATCTAAAAATGTTTGTTAACACCGATTCAGAAAACCCTTTATCCTTTTATTGAAGTCTTTGACTCAAAGTTCGTTGTAGCCGTCCCATTAAGGGGGCTTCTTTTTGAGAAATAATACGAAAACCGGTGAAAGTTTCACCCTTAATTTCATGCCTTTTTTATTTTTTTATATTGAAACGTAAACTTTTTATCCTTGTGAGACTTGAATCTGAACCCAAAACTTCCAAACTTAGGTGCTATAAGAGGTTTGCCTCTGCCGTTGGCCACCAGCCCCTTTCATGCCTAATATAGTGAAAAAACGATTTTTTGGTCAAAGTGTCTTCCAAACACCAAAGTCATTGTTTAGGATTTAAATGTCTTTTTTAATTAACGTTGATTTTGATTTTTTGTGATTTTTCTTCCCATTGCTAGGGATAGGACGTACTTCTAAACTATGTCAATCGTACAAATAATTTGCACCATGATTATAGCACATGTCTCATCTGTTGATCTCATTCCACTGTTTATTGCCTGCAACTTGCAATATTATTATGAAGGGGGAATAATAAACCAAAAAAGGAAACCCAAAGGTTTGCAGCATATATTTGACCACCTTCCAATTAAGTGATGATAGGTACAATAATTACTAATTATATTATAAATATTTGTTTAGGGTGATTCTAACCGCACACGGAATATTGCTAATTGAACCCGCCGCCGCCTTATACGCCCTCGTATAGGTCAATACGAGGGCGTATAGAGTTCAGTCACTGCCAACAGAATGCCACGTGTCATTCTCTGTCTGGCGGCTGGTCCAATACGTGGCGTATTGACCTATACGCAGCGTATGAGGCACGGGTTATATTTTTGATTCCAAAGTTGGAAGGTTTGGGAGTTTTATGAATCCTATACGTGACGTGTTGACCTATACGCCACGTATAGGTATTTTTTATTTAATTATATTTTTTTTATTTTTTTATAATTTGTTTATTTTTATTTTAATTTATATAATTTTGTTAATATAAGTTTGTTAATCAAACAAAATATTAAACATTACAAACCAAACAAAATATTAAACATTACAAACCAAACAAAATATTAAACATTACAACCAAAGAAATAAACTAAAATTATATACATTACATCAAAAAATTAAATATATACATCAAAATGTTTTACATACATAACAACGAAAGAAACAAAATACAAATAAAAGAAATAAACCTAACCGGCTCCGCCGTCACCCTGACCGGCTCCGGCATTGTAATATCCAGTATTTTCAACCTAGCTTTTCCTAAACTTTGCACGGGTTATAAATTCAAAGCTTGAAATTTTATTAAAATTTTATTCTTAAATGATAAATATTGAATTTATTAATGTATATTTTAAAACAATAATGTGCGATATATATATATATATGTATCTTATAAATGTGTTAAAAATTTCTAAGACTTTATAAGTTTGTAATTATATAAATTATATAATTTATAAACTTATTTTAATTACTAAAACTTATAATGGATCTTACAAATTATATTATAAAACTTTAAAATAATAAAACTTATGAAACTTTAGAGGGATTTTATAAAAATAAAACATATTTGTTTATTTTATAAAGTCCAGGGACCAAACTGTAATTCCTGAAACTCATTTTAAGCTTAAAAAGACATTTTTGACATGAAGTGATAATAGTTAAAACTTTCAGGGACTAAAGTTGCAATTCGCCTCAAACTTCCAGTTTGAAATCAGTCCCCGGTTCGAACCCCCCCCCCCCCCGAGCCCGATTTCAATTGCTTTTCGTTCCAAATCACGTTCCAGGCCAGATTCAACGAACCTCGAGCTTCGCCTCGAGCGTGCGACCGAAACCCAATGACATTCAATGTCCAATTTCAAATTAAACGGCCGCGTGATTCGAACTTTAACTCGTTTCATCAACCGAGAACTCCTCAACTGTTTTGGCATTTAATGTCGGGATTGACTATAAATATCGGTCGTAAAACCTCAGCGACATCATCCCCAAACCACCTAAACAATCAATTTGATCATTTGCCCACTACATTGCTCGATTGGAACCACGACTGCCGTTTCTGAACCCCGAATCCAATCTCCGTCATCTCGATATCGAAACAGGTAATTCGTATGATCAAACCCTTCGTCTTTACTCTTAGATCGATAACCCTCTACCAAATTGCATAAACAGAGGGTTAATCACATCGTATTTGGGCGATCAGATTCTAGGGTTCATATCGGATTTTGGGGGTGATTCGGGATTATGTTTATCTTTTTATCTTTCCAGTATTAACATTAGCGAGCCCGTAGCCGGAGTGGTTAGTCGTGTGTGCATGTTGGTGACCCGGGGCAGAGCCGAGTTCGAATCCGGCCAGCCCCAGGTTTTACATTTTATTTTTTTTGTTTGTTTTTAAAACAGTTTTAAGCTTCCAATAAATCTTATAAATTATATTAAACTTATATAAACTCAAAAACAATTTTTATTTACACTTTTACTTTCGGGAATATTTTTAGTCAAATAAAACTTCATTAAAACCTAAAAAACAATTTAATCCTTAATTTTGGTTTTAAATCCTTAAAAACTAAAAAAAAAATATATTCCAAACTTCTATGAAACTCGTACTACCATATAAACTATTTTATAAAAATAATAAAAACTTAATTTATGAAGTCCTTTCTAAAATTAAAGGAATTTTCATAATCTTTAATTTGTAAACTTTTAATAAATTCAGAAAACCTATGTAAATCTTATAAACTTGGAAATACTTATACAACTTATATTTTATAAACATAAATTAAAATGTTTATACAAATTTGAAAAAAAAAGAGAAATAATTATACTTTATTTATTTCTTAATCATTGATAAACTTATATTTAAAAAATATAACCTTTATGAGAAATTCTATTTAAACATTTACACCCTTATAAATACTTATTATTTATTTAAACTTATAAACCTTTCGCCTTAGTGTGTAAAGAAAATGTTTAATACTTGAATTCTTTAACAAATACTTAATGATTTATATTGCTAAGATGAACAAATTCTTTTTGTAAATAATTGTTTATCCCTAACAATTATATATACCTTTTTAAATAATTATTTATCCTTATCAAATAATTGTTATTCTTTAATTAATTATTCTTAAATAATTATTAAAACACTTTATAATTATTTATTTATTCTTAGTCGTTAACTATTTATTAAAAATTATTATCATAAATTTTTAATAATTATTTTATCCTTTAAATAAATATTATTAATCTTGATTCTTTTGGTACAACCTTATTTATAAAATACTTAGAAGTCTTTATTTGATTATTATTACCTATTTTGTGTAATTGTAAGACGTTTAAATAATTATTTTAATTAATGATTATTCTAAACTAATAAACTTATTACATTATGATATATAAGTCTTATGTCATTCATTCAAAATTTATATTTGAAACTTTAATCTAAACTTTATAAACACAATCGTTCCCGTCTCCCATTAGAACCCTAGTCGAATCCCGAAATCCGAGATCCCTTGTCTTAGACTTTTTGCTTGAAACTTTAGACTTATATTCTTAGGCTTATTGTGAGGATATTCTCCCTCGAAGTCTTGCAAATACTTATCCGTGTCGGATACTCTTCATCGATCCAAGTGAGTATACTTAGCCCATTTTTCCTTTTTATGCTTTTGGGGTGAAACATGTTCACAATTCTTAAACTTATACAATTCTTGTACAACTATGACTACGTGTTTGTTCTTATGTTAAACTTGAGACTTGTATGCTTAGATTAAACTTAAAACTAGCACATTCATTAGCTTTGATCAAGCCGATAGTAACAATGATAGATCTATTGCATTTGACCAATCCACCTTGATTGATTGACCCCTTCGGGGGGGAGCCCTTGGTGATTGTTACTACATTAAACTTTAAACTTGAGACTTATAAGGGTAACCTGCGGGTTATGCCTAAACTTGGTTGGAGGGTTGATGTGCACAATGTCTAACATGCTTGTTTTCTCATACTTACATTATAGAATGCACAAATCATAGTGAATTGTAATTCTTTTCAAATACTTGTTAAACTGTGTCAAAACCTTTGTATCTCACCAACTATTTTGTAGTTGACAGATTCTTTCACATGTTTCAGGTACTACAACATGAGACTTTATTGTGATCACATAGGATGCTTGGACCTAGAATGCTTAATCAATTAGACTTGTATTCTTGCTATGTATTTGATTTATTCTTTGTATTGGAACCTTGAAGTTATTTAATAAAATTATTTAAACTTTAATAGTCAACCTTGTGCTATTGAACAACCGCGTCCGCCCCGACGTATAATTCGCCGTCCGTTAGGGTGTGACAGATTGGTATCATAGCCTTGGTTATAGGGAATTAGGTTCTTAGACACATGACCTAGACTATAACTTAGGAGACCCAAACATGAGTTACCTCATGTCCTTTACTAGGAATTCTCTCCTCATTCTATTCTTAAATCTTATACGTGAACGCTTAGGGATTCTACGTTTCTACTTACCTACGTGCTACCAGAAGTCTACTACATCGAGGACACGTCCTTAGGCTTCAAGCCTAATCCACCACTAAACTCTCGTCAAGAATATTTAAGTTCTAGATAATGTGTGAGAACTTGTGCGGACCGGAAGGGTGGATACCTGTATTCTGGGAAATTCTGTCAAGGAAAGCATTTCGTATAAATCCAAATCAACCGTTGGACCCGTATGCTTTCCTGGGAATTCTTGGGATGAGTATCCACTTATAGGAATGCATAACTTCTCTAAACATTAGTGAACTCAAAATTCTCTTGATACGTCAAAGTACTCACTTAGTGATATGCACAAAATGATTAGTATCTCAAATACTTTACGCTTCATAAATTCATGATTCAAAAACTTCCCTCTGAAACCTTCATTCTATGATTCTTAAGTCCCGTCTTGTCACATGACAGCATGCTTACTCGCCATGACCTGAAGGAGTTACCTTCAAGGAGAAATTTTTACGAGATTATACTTAAAAACTACATACATAAACTTATATTTATAGATACTACCTAATAAACTTTGTGATCGTTGTAATACAACCCTTAAAACTATGTATTACTCTGCAAATCCTCCTATAAAGCTTCATTATTTTATAAATATGACACCTAAGAGGTAACCCTTGTATTCTTACCTTACCTCCTTGAAACTTAACCAAGTTTCATTTGATAACTAACTCAAAACTTCCGTTACACTTTTATACATCTCAAAACTTTCATACGTCCTTAAACTTCATGATCCTTGTAATACTAGCACATTTAAAACCATGTATTACCCTACAAGTCCTTTTAAAAACTTCATTACTTTGTAAACTTGACACCTAAGGAGAAACTCTTGTGTTTTCATTTTATCACTCAAAACTTCATTTATCTACTCAAACTTTGTTACACATTTATATATCTCAAAACTTTCATTACATCCTTAAAACTTACACATCACCGTTTCTTGTAAACAAAACTTAACGTCTTCTAAACCTAAAGTACATTAACAAAGGGGTTAGTAACCTGATCATTTTCCCGCAAGGGAAGAAGCCTACTATAGAATAAACAAGTTCCACGTTTAAGACTCTAAACCCACAATGAACCTTGACATAGTACCATAAGACCCAAACATCGGTGACAACAACTGAGAGAAGTTGTAGGCCCATGAGGAAGTTCTGGCTAGGGAAATAGGGTACATAAGTGAGTCCTCATGACCACCCCTTCTTCCGGGAATTCTCTTCGTTAGCCCATCGACTTCCAATTAAAAACTATTTTTGAAAATATTACTGTGATAACTCAGTATTATGTATAAAAACTTTTGAATATATTTGATCAACTTACTTACAACCTTTTCTTTCTACTCTTGCTAGGTAATGGACTCCCACTCACACTCTTCACCAGTGTATCGTCCAAGAGGAGAGTCCGACCGCGAAGAGAGTAGCGAGTCACCGGTGTACCAACCAAGTCCCTACCCTAATGCTAGGGCAAGAGCTGAGCTCAACACCAATTGGACCAGAAACCCTAGGACATCACCACCGAGGAATCCCTATCAACCACCTCATCTTCACCACCGGTTCTCATCACCACCAAGGGACCCGTACCTAGCACCTACCCCTACGCTAAGGGCTAGGCATGCCGGAGTACCTGCCGTGGCAATGGGGATCCCGGTGCCTAACATTCCTAGGTTTCTGGAAACTGAAGAATTTATGAGGAGGGAGATGGAGCATAGGGCACGGCACGACCTGTTAAACCAAAGGATCAACGACCTGGCCAATCAAATCTGGATTCAGGAAGAAAAGATCATAACTTTGGAAGAAGACAGAGAAATCCTCGAGCACCGCACCGAGACCACTAGGGCAGAGGCTAGGTTTGCCATCCGAGTAACCCTAGCAGTACTTGTGGTAGTACTAATCTGTTTCTTAGTGGAGAGCTACCTAAGGCGTGCATGAAGCCTCCATTTCTATTAAATTTTAAATTTTGTCTTATGTAAGGGCTAGAAGCCCAAATTTTGAAACATCTAATGAAAGTTATTTTGAAATTTCATCTTGTTAACACTTGTTAATTTGACACTTCCTTTCATCATTGTAAATTTAACACACCTACCCAAACACCTTCGTCAAAAACAACTTACGTTAGTACTTGAACTAATTAACAACGTTGCATTAAACTATAAAAATCCTAAGTGACACGTGTACCTGAGGAATAAATCTTGAACAAATCTTCTAATTCGTAAGCACTTTTTCAAAAACAACCCGACTTACGAATCATTACCCTAAACAACCATGACCCTTACTTCTTGTATAGACTTAACACTTGTAAACTTGACCAACTTTTTGCTTGACAATCACACCTATCTTTATAAATCTTACTCGTACTACTTACCGATGCCTAACTCGTCGTTTTTGAACATCTTAATTACATTCTATACAAAGGAAAACTATACTTTCCGTTATGAATCAAGATAAATCAATTGTAAACACACTATCATAAACCTTATCGAAACTTCTCCCGTCACCCTATGCTTGGAGACTTTCCTCATTCAACTCTTGTCACGTAAAAGACTTACTATAAATCACAACGGGGACTAAAAGCTTAAATACACGTTGCTAAAACATTAAACTTCGTATACACCACTATAAGGTCAGAGACTTTTGAGTCATGTAAAACTTGTACAAATACTCAATCCCGTATTCTTAAAACTAAACATGATCAATGAAGGATCATGTAAAGCTAAATACTGAAACTTGAAACTCAACTGACTTATCCTATTTTCAAATTTATACTTGGATTCTTAGTCTTGAAAACTTTGTGTGTCCATCTTAACCAAACCCTATAAGACTTGATAAACGTACATTCCATAAATACGAGAAAACTTCACTCTTGATACTAGACACTAGCAGGAAGGAGAACATTACTCTCTTTAGCAGAGTACATCCCCTGACTCCTATCTAAACCAAACATCGGGATCCACTAATCTTCTGGGCAACTCGAATCTTCTGTGAGAAAGCGTATAACGGTTAATCCTGTTCCAAACGCTGTCCCACACCTCTCTTAAACACTAGAGTATTTAGATAACCACTTTATACTCAAAACGTAATCGTATACTTCTATACACTGAAGCAAAATAAGCCATACGCAGGCCAATTAAGCCATACGCGGGCGAGTTGCCGGGTAAACCAAGCCATACGCGACCCAAACCAGGCCATACGCAGGCAAGTGACCGGGTAATCCTAGCCATACGCAGTGTATAGACTTATACGTGGCGTATGGCTTCATCGTCTTCCTAAGACGAACTATACGCCACGTATGGCCCTATACGTGGCGTATAGTTCTTAAGTTCAAACCTAAAAATCGCTAATCTACCCAGTTTTACCCGCTAATATTCAATAAAAACCTAACATTAATGATCGTGGGTGTAGAGACGTACCTTTTTGAAGTTTTTTTGAGACGACAATCGTAATCAACGAGCTTTTTTACCGGTCGCGTATGGGTTTGTGTTTGTTTGTTTTGGGTCTGTACGCTGCGTTTTCCTGGTATATCAAGTGGCTATACGCCGCGTATAGATCAATACGTGGCGTATAGCAATCAACGTTTGGTATTCTGTACGCCACGTATGGCCCTATACGTGGCGTATAGAATATTAAATTAAAACTAGTTATATTTAATTAAAATTAATCAAAAAATAATAAAATATTAATTATAATTAACTTAAAATTAATTTAAAATAATTAAAATTAAAAATAATTAAAATTTAAAATAATTAAATTGACCCTATACTTAAAATAAATAAAAAACTAATAAAGCATCATCCGTGAGTCGTGAAGTATTGTGGAAATGTAGATCCATTAGTTAAAAGATGAACAATCACCCCAAATCTTTGAGCAATTAGGAGTCCTGTGTATGGCATCGACATCCAACGACTAACTGGTGCGGCTTTCACATCCTGCCAATCTATTGTGTGACGTAGCATATCATACTCTTGAAAGGCGACTCTGTCAAAAACAGTTCTCCATCATTCCTCTTTATTGTCCATCTCCTGTAGAAGTTGTTGTCTGATAAAAAGCCACCGGTTTTCATTTAACCCTAAGCCCAAAGCTACCGATCGAAAACCACAGTTACCGTCGGGATTTACATCCTGTATATGTGAAATGTACGGATGAAAGACAGACGGTATCGAATCCTTAAAACAATTTATATTGTTAACCGCATCTTTCCCCATAATCAATGGAAAACCAAGATAGGCGTTATCATCTTGTGGTTGCTTTCCTTTACCCTTCGTTGGACGACGGTGTTGAATGACTGAACTCGCTTGTATCGAGTCTTGTGACGCAATGTACGAGCTTTTTGTTGGACCAGGCGGATACAAACTTTTCTTTATACGGGTCCAACCAATTTTTAGTCATATAATGTATAACTCCTGGAAAAATATTGAATAAATATTTAAATATTTAATAATTATTCAATACTGAAAATATTAAATATTCAAAACTTACTACCTCGTTTGGCAGCATACAGTCGTTCGTAAAGCCGGTTGAAGTTGTACTGGTATATATCTGGCGTGGGAGACTCACATAATACCGACCATGAATACTTGAAATTTGCCCAGTCTTCGTCTGTAAATGATGCCCTGCAATGTTTTACGATATTCTCGTGTATGTGCCACCGACATAGGTTCTTCGAACAATCCGGAAATATTTTATCACATGCGTTCATAAGAGCTTTGTCCCTGTCTGTTACTATCACACGCGGCTCCATACACTTTTGCAACATTGCTTTTATTTGCAGTAGCACCCAGACGAAGTTTTCCTCTCGTTCTTTTGATATAAATGCATGAGCGACGCAAAACGACTGGTGTGTGGAGGTCACACCGACCACTTGGACAAATGGAAGTCTATACATGTTTGTTTTGTAAGTCGTGTCGATCATCAACACGTGCGGGAACGCACGCCACATCTCAAACGATTTCGGATGAACAAAGAATATCTCCTCCATAATATTTGTGGCAGGATCTTCCCGAGTATAGTAGACATATTTTTTTAGAAGAAAGCAGGTTTTCCAGAATCTGCATTAGAGTTTCACCGACTCTCGTTTCGTTTTTTTATCTTTTGTATCGCATTATAAATGTCATTTTTAATGCAACTACTCTCTGGGTTTTGTTCCCTTGTAGTTGCCAGAATGTTTCGTGGCAACATGTTTTGCGAATACAACTTCGCCACCAAAAGTTGTTCCGACTGAGACAGTCTCCTCGCAAAGGAGTGCGCCTCAAGATGTTGACTAGGATCGTGGTTATGACTGTCATCCTTCACCGTTAATTTCCAATCACCAGTATTTTCTTGGTACTCTCCTTCTAATTTAAAGGGACAACCTATTTTCTTGCTACCGGCACGTCTAACCGTGGCAGTAGACGCACGTTCGCCGTGACGGTCACACACAAGCCACACCTTGATAAACGGTTCCGTCGGATCGTCACCTTTTCTCCTCGATCGTCGGGTGACAAGGACGTAACCATTCTCACGTCCTATCCTGACCGCCCAATCCACCAACTGTTCACGAGACTGAAAATTCTGGTCAGTTTTATACGACACGTTTTGATGGTTTTGTTCCTCGTCTTCGGACACGAAGTCGTCGGTTTGTTGTGTCGGGTATGAGACTTCACCGTATACGTAGTCGTCGGTTTGTTGTGTCGGGTATGAGACTTCACCGTATACGTAGTCGTCGGTTTGTTGTGTCGGGTATGAGACTTCACCGTATACGTAGTCGTTCGTGGGCTGTGTAAGGTAAGACGGTTCACCGTATACGAACTCGGGATTGCTCAGTGGCTCGTTCAAATCCGGAAGCCTTACCCGTTGATGAGAATAAACGTCGGACGAGACCTCCTCCCGGTTCACCTCTTGAACGCCAGAACTTTGCGGGTTGTTTTCCACCGACTCGTTAGAATATACCTGAAAACCGTAGTTACCATCCCACCACCAAGACATGTTTATAGTTTTTTTTTTGGAAAGCATACGTTCGTTCGGTTCGAATGAGAATTCTGCATTGTTAAATACACAAAATTTGGGCCCTATACGCATCGTATAGACCAATACGATGCGTATAAGGTACGATGTGATGGGTTTAGTGGCAGAAGGAATCTCGTATCCTAAACTGCATCGTATTGACCTATACGATGCATATACGAGGTTTGAATGACAGGTTGTAAGAGAATGTCGGGCACAGGAATTTGTGAAGGGCTATACGCATCGTATTGCCCTATACGATGCGTATATGACCAAGTACGATTAGCATTTCCCGTGTGTGATTAGTAGTCCCCTTTGTTTATTGCTCTTAAACACATGTGTGGAAAGAATGATTGACTTGCAACCTTTTGAATAATGTTTAATCTTTAGGGTTTCTACTTTCTAGAGGTAAACATATATTACATATTTAGTCTTTAACTTTTTAGAAATTATAACTTCGTTTTGATCATTCTACACTTGTGAGTAATATGTTTGGTCCATTTTATTAACTTACGTTAAAAAAATTATTACGTCATTATTAAATTACCATTATATCCTTAGGGTGAGATTCAAATGATAATCAATATTATATTATTTGATAACCATGAAAACCACTCTCAAATATACTGTTACCTATATGTAACAATTATCATTCGGTTAGTATTACATATACGTAAAACTATGTGTCACGTATGTGTAATATTATTTTATACGTATATGTAAGAGTCATCTTTTTCATATTTATGTTCAAGATATATGTTCATAATATTTAAATACTCTTTTAACAATTAAATGAAAAAATAATATTTAAATTATGTGATTGGTTGATAATGGTTATCACGGTTGTCACATAAAAAGTTGTCAATCATTTGAACTCTTCTCTATATATCCTTATTAATAAAAATGAAGAAAAAATATATAAATATCCAAACCTAGATCGCCTTGGTTTCTTCACCGACACCTCACCGTCACCGCTAATGTCGTCACCCAATGTGAGCAAGGGTAGCTTGCTAGTCTTGAAACACACTTACTATATACATATATATGTAGATATTGTCTCTATACTCCTATATAATTTCAAATTTATTGTACTATTTCCTGTGTCAATACTGGCCTCCCCAGAAAGAAAAACAAATACGGCCAAGGTAGCTTCTTGTAACTGGTCAAATCAGGCAACATGGTGCACCGTAGATTGAGGTTAGAGTTTGATTTTGTTGTAGCAAAAAAAAAGCAAGGGGCCAATTTTTGTAGCTTTCAAGCGGATTTGTTGAAGCCAGCTATTTTGAAGCCCGTTTGGTAATCCGTCGTTCACTTGCAATAGAAAATGAACCTAAGAGGGAGAAGGATGGAAGGTATGATTCACTGTTCATCGGAGGAGGTGGTTTAGGGTTGCGACACGATAGTGACCGAAGAGGGAGGGGGTTGGGTCAACATAAGTATATTTTAATGCTTGCTTGTGAAAACTAAAAGCGTTAATCCTGTTAGTGACCAGCAAATAGTGAGGATCAAACTTTCTCAAAAGTTAGAACCAAAGATAAAATACGACCTACAAGGACCATCTATATAATTTACTCTAAATTTCATGTGTTAAAATTAAGATGCTGCAAATATTATTTTTCCTCCTCTACTTATTAGCTATATTTGTAACAATTTTATTTCCTAACCGCATAAAATTGCAGATAGCAAATTTCTCAAAACAAAACCGAACCACATTGCATGGTAAAATTTTAAAATCTTCTAAAGAATAATGCATTACAGTTAGTATGGAACAAGTGGCAAAATGGGATTAAAAAGTGGGAAAATTACTTAAATGGACATTTGACTAGTCAAACTTACAAAAATGGACAAAGTTTTTCAACCTACTTCGATATGGTTTTTAATTATACCTCTTTTTTAAAACATAATCGCCATATATAAATTATATATGTTTTTAATTATACCTCTTTTTTAAAATGAGTTAATGTTTCATACATAGGATCTGGGTCCTTTCTGTTATTGTCAGCATGACAAGTCTTGCAAAAAAATTTGTATACCCGTTATTGCAATAAAATAAAGACCTACATTTTTTGTTCATGTATCTTAAAAGTCAAAAGGAAAGGTCAAAGTTTCTAGAAAAACACAAAACCGAACAATTGGTTTTTTAGTTGGGTTCGGTTAGAAAAAACACAAAACCGAGCATGTTGAGATACCAAATCAATAGATTTTTTTAGTTTTCTAGTTATTGTTTCTTAAAAGAGAATTGTATATACTTCCACTAAACTTGTAAAATTGCATATTTCGTCACAACACGCGGCATCAAATCCTAGTTTGATATATATATTTTTTTTCTTTTTTAGATAGTGATTATATTTTGTTACTTTTTTTCTTTCTAATTTTCTCTTTCTTAATTTCAAAAACTGTTATAAGATCTATAAAAAATATTGTACCCAAGTCCATATTTAGTGTTTTTTATCCAGTTATCAATTAAATAAACTATTTTTAAATTTTTTTTATTTCTAACAACTCTTGCTTGTTGGAGCTTGGAGGCACGTGGTTGAAAATAGAACCTTTCACAATTGTATTTTCACACAATGTCAAATTTTGACCGATTCCAATTTTCAAGGAACGGTTTTGGAGCTACTGGACGACTCAAAATTTTAAAATCAAATAAACTAGATATTAAGTTATTGTGATATTTTTTTAAATATATATATGGTATATTACTTGTATATATTTTTAAGTTTCGTAAAAAAATAATAATATAAATATACATGCTCTTAGAAAAAAAGACAAACTTTGACTCTGTTTTGAAAACATTATCAGGTTTGCGTAAAATAGTAAATTATGAGTCCTTTAAAAGTGTGTCATTTATTTAAATAGTTCTCTCATTTATTGTTATTTTAACTAACTGGAGTTAAATATTTTTGTTAAGTCAAAGACATTATTGTCTTTTAGCCCTAAGGTCGACAGGTATACTCGAGGTGGTTTGGGTGTGATCCTCCGTGGCACTCTTGATCACGCTGTGATCAAGTTGGAACACCGCCCCCTTGTTCTCAAAATCACGCCGTTATCCTTTCTCTTGCGATTTATCACGCGAGAAATCCATCATATTCAAACCAATTGACCGTTGAACGGTAAAGTTTATTACCGTTGGAAAATAATAATTTTAAATAAATAATAATATTTATTATTTCACACTATAAAAAACCAATTTTACTCCATAATATTCACTCTTCTACTCACTAATTTTATAACTTTCTACTCTTTCACTCAATTTTCTAAAATGTCTTCATCATCAAGCAAGTAAGCCCGGGTAATGGCGTTCGGAGCTATGGCATTGGCGGCGGTTAGGTGGTGACAAGAGGCGGAATCGTCCTCAAGACCAGTAAAACGAAGCGCACGTCTCAACCGTGATCCGGCGGCTGCTAACACACTTTTACTTAAAGATTACTTTGACGAAGGTTGTTTATACTTGATTTTAGCCTGCTATATGACTTTACTTAGCCGGGTATTTGTCTTTGTTTAGCCCAATTGAATACATAAAAAATAGTATGACTTTGCTATATGACTTTTCTTAGCCATCTTGATTTTCTAAAAGTTTTATAGATAATTTGTGTGTCAAAGCAAATAAATGAAGTTTGAAAATAAAATCCAAAGTAACCCCATAATTTAACTATTTAACAGAAACACAAATATACTCTTAAATGAAGATTACAATATCCCATGCCTAATTGAGGGACTCAAATTCAAGATTAACAAAATTTAATTATTAATATATTTCATAAACAAAGATTACATTTCCGTTACATTAATACGTTGAAAATATTACATATTGTCCTTAAAAGTAACTACTTACAAGCACCATTGAAAGAGGAAATCATCGTAGTCATGGTTTTCGGTCTTATCGTCAATCTCATAGCCATGTGTACTACATGTAGAGGAAAATATACCCGATGATACCATGTCCTCACGATCTAATCCAGATGACATTATAGACATTGGTTCTTGTGGAACTTGTGAGGATCCCACAAAAGGATCCCATGAAGTATGATGATTAGACGAAGAAACTTGTTCGTATATCAGAGGACCTAAAGAATGCGAAAAACCCTCTTTAGGTGAATGTTTCGTTAAGGGGAAACAATTGCTAACTTTATTGTTCTCACTAAGTGTATTTGTTTTAAAACTAATGAGAATTGAATTATCCCTATGATTTGGAGCTTCCATATTGAGTTGAGGAGCTCTTTGTAAATTATTGCAAATATGGTGTCCATAGTATATTATCTTGTATTTTGATGGCTCGTCATCAATCTTTTGTACTTGTTTGGTTGCTTGGCACCTTTGTTCAAACTTGTAAGTGCACCTATAATAGTTCCTGCATATTATAGCAAGACATGTTTCTTATATGTAATAATAAACCTTATGAAATTGAATCAAGTTGGAATCTTTGTAACATTTTAATTTCTAAAAAACATAATCAACATAATAGTATTTGCTAAAATTTCAAGTCGAATCCATAAATACTACCTTTGGTGTTTTGAGTTGAGAATCACTTTTTGACCGTACTTTCTCCAAGCATATCCGTCATCAAACAAAGTAGAACTCACTTTTGTAATTGTCGAAACGTCTTTTCTGCATATGCCCAAACAAAGTAACTATTAGCAACTCTTTTAGACACATACCCACTCATATACACATATTTAAGAATTATATAGTGTAATATAAAAACGTACCCTCTTTTGTAACTTCCTCTTTTTGTTTTTAAGGTTTTCATAGTCACATCACTAGTTGGATTATGAAGAACTTCATTGAGGTTAGAAGAGCACAAGATCGAACACGAGTTATCAAACATCCTCGAGATCTGTACCACCACACCGTTTTCTAACTTGAGATCAGATTCAATCTTTTCCGGTCGATCAACCATCGCACGAAGCTTATTAATTAGTATTTGACCATTTGTAAGCTCTTGAATAGCTTTGATCCTATTGCTTAAGGAAGACTCCATACTCTATTTGGTTTTGTGATCTAATTGCAAGACAGCACACCTATCAATATTATTAATATAGCAATAATTTAACGTATTTTTTATTCCTCAATATTATTTATGTTTTTGTTAAACAAGCTAGTGACAAAGAAATTCTAGAAAAGTATTGGAGAGTGAGTTCCACGAAGACGCGCTAAGTAATGTAAGACAACTAGGTGACACTAGTATCTTGTTACACGCGTATACATGCGAGTGGCTAAAAATACGTGACGCAAGCATGAATAAATTGCTCAAACGCATTCCCTGGTTTAAGAAGTAAATCATCCATGGTGTTCTTGAAAAATCTTATAATAATTCAATACAAGAAGAAAAACATGATGATGATCGGCCGTTATTTCATTATTTTCTTTTTAATTGTTTGCTTTCTAAACAAGAGATAGTTTGGTCTTTTTACTGAGTTTTAAGAGAGAAGTTAACAAGAGACATCCACCCGAGAGATCATCTAGGTTACCAGTTTGTGAAGGGTAAGGACCATCAATGTAGGGTGTCTATGAGATTTCGAATACCCTAGATTATAAACTTAGAGCATTCTCAGTAGTCTCATATATCTTCATACATAATTTAACTAAAAAACATAATTTTCTTTTAAAATTTAAATACTTTTTTAAAACCTCTAATATCAGGTTCCTCGTATCTATCTTTATTCAATTAAATAATATTATTTTTATTATTTTTCCTCTTTTATCCGCTTACAACCACACATAAAGTTTTCATTTAAATTTTAGAGACGGGAATCTTGATATGGAGTGAAAAAACAATAATTTCTTATATTCTCTATAAATTTTAGATTTATGGATGAGAATAGTGGAACTGATTTAAATGCTCTTATCTATAATTTTCTCTTTTTACGTTTTGACTACCGGATATGTAATTTTTTAAAATAATATAAGTTTCAACTAATCAAGATTCAAGCATAAATCATATATTCAAAGTTCTAGTTGTGAAAATAAATTCAATACCGACTTACGTGGTGTGGACGACTAAAAGATCAAGAGGGAGGTTCGGTTGATCTCAAAGGGGTGGAAGTGTTCTGATCCCAACATTGGTAGAAGGTTGAAGTTATGTGTCCTGTATAGGATTTAAATATTTCTGGTCATATTTATTTTAGTAAAACAGTTAGTCAATAATGGCTTTCTCGGTTAAGCACACAATTATCGATTGGACTAAGATAGCTTTCTCGGTTAAGCACACTGCACACGAGATGTTAAAAGTTTTAGAAAATGTTAAAGGAAATTCAGCCTTCAAAAATTCTATCCACTCGATCATTTTGGTAACACTTTGGAGTATTTGGAAAGCAAAGAATGAAACACTTTTTGGAAGAAACACATGGGGCAAAGAAAAAGTAATCGAAGACATCAAGGCGTCTACCTTTTATGGATAAAAAACAGAGCCAATTGGCATGAGTTGGAGTGGGAAAATTGGAAAGTGTTTAATATTGTGTAATCGTTTTTTTCGGTTCTACTTTCTTGGTAGTTCCGGACCCTATCGTATAATATAATTGCCGTTCCAAAAAAGAGTTAGTCAATATTTTTTTATTTTTTTATTTTTTTATTTTTTTATTTTTCCTTCAAATCTCGATGGAATAGCTGTGAAAAAATATAACTACAATAGTACAAAAACTATGCAACATAATAAACGTCGTGTAAGGAATTAAGGACCGCAGACTATATTGAAGCACATGTTCTCATTGTGTGCAACTTGTAATAGTAAACTCGGAAAGGAAACCCATAGGTTTTTGGTTTTTAGCATGTATTGACCACCTTCCAAAGTGATGATAGGTACATAATTAGTAATTTTATTATAAATCTTTGTTTATCGTAAACACATGTGAGAAAAATAGTGATTGACTTGCAAACTTTTGATAATGTTCAAGTATAATGTGATTTTTAGACGTAAGGTTGTGTAAATATGGTTTCCAATTAATGAACACTTATGAGTAACACATTCAGTTTTTTTTAACTAATGTTCAAAATATAACGAAAAAAACATAAAACCCAAACCCTAGCCTTGTCCCCCGTCTTCTCCGGCCCCCTCTTTGATCGCCACTGCCAACTTTTATCCCCGCGATAGTAAGGGCCACAAAAGAAGCAAGAGTAACCCTACCTTCAAACACAATTGATCCTAGCCCCCATGTAATGGTCGACACAACTCTACAATACATATATAGATACCGTCACTATAACCTATTCTTCTTGAGTGTCGTCAACATGTTTTTCCTTGGGTATTAGGCTATGTAGGCCAAGGCCTTGTTCTCCTTTCCTTTCGGTTTTTAGATAGTTCTTGGAGATCAGAATAATAATCAAGATCATCCATTGAGTAACTCGTTCTTTGGGAATCCCAAAACCCCTAAAATTTAGAAGCAAGATTTTCATGTCATTATACTATTTGTTTTAGAAAATTGACACTCTAGCTTTAAGAAATATTTGAATGATGAGAAAGTAAGAGAATTTTGTGAACCTAAGTCATGTCTATCAATTTATCTGTTTTTAGTAAATGCCAATGTTTCTTGTAACCTTGAAGCTTTCCAAATAAAGAAACGTAACAAAATGAGTTTTTTTTTCTTCAAAAAATGGATCAAATGATGGAGTTCAACCTTGACAAGTGGCATAGTCGAGAATCAAAATCAGCATTGAATGGGGGCTTTGAAGAAACAGTGGATGCGATGATTGTGTTGGAAAATTTGTGATTCACTCTTTTAACTTTTCATATACATCTTTTTTTATCTAAATTATGGTGGAGTGATAAGAGAAATACCTGTTTTTCCTAATGACCCAGGTTCAATCTCTGTCCTCCACATTAATTTTTACGGTATGCAAATGAGGCCTAGCTTAGGCTGATGCACCTGAGTTTTACCCACGGCGATCCAGGGTTCGAGCATCGGCTTTCCCTCAAGCCCGAAAGGGCCGTATTGGGTGAGATTTTTTCTTGAATGCTCCCAACTCTGAAACCAAGTGGGTCAGGTTAAAACAACATATTGACCGGAATTGGACGAGGCTCTCCCATGTGATGAGGGGTACAACGTCACAACATTCAATGTTCGTCGTTCAAAAAAAAATATATACATTATTTTTATCTAAATTATAAATTACGATTTTTGCATATATGCATCTGTGTGTAGTGTGTTATTTTTATTGTGTAGTATTATGCTAATTGCTATGTGGGCATTGCAATAATTTAATCATGTATTTATGTTAGATAATTAGATTGTTATTTGTTAGTCTATTATCGATGTGTTATAAATTGTAATGTGATAATGTGTATATTTGAATTAGAAATACGAGTATTAAAAGTTTTTTAAAAGAAATTTTGGATCTTCTTCTTTTTTAACACTCCAGAATCTATTGATTTGGCATTTCCTTTATAATATGTACGACCCAACCTGATCCGAACCAGAAAAAAAAATTATTTACTAAAATACAAACGATTCCCAAAAATTTTCGACACCCATGAAAAAAATTTATGGGTCCACCTATAACACCTGCCACAAAAATGTTAAAAATTTGACAAAAGGTAAAACCCTAGGGACTATAAGTGTAATTATAATAAATTCCAGGGTTTAAAATGAAAATTTGAGAATTTTAAGACCTTAGCGGACCGCTAAGGTCAAGCCTAACGGTCCGCTACGGGTGCCAGGGACCGGTAGATGTCCGCTATTGAACCCCACCCTGAGTAGTTGGGTGGCGGACCGCCACCATTGGTGATAGCGGTCCGCTACTTGCTGGTTAAGCAAACAATCCGGGTTAGACACGTGTATAGTGACTAATGGTCGAGTTGTACGACACGCGTACTCGTGGCGGACCGCCACGCCAGGTGGTAACGGTCCGCCAGCCGCAAAACTCTAAAAATTTGCCACGCGTAAGGATGGCGGGCCGCTACGCCCCTGGGTAACGGCCGCTAGCCACAAAACCAGATTCGGTCCAATCAATGAGTGACATCTAGGGCTGACGCCATCCAAGGCGGTGGCGGACCGCCTCGCCCTGTGTAGCGGTCCGCTACGGGTCAGTTTTTCCAACTATAAATAGATGGACGATTTAATTCGAATTCTCACATCCAAACTCGATCCTCACTTCACACAATCGTCCCAGAGACCTCTTAAACGACCCCCGACGATACCGGTTCAATTCCCGCTTATTCTAGCACCCGGTGTAAGAAGAAACGCTCGTAGAAAGGTCGGAACGATAGAGAAATCAAGTTAAAAAGCTAGACGTTAAGCTTTTGACTCTAGAGGCTCATTCCCATAAAAAAATGTGAATACTTTATATCTTTCAAAACTTGCGTCAAACATTTTATTTACGAAAATGGCCAAATAAGGGTTAACGAAGTAGTGCTCAACGTTTTTCTACGAACCAAGCATTCAAGCCATAGGTATACGTAAAACTTGCAAGGGATACACGGGTTACGGATGAAATTCCCAGACTACGGCTGGTGCTTATCTTATAACAAATCCGGAGGCGTAGACATGTCCGCTGTTATAAGCTATGACGCCAGTGTATACTGTGGTGCGATTGAACAGGATGGGCCTGCTGAGTGTGTAGATTGAACATGAAGTTATGATTATGAAATTAATACTTATTTGTGCCAAATGATTTTATGTCAAGATATTGTATTCACTAGCGTTCGCGCTGACGTGTTACTTTCCAAATGTTTTCCAGGTAAAACATGATGAGAAAGGAATATGGGCAGACATAAGATCTGGTCCAGGAAATAAAAGGATGGAATGCACGTAGGATTATCAGGCCTCGTGTAAAGGGAAATCCTAAAGAAACGAGATAGGACCAGAGAATTGATCAACACTGTGTTGCATTGTTTCTAGTGGCTTGTCATGTATTTGATTTCAAATAAGGTTTTGTAATTAAACGAGAAAAGTATTGAAACCCTATGTTTATAAAAGTAAATACAAGACTTTTGTTTTCCAACTGAGTTTTGGTATTTACAATTACAACCCTCGAGATTGAAAGAATGACGAAATGATTCTTTTGAAAAGACTTCCGCTGTGTTTTACAAAAAACTCTGAAATCAAAGAGACAGAGATACCAATCGGGCTCGCACACATTAAGGGGATGCCTGAGGCGGGGTGTGACACCATCACTGGCTAATATGTCATCGGTAATACTCAAAAATCGCCGCTAATACCGAAAATGTCGCAACTAATAACGTTAGGTATTAGCGGCGACATGTCACCACTAAAAGGTCGCCGCTAATGTCTTTATTTTCGGTTTTCTGGTTTTTTCTATATTTTTACTTTTCAGTTTTTTTCAAATACAAATTGGATCTTTATGTGACGTGTTATGGCAAGCTTTCGTCATATACGTCATGTACGGATCCTTACGTGATGCGTATGTGGCCAGGAAAAAAGATAAAGGCGGTAATCTACTTGTTTTCCATAGGATATCAGAATTCTCTGATGTCTATGAACTTCTTCATCATCGTATGAACTTGGTCACTATCAATGGTGCTAGGGTTGGGGGTGAACATTGCTCGGTTTGATAAAGATGGTTATACACACAAATTCCCTTCAAATATTCCCACCGGATCTAAGCCACCTCCTCAAACCGCCTTCAAATTTTAAGTTTTATGAGAAATATTATGTATACACCAATGTATTTGTTATAGTAAACCCTTGTGTAATAAATTTAAATTTTACAGCATTTTTTGGTATGTAATAAAAAATATGTAACAAAATACTTTTTTAACAACAATTTGGATCACTGACCTACCCGATCATCTTCACATTGTGACCTACCCGATCATCTTCACATTTTTCAGGAGGAAACTCACCATAAGTGAGAAAACCCTCCGGCCCAACCTGACCCCCCCCCTCTCTTTTTGTCACAACCCAAAACCTTATTTTAATGAAATCTTGAATGTACACATTTACCACCAGACTAAGCTAGTGGTTATATTAACGAACTATAAACATATGTAACGCAAAAGACGAATTAAATTTAAATATAGGAAAAGAATTACCAGAAGTCTATAAACATAATGATTAATAGCTACCTAAAGTAAATCAACTTGTGTAACTAGCCACGTTTTATAAAGGACTAGCCTTTTGACAAATGACCAAGGAGATGGACATTACTACCATTATACTTTAATGAAATAATGAAATAAATGATAAAGCTTCAAAATGAAAACCAAAATTACTCAATTATATAATTGTTTAATTAAAACTAAAATATACTGTCTTTGAAACGAAGATTAAAAGATCTCATACCTTGTAGATGGAGTCAAATTCAATGTTAATCAAATTTAGTTATTGATATATAGCATAAATAAAGGTTATAGTCTTTCTGATGTCTATACATTCAAAATATCACATAATGATTGGAAAATTAACTAGCTACAAGCACTATTCAAAGATAAAATCACCAAAATCATCGATGTCGTCGATCTCATAGCCATGTGTGCTACATGTAGTCGAAAATACCCCAGAGGATACCATGTCCTCACAATCTAATTCAGATGATATCATAGACATAGGTTCTGATAAAACTTGTGAGAGTCCCAAGGCCGGATCCCATGAAGTATAATAATGATCAGATGAAGAAACTTGTTCGTGTTTAATATGACCTAAAGGAAAGCCATCCTTAGGTGTAAGCTTCGTTGACGAGAAACAAAAGCCAACTTTATGGTTCTCCATAAGTGTACTAGTTTCAAAACTAATTAGGGTCGAATTATCGCTAGGGTTTGGAGGTTCTACAATGATCTGAGAAGCTCTTAGTACGTTATTGCAAGTATGGAGTCCATTATATGTTATCTTGTACTTTGATGGCTCGTCATTAGTCTTTTGAACTTGTTTGGTTGCTTGACACCCTTGTTCAAACTTGTGACTACACCTATAATAGTTCCTACATAATATAGTAAATTATATTTCTTCTCAGTAATAGTAAATCTTTTTGAATCAATTTCAATTTGGAAAAAAATTAGTACATAAGATTTGCTAACACATTCAAGTTCGAATCGTAAATACTACCTTTGGTGTTTCGAGTTGAGAATCACTTTCTGACCGTATTTTCTCCAAGCATATCCATCATCAATCAAAGTAGAAGTGAAATTTGTAAGTGTGGAACCATTTTTTCTGCGTGTGCTCAAACAAAACAATTATTACAACCTGGTATTTTGTCATTTATGTATCATATATGACTGACAATTGCTAACTAAATTAGGGGACTACTAACCACACACGGGAATTGCTAAATGGACTTGGCCATATACGCATCGTATAGGGCAATACGATGCGTATAGCCCTTCACAATTTCCCATGCCTGACATCCTCGTACAACCTGGTCATTCAAACCTCGTATACGCATCGTATAGGTCAATACGATGCGTATAGCGTACGAGGTACTTTCTGCTACTAGTCAACCATCACATCGCTATACGCCACGTATAGATCTATACGGAGCGTATAGCGATGTGATGTTGACTAGTTGCAGAAAGTACCTCGTACGCTATACGCATCGTATTGAACTATACGATGCGTATACGAGGTTTGACCAGGTTTGACCCGAATCCTATACGCACCGTATTGCCCTATACGATGCGTATAGGGGCCAAATTTTGTGTATTTAACCATGCAAAATTCTCATTCGAACGTATCGTTCAAAAAAATTTCAAACAATCTCTCAAAAATTATAAACATGTCTTGGTGGTGGGATGGTAACTACGGTTTTCAGGTATATTCTAACGAGTCGCTGGAAAACAACCCGCAAAGTTCTGGCGTTCAAGAGGTGAACTGGGAGGAGGTCTCGTCCGACGTTTATTCTAATCAACGGGTAAGGCTTCCAGATTTGAACGAGCCACTGAGCAATCCCGAGTTCGTATACGGTGAACCGTCTTACCTTACACAACCCACGAACGACTTCGTATACGGTGAAGTCTCCTCCCCGACACAACAAACTAACAACTTCGTGTGCGGTGAAGTCTCTTACCCGACACAACAAACCGACGACTCCAAAGACGAAGAACAAAACCATCAAAATGTGTCGTATAAAACTGACCAGAATTTTCAGTCTCGTGAACAGTTGGTGGATTGGGCTATGCGGAGAGGACGTGAGAATGGTTACGTCCTTGTCACCCGACGATCGAGGAGAAAAGGCGACGATCCGACGGAACCGTTTATCAAGGTGTGGCTTGTGTGTGACCGTCACGGCGAACGTGCGTCTACTGCCACGGTTAGACGTGCCGGTAGCAAAAAAATAGGTTGTCCCTTTAAATTGGAAGGAGAGTATCAAGAAAATACTGGTGATTGGAAATTAACGGTGAAGGATGACAGTCATAACCACGATCCTAGTCAACATCTTGTGGCGCACTCGTTTGCAAGGAGACTGTGTCAGTCGGAACAACTTTTGGTGGGGAAGTTGTACTCGCAAAACATGTTGCCACGAAACATTCTGGCAACTATAAGGGAACAAAACCCAGAGAGTAGTTGCATTAAAAAGGACATTTATAATGCTATACAAAAGATAAAAAACGAAACGAGAGTCGGTGAAACTCCAATACAGATTCTGGAAAACTTGCTTTCTTCTAAAAAATACGTCTACTATACTCGAGAAGATCCTGTCACAAATAGTGTGGAGGAGATATTCTTTGTTCATCCGAAATCGTACGAGATGTGGCGTGCTTTCCCGCACGTGTTGATGATCGACGCGACCTACAAAACAAACATGTATAAACTTCCATTTGTCCAAGTGGTCGGTGTGACCTCCACACACCAGTCGTTTTGCGTCGCTCATGCATTTATATCAAAAGAACGGGAGGAAAACTTCGTCTGGGTGCTACTTCAAATAAAAGCAATGTTGCAAAAGTGTATGGAGCCGCGTGTGATAGTAACAGATAGGGACAAAGCTCTTATGAACGCGTGTGATAAAATATTTCCGGGCTGTTCCAAGAACCTATGTCGGTGGCACATACACGAGAATATCGCAAAACATTGCAGGGCATCATTTACAGACGAAGACTGGAAAAATTTCAAGTATTCATGGTCGGTATTATGTGAGTCTCCCACGCCAGATATATACCAGTACAACTTCAACCGGCTTTACGAACGTCTGTATGCAGCCAAACGAGGAAGTAAGTTTTAAATATTAAATATTTAATATTTTCAGTATTTAAATATTTATTCAATATTAAATATTTTTCCAGGAGTTATAGATTATGTGACTAAAAATTAGCTGGACCCGTATAAAGAAAAGTTTGTATCGGCGTGGTCCAACAGAAACCTCAATTTTGGTCAACATACAACGAACCGAGTCGAGAGCCAGCATTCGCTCTTAAAGAGCTATCTTAGAAACGCTAACAGCTCGCTAGATAGACTTGTTGGGTTTGTTGATGAAATTGTATCAGATCAGTATTATCAGTTACAGTTTGGGTTTGGAACAAGCCTGATAAGGAAAATGGACAGCCACATAGCTATTGAATTGTTTGATAACCTGCACGGTAAAGTTTCACATAAAGCTCTAGATTTGATAGAAAACGAGTGGTACAAGTTATCAAATATACGGAAACAAAATGCAACGTGTGGGTGCCAACTTTTCAGTAGTTGTGGGTTGCCGTGTGCTTGTCGTCTGGCAGATATCGAAGCTACAGGTAAACTGTTCTGACTATTTAGTATTTGTGGGTTGCCGTGTGCTTTTCAAAATGTTCTGACTATTTCGTTTAAAATACAGGTGGCATAATCCCTCTAGATGCGGTGGACGTCTTCTGGAGGAAACTTGATTTAAAACCGTCGTTTGTCGATGATGAAAATGTAGACGTGGATAAGGTACTGGGTCAAGTGAGAAACAAAATCATGTCACAACCCGATCAGGTCAAAAGAAGTATGCTGTCGAGAATCGCATGGGTTGTCTTTCCCGATCAGGTCCACGAGCATCCGCCACAGCATCCCCGACACGTACGTCGGTCTGTTAGGCTGGATAGGGCTACCCAGGCAGTGCTTGATGGCCTTGTTGCCGACTCACGACGACAGGGTCGTCAACTCGATCGCATGGAGGACCTGATGATGTGGGCGGTTGGACAGCTCGTGAATCAGTCACGAGCCGCCGGCATCGAGCCACCCCCACTACCACCGCCACGTCATTATCCGGACGACCCCGTTCAGGGTGAGGGCGGGGCGGGTCAGGGTGACGCCGGAGCCGGTCAGGGTGACGGCGGAGACGGTTAGATTTAGTTCTTTTATTTGTATTTTGTTTCTTTCGTTGTTATGTATGTAAAACATTTTGATGTATATATTTAATTTTTTGATGTAATGTATATAATGTTTAGTTTATTTGTTTGGTTGTAATGTTTAATATTATGTTTGGTTGTAATGTTTAATATTTTGTTTGATTGTAATGTTTAATATTTTGTTTGGTTTGTAATGTTTAATATTTTGCTTGGTTATACTTTAAAAATTTAACAAATGTTTAAAAAAAATAAAATATACAAATGTTTATATAAATTAAAATAAAAATAAACAAAATATAAATAAATAAAAAAATATAATTAAATAAAAAATACCTATACGTGGCGTATAGGTCAATACGCCACGTATAGGATTCATAAACTCCAAATCTTCCAACTTTTGAAGCAAAAATATAACCCGTGCCTCATACGCTGCGTATAGGTCAATACGCCACGTATTGGACCAGCCGCCAGACAGAGAATGACACGTGGCATTCTGTTGGCAGTGACTGAATTCTATACGCCCTCGTATTGCCCTATACGAGGGCGTATAGATCGGCGACGGGTCCAATTAGCAATATTCCGTGTGTGGTTAGAAAAAGCCCTAAATTAATGAAGATAAAATATGAAAAGACAACATATGTAACCTCACATCATATACACATATTTTAAGGATAGTTAAGGATTTAAGTTACTTATAATATAAATCTTACCTTCTTTTGTAACACCCTCTTTTGGTTTTTACGGGTTTCTTAGTCTTGATGCTTTCACCAGAATCTTCCGACTTCTGATCATCCCAACAGCTTGGAGATTTCACATCGTTAATTGGACTATGAGAAATCTCGTTAAGGTTAGAAGAACTCAAGATCGAAAGGGTGTTATCAAACATCCCTAAGATCTGTTCCACCACACTATTGACCGATTTGAAATCAGATTCAATCTTTTCCGGCCGATCGAGCATTTCACGAAGCTTATTGGTTAATAATTGACCTTTTGTAAGCTCTTCAATGGCTTTGATTCTATTGCTTGGTGGCCAAGAGGAAGACTCCATAAGATATTTGGTTTTGTGATTTCTAATTGCAAGATAAGTGGATAGCACATCTATCAATAATACAGAAAAAAGATGATGTGTATTTTTAATAATTAAAAACTAACAAAAAAAGTTTTTTAAATAAGCTAGTGGCAAATAAATTATAGAAAAAGATTGGAGAGTGAGTCCCACGACGACGCGCTAAACTATTTATTTCATAAAGGTTGAAGAGTAATATGTTGTACACGCGTATACATGCGAGTGGGTTAAAAATGAGTGACGTTAAACCTATTTATTGTCATGACGCATGCATTGAGTAAATGACTACAGTAACCATTTGGTGCTGTCATAAATGCTTAGGGTTGTGGGACAAAACGGTCCGTTGAAAAAATTGAAGATCTAAGAAAGGTGTATTTTAATTATTAAATTACATAAAACATGATGAGATGCATGTATCTAAGAAATAAGTTTAAACGGATCATTGATTTATTTAATAATATTTAATTATTTACATGTTTCATTTTAGAGATAATTAGTGGATGCTGTAACACATTACGTCGGTGACTTAAATTTGTAAAACTAGAGCGTTACATTTGAGCGACCAGTGATTCTAGGCGATGATTTTAGGTTGTGTGTAATGAGGGTAAGATTGAAGGCTTGATCCACCGTGACCCATGATTGGGCGTGGAAACCCCCCCCCCCATGTGAATGTGCGCAGGCGTGAGGGAAACCACGGGTGTGGAGCGCTGCTGAGATCTATCTAATCAATCGGTGATTTTAAAATAAAAAATAATTAATTTTTAATTTAATTTCAGTTACTGAAACAAGTATACACTTTAGTGATTTTGTTCAGTGATTATCCCCAAACGATATGACAATGACGTGATAAGGCATGAATCATATTTTTAGTAATTCCACTATATATAACCTTAGAGTTTGATGAGATGATGATTCTTAATTTAGAAACCGGTCTACTGAAGTAATTTTTTTGTGTACATCACATAGATATACACTTTGTACACCAAAACTAATGTTCTCATAACATGCTCTTTGGTTTCAGTTCACCTCAAGATAAATTCTTTATAAGTACATGCGGCCAGTGTTTTCAGAACCGGATCAGACTCATAATTAATCTGGTTGTGTATAGTTGAATCGCTTTCATTGAACCGGCCGCTTAGCGGTTGGACTGGTGAACCGGACCGGGGGTCAGACCGGATTTCAAATATTTTATTTTTATTTTTTTGCTTTTTTTCTTCAAAATCTCATTTTCGGATTAATTTAGTATTCAAGTTACGTATTTAATTTATTTAAAACTTTATTTATATGACATTAAAATTGTAAATTCATATCAAAACAAAAAAAAATATTTAATCGTTTGTATCTATATGCATATTTTTAATTTTTATGTTATGTGTATGACTACATCCGGTTTTAAAAACATTACTTGTTGCAACTTATATTCAAGCTTGAGAAAATTAAGCACGGTTCAATTAAAGAACAATGTTTGATTCATCTGAAAAATCTAGTAACACTGCGCATCATCAAATTTTGTTATTACACTTTCTATAATCGTGTTTTTCTTAATTTTAAAAACTGTTATAAGATTAACTTTCGGAAAAAGTTGCAAAAATATTTAGCCTACGTCGTATTTTTTTTGTTTTTTTTTTCATCCGGTTATCAATTAAATAAACATTTTTTTATTATTATTTGTTACAAGTAGACAAAAAAGAAAAAGAAAAAAAGATAATGGTTTTGCGGGTCATCTTGGAGGCACGTGGTGGAAAATGGTGCCTTTTCACACAATGTGTAACTTAATATTCCAATTTTCAAGGAACACTTTTGGAGCTACTCGACGACTCAATTTTTAAAGTAATTTTTATTATTTTCTTTATTATGGAACATATAGTACGAAAGATTACTATAAATGAGATTTTTTTTTATTGTAAATTTCTTAAATCATGTCGAAGTAGGATTTGAACCCATAATTTCTTAAAACTTAGTGTTTCTAAACGATTTTTTCCTCTATTATTGAACCACCAACTCCAATGGTATTATAAATGAGATTACTTATAAATTAGAATATAGGGTAATCTGTCATTGTTTAATCATTTTTATTAGTTTTATTTAAAAATTATTTTTCTTTAGAGTATCTTTGTAGTTTACAAAATTTACTATTTTTTATTTAATCAGTTAACTTTATTTATATTTTAACGTTAAATAAGGAGTATTTAAGTTTTTTTATAGTTTTTATATTATCAATATTTTAAAAACTAAATTATCCCTCCATCCCCTTTAACCGTATTAACCATTATTACGCTATTACGATCGTCATTGTTGCCATCATCTTCTTGATCCCGATTATCAATGTGGTAATCATCTTTTTGGATTACGATCGTTGATGTGACTATCATTTTCTTGAATTAGCGAAAGAGAAAATAAACAACTTGATATTAATTTAATATAACCGTTAAGAGAATTAAAAAAAAAAGATGTGTATGAGATAAGGGAAAAAAACGAGTGTGAGATAGGAATAAGGTTTTATAAAAATCGATAACATATTATACGATTTTATCAAACCTATGCCATTAAAACGAATAATATATTTAATAACTTTCATGTCCATGTATTTAACTGGTAAAGTTGTTTTGTATGGTAAGGTTACACACATCATATCGTAAAGCGATCAAAATTCTACGCAAATGAGAGAGCTAAGTGAAGCCCCATAAATACCCTTTACACCCAAATCCATGTATTATAAGACTCTAACTAAACATGCTTAACATTTAACTTCATTTTTTGCAAAAGTAAATGTTCGCTTTTCTATTTTAATTTGAAGATGGCGACTTTCAAAGAAACTTATGGTGTTTCTCATTTTACTCTTAATTACTATCATTTTACTCTTAATTACTAAATGTATTTATTATATACTCGGTTATAATACCGTGTATTACATGAGTTGATAAAATATAATATTATATACTTAATAATACAAAAAAAAATATTTAAAAACCCGTGTATTACACGAGACGAATTTTATAATATAAATTTGACTTACATTAACTATTTGGTTAAAAAAAAGTTAAATAATTAAATTTTAAAGTTTCTTAAAATAAATGTGTTTTATTAGTGTAATTAATACTTTCTTTGAAATAAATCATTATTAAAAAAAGAGGTATATTTAATAAGAGAGAGACGAAAAAAAATAATAAGAATGAATATGAAAACAACATATAACATAAAAAATTTTCATTTATTATATAATATAGATATAGATTTCTAAAACTACTTGAAATTTATAGAGTAAAATTGATATTAAAATCCATTAATTAAACACTTAAGAAAACCAGATATTCTTTTAATATGAAACAAAAAGAAAAAGACATAATGAAAGACAAATAATGGTCCTAATCAATAATCTTTTTTTTTCCGTTTGTTAGATTTTCCATGGTCCCAAAAATTGATTCAACATCATTCTCTAGTCTTTCCTTGATTGAGTTGCCCTGCTTGATGTTACCTCTTAATCTTGAATCATTAAGAGGTAGACTCTTAATGAGAGGTTATCTCTTAATGATTTAAAACCTCTTAATGTTTAAAAGCTAACCTTAAGTCTGAATAGTTAAGAATAACTTCACAGTTAAGCGTGTTTGGGTGTGAGTAATCCAGGGATGAGTGACCCACTAGGAAGTTTTCACCTGTGCAACAAAAAACAAATCTGTGAGCTCCTACCGGACAAAGCAGACAATACTGGTGGTTTGAGCGACCGGATGTTACAGTTGTTGCCTTTGGGCTAGTTTGTTTAATCGGAAGTTGTTTTCCGACTTTATGGCTGGAATCCGTTCACTTTCGAGGTTATTTTGTTCCTGGCAACGAAGAGGTGATGGGTTTTGGGTCTAAGTTTGATGAATTTGGTTATGTCGGGTTTTTGTAAGGTCTTTTGGCCATCCGCGATTTTCCGGTTGCTGGAAGTATGGTGCTGGTGCCATACTTGGGCTTAATCTGGGTTCATGGGATGAATTTGGGTGTTCAAAGAACGTTTCTGGCGAATTACGTCTTTCCGGTGGCCGGAATAGCGGCGCAGGTGCCAATGATTGTGATGTGACGGCTGATGAGTTTACCGGGTATTGGTCTCGACCGGCTTGCGAGTTTTTGCTGAACCGGCTAGGAGGTGATGGGCTTGTCGTGGGCCTTTTAAATCCTGTTATGTTTAGCCCAATGGCCTGCTGGATTATTGTACTACTACTGGGTTTAATGTTTTGGATTCTCTCTTGGACTGCTCCTTGTTTATTTTTTTTCCTTTTGGGCTGATTGTGTTGGGCTTTGCTTTTCTGCTTGTGGGCCTGATATTCTTTTCTTTTTCGTTTGGGCTTGGTACTGATTGGGCCTGAAGTGATTTGGACCTGCCATAAGGCCTGCCCTCACTTGGGCCTGATTAGCGATATTATTGGAGTCCACAATCAGGTTTGCTTTTGGATTGGGCCACGTTGAATGTTAAACTTTAAATTTCTACTGCTGGGCTTAGTCTTTGGGCCTGAGTGCCTTAATGTTTTTGTATAGTGAACCTTATTATCTTTGTTCATGACTTCATGTAACTTTTAAAAATATTTAACGTAGAAAAAGTATGGCTAATATCCAAGAAAACGTACAACAAAAAGATGATGCGAGTATATAGTAAAATAATGTTTTCAATCGACACGTAAATCGCGAGGAACAATAAAATAAGATAGATTATAATATTATAATTGTTCCTTGGAAACCTTGTTAATTTTGTGGGCCCATCCATTAAACAAAAGTCCAAAAATTCGGCCAGCTAATAATTTGAAAGGCTCAAACAAGATTTTTATGCCCCTAGGTTATAATACATCTGTTACATATCCACACCCCCAATTATCAGTTATTCACTTTGACAGGTTATGGATGTTCATTGTTCAGTAGCAATATTTTATAGAACGTTAGGGGTCAAATTGGAATAAGACAATAGTTTAAGGGGTGATGATGCATAACGGTCTTATGTGCCAGAAGCTTACGCCGTTACGTGGCTGGCTAAATATTCTGTTGGGTGCAGTCATGATCTGTCTGGATTGTTTCTCCCTCATTTTCACGCGTTATCCAATTTCAGCCCTTACATTGCCTCACTGGAATTTAAGTGTTTTCCTAATTTCCTCTGTTTATGTCTAATTTCTTTTGACTTTTTTCTTAATTCTAATTTAATATTTAATTAAGGAACAATATTCAACAACCTAATTCATTTCAATCTCCACACAGGCGTTAATCATTTTACATCTATTCATATTCGCTTTTAATTTTATCATATATTTCAATCTTTTTTATTAGATTAGTAGGTTAGAAATAGGGATGGGCATTTGTTACCCACTATTAGTACCGTATTAATAGATTCGGAACAATATTCGGTACACATTTTTTTAGAAATTTGGCACCGATATCATCTACAGATGAACATTTTGTAACGAGTAACGGTACCGATTTCATCCCTGGTTAGAAACTCGTATTTTACACGAGTTAAATAACTAAATATTAAATAGTTAGTAATGAAGACTTATAAATTATAAATAAAAATATTAAATAGTAATTAAGATTTAAAATTTATAAAGAAAAAGTTAAATACTTAGTAATAAAGAAAAAATAAGCGGAAAAAGAATTTTGGGACGAGCCAATTGAATGGTAGGATATATGCAAATAAAATGAATCCGGTAGCTTGACAAACGGAACCGGTACCGATCAAATAACGTCGGTACGCACAAATGTAACGTTATTATCGGAACCAGCTTCAATATTTATTTTATTGATCTTCGATCGATGTAAAACACAATTTTATTTTTGGGTTACATCAGACAGCTTTTGTGTAATATAACCATTGTAAATATTTTTTTTTGTATCGTAAACCTTACCAAGTACTAACCATTACCATGACGAACCACACCGATACCACATGAACAACAGCGGTACCGACACCGATATTAATTTTTATGGCTTTCTGTTTCAGTACGATTCGGTTTTGATATTTTCCCACTATCTGTATCAAAACGGTACTGTAACATGATATAACTTTATAACTCACAACTTTATATTTATTTGTAACTTTTATTTGATTATGTCAATACTATTATAAAAAAGATTATTTTATGTTTTATGCATACACGTAATCCCCTCTTGTTATTTATTATTTACAATTTGATTGTATTACCACCATTTAAATAAATAAGTCACCTCACTTTTTATTTACAACTTGATAATATTACCACCATTTAAATAATTCACTTCATTTTTTATAAAATACAAAGTGGTGTATAAACATGAAGGGCAGTCTTGTATTTTCATATCGTCTCCGTCTCTACCATTACATCAACCACGTTCTGAAGAACATATAAAAGTGTAAACCGGCCAGCTAATTTTATTAAATTATCCCCAATTTCACACCTCATTTCTCTTTGATCAATTCTTCATATAATCAAATCAGTCAATCGTATCTCTAATTTCGAAAATCAATTGCCGTTTCAACAATCTATGGATTGAAGCTACACTTCAACATCACGCCACTATTTCAATCCACTTCCTTTTCAGGTAATAATACTTTTTCAGATCACTTGTTCTTCAATTTTCGTTTCACAGTTCTACGCATCTTCGCTAACTTGTTTGTTATTGTTAAACTTCGTAGATCTGTTTAATTGCATGTCGTTTTTTGAGTTCAAATCTGTTGGAAAATAGTCGGAATTTGAAACCCTAGCTATTGATCTCGCTATTTTGTTTTGATTTCTGTTCGTTATTTCGAGTTTATGTTTGAATTCGTCCAACTGTTGATCGTATTGCTTACGGTTTGATGCTTATAAGTTTGAAAGTTGACTGGACTTCGATTTATGTAGGTATCACTTTCAGTTAATATTTCAATCTCTCAAAAATTGAATAATAGTTGCGTTTCCGGTATGATAATCAAGAGTTGAATTGAGTTTATTTATTTTTAAAATTTTTCAGGTTTGAATTTCATTCATATTTTAGCCTCTCAAAAATTGAATACTAATTGTGTTTCCTGTATGATAATTGAAAATTGAATTGAATTTATTTTTATATTTTTGTGATGTTTTTCAGGTTTGAATTTGAATTAATATTTTAGCCTCTCAAAATTGAATACTAATTGTGTTTCCTGTATGATAATCAAGAGTTGAATTGAGTTTATTTTTTTACTTTTCAGGTTTAAATTTCAGTTAAAAAAATTTAGCCTCTAAAAATTGAATTCTAATTGTGTATCCTGTATGATAACCGAGAGTTGAGTGGAATTTATTTATTATTTATTATTTTTGTGATGTTTTTCAGGTTTGAATTTGGGGAATTAGAATGAGAAACCCTAATAGGCACCAACTGTTTGATTTGTTGCCTTGTTTTCTGCTCTTTGGATGTGCAATTCATGTGATTTTAGCTGCTGATTATGTCCCAACCGATAAGATATTGCTAAATTGTGGTGCAAACGGTGAATTAACCGATGAAGATGGTAGGCAGTGGACCTCCGATGCAGGGTCAAAATTCGTGGTACCTGGTGCTAGTTCCATAGTTTCAGATGCAGCCACCCAAAAACCTTCTGTTCCAACAGTCCCTTACATGACAGCTCGTATTTTCAGATCTGAATTCACCTACAGTTTCCCGGTAGCTCCGGGAAGAAAATTCGTTCGCCTTTACTTCTATCCTGCTGTTTATGCTAATAACCTTAATGTCTCCAAAGGTGTCTTCTCTGTTGTTTCTGGATCGTATACCCTTTTGAAAAACTTCAGTGCGTATGAAACGACGAATAACCTGAACTATGATTACATCTCAAAGGAGTATTCTATTAATGTTGATTCTGGGAGTTTGAATTTAACATTCACTCCTGCTCCAGGGACTCCTGATTCGTATGTATTTGTCAACGGTATTGAAATCGTTTCACATCCTGATATTTATTCGTCTAATGGGAATACCATGATTGTTGGTACGGGTACGTCTTTTAATATCAACAACGACACGGTTCTTGAAAATGTTTATCGATTAAATGTTGGTGGGCAGGCTATTTCAGCCTCTGGTGATACCGGACTTTTTAGACAGTGGCTTGGTGATATGCCTTATATATTCGGGGCAGCTGTAGGGGTTCCTGTGGCTACTGATCCGAACATCACAATTAGTTACCCATCGGGTATGCCTGATTATGTGGCGCCGGTTGATGTGTACAAAACAGCCCGGTCAATGGGTCCAACTGCAAATATCAACGTGGGTTTCAATCTAAGTTGGTACTTTGATGTTGATACAGGCTTTTCATATCTGGTTAGGCTCCATTTCTGTGAAGTTGCTCCAGAAATAACCAAGATTAACCAACGGGTGTTTGAAGTCTTCATCAACAATCAAACTGCCGAAACCGAAGCCGATGTGATTGGTTGGGCAACAAGGAAATTCACTCCTGTGATTAAAGATTATGTTGTTTTCTTCGCTCTCGGGGCTCCAAGGCAAGATCTATGGCTAGCATTGCATCCAAACACCGCATTGAAAGCACAAACTTACGATGCTATCTTGAACGGTGTTGAGATATTTAAAATAAACGCGAGTGACGGTAATCTTGCGGGAACACTTCCATCACCAGCACCAGTACAACCAGTCATTGACCCCAATAGAGGATTATCAAGAAAGTCAAGTAAATCAAATAAAACTGGGGTTATTGGTGGTGGTGTTGGTGGCGGCATTGCTGCTATTCTCCTTATCGGTTTGTTTGTCTGCTTTTTGACCCGTAAAAGCAAGCAAAGAAAGGATCCGAGCTCGAGTGATGGCCCGTCGGGCTGGCTCCCTCTCTCCTTATACGGAAACTCGCACTCTTCAGGCTCTACTGCCAAGACAAACACCACCGGAAGCTATGCTTCTTCCCTACCATCAAACTTATGCCGCCACTTTTCGTTTTCAGAGATCAAAGCCGCCACCAAAAACTTCGATGAATCTTTACTTCTCGGTGTCGGTGGATTCGGGAAAGTTTATAAAGGAGAAATAGATGGTGGGACCACTAAAGTTGCTATAAAACGGGGAAACCCGTTATCCGATCAAGGCATAAACGAATTCCAAACAGAAATCGAAATGCTTTCAAAGCTTCGACATCGCCACCTCGTGTCATTAATCGGTTATTGTGAAGATAATAACGAGATGATCTTGGTGTACGATTACATGGCTCACGGGACCCTTCGTGAGCATCTTTACAAAACCCAAAACCAACCGTTACCATGGAAACAACGCCTTGAGATTTGTATAGGTGCAGCCCGCGGGCTTCATTATCTCCACACGGGTGCTAAACACACCATCATCCATCGTGATGTCAAAACAACCAACATTCTGCTGGACGAGAAATGGGTCGCTAAAGTTTCTGATTTCGGGCTGTCCAAAACCGGGCCTGCTTTGGACCACACCCACGTCAGCACCGTGGTGAAGGGTAGTTTCGGGTATTTAGATCCTGAATACTTCAGAAGGCAACAACTGACTGATAAATCCGATGTTTACTCGTTTGGGGTGGTTCTTTTTGAGATATTATGTGCCCGACCCGCTTTAAATCCAACACTACCGAAAGAACAAGTGAGTTTAGCCGAATGGGCTCAACACTGTCACAAAAAGGGCATTCTTGACCAAATCATTGACCCGTATCTAAAAGGAAAAATCTCGCCGGAGTGTTTAAAGAAAGTGGCGGAGACTGCCGTGAAGTGTGTGGCTGACCAAGGGATCGAGCGGCCATCGATGGGCGACGTGTTGTGGAACCTTGAGTTTGCTCTGCAGCTTCAGGAGAGCGCGGAAGACAGTGGCAGCAAAGAGACGATGGATTTGGAAACCGGTGTTTATGACGAGGTGCCGCTGAAAGGGAAGGCGAATAGTGGCGGTGATTACGATGGAACCGTGACGGATTCTAGAAGCACCGGGATGTCTATGAGCATTGGTGGGAGGAGTCTTGCTAGTGAGGATTCAGATGGGTTAACACCAAGTGCAGTTTTCTCACAAATTATGAACCCCAAAGGTCGTTGAAATGCCGGAAACTTGATTTTATTGGGATAAATTTGTATGTTATTCTTTTCTTTTTACACACAAGTTTGATTACCTTGAGGGATTTTTATTTTTTTCCTTTTTGTTTTGGGGATATTATATCTAATTATAAATTGTATTTACAAGTATACGAGACTAAAACTAAATGTAGTAGGCTAACGTCCACGTACACCTCACCTTCAAATGTTGTTAAACACCACTCCGTGGGCGCCAAAGCAAGGGGCTTTACCTGTTAACGGGCGTGAGGGTTTTGGGTGGGGCCTACTCATTTACTCTTAATTTTATATAAAAAAGAAAAGTTTGAAAAATAATTATGTTTTTAGTTAACATCTCACTATTTACATGAACTTTTTTACTTTTTCGTTGAGATATTTTGATGAAATTGTGTAGAGTCAAATGTGTGTGGGTAGATATAACACTAAGTCAAAAGCTTCCAGTTGTTGTTAAGGTTGTAAAGTGTAATGATAGCTGTAGGTAGGTAGATTCTGGTAGTTGGATTGACAAGAATGCACTAACCATGTTCATGGTCTCCCATACCAGATCCATCGGTTGTAGATATACTGTTTATATATAAACTTCAAATTACATTAGAGGCGTAGATAGAAAGTAATATGGGTCGTTAATCTTATTATTTCAATATTTAATATTGAGATGTTATTAAAATTATAAATGATAGGAAGTTAGTAGAAGAGGAATCAACTTTTATTGTTAACTTTTTTTTCTTAATTTAGTTTTATGTTAAGTAACGTTTATATACTTAATTATTTTTATATTGAAATAAAAAATTATAATATTTAATTTCGAGTATATTATTGATATAGTTAAAAGAAATGACTTTTTTTTATAAAAAAAATTGATGCATTTTTTTATTATAATGATGCATCTAAATTATGTGAGACCCGGTGCGTCTAATTTGCCCAATTAAAATGGTATGTCTAAACTAGTTATAAAAGTGTGTTTACTAATTATTATAGTGTGTTTAACGTACAAAAGTGCGTCCAAGTTTCAAAGGTCTGACACATGATCAAGCTATGCAGTTATAATAAAACTTTTTAACTATTACACCAGTGTATTTAAAATCACCCTTAATTAAATAAATGCATATATTATCGCCTTAAAATACATACCTAGCGTTCTGGATACTTCACATGCTTCGAACTAAAAATCATTTCATATAAGAACCAGTGTGTGTCTTTGTGTTAGGTTAATCAATATTATTAAGATTCATATTTTTATTATATTTAGGGATTCAAGTGTATGGCAGTTTTTTTTTTTAAAGACATTTTTTAATTCCTGTTATAAGTGGGATTTGAACCTATGACATTCTCAAAACTTGGTGTTCCTGAAAGATTTTCCAGTACCAATGAGCCACCAACCCCAATGACCTTCTCAAGTGTATGGCAGTTGGCACCGTCCTTGGGCACGATTTGTTTGTCAAGTTGTGTCGACTTGACTTGGTTAGTAGTTGGTATTTATGTATTGTGTGATATGAAATATAAATAAGATTAGTTTGTCTCAGGTTCTTTAATTTAATGCTTTAAAAAAAGTAGTAGACTACATTTATTAAAGCCGGCAATCTTGCCCATGGCTTTTAAAAACAGGTTATTTATGGGGCATTATTCAAGTTTTAGATAACGTGAAAAACTTTCTTTTTTCTTTTTTGTTACTGGTTTTGATTAGGGTGAAGAAGGCGACTTGCTTTCTGTTAAGAAAATAAAAAATTAAAACCATTAAAATAGTATTTATATATATAGTTAAATATGACAGTTGCTAATGTCAAGAATCATGTAAAACTATATATACTTTATATAAAAGGAAGAGTTCAAATGAGTGATAACCACTTTTAAATAATTATATAATTTACAAATTATTTTTTTTTCTTTTAGTTGTTGAAATAATATTTAAGTATCTTAAACATATATATCTTGACAATAGATACTGAAATGAGGAGTCTTACATATACGTATCATATAATGTTACATATACGCGACACATAGTATTACACATACGTAACACTAACAGAATGATAATTGACGTATATGTAATACTATGTGTCACGTATATTTAACATTATGTGTCAGTTAGATTCCAATTCCAACAAATTCTGTTACATAATGTAAATTCCTTTTTGCAACGTATTACAATTTGCTCAACCAAACACATTGAAAAGGGAATTTAGATTCCAGTTTCAACAAATTCTGCAACTGAACAAATCGAATTCAGATTCCAATTTTATTGAATTTCGACAAACCAAACACTAAAGTTGTACATTCACCCACTACATAACATTTTGAGAAGTTTCTTAGTGATCCTTATTGCAGCAAAGAATTTACCCTCTAGCAAACCACCTTTTTAGGCTTTCAATAAGATGGCCGAAAGCATATACTTAGGTTTGTGGGTTTCATTATAAGTTTCTAAAATTACTTAGGCTTGCAAACGAAGATTAGAATACAACCAAAATAACAATAGACAGAAATCAAGTTTTGCATAAATGCTGCAGATAATAGTCCTACACTACGCCAGCATTTTTTTTTATTTTTTTTTTCTGTTATTATCTGAAATTTGAAGATTGGTAATCAGAAAACAGCATCAAAACAAGAACGCAGAAAATTTAGATCATAAGCTCGATCTCTCAATTATCATTAACTCGAAAATTGAATGTACTCTATAACCCACAAGCTCGGGTTTATATAGAGATTACAAAACTTGGGAAAAAAGAAAACTATTAGATCACTATTATAACTCCTAAATAAACTAGGTTTATAATTCCCTAAATGTAACAAAAACCAAGTTTCCAAAATACCCATAACCCAACTGGGCTGGGCTAATCAGCCGCCCCACCCATGAGCTCGGGTGACGGGCCTAAGTCTGGGCTTTACGTTCCAACATTCACCCCTCTAAGCCCGGACTTGGGCTTCAAGTCTTTGACTCCTAGTAGCACTTGCATCTCGCCAAATTTTACTCTCGCCAATGCTTTAGTTAACGGGTCAGCCCGCTGTTTTTCACCCGCAATATGCTCCATTTTTACTTCACCTTTTTCAATACACTCGCGTATGAAGTGATACCTTGTATTAATATGTTTGCTTCGACCATGAAACACCGGATTTTTTGTTAGTGCCAAGGCCGATTTGTTATCAACATACAAGGTTACGGTTTGAGTTGGCCATCCCGTGATTTCACTCAGTAACCCTCGAAGCCATAGTGCTTGGCATGCTGCGGCGGTGGCGGCCATGAACTCGGCCTCACACGATGAGAGAGCCACCGTAGCTTGTTTTTGAGTGCACCAAGTAATTGGTGAATCATTGAAGTAGAATACGTGCCCGGTAGTACTTTTTCCGTCATCTTTATCAACCCCGTGGCTACTATCACTAAAACCGTAGAGGGATCGAATTCCACCCCTCGTGTAGATCAAACCAAAAGAGCTTGTTCCCTTTACGTACCTGAGAATGTGTTTTAGTGCTTGCATGTGTGACTCCTTTGGGTCTTGCATGTAACGACTCGCAAGTCCAATAGAGAAACTCAGATCGGGTCTTGTATGAAGCAAGTATCTCAAACATCCAATTAGGCTACGGTAGGTAGTAGGATCAACTTGATCACCTGTTTCATCCTTATCAAGTTTCATACCCGGTTCAAGTGGACACTTTGTTGGGTTGCAATCTTGTAAGCCAGCATCTTTCAAGATTTTTCGGGCATAGCCTTCTTGTTTGATCTCGATCCCGGTTTTGGTTTGTTTAACTTCAATGCCAAGGTAAAATGATAGTAGGCCCAAATCACTCATTTCAAATTGCTCCTCCATTTGCCTTTTGAAATTTGCAATTTTTTCTGGACTTGAACCTGTTACTATCAAGTCATCAACATATATACCAACAATTAGTATATCATTCAGAATATATTTTCGGTACACCGCTGTTTCGTGTTGGCATCTCATAAAGCTAAGATTTTTAAGCACACCATCAAGCTTGAGATTCCAAGCCCGTGGAGCTTGCTTTAACCCATAAAGGGCCTTCACCAATCGATAGACTTTTTCTTCATTTCCTTCCTTTACGAAACCCTCGGGTTGAACAACGTATACGGTTTCGTTTAGCTCTCCATGTAAGAATGCTGATTTTACATCAAGATGGTGAACCTCCCACCCCTCTCGGGCGGCTAAGGCAAGAAGCAGTCGTACGGTTTCAATACGAGCCACCGGAGCGAATACCTCATTATAATCAACACCAAATTTCTGAACATAACCCTTGGCTACAAGGCGTGCTTTGTGCTTCACTACCTTTCCCGAGGCATCCTTCTTAACTTTATAAACCCATTTCAGACCGATGGGTTTAACGTTTTTCGGTAAATCAATGAGTTTCCAAGTGCTATTTTTCTCAATTGAGGCAATTTCAATCTCCATAGCTTTGACCCATTCTTTTATTCCTGCAGCCTCAGAATAACATGTTGGTTCACCGTCTTGAGTTAACAGCAGCTCGAGATCGTCGTCATTCCTGTTTTCCCCATACCGAACCTTACCACCTAAAACATAATCATCAAGCTTTTTCGGAATTTGCGAGGTTCGAGTCGAGCGCCTTGGGGTAACAGGAGCTGGAACATTCTGCTGTAACTCACTCGAATTACCTTCATCTTCACTTGAGTCAGAACTTATTGCTTGCGGACTGTTTCGAGCTGCTGGACTGGGCATCGCGGAGCTGGACTGTTCTGGTCCGGGCTCGGTTTCATGTGCAGCTGAGGTTGACAACTGCACAGGGCTGTTGTGAGGGCCGTTGTGAGGGTCAATTGACTGTGCCTCCTGCCCGGTCAGATCAGTTTGTGTCCTTGAGTTCGTAGGGACACGCAGAACCCCTCCCGGGTCTTCAAAGTTGACAATAAAATGATCCAAGGACTGTTTAATACTTGTTTCTAGTTCATTTGTCTTTTCCCAGTTCCAACTTTGCCTTTCGTTGAACACAACATCTCGGCTAACATGAACACGATTCTTTACCGGATCATACATTCGGTAGGCTTTTGATCCGGGCTCCGATCCGAGATAGACCATTGGTTTGCTTCTATCGTCTAATTTCTTCAACCTTGTTGTCAAGGGCGCTTTTACATACCCAATACACCCAAATAACCGTAAGTGCTCCAGGTTGGGTTTGTTCCCTTTGAGTGCTTCGTAAGGCGTTTGATTTGATAACGCCTTTGTAGGGACTCGGTTGAGTATGTAAATTGCATGACGGGCAGCCTCTCCCCATAATATTTTTGGGACATTTGTGCCTTTTAGCAAGGTACGGGTCATCTCGATCACAGTTCGGTTCCGCCGCTCCACCACACCATTTTGTTGCGGTGTGTATGGAGCGGTAAAGTGTCTCACCACCCCTTCTTTGTCACAGTAACCTAAGAAATCTTTTGACATAAATTCCCCACCTCGGTCGGTTCGGAATACCTTGAGTTTGTGACCGCTTTCTCCTTCCGCAAGGCTCTTAAAAGTTTTAAAAGCTTCAAAACTTTCGTCTTTCTGTGCTAGGAGGATTCCCCACATAAAACGTGAAAAATCATCAACAAGAAGGAAAATATATTGTTTTCCTCTTGGTGTACTTGGTGAGATTGGACCGCATAAGTCTCCATGAACCAAGCTTAACGGTTTTGTTGCTCGGAAACTTGCTTGGTCGGGAAAGGGATTTCTTGCCTGTTTTCCTGCTAGACAAATCTCACATGATTTAGTACTAAAAATAAGTGAAGGGACACCGCATACCATTTCTTGTGTTGTAAGGGACTTCATGGCATCAAAGTTTAGGTGTCCTAAACGTTCGTGCCATAGCCATGTCGGGTCATGCTCCTTTGACAATAAACACATAGGTGCTCCCGCTGCTAGTTTGACTTTGTAAAGGCGATTCTTTGATCTGAACACTTTGATGATCAGTTTCTTTGTTTTGTCAAAAACAAGCAAGTAATTTTCATCCATGAAGAACTTGCATCCGTTTTCAGTGGCTTGTCCCATGCTTAAAATATTGCTCTTTAAGCTAGGGATGTAGTAAACGTTGGAGATAAACCTCTCTATGCCGTCATCACATGTCACTAAAATCGAACCTTTTCCTTTTATCTCTACGTGTGAACCGTCTCCAAATCGAACCTGACCTGTTACTTCTTCGTTTAGCTTTGAGAAGTAGTGTTTTTCCCCGGTCATATGATTACTGGCACCATTGTCGAGGTACCAGAGTCCGTCTTCCTTTGGTTCAGACTCGAATGTCTTTGGATTCACCTTATCTTCATTAAGAAACACTTGTTCGATTTTCATTAGAACCTCGGTCTTCTTCTCGGTGGCATCGGCATAGTTGGATTCTTCCTTCTTCCCTGTTCTATCCGGGCAAACTGAAGCATAGTGCCCGAATTTGTCGCAACGAAAACATTGAACCCGAGATTTATCCTTTTTCTCCCCGGTTTTCTCAGTTTCATGGCTTTGATCGCTGGGTTTAGATCGCTCTTGTCGTGCTCGGCCACCCCCCTTCCCACGACCACGACCTCGGTCACGGGAACTTGTTTGGCCATTAAACTTTCCTTTAGAACCTGATGAGACATCTTTGGAATTGTTAGTACCATAAACTTTATTGAACATCAACTTACTTTGGGTCTCGTGTTCGCCATCAACGCTTCTTACTCTATCCTCGTAGGCTTTGAGACGTCCTACAATTTCTTCAAACTTGATGGTTTTAAGATCCACAGTTTGTTCAATGGAAGCCACGATGTTTATAAAACGTCTAGGCATCATCGTTAAGAATTTTCCCACCATTTTCTTCTCTTCAAGGATAGTTCCAAGGGCTGAGAACTTTGTGACAAGGCTAGCAATTCTTCCAGCAACATCATCAATAGAATCCGAGTCTTTCATCTTCATAGACTCGAATTCTGTGTTTAGGGTTTGAAGACGAGCCTCCCTTACCCTTTCTGCTCCAACGTGGCGAGTTTTAACGGCTTCCCAAATATCTTTTGCATCTTCATATTGAGCAATCTGCATTATTTGGTCTTCCGGCAGGGCCTGAAACAAGTACGCAACAGCTGCTGCGTTCTTTTTCTCATCCACTTCCACACCGATTGCTGGTTCAACTACTTCCCATAAACCGTGGTGTCGGAACACGGCTTTGATCCGGACTGCCCATATGGTATAGTTGCTGTTGTTAAGCATCGGAACTTGAAGTGGGATGTGGGTTTTTTCTTGATACTGTATGACTTGGGTAACTGGTGGTGTATCAGACATCTTTTTGTTCTTGCGTGAATAGGTGATCGGAGTGGATGGCTGTTTAGTGGGAGACGACTCCAGACTTGAGGCCAACCACTGTTTGGTTTATAGAACTTTCGAACCCTGCTTGGATCTTCCTTTTTTTTTTTTTTACTTGCGTACCAAGGTACTCCAGAAGTTTAAAAAAACTGCAGGTGATTATAGGCTTTGAGGATCAGCTAAGCTCTGATACCAATTGAAGATTGGTAATCAGAAAACAGCATCAAAACAAGAACGCAGAAAATTTAGATCATAAGCTCGATCTCTCAATTATCATTAACTCGAAAATTGAATGTACTCTATAACCCACAAGCTCGGGTTTATATAGAGATTACAAAACTTGGGAAAAAAGAAAACTATTAGATCACTATTATAACTCCTAAATAAACTAGGTTTATAATTCCCTAAATGTAACAAAAACCAAGTTTCCAAAATACCCATAACCCAACTGGGCTGGGCTAATCAGCCGCCCCACCCATGAGCTCGGGTGACGGGCCTAAGTCTGGGCTTTACGTTCCAACAAAATTCTCGTAGTTTTTTTATTTTTTTTCATCAAAAAATTGCCTTGTTATTTTTCCTCTATAATATATAGGGAAAGCTCTTATTTTGTAAGAGCTGAAGAATTTTGTTGAAGTTTTTGACTAGAAAATCTAATACTATTACTAACTAGCCTTTGATAATCAATTAGGCAGCTATACTTATTGAACCCAACAGACCCAAAGCAGTTGAACCCTCAAAAGTCCACACACTTCATGACAGGTTCACATTCCTAACAAACTATAAAACTTGACATAAATATTTAAAAGGAGAATAATACACAACAAAACCCACCCTCTTTTTATGTTTTTTTGTTAACACACTATCTTTGTTTTTCTTTTGCTAAATGGCCTTTTTAACTAGTAATTAAATGGATATTAAGCACAAATTTAGTAAAACACGAAACGAAACAAACCGTTTTTCAAAGGTCACAACGGTCCAAACGGTTCAGGGAGTGATTCGAACCCAGTATCAAACAACAGACCTTCATCGATCTTGTCATCTGCACTGTGTAACCAGCTTGTGTTCTTCAAATCTTCTTTTAATAAAATTGTGTCATACCTTGAGCTTTCATAAATGTCAACTTCTGATGATAGTTTAGAAGAATGTGGACTTTGATCATCTATGGGCTGACCTCGGTTCCATAAATATCTGTTACTGAAGTTTCCATTTTCAGACCCGAGACCGTTATTGGTCGAACCGTCTATGGACCCTGGTGCACTTGAGGTGCGTCCCGGTTGGGTCCTGGTGTTGCTGGATCTAATGCTTTGAGGAAAGAGTGTTGACCCTGAAAGCGGGCGTGCACTTCCATTTCTTATATCCTGTAGATGTAACAATGAAAATGTTTTCGGGAATATTTAAAGGATTTTTTTTGAAACCAAGATATAAGAAAAGATCTGTCATAATTTCATACCATATGTTTGATTGCCATATCTAGTGATTTCTTCGAGATATTCCTCCCGAATCCCGCACCATTCTCTGAATTTAATGACTTCACAGGTTTTCTAGTCAGTGATTCAGGCAAATGTGAAGTTCTTCTAGGCTCTACATTCTCCACCACATGCCCGTTACCGTGGGCCCTCCCCCTTCCAGTGGGATCCACAACCCGCCCCCTAGTAACTATAGGTGAAGAATGTCTTCTTGTAATACTACCACCAGTATTAGAAGCTTCTAAACTCCCCTTCACGGTAGTGGACCCACTTGGGCGCGGCCTACCTGCTGACAAAGGCCGTTCGGGCAAAGTTGTTCTAAGATTAGGTGGTGTTTCATGTGAGAAATCAGGTAGATTGATCGGCTGAGGTGGTTGGCGTACATGTGGACTAGGCGAACTTGGTCTAGAACCAGACCCCACGGTTCGGGGATTTGACGACAATCCACGTCCAGCAGAAGCCGAAGATGTGGTGGATTGGGAGAGAGAAGGTGTTACGGTTCTACGGGTCGGAGTGGATGATTGGGAAACGGGTCGAACCATGGGTGAATTCAAGCTTCCAGGTGTTTGTGGTCGGGAACTAGAACTAGGCGTTGAAGGTCTTGTGGTTTGTGAAGGTCTTGTTGTTCTATCAGTGGAAGTTGTGGGGGGAGATGGGCGGGTTCTAGAAGGAGTGGACCCACGTGACGGGGTTGTACGGGTGGCAGACGGGGTGGACGCTCTTGCTGATGTGGACGAGCGGTTAGTTGGGGTGGATGGTCTTATGTAAGACGAAACAGAAGCAGAGCTTGTGTTTAGGATGTTTGTGTTTCTATTGGAGTAGTTTGTATATTGGGTGGTTGAGATTGAAGAACGTGTAGCTGAACTGCTTCTTGTTGGTCTTGTTGAAGGATAACTGCTTTCAGATTGAGATACAGAGAGCTGCAATTGACATACATAATTAAGTTTGGTTTGTGCTACATAGAATAGAAATGAACTTTATGCCTTCTTTATTTTGGTAACCAAATTAAATTAGGAGCAAACTTACAATTTATTACCAATTTTAGCAACCCAAACAACAATTTAACTGTAAATTGCTGGCGTGGCACATGGTTATGCCACGCTAGCTGCTGTGTCATATGCCACAAATGAAAAGAAAAATGCTTATGAAAAAAATTATTTACAAGTTTAAAGTTATCTTTTCTAGAACTTATATTTTAAAATATTTATTAAATGTCACATAAGATGTCACATGGCATCTACATGTACACTAAATTGACAAATAATATGTCATGACAACAGTTTTTAAAAGTTCAGCAAACTTTATGGGTTCAACAGGTCATCTGTTGCTACAACCGGTAATAAAATATAACTCGGTTGCTAAAATAGGTAATAAAGTGTAGTTGGTTTCGATTTTGCGCATAACTTCAATTTGGTTGCTAAAACCAGGACAAAAGTGTAAGGTTTGTTTCTTTCATGCAGTTTGCCAAAGGATCAAATGCAAAGCATGTTGTATGAGCAAACAGTGTAATAAGTATAAAAGAGAAAAAAAAACCACCAACCCTTGATGTCTTGTTTATAGAACTTGATCTAACTGAAGACTTGCTTCTTGCAGGGACAGGTGTCGGTTGAGATTCTTTTGCTTCTAAAGGAACGAGAGGGGTTCCTGGAGGCGTGAGAAGCCTGTAAACAGTAAACGTGATGCTTCATTATTCATGGGTCAAGCATGATACTTTCCGAAATCAGGGAAGAAAAAGATATAAAACAAGTTTTATTATGTCTTTAAGTGTACTTGTGCAAAGATTATGATGTCCACCTATCAGTTATGCACTCACCTTACTGTAAATTTTTTTAGCATGCAATAGTAACTATTCATTTCGATGTATAACAGCTGGAATTAGTTAATGAAGATTACTTGAAATAGATGAGTATCAATGTAATTAGAATAAAGGTAAAACTGTAATTATATAAAAACAATAGTAATTAATTTCTTCATAATTAAGCTAGAAGTATTTATTGGAGATCAATTGAAATAGACGTGCATCATTGTGATTTAAAGAACATTATATAACAAAGTCGATTCTTTGCCCAACAACTAAGAGGTGGCTAAAAGCCTAAAAAACAATCTGCTTCCACTTAACATGTATGTCAAAATATATTTACTGGTAAAAGGTAGCAACCTAGAAAGGGTGAACTTTTAAATGGTAACGGAAAGCGGAAACGATGATCATTCACAAATGTACTACAATCTATCTTACTAACAGTTACTATATGTTACGAGAAAAATCTTGCAAAATTCTCGAATAATACCAAAACAAATAGATGATACAGTTGGCTCTGCCAAGATTGATAATCCCTTCTTTACAAACTGACTAATATGAACAACCAAGGCAAACAAAATTGGCATTAAAAGGAAGTGAATGTTTAACACAGGGAAGATGAAGACACAGCAAAATTAACATCTATCACACTCTAAATTTTAAATGTTAGATGATATCAGACAATGATTTAAAAACATATTGGAACAACAATCGACAAAAACCTAAATCAAAACTGGTAATTAAATAGTCCAATTTCACCTCGTATAATTTTCCTAACCGATTAACTGATACAAAATTCAATAGATCGGTCATCAAATACAGGTGATTCCACTAAACTAAAAGATGCTGGATCTGAATCAAAGGTGAGATCAAGGTTCAAATAAGTTCCTAGAAAACTTACCAATCGTAATCATTCTTTCCCCCTTCATTAGACGAGAGCAGATCATCTAATATACTTTTAGCAGGTTTTGCTGATCCAACTGAAAGCCTCGCTAATCTCGCTTGCACTAAATAAATGCAAATTTACACATATACATAAAAACAAACTCGGACTAAACTAAGTACCAGTAGTCATAATAAAAATAAAAAAAGACTGATCACAATTGAAACCCTTGCATAAATCCAAAGCAGACGCATATTATTATAGGCACAATAAGTCAAAAAACATGAAATAGCAGCATAAACGACGTCGTTCCGATGATTACTCCGTAAAATACTTGATACCGACACCAGAAGAACTATCGTTATCAAAATTAGCGAATCATCTAAAAATCGTATAGCAGATGTGAAGCAGATCAATCAAATCTAAGTGCTAAATCAGTAAATCATAAAATTAAAAGCAGAGAACAGTAAATAGTAAACGTACAGTCAGATTCGTCGGACGATGAGGCCGGAAGACTGGTACGATTACGAGAAAAGAGATCCATACCGTTGCCGTTAGAATTCTCAACAGAGTTGTTTCTGGTGAACGGCATGCCTCGTCTGTGAGGCAACACTCCGTTCGTCATAGCATTATGATTGCTGTTGTGATTGTGATTCCGACCTCTGACGCCGATCAGCAAGTCCTTGGAAGAGCTCCGATTCATCATCATAGATCAATTGACAGCTATGGAAGCTAGGAATTCATGTGATATACTCTGGAAAGCAGGTAGAGAGAGAGAGAGAGAGAGAGAGAGAGAGATCTAGTTGACGGTGAAGACCAGAGGAGTGAAGTTTATGAACATTTCTTTTTCCTCTGATGCAGCCATGTGACTCATTGCTCCACCTCCCTTGATATCATTTTTTGTTTATTCAAAATGGATCTTGAAAATTAAATGAGATCTAACAAAAATAAAGATATTTCATTTCTTATTGTTACATGACCTGCAATATTATTTTTTATTACATCATGTCACTTAAAAATATGAGTATATAAGTATGCGAGTCGTCGTTATAAAAAGACTTATATAATCGTTTTATATATCATAGTTAAAACAAAAAATATACTATTGGTATTGTAATTCTTCTTTATTATTGACTGAACCTCTCTAAATTTAATATGTAATTTTCATAGTTTCCTTTATATTAAATAAACTCTTATTTTATATATTAATTATAAAACCCTTAAACACCGTTAGTACACGAAAAAATGCAATATAGATGGTGTTGTGTGTATCATACGACCCGTATCATTTCTAGTAATGTATACAATTTTATCTTTGACTTGGATGAGATGTAGTGAGGCATAAATATAGAACGAAATAAAATGAATTCTTTTTTGAATCAAAATATAAGGAATTCCTAAATTCGAAGACCTCACAAGATAATAGGCTAAACTGATCTAAGGATGAGATCGGTACCGGTACTGATACTGTATTTCTTGAGAAATAGATACCGAATACCTTACCGGATTTATCGGTACGGTACCGTTACTCGTTAAAAAATGTTCATCTCTAAATGGTATCGGTACCAAAAATACCGATATTGAATTCCTAGAAAAATGGGTACCGAATACCATACCAAATCTATCATACGAAGTCTATCAGTACGATACCGGTATTCGATATCAAATGTCCATCCCTAAACAAATTTACATAATCTTATTACATTAATGGGTTTCAAGTGAGAGAAATAACTTTTTTTGAAAGGCATGTGAGAGAAATAACTGATAACAAATTTGCAAGCTACTTAGGCTAAAAGATTACACCGGCTTGATATAAATAGAATTTAAACATGATCCATAAACATAAAAGATGTTAGGTCTCATAAACGTGAACATTTATGGTTGACCCATACTATACTTAACATGGACCCCAATTTGTTTTTTTTTTAACGACAGATCTATCCTACTCGTACTTCTAAATTACACCAAATATTTCACCCCATGCCTGGATTTGAACTCAGGACCTCCCATCTAAAAAACAATAGCCTCTACCAAGTGAGCTAGGATCTCCCATCTAAATTACATCAAATATTTCACCCCAATTTGTTTTAATGTCAATTCTTTCATACATTTTTCCAATCATGAATTAATGTTCCTTCAAGAACACCTCACTTTTAGAAACAATTCCAATCTAATGTTACTAAATTGCCCATCTTTTAAAGGCATCTCCTATGTTTGCATCCAAACTTCAAGAACACCGTTTTATCTTTTTATTAAACAACTTTTTTAAGTTCTCTTTCGTTTTTACAACGACATAACTTTTTTTTATTTCCGAATACACCGTCGCAACGTACTTTTCTTTAACTACGTTTCAATACCGACCCGCCACAACGCACAGTAACTACCTACTCGTTAATTATATATAATTATTGTTTATATAACTATTAAATAATGGGGCTACGGTCTTCTTTACAAGAGCATCAAAACATGCCAAAAAGTGTTCAAAATAAAGATTAGATAAAGATATTCAAAAACGGTGTATTTAAAATGAAAATGTTGTGAGTGAGAAATCGGATGAAAACATGTTCTACATAACATACGATAATGAATAAACCCTAAAATAATTTATAATTATCTTTAGTTGTATTTTACTCTGAATCCGGACATCTCTTAACAAGATAGAGAATATGAATATCATTATTCATTTCTGGGACCTCATGAAAATATGAAGATGCACGTATTTTAATTGTTAGAGGTTTGTATATGATTGACCATCACCATCATTAGTTGTTTTTATTTCCTTATCAAACATGGAACCACGTGAGGGTGGGACGAGAGGCATCCCATGTTGCTCCTATTATTGTTGTGCACTTCGTCACATTATAGCCCTTTGAATCTTACACTATCTATGATAAAGATAACTCAACCGATACAATAATATTCAAACGTACAATCATCACATATATTATAAGTGTTGAATATACATGTCTAACTTATTTAATGTTAGTTACAATAAAGTGTATTAATTAATATAATTGTACATAACATATATACAAAAGTAACTATTATATTTAAATATATATACTACATAACAAATACGCACATCCTGACTTGTTTGATGTAATTTTAATTTATTTTGATCAACAAGTCAATCCAAGTACACCAAAATAGCCAACGGTTGTTAATCATAGAACGAGTTCAGTATCAAAGAATATAGTTGAGTTGTGTGTTTCAAAACCAGTTCAGTTTCAATGAGTATGTATGTATTTATAGATGTATATATATGAATTTACGTATACATATAGTTGTATGTATCATGCGTACGTTATACATGGTTTTGTATTTTAACACACATTTAGATCAAAATCATAAGCTTCTACTTTTTTACTCGTCCAAAACTAATCTAATAGAAACTATATTCGGGTAGTCCCTTCATATGGCTGTTTTTTGAATACTTTATCTCATTTAAGATTTGATTGCGTATTAGCAAATATAGTATTTAAGAATAATTCAATAAAAGTCCTCCTTTTATATGCATAATATGGGAGTTAAGGGGAAATGTTTTTTTGATTTTTTTTCTTAAATATTAAATATGTTAATACATGGTCGAGTATGAGATAAAATATTTAAAAAGTGAGTTAGAATTAACTACCTTAAACCATAACGATTTTAGGTTAGTTGTACAAGATTCCACGTGTTATGGTACATCGGATCTTTGAAACATTTGGACGGTTTCATTAATGTAAAGTTGTTGATGACAATCAAGCAAAAAATGAAAGAAAAAAAAAAAGAAGACACATTAGTGTTCTTGTATAGATTGTAATTATGTGACTTTATTGATTATGATGTAGTTAAAAAACATATATGATATGTCGTGGGTTTATGGAACGATATAGTTTTTGGTCGGGACATGGTGAATTATTTGATTATAATAACATTTGTTTGTTTATGATTGTAATGATGTTGAGAACAATGATTTGTATGATAAAGATGATGATAATTTTGATTAAACGGTACATGATTTGGAAGATCATTTGCTCAAAAGAATTTTTTAAAAATTCAACAATTATTTGTTGACTCAGAAAAACTATTTGTACAATGGGTGTACGAACGGAAATTTATATATATAATATATAAAATTTACAAAATTTAATAAACTAGAGAGTTTTAAACCCGCTTGTTGCGACGGAAAGCCAGTGGAAGTAACTCAGGTGCTCAGTGGCGAAGCTTGAAGAAAGCACAGAGGGGCTTTTTTTTCCCCTATTATGGGGGGCCGAAACTATAAAATTTTCGCCCGAATACACATAAATTAACATTATTAAGCGAAAAATCAGCCGAATATGTATAAATTAACACTACTGAGCGAAAAATCGGGGGAGGGGGGGCGGCCCCTAAGAAAGATTCGCCCCTGCACGTGCTGTCGTGGAGTGTAAATGATAACCCGTAATTAAAAGTTAAAGCCTAAAACTAAATATAAAAAAAATTATTAAGGAATTTTAAAAAATATATATTAGTAAGGAAAAAGAATATACTTGTTTTAAATATATATTCTTAAAGAAAGGTAAAAAGTGTTGAAAAAAGTTGAATATATATATATATATATAGGGGAGGGTTCCAGAGAAAACCAAGAGTTAGACGAAAACCAAGAAAACCAACTTTTCACCATTGATTGAAATTAATCAATGGATGAGATTAATTAGTGGCAAATCTGTAAATATTTAATGGATAATGAATATAATTAAATGCTATAGGGGTATATTGGGTAGTTTGTAATTTTTATATTTTGGAAACAATAAACCAGTTACGTATATGTAACTTATACGTAACTTAGACGAGTTACGTATACGTAACTTAGATGAGTTACGCATTCGTAGCTCATACAAAAAAGTGGCAAAATTAAACAAGTTACGTATACGTAGCTAATATATTAATATGGGTCAACAAAACATAAAAAAATGGGAATAATGGGTCAACATAATATAAAAAAATGGAAATAAACCAGTTACGTAGACGTAGCTCAAACGAGTTACGTATATGCAGCTCATACAAAAAAATAGCAAAAACGAGTTACGTGTACGTAGCTAATATACTAAAATTTTTAGGATAGTTTCATAAACTAGAAATCAACCTAAAATTTGATGAAACTAACATCACCATGAGTTGCAGATTACATGATATCATAGAAAACGTGTTGTTTAGAATTACACAAAAATCAAATATCATAGAAAACCCACTATGTTGTTTAGAATTCAGAAACTTTTAACCCTAATACAAAGAAAACCCTTGCATTGTTTATGATGCATTATACAAACATCAAATATCATATTATAATCTGCATTTCATTATTTAAAAAAAAAATCAATGGAACCATACATTACAACAGTGTGGTATCACAAATCAGAGTGTGAAGGAAAAGTGTAGACTAATTAAAAAAGTAGACTATTTAACTTGGAACGTGATCTTTATGGAGGGAAGATAATAGATGAATGTATTGCCATCCCAATCCAAACAATACATATAGCATCCACTAGAGTACCGGATCACTTCTTGCATCAGATTTGTTAAAAGTGGTAGTGCCATTGACCGATTATTTTCTTCATCATGCAGTGGTTTATAAAATTTAGAGAGAGCGAGAGAGATAATTCACGAACAGGAAAACTTTGACTCCATTCTCTAGAAACAAAATTCGTTTGAATGAGATATTTGAAATTGATAAATACCGATTAAAATGGAAACTGAAATCAGGTTCCTAAAATAATGGAATCATTTTGAAAAAATAATCTTTGATGATATGCAATCTATCTTTAGTTTCAAGAGAATAAAAACGTAAAAATGGGAGAATAGTTAGGGATTTTGGATGGAAAAAACAATAAATATTAAATATAAATTAATGTAGATTTACTAAAATACCCTTTTATATAAAAAAGAAATAATTAAAATCTAAATTTTCTGATTGGCTGAGATTGGTTTTCTTGGTTTTCGCCTAACTTTGTGGTTTTCTCTTGATCCTCTCCCTATATATATATATATATATATATATATATATATATATATATATATATATATATATATATATATATATATATATATATATATTAAAACTAGATGACGCCAGCTAGGCCAGCGCTGCATCTGCGTTTAAACCGCAAACATGGGATGAAGCGCGGATTAAACCCGCGTCTTGTGTTTGCGGGAGTGGGTGGCACGTATACGTAACATATGCGTTAACTTAGTAGCTTATCAAAGTTATAATTCTAATACGTATATTTAACTTAGTAGATTATATCAATTTTTAAGTCCAGTTGTTTGATTTTGGAGCAAAAACTCAATGGTTTGATAGGAGTGAGTAATTGAATGAGAATTGAAAGGGTATTTAATGTGGTTACCAAAATTAAGTTAAATGAAATTACCTGTACTCTATATCATTAAATTTAATTGATTTAAACATCTTTATATTTACAGTTTTACTACTTTAGGATAATAACCATTGATTAAGCTTAATCAAGGGTTAAAATTTAGTTTTTATGGTTCTTATGTAAAATTCGGTTATCATTTGATTAATATGCTTTTTAATTAGTTAATGATAATATGAGATATTATAAAACTACGTCGTGCCCGCATGATGCGACGAGAAACAGAGATAGTTATAATCACATAACATGTTAATTTTTTTAAATAAAAAAAATATAGCAATATCATCTTTAAAGGAAAAACTTATTTAAAAGATCATGGGAAAATTTGTTTAACAAGTCAACGATATATTAATATATTGGGGTTGTAGTAGTGGTTTCATTGCTTTGCTTAGGTGCAGTAGACCTAGGTTCGAAACTAGCAACCTTGGCTTTTTTTTGGCTTTTAATATTTTTTTTCTTGCGGTTTAATTTATAACTATAAACTTTATACGCTCTTCTCGCGCATGGTGGGTTTATCTACATGTTTTTTCTTTAATTTATAAGTTTTCGATGACGTTGATTTCTTTTGCGGTTTACACGCCGCAACACACGTGTGTAAAATTTATAATTTTCGCCCGGAAACCGTCGCAGCGCGCGGGGCCTCATTCTAGTATGTATTAAAAAGTGATGACTTACCACGCGTACGTGAAAGATACATGTTGTACATGATGATGAAGGTGAAGGCACGTGATGAACGTGAGCTGAAGCTATGAATTAGACCACATATTCTTCTTTACAGGGCTGGGCCAGACCTTCAATCCAATTTCACATGGCCCATCACCTCTTAAAATAATCAAATAATTTTTATACTAATGGGGGTGGGGCTTTGGGGTGGGGGTGAGGAGGATTCCCATAGTAGGGGGTTTCCTCCTTGATGATGTTTCTGGTGAGTCAGATATGGAGCATCAAAATCAGTATGAACGGTTGACACCCGTCTCCGGAAGGCTCACTCAGATTAGGCAGACCCAAAATCAGTTGGGACTCGTCGAGAAACAACATCGCTTCAATCGATTGGCGTGTGGTGTGTTCTAACCGATATTTTGGAACAAAAATAAACCTAGTGCTTTAATCGATTGACTGAATAAAGAAAATTAAGTTATTCTAAGTTTTTGGATTTTTGACTTTTTGACCATCTTCAAACAGAGCCTGAAGAACTCCTACTTCACTGAAACAAAAATTTAATTGATGAGTGACACCGGGAAGGAAGAACCGTTAAAGAAAAGGTCAGAAAAGGGAACCTCACCGCCTGTTAGCAGATCTCGTTCCTGCGTGAGCCAGGTTCGCAGTCTCCACATCTTGCTAGTGATAGCCAGATCCACCTACTTCACTGTCGGTCACAGGTTCTAAGTCCCGATATTTATCCACTCCAAACATGCGTTTACATTTTTATTAATTCACAAGCAGTGCATAATTTTACCAAAATGTTTGTGGGACTAAAAATATGAGAATGTTACTCTTATTTTTACGGTTCCTTGTGTTCAAGCGCCTGAGAGTGGAGCACAAAATTCATACGCACAATATAATAATTAGATGTAAAATCTTGTGATAAAATCTCAATTGAACAAAGTGTATAAGCTTAGGACACTTCTGGCTTCTATGAGGGATAACTAGTAAGTCAAGGATACAGTTCTCACTGCTGAAGGTACAACTCAAGTCCTTAGTTTTAGGTATCCCTTAGGTACAAGGAAGGACTAAAAAGTCAAACCCTAGCAACGGGTTAAAAAATTAAAGGAGTATGGAACCCTAGTAGAGAGATTTTGCAAATAGAAGGGATGAGAAGGAGATGGAGATGGATATGGAAGTAGGGTACGAGTAACCCCTTGTACAAGTTTCGATGCATACAAGTTTAAGAAAAATAAAAAGGATTAAGAGGAAAGAGGACCCTTGTTTTGATGTTAAGTAAAGAGGAAAGATGGAAAGTATACTGAGCATGTACTCTCGGTCATTATCCTTTGGTTATAAATGGATATCTTTCATAAGATAGGTCTCTGACAAGGCACGTGGCCTCCTGACCAAATTGACAGCTTAGGGTACTTATCTAGCAAGTCTAATAAAAAAATGGAGAAAGGGAGAGATTTATTGTCTTCACACGTTAAAGGTACAACTCAAAGGTATTTGATAGAGAAACCACACCCTGTCATCACCGACAGTACCTACCTTCTGTAAATAAAAGGAAATAGTACCCTACACGGCTGGCATAGGGTAAAGACAAAAAAGGTCTCTGACAAGCAAAGATTGAAAGGCTCAAGAAATATGAAAAAGCGACAATGCTTTTACGTATGTCAATCACAAAAGCATAAAAAGTCTTTCTAAAAAAAAATAGTACCCTACACGACTGGCATAGACTAACCCTATACAGCAGCACTCCGACCTACCACAGATGCAGACTCTTAGTTCCTTATATCCCAAGGTTTACCCCAATGGTCAAGAACCTCCGATAAAGGCGTCTCATCTCATCAGATGGAAGAAGTGATTCTCATCTCTAATGGTGGTGGAATCTTATAAAAATTATATCTCATAAGATAAAGACGTCCCCATCTCACCAGATAGGAGAAATGATCATCACCTCTAATGGTGACGAAACCTTGTAAAATTATATCTCAGAAGATAGAAGAATCTCCATCTCATCAGATGGAAGAAATGATTCACATCTTTAATGATAGTGGAATCTTATAAAATCATATCTCACTAGACAATGGATAAAAACTCCCTTCCCGTGAGGTGGTGGAGATTGTAATTTCCCAAGAAGAAACACAACTCTACTCCCATACGATGAAAAGTGGGAGAAACAGACTTTCAGAGAGGAACGTAGAAAAGTCATCCAGAAGAAGCCAAACTGATATTCTCCTTCCAGAAAGAGCTGAAATGATATTTCTCTTTCCAGAATGAGTTGAAATAATATTTTTTTCCAAGAAAGAGTCAAACTTATATTCTTCTTCCAGAAGGAGCGAAACTAATACCCCCTTCACAGAAGAAACTAAACGGATGCCTTCCTTCCAAAAAGACACAAACCAATGTAGAGACTTGAACCGATACTTTCTTTCAAGAAGGGATTTACTTGATATTTTCTTCCAGAGAAGGAGAAGGGTCAGCCAGAAGAACCCGAACTGATAGTGTTGGTCTAAAAAGGCATCTGCTAGGGGTCTCAGCTTACCAGTCCCAGCCACGAAATAACAGAAGCTTGTCTCAAAATCCTCAACTCATCTGCCCTTCTCAAATGAGGAAAGACCCCATTTTAAAAGGTTTGTGAATATAGGACCTTGTAATAAAAAGATAGTGGGCTATTTGTCACCTCATAGACTCAGAAGAAGAGGTAACTGAATGCATACATTCGGAGGAGGTAAACTCATCCCTCCCCCCACGGTTCTATATACATAAATGTTTCTACACGAAAAAGATTGTTCGGTGCGCATATGGGTGGTCCTCAAGCATTACCTCGGTCAGATCCACCATGTCCACCTTCTAGTTAAAGGTGATACCGGGACTCGCAGGTAGTGTGAAAGGCCCCACATATCCCATCGTTATGATCAGGGTTCCTCAAGCATTACCTCGATCAGATCCACCTTATACACCTTATGTTTAAAGGTGATATAGGGACTCGTAGGTTTTGTTAAAGGCCCCATGTACATCTCACGGTAAATGTAATCCCCAGGAAATTCCGACCTTATTTTAACTTTTCTAGAACATGTAATTTCATTATTTATGATTTGTATTAAGGAAAAACATCTTATTTATTCATTATAATTCATACATACATATATTGAATGCAATTATTTCAAATTCAGTAGTAATAAATATTTATATAAATTTTATTATTCTATGAAATAAATATATATATATATATATACACTAAATTATTTCTAAACATACATATATATATATATATATATTAAAATCAAAGGTCAATCTATAAATTTTATAAAAATTAGGGTTTACATTGATAAGAATACCAAAAAAAAGGATTTATATCATTTAATAAACCGCGTTTATTTTAACATTAATTTATAAAATAATAATTTATTAGATTTTATAAATTATAAGATTTAGTAAATTTATGTTCTACAAATGTCTTGGGTTCAAGATGTAATTTTTGAAATTTAATTCCAACTTTCATTTGAACCCACTCACAAGTTTTGAACCCACACTGTTTACCCTTGAAACCCCCTTAGTCACCTTGGACCTTCCCAATTTAAACCTCCTTGGTTTTGAACCCTACCTCATCTAATCTTGACTTTAGAAAAGTCAACAAACCCAAACCAATTTCAATTTGCTTGAATTCCATGATGTTAATACACCCGAACCATACATAGATGTTACTCGGGCAAACCGAGACGATTGTACCAACTTAATTTGCTCAAATACATGGTTTTAAACCCATTCTTCCCAAACTCGCTACTGTTGACTTTTCCAAAGTCAAACCCGGTCAATTCCATTTCAATTCATGGAATTTCAACATGTTTAATGACATCAAAACGTGCATAAGCGTTAGCCGACTCCTCCTTAACAACTTTAAAGAGCCAATTTAAGTGTAATCAAAGGAATTAACGCAGACTTAAAAACCGAAACCGTCCTAGTCGTGAAACAAATCGTTTCGTGTGTTCTATGTGGAATTAACCTATAAAATGGAGTCCCACTCCTTCTCAACATCCCTTTTGAGCTCTCTGAAATATCAAACGCACCTAAATCCGCTTCTGGAACACGAACTGAAGCCTTGAGACGTCGGACCTGCTCACCGGTCGTCCTCCCTCGTTTCGTAACTATTTCAGGTATTCTATGCATCAAAATGTTCGTTTCTATCCAGAGATTAATAGCCCCATGATTTCATGACCGATAGTTGGCCAATCGAATCGATTTAGGGGCTAGGGTTTACGGTTTGGGTGTTGGAGAAGAAGGGGGACGATTGTGTACTTGTTAAAGGGATGGCAAGTCTATTTCTAGCAAGGCTTTAAGCCCAGATCGGATGGTTAAAGCGCTTGCCCCATAACCCACAGGTCACGGGTTCGAGTCCCCCGGCCTCCCTTTTTTTTATTTTATCTTTTATGTTTTGAAGGATTTCTAATTATCTTAAGTCAAGAATTAGTGATTTAAATTTCAGAATTATCCCTTACAAATCCAATAAAAATGCTTATTAATTTTTATAAAATCAGAAAACATAAAATAATGTCTTATTTATTTCAATTAAAAACATATTAGAAATTTTATAAATTCCTAAATAAGCAGTATAAATGATTTTATTTTGACAAATCTAATTATGTTGTTTTATCTATAAAATAGTAATGTATTAAACAAATTTTAACTAATTGTTTAACATTATTATCACACATTTTTAAATCTATAAATAATTATTGTGACAAAAAAATATATAATTATTTAAAACATTTTATAACTTATAGAAATGCTTAAATAATTAATTTAGATGAATAATTATACAAATTCAATTTATCTCATTTAACACTTATATTTACCTCTTTTACAAATCATTTAGAAGAGATCATTTAAATAGTTTAATTAGTTATTTTATTTACATAAAATAATTAATTGAAACCCTTTTCTATTTCATAATTTATTTATTAAATTATTTTAGAATAATTATGTAAATAAATTCAATCATATCTATATTATTATAAATACTATATAATTAATTGGAGTTTCTAATTAATTCTAATTAGTGTTAACCTATCAATATAAATATATATATTTTTCTACAAACTTGTACAAACCCCACATCCGACCCCAAACTCCAAAACCTCTAGAGACCCAAATGGAGTTAAAATTGTTTATTCTCATTGAGTCTAGAATACAAATTTATCCGTGTAGGTTGATTGTGAGTGATCCTCACGAGTCCTATCCATCCTTAACAATTCATACCACTTACTAGCTTCATTACAAGGTGAGTTTACATAGCCCCTTTTTACTGTTTTTGCTTTTGGGGTGAAACATGTTATCAACTTTATCTATTTAAACAATTCAATATCTATGTTCTTATGCTATGATCTACATGCTTTATATCTTGAACTATTTGGTGACCATTGCATGAACGCATGCCAGTACATTCATTAACTTGTGTTGCAAGCCTAAGGTAGTACCTAACATGATCATTTATAGGGAATCCGAAACTAAACTAAACTTACCACATAACCTTGGCGGGTTGTTGTTGGTGTGAACTATTATCATGGGTGTATCTCCCCATGTTGGATGTGAACTATTAACTTGGGTGTCATCTCCCCTTGTTGGATGTGAACTATAAAACTCGGGTGTTATCTAACCCTTTTATCAAAACGGCAATCCGTGGGATTGTGGCAGCTAGATTTCATTTACCAAGATTGAATTGTATGCTTGGAGCCTTATGTGTTCTCATATATGCTTTAGACATGCTTTGAACATATTGAATTGTAAACCTATACTTAACTTTTGTTTGGTGTCAAAACCTATGTTACTCACCAACTACTTGTAGTTGACATTTACTCACATGTTTCAGGTGCACCAGTTTGAGGACACTACTTGATCACTTAGGACTCTAGACCTAGCTTTATTAAAGATTAAATGCAACTTATGTCATGTTTGAACTCTTTGTTTTCCATTCCTATTTGTAACGGATGCTTTAATTATGATGAAATAATATTATCACTTGTTAATAGATGATCATGTGCTTATGAACAACCGCGTCAGCCCCGGCGTATAATCCGCCGCCGGCCGGGGTGTGACAGTAAAGATAGAAGAAAAAGATGGCTTGGATGCTTCATGGCAAAAGTAAGAAACCCAAAAATGTATGAATCAAGATACATCAAAACAATGGTCCATCCAGGACAAAAACATAGATCAAGGTTGTGTAGGCCAAGCGTTACTCAGCCTACACAAGTCATCACGCCACGGAAAAAGGTTGTTCATAGTTGCAAGGCAACTAGACAACAATAATAAATTGTCCGAGGAACTTAGCATTACATCCACACACGGCACCCGATGATAGACTTACGAGTCTAAGATGTTGCGGCTTGCATTGCATAAACTGGGGCGACTCGTAAGGCTATCCCCTATCAACGGCCCAACAGTGAAGCCCAAAAGATGAGAACAAAAACATAACTAGAGGGTGACATAGCATGGACAGGTTGAGTCCTTTATCCTTGTCATAAATAACAAGCACAAAGGACTCGGGGGACTTGTAGGAACTACCCCTGATTAAGGACTTGTAAAGACTACCCCCCCCCCCCGATTAATGAACCAATGGTGAAGCCCAAATAGCAGGAATAGGCCCACGGTGGACAGGCCCGTTCGGGAAGGGCCCATTAGGGGAAAGGCCTAACACCCCATCTCCATAAATAGGGACACCCCCTTCTTCACTCAACAGGTTCTTCCCTTCAATCCTCTTCCCCTTCTCTCCGATATACCCATATACTTGTACATGTTAAACCATCTTGATGATGATACTGACTTGAGCATCGGAGTGCCCTCGGGGGCAATCCCCCCTGGTCCTCTAACGAGCGTTTCCTGCGGATGCAGCTTCGATCAAGACCCAAGAAGATGATGGAGCTGACCCCGTACAACCATGGAGGAACCCTTCGGGGTCCCCGTGACGGGACTGATGGCGAGAAGTGACGTAGGTACTCTTCCGGGGATACTAGAAACGAGCAACCTCTGTCCATTACTCCTCGTTGTGGATACGGGACGCTACAGAACCATTAATCGTAAACCTAACTAATTAAAAGAATTAAAAATACATGCAGATCATAGCAGATCAAATCTTGATATATATACATCCTTAAAAGACAATATATAAATATACATTCATATATATAACTTTATATTTTAGATTTTTAGGGGCTCATTTTTTAAAGTCGCACATGTCACTCAAAATCTTAGGTACGGCACGGCCTGCAAGTCGGTGGTTCCAGCCTCCAAGACTTAAGCTACAAGTTAGTGGTTGTTAGGATTCAAAGAGATAGCAATTAGTATACAACTAGAATACTTGTCTAGCAAGTTTGGAAGTTGGGTATTCGTTGTAAATAAGTTTTTAAGTTATATTTTTCTGATTAATAAAATGTGAGAGTTTTTCACAAATTACCGTTTGACGAGGTTATTTGTTCATAAAGTTTATTCATTCAATTCAATTGATAAACTCTAACAATCATATACCCATCCAACTCAAATAATTTTGACCATTCAACACTATTAGACATTTCATATTAATTAGTTATCAACCCATATTAAAGGAGAGTTTAAAGTTACACTGCCACATCAGCATAGGAGGGGAATACCTTTTCCACTTTAATAGTGTCTCCAACACTCACAATCTTCCCCCTGTTATCATCCACACACACAAGCATCTGCCCAAAGTAAGGCTGAAAAATCCATTTATTCAATCCGTATAAATATTTTCACACGCATGCACGCAGAGAAACTAAACTGAAAGGTGTTATGCGACTGACCTGTCCCTTGTATTTGGTTGTTGAGGTGTCCACTTCCAACGCTTTAGACGAACGAAACTTCATCATGGTTACGGTTGGTTCAGTTCCTAGTGTCCCGTCCTCTTGATTTATCGTAGGTACCTAAGAAGAGTAGAAAATAATATTATGAATGCTATAGGCGTCGTGACGACGCCCTTATTTTGGGCCTAAACTAGTGGGCTTGGCCCATCTAAGACTAGCCCAGTAGGCTTTGGCCCATCTAAAAATAGTTGATAGTTTTACTATAAATATAGGTCTCTTGTAAACATTTTTGTTATCGAGTGAGTTTATAATATACATAAAAGAGTCTGAGGTTGAGTTAATCGCAAAATCATTGCGTTTGGTGTTTCTGGCTGCTCAATATCGATTGTATTCCAACACAGAGGCCAAGTACGGGTGCATGGATCTTTGTAGCAACATAGACTAATACATCACAAAAGTACGATTGCAACACCTTACAACGCGGGCATAGCATGATGCCTTGAAATGTCAACTCGTTAATTTTGATTTCTTTCCAAAGGTCCTCAGCAAATGCTGAACAACCATTGACAAAAATGCTGCACAAATAAGAGTTTTTTAGTCTTCCTTTTCCTTTTTACGGTGAATTTTATAATTTATAAATAATTAATGTATTAAATAAGGCTATGGAAACTATACTGTTAAAATAATGATATACCTTTTTTAAATACAAAAAATATTTAGAAGGTTTTAAGCATTTGAAAACACTTTAGGCGATTTTTAACCTGTTTGACCCATTGGAGATAAAAATACAACCAAAACCAAAACCGACATGTTTTATGGTAAATTAGTCAAAACCGCCATCTCTAAGTGTTCGTGAAACACGTACTTGGGTCTAAATCGGTTTATGCTGATAGGTTCCTTTAGTTGTTCATTCACTGCATCCAAAGAAGCCTGCAGGGCTCAAAGAGATTTATAGATCAAGTTTACAACCAATCACACCTCAATACGGTTCGGTATTCAGATATCGCGCCATATAAGGGCTAACCTCGGAGATTAAAAGGTACGGGAAAGCATCTGGGAATTTCACATTGTATCCAGTAGCATAGTGAGGGTCAACGGGCCTGGTCTCGGACTCTATACGTAGAAAACAGAACAAATTAATCTGTATTGTATTGTACAATATAGTATATCAGTGAAAAAACGAGCTGGATTGACTGTACCTTCATTAAAGCGCACCAAGCGGCTAGGTTTTCCGAGGAAATCAGTGAACCATTTAGCAGCCTCGTCTCCCTCATCCAAGGCCGAGCCTGACCATTCCCAGACCGAGATTCCATCAGACCGTACACATTGTTTAGCCATTGAGACCTTGAGCTCAGCCATTCCGGGAGCACGTACCACTGCAAGAGCAATATCAAGTGAACCCAACCACAATTTTTCTGCCCAAAAACTGTTAAATGTTTCATTTGGCAGCAAAACAAATTACTAACTAGTCAATTCATTTTTAGAGATTTGAGTCATGTAGACGTGCCTAGAGATGTACAAAACGTTTTTTTTTTTTTGCCAAACCACACCGGGTTGTAACTCGAGTCGGTTTGGTCAAACTTGGTCAAAACCGGGTTGAAACCCGAACCGGTTCGGACCGGGGTCGGTTTGAGGGTAGGGTGCAGCCGACCTTATCCGGTGCGGAGTGGGTAAGGCTTTGACAGACTCGGGTCGGGTTGAAAGCGGTTTCTCCTTTTTTTAAATAAAGTATAAATGTAACAAATAAACTACGAATTCTTATTAAATATTTTTAAAATGACAAAACATAAATTATGATACGTTACGATAAAAATGTACATAGTTGTCGATACTTATAAGAAAAAAAATAATTTCGATACGTTATTTTTAGTCTTAACCGGAACCCGAGCTGGCTAGTAGTTAATCGTCCAAAGCGGATTCCTCATCGGTAAGTGGGTTCGTCAATCTTCCTTGTACCTCGTCCTCGTATATCTCACCTTCTACAAGGTTGTTTGACCACTCGCCGCCGCTTGAGCCTTCAACACACTTCAATAGTTTCGGGTTATGTGGTTTTTCAAAGTCGTGTTGTTATCTTTGCCAAAAAAGTGACCACACAACTTGCAATAATGTTTCATCGAGGCGCTTGACATCTCACACAAATCATAAATGTTGCCAAATATTTCGGTTCCTAGTTGTGGGAACAACTTTCACAACCGTGATGCTAGTAGAGGAACCGACTTCGGGGGTAGGATCTCATTTTCGGAACCATTTTGAATTTTTGAGAGCCTTTTTTTGAAAGGGTTTGAGAATATTGAGCGCTTTTGCGATTGAAAAGAGTAGAGAATTATGTGATTCAACCAACACAACCAATACCTATTTATATCAACTTAGGAGGCAAAATGGTAAAAATGAAAAATATACCCAAGTAAGAAGAGTCGTTGGGCACCCAAGCGTGAGAAAAAGCCTCCAGGGGTAGCTCCACTTGAACCAGAGCAAGCCTTGGTTCGACTCTTTGGGTGTACCCTCTGCCTTTCGAGTTAATCACCACCCAATGACGATCCCACACAAACCCTGCAAGAAAATTATACAAAACCCCCCTCACAATTTAGAAACGATTATTCAAAATTGAAGCATAATTACCCGTAGGAGAAAGGGATGCTTTTGTTACAGAAATGCCCCTGCATGATTTGATCGGATAAATGAATATCGATTTCACCGTTGCTGAGCTTCTCCCCTCGGCCATCTTAATTATTTCTCTCTCTACTGTTGTATGTATAATTTTGGAGTGTATGCTACATGCACTACCAAGTTTATCAACTTGATGACGTGTCATCTCACTAGCAACAAGCAAATAAATTGTGAAAGGGGTTCACATGATTTCTTAACCATAAATTTTAATTTGTTTTACTGTTTAAAATTTACAAATGAGTAAGCATAGTTTTACGCTTTTGTTATTTCTTTTATTTTTTTACATTCAACTTTTGTTTAAAAAGTGTCCGTACCAAATGGAATAGGTGGTCTCGGTTGTTTACACTAAAGCAATCGACGTGGGTTCAAAACCCGCAGCTCAACCCCTTGGCTGGTTTTAAGGGCTTTCATACTATTTTTGTTCTTGCGTTTTAATTTATAACTATAAATTTTATACGTAGGGTGAGTTTACCTAAAGAATGTGCCTTTATTTTATAAGCTTTTAAAATGGTTAATTTCTTCCGTGATTTAACACGTCGCAACACGCGTGAGTAAAAGTTAGCATTCTCGTTCAAAAGTCGTCGCAACACATGTGCCTCCCTTTAGTTTTATTTTAAATACATAATTAACCAATTATCTTTCTTTTGTCTTTTTTGTTACTTTAATATTTAATACAAACATTTTCAAAAATTATTTTTTTTAAAGTATGTTTTGATTAACGTACTTTTAGAAAAAGTATATTAAAAAATGTTTATTGAAAGTACCTTTAGAAAAAGCTTTAAAAAAACGTTATATGGAATATATTAAAAAATGTTTATTGAAATTACTTAAAAACCTCATCGAACTATATTTTTATTTTAAATTATTATTGAAAATATAGTTTTTTTAAACGTATAATTTTTTTTGGCTTCAAATTATTGTGAAAAGGAAAATAAAAAAAACATTTCCAGATGTTTTTTTATTTTTATCCTAATAATTACACTAAAAATTACTATATTTTCTCTTATTTTTAATTAAATAATACTTTTTTGTACATTTATCATTATTTATTCTCTCTCATACACTCACAACCACTTTAAAAAAATGTTAAAAAAATTATACAAGTGAACAGTGTTTTCACAAATATACAGATTAACAGTAACATTTTTCTCTCTTCTCTATTCACAATCACTTTAAACCACATTTTAAGATATATTAAAAACCTACTTACAAACATATTCAGAACCTGCTGCGAATGCTCTAATTATTATGTTCACATGATTTGCCGTGTAACTTTGTTAAAAATAATATCATTACATGATTTTCCTAATCAATTATTTATTTTTTTCCTAACTAATTATTTCTTTTTATGTTTTTTTAAGGTGGGTTTCTTAATTCATATAGGAGTGACACACTTGAACTTATAATCTACTCAAATTATAGTGTTCTTAAAGGGTTTTTCTCTATCACTAGACCACCAACCTCAATGACTCTTATGTTTTTGTTATTATTGTAATTTTAGACTAAATATATAATCTAACCAATTATCTTTCTTTTATCTTTTTGTTACTATTAATATTGAATATAAATATTTTCTAAATTCATTTTTTAAATACGTTTTTATTAAACAAATAGTGTATATTTTAGAAAATGTTTTTTAAGAAAATGTTTTATAAAATACTTAAAAAAATGTTTTAAAAGTAATTAAAAAACCTCACCCGTCCTTTTTAGAGTTCGAGTCTTTGCTAAAAGGGCGGTGGCTTCATGTACACACAAATTTTTGATGTCGTCATATAATACTAGCAGATAGCAACAATCCAACAAATTGATTCTCATTGGGTAACGTTATACGGACACATCAAACATGTTATGAGGACATCCTCCTCTATACGTCTCGTATAGGGGTTATACGAAACACAATACGGTCCGTATTAAGCATTTTTGACACAATAGGTGACACGATACAGTCGTATTAGGATATTTTAGAAATAATACGGACCGTATTTTTGGATAAAAGATGGGACACAATACGATTGTATTAGAATATACTATGTATCTCTTTATTACCTTGTAATTCATAATTCATGTGGTATATAATCTCATCTCCACATTCTTGGAGATCATTGAGTGTTTTACTCATTTAAAATCTCTACCGTAACTCACATATATAGTTATATCAAAAATGTCAACTTTAACTCTGAAACACTTTAATCATGTAACTCAAAATGACCGTGTAACATATTTATCTAAACGAATTAATGGCCTACTGAGTTTATTGTAATCAAGTTGTAAACAAGTTGACAGATAATAATAAATGAGTTAAACATGTTGACCTTATAAGATACGTTATTTTATTATAACTTTAAATAGGTTGACAGGTCAACAATTTTAACTATATGGGTTAAATATGTCAACTCAAACACAAACCATTTAATTAAACAATTCAACTTGTATCATGAAAACGATGTGCTTAATAAATGTATTAGACATAATATCACAAAATATGACTGTTTTCGTATCGAATTTAAGATCATGTGTTGTGTAGGTTCGTGTCATTTCTCGGCCTTTCAAGTTAAATCAAACCCTTATTTCAGGTTGAACCATCCATATGATCCATCTTATCATTTAGTTAAAAGTAGGCGTTCTTTTAGATAGATATTGTTAGGTGGTCATCACCAATTCCCACTTGGCTCATATTTCACTGTCAACTAGTATCGGCACACTTTCAAGTGTTTATTCCATTTACGTTTAAAACTTTTGTTTTTTTATGCCTTGGATTGTAGATCTACGTCGAGTTCAACGGGTCATGCATAGTAACATTATAACATATAAATTTGGTTTGAGTAAACGGCAGTTTTCATCTCTGAAGTTTGTTGCTATTAACTGGTTCGGTCCCTCCTTAACAGTCTAAGTCCCTGATGTTACATTTCTTAACAGTTTCCATCCCTGGCCCTAACGTCCGTCCAAAGTCCCGTTAGTTTCCCCTCACGTGCCCCTCACGTGAGAGGTATTTTCATCATTTCATGACACCTAGTTATACAACCATATTCCATGACACCTAGTTGCTCATAGAGTTAGATCATCACACACAAATCTAACTAGTTTTATACCCGTCCGGTGGCCGGGGCGTTTATTTTTTTAATATGGATTAGCTGTATTTCTTTGAATTGTGAGCAATATGTATTAATGATTTTAAATGTATAAAAGCCTTTAATTTGTACTTCATTTTTGTATTTGGGTTGCTCGTTTGTCTTCTATATCAAGTATTGCTAATACAATTATCCTAAAAAAATGCCGATTTCATTTTTATTTAATTTGTTCAAAGTGACCCTTTGTGTTGTTGAAAATAAAACTGAATTTCTCATAACATATATGATTGTGTCTTGTAGTTATTGATCGGTTCTAACTTCTAAGTGAAATATATTATGTAAAAATAAGGTAACATGTAACTAATTAATTACTTTTAGGTGACGGGTCATTTTCAAAAAATTGAGCCAACTTGAAACCGTGATCAGTCCTACATCACAATATATGTAAATTTTAACAATAAATACATGAGTTAAACTACATAAATAAATTTTATTAAAATTATAATGACTAAAAAAAGTGTGCAACTTTAACTGAATAAACAAAAAAAGCAAAGTATAACTCTTTGAATAAAAGTAGTAAATTTACCTGAATCAAAGTCGGTTATGAAATGTAAATAACAAAGTACAACTTTTTAAAGTCAAAATCAGACAATCACTGTTGTGCAATTGCTTTGATTTCTCCTCTCTGTGCCATGGTCAAATCTGAAAATCACTTGACAATGGCATCAGCATATTGAAGCGGCCCATTGAGTCAAATTTAGTTAACCCATAAGGCAAACTACCCATATTGACCTATGACCTGATCCACCCGTTATAGAAGGCTCTTGCGAATAAGCACACAAGACTATTATATAAATCCAACTTTATAAATGAAACTATTATTATTGCATCTGCCTACAACTCCACTAAACTGACCTTCTAACTCAAAACACAGCCTACAAGCCTTAGAAAACATTCATCAAGTTGTGGAATTTGCAGTTTGAATCTTGTTACCCAACTAAAACTTCTTAGCTGCCACGGCTGCCGCTTTATCCATCACAATCTTTTGCAACTCCTTCAAAAACCCATCAACCTCTGCAGGATTGATTCTGTAAGGGCAGTATGCTGCCCCAGGAAATGAACAGGTTTCAATTTTAGCACGTGTCTGAACCGTGGTCCAGTAAATCAAAGATGACTCTCATTCTCCTTCAAGCTTTAAATACCAACAATAAGTGAAACAGAAATCCATCTGCAATACAAGAGATTAGTATATTTATGCTCATGTTCACATGGTAAAACATAATTATACGAGGCATAAAACCATGATACTGCTCCTTCACATGTAAATACAACTCGTTTCAAAAAAACTTCCTTAATGCTAATGAACGAACACCCACAAAAAAGAATTTCTGTTATAACCATAAAGCGGTTCTGCAATGAAGACACATTCTTTATCTACTTGGCCCAGTCTTTCTGGATGTCAAAAGTGTAGTAAAGCTCTACGTAACATTTATTATCGCCATCAACAAACTGAACATAATGAGGTCAAAAACAACAATAGAAACAAACATCAGATCATGAAATCAAAAAATAATAAGCTTTAAAGGAAACGGGTTAAATGGGTCAAAAGTTAGTAATTATTAAAATAACATAATTCTTATAATCATATTTAAAACACTAATTATTCATAAACCAAAGGTGTGTTGGCCTTTGGGTCGGCCCAACCCGTTTTGACCCATTTAAAAATTACCTTGGTTTTTGCAAAATAATTTACTCTAGCTAAAAAAACTCGAGTGAGTAACCTCTTCAGGCATTAAATGTGTGTACGACTCTGCTTGCGGACTGAAGGTCCCAAGCATTTCTTTTGAGTTGTCAACTACATCACTAAAATTCAACACATTTTCATAAACGACTAAAATGATTAAAAAGCATCAGTATCGAAAGATTAAGGGTGCGTATAGAAAGGGTGCCTTTGAGGCCCATTTTCCAGACTTGGTTGGTGTACTTTAGCCTGCAAACTATGTCATTGCTAACCTTAATTGAGAAATTCAAATTATACTTGCTTCCTTCTTTTAGGGTAAACCAAGGGGCTTTTGGGTTCCCGGATGTGGGGATTTCAAGAATGATATCGGGTCTATCAGGAGAGATTATAGTTACATCCGGTTCTTGAACTTCTGTCATAAATGTTAGTGGTTCCAAAAAACATATCAGATGTAGGTTGATAACAACATACAGGAATCTCATGAAGAAAGATTAAGACATCAAGTTGAAAAGATAAAATGGGCAAATAAGTAAGTTCTACTGCATACTTTTAGCATAATTATATTCATTTCAACTTGGAAGAAAATAAAAAGAAACTATGAACCAGATTAAACATGTCACTAGAAGAGAGAAACCGAGTCATAAATTTCTAAAAGGCATAGCTTTAAAATCATGAGTGGTGACATCATTTATAATGAGGTACGGTTGCATGGCCTAAATAGATACGTAAGTGATATATTTAGATAAGTGATATATTTTGATTGTGCAATTCATCATAAGATGATTTACTATGAACAATAAAACTAAGTGCACCATGTATTCATAAATCACATGACATAGTTGACTGTATGCATTAACATAGCAGCTAATATTACCAATTAACAACCAACACTCACCTAAAGCAACATCCTTCCTTCCCTGCCCAAATGAAGAATGATATTCATATTTAAACCTTTGTAAGTACCATGATACTGACCCAAGGAGTGCCCTCTGGAAATCTGCATAAAGCAAATCAAGGCTTTCAAAAGAAAAGATAACCAATTTAACAGAAATTCTTAAATGCCAAAAGGTGCATTCCCACCAACTCTCTAAGATCAGAATGCAGTGATAAATGGTAGAGCATTTAACCATGTAAATTCAATTTCTTAAACCTTAAACAAAAACTACACCAATTAAAGCATCTCCCACGAATTCAAAAAAACATTTCTCTGAGGCATTTCATCAATAACCTGGCATGCTTCTAAAAAATTGAAATTTCGAGCATCAGTGTGTGAGAGAAAAAAAAAAGAGACGCTTATATTCAGATGAAAAAGAAGGCTTGAATTGAACAGGTGGAGTTGAGAGCATCAGCATACTGCAGAATTTGAGAGCTATGGAGACGATGATAGGCTTTTTTACTTGGCTTATCTTTAGTTGGAGTTGAGAGTATACCCGTCCCTAGAATGTCTTCCCCCAATTCGATTTGAACGTAAACCCTAGCATTTCTCCAACCTTCGACACATAATTTCATCTTTAGAAGCCAGAAATCAGAAATTAGAAATTAGAATCGTGTACCTGTGGATGGGGTTATCCTACCAGCCTCAAGAACTAAATAAACCAAAATCCAAATTAACCAATTCGATAGTGTAGATGGAGGGTGGCGTACCTGGGAACGGTGCCAGCGGCGAAGGAGAAGGGTGGTGGTCGGATGCTGGTGAGGGTGAAGCTAGCGGCGTTGGTGGTCCGGCGGCTAGAATGTCGATCGTGGGTGATCCGTGAGAGAGGTAGGCCTTTGTTTTCATTCCATGGTAGTGTCAGAGGTTACGCAGGTGAATAGGAGGTAAAGAAGAACGTGGGTGACCCGTGTGAGATTGTATCGTCGATCCGTGTGACTGAGGTGAATCATCTAACTTGTATCGTCGATCCGTGTGACTGAGGTGAATCATCTAACTGCCGAAATTTAGGAATTTGAGTGGCTGAGATTTAATTTGAGGGTGGTTATAGGTATTTTAAATTGCTGAGATTTAATCTAAAGAAACATATATGACAGTTCATGGTCTATATAATTATAATTTATTCATGTCCACCACCAAATGGTTACTATATGAATAGGTTTGAGAAAACGCTAACAAGTTTAATGCTACCGTATTGTAAATACTTGTGTGAAAATTTATAGAGCCAAAGTTGAAACAAATGGATGTTTACTATAAAATAAACACATGGAGTGTGAGCCTAGAGAATAACATACAATACGCCAAGTCCAAATCCTGGCGCTATTATCTCGCCCAAGACTTCGTGAAACAAAAACAAAAAATCAAGTTGGAATATAATTTTTTTCCCTAAACTTATGAACAAGTTACATATTCATCCCTACTAAATAAAAACATCTATTAAGTCTCCATGTTTGTTATGTTGTGCTAACTAAACTCTTTCACACCAAAGGGCATTTAGCTAGTGGTATCCTGTATCAAATGGTGTCTGCTGTGAATTGTGAAGTAGAACTAGAATTAGATTAGAAAAGTGTGTGAGTTGTTATTCTAAAGAAAAACTAAACTCTTTCACCATGATTTTACTTTTACTTCTGCTTGTTGAGCTTATACCAAAGAACTGGTAGTTTTTAAGTGGCACGATCGCATGTCGGACGCATGAATTTTTAATCCGAGAACACTTTCGAACATGTGCGGTGAATACAGGTCACTCTTCGTATATTGTATATAAAAATGAGGATTTGATACTAGATCACTCTAAAAAAATGTGTGAGGTCATTTAACTCCGATATCTAACATTTAGGTCTGCCCAATATAAGAGATGTAGTATCATAATATTTTTAGTAAAAAAAATGAATGAACATGAGAACACGTAAGTCGTATGGGTTGAGGGTGTTACAAAAAAAAAGACATGTGAAAAGCACACCTCTCTCATCCAAGCCTAGTTTAGATACAAATGCTAAGAAGGGACTAATTTTATACAAAATGACCAAAAGGGGGACTAAAATAGATATTTTTATAAACAAGGGACCATTCAAACCAAACCGCAAGTTGAAGGACTACTTATGTAACTATCACCAATAAAAACAAAATGTTCTGTCAATCTTCATCTCCAAATTCCAATCTGAACCCAACTACCGTGATTCAATCGAATTAATCAATCGAATTAATCATGAATGATGCAGATGTATCTAAACAAATACAACAAATGGTTGCATTCATTCGGCAAGAAGCCGAAGAGAAAGCCAACGAGATCTCTGTTTCTGCAGAAGAGGTTCTTCTATTTGTTAAAAATTATATTAATGTGATTGTTATAATGTATATTATATTTTCGATTTAATTCCCATTCCCACATGTTCTTATCTTTTAAATCCTAATAAAATTGTAAAAAAATGTTAATGGTGTTCATGTTTGACAATTATCAAATTGCCATCGATCTAAACAATTGATGATGATTTGAGGGGATTTAGTATGTTAGAGAATTACGAGAATTGTATTAACAGTTTTACTATTTTTTTATATATATGCAAGTAGATTTTAATATGTTATAGATTTATTTCAAAAAAATATGAAATTAATATTCTTTTATCTAAATACATACATATATGCATGGACATACAAGAGAGAAGATAAAATCAAAACAAAGGATGAAAGGAGATAAATAAACAATTATTTTTCAGTTTTACCTTTTTCCTTAAAACGAAATGAACATGTCTTATGCGGTTATCGTTGTTCTCAAATATTGTTGGTTCTGAAATAAACGTGTCTTCGTATAAGACTTACAATTTAATCAATTTTCTCATGTGTTAAAAAATGTGTGTATATATAATGTTTCCTCGTGTTTGTGATGATTTTTACCATGAATTCTTATTATGCATGTTTTGTATTACTATTCATAGGAATTCAACATTCAAAAAATGCAAATAGTTGAGACCGATAAGAAGAAAGTCAGGCAGGAATTCGAGCGCAAGACAAAGCAAGTGGAGGTCAAAAAGAAAATGTAAGTTATATAGTATAGAATGAACATGTGTCGGATAATGGGTCGAAACAGGTTCAGAAGTTTTATATAAAGATCGTATGATACGAATTGCTAAAAAGTTGTGATTTTGATACGAGTAAGCTTTTACATAAACACGGTTTATGAAGCTTTTTGTATTCTGATCGCGGGTTATGTTCGTTATAAAGAAAAAATGTGGTAGTAATGAGTATGATTAAGCATGGCAAAATTGCCGGGTCGGATAACAGATCAAAACAGGTTCAAAGTTTTCACATAAAGACTGTATGATACAGATCTTTTAAGATTACTAAAAAGTTTTGGCTTTGATACTAATAAGCTTTACATAAAGACGGTTTATGAAGTTTTTTGTATTCTGATCGCGGGTTATGTTCGTTATAGTGAATACTCAGTGCAGTTGAATGCATCTCGGATCAAAGTTCTTCAAGCACAAGATGATCTGATAACAGGCATAAAAGATTCTGCTGGCAAGGAGCTTCTAAATGTTTCTCATAACAAAAAAACATACAGAAAGCTCATTCAAAGCTTGATTGTTCAGGTGCATGCCATTAATTTAAATCTTTTATTTACTTGTCTTTTGACGATTAATTAAGATTAGTAGTTAATGATTCAATTATGTAATTAGTGGAAACTCTTTAAACTTGTAGAGTCTACTAAGGCTACGTGAGCCTGCAGTGTTGTTGCGGTGTAGAGAGGTTGATCTGTCTCTTGTTGAATCCGCTATAGAAGAGTCTAAAAAGGAATACGCTTTGAAAGCAAAAGTACAAGCACCACGAATCGACGTAGACAAAACCGTATTTCTCCCACCACCTCCAACCAATGCCGACCCTCATCGTCCTTCGTGGTACCTATCGACTTTTTTTCTTTATGAAAATTTTAATCGTACCACAAAAGAACATTATATCAAACATTAAATGTACATAAACTGCGGCTTGTGTTAGTTTCTGCGTTTAATCCCCTATCGAACACAAACTGCATTTTATCTGGTCATATTTAGGGATTGATGGCCCGTGAGTTTTTTTAATATTGAGTTGTCATTTTTATTTTACATAAGTTAGGGTTTTTCATTTTTGTTTTAACTGTCTAACTTATTTTAATTCTTTAAACAATTTTGAAAGCTCCGGAGGAGTTGTGCTAGCTTCTGTAGACGGGAAGATTGTTTTCGAGAACACTCTTGATGCCCGACTTGATGTTGCTTTCCGCAAGAAGCTCCCCGAGGTACGCATTCAAAGTTTAAAAAATAATTATAGTTTTACTTTTGAACGACGTAAATTTTATAATTTTTAAAAAGGTTAACAAGAATATTATTGTTGTATTTGCTTATTATTTACGTAAAATATGATCGATAATAGTTTATTGTTGAAGATTGATTTATAAGAAAAATAATAAATAATAAAATGGTTATTATACATAGACGTTAGGCTATGTTTTTATATCTTTAATTTTATTATATGCTAACATTATAAACAGATTTTTTTTTATGTTTATTATTATTATGCAGATTCGCAAGACCCTTTTTAGGGAGTAAGTGGACATTATATCGGCAAATATGAAAGCCGAATAACATTGAACGATCGAGAGAGTGAATAAGCAACTCAGTGAGTTAGATGAACGAGTCAAATGAGTTTTGATACTTTATTATTTATTTAATAAATCTGATCTTGGAATTTATGAGTTTTATATCTTGTTTGTCTTTGTTGTATACGTCTTTTAGTCAATAAATGTTCTTCGTATTATCTATTTTCTAAAAAGGTAGGTCACGTATAAGTATATTGCTACAACTACCTCGAAAGCGAACCGTGTATTAAATATTGTATTATTTGATTTTGATTAAAATATTAAAACAAATAAATTAAACCTAACATGAAATCCAAAGATTTTACTTCCCAAAGTTACGTTATGCGTAATGGAAACATTAAAAAATAAAGAACGTCCCGCCTTATCATCAGGAATAATCAATCAATTTTCGAGTCTAAAATATCAAAACTCTGTTTGTAGTCCGGGGCGTTTAAAGATGTCCCCCGGTTCCCTTTATTATTTCTCCCGGACGGATGAACCGGGCAACCGGCTCCTCCTGTATATCAATCTCGTTATCCGTGTCATTTATATTGATTTAGGAACGCGCATCCGATGCACCTTGAGACGAATTAAAGTCGTTGGACGATGATGTTTTTCGCCTGTTTAGACGATTGCCCCATCAACGGGACGTGCGACCACTTTGAACTTCTTCTCAAAATTTGCCACGTTTTTTTGGAACTAAACGCCACACCCATATCGGTTTTGTATTCTTGACATGCGTCTAGAAAACATCGTAGTCACTTGAACCACTACGAGAATTGTTGGAGTGTTTGAAGTAGAAAGATCCATCCATTTGGACGATATCTTGTCGGGTTTAGAGTATTCGCCCCCCCGACAACCCTCCATTTAATCAAAGATTACAACTACGATCAAATACTAAAACATATTGGATATCAAATCATATAATATCAAGGGTCCTACATAGATAGAACATGTGACGTCATGACGTCGTCATACGGGTTGTATGAGAAGACAAAATGGTCGAAATCAGGCCCAAGAATCACACAATATTACTGATTAAAAAACTACTAAATAAATTACAAATCATTGATTACTTAAATAGACTCACAATACCTAATCCTAAACAAACTCAAACTCCTAAATAAATTACAAATCATTGATTACTTAAATAGAGTCACAATACCCAATCCTAAACAAACTCAAACTCCTAAATAAGAAATAAACCAAACTAACCTATAATAATCTTGACCAACTAGATAAACACAAACAAATAAAACTCCAACTAATTATCTTTAGCTCCAAAAGATAATTAAATAAACTACTAAAAGACTCCTTGACGTATTCGAACTTAGTCACTTTCTTGCACTCGAAGTATCGTCCTTCACATGTGAACAAACACGATTAAGTTTAACATGACATTGTTAGTGGTGTCCAAGGTTACATCAGTCACTTCTGTCATTTCGTACGGGTTGTATGATTGTGCGAACAGTCGAACACCCTTGTCATATGGCTCGTATAACCTATCAACCCTCATACAACCCGTATCACATGTGTGAAAAGGACCGCATAACGTTATGGACATCTCATATGGCCTCCTATAAGGTGTCATACGACCCATATGACACATGAGCGATGTCTAGTTAGTAGATAAGTGATGCTCGTTTAGCTGAGCCTAATATCAAAGTACTATCTCAAATATGTATTCGTAGAACGTTTATGGATTTATAAATTAATAGTTTTAACAGATTTATGGTTGCCTTGTTGTCACCCTCACCCCACGATTCTCTTCCCCATCCTCGATTAACTCGAGGATTTCCCATCAAACCGGCTCTTCATTTTAAGTTTTTTAATCGTAAATTTTATACGTTGTGTCATTTTTTATAACAGATAGCTCAAGGTCAAAACTCGAAGCTACTCATATACGATTAAAAATTCAACTACAACAAAATTTTTCTACATTTTTCAAAACTTCAATCATACAACTCAATTATTAAAATTTAATTGTGTAGTCTATTAATCCTGTTCACCAAAAAAGATATTTGAGATCATAAATTTAATCATTTTTCCAAAAATAAATATCAAAAAATAGACATACACCCAAATCCACGCCATGACATCTTGTATCTATCCTTGCCAAAAGAATCAAAATCTCACTAAATTCAAAGTAACACTAGTCAACAACTCAACATCATCTTCGCTAGATCTCACGGAAACACACACACACACACACACAATTGTGTCTTTAGTGTGTGTTATGAATCTTGTTGATTATTCTACTAACTCAGGTAATTAAATCTAATTCATTCATTTATCAAATTAATAAAATAAAATTAGGGTGTGTTTTATTCAAATCTGGTGTGAACATACTGACAATTTTTAGTTTTGGGGAACCCACTTTCTTGGATATTATATTTGACTATTTGATGTTATTTAAAGGTTGGGTTATCATATAAAAATTATTGTGCCCCTTTTAGATTATTGGATTCTGATTCCTTTTAACAGCTATGGTAAGCTTGCAGTGAGCTAAAAATAAAATCTAAAATCATTATGGGTTGATTTTTCTTTAAAAATTTTCATCTGTGACTTTCTTTTTCTCTTCACAATCTTGATGAACTCAAGAAAAATCAACAATTTTTATTTCTAAAAGCTGGAAAATTTAAGATTTTTTTAGGGGTTTTATGTAATTTCTCTGATTGGCCCAATTATCTGAAGCATTGATGTAATTTCAAGATGATGGGATTCAAGTTTGGATCATGTGGAAGGCTGAAGTAAAATATCAAAACATATGATTTTCTTTTTGGGATTTTTATCTTCTGATTGAAATCCCTTTGTGTTTAATTCCAACTAAAGGTGTCTGAAAATTAATTTCAGGATGATGGGATTCAAGTTCAAATCTTGTGGATGTGTTTTTGCTTTCATAGTTCATTGCTTGCTCATGATTGCAGTTGCAAAAGTTACTGATCCTTCTGAAGGTGAGTTGATTAGGGGTGTTTGATTGGTTATTAAAATTGATTACATGCTTATTGCGTCTTGATACAACAATAAGTTGTTTTGAGGGGGTTTGGGATTGCTTATTGCACCATGTTTATTACAGTTGATTATCTGATTCTAATTACCAGTATTACATTTAAAGATAACTCCTTTTTTCACCATGTCTAAACTAACAAGAGTTTTTTATTTTTTTTATTTTTAATGTTTAGTTTCTGCATTGATCGCGGTCAGAGGTAGTTTAGTTGATCCAATGAATCATCTAAGTGATTGGAATAAAGGGGATCCATGTACATCAAATTGGACCGGAGTTATATGTGTTCATAAAACCAATGTTGATAAATACTGGCATGTTCAAGAAATGTATGTTATTCTTTCTCATTTTCATGTCAATTTATCTTTTAATTTTGTAAATCGGATTATACGGTCCTATTTTTATTTTATTTGGTTTACAGACAATTACTAAACATGAATCTTTCTGGACGGTTAGCACCTGAACTCGGTCAATTTTCTCATCTAATAATTTTGTAAGTTATAATAATATTACAATTTAAATATATTGAATACAAAGTTTCTTTTGAGTGGTTAATTAACTCCCTTTTGTGTTCAATTTATTGCAGGGATTTCATGTGGAATAACTTGACTGGCAGTATACCCAAAGAGATTGGAAACATTTCATCTTTGTTCCTCTTGTTAGTTCAAACAAATCTACTCGTATAGTTTTTATAACATTTGATTAATTTGTGTTTGTTTTTATAAATTTTATGGCCTAATTTGTATCTATTTACAATCTTGGCAGGCTTTTGAATGGAAACAAATTAACAGGAAGTTTACCCGCTGAGCTTGGATATCTTAAAAACTTGAATAGATTCCAAATAGACCAGAACCAGATATCAGGACTAATTCCCAAATCATTTTCAAATTTGAACAATATTAAACATATGTGAGTGAATCGCAAAACCAGAATTCAAGTGCTTGTGTTTATTATGTGATCACATGACATTTTTCTTTTTCTGAATTTTGCAGCCATTTCAACAATAACTCGTTGACTGGTCAAATTCCTGTGGAATTGTCCAATTTGTCTACTCTAATGCACTTGTGAGTTCCCTTATTGACTTTTGTAATTGTCTACTTGATTTGGGTTGTGTTATATCTTAAACAGATTAAATGGGTCAAAAATAAAAAATAGCTACAAGGAGAACTAGTCAATTTGGTTAAAAATTATTTCTAAATTGTTTTTAATCAAAGCTTTTGATTATTGTCGTAAATTTTTTTTTGTAATCATAATTAACACATTAACCTTTTAAAAAATAATTAAATTTGGACGAAGAAATGTTTGCAGGTCAACCTAAACCCAAACCAGCCCATTCCGACCCGTACTAGAAAAATGTCTACTTTCAACATGAACCCATCTTGACCCGTTATATAATCCGCCTGAGCTGCCCATTTTCCCATCTCTAATCTTTTTGCTAACATTTTGATGTCATAATTGTAGGCTTCTGGATAACAATAACTTATCTGGTTATCTTCCATCAGAATTTGGCAATTTTCCAAATATGCGAATACTGTAATATTCTCCTTACTCATACAAATATTTAAACTATAATGAAATATAGCTAAATAAATATTAAATACTCATACCTATTTGTCAATCTTATCTTACAGTCAACTTGATAACAACAATTTTGATGGTGAGATTCCTGCTTCTTATGGAAATCTATCTGAATTAGTGAAATTGTAAGTACTAATGATTTGATTTTCAAGAAATCTATGTTGTCATGTATGTGCATAAATTATTATTTTTTTCCAAGAAAGTAGTTAAATTGTTTCTTGAAATGATCTTATATTTCTTACAGGAGCCTTAGAAACTGTAGTTTGCAAGGAGTTCTTCCTGATCTTAGCAGAATACCAAAACTTAGATACATGTAAGCTCATATTTTCTACTCCATTTATGCATGCATGTATGGATGTTTGTATGTATTTAATTATTGGTCTTCTGTTGTTTGTCTGATTGTTTTTTGATTAATTTGACAGAGATCTCAGCGGAAATAGGCTCACGGGACCAATACCATTAAATAAGCTTTCAGACAGTATGACAACTATGTAAGTTTTAACTTTTAAGATATTTGCAGCTCCAAATATTTTAATTCAGGAAAACTACAGAAAACATAAACAGTCATTACCTTTTTCTGATTCTAGTAAGCAACTTTAAATAGGCACGAAATAGAAATAAACTTGCAATTTATTTACTGATTTTAGAAACGAATTAACCTCATTTTACGTTATTTTACATGTGAAATGCTGATGTGGCACTGGTTATGCCATGCCAGCGGCCACGTCAGATGCCACATAGACAAAAAACGTTTGGAATAATATTAAAGAATGAATCCATTTACAAGTTTGAAAACTATTTTTTAAAGTTCATATTCAGTAATAAGTATTAAATGCCACATTAGATGTCACATGGATTATACGTATTCACTAAAATGACAAATAAAATGTCAAATGAATAATTTTTTAAAAGCCTATGGCCTAGTGGCATTGGTGATTGCACCTCACAAAAGTGGTGTGAGTTCAAATCTTGCAAGTGCAGGTTTAAGTGGTAATTAGGAGTAAAAAAAATCGTTCAATTTTTATTTTTTTTAAATCATCAAAATATTTTTCTGCTTCAGTTTGAATAGGTCATTGGGTGTTATATTCAGTAATAAAATACAACTTTGTTGCTAAAAAGTTAATAAAGTGTAAGATTTTATGTTCATTGATTTTATAACTATTATATATCTTGTGCAGTGATTTATCAGATAACCAGTTAAATGGACCGATTCCTGAAAGTTTATCATATCTTCCTTCTCTTCAAAAACTGTGAGGATAATTTTTTCTTTCTCATTTTCCACTATTAAAAAATATGCAATTTCACAAGTAAATATGTATATTGTAACAAATGTTGAAAATTGCAGGTCCTTGGAGAACAATCTTCTAAACGGGTCTATCTCTGCTGATCTATGGAAGAACAAGTCGTTTACTGCAACCTCAAGACTTCTACTGTAAGATATAATGCATAATAAAAATCCATTTTTCATTAATATTAAAGTTGATAACTTACAAAATTTGACTTTTTAAAGTCAAAATTCAAACTCTAGTTTCATTATTTATACTTAGAATATAAGCTTTATTACTCTTATCTTGACTACGTATAAGATATTTTCTGCAGAGATTTCCGAAATAACTCCATTTCAAACGTTAATGGATATTTAAATCCACCCCTCAATACTAGCCTAAGGTATGATGTCTCCCTATGCTTTTTTTAATGAAATGTATGAGTAGCAATGGCAAGATGAGCTGTTCGGGCTGGTTGGAAAAGATCGGGCCAGGTTGACCCAGAAACACTTTTTTTCTTTTACCATTTATTAATAAATTACTAACGTATTAAATATGATTACAAAACAATATTATGACAATAATAATGTATATCTTTAAATAAAAGTATAAAACGATGTAGGTGGATGTGTACATTAAAAAACTCACTTCTTGAGACTTGCAACCCATTTGTCCGATGACTCGCTCTCTTTTTAGCTAAATTCTTTCGTTTGGCCCATTTGAGATTTAAAATAACCCAATTCAACTCTTTATAAGTAAACGGCTCAAAACTGCCTTTTCTATGTATAATAATATGCTAATCAATTGATGCACTTGTGTTTATCAGGTTACATGGAAATCCTATTTGTCGAAATGCAAGCATACAAAACAGAGATCAATTTTGTGGCCCGGAAGAATATAAAGATTACATACCTCCCATTTCAAGAAACTCGACCGATTGTTCAATCCAAACATGTCCCGTAAACTACTATGAATATGTTTCAGGATCCCCAGTCCCATGTTTTTGTGCTTCGCCACTTAGGATCGGGTACCGTTTAAAAAGTCCAAGTTTTTCTTATTTTCCACCATATCAAGATCAATTTGAAATGTATGTCACTAGCTCTCTTGAATTGGAATTTTATCAACTACATATTGACTCGATTATGTGGGAGGGGCCCCGTTTGAAGATGTATTTGAAACTTTATCCTAAAGCTGGGACCGAGCATTCAAATGAATTTAGTACAAGTGAAGTTTTAAGGATTAGAGGCATGTTTACCACATGGGTATTTCCCGGGAATGATTTGTTTGGACCATATGAGCTTCTAAATTTCACTCTTGTTGGACCTTATGCACACTGTAAGTAAGCATCTTGTATGTGATTATATTCTTGTGTTATTGTTAATCTCACATTGTATTTTTTTTTGTTGTTGTTAATTTAGTGAATGTTGAGACACCGAAGAAATTTATTAGTAAAGGAGTTTTAATAACCGCTGTAGCTGTGGCGGTTGTTTGTGCTTTATTAATTTCTTCAGTATTGACCGTTGTGATCAAGAAACAACATGAGAGATACAGACACACATCATCAAGAAAATCTTTACGTAAGTATTCAATTCAGATGCCCGTTTTGAACGTGATTATGTGATATTAAATATTTAGATTCAGATAATCAGCTATAAAAGACGGCTTTAACAAATTTAGTTATTTTTTAAATAGTTTAATAAAATGACCAAAAAGGGCATCTTTGTGAAAAAAAAGAGAGTGATTTTAGTATTATTATTAAACCACTTAATTTGATGTTAAATGTTATGTTACTCTTTGCAGTCTCAAAACTTTCAATCAATATGGACGGTGTTAAAAGCTTCACCTTTCGAGAAATGGCAACCGCAACTGAAAGTTTTAGTGATTCAAGTCTTGTTGGCCGTGGTGGTTATGGGAAAGTTTATAAAGGAATATTATGGGATAATACAACGGTAGCTGTAAAACGTGCAGAAGAAGGATCTTTACAAGGTGAAAAGGAATTTTTAACAGAAATAGAAATTTTATCAAGATTACATCATAGAAATCTTGTATCACTTGTTGGATATTGTGATGAGGAACAGGAACAGGTATTTTTCGGTTTATCGCAATTTGTTATGATTTATTTATATTTTATAGCTTGAAGATGAATTAATACTAGTGTTTTTGGATTTATATAGATGCTGGTTTATGAGTTCATGGCTCGGGGAACGTTGCGTGACTGGCTTAGTGGTATGAAGTTATGATCATTAGATAATCAGTATTTTGAGTGTTTGACAAACTATGATTAGTTACAAAATTACATGTAAAAATGACCCCGAAATAATTAGATAATTCAGAATCAGATCATGAGATTTTGTTTCACTATATCCAAATAGTCAAATAATCGCTTTTCTGAAGCTCAATGCCGAACACCCAATATTTGGATAAACCATTTATATGGAGAATCATTGCTTTCATGATTACTATTTATTAACAAATGTTACATTTTTGTTTCAATTTATTGAATCACAGTCAAATCTGGAGAAACATTGAGCTTCAGAATGAGGTTACAGGTGGCATTAGATTCAGCAAAAGGAATTCTTTATCTTCACACAGAAGCCGACCCACCAATATTCCACCGTGATATAAAGTCAACCAACATTCTTCTTAATTCTAAGTTCACGGCAAAGGTTGCTGATTTCGGGCTGTCCAGGCTAGCACCAATCTTGGATGAAAATGGAGCCGGTCCTAACCATGTATCCACACTTGTTAGAGGAACACCCGTAAGTCTTATTCCATTTTGGCGGGTTAGGTGATGGGTCAAACGGGTTGGCACACGTCGGGTTGAAATGAAACACTTTTTGTTCAAACAATTATAATTATTTTTATTGTAAATAACTAGTGCGTTAATTATGATTAAAAAGCTATTTTATTTTACATGGGTCAAAAAGAACAATTTATGGTACGGGTCAGGTTGATGTGAACACACCTTTTAACTTTTCTGATAAATATGATTACAAAACCTATATTATTTTGAATTAAACCATTTGGGAAGTTTTATCTCTTCGGCCCATGTGAACTAATTCCTTTTCAATTAATTTTTTAAATTCAATTTGACATTTTAGAGATAAAACATAACCCTGGTTGACCCATTTATAAGTAAACGGGTCGAAGGGATACATAAGCTACATATGTTCCAGCAAATAGAGAAACACACACTTCAGAGAAAATATAATATGTTCAAGGCATAAAAAGAGTCCTTCACGATTTACAATATAATACATTCTTTTTAATAAATTCATCTTTATACAGGGCTACCTTGATCCCGAATACTTATTCACCTATAAGCTGACAGCCAAGAGTGACGTCTATAGCCTTGGTATTGTATTTTTGGAGATCTTAACCAGTATGAAACCGATATCACATGGCAAAAATATCGTCCGTGAGGTACCTTTTTTTCTGTTATATATAGAATTTCCTTGGAGGTGGAAAATGTACTTTTTTGTACTAGAAGAAACGGGTCAGATCGAATTGACGTAAAACACTTTTTGTCAGAAGCTCTAAACTTTTTTGTAAAAAATGCCTAAAACTTATACTATTTCAATAATTATCTTAATAATCTACAAATTAGGTTTTAAGCGTTGAAAATACAATTTGGGTGACCTTATCCGATGACTTTTTTTAACCTCATTTCTTTTTTAATTTTACCTGATTGATCCGTTAGAGATAAAGCATATCCAAAAATAACTTGTTCATAATAAAAGGTCAAAACGGGTAATTTTTGGCACAGGATGAAATAGGTCATAATGGGTTGACCCGGACCACATTTGTCCAAAAGTGTTGAACTTATAAATACTCAGTGTGCCAAAAATGACAAAACATAATGATCTTAGTTATATACAAATGGAGTTAAGAGGTTTTAAACATTAAAAATACAAATTGGGTGACTTGCAACGTGTTCGACCCATTTGACTTGTTTTCTTTTTAGCTAATTTTTCTGCATTTTACCCGTTTTACCCTCTAGAGATAACCAATATCCCGAATTGACCCGTTCATTAGTAAATGGGTCGGAATCACTCCTAAAATTCCCAGATAATTGAGATTTTTTTAAATAATAAATGCGCGTTGACTTTTTCCAGGTCAAAACAGCTCATCAAACAGGAAGAATGTTCTCAATCATAGATAACAGAATGGGTTCATACCCTTCTGAATATGTTGAAAAGTTTCTATCTTTGGCTCTTTGGTGTGTCAATGACAAGCCTGAAAACAGGCCATCTATGTTAGAAGTGGTCCGTGAGCTCGAGCACATACTGGAAAAGATGCCTGAAACAAGTGTTGACTTTTCAGAGCCCGAGAAGTTGTCCGTGAGCTCTAGCACATCTATGTTTGTGGAATCGTCATCAACTTTTTATAGCTCATCAAATGTCCAGGGAAGTGATCTTAGCAGTAGTAATAATCTCGCGGTTTATCCTCGTTGATACATGAAATTTTGCACTTAAAATGAACATGTTTTACAAATACTAAGGACCTAGTCGCATAATTGCGACATACCCATAGAAGTGTTTAAGAGTTGTATATATGTATAGTCGGATTGCGAGAGTGAAATAGTATGTTACACATTAGAACTTTGGAGAGAATTTTCTTGTTCTTAAAAAACATAAAGTATAAAATGTAAATTTATACTTTTCCCTGTTTATTTTAAAAGAAGGCGCGATTTAAATATTTTTTTTGGGATGTTTGGGTACATGTTTTGGAAGTGTGTGTGAAATTAGTATTTGGATTTGATTTTATTGCTTGTAGCTTAATGATCGTATAAAAAGAGAAGATTTAAGAGGTGGGAGTAAAAGTATGTTAAATTAGGTTATACGTGAATGGAAGATTTATTAATTTTAGTTTACCTTGTTCTTCTTTTTATCAATTCACATAGATGATTGTTTATGGTAGTGTGCTACTTTTGAGATTGTATCGATAAATCCGACATGTTTCTTATATGCATTTTTACTATAGACTAGCATGATCTAAACGAGTCGAGTAGCTCGTGAGCTACTTGTTAGGCTTGCTAAAAGATTGAATTAAGTTGAGTTTAAATGAGCACTAGCCCGAGCCTCATTTTAGTAGTGGCATGGTCGCATGGGATGGGTCGATTAGGTTATGGGCTAAATTTGAACCTATACTGATATTTTGGTTTTTAGATTTTCATAACCGATCGATTTAACGATTCAGTTAATTCGGTTTTTATGCTCACCCCCACCTCATTTAATAAATGAGATTGAGTCCCAACATTTTTATTTTATATAATAATAGTTAGTTAAATAATAAATATTACTAAATACAAAACTATGATAATAACAACTAAATAATGCATATTGTATTATATCTATATATAAAATTATAATTATATATACACACATACACGTGCGTATACACAAGGTTGTAAAAATCGCGATTAATCGCTAGTTGAAAAAAAAAGGAGAGGAATTTTGACCTAGTCATCCAATTAATCGGAAATCGGCCCTAATCGGAGCTAATCAAAACTAATCGGCCCTAATTGCGACTTTTCGGCAGGTTTCCGGCGAGATTCAGGATGGTGAATTTCCAAAAGATCCGAGGGAAGGAGGATGCATAAGACATTGAAATACTTGTAGTGACATACAACTTGTGCTTCGAATCTGTCTGGGTGACAGATTCATCCGGATAATTAAGTTTTCTTGTTTAAAAAAAATATTTATACGATAATTATAAAACAAACTAAAAAAGAATGATCTAAATCATATCAATCAATACAATTTATATATTTGTAATAATATTTATTATGCAACAACAATCTCACATGAATAAATTCAATAGATCTTAGTTTACAAATGCACAACCCGACAAACAAAATTAATGAATCATTCCTTACTCTACACTTTACACTCCATCCTATATCTACCATTCTATTTTTCTTTTTAAACAAAAAACAAATAAAAAAAACACAGAAAATTGAAAAGAAACACTCTGGTCAGAAGAGTGAACCTATACATTTCAATTTACATACATATGCATATATAGATGTATACATTCATACATATACATATACACACATATGGCTGTTTATGCAGTAGATTTTATGTTTTGATGTTACTAGTTAACGACCGGTTTTTGCACGTTTCATGCCACTTGTGTTGAAGGGTGACCCGCTGCCACTTGGCCCAGGACTCTCTTCTCTGAAATTTGAATTTAGCATGGCGAGCTCTCGTAATTGCTGCCTTTTAATATAATCTTCAGATTCATCCTGTAAATTCAGAAAAAAAATTTAGAACATGGATAAGGAAAGCATACATAGTGAAAGTTTTACTGGTATACAGTTGACTTTTAAGGTCAAGTAGACTGCTTTTCAAATCCAGGATTTTCCTGAATTTTTTTTTATTCTTTTCAGGAATATCTTGATATATTGTTCACAACTTGTAACAAATAGAAGAGATATAAGCATGCTGTTAATTTCTTTAGGAAATTTTAATCAATTTTGAACTAGTCAAAAATCCAAGAAATCATCCATTCGGTTATATTAATCGTCAAGAAATCAATCAAAAAGTGCATGAATTTCCATAGATAAAAAAAGGAAATGATGTTAAAAATGTGAAGGAATGTTTAAAATTTGTGAATTTGTCAAACACAAGTTTGACTTCATGCTGCAGCTAATAAAGTTTATTGTTTAACATTTGACTTTTGAGGTCAAGTAAACTTTAAAATTCAAGGTTTTCCTGCATTTTCTAAGTTTAAGGAAATATTTGGATCATTTATTCAAAAGTAAAGAAAAAATAAGACAGGAGCATGTCAGTAAGAATTTCTTAAGAAAATCTTTATCCATTTTAAAGTTATAAAGTAGCCCATTTGACTTCAAAAGTCATAAAGTACAAGAAATGATCAACTTGTTTATATTACTGGTCATACACTCATACTTTAAATTTATATGTAAGGCAACATCAATAAATACATCATAAAGTAAAAGAAATACTATAAAAGAAAAGACATCAACCCTAACCCGGACACACTTAGTGAAACTCGTAATTAAGTTGTAAATGGGTTGTGATAAATGGGTTAAAGGGGTCGTAAAGGGGTTGGCGGGTTGATCTTATAAAATATATTTTATTTTATTTTTTATTCTAATTTCAAAAGGGTTGAGGGGTCGACTTGTATAATTAAAAGGGTAAAATGGTCAACTCAAACACAACTCGTTTAATTTAACGGGCTAAATAAATCAACCCTAACAAGACCTCTTTATTAAACAAGTTAGACATGATAACCCAAAACCTGATTATTTAGTGTCGTATTCACGTTGTATTTTGGATTGTGTAAGGAATTGTCACCCCTATTGAGAACTAGTGAAATTAATTAAAAACAAGTTTGCATTTTTCCAAAGTCAAATGATGCAACTAATAAATACTAAAAGTAATGTATAAGAAAGATACCACTGGTTTGAGTAACTCTTGAATGATTTCATGCGCCTGCCTAAGCCTTATATCAACAATGTTTGCAGGTAAATCAGCCTCAATTAAGATGTGAAGTGGTTCGTTTAAATGCTCATATCCCGGTCTCCCCCTTAGCTTTTCTTCCTATAATGTGTAAGATATAAGTTTCAAGAAATACTAGCTGATCAAAGAAAAGGATTAATTGCATAAAACAGTATCCAACTTTCGGTCCAATTTCTTGTTCAGATAACCAGTTTTGTTTTTGCTAGCAAAACCCGACATTGTAAAATATTATCTACGGTAATCTGTACAAGTTACCGGGTCGAAATGCTGATGTGGCAAATGACATGTCAGTACTTTTGAAAAGGATATACTGGCCACACCCTAATGATATAACTTTCTTTATTTTTGTAGTTGTTTTTTCTGTTTTTTATTTAAACCGTAGTTAAAAAAAATTATAACTTTAAAAATTTATTGTTTTATACGAATTTGTATACACTGTTACAATGTGCATATTTTTATTTGAATTTTGATACAAAATTTTACCACAAACTAAACCATACATAATATAATATATTATATTGGATACAACTTAGTTTTTGATAGAATTCATATCAAATATAGATAAAAATAAACACATCCCAACCATGTACTTGAATTTATATAAAACAATATATACTAAAAGTTAGTTGTAAATGAAAAACAAAATTGAAAAAAAAAACTAAAACAAAATAGTTACATCAATGGGTGTACTAGTAAATTGATGGGTGCAAATAGATTGACCCTTTTGAAATTACTGGCTTTAATTCAAGTGGCACTACACCAAAGCCTCATAATACTCCCTCTATCTGAAAAGATATGTCCACCTATTTACTTTAGTTTGTCTCAAAAACAATGCCCACTTTCAAGGAGATTTATAAAAATTTTCATCCTGCCCTTAGTTACACTTCTATCAAATAACAATGTTAATTGTACATTCCTAAAACCATGTGCAATTCAAAAGGGTAATATTGACATGTTTTTTCCATGTGGACACGTATTTTTAGGATAGAGGGAGTACATTTTATTGCAATTAACCTTTTAAAGAAATCTTGAAATTTCAAATTTAGTTTAGCATCACATAGGAGAACCTTGTCAGGATCCTTGATCGACCCTTTTCCTCGAATGTACACACGACAACCCGTTGTAGCTTCTATACGTTTTAGTGAATTGCCTCTAGGTCCAAGAAGCCGGCCAACAAAGTTAAACTAAAACCCAAAGAGAATATGTCATTGAAGCATTTTTATTATGTGGGTTTCATTTATATGGTTTGATCATGGTCTTACTTATCTATTTGTACCTAATATATAAGTAACTGGTTGCGCCACGTGCCACAATTCTGTGAGCCCAATATTTTTTTCCCCGCTTTTTTTTTCCTTCATTATTAATTATTTAATATTTCCTTTATTCAACACGTGTAAAACACGGGTTTCTAACCTAGTTTTATATAAAGATACAAGAAAATGGGACCCACAAAACCAAGAAAAAGAATAGAGGAAAATTGACCATTAAAGAAACGTACTTCCTATCGATTTCGATTGGGCAATTTTTCAAAAAAAAAAACCCATCGATTTTTGTTGAATTCACACATAAGTTGTTAGACTTTAGTTTTACGTGAATAAATTCCTAAAAATTTTAGAATTAAACAAAATAAGTCCTTTAAATAAAGTTCAATGATTTAATCATGTAAAAAAGGACTTCTTGGTTAGGTTTTGAAACGTCCATATATTTAAATATGGAAAAGGGGAACTTTATGCCAACAATATAGTGGAGGGACTTTGTTGTTGAATTTACAAGTTAGGGGATTTAAATTATGCAAAAATAAATTCTAGGGACTTGTGTGTGAATTCAACAAAAGTCCATAAGTTTTTCTCGGTAATTCCCCATTTCTAATTTAGGGAACGTTTCTATGTTATATGTTTATAATCAAATAAGTGAACGGGTTACCTGATTGTATTTGATTATAAACTTATAACATAGACCCTTAAACGTTGATTTGGAAACTATGTTTCCTATGATAAAAACAAACTAAAAGTACACGCCTTTTGTGTAACATGTTCATGAATGAAACTTTTTTAAAACAAAAAGAAAGTTGGATGACTTTCATTTGTGATTTATAACTATTACAACTTTCTGAAAACTTACATTGGGATAGGAATCGACGGGAATCTCAAACCGCACGATTCTCTTCACGGTGAACGAACTAGGACTAGCCGGAGCTCCTTGCCAGTCCATTGTCATTCCATGGGGCACACTTAACCTCTATCATGACACAAGATAGCATTAGTGAAATTTTTTTTATTTTTTGTGGACTAAACTAAGTAAATACAAAAAAAACCTAATTAAGTGTCAAATTCCAGTTAGGGGGTGTTTGGGATTGTTTATTATCAAAATAGCTTATTTCATCACTAATAACCATATAAGCAATTTGGATAAGTAATCCCAAACACCCTAAAAACAACTTATTGTTGTATCAATTCAATATGCTAAAAAAATGCTTCAAGTAATGGTTTCAAATATCTCATTGTAAGGTAAAAACCAAAACTTTGCTCCCTAATTAGTGGCTCAAGCTTATAATGATGAAATAAACATTAAGTTATAGTGTCTATTATATAATTACCTCTTGTGGAAAACCATTCCAGCCAGCAAGATCTGGAGGAGCCATGGGGCTCGGGCTTCTATGTCGCAACCTATCAAGCTCGTTAAACCGTTGGTTTGCCATACCAGAAGCCCTCAAGATTTCTGAAAAGGGGGAAATAAATTGATGGTTAAAAGAAAAGACACTCAACTTCTTGGGTTAGAAATTAGTGTATTGTGTGACTACTCAAAACAGGTTCGGGTCAAAATGGGTAACTTTTTTTTTTGTTAGGTTAGGTTGACGTGTGTCTGCTTTTTGTGATATTTTTAAACTTCTCATAAGTTATTAGTCTGAAAAATATGACTAGTTGATTATAGAATTGTATAATTTTGATAATAATTTAACTTTTTGAATAAAATGGTTTAGGAGATCTTATGCATTAAAATTACACTCTGGGTGACTTGTGTTTCATGTGACCATATCCTTTAAGCTATTTTACATATTTTACCTATTTAACCTATTAGTGATAAGACATATTGACCAATTTATAAGTAATGGGTCGGAACTGTCACCTCTATCATAACTTGACCAATTTATATAAGTAATGAATCAACAAAATCTAAGAGTCGTGTTTCGAAAAGCCTATTCAACCATGGTGGAACAACTTGATGCCTAGCTAAACAATATTGAACATCAAAAGGTTCAACAGACAAAAAATAATGTTTTTTTTTTGTTTTTCTATATCCGTCATAAAGCATAGATTGCTCTATTGCCACACAAAAGTCATAGGTGCAAACAAAAGCCAACACCTTTACACATTGAATTAAAACTACCCTAATAATATAACTGATTAGGGGTGTTTGGATATAATATAACAGATTCCTTATATGATTATTTAAGGGTCAAATAATAAGTTACAGGTAATCAGGATTATCCAAACACTCAAAGGGCATATTACTTGTTCATCACATCTTCCAACAGCATAAACAAACACACCTGATTAAGTGATTTACTGATTTTGGTCATTCCATATCACATAATCAACAACTTAGATTACCAAGAAAAAAGAAAAAAGATTAAAAAAAGTCATTTTTACATGCACCATGCACTTATAGAACAGAAAGCCTATAAATTAAGATCCAAAAAATCAAACCTTGATTCAAGAGTCTGGTGCATATGGGAAGAACTTGAATAAAAGGCTGCAGCTTTTGATGTTCTGCCAATAATTCAGACAAATATTGACTGAAAAACAAAACATTAACAAGAATTAACTAACCCTAATCAAGATTACGTAAAAATACAAACTTTAAATTGAAATCAAAATATCCAACAAAAAACACAAAGAATTAACATCAAAATTCACTAACCCATCAACATCTCCATGAGTTCTAATCTGTGGAGAACCTGTTCTTGCTGGAGAAAAGTTGGGATTATACAAACCTGACATGGGTTTCTTGTTTTGTGACCAAAATCCACCAAAAAAAATGGTGGAAAATAAGAAGGAAAATGGAAAAAAGGGGTTTTTAATCTTGCTAGATATTAAGAGGGGAGCAAACAGAGTCCAGAAAGATCTGTCAAGTTGAGCAAAAAACTTGAGGCAATTATTTCCTTACTTATTTTAATTTGAAAATTATTTAATATTCCATTAATTGAAAAAAATATATTATTTTGGGGAGAAAAAGTTGTCAGGACTTTTGATTGATACTCTGTTTTAAGGTAAAATGACAAAAAGAAATCAAAGGGTGCAACTATTCTTCCTCCATTCCTTATTAGACTTCTATAATTTGCAATTATTTAAGATTATTTTTATATTAAAATTATTGTATTTGTTTATTACGTTTATTATAGATATATATTTATTTACTTTAATCTTTAGAATTCACAAGTTTTCTGCTTCCAAAACATATTTTTGATGTGTTACATGTTCATGAAACAACAAGTTTTTTACTTAACATGTGACTCAAATTAAGAAAAGATATAAATTTAAATCACTTGTTAGAAAACAAATATAATAATCTTATCTAATTTGATATTCTTTTAATCATGTCTGTGTGGAAAGTAAACATTTGAAGAGCATGTAAACACATATGTTGACGAGCTTATGTGTTATCATATTATATTATATTTTATTTAAACCGTGTAATACATAGATTTATACAATTCGTGTAATACATGTTTATTAAAGACATAATTTTTTTATTACTAAATATATAACATTATATTTATTCAACTCGTGTAATACACGATATACTAACCTAGTATAGAAATAAATAAATAAAAATGTGTCAAATATTGTTCGTTTTTAAATAGCATCTAATGAAATAAAAGTTTTTCTAAACAACAACACTAAGATTTTCTATTATAAATACACCACATCAAAGGTTATGCGACATATCACTTAAACATCAGGATGTCCCTTTAAAAGGATATGATGAAATATAAGTAAAAACTTGATTAACATTTTCACGTGTATATAAATATATATGAAATAGCATCTAATGAAATATAAGTAAGAACTTTCTTTTCATTATGCAGACACACACACTAGATGAGTGTATGTGCGATACGACAAGGAACACAACACGCTAACACATGTACTTGTAAAGTGCATAATCACGTATTATTATTTTTTCAAGTTAAAAAAATAGCAATACCATACTCAAATTAAAAAGAAAATATTTGATTTTATTGTGTACATTTTAAAAAAAAATTAACATGTGAAAATTTTATGACCGTTTAAAAATTGTGAGGAAAATTAGTTTAAAAGTCAATCATATGTTTGTAACTTGTGATTTAAAACTTGTATTTAAGTAAAACTCTTTAATTTTGATAAAATTATTTTTCAGTGTTTCTAATATCTGTTATAATATAATATAGATATGTATATAAATATTTACTAAGAAAACTTCATAGAATAGTAATCAAGTTTCTCATCTGTTTTATTTTAGTCACTAAAACTTTTTATGTCTTATTTTAGTCACTCAAGTTGTCATATGTTTCATTTTAGTCACTCAAAATTTTTTGTCTCATTTTAGTTACTCAAGTTTGACATGATGTTCCAATCTTGCGCAGTTACGATATTAACATGTTATATTTTTTGGATTTTAATTTATGAATATAGTGAAAAATATTGGTTTACTCTTTTTAAATTTCATTTTCATAATATCCACAAAATGAAATCTAAGAAAAAGTAATTTGTAACATGGTAATTATGTAATATTGTAATAATATATGAAACTTAAGTGATTAAATTAAGATAAAAAAATTTAAATAACTAAAATAAAACAGATAAAAAATTTAATTACTATTTTATAAAGTTACCGTGTGATGCTATTTTTGGTCCACGGTTAAAAGTTAAAACATATTGTAGATATGTGGGTAAATTAAAGTGGGTCAAGAGTGAAGAATAAATAGTTTGGTGTAAGTTGAGGAACACGTGTCAAACATGCAGAGAAGAAATCGGGTCCGGAGCCAGCATGCGGCCAATGAGCAATTGATGTGGCCAACGGAGTTTTAGCTGGAATTACAGGGTGGGCCGACACCAACCACCAATCGACGCCGTTTTGTCCCCTCACATCGCATGCGCTTTCTTTCAACCATTATTTATTTATTTTATTTTTGCGGCAAAATAAACAAACTCTTGGTCATGGGAACCTTTTATCACTTTCAAGCATATTAATAAAATCTACACATATAAATACAACTTACTTTTTTCAGCGGATTATAAATTACGTGTTTTTAAATACTACCTAAATTTCAGTATACGTCTTTTAAATAAGGAAATTACAGAAAACATTATTTATGTTTAAAAAACTTTGCACGCTACGTTCTTTAGCCTAATGACCGTTAAGTTTGGTCACGTGCAAGGCACATGAGGGTATTTTGGGATTTTCACATATATAAGGACTATTCATTTTTTAATTGCCGTGCTTATTTAAAACTAATATACGATTTTCTTACTAGTATTGGCATCGTATTAGTACGTCTTAAAGTTGAATAACATATCTATACATATTAATAAATAAAGGTTTTTTAGTGCCACGTGTCATCTCCACATTCAATCTCTCCATTTTTTTCTCGTTTCTCTCTCTTATTTAATGCACTTTTATATTTAAATAATAATATATATTTAAAAAAAGTATTAATTGGACTAATACAACACATTTATTTTAAATTATCCCTTATTATAAGAAAACTTTAAAATTTAATTATGTAATTTTTATTTCAATCAAATAGTAATTTAAAGTGAAATTACATTAAATAGTAATTAACGTATTTTCAAAACCTAATTATGTATTAATTTTTTATATATTTTGAGTTTGTTTATATCGTAGTATATGTAATATATTTTTACACCTGTGAAATATATATACATAAAGATTTAAAAATTTTAAATATTAATATTTTTCACCCCGTGTGTAGACACGGGACCTAAACTAGTTATGAAACGAATCAAATTGTAAAACTGGTCTCCAAAATTTTATATTATTTGACCTGATTTTGTTCATTTCTAAGATAGTTTAAATGGTTCAGTTTCGGTTATTAGAAACCGAAGACCATGTGTTTGTTCAAGAACCGATCAAACCCTAAGATACGTTTAGTTGGATTGTTAGTCTTTTGGTTTATTTTTTCTAATCTTCGGTTGATCAATGATATAAGTTAACCCTAATGCCTTCAGAATTAAATATTTAATAAGATCATTTTATCATTAAGTTTTATGTACATGTATCAAACTAATAACTAGTTATCTAACTTTACCATTAATTTTTTCATCTTCACATTGCTCGTACAATACAATATAACATGAATCATATGTTATCCATACAATTTAATCGTATAATAAATGTAACAGGAAACACAAAAATAGTACATACAAAATGAAACATAATATCTTGCCTCGTTTTAAGACGTTCTTTTGAGGTCAGCTTTATAATTCAAAATTAGAAAAGGAATATAACACGATCAAAATCACTGTATCATAAATTATATCTGGTTTTATCTAACGTGTGTCCTTAGGCTCGAGATAGACTTGAAAAAAGCTCGAATCAAGCCGAATTTATGATGAGGAGCTTATTCAAGAGTTAGCGAACTCTTACATGGACTAGCTAGACAATGAAAAACATGGCAGAAAAAGTCTAGACTTCAAACAAGCATTGCTCGGGCTAGGAGTGGATGTAGGGGCTCATAACTAGCGGGCGGAAATGTCTCGACGAGCCATATGGCATTTGGCGGTTCAACCCAGCTGTGAAACCCGAAATCCTTCAGGCTCCGATTTAATCAATTAAAGACTTCCCCAAATTTCACAATTTCCAATTATTTTGTTTTTTGTATAATCGGGTGAATATTGATTGACCTATTTTACGCATCTATTTATGGTTTCAATTTCAATATTTAAGTGTTTATTTGTAGTTTTGAAAATTTAGTAAAGCTGTTAAATTTAGAGTTCCATGTAAAAAGAAACCTCTTGTAATGGTTTAGACATTCAGTTTGATATCTATTTCATTTGAGAATTTTCTCTGTTTCCACTCTACATTAGCTTAAACGAACTCGAGCCCACTCTCAAGCTTTTATCGGAGCTCATCCAGTACACGAGTTCGAGCATAACACATCAAGGCTAAACGAATATAGTATTCATAATTTCATATAGCTTTCATTTAATATACATTAAATATATATTTTCATAATATTCATTATATACAAAATTATGAAATATATTAAATAATATACATCATGTTAAATATAAAAACCATTCAAGAGGCGAGCTCAAACTTTAGAAATAGAGCTCAACCAAACTCAAGTTCATTTACACCTCATGCTAATAATGTGTTAGATAAACTTAAACTTGTTTTTTGTATTCTTCACAATAATCAAATAATTAGAATCCTAACATGATACATAAAACCAAACCCATAAGCAAGATGATATGAACAGCATATTAAAAGCTCATGAATCTACCTGTGATTAGAGGTGCACAAAAAAACCAGTTTGGGATCTCAAACCAGTTTTCAAACCTACTCATACCGATTGTTAAATCGGTTTGAAACTGGTTCAAACCGTTGGTTTGACACCAATTTGTAAACCTATAGACTGAAACCGAACCTAACCGATCCAAACCCCTCAAAATCTGGTTTCAAACCGGTTTGAAACTGGTAAAACCCAGTCAAACCGAACCGGTTTTGACTTTTGTTTACCAAACCGGTTTTGGTTTGGTTTCAAAACGGTTTCTATTTGGTTTCAAACCGGTTCGGTTTCAAAAACTGATTCATGCACCTCTACCCAGGATTGAATATTAGACGACCCGCAATGGGAATCGACGGACAAAGGCGGCGTTTGTCATGGACTACACCACACTGCTTACTTCCAATATCGTATTCAAATAAATAAAAAATAAAGATAAAGTTTGTTAAAAGTGAGACCCAACTAAAAAATGTATGGATAAATGTGTATTCATAAAAAGCAGTTATATTTAAAAGGTGCGAACAAAGTTAATGACAACATGGAAACTAGAAAGTGGTGTCAAAAGTGAGTGTCCAGGTCATATCTGCTTGGTGTGGGTGTAGTAGGTTGGTTATAGAACCAAAAAGCATAGTCTCTTTTATAATTACTCTTTTAAATCTTTAAAGGAGTGGTTGCACTAAAGTGATATCCCCTTTACAACCCATCACCACTGTCTAATTAACTACTATTTCCAGCAAATCTTTCACAAACATTATTGCAGATTTCAAGTCAAACATTAAACACAACTTTACCCAGTAAAAACTACTTATTGCGACTTAAAGTCAATAATCACATTCATAGCGCGTTACCAGGACGCATAAAACCAACTTCATAAGCAGGATAATACGCACAAGGTCTGTTACAAAAACGAAGAAGAAGAAAGGCCACGACACGTTGTAATTTACCTTGAAACTAAAGGGAATTTCACATTTTCTATTTGAAAAATTACTGACTAAGTGACTATGCAAGGAATTGTTGTTTGAGGTAAGAAATTATCATTTACACAAGAACTCCAAAACATTACCAAGAAATGAATCAAAAACATGTGCAATCAGAAGAATACCTAATGAAAACAGTTCATGGGACATACTCAGTTTCTATAGTAGGTTGTGTTCTTGTCCCCATAGCCGCTGGTGCTTTCATGCTACCAATCATGGTCATATGCAGCGGCTCACCACCCTCTGCCGCCCTTTCCATTTTATGCGTCCATTTCCTCCTTCTGTACCCGCGAATCCACATTACCAACACCGCCAGCAACACCAACAACACACATCCACCAACCACATAGACAACAAACGCCCAAACCCTAGAATCAATCCCACCATTTTTGTCCGGTCCAACAACTTCAGAAGTTGCAGGAGGTACTAACGGAGGAGATACCGGTCCAGAAGGGGGGGTCGAGTTTGATTTCACTACAATGGAGAAATGCCCTTGTTTGAAAGCCAAACATCTGTTACCAGATACCACATTAGTGAAATTAACTTGACCATGCAGGTCAACCCAGACACACATTGGGTTCGAACCATGGGGTGCAGGTCTGACCGACCCAAAGTCTATTGAAATGGGCTCATCCGAAGCTTGGATTTCCAATTCGGGTCGATTTTTGGACGATAGATCAGAGCCATCGTAAGCAAGAAGACCTAACAAAGGAGCTAGATACATGTAGCCAGGTAAAGGATAATATATCACAGACCAATTTCCTAAATTCTGGTAGACTAAAACAAGCCTTTCTACATATGGTTGCTCAATAACACCAATTGGGATCTTAAACTCTTTATACATTGGAACACCTCTAGTAAGCAGGCTACCACTTCTGAGTCTCAATGCTGCAATTTGTATACCAGTTAAATTTTTCGGGACAATGCCATTGAAGGAGACACCAGTTTTTGGATTAACAAATGCACTATAAGCATAATTTTGCAGAGCTGCATCAAGAACCCTAGCAGGTTGTATTTCAGGAATATTAAGTGATTGAGACTCAACAATTGGCCACAATAACGTAATTAACAGAATTAGTATCGTAATAGTTTGAAATTGAAGCTCCATTGATGCATCAGAGATTCAACACACGAAGAGAATGAAACTGTTTCAACAGATTTCTAGTTTAAACAGTGAATTACATAACAATGTGTGAGGAATTTGGAAGAAGGAATACCTGAAATTAGAATTAGGTAATGGTTGAAATTGACGTAAAAACCCTAATTCACGTGTCAACAGATTACAGTAGATTATTCCGACCGATACGGAATCGAATTCATTCCGGATTACAGTATCAAATTCCGCCTAACTCCTCCGTAAATTGAGCTAAATAACCGTACGTATTGATCGATAATCGGTTGATTCTGTTGAAATTGTGCGTAAGTTCCCGTACGACTAATCAATGATCATCGTGACTGCTGAAGGTGATGAAGATGAATTGAATAGGAAATCTTCAAGAGGATTAATGGCGGAAGAGAGAGATGAGAGTGTATACTACGATAGATACAGTAAAGTGTAAGTATAGTTGCAGGTGTGGGGTAGAAGAAGAGTTGCCATCAATGAGTTTCATACGGACAAATAAGTACAACGGAGGTGACAGTGAAGCAAGGTGTGTTTCGTGTTGGTCAATACTAAAAAAGGATTGCGTTCTTTACATATCTATACTATATAATAAATAAAGGTTTTTTCATGTCACGTGTCGTCTTCACATTTATTCTTATCATTTTTTCCCCGTCTCTCTCTTATAAAATGCAGCTCAATCTTTTAACAATAATATATATTTAAATAAAATATTAATTATACTAATAAAACACAATTATTTTAAATTATCCTTTATGAAATTTTAAAATCTAATTATGTAACTTTTATTTTCAATCAAATTAAATAAAATAGTACTTAATGTATTTTCGAAACTCAATTATATATTAGTTTTTACATACTTTGAGTTTTGTTTTCTATCCTTAGTGTATGATACATTTGTACACCCGTAAAATATACACGGGATCTAAACTAGTGTTAATATATATTTTAATATAAGATTCGATTCTATACGTACACTAGTGACATGTTAGCCGTACATCAATGACACATCATACGGGGTAGTATGAGGTGTTCGTCCAATTTATACGGGTAATATGATAACGTTATACTGACATAGAAGTGACTTGTGTGACAACACACATCACTGACAAAGCATACGGATCATATGACCATTTTTTATTTTTGTCTGTTATACGACCCGTATGATGACGTCAGACGATATTCATGCATGTATTAGCACTCTTTTAAAACGCTACTCAATTTGTTACTTAATTCACGTGCTTCGTGTATACATGTATGTAAAGATTTGAGTTCTTTTTTTACATATTAAAAATATAAATTTTAACTTCTTGCAATCTCTTCTAAGTGAGGGCATGCCGCATGCTTATCCATGTTTTTTGTTTGTAAAAGGATCCTTAGCATAAAACCTTTCGGACATCGTCACCTCACATTTTCTCTCCTCGTTTTCTCTCCTCTCTTTCCTCCCTCCTCCCTCTCCTCACATCCCACGTTTGTTATCATCCAAAATTTCAGATACCCTCTTCACTCTCTCCTCCGACTAGATGCCACCTAGGATTCAGACTTTAAAGCGTAACCCATTGAGGTGATCTAATCTATGATTTTGAAAGTTGAACGACGCTGAAAGCTTTTGGACGATAGCATGCATAAATAGCTTATGTCGTAGAAACAACAAATGATATATATATATATAGTTGAATCAGGATATTTGTATTCGGGTTAACCTGAATAAAATTATCAAAAATATAAACCGACGGCAATTGATCTTCATATTATCGTGTGGACGTAAAGTCAACTTTTGATTTCTGCAAACCGACGGCAATTGACCTTCATATCATAGCCTTTTGATCTTCATATTCCAAGCCAGTGGAAGGTTCGATTTATCTGGTGGAAGTTTTATAACAGTAGCAAAATATCATATTTTCTAGTGGAAGGTTCGACATTGTCCGCTCTAAGTTTGAATCGACATTCACCAATTCCAAAACAAAGGATGTTTTCAGTTTAAGATGTGACAACTCAAGTGTGTGTCGGCATTTTAGTAGCCTGATTAGCAACCCATTTAGTAGCCCATAATCCGATTTCAGGTTAACCTGACCCGAGTTAACCCAATTACCGATTAACCCGATTCTTATCAGGGATGGTAAACTGATACGATTCCTAAAACAAAAAACCCGATTAGTCAAAATCTGCAACAGTTGTCACATGAATAAATTTTGTATTTTTAAATCTACAATTTCGATAAAAGAAAATTATACCCACTTAATTGATAAATTATGTTGTATTAAAACAATTTACAGTCAGCCTACAAAATGTCTAAACTTCAGCTAAATGTATTTTCAAAAATGTTTTTAAAATGAATAATATGATGATAAAGTATACAACATATTATCTTTTATACAACATCAAAAGAATTGGCCACCTTCATATCAAATTATTTTCAAAGAATCTTGGGAGAGCCATAAAGGCCATAGTAGTATAGTACTTAACAAGCTTTTTGTTATTGTTCTCACCAACATACTTACAAAATCAAACCAAAGAATAAACAATCAACCCCCCCCCCCCCAACCTACCCACACAACACCCAAACAATAACAGACCACTTTGCACAAAAAGACCATAACAAAAAACAACCATAACTACAACTAACAAGAACACAAATCAAAGTTCAGAGGTGGTTCTTTTGAGAGGTGATGGAGGTTCAGAGATGGTTCTTTTGAGGGGTGCATGTGGAGATGAAGGTAATGGCGGTGAGGTTGAAGCGGATAATGTTCTAGAAGCTCCCGGATTAACTTCTGTAACCTCTTCGATGCCTTCGTCTAAATACACGACGTCTTGCATTGTTAGCTGATGGTATTCAACAATTTCCCTTAAGAAGCGATTTTCACGCGCGTACACAGAATTCTCATTAGCCAAACGAGCTTTCTCTGCTAACAGTGTCTCGAGTTGAAAACGAATCTGAATAAGATGTGTTGATCATAGATTAGGCTAAGGTTATATAATCATCTTCTCTACTTTGTGCATGCTCGTAGCAGAGTCGGAAGAAAAAAATATATTATTGTAATAACAATCTAATTTTTGGTATTCTAGGTGGAAAAAATATTAACCTAGGACAGGATCAGTTGAAGGATCCAAAATATGGTCATGCTTTTTTATTATAAGTGGAAAAATAGGCAGGCTGGGTGACGTGTCAAACGGGTAGTTTTGGTAATTTTAATTTTTTTTTATAAATAGTTAGTGTGTCAAATGTTTATATAAAAAGTAATAATAGTATAGTACTTTGAATAAAATGATTTAGGAGGTTTTATGCATTAAAATTATATTTTGGGAAACTTTCAACCTGTTTAACCTGTTTCCTTCTAATTTTTTTATGATTTTGGGGGTGGTAAACTGATTATTTACTGTGGAATGTTTCCCTTTAAGCTAATTATAAAAATTTTACCCACGTGACTTGTTAGAAATAATAACTGTCACGGGTCACCTCTAAAATTTATCATTTTGTTTAGCCGATGTGTAGCCTTAAAGCTTCACCTCATTCTTTAGAGTGAAAATTTCAAATCTTGGTGACGTTTATTTTTAATTTTTTTTAACAGAAATTCTTTTGCAGGAAAATAAATTTTGCGACACAAAAAGATAAATGAATACCATGTCATCATCTGTACGGTGGTCTCCTTTCTCACGAGCCTCACGAAGCATTTTATTTTCTTCTTCTAATTGAGAACATCTTTCTTTTGCAAATGCCAAATCAGCTTTGAGTGTCTTCAGTTCCCGAAGGAGTAGTTTGGCTTTAGCAGCTGTTGCAATTGCCACCTATCACCCAATACAAAAACCAACAATGCATTTACGGAAAAAACTACAAATTAAAACACAAGTAGTTCATACAAAAAACTTCATGTGTACCAATTGAACCTAGTTCAATTTGGGCACCGGTTCACAAACACAAGTAGTTCATACAAAAAACTTGGTGTGTACCAATTGAACCTAGTTCAATTTGGCACTGGTTCACAAACAAAAGTAGTTCATACAAAAAACTTGAGGTGCACCATTTGAACCTAGTTCCATTTGGGCACTGGTTCACAAAAACAAGTAGTTCTTACAAAAAACTTGATGTGCACCAATTGAACCAAGTTCAATTTGGGCACCGGTTCACAAACACAAGTAGTTCATACAAAAAACTTGATGTGTACCAATTGAACCTAGTTCCATTTGGGCACTGGTTCACATACACAAGTATACAAAAAATGATGGTATGATGCATTTTCGTGAATAATAAATTCATGAGTAGAAAACTCCTTCAACTTGTCATGCATCAACCACAAATATACAATTACACATTTGCCACCTTACGTCGCGAGATGCCTTGAGTTGATTTTCTTGATTCGTTTGCTGCTGTGTAGATTGCATTTTAAGTTCCTGCAACTGATTCTGTTCATCATTCGTTACTTTTCTCCTGTTCTGCAGTTTGCGAGTTTCTTGTATGATATCTTGAGTTTTCTTGTCCACAATGGTACGCCCTTCCTGATAATAAAAAAAAATATAATAAAATATTATTTTTATTTTCAAAATCATCCATTCTTATGACTGATATAATCACATTTACCAACCATAACCACAGACTGACATGCAACTAAACCATAATCTAAAACAAGAAAAGAAAACACGAATAAAGCAACGAAGGCTTCTACCATACACTCCTAGGTTGTGAGTTAGAGAGTAAAGTACAAATCATGGTTTCAACATTTATTTTATAAGTTAATAAATTATAAAATAAATTGAAAAATCAAGGTCATGACACAACATATGAAAGAAATCATTAAAATATTATATACAACATTCAAAAAACATGAACTATATGCTTAGCATCTCATACAATCCAACCAAGAAAAAAGGTAAAAGCAGGGAATTCAAAATCTTTTTAAAACTTCCAATGATCATTCAGGAAAGATGCAATCATACACAAATTGTTCACGTTAATCCACAGCATTTACCTCCAAGGCATTTCCAATCGTGCCACCAATTTGATTAAGTGACGAAGTGATTCTATCCAAACCCTTTCTTAATTTTGGATTATCCATGTTTCTGGAGTTCTCAAAAGACTCGTAACGATGCTCAACCTGAATGCCAGGTAAACTTGAGGTAAATGTCAAAACAGATTAAGATCTGAGGTCAGCAAAGAGAACACTGTAACTCACATTCATACAAAAATGTCAAAATAAAAGATATCAAGAACTCAAGAAGTCTTCCTTGTTCATTTACACATTTCTGATTTATCTGCATTGTTAAAGTTAATATTTACCTGGTTGCTTGTTGAGACTGTTTCTGTCTTTACAGTGCTGGGAGTTTCAAAACTCCGAGGACCATTATTATCATCTAGAATTGATTTAGCCTTCCTTGCTAAAACACCCCAAAAACCTCCTGGTTCATTTGTACTTCCCATAGATGTATAATCATAGGTAGCAGGATCCTGCATTACAGGTATTCCATCTTTATCAGCAGAAACAAGAAAGCAACTGTTTACTTATTTAATATGCCAACTGAGGTCTATGTCTAAATCTTGGTTTTAATAGGCGCGCCTGAGGCACTTGGCACACAAGGCGCTCACGAAAACACATCAAGGGCTTGAGGTGGCGCCTCATGTACTTTTGGGTCAAAATTAGGGTCTTTAGGAGGCTGATATGTAGAAACAACCAAAGGGATGAAGAAATTATTAAAGGTTTACTTGATAAAAAGGTTGAGATGTAAAAAACACGAGAGAATGTAGCTTCTGGTTGTAAGTAAAGCTTATTTGGTTGCACCTTGGCTATTGGGACCTAAACGCCTCCAAGCGCCTCACGCTGTCTAAGTTCTGATTTTAGTTTTTCTTAACATAATTGCTAGCCATAATGTATAGATATGGTTCTAAATCAGATAAAAAAATGATTGATTAATTCAGTAAATAAGAACTTTACAGTAGAATTTGCAAAACACCTTGTGTCTGATACTCAGAGTTTCGACTCATCAACCTCGCTAGTTATGCGATCCCTAAAATAATGAAATATATGTATCTAGATCCATAAACTAACTTCGCTAAACAGATAAGCAAAATTACATAACAATAAATCAATAATCTAATGACTAAAACGAAAGTTGAAGATCAAAATCAGATACAAAACTAAAATTATAATGAGATGTATCGGTCTATTCATGATTTAAATGACAGAGTAAGAGATCAAAAGCAGAAAACCTTGGATCGGTCTTTAAATGATGAGCGGAAAGAAGAGCTGGCATAAGCGGAGGAGACAGAGGAGTCGCGATGCGCGGCGGATGCTCTGATCGCCTGAGCAGCAAGTGATGAAGACGGAACGGCGGTGGTCGTGCCTTCGTCGTTGGGAGAACGGTGAATCTCTTCCTTGAAAGTGGAAGACCTAGAAATACCTTGTTTTCTACGGTACGCCATCTGAATTTGACCGATTGATAAAGGAGATTTATAGGATTAACGGATGAATCAGGAAGATCATCGCCGGGAAGCCACCGCTGACAACGCCGGAAAGATATGATGATCGGAGATCCGGGAGGATTATAAACGCAGGTAGTTTCCAACACGCAGCAACGCAACGCGTCCTATTAACAAACTTTTCATTTACGCCCCACAAACCGTATTTTAAAAATAAGATATCACATATGTGTACAAAACTACAAATATTTATCTTATTTTGTTAAAAATACAATTATTTTTACTAACGTATAGTTTGTTAGTAGTTAAAAGAATTTTAATTATTTTTAAAATGTGTTATAAGTTTGTTTATATTTAATAACTAGCAATTTCATAACACGCGCAATGGAGCGGGAGAAATGTATATTATAAAATAAAATAAAAAGTGTATTTATAACAGTATTATGTTTAATTACATTAAATATGTGAACGTATAATAAAGAAATAAGGACGTGACATTACTATGACTATCAAAATGGGTGTCGAATCTATGATTTTTTTGCAACACGAAAGGTAGTAAGGGTTTTAAATGTTTGGTGTGGTCATCGTGTGAAAAGGAGAAAAGGTAATAATAAAAAGATAATATAAAATTAAATTTCAATAATTTTTTTTAAGGGAGGTAGGTTTGTAGTAACCTAAAGCATATAATTATATTAACAATAATAGTAATAAGTTTGTTTTGTTAATACATTATTAAGTAGAAGGTTTAATAAAATTCAAATCAAGTGGAAGGTTTAATTTGAATTTTCTTTTGAAGCTTAAGGGTGAGTTTTGAAAAAAAAGGAAGGAAGAAACCATTGGAAATGCATTAGTTGATATAATCAAAATAGTTTCGGAATGCCTTCTTAAGGAAATCATAGATTCAAAAGTTTAACAATAGTTGGAGCCCACGATCTCCAAAGCTTTTGGAATATATTCTCTACATCTCATTTATATTTAGTTATTTAGACAAACATGCTAATACCAATATATTTATAGAAAATAAGATACCACTTGATACAACCGTCGACACCACTCTGGATCGGAAGTCTCTTTTTCCTCAAATCTTGATGCTAACTCTTTGGATTTTTATAGTAGAAATGTTACATACAATTTTGAGAAGAAGTAGAATTACCAGAGAAGGATATAAAAGAAGTCCATTCAAAACAATGCGCTACACATTCTCATTAATTGAGATCGTTTAAGTACACCTCAAAGGTGGTTAGGTACATTTTGTTTACATGTAGTCCCTACACAATTATCATATGACCCTTAATCCTAAATCTACCATAACAATAAAAAAGCATCAAATACAAATCTCACGAGTTTTGACGTGCGTACAATATTCACTCTATTTGAATTGTTTCACATTTAAGCGTTGTTTTCAAAATCGGACCAGACCAGTCGGTCGAACCGGAAATCCGCTACGTAAACGGTCCAATTGAGTCTACCTGAACCACATTCATTTGAACCGGCTGGTTACTGATCGGACCAGTTGAACTGACGAACTGGACTAGGTAGTCGGACTGGATTTTAGAACTTTTTATTTTTCTTCATTTCAAAATCTTATTTACTTATTTATTTACTAGTTCTACACACATTGTAGAATTATACTAAAAGATAATGTAGTTTTATATCTTGTTTTAAATAGTTTTTATATATATTTAAAAATTATCTGTTTTTTTAAACCAGTTTGAGCAATGGACTAGAACCATTACAGTTATGAAAATATTGTAAAACAAAAGTTGCCGCTATATTAAAAACTAACAATTATGAATTGTTTATTATCAAGATTTTATTTTTAAAAAAAAGGTCGGGAGGTAATAAACTACAATTGGAGGGTCAAATCGCTAGGATCAAACGGTTTATTGGAACTGGTTTCTTCAGACTCATTCATATTCCCCAATTTTGATTTCAAAAACCCTAAATTCAATGCGAATCTCGAATTACACGGCTCCTGTCGAAGCCACGCAGGTAATGAGGCTGATGTCACGACTGAATCCATACGCCCACCGGAATAACTCATAAACATTCCATGTCTATTACTATTACTTTCACCTCGATCAATTCCATTCACCGATAGATCTATATCGATTGGATTCATAGCAGTAGATCGAGAAGAATTAAACCACATTTGGCCAGTTGTAATTTGAGGCTGTTTCCCTAAATCGCGAATTGTTGGTTGATGATCTCCGATCAAATTCTGGAGCTTACGTTTAGCGACCATTTGAGCAGTTGGCCCTAGATCTTTGACGAACTGCATTAGGCTTTGACTGTAGCTATGTTCATGTTGATTCAACTACAAAGAGCCAAAAGCAAGTCGTTTAACTTTAACCGAACAAATGAACGAACACGAACTAATTTTTGTGTTTGTGTTTGTTCATTAAGAAAATAAACTTTTTCGTGTTCGTTGTTAATATTCTAAATGAATGGTGCATGAACATAAACAAACACTAATTAAAAGTAAAAGTGAATATTTAAATTAAAGTCTAAAGTACCATTATCTTTGATATGAGCATTTTAAAAGTAAATAAAGATATCAAATTGATTTTAAATTGGGATTAAAGGTTTTAAAATATAAAGATTAAATTGATTTTAAAATAATATTTTTAATAAATAAATTTGAATGAATTCTTAAACAAACGTAAATGAACGAACGTTCAAAGACGGGACATTTGCTCATGTTCGCTTAATTAAATGAACGTAAAATTGTGTTCTTGTTCGGTCGTTTATTAAATGAACATCACGTCGAATGTTTCATTGAACATTCGGTTCGTTTACATGCCTAGAAATGAGAGGATCATGAATGGAAAACAAAAGTCAAAATGTTGACTTACATGGATTAAAGATTTTGACCAGTTGTCATTGTTGAGGTCCAAGTCTGGTTTATAAGTGGATCTTCTATCCACGTCAATGGGATCACTTCTTTTGTTATCTCCACTGCCTCCTGTGTAAGATAGATAAACTGTAAGTAGACTGCACCGAAATACAGTTTTGACTTTTGAGGTCAACTCTTTATTTGCAAAATCATAACTGTATGTCAAATTTGTACATTACCTAACTCAATTGTTCTTGTATCTTGCAGTTTTTAGTAGAGGGTCTAACATGGTTGTTTAAACTTTTTAATTTGCCAAAATAGATTAGGTTTATTTCGAAGTTTAAATTAGTATCGTTGATCTCAAAAGTCAAAATTGACCAAAAAAAACAAGACTTGTGCTCTCTCTTAAGTTATTTGAGTAGTTTTACTATCAATTCTAGGGTTTTCTAGGAAACTTCTGTGAATCAAAGAATTAGTGTTCTTTAAGTATGCATCAATGGTTGCAGTACTCGTCTTTTCAGAAGTTTTTAAGAACAATTTGCCATTGAACTCGTTAGTTTCATCCTGCGATCTCCTGCAAGATCTTCGCCTACTCCCTGAGAATTCTGATTCGAAGTTTTCTGGATTTGTTCTCAGGACATGGAAAATTCTCTTGGCTAGTTTATGTATTCCATGAGCCTATAAAATAAGAGTTTTGGTAGTTACAACCAACCCAAAATTATAAAAAATATGCATTTAGATTTCAAATTCATCAATACATTCGTACCTGTCTGAAAAAAATAGTACCCGAAGAGTTGAAATGCATTGCGTTCCCTGATATTAGAAATACATCATGCTGCATGATTGTTTTCGAGTGAGCTCATTGAGGCATAAAAGAAAGTTTAATATGTGATATGAGCCAAGATCTTGCTGACTTGTATTTGGACCAGCTATATAAAAACAAGTGGGCTAGAAACGGGCTCAACTTTAAACAGACATAACTTTTTACGATGCCAGTAAAATATTGATGAAAACAAAATAAAAGGTTAGACATTGTGACGAAAGAATTTATGGGTCAAAACAGGTCGGTTGGTTGTTGATAATACTTTTGACCCATAACATCTCATTGTAACTAGTTTAGTACTTTTGAACTTTGATGCTACAATTCAATTTTTTAGTAATAAATGATAACTTTTAAATATGCTTAATGAAATTCAAAATAATAAGGTAAAAATTAACGGGTCAGCCCATCATGAGCCCGTTAAGCTACCCGCTCATTTTGCCAGCTCTAGTATATAGAAGTTATTAAATAGAAGAAAAACCTCAAATTGTTCAAGGGAAGCATACAATCCTTCATGAAGTTTGGCTCTCATGGTCCCAAAATCCATTGGCTCCTCAATGATTTCATAGTAATCCTCAACCTTAAAACACCCTAATCAATTCGACCCGGTAATTTTTGTTCAAAAATCATAACCCATGGAATAAAAGCACTAACCTCTTCAGGGTCAACTGGTTCGGCAAAGATTTCATATATATCCTTCCTAGATTATCAAAATATTAGATACTTTCTTGTATCATTTAGAAATAATTTTAACGGTTAATTAACCAACCAACCTTTGCAGCGTGTCGATAATGAGCTCTAGTGTTTTCTTATCAGGCAACGGTTGAGCGATAGATGGTGCACCCAACGGTTCTTCTATGACTGCATCAGTCTCTATTTCATGTTTTTTTTTATGAAAGCAAAAACAAGAAACCAGAAAACTTAAATAATTTCAAAATTTAATGCCCCAGGATTGGAAATGTTCATGATCAACTTACCACCATTTGTTGATTGATCTTCTTGATTTAGTTTCTTTTCCACCTAGACATCAAAATACAAATCATAATCAATTTTATAAAATTTGCAGACAAAGGATGATGTACCTTGAGCTTGGTTGATGAGGGTTCATAGTGCCTTCTCCTGAGGCTAGCCCGGGTGCGTGACGGTGGGCCTTGCAGCTCGTCTTCCCTTAACGACCTGAACCGGCTCTGCTGCTGCTGAGCCTTCCTGGTCCCCGATGGTTCAACACGCGAAATCCTGGGACCCTTTTTCCTCCTTTTCTTGCTGCTTTCTCCATCTTGCAACACTTTCCTGCACTGTCACCAGAAACACTGAAATTATGAGATTCAGTCAGTGATGGAACCCGAACTTATCAGTCGGAGGGTCATCATAAGGTTATCTTCTCTATCGTCTATAACTAAGAGGTCCAACTTATGTTTTTTTTTTAAACTCAAATTTTATATATGAAAATTAACCGGTCAATGACCCTCTTGACTCTCCCTTAGTTCCGTTGCATGTATTGAAAGGTTCACATGTGAAATCAACAGTAAAACTCACTTGGGCATTCATTCAAACAGTTGGTGGTCACAAATTTGAATGGGATTAGTATACCACAAAATTGACATGTAATGCAAGAACAGCAATTAACAGATTAAATAAAGGATTGTGGGTTACTGTAACGAATTGTTGCAGTTAATTAGACTTAATTGTATATGAAGCAAATCTGGTTATAATCTTCTATTTGTTTGTTTTCCATACTTGCTTCTTATTAACTTTTTTGAGAAAATAAATTACTATTACAAGAAAAAAAAATTTTGCCTTGTTTGTACAAACATTTTGTGAAAAAATTGGCTTTCTTCTATATGTTGTATATAACCAACCAATCTTTGATTGAGAGGCGGATAGCGGTCCAGTGAGGACCAACAACTGTTACTAAGGACTTTCCTTTTAAAGAAGATATATAATGTTTGTTTTCCATACTTGCTTCTTATTAACTTTTTTGAGAAAATAAATTACTATTACAAGAAAAAAAAATTTTGCCTTGTTTGTACAAACATTTTGTGAAAAAATTGGCTTTCTTCTATATGTTGTATATAACCAACCAATCTTTGATTGGGAGGCGGATAGCGGTCCAGTGAGGACCAACAACTGTTAGTAAGGATTTCCTTTTAAAGAAGATATATAATGTTTGTTTTCCATACTTGCTTCTTGTTAACTTTTTTGAGAAAATAAATTACTATTACAAGAAAATTTTTTTTGCCTTTTTGTACAAACATTTTGTGAAAAAAATTGGCTTTCTTCTATATGTTGTATATAACCAACCAATCTTTGATTGCGACGCGGATAGCGGTCCAATGAGGACCAACAACTGTTACTAAGGACTTTCCTTTTAAAGAAGATATATAATGTTTGTTTTCCATACTTGCTTCTTATTAACTTTTTTGAGAAAATAAATTACTATTACAAGAAAAAAAATTTTGCCTTTTTGTACAAACATTTTGTGAAAAAATTGGCTTTCTTCTATATGTTGTATATAACCAACCAATCTTTGATTGCGACGCGGATAACGGTCCAATGAGGACCAACAACTGTTACTAAGGACTTTCCTTTTAAAGAAGATATATAATGTTTGTTTTCCATACTTGCTTCTTATTAACTTTTTTGAGAAAATAAATTACTATTACAAGAAAAAATAAATTTGCCTTGTTTGTACAAACATTTTGTGAAAAAATTGGCTTTCTTCTATATGTTGTATATAACCAACCAATCTTTGATTGCGACGTGGATAGCGGTCCAATGAGGACCAACAACTGTTACTAAGGACTTTCCTTTTAAAGAAGATATATAATAAGAACATATAATGACGTTATGATTTGTATCTTTTATTTACATATATATTTGTATATGAATATTAAATTAAACAACTACTTTTTTTTCCGTAAAGAAACGTTAAAAGTTACATCGAAATAGAAGCAAAATGGGCAACAAGCTATGCCGCAAATCCTTTTTGGATAGCAAAACTAAGTCTTTTAAAAATCTATACTATATAATAAATAAGGTTTTTTAGTGTCACGTGTCGCCTCCATATTCATTCTCACCATTTTTTCTCGTCTCTCTCTCTTATTTAATGTACTTCTATCTTTAAATAATAATATATATTTAAAAAAATATTAATTATACTAATAAAACACATTTATTTTAAATTATCTCTTCTTATAAGAAACTTTAAAATTTAATTATGTAACTTTTATTTCAATTAAATAGTAATTGAAAGTCAAATTACATTAAATAGTAATTAACGTATTTTCGAAACCCAATTATATACTAATTTTACATATTTTCAGTTTGTGTATATCCGTAGTATATTTAATATATTTTTACACATGTAAAATACATACATAAAGATTTAAAATTTTTAAATATTGATATTTTTCACCCCTTGTGTAGACACGGGATCTAAACTAGTACATTCATATATCTTGAGGTTAATTTATTATATTTTTCAATGTACAACTGAGATCCAGATAATTATGTATATTCGCGTTCACTAAAACACGATCATCCCTCTGATCAAAAGTTCAAAACCATCCCCACTCGTCCGATAAGCCAAAAGTTAATCCCTTTAATTTATAATCAATAAAATTAATTATTCTTATTGAGGATCATTAAATAATTAAGAGTTAAAGTAATCTTTTCTTGTTCTTGATCGCAGTTAATAGTTGCAATTAATAGTTTGTTAGAGATTTCTTTCTTATTGTCTTATTATGTCTCTTTCACTTCATGAATTAGATTTTTTTTTTCCTTTGAAATGCCACTTTCTTAAACCTCTACTCCTTTCGGGGAGCAACTCGGGTGTTTCTTGTGAGTCATGCATCTTTCCCAATGGGTTGTAACTGCATGAAATCGAACCCGGAACCTTCTCAAAAAGAAACCACTATGCGAAAAACTTCTTGACCACCAGGGCAGAATCTTTTTTTTATCTTTTTGTTTGTCACTGTTCATAAGTTAAAAAGTGTTTTTTTAGGTTCAAAGTTATTTTATTTGAAATACGACTTTCTTAAACCCCTACTTCCTTCGGGAGTAGCCCGGGTGTTTCTTGTGAGTCATGCATGTATTTCCCTATGGGTTGTAACCGCATGAACTAGAACCCGAAACCTTCTAAAAAAGAAACCACTATGCAGAAAACTCTTTAACTACCAGGGCAGAATCGTTTTTTTCTTTTTTTTTATCTGTTAAAAAGTTAAAAAGTGTTTTTTTAATGTTCAAAACTCTTTAGTGCTTCTTATTTAAACTTATTTGAGTGTGTAGAGATAACGTGAATATACTATTTTCTCACACCCAAACTTTCATGGGAAATCTTTTAAATCTATATCGTTTTGGTTATTTTTATTATATAACATCCTAATTTTAGATAATATAAGTTGAAAGACTTACTTTAATCGTTGTGGGGTTACACTTTGGGAAGGTGGAGGATCGAGGAGAGTTTTGTGAAGATGGGGATGAAGGAGGCGTGAGATAATATTAAATATGACTTGATTTTCTGTTGATCAAAATGCCTTTATCTTTAGTTTTAAATTATGTCACATGTCTGTTTTTTAATTGTACTTGGCCTTTTTAGACGAATCAGACTTTTTATTTCAACTCTGCCATTCATATATTCGATTTTTATACACGTAAACTTTTATAAGATAAGTCCAGATCATTCAACATGTATCTTCTAATCATACATCATTTTTTTTAACATGTAACTTTTTTTATAGTTAATCACATTTCATATCCATTATCCATACCCCCCCTCTCGAATTTAATTTTTGATTTTTTATTCTAAGTTTTTTTATTATCAATATTGTTACTTTTTGAAATATATGGTTTGTTACCTAAAATTGACTCCAATAAAAATTATCTACCTCCCTCGTTTCCTTCTCTCTGTCACCAAAGTTTTTAAGATTGATATTTAGGGCACAACAAAAACACTTCAGATTCTCGACTTTTGCTTTCCCCCCTTCTGATTTCTACAAATTATTTCAATAATCTTCTCCTTTTCGCTTTCGGTGCCCTAATTTCGTTGCTTTTTCGCTCCCATCATCAAATGCGCTCCAGAATCATCCGCTTTTTTGATCAATTTCGCTCCAAGGTACTCCAATTTCGATTTGAATAATTCATTTCTATTCATGTTTTACTGATGAATTTGTGTATCCTTTTGGAAACAGTCAATCAGCAGACGAAATTGACGATCGAATTCCGTGGAATTGACTGGTCAAATTCAATTAGAATCAGGTTAGCAAATTTTGCATGTTTGATTTAGGGTTCTTCCTCGGTTTGCTTGAATTATTGAATACACATCATTCAACGCTCAATTTAACCTCTTTTGAAGTAAAATTAGCGATTGATTATCTTATCTGTTATAAACCCTAATTATCTTTAGTAATTAGCAGATATGGATGATGCATTACTGATATGTACTTTATGCCATACAACACTTTCATCTGAAAATGACAATATTGACCTTGATTCAATCACCATATGTGGGGACTGTAAGTTTCTGTTACTAGAAGAAAATAGCACCCAATCACAACACATTGCGCGTACGAATTATAGAGCAAGACGGACACGATACAACAATAGTAGTTCTGGATCGATTGACGATATGTTTTCGCACCAGTTTTCAACCATGGTTAATCTTGCTAGACAAAACCGGGCTCCTGTGTCTGATACAAGTGCGCGTACTACCCCTAGCGGTTCTGGAAGATGGAGGCGACCTGTTTCCGACACTGAAAGTGACGGTTTTGATTCGGTTAGTGGAGATGGTGATGTTGTGTCTTATGGAGGTTATGATGATGATGATGGTTCAGATGTTTCTATTGATGTGATTAGTTTTCTTGGTGTTGATTCGGATTCTGATATAGACCCGATGCGTGCTGGTTTGAACCGGTGGAGTTCAGATGATGAATTGGAAGAGGTTGAAGATGGTGAAAATACTCTTGGATCTTTGATAGCTAGGGTTCATCTCGAGAGATTAATAGCGTATGATGATCAATCTAGAGAAAACGAGGGTGGGATTCGTGTAAGGATCAGTGAAAGGAGATTAGGCCCATTTGGCAACATGGATAATGATCGAGAAACATCACGTTACGTGGGGAATTCTGGAGACTATCTTGATGTGATAAGCTTTGAGGAGCTTTTGGAACGGTTTGTTGAGGCGGATAATTCAAGGCGGGGTGTGCCGCCTGCGGCTCGCTCGTTTGTGGATAATCTTGACCGTGTGGTGGTTAATGATTCGGACCATGATGGTTTGGTGTGTGCCATTTGTAAAGACTCGTTGTCGGCTGGGACTGTGGTTAACCAACTTCCTTGTTCTCATGTTTACCATCCTTCCTGTATTAAACCGTGGTTAAGTTCACATAATACTTGTCCGTTGTGTCGGTTTGAGTTTCCGACTGATGACGTGGACTACGAGAACAGGAAAGAAAGCAATCGTGGGCCCGGGGTTGAAGAAATTCAGGAGGAGTTCGAGGATAGTAATACTTCTTTTGAAGAGGAAGGTGGTGAAGAGATCTTGAATAATGAGGGTGGTGGAGGAACCAGAGGAAGACGGTGGTTGTTTGTGGCTGCTCCGGTGGTGAGCTTGGTGGGGATTGGTCTTGCATTGTGGTTGGGCAACCCTGGTGGTATTAAGAGCTCCGGTTCAAGGGGTGATAGAAGTAGGAGATGGTGGGATCTTTTTTAGCTTATTTATATGAGTCATGGAAATAGTAATGAGTTTGTGGATTTGGTTTGTTGGTTTTTGTTTGTATTTTGGTTTTGATTTTGTGGTTATTTTGATGCAACAAAAGATGAATGGATAATAGTATAAACCATTGCTTGCTTGACTACAAAAAGTAGAATTTATTAGTGTTGAAAATGCAATTATTAGGTATACACAAGTGAAAAAACATATTTTCACATGATGTAAAATCTGCGTAAAATGACGTAAAGTCTGATATGTGAGTAAAAGTATGTCGTATGACGTAAAATCTGATATGCGAGTAAAAGTATGTCGTATGACGTAAAATCTGATATGTGAGTAAAAGTATATACAGATACTTAATTCAAGTATCTTATTAAAGCCTAGTTATAGGCATGGCATTATTCTACATAACCATAAATGTATTATTGTGTCAAAAAAATGAGTTGGGTGTGAAGTTTATGAGTCTATTTAAACACTTGTAATGTAATCACAACTGACAAAAGAAGGGGGCCGGCCACATTCAATCTTAACTGCTTGGACAGCAAAAAGACTACGATATTAATCATTGTGAAGGGTTTCAATCAAAACTGGTGGAAGGACAAGAATACAAAGGACAATCAACCATGATTTTCAGCGTAAGGTGGTAAGGAGGTTTTTCTGTAATGGATTTACCCCGGAGAAGTTAGAGTTTGAATTCTTACGAGGAGAATTTTGCCATTATACTTCACAGGACTAGAAGTTAGCTGTTCTAAAAAAAATCTATCATCGATTTATTATTATCTTTGAACTGCGGCAATGATTTTATAAAAAATAACATGTTTTGTATTATGTACTTTTTGGTTTGCATATTTATTTTAAGTAGTATATGAACTTAATTTTTTTTAACACCAACACCTCTAACACCAATCAGGATTTGAACATTCAATCTTTTGGTTATGGGACACACCAACCAACTACCTGAATTTTATATGAAAGGTAATTTTTATATTCATAGGACCCCTGAATGTGTTTAGTAAGATGAAATTGCTAGAAAAAAGGAATAGAATTGTATCAAATATAATCAAATCTGAAGTTTCTTAACAGTATTCAAGTACTCTGTAACAAATTGAATTAGTATTGATATTTCATATTAAAAATTATTAAGGAAATGTGGCTTTCCAATCAAACATTTCATTTTTAAAGAACAATAATAATAGTATAACATCCATGGTCATGTGATAATTAAGTAACCAATGAAGAGAGGCTTTACATACACTCTTCATTCATCTTCTTTCTGTCATTGCATTACTATCAACAGATCCATCATTTCTGCATGATTTGATTCTTGAAACGACCCCAAACGGCCTGCTGCTTATGATGCTCGTTTCTCCCCCATTTTAAAAAAACTGAATCTAAAAAAGGATGTTTAAATACAAAACAATCCAACCCGCCATTGAAATGATTGCGAAGATATGAACCCAAAACAAGATGGCTGCAGCCTCCCTCCCACACCCTCTTAAACTAGCAACAGCACCTGCATGCACATGTATATAAACATAAAAATAAAGTTTGATTTTTTTGGGTCAACGCATACAAAATTCATCAAGATTTTCATGGGTATCTGATGATATGAGTAAGAATCAAGTTTGACTTTTTTTTGGTCAATGCCTACATAATCCATCAAGATTTTGATGGGTGTCTGATAATACAGATATAGGCATGGAATGTAGATTATACACACACAAAAAAGTTTGACTTTTTTGGTCAATTTAAAGAAAATCCATCAAGATTCTTGGAGGGTATCTAATGACACAGATATAGGCGTACCCCGCATATACGAGTAAGAATCAAGTTTTAACTTTTTTCCGGTCAATGCCTACAAAATCCATCAAGAATTTGGTGGGTATCTGATGATAAAGATATAGACAGTGAATGCACATTATACACACCAAAAAAAAAGTTTGACTTCTTTTGGTCAATTTCAAGAAAATCCATCAAGATTTTGGTGGATATCTAATGACACAAATATAAGCATATACGAGTAAGAATCAAGTTTTGACTTTTTTTTATGGTCAAGGCCTATAAAATCCATCAAGGTTTGATGGGTATCTGATAATGCAGATGCAGGCATTGAAATTACATTATACACACAAAAAAAACAAGTTTGACTTTTTTGGTCAATTTCAAGAAAATCCATCAAGATTTTGGTGGGTACCTGATAATACAGATGTGGGCATTGAATGTTTGGTGGATATCTAATGACACAAATATAAGCATATACGAGTAAGAATCAAGTTTTGACTTTTTTTTATGGTCAATGCCTATAAAATCCATCAAGGTTTGATGGGTATCTGATAATGCAGATGCAGGCATTGAAATTACATTATACACACAAAAAAAACAAGTTTGACTTTTTTGGTCAATTTCAAGAAAATCCATCAAGATTTTGGTGGGTACCTGATAATACAGATGTGGGCATTGAATGTTGTAAAAGAAGAATGAATCTGAACATTTTATCATCAGGTGGAAGAAATCCAAGTTTGTCAGCTAATGTTACAATGCCCAATCCTGCTGGTGGAACCAAAACTAATCGCCCAAAAATAATTGCAGCAGTTGTTTTTAGTCCGAGTTTTGAACTCCCGGGTCCTGCATTTTATCAACCACTCAAAAGTCAACATGTTATCATCTGATTATCACTCACAACACCAGATAACCACTTTCAAAATGCACATCCAAACATCCCTGGAAGTGATATATTTGTACTTAAAAGATCTTTTTTAGCTTGGAATGATATGAACAAGAAGTAAACATACCATCTGTAAGATTGCCACCTAATGCCAACAATATGCAAGGGATCATAGCATCCCTGATACAAAAAAAAATATGTTTCAATCATGTGATTATATAATATTCTAGAATTACTAAATTTCTAGTTAATGAGCAAGAAAAAGAAGAAAAAAAAACATTATATTATATATATGTATATATTTATATATTTCATACCCAAGAATCAAGCAGCTATCAGTGAAGAAGTAGAGTGGCGCATCAGGCGTGAATATCAACTGCTTCAAAAATGGTACGCATCCTATCAAAATAGCCAATATCTACAACAAAGCATGATTAACAAGTGTTATAGTTGATATAAAAAAACACAATCATGTTTCAAATTAAGCCTGGAAAAATGGGCGGTCGGTCATCTGACGAGTCAAAATGGGTTCCGGTCAAAACAGGTCGCTTTAAAAAAGTAGCCATTTGGTTCGGGTCAAAATGGGCTCTGACCTATATTGTCCGCAGTGGGGGTGTTTTTAACGAACGGTAGGTGGTGGCAGGCAGTGTCAGTGGGTGGTGTTGGCCTATTTGGAACCTAAGTTAGCTAGTTTCATATGAGTGACCCAAATCAACCCATTTAGCTAACAAAATTAACCCAAATCAACCCATTTATTAAAGAATAGGTCATGATTTCCATGTGTATTTCAAATGATTTAATTAAAAATTTATAATTTAATTATTTTCAAACAAATTAGCGTATGTACTTACAGATGCAATAATAGGAGGTTGGACTATTTGCTTTAGCTTCAACTTCTCATACCAATACTTCAAGAAATGCTTTATCTACATAAAAAAGAAAAAAAAATTATTATCAACATGATAAAGGTATATTAACATCCACCTAAAGAAAGAACAAAGCAAACTATTAGTTCTCACTTTTCCAGGTTTGGGTAAATCTTCATTTACCGGCTCGGGCTCTTGAGTAAGCAAAGGCACTTCTTCAGGGGGGTCGTTAACTTTTGGAGGGTTTTTTATAGGGAGTTTATCATCTTCAATAATGTCAAAAGAACCTCCGGGAGGAGGGGCAAGCATTTGAAATACATATGTGTAAAGAACAATGGCACCTACCTGAATAAAAACAAATATTTCAAGAATATTAAAATTTATTAACAGTACTAAATCCAGGGTCTTCAATCAGGGTAAGCACTACCATAACACATTTTTTTCAATGATTCACTACAGTAAAAAAGATCAAAAATAAAACAGTAAACGGTATAAAAGATGTGATTAAACTTGTAATCAGAAGTGGCAAAAAAGTCGAGTCAGGTACTCGGGTCGTGCTAGCAAACAGGTAAAGGTGTCACTTTTAAACAAACATGTCGCAAAGGGCCGAGTCAGGCCACTACTTTCCTTTTTTGTATTTACAAAATTCTAGTTGAATTTACTACTTATTACTCTAATTATTTTGTAAATTTAAAGAATGCTAAAATAAGTTTATTTATACAATAATATTTTTTCTCTCTAAGATATATACACTTTAATGATTTAAACAGTTCAAAAAATTATTTGAAAAAAATACAACCTTATAATACAAAACTGTGGGCAAAGTTTGTTCAAAATTATAACGATAATTCAAAACTAAATATAGCTTACCCATTGCCCAAAGGAGATGTAGGCATTTCCATCTTGAGAACATTTAGCAGGATCACCAAACGGGTTTGATTTATCTCGGCATAAAGCTGCAATTAGGACAAGTGGCACATTTCCAATATTCCCTGCAAAGAAATCGTTCGACATAAATTAATATAAGTGTTAATTAGATTATTCATTATCACCTAATCATTTTCAAAACGCACATTCAAACACTGCCTATTATATTAAAATTAAAAAATAATAATAAATAGCAATATTTACCTATGCCAATGTGGATTATGGTAAATTTGAAGTATGGGTATGGTGGACGAACAATCAACGCAACGATTAACCCTATTAAAGAACCAGATATGGTAGCGAGTACAACGTTAAAAGGAATGAACCACCTGCAAAATAGTAACTTTTTAATTATTTTCACCGAAATTTATAATTGAACTTTGTTCAAAGTAAAAAACTAAATTTGAATCTTACCACTCTATCATTTTTTCAAAAGTGATGGCTTGTCCGAGTTGAGAGAATATCAAGCATGGTAATAGAAGTGAAAATACCAACTGCATTAATGATAAACAAATAAATAACTTATACCATAAATTAGGGTTATATATACCAAAGATACAAAGTATGACCAAGATTACTCATTCCTAATCGCCCTCTAATATGTCTATTAGACTAAGTGATATAGTATAGGGACTAGACTTGTAATATGGTGTTCTATATAAAAACCTCTTTATGTAAACCCTAAACAAACAATCACATTCTAATACAATCATATTACAAGGTTTAAGTTGGCATCAGAGCTAGTCACCGGAGACATCGCCGGAGGGGCGGTCGGCCGCTGCCACCGCCCTGCCCACCACCACCAAACAACCGCGCTTAGTCTTCTCTATCCACTCCTACTGCCGCCGTCAACCACCACTGCCGCCTCCACAACGGCGGAACCCTAGCCGCCACAGCGGCGGAACCCTGGCCGTCACAGCGGCGGTACCCTATCCGCTACCACAAAAATACAGATCTGGCCGCCGTTGCCATCTCCGGCGTCTCCATACCAGCTGCTGCTACCACCACCACAAGGTAAGCCACCTCAGCTCCTCCCCGTCGCCGCCACTATACAACAGTGGTCGTTTTTCCGGCGACATGCACCTCGCGAAAGCCACAATGCTTTCAGTTCCGTTTATTCGAGGGTTGCATAACAAAAATTGAGATCTACAATAAGGGAGTAAAAAAAAAAGGGGAACAAACCCATAGTTGTTGAAGAACTCCGGCGAAGTGGTGACGGCCGGAAGAATATTAGGGTTTTTCTAATCTAGTTTCGCTTGGGCCTTTGAGCCTAGTTTCGTTTGGGCCTCACAAGACCATTTACCATTGCTGTAAAAAAAAAAATGTGTGTGACGGGCGAAAGCATGGTGGAGAAGGAGAAGACCAACTATCTTTTTAGTTTTATGTTTTTATATTTTCAACCTAAATCTCTCCCGAGCTTAGTTTGCGGGGGAATATTAGACTAAGTGATATAGTATAGGGACTAGACTTGTAATATGGTGTTCTATATAAACACCTCTTTATGTAAACCCTAAACACACAATCACATTCTAATACAATCATATTACAAGGTTTAAGTATGTCAATATGTTTTAATTATCGTATGGCCTATTAGAAGGTTTCAAATAAAATGAGGATCATGATCCCATTCATGGGTGTTTGGTATCGCGTTATGAAAGAGAATATTTAAATTTTAGTTACTATGTACCCAAAGAGAATATTTGGAGCTCGGGTCTCCCTACAAGCGACCTCTCTATCCTCTGGGATAGAGGTAGGTCCCACCCTCCCAGACTCTACTATTAGCTTTGCTATCGACGGGATTTTACTGAGTATGGTTGTTGTTATTACACTCAAATCACAAATACTTAGTGTCTAGTGTTTGGGTATAGTGAAGTTGATAGCTATTGGTGGGATTTTACTGGGTATGGTTGTTGTACTCAAATCACGGATAATTAGTTTCTTGTACTAAATCTATTTCTTGTACTAAATGCAAGTCAATTTTCAACTGAAATCTATTTCTGTTTGAAACTGAAACACAATTAGAAAAGAAATAAATCAAATTAATGAATATGTATTAAAAAAAAAGATAAATAATTTACCCCATTCAAAAGCTTCCTTCCACTTGCAGGCAAAATGTTTATATACTTAGAAGCCATCAAGAACCCTAAAAAGCACATGGTAAAAACTTTGGCAATCGGTAAAACTGCAATCTTGATAGAACCAAACAGTGATTCTCCACCCCCTTGGGTATCCATTAGAACCTGTGATAAGAACCTATGCATTTTGACCAGAGTCAAAAAGTCAAACCCTAACAATCCAGTCAATTTCCCTCTGTCAGTTTGAGCAGAAACAAAACAAGATTGGCAATTTAATCCAACTTCTAAAGTAACCAATAGCTTGTTGGAAGCCAAACTTCAGAATTCTCCACAAATCTTTGAATCTGCAGTCAAAATTCAGGTGAAAATACAAGTCAAAATCTTGAAAGTCAAAATTACACCTTAATTTCAGATTTTGAAACAACACTATATCCACAAAATCCTCAAACATAAAAGAAAAAAAAAGTACTTCATCAATCTTATAAGAAGAAAAAAGTCAAGAAATTGAATTAATTGATCTTAATTTGCAAAAAAAAATCAACAAATCAAGAGAAATTACATAAACCCAGATGAAAATCAATATCATAACACATAAAAACAGTAAATTGGATTTACCCAGTTACAGAATCATAGAAAAAAACACCAAGAAATCAAATTTATTGATTTTAAATTGCAAATAAAATTAACAAATCAAGAAAAATAGCATAAACCCGGATGAAGATCACTGTCATAGAACATAAAAACATTAAATTGCATTCCCACTTACATGATTTACAATGAATTGAATCTTTAAAATAAACAAATTACAGATAGAAAGCTGAAACAATAAAGAGGGTGGAAATCTTTACCGATAAGCGAAGCGAATTGATGTTTGTTGAAATTATTGATGAACAGATCCCACCACTTCCGAGAATATATAAACCTAATTTCACAGAGTTGGAATTGAATTTGAGTAGATGTTTATATCAATCTACAGCTTAATGTTTATATATACCTCGACAAAATAGAATATGGTTTCGTAGGGTACTTTTATAACAGATAAAAAGGCCTAATTTGATATCATAACGGATTCCTCCTCTTCTTGGAAAATAAAAATACAAAAGAAAAAATTATATTTCAGGTAATATCAGATTTTTTTTATTATATTATAAAAAAGTTGTATTGTAATATATAAAATATTAATATAGTGAATTTTGGGTTGTGAGAGTTTGGCTATAGAAGTTATGGTTTGTTAGAATTTGTCTATAAAAATATTTTATTTTGTGTTTTTTTTTTCTTTTCTGAGTTTTTTTAATGTTTTACAGTGAAGTTTGGGTTGTTAGAGTTTGATCACATAAGTTATGGTTTGTTAGAGTTTGATCACAAAAGATTTTTACTTTTGTGTTAGAGTTTAATGTTTTGGTTTTAGATTTCTCTCTTATATCGTTGAGTCTGCATTTGTGTTCGGGTTTTTTGACGCGACGCTTTCAGGTTTTACGACGGAATGACGTTCGTTTTTACAACCGGGTACGTTTAAAGTTATATATATATATATGTGTGTGTGTTGTGATACTCGGGGCTGTGCCACCGGCGCTGGCGCGACTATGCAATTCTTAGTTAAAACTTCTATGATGTGGTAATATGTAAAGGTGATAATTATCATACATTTTTTTTCTAATAAATCTGATTAAAATGATTACTATTGTATATTTATTTATTAATTTATTTACATAAAGATTAAACTATCATATAAAGGTTTCTCTATGTTCACTCAACAAATTTGTTCCCTTAGCATTATTTTTCTAGAGTAGAGAGGGGCTGAAATTAGCATAGAATAATGTATTGGTAGTGGGGGCGGTTATGATATTTACTTATTTAGTATGAGGGTCATGTGTGATTAAAGAAAATGGACCCCTTAAAAAAGTCAATTCAAAAACATTCTTTTATTGAATTCATCTGATTGAATTTTACTGTATGTTTTTTTATCAGATAAAGTTATTAATTTGGACATGAACCAATGATGTAGTAAGTGTTAATGGGTTCTTAAAGACCTATAAGTTAATTGTTAATTATAAAAATTTTTTAATCTCAGTTTATATTAAATATATTTTTATATAATATATATAATTTATAATTTTGGACCACCAAAAAAAACCGAGCCCTAAAACAGTCATCCATCTCACACATACGTAGGACCGCCCCGTTTAGCATAAGTAATGAGAGTAAAATTAAAACTTTATAAAAATACAAGTGGTGGCATAACGCCATTAATTAACCTATAAATCGTACGGACTCTACACATTGATGATGCTTCATCTGCTGACACGTGCCTCACATCTCTAACTCTACTGTCGTCTCGTTTCATCTACCACTATTTAGATCTTTCTACAACATAAAAAAGTTATAATATTCTTATTTCTCATAAATATACGATAGTTTAAATATGAATAAATAGAAAAATCGTGATAATGGTCACACTATAATCCAAGTTAATGGTCAACATTATCACGATTTTTCTTATTTTTTTTAAAAGAAAAATCGTGATAATGTTGACCATTAACTTGGATTATAGTGTGATAGAAAAAGAAAATGTGTTGAATGATTGTGAATCGATTGAATGAAATTTATGGTTTAGAAAAAGAAAAAGGGTTAAGAGGGAGAAAAAAAACAACTCTTAACAATATTTTTTATCGAAATACACATAGACTATACAGCATATTACAAAAAAAAAAACAGACTCGGGAAAATGGGAGATGAAATCAGAAAAGAAAAAAGGAGTGATCAATGATATATAAACAATCGTTTTTCAATTTTATCGCTTTCTTTGAAACAGCAAAAGCAGGACTTTTGAAGTTTTCTTGGTTATTAACATACTATTGCGAACAAAAAACCCAAACAAAAAGTTGTCGATCCGATCAACCCACCCAATCAAGGGCGAATCTTAGTGTGGGCCAGAGGTCCTCTCACTTTTTTGTTCATAAATATTGATTATGGCAAACTAAGTTTATTTCATATTAATTATAGTGTTTGTGGCCCCTCCTAACATAGATAAACAAAATCAAATCTGTTTCACAATTCCACTAAATTTTTTATTTTTCACCACTTTTTTGCTCAGAAATATTAATGTCGTCCCAGCAGGTTTAATTCATATTAATTATAGTGTTTGGGACACTTCTAATTCAGAGCAAAAACTCAAATCTGTTTCACAAATCCATTAAAAAAAATAATTTTTTATGTGTAATATTTTCGACCTCACAATTTAATTGTTCAAGTTTCACCATCGCACACGATCTAACGTGGTTTAATTTGCAGTTTCATGAAACTATAGATAGCAATTTGACTTAAACTTTCATAAAAAACGACCGAAAGAGACCGTAAATAGTGTCGTTACAACCAGGGGCAGAGGATATAAAGTGCCCGAGGGGGCCCCGGCCCCCCCGATTTTTCGCTCAGAAGTGTTAATATATACGTATTCGGCCGATTTTTCGCTCAGTAGTGTTAATTTATATGTATTCGACCGAAAATTTTATAGTTACGGCCCCCCCTATATGAAAAAAATTCCCGACCCCCTGCGAAAATTTTCAAGCTCCGTCACTGGTTACAACATTTGCTAGAAAATGCGTGTTTATGTTGGATTTTGATAAACGTCAATTTAAATCATCAAAGATTATTAGCGACAATTATAACATGGCACCTACGCTTGCTTCACATGTCCAAACAATAGCATCAAAGCAACATGATGAGGTGGGGCCCTATACATAAAAATCAAATGTACTTGACATCACATTCGTGTTTTGCATTATAATCTTCAACTTGTTTCTTTTTTTTTCACTAAATTACATATCTTCCCCTTCAACTATTGTTAGATATACACGTTTAGTCTAAACTCTAATGTGTTACTTGTTTGAGTATCAACCCTAAAATTCAAAATGTATATGATAAGTTTCATAGTTAGTTAGCGAGATAATATAAATAGGGGTATTAAATGGGTCGTGCTGATGGGGTGGCGAACTGAAACCAAAAATCGTATTAGACAAAGAATCCAAACACAAACCCATTAGGTCTACCTGAACACAACTTGTTTAGCTAAATGTGTCCAGATGTTCAATCTGAAAATGACCGGAACTCGTTTAGACTAAACCCTAAACATGTAAATTTCGTATTAGGTTTGTATTATTTTTTATGTTGTGTTAAAAATTCTCACCCCAAAATCAGCACTATTTCATTCTAAGGATGAAAGACGTTTCTCAACATGGGAGAAATTAGAATATGGTTCGGAGGATACCTGGTTAGTACCTTCCGACCGATAGTTTATTTTATTAATTACGGTGTTAGGCTTAATAATTTTTTTTGTTTGACTTTAGTTTTGATATTTATAGCAAGTATGATAGTTTAAGCGAAAATTTCTTACTTAATGGCTATGAAACTACATGCATTTTATAAAGATAAAATTAATATTTAGCTATTACACAAAAGTTAATTACATTTGTACATCAATTCGATGTTTTTTGTTACATACATGTCATAATAAATACGACGTATAAATATAATAAAGGGATGCATCTCGCATAGTCATATCGCCTTGACACCACATGCTTCCAACAACGTTTCTACATGCTTCTAGCTTTACCTTTTTTATCGACCAAATAATCAATATTATCATTTTATTTTATAAAAGATTTTTAAATAGGCAATTTGATGTCTAAAAAGCCATATTTAACATCGAATTAAGTGTCATTAGACTTGTAAACGAACCAAATGTTCAGTGAACCGTTAATGAAATATACTAAACAAAAAGGAACCGATGAACAATAAAAAAAACTTAATTCATTTTTAGCCCTTATAGTATATATAATATACGCTTTTAGCCCGTTTCATTTTCTATTAATTACGTTTTCCTTTAATAAATTCAGTTCCTTAGTTTTTTTTCACGGCAAAAGTTCGTTTATGTTCGTTCATTTAATAAACGAACGAACATGAACACAAATTTTTGTTCATTTAATTAAACGAACGAATATGAACACATGTGTCGTTCGTGAACGTTCGTTTATGTTCGTTCATTTACATTCGTTTATGTTCGTTCATTTACATTCGTTTATACTCATTTATTTATGTTCGTCTTTTTACGTTCGTTTAAATATTCATTCAAATTTATTTATTACTAATGTTAATTAAAAATCAATTTGATTTTCATATTTTAAAACCCTTGAGCCTGTATTAAAATCAATTTAATATATTTGTTTACTTTTAAAATGTTAGATACAAAGATTATGATACTATAAACTTTAATTTAGATATTTACGTTTACTTTTAATTGATGTTCGTTTGTACGACATTTTTTAATTTTATTTTTTTTGACGAAAATCTTATAAAAAGTGGTCATAATGATTTTAAAAAAATGTAAGAAAACGTTTTTTTGGAGAGTTTTCAACGTTTCACATCTCAAGTGGGTTTTCATTATATCATTCCCTTATATACATATATATGTACAGGGGATGGATCATTTGAGAAACTATAAAATATTATGAGAAACTCGCTAAAAACAATAAAAAACCATTCATTTGTTTAAAATATTATCATTATTATTATTAAAATACAACATTTTTATGGTGGGAGTGGTACTTTTCAAGTACCCTCAAATCCACCTATTTTTTTTTAAGAAAAAGTGCCCCAACATTCCTTTAAGCCAAAGTACCCTCACGTTCCTTTCAGCGGCTTTTGAAACCAACCTCCTTCTACCTGCCATGTACCCGTGCTCCACTCGCACCACCCTAAGTATTAAAGATTTATGTTTTCGTCGTTAAAAAATATTCTTTTCTCAACAAAATCAAAATTCATGACCATCAAAGATTTATCGGTAGTTTTACGTGTGGGACTTCGCAAACGGATCAGTCAATTTCGTACCAACCCATGAATAGCGACGGTTCGGGTCTTGTCGTCTTGTCGGTAACGCACACATTAACCCCTCTCTCACAATAATGGATTGCAAGTCTCATTATTAAACCTACGAATACACAATTTGTTTTACATGACTACTATTTTAGTCCTTCAACTGTAATAGTTTGTTAAATTCTGTTTTTTTCTTTATAAAAACTGGCTTCATTGAAGAAATTCCAACCAAAGTTGGATGGAGAAATACATATTTTGAGAAAAAAAAGGTAGGGAAACCCAATGGACCCGGGACAAGATCGAGTGGGAATGAATTTAAATCGACATGTTAGTGCTAAACTAACCCTACCGGCTACCGTGGTGCTGCTCCAGACTTGAACAAGAACGGTTAATTGTTGGTTGTTTTTTTGCAAATGCTTACTTTTGAGATTGTCGAGCCTATTCCATGATAAGTTTTTTTTAACGGCAACAACGAGATATTTTAGGATAACTAGGTTTCTCAGAGCAACACCTAGAACATATAGGGCAGACCACCACAGGAGAAACCCCTAAACTGGGTAAACCCTCTGACTTCACCACATACCCTTTTTTTGTTGTAGCTAGGATTCGAACCCAAGATCTCCACTATGGGAAGTATTGATGCTACCATTGCACCAAATAACTAACGGTATTCCATGATAAGTGTGATAGTGTTTTGTGAGATTATTTGTTGTAGTTACACCAGACGAACCAATTAGCAAGCCACCATTGTCCAAGAACAATGGAGAAACAAATGAGCAATAGTTTCAATTTCAACTTCAATTGTTTGGTTTATTATGTGTGGTATAGTAATATTGATGATTATCTCTTGTAAAAATGGTGTGATTTAAATCATTTAAGAACATTTTAGGTGGTATTTAAAAATAAAAAATTAATGTTAAAGAAAATGTTTGGTGTATCATAATTCATAAGGTAAATCCGATAGAATGAACCTTCCAATGCTAGTATGCTACTAGCATAAAAGCTAAACATATATTTAATCATTTTCTTTTTTTTATGCAAGGATTTACAGAAAAAAAGTTCTAGATTTTATTTTCTCTTCATTAGTTTACCAATAGATTTTATTTATTTTAATATCTTTTAAGGAAGCACAATAATAAATGTCATATGGCATATATTTTAAATCAAACAATCATGGACATAGGTTTGAGATGAGTTGTCAAATTATATATTAATACAATCACAATATTCCAATATTTAGTATTAGTAATTAGATTAAAATAGAGTTCTTATTAGGAACTACTTAAAATATACAAAACTCATTCACAAACTTATACCAAACTGGTTGGGAATGCTCAGTGGTAACCCCATTCAGCTCTTCACACGTTCATGTTCAACCCTTATACTATATAATATGCACTTTTATCCCGTTTCATTTTCTATTAATTTCGCTTTCCTTTAACAACTTTTATTCGTCCGAAACCGGTTCTACCCAGTTTATAGTGGAACCCGTCTGGACCCGGAAAAATTTGATGGTTCATACCAGGTTCGAGGTTCCATTGTGTACCCTGTAAAAAAACCCAGTTCCAGAAACCCGTTTTGTGCACCACCAGACTGTCATCAGTCACCCCTCAAAGAGGCCCAATTAGGATGATATATTTTTTTTGCTTTATTTAGATGCAACAAGCCCATATCTTATTGTACCACAAGCCCAAAGCCCATCTAGCCATCCTAGTATTTTGTCAGTTCTCTTCTCTCGTTCTCGTTGGTTAAAACTTGGAAGATAGTCGCTTCTCATCAGCATTTTAAGGCTCATGCTATGAATTTTGGTTTAACTTTTAGTTTAATTTTTTTTATTGAAATATAAGGCAAACGGGAAAAAAATTACGCGAGCCACTTTTTGGATCACTGGATTGGTGTTTCATGTTGAAATCATTGAATGCAATGATGGAAGATAAAACAGGCTCTAAACCTAAACACTAATATTTTACATTGTGTTTTCGGTAGATTCAATTAAAGTAATAGGCTCGTAATTTTAAATTTTTGACTAAATTACAATTTTTATCCTTTATGTTTGTCTAAATTACAGAATTAGTCCTTAAAATTTTTTACTTTCACTGATTTTCCTTTATCTGAAAACTTCCCTCGTTTCTTGTCCTTTAGTCTAACAGACGTTAAGTTTTTTTAAATATTGAACAAAAGTTCAATTCATAATGAAACGATTTCAAAGATTGAACAAAAGTTCACAAAACTTTATATATTAAACGTTACAATATATACTACTATATAATACATATTTGAAGGATATTTTTGTAACTTACTCCAAAAATTAAGACACATAGCACAAATTTTTTTTTACATATTGTATAAATTAGCAATGCCTCAAATATGAACCATAAACCCAAAGTCTAAGTTATTATAAAAATAAGTTAAAAAAGTTTGTGTACAGGTTGGCAGGTTAATTATGCAACCCAAACACGACCCATATTTTTATTGGTTTAAAAAATTTCAAACCTAACTTTGATACACATAAATTTAGGTTAACCTAAACCTGACCCGTTTAACTCATTTATCTAAATCAAAATCATAAACTACAAAATCCAAAATCTAATTAATTTAAGGGAAACCGAAAAATAATGTAATACTTAACTCTAGAAAGGAAAAAAAAACAGTGTATCCAGTGCTTAACTTAACTTCTGCATTTGCGTAGAGTCCGAGGGGGGATCGTTTCACAATCTGGTGTACACAGTCTTCTCTACACTTTGTGAGGAAGCTGTTTCCACGGCTTGAACCCTTGACCTTAAGGTCACAAAACAACAACTTTACCAGTTGATTCAAGGCCCGTCTTCAAAGGAAAAAAAAAAGCTTTTGTATAATTCAATTCCTTTATAGTAAACACTAAATACAAAAGTACTTGAACAGTCGTTTCTAGAATGGTAAAAAAAATATTTTTTAACCTAAATGGGTTAAAGGGTCAACATGTTTTTAAATGAGTCAACGCGAACCCAACTCGTTTATTAAACGGGTCAACCCTAACACGACCCTATTTAAAAACGGGATAAAATGGCCAACCCAAAACCTGCTTATTTTTGTATCGTATTTCGGGTCGTGTCAGAAACTGACGCCCCTACTCATGGTACAATCCTCTTTTCATTGACCCCCTATATATACGACTTTAGAATATACATTTTGATGTATTTGGCTATTAACATTAGATAAGAGTTCAAATGATAACTAGTTTTTTTATGTGATAACCACTCTCAAACAATCACATAGTTTATCAATTATATTTTCTTTTAATTGTTAAATACTCTTTGGACATATGTCTTGAACATAAATATGAAAATGTGGAGTCTTACATATACGTATCACATAATGTTACATATACGTGACACATAGTGTTACGTATATGTTACACACTAACAGAATGATAATTGTTACATATACGTAACACTATGTTTGAGAGTGATTATCATGATTATTTCATAAATACTAGTTATCATTTAAAACACATTCTTTTAACATTAAAAGATACAAAAGCCAATCGTATATTAAAAGATATAAAAGCCAATCAAATATAAAAAAAAACTAACTCTTAAAATATAATACATACATTAAAAACAGGTGTTACGTTCATTCTAACATGATACATTATAGAGATTAATAAAACACAAAATAATAAAACCTAATATTATTTTCCAATCGATTTTTTACAATGTGCAATCGCGGCTTGAATGGAATGATCCCTCGAGTAAAACGAATTCCTTCGTTCATCACGACCCTTCCCAACTTCAGGATCATGCAATGGACAACTTTTAATTGACACCGGACAACTTTTACTATCTGTTTGTTTTGATGTTCGAGCTGCCCTAAGATTCCTCATAATTACATCAAACATTTTACTAAAACCATAGAAATTCATTCTTCTTGAAGATTTTTCTTCTTCCTGGTTTCCCTTTTGACTATGAGCATTTGCAACAATGTCGTTATTATCGTTGCTTTGGTTGGTCGTATGATTAAATTCACTTTGCTTGTGGTCAATGGATGTTTTCTTGTTTTTCTTGTTGACTTTGACTTTTGCGTGATGCAGTCGCCGAGAAGCATTTAGCGATGACCGTAACATGCTTTTGATGGATCTTAGTTTGACCAAGAATTTCCCTATGCCCCCCAACCTAGTTAAATTCCTTTCAAAGTTAATAAAAAAGAAGTTAATTATAAGTGTACCATCAAAGAAAATATTTTAATTAGGGTTTATTGTTCCAAAATATATTGAACTTTTACATAGGGACGGACCCCAAGTGTTAACTACATGACCCTAGTTAAAATTTTTTTAGTATTCCATTCATATTTTTTTAATGTACAATCACTCTTTCATATTTTAGATTCAAGGTCTATTATGTATACTGTTTTTTTTGCGTGCTTATAATACAAACGAATTTTTATTTCTTATTCTTATATACGCTTTTGGCACTGGATATTTGTTATTTATTGTTTATTGTATGCATAATGCATGTTTAGTATGTTTTCAAAGCTGGAGATCTCTCTATGTGCAACCTCTCTACTCTTTGGGATAGCGGTAAGGTTTACCCTTATATAACATTTTCGAGACCTCAATCTTTGTGTCAGATTTTGATGGGTATGTTTGTTTGTTTATACCAAGAACGACCTCTTCAAAAAAATTTAATTCCACCATTATTTTTACGTGTAATGTACTTTTTTTTTCTTCTTTTACTTTTAATACAACGCACTTTTATTTCATTACTAATAATTGATATGACATAATTAGAAAAAATAAAACTATTATATCTAGGCCTTTATGATTATAACATGTCAATTAAATAACATGATAGTAAAATAAAAGTTCATTGCATGATCCAGTGGCGGATCCAAAAGTTTTTGTGAACGAGTGTACAAAGTATCAAAGCGAGTTTGGTCAAAACAAATTGGTTCAAAATGAGTCGGGTAAAAACAAATACTTATTTACATAACGATACAATAAAAATATTTATACCTATTTACTTAAAGATATTGTAAAACTATTCATACTTATTACTTAAACGTATACAGATGACTGATTAAACACAAGAATATGACACAATAAGAAAAAAAACACCTGTAAACCATAAATAAGAAGAAAAAAATATAATTATAAACCAAAAGTAAAAAATACAAAAAAAAACTCATAAATCAATTGAATAATCAATAATAAAACATATTATTTATCTATAAAATTTAATTTGTTATGATTAATGTCTATTGTTTAGATGTTTAATATAAGACTGTAAAAATCAAATGAAAGTAAAAGGTTTAATGTGTAAATTTAGTTGTATTACAAGGGTTTATATGAAATTTTTATTTATTCTTTTAATTATCAACGAATATTTTGGTTTCCTACTCTTCTACTTTCTCACTTTCTCATGTCACTTCATCATCTTCTTTTTCTCTTTTCCCTTCTCTCTCTCTCTCTAATTTTTTTTCTCCATTAAAATTTTAAGCATTCATGGCTTTTTATATAAAATTACTATCTTTACTTAAAATTATCATCAATCACTTTGGTTTATTTCTCTCTTGGTTTGTTGAAAATCGGATGACGGGTGCCTCTTAGCATATTTAGGAAGGTGCATACTAAGAGAGATCGAAAATTTCTCACTACGCAGATGAATCTCAGCAGGTGTCTCGCCCCCCACTGAAGGCTACATAAATTCGCCCCTGATTGCATCGTATTTAAACGCATTATTAAGAACGTGAAAGTTTATTATATTTCTTTTTATATATAAAACACCCTTAATTAATGAAATCCACATTAAAGAATCAATATAGAGGTGCAGAATATGTCTTGACGGTATGAGAAAACAAAACGACAAGAACATATTAACATGTACTTGGCCTATTCAAACTAGATTAAAAGTCGGCAAATATTTTATTTACTTGAATATGTTTTATATTAATATGATGTATGAAAATTTGAAAACAAAAAGAAAATAATGTTATTGATAAACTTACCTATTCTTTATGAGTCCCAGTTGTGTATCATCAAACGTTCGAAGCCGAGATGGCGGGAAAACATATGGTGAGATTAAGCCTTGATGATATCTCGGGCTACTCGCGCTTTGAAAAATACGCTTGTAGTTCATTGATTTATTTTCGTTGTGATGGTTATGTTTTTTGTCAACAACATTGGCTAGTTGAGAAGTTGCAAAAGTGGTGGTTGTCATAGGCGGATCATGGTGGTGGAATGGGTAGTTGGAACTAGCGGAAATAGGGGTGGTTGGGAAATCGATAAGGGTTGATGAAGAATTAAAAGAGAAGCAAAACTCAAATTCCTCTTCTTTTGAATCACTATGGTTGGTTTTGGTGGTGGATGGTGATGGTGGAGGTGGTGGTAGTGATATTTCAAAATAGTCGTTTTGGTGGTGGCCGGAAACACGACCTCCGGTGTGATTGTGGCCATCGGTATCCGCATCACCATCTTCATCATCGGAGAATAGGCCGGTTTTTGAGTAAGTAGAGAAGGAGAAGCTTTCTTGATTTTGCATGTATTTCATGTTTGTTCACCCAAATGACACAAATCCATACATTTATATGCTTGTTGAAGGTAGTGGACTTTAGTTTTATAAAAGGGAAAAATACGAAAATGAACATTTGACCAAGAAAATACTCAAAAACGGACATCTTTATTTAGTCTACTGTTTCATGGACATTGGTCATGACAGCCGCCTAAAGACGGCTAAGCTAGCCGGCAAAAATTTCCGTGCCAAAATTCTATTTGTCAGAGTACGAACCGTCTAATAGACGGCTATAGCCGTCTAATAGACGGCTATAGCCGTCTAAATAAACAGTTTTAGTCGTCTAATGCATTTAGCCGTCTAAATAAACAGTTATAGCCGTCTATTAGACGGCTTAGCCTCCGAAAACATTTTTTGAAAATTTTCGGAGGCTTAGCCGTCGACGGCTATAACTGTTTATTTAGACGGCTAAATGCATTAGACGGCTAAAACTGTTTATTTGGACGGCTATAACTAGTTTATTTATACGGCTAAATGCATTATACACTAAAACTGTTTATTTAGACGGCTATAACCGTTTATTTAGATGGCTAAAACTGTTTATTTAGACGGCTAAGCCTGCCACATGTCACATGCTTATTGGCTCATACTCTGACAAATTGAATGTTAGCACGAAAATTTTAGCTTTCTAGCTTAGCCGTCTTTAGCCTTTTCGCAAGAACAATGTCCATGAAACAGTAGGCTAAATAAGGATGTTTTTAAGTATTTTCTTGATCAAATGTTCATTTTCATATTTTTACCTTTATAAAACGATACAAAAGTTAAAGATTTGTTTTAAAATTACTACTAGCCTCGCTATTATCCTTTTATTGTTAATAATAAATAAGAATGGATGAGTTTAATACATAACCGATTTTAAATAAAGAATTGCATAATAACATGTATGTAATGCTTCAGAGAGGAATGGGAAAGAACCGCATAATGTACATGTACTATAAGAACTGCATAACATACTTACTTAAAAAAAAATTCTTAAGACATAACCAACTTTAAGTAGAGGAATAGGAAAGAACAAAAGACGTTTGTTATATGTTTTATAACAACTTTAAGTTAAGGGTTCAAGTCTCATAGTAAAGAAAATGGTGTATAAATTTGTTGTTAAAAATATGCTTTATATATGGGACAGAGCGGGAATTTTATATACCACTGTTTTGCATCCGATACATAGCACGTTTTATAGCCATAACGTTTTCTCTCTCTCACTAAAGTATTTATACAGTTTTTTTTGGTTCTCTTCTTATAATTAGCTACGAATTAAAACGAACATAGATGGATACATATACTCGTTTTAAATGTTATTGAGAAAGAAACTATTATTTTTATATAACTCTTAACAGATAATGTTGCATTTCTTAATAAAAAATATAAGAAAAACGGGTTGATAATATATTTTTCATAATTTTTTTTATTTAATTTTTTGGATGGTTTATAAAAACATTTAAATAAATGTGAATTAATCACAGAAAGAACAAATATCCTCTAGTCAATGTAAGCTTCCAACCCGGCCTTTCTATAGATGATTTATTTATTTATTCGACTATAAACCAAAAATCTTGTTTTTATGTAAGATATATATATATATATATATTTTCTAATATAAGATTATTTGTCGTGTATCATTTGTGTGAAAGAATCTTTCTTATATTATAGGGTTTTAATTTTAATCAGCACTTAGTATGTATTGCCTTACAAAAATGTATTTATCATTAATGTGTATTAATTACATATTCTTACACTTTAATTTTTTTAACACTTTTTAATTTTAAATACCAATGTGCTTTCAGGATTTGATCATATCACTTTTATGAAAGACAATCACCGATGTAATCACATTGTATTAATGAGTGTGTTTTTCAAATTAAATGCCATTTTATACTATAAACCTAAAGGTGTTAAAAACCGTTGAAAACGACTGAACCGCCCAAAGCGAAGCACGTCGACCGATTTGAGATTCAAACGGTTCAATTTTTGCGAGTTTGATTGAATTTGAAACTTAAAACCGGCCATGTAAACCATATTGATCATTTAACCTTTATATATATGTGTGTGTGTGTAATGTGTAGGTGTGTGTATGTATTATAATAATCAACCATCTTTACCACTTAAAAACTTTTAATACAAACTAGTGCTTTTGAAAAAGAAAAAAAACGGTTTAAACCGTCAGAATCAAACTGTCAAACCGATAAAACCGGCAGGTTCAACTGACCAGAGAAAACAACAGAGGCGCCTCGTGTGATGTCATTAAACAATTTTAAGACATAAAAGGAAAATCAATTCTATTAAAACCAGAGGTCGCTAAGTAAAATTTGATAACCTAATTGTAACAACTGATATAACACAACGCATTCATAACTTCATATATTTCGATGTAAAGAGGGAGAGCCAAAAGCAAGAAAAATGTGTTTGTTTGATAGGTTTTGAAATGATAGAATAAACCTTAAAAGTGATTGCAATTGTCCTAAAGTAATATATGATATTTGCCTATCTATTTCAATAGCATGATGATACACTACGTTTGAGATTGTGTGTTACCGAAAACATAAGGTTTTTTTTTTTACTTTATGGCTATGTTTGATGACATGGTGTACTTGCGACGCCAAGCAGCATCCCAAATCTAAAAAAAATCAAACTACAACGATCTTATATGCTTGCTAAATTCGAAACAAAAATTGAAAGTTTATTTATTATTCTCATATTAAATTTGGTACACATACTAATTGGGGCGTGTTCATTTTAAAACCAATAGTATGTTAAGAACTGCGAGAACCACGTAAGCTTTCTTTTCAATCCTTTACTTTCTTTACTCACATAATCATTATGGAGTTTTTGTCGAAGCACCTTCTTTTATTCTAGAAAGGGAGGGTCTACGCCTTCATTTTATAATCTCTCTTTTCTTCTATACGATCTTCTTTCATCATTTCATGATTCGAATAGAGTAGCGGCTTTCAATAGATAGGAAGACTCATCGTTATACGACTAATATTCAATATTCTAACAAATATAGGAGATGAAGATAGAATGTATTGAGTTTTCTCCTTGTGTTGTCTTATAGGTTGATAAAGATATTCTCAAAGCTAAATCAATAAATTATGTATATAAAGAAGATCTTGAGAGAAGGAAAGGTACGAAGTGACTCGACTAAAAGGTAAGGTACGAAGTGGCTCGACCATAAGAGGCGTGTACATATCACTTAAATGAAAATGATTATTTTGAAAAACAATGTTTATTTATACTTAATCACTCATTTTTTTTATCTCCTCTCTTTTGTTTTTTAAGTATAAAAATATAGGCATATGCATATGCCCATTTAGTTAAAAAAAACTACACATGCTATTTTTTTTATAAATTTAAACGTATTAAAATCTATATATATTATACTCAATTTACATAATGAATATTGTAAGGACTAATGCAGTTGGTTCTAAAACAAAGCCACACTATACTAAGTTTTTTTTAAGTACAATTTTATTTTTTTATAAACACAACATAACTTTACATTTATAATAATTTAAACTCACACGAATTGTATGAGTGACAAATATAATTTCACTAGACCACTAGATGTCCCGTTATTCTTGCTTTAACGTAAAAGTATAAATATGTTGATAATTGGTTTTTTTAAATTCCATGTATCTAGTTATCAATATTAAAATAAAATACATAATACCGGGAAAAAGAATCTCCAAATATAACGCCCGGCAGCCGGCAGATCGTATGCATTGCAGTCGCCGGAGAAAACCGTTACATACTTACATACACAACAACCTATAACCTAAACAACCGGAAGAAGACGACGGCTGTAATTACCTAATAACGATCACATTACGCATCATTTCCTTGAACTCCGTAAAATCAACACGTCCGTCATGGTTCCGATCAACGGAGGAGATCATCATCTCCACTCTCCCGATCTCATTCCCTTCCGCAAACCCTAACTTCACAAGCACCGTCTGCAACTCTGTCGCCGATATGAATCCATCTCCGTCTTCATCAAACACCTTAAACGCTTCCGTCAAATCCACCTCCTCCTGCTTGCCGCCATCATCGCCGGCAACATCGCCGTTATCTTCATCGCGATTATCTAAATCGTCGCTATCATCCAGACGGAAGAACAGATCGTCGATCTCCTTATGCAAAGCCTGAAAATCATCAAATGTGAGGCCGGTGTTTCCGTCTCGAATAAACGTTTTGATGACGGAATCCAATTCGTTCATGTTAGTGTCCAGACCGAGGAGAATCAAAGCGCGGCTGAGTTCGTTGACGGTGATTAGTTCGTCGTGATTCGTGTCGAATAGATCGAAAATCCGGCGGAGGCGGACGGAGTTCAGAGACGGCGATCGGAGGCGGAAGGAAGATGATTTGAGTTGGTTGCGTTTGGCGGTGGTTGTAGGCGTTTCCATCTCTGCAATCAAATTAGATTCAATCTCTTTGATTTCTGTTGAAGAAGACGATTGGTGAAAATGAGAGGATTGAATTGAATTTATGAATGATGTCAGAGATCGAGATCATGGAAATCATGGATCAATAATTGATTTTGTGGAATTGCTGGCAGAATCTGGATCCAACGATATGCCTAATTTACGGTAACTTCCATTACACATGATGATAATAATATGATATTTGATCTCTAATTGTATATTCAAATTTCATTGAAACGTTTTATTACATGTGTAGTGAGTGGGTTACGCTTGCACGTTGAGCCGGTTCGGTTTTGAAGAAGATTTATATTGAAACATATATAAAAATAAACGTGTCGTAACAGTATATTTAGAATTTTAAAAAATATTATATTTCAAAAGAAAAAAAGGTTACATCGATCGAAAACCAAAAAACGAATATCGGTTTTGATAATACCGATGATGGTACTGATGTTGTTCGGTCGGTGTCGATCCGATCCGTCACGATAATGGTACGATATCAAAATAAGACCCCTTTTCGAATACAACTCTGTTTCAGCAAAATTTATAGCAGAATGTCGAGAGGAAAAAAATTAACGAACAAAAGTTATGAAAGAAGAACCGAAATTATGAAAATTTAAATAGGTTAAAGTCAAAATAAAGGAAGAAATTAAAATTAAAAAAAACTCTTATCATGCACGTTTAGATGGGATAATTTTCTCTTTACTGATTGTAGTGTGTTTATATAATTTACGTCATGACTCACTCCTCGCGTAGGCCATTTGTATGATATATTAATAATTCATGTGGAACATGCAAAGACTTCCATTATAAAGTTAGAAAACGGAATAAAGGTGATACATTGAATATTGCTGTTAAGTTTGTGTTCTTAGCTAAGGAAGTTTTTGGCATCCCTAGTTTGAATTGGGATTATTGATTTATGGTTAGAATTAGGGATGTATATCATTTATTTTCAAATTGTAAAATTGATAGATGGTATCAGAACAGTGTATACATACGCCGGTTCCTACATAAATAGTTATAACTTATATGCATGTTATCATTGAAACGAAAATTGCCTAGCAAGACACTAGAGCACTTCTACAAACATCATATGTAACTTCCAAAACATAAAATAAACAAGTTATCCAAAACAGGGACTAGAACATCATTGAGACCAATTACAAGTTACCACTGCCTCGGAATTAGATAGCCAAAGGTACGACCATCAGTGGCTTTAAGGGGGGTCCCGATGATCTGTTGACCCTCCAGCCGGGTCGTACGACCGTGTCTTGACCGCTGTATTCCTGAGTTTACTGAAGGGGAATGAATCATTTATTTACTTTTCTTCCCTTTAGTAAAGGGAAGAAAAGAAAAGATTCCTTCCCCTTTTTTTCTTCTCTTCTTTTCCTTTATTTCCAAAAATCTCCAATTTAGAAGGATTGAGACGATGCTTGTTTTCCCTTAATTTCCTTTCATTTCCCCCTTACAAAACTCTAGAACATTTTTCCTTTTATTTCCTTTTCCCTCATCTTAAAAAAACTCTGAAACAAGGGTTTCTTTCTCCTTCATTTCTTTTCCGTTCTTAAATGAGACTCGGGAACACAACGGACGTCTTCAAACAACTTGTTAACCTGAAGGGCCGATTTGGTGAAGACCATATCATTCCTTTATTACCATAGACACCGGCTTGAACCGTCTTTTACTTGAAAAAATGACCAAATCACACCGATGAAACAATATACCCTCAAAAACATATTTTAGAAAGAGACGGCTAATAATAACTTCCCGGTCGGCTCTTTAAATTACCGCAACGGTCAAAATGGTAAGCGGTCATGGAAGACTAATAGTCAAATAACGGCATGCATGGCCGGTCAGATCACTATTCTCCTTTAAAATAATAATAATCCGATCTACAACCACCGACTGATTCGACGGCCGACGACCTCCGCCGCTTCCCCCTGACGTCTTCGCCGTATCATTTTCCGGCAAGTTCTCTTTCCATGTATTTATATTCTTTCCTTTTTCTATCACGTCGGTAGGTTTTAAAGTTTTAGCAATCTAATTTTAATTTCTACGTTTCATCATTTTCTAAACCCTAATCTGGTCTATTCCCTCCAATTGGTCTATTCTCGATTGCTCCTTTTGCGATTTCGCTGTCGTTAAACCTAATTCGTTTTACTAATCTAAGTTTAATCGCTTCAATTTGTGTATTTTGGATCTTCTTGTTGGGTTAGGGTTTAATTTACGACCATTTGGGGCAAATCGTAGTACACAAAGTTAATGTGAAATTGATGTCGATTTTGATCATATACTAACACCGATCTTGTAAATTTACTTGATGGTTGTATGCAGATGCGTCAATTTTGATCCAGAACCGATATCATTTTTGTGGCATTTTAGACCTAATTTCTGAATTCTATTTCAGAAAGAATTATTATGGATCAGATGGAGCTTACTGATAACACATCAATTGAATCAGTTAATAAACCAGATAAAAATTCCACTCTCATGGAATCAAAATGCAGTGATGGTGTTAGTGTTACTGTTGCTTCTCTGTGCCCCATAACCCCACATTTGACCAAAGAAAAAGTCAAACACACATCACTGTTGAAATTGAATGAAGATGATGATAATCCATCAACCCCAATGGAGGATGTTTTTGACCGGTGTGGTTCTGGTCCGGGTCAAATGAACCATCCAGGAAGTTCTGCTGCAAGGAAACTTGATTTTGGTCACAATGAATGTGTTTCTGAAAATGAGTTTGAGAATGGTTTGTTACTGGAGACTGTGTATGAGTCTATTTTGCAAGGTATTATTTTTAAACAGGCAGAGGATATCCTTGCGGAGATGTTGGCTCCAGATTCGGGCCATGATGTGCTTATGACTCCACCTTCTGTGGCTCGACTCACGGGAGTAGCCGAGACGTGCCCCGGTGCGCCTTTGAAGCCGAAGCGGGTCGGGATACAGAGGGATGTGAAGATGGGCTTGTGTAGAAAACTTGATTTTGATTCTTGTGCTTGATTGGTGATTTTATGGATGACTTTGTTTTAGTTGTCATGGGTTAATAATAATACTATTGTTGCTTGTAAATTTTATTTTAGTTTGAGACTGATTTTTGTTTTTTAAAATACGTATTTTTAAAACTATATATCCTATGTTTGTATTCGGTTTTGGTTGATTTTTGGAACTGCACCGGGTTTACATCATTGCCAGTCCGGAGATTGGTCTGGCTTTGGTTCCGGTTAGATCCAAATGATTATAGTATTGAACCGGTTTAGATAGGTCTGGCTTTGGTTCTGGTTAGATCCAAATGATTACGACGTTGCGAACGCACCTACTTTATGGCACATCTTCTACCAACAAAACTAAAATTGGGCATACTTCGTATGCTTTCAATTTTAAGAATAAACTATGAGAATCATATAAACAAGTTTGTATACTACTTTTAACTATAGTACATAACATGATATCTTATTAAGGGTGTGTTTGGGATTTCATTATTTAATCTTAAAAAGTTATTTTTGTCAAAAGTAATAAAGATGTTTGAAAAGTCACTCTTCTTACTTTTTAAAAAGAACTTTTCACACTCTATCTTCTCATCTCCTTTTGGTTTATTCAAACAAGCTTTTAATTTATTAACTTTTTAGAAAACTTAACAAGTCAATAAGTTGATTTGAAAAGGAATCCATATCCGTAAAGAAACAAGTTTACATACTACTTTTAACTATTGTATAGAATATGATATCTTATTAAAGAATAAAGAATATTCATTTCAAAACTAATAATATGTTACTTTGGAATCACAAAGAGTCCATAAATAATAGAGTAAACTGTCATTTTCGTCCTTGTGGTTTGGTCAAAATTGTCACTTTCATACAATAGTTTGTTTTTTTGTATCTGGAGACTCGTGGTTTTAAAATCTTGCTACTTTCATCCTCGTGGTTTTACAATCTTGTCACTTTCATCTAGTCAACTAACACCATCCATTTTTCTCAGTTAAATGATAGGTATTTCAGTATTTTTACATATTTGTTTAATTTCTTCATATTTTTTACTCACTTTTTAATCATCATTTGTTAACCCCCCTTACGTTTCTTCTTCTTGATCTCCATCCCATCGCCTGATGTTCAATCAACGATTGTTCTCTTTCACCCAAATAACGTGAGATAAACACAACAAAGGTTTGAACCTAGTTTGTGGAGCTTGAAACGGTGGTGAAAGTGAGGTAGAAACAAGCGACGGTGGTGTTCCAATGGTGCTCGCCGGAAACTGGTCGGGAAAAGAGGAAGAAGGCTAGCAGTGGGATGATTAAACTAGAGGTTAATTTGGGGATGACTAAAAAAAGTGAGAGTAAAAACGATGAAGAAATAAAAAAAAATTGTAAAAGGATTGAAATACCCCTCATTTAACCGAGAAAAATGGATGGTGATAGCTGACTTGATGAAATTGGCAAGATTTTAAAACCACGAGTACCCAGATACAAAAAAAACTATTGGAATAAAGTGACAATTTTGACCAAACCACATGATGAAAATGACAGTTTACTCTAAAGAATATTAAGATAACTATGTAATCGCAACCCTCTTGATATTTCTCCCTTGCCCAACGTATAAAGTTATATAGGGTTTTGTAATTCTTTACTTTATTGAACGTGTTTCGGTATTATGCACATTTTTCTAATTTGGGAGTTTTCAAAAGCATGAATGAAGCTTCCAAACTTTCAATAATATGATCATATTTTATTTCATAAAAAAGGCATGTTTTTAAACCGGATCGGACAGTGAACTGTTGAGATTAAAAGTTCACCGGTTCAACCGGTTGCACCACATTTAAGAATCAGTGATATTATAATAATTTAAAATATATAATAAATAAAAACATAAAAAATATTGTTTTTTCTTATAAAACTATTATTGTATTTTCTATTTTTTTAAACCTTGAAGAATAAGTTCCATTTAATTGCTTAGTATATCCGACAACCTCATACACCATCTTCAGTGGTCCGACTAGTCACCCGGGTTATCGGTCCAACTACTGAACCGCACAAACCATCCGGTTCAACCACCTTCTGTTTAAAACCACCAAACCAAACTGGTTCCATCGGCCGGGCCGGTTTTCAAAACATTATTAATAAAAGCCATCCTCTTTTTCTTTAAGGCAAATTTCTTCAATCCTTGGTGTTTTAAGATGATTTTTCCTTTACCATTGGACCACTATGCATGGCAAAATCAATACTCTTAAGAGCATCCATATTATGATTGGTATATATATACTATATCCTTAAATTATAAGAGGAAAATATAAGATTTAAATTAAAAGAGTCTTACATCAGATTCTTTAAACCTTATCTTTATCATTAAAATTATAAGTAAATGTACACTAAATCCTAAATATACCAATTTTTTAACAATTTTTTTTAAAATTATAAGGATAAGGAATGAGATGTGAGAGGTTTTAAAAAATAAACAAATTCTATGTAATGATGTTTTTAGATAAATTATAAATATAAGAATATATAACATGATACGAATACTCAAAGTTTAACTCATATTATGAAACATTTTCCTATGTTATTTGTGCATTAAAAATATTTTTTTTAAATGTGATTTTATCTTACGAAATACAGTTTTCATTCTATTTCTCGTTTAATATTATTTTAAATTTATAGCTTTTGTGATATACGTTGCTCAATACATTTGTTCCACACTACATTAAGCATTTGTTGAACATCAAATAGTATTTTAAACATGATATTTGGTCAATCATGGCGTTTTCAGTTTGGAGAAACCTTGTACGCATGCGAGAAACGGTTTCTTTCGATGTTTACTTGTAAAATTTCCCTGATGTTTCATTTTCTCAACTTTTGTTTATTATGATGTTTGTCTTTATAAATACAATAAGGGTCATTAACTTATTATATTATATGTGTCCTTAAAAGACTTAACTTGATTTAAAAAATAAACTCTTAAAAGAAATAAGCTACTCAAAGTTAGCTTGAAACTTTCAAAATTTGTGTTTTAATAACACACCAATCCATATAGAATTGTTGGTGTCGTCGGTCCGATTACAAACTAATGGGTAGAACATAAATAAATAACCAGTGTTTCATTTAGTAAGATAAAACATGTGAAAATTGCCGATACTTGCCTCGTCCCTTTGTTGAGCTCCAATTTTAAACTCCAAACCAACCAATTGAATCGGTGAACCTTTGGACCTACCAATTCAACTATCAATATTGGCTTTTGAAACATTGTTTAGAACCAAATTACTCCAATAGTCTATCACTCACATACTTAATTTATAGTTATGTATCTGTCTTTACGTAATATTTTACTCGTGTCCTACTATTTACACAACTTTTTAAGATTTGATATGTAATGTGACTATTTAAATTTTTAATTACCTTTTTATGTGTTTTATGTAATTTTCTTTTATAACTTTTGATATTTAATATTGCATATAAAATAAAAAACCATTGTTACATTATATTTATTTATATTTATGTTTCAATGTAAATGATCTTACTTACAATTAACAACAACTAGATATCGCCACTTCACTATTTTATATTTCAACCATATTTTATTTATCGATTTACTAGTTTAGATCTCGTGTCTACACACGGGTTGAAAAATATCAATATATAATTTTTTTAAATCTTTTGTACTTATATTTTACAGGTGTAAAAATCTATTACATATACTAAGGATAGAAACAAACTCAAAATCTGTAAAAATTAATATATAATTTGGTTTTGAAAATACGTTAATATTTAATATAATTTAACTTTCATTAACTATTTGATTGAAATAAAAGTTACATAATTAATTTTTAAAATTTCTTATAATAAAGTATAATTTAAAATAAATGTTTTATTATTATAATTAATAATTTCTCTAACTATATATTATTATTAAAAGATAGAAGTTCATTAAATAAGAGAGAGACGAAAAAAAAATAGTAAAAATTAATATAGAGGTCCTAATTTGATAAAAGATTCTTTTTAAAACTAAAATGGTTAAAATACTTAAACCACGGACCAAAATAGAAGTTTACTCTTTAAGTTATAACTTATTATAAACTATAAATGATGTAGACCATTTTAAATAATATTATTTCTCTCGTATTATCATCTAAATATATAAAGCAAGCATGTAACTAAGTAACCCTAAATTAGTGTTTACTAAACCACACTATCAAAATGCATGTAAAAACAAAACACGCAAACGGAGACGTGACCGTCAGCGCCGTACCCGCCGGCGACCAACCCTCCCGGAACTCCAAACGCCGGACATACATATGTTTTTCGATAACACTCACCGTACTCGCCGTCGCTCTCATAATTCTGATTCTAGCTCTCACCATCTTCAAATCGAAAAAACCTATCACCACCGTCAACTCCGTCGCCGTCAGAGACGTCAACGCCACCGTCAACCTCCTCCCGCCTAGGGTTTCCATAAACATCACACTCGACGTAACAATCTCCGTTAAAAACCCTAACAAAGTCGGCATGACGTACCGGAAAAGCTCCGCCGCTCTCCGGTTCAAAGGTCATGACATCGGCAGTATTCCCATTCCCGCCGGAAAGATCGGCTCCGGCGATACGAAACAAATGAATCTGACGCTCACAGTCTTCGCCGATCGATTGTTAACGGATGTTGACGTGTACGGTGACGTCATCAGCGGTAACTTTCCGTTGTCAACTTATACTAAAATCTCCGGTAAAATTCGTATACTGAATTTGTTCAATATCCACGTCAGCTCTATTTCCACGTGTAATCTGAAAATTGATATCTTAAATAGAAAAATTGTGAATCAGAGCTGCCATTACAAGAATATTTGACATATTTTTATATGTTTATTATATATCACATGAATAATAACCAAATTGTAGTTCTTATTTCTTTTTGTATGTAAGTTTTATTTTTCGAATAAGTATTATTGTACATTGACAAACGTATATGAATAAAGTGGTAGAGTCACAAACTTTTTCCTCTGGTATAGTTATTTATCGATACTCGGATTTTTAACACGATGTCGTGCGATTTTTTTGGGCCGGTTTGGTTTGATTTGTGTGATCGGGTCGGGTCGGCCACATAATAAATTATTACACGATAATAGAAATCCATTGTCGTAAGCAATTCGGTGGTTATCGACACGTCGCTATTGCCTCAATAGGCCGATTGATTTTTCTTTTTTATTGGAGTCGCTTGACCCGTTACGAAAAGCATACCTCCGGCCATGTATGAAAAGATTGTATGGTGATTGGTGAACAAATTGTTTTATAAAATACATTTACTTTAGAAAGTTAATGTTGGTTTCAATTTATAAAAATATCTAAACGAATAAAACGTAAATGCATGTAACTAGCTACATGCAAACGTCTAGTGATATGTTACAATGGACAAATTGGTTCAAAATCCACTTCACTATCATTATAAAAGTGATCAATCTCCTCTGCCTCGTCTTTCTTTCTTCTTTTTCATCCGTGTAAGACTTTATATATGTACTTGTTACGATAATGAATAATATTAACAAGAGCCTATCAAATTGCACCTTAATGTTCAAAGTAGACACATATGGTAGCTAAGAATTTCTTTATAGAATTTTTATTAAGTAAACTAATTATTAAATATTTGTAAAAATAATATTAAATAATAATTATAATAATAGTAATAATATTAGTAATGATATTAGTAGTTATAAACTAATAAAAATAAACCTTTTTAAAAAATTGTTAAAATAATAATATTAAATATTAAAATAATAAAAGTGTAGGTAATATCTCTTAAACAAGTTTAGAATTTGAAATTAACAATAAAACATATATAACATGTAAAAAAGGTTTAAATTATTACAAAAAGAAAAAAACTAAAAAGGTTAAATATCATGTTAATATAAAAACACTACAGTTTCCCGATTTTTACAAAACTTGTAAGTAGAAATGACAAACCAAACTATCGGACTAGGCGAGTATGTCTCGACGGTTTGTCGCTTTAATGGTTGGGTTTTGACAATTTAAACTTTTTTATAGTTTTGTTTTAAAATCATTAGATTTTTTTAAACGGCAATTTGGATCACTTACAGATCACTGGCCCACCCGATCATCTCCACCCCATCAGGAGGAAACCCACCATAGGTGAGAAAACCTCCTGACCTAACTTGGACCCCTTTTTTTGTCACAAGTGGGACTTGAACTCAAGACCTCTCAATTTTAAAGAAGTCTTGGTAACCTTTGCCACTAGGCTAAGCTAGGATTTAAATTTTTTTAGATCTCTTTGGTATACACCCAAGACCTCTCCATTTTAGATCTCAAACCTTCCAACCTTGTTGGGTTTAATTTTAGAATGATCTTATATGACTGGAATATTGTAACGAAATTTAAAAGTTCCAAACAAAACTTTCGGTTTTTGGTGAAAGTTCATTGTCTAGCAAAACTTTCAAACTTTCGTCTAGGTGAAAGTTTCACCAATAGTATCTTTGGCGAAAGTTTTGCTTCTGACGAAACATTTTTAAGTCGGCGAAACTTTTTGGAGAAAGTTTGTTCTGATCTTCACAAAATGATAGTTTTGGTTGAAGATCTTGGCTCCGGGTATATATAGGACATTAGGTTGAAATTCTAGTGTGTGTTTGTTAGTCATCACCTTGGGGGAGCTCACCCATGATGAATAAAATTTATTTATAATTCTACAAATTTATATTTAGTTCGTCATCTATTGTTTGTTTGATTGATTCCATGGCTCACAAACACCCGTCTCTACTCCATTCTATCAAAATCGAGTTGGAATCTAAAATTTTAGGATTATCAAACCTTCTTCACGATTAATAGTAATTAAAAGATTAGGGACAATTAATAAAATTATAGCAGTTATTGTTAAATGCTTTAAGAAAATAAAAAAATATTAAACAAACTTTTGGCCACACCTATTTAATGGCTCTTGTTGTTATGCGGTGAGAGTATACGCAACTTCTATTCATCTTCAAACTTTACCATATCTGATTCTTAGGGGGTGTTTGGGATTACTTTTCAACCAACTTATTAACTTATTACCTTTTTTAAAAGGGTAATAAGTTAAAAGTTTGTTTGGATAATTGATAAAAAAGTTAGTTTTATAAGGAAGAAAAAGTTGTTTTTGAGAAGGAAGTATTTTTAACTTTTTGGAGAAGTTAAAAGTTGTTAATGATTCACCCTTTTCTTCGTCTCCATTCAAATCAAAACCCTAGTTCAGTTCAACTCAATCTTCTTCTTCTTCCGCTTCTCAAATTCTAGCATTCAGAAGATCGTCATTCTAGTAATAACTTAATCAAACTCCAACTGGAAAATTAATTTCCGAGTACATACATTCTGAATAAACTGCAACGCTAGGGTTTGGTAGTGGTGGTGGAAGTAGCGGCAACTGGAGAATTTTGATGGAGAGCAGTAGTAGCAGGCCGCCGTGCGGTGGTCGGAGGCGAGTGGTTGCTACGAAGAAGCGTGACTGGTCCAACTGGCTGCTGGTCAATAACAGCGTTAAGAAGATTCATAGACGTGAAATTTCTTCCAAACGACACCGGTCGTTTTCCGTCACTAATTCCGTCGACCGCTTTAGGAACATCCGGTTGACGGTAATTTCCCCCTTTCTTATGTACATCTCTTGATTTCAAATTGTTAGTCGTATAACTTATTCAAGTTAGATTATATGGAGTGATTAAACTTGAGATATGCTAGGTGTGTTAATTTTAGGGTTCCATTGTTATGCATTTAGATCGAAGGCCGAGGAGTATTTTAGGTTTTGTTGTTCTCTGTAATTATATTGCTATGTGTATAATTAGTTGATTATGGTAAACCTTGACTTGATTCCTGAATCTAATTCAGGTTAATCTGACTTGTGGTGTATACATTTGAATGTTGTATATGTTTAATGTGTTGAAAATGGGCAACATCCATTTGAGCTTGTTGTCTGCACGTCTGCATGGTCTGCATGTTTTACATACTTTTGTTTGTTTTTGAATTCCTAATTCACATGTTTTATTTTTGTGTCCACTAGTTATAGTTATTTCCTTGTTTCATGGTAGGATAGTAGAGCATGAGTTAGTGGCATAGTGGGTAGTTTTAGTTTCAAGTATTGTTTACTATTTTCTTTGTTTTCACTGCATTGTAATTTCAATTTTGGTTTTTCATTCCCAATATACCCAGAAAAGCTTTCGAGCAAACAGTGAGTGTGTGCAACAAATTCATATAGTAGCCTATTCCATTTGAGTGTGATTTCCACTTTGTTTATCAAGATATTTCTGCAAGTTTTGTTAATGCAAGTGTATGAGTGCCCTTGTTTGATACTTTGATTTATCAGTGAACTTAGTAATGCTTGAACTGCTTTCAACTAGTGATGCCCGTTATTTTAGTAACCGTTCTCACATTATAACTTGGTTTTGGTTCCTCTATTTTAGTGCTGTTGTATAGGCGAATACATATATTCCGTCCCCAACTTGAGATCGAGATGAAGTTAGGTGATAGAGTCTAGAAATTCAAAAGAAACAAACGAGTGGAATTGATACTATTCGGCCCGATTCGAGAGGGGCTAATCTCCAATACATGAAATTCCAGATACAAAAACAAGACAAAAGATAAACAAAACAGGAAATGGAAATACTTAAACATAAACAAGTAGCAGTTACCATCCCTATCATTCAGCCCCCACTTATCCACTAACCCCACTCAGCCCTGTACTCCCTGGAAAGGGAAATACTTAAACAAGAAATGGAAATACTTAAACATAAACATGTAGCAGTTACTATCCCTATCATTCAGCCCCCACTTATCCACTAACCCCACTCAGCCCTCTACTCCCTGGATCCAGCTGATCCGATCCGCCGACCCGCCAGATACGTATCATTGGGATTCGATACAAAGTATGCTAAGAAATCTAAAAAAAATACTGACCACCCTTCAAAGATCAGGTATGAAGACAACAATATGCCAATAACATCTTTTCATATAACAGGATAATATTTGTTTCCTTTCAGTGATTAGTGTTATCTTTATAAGAATCCTAAATTTAACATGATTGTAATTCTGTCTCCCAAAATTTATTGATTGTGTGTTCCTTTGTTTGATCTTAGTTTGCTACTTAAATTTTAAAAAATAAATACTAACATCCTTCTAAATAACTTTACTCTAAATGGATCAGGAACAATATGATACTCATGATCCCAAGGGACAGTCGTCATTTGCATTACCATTCTTGATGAAAAGGGCAAAAGTCATTGAAATAGTGGCGGCACATGGTATAGTATTTGCTCTTGCAAGTTCTGGTGTTTGTGCAGCTTTTAGTAGAGGTAACAGTGCTAGTATCTTGTTATCAGCAATTTTTTGTATGGAACAGTTTCGTAAGTAACCTTCTAAAAGTTCAAAATTTCATATAAATCCTCCTAAATTTCATAATATCATAATTACGCTCTCTAAATGCTAAAAGTATCACATCTACCCATATTAATTGAAAATTGTTCGTAAAGTTTATAAAAATTATTGTTTTTCTTAATTTCCAAATGATCTACTTAATAAAAATAAGTGTTAATTAGTTTTGACTTGCACATAATAACTCAGAATTTCTAAAAGTGATATAGTTCTAGTTATGTTATAAAAGTTAAATGCAAAATGCAAGTGGTTGAGATGATTGAAACTAATAACATCGTTTTTCTATTCACTTATTTAGTGAAATAGACTGTTATAAGTAGTTTTTCTATTTTATATACTATAAAATGGGTAAATATGATATTTCTGAACTTTATAAAGACTATATATATATATATTGAACTTTTAGAAGGATATATATGAAACCAATTCATTTAGGATATCTGCAGCGAGAACAAACTTGTATATAAAGCTTCTTTTTGGTGCACTCTAAATGCAGATACAAACAAGAGGATATGCTTCTTGAATATCTTTCCGGATGAAGTCATCCGTAGCTTGTTTTACAATAAAAATAACGACTCGTTAATAACGGTTTCTGTATATGCTTCAGACAATTTCAGTTCTCTCAAATGCAGATCAACAAGAATAGAGTGAGTTTTCTACTATTTCCTTCTTATTCAAATATTTAGATAGTTGTCATTGTAATATTGGTTTTTTTAATAATAAATAACACATTAATTGGTATAAGAAGGTTTAAGAAACGGGGAAAAGTGTTGACTGGCCTGGCCCATTTTGATCTATACCAAAAATGGACTTATTCAAACTGAGGCTGTTTTGGCCCATTAACCAGCCCACCCAACCTGTCATGTTTGTCACCTTTGTCCATTTAGATAATTAGCGGAAGTACTAGTAATGCTGTATTGATATATAATCTCACTTGTAATGCAAGATACATACAAAGAGGTCAACCAGATGCTGGTTTTCAATTGTTTGAATCAGAGTCACTGAAATGGCCTGGTTTTGTGGAGTTTGATGATGTCAATGGGAAGGTGCTCACATACTCTGCACAAGACAGGTACATTCCTTTTGTGAATATTATATTTCATTGACCGCATAAAGATTTTTGTTGACTTTTTCTCTTTTTTCTTTAAAGTATATACAAGGTCTTTGACTTGAAGAATTATACATTGTTATACTCTATAGCAGACAAAGATGTAGAAGAAATCAAGATCAGGTAACTTTTTATATCTCTCAACTTCCTCTTTGGCAAAACCAATTGTAGTGTTAGTAGGAGCTGTGAGTTGTCAATTGTATATAAGTGTCTAGTAAAAGTATTTGTTACTGGAAGGTGTAAAACACCATAAAAGGGCACACACATAAAAAACCGAATGGTACGCACAACTAGTTAAGGGTAAAGGGGTAATTATGTGATAGATACCGGAAATCGAAAGCTTTGATTACTAATGAACGATTACATATATAGCCAAATTCGAGATAGGCTTGATCTCCAATTTCAAGGTAAGAACCATAATTTTAAATTTTATAAAATAAACATCCACCCCCTAAAACCAAAACTAGCGACTCTTATATCTAAATAACTAAGCAGTTACTAAACTGATTAAAACTTCCCACTAAGCAAGTTATGGCAAACTGGTGCAACCTCCTGGAGATTGTGGGTCAGGACCCAGGTGCCCAGCTCTGGTCAGAGACCCAGACTTAACCCGGGTTCGTATCATTATGCTTTCTTAAAAGCTGCAGCTTATTTTGATAGCTACTCAATTTTCAAAACTCAAAGCTAAAGTTTTCTCATCCAACAAGACTTTTTTTTCAGTGAGAGCTTAATTTCTCAAAAACAAAAGCAAAAGCTCCTAAAAGCTGTGTGATAAAAATTCCCAAAATATATGTGAAAGAAACTTATTATCAAGTAGTTTACAAATTATATGTGTTGGCAAAAGGTGAATGCTATTAAGAGAGTGGTTGAACATTTGATCATTAATTGAAAGACTAATATATATTTTCTAGTTTGTTTATAAATATCCTGATTTATTTTTTTTATCTAGTAAATCAGGATACTTATCTTTCTGCAAAAGCAAGCCAGAACTTAGTGTCCTTCAATCCAAGATCAAATGTTTAGATACCCTAGAAAACATTTTATCTTGAATTGAAGGACAATAATATGTTTTCTAGTTTGTTTTGTAGATAAACACTTTTTCCAGATTTACATTAATCCCATCGAGTTGACTTTTATGATATTATCTCTTCAGGCTAATTTTCTTTTTGTCTGTAACAGTCCCGGGATCATGTTATTGATTTTCACTAGGGCTCAGAGCCATGTTCCTTTAAAGATCCTATCAATAGAAGATGGCACAGTTTTAAAAGATTTTAATCATTTACTTCATCGGAATAAGAAGGTGGATTTTATAGAGCAATTTAATGAAAAGCTTCTTGTTAAACAAGAGAACGAGAATCTCCAGATTCTTGATGTATGTTCAAACTTCATTTCCTTAACTTCATAGATCTCGTTAGGGCTTTATAGAGATGGCATTTTTGACCCGCTTACTTATGAACGGGTAGTGTTGGGTTATGTTTTATCTCAAACAGGTTAAAAGTTTCCTTGTTTTAATGTGTACAACCTCTTAAATGGTTTCTATTCAAAGATTTAGATTAACATTGTAATAAGATTGTTTTTGTAATCTTAATAGCAGATTAATGCACAAAAATTGTTTGCGGGTTAACCCAACCCGACATGCCCTAAGTGAAGCCCGTTACCTAACCCACTTATCTTGCCACCTCTAGAATTTTACATAGAGGATTGATTTCATAATTCATATATACCCTTCTAAAAGTTAAAAATTAATATACATCTAAAATTTCATTACATAATTTTTACCCTTTAAAACACTAAAAAATCATATTTATTACTCCAACTCTGTTAACTACCTTCTCTTTTGTAGGTACGAAATGCAGAAGTGAAAGAAGTTGGTAGAACTCAGTTCTTGACTCCATCTGCATTTATTTTTCTTTATGAAAATCAGTTATTTCTAGCATTCAGAAACCAAACTGTTTCTGTTTGGAATTTTCGAGGAGAGCTTCTGACATCATTTGAGGATCATGAGTTATGGCATTCAGACTGTAATACAAATAACATCTATATAACAAGTGATCAAGATCTTATAATTTCTTTCTGCAAAGATGACTCGAATGATCAAAGAACTAGTGGGAAAGGTGTGTTTTTATGCACTGTCGTTATAATACTGTTTTTATAACTAGTGATCAAGACCTTATTATAACATGTGTATGTGTCTCTCTTAAATTATTTGACTAGAGTTTAGTCAAAGCATGTGCATTCACTAGTTAACTTATGACCAAAAATTGTTATTTGATCAATTATGACAGTAAAAGATAAAGCCCTTTTCTAGTTTCAAAACCTGTTGGTCGGGTGGAGTTGTGCAGACCGACAAACACCTTATTTTTTCTTGAAGTTTGTGAATAATGAACGTCCTATGCTTTATTAATACATTTTGCATGACTCTCAGTCCATTTGACCTGTTCGACCTGTTTTCATTTAAACCAAATTTTCTTTTAATTTTCCAATTTGACCCATTAGAGGCGAAGGATAACTCAAGTCTGACCCATTGAAATTGCCACCTCTAGTTCTTATAGATAAATGGGTCAAAATTGTCTTCTCTAGTTCTTATACATTTGTGTTTAATGATTAATGCTTTATGCATTTTGAATGTGTATGCATGATGTTCAACACATATCCATTTAAACCAGTTTGCCCCACTAGAGTAGGGGTGTGCAAAACTAGGTCCAAACCATTGAAACCAGCAAACTGAAACTGGGCCGGGTCAGACAGGGACCATTTATGTACGGTCTGTTTCTCAGTCCATAATATGAAAAGGTTATGTTTTCGGTCCGGTCCAGTTTTCAGTCTGGTTCGGTCCAAAACCGGATTATTTAGGTGAGAGAATGGGCTTGAATCAGTTGCCCAAAAGTTTTGAGCCCATTTTGGGTCCGAACCGGTTCAAAGTTACAATATTTTCAAATTTTCGGTTTTGTTCTGGTCCGTTTTTGACTGTTAAGACAAAATGTATACCAAGTTGACCCGTTTACTGGTTTATGGGTCAATATTGGTACCTTATACCTCTTCTTTCTGATGCAGCCGGTTCTATTAATATCAGCAACATATGGACTGGGAAATGTGTAGCTAAAATAAACTCTAGCAACGCGATTCTTAATGAAAATAAGAAGCAAAAGACGAATGCAAGTCACATGGTTGCAGATGCACTCGAAGAGATAACGGCCCTTTACTTCGATGAAGAACGCAACGAGATTTATACGGGTAATAATCGCGGTCTAGTTCATGTTTGGTCAAACTGAAGACCACAAGAGATTAACAGCTTTAATTTAACAGAATCAAGTGTGTATGATACTAAATATGATTGGTTTTAGGTTTGTGAAGTGTGCAGATTTGGTGGTTGAGTTGCTTCAGCTTTCTCATGTTTTTATTGGATTTTAACGTGCATTAAACATGAATAACTTCCTTAGGTTTTAGAAAGTAGATGCTCCAAACTATTTCTTTTTCTAAAGGTAGGACTGTTCACGGGCAGTTTTTATTAAATATTTTAAAAATTACAAAAACATAAATTTAAATACATATATTTAATATGGGAAAAATGCTAAAAAGATTTGTTTGCAAATTAACGGTTAAAAAAAAGGCTGCAAAGGTCATATTAACATTAGAAAACAGTTCGAAACTAGTTTCACTATACGAACTGACTCGGGTTGGGTTCCAAACGAAGCTATGCTAAACATATGCATTGGCCTGGGTTTCAGACCGGTTTAACTCAAACCAGTTTCTTCCTACACTCTGGTCGGGTTTGAAACTAGTTTTTTTTTGTACCTCGATGTTGAAACCATTTGCTTTTGGTTAATCTTTCTTTTTTTGGGATTTTTTTTTAATATTTTGGCTTGGTCTATTTTAGCCCAAGAAGCAACACCGCATATCATAATTTTAGTGTATTAATCGATTTGATGCTCAATAACAATTTCAACCTGATTCAGTTCTTGTTAAATCAACCCGTTTTTTATATGAACGATTGATTCAGTTCTTAAGGTGAAAAAAAAGTTGGAACATAAAGAAAATGGGTCAAATGGAAAAAAAAAACTTAAAAAAAAGAAAGCAGGTTAAATGGGTCGAAAGTCACCTAAAATCTATTTAATATAATGATCTAAATTATATTAAGTATTTTTTTTCCATATTCACAACTATATAATGATCTAAATTATAAATAGTTAATGTGTTAGTTGTCAACTAGATGTCTTTTGCAAGGAACCATGTATATATTTTCCATGATGAAAATTTGTGACCAACCATAAACCTTTAGATGTTTCAGCATGCAAAACCATCAAGTAACTGCAACTTTGGTCAAATCAAACCATTCCTTTTACAACCATGAGTTTGCTCAAACATAAAGCTAACTAAACCCCAACCATATGACCAAAAATGGAAATCGTAACATATTGTTATGTTACTCTGTTTCCGTGAAATTATTATTTAAAAACAGGGCAAAGAAATGTCAAAACCACCATTCATACTCGATCAACGACTTCAATAAGAGTCGTCTCGTAGTCATCAGGTGCTACAAACCCATGCAGATTCATCACAGTTGCAGCTACGTTTGCCAGCCCACCACTTGGCACATCCTTGCGGAATTTCACACCAGCTGCTAACCCGGGCCCACCAATTGCAATTGGCACCTGATTAAAATATTTCAAATAATTATTATTTCGATTAAAGAATCTTAGCAAGACAAATGTCGAATAACTCACCGGCTGAAGAGTGTGTGACGTGAGAATCTGAACCTCACCGTCTTTGAGAAGAGGCTCACCCTTCTTGTTTCTTTTAACCATGTCTTCAGCATTACCATGATCTGCAGTCACCACAAATATCCCACCAACTTGCTCTACTGCATCAAGAATCATCTGGCATCCAAACAAAACCAACCGTCAGAATAAACATCGATTTCAACAACAAAAAATACAAAGCAAATTATATAGAGATGGCTAAACATGCGGGTTGGAGGTCAAAATGTTAATTTTTGTAATGAGTCAAGGTTGGGTTGGCTGGAAACATAGTGCACGCAGTTTTAGAAGTGTGCAGTTAATGCGGACGGGTAGAATGGGAAGCTTGAAAAATAATTTTGAAAGTGGACGTTATTTTGCATGATTACATCACTAGACTTGTCAAAAATGTCACGAAAAGGTCCTTTTTGCATGATTATATCTCTAAGCTTTATTAAAATAACATTTTCAGCAAAAAATTGAAAGTTTTAGGGATTTAATCATGCAAAAATTAAATCCAAAGACTAACGGGTGAACTTAGCAAAAGTCTATAGGGTTCTTATGACAGTTAACCTATTATTTTGTGCTAATTATGATTCCAAAGTCCACAAAATATATAATAACAATAATATCTAATTTTCTAATTAGTGGTGTTTCAGTTTTGCATGATTATGTCCCTAAATTTTATTAAACATATATTTTTTATTAAATTTTGAAAATTTAGGGATTTAATCATGCAAAAATAAAGTCGAGGGACTTGAGTATTAATTAAGAAAATATACATGATTACAAAAACTCTTCAATTATTAATAAAATAGTTTTTAGTACATTACATTTTTAACTAAACTATTTGATCCTTCATAGTAAACGGGTTGAAATTCCCATATCTACAAATACCCAACTTCAAAAATATAGCAAATAGAAGATAACCCAATGAGACTAACAATAATAACACCAAACCCAAAGCATATAACAGTTTTTTTTAACGGCAATTTAGATCACTGACGGGCCACTGGCCCACCCAATTATCTACACCACCCTCAGGAGAGAAAACCCACTATAGGTGAGAAAACCCCCTAGCCCAACCTGGAACCCCTTTTTTGTCACAAGTGGGACTTGAACCCAAGACCTCCCCATTTTAATGAAGTCTTGGGTACCTCACCTCAACCACTTGGGCTGAAGATCATTGGCTTATAAGAGTTGTTACCAAGCATATCTTGAGACAAAAAACATAATAAGCTTCAAGGATTATATAATCCTTTACCTTAACAGCTTCATCGGCAGCCTTGCAGGCCACAACAGTAGCCTCAACATCACCGGTATGTCCAACCATGTCCCCATTTGGTATGTTCACACGTACCTAAAAAGCACATGGAGCGGTTTAACACGTTAACTAAATATCCAAATTAAACCCATTCGTTAAATAAATATTCACATATCTTTCTATTTTATATGCATCATCATATTCCAGGAGTATGGAGAAACTATTAGTTAGTTACCTGGTCAAACTTTCCACTGAGGATAGCATCACGGGCCTTCTCACCAATCTCCAAAGCTTTCATCTTGGGTTGGACATTAAAGGTAATTCCACTATCACTTGGAATTTCAACATATTCTTCCAGCTCTGAATTGAAGTATCCAGAACGGTTTCCATTCCAGAAAAATGTGACATGGCCGAATTTGACTGTCTCACTGTTGAACAGTTGAAATAAATGTGGATAAGTTGAGAAATTTCTTTAAAACAATACAGAACAAAATAAACTAATGAATTTGACTTGGTGGAAACATGGGTCGGGTAACAGGTCACCATGAGTTCGGGTCACAACAGGTAACTTTTGGTGAAGGTTGGGTAACAGTTTATTTATAAAATGACTTTAGAAGTCTAATGCATTAAAGATGTATGTTAGGCGACTTTCAAACCGCTAGACAAGTTCTATCTCAAGCCTTTTTTTTATTTGACTTGTTCAGGTCAACCCTACATAACCCAAATCAACCTGTTCATACATATATGGATCGAAAATGCCACCTCCAACAGTATACATATTCTCATACCTGCAAGCAAAAGTGCGGACCCCGTTATTCACCAAATACTCGCCAGAAGTCCTATCTATCAATGGAGGAGATACAAGGTAATGACTTGGAAGCTTGAGCTCCCCATCGTACTGAAGCATGCCAGCATAGCGGATTTTTGGGACCCGCACCCTGTCGAATTTATCAAACTTCTCATATTCAAGAGCTTGAGCAAGCATAGTCATACGATCTGCACGGAAATTGAAAGTCACAACAGCATCCCCATCCACAATGGGACCCACAGCCTTCCCACTATCATCAACTATGACAAACGGGGGCAGGTACTGGTCATTAGCACCAGGGGCCGCTCTAAGTGTCTTGATAGCCTCGACAACATTCTTAAATTTGTGTGGGGCTTCACCAAGAACCTGAGCATCCCAACCACGTTTCACAACTTCCCAGTCATTCTGCAAAAGGAACATGTCAAGTGTCTATAAATTTCCCAAATCCCAATAAATATATTTTAAATCGAATCCTAAAGCCTAGCAGAAAAGTTTTAGATTTTTTAAAGATTTTAAAAAGTCATTCAGTGACGGTGTATGAAGTTGATCATTCATCAATGTGTGAAACATATTACTGTTGATGACTCGTTGAGAAAGAGTAAAGTCAGTAAACATAACTGACTAACTGTAGCCAGACATTATAATACTTAACGGCTGTTTGGCTGAATGGAGAGGGATGGTGATCGAATGGAAATAATGGAATGGTCATTTGCATTGCATTATCATGTTTAGTCGGTATGTAGGAATGGAAAGAATCATTCAAGTATCAAGTATTTTGTATGATGTCTATCATAAGTAATTAAGTTACTTTTTTTTTCTTGTTTACCGTTTCGAGATATCATTACACTACGTTCAGAATAAGATAAATTATAATATCCATGCAAGAAAAGTACAAAAAACACATGCTGCCAATTGTAAACCTTATTAATTGGAAAGTATTAATAAAGATGTTACCTCATAACGGTCCATGGTGACGTACATACGCCCTCCTCCAGATGCCACCTGTGCATCAATGCCTTTACCACGTAGCTCTGAAAGTTCTGCTTCAAGTGTTTCAGCAAAACCAACACTTGAACCATCTAAAACATCACGTCCATCAGTAAGCACATGAACACGTATCCTCTTGGCGCCATGCTGGCTAGCTCCTCTGAGCAATAACTGCAACCCAACAATACACATAAATATAAAGTTTAAAAACCAATGAATATAAAGTTTAAAACCCAATGAAGGTCAAGTAATAAATACATATTGAATGGTTAAATTGCACAATTGCATATACCTGCAACTGATCAAGACGTGAGTGCACACCCCCATCACTCATCAATCCAATAAGGTGCAAGGTGTTGGTTGCAAAAGATTCCTTGATGTAATTAAAACCTTCATCTTCATATATTTTTCCAGAGGCAAGAGCCTGATCAACGAGTTTTGCACTAAAAGAAAGAAACAAAGATTCATAAGTAAAGGCAAGCTACATAGCAATAGCATAAGAAAAGTTTTCAAGAAAATGAGGATCAGAAAATGAACAGCAAGTGTATTGCCTTTGTCTCTATATCATTCTTTTTTTGTTTAATAACTGGGTATCTATACTAATTACTATTTACTAGCTATCGAATACTACCGGAAAGCATGTAATCTACCTCTAATTATGTCTTGCTAAGAAAAAAAAAATAAACTAATGGGGTAATTGGGGTCAAATGAAGGGAAGAAAGATCACCCTTGAGCAAAGATCCTTCCAGCACCAAGAGCATTATGTCCAACTTCACTGTTTCCCATGTCATCCTCAGTGGGAAGCCCAACAGCAGTACCATGAGCCCTCACCAACCTCCATTTATCAGGAGCGCCCTATAGCAAAATACACACATCAAAGATTATTCAACACATCTGATTACTAACAGATCAAGATAACATCTACAAAGATGGCCTGCCTGCAAGGCAGCAACCAGTTCATTTTAGCTTGAAAGAGAATAATTTTCTTGGGTTTTCTTGTTTTATGGAATTGGTTCAGTCCCATATCATCAAATACACCTAAAAAACTAGGTGTATACTTTCTAAAAATTAGGACTTCTTATGAGGACCACTTGATAACTATCTCTTCACTAGGCTCAGACAAAACCACTTCCACAAAACAGAGTAAATGATAATCCTTGACTGAATACAAACCCCAAAAAAGCACATTCAGATCTTATTAACACATCTATTAGAAAAATATATGAAACATTAGTTCAAACTCATTGATTTTCTTCAATTAAACTCACTTTTTTCCAATTAAAAACGATTATCCCCCATTGATGGCTTATAAAACCAACAGATATACATTTAAAAAAAAACATACAGATACAGATGTATATAGCAAGTAGAGAAAAAACAATAAGTTCAGAACCATTGATATTATGTTTCCCCACTAGTTCAGACACAAACCATCTATCATATCCAATAGCACTAACCTTATTCTACATAACCTTATTTTCGATTGAATACGAAACCAATGCACATTCAGAATTTCTAATCTTATATACACATCTTAAAATGTATATTAAACATTAGTTCAACTTCATCGATTAGCTTCGATTAAACACACTTATTTTCCCTAACCTAGAACGATTAACTGCTTCCAAATGTGATGTAATCGAGATGAGTGATTCTTCAGATCTAACTATAAATTAACAATGATTACTCGCCATTGACGGCTTCAAATATCAAACAATACACATCAACATATAAAGCTACAATGAGGCGTAGAACTAGGACGATCAACTACTTCCGAAGCAATCGAGATGAGTGATTCTTCAGAACTAACTTACAATTAACAATGATTGCTTGCCATTGACGGCTTCAAATATCAAACGATACACATTAACAAATACAGCTACAATGATGCGTAGAAGTAGGACGATCAACTACTTCCGATGCAATCGAGATATATGATTCTTCAGATCTAACTTACAATTAACAAGGATTACTCGCCATTGAAGTAATATCACTTATCTCGATTGCATCTCGATCTGAAGAATCACTTATCTCGATTGCATCGGAAGTAATATCAAACGATACACATTAACAAAAACAGCTACAATGATGCGTAGAACTAGAACGATTAACTACTTCCGATTGTGATGTAATCGAGATGAGTGATTATTCAGATCTAATTTACGATTAACAACGGTTACTCGCCATCAACGGCTTCAAAAATCAAACGATACACATTAACAAATACAGATACAATGATGCGTAGAAATTAGATAGAAAGTAGTTACGTTTTTTAGAGAGTCCATAGTAGGAGTTTCAGCGACATGAATGCAGTTGAACTTATCGGGAGAAGCTTCACCCCAACCGTCCAAAACAATCATAGCCACCAGCTTTCCCTTCGGTAGCTTTGGATGATCCGCCAATTTCCATGAAAATCCGGAGCTTCCCATCGTTTTCTCAGTCTCGCTTTCTTCTCCGATCTCGTTAGGGTTTGAAAATGGAGTAAAAAGAGTAGGTGGATTTCTGAACAAGATAGCAGATGTCCTGTTATATACTGTAATTCCTGATATTTTTATTTCTTGTATTTATCGAAAAGTCCCCCGAGTATGGCCAATAGTTCATAATAGCCCCTGGTGTTTAGACTGAGCAACAGCATCCGGGCGGAATTAGACTGGACTGCGTGATTTTTTTATCAGCATTCCGATGTATTTTTTTCTCAGGTTGAATAAAAGTGTATAGGCCATCGGAATTGAGCCCTACAGATTTTAACACTTAATCAATACCCACCGAACAACATCGGTACCGGCATCGGTAATATCGGAACGGGTCTCGGTATTCTTTTTGTTTTCGATTTACGTAAAACGCATGTCGATATCCTTTTGGTCATGTTAAGACTTATTTTTTAGGTTTTTTCCGTCTGCTATAGAGAGTGTGGGCTATGTAACGAAACGAACCGATACCGGTTGAATTCCCACCACGTAGCGAGGGGAATCCCACTAGTTATAATTAATATGGTCATTTACATATATCATCTTCGTAAGTTCATTTATTACATATTTACTCAACCCCTAATTTTAATTACATATTTCCTCTTCATAAAGCTTATATATTACATATTTACCCAATTCATTTACAATAACTTATTGAATTACTATTTTATCCTTAATGAATCAATTAAACTACTATTTACATATATCCCCTTACTAAATATATCAATTTACATATAAGGGTAAATAGGTAATTATGTAAGCATTGGGTAATATGTAATTGATTTTTATGGTTGGGTATATATGTTATTAAGACCGTTGGCCATTTGGTGCAATGGTAGCCCCAAGACTTCACATAGTGTAGGTCTTGGGTTCGAATCCTGGCAACAGCAAAAAAATGGTCTGTGGCCAGGTCAGGGGGTTTACCTAGTTGGGGGATTCCTCCTGTGGTGGGCTGCCCTAGATGTTCTAGGTGTTGCCCATGGGAAACCCAATTATCCTAGAATATCTAGTGTTGCCGTTCAAATATATATGTTATTAAGGAGGTTAAGAGAGGAAAATGTGTAAAAAACTTTGATTAATACGCATTGTAGAAACAAGTAAATTACACTTTACGTAATTTATGTATATACCAAATTTAGATTGCGTCCTTAAACTAAGGAAATAACTGAAATCGTCTTTTATATTTAAATTTTAAAACAATTTACGTCATTTGGTCTAACCGCCCTTAGATTTTGGGATTAAGTTCAGTCATGTGTAAGAAACATAAGGGTAGTTTAGTCATTATATTATTTATTTAAAAAACTTGTTAAATATAAATAATAAAATTAAAAATTTCCCTGCCCGTCTCTCTACCCAATATCTCTGGTCAATTATGACGAGGGATCTTTCCGACAAGTTCAAGCAAACCCCTTTTACCTTGGGAACGAATTAACAGAAATAACTATGTTCTAGATTCCTGACGGACTTCATAGTCGTGGCGATTGACGACGAGGGGGTGAATTTGGTCAACAAACTTTTCAAGATTTTTACCAAATTGATAATTTGTATAAATGTCAATTTCAAACAAATATGTTTGAAATGTGTAATGTTATCATCGAAAAGATTTCATTGGTTCAACGTGATTGAAATGTTACAAACAATATGTTCTTGCGAGATTCTGTCTCTGAATTTCACTAGAAGTATGTGGCAGGGGGATTGGACGGTGAAGGAGGTAGTTGTTGGCAAGCCAATAGCAAAGGGGTGGGACGGTCGCTGATGGTCATAGATGGATGTGTCGACAAATACATGGAAATGGTGTCATGGAGTCAGTGGAATAGAAAAGATTTTTAATTTTTGTTGTTTTAATTTAAATAAAAGTAATAAATTTTTATTTGCTATATACTCTAAGAGATTCTACCATGCATTAATAAATTGTATCTGAGCTAAAAAGACTAAAATACTATCATGTGCCTTGCATGTGACTGATTTTAACAGAAAAAGTTAACGTCCATTAGTAAAAATGACAGAAACTGGTACAAAATTTAAACATAAAAAACAACTTATGTTATTTCCTTAGTTTAAGGACGTTAGAGCATTCACAGCAGTGTCCTCATATGTTTGTGAGTGGGGTTTTCTATATTTTAGGGAGTGGTTTAAAGTGATTGTGAGTAGAGGAGAGAGAAAATGTATAAATTTTTTATATATTTAGGAAAAACACTGTTCACATGTACAATTTTTTTAATATTTTTTGAAAGTGTTGTGAGTGAATGAGAGAGAAAAGGTAATGATAAATGTATAAAAAATATTATTTAATTAAAAAAGAGAGAGAAAAAGTAATGATTTTTAGTATAATTATAAAGATGGTGATAGAAAAACTGATAGGAATGCTCTTCGATGAAAATTGTAATTTATTCTTTGCAAAAACAAAGAGTGGGTGCTTGTTCATTCGAACTTGAAAATTGGAGGGTTGAATTTGAAAATAAAAGAAGAAAAAGAGAATATTCGAGGATCATCTAGTAAGGAAAGAAAGCCATGCTATTGTGAGCCGGCTTTGACTTGGGAGTCACGGACTGTTACTTTTTACCGACGGCTGGGATTCTGACACGGCACCATCTTCAATTTCATGTTTCTTGCTTCAAAAGTCAAAATGAAACAACCCTAATTTCATTCATGCAACACGGGCCCCCACTAAGCTCAAACTGATGCAGGCCCACTTACATTCAAGCATTTGCAAATTGCAATACAAAACCAACACCAAGTGAACCAACGGTAGAGGTGTAAAAAAAACCGCCCGTCAAACCGGTTTCAAAACCCAATACAAAACCAACCTCAAGTGACTTGGTTGAGTGTCTTTTCCCTAAATCTTTTCTTACTTATTAAGTCACATGTTCGAGCCCTTCCAATCAACTTTTTTCTTGTTTTTTTCTTTTCCGTTTTTCTATGTTAAGTAAACTAGATTAAATCCCGTGTATTACACGGATTTAATAAATAAAATGTTATATACTTAGTAATAAAAATTTTATATTTTTAAAAACCCGTGTATTTTAGTAATAAAAAATTTATATTTTTAAAAACCCGTATTGAATAAACCGGTATATTATATCGGTTGAACTATTTATAATTAAATAATAAGTATCCGTAATTAGATTTATATTAAAAATCTAAAAATAAATTCTTTTAATATCATTATTCAATAAGAGAGAGAGACGGAAAAAAATTGATAAGATTAACCAGAAAGTGACACGTGTCCATAAAATTTTATTTATTAATATAAATAAAATAATTTGATATTATTATTTAATATAAGAGAGAAACAATAAAATTAATATTAAATATGAGAGAGATGCGAGAAAATAAAAGTAAGAAGTAACAAGAGAGTGATATGTGTCCCCATAGTTTCTTTTATTATATAGTATAGATTATTTTCTATTACTTGCATTTTGTGACTTGGTTGAGTGTCTTCCGTCTTTTCTTGCTTATTAGGACACAGGTTTAAGCCATGTGCCAAATAATTTTTATTTTTTTTTAGATTTCTTTTTTTCTGTTTGATTAATTTTTTTTAACGTGTGATAACTAAGTTATGTTTATGGCTTAAATTTCTAAAGTTTTAAGTTTATCTTCCGTCGATGAGGGTTTGACAAACCGTGTTTTTTCTTTCTTTTTCCTTTTACTTTTTTTTTTAATTTTCGTTTGAAAAAAAAATATTTTTTATAATTCTACTAGGTTATATACCCATGTATTACATGGGGTTGTTCAATCAAAAAATTAAAGTACAATAATGTGTAAAAAAAATTAAAATAATGTGTAAAACAAAAAATAAAATTATTTGTTTTATTAATTAAGTAATAATTAGAATTCAAAATTTATAATATTTAAAAAAAAAATATTAACATAACTAAATTTAAAAATTCAAACTTACTTAAAATAGAAAAAAATTAAAAGATTTTAATGAGAAAAAAATTAAAAGATTTTTTGAAATCATTTATTATAATAAGGATTTTTTTACTTTATTAGCAACTTATTTAATGAATTTGTCGTTTAAATGTTAATTCATATTCACGTCAAAATCTATGTATATTCCGATCTCTATAATGGAGTAGCGGCAACTTCATACGTTTCTTTTATGCACTTAGTGACCTTATTGTCACCATTGTAACACACATATCAAGGTTCGCAAACCCATCGCATTGCCCAGACTTAATTTCTAGTTATTCATAAAGTAGAGTTTTGCTTATTGATAATTTAAATTTTTAATTTTCATCTTTTTATTGAAAATTAAAAGCAACCCGTTTTTATTTTCAAATTTGGCATTCTATTAAATATTAAAATTTATATATGTACCTTGAATTCTTGAAATGTGTCTTGGTCGACATGAACAACCATACAGTTATTGTATTTTAAAAATATATAATAAACATTGATTTTGACATATATATTGTAATCATCCTATAGATAATATTCGGTTTTATCATAGTTAGCATCAACTCATTATTTGAAGGTTTGATGGCGAAAGATCTACCTTTCTTTTCGTTTACTACAATACGTTGAAATATTCTGTATATCGATTAGATTATGAGAATAATCAAAATGAATGGTTCATAATTAAACAAATATATCATTTTATATAAAATAAATAAATGTATAGCATAAATATATTTTTATATATGAATGCGTCAACACGATTTGGTTTAACAAAATCAGATCATCCTCGATATAGAACTAGATGACAAAGGTGGTGATGACACGGCGTTCGTTGCAAAGATGCACACCATTACATTAATTTATTGATCTCAAAGGACAAACTAGTTTATTATAAATATGACTAGTTAAATACTCCTGATTCGTGACGGGTGTTAGGTCGTCTAATTCACTTGTAATAAGTTCGGTTAGTCATAATACCACAATGGTAACACACTCGATACATGTTACGATAAAAAAAAACTCGATTTTAAATACAATCCGTTTTCAAATAAATTTATATCGAAACTTTGACAACAAGAAATAAATAAAAAAGTTGCATACTAAGTTTTTTGAATTTTTTTTTTAAAACGAAAGAGTAAAGTGTAATTTTCGTCTTTTTGGTTTGGCCATTTTAGCCACTTTCATTCAAAAACTTTTTTTTAGTTTTTTTGTCCCTTACGTTTCAAAATCTAGCCATTTTCATCCAACTGACTAACTCCATCTATATCTAAACGTTAAATCATGGGTCGTTTTGAAATTTATAAGTTAAATTCTAATCAAATTGCCCCTGATTTAACCAAAATTGCCCATTATTTAACGTTAAAATGTAGACGAAGTTAGACAGCTGGATGAAAATGTCTACATTTTGAAAAGTCATGGACGAAATAGCTAAAAAAAAAGTTTTTAAATAAAAGTGATTAAAATGATCAAACCATAAGGACGAAAATGACACTTTACTCAAAATAAAATTATTAAAATATTAAACGGGTTATAAGTGTATATTATATATAGTAAAAGGGGTGAAAAATAAAATAAAAAGGTAAAAGCATGGCTTGGCCGAAAATCAGGGGAGGTGACACTATTCAATAGACTTTCCTTTAATCGATTTTATAATTTGATAAAATGTAAAAATAATTGTAAGGTAACTAAGTTATGCAAAATATTATATAGAGAATAAAATTACTGAGGAGGAAACAAAATAGTTTGATTTAGTACACAGAGACATGATAGTATGATACTATGATACATCACAAAATTTATAAAAAAAAATTAGAAAACATGGAATAAAAATAACAGGATAGTAACCTATTAATTTTAATTTTTATATTTTTAAATAATACCCCTTAACTTTCTAAAAATTCAAATATACTTTTTAAAAAAATAATTTATTATTGTGTTTAATATTTTTTCTTGGCGTCACGGTATAAATTTTGTTATACTCATTTACAAGTGTCTATCACAACTCTCCTCAACTTTACAAAGTGTCAAAATTATGTGTTTTTCCCTTCCGTCATGTCACATGTCACCTATCTTTTGAGGCATAATTTATTTTGGATTTTTTTATTGAACTAACCGAGTCGTCGTAACTTTATAAATTTTTTATGTACTTAATCAAGTTTTTTTTTGTGTTTAGCCACGTTATTGTCACTGCCTCAACCGTTTAAAATTTTGTTATACTCATTTACAAGTGTCTACCACAACTCCCCCTTAACTTTGTAAAATGACAAAATTAGGTTTTTTTTTTCCACCGTCACGTCACATGTCACTTATCTTTTGAGCCATACTTTATTTTGGGTTTTTTTATTTGTTTTTTTACTTTCTTTTTATTAAACTAATTGAGTCGTCGTAACTTCATATATATTTTTTATATACTTAATCGCGTTTTTTGCGCCTAGTCACGTTATTGTCACTTCCTCAACCGTTTAGGGTCCGCTTCCACCCGCAGATCGCGGGGTGCTAATGTCATCGTACTTAACGCCGTTAGTGTCACAACCGCAACACGTGTAGCGATATTCACAAACACACAGGCTTAGTTATGTACATAACCATGTTAATTTCTGTGCGACCACGCCGAAACGCGCGTGTCATGATTTCTAGTTTTCACTTATAAAAACAGTTTCTCGACACAATAAAATAATCTTATATAAATCCTAGAGCTTAAACCTAGAAGCCATTCAAGCAAGGATTTTATGACTTAGAAAAATAAGCGGCGGAGAATTTTCGACTCACATGATTGTGACACGTGACGTAACCATATACTTATTTAAGCGTGTGAAAAATTAAAATGAAAGAAGCATATCAGATAAACATTTATATGTAATATTACAAAGAAATACTCATGAGATTGATCCTTCATATACATAAAAAAATAAAAACAAAAACAAAAAAAAATCCCTCTATATGACATATATGAATCTATATAGATCATTCGTACATTGAATGATTATTAGAAAATTTGAGGAAGTGGAATAAACTCACACATTTCACATTTTGTAACCAAGATCTCATTTTGAGCCTCATAATCATGAATCATTATTTACTCAATGACTCAAAATGAAAATACCATAATCCATATGCAATCTATGCATCCAATTGGATCCCAAACTGGTCATTTTGATTTGGTTGATCGAGTTTATGATGATAACCTTTTGGAAGAACCACCAAACATTTGATCTAGAAGGACAACTATAGCCATCGCAACGGCGGAATCGTTCTCCGACTGTACAACCAGACGGAAAACATCGCCGCCGAAAGCAACTCCTCTAACGGCTTCCTTACGTTTGAGCTCAGCAATGCGCCTTCGTTTGTCGTCGTACATGACGCAACACCTTTTCGAGTAAGAGCCTTTGATCTCGTAGGCCACGTTATTTTTGTTTCTGTTCTTTGGTGATCCTGTAGTGCTCACGTAAGCTAGCGACTTTGCGTTCAGGAAGTTAACGTGTTTCGTTACCGTGAAACGAGGATTCGTCGTTGTTTCTCCTTCGTACACCAGCCAACTGTCTGTAAGGCTTAACCTCTGTTCAGTTAACGAGTCATAAATTTAGTCAGAAATCAATCAAATCAAAACTAAAAAATACCTAGCAAATCAAAGCGCCCATGACGATCTCTTTATAGTTAATTGCATAAATGACCCATGTGGTTTTACTAATATGCATGTTTGGTCCTAAATTTTAAAAACTGCAAATTTAACCCCAAGCTTTTGAGACTGGTTGTGACTTTAGCCCTAATGTTAACAGCAGCTAGTTTTTAACAAAAAGTTAGCTCATTTACAATCCACTTGACTTACGATTGCAAACTTAATCTTAAAAATGATTTAAAATCAGTTATACGGACACCACCTCTTATACATGTCGTATAAAGGTTATACGAGGCACAATACTTGCCGTATTGTTCTATTTTGTAGACTGTCGATTTGACTTTTTAGCTATACGACCCATATCGGTGGTATACGAGTCGTATAACTCTGTGGATCTTTAATAGCACACTTATTTTATTGTTCACAGTGATCTAATAGATGGATATTGATTTATATATAAAAAAATAGATATACGTACCTTCCTGCGGATGGTGAGGAGAGAGTGGACGGAGGCATCCATGAGAACAATCTCAGCCTTGTTGGCGGCGGCGTAATTGTCGACTCGGAAGACGAGATTACCCTTGGTATCAAAGACGGTGAATCCATCGCAATTGAAGAGCAATGATTTCTTCCAAACGGTGAGGACGACGGGGTTAAAATTCCGGCCGGCGATGGAAGATTCCGTGAAGAACCGCTGTTTATCGGAAGAAACCAGCGCCGGAATAACAGCTTTGGGGTATACTTTTGTCATCACTGAAATTCAGTTGTGTTTGTTTAAATTCAGATAGAAAATGAGAGGATTGAGATTTCTTGTTTTGGTTGGTGTTGTTGCCCTGGGTAGGAAATGGTGAAAAGGGGTCTTTATACTATGTTTAGTAGGTTCTGAGATGACGAAAGTACCCCTAGCAGTGGAGAAAGTTTTAATATGTTGTTCTTGTAATATACAAGAAAAAGCAGAGGCAATTAACCAATGAAGATTTGAAATATTCTGCGTGTATTATCTTTTTAATATGAAAATTGTCTTATTTTTTCTTTGATACCCAAATAAGACAATTTATGCCAATTATGTTATAGTTATTCTATTATTTTTATTTTTTTTTGTTTTACTTTAAATGAGAATTGTATACAAATCCTTATTCTAAGGGTGTTGGGGGCCATTAACCTCATTACTCATTTACTCACCAAAACTGTCCAATAGAATTTTACCACCTCAAAACTACTCATTTACTCATTTACCCAGATTTCACTGGAAACACCTACTCATTTACTCACCCACTTTTTAAAAAATAAAAAATACATAAATAGAAATGGTGTGAGTGGGAGTGGTGGGGTTCACTAGAGAAAGAGTGGAGAGAGGGTGGCTTCATCCGAGTAAATATACTCGTTCTATACTACTCGGCTATTTAACCCGCCTCTACTCGATTCATTGGGGGCGGTGTACCCCCACTTACCCGGTCCCCTCTCACATACTCGATCATACGCGGGTATCCCGCCCCCAACACCCTAATAAATGATTACAAAGAATATCACATGTCATCACCATATTTTTTTCTCACCAATCTTTTAATTTTTCCTATTTTAAATAAGTTTTGAATTTTAAAATTTAATTATGTTAATTTTTTTATTTTTCAAAAAAGATAATATAAAGTTTGAATTCTAATTATTTTTTAATTAAGAAAACAAATAATTTTATTTCTTATTTAACACATTATTCTAATTTTTTTTACACATTATTGAATTTTATTTTTCTATTAAACAATCTCATGTAATACATGGGTATATAATGTATGTGTTAAATGTGCTCTCTCTAATATAATAAATATCTCTCTATTCTTTATACTCTCAATGTTATAGTAATATATCACTAATTCTAGTTTTTTTTAATAATTTTAAAATAAACACAATATTCTTCTGCTAAAATGTATTAATACTATGTACAAGAAAATATTTAGTATTTGTTTTTTTAACGTAAAAGCATCTGATGCATGTAAGGTTCGGACATCATTATTATGATGCACATAGATCGCTTTAAACAAGTATCGACCGTTTGAGTACTATATAAGAATGAATCAATTTTAGAGGAAGCATCTCTTGAAAAGTTGAAAGGCCATCTTTCACTTAGAGGATGAAGAAATTATACTGCCAAAAATTCGTTTTTTTTGTTACTCATTTTTCATAATTGCATTATTTGTTTTGTTTTAAAACATAATAACAAAAAATAAATAACTCACTTCACCGAAGGTCGTAAACGAACTAATCAAATTATATAAGTAAAACTTATTCACATTTGTTTATTTTTTTTACTAAATAAACGGACGATTTTTTGTTATTTCTATTAATTTGTTCGTTAAGAAAATAAGTTTTTTTATGTTTGTTTATTTAAGACGGTAATTAAATATGAAAAGATAAACATGAAAAATATAGAAAATTCTTAAAAAGGTAACATGTTATAAAAAAATTAGTTTAACATATACACAATATTTGTTTCCTTATGTGTGTTGATGTTCGTTTAGATATAACTATTTATTTAAAAAAAAAATATATACATAGTACATATTATTGATATTAATAAATTAATAAACATATATAAGCGAACATAAATCGATTCGTACATTTGAATAAAATAATATGAAATTGATGAAACAAATGCGCACAATGTTGATAAACAAAAGTAAAGAATGTTGATATATAACTTTATAAAGATAAAAAAGTATAAAATTATAAATGTAGGAGTATCCTCAATACATAACTAATTTAAAGTATAGAGTTGCGAGAAATGTATAAGCACTTTTACGTAGTGTAACAACGATAATCACATTTTGTTGGAGAGAGAAAAAAAGACACCTAAAACCATCATCTATATCACATTTAAAGCAATATAGTATATGCGAGGATTCAATTCAAAACAATAAATATTACGAGAACACGCAGAACAAAACATATCATTCACTTTTTCAATATTAAAAAGTTTTAAAATATAATAAAATGATATAAATGTAATGTTTATTCGTTTTTCATAAATTTCAATAAAAAAAATACGAACAGATTTCGTTTACATAGATACCTACACATGTTTATTTCATGTGTAGTTTTTTACCTACACATGTGTAGTAAAATTTTAAATATATAAAAAATATATAAAAAACTAGTTTAATGATTTTTTTTATGTACATACACATACATATTTGTATGTAAGAAGTATAAAAAAAAAATTTACCATGGATAAAAAAATTAAATAATTTAGGTTTATTCACTCTGTTTTCACATAAATTTCTTGTTCTAAAACAACCTTCCTCATATAGTATAAGTGTTCATGTGGTTCTAATAATTTTATATGTAAAATTAGTTATTTATTAAACTTTCCTATGTCTATAGATGTGTATAATTTAAACTCTTTAAATGTGTTATTGATGTATATTGTTGTTCTCGTGAAATTTAATTGTTTATACTTTGTTGAAATAAAAGTTAGTAGATTTATGGGGTTGGTTTACCGGGGAACCAAAAAAAATGAAGAATCATGGTATTATGTAAAAAAAACTAAAAAAACGTCATTTTTACATCTAAAAATCTCATAAAAACATCATTTTACATATAAAGAAACTAAATTTTTTTTAGAACGATTTCTCATGTTTATACGTAAAAGCTCAAAAAATGTATGTATATATATATATAAATAATTTCTATGTGTATAATTAAGTTTTTACATTGTTTTTCTGTTCCTAATTTTTTGTATGGATCCTCAACGAACCTTCCTCGTAGATTTGGAATTAATACTATTTGTTTATTTATAGAGATGTTTAACATTTAATTATTTAAGAGAGGATAACATATCTATATTATATAATAAATATAGGTTTTTAAATGCCACGTGTCATCTTCATATTCATTCTCATCATTTTTTTTTCGCATCTCTCTCTTATTTAATGAACTTTTATCTTTAAATAATATTATATATTTAAAGAAAATATTAATTATATTAATAAAACACATTTTTTTTAAATTATCCATTCTTATAATAAAATTTAAAATTTAATTATGTAACTTTTATTTCAATCAAATAGTAATTGAAAGTAAAATTACATTAAATAGCAATTAACGTATTTTTAAAACCCAATTATATATAAATTTTTATATATTTTAAGTTTATTTATATTCGTAGTATATGTAATTATAAAATATATATATAAAGATTTAAAAATTTTAAATATTGATACCTAAACTAGTTTTTATTATATAAGTAGTTTTATTTTTTGTTTAATATTGTTAGGGAATATGAGGAAAAGAAAATGAAAACTTGTGGCTGAGGATTAGTTTGCGGTGAAGAGGTGGGTCCTAGAGAATGACATTTCATGGGCGGCTATGCTTTAACATTTGTTTGACCTAATTTTCTTATTATTTTACCCGTTTGTTACAAAATATCTTTAACTTAAATAAATTCATAGATTAGAATAAAGTTTGGGTCAATCATGTTTAGTTATTTTATATATTACTAGTTTTAAACCCCGTGTAACACACGAGATGAAACATTAAAATTATATTGATAAATATTTTAACATATTTTTTTTATACAAATTTGATATCAAACTTAATTAAAAAACTACTAATTAAATATTAACAAACTTTATTTTAACACATATTTATTTAAAATACAAAAGTAGTATTTTCAAATTTTATATGTAAAATTAAAATTTTGTTTTTTTATTGATAAGTTTTTAAAAACTCTCTTTTAGATAATAAACTTTAAAAACCTTTTTTATTTAAATATCTTAATTTTTTATTCTTATTTTTTTTAATATTCATTTTTGATGATAAATTAAAAAAAAATGTGAGTCAATTGTTATAATGATGAAATTGATTTGGTAAAATGTTTATTTATGTAATCTTTTAAAAAAAATGAGCTAAATATAGAAATATTGGATAGAGGATGTAAATGTGGTTTTGTGGTGGAAAATGGATGTAAGAATTAATATAGTGTTGACAAGTGTCACAAAATTTAGTTTTTTTATTATAATAGGGATTTCTAACAGCAAATTGAAATTTTATCCAAAACAATATAGTTTTTACATTCTTACTCTCCTATATCCAAATTACACCATTACACCCGTTCTATATTTTGAAATTTTGATATACATTTCACCCATAACAATGATATAATATCTTGATATCCTTCATTATGTGTGTGTGATTCTGTTATGTGAAAATGTAATTAGTAATTTAGTATGATGATTGTTTATTTCACTCATGGACATTGGACCATGGTGGACCTAATGCCAAGTTATAGAGAAAAACAAATATAAAAAATAATTAGTTAGTATATACTTATTTAATTTTAACTCAAATATTCGGATTGGTCGGCTTGCAAGTCACAAATTAAATTTGATTCGAAAACCAAAATCTAAATTTAATCTGTTTTCAGCCCAATTTGAAATTCTGCAAACCAAATTAAAACTTAAGGCATTTGGTTCCTGAAACTTTTTTTAATGAATTGGATTTGAAATTTAAATTTGTTAAAATGGTTTAGAATTTAAAGAAATTAGAATTTGTATTGCGGTGACAAAACAATTGAAACAGGATTGGAATTAATATATCACACGTGGCGGCGGACAATAAGGATGGTAGACGGCTGCGGTGAAGGCAGTGATGGTAGCAGCGGCAACAGGGCGGTCGGGAGTGGGGTAGTGTTTTTTTTTTAACGGCCAACAAACAGAGAATTGTCTAGATACTCCGTACGGGATGACCCATTGGCAAAAGGCCACCGCCAGCTGGCCCAACCCAGCCGTACGGAGCCCTTAAGCGCCCCAAGTTATTCCAGTTTCGGGAAAAACTCACCCGTCCGAAAGCCCACTAGTGGTAAAACCCGGACGCCATCGAGATCGAACCGGAGATCACAAAGATCTCGGTCTTCCTTCATTGAGCCACCATGGTCCATGCCCTTCCCAAAGTGATGCCAGTAGGGATAGAACCCGAGTCTTTTTTAAAGAATCCAGACTTCTTACCACTACACCACATTAAAGTTGCAGAAGTGGGGTAGTGTTACTTTAAATGTTTAAATATTTGAGGTAGATGGTTGGTTTTTAATTAAATCTAACCAATCCGAGTTCGGGTTACTTTTGAGTGGTTACATATTTGTTTGTACACAAGTTGGCGATAAGTATACATATGAATTGAGCTATCCCATTCACGATGTTGATATCCACTTACAGAAGCATATATGCATTATTGCATCTCCATCTTCAATTCATTCGCATATATCATTAACCAACGACTTTGTTTATTTTGCCTTTATATTAACTAAACATTTCACCATCCGTACTCATTGAATCACCCAATTCATGATGCTATAGAATAATATCAAGTAGTTAACATTATTAAAAGCTTCTTTTTATGTTAATTTTGTTGGGTAAATTATTGAGTTCATATTTAAAGGCTACAAGTTTGAGTTTTAGTATGAGTCTTTACTTTATTTGAATGTTTATTTAATTTTTGTTTGAACGGCAGATGTATCCTACTTCTACTCCTAAATTACACCAAATATTTCACCCCATGGCTGGATTTGAACCCAGGACCTCCAATCTAAGAAGCAAGAGCCTCTACCAAGCGAGCTAGTCCCACATTGGCGTTTATTTAATTAATAGTAGGTAATTATCTAATAGGTTAGGGATAATACCAAACATGTTTGGGTTATCTTTTAAGTATTTGAGTAGGATTAGAATGTTTGTTTAACAACGTTTATTTTAGTATAAATAGATGGTTAGGACCCGTGTAATTGTAAGTCAAGAAATCTATACGATATAATAAATAAATGTTTCTTCATGCCACGTGTCGTTTTCATATTCATCCTCATCATTTTTTTCCCGCCTCTCTTTCTTATTTAATGCATTTCTATCTTTTACTAATAATATATATTTAAATAAAAAATAGTATATATTAATAAAAACATTTATTTTAAATTATCTATTGTTATAAGAAACTTTGAAATTTAAGTATTTAACTTCCTTTTCCTATCAAATAGTAAATGAAAGTCAAATTATATTAAATAGTAATTAACGTATTTTTGAAACTCAATTATATATTAATTTTTACATATTTTGAATTTGTTTTCTATCTTATGTATATGTAATATATTTTTACAGTTGTAAAATATATACATAAAGATTTAAAAAATTTATATATTAATATTTTTCACCTCGTGTGTAGACACGAGATCTAAACTAGTAATAATAATAGAAAGAGTCGATCGGTTGTTAAGATCAAAATTTGTGTTCGTATTCGTATTATTGAGTCTGATTTCCAACAAATTGAAACACTAAATAAAGCGTTAATTAATAGATTTTTTTTAATGAATAACATATATTTTATAGTTAATGGTTTATCACAACCAAATACCCATATAACAAATTGATAATTATCTTTCTTACTTTTCATATATAATAGTATCATCATTGAAGTATCAATGAAATTATGACATAAAAAAAAGACTACTTAGCGTTTGACTTAACTTCTGTATTTACACAAGGTTTGAAGAGGACCCGGATTGCTTCGCGATTTGATGATTTGTTAATATCTTTGGGTCTGCAAGATTATATCAATAAAATATATTAAGCTAATATGGGCATGCTAGATTTTAAATTTTAATTTTAAGAGGTTTTAAAAACAATGTCTAATTGTCTTTTAATTTAATATCTTTTAAAGAAAAAAAAAACTAAATCAAAGTTTAACTTTACTTGCAACAAATAAAAGCATCTCTAGATGATTTGTTAACATTTCACACATGCTAGAATCTTCAAACCAAATAAACTACATGTACTAGTATTTGATTGATATCAAATAATCGAGGAAGAAAATAGAGTTGATGTTGTGACAAAAAGCGACCTTCAAATAGTATAGAACCTATGAAATTTTTGTAAAGGAAAATATAATAAACCATTCCCTATACATTGTTTGGGTATTGATGCTTACTAAGGCTTCAACTTTTTAACTAATAAGGTTATCGGTCTTGAATACACGATTCATGCCTCAATGTAGTAAATACAATGACAAAAAAGTGTTAGAAGGGATCATGGTCAAACCCAACAGATGTCCTCTAACGTTAAAGTCAATTCATGTCTGAGATGGGGACGACTTTGGCTCCAAGGGAGGACGTTAGGCTACTCCTGGCATTGACAAAAGCCGAGCGAGCGAGTAATTTCATCTATCACATTATAAATAGTTTTATTCAAAAAAAAAATTTAAATAAATGATATATTCAATTGATTATCCATGTTGTTTTAATACTAATTAATTACTCCATTTACTATAGGGCTGGCAATTTTAGACACGTACACGAATACACGACACGAACCTACATGATCTTAACATATATCGTGTATGGGGGTTAGACATTATGATGCAGACACGAATCTACCTGTTAATTTTCGTGTCTAAACAGGTAAAATACATGTTTACCTGTTAGTATATGTTAAGATTTTTTTTAAATAAAAAAATATTAAAATATGATATTATATGTAGGTTCTTACCTGTTTCACTAAACAGGTTCTTAAACAAGTTTACCTGTTAAGTACCTGTCTAAAATACATGTTTCACTAAACAGGTTCTTAAACATGTGTTTCTAAACAGGTCTTATCATGTCTTATCGTGTTAAGCAGGTATAAACAGGTTCGTGTTTGAGAAAAAGTACACGATAAGTTATCGTGTTTGAGAAAAAGTACACGATAAGTTATCGTGTATACATATTCCGTGTTCGTCTTATTATGTACGTATATACACGATATGCACTTTAGTAAGTGACAAAAAGGCAAAACTAATGTCAAACCCATTGAAAAAAATAATATATATTAATGGGAAAACAAGAAAGGATATATTCACAGGCTTTCGGTGTGAATGATAGACAAACACATATTGCCCACTAAAAGCAAAAGAATCACTTATCACAATTCACAAAGGATGTCTCTCTACTTTCAACCTCTAATTGCAAAAGAATCCATTCCCTCTCTTTTTTGTATCTAAAAAGAGAGAGACGAATATTGTATGTGCATGAATCTAATGAACTTTAAGAATATATATACTTATGAAGGACTATCAATGGTCGTTATAAACTTCTTTTCTCTACCGAATAAAATTACGGGATTCAAGTCATATTTTCTAAAAATGAATTAGAATTAAAAAGAAAAAATCCGAAAAATTCCAATGACCAAGGTCAGTGGATCCTCTTAAACCCCCTTGGTTCTGCCTGTTTATATATTTGGGTGATTCTATTATGTAGAAATGTAATTCGTATGATGGTTGTTTATTTCACTCATGGACTATGGTGGACCTAATGGGTGGGGAAGGCTCCACTCAACTTTGGACAACAATAAAAAAAATTCAATTTTTAAAACAATTTATTAGATACTACAAAAAACTAAAAAAGAAAGTGTTGGAACTTCACAAGATTTCAATTCGTTACATTATATGTTGTTCGAAAGCTACAAAGGCCTATTTAGTTAGATAAAACTTTTATAATGAGAAGTGTAAGTTTATAAAATAAAATATTTTTTTATTACATAAACTTATCATTAAAGATTTAAATTGGTGTGTATGTCAACTAATACAATCACGAAAATCATAAACACATTTCATGTATACATTTTATTTTTGTGATTTATCAGATTTCGCTTCGAAAGTACTATAACCAAATCACCTTTTTATTTATTTTGCGTTTGCAAATTCTTTTTATTATATGAAACTTTTTGCCTTATATGATATTTTTTGAAAATCTAAATTTTCTAAAATTTTATTATATAAAACTTTTTGCGCTATAAGAGCATTCACAACCGGTCTTTGTGTTTGAGTGTATTTTGTATATTTTAAGGAGTGTGAGTGGAGCAAGGAGAAAAATAAATAATCTTTACTACCTAATAAAGAAGTAACCTACGGTACCATATGGCCACTTCCTAAGATGTCCACCTAGGATTTTGTCATGTGTCGGCACCATAATTAACCTCAACAATTAAATTAAATAAAAACCCATATACTTGTTTCTTAAATTAATTTTCAATAATATTAATCAAAACTTAGTAATTAAAAACTTTCCATTTGTAATCAACATTTTCGAAATTTAGAATATCGAAAATCAAACTTACCAAAATTGTAAAAAAAAAAAATCGAAAATCAATTTTTTCAAATTCAAAATTCCAATATTTAAAATATCATTTAATACAAAATAGATTGTGTGAAATTACTTTTCTTTAATATTAATCAAAATTAAATAATTAAAAACTTTAATTAGTGAGGGTTCAACTCATCTATTCAACCCGTGTAATACACGGGATTATAAAATAGTAAATGTATAAAAATATTATTTAATTGAAAAGATGAGAGAAAATATAAAAAATTCAGTGATTTTTAATGTAATTATCAGGATAATGATAAGAAATATAAAGAACCGGCTGCGAATGCTGAGCATAATTCTAGCGATTTATGGGATTAAAATAGACAAGTAAATTAATTTATTATTTTTATCCCTATAGATATAAAGTTTTTCTAATATTAGCATTTTATCTGATAAATAAACCTATATTAATTTTATAATTGTTTTAAAATAAATTGTATGCTTGACTTCGAAAAAAGTCTACTCCTAGTGTTCTTCCCACTAAACCAAATAAAATATAAAAAAATAAGAATAAAAGAAAAAATCAGCTCTAAGTGGTTCCTCACTTTTTTTTTAATTTAAAAAAAAACATTGAGTCGACTTGCACCAATATCAAAAGGTCACAACCATTGTATTTGTCATAGAAAAAAAAAGGTTAAAGGTAATAGTTCATTTTACTTTTTATGAAATTAACAGATGTTACAAAAATACTCTGTTTTATAAAGTTATTTTGCTGAGCCATTTTAATTGATAAATCTTCAAAATATGAAGTTAAATTATCACTACTAGTGATAAATTACTCGAGTTGTTTGCTAAATGCTCCAATCATTTAGAGGTTGTTTGGGATTACGTTGGAAAACTGTTTATTGACTTATTGGCTTTTTTAAAAGTCAATAAGCTAAAAAAAGTGTTTGGTAAACATAAAAATACTTTTTGATAAAGCTAAGAAGTTTTTATTCAAAAAACCACAAATTCATGGCTTTTTAAATAACTTTTGACTTTTGTAATAAAATATTATCATTCTACCCTTAACAATTTCTAACAAATACATATATATAATTATATATATCATCAATCATTAACCCTAGAAAGAACACATATACGTCTGTCACCAACGTTCGTCAATCATTGACTTATTGACTTTTCCCACCACAAAAGCTAATCCAAACACTTTTTTAAAAACTTTTTTTTAAAAAGTCATAAGTTAATAAACAATTTTAACAAAAAGCACATTTGGAGTTAAATAAGCAATCCCAACACCCTCTTAGCAAACTCAATTGCCAATAAGCTAGTGGTGGAGTGGTAAGGGAGAGACCTGGTATTCCTTGTGACTCAGGTTCAATCCATGCTTTCCCCATTAGTTTATGAGGCATGCAAATGAGGCCTAGCTCTTAGGCTGATGCACCTGGGTTTTACTCACGCCGATTCAGGGTTCGAGCCTCGGCTCTCCCTCAAGCCCAGGCCTAGCTATTGGGTGATATTTTTCCTTGGATGCTCTCAAACTCTGATGCCAAGTAGGCCCGGTTAAGACAACATATTAGCCGAAGTTGGACGAGGCTCTCACATGTAACCGGGAGAGGGGGTGCGACGTCACAACATTCAATGTTCTCCGTTCAAAAAAAAGTTTTTAGCAAACTCAATTACTCAAATTAAATTCTCATTGTGTTCAATCTCAATTACTCAAGTAACTTGCTAGATCCTCCACTCATTCACACTACAAGTGGCTAAAACAAATTTTTTTCCAAAATAACATCCAAAACTATCAATTTTATTATATGCTACAACTAAACATGTTTTATATATTATTTACTCTTTAAATAAGTTTGATAGACTTTTATAGAATAACATCCTTAATCGAGTTGATCGGAATTTAAATATATTAAAAAAAGTTGTAGTGTAGGAGTTACATATGTTGTAAGGTTGAACACGTAACTTTCAATGTGGTGTAGTGGTAGGAAGCCTGGATTCTCTAAAAAAAACAGGTTTTATCCCCACTAGCATCACTTTGGGAAGGGGCATGGTGGCTCAATGATGGAAGACCTGGATCTTTGTGATCTCCGGTTTGATCCCGAGGGCGTCCGGGTTTTACCACCAGTGGGCTTTCGGGTGGGTGGGTTTTCCCCGGAACTGGAGATAACCTGGGGAGCTTAAGGGCTCCGTACGGTTGGGTTGGGTCAGCTAGCGGTGGCCTTTTTCCAATGGGTCACCCCGTACGAAGTACCTAGGCAATTCTATGTTTGTTAGGCGTTCAAAAAAAAGGTTGAACTCAAAAATCAAGATATGGGATGCTTTTATGCAAGGCTCGTGGTTTATCACACATCCTGTTAAACAAGCTAGTGTTTGGGGTAGACAAGTTTGAATCATAAGCAGGTCAACACGATTAACAATGTGTTAAACATGTTCACTGTTAAACCCATTTATGACACGCACAACACATTTAACTTATCGTGTTAAATAGGTTAAAGGTCCAAACGAAATGTTTATGACATGTTTATCAAAGCATATAGTTTTATAACTTTTTAAGTAAACAAATATATATATATATATTATAATTAAATATGAATCGTAGTTTTATGGTAACATTTCTTTTATTGATTAATCAAGTATTACTAATTATTAACTGTGCTTAGTGAAACATGTTAAACATGTCATGTTGTTGAAATGCTTATAATAATCGTGTCGTGTCGTTTCATTCGTGTTATTGAATCAATCGCGTAACCCACTTGTTAAATATGTATGCATTAGTATTTAAGAAAACTACACCTTTAACTAAACGTGTCGTGCTCGTTGGTCATGTTAAAACGTGTGATGTCAAACATGACCCGTTTTATAAGCTCTACTCTACCACATTTAATTTGATGGAATTGAAATTCAAATAAAATCCCTCCCACCAAATTATATCAAAATGACCTATTTTTAACATGAGTTGGATGTTACAGTGATAACTAATAATAATTTATTATATTATATTATATTGTATCATATTATATTTTATTATATCATATTACACATGTATCATATGTCTTATGTAATGTTATATCTTATAATATATTATATTAGTTTTATTATTATACTTATTTAATTATTTAAAATTAGTGATATCATGTAGCTATATTTATTTTATTATTATTTTACTAATCAGTTTTCAAATATTTATTATTAATTTAAAATTCAAGCAAAATAATTCCACAAATTATATTTCTAAAATTTTCTTTCATACAACCAATCAATGCCTCTTTTTTTAACTTGAACAATTTATATTTTTATTATTCTATTAAATTATTAGTCATTATAGTCTAAATTCTAAAATAATATTAATAACTATTGTTACAAGTTCCACTCTATTTTCTAATAACCAAACACAAAAGATTTTTATTTATTATACATTTTATATATAGAATCAATAACTTTAAACCATTAAATTTTTATCACTTTTTTTATTTTAATATTTTAAAATACTTTTATAATTACTTTATTTTTAACAACGTAACACCTGATTTTAAGTTGTTATTATGACAATATGACGTCAGTAAAGTCTCCCTTTCTTCTTTTGGAATAAAAAGTTGAGAGAAAGATAGACTGATAGAGAGGTGGAATTTGAGTTGAGTGTGGACTGACACTGACTGCTCACCGGCCGTCGGAAATTACGCCGGTCGGTTCCGTACAACAGCATCAAATTCACTTCACGAATCGAAGTTCAGAAGTTCTCTACGAAGAATGAGACACGGAGCAAATCCACCGGCATTTTGATTTTGCTGCTGTTGATCGGTGATCACGATGGGAAATTGCGGCACTCGCGAGGAATCTTCAACTGATTCCAATGCTAACAATCAAGGTACGGTCATTTTCATCATCATTTTAGCTCCAATTGCAGATCTAGGGCACATTCTCGCCATACAAAACGATTTTGAACAATTTAGGTGTTATTGTTGTTGCTCCGTTCGTAATTCAAGTATTCAACATGCATTTGTGTATTTTTATGACTAATGATAAGTAAACTGTGTTGAATTGCAATCGGTGTGGCAGTTAATCAGCTACAGGTGATATCTGATCATAATCTTGGGCACATTGTCGCTATACAAAACGATTTTGAACAATTTAGATGTTATTGTTGTTGCTCCGTTCGTAATTCAAGTATTCAACATGCATTTGTGTGTTTTTATGAGTAATGATAACTAAACTTTGTTGAATTCCAATCGGTGTGGCAGTTAATCAGCTGCAGGTGACATCTGCTGATACTCAGGGTTTGGAGAAGAAGCATAGTCGGTCAATTTCGGGACTGAGTGATGTTTCCACCCCTTGTAACAACATGAACATTATTGAAATCTCGAGAAATAATTCTCTGATATATAATAATATCATTTCGTTCACGTTGTTTGAGCTTGGAACCATTACCAAAAGCTTTAGGTCTGATTACATTCTCGGGGGAGGTGGTTTTGGGACTGTTTATAAAGGTTATATAGATGATAATGTTAGGGTCGGTCTTAAATCTGTGCCGGTTGCGGTCAAGGTCCTCAATAAGGAGGGTCGCCAAGGCCACAGGGAATGGCTTGTGAGTTACTGTTTACACCTTCATTTGGTTTAATTTATCTTTACCTTTTTTGTTAACTTGTTGTGCCTTTTATGTTATATCGTTTGATTGATATGTATGATTGGTTTTGTTTGGTATATCATCGTATGGCAGACAGAAGTCAGTTTCCTCGGACAACTCAGACATCCCAATATGGTGAAGTTGATAGGATACTGTTGTGAGGATGACAATAGGTTGCTTGTCTATGAGTTCATGTTCAGAGGAAGCCTCGAGAATCACTTGTTCAGAAGTATGCTCCTTTGTTCTTTTCCTATGCTCTTTTGTTAGGCTGACTAATTATTTATAGTGTTCTCGTTTTCCTTTCACTCTAGCACCATTTCATATTTAGATATGGTAAATGGCGTTAGTTTTAATATGGTAGTATTCTGATTTTGCCTTTTGTGGTAGTGTTAAAGATAGTAATAACACGAGTGAGAGAGAGTCACCTTTGACCTAGGAGTTTGACCCGCATGACCACATTGATTCTCACTATCCAGGATTAAAGACTAATGTTTTAGTTAAACTTGACCTAGTTCCCTTGTCATTGTGCATATACTATAACAGTTCTCGTGAATAAAGTGATCAAATGCAGAGTGATGATCTTTAAGACAATGACCAGAATAACTTTGTTGACAAACAAAAACCTAACAGGCTAATAGGCTTGTCTTAATGGCTGTAAATATGTATTTTATATGGAAAGGGTTCTTTCTTGATGGATTATAAGCATGGATGTGATAACATTTTCAATTATAGAAAATATAGAAGATCAATACAGAAGCTAAACAATCATGTTCTTGATTTCTGTTGTTTCAAATGTTAGTTTTGAACATCTAGTGACCACATGCTAAAATAAACAATTTTGGAGAATATTAATCATCAGCTAATGTTTTGCTACAGTACGGAAAACTTCATATTGTTAATTGACACCAAACGCTATACATCCATATGGTATTGAAATACTAGTTCATTTGTCATTTTACTTGATCATCATAGGCATTGTTAGATTTAAAAGCTACCGCAATCACTTATCAGAGCACATTTTCGGCATTCACACCTTTTGTCGTGAAGCATGTTAATCGTCATTACCCTTTTGTCCTCAACCGCTGTTGTTGATATTCTATTACTTATTACTTTTTCATGCAACAGTATCACGTATAGTACCTTTTTTTATTTAAGTGTACACTCTATTATCCACGTCATGAATTGCAACATTTGACTTGGAACATAGTTTACCTAACCGTTGGCTATTAGTTGTCTACCCTAAACTCATTCCCGATAATATAGGAAAAATTTTTGCACCAAAACTAGTACATGCAACGTGGACATATGTACTCATGCGTGTATATGTAATGCATCTGGATATGATATGGCGTACCAGACTATATGGTACACCGTACCACGTACCGAATTGGCCTTCCGAAGTAGTTACTGAAAATACTTATATCATATATGTATGTCTATATGTGTTTATGCGCATAAGTATCGTTCAAAATTTTGCATTATCGGGCGTTTAAATGTTTTTTTTTTGTAATTTTGAAGCAGGATGAAATATGGAAACATAAGTCTATATGTATTTGATCCTTAAGAAACTTCCATTTCATTAAGCATTTCATAACCAAGAGACATAAGTCATATCATAAAAATATACCATAAGTATTACTTGTGAGTTTTTAATCCTAATATGGTTCATATGTGAAAGTTCGGGGGGGAAATCGTAATGAGTCTAAAGATAGATTGATTTAGTTTTTTATTTAAGGTATTGAGTGTTTATTTTTGGCTGTAAATGGGCTGTCATTCCAGCTGTGTTTGAGCTGTGATTTCTTAGTAATTAAGGTTAGGATTAGTATAAAAGAGGGTCATTGTTAGAGTTTAAGGAGTGTGGTTTTGATTTAATAAAAAATAAGAGTCGTGGGTGTGTTTTCCCACAAAAATCGCTGCTGTCTTTTGAGTAATTTCGATCCAATTGTCCAACAATTGGTATCAGAGCGAGGTTTTGAGAGTCGACTTTCAAAGGGGGGAGCAGCCAAGGGCTGCCATAGCAGATAACAACAGGTGGGTCGCTGTTGAGGGCTGCTGATTGGCGGTTTGAAAAGGAGAAAGGGTCAGCAATTTTTTTCTTTGGGCTTCAAAGGGCATTGATCGATTAAGGCTGCTGGTCGACTGCAAAAGGGTTGTTGGTCGACTGTGAAAAGCTGCTGGTCGATTGTGAAGGGTTGTGACCGATTGAAGGCTGCTGAAATCCGATCTGATATAGATCGAAGTGTGAAGGCTGCTGCGAGGTTTCAATCGAAGGGCTGTAAAAGCTACCAGAAGGTCTGCGCGAGACAGATTTGGGCCGTGAGATACGGCTGGAGCAGATTGATTGTGCGACTCAATCAAGGCTGATTGGAGTTGTGTGAGTCAATCCCTGAAGACGAAGACCTGAGCGACTCAGGTTCTGATCGTGGGAAGCGATCAAGAGCAGTGATTTCTGTGAGAGACGAATCTGCATAGTGAAGGGCAAACCTGTGCGAGACAGGGTTATCGACTGTGTGACACGCGAAAGAATCTGTGTGAAACAGAGGTTTAGTGGGTTCTGTGCGAGGCAGAACAGAAGTTGTGTGAGGCAGATTGGATTTTGTGTGAGACAGAACAGAAGGCGATTCCTGTGTGAGGCAGCGATCGGCAGTGAAGAGGACCTGAGTGATTCGGTTATTGACAAAGAATGTGCAGAAGGGAGAAAGCAAGTGATTTGCTTGTAGGGCTATGTGAGACGCAAGGCAAAGAGAGATTTTAGTTGCTGTTCAAGTGTTTTTGGTGTGAAGAGTTTGGTCATTTTGCGGGGGAATGTCCAAAAGCCAAATGATGAGGTAGCCAACTTGGTTCATGAGGATGCTGGACCGCCTCTACTGTAGACAAAGAGAAAGCCCACATTAGGATTAAGGGGGTGATTGTGAGTTTTTAATCCTAATGTGGTTCATATGTGAAAGTTCGGGGGGGAAATCGTAATGAGTCTAAAGATAGATTGATTTAGTTTTTTATTTAAGGTATTGAGTGTTTATTTTTGGCTGTGAATGGGCTGTCATTCCAGCTGTGTTTGAGCTGTGATTTCTTAGTAATTAAGGTTAGGATTAGTATAAAAGATGGTCATTGTTAGAGTTTAAGGAGTGTGGTTTTGATTTAATAAAAATTAAGAGTCGTGGGTGTGTTTTCCCACAAAAATCGCTGCTGTCTTTTGAGTAATTTCGATCCAATTGTCCAACATTACTAAGCCATAGAAAAACTAAAATAACTATTTAATAAGATAGTCCATTTCTTGATGTAGCATACTTTTGTGGCCCCATGCCTATGACTGACTGATAGAGAATCCGAGTTATGGATATTATTATTTTAATTAGGTATTAAAGTTGTTTTATCTTTTACTATTTAATTATGAACAAGTATTAGGATTAGGAAGTCTTCTAGTATTTAGGGGTCAGTAGGGTTGTAATTTCATTATGCTTTTTATGATAAACTTATTTGGTATTTACCATTTAGAAAAGCTTATTGACCTCTACAACGTAGATTTAAGCGTTTTATTTGTGATCTATTATTTTAGCTTGTTTTTATCACAATATTGATAATTTAGAAATTAGAAGTATTGAGGGCTGTCTGAAATTAATGCATTCTAATTTCTAAATTATGTAACTCAAATATTGAATATGCTGAGAATATCTGGTGTATCTACCAAACACTGATGCATTGATCTACATGAAGCATTAATCTTCAGAATTATGAATAATTATCTCGCCTAATTTGTGTTTTGTATGGATAATTTACTATTATTGATTGCTTTAGTTGTACTTATTGACACTGTTAATGCACATATATCTATTTTAATTTAATTTAATATACTTTTTTTTGAGGTTTCCAGAAACATCTGCACCATTATCATGGTCAAAAAGAATGATGATTGCTCATGGAGCTGCAAAAGGTCTTGCCTTTTTACACAATGCTGAATGGCCCGTAATTTATAGAGATTTCAAAACTTCAAACATTTTGCTGGATTCGGTATGTTTACATGAATGCGTGATCTTTTATGTTTTCCTTCACGTTAGACTTTAGCGCTTCTGTTTTACATCATATATTATCACTTATAAGTTCTAAAATTTATAAATCAATAGGAGTGGAGTCGAGAATCATTTGAGAAATAATAAATACTCCCTCCATACTAAAACTACCGTCCATGTTTCTATTTTAATTCGTCCCAAAATGTGGATTGTTATAATTTACGAACTTCCCATTTTATTTTTACCTTAAATGATCCTTATCATAAAATCTTGCAAGTTTTTCAAGTCTAATGGCATCTTAATCGCAGTAAGGGTAAAACTGGTATTATGCTAATTCAAACCTACATTAGTTGTACATATCTTAAAAATTAAATACGTGGATGTGGGTTATTAGGTCGTGATCTAAATAAATTGACATGTATGAGGTGGAAAGTATCATTACGCAAATTTCGGGTTAACTCGAGTAGAAAGAAAAAGATTCCCGTAGTTTCTCTTTGGGTTTTTGGCATAAAATATCAACACACTTACTCATTTGTCCCGTTTTAGTCATTGTACTTCTTTTCGTGCATCCAAATCACTAAAAGATGGTTCTGTTTACTATTTGGGTCATTTTGTAAAAGGCTAAACATGAACATTTTTATATAAAATTTAACACTATATAGTCTTAACCTTTTATACACAAATTTTGACATTTTATTTAGAAATTATCATTCTTGAAAGCTGATTTTTGCATACAAAATGACCCAATTGGGACAAAGACATCTTTTGATGACTCAAATGTACAAAAAAAGTACAATAACTAAAACAGGACAAATGAAAAATTACAATGGCATTTTATGCATAAAAACTTTTTCTTTCTACCCAAGTTAACCACATAACCCGAAACTCCGTAGTTGACACTTTCCGCCCCACATGCCAATTTAGTTAAGTCACAATCTAATAATATGAATACCTAAATCCACATATTGAATTATTAACTGCATCATATATATTACTTCTCAAGTTATAATCAACACCCATTAGTGTATAATTTTATGAACTTATGGGTGTTCAAAATATTATAAGCAGTTATTAGACGGATAATTTGTTGTCATACACAGGATTATACAGCTAAGCTATCTGATTTTGGGCTTGCAAAAGCTGGACCTCGAGGGGATGAGACCCATGTATCGACTAGGGTTATGGGTACCTATGGTTATGCTGCTCCTGAATATGTTATGACTGGTATGGATTTCAACATTGATTTTAGGAATTTGATCTCCACATTTACTTTTATTTTTAATTTTTTTTCTGACTGGGCACACACAACTAGGTAAAGCTTTCTAGGAAATTTGTCCTAGTTTTTGTGTTAAGACTTAAGAACATGCTACTAGTAAAGTTCTCATTTTCTGAATGTCTGGTATATTACACCATTGTCCAATTGGTCAAGAGAATATAAACATTTAAAACATCATATTTAGCCAAGAAGCCACTACAATGTTTTTACATGCATGAAATCTTTCCTTTTCTTTTATAGGAAAAACAAGGACTTAAAACAAAAGGTAATTAAGGCCTAGAGATTGCAATTTTCGACCCATTTTTATATAGATAGACCAATTCTGGTTATGTTCTATCTCTAATGGGTAAAGTGAGTAAAAATAACTAGGAAATGAATCAAATAGATCAAACGGGTCAATGCTACTTTTAATTATTAGACAATTAATGTTAGGTAATATGAAGGGTCTCATGTACTCTATATATTCTCTATGTAATCACTTCTACAATAATAACAATCAATCATTCTACAACTCTTTGGTTCAACTTGGTATCAGAGCCTTGTAGCTCACTGACCGGAAAACTCGCCGGAAGGGCGGCCGGCACCGCAGCCGCCCTACCCACCACCAACACACCACAAAACCGCTGCCGGTCTTCTCTTCTTCTACTATATGTACTGCCGCTCGCAGCAACCACAACACCACTGCCGTCAACCCCACCAACACGCCGCCACAAAAAAAAACCCTATATCTGAAGATCCGCCGCTGCCCTACCTGGCAGCCGCCACCCTCCTCAATTCGATTGCCGCCACAATACAACACCGGCTCCGCCAAACAACGGCAGCGCACCATTGTGCGTAAAAATCCAACGACTTGCACCTCGCGAAAGCTAATATGCTTTCTGTTCCATGTTTGCGAGGGTTGCACTCATACTATGACCAATGTGTCACATGGTGGAGGAGAAGAATATGGGAACAAACCCCATGGAATTGAAGTCTCCGGCAGCGAAGAAAACAAAATAAGGGTTGATTGCAAGGTCTTAAACAAAAACAAATAAAAAAAAGCCGGTGCAAGTTATGGGTGAAAGCATGGCAGGAAGACGAAGACCAACTATCTTTTACGTTTTATGTTTTTATTTTCAACCTAAATCTCTCCTGAGCTTAGTTTGCGGGGGAATATTAGACAATTAATGTTAGGTAATATGAAGGGTCTCATGTACTCTATATATTTTCTATGTAATCACTTCTACAATAATAACAATCAATCATTCTACAACTCTTTGGTTCAACTTTAATGCATAAAATCTTCTAAAACATTTTATACAATAAGTTTGATTAATATTGAAATAATATAGTTGTTATAACGGTATTTGACAAACTAATTATTTATTTAAAAGGTTGGACAAAAAGTGTTTCGAATCAGCCCGACTCGATCCAGTCTGACCTATACAAACCTGACATGGATTCTTGTATGCTGTGCAGGACATCTTACCATAAAGAGTGATGTTTACAGTTTCGGGGTTGTTCTTTTGGAGTTACTAACAGGAAGAAAGTCGGTTGACAAAACAAGACCAACCAAAGAACAGAGTTTAGTGGACTGGGCCCGGCCCAAACTCAAAGACAAGAAAAAAATGCTGCTAATTATAGACCCGAGACTAGAAGATCGGTACGCACTTAGGGCAGCCCAAAAGGCTTGCAGTTTGGCATATTACTGTTTAAGCCAAAATCCAAAAGCAAGACCATTAATGACTGATGTGGTTGATACTTTAGAGCCCTTACAAAATGGCAGTCTAAATGATGTTCCGTTGTCTTCTTCCATGTCTCCCCTGATGGGCGGTGGCGGCTCAGATCAACAAATGCGTCGTAGGTTTGTTAGAACAGTAGGAAGTACTGGTGGCTGTCGGTCCCGAAACCTGACTTGTGCTCCGGCAGCTCCCGCAGCATGTCGGGTTAGATAAGAACATCAAATACAGGCAGCGGTTACTCGTATTAACAGACGGGTCATAAGTTTCTTAGAACAGTAGGTGATGGTTACTAAAGTAACATACAAATTGTCTTGTTTTGTTGAAAATGTTGAATGGTTTAGGAAAAGGGATGAGTTAACTTCATACATATATTTTAGTTTTATTTTGTATTTGATGTTTGTAGATGATTTTATAATTGTTTTGTAGCTTTCTGATACGACAATCTGTGATAAGCGCTTGAGTTCCTTAAACACGGGTCTCAGAGGCAAATCTAGGTTGGTTTGGTTTGGTGGACGGTTTCAATGGTTTAGGCCAAGTTTTTTTTAATTGTGAGAATCCATTATCAAAAAACTCACGAGACCCTTCAATGCCATGCTAACCAACGGATTGGCTTGGGCAAGATGCGTTCTAGCCGATCCGTTGGTTAGCAGGGTATTGGAGCAGTCTCAAGTTTAAATCTAGCTTTTACTGGTTTTCTGTCTTTAACCCTTTTAAGGCCACCTGTCTAAGGCAAGCTGTGTTTTAGCCGATGCATTGGTTAGCATGGTTGGAAGGGTCTCATGAGTTTTCTGATAATGAGTTCTCACATTTGCAAAAAAAAACTTAATCCAAACCTAGACTAGATTTGATTGAGACTGGTCTATTTTGGTAACTTATCAAGAGGTCCAAAACTGGAATTTTCCTTTTCCTTTTGATGAAATGGCATCATCATGGTGAGGAATTGGGCAGCCCAAAAGTCAAGTTGGGTTTGGGACCAGCCTAATCAGTACTCTACACGTCTACAGTCCATCTGGGGTTTTAGCATTTTTAAAATAATAAAATGTGTTTCGGGTCCTAACAAATCCTGTCTGATTTAGTTTTAGCCTATTATTACACAACTGTTGTAAACCGGTTACGGTAACGGCTAGGAACGATGAAATTGAAGGTAGCGAATAGGAAACGGTAGGTTTGAGATACAAATTCACCGCTCCATCTACTCGTCGGGCAACTAAGATACGGATGCACCACTTAATTCCGATTCAGACTCCAAAGAAGACCATCCAGATCCAAGGATGCCACACTTGAACTAACAATGAGAAATTAATTTAACTCACACGCACATGAGAGAAATCAACAAAACAATTTTCTGGTCATATCACTACAACTTTTCTGGTCATATCACTCTTACCATTTCCTTTGCATTACTACTAAAATAACTGAATTAAAAATGCAGGAAAAACACATGGAAGCATTAAAAAAGAAATTAAAAATGCATAACACTTTTTTGGAATGCAAACTTCTTTAATCAGATGAGAGTGAGACTTAAACCTATGACCTCCTCAAGGGGTGGCTCTACAATACTTTTAAGCTAAAAAATGAAGAAACTATTTCAATCTATATTTTAACATAAAAATATATGTGATAATTTATCAAATTTTGTTAAACGCGGGCTGCATCGGTTGTTCCGAGTCATGGGATGTTTTGGGTCGCCGAGTGGGAGATTTGAATGTCATACTGTATGTCTATCAACCCTAAACTTTTATACTTTCGGTAAAAATGGTACACCAGCTGGTAAATGATATTTGTTAAAACTTCATTCAAAGAGCTTAAAATTGTTGTAGTGTTGTGAATTGTGATATTGAAAAGATGTACATGTTGCCAAATTGATAGTCCGCTCCGCATGGGCAAGAAACCGGGTCAATGGGTTATCATTTTTATGTCCTTTTATTTTTATAAAAAATAACACTGTAAACATAATTATAAAACAAATTGATTTATAATAATCCCTATGACTCAGTCCAAACTAATATGTTACAAACTCACTTTTTATATTACAACTTTCAACTCCAACTCGTATGTTTATAAATGGGTAGATTCAGGTTTTGAATTAAAGTGAGCCAAATTGTTACCAACGGTTTTTAATCACCGTAAATCAAACTACTGAAAAAATAAAACTGAACCAAACTAAACCGTTACTAATTTCATGATTTCAGTTTAACAGGCCTTTCAAACTATTGTAACGTATTAACCGACGTGGATTGGGTTTTAGAGAAATTACAAACTTTAAGTAAAGAAGACAATTTTACACAAAAGATGCTAGGACCATATAACATTATAAGATATTATTGCTACTATTACTAAAAGGGTTTTAAATCAATCCACGAACCAAATCGTTCATTTTAGTTTGAAGAAAAAATACCACCGGTTTGAAAAGGTTATAACAAACCCCCATACTGAACTGATCATTGGTTAAACTCGGTTTGAACCGGACCAATAAAATGGTCTTTTTACCAAGTAAAATAGATTAAAAAAAACTAGAAATAGCGTCAACTTTTTAGCATTATTATAAAGACAACACAATAATTTGGGGATTAGAAAAACAAATTTCAGCCCCATAAATCTACAGGCAGTCAAAGTCGATTCAACTGTCGATCTACCAACACCAAGAATACAAAATTGTATCGGCGAAGATGAGGTTTTTGCTACTCAGCTAACATACATACCCTTAAAATATGACTCCATGTGTATGTATAAATTAATCACCTGATATGTAACTCTTACCCTCATAATACCTTCTCTCACTTTCTCCCTTCCGTTCATTGCGTTTCTGAAACGAAACAAAAAATAAAATATAAAAGTTCCATAGTTAGCCTAAATAGTGGATGTGCGTTTTGCAACTCGATCTTCAGAATCAGATAATTAGTTGTAAACTTGTAATAGAAAGTGTATAAATGTGCTTCTACTTGTGATTTTTTAGACAAATGACTTGTTACCCCTTGAACTGGCCAATTTGTTTTTTGAGGGAACGTCCGAATGAAAATGCTGATGTGGATAATTCTTTTATCCTATAAGACGTTTTAAATTTTAATCAGGTTTTATGACGTAGCATTCTACGTCAATAGAAAAGTACAAGCCTCCACATTTGTGATGATTGTGCAAGTAACCGGCGTTTATAAATGAACTACAGATTTTAAAATGCCCCAAAATTGGGTTAAGGGATTTTTATGCAAAATGAAAAAGTATCTTGGTTTCTTATGGTATTAACCCTTGTTAAAATATCTAAGTTTAAAATATAACAACTTATTTTTTTACCAACTATAATGTCTTTTTCATAAATTATTTACCAACACATTGAAATTATTTTTATCATACTTAATTCCAACAATTATCTTTTATATTAGACCTATTAGAAATATGAAATGTAGATGAAAATAATTAAAATAAAGTAAAATTGATGCATCTCAAGGGAAGTAATGGAACCTGATAAGCCTCATGATTTGATACAATCCTTTTTATGATAGTGCTTGTAGTGATATCCAGAGGACTTTCTAACACTTTAAATATCTCCATACTTTTTGGAACTTCATACGGATCCCGATCATCCTGTGAGGTCATCGACATACAATATGTTAATGTCAGAACAGCAATGCCCACAAATAATATTTAAAAAAATTATATAAGCAATAAAATATAGCTTACCTTTTCAAAATCATCATCTTCCGCCACTGTCCCATGGACAACCAAAGAGATATTAAAGGTTGTGATCTGCATTATGTGATGACAAACACTTTATATTTGTAATTTATTACTTTGGAACAACAATTTTATTAAAGACTGAAATAAATAATTGGTAGCCCGTCCCGAAGATATCAAACCAGATGAAATCGCAGCAACTTAAAGCAGAGCAGATTAAGCCCAGTCGAAATAAAGCCCAAACTGAAGAACAAGAAGATTCAAACAAAATCAAACTTGTTTGGTTGACAATTGAATTGTAGGGCGTAGAGGACGAGCTAGCAAGGGAGATTGAATCTAGAGAGGACGAGATGCAAGAATTGATTTAACATTTTAATAGCAAACTCCTGATTAAAAGCAATTAAACTTTTGTATTATGATCATGTAACTCACCATATCTTTTGAAATCTCCCATGGAGCACCAATAATAACTTCATCAACATACCGACAAGCCAAAACACTTAGGCTTCGTTCATGTAGATTCATGATTGGACGGTGTACTCCTCTATTGGCACTGAATGAATAAATATAACAAAACAATATGTGAAGGAAAAGCAGCAATAAGTTATGAAACAATTTATGTAAGCCAAAAATGATACAAGACACGTAAGGTGGGGGGGGGGGGGTATGGGTGGGATGAGTAACATATCCGAATGAGTTCAGATTGAAAGTTGAAACAAGCCAATGTTAGTATGATTTGAGACAGGACAGGTTGAGTACGGTTGACCAGGAAACACATTTTGGTTCATTTTCTTAAAAGGAAGTTATAAATAATTAATATGCTAAATATGATTACAAAAACAATATTATCAAAGACATAAATGTCCTTTAATGTCACTTTATATTCCAAATTTCCAATGAACTTTTTTCATGAGTTTAAAGTTTCTTTTCAAATTGAACTTCTTTTAAGTTTTAATAATCATGAATAGTGGTTACAAAATGTATTTGTAAACATTATTATTTAGTTTTTAGCATCTCTTTATAAACATGAATTTTCATACTAATTTATCATAGTGTATGAAAATATAACCATACCTTAACACATGCAAATTAGTAATTTTGTTTCACTAAAAATACATAAATAATATCTCTGCACAAGCTGCTCTAAATAGGAACGAAAAAATAATTACCCAATGGACCAACTTTTATAATAACTACGTTGATCCTACTAGAGTTAATAAAAGTATCTGTAAATTATTGTAAAACCATATAAATCCAATCTCTTAGATTCTTGTTGGATGCAAATGGGTCCCTTCTTGATAAGAGTGCAAATAAAACTAATTTCAATGTGAGCTTGTAAGCACTATGTCGCCAGAATCTTCTACCTCAAACTATTAACCATTATAACTTTTTTTTTAACTAGAAAACCCAGCTTATAAGTTAAATGGATTATGGTGATTTCTATATCCCTTTCCACAACCTAACAAAGCATATTGTTTACTATCTTATGAGTTTCTCACTTATCAAGAGGCATAGTGATACGAACCCACCCAAAAGTTATAACTTCATAAAACAGAGAAGTTAAATAGAGTTAGGATCATGTGAGAAGCTAAATATCCTGATATCCATGAGTACCGTAAGAAGACTTTGATTCACTAAATTTGTAACTTATGATTCCCAATTTTGTATTTATATTGGATCAGAATCAAATAAAAAGGATCCTGTGAGAAGCTAAATATCCATGAGTAATGTGAGAAGACTTTGATTAACTGAATTTGTAACTTACGATTCACACTTTACTATTTATATGGGACCAGAATCAATTAAAAAGGATCTTCACATAAAAAATTTGTAGATAAAAGTTACAAACTTAGTGAATCAAAGTCTCCTCACGCTTATCATGAATATTTAGCTTCTTGTTTAATCCACATACTACGCACACACACACACACACACACATATATATAGACAGATAGAGAGGTCATAGTGTCATACGTCACGGTTTGATCTGTGTGAATCCCAACAAGTAAAAAATCTCCCAGCCCACGAGCAAGCCTTAAAATCTGTGAAAACACAAGATGTTTGATTTCAAGACTTAAAACACTAATTTAATAAGTTGATACAAGCATAAGTTATGAGCCTACCTCCACATGTCCAGCATGGAATAGATCAAATGCACCATCTATATAAATTATGCGAGCATTAGGTCCAGCTGCCTGCAAAAACAGCAGTATGACCAAGAAACCTGAGTTATTTTAGGTGTATACATATAAAATATCCAGAATGGTGAAATTAAAGGCTAGGTTTGTGCAAAGTTGACAAAAGTATCAACTTACATACTCCCTCCATCCCAGTTAAATCTCCCCTTAGTTACTGAATAAATGTTAAATGCAGATCGCACAATATATAACTCCGTAAATGCGTCTTAAATTGTTTAACTGAAGAGAGCATAAATAAGCCTATAAGCATCCAGTTGAATCAACTGAAATTAGAATTGATAAAAAGGGATGATGTACATATCGAACAACCACCTATTCAACTTGTTCACTTAATGCCACTATATATTGAAAGTTGAAACTACTTTATATGCCACCCAAGTATGTATCCTGTTTCATTTATACCAAATCCAGCCAAAAACATGTCTGAAGGTGTAACGAACCAAAATCCGGGTCTCGTTATAAATAAATAAATATTTCTAATTAATATTATGGTGAAAATAATATTTTAGAAATAAGTTGAAACAAGTGGGTTCCAAGTTTGTAATGGGGCTATGTTAGTTTTGACTAACTTTAGAATGAAATGGGTGAAGTGGAAAGTTGAGGGACTAAAGTTGTAATATGGCAAAATCTGCCATTTGACTAGTTAAAGTCAAAATTAACTCATTTTTGAGGTGTTAGTCGTTCAAGAGAAGAGGAGAAGAAGAGAATTTCGGTTTTGGAGCTAAATCGCGGAATTGAGGCTTGTTTTGTGAAGGTTTTGGCTCACACAACACCTTCATAACATCAAGTAAGTGATTCTCTTCCTCTTGATTTCACCATGAATGTGTTCTTGGTGGGTTTTGGGTGAAATCCGAAATTATGTATGCATGTGATGAAATGGTGTTAGATTATTGATAATCTAGCTAAACTAAAGTTAAAGAATGATGATTAACATCCTAGAACCCTTTGATTTTGATTATGAGAAGTTAGGGTTCATATGGTGGAAATTGAGGGTGTTTGGATCATGATGCTAAAATGATGAATTAATGAAGATTAAGTGTTTTTAAGATGTTAGACACTTGAACAAACACCAAATTAACTTAATAATAATTTTTGAAAGAAAGATTAGTGTTAAGGTTAAGATAATGAAACTCAAGTAGGTGAGTTTGTGGTGAAAGAGGGTGTTTGGTTATGAGTATAACCCAAACGGGTCAATTTGGGTTGGAAATGGGAATTTAGTTGTGAACCCAATTGTAATGTGATTTTGGTGTATGTTAGATTACTAAACTAGGTGAATGTGTTTAGGTAATCAAGTTGCAAAGCTAGAAGCCGGTGCGGGACCTTCTAACCCGAAAGGTAAGTGCTTTAGCACTTACTTAGTTTTGATGATATGGTATTTGTATGCAATGTTGTATATATGATGTATATGGTTGCATAATTTGACATGTGGTATGAATGTAGATGGAAGTGTGTAAATGTTAGAATGTATGTAGTTATAGTATGTGTACTATAATGGATATGTGAATATGGAGTTATGGTCTAAGTACCATAATGGATAGAATGGATATGGAGTTATGGTCTATGAACCATAATGGATAGAATGGAAATGGAGTTATGGTCTAAGTACCATAATGGATAGAACGGTTATGGAATTATGATCTCGTATCCTAAATGGATATGAAGTTATGGCCTACGTGCCATAATGGAAATGAAAATGTGATAATGAAACCCTTAATTGACTTATCGTATGCAAACGGGTCAAAGGGTCAAAAATGGGTGAAAGGTGTGAAATCAAGTTGTGAATACTTGATGTTATGTATAACATATTTCTATGATAATATGTTAGAGAATTGCAAGGGAATGAAACCTTAATTGACCAAATGTGTGCAAATGGGTCAAATGGGTCAAATGGGTGAAAGTGGTGAAAACAAGTATATATACTTGTTGTTTTGGTCATCTCAATACTAATGGTGTTATGTTAATGTGGATATGTAGGGAAAGCTCCGAAGTAGGTCAAGGTCAAGTCCATTGGCAAAAGAGGATTCTCGTATGCGTTATGGTGATCATTGGGTTTTTGTTTGAAAACCGTTTTTGACGTGTATTTTGGTTCACAAACAATGTTGTTTATGTTAATATATGTGATATGTATGTCTTTGGTCAAAACCCAGGTGTTGGGAGAGTTTTGGTGTTGTTGGGTGTGAAAAAGTTGGAAAAATGGTTAAGTATGAAAACCTGCAGGAAACTGAAACTCTCTGAGTTTTGAGTCCCTCGCGGTACGCGAGAGCCCTTAGAGGATTCTCTCGCGGTACGCGAGAGACCGGGTTTCCGGGTTTGCGTTTCTGAGACTCCCTCGCGGTACGCGAGGAAGGTGGCTAGTTTGTCTCGCGGTACGCGAGGAGTTTTAAAAAAAAAAAAAAAAAAAAAAAAAAAAAAAAAAAATTCTGGGATTTAGTCTTCCGCGCGTTAAACTTTTGTTATTGAAAGTGGTGTGTTACAACTTGGTATCAGAGCAATGGTTTGAGGGATTTGGTGTGCGAGACACTAAACTCAAACCGGATGCTCTTGATATGGGGGGATGATACGAGAATCCAAGTAGGACTTGACTAAGACTCGGAGCTTGCTGAAGTGAAAGGTTAGTAATGATTTGATAAAATGATAATATATATATATATGGTGTATGTATATATGTATGATGAATGTTGTTAAGGTGTTATGTGTGCCGAAACTTGTTTTGTGACTTGTTATATGGAGATGGTAATTACAATTGGGCATGGCGTACTATTAAACATGTCTGGCCAATATGTTTAATAAGATGAAATGTGCAAGAGACTTTATGATAACCATATAACAATGAACATTTGCAAGGATTAGGTGAAGGTGGTTATATATGTATGTATGTATATAGGTAGGTATATATATACTTAATGCATATAATAGTGAATGTGTAATGGATACCTAGGGTATTGAAAGTGAAAGGGTATTAAGGTGTTTGTGGTTCATTTCTCAGCTTAGAGATGGCAGAAGATGCAAGTAATGAACCGTTGGATCCACGGATTCAAGAGTTGATAAAAGAGGAGGTGGCCAAGGCCTTTGAGCAAGCCACAAATCTGTTGATGGAAGAGATGAGGGGGACTATTAAACTCTCTCTCGAGGAGATCTTGAAGGAGAAAGAAAAGGAACCTCAAGGTTGTACTCTGAAAGAGTTTATGGTGATCAAGCCCAAGGAGTATAATGGGCAGGTGGACCCGATTCTGAGCCACAGGTGGATTGTGGATATGGAGTCTAATTTTGAGACTACTAAATGTAAGCCCGAGGATAGGGTGATGTTCAGTGTGCCTTTGTTGACTGGAAGGGCAAAGGAGTGGTTGTTGAATCTCCGCAAGGAGAGAGGTGATTTGGGTGTGACCTCCATGTCTTGGGAGGAGTTTAAGGCGGCTTTTCTGAAGTATCATTGCCCGCAAGCCGCAGTTGATAGAATGACTGAGGAGTTTCTCCTCATGAGGCAAAAGAATGAGTCAATAGATGAATTGGCTGGAGCTTTCTTTGATCGCGCCAAGTTCTGTCCGGACGTGGTGTCGACCGAGAAGGCGAAGATTGACAGATTTTATGCTATGTTGACTGTGGAATTCAGAGATAGCATATCTCCATCTTCTTTCACCACACTTGTGGATTTAATAAACAGGTGTCGGGAAAGGGAAGTGGAGTTGAAGAGGCAAGAGGCTAGGGGAGAGAAAAGGAAAAGGGAAATTGTGGATCAAGTGGTGAGCAAGATAAAGGGCGGGAGCCCTAGTAAGAAGCCTTTTACCAAGTTCTCTTCTCGAGGATGCAAAGTTTGTGGGAAGGAGCACTATGGGGATTGTAAGAAGGGAACGTCAAATTGCTACAAGTGTGGGAAGCCGGGGCATATGGCAAATCAGTGTCCAAGCCAGATTCGTATATGCTATAATTGTTACAAGCCAGGACACCTTAGGGCGGATTGCCCGGATTTGAAGCAAGGTGGAAGCGAAAGAAAAGTTGAGATACCCAGGCCTAAGGGTAGAGCCTTCCACATATCTGCGGAGGAAGCAAAGAACAACTCGGAGGTGGTGTCAGGTACATTCAGGATTAACTCTTTACCTGCACTAGTTCTTTTCGATTCGGGGGCTAGTCGTTCGTTTGTGTCTTTGAAATTTGTTAAGCATTCTTCTTTTATAAGTAGCAAGTTAGACGAACCCTTAGAAATTGAGGCGGCAAACGATAAGAGCTTCCTAGTGTTTGATGTTTATAGGAATTGCAAATTAAAGGCGGGGGGTGAAACGTTCCATATTGATTTAATTCCTATGTCTATGGGGGATTTTGATGTTATTGTGGGGATGGATTGGTTGTCAAAGAATAAGGCGAGTATATTATGTGGACCAAAGGCGATCCAACTTGATTCCCCGTCGGGAGAGTCCATCTACATTGAAGGTGATAAGAAAGGTAAGGTGAGGTTGTGCTCCTTTGTGAAGGCAACCAAGTACATGGCGCGTGGGTGCAAGGCGTTCATGGCATGTGTTACGGATGTGGATGGAAAGGTAAAGGAGATTCACGACGTGCCGGTCGTGAATCAGTTTGCGGATGTGTTTCCTGACGAGTTACCGGGGGTTCCGCCTGATAGGGAGATTGAGTTTGGGATCGACTTGATGCCGGGTGCTAAACCGGTAGCTAAAGCGCCTTATAGATTGGCACCGCCAGAAATGAAAGAGTTGATGGAGCAATTACAAGAATTGCTTGATAAAGGTTTCATACGCCCAAGTGTCTCACCTTGGGGTGCGCCCATTCTCTTCGTTAAAAAGAAGGATGGGAGCATGAGGATGTGTATGGATTATCGGGAGTTGAATAAGTTGACGGTGAAGAATAGGTACCCTTTACCTAGGATTGATGATCTTTTCGATCAATTACAAGGGGCGTCGTGGTTCTCTAAGATTGATTTGAAATCCGGGTACCATCAACTGAAAGTGAAAGAAGATGACATTCCTAAAACCGCTTTTCGCACTCGTTACGGTCACTATGAATTTACAGTTATGCCTTTCGGCTTAACCAACGCACCCGCGGTTTTCATGGATCTTATGAACCGGGTGTGTAGACCGTTCCTCGACCGCTCGGTCATTGTTTTCATCGACGATCTTCTCATCTATTCAAGGAGCGAAGGTGATCACGCTTGCCATTTGCGTGAAATTCTCGAAGTCTTGCAAAAGGAGAAACTTTATGCTAAATTCTCCAAGTGTGCCTTTTGGTTACGCGAAATTCAATTCTTGGGTCATGTGATTAATGATAAAGGGATTACTGTCGACCCATCCAAGATAGTGGCGGTTAAAGATTGGTTTCCACCGAAGACGCCTTCAGAGATTAGAAGTTTCTTGGGGTTGGCGGGTTATTACCGGCGGTTTATTGAAAACTTCTCTCGGATTGCCTTACCGATGACGAAGTTGACCCGTAAAGAGACTAAGTTTGTTTGGGGTTCCGAGCAAGAATCTGCCTTTCAACTCTTGAAAGAAAAGTTGACAAAGGCACCTGTTTTATCCTTGCCAGACGGGACCGAAGATTTTGTTGTGTATTCGGATGCCTCGCATTCGGGGTTGGGGTGTGTTTTGATGCAAAGGGGGAAAGTAATTGCCTACGCGTCTAGGCAATTGAAGGTTCACGAGGTGAATTACCCTACCCATGATCTAGAGCTTGCGGCCGTGGTTTTCGCACTCAAGATTTGGAGGCATTATTTGTATGGGGTTAAGTGTACGATCTACACGGATCACAAAAGTCTCAAGTACTTCTTTGACCAAAAGGACCTCAACATGAGGCAAAGGCGGTGGCTTGAATTGGTCAAGGATTATGATTGTGACATACTTTATCATCCGGGTAAAGCGAATGTTGTGGCGGATGCGCTTAGTAGGAAGTCAAGTCATGCACCTATCAAGGTGAAGTCATTCAAGATGACAATTTCATCATCCCTAATTGATGAAATCCGGGAGGCTCAAGTGTTAGCACTTGGTGGTGACTTGAAGAAAGAGCGGATGGTTGCTTATGTTGATAAACTTGGTGAAAATAGCATGGGCTTGAAGACATGCTTTGGTAGGATTTGGATTCCTAGGTTGTCAAGTATTTTGACAACTATTTTAGATGAGGCGCATAAATCCAAATATTCTATCCATCCGGGGGCCACAAAGATGTTTTACGATTTGAGGTGTCATTTTTGGTGGCCGGGTATGAGGCGTGATGTTGTTAAGTATGTTGAGAGGTGTCTCACATGCTTAAGGGTGAAGGCGGAACACCAAAAGCCGTATGGAAAGCTCCAACCGCTTGAAATACCGCTTTGGAAATGGGAGAATATAGCTATGGATTTGATCACTAAACTACCAAAGACTCGAAAGGGTTATGATGCGATATGGGTAGTAGTGGATCGGTTGACGAAGAGTGCACATTTCCTACCTACAAAGGAAACATACTCTTCGGATAGATTGGCGGAAATGTATGTGAAGGAAATTGTGTCACGTCATGGTGTGCCGGTGTCGATTATATCGGATCGTGATACGAGATTTACTTCTCGATTTTGGAAGAAATTCCATGAGGATATGGGGACTAGATTGAATCTTAGCACTGCTTATCATCCACAAACGGATGGTCAAAGCGAGCGAACGATTCAAACGCTCGAAGATATGTTGCGAGCGTGTGCTTTAGATTTTGGTGGTAGTTGGGATGACCATTTACCGTTGGCGGAATTTTCGTATAACAATAGTTATCATTCTAGTATTGGTATGCCGCCTTTTGAGGCATTGTACGGGAGAAAGTGTCGAACACCCGTGTGTTGGGGTGAAATCGGTCAACGGGAACTAGGTAGTAAAGAGGTGGTCTTGGAAACTAATGATAGTATTGACCAAATTAGAGCACGCTTGAAGGCGGCTCAAGATCGCCAAAAGTCCTATGCGGATAATAGGAAGCGGGCGATTGAGTTTCAAGTGGGGGACTTTGTACTTTTGAAAGTCTCTCCTTGGAAAGGTGTGATACGGTTTAGAAAACGGGGGAAGTTAAGTCCTCGTTTCATCGGGCCGTTTGAGGTGATAGCAAAGGTGGGTACGGTAGCTTATCGCTTGGAGCTACCGGAGGAGTTAAGTAGACTTCATAACACGTTTCACGTGTCGCATTTGCGAAAATGTTTAGCGGACGAGTCTACTTTTGTTCCATTAGATGATATCGAATTGGATGAAAAGTTGAATTATGTTGAAGAACCGGTGGCAATCTTGGATAGAAAAGTGAAGCGTTTACGTAATAAAGAGATTAGCCAAGTATTGGTGAAGTGGAAACATAGAAAGGGAGCGGAAATGACTTGGGAAACCGAGGAAGAAATGCTCAAGTTTTACCCAAACCTTTTTATGTGAAGACGGGTTTCGGGGACGAAACCCAAATAAGGGGAGGAGATTTGTAACGAACCAAAATCCGGGTCTCGTTATAAATAAATAAATATTTCTAATTAATATTATGGTGAAAATAATATTTTAGAAATAAGTTGAAACAAGTGGGTTCCAAGTTTGTAATAGGGCTATGTTAGTTTTGACTAACTTTAGAATGAAATGGGTGAAGTGGAAAGTTGAGGGACTAAAGTTGTAATATGGCAAAATCTGCCATTTGACTAGTTAAAGTCAAAATTAACTCATTTTTGAGGTGTTAGTCGTTCAAGAGAAGAGGAGAAGAAGAGAATTTCGGTTTTGGAGCTAAATCGCGGAATTGAGGCTTGTTTTGTGAAGGTTTTGGCTCACACAACACCTTCATAACATCAAGTAAGTGATTCTCTTCCTCTTGATTTCACCATGAATGTGTTCTTGGTGGGTTTTGGGTGAAATCCGAAATTATGTATGCATGTGATGAAATGGTGTTAGATTATTGATAATCTAGCTAAACTAAAGTTAAAGAATGATGATTAACATCCTAGAACCCTTTGATTTTGATTATGAGAAGTTAGGGTTCATATGGTGGAAATTGAGGGTGTTTGGATCATGATGCTAAAATGATGAATTAATGAAGATTAAGTGTTTTTAAGATGTTAGACACTTGAACAAACACCAAATTAACTTAATAATAATTTTTGAAAGAAAGATTAGTGTTAAGGTTAAGATAATGAAACTCAAGTAGGTGAGTTTGTGGTGAAAGAGGGTGTTTGGTTATGAGTATAACCCAAACGGGTCAATTTGGGTTGGAAATGGGAATTTAGTTGTGAACCCAATTGTAATGTGATTTTGGTGTATGTTAGATTACTAAACTAGGTGAATGTGTTTAGGTAATCAAGTTGCAAAGCTAGAAGCCGGTGCGGGACCTTCTAACCCGAAAGGTAAGTGCTTTAGCACTTACTTAGTTTTGATGATATGGTATTTGTATGCAATGTTGTATATATGATGTATATGGTTGCATAATTTGACATGTGGTATGAATGTAGATGGAAGTGTGTAAATGTTAGAATGTATGTAGTTATAGTATGTGTACTATAATGGATATGTGAATATGGAGTTATGGTCTAAGTACCATAATGGATAGAATGGATATGGAGTTATGGTCTATGAACCATAATGGATAGAATGGAAATGGAGTTATGGTCTAAGTACCATAATGGATAGAACGGTTATGGAATTATGATCTCGTATCCTAAATGGATATGAAGTTATGGCCTACGTGCCATAATGGAAATGAAAATGTGATAATGAAACCCTTAATTGACTTATCGTATGCAAACGGGTCAAAGGGTCAAAAATGGGTGAAAGGTGTGAAATCAAGTTGTGAATACTTGATGTTATGTATAACATATTTCTATGATAATATGTTAGAGAATTGCAAGGGAATGAAACCTTAATTGACCAAATGTGTGCAAATGGGTCAAATGGGTGAAAGTGGTGAAAACAAGTATATATACTTGTTGTTTTGGTCATCTCAATACTAATGGTGTTATGTTAATGTGGATATGTAGGGAAAGCTCCGAAGTAGGTCAAGGTCAAGTCCATTGGCAAAAGAGGATTCTCGTATGCGTTATGGTGATCATTGGGTTTTTGTTTGAAAACCGTTTTTGACGTGTATTTTGGTTCACAAACAATGTTGTTTATGTTAATATATGTGATATGTATGTCTTTGGTCAAAACCCAGGTGTTGGGAGAGTTTTGGTGTTGTTGGGTGTGAAAAAGTTGGAAAAATGGTTAAGTATGAAAACCTGCAGGAAACTGAAACTCTCTGAGTTTTGAGTCCCTCGCGGTACGCGAGAGCCCTTAGAGGATTCTCTCGCGGTACGCGAGAGACCGGGTTTCCGGGTTTGCGTTTCTGAGACTCCCTCGCGGTACGCGAGGAAGGTGGCTAGTTTGTCTCGCGGTACGCGAGGAGTTTTAAAAAAAAAAAAAAAAAAAAAAAAAAAAAAAAAAAAAAAAATTTCTGGGATTTAGTCTTCCGCGCGTTAAACTTTTGTTATTGAAAGTGGTGTGTTACAGAAGGTATTATTATTTAAATCAAATTTTTAAGAGACATGTTCGTCATTAGGCGTTTCCGTCCAGAACTGGTGTAAACGAAGCTGGATAGATATTTGGATGACCTATAAATTAGTTTCGATATATGGGTGTCCTCTGCATACATTATCCCAAAAAAAAATAAAAAAAAAGGTCATAAGCACCTTTCCATTAGAAAACTGAACAATCCTGCGAGATGTAGGAAGAAAATGAGAAACACGGGTCCCACTGCCAGAGCCACCATCATCATATTTCTGTTTGTGACCATGACTAAATTGTCTTTGCAAGGAAGCGTGACTAGGACTCTCACAACTAGTCCTCTCCCTAACACAAAGAAGCATCCTCCCTGTTATCACATTCCCAAACAATTCAAAATTTAGTGGGACCCATGTCCATGATGTGATGAAGATGAGAAATGGAGGGAAAATAAAGCATAATGCATACCAACAATGTCTGTGCTTGATACTCCTTCTGTTCGCTTTATTTGTTTATAACGACCAGCTTTCTTCGCAAGGGCATATGCATCAGTTCCATCAGGGAGAATGCATGGATCATCTCCATGAATGATATAATCTATATTGTACTCATCAAACAGTTTCCTCATAAAATCTTCAGTTATAGCATAAGGTGCATCGTGAATGACTTCATCAACCCACTTTACAGCACTAACCGTAAGCATCCTAAGATCAAACAAAATGAGATAAGGACCATAATCTTAATGTATTGGATAAAAGATTGATGTTCATGATATTCAATTTTTTTATATATATTGGGTAATTAAGGGGGTACAGCGGCATTCAACTAGAAGAATATTTAAAGAAAAACAAAATATTAATCAGAACCTTTATGAAAACACACAACTGAATATAATCCTATGTCTAAAGTCTAAACCTATAAAGAAACAGAGATTGAATGGTAATATTTTGTCAAGAAACAGCCAATCATTATGATCAGTGTTGTAAAAATCGCTAGGCGCTAGTCGGGCGGTGGGGTAGGGCCTAGGCCTAGGCGGGATTAATCGGGGCCTAGGCGGGATTAATCGGATTATAATTTTTATATGTAATTTTCAGTTTTTTATATATATACACATATTTTTATATGTAATTTTTATAAAAATGTTCATTTTTAAACCACACCAAAGGTTTTCGCCGGAATTTGGCCGGAAAGTTCAGGTTTTCGCCGGAAATTTCAGGTTTTCGCCGGAATGTTCGCCGGAATGTTCACCGGAATCTGGCCGCCTAGGCCCGCCTAGGACCGCCTAGGCCGCCTAGGCCCAAAATTCCTCCTTAGCCGAGCGCCTAGCAATTAATCGGCGCCTAGGCGCGATTTTTACAACACTGAATATGATTATGAGTATTATCATATGTCTAAAATGAGATAGTAATTGAATGATAGGACTCAACATATTCTCTAAGAGGCCATGGATCCTAACACTGTTGCAATGCCTAAACGCAAAAGTTTACGCAGGATCTACTTCTACATATTTTCTATCTGTAATTGTCGAAATTACATATAGAGCATGATGAAAGCTCAATGGTTTGCCATTTATGTGAGAATATCTATTTTCATACTACAAGAAAACAAATATGTAAAGTACGCGGGATAAAATGTAATCAGAAAGCAAAGCAAGGAAAATTTTGATTTAGCATTCCCTTCTAATAGTTGTCATTAAGGCCACACAATGAGATAACGTGGTTCGCTGTCATAATCTCCCCCCTTGTAAATATCACAACTGAATAGCTATGGAGCAATGTACTTGTCAAATCATAAAGGCCCAAAGTCAAAAGTATTGATTTCATATAAATTCCAAGCATAGTTTAGCCCGCTAAAACCCCTGCCTACCATCGCTCAAGCTGAAAACCACTCACGTATTTGATTTCAAGTTTAAGACCTCACTAATGGTATCTTAACTACCAAAAATGACAACACACCATTTGACATCAGTGCATGCACCATAAATCTGAACCTCCATGAAAGATTTTCATGCAGAAAAACAGTAGACCTAACAAGATCATATAACAATTAAACCATATGCATCAACTATATCATTACATTACAACAGCAAGCTAGATACCGACTTAAAACATCATATTTAACCTAATCTAGAAATAAGCTATATTTGCATCAATCTCCAAATCAAACAGAAACACAACATTTCACCGAACCTATCCAGATCTCAGAGGTAAGATAATTTCATATTAACAATAACAATAAAGCAATAAAAACTGAAATTGAAAATTAGGATCATGTAGAGAACCTTTCATGAAGAGGCGTAACCGGAGGGCCTTTATTAGCGGTGATTTCAGCATCGCTAACAACGCCGACAATCAATTGATCTCCGAGAGCACGTGCTTGCCGGAGTGCGTTACAGTGGCCGTAATGCATCATGTCAAAACAGCCGTCCATGTAGACACGTATGGGCCTCTTCTTCTTCTTCTTCTTCCTCCCGACAATATTTAACGGGGAGAGGTCCGGCCAAGCAGCGGTTAACGCCGCCACCGAAAGGCCTGCAACAAGACCTCCGATCAACCATGTGGCTAGAAACCGCCTGGAGCTTTCTAGACCTACATCTGAACCCATATTTGCCCAAGAAATCTGTCTGAAATGTGTTGGTTTTGTTTTGGCCCCTTTAATTTATTCTCAGTTTGTGGGTTAGCTTTTCTTTTTATTCTTTTTCTTTTCCTTTTATTCTCTTCTCCTTTTGAATATGCCCAGAATTGTTTTTAAATAAATTTCAAAAAGAATTATTTAATTTTATATATTTTAAGAAAAATATATTTAATTTTATAAAAATATTTAATTTTATACAGTTAAAAAATATTTAATTTTGTGTATTTGACTAAAATATAAATTACTGGAAGTTTATTACTTTTATTTAGGTATGCTAAAGTTTTGCCTTTTGTTGGAAAGGGGTTGATTACAGAAAAGTAAGTTAGTCGTGAAAAAAAAGAGCAAACTTAAATTGTTTGACTTCTTGATCTCTGATTTATATTTTTAAAATTTTGTACTTCATACATGCAAATATGCATGTTTATATACATAAAACACCATTAAACAATTTTTTTGATACGTTTTTATACATTTAAAAGTTTACCTATATATGTGTAGGTAAAATAACTTATAAATCTTACACATAAGTTACACATATGTAGATTGTATAAATAAACGAAATTTACTCATTTTTTATAAATTTCATGAGAGACGAATAAATATTGCGTTTTTATCATTTTTTTATATTTTAAATTTTTGTAAGATTGAAAAATGAAAGATTCATTTTGTTCTCATGTTCTCGCTTGTTAAATCGTTTTTTTAAATAATTATATGCCGATTTATATTCATAAAAAATATGTAATTATTAATATAGTTTAAATAAGAAAATAGAAGTATTGGTAGAATGCGAAAATTAACAAATCATTTTGAAAGTAATATTTTTAAATGATTTAAGATTTAGAGAAATGATAAACTTTTCTAAAATCGTGAGTATCCATTGATATTACTTTAAAAATACTATGCTAACCAATAAGGTCAGAGAAAACATAACCATATAAATTTTCTTTTCATTTTGCACCTTTACATGGAAAACTATTAGTTACATGTCTGGTAAGACGATAGATAATTAACATACATAAAATAGCATAAGGAGGGTTTTACTGGTTTGACCGGTTTGAAAACCAAGTTGAAACCGGTTCTTGAGAGAGGTTTGAACGGTTCGGTTCGGGTAAAAACCGGATTTATGTATGGAAGGCTAGAACCATTTTTAAATGAGCGATTTAAATAGGTTTGGAACCGGTTTGAATACTATCCTTGATCAATATTATATAAACTAGGGGATTTACCCGCCTCGCGTTGCGGCGGCGTCGAAACGTACAGCAACTCGAACCGTCTCGCGTTGCGGCGGCGAAACGTATAGTAACTCGAACCACCCCGCATTACGGCGACGCGTCGAAACGTACACGATTCTCCGATAATACCAGTACCATTTAGAAAATGAAACTGGTTAAAAACATATCATCCAAAGTAAATGAAACCAGTGTTGTAAAAATCGCTAGGCGCTAGTCGGGCGGTGGGGTAGGGCCTAGGCCTAGGCGGGATTAATCGGGGCCTAGGCGGGATTAATCGGATTATAATTTTTATATGTAATTTTCAGTTTTTTATATATATACACACATTTTTATGTGTAATTTTTATAAAAATGTTCATTTTTAAACCACACCAAAGGTTTTCGCCGGAATTTGGCTGGAAAGTTCAGGTTTTCGCCTGAAATTTCAGTTTTTCGCTAGAATGTTCGCCGGAATGTTCACCGGAATCTGGCCGCCTAGGCCCGTCTAGGACCGTCTAGGCCGCCTAGGCCCAAAATTCCTCCTTAGCCGAGCGCTTAGCGATTAATCGGCGCTAGGCGCGATTTTTACAACACTGAATGAAACTAGGTTAAAAACGTATATTATACAAAGTATGAGGGTGAAAAAAATACAAAGGGAAATGAAACGGATTAAAAACGTATATTATACAAAATACGAAGGTCAAAACAAAAATTAAAAAAATAATAAAAAATGTTTATTATTCCTTTTAGTTTGTTTTTCAATAAGATGTTAATCATGTAAAATTATAATATAGATAATTGAGTAAGGCTAAGCTCTAAAGTATCAATTCCATCTTCAAGCTCAAGCTTGAAATTGCCTGCTAGAGTCAAGTTTTGAGCTTCGAGTTTTAAGATCAACCCTTGCAAGGTTTATAGTAGTGTGTGGCTTTACCAGAGGTGTAAACGAGTCAAGCCGAGTTTGAGGTTACCTAAGCTTAAGTGCAACTCGTATTCATGTCTATTTCTAAAGCTCGAGTTTAACTCGTTTAATGTTTTATTTGATTATTTATTTATATAATTTATGACTATTTTTATATATATTAATAATTAAAGTTTTATATATAACAAACAACAAACATACCCCATAAAATCCAACCAATAACAAAGCTATTGGTAAGGTCTGAGAAGGGTGGGAGGTAAGCAAATCATACCCCTATCCAAGAGTATAGAGAGGTTGCTTCCAGAAATACCCCCAACTCTAAAACCTTCTCAGGGCCTAAAAAGTATACTAGTATCATAGAGTTCATCACATTGAATCTACACAACAAACAACATAAGCTCTAATAAAAAAAATATTATAAAGCTACCAATAGCAGAAAAGATGAAAAAGCATAAGTAGTGAAAAAGTGAAGATAATATAGATAACGTCATATAGATACAAAAAGCCAGGAAGACAATAACATGCTTAAGCCACCACAAATCTAGATAGAACTAAACCCCTAAGATAAAACTAAAACTAATATGTTACCCTCCCCCAAAAAGTCCTTAACCTTATTCATACGCCTCCACGAAGGCCTATACTTGACCATGTCCACAGAGATATGTAATTCTAACAAATCATGGCTAAAGTACTCATCTAAAGTCAGTTTAGATCTGCATCTACCCCTCCTTCCTTCTACAGTGAGAGTTTTCACTTAGGGTGATGGGGGCGGGATACCCGAATGAAACCGAGTAGGGGAAATGGAAATCGAGTAAAGGGGTACACCGCCCCCATTAAATCGAGTAGGGGCGGGTAGGTGAGTCCGAGCATGTTGAACGAGTATATTTACTCGGAGGTGGTTGGGAGAGCCGTTGGGGCTACTAGCCGTTAGTGTGGGGGGGGGGGGTTGGGTTGGGTGCTTTAAAAAATAATATTATTTTTTTACCTATATATACCCACATTTCACACACATATATTTTTACCTATCATCTATATATCTTTCATCTCATCTATATAATTTTACACTCTACAAAAAAAATGGAAGGGTCATCCAAAAAATCAACAAAGCCTATAAAATTTAGGCCAAAAGTTCAATCTCAACCGCGACCCGAACGAACCCAAGCCGCCCCCTGACGAACCCAACCACCTCCTCAACGACCACAACCACCTCCTCAACCAATTCCAAGCTATTTCCCGCAACCTCAATATCCAAACTACTACCCTCAAAGTTCAACCGATCCAAACATACTATCTCAAGATATGGATCCAAATTATTTATCTCAATTTTCGCTTGATATGGATCCTAATTTTTTATCTCAATTTTCCTACAAATACCAAAACCAACTGTATCGTGATCCAAACGAAATCATCCATTCAGAATCCGAAGACGAAGGAGAAGATGAGGATGTTGATGAAGAAACGGAAGAGCAGGATGTTGATGAAGGAGAAGATGAAGAAGTTGAAGTAGAAGAAGTCGAAGTTGAAGATGTTGGCGCCAAGCCGAAAAGACAACACAAAAACCGGTTACCACCAAAGAGATGGACGGAAGAAGAAGAAATTGTCGTGGTCCAAGCTTATATTCATAAGACACAAAATAAAATAAAAGGAAATCAACAAAAAAGTGATTCGTTTTGGAAGAAAATCTTTTCGCATTTTACCGCTTTATTTGGTGAAAACGATCGAACCGTTGACCAAGTGTCTTGAAAGTGGAAGGATCTTAATAAAAAAATGACCGCCTTCAACAGGTGTTCCAACAAATGGTAAGATTTATTTTCCAAATTATATAAGTATTTTTTAATTTTCTTATCTAACGTTTCAAATTATATATATATATATATATATATATATATATATATATATATATATATATATATATAGGGGCATGTTCTTTTGAGAACCAACCATATGTTGAGAACCGAAAGAACCGCACAAAACGTGTACATATCGCTTTAGTGAAAAAAGTAAAATTCAACAACAATGTTTTATTTATCTCTTCCCACTCTTAGTTTGAGTTTATCTCCTCTCTCCTGAATTTTTTTAAGAAAAGTATAAAAATATGCATATATGCATTCATTTGTGCATATAGTGTGAGTGCATATATGCATTTAAAAAAACGACCATAAATTCGAGGTCTTTTAAAACCAAACCTTAAACATATTGAAATGTACATGAATTCTAGTCAATTTATATTATAAATAGAGGAAGAGTTAATGCGGTTCTCACGGTTCTTAACATATTGTTGGTTCTCAAAAGAACATACCCATATATATATATATATATATATATATAGGGGAGGGTTCCAGAGAAAACCACAAGTTAGACGAAAACCAAGAAAACCATTAAAAAAACCAATTTTACCCAATCATATAATAATTTTTATTTTTTGTTTTAGTTTATTTTTATTTATTTATAAGAGTATCAATGAAATATTAAACATTTTTACCAAAAAACATTTTTACACATAGTGTTACGTATACGTAAACATAAAACAAAAAAATTGTGGTTACGTATACGTAAATCAAAAAAATTGTTTTTAAATACGTATACGTAAATAAAAAAATTGCCTAAAATGATGTGGTTTTCTTGGTTTTCGCCTAACTTTGTGGTTTTCTCTTGATCCCTCCCCTATATATATATATATATATATATATATATATATATATATAAACAAAGAAGGCCGAGTGGTACAACTGATTTGGACCTTGTTGAAGCGACTTTAAGCCATTACACCGAATCGCATGATCATCTCGTAGAACCGTACTTGTCGATTGTATTGCAACGTAAACGTGAAATTGCCGCAAAGTATGGATGGCAATGCACATTTTAGATTTTAATTTTTTATTATCTAGCTTTTATTTATTTTGTAGGTTTTTTATTTTTAGTTGTATCATGTTAATTTTTATTTAATGAAATTGTTTTTTTTTTATTAAATGTTTATTTTTTTTTACAAAAAAAGTTGGTGAGTAAATGAGTAGGATGTTTTCAATAAAATCTGAGTAAATGGGTAGTTTTGAGATGACAGAATTCTATCAGGTTTGGTAAGTAAATGAATAAAAGGGTAAATGACCCCCATCACCCTTATCCAACTGACGTTGTCAAGTGTCTTCTCTTCATATGCCTAAACCATCTCAGTCTCCCCTCTTTTATCTTATCTACTATATTAGTCACCCTAATTTTTCCCTAAAAACACCATTTCCCTAAAAACCTCATTTTTATATATATAACATGAAGTATATTATTTAGTTATTTTATCATAATTTAAGATATAAAATAATTAGTATGTAAATACATATATAATTAATATATCAAATATAGGTGTTAATCCCAGTGAGGAGGCTACCTAATATAGATGTGAATCCTGGTTATGTCACCCCGATCCATTTTATCTCAAGGGCCTAGTCAAGCTAACGAGCTTCATTATAGGCTCGATTTCATTTAAGCTCAACTCGATCCTAACTTTTAACGAACCAATCTCATAGCTCACGAAAGGCTCGTTTACCCCCTTAAACTCACTAAGCTCAATTACACCCTCAAGTCCTAACCGGCTTGGTCAGAACCACCATGCATTCATATTTAGAGTTTAACACCTAGACTAGATGGCACCAATCTCTGGACCTAGCATTATTTTCTAATATCTGTCCCTTGATCACAATAATATCCCCCTAATACCATGAATACAAACAATCCTAGCCAAATAAAGATATTATAACAATTGCGAAAAAACAATATATAAAAGAAAAAGAATTCGCAATAATCACATTCCTACCAAACTTTAACACCAAACAAGAAAACTAGAAAGCAATAGTTAACTGCAGTCTCCTCTTCATCTGGTCATATTTTAGTCCAAATAATTAGAAATACACGCAGATCCCCAGATCAGCATTTGCAGATCCTCATTTTCTGGAAACCTGATCCCTGTATAGTTTTTTTTTTCTCTTCCAATTAAAGAATTTGCATTAAATGGTCAACCATAGTCAAGGGTTGACATTGCAATCGGTCAAGAAATGGTTGTCAGGGTCTAAAAATTTTCTCCAGTGAATTTTATAATTTGGAATACCAAGTTCAAGCCAGGGTTTCATGTTGCCATTGAAGTGTAATACAGCTGCTTTGTTAATAGCTTCATTAGTAATGCCATAATTATGACCCAGTCCGGATAATACCCATGTGTCATCGAGAGCTACAAGTAAATCTTGAAAGGTCAACATGGTCGCTCCTAGTGTTGTTTCAGTCAAATGCTGTTCAAAAAGGAAAAGGTGATGGTCAACACATGTTCTTGGTATATAATATTTGTTGACGTGGCATTTTTGACCCGTTCATGGGTCAATTTGGGTTATGTTTTATGTGCCAGAATAGAAATGAAGTTTAAAAGGACACGGGTCAAATCTGTCTTTAATTGAAAATTGGATCAAATGAACAAGAACACAGCAGATTTTAGGGGGACTCCCAGACTCTTTTATATATTGATTCAAAGAAAAATACTGGTACATTCTAACAAGTAATTCTACTCCCTATTTATAATGAAAGATAATTGCTTTCTAATCTACAAGGAAATGACCCTAAATTGCATAAATCAAGCTCTGATTAATTCTGGCCAGAAGTGATCAGACAGCCTTATTGACGAGCTGGAATTAACCTATCAATCACCCCTTTAATTCCAGTCCTTTTGCATCCTTCTCTTATCTTTGTTCTTCCACTTCATTTGTTTGAAACAAACCTGCTTGGCATGTTCTTTGAATTCTGCATTCTTTCCTTCAGCTTCTAACTTTGATGTAACTTTGCTCTTTATTTTCTTGGCTTGCGCTTTTCCATCACCGGACATTTGCATAAGTTGTTCCATTGTCATATTAGTTGACAAGCTTACCTCCGTGCTAGCTTCCTTTCCTTCCTTACTTTGATCATTCAACGGTTCATGGTTTCTTTTCGCTTCACCAAGACTTTCTGCTTTCGCCCCATAACATGCAATTGGGATGTTCTTGCTATCTTGGACTGTACTATCAATCAGACTTGCTGGACTTTTCTTACTAACATCTGGGTTTCTGAACTGGGCCACAGGGATTGTCCCAAACTGAATTGGGCTTACATACAATTCTGGTTTCTTCTCAATAGTTACTGCATTGCTGATCTTTTCAATTGTTGGCTTAATATTTGGTACTGATCTTGAGCCTTTCATCTCACCTGGTACTGAACCTTTCTTTACATCAGGTACTGATGTGGTCTGGTGCTGTTCACTGGTCTTAGTTGTTTCAGAAAGTAAACATACCTGGAGCTTCACTTTGTACAATCTATTCTTGCTTCTCTGAACCTTCATCAGCAGATTGTTAGATCTTTCATAAAGCTTTAAAATTCCATCTGCCATCACGACCTTACACCCCCTTTCATCTAACTGCCCCAAGCTAAGGATGTTGTTGCTTAGTTTAGGTATATAGAACACATCGCCAAAGACCCTATGATCACCGTTCTTATACTGCACGGTTACATAACCCTTACCTCTGATTTCAACCGTTGATCCATCCCCAAATTTTACTAGACCTGTTACTTTTTCATCCAATTCAGAAAAATAGCTCCTTTGCCCGGTCATGCGGTTGCTTGCACCGTTGTCTAAAAACCACGTTCCATCTTCACACTTATCTTTAGCATACACCTCAGGAAACACTCTCTTCTCGTTCAAAGTCACCTTCGAGCATACTGCCATTAGCAAGGTTGGATCGTCATCCTTTTCTTTCCATGCTAAATTCACCTCTTCTTTCCCTTTTGCTGGGAGCTTTACACTCGCTTGAATAGTGCCCGATCTTGTCACAGTTATAGCACCTTAGATTCTTCCTTCTGTCTTGTCTCTCATTCTGATCTTCAAAATTCATTCTTCTGTCTTCAAAATGTCCTTCTTGCTCAGATTCTCGATCATTGTTGCAGGAATTTCTATTTCCTCTTCCTCTTCCATGAAACCGACCTCTTCCTCTACCTCGATAGTGATCTGTTCTCTGATTATTCTGGCCTTCAGTTTGGGTGAACAGGAGTTTCCCTTGGGATGACTCTCCATTCACACCTTTGAACTTGTTCCTTTCTTCATATGCCTTTAACCGCCCAACTACCTCTTAGAATGACATGCTCTCGATTTCTGCAAACTGCTTAATCGAGGATACAATAGGCAGATACTTATCAGGCATAGAGTTCAAGAATTTTCTTACCAGTATTTCATCTTCAAGTGATACTCCTAGAGTCTTGTATTTGGTTTGCACACCCCCCAACTTGGCAGCAAAATTATCTCTAGTCTCTGCCTCATCCATCTTCAAGGCTTCGAGCTCGCTTCTCAGAGTCTGTAGTCGAGCTTTCTGGACCCGGTCAACCCCCAAATACCGAACACGCAAAGCCTCCCACACATCCTTAGGTTCGGTGTATTTAGCAACTTGGAGAAGGATTTCTTCCGGTATTGATTGAAAAATCATCGCCAAAGCGGTGTACTTCTTCTTCTCCTTCGTTGTATTTCCTGTAATGGTGTCTTTCAAGCCATTAGCAGCAAGAATCGTCTTCATCATAATCGACCACGCCGTGTAGTTGGTCGACGTGAGTTTGGGACACTGCAAAGAGACGTTGCTTGTCTCTCTTGCAGCATGTACCAGTGCGTTCTCATCATTCCCTCCTGGCATCGATGATCACTTCCTTTTTTCTTCTCGGTCTTCCTCGTACCAGCGATCTTGGCTCTGATACCAATTAATTGAAAATTGGATCAAATGAACAAGAACACAGCAGATTTTAGGGGGACTCCTAGACTCTTTTATATATTGATTCAAAGAAAAATACTGGTACATTCTAATAAGTAATTCTACTCCCTATTTATAACGAAAGATAATTGCTTTCTAATCTACAAGAAAGGAAATGACCCTAAATTGCATAAATCAAGCTCTGATTGATTCTGGCCAGAAGTGATCAGTCTTAACGGGTTGACATTCAAGCCAAGTGTATTATAACACATAAAACCTCCTAAATCATTTTATTCAAAAAGCTAGATTATTATTAAAATAATAAACTTTCTCATCATAATCGACAAATAATGATAAAAGAAAATCATAATCTTGGATAAAAAATGTTTGGTCAAACCATCTTGACCTGACCCGTTCTACCTTCTCTTTTTTTACCTGTTACCCAACCCTAGCCCCCCTAACAGTCTATTTTGCCACCTCTATGATATATTGTCAGCAAAACAGGTTAATGGAAAATTGGTTCGGACGTTTGGTTGTGTTGATATGACACAAAGGTCACAACTCACACGGATCCGTTTTGTAGGAGTCAAACAGGAAGATGCGATTCAAAACACGTTTTATCCAAAAAAAACTTATTTTTTTAATAAACAGTTTTGTGTCAACTGTCAAATATCATTACAAATTATATTATTCCAACAATAATCTTTTTTTTTCAAATAGAATTATTTATGAGGTTTTATGAGTTAAAAAATAATACACTTTAGATGACTTTCAACCTGCTAGACTCATTTCATTTTCAGATGCTCTTTGTTCGACCCTTTAAAGATAAATCACAACCTGAATCGACCAATTTAGAAGTTAATGGGTCGAAATTCCCACCTCTAGTTACAAAGAAGCAGAATTAAGAAATAGATAAAAAGATAACTCACCTTTTGCACCAAATCTTGAAACATTCTAGTAACATCACGTTCCCTCCACCGAACCAAATCAATAATATTTAACCCGGACTTCCATGCACACGAATTGCCATCGTAATTTTCTTTCCCCAAATATTTTTTAATTGCACCAAACTTCACCGCGCAAAAATGCACTGCACCAATAACTTTTTCTTTCATGTCAAGATTCCACAAGGCTGACAAATCACGCTGGACCACAATATCATCATCAAGAACAATGATCTTCTTCAAAGTTGGAAATATTTTTGGTAGGGCATAATGCCAATGAGAAAACGTGGATATGTATTCGGTTCTACTTTCAGAAGTAGATAGGAAAGAGACACGTAATTCTTGGCGCATTGACGAATGAGAAGGCGTTTGACCTTCTAGAAGGTTAAGATCTTCAATGTTCAACACTTGAATTGTTGCATCCTTGTAAGTATTAGTAAAGAACCACATTTTCATGGAGAAGAAGCTTTGCTTATCTGTTAACACATGAAACACCAGCTTCCTACTGGCCTGAAAATAATGTTGATGAGTCTCTTGTATAGAAAGAGGTGATGAGTAGTAGAGGTGCCAATTTTGACCGATTCGCTTATGAATGAGTCGATTTGGGTACAGGTAAAATAAAAAATATATATAAAAAGTCAAACAGGTCAAAAGTCACCCAGAGTGATAAAAAACCTATTATTATTGATATAACATCATATATGTGTGCGTGTGTGTGTACACTCATGAATTTCCCAATATCATATTTACTCTTTACACATTAAAAATATCATATTTACCTATTTCATAGTAAATAAAATAAAATTAGTTCATTTCATTGAATAAATCAATAGGAAAACAAATGTTATTATTGTGAATCATGTCGATGCATATTCAGTGAAACAAGCTTTTATAAGCAAGCAACTGATTTATGAGATTTACTATGAAATAGATAAGTTAAATATTTTTTGTGTTTTGAAAGGGTAAATATGATATTTTGAAATTTAGAGGTATATGTGAAATTTAGAAGGATATATATATATATATATATATATATATATATATATATATATATATATATATATATATATATATATATATATATATATATATATATATATATATATATGAAATTGTCCCTTTAATTTTTGTAATCAAAATAGACACATTAAGTATTTACAAAAAGATTATTGATTTTGGACAAAAAAAACAGGCAACCCAACCCGTTCCGACCAGTACAACGATCTATCTATTTTGACCCGTTACGCAACCTACCCAATCTGCCAATTTTGTCACCTCTAATAAGTAGATTAATAGCAATAAGAACATACTTTTGCATGCATAACCGTTGAATTAATTACTACCGATGATGCAAGCACGTTGTTGGAAAACATAACATAGTGATGCAGGTCTGGGTTTAATAAACTCTCTGACACATCAGCATCAACATCAACAGGTGAAGTTTTGAAATACTCGACGGTTAGTCTCATTGACAGACAATGGAGACTTTTTGGCGTTGTTTGGACTGCTAGTTGGTAGAGAAAAGCACCCTGTTTCATATGAAAATCGGCTTCATCTTCTGTTAAATCAACTAATTGTCTTAACTTTTTGTCAACGTTGTTACAGTCAACAGCGGCTGATTTTGCTTTGGTAATTATAGTTTCCATTTTTTGCAGCTTCGTCTCAACCCTGACAATACCCATAATCTTTATTTTTAGTGTCTATGGAAATTAAAAATACAGAAATACAACATTTAAACGATGGGATTAAAAGGGAAAAGGAAAAAAGGACAAATCACAGGAAATAGAAACAAACTTCACAATAGTTCCTGAACTTGGCGAAAAACTTCAAATTAGGTGCAACATGGAAACCAACTTCAAATTTATTTACTGATCATTACGATGAATGACTTGCTGGTAGCAGGTCATTTTACCTGATTATTAAAAAAATTGCTGACGTGTCATCTTATCATTTTAGTGTATAATTGAATAAGCCACCCAAGTATGCATACAAATTCATTTATACCAAATCAAGCCAAAAACATGCCTAGTGAAGAAAATGTGGTTAACATTTTGAGAACATGATAATACCATTTTATTGAGCTATCAATAAGCAATTATTAAATGACAAAAGATAGGGTGTTTTGGTCATTTTTCAATATTCCAGCATGTTCTTAACTGGATTTGGTATAAACAAAACTAGATGAGTACTTGGGTGCCTATAAAGTAGTTTATATATATGGGTGGACTTAATGAAAAAAGTTGAGTACTTGGGTGACCTCCACATACTATATCCCTAATTCCTTTTTGCATTGCATATATGGCATCTGATGATGTGGCTAGCATGACCTCAAATTCTCAATCAATGCACATAAGCAATTTTCAAGTAAAGTCATTTAAATAAAATTGGTTGATAAAATCGGTAATAAGTTGACTGTTAAAATAACAAAAAAAAAATAAAGTTATTTTCTATTTCCTGAGTTTCCCCTATAACAAAAGGAACAGGTGAATATATTCTTAAGAACTTACTGTGGTGGAAGATCTGTATCTGAAGTACTGTCACTGAAAATATGTTCAAATTCTTGGATAGTTTGCTTCATTTCTTGTGAAAGTTGGTCAAGTTCTGGAAGCTTTGCAATGCTGGGATAATAAGCTCGAGCCACATAAAGCTGGTCTTTCATTTTTTTCACAATAAAATCTTTCATTTTTTCTCTATGTTGTTGACGCCATAAGCAATAGCTCCCAAATTTTAATTCACACGTTTTTTCACTCTCACCAACGACTTGAATTGTGTTAGTGCCTTCGGCTGATGAACCAACTCCAACATTCTAGATGACAGGATTAATTAAAACATATACAATCAGTATAAATTCAAATAGGACTATGCCAGTATATCCTTCTAAAAGTTCATAATTCATATATATCCTTCTAAATTTCATAATATGATTAATATCATATTTACCCTTTAAAAACATTCAAATATCACATATACCCATTCCATGGTAAACAAAATAAAACTAGTTACTTAATAAGTTACAACAGCATGTTTCCCTAAATAAAATAATAAAATAAAGAGGATATTATTTGTTGAGATGATTCAGAGTTTATATGTTGTTTCCATAATCGTAAATTCAGTGAGACGGATTCATATAAGTAACTAACTTCATTTATTTGTTATGGAATGAATAAATAAAATATTTTTAGTGTTTCAAAAGGGTAAATATGATATTATGAAATTTGGAAGGATATATAAGGATTTAATCCCCTTACAAATCATTAAAAAATATGCATACATGTTTATTTGGAGGTGGCTTTGATACTTGTATAGGTACAGCAAAACCTGCAGTTATTTCAAAGATACATAAGCAGTTTTATCTATGGTGGCTGAAAGGCAATGAAAAACCAGATGTCTTTAAAAGAGCAAAGTGTTAATATTCTAAGAACAATGATCTACCAGTGGTTTTGTTCTCAGCTTCCTTGACAGGATTCCTTCCAACATCCTGAACAAAAAAAAGCATGACAGTGAGATAAATGAATAAGAAGCTTTCTTAAGCTTATAAATGAATAACATGGAGATCTAAAGGCCTGAAGTAAAAAAATTATTATCAACTGGAGTTGGGCGCCCGGCACCTAGGGGTTTAAATTAATGGATTATCATTTAGTTTAAAAACTAGTCCTGGAAAGAGTGAGAATCCATAGGTAGCAAATAAATATAATTGTTTGAATAGTTAAGATTAAATGCAAGAAGTTTCAAAATGTATGCATTATAATTTAGTTTAGAATCCAACCCTGGAAAGGAGTGTACGTAAGTAGCAAATAAATATAATTATTCTAAATTTAGAAGTGGAGTTATGCAACATGGTCATTTAGTTTAGAAACTAGTCTTGACAAGGAGGAGCACACATAAGTGTCAAACACATGTATTTATTTAAATAGTTTAAAGTTTAAAAATCAAGTCATGCAAGAAGTTTCAATATGCCAGACATACAAGTAAAAGAGTTGAGATTTCTCATATTGAGGAGAGAATTGTTGGGTTCGAAGGCCTTTAGGCCAATTAGGGTTAAGTTGGCTAGTAGGGCCGGCTTAGTTTCTAAGCGGGCCTACTATTCGGGTTTCTTGTTCTCTAAGTCATTTAACCTAATTGTTCTCTATTTAAGTCATGTCTATGTAATTGTAAAAGTGTGCACTGAAATATAATAAGATCCTTAGTTGCAAAGTGGATGTACGTCTACCGACCGAACCACTATAATTCTCGTGTTCTGTTTATTGCTCTTTCGTGTGTGTGTGATTGTGTTCCGCTGCGTATACCTAACAAGAATGACGTCACTTATTCATTCACATTTTTCAGAATATCAAATAGAACAAATAAATCTATCTCCCTAAGTACTTGGCTGAAAATTAAAGGTCTTTTCATGTACACCAATTTTTACAATTTGTTGTTTCTTTGGTATCTTCCATAAAGTAAGTGGGTCAAGAAGCTACCAATAACTGGTGTAACTGACAGACAAAAAAACCTATTCTCCCCTTTATGCTTGAGTAGGCGAGTAGCAGCAATAAATCAAGTACACGATAAGATACATACATACATACATATGTATGTACGTATGGTTATTGAACGTTTTAATATTGAATAATATACATATGGCTGTTACTGCACATGGCTTCTATGATATGCTTCAGCCTCAAATGGAAACGTAATGTTCAGAAGGAGCGGTTAGTGCTTAAGCTAGCAAATTTTAACCGAGCATAGGATACAAGGTAGAGAGGCATTTTGTCCATGACAAAGAAGTAGAATTTGTACAGTTATCAAACATGTCAAAAGTAATGAACTAGCTGCAGACGTATGCATAAAATCATCCGGGTAATGTAGGACTACCGACCACAATAATAGGATATTCATATGCATGATCTAAATGTATAATGATATGATCTAAATGTATAATGATATCTTAGGGATGTAAACTAATAGAATTTATATCACTGATTTATTGTTTGGTGTATCTGCCTAATCTATATTATTTGCTAGTTACTAACATAATCTCTACTCTCTAGTGCTGATTTCATTGTTATTATTCTTGATAGCTCATTTCTTATGGAAAATCGGAAACCCATATTTTAGTAGTGAACACAAACAAACACAAGCCAAAATTAACTTCAAACTTAGTAAAAACAGCGAAGTAGTCCCAGTTACATAAGAATTATTTTCTGTCTTTCCTTAGACATGTTAACAAACAAACACCTAAAACACAGGTACAAAACTAATCAAAATTAAATGTAATTCAGTTATATGATAAAACGAGATGTAATATTTTAGAGTTCACATGCTAAACAATTACTCTCCGGTATGATATCTCAAATAAGCATGCTTAGAAATACATAAAAGCCCTTGATCAAATAACTTGACACATCTAATGTAACATTCTTTTTTGTTTGCAATTAGCTTTTAACATAACTACTAGTATTTAATAACTACAATAAGACAGGCATAGGAGTCACACCAACAATTAATACTAATAGTACAAAAGTTGAGTCTTAACCATCAAAGCAGTAGTATGCAATGAACCTTTGGAAGAGTTGGTCCAAGATTTCTCAAAAGTCCATTTACAGGTGTTGATAGCCCTCCCTGCAAATAAATAATATCAGTGTAAGTTGAATCACATATTCAACTTATATCATATTTCATAATAAGCATATGATTTTCAAGGGGAGTTATGCTTCGCGTGATTGTAGCCTTTTATTTTTCTTTATGTGAAGAATGTTACATTAGCAAGTGTGAGTATAAGGTCTTACTTTAATTAATGGTGAATCTAAAGTTGCATCGTTTCTTGATGAAGCAGAGCCCCTTTGCTCAGTAAATCCTGTGAAAAGCATATCCAAATACGTAAGAAGTTCGTATTCACCGTCCAATAAGATTTGCAAGTAAGATCAATAGAGCATTCACATGGAATAATTCAGATCTAGGTTGAAATTTCGCTTCATACTAGAGAAAATCTGACTAAACCTATTTACTCTTCTGAATCTCACACCATGAAGATAAACGAGAGATAATCAAATGCAAAAATAACAACAAAAACAGTTTAGATCTGAGTAGCAAAGGGCTAAAAAAGTTGAAACATAATCTACACTCTCTAATGCAGCCATACTTGAAATATTAACAGGATTTAGATCGAAATAGAGTACATCTCGGTGGCAATTGCATCAATCAGTACACTCGATCCAAATCGTCTGTCACTGTTACTAATCAGATTGGATTACATATATGACCGGATGAACAACAGTTGAATAAACATCAAAGAATGAAGAACATCATGACGAATCAGATCTAATCAATCATGTAACCAATCTAGGGCAAATTTGAGGAACGGAAGATTATACCTGTGTGCGCACCGGAGTAAAATCCGTTATGGAGACCTAGTAAGAAAGCAAGAGGAACTAGCATCGAAAGCAAAACGAGACCTAACACTGCGATTACAAGCCAGCTCCATCGTTTCTTCCCCGGCATGGTGTGGTATGGTGAAATCGCACCACCCTTCATCCCCCACCACCACATCTACTTCACTGTATTTATTGGAGTTCTAAGTAATGATAGTATTGACAAGAGTTGCACAAATTAGTCTCCAACTTTGTTCAAGTACATATACACCCCCTTTGTTTTGAGATATTATTTGAAACACTTCTTGTAATGTTCTTTACTTTCTATCACTGTCGATATTACGTAACTGGTCTGATTTAATCACGTGTACGAGAGTTTATATTTTTTTTTGTCATCAAACATAGAAGAAACACATCCTTGTTGGTTGGTTGTCCACCCTTTCATAAGGGAGGTTGTAAGTTTGAGTCCTTCTCAGGATAACTCTTGATTTTTTTTTGTTATCGGCTACTCTTTGTAATTTTTTTATTGGAGTTAATTACAAGGAAGGTCTCTTTGGTGAGGCCTAGTTTCATTTTTGGTATACACAGTGGGTCCAAAAGTGTGCACGATCGTTACAAAAAGATCCTCACATTGGATGGACGTAAAAATATCGTTAAGACCAATGTTTTCAGAACCGGACCGGACGTCGAACCGGTCTCCTTACCGGTCCACTGGTCGGACCGGTCCGACCGGTCGGACCGGATTTAAGAACCGGACGACGTCATAAATATTATAAAAGTATATCAGTCTAAATAGCTTTTAATCCTTTCAAAAACCACCAACAAGTCAATTCCAATAATTTTAAACTAACAATTACCTACGAAATAAGAAGCCAGGAGACTTAAAAAAGATTAAAAAAAAATAAAATAGTCAAGCGGTTCAACCGGTCCGACCACCCGGTTTCCGGTCCGACCGCCGGTTCAACCGGTCCGACCACCGGTTCGCTGCAGAAACGGTTCAACACATGTAACCGGACCGGTCAGACCACCGGTTCCCGGTCCGACCGGCCGGTCCGGTCCGGGTTTCAAAACATTGGTTAAGACTCCTCATGTGCTGCCCATGTAAGGACATTATGGTCATTTCATAATACCTTATTTTTGCCACACATATTAGATGTTAGAACACATTGGTTTGGTCTCCTCTCTTATCTTCTTTTCCATTGTTCCTTAAATCCCTGGGAATTGTGGTATGTTTCTGTGGGAAATACGCCATCGTTCGTACATCATGGACCCATAAAAACCCTGTACGAAGGTTTTACTCATGCCCACACCTGGTATGTCCATCTCTCTTCAATTTTATTTCGATGTGTTATGGGATTTTGATATGATTTTGATACAAGATAAAAAAAACTTGGGTCTTAATATAGGTTATATGTTTGATTTCAAGTGAAATACTTATTATTTGTGTTAGCTCCATTTTGTCTATTCGCTGAGCTTTTCGTTCAACCACATTAATACTATGTGGTATGTACTTAAGGTTGTCTTGAGATACCGGAAAGTGTGCATTGTAGGAGGGATCAGAAATAAGAAGGAATGACAACGTAATAATAGATATTGGTGAGGGTAAATAATATTATTTACATTTATATATTCCTTAAGTTTGAGGTTATATTACATTAACATTAAATTGTCTTTGATTCTCTAAAGGTACATGTCAACCATAATCCGTGAAGTGTTACATCAAAACTAGATAGAACTCTACTTTTGATAACTTACACATGACACAAAATTCTGAGAAGGATGTTGATTTGTATAAGATCAAACATTCTAATTACAAACGTATTTTGCATGATGATCTTACAAGAACAACGATTGACATAAAGGTAAGTATATTTGAAAAAATACAAGGGATCTTTAATTAAAAGCTAAAAGAGTTTATATGGATACTTATTTGAATAATAATGTAACATCATAACTTTCATATACTATCACCAGCAACACATATGTTTGCCGTTCAAAAAAACAGCATATATGCTTAGTAAAAAAACATGTTTTTAAATAATTTATATATACATAAGTATGTGTGTGTGCACGCATACCACTAGCTTGGTCCAGTGGTTAAAGGCGATGAAGGACGAACTTGCCCACGCAGGTTCGATCCCGAGCCAACCCGGGTTTTAGTCCGAAGTGCGTTACGCTAGCGGGTCTTGGCCCGTGTAGCGGCGCAACGGCTGTCAAATGGCAGCAGGCTCCATGGTTTCCCGGTGAATGCCTAACCTCTCGCTCTGAACCCTCGGGCCCGGTTTAGACAACGTAGTGGTCAGGTTGGAGGGGTGACAGGGTCTCCGACTTGTCGGAGATGCGACTGCCACTCATATTGAAAGTCGCCGTTCAAAAAAAAAATGTGTGTGTGCACGCACCATCATGTCTATGATTTTTTAATATACGAGCCTACTCTTCATCGAAATACATTTTGATACCTCGATCGAAAAATATGTTTGCGTGTATTATATGGATATCCAAACAAATATCAATGTATTTGTACTATATACTTATATAGGACGACTTTCGCACGCATGCAATATATTTTATATTTATTTTTGTAAATTACAAAAATATGAAAGGAATATTTACTGCTTTAATACTGAATATCTTAACATATATTTTTTAATGAATGTAATTAAATATTAATGTTTCTTGAACTATTAAGTTTAATGTCCATCTCATAATTATCCATTTTTAAATAAACATTATTTGGGTATTTAATAAAGATTTATTTGCATTTTTAGATTTTTTTTTAACTAACACATCACCTAGCTTTTCTACGACAGATACACGACAACCTGCATATTACATGATTTGAACCCCAAACTTTTTTGATTATGAGATACACCACTAAAATGTCCCATTTTTAGATATAATATTTTTTGATATTCCACTAAAGGAAAACATGCTCGATTATTATTTATTATTTAACTTATATACTTGTATACATACCCGGGAGTTATATATAATAATATTAACTTACGACTCGTGTAATACACACGGGGTGAAAAATATCAATACATAAAATTCTTAATTTTTTATGTATATATATTTTACAGATGTAAAAATATATTACATATATTAAGGATAGAAAACAAAATTTAAAATATGTAAAAAGTTTATGTATATATATTTTTGATATTCCACTAAAGGAAAACACATTATATACTCGATTATTATTTACTAATTATTTAATTTATATATTTTTATACGTACTTGTATATACTCGATTATTATAATTATTCCGCCGGTGCATGCATCCTCCCTTTGACAGTTTGGTTTTTTAAACCGTAGCCAAACTGTCAGTTTGGTTTCCAAAACATTCCCAGCTAACAATGAAACAAATACACCCAATAATTGTATTATTTTCACCAACAGTAAAACAATTATATTAAACTACACATGTAGTAGTATGTTAGCAATACATGAGAAGAATTTGAAGTACAAAAAAGACCACTAACCTGAAGAAATACTACCAGATATTTTTCGGGCTTCTTCTCGAATGCTAAAAAGGTTCATCTGAATCTCTCGGGAAATCCGGCCTTCTACAAGTTGAACGGGCAACCACATTTTCGGCTCCACTTCAACCGTGTACAAAAGAGTTGTATCATATTGTTGACCAGATACAAAACCACTTTGTTCATACTGCACCATAAATAAGTTCATAACACCATTGCAAGTAAACAAATAGAGTATCTAGATTCTAGAGACTGAGGCATTTTCATAAGCTAAGAGCGGGTGTTTGGGACCGCTTATTCACAGTGTTTCACTTAAAATAAGCTGTTCGGGATAAGCACCTTCAAACTGCTTATCTAAAACAACTTATTTCACTCGGACAATTTCAAACACCCTAAAATGGCTTATTGTTGTATCAAATAGCTCGTGATTCGCTTCAAAAAAGCTCGCTCAACAGCAACTCATAAACAAACGAGCCGGGACCTCGCTCTAGTTAAGCATGCCTTTACTTTTATAGGCAAAAGAAAACCCACCCGCCTTTTTTTGTTGTTATATCTATCTATATGTGCAAGAAATATTATTATTTGTGTTGTATTTATCCATATGTGCAAGAAATACAAAATTTTCGAACTTTAAAAACTAAACAAGCTGGCTCAAGCTTTATCCGAGTCAACTCGTTAAGAGTTTTCAAGCTGAGATGAGCTGGCTTGTTTAATTTCGATCCTGAACTCAAGTTAAAGTTGGCTCAGCTCGCTAAGAAGCACTAATCAAAATGCAATAAGCAGGTAAACAAACAACTTATTTCACTCTGGCAATTTAAACCACCCTAAAAACGGCTTATTGTTGTATCAAAATGCATTAAGCATATACACAAACAACTTATTTCGCTATGACAATTTCAAACACCCTTAAAAACGGCTTAATGTTGTTTCAAATTACACATATAAACAAACAGCTTATTTCACTTCGGACGATTTCAAACACCCTAACAATGGCTTATCGTTGTATCATAATGCAATAAGCAGATTAACCATTAACTGTGAAAACGACCAGATAAAACGCAGGTGGCCTTCAAGGGGATAAAGGCAGAAACCAGTGAAAGCTAGATTCGAATATGAGACCTCCTCAGGAGGGACTCAGAAACTTACCACTGTGTCACCCCTTTTAACTTTATTCCATAATCTATGAAGCATGAGGTATATGTAAACAAGGACCAATGCAGAGAGACTAAATATGGAAGACAAGCACAAAAAGAAAAGGGCTGACCTGCTCAATAGACCATTTTCCTTCAAAGACTTCAAAATCACCCTCAATCATCTTAAACTCTATATCACGCCTTTGACCATATGGAAGAACTTCAAAATCTTGTTCATAACAATCAACAACGCCTTTAGCACTGAATTTCAATCCAAATGCCAGATTCTGCTGGCCAATCTGTGAAGCCAAATTGGGGTATAAACCAATATAAATCCATGATTGTAACCTTAGGGCTTGTTTGGTTGACAGGATTACATGAATTCAATGGAATTGGAATTTAATTTCATTCCTTTGTCTGTTTGGTTGGCTAAGAGAATGAATTGGAATTAATTTCAACCAAATCCTTCGGTTGATGGAATTCACAATCCTTCAACATTTGAAATGAAACCTCACGAATGCTGGTAATTTACATAATAACCCTAGACGTTTTTCATTTTTTTAAAGATATTTGATTTTTGGATCTTTGTCTTATATTTTGTTAATTTTAAGTGGTAGTTTTGTCATTTTAGGTATCTCTACATTCCAATTCCATTAAAAAATGTATGAACCAAACACATTACGGATTTTCAAAAGAATCCTTTAAATTCCAATTCAAAATCCAATTCCAGTTCCAAAACATTCCGCGAACCAATCGCCCGCTTAGAGAATTTGGGTGAAATTAGAGCTTATGTTCTCAAAATTTGGGGGTTTGTGATCCAATTCAGATGGAAACCCTAATTCCATCATTTCTCCCAACATATACAGAGCTAAAAGGTAAAAATCACTTCAATGTCCCAATTAATCTAACAATTTCATACTTAATTAACAAACAATTGGAAGATCAAACGAGAATTTCATACCTGAAGAAGACGAGCAAAGTTTTTTCTCTTATCAAGCAGCTGGCTTACAACGAGACCAGGGATAATATCAGCCAGCCTTTCATAATCGGTCAAAATGCCCCAAATTGTTTGAAGACTGGCGTCAATGGCGACCTTTGACCGGATTCTCCGGCGGTTGTTGCTTACCTTTTCAATCTCAACTTCAATATCATCAACATCGCCGGAACTTGGTTCCGGTTCCGGTTCAGGCAATTGTTGCAAGTCACTATCGCTGCTACCTTTCAATGAGTCTCCACAATCTCCGTTGGAAGATGATGCAGCGAATGCTTGAAATTGAGGTATTGAAGTTGCAAACGTGGCGCCAAAGGCTAGCGGTAGCGGTGGTGGTTTTTGTGCGTATATTGGAGGATAACTGATGGTGGTTGCGGCAAAACTGTGGCTGCAGATGCCATCGGAAACGTTGACAGCAGCATCCACCACGTTTATCGGAGTGGTTGGTAACCAGAGTATCGTCATTCTCGCTGATTTTAACCATTGATGATCGATTTTCTCATCTCTACTAGATTCATATGGCTGTAAATTAAGGGGGTGTTTGGGATTATTTTAAAAAAAAGATAATAAGTTAAAAGTTTGTTTGAATAATTGATGAAAAAGTTAGTTTTAAAAGGATGAAGTTGTTTTAGAGAAGTAAGTATTTTTAACTTTTGGAAGAAGTCAAAAGTTGTTTTGGAGATGGAATCCCAAACACCCCTAAGTATTCCATTTCCACAATATCCATAAATTTAAGTTTTGATTAACTCGTGAACCTAAAGGCTTCTTATTTGTATAAATATAAATTTTTTATTATAATAAATATACATTTTTTTTATAAATATTACTATATTCAACCAGTGGATCATTTGATAACTCTAAATATTTTGAGAACTCCTATCAATGGTTTATATTTTTTAAATTTTTTATTTTTTATATATTATCATGTGTGTTTATTTATATAAAAAAACAATCAAACTAATTTTTACATATGTTTTTACATTTTTAAACTTTTACCCATACATGTGTTAGATAGTAAAATCTATGCATGACTACACATGTGTAAAAATTAGTTTGATTGTTTTTTATGTACATAAACATACACGACAATATATAGAAAATACAAATTTTTAAAAATATAAACCATTGATAGGAGATCTCAGAGTTCTCAAGATATTTAAGAGTTCTTAAATAATTCATTCCCTATCCAATAATATGATAAAAATAACTAAACAATATATATTTTGTTGTATATAAATAATTATATATATACACACAATAAACTAAATACATGAATTATTTTTTGTATCTCATAACTATATGTAGAATATATCAAGAAAATTATCACTCTTAGATATTTGTTTTTTATATTTTAAAGTACGTGCCTATAGAATAAATATTAAGAAAATCCACAACGAGAAGCTTCAAAAACGCTGCTATGTCACTCTTGCCCTTCTCACAACAAAAAACGGCTCCAAAAACACCCTTTCACAACCTCATGTATGGGTGTTCATCAACCATCAAATATGGCCGAACCGTCCAAATCGAATAACAAGATGAAAAAGGGTTAATCTATTTTTTTAACTGGCTCATTTCAACTCATGTCCATTCAGTTAGTCTGGATATGGGATAGAGGATGGAGTGCTCTCAAATAACATGTTTATTTGATTTGTCAAATAGGATAGCCTAGTAGCCATGTACAAGACTAACATATACGAATACGGAATATGATAAGACGATGCTTTTATGATCAATTAACCATCATTTCCTGATGCTCGGTAATGTTTAAATGTTATTATATTCTTTATTTCAAACAGTTATTTGTTTAAATGTACGGATATTATGAATAAGAGAATATCGTAAGACTTATTGACCATCATTTTACGATCTATTAACCAGCATTAACATGTTATGAATATGTCCCAATGCTCAATAATGTTTAAATGCTACTATATTATTTCAAACACTTATTTGTAGCCATTGAGGTGGTGGCTCAAAGGTAAGAGCAAAAGCCTCTTAACACCAAGGTACTAGGTTCAAGTCCCGAGAAGCTTAAAAAATTTGCCGTTAAAAAAAAACTTATTTGCAATTTATTATGTACTTGATTGTGTTTATACACACGTCTTTAAAGTTCATTTTACATATAACAAGATACGCATGATATCAAATTATCAGCATTTACAAATAATATCTCATACTCAATATCTTAACTACATTTTGATGAATCTGAATCAAACACTTGGAACCGAAATATGTAAAATACAATGTTAAACCAAATAAATTGATTTGTATCAAACACAGAATTTTGTCATTTTAGTCATACAATATATATTATAATTTTAAGTATTTGGAAAGTACATACTATTAAACCTAACAACACAGTGGGTGAACCCATTTTGATACATTTTCCCCCCTAATACGACTCATTTCAACCCATGTACATTTTGGTTAGAACTTGTTCGTTTTGATCAGCATCAAATTAATTGATACTCTTTTAAAACGACCTATGTTGACATACACCTGTTGAGCTAGTTTAAAGTGAACACGTAACTTACCTGAAACCGACCTTCCTAAAAACTAAATTTGAATCAAAACATTTACATATTCACTTTCAATCACTTATATAATGAAAATAAAGCAGGATATGATAAACTGGTTAACGGATACGTTGCTATTAAGTATACATATATTCGCAGAAAATTTAAGCGTCATAAATTACAAATGCGCGGTGCATGCTGCGTTTTAGCTGATCCTTTTGGATAACATAGTATTGATTTCTTCCTTTTTTTATTACAGTTTGTCACATATAAAAGGGCTTTGCTCAAGTTACTCCAAAACAATGGTTCTGATGTTTCTACAGCAGCATATTACTTATGGCAGCCAATGTTAAGGGCTTTGTTCAAATTGGAACACACAGAAAAGCAACAGAATGTAATGACCGTACAGGTGCTACAGTAATAAATTCAAGGGAAAATCAAGAAGACTTCTCTAAATAGACATTGACTTTTAGCCTAGAAAATACATAGATATCCACACTGAAAAAGTAAGCCAAGTCATGGTTCTGCACCAATGAAATGTCGACACGTGGTAAAAACCATGGCTAAATACCCGGCTTAGCCGGCGTGGTTGGCTGGCTAAGGGCCAGAAACCCCCGGCTAAGTGCAAAAAACCCCTGCTAAGGGCCTTATAACGGCAGGCTAAGTGCAGAAACCCCAGGCTCACGGCTAAAAAACCTAGACAGGCCGGCTATTTAGCCGTGATTTTTTGCCACGTGTCGACATTTCATTGGTGCAAAACCCTGACTTCGCTTAGTTTTTTATTAATTTTAGCCGGCTTAGCCGGCGGTTAAGTGAAGATGTCTATGTATTTTTAGGCTAAAAATCAATGCTCCTTGGTTAAATGTATATTTTTGTAATTTCCCCAAATTCAATCATATAAAAGAGTCAAGATCACAAGAAAATGACTAGATCACAATTTGAAATTATATCAATAAGATTCAACAACAAAGGCACTTGAAAACAAGCAAACTTCATATAGAATTATGATAAAGTATAATCAATTACTAAATCCATCAAAGACAAGATAATAAAAAGTAGAAGACAGAGAGATCCCTAAATGAACAAGCAAACTTCATATGTTATCACCCTACAGTCTTAACATCATCAAAATGTGGCACTTAATGAAATTCACAAAGATACTAGGAACTACTAGATAGAAGATAGATTCATACCGCAACACTTGTTAGATCGACTGTTTTAAGTAACATGAGGAGATACAAGGCTCTCCACAAACACAGGGACCTCACGAAGATTAGTCAGGAAGGAGGAAACCCTCAGGTAGAATATAATCCTTGGGTATTCTCAAGTAGTGCACGATATCATACTGACTCTCACGATCACGAGGCAACAGTTCCCATGACTGTTTTTCATCAACCATACATCAAATGAAGATATATGAAATATGCACAAACATTCTTTCACAATTCCCAGGTAGGTATCAGACTTACACTCATATGTTGCATCATCGGGTTGAGGTATCTTTTTAAATTCATCTTTAGATAAATCATAAGAAATAATTAAATACTTCGTATCTTCAATGTCTCTTACAATCCAGTAAAGTGCATCATTGCATAAGATACCAACCTTACGAACAAATACATACTTCACTTCTTCGATAACCCTCCAAATATTCGATTTCAAACTCAACACATGTTTGATTCTCACCGTTAGGACAACCTTGTAATCATCTTTGGATGAATCATAACATCTGCATGCGAATTCATTTATTAACAACATTCTTCTATGACGAAATTCGCTATCGCAACGATCTTCGTTGTAGTTATAGATCAGATGACGATTAATGAAACCAGGACTCTTGATTAAAGAATGCCATGACTTACAAACACTCTTGCAGCGGATCAGATTCTTCACATCTAATCCTATCAATATCCGCTCAACCACATCGTTGTGAATAACATCTGCCACTGATAGATGATGTGAATTCAGATGTTTGTTTGAGGATAGAACAAACCCTAAAAGAACTGTTATAGTCGGTTACATCACAGGTGAAAGTCTTTATCTTTATAGAATAATTTTGTTTAGTCGTAATCTTAATCTTTATCTTATTAAAAATCTTTATCGTTAAGTGGCAGCGATCTTTGTTGTAGTTATAGATCAAAAGCCCTTGGACTATCTTACTGATTTTGTAGATTTTCATATTTGGCATCAAATACTAAAATCGCTAAACATGTGTGGCCCGCGTTTGCTACTTGAACGACATATTTGATCCATCACTATCGTGTTCCCAAGCTGTGATCTAATTACCTGTTTCAAAGGAAATAAATATTTTGGGAGGAAAGTTAGGAGTAATAATTATTAAAAATCTTCATTTTATTTTCTTTACACTTCATTCTATTAGAAACCCATGAATATAGTTTTTTTTAGTTCATTCTGTTAAAAAACAACTCGGCACATAAATATTTTTCATATTCTTTTTACTTCCTTTAACTTTTCTCTTTAAAAAAAAATACTCCCAAACACAGTGTAGAATCATTTATCTGTTTGCTGCCTCGTTTTTGTGTTTGCTTAGAAGCAATTTTTTTTAATTATTTACATCTAAGAAATTACCAAGTGTGATTTTACTATGTAATTTTTTTCTAGATTTTTTAATTTTTCTTTTATAACTTTTCTTATGTTATCTATGTTTTTACATTTTTTTTTATTTTTATCTATATTTCGATATAATATTAACATAAATCGAGACATTACCGGAATAATTTTGAAATAAACAAACGCTTTTTAATAATTCTATATTGTTGTTCACCTTTCTACTATATATATAATCACATGCATACGTTGAAATTTGTTGCACTTCATAGCACTCATTTTTTTAACGGCTAACATCAAGACCCGTGGAGGATACTAACAAAATTCCTCTCGTCATGACCCCTTGTCAGGATTCGAACCCATGACCTCCACATGAAGAAAACCTTTAAAGGGAAACCCCCTGGCAATGGCATACCAGACTAGAAGCCTGATGACATCGTAACACTCACTTCTATCTTTCACAGTTTCACATAGTCAATGGATCGGGTCTTGATCCATGGATCCAATAGATCAACCCGCAAATTAATAATTTGGGTCGACCCATTCTAAAATTAAGTTCAATGTCTATTTTAAGTTAATTTTAGGGATGATGTCATGAAATAATAACCAAGTTTTCAATATTATTTCAACAAAGTCATTCATACTTTTTCTAATAACAAAAACCACTAAAGTCTAAAATATAATGTTTCAATCTTGTGAAAAAAAATTTATAAATGTTATAGTTTTTTAAAATTAAGTGACCTAAATGAAAGAAACATGAACTTTGGTTACTATTTTTTTTAGAACAACGAATTTTTTTACTGCTGTGAGACTTGAAACCAAGACCCCCAAACCTTTGTGCTCCAATAGGTTTTGCCTTTCCCACTAGGCCACCAACCCCAATGATACTTTGGTTACTATTTAGTGCTTGTCTTTTTCAAGTTCACTTAAATAGAACAAACATGAAATCTAGTTGTTATTTGGTGAATTTTTTTCTTCACAATTACTTACTATATTAAGTTAAACTAAACAAAAGATAATCACTAAATAATAATCAAGTTTCATATAACGCCAATTTAAGTTACTTAATTTAAATAAAAGTTCACCAGATAGGAACAAATATTGAAACATGAATAGTTTTGTTGTTAGAGAACGTGAGTTACTTTAGTGGAATACTGAAGAAACTTAGTTACTAACTATTAGGTGAAATATCCCCTTAGTTTTAGCAAATCCATCACCGGCATCACATGATGCCGCCACACACCCTCCACCACCACCGCCACAAAATGGCATTGCTATAAACTCAACTACATGTATTGAAAACTTAGAAGAACAACAAAACTGAGTCTTTTTAAACATGTTACTTAGAAAATGAAGTAGAGTATCAAGATTAGAACAATCTATAAGAGGGATATTTGTATTATGTTCAACTAAGAACAATCTAGAAGTAATATATTCAGTATGCTAGTAGCTTAATAGATGGATAATAGTAATTCAAGTGAGTAAACCTTCTTTTAGGCATTCAGCTATGCCATATTTCAGTTTAAACATTTTCTCCTTTGCCATCTGCAAAAAGAAAAAAAAAAGGTCAAACACACAATAAGGGTAGGAATAGGATTGGTCAACTTTTTATTTAAAAAAAAAAAACTTACCCTGTGAACATCTGCAAGTCTTTTCTGGGCATCACTAAGTTGTTTCTCTATCACTTCTTCAGTTTGCATGAGAAACTTTTTGTGTGACAGCCCTGTTAAAATTAAATACCAAAATTATTAGTAATTTGCAGAATTTCAGTTAGGGTTGTAAAATGAATCGATGATTCAATGAACCGTTCAACTTTATGTTTGTATCTTTAATACATAAAGTGCGGGTTGGTTTAACTAAATAGGTTGAAATTGCTACCTCTACCCCTATTAAAACAAAGTTTTATCGGGCTATACGCTAAAATTAGAGGTGGGAAGAGGCGCGGGTCAAATGGGAGCCGTGTCAGGCTGGGGTTGACCCACAAACAAGATTCAGGAAGTTATATGCATTGAAAATGTACTTTGAACTACTTTCAACCCGTTTGACCCATTTTTGGATAAAGCACAAAATTATTCTCAAACGGGTCGAAACCGTGAGCTCTACCTAAAATATTAAACTACCACGTTTCATCGGTCTGACTGACATATAAAAAATATCTAGAAAAAGAAGATCATACTTTGTTTCTCTACCATTCTGCTAACTTGGATTTGATGTGCTTCTAGTCCTTCAAGTGTGTTTTTGCACTTCTCAAGGTGTTGGTCCACCTCTTCTTTAAATTTCTCATATATGTGTTTCAGCTGCTCTTGTTGCTCTACATTAATTCAGAAAGAAACTTAGAAAGTAGAATATGGGTGGGTCAGGTAATGGGTGTAATTGAATGCGGGTCAACATGGGTCAAAACAAGTCCGGTTGACTAAAATTCTTTTGTCCAAAATACTTTTTAACCTTTTTCGTATACAACTAATATGTCAAATATGATTACATAAATTGTATCATTCAGTAATAATCTAACTTTTTGAATAGAATGACGTAGGAGTTTCTATGCAATAAAAACATTTTGGGTGAGTTTTGACCCGTTTGACCCATTTCCTTTTAAGTTATTTATCTTTGTTTTACCCGTTAAAGTTAAAAATATAAAATTAACCCATTTATAAGTAAATAGGTCTAAATGAAAGCGAGTCAAACGGGAAGCTATGGTACGGTCACAAACGCTTGGGTTGACTTGAAACTGTTTTTGTCCAAAAAAACATCACGGGAGGTTTTATGCATTAATGTGACTTTCTACCGTTTGAACCTCTTCCTTTTAAGCTACTTTTTTTTACCTTTCTAAAATGTATATAAAACATATAAATCCAACCATTCATAAGTTAATGGGTCTAAGTTATTAAATTTCCATCTCTACATCATATCATCCATTTATCATCACCCATGAGGCCATGACAGTGATAGAAAAACTCAAGCTTTTATAATAATCAATTCTTTGGTGTTATATACTTATATTAAATTATTACCTTGGTATTGGTTTTCTGGATGCATTCTTTTGGATTTACCAAGGTTTGTTAGCTTTCCACTGAAACAGAATCACAAAAACCTTAAGATTAAAAATGCAAATCATTAAAAATGAAAAATCTGTAAAGAGTACCTACACTTCGTTTTGGATCTTGGATTCAGCGTTTTGCAACTGGGACTGTATGTTCTTGGAGACTGACAACAGTATTGCAGCAGATTGTTTACTAGTGGTTGAATGTATTTTGCTTTGAACTCTTTCTAGGGCCAAGGCAAATAGCTTGACAGCACTGGAAAACATATGTAAAAATGAGTATTATGAAATTTTGAATAGCATAGTGCAATCAAATAAGAGGAAAGATAGCTTGTATTTATCAAATTCAAATGAATTACTTCGCAAACCCGTCCTGTTCTGAGGAATCATCAAATTTTTCACAATCTCCATCCCCTGTAAAATAATAACTGCTCTTATTTCAAAAGTTATAATGCAGATCTGAAGACATAATTAAGATCAAACCTCAGAGAAAAGCCAAATAAGCATCATCTAATACTGAAAATATGTTTTTTACGATGTGGCACGTGTATATTCGAAAACTTAAATCTCAGTTGTACTCTCCTTATGTGGGATCACTAATCTCAGATCTCAACAAGATGCACTTACCAGAAATTGGTCACTTGAAATCTAAAATACACACTAATAATCAAGCATACAGTATGTCATAAAGCATAGTTCATGGTATTCACCATCAGTTTAAGTATTGGTATTATACTTTCTAGACGTGAACTTTACAGAGTTGAATATACATAGTACAGATTTTTAGTAATAAAATGAACCAATTATACCTTTGGCGGGTGAATCATCTTCAGAGCTTTCAGAATCCTCATCTTGATATGGTGATATACACGATTTATTTCCTTCAAATTTCTCAGATATAATTGGCACTATATTTACAAAAAAGAAGAATATTCAACAAAACTGGACCAAGTATTTTTTTTTTCCTTCAGTATTAAGTTTTCAATTATGCTTGAAGTAGATGACATTCTAATAACAAACTCATAAAAACATAAGGGTGTGTTTGGTTTGAGGGTTTACGAATGGGGAATGGGAATGACAGTTATAGATGGTGTTTGTTGTAGAGGGGTAGGTTTCAAAATCTGTTCCTCTTCAAATCAAATTCTATACCCATAGTCATTCCCAATAACAAACCAAACACCAGTACACCAACTTAAAAAAAGTTACCTGTGATGGGTGAATCATCTTCAGATTCAGAGCTCTCAGAATCTACCACTTTACTTGGAGATCTAAAACATTTATTTTCTTCATGGTCTGGTTTTAGAACAGGAGAGTCTTGAAGGTCCATGAAATTATTCTAGAAATAAGAAAATTAAAGAACATATAGATTATGATGATAAAAAACACTAATCTCTACCAATTTCTATACTAAGATCAAAATAATGGTAGGATACAGATTAGTGTACCTTTATGTAAAATCCTTTACTGTTTGAGCTACGGGCTCGTTTTGTTCTAAAGGAGTTCTCAGACGGGCTATCAACATCAATGCCTTCCTTGTTGATTTGGAACAAAGATATAGGGGAGGGGATATTAATAGCTGTTTTCAACTCAAATGTTGGGTCTACATTGTCCTTTAAGGAATCTTTGGCAAAAGAATCTACATCCACATTGTTGTATGACCCTGACCTGTTACTACCTCCAAATTGGTGGTGCTTTTTTTCTTTCATTTCAGTATTTGGCTCAAATTTCTCACTGTCTCGTGTTCTGTTTTCAAACGATGATACATTTACAGCAGCAGCTTTTGTTTTCTTCCCATCAGTAACTACGTCCACATTATTGTATGAGACTGACCCATTGTTACCTCCAAATTGGTGGTGATTTTTTTCTTTCATTTCAGTATGTGACTTAACCTTCTCACTGTCTCGTTTTGTGTTTTCAAACAATGATACATTTATAGCAGCAGCTTTTGTTTTCTTCCGATCAGTAGCTTGAACTCTGGTTCCAAAAATATCTCTTTCCTTTCTCTTAAAACTTTTAAAACCATGATTAGCATCTGTGGTGGCTCTTTTTGACCAAGTCTCTACAAAAGAAAATGCATTCTCTTCAAACTGAGCTTGTTTAGATTGAAATAACGGAGTTTGTTTTTTTGGTGTTGATTTCTGAGCTTGAGGTTTCTTTCCCGTCAAAGAGCGAGTCAATTGTCTCCTGATTTTATCCAGACTTCCAGAGTTGGTTTTTCTTGTATGCAAACTACCATTTCCATTGGTTGTGGACTTTGACTTTGAATTATTTGCATCCATTTTAAAAGTCTCAGAGTTGGGTTGTTTCTTATTAGGTGAATAAGTAGTTTCAAGTAATTCCTGGAGTTTCATTTTTAATGTTACTGGCCCACTGTTTCCTTTTTCACTTGTTCCTTGCTCTGTGATTCCTTTCTTTGGCTCACGTTCTTTCTGTGGAGTTGCATATGACGACTCTTTCCCCTTCTGGTGCGCATTATTCTTTGATTTCATCTCGTTAGCATTCATGGCTTGAAGATTTAACATCTGGTTTGCAAAATATGAACCAGGCTCCATTTCACCAGCTTTCTTGCTACCACTTGGTTTCAAGGTTACATTGGTAGTGGAAGGAAAACTTGAGACCTTTTTCTGATGACCAGTTGCTTCTGAATATGATATGTTTTGATATGAAGCTTTCGTATGAACCAGTGGAGATAATTCCACAATTCGGGCCTTGTTTTGTGTTCCCAAATCTGGAGATACACCTTCTTTCCCCTTATGTTTACTTTCTGTAGGAACATCTTTTGCCGGATTTACATTCTCTGAAGTTTGCAAATCAGCCACAACCTCTTTCCCATTTTGGCTCTTCATTTTGGCAGAAGAATCAACCATGACTCCTATTGATATCTTCCTCCCTTGGCTGCATAGACGATTAACGCCACCAAAACTCCAATTTCCACTCATATGATCCTATCACACAACTTACAGGTCTATTAAGCATCATTGCATAAACAAATTGTTTTCAGTGAACTGAAAACACAGTGTAACACACACAGACAAAATGCTATAAAGGGAAAAAGCCAAAAGAGGATAATATATTAATATCCAAGTATAAGTGGAAGGTTAGGAACTTAAAAACATTTAATGCATGATTTGGAAGATGATTAACCAAGTTCCCCTCTATTGATGTTAAGAGATAAACGGAGTCCATAAGCAAACCCTAGGTTTTGATCAAAATAATGAGATGTAAAAGATAAGTATGACATGATTAAATGTATCAACATATGCTTACATCTTCCAAACGTCGTTTCCCTATCTCCATCGTCCTTACTTCAGCTCAGTTACGCCAGGTCTCGGAGAAACAGGTAGCTATATTATGGAACCAAAAATCAAATTATACAACGATTAACACATAAAACTGTCAGATCTACTGAATTCTGCTCTCAGTTACGAATGTAGTAAATAAAATGCGAATTAACATAACAGCGTGATCAAATTGAACAGCTTAGGGTTCGTAATTGCAGTGCTAACAAACTTATTCAGCTACAAATGGAACCAGAACAATGAAATTAAGAACAGATACGATTGGAGTGATGAAAATTCAGAATAACTCACCAATCAAATCCGAACGATTAGAATCGACCGATATGCAGACGATGAAGCTCACCTGCTTAATCACGATCCCTGATTGAAACCGTTGAGCCGATTGCTTGATTGATTCAACAATTTGACGATAATTGCAGACAACTGACTGAAATTCGACCGTGAAATCAGGAATGTAATGAGAATTCGTTGATCGAGAGCACACGCGGGAACGTTGAGCGAATGAATTTTCAAATGGCGCAAAAATTTGTTTCGGGACAAGGACGTTTTGAAGTTGTTGAAGTTTTTTATTTTTCTTTTTTTTTATAATACTTAATCCAAATTTATTTGTTTGTGTTACTTATTAAAATCGATATTAGTTTATGAGTTTTGTCAATCACGTTTTGTTACAAGATTTATCTCTAATTAATCTTTATCTTACGATATTTTAACCATATTGATAAATATTGTTTTGATAAAATGTTTATTCAAAACTGAAATTTATAACTGTTATTTGATTTAGTCATTTATATAAAACAATAATTTATGCATTAAATATTTAATACATGTTTTGTCATTTTCGTAAACGTAAACGTTTTAAAAGTTTTGAAAATAATAAACGTATTCACCTTTTGAGAAGATAACAACGGTTAAAGTAGATGGTTGCTTAAGAGCGTGCACTACCTTATCCTTGCTTCCTAAGTGTTTTTTCGTCCGTCGAAGCGTCTAAACAAGAGTACGTCACTTAAGTGAATGTTAAAGCTTTCTCAGGAGAGCACCTGGATTAATGGCTCAGGGAGAACTTGCTTTTGAGTTTTTCATGTAAAATGAATGAGTTTGAACTTCTAATTTATAAGTTGAATGTGGCAGGTTAGCAGACCGCTATGCAAAGGGGATAGCGGTCCGCTACCACTTCACCTTGTGTCAGCCCTACACGCATCATCGCCTTAGCGGATCACACCTGTTTTGCGACATTGACACGCGTAAAAAATCAATCGTTACTTAAAACTTGTCGTCTACTTGAAGGAAATGTTTGGAACATGTGACTTACAATAATGCAACGTCGTATTCTCTGAAGATTGAGGAACAAGACGAGATCTATTAAGAGAATGATTTATTCTCAAAATAATCCGTGTAGTTACATCCAAATTGTCGTGGGAGGAGGGGGGCAGTGATTATATTTTTGACAGCATGTTGGGGCTTCGAGACAGGCATTCCACAGACTGTCATAACGGCATAGCCTAGTGTGATGCGGGGAACCCCCCCTCCCCCCCTAGTTGGGCCAGGGAGATTGACTGGGCGTATTTGCCCAATTGACACATATGAAGAAATAAATGTTGGGCTTATTGGATCTTTAGCGATTCATGCGAGGATTGGCCGTTGGGGATCTCTAGAAAATCCATTTTATAAAATTTATGAGAGATCAAAAGGGGCACATATGCTTTATTTATCACCGGGTATAGATGAATACTATACGGTAGCGGCAGGAAATTCTTGGCCTTGAATCAGGGTATTCAGGAAGAATAGGTTGTTTCAGCTCGATATCATCAAGAATTCCTGACTATTACATGGGAACATGTTCATCTTCAAAGTATTTTTGCCTTCCGATAATTTTCAGTTGGAGCTTCCCTCATTCCTTTTTATCAAGCGTAATGATACGAATCGGACTTTAATGATTCCTAATATGTAACGCCAAGCAATCCCTCTTTCTCAGTCCGATAAGTGCATTGTTGGCACTGGATTGGAGGGCCAAGCGACTCTAGATTTAGGGGCTCTTGCTATAGCCGAACACGAAGGAAAACATTTTTTTTACCGATACTGACAAGATCATTTTATAAGGTAGTGGGGATACTCTAAGGATTATATTAGTTATCTATCAATGTTCTAACAAAAAAAAATTAATTAAATAATATTTTTTTATACTTTTATCATTATCTTTTTTCTCTGCTCTACTCACATCATAATCAATTAAAAAATATTAAAAAATTACACAGATAAACAGTGTTTTCTCTAAATATATAAAAAAATTATACATTTTCTCATGGCTCACAGTCACTTCATATTCACAAAATATATGAATTTATGTAGTATAGATGTAAACTTTTAAGACTGATTTATTGAATCCGATTTTGGAAGATCAAACGGATAAGCATTTCCCCCAATAGGATGACATCTCTCACAGACCTTGCTTCCCTGAACTACTGCCGGAGCTGGTCTTCCCTTCCGGCACCGATTTCCCGACGGTCGTCGACATTAAACAATCCTAACTACCTAACCACAGCAAATCGGAAATGCAACAGGTGGAGATTCCGCTGCTCCGTAGCCAAGGATTCCCCAATCACTCCTACAGTTTCCGGCGAGTCCAACTCTCAGCCGTTGCTGGACTGTGTGATCGTCGGCGCCGGAATTAGCGGCCTTTGCATTGCGCAAGCCCTAGCGACGAAACACGCTGCGTTTTCGCCCGACGTTATTGTGACAGAAGCACGAGATAGGGTTGGGGGAAATATATCAACCGTTGAAAGAGATGGATATCTGTGGGAAGAAGGTCCTAATAGCTTCCAACCGTCTGAACCAATGCTCACTATGGTGGTATATCACGATATCCTTCTGTTTCCTTTTTTAATTTTTGAAATATTCGATCATTTGTTTCGTTTTCAATTTCTTATATTGTTAGGGTTAAAATTTGTAACATGTAACACGTATCAGAAAGAGTGTGTATGATTAATTAGTTACGAAATTCATTTGTTTTACATTTTACTCTGTGGATCATCTAATATGGAGAAAGCTTTCACATGAAACTATGAGAGGAATGCATCCTTAGTTGCTCTCCATCTCTGTTACTGTCAAATATGATAATGCACATAAATTGGAATATCTGTTAATTAGGAATGATTGATGCTTAAGAATGTAATTTAGTATTTCCTTTATTCAACCCGTGTCACGGGTTTCTAACCTAGTTATCATAATAAATAAACATATGTACATAAACTATTAAGTATTTTAAACATACTTAGCAAATCTTTGGATTTTTTTATTAAGTTACTATCCATTGGGAGTCTTACTAAGGATGTTAACGGTTAACAGTTCCTTTCTTTTCTTGGGTCTTAGCTTACTAATTATTTTAACAATAATGGGGTTTTATTTCCTCTTTTTTGAGTGGAGTGTACATGTTGATCTGTTTTATGTAAAATACAAACTTATTACTAAACCAATATGTTTTGACAAAACGGATTAGGAGTGTACATGTTGATTTGTTTGATGTATAAATTGTACATCATCTCCATCAGGGTAATTGACTTTTAAAAGTTTCCTTACATTTGATGTGAAAGATTTTACGCATCAGTTAGTACTCAGTTATTTGATTATGTGAAAATCTTGTCGTCAAAGTATGGCGCACATCCATATCAGAATATAGATGTAGTTAATAATAATTATCTGAAATATGTCCTAAAGATAGTAATATGAAAAGAGACACTACAATATGCTAGCAATCATTGTGATTATTATTCTAATGAATCTTATAATCTTCATCATTTACTTGTAGTTATATTCATATCATATTTGCATGATGTTCCAGGTGGATAGTGGGTTAAAGGATGATTTGGTTTTAGGGGATCCCACCGCACCACGGTTTGTGTTGTGGGGAGGTGATTTGAAGCCGGTGCCTTCCAGTCCAGCTGATTTGCCTTTCTTTGATCTAATGAGTTTTCCTGGAAAACTCAGAGCCGGTTTGGGGGCTCTCGGGTTCCGCCCTCCACCGCCAGTTTGTACCCTCATTATTCATTTCTCTTTTTATTCTATATAACCGTGTTTATCTACATTCTGACAAAGTTACAGGACCGTGAGGAATCTATTGAAGAATTTGTTCGGCGTAATCTTGGTGATGAAGTTTTTGAACGCTTGATAGAACCATTTTGTTCAGGTAATACTATTTGATCGGTGTTTTATTGAAAGAAAATTAATGAATTATTCAACCAGCTTCCATTTCTTGTAGTTCACAGTAGCATTTGCTGCTAAAGTTTCATTTCCCTACTAAATCTCCCACTCCATGTTATACTTTAGCTTACAGCATGTGAAGGTTCATATGTCACCTGAACGGTGAATTTTTTTTGTTCACGTGTTTAGTTGGCTTTCCAAAGTGTATAAGTTTTTGTAAGGCATCTTCCTTCTATATGTAGTTTAATAATGTGCTTGTTTATAATTAAGGTTTATTTCATATGCTTGTATATTTGGACCCACATTATTGTACTTTTCTTGAAAGGTTTTGTTATCGTTTTAAAAGGGCCAATATTTACATAGAAATATGACCAACTTTTTTTAGGTTATAAAGAAATTACAAAGTTTTATGATTTTTCAGACATAATGTCAGCGCCATGTTAGATAAAAAGATGTCAATATTGTCACTAGTTAGTAGTTATGGACACATCAGCTTTTTGACAGATTACCGAATCAGATTACCTTAAATCGAAATACATTGGAAGCTGGTCACATTTAATGAAAAATTCTGAATCTTTGATGGTTTTTTCTTCATAAAAAAGGTTGGTTGCCTAAAATAGTGATTGGACCAAAGTATGTTACCTTATGTGCCGTTAGCCCTTCTAAAAACAACCTCATGAATTGACCCTGGTTAAGTTAGGGATGCTCAAATTTAACCAGCTTGAAATTATGATATTCAGGTGTTTATGCTGGTGATCCATCAAAACTTAGTATGAAAGCAGCATTTGGAAAAGTTTGGAATTTGGAGAAGAATGGTGGTAGCATTATTGGTGGAGCAATCAAAGCAATCCAGAAGAAAAATAATAGTACCAAGCCTCCTCGGGACCCGTAATATTCTATGATAGTCTAAACTTTTTAATTTTTGTTCTGTGTTTGAATATCATATATTAAACCTGACAGGCGATTACCAAAACCAAAGGGCCAAACTGTTGGATCTTTTAGGAAGGGACAAGCAATGCTACCTGATGCCATCTCAAAAAGGTAATATATACATTTTATTATGTCGTTGTATAGGTAATATAAATGGTTATGGTGTAAACTAATTAAATCTGTTGTACACATTAGTTTACGGTTTATTATATCCAGATTGGGAAATGAACCTTACACTTTCTCCCAATATCTAGCAACCAACTTTATATGCGCGCAAAATAGAAATCAACTTACGTTTTATATCTGATTCTAGCAGGTCATTTTTTTGCTGTTTTTTCAAAGTTGCTAACATGGCATCTAATTTTTCATTTTAGTGGATATTATGCCACATTGCATTAATAATTATTGTCAATTTTAAATAAGAAAGAATATCAAATTGTTTTTCAAACGATGTAAATAAGTTAATCTTTAATTTCTTTTCATGTAAGCATCTTTTTGCATATGTGGTGCCATTTACAGCAAAAATATTTTGTAATAAATTGTAGTTTGATTTTTATTTGCCCGTCATAAAAAGTTGGTTGCTTAAAGTAGAAAAAATATGTAAAGTTTGTTTTAATTTTGTCGAGTTTGCCTTTCCAGATTTTATAATAATTCTAACGAATCATATGCATGTCTGTAGGTTGGGTAGTAGAGTGAAGTTGTCATGGAAGCTAATAAGTATCTCAAAGTTGGAGAATAGAGGTTATAGTTTGACTTATGAAACACCAAATGGATTTGCAAGTCTGCAAACTAAAACTGTTGTCATGACTGTTCCATCCTATGTGGCGAGTGACTTGTTGCGTCCACTTTCGGTATGTCAAACTTCAACAAATTAAAAAAAAACCCAAATATTAATCTGATATGCTAATTGCGCATTTCTTAGCTGTGTTATTTTGTTAAATAACAAAAAAATGCAACTTATTATCATTAGAATCTTCTCACAAGAAAAGTAGTAGTACCAAGCTTATATTTGGCTGTTCTCCAGATCTAGCTTGAGGAAGGAAATAACGGCTACTATTATTAAGTAGTAAATATTATTTTTTATTATGGAAAGTATCACAATAATTGTATGTATAGAAAATTTTTGTAATACATACTTATACTTTTTCCATTCCGTTCTTAAGTCTTAACAATTGTTTTCAGTTGGAAGCAGCAGAGGCTTTGTCTAAATTTTATTATCCTCCAGTTGCTGCTGTATCTGTTTCCTATCCAAAAGAGGCGATTCGTGCTGACCGTTTGATCGATGGTCAACTCAAGGGTTTTGGTCAATTACATCCACGAAGTCAAGGCGTTGAGACTCTAGGTTGCTTTTCATCTAAAATCTCAACATCTTCGTGGTTTTTTTTTAACTTTGTATTTTTTTTAATTTTTTGTAAGCTATGTGATTTTTCATTTGAATTGTACAGGTACCATATACAGTTCATCCCTTTTCCCTAATCGAGCTCCACCGGGAAGGGTTCTTCTTCTTAACTACATTGGAGGGGCTACGAATCCTGGTATTTTATCAAAGGTAGGCCTAACTCTGGGTTTTAATTTTGATCGAATTGGGTTATGTTTAATCTATAGCGGGTCAAACCGGGAAAATTAAAAAAAAAATGGCTTAAAAGGAAACGGGTTAAACCAGTCCAAAGTTGCTCGGAGTGTATTTCGTGCACAAAAATATAAATCAATTTACTCATAATATCAAATCTATCTATACTACATAATAAATAAAGGTTTTTTCATGCCACATGTCGCTTCTATATTCATTCTCATCATTTTCCCCCCTCTCTCCTATTAAATACATTTTTATCTTTTAATAATAATAATATATTTTTAAAGAAAATACTAATTATACTAATAAAACACATTTATTTTTAATTATCCCTTATCATAAGAAACTTTGAAATCTAATTATGTAACTTTTATTTTCAATCAAATAGTAAATGAAAGTCAAATTACACTAAACATTAATTAACGTATTTTCGAAACCCAATTATATATTAATTTTTTAACACATTTTAAATTTTGTTTTCTATCCTTAGTATATGTAATAAATTTTATATCTATAAAATGCATATACATAAATATTTAAGAATTTTATGTATTGATATTTTTCACCCCGTGTGTAATACACGGGTTCTAAGCTAGTTATTAAATAAATAGTTATTCTAAAGCTTATTTGGCACCCTAATTGTATACAAAAACTTTGGTTTGGCTTTTACATTTAAATCTTAATTAGCACTCTCTTTGGAGGTGCTTTTTGGGTTAATGACGTTAACCCAAAAAGCACATCCAAAGTATAATTACCAAAACAAGACAAAAAGAAGTATAACTATCAAAACGGACAAGAACGAAAAGTAGGTTGCTATTTTAAGACATTAGCCTTATTTCTTATCAGTTTAAAGATATATTGTCTTTGGTTATTATTACATTGATAATATTTATATTTCATCAGACGGAGAGTCAACTTGTGGAAACAGTTGACCGCGACCTTAGGAAGATGCTCATAAATCCTAAAGCAGGCGAGCCGTTGACTTTAGGGGTCAAAGTATGGCCTCGAGCAATCCCACAGTTTCTAATCGGTCATTTTGACATTTTGGACACTGCAAAATTTGCTCTTAGTGAGGGTGGATTTAGAGGTATGTTTCTTGGTGGCAACTATGTATCCGGTGTGGCTTTAGGTCGATGTGTGGAGAGTGCGTATGATGTTGCAGCCGATGTAAGTAACTTTTTGTCACGAGGTGCGTATAAGTAATACTATTATGTCGCACTTCGATATATTTTCTAATTAGGTTAGTAATTAATTTTTTCACAGGGCATGTAAAAATAACATGCCAATCTTTGGGATGCAAAAATATTTTTTGTGTAGGTTACAGTCTTTTAGAGGCGGGATGTAATTTGAATTTAAAATGAGTACAATCAAGTTGATGGTGTTTTAAATAATTAGAGTACATAAATTTGTGGGATTTATATCCAATTTTTAAAACCAATTCCATCAACCAAACAGTTTTATTAGACATCTTTCACCTTTCATCTTTTAAGAAGGATGTTATAAATAACAAAGAAGGAATCCATAAAAACTTAGTATCCTACACCATGATAAAATACTACCCTCGTGATTAGACCATGAAAGAAGGAATTCATAAAAACTTAGGATCCAACACCATGATAAAATACTACCCTCATGATTAGATCATGTCCCTCAGATTTGATAAAAGAAAAATAAACAAAATGGTGTATTTAGATTTATAAATAAGTTAAATATTATAAGTTATAAGAGAAAAATCAAATTGTCTTTTAAATTAATTATTAAATTAAAAACAATTGAAAAAACTAGTTGATTGGAGAGGGAGATGGTGAGTGCGGTGAATATCCCTCCCATGCTCAAAATTTGGCTTGATCGGTGTCGAAGCGATCTGTTAAAGATAGAGAATTAGTGTTTCATAATCATCTTGAACTAGTTAGGGTAAGAAGGGTGTCCAACCATGAAGAGTTTGTGGTTGGCGCTTAACTTCAATAGATAAAGTGATTTATGAAGTTGCAATGAGTCTTTCTGACCAAACACAAGCAATGATTGACGTGCAAATTAGTAGCTTCAACAAACTATGATTATTAAGTAGCAATTAACGTGTAAACGATCACTAGCAATCAAGTAGCAAACAAATGGTTTAGATTGTAACAAGGATTAAAAAGGAATCACGCCTGGGTTTTAATGTTCATAATCAATTAAAGATTATCACACCAATAAATAAGTTCAAGCAATCAAACAATTATCTAAATTTAATTGACAAATTCTAACCAACAACATTAACATTCATACTTCATAGGCAAATGGTGCAAGACAACATTTACAAATGAAATCTAGACAAATGTATACAAAATAGAATCAGATTAATCAATAAACTCAACACAAACCAAAGTTCATAGCAATTATCATCTAACGAGGTCAATGGTGCAAGAAAATATCGACTCCCGTGAATTCATAACAATACTAAAAACAATGATTCAAGTAATTCAAACCGAACGATTACAAGAATTGTTTATCAAATCTAGTACATGATAAAACTATAAAAACTTACAAACAATCCACTCTGTAATGATTATCATTGGATTAGCCTCTCATGGTAGTGGAAATCATCTTCAATTCTTTAAAACTATTTGTATCAATCTTCAATTAGATGTTGAAATGATGTTTCTTAGCCTCCAAGAATTCCAAAAATCACCCAAAACTACTCTCCAAAAAATGATTTTGAAATTGGGGAAAAAACCCCCAAATAATCACTAAAAATCGGCAGTTTTCCCTTAAAATCCGCTCAAAATATGACACCGACGTAAGCTTACTCCCCCTAGGGAAACTATTAGTCTGTTACATCTAATTAATCTCCACAGTCGATTTGATCAAAACGTGGCTACAATTCAAGAAAGGATCTGGCAAGCAGAGGACTTGATTCAGGGGTATACAATACATATAGAGTTCCTTAAAGAAACCATAGTCGATAGCGTCACCACTATCATGGTGTCGAACAATGGCGTGAATGCCCCCGTGGATGTTCCTTACATTGCGGTGGAAGCTATAGATAATTTGAATGACATGGTAAATAGGGCGGATACTGAGTTGGAGCAGTCACAGGCAGAGTATTGTGAGGCATGTTCGCGAATCACCAATTTTGAAATCATAGTGTTAGTGCTTATGAATCTCCATGTATTTATACGACCTGTGTATAGTGTTTGTTATACGAGAGAGTAGTCATCTTCATCAAGAACACCACACCACCCTACCCTACCCTACCATTTCTCTTGTTTCTTTGCTGCTGTCCAATCGAGAATACAAAAAAAAAGGGACAACACAAGATTGCATACATTATTTTCTTTGTTGAATGCTTCTAGACCACTAAACATTTAAAGGGAGGACCTCATGCAAGATCATCATTTCTTTCTTTTTTTTTTCCTTGTTCATCCGAGAGAACACCAAAAGGGGGCCCATCATGAATCAAGAGTTTTGTTAAGAGTAAGATATAGGGCATTGTGAGATTTCTTTTTAATAAAACAGAAAATCAGCGAGAATTACATATCTCTCTCCCTTGTTCAGTCTTCCATGGATTCTAGCGGATCAACCCCAACTTTTGACTCGTTAAGATACTCCAAAAATCTTCTCAGTTTTAATGAAGTGCTTAAAAAATTAATTAATGAAATTGATGTCTCAGTATTAGTTTTAATTATTTACTAGAAATTGAAAATTGTTAAGTTTGGATGATTCTTAAAGTTTGAAATATAAATTTTACTTTAGAAAATATGAATTGATTACCATAAGCAGAGCAGATGTTGACAAAAAAAAATGTCATTGAAATTGTGGTTCAAAATTTTGACTGGCTTTGAGGTGTATAAAATTTGTTGGTGTTATATTGCGAAGTGGACTAATAGTAAAGTTAGAATAATAAATATAAATGCCTTAAATCGTACGAAGGGTATGAAGAAATATGGATGCACCACTTCTTTCTTTTTAATTTTAGTGGGAATGTTATTTTCACTATTTTTTAATTCATGATCGTGCGACGCCCTTTTAGAATTGCGTGATTCTATTTTGGTAGCACTGAACAATTTAAAAATATCATGTATACTCCTAAAACTTTTTAAATATCATATATACCCAAACCAAATTTAAAATATCATAATTTTAGTTAGGGTTGGGATCGATAGAATAAGAATAGTCGTATTTTTTTTAAGATTAAAAGACTAATTTTATAAAAAAAAGGGTATATATAATTTTAGTTTTAGGTTGGGTATATATGTAATTACGTTTGAAAATGGGGGGATAGATGTAATTTTACCTATTTTTATTTATATTTTAATAGTTTATTCAAAACGGAGATGAGTCAAATATAATATATTTTTAAACTATTTCTTTTAAATTCAATTTGGTCAACCTTTTATAACTTTTGATGTAGAATGTTTTATGAAATTCCGAATATACCATTGTGACAAACTTATTTTTATCTACGTTTCAATATCAATTTAATTTATAACCAACGATAGCTTGAAAGCTCTAATACTTTCCATGAGCCGATATTGTTATCATAGTTGTAAAAACATGCTGATATATTTTTGGGATGGTAGTGCCTTCTCTTTCGGTTACACGGTGCATCTTATAACTTTTGAAGTAAAGTGTTTTATGAAATGTCGAATATACAGTTGCAACATGCTTATTTTTTATCTACATTTCAATATAAACTTAAATTTTTTTTTTTTTTTTTTTTAATTTTTAAAAATTACTAATTTCAATCGAATACGAGATGACCGCCACAATTACAAACTAATGGCAGGTAGACGGGCAACAAGCTGCGCCGCTACCCCCTTCTGAATAGCAAATCCTACTCTACTAAACACAAAGTTCCCCCCATAAATATATGCGGTGTTACTGCTGACCACCCGCTGAACCCGCTTAAGGAACCGCACCGCATCAGGGGCGAGAGCGCCAAAGGTGTCAAAGGCAAACGGTACGAACACGTGCTGATTCACGAGGCAAGCTTTTTCGTGCTTAGCTACTTTACCCGCCTCTGCCTTGTTTATCGCCTGACCCGCCTTAAACCCATGGTCCCTTATCCCAACTAGGGGGGACACACCTGTCAAATCAACACATGCGTGTTTCCCTTCTTCCCATCCAAAAACAAGAATGTCAGCGGGCCGAAGGGTTGATCTCCCATCTAATGGGTCGGTCAAGAAGTTCACCGGGGCTTCCTTTTTAGCCGAGATCCCTGCCCGCTTAAGGACATCAAAAAGCACATCTCGAACTAGGTCATGTCGGTATTTGAAGCCCGGTAATTCTCTGCAATGGACAGCATGCTCCCCAAAAAAATCCAAGCAAGCCTTCCGACAAACGGGACACGGGTCATCAACCGGGAAAAGGGGTACCATCAGCCGGTATTTGAGGATAGCCCGATATTCCACTGGCGACATACCCAACGATAGCTTGAAAGCTCTATTACTTTTCACGGGTCAATACTGTTATATCGTTGTAAAACACATGGTGATATCTTTTTGGGATGTAGCACTTTCTTATTCATTTACACGGTGCCCCTTTTATGTGATTTATTTTGTAATATACCGACTTCCCGCTATAAACCCCGCTCCACCGCATGGGTCAACCCACTATTTATATAACATAACATAATAATAATACTATGTTGTAAAAATACAATTATACAATATAAGTGAGATAATGAACCATCATATCCGAATTCTTTTACTATATTATAGTTAACTAAATAGTATAAACCTTGTTGTCGAAGCCAAAATTATCACGTCGGATGAAATAACGATAGACTTCGTGAAGAAGCAACTAAAGTAGACTCCGATATTTATATTTATACTTTTACAACGGCGAAAGATATAAATACACATATGTAATCTTAAAAAAAATTCACGATTTACTTTTTGAGCATAATTTGAAAAATGCTGAAAGTGGAGGGGTCTTGTATGCAAACAAACACCATTCAATTTTTGCTCAAAATTCAAAATTACATATAGTCGACCGTTGAAGTCAATTTCTTATTAGGGTTTACACTACTCTAAGATCGCGATCAATTAACCTCGAATTTCTTATCATTTAGGGGTTAATTTCTGTTCGTTGTAAGAAATCATGAGGCGTCATGGATGGCAACGGCCCCTTCATCCTCTACAGGTTTTCAAGTTTACGTTTCTAATTGCTCGTTGTGCTTGCTTTATGTAATATTAGTTCAACAAATTCACCTGATTATGGCGTTGATTTCTTACAGATAGTTGGAATGTCGATATACTGTTTTCTAGCTGCAGCTTTCTATAGCTTCCTAGGGTTTTTCGTTGGTACGAAAACCGCTGTGATTGTTGTTACCTCAATCTACTCTTTTACGGTATGAGAATTGATGAATTATCATCATATTTCATATGAATGTTATTGTTTGTCTTACAAGTATGATAATCGAAAAGTTGATTTGAGTTTCAGGCCCTAGGAGTCATGTTTCTGTTTGTTAGGTGCACTGCAATTGATCCAACTGATAAAACCAACTCCAGAAGGAAGAAAAAGTCAAAAAACATGTCGAATCAGCTTAATTATGGCTTTATTTTGGGTCATATTGTTATGAGGTTTTTCACAAGGATTGAACGCAAGATCCTTAGGAAGTTTATAAGGCGAAAGTACCTCGTTCCTTTGGGTACCACAGCTCAAATGGAACCTCTGCTTCCGTTTCCACTTGTCATCAAGGATGACTCCGTTTCACCTGGCCCGTTACAAGATGACATCTCATTTTGTGTACTTTGTGATTCTCAGGTTGACCTTTTGCAAAAATTCTAAGAATAATTGTATATTGATTGTGTTTATAATTGGGTCACATAGGGCTCTATATATAGAGAATAACATGGATAGATATGAAAACTATATAACTAGTCTAATAACACAATTTTTTATTTTTCAATATGATCAAGAGTCTGTTTTTATAGGTTAAAAAGCAAAGTAAGCACTGCAGGACCTGCAATCGGTGTGTTGAAGGGTTTGATCACCACTGCAGGGCAAGTAAATTTTGGTATATATGTAGTTTGTTTTCTTCATTACAAAATCCTGTGTATCTAACAAACCATGACAATGATTTTTGGTTTTAGTGGTTGAATAATTGTGTTGGGAAAAAGAACTATAGGACGTTCATTCTTCTCCTAATCTCTGTCTTATTAATGGTTAGTAACTTGCTACTTTAACTGTCTCTCTTTATTTGGCGACTAAAATTTGTGTTGACCACAAACCTTTTACAATCCAGCTTATTATAGAAGGAGGGACTGCAATTGCCATTTTTATTAGGTGCTTTACAGATGCACATGGATTAGACAAGGAGCTTGTAAAAAGACTCCATTTTCATTTTCCAAGAGGACTTCTTTCAGCCATATGTGTAAGTGTGTCTTAGTTTCATGGCCAAAAAACATAAAACTAAAAAATAAAATAGAAAAACAATGTTTTTATCACTGATTGATTGTGACATGAGTGTAACAGGTTTTGCTAGTTTTACTGACAGGCTACGGGTCAGCAGCTCTAGGACAACTTTTCTTCTTTCATGTTGTTCTCATCCGCAAGGTATTGATAATGTTAGTTATATATATGCTTCAGATTTAAGGGGTGTTTGGCATTGTGATTATGTGAGATGGAATAATCAGAATAATATAATCAACTGTAGCAACATGGGTTGCAAGAGATAGTGTTTGGATGCGCTTATGCTGTTTGAAGTTGTGATAAATAGATAATCAGTTGTTTTAGTGTTTGGCAAGTTATGATTATTTTATGAGCTACATGTGAAATGACCCTTAGATAATCAGATAACCAGAATTGCTTTTGGTGCAGCTACTCCCAATTTGATTATCCAAAACTGATTAATTGTCCCCTAAATAATCAGAATCAGTTGCACTATACCCTAACACTAGAAAACTGGGCATTTCATTACACGATACCAAACACTGCATTACGATTAATTGCTTTTTACTTCCACTCCTCACAACAACTAATAATCACATATGATGATTTTTAGGGAATGAGAACTTATGACTACATAATGGCAATGAAGCATGAAAATGAGTTACTGGCACAAGAACTGTCAGAAGATGATTCAGATTTTTCTTCAGAAGAGAGCATAGAATTGGATTCCCCTGAAAGAACAAGATTCAGAATATGTAGAGAGAAAAGCCCAGAGGTATGTAACATGCATGGCATAATTGTTATTTTATTTTTTATTTTTAGTTTTTTAATCATTTGCTAGGAAAGTGTCATCAAATAGTAACCAAGTCTCACAGTTGTTCCATTTATACACATACTTTTTTAACGGTTATTACCATTCAACTATATTTTTGCTTTAAATTTGTGATTTTTCTATATAAAGTTGACCTGAAATGTGTACTATATGTGTGACATATGCTGATGTGGCACATCAACACACTTCCTTTTAAAGGACAACCATTCAACTTTTCTTTTTCGTTTTAAAGTGTGATTTTTCTGAAAGAAAAAGTGCCCTGCAACTTGTATTGCGAGTTACATAAGTTGACATGTTGTGCGAACTGTGTAAAACTGATGATGTGACACCTTAGCAAGGATAATTAACCATTTATGCCATGTCATCAATTTTACACAACTGGTATGCAACTTAGCTATTTTACTCCCTTTGCGTATGCTGACGTGGCGTGCCAATTGTGTAAAATCATTGATATGGCACGTCAGGAAGTAAAACTGACCATTTATGCCATGTCATCAGTTTTACACAAGTAGCATAATAGGCATGCAACTTAGCTATTTTACTCTATTGGCATATGCTGGCGTGGCGTGCTAATTGTGTAAAATCAATGTTGTGGCACGTCAGGAAGTATAACTGACCATTCATGCCATACCATCAATGTTACACAATTTGCACGTTGCTTCAACATATGTAACCTTTTGAAAAAAAGTCTGAGCGACCTAGTTGGAACATCACTGAAATATGGTTACTATTTAGTGATATTTGCCCTCAGTTGTGTATGAGACATAAGTTACAAAATAATAACTGGATACCATTGAAATTTTCAGACCAAACAAGTACTTTCTGTAAGAATCGATAAAGAACCTCAATCAGTTAAGAAACCCGGGGGAAAAGGTTTTCGTGCAAGTATAAATCCATGGAAACTTATTAATATGAGCCGTGAAAAAGCTCAGTTAGCTGCTGATAAAGCCCGCGAAAGGTTCACGAGACAAAAAACAGTTAATGTAGATGAGGATTTACTTAAGCCACTACCATTGGAGATAAAGAGCGGGCCGTCATTGATGACATTAAACATAGATAACAGCCGCGATATTGGTGTTACTCCACTTGTTGTAAAAGGTATGCTTTCAAGTCCAAGAAGACGATTTTCTGTTTCGCCATCACCAAAACAAATGTACAAGAGTAATTTTGATCCCAAGTTAACTGAGGTTTCTAGGGAACTTGAGACATATATTTCAAGGCAGGTTTTGTGTTCTGTTGTGAACACTGGTGAAAACGAGTCATCACCATCTGCAAAATAGTTTGATTTTCTCAATCTTTGAGAAAGATGTGTATTTGATTATTATTTATGTGGATTTTAGATGAATTTATTCATTCACAGATATACTAGTGTATTTAATGTTATTAGTTCAAATCCGAGCTTGTCTAAGCTCGAACTCGACTAGTTTATTATTTGTTAAATATATATTATTTTATTCAATAATAGAACTCTATTTTTCAGATTTTCTTGTCCTCATTATGACATGTAATAGGTGGTGTGATGGATAGGGTGTAAATGAGCTGAGTCACATCCGAGCTTGTCTAAGATTGAACTTGACTCGTTTATATTATTTATTTATCATTATGATAATTTTATGTATGATCATATGTATTATGTAATTATATTTTTATATATAATAAAATGTTTATATGATAGGCTCATTTAAACTCGCGAACATTGTCAAGCTAGGGCTCAAGCTCGTTTAAATTTCGCTCGATTGTAGCTTTTTGTGAGTTTATCTCGTTTACGGAAAATATACAAATGTGACTTTTACCTTGATTAGAGAGAAAAGAGGCTATGATTGGCTTCTTTAAGGGCCATGATACTTTCCTATGATTTCTTAGCCGGTTGAGGGCATGCCAGGTCAGCTTGATTGGGCATCATGACGTCTTCAGATGTTTGGGTATGTTCATTCTGGTGGTGTTGACAAAAAGTCAATGTTTCTATTTTGCAAAATTCTTGGGTCAACATGTTTATTTTGGTGACTTTCCCTTTTAGTAATAAGTAACAGGTTTGAGTTAAAAGCTCGTTTTTCCTAACGGTTACAAAGATTAAGAATTTAAACCAATAACATGAAATCTTGATGAAACATGTAATTTTAATGAATTTGAAAGAAAACGTGTTGAGAAGTAATCTCTGTGGAACTTATGAGGCGCCTATTTGATATGTAACAATTAGTGATCTCTATCATATTAAAGAAAAGATCGTAAAAAAATTATCTCTACCAATTTACAGAGAAGATACTGAAGACAACTCTTGATTGAAGAACTAAGAAGTGAATTTAAGATGAATTAGCTAGCACCCACCCAAACCACAATACATCTTTGTATTTGTGTGAAGATCTTTCTTTACATTTTGTCCTACACCATACTTAGCTTGCAGAAGAGTATCAGACAACATATCCAATTTCATTAAGATTTGATAGTTAGGTTACTCAGTCAACAAGATAATAGTTTAACCATCACCATGTAAAAGGCATTCTACAGTTAATCAAGATTATAAGCCAGAGACAAGATTATGCTAGCTCTGTATTTCAGTGTATAGACTCACTTGAACTTTGTCGAAAGACGAAACAGAACTAAAAGAAAACGGAATAATGATAATCGAAGTTGATCTCTTTTCAACTAAGCAATTAAATTGTGTGTCAATAGGAAATTAATCTGTAAATCGGTACCTTTATTTCTCTTCACCTGGTCTTCATCATATACAGAATCATCTTTAGAACTTGATGGATTCAAAGCTACATGATATACATTACGGGGTCAACTTACGATTAATGTCGTTTGAGCGCACTGAAATAGTATTTGCAAATTCCATGTCATACTTTGGCCTCAGAGCTGACAGATGATGGTGGGGGTACTGAACCATTAGGGCCATCTTTGCGGGTTTTTGCAGGATCTTTCACCATCACGGGTTTAAACTGAAAGAAAAATAGAAATCAGACAACAGTTGTTTTTAAGGAAAACTGCATGAAACAGAAACAAATATTACATTTTTATGATTTTAGCAACCAATTTTAAATTTAATGCAAAATAGAAATTAAAAATAGATTTTTTTTTATAATTTTAGCAACCAATTTTCTTTTTTTATGATTTTAGCAATCAACTTCAAATTTTCTTTATGGTTTCAAAAAGTTAGCAGAGTGTAAGTTAGTTTCTATTTCTATAAAACTTCAAAAAAATGTTAAATCAGATGCCACACATGTGAATTTTTTTTAAAATATAACATTTTTACAAGTTTGAAACAAAAGATCTTTTCTAATTTGATATTTAAAAATAATTATTAAATGTCAAATGCTACTGTGGTAGAATGAAGATAAGATGCCACATCAGCAATTTTTGAAAATTCAGTAAAAGAATAACATGGGAAAAATGCAACTCAATTGCTAAAATTGGTAATAACTTATTTTAAAAAATTTAAAGTGTTTTGCGTCTAATTTAAAGTTATTATTACTAATAAGGTAATAAAGTGTTTTGCGTCTAATTTAAAGTTAGGTTGCTAAAATTGAAGGAAAAAAAATGTAAATTTCCTTTCTACTTTGTGCAGTTTTCCATCTTTCTTTAATATCAAACAAAAATCATACATGACAGAACAACTAATAAATATAACTCATCACCAACCTGGTATATAGAATATATCACATTTCTTCTTATTTGTGCCATCATTTCAATAAAGAGATTGTATCCTTCAAGTTTGTACTCGATAAGTGGGTCCCGTTGTGCATATCCACGTAAGCCTACAGCTTGCTGAACAAATTTAAGTGCTTGCAAGTGTTCTTTCCATAACCGATCTATGTTGCTCAATATCAAGAATCTTTCGGCTTCTTTCATTAATCCTGGTGCTTCTCTCTCCACAATATCCTAAATGTAATGTATATTATTTTATTATTTTTTAACATCAAATGGTAAATGATAGTGTAATTCATAAAATCAACCTTTTGACTTGGCCTATACATATATATATATATATATATATATATATATATATATATATATATATATATATATATATGTTTGTATATAAATTGTGTTTTACTGAGTTTGTGACCTCTACCTCATAAAGTTAAATAGCTAACACATTTTTCGTTTCATGGTAACCGTTTCACAATTAAGGAAAAAAAGTCATAACAAGTTTACAGTTTATAACTAGTTTTAACACATTTTTGCCTAACAACATTTTTATTTGAAAACGAAAATCAAATACCAAAATTTCTTATATGCAAGAGAAATAATTACCCTTTTCTGTAAATATGCTTCACGTCCACGAAGACGAAGATAATTCCCCAAATCTTCATAAGTTGAAGACTTGCTCACCAGTAAATCTGGAGTCAGATCATTCAACAGATAGCAATACCTGCAATAAAGTAAGTTATTTTGATTTTTACATTTACACAAAGAGGTACATCAACAAATATTGAAATTTGAACTTACTGCTGGAGTTTGGCAATAAGCTTTTCAAAATCCCAGTTTTCTTTAGGAGCATCAGAACCAATATTTGCCTGTTAAGATTTCAAAAAATAAAAGTATTTAATCAAATAGCAATCCTGCAGTATCTATAATCTTATAGAAAAAATAAAAATCAAGTAGAATTATATTAAAACCTCTAATATGTCATCCATTGTGAGTTCCGCATATTCAATAAGTAGAGATTGAAGATCTTCAGATTCTAAAGCTCTTCTTCTCTCTGTATAAACTCGGTCTCTTTGGCTGTTCAAGACCTCATCATACTCAAATAATTGCTTTCGGATGTCAAAAAAGTAATTTTCCACTTTTCTTTGAGCTTCATCCAGTGCTTTTGTCAACATTTTTTATTCAATTGGTAGATCCTCAACTCTAAAGGCTCGCATCATGCCCTAACAGTTTTAATGTTAATTAACTTTTAAATAAACTATAATTATATAATTAAAAAGGAAAGTATAAGATAATGTTTAAACCTGAATCCGATCCCCACCAAATATGCGAAAGATATTATCTTCAAGACTCAGAAAGAAACGGCTACTTCCAGGATCTCCTTGCCTTCCACTTCGCCCGCGCAGCTGCATACATTTGGAAGTTCAAATATTATTCACACACACACATACGTATATAGAACCATGATCATCTGAGAGCTCAAATGTTGATAAGAACAGTAAGAACAAGTCAGATTTCTGAATTTGAATCATTTGACTCAATAAATTTAAAGAAATCACAATTTATATATCTTTATGGAAGTCTTCGATAAAATATTGAAGCATTCTCCATTGAAGAAGTTAACAAATTCACAACTACATCGACACAAATGCAAAAATATAAGATTGTTAGTTTGTCGACTTTAATGCTTCAAAAGTTTATCAAACACTTCATTGGAGAATTTGAGATACAAATTTGTCGACTTATATGATTCAGATTTTAAAATTTTGATTAGTTTTAATAGTTCTTACCGTATCCCTCCCTTGTAATTAATGCACACACATACATAAATACATACAGAGTCAGGATCACGTGAAAACCTTATATATGGTGAGAACAAATAGAAATGTGCAATAAAACACACTAAATGCATATATATATATATATATATATATATATATATATATATATATGGGAGGGATCAAGAGAAAACCACAAAGTTAGGCGAAAACCGAGAAAACCACATCATTTAAGGCAATTTTTTTATTTACGTATACGTATCCAAAAACATTTTTTTTGATTTACGTATATGTAACCACAATTTTTTTATTTATGTTTACGTATACGTAACACTATGTGTAAAAATGTTTAATATTACATTGATACTCTTATAAATAAATAAAAATAAAATAAAACAAAAAATAAATATTATTATATGATTGGGTAAAATTAATTTTTTTAGTGGTTTTCGCCTAACTTGTGGTTTTCTCTGGAACCCTCCCCTATATATATATATTATATATATATATAGGGGAGGGATCAAGAGAAAACCACAAAGTTAGACGAAAACCAAGAAAACCACATCATTTTAGGCAATTTTTTTATTTACGTATACGTATCCAAAAACAATTTTTTTGATTTACGTATACGTAACCGCAATTTTTTTGTTTACGTATATGTAACACTATGTGTAAAAATGTTTTTGGTAAAAATGTTTAATATTACATTGATACTCTTATAAATAAATAAAAATAAAATAAAACAAAAAATAAAAATTATTATATGATTGGGTAAAATTGGTTTTTTTAGTGGTTTTCTCGATTTTCGCCTAACTTGTGGTTTTCTTTGGAACCCTCCCCTATATACATATAGGGACATGTTCAATTGAGAACCATCATTTTGGCGAGAACCAAAAGAACCATACATTCTTACACAAATGCATACATGCATCCTTACTTTATATATGCACAAATGCATATATGCATCCTTATATTTGTATAGAAATACATGGTTCTTTTGGTTCTCGTCAAAATGATGGTTCTTAATTGAACATGTCCCTATATATATAATATATATATATAGAGAGAGAGAGAGAGAGAAAACACAGGTGCATTTCTATAAATGCACAATTGCCATATATGTTCATTTTATGTGTTCTATTGTGTATTTAATATTGGTTCTCACACTCTCTGACTCTCAACATATTTAAGGTCCTTGAGTGCTCTTGATTATGTGTATGTGTGCACCATATAAATCAAATTCAAAATAAAAACTGTACCTGATTGTCAATTCGTCGTGATTCATGGCGTTCTGTACCAACAACATGAAGTCCTCCAGCAGCTACAACCTTCTTTTTCTCTTCCTCTGTGTAGGCTTTATATTCTTTTGCAATTTCTAAGAAAGAATGGCGCAATTTAGCAAGTACTTCATCTTGAGTGGGACCCTACAAAATACTACACAATATTAATTTTATGAAACTTGTATTGAAATAAACTTCAATCAAGTGATCCATAATATATTTTCACCAGGTGTCACCTTTTCACAAGCATACGAGATCCGCTCTTCTGCTTCCAGCTCAGGTAAAGATCTCCGACCCCATGAGCTGGCAGCTAACTGCACAGCTTCCTCAACAACCTTGGTAGTTTCTTCAGATAGTGCACAAGGGAACAAACTTTCACTCACCTGAAGCACATTTACATTTAAGAGATGGCATCATTTATTAGTAGGTTGATCCAAACTGAACGGTTATTTTATCTTAGATATGGCAAGATGGGTTGTGGATTGGGCTGACCCCGCAAACTCCTTTTCGTCCCTTTTAAAAAAAAATCAATTATTGGTAAAAAAGATGTATAAATATTTAATGTATTAATTATGATTACAGAAAATAGTGTTCTTACAATAATAATCTAAATTTTTTAATAAGACGGTAACTTCCAACCCATTTGATCTGTTTGACCCATTTGACATATTTCTCGTTTAGCTAACACTTTTATTTGACTTGTTTAAGATAAAACAAACCTAAATAGACCCAATCATAAGTAAAGTAGTAAACGGGTCAAAATTGCCATCTACAATGTATCTGATACAAAGACACGCACAAACCTTCCATGTCTTCTTTGGGGGAGCTTTCTTCACGGAAACAAAAACTCCCTCAGCTGGCTTAACAATGCTGCAACATTTATATGATTTAAGTGTTGATACATAATGAATAGCAACATAGTAACAAAATAAGTAAATAAACAAAATTATTTTTTCTTTTTCAGAAAAAAGGCACTTATTTTATTAATGATGCAATAATAATACCCTGGCATGAGCAACTCACGTAACTTTAACCTAGCCATAAATTCTGCATTACCACCAAGAATTATATCTGTTCCACGACAGCCATATTAGTAGCAATAGTGACTGCCCCAAGTCTACCACTTTGTACCACAATCTCAGCTTCTCGCTCCACGTTCTCTGGTTTTGCATTTAAAACCTTCATAATGAACAAATTCAGTCCAAATGTGCGTGCAATTTCTTGTAGAGGAAAAAAACTGAACTGGGGTTATTTTGATGACAAATTGCATAAAAAGGTAATGAACTTTGCTTTTATTTCTGTTTGGGGTAACTATATTTTTTCACCCTAAAAAGGTAACCCAACTTTCAAAATAAAATGGAATTAAGGTAATCTAATCAGGTTACCTGGTCAAAATGCTAATATTAGTAACCTTGACAATGTTGACTTTTTTCTTGACGTTGCGTTTAAAAACCGATTAACATAACCCTAAATGAAAACTTTTAAAAAGTTCGAGCATTTTTGAGAGTGCAAATAAAGTGTGTTAACCAAAGCAGAAATCAAACCAAAGTCGTTACCTTATTATGCAATTTTCCCTAAATCTTGACGATCAATCATTGGGGCTAAATATCAAGAAAACAGGAAATATAACCTCATGAGGGATTCCAGCTTCACGAAGTTGTGTTGATAATAAATCACTCTGCTCAACACTAGTTGTGCCAACAAGCACGGGCCGGCCCGTTTTGTTCATTCTAGAAATTTCTACAACAACTGCCTGCCATTTTCCAGTGGTTGCCCTAAACACCACATCTGAGTCATCCTGTGGTTGCCCATATTATTCATTAAATATTTATATTTACAGAAAAAAAGGCAAAGAGAGCATCTGGAATATTTCAAATGAAAACCTTTCGTATCATAGGCTTGTTTGTTGGGACAATTGTAACTTTGAGTTTGTAAATACTCTCAAACTCTGAACTCTCGGTTGCAGCTGTGCCAGTCATGCCACAAAGTTTTGGGAACTGTAAAGGTTCCAAAGGTAAATTCATGTGTTTCAAGAAGTATAATAAGTTGAGGTGGTAATTTCAACCCATTTACTTGAGTCAATTTGGGTTATTTACAATCTGAAACGTGTCAAATAAAAAACTTCTATAAAAAGAACAAGTCAAATGGGTCAAAAGGGTTGAAAGTCACCTGAAGTGTATTTTAATGCATACAAGCATACAACTACATAAATCATTAAAAAACTTCATAATCATTAAACCAATAATATTAAGGTAACTTCCATAGCAATGTACCCTTCACAATGGTCCAATTTGGTAATTATACTTTTTATGTCCTAACCTGGGAATTAAAGTGATGGCAATGGCCTAGTTTCGTCGTTAAAGTTCTTTTTGCCCCTATTTGGTAATTTAATTTACACTATAACTACCATATTAGCCTATTTAAAAAAAATTTAATCATGAGCATAGGACATAAAGAAGAGTATAATTACCGGAGTTTTTAAAAAGAATGTTGTTGTTAAATGATATTTTCCCAACATTGAGGGCATTAAATTATTTTAAGAACTTTTAAAATTGGCCAAAAGAAATGTTTTTGGGTCAACCCGACCAAATGCGCTAACCTGAACCGGTTCTTTAACCCGTTACAAAACCAGTGACCCGTTCATTTTGCCACTTCTAATAACAAGTTTCCAGCCCTTTGATGATAAAAAGATTAAGAGAACCTGAAGAAAGAAGTTTTGGTAACTAATTGAGGCCAGAGTCACAGTTTCATTTTGAATGGGCAATTTTTCTTTAGCTTCCACTGCTTGATGAAGCCCATCACTCCAACGCCTACCCTGTGATAAAGCAACCATATTTTAAAATCCTATGAAAACTGCACATGCTCGCTTTTTTGGCAAAGAATAAAAAATCAAAGTTAGCTGCATATTGCCATTTTTCTCCAAATTTGGGGTTTTAGAGGAGAAAAGAATGAAGAAATCCATTTCCAACCTTTCCTCCAGAGAACTAATATATAATTTTAACCCATTAGGTATTGCTTATTATTAAATAGTTAAATAACATATGCATAACAGACAAAACCGAAAACAAATAAAAAACTGATTAAAATAAGATAATTTACAACATTAAACTGTTAAAGTAAAGCTACTACAGTTGAACAAAAGTACAGCCTAATAACAAAACTAAAACTAAAGACGATAATATACTTGATGCAGGATTATCTCGTAATTTGAATTTCAAAAGTTTATTTCCTATTTTGTCTTTTATTTATTTGTGTTTATCTCTAGAGTTGTTAGGGTCTAGTATAAATATTGTTTCTTGGTGAAACTCGAAGGGTTTTAGTATTGATTATTATTAATTGAGAACTTTTTTAGTTCTATCGAGAACCTTTGAGGTTTCTTGAAACGTTTGGTTAATCTTTGAGTTTCTAACCATTTGATTGTGCTCGTTCCCGCATCATTTGGTATCAGAGCTCTGGGTTGATTCAAATGGCTCGTGGAGAAGATCGACAAACTGTTCGTAGAACCGCCGACCGAGGCAACGAAGGAGTTGATCCCGAACCACGGGATCTTAAGATCAAACGACTCCGGCGACGAGTCCGAGACCTCGAGTTACAACACGAGATCAGGCGACTCAAACAACGGATTCGAGATCTTGAGGCATTATTGACATTGAAGGAAACTGAACTGGAACAACCCGCTTGGTGCGAGTACTCTGGGAAGGAGGAATATCCTTCACGTGACGATTTCAATTACGATTCTCCACCCGTGTATGATGTATACGGAGACGACGAAGGTGATGATGGAGAAGAGTCCACGAATGAATATGTGAAAATGTTTGTAGTTACTGATGCAGTTACGGAAGCAATCAGATGGCTCAATAAGCAACCGATAATCGCACGTCTCAAAAGGAACCAAAAGGTTCAAGAACAAAGTTCTTTTTCTATTCAAACTCAAAAACTAATTCTAAATAATAACTCTAGATCCTAATTTATGACTAAGAAAAAGAATTCTAATAGGAAACCAAATAAATATAAAATAGGAAATTAAAATATCAAATAAATAACAAAAGATAATGCTTCATATCTTCCAAATAAATTGTCATCTTCCGACAACTCCAACGGGTCTTTTCATAGGCGTGAGTTCGGTGCGGGTTCGGGTTCAACTGAGTCGGATGCTCCTGCATTATACTCCCCGTCTTCGAAAAAACTCATCCTCGAGTTTTGTCTCCCTACCAAAGCCACCTGGGTCGAATGGCGCATCGGGCAGCCTCTTGTTCACTCGTGCCTTTGTTATAACAAGTTCTTCACAAGAATTTAGTGTAACAAACCCGAAGGGAAGTTGGGCTTCAGAAAGCGTCACCCGAATAGGCTCAACAGTTGTATTCAACTCTGCTAGCCTTCCTGAATTTCTTTCAGTGGACCTTACTCCCGGTTTGTGATCATGGATCAATATTTCGTGTCGGCCAACTTTACTTGTCGCTTGGGCTTTTAAAACTGAACCGCCATCTATACAAGATCCATCTTTACATATATTTGGTTTAATTAAATTTCTATTCAAGTCATTAATGGGAATGGACCACTCACGTGTAAATTCCAAGGGACCCATACATGAATCCTTAGAGAATGCAACAAGATTTTTTTCCACCCTTTGATAATTATTTCCATTTTGAATTTGAATGCAAAGATCCTTATCACGATGGATATACTAACCCTAGAAACCAATATATTTCCTTCTCTTTGAATATTTACTTTCCATTTAAATCCTTTAACACCCGACTGCTTATTCAACTCGTTATTACTTTGGAATTCCGATGACCCCGGGTTAATAATAAACCTTACTATGAATTGTGATCGAGTTCCACCATTAGCTGTAGGACTGCCTATCACCACCATACCTTCCAAAACTTAAACGAAAATACCCAAAGAAACCATACTTGTCGGCAAGATTATGGTGTCATCCAAGAAAGGTGTGTGACAACCCGTAGCCATTATGCCACCATTATGAACCGGTGCAGCCCCCTTTAATTTTCCAACTAACGTACCTGAAGAAACTGTTGAATATTCATAATTGTTGACGACCTCTTTTTTTTCTTCTTGACCAGTAACTCCGGTAATCGCTCGTTGCACCCACAAATATTCTTCTCCATCGTAGGGCAACCCATCTTCATCAAATCCGGGTTCTTCTTCCGATAAACCCTCCGGATAGATTGGTTCAGAGAAGCGGTGTGGATGACGGTTAAACGGATGCTGCTCTCCGTCACCACCTTCGTCCCCGACGACGGTGCTCGACTCGGTTTCCGTCCGGCACGTATCCTGTTGCAACTCGAGTTGGCGGATCCTTTGTCGGAGCCATTTAATCTCTAGTTGCAACTCGAGATCTCGGACTCGTCGCTTGAGTCGTTTGATCTCAAAATCCCATGGGTCACGGTTCCCGATCTCATTGCATCGTCCGGCGAATCTACGGTCACGGTTGAATCGATCTTCATGAGCACGTGAACCACCAATGTTCTTGTCGATGCCTCGGTCGGCGACTCTTCGAACAAGAAAACACCCGCCTTCACGTATAGCCATTTGATAAACCTAGAGCTCTGATACCAAATGATGCAGTTACGGAAGCAATCAGATGGCTCAATAAGCAATCGATAATCGCACGCCTCAAAAGGAACCAAAAGGTTCAAGAACAAAGTTCTTTTTCTATTCAAACTCAAAAACTAATTCTAAATAATAACTCTAGATCCTAATTTATAACTAAGAAAAAGAATTCTAATGGGAAACCAAATAAAGATAAAATAGGAAATTAAAATATCAAATAAATAACAAAAGATAATGCTTCATATCTTCCAAATAAATTGTCATCTTCCAACAACTCCAACGGGCCTTTTCATAGGCGTGAGTTCGGTGCGGGTTCGGGTTCAACTGAGTCGGATGCTCTTGCATTAGTTACCTTTGATGAGTTTTTCAAAGAAGATGTGGTTGCCGACGATGGCACCACAGTGAAGGCAATGACTATCGGTGGTGATTCGGTGGCTAAGGGTGATCACTCACTTTGCTTAGGCGACCGAAAAATCTCGCCGGTAAGTACGGAAGAGTTTAATTTTTCTGGTCAAATTGCATAATCCCCTACTTTGGTTTCTACTTGTTTAGTATCACAACACTATGGGTTGGAATCGGGATCAAACTCTCAAGTTCATGTGTGTTTAACTCCCTCATCCTGTAATGTTGAAGGTGGTAGTCCTACGATGGTGATTAGCGGTTTGTTGGCTTCCATGGTAACCCCATCTTTCATGCCGGAAATTACGGTGGGATGGAGTGTTGACCCAAGGATTAAGGAATTTCAAAAGGATTGTAATCTTATTAAATCTCCTAATTTAATGGAGGTTCAAAAAAGGAGGGATATTCAAATTGGAGAAAAGATCTTGGTTGATAAAGTTTGTAATAATGATGTATGCATGGATTCCATTCATGAAAATTTTACACGTGGGCTATTTAATCGTAATGGAAAGTTTAGTCAACTGCATGAGAAAATAAAATCTCCATACGAAATTGATACATTGTCGGTGGTGGAGCAGGATAATAAAAAAAAGATATAGAGACTAGGAAGGAGGATAAATTAGTTCATCAAGTGGTATCCGCATCATTATCGATAGCGAACAAGACACGATCCGATGTTCCCTTTGACCCGGGTGGCTTTGGTCCGAAGGCAAAACTCGAGGACCGCCTGTCGTTCGCTATCGAATTAAACCCCTCAAAAGGAAAGTTTTGTTGTGGCCTAGTTGGAGATTTACGTTTACTCATTGACCCAATAATATTGATGATATTAATTCCTTTATCACATGTGTGAATGACCTTTGGCTCACCATTTAAGTTAAACTTATCACTAACTTTTTCACAAAGTCCCATAGTTACTAAGCTACCATGTTGAACTATTAATTCATACTTTTCTTGAAGCCCACGTGTGCATTGCATTGGACACATGCAATCTCCTAAAGTGATTGGACCCACCATATCATGTGAAACCTCAATATCTCCGATAATGTTTTTACTAGGAAAGACCGAATAAGTAGCGGTGGTTAAGGAAGTTTTATACACCTGTTTGGCAACCCCATTATTTTCTTCGATTTGAAATTTCAAATTCATTGAATATCCCAAAATTTGTGAGGCAACATTAAACTCTTCCATGATTTTCGATTCAATAATTGGAATTTCCATAGCCACGAGATCGCCACCCTTAGCCAACCCATCACCGCCAGTAGCCACCTTAGCTGAAGATTTTCGCACGCCAAGCCAAACATCAAGATCAGGATCATCTTTATTTTTCACTCGACCATCATCTTGAACAGTAATTCCGCTAAGAACCTCCCGCACAAACGAACATTCTTCCTCATCGGGTTCAATCCCATCTTCATCGAATCTCGGTTCATCTTCCGGCAAACACTCTTGATAGATTGGTTCGTAGAACCACTGTGGATGACGGCTAAACGGCTGCTGCTCTCCATCGCCACCTTCGTCCCCGATGACGGTGCTCGACTCGGTTTCCGTCTGGCACGTATCCTGTTGCAACTCGAGGTGGCAGATCCTTTGTCGGAGCCGTTTAATCTCTAGTTGCAACTCGAGATCTCGGACTCGTTGCTTGAGTCGTTTGATCTCAAAATCCCATGGGTCACGGTTCCCAATCTCGTTGCCTCGTCCGGCGAATCTACGGTCACGGTTGAATCGATCTTCATGAGCACGTGAACCACCAATGTTCCTGTCGATGCCTCGGTCGGCGACTCTTCGAACAAGAAAACACCCGCCTTCACGTAGAGCCATTTGATAAACCGTGGCTCTGATACCAACTGATGCAGTTTCCCTTCGCAAACCAGATTGGATCAGGAACAAACAGAATAATCAAGCAAATAACTCAATCAAATAAAAAATAAAATCAGCCGAACTTTTCAATTGCAAAACAACCAAATATAAAGTTTTTCAAGATCCTATAAATTAGCTAACAAACTCCCAAGAGATAAACCAAAAGAAAAGAAATTAAAAATAATCGATAAACTAGGAGTTTAAATAACGGAAATAAACGAATAATTGGTTCAGCTGCGCATCCAATTTACGGGTCAGATTCTGGTAACGGGTCAGGCCCGAACACCGGGTCGTCTGCATCAATATTCCAAGACTTCTTGCTCTACATAAGCAAATTAGAGACAAAGATGCTCTTTATGAACTTTGTAATGCACTTGGTCAACATTTATGGGCTCGATATGGTAATCTAGAAGATTAGAGGTTAATTTGTAACAAATGTAATCTGTATTGTACGTTATTAATTTAAGTTGCATTAATACTAACTAAATATTATTAATTTAGTGTAACAAGTATATATATAATATTCAACTAAATGTAAATTAATATTTATAACTTAAAATATAATCAACTTTATTAAATAAACAATTAACAATCTAATTATACTATAGAATCAAACAAAGATTAACTAATTACCTGCATAACTCGACCACTAAACTCATCCACTATGAGAACCTCTTTTGCACGAATAATATAGTTCACATCTCTAAGAAACAACTCTCTAGCTTTTATAGCATTTATGATAAATGAGGCCCATTGTTCTCTAGGATCATATATATCTTTTACTTCAAGAATTTCTTCAGCATCTGCATAACCCTGTTCTGTAAGTAAAACATTCTTCTGCTTCTCATCAACCTGCAATTAATTATTATTAATATGATGTTAAATTCAGTAAAACAAAAATAAATAAATAAAGTATTTGTAATAATCTTTCCTTACTGTGTAATGTATATCTCGTTCAAAAGCAGTAGCTATTTTAGCAGCTTTATAGTACTGTTCACTTGGTTTTTCAGCAGGTCCTGATATAATAAGAGGAGTTCTTGCTTCGTCTATAAGAATAGAATCAACCTCATCGATTACACAGTAATTAAAACCCCTTATTACAAGCTCATCAACACTCTGTAGACCCAAAAAGAATCATCATAATTTATAAGTAAAAATGGATGATATAAACAAAATTTAATTATTATTGAAGTCTGCATAGCATAAAAATTACTTTCCATGGCAAGATTGTCTCTCAGGTAATCAAAACCAAGCTCACTATTGGTGACATATGTGATATCACACAAGTAATTTTGCCTCCTTTCTTCACTTGTCATATTTTCTGTCCAAATAAACAATTATTAGGGCGATATATCTAACTAAATACAAGTGTTTTTTGCAAAAGAAAAAACGGATATGTACTTTCACTTTTGTCCCTTTTTAGTCATTGTACTTTTCGTACATTTGAGTAGATGACCCAAACATGAATAAAAGAATTAAGTACAATGACTAAAATGGGACAACAATGAAACTATGAAAGCAAGTTCGTATTTTTTGCAACAAAAAAGACCCTAAATACAATTGCATCAATTTGCAAGCTAAAAAGGTCATCAATTAGTGTTACTGTATTACTTTAGCAATAATAAACCACTAGCAAAATCTATTTCAACAAGAAATTCAAATCCATGCTTCAAGCAATAGATTACCCCAAAAAAAGAGTTTTTGTCCTGTCCTATTTCCTCTTCCTGATGGAATACTTAGAACCTAAGAGTAAAAAGGTGAATTCTATAGAATATACTCTTAAATCAATAGTCACTACCCATTGAAGTTTTTGGTCCATTTATTTTACGATATCATACAAAGCCATTAAATGTTATTAATTTTAAAAAACAGCAACAAAAAGTAATGCATACGCTGAATTAGGCCAACCGTGAGTCCAAGAAAACGAGCAACTTGACCAACCCATTCACAATCTCTCCTTGCAAGATAATCATTAACTGTAACAATGTGAACTCCTTTACCGCTTAATGCATTTAAATAAGCTGGTAAAATAGCCACAAGAGTCTTTCCCTCTCCGGTCCTCATCTCAGCTATTTCTCCTTTATGAAGTACCATACCACCTACACCACCACACAAAAAAAATGGTAAATTCTTATAACTTCATAATTGCAGCCAGGGGCGGACTTACCTTAGCCCTACTTTCGACGCGTTGTGGAATTTTTTATTTTTTTTACCGTTTTATGTTTCTGATACCCCTGATCTTTATTCCTAGATCCGCCACTGGCTTGCAGCTTACTTTAGTAGTGACCCAAAGTAACCACTGTATATCATTTAATTACCTATTAGTTGAACATCAAAGGGACGAAGACCTAGAACCCTTTTTGAAGCTTCTCTAACAATAGCAAACGCTTCCTGCAAAGATATGTAGATTATTAAGCCATGGAGCATAATACTTGTAACGGCTAAAGTATGAGATGTGCTTACAGGTAATAGAGAATCCAACGATTGAGGAGACTCTCGAGCTCGTTGCTTCAATTGATTGGTCCTTTCCCTCAATACAGAATCCGAAACAGAAGTTAGCTCCGATTCAAGTGAATTGATGAGCGCGACGGTGGCAGAGTATTGTTGTCTGGTGGACTCACCGGTGTCGGTCCCGCCCTTGAAGATTCCACCGAGAAGACCTTCTAATGACGCCGCCGGCACTATTGTGGTCTTCCGATCTCTCGGAACGCGATTACCATCACAATGATGGAATCTGTGCTTATTTCCACCGCGGAAAACGGAGCTACTGCTATTGGTGCATTCTCTTAACAATAGAAGGTTTCGAGTGAAATTAGGGTTGAGAAGATGGTGAAAATTGGAACTGAAAATTGAAGAAGATGAGGAGGAAAAGGTGTTGCCGTACGATAGAGATGCGAGCGCCATTGAATTAACGAAATATCACTATTGTATAATTGCAATTGTGTACGCCATGAAAGAAGTAAGAACACCTGCAACTGGTTTGTTTGAGGAAGAAGAGTGGGGGAGAAAATGAAGAAATTAAACTGATTCGGATAAGGCGTCAATCGACCAAAATCGCCAGAAAGATAATTTGGGGGACTATATATAGTCTATAAAACAAAACCTCATGATTTATTATGAGTTAATAATTTAACAAATATAAATAAAAAAACTAAAATTTTTACCACTAATAACCATAGGTTACGAGGGTATAAGGTACCTTATGCAAACCAACGGATCACATCAGGTACGGACACAAGGCAAGCTCAGTGGGGGTAAGGCCCCCTACTTAACAACACCAGCCCAACAATACAAATTTTGTTAAAGATTGGATAAAAACAGGTTAGGGCCCTCATGTTTTTTTTTTCTAGGCCCCTGCTACTGATTATCTTCCCTAATCAAAGACCAATTCCTAATGCCTAATCTGCTATTCTTAATTTAAAAGCTTCATTTAAAATGTACCTAATTGCTAATTGTAAAAAATTATATTGATTTTTAATGTGACAACAAATTGATTTTAATTGGTATTGTAGCAGGCCTCGTCTTCAGTTATGATATCAAAATCCCTTTCCCCTACCCATAACCTAATGGTCTAATGGTATGGTATTTATCACCCATAAAAATGATGTGAGTTTAAATCTTTACAAGTGTAAGTTTAGATGGTATTTCGATGTAAAAAATGTCATTAAAAAGAAGTAACCTTCCCCCGAAATACATTAGACTTTAAGACGCCAAGGACGAGTTGTTGATTACTGAATTAGGGGTAGGGAGTTTGGATGTTGCTAGGCAGGATGAGGTTTTAGATTGAGTTATGAAGAATTTAAAACTAGTAGTAATCACATAGAAGAATATATAATTTAGGTATTACTTACAAATTATAAATATACAGCTAGAATAATTATAAATAGTTATTATATCATCAATCAAATGAACTTAATATGAACTAACATTTATCAATTAAATTAAAAAATTAATGCTCGGTTGAAAAAAAATGTTTTAAAAACTAACTTAACAGACCTTATAACTGTCACGGCAAATTATATTTTTTAAAAACATATTTTGACAAATGTGTTTGTTAACAAATTACATAATATTTTATTCAACCGATGTAATATACTGGTTTACACGGGTTTTTAAAAATATAAAATTTTTATTACTAAATATATAACATTTTATTTATTTAACCTATGTAATCCACGGGATTTTAACCTAGTATCATATGGATTACCATGTCAAACATATGACATCACTCGAATATCATATACCATACACATATATAGCACATAAAAAGATTACTGATACCCATCATGTTGAACCGCCCTTTGTATCTCATCGTCACCATACTTGTAATCTTGTACTGTAAACTTATATTATACAGCATCTTGTTATACATTAAGTGCCAATACTGGATTTCTTATTTTGTAGGCTTCCTGTATGGCAGTATGTGTACAATAATGCTAGAGTTTATTTTCATTACTTGATATAAACTATATTTTCATTATATTAATATTTTATAATTATAATGAATATGCATGAAAAATAAAAAATAAAGCAGATTTTGTGCATGCCATGTCAGATCAAAACTGGTGTAGAACACTGCAGACAAACCAAATTGTATAAATCTGGATGTGCTTCTTCTTTGATGTTTTTACAATCTCGCGACATAAATCAAACATATCCAATCGTGTTCTCGAGCACAAAATAATCATGTTAATGTATCTCATGCCACATTGTTCTACTGTTGCATTCTTACCAAAACCCGAGCCTCCCTCTGCTACAGCATAACCGACTCGCTCAGCTCAATCTTAAAAAACACCAAAAGAAAAAAAAAACATAGGCTCAACAAGAATATATGTTAATGATTAAATAATCATCCTGTAGAGATTTCATCAATCTTCTTCTTCAGGGATTTGGAATTCAAGGTCTAGTTTTCTCTTCAGATGGGTTCTGTCAGCACTGCATGTCAAAAATATATAAAAAAAAAGATGAAATGTAAATAAATCATACTTATGACAAATAAGATACCTGCATATAATTACTAAAATAGCTACAAATAATCTTGTTATATTAACTTTTGTGTGGGACCCTAGTGACAGTTCATAAGTTTATGACAAGGTTCGATTTGCACATGTATGCCAAATTTACTTCTTTAACATATAAGATGATATCAGTCGATTATGATCTAATATTCAAATATGAAAGTCAAATTTTCCTTTTTTTTGCTAACCGTGAGAACCTAGTTAGCTGAATACTCATGGGAGCCCCCCCCCCCCCACCCAAATGCCCTACTGACCAATGGGATCATGTAAAACACAGCTTTAGTTAGGCAGATGGCCTTCAAGGGGGTTAAAGGCAGAAAAACTAGGGAAAGTTGGATTCGAATTTGAGACCTCTGCTAGAGGGACTGAGGCGCAAGAATGATAAACGTCTAAATTGTCCCTCAAGAACGATAAACGAAAGAAACTTGTGGACCAAGATAGAAGTTGTAACATCATAATAATTAACAACAAACAAAGAAAATAACTTCAACCCAAAACTTGCGAAAGAATGATGTGGCATCCCTTTGTAACAGCCAAAAAAGATTATTGTTGCTTTTTTGTCTGGACAAAAAGATTATGTAATAAATTTACTAAAGAAAATGCTATAAAAATTGCCCTTTGGGCGACGGTTAAAAGTGATTTTGGTGGTTATGGGACAAGAATTTAAGGATGGTTGGTAAGTGATTTTTGGGTGGTCGTAAATGGTGGTTAGAGTACAATAAGAAATGCCGGTAAGTGCTAATACTCAAGATAAATCTTCATAATAAGAAGTGATACTAATAGCAAACGATTCTCATGCCCATATCTACGTTGCATTTTCTGAGACAAACGAAGTATGAAAGTTTTATTAAAAATGTGGTGGGAAAATATCAAAGGTTGTCTATAAATTAAATAAACTACTTAAAAGGGAGTATAGGTATGTGTGTGTAAAGATGAAGAGACAGAGGAAAGTAAAGAGAGAAGTCACTTCATAGATTCGAGATTTTTCTTGACAATTATTTGTCCTTAATAGCATAAAGATTGTAGGAAGTCAATAATCCTAATTATTGATCAATTTAACTAACTTACGAATGAAAGTTAATTTAACCTAGAATCAATATCATCTCAAATACAGCATAACAAACAATAACTCCTAGTCCCTTTTTATAGAGCAACTAAAGTATAGATATATATCATATATTCATATAATATGATCTCAAAAGGGTGAAGTCAGTTGTTCACTTAAACTTGCAAGTCATAAGTAAAGAGTTTCCAATAAACTTGATCGAGTAACATGCAGAACAAAAACTGTCAAAAATACATTAAACTTAATAACGTAGAATCGTAGATGGTGTTTACCTGTTAATTGTTGGTCTAGCTGGAGGCCTTGCTTCAAAGACTGAAAAATCTAGTGACATTGGTGCAGGTCCACTTCTTTCATTACCAATGCCATGATCGTCAACCTTGTCAACGTATCCTTCAGGGTGTGAGATCACTCTTTTTGACTTTCTTGTAGGTGATAGCACAGTTGGACCAAATTCTGAGGGTTTTGAATCTACAGACTCCCTTTTTGGTGGTGGTCTTGGAAGCAAAGCTGGTTCAGTAGGTGGAGGTCCAGAAGAGAAGTACCTGCCACGAAATCAAACTTACATGTTTAATCCCTCAAAAGTTTACAAAACCTAAACTAGCAATCAACAATTACCTATGCTCTAATGCCTGTTGTGCTGAAATTCTAGCCTTTGGATCATATGCAAACATCTTGGATAACAGATCCAACGCATCATCATTGGCCATTGGAAACAATGTTCTAAGTGGCTGCCCAGGAACAAACTGGTACTCAACATAATCAGGAAGATAGATCATATCTGACCATTGAGAAGCTTTTGGAGTTCCAAATGCAGCAAAAATTTTCCCCAGTTGATCGATGTCACTGTTACCCTATGTTTCCAATAACAGAAAATAAGCTATATAAACTTATTTGAATTGATGTCACATATGATTAATAAATTCTAATCATAGATGTTCTGTGAAAGATAGGGGACCCGCATGGATTTTAATGCAAATGCACAAAATCTAGAGATGATTTCATATATATCCTTCTAAAAGTTCAAAATTTCACACACATCCTTCAAATTTCCATACCTTTTTAGAACCCTAAAACTATCATATTTACGGTTTACCTATTTTATAGTAAACAAAATTAGATTAGCTATTTACAAGGTTTCACTGAAGAAATGAAGATAACATTATGAACTGAGAGTATTTGACGTCATAACATTGTTTTTCTACTCATATATTCAATGGAACAGACCATTCTAGCTATTATAAGTAACTGATTTTATTTTATTTACTATGGAAATAGATTGATATGATATTTTTAGTGTTTTGAAAGGGCAAAATATGATATAATGTAATTTATACGAACACATACATGAAATTTTGAACTTTTAGAATGACATATAAGAAATTAATAATCATCTACAAAACGATGCAAGTTTAAGTGATAGTACAACACAGACAACATGAACTTACCTGCAGAAAAGGGCGGCGCAAAAGGAGCTCAGCAAAAATACAAGCAGCAGCCCAAACATCAACCCCTGGACCATACTGTTTTGCACCAAATAATAGCTCAGGTGCTCTATACCATCGAGCAAAAACCTAATAAAAAAATTGTCAACAAACGGTGTTCAAAATTACCACTATCAATAAATTGTCAACAAACGGTGTTCAAAATTACCACTATCAATAAATGGTGTTCAAAATTACTACATTCAGCAAATGGTGTTCAAAAAATATCCCAAGAAAGCAAGCTAATAACTAAGCTGTCTAGCATATCAAGTACGTTACATAGCAATATCTGACAAACATTATTGAAATTCTGGTATAGCAAACAGTTTATTTAATGCATGAGTAGAAATTAAAATGAATTACTCTAGCTCATATATAATAATATAAATACTACTAGCTACCATATAACTCCAATACCCACAAAACGGTTCCTTCCAAATCAAGGGATGCTGTCATTCTTGAAGAACAGTTTAGCAATCCAAATATAATAATAAGTTTCACCTCAGGTAACATAAATATCAAACTGATTTACCAGATGTCAAACTTGCAATCAGAAATTGTGTCAAAAAAAATGCTTATGACATCCAGTAATTAGAAGTAGAATGAAAAAATTACCTGGTGAGTAAACCTTCTGTCAGGACTACCAAATATGCGTGCCAGACCAAAATCTGCAAGTTTTAGTTGTCCACGAGGTCCTATCAAAAGATTATTTGGTTTCATATCCCTGCCAAGAAAATTTTCAGCAATTAACAAAACACATAAATACTGTAAGCAGCAGAAAGAAGCAAATTACTTGTGTAAAACCGTGCTTCACACTTTATATTAAAGCACAATCATTTGGGACAACCAAAGGAAAAATTCCCAAATATTGCCAAGACAATAGTATTTGGTTTAAGGTGCAGTTTCATACATATATCCTTCTGAAAGTTCAACATTTTGTACATATCAATCCGAATTTCATAATATCATATATACATTTTCAAAATACTAACAATTATCATAAATATCTGTTAGTAAGTAAAATAAAATCAATTATACAGTTTATTTAAATGAATAAACAAATAGAACACTATGCCCCAAGATGATTCATGGTAAGAACATTGAATTCCTATTTTTATACAAACTGTTATAAGTAACTGGTTTTATAATATCTACTAAAAATCTAAATGAGTAAATATGATAATTTTAGTGTTTCTAAAGGGTAAATATGATATTGTGAAATTTAGAAGAATATATATGAAATTAATCCTTGTTTTAAAAATGAAATCATGAAATAACGCTTACAAATGCTAATGTTTTGCAAGTATATTTTCAGGTTTTTCGGACTGTGATGGTTGTTTTGGTTATAAAATTAAATTTACATACGCAAAAATGGTGAAGTATTGGCACCTATTACCTATGCAAAACCCATTTCTTATGACAAACAGCAAGTCCTTTCAATGTCATTTGAAGGTATGACTTTATATCAGTGGGTGAAAGCACGATGTTTCTATCCCGAATAACAGCTTCAAGATCAGTCTCCATAAACTCAAAAACAAGATGCAGATTCCCTTTATGAGGAAAAGCATCAATCAGCTCTATTATATTTGGATCTTTAAGCTCTTTCAGTAACTTTATTTCCCTAAGAGCAGTAAAATTCACCCCTTCCTTCTGCTTCCCAAGTCGAATTTTCTTTATTGCAACAGTTTGTCCTGTCTGTCCCAGAAGCCAAAAGTTAATACAATACTGCATAAGTATTATTACACCAACCTCTATTATACCGCACTCTCTTTTTTAACTTTTAGCCTCAAAAATATGTTTTTGTTAAACAATCTGAATTTCAAGCACCCTTGTATAAGTAAAATGATAGGTGGAAACCAAAAATAGCATCAATATGACAATATTTATACATGTAGCATGGATCTCCAAACATCACCCCAGTATAAACAAATATTAAAAAGTGTATATAAACGCATCATCAATTATCATTGAAGTTACTTTACTCTTTTATATTTCATACATATTAGACATAATGAGTTCACATTCAAACGATAAGTGAATGCGTATTCAACGACTTATCCGTCTTTGTGTTTTCTAAAAGCAAAAAAAAACTTTTAGTGTTTAAGTTAAGAAAAGTGCGCATGTTTATCTGCTTATTTTACGGTGAAATAAACTATCTCCTATAGCAGTTTAAGATTGCTTACTCAAACAGATTATTCACGGTGGATTCAAATTACAAGTTTACCCTTATGGTAAAATAAGTTCATTAACTTAATGTGCCTATAAGCATAATCTGTTTAAATAAGAAACCCCAAACATCTACGAACAAAAAAAACAATGGACACAGTAGTCCCTGCTGGTGGAACAGAACAGAAACCCTAATTTGAACAATTGCATCATACAGCCAACATAACATCCACAGACAATTCATACCGATAACACCAGTATACGATGCAGTATAAGAATACCTTAGTATCAATGGCTTTATACACAACTCCATAGGTACCTTCTCCGAGAACTTCACGTTTCAGGTATCGATCAGCTACTTTTTTCGCTAACAATTGATCCAAATCTGCCATCTCCTTTCCTCAATTCTAATTCCGTTAGGTCGATTAACAGTATCAATAAATTAATAATCACTAGTATGCTGGTTTCTTCATAATTACACCCAAAACCCTTGCGATATATGAAAAGAGGGCTTGATGGCTTATATACCTTTCAAGGTTTCAAAATTACAACCCTAGAAACTAAATTGAGGAGAAAATATAGAGAGATGTGTGCACAGACCTCTTCAAGCGGAAGTTGTGAAGGAATCCATAGCCGATTCACCTGCGGGAGATGAAATCTTGCTGGAATTACACAATACTTGGTTGTAATCGGTTTATATGGAATCGTGACGCGAATTTGTGTGTCTGAAAATGGAGGACGGATGTGAAGCAGCGGTGGTTAGCTAAGCAAGCAGTGCTCTAGAGAGAGTGTGTGTGAGAAGAGGACAGGGAGTGAGGTACTCGTTTTATGAATAAGGGTGCGTTTGGACATGGGTTTTGAAATGGAAGGTGATCGGTAACATACTAACTTGGACAATTCTTTATGTGGTCGTTCGCGACGGACGCACTCATTACGGGGTGGCCTTTGTGACGCGTCCATGGGTTGACGTTTGTGGGGATGGACAGATAAGCGGCATCAGAGTGGTTCTTTGTGGGTTAAGTACATGAATAGTCATTGTGGTGTGTTCAAATTTTGAATCTCGTCCCTAAGTTTGATAAACCATATTAGTAGTCCTAAACTATGCTTGAACGTAACATGATTGGTCCTTAAGTTAGATGAAGGTTAAGTTTTCTATCAAGTTTTTAATAAATGGTCAAAATGCCCTTATATTAAAAAATTAAAAATTTAAAAAATCTATAATTATTGGCAACACACCATGGAACCACCACCACCTACGTGCAACCACCTTCGACAACTACATTCGGGGACCGCCACCACCAAAAAATAGAGATCGGCGGCTATGACAAAATTTTGTTGTGTTTAATTACCTTCTAACCCCATGTCTACAATTAAAGCCCAATAATTATCGTTTAACCCACATATATACTCTTATATAATACAGATTTGGAAGATACAAATGTCTTTTCATACACAGTTTTAAGACACCAGTTTTACGCTTGTTTTAAGACGTCAGGGTCGTCACCTCCGTTACAGCTTTTTAGTTTGGTTCCACGTTCAATGGCTCGTTTACGTTTTCGATCCCTACATATATCAATCAGCGTTGGCCAGCCCTTACCACTCCCTCCGTCCGTGTGTTCGTCGGTTTCTTCTCCACAATGATTGAACTGTCCTTCTTCTATTGAATGCAATAATCAATTTCCGTCAGTTTTTTTTCTCTCCTCAGAACGCACCGCCACCGATATTAATCCACAAACTTCGCTTCTTGATTATTCCCCTCAGTTCGGCATGGCCATGGACGATGCTACATACAATTTGTCTCTTCATCGATATCTCTACTGAAGCTACAATGGCGATGGACGACGCTAAGTCAAGCAGGTAAGTCTTAGAATAAGCATAATCTTCTCTTCTTGAAAGTGGTTTTCTTAATTATGAGAGAATTTTTCTCAAATTTTATTCTATTTCATTTGAAGACCATTGTTGGAGAACTGCCACACCTAGGTCAAGCAAGTAATTCAATCCCTTTGCAAAAATGACTCCAGAGTTTCTAAATTTATTGCATTGGTATCAAATTTGATATAAGAGTCAACATTTTTTTGTGTGAATGATGGGTGTCGAATCCACCAAATAAATTGTGTAGTAAACCTACTTGACACACTAAGAATAGTATGAATGGAAGTAAGGTTCGTGTCCTCAGGGATATGGATTAACTTAATTATACCAAAAATGTTTGAACACAGATCCGGTTGTTAAACTCAAATGATTTGAAAGGGGGGTTTTGATTATGAAAAAGATTGACACTAAAAGCGTTAATTAAATTGTAGGTTGAATTCAAATATTTTAAAAACAATTCCAACACAAAGGTAATTTCTTTGATTTGACTCGGCTTACGATCATTAACAATTATGGTGCAATGATCCTTTAATTTAAACGGTTTGTATCGATACTAGACATCACGCCGTTCGGATATCCACTCCGTCTAATGTCTAACCAAGCGCAGTTCGTTGATTAGAGCCAACCTGCTACTCTAAGTTCACGTCGTTCGGACCTTAGTGTGCTGGTTGCAATGACAGAAGTATCGATTATAATCAAACACTCACGCCGTTCGGAATGTTCCATTAGATTGAATGATTCTATAATGATTTTGGGTTTATAGACAAACACAAAACATTATTTGTTCCTTGATCAAGAATAAAAATCTGATTAGAGTTTTAAACTTGAAGAACTTTAATAGAAATATTAACAAATTGATCAGGTTTATTAATAATCTCAAATATACCGGATTTAAGATTAAGAATCACACAAACAAACCATTCAAATAAACGGATTACATAATCGTTTCACATAAGATTCGAATCAAACCATTAGAATAAACCCTAGCGTCGGAATTAGAACGACTTAGCCGGACATGGTGGCTAACTCAATCAAGCAATTCAAGTAGTAGAACATAAAACGGGAAGACTTACGAATCCAAAAGAACAATTATCCTTGCATTCAAGAAAAAAAAAACCAAAATAAAAACTCCCAATTGGTCTTTTTGCTCTACTCTCTTTGTCAGAAAACCGTTGATATGGCCACGTCCAGAGATAGATATCCCAAAAGATATTTCAATTCCTATTTTAAACCCATTCCTGATCCTCCCAAAATTCCGTCTAAGCCTCCCCGAAAACCAATTTCTTTAAGCCCAATTAAAGTCCACCTGGTTCTCTAATATTCATTTAAATTCTTGCAGCCCAAACTTTAGTTCATAATTAAACACTAGCCCACTTTCATTAACTTGATGTCCACGTGAATTTGCAAGCCCACTTTCTCTAATATTAGCTCATTATTTATTATTCTTGATCCTTCCAAAGTCCATTGTCATTCTTCGCGACCTCTCCGCACCTACAAAGACATAAAAACAATCCAAAGTAGACTCCGCTCCACCAATTCCAGTGTTACACAAAATAAAAGAATATACAAGTGATAAATGCATGATATGTAGTAAAAATGAGTGCAGAAATTAGGATAAAACATGCCTAAATATGCAACTAACAGTGAAATCTCCGATATAAGGTCAAGCAGGTAACTCAATCCTGGTGTTTGTATTCGCTTTTATGGTTTTCTACGAAACGACCAAACTCATGCGTGTGGCGTTGGTGAAAAACAACCAAACTCCCACGACGAAGTGCGAGTGTTCGTTTATACATGCTTATTCAACTCTAATTTTGTTCTACGTGAGCCAACTTCTTAGGAACAATTCCTAAGCCTGATTGGGCCGCCGTGCACGTGTCATACTATTATTGGTTAATTTTTTTGTTTGTTTAAAAAAAGGCGATTTTTTTGTTGTTATATACAACTTTATCCGCATTGAAAACCAAAAGAGTTGGTGGTTCGGTTGGTTAAGGCGTGCTCTTTGAAGCGTTGACCTTCCTTCCCTTTGACCCGGGTTCGAGTCAGTAGGTGCCTTTTTTTTCTTTTGCCATTTTTCCCACTTTACTTGATATATATATTTTTTTTAACTAAGATCGTAGTGGGTTTAGTTTATTTTTACCTTTTTTTAGCTTATGTTTTTTGAGAACGCGTTTTGAAATTTGATGTCTTAGGTTTCTTAAACACGCATTTAAGTATTTTGTTTCTGAAGGACTTCCCAACGTAACGCACGGCTTGACATCCACCGGTTAACTACTATAATAAATCCATTGGGGTTGATGGCCTAATGGTAAAGGAAAATCATCTACGAACACCAATGATTAAGAAGATAATGGGTTCAAGTCTCACTTCTTACAAGAATTAAGAAATTTGTCTTAAAAAAAACTTCTATAATAAATTATTATTATTTTTAATAATGAAAGGAAAAGACATAACAATCCGGATTATGTGACTGGGCTAATGGGGCACAATTGAACAAAAACGGAATCCTGCAATCAAACCCTAGCAACAACATACAGCGAAAATGGGTGAAATTAGAAGCCATGGAGATAACCCTGAGGACGATAACAACCATAACCACCTTCAGAAGAAACCTAAGTTATCATCCTTCATCACCCAATCTCAAATCCAACAAGAGTTCGCCCACCACCAGCCCGGCGTCGCCCGTATAAACAACGGCAGCTTCGGCAGCTGTCCAGGCTCCATCATCGCTGCGCAGAAACGGTGGCAGCTCAAGTTTCTTCAACAACCCGACGATTTCTTCTTCAATAAACTTCCTGCTCAAATCCTCCGCTCCCGAACCCTAATTAAAGACCTCATCAACGCCGACGACATCTCCGAAGTATCAATCGTTGACAACGCCACCACCGCCGCCGCCATTGTTCTCCAGCACGTCGGATGGGCGTTCGCCGAAGGCCGGTTCAACAAAGGCGACACCGTCGTCATGCTTCATTGTGCGTTTCAAGCCGTGAAGAAATCGATAGAGGCTTACGTCACTCGTGCCGGCGGCTCCGTCATCGTGGTACACCTTCCTTTCCCTATTAGTTCGAACGAAGAAATCATATCTGAGTTTAGGTTAGGGTTAGCAAAGGGCAAATTGAACGGTAGGAAAGTTAGGTTAGCTATAATCGATCACATAACCTCCATGCCGTCCGTTATAATTCCAGTTCGTGAATTAGTAACAATTTGTAGGGAAGAAGGTGTGAATCAGGTGTTTGTTGATGCTGCTCACGCAGTCGGTAGTATCCCCGTCGATGTGAAGGATACCGGGGCCGATTTTTACGTCAGTAATCTGCATAAATGGTTCTTTTGTTCTCCATCCGTAGCGCTTCTTTACTGCCGAAAATCATCTCTATCGTCGGATTTACACCACCCTGTCGTATCACACGAATACGGAAATGGATTAGCCATAGAGAGTGCATGGATCGGGACTCGCGATTACAGTTCTCAGCTGCTTGTTCCCGAAGTTATCGACTTCGTCAACAGATTTGACGGTGGGATTCATGGAATCATGAAAAGGAATCACGATGCTGTAATCGAAATGGGAAAGATGCTTGCGAAATCATGGGGGACGAATTTGGGCTCGCCTCCTGAAATGTATCCTAGCATGGCTATGGTTGGCTTGCCTTCGTGTTTAGGGGTTTTGAGTGATGATGATGCTTTGAATTTGAGAAATCATCTGCGCGACCAATTTAGAGTTGAAGTTCCTATACATTATCAGCCGTTGAAAGATACAGAGGTTGGACCGAGGGATGAAGGTTGTGGTTTTATAACAGGGTATGCTAGGATTTCTCATCAGGTTTACAACACCATTGATGATTATCTCAAGTTCAGGGATGCTGTCAACCAGATGATGCAGGATGGTTTTAATTGCAAAATGCTGGTTTCCAGAGAATAATAATATAATCAGTATGTTACCATCCTCCCTTCTTTTTCCTGTTATTTCTTTTCAGAAGAAAGAACAAAAGGCATAAAATTTGTGATATGTTGTGTAGAATTTGTGCTTTGCACCGAGGAGTTTGTATGAGGATGCTAATGTTTTGTACAACAACGATGTTCTTTACATAATGTTAATCTCAAAGGCCCTGTCTTTTTAACTAATATTTCTTGGTACTCCCTGATTGACATGGAAATCAGGCTATGTAGTATATATAGGATTAGGGGATGTTTGACATTGCGTTTGCAAGTGATTAAGTGATATTGAATAGGTTAGATTAAGATAATCAGCTCTGGCAAAACGAGTAACGGGTTGGCGGGTTTCAGGAGATGGTTTTGGGTGGGCTTCTACTGTTTAAAGTTGTGACAAATTGATAATCGAAAATCAGCTGCTCGTTCGAGTGTCTTATTTATGTATTAATTGTGAGATGATATTTAAATTGATCATCCAACATTGAGTATTTGACCCTTAATCAAATAATCAGAATCACTATACCTAAACCTTAGAAGGTGAGGTGGCTGTATATATTGCTCTAACTGTGACACACACACACACACACACACATACACACCAATTGTAAGTATAAAACCACAACCATATAAACAGTTGTGTTTATTGCTTTAACCTTGATACATAAGATGGATATCTAATCGCATAATCTACTCTCTTTCTTTCTCTTGCCAACACTAAGACACTAAGTACGAGTTTATGTGGGTTTCTGTTTAGAATTGGTTTTGCACTGAACACGATGTGTATAATGAATGGTTTGTTTAAGTTGGAACACAAATACCATTCTTTGGTGGATTAGGAATTGTTTGAAAAACTTTGCCCTACGTGTACATGCTTAGTACCAATTCTTTCTAAAACTCCAAATGATATATATAGTTCCTACATATGCACTTTTCAATCTCTAGAAACTTATGCAGACGGCAGGAATATGTTTCTTGATACCGCGGTCAACAACCTAATGGATTGCTTGAAACTGCTTATTCGAGAACTGATAAGCAGTTTGGATAAGCAATCCCAAATCCGTAACATTTGTAACATGAAATAACAAAGCACACCTTCTTTATTCTCATTTGGACCCCATTCATTTGCCATTGATGTTATTCATCATTTCACAAAATTTGAAGATATTATTCAACATTTCACAAAGTTTTGAAGTTTCAAGTGTTAAAAGAAAAAAAAAGTGAACAAGATTTAATTTAAGAGGTCGACTGAATCGCAACCAAAGACGCGTATGATCCACCCTTTACATTAATTAGATCTTCATGCTTTCCTTTCTCAACAATAACTCCATTTTTAACCACTGCAATGACATCAGCGCCCTTAATGGTTGACAGCCGATGAGCCACCACAATTGTGGTCCGGTTAACCATGACCTTGTCCAACGCATCTTGAACCACTCTTTCTGACTCAGCATCAAGTGCACTTGTGGCCTCATCTAGCAGTAGTATTTTGGGACTCTTGACAATGGCTCTAGCAATTGCCACTCTCTGTTTCTGTCCACCTGACAACTGGACTCCTCTTTCTCCTACCATTGTATTGTAACCCTACAATCCACACATCATTCTTGAACATCGAATCATTTACTATCATATATTTTAAAGGTTTGAAAGTTTGCCATGTTATGCCACATCAACAACCCAAAAACTTTTTCCTTCGAGTTAATTATACAAGTGGTTTCCGGTATGTACGTACGGCTTTTGTCTTTTTCTTTTCGGAAATTACGGATTTGTTCTCACTGTTTTTCAATTACGAGATCAAATCAGTAATTTCTAAAAAGAAAGAAACAAAATCTTTGTAAAACCGTAAAACATACATATTACATGTTCATTTCCTTAATTAACTTCTCTTTTTTATAAACATAATTTCACTATCCCTAAACATTTCAAAGATTTATGAATAGATCACACATACTTTATTTTGAATCACTTTTTGGGGCTAAAATATAATCAAAAAGCAATGGAACATTTCAAGATTTTGAAACTCTTAATGCCACATGAAACATGAAATAAAACCTGGAGTAAGCCACTGATGAACCTGTGGGCATCAGCCAACTCTGAAGCAGCTAGTATTTCAGCCTCGGTTGCATCACCATCTTTTCCGTACGCAATGTTGGCTTGGATGGAGTCATTAAACAAGACCGGTTCTTGGCTCACTAGACCCATCTGTAGTCTGAGCCACTTGAGTTGAAATTTTTGTAACTCGTATCCATCTAGTGTGATAAAACCCGAATCTGGATTGTAAAATCTTTGCAGGAGTGAGATAATCGTTGATTTCCCGCTTCCGCTCTCTCCAACCAATGCCACTGTCTGAAAAGAAACACGACTAGACTTTAGCATGACGAGTAAAAGGTGTTTGGATTTGTGTTTTGAAACTGACTTGATGTCGTAATAATTAGATTCTAGTTATTTGATAACACGTAATCACTTTCAAAATACAGATCAAAACAACCGTTAAGTAACATGACATCACAAAACGAAAGAAAGTTACCTTGCCACTATGGATGGTTAAGCATAAATCATGAAATATCTCGACATCGGGTCTAGATGGATACCGAAAACTAACATGACGAAGTTCAATTTCCCCTTTCACATGGTGTATTATCATCCCCGATTCATCATTCGGGTCTATCTCTGACTTGCGATCCAGAATGGCAAATACTGATGCAACAGAACTCTTAGCTTTGCTTGTATTCGGGGCAAACGAACCCGAACTAGACACCGCTGTTGCTGCAAGTGTCAAAGCAAAGAATACCTACAAGAACATTTAGAAGTGTTCATAAGGTCATTTTCGGGTTATTTGAATTTGAATTCTTTTAAACTGAATTTGGGTTTATTCGAATAAACCAAGTTATGAGAATAAATAAATAAAATTAAAATAAATCATATCTATACTAATAAATAAACATTGTTCAATACTATTTTTAAATCCGGAAAGATAACAGATGACGGCTCGAGTGTGAACTGTGAAAACCCTCATTGTGGAGGGGAGGAACAGAGGTAAACCCAAACTAACACATGATAGAGCTAATTAGACAGAATCTGCTAGACTTGCACTTCTTCAATGACATGATTATGGATTAGATTCTGGAGATGTCGTATTAGGGTTACGGACCTTTTGGAGAGTATTTAGAGTTGTCTTAGATTCTGCCTATATTTTTGTTTGCCGTCTTAGCCTTGTCTTAACACTATCTGGCGTATAGACATATTTAGGGGAGTGTATAGGTATTTGCATAGGGTTTAGTGGTTTTTTTTTCCTGTTTATATGCTATTTTATATGCCGCTACTATATGGTTGTTTGCTCTGATTCTCTTGCCCATGTATTATGCTATCTAGATTATTAGACTATACTATACTAAAAAAAAGAAAAAAAGGAGGTTTTTAGAGCTGAGAGACTAAGCGGGAGCAACATCTTTATTCCCTGAGATAGAGGTAAGGTTTGCCCAATCACATCCTCCTAGACCCTAATAGATCTACTATGAGTGAGATTATACTGAGTATATTTGTTTGTATAGAATAATAAAAAAAACATATGCATTTTTTTGATAAAAAAATAAAGTTATATAGATCGAATTCAAATATTCAGGTAGAATTGATTTGAAAATCACAAATTTAAATTAGATTTGAAAACCAAGTTCAGAATTTGGTTTGAATGCTATCCTGATTCGGGAATTTAAATACGAATCTGGTTTGTTTCAAATTATGGTCTTTAAACCGATTCGAATAACGGACACCATTTTGTTAGTGATTAGAGGCCTTTTGGCACAAACGGTATCAAATGTGACCCAACAATCAAATCACCAACCAACTGGTTGTGGGTTCGAGTCTAGCATCACTCACCCGGAAAACATCAGTGAACGTAGTTGTTCCCGCCTCAACAAGCCAAGCTCCGGCATAAAAACTAGCGGCGTAAACACAAAAGAGTGTGAAATACGATATTCCAAACCCGACCCCAGCGATCAAACCTTGTTTTATCCCGTTTCTCTCGGGTTCCGCACATTTATCTCTATAAAACCGCATCACTTTCTCTTCCCCACAAAAAGACGCTATTGTTCTTATACCCCCAACCGCATCACTCGCCACTTGGCTCGCTTCCTCATACATCATCTTCGCATCCGCACTAAACCCTTTTGCGTATTTCAAGTTAACAAACCCGTTAGCTCCTACCAATGGAATGAGAGCAAGAATTATGAAAGCCAACTGCCAGCACGTTGCGAAAGCGATGGTTAAGCCAACAACAACAGCGGATAAATCTTGAACAAGTTGAGCAAGTGCATCACCAACCAACCCGCGAACACTGGCTGCATCAGCCGACAACCGTGCACCGATTGCACCACTCGAGTTTTCCGGCTTATCGAACCAACCAACCTCCATGTTAATCACTTTCTCAAAGCATAATGATCTGACCCTTTTTATAAGTTTACACCCGGCAACAGAGAAAAAATATGATCTTGCAGGAAAAGAACAAAATGATATTACTCCCACGAGTATGAACATCATAGCCCAGAATTTTGAGTCCGATTTCATTTTATCGGGTGGTTCGTAAAACGTCTTAATCATGCTAGAAATCAGTATTCCAAATGCTGGGAGGACAATACCATTAGTAATAGCAGCTATTGCACCCATTATGAGTATTGGTATATCTGGCTTGTTGAGATAAGCAAGGCGGCGAAGTGAGACTTCAGGAGGTTTTCTTGATGCCACCTCCTCCACGGAGTGGTGGCTGCCGCTAGATGACTGTTGGTGGGGTGTCCTTTGACTCGATGGTGTTGCGAGTTCCATACACATTTCTTGATCCTTCAAGCCATGGTTTATTGAATCGTTATTAACGTCTTGAAGTTTTATAAGTTTAGCATATGCTCCCTCAGGATCCTGGAGTAGCTGTGAATGAGATCCTGTATCAATCATTAATCACTAATTGTTAAACTTTTGGACACTTTCGTCGAAAGTATTTAATGGTAGATTGATACAGAGCCGATCCAAGAGGTATATATTTGGATCGGCTCAACATAGACAGAGGGGTTAGAAAATGACTCAACTTAAAAAGGGTTTAACTTGGGCTACTAATGTCTACTCGAATTTAGGGGCGTATAAATAAAGGACATAAACGTTCGGATCACGTGGCTGTGTCATAGGCGGTTTGTCCCAACCGTTGGACCCGAATTCCATCATCTGGAACCCTAATATCAGGGTCAACGTTTCTTTCCCTAATTTTACGAGTTTTAATTAAATTTTTTTCTATGTAAACTCGTGTGAATTTTTTATTTAAGTAATTTACGTGAATATTTAGAAATCAAATACATGGTTATGCAGTTATTTTCAGTTTTCCAAAATTTGACTCGACCTCCAAAATTTAGATTTATGCTATAGAAACAGTCTAGGCATTCAATGTTTTCTCAACTTTCTCTTAGAGTTTTCTCATGTATAATTGTGCTTCTGCTCTAAGTCATAGATGTGCAAGTGAGTGCAACGATAATTGTATGGTACCTTTCTCAACTATCTTGCCACGATGAAGGACTGCGATCATATCGGCATTTCTAACCGTGCTTAGCCGATGTGCAATGATGACGGTTGTTCTATTCACCATTATCCGGTCCAATGCCTCCTGCACGACTCTCTCAGATTCTGAGTCGAGTGCACTTGTTGCTTCATCCAAAAGAAGGATTCTTGGATCCTTAAGAATCGCTCTGGCTATCGCAATTCTTTGCTTCTGTCCACCAGATAGTTGTGTTCCATGCTCACCAACCATGGTGTCCATACCCTAAATGTTTACAAACCAACCAAAAGCTATTAACGCGAACATATTACGAAGGGGCAATTACATATATCCTCCTAAAAACTTCATTAATTACATATATACCCAACTCAAAATTTTATTTACGTATACCCCCTCATAATTAAAAAATATACCCAACTGGATGATGAAATCGATCAGAAGTGACGCTGGAATCCATCGGAAGTGAGAATCAAAATATTAAGGTTGAGATCAATGAAATAAGAATATTTGTATTTCTTGTAAGGTTAAAAGACTAATTTTATAAAAGAGGGGGATATATGTAATTTAAGTTTTGGATTAGGTATATATGTAATTATGGTTGAAAATATGAGGATATATGTAATTCTACCTATTTTGAACACTCACTTCATCAAATCCTGTTTAATATGTAGAAATGTATTTTTTTTTAAAGTTTTTTTTTCACAAGTATGGCTATTCTAAACTTTTTTACACCAAATAAGACCTTTTTGGTGTAAAATGAGTAGATATGTCGGTTTTTTATAATATTAACACACATCCGACCAAAAACTTATCGGTCAGAAGTCATCGTAAAGTTATCTTATACACCGACTACACTTAGAACGTCACTTCATCCTTCATGTCTTTTTACATACCTGAGGTAGTTTATCAATAAACGTTGCAGCATTTGCGAGCTCGACTGCAACTCTAATCTCATCCATAGACGCACCATCTTTACCGTACATAATATTATCCTTAATGCTGGATGTAAACAGAACAGGTTCTTGGCTAACAAGACCGATTTTCTGTCTAATCCATTTTAAGTTGAATTCTTTGATATTGATATTATCAATAACAACTTCCCCTGCTTGAGGATCATAAAATCTCTCTATTAGGCTGATCACCGTTGACTTTCCGCTTCCACTTTGACCAACCAATGCTGCAGTTGTCCCACTGGAGATGCTAAGAGAGAACCCACAAAATATTTCCTCATCAGGCCTTGTTGGATATGTAAAATACACATATTTTAATTCTATATCACCGCGAATATCATTTAACACTTTCCCTTTTGTGTCGTATGAATCTATTTCGGGTTTCCTGTTTATAGTTTCAAACATCTTGAATGTTGCGGCCCGACCCAAAGCAAATGCACTCAAACAGGGAGATGCCGGTCCAAGAGACCTGCAAAAGCCCATATTCTATGGTTAAAACTTAAAACATGTTTGGTGGTAGGAGATAACATGCAAATAGATGCTAATGGGACATTTTTATCCTACCTTAGCTAGGGTGAGCATGAGTCGGTTAAGTTATGGGCTAAAACCAAACCTATATAACTGAGTTTCTGTTATAAACGGTTATGTTAACTCGGTTATTTAAAAAGATGGTCCGGTGAAACGTTTGCTTGAGACGTGGGTGGGTTCAAACTAATTTCAATTAATAAATCTAATTATATTTTGAGTTAAACAAAATACTAACAATACTTTTAATCTATATCTATACTATCTAATAAATAAATGTTTTTTATTCCACATGTCGCGTACATATTCATTCTCATAATTTTTCCCCTAATCTCTCTTTTTTAAATACACCCATATCTTTTAGTAATAATTTATTTTAAAAAAATACTAATTATACTAATAAAACACATTTATTTTAATTACCCCTTATTATAAGAAAACTTTGAAATCTAATTATGTAAATTTTATTTTCAATCAAATAGTAAATGAAAGTATGGGAAGAAAATTTGCTCACGTGGAGCCGGTCACCAAAGCCATGATTACGTTAAGCACCGTCCCGGCGGTGTACCCCTTTTCTAGCATCAGTTTAGCACCATACCAAACCGCCAACGCGTAACTCCAGTATCCGATCAACATCATGAATCCAAGACCAAGGCCAGCAGCCAGGCCCTCATTAACGCCAGAATCGTAAGCATCTATAAGGGCATTATTGTAATCTGCAAGTGCTTTTTTCTCCCCACCGAAAGAAGCAACCTAGGAGTGAATATAAATATTTAGTTACGACACTTTTGATATTGCTTTCTGGTAATTTTGTCTTCAACTTTCATAAAGTGAGTTAAAAAAATTGTAAGGCTTACTTTCGACTACCCGTTAACCTCACAAAAAAATTTCATGTTGAAATGACGATAAAAATAGGCACACAGGAATGGGAAATCCGGAATTCTATAGAACATTATATTTTGTTTTGATTCTTTTGACCGTGCGTTGAACGACTTGGTTTTGAATAAAATTAAGGTAGGTAGAAAAAATATGTTGTCGCGGGAAAAAATATATTAACGGCTGCTCAGTTTCGAATAGAATTTATATAAAAACGTAGATATAAACAAGCGTGTCGAAACTTAGATAGAATTTATATAAAAACGACTAGGGGTATAAATGAGTCAAACTGCTCACGAAAACCGCATAAACACTTGTATATATTACTTTAACTATAATACGTAAAATAGTTATATAAGCGCATAACCATCTCTGTTTTGCTCTTCCGCTAAATCTGAATAGCATTCCTTACAAGTGCTTATGCGATTACTGTTGTTCTTTACTTAAAATTGGTTAATGGATGCATATAAATTAGTTTTAATATATGAGTGGATTTACTAAATGAAATGAATACTTTGATAGCTTCCATAGGCCTTATCTCCTTATTTTTATTACCGTCTTGATCGAACCAAGTGTTTGTTCGACTACATTGGCTGCTTTAGAATAGGCGGTTTGCCCCCGTGATGCCATCGTGGATATCCTTCCATACATAACTCCACCAGAAACCATCGTAAGAGGGATTGAAATTAACAAGACAAGCGTAAGAAGCCATCCCTTAACGAGCGCTATCACAAAGCCTCCCAAAAATGTAGCCATTAGTTGTATGAACTTTCCAACCTGAGAAACTTGGATAATTAGTTTTCTGTAAGTTTTTAATCCAAAACAAAGAATACACAAACCTTCTCGTAGGGCTGTTCATAAACTGAATAGTCTAAACCGAAGAAAATTGGTCGATTCGGTTGGTTTGAGATTCATATGGTTCAATTTAAAAAAAAAACAGATTTAACGGTTCAATTCATGGTTTCAAACTTTGAACTGATCATGTAAACAAAACCGGTTGTTTACCTTTATTATTTTTCTCTTTTGTAATATATAATTGTACATATGTATTGTTAGCGATATACGTTAGAGAATATATTAATTAGCTAGGGTTTATTATATAATCTTTATCATAACTAGGAGATATGATTTGATAAGGTTTTCATAGTAATTATTTTTATTACACTTAATAGTACATAATACTTCATGTTGCTTTTTATTATTCTATATAATTTTAAAGAATCATCTTAATCATTTCTTAAAAAATTTATAAAAGCGAACGATTAAAATGACAGTTTTGGCTAGTCTAGCAGACCCAACCAACCTGACTGATTTTGTTTCTTTTTAAACCGTGTTAACGGTTCAACTTGAAAGTTTTATCAAAACTGATAAAAACCTAACTGTGAACGCCTACCTTCTCCCCCATGGCATCTTGCATGAGGACGGTATCACCTGATATCCTGCCAATAACTTCCCCTGTGTTTGTTTCCTTGTCGAAGAAAGAAACATCTTGTCTTAGTATTGATTTTAGATATAGATTCCTTATTCTTGCGGCTTGTCTTTCTCCTGTTACCATCCACGTTGCTACCTCTGCGAAATAGGCAATATTTATACCGTTAAAAATATTGAGTTTTAAAACTTTCATATGTTCTTAATTTCACATTTGAGGGTGTGTGCTACTACAAAATTAGCATTAGCGTCAAATTTTGCTACCGACAAAATGTGAACATAAGCCATCACTATTTCGGTTGTTACATTGTGTTCGCTAATTTAGTTGTCAATTTTGAGACAGATTTCCAGTTGCTAATTTGGTCGCAAAGTTATTTGCGTCGGGGGTATAAGCGACTGCCAAATCCGGTTGCAAATAGGCCTTTGCGACTGTCTTGGCGGTTGCAAATGGGCATTTGCGACTTTTTAAAACTGCGCATTTGCGACTTATCACAAATGCCAGTTCATTGGTTCAAGTTTTTTAAGTTTTAACTAGATTCTTCATATTTTTGTATGTAGACATCGTTTTACAAACAATTTTTCACAAACGTTTATTATCTTTCACCTTTTTAAGTGTGAATATAACAAAAAAGTGTATAATCAATTGGTTTGTTATAGCTAGGTCAAGCATTTGGGTACAGTGAGTCACTCGAGTTCTAATTATGTATAGAGTTATAACTGATTATCTGATTCTGATTTTTACTAGACAACTACTTTCAACATGTAATGTTGATGGGGATAATAAAAAGGTAACACTTATACTTACGGAGGAATGATCCCACACCAGCCCCGATAGCGAGGTAAACAAATTTCAACGATACCTATAGCCCGATCAATTGATATATAGCCGTTAATAAAAAACATGTATCATAATAGAAAAATGAAGATGAATATTGCAACTGGTTAGTGATGTTACTATTACTTAAAAGATTATTGTACCTTGGAGATAGCATGAACGACATTATTGTTATTCTGGTTCTCACCAAAAGCATCAATAAGGTCGCCTAGAAGAATAGTCATGATTGGCCTGCATATTCCATTACCAATGGCCCCAATGGTACCCGCAATCATCAACATGTGATCTTTAGAATCTGCAAAAGCAAAGAGCTTATAAAACGGGACACTTTTTGCGCACTCTTTTTTCTTTTCTTTGGTCGAATGCGAGCCTTGTTTCATCTTTTCTTCACCATCGACATTCATCGTTCCAGTTTATGAATGATTGTTGGATTTTAAGCCGAAAATTTTGGAACTTTAATGATATATATTATTTTTAAAAAGAACCAAATGATGGAACTTAAATGTGGCTAATCATGTAGATAGAGATTAACCTAGTTGTTAACACTCAAAGGATGCGCTTGATTGATTCAGTGGAAAGAAATTGTGTTTATATAAGCTTAAAAATGAGAAAAAGAGAGAGAGAGGGGGGGGGGGGGGGGTGGGTGGAAAACATGATTGCACTAATGCAAAAGGAAAAACACTAAACCCATGACGAGATTTATTCAAAAGAAAAGATAAAAGACTAACCCCACTGACTGGATTCTTTCATGCATGATTATCTATCTAAACTTAATATTTGACTTGGTCAAACATTACATATGAAACATTTTTTTGGGTTGAATAATAGAAAAGAAAAACAAAAAGAAGTGAAAAACAAGCAACAAGTTGCATGTGCCTTTAAAATGCTGGGATATATGTGCACACTGCCCTCAAGATGCCAACATTTAACAGCTAGCTAAAACGTATATGTGACAAGTGAGCATCACAATCGTACATCATGGCAAACTTACTATGTCGTTATGGTCCGACCAGTGACGGAGTCATGATTTTTTAATGGTAGGGTCACGATAATTTTCTTTTACATCTACTAATGTACATCAATTTATTTTATATAATCACGTATTAACAATAGGATTAAAAATATAATAAAATAAACTAAAAACTTTAAAGAAAATCAATTTAGATTAAAATAAAGAGTAAATTACGTTTTTGGCTCCTGTGGTTTGATCTGTTTAACTCTTTCATTCTAAAAATGAATCTTTTAACATATCAAACCATGTAGTTGTATTTCTACAACCATTTAGTCTCGAGCATTAACTCTGTTAAAGTTTTCTGTTAAATATAAGGGTGTTTCAGTCTTTGAAAACCTAAGGGTATTTTATAGTTTAAAAACCTGAAATTATTAACACTAAACAAACAAACATACATAGTTAAGTCGCACACAGAGAAAAAATATTAACCGTAAAATAATAAAATTGATGTAAAAAGGTTTCTATAACAACCGATCGGTTGAAAACTTATGACCAAATTTGATACATGCTAATCAATTCCTTACACACCAAGTTGCTCATGATCAACTTGGATCAAGCTTTATTGAAATAAACAATGAAATTGCGATGATTGCAAGCATATAGAATATATTTAAATCCAAATCAGACCTACTTTTTCTTTATGAGGAAAGCTAATATGGCTGATTTTAGGCATTATTTAAAAATGTGCAAGTGCACATATTAGTCACCATTTTATTATTTAATTTAATTTGAAGCGAAATAATATATAGAAATACATTTCGTAGGTGGTACGTTCTTGGACGTTGGAGCAAGTATGTATGGAAATACATGAGAATCTTTACCCTCAATTAAGATGGTGTTTCATTATTACTAGACAGGTGTTGTTTGAGTTGACCTGTTTAACCCGTGTGTAACTAAATAGGTCGACCCCTAACCATTTATGACCCATTTATTTTTACTTGTCAAATTATACCATATCTGAATTAAACCGTTAAAATCTTTTTTTTTTCCTTTCAAACCAACCTTTCTAAATAAATTTATTTAAGGATTTATAGTGTTTGAGTAAGTATTGTTTAAAAGTATGGGCTTTGTTGAAACAAGGTCATTATCTTAGTTGTTGCAACTAGACGAAAAAAACTGTTTTGGGACCGCCAAACCAGTTCCAAACCCGACCTGGTTAAAAGGCTAAATTGGTTTGACCCAACCCGGTCCAAAACCCGATTCAGTCTGTAGGTTTATGATAGGTTTAGACGTTATTTTTTAATATCGGTTTGAAACCCAACCCGATCTGATTTGGATTACAAACCGGTGTGTCCATGTGTAGTTGCAACTATCAGGTATCATTTAAGAGAGTACTATCAGTTATCCAAACTATATTGGTGTCAACTGATTCATAGCTTAAATCATGGGGATCTAGGTGCTTATGGTTGTCTGGTGGATTGATCGAATTGTCCACTCGACTTATTGTTCAGCATCCCAAAGTAAGTGAATTTCACAGAATTTGCACGAAGATTAATCATGTCAAATGTGTGACTTCCTAGGGACCATCTGTGTAAACTATTCTATCTAAACATTTGATGTTCACCCCTTGATGAGTAACATGCCATTAAACCACATATGAACATCCTAGGGTATACTGGGTGTATACCACACGACCCTTAACCAACAATGTGTGGGACATGTCGTGCGAGGCTCCCAACATTCTATCCAAAAATCTCCATCTTCACATTGACGTGTGAAAGGTTTACATGATCGTGATATTTATAACTTAACCATGGACACATTCGTGTCCTCAACTCAAGTGCACGATTCAATTTCCCAGCCCACCTTTTTAACCATAATTCAACCCGATAACAACAGATTTAACTTGAGTGCACTTTGATGGTCCACAATCATCATGCATGACTCAATCAAAGCTATATTTTTTTTTGCTTTAACATATCTGTTGAAAAGAAGGACGATTACAATAAAGTGGCAGGTAAACGGGCAACAAGTTGCACTGCAACCCCCTTTTGAATAGCAAAACCGATCCTACTAAAAACAAAGCTTTGGGTCTTAGGGGCCGAAATATTACTATGCACGACTCGTTGAACCCTGTTTAGGAATTCCACTACCTCCGGTGCTAGAACCCAAAAGTATCAAAAGCAAAAAGGATAAACACGTGTTGGTTCTCTAAACAAGCTTTCTCGTGTTTAGCAACTTTGCCTGATTCCGCCTTTAAAGCAGCATGACCCGCCACAACCCCATTGTCCCTGAGCCCCACAAGAGGGGACACTCCTGTAAGGTCCACACAACACAAGCGTATTTCCCCGCTGCCCAACCAAACACAAGAATATCAGCCGGCAGTAGAGTAGACCTCCCTTCAAGCGGATCTGTCAGAAAGTTCACGAAAGCCTCTTTTTTAGCAGAAATTCTTGCCCGTTTGAGAACATCACAAAGAACATCCCTAACCAAATCATGACTGTATTTAAACCCGGATAACTCTTTGCAATGGACCGCATGCTCGCCAAAAACTATACCCAACACAATTTTCCTACTTGAATGCATTATGTGCTCAAAAGTCAAAACCTTTCATGAACATAACTCTAAATGCAAAGTTTAGGGCAATACATTAGCCTCACCAAGTGTTAGTGAATATAAGCTTAAAGCTTTCCCACCAAACACAAATTTGGATACATAATGAAATTACCATTATACCCTTCATCTAACTAGCTAATTAAGACTACATTGCCCACCCATCACTAAGTCCAATTTTGACCATTATTCCACACCTTGACATTATGTGACTTCTTTTTCATTGTCCCATTCTTATCATAGAAAATAAGCACACATCATATATATGAAATTATGTATTCATTTGCCTTCGATATTCTTCACAAGTTGACAAATTTTCTAGCAATTAACAATTAAAAATTATGGAGTTATGTAATATGCTATTTTATAGTAAAAAGTAAAAGGAAAAGGTAGCTAATTCGTGTGAAGTGCAACTAATGATGCATAGAATCCGTCCTTAATATCGATTAATTTTTCATGCTTTCCTTTCTCAACGATTACTCCGTTCTTGACGACCGCAATGACATTAGCGCCCTTAATGGTGGACAACCGATGAGCCACCACCACCGTGGTCCGGTTAACCATGACCCTATCCAACGCGTCTTGAACCACTCTTTCTGACTCAGCATCCAGTGCACTTGTAGCTTCATCTAGTAGTAGTATCTTTGGACTCTTGACTATGGCTCTAGCAATAGCTACTCTTTGTTTCTGTCCACCTGACATTTGCACCCCTCTTTCCCCAACCATAGTATCATAACCCTACAATTCATACATTATTCATTACTACTGATTTTTATATCTTATTAGTAGCAGAGGTTGTCATATCGATCAATAAGTCGATTTGGGTTGTATTTTTTTTTTATATCAAAAACAGGTCACATCAAAATAATATAGTTAAAACAGTACGTGGTCAAACGGGTTGAAAGTCACAGATACATTATTAAGGGATACAGTCTTCTAAAATCGCTTTACTTTCAATATTCTAAACTATTATTGTAACATTATTGTTATTGTAATAATAAAATATGCATTAGTTGTAATAAGAAATTAAAAAGAAAAAAATAATAAAATGATTGTTGATCAACCTAACTTGCCACTATCCGTGTTGACGTATTAAAAATGACCAGTTTTACCTCGAATTCAAAAAACGGGTTGAAAGCCGACAGTGTCAATATTAAATTTTTTTTTGAAAGACAAATTTCTTAATTACCATTGAGAGTGGGATTTGAACCCATGACCTCTCCAAACCTTGGTGTTCCTTAGAGGATTTTCCTCTACAATTGGACCACCAACCCCAATGTTGTCGGTTTTTAATGAAGAGTCCCTTAAATCGTTGTTATTTAAAATTTTTAATTACTATTTGTAATAGTAGTGTTTTTAATCATATTAAACATATTAGTCAGGGGTGTCAATTCCTGACACGACCCGAACACGACATGAAAACAATCAGGTTTTGGGTTGGTCATTTCAACCCGTTTTAAAAAAATGGGTCGGGTTCGGGTTGACCCGTATACTAACATGTCGGGTTCGGGTTGACCCGTTAACCCGTTTAGGTTACAAAATATATATTTTTTATTTTTCGCATTATAGAAACGACTGTTCATTTACTTTTTTATTTAATGTTTACCATAAAAGAACTGAAATATAACAAAACTTTTTTTTTCTTCCTTTTCTAAGATAACTAATCAATTAACTTTTGGTTTACCTTAAATGAATAAGATATTGGATTTAATATTTTATGATTTTGATTTAGATAAATGGGTGAAACGGGTCAGGTTCGGGTTGACCCGAATTTAAGTGTATCCAGTTTAGGGTTGAAATTTTTGACACGAATAAGAATATGGGTCAGGTTCGGGTTACATAATTCAACCTGTTAACCCGCCAACCCGTTAACCCGCCAACCCGACACGATTGACACCCCTAATATTAGTTACAAAAAAGAAATCTAGAGAAACTGAATAACCCAACCCATATCAACCTGTATTTCTTGCTTTTTAGAATATTAAATAAATGATGAAAAAAAAGATTTATGTGTGTCAATCGAATAAAACCCGGCCCGTTTCAACCGGTACTAAATTTGACCCATTTTAACCCGTTATCCAATGTGAAGTAGGCAAACCTGGTGTAAGCTACTGATGAACTTGTGAGCATTGGCCAACTCGGAAGCAGCTACTATTTCAGACTCGGTGGCATCACCATCCTTTCCATAAGCGATATTGGCCCGAATGGTGTCATTAAACAAGACGGGTTCTTGGCTAACCAGACCCATCTGCAACCTCAACCATTTGAGTTGAATTCTTTGCAACTCAATTCCATCCAATGTGATACAACCCGAATCCGGATTGTAAAACCTTTGTAAAAGTTGGATAACAGTTGATTTCCCGCTTCCACTCTCACCAACCAACGCCACCGTCATGCCACTACGGATCGTCAAGCATAAATCATGGAATATCTCAACATCGGGTCTGGTGGGATATTTAAAACTAACGTGACGAAGCTCGATTACCCCTTTGACCGAGTCCAAAGTCAAACCCGATTCATCACTCGGGTCAATCTCTGACTTTCGATCCAAAATCTCGAATACCGACACTGCAGAGCTTTTAGCTCTACTAGTATCCGGTGCAAACGAGATTGATTGAGACACTGCTAACGCCGCCATTGTTAAAGCAAAGAAAACCCGAAAAACATCTTGAAAATTAGTTATTCCCGCCTCAACAAACCGGGCTCCAGCGTAAGAACTAGTCGCATACATACAAAACAGTAAAAAAAACGAAACCCCAAACCCGACCCCGCTAACCAACCCTTGTTTGATCCCCGTTTTTTGCGGACCCTCGCATCTTTTCCTATAAAGTCGCATAACTTTCTCTTCTGCGCAAAAAGACGCGACTGTCCTTATACTCCCGACAGCATCATTCGCCACTTGGCTCGCTTCCTCGTACATCAATTTCGCATTAGCACTAAACCCTTTCAAGAACTGCACCTGAAGATACCCATTAACACTCATTAACGGAATCAAAGCAAGAATTATGAGAGATAACTGCCAGCAAGCCGCGAACCCGATAACTAAACCGGTGATAGCGGACGACGAGTCTTGAACAATTTGAGCAAGTGCATCACCAACCAACCCACGAACATTGGCTGCATCAGTCGACAAGCGTGCACCGATTGCACCGCTAGAGTTTTCGGGCTTATCGAACCAACCGATCTCCATGCTGATCACTTTCTCAAAGCATAATGATCTGATTCTTTTTATAAGTTTAGACCCAGCAATGGAGAAAAGATAAGATCTCCCGGGGTAAGCTAGAAACGATACAATTCCCAAGATTACGAACATAAGAGCCCAGAATTTGGAGTCTGCACTCAATTTATGTGCGGGTTCGTAAAACGTTTTAATTGTGTTTGAAAGTGGGATGCTAAAAATTGGCATTATTGTTCCGTTGATAATGGCGGCTATGGAGCCGATTATGATTATTGGTAGTTCGGGTTTGTTGAGATATGCAAGGCGGCGGAGGGTTACTTTGGGTGGTTTTTTTGAGGTTTCATCTGCTTCTATTTCCGTGGATTCTGGCGGCGGGATGCGGATTGAGTGGCGGCGGCTGCGGCTGCGGCTGCTTGATGAGCCCCTGCTCAGCGACCGCTGGTAGGATATTTTTTTAATTTTGATTTCGTTACTCGTTTCTGAGTTATCTTGCTCCTCTGAGTTATCATTTTTATTAACCTCTTGTAATTTTATAAGTTGAGAGTATGCTCCTTCAGGATCCTGGAGTAACTCTGAATGTGATCCTGATTAATTAAAAAAAAACCCAAAATTTCAAAAGTGTTAGAAATATGGTAATCTACATTTTTATAGGTGCTGGATTTACAGACACCATGGGGTCACTGACACAGTGACACACCAGACAAATGGCATACGACCTGTATGATATGACGGAAATGGTTATATGGATCGTGTGAAGTTTTTATATGGCTCGTATGATGTGATAGATTGACATTAAATGACTGATGTGACCAGTGGCCACTGACAAAGTCATATGGACCGTATGACCATTTTTCGCAAAATGTATGATATGACAGGGGGCTGGTTTACACTTTTGAGTCTGGTGTTCGAATACCGGCCCATTTAGATATGCAATTGGAAATGTAAACATAATAAGAATAAAACTACCTTTCTCAACCATCTTCCCCTGACGAATAACTGCAATCATATCAGCATTTTTGACCGTGCTTAATCGATGTGCAACAACGACAGTCGTTCTATTCACCATTATCCTGTCCAAAGCCTCTTGCACAACTCTCTCAGATTCTACATCAAGCGCACTTGTTGCTTCATCTAAAAGAAGGATTCTCGGATCTTTAAGAATTGCTCTCGCAATGGCAATTCGTTGCTTTTGTCCACCGGAGAGTTGTGTTCCATGCTCACCAACCATGGTGTCGAGTCCCTAAGAGTTTATAAACCACCCTAAATTCGATTAAAATCTTCAATATTATAAACTTTATATATGTGTGTTCTTAGTTTATCGATACAAACCTGAGGTAGTTTATCGATAAATTTAGCAGCATTTGCAAGCTCAACCGCAACTCTAATCTCTTCCTCGGACGCACCATCTTTCCCATACATAATATTATCCTTAATGCTGGATGTAAACAAAACCGGTTCTTGGCTAACAAGACCAATTTTCTTTCTAATCCATTTTAGTTGAAGTTTTTTAAGATTAACATTATCAATAAGAACTTCCCCTGCTTGAGGATCATAAAATCTCTCTATTAAGCTAATAATTGTTGATTTTCCACTCCCACTTTGACCAACCAATGCTGCAGTAGTCCCGTTTGAAATACAAAGAGAAAACCCACTAAATATCTCCTCATCAGGCCTTGTTGGATATGTAAAATACACATCTTTTAATTCTATATCACCGCGAATATCCTTTAACACTTTCCCTTTTGTGTCGTATGAATCTATTTCGGGTTTCCTGTTTATAGTTTCAAACATCTTGAATGCTGCGGCCCGACCCGCGGCAAATGCACTCAAACAGGGAGATACCTGCCCAAGAGACCTGGAAGATACCAAAAACTATGAATAAAGCTCAAATGAGATGGAAAATTGGGTGCGCCGGGTAATAGGTCAAAACGAATAAATCTTTTTTATGGTATGAAACCTGTTAAGCAGAAACACTTTTTTTGTCTAAAAACTGAATTTTTTTTAGTAAATCGTTAGAGCGTCAAATATTATTAATCCAACTTGTCGAAAAAAGGGAAATCTGCATAGAACCACATCCCACTTTCACCTTCTGCTATAGTATGTATTGGCCTTTAAAAATTACCATTTTGAAATAACCAACTTTATAACCTACCTCTTGACCCAAAAAAATGTGTAAATTTTAAGGTTAGATACATTTACATACAGAAAGTTAGTTTAACCTGTTACAGGAAAAATATGAGCCGAATTGACCCGTTTAGTTGAGAAAATATCTACTCACAAGGATCCGGTTAACACAGCAGAAATTACGGTAAGCACAGTGCCTCCGGTGTACCCCTTGTCTAGTATCATCTTTGCACCATACCAAACAGCCAAAGCGTAAGTACAAAATACAATACACATAATTGATCCAAGACCAATGCCAGCGACCATGCCTTCATGAACACTAGAATTATAAGCATCAATAAGTGATTTATTGTAATTTGCAACTGCTTTTTTCTCCCCAGTAAAAGAAGCAACCTGAAGAATAAATATGAAATTATAAAGTTTAAAAAAGATATATATGAAATTTTCCCTTGTATTTAATTACCGTTCTGATTGATCCAATAGTCTGTTCGACTACAGTGGCTGCTTTATCATAAGCGGTTTGGCCCCGTGATGCCATCTTGGCGGCCAATATTGACATAATTGAACCAGCAATTACCAATGGAGGAATTGAGGTTAACATTACAAGTGTTAGAAGCCATCCCTTGAAAAATGCTACTGCAAAACCACTCACAAATGTTGCTATTAGTTGTGTGAATTTTCCAACCTGAAAAATTGGATAATATTTATTAGTTTTATGCAAACTTTATAATTTATAATGTTATGAAAACTTTATACACAAACCTTTTCCCCCATGGCATCTTGCATGAGGACGGTATCCCCAGACATCCTGTTTACAACTTCCCCTGTGTTTGTTTCTTTGTCAAAGAAGGAGACATCTTGTCTTAGTATCGCTTTTAGATACAAATTCCTTATTCTTGCAACTTGTCTTTCTCCCGTTATCACCCACATTGCGACCTCTACAAAGCACAACAGTTTTTAGAACAACTGGATATGTTCTTTGAAGTTGTGATAGTAAGAAAGTTCTCATTTTTTACACGTCAAATGCCCCTAATTAACCACATAACAGCTAATCATAAGCCGATTATCCAAAATTGGTACATATAATAATCATGATTTATCTCACTGTACTCAAACACTTGTAATAATCATTTTGATAAGTGCTTAGATAGCAGCCGTGGAACTTTGTATGCTCCAGTTGTGATCGGTGACAATGGTAGAGCCAAGGAGACTCTTATACCAATTGAAACACCTTAAGTGTGTGTAATTGTAAATTGTATTGAAAGTTGTAAATGATTTAGGTTACCAGAGAATGTTATATAATATAACCATATTTACACAAACTACCTTTTATTAACTCTAATTACAGTTGATCTAATACTGCATACAAACTACAACAGCAAGAATGAAAAGGTTATATAAATTAAAAAGTAAAATAAAGTGTTACAATATGTAACAACCCCAATTTTAGGGTCATATTTTTTTTTACTTAATACATACCTTTGATAACATAAGTGACACATGCGTAGACGGATACCGGTATAGAAATTTATGACATGAAAACCGGCTACAAACAAGGCCTAATGGGCTTGGCCCATCTATGAGTTATTGGGCTTGGCCCATCCATGAGTCAATGGGCTTGGCCCATATATAAGTTATTGGGCTTAACCCAATCATCCAAAACCCCATTAAATATAAATCAACTTTAAAACCTGATGGTTATACGTAATAAATTACGGATGTAGTCATACCCGACTTGATTCCAGTACGGAATCCGAGGACAAACCATATGCAATATATTACAATAAGAGTTACCTAAATAAATACTACCTACATGAATTATGAACTTATAATTAAAATCTTACATGTACCTATCACGCACACACGCGAATCTATAAACCCCGAACACTGGTATAAGATGATCCAGTTATAAAAATAAGAACAATAATTAATAATAACTAAGTATATACTTATAAGAACAATTATAAGTACTAAAAATAATAACTAGTGATACAATTTAAATAAAGGTTACATGATTTATATAAAATCCATGTTTTTATAAAACCTACCATCTAATATGCTTAAAAATCCCTACATATGACTAAATTAAGTATTTATATAAAAGAGTTATTTAACTAGTTATATTTATTTAGTTAAAACCTTTAAACAAATCAATTTTTATATAAAAGGCTAGACTATTTTAATAAAATCTTCACATTTAATGAAATCCTACAAACTAGCAATCAAATTCCTTAATTTTCCTTGCATATGTCGTCCAAAGTGATACCCTCCCATATTTCAAAAAAATTTAAATCCATCCATATATTTTATTATCTTGCAAAGAATCCTACCAAATCTCCTACTAAGTCAAACCCTACACATATCTCTTAAAAATCTTTCCATATCTACACACACCAAGAAAAGTTACGGTTCCAAGGGGGGAGAAGCAGATTCTCACGCTTCACATCTTTCTTCTCCAATCGATTTTCATGTTGGTTCTCCATAAACCAAGAATTATTGCATGCTACCCCATTCTACTATCATCTCTCCATCCTTAATCTCTCACAAAGCCTCAAGAACACTCTCACATCTTCATTGAGTTCGAATCCAGCCTCTAATCCCCTCTAGACTTCAGTTTTTGAAGAAGAAACACAAGCTTTCAAGCCACTTTGATCCATGTAAGTTGCTACAATCAATCATCATTCAAACTCTTGTATTATTGCATCCTTACATATTGATTTTAACCAGAAAATACTGCCATATTCATCTCTGTACAGCCCTGAATTCGAATTCTTGAAGGCTTCCTAAACAAATTCTAGTATTGTTCAAGAGTTCTTCAAGAGATGTCAAGGTAAACCATGGATTCATCCTCAACTTTTGCATAGTTCTTACTTAAACTCTTTGATTCTATGATTTCTCATAAACTCACTTTGTTCCAGCCATTAAACCCCACAAAAACCCTTGCTTATTCTGCTGAGAATTCGACCCAAAATCATCCAAGAAGGTACAGGCTCGATTCCTACGCATACGTGCGATATCCTTGTAAGTTCTAGTTCCTACGTGTGATTCATCACGTCCTAATTAATCTAACTTGTTTACACAGAGAATAACCAGCCTTAATATCACCCTACTACAGCCCCATCAAGTGCCAAGAACAAAACACCCGAAAGGTAAACCGAAAACCCATACCGTATTATATAATTCCATGTGTAAATCAATACTTTTCTTTAAGCTTTCTAATCAAACTCTTATTCCTTCAAAACCCACGAAATTCACAGCTCAAATGGATCTATTTGGAGCCTCTTATTCACCCGTTTGATCAGCCCTACAAGAAGGTACATAAATCCTATACGAAAATCTCCTTTTTAAAGCGTTAATTTCAATATTTTACACCTTCGTAGGCACGTATGACCTCCTATATGTCCAAACCATTAAATATACTAAATTTACAGTTTATAAGGTTCCTAAAACTAATTCATGACAACTTATGGGTCAAAACTTGAAAAGACAACACAAATCACCGAAAAACCGTTGTGAAACCGTCGAAAACGGATTCCACAATCTTATTTATTCAAAAATGACATTTTCAACAACAAACTTATAAACTCAGAATTTTTCCAAGGGACATATGTCCCAAATAAAGAGTTTTCCAAAAAGAATCACTCGAAACATTTCCAAAACGACCGTACGATTTTGAAACGAGTTTTAGAGCTGTAAATTGGGAAAAATAGTTAGACACCTCAGAAAACTATGAAATTTTACAGGAAACCTTATAATAATAATAATCTAAATCCAGGAAAAATGTTGATTTAGGTGTAGGTCTTCAATTAGTATGATTCATGTTTAACGTACATAAAATAAACCGATAACAACATGAATTTTTAATAAATAGTGCTTCTGATCAAAAACTGAGTTTTATAATTTTTAGGACTTAAAAATACTGTATTAAGGCTGTATAAAATATAAAATCGAATTTCCATGTTTACATAATAATATTTAGGAATTTAGGTCATTTCTAGACAATTAAATGAACTAAAAATAGAAAAATACAGAAAATAGTTATATAAAAATTATTTTTATAACTTATGAGTCGTAAACTACTGTAAAAAAATATAACTTAGAAATTTTGAGGTATTTTTAGTTGCTTAGTAATATATATCGTTTAAACGTATTAAAACATTAGTTTATTAAGTGAAAGTAACAAAATAATACAATAGTTTTAAAAACTTATATTTTTCCAGAGACTTAACCTTATATATACTAAGTATGACTCTCATTTGAATAACATGAGTAATATAAAACTATATATTAGGTAACCCCTTCGAGAACATAAGTTTTAGGTAAAAGCCGACACATTAATATAAAACGGTATTACTATGATATTACTTTACCTTCCTTTATAGAAATATATATAACTTATATAATAACTAAGAACTATAATGACAAATATATATATTATTTCCCTATTATATAATTAACTTAAACTCTTTCGATGATAACTAATATAATAATTATACTAAATAACAACTGGTTTTTGGACATAGTATACAACATCACCTTAGGACACCTACACGTATGGACTCGTCTATGATACTTGCATTATTAGTAACACATTGTCCTAAACATAGGGGCCCTAGTGTATACCAACCGGTGATTATCTTTCAAGCTTCCGCAAAGTGAGTTCATGTGATCCCCTTTTTTTTCACTACTTTACTTAAACACTTTGGGGATGAGATACATACTCCTAAACTACTTTTATTATGAACTTGGTGTAAATATAAACAAGACTATTTTTGCTGCCGCAACTAACCCCGACTTTTAGCACAATCATTAACTCCATAAGGAGCTGACGGGATATATGGGTAGTACTATCTGGGGAAGACCCCCGCACACAGTGGGCCTAATTGACCGGGGAGACCACTCACTGAATGATAAATGAGTATCTTGCGACATATATCGGCGCATTTTGTTGACTTATGTGGGCAGACATAAGTATGACCCATAACAATAAGGGGTATGGGTAAGGGGTTCTATTTAATGTTCACGGGTTGTGAGCACAGGTTGATTGTGAACTTGTTTATTATGCACCAAACTTATTTATTTGTGTCTATTGTCTTAAAAGCATGAATTCATCAACATTTTTGTTGACGTATTTTGAGTATGTATTTTCAGGTACTAACCAAGTGAGGGACGTTTAGACACAACACTTAGAAGTACACCCATGATGAAGCTAGAAGAATAAATTTGTTTAGACATTAGATCTTTTGTTGGTTTTAACTTTATTTTATTTTGGCTTTCAAAACTTGTATTTTGGGAGTGGACGTTTTGTCCAACTATGTAATGTATTAGTATTTTTCCGTTGCGTTTAGTTGATATCACTCGTCACGCCTAGCCCCCTGGTCGGGTTGTGACACAATATATCTTCATTTAGTTTACTTACGGAAAAATGATGCGACACCACACCCAATAGCCAGGTAAACGATATTCAGCGATACCTGTAACCCATTTCCATCGAGTTAGATGATCGATTATTAAGAGAATAAATGTTCTAGAAACAAATTGTTAACCATACTAACAAACTAACTGATTTTTGAACGATCCGTTAGTTGGTATCTTATACAAGTTGACACTTTTAGTCCTTCAAGGCTATACACTTTGACAAGTATGAAAAAGAATATTACGTACCTTGGAAACAGCAGGGACCACATCATCCTTATTCGGATTCTGACCAAAGGAATTTAGGAGGTCGCCATAAAGAATGGCCATAAGAGGCATACATATTCCATTACCGATAGCACCAACGATACCGGTGAGCATTAGTATGTAATCAGTGACATCAGCGAAAGCAAATAGCTTACGAAACGGTACAATATTGATGCTCTCTTTTTCTTTCCCTTTGTCGTCTTGAACACCATCACCGGAGGTGGATGCCTCCGGGTTTTCCTTACCATTCATCATACCTGCTTATGCAATAACTATTATCAAATAATACTGCTTGCTTTTCAGCTTCAGTATTGGAAGTTAAAGTAAATTGTAAAGCATAGGGGTCTTAGTGTCATTAGTGAAAAGTATGTTTAGGGTCAAAGTTGTATACTATAATTAGGAAGGGATTAAGTTGTAATTAGGTCATTAGAGTAATCGATGTTTTCACCAAACGTTGTGACGTTTGAAAGCAGAGCCGTAGGTGAGGATTTAGGGGCCCTGGGCGAGCTAGCCATATGGGCACCTAACGATACAAATTTTAAATAAAAAATTCATTATTAAAGCAAAAAACTAATTTTACCTAAATGGAGAAAAAATTTTATATATAATATATATTTGAAAAAATAAAATTTTGGCCTAGGACGAGCTAGACATACCGTCGCCCGCCCTGCCTATGGTCAGCTCCGCCCCTGTTTGAAGGCATCGGTTCAATATGTATATATACATGTCGATTATATGACCGTATGGTGGAAGACATAAAGATTCAAAGTTTCAACCGGAGGCACCTAAGAGGAAAAAATATCATATGTAATTGGGAGGATTGGAAAATCAAACATCAAGTAAGTTAAAATTAAGCATGTAATGTATATATGTAATCTGGTGCATGCCAAATAAAAATATCATAGTTCTCCGCTAGCTTATCTATGAGAATTCTCATTGTTGCTGTTTAAAAAAAAATGTGTTAACCGATCATCTTATTCAATTGTCTTTGATTACCAACAATCAGATGATTGGCTAAGAAGAAAAGAATAATAAAAGATGTGATCATTGACGTTTATAATTTATTATACCTACAAGGAACATGATCATAGTCATGAAAATGCCATGAATGAAAAGTGATACCAACCTGATTCAAGAGCTAGCAGACTCCTATAGGGAAGGGAACAACTAGACAGAATCACCATGAATGGAAAGTCAAAGTGATACCGACCTAAGTCAACAACTAGATGACTCCTAAGTGGACTAGCTAGACCGAAACATGGTAGAAAAGACCCAAACATAAAATGAATACAACGAATCGATACGGATCCAGATCCATAAATCCAAACTGGACTCGATTAACGGAATAAGCACTATTTCCAATCAAACAAACATGAAATCAATTGGAAAAAAATGCAATGTAAATCTGTAATAAGCTTTTATTTCCTCTGATACTAATAAAGTAGCGTATGAAAACTAGAATGAAAGGAAATATATTCATAGAAAATAGGAAGAGATGAAGAACTCACACCTTGGTTTGATAATGGCGGATGATCAGAGAGAAGAGCAGATGCCACAAAAAGTCCGGTTGACAAAAAGTGAGGAAAATGAATATATATATATATATATATATATATATATGCGTGTTTGAAGGTGTAGAATTGTGTTTCTGCTGTTATGGCCTATGGGGATGGTGGGACGGTTTTAAAACAACATTAACCATTTGACTTATGACTAATTGACCATTGACTTTTTTTTATATCATTGTATATAGGCGTCTCCAAAGGTGCCACTCCCACTTCTCCAAAATATCTAAAATTAAGGTTTTAAATTGTTTTTATTTTGTTTCTTTATTTTAAAATAAGAACACAACAGTTTTAAATTAAATTAAATTTTAAATTTTTTAATATTAGTTTGTTAAAAGTTCGGTTTGGGTTTACTGTAAACGGGTTTGAGTCATCCCGATGTGTTTACAGGTTGACCCGTTTGACAAGTGATCCCCTCATACCGTCCCATAAAAATTAAGAGTTTATATAGGATTTTGTAATAAAAATGTAATTGATATACATCTCACTAAGAATGTGATATATGATAAGAGCGTTTAGAGACATCAAATAAAAGTTAGTGATTTTTAGAAAAGTATATATATTTAGTACTTGCTAAGTCTTTGTTTTTTCTTGGGTTGTAATTGACTTTAGCTGTCTTTAGTCAAATAGGCTCAATTTTAGTATTAGATGTGTTTATATTGTTATAAAGTTTACAATATAAAGTTTTTATAAAGTAAATGTTTATTCTTTTAAAACATTAAAAGTTGAGGAGGTCATGAATTCAAGTGTACTCTTATAAAGTTTGCCTTCCAAAAAAAAAAGTTTGATCAAACAGCTATGGAATATAAAGTCAACTATATAAAAGAAACGTGTGTGTGAGAGGGGAGAAAGAGGTTCCTTAAATATCATGCTTATCTAGTTGTATATGGCTAAAACTCTACTTCTCATGAACAATAAATTATAATATTCAATCTTGGGTTTAGGAATAGAATCATATCAAACTAGATGGATCTATTACATGTCGGGTGGGCTAAAGAAACCTCCTATTATCTTATTAACTAATTTTGTATTGATTTGATTGATTTTAGGGTTATATGTTCGTATAAAAGAAATCATCAAATATTAAAATTAAACGTCTGTATAAATAATATGTATGGGTTAAACGATTGTATATAAGGAATCGTCATGGGTTAAACGACCGTATAGAAAGAATCGTCATGGGCAAAATGCCTATGAAGTGAGTAAGCGACTGATGAGCAAATAGGAGAGGTGCACATTAAGTAAAAACGCCTCTTATGGGTGTTTCTTTATGAGGACCCTTACTTGTTATACCCTAATTGATTTTAATTTGCTTTTAAATAAATGACCGTATTCGACCTCATAAGCGCTAGTTTGCCAACATATTCGACCTCGTAAACACATGTATATCACAATGGACATAGGACAATGCGTCTAAACAATCAACACTTAACATAATTCACAATTCAAAAAATAAGAAATTGAGTACAAAAGAGAGGTCACGAAATAAACACCACTGATTCACTGAACTAATAAATCGGATAAACAGAAATAAAAAAGATGACAGTTTACTATCTACGGTTAAAAATACTCTTTCTTTCAATTTAATAATCATTTTTTTTTATTTCTAATCCATTTTCTTTTTTTGGTTTTAGTTGGGCTTCTCCCCTGCGGTCCATCTACTCAAGACAACCCGCTTCATGGGCTCCAAAGGCCCATCTACTCCCAGCTTCTTTTCTGCTCCTAAAGACCTATGTAAATCTTCACTTGTTTTCTCCTTTTCTAGGGGTGTTTCTTCAGACGCCACCTCCATGGAAGCTCCGTTGATATATGTAACTGAAATCCCCCCCCCTAGAAAAGTGGGGTTCAGAGCCCTTGCTTTCAACTCAAGTCATTGGTTAATGAGGTGTGTCCACATCATGCATACTATCGGTTCGGTTCATTACGTTATCGATATTGTACAAGCAATCGGTATAGCAATTGAAAAAGAAAACCTAAAAATAAAATCGTAACCCAAATGCAGGACGTGAACCCAATTTTAATTTCTTTTTTAAATGAAATGTTTCAACTCAAGTCATTGGTTGATGATGTGTGCCCACATCGGGCTCAGTATTGGATATGATTTTTATTTATTAGTATTTAGAAACTCAGTGATTTTTTTTAATGTTTTTCTTGGTCTGAAACACGATTATAGACGTGGAGAAACAGTTTCTAATTGTGGGCATCCATATATCATAGAATTTATAATATCCAAACAATTAGATTAATTTGATTTCGTTTCATTTGTTATCATTTATCAAAGAACGTATTCCTAATATATTATGTATAATTTTCTAGCTAAACAGATATAATGGGTTGTAATCTTAAATAAATAATATTTATTATAGATCCTTTTGAAAATGAAATGGAATATAATATGCCGCCAGGTAAGAGGAGAGAAATAGAATACTTGGAATGACTTTTCTTCTACGTTTTCTAATATGTTTTTGAATAAATTTCTATAACTTATTAATTTTCATAACCCTAGCTCTCCTTCTATCCCGACTTGTATCATGCATTCATGGCATTCATGCAATGGAATGATTCTTTTACCGATCCAATTAATTGTTAGGCCTTTTTTAACACTTGAATTTGAGGTGCTTTGGTTAGGTCCAATTAATGTTCATAACAATATTAAGCACAGATTTATGCATCATTAGTCGCCCTTCACATGAGTTCTTCCAATTAGCTACAAATTTTTTTCCATTTATTGTTTATTAACAAATACCAATATTCCATACCTTGACATATTGTGACTTATTTTTCATTATTCGTTTATTATATAAACAAACACACATCATATACATTAATTTATTTTCCATTGACATTCTTCACATGTTTACAATTTTTTTAGAAATTAAGAACCTGTTTTCATTCTAATATTACAAAAAAGAAAAAAAAAATTGTTGAGCCGGGTAATATGCTATTTTATAAGAAACAGTAAAAAGAAAAATAGTAGCTAATTGGAAGAACTCATGTGAAGTGCAACTAATGATGCATAGAATCCGTCCTTAATATCGATTAATTTTTCATGCTTTCCTTTCTCAACGATTACTCCATTCTTGACGACTGCTATGACATCAGCGCCCTTAATGGTTGACAACCGATGAGCCACCACCACTGTGGTCCGGTTAACCATGACCCTATCCAACGCGTCTTGAACCACTCTTTCTGATTCAGCATCAAGTGCACTTGTAGCCTCATCTAGTAGTAGTATCTTGGGACTCTTGACTATGGCTCTAGCAATAGCTACTCTTTGTTTTTGTCCACCTGACATTTGGACCCCTCTTTCCCCTACCATAGTATCATAACCCTGCAATTCACACATTATTCATTACTACTGATTCTTGAATTTTATTAGCAAGTCGATTTGGGTTCTAATTGTTTAGGGCAAATCAAAATACTATAGCTAAAAGTGTACAAGTCAAACGGGTTGAAAGTGACCCATGTTGACTTGTATTAAGAATGACCCGTTTCACCTTGAATTCAAAAAATGTATTGAAAGTCGACCTATGTCAATTTTTAATCATAACAAACACATTAATTACTAATACGAAAATTTAAAAAGGGACAAAAAGTATTCACATGTGAATTCAACCCGGCCCGTTTATTTATAATCATTTAAAAAAATTGGATACAAGTGTAATAGTTTTAACAAATACTAAATTTGACCCGTTTTAACCCATTAGCCAATGTGAAGTAGACAAACCTGGTGTAAGCTACTGATGAACTTGTGAGCATTGGCCAACTCGGAAGCAGCTATTATTTCAGACTCAGTGGCATCACCATCCTTTCCATAAGCAATATTGGCCCGAATGGTGTCATTAAACAAGACGGGTTCTTGGCTAACCAGACCCATCTGCAACCTGAGCCACTTGAGTTGGAACTTTTGCAACTCAATTCCATCCAATGTGATAGAACCCGAATCTGGATTGTAAAACCTTTGTAAAAGTTGGATAACTGTTGATTTCCCACTTCCACTCTCACCAACCAACGCCACCGTCTTGCCACTACGGATTGTTAAGCATAAATCATGGAATATCTCAACATCTGGTCTGGTCGGATATTTAAAACTAATGTGACGAAGCTCGATTTCTCCTTTGACCGAGTCCAAAGTCACACCCGATTCATCACTCGGGTCAATCTCTGACTTTCGATCTAAAATAGCAAAAATCGACACCGCAGAGCTTTTGGCTTTATTTGTATCGGGTGCAAACGAGCTTGATTGAGATATTGCTATTGCCGCCATTGTTAAAGCAAAGAAAACCCGAAAAACATCTTGAAAATTAGTTATTCCTGCCTCAACAAACCGGGCTCCCGCATAAAAACTGGCTGCATACATACAAAAGAGAAAAAAGAACGAAACCCCAAACCCGATTCCGCTAATTAACCCTTGTTTGATCCCTGTTTTCTTCGGGCCCTCGCATTTAATTCCATAAAGTTGCATAACTTTCTCTTCTGCACAAAAGGATGCGACTGTCCTTATACTCCCTACAGCATCAGTAGCCACCTGGCTGGCTTCCTCGTACATCAATTTAGCATCAGCACTAAACCCTTTCATGAACTGCATCTGAACATACCCATTAGCACTCATTAACGGAATCAAAGCCAGAATTATGAGAGCTAACTGCCAGCAAGCTGTGAAAGCGATGACTAAACCAGCGATAGCAGACGACGAGTCTTGAACAACTTGAGCAAGTGCATCACCGACCAACCCTCGAACACTGGCAGCATCAGTCGACAAGCGTGCACCGACTGCACCGCTAGAGTTTTCGGGCTTATCAAACCAACCAACCTCCATGCTAACTACTTTCTCAAAGCATAATGATCTGATTCTTTGTATAAGTTTGGATCCAGCAATGGAGAAAAGATAAGATCTCCCGGGATAAGCTAGAAACGATACAACTCCCAAGATTACAAACATCAGAGCCCAGAATTTTGAGTCTGATTTCATTTCATTTGGGGGCTCGTAAAACGTTTTAATCATGCTTGAAAGCAGGATGCTAAAAATGGGGAATATTGTACCGTTAATAATAGCGGCTATGGAACCGATTATGATGACTGGTAGTTCTGGTTTGTTGAGATATGCAAGGCGGCGGAGGGGGACTTTGGGTGGTTTTTTTGAGTTTTCATCTGCTTCAGTTTCCATGGATTCTGGCTGCACCACACCGATTTGTGGCGGCAAACCATATGACATGGACATTGAGTGGTGGCGGCTGCTTGATGAGCCCCTGCTCAGTGACCGCTGGTAGGATATTTTTTTACTTGAATGACTTCTGACTTCCTTCCCCTTTTCTGAGTTATCTTGCTCCTCTGAGTTATGATCTTTATTAACCTCTTGTAGTTTTATAAGTTGAGAGTATGCTCCTTCAGGGTCCTTGAGTAGCTCTGTATGTGATCCTGATCAAATTTTCAATTTAATAACTGTTAAACAACTGATTTTGATAAGTAAAGACTTTGATTTAGATGTGCTGTTTTGGATTATTTTCACTGACAAAAAGCCCAAATTTTTCAGAAGAGTTGAAATAAGCATAAAACTACCTTTCTCAACCATCTTTCCACGATGAATGACTGCGATCATGTCGGCGTTTCTGACTGTGCTTAATCGATGTGCAACAATGACAGTTGTTCTGTTCACCATTATCCTGTCCAAAGCCTCTTGCACAACTCTCTCAGATTCTGCATCAAGTGCACTTGTTGCTTCATCCAAAAGAAGGATTCTGGGATCTTTAAGAATTGCTCTGGCAATGGCAATTCTTTGCTTTTGTCCACCAGAGAGTTGAGTTCCATGCTCACCAACCATGGTTTCAAGTCCCTAGAAGTTCATAAACCAGCCTAAATTCGATTAAAATATTCAAGAAAGTAAAATTATTTAAAAAGATAAAATATGAGAGGCCTACAAAGTATTAAACTTTTTTCATTAAATTCATCTATATATTAGCATGTAAACATGCTCACAGCCATTATCAAAACACAATAAGCAGATAAGCAATTACAAACCTGAGGTAGTTTATCGATAAATTTAGCAGCATTTGCAAGCTCGACTGCAACTCTAATCTCTTCCATAGATGCACCATCTTTCCCGTACATAATATTCTCCTTAATGCTGGATGTAAACAAAACTGGTTCCTGGCTAACAAGACCGATTTTCTGTCTAATCCATTTTAGTTGAAATTCTTTAAGATTAATATTATCAATAAGAACTTCCCCTGCTTTAGGATCATAAAATCTCTCTATTAGGCTGATAACCGTTGACTTTCCGCTTCCACTTTGACCAACCAATGCTGCAGTCGTCCCGCTTGGGATACAAAGAGAAAATCCACTAAATATTTGCTCATCAGGTCTTGCTGGATAAGTAAAATACACATCTCTTAATTCTATATCACCACGAATATCATTTAATACTTTCCCTTTTGTGTCATATGCATCTATTTCGGGCTTTCTGTTTATAGTTTCAAACATCTTGAATGCTGCCGCCCGACCCGCAGCAAATGCACTCAAACAGGGAGATGCCTGCCCAAGAGACCTGGAAAATACCAAATTCCATTAATAAAGCTAAAAAGAGATGGCAAAATGGTTTAAAAAATTTACGGGTCAAAACAGGTTAAGCTAGAAACACACTTTGTTCAAAAATTGAAGTTCTTTATAAATAGTTAGAGCGTCAAATATTATTATGAAACTTATAGAGTAATCATCTAACTTGTTGAATAAAGGGAAATCTACATAGAACTTTACCATTCAGAAATAACCAGTTTTAAAAACTTACTTTTTGACACCAAAAAGCTTAAAGTGAAATACATTTCCAAGCAGATATTTTTAAAAGGTTAAAGTCCAACGCAAACAATAGTATTAGGTGTATAGTTAGATATACAAATATGTTTCAATGCAAACAAGGTTTAGTACTTTAAAAATGCATTTTGGATGACTTCAACGAGTTTGACAATTCACCTCATTTCAATTGTTTCCTTTACATGCTAACTATTTTTATTAACCCGTTAAAAAGAAAACATGATCCGAATCAGTCCATTTATAAAAAATGGGTCAAAATGACACTTTTAGTTAAATGGGTAAAGAAAGAGAAAGAAATCTGCTCACATTGATCCAGTCAACACAGCAAAAATTACAGTAAGCACAGTGCCTCCAGTGTACCCCCTGTCTAGTATCATCTTTGCACCATACCAAACAGCCAAAGCATAACTACAGAATACAATGAACATCATTGATCCAAGACCAAGGCCAGTGGCTAGGCCTTCATGAACACTAGAATTATAAGCATCAATAAGTGATTTATTGTAATCTGCAACCGCTTTTTTCTCCCCAGTGAAAGAAGCAACCTAAAAGAAAAGGAAAATTGACAATAAGTAACAATCTTAATCATAAATGGTGTAGAGCTTTAGATACTTTTATTTAGATGTTTCTAGTGTTTTGAAAAGATAAATATGATGGTATAAAATTTAAAAGGATATATATGAAATTAACCCTTTTATTTAATTACCGTTCTGATTGATCCTATTGTCTGTTCGACCACAGTGGCTGCTTTAGCATAAGCGGTTTGACCGCGTGTTGCCATCCTTGCTATCATTACTGACATAATTGAACCAGAAATAACCAATGGAGGAATCGAGGTTAACATGACAAGTGTAAGAAGCCATCCCTTTACAAATGCTATCACAAAACCACCTACAAATGTTGCCATTAGCTGTGTGAATTTTCCAACCTGAAAAATTAGATAACATTTTATTAGTTTTCTGCAAATTTTTATAAAAGTTTGAAAATGAAAACTTTATGTACAAACCTTTTCCCCCATGGCATCTTGTATGAGGACAGTATCCCCAGACATCCTGCCAACAACTTCCCCTGTGTTTGTTTCTTTGTCAAAGAAGGAGACATCTTGTCTTAGTATGGTTTTTAGATACAAATTCCTTATTCTTGCAGCTTGTCTTTCCCCGGTTATCATCCACAATGCCACCTCTATAAAACATAATATTTTAGAACAACTAGAAGGTATCTGTAAAACATAATATTTAGAACTAGAAGGTATATGTAAAACATAATATTTTAGAACTAGAAGATATATGTAAAACATAATATTTTAGAACAACTAGAAGGTATCTGTAAAACATAATATTTTAGAACAACTAGAAGGTATCTGTGTATATTTATATATTTTGAAGTTGTTATAATCAGATAGTCAGCTGCTCTGTTTGACAAATTCAAATCATTAAAAATTAACATGTAAAATGACCCCTAAATAATCACATAACATATAGTTAGTGTGCAGTCACCCAGTAGATGACGCCAAAGAGAGATTTGTCAAAGCACAAATAGGAACGCTACTACGATAGGATCTCTCTCATTGAGAAATTACTTAAAACGTAATAATTAAATAATCATTTCAATAAGAGCTTAGTCTTTGAAATGTTTGCAACTTGACATCTAGTTCTATTATATATGTATTGTTCTTCAAACCTTTCAATTTTTACAAGTTCTATATAATATTTTTTTAACTTTTCGACAGCGATATAAGGTGTCACTGTCATATAACCCGCGTGACATATAAGGTTTACCAGTTGTACGAAATCATGTACATTCAATAGCAAGAATGAACAGTTGTATACACTAAAAGTTACATTGTGAAGTTTCATGTAACATGATTAGGTGGGCAAATATTGTACTTACGGAGGAATGATGCGACACCACACCCAATAGCCAGGTATACAAATTTGAGTGATACCTGTAACCCATTTCAATCAAGTTAGATGAAAGGATAAGAAATAAAGGTGATATTAAAATAAAGAAAAAAGAATATTTTACCTTAGAAACAACACGAACCACATCATCATTATTCTGATTCTCACCAAACGAATTAAGGAGGTCACCAAAAAGAATGGTCATTAAAGGCATGCATACTCCATTACCGATAGCACCAATGGTACCAGCGATCATTAATACGTAATCAGTGACGTCAGCGAAAGCAAATAGCTTATAAAACGGCACACTATTGATGACCTCTTTTTCCTTTTCTTTGCCTTGAACACCCTCGCCGGAGGCGGATGCCTCCGGTTTATCTTTACCACCGGCATTCATCATACCGGCTTATTCAATAACTATTCCGCACCTGTGTAACGAAAATCAGGAAATTCAATTATTATTGTTTGTTTTTTAGCTCCAATTGATTGATAAGAGAAAAATAATTAAAAAGGGGGGGCATTTAATCATCGCAAAGCTTAGTGACCCTTCTCAATTTTTCACTAAGTAGTGTTAATTCTATTAGACCGATTTTTCACTCAGTAGCGTTTTTCTTCAAACTTCGTCATTGCATCTAATCGTACACCACCCGATGCTATCTTTACATCACCCGTTAAATGTATTACATATACTAACAATAGAAAAAAAAATCTAAAAATATGTAAAAATTAATATATAACCGAGTTACGAAAATACATGAATTATTATTCAATATATTTTAACTTTCATTTAGTATTTGATTAAACATAATCTAGGTAATTAGATTTCAAAGTTTCAGATATCTTAAAAAAAATATGTTTTATTAGTATAATTAATAATTGTTTAAAATTATATTATTATTGAAAATATGAAAGTGTGTTTAATAAGAGACGGAGGCGAGTAAAAAACTATAAGAATGAATATATAGTATATACATATAGATATAGATTACGGGACAAAATCACGATATAACCGTATTAGACAACAATGATGCAACTAATGTGACATGTCTAAATGTTTGTGAGTTTAATTTTTGGGCTATATTACGCTATAGCACTTATGTTTGCCGTATAGACGGTGTATACATAGTAGGCCCTTGAATTATCAGTGTTTGTTTTTTTAGCTTCAATTGATTGATAAGAAAAAAATAAATAAAAAAAAGTTGTGATCATTGACATTTACTATACCTACAAGGATAGAGTCATGAAAATGCCATGGATGCAAGAGTACTAACTTACTTAAATAGTTTTAGGGTTTAGATGTTGCGTAAACGCTAAATTCATCGTAATGACACCGATCCGGATCCAGATCTGAAACGGACTCCAATAAGAACTATCTGTCTATTTACTATTTAGGAACCGATTGACGAACAAAAAACGCAATGAAAATCTGTAAGAAGCTTTTAAGAAAATCAGAACGAGCAGGCATGTTTATTCCTTTTGATTCTAATGCATAAAATAGCGTATGAAGATTGGAATGATACGAAAGACATTCTTAGAAATAGGAAGAAATAAAAGAACTCACAGCTTACCTGTATTATGGCGGATGAAGAAAGAGAGGAGAGCAGAACAGATGCCCCCAAAAGTGGGTTGTAAATGGGATGGTGGGTGGCGTTTGAAAACATGGGAATGTAATTTCAACTATATATACAAAAGCTGTATGTATTGGTGGGTGTTTGAGAGAGTTTTTCCTTGTCGAGCAAGCATAACTAGGTGAAAGCTTTCTCCGATAAATCTATATCTATACTCTCTAATAAATACATTTTTTTTATATCTGCTCTAATCATTTTTTTCTCGTATCTCTTATATTAAATACATTTTCATCTTTTAATATTAATAATATATTTTAAAAAAAATATTAATTATACTAATATAACACATTTATTTAAATTATCTTTTATCATAAAAATCTAATTATTTAACTTTTATTTTCAATCAAGTAGTAAATGAAAGTCAAATTATATAAAATAGTAATTAACGTATTTTCAAAATCCAATTATATATTAATTTTTACATATTTTGAATTTTATTTTTTATCATTACTATATGTAATATATTTTTACACGTGTAAAAAATATATATAAAGATTTAAGAATTTTACAAATGATATTTTTCACTCCGTGTGTAATACACGGGGTCTAAGCTAGTTTATAATATTCTAACCTTGGGTTTTGGATTAGTGTATTAGTAAGACTAAAGGGAGTACCCATAAATTTACACATCTTCACACCCCTTCACGTCAGTGTCACATCAGTTTCACGTCAGTGTCACGTTAGTTTCACGTCAGCATCACATCTTCACTTTTCATCTATCTAAAAAATACACGTGTCTAAATATCATTGGTCTTGACCCCACCTCCTTCACCCCTCCCTTTCCACGCCGGTGGAGATCTTCACGCTCCCCCTCCACGAGCGTAGACCACGCCAAAGAGGCTTGGTGTTTCACACTACCACGGTAGCCATGTCATCACCACGATGGGTTTCACGGGATACCCCACACCCTAATAAGCTAATTAAGGGTACACTTAATGAGCTATGTGTTTCTTTTATTATACACGGCTTTAGTTAAAGCGATGAAATTATATTAATATCCGTACAAACAAATGTAGATTAGGTATGTGATGTGATTATTGTTTAAGGGTGTTTGGCTAATTTTGATCTTAAAAAGTCTATGCATATTTTTAAAGTTTTAAGCTACTTTAAATAATTTATTCTTAAACCTCAATTATTCAAAGTATTAATATTATATTAAAAAAAACAACAAACCTTCTCATTTTATGAAATGAAAAATCTATTGATTTGTTATCAAAAAATGTCTTAATTTGTTTAAAATATGTGTTATTGTGAATTTGAAAAATGGCTTACCATCGCTTGAAAGAATTTGTTAAATTGTCATTCCAAGTGAACTAAGTGTAAAATAACATTCAAGGGGTGACGTATTGGTAAGTGTTTAAGTTGCTTAGGCAGAGGTTTCAAGTCCAGTTAACAAAAAAAACAATGTTGACGTTAACACTTTTTTTAATAATACGAATAGTATGAATAATAAGTTTTTGAGTTTTTCTTTTTCTGTTTTCGTATTTATTTAATAGAGAAGCTTCCAACATGTAATTTGTTGATGTAAATGAATAAATAACTCAAGTTGAGAGCCTTATAGAAGGTGTATAGTGTGATTTGATCAGTTATATGGGGTTGGTGGTCTAATAGTAGAGGAAAATTTTCGACGAACACCAAAATTTAGGGAGGTCATAAGATTAAGTCTCGCTTGCAACAAAAATTAAAAATTTACCTTTCGGAAAAAAAAAAGTTATATCGGGTGTGAATGTGATCTGTGAACCGTGTGATATTAATAAATACGGCGGAAGGATGAATAAATGAGCATGGCGCATACGCATTGCCATACGTAATAATAGATGTTTTATTATTTGATTTATTTATACCAAAGAGCCCCACATAAAGAAATCCCTAATATTATCCCAATCGTCCACTTGTCACACACCATCCTTGTTTAGATTCATTAATATGTAATCAACTCACTTGATCATGACTTATTCTCTAATGTACAAATTGAATTAGATTATTTGTATTTTAATTAACAAGTTTTACGATAAGTTAATATATCCTTCTATGTACTTCGTGCTGACCTTTTTTGGTTGGTTGTATGCGGCCGTTAAAAAAAAGTTATATCGTTTTCATTAGAAATTAAACATCTGGTTCTCATTGTTCACTTAGTCTAAACACGTTTGGCGTTGATGTAAACAAAATTTAAATAACTGTTAACTTTTGTGTTAAATTACGGTTACACATTTAATATTAAAAAAGAATATTGCAAGAATACAACTTCTGTAACACCCTAGTTTCTGAATTTTACATTTATAATCGGTAAAGTGATAAGTAAGGATAATAATATGTTTATTTATGTAAATTTTATAAGTTAAAAGGTGTTGTAGTTACATAAATATGTTGCTATACTTAATATTTATAAGATGGAAACATCCCGACTAATGGATTGAAATTTAAATAATTTGTATAAGTATTAATCAAATTAGAATTAGTAGCTTAAATTACATAAGTATATGGTTAGAACTTTTTTTGTATATAATTAGAAAGAAAAACCAAGATGGTGTGGTAATTAGTGAAAGAAATTTGCAAAATTAAGGTTAATTTCAAGTGTTGGATGCTTGAAGATATCTTCTCTTGGTGTAAGGAGGCAAAAAAGGGAGGTCGAAGGGCTGGACCAAGTAATCAAGACATCAAGGGTCCAAGAATCAAATAGCTTTTCTGAACGGTGAATGAAGATTGAAGCCTCGAGATATTTCAAGGATAACACGTTTGGTATCTATATATGTGTATTATTTTGTTTATGTTAACTTAAATTGTGACAAAAATCAAAATATTTGGTAACTACATATGTTTGTGTTTGGGGTATTTAATTGTTGTTGTTGTCGCCGCTTACACACCGTGAAAGATAAGTGTAGCATACGTGAAAGATATGTGTAGAATAAGTTTCACTAATGAAATTCATTGATGAAGGACACGTGTAGGCAAAAATTTCAGCAAATTAAGTCCACACGTGTAGGATAAACTTTCATCATATGAATTTTTCTATATGTAGGATGTGTGTAGAATAACATTAATTTATGTGCAGGTTTGTTTCAACAAATTATGTAAAATATGTACCAAAGGCCAATTGGCCTAGCGGTAGCCCCATGGCTTCCTTTGTGGGAGGTCGTGAGATTGAGTTTAGCTTGGTACAATTTGCTTCGTATTGAGCCAGGAGGTTTTCACAGTTGTGTGTTTTCTCCTAATGATGGTCCTGAGTTCAATACCCTGGAGCATCAAATAATTGGGACGGATGAAATACCGTCATAGGAGTCGAACTCAGGTATTAGGGATCCAAAAAGATTTATGTAAAATATGTGTAGGATAAATTACAAATAATATTATGGACAATGGAGGAACAAAAACGGTTTGTTTTGATATTGTATGATAAGTTTTTGTGTATCATGAGATTTGTTTCAACTAATTAATGGGAAAGACAAGATGATTAATTAAATAATTAGAAAAAGAAGATAAAACTAAATCTATACTATATAATAAATAAAGGTTTTTGTATGACAAGTGTCGACACCATATTCAATCTCATCATTATTTTCCCGTCTCTCTCTCTTATTAAATGCACTCATATCTTTTAGTAAATTACTAATCTATATCTATACTATATAATAAATAAAGGTTTTTGTATGCCACGTGTCGCCTCCACATTCATTCTCATCATTTTTTTCCGCCTCTCTTTTATTAAATGCACCTCTATATTTTAACATTAATATATATTTAAAGAAAATATTAATTATATTAATCAAACACATTTATTTTAAAATATCCCTTATGAAACTTTGAAATTTAATTATGTAATTTTATTTTCAATCAAATAGTAAATGAAAATCAAATTACATTAAACAATACTTGACGTATTTTCGAAACCCAGTTATATATTAGTTTGTTTACATATTTTGAGTTTTGTTTTCTATCCTTAGTATATGATACATTTTTACATCTGTAAAATATACACATAAAGATTTATAAATTTTATTTATTGATATTTTCCACCCGTGTGTATACACAGGATCTAAACTAGTAATTGAATAGATAAATATTTAATGTCTACCATTATATCCTTTTGATTTATTTTTTTATTTTTTAAAATTAAAAAAAAATAAATGATCCATTTTTGTTCTCCTTGTTCTAAAAAATAAAAATAAACTCTGCCTATAAATGGTGTTTATGTTATTTTAATCAAATAAATTCCCAGGACCTGTTTTCCACATCTAAATTTAATCCATAAGTCCATTGTTAAAGTATGAGTGTTACAACTTCCATCGGATCCCTTCCCCACACATTCGTCTCCCGTCGACCACATGTTTCAATCCTCCATATTACGGAATGAAACGGTTCATAAATGAAGCTTCCAAGTTCCAACATACGATTATTGTTGTTGAAGGTCTTCACTCTTAAGAAAGCTCATAAAACTAAAAAATTATGTTATTTTCAACGATCATATGTATTACAGGTCGACAAATAGTAAGGATGAAACACACGGACTAAAACCATATAAACATATCACGATGATTATTTGTGTAACTTTTTCTATAACTTTTAACTTAGCTTAGGTCCAAGTGAGTTAGCAACACTAATCGCTACTATTCATCGTCTGCACTACTACATTCAATACTAGTGTAGTTACTGTCGTCGTTGCTGTCACCACAACCAGCACCATCTCACCCACCACGGCCCTCTCCTCCATCACCTCCCCGCAACACGCACTAACGCCTCCACCTATTCGGCTATTAACGCTACTACCTTCATTTAATCATTATTATAATAAATGAATAAATTTATCAGTCATGTGCCGATTCTAGTTAAGTCTAAATTTTTGTTTCTCGTCTCTCTCTCCTATTAAATTATAATAATTTTATATATATAAATATCTAAAATTTATTATAATATTTTACTAAATTTACGAATATTTCAATTATATATCATTTTAAAATATAATTTTATAATTCTTAAACTTTTGATATTTATAGTTCTTAAATCTTTTATTATTTATTATTTAATCAATGACTGGTAACATGTAACAAAAAAATATTAATAGAAACTATTGGTTTAAAACAAATGGATTTATTCAACCCGTGTAATACTTGAGTTTCTAACCTAGTTAGTAATATAAAATTGCACAATTATTAAAATTATACAAGTATTATTTTTAGAGCTAGTTTTATTTTTTTAATAAATAAACATTCACGTCACTTATTTCTTTAATCCATGCTAGTTTGAAAGGGTGAGTGTAGTGGATGCGCTAAAGCGGGGTGTGTGATCCAAATCAACCCTTTTACGTTCAGGAACACCACTCACTCTAGGCATGAATGGGGAGGGCGTGAGTGCAATCATGGGCAAGGGAGTTCTATCACATTTCATCCAATCAATCAAATCCTTCCACCTCATTATTCCTTTTTTTAATTAAATATTTAGTTTAATATTTAATTTGGTTTTTCTCAAATAACACGTGATCGGTAATTATCTAAAAAAAGAAATACATGGGATTGTTTATTTTATTTTTCTGAACATCCAAGTATAAATTTTAACGAAAACGAAGCTGTTTTAAAAAAAAATATTTTTCGTCACGTAAGTGGTTTTTTAATGAGTAGTACTTAAGAATGTATTTTTTTATTTTATAATTTAGTTTTTTATTTATTAAAAATAAAAATTTTAGTTAATTATTAAAAAAGTAAACGAGGGACGTGAAACCACCACGCACCTTAGTGATTCTGGACAGTGATTCCTGTGCTAATGTGACGCTAACGTAACGAGGCGTGAAAGAGAAAGAGGTGAAACCAAGGTCTAAATTTGGAGGTTATAAAAACCCAACATATCATTTGTTGGAACATGATAACCTTAAAAATATCAAATCATAAAATGAAAAGGATATTATCAAAGCAGCAAAACTATATTATTTTCTTATTTACATGATAAATTTAAATCGCTTTAACACAACACTTAGAAAAATTAATTACTTTTAACATTTTTTTTCATCTGAAACACATGTATAGACGTGGAGAATCAGTTTCTAGTTGTGGGCATCGATACTAAATAATACTAAAAAAAAATTAGATTCGAATTGATTTGATTTGATTTCATCTGTGATTTATGGTATCAAAGCATGAGATTATAATATCCTATTCACAATTTTCTAGCTAAACAAGATATAATGGTTTTGTTATCTTAATCTATCCTATATAATAAATAAAAGTTTCTTAATGTCACGTGTCGCCTTCATATTTATTCTTAAAAAAAATGCTCGCTTCTCTCTCTTATTAAATACACATCCATATTTTCACAATTCCAGGTCTCCTCATTCTCATTTTTTCGCTTCTCTCTCCTATTAATAATCAACTCCACTATTTTAGGTAATTAAATTAATTAATTATTTTAATTTTTATCTACACACTTTTTAATTAAAAAATGTGTTTATTATAAATTAATTTGTTCAACCATATTTTTATGAACTCTACAAACTGAAAACAATTTTATAGACAAATAGGATTCAAATAAAAAGTTTTTAATCATATTTACATATTCACAATGTTCCATTTTGACGAGTGTATGTGTTAAAATATTGCATTATATTTTATTCAACCCATGTAATACACGAGTTTATTCAACTCGTGTATTACACGGGTTTTAAAAACATAAAATTTTTAATACTATGGATTTAATATTACATTTATTCAACCCGTGTAATACACGGGATTCTAACCTAGTTAAATAATATTATTGTGTCGTTTAGAAATTGGTATGCAATATAATTAGCCGCCGATTAAGAAAGCAGTAAACAGTGAGAAATATAATTCATGTGATTTGTGAGTGCGTGGTTGCCAAGCAATTCACTTGGATCGACTTTTCTTCTATTTTTCTCGTTGAATAAAAAATTCTAATACTCATGTGTTAAGTGTAACGAATCGGTAAGAAGCTGCTCATAGCTACTTAATTAAGATTAAGTCAATAAAAAAGGTTGAATTAGGTTAATTTTAAACGAACTTAAATTAAAGCTTATATATTAAACGAGCTCAAGCTCAAGTTTAATTTCACATTGACCCACAAGCCTAAACGAGTTTATTGTTTATATAACATATAAAATTTATTTTATATAACAAAAATATAATAGATATTATTATACATACAATTGCGATAAAAAACTAAAATAATATATATTTTGTTATGTGTATAAATTATAAGGCAAATTCGAGTTTAATAATCCGAATTATGACCTACTGGTGGATAATAATCAATATTGTTATTTTAATCGGTGACAATTCTAAATTTCACTTTCGTTGTCAAGATAACCATTACAAATTTACATTTGATTTCACTCGCAATGATGATTATGAACGAAATAAAGAAACGTACACACGAAATCGAGTAGAAATCAAGTGTAGATGAGTGTTGATCTATGATGATTATGCTACTGGGATTAACCTTGACAACAAAAGTGAAAACTATGACCGTCACCAGTCAAATTATTAGTATGGATTATATTGACGAACCGGACATAGTTTGGATTATTAAAATTGAATTTGTTAAATTATAATTATAAATATAAAAATAATTATATATGTATTGAATTAAATATTTATTGGAAAGTTTTTTTTTTGTTCGGTTTAGTTGGATTGTTTGAGAACTTTGATTTAGCTATCATGTAATATGTGTGAGGTGGTTTTGCATCATTCAACATATTTTCAAAAGTAATTATAATTTATTTTGCTTATTTATGTTTTTCTTAGTTTGAAACTTGTGCACAAAGAAAACGAAAAATCAACTACAAATAAGAAAGAAGTAAAGTCAAAGGATACGAGTGCGGGTCCAGCATTCCCGGAGTTGTAGTAGAATATGATCACCCACTCTTCGTTGATTAAAAGGTAAGTTCGTTTATTTAATTATTTCTATCTTTTTCTCTAAAAAAATAAAATGAAGTTTCCATACATGTACACAAAGCTACTCATATTCATATTTGGTAAAAGTGTAAAACAGTTTTAAATCAAACCAACATTTTTTATTTCTTTTACATAAACCAATCTCTCTCTCTCTCTCTCTCTCACACACACACACACACATATATATATATTTATATATATATATATATAGTAGCTTAGAACTTGTGTACTACATAGGCTGAAAAAATATTAATAGATAAAATTTTTAAATTTTTATATACATCTTATAAGTGAAAAAATGAAATTACATATACTAACAATAGAAAACAAAATTCAAACATATGTAAAAGTTAATGTATAATTGAGTTTTAAAAATAAATTAATTAGTATTCAAAGTAATTTGGTTTTCATTTATTTTTTGAATGAAAACATAAGTTAGGTAATTATATTTAAACTTTCTTATAATATGAGATAATTTAAATTAAATGTGTTTTATTAGTATAATTAATAATTTGTTTAAAAATATATTATTATTATTATTATTGGAAAGATGAAGGTGTATTTAATAAGAGAGAGAAACGAGAAAAAAATGATGAAAGTGAATATAAAGACGTCATATGGCATGAAAAAACCTTTATTTATTATATAGTATAGATATTTAAATTTATAGTTTTAAAATATACGATTAATACCATGTAATTAGAAATATTTTAAAAACTAAACGGGTTGTCGTATAGAGAGGTCTGATTGTTCAACTAGTCGGATCATGTTTTAGAAAGTCGATTGACCAGCAAAGTGAGGATGCAAGCATAACGGTTTCCACCGGTGTTCCTATGATATTCACCGGGTTTTTTCTAGTTCTTATCAGTTTATTTGTGTTTTGTCTATTAGCTGGTAGCCAAACAAGCAATACTAATGGTTTCTGATTTAATTGGCCGAAATGACTAATCTGATGTACTATTTAGAATACTAGTGATAAGCTAGTGTCATTCTAGGTACTATATAATGAACTTGATAAATCACACACATCCGTCCTTAGAAGTAAAGAACGATCTTGAGATAAACTTGAGTATAAATGTAAAATTTAACGGATGAAATACTTTAGATAGACAGATAGTTGAAGGTTGACAAAAGAAAACCGACTATACAATGAATTGTTTAATTGCCATAAATGTGTTTGGGGCTACAATAACATGACATAATGTGTTATAAGTGTCATTTAATTCAAAATATTATCCCAATGAGCGATTGTTATTAAGATATTTCAGATATTTATATACGATGTTACATTCATTAAATATTAATCTTTTTTTTTTACGGCAAGTCACACACCCATTAAATCTTACTTCTAAATTTACACATGTGTTTACTGTGTGACTTAAACCCTTAACATTTTAGAAAGAGACATTTTTTTCCAAACACATGGTACCGCTAGGCCGAAGACGCTTTGTTATTAAATATTAATCAATAAAGATTCGTTGAGACACCCTTCTCTATACAAAAATCTAGCAAGCTGACTTTTTATTTAGCTATGTTAGTTAATAAAATGTCACCTTTAATAAATGACATATGTATATTATGTTCATGGTGTAGATAGGAACAAAAGATCAATGCAAGATTCGTGACCTATTAATGGATTTTGATACAGATATCAAATTAAACCTTATTTTACCATTTAAAGTCTAAAAGTATAGCATTATTTTGTAACATATGAATTAATGTATCTTAGAGTGGCGCCCAATTTCCAAGTGAATTGAGGTTTCAATGGAATATATTGTCCTATAATATTATTTTGTAACATAAAAATAAACGGTGTAGATTGACCTGAATCAACAAATTATTCAACGATTTTATTAAATATGCCGAATAACTTGCCAATTAATTTTGCGTCGGCTCGGTTTTATTATATGTTAAAAAAATTCAATCAAGTGATTTTTTAAAAAATCGGATATCCGAAATATTATATTTATATATACTTTTTTATTATTTTACAATTTAAAAATAAGAAAATTTGAATCGAAACCCGAAATATAATTGTTATATATGTATATTTTTAATTGTTTTTTAAACTTTTTATATGTTTTTATAATTTAAAAATATTATATTTATATACCTTTTTATTTATTTTAATTGTTTCGGATATCCGTTTCACTATCCGAATTCGTATTCGAAATTTCGGATACGGATTCTAATATTCAAATCAACTATCCAAAAATTTCAAATATCCGAATTTAAACACCCATACTTTTAATTAACTTAAAAACTACTACACAAGTGGAGTTGTATTTTATGTAATCATTATTTTTGTTTGTTTGTATATTTTTCATAAAATTAAACTTGGTTTAGTGTTTACCGTAAACTACTCAAGACCATTATTCCGTTCATTATGTAGCCTTTTTGTTCTAAAGAGATGAAAATGAAAGATCATATTTTTGGATAATGTCTTCTACTCAGAGATCGATTAGGCGTTGGCTAGATGTGGAAGCTCTGGTGGTCATGACTCCGGACGGGTTTGTGGCTTGGTTCGAGTTGTAAGAACAAAAAACAGGTGATTGAAGGTACAAAATTTACTTCTTGCTAGGTTATTTGGAAGCATATAGAAATGAAGCGGTTTTAAAAACTAATGACTTGGAATCGGATCTTATTTTTGATTCTATCATTTTCTTCTCTTTTAATTGGATAGTAAGTTGGAATAGCAAATGTAAGTCAGCATGGATTGAGTGATTACAAAACCCAATATTATTATTGTAATGACTTGTTTTTTTTTATGTTCAGTTAGCTTTTCTATCCGTTATCTATTTATTTAATAAATTTTACAGTTACAAAAAAATATATATAAATTCAAGACCTATCGTTTTAATTTATTGTATTTTTTCAAAGATAACATTTTTCCATTGGCACGATTTTCAAGTAACATCATGCATCGAAGGGTGGATCAACATTGAAGATCTCTGACATCAAATTAAAGGATCTCTTGTTTTGTATGTGTAAATAACTTTATGGTGAATCTCCTCATCTTTAGGAAAGTCTTCACGTGATGACACAGAGATCTAACAAGGGTAAACGTGAATAAAGTACATGCTTGTTTTATATAATATAAAGGTAATCTAGAACCTCGTTATTAAAGTCATGAGTTCAACCATGAAAATTTGTTAGGTCTTAAATCGGCATATTGAAACTCACGGGTAAAGTTTGAATCTTCAACATCCGATAAAAATCAATCCAGGAATTAAGTATTTCTTAACTTACGAGGTTAAGACCCCTCCACGCCATCCTTACCTGGCCTGCCTCATCAAAAAACCTCTAAAGACGCTCTTTGGCCAAGACATTCTTTTGGCAACCTGCGAAGTCCTCGATCTCTCTCTTCTATATGCCCTCCATCACAACGTCCTTGGATTGAAGACCCTCCATGTATAAAGTTGCTTCAAACATGTCGAAGACGGAATCCATGAACAACAATATGCTTCCACTCTTCAAGAGTATTCGTTGCGTGAACAAATCCCTTTGTCTATCATAAATAACGCACAATTTATTTATTTTCGCTCAATTGCATTGTAGTGAATTACAATGTGCAACTAAAACTATCAAAAAAACCAGCTCCAACTTTTAATCGTCTATTCGTCGACATATGCATAAGCTACAGGTAGTATGTAGTTGTTTGCATTTTTTGTAACCGCAATTAACATCTTACCATGGTAGGATCACTTCAAGTGAGTGTTGTCAATAGGTATAAGCGGTTGGAAATACTTAAATGTGTTTATCGCTGACCCAAATGCCTAAAAAGACATATTTAAATTATGATATGAGCAAATGATGTAATCATTCCACGATAGTATGGTTCGCGTCTTGTAATGCATTGATGTACTTAGGTAACTCTTCAAAGTTACTCTCCCAACTACCATAAATTCCATCTATAGCCGCTTTACAAGATCGCCACGCCTTGTTATAAGTAATGTCAATAGTCAAGTTATCCTTTAAATGAGCATAAATTTGTTTTAATAGAAAGGCAATGTCTTGTAATGAAGGATATGATGTAGGTTACAATATCTCTACATTTGAAGCTTTTGTTGTTGTTTGCAATGACTAACACATAGCAGTTGTGTAAATACACCCATCTAGAAATTCTCCATATGTGATGATTGATGAGCTTAGAAGCATAAATATACCATTTGCATGGACGCTTGTTTTCATATACTATTAGCTTCGTGTGCGTCAACTCATCTTTCGTTTTGGAGTACATGCCTAGACTAATTTCTTTTGATTCTTCATTCCATATATCCATCTGATCCTCTACGTAAAAAATCAGTAGCTTCGTATTCTCTTAATTGTTGAGGATCTTGAGAGTTGATAGTTCACCTCCCCGTTAATTTAAAGCGATAAAAATCAATTTAGTTTGAGCATAAAACATACGTTTTATCACTTTAAATCTTCAAGGGCTCTATGATATCATTCCCTAATCTTCAAGGGCCCTATGATAACATTCCATTGTTGGATGAGATGAACAAATCTCATCTTGATTAAATATGCCACTTTTGTGTCTCATATTGTACCTAGTAATGAATTTTATAACTTTTTCAATTAAGGATCGTATTTGACAGTATCAAAGCATAACATTCCTCGCATTCAAAAGCCAATATGTATCTCGAGTCTAAGAATACAAACATATTCCCATTTCAAGATTCATTAATGACATTAATTCATGAAGTAATCTCTAACATGTGTGAATCCAATGTTTCTTCTCTAACTCATATGCCAATTTAGTTGTAGCAAGTGTCAATATTTATATCATATGATTTTCAACCAACAAATTCATATTTGTCTTAAGTCAATGTCATTCTTAGAATGAGCAAATTGTCATGGATGTTAAACACACTAATATAGAATACACTAGGTATTCATGTGACTGTATATGATGCTCATTCCTACGAGACATCACATGTTTTGACTGTATCGAAATTACTAAATAAAGATTAAGCCATACTACTAACGAATATTATTCGTACTAAACCTACATGATTGTCATGATTGGTCTACGAAATCGAATTTGCAAACACGTGCACATTATCACCATCTATTGAAACTTTTAAAACTATGATACCTTCTCTAGCACTAATAACTCGTAGTAACAAAATAACGTCCACATATAAGTTTGGAACGTCATTGGTGTAACATAAGTTCTTTGCACACACTTGTGCCTCTTTGTCACAAAACAAATCATTGAATTGTGTAATGTTAGGCATCACCCCAATATTTGTGATGAAACTTCATCCACAAAACCTCCTTAGCAACATCCAATGTTACTTTATACTATACTTAAATAGTGGAATCTCCTCAACTAGGAACTCTTTCAAGCTTAATGTACACCAACACGACACCACTTAAAACATAATGATTATATATGAAAAAGAACCAACTTGAGGATTGCATGCGTTGAAGAAGGCTTAGTTGGCATTTAGGGTTTGTCACCATTTTCACTTTTTCTTAGTGGCAAACATGGTGCGACCCAAGTTAATGAAATATTAATTACTTAAGTCCGTGACAGGCTGTTGGATCGAGTTCTATACTGCGCTCATGTGATTGAATGATGTTAATGTGTCTTGTAATTGTGATTTAATTCATGGAATTAATATATTGTTGTTAAAAATTACAATTAATTTATTTGTATTCCTTCTTAAAATCACATGCTAAACCTATTTGTTTATGTTAGAGCAGGTAAAATGGTTGGATTGGACTAGGCCGGGTAACATGTTAACATGGGTTCATGATTCAGACTGGATTCAGCTCAATACGGCTTCTAACAAAATGGGTTCAGGTCAACACGAACGGTTTCAAAAAGTACCAGTTTGGTTTGCAAAATGAGTTCGGATTGAAATGTGTCATTTTAGTGAAAAAGTACTGAAACGGTTTCACCATCCATCCTTTTTTTATAACTACTAGTGACGACGAGTGAGAGGGTGACAACAGGGGCAATGGGTGAAGGTGATGATTGTCACCCATAACAAAATCATAATCTATTTGAACTACTGGATGATTAAGTTTTAGCTATTTAAGAACCTTTAATCAAGATATAGGGCCATATGCAAGTTCTTTTTATCAAAATAATAACATGGGCTCTTCTTTTGTATATCAATGAATAAAAAAAATATTCACCAATCAACACCCGACACGTTATCAAACTGCAAAAATTAGTACTGTAGATGTCTTGGTGAAATGTAGTTAGTACATAATAACATGGATTTTTTTATTTACATTGTCATTCTTGTTTTTAAAATTAAAAATTCAAATTCTAAACGAAACCATAATTAGTTTATCACTAACAACCTCCCCGTCCACCTTTGTAACGTTTGCGTGCAAACATGATATTTGATTTGAACATCTTTTGATCATGTGATCGTACACTTGACAGGTACGGGGTTACGAGTGAGTGGAAAAGTATAGGACAAGGATCAACGCTCGGCATAACCAGTGAGTTTCTAATCCCCCTCTTTTAAACGTTTTACTGTTTTGGGGCTAACGTACGTACATTCACATGGTGTTAATATAATGAATGATGATTAGGGCTTCGGGTTCTAACCCGCTATATTTTGAATATAAAATGAGTGTTAAGAGACGTAGGGTCAGTGGTGTGCTAAGGGAAGATCTGGAAGAGTCAGGCTTTAAATTAAATGCCCATGATTTCAGTGTGAATTAATGATATGGGCTGTTAGTGCGTGACGTGTTAAGGGCCGAACGGGAACGGTAGTGCCTGTATTAAATGCTACCGAGTTTACCATATTAAATATGTTGTTCTAGGGTTATTCGTGAAGTGTGTGTGGTTAGTGAGTTATGTGCATAGGGTGATATTACTTGTTTATATTTAAGTGTCGGGTTTGCTTCGTTGTCCTCGTGGCACGGCAAACGGGATCGTAGAGCACGGGGTCCTTCGGGAAGTCACCAGAGGTAACAGTTAGTTGACAGGTTGATGATGAGCTCGGGGTGTGTTGATCGCCCTGACGAGGGTACAACGATGAGATATGTGTTTGTATGCGTATATATAAGTGTTAGTGTGCATGCTAATGATTAATTGTATTTACTGTGGATGAGTTAGTGTTATTGCAACGTGTTGAATTGTGACGTGTAGGGTTAAACTGACCATTTAGTCAAGACTTGTGACGTGACGCGTATAAGAGTTGTGTCAGTTAATTGTGAGAGCATTGGTTAAGGCCGGATGTGTTAGTGTTTTAGGGTAGGTTGTGTCAACCCAGAGTCGAGTCAAATGTGAATTCTTGGGTATGAGTCGCTAGCATAGCATGTTGAGTCTATGCGGTTGTGATGGTAAGGTTGTTACTATTTATATTGGTAGTACGGGTTGAGTCTTGTGTAATTAAACGGTTACGGGATGTCATGGGGTGACACGGGATTAATCATTCATTAATAAAGTGTAATTATATTTTATAAGGACCGGAGTGTCTGAGTGAATTACACCAAAGGACTTGGTGTGGTGGTTTTTTTCTCTAATTTAAACTATTAGAACTCACTCAGCGTAGCTGACTTTGTGTGTAGGTTAGATTGTTTGCAGGTAAGCGGCGTATCGACGTATCTTGGCTCGGAAGCGGCGTTACTCGGATCGGTGTGCAGGCATTCGTAAGGTAAACCTAATAACATTAAATGGTTATAAATGAGTTTTGAAATACTTCCGCTGTAGTTTTAATTACAATAAATGTGTTTTTAATGATTATGGCCCGTTATGAGAACCAACTGTAGGATGGTCGGGTTGGGGTCTTATATTTTCAAATCACTCATTTTGGTAAATATTTTTCAAATCACTCATTTTGGTAAATAACTTTTTTTTGAACACTAAATTGGAAAAAAAAACTCCAAAAATTGCATGATTTTTTAATCGAAACCGAACCCTTTTTCGAACCGGTACTTGAAAATCGATCTTACCCGTGAGTTAGGGACCGATTTGGGATTCAGTCACATGAAACAGTTATTAACCGGGTATGCATAAATTGGTTTTTTTAACCGATTATAAATTAGTTAGTCAATTATTACCATTGCAAAAAAAAAAGTCGTTTTCTAATGGTTATATAGTTGTTTATAGCCGTTTGATCGAGTTTTTGGATCATTTTCCTCATATCTATACTATTTAATAAACAAGTAAAATTATAAGACACGTGTCATCTTCTGGTGCATTTTTAGTATTATTTTCTCGCATCTCTCTCATATTAATACTATATTAAAAAAATATATTTTTAAATATTTAATATCATTAATACTATATTAAAAAAATATATCTTTAAATATTTAATATCAATCTAAATATGGATACTTTCTATTTAATTATGGATTGTTATTATATTATTAAATAACTGAATTTAATATGAATTACCATTTATCAATTATATTAAAAAAGTTAATATCAAGTTAAAAAAATATTTTAAAAATCAACTTAATATAATTTATAATTGTCACGTTAAAATAGGCATATTCTGACGAGTTTATGTGTTAAAAGATTACATTATATTTTATTCAACCAGTGTAATACACGGGTTTATAAAAACGTAATCTTTTATTACTAATTATATAACATCATATTTATTTAACTCGTGTAATACATGAGATTCTAACGTAGTGTTAGTATAAATAGGTATATGGTGTAATGGTTCGATCACAACACTAAAAACGCTCTCTATTATCGCAAAATTCAAAAACACACACATGTGGATTTTTAAATTGACTTAAATTCAAGTATCGGTCACAACTACTAACCTCAAATAGGCACTGATTTAGGACCGATACTTGAACTTATCGCCTATCTAAAAAAATACACGTCAAGTAGCGAGTTCGGAAGGTTCCGTATCTGACCTGGTTTCAAAAAGTATGAGAAAATAAAATGTATTCGGGATTTTCTATGTTTTTTGTAACGAAATCATGTTTTGTAATTTCTAAAACAAATAAAAAGGGAACTTTATTGAGTTTATTTATATATTTAGTATTTAATCAATTTTTTATAAAAAAAAATTGTTTAAAAAAACCAGGGTTGTCAATCGTATTAGGTTGACGGGTTTATGGGTTTCGGGTTGGCAAGTTGAATTCTTCAACCCTAGCCCAACTCATATATTTATTCGTTCGTGTCGTGTCGACCCACTTAAAATCGGGTCATCTTTCAGGTCGACCCTTTTTTGATTTCATTCATTAATATGAGTAAAATCTAACGACTTAGTAACAATTTAGACAATTAATATTACGACTCAAATGAAACATTTTATTGTAATTTGTATCCTTAATTATTGTTTTAGTTTCTGTATCTTTAATTCACAATAAACAAACTTGGGTTTAAACATTTAGCTCGAGATTAGAAGAAATGAACGGAATGATGTGGGAATTTGTAGTTCAAATTAATAATATAAAACTTTTGGATTTGAAAAGTTGATAAAATAGTTTAAAAGAGAAATAATTTTAGCTTTAAAAGTTAATAGTTAGATGGAAGATTAAAAATCAAAATATTTAACTTTAAATATTAATAATATTCTTTAAAATATAAATACTAACTTTTTTAGAAACCTTTAAACGGGTTAACAGGTCAATCCACTTATTAAGTGGGCCGTGTTTGGGTTGACCCATTTTTAAAACGGATCGTGTTCAGGTTGACCCATTTTTTTAAACGGGTCATGTTAGTCGATTCAAAACCTCTTTTTTCGTGTCGGGTTCAGATCGTGTTAGGAATTGCCACCTCTAAAAAAACTAGTTATTTCAGTTAGTCGGTCCGGTTGATAACAACCGGCTTGGACGGGTAGTGTTTTAGACAACCAAGAACCGTTATTACCTGAACCAGTTGTTGAGGAAACCGGTTTTGAACAACTTTAACTGATCCATTAATAACCGAACCGGTTTTTTACATCAACCTATTTCTGCACCTCTAGCGAGGCTCTAACTAGTACATAGTAACCTTATAACGGACTGGTGATGAATCGGCCCAATATATGGCCCTAACTTTCCATTTAAAGTTGTGAAATTACTTTTCCCCCCTCTATTAAAGACGTGCACAAACATGGTTTTTTTTGCCTAAAACCAAATCAGTTTTGAAACCGGATCGGATCGAGTCAAAGCTAGTCAAAACCAGTTTCACTTAAACCAGTTGTTCGGTTTAGAAACCAATTTTTAAAGGAAAACCATACCGGAATATATTAGCTCGGATCGGTTTCAAAACTGTATTCAACGTAGCAGTTCACACCAAACCGGTTTTGAAACCGGATTCAAAGTATATATACCCAAACCGGTTTCAAACTGGCGGATCATATCCAAATTGAACCGGTTTCTCCAAAACCGGTTTCTGGATTGGTATCGGAACAATTTACGATCTGATTTGGTTGTGCGCCTCTACTATTTAAGTAGTGTTTAGTTTGTTTCAAATTCGTTTATGAGATAAATCAAGTGACGTCATTAAGTTTAATGTATATATTTATAACTTTTTTTTATATTATTAGATATTGAGTTTGGATTAACTTTTTTCTTCTTTTTGTTTTCAACCATAAAAGATCAACTTTGTGTTTGTCCAAACGATTTTGAAATCACAAAATTCTCTTTTTAAAGTGTATGAACTATGAACTATGAACTATGAACTATGAACACCATGTGATGACGTTAATTCAAAGTTGGGTTTAACGTCTGGGCTCAGCCTGGTTTTATTTGTATTGGGCCATTTGGGTCCGATTTATTACACGTCATTTATAAGTAGAGGTGCAAGGTTATTTAAACCGAAACGGTTTAAAACTGAACTGAAACCGGTTTGATCAAAAAAAGTAAAACGGTTTTGTTTGAAACCGGTTTGTGCATTGAAAAACCCAAACCTATGAAACCAGTCTGGGTAGGTTACAAACCGGTTTTAAAAAAATTAAGAAGCTAAACATATGCCATCTTTATTTGTGAACCATTTGACGGTTCACATAAATCGTAATGTGCCCAAATGTACTGGTTCCTCGTTGTTAGTATAATACTCACAATGGTTAGTTCACTAGAAGAATCACCAACACTTGAAATCCATAACTTTTTTTTAGATTGTTTTGGGAGCTTTTTAGAGCTTTTTTTGTATTTTGAGAGTGTAGAGAACGGGTTTGAGATTTGTGATTGAATCAAAAACATCCACTACCTATTTATAATAGCATATGAGGGTAAAACAGTCCAAAAAAATATAAAAAACTGTTATTTTTTTAAGCTCCGATTCACCCAAACTGATTTTTTTTAAACCCAAACCAACGGTTTCAGTGGGTTTAAGCTGATTTTTTTTGTAAAAACCCAAACCGGCGGTTTCAGTGGGTTTGAAACCTGTTTGGTCCAAACAGATTTCATCATCGGGTCGGTCAATTTTCTTTATTTATAAGGAACTAAGAGCATTCGCATTAGGTTTTTTTATCCTTATCTTTATAATTTAACTAAAAACCATCATTCCACAAAAAAAAATTGTTTATATTTTAAAAATCTCTCACATCTCATTCGTTAATGTTATAATTTTAAAGAAATGATTAAGGAATTGTTATATTTAAGTTTCTAGTGTTCATTTCCTTATAATTTTTAAGATAAAGATAAGGTTTAAATAAACTGATGTAACACCATTTTAACATAAACCTTATTTTTTTCCTTATAATTGTAAGCATATGATAAATACCAATCCTCATATGAATTTTCCAATGAAAGACAACAACTTAATTAAGGGCTCCTCCTTGACCCTCTTTTCATGTTAATACAAGTGTATACACTTTAGATACTTAATATATTCATCTTGATACACATTACAGACTCGATCGTTAAAGGGTGTCTCTAGTGGTTTGGTATCTGGACACCTTCTAACGTACTCCTTACATGTTTTAATACTAATCTTGACTTAACTCGTGAATGTTAGACACAGTTTAACCCAACACCGTGTTAATTCTTTAGTTCTACAAAAATGACATGTCCATTTCAAACTATACGAAAGCTTAAAGGGCCCTTTTAGATTGAGAAATATCAATGTTTTTAGTAGAAATTCCGTGGTTAAAAAACTTTATTTATAAAGTAAACCAAAAAGGAAATAACATGATACACGTAAACAAAATGATATCCAGCCTAGGTCCTAAATTTGAAACCAGTGATCGATTCACACCAACATCCAGTTGACTAAATTCAAGTTTAGACACTAACAGATGAATTTTTTAGTAATTCTTGAAAAAAAAGTATTGACTAACACGGCCCACTTAAAAAAACGCCGTATTAAAAACAGGTAGGGTTTCACGTCGTGTCAAGAATTTCCGCCCCTTTATTCGGCCACGTGTTCTCGTGTTCTGCACCCGCCTACCAGACAGGGTCTCTAAACCGTCGTACCGCCGCAGCCGGGTACCACAGAAAATAATACCCTTGTTATGCTGGGGAACCTTGTCTTTTTTAGTCACTGTGATTTCATTTTTATTCCAACTAAAGCCAGATGACAATAACCTCCGCCTTCATCTTCACCACCACCACCACCACCTCGAGGTTATTTTAGGGTTTTGAAGATAAAGGATAGTGGTGGTGGGCTATAAGGGTATTTTTGACTTTTCATTAAAAAAAACTTAACAGAAAATCAAACGGTGTTAGCTATCTGAAAATGGAACTATTGGACTAAAATAGGGAATTGGTGCAAACCACAGGGACTAAAACCAGAGTTTACTCTTTTTTTATTTAACCCGTGTAATACACGGGTTTTAACCTAGTATAATAACATGGGTTATAATCAATTAATATTTTATAAGTCTTATAATGTTGTACAAACTTTATGACATTTTAAATGTTAATTTTTTTTCATATTTAATAAAAAAATATTATTTTTTAGTGTTGTAATACCATAATTAAAATTTAATATTATTCAAATTGTAGAATACTAAATGTACTCTTTCAATATGGTATGATATTTACAGGGCTGGCCCATTGGGCCTGCGGGCAACACACCAGTAGTGGCCCAAAAATATATATATATATATATATATATATATATATAAAATTATCGAGGCTTTAAAAAAAACTTATAAATCAAGACATGGTTAAAAAAAGAATTAGTACCGATCATACAAATGGTTAAAAAAAAAAGAATTAGTACCGATCATACAAATCAAGACATGTCATTTATATACTAAGAATTGTGACAAAAAAAATTAGAAATTTCTTAGCAAGATAAACACCAAATTTAAAAGAATCGAATCTCCTTGTTTCTTATTTAATTAGAAATAATACAACAATACACACATGTAATGAAACTTTAGTTTCAAATGCCAATCAATGATATTAAATGGAAAATAAATCACACAACAACAATTAACGAGGGAAGATTGAAATGATGGAATCAAGAAACGGTTGAAGATGGTGGTCCTGCACACACCATGTCATGAGCCGTAATCCTTTATCCGGCCGCGGCAGGCTGCCGACAATCGCCACCGGTATGACCGGCGACCCTTGCATCGGAATAACATGAACCGGTGGTCCGTTTCCATAATCAACCTCATTAAAACCAAGTCTCCCCCATTCCGATAAAAACAAAGTGTCGTACCCCAACGGTGGAGCAAACGGATCTTCCTTTTTCCGGCCACCGTCTTCCTTCGCCCAATCGGAAAACTCCTCCGGCAGCCTAGCCTTAGCCTCCTGAATCATTCTAATCACGTCAACGATTGACGCTCCTGCTAGGGTTTCACTAGATGCGGTGATAGTCACCGGAAAGAAACAATTGCCGTAAAAACCTTTCGGTAACGGCGGCGCCACCAGCTGCCGGCAGTTTGCGAAGAACACAAGCTTCATTGTTCGATTTTCAGAACCTAAATTCATCGATTGAGTCCTGTTCCTCCATAAAATTGCTGCTACGATTTCGAAATTTGAACAATGTTTTAGTGACACTTTCATGAATTCTTGTTTTAGGCGAGTGATATGATCGTTAAATGGAATGTCGATATTGGCTTGCACCAGGTGGTAATCAGGGAGTGTGAAGATTGCTGGTGGTAAGGTGGCCGGAGTTGTTAGTTGTGGTGGCGGAAGGAAGTTACGGTGCCATAGAGGCGTGACGGTCAAAGGGTTGAGATCTCTTGCGAACTCGCCAATTGCGTTGAGGAATTGTGCAGCTCCTAGACCGTCGCAAATCGCGTGGCAAAATGTTAGGCCCATTACGAAGCCATCGCCTTCAAACTCTGTTATCTGTACAAAAAATGTATGTCAAAAGATATAAAATGAAAATGTGTCGTGTTATATTAAACGGGTCATCTTTTACACGACACAATTGACATTACTATTGTCTATTGATTACACAACATGACATGAGTTTAACACGATTAAATGTAATTACTTTAATAACATGAATGACACGACATGTTTAACACGATTAAATATAAATATTTTAATAACAAGAGTGCTAGGACATGTTGAAGACACGACTCACTAAACATGGCTAAGAAATAGTAACAAATAATTAACACGATTAAATAAAAGTAATGAAAAATTATAATATGTATTAATTAAAATATATTTACTTATTTCTAAAACTATAAACAACGTCATTTTGATTAACGAGTTATAAATGTGTTTTTACATTCTGTAACAGTAATATCTATAAAGACGTGTCATTACCTGCATTAGAACAAGAGGATCTACGCCTTGATCTTCCGAAGGATGAGAAGGAAGAAGGTCGTCGAAAGGAATAGTCGTGACATCCTTAAAGTAATCGACAACGCGAAGGCTACAATTAGCTGATGACTCAACAAACCATACTCCATCGCCAGTGCAATCAATGATGGAACCATCAGAAGAAAGACGACCAGCTAGCGGATAGTAAGGGACCAACGCCTTTGACAAGGCCTCACGTATGGTGGACCATGCGGCTCCGTGAGGTCCAATTGGCTCGAACACATGAAGTGTCCGTGCATTACATCTAAGAACCGGTAATCTATCGATTCGTGATAGATCAAGCGGCACAGAAGGTGTTGGTTCACATGGTGCAACCAAACTTCCATTGGATTTGGTGACACTGAATTCCATTGTGAAGTAGTTGTGAATTATGATTATTGCATTGCCATCCATTGTAATTTATAGATATATAAATAAATGTAAAGATGGCTTTGAAGGAATGTATCTATATTCTATATGGAGTTAAATATAGAAATCCTACTTGGCTTGGAAGTCTAGACAATTGGTTTGGTAATGATGGCTGGCACTCTACTCACTTTTGACCTTTTTCTCCTTATTTTGAAATTTTAATTTTGTTATGGAATATTTGTAGCCGGTAAACATGTGATGTTATGTTAGTTAAACTTGTTGTGTTTCATGTGATAAATAAGTTTAACATGATTTGTAAACCTAAACATGATTATTGTCATTATTCACTAAACACGGTTAAGACTATGGATGGATTGATGTATAGCCCGACGGGACCAACTACCAAGTCACCCACTCAATTTTAGCACAACGTAAATTTTTGAAAGAAAAAAAAAGTAGATCAAATATAGTTTGGCCCCTTTAGATGTTATTCATAGGCCCGAATTTTTTGTTGAGAGCCCCCCTTTACTGAGCCCAACTTTTTGTTGAGAGTCCCCTAACTAAATTCGTCGTTTAACTTAGGTAAACAAGTTCACTTACCTTTAAAAACCAACATGTGATCAATAGGATCTTGTCACAGGAATTTGTTTAAGGCATTTAAAACTGAATCATATAAGCATTTGGGCTGTAACACTGGTTTAAGTAAGAATTTTCTTGTCTTTAGATTCAGGTTCGATCCCATAAACAATTTTTTCTTTTTTTAAATTACGTTTTTTTCATCAGCGATTTTATTGTTTCAGTGTTAGGTCATGTTTACGCCGTAACGTACTAGACGTAATATTTTTTTTCTATATATACTAAATTGTCACAGCACCATTTGTTTCATTTACGTACTTAACGACGTTAAAGTCACCGTCGTAACATGAGTAACAATGTTCGCAAACGCACGAATTTAATTACGTACTTAACCACGTTAATATTAGTGTACGTTCCCGCCGTAACAGGCGGGCCTTAATTAATTTCTAGTTACTAAATACTTATAAATGACAAATCTAATGTGTCGCAAATGCCAGCTCTTAAAAAATAAAGTACTGTTTTGCAATTTATTTTCAATAATTAGAATCACCAATCATAGACGTCTCTAGTGGCCTCATCTTCGTCTTGTGCCTCTCAACGCCCCCAATCGGTAATCCCACACCCCGACTGTCAGGCAGAGCACCGGCGCGTGGCTTCTGCATGTATTTTACACCGGCAAATGGAATCACAGCCTTTTCTAGGGTTCCAACGTAGCAGAACAAACCCTCATCTTGCCGCCGATAACCCTAGCCCCTCCAGTTCCCAACCATTTCCGAATTTCGCCACCGATAAGCCAATTGCTGCCACTTCCCCCGTCGTCGTCCACCTCAACCACTCTAATTCAACCAAACACAAGCTTAGCCGCTGCAAAACCGCCCCTGCCATGGCCGTTATGCGTGAAGTCGCAATTGAAAATTCCGGCGATCCAAAACCTAATTCCGCCTCTCTTCTACAGCAAGCTGCCGTTCTCCTCGTCGTCTACCTATCTCTAGGTCTAGTCATCTTCTGTTTCAACAGAGATCACTTCTCCGGACTGGAAACTCATCCAATCGTCGACGGCCTGTACTTCTGCATCGTCACGATGTGCACAATCGGCTACGGCGACATCGCTCCGGTCACACCGTCGGCGAAACTCTTCTCCTGTTTTTTCGTACTTGTAGGTTTCGGATTCATCGACGTCATGCTCTCCGGAGTAGTCAATTACGTTCTAGATCTACAAGAGAATATGATATTAAATTCGAAAAAAATCAAAACCGATCAGAAGATTCTAGAACAGAAGAGTGCGAAAGTAAAACTGTCTCCGATCGATTACATTTTTGATTTTGCGAAGGGGAGGATGAGGATCAGATTGAAGGTTTGTTTAGCACTTGGTGTGGTTCTGTTGAGTATTGGAATCGGAACGGTTGTTTTGTATTTTGTTGAACGGTTGGATTGGATTGATTCGTTGTATCTATCTGTTCTTTCTGTTACAACCGTTGGATATGGTGATAGGGCTTTCGAGACGCTTGAGGGGAGATTATTTGCATCGTTTTGGCTTCTGTTTTCTACTCTGATGGTTGCTCGTGCGTTTTTGTATCTGGCTGAAGCTAGGATTGATAAGAGGCACCGGAGAGTTGCCAATTGGGTGTTGCACCGGCAAATCACCGTCGAAGATCTACTCGCCGCCGATATCAATAACAGTGGATTCCTCAGGTTTGTTTTTAGTTTCTACACTTGTTTTATATTTAATTGCTTGTTTCTGTGCTGGTCAGTCTTTTTCAGGTCCAGACATTATATAAATATTTATCATAATAACAATTAAAAAAATAATGTATTTTATAAAATTATTAATATAATCATTTCGTACTTAAGACTGAATCATCTTAATACTTAAAAAAATGATGACGTTTTTTTTTTAATTTAAATTTAATCTATACTAATAAATAAATGTTTAAGTTGGATACTTGTCACTTTCTCATGCCTCCTCACATTAATTTTCTCGCTTCTCTCTCCTAATAAATGCGCATCTATGTTATTAAATAATAATGATATTATAAATGTATCATTAAAGAAAAATACTAATTATATTAAATAAGATTATATAACAGGAAATCAAAATATAACTAATTTGTTATATACACACACACATTTTCACTTGATATATCTCGAGACGATCATAATGGTCTGACAAGTTATGACGTATTTACAAATTTATAAGTGTTATTTTTTTAATATACAATCTCGTATAATACACGAGATTCTAACCTAGTTGTCTAATACATGTTGGTTAGGATTGATTAGAGGTTGTTCTTAATTGGTTCTTGATAGGAATAATTTATGATGAGTGGGTCGAACTAGGATTAAGACGAGAGGATTGATGTTTTAGTTTTGAATTGTTATTTAAGTTTGTTTATCTACTTATTGTGTTTTCTAAACACGGTTAGTAGATGTTTGACGCTTTTTACACAAACTTTGTTAACGTTGATAGATTGTTTATCTGTCTGTTATGTTTAGTGTTTTTAAAGACGGATGTGCGTTTAAGCGTTTCACATATACGCAGTGGTGGAACCATAACATTTCAGTCGGAGAGGGTCATCATAAATTCATTTTGTCCTTTAAAAAAATTCAACTTTTATGTATAAAAACTAGATAATTCTAGTGAGTGGAGAGCAAATATACATATATTGTTTATTTTAAGTAGTTTGGAAAGCACAGTATTTGTGCTATTTAAGGTTAAAATGGATATTTAATAAGAATCTTCATACCCGTTTTATTAGGTTTTCTTTTTTGAAAGGCACCTGTTTTATTAGGTGGATAAGCATTTTTAAATAAGCACCTAATTTAGTTTGTTCTACAATTAGACAATTCAAAACACCTGGTGTTTGGATTGCTTACTCTTAAGTTAATTGGCTTTTTTATTTGTTAGGCAGTTTTAAGATAAACGTTTTAAAAAAATGAAATATTTATTATTTATGGGTTTCCTTATTATTTATGAAATAAAAATTTAGATAAACAATTTGAAATACTTTCAAATTTCTTTTAATACTTAATTTAAATTTCATTATTAAAAAAACATATTCTGTACGTAAATAAATTCATATCGTTTTATTGATTCCTAAAAGTAGGAAATTTCAAATTTTTGCTTTTTAAAATAAGTATTTTGGAGTAAATATTATTTCTCACAAATAATTAAATAAACAGTTTAGTCACATCAAACACACGTAGAATAATAATTATTACATCAAAACTCAATAAAAAGATAAATATGTGGTTGTGAACAAATTAAAAATTGTTTAATAAACAAAATTATGATTATAAAATTGTGGTTTTGAATGCAGTAAATCAGAATACATAGTGTTTAAGCTTAAAGAAATGGGGAAGATTGAAGACAGAGATATATTGCAAATATGCAATCAGTTCAACAAGCTTGATAGTAGCAATTGTGGGAAGATAACACTTCGCAATCTTTTGTCAGGTCACTCCATTTAATTAAATTTTATTTTATTTTATATTTTTATTTCTCATTTTATTACAAAAAATGTATAAAATGATGCTTGTAAATTTATTTATTGTAATCTGTTATTAACTGGAATAATTGGCAACTCTAGTCAAACTTGTATATATATACTGTAGTATACCTACATCATCATGAATGTATGTAGAAACTGATTTTTTTATTATCTTGATACACAAACTTATTATTTTATATTTAAATTATCCGTGGAATTACAATGGTCTGAGAAGCCATTGACTCTTTCTCCAACCTTAAAGATGGGGACTGCTCCGTATATTTTAAGGCTTAAAATAAAGTTTGAGATGGAGGTTTTTTTTTTAAAGGTTTTTAAATATAAGTAAGATTTTAAAATTTAGTTTTATAGAGGTTTAAAATGTATAATATTAATGTTTAGACTTTATGTCATTACAATAACCCATAATATACCTTCAACAATTTTGTTATATGTTCTTATTTCTTTTTTAAAACATAAAAATTGACGGATTATCATATATAATTTCAGTTTAAAGTATAGATTAAACAAGATTGTTCAACTTGTTGTGCCCTTAAAATTTAGGGACCGGTTAATTTATTTACGTATACCGTAGACTCGTAGAGACGCCCTTAAGTTAGACCTTTAAAATTATCATATTAATATTCTAATGAATGTTTAAATTATCGTTTAGTATAACTCTTAATGATATTCTGATAGATGTTTAAATTATCGGTATGCCGGTTTTGATATTGAATCAAGTAAACCTTTAAGATTTTTTATGAAAAAATATAATTAAATATACTTTGATAAAAGAAAGTTCTTCATTTTATTTATTTACTAGTTTAGATCCCTTGTATACACAAGGGGTGAAAAATATTAATAATTAAATCTTTATTTATATATTTTACAGGTATAAAATGTATCATATACTAAGGATAAAAAACAAAACTCAAAATATGTAAAAGCTAATATATAATTGAGTTTCGAAAATACATAAGTACTATTTAATATAATTTGGTTTTCATTTATTATTTGATTGAAAATAAAAGTTACATAATTACATTTCAAAGTTACATAAGTACTATTTAATATAATTTGGTTTTCATTTATTACTTCAACAACCGGAAATCCCGATGTGGAAATGGGAGCAGATTTTCATTGATTTCATAACCAGATTACCCCGAACCCCTACTGGATGTGACACAATCTGGGTGATAGTGGATCGCCTAACCAAATCCGCTCATTTTCTTGCTATCAAAAAGACAGACAAAATAGAAAAGTTAACTCGCCTCTATCTTAAAGAAGTAGTATCCCGTCATGGAGTGCCAATCTCCATCATTTCCGATAGAGACGCCCGATTCACCTCACGTTTCTGGCAATCATTACAGAAAGCTCTAGGCACGCGCCTGGACATGAGTACAGCGTATCATCCTCAAACAGATGGCCAGAGTGAGCGTACCATTCAAACCCTAGAAGACATGTTAAGGGCCTGTGTGATCGATTTCGGTAACAGTTGGGAGACTCACTTGCCTTTAGTGGAATTCTCCTACAATAACAGCTATCATACTAGCATCAAAGCAGCACCGTTCGAAGCTTTGTACGGGAGAAAGTGTCGATCACCACTTTGTTGGGCTGAAGTTGGAGATAGTCAACTTACGGATCCTGAACTTGTGCATGAAACCTCAGAGAAAATCGTGCAAATCCGAAACCGTATGGCGGCAGCTCGTGACCGTCAAAAGAGTTATGTAGACAAGCGCAGAAAACCGCTAGAATTCCAAGTGGGCGACAAAGTATTATTAAAGGTCTCACCGTGGAAAGGTGTGATTCGTTTTGGAAAACGAGGAAAATTAAACCCGCGTTACGTTGGACCATTCGAGATAGCGAAAAGGATCGGTCCAGTAGCATACCAACTGAACCTACCTGATACACTCAATGGAGTGCACAATGTCTTTCATATCTCAAACCTAAAGAAGTGCCTATCAGATGAGACACTTGTAGTTCCACTCGAGGAGTTGGAAATTGATGAATAGCTACGTTTCATTGAGGAACCAGTTGGAATCATGGACCGAGAGGTCAAGACTCTCAAGCGCAGTAAGATACCTATTGTCAGAGTTCGCTGGAACTCAAAGCGTGGACCGGAGTTCACGTGGGAACGAGAGGATCAAATGATGAAAAAGTATCCTCACCTTTTCAAACAGTCAACGGCAAACACGGAAGGTACTAACTAAATTTCTTTCGAGACGAAATTTATTTCAACAAGGGGATGATGTGACAAACCTAAACTTTTTGTTTTCGGGACAAAAATTCTTTCAACAAGGGGATGATATGACATCCGACAATTTCAGGTTAACTCCATTAACTCAAACATCGTTAGTGCAAACATTATTCATTGCAAACTCAGTTATGTCAGTTAGTCCACACACGGCGAATCGCACTCGAGTCTAACCCGGAACGTTGGTGATTAATTAAGATAAATATTACGAATATTTAATAATTTATATTTAATATAAATTATGTGAATTTTATGTGATTACGTGAATTTACGTGAATTATGTGAATATTATTGTTCTCGTACGTGTTTATCGTATGTTAATCGTAATTAGTATTTTTATAAATATTAGAGTTTTATAAAAATAAAAATCGAAAGTTTTTAATTATTAATTAAGTGTTATTTAATTAATTAGAGTTTATGGGTCTTAATTAAACCTGAAGCCCAACTTAAAAACCCATTAGTGCATGCATGTATATAAGGAACTTTAAAAAAAATAAACACAAACCCTAACACCCCTTGGCCGTCGCGATCCCAACCCCCACCCCTCTCTTTGGCCAAGATCTTCAAAGCACCCAAACACACATCGATCGAGCTTCAATCGTGAAACCGGAAGTGAATACGTGCTAGTCTAGGCATTCCTAACATTCCTACGTAAGTTATTTTATTGAATTCCGTCGTTATTTCATTATGATTTTTATGATCGAAACCCTAGTTCATCCAAACTTAATGATTTCGAAATATGATAATGAATTAGTTAATTGTTTGATATTGTTGTATCGTTTTGGTGATTTTATGAAAATATGTGAAGCCCTAGTTTCCATACGATGTGTAAATTGAGATTTGTTGATTATGTGAAGTATATGAATTGCATGCTAGACGTGAATTATGATTAATATAGTTGTAATTATATTAGTTGAAAGATTTGTGATTGATTAGACGTGTTAATTAGGTAAACAAATCGTGTAATGGACGACTTACTAGAAGATGAAACTTTGTTGAAAGATGATTTTTGAATGTGAGACTTCTTGACGTGCATGACATTATTAAGTGATACTAGTATGTTATTATGAATGTAATGAAGCTTGTTAAAGTGTTGTTGGATACAATAGCATGTTTGGATCATAGGTTACTAAAAGTAGAAACTTTGTGATTTGGAACTTGATGTATAAACTTAATGATGTGTGTTATGGTAATCTATTATGTATTAGCATGTGTAGATAGACATGGAATGATGATACGAACGTGCTATAGATAATGTGATTCATTTGAAAGCAAACATGAGTTTATATATTTTTAAAAATAATAAATTAATGTAACGTGTATTGTTGACGTAGTTTGCCATGCTAAATTAGTTATGACTTAGGTAGCATGAAACGTGAATTATTTGTGTGCTATGTGTGTTGTTATACAAGTCAAACATTTAATCTCTAAACGGGTCACCAACTGGTCGTCGAGTCAAACTTGGTCAAACTTAGTCAACCCAATAAATATTTTCTAAACCCTTAAAACAATGAGATTGTTTGGATACTTAGGGTTCCTATCGCCTTGCACAAACACACACTTATAAACCGGTGTTTATAGGTGGCAGTTAGTCGTCAAGCATTCTAAGTTCACTTTCTTTCGCACGCACTCTAAGGTGAGTTTCACGACCCATTTTCTTATGATTTAAACTTGGGGGAGAAAACATGGTACGAACATTTAGATCTTACATTTCAATTATATCACTTGTTGTACTAAGCGCAAACATATCATGCAAGTCCTTACTTATCGAACCGTTTAATATATGGGATAGCGAGGTAATCTTGAGTAGTACTACTGGGCATTGACAATCCCCACCCGCGTTAGTCGCGCTAACACGACAGGTAGTCGAACGGGTGTAACATTGACCTGAACATTTACCATTGATCATGATAGTCATGGTAGGAGGTAGTTCAAACATAAACAGTCAGCTTCGGTGTCGAAACGCTTTAGTAACATGTAACTAGGTTAGCTACCTATGATATAAATTGTAAATTGTTTTATCTAGTAAACTTTACAAACATTGAAACATGTGAACTCACCAACCTAGTGTTGACACGTTTTAACATGTTTTCTCTGGTCATTAAGGTACAAGCACAAGCTAAGGCATGCACGCATTCGAAGTCCATCATTTTCAAACTCAAGAACTATTTATTTTATTTATTGTTTAATTATTTATTTTTGGCGCGACTGTTTTGGCGCATGCTTTTCATTTAAATTTTCGCTTCTGCAGTCTTACATTAAATCAGTGTTTTCATTACTAGTGTTGCATCGTGACTATGAGCAATACTAGTGGTTTTCTTAAACTCATATAGAGTCATTCAAAATAACTAATGACTGAGATCCTGGTATGTCACGCTCCTAACGGTAAAACTCCGTTAGTGGATTTTGGGGGTGTGACAACCGAAACACATGGACGAAAATGACAGTTACTCAAAAGTTTAAAAGAATTAATACTCAGTTGAAAAAAACATTAGGAACAGTATTGAAACTAGGTCGATTTCTTTTAAAAGAAGTGTGATTCGTGAAATTTTGATTACCGTAGAAAACTGAATAAAATTGATTATGGTTGAATAAAAATTTCTTTTTTTTAATACACCTCTTTCAAACCAACCATTCTTGTAGGTCAGGGATGTCGTTCGGGTTGATTAATCGGTAATCGGGTTATTTGGTTCGAGTTTCTTGGGTTTAATCTGGTTGACCCAATTCTAACATATTGAATTCGATTACCGAACCAAAATAGTTAATCGGTTTCGGTTTTATTTAATATTCGGGTCGGGTTACTCGGGTTATCCCTTAATCGAGTTGGGTTGATTTGATTCGGGTTTGGTTAAAAAAACACACCCCTATTGTAGGTAAGAGTAAATCAACGTATAATAATCTCTATTATAATAAAATAACAAGTTAAAACTGAAATAAATTGATTCGTAGATAATTTGTTATGGGCTGGATAGTGCTGTAGCCCAGGCCCAACAAATATGGGCCCAACATCAATCTAATTGCCTTTGTTGTCGTATGCTTGCGAATTACGTGACGTAGAGAGCTGCCATATCTTCTTTATCCAAAATTCCAGTTTCAGTTTGAGAACCATCGAAATCGGAATCGGAATCGGAGATGGGGAAATCAACTGCTTTCAAGGATACTTTCTCATTTGGTTTGTTCTTCCCTGTTATTTCTTCTCTTCAATCGCTTAATTAATTCGTGTGTTTTAGGGCTTTTGAAAATAATCATATTTAAATAATATCGTGGTGGTTATACTTATGCAGGTGGTAGTGGAAAGGTATACTAAAACCGATCTTCCTGAGATGGAGAAGAAAAAGTATGTTCTCTGCTTAAATCAGTAGTTACTGCGCTTAATTTACATGATTTAATGCTTAATCATAGCATAAACTCGCTCCCCCAAAAATTAGGGTTTGCTTTTCAATTTTGACTTCAGTCAAATTGAACAAACATCTTCCTCTTTGTGAGAAAGAATCTATAACCATATTAATCTGTGAAAGATTATTACAAATAATGTGTCACATAATTAGTTGATTCGCTTGTTTAAGGATGACTTTTCAAAGGTTTTACATGTAAATGAACGCTTAATAATCGGATAATCAACCGTGCGGAGGAAACAAACTTGGATCGGAAACCTGTGGTGTAATATACTGTTTTCTGGCACCTTTTTAGCCTTTTAATTTAAGTTTCCTTTCCTCTGCTGTTCAAAAATGAAATAATCGGATAATCAGGGGCGGAACCAAGGAGGGTTAAGAGGGTCCATTGACCCTAGGGTTACGAGAATATGTCCATTTTCTATATATAAAAGTTGAGCTTCTTTTTACAAAAAAACATGAGTTGGACGTGTAGTCGGTAGAGACGAGAGCGTTATGATGACTCTCAAACTAAGAAGTTTTGGATAATCATAATCAGTTTACTCCTAAATTGATTATCCATCAAATATCCAAGACAGATTATTCGACCCCTTAAGTTATAGTGTAATCCAAACACTAGAAACTGGTTATATGCGAATGTGATTGTAAACATAAGGGTTGATGCATAACCAACTATTCTAACTTTTTTCGTTAAGGTCACTCAAGTATTTATTCAGTTTCATAGTTTGTGGGTTTAGGCATATCTATAACACTCAATCCTTACCGTTTTTTCAAACATGTCTCGATGTTTAAAATTGGATTAGTATGCTATGCGACTGCCAGCTAGTATTTTCCGGTATTTTTATTTTCCCAAAATATATAAGGTTGTATGCATCATCCAAAATGAAATCCGATACGTATTATAGTGGTCTATAAAGTAGTTTCAGGAGTTAGGTGATCTTAATCTAAAAAAGTTGAATAGTAGGGCGGCTTCCTCGTACTTCATTTCTAAACGCAATAATTAGGCAACTTCAAACGCTCTCTAAATGTGATGGATGTACTCTCATACTATTTGTTACCAGATATCTGGTACCTCGAGACATGTCGATTGCGCAATTTAATCACGTACTTAGCGGGAGGCTTCAACTGGCTCCTGGAAAAGCTTTATTCATATTTGTGGACAACACATTACCTCAGACATGTGAGTTATCAGTTATATATGTCTGATAATAACTTGATTTTAGTTAAAAGAATGTTCTTTTTTTTTGGCAGCCAACTTGATAGAGTCTGTATATGAATCATTCAAGGATGAAGATGGCTTATACATGTGCTACAGCAATGAGAAAACTTTTGGGAATATGAAAGGATGAATTCTGATGCATGTTTATGTTTGTTGCATCTTATGTTAATCTACGGTACACTCTTATTAATGTGAAATTAAATAATCAAGTGAAAGAGTGTTTATATGTTTAAAAAAATAAATTAATGTTGCAAAAATTGTTGTAAATATCTTTTCCCAAAAGTTGTTTTTGGATTATGGCACATGCTTCTTGAAAAGCATCATATATCTTAAGACAAACAAATAATCTTCAAAACAAGTATAAAAGTCAAGACAGGTTTGGACAAACGTTGAATGTATTTTCACACACCCAAATCCTTAATATAAATATAGGTATTACTTTATATTTTCTATTTATTTATTGTTTATAATTATCAAGGTATTCACATAATTACTAGGTTAATCCCCATGTGCATAGGACAATCTTTTTAGATAAATAGATTACACGGGTCATGTTCGGATCACATGACTTTGAATGCATCCGGGGTCATGTACATGTTCAGATCACACAAGTCTTTCCTTTTTGTAGGTCCCAGGTTCAATCATCACAAGATGCACTTCATTATTTCAAATAATAAGCCATCAGGCCGGTGGTTAAGGAGTTTTGCCATAAGACTTTCCTCCTATGAAGGTCCCATGTTCAATCCTCACAATGTGCACTTTATAATTTCAGAAACACCATCTATGACAGGACTTGAACTTTGAAATATGTAAGGTTAGCGACATCCTAACCGATATATCATTATAAAAAAACATGTTCATATCACATGACTTTGAATGCATCCAGATTAGGTTGACGTCTTTAACGATGTTTTTAACCCCCCCCCCCCCCAACCCGAAACATGTACTACTTGCTACGTGGCCGAATAAAATAAATTAATTTTTTTTTTCACATTACACCAATAATTTAAACTATTGCTCAGGTTTGAATCGAGATCTCCACTCTAAAAAGACACATGTCTCTACCATTACAAAAGAAATTAATACATGATTAGATATTTTACTACACCATCGAAACCTACTAGAAAAAACTTTATAATTCACATGTTGTAGTGTGCAATTTTCCTTCAAACATGAAATTGAAAACAGTCCAACAGTTGTTGGCTGTGAACATGAACTTTCATATCCTCAAAAAAACCATTAAACAATTGTTGTTACATGCCATGATGCTAAAATATATAAAAACAAACACCACTTACTTGGGTATCCCTCTATGGTCTTTTTGGTCTCTCACAATTAGCCTATGACCACCACCATTATGCCACACACCACGCATCGCTATCCCATCGGTAGTCTCCTGGTCCGCCTTCCCACCTGATTCTCCCTTTACCAACGAACCATCAGACCCACCATTAGAATCATTAAGATCAAGTGAAGCCAAAGACCCGTTACCAAGCCGGACTCTAAGAAACTTCGATGTTTTCTTCCGATGTTTAGTTTTCCCTTCTCCATCTCCACCACCACCACCACCACCACCACCACCACCACCACCGACATTGCCGCCTTCACTCTTTGGCGGTTTTATGACAAGTTGACCAGCAGATGATGTCCGATCATCAGCCTCCACCTTCAATTTTCCTTTGATAGCAGCCCGATAGTCATCTTTTGACAACGTCTCCACCTCGTCATTTGGTGGCCGGTACTTTGATTGCATTTCCCCAACCGTGCTTAAAATGCTATCTGTCAACTTGTTTGTTGAATTTTTGTTATTAGCAACAGATTTCCCTTTGTTTTTCCTATCGTTTCCTTTCAGGGGCCGATTCGCGTTGTGGACTGCAATAAGCTCTCTCTCCTTATGAGGGTCGGGTAAAAGGCGGGCCAAATCGAGAACAAGATGAGACAAACCAAACTGATCCACATAAACCAAATAAGTCTCTGCATCAATACCACCTTGCCGATATTGGGCCGATACATCTTTGAATCTAGAGTATTTTTCCTGATCGTTATCCAGGCCTGCACGTATTCTGTCTACCATGGACTTGTTTGCAGCATAAACTTCATTCACACTTTTTGTAGACGACCCATTTCCAGGGTTATGCGTCTGCAATGTCGAAACCGGAGGAAAGTCGGATACCGAAACCATATCAACCAGATTTGGTGCTGATGTAGAATGGCTGATTCTGGTTGGGGCTAGAACCGGGCTAATGGTTGACTTTCTTTGACCAGATATAAGCAACGATGCTGAATTTGAGGGGTTTACGGGTCTAGAAACTGAACTTGATGAGGGTTGATGATTATTATTATTATTCAAACGGGTTGCAGCAGGCCAAGCATTGCCTGCATTAAGAACGTTGACTTTTTTCTTGTTTTGTCGGCGGAGCTTTTCCGCCATGGTGTTCCTCGGTAGCCCGTTAGGCTTCTGGGCACTAGCAGCAGAGCCCGTGGAAAGTGGCGGGAAGGCGGATTCCTCAAGTGGTGTGTTTGTAGGTCTATGTGACACGGCCGTAAGATACCTTGAGGGTGGATCAGTATCTGTGGCTAGTGCTTCAAATGGTTGAATTAATGGGACGATGTTGTTTATACTATTATTGTTAGAAAGAACGGGCCTTCTTGAAGATGAAGCTTCTAGAAACCTGGAATTTGAAGATGTTTGCAGGCTAGCTTCAATGGCTCTAGATAACTCGGATTCAGATAAATCACGTAGAAAAGTATTTCGTCTTCCACGTCGATTTTCTTGTTCATTGCTTCGTCTATATGTAAAGCTAGTCGGTAACTAGGTACCCAAATTTAAAAAAAAGTTACATAAGTAAATTTTGAAATGGAGATGAATAAATGTTTTTTGTGTCACCAAGAAGCAAACATCTCACATTAACTTATGAACATGTCAATTCTTACTGTCTTATCTCGAATAAGTCAAATAGATCAAATGGGTTGAAAGTCGCCGCATACTTGATACAACCTCCTAAATCCTTTTTTATTTAAAGATTTAGAATATTATTTAAAAAAGGAACAAAGAAGTGTTCACAAGTCAACCCAACCCAGCTGGTTCGGCCCATACCGAAAATAACTAGTTTCAACCTGAATCCATTCGACCCGTATGTAGCAGGATGTCATACCTGAAAAACAGCATTGCGTTTTGACCGTGACAGATGACCCCCATGCTCTTGAGCATTGTGCACCTGGAATTTTAGGGGGGGAGGGAAGATATATAGAAGATTAGAACCTAAAAAGTTGTTTTTTTTTCTTTTTTAGGGAGTTTCGCACATCCAACAAGCTTTGGATCCATAACCATACATTACCTTCATTTCAGATTCAGATGTAAAAACAATAAACTTTTTAGAAAGACAAGCCTCGTCTTCACACAAAAAATGTTCTTGGCGGAAATGAATCTGCAAATGATAACTTAATTAATTAAATGGAGGGTCAAAACACACAAAAAAAAGGAAATCAAGCAAGACAATAAAATTTTAATGTTTTGAGTTCTATGGCAGTTTAAAGACATAGAGACAATTATGATTTAAAGAAACAACTTGCCTCCAAGTCATCATAATTCTTGTAATACTCGTATTTACCAGGATTTTGTCTGCATCGTTCAAAAAGTGAATAGTTTAAATAACTTGCATCAGTTGCACATAGAGGATTTCTAAAAAAATATAAGGCTATTTTACCTTTGACATATATGACACTTAAAATGTTCAGTATTCATGTGTGTGTAAAGCTCATTATCCCCATAAAAAGGTGTCCTGCAAAATTCACATAACGGATGCCCTTGAAAACCACCTCTTTCACTTTCAGTTCCATCAACTTCAGAGTCACCTGTGCTTATATGCTGCTTTAATTGTGCTTTTGAATAAAGCTTTTGTTCACAAATAAATACCTGATTTGTAAGTAGACAATGATATAATGTCAGAAAACTATATGATAATCCAAGAAACTAGAACATGGTAGAGTAATAACTTTATTAAATAGAGAATCAAAAAAAGAAACTGCTCATTCAGAATCTCAGATAAACCTATACATACCTAGTTATATAAGCAAATCCATCATTCAACCATACAAAATACCTAAAAAAATTGACTATACTAAACCATGCTTACTATACAAGTTCTTTGATTCGATGCCAACATCCAATATGGCAAAATGGGCCATCATACTCGACAAACTATACAAAAAGAGATTAATATCATGTCACATAGCCACATTAACGCGTATCCTATATATTGTTCACTACAAACACTTCTAAGTTAATTGACGATATCCAATCTCATTGCCTCATGTATTGTAAATTTGTAATCGTAATCTTAAAAGATTAGTTCACAAACATAGAATCCATGTATGACCTCCTTTTCAAGGGAATAGAAACTGAGATTATTTATAATACTTTCACCAGTCATATCTCAAAAACACAATAAGCAGGTAAAATCAGTTTTAATAAGATATAGATTGGAAAGCAACCTTTCTTCCTTCCAGACACAAGCTGCACATGATCAACTTATGCTGGTGAAACAGATGCCCCTTCAGCTGATTAATGTCACGAAACCTAGCTTTTCTCTTGGATTTATTACCGGAATTATCCTCCATCTTATCACAAACGCTACAAGAAAGCCTACACATGGCTTTTATCATGTTATACTGATCCAAATCATCAAAGTAAGACTGTGTATCTTCATGATACATATACGGACCAGATCGACCTTCCTTGTTTTCTAAAGGAAATACCGAGAAATCACTAATCGTCTTAGTGTAGTCTCCTAAAGCCTGCAAACGAGCAATCGTATAAACAATCATCAATTTCAGAAACGACATCAACTTAATTCAATTTACAAATTGATCAACCGATGAACAGATGCATGCAACAAAGCTGTTACACTAGGATAGTTGAAGAACAATCGATCAACAACAAATTAGAAGAAAAACCTTGGTGACGAAGATGATCGTGGACTCGGATTTGCAGATGCAGCAATGTCGATCGTTACAGATGAATCGAAGACGAGCGACGCAGGTCGAACAGACCTCCTTGTGTCCACATCTTCCGTAAGCAACCCATTCGAGGCTCTCGGCACACACAGCACAGGTATCGTCCATCCTCTTTGTGTCTCTGTAAATCACGATAGGAGATTGATGAAGAATCGAACAGATGACCAGCACAATTGACGGTTCGCAGCAGCTAGGGTTGGTGCAGAGGAGGAACAAATTGGGGATTTTAGTGAATTTGAGTGCTAATAATTAAACGTGGAGGCCAGGGTCTCCGGGTTGTAATTTTTTTTTAAAGAGTCAGGGGCTGTTTGATAGCATCTTATGGTTATTAAAAGGTTACCTTTTAATGGTTTAAAGTCTCTTAATGATTAAGAGGTAAGGGGCCATGTAACTTGTGAGGACTTACCATTAAGATGCTATCTCTTAACCATTCAGACTTAAGGTTACCTCTTAATCATTAAGAGCCTTTAAACAATTAAGAGATAGTCTCTTAATGCCATTAAGAGGCCACCAAACAGATAATAAACAACATTTCATTTGATGCAATGATACTTTAAAAACTTTTTATAATGAAGGTTTTAGTTCGATTCTCATATGAAATAATTATTTGAGTTGAGCATGTGTATTTCTTCTGGGTTAGGGCTTCAATCCAAAGATTTAGATAACATCTATCTTCCAAAATGTTCATAATGTATGCTTTCAAGAAAAAAAAAAGTTAATAATAATTACATAAAGTTGTATGTGGTATCTTCAAATTATGGATTTGGTCTTTATTTTTAAAAAAATTACATGTCTGACCATAAAGTATGGTAAGGAGTAACGATAAAGACCCTTATCGTAAACGAACGTTAACTTTTTTGTTAAGTGTTTTTGAAATTATCAAATTACCTTTTAATATAAAATAATAAAAGCTGAATCCAAAAAATAAATAATATATTAGCGAGACCCCAACCCCCACCAAATTATAAACAAGTATTCATTCTATACCTATCGCATTAAAGTTTTACTTCATCCTTGTAACAACCCTAAATTTAGGGTTTGATTTTTTTTCTTTTCGTGTTATCTATTTCAATACTTGAAAAAGGCCCATTGGGCTTGGCCCAACTGTAGATAAACAGACTCGGCCCATTAACGGTCTGACTAAAGGCCCAATATACGAACCTAATTCAAAATAAACCAATAAATATTGTTTGACGGATCGTTACACGATTCGATATAATTTATGATAACTACGAACTAAACCGTTTTACGCTGAGAATTGTTAGAATGATTAACGCGCTTATACGGGTTATTATTGGTTATCCGACGCGATAAAATATTTAGACGTCAAATCTCAAATGAATAATATAAACAAATACTAGTATTTAATTTGAGCGACTAATTACGAGTTTACACGAGATATGTGAAGTTGTATGAGCGACTACGACAAATACCGGTGTAGACATCAGCGAGTTTTGTTAGATCCGATATAACTAAATAATATAAACAAGTATTCATTCTATACCTATCGCATTAAAGTTTTTAATATTAATACTATAACTATTTAGGAATTAATAACTACTTATGGAACGTGACACGCTTTACCCGGAGCAGACGCTTGTGAACACACGGTACAAGATCAATACCGGCTATTTTAAAGATACCATAATAACATATATAACTAGTTATTATTATAGTTCATAATATTAGTATTAATAAATAGTAGAAATTATCGAAGCGCGTATCAGAGCATACGCGGTTAGACACGCAGTACATGAGTAGTATCCGACTATTATAGAACTACGCGGTTAAGTATATAAATTAAATCATTTATATTTATTGAATATTACTATTAATAATATTATTTAAATGGAGTGCGAGACGCTTATTTAGACGAACACGCCTGAGACACGCGGTGTCGACGCATACCGGCTTGGAAAGCAGTCGAAACAAAAATTCAACAAAATAAATATTTAAATTACATATATTATTATCAAGTCTTATCATTATTATAAAAATTATACATTTAAGATACGAATTTATCAGACAAGATGAACACTCAAGAGAATACGCGATATATTAAAACCAGTCTAACTTGTATTACCTTTTGTCTACCACTTCTAGGCATCACAATAATTAGGCATCACAATAATTTATTATTAGTATTATTGTTTTTCTTTTATATCCTCAAATTAATAAAAGAATCATACAAGATTGATATCTTGAGAATCTTTTGTTTCAATGCAAATTTTTAGATTTTCAAGGCATATCTTATGCAATCTAATCAAATCCATCTCAAAACAAACCATCAACCCATTCAAAAACAATTTCATTTTTTTCCATGGAAACCCTTTACATTTAAATCAAACAAACACACACATCTGTGTGAACAAGAGAGAGAGCACGAGAGGAAGAGGGAGAGCAGGGAAGAGGCCGGCCCTCTCTACCGGCCGATTCTCGGCGACCACCAACAACCACCAGCCACCTTCATCTTCATCCCGTCCTCATCATGTCTCTACCCCCACAAACCCTAACCCACACAAATCCTTGAGAGAGAGAGAAACGGATGGAAAGAGAGAGAGAGAGTGAGAGGGAGGCCGACAGCCGGCTCTCCGACTGTCCCTCCCGGCCACGGCGGCATCGGCCGAGCTCCAGTAGTCTTGCCGTAACGGCTGCAGCGGTGGTGGTCTCCAGCGTACGCAGTGAAGACGGTGACGGGATAGGGTTTTAAACCCGCTTTTCCGGCGTCGAGCTAGGGTTCCAGGAGACGAAACTGCGGCGGCCAGAATTGCCTTTCCGGCGAACTCGTTTTTCCGGTTTGTTTCCTTTTCCAGCCTTGTCATTTCCTATTGCAAACATACACCCATTTCGTGGCGTCCTCTGTTTAACGTTAGTGCGAGTCTCCGGTTAATGGAGTGATCATTGAGGTGGCCGAGTTTTATTCTCATGTGTTCATATGAATTTTTGGACAGGTTATGGTGAAAGACCTTGCACCATCCGGATAGACGGGACTGTTCAGGTCGTTCCCAACAGTCCCGGGTTTCGGTCAACCATACTCAAAGATGGTCAACGACAAACGAAGAGCAGGAGACGAACGGGAGGTGAAACTGAGACAAACGGGTCAATGGTTTTCTGAACGGGTCATTAAGGGGGTGTTTGGGATTACTTATTTGAGCTACTTATTACTTTTCCAAAAGTCATTTCCAAAAGTAAAAATTTCTTACTTTTGGATTTTGACTTCTCCTTCTCACATCTTCCATCTTATTTTGAATTTACCAAACAAACTTATAACTTATTACCTTATTTCAAAAGATAATAAGTTAATAAGTTGTTTTGAAAAGTAATCCCAAACACCCCCTAAACGAGCGGGTTCACGTACGAGTAGTGAGGTATAAACGCGTGCCAAGTTTTTGTAATTATTTTGTAAATTGTATTTGTTTTGTATGTAAACGTGTGCAATAGTTAGTTGAGCTAAACCGACTCAATACTGACCCCTCGTGATTTTGATGAAAAATCGAACCTCGTTCGTGTAATCATATTTGTAAACCGGGTCTCCGTCTGAACAAAATAAAATATAAGATCTATATTCATACACTAATATAATTATTTGGAAACCGAAATCTATAAATCCATAAAAATAGAATGTATAAACATATATTTGGAAACCGAAATCTATAAATCCAAAAAAATAGAATGTATAAACATATGTATATACCTATAGTTATAAAAATAACACGCTTTATTTAGAAATATTAAACTTATATATATACACAAATATATAATTATAATTTGTACTAATTTGAAGTAAGATTTATAAAAATTATTTATGAACGAAAATAATAATAAATATAAATTAAAGTTGAATAATTTTACAATACATGAAAGTTATAATATCATATATATATAGCTATATTTATAAACATACTATCTTTAGATTTATACACCCGTATTTATAGATATTAGTGTTTTAAATACAAAATATTATAATTATCATTGTAATTTCTTCTTATCATACATGTTAGGAATAATTAGTCTAAAACTTATTATTATTAATATGATGTAAGTTATTATTTTTATTAAAAGAATTATATTGTTTTTATTATAGTATAGATTATTATTATTATTATAATATTATAAGATCTAGACTAAATACTATAAATACTTATTTAAAACTAAGTAATACTCGTATAAAATTCGTTATTAAAAATGTTATATTCGTTAGTAGTATTATTATAACTAAAAATGTATTTATATTGAGACCTTATAAATCGATATTTTCTTTACATAAAATATTACACTTATTGTTAACGATATTATTTATATTACTATTATTATTTTGATAATTATTTAAAGATATATACTTATTATCATTACTTGTATTAGTTATTACTATAATAATTATTATTATTGTTAACGTTATTTTTAACATAATATTATAACTATTAACTTTATGTAAATATATGTATTTTTACCATTATTAGTGTTATTAGCATTATTATTACTATTATTGATATTTTCAACTAGTAAGACTTAAATTATATTTTAAACTAATATTATCAACGTTACAAATATTTTCATTAATATTAGTATTACTATTTGTTTACACGAACTATATATCTTAAGTGATATCGTTATTTTTATCGCTTACTATTATTATTATACAACATTTACTTTTATTACATAGTAAAATTGTTATGCTTATTTTATAGTTACTACTACCCAACACGTATTTAAACATGTATAACCTTATTTCGCTTACATATACATACATGCTTACTTAACCATATTATTAGCTAATGAAAACGATATTTGATATAATACTTTATACATATCTTATGTATATTTATATATACAAACATTTTATAAACTTCAAATATATACTTTCGATACAAATATATTTTTACGAGGCATCATGTAAATACAAGTTTAGGCATTTTACCAATACTTGCAAACCAATCCCTATCACTAGGTTTAATACTTACGATATATAACATACATATATATTGGTGAAATTTTTCATACTTATATACCTAACTATATACTTTGATTATTATTTTCAAAACAAATATAACTACTCAAATATATATTTATTTTTATACACATATATGTCGTGTAAATAGTATTTAGTGATACTTTATTTGAATCAAACCATTATTATAATCTTTGGTATTACTTCGATTTTGGTCGAAACATCATTTAACTACTCTTAGTAGAACATATACACAAGTGTTACCATTATACACGAATATTAAGCTAAATCGACATTTTTATAGTACAACTATTAGAACAATAAATAGAGGTTTACAACCCGAGATTTTTACCAAAACTGCCCCAACTACTTTAACGAATCGGTCGAGCTCAACCACACGGTTAATGGCATTACTCTAGTACAACATACTAATGTCACAATTATTATTAGGATTTGCCTTAATACACACACGATAGCAAGCTCGCAACTTTAGCATATTGATTTGACATATACAAGACTATCAGGTGAGTTCATGTGTTTTTCCCTCTCTTTTACTTAAACTTTTTGGGGTGATTACATTCTTCTGTTTTGTTACATACCTGGTGTATTAATTAAATAAGGTCATTTTTAGCTGCCATAACGAATCCCCGAACTTTAGCACACAATCATTAACTCCTTTGGAGCCAGCGAATATATGGGTAGTATTATCTGGTGAAACCCTCGCACACCATGGGCCCGACGTAACCGGGACAACCTCCCATGGAATGATAATCATATAATGATGATAAATATCTTGTGACATATATTCGTTTAACAGTTTTAAACTTATGTTGACAGACATAAGTAATTAGACCCATAACAATAAGGGGTATGAGTTAGGGGAATATTATTTCTAGATGTCCAAAGGTTGTGGGCACAGGGTTGATTGTGAACTTGATTAATTTGCACCCTATATATTTAGATTTTCAATATTAATGCTCTATTAACTAAACTCGTGAACTCGCCAACTTTTTAGTTGACACAATATTTTTAAGCATGTATTCAGGTACCATTCTCGAGTTTGGAAATTAACGACATAGATACGAGATTGCTTGAAGATAGATGATTTCCTTAGAAGACTTATGCCAAGCGATAAATTCCACCCGAGAAAGCTTTGATGGGAAGATAGAAGCCAATATTTTATTTTGTTTTTAGTTAGTGTATAGATGATATGAACCTTTGTTAATGTATATTTTGACTTAGTTGGACCAATGACATTTATAAATTATATGTCACGTTATTTCCGTTGTGTTTTGTCTTGGTATTCGATCATCACGCTTAGCCCCCTGGTCTGGTTGTGACAATCTTCTTCTAGCCACATCGTTAACGTCCTCATCGTCGTCCCTCTACCAACAATATTGGTTCAACGATTTTCCACTGTCCTGGTGTTGCATCAGAGGTGCTACTCCCTTGGCTTTCATCATGATCGCTAATGAATATTTCATTGGAAATCAGGCCTAATAACACGAACACAACTTTTAATCTCAACCAATATAAACTTTTTTATTAATATTGAAAATCAAACCACATTTTACAATAACCCTTAAACCCTATATTTATACTAAACTAAACTAATATTCTAACCCAACTCAAACTCAATTAAATAATTAAATAAATAAACAAACTTACTCTTAATCTAATATGAACTTAACCAAACAACTAATAAATTAATATTAATAGTTATTTTTATCAAGATTAATCATTCATTCTCCACCTTAATCTTGATTTATACCTCCTAAATCATTCGGGTCTTCCATGCCACTTCCGAACTCACCCTTCACTGGTTTCACAATAAATATTTCACACTGATTTGTATCACACATATCGTTCTTGATCTATCACAAATCTTTTTCCACACATCTCTCATAACCTTTTGAACGATCTCTCACATATCGGATGCATTCTTCATTTCGTTCGAATTGCTCACATGTTCTAATACTTCTTCACCGGTATCACACCGTACCACCGTGAATCGCACATGTAAATACTTTGTAGATCCTTGTGCTCTTTGCAACTTAATGATCCTTCACTCAATCTGAATCGTTTGGATCGTTATCTTCATTTGTTGACTCGTACAACCCTTCGTTTGGAACTTCATAGACGCTTTCACTATTCTAGCTCTCATAGGTCAAATTCCAGCAACTTCCTTCTATATTATTTCCTTTGTAGCCCTACAGCCACATGGGTTGCTCCCCATTCTCGGGAAAACGAATCCCAAATAGGCTTTCTTTTTCCAAAGCTCTGATACAAATTGTTAGAAATTAAGACCAAGAACATAAACACAAAATTTGATCTCAACCAAGCTCAACTCTTTTATTAATATTGAAAACCAAACCAAACTTTACAATAACCTTTAAACCCTATAACTATATCTATACTATTATATAAACCATATTGGAATGACATGTTTGTATTTTACTAAAATTTTTAAGACATTTTATACAAATTGTTGTACATAAGGTACACCTTACCAATGCATAAAATATCTTCAATTACAATTCAACCTCATCTTTACAATTAAAGCTCAACACTCAATAATTACCATTATTTAATATACATGAGATTATTTAATTTACTACATTAAGTATTATTATATTTATAATACTTAAAATTAAGATTTAAATTTACATTTACTATTTAAATTTTTATAACTAAATACTATTTAAATTAAGTATTATCTTATTTAAATACTTAAGTATATAATTACTAAATAATAACATAGTTATAATAATAATACCCAAATATAATTAGCGTTTAAGACAGTTCATATTAGATTGCGCTCTTCAAAAGAGCATCGGTGATACCCGACGCTTTGCGCGGACCAACCAAATACCTTTAGTTTTTGTTAATCATGAGATTTTAGTATGTATAGCATTGTTGTTGTATATGATTTATAAATTTTTAAATATACGTGCATATTTATACTATAAATTACATAAATACATAATTAAATAGTTTTCACAGTTACGGAACTAGTTTGTACAATAAAAAATTTACTTTTATACAAATGTTTTTAAATGCAATTATATTAAAAATATAAAACAAAGGTTAAATGTGAGTCTGAACAAATGTTCTCTATAATATTCTTAATCGGATATGAGTTTCTCTTAAAAAAGTGGTTTTCGTGAATTTTATGAAAAATCCATTTGAAGTGAGGCCTCTACGACGAGTTGATATTATTATTTTGGGTGGCAATGATAATGAATCTTACAAAAGTGTCCCTTCCTATGAGGCTCAGGACAATGAGTTTGTTACGGCTAGACTGCGTTGAAGGCGGCATCAGGTAAAGTTGCAAACATGAGAAATCTTGTTTAGATATTTAACACGTGTTTAACCCCGAAGGCTATGAAATTTCTGTTCAGCGAATCGTGCATAATAGTTTTTCGGCCGCTAAAACTCAAAGTTTTATTTTTAATAGGTTCATTTTTACTATTCAAAAGGCAGTCACGACGTAACTTGTTAACTATTTAGCTACCATTGTATCATAATCGTCAATTTTAATATTAAAAAGTATCGTTTTCGTTATAAAATCGAACCGTACTCGTTAAATTCATTAAATAAAAGTAGTTGGGGGTTTTAAAAATGGTTTAGAAAATATTAAAAGAATAGGAGATGGCGGGCGGCTTGTTAATGAATCAATAAATCATCATAATTGATGACGTAAGCCAAGCTACGTCCGCAACAAGATGTATAAGTTAAAACCAGTCAAAAGCAATGACAGATTCCAAACCACTATCTCACCGTCAATTCCTTGTTATATATCTTAAACTCCTTCACACCAACCAAATTCATTAAATTTCAAAATCAATTTAAAATCTCCATGGAAGACAATCAAAGCATCATCAGAAGCTTCAGAGACGATGACGAAGAAGACGATGAAAAGAAGATGGAGATGTTCTATTCACTCATCAGAAGTTTCAGAGAAGCACGTGATCGGAGAAAACAGGAACTTGAAGAAATGGAGAAAGCAAATAAAACAAGGAAATTGCATCATTTTCAGTCACCGTCTTCTTCATTTGAAAGCCGTGATCTCCACGTCACCCTCCCAAATGATGATGATCCACAACATCATCATCATCATCATCATCATCTTCCTGAATCTGACCACCACAAACCGGTTTGTGATCTCGAACACGAAGAAGATGACAGCTTGAACCTCAAACTATCGTTGTAGATCGACGTATCCATCATACATATTACATATATGTAATCCTTAGATTAGATGTACTTGTTGCAGTAATCCGTTTGGGGATAATAATCACCGGATTGACAATAATAAAATAGTATCTATCAATGGCTACATCATCATTTTCGTGCCAATTTTACAACATCTATTATTCATAATTTATATTTATGTATTCGATTACTAGGTTAGAAATAATGTATTACACTGTTTCAATAATAAAAATATTAAATAGTTAGTAATTATAAAGAAAATATTACTTTTTTTAAACGACAAACTCTTCAACAACGAGACTATAACCATAACCTTTTGGCAATGATACACTATAACACACCTAGATATAATTAGGGCAAAGGTTCTTTTAAAGATTTGCACATTAATAGGACACTATTTTGAATGTATTGTAATTTCTAAAATAAAAAATGGACTTTGTTGTGTTTACTTTATATTTTATAGTATTTAAATTCTAGGGTAAATTACAATTTTCGTCGTTTATAGTATTCTTGAGGTTGTTAAATGTGAATGTGGCAAGTGAAAGAGAAGAAAAAAATGATAAAAATAAGTTGGAACATAATAAACTATGCAAATAATGTGCAATTCTACAAACTTTAACAAAGTTTAATCAACATTTAATCTTTTTATACAACTCTATTTTCCAATATCTACAATCTATAAATCTATAAAACTCTATAAAGATAAATGTATCATGTGTCACATTTTTAGTGTTTTCTATTTTAGAACTTTTATATATGTGTGTTAGAGATTTTATAAATATTCAAATATTACATACACATTTATACTAAAAAAGGATATCATAAAGAATGTTTTTTTAGCTAATTCGGTTTGTTAGGCTCAAACCGAATTATAAGATGAACACAATGTTTTTAGAACCGGACTGGAGGTTAAACCGGTCTCCTTACCGGTCCACTGGTCGGATTGGATTTAAGTACCGGACGACGTCATAAATATTATAAAAGTATATCAATCATTAATCTTTCAAAAACCACCAATTAGTCCATTCCAATAAACTTAAACTAACAATTAACTACGAAATACGAATCCAAAAGACTTAAAAATTATTAAAGAAATACAAATAAATAAAAAAATTTAGCGTCCGTCCGGTCCGAGCGTCAGATCGCTGCAAGACCGTTTCAACATGCATAACAGGACCGCACAGACCATCGATTCCCGGTCCGGTTTTCAAAACACTGGTTGAATACCCCTAACCCAAGATTTTCGATCTAAAAGGTAAACGTCTTTGTCAAATGGGTTAACGTTTCGCAATTAGATTCCTTCTCTTAGAAGATGTTTTAAAGAATATAAAATTAGTGTACTTTTTTTCATAATTTATCATACTATACGGGCTCTCTATATGGGCGGCTTGTTAATATATCAAACTATCATCAGTGATGACGTAAGCCAAATTGCGTCCTTAACATGACGTACGGTGACAGGCAGTCAAAAGCAAAGGCAAATTTGGAAATTCCAAATCACTATCCCACCGTCAATCTTTTTATATATTAAACTCCTTCACACCAACTAAATTCATTAAATTTCAACATCAATTTAAAATCACCATGGAAGACAATCAAAGCATCATCAGAAGCTTAAGAAACGATGACGAAGAAGACGATGAAAAGAAGATGGAGATGTTCTATTCACTCATCAGAAGTTTCAGAGAAGCACGTGATCGGAGAAAGCAGGAACTTGCAGAAATGGAGAAAGCGAATAAAACCAGAAAATTAAATCATTTTCAATCACCGTCTTCTTTCTTTGAACGCCATGATTTCCACGTCACCCTCCCAAATGATGATGATCCACATCAACTTCCTGAATCTCTCCACCACAAACCTTGTGATCACGAACACGAAGAAGATGAAAGTTTGAACCTCAAACTATCGTTGTAGACGTACCCATCACAATAATAAAGCATCTTTCGACTTGAATTCTTGTTAAACTTTTCGAGTATCTATAGTAAGACAAGATATATATCTCGGCACTTACAAAACTGACTTTGTGTTTGTTGTGAAACTGTTTATTAACGTACTAGGTTAGAATCTCGTATATTACACGAGATTGTATATTAAAAAAAAATAAAATTTATAAATTTGTAAATACGTCATAACTTGTCAGACTATTATGATCGTCTCGAGATATATCAAGTGAAAATGTGTGTGTATATAACAAATTAGTATTTTTTTTTAATTAGTTATATTTTGATTTCATATTATATATTCTTATTTAATATAATTAGTTTTTTTTTCTTTAATAATATATTTATAATATCATTATTATTTAATAAGATAAATGTGTATTTATTAGGAGAAAGAGACGGGAAAATCAATATGAGGAGACATGAGTAAGTGACAATTGTTCACCTTAAACCTTTATTTATTAGTATAGATTAGCTTTTAAAAAAAAACTAATAAGTCGATAAGCATTTCAAAAGCTAGGATTTCTTGGTTTTTGAGATTGACTTATTGACCTATTAGTTTTTTAAAAAACTAATAAGTTAATAAGCATTTTCCCTCCACACTCCCAAACACCCTCCAAGTATAGAACCATAATAGTATTCACATTAGGATCGTGATATATACTATATCCTTAAAAAAAGGTTTGCATGAGGTTCTTTAAAACTTATCTTTATCCTTAAATCTATAAGGAAATGTAAAGTGGCAGAGCCAAGAATTTTTTCTAGTGGGGTCGTTTTTTTTCAATACTCAAACTTCTAAGTTCCCGACTACAATTTTTTTTGGCCGGTTCGTTTCAGGTGATCGGGTCGGGTCGGTCACATAATAAGATACGATACGATAATGAAAATAAATCATTATTAGAAAACAAATGGTAAAAATAAAGTGTCATTAGAAATAATAAAAAAAACATTAGACCATATTAGAAAATAAATCGTTATTAGTAAATAAAGTTGTTCACGACGGGTTTTTGACAAAAATCAATAACAAGAATCAATAATAAGTAATTCATTAAACAAGAAAGATTTTAACAAGAATCAATGATGAAGATTAAACATTCAGTAACCTACAATTTCAAGTTTGGAACTAAAAAAATCAAAAAATACCCTTGTTTTTGTTTCATAGTCGTTGAATACTTAGAGTGTTTAATTTTGTATTTTGCTTGGAAAGAAATCGTCTTTGCGTGGGTTTTTTTCTTTGATCGTTGCCTAGAATAATGGAAGACACGGTTTTTTTTTATCATAGCATGTTGTTCGAAGGAGACCATGAGGGTTGGAACAGAACTGTAATCGTCGGTGACTATTTGCGTAGTTTTTTTAATTAAGTTAATACTAAATAAATAGGCTAGTTGGGTTGCAGTTTATATTTTTTTTCCAGGTTCGGGGTCAAATATATATTTTTAAAAGTTAGGCCCGTGGTAGCCTCTTAATGGTCTCATTCAGAGGTCACCTCAGAATCAGTCAGAGGTGTGAGTGTTTGTTTCATTAAAAAACACCTCTTAATGGTTTAGAACACCTCTTAACCATTTAATCACAAAAATTATCTGAATGAAATAATAACCTAATTTCTCCCCTTTCCCATCCTTCTCCACTCCGCTGCCAGTCACCAGACCATCGTCCCCTCCACCTGCGCACAACTTCCCTTCGCCACTGCTACCGGTCCATTCATCTCCTTCCGCCGCTGCTACCGGTCCATTCATCACCCTCCGCCGCTGCTACTCGTCCCCTCCGCCTGCTACCGATTGTCCGCTGGTCTCTCTGCTGCTGTCACTAGTCCTCTCCGGCACCAAGGTACATTTCTCCGCTTCATCTTCTTCGATTTCCCCTAAGTGAATATAGTTAGTATCCCTATTGAAGTAATATTTGTGATCTGACCAACTGTAGATGCAAAAAAGATTCAACGATTTCTGTTGATGTCGATTTTGCGAGAGTTATAAGTTTTATAAGAAGATTTCACCCAACAATTTTTGTGCATGTGTAGATTTTAATTCCCTTCTCCTAATAATGTGAAACGCATTCGTAAAACTTATACACCAAGGTATTTTTGATCTTGGTTATTTTGTTTTGGTTTATCTAATGAAATCTTCAAAGGAAGCACAGAATTATGACAAATTCGTTTTATTGCAATTTTATAAAGATTTTCTGAGTCACAAATTACCAAAATATCTAAATATTCTTTTCTACCCAACTGAGGATATCAAATGGTCAATTGGTCTATGTGAGATCCTAAATGGGTTGTTCCTCACACTAGATATTCATTTTTTACATGAACCAAATCAGATAGTTGGATAATTGTGTAGAGAATAGTCTTTTCATTTTGAAAAATATACTTATAATCCAACTTCAAGATATGTATGAATTAATAAATTACTGTTCTAATTCTACATTTCTTTTCTTATTTGTTGCAGCCCCAATTAGAGAATGGTGACAAACGTGAGTATTATATAATTTTATGTGTGTTGCTCTATTGAATTAGTTACTGATGTTAATTCTTTATTTCAGTTTTAGTGGCTGCTTGTAAGGATCCATGTCCTGAAGATGAACCGGGCCAGCTATTGAGGTCAAAGAGGGGTTCGCATAAGCCGAAGAGATTTGAGGAGTAGGGCACGATTGTCTTTCTAAAATTGTCAATGTTAAATGTTTTTGTTGCGTTTGTTATTTGTCATAAGTTAATTTTGGTGAACGCATATCAACTAGTTGCAAATGATTAAAATAAAAATTCTATACAAAGTATTAATTTCTATTTGGATTTCAGTATGTTTTCATGGATTTTGAAGGATTTATGTGTAATTTGGCTTTTCTATGATGTTCTGTATTTTCTTTTTAAAATTAATCATCATTTAGAGCTCTGACTAAACAGATAAATTTCATTTAGCACAAAATAGTTCAAAGGGGTAAAATAGCCATTTTGCACAGTCGTTCAGAGGCCTAACCAAACAGCACTAATGGTTCAGCACTTAACTGATTTAGAGTTTCTTACCCATTCAGATCTCTTACTGGTTCAGCACTTACTAGTTCAGAAGTTGCCAAACAGGCCCTTAATGGGGTCAACCTCGAAAAAAGACTGGGGTCGCTCGACATTCAGTTAATATACCATTACTTAAAATTTGAAATTGAGTGGGGTCGCTTGACCCCGGCCGGTGTGCACTACCTCCGCCCATGAATGTACACTATAATATAAAATATACCAAATCCTTAAAAATTTCTTTAAAATTATAAGGATAAAGAATGAAATGTGAGATATTTTTAAAAAATAAACAATTTTATTATGAAATAATGGTTTTTAGTTAAATTATAAAGATAAAGATAAAAAATATGATTCGAATACTCTAACAACATATAAATATTTATAGGTGATATATTAAAGATATAATTGGAGTGAGAAAAAAAGGTGTTTATATGGTTCTTTAGTTTACTTTGGTTATATAATGAGCGACCTTCTATCTACACATATGTAGAGAGGTGAAAATTGCATAATCAATTGTTTGTAGTGGTATCTAGACATAATGGGAGAGAGAAAGAGAGATGCATATGGTTATATAAAATGTGTTATGTATCTAAGTTAAAACAATAGCTTACTCGTGTTTTATATGGTTCTCGTGCTTTTTAATTTAAAATTGGTTATATATTGAACAGTCATATCTACCCTGTTCTCTCTATATGTGTATGTAGAGATGCACAAAAAAACTGGTTTGAAAACCCAAACCGGTTTCAAACCGATACCCGAACCGGTCGTGAACCGGTTTAGACCAAACCGGTTTCAAACTGGTTCAAACCGCCGGTTTAAAACCGGTTTGAAACCTATACATTTAAACCGGTTTGAAACAGGTTTAACCCGAACCGAACCGTTTAAAAACTGGTTTTAAACCGGTCAAACCCGGTCAACGGCCCATCTCAAACCGGTTTCAAACCGGTTTTGACTTTTTGTTGACCAAACCGGTTCGGTTCGGTTTTGAACCGGTTTGGGTTAAAAAACCGTTTTGTGCACCACTATGTGTATGTATGTAAGTATCTTAAAAACCAAAATGTTATAGGTTGAAGTCTCAGAGTGTGTTTATGAGTATCTAAAAAAATATGTCATTCATTAAAAAGAAAACTTCAGATATTTAATAAGTGATGCAAGACAAAAGCATCATTTGTTTGAATTATTGAAAAGTATGAAAAAAAAATTGATTTTATTTAATAGAAGGTACTTAGTGGGCAAGTGGGGAAGTACTAGTTCAATTGGGTTGGGCTACAAGATGGACCTTATATGAGCCATGACTTTTCCTTAAAGTTGGGCCTAATAGTATGGTTTATATTACGGTTGTCTTAAACCGCATCGGGAACTAGGACTTAAACTTTGGGCGAAAGGTGTATGTGTCAATTTTGGGTCATACCCTGTTACTCTGTGAGTACATATAGCTAAATGGACTATGTTCCGGTCAACCCCTCTATTTTTTTTAAATAAAAATATGTTTAATAAGGGCTATTTTATATCAAAATTCAAAAAATGAATGAGAAATTAGTATGGTGTTCTAGAGTTTGAACTTAATTATTTTATACAATTTTTATTGTTGGTTTTAAATATTTGTGAAAAAAACAAACAAAAAAAACCCTGGTTAAACGGTCATGCTCGTTTCAACATGCAAAAACTCGTGTCGTGTTCGTGCTCGCATATTTGACATGATTTCCGTGCTTGATCATATTCTTGTTTAACCTGTGAACGCGACCTATTTAACTCCCCCAAGTAACACACCGAGTATATAGGTAATGTATCGGTACGATAAGTTTCATATTTAATTTTATTTTACGGATTTGTCGTAAGTTTTGCACACACTTATCTTGCAAATCACTTAACATTGATGTAAGAAACAAAAAAGACTTGGGTGGTCAACTAAACTGTCAAATCTTCAACTATTCCATCCATTTTGTTGGTTCATGAAAGTTGTTTTTTTATGTAAAAGTTACTTGCAAAAAGAAGAGTATGTTGTCATTTGATGAAAGACATAGATCCGTGACATCATTAACATGAATGAATATGTTTGCCACTAATGACCCCAACAAAGTCAATGGCTATGGCTTCTCGATTGTTCATTCCATTCTCTTTAACATCAACTTCATTTCGTTTGAAATCATTACAACTTCCTTCGATTCCTCTGCACCTCATACTTTCACTTAGATTTCTAATCAAGTTCACCTTTTAACTTTAACTTTAACTTTATCTTTATGTGTCACATATTCTGATATTCACGTTTCTTCATTCACATTACAACATACCTTATGAGCTATGAGTATAGGGCGAGATTTGTAAACCGCACATTTTACTTTATACACCAATTTTTCTCGATTATTTTATCGTCTGTATTTATATTTTATGTTCAATTGTTTGGTCCTATAAAAAACATATGTGATTTATAAAGTAAAACAGATGGTGTATAAATCTTCCTATCGCATTAGGATATGCTTTTACTTCAAAGTTTTTATGGTTTGGTGCTCTGGAGGGTTTTCTTGTAAAACGTTTTTTCATGAGAAGGTCATGGGTTCGAATCCTGACAAGGGTTCCAGACGAGGAGAATTTTGTTAGTTTCCTTCACATGTGTTGTTGGAAATCAGTACCAAGAACACAAACACAGAATTTGATCTCAACTAAGCTCGACTATTTTATTAATATTATAATTCTTGACACACTTGCAATGATCCATAATCCATCTATTTATGCTAAAATAAACCAACAATAAACAAATAAAAAAATAAACAAGCATTAAACTTCTAGTAGGACTAACAAATTTGCAACCCAATCCAGTAAAATCTTCTTTGCATCTCGTAGAATATTAGACTATGACAAGATTAACCCAATAGGTGTTAGATGTCAAAAAAAAACTTCCAAGTGTTTATAATGTTTTATTGATTTCAAATTAAAGTTATCTTTATTCAGTCCATGTAATTTAAACCAGTTTTAATTCAAATAAAAAATTCATGCATCTCGATTCATGTCGGTTCCGGTTGACGGGACCTGGATTTGGGTCGGGTATCAATATCATATCAATTAGTATAAATATTTACTATTTAGTTAAAGATATTGCACCAACTTGTACATCATCCATGTCGTTTCTAAATATTTTGATATACGTTTTTTATACATCTTCCAATAACAAATTACATTAATAAGTTTGGTTTAGTTGATAAGTAATTGGGGATTTATTCTAAACCGTCTGCAAACGTTAAATATACATACTACTAATTACAAGAAACCAATACAGGTACAACAACAAAACACCTTAAAAATTTAACAAGTAATTTAATTGCATACAAACACGTAAATTAGGGTTTTCAAGTCTTCACTTCTGGGGACTTTTTCCCAACGAAGACGGTGCCATGGGGCTAAACGGTTCTCTTGCTGCAGACCGAGGACTATGCAATGCTCGGAGCTCATTAACCCTAGGACTGTACGCGTTCATGGATACCCGTGGACTCCTGCCGTCTCTTGACGGCGTCACGGTGGTGCTCGTAACCCTAGAACTGCACGTTCGCCTAATTTCACCCCGGCTTCTGGTAATTACTTCATCCAGCACTTCTCCGGCGTCTGCGGTGGAAGTTCTAGCACCAAATTCCCCCTCCTAGTTCCACAATTAAACCTCACAGTTACTTATTTAATTATTTTCAATAACAAACAAAAGTAAACCCTAATTTCGCTTACCTGAGGATAATTGAAAGGTATCGCCGGTGCCTCCTCATACTCCGCTGCATCCAGATCTTGAAGATGCACGCCTTTGAAAAATTTAGGCAAAATGTATTGCCGTACCGGAACTAACAGCATGATCATCAACGGGAACAGAAGTCCGGCGATCGGAATCCATGTGATTCCGAAGCAGATTAGCAGGTACGTCGTTTGGAATAACGTAAACGTCGCAATCGTCATAAACGGAACAGTTTCCACAAACGTCGCATGGTAATCCTCCAGAACTCTGCAAGGTAAAATTAGGTCAAATTTGATCAAATTGAAATAAAATTTGATCGAGAAAGACGAATTACTTGAATCTCCGGCTTGGTGCGGTGAAGAGGAGTAAAATTCGTTCCCAAAATTGGTTTCCTGGTAAGCTTTCAATCGCCATGAAAGCAAAATAGCCCCAAAGAACGGAAGTAGGAATGAGTTTCAAAAACGGCATTGCTGCAACGCAACCTCCAACCATACAGGATTGAAGCAGGTTACTAACTCGTTGTTCTTTGACTTCAACAGGTAAGAGATCATCGATCTCTTTTTCAACATCGAATACAGTCTCGTCCACTGGTGCATCAATGTTCCCCATGCTTGAAGCTAATTGAACCGTTGATTCTTTTAGTTCTTTCAAGCCACGATCCGACGGTCCTTGGTGGACTAATGGAGTTTGCATCTGATGATATGCTTCTTGCATGTTGCCATATAGTTGTCCTAAGCTTGAGTTCTTTTTCATACTTTCGCGCGCTGTCTCAACGAGTCGGTTTCTAAGCAACTGCATATTGATATTCACATTCAAATGAGATTTTGTTAAGACATTTGAGATACGGGGCTCTTTTCAGGCTAAAAATTAGCGTAAGTCGCAGTGTTGAGGCGTGCTTTTTGTACAGGTGCTGGATTTGTACTTCAGGATACAAGCTTTTAAGGTTGTGCATATAGGTACTTTAGGTATTAAACGATATATATAGCTTATTTGTGTCTAAATTTACGGGAAATGATGCTAAAAACCTATGAGAAATATATTAAAATTTTATATCATAACTTGTGTGATACGAACCCAGACTGAAATCAGGCCCAACTCCATCTCAGAATCAGGCCCAATTAGCTATAAACTGTTCCCGCTATTTTCTTTTAGTTAAGTATCGATGTTTAGGGTTAATTAGGATTAGTCGATGTTTATTATCAAAATTAGGGTTCAATACCTTGTAATGGAGATCTAATCCTTCTCGAATTGGATTACACTATCGTTAATTTCAAGCTTTCGATTTCCGGTATCTATCATAGTGTCTTGTTAACAAAAAGTGCTTTGGGCCTTGGTTTTTCTCCTCGGCGTGCTTCTCACTTTTTAAAACCAACGGGTATAAGCAGAATAGCAGATAAACAGTTTTTACCTGGTGTTTCAGAGTTGCAAGACTCTTGGTATGCATAGGAGATTGTGGAATGACACCATTAGATGGGGGGATTCCAAGGAGACCGCACAGTAATGTCTGCCATGAATGCACACTGTTAGATGAGGTGTTTGGTAATTGGTATAATGCAGAATACAAGTCATTGAAAAGTCAACAAGTTAGATGCACACCAGAAAGCCTAAAAGAAGCAAGTCATAATGGAAAGATGGTGGCTTTCTCAAATTGAATTCTTTCTGTTGAGCAAGCTGAGAAGCTACACTGTGGTCAAAGTAGTACAGTACAGCGATCATAGTTGCGGGAATGAAAGCTCCAAATATGAAGAGAATTGGTACATTTAACATATCCTGCAATTTATAATTTCAAATCATTTAGTTCGCTTTGTAGTGAGAAATCATATGACTATATGAGTATAGGTTTGATTCCAGGATGGTTTGGCAGATATGGGGATCCCTTAAACCAAACCCTCAATCCAAACACACCCCTTACCTTGATAACTGTCCAGTTGTCGTATGCACCAGGAGACCATGGGTTTGGGCTAAAAAGCCGCCTTGGAATTCCTTTTGGGACACTTGCTGCAGGTGCATAGGAAACTGCTGTCCAAACTAGGACCATTAAGGGCACCCCATAATCTGCAATAAGGCTTCTAATCCAACCTGCAAACAAAGAAGAAATGATTATAAGACCCATGTTTGGGTACAATAGAACCGATTTTAATTGTTTATGTTCATTTTACATGTAATTCTTTAAAAAATCATATCTTTCACACACAAACAATAGCAGAGGCAAATCCAAACACTGTCTCATGCAACCCGTTTTGTTACAGACTTACAGGTTATGATTTGACAAAACATCAGCATACATACCAGAACCATATCTCCACGATCTAGCTTTCCGGCTTTTCAATCCAGTCAGTAAAAGGCCAAACGACAAAACTAGGGCAAACATTCCATTCACGAATCTCCATGAAGGAATAAACTCGATTAATCTTGTGTCTGCTCGTTCTGGTATGCGAAATTCATCTACTAGTCCCTGAATAACATCAAATCAGAATCAAATCCCATATATAATTCAACTAGTATGAAAATTTATAAATTGAAAATCAAATATACTTACTCTGATGGCCTGTTGCATAAACAGCATGGCAATGAGCAGGCCAAAGAGTTCACCAGCCACACGTGTAAACCGGTTAATAATAGAACATGCTCCTAGTATGGCTAGCATGAACAACAAGGCTGCAGTCCACACACATACCCTGAGATTTGAAGTAAACAAAGAATCATACAACAAATCCTAAACATCAAGAATGTATTACACAAGAAAACAAGTGTTAATAGTTATTATATCATTAATAAACCAACATAGTTTCTCATCTTGAACAAAAAGAATCTTTCAATCCAGTTTTGGTATACTGAAGTCCTTAAACTAGTTTAAGATACACATATCTGTAAAACCAACGATAAATGTCGGACACTAGCACAATCGTTACATATTACGCGTTCAGTCTTTTCGTTGACATTGAATACCATCCCATCAATTTTCAATTGGTCTCAATATAAACCATACCATCTCAATGATTCAAAATGTTAAATCATACATATACTTAATTACCAAGAACAATATGAAACAAATGAAGAAAGACAACAAAAATGCTCTCACCATCCAGTCCATGCAAGAAACAATTTATGCCCCAATTCTGGTCTCTGTTTAGCAAAGTTATACATGAAGGTGTACATAAGAACAGTAGGCTCTGCAACACCTAAAATCAACAAAGGTTGACCTCCAATAACAGAATGTATGATTCCACATAGTGCAGTAGAAGCCAGTGTTTGAACAGCAGTCAAAGCTCCCTCTGCAAGCACCAAATAAACCACACAAAGTTAACAAATAAGACCTCAATATTCAAATCAATAGCCTAATTCTCCAATCTATTTTGCATACCAGTGTTTCGTTCCAGTTGTTCCCCAAATGATATAACTGGAATTGCAGAAGCGAAGAATATGTATGTTGTTGGAGCCAAAATTCTACGGTATGAAGATTGAATGATAAATCAGTATAATAGAAGATTAGTAAACCCTAAGTTGATGAAAAATAGTACTGAATGAGTACCGGAAACCTGCACGGAAGCCGCCGGTCCAGTCCTGCTTGTAACACTTGAGCCGTCCGTCTAGGTCATTTTTAATTCCTTGAAAAGGAACAAATGTCTCTTCCATTACGCCGGTGATTCGACCACCGGAAACTTACTCCGGCAGAAGGTGAATTCGTTGAATCGTTGTTTGAGATGTGTTTTTTTGTGGAATTACTTGGTAGCCATTGGTAGAAATGAAGCAATTATTGCAAATCTGAGCAATGTGTTGAAGAAGGATCGAAGAACGGAGGTGATTTATAGAGATCGGAAGATGTGGTGGGGTTTTGAGGGGAAAAAGAAGTGTCAAAATCAAGTGGAAAAGGACATGTGAAAATGGTGGTCAAAAGGAGGTGAAATCGAAAAGAACATCCACTGTCATGGATCAGAGGTGCACCGGAGAAGATAGTATTTTATAGTGATTTTGAGTTGTGAACACAAAGCAGCTTAAAGAATACCGACTGACAGACTACAAGGCTAGCTGGCTACACCATTATTTTAATATTTTATGTATGTGTATTTGGAGGAGGAAAGAACAATAATGCACTTGCCTCCCTCTAAGGTTTATCATTTCATATTTAATACCCCTATATTTAATTTTAGTAACTCATATACCTTTTTTTTTAACGGCAAATGTTACTTTTACTGTACAGGTTTGAACATGTGACCCCCTCTAAGCGACATGTGCCTCTACCAAGTGAGTTAGTCTCATATTGACAGTAACTCATAAACCCTCTAGTACTACTCTTAAGTCTTAAATCCATGCTTTTTTATAAGCATGAATCTCAACCATTCAAAGAGGTCTATTTTTCTACACATCTTGATGATGCTAAACAACAAGCCCTTTGATACCCCTGTATTTATAATTGAACTTTTTTAGGGTTATATGATGTCGAACTTGGGCATGATTCTGTTTGAATTGAGCTTATATCAAGCTTGATTTTGAGCTGGGATAATAAAAGAAAACTTTAAATCATATGACGAGTTGAAATTGAGTTTATAAACATTTTATTTGAATCTTATCGTGTTTTTTCAAGGATTACAAAATATGTAGGTATAATATACGTATTTATGATTAGGCATGTAAATGAAAGGAGCTGTTTGTGAGCTATTTAAGATCGATTCGCTAAAAAACTCAAAATATGTCATGCTTAAACCTTAGCTCAAACCTTTAATGGAGCTCGTTTGATAGGGAGCTATATGTAAACTCGTGAGTCTAATATTTATATGAATATACTAATATTTATTAAATAATAAATATTATATATATATATATATATAACTATATATGTATATAAATAAAACAATTAATTATTTAATAAATTATAAAACAAGTCGATATAGAGTTTCAAAAATTATTATGTCAAAATTATATCCTTAACAAGCTTAAAAAACTCGAAATATGTCATGCTTAAACCCTAGCTCAAACCTTTAATGGAGCTCGTTTGATAGGGAGCTATATGTAAACTCGTGAGTCTAATATTTATATGAATATACTAATATTTATTAAATAATAAATATTTATATAAATATAACTATATATGTATATAAATAAAATAATTAATTATTTAATAAATTATAAAACAAGTCTAGATAAGGTTTCAAAAATTATTAATAGGTTGAGCTCAAACTTTAGACACAAAAGCTTCAAACAAGTCGAACTCTCTCTCTCCTAAATTAAAGGAGTTGAGTTCAAGATTATACGAGCTTAAGCTCAGCTCATCTACACTCTTATGATACGTAGATTAGATTTTTCTACTAGACTCTCTTAGGAGCAAGATTATGGAAGTCTTGCGTTGTGTTAACTTGGAGCATTGACCTCAATATTAAATTGTGAAGATCAATTAACTTCAAATGGTCAATGAGCTAGTGGTAAGGGAGTGACTCAGGTTTCTTCACATTAGTTTATGGGGCATGCAAATGAGGCCTAGCTTAGGCTGATGCACCTGGGTTTTACCCACACCGATCCAGGGTTCGAGCCTCAACTCTCCCTCAAGCCCGAAAGAGGCCGTATTGGGTGGGATTTTTCCTTTGGTGCTCTCCAACTCTGACGCTAAGTGGGCCTGGTTAAGACAACATATTGACCGGAGTTGGACGAGACTTTCCCATGTGACGGGGAGTGCGACGTCACAACATTCAATTTTCGCCGTTAAAAAAAAATTTTATGTGGAACAAAGTTTTAAAAGTCCAACTCCCCACCCATAATTAATTGGTAACTTAAAACGATAAATTATGTCGAACAAAGTTTTAGAAGTCCAATAAGGAATCATATTTACGAGGTATGTTATGTTATATTAAAACAGTAGGTTAAAATCTCGTGTATTACACGGGTTAAATAAATAAAATGTTATATATTTAGTAATAAAAAATTTATATTTTTAAAAACCCGTGTAATACATGGTTGAATAAACTAGTATATTACATCGGTTGAATAAAATATAATGTAATTTCTTAACAAACACATTTGTCAAAATATGTTTTTAAAAAATGTAATTTGTCGTGACAGTTATAAGGTCTGTTAAGTTAGTTTTTAAAACATTTTTTTCAACTGGGTATTAATTTTTTAATTTAACTGATAAATGTTAGTTCATAATAAGTTCATTTGATTGATGATATAATAACTATTTATAATTAAATAATAAGTATTCGTAATTAGATTTATTAATATAAAAATTATTATTTAATAGGAGAGAAAAATAGAAAACCTAATATTTAATAGGAGAGAGAGGCGGGAAAATAAAGATGAGTAGTAACCAGAGAGTGTCACGTGTGCTGAAAAGATTTTCATTTATTAGAGTAGTAAAATAAGATTAATAATTTGTTTAAAAATATTATTATTGAAATTATAGAAATGCATTTATTATGAAAAGGAGACGAAATTATTTTTATAAGGATGAATATGAAGACGACACATGTAATTAAGAAACCTTTATTTATTATATAGTATAGATAATAATAATGCCTCAATCATAATTCATAAAATTAAAAAGAGAGTTTTGTTTTGTATTATTATATTTTCGTATTATTTTCAAAGGCAAGTTGCACCCGGAATATCCCAGAAGTAGTTATATTAAATTAACCGAAGATACTCAACTCCACCATTGGCTGAAGGCTGAAGTTGGCAATAAAAGTAGCAAAATGAGGTTGGATTCATTTGTTTACGTAACAAATACATAAAGAAATATATAAAACAAAATAAATATGATCCTTTTTATGCACCCTGCTTTTCTTGTCATGTGAAGACATGGAATTGCAAAGTAATGGTATTTTGACTTGCCAATATATAATAATTAATTCAACCATGTAGCTTTCAGAAACTTCCTAAATTGAAAACAAATAAATAATAATTTTTTTTTATTGCGTAGGACAAAGGTTTCTTCTAAAAAGTTCAAGCTAGTTATTAGGTAAAACGCGTAAAATAAGAAAGATTGTGATTTACAAACACGATGATTTACGTGGTTAAGTGATCCACCTACGTACACTAATACATAATGACTCTTTAATTGCATTACACGCAATCATATAGCTAATAAGGGAGTGCTAAAAATTATAAACCATAGTTTTTATAGACGAACATTTAGACGACGCACCCCCGTTACATAGGATAGTCTCGTCCAACTCCGCCCAATATGTTGTCTTAATCGGACTCATTTGGCGTCAGAGTTTGAGAACTTCCAAGGAAAACTTTCACCCAATACGGCCCATTCCGGGCTTGAGGGAGAAGGCTTGAACCCTGGATCGGCGTAGGTAAAAACCCAGGTGCATCAGCCTAAGAGCTAGACCTCATTTGCGATGCCGCAGAAATTAATGGTGGTGGCACGGATCAAACCTGGGTCCCTTGGGACTTCATGCCTTACCTCAGCCACTACACCACAACCTCTTTCGCTATAAACCATAGTTAAAATTGGGTTAAGATTTATAGGGTAGAATCTTGATAAGTGCTTTTTTATAACCAGACTGTTGACCAAACCGACTATCTTACCGATTATTTAGTTGGACCAGTTTCAAAAACTGGTTGACGTTATAAATAATTTAGCCATCACACACACACACATATATATATTCCATCTCACAAGGTTTTTCTCTCGCACGGGCGCGGTGTGACAGGTTATTACCAGAGCCTTGGCTTGAGGGATTTAGATATTAGTAGATAGTGTTTAGACTTAAACTGAGATTCATGAAACTTGTTAGAAAGTGTAGAGAAATTGAGTAGCATGTTGCCTGACTAACCAAATACAATAGTTATACAACTAAACATGTAATAGAGATAACCATAACACATTTGTAAAGTAGATGGTTAATCACATGTAGCTAACGTGGTTAATGATTTTCAGTTATATTCGGCGTTATGTATTATCAACCATTATGTGTATTTAGGTGTAAAGTAGGGGATTTAGGTTTTTAGGGGGTGGGTAGGTTTAGGTGTTTGGGGCCTGGGGTGGGTTTAGGTTTTTTTGGGATGGGTGTTGGAGGATTTAGGTTTTTTTTGGGGGGTTGGTTAGGTTTTTGGGTTTAGCTCTAGGTTTTATTTCGATGAGTCGGTTCCAACGTCGCTGAAATTAGTTCAATCGGAGTTCGTTTGACCTAGTTTCTTAGCCAAAATTCATTTTTAGCGGAATATTCTCATATATATATATATATATGTATATATATATATATAGGATTAGGTTCATGTAAAAAGTATTTTAATTGTAAGAAGAGTGAGAAGTATTTATGGTCATCAGATTAAATTGTAGAAAAGATTAAATGGTTGAGATTAAATTGTAGGAGAAAAAGTTGTTGGAAGGGTATTTTAGTCTTGGCCACTTTTGTTGACTTTTTATCAAGTTCCCCCATCATTTTTAAACGTTCATAACTTTTACATACGACATTATTTTTTCAAAAAAATTACACCATAAAAACGAGCGTTTTTTATCTTTAAAACGCGTATAGTGTCGTTATAAACAAAAACAATTTTTTTTACGTTTTTCAGCTCATTGTGTAATTAGTCAGGTCAATGTGTAATACAAGTTCATTGTGTAATACAAGTTCATTGTGTAATACCACGTCCGGTCATTTTGTAATACAAGTTCAATGTGTTACATGTATTTATCATTGTGTTTTACGTTTTTCAGCTCATTGTGTAGTTAGTCAGGTCATTGTGTAATACAAGTTCGTCGTGTAATACAAGTTCATTGTGTAATACAAGTTCATTGTGTAATACCACGTCTGGTCATTGTGTAATATATGGTCATTGTGTAATACAAGTTCATTGTATTATACAAGTTCAATGTGTAATACAAGTTCATTGTGTTATATGTATTTATCATTGTGTTTTACTTTTTTCAGCTCATTGTGTAGTTAGTCAGGTCATTGTGTAATACAAGTTCATCGTGTAATACAAGTTCATCGTATAATACAAGTTCATTGTGTAATACAAGTTCATTGTGTAATACCACATCTGGTCATTGTGTAATACCACGTCTGGTCATTGTGTAATATCTGGTTATTGTGTAATACAAGTTCATTGTGTAATTAGTCAAGTCATTGTGTAATACAAGTTCATTGTGTAATACAAGTTCATTGTGTTCTACAAGTTCAATGTGTAATACAAGTTCATTGTGTTATATGTATTTATCATTGTGTTTTACGTTTTCCAAATCATTGTGTAGTTAGTCAGGTCATTGTGTAATACAAGTTTATCGTGTAATACAAGTTCATTGTGTAATACCACGTCTGGTTATTGTGTAATACAAGTTCATTGTGAAATACAAGTTCATTGTATAATTAGTCAAGTCATTGTGTAATACAAGTTCATTATGTGTAATACAAGTTCATTATGTAATTAGTCAGGTCATTGTGTAATACAAGTTCATTGTGTCAAATATTTTTCATCATTGTGTTATATGTTTTCATCATTGTGTTTTACGTTTTCCAGAACATTGTGTAATTCGCTCATTATTGTGTAATTCGCTCAAATATGTCAGGTCATTGTGTAATATCACTTCATTGTGTAATGTCAGGTCCGATCATTGTGTAATATCAGACCTTGTATTACACATTAACCTGATGTATTACACATTGACCTGGTATATTACACATTGACCTGTTATATTACATATTGATCATTATGCCCTCCCTTTAAAAACAATAAAATGACATATGTTAAGCTTAGAATCCTTTTTACCCTTCTTATTTTTAAAACCCTTTTTACTAAAACCTAACCCTATATATATATATATATATATATATATATATATATATATATATATATATATATATATATATATATATAGTTTTTAGTTTTTTAAAATCATCTACATTATACACAAGCAATAGTTTAGTTTTATAAAATTATAGATAGTACACATTTTATAAAATATGACGTAAAACCCTCTATAATATATTATTATGCTTGCTTTTCTTCTTCTTTAAACAGATTCAACATAGTATACATTTGCATTTTTTTCTCTTTTCTACTTTTCGATCGATCCCATCTTAATTTATATATTTTTACTTGTACATAGTCTAGTGTATATACACTCTAAAGCTTACAACTTTACCACCAACAATTAAATAAACAGACTTTTCCTTTTTAAAACATTACTTCTTTATTTTTCTTTTACGTATTAAAGTGATTAAAATCCCCTTGTTAAGTTCTGTCATTTATAAGTTAACTTTTAAGATGTGTTCATTAATAAGAAGACAATAATGGAGGGGGTTTAAACCTAAGTTATCTTAAATATTAGTCAATCAAAACACATCGTATCGTGTTATCTCACATCATTTTTATCCTAAACTAATTTAAACACAAGAGGTGGAACCCTAAACTACCTGAGCAAATTTTTTTAAAATATAATTTAAAAACATAAAGTCATCAGCCGTTTTTTTAAATAAAATTTAAAAAAATTAAAATACATTAATTAACTAAAAAAATAAAACATAAAAATTATAATTTTTATAAAAATTATATATAACTTATGTTAAAATTTAATTTAAAAAAAAAATTATACTATATAAAATTGCACATGTCTTGTCCTAAGTTCGCGTTGTTACAAAGTGGACGTTAACAACTTAATCTCATGTCATTAAAAAAAAACTTAATCTCATGGACCAAAATATAGTTTAAGCAAAGTCAAAATAAAAATTCAACCATCTCCTTCACGAACCCACAGATGGAACCCGACCAACTACCTGCGTGAGATTCGGCTGTATAGTCGCTTACCCGCTCGAAGCCGCATCCCACCCCTTCCACCCTTATGGATTAGTGGCTTTGGTGATTCTTTACATGAAAATGGCGTGAATATAAATCCCACAAATGCATGTTTAGACAGTATTTTAAGAGTAAAAAATTAGTGTTAAAAAAACTAGAAGATAATAATGAATTATACTTGTGAATAGGGTGTAAACAAGCTTAGCCGCAATAAGCTACTTGAAATCAGTTTTTTAAAACTTAAATAAAATCGAACTTAAATGAGTTTAGAGCTTAAATTGTAACTTCTTTGATAAATGACTTTCAACACGAACTTGGTTAAACTCGTGAGCCTAAAAGAACATATTTTATAAATATAATAATTTTATCATATATAATAAACATTAAATTACACAATAAATATTAGTATGCATATATGTGTATATGATAAAAATAACTAAGTAATGTATATTTTGTCATGTATATAAAGATACAATTATAAATATTTACAGATAACCATATATATATATATATATTTACTAAATAACAATTATATATATAACAATTATATATTTAATAAATAATAAACGAGTCAGACTCGAGCAGAGTTCGAGTTTAACAATAACTAGTTAAACATAGAGCTTGAAATGAGCCAAATTCAAGTTCTATCAATTTATTATGATATAAAAAATATTAAGGATAAGAAACAATCTACATTTTTTAGAACGTCTAACTTACACACCACTAATCATATTCTTAAATCTACACACTTTCAGTGGTCCGTCAGTGATCCAAATTGTTGTTCAAAAAAAAATATTCACACCGTAATACCACTACGCTATAAGTCTTTTGATAAACTATTATCATGAATTTTAATTTTATCTTGTGACTAAATAACATGAAAAAAATTAAGAAGGAAGGAAAAAATAAAATGTTAAAATAATTACATTTTTAAGTTTTAAATAAATTACTTTTGGTATGATTAAAGTTAACTTGTTTAATAGAGATAATTAATATACAAAGAGTCCGGGTCTAGCTTTTGGTAATATCCTTTATTTATGTAAATCTGTTTACAATCACTAGCTTAACCTATTGACAAATGTGTAATCAAATATTTTATTAAAATAAGAAAATCTTGGGTTTAGGTCTCACATGTGACAAAAAAAAGAAAGATACGGTCCAAATTGGACCAGAAGGTTTTCTCACCTATTATGGGATTCATCCTGAGGGACAAAGATAATTGGGTGAATCAGTGGGTCGTCAGTGATCCAAATTGATTTTTGAAGAAATATATATAAATCTGTTTTGTAAAGAATATACAAAATATTTCAAATTAAATTCTTCTTTTAAAAGCAAACAATGTCATTAAATAGTTAACTATAAGTGGGTGGGTGGGTATTGCGCTTCTTTTTTTTTTTTTTTCTTTTTGGCAAAGATTCTTAACCTCATAATTGCTAAAACATCCGGAAAACTAATTTTTAGGTAAAAAAAAACTTTTTAATGGGACATCCTAATGATTAAGTAATTTATCTCAAAAAAAAATAATAGGGGTTCAAATTATACAAAGTGCATATTATGTTGTATTAATCATAGAAAATCAAAAATTGTTGTTAAAAAAGCATTAAACCCAAAAAGGCATCATTATCACGTGTTTGGTGATAAGCTAATAAATCGAGCGTAAATAAAACGTCCAGTTTCAATCAAGACATACAACATTGGTGAAAATCCGCTTGTTTTTGCTTGCTCCTTGTGCTAATCGGTCTTAAATTTGACCGTCTAATTAAACGTTGAACATCTATGTTTAAATATAATATTTATCAAAACTAAAAAGAAGTGTTTGTGGCTAAAATACGAAAGAAACAACTTTTGATATGATACGCTAATCTAAAAGAGAATTCAAAGAAAGATTTTGAACTTTGATGAAAACAAACCGAGGATAATGTGCTCGTACTTTAATTTTTGATGTAAATAACATCAACTTTTTTTTTATTGCTTTTTCATTCTTTTAATTGTTGCTTGTTGTATTCAAATGATTTTGTCTAGTACAATAATTTTGGTTTCACTTCAATAATTTTTTAAGCAACAAACCTTTAATTCATGCCAAACGATCGGTCACATCTATCCATTTATAAACTCCTTTCCAATCCTATCTTTCAGGGATGGAACTAAGACAATATCAGCAGAAAATACACATTATCAACTTTGACCCGCAATAAAAAAAAATCTATAAATATTATGTTATAGGTTGATTTATATAATTTTATTAGTATGTCGCTAAAATGTTTAATTTCAACAGGATCTAATGTTCTTTTATACCACATACAATTTAAGCTCACAATCTAGGCTTCAGCAAGTGTCGGTTTGGTAATGTTGATGAAACTAGTTGTTAGCTTCTTCTATATAAGTCCTTTTGTAATCATTATTTGAGTTATCAATCAAAATTATTTTTCTCCTAAATTATTTCTCTATCTTTTACTCTCTCATTTCACTCTTACAATTGGTGATGGGCTAAAATCAAGCCTATAATCGATATTTCAGTTTGATCGGTTTCAATATAAATGGTTCAGTTAATTTAGTTTTTGAAAACGATGACTCGGTTAATTTGGTTAACCATAGGCTAACTGTCGGCTTTAGGCGTGTGTTCAAGCTAATTTCATTTAATAAATCTAATTATATCTTAAATGAAATAAAGTATTAGAAGTCTTCTTAATTTATAAAAGAATAAGTAGCAAAAAGATATGTTATTTTGTAATAATATATAACAAAACTTTTTTGACATATAACATATTATCAATAAAAAAACATAAAGTTTGGTTTTAGTGTTGGTTTGGACGTGTTAATTGATAATTTATACACATATAATCATAATCAAACTATAAAAACCAGTTATTAAAACATTATAACTGGACCATTACTTTCTCAACTGGTTCGATATGATAGTTTGATTTTTTCTATTATCTGGTTTTTCTACTCGCATCTAGGCTTACACCAATGAAAAATTTATATATCTGCCACTAATATCACACAATTTTTTTATTATTTTTAATTACGTAAGGCTTTTAATAATATTTTTTTAACTTTTTTTTATCTAAACTCTATTATCAATCATCATCCAAATTTAGTTTATACCATTTAAAGAGGTTACAACCTTAAGAATAATTCAAGTGAATATTATGATTGTTGGTGGCAATGATTAAAGATATTTTAATATTATTAGAATTAGGTTAAAATCACGTGTATTACACGGGTTAAATAAATAAAATGTTATATACTTCGTAATAAAAAATTTATATTTTTATAAACCCGTGTTGAATAAACCGGTATATTACATCGGTTGAATAAAATATAATGTAATTTTTGTTAACAAACACACCCGTCAAAATATGCCTTTAAAAAATATAATTTGTCGTGACAGTTAGGTCTCTAAATTAGTTTTTAAAACATTTTTTTCAACTAAGTATTATTTTTTTAGTTTAACTGATAAATGCTAGTTCATATTAACTTCATTTGGTTGATGATATAATGAATATTTATAATTAAATAATAAGTATCCGTGATTAGATTTATATTATAAATCTAAAAATAAATTCTTTTAATATCATTATTTAATATGAAAGAGAGCCGGGAAAAAATGATACAAATGAACCTCGTGTCAATATAATTTTATTTATTAATATAAAGATTATTATTTAATACGAGAGAGAAACAGAAAAATTAATATTTAATAAGAGAGAGATGCGGGAAAATAAAGATGAAGAGTAACCAGAGAGTGACACGTGTCCCTCATGGTTTTCCTTTATTATAAAGTATAGATTAAACAAAGAACCACCAATTGAAATCCATGAATCATTGAATCTATGGAAGTAGAACCCACCATGAAACCTTCGTTATAATTTGTTTCAATATTTATATTAGCATTTTGCTTCCCTTATTCTGTCTTCTTTAGCACAATTATTATGATTGCTGGATTTTGCTTTTAAAGTTTTTGGACAACTTATATTTAACCAAACACAATATTCAAAGAACCTAGAAACAATCAAAATAATGGGACATTTAGTGAAATATTACATTTTTATTAATCTTGTATGTAAATAATTATATTTATATATGAGAGGTATAATTAACAATTTATGAAAATTCGTCATCCTTGTTGAGAGTTTCGTAACGAGCTAAAATGTATCTAAAATGAAGCTAAGATTAATATGATATCGATTGCTTAAACTTATTGTAATATGTTTTGTAAACGGTATTGTATCTTATTGTTTCTCGTAAAATAATGAGAGTACTAAATTATATTTTGGGTTAGATGGTTCGTGTATCATAAAACCGAGTAGGCAAGTATCAAAAGCGTTGGCCCACATTTTTTGCTTATGAGTTGTATGGTGTATATAGATTGAGTAACTATATGATACACGTTAAGACACAACTAGTTGTTAGAGCCATAGTTTAAAAAATGAATAGATATAAATAATTAAATAACGAATTGTGACGTGATCACAATTCTAATAATTTCCCCCTGCTATATGGTTGATGGGTTAACAACCAAGACCCACCTAGTAACATTTTTCAGTTGTAAATAAATAGGAGTTATAGTGATTATCTTATCATAACTAAAAGTTACGGGTTCAAGTCTAAGAGTTTCAGATTCATACCAGTTCTAATCCTTAAGTTAAGTTGCCTAAAAAGGTTTCATGATCATATTTTCAAGTCAGCCTAACTTAATTATAATTATTTATTTTAATCATGTCAAAATCAAATGTATAAATCAATACATACACAATTTGTCGATCACACACCTATATATAGAATATTTCATTGTGTAGGTTATATCAAAAGATGATAAAGAGTCTTTTTATTTGCTTAATTGTCACGTCATTAAGTACGAGTGGTGTGTGCATATTTTTAAACTATAAGTAGGCAGACATAAAAGTAATCGATATTCATAAAAATTGCTTGTTATAGTTAAAGTGTTTTGTTGAAAATGGAAATTCATAAATAAACAAAACACACATTTGATATGAAAATTATAACAATTTTGAATTGATCAATTTAATAAATGAGACATGTTTGTGTTGTACGTATAAAAATTTAATAAATGAGACATGTTTGTGTTGTACGTATAAAAATAAAGATGTCATCTTAAAACTATAATGTGAAATAAAAAATATATATAATTTACAAATTCAATATATCAACTTATTTAACCAGTTTACAACTTTATTATAACTCGTTAACAACCCACTAATTTGATTCGATATACCAACCTGTTTAACAAATTTAGATAAATAAGTTACATAAGTCATGTTTAGGTGACATGATTTTAAGTGTATTTTGAATTATCTTTTTGTCATAAATAAATATATTTAATAGTTTTATGCTATTAAAATTAGTTAACCCTGGCTACTTTGTGCATATTACACACATAATCTTTGTTAATGTTGCTTGCATTATAATATATCTGTCATAATTATTGTTTAAATTAGAAAATCAATCATAGTATGGGCCACGCATTTATACATTACATTAAGTTAAACACATAACTTTAGCTTATTTCATTAAGTGTGATTATACATGTTTCTACTAACTAAGCGTGCTAGCACTATTTGTGATTTTCCTCATTATTTGACCAAGTGTGCTATTTGTATACAGGTGGGAGTGAAACCACTAATCAAAACAATAAAAATATGTAATGATTTTATTACCACCATTAATTTAAAATTTGTATGCTCCTTTTTATTTTAAAATGCAGCCTCAATAATACTCGAGAGGGCGGTGTTCATTGGATCCTAAGCATGCACTCAAGCGCACACACACAAAACCTGGGATGAACACCTTGTCGGTTATGTCCCGTTTGTTTGAACTAAAAACAAAACCAAATAGAAAATGTTGGATTTTTTTATGTTAATCTAGTTGGCTTCAACTACTGATGAGATCATATCGTACCAGTATTGAGAATACCTGATACCGGATTTCTAGAAAAGTGAGTTCCGAATACCGTACCGAATCTATTAGTACGGTACTGGTACTCGTTACAAAATGTCCATAAATGGTATCGGTACCGTACCGATACTGGTACCGAAAACACCGATACAGAATTGCTGACAAAGTGAGTATCGTTTACTGTACCGAATCTATCGGTACGGTACCGGTACAGAGTACCAAATGCTCATCTCTGACTTCAACTCTCAAATGGTTCGGCTTTCAACTTTCTTTATTGGCTTTTTGGGTCAAGAGATTGCCAGACACAATGGTTGACTCAAGTTCCCCTAAATCTCGTGAAATGGTCGCCTATATTGTACGACTCACAAACTCGATTTGTAGCGGTGGCAGGGGTACCTATTGTTCTTAGACAGTAGGGGTGTAAACGAGCCTAGCCGAGCCCGAAGTCGGCTAATTTCAAACTCTATTTCTAAAGCTCGAGTTTAATACGTGAGCAGTTTTTCAAGCCCGAGTTCGGCTCGGGGTCAACTCGTTTATCATTTGTTAATTATTATATTTATAAAATTGTATAGTTTTTTTATAAGAATACGATTATAATTATATATATATCATAGTATATATTATTCAGTTGTTTCTATTATAATTTTATATATAATAACAATTATTATGTGTATATATATTTTAATTTATTAAATAATAAACAAGATAAAAATAGATTCGTTTAGGCTAGCGAGCTTAGTTAAGTTCGGTATTTGAAGTTTGGACTCGAGTCCTTTATATATTAAATGAACTTCAATATAAGTTTGAGCTCGGGTTTAAACTAGATTTGATTAAAGATTTTAACGAGTCAATCTCAAATGGTTAAGTGGCGGTTCAACTTGTTTACACTTACATATATACTCGAGCAGTATTCCTTTTTGAATTAGGATTTCAGTTTTGTACGGATAACTAAACAAACTAAAGTCTATTGGGCCGTCATCGGCTTAGAAGTACCGAGAGGCCCATTTAATCGACGAAAGCCACCGATGATGATCAGCGGCCACACGGGAAGCGGATATTGATATAAACGTTATCATCCACCACACAAAACCCTAGCCCTCTCGTTAGCAGCCGTGAAAAGGGAATGGTGTCGCTGAAGCTTCAGAAGCGGCTCGCCGCGAGCGTCCTTAAGTGCGGTAGAGGCAAGGTTTGGCTCGATCCGAACGAAGGCAATGAGATCTCCATGGCCAATTCTCGTAAATTTACACTTAACACTCCTTTATTCATTTGCATAATCATTATTTATGTATCTGGTGAACCTTTTTGGATCTGATTTCATTACCTGTATTGTTATTGTGATGATAGAATCGATTATTGTACACAAATTAAGCTTATTACATGCGACTGTGTTCATGTATCATCTGGTCAACCTGTTTATGAGCTGTTATCATTATCTGTATTGTTGTTATGATGATACAATCGTCTATTGCTAATAAATTACATTTATATTCAAAGAGAAGTGGTTTCGAGTTCTCTAATTATTTTGAATTGTTAGAGGCTTAGGGCTGTAAACGAACTGAACCGTTTGTGAACTGTTATGCAGGAAGTTTGTTTAAGTTTGTTTGTTTAATGAATGAACGAACAGGAACAAAGAAATTACGTTCGATTAATTAATTGCACGAACACGAGCACGAACAATGACGAACAATAGCCGCGTTTTGTTCAATAGTGTCTGTGAGTGTTTGGTAAATTGTTCCTCTATGTTCTTTTGTCACGAGTTTTTTATTATTTCAAAGTTTTTTACCATTATAATTAAATTATTATATGTTCGTTTATAATGTTAACGAAAACAAACGAAATGAACAAAATTATTTCCTTAACAAGCGAACACGAATACAAAATTTTGTTCGGTTATGTGTTTTTTGAACCGTTCGTTTGTCCGGTAAAAGCTTAATGAATGAGCATGAACAACATTTCGTTTGCTTCGGTTCGTTTACAGCCCTATGAATTGGTTCATATCGTTTTTTGTAAGCTTAAAGCTATTGCTAATATATTAAAAATGCAACTTTAAGTTTGTCTTTAACTTAGAACCTAGCACAGGTAATACATTGTCTGATATGTTCGTTTATAATGTTAACGAGAACAAACGAAATGAACAAAATTATTTCCTTAACAAGCAAACACGAATACAAATTTTTTTTCGGTTATGTGTTTTTTGAACCGTTCGTTTGTCCGGTAAAAGCTAAATGAATGAACATGAACAGCGTCTTGTTTGCTTCGGTTTGTTTACAGCCCTATGAATTGGTTCATATAGTTTTTTGTAAGCTTAAAGCTATTGCTAATATATTAAAAATGCAACTTTATCGTCTTTAACTTAGAACCTAACACAGGTAATACATTGTCTGATATATAATAGTAAATAATTTAGCAATATTGTTAGAAACTAAATTGTGATTTACTCTATTTTTTACGGGATGGTGGATGCTTTAAGATTTTGCTCTTGTTAATTTGTTGTGTTTAATGTGCTCATGTGGTTTATAAATTCTGAAATGTTCACTTTTAGTTGTTATTTCGTTGGTCCATGACTGCAGGTCAAAACATTAGGAAGTTGGTCAAGGATGGTTTCATCATCAGGAAGCCAACCAAGATTCACTCTCGATCTCGTGCTCGTCGAATGAAGGAGGCTAAGAGGAAAGGCCGTCATTCTGGATATGGTACTTTCATTTTTTTATTTATCTCTAGCTAGTCTTTTTATTTTAATTCCAGCTGGTTTTACTATGCATCAAGGATTTCAAGATTACGGGACAAGATGTTCTTTGTTTTTTAACACGGGGGCTAATGTTTTTAAATAGCAACATAATTAATACGGGGTGTCTTTTTTGTTGTTTATACTTGATATCGTCATGACATTGTAAATTGTATTTATACTTTTTTTTTTAAATTGACAAAACTGGTAGTTTGATCACCTGATAGCTGATGTCGTGTTTTATCACTAAGTTGCCTTAATCAGTCCAGTTCATCTAGGTAAACTATCAAACATGCCCATTTTAGAGGATAGTGTATTTCCCAAACGTGCCCATTTTTCTTTTTTTTAACATCAATTTTTTACTTTTAAATACCACCCAAACCTGCCTTTGCAGGATTTGAACCCTCACCACTTTTTTCGGGGGCATAGGTAAACATACCTACCATGTCATCTTTATACCTACTATTCCGTTTGCGTGTCCTTTAAATTATCAACATACCTCTTTTTAAAAAGGTATGGTTCTTAGGTTGGGGTATTATTGACTATTCAGTAAAGTTACCCAAACGGATAAAAAACTTAAGTGTCTTGCTGTTTTATGACATTAGCTTTTAGTTAAATTCATTTTATTGTGACAATAGATGTAGTAACTGATAAAATTAATAGTCTCCAAAACGCATCAAACATTTCATTTACCAGTTGTATGTTATTTAAATTTGAAGGAATATGTCTTAAAGTTATTATAAATTTGACCTACAGGTAAGCGTAAGGGTACCAGGGAGGCAAGATTGCCAACCAAGATTCTATGGATGAGAAGGATGAGGGTGTTGAGGCGATTACTTCGTAAGTACCGTGAGGCGAAGAAAATTGACAAACATATGTACCATGATATGTACATGAAAGTTAAAGGTAATGTTTTTAAAAACAAACGTGTGCTAATGGAAAGCATCCACAAATCAAAGGCTGAAAAGGCTCGTGAGAAGACCTTATCTGACCAGTTTGAAGCCAAACGTGCAAAGAACAAGGCCAGCAGAGAAAGGAAATTGGCCCGGAGAGAAGAACGTTTGGCCCAGGTATATAATTTTTATCCTTCACAATGTACTACTACAAGTTTTTGGTTGAAATTTTGACCCGTTTACTATCTTCTAACCCTCTAATTTTATCTTCAGGGTCCACAAGAAAGAGCCCTGACTGCCCCTGTAGCGGAGGCTCCTGCTGCGGCACCTACGCAGTGAGTATTGCTGAGATTCTGTTATGTGTTTACTTATGTCAGTTATTTGTGATGTTTATTTTGATGAAAATCTCTGTTTTCAGGCCATCAAAGAAATCTAAGAAATAAGAAGCACTTCTGTTTTATGGATAACTAAAATGTTGGATGTCTTTAGTTGCTTTATGGTCAATTTTTGTCATCTGTTTGTTTTAATTTCATTTTGTTTGGGAATGTTTCTTTCTAGGAGACAAAAGTTTCTGATACAATGAATTTTGCCTGCTTATTCCATGTTTGTTTATTTGCCAATCATAAAAGAGTTGATGAGCATCGGCTATATATGGGCTCACAAGCTAGATTCAAAATATGGACTTCAGCTCGGGTTTAATACCCGTTATTTAATATAAGATGCTTTACACTTCAGGCATCGGTTTAACCTGTGACTCATGCTTGCAAATCCTGCACTCCGAGTAGACTTCTCAATCTGACAAAGGTATCGACCTTCATGGGATTTGTTACGATGTCTGCGAGCTGCTCTTCAGTTCTGCTAAATTGTAACTTCATCACACTTTGTTTAACCACATCTCTTAATTAATGAACCACACATCTATGTGCTTGGTTCTCCTGTGCATCACCAGATTCTTCGACAACTTGATCGTGGAATCGTCGCAGAACGCTTCAATAGTCTCACTTGGTTTGTCAACCAGTTTTTCAATAGATCCTTCAACCAAGCGCAGTGGCATGCACAATAAGTCGCATCCACATATTTTGCCCTTATGGATGATAAAGTTGCCATTTCTTGTTTTTTCAAACTCCAACAAATGATTTCATTACTGAGCAAACAAATATATCCCAATGTACAATTTTTATCCTCTTGCATAATCGCTATCACTATATACCCTTAGTTTTGATATTGAATTCTTTTCTTACATTAAACCGTAAGTATATGTCAGCACCTGCTTGGCAATCTGCATGTGTTCTTTCTTTGGTTGTGCCATGAACTGAGAGATCAAACAAACTACATACATCACGTCGGTCGTGTTACAGTGAGATACATCAAGCTTCCCTGTAATGGTGTTGATGAATATATCGGTTAAAACATTCTTTGGCATCCTTTGGGAACCTTGTTGTTTGATGCCCTTATAGCACATATATTGAGGACATGACAAGCCCAATTAGCAGCATCCGACCAAATTTACTTTGGCATTGCCTTTTCAACTTACAAGCATCGAACCATATTCATGATCGTTCGATTGCATCGTCCTGCTACGTCGTTTTGTTGTGGCTTATAGCTTGGTGTTACCTGTCTCTTGATTCTATGCAGCTCACAAAATTTATTAAACGAAACTCTTATCACATCTCAAATTTTTTATTTAATTTTATTTATTTTTTTTTTTATCTTTGTTCCAACTGCAACATTACCACTACACTGCAACACTTACCACTACAATGTAACATTATCGGTTAAAACATTTGGTTATGTGATAATATCCATATTATATATAGCTTTTTATAAAAGGCCTGAAAATTCGGAGGCCCGAAACTGGGATTTTTATTTAATTATTTTTTAACGACAAATTTATTTACTTAGTGGGACTTGAACCCATGACCTTTGGGTCTTTGACTCTACCATTAGACCAGGGCCACCTTCCAAAACAATTATACTCACCATTTCAAGTTTCATATCATATCTAGTCCTTTAAAAAGTAGAAAATATCTTATTTACCTATTATGTAACAAATAAAATAAATTAGGTTTATGAGAACCATGGGCGGATCTACGTTAGCCCGACCCTCAACTTTCGACGCGTAGCGGATTTTTTTTTACCGTTTTTATATTTCCCGATACCCCTGGACGAAATTTTTGATATCCCTGATACTCTTGAATTTTTTTTTCCTAGATCTGCCATTGATGAGAACACGATATGATACGAATTATATTTATTTTACTATTAAAATTCAGTTTTTTAAGCCCATAGCCTTTATAACTGGCTTTGGCACCGTTTGGATTCAGTTAAATGGGCCTAGTTTCCCCTTCTTGTCTAGGGATAGGTTCTTGTCACGAATGAGGATAGCGTGTCCTCGAAAACCTTATTCCAAAATTACGCCGTCGCCGCCAACTGTCTCCGTTGGCCACCGAGGTTCGTCGGAACTCCGTTACCTATTTCATACTTGAAACAATTTCTGATAATTTATGCATAACACAAATAATTTTCATCCGTATTTGTATTGATTTTGTTGAATATTTCAGTCAATTGTTGTGTGTACGTATTGATCGCATCTCTGGTTATGTGATTTTGTATTTTCTGATGTTGAATTTGCTTGTGTTTCATATCTGTTTCATAAAATTTGAATAATGTACCATCAGGTTGTGGATGATGAACATTGATGAATTTAGGGGGTGTTTGGCATTGCTTATTAAATCTGATTATCTGTATGTTGCGTTTGGATACAACACTTTAAGTGTGTTTGCTTATTAAAAGCTTCTAATCTGATTAACTAGTGAACTTAGCTGCTTAATTTCACATATCAATAAGCTCATTTTCTTATTTCCTTTTTAAATAATTTACTTAAAATTGCCGATTTGAAACAGTTAATTTCATCACAAATAATCAATACAGATACATTCCGAAGCACCCTTAAAACAACTTATTGCTAGGACAAAACAATAAACAAGTAAGCAATCCCAAACGCCCTAAAAGATGTAATTTATTTTTGTGCAGGGTGCTAATGTGTTAGATATTATTATGTGAAAATGGGACAAAAGAACAGTGATCGTTTGCGCACAATATGGACGCTTGAAATGGACCGATATTTCATTGATCTCATGTTAGAACAAGTTGAGAAAGGAAACAGGATTGATGATCATTTATTTAGTAAAAGAGCATGGAAACACATGACAACATTGTTCAATACAAAATTCAAGTGTCACTATGAAAAAGATGTTTTGAAAAACCGACACAAAACATTAAGAAATCTTTACAAGGCGGTACACAACCTTCTTTCCTTACATGGGTTTAGTTGGGATCATACTCGTCATATGGTCATTGCTGATAATCAAGTATGGGATGGTTACATCAAGGTAGGGTTTGTTAAGTTGTAAAACATTAGTTTTTATACTATTTCTATTTTCTGCTCGGGAAAATATCACTAAATAATATCAAGTTTCTTATTATTTCATTTTGTGTGATTTTATATGATTGGTTAAACTGAGTGACCTAAATGAAACAGTTTCAAAACTTGGTTAAAGTTAAGTAGCTTGTTTTTATAAAACTGTGTAGCGGGAACAGGTTACTTTAACTTAAACTGGAAAAGAATTAAACATGAAAAAACAAAATAACATAGAGATAATAAGAAAATATTGATTAAAACTGAAAAATTAAGAAATGAATTTTTACTTGTAATACTAGGTTACATGTTAAACTTTTACAAAGATTTACAAGGTTGGAATAATATTAGAACTTGTGTGGTTAAAGCAGGTGAAAATATGTTTGGAGTAACCTCAACAGAATAATGGTAAAACTTGATTACTATTTAGTGATTTCACCTTAAAAATTTGATGTAAGTTTGTTTGACTCCGTAGCTACCCAATGGTGATGTCCTCTAACGGGTCGGTAACTTTTGACCATGTTGACTTTTTGTAAACTTTTTTTTCCAGTTAGTCCTTGAAAACCAGTTTTCTTAGGCACAAGATAAGTTGGTTACCTAAAACAGAAATCAGAACAAAGTTGTTGTTTTCTTTTTGTATGCAATTATCCTGAATGGAAACGCGATATTTGTAAAACTTATGAGCATGCATATGCAGGGACACCCAGGCGCTCGATCATACAGAATTAAAACCATCCCTTATTACTACGATTTATGTCAGATATATAAAGATATATCATTGGAAGGCGATCCTGACAAATATCCGATGAAATCATTGTCGGAATCAGTTGATGAGGATGATGCTTTTGAAAACAACAATGCTGATTTGGAGGTTCTTCATGAAATTATGATTGATGAAGATTTTACAGTATCAATCTCTAAAGAATCTGATGGTGGTGTTATGTCTAGATCTGAATATGAAGAAGATATGGGTGGGAGTCGTGTTCGGACATATTGGCAGCCAACAATGGATCGCCACTTCGTTGACCTTATGGTTGACCAAGTTCAGAAAGGAAACCAGACCGATGGCTTGTTCCGCAAGCAAGCATGGATAGAGATGACCAAATCATTTAATGCAAGGTTTGGTTTCAAGTATGATGTTGATATATTGAAGAACCGGTTTAAGACATTTAAAAGACAATATAATGTTATAAACAAGCTTTTGGAAGCACAAGGGTTTTTGTGGGATGATTTACGCCAAATGGTGATCGCTGATGATCTCGCCTGGCAAGATTACATAGAGGTTTGTATCATCTTATCTGTGAACGAGATTTTAAGAACCTGAATTTGATGAACAGCCCGCTTACACGACATGACTTGACACGAAGCCAAAAGATTTTTTTGATTTGTTTTACAAAGTGGTTTGTCAACTGAAGTTTAAGTAATTTGGGATTAGGGTAAACGGGTTCGGGTCATAAATGGGTCGACACGTTAATGATACGGTCAAAAATGTGTCTAAACAGGTTAAATTTGCCTGACCCGTTTATGTAATATTGTTAAATGGGCTAGTAGGTCGACATAACCCGTTTAGGACCTGTTTATCAAAATGGCTTAGTTTTAAAATTTTATAAATAACTAAAAATGTTATTATTAAATTTCTAACCTGCATCTACTTACTATTAACTTTTGCAGAGTGAAGTAGTCGTGTTAAACGTGTCGTGTCATTCTTGTTATTGAACTTCTTATATTTAATTGTGTTAATCACTAATTATCTAATTATTGTGTTTCTAGTATACATTGAAACCGATGATTATTTAGGGTTCTAGCTACAACAAAACTGATTACTCAACACAAATAACAAAATTACTATCATACCCCTACATGTTGTTTCAATTACACCAACACCACCTCAGCCATACCACCATAACAATGTGCAGGCAAATTCAGATGCAAGACAATACATGACTAGACCAGTGCCTTACTACAAGGATTTGTGCATCATATTTAATGAAGCAGACACCGATGAAAAAGATAGTTCTTCCGATACTCGTTCGACTGCTGACCTGGATATTAAGCGCCAGCTGGAAAATAACGAAACTACTGAGAATTTGAAGAAGAAAGCAAGGGTGGATGAGGAGAGGTTGTTGAGTGCTGTTCAAGAAATGTCTAATGCAGTTTCTTGTTTAGTAGAAAAGAGGAAACTTGAAGCTGAAGATAACCAAAACTCCATTGATGTAGAGACTGTAATTGCAGCTGTACAGGCATTACCTGATATGGATGATGATTTTATATTGGATGCTTGTGATTTCTTGGAAGATGATAACAAAGCTAAAACATTTTTAGCATTAGATGTTAGATTAAGAAGAAAGTGGCTGATTAGGAAACTTCGTCCCCAAAATTCCTGTATAAATTAGTTATTATTATTTGTTTATTTTAAATGGGACATTCAGTTTTTAATTAGCATTTTTATTTTCCTTTATTTATTTGTTGAGTCATTTTAGTTTATACCTAATTTCATCTACATACCTTAATCTTAATTAATTATATTGGACACCCTTAAGTACAAATATTGTAACAAATTTAGATCTTTCGTCTAACTTTCATTTAATTTATCTGTTAAATTAAGGTTGTATCATGAGAAGGCATACTTTGTAATCAAGACAAGTTTGATGTGCCCTCACGTCATACACACATGCCTTGATTTAGTGGAGAAATTAAACAGAAGTTAGATAAAAGGTCTAAAATTTTTAACTAATGAAGATGAAGGTCATTAGATGAAATCAATTATAAACAAAAGGTTGATTTCTGTAACTTTTTCTTATTTATTTAACAGTTGATGATGATATATAAATTACACATGAACTTTAGTTTTCTGCCCAATAATAGGAACCGTACTAAAGAAGCCCATATGACCAAGCCTATAACTTTGATTTGCATTTAAAAGGATATTTAATAAGAGATGGTTGATGATTATTGCATTTATTAAATTTAAAAAGTTTAATTACATTAACCAAACAATCAAACACGATATAATCAATTAACCCTCTTAATGACATAGGCCCATACCAAAGACAATAGGCCTGGACCAGTATATTATATTACGAAACAAGAATTATGAATAATCCCTAAATTACTTTCAAAGTGGTGTTATATGTTTTTATTTTTATATTTAATTTATCATTCTAACATTAAATGATAATATTTCTGTTTCTCCTTTTGTCTCCTTATATTTTTTACCACGAGATCCTGTTAAAAAAGTTTAATGGGTCTTATCAATGAGCTCCTAACTACAGTGGGATCATATAAAACGTAACTTACACTATGTATAGCCTTCTACGGGTTAAGAGGCTCTGTTAAATGATTATCAGATATTTATCACCGCCCTACCCTTGAAGATTCTCAGTTATATTTATAGCGTGCCATGATCATATTATTAAGAGGATAAAAAGAAAGTTACCACATCTACCATGTCATATGATGCAAACCAACTACATCATATTGCTAAGGAGACAATTGATTCGTAATTTTTTTTAATTATAATGTCACAGAGATTAGAATTTAAGATTTATTAAGGAACTAAAATACGTCAAATGAATTGAAATTTGAACATATTATATTTAGAATTAAAATTGTCAAGAAAATCAAATTTGTAATACGTTTAATTCACAAATTTGTAATACGTTTAATTTATCAATATGTGTTAAAAATTGCAATATAATTGTGGCAGCGACGGCAGTGCCGACGGTTGTGGCTTTTGAAAAAAGAAAATTAAAAAAATAAAATAAAAGATATTACATTTTAAATACACCTTTTACATGGACCCATTTGATTGTGATGATAAGCAAGGCATCATCTTGTGTTTGGCAATACATGTTGAACAACATTTTGTCAGGTTGGTACGGATGGACGGTTGATATTGTTAAAAGCTGTTTTATTTTATATTTTTCGTTGTATTTCGTGCATTGATAGTTGTACATGTGAATACAACAATACATCTGCAAGATGCTAATGGAATATGAATATATGTATGGTCCCCCAAGTTGTGTTTGAAAATGAAAGAGCTTGCTGTAAAAGACATGTTCTCCTTTAATGTGGGACTACCATCTTCTATTATTGTCATTTACGACGGAAATGAAGACAATTATTCAATAAAACGATTAGGGTAACTCGTCATGAATATGGATTTACAAAAAGAGGGAGTCATGCCACCGACACAAATTAAAGGGTGTACAAAACTCGGTTAAAACAATGAACCGACAAACAATAATTGGACTCAATTGGACCAGACTTGGCCGGACCTGTAATGTTTAGGCCCGGTTATCAATCCATGATATAGAAAACGTTTGGTTCTTATTCTGTCTAGGACTAGATTTATTATTTGAATTAATAAAACATATGTTGTTTAAGCACAGAAACAGACATGAATCACTACATGTTCACGGTAGAGGTTGGGTCGTGTTCGCGGGTTGACAGGTCGAACCCGACACAAGAATAAAGATCATGTCAGACAAATAAACAGAAACATGGAATGAGCTTTTGTGAGTCGACGTGAGCAAGACTTGTTTTACCAAAATCATTTTATTATATTGCACATTAATAATCTAAAAGAAAAACAAATGTATATTAAATAATTAACTTAGACTAACAACCTAATACTCATTTTTCTTATACCTTTTAAACTTTTATATATAGTATATGATCACTTTAAGTTATAACATGAAACACATTTTTTTTAAATAAACGGGTCAACCCAAAACCCTTCAAGATGACATAACACACGACATGTTTAGCTAAGCATACTAAACGGCACCGAAACACATCAAGTTTATATCGTATCAGAAATTCACACTCATAGCTGACTGGTATAATAACAAACAAGTTTTTGGATTCCAACCTAGGTTTCGATATACAATATGAACAATTGTTATGGATGCACCAAGTAATTTTGGATGGATACAACATGAACATTCAAACTAAACCAACCACCAATGCACTACTCATGAGCAACCTATGCATTATAGACAATCACATTAATCTGTGTCTTTTTCTCATTAATTTAACCATGTTTCCTGTAATATAAATATGTATTATTATAAGTTTATTAGGTAATTGAAATATGATCAAGAGTTGCGTGTTTGTTTAAAATAGAAAGTGACGGGAGGGATTGCTGGCAGCCAAGCCAACACACCAACTGTTTTTTCCTTCTTTTTTTAACGATTATGATTAGCATTGTATTAGAGAACGTTAATGTCAGTTGCCATGTCTTAATCACCTTTCTTAACTAGTAAGAAAAAAACAACCTTTTAAATCATTATAAAATCATCATAAATATAGTCAACTCTAAGGGTGTTCAAGACCACTTCGACCGGTTTATCAAAAATTCTAGGTCGAACCACTAATTACAGTTTCGGAAAACGACAAACCAAATTGGTCGGGCTGGGTAGGTTACCCAAACCGACCAATTTTACCGGTTTAACAGTTCCGTTTTGATAGTTTAAACCGATCTTCTTTCATCTTTTTCAAAATCGTGAGTTTCTATTAAAATTTTTAAATATGCATACCTATATAAATAACAAAGAGTCAAACAACCAACTTGGTTTACCATTAAACCGTTAAACGAATAGCGAATCAAACCGTTTGGATCTCAAACGAGCCGACTTGCTTTGATTTAAACTGTCCGGTTGGTTTTAACAGTTTTTGAACACGCCAGGTGTAGGGGTGTTTGGGAATACGACTTTATCGCGTATTCAAATTTGTGGATAATCAACAATGGCAAGCAAATGAATGACTTTCAAATTCATAAAAAACAAAATTATACATTCAACATCATGAAAAATCTAACAACAAGTGTTCTGAAACAGACTAATTGAATATCTTTTCACTTTTATTATCAGAATGCAGAAATAATGGAATAGAATACAGATGCCCAAAACAACATGAAACTATAAACCCCACCAAAAAAGAAGAAGATGATGAAGATGACAATGTAAAAATAAAAGAAATAATAAAAAGCCATTCACGGGAGAATTTTACCGGCAGTGAGCTCTGATCATCACGCCGAATGTCCGTACAGATCATACGGAGCCCATAGCGAATCCAACGGGCACGGTTGCTTTGAATCAAGCCGCAGCCATGGCTTTCCGCTACCACTCCAATGGAGTAGACTCACCGGACCAGGGTGCAGGTCACGGCAGCTCCCCTTAACATTATCCCCACCTAACCCGTGCTGGTTCCACGCATGATCAATAGGCGCCACGTCTCCGGCGAAAACTAACAGAAACGGCGGTAATGATCCGAGCTCGTATATCCGGTCGGTTTTTTGGATATCCATCCACCTCTCGATCCGTTTTGTGTATCCAAACTGCCTCCATTTAGTTAGATCGATTACCATCACTCCGGTGTTAAAGTAGCACGGATTTCTATCGGAGAACGTGCCGGAATGTCGCCGGTTTGACCAGAAACCGACGGTGAAGTATTTTGTGAAATTCGCGTGACAGTATTCCGGTGCTCCGATTGTTTTTTCACCTAAGCTCGTACTCCAGAGCTTTGACACGTCATCAACAACCACCAGATCTGAATCCAAATAGATCACTCGCAGGACGCACGGTTCCAGTATATCGGCTAAGTAATTTCTGGCGTAATTAAGCGGCTGCTCCAACGCTTGTCTCACCGACGTTGAGATTAGCTTCCGAACAATCTCCGGTTCGAAATAATACACTTTAAACTTCAATTTGGGGAAAGTTGAACCAACTAGGGTTTCGAGACTCGTATCGGAGACCAGAAAGTGGAAGAAAACACTCTCCGGACACGATGAGTGTTGCAGTATAGAATGAACAGCAGCAATCGAGCCTCGTAGATACTCAAAATCGAGAGTAATCGCAACATGAACTAGAGAAGGATCGCATACGTCGCTGGAACCGCTAACCTGCTTACATCCGGCGGCGTCTCGGAAAGACGCCGCTCTTCTGAACGACGACCGGTGAGTGACGGTGGCCGGAATATGACCGGCGATGTGGCCGTCAATGTGAGTGTTAGATCTAATCGCTTCAGCAGGATGAAACGATTGCAGCGAAGGAGCGAGAACAATCATCACCATTATTGCGGAAACAAAACCTGAGAATCTGATTATCCATTGCATCTTATAATCGTGAATCACTCTCCTCCACTTGTTCCTCTTCCTTCTAAATCGCAAATCAACACCGTCCGCTAACAGATACGAAATTAGGGTTCCTTTGAGGTCCGCCACAATTGAAAAGTGAATCAATCGATCAATTAATCTAGAATTAGAGATTCGGAGCATTACCAGACGAATCTGTACTTGAATCGCTTTGGATTGATTAGAGGAAGATGCTGCCGTGAAAACGAAGCGACCTTCTTCTGATACATGGAAAGGGGGAAACGGAAAGAGAAGGTGACGACACTATGCGCCGACCAGTAAAAGTGTCGGTGTTGTTTGTTATACACTGTGCATCCTCGATTAAACCTTCTCGCCGCCGACACGTATTCCGTCCCCCAATCTTCGCCGGAGCAACGATGAGAATGAAGGACGGAGAGAAGAAGGGAGATTGTGGTTTTGTTTTTAATTTTTTTATTTTTAAATTTTAATTTTGGGGTCTGGTTCTGGAGATTGTGCGGTGACATAGTGTTATTATGTTGTTGGAATCAAGATTTGTATACTCTCTGCTTTGGTTTATTTAAAAGTTATATATATACATATACATATATTTCTACTTGTCATAAAATATGCGCTTATCTCTCTCTCACACACATCTTTTAACTAATTTTTGTTTTAAATAGAATAATTTATTTATATAATTTTCTAAACATTTATATTTATAATTATAATGATAAAGTTATACATGTTTGTTGATCAACATTTATGTTTTAAATAGAACTATATTGTAAGTATGAGTCATTTAATATTTTCTTGTAGGTTCATGATCATTAAGTGATTATATTGTAAGTGTTATCTTAATGGTTACATGTAGTTGAGGATTGACCAAGGCGGAAAGCACATCTTATCGTATAGAACATTTAAAAAATGAAGTACTTAGTCATGTTTTTAAGCATTCAACAATCTCTCGTCTGATATAATTATTTGAATATGTGTGTGGTCATGACCCAAGTCTTTAAAACTGAATGAGAAATAGTATATCCATATCAAGTCTTGGGAATTATGAATGTCATGATTTTAGTTATATAGGGACATATTCAATTAAGAACCATAATTTTGACGACAACCAAAACAACCATTGATTCTTACATAAATGCATACATGCATCCTTACTTTATATATGCACAAATGCATACATGCATCGTTAAATTTGTGTAGTAATACATGGTTCTTTTGGTTCTTGCCAAAATTATGGTTTTTAATTGAACATGTCCCTAGTTATATAAGGGACTCAATCAGTTAAAATTGATAAACGTCAGGGACTCAAATAGTAATTTACTCTATGTTTTATAAAAGATTAAAGAAATGTTCAATTTATAAAAATGTTTTATAAACAAACATATTTTTTAAAATAAAAACATTTTATAAAAATAATTATAAAAATTATTTTTTTTTTAATAAGAGAGACAGGGGGAAACAAAAAATTATAAAAATAATTAAAGAAATCTGTAAAATTAAAAGGAGAGAGAGGAGGAGAAAAATGTTAAGAATGCATATGAGACTATGAGAGTGACAGATGTCACACCAATTTTTTTATTAGAGAGTACATATCTATATCTATACTAATTGATAAACAAGTAAAATTATGGGACACATGTCAATTTTTGATGTTAGCATAATTTTCACGTCTATCTCTCATATTAAATATTATATTAAAATAATATATTTATAAATATTTAATATCAATCTAATTATGAATACTTTTAATTTAAATATGGATTGTTATTATATCATTAAACAAAAGAATTTAATATGGATTAAAATTTATCAATTACATAAAAAAATTAATACCAAGTTAAAAATAATGTATTAAAATATAATTTAATATAATTTATAACACTCACGTTAAAGTAGACATATTTTGACGAGTGTATGTGTTAAAAGATTATATTATATTTTATTCAATACGTGTTCACGGGTTTTTAAAAACGTAATTTTTTATTTACTAATTATATAACATTATATTTATTTAAGACGTTTAATACACGTGATTCTAAAATAGTATTAATAAATAGTAAATCTAGGTCATGGACTTTGTTTGGGCCAGAAGAAAATAAAGTAGCAAACTTAGAGTCCTACAGAATGGGCTAAGTTTTGGGACAGAAAAAAACTGTTGAAATACGGGTCTCCATTACTCGTTTTTGGACCGGCCTCATGGGTTAGTCGAAATATCAAATACAAACAATCTCTTTTTTTTTTGCCTGCATCTGAAAAACGTGTTTTTTAATTATATAAGATTTTGTTATTGAAGGATATGATTGATTTTAGGTGTGAAATAAAACACATTTACTCCGTGTTAAAGATGGTGGGTGAAATGTGACATTTATCAAATTACCCTTCATATTAATTTTGTTTTTATAGGATTTTAGTGCATCTATACCAATATTGCTTAGTTTAATAATCTATCAGCGATATAAACCCTTCTCTTTTTAGGTTAAAGATGACATTCATTGCTCAACAACTACCATGTTTTTACTACCCTTATTCCCTGTTTATCTCGTTTATTAGTAAAAACTTTATTACTTGTTCTGACGTCAGAGTGTAGTCACAAAGAGACGTTCCTTCTCACTGATACGTATTACTTATTCTAACGTCATAAGTAGCAACCGCCAGTCATGTAACAAATAGCATATCAATATAGTACAAGTTTTCAATATTCTTTGGTTCTTGAGGACTAGAATCTTTTAAAGGGTTTGGTTTGTACTAAAGATTTATGAGTTACAAAAACACACACATAATGAGCTTAAATGACTTTGCCAAATTTCAAATTGGTTATGTTTAGTTAGAAGTGGTCTATAGTATTAGTGTATAAATATATAGCCTTGTAATAACATTCCATCGTGTAATTTAAACCTTTCGATATCTAAATAGATCATTACAATTTTTTTATCAGGGTTAGGGTCAGTGTAGTCAAAGTCACACGGCGCAAATAAGTAGCTTGTCGTCTAGACACAAGGTGTAAAAAATACGACAATCGAAAAAAAAGTTAAACTTTATAAATACCTCGTATCTATACTGTATAATAAATAAATGTTTTGAGATGACACTTGTCACTCTCTCATGCATCTTTAGTTTTTTTCTCGACTCTCTCTCTTATTAATTACACAAATTTTTTTAATTATTTTTATAATTTTGTGTTTCACGTCTCTATCTACTATTAAATAATAATGATTTCTATAATTCTTTTTATAAAACGTTTTTCATAAATATGTAAATTTTTATTACTAGGTATATATATATCATTGCCTTTATTTAACCCGTGTAATACAACGAGTTTCTAAAATTTAATATTAATTAACATTTATTAGTTACATAAAAAAAATTAATACATAGTTAAAAAAATGTTTTAAAAATTAACTTATTAAAATTTATAATTGTCACGTAAAATTTTATTCAGCCTGTGTAATACACGGGTTTTTAAAAACATAATTTTTTTATTACTAAGTATATATATAACATTACATTTATTCAGCTCGTGTAAAAACGAAATTCTAACCTAGTACACTATATACAAGTAATATTATATTTTTATACTTATTTTTTTTCTAACAAGGAGATAAAATTTCTTTTAATCTCTTATATTCATTTCGCAGAGGTCAACTATGCATACACCACCCCACTATCCATACGCCATCTCTGATAATTATACTAATCATATAAATGTTATACTAGTCGTATATATACGACTCGTATAGATGTTAAAAATAGTACGGTACAGTGGTTAACATTTATTTGTCAAAAACAAAATATAAAAAAAACCAAATTAGACGGTGAGATCTGAGATGTCATCAACCAAAAAAGTCAAAGTAGTGGAATCCAACTGCGTGGATGAAGCCCGTGCATTAAAGAACTCAACGAGAAATATAGGTAAGGTTGCCACCACCAATCCTCCTCATTTATTATAATACCATCTTACACGTTATAAGTTATAGGCACCCTCATCTCATCTCATCTCACCTCACCTCACCTCACCTCACCTCACCTATTCTCCTAACTCACTCGCTGGTCCCAAAAATGGACGGCATGACAGCTAAAGTATACAACGGCGTAAAATGCTACTGGCGTACGAGAGGTTACAACCGCCTCGGAACCAGCGGTCGAGAACAAGAGCAGTCCGGGCAGCAGCCGCGGAGACGGCGGCGATTGTGGCGAATTAGGTTAAATCTGAAGCTGAAATTCAAGCTTCCGAGATCTCCGAAAAAGGTGTTTATTGGACTCCGTGATGCGTATGTGAGGATTATGATGAAATTGGCGAATACATCGGTGGTTAGGGGAATAACGGTTGCTGGTTACAATGGTGATGGATTTGGGAAGACGATGACGGTTAAGGAGTATGATGAGAAGGTTATTATTGAGATCTGTAAAAATTTGGCGATTAGGCAAAATCAGATCTCGTCTCAGTCTCAGATCGCTTGCTCTGGTTAAGTTAACTAATTACCTTCTAATTGGCGTATAATTAAGATGTTTATCGTTAAATACAAGTTTAATATTGCCATTGATTGGGATGAAAGTTTAGATAGCTTTTTAATTTTCATGTTGACTTGTTGTTCATCAGTTCGAAGTGGGTTAAAAACTACTATCTTGCATGGTATATGATTTTTATTTTGTGTTATTTAACGAGTATTAATTGGTAAGCGTGTCGGTTCTAAACAACATATTGCAACGGCATTTTAAAAGTTTAGGCCCAAAGTTCATTTTAAAGATTTAAATTATTTTTTTAAATGTTAATAGAAAAGAAATATGACGTCAGCAAGAGCTGTGCTGACCTCATTGTTGAACCGGAAGGCGCGTATCAAACTCGCATCGCTTGGTTTTGGTGTGCGCGCTTTACCATCAATGAGTATCGCAAGTCTTGATTTATGTTGTTTCAAATGATTCATTTTTATATATAAAAAAACATGAAACTTCAAAAAAATATAAAGAAACCACACATTTACGACTTGTATCATGTGTTAGAACGTGTATGTGTGTCGTGGACCAATCGTAGGTCGATGTTTTTCGTTCCTGACCTGTGATTTTTATATATGTAATTACTAATGATTAAATTATTAACTATTATTGCATTTGGCATTTCCTACCAAGTAATATTAATTGTTTTTTTCATTATAAGTATTAAGATTATGATTTAGTTTTTGTATTTTCGGAAAAAAAGACTTCCTATGAGATCACACTATAATTTCTATGACTCAACTCTCTAGCACGTTATGAAAAAACGTACATTGGTGGCTTTTAACATAAAAAGAATGAAAATAAATTGTTTTGACTATTTTGTTGAATATATTATTTAAAAACACAGTAGACAATGTAGAGTCCCATCGTAAAATTCATGGTGGAAAGTCATTTTTTTATAATTATTTAAAAAACTAGCCGGTCCATCTGTGTTCGACCCATTAGCTCGTAACCAAACCTGATACATCAATGATTCATGGTTTAATAAGTTAGATTGGCTGGTTTAGTTTCCAAACATTAATTTATAAAATGGAAATGCCACGTTTTCTCAAGTATTGAATCTATCATGGTGGCAAGTCATTTGGCAAACGTGTAATATTCCCAAGTGGCCAACCAAGTGTTTGTGGTTAGTTTAATGTATGAAGAAAACAAATTCAACCTACAAATAAAATATAGAATGCTTGTACTATTCAACTATTAAATCTCAAAACTAACTATTATTTTCCATTCTGCAAATTCAGATATACATAATGAGTGATTTTAATTAGTATAGCTACTCTAAAAGTTTAAATTCAAATCTATCGATATATGCATAATATAAATAACATAATTATATACTATCTTTTATAAGTGTTGACCGTTCTTCTTCCCCCACCCCCTTTAACTTTAATGAAATGGTCACATCCAAGTTTCCAAAGTTTTAAATATATCTTACACTATCTATAATCTGATTTTTTCTTAACAACTTTCGTGCTTATTTATTTATTTTTTTCTTGACGTCCCGGTATAATTATTTTTAAAAATGAGTCATATTAAAAAAATAGGTATTTTAGGTATCGTGGGTTATATCGACTAACGGTGACGTGATAACACCATGAAAAATGAGAGCGACACCTACTGAAAGTCATCAGTACCATTAATAAACTGTCTTTTATTTATGTTTTGATATCCACAACCGACTCGTCGTAACTTCATACATTTCTTTTATGTATTTAACTACGATTTATTTGGTGCTATGTGACTGCTTCAACCGTTTAAGGTCCGCCTCCCAAATTTTCTAGTTATATTAATTAACGTGACCCCATAAGTTATATTATTTTTTTTGAAAAAATGTTACTCGTATTCTATTTTACACCAATAATTCTAAACTATAGGTTTAAACTTTCGACCTCCCTTTTAAGAAACACGTGTCTCTACCAAATAAGCTAGCCTCAAATTCATAACCCAATATTATTAATAATAATTCTACGATATTCAAGCAAAAGGAAGGCAATTTTTAATTGGCATAATCATAAATAATGAGAAGAAACGAGACGTGATTCATTATTGGGATGGGAGGCTGGCACATGTCATTGCCTCTATAAGTTAAGCTCACCGACACGTTCTTTTATATATAAAGAATCCGTTTAATCTTATGAAGGTTCACGAGTATTTAGAATGATTAATGGTTGTTTGGTTTATTAAAAACTGAATCATTAAAAATTCTTAATGGTTCAACATTGTTTTTTAACTGAACTATTAAGAGTCTGGACACACTATTAAAAGGCTGACAAAATCTGAAACAAACACCATTTATCTCTGAATCAATCAGAGGTACTCTTTTAATGGAATTATTAATTAAGACACATAAGAATTGTTTCATGAGATGTAATATGTCATATTATATTAATAAAGTATACTATTCAAATTATATAAAATTGTTTCATCTTATTTTCATCGTTTTCTATTTTATTTGACCGATTAATTTAATTTTGACTCCACTCATTTTGACTTAACTTTCACGAAACAAGGAAGCCCAAAGGAAAGGTGACGTGAGATACAAACTACCAAAAAAATGGTACGGCGATCTGCACACTTACACATGCTTCTTCGCTATAAGTAAAACCCTCAAAATCTTCATTCAATCAATTCATTAGAAATTATGGACCACAAAATATCCTTCTTATTCATAATTTCAATTTTGGTTACAAATGTAACCCCAAGAACCACAAGTTTGTCAAAAGATCAAGTAGCATGTACAATGTGCAATGTTTGCGACAACCCATGTCAACCCCCGGAAATTATCCCCTCTCCGCCACCTCCCCCTCCCACCACCGACACGAACTGCCCACCACCGCCCTCTCAACCACAACCACAACCACAACCACAACCTCAGCCCACCACACCATCGGTTCCAACTTTTTCTTATTATTCCCCTCCCCCTCCAATCCCCACTGGCGGTGGGGGTGGTTACGGCTACCCTACAATGCAGACGCCGCCACCAAACCCGATTGTCCCCTACTACCCATACTATTATTACAACCCACCACCTTCGCGTCATAAATCATCCTCAATTAAATTGCAGATTAACCCGATTCATATGGTCATTTTGTCACTTATGTTTTTTTTAACAAATCCTTGATCTTCTAAGATAGATATATCACAACAGGATTTGAACCCCTAATCTTTTGGTTGTGGGGTACATCACTTGACCACCAAAATGTCCTCTTAGGGACATCTTGTCACGTATATCTCGTTTTATTTTACAATTAAAATTTGTGATATATATACACATAATCCTATAAGATAATAAGTTCTTCTCCCTGATATTTACCTTGGTTACATATGGAAGAGTATGCTGCTGCAGATGAACAAGTTATTTGCTAGAGATGAAGATGGAGGGAAGAAGCAGCAGAGTAGTGTTTTAAACTTGAAATATTATTTTTGTAACAAGTTGCAATTATAAGATAATTTTTATTTATAAATATAGTTTCTGTAATTTATAGTTACTGAAAATAGCAACAAATATGTACACGGTTATTAATAATAGCAACATAAACATTATTATATATATAAACTAAAAATATGCTACTATGTAATATATTCAATAATATTTAGAAACTATGATTTTAATAATTCAAACTATAATTTACTTGTTGATAATAATTCATTTTGTAATTAGACCAATGATAATCAAAACATTTACTTGTGTTGTCAAAGACAATATGACTCGCGTAATAGATTTACAATATATTTCGTCTACAACATTTATTATGAGTGAAATAGGAAAACATACTAATTTACTAGAAGGGGTTTTAAATGCAAATTATGTGTTCTCATGATGTTGTTCTTATGTCATTTATGCCTTATTCACATCTTCTTTGTGAACCTGATGGGTATTGAATAATCGTTGTATACATAGACAGACAGGTATTGAATGATCATTGTATGGAAGCAGGTAGGGGACACGATTGTAATTTGTATAACTGAATACGAGACTGGTATTACCAATATCCGACCAATTTCCATCCTTGCTCTTAATTATGTTCATGTAACACAATTCTTTATACACATTGCTTTCAGAAAACCTTAGATACTAATATTAAATGGGTTGAAAATTGATGAGTTGACTCGCTTGTTTCAAATGGTATATGAAAATTCTCAAAGAACACCAAAATTTGAGAAGATCATGGGTTCAAGTCTCACTCATAACAGAAATTAAGAAATTTGTTTTTCAAAAAATAAAGGCGGGTCAACCCATTTATAACATTAAACCGTTTAAACATAGCCCAAAATATGATTATTTTGATGTTAACTTCGTGTCATGAATAGAATTGTTATCTCATAAGGAGTAAACAATTAACACACGTAGTTTTCTAAAATTTGTATACTAATAATACCCTAAATTTACTAGGAGTTTATGTATTATTAAGAAAGTGTATGTATTGCGGGTAGAGATGGAAAAAAACCGGTTTATATTTCCGAAACGGTTTATAACCCAACTCGGTACCTTAAAAAAACCGGTTTAGCCCAAATCGGTTAGAACCATACCCAAACCGCCTGGCTTTATACCAGTTCGTGTCCTCGCGCTCCCAAACCGGTTTTAACCCGCACAAACTGGTTTGTATAGGGTTCTATATTTTCCAACTCAAACCGGGTTGTGCTCTGAACCAGTTTCCACACAAACCGATTTTTATAATTTTGATTAAATTTTTTTAAATAGAAAGACTATTAAAAGATAGGCCAATATTATGTTCAGCCCATTTGAAATGTGACATAAACAGAAACAGAAACAGAAACAGACCAACGGCCCATTAATTTATTGGGCAATAGAATCACGGAATAATCTGAACATCTATTATCAAAAATTACGAAAAGATTTAAAATTGGTTTCTGATAACCATTATTTAATACTTATAAGGAAATGATTATTACTACGTTATACAAACGTTACGTATATAGTGAAGACCATTTATACATGCTCGCTACTTCGTGAACCCAACACATTATTCTATAAACCTTTAGAACAAACTGAAATAAGTCTTAAAACTAATGCAAACTAACTGAAAATACACCTTGCTACATAGGGTTTCAAGGCCTAAAATAAAGTTCAAACTTAATGTTTTTTTTTGTAAATAAATTTTATTTAGCTTACAAGGCTTCTCAGATTTATTTTTAATTGTGATCTGATAAATTTTAGACCTTTATAATTTATGTTGTTATAACAAATAATTTTAATTTATATGTGTATACTATAAATAAATATTTATCTTTTTTTAACGACATTAAGAATTTTATAAGTACAAACTATTGAACAACCCAGGAGTCCATTAGGTTAAGTAGAGATTCCTATTACATGATTTGGACACTAAATTTTAAAAATTAAAAGTTTTAAATTATGCATAAACATAACATATTTGGTCTTTGAAATAGATGATAGTAAACTTTTTTTTAAATACTTTAAAAATGATCAAAATACCCCTTAGAAAATTAAAAAATATGTTTTATAAGTGGCGGTGCCGCCTGAGAACTAGGGGTATATATATAAGTTTTTTTATTTAGGGGTATTTTGGTCATTTTCAAAATATTTAACTGAAAATTTAACTGTTATCAACTCGAGGGATCAAACATGTTACGCTTATGTATATTTTGAGATTGTTAGTGTAATTTTTCAAAGTTACATACCAAATTTAAAATTTAAACATACCACACGGACCATTAGTCTGGTTAACTCTATATATATATTTTTTTGTTTACATATCAATTGTAAATTAAATGCAACTAGCTTTCATATACAAATTATGCATTATGCGTTAACTTACAAAATACTTCACGTTTACACTCGTATCTTTTTTTTTATGTTACGAGATTTGAATTTTTAAGTAGTTTCGTGTTATTATAAAACTAAATAAAAATTACATAATTAAAAAGATTTACACAATATCCATATGAAAATGATTGGTCGACTTATCACCATCTTCTACAACATATTTAAACACTAATGATAGTAAGAAACACACACCATCGATCATGTATCAACATCAACCCTAGAACAACACTATTGATACTCTGCATGTCTGGCTTGAACGTTAAAATGGTTTAACCATTCTAACATAGTGTTTCCATATCTTCATTGGATCTTCTCCAAATCATCTTTGCACCTAAGCATTTCAATTCTTTATCACAATTCAAAACAAAAGAGGTATTAACCATTAACCCTCTTGTAAGATTACTAAATGATATGTTATAGTTAACAATAGTGTTTGATAGCACTCACATGACCGCGCAACTTAATGTCTATAAACTACACACTAACAACACTAATGACAATCTTCAGAGTTGAAACTAGAGTATACATAGCGGTGAGGATGAGAAAAAAATTATCGATTTTATGGTATAATTTAAAAAAAGGTAAATTGATTTTTAATTATCCAAATTATGACTCATTAACTAATAATAATAATCAAAATTAACAGTTTGGTTGTTGATAATCACAACTTTCACTTTTGTTATCAGTGACAGTTCCAATACGATAATCGTCATAGATTTACACTATTTTCGCTCAAAATGACGATTTTAAATGAAATTGAGAAACGTAAAAGTGAAATCGAGCGGGAATAGAGTGTAAACATATGATGATTATGCTACTGAGATTGTCATTGCACTACTAGAAAACATATATATTTCCTACAAAAGTTTCCGACAAATTACCAACAAAAAAAATTTCCTACAAGTTAGCGACAAATTTCCGACAAAACAAAAACAAAAAAGTAACTATACGATTTCCTACAATTTTCTGACAAATTTATTAAGTAGGTTAACTTGTTTATTTACTATAATCGTCAGAATATTGTTGGAAGTTGCCGACGAAAGGCTTTTGTCACTAAATCGTCGGAAAATTAGTCGGGTGTTTGTCGGAAAAAAACATTTTCTTCGAGGTTGTTTCCTACGAGGTTTTTTCCAACAAACATTTTTTTGTCGGAAACTTGCCGCTAACGACCAATTCCGACAAATTTACCACAAAATTGCTGTCGCAAGTTTTTCATTTTTTAGTAGTGAGTTTTCGTGGGAAATTTGTCGGAATTGATCTTTAGCGACAAGTTTCAGACAAAAAATTGTTTGTTAGAAAAAACCCCGTAGGAAATTTTTTTTCCGACGAATTAACAACAAAAGCCTTTCGTCGGTAATTTCCGACAATATTCCGACGATTATAGTAAATAAATAAGTTAACTTATTTAATAAATTTGTCGAAAAATTGTAGGAAATCGTGTTGTTACCTTTTGTTTTTGTTTTATCGGAAATTTGTCGCTAACTTGTGAGAAATTTCTTTTGTCGGAAACTTTTGTAGGAAACATATATGTTTTCTAGTAGTGTTGACAACAAACGTGTAAATTAAAATTATCACAAAAAAAACTGTTAGCTTGAATTATTTTCAGTTAATTAGTAATAATTTAGATTATTAAAAAATAATTTCTCAAAATAAAAATAATATATAAAAGTTACTTACGTATAAGAAATAGTGATAAAAGTCAATAATGATGACTATTATCCTTTTACCCATCACTCCCGTAACTAACGTCTATTTAAATTTAAATACATGTGACCAACACTTCATCTAATCATTAAATATATCTTTCTCCGTGATTCATATTTCTCTTTGCATTTTTACTCTTTATTTTTATCCTCCCTACGTACATACATACATCATGATAAGCGGTGTAAAAACTGTGATGTATATAAATTATTACCTATCCGTGAATATACATGTATTTATAATAAATGACTAATTCCTAGTATGTCACACACATACATACATGCATGTAGAAAAGTTGAGCAATAAATTAAAAAAATGCGGTGCTCTTACTATACCCCTAGAAAACTATCATCATCTATTGTAATGCTCTCCCATGGCCATGACAACATGTTACCATCATCCTCACCTCCAAACCCTAAAACACCATCTTCATGAATATCAAAATCCCAACTCCAATTATCAAATGAGTTTGTAGTTGATGAGCTTGAACCACCAACCTCCACTTGACCACTTACATCTTTCATGGCTTGTGTCACACTCATGGGCTCACTAGTCACACCCATCGAGCCACCACCCTCAACCATGGTTAGCATATCTGTGTCCATAATATTGTCAATAAAGCAAAGCATCTCATCTTCATAACTAGTGTCACATGAGTCAACCTTGGTTTGTTGTTTAGTAGGTTGTTCCTCTGGTTGAACTATTTTGTGGTTCGTTACGGGGGACACTTTATGAGCTTTGTTTATCTTCATGGTGGACTGGCTGGTTCTGTCTTTGCGATTGTTGATGGTGGGTATGAGGTTTATAGCCGGTGGGTTCGTCGGGCGTCTTGACGGGAGGATTTTTTGGCTAAGGTGCGAGTTCCAGTAGTTTTTTATTTCGTTGTCTGTTCGCCCGGGCAAGTGGGCAGCTATCAAAGACCACCTAAATAATAATAATAATAATAATAAGTTGAACTTATGAAATATTGCATTTTATGGTTTTTAAAATTATAAAATAAATGTCACTTTAGTGGGGTAAAGTTTTATTAAAATAAAGTTGATTTTTCAGTGACATTTTTATGTTGTCATCATTAAATCACGGGTAAATTGACAAGGAGACGTGTGACCTCAATGAATGTAACCCAACATTTGTCACAAAAATGATATAAAGTAATTACAGTGTCGGGTTAGGTTAAGATGATCATTTAGATCACCATTCGTCATAAATTTAACGACACTTTAACATGCGGAATTATTAGAGTTAAACGTCAAGGGATCTGGAAATATACGAGTACGAACCTGTTACCTAAAGAAGCGTGTAAATTGGCTATTAGATGTTCCTCTTCCTTAGATATATTACCTCTTCTTAAATCAGATCTCAAGTAGTTAATCCATCTTAATCTACAACTCTTGCCACACCTCATCAACCCTATGAAAAACATAGACACTCGCGTTAACTTTGAAAATACAGTATAATATAATGTAATATAAACTCGTTTTAAAACATATACATTTATATACACAAACATACCAGCATTTTTTGGTAAAGATCTCCATGACCCTTCCCCGTGAACTTTGATGTAGTTATTGAGTATCTCGTCTTCTTCAGCCGTCCACCGTCCCCTCTTCAACCCGACCTTTTCGCAACACGGGGCTCTTCCCATCTTTGAACCCAAATGTTGTATGGTTATATATTTTGTTAGGGGGAGTGTTTGGTTTGGTGTATATATAGTAGGTGAAGTAGTAGAAAAGTGTATGTAGTTTGTGGAATATTAAAATGTTTTGTATTTATTTGAAAATAAATGATAGGAAAAAGAGAGTGATGTAACAAGAAGAAAAGAGTGAGTGTGTGTGGTGTCATGGTTTGCCACGATTAATTGTTGTACATACGCCGACTAAGTTTGTCGTGTCTTATTGAGTATCTAGGGCTGGTGACGGGGCATCCATCTCCCACGTTTTCACCCTCCACATTTTCTCTATTTTCCAACCCCCTTTCTTGTTTTCCTTTCAATAACTAGTGTACTCAAAAGTCAATTCGTCAACTTTGACATTTTTAAAGGTTTTTTTTATTACGATGAAAACTCGTTACGGCCTAGTGGACCCGTAAATGTCTTGCTAACCAACAAAGTCAGGTAAAAGACAACTTGTGTTGAGAGTGTGGTTTTAAAGACGGTTAAGGGAGGAAAATCTTGTGTTGTGAGCGTGGTCATTATATTCTCACATGTTAGGATCCTAAGCAAAATATATATATATTTTTTCTTTTACGAAAAAGACCTTAATTTTAGAATCCGCTTTAAACCAAAAAAAAATTAAGTCAAACCTATCCACCAATGTGATAACCACTTCTTGAAAATATCACTAACATATTACATAAATCAATAAATATCTCTAACCTGCTTAATATTTCTAATATCATAATTTCTAGTACTTTAACCAATTTTATAAACTGTGTTATTTAGGTGGAAATATATGATGATTATGTTACTAGGACTGTCATTGACAACAAAAGTGAAAGTTGAGATTATTACCAGCCAAACTGTTAGTTCGGATTATTATTTGCCAATGAGTAATAGTTTGGATTATTAAAAACCAATTTTCCTAGATAAAATAACGAAAAAACAATATATAACTAGATAAAATAAGAAGCTTTCTAAAATCGAAATTATAAAAGATATTAGTTTATTAAGTTTACAACGTTAATTTATAATATTTAGGGTTTGGTTCATGAGAAAACTAGAAAAAAAAACTCTTCTCAAATTTTAAACCTTAATAACTTTTTCATATGTTATTATTTTTTTAAAACAAGTACACCGATAGATTAAGCATTTTTTATATTTACTTTGAGTATAATGTTCTATATATAAAAACAAAAAAGTAACGTGTGATTTTTTTGATACTGCATATATATACTGCATATATGCAGTATGATCATATTACATATATACAGTATCGAATAAATCTGACACGTTAAAAAAGTTTTTTTTAATATATCAATAATATGCTTAAATTAAAGATAAAAAATGCTCGATTTTATAGTATAGTTTTTTTTAAATGAATGTTTAAAAAGTTATGAAGGTTTAAAAATTAAAGGAAAAGAGTTTACAGTTTTCTTACAAAAGATAAATTTATACTTACAAATCTTTTTTTAGTAGTTATTATCTCATACATAAGTACAGATATAGATATATACATAAGAGCATTTACATCAGTTTCTGCATATTTGTGAGAGTGTGTTTTACATATTTTAGGAAGTGGTTTATAATGGTTGTGAGTGTAGAAAAGAGAAAATGTACAACTTTTTTGTATATTTGGGGAAAACACTTTTCACACATATTTGGAGAAAATGTAATGATAAAGGTATAAAAAGTATTATTTAATTAAAAAGGAGAAATTTTTTTAATGATTTTTATTGTAATTATAGAGATGGGGATAAGAAAACTGATATAAATGCTCTACACACATAATATTAGTGTTGCAAAAAGTGAATTCCCATAATGTTGTGAATACTTTCGAATTATGTGATAATTTTATACATACATATGAAACTTTCAAAGTAGGGATGAGCTTTTGGTACCCAGTACTAGTACCGATACCCGTACCGAACCGGTACCGAAAAACCAAAACAGGTACCGGTACTTGATTTTTTCTGATTTCGGTATCAGTACTGTCGGTACCGGTACCTGTAATTTACCAAAAAAATACCCTTTTAGTCCCGAAAATACGAAGGGTCTTTTTTTAATAGAAATTTTTTAACATCGTTTGCTTTTTTAACCATTCTTTTCAAAACCATTCGGATTTTTTAAACATCATTTTTCAAAACCGTTTTTTTCTAAACATCTTTGTTTAAAACCTTTCGTTTTGTCAAACGTTTTTTAAAAGGTTCAATTTGTCTAAACGTCTTTTTTTTAATCGTTCTTTTTTTCTAAACGTCTTTTTTAAAATCATTCCTTTTGTCGAAACGTCTTTTTTAAAAAGCGTTCATTTTTTCTAAACATCTTTTTGAAACCGCTCGTTTCTTAAAATGATGGATTTTGAAAACAGGAATTAAAAAAAGCGTTTTGAAAAAAAAATATATTTAGACATTGAACAAAAGGAAAGATACGTTTTTTTTCAGTTTAAAAAAATATTTAAACACTAAACAAAAAGAAAGTATTTAAAATTGCTTTGGTGGAATGAAAGCAGTTCACATTTTTTTTAAATGAAGTTTGAATTTTTTATTTTTTCAAAACGTTCATTATTTTTTAATTCCTTTTTTAAATAACCGTCATTTTAAATAGGTCGACTCATGAACTCGTTAAAAATAACGGCTATAAAAAAGATATTTAACAAAACGAACGGTATTAAAACCAATAATTTATGAAAATTTTTATTCGGGTACCAAACAGGTACCGAGTACCGAAATATAGGTACCAATTCTATATTTTCGGTACCGGTATCGGTACCCGTTTTCCAACAAAATTCGGGACCTGTACTTTCGGTGTCGGTATCGGTTCGGTACGGGTACGGTGCCGATCTCATCCTTATTTCAAAGTATCATATATTCTAATTCAGAATCTATACTATATAATAAATAAAAATTTCTCAATGCTTATTAATTCTTATAAAATTTTTCATATTTTCAATAATAAATACACTTCCATAAAAAATTTTCATATTAATCATTATAAAATTTTTCACGTCTCTCTCTCATAATAAATGCACTTCTATATTTTTAATAATAATATATTTTAAACAAATATTATAATAGTAAAACACATTTATTTTAATTTTTCTCATATTATAAGAAAACTTTGAAATGTAATTACCTATTTTATGTGTTTCAATCAAATAGTAAATGAAAGTCAAATTAAATTGAGTAGTATTTAATGTATTTTTTAAACTCAATTATATATTAACTTTTACATATTTTTTTATTTTGTTTTCTATTGTTAATATATGTAATACATTTTTTTACCTATAAGATACATATATAAATATTTAAAAATTATATGTATTGATATTTTTTCACCCTGTGTAGTACACAGGTTATAAGTTAGTATAATATATATCATTTCATAGTAAATAAAATATAAAATTTAGTTATTTTACTTCTACTTTATTAAAACTAATGCTAGATGTGACTTTTAAGTGACAAAATTTGGGGAAAAAAAAATAAAGCTCGGGACTCCTAGAAACCTAAAAATATACAGATTATATATGCAAATGAATCAAACATCTAGTGAGCTACTTTAAATCAGATTGCAAAAAGCTCAGATCGGGCCAACTTAAATGACCTCAAGTCCGGGCTTATATTGGAGATTATTTAATAAACGACCTCGAACCCAAGTTTCACATATCGAGATTGACTGGGCGTACAAACATAAACGAGACTATTATTTATATGATTTTTACTAAATATATTAAATATTTTTACTAAATATATTAAATAACAATTGTATACGAATCTTCAACGTAATAAATGATTATATTAGTTGACACATGTAACCACCAAATTCTTTCTCATATTTATTTTCCAGCCCAAACTAAAAGATCCGGAAACTATTTACACGCGGGTTATATGACCTGAATTGGAACTCGCGGATCCTATGATTTACCCGAAAATTGGGGAAAATAACCCTAATTCTAAATTTTCTGCTGTCAGCTTCTCCGATGGCCTCTGAAACAAAGTTTGGGAAAATTAGATGGAGGAAGGCAAGTTTTACTTCCGTCACTCTCAACGCCACCGTTCCGATCAACCACCGACGATAAATCTCTCACCGGTAAAATATCTACACATATTCTCAGTTTATCCTAACGTTTGTGTTCCATTTCATCTTAACGTATATCATGCTTCACATATAAAAGATAACCGTCATTATAATTTGATCAAATTCGAATTTTGTCAGTTACTGTTTGTATTTATTCATGCGATAATGTCCGCATCATTGTAGATCACAGCTGTAGAGTTCTTACAAGTATTTATCATTTATCTATTTTTTGGGTGAATAACTGCAACTTTTTCCTGCGTAAACCTTTACCAAAGAGTAGAAATTCACATTTGCTTTTCAGTTTGGCTCACCGCAAAAGAAGCAGTCATGTGAGAATATGCATTCAAGGTGTTCGACGAAATGCCTCTGAGAAAGTCAAAGTTGTGGTGTCGATAGACGCCCTAGAGTTAGGCAATGTGCATGATTTGGTTACTGAAAAAGTGATTCATTTTTATAGAACTCTGTTGATTCAAGAAAGTACGACCAAGGAGTTGCTTAAGTTGGTTCAGACCAAGATATTGGATAAAATTGTGGGTTTGAAAACATAACAGTGTTTTAATACTGGAGTTAATGAAGATCTGTCTATTGAGAAACTTTCGGTGTTGAAATGGCTTATGCAAGAGACCTATGAGTTGGGTTATTTATGGGGTGAAAGCTAGGGTTTAACACAGTGGTGGTTGAAGTTGGTCCTGGGTTGTCTTTCACTACAGCTTGGTTTGCGAATGCTATGTCCACATTTCACGCATGTGGGGGTATCGAAAGTCAAAATATTAGAACGATCAAGGAGGTATCTTTTATATGTAAAAGTTGAAAGTGGACCACTTCTATATTGTCAAATTGTTGATTTTGCTGTAATGGTGCATGATAGAATGACCGAGTGTGTTTATCTGGATAAACCTGTTTCGTTCAAAACAAGTATAGTTCATGGGGAGGTTTATTATGTGCCTGTTATGGAAAAGGGTAGAAACGCATTGGAGAAAATTAACCAATGTTGGGGTAAATTATACAAATGATCATATGCAAAAAGGTAAGATACGAATATTTTGATATTTAACCTATCATCTTTAGACACTTACATGGAAGGTACATAGTGCAGCACATAGGATTATAAGTGTTTCGACCAGCCCTTTGACTGGAATCAACAAAGTTATCAGGTTCATATTACACTATTTCATGTTCTCAACTTTCAAGAATGTATGTGATTAAGTGTTTTCGGTGGTAATACTTATTTAACTATGCTCTTTTACATTGATATTTGGATGGTAAATTCCTATAAATGCCGCCAGGGCAAGGATAGAACTATTAGGTGTTCGGATATTGAACACAGGGAGTTGTCTAGGTATTTATTTAATTCTTCTAGAATTGTGTTCGTAGTGGTTGAAAATTATACAAAATGATCATATGCAAAAAGGTAAGATATGAATATTTTGATATTTAACCTATCATCTTTAGACACTTATATGTTATTTGATAATTGCTACAGGAAGCTGGACTTGACACTACAGAAAACATTTCTCATCAATTGGAGGTTCCACTATCTTTTCTTGATAAAGTTATTAAAACTTATCATTTGTTTAAAGTTAAATGTTAATTTTCCTATTTCATTATAGTTGGAAACGAGCCATGAAGAGCCGGAGAAATGTAGGAACAACATAAATTCTTGCTTATATAAGAGTGCAAAATTCTGTAGGGAAATGAAGGATATGATGTTACTGTTATTAAGAATTCAAATGTAGAAGTATGTTGCTTTAAGTTCTCATTAGTTTAATTTTTTTATTGTTCGCAATAAAAATTTGTAAGTTATGTAAATTTTTGTACATATTATACAATTATATAATTTCTATTATACAAATTATTTGTAAATTTTTATACACATTATTGTACTTTCACTTTTTTATTATACAACCCCGTGTAATACACGGGTCTATAACCTAGTAAAGTAATAAACAAATATTAATTGGGTCCGAGTTTAAAAAACTACGCACGAGTCGAGCTTGAACTTTAGAATGCATCTCTAAACTCTAACGAACTCAAACTCTACTAAATTAAACAAGCTGAGCTTGAGTTACTGATCAACCAACTACTAAAATTGAATGGAATTATGAAGGAAGGGGATGTAAAATTGCAGGAGAAAATACATGTGAAAAAAAGAATTCAAAATATAGGTGATAAGGAGTTCATACCTAGAAATTAAAGAACTCAAATTAAGAGCAGATGACTTAAGTGAATCAAGAAAAGAGATATTCAAACGGACATGTTGCAATCAACAAATCAAACTGGAATCGAAGCAAAATCTGAATCGAATATTCGAATCAACACCGGATCAATCAAAAGGAATCAATCAATTGAGATTTATTGTGGTAGTTATTTTATATATAAGACGAGTAAATTGTTATATATTAAAATGTTATTATAAAAGTAATATTTTAAATTTAGTTTGAGTATTTGATATTTAAAAGATAACTAAGGCTTAAGGGGACTGTCCGCACGGTGCGGTGGGGATTTTGTACAACTACATTTGCAATTTGATGTTTAAAAAGACATCTACACGTGTTTTATGTAGATGGTAGCCATATTGACCCGTTAAAAATAATAGTAATAAACTAATAATATTAAAGCTAAAAAAACAACAACAAAAATAATATTAATACGTTAGAATCTTGTGTATTACACGGAAAAAATATATATAATGTTATATAATTAGTAATAAAAAATTACGTTTTATAAACTCGTGTATTACACGAGTTGAATAAAATATAATGTAGTCTTTTAACACATACACTCGTCAAAATATGTTTACTTTAACGTGACAGTTTTAAATTATATTAAGTTAATTTTTGAAAAGTTTTTTTTAACTTGGCATTAATTTTTTTTATGTAATTGATAAATGGTAGTCCATATTAAATTCATTTGTTTAATGATATAATAACAATCCATAATTAAATACAAAATATTCATAGTTAGATTGCTATTAAATATTTAAAAATAGATTTCTTTTAATATAGTATTTAGGGTCATTTACATATATCCCTTTCCTAAGTTCGTTTATTACATATTTACCTAACCCTAATGTTTAATTACATATTTCCCTTCCTAAAACTTATATATTACATATATATCCAGTTCATTTAAAACAAATTATTTTATTACCATTTTACCCTTAATGAACCATTTAAAGCACTACTTACATTTACCCCCTTCTTATTATTTGTGAGGGACAATTGAGTAATTTTAAGTTAATTGGGGAAATATGTAATTAAAGTTAATTTTGTGTCGACAACGTATGACTTATTTTATTATTTTGGTAGATAAAATTCGTTAATGTTTTTCACTTTCTTTAAACGGTTTTGTTTTCGTGTTTTTTTAATTGTTAACTTTTTTTAACAGCTTTGTTACATATTCGTTTTTTAATTAAGTTTTTGAATATTACTAACTATTTCACCACAACCAGTGAGTATGCGTAAAGGTTTCGCTTTTTTTGTATAAAGTTTTGAATACGTTTATTTTCGTACACGAAAGCTTTTTTAACGGTTTCGTTTTTCTAGATAATATCTTTAATATTATCAACGCTCTATTACATGTTTTATTTTTTAAAGTATTGCGTATTTTAACGTGCAAGTTAACGCGTCACAAAAGCGCGTGACTCTTCGAAGATTTTTATTCATTTAGCGGTTTAGGTTCTTATACTTTTTATTAAGTTTCGAAGCCGTTTGGCGTTTATAAGGTTCGATGTTGTTTAACAATTTAGCTTTGTTTTTCTTTTATAAGATTCGATGCGGTTTAACGTCACCTATTTAACAAGTCGCCGTGCGCAGAGGTCACATCGCGATTTTTAACTTACTAGTTAATTTCTATTATTAACTTATAATTTTTAAATGATTTGTGTGGGATTGATTCGTTGGCTTTTTTGCTGGTGAAAGTGACAGGGTGGCATCTGTGTAGTACGTGGCTCGATTATATTGGTCAATACGCGTGGAAGCTTTCACTGATTTGCTTCTGCTACTTACACGTCAGCAAAACGGTATGTAAAAATGTAAATATTGGCTGATGTTGCCGTTTGATTACATTTCTGATTTCTTCCAAAATTTTGCGTGATGATCGTCTGTAATTCCACACTGTTTTTGATAACTGTATAACAGAGTGTTTATGTGCCTCGATTTTTAACCAATTGATAAAATTATTACTCATAACTCGTTAGATTCGATTCGGAACCCTAGATTTCATGGCGCATTATAAATCAAAACTGTTGTTCTTAGTCTGCTTATCACTATTACTTATTTCTAATGCAGCGTAAGTGCAAATTTCTGAATTTCATTTCATCTGAATGATCCTGTTTATGAATCGTTATAAATCTATGGCTATTCGAATTTGGATTGCTTCAGGAAAAGTTATTATGATATTCTTCAAGTTCCAAAAGGTGCGTCAGATGATCAGATCAAACGGTCGTATAGAAAACTCGCATTGAAGTATCATCCTGATAAGAATCAAGGAAATGAAGAGGCTAATAAAAAATTCGCTGAAATTAACAACGGTATTTGCGTAGTTTATGTTCTCTTCTGCATTTTGTGCATATAGGAATGCTATTATTTGGTTTGAATCGGTTTTTCAGCTTACGAGGTGCTATCGGACAGTGAGAAGAGGAGTGTTTATGATAGGTATGGTGAAGAAGGTCTGAAACAGCATGCTGCTGGTGGCGGAAGGGGCGGCGGAATGGATTTTCAAGATATATTTAAATCGTAAGCTTATGCACTCCGGCCTCGGCTTATTTATTTGATTGCCAAATTTTTATATGTCATTGCGTGGATGTGATAACCAAGGGTACGGAATTACATAGACTAGTTCATAAGATGGATTCTCTGTATGAGGAGATTATCTATAACAACAACAAATGTATGCTTAGATAGTTATATTATAACCTTCTGATATGTAGTTATGATATTGCTTTGTTTGAAGGGGGACGAAATCTTCTAAACTCTGGTTGCGAGTTAAATACATGCTTCTTATATCAAATACTGAACGAAATACTTGGCATGAAGCCTATTACACTTGGTTTTGTTGTGATTTCTGAGTTTGCATAAAGTCATCCTGTTGATTTGATGTAAATCTTTTTAATAGACTCAACATCGCATAACACTATGCCAATTGTCAATTAGGAGGATGATTAGCGAGAGCTGTAGGGGAGTTATCTTTGTTTTTCCGATTGAGACACTGATTATTGGAGGCTGGAAGCCCTATGAGGCTATGATCTATTTTGCCTTTTAAGAAGAGAAATGAATTTGTCCAAGTGTATTGATCTATTACTTAAGCAAGATAATCTGCAATGTTCCATTAAAGTTTTTTCAGTTCAGTGGAAATTTACTTTGCAAAGATCAAACAAAATTAATAGCTTATGTTTTCTGTAGTGTCAGACAACTTCCTAGGAATGACTTTCATGTATATTGCAAATGAGTTCCAAGTTTACAGGTAGTGCATGTGTCTTTTAATCACATAACGATAAGGGTTCAGTTTAAATACCTGGGTAAGATAAAAATATCCCAGACATAACACTAGATCTCTAGTAATACACCTGACAAATGTTGGTAATGCTCATCCCTTTTACTTATTGGGTGTTTGGGATTGTTTATTAAAAGTTAAAACTCATTATCTGCTTATTGACCACTCTTTTGAGGGTGATTGGGATTGATTATCCGATTATGTTAGAGTGAAATAAGATGTTCTGAATAAGCACTTAAGCAGTTTGAAGTTGCTTATTCCAATCTACTTATTCCAAAAGGCAGCAAGCAGTTAACAACTTTAATAAGCAATTCCAAACACTCCCTAATACCAATCCTAGACTCCTGCCACTAAATTAACTACATGAAGTAATTTCCAGGTTTTTTGGTGGTGGTGGAGGAGGACATGATGAGGAAGAGAAAGTTGCAAGAGGTGATGATGTCATCGTTGACTTCGACGCAACATTGGAGGATTTATACATGGGAGGGTCATTAAAGGTGATGATAACTTTATTAATCTACTTTAACCAGCTAATCGTACAACCTTTATTTAACTACACATTATAGGCTTAAGGCACTCACTTCATTTTGTTAGCACCTTAAAATAAATCATGGCCACAAGTAGTTTTAGAGTTTTAACAGCGTCAATTCTGAACCATTTGATGTATATTACACACTTATGCTTAAGCAGGAATGTGTAAATATTTCCTCATGATAGTTTGCATATTAATCTAGTTCTGCTGATTTTCTAAGCTTTTATTTGTAAATTGTTGCTTAATTTTATAGGTATGGAGGGAGAAGAACGTTTTAAAGCCAGCTCCAGGCAAAAGACAGTGTAACTGTAGGAATGAGGTTTATCACAGGCAAATTGGTCCAGGGATGTACCAACAGATGACAGAGCAGGTACACTATTTCTTTATTAACATATAAGATGCCACTTCGTTTGCACTCAAGAATCACTATGGATATGTTGTGTTTAATAATAGGATGGAATGAGAATGGAAATGGGTATGGGTATGGAACTCTAAACACTGCCCTTTAGGTGGGTTTGTAGAAACCCCTGTTTTATGGGTATCGACCCCATTCATTCAAACCCAAACACCCCCTAAGTCTCCCTTATGCTGATTGCTGGTGGTACTATGTTTGCACTATATCCCTAATTTGACATGTATCATAAATTTATAATATATTGGTATTGATGTTAATTCCATCAAGCAAACATGCTTTTTATGCTTTTTTTAGGTCTGTGAGCAGTGCCCAAATGTAAAGTATGAAAGAGAGGGAAACTTCATCACTGTGGATGTTGAAAAAGGAATGCAAGATGGGCAGGTAAGCACTTATTTCTATTTAATCTGTATCATTTATCATATATTAGAATGTTATGCTTTTGCTTCAAGTAGTTCATGTTGGCTGTTGCAAGACCAAAAACGATCTATGATTTCTGCACGATCTTACGTTGTCTTTTCATCATAATTCGGTAGTGGTCTAGACCCTGATACATTTAAGGTCGGTTGGGTTGGGTAATGTCTCAAAAGGGGTCGAGGGTGAAACAAGTAACTTTTAGTGCTGTGTAGGCTCGGATGACCCGCAAAACTTTTTTGTCTAAATTTTATAAATAATTAATTAGTTAAATATGATTTCAAATATATATTATTACATAAGAATATATTTTTTTTAATAAAGTGATTTAGTAGGTTGTATGAATTAGAAGTACATTTTTGCTGACTTCCAACCTTTTGGACTTTTTGTTAAATTCGCACACTATTCATTTTTGCGTGATTAAATCACATAACTTTTAAAACGTGACGATAAAGTCCCAGCACTTTACTATTAACTTAAAAGTCCTTGTTTGCATGATTAAATTAAATCCCTAGACTTTTCAAAATTTAACCAAAAGGTTCTTTTTCGCTAGATTAAGTCTCTAATAAACTTATTTAAAAAGACTTACTCTTTTAGTATTTTTTTAAGTCTTAGAGATTTAATCATGCAAATATAAAGACCAGGAACTTATGTGTGAATTCAGAAAAGGTATATAGCGCTTGTTTTGACAATTCCTAACCTAAATGGTCCCATTCAATATTCATAACTAAGTGAGTCGAAATTGCCACATCTATAAGGAAACTCTGCGTGTGTGTTTTTTTGTTTTCAGTTTTCCTTTTTCCTGATTTATTTTTGTCCCTTTCTTTGTAGATTGTTACATCTTTAAACTTTTAGAATATGTACATTTTGATTCCATTCGACATGTTAAAAATAATAATTTGATCTTTTCCTTTTTACAGGAGGTGGTGTTTTATGAAGAAGGTGAACCAATCGTAGATGGTGAACCTGGAGATCTAAAGGTTAGTTTATTGTTATTATCGATAATACAAAATCATTAAACTTTAATGCAGTTGTAATCTATGTTAATAATAAATATCAAATCTCGGGCAGTTCTGCATCCGTACAGCACCACATGATCGATTCAGAAGAGAAGGCAATAACCTTCACACAACTTTTACTATAACTCTGGTAATTGTTATTAAATATTTTCAGTTTACTCTATGTTATTATGTTAAAACATATGAGCTCCTTGTAATTTAATAGGTGCAAGCTCTTACTGGCTTTGAGAAGACCATTACACACCTTGATGGGCATCTTGTGGATATTGGTATAAAGGTCAGCAAAGATGTATTGTCATTCATATATTCATACACTTGAAAATCTTAACTAAGAGGGGTGTTTGGGAATACTTGCTTATTTAAGTAGTCTTTCTGCTTATTGCAATATTTTTTACAGAAGATAATAAGCACTTTCGAGTAGGAGTTTGAATTTATAACATGACATGAAATTGACGGGGTTTGTGTTTAGTCTAAAAGGGTTTGGGTCAAACCTGTGAACACATTAAGCCAAACGTCTAGTGTTTGGGTTGACCAATTTATCCCGTTTATCTTTGTACATCTAAAACAGATATGATTTATCTCACATTTATTTATTGGGTATTTTATGCCAAAATTTAAAAGATAAATTAGCATCATGTTTTATAGTTTAAACATAATTATTTTTATATACGTTTGTATTTTTGTTTGTAAATTCTAGTTCTAGAGTATTAATACCGCAAAAGGTAAAATTAAATACAATTTTGGCTTATATGTCCGTGTTCATGTCAACCTAGATAAACTCATGTTGTGTTCGGGTTAACGTGTCTACATGATTTTCGGGTTCAGGTTTGGTTTGACCCGTCAACCCAATGTGGCCCATTTAACACCGAGTTTTTGGATGAAGAAAACTTTTTATGCTAATTTACTTATTTTAGGATGAATAAGCCCTTTTCAATAAAGGAGTTTATGATTGCTTATTTCGAACTGATTATTCTTGGTGGATTCTGCAAGTCACCCTTAGGAAAATAGGCATAAAATGTTTAAATAAGCATGTTTCTCTACTGATTTTGCAAATAACCATTTTTATGTCATTTAGAAAATCACAAAACCGAAGGAGGTGAGGAAGTTTAAAGGCGAAGGGATGCCACTGCACTATAGCAACAAGAAGGGGGACCTATATGTAACATTCGAGGTCTTATTTCCTACATCACTAACAGAGGATCAGAAGACAAAGATCCAAGCTGTTCTTGGTTAGTTTACTAAACCTAATAATCGAAATTTTGATTCGCTAAACAGGTTAGCATAGTGCACATAAGCTGTTCTTGGTTAGTTTACTAAACCTACTTGACACAATTTCTTAGTTTTCTGCACTATTTAGATCCACTTTTTTTGTCCCGTTACAAAAGTCATAAAGTTTTGTGATATGAGGTTCATCTTTTGTTTTCAGTTATATTACTTGTAGACCTTAAAAATTGGCAATTATATGACTAAACTAAGTTTGGGTCGAAGGGTTGGTATAACTCTACCCGAACCCGCCCGGTTAGTTAATTTTGTCGATAAGTTGAACCCTACCAGACATGTTTGTATTAAACATGTGACGCTTTTGTATAATAAGACCATGCGAAGTGGGCGTTACCCACTTACACATCAGCCATATATGGCGTTAAACACCACTACGCAACAATCAAGGAGGGGCGCCGTGGCTTTAACTGGCGTGAAGGGTTGGGGTGTGGGATCAACTCAAAATTAAACCATTACTCACATTTTTATATATATATATTTTTTTAAAATTGTGCTTTAAATTAAACCATTTCACACGTTTGATGGTTTATTTAGTTAAAGCCCCACTGACGTGACATGAACTTTTTCAACTTTTTAGTTAAACCATTACACATAGTCTAATATTATTGATATCCGTAACTAAAGTAAGATCAAAAGCAAACTTTTTTTATCAGTCTAACTCGTTATACAGGATCATAACTAAAATTAGCCTCTATTTTCAATTAGTTTAACCCAAAAGCATCTCTTATTTTTTATAAGATAACGATACAATTATATAATTCCTTATATAGAACAATAATTGGTTTTTAACTTATTTGGAGAAGTGAGATTGAATATATAAACTTCATTTTTTAATTGTAATTTTAAACGGGTTCGTGGTTTTTAAAATGTGTTGGTTATGTCAATAGGGACCTGCAACGCTTTTAAACAGGTATCATGTCAACCCGTTTATGAACCAAACCTGTTTAACCAACCTTAACCAGGCATTATGAGCAGTAAAGATATTATTATATTTTGACATCAGTTAGATAAGTAGACCTTGAAACTTACATTTGAAAAGTCTGCACTATGCAAGCAGAAACTAAGATAATATTGTTAAATGAGAAAACTTGAACTTATGAGACCCATCAATATCCTATAACCAACCACATTAGGTAAAAGCAACTTATATTGGACAGGTGGTCTTCAAGAGGGTTAAAGAAGAGACACAACATTGAAGCGAATATGGAGTCATCGGCTAACATGTAATTTCTGTATATTCGTTTCAATTACTCTATTAGACACTCCAGGAGGTCAAACTGTTAGAAAACAATCACGCTGGATGTCTTTATTAACAATCACGTGAATATTGCTACAATACGTGAATTGCTGCTAAAAGTTGTTAAATCATGTTCTTGTTGCAGAAAACTAAGAAATTGTGTCAAGTACCTTAGTAATTGCATGTTACTTAGAAAGGTGTATATGTTAACCTTCTAAAAATAGTCAATAAGTAGGATTAGCCAACATTATTGTTTTGATCAAATGCATTTTTAAACGGAATATATTCTTCTTTAGACGACAGATTATGAGTTGAATGAGAAGCGAACCGTATTTCCGACATTAAGATGGATTATTTATGGCATCATAGATCAAGCACATCCCAAGTTATTTTTAGAAAAGTAACCCTTATGAAATCGTGATCTCTAGTACTCATAAACCGGTCTCCCATCCCATGTTGAAAAATGAAAACTTTCATCCATATGTTATAAAGCTACTGTCGAGCGACATATTAGTGTTGTCAGGTAGGCCAAAAGCGTTCATGTCACGTTGATGTATGTATCGCAGAAGAAATAACTGTAAAATCAGATCCAGTTTATTGTAACCGATTAGTCAAAAAGTTAGCTAGCCATCTGTAACCGACACGACGCCGTGGAGGTGGAAAACAAAATTGAAGAGGGCGAGAACGAGGGGCAAAATGGGAATTGGGTTTTAAGAGTTCTGCAAGTGAGGTGGTTGTGGAAAACAGAGGACAATAATCATGGGATCTAAGATTTGAATGAAGAAGATGATAATTGTGAAAATGATGATGGTGATCAGGTTTCAATCGATCAAGAATGTGATACATGCAGGGTTGATGATGATGTTGAGTTTGATAAGAATTCATTTTCGAAGTTACTTTTGACTGTTTCTTTAAGTGAAGCAAGATTGTATGCTAAAATGGCTTATTTGGGGAGCCTGTCTTACACCATACCAAAAATCAAGGTTTTTTTTTAGTTTTTTTTTTTAAATATCTTCTTAATGGATTCTAAGTTATATGGATATAAACACATTCACCGAATATGGTATAAATTTATTTTTTTATAATATTTGGTTTAAAAAAAAAAAGAATTGTAAGAGCAATTTTGTGTTACATGTCTAATAATCTTGTGTTGTGTGATTATTAACTTAAATGGAGTTAAACATGTCGCATATCATTCCGAAAGACTCAACTTTTCGTGGGACATGTCAGAAAAGGGATTATAACAAAATTAGAGGGTTAAAATGATTGTCAGAATTTAAGTTAGTGATTATATAACATGGTTGATGGTTGATGTGTTCGTGGATTAAGTTAGTGATTATATAACATAGTTGAAAAAGATTTGATACAACACATAAGTGATGATTAAAAAAACATAGAAATAAAAAAAAAAACAGAATGTTTGTAAACGAGTAGAAGTAAAACGATCAAAATCATTTTATTATTCGGATGCGACTTGTGAATGTAGAAAATAATTGAATTCTCAAAACATGAAAATTAATAGCTAGTAAAAGATATAGAATTCTCCAAATTCAATATTTATAAAGTTACACGATTTGATTATCTAAATCTTTGGTAAATGATGCAAATAGATAAGATACGACATTTGAGTAAAGATATAAAAGTACATAAACGATTTGATGCAGATTGGTACAACACAGGTGTGATGATTAAAAACTACTAATATGATTTTGATTAAGTTGTAAAGAAATTATTTTACAAAAAAGGTAATTGATTGATCATCTTACATAAATTTGAGAGATTATTAGTAATGAGAAGTACACTATGTGTAGAAAGTACAATATTGGAATCAAAACAAAGGTAAACGACCGGAAATATATTAAAATATTGAAGTTCAACGTAAATGGATGCGATGGCAAGCAGTGGCAGAACTACAGGGGGGTCCAAAGGGTCCGTTGACCCTCCGGCCGATCAAGTTTAATACTGAGCCAAGATCTAACAGTGACGTTTATTGATAATTTGACCCTTCAGTAATCTTCCTAGTTGAAAGAACAATAGAAGAAAGAAGGTAACTTGATCATAATCTTTTTCTTTGGCAATGCGTGGCGGCAATTCCTGAGTGGTGTTCTTAGCTTTGGAATTTGGATAATGTACACGACGGAGAGAAATAAAGATGCCCTAATTACTTTTTATATTACTTGGGCTTTTTACGGTTTAGTGGATTTCACTATCCGAAATTATCCGGTTAGACTAAAGTATACGGTCCGATCGACATAACCTGTCTTCAGTTTTGACTTTTGAGTTTTTAAAGATTTAAGGTTCGGTCCGGTTCTGACCTGATCCACACCCCTGGGTTCAAAAGAGTTGCAAGTCAAGGTCAAAAACCACGAGCAACTTAAAAGCTAAAACCCTTTATATATCCCAAACCCTAACTCAAGCTTCACTTCAATGGCGGTCCTGCAAACTCTACGTACCTACGAGCTTCGTCTTCTTCGTTGCTCCCTTTCACACGATCCAACTCTTCATACTCCTCAGACCTCAACCATTTCCACCCACATTCAAACCCTCCTCCAATCAATCGAATCAGGCCAATACTCCAATTCCACCGCCTCTCTCCTCAATCTCACCCACTCATCTTCCTCCTACTCCAATTCAATCACCAATTGCGTCAATTCATTCTTAATCGCAGAAACCAGCGATTCAAGCACCGAAGAAAGGGCGTTTCTCGTATTTCTCGTAGCAGTTTCAGCGTTTCTAGGGTTCATACAGTCTAACGTCACTGGACCACCGGAATCACTGCCGCCGCTGTTCGCTAATACAGCTAAAGATGACGTGGCAGTTTGGGCGAAAAATGAGGTCATGTCAACCGGCTCTGATTTGTTAGCAAGTTTTTCTAATTTGGAATATATAGTTTTTGCTAAGCTCTTGTTGTTGAGAATTAGGGATTATTTTCCAACTAGTTCATTGTGGTTAGCTAGGGTTTTACTGGTTCAACAGAAGCTACTTGATGGCCTTTCTTCAATTCTGTTTGAGAAGTTGAAAGAGGTGGTTACTGAGACTTTAGGTCATTTGGGTGATTTGAAGAAAGTAAAAATGTATTGGATGGGGACGGACGAGTCGGTCTTGAGTGATATTGTGTCTATGGTTCACTTAGAGTCGGGGATTATCGATTTTAGATATGGACATGTTGATTCTTCGAAGTTGCATTTTGAGTTGGCGGAGAAGGCGTCCAGGCTTTCGCTTTCTGTTAGTGGTGCAATGGGTTTTCGTACCGTGCATCAAGTGGATCCAAAAGCGCAGCTTTGTCTTTTGGCTGGTAATTCGAGTTCTAAAAGCGAGATTTCTGAAGTTAACAGTTCTGTGGTTAGGAAAAATCAATCTCATGATCATCAGGTTCATGAAGCGTCTGATGTGTTGTTGACTCCTAGGTTTTTAGAACATGAAAATGAAGGTTCAGGTAGTTTGAATCCGGTCCAACAAGCCCTGGTTTTGGCACAGTGTTTATTGATTGAAAAAAACACTCCGCATGATGAAATGCAGAGGTGGGATATGGCTCCGTATATAGAGGCAATTGATTCTCAGTCATTGTTGTTGTTCACTATTAAATGTTTCTGTGACTTGTTACGTATAAGATGGGAGAAAACACGTGGGAGAACCAAAGAACGTGCTCTTTTAATGATGGATAAATTGGTTCAAGGGGTTTATGAGCCTGAACCTAAAGTTGTAGAGAGAATATGTTATTGTTTTGGTGTTGATTTGCCTACTATTCCATCTCTTCGCAAGGAATATGCAGATCTTTTGGTTAGTTGTGGGCTAATAGGTGAGGCTGTGAAGATTTATGAGAATCTTGAACTATGGGATAATGTGATCTTTTGTTACCGTTTATTAGAAAAGAAAGCTGCTTCTGTTGAGCTGATTAACACCCGTCTTTTGGAACGACCCAATGACCCAAGATTGTGGTGTTCGTTGGGTGATGTTACAAACAATGATTCATGTTACGAGAAAGCATTGGAAGTTTCGGAAAATAAGTCTGTAAGGGCAAAACGGTCACTTGCACGCAGTGCCTACAACAGAGGGGAATATGAAAAATCAAAACTTTTATGGGAATCTGCTATGGGGTTGAATTCTTTGTACCGCGATGGGTGGTTTGCACTTGGTGCAGCCGCTTTGAAGGCTCGGGATTTGGAGAAAGCACTGGATGCTTTCACACGGGCCGTTCAGATTGATCCAGATAACGGAGAGGCATGGAATAATATTGCTTGTTTGCATATGACCAAGAAAAGAAACAAAGAGGCTTTAATTGCATTCAAAGAAGCATTAAAGTTCAAAAGAGAGAGCTGGCAAATGTGGGAGAATTACAGCCAGGTTGCAGTAGATAGTGGCAATTTCAGTCTTGCATTGGAAGCTACTCAGAAAGTGTTGTCTTTGACCAACAATAAAAGATATGACGTTAAGTTATTAGATGATATAATGCTTGAAATTGAAGGGAAAAACAATGATCATGTTGATTCTGTTGTAAATGGTGTTGGTGAGTTAGGGTTAGAAATAAGTCGAGAAACAGAGCAATTAACTGATATGATTGGTAAGATTTTGCAGCAAATTGCTAAAAGTGGAGGGAGTGGAGAGATTTGGGGATTATTTGCAAGGTGGCATAAACTCAAAGGGGATCTGTTAATGTGTTCAGAAGCTTTATTAAAGCACGTTAGATCATATCAAGGATCTGAGTTGTGGAAAGACGAAGAACGGTTCAAGAAATTTGCACGCGCTTCATTAGAACTATGTAAAGTTTATATGGAAATCGGGTCGATTAATGGTGGGCGTAAAGAATTTTCTGCAGCTGAGATGCATCTCAAGAGCACTATTAAACAGGCTGCTTCAAGGTTTTCAGAAACTGAAGAATTTATGGAGCTTGAGGTTTTTCTTGAAAAGTTGCAAGCAGTTTTGCAGGCTAATTCAGTTCCTTCTGTATAGAAGACATGTGATGTACCTGTATCAGATTCTTGACTCCTTGCATCAGACTACTAGGTTTGATTATTAATTTCATTAGATTGGAGTTCTTGGTGATTTGTATGTGATATCATATGCGCCCAAGTTGATTTTGATTCTATACACACTTTTTAAGCTTTTATAGGGTTTTTACTGGTTTGTGATTTTATTGTTTATTTAAGATCATTTTGTTTAAAACCATTTGTATCTGAAGAAACAGAGTTCATTCTTGTGTTGTTGGCATTCTGCTATTACAAAAGCTACAAAACAGGATCCAAAGATTTAGTTCAAATATGTTTGGTTTATTGCAAGTCAAGCTTGTGTGTGTTCCTTAATGTTTGGTAATGCTTGCTAGAATCCAAAGTTTTTTGCTCAAACATCTTTGGTTTATTGCAACCCAAGCATGTGTTCTTTAATGTTTGGCACTTTGGCTAATGCCTGCTGAAAGGCTCTGTTAAATGTTGTGAGAATTGGACTGGTTAGACCGGAACCAGGTACATAAATATAAAGGGTCCGGTTAAGTCTATTTAAACCGCTTGTAATTGAACCGCTCAGACCGAAAAATCGGACCAAATGGTTAATTTAAAAAAAAAATTATACTAATTTATTATTTTAAGCTCCATATTTTATTAATTTCAAATTTCATATTTTATTAACGTTGTAGAGAGCGGATCTGTTTACCAAAATCTGAAAGCATCAATTCACTCTATCCAATAATAAAGAGAAATCAGAGCCTCAATGTGGTGTTGATGATCCTACTGCGCCATTTGTGTTGATTCTTGATAAATCTATCTGTTGTGTACCTGCATTAAGCAAGAAGAAGTGCAGTCAATTGGAAAACTGTGGTTTTCATACGGTTGGTTGTTTTCTTTTTTTTTTTCAATAAATGGTCTTGTACTCTTAGTCATGGCTTAAATTTGTTTTTGCTTCTCTGCAGATACGAAAGTTGTTGAGTCATTTCCCTCGGACATATGCTGACCTACAAAATGCACAGATTACAATCAATGATGGGCCGTACTTGATATTTATTGGAAAAGTTATATCATCCAGGTTAGAGTTTGTCTCTTTGTTAACTTCTTCGTGTACAATACTACAATCTATTGGTATGGGGGAGGCTGCTAAATGATGTGTGATACTGATGTATTTTTTCTTTCTTATTGATGTTTGTAAATTGTAATATGATGTTGAAATGTAGGGGAATCAAGGCAAGCTGTTCTCTATCATTTCTTGAGGTGATCGTTGGTTGTGAGGTCTCAGAAAGTGGTTCAGCTTCTGCATGTACGCTTTCTTGATAAATCTATCAGTTGTGAAGTCTTCAAGAGAAGCAGAAAGCAGGAGACATTGTATGTGTCAGTGGTAAGGTGAGTTGCCTGCATATCATATATTAATTTGTTTCTTGGTTTCTACTTTTCTGGATGTTCTTTTCCAATGTTTATTGTCATAGGACTGTTATAATGGTAACGCAGTACCCATTGAAATTAACTCTTAATTTCATGTTTCATGCTCCTATAATTTAGGTGAGGAGTATGCGTACCAAAGATCATTATGAAATTAGGGAATATAGTCTGGATTTAATTCGAGATGATGATGATGATGATGAATCTGCATGTGCTGAAGGGAGGCCATATCCAATATATCCTTCAGAAGGTGGTCTAAATCCAAAGTTACTTGGTGACACTATTACAAGGTTTTAGTTTCCACCTTTTCGTTCCTCCAATCAATTATCAATTATATACTAATATATGCTATTTGCCATAGGGTGTTATTAGATTTTCAGGAGACAATGTCTTTGATCTGTTTATATGTTTCTTTTCCTATTAAACCAGATTAAGTATTTTAGGGTAAAACTTGATACCCAATGTTCCAATATTAAAGTAGCTTCTGTACTATTAATATTTTCTTCATACATTTATTGCCATATTCATTTGCTTATTTTTGTTTTTCAGTGTTCTAGATACATTGCCTCCTGACATAGATCCCATTCCAAAGAATATCCTTCAGATGTTTGGACTGACGAGCCTTCGTGATGTAAGTCTGTTAAACTTATAAACATTTCCTTCTTTCTGCTAAATGTATATAAAAATCTAGATATCTAATTGTGACGTTTGATGTGTGTTTGCTTAGTTTCATATAGTTTCGTTATTATTAAATAACTAGGTTATATACCCATGTATTATATGGGGTTGTTCAATGAAAAAATTAAAGTACAATAATGTGTAAAAAAATTTAAAATAATGTGTAAAACAAAAAATAAAATTATTTGTTTTCTTAATTAAGTAATAATTAGAATTCAAATTTTATATTATTTAAAAAAAAACATTAACATACTTAAATTTCAAAATTCAAACTTACTTAAAATAAAAAAAAAATTAAAAGATTTTAATGAGAAAAAATATGGTGATGACAAGTGACATTTTTTTGAAATCATTTATTAGAATAAGGATTTTTCAAAAGTATCTTCCTTTGACCCATGCTGGTTTCTGTTTTGCTGAATGCATAGTGATACTTTTGCTAAATATAAGTCTATAACTTGTGCATTTTATGTTTGTCTACTTATTAATGCAGGCATATATTGGGATTCATTGGCCAACAAATTTTAGTGAGGCTGATTTAGCTCGTAAAAGGATTATATTTGATGAGTTCTTCTACCTGCAGGTAAGCTTGTTTTATTTTAAACGCTGTTTTTTTTTCTTTCTTTCTCTCTCTTTGTTTATTTTGATTTTGACAGTGTAAATTTTTAACAGTTGGGCCGTTTGTATCAACTGCTTGAAGGACTTGGAACAAGGATTGAGAAGGATGGTTTGTTAGACAAGTACAGAAACCCCACTTACACATCAGCCAAATATGGCGTTAAACATCACTACGCAACAGCCAAGGAGGGGCGCCGTCACTTTAACGGGCATGAAGGGTTGGGGTGTGGGGCCAACTCAAAATTAAAACAATTAAACCATTACTCACTTTTTTATATAAATTTATAAAAAAAATTATGCTTTAAATTAAACCACTATACACGTTTAAGGGTTTAGTTAGTTAAAGTCTCACTGCTTACGTGACACTGACGTGACATGAATTTTTTCAACTTTTTTTTAAACCGGTACACATAGTCTAATGTTATTGATATCCATAACTAAAGTAAGATCAAAAGCAAACCTTTTTAATCAGTTTAACTCGTTATACAGGATCATAACTAAAATTAACCTCTGTTTTCAATTAGTTTAACCCAAAAGCATCTCTTATTTTTTATAAGATAACGATACAATTATATAATTCCTTATATAGAACCAGAATTGGTTTTTAACTTATTTGGAGAAGTGAGATTGAATTTATAAACTTTAATTTTTAATTGTAATTTTAAACGGGTTCGTGGTTTTTAAAATGGTCTGGTCATGTCAATAGGGACGTGTAACGCTTTTAAACAGGTATCATGTCAATCCTTTTATGAACTAAACCTTTTTAACCAACCCTAACCAGGTATTATGAGTAGTATAGATATTATTACATTTTGACATCAGTTAGATAAGCAGAACTTGAAACTTACATTTGGAAAGCTTGCACTATGCAAAGCAGAAACTAAGATAATATTATTAAATGGGAAAACTAATAACTTACGAGACTCGTCAATATCCTAGTAACCACCTAGATTAGGTAAAAGCAACTTACACTTGGCAGGTGGTGTTCAATATTGAAGCGAATATGGAGTCATCTGGTAACATATAATTTCTGTATATTCGTTTCAATACGCTCTAAGAGATCAAACTATTAGAAAACGATCTCGTTGGATATCTTTATTAATAAAGTTGGTCGGTCAACAGGCCTCCCTCTAGTTCTGTTCCGTCACGTGAATATGTGAAGCAATAATATTACTACAATACGGAAATTGCTGCTAAGAGTTGTTAGTTCATGTTTTTGTTGCAGAAAACTAAGAAATTGTGTGAAGTACCTTAGTAATTGCATGTTACTTAGAAAGGTTCATATGTTAACCTTCTAAAAATAGTCAATAAGTAGGATTAGCCAACATTATTGTTTTGATCAAATGCATTTTTAAACGGAATATATTCTTCTTTAGACGACAGATTATGCGTTGAACGATTTGAAGCGGACCATATTTTCGACATCAAGATGGATTATTTATGGCATCATATATATCAAACTCATCTCAAGTTATTTTAAAAAAAAATTACCCTATGAAATCGTGATCTCTAGAACTCATAAACCGGTCTCCCATGTTGCAAACTTTCATCCATATGTTATGAAGCTACTGTCGAAAAAAAGCGACGTCTTGATAGTTCAACCTCTAGGAAATGACATATTAGTGTTGTCAGGTAGGCTAAAAACGCTCATGTCACGTCGGGGTATCACAAAAGAAAAAGCTGTAAAATCCAAGCCAATTTATTGTAATCGGTTAGTTAACATGATAGCTAACCGTAGCCGATGCTCCTTTCAAGAGAATTCATCTATGTTTAATTCTTTCAACTCCATATAATCTTTCAATGTGTTCCCTCCATATTCCTATTAAGTGTTTTTTTTTCAAATGAATACAATTCCAAATCCACTTGCTAGAGTGAATACTTTTGATTGTTTTTTATACAAAGGCTTATTGAATCTGATTTATATCTCCACCACCATTTTAAAAGCAATGCTAAGTTTGAAGCTCTAATACTCTTCCAATTTTTTATGATGTTCATATTTCCTAATTCGAAAGTCCAAGCATGTGAACGGAAAAGTACTCAACTGATTATACTATTGGGACTGTAATTGACAATAAAAGTGAAAGTTATGATTATCATCAGTTAAACTATTAGTTTGGATTATTATCAGTTAGTGAGTCATAGTTTAAATTATTAAAAACCAATTTGCCTTATTAAAACTAACTCTAAGTCCCGATTCTAAAAAAAAATCTTAATAATAAATACAGTTAACTTAAATGGATCATTTTAGGTTGAGATATGAAGTTATTTTGAAAATTTATAACACATTTTCTTTTTTCCTTTTTTTTATAAAACATAAATTCACAAAAACAAAAGTATTACAAATCAAAACGAACGAAAACCGAGGGAAAATGACACTCAAAACAACATGTGGGAAGGCTTCGGTAATAAACGCACAACAGACCTCTTTTTCATTCAAAACATCCCAACTTTCAATCCCATTTTTGTCCTCCATCTTCACAAATTCTGATGGATAGTCTCCGGTTAACCGCCAGGATTTTTCCAATCACCATCGCCGGAGAAACCCGTACAAACCCATCTCACATTACCACCTCCCCGATCACCACACACACTACTTCGCCGGAAAATCCTAAAACAGGGTCCTGGTGTTTTAATCCTCCTCTCAAACACCCATTTACATCTTTGATCGCCGGAAACTGTTACCGACACGACGCCGTGGCGGTGAAAGATAAAATTGAAGAGGGCGAGAACGAGGGGAAAAATGGGAATTGGGTTTTAAGAGTTCTGCAAGTGAGGTCGTTGTGGAAAACAGAGGATAATAATCATGGGATCCAAGATTTGAATGAAGAAGATGATAATTGTGAAAATGATGATGGCGATCAGGTGTCAATCGATCAAGAATGTGATACATGCAGGGTTGATGATGTTGAATTTGATAAGAATTCATTTTCGAAGTTACTTTTGACGGTTTCTTTAAATGAAGCAAGATTGTATGCTAAAATGGCTTATTTGGGGAGCTTATCTTACACCATACCAAAAATCAAGGTTTTTTTTTTAAATATTTTCTTGATGGATTCTAAGTTATATGGATATAAACACATTCACTCAAGATGGTATAAATTTATTTTTTTAGAATATTTTGTGTAAAAAAAAAAGAATTGTAAGAGCAATAATCTTGTAATACATGTCTAATCATCTTATGTTATGTGACTATTAATTTAAATCGAGTCAAACAGATCGCATATCATTCGAAAGAATCTTAACATTTGCGTGGGACATGTCAGAAAAGGGATTACAAGTTTATAACAAAATTAGAGAGTTAAAATGATTGGTAGAATTTAAGTTAGTGATTATATAACAGGGCTGATGATGCTTAGAAATCTTGACGTGTTAGAGTCAGGTTGCGTCTTGTTTAGAAATCTTGAAGATTATGTATGATTTTAGCAAAATTAACTAATATTTTTTTCGTTTTATAGTTTGGAAATCTCCTAAAACGTCATAAACTTGATTTCATTACATCTTCATTGGAAAAGAAAGTGAAGAAAGAAAAGGCATCGGAGATGGTCCAACAAGACCTAGAGAATGCTCATATTTCTGGTGATCCGAACTCTTTATCTTCATCACCTTGCGAATGGTACATTTGTGATGACGATGAAAGCAACACGAGATACTTTGTCATTCAAGTGAGCTCTAGTTTAACATTTTGTGATATATGATGAAAAACAAATAATAAATGACATGCTCTTAGGTTTCCTGATTATAAGATTAGCAAATTATTGAATAATGATAAATGGTGGTTCTTGTAGGGATCCGAATCTATTGCATCATGGCAAGCCAATCTACTTTTTGAGCCAATGCAGTTTGAGGTGAAATTTTACCTTTTTACTTTCAAAATAGGGTAGATAATTGTTTAAAATAAATATGTATTTTCATAATGATAATAACATATTTTAAAAATTATCAGAACTACCAACATATTTTGATATTACATAACTTTTATTATTTGTAATTGCAATTTCTGGTGACTTTTACAGTACTGTTAATGACAGTGTAAAGGTCTATTGCAACTTTATATAATTATTCCTATATTAAACGAGTTTGAACACCATTTTTAGTATATTAATGTGATGTTTAGGCAATGGATGCGATTGTGCATAGAGGCATATACGAGGCAGCAAAGGTGGTTTACGAAGAGATGCTGCCTTATGTACACGACCACCTTCAATGCCATGGAAATCGAGCAACAATTAGTTTAACCGGGCACTCTCTTGGTGGAAGTTTATCATTGCTAGTAAATCTTATGTTACTAATAAGAGGTCAAGTTCATCTTTCTTCATTATTACCCGTTGTTACATTTGGAGCCCCATGGGTTATGTGTGGCGGTGATCGTCTTCTTCAAAACCTCGGATTACCAAGAAACCATCTCCGGGGAATCACCATGCATCGTGACATTGTACCCCGAGCCTTTTCTTGCAATTATCCCACTCGAGTTGCTCACTTTCTTAAGGTCGTAAATGGGAATTTTCGGAATCACCCATGCCTCAATAACCAGGTAAATATGCAGTTTGGTTAACGAGTCAAAATAAGTTCAGGATGATACACGAGTTCATTTATGAGTCAAAACATATCGGATTGTGCTTATACTTAAACATTTCCCCCCTTTTAATTAATTTTGCAATAAACAAGGGCAAACAATGAGAAATATGTATTAAAGTTGATTTAAATAAACTATATTATTTAAATAATAAAGTAATATCTCTTGATCAACATGATTGTATACATTGTTTTAGTTTTCTTACCCGTTTCACTCTTTTATTTTTACCTAACTTTTTATAATTGACCCGTTTAACACATTAGTAAAATACAACCTGAATCAACCTAACTTTATATAAATAGTTTTATTCCTTATTTTTCATAAAAGTAATTATTTATTTTTATTTTTTTAAATGACAGAATCTGTTGTATGCACCAATGGGGGAGTTTTTGATTCTGCAGCCGGATGCAAAACTCTCTCCAAGCCATGACCTTCTTCCTCAAGGCAGTGGTTTATATGTTTTGAGATCTCAAGCATCTGACCCTAACGTGGCAAACAAGCTAACCCGAGTCGCGCAGTCGATATTCTTGAACACACCACACCCTTTAGAGATTTTAACCGACCGATGCGCATATGGTTCAGAAGGAGCCATTTTGCGAGATCATGATGTGGATACATACTTAATATCAATTAGGAAGGTGATTAGTCAAGAGCTTAAGCGTGTTAGACGAATGAGGCGGCAACAACGGCGGCAGTTTTGGTGGCACATGGTGGTGGTGAATGGAACTCATGTGAAGTTGTTGTTGAATAGTGGGAGAGAGTGGTGGAGGACGGTGGTTGCCACCCAAAACATGCATTTGGTGGTGGTGGTTTTGGTCCCTTTTGCAAGACTTTGGATCATTAAAGCATGCAATTGGATTAGATTTAGATTATGTATGTAAAGTTTATCTATAATGATAAGAGGATGCTTACAACAAAAATGGGATTTTAATTTATTTTACTTAGATTTTTAATATGATGTTTATTACATAAGAAAATGTTTTTTTTAACTAATTACGTGTAATGAATTTTTTTTTTTTCATATAACTAGTTAATTTCACCCTTGTGCTGTTGTGAATATAAATGTGTATACAAAATAAGAAATAAAAAAAGTTTATTTACAATAATATTAGATTTAATGAAAAAATAAAACGTGTCCTAACTAAAAATATTAGACAAAAAAGTTAGTTTAACGAAAAGATAAAAGCATGAGCTAACAAAAAATATTACAAATAAAAAGTTTATTTATAAAAGCATTAGCTTTAACAACTAAAAAAAATCACACCACCCCCTAAACCATGAAAATGAACGTTAATTAAATCTAAAAGCAAAAGTGTATTATAGTCGATCCGTCTCATAAATAAAATAAAGTAAAAAAAAATAATATATTTAACCGGGCTCGTTTTAAACAAAATTTTCATCGAAATGTAAATAAAAATATGCACGTCGCGACGGTGTATTATAAAATTAATTTAAGAAAACATTACCGTTTAAAAGTTATAATAATATTATTTTTGTCAATGCATTGTGTGATTATGTGTTTCTTTATATCTTTTTGCAAACATATATAATCGGATATATTTGATTGAGTCATGTATAACTGAATATACAGTAGTATAACCGAATATACGGCAGTAGAATTATAAACTTTTCAGCTAATATGTCATAATATAATTTTTTTACATCAATTTTAATTATTTTATCGATGATAGATTAAAGAGAAACTATAAAAAAAACAATAAATTTAGATATTCATATTAATAAAAAAAATTTGATGCAACTCCATGAATATTGTTATGTATGGTTGAGTATTGCACATCACAAAAAAAAAATTCGTAATTCTTTCATTGTGGTTGGCCAGTGGGCCTAAAATTCGGTCAATTTAAAAAGTGTCGTATTAAAAGACTTTGATACAAACAACATAATTAAAAAATTAATTCCAATGCCAACGGAAGAATTGGTAGGTTTTTATTTTAAAATATTTTATAAAAAAATATAGCATTTCTAACAAAACAGTAATGTTAAGATGATATTAAAACAAACTTGGAGATGATATTATAACAAAACAGTAATGTTAAGATGATATTTTAAAATCCTTATTCTCACACCGGAAGGTGGTCACGGAGAGAAATCCCTTCTATCCGTGGCCAGGCTTACGGTGTTTACCCGTTTTGCAGATCCATTTCCGAGCCCAAACCCAGAAGTAACAGCTGGAAACTCTCACAGTAAAAGATTATCTCCATCTTACTGCTTGAGGAGTTAAAGCCCCTACGTAATAAGTTTTATAGCAACACATATTTCAATGTTATATAATAGAAACAATCTTGTATGATATGTATTTTTTTCGGTTAAATATAGTTAAAAAGAATTATGTTTATAGTCTGTTTTTCCTTGAACAAAATTTAAGAAACATCTCCATTTTATGAGTTGCCTTTTGGTAAAGTGGATGTTGAATATACTTGAAATTGTAATAGTTGGCTAGCTGCTTCCATAGTTTTTATTAAACTTTTTTTTATAGTCCATAGAGCTTTTTAGCCCAATTAGCAATCCCTTTGGAGGTTTACAAGCCAGAAAGGCCCAGCTTACATGTTCTCATTCTTCTACAAAGCTTTAAATAATTAAATACTATTTAAGCAATGATGATGTAAAAAAAATCAGATTTATACATCACAGTCATAACTTCATAACATACACAGTTTTTTTTTTTTTTTTTTTAAAGCAGACTAAAAGTTTCTCTTGATAGATAGATGTTATCTAAACCAGACTCAATTACCCCACCAATCCGGATCGAACCCTCAACCAAGAGGAAACCCACAACTGGAAAAACCCCCTGGCTCAACCCAAATAATTGCTTCATGTGAGAATCGAACCCAAGACTTCCACTATAGGAAATCTTGAGGCTACCATTGCGCCAATTGGCCAACGGTTAACACACATAGTTTGTTGGAGAAACCAATTTAAGAGCAAATACAAAAAAAACTATCTACTTTCTTATTAAACATATAAGAATCATAATTCATATCCCGAAGTGATCTGGCGTTTGCGATATACACAAAGTGTAAGGTAAGGCTGCGTACATCAGATCGCGAAGCAATTAGTCCCATCCCGACCTGTGCGCAAATACAAGAGCTAAGTTTAGCACCGGGTACATACCAATTTAAACATAACATACTCATATGCGGATTTATGGTAACACGGAGAAGCGCATGTTATATAGAGAGACTAGAAGGTTAACAATGATTCCATATAAGGTTTCTTAATAGGATGCACACCTTTCTTTGTTTGGCCTAAGTTTTAAAGCAAAATCCGTCATCTATATTTCATTTTAAATACCTTCTAGCTGAGAAAGTATATAAAAATATTTATAAAATGAGTTTATGTTGTTGTGGGAATAAAGAAGGGGATTAGTGGGTAATTTAATTAAAAAAGAGCCCATTTTACTAGGAATAAAAGTAAGTAACAAATTAGCGGATGTCATGTTACTTGGTGTTTTGTATACAGTGAACCCAATGAGTGAAGTTAAAACTTTCAAGTAATTTTTTTGTTTTTGTTTTTCTCCATATTTAGCATCCCAAAAACACAACACGACATAACTAAAGGAATATTTGTACCCTCATTGATTTAACCAAATAATCCACAATATCAATTAAAAACACATTTTATTTAAATACAATATCTAGGACGACTATCCTCACAGAAACATACATACATGTATAGAGATATATTTGCTTTAAATAAAATATATTTATAAGTTATGAACCATGAAATCATCATGAATTATTATATAAATTGTTAGGTTATTTGTACATAAATTATAAGTTAAGAATAAACATAGGGATATATGAGTATCAAAGCTTCTTTCATCTTTTTATACATATGTGTACTTCATCGGAAACAAAATTGTTAGCCAAACAAATAAGTTTTAGAAGTGGTGAGATGAATCGAAAAAGGGGAGAGAAATGACAATATAGACTTATTATGTTAAGAATATAATTATAGAACCATAACTAAATAATTAGATATAAATGGTTATGTACTTGTGTTGTTCTTTAACGTATTTTAGTTTTGTATATTAATATTTAAGTGCGTGAATCATAGTTAATTTGATAGAGGTGCACACCCAAACGCTTTAAATTTAAAATTGGTTTAGGTGAAACCGGTTCGAAACTGATCTGATGTGTAAGTTTGAAATCGGTTTGATATATTTATGTTCAAACCGGTTAAAATCAATCTGATCCATTCCAAAATTGGTTTAAAACGATCCGCTTTCAAACCGAACCAACTTTTTCTCTATCTAAAACCGGTTTGGGTTAAACCGGATTTTAACGTTCTTTGATAAAAACCGAACCAGTTTAATGCAAAAACTGATTTACGCAACTCTAAATTTGATAGCATTTATAAACTTTAAACATTATACATCATAATAATTTGTATAAAATCATTTTAATTGTTTTCTAGTGTTTTCCTATTGTACTAACATGTACTATGGTGAAAAGCATCAAAATTTTTGAATTTGTTTCATTTGCTTAAAAAGAATATAAAAACAATTGTACGGAAGTTTTGGTATATAATAATCTATACATACTAATAAATAAAGGTTTTGGATTGCCACATGTCACTCTCTCATGCCTCCTCACATTGGTTTTTTCGCCTCTCTCTCCTAATAAATGTACCTATATTTTATTAAATAATAATGATATTATAAATATATTATTAAAAAAGAATAATAATTATATTAAATAAGAATATATAATAAGAATTCAAAATATAACTAATTAAAGAAAAATACTAATCTATACTCCCTAATAAATAAAGGTTTTTGTAAAATAGTTTTCTCACCTAAAGTTTAATTACAATTTAAGATTTTAAACCTCTCACAAATAATAAATGCTTAACAAATATAATTGCTAAAATTATTTAATATCATTTGACTAGAACTTAAAAACCGTTTGATTTGAAAATTTTGAACTTTATATTATTTAAATTATAACAAAATCAATAAATTAACTCTCACAAATTTACTATAATTAGAGAATTAAATTGACAATTTTTTTAAAAAATTAACAACTTATCTTTGTTAAGCAAATAACAATTAATCAAAATCAACTTTCTAGAATCTAAAAAATTTACCTTATGTAATTTGGTTTTGTGAATGTAATTGTAATTTTTTTTCACTATGTAAAGTAATTCTTATTTAGACATATGTTTCTTTTCATTAACCGTGTAATACACGGGAACTAACCTAGTTAAAATAAGGAAAAAAAGTAGTTGAAAGTTTTCCCCACATGGTAACATGATTATTAATCATGATTAAGGACATTCTTTGGAGTAGTTAAATGTAACATCCCAAAAAAATAAAATGACAGTTATAATAACGGAATAAACGAACGAGGCATGACGGGTCGGGTCGGATGGGTCAGCGGGCTATAAATAGCCTATGGCACCCCTTTTCTCTCATTTGCAACTTTTAGAGAGAGAAACCGTTGAGAGAGAAAGTTGGCGGATCGACCCGAGACTTCAGCAAAGTGTTACTCCATAACTCGTGAGAAGAACCTCCGGATCAGAAACTCGATTCAGGTAACGATCCGACCTAAATCTGAGTTTTAGCTCGTTTTTTGGTTTTTCGGGTTTTGAGTGAAAAGGTAAGGTTTGAACGGATGAAACTGAAAGATAATCATGGATTTGAGTTCCTTAATGGAAAACGAACGTTTTGAATGCAACAGGTTCGGGATCTTGACATGATCAGACCCGAATGCGAAAGTTAGGGTTTTTCGTGAAGAACAGGTCGTAGTGCGCACGGAGCAGGTCCTGCGCACTTGCTAAGTGCGCAGGAAGAGGAGTCTGCGCACTTGCTAAGTGCGCATACAGCAGGGTCTGCGCACTTGCTAAGTGCGCAGGCAGCAGGGTCTGCGCACTTGCTAAGTGCGCAGACATCAGGACTGATTAAGTGAAGTCAGTACGTTAGAAAGGTTAAACCGTTAGAGTCGGGATTGGTCTGATGTGTATTTAACTAATCAATTCAGATCGGAAGTGACGTTGTTGGACCTTCGTTTAGGACAACCCATATTAGCGTATCAGGTGAGTTCTAGAGCCCTCTTTTAAATGTTTTGTTAAATGTTTTGGGCTGGTGTGCATACTTACGAAATGATGTTTTAACGAAATGATGTTTTAACGAAACGATGTTTACGAAAGGAAAGGTTATGAAGTGTTTTTGCCAAAAAGGTTTACGAATGTTTATGAACGGTCTAAATGAGGAAATGTTTAATGAAAAGGGAAAGAGGTAAAGGTTTAGATAAGTCATTACAAATCTAATCTGTCGAATGAATGGAATTGACGAATGAAGTCTGGGAATGAGATTCCCAGCCTTGTGGTAGATTATGGACAGCGAGCCATAGTTGCCATAAGAACAACAGGGGTTGTACAACTGGTAAGGGAGTAACGACGGTTACTCGGGTGATGACGATCATCCTAAGTGAATGGTAATGGGAAATCAATGACGGCGATACGTAACGGTTGATTCCCAAAGGAAAGATGCGTGTTGGGCAATGACGGCGATACGTAACGGTTGACCCCACGTATTGAATGGTTGTGGCAATGACGGCGATACGTAACGGTTGCCCACAACATCAAGGGTCCCTTCGGGGACACAAAGACGCGTAACGATATAGAATTTAGATAATAATGTATAACTTAAATGAATGTTAAAAGTTTTAATGAACGATCCGTTTAACGGTGTTTATGATTATGATGTTGATGATGATATGGGTACGAAACCTTTTTAAAGATGTTAGATTATTAAATGCTTTTGTGAAAGGTTTTACTAAATGAATGATACGTTTTTGGCAAATGTTGATGTTAAAGTTTTTATGAAATGCTAGAACTCACCAGCGTAGCTGACTTTTTAGTATGCACATTCAGGTTAAGGCAGGTATGGATGATGGACGGTGATGCTTGGCAAGCGAGAAGAGTTACCCGATTGAGCATGAAGACTGACATCCCGTTATGAGTTGTTTATGTTAAGTTTATGTATTTGACAATGTACGCTTCCGCATGTATGAACAAGTTTTTAGTTATGTTGAATGAATGATTCCGCTGCGTTATCTGATATTCATGTTTAAGAACTGTTTGTGAATGAGTAAATCCAACAAGTGAGGCCTCCCGGGTTTGGAGCCTTACATTAAATCGTTTAATCTTGTTGTGTTTTGTTACAACTTAATCAAATGGCTCGGTTGTCTTTCATTTTTTATGCTACGAACCAGGTTACTTGGATCTCTTAGACCACAACTAAGAAATAAAATAAAATAAAAACTTGAATCCACCAAACGTGTTGTAACGAAAATAAAATTATAAAAAAAAAAATTCAACTCATGTTGTTTTAAAGGAAAAAAAACATTGTATGTAAAAAAAATCTAACGAATTCCAATGATCGAGGTCAGCAGAGCTCTTGACCACTGTTTTCTGCTGCTGGCAGAATATTTTTTTTCTTTTGAATGGCAAAATTCATTAAGAAACCTTCTAGCAAGCCCGCTAGAAGGCAAGACAAAACAACCACATTAAAAACTAGGGGTGTTAAAAGTCGGATATCCGAATTTCGGATATCCGAAATTTTCGGATAGTGAAACGGATATTCGAAAATATAAAAAAATAAAAAAATATATAAAATTAATATTTTTAAATTACAAAATCAATTAAAAACCTTAAAAAACATTAGAAAATATACATATAAAAATATATAAATATAATATATCGGGTTTTGATTCAAATTTTCTTATTTTTAAATAATAAAAACAATTAAAAAAAATATATAAATATAATATTTCGGATATTCGGATATCCGAACTATCCGAAATATCCGAAAATCACTATCCGAATCCGAATCCGAAAATTCGGATATCCGAATTTTCGGATAATTCGGATTCGGATTCGAATTTTTTTGAACACCCCTATTAAAAACGGAAAAAAACATCAATCTTTCTAAGCTAATTTTTTTAAGGAGGATCTATTCTTTATCCGATGAAAGTTGAGATCTTTCATGTTTTCAATAATCTTAGAAACGTGATACGTTGGAGAAGATTATATCGTTTCTAGCCTTCCAAATACACCGACAAACCACTATAATTATCCTTTGAATTACTTTATTTAAACTAGAATAAATCTATCGTTTAACTTAGAATAAATTACAAAAACAATCTTTCTAAATTCCATTTTTTTTATGTTCAGTCATCTCCTGTTATTCTTGTTGGACGATGTGGGCTAAGTTCCCAACTCGAGCATATGGGTTGGATGATGGGCCAGGTTCGAGCATAAGGATCATGGGTCATAATTAATTAACGAATACAATTAGAGATAAATCAAATGAGTTGTATTTGATTTATGATAGGTAGTTTAATTAGTAGATAAACATGTGGGTTTATAATCTAATTAGGAGTCCTTATTCTTTTCTAATTGTAATCAAGTCTTTCTCTATATAACCAACCGAGTTAGGGTTTTGTGGTTATGAGAGTTTGATCTTGTTTTGAGTTTATTTTCTGGATCAATAATATTGGAGAGTTTATTCCAAACATTATGTGATTTGTGTTGCTAATTCAATTTCGTGAATTCTCACTTACAAATTTTAACCTTTGTTCCAATCATTTCACGACATTCATTTAAGTCTATCACATGTCTTCTTATATAAAGTGCATATTCAACATTTAAGAAAACCACTATAGCATGTCATGTGTTTCCCTCACAAGGAACATTTTTATCGTCTTATCTTAAAATGACAAAATTAATACTATGAGTGAATCGACATGCGTTGTTATCTTAACACAATCATGTAATGGGATTAATGAAGGTTTTAAGAAAATAAAAACGTACCTCAATTAGCAAAACATTTTTTTTAATGACAAGTTTTATTTCAAACAAATAATAACCCAACAGCAGCAAGATGCTAGAGCCGGGATACAAACAACCAACTAAACAATATTGTTAAAATTGAAATTACACCAATTAGACCATCCGAAAGTTTTGAATTTGGATCTGCTTTTCGCCCACATAAACCCTATCGTCTTCATGTCTTCGAGGATCTTTGTGTAATCGAGACCGGTTTGTCAGAGAATACTTTCCCGTTCCGGACCTTCCAAAGACTCCTACATGTACTAAAGTTTACTAACTAGAAAGCATGTAACAAGACTACTAGAAAACATGTTTTAAGAAGAAAAAAAAATTAAAATTTTGAAATGAAACATAGAAAGATATTTTGTAGTTTAGTCTTTGGAAAAAAAGAGCATGAAATAGTAAGAAAAACAAAAAGTGGATAAGGCTGAAAAGGGGAAATCATTCATTCGTACCCACCCACATCAAGACACACACCTCAAACCAAAAGCTCTGCTTCTTCTGCTACTGCCTACCCACTTCCCTTCACACACTTTCCGGGGTGATTGCATTCAATTCATCTCACCTATATCAACTCCTCATTTATACTATTTCTTCTTTTTTTTCACGTACTTTTTTATTATATTGTGTATAATATAATGTATTTTTTTTTTGAAAGGTAAATATCATTCGCACCATACCCTCGAAATCGTGAGGGGGTCAAAAAGAAACCAAGCAATTACATCAAATTAAAAGAGCACCAATTGGCCCAACAAATGCCTTTATTCTTAGATCTATTCCTATACCAAAGGAAACCGAGACTTCTAATATCAAGGAAAATGTCGTGAGCCGTCTTTTGAGTGATGGTGAATCTTTTATTGTTCCTAGCTCTCCAGATGCACCAAACCCCAACTATAAGAATACCTTGAAACGCCTCTTTAGCCAACTCCCCGAGGCCCGAGATATCGCTAAGACCGAGGAGATCTCTAACCGAAAAAGCAAAAATAGGGCTGACCCGACACCAACGACTCACCATACTCCAAACATTGCTGGCCACGGAACAAGCACATAAGAGATGATCCGCAGATTCATCGAAATCATCACATAAAACACACGTGCTATCCCCGCTGAAGCAGTTCCTACGTCTCAAAGCATCCACCGTAGCGATTCGTCCCATCTCCGCTCTCCATATAAAAATGTTGCACTTCTTAGGAACCCATTTTGACCACTTGAAAGCGAAGTTGCTGCTGTAATCGTTATCACTCCGAAGGAAATTTTTCACCGCTTTGACCGAAAAATCAGCTTGATCACCCCCGATCCATTCCCATCAATCCGGAGCCTCCGTAAGAGAAAAAACTTGTAACATCGACACCAAAACGTCCCACTCCGACACCTCAGCCACCGTACTCGGCCACCTCCTCCACTCCCATTTATTAGAGAACGAGAGAGCCAACCTGTCATACCTATCAAACACCAAACACCTTTTGTTTGTTTCTAACCTGAACAGAGCCGGAAACATCTCCTTCAGGGGCCGATTACACGTCCAAGGATCAATCCAGAATTGGATATCTCTCCCATTTCCGACAACACCTTTTATGTTTTGAAAGAAGGAGACATTCCCCACCTTAATCGACTCGGCCATGGCTACAATGCTTTTCCAAACCCCATTAATCTGTTTATTCACAGGAATCAAATTCCAACTTCTGTTTGATCCGTGTATAGAGTTAATTACCTGTTTCCAAAGATTCAAGTCTTCCGATTTGTATCGCCAAATCCACTTACAAAGAAGTGAAGTATTCACCTCTTTTAACTTCGATAAACCGAGGCCCCCCATCTTAACCGGAGCCGTGACCCTCTCCCACGCAACCCAGTGCGTTTTTTTAATCACATTATTACCTCCCCACAAGAAACGTCTGATGATACCTTCAATGCCATTAAGAACCGCAACCGGAGCCTTGAAGATAGACAGGTGGTAATTAGGAATACTTTCTAGCACTGATTTTATTAGGGTAACTCGGCCGCCGATGGATAACATAGCGGCTTTCCATAACGTAAGCCGAGATTCGACAGCTTCCAGAACCGATTTCCAGTTTTCCACTCTTGACATTCTAGCTCCCACCATGACCCCAAGATGAATAAACGGAATTGCTCCCGTTTTACAATTTAACACCATCGCCATGGACTCCACCTGCCTCGAACTCACACCAATCCTAATTAGGCTGGACTTCCCCATATTAATCTGCAGGCTCGAAACAATGTAGAAACAGCGCAACAGGAGCGCCATGTTTTTTATGTTAATGCCCGACCAATCTCCCAAGAGCACAAAATCATCAGCGTATAGAAGATGAGTTAGAATGGGGCCGTTATTCGGAAGCATGATACCCCTAAGCACACCCGATCTACTCGCTTTTCTCACCATACTAGAAAAGCCTTCCATAACGATGAGGAACAAAAAAGGAGAGATAGGATCTCCTTGACGCAAGCCCTTGTAACAAGGGAACTCGAAAGTAGGGGAGCCATTGACTAGAATGGACGACCTAGCCGAAGATAAAATACCGTATATCCACAAACACCATTTATGAGGAAAGCCCAATTGATCCATCATTAGCATAATAAACTTCCAATTAACATTATCATAAGCTTTCGCAAAGTCTATTTTAAAAAAACACGCTTGATTCTTCATTTTTTTTACCCACCCAATCACCTCATTCAGAATTAACGGCCCGTCCATAATTAGTCTATCTTTTAGGAACGCTGTTTGGTTAGCCGAAATCACCCCACCGATCACCACTTTCAGTCTATTAGCGAGAGCTTTAGAGACCACCTTATTAATAATGCCAATAAGGTTAATCGGGCGATAATTACCCAAACTAACCGGATCCTTCTCTTTAGGAATTAAAACGATGAAAGACGAGGTGGTTCCTCTCGAGAAGCTGCCATTTTCAAAGAAATTATCAAAAATTCTGATGAAGTCCTCTTCGAAAAATCTCCAGAATCTCTTGATAAACTTCATATTAAATCCGTCCGGGCCCGGCGCCCGTTCACTACCACAATCGAAAACTGCCTGCTTAATTTCCTCCTTGGAGAAGCGATCAATTAACGCAGCCGCCTCCGCATCCGAAATTCTGTTCTCGTTGTCATACTCCAAAAAAGGCCGGGTTGGAGCGTCCTCCTTAAACTTATCCCGGAAAAAATCAAAAACCAATTTTTTTATCTTCTTCGGTTTTGAAATCCAATGATTATTGACATTAAATCCATGAATCGCGTTAGACGACTTCCTGCCGTTTATAACACCATGGAAAAAAGCCGTGTTATCGTCGCCTTCCAAAACCCATTTCGTTCTCGCCCTCTGTTTATAATCTTTCAATTTGAGATCTTCCAGCTCCAATAACGTTTGCTTACACTCCAACCGAACCCAATCCTCCTCCGACAGATCCCTGTTCTCCAAAGCCAAGTCTAGCTCCTCCAATTTAGCCCTCGCATTCTCCTCCAGCTCTCCTTATTTAGTACGGATCTCATCACGCCAAGATCTTATTTTAAGTCTTAAGAATCTTAACTTCCTGATTAACATAAGAACCGGCGGACCACTAGGAATAAACTCCCCAATAGCACTTTCCACCACCTTCTGAAAGTCAGGCCTTTCCAGCCATGAACTGAAAAATCTGAACGGCTTAGCGCCGAAATTCAGATCACAAGTGACCAGTAACAGAGGGTTGTGATCCGAATGGACCCAAGGAAGGGTTCTCAAGCACGCCTCAGGCCAACGATTTTGAAAATTCTTACAAACCAGAATTCTATCAATCTTGCTAAGTTTTTTCCCCGTGTCCCCCTCCACCATAAACGTGAATTTACTGCCTTTTAAGTCGTACTCGTAAAGGTCGGCATCCGCCACAAAGCTATTAAAATCTATCGCACACTGGGGCTTGAATCTAGAATTTTTACGCTCGTCGGCCCTTCTCACCACATTGAAGTCACCGGCCATCAGCCAGAGACCCGTCCCAGCCGATTTCACCGCTAATAATCTCCCCCACAACGCCCTTTTATCAGCCGGTTTCTGGGGGGCATAGATATTCACAATGTTAACCAGGTCTGTCTCACCCTTAATGAACCCCGAGGTAATGAGAAAATTGGGATCCTTGACAACAGACGATAACGAGAACATACCAGGATCCCAAACAGATAACAAACCCCCCGACCTCCCCGTAGGGTTAACAAAATCCATCTTCCACCCCGAACGACCCCAAAACTTACCTATCTCCATATCAGAAATATTCGCTCTATTAGTCTCTTGAAAAGCCACAAAGGAAACCTTTTCGGCCACCCTTAAATCCCTGGTACATTTAGCTTTCTTCTCGACACCAAAACCCCTGATGTTGATTGAGAGCGTATTCATCCAGAAACAACATTAATACCTTCCTTCCTAATTGCTTGCTCCACCAGATGTCTGACATCATTCAGATTGGTGCCAATGATCTTGCCGAATTCAACAGTGCCTTCAATTTCTTCCTCCATGGTACTAGGATGAGGTTCTTCAATAACCTCATCATCCCCAGGACCGATCTCACCATCTTCTAGGTTACCAGAAGAATTAACCTGCTCCATCTCAGAACCACTGGGGGAGTTATTAAGATTAAAATCCCTGTTAGCATTGTTTTCCTTTAGCCCAGGCCCAATACCTTGGTCCAAAAGATCTTCAATTTGGGCTGCATCGTGACATCTAGGTCTTTTCCTAGGCCTGGGAGATGACTGGCCCACAAGGTTGACCCATTGTTCCACAAAGGTAGTCCCACCTTTGTCCAAAACATACCTGTCTACCGTTGGCGCCGAAAAGTTAAAACCCCCATTTAATTCCTGACATCTGACATTCTCCTATTCCCTAGGGATTGCCTCCTCGTTCACTACAACTGACTGTTGTGGGGCCCCATGCACCTCCTTCGTCGTTTCGTTTCTCATGGCAGTCTCCTCGTCTCCTCCATTAAACTCACCTCCGATCACCGGAGAATGAAACTCCGGTATAGAAAATTCCGTTGACTCCGAAGATTCATTCTCTCCAAAACTGTCTTTGACAAGAAAATCTGGTAACCATGGGTCCGACTCTTCCACCACCCAAACCCTGTAAATTTTATCTTGCCACCTGAGATTTAAAACCCGGAGATTTTGTTTCCAGTGTCCGTCAAAATTCCGATTCGGTCCGATGTTAAATCATCATCATGCTCCGTCAGTTGAGAACCTTGGGCTATTCTACCATACTTCTGACCAATATCTTCAAACACTGATGAAGCCAACAAGTTTGGAGGAACACTGAAGATGTTAATCCAAGCCAAACGTTCAAACGGCAAGGATTGCCCCTTCCACATCTCTACCTTTGAAAACCAAGGCTTCCATACTTCGGAGTTCTCCAACATACAAAGAGCCGCCTCTTCATCCTTGAGGGTTAAGATCACTGAAAATCCTCCGATGTACTGAATTCCTACCCCATGGAACCCAGCTTCCCACAAAATAACATTCAACTTCCTCAGCACCTGAAAATCCACAGCCCTAGCTACCACTGCTCTTCCAACCACCGCAGACATGGTATTAACCGATGGATCGACCTCAATGGTGTCTTCATCCAACACCTGACTTGATTTATTCAATAGAATATTCGTGTAAGAGGAACCTTTCTTGACCTCTCCTGCTTTCTCCGGCGGAATATATCTGTTAGAATACCCCCCTCGGCTCTACCACCACCCCCTCTGCCGGTCCCAGGTCTCTCCTTGGTCGGGAATGCATCAGCATTTTCAATCGCATATCTAGCCAGATTCACAATGAGCTTGTTTCCACCAAGGTTCAGACTCTTCAGATCCCTCACAAGTTCATCAATGTTCCTTACCCCCTTGAAGCTGACAAAGCCAAAAGACCTACCATCTTTGTCTTTCTTCTTGGCGATGAACGCCCCAGATACCTCTCCAAACCTTCTGAAGGCATCAGCTAAATCCCAAGGTCTGCAACCCTGCGGGATATTGGTCACGAAGCACTTTCTGACCACCGGGCATCCACCTCTACCGCCTCCCTCTCCTCTCCCAGGCTCTCTCCCCTCGCTCTCTCTCCCCTCCCTCATTTTTGTGTATAATATAATGTATATTATTAAGAAACCAGATCTTGATTTGTGAAATATAGACATAAATTTAAATACAGAACTAGAACTATTAACTTAGGATCGTAACTTTTATAAAGTTGTTTAACTTCATTGAATGCAATACAAGAAGTAGAACTATCAACACTGGTAAAATCATCTTGTTTAACGCAATACTCCAACCAATGAGTCGGTGAGAAGGCATCATTCATCTCGTTACATAAGTCAATCGTGTTGAACTTCATTGTAGTAAAATAATCGTGCGATAGATAATAGCTCTTGCAACCGACAAAACCAAAGCTAACTCAAGTAAGTGATAAGATAGATTCATATGTAATGTGATATTTTATCTAAACCATTTCTTTGCAAGTTTTTCTATATATCATAAACACAATGAATAACTTTGTTATTTTTCAAAAATAAAATGAATCAGTCAAGTTGTAGACTTAGCCGACCTAGATAAGAGTCGCTCAAATCTTTTGAATATAACAAAACACATCACAATAAGCTCTCATGATAAAAATTTTAAAATAAAACTCTAGTATCATCACACACGACATATACATAACTAACTCCGAGTTTAAAGTAAAACAACCAAAAGCTTGTAATCTAGCGATTATAATTACCAAAGATGTTAATTTTTAAATGGTTAAAGGTTTTACTCCTATGATAAACATTTATATGAATTTAGAGTAAATTCAAGGAAAAATACCAAAATGGACATAGCCGGCTAAAAATTATCAAAATAGACATTTAGTTGGTACTATACCGACTAAGCCTTTAGTTTTTGTCAGCCAAACCTTTGAATTTAGCTGGTTTAGCCGCTGCCTTTTTAGTTTAGCCGAAAAATGTCTATTTTGGTATTTTTCTCAAAACTTAACCATTCTAAAATAAATCAAACAAGTGAAAGTTTTGCATGGGAAAAGTGAAAAAATGGTGAATCTTGTTTCCAAGACATTTGATTGATGCGTGTTACTGTAGATCATGGTAAATTTCTGCTACTGAAATATATAATTTTGTACACGTACCACACCAAATAAACAAGAAAAATAGGGGGTAAAATGAAGAATAACATAGAAATGAGAAACATCTGCCGCTGACAAAACTGAATTTGTACATAACCTTTCCCCGGAATCTTGATTTTTCGATCAACCAATATTATTAACGAACTAGCAACTTAAAGCTTCATATTTCACCTGAATCGGACGATTAAACCCACTTTTAGACAACAAATTCCCAACAACCGCAAGATCTCTGCAAAACACACCTTGAAATGCATTTTTCTTTTCAATTTGATTACGATTCTTGTTTAAATTGTTTAATGTTTGTTGATGTTCATCGAGTTTAATCGCTTTCTTCCTTTGTTTCTCAGATGCTTCCTCATCCAAAACGATTCTCATAACCTTTGAGTACCCCCTTTGAATCAATCTGTAAAGCAATAGAGATGACATTCTTGCTCGATCTTTGACGGAATCTATATCACGGTCATCGGAAAACTCACACCGGTCGATGAAATTTGAGGATTTATCAGGTTTGTGTCGTAAAGTGAGTAATAAATGTGATCTTTCCAATTCGGATCGTGAACAACCACGTCTTAATCCCATTAAAGCATAGTAATCAACGTTTCCGATTTCTCCAGAAGCAACTCGGTGTTTTAGTTCTTGAATTTTAGTTGAAATTGAGCAGAGTTTCCCCGGAATCTCGTGGTATTCGACGGTTTGCCGTTTCCATGCCGGACCGGGGAGTTTCCGGTCACGGAGGAATGAGTTGTATAGGAGTTTTAAGTGTTCCAGATCGTGAAGTGAATCAGTGAGACAATTAATGGTTTTGTAAAGTGAAGCTCTGGTGGTTAGGGCTTCGATACACGACGGATCTAATGCTAACGTCCGATTACAATCCGCTATGGCTTCCGCTATCCTGCCGGAGGATTGGTAAGCGGCGGCGCGGTGCATGTAGCATTCGGCGAGGAAGCCTTGAGGTGCACAACGCCGGCCGTCGACGATTTTGGAGAAATGTCTGATGGATTCGGTGTAGAGTCCGGCTTCCATGGCGGCGATTGCGGCGGTTTTGCGACGGAGGAGAAATTTTATGTGGCTGAGTAGGTGGCAGATGCTTTCGGAGTCGGTTCGTGGAGGCGTGTGCGGCTGGTTGCTGACGGCAAATAGTTCGCCGGAGGAGGTGAAACTGTCGTCGGACCAGCAGACGCTCTCGCGGCGGAATGCCGCGGAGGCGAGACGTTTTCCGGTCTGGAGAAGAGCCATTGCGTCCTCCATTAACCCTAGGTGGCAACATGCTTGACCTAGAATCAAATACCTGAATCGAAGAGACTTAATCAGAACTGTAACAAACTCGTAACAACTTGTAAGTTGTAACAAACTGTTTGATTATTCCGGTACCAGTAAAAACAATTATCATTTCACAATTGTTGAATTATAACTAAACGATAGAAATATGAACAAAAATTAACAAATAGTTAAATACCTCCATTGACCTTCTTTGTCACGATTTTTCACCAGGCTAGCCATGACTCTCTTCTTCAAATCGGAGACGGAGAAACATTTGACCGATTGCTCCGATCGAACCGGTGAGTAACCGCCGGCAGGCAATAGTTTCACTCGTTCTCTAGCGAGCGGTTGAGAGCTGTTATCAGACAAAGAAGACAACGATATCGACGATGATGATGATTCGTCGGACGATATTTTCAGGCTAGGGATGTAATCCTGAAGCATATCTGCAACCTCCTTGAACCTTCTGAGATGAAGAAGAGATGTAGCTTTCAACTCCATAGCCGGCTCAAACCTCGGTGATAAAGCGAGTGCTGCATCAAGTAGGTTAATGGCGGATGCAATGTTGCTCTGTTCTTGAGAAGCAATCAAGGATCTAGCGTCCTTGACATACAGATCAACGATCTGAAAATGCGTAAACAGACACGTATGGATCAATATCATGAAGAATTTGGAAAACAGAGTTTCGAAATTGAAATACCTTTTTGTTTGTAAGCCACCAGTACTTCTTTTCAATTCCTCCATGAGAAGGAGATGAAACCATTGTTATTGTTGTTGATAAGGAGTGATGAAGCTAAGAATCAAGCGTGCTTGAATTCCTCATATTGCAGAGGAGAAGATTTGTGTGTGTGTGTGTGTGAGAGAGAGAGAGAGAGAAGGTGTGTGTGTGTGTGTGTGTGTTATAGAGGGAGAGAGGGGGTTTAAATGTAAAACAAGTGCCAGCTTTGACCTCAGACAAAGCTTTCATCCTTGTATTTCATTGCTGGCATTTCTTTAAATAAATGTTTAAATCTTGATCTAACCTTTTTCTTTTTTCTTTTTATAATCTTCCTTTCTTTTTTATGTTAGATTTCTGATACGGTTATAGACTAAATGTGTTATAGATTGATGAAACCTGATGTTATTTTTAAACCTCAGGATGAAAACTACAGTTTACTTAAAATAATGATAAACTAAAAAAAAGATAAACTAGTTAATCTAAAAAAGTTAATTAAGGATACAATTTTTCAAATTCAAACTTAAATTATAGTTTAAATATTTTTTGTTTTAAAAATAATTTTTCAATAAATTATTATCATAAACGATAATTTTAAAATTATTTAGTATTAAATAACTTGATTTCGTTTAAAACTATTTGATTGTAATCTATAATGTTTTATGAGTGTTTATTATGATGCATCGTATCTTTCATAGTATTAACCGTCATAAACTCTTTTTTTACATTTCATTCATCGATAAAATCATCCGATATGATTTCTAATAAGAGGTAACTTTATAATATAGTAACCACATTTCAAAAGTGTTTAAATTATATCATTCAATACGCATTTTACACGGTATACACCCTCGGGTTTACTATGGTAAGTGACATAACTGGAAGACTTTTGAAAATTGGTTACTATTTTATGACGTTTTTCCTTTCTAATAAAACCTGGTCATTTTTAGGGATTGGATGCGTCTTGAAGTTGTATAAAACACACAACATTTGTTATCCAATACGAAAGTTCTCTTATTGTCAAGTATTTAAAACCTACTAGCTTTCGATAAGTAATTTTTGGGGGAAAAGGATAAGAACGTTCAACATAAACCAATTTTATGTAAACAACTTTGAAAATCATATAAGTACATACATAGTTATTGCATATAGTGTAAGATAGAAAGATAAACGATAACGAGCTATCATAACTATCGCATTTAAAATTATATATACCAATAATGTTTATGCTGTTTTTTCAATTCTCACTCAAATTTGGTTCCCGGGTAAACCTATAGGCGAAAGGACACCCACGCCACGAACGCAGACAACGCTGGTAATCTGGCTCGCCCACCATAGCAAGGGAAACTGTGGTAAAACCCTAACCCAACTGAGCATATTGCATCAAGTGAAAATCAAACTCATAACCTTCACATTGAAAAACCATAAAATGTTTTTTCAAAACCAGTTGATCTGAGACTTATTGACCTAAAATTGGTTATTTGTTAATTGTGAAATTTTCACAATTAGAAATTATACGTTTATTAATCGTTTGATTTCTTTCTTATTTTGGCGCTTTCATTAAGAAAAGAAGAAAACGAGTGTTTATTAGGGTTGTTTAAAAAGCTCGCGGCTCGTGGCTCGCTTGAAGCTCGCTCGGAAAAAGCTCGGCTCGAAAAAAGCTCGGTTGTAAACAAGCCGAGCCGAGCTGGCTCAAATTGTAATCGAGCCGAGCTCGAGCTAGGGTTGGCTCGGCTCGGGCTCGGCTCGTCTAAATAACTAATATATATATATATATATATATATATATGTTATATATGTGTTATATTTGAAATATGATGTTTTGATTTTTTAAGTTAATTTGTTTTCAAAAACTCTGAGTTTTGGATTAAAATTTTACTTTATCTACAATTGTATTTACTCTCTACTTTGTAAGTTTTGGGTTATCTATGTTTTTTTTGTATTTTATATATTGTCCCTTCCATGTATTTAGTTTTTTAAAGACAATCAACTTCAAACCGAGAATAAAATATTTTTTTTGTTGTTTATATATATATTATTATGTAAAAAAAAAAAAACGAGCTGGCTCGAGATTTTTAAAGACAATCAACTTTTCAGCTCGAAAAAAAAATCGAGCCGAGCCGAGCTGGCTCGTTTAATTTCGAGCTCGAGCTCGAGCCAAGCCTGGCTCGGCTCGACTCGACTCGACTCGTTTACTGCCCTAGTGTTTATCGATCATGACTCGTGTTAATTTACTATTTCACCCATAATCATCTTAACTATTTTAATAATATTAAGATTTTCTTGAATATGACAATGTCGTGATTGAAGCGCTAAACCACGACCAATATTTTTTATTTTTGTAAAATTATAACCATTTCAACCCTCTTTTCTATGTAATTATACTTGGATTAAAATTTGAAATCATCACTATCAAAATTAAACATGTCAAGGATTCTCCAATGCACGAGTTATCAAAGTTATAAATGCACAATGAATAATGTCTTTAAAACCTACATTTTTTATAACAAAAATAAAAAATAAAAAATATAACTATACAATAAAAAATTAAAAAATGTTTTATTTACGGGCATATGCCTCGTATCACTATTAAATAAACTACATTCTCAAAAATAGTATATTTGTTGATAGGTTAGGTTATAGTAAAAAAAAATTTAAAAATAAGAAGGGTAAGAAGAATTTTAAGCTTGACATGTGTCATTTTATTGTTTTTAAATGAAGGGCATAATGGTCAATGTGTAATATACCAGATCAATGTGTAATACAAGGTCTGATATTACACAATGATCAAACCTGATATTACACAATAAACTGATATTACACAATGACCTGACATATTTGAGCGAATTACACAATAATGAGCGAATTACACAATGAGATTAAGAGAAATGGTTGTGGTATATCTAGCGAGTGGTAAAGATAAATGGTGATGGTGAAAGATAGAGAACAATAAAACATTAATGGAGGTCAATAAAAAAATGTTGAAGAAATGAAGAAAAGATTAATGAAAGGTTGAAAAAATGAAGAAAGAGAAAGTAATAAGCTTAAATCGTGAGAATAGAAAAAAGAGAGAAGAAAAAAATTTAATGAGGAAAGAAGTATGATGGGAAAGATGATTGTACTAATGAAAAGTGAATGTCTTGTAATAGTTAAATTACATAAATACCCTTAAGGGTTTGAACATGTGGTGTGATGCATTGAGGATGTGGAGGAATGTGAACCACAAAATCGGTTTTCAGGGTTTTCACAACTAGAGTGGGATTCCACCCAATATATATCCTCTATATATATATATATAGCCGTTGATTATCTGTCATTTCAAAAAATATCTACCAAGTAACATAAAAAACAGCTTTTAATATGTTTTTGGCTTGTTCATCACGGGTCAAATGATATCTATGAAATTTTGAGGTTTCTTTAATTTTGAAATTAACCAACATAATTTGGGAATGTTAACCATTAGATTAAGGGAGTTGTGAATCCCAATTGTTAGACTTGATGGGATCATTAGATTACTAAATAATGGTGAAATTGTTCAAGTAATCAGGTTGTAAAGGTTGGGGAATACCTGGGTTCATCAAGGCTAAAAGGGAGATTCAACAAATAAGGTAAGTGCTATACACTTACTTTATAATTGGGTGTTTCGGTGTTTATGTTGATTCTTACACATAATTAGGAAGTATGATTAATTATGTGTTTGGATGATTCAGTGTTGATGTTTATTCTTACACATAATTAGGATATATGATTATGTGTATGGGTGTTTGGTGTTTATGGTTATGCTTATACATAACTAGGATGTATGATTATGTGTATGGGTGTTTTGTGTTTATGGTAACGCTTTCACAAAATTGGGTTGAATGATTACGTGTATGGGTGTTTGGTGACTTTTATTTGTATGTGTGTGTTAATTTCAAACATGGATGTTTACTTGAGACTTTGATCTCATGGGTGTTATCTCGATACTTTATCTCTGGTTTTTGAATTGAGACAATTTTCCACATACGTTTTAATGTTTTAAATTGTTTTTGAAAACCGGGTGTTACATAACTTCTAAAAAAACCTATAAACCATGAATATGTTTTGTTTTCAGTCAAATTGATGAGTTTAATTAAGAATAAAATAATTAAAACTTTATCCATCACCAAAAGAATGTATACTCAAACAAATGATCATCTCTTATAATTATAAAAGATCGGTTTTAATATACAAAATTCCTCAAATCACACGGTCATAAAAAGGAGATTTTTATATAACTTTGGATTATTTTATACATCCATGATACACCTGCAATAAATAAATTGCTGTTAACTTATTACATCTTTATGGAAGTTGGAGGTGACATATTCATCATGCCACATCAGTTAATGCAGCCCACCTGTAACCACGTGTCACGTGGATACCACCATCTGACCCGGGCACCTCAAATTGCCTATGTCGATACAAATGAGGGAGGAATTTGGGGCAATTACTTTTGCATAAATCAGTATCACAAAACAAACAGGTACTTAAAGTCCACACAACTTGATTCCCAGCTTTGTTCCTTGGTAGGTGGTACAACCACTATTGCACATCGTACAACATAAATATGTGTAGTGTAGTTATGATTCATGCAGCTGGTATGATCATTAACAACCAACCAACCAACCATGTCAACTTCAAATTCAATTCTAAGAAAACAACCAAAACCATTGCCATTCAACACCATATATGTATAATCATGTATTTGTGATTTTTGTTCGTGTGAAACGTAAAAAGTATTTTCGGACGTGACATGTGTATTTTAAGGCCAATGAAATATGAGGTTTTAGACGCTTCAATGTATTGGTTTGAGCACATCATTATAATTGGGGTATGCCGGATGTCCTAATACATTCCATGTGTGTCTTGGTTGTTATAGATTCATAAGAACACACATTTAGTAAAGACTTGCTTACTAATCAACTATATTTAATTATCCTAAATACACAAATATAGGGCTAGAGGGGTTCGTATCCCCTTGATGATATGTGATCCTTGTGGTCACAGATTCGATCCCTGTGGTTTACAAATTTTTTTCCTTTGACTTTTATTATAACTTTTTCTATTAAGTTACTTTTTTTATAAATTTTTATACCGCAACGTTCGAGGCATGATAATGTTTTCTAAATATGTTTCAGTCCTCATAACCGGTCCGCCGTAACTTCATTCGTTTCTTTTAATCGTACCAGCCCTCCGCAACGCACATACGTTTCTTTTAATCGTACCGCCCCACCGCAAAGCGCGGGTACTGTGAAAAATGAGACCGAAACATACTAAAAATATTGGTTCCGTTTGCAACGTTACTTTTATAAGTTTTTTTTGTATTTAACCACGTTAATGTCACTGTCTCAACCGTTTAACATCCGTCTTCCGTCATGGAGCGCGAGGCTACTTTTCTCGTTCAATTACAATACTTAAATTAATAATGAAACATATATGCATTATCAAAGAATTTTTATCGCTTGACAAAAGTTTTTGCATTAGGGGGCAAAGATGGTTAATTTAATAGTGGAATATTATTGATGATGGCTATGGTTCTGTGGTTGGGTGGGGTTAGGACTAGGGGGTGACCATAGTGCAGTAGGTTAGGGACCATTGGTCCTATGGTCCCGGCTAATTGAGACCAAGGGTGGTCTAGAAAGCTATGAGGGTCGTAACCTCGTAGGTACCTTTTTATAAAAGGCAAGTAGGTGTCATCTGGAATGACAACTAAGCATCCAGGATGGATTGTACACTTATGGTGTCGCATTCCAACGTACAACTACCTAAAGCTATTTTTTTTCATATAAAGTTTAAAACTGCATTTCTTCATGAATTGTCTCTACCATTTGTAGGACACACTAACCTCTATTATTTAGGCCACATGGAAACACTCCTTTTTTCTAACGGCGACTTTCATTTTTAAGTGGTAGTCGCATCTCCGACAAGTCGGAGACACATCACCCCTCAATACCTGACCTCAAGGAAACACTCCTCCTTTTGTGATGTAGTAAATGCTTATCCATTAATTAGTTTCACAATTTCAAATTATATTTAGAGTTCATTGGTCACATTCTTCAATGCTTTAAAGACTTGTACTTTCAGCAGCAACTATGATTAGGGTTACAACACGGTCGAGCCGAGCGAACCTGGCTTCCCTAGGGTTCAAGCTCGCCTTGAAAATCTTGGCTAGGCTAAGCTTGAATCTAGCTCTACGGAACGAGCTTTCATGATGAAAACTGAGTCAGCTGAATAAGATTTAAAATTGTTTATTTGTCATAAGCTCAGCGTGAACAACTTGAAAATTTATATAAGAATCATATTCGCTAACCAAATTCTTTTCATAAATAAAAGTAGACGCGATGCGAACACATAAAATAAGTGTTGAAAATCTTAAATAAGAATTCGAGCCAAGCTTCCATCTCTTGAGCCATATAAAAACTTAAACGAATCAGATTCAAGTTTGGACTCAATAGTTTAAGAAAGGAATATTATAATAACAAAATTTCAATATTTAAAAGGTAGACATGTATTCAACCATATCTATTATGCTAAGAAAACTTTTTCAAACGCGTGTTCATAACTAAAACTAGTAACGTTTTTGTATAAAATCATTATATTTATAACATAAACATAATGTACATAAAAAATTTAATACGACTGATTAAAATGTAAAACAAACTCACATATAGATAGCTCCGCCCTCGATGGCCTGGCCTCTTTAGCAATAGTTTGTTGGCATTGCATTGACATATATAAAACCAAAATGGGCATGCACATGCATATTAATTTTTGGTAGTTTGAATTAATTGTAATGGATGTAGATAGACTTTCACATTATTAGGGTTTGATCAACTTTTGCTGAGAGAAAAAGAAATAAAAATAATAATAATTTTGCCTATATAAAACTAAAAATATATCACGCTTTTGTTGACGTATCTTTGGTATTTTTAGTAATGGCGTTACAAAACAAAAAACACTTTTATTTTTAATCTTTTAAATACTTTTATTTTATTTCTCACATTTATGATAAGGGGTTGGTCGAATCCAAACCACCCCAAATTGAAAATTTTGGTTGTGCATACCTGACCTTTTTCTGTCTAGTTTCATGATCATTCATGCTCTTACATTTTACTATGTTGATAACGTTGCATCAACACATAATCATGAACAATGATCGAGTTTATAATTATAAAGCCTTCTAACATGTTTGGTTCATTATATTTTTATAAACATGTACCTGACATTCTCTCCATGTATACGCTTAAAATAAATTACGGATTAATTAGACTTAGTATGTACCTAAACTTAATGCCTTAAATATTAAACTCAAAAAGTAACGCACGCGAGTGAATCTCACATGTGTGTTAAATTTTGTTAGATGACCATACGTCATCGATAGTACGCATATTAAAAATGCATACATGAGTGGTGCTTCGCATACAACATTACTTTTAGCCTAAACTGTTAGAATTGAAGTCTACCACACGACCTTTTAGTCGTGTATCACATGAATTGCGTAATTAATCTCTCATATGTCTTTAAATATAATACATTAGATCTATGATTTGAATTCATTACAAATTTGTTTGTGAGGTTTGAAAATGGAGGGAAAATGTATGTGTGGGACGGGGGAGAGGGATGGGGGCATGTGAGGGTAGGCATATTTGCAAGGCTTTTACAACTAGATCCTTGTTTAAAGGGAATCATACAACATGGGGAGCTCTATTCAAGTAATAACGATAAATATTCAATATCCATTTCAATAAATAATATTAAATCAAGTTGCGTAAAGTGTTGGTATCCAAGGGAGCATTTCGATATACTATTTTATTATCAATTTTATAATTATAATTTATAATAACGTATCCTTTAATTCTTACTGACGGAAACAACAGTTCATTTAAACAATTTAAACATTGTTAATGTATTGGAAAATGTTAAAGTTAAATAAATATATAAATAAATCGTACATTATGAATTATGATGTACCTTGGAGATCGTAAGTTTGTAACATCCTTTTCAAACTGACGGCATGATCACAATGAATATTATTTTGAGTTAAGTTATAAATATCTTAAAATATAAATATTTGATCCACTACTTAATAAGAAAATAAAGTAGATTAATATATAAAAATAATTTGGTCAAAAAATCAAATACTTAAAAGTAGACACTCTACAAAAAATTTAGTGTATAAGTAAAAATAATATTTATTAAGTTTAAATATATGAATCGATTTTGGTATAAGCAAATCTATACTGATAAATAAAAGTTTTTAAATCCACTTGTCACTTCCTCGTGTATACTTACATTGGTTTTTCCGTCTCTCTCTCATAATAAATACGCTATTATCTTATTAAATAATAATGATATTATAAATATATTATTAAAGAAAACCACTAATTATATTAAATAAGAATATATAATAGGATATCAAAATATAATTAATTACAGAAAAGTATTAATTTGTTATATGCACACATTTCCACTTGATATATCTCGAGACGATCATAATAGTCTGACAAGTTATGACGTATTTACAAATTTATAAGTTATATCGTTTTTAATATACAACTCATTTAGTATAAAATATATAGAATATAAGGTAAAAGTTTATTTGAAATAAACAATAAGCTATGATTTTCACATGTAAATAATTTAAGTACAAGTACAAAAATGTATTTGAAAGAAAGGGGTTTGGTTGGGCCAATGGCAAAGCAGGAAAGTTGTGGATAACTCTTCACGTGGTGTGCATGTGATTTCTTCTTTTAGAAAGTGACATCATATTATTCTCCAATACATTTACTTTCTTCAGGGTTTTATCATTTCATCATCTCTCATCTTAATCTTAAAACAAAATTAGTCAATAAACTATGATTTATTAAAATAAGAGGTCTTGGATTAGTAGTAAAGGTGGGTTTTCTTTTGAGGAGGTGACAAAGGTGTATATCCAAGATTTTACTAAAATAAAGAGATTTTGGATTTAAATCCAACTTGTAAAAAAAGGGTCTAGATTATACTAGTAAGTTTTCTCATCTATGATTAGTTTCCTTCTAAGGAGGTAAAGATGACTGAGTATGTCAATGACCCGTCAATAGGGCTGTAAACGAACCGAACTGAACTGAACGAAACTTTGTTCGTGTTCGTTCGTTAAGCATTGAACTTGTTCACGAACGGTTCATGAATACTAACCGATCAAAATTTCATGTTCGTGTTCGTTCATTAAAGAAATGGGTTTGTTCACGAACGGTTCACGAACATTACCGAACGAATCGCTAGATGTTTAGAACTTTTGATGTTAACCCTAATGCTTACATGATTTAGGATTGAGGGTAGCTTACATTATTTAGAATTGAGAACTTATAAGCCCTAATTGAGTAATAGTGGATAGGGAAATGACTCATAAATGAGAATATGATTTCCTACTTTACTTAGTTAATTGTTAAGGTAATAAAATTTTAAAAAAATTAAAGAATATAAAATGTTTAGATAAAATCAAACAGAAATATACAATGTAAGGCCTCTTTTCGGGTAACCTCATTTGTTGGATTTACTCATAAACATAGTCATCAAAACTGAATAAACTATAACTTTTAAAACCTAGCGGAAGCGTACGTCATTTTATTACATAAACAGCGGAAGTCTTTACACATAAAAGAAACATTCATTTAACACAAACAATCAAGCGGGATGTCAGTCTTGTGTCGGGCAGCCTTCACGCCTTGACACGTTCTTTCCCTTTTTGCTACCTGAAGTGCATACTAAAAGTCAGCTAACGCTGATGAGTTCTAGTTTAAAGCAGCTATGTATAAACATCATTTCTTTATAAATATATATATATATATAAATATAAATAAATAAATACACGTTAATACATTATTTGCCTTCATTTATCATTCATGTGCGAGTACATATATGTATGTATCCACCTTTACATTCATTAAACAATCATTGATCATGAGTACATATATGTATGTATCCACCTTTACATTCATTAAACATTCATTGGTCATAAACATAAGGGTGATCAACCCGTCATTTTTCGCATAAGTCACAAAAACAGATGCTCCGTCCTACCGTCGTAATTCGTCCTTCATGATCATACAGATTCCTTCGACTATACGTCATGCCATTCCGTCCGACCAACCTTCGGCCTTCCGTCATACCGTACTACCGTTGTAGTCCGTAATTTGCCCGTTTACCCGAAGGTATCCGTTTCTCACGTGAACTGTTATTTATACAACCGTTCTACTTATAAAAAGGGCAATTGCTTCGACCGTCCATTAATGCCCCCATACGTCCTAGCTGATGAAGGAACATATTTGTCCCAGTTGCAAAATAGTCACATGGTCATCCGTCTACTGAAGTAGTCGTTATCATCGAAGCGTCCATAACGTATATATACATTCATAACATGCAATATATAAAATATAAAACAAGATTTCATTCATTTACGATATGTCATTCTTTCATTCATTCTTTGTAAACATACGTTTCATTCTTTGTTCATCATTCATTTTCATATATAAATATCACGTATGATCACATTTGCATTCATAACACTTATTCATTTAGTGTATACACTTCAGCCCCAAAAACATTTAAAATTGATTTGCACATAACATAAAATGGGGCACATAGAACTCACCTGATGAGTAGTTTCTGAAATACACTTAGCTGGTTACTGAGCGTCGCTAATGTCACTCACGATCTGTATAATAAAGTCATCTACATAAGGTAGTGTTCCTAATTGACAATAAACATTTCTATGCTTGAACCTAGTAGTTTCGATAGGTAGTTAATATCGAAACTATGGTAGTTTCGGGTCATGGTTAATATCGAAACTAGAGTAGTTTCGGGTCATGGTCCATATCGAAATTATTTGTTCAATATAAACTATTTGTTCAATAGAAGCTATTTTGTTCAATAGAAACTACTTTGTTCAATAGAAACTACTTTGTTCAATAGAAACTACTTTCTTCAATAGGAGCAAACTACTTTGTTAAATAGAAACTACTTTTCTTCAATAGAAACTATTTGTTCAATAGAAACTATTTATTTAATAGAAACTACTTTGTTCAATAGAAACTATTTTCTTCAATAGAAACTACTTTCTTCAATAGAAACTACTTGTTCAATAGAAACTACTTTCTTCAATAGAAACTAGTATCCATTTCAAGAACACGTTGTAAGCAATCATTAAAATACCTCTCCTCTATTGAAACAATGACACGTATACATTCATACGTCAATTAAAAAAGGGCTTTTTAAATAAAGAGTAAATTTTGTTTTTGGCCCATATGATTTAACTTATTTGACTCTTTTAGTCCAAAAAATAATCATTTAGTATATTAGTCATTGAGTTTGTATTTTTGTAATTTCAATCCATGATACTAACTCTACTAACTTTTTATGTTAAATATAAGGCATTTTAGTCATTTTGTTTATAAGTGAACTAATTTAACCTTTACAATCCAATAATAACTTTTTTTAGGTTTTTTTCATGAAAACCCGTTTTTCTACTTAAAAAAACGTTTTTTTTTTTACCTTTTTTAAAATCATTTTTTAGTTTTTTTTTCATAAAAAAGGTTTTTTAACCTTTTTAAAAACTTCTTTTTGTTTTTTAAATTAACACAATAAAACAAATATCAAATTCAAGAGCATACGCATGGTGATAACGTGATTCTTAGGTGTTTTAAATGTCTTAAACATTTAACATGATTCTTATTTTAACATCACCTTACAGTTAACTTAATATATTTCTATTTTTTTATTAAAATGATCATATAGTGATATACTATATGTTGAACATAAGCGGTGACACTCGGTGTTGAAATAATGCCTGTGTATTTATGTGACGGTCCTTCAATTTTTATTTAAAAATGTATGGAAAATATATTTTTCCAGTTTTTGAAAATTTATTATTACAATTTAGATATATTAAATCAACTCGATTTCATATATTTCAGTAGAAAATGGTATTCTTTCTTTAATAAACCCAAACGACCAGGGCAATAAATATGTGTTTTTATTTTGTGGGAGGGAGCTCGTCTGAGAAGGGGTTGAGGAGTGAAGCGGTGTCGAAATTTCTTAATTGTATTCAATGAAACTTAAGAGTTCGAATTAATATTTCTATAAATTATGTTAACTTAGCTTGGGTGAAAAAACTTTAATTCACATCATAGAAAAACGACACGTGACAGATTAAGATACTGATTTTTTATATAAAGAATTTTAAACTAATATAATAAATTGTTATAAGTGTAGTTGAGTATTTGATATTCTTAGTTGGTTTTTGAGATGGGTATAACACCAGGTAGCGAGTGATGGACATCTTAACAGATAAATTTTAACCAGAATAATATAATTACAGACACAATAAGTATTGAATAACAAGTACTAAGAAGAAAATAAATCAAGTATAAATTACGTTTTTATAGTTGGATATGAGAATCATGTGCTACCCAATCATTTCCATCCGTCCCCTTAAAAAGGTACAATAATTTGATCGAGTACAATTATTAAAATACGACAAACAAACAATATTTGGCTTTAAAAGAAATTTAAGAATTTTTGGCATTAAACCCCAAACTTGTAGAAATTATGTTCTCGTCCCTCTATTTTTTATTATGTCCTTATGCTCAACGATCATTCGATCAAGCAGCTAAACTCACACATTTATAAAAAAGGTTGAATATTGATATTGTGTTGTTTATTTATTTTTAAAAAAATTATAAATTTTTTTATATAATTAATATGACAGAGAGACGAGAAAAAAATTCGTAGGATGCCGAGCAAAGTTACAAGTGTTTTATCAAAATCTTTATTTATTAGAATGTATAGACATCTACCAAACAATACAACTTTTGATGAATAAATTACATTAAAATAAACATATGATGATATTTATTTTGAGACATATAATTATTATAGAGTTTAAACAATAATACCCGTAATTTTTTAATTTACCATTATTAAATTGTTGGTTTTCTTTTTTATTCCCTCAACCTAGGGAACAATTGAATACAATTTTTTTGAAGGAAACACTTCTTTTCTCTTAACTTTTAACTCTTAATATGAAATTTTATATTATAGTTTCTTTATCTTCTTCTAACTTTTGTTCATTTTAGTAACATTTGATTATTGGGTCGTCACTTGTACGAATCCAAGGAATGTTTTTTTTTATATTTACTTAAATACTTGTGTGTTTGGTATGTAAATTGGTTTAAAGTTAAATCACTATATATTTAGGGAGAATATATTTGAAACAAAAAATGAGAGCAAATATATATTAAGTAAAAACAATGTTTATTTTAAATTACTATTTAATTATAGTATAAACGATAAAAAGAGAGAAAACAACAAGTAAGAATGAGTCCGAGCTAAGAGAAATCATATCAGAGTGTCTATATTTATCTTTATATTTAACTTTATTATTTAGAGTTTTATTTTATTTTGAACATACATCAGAATTTTTATCTCCATCTCTATCTTTAAATTTTGTAGTTTAGTAAATAGAGATTCTATAAATATAGAATATTCATTTTCATAAATATCTTTATTTTTTATGAGAGTAAAAAAAAATGTTTGTGAGTAAGATAGAGATATAGAACAAGACGTGGGAGGTTAAAACACAGTTAAAAAAATGATATTTAGTTAAATTATAGAGATAGAAATTAAGAAACTGATATGAATGCTCTAAATATGTTTTAACTACTATTTTTCGTATGTATTAAAAAGGTTTTATTATTTTTATATAATATCTGATTTATAAAACAAAAAGAAAAAACATAAAACATGAATACTAACCATACAATCAAAATTACTACAATTGAAATTACTACAATTAAAATTACTACATGTAATAGTTCTATTGTTTCTTCTTGTTAATATTGATAATATTATTATAAATAGATTTTTTGTTTTATTATTTTTTTACCTTTATTGCATTATTATTACTACTATTCTTTTTGTTAATATTAATAATAATATAATATTACTAGGTTATATACCCATGTATTACATGAAGTTGTTTAGTAGAAAAATAAAATTACAATAAATAAAATTCTTTATTTCCTTAATTAAGTAATAATTATAATTCAAATTTTATTTTATTTTTTTTAAAGAAAAATTAACATAATTAGATTTCAAAATTGTAAGTTTACTTAAAGTATGAAAAAAAAAATTAGTGAGAAAAAATATAATAATGACACGTGACATTTTTGGAATCGTTTATTAGAATAAAGATTACTATTATTGGTTAATCAAAGACACTTTTACGTAAGGGTGCTAAAAAAATTCGGTTTTGAAACAGGAACCGAAGACCCGACCTGGAACCAATTCCAACTTGTTTTGCAGTGGATCCGGTTCTAGCCCATTTGAACTAGATAGTTCTTACCTGGTTCCTATCATTCAGTTTTACACGGAACCATACCCGAACAGGTCAAAAAACCGATCAAACCAGAAAATCCCGGTCAACAACCCGATTAATAAGCGGTCAACAACCCGACCTGAAACCGGTTCCCCCTCTACTCGGTTACAAAATTGGAACCGGTTCCCAAAAAACCGAGTTTGTGCACCTTTACTATTAACAAAAGGCACGACTATATAGCCCAAATATTACAAGGCCCGTGTTTCGTTTTGTTTAGGCCCGTGAGTCCCTGTATTATATATATATATATATATATATATATATATATATATATATATATATATATATATATATACTAGGTTAAAACCCCTGTATTACATGGGTAGAATAAAAACAACTTGTTATAAACCAACAATTTTCATGAATATTTGTATATTTGATGTTATTGGTGAAATAATTTTTTTTAAAAAAAATAAAAGAAATGTTCAATTTATAAAAATATTTTATGAACAAACATATTTTTTTAAATAAAAAAAGTTTTATAAAAATAATTATAGAAATCATTATTATTTAATAGGAGAGAGACGTGAAACAAAAAAATTAAATAAAATTAAAGAAATTTGTATAATTAATAGGAGAGAGAGACGAGAAAAATGTTTAGGATGAATATGAGAGTGACAAGTGTCCCACTAAAACCTTTATTTATTATATAGTATATATTTCTTCTCTGTTTAATAAAATCATTATTTTCACTTCAATTGTGAAGTCGACCAGGAAGAACATCTGCTTGCTGCTACAACCTTCTAAGTATCATCATACTTGGTATCGTAATTTACAATCTCTTCTCCTTCCTTTCCGTTTCTTAACTTTAATCTAGTTTCATCATTCTTAATTTTGTTTAAATTTAATCATCACAAGTTTATCTTATAATTGTTTGATTACATCATTCATTTGTTCCTTAATATGTAATCGCATTTGAATCGAACGATTATAAGCAGTTGATTCAAACACGGTGAGTAGAGTTTCTTCAATTCGTCACCGATGACTAGATTTAGCACATTTAGGGAACATTTTGGGGAAACTGTAAATATATTACGGTAACATTGATCCAAATGATACAATCATATGTTTAATTTGAAACATCATTAATTCATTCCCTAATTGAATGAGCTCAGCAGTAATTCTTATTGCTAAGCTATACAAATTCAAATTCTAAATCATTGATTCTGAAACCTTTATATTTTGTAAAACCTTTAGGTTCAGTGTCCACTAGAGTTTTAGGATTTAATCACGCGTAGCGGTGTTGACTGAATGGAGAGAAGATGTTTGACATCACCAATGTGAAGACTATGTTGGCCCATAGGAATTCTTCTAATTCCAGATTTATCAACAACACTCAAGAATTTGCACACATGGATGTTTATAGGCACCCGGAGCTGTGTCCTTGCTGGCACGTGCACCTTCGCGAACGCCACCAACTGTTTATGTGGACCCCAGTGGCCAACTGGAGGGGTCGAGTACACGAGCATCGTGTGGGAGCTGTCTTTAGACCCCACATTCTTCACGTCTATTTGTAGACCAATCGAAAGTCCGCCACATTTGGCATGGGTCACCCTTACTGCATTGGTTGTGTTTTTGTGGCGGCCGTCTACTGGGACTGTGAACATTGCAGGTGCACTTGTGAGTGTGTGAATGAAATTTGAGTAGCTGAGCCCGTGCCCAAATGGATATACGACTGGGCCTTTGTAGAAACGGTAAGTTCGGCCTGGGTAGCCCGTTACTTGGTTTGATCTCATGTCCATTGTTGTCATTGGCACTTTGGTGAGGTAATCTTGATTATACCAAGTCATTGGTAGCTTTCCTCCTGAAAAAGAATTTATAATTGATATTACTTGAAATTATAGTTGCTTGAATCTTGCAGTAATAAATGGCATAAAATAGAGCAAACCGCGTAAAAAAAGTAAACTATGTAAGAATAATTATTTGTTAATTTAGCATCTTAGCAGCTTTTTTTAATTTTTTTTTTCTTAGAGTAAGCAAACTCCTGTTGAATATTCTAGATTTCCTATGGTATACCTGGATTATGTGTTCCAAACAATACATCAGCAATGGCAGCACCACCCGCTTGGCCTGGGTAACCAACCCATACAATAGCACCAACACGCAGATCATGTTCAGCAAAAGACACATCAATGGGCCCACCAGACATCAACACTAAAATAGTTGGACCCTTTGAGGCTGCAGCAACCTTAGATACAAGTTCTTGTTGATACCCAGGTAGAAGCAACCCATCTCTATCTTTAAACTCTGCCTCTATTGACTGGTCCAATCCCATTACCAAAACTGTGGCATCCGCTTGACGGGCTGCACGGATTGCATCACCAAAAAGGTGAGCGTTTTTGCATTGCACGTTTTGGCAGCCCGGCCCGTGAATTGTCTTTGCATATCTTGATATTCCTTGCAGTGGTGTTGTATATCCACATGCAATACCTGTAAAGAAAACCAAAAAAATTAAAAATTAAAACTATATGGAAGTTTCACATTAATGCCTTGATGAACTATATTAGGGGTATTATCTTTTTATGCAATAACCCTTTTACATTTAACCAATTACTAAGGGATAGGCAATAGGATAATGGTATACCCATACCTGCATAGTTTCCAATCATTGTAACAGTAACATCTGAGTTAGGCCCTATGACAGCAACAGTGCGGTGACGTTTAGTGGATAATGGCAGTGATGGTCCATGACTCTTAAGAAGAACGATCCCTTGCCTTGCTGCTTCAAGGGCTAGATCCTGGTTAGCTGGGGTACACACGTCTCGTGGCCCAAGATTACCAAAGATCTGTGACGATGGCTCGCCATCAAACATCCCTAATCTCATTTGAACCGTAAGGGTGTTAAATAATGCACTGTCAATGTCGGTCTCTCTCAACAGACCTCTGTCAACCGCACCCTGTGTATGTACAGCTAAGAATGGCCCGCAGTCCAAATCCAAACCTAAAAACACCACAAAACTGTTTTCCTTATTTAAACTGATAAATAATGCAAATCTCAGTCCATGATATTGAAAGGTTATATTCTTGATCCAGTCCAGTTCAAACCGGATTGTTTTTCTTTTCTTTTAATGCAAGTTACTAAGAAATAGGATTTATATGTTGCATTAAGTGGTTAAAAACAGCATGTTGAATATACTTTCTTTCAGCTTGATTGATTTTATACAACTGAAATTTAGTAATGTTATAACCTGCTTTTATGGCATCTGCTGCAGCTTCTTCAGGAGTCGCTGTGTAGTGCTGATTGTCGTAAAATACTCCAACAGAGTCGCAATCTGAGACGATGTACCTTTTTTTCGGGAACAATGGCAACGATATGAAAAGACGGATAAGCGAGACAGGTAAACAAATGTATTCCTTAACAAAACACAAAATTGTTTGGTTTATTAGGTGCATAATTTTAAATACCCGCTGAGTCGCCAAGCCCCACGAATGGTGTCACGAAGAAGTCGAGGGTCAGCGCAGGTAGGAACTCCGTTGACTTGATTGTAAGAGCACATTACACTTGCTACTTTCCCTTGCATAACGCATTGTCTAAATGGCACTTCAAATGTATCCACCATTTCCTGCTTGCTCACCTGCATTACATCATATTCCATTTAATTACCTATCCTCGAATCGTTTAAACATGCAACAAAGTAGGGGTGTTCATAAACGGCTAAAACCGATAAAAAACAGTCAAAACCGAAGTAAATCGACTGACGGTTGGAACTTGGAACCGGCATCGTTTAACATTATTATTTTGCCTTTTTTATATTTGAAATATGCATTTATGTATTTTTATTGCTGATACCGGTTTCTTGTTTTTCAAATCGTAATCGGGTTGTTCCAAATTTTCATCAAAACCGGTCGGACCGGTCGTTATTGGTTATTTCTTTATGTTTTAAAAAAATATGCATTTGATTAAGTTTACCTTGGCATTAAAATGGAATCTATCGGTCCCACTCCAGTTATCCAGATCATAGGCTGTATAATGCTTGCAACATGCAGCCACTTTTAACCGGTCACCTGGCAGGTTACCTTGTAGTCCCCTAACATATCGGGAAGCATATTCACCGGCTACTATTGGGTCTTCACCGGGTGTCTCTTGACCCCTGCCCCATCTTGGGTCCCTAAATATGTTTATGTTTGGGCTCCAGTATGTTAATCCAGCCATACCTCCATTATACATTGCTCTTGCTTCATCAGACACCACCTACACCCACATTTCCAATCAATCACAAGTTTAGTTATAGACTAAATATTACTTTTTTATTAAGATAATAATTAGCTATGTTAGATGTTGGCATGTAAATGAATCGAACATAAATCGAACCATTTGATACTCGCTATTCGGGGTGGCCAGTCCACGTCGATGGCCGGGGAATGTCAGGTCAATGGTGTGAGCGTAACGTGATTGTGGGGCAGAGATGGCAGTTCGAACCCCACACCATTGCCTTGGTTTAGATCCGTGAGTCGCTTGCTCCTGCAATGTTCTTTGGCGTGGGTGTCGTAGGCCAGTTAGCGAGTCCGGTTTTCATCTACGTTTGTGAACATATTATTATGTTCGTTCGTTTACATTATTTATTTATGTTGGTTCATTTAACATTTCTTAAAATTTGTTTATTACTAACATTAATTTAGAAAATTTCAGATTTTAGAACCTTTGTTTGGACCAATCCGTGCAGCCCCGTTTGTTGTTTACTTTTATAGGTGTTCTTATGTTTGTTATTGTTTGCATTCGTTTAGAATGTTAATGAATGACCATTAAATTTTCTTAAAAACAAACCTGAATAAAAAATATATTCATTTAAGTGTTGGTGATTATTCGTTTGATTAAAGGTAAACGAACGAGCATAGACTAACACCGTTTTTTAACACAATTTTTTAGAAAAATAAAAAGGAAAAAGGTGTTATTTTTTAAAATTCTTGGTAGTGGAGTAAGTGTTCTATTTGTTAATTTTTTGTTGACAAAATAGGCAAGGCATATTGCTTTTTCGAAAAGCCTCAGACAAAGGTCGAAAAGAACATTACTTAAAATGACGTAAATACCCTTGGTGCATTTGTCCAACAAATCAAATAACCAATGACATGAGAATACATATAAATATATAATATAATGAAAATTCGTATGTTTTTTTTAATTATTATTATTTTATCATTAAATGCATGAAAGTATGAAAATGATAAAAAAGATTCTCACCCGTCCGATTTCTTCCCACAAGGACGTATTGAACGAAGCCGCGGTGGTGATGACCTGCGGGAAAGCGGTGGCTCCGGGGAACTCACCACCGAACCTTGTCCCGGGACCCACATTAGAAACCCCATGAAGAGCCTCCGACCACCACTCATACTCATCCATCCCTAGCCGTGGCACCGCCGTCGCTTTGTCCACTAACAACCCAAGTTTCTCTTTAAACGTCAACCGGCTGAGCAAATCCCTCACTCTCTCTGCCGCCGGCAAGTGAACATTGCAAAACGGCAACCCCTTCACGGCGGCGTTTCTTGGGTCACAAGCAAATGGCCGCCGGGCATTTCCGGCAGGCCAACAAACACCCAATAAAAAGATGATAAGAGAACAGTGAAGTATGGTGGTGGTGACAGCCATGTCGGTTTAGCCGGTGATTGTGAAAGCAAAGGGCAGAGGAGGGTTTATATACAATCATTCAAGTTGGGTATGGGATGCAAGAGAATTTGCTTTGATCGGTAACTTGTAAAAAGGAAAAAATAATAATAAGTGCTTTTGGTGCAAGTTGTGTTCTATATAATACATCAAGATAATAAGTCATGTACTTTTATGGAGATTTTTTTTTTTTACATTTTTAAATGGTTAAGGTTTTTTGTTAAAATTAAATAGATTAAAAATAGAATCAATTGCTGACTCAAGGTAAAGAGAGAATACTTTTTAAATATGTTTGTGTTTTGTGAAACTAACAGATTTTGCACTACAACTTAAGCCTGGAAGGGGCCGTATTGGGTGGGGTTTTTTTCTTAAAGCTCTCCAACTCTGACGTCAAGTGGGCCCGGTCAAGATAACATATTGGCCGTGGGGGTGCGACGTCACACATTCAATGTTCGCCTTAAAAAAAAACATATTTTGCACTATAGAAATGAGTTTTATGTTTTTAATTTTGTAACGAGTTTAAGGATTAATGTTACTTTGTATTAATTTGGGATGAAATAACTAGAATACTCTTTTACTTAAACTTTTGATGCCCAACCTTGTTATTTTCGACAAACAGTATTTTCTCTTTATTGTTTTTTTTATTTGATACATGGAATATATGTTTTCTCTTTATTGTTTTTTTGTTTGATCTTGTTATGGGTTTTGATGTCACAGATTAAACATTTTCTAGAAATAATTTTTAATAAATAATAATATTTTTTGAAAGTAATAAAAAATGAACTCTCTCAAATCGAAACAAAAAGAGTGAACGACTTCGAGCTTTCATTTTTTTCTCAGACATGAATATGCTGAAGAAGGTGAAAGAAAACATTAATGGTGCAATGAATTTGGTTTTGAATGTACACGTGGCAATCTGTGATTTGTGGTTACAGGAGGTCGACCGGGGCCCACGTCTCTCCATAAACAAAGGAGTACGGGGAGCAGGTTTTTACAATGTCAAGTTGTGAATTAAAGGATAAGGTTTTCTATTTTAGGACCGGGTAAAATCACGTTTATTATACGGGTTGAATAAATAAAATTTTATATACTTAGTAATAAAAAGTTTATATTTTAAAAACCCGTGTAATACACGGGTTGAATAAAATGGTATATTACATCGGTTAAACTATTTATAATTAAAAAATAAGTATCCGTAATTAGATTTATATTAAAAATCTAAAAATAAATTCTTTTAATATCATTATTTAATATGAGAGAGAGAGTCGGGAAGAAAATGATACAAATGAACTAGAAATGGACACATGTTCAAAAATTTTTATTTATTATATAAAGATTATTATTTGATATTATTATTTAATAGAAGAGAGAAACAGAAAAAATTAATATTTAATAAGAGAGGGGCGGGAAAATAAAAGTGAGAAGTAACCAGAGAGTGACACATGCACATAGGGTTTTATCATAGTAGGTCTTCGGGTGGTAAGTTTCCTGGAATAGTGGTTGTGCCAGGTCACTAGCGTTGTCGGTCTTCGCAGACGTGAGTGACATTTTGCTAATGGGTTTACCCTGGTGGTCGAGCTTATAGTATTCTTTGGTTGTTAAAAAAAAGTTGATAAATGAACATGTCATTTAGATGAGAGATACCAGGTTTAAATATGGGCAATAAAATAGTTTATAATTATTGGTGTAAAGTAGAGTAAAAAATATTATTTGTCGTTAAAAAAAAAGTAGATTTTTGTATTATCAATGTTTTGAAAACTTATAATTATACCGGCCTTTCTATTAGTATAACGTATGAACCGGTTAAATCAGACTAAAAAGATAAATGACATCATAAGTAAAGATATAATATTTATAAGCTTTAAATGTTATATTATTATGTTAGTTCTATTTAACAAAATAAAAGAAAAGGATGTTTTTAGAAAGAAAAAAAAAACAAAACAATAAGAGATTTTTGTAAGAACGTTTAGCTATTCAAAATAAAACATCATAAAAATAGATTTTCACAAAAATTAATTACTAAGACATGTCACACTCCCCACAGCCATCACTTTGGGAGGGGCATGAAGACTCAATGAAGGAAGACCGGGATATTTGTGATATACGGTTCGATCCTGAGGGCGTCAGGGTTTTACAACTAGTGGGCTTTCTGGCGTGTGGGTTTTCCGCGGAACTGGAGATAATTTGGGGCGATTACGGGCTCCGTTTGCCAATGGGTTACTCTGTACGGAGAACTAGGCAATTATCTGTTTGTTGACCTTTCAAAAAAAAAAGACATGTCGCACGTTCAACCGCCGGTTCAACCTACTCTAACTCAACCAACTACGGGTTTGGTTTCCGGTTCAATTTGACGATCAGGTGGATTGCGAGCAACACTGTGTATTAGTGTTGTTAAAAAATCGCCCACTTGATACAAACGTCGGAAATCGCACCGTCATTGCTACTAGCGTTGGAAAGGATTCTATGCCTGTTTCAATACTATGTGGAAAGTCATTAATGCCCTCATCATATCGTCAAAGAAGAAAGAAACATAGTAAAAGTGTAGAACACTAACACTAGGAATCTTTTTCTTCATCCAAACACTCGGTGTTAAATATGCCGTGTTGGGTTGACGGGTCAAACCAAATCCGAACCCGAAAATCACATAGACGTGTTAACCTGAACACGACACAAGTTTATCCAGGTTGACATGAACACGACCATTTAAGCCAAAGTTGTATTTTATTTTACTTTTTTGCATATTAATACTCTAGAACTAGAATTTACAAACAAAAATACAATGTATATAAAAATAATTATGTTTAAGGAGGTATCTACTTCAGGCTACAAATTGTGGTACATACAATATCATTTCAAAGCTATGTAAAACAATTATAACATATGATACATTATGATCTTGAGTCTTTAATATACGAGTAGGTTTGATACACAAGAAAATAATAGGAAAAAATACACGATATAACAATATGGTGTTATTCGTATTATATCTTACATCATAAGTTTAGTTTGCTAAAAGTAATAGTATCAGTTTTTTAATCAAAATAAGGCAGAAACCTGAATTAATGTTTTGTTATTCTGAATGATGCAAAATAAAGCATAATGTTATGATCAATATGGGAGGAAAATGGCTAAAAACACCGCGAAGGCAACACAAGGATTGAAAGTTCACGGACGCTACATTGGGCGGGTACGTTTCGTTGAAGTTTATAGCGGACATGGTGTGATTCGTCCATGTAGACTAACGGCAACGAATGCGGTAAGGTTTTATGGTCATTTGAATATTTTTTTTTTTTAAATTTAACTTATTTTTAATCTTTATTAAAAATTATATATATCTATCAGAATTTGGGAACTTTGTACTTTTTTTAAAGAGCTAATAAACTTTTTAAAAGTTGTAAACTTTTGTAAATTTTTTTGATAAACTTTTAAATTATCTAATATTTAAACGTAATTTATTTAAGTGAAGTATATGGTGTTGTTAATGTGTAACGTGACTTGACACGTCTTTTATTAAAAATAAAAAAATAAAAAAAATCGTGCACTGTCGATCTAATTAACAAATTGTTTGGTTGCCTATGATTAAAGAAAATATTAGGAAGCAAAAATCTTTTTACATGTTTTAAATTACTAAAAGGGCCTTTTTCCCCCACAAACGATTCCTGCGTTACGCGAGAGAGTTTCGTCTCTTGTGGTAACGCAACTGATATCAAGTGGTATCAGGGGTTATGGTTCTTCCGAGGACGCGGTTTGAGCCTGTTAAGCATGTGTTATGCCCTTTATGGAGAAACCCTGCGACCACCCAGTCATTCTGAAAGTCGCCGTTCTAAAAAAAAAAAGTAGCCGAAAGTGTGGTCATGGGATTTTAAGGAAACAAGAAAAACATTGGTTACGCAAAGTGGAAAGCTTTACTTGGAAGAAATGTTAGTTGTATCCTTAATTATGTCACCAACAACCTTCACTCCACTTCAATTCATTTGCTTCTTAACCTATCAATCTTCTACATTCTTATTGATATTTTTATAAATGAATCATTTTTCAAATATAAAGATTAATATTTAGTGATGGAATCATCATTTTTATTTTAACCATCAAAACTTTTCATTTTATAAAATCTTACTCATTTTACTTTTTATTCACTCAAAACACTATGTGTTTGTGCTTAATTTGAATATAGATACGAATTCATGATAATATGAGGTATTTGTAATTATGAGGGTATGATTTTGTATATTATTGGGTGCGAGGGTTGGCTTATGATTATGTTTTTTAATCTAGTAAAGGAAGTAATTGAAAATAAAAAATCAGAACGAAATAATAGATGTCACGTACAATAATTATAATTTTATCTTTTGCTTTAAACTTTTTTAATACATTTCCATTGGAATATTAGGATACATGTATATGAAAACTTTTTATATTTTCATTGAAATTGTTTTCTAAACTTATTGTACACTTAAACAAATAAAGATATGAACATTTATGAAGTTTGTGAATTTATTAAGTGATTTTTATTGTTCGAATTCAAATATTTAATCACCTTAGATATATTTTTAGTTTATACTAAACTGTTTTGGTAGTGAAAGTATGTCACGTTTTACATATTTGTTTTAAATAAAACTCGGTGCTTTAAATAAAAAAATAGTAGTAAACTTTAAATAAATTTAATATCATTGGTTTCGTGTGGTTTGATTTTCAAATCTCAGTTGTGATATCTTTTATTATATTTATCTTGGATACATAATCAATGATTGTGTTAGAAAATAATAGTTATGCCATTTTTTTGCACATAATGCAACGAATAAGTCAGCGCAGCGGATACTTTGGTTCCAAGCCGTTAGTGGATAATTTAATGTCATTTATCTTGGATACTTTGGTTCCAAGCCATTACCGTAATGAATCGAACCGACATCAATCAAAGTCCCGTCGCGTAAAGCGGAGACCCCGCTAGTATATATTAAACATGATTTACATGAATATGATCCACTTTCTTTGAATATTGATTGCAAACATGATGAATTGATGGCCCTTTTGCCAACTTGCAACATCAGAAAGTAACAAACACATTTAATTTTATAAGGGCCCCAATATAACAACCACATACGATGGAAATTCCATATAAATCTATACATACTAATAAATAAAGGTTTTTTAGTGCCACGTGTCATCTTCACATTTAATTTTACCATTTTTTTCTCGTCTGTCTCTCTTATTTAATGCACTTCTATATTTAAATAATAATATATATAAAGAAAGTATTAATTGAACTAATACAACACATTTATTTTAAATTATCTCTTATTATAAGAAAACTTTAAAATTTAATTATGTAACTTTTATTAAAATCAAATAGTAATTGAAAGTGAAATTACATTAAATAGTAATTAACGTATTTTTGAAACCTAATTATATATTAATTTTTACATATTTTGAGTTTGTTTATATCCGTAGTATATGTAATATATTTTTACACCTGTGAAATATATATACATAAAAATTTAAAAAATTTAAATATTAATATTTTTCACCCCGTGTGTAGACACGAGACCTAAACTAGTATAGAAATAAAAAAATGTGTAATACGATTGATTCATATAAGAATAAGATCTATATACATATAAAAATAGTTTATATGATTTAAACTGATAAAAATTTTAAAGGGACAATGATAAATTTTGTAAAACATGTGTTATTTAACAATTAACACGGAGATGAAATTCTCATTTATGTTGAGCTTGATTTTTCTTAATTTGTTTTAATCTATAAAAACTCTTTTAGGCTCGTATGTTTTTGGTTATGAGTAATAATTTATCAACTTAAATTTTCGAAAGAAAAAAAAACATCATATCTCCTACTTTATGGATTAATACCAAATGTCGATTGGGTGATTTTTAAGCTAAAGATTTAGGGTGAATCATCCTGGATGTATACAACATAACGATTTCTTTTAGTTATAATCAACATCAACAAGATGTAAGGATACATACAATTAATCTTAAGCCAAAATAAAAACTAATCAATAGAGATGAAAAAAAAACATATTCTTTTTTCGTCTGTATTGAAAACCTATGTAGATGACTTGAATTACACTAAATGTATGTACTGTACCAAAAAATATATTTTCCTATAAGGGTGGTGGAAGGAGTCGGGAAAGGTTATTGAGCAGCACCGAAGAGGATGGGACGGTGTTCCCGATCTATCGTCTTTGCTTCACAAATTTTCAGTCCGATCAGTCTAGTGTTCCCGAGTCCATCCCGATAAGAATCTGACGTGGCCCTCCTTCCCGATCGGGATGCACTCCTACCGCCGTAACGAGTACCAAATACAACCAGTGTTATAATTCTTATAATTTATTACTGTTTTCGTTAAAATCTTGTTTTCTTTCTAAAAAATATGTATATGCATGTCTTATTCTTTTACATATAATTTTATAAGATTTATATTTTCTTTAGTGTTAATTAATATCTCAATTTTATGTAATATTTAAATAATTTTAATTTTTTTTAATTAAAACTGATATCCATCTTTTTTGACCCGTTCAATTGGTTCGAACGTTTCGACTAGTGAACCTGCAGAGTGACCACTTCGATAGTTGATTCAGTTTTAACAATACCTTAACAAACCGGCTGAGTGACCACTTCAGTAGTTGATTCGGTTTTAACAATTCTTTTGCAAAATATTTGATTTTTAATTTTTTTTTTTTTTAAACTATTTAGGCAAAACTAGAAGCTCGAAAAGAAGAATTAATACTGTAATTTGAATCTAAAAAAACCGAATGGTTTGGTAAAAGAAAATAATAAAATGAACTAATTAAACGTAAACAAAAGAGTCAAGCCTAACATTTAACATGTCTAATTATTATTATTTTTATCATCAAACTCACTTACGCTCTAAATATACTCTTAAATTTACAATTTTTAGAAAGAATACACCATACAACAGTGCTCGATATTTTTACGCCACAGGTCCAGTTATTCGTATATCGGTTCTAAAACGGGTTTCCACATGGGGGAACTGCACACACGTTGCCTCAAAACGTCAACGTCACCGTCACTGACTTCATCCGCACTACCGACTCCTCCGGCAAAACCTTTGATCTACGACGTCGTTTCACCTGCTTTACGTTTCCACAACCTGATCGTAACATCTCTAATTCCGTTTCGGTGACGAATGAGTTTAACCTACCCACAGGAATCAAAAAGTATAACTTTCCATTAGTCAATGCTTCATCTGCTCGCAATGCCGATAACCTAAAACCCGACCGGAGATCATCGGCCACCGGAGACACGAGATATCCTGGTTGTTCAAGAAGCATGATCTCGGCGGCCGTGACCGGAACCTTAATGTTTCGTAGATTCCCGTGAACGTCGATCAGCCTTGCGGATTTGATGTTCGAAGCGAAACAAGAAGTGAAATTTCCCATTGAATTTGTTTGAAATTGTTGGATATTAATTTTTGTGTAGAAATTGTTGATGGATGAAGGGAGTTATATTGTGGTGTGGTGGAGTGTGAAGTGGGTGTAGACCGTTTGACTGACGAACTGGGGTTGACTTTCTAGATAAAACGTAGATTTTTAGTGTTAAAGAACGCGTTGGATGATATACCCGTTTACGACACAGTTACCTGTCCCTGTCATGGGCCTTTTACGTACCCAGTGGGCTCAATTTATTAATTATTTGTTTTTTATAGGAATTAAATACAGGTGCCAGCCAATTATATTTTACATATTTTATATTAGTTTACGTTTTTTTGTGAATGGTAATGTGGAATTATCACACCAAGCAAATCAAGAACAATCAAATTCACCAACGCCAAACGATCACTTTATTAATTATGAATCAAAAGAAGATAATGTTAGTTGAATATTTAGGCATATTTTATTCTAATTTTAGTATTCATTTTTTACTACATATCATGCATTTATCACTTGTATATTATTTTATTTTGTGTAACACTTGAATTGGTGGAATGAAGTCTAATTTGAATTCTTTTTTATGTTTTGTAGGTGCGGAGCAGTTTTGATCGATAACAAAGAGGATTGAAAAGAGTCCTAAGGAATTTTGAAGACAAAAGTATGATTTTAAAGATTGTGAAAGTTTTGGACAGAACCTTGAAACGGCTGTTTCAAGTTTATGAAGAATATTTACACGGGCTTATGGATAGAAAAGGCAAGTCCCAACAATTTTGGATTTAGAGATCGGAGATATATTTATATAATATATATTATATGTATTTATATATTATATGGATATATATCCACGATCTGACGCACGCACAAAAGGGGGAATTATCACAAAATCATTTTTTCTGCCTGGGAGATCGCTTCGACAGCCGCAAGAACAAGGAAAAACAATACTTTTGTATTTTGGTTTATGAACTTCAAGAAGAATTAATTGCTTCAAGTTTCGTAAGTTTATTTAGTTTTAGTTAGATTTTGTTTATTTGGTTTGATTGATTTAGTCATGTCCGGCTAATCAATCTTAATTCTGACATTAAGGTTTATTTTTTGGTTTGTTTCAAAACTTATATGAAACAATTATGAGATCTAATTTTTTATTGGTTTGTTTGTGTGATTTCTTAGTATCAAATCCGGAATCTTTTTCGGAAACATATTAGATTGTTAATAAAATTGGCCACTTTGTTAATTTCTCTAATAAAGTTCTTCAAGTTTAAAACCCTAATACGATTTTAATCTTGATAAAAGGAACAAATAATGGTTCGCGTTTGTCTATGAATTCGATCCCGTTATAGAAATCATGCCAATCTAGTTAAACATTCCGAACGGCGTGTGTGTTTAACTCTAATCGATACTTCTATCACTGCGACCCGCACATTAAGGTCCGAACGGCGTGAACTTAGCGTAATGGGTTGGCTCTAACCGACGAACTGCGCTTGGTTAGACATTAGATGGAGTGGATGTCCGAACGGCGCGACGTCTAGTATTGATACAAACCATTTAAATAAAGGATCATTTCACCATAATTGTTAATGATCGTAAGTCGAGTTAAGCTAAGAAAATATCTTTGTGTTGGAATTATCTTTTAATATTTGAATTCGTTCGATAGTTTAATTAATGTTTTTATATAAGTTTTTCATAATTATAATCCCCTTGTTTTATTTTAGTAACAACCGTATCTACACTTAAAAATACTTTGGTATAATCTTGTTAATCTGTATTCCTGAGGACACGAACCTTACTTCCATTCATACTAATAGGTTCACATTTATTTAATTTATTTGATGGATTCGACACCATCAAATTACAAAGGAATTGAAATTGAAATGAACATGAAGAAGAATACAAAATCGTAAGAATACAAACTAACTGAACAACCACCCATTTAAACTTAACCAAAGCTCATTAACAGATGACTAGTTGAAAATAATAATTCAAATACTATAATAATTCAACACTATATTCTCTTCTATTTTTTATATTTATTGGATTTATTGTTTGTTTTTCATACATATTGGATACTTATGAGCATTCTGGGCTAAAAGACGTTTGGGCTAATAATGGCTGGAACTTTGGGCTCGAGCTAATGAGCTGATGTGCTGGAGCTAAAGTCTGGGTCTGGATATCTTATTAAAGATCCAGCATGAAGACCCTATGACCCGTTTGTTCTCTAAAAGACACGCGGGTCATGGGTTGCTATGGATAATCTGTATTAGTCCTTGGATAGTATATAATAAAAGAACCTTATTATTTTTTCCATACACACACAATTGGGTCTCTCCTTCTTCTCCAGATTATTCGTTTCTCTTAGTCAAAGTAGGGTTTGTTCATAAACCCTGATTCTCTATTCTGGTTATAGAGAGTGTAGTTCCAAGTCTGTTTGTATCTAGTGTTTTGTTTAAGATTTTTGTAATCAGATCCGTTCTTGAGTTTTATTCAAGGTTGCTTGTAATTAGATATGTTCTTTGAATTATTCAAGATTGATATTGAATTTCTAACACAACCCCCTTAGTCTTCATCAAACTTGCCACTTTGGCTTTATGATAAGAAACAGTTGACTTTATATTTGACATTGTCTGACCACTACAGCAACATTTTTAAACTAAAGAAATCACAGATTTTATTGTTTATGTTTAAAAAAGTTTGTAAGTTTTTAAACTAATGTGCAAGACACTTTAGGGTATTTTAGTATTTTTAGCAAATGTACAAATCTATACTATATAATAAATTAAGGTTTTTGTATGCCACGTGTCGCTTACATATTCAATCTCATCATTCTTTTTCTCGCCTTTCTCTCTTATTAAATGCAGTCATATCTTTTAATAAGTTACTAATTATACTAATAAAACATATTTATTTTCAATTATTCCTCTATTATAAAAAACTTTGAAATCTTATGTAACATTAAATAGTAATTGACGTTAATTATATATTTTTTTTCTTCATATTTTGAGTTTTGTCATGGTTGTAAAACAAGGTCTCCGAGGCCGAGTACTCCCCGAGTAATCGCTACAAGGCAGGTTGCCGAGGCCGAGTACTTCCCGAGTACTCTCCGCCTAGGCCGAGTACTCCCGACTCTGACTAGGGAGCGACTTGCGACTTTTGTGACCAATGTAATAAATTTTTACATCTGTAAAATATATAAATAAAATTTAAGAAACTTATGTATTGATATTTTTCACCCCGTGTGTATTACACGGGGTCTAAGCTAGTTATTAATGTATGATACAATCTCTTAATGCATATAATAAATAATAAAGGAAGAATTTTTTCATTTAAATTAAAACACTAATCACCCATAAAAAATTAAATATACTTCGTATCACATTCCCACATGTAAATCACCTGTAATCGAACCGGAAATTGCAATCAAGTAACTAGACCCGAATCACCCGTAATCGAACATAAAGTTTTCAAGTTTGTTACCATAGTTTGTGTACCCAGATCTCAATTGCATGTTATGTTGGTGATTCATAAATGAACCCACAAAATAGATTGTGCACCCGTAATCATCCATATGAGATGTTGCAATCGAAATCAAGGAGAACTTCTAAGAACTTGTAAACCATAGGCAACTAAATTAATTATTTGTAAACCATAGGCAACTAAATTAATCATATGTAAACCATAGGCAACTAAACTAATCATATGTAAAACATAGGCAACTAAACTAATCATATGTAAACCCATAGGTGAGGCAGCGGTTATGGGGGTCATGATCGAGAGGTGTTCATGAGGTTGCCCTCGAAATCAAGGAGAAATTATAAGAACTTGTAAACCATTGATCAGATGAGCTGCTTTGATCAGAAATTATGAATCAGAATATCATACGAAAGAAAGAATATCATATCAAATAAGCCAAAATACATCGAATAAGCCAAAAACACATCGAATGCCCCGAAGGCAAAATGTTTATGTAAAAAAGGAGTTAAAATACTAAATCATCCCCAAAAGCATGATATAATATAACGATATTTTTGTATTACAAATTGATATTGTATAATGTGATAAAATTCATGAAATATTTATATTTTTTAGATGACATACAATTTTTATTTTGTTATGTATTCACTAGACACTAACTCAATCATGTTTTTTTTTCTCGTGCATGAAATGTGTTGAAATTATAGTCTTTCAATTTTATCACCAAACTTGATTAAATTTTTATTTTTTTAATGATTCTTGTTTTTGTTTTTTTCATGAATAAATCAATTGTGAGCTGGGCTGAAAGATGAGTAGCTGGTTATTGGGCTTCCTGGAGTTTCTGGGCTATCTAAGGATTTGAATTGGGCTGAATATTATTATTAAGTTATTATCATTGGGTTGAATATTTCCAATTTTTAGTTATACTTGTTTGCATCCATTTGATTTAACGTACAAAAATGGTTGTAAATTCGTTTGTTAAACAACTTCAGATTTCATATATGAATGAGACTTTCCTCAATTTTTTTGTTTCATATTCAACATTTTTAATTTATAAATTGTTTATCGTCCTAAAATAGGCTAAAGTTTAAACATGATATATTATTTCCATACCTTTTTATACACGACCATTTAAAATGTTTTATGCATGTTGGATGTGTCGACGTGACATCATCATTTAAATCGAGTTCAATTTCTTTAGTTTGTTTTAAAAAAATTAAATGAAACATATATTTGATTTTGTTTACTATTAAACGTAGAACATTTTGTATCAATTATTTTAAATGTAACAAATAAGACGCTTATGTAACTGTTCAGCCGTCCAATTCTCTCTTCCACTACATCTAATTAACACTTCGTATATTTACTTATTATGATTTTTATAAATTTCTATTTACAATTGGTTATGTGTTAAAGACACCTGTATATATTTTTACTAGTTTAGAACCCCGTGTCTACACACGGGGTGAAAAATATCAATACATAAAATTATTAAATTGTTATGTATATATTTTACATGTGTAAAAATGTATTACATATACTAAGGATAGAAAACAAAATTTAAAATATGAAAAAAATAATATATAATTGGGTTTCGAAAAAACGTTAATTACTATTTAATGTAATTTGACTTTCATTTACTATTTGATTGAATATAAAAGTTACATAATTAGATTTCAAAGTTTCTTATAATAAGAGATAATTTAAAATAAATGTGTTTTATTAGTATTTTCTTTAAAAATATAATTATTATTAAAAGATAGATGTGTATTTAATAAGAGAGAGAGGCGGGAAAAAAATGATGATAATTAATATGGAGACGACACGTGGCATAAAAAACCTTTATTTATTATATAGTATAGATTTAAAAAGAAATGTCTATGTTTTGTTTACTTACGTTTTCTTATACCATAAGACTATATTTATTAATACTGCGGGCATATTCAACCAACACACTTTTGTCAATTAGTCACTCAAGCTTGCCAATGTTTTATTTGCTCATATAAAATACTTGAATAAAGAAACAAACAGAAATAGTAAATTTTATATTGTTTAATTACGAGGTATTGTCTTCTTCCTTTTTTTCTAAACAACAATTTGAATTACTGACAGGCCACTAACCCACCTGATAGCCTTCATCACCCTAAGGAGGAAATCTACCAAAGGTGAAAAAACCCTAACCCAACCTGGACTCCCAATTTTTTTTTTGTCATAGGTGCGACTTAAACCAAAACCTCTTCATTTTAGTATATTCTTAAGTATACACCTCTGTAAGTAGGCTAATTTAGTGGTTGTATAGTATTAATATATAGTATTTAATCATTGCTAAAGTAATAAATTAATATATAGTATTTAATGCTATTTATTTTCATAATGTTCATTAAAGGTACATGGTCAAAAGTTATTTAGTACAATTAGGTATGAAAAATGACGTGAATAATTATCAATTTAATTTAAATTCATACAAAATTAGGCCTTCAATTGAACTTAATCCTCACTAAATTATTTGTGAACCGTTTGATTAAAAGTTCGTTCATTTAATAAACGAATGAATATGAACAAAATTTGTTTTTTGTTTGATTAAACGAACGAACATTAACATTCATGAACGTTCATTAATGGCCGTTCAATTATTTCGATTATGTTTATTTTTTCGTGTCTATTTATTACGTCCTCGTGTATATTTTCATTAAGAATTCAATTAGAATATTTTTATTACTCAGCCAACCACGTGAGATACAAATTTTATAAAAAGGTATATTTAATAATATAGTTTTAAAAACATTTGATTTTATAATTTATATCATAAGGTAGGTGGGCAGATGGTCTCATCAGTCTGATCTGTCTTGGTCGTTGTGACAGTGTGTGTTTGTGCGTGAGAGAAAAAGGGTAAATCGATTTAAAAGGGAATCAGAGAAGAAGCAGTTGCAGAAACAACTCAACAGTTTTAACTTTCTGGTTTCTTTTCGCCTGCCTAATTGAATAATGTTTCTCTTCGATTGGTTCTACGGCATATTAGCATCCCTCGGTTTATGGCAGAAAGAGGCCAAGATCCTGTTCCTCGGCCTTGATAATGCCGGTAAAACTACCTTGCTTCACATGCTTAAAGATGAGGTCAGTCTCGATCTAACTTTATTACCTCTTAATTTTGTTTTTCAAACATAAATCTGCATCAATTTTGACCTAATCGTTGCCAATTCTGTGTGATTTTCATCTCGATTTTGACCTAATTGTTACCAATTCTGTGTGATTTTGACCTAACTGTTACCAATTCTGTGTGGTTTTCATCTCGATTTTGACCTAATTATCACCAATTCTGTTTGATTTCATATCGATTTTGACCTGATTATTACCAATTCTGTTTGATTTCATATCGATTTTGACCTAATTATCACCAATTCTCTGTGATTTTTATCTCGATTTGTTATGTTCTCACTTGATTTCATTTGTTCGCCAGAGATTAGTTCAACATCAACCAACGCAACATCCTACGTCCGAAGAGTTGAGTATCGGCAAAATAAAGTTCAAAGCCTTCGATTTAGGAGGTCATCAGATTGCTCGCAGAGTGTGGAAGGATTATTATGCCAAGGTATATGATTATCTTCATATCGAATTTGTTTTGACTGCATATGTTTGAATTTTCTGCTTGATGTTCCTTTTGTTCTGATTGATTTTGTGATGCAAACTGCAACATATGTTCAAAATCTCAAAGTTTTCTATCAATTCGATATAATGACTTTCAATTACATGTTTGTTTTTGGTTCGATTTGACTTGAAGGATCCTGGATTTTTGCTTATAATAATAATAATGTGTGTTCTTTGTATTGTGATAGTTTATTTACATGCAGCAATGGATTCATCGTACCAATGTGATCACTAACTTATTTAGGATTGCTTATTAAAGTTTGTATCTGCTAATTGTGTTCTGATACAACAATACGTTGTTTTGAGCGTATTTGGGATTGCTTATCCAATTTGAATAACCAGTTTGAAGCTGTTTATTGCAAACTGCTCAAAACAATTTGGATAAGCAATCACAAACACCGCATAAAACATAACATACTGTATGATATTATTTTGCGGTTTCTCATAAGTTTATCTATTTATAGGTTGATGCTGTAGTTTATTTGGTGGATGCATATGATAAGGAACGATTTGCAGAGTCAAAAAAAGAACTGGATGCACTTCTTTCTGATGAAAATCTAGCTGCAGTGCCGTTTCTTATCTTGGGGAACAAGATTGACATACCATATGCTGCTTCAGAGGACGAGTTGCGTTACCATTTGGGTTTGACTGGTGTGACAACCGGCAAAGGAAAAGTCAATCTTCAAGATTCGAGTGTCCGCCCATTAGAGGTATTTATGTGTAGTATCGTGCGCAAAATGGGTTATGGTGATGGATTCAAATGGGTTTCACAGTACATCAAATAGGTTAACAGAAGTTTGTCAGAAATTATTGTAAGCTCTTTATATTTTCAAGAAACTCAAAAACAGTATTTTGAAGAAATGAAATAACAAGAATTTAAGGAAAGAAGAACATTTTGATTTTGATTAGGTTTTGTTTGGAGTGCTTGCACTATTTTTTATGCATTTCTTTGGAAGAAATTGGTCAATTTTTATTATTTGTAGAATTCACTTGGTAGCTAGATGCAAACCCTGTCATTGTTACTCAATATTGCTTGACTTCTTCTGTATTTGAAATACAATTATAGCATCCAACTCGATGTTTGGAAGGTTTTATGCATTAGGGATACATTTCACGCGACTTTCGACCTATTTGACATGTTTTTAACTATTTTTTTATTTAACTATTCGACCCGTTAGAGATGAACATAATATGAATCAATACATTTATAGTAAATAAGTCAAAACTATCACCACCCCACTTTCTACGGTTTGTACCATTGCCTCAGAATTTGTTATTGACCTTTATGTGTTGCGTTTATAGTTACTAATACTATTAAGGGTCTAAATGAGTGGAGCTGCTCGCGAGCTACTCGAGATTAGCTCACTAAGAGCTTGAATCGACCCAAGTTAAATGAGCCTGAGCCTGGCCTCCATATCTCGAACTTGAATAGGCTTCAGAGCCTATACTAACCAATTGCTTATATTAAATTAAGTATAATATAAATAAAAAGTAGTTAAATCATTAATGGAATAATAAATGATCCGTACCCAAGCTCGAATTTAGGCTCAATTTATACTCCATGTATGAAATTTTACAAGTTTAAAGAGAAATTTATGTAATTGCCCTATTTTTATAGATATGATTGATTGACCAGGTTAAATTGCCGACATAGCATTTTCTTATAATTATTATCAAGCATTTGCAAAAAGGTACGTAAATAACAACATACTTTAAGAGTTTGATGCATTTTAATAACATTTTCTTTTGTGTGATTTGGTTATGGCTTCTAGTTTCACATGAACAACAAATACATGCTAATAATTTGAATTAATGAAGGTTTTGAAATAGAAATATGGGTTTTACACTTTTACTTTCGCTCAACACTTGTTTGTTTGTATCGTTTCTAATTAATTTATTTTAACCTATACTTTTTAACAAATAACAATGATTAGAAACCTCTTCATAAATTTTAAATTTATATTTAAATTGAAACATAAAAGCATGTATTTGAACTAAATCAAAACTCATATTGATAAGCATACATTTCAAAATGAGTGTGCACGTAAACAGTAACTACACTTCATTGGTCAAAATGGCGGCTAGGCTGTTATTTTTTTTTTCAACCCAATGACTCTGTTCTTGAATTAAAGTCTTATAGAAAGGAAGATGAGCAACATTATAAAACTGAAGACAAGGATCAAAAGCTTAAATTCATTTTTCAAAATGAGTTTGTGGTTTTCAATGTAGGGTACTTTTAAGGTGTCACGGGTTATATCGACTAACGGCAATGTGCTAGTTCCATGAAAAATGAGACCGACACCGAATGAAAAACACCGGTTCTGTTATAGAACTGTCTTTTGTCTATGTTTCGATCTCCACAATCGAGTCGCCGTAGCTTCATACGTTTCTTCTATGTACTTAATCATGTTTGTTTTTGTGTTTAGTCATGTTAATGTCACCGCCTCAATCGTTTAAGGTCCGCCTCTTGTCGCTGCGAGCGCGAGACTAATTTTCTAGGTTAAAACATTAAAACGAGGCCAAGAAAACCTGTAAAAAGTAACAATAATAATATTAATTACCAACTCAGAGGAAGAAAAGTATAACATTAACAATTTCCATAATAGCAATACTTTTTTTATGTTAAGTAAACAATTTAGTTGATTCATTAACAAAGTGGTGAAAAAGAAATCCCTGTGATTTTGGTTATACTATGATTTTGTTTCCATATCTCATAATATGATTTATAAGGATTCTGTAACACCCATCTCCATCACCAATAAATCGTCCCTGTTGCGATTCGCCATGAAAGAAAAAAGACTCGCTTTCACTTCTTGACTCCAGGTAATCATCAGTTTCTTTCAAATCAAAATTGTTTGGGGGCAATTCTAGGTGTTTTTGAAGAAGATGATGAAGTTAAAATTGAAGTTTATGTATTGTTTATTTTGTATTTGTCTTTTAAATAAAAAAAATTAAAATTATGTATTTTGCTATTCAAACATTAAAGTAAGAAAGCTATGTATCTTATATGTACGTTATTTATTTCTTTTCATTAATTTGATATATATAGTTTTTTTAAAAGTTATTAATGTTGTCGTTATTTAGTTTAAAGCCACGTTTTTCTTAAACGAATGGATTGTAAAATATTTTGTTTCCAAACGATTTAAATCTTTGCACGAAAACTAAAGTGTTCTTAAAATCTAAGTTATGATAAATTGTAGCCTTCTGCGATGTTTATTTTACGAGCTTAAGATTTTCAACGGTTATTATTTTTCGTCATTAAGATGCGGATCTCCGAACAACTTTTGTGTACGGTTTTGGGTTTCCTCTACTCCTGTGATTGAGAACCTAAATTCGTTCTTACGATTGAGAGCCTTTAGTAAAACCAAGTTATTCAGGCATACACTTTCCCTGTTATGCATGTTAGATTGCAGGACAATCTAGGAAGATAGATTAAAGATCAAGATTTTTTCTTTAATTAAGTTGTAATGTTTTGTAATTTGTTTTCAAATTAATATAATACTTTTATTATTTATGGACTGGTGTATTGAATTCTAACTAGTATATAAGTAAAACATTAGCCTTAACTGGGTTAGGGTGTTACAAAAAAATCTCGAAATTCCTTTTAGAAAATATAAATTAATTGGTTGTCTTAATTATTTAAGATTAGAAAAAAATTTATTTTAAAAGTCAACACTTACTATTGTTTATTACTATGTTAATTATTTAAAAGTCAACACTTAATATTATTTATTATTATGTTAATTAGATGTCCATCAAACCAGTATGAGATCTTAAAAAAAAAAGCAATCATACATTTAATTAATTGTGTAATAAGTTTTTTTTTTAATTAATGTTGCAAGGAACAATGCAAGTGAATTGTATTAACACTATATATTTGACTTAAAAATAACACAAGACATTTAGGACCAACAAGGCAAGTGAAATAGTGAATTGTAGGAGGATCATGACTAATAATTTCCTTTCTAATTATCAATATGATTTACCAAGGATATTAATTGTCATTAATGTTCTTATTTAGGTTAATAATATTTGAAGATTAATTACCAATTACAAAGATCTTTTTTCCAATTCGTTGTAATCTTATATTCATAATACAAAATAAGTTTTCATCTCTAATCACAAATCTTGGAACTAATTTTGTGATTGCAGGTTCCACCATTGATTACAGACTTACAATCACCTTACGATGATCACATCAAGAAGACTATCTTTCTTTATTCTACCGGTAAATTGCTCTTAGAACTTGATAATCTTGTTAAAGTTCTTATATTAAATGAAGTTCTTATGATACCAACTAAAACTTGCAGTCATTGATGGGGCTGCTGATTGTTTGCTTATTGATCCCATTTTGGGTTGCAAGTTTCAAAGATGAAAAAGAGGTTAATTTGGTGACGAATAAAACTCACCAAGAAGTACGGTCAATCATACAAAGTGCGATGACTACATTGCTTATGATGAACTCGTCGGCAACCAACTTAGCGAAACTTGTGTATGCGTCACTTGGTAAAACCGACAACGTGTTCTCTCACATCCAAGCTAAGGTTTGCTTACCTTTCGCGTTATAATTGTTATTTCAAGTAGGGTTGGCAAAACGGGCGGGCTTGATAACAAATTTTATGCATGCTTTTTTAGCTTACGCACCTGTGAGGCGGATCTAAGATTTTTCCCCCGTTAAAAAGTACATTAAATCGTAACAGAAAAGAACTAATGAATAGCTACCCTATGTTTTAAGTTTTAGCATTAATTCTAATATTAAATTTAGCAAATATATTCCCCAGACCCTACTAATAGCGTTAGCTATGTGTGGGATTATACTGGGTACGTTTGGTTTATAGAGAGATTTCGATAAGAGTTTATTTTCGTTCACCTTCACCATACGTCAAATCGATTATATTCATTTCTTCATATTCTGTTGAAACATTAAAGAACTTATAATGAGTTTTAGATTTGTAAAGAACTAAAAGAAATCAACGGTTTCTATATGTTTTGTAAACAAATCTCCTTTTATTAGAGCTCGATTATGTTTTTAGGCTATATATGTTACTTTAATCGGGCTAGATATTCCCATGTGTAATAGTGTTAGTTTCATCGTAATAATTTGATAAATGTTATACTTCAATAGTAGAATTATATTTAGAAAAAAATAATAAAGTAAAATAAATACATAGACAACCAAAATAAGATTGCCATGATATATTTATCAATATTCAACAAAATCAAATAAATTTATAAATATTAACAATATTAAATACTAAAAGTAGCATGCGGACAAACCCGGTTTTTTTTAAAACCTGGTTCGGGTTATAAACCAGCCCGTTTTTTTAATTAAACCTGTTTGGGATGAAAAAAATACAAATTTATACAAAACAGTTTGGGCTGGGTTTTTTTTGGATACCGGATCGGGTTATAAACCGGTTAAAAAATTCAAACAGGTTTTTTTTGTCCACCTTTAGCCTAAAGAACATCCATCGATCTCCCTCAGAACACTTTCTTATAAGATTTCAAAAGAAAAATAGGTTTTAAACAAATTTGCATTATTTCTTGTAAGATTTCAAAAGTAAGGTTATTTGAAATTATGAAATAGAAGTTTTCTATACAGTTAAAAATAACACTTGCAAAACTCTATTACTAGATTTATAGAAATAAAAACAATCTTGTAAACATATTACAACAATCAATATTCTAAAATATATGCAAAATTTAAGCTACATTATAAAACATTCTTAAATCTTAATTCACATGATAAAAAACCAAATTTTACTAATAATTGTGCATTTACTGTCTAGAAACAAACACTAACATATGATCTTGAATCTTTTTGATCAAAGGTGGCTCCTTTATTACTTGAAGCCTTGTTAACGATCCCGCGAGTTTCACAGATTTCGTATATCAGAAAAGATGGCTTGTTCTTCGCATTATACTCGCAACCCGACCACCAAATCTTTGCTGTCTATTCAAACAGTTCATTTTCTAAAGCCACGAGTGCCCCGATCAGTCATCGATGGTACACTCAGCGTGTTGATTCTGATACCGGGCACTTGTATGGAGAAGTTGTTGTGTTTCCTACTTTGATTGATGAAAAATGGTTACAACAAGCATTGAACACTACAAATGGATCTGCTCAATTAGGGAATTCATGGAATGATGACAAAAACCCGCTTGTTTCGAACATAGCCCGTGTGGATAAAACTGGTGTTATCTCACTCAGGTTTGAGCTCAAATCGTTGTTAAACGTGTTTTCGGGCATTAAACCTTTTGGTGGTGGTTTGTATATAGCTACAAAAGATGGGAAAGTTGCAAGTGACGGGATCCCAAACACGCGTATTGTTCTTGAAGCAAATGCAACGGTTACTTTCCAGATACTGAAAGCAAACGGAGATCGAATCACATTGCAACTTAACCCTGAAACGCCGAAGGCATATGTTTTCGACATGTCGGGAACAAAATATGTCTTGTACCCTTCCTCACTTGACATCATTGGAACGCAGACGGTATGATTAACGCTTTATATAAAAATTTATGTTCGCGTGTCTATACTAACAGGCTTAATTGTATAAAAAAGGTAACAAACCTTGATTTGATTTAATTTCGCGTGACATACTTTATTTGCATGTACAAAATGCCTCAAACTTTGGATATATTACATCTGATATGTTAGTAACTTTGATCATGCTGACATTTTTACATGTGACATGTCATGTGTTACATAAGACACGGTTACATAACCGTCATAACTGAAAGTTTTCTAAAGTTTATGTCTTTTTATGCAACTTGCACTTAGTTATCATTTTCACATTAACAGGGTAATTTTGCAGGTGTATGTGTTGGCATTACCATATGATAAAGTGAAAAGCAAGACCTACCAGAATCTCGTCATGGTGTCGCTGTTTTCGTCGCTAATTATTGTCACCATCGCTATTTCTGTGGCCTTAGCAATGAAATCAGCAAGAAAAGAAATGAATTTGAGAGATGCTCTTATCAAACAAAAAGAAACAACACAGCAATTAGAGAGAAAAAGCAAGAATCAAAGTGTCTCATTTGAAACCGCAAGCCACGATATTCGTGCTTCGTTAGCAGCGATTAGCGGCTCGATAGAAATATCGATCAACGAGAACCATCAAGGATCAGAGTTAGCCACAGACTTGAGAATTGTCGAATCATCAACAAAATATCTTCAAGGTATAAAGCTTGAGCTTTGCTATATATAATTATAATTATAATTTCTATATATAACAATATATACATATTATTTAATTGTTTCTAGAGTTAAATACGGTTTTAGTCCCTGAATTTTGACAACAATAACCAAGAGTTTAAATTTAACATTTTTAGTCTAATAGTTTCAGTTTTGTGTCAATTAAAGTCCAGTTCACTAACCCCGTTAGAATTTTTCTGTTAAGTATGTATAAAAAGAAAATATTTATATATTTTTTCTTTTTTTATTTATTTATAGGGATATTATAGTCTTTTTATACATATTTAATACAAAAATTCTAATAAGGTTAGTGGACTAGACTTTAATTGATACAAAACTAAAATTATTAGACTAAAGAAGTTAAATTTAAATTTTTTGACTAAAATAGTTATTTTAGTCAAACCACATGAACTAAAAGTGTATTTAACTCTTGCCTTTATGAAATTTTTTTATAGTAATAGTTATTAGATTATTATTATCTAAATATATCTTAACATGAAAGTTGAAACTGTTGCAGGTTTACTGAACTCTATTCTTGACACAAGTAAAATCGAAGCAGGAAAGATGGAGCTAGAAGAAAAACCGTTTGACTTGGTCAAATCACTGGAGGGAGTAGTTGACTTATTCTATCCTGTTGGTTTGAAAAAGGAAGTTGATGTGATATTGGATCTACAAGATGATCTGTTGACCAAATTTTCACAAGTCAAAGGAGATGAACGAAGGCTTAAACAGATATTATCAAACTTACTAAGCAATGCAATCAAATTCACCTCAGAGGGTCATGTCTCCGTTCGTGTTCGAGCTCGTTCCATGAGCCCTAAACCACATAGCTCGACAGTTGCTTCAGATCTCGATCGGTTTCAAAGATGGCGATCGTGTTTCTATTTTGGAAATAAAGAGAAGTGTGGTGATCTTGAAGCAGTTAATGAAGTTGATAATGATCATAATTGCATGGAATTTGTGTTTGAAGTTAATGATACCGGAAAGGGTATCGCAAAAGAGAAACAAGCGTCGATTTTTGAAAATTATGTTCAGGTTAAAGAAACTGAACATGAATTCGAAGGCACGGGGTTAGGGCTCGCGATTGTTCAATCTCTGGTAACATTTTATTCTTTTGTTATTTAAACTTTTGGCGCCAAAAAATTTGAGTTTTGACAGTTATATACAGGTAAGATTGATGGGTGGAGAGATAAGCATAGTTGACAAGGAACCGGGAGAAAAGGGGACATGTTTCATGTTTAATGTTGTTTTTAAGGTTGTTCGATCGGATCTATATGTCGTTAGTGAAGACGAGAAGATCATCATGTCATCAGGGTCGAACACGCCCTTTTGTAGCCCGAAACGAAAAGATTATAATCATACTGCTGTTGTTCTGTTCATCAGTAGCGACGAGAGGCGTAAAGTGTTGCAAAAGTTTCTACGGGCTCACGGGCTTAAAGTCTTTGCAGCAAGAACCGTTGGCGAGCTTGCTGAAACTCTCAAAGAGTTTAGACGGGCTGTGGGTAAAGTATGTTCTTCTTCGGGTTCTTATTTGAACTTAAGTTTCGGGTATTTGACAAGGCCCGGTAGGAGCCCAAAAGAGGTTCCTTTAAGTGCATTGGATGGGACGGATGTGTCACCGGCCCGAATGAACAATCGGGCCGCTCTACCGGGCTTCGTGTTGCTTGTGATCGACACGACCCGGGCGGATTTTCGTGAGTTGTGTAAGGTGGTGGCTGAGTTTAGAAAAGACTCAAAGGATGATTGTTTTAGAGTTGTTTGGTTAGGATTCAGGTGCATGCAAGTCCATGGTTTGGATGAGAAGCAACTCCCACCGTCCGATGTCGTCGTACCGATGCCGCTTCACGGGTCCCGTTTATACTCATTGATCGATTTCTTACCAGAGTTTAGAGAAAAATTCCTAGGTAAGCCACCACAAGGGAACCAGCTTACACCGGGAAGACAAGTGGAAATACAAGATATCAGTAGGATTTCGCCAAGTGGCAGAAGCCCATTGAGAGGGAAGAAAGTGTTGCTTGTAGAGGATAATTCTACCCAACAGATGATCGCCAAAAGGATCTTTGTGAAGAATGGTGTGATATTTGACACATGTACGGATGGGAAAGAAGCGTTGACTTTTATTTCCAAAGGGTTGACTGATCAAAAATATCTTGGAGCTTCACATATTCTACCATATGACTATATCTTAATGGATTGCCAGGTAATCTATTATTTTTAAAAACTTTTTTAATTATTATTAAAAAGTGTTTTTGTTTAACCCAACCAAGTTTGACCCGTTTTGACCCGTACTTATAAAGGGACTTGTTTCAACATGATCCTGTTTGACCCGTTACCCAATATTGTATCTTGTTTAAACTTTTATAATATGTAGACGTTTTCGATGATGAAGATTGTGATTTTACAGATGCCAGTGATGGACGGTTGTGAAGCGACGAGGCAGATACGACTAATGGAGAAAGATTACGGTGTTCACATCCCCATTATAGGGTTAACCGCACACTCGGAAGGTGAAAAATTAAACAAGTTTGTAAAGGAAATCGATATTCATGTTTCTAAACCGCTAAATGAGCACAAGTTGTTGAAGGTGATTGGAGATCTTCATAGCAGAAATTAATCTTTGAATGGATATTAATTAGACTGTACATACTTTTGACATATAGCTCAACTAGTCTTTATTCTTTGTTTGGTTTCAACAAGATTTGCACCTATTTTTTGACCTTTCTACATTAATACATATTTGACCGTTTATAATTTGTTCCTAAGTTACAAACAATTTTCATTTCACTACAAATTTGACAGTTCTTTTTAATGATGAAGTGATTTGGAGATGTAGTGCCATTAAAAATTTGATGGTTCTCATATTAGTCTTTTGAGACTAGTTATCTGACAATTGTGTTTGGCACCCAAATCACCATTGAAGAGCAAGTGATTTCACTGTCAACTAAGTTTAAGTATTTAGGATCGTTTGTTCAAAGTGATGGGGGCATAGATAGTGATCTAGCAGACTGAGTTTAGGCGGGCTGGTGTAGGTGGAGGACAGCCTCAGGGGTACTGTGTGACGAGAACTTTTCAACCATGTTAAAGGTGAAGTCTTATAGGGTTGCAGTTCAACCAACTATGTTATATAAAACAGACTGTTGGGCCATCAAGAAGACACATGAGCGAAAGATGGAGGCAACGGAGATGAGGATGTATGGGCACACAAGGCTAGACCGGATAAGAAATTAGGTTTTTAGAGATAGGTTTGGAGTGGATAATATAGCAAATAAAATTAGGGATGGGAGATTGAGATGGTTTAGGCATGTGAAGATAAGACAGATGACACCGCCAAATAGAGTAGTGGAATACCTTAATGTAGAGGGGAAGAGGAGTTGAAGCAGGCCACAAATGAAATGAGATGTGAGGATTAGGATGGATGTGCTAGAGTTGCATCATGGCCCAGGATAGGAGTCCGTGGAGACGTATAGGATTAAGGTTAAGCACTTGAAGGGGATGGTACATATAGGTCTTAGCTTTGTCGTAGTGGACTCTGCATCTATATGGTCTTATTGTATGCATGACTATGTGTTGCTCCAGGATCATTTCATCGTTTCCTTAGTTATTGGTAGTTTTTGGTCCCTATAGTTTTAGTATTGTTCGTTTGTATGCTATTCATTTTGGAGCCGAGGGTCTCTATAGAAACGGCTTGTCTATCCCCAGGGGTAGATGTAAAATTTGCCTACGTCACACCCTACTCAGATCCTACCAATAACTTTGCTATCTATGGGTGGATTATACTGGATATGGTTGTTGCTATTGTTTATATAAATTTAGAGTAAAGTACACGGATGGTTCATGTGGCTTAACAAAATTTTGGATTTATTCCCTAGCTTTCCAAAAGTACATGGATAGTCCATGGGTTTTGCACTTTGTAACACATTTAGTCCCCAAAATTTGTCAAAAGTAAATGTATGATCCATGTGGTTTGCACTTTGTAACGCATTTGATCTCTAACTTGGACCTTCTAAAATTTTTAGATTTGTTGGTTGGGGACTAAATGCGTTACAAAGTGCAAACCACAGGGACCATCCATGTACTTTTAAAAAGCTATGGACCAAATCCAAAATTTTGTTAAACCACAGGGACCATTCGTGAACATTAATGATAAATTTATTAACAGTGTATTATATTCATTTATTCATTATATTACTTTTTTATTTTATATATATTAATCGATCTAATCATAAATGAGAAACAAAAGTTTTGGATTCCTCTAAAACCATGTATGATCACCAACCCTTCACACTCTTTAAGACGACCATGCCATTTGATACGTACACTAACTCACCTTATGACATGCCTTATTACATGTTAATAAGTTGTATTAATATGATATTAACCATAATTTTACATATACATAAAAAAAAACATTACATGATGATTATCAATATGGAGGATTTGAATATTAGTAACACAACATATGACCATTTCGTTTGACAATTTTGTAAGAAAAAATAAAAAAAAATAAAAAAATAAAATAAAATTGAAGGTTATACTTTTTCTTCAACTCGAAGGGAGTCATTATCATCATCATCTCTAACTCGTTCCACCTTCTGGTAAAGCAAAACGACGCCGCACCAAATAATCCACTTCATCACCCTAACAATCCCAATAGTCACCACCAAATAATACAACCACCACCCCATCAAGTCAACCACCCCAACACCACCACCCATCTCCCTCTTCACCTCCACCACCACCACCAGCGACTCCACCTCATCCCTCAACCTCCACCACCACAACCCACCCAAACTCCCCCCCATCACCACCCTCTCCACCCACCTCTCCGACACCTCAACCCCAAACATCGTATCATCCACCACCGGCTTCACAATCGCCCTCCACCACCACACCGTCGTCGCATACAACCCCAAGAAAAACAAAACCCTACACACCAAATTCCTTTCATGACCGAAACTCGACCCTTCGATTCCGGCGCCTATGCTGCCTTCAATCCCGAGACCGACGCATACTTGCAAAGTGCAAAGGACAATCCACGCCGTGTACAACTGCGGTCTCGCCGGCGGTGAGTCGGAGTTGTTCCGGCCATCGTTCAAGGTGTGGACTAATGTACCGACACAGAGAAGGGAAACGAGTATGTGAAGAGGGGTGAGTGGGATGGAAGTGAGGAGAGAGAAGAAGACGGTTGACGGTGGCTCAGCCGCCGGAACAATTAAATTCCGGGATAAAAGATAACCGGCGGTGGAAATACGGGCTAGGAGGAGGAAGGAGAGCGGCAGGAGGAGGCTGAGAAGGGTGGTGGTGAATATTTGGAGGGTGGTTTTCAATTTGAAGAGAATATTGTTGATGGAATTAGTCATTTTGATGTATTATGTGAAGAAATGAAATGAAAAAACAAGATTTTGATCATTTGATGTTTTGTTTGAACGATGATGTATATATATGTGTGTGTTTTTAGCAACATCTTATGAAATATGAATAGAGTGGCAGCCACGACTTGGTTGTTGGTTGACAAACGACAGTCGCTCTTTACATGTCGTTGGGGACGACGACTTAAATACATTGGAACTAATTAATCTGCCATTATTATTATTATTATTATTATTATTATTATTATTATAATAAGTGTAGTACTTTTTTATGATTTAAATCGGTGATGGCATTTTTTTTTGTAATAGTTTAAGAAAAAATATGATAGCATGGAAGCTTAATTTTACGTGCTTTTAGAGTAATCCTCTTGAAGGGTCAGCGTTCCTAGCTTGGTTTTTATAGGTTTTAATATATAACTAGAAAATATGACTCGGGCGTTGCAGTGGGGCTGTACGGTGACATTAACGTGTTTAATTACATATTTAAAGCCCGCATGATGTGACGGGTTTGCGAACCGCGTTACACGTGATACGGCAAAGATAATAACGTGACTACGTACATAAAAGAAACGTATGAAGTTGACACGACTCAGGTCTGGAGATCGAAAAATTGATAAATTACGACGCGAATAAAAGTTTATATTGAAAAGACAAATTCACTAATGGAAAACAAATTAAAAATAGAAAAAACTTACTTTTACAAACGAATATAGAAAAGTAAAACAAAAAATAAACGAAATTTGATGGTAAACTTGAGAGTTTAGAAATTTGAGAAGTAGAGTTGAGAATTTGTAGATATGTTTAAAATATAGAAAATTAAAGGGTAGTATATGAAAATGGAAAAAGTTGGAGAGTTATTATTAACCAGACGTCATATTAACGTGATTAATAACAAAAAGAAACGTATAAAATTAACGTTACAACATAAACATGACTTAACATTGAAACGACAAACTCGTTATAACATATACTAATTGAGTACTTAGGTAATTTGACGTTGAGCAAACAAATAAGACCGATAGCCTTTCTATGGTAAGCAAACAAGTTTTATTACATTTATTTCTTAGGATAATTTCCAAAATAAGATATTACTTCTCAATTTTCTCAAATATTGACTTTTCAACTCTTACTGCATCGGAACATCTAATTTCGTCGGAATATTAGTGATTTTCGTCGGAATATTTAAATTTCGTCGAAACATTAGTGATTTTCACCGGAATATATAAAATTGAAAAGTCAATATTTAGTTTGAGGAAATTGAAAAATTATTATGTTTTTTTAAAGATTTTTTTTCTTTTAAATGTAAGTCATATAGTTATTTAGTTTGAGGATATATGTCAATATGTGTTATTAAGGAGGTTAAGAGTAAGAAATATGTAAAAAACTTTAAAAAAAAAACGATGTTCATTGTATTAAAAGTTTTAAAATATTTTAGTCTGTTGCTTAGTAAAAACTATGGAATTTTTACCTATATTCTCTTACTAAATATTTATCAACCATAAAAATCAATTACATATTTCCTCATTTGTATATGTAATTGACTTTTTGAGTTGTGTTTTAGGAAAAGAAAATATGTAATTGACTTTTTAAATTGGGTAAATATGTAATAAATGATCTTAATAAGAGAAAATATGTAAATGCCCCTAAAACTAAGATCTATTAAATTATATATATTTTTAAAGTATTTTTTTTTACTAAATAACTATGGTTAAAAAGTAATAAAACTCGGTTTTTACTAAGAACTTTATTACCCAGAAATAAAGTCTAATAAATGTTTTTGAAAGCTTATAACCTAGTTCTATTTTTTTTAACAACAAATTTACACACCTACTAATCTTTTCTTCAAGGGAATTGGAATTGAAAAATATTCTATCAAATTCCATTAATCATAGGAATTTAAAATTACTTTCTATATGTGATGAAATTCTAAACTTTCTTATGAAAAGTTCAAGGATTACCAAAATACCCTTATTTCATTCTAATCAAACCCAAAAATCAGGTTAAACATTACGAAAAACAATGAACAAAAATAAGAAAACATTGAAGAACCATATCACAAACAAAAAATCTAACAAACAAAAAATCGAATAAACAGAAGCATAATCAACTGAACGGATTGAAGAACTAGAACACCAAATATAATCTTTCAATTGAATAACCAAACCAAATTTAGGAAACAAAAACAATTAGTAGAATTAAAGAAAACAAATTTTGCCAATATGGTCGAAAGAACTATGAAGAATTAAAGAAACCTACAAAATAATTCAAATTCTTCCTTCCAAAACCTATAAATTACTTTAAAACATTTTATATCAATTTACCAACCAAACACTTTCATTACTTCGGATGGAATCAATTCCAATATGAGACTTGAACCCTCACTATTTTGGAAGGGATTCCACCAACACCTTGATAACATTGGGCTACAAGCCTTTTCATACCTAGTTCTATTACTTAAAATAATGGTTGATCATTAAATTTTGAAAACTTATAGTTTTCATAACGTTAACTCACTTTGGCTCTAATGTCCACAAAACCTATGTAAAATAACACACCTCAAATTCGAACACCCAAAATCAAGTTACTCATAGTTAGCGAAATGAAATTTTATGTTGACATCAAAATTAGTTTTACTATGTTCCCTTACATCCTCCTCCTCTTTTGTCCTTAGTTTGGTTTTTGCAGTGAGTTTGAAATCGAGTTATGGGTATTCAAAATCTCAATGAACAAGTTTTAAGTTTTAACCATATTAGTTTCAGATATCTAAGAGTTATGAGGCTGATTGAGAACGAATAGTTTTACAATCAAATATGAGACTAAGATTATTAAACTTATTCCAAACACAATGGATATGCTATGCTATAGCTCGCATCCATACATAATTATTATTATGTGATTATATATAATGTTATATAAAATAAAAGTTTATATACTTATAAATAACAGCCTTGTTTAATCTCATAAGCCTAGTCAAGCTCAATATGTAAAACTCGAGCTCAAGATTATTTATTAAATGAGTATTGAGCTCGGAAATCAAATTCATTTAAGCTTAACTCTATTAAACTTTTTTAATGAGCTAATCTCAAGTCACTCGCAACTTGTTTCTACCCCTAATATTATCCCATTAGTTTAATTACTAATCTAATAATCTATCCCATAAATCATCCTATTTGAACGATTCAATACTTGGATCGGTTATTTTTCATGGTCAAATAGATTTTGTCACATCAATCAACAACATATTATCAATTGTCTATACGTTTTAATCGACTCAAATATTGACATTATCAATCTTGACGATTAGATGTATTCAAAAAAGTTACTTGAAGGTTAAAAAAATATTTCTTAAAAAAATTAATTAAAATGAATGACATAATCATCATTTAATTGGATCTTTGTGACTTTCTAAAGTCGGTTTAATATATGGTACTTGGTTGAATGACGAAACCAATGTAGGCGGTAAAAGGCATGCATCTCTATACTTTGTCAAATGATGATGTTTGTTTTCATGTGTTACATTTTCTGTGGTCCTTGTGAATTGGTTTTTGATTGGTGGACGCGAAATATGGAAGAAGAAAATAAGATAACTTCACTAAAATTTGTATTTAGTGTTAAAGTCTTATTTAATTTAGAGCATTTACATTAAAATCAATGAATTGTAGGGATAAGTTCTCTTGTTATTTATATTTTTTTCCCATATAACCCATCAGTGTATTTACAACAATTCGTGTAAGAAGCTCTTTGGTAGCCTTTTAATGATTTCATTAAGAGACTATCTCAGACCCCTTAATGGTGTTGGATAATTGGATCAAACTCGAACAATAAAACACCGATAATATTGATCACAAAGTTCGACTATTTTTCTTAATATCAAAGACCACACCAATTACATGAATCCTAATCATCTATTTATAATAAACTTATACTAATCCTAACTAAACTCAAACTTAATTAAATAATCAATAAACAAACAAACTCAATCCTACTCTAATACTAACTCAACCAAACAATTAATAAACTAATTATTAAGATTAAACCTTCATTTACTTTGTGATCAATATTGTCGGTGTTTTATTGTTCGAGTTTGATTCAATTATCCAACAATTGGTATCAGAGCGAGACGATCAAGATCTGTGTTGCAGTGAAGAGAGCAAGTGCAGCAACAGAAGACCGAGAGCAGAGAAGAAGCAATCGACGCCACCATGTTCTGTGTGAAAGCCGTGAAGTCTTTGAAGTTGTGAAGTTTTCTTTATGGAAGGGTTGTCTGCGTGAAACCGGGAGTAAATTAAAGAGTTGTGTGCAACCAAAAGTGTGGTCAGAAATTTTGTGTGAAACCAAAAGCAATTACACACAAGTTTTTGGATGGCAATTAGATTGTTGCTACAGTGAGTTCGTGGGAGAAAAAAAGGAATCAGAAGCACGCAGGCTGGTGAAGAAGAAAAAAAGCAACCAAACTACCAGGTGAATTCTCTCGCTATCAAAAAGAAGACGTAGCGAGCGAGTAAGAACGACATGCATCTGTGTGAGCTAGAGACTGAAAACCACTGAAGGAGGTTCTGCGTGAGCTAGGGTTCTGAGTGAGCCAAAGATCGAGACCAAGGAGAGGTTCTGTGTGAGCCAGGAAAGAGAAGTTATGTGTGAGCCAAGAAGATCGAGTTCTATGTGAGCCAAGAGAAGGAGTTCTGTGTCAACTAAGGACTATGAGTTCTGTGTGAATTAAGGAAGAAAAGTCTTGCGTGAACAAAGATTCTGCGTGAATCGACTGAGAAGAGGAGACAAAAAAAGTCGTTCTGCGTGAACAAAGAGAAAGGAATCCGTGTGACTCAGTGGAACGAAAAAAGGTGGGTAGAGAATTTATGTGTGAAAAATAAACATGGCAGAAAAGAATGTGAGACGATGGTTGTCGGTAGCACAATGGGTACTAAAGGTGCTACGATTGAAGGGTATCAACCAAAGAAGTCAAATGAAGATGGTTGATATTTCAATGGCTATGGATGGTGGCTATGAGTATTCGAGTGGCTACTAGTGATGATGTTGTTGCCACCCATTGTGGTAATATGTTTGTTGGAGAAGATTCGGTAAAGGCGAAAGTCAAATTGCAAGTGTTCGAGTTTTGTGAAAAATCGTTTTTCCAATCAGATGAGATGAGTGACGAAAAAGCGAATGAGGCAGTAGTCGTGATGGAAAATAATATCAAAATCTCGTCAGTTCAAAAGACAGATTATATTGACATAAATAAAGAGTCAGATGTTGGAGGTCAAAGTATTGGGCATGTGAAGAATTAACCAAGCTAATAATTTGTTTCATGATAAATGTGAGACATGCCAAATATATCAGGTAGTAATGGAAAATTTGGAGATGGTGGGTCAAACGTGCATATCAAGCACACGGAACGAAAAGATAAAAGCAAGTAAGATAATCCATGAATCAAAATTAAAGAGATGCGAGTATTATTACGGATCAAGGATCTAGGAGGTACAAATTCAAGATTAAGAGGGAGAATGAAGGTTTAATCTTGATAATTAGTTTATTAATTGTTTGATTGAGTTAATTTTAGAGTAGGATTGAGTTTGTTTGTTTATTTGATTATTTAATTAAGTTTGAGTTTAGTTAGGATTAGTATAGGTTTATTATAAATAAATTGTTAGGATTCATGTAATTGGTGTGGTCTTTGATATTAAGAAAAATAGTCAAACTTTGTGATTAATATTGTCGGTGTTTTATTGTTCGAGTTTGATCCAATTATCCAACAAATGGTTCAACACTTAATAGTTCAGCACTTGTTAAACAACCTCTAAGTTAGTTTGGTAGTTTTTTCTATTTCAACCATTAATTAAAACCAGGGCCGGTCCCGAGAATCCTCAAAACGTTTTGGGCCCGGGACATGTAAAAAAAAGCGGGACGCATATAAACTCATAATGGCAAAATCAAAAAGTACAACAAACGAATAATGATTAACAAATCATACATAACGATTAATTAATGGATAATACAAGTTGGGCATTTTATAAAAATATATTTATATATATAAAATATATATATAAATTTTGAAAACTACGGGGTCCTTAAAAGAACGGGCCTCGGACGGTCGCCCTCCCCGACCCCTGATTAAAACATTAGACGATTTAGAGTTTTTTTCTGTAAAAATTTATGCAATTGACATATGATCAAGTATATATATATATATATAGGGGAGGGATCAAGAGAAAACCACAAAGTTAGGTGAAAACCAAGAAAACCACATCATTTTAGACAATTTTTTTATTTACGTATACGTATCCAAAAACAATTTTTTTAATTTACGTATACGTAACCGGAATTTTTTTGTTTTATGTTTACGTATACGTAACACTATGTGTAAAAATGTTTTTTGGTAAAAATATTTAATATTTCATTAATACTCTTATAAATAAATAAAATAAAATAAAATAAAAAATAAATATTATTATATGATTGGTTAAAATTGGTTTTTTTAGTGTTTTTCTCGGTTTTCGCATGACTTGTGATTTTCTCTGAAACTCTCCCCTATATTATATATATATTTTAAATTAATGCTTTTAAAGTGTGTTGTTTTTTTTATTTGGGATTGTTGATCTAAAATTTTGAACTATGAGGCTAACCTCTCATACCCCTGCGCAAAAGAATGAAAACGGTATATATATATATATATATATATATATATTTAAAATTAATGCTTTTAAAGTGTGTTGTAATAAAATGATAAGGCGTTGACCATGCAAGTTTATCAAATATAATAAGTTATATTATATGAAGTTACAGCATATTAAAATGTATATCAACATGACGTTTTACTAACATGAATCTTTAATCTCAAAATGCTAATATAGACGCGTTGACGATTCTATTTATTAGTTAGAATGGAGATAATGAAAACAAATAATTTATTTTAATACACAAGTTCATCAAATATAAGTCGTAAGTTTTGGTACAATAATTGGTCAACTTTCATTGGTAGATGAAGAGCATGCTTAATTGCTTATCTTAAAATAATAGATAACCATAATTAAAAACATTCTTATATTAATCATCTATACTATACAACCTACGGTGAGCATTCCCACCCAATCAAAAACTTATGGTTCTGTTTTATGTTTTTGTATAAAAACGATTTTATTCGGTTTTGCCTGTTCCCATAACCAAAAAAACCAAACTGAACTAAACCAAAAAACTTGAATCAAACCAACCAAACTATAAAAAACTAAATACTTCATTTAAACACATATGTATGTGTTTATATGTACCGTTGGCCATTTGGTGCAATCGTAGCCCCAAGAATTCTCATAATGGAGGTCTTGGGTTTGAATCCTAGCAAAAGGAAAAAGGGGGTATGTGGTCAGGTCAGGGAGTTTATCCAGTTGGGGTTTTCCTCCTGTGGTTGGTTGCCCTATATGTTGTAGGTGTTTTCCGAGGAAACCCAATTATCCTAGAATATCTAGGTGTTGTCGTTCAAAAAAAATGTGTTCATATGTATGTATGACATGTTTATGAATTTATGGATCATAGTTTTTTTTATTATTGAATGTTAAGTAATTCATAAGAAATTAGTAAATGGCGTCGCCCAAACATTTTAGATTAAAATATGTAATAATCAATTAGTTATCAATTAAAAAAACTTAGGACAAAGTTTAGGCCCAAATTCCTTATTTTTAGGCCCTTTTTTACCCAAAAGTTTTTAAGCCAAATGACAGAACTAAAAAAACAAAAATTGAACCGAACCCGTCGTGAAAACTGAAAACACAAAATCCGAATGGTTTTTAAAAGCCAAAATCCGAATGTTCAGCTTTTGGTTTGGTTTAAGTTTATAACAATTTTGATCAATTTAAGAGTTAAAAAGTAATTATATATAAAAATATTAGCTTCATGGACTTTTCATTAAATAAGAAATGACAAGTCTATAAGGTTTCTAGACGACGAATTTCAGCTTGTAGACTATTATTAGTGATGGATAAATCTATTGAAGATCAGGCCTAAGAATAAGAAAACGAAAATCGACTCTTTATTAATAAAACCCAATTCATAACCACACTTTACAGTTAATCCATAACTATCTATTTATAGTAAACTAGTTTAGATCACGTGTATACACACGGGGTGAAAAATATTAGTAAATAAAATTTTTAAATCTTTATATGTATATTTTACATGTGTAAAAATGTATCATGTTTTAAGGATAGAAAATAAAACTCAAAATATATAAAAATTAATATATAATTAGGTTTCAAAAATATATTAAGTACTATTTAATGTAATGTAATTTGATTTTCATTTATTATTTAATTAAAAATAAAAGTTACATAATTAGATTTCAAAGTTTCATAAAGGATAAGTTAAAATAAATGTGTTTTATTAGTATAAGGATAATTTAAAATAAATGTGTTTTATTAGTATAATTAATATTTTCTTTAAATATATATTTTTGTTAAAAGATGGAGGTGCATTTAATTAGAGAGAGAGGCGTGAAAAAAATGATGAGAATGAATGTGGAGGCGACACGTGGCATGAAAAAACCTTTATTTATTATGTAGTATAGATTCTTTACTAATCATAACTCAACTCAAACTCAATTAAATAATTAAATAATTAAATAAATAAACAAACTCAATCATACTCAAATATGAACTAAACTAAACAATTAATAAACTAACATTAATAGTTATCTATAATCAAGATTAATCCTTCAAAATCAGTATAGCGATAACTTTGTTGGTAAATTATTATTATTTTCGATAAATGGTTTTAAAATAAAAACAATATATTGTTTTTAGATAGTTAATGGCCATTTCAATTTTCAAATGGATGTATGGTTTAGCAAGGAAAACATGTCGATGCTAACCCATCTCTAAGTTGTCGTTGTTTCTTATGGAAATTCCATCGCTATACGTGTCTTTTAGTGACGGAATCCTACTAGCTCGTCGGTATTTCTTTGTGACAGAAATTCTATCACTAATTATGCAATTTTCTATTAGATATTTGCTTGCTATAATTACTTTCTATCAAATGGAAAGCATTACGAGATTCAGTCCAATGGACCAATACAAACAATGACTATGAATAAACCGCCCCATGTAAGTATACACATTTTAACGTGTCACGTGCGCGTGGCACGCGCATATATATAGTATAGGGTTCCGCTAAAAAGTGTTAAAAGTGCTTTAAAACGCTCATAACCGGCTCATACGAACTCCGATTTAACTCATTTCGGCGGCGTTGGAACCGTCTCGTCGAACTCTACGATCTTAGTGTAACGAACCAAAATCTGGGTTTCGTTTTCAAATAAATAAATATTTTAATAAATATTATGGTGAAAATAATATTTATGAAATAAGTTGAAACAAGTGGGTTTCAAGTTAGAAATGGTGTTATGTTAGTTTTTAACTAATTATAGAGACAAATTGGTAAAATGAAAGTGAAAGGGCCAAAAGTGTAACTGACAAATTCTGCCATATTTGACTCTTGGAAGTCAAAATAGACCTCACTTATTTGGTGGTGGGTCGTTCTTGAGCAAGAGAGAAAAAGGAGAAACGAAATTGAAGCTTGAATCTAGCATTTGAAGCTTGAATTGTGGAGGTTTTGGCTCACACAACACCTTCATAACATCAATTAAGTGTTAATCACTCTTTGATTACATCTTTGAATGTGTTAGTGTGTGGGTTTTGGAGAAATCCAAAAATTTAGTATGCATGTGGTGAATTAGTGTTAGATTATGGATAATCTAGCTAAACTAAAGGTAAAGAGAGGTGATTAACATCCTAGAACCCTTTGATTTTGATTTTGAAAAGTTAGGGTTCATATGGTGAAAATTGGGGGTGTTTGGATCATTATGCTAGAATGATGAATTAGTGATGATTAAGTGTTTAGATGGTAATAGACACTTGAACAAACACCAAATTGACCTAATAAAAGTTATTGAATGAGAAATTAGTGTCAATATATTCGAAAGAAAACTCAAGGTGAGTTTGTATTGAAAGGGGGTGTTTGGTTATGGGAATAACCCAAACGGGTCAATTTGGGTTGGAAATGAAAATTGAGTTGTGGACTCAATTGTATTGTGATTTTGATAAATGTTAGATTACTAAACTAGTTATATATGTTTATGTAATCAATTTGCAAAGCTAGAAGATGGTGCGGAATCTTCTAACTCTAAAGGTAAGTGCCTTTACACTTACTAAGTAATGTTGATAAATGTGTGGTGTATGTAATATGTATGCATACAATAAAATTAAATAAATGTTTATGTCTATTTCTTGAATGTGGTATGTGTGGAATTGTACTAAATTGACTTTAGTGGTAGAATGTCAAACTAATAGGTTGGAATTGGTGTAATTAGACTATGTGGTTAATAATCAAAACTTGATTGTGCAATGGGGTAAATAAGTGTAAATGACTTAAATGGTAAATAGTCATGATATTATGTGAATGTGGAGAAATTGAATTATATGGTAAATAGTCAAACTAATATGTGAATGTGGTAAATGTGGTATATATGACTTTCGTGGTATATGGTCAAATAAAATGTGATAACTTGGTGAAATGGTGGATTAAAGTATGGAATACTTTAATAGGTGAACTTGGTGTCAAATAATCCAAGTACAGGTAAGACGAGTTGTGGTACTCGCACCAAGAGGTAGTAAACCTAACATGAAGTGTGGAATACTTCAAAGGGTGGACTTGGAATCAAATACTTCAAGTACGGGTAAGACGAGTTGTGATACTCGCACCAAGAGGTCATGAACCTAATTAGAAGTGTGGAATACTTCAAATGGGTGAACGGGTGGTGGTATATGAATGTAATAGGAAAAGAATGAGACTTGTAGTGAAAATGCAAGTGTTAAGAACCTTAATTGATCAAATGGGTGCAAACGAGTGAAAGGGGTGAAAACAAGTGTAAATACTTGTTGAATATGTTTATCGTCATTACTAATGGTGATTTATATATGTGGTTATGTAGGAAAAGCTCAGATATAGGTCTAAGTCAAGTTCAAGGCGTGAAGGGTTCTCGTATGCATTTTTGGGTGTTTTGGGATTTAAAGTAAAATCCTTTAATTGTGGTGTAATTATTCACATGAACTCTATTTTGGTGTTTATATATGTGGTAGATATGTTTTTGAACTAAAACCAATGTGTTGGTAAATTTTGGTGTCATGTGGAATTGAAAAATGGTGAAAAATGGCTAAGTGTTGGAACTGGGCAAACTGAGTAAACTTTCTATTTACTCAGGTCCCCCGCGGTACGCGAGAGCCAGGAAGGTTTCTCTCGCGGTACGCGAGAGACCTGGCTCTCGGTCAGGATTTTCTGAACTCCCTCGCGGTACGCGAGGGGAGTTGTCTAGAATCTCGCGGTACGTGAGAAGGTAAAATATACACACACACACACACACACACACACATATATATATATATATATATATATATATTTCTGGGACAAAAGCTTCCGTGTGTGTTTAAATGTTTTATTAATTGGTTTCCCAATTAAGGGTGTTACACTTAGCTTGTAGGGTTTAGTTTTTAGGGTTTAGATTTCAGGGTTTAGTTTTTACCTTAGGAGTTTAGCTTTTAGTATTTAGGCTTTTGGGGGGTGGGGGTTTTAGGTTTTTGGAGGTGGGGTGGGGTGGGGGTTAGGTTTTGGGGGGGTTGGGTTGGAGGTTTAGGCTTTTAGGGGGTGATAGTGGTGTTTTTAGACGACTTTTTCGGCTTTTTAAGGTTTTTTTTGTTAGGATTTAGGTTTTTGGGGGTGGGGGTTAGGTTTTGGGGGGGTTGGGGTGGGAGGTTTTAGGCTTTTGGGGGTGGGTTTTTTAAAAGACTTTTTACACTTTTTAGAATATCCCTCCCATATATATATATATGATCATACTCGTGTTAAAGATAAAAAAATATTTTTTATGGTATAATTTAAAAAAAATACAATTACGTATAAAAAAATTTATAGACATTTAATAGAACCGGGGAAGTTGCATGTGCATGCTTCTTTTTTTTTAAACATGTATACCCTTCTCTCTTTTTGTAACTATTATACACGTGTTGCAACGGACAAAACTTTATGTGGGCAAAATGGTCATAAGTATTGATTTCGGCCTACTACTTTTATTTTAAATTAGTTATAGTATTTGGACATCTTCTAATCTAAACTAAAATCCTAAATCTGTTCAATAAATCCACTAAATATTTGGTTTTTTCCCACTGTTTTGCTTAGAAGTATTGATTTTGAGTTTTCGACACACTAGATTTATTTTATATTAGTTCTAGTGTTTGAGTCTCTCCTAATCCGGACCAAAAGCCCAAAATTATTCCACAAATCCATTAATTTTTTTTTTTTGTGTAATATTTTTCGACCCCAAATTTAATTGTTCAAGTTTCGCCACTGCGTGTTGCTCCATTGTAATAATAATAATAATAATAATTGGTTTTATTGCAACTGCACCGAAATATTTTTATATAAAAATAACCATTAATAATGGCATGTAATTTTAACTATTTAGAATTTATTTCATTTATACAAGTTGCTAGCTCTGAGAAATTAAAAGCTCCCCAACAACCACCTTGCATCAAGATAGCATTGCAGCGATTCAAAGAATGGGTCAAAATGTATTATAAACCACGTGTAGCTTCCGTCCTAAGAAAATATTTTAGCGATTCAACATATACTAATAAGAGTTAAGATGAGTTTAAATCTAACTTTCATATTACAAAAAATTATACAATATAATCTTAACTTGGAGCACTAGACACGCTACTAGAAAATTGACTGTCCAAAAAAAGTAAAATATTATTTTAAATTTGACTGTTATTGATTTTTGATATGGATCACTGATGTCGTGTTGTTTGTTGATGATCTATAGTTGAACTTTATACCCTCGTCATGTTTTTCGATCAACCGTCACTGATAGCTTACCGATAACTCCTGTTTTAACCGAGGATTTCTGAGATAAAAATGAAAGATAGTGACAATAAACAAACAAAATTGAAGTTATAAAACTACTACATTGTACATAATGAGTTGTCATATATAACTAAGACTGATAGTTGTGGGGCTTTATTGAGAGTGGATTCATCCTCTAATATCACGCCATGTGGCGCTGACTGGATGCTGACTAAGCAGTGGATAAAGCCCCTGCTGAAGCACTTGAGGGTGTTGTGGTGCAGGTGAGCGGGGGCTTTATCGAATTAATTTTTTGTTCCTTCCAACGGCTCCTTCTCCCGCTACCACACCCACGCCCACCCCCTAGCGCCCCCAGCCACTTGACACCCTTGCGGTGTTCGCCACCAAGGTGGCTCGCGCCCACCCCCTTACGCCCCCAACAACGGGCCACAACCATCAGCCTAAGAATCAAAAGCCCTGACATGCTATTCTAGAAGATTGATTGAATCCTGCAATGTGTTAGTTAGAACATAGAGGATTTAACCTCACTCAACTACTACTTAATAAAAATAATAAAAAATAGCCACTTGTATATTTAATAAATTTTGAATAAAAAACTATATCCATGGGGACAAGGGTATTAAAGTAATTTAGCCATAGGTGAAAGTGGTGAAGTGCATGATGTAGATCTTGTCACCTATTGCTTTATTTCCTTTTCTTAATCAATTTTCTTTCTTTAATGCTTTCATCCTCTTCCTACTTCCATTTTTGCACATTCAACCACACTTTCTTTAGCTCTCTCATCATATAAACAAGATCAAAATGGAAGATTTTCAAGCTTCCAAGAAAAGGCAAGTACACTCTTCATCAAGATCAATATTTTCTTGATTTTTGTTCAATTTACTTTCTAACTTACATGAGTTCAAAAAGCACAAATTTTTCATCTTTTTTATGGTTCTTTTGCAAGATTAGAAAGGTGGGTGAGAAGATTGCGGTGAAAGTGAAACTTGAAGGAAAAAAGAAGAATGATCAAAACCCTTCTTGTGATTTTTGGTCTTGGAGGAAATATGGTCAAAAACCTATCAAAGGGTCTCCTTATCCAAGGTTCTTGATTTTGAAAATTATGTTAAATTATTGTTTTTTTTTTGTAGTTAATCAATAATTGTTTTTAGTATATTCCATAAGGATCTTCTATTTGGGAAGAAAGGGTAGCATCTTCCTACTTTTAGCATGTGTCAATCATTAAAACATTTCATAAAATTGTGATAGATTCCTGATTTCCCTTGTTCTACTTTGGCTCAAATCAATCCAATCATGTTTATGTATGCTAGTAAAAAGCCAAGTGTATTGGGTACCCTGTACCTCCATTAATTATTACTTTTCACAAAACTGTGTAGTATATATAGTCCATGTGTGTTTATACTATATACTCATGTGCCTAACTATTTAACTAGGGTTTGTCATGTGGTTAGTGGCTACATGACATGAGTTAAATGGGTACAAAACTACAAGCAAGACGTCTCACCATAAATCAGAGGACTTTAAGCGGCAGCCAGATCCGTCGGTGAAGGTCTATGGGAAACCAGGTGTGGGTAAAGTCATCACTAATGGATCGCCTACAGCTATTACAGACGAATCACAAACAGGTCATCGGTGACATGTCACAGATGGATCAATAGGAAAGTCGAACTAACCGACATCGCATGTAACAAAATCTTTTTTTTTTAAATCGTCAGTAATTACCAACAGATTGCTGACAGGCGTTGTGATTTTTTTTCTTTTTGATGTTCTTAAACTGTTCATCGTCGATCCGTCAGTAATCAACGATTGTTGTTAAATAAAAAAAAATGGATTTTGACTTCTACGGTGGTGATTTGTTAGTAACTTTATGGTAAGTGAAAGTCGGTTTTCTAGTAGTAGTGTATAAGTGTGTCCTTTATCCATCACTTGGTTACGAACTTTTTAAAAAGAAATATCAATTATTGCTCACAAAGTTGTAACTTTTTTGCAGGGGATACTACAAATGTAGCACATCAAAAAGTTGTCCAGCCAAAAAACAAGTGGAGATATGTAGAACAGATGCATCCATGCTCATCATCACTTACACTTCTACTCATAATCATCCTAACCCTAATCTCTCCAAACAACCCAAAAATGATCCAAACCCTGAAATCACTACAACCCTTGAGCCTGTTGACCAAGATAATGAAGATCAAAAACCCGTTGTTACACCCGAAAATGATTGTTTTTGCTACATCAAAACTATAGAAAACGAAACCCGTTTAACCGTAAATCTTGAAAACACATTCTTTGATGAAGAACCTCTTTCATATCCAGATCTTATGAACTTTTCAGCATCAAAAACCGAAGAAAACGACTTCTACGATGAACTTGAAGAGCTACCAATGTCTTCCTCATCATTCAAAAGCTTCATGAGAAGTAATTTCTTTGAGGAAAGAGTTCTTGTTCAACCTTCTTGATTAAGGGGAGCAAAATATGTAATTAATTTTTTGTTTATAACTTGAAGTTAGCTGATAATAATAATAATCAATAATCCCTCTAAACTAGAGGCACTTAGTGGAGATTAATTATATATAGTAAGCTAATTTAGTGGATTATATATTGTTGGTTCCAAGATCATGTTTGTGTTTATTCATGATTTAAAGATTACATAATCACTAGGTAGAAACTTTTTTTATCAGAAAATTTACATGACCCATCAATACCCGTCAATTAATGAGATTGGATAAAATACAGCTTATGCTAGGTAGGTGGCTTCAAATAAATTAAAGATAAGAAACCAGTGAAAACTAGATTAAAACAAGAGACATCGGCCACAAGAACTTAAAAAAACCGTTACATAGTTTTGGTAGAATCTATTTGCTACAAAGTGGCGACAAAGATTTTGGTTTTGTTGATTTCTTAGCACAAGTCGTTGAAGATTCCCCTTTTTTATTAAATGACAAATCTAATAACTCCAAAGATATTTTCGCGTAAAACATGTGGTTGATGGAAGATTTAAGCAAAATGCAATAAAAACCATCATACTGTCACCATTAATTTGGAGTCTTTTTTCAGAAAGCAATATCATAGGGGGGAATGAAATATCCGGAAAAAATATATTAAAACTTTTTTTTATTAACAGGTGAATTTGAATTATTAAACTCGTTTTAATACTTATAAATATCAACTTTTGTTAAAAAAAAGTTAATTGAATTATTATTATTTTTTAACAAAACTTAGAAGAACTTTTACATCGAAATAGAAGGAAAACGGTCAACAAGTTGTGCCGCTAGCCTTTTTTGGATAGCAAAACTAAGTATTTTAAAAACTACATTCATAGATCTTGGGGTCATAATGTTATTATGCATAACTCGTTGGACTCGACTAAGTAGCTCCACAGCCTTGGACTCAAAGAAACAAAAAGTATCCTATTCAAGTATTCATACTTCATAGGCTAACTTTGTTATTTTGACATATGACCATTAAATCCACATTCGATCTGATGTGATTAGTTTATAAGATAGGACAACTAAAACTAATCTCATATTTGACTATCACCATCCCTTGATCTCATTCACTAGTACGTGTGGTGAAATAGGCGGGTCACGCAAGTTGGGTAACAGATCATAACGTGTTTGGATTGAAATACATCAGACGAAGTTGACCTACAAACACTTCTTTCCACCTTTGTAAGTACTTGCAAATATTTATTAATTACAGGAAACTCCAAATAAAAAAGAAACCTGATGTGTATGCCTTAAATATATACTTTAGCTAATATTTTAAATTTAACCGGTTTAAGATTAAAATCAAGTGAGTCGATTGCAAGTAACCTAGTTTTAAGTTCTTGATAATCACCAATGTGAGGGACCGCTGAGAACAGAAAAGGTAACAGATTGTTTGGCTTTGGGAATGGGCAATCAGATCTTTATTCAAAAATCTATAGGATAAAAGGGTAAATGCAACAGGAACCCTATAGCCAGATTAAAATTTTCTTATATAACTTCCAAATTTTTTTTATATTATTGCATGAATAAATTTTTCTTATCCCACAGCCACCACCTATCGACAGTCTCTGCAACTATCATTGTCATCTTCGTCACCACCTATCAATCCCCGTTGTCATTGCTGCCACATTCCAGTCGCCCCGCTACAACCATTGCAACAACGGTGGTGGTGGTGGCACGGGCGGCAACAATTGTTTCAGTAATCATGAAGTGGTGATGAAGGTGGCAACACGAGGTGATGGTTTGTCAACGATCAATAGGTGGGGACAGTAGATGGGGACGATGATTGTGACGACGACTAGTAGGTAGTTCTGTAGGTGGTCAGTGCAGCAAAGTGTAGAAGATGGAGGCAGCGAAAGCGGTGGTGGTGGGGTGGATGTCCTACCCGTGATGGTAGGTGTGTTAGGAGCGATGGTGGTGGTGGTGGCGGCAGCACAGGTGACGATAAAGAGGGGATCAAAGATTCTAACTCTTCTAGCTGAATTCATTCAGGGATTTAGAAGGAACGTTAAATTCCTTTACATTTATTTCTCAATCATACAAGGTATCCTTGGAATTCATATTCCAATTCAAATAAATTCTGCAAGTTAGAAAAAAAAAATTCAAAATCCAATTCCATTGAATATCAACAAACCAAACGGTCCTATAATGCCATAAAAACCTTATGAGCTCATTTATTTCATAGATAAGAACCGGGACATTTTTTTCCATGAATAAATCCTTATTAACTTATGTCCACATAAGCAAAAATATACTACTTCGACATCCACATGTCACTTACAAGAGGAAAACGGATTAGAGATTATTAAGTTAAAGGATTTATCCACGTAAACAAAAGGTTCAAGGACTAATCTGTTAAAAAAAAATTAGTTCATATGATTTTCTAGCATGTGCCCTGTTAGAGAACAAGAAACTAGTTACAAATATTCCAGATGATGAGAAAAACATTACACTACAATGAAAAATATTACTCTTCATATGGTTCGCATAATTCAACAGTAGATCCAACTCGACACAACATTATGATGACACTATTTGAGTGCAGCAAATAATAAGATTGGTTTACACAGTTCAAAATTATTATTGATGCTTACTAGGCAGCTGCCAGCGGTTGGAGAGCTTTGAGTGGATTCATTATAACGCCATCTATGAGCCCGTATTCTTTAGCTTCTTTCGCACTCATGAAATAATCACGGTCGGTGTCTTGGTTGATTCGGTCAAGGCTTTGACCCGTGTGGTATGCCAGATATCCATTCAAATTCGCCTTATGATGCAACATTTCATTAGCCTACAAGAATAATGTCTCATTAGTTGCCGCTAACCATAGTACCTAATATATCAGCAAATTTCATTGAACATCTTGTGTGCTATGTTAAGTTCTCAAATTAAGACGAAAGAATGCAAACCTGAATATCCAAATCAGTTTGTCCACCTTGGGCCCCTCCAAGCGGTTGATGAATCATTATCCTTGAATTTGGAAGGCTAAATCTTTTTCCTTTTCGCGAAGATAAAACCATAATATTTCAGTAACTAAAATATTAAAATAACTAAAGTGAAAGTAAATTAATACCTTTTGTGCCAGCACCAAGAAGGAAAGCACCCATACTAACAAAGATAAATGAGTTAAAACATATTCAACAACTTATTTTTTTATTGGTTGAACAAAAACTAAAATTAATTAAGCAATGATGTAATAAATATAAACCGATTACCTAGCAGCTAGTCCGACACATACAGTGGAAACATCGGGCCGGATATGTTTCATGGTATCAAAAATGGCCATGCCTAAAAAATTTAAGTAAACAATAACCAAACTCATTTTCAAGAACTGTAAAAAAACAAAAATAAATAGAAACAAACAATCATATTAATACAGACATCAAAGGCTAAAGAGAAAACAAAATACCAGCAGTCACTGAACCACCAGGAGAGTTCACATACATCACAATATCCTGTCAATAATATTGAAAACAATAACATTAGTCATCAGAAGAAATCCCCAAATAGCCACTAAATATATAACAGAAACTAGAACCGGAAAAAAATAACTTTCTAGGGTCTGATCAAACCTTGTTAGGATCAACCGCATCAAGATATAGAAGCTGAGCAACTATAATGTTTGCCATGTCATCATCCACCGCACCACCACAACGTATAATTCTCTATAAATACAACCAGACACATGTATAAATAATAATTTACGAATCAAACAAATTTCACAGGCACAAAGAAGGTACATACGTATTGAAAAAGCTGACTGATAACACTCTGGAACCGTTCTTGCATCATTGGAGGCGGCCCTTGACCTTGTGCATATGTCGGGAAGTAGGGTGACGATGGAACTTGTATATCCTCCCTGTTTATTAAAAACTATTCATCAATTACAAGAATTAAACAGATTGAACAACAAAAATGGAGCACAACCCTACCTAATGGACCATACTCCCTGCCTTGAATTCTTGTCAAGTGTTGAATAATCACCAGCATAAACAGCTTTCACTGAAGAACTCCTAAGAGTTCTCTGATTACTTCTCAATTTACTAACATTCCTGCAATAAATAACGCTCACACAGTTGAAATCTCAATTGAATTTTCCAAATGAACCTTAGTGCATCTCGTAATGTCCCATCTCTTCCACAAAAAAACCCTAGCTCCAAACTAAACTAATTTCTACACGTTTTTTCCCCAAATAAAGTCTTACAGAATCAGCAATCTACGAATTCGAGGATTTCAATCTCCGTTTCACCGATTAATCGGAGTAATTCAACTCAAGTTTTAATCTAAGCTAATTGAAAATCACTGAACAACTTCAACAACATAAGGCATAAATTTCGCGGTAAAATGATTACAAATAGTAAGTATCGATACCTGGAACGAAGGGGGAGGAAGTTCTGGTCGGACACGGAGCTAGGGTTTTTTGTGGAAGAGAAGACGAGAGAGTTGAATCTGAGAGACGGAACGCAGGATTGCGCCATTGATTTTACGGATGTGAAACGTTGGGGTGTTCCGGTGAGGGAGAGACGGTGGCTTATCCGTATAACGCCGACGAGTGCGACGGAGTGAAGCAGTAGGTGAGGGGAAGGGGATGGAGTGAAAAAGATAAAAGGAAATAGAAACCAGATTTTTATTTGGGTTTGCGTGTGGGAATTGAAAACCCAAATATGAGGATTCGGGTTGGGCCTGGGTTTGTGGTCATCATTTTTAGTTAGTGATTACAAGTTACAATAACAAATTATCTTAACCTCAATAAATATTAAAAAGAAATACATTGTTAATAATAGATGGTTTATATATGCCAAAAAAAACAATCTTCCACAATTTTTATAAAAAAATACTAATTTTACTTTAAATTTACAAAAATATAGATATAATTTTGATGGCATAATGCAACTGCAAGCTCATAGGTTATTTCTTTGTATAAAAAAGAACGAGAAAAAAATCTTCTTGAGTTCTTGGTGTTTAGTGTTTTATATATTATGCTAGGTTTAAATAATAGGCATGTTTTTGTGTTACCCAATTATAAAATTAATTGGAACAATTAAACTCAATTAAATTAAACCTAAATCTTATAAAAATAAACTAAAACCGATTTAACGAGCTTGAAAAAAACATACACATAACCTACATAACTACTATACAAATATTTATTAATTAAGCGGCGCTAAGTTGAACTAATTTTTCTAAAAGGAATTGAAATTTGAGATAATTAGATATAGAAATGAATTTTGTTAAAGGAAATCTATTTTAAAGGAATTAAAATTTCTCAAAGGAGTTAAATGCATTTTATGGATAAAATAATCATGTTTGGTTTGTTAATTTAATTAAAGTAGTTAAGTTTCTTGCATTTGATTCCGACCATTCACCCGAAAATAACACATTATTCACTATATGAAGAAGAGATGTGATAGAACCATAGATGCATTTGCTAAAATTGTCTTCCTGCCAAAAGTAAAAAAAAACATTACATAACTACTATACAAAAAACTAAATGAAAACTTAAGCGGCATAATCCATAACAGTTAAGCATTCACGAGCAGCCTTTGTGGTGGCTTCCTCCAACGCCTTCAACGGCGAATCCTCCCCGATGTTCTCGGTAAAACATGCCTGACACGTGGAGATATCAGTCTCCACCGCACCAAAATCGTCAGCAAGCAATGTTACATCACGGACCCCAAGATCAGTTATGGCCCGGTTCAACTCGTTTAGGCTCGCACCGTACTTATCAACACATTTACTCAAACACATGCCCGTTTCCGAAGAAGCAATAGTTGGGTCATCTAGAAGCTTCTTAGCCTCGTCCATGGCTAATTGAGCATCGGACTGACTTTGCTTGATTCGGGACTCAATGGCCAGAGCAACATCATGGTCAAAGAACCCAGAAGGAGACGGGCTGGGGCCGGGGCCTGGGCCCAATCCAGGTAAGGATGAAGGCGGGTTTGGGTAAGGAGCAGGCCCTGAAAATGGAGATGGAGCTAGACCCATCCCTGAGCCAGGTGAGGAAGAGGGCAGGCTCGGGTCAGCAGCGGGACCGGAAAACGGAGATGGAGACGGGCCCGGGCCTAATCCAGGTGAGAAGGGAAGGTTCGGGAAAGGAACAGGCCCTGAAAATGGAGATGGAGCAGGACCAGAAAATGGAGCTGGAACCATTTTGTCTCCCCTGAAAATTGCTGAAGAAATGGCTTCAGCTTCGTTTACGATTCCACCCCATAATGAGGTCGGGCTGGGTGCCGGGCCTGGCACGGGTCCGGATGCATCTTTCGGTTCGTCTAAACCGGGTGAACCTAAATCTTTTTCTGAATGATTAACCTCGTCTAATCTAGAATAGGGATGGACTATAGATGGCAGGATATTTAAACCTTCAACAGAAAGATATAAAATGAGAGAAGAGATGGAGATTATGAGCAAAATACGAGCTCTAAGCTCCATATTTAATTTCTCTTTTACCATCTCTACTCTCCTCTCACATGTAGATAGAAATGGAAGGAGGGGGTATTTTGAAAATAAAAAATGGACAAATAGATTCTGTAACTACTTACAAAAAAATAAATGGCTCATCATTTATTCAGGATTGCCTTGCCTTGTTTCTAGCTAACCTTTGATGTTCACATAAAAGCCCTATTCCATCATACAAATATAAGGGGCTAAAGAGTGCTAGGGTCAGTTCAGTTCGGTTATGGATGAAAACTAAACTCATAACTGATGTTTCAGTTTTAATATTTTCATAACTGATTTGTTCAGTTATGAAGTGTTCGTTGTTTTAGTTATAGGGAAGTTGGTTCAGTTGATTCGTTTCGTACAAACATATAACCAAAACCAAACCACAAAACTCGGTTATAAAAAACATAACCTAACCGTCAGTTTCTCAATTGGTTGGTTATTGATTTTTTGTTTTTGGTTTTTGCAAAGTTATGCTTCAGTTATTATGTTTCTCTGCTCATTCGAGGTGTTCATGTATGTTGAAACTGACTGAACCCAAACCGAAGCAAGAGATCCAAACAGTTTGGTTCATAGTTTGGTTTTGGTGGTTTAGCGGTTCAATCAGGTTTGGAACTTGGAACTGGCCATTTAAGCTATATTATTTATATGTATTTTTTTCATTTAACCTATGTATATGTATTATAATCATGAATCATCTTTCTCGTTTTAAAAAACGTAATACAAACTAATGATTTTGAAATAAAAAATTGGTTCTAACCGCCAAAACCGTACCGTTAAACCGCCAAACCGGTAAAACCTGACGGTCAGCCAACCAACCGAACCCGGCCAGTTTGTTTGTCAATCCCGGATACCATAGTTAGCCGTTCATCCCATAATTTTCGTCAAAACCAATGAAACCGGACCATGAACACCCTTGCTATAAACACAGACTTCCAAGAAAAACTATAATATTACTAAATGAATATCCAAGTTAAAAAGGGATCTCCTTCTAAGACATAAATATATTTGGCAGCTCAGTCAAGAAATTCAATTTTAGCTCATTAAACTGAAAAGGAATGACTAAATAAACACTGAAAATAAAAAAGGCTAATGTCATGTGATTTACCTGATAAACCAAAATAAGAAAATAGAGTAAGTCCAGAAAAAAATTCAAAAACCTTGAAAGCCCAGGATAAAGAAATTGGGCCTGAAGCGCAGGCTAAGTGGCAAATCACCATACTATCCGGCCCGTTAAACCAAGCAAACTTTTTTAAGCATGTTTCCGAGCTCTGGTGTTACTACAATCCCATCTCTTTCAATCCTCTGGGCCATATCGGGTTCAGTTTTACCAGCAGCAATGTAAGTTTGCAACAAGTGACTATACACCTTATCATCAACACAGTTTAATTTCTGTAGAATCTTGAATAACTTTTCAGCACCCGCTACATCTCTCTCTTTCTCAAAATACTCCAAAAACACATCAACACTATCACTATAAGGATACCAATTACCAATTTCAGCTTGTGCAGCAGCCGTTTCTAAACATTTCATAGCCAGATCGATTTGCTGATTCCGAATATAATGTTTCATGAATAATACCAAAGTTTGAACAAACGGTCCACTTGATCTTTTTACAGATCCATGAAAGACTAATTCAGCTTCTTCAACCATGTTATGTCTTAGATAACAACTTATAACAACATTAGCAACTCGCGTATCATAATACGCGCAATTTGATTCCCATTCTTCAAACCACTTTTTCGTTCCTTCTAGATCATTCACCTTAGATAGAGCTTGAAGTATAATTCTGTAACTCATATTACTAGTTATCTCAAATGAAGATTTTAGTAAACTGGATACGCGATGAACTTGTTCTTGATTATTAAGTGTAGAGTAAAAAGTTATAAGAAAATGGTATGCTTCACGTGACGGATGTTCCATCTCGTTTTCAAGCATTTTAAGTGCTGACTCAGCTTTTTCAACAAGACCAGCCTTAACATAAGCTCCAGCGAGGTTACTGTAAGTAGTCCAGTTACAAGTTTCTTTTTTGTCCCTTGTAATTTCCTCAAATACCTGTTCTACCCCCTCTATATCTCCTAATAGTGAAAAGCTTTGCATCCATATGTTATAAGTAAATGTGCTTAAATGGATTTTTCTTTTTTTCATTTCTTCTATTAAAGGAGGAACTTTTTCAGGCTGGTCTAATCCTATGTATAAGGTCATTATATTGTTGAAAGCTAATGAGGTTGTGAAGTTTTTTGATTCGATTTCCTTAAAAAGAGCCAATGCTTTATCTGCCATTTTCAATTTACAGTAAGTGTTTAAGAGAGCCCCGTAAGTGTTTCTGCTCTGTAATTGTGGAGATAGACTATTGAAGAAATCTTCAGCTTCTGACACCCCGTGGACCTTTGATATTAGATCCAAACGCACTGCAAGATCAGTGTTTGAAAAGTTGATTTCCCGTTTATCCATCCATTCGATTACCTGTATATGTGAATCCATGCAATGAGATTATGTTTAAGAATTTGTGATTAAGACTTAAGTTGTAATAATCATATAATCAATTGCTTGAGTGTTTGACAAATTCTGAACGTTTAATGATTCACATGTGAAATGATGCCAAAGTAATCAGATAACCAGAATTAGTTTTCTTGCAGCTACTCCTAATCTATTATTATCCAAAACTGAAAGATAATTACTATCAGTTTCACTATACCTTGGGGTGTTTGGGTCTTTGGGATTGCTTATTAAAACTGTTTTCTACTTATTGTCCTGTAATGTGATATGGCACATAGGCAGTTTTGAATGTTCGGATAGAAGCAAACCGCTTATGAGTCACGCTGTGTTGTCAAAGGCGCGCGCCTGGTGCGCCTCGCGCCTAGGCGCAGAAGCGCAACCAGTCGCAAGGTTAGTACCTGGTGGAGAAGCAGGCGCAAATTGGGGCTTTTCTTTCAAAAGCGAGCTCAGGCGAGCACCTAGGCGCATTCCGGCTAAAAAGTCGCTGGAACTTGTCTAAAACGCCTAATCACCCGTGGAATCAACCTAAAAAAAGCCTAAAGAAGTTTAAAACCCCTAAAAATGGTATTCTTATACTATGCGTCTAACTTAAAAAAAACCCTAGCTTTTTTTGCGCCTTGAGTGAGCCTATGCGCGTTGACAACTATGGAGTTACAATTAAGTGCTTACTAATAAAGGACACAATTGATTATGAATTTATCAGTTCCTTAATCTCAAACACCATATTAATCAATAACCTCAATTTTGATGCAACAATAATCAGAAAAAGCTAGTTAGTTAGTGGAGTTACAGAATATGAGCCCTAATAATATTGTTTTAACCTGTTCCAGTAAGAAATCCGTACACACTGGATAAACAGAATACGAGCCCTAATTTAGATTTCAAACTACATCACAGCAGTTAAAACACATAAAATCAAAATGATAAAATCTCGATTGCTCGTTAGGTTAAGAAACTAGCAGCTATAAACATACCTCGAGAGCGTGGTGGTACTTGCCGTACCGCCGAAGTTCCCTGACACATCTCTCTAATTCAATCTTCTTAACGAAATTACCTTCTCTCATGTATTGATTTAATGTTTGTGCAACTGTTCCGCCTGTGGCTCCCAACTCCGACAGCCTTCTGTATAATCGCTTTTCGTTTGCGGATTCTTTATGTGGCGGCGACACGACCTCAGGCAAAACATTACATTCTTCCGCCACCGTATAAAACGTTCTGAGCATCGTCCACGTTCTGGCTAACGATATCCGGCTCCGGCAGCGGATAATCATCATCATTTCTCTATATATCCTTTCGCCGGCGTGCTTGATCGGTTTAATGTCACCCGGGGTTCTACAAAGGGTTTACCAGTTTTATTTGTTGGAACTTAGGGGGTGTTCGGGATTACTTTTCAAAAATGACTTATGACTTTTGTCAAAAGTTAAAACTATACTATCTACTTCTCAAAAACTATTTTTCATCTTCTTTAAAAATAACTTTTTCTTCATTTATTCAAATGGACTTTTGACTTATTACCTTTTTAGAAAAGATAATAAGTTAATAAGTAGTTTGAAAAGTAATCCCAAACAACCCCTTACACTCGTATACATGGGCTAACTTTAACTTGGGACACGAAAATAATCACTTTTTGAGTTGGTATGTTGTATAATCAATCGGTATAAATTTGAGTCGTGTTTGGATCGATATGTTTAATTAAATGGGTTGTGCTCGGGTTGATATGTTTAACTTGTTTGGTATAAGCAGCTTGACCATTTAACCGTTTATTTATAATTCATCAACCCAATTAACATGTTTATAGCTTGATTATTACCCGTCAACCTACCAGCCTTTTGACATTTTAGATAAATGAATTAAATGAATCGTATTCAGGTTGACTTGTTTAACCCGTTTAGTTAAAAAGTTTGACATGGCAACCTGTGTTAATTAACCATGTTGACGCACTAAACCGTTAATGACTCGTTTAATTCATTTACTTACAAGACACCAACGCAAATAACATGTTTACAACTTGATTATTACTCACCAACCGTTTGACATGCCTAGACAAAAGGGTTAAGGTGGTTGTTTTATCTCATAACCCTTTTTGGAACCATGAAATGTTCTTGCTTAGGATTAGTCATGAACCTTGATAATAAACATACCACATAAGACAAATCTGGCCTAGTTACCGTAACATACACAATACTCCCTATCAATTTCATGTACATTGTTGAATTCACGTCCTACCCTTCTCATGTCGTTGTTAAAACGGTTCCAGGAACTATCGGGTTGTTCACTGATTTGCATTCCCACATTCCAAACCTTTCGAGCACTTCATTCGCAAACTTCCTTTGACACATATAAATTCCATCTTCTTGTTTGTTGTATTTCAACCCCAAGCAAGTACCTTGTCTTACTTAAAAAAGTCATCCACGTATAGACTATTCACATTAAACTTGTTCCATGCCTTCTTAATGAATAGACTATGATCGAAACACCTTTGCTTGAACCTTCTCGCTTGAAATGTCACGTTTTAATAAAAAGATTTTTAAAACGACGAGTAAGAAATAATAAAACACAATCAAATATACTAACTCGGTCGGGTCGGGTTATAAGATTTTTGAGTTAATATTACACTTCTTAATGTGATTTGCATCAGTGTTGAACCTCTAGCTCTAAGGAAGAGTTAGGCCTGATTAAAGTGTGTGTACGGACCGGTTCAAAACTTATGGGCCTAGTTGATCAAATTATCATATTTGTTATGAAAGTATATTTCAAACTCTGAATTCTCTTACCAACCACTGAAATCCACCAACTTTGCAAAATGAAAACTAGGTAGGTTAAAAGCAATTAGTTACGTATTCTAATTGATGATATGTTAGAAAGTTAATATTAATATTATTTTATTCATTTAAAAAAAAGCCTTAATTAGTTTTTATTTTGAAATATTGCATCAAAACTCAATAAACTATCATATCCTTATCATTACATGTTTTTTTAACGACGACGCTAGATATTCTACGATAATTGGATTTTCTCGGGGCAACACCTAAAATATCTAGGGCAGCCCACCACAGGAGGAACCCCCAACTAGTGATGAAACCAAAATGATGAAAATAATAGTTTACCCTATAATTTATATTATTATTTTCATATTTTATGTAAAATTAATTTTGTTTTCCGTGGAGCGGGGATGAGTCATATCACATCGCAACATTATCCAACTGCCCGTTTACAACACTTTAATGGTGATGTAAATTTACACATGGACGCTGATGAGATTGACGGCGATGGCTCTTTAACCGTTATAAAGTGAGTGCTTTTCCGTTAATGGCGCACTTTAGCCCAAATCACATATCAAAAACACATCTCACGAATTCTTCTAGTCATTCTAAGGCTTCTGAACAGTATTCATGATTTCATTTCTATTTGACTAATTTATAATTTGTTACTGGTTCCTTTAGTTACAATTCACTTGTTGGAGCTTCGAATCTGTAATCCCTAATTTACAACCTCTGATTCAATTGATTTCAGTGATTTATGAGCATTGTTCGTGATTTTAGCAAGTGATCTAGCTGCTTTTTTGACCGAGTCTCGTAGATCTGAACCGTTCATGTCCGTCGGTGCCGCCGGTGATGTCGGAAGCTATAAAGTCGCTTGCTGTTTCTAACTACACCGGTGCGATTTTACTTAATTTGTTAATTAGTTTCATGTTAATTGCAGTTTACATCCTTCTGTTCGAAAATTAGGTTTTCATCTGTAATGTGACCTCTTCCGTTAATGTTGTGTAACTTTAGCTGTTACTTGTTGATTAAGTTAGGGTTTTCATGGCTTATACCCTAATTGCTTGTAAATTGTTATCTATTTATCGTCAATCCTATTCCAGTTTGTATTTTAGAATATCTAAGCTAAGATGTTAGGAAACTATTCCCCTTTCGAAATTGATATCCATTGTTTGCTATGTGATTTATGATTACTCTGTTTAGTCATCCTTCATAATCGAAATTTTGCGTCGTTATGAGTTGTTTTAGTTTTATCCATGGTAGATCTGATTATGCTTCCTTCATTTAAATTGCAGGATCGGTAAACTATGTCTGTTGTTTCTTGCTGAAACAGTTGTTTATTCTATGTATCATCATATGCGCTGTAGATGCTGGTTTTACTGATATCCGAACCGGGGGACAGGATGTGCATCAACCTAAGAGATGGTTTGTGCACCATGGTGCACCCAAGCTTGTGCTAGCACCAGCTGAACCACCTAACTTTAGACCGTTGGTGACCTATGCCCACTCTCCTTCTAACTCACATTTGTCAAAACCTTCAATGAGAAAGAGTGAAACTGCACCTCCTGTTGCTGGATTTACACCTCCAAGTTTGGCTGATATTGCTCCTAGTCAATCTGGTGCTGGTACATTACCCACTGGCTTAGCTCAGCCACCGTTGTCTCCTCATGCATCCAGTAAGACTTATTTTTCTTTTTCTATTTTAACGTTTTTTTAAAATAATTAAAACAGGTGATCATCCAAGTTTTCATTATTTTCAACGATACGTTTTTGTCAGTATTGATCCATTGTTATGAACAGGGCGATTTGGGTTTTTTCTTCTCAAATGGGTCAAATCAAGATAGTTGTCCAGTCTTTTTTACTACTGCAACAACCTTTTAAGTTGTTTTATCCAAGAAGTAAAGAGTTAGGTTTATTATTGTGATAATGAGTAACCCATTACTTATTATATTATTTTTGGAAAAGTATTTGCGGGTCAATCCGAACCAAACCAACCTGGACCATTTTGACCCATACTTAAAGTGACTTGTATTAACCCGAACTCATTTTGGTCTGTTACAAACCTGCCCTTCCTGCTCATCGTTCTTGTTTCTTTTGTTAACATTTGTTTGTTTTTCTTTATGGCAGATTGTTGTGGACCTGAAACAGTGTTAAAACGACACACTGAAGGGTGCCACTGTGTATATCCAATAAAGCTTGACATTCTTCTTTTAAATGTCTCATCGAGCCCAAATTGGGATCAGTTGTTTAAACAATTTGCTACTCAACTTGGTCTTAGGGTATCTCAGATTGAGCTAGTAAACTTTTATTTACTCAGTTTATCAAGACTTAATATTTCAATGGATATAACTCCTCACACAGGAATCAGTTTTTCTTCCAGTGAAACTTCTGTAATAAACTCCTCACTTTCTATGCATAAAGTTCATCTAGACCCCAAGCTTGTGGGTGGCTATGAGCTTCTTAATTTAACCTGGTTCAAGTCTGTTGCTCCCGCTCCGGGTAATCTCTTAATTATCTGATATTAAGCATTGTTTGTTAAAAACAAACTTTTCAAATAAATCCCAGTTTTAGCAATCAACTTTAAACTAGACACAAAAAAGTTTAGATTAAATATAATTATTAAACTATACACTTTCAATGCTTAAAAACTCATTTAGAAGCTTGATTTTTTTTTAACTTGGATTAAAATACATTATCAAATGTCCAATCAAATGCCACGTATACAAAAAGTTGCTTACTGTGAAAAATGTTTTGAAAAAATGAACTTTTGTTTTAAATTTAGATTTAGAATAATATTAGAGCTCACATCAGATGCATTGTGGCGTATGCATATACACTAAAATGACAAATAAGATGTCATTTCAACAAAAACTTAACCGGACATTCGTTGCTATAAATCAGTAATAAAATGTAACTTGGTTTCTAAAAGGAGTAATAAAATGTAAGTTGGTTTTCTATGCTACGTCTAACTTAAATTTGTGTGCTAAAATCAGTAAAAAAAGCATAAAGTCGTTTCTATTTTATGCAGTTCTTCCTTAAAACTTTCTTTCTTTTTATTTTCATACATTTGCATTTTAAATTCTAATTGTTACAATATCCTTGCAGCACCTCGTGTTGCTACATCGCCTACAAAACCACCTCCTTCAACGCCTTCATCTCCAACATCATCAAGCAATTCAAGCAGTGGAAAACGCCTCAGTTTGATTCTTCTTGTTGGAATTGGTGCTGGAATTCTTTCGGTTGCTGTTATTTGTGTTCTTATACTTTGTTCATGTGCTTCTTGTCGAAGAAAGCCTGAATCATTGCCAAAAGAAACTGGTATGAATTTATGCTAATTATGAACCTCAACTTGATTATCTGGTTATTTCATTTTCAAGTCCTGGATATCAGTTTGTAGTGTTTGCATGGAGTAAACAAGATTACCTGATTATATAGGATCAGTTAAGGAGTAGCTGCAGCAAAACTGATTGTCCATGGCAAAAACAAAAGGGTATTGTCATAATATAGCAACGTACTTGGTTGGTTGTCCCTATAAGTATACTTTTTTAAATGGATTAAGTTTGGTAATTTTATCACGATGACTAGTTTTTTGCTTATGTGGCACTTTTTCTGATGAAGTGGCTTCTTATTATCACTAAATTACAAACTAGTTATTTAAAAAAGAAAAATCACCAATCTACCCATTTCAGAGAAGTATAATTACCAAACTAGCCCAACATCTTATGCGGTGGCTTGCCATATCATATTTTTTACCGGCTATACCTCTGTCCACCAAATTACCAAAGTAACCCATTTCAAATAAACATAGTATAATTAAGGACATTATTTAGAGACCACCAATAACCAGATTGCTATTTTGTGACAGTTGTCCAAACCAAAATTGCTATAATTGCTATTTCCATAAACCCTGTTTTGTTACAGCTGATTATTTCGCATCACACTCAAAACTCACATCCAAACACCCCCTATGTGTCTCCTTCAATTTCTTACCTTTTTACCTTTCAACAGATAAGCCAAGGACAATGGAATCTCTTCCAACTGCAGGATCTTTTCCTCACCCGACTAGTACACGTTTTATTGCATACGAAGAACTGAAAGAAGCAACAAATAACTTTGAACATGCTAGTCTTCTTGGTGAAGGTGGATTTGGAAGAGTTTTCAAGGGTGTATTAAGTGACGGGACCCACGTAGCTATAAAGCGGCTTTCTAGTGGAGGCCAACAAGGCGATAAGGAATTTTTGGTAGAAGTTGAAATGCTTAGTAGGCTACATCATCGAAACCTTGTGAAACTTGTTGGTTATTATAGCAACAGAGATAATTCAGAAAATCTTCTTTGTTATGAACTTGTTCCAAATGGAAGTTTGGAAGCTTGGCTCCATGGTAAGTTTCTCTTATTTCTAATCTAGACAAGTAGACATACCTTTCTGTGTAATGCTTTGTGTTTAAGGGTATTATTGTCTTGTTGTAGGCCCGCTAGGGGTTAACTGTCCATTGGATTGGGATACCAGGATGAAGATTGCACTTGATGCTGCAAGAGGACTTGCATATCTGCATGAGGATTCACAGCCATCTGTTATTCATAGAGATTTTAAGGCTTCTAATATCTTACTAGAAAACAATTTTCATGCTAAAGTTGCAGACTTTGGTCTAGCTAAACAAGCCCCCGAAGGCAGAGCAACTTATTTGTCTACTCGCGTTATGGGCACATTTGGGTTAGTTCCTGTGAAGCTTTTTCGCTATATGAATAAAATTTTAGGCTTATTTTCACACACACACGTCGTTCTAAATTTTGTAATATCATAACTATTCTTTCAAATCCTAAAAGTTATCATATTTACTCATTTCATAGTAAATAAAATAATATCAATTACTTATGACAGGCAACAAATAGGAAAACAACTTTGTAGTTGTGAATCATCTCAGAACATCATATACTCTTCGTTTATTAGTAAAACTGTCTGGCCTTTTTATTTACTATGTAACGAGTAAATATTATTTTTGGTTTTTTGAAAGAGTAAATATGACATTATCAAATTATGAAGTGTGAACCATTAGAATGATAATATGAAAATGAAATTGCCCCAAACTTTTAAACATGTGATTATCAACATTATAGTATTTGCTGAGTTGGAATTCATTTACAGGTATGTGGCCCCTGAATATGCTATGACGGGGCATCTGTTAGTCAAGAGTGATGTGTACAGCTACGGGGTGGTCCTGCTTGAATTGTTGACTGGAAGGAAGCCTGTTGATATGACCCAACCATCAGGACAGGAGAACCTCGTCTCTTGGGTGAGTTGTGTTTTTCTTTAATTTATGATTTAAACTAGAATTATAAAGGTAAGTAATAGCTTTGTAGATGAATTAGAATTAATAATACTCAAAAGGTGCATAAATGGCTGGTCGAACGGTTGGGTAACGGCTTTTGTAATATTTCGATAATAATGTGTTTTTATTATTAAAAAATACGAGGTTTTATTCATTAAAATTATACTTTGGTGGACTTTTGACTTGTCTGACCCTTTTCTTTGAAGTTATATTTTTAGATTTTAGATGTTTGACTCCTTAGGGATAGAGAACATATAATGAATTGAATATAATATCCAAATAATAAAATTTTTATGATAGGGCAACTTTTATAAAGAAAAGGAGGTTTTGTGCATTAAAATACACTCTGGACAACTTTCGACCGTGTGATTTATTTCCTTCTATGCTATTATTTTATTTTACCTTTTAGAAATGAAACATAACCTAGATCAACCTATTCATAAGTGAACTACCAAAATGAGCACCTGTCATTACTGACTAAAATTTTGTTATACAGTCGAGGCCAATCCTAAGAGATAAGGACCGTTTGGAAGAGCTAGTGGACCCAAAGCTCGGTGGAAAATACCCGATTGAAGATTTGGCTCGAGTTTGTACAATTGCAGCAGCTTGTGTATCACCAGAGGCAAACCAACGGCCCACCATGGGGGAAGTTGTACAGTCACTAAAAATGGTACAACGTGTAACAGAGTATCAAGACACATCAGCAACAACAAATACACGGCCGGCCCAGAAACAATCATCAACCACTTTTGAATCCGACGGGGCATCTTCTATTTTCTCATCAGGCCCGTACTCGGGCCTAAGTGTATTTGATCATGATAATATACCACGTGCGACTCTCTTTTCAGAAGACCTTCATGAAGGCAGATAACTGAACACCCCCATCTTCAAGTCATGATGAAAGATTGAATCTCATCGTCATTTACAGCAAAACAGAAAGAGGAAAGCGCCTGCGAGTATTGGTATTCCAGTAATTGCTTTGTACAGTTTCAGTAGGCATTGTTGTTATGGCGTGTTCCCCTTTGTGACAAACATAATTGTTAACAGATTTTTATGCCAAGAATTAGTTTCTTTGTTTATGTACTTTATACAACCATATCAGGTGTCAACGATCATTGAAAAAAACTCAAAATAATTGGATATCCAAACATGAATTCATTTTTCTTGAATAACACAGTTTAATCTTTACGGTTAAAGATTACAAAATCCAAATAAATATACATGAATTTTGAACAGGTGTAGTGGTTATCACGTCAGTCTTACACACTGAAGGTCTCCAGTTCGATCCTGGGCAGCAACAAATCATTTTTATTTTCTTTTTTCGCCAATCCAAACAGTTTACAACTTCAATCAATTTTTATTTTCTTTTTTCGCCAATCCAAACAGTTTACAACTTCAATCACCTTCCTTTTGGATCAACAATCTGCGAGAATGCATTACCATCATCATCACTGTCATAATCATCCTCATCATCATCAAGATTCAACGTGTTCATATGCATAGCTATCATATCACTACTTTGAATCGGCACTTCCACTGTCCCGCCACCCGAAGAACCCGACTTCTTCTCGTTTCTCATCTCTTCGCCCTTCGTTTCCTGTTTAAGCACGAACTCTAGAGTCCATAACACATCACCCATCGAGGGTCGTTCCATCCCGTGATCCGCTAAACACCGCAACGAGCAATCGGTAAACTTCTTGAACGACTCGGGTTTAATCATCCCTTTCAAATGCGGGTCCACCATCTCCTCCAATGTCCCTCTTCTCGCGGATTGCAATGCGTAATCCGCTAAACTCACTTGCTCTTTCGGGAGATTCGGGTTCAAAGCGGGCCGGGCACATAACACCTCGAAAAGAACAACCCCGAATGAGTAGACATCAGATTTTTCCGTTAATTGCTGCCTTCTGAAATACTCGGGATCCAAATACCCGAAACTACCCTTCACCACTGTGCTCACATGGTCTTGGTTCAAATTCGGACCCGTCTTCGACAACCCGAAATCCGATACTTTAGCAACCCAATTGTCGTCACATAAAATGTTGGTCGTTTTCACGTCTCGATGGATGATCGTGTACTTCGCTCCGGTGTGTAGGTAATGAAGCCCTTTAGCAGCCCCGACTAGGATATCGAGCCTTTGTTTCCACGAAAGAGTAATCTTGTTACCTTTGTAAAGATGTTCACGTAGCGTTCCTTTACCCATGTAATCATAAACCAAAACCATCTCGTTACCTTCTTCACAAAACCCGATTAGCGAGACCAAATGCCGGTGTCTTAGCTTCGATAACATCTCGATTTCAGTCACAAACTCGTTAACGCCTTGCTCGGAAGACGGATTTGATCGTTTTATCGCGACTTTCATATTACCATCGATTATCCCTTTGTACACTTTACCGAACCCCCCAACACCGATAACATTACCCTCCTCAAAATTATTCGTCGCGCTTTTAATCTCGACTAACGAAAAGTACCGACAATTGCACACGGCGTCAGACGACAGATTACTACCACATTGGCTTTTCCGGGACATGGTCGACTTGCTAGTGGAGTTCCCATACACCGGTAGCCAACCAGTGACACCCAAATCCGACCCTTCCCGTTTCCTCCGACGAATCACGAATAACACAACCATCGCCACCCCTATCGTAGCGGCCCCACCCATCGCCCCACCTACAACATGTTTGACCTGGATCGCGTTCGGGTCATACGCTTCCCTGTTCGCGATTAGTTGTTTCTGCATCATTTCCGACGGTACCGGATTTTTTCCCGCCAAATTCGATTTCGAATCGCTGATTTTGAAAACTTCCAATCCGTTTAAAAGTACGTCATAAAATTCAGGTTTTAAATCAATATTAGTATGCAAAGTCACCCATAACTCTTCGTCACCGGACTTATCACCGATGTAAATCGCATAATCTTTTCTCGTCGGAATCCCTTTCCCGCCGGTCCACGCGATAATATCGGCGGTAGCGAAAGCAGTTTCGTTGTTCAAATAAATCTCAAAAACCCTCTGATTAATCTTATCAATTTGATACTCACAAAAATGAAACCTAACAAGATATGTAAAATTCGCATCCACCGGAAACAGCCACGTCACGTTACTTTGTTTATTTATATTCGGATCCGGTCCTTGAGATCTCGCCGTCCGGTAAACATCCGCCGGAGCTGTCGCCTCCGGCAACTCTTTGTAATCAATCGTAACATTAGCTTTGTGAGAAATCGTTCCGGCACCAAACATATACGGTGTATCGTCGTACCAACTCCTCATTAATCCACCGGAATCATTCGTCGGAGGAATATACTGTCCTCCGACGTTTAACCTGAACATGTTCTGCATGTTCGACGATACACCGTCGATCGTGCCGGAATTCTCCTCCACTCCGACCAATCCGGCTTGATCGTCGAACAATTCCGGTTCGGTTATGAGTTCAATTCCGTTAACGAACGCAAACGATTTATCCGCCGGTTTGAATGTGACGGTTATTGAATCGGAATCAAAAGCGGCGAGAGAGAACTCTTTGATCAGGTAAGCTTGCGAGAGAGCTTCGGCGGTTATAAACGCACTGAAATTTTTCAATAACGTGATTGAATTTGTCGTCACGACGGAGTATGAATTCGAAACGTTGAAATTAGGGTAATCCGAAGGGTAGAAATGGAGGCGGAGAATGTAGCGGCTGGTTGAATTGACGTCGAATTTGTAAGAGGTTTCTCCGGTGAAGATTCTGGCGGTCATGTACGGTACGTCGGAGGACAGCGACGGTTCATGTGTTAAGGCGGTTGATGAAACGGATTTGCCGCCGGCGACGAGGTATTTGGAGTCTGATTCCCATTTTCGGTTATCGGCGTCATTGCCACCGTCTTTTGAGCCGCAGTTTAAAGCTAAGGGGGCGGCGGAGGACGGCGGATATAGGGTGAGGAAACTGGAAAGGATATGTAGGTAAATAATTAGGTGAATCAAATTAGGGTTCATGATATAGGTGAATAATTAGATTTAAAGATTTCAGATTTCACAAATCATATGCAGAATCTTTCTTCTGGTTGTTGGAATCAAAGAATGAATAAGAGTGAAAATCGCAAATAGGGATTATGATTTTTATAATTCTAAACATATTACCTTAACTTTTTAATTAAGGTCACAATTTTTTTATATTCATTTTAATTACTTACGACTGATATTATTATTGAATACATCTGTTAGTAGAAAATGAAAGATATAAAATGAAAGAAAACGTTTTGTACTATTTGTTTGATAACCAAGCTACTTTTGACATAAACTAACCAATTTCATATGTTAAAGATACAATTGTAAAATTAACAGCTTCCTTTTTAATTATCTATTTGATTTAATATTAAATTAAAAATAAAAACATTACATCTTCTTTCAAACTAGAGAACAAATACAATTTCGATACCTTATTTATTTTTTGTTTTTTTAATGTTTAATGTTTCTTTATTTTCATTAAGGAAAATCCAAAATATGATAAAATAGTAAAAATGTAATGTTTATTTATTTCGTATAAATTTAAAAAAGTATTTATAAACAAATTTTATTTATATATATAACCTACGCATTACGTATTACCTACACATTGTAGGTAACAGTTAAAATATAAAAAACATATGAAGAAAAAAAAAGTTAATTTAATGGTTTTTTATATAACATAAACATACACATTACATATAAAAAAAATAAAATTTTAAAAATATCAACCATTGATAAAAAAATTAAACGATTTTAGATTGTCTTTTTTTATTCTCGCAATAATCTACTGTTTTGTAACGAAGATATATCTTTTTCAGTTAATAAAATCAATTACAATTCGAGTCAAAGAAAAATCAACAAACATATTAATTTATAAAGTAGAATGAGGGACAAATAATAACTTGTTTTAAAAAAGATTAACAAAAGTTTCAAAATAAAATATATTAAGGTTAGTTTTAAGGATTGTTTAGTTCAGTTAATTCTAGAATAAATTACACAGATAGCCACTGTGGTTTATCCTTATTTCACTTTTAGCCCCTAGGAATGAAAAATTACAAGTTTGGACCAATAGTTTGCACCAATAGTTTGCACAAAAATAACACGTTTGGCCCCTGAATTGGATGTCAGATAAGTTTTTTGTTAAACTTTTAAAAAATACCCAAAATACCCTTAGGTTAAAAAAATATATAAAATGATTAAATAAGACCCGACACCCCCTTTGAAAACCCCTGAACAACCCAACGTCATCTTCTCCGACATCTTCTCTGGTCATCTTCTCCAGCCAAGCACAACCCCGTGATGATCCCGGTCATCTTTTCCTTCCACCTCCGTCTCACCCCACCCTAAACACAACTACCACCATTGCTACTTCGGCACAACTACCACCACCGCCACTCCGGCACAGCTACCACCGCCGCCACTCCGACACAGCTACCACCATCCTTCCCTCTGATCTCCTGCTCAAAATCACCCACACATCTTTTTACCTTCTTTTCTCTTTCAACAAATCCATACAAAAGATTCAAAATTGATGTTTCTAATTGATTCAGACGGCAGCGGCGCTAAGGCTCCGAATTCAGATGATGAGGAGAGGAGACGAGAGGGAAATGGAGAGAGGACGGCGGTGGCGTTAGAGCTTCTCCGGCGAACAGCACTTGAGGTTAGGTGGGCCTCGCAGCGCCACCAGATCAACAACAATCACCATAGCCAGCGTCTCTAACACTCCCACACCAGCTCCACCACATCCCGACCAAGTGATCAACTCAAAATCCAACTCAAATCGAAGCTCAATCGACTCGAAAACCCTAACCCTGGGTGGTGGTGGTGGTGGTGGTGGAGAAGAAGAAAATGGTGTTTGGGTGAGTTTTCTATATTTTTTAATGTAAGGGTATTTTGGTCATTTTACATTCACTTAACGGTCAAAGTTAACAGACATACAACTCATGAGTCATCTATGTAACAATCGTGCAAACTATTGGTCAAAACTTGTAATTTTTCATTCTTAGGAGACAAAAGTGAAATCAGGGTAAACCAAATGGGTCATCCGTATAATTAATTCTTAATTGTATAATCAAAACATAAAACTGGCTACAAAAAAACAAACAACCTTAATCGAACCATCGGTTTCTCCTATGTTAAAATTTTAACATTTTGTGTGCTCCAAAATCGCAAAACCTAATTTAGAGAGGGTAAAAGAAATCCAACCAATAAAAGTGGAGTGGTTGACTTAGCAAACTCAGCTTACCGGCTTATGCTTATGTGTGTACATTTCAATGTAACACACCCTCCACCTCTCTGTCTTATCTCCACCCCCATCAAACCCTACCTTATCTGCCCATGGCGTCCTCCACGCCACCAACTCTAACCACCGCCAAACCCTATCAGAACCACCACATCCAAGGCATCCACCACCACCACCACCACCGCCGCACCCCCAATGGCCACACCTCCCTCCACCCTCCCCCACCAAGAAACCCCACCGCAAACAAACCCCCTGCCCCAACCCCCGGCACCGTCGCAGCTGGCACTCACCGGAACCCTAATTTCGCCCCTCTTTCCTCATCAAAATCCGAACTTGCCGCCGATTTCTCCGGCCGGAGGTCAACCCGGTTCGTTTCCAAGATGCATTTCGGCCGGCCTAAATCCGGCGGGTCTAGCAGACACTCTGTTTCAGCCGAAGATGCTCTGCAACAGCTGATTCGACGCAGCGGTGACGATCGGCTGATTGAAACGGTGTTAATCAATTTCCAATCGAAGCTTTGTGGGCCTGATGATTATAATTTCTTGTTACGCGAATTGGGGAATCGAAATGAATGGTCAATGGCGATTCAATGCTTCGAATTTGCGGTGAATCGTGAAAGACGACGAACAGAGCAAGGTAAATTAGCTAGCTCTGTAATTAGTGTTCTTGGTAGATTGGGGAAAGTTGAATTAGCGAAAAAAGTATTCGAAACAGCTGTTAATGAAGGGTATGGCAACACTGTTTATGCTTACTCTGCTTTAATTAGTGCTTATGCTAAATCTGGTTTATGTGATGATGCAATTAAGCTTTTTGAAACCATGAAATTGTCGGGTCTGAAGCCGAATCTTGTCACTTACAATGCTTTAATCGATGCTTGTGGTAAAGGGGGTGCTGATTTTAAACGGGCTTCGGATATTTTCGATGATATGTTAAGCAACGGGTTCCAGCCTGATCGGATTACTTACAATTCGCTTCTGGCGGTTTGTAGTGGCGGCGGGTTGTGGGAGACCGCCATGAATTTGTTTAATGAAATGTGTTATCGAGGGATTGAGCCCGATATCTACACTTATAATACCCTTTTGGATGCTGCTTCTAGTGGTGGTCATATGGACTCTGCTTTTCAAATAATGGCGGAAATGACGGCTAAAAATATCATGCCGAATGAAGTTACTTATAGCACTGTGATTCGCGGGTGTGCAAAATCGGGGAGGTTAGATCAAGCGCTAAGTTTAGTTAGTGAGATGAAGTATGCAAATATTCGTCTTGATCGTGTGTCTTATAATAATCTTTTGGCTATATATGCAAGTTTAGGACGGTTTGATGAGGCGCTTAATGTTGTTAAAGAAATGGAAAACACGGGTTTTAGAAAAGATGTTGTGACTTATAACGCGCTTCTTGACGGGTTTGGGAAACAGGGGAGATATGATAAAGTTAAGGAATTGTTTAATAGGATGAAGAACGAACGGGTGCCTCCTAATTTACTGACTTATTCGACTTTGATAAGCGTTTATTTAAAAGGTGGGTTGTACCAAGAAGCTACCGAGATGTACAAGGAGTTTAAGCATGAAGGTTTGAAGGCTGATGTTGTTTTCTATAGCGAAATAATTGATTCGTTATGTAAGAAAGGGTTTGTTGAATCTTCTGCTTTGTTACTTGATGATATGACTAAAAAAGGGATTCAACCAAATGTTGTAACGTATAATTCGATCATAAACGCGTTCGGGCAGTCGGGTGAAAAGGGTTCTTCAAATGGCAATAAACGGGAAATTGTGCGTTTGGAAAATGGTGATAAAAAGGTTAATGACAGTGAAGATAGGATAATAAAGGTTTTTGAGCAGTTAGCTTCTGGGAATTTGAATATTGGAGAAAAGGGTAGAAAGGAGATGATATGTGTTTTAGGTGTTTTTAGGAAGATGCATGAGCTCGAAATTAAACCGAATGTGGTGACGTTTTCGGCTATTTTGAATGCTTGCAGGTTTATCTCCATCCTATTTATCTGATCTTAAATTACATATCTTTTTTTCAAGATTTCAAAACTTTAACAAAATCACTTCTTTATTTTTAAAAAATAACTAGAAAATATACCTTTTTATTTTAATCTTAATTGAGCTTTTGTTATGTGTAATTGGTTTTTTTGACATTTGTACATAAAAGGTTCAGTATTTCTTATTCACTATTATCGTCAATCCATTCAAAAAATTGCAGTGTAACACTGTAACTCAAATTTATCTTTTTAATCTTTAATAACATAAATCCTTTTTCTTTATACCAAATTTCAAAATTGTAACTAAGTCTCCTTTTTATTTAACAAAATAACTATAAAGTTTATCTTTTTGTTATAATCATAATTAAGGTTTTAACTTTTAACGAGCTCGCATTACGTTTAATTTGAATTACATGTACATAAAAAGACCAATGATTTTTGTTAAATACTTTATAAAAAAGAGAGAAAGTTATACATTGTGTATATATATATAAAATATGTATGTATATGTGTGTGTGTGGTGCTATTCACTCATTCCTGCGTGTCAACCAAACATGATAGTTGAATGCTGTGATCTATCTCTTTGTTATTCCAATCCTGCAAACCCAAAAAATAACTTTTTACCTACTAGAAAAAAACATCTTTTTTCTTCATTTCCAAACACGAATCATGAATTGTTATTACAACTTTATATATTTTTGCAGCCATTGCAGTTCATTTGAAGAAGCTTCATTTTTATTGGAAGAGCTACGATTATTTGATAACCAAGTGTATGGCGTGGCCCATGGGCTTTTAATGGGCCACAGAGAAAACGTTTGGGTCCATGCACTCTCTCTTTTTGATGAGGTCAAACGTATGGATTCTTCAACCGCGTCTGCCTTTTATAATGCTTTGACCGACATGTTATGGCATTTTGGACAGGTAATCAGTTACTCATTTTGTTTAAGAATAGGGGTGGTTAGGTAATTTCACATTATCCTCGATGATGCAATCTTGTAATAATTTCAGAAACGTGGGGCCCAGATGGTGGTGCTCGAAGGGAAACGTAGACAAGTGTGGGAAAATACATGGTCTGATTGTTGTTTAGATTTACACCTCATGTCTTCCGGTGCTGCACGAGCCATGGTTCATGCATGGTTGCTAAATATATGTTCAATTGTTTATGAAGGCCATGAGTTGCCTGGCTTATTGAGGTAAGCTTTTTTTTTATTATTATTATTATCAAAACTGTTAAATAAAATATAAAACTGATGTTAAATTATAATGAGATTAGAACTTTACTTTATTCAAATACATAATATAAAAAATTTGCCATCACAGTTTCTTTTCCTGATAGCTGTTCGGGTTTTTCCAAATAAGAACCTGTGTTTCAGACTTAACTGGGCCTAGGACCTTGTTCTGCAAATATATATCCGCCCAATTTAGGCTTTCGGGCTCATATAGGGGGGGCTTTTCGGGCTTTTGATGGAGAGACTAGAGAGCCTCAAGCTTTTGAAAACATATACCTCTAATAAGTTTAGAGTAAATTACACGAATGGCCCCTGCGGTTTATACAAAATTACTGGGATTATACAAATCACAGGACCATTCGAGTAATTTACTCTAAATTTTATGAATGATAATTTTATTTGGACAAATAACATCCTCTTTTTTTTTTAAATAAAATAAAATAATAATAACAGCTTTTGGTTTTTTTGGACCAGACCTAAAGCTAGGGGCTTTCGGTCTTGAATCGGGCCTAGGACTGGGCTCTGCAAAATATACATTTATCACAAATTGGGCTTTCAGGCTCACCCAGACCAAGATTTTTTGGTCCACAGTTTTGTTAAGCCTGGATTTGGGCTAAAACGGTCCCAGTCTCATTTTCTATACATATATTAAAATTTTGACACATTTCCGGTGACCATTGTTGATGCAGCATTTTAACAGGATGGGGTAAGCACAGCAAAGTAGTAGGTGATTGCGCACTTAAACGGGCCATTGAAGCCCTTTTGGGTAGCATGGGCTCACCATTTAGGGTTGCTACATCCAATATTGGTAGGTTCATATCACCTGGGCACATGGTGGCTGCATGGATGAGAGATTCAAACACCCCAAAATTGCTTGTTCTTGAAGATGATAGAGCCTACCCTCAAACCCCCAATTTGCAACCAATTATATTGTAGCTTTTATGTGTGTTTGTACCCCCTTTCCACCTTTTAATTGGTAATTTTGCTTTTATTAGTAAAGGGGAATTGACTCTTAGGTTGGTAATATAATGATACCAACAATGTAAATTATAATTTAAAATGTGTTTCAACAATCCGGTCTCGTTTTCCCTTTTCTTTTGGTTAATCACGAAAACCCGTTAGAGAAAATTCACGAGCTTCATTAATACCCTGCTAACTAATGAGACCATGTAAAGCGCTATGACTTTTTCAAGAGCATGAAATGCTGTAAATGAGAATCATTTTTCTTTTTTGCTTATTTACTTGTTATTAGAAAATAAAACTAAAAGGAGATCTTTGTTTTTATCTTTTGTTGCAACTTTTCTGTTATATTAGGTTTAGTTAAGAATGTTTTTGAGTTTGTTTTTCAGAATGAATAATTGGTTGGTTAATTTGTTTCGAAGATAGGGTCGCTATGGTCACGACGTGACCCCATCCACGCTGTGAACTATGATAACCGGCGCGGTGTTCACAGCGTGGTCCATGAGCCACATCGGCAATGGCGTGGTCCACGGACAGGAGGGTCGGATGGTCTAACCATCGAATCAGGTGTCTCGTATTTTGTACTCTCTGTATAGAAATGTATATTGTAGAATACAGTATAATATTATATTATACAATATAAATAAATAATGTATGTGTTTTAAGATTAAAACACACACTAACGTATCTCAGCACCGCTCATGTTAGCACAATAAAAAGAATAGATATATGTGGATGTAATAAGCCGCTTTATAAGTTTCATAATCCTATTGGTCCACCCATTCTCAAAAACACAAACCAAAACCATTAGTTTGCACGTTCAAAAAGGCCATACTTCATAGGGTCATATTATTTAAGGCTTTAAATATTTAAAGAAACTTATTCCACTAAAACTATTAACTTCTTTGTCCTACTCTTGTTATATATAGCTAGAATTTCATACAAGTGAGGGTTCAATTTAGAACATTAAATATTACGAAAATACGTCGAACAAAATGAATCATTCACTTTTTTAGTCTTAAAAAATTTTAAAATATAACAAAATGATGTAAATGTAATGTTTATTCAAACAAAAAAATATGAACAAATTTCTTTTATTGCATACCTATACATGTGTCATTCATGTGTATGTTTTTTTACCTACACATAACATACACATGTGTAGGAAACTTTTAAATATATAAAAACATATGAAAAAACTAGTTTAATGTTTTTTTATGTACATAAACATACATATTTGTATCTAATAAGTATACAATTTTAAAATTTTTCTAATAGATCAAAAAACTAAACGATATAGGTTTATTCCCTTTGTTCTCGCAAAATTTCCTTATTCTGAAATGATTTAGGTTTGAGCACATTTTAAGTACTTGTATGATTCCCACAATTATTTTATTAGAATTAATTATGTATTAAACGTCTCTCAGAGATCAATACACTTAGGAAAGAATCTACATTGTAGCTAGAAGGAATGGATAGTTAATCCTACAACTAAAATTGGCTAATAGGATACTAGTTTATCGGGTAGAATATGTACTCCTGTTTCATTTTGGTTGGATAATATTGGTTTAAACGTCTTCGGGTGGGTGATTGTAAATGAGGTTTTTGTTAGTTCTCCACTAGCTTTTCTATGATATCTTCTCATTACTTGGGTCAAACATCATTTATTACTCTCTAATCACACAAAAACCAATGAAATTCATTATAGCAAACTTAGATGACACATATTTACTCTATTGGTGTTTTAGGGTTTTGATTTTACATGTGAAATTGTTTTAATATGAAAGTTTTTGAATTAAAACAAATTCAAATTTAAGTTTTAAATCTTATATTCATATTACTTTAAATTAAAAAAATATAGAAAAAACTATAAGAAATATTCGAATATGTGATGGACCAGTAAGGTAAAAGAAAAATAAATTGAAGACTTGATGACAGGGAGGCTTTTATATGGCGAATGGTGTCGGCTGATTGGACTATATGGGCCGCTGTGAGGCCCACTAACCACAAAAGACAACTGACAACCAAGGAAGTTCACATCTATTCTATAGGTGCCACGTGAAGTTAGTCCATCAACCAGATTTAATTATTATATTAGTTCGCACATGTCACCAAAAAACGATTGAAAGGAATCGACCTATCGTCCATAAACCAAACCCTACGACTAGACTTGTTGCCCTATTGTCTTCAACCATGTTTACATATATGTATAGACGATACTTCATAAAGATATTTTCTTAAAAAAACAAAAATAAACACCTAATAATCACAAAAGGTTTACAAGTCATAGTGATTGACTTATATTTCATTTTTATTCTACTATGTCCAAATAATAATAATGTGTCTTAAGTAATGTTCAGTGTTAAATAATACCAACGTGTTTTGAGTGTGCTTAAGTTTACATAGGGTGGGTTAATCCAAGGACACCTCTTGGAAAGTCTTCACTCGAGCAATAAAAAACAAACCTGTGAATTTCTCGTGGGTAAATTGGACAATATTGGTTGGTATGAAGAACCAAATATTACAAACTATATTTGAGTCAGTCATGTTTAGTTTTATTTACGATGGTGGGGCAAACCTTATCAATGACGATCAATGGATGTTTGTGAAACTTTAGGTGAATCATATATCACTTATATTACATCCACATGAGAGATGTTGAGTCATAAGAAGTGCCGTGCCTCAGATATCACTAACATTTTAAGTGCATTGGCTGTGAATAAAAGGAGAACTCCACAAACAATATTGATTGTTACAAGGGGTCAGATGTTATAGGATTAAATATTTTTTTTTTTGAAAGGTAAGAAAAAAATCATTTTGAATACTCATATCCAAAAACAAAATACTATTTGTAAAATCATTTTTAGACAGCTCAAACCCTACATGCACCCACGTTCTTGAAAGTGGCTTGAACATTACGTGTGGTTTGCTTCATCATATATGGTCCAATATTGTGTACGATTGAAGTTAAACATTACTTGCTGCCTAATTAATCAACCTCAAATAATTTACGACACATGATAGACCATATAACTCATAGATGATAATAGATGGTTTAGCCATGCAGACCAAACCGATGGCTTGCTCCCAACCCAACTCAGATACGTTAAAATTGAATGTGTAACAAGAGGGATATATACCTAAATATTATATTTGGAAAATCACCAAAATACACATTTTAACCCACTTTTTTTTATCAAAATAAAATTGAGTTTTAGCCCACTAAAAAACAAAAGCAATTGATTAGAAAACATCACGTAAGTTAACCCAGCTAAGATAGCTGACTTTAGCCGGCACAGAAAAATAGAAAAAAATATATGGAGTCCATAAAACCAACCAATAAAAATTACACTACTTAAGCTAATATGGCTAAAATCTAGCGGGCTACTTCCCAACCAGCAAATCATCAGACCAATAAAAATTGCCACGTGCTAGTTTTTATATTCGACCGATGATTTGTCAGCTCTGTTTTAGCCGGTTGGGAAATAGCTGGTTAGATTTTACCCGAGTTATTTTACGTGACGTTTTCTAGTTTGTTGGTTTTATGAACCTTATATGTTTTTTTTTTGTGTCAGCCAAAGTCAAGCCTCTTAACCGGGTTAGCTTACATGTCTTTTTTCGATTAGTTGCTTTTGAAATGTTTATATTTGAACGTGCTAAAAGTTAATATTTATTTCGGTAAGAAAGTGGGTCGGTCAAAATGTTTGTTCTCGTGAATTTCCTTATTATATTAATTCCTCCACAGCTACATGTACATTATAGGGATTGATTATATATGTATATATATATAGGGGAGGGATTAAGAGAAAACCATAAAATTAGGTGAAAACCGAGAAAACCACATTATTTCAGGCAATTTTTTTATTTGCGTATACGTATCCAAAAATAATTTTTTTGATTTACGTATACGTAACCGTAATTTTTTGTTTTATGTTTACGTATACGTAACACTATGTGTAAAAATGATTTTTGGTGAAAATGTTTAATATTACATTCATACTCTTATAAATAAATAAAAATAAAATAAAAAATAAATATTATTATATGATTGGGTAAAATTGGTTTTTTAGTGGTTTTCTCGGTTTTCGTCTAACTTGTGGTTTTCTCTGGAACCCTCTCATATATATATATATATATATATATATATATATATATATAGAGGGAGATGTTCAAATAAGAAGTAATTTTTCACTAACAAATCTAAGAAATGACCAAAACGTTAAGAAACGATATCAAACGAACTCCGATTGAGCTCATTTCAGCGGTGTTGGAACCGTATCGTCAAACTCTACCATCTTAGCTTTTAGGTTTAGCGTTTAAGGTTTAGATGTTACGTTTGAATTTTAGGTTTTTAGTCTTATGGTTTAGCCGTAGGGTTTAACTTTTAGGTTTTAGATTTTATGGTTTAGATTTTTTTTTGGGGGTGGGAGTGGGGGTTTAGTTTTTTTTTTTGGGGGGGGGGGGAGGAGGGGGGTGGGGTCGGGGGATTTAGGTTTTTGGGGGGTGGGGTGGTGGTTTTAGGCTTTTTGGGGTGAGGTTGGAGGGGGGGTTTAGGTTTTTGGGGTGCGGGTGGAGGGGGGTTTAGGTTTTTGGGTTCGGATTAGGGTTCGATGAGACGGTTCCAACGCCGCTGGAATGAGCTCAATCGGAGTTCGTTTGACCCACTTCTTAGTGTTTCTTAGCGAAAACCACTTTTTAGTGGAGCCTTCCCCCTATATATATACATACATGCCCGACCCAAAGGGAGGGGTAGGGTGGACACCGACTCCAGGCCTGAAGTTTTTTTAAAATTTCATATATGTTTTAAATAGTATATTTATCTCACATTTATTTTGTGTACATCAAAGTTTCCTTAGTACGATTGAAAAAACTTTGCAAGAAAATGTAAAGGTCACACACTTCAAGTTTTGACAACAAAACTATTTATTTTTCATGTGTCGTATTCCTTCTTATCTCTTCTCTTTTTTTTTCCTCTCTCTAAAGTTGTCCCACAAAAACTCATAATTGTTTAAACTATTAAACCAATATCAAAAAAAGAAACAAAAATGTATGTACCCATTACATATTAAAAAAATTATTAAGGTCCGTTTTTTTATTACTTGTCCCGGGTCCAAAACGTTTCGAGGATTGTCTGGGCCCACCCTATACACACCCCAATACATATATATGTATGTATGTGTCATTAGTGTTTGATTGCATTAAGGCAAGATGCATGCATGTTTCTGGATGTAGCATAGATATTGTAGTAGTCGTGACTCGTGGCATGAGATTAACCACACAACGTTAACAGACAGAAACTGAACATGTTAGAACATTAAACCTAGACATAATCTTGATCATATATTATTATATAAGAAAATGTTAACCTTTGTGTTTGGGAATATGGGAGCTAGCTAACCCTAACCACCCTGTGCTTATGATGAATCTAGCTGGATTTAAGGATCAAAAGTCCAAGAAAGCATATATATAAATATATACATATATATACATGATGTATAATCGTTTTCAGATTTTAAATGTGCATTGAATTTGGGAAAAAATGAAGAATAATCCAGAGTGTTTTGATGAGAATGAAACATAAGTTTCTTTTTCTGGTGTGTTTTTGCTTTAATAAATAAAAACAATCATTGGATTCCATGTGCATTATTATCCACTTAAGAACATGCCTCCCATCACAACCCTAAATCATCTCCATAAGCTAAAATCCATACATTCGTTTTAAGTTAATTCCATCAAGTTCTAAGATCAATAATTGTGTTATTTTACTATAAATTTAACTTTGGCCCGACCCGGTAAAAAAGGTTCACATGGACTCGTACGGACCTGTTATAATATACATTTTATCTTGTTTAGATCCGACCCGTATATATTATAAATATTTCAAGCGAGAGTTCCCAACCGTATGGTATGTAAAAGATTTCCTTCATGTTTATGAACTTAGGTCGATCAAATCAATCAATAAACCACGTTAATTGCTTGTGTTTTTGATGATCATAGTTTCTAACTCTTATAAAATGAAATTTTGTTATATTGGTTATCAAATATATTAGTCTGTTCAATCAAGGAAAAAAACCCTAAATGACTTGTCAAACCTAGAGAATATGAATTTATGTCACATGTTACAAAATTGTGAGTTAATTTCTGATACATTTCAAAGTTAAACTTTATATATATGACATAATTAATTGTGTTTTATGATATTTTCTAGAAATGTTCTTGGATTTTTCCGTAATGATTTACATAAAATTAGTTTGTGGAAAAAGGTTCCAAATTAAATGATATATACCAATTATATATAAAAAGAAGACATAAAATATTCCCAACCTTAGGTCTAGGCAGGTACACGTATATCACTTCCACAAGTTTAATATAACATTATCCATAAAATACATATTAACCACCTCAGAAAACACATATAAAAAGCCCTCAATGCCACCACTATATTCCGTCATCCACCCATAATTGAGTTGATTAATTACAAAAACAAAAACTCAAACTCTGTCCACTTTCTAAAGATTGAGAAACCATTTGAACATCAATTGTTCTACTCCAAATTAACAATGGGTCATGATGATAAAGATTTGCAACAAACACTTGGTGATTTATCAACAAATCTTCTATGGAAGAAGGTTATGGAAGTTCAAGCCGAAGGAGGTCAAAAACATCATTTAAACTCAGCCATAATGAAGACCAAAAGAAATCCCAAAAGGAATAAGACTCTAAAGATGATAAAAAGGAGGCGAGCTCGACGGGTGGGTCAAGAAGGTTCTAGAAGGTCTACGATGGTCGAAAAGAAGGTTCGGACGTTGAAGAAATTGATCCCGAATGGGGACTCAACGGTTGGTTTGGATGGGCTTTTTAAAGAGACTGCTGAATATATATCGAACTTGCAAATGAGAGTGAGTATCATGAAAGCTGTGGTAAATGCATTGTCAAATTCTGAGTGAGTTTGATTGTTTATTAATTTTATTGATTTTATAAAATCATAATGAAGATGATATATGATAATATAAGAGTGATCATATGGTTTAATGTAGTTAATTAAATTATTAAGGATTCATTTTGTTTTCATGATAAGTTTTATTTGTTTACTTTCATTATAAGCATAATCATGGCATATGATCATGATTAATGACTTTTGGTTTCTATCTGTAATTATTGTTTCTTTAAGGGGGGTTATTAAAAGTGTTTCACCGAAAGCGAATCATAACCATAGGTTCAACGACTTATGGCTAGTCGTAACCAATTTTGGGCATAAGTTGGGCACGATAAAGGTCTTATCTTATATGGCTAACTATGATGTAGATTTAGGAGTATAATTTTGTCAGATTTAAAAAAAGCTATCGGGTATAAACTATATTATTAAAGTTATTAATTAGTTGGGTGTATAAGAACCAAAACTATTGGTTTGTGTTCATAGCTTTGTGGAAATAATTTAGTTAGCCAAACATTTGTATGGAATTTAGTTAACCAAACATTATGGTAGCTTTTCTTTTCTCGATCAACTTAACTTTCTCCTGGTTATATATTATTGTATTTTATCAGAATTTAAGTTGTTTAAATAATAAAAAAATCACATAATAAACAAATAATCAGATAAAATAGTCAACAAATTTCTTTTAATTATTTACAACCTTAGAACCCGTGTCTATACGCGGGGTGAAAAATATCTATACATAAAATTATTAAATCTTTATGTATATATTTTATAGTGTAAAAATCTATTATATATACTAATAATAGAAAACAAAATTCAAAATATGTAAAAACTAATATCTAATTGATTTTCGAAATTACGTTAATTACTATTTAATGTAATTTACTTTCATTTAGGATTTGATTGAAAATAAAATTTACATAATTAGATTTCAAAGTTTCTTATAATAAGAGATAAGTTAAAATAAATATGTTTTATTATTACAATTAGTATTTTCTTTTAAAGGTTAAGATATGATAAAAAGAGTTTTAAAAATAAAAAAGTATAAGAAAGATTATGCTTTTATTATTTTTTAAAAGATGACATATTGATCATTGTGTAAATTCAGGTCTGGTCATTGTTTATAATGTCAGGTCTGGTCATTGTGTCTAATATCATGTCTGGTCATTGTATCAAATATTTTTCATCATTGTGTTTTACGTTTTAGATATTTTTATTGTCAAATATGCCATGTAATTGTGTCTAATGTCAAGTCTGGTTATTGTGTCTAATGTCAGGTCATTGTGTCAAATATTTTTCATCATTTTGTTATATGTATTCATAATTATGTTTTCTAACGAACCAATAAACAATAAAAAAAATTATTTACTAGAATGATGATCAATGTTAAAGAGAGAAGGATTATGGTGTTGTAACCATCTCATTCTATTCTGTGCGTAGGAGGTTGTGTCACGATAACAATCAATATAATCTTATTCTAATAAATGATTTCAAAAATGTCATATGTTATAATCATATTTTTTCTCATCAAAATCTTTTAATTTTCACTATTTTAAGTAACTTTGAATTTTGAAATTAATTATGTTATTGTTTTTATTTTATTTTTTTAAAATAATATAAAATTTGAATTCTAATTATTACTTAATTAAGGAAATAAATAAAATTATTTTTTATTTTACACATTATTTTAAATTTTTTTACACATTATTATACTTTTATTTTTCTATTAAAAAACCCCATGTAATACATGGTATATAACCTAGTAACTAATATTATATTATTAATTCATGAGTGATGTTATGATATAAGTGACCTATAGCAACCCAAAACCTAACTCTCTAAGACAAATATTTTCCTCTTTCACTATGTATGTATAACATGCTATTAAATTTTTTTTTTGAATTTTGGGCCCTTCTTAAGATTGGGCACTGTGTGTAGACACACAATTTGAAGAGATATGCGCCAATTGACGCAAAAGTGGCCGTTATATGTGTTTGTTAGCGCAAAAATATATAATTTTGAGACGTGGTTAGTTTTTTTTTATTAGATGTAACGATGTGTAACGAAAGCAAAGAAAAATTAAAAAGAAAAAAAGATCAATTAGTATATCGATATACAAATTTGGTCAATTATTTATTACGGTGATTTTCCATTTAAACAAACGTTTGGAGCTTAGCCATTTTGATAACGTCACTTCCTTTTTGTTTAAATCACATCATATGCTTTAATTAATTCAATTTTACTTCTCACCGAATGTTGTGTTAAATTAGTCATTAAGAGTCAACATCAAAACATGATCAATGAGTTATTTATTTATCTACACCATTTAAATCAGAAAATGCTAATCATAACTTATAATGGCATGGTGGGTGTTTTTTTAAAAGAAGAAATTATTTAATCAACTTATGATTCTTAACTCTATTTTTTAAAAAAGCACAAATTGATTGATAACCATAAATTTAAAAGCTTTTGCTTAAAAATAATATTAATTGTAAGTTGGTTGTTAACCATAACCTATAGAGTTGCATTTTAGATAACACTTTTAACTTTATCATTCATATGTTGTAACATCGTGTTTTAATATTATTGGACTAACCTTCTCATAACAAATTATAAATACACATTCTTGAGTTTAATCATGACTTAAGTATGTGCAATCATGCATCTAGACGAGAATTGTAAAGCCTTTAGGGGGACAGTGTCATGCCAAAGTTGCAGTGATACGGTAGCCACCTCACCTTGTTGAGGTCGTGCCGCTAAGGGTGGAGTGGGTCTACCGTCGGTCACACAACACACACCCGCTTTTGGTCACATTGATTTAAACATTTTGCAGTACAACCGGAGGTGGGGCGGTGCTCCCTTGCGGTACCGTCGTTCCAAGTCAGCACCACCTTACGTTCCTCATTTGCCGCCCTTACTCCACTCTCTCCTCCCTTAGCACACTAAAGACTTTCTAAGAAATTTAAAGATGTTAGCACTCTAAAGACCTTCATTCAACATTTTAGATTAGAATCTTAAGTATATGGAGCTTAAAGAATGATATCGACAAGTGTCCCATCAAATATCTATAAGGCCACAGGGTGTCGCCCCACACCATACCGCTGGAATTGGGCGATACCGAAAGTGGGAACGTTGTTCACACTGGTACCATCATGCCGCAACCTCAAGCCTACACTGACCACTCCCTCCCTCACTCACATCATCATTGTACCATCGGCTTCCCAATACCGCTACTCCTTCCCTCTCTCACCTACCACGTCAACCGCTTCATTCCGCCCTGCACCCATAATGTAGATCTAGAAAGAATGGAGTTCACTTCTACAAATGGAGTCTCAAACATTCTCAACACTCAAAAGAGAACCATGTTCAATATTTCATTTTATTATCTCGCTTGTTTCTTATCTATTCGTTATACTTATGGGCCTCAATTGAGTTATGTAAACTACGAGGACCTATGTATAAAATTGATAGTTTATGGGTGTGATTTGGCCATCTTTTACCATCGTAAAAAGCAAATGGAATTTTCTAGAAAGAAAAAAAAGAAGCAAATAAACGGCGAGCCCTAACCGCTTCTTCTGTATCTGCTATCTGTTGCCGACGCCGGTCGGTGCTCCTCCACGGTAACATCACCGGAATCCTTATTTATGTTCATTTATATCTAGTCAGTACTGATATTCGTATTCCATATTATTTGAATTATTATGCTTATAGATTCAAATGTTCTAGGGCTTGTTATGTGTGCGAATTTGTTTTCCGCGTTTTAACACAGACAATCGTATGATTTTAAATCGATTGATATTTATATTTGTTCATGCGTCACTGAATTGTTGCTTATAATCGATTGACCTATATGATAGGGTGTGGTTTTTTTTTTTTTTTTTTTTTTTTTTTTTTTTTTTGTAAACGGTGATTTGGTTTAAATACATTTTACAAGTATGTTCTGAATCTTCAGCAATTTTTTAAAATTAAAATGTCTAGTGTTTTGCTTGTGTATTACTTGAACAATTGTTTTTAGAACAGTTTTGCACCTTGATCAGAACAAATTAACAAAATGATGTTCATCGAGTTTACAGAAGGTTTGGCTATTAACGAATGCATTCAAGGTTAATTGGTTATACATTGTTTGTCTTTATCATTGCGTTTGAATTTAAATTTAGTTTCTAGCATTTTGGCTTATCTGCATATCACATGCTGCATTATCATTTTATTCTACGCTCCTTTGTTGTGATGATGGTTACTAACTGTATTACATGCTTGTAGATCGGGATTATATATTGTTTAACAACCTTGAGAATGGCTAATAGAGAAGATTCAGACATTGATGATGATTTTAGTGAACTCTACAAGGAATACACTGGTCCACCAAGATCTAATACCACTAGTGTTCCTGAAACTACAAAAAGAAGCAAAAGGTCTCATGCTGATTCAGACGAAGAACAGGAAATCCTAGACCCTAATGCTGTCCCCACTGATTTTACCAGCCGTGATGCTAAGTTTTGGGAGGCAAAATCTAAAGCTACTGAAAGAAACTGGAAAAAAAGAAAGGAAGAAGAAATGATTTGCAAACTATGTGGAGATTCCAGTCATTTTACACAGGTACTTGTTTTGACGATCTAAAGTAATTTCAGTAGTTTGTCTAATTGGTTTCATAACACATGGCCTGTGATTGTAACTATTGGGGGTGTTCGGATTTGCTTATTTAAACAGCAGCAGATAATCAATTTATTTAGAACAGCTTATGGATTCAAACTTGTAGTTTGAATCCACTTTGGCTTTTTAATAAGTGAATAAGCAATAAGCAGATAAGCTGTTTAACTCCGGGGTTGTTTGGGATTGCTTAAACAACTTATTTCACCCTAAAGGTAAATTTGATAAGTGGAATAATCATATTCGCTTTTCTTCATTCGAACACTCAAAAGGGCTCCTCTGCTGTTAAAACAACACAGTAAGCAGATAAGCGTTTATGTTTTAACTCCAGTAGTTTCTTCGTTGTGTTTCAAGATGGCGGAGGATATAAAAGAAACATCGTTTTGCTGGATTCAAAGCAGAACTAATCTGACTAGTATTTTTATGGGAAAATTGGAGTTGAGTTTTTGTGTTAAAGATTTATTCCCCTGTTGTAAGGCTATTTTGTCATCTGTTGTATCTTGCAGCCCTACTTAGTCTCTTTCTAAGTTGTGATGGTTTTTATTGAAATTTCGCTTGCTGTTCAATTTTTTATTTTTTTTTAATGTTTTGAAGTAAGCAATTTCAAATACCCCGTTATATTGTCAGAATATAGGTTTTTTTTATCTTATGTGTCACTCTCAAGTCTCAAATACAGTTGCAATGATACGGAAGTACTAAAGGGAAATACTGCTGATGGCACAATTATTATTCAACTTCATGATGTTTAACTTTTAGTTATGTTTTTTGGGCTAATTATAAAAAAGTTAAGCATTGAACTTCCACTAATATTTCATGGATCATTACAGTTTTCTTTTTCATTGAAGTAAAAAATAACATGTTATATACCCTTAAAATGTTGGTCAATTTATAAAATGTTACTAACACGGAACAATTTTTCTAACTTCAATGACCCCAACTATACGAAAAAGAAGACTTCAATGACCCCAAAGGAACAATAGTGAAAATATGCTGTTATTTTATTTAATTAGCCTTTTTTCCTAGTTTGGGTGGAGGTTTCTTGTGTATTGAGATTTGAGTGTTTTTGTTTTTCTACACTAATTTAAAAGAGAATTTATTTTTGGTGTTCAATGTGTGATTTTATGGTAATAGGGTTGTCCATCTACTCTTGGGGCTAGTCGCAAGTCTCAAGATTTATTTGAAAGGGTTCCTGCAAGAGATCCTCAAGTAAAAGCACTCTTCACTGATAGGGTTGTTAAAAAACTTGAGAAAGATATCGGGTGCAAAATCAAAATTGAGGAAAAATTTATAATTGTTAGTGGTAAAGATGGACATACATTATCAAAAGGTGTGGATGCTGTTCACAAAATTAAGAATGAGGGTGGCAAAACAAGTGAATCCAATTACAACAGGGATGAATTTAATTCCAGGTCACCAAAGGGGAAAATTTCTGTTGTCTCTAAAATAGGACCCACTGATTCTCAGAGGTCTAACCCTAGTCCAAGAAATCCTTCAAACTATGACCAAAGTTCTGGCAGACAAGATAAAGTGATTAAAGAATACGCGCGTGATGAATTTCATAAGCACCCAAGAAGATCCCCACAAGGTAGGGACAACAATGCTTAATTTGTTTCGGGTTTGGCTTGGTGGGTCAACTGTGAACCTGATTTGATTAGTTAATTGTGTCGAAAAATTGAACCTTAGTCTGGACACGATTATTAAACTGCTAGCTGTGTCTACTCACTTGTGACTAGTATCATTGGTTGTTTCTTAACTACAGAAAGACAAGAAACTAATATAAGATCAAAATCAACAGCAATTATAACTATTAGATCAAAATCAGTCTGATCAGCCCCCTTTTTATTTAAAATCAAAATGAACAGTAAACCGTGTTTCCAGTCAGTTAAACTCAAAATCAGCCTCGATTTTTAATCAATATAACTATACAAATTGGTTAAACTCATTAATAAAGAATCAGGATCAGTTTCCTTCACTTCAAAGAGGAAAATCAAATCTATAATTTTTTTAATGTAATTTTAAATGGGTTGGTGGATTGGAGATGGGTTGGTTAGGTCCATCGTAAAAATTTTAAAATAACCTGTTTATACACGGGCTTGCCATGTTGGCCCGTTTACATCGAACCTAACCGTTTATTTTGTGTCAGGTTGGGAGTTGCCGCCCATAGGGAACATAGAGTTAGATATGCTACCCTAGAGTATATACTATAGAGTTTGTTAGATATGCTGCCCCTAGTTAGATATGCTATCAGTGTATAGATGCCAAATTCATGCTTTAAGTGTAATAACTTACAAAATATCATTTCGGTGACCAAACATTGTGTAATAACTTTGCTTGTTTATCTTTATATTTGCAGCTAGAGGTAAGTTCTTATATACAAGAATTGTGTTGGATTCTTATTTAACTTTCTGGGTGGGTCTGAAATCTGAATTGAACCGATTATCTTCATGAAAGCATCTTGAATCAAAGTGTTTAACACACTCTTCATTTGGTGAATTAGCTTATGGGAATGAGGGCATTCAGAGCCGATCAACACATTCAAAATCTCCCGCTCGCCGACCATCGTACTCTGATGGCTCATATGACTTAAATGATAATCACAAATGTGGGCGAGGGCCCAATTTGCAGTCTAGTCATAAGGAACGCTATTCTACCTTTGCACAAACATTGGAGGAATTAGAGTTGGAATATAAGAGGGATGCAATGGATATTGCAAAAATTAGAGATAAGGAAGAAGACGAAGAGAATTATAGGCATCATGAGGTAATGTCGTTTTTGTAATTTCTCATTTTTGTACATAGTTTCTTTTGTTTATTCTAGAGGTCGCAATTTCGACCCTTCTAGCAATGAATGTGTCCATTAGGGTTGTGTTTTATCTCAAACAGGTTAAGTGAAAAAATTAGCTAAAAAGGGAACATGTCGAATATGTTGAAAGTCTATTAAAGTCGTTTTCTAATGCGTACAACCTCCCAATGCACTTTTGAATTCGTACAACCTCCCAATGCACCTTTTATTTTAATGTAAAAAGGTGTTAGCCGGTTAACCCAATCCCACCTACTCACCCAGGTACAAATGGTGGTGAGCAGCTTACCTGTTACCCAACCCACCCTTCTTGATACCTCTACACTATTGTATATAGCCAAATTTATTGGCCCACAAACATTTCATTTGTACAAAACAAAATGGAAAATATAGGAAAAAAAACCTATTGATTTTCACAGTTTGCACACAAGTCCTTCAATAGAGTATATTTGGCAAAAGGTCCTTTTTTGCATGATTAAACCTTAATTTTTTAAAATAGAAAAGGGTGTTTCTTCTTTGCATGAGTAGTTGCCTAACATTATAGGACATTTTTTTTGCATGATTAAACCTATAATGTTCTTAAATTTAAAAAGGTTCATTTTTGCATGAGTAAGTGTCCAAACATTATAGAAAGGACTTTCTTTTGGCAAGCTTTATAAGTGAAGGGATCTAATGAAGCAGACACAAAGGCGAGGGACTTATGTGAGAATTTGGCGAAAGTCTAATAAGGTCCTTCTGACATGTACCTCAACAAAATCCTCAATTTCCCATGTTCTTCAACATTAAAATTAAATCCTATTGATTATTTGAAAGAAAAAAACGGCCGTTTCTGACTTCACTGTGTGTTGCAGGCTATCAAAGAGATCAGGGAAAGTTATATGAAAAAGTTGGCTAAAATAAGGGAAATGCATGCAAAACAATGGGAAGAATTTCTTCAACTTGAAACACGAAAAAGACAGCAAGAAACCCGTCAACAAATGCCTAATGTAGGGTTTGGTGGTCATAAATATAATAATCATTATGATTATGGTGAGGCTGCTGCTGCTGGCAATCCTAATAGTAACAATATGCAAATGGAATCAAGAGTAAGATATCCAGAAATTGACAACTATTCTTCTTTGAGGTCCAATAACAATTATTATGATTTTCAACGCCAAAGGCACGAGGATTACGTGGAGGATTCGGCATATAATCGATATTAAATAGTCTGCATCGGTAACTCAGGTGAGTTTTGTCTTTACTTGTATCAAGCAAGTGTTTCACATTGCTTTTATTTAGGCCATCCATGTATTGAGATGACTTTATAGGCCAACTGATTTCATATAATTCCAAATTACCAGTTCCGTCAAAACATAAAAATAAAAACAGCTTGGGTGACGAAAATGCCCTTTTAAAGTTTTTGAGAGGGCAAGTTGCATTGAAATGTATCTATTTTTACACTTTTTTTCTATTTTATATATTGGACTTCAAAACTTAATTTTTGATGTAACCAAAACATATAAAACTTACCTTCTAATGTAATTAAATTTTAGGGGGATATATGTAATTCTACCTAAATTTTAAGTCTTACCCTACATCTTTTGTTTCTAAAAAGGAAGTTATAAAAGTTGGTTACATTAAAAGGTAAATTTTGTAACATGTTAGACATCACATCTCATATATTTTTGTCTTCAAATATATTACGCTCATTTTTTGACTTTTTTTTTTCGGAATTGATATAACTGGAACGACTTTATACCCTGTCCATTATGTATTTAGTTTTATTAATGCCATTTCTGACTAAAATGTCCTTAAATGCTTTTCAAAATACAACAGCTCTAACTAATACAACATTCCAGGGACAGTGTTCATGTTGGGAGCTTTCACGTATGATAAGTTAACCATGTTCTTGTTTAATTTTGAAATTGTTGCTACCTTATTATTCATTCTATTTAAGGAAATGATGGTTGTTAGAGATGAACATAACTTCACTTTGCTTATTAGCCTTTTCCAGATTTAGATATGGAATTATAAGCAGTTGCCTAGTGGTGTATTTTATTTCTCACATTTGAGCATTTGGTTTGTGGTATCCCTAAATTAGAATGTGATATTTGATCCATATTTTGGAAGGGTGATTTTGGATTGGAATTTGAAACCTTTTCTAAAAAAAATAACCATGTGTGACATCTTTTTAATGTTTTTTGACTAGCCAACTAACATGTCGTGTTTGGATTACATGTTTTAAGTGTGTATAGATTAGATGGTTTGGATTTTCAAATTAGGAATTATTACTTAAAACTCTAGCATTATCCATATGAGGTGGTTGCTATTTGTATTCTCATTCTACTTTGTTATTAAATTCATACTCATAGTAATTATTTAAATCTATAATAATTAATGACTATATAAAGTAGCATGTGGGTACTTTTTTTTTCATCGAGTAAAAGTAAACTGTAAACATAACCATCTTTTTTGGTTTAGGAGTTAGTTAGGCTAGGCTTTTTTTTATTAATGTACTGACTAGTGACCAGTGAATGCAATATCTTAGGCCATGCTTGGTTGTGCTTCTTTAGGAATGCGCTGAATGAAACATCTTAGGGCTTAGGCCATGTGTTTGTATTAATTTTAGGAGGATTTCTCTTTGCATGATTATTTTGGCCCATATTAACAAATATGTAAGAAACTACAGCATTAGCATTGTAACACTTGGGCTTTATTCTTCTACAATCTACACACGACATGTATTTATTAACTAGCAAATATTGTTACCCAATCAACATGTATTAATATCATTGTTAGAAGTGTTCAAAAAACCTGGTTCCGGTCCTGAAGACCCAAACCGGTACCGGTGCCAGTCCTAACCTGGTGAAGGGTGAACCTGTAGGTTCCTACCCGGTTCCACATCCTTGAGCCAAAACCAGTCGCTACCCTGACCCGGTTCAACCTGTTAAAACCACTTTTTTCGAAAAATTCTGTTGGGTGTGTAGATTAAAACTTTGAATTTAAGTCTTATAGCCGTTGGAGCTTGCAATATTAAAACTTTGAATTTAAGTCGAACTAGGTGTATAGATGGCTAATCAATGGTGGTTCAAGTTCTATATTGAATTTTAAAGTTTTACGATTTTGCTCAATGATCTGTGGCGGGCCAAACAACTATTTTTCAGTCCGTAGTATGCTTGTCAGGAGGGAGTTTTATCGGGCCGGGTCGATTTTTTTTCTTTTCACGTTACCCCAAATTTGAAATTAAAATCTAATTTATTTGGCTCTCTTTGTGTAGATAATTAACCCTACTCCATATGCATAGTGGTACATCACTGTAGAGAGTTGAGATTAGAGTAACAATCAAGCTATCAATCTAATGACAAGGATTAAAAAAAAATCTATTACATGATTGCTGTAAATTATGCAGAAAAGAATCAGTTGAATTAATTTTAATTAAAGCTAATTGAACAAGAAAGAAATGCAAAACCGGCTTGCTTCCAAGAATCAATTCTCTCCCAATGATGCTTTAACCCTGATCAAATATCAAATCAATAATAGTGAACTAATACCTCTAACCACACAACTCAATAATCAACTAATCCCAATTATATTTCAATCATGAATCTACTGAAATCCAGAATTAACTAAAACCATCTTAGAATCCGGTGATGGTCATTATTTTAGTAAAATCTAGCTTAACGTAAAACCCGATCTACAAGACAACCAAACAACCCAAACCTGATCTACCCGACAACCATATGGATCGATTATCGGTTATATACGAAACACGAAAAACCCAAACCGCTCGAAGGCCGAAAGCTGATTAATAAAATCTAATTATTTTCGGTTCATGTCATGTTTTTAGTCGTGTAAAGAATTAACATCTTAAGGCCATTCCTAGAGGTTTTACATTCACGTCTGTCACGTCACCGCCACATCAACATGGGCAATCATTAAACCAAATCACTAGGGTGCGTAGTGGTTTCACTATCCATACACAAATATATACCCACATAACACACACACATACCCCCCCCCCCCCCACATGCACCATGTCCCCATGAGTCCTCTAGGGGGCGGTGTTCTGCGCTCATGAGGGAGCCAAGTTGCTCACACTCATGTTCCACGTTCCCACTACAGATAGTCCACTAATAAAGTGTATTATTTTAATGATTCCCCACATAAGAAAATGGGATGTCGGCAATTGTGAGGTCAATGAAACCGAGTATATGCAAGGAGTATGAATCAATGTTTTAAAAACCGGTTTTTAAACCGTACCGAGTTGGACTCCGAAATGGTTCAGCCGGTTGTACCATGTTGTACCGGACGGTTCATCTGAGTTGACTAGTTAACCCTATAATTCCATAAAAATAGAACTTCAACTCAAAAAATAATCTAAAAGTATATGATTTCATAATAAAAAATAATCCAAAAGTTAATGCACAACAAAAAAATTATAATACAAAAGCACTTAGTTTTTCAATAATTTGTTTTTTTAAATAAAAGTGTACAATTATTTTATGTAATTAGAGTGTTTGAATGTATTAAATTTAATATCTGCTTAAAAGATAAAATTGATTGTTAAGTGTAATTCAATTTAACTGAACTAGTGGGCTACTTGCTCACCACTCGGTCACCTCACCAGAAATAACTTTGAGGGCAACATTACACTTTTCTTAATACGATTAATTCCAACTTTTTAAAAATAAGAGAAATATCATTTTTATTAAGAAAACAAAATCTTAAGAATTATATGTGAATCCGGTAAAATTCCGTAAAACTTTTTTTATTAGTCTTTTTTTTCCTAATAGGTGTGTGTCGGCTTGTTTACAGTTTATACATGCGTGATAATTTGGAAATTATGGGATCATTTGATTTAATTATGTCTGGGTAGTTCAAAGTACTTTTTTTTCTTTCTTATATGAATTTCTAGAAAAATGAGTTATTTTTATATATAATAAATCGTTACTTTCAAGTTTTACATGGATATAGGATAAAAAGATGATTTTTTTTTTAATTTTTGTAAAATTAACGAAAACAGTATCATCGATCACCAAGTAGATAATTACATATCATAAACAAGTTTAAGGTATGAATTTGACGCGTTAATGTAGACTAGTCATAGAGGCAAAATATAATTGAATCGTATATTCATATAGTTAAGATATAAGTAGGTTCATTAATTACGTAGACTTTAGTGCGTATCAAGTGGACTATTCATATTGGTAATTAAATAAATATCAACAAATAAGAGATGTCACATGTTTACGCCATAAACCATAATATTCTTTTTTTCCGATATTACATTGTTGATATTTTATACTTGACGAGATATTTCATTTGAAAATTCGACCGGGCCGTTAAAGTTACGTATTTTTTTTTAATATACAACTATACTATCAATAACTTGAGTAAACTACATTTTTCGTTCATGAAGTTTGCACAAACACATCAGGTTTCGTCCACCTTTAACAGTAATGATCCTTATTGTTTGATGTTTTAACACTATACGTCTGTGATTCTTAACTATGTTAAAGGTTTCGTTTGTTACCTTCCACGTACCCATCACGTGAGGGGTAAATCGGTCTTTTCATGTTTGATAAACATTTGCACTGCACCTTTGTTTAAAACTTGCAATTTGTTGTCTCCATCAACCCTTTACCGATCGAAGCCCTAATCGATATCAAGGTGTTCAAGTCGATCCTCCAATCTGCAATTCAATTTGTTGTCTTCCAATGTAGATTATCCAATTTGCTCTTGTGGGTCTCGCATCTCCATTCATATGTCATGGACCGAAGCAAACCTAGGTCGTCGGTTCCATTGCTATGTCATGGTCTGATCCTCCGATGTGTCCAAGGTCAACTAAAATAATACTTGGATTGCTAAGATCAATCAACCAACATGAGGAATTAGCTAATGCAAGAGTTATTGAAGCTCAACAACTTTAACGTCTGTTAGTCTTAATACTCACTATTTTTACAAAATCGAAACATAATACACATACTTGTAACTTGAAACCCTTAATACACATAACTGTCACTTTTTATAAACCACAGGACTATCTAATTAGCTCTTATTCTTATAACTTTTTGTTTCCCACCTCTATCTTCTGTTAAATAATAATGGTTTTTATAAAACATTTTAAAAAAACAACTACATAGCATTTCTAAAATCTGTATTAAAAAACTATGTAATATATTATAAAGAGTAAACTGCCATTTTCGTCCCTGTGGTTTGGTCAAAATTACCACTTTCATCCAATAGTTTGTTTTTTTGTATCTGGGTCCTCATGGTTTTAAAATATTGCCATTTTCATCCTCGTGGTTTTAAAATATTGCCACTTTCATCCAGTCAGCTAACACCGTCCGTTTTTCTCAGTTAAATGAGGGGTATTTCAGTCCTTTTACTTATTTGTTTTATTTTTTCATCTTTTTTACTCTCACTTTTTAATCATCCCCAATTTAACCTCTAATTTAATCATCCACCTGCTGGCCTTCTTCCTCTTTTCCTGACCAGTTTCCGACGAGCACCACTGGAACACCTCCGTCGCTTGTTTCTATGATTAAAAAGTGAGAGTAAAAAAGATGAAGAAATAAAACAAATATGTAAAAGGACTGAAATACCCCTCATTTAATTGAGAAAAACGGACGGTGTTAGCTGACTGGATGAAAGTGGCAATATTTTAAAACCACGAGGATGAAAATGGCAATATTTTAAAACCACGAGGACCCAGATACAAAAAAACAAACTATTGGATGAAAGTGGCAATTTTGACCAAACCACAGGGACGAAAATGGCAGTTTACTCTATTATAAATATTCAATATGTAAATCTGTATTACTAAGTATATAACATTGTATTTATTCAACTCGTGTAACAAATCGAGTTTCTAACCTAGTTTTATCAAATATATCCGACGTATTGACACATACATGCTGACCTCATCATATAAACATAACTTCGACATGAAAAATTAATAAAATAGACATTTAAGGTATGTAGATATGTTACCTTACCGACGTTACGTAACAATCGAACCGGCTCTTTTTGGTTGACTAGTCAACAAGTCAAAAGGCATGACGAGTATGTTGTTTTAAACTCTGACCCGGTCTAATTTTTAATTATTATTATTGTTACAATGCACCATTTCAAGTCAAGATATATGCATTGCAGTTTCCAGCCCATGGTTGCATTTATTAGGGCTAGTGTCAAATTTGTAAATATTAAAAAAATCAAAGTGCTTTTCATCAACTCAACTACCATAAATAAGGCCACCGTTCTCCCACACCTTCAATATCTTGCATTTGCTCAAAATATCAAATGGAAATCAAAGCTTTACCCAAAGCACGCAAACTCATTCTTTTCGTATCTCGTGCTCTTCTAAAACTCCATAAAAACCACACAAAAGCTCTCAAAAGAACCCTAAGCAACACTCATGGATCTCATTTCAAATCACAAACCCTAACTTCTCCTGTTTGTACGTCGGATCTTTCGCAAAAGACGTTGATCTTCGATGTTGAAGAAACCCTTTTGAGATCACCATCCGTGTTTCCGTACTTCATGTTGGTTGCATGTGAATCTGGGAGTTTGATTCGGGCTTTTGTGCTTTTCGCTCTATACCCGCTTCTTTTCTTGGTTAATGACGAGTTATCGATCAAGATTATGGTTATGGTTTCCTTTTTCGGCATCAAAAAAGATGGATTTCGTGTTGGGAGTTCGGTTTTGCCTAAGTTCTTGTTGGAAGATGTTGGTGTGGAGGGTTTTGATGTGTTGAGAAGAGGAAAGAAGACGGTTGGTGTGAGTAAGTTGCCACAAGTCATGGTTGAGTGTTTCTTGAAAGATTATTTGGAGATTGATTATGTTTTTGGAAGGGAGTTAAAGGTTTTTGGTGGCTACTTTGTTGGGCTCATGAAAGAAAACAAGAACATCATCAAACATAGGATAAACGAAGTGCTAGAAGAAGATGATCAAACAGTTTGCTTCTCAAACAAGTCCGTTAAGCGCGATTGGATCTCGGGTAGTAAGGTACGTGTTTAAAAATATCCAAATGCTTGAATTAAACGAACACGACCCTTGTTGTCTAGACACTACTGAAACGTTATACGGCCCGTATGACTATAAGGTCATATGGGTCCATATGAGGTGTTTTATTCCTCCCATACAAGGGTTTTCCCGGGCCGTATAGAGTGTCTGGCTAACATAGTAGCAAATGATATGATGGGTCAAACCACTAACATAGGCTATACGGGCCGGATAACCCTTTTTTGTCATAGGGCCTGTATAGATGGTGGGGTAGTGTATCTATAATAACGCCCATATAATTTTATTAATTGAAAGTTTATTGATGTGTTTGTGTTTTTAATTTTTTATAGGAGGTTTATATGGTTAGCAATGGAGAAAAGAAGACATGGCAAATTCTTCCAAGAGAAAGATATCCAAAAGACCTAATATTCCATGACGGAAGATTAGCCTTCAGACCGGAACCACTAAACATGTTGGTCATGTTCATGTGGTTCCCTTTCGCCATACCTTTGTCCATTTTCCGAGCCATTATCGCACTCACCACGCCCTATAGTGCATTGATCCCTATCTTAGCATTCACTGGCATGCAACTCAAGCTCACAAACAATAACTCGACTCCAGATGCGATGTCTCATGGTCACAAACAACATAAAGGTCGTTTATACGTATGTAACCATCGAACGTTACTTGATCCCTTATACCTCTCATTTGGACTCAAGAAACCATTCGCCGCGGTCACATACAGTCTTAGTAGAATGTCAGAAATCTTATCACCAATCAAAACCGTACGATTGACTAGAGATCGAGATCAAGATGCAAAAACAATGGACAAGATGTTAAAGCTAGGGGACCTCGTGGTTTGCCCGGAAGGGACAACTTGTAGGGAACCTTATTTGTTGCGGTTTAGCCCGTTGTTCGCGGAACTTAGTGATCATATAGTCCCAGTGGCATTGGATAGTCATGTTACCATGTTTTACGGGACTACAGCCAGTGGTTTAAAATGCTTGGACCCGTTTTTGTTTATGATGAACCCTAACCCGGTTTATAGGGTTCAGTTCCTCGACCAGATTCACGGGGTGTCGTCGCAGATTAGTGATGCGAATCCTACACGGTTCGATGTTGCTAATAATGTGCAAAGTGAGATCGGGAAGACATTGGGGTTTGAGTGCACAAGCCTTACGAGGAAAGACAAGTATCTCGTATTGGCGGGTAATGAAGGGTTCGTTTCCACAAGTAACAAACGATGATCGATGAGTTAAAATCCTATTTTTGAACTTGTTTCATGGGTTATAATTGAGATTTAATTTATACTGTAAAGTATACATTTGTTTTTACATTCGTTTACGTATGTTGTATATAATTCATTTGCTTATTAAATTTATTTTGTTTACGTTCTTAATAATATAAATCATTAATGAAATGTATTGTTAACTTTTTCAGAATTCCTAGTATAATTTATTTTTAAAGAAAAGCGTGAGTTAGAACCTCTGATTTTAATCGGTAGAAAAGAGAAGTTTATGATGACCCTGAAACAATAAGTTTTGGTTTCGTCGGTGTTCTTAGTCCATAGAAATGTTATCTCATAAAATAAGCAAATTACATAAATAGACATCTAGGTTTGAAAAATAGTATTTTGATGATTTACATAAATTTAATATTAGATTCAAACTTTTGTATATGTTTTTTTTTTGGAACGACAACGATTTTAATAAACAAATCAACTAGCAAGATGTTAGAAGGCAACAAAAAAATCAACATTAAAAGAAGGGTTTTGTAGCTACTATGTCAAAGAAATAATACATCTATTTTTCCTATTTACATAAAAAAAAATAAAAATAATAACACAACCAAGCCGTCACTAATCCCAAATTCTCCCCATCACAGTACACTCACCCACAACACGATTAACTGTTTCATTGACATCATTTCAAAAACGGCAGATACTTGGGACATCCATACTTGTTATAAAACTAAAACCGCATAACTAAATTTTAAACTTAGGACTCTAAACGTGTGATTTGGACCCAATCATAAGATTATTTGTGTAATTAATTAATATTGTTTCTATATTATTATTATAAGGAAAAAAGTTCGAAAAGGATAGTGATGAGAGCTGAAATTAAATCGTGTATTTATTAGATCGTCCCCATGGGTTTATATATCTCGTTTTTCAATAGTCTACCCATGGTCCAGTTAAATTAATCATCAACAATCAAACTGGTATTATCGCCTCATCTTTTTATAATTAGGCTTGGGTGGGTTACCGGTTATGTATGGTTTGAGAATCAAGAAAATGTACTTTAATAAAACAAATATTCAAGAAACTATGATTTTGAATAAAATCTTGAAAAGAGAAATATTGTAATAATCTATCAATTACAAGCATATGCATTTTTGCTATTCTACTAAAGACTTAATTAAGATAATCAATTTACAAATTCATTTGTTAGATAGTTATATTAGTAAGTAGTTTATAAGAAAATAAATATATCCAACTCATGAATACCAAAGAAAGAAGCAACAATTTACAAAGACGTTTGAATCCGTACATGCAATGCAAGGGTGACGAACGAAACTTGAAACAAAAGGCAGGGGATGATGGTCGAAGTTGATTGTGATGTAGAAGACGAATGCCATGGGTTGTCGGGCTTCTGTCAGAGCCACTGCTCTTGTCGGAATCGTGGAAGGAGAAGGAGATGGAGAACGAGAACGACTCTCTCTCCCTCCCCCCCTCACCCCACCCGTAAAAACTGTGTATTATTGATCAACTATGTATAGAAATACAATTAAGATAAGAGAAAATCACTAAAATGTACATTTTGACCCAAAAAAGTGGCAAAATGTACATTGACCTTTCAAGTTTATTAAAATGAACATATTCAAATTGAGCAATTAGAAGACGCCACGTATCACATTTTGTTTGACCCGGCTAGCACATAGTCTAGCCGCCAAACTTCTTCCGGCACCCAACTAGCCGCCAAGCACCTTAGCCGGAAACACCCTAGCCGGCAACCCACCTAGCCGCCAAACATCATCCCGGCACCCACCTAGCCGGCAACTTTTTTAACGGCTATGTTTTAGCAGGGTTAATACACGTGGGAGCCCCCGGTGTTGACACCTGGCCGGCTAAATTGAAGCCTTTTAAAAATTTTTTGCCTTCGTGTCATCTTTCTATTGGTTTAAATCAGATTTGGGTGTTTTTTAAAGTTTGAATATTCAATGTACATTTTGTCATTTTTTTTGGTTAAAATGTACATTTTGGTGATTTTCTCTTAAGATAATTACATAAGAAAGATAATCAAATCATGTCTCCCAATCATGGTAAAGATTACTACAACACTAAACCCTAGCTAATATATATAGTTGTTACATAAGTGAACAATATTGTTTGGTGTGAGTGACCAAATGCTACAACCCAAAACCAAGTTTTATATACGGGTGGAGGTGCACAAACAAACCGGATCCGGATCCGATCCGAAAGATAATCCGAAACCGGATCCAACCCTAACCGGATAAAAAAGAACCGGACCTGATTTTTTAGGATCCGCCGGATCTAGAACCGGTTCCAAGGTTTTATCCGGACCGGATAAAAATCGGACAAAATGGAACCGGACAAAATCGGACACAAAAAAATCCGAAAAAAATCCGGATCCAATCGGATAAAATCGGATATTTAGTCAGATCCGGTTCCAAATAGGTTCCACCTCTCCATTCCCAAAACCGGATCCGATCCGGAACCGGTTCCCCCGTGTCCGGTCGTTGACCAACATTGACGGATCCGAACCGGATCCGGATCCAAAAAAAATCTGGTTTGTGCACCTCTACATACGGGGATGAATCAGATAATGTATTACGTAAGCAGACAATATTGGTTTGGTGAGGAGTTAGATGTTACAACCCAAAATCAAGTTTTTTTATACAAAATACAATGAATAGTATAATATAACCGCTACAGTCCATATTTGGTTCGGTTTTTCGAATCTTATTATCTAGACCAAATCTTGCACACTTTATTTTATACACCTACATTAAGCTAGATTAAAGTTTACAGTTTTTTATGCTACCCTACATATTTATAATCGTGAATCTCTTTCATTTCTTCATACATTTATTAAATGTTGCGTTTTAATTACATGAATGTAGTGTTCTGTATCACAAAAGCAACCGTTGTTGACTTTTGAAATGGTTGACTAACGTACGCGGCATAGGGCGTATCTTATGCCAATTTCATGGAGTGGTAACTGGATTTGCCAGGATACCGTTAATGTAATCAGCATGGGACATACAATATACATATATAATGCAGCAGAAACACCACACGTTGTTGCCTCATAAATTTCTTGCATTTAATTTCATCTCCAATATCATATTTTAAACACGTTCTTGACATATACGAATTTATTTATGTTCTAGAAATTAACATACTCGGATGATTTTTTTTTTGTAGCAAAAGATATTATATAGAAAAAATGGTTAGAAGAAATTAATCATCAATAAAAGATTACATGAAGAGTAGCGGATTTTCAATCACTCGATCCATGACAAATTAATTTTGTTCTTATTACAAATCTAATTAACAAAAAAGTGGACAATAAAATCATTTTTTTATTATCACGGTGATTATGATTGGTTGAAGGTTATTTTAATGGTAGTTGTTACCTAACGACTTTAAATTATTGTAACTGTGGCATTATGTAGGAAGTTCGTTTCATTTATTTCATTTTTAGCAATTTACGTACATATCCTTCATAATTTATAGTTGTGTTTATCCTTATTAGCCGTTTCTAACTATTCCATCGTAAAAAGCTATGAGACGCTACTTAGTATAAAGAAGACATGAAGAAACGTGGGAATGAAAAACACGTAAGTTCAAGGTGTTTGAAGTGTACGGGTTTCTGTGAGGTTTTTAAAAATTTGTTATTGTGATGACTTTTGTAAGAATAAATTGTTGGCCCATACGAGTTAATTCCCGGACTCCAAGCTAATGGGTCGGGATATTGGGCCTGTTTCCGAGCTAATGGAAATTGGGTTCAAGTAATTAATTAGAGATAAATCAAATGAGTTTTATCTGATTTATGCTAGTTAGATTAGTAGATAAACATGTGGGTTTATAATCTAATTAGGAGTCCTTATTCTTCTCTAATTGCGTTCATGTCTTTCTCTATATAACCAACCAAGTTATGATTTTGTGGTTATGAGAGTTAATCTACTTTTGAGTTATTTTCTAGATTAATAAAACTTGGAGAGCTTATTCCAAATTGAGTGTTCTTATTTCTATTTAAATCGATTGGGACTTGAATTGGTATCAGAGACAGATTCAATCGTCGATTTAAACATCCAAGGAGGAGACGACATTCTTGATCAGCAAGAAGGCCGATCAGATCAGTCCCTTCCAGCGACATTCCTGATCAGCAAGAAGGCCGATCAGAGCAACCCCTTCCAGCAACACTCCTGATCAGCAAGAGGCTGATCAGATTAGTCGTTTTTTTGGAGTTAAGAGGCTAACTTGAAGAACAAGTTTGTTTTTTTTTCAAACCTTGTAATTGTTCAGAGGTGCTAGATCAAGGTGACAATACACCTCTAACCTACAACCGGCGCAAGAAAAGATCGGAGTCCATGGCAGGTGATGATGAGGAGCGACCTGCTGTGGTTAACACCAAAGATCACAGTTCCACAAGCCTGCAGTGCCCAATGCTAACTGCCACGAACTACAACATCTGGGCAATTAGAATCAAAGTTGTCTTCAAAGTTCATGGGATCGTTCAAGCACTCAAACTCGGAAAGCAGCAGGTCGACGAGAAGAAGGACGACATAGTTGTCGCCCTACTACTACAGGCTATACCGGAAGAGCTTTTGTTTCAGGTGGCCCAATTCAAGACCGCAAGTGAGATCTGGGAGGCTCTAAAAACCAGGTACGTGGGGGTGGAACGAGTGCGGGAGGCACGGGTTAAACAACTGGAAGTTGAGTTCGAATCATTAAGAATGAATGATTCAGACTCGATCGACACGTTCGTGGCAAAACTCAGCCAACTGGTTACCAAGGCAGCCAACCATGGAACACAGTATGAAGACAAGAAGCTGGTCAGAAAGTTACTTGGGTTTGCACCAGCAAAGTACATTCAAATCGTGGCGTCGATCGAGCAATTTGTCGACCTGAAATCCATGACGTTTCAGAAGCAATCGGTAGATTGAAAACGTTTGAAGATAGACTCAAAGGGGTGGAATCATCTTCAAACAATCAGAGTAAGTTAATGTTTGCCCAAAACGAACCAACCTCAAATCACAAGTCCTACGCTAACACTAGTGGGCGGGGGCTAGGTGGTTCGTTGAACCGAGGACGGGGTCGTGGCGGAGGCTCAAGCCAGACTCGAGAAACTCAGCAGGGACTGGGGTCTAAGGACTCAGGTCAGAAGGGTAATGACAACAGGAAGAAAGGGAAGAAGGATAAAACCGAAGTGTAGTGCTTCAGGTGTGACAAGCTTGGGCATTATGCCTCTGTTTGCCCTGAATGAAAGGCTAATCAAGATGCAAAACCGGAGGTACATCTAGCTGAAGCGGAAGAGTTAGACCCATCTTTATTCATGATAACTTGCAAGAATGAGACGATTTATCTAAATGAAGAAAAAGTGATACCAAGAAAATTCGAATCCAAGAAAATGGAGGAGAATGTGTGGTACTTAGATAACGGGGCATCAAACCACATGACGGGAAGAAAGTCATATTTTTAGAGTTTAACGAACGGGTAAGAGGTACAGTTCGTTTTGGTGATGACTCATGTGTTGATATTGCAGGAAAAGGCTCGATCCTCTTCACAAGAAAAACAGGTGAACATAGACTATTGACAGAGGTCTATTATATCCCAAGCCTTAGAAGCAATATAATCAGCTTGGGGAAACTAACTGAAACGGGATGCAAAATCGTTATGGAGGATGACGTGCTTTTAATCTACGATAAGGTGAGAAGGCTTATAATGAGGGTCTACCGTACAAAGAACCGCTTGTACAAGATCCAACTCTCCATCGGCACCCCGGTTTGCCTATTATCAAAGATTGACGACCCGTCTTGGCTTTGGCACGACCGATTTGGGCATCTTAACTTCTATTCGATGAAGAAACTAAGCACCAAAGCAACGGTACGTGGCTTGCCTAACATTTCTCATCCTACTAACCTTTGTGACTCGTGTTTGATAGGGAAACAAACTAAAAAACCATACCCAGAACACGCATCATATCGAGCTACAAGACCACTTGATCTCTTACATGGTGACCTTTGTGGCCCGATCACACCTCCTACACCAACGGGAAACAAGTAGATGGTCTTGATCGTTGACGACCTCTCACGTTACATGTGGTGTTATCTACTAAAGACAAAGGATCAAGCTTTCGATGTGTTCAAAAGGTTCAAAGGTTTGGTTGAAAAAGACACGGGGTTAAAAATTGGCACGTTTAGAACCGATCGAGGAGGAGAATTCACATCGATCGAGTTCAATTATTGGTGTGAATTAAAAGCTATACAAAGGCATCTAATGGCTCCCTATTCACCTCAACAAAACGGGGTGGTAGAGAGATGAAACCGGACGGTGATCGGTATGGTAAAGTGCATGTTGAAGCAAATGGAAGTGCCTCAACAATTCTGGGGTGAAGCTGCCATGCATGCTGTTTATGTTTTAAACCGGAGCCCAACTAAAGCGGTTATCTCAAAAACACCATATGAGGTATTACTAAACCGAAAGCCGAATGTGGAGCACCTAAGAGTATTCGGATGTGTGGGTTTCGCTGCTGAACCCAAGGTTAATCAACAAAAGCTAGACGACAGAGGGAAACCAATGGTCTATTTTGGGTCTGAACCGGGCTCAAAGGCATATCGTATGTACGATCCAGTTTCAAGAAAAATCTATGTTAGACGGAGCGTTGAATGCATTGAAATACAGGGCTAGCCATGGGATAAAAGAGAGGCTGAAGGCGAAAACTTTTATGTTCAACTCCAATATAATGCTGGACCAGAAACTCAGCAGCTTAATACAGGTTCGGACTCCACTCCGGAAGGCCAAACAGGGGTTGGAACCGAGCCCACCTCATCCCCACAATCCCCCATAGCTGCAGCAACATCGGCTTCAGCAGGTGCTGATTCTGCATCCTCGGCAGGTTCATCCTCGGCAGCTACGAAAGAGGCTAAAACTCCAGAAACAGTGGTTGAATTCACGCCTTTGCGTCGATCTTCAAGGCCAAAGACAATTCCTTTAAAATTCAATGATTTTGTGCTTCAAGACGGTGTAAATCGAGGCGAGTCGGAGGAATTACTACTAGCTACTGATGACGAACCAATATGCTACTTGCAAGCTAAAGGCAATAAGTATTGGGCGAGAGCAATGCAAGTTGAGTTGGAGTCCATAGAAAAAAACAAAACATGGATTCTAACGAAACTACCGGCGAACCACAAACCCATTGGCCTTAAATGGGTATACAAGTTAAAGCGAGATGCAACCAAAAAAATCATGAAGTATAAAGCAAAACTAGTCGCCAAAGGTTACGTTCAGCAACAAGGTATTGACTTTGACGAGGTATTTGCTTCGGTGGCATGAATGGAGACAGATCGTCTCTTAGTCGCCATTGCGGCTCGAGAGGGGTGGCAAGTTCACCATATGGACGTAAAGTCCGCATTTTTACATGGTGATTTGAAGGAGGATGTGTATGTTAGTCAACCCGAAGGCTTTGTTAAGAAAGGGAACGAAGACAAAGTGTATCGGTTGTCTAAGGCATTGTATGGGCTTCGTCAAGCTCCCCGAGCTTGGAATATCAAGCTCGATGGTACGTTGAAGTCTCTTGGTTATACACGTTGCCTTCAAGAGCAAGCTACGTGGAAGATTGTGTGATTATCACGGGTGTTTATGTAGATGACCTTATTGTTACAAGTTCTAGTACCAAGAAAATCGAAGACTTCAAAAGGCAAATGGAGAGGCAATTTGAAATGAGTGATTTGGGTATATTATCTTATTATCTTGGAATAGAGGTTGTTCAAGATGACTCGGGTATTTCTATAAAGCAAGGAGCTTACGCCAAGAAGATTTTAACCGAGGCGGGTATGTTAGATTGTAATCCGACAAAGTGTCCTTCAGAGTCGGGAACAAAATTGTCTAAAGATGAAGATGGTACACCGGTGGATGCTACGGGTTATAGAAGACTAGTAGGATGTCTTCGGTATTTGTTGCACACGAGACCCGACTTATCTTATTCCGTTGGAATTGCAAGCCGATACATGCAATCTCCAAAGGAATCTCATGGGATGGCAGCAAAACACATTCTGATATACATAGCCGGAACAATAAATTTTGGGTTGAAATATAAGAGAACGGGTAACCGAGAGATAGTCGGTTACAGTGATAGCAGCCACAACACGGATAGAGATGACGGGAGAAGCACGACAGGACATGTGTTTTATTTTGGAGATACACCGATTTCATGGTGCTCTCAAAAACAGAACACGGTGACATTATCGTCTTGTGAAGCCGAGTTTATGGCTGCCACATCTGCAACGTGTCAGGAAATTTGGCTCAGAGGTCTCTACAGTGAAATAACAAGAAGAGAAGTGCAATCGGTGGTGATTCAAGTTGATAATAAGTCCGCTATAGCACTTATGAAAAATCCGGTGTTCCATGGTCGAAGCAAGCATATCGACACAAGATACCATTACATTAGAGAATGTGTTGAAAAAAGGCAAGTTTTGATCGAGTTCATTAGTGGAGATAAACAACGAGTTGATACTTTGACTAAGCCACTCGCAAGAGTCAAGTTTGCTGAAATGCGAGAGCTACTTAGAGTTGAAGACCTCCTTATTCCGAGTCGGGAATTAGGGGGTGATTGTTGGCCCATACGAGTTAATTCCCGGACTCCGATCTAATGGGTCGGGATATTGGGCCTGTTTCCGAGCTAATGGAAATTGGGTTCAAGTAATTAATGAATAATTAATTAGAGATAAATGAAATGAGTTATATTTGATTTATAATTGCTAGTTAGATTAGTAGATAAACATGTGGGTTTGTAATCTAATTAGGAGTCCTTATTCTTCTCTAATTGCATTCATGTCTTTCTCTATATAACCAACTAGGCCTGTCGATTTTACCCGTACCCGATTAACCCGACCCGACCTCAACCGAACCGATTAAACTCATACCCGAATAACCCGTAACCGATTAACCCGAAAACCGATTAAACCGATTGTTATTAGGGTCGGGTTTCGGTTAGACTTTCAAACATCAAAAACCCGATTAACCCGAACCGATTAACCCGAATAAACCAATTGTTTGTTCACAAATATATCAAGATTTTGTAATTTTTTATTTAAAGTTATCAATTTTGACTTCTGATCGATTTCTTCCCTGGGTTGTTCATGTAGGGATATCTTGCATTTCAACTTGTTATGGACTTGAGACAGAATGATATAGTTTTTAGATTCATATTTGATTTCATACATTTTGTTCCTATACAGAAATTCAGTTTGACTTCTTTAAAACTCAAACATATTATTGGGCATCTACTGTTTTAGTATGACTATTAGGGAAAATTTTGTAAATTTGATTGCACACTACACATGGAGAAGTGTTTGGTCACAAATTGATTGAAAAAAAAAACTATGAATAATCAATAGACGTCAAGTCAACACACTATATTGACCATTTGAAGGACTAAATAGGTACCTCAAGAGTTGAGATAGCTGTAACATTCACGGGCTAAATTGTAAAACTTCACCGAACAACCCGACCCATTCTACCCGACAACCGAATAACCCAAACCCGATCTACCCGAAAACCGAACTACCCGAACCCGATCTACCCGACAACCATACGGATCGGATATCGGTTATAATATAAAACATGAAAAACCCGAACTACCCGACCCGATTAATATACCCGAAGAACACCACTATAACCAACCAAGTTATGGTTTTGTGGTTATGAGAGTTAATCTAGTTTTGAGTTATTTTCTGGATTAATAAAACTTGGAGAGCTTATTCCAAATTGAGTGTTCTTATTTCTGTTTAAATCGATTGGGACTTGAATTGACGATGATTATTATGTAATTAATTAATAGGAATCCTATTTATAGTCTAACGTGATAGGTTAACTATATATATATACCGTGTAAGGTATCATGGATTGTAACCAATCAAGTAGTCTAAACCGAGTCAGGGTTTGCTACGTGTAATCAAGTTTTAGAGAGAGATTTCTTGATATCAATAAACGTGTTTGAGATTTAGCCAAATTAACGTGTTTTTACTGATTCGGGACTTGAATTGATATCAGAGCCAGGTTAAGCTGTTAGATGATTATTATGTAATTAATTAATAGGAATCCTAGTTATATTCTAACGTGATAGGTTAGCTATATATATACCGTGTAGGGTATCATGGATTGTAACCAATCAAGTAGTCTAAACCGAGTCAGAGTTTGCTACGTGTAATCAAGTTTTAGAGAGACATTTCTTGATATCAATAAACGTGTTTGGGAGTTAGCCAAATTAACGTGTTTTTACCAATTCGGGACTTGAATTGGTATCAGAGTCAGGCTAAACAAGAAGGTTTTCCAGAGGATTTCACAAATCTTGTCACAAGAACTTAGATCTAATCAAGGCGGATTAAGATCACGGTGTGGCGACAAGAAACAAAGTTGGTTGATCAAGTTCGGATCAACCTTCGCATTTTCCTTTCATGTCAAAGAAATCGTACACCATTAAAAGTTTGTGTCTGTGCCGTGTTATATTATGTCTGAAGTATATGCAGTGTTGGACCCAAATTTTTTTTTATGGGTATCAGAAATTTTCTGGTGTTCAAATATTTACTAAAAGAGATTTTCTTTGTCGGGTCGGGTCACTAAACCTTTTTTTTTGCCAAAACTCAGGTCATCGAACTTTCTTCAGTGTTTAGATGTCGATAATATAATATTCTAATAAATAATATAACAAATAATCAAATAATAAAGTGAAACTTAGAGTAAAAGATTAAAAAATGCTTAATTTGTTAAAGATAAAGTTCAACAAATACCTAAATTAGGGTTGTTTGGTCTTTTGGTACAAGATTCGAGAGAATGGAGGGGCAATCTCTAACACACAATCTGACTCACACAGACGGTAGTGACATGTGATTTTTAATTAGGTTTCGATGGGGGGAACTTCTTAGTTGATAGTTGCTTGTTTCCGTTGCATTTTATCTTATCCCGTTGTTTAGCATGGGTACAGGGTACTGATTCTTGTAATGGATTCTTACGATAAATTAAATTACAATTTAGACTTCAATACTACTCAATCCTATTGTATATCACTCTAAATCCATATTTTATAAAAAAAAAAAAGCAATCCTTTAATGAAATCATATATTACCTACTAGTTTAGAATTCCATGTATTACACACGGGTTGAATAAAAAATAATGTAATATGTTAACGTATGCACTCACAATTTTATGTTCGTAGTTTATACGCATCGCATTTGCATCGCGTGAAGCAATCACACTAGTTACGGATATTTTGGGTATTTAAAGTAGTTAATCATTTTGATGGGCCATTAATGCATTGTACTTGTGGTAGTAGCCAGTAGGCAATTCGGGTTGTGAGTGACTAACTGAACTAGACTTTAGCCCAATTAATAAACTGTAGTAGCCCAAGATACAAGATAATAGCCGTTAAATTATATGGTAAATATAACCTTTGTTTCCCATTGTAACCTCCACTTGTTGCCCCTCCAATATATCCGTCATTTTTCCTTTTGGGTTTTTAGATGATGTTTAATGGTGTACATTCCTTTGAAGCCCAAACGAGGTTGGGCTTTGGTTAAAAAAAGTCAAAACCAGTTTGAAACAGGTTTTAGAGGGGGAGTTGACCGGGTTTGACGAGTTTTAAAATCGGTTTAAAACTAGCTTTTGAGGGAGTTTTGACAGGTTCTGTTCGGGTTAAACCGGTTTGACAATTGGTTTGAATCAGTTTAAAAACCGGTTTAAGATCCCAAACTGTTCTTTTATACACCTGTAGGCATAACCATTATCAACCCTATTATAAATGAAAAGGGGATCTACGATGCTTATACAAATTTCTTTTAATATTTTATTTGTACCCATTAAATTTTTTCATGCTACTGGTCTGCAACGTCATATTGTTTGTCTTTGTCTAGTCGTGCCATACTCTTTGTCAATTTATGGGGACATGGACAATCCCCACTTGGTGTCATCGATTCCTTCGAATGTGCATCATACGATCCGAAACTCTTGATTCCGGACTTGCTCATCCGAAGCTCATTTTCCCGTACAAAGTAACTTTAGGATTAACCGTATTATATTATAACACTAGGTTAGAAACCTACTGTATTACACATTTTACATATTTATGACGTATTACATAGTTTTTTTAGAAACCTAGTGTATTACATAGTTTTTTTAGAAACCTAGTGTATTACATAGTTTTTTTAGTATAAATTTTAGAAACGTCATATAATTAATTTTTAAAATTATTTTATAAAAAGAATGAAATAAATGTTCAATTTCTAAATATGTTTTATGAACAAACCTATATTTTTTTAAATAAAAATAATTATAGAAATCATTATTATTTAATACGAAAGAGATGAAAAACAAAAAATTATTAAAAAATAATTAAAGAAAACTTATGCATTTAATAGAAAAGATGTAAAAAAAATTATTTTATCAAAACCTTTATTTAGTATAGAGGATAGATTCACGTGAGTTTCATCAATCATAACTTAACTAAAAATTACTTTTCATCCTTCAATTTTATTCATACTTTTAGGTAAAAGGTCAAATTATGAAACCTTAAATTTTATTCATACTTAAGGCTACGTCCATGGTTTCTATTTCCCCCTTTCGGAACTCATATTAGGGTTTCTTTCTGATACACATATCAGAGCACTTGTCACCGATCGCTAACCACCAGGATTAGATGAGTACCGAAAGGAAACGGAAAGTGAGTCTGTTCGACGTCGTCGACGAAGCCTCAGCGACGGCCAAAATCAACAAAGCCAACGGCGGCTCCATCAACAACAGCGTCGGCGGTACGTCTATGGTGAACAAGTGGAATGGACGCGCTTACTCCCAGAGGTATCACGATATCTTGGAGAAGAGGAAAACCCTACCTGTTTGGCATCAGAAAGAAGAATTTCTCAAAGTGCTCAGAGAGAATCAAACCCTAATTTTGGTCGGTGAAACCGGTAGTGGTAAAACAACTCAGGTTACTCCAATGCATCCATTCTAAATCTACTTTCAATTTCGTTGTTTTACCTGAATCAATTTCTGTTATTTGCTAACCGATTTCTGTTGAAATAATCAGTTTTATTTTGTTTGTTAGAAAGTTTGTTGAGCTTTAATTCTAACTTTTTTAAATTGTGACGAAACAGATTCCTCAATTTGTGTTGGAAGCTGTGGAATTAGAGAGTGCGGATAGGCGCAAGAAGTTCATGGTGGGCTGCACCCAACCTCGTAGGGTGGCTGCAATGTCGGTTTCTAGGCGAGTTGCAGAGGAGATGGATGTCACAATTGGAGAAGAAGTAGGTTACAGCATTCGTTTTGAAGATTGCAGTAGTGCGAAAACTGTCTTGAAGTAAGCTTTATAAAAACTAGTGCAAGTTAATTGTTTACAATCTTATTGCAGTTTTGACCTACTTACTTATGAATAAGCCGGTTTCTGTGCTATGTTTTATTTCTCACTTATCGACATTTAGTGTTTTAGGATATAGGACTTCATCCTCTGTAGGGGTGTCATTCGGGTTGGTTAATCGGTAATCGGGTTATTTGGTTCGGGTTCCTCGGTTTTTGGACGTTGAAAATCTAATCAAATACCGAACCATATAAGAATGTGTACTCGGGTTTCGGGTTATTTGGTTCGGGTGTAGTCGGGTTGGTTTTAATCGGTATTCGGGTTTGTTAATCAAATTACAATAAATACATTATCCTATTTATATAGCAACAAAAATGGAACTTTTACTTTTTAAACCTTGTAAGTTTATTTTGAAACCTTTTAGAAATTTATTAAAACCATGCAAGAGATCTGATATATGCAATGAGATTTGGAAGAATTTACAAGAAAGTAGATAGAATTGGAACAGTAGCAAACAAAAATCTCAAATTGTATCAACCAATCGTATCAAGTAAAAAGTAAATGTGAAATAGAAACTTAATGTTCTAAACCAAATATTAAAAAAGAAACACTCTTCATTCTTCATGCATGCTCGTCCGTTTCCAATGCTAAATTAAAAAAACCAAATAAAATTTCGGGATATTATAACTTTAAGTTCTTACGTATTATATTTATATTATAATGTTTAATGTATTATATTAATAGGGGCATGTTCTTTTGAGAACCAACCATATGTTGAGAACCGAAAGAACCGCACAAAACGTGTACATATCACTTTAGTGAAAAAAGTAAAATTCAACAACAATGTTTTATTTATCTCTTCCCACTCTTAGTTTGAGTTTATCTCCTCTCTCCTGAATTTTTTTAAGAAAAGTATAAAAATATGCATATATGCATTCATTTGTGCATATAGTGTGAGTGCATATATGCATTTAAAAAAACGACTATAAATTCGAGGTCTTTTAAAACCAAACCTTAAACATATTGAAATGTACATGAATTCTAGTCGATTTATATTATAAATAGAGGAAGAGTTAATGCGGTTCTCACGGTTCTTAACATATTGTTGGTTCTCAAAAGAACATACCCCTATATTAATATTATAACATATAAAATTTCGGGATTTCTTTAAAACCTATAATCGGGTTGACCCGATTTGAAGAAACTTAAGTCAAATACCAAACCATATAAGCAAATCGGGTTCGGGTTAATGTCAAATTCGGGTTGGGTTTGATTTGGATCGGGTTCGGTATTGGGGTTCGGATAAAAAGCACACCCCTAATCCTCTGTGTGCATGAGCTACTGTAGAGCACAATCAAATAAAGAACAACAGTTTATGATAAAATATACATCTTACTGTTTTAGTATAATTTTCTCATTGTTTTGTGATTTAATTACCGATTTATTTTTTGGAAAAAAGAGTGCCTCGTGTACGTGATGCGTCTTCGCCTTGGCTCCGGGTACCCTATCACCTCGGAGGGCCACACGTTTTATAAAACCCATCTTTCATCTCTCGTCTTGGCTCCAGGTACCAGGAACCCATCTTCTTGGAGAGCCTCACGCTTCGTAAAACCCAGTTTTGGTTTAGTTAACCTTTTTTAGGACCATATTTGACGATATTTTTATGAAAATAAATAATTTGACAAGTTGTGCCTTGGGATTACCCTAATAAACACATTTCAACCTGTACATTACCCATTATGTCCTGAACCTGTTCTTACCTGTTTCCAACCCGTCTACCACCACTTAAATTTTACTATATCACTAACATTCGTTCTTTGTTTTAATAGGTACTTGACAGATGGTATGCTATTAAGAGAGGCCATGACTGACCCACTCTTAGAAAGGTATAAAGTGATAATTCTTGATGAAGCCCACGAAAGAACATTAGCTACTGATGTTTTATTTGGGCTTTTAAAAGAAGTGCTGAAAAATAGGCCCGATCTTAAGCTAGTTGTCATGAGTGCTACTCTAGAAGCTGAAAAATTTCAGGGTTATTTTTTCGGTGCACCCTTAATGAAAGTTCCGGGTCGACTTCACCCGGTAGAAATATTTTACACCCAAGATCCCGAACGGGACTATCTTGAAGCAGCAATCCGAACCGTTGTACAAATCCACATGTGTGAGCCGCCTGGTGATATTCTTGTTTTCCTTACCGGAGAAGAAGAAATCGAAGACGCTTGTCGAAAAATAACTAAAGAAGTCGGTAATCTTGGAGACCAGGTGGGTCCAGTGAAAGTGGTCCCACTTTATTCAACACTCCCGCCAGCTATGCAGCAGAAGATATTCGAGCCCGCACCATCTCCGTTAACTGAAGGCGGGCCTGCTGGCAGGAAGATTGTGATTTCAACTAACATTGCAGAAACGTCTTTAACCATAGACGGGATAGTTTATGTTATTGATCCAGGTTTTGCAAAGCAGAAAGTTTATAATCCACGGGTTCGGGTCGAGTCTTTGTTGGTTTCTCCAATATCGAAAGCGAGTGCTCACCAGAGATCTGGTCGGGCTGGAAGAACACAGCCTGGTAAATGTTTTAGATTGTACACTGAAAAAAGTTTTAATAACGATCTTCAGCCACAAACTTACCCGGAGATTCTTCGATCTAATTTAGCAAATACGGTTCTTACTTTGAAGAAACTTGGTATTGATGATCTTGTTCATTTTGATTTTATGGACCCACCTGCTCCTGAAACTCTGATGCGAGCCCTAGAGGTTTTGAATTATTTGGGTGCATTGGATGATGATGGAAATTTGACTAAATTGGGTGAAATTATGAGTGAATTCCCGTTAGATCCTCAGATGGGGAAGATGCTTGTGGTTAGCCCTGAATTTAATTGTTCGAATGAAATCCTTTCAATCTCAGCTATGCTATCAGGTACGGATCACATTTTTGTCTTCCATTACTTTTCGTATATTGCTTAATACTTTATCATGCGTTTGTGTTCACCACAAGCTCTGAATATGGTGATACATGTACATGCTTACGAATATGCATTTTTTTTGTTTGGAAGTGGGGGTAGTGGTGCTTAAATGTCTGTTTGAAAATGGTGTTTCGGTGCAAATTATGTTATTTCAATAACAATCTTGTTTTTAATTAAAACGGTTTGGGAAATATTATGCTTTAAGTACACACTTAACTTATGACTTTGTTTAATCCATTCATTACTAAATTGGTTGAAATTGCTACTAGTAATTTGACCTTTAGTTAATCAGATAGTCAAACACAGATGTAGGTTACCAATTTACACTAAAAAACTAAAGTCATTGTCAAAACATACATCAAAACACTTTCTAGTTCTGTGTCATAGGTTGTCATCAGCAACTGTTTGTCTTGGATCCATGTCAACCACATGGTTGGCATGCAAACCATGGAATTTATAAACAAGTGCTGATGCAGTTAGTTGCAATTTCTCAGTATTCTCTCTCATGAAGCAAATGGTGTGGTATCAAATCTGCTGACTCACTGACTGACTACCGTGGCCTCTGTGATAAACCAATTTTTTCTTTAGTACCCAATTGCTTTGTCCGGCCCAGAGAAGCCCAGAAAGCTGCTGATGAGGCAAAAGCACGATTTGGACACATTGACGGGGACCATCTCACACTCTTGAACGTGTATCACGCCTACAAACAAAATAGTAAGTTGGCAAAAATTATCTCCATTGATTTGTTATAACTAGAAGCTATATATTATATAGATGTTAATCATTCTGCTAAATATGCAAAAATATATTTTGATCATGTAGGTATAAGAATATATATGCAATATTTCAATCAATTTTAAGCTGCAACTACTTTTGCCAAACATTCCTATTTCAATCAATTACACCTCATTTCTTTTTCTAACATCTAGCTCAGCGCCACAAACTAATTTTGCCAAAGATACCCTTTATCTAAGGGAAATGATTTGTACTTTACCTTCTTACTCTACTCAAGACCACCAAAAATATGTTTTTTGACCTTTTTTACAGTACACAGTGAAGGTGTAAATCTTTTTTTTGGTGTGCATGTACTAAAAAAGATGGTGTTCAAATCACATCCTTTTATATTTACAGCTACTAAAAGAATACAATTTGATTTGATGTTTATTATTGGTTTTAGATGAAGATCAATCATGGTGTTATGAGAACTTTGTGAATCATCGGGCTCTCAAGTCTGCAGATAACGTGAGGCAACAGCTTGCCCGTATTATGGCTCGGTTCAACCTCAAGTTATGCAGCACAGATTTCAACAGCCGTGACTATTACATCAACATCAGAAAAGCTATGTTAGCAGGCTATTTTATGCAGGTGGCTCATTTGGAGCGTACGGGTCATTATTTGACCGTGAAAGACAATCAAGTTTGTTTTTTCCTTGATCTTTTATGAAATGTACTATATTTTCTTGTAACATATGAGGAAGTTAGAACTTATTTTTTGTTTTATTTTTTTCAGGTGGTTCATTTGCATCCGTCAAATTGTTTAGACCACAAGCCCGAATGGGTTATTTACAATGAATACGTGTTAACAAGCAGGAATTTCATACGCACTGTTACAGATGTTCGTGGTGAATGGTTAGTATTTTTTTACGAATTTTGTTATTATTATTTTTGTTCTACCTCATTGTTATTCTCATTGATTGTATTGAAATAATATTTGTTGGCATCAGGATTGTCGATATTGCTCCACACTATTATGATCTTGAGAACTTCCCGAATTGTGAAGCAAAACGAGTTCTCGAGAAGCTATACAAGAAACGGGAAAAAGACAAAGAAGAGAGCAGAAACAAAAGATAGAAAAGAACCGTTTCGCCGGTTTTATTTTCGTCTACAAATTCAGCAAACTGTTCTAATGAATTTTATATGTATCTTTAGTTTAGCAACCGTTTATTTGTTCTTGTACGGATTCTGAACAACCTTAAATCAGTTCCAATTTTTGTTCTGTGTTACCTTAAGTTTTGTTTGGCTTCTTAGATTTACGTGAGTTCTTTGGTTGAGATTTTACCTAAAAGATTAGTTAACAAAGAAGTTTATTAATTTTATTATAAATATACAATAATAATATAATAAAGTAAAATTTTAGGTTAAGTTGGTCGTGTGCGTGTCAACCATGAAAACTCGTATCGTGTTCAGGCTGTCGGACACAATTTTAGGGTACATGTCAACTTTTCACTCTGTGCCTGACTAGTTTAACATCCCTTGGTTTTATTCAAAAAATGTATAGCTTCCTACTCATAATTAACCCTAACTGATCCTTAACAACATACTCAACTACTAACTGAAATAAACACACATCAAAAGAAACGAACGGCTCTGGTTCACGATGGACCAGTGAACGGAGCAGGCAATAGCCAAAACTATTCCCGACCTGCAAGTTGTTTAAAACCGTTGAAAAAAATGATGATGACAATGTTGATAAGATCCAAATGCCAATAAAGGGTAATATGGTCCTAAACCATGGCCACATTCATTAATATTTAGAAAATCATGTTGGCCCCTATTGTAAGTACCAAATAACATTAAGGAAACAACAAAGAACTGATCATCCAAACTCTCTTCATAACATGTTTAACTGACTAATCTTAACAAAGGCGCCATCGCTAATTCATCAAATTTGCGACGACATTCACGCTTAGCTTCTTCAGATTCATCAACTTCTTCTTCCCAAACAATGATCTTCAATTCCGATTCCTCGTTTCCTTTCGCAAGCCTCTGACGTTTATCGAGCAATTCATCAACCTGCTTATCAATCAACTCGATGGCTTTGTTGCGTTCTTGAATTTTAAGTCGTTGACTCCTAATATTATCTTTGGATTTTTTTGACCGAGTGTCGTGTCCTTCCTCTTTGTCCTTGAAAGAAAGCATTTCCATCAAACGGTTTCTTACGGGACCGACATCAAACCCGTGGGTTTCTAGTTCCAAAAGGGTCTCCAGCTGATCATCGATTTCAACTCTTGGATGATCAAACCGTAAACAGGATATCTTCTCAAAAACGCCTGAAAAGTCGACCATTTTATAGATTGCGTGGCGTTCACGAACACTTTCTTTAAGATCATCGAGTGGGCGGAAATGCGGGTTCTGCGGAATTACACGAAATGCTTCCATTGACTCGATGGTTTCCCAAAATGAACTCCGTTTTTCAAAACTCGGCCTTTGATCATTGCAATTTGTTGATTTAAAACTTTCAGGCAGTTTTTTGCCTGCAAATGTAGATAAAATGTAAGGGCATAAGCGTAAAACAGAAATCGGCATACATATTGTGGATTTTAGCAACCAGCCTTATTTCAATTGATTTTACCTGTGAATTGCTGAAGTGGCTCTGGTTGATGTCATACCACATGAGCACAAAAAAAAATGCTTATGTGAAGGGGAAAAACACTAGAAAGGATAAATTTATACAAGTTGAAATAACTACACTTTTTTAATCATACTTTTAAAATAATTAAATGGAAAATCATGTATAGTGTAAAAAAAATATTGTGTGAGTTTGAAAAATGATCTTTAAAAAAATTATATCTAAAATAACTTTTAAAAATGGCATATACATATACCCTGTAATGACAAATCACATGTAAGTCCAGCAACTTTTTTAAAAGAATAGCAAAAAATTGAACAGTTCATTCATAGCTACAATTGTCAATAAAATCTAACTTGGTTGTTAAAATTAATTAATATAGGTGTAAGTTGGTTTCTATTTTGCTTTTAAACTAAAGTTGGTTGCCAAAATCATGAAAAAAAATGTAAAACTTCTATTTTGTGCAGCTTGCCTTAAAAAGTAATGGATTTAGCTATAATTAAAAACTTCAAAAACTCAAAGAAAACACAGATAATTACCAGCGGACTCCAGAGTAGCTAGAAACCACGTTGAGAGAGGTTGATCTTCAGAAACTGTGTCGAGTGATTTCTCAACACCAATGTCAGAATCATAGTTACCGAATTCGCTGATGTAGACGCGATCCCCGAATTGGTACGCGCTGTACCAATTCGCAATTCGTTTCGTGCCAATTCGCTCAGGTACGGCGTACCGAATCGATCAGGTACGGCGATCTCTTTACCTCAAATTCGCTGTACCAATTCCGAATTCCAGCCGTTCCGAACGCTATCGGATTCACGATTTCGGTCTTGGAATTCGCTGGTTGGAGAAATCAAGGGTTCGCGATTCAATTCGCGTTTTCAAATTGATGGTACGGTGATCGGAATTGATATTCCGATTGTGCCGATAGGTCGGCAATCTAATGGGAACGCGATTTAGGGCGATATTTAGGTCGGGAATTTTTCAGGGGGCAGTAATTTGGAACGCGCTTTAGGATACCAAAGGTCTGGAACGTCTCCTCGGTTTCTTACGTACCATTAACAGCAATCATTCTTGAATCTTGACAAAATTTTGAATTAAATTGCTTCGTAACATCATCATTCTTGAATATTGACTTCTTCTGTCTTTTTTTTAATTTATTACACATTTTGATTGTTTCATATAATATTGGAATTTTGGTAATTTAGATTTAGAATTTGGTAATTTTTTTTTGAATTGTGTACATCGAACCGAACTACATGGTACACCGTACCGGTTCGTACCGAAATGAACCTACCCCCCTCCGTACCGAATACGTTAACTCTAGCGAATTGCGTACCCGAACCGCGTACCCGTACCGGAGCGAACCGCGTATTAGGTAACTATGGTCAGAATTTCCATTTTCTTTTTGTTTGGATGAATCTTGAAAATCTACAGAAAATGAAATATGAGTAATATGAAGAAGATCTTTTAAGTTAAAATTATATTATTATTTACTAATCTATAAATAAAAGTGATTGTGCACCTTGTGGTGAAGACTCGGTATTTAAACTAATTGTACGTCTTTTTCCTCGTTTTCCTTTTACCGGTTTATCAGATTTTTCCTGTTGCAAAGTCAACTCTACCCGCCTTCTATTTGGCAACTTCTTTACACTGGCATCTCCATTCTGGTGAATTACTACTGCAAACATAAAAATAAGTTTGCTTTTTAATCAAGAGATACTTGTAGATATAAATGTCAAGCAAATCAATTTAAAAGAAATTAAGTTATACAAGCCAAGGAAGTCTTGCGGTTTGTGGGTTGCCTTTTGTATGTCCTTGCACTCTTTCTTTTTGTTGATGTGTCGCCATCAATTTCCTTATCCTACATGAGAAACAATGATATCTACACTCACAATTACTAATTTCTGAAATAATAGATAGCTAACATGTTGATTTCAATACACCATTTTATGACTTGATTCATGCCCTGGTCACCTAATTTATAACAATTAGGAAAACTTAACCAAAAACTAGAGATCACAATTTTGGCGCATTTACTTGTGTTCTATTTCAAAATAGTCAAATCATACAAAGGGTCAATTCCATATATATCATTCTAAATTCCGTAGTATCAATATTTATCTTTCTAAAACACTAAAAAGATCATATTTATCCATTCCATGTCATGTATAATAGAATTAGTTTAGAAGGATGTATATGAAATTCTGAACTTAAAGAAGAATATATAAGAAACTATTCCATAGAAAAACTTAGCAAAAAGGAGACCGACTCAATCAAGTTGAAAGTTAGCTAGATTTCAACTTCGATGCATACAACCTCATAAACCGCTTTTTTGCAAAGATTTAGATAAACATTGTACCAATATTGTTTTTGCAACCGTAATGAGCACAGTAACTATTTATAAACAATTTTTAAAGAAAGGACAAAAAAGTGTATGGGGTTAATCAGACCCAGCCCAGCCCGTTTTGATCCATACTGAAAACCTATTTTGCCCCGTTACTCGCCCAGCCCATCTTGCCCACTCTAGCAAAAATAATTTATGGCATCATGAAAAAAGTGTAGGCCTCACGCACCTGATTGCCAGTTGTCTTAGGTGACAATGGAACACCCGACTGAGGTGTCTCGGGTTCACCCACATTTTGAGGACTTTTAGAAGTCAACTGCTTAGATTTCTGGCTTCGAGTAACCGTCATTGCCCTACATTGCAAACCCACAACAACAGGAATAGGAAATTTTTTGGTAACATGGTTTTCCTTAACAGTGTTTGGAGTTATTGTTAAGGTCGAATCACCTGCAGCTGCGAGATGAAAGATAAACAAGTAAGCAACATAAAAATTAAAAAGATCCAAACTATACTTTTTCATAGAAGCAATTTTATATATAACCTTTTAAAAGTTCAAATTTCCATATTTGCCCCAAATTTTGTAATATCATAGTCACAGTTCCAAAAGAATAGAACTCCCACATTTACTTATTCCATAAATCTAAATATTCGTTACTTATAACAGCTTGTTTTACTAAATAAACGAAGAGAACGTTAGGCATTATGAATGATGATTCACGGTGCTAACAATGTTCTTCTATTCCTTTATTCAAGAAACAGGTTGTTATAAGTAATATGTTTTATTTTATATATTATGTAATGTATAAATGAGAATTAAAAGGGTAAACATGATATTATGAATTTGGCAAGGGTGTATAGTAAATACCATATTTCTAACTTTTAGAAGGGTATATATAAAATAAAACTCTTGTGTTTTTACTTATATCACAAATGTAAAAAAATTATTTACTTATAACAGAATGTTTCACTAAACAAAAGAAGAGAACGATATGCATTGTGAACTTCACGATAATAACTTTGTTTTTCTATTTCGCTTATTCAATAAAACACTGTCTTATAAGGAACTGAATTTTATTTACTATGTAATGGGTAAATATGAGAATTTGAAAGGGTATATATCACATCTTGAAAACCGTGTGTGTGAATAATAAATACGAAATTTTAAACGTTTAGCAGGGTATGTATGAAATTAATCCTTTTAATAATTCCCTTTTAAAAGTTCATGTCAACCCCCTCGAAGTTTCATAATATCATATTTATATTACCAATACTTCTCATATCTACCCATTTCATTGTAAATAAAATAAACCAGTTAGGTATAACGGAGTGAAAATTTCACTGAATAAAGAATAGAATAACGTTGCTTTCTATTTGTTTATCCAATAAAACAGAACATGTTCTCACATATAATAGATTTTAAGTAAATATGAAAGGGTAAACATGATATTATTAAAATTTGAGGGGTAAATACAAAATCTTGAACTTTTAGAATGATGTTTTAGTGTATATGAAATTAATTGTTCTTCTGATTACATATACACCCTTTTAAAAGTTCAAAACTTTGTATCTAAGCCTCTATATTTCATAATACAATATTTACATTTCCAAGATGCTAGAACTCTCCTACCCACCCCTTTCATAGTAAATAAGAAAAAAATAAGTTACTTATAACAGCATGTTATCACGAATATAACATAATGTGTTGAGATGACTCAGCATAATAACATTGTTTTTTTTCAAATCTTCAATAAAACAAACTGTTATTAGTAACTTATTTTATTGTGTTTGTTATGAAATAGGTAAATAGAAGAATTTTAGTGTTATGAACGGGTAAATATCATATTATGAAATTTTGAGAGGTAAATAAGAAGTTTTAAACTTTTAGACAGACATGTCTATATAAAATTAGTTCTTTTAATAACTACACACCTTTAAGTAAAGCTTTCGGGCCTCTAGAACCAGCTGATAAATTCCCTTTCTTTCTTGCAGAAGTAATCATAGGGCGCTTCGGTTCAACACTTTTGTCTTGCTTAGCAGGCTGCACAAATAAAATAATAAAAAATAACTAATAAGTATGCTATTTTACTAATAAACTCCATACATTGTTTAATAAGAGAAATCCAACTCACCGTTCTCTTTACACGAAAAAGTTTCTTAGTTTTATCAACGGTTTGACCAACAGGTAGGTTACTGACTTCTTTACTTGCATCCCCATTTGATAGGCTCAGATCATGAGAAGGGACGCCAGACTTTAATCTCTTATAAGCCTTTATAAGTTTATCATTGCTGCCAAGATTTTTCGGTTTTGATCTCTTCATTGATGTTGTTACACTATGAGTTTGTTTATCAATACCAATAGTTGTGTCCTCAAGCGGGTTTGTACGGTTTAAGGTAACAGTTTCTCTTAATTCATCATGCTCAGCGTCATTAGAAACAGGAACCTGGAAAGAACAAAAAAACTTGAGACGTTATAAGATACTGTCATTCAGTCTTCAAAAACCCATATTCAAAGTATAAAGACTAGAATAAAAAAAACAATAGCTATATTCCCACTAGCATAATATCTGTTGCTGGATCATAAACAACAAAACTCGATCAAATACAAGCAGATAAGGGGGTGTTTGGTATTGCTTATTAAACATGTATCTGCTTATTGCATTTTCATACATTATAAGCTGTTATCAGGGTGTTTAGGATTGCTTTATTAAAACTACTTATCTTCTAATTGTGCTTTGGTATGGCAAGTGGACAATAAGCTGTTTTGAGGGTATTTGTGATTACTTAACCAAACTGCTTTTATTATTTGCGAGTGAAATAAGTTGTTTATTCAAAGCTGCTTCTTTCAAAAAGCAATAAGCAGTTACAATAAGTAATCTTAAACACCCCCTAATTATAATTAGATCACTCAACTGGATACCTGACAAGTGGTGAACCATTTGCCATCTTTCCATTCCACATGTGGTCTTAAGTCCAGATGACTAAATTCTTTCACCTTATTTGTGTGTTTAAAATATACAACGTATCTACTGTCAGCAAGTTTTTTGGTAATTACTCCACTCCACCAGCCAAAAAGTAAAAAAGCATCCACTTTTTCTAACAAACCAAAACTTGTAACCCTAATTTGAGGAATCAAGGGGCGAATGTCAAGATGGTCGATATTAACTCTTTGAAGCTCTGATTCATCATTGATCCCTGAGCAGTTGTACTCAGCCAAGAACCGATTGTTGCCCAAATCTTCAACGATAGTTGCAGGGAACCATATGTCACGCAGAATTTCTTCCTGTAAAGATATCTCCACCTTTATGCCTACCCTGAAGATGGATTCTGCTGTTTTCTTAATTTTACCCAAAAGGAAACGAAATCAGAACCATTTAACGCAGATCAATCCACTACACCACACTATCTAACAAATATTTTCCAAGATTCTAATGCAGATATCACATTCAAAGCATACAAAAATGAAAATGAGCGCAAAAAATTAGGCAAGTTAGTCGCTTAGCATGAATTTTCAATCAGATACATAAACAAGCACAAATCCTCAAAGAATGATTGGGCGTAATCACTCACCAGAGTTTTTACAACAAATCGCAGCACAACTACAGAATCATGTACTTAATGAAGAATGTAGAAAACAAAACATGCATAACCCCCCCACCCCGGCGGCGCAAAATGCAACTGAGAAATTAATACCCTAGATAGAGATCTCAAGAGGGTGTATAATAGCAGTAGAATAGAAAATGGGTATATGTAGCGTGGAAATGTGCTAAAGCTAAAATCATAAAAGCCCAACCCGTTTCCCGTGCAGGGCCCATTAGGCCATTTGCCAGCATCCCATTTCTGTCAACCCGGATTCAGAAATGGATTCCATGAAAAGAGTTATACACCACCTGTAACAAAGCCGGTGCACCATCTGTCTAGATAAACAGTCGACGACTTAATTCAGCTCAAAATCAAAGCAGACTTGTTACTGATTGGATAGAGATGACAGCCGACGGAATAAACGACAAGTTGTTCTCTTAAGCGGTTAACGAAATTGTTATACAATAAACTGTTGATTTACTCGTTACACCACCTAATATTAATGAAGAGGTTAATGACAGTTAGATCACTTAATTGGATACTTGACAACTGGTCATTTGTCATCTTTCCATTCCGCATGTGGTCTTAATTTCAGTAGACTAAATTCTTTCACCTTAATTGTTGTTTAAAATACACAGCGTATCTACTATCAGTGAGTTTTTAGGTAATTACGCCACTCCACCATCCAAATCATAAAAAGCATCCACTTTTTTTTCTAACAAACAAAAATCGGCAACCCTAATTTGAGGAACTGAAAGGTGAATCAATGTGAAGATGATCAATATTAACTCTTTGAAGTTCTGATTCATCATCAATCCCTGAACAATTGCATTCAACCATGTACAAACTGTTTTACCCAAATATTCAAAGATAGTTGCAGGGAACCGAATGTGAAGCAAAATTTCTTCCTCTAAAGACACTTCCACCATTGTGCCTACCCTGAAGATGAACCTTAATATTTTCTAAACTTTACCCAAATGGAAACGAAATCAGAACCATTTAATGCAGATCGTTCCACTACACCACTCTATCTAACAAGAATTTAAGATTCTAATGCAGATACCACATTGATTCAGAGCACACAAAATTAAGACATGTTAGTGGTAACGCTAAAATTATAAAAGCGCAACCTGTTTCTCGGGAAGAAGCCATTTGCCATCAGCCCATTTCTGTCTTCAGCTGGAAATCAAAGCACTGATCGGATAGAGGAGACAGTGACGGAAATAAACGAGCAGCTCGTGGAATTGAAATTCAATTTGGTTAAGAAGAAGAAGTGGACCAAGGGTTTCTCGTTCTTGTTCTCCCCCAATTCCCAATCTCCAAAACCCTAGTTTGTTTCTTGTCCCCCCCTTTTTTTAAATAATATATGAGTGACAGCAAAATGTATGATTTAAGTGTGATCATCTTTTACGCTGTGTTCCGGGTCTCGTTTAAGGAGAGAAAAAGAAAGGAAGGAGACTTGTTTCAGAGTTTTGTTTTAAGGAAGGAAAAGAAAGAAAATAAGAGGAAGTTTCAGTCATTAGCAACTTCTATTTCTAAGGCCTTTGGTAATTTATCAATAACAAATGATTCGTGTCAAACAAATTCATTAGTTAAGAAACATCTACTAGCTCCAGAATCAAACAAGATACACACAGAGGTAGAATTTACAAGAAAAGTACATGTCACGACATTAGGCGCGACTAAGGAAATGTAATGAGTTTTTAGGTTCCTGAGTTTGAACAGATGATTTTTAATTCTTAAACAACAATTTTGTATTGAATACCAAGAAAAATCTCTCAACAGTTTTGTATTGTAAATAATCAAAACTGATTCGTCTTACATGTGTTATTGTTGCAAAATGATGGTGTTCCTTTCATTTCAAGATCATTATCTAGTATTCCCCTATATGTAACTGCATTTAGGGATACCATTATTATCCTGCAAATTTACTTTAATTTGATTTTGTAAATGACCCATTTTGATTTTGTGAAATTTCTTGCTGAAAACACCATCTTTTTGTATAAACAGAAGTGAAAAAGATGATCTTTTTATCATCACAAGAGGAAAACACAATCTTTGATGGTGAGTTTCTTTGCAATTGCAAGTGATACAAGGCGTACTTATCGTGGCATCAAGTGTCCAGATTATCTTGGGGTATGACTATGTTTATGTTTATGCTAGGTTCAACTCGCCATCGTCATCTGACCAGTTTAACATCCCTTGGTTTTATTCGAAAAATGTGAAATCTAAACATGTACTTATTTCTATCACTAACCCTAATTGATCCTTAACAACATACTCAGCTACTAACTGAAATAAACACACATCAAAAGAAACAAACGGTTAACGGTGGACCAGTGAACGGAGCAGGCATTAGCCAAAACTATTTCCGCCCTGCAAGTTGTTTAAAACCGTTGAAAAAAACGATGATCACAATGTTGATAAGATCCAAATGCCAATAAAGGGTAATATGGTCCTAAACCATGGCCACATTCATTAATATTTAGATAATCATGTTGCCCCCTATTATAAGTACTCAATAACATTAAGGAAACAACAATCCAAACTCTCTTCATAATATCTTTAACTAACTAATCTTAACAAAGATTACTAATTTAAAAAGGCGCAGTCGCTAATTCATCAAATTTGCGACGACATTCACGCTTAGCTTCTTCAGATTCATTAACTTCTTCTTCCCAAACAACGATATTCAATTCCGATTCCTCGTTTCCTTTCACAAGCCTCTGACGTTTATCAAACAATCCATCAACCTGCTTATCAATCAACTCAATGGCTTTGTTGCGTTCTTGAATTTCAAATCGTTGACTCCCGATATTATCTTTGGATTTTTTTGACCGGGTGTCGTGTCCTTCCTCTTTGTCCTTAAAAGAAAGCATTTCCATCAAACGGTTTCTTATGGGACCGACATCAAACCCGTGGGTTTCTAGTTCCAAAAGGGTCTCCAGCTGATCATCGATTTCAATTCTTGGATGATCAAACCGTAAACAGGATATCTTCTCGAAAACGCCTAAAATGTCGACCATTTTATAGATTGCGTGGCGTTCACGAACACTTTCTTTAAGATCATCGAGTGGGCGGAAATGCGGGTTCTGCGGAATTGCACGAAATGCTTCCATTGACCCGATGGTTTCCCAAAATGAACTCCGTTTTTCAAAACTCGGCTTTTGATCATTGCACTTTGTTGATTTAAAACTTTCAGGCAATATTTTGCCTGCAAATGGAGATAAAATGCAAGGGCATATACATAAAACAGAAATCGGCATACATATTTTTGTGGATTTTAGCAACCAGCCTTATTTTAACTGATTTTACCTGTGAATTGCTGAGATGGCCCTGATTGATGCCATACCACATGAGCAAAAAAAAATGCTTAGTGATTACATACCTGTGTTTGCACCTTCAGCATCAACATTTTCCCTGCTTGTAGTTGCATTAGCACCTTCAACATTCAATGTATTTCTAACATCTTCACTTGCTTCTTCAATTTCAACTTCCATATCAGCACTCTCTTGACCAGCTTTGAAAGTGTCACTCAGTGGTTCGCTTGTATCATTCAAATTAACTGGAATAATGGCATCTTCCTCATTCTCACCACTTTGTTTAACAGTTTCATCACCATGTGCAACATCACCATGTTCTGTTGCTTCAACAGCTGCATCACTACGTCCAACATCATAACTTTTTGTTGTTTGACCAAACCTTTGTTGCCATAGTTTGCACTTCTCAACTATCTGTTCATTGTGTTGAGATTCAAAGTTTGCTATTGTAACCAATTCATTAATATTAGCCACCATGTTGTCGAATGCTTGAAGATTCTCATCCATAATTCTTAACCAATTCTGCAATTGTAAATGTTATCATAACTAGTCATAGTTACCTTCTCTTCTCTTGTTACCATAAATACTAGAGTTAATTGTTACCTTCTCTTCTCTTGTTAGTGAATTATCAGGCCTCCTATAGGCTGATAACATTGATGTACACGAGACTGGTGTATATGTTCCAATTGGCGTTTTCAAATTTAAAGGTGAATGGTAAATAAAATCATCTACAAAGTAGTCATGATAAAATATTTGTTATTAAGTGTAAGATGTGTATTATATGAAACTAGAGTAATTTTTACCTACCAGTATGGATGCTTAGAGATTGAGGCATGGTTCTTTGCTCTGCCTCATTTTCAACTAAGGTAATTATACTAAGTATAAGTAGGGTAATTATTTACATGAGTAGAGCAGTTATCTATATAACTAGTAGAGTAACTTTTTTCATATGTATAGCAATTATACCTGCATTCTCACCATCATCATCAACATCCAACAATGCAACATCATCTTCAACTAGAGTAATTATATTTACATAAGTTGAGCAAGAGTATTTTTTGTCAAATGTAGAGCAATTAGATATAGTGTACCTTCATTGGCACCAGCAGCTTCAACATCGTTCAACGCAACATCATCTTCATTGGCACCACCAACTTCAACATTCATCAGTGCTGTATGTTGAAAAACAACAGCTGGTTTTTAGTTCATATTTGAAAAGAGTAATTATGTTATTACATACCTTTCTTTGCATCTTTAGCTTCAACGTTCTTCACTGCCTTTGAACTCCCATCTTGAAAAAACAACAGCTGGTTATTAGGTTCTTACTTAAATAGAGTAATTATGTTATTACATACCTTTCTTTGCACCACTAGCTTCGATCTTCTTCATTGCCTTTGAACTCCCATCTTGAAAAAGCATTTTGTTCAAATACAACTCCATGTCGTATAACGTTTGTGTTGTAATGTAGCTTATTGCTGGTGTTTGAACTTGAGGAGCTGAAAATGCCCCATGCCTCTTTTGGAATTCATGTGTGTATAGAACCTATCATACAGTAATAAAAATTTAGTATAATATGTAATACCATGAGATGGTATATTTTTTAGGATGATATCATACCACAAGCAAAGTTATCGGCCCATTGTAATAATCATGCTCCTTCCATGTTTTTTTGGTTCTGTTTAAACAATCGATCATGTAGCTGCACCAATCCATGTTTGGTATTTCTGAAGCATCATCAATGAATTTGATGAATTTTTGATTCACCGTTGTGCTTTTTGTGATTTCACCCATTATGGTATTGAACAACACTAGGAAATTAATTTTAAAAAGCCTTCCAGCTTCCTGAGTGTTAGCCATCTTATTCTTCAGTTCTATCGCACCGACTCTTGTACTGTCAAATTGAACTTTGAAGGCGTCTATTGTTTTGTCAACTCCTTTTCTTGGCTTGTTCTTGTCAAGAACCTTTATTGGGCCCATTGGAATCCCTAGAACTTCATGTACTATTGATGGTGTTATCTTTAAACGATTTTCCCCCATGTTTAGCTCAGCCCTGTCTTCATCATAATTATTCAAAAGCCAATATGCTAAGACAGTGGGTAAACTCTTTATGTTCCATGAAAGTACAGATTCAAACCCCATTTCTTTAATTGCTGCAATTTGGGCTTCAGATAAGGCTTGAATAGCTTTGTGTAGGTTTCCTATGTCAACTCTTAATGAGAGTCTTTTGTTTGAAAAGTCCACAAATGGTTTTCTAGTGTTTTTACTTGGTTGTGTAACTTCTGATTTCTTGTTAGGTGTTTCAAAACCATCTTCAGAGTCTGCTACTTTTCTTTTTTTATCTTTTTTTCCGTCATCAGCAGATTTCTTGGATTTTGTTGGCGTTCCAAAATCATCTTGTGAATCTCCATGATTTTGTTTTTTGTAACGCATCGTCTCTATAGCTGCACCATTTTTCTGTTTTTCAATGGGTTGTTTTCTCTTTTCCATATCAACTGCCTTCTCTTGTTCATCTGTATTAAAGGAATCCAAAACGATTATTTAGTCGTAGAGTAATTATTCAAACATCACGCTAAATTTCTTCCTCTAAAGATACTTCTACCTTTGTACCAATAAACCTTGCTGTTTTGTTATTTTAACCCAAAGGGAAACGAAATCATAACAATTTAATGCATGTCCATCTTTGTTTTTTTGAACGGCAATGGCAATTCGGGCTCAGTGGCATGCCTCTTCATAGCCCAGGTACGTCCATACCTCATACAGGATTTCAACCGTCCATCGTTAGTTTGACGCTCGAGGATGGCGCCAACCCGTTCCAAGAGGAAACCGACTAGCTCGTAAAACCCCCTGACTTGCCTATGCCCGGAGAGCTCATCGGCAACCCCTATTAATGGCAGCAAGATTTTTGTGCTGAAGTGGGATTTGAACTTATGACCTTAGGGTCACAGAGCTCTTATCCACACTAGCTGATGCCACTATCTAACAAATAATTCAAGATTCTGATGCAGATACCACATTCAGATGATACAAAATTAAGACATGTTAGTCTGCATAACAAGAATTTTCAAACATAAACAAGCAGAAATCCTCACATTTTTATAACAAACTGCAGCACAGAAACAAATACTTACTGGATAATGTAGATAACAAAACATACACCAATCCACCCCCAAAAAAAATCCAATTGAGGAACTAAACCCTATAAATAATGATAGAGACCACAAGTAAGTGTGTGTGTGATAAAGCTAAAATCATGAAAGCGCAACCTGTTTCTAGGGAAGGACTCATTTTGCCATCAGCACATTTCTGTCTTCAGCTGGAAATCAAAGCAGACTTGTTGCTGACCGGACAGAGGTGACAGTCGACGGAAATAAACGACCAGCGGTTCGATTCTCTCAAGCGATTATCGAAGTCGATACAGAAGAAATTGTTGAAATCGTCGTTTCAGTCGCGGAAACCTACTTTGTAGAAGTAAAATTCAATCGATTAAGAAGGCGACCAACGGTTTCTCGTTCTTCTTCAGCCAATTCCCAACCTCCAAAACCCTAGTTTGTTTCTTTCCCCCTGAAGAAAAAAAAAAGAAATCAATAAGATTTAAAAAGTTGAAGCTCGTGTTAACGACACCGAGTTAACATGACTTTTGTTTGAGCTTAACAGGTTGTCTTAAAACATATATAAAAATCATGTATTTAACATGTCATTAGGTTAAAAGTTTATGTCTTACATGAGTTGAATAAATAAAACTTATTATAAAATAATATTTTCTATTAAGATTTGTATGTTTGGTGTTATTAGTTATATGTGAAATAAGAATATGATCAATGATAGGATTTCATGGAGACGTCGTATTAGGGTTTTAGGATGAGTGACCCGTTGTGTGAGAGAGTAGAGTTGTTTAGCAAAGATTTTGCGTATGTCTTGTTTCTTGTAGGTGTGTTGTGTTTCTTGTGACTAATATACTCTAGTCATACACTGCTAATTGTTAGATTACTGTTAGATTTATTTTACTTTATTACTCATTAATTTTATTTATCTTTTTCTTTCCCATGGAGCCGGGGGTCTAAACGGGAGCAGCCTCTCTATCCCTTGGGATATGGGTAAGGTTTGCCCTCATCACACCCTCCCCAGACCCTACTAATAGCGTTAGCTATGTGTGGGATTATACTGGGTACGTTTGGTTTGGTTTGGTTTTGATTAGTAATTTTAAATAAAATATTAAAATATATGTTAGATATTTAACTATTTAACATGATTATTATTTAATAGGAGAGAAAGGCGAAAAACTAAAATCTAGATATATATTCAGAAGTCGACACGTAGCAAATATAGTTATTCATTTATTATAATATAGGTTAGAAGCCCTGTATATTATACACGGTGAATAAATGCAGTGTTATATATACTTAGTAATAAAGATCTAATATTACATATTTTTGACATATTACATAATTTTTTAATATAAATTTTAAAATCGTTATATAGTTATTTTTTAAAGATGTTTTATAAAAAGAATGAAAGAAATGTTTAAACCATAAAAATGTTTTATGAACAAAGCTATTTTTTTAATTAAAAAATGTTTTATAAAACTAGTTCTAAAAATCATTACTATTTAATAGGAGAAAGAGGCGGGAAAAAAATTATAATTTTTTTATAGAAACTTGGATAATTAAATAGGAGAGGGAGACAAGAAAAAAAATGATAAAAATGAACATGAGAATGACACGTAGCACCCCAAAACATTTATTTATTAGTATGTATAGATGTATAGATAACCTGTTTAGACATGATAACAATCTTGTTTATATTTTTAAAAATATAAAAATTTATTATTTAGTTATTATAATATCATTCACTTTAAACAAAACCCTAGTTCTATATCATCGTCCATTCTCATCTTGTCTCCCTTTAACAAGAAAAATACAATCGTTTTCCTTCTCAGTTCTCTTCACCATAACATACCATAATGATGAATTATGGTTAATATGATTTAAGGGGATGGGAGACGAAAATAAATAATATATAAAAAGACCTAAATACCCCTCATTTAACGTTAAAATATGCACGAAATTAACTGAATTGATGAAAATGACAAATTAATATACATAAGTGTTTTTTTAATGAATGTGAGGAAAATGATTCATCCGCGTGGATGTAAGGGGGTGTTTGGGATTACTTATTAAACCTATTTATTGACTTGTTATTTTTTGTAATAAGTCAATAAGTTATAAGTGTGTTTGGGTATGGTAAAAGGACTTTTCAAAATAACATTTAGAAAAATGTATAATAAGTTGTTTTTGAAAAGTCATAATTTTTAACTTTTTATTTCTCTTTATTACTTTTAGAACTTTCCATTAATAAGTCAAGTCAAACACTTTTTAAAAAACAACGTATTGACTTATTTACTTTATTCACCACATAAGTTCCAAACAATTTTTTTTAAAATTTATTTTAAAAAAATAATAAGTTAATAAATTTTTTTAACAAAAATAACTTTTAGGCTGTGTTTGGGATTACTTATTTGAAACTCCTTATGACTTATTCAAAAAGGTAATAAGTCATAAGTCATAAGTCACAATTTGTAACTTCTCAAAAACTTTGGGATTTTCTTTGAAAACTACTTATTGACTTATGCTATAAGTTAATAAGTTATAAGTAATAAGTAAGGATGGACTTACTTCTTGAAAAATGGTATAAGTAGGCTAAATAAGTAGCTTTCCCAAACACCTTATTAACTTATATAAGTTAATAAGTTAATAAGTAGAGTAAATAAGTAATCCCAAACACCCCCTTAAGGTTAATAAGTAATCCCAAACTCCCCCTAAATATCAGTTTATTATGTGTAGTATTATTATTATTGTTTTTTTTTATGGTATTTAAGTTTTTGTATTCTTTTAGAACCGGTGACATTCGATCGACTCACCTCCTCTCACCGGCGTACAACGATGGCGCTCGCAACATCTATTCTGATGTTTCAACCGCTATTCTCCACAAACACCACCACCCAATATACTCCCTCCTCGGTATCCATCGTAATCGGAAACAAAATAAAGAGGGCAGTTTATCAAAGTCAAAAGTGTACCATCACCGTCAAGGCCATGGCCGGTGGTGGACTGTACTCCGCTCAGCAATTTGAACTTACTCCCCAAAACGTCGACACCGTTCTCGATGACGTCAGGCCGTACCTAATCGCCGACGGCGGCAACGTTGACGTTGTATCCGTTCAAGACGGCGTCGTTTCTCTTAAGCTACAAGGTACGATTTAAGGCTTTTATTTCCCCCCCGGTTGTTCATTAAATGAGGATCTAATTAACTGTATTCGTGCTATGTTGAGGTTAAGGGGGGTGTTTGGATGTATGCAAATTAGTTTCTAGTGTTTGGATACATGTTTGTGTTTATGATTATATAACTAATTGACAATAAAAATCAAATATTAATTAGGGGCGTGTGGAACTTGTCCAAGCTCAACAACAACCATGAAAATGGGGATTGAAAGAATACTTAAAGAAAAATTTGGAGATGCTGTTAAGGATATTGTTCAAGTTTATGATGAACAACCCGCTGAAACAACCGTTGAGGCAAGATTTCTACTTTAATTGTAGAGGTGGCAATTTCGACCCATGGGTCCATATGGGATTTCAAGGGCTGGCAAAACGTGTTGTGTTATGCTAAACGGGTCAGACACAGCACGGCACGATTAACACGGTATTAAACCTGAACACGACACGATTAAGTAAACATGTCATTTGTTTAAACACGAACATGTTTAATAAACGGGTTACATGACACGACCCGTTAAACACAATTAAATACAACTTGTTCAGTAACACGAATGACAAGACACGACCTGTTTTAATACGATTAGTATTTAAGAGTTCATTTTTTTAGGATATATCTTATATTCAATTATTTAAAAAAATTAGGAAGTTATATAGTTTTGATAAAAGGGTTATAAATGTATCGTGTGGACCTGTTAACCCATTTAACACGATTAGTTAAACGGGTTGAACCCGTTTAGACACGTTTTTAATCGTGTCATTGACATATCAACCCGTTTATGACCCGAACTCGTTTAACTCAAACCCTAACCTACTCAACACTGCGTCTAGTCAAGTCGTGTTAACGGGTGGTGTCATAAATTGCCAGCTCGGGTTTGTTTTATCTCAAACGGGTCTATTGGGTTAAATCAAATAGTTCAGCAAGAAGAGAAACGGATTTAAAGTTGACCAAAGTCTATTCTTAACGAATACAAATACAACCTTCCAAATCCATTTTTTTAAAGATTGAGATTTTCTGTAGCGGTAATGCTTTTGTGATCACAATTAAGACACTAATTTATAAATAAAAAATATGAAATACAGACAAAAAGTGTTTGCAGGCGAACCCAACCCAGCCTGACATGTGTCAATATGTACTAAAAATATACCCGTCTCACCCGAACTTGTTCTGACCCGTTACCCTTGCAACCTCTTGTTTATGGGTAAGGGAAACCGTGGGAAAATGCATTGTACTATTCACTTTCTACTGATAAATGCAACCTACTTAAGTTTTTACTATTTAAGGCGACGGAGTTACCATTTTCCTACCAATGGATGTAATTTGTTGCATTAAACAGTAAAAAAGATGTAACTTTGTTGCATAATTTGCATTAGCCGATTAAAAACGGTAAGGCTTGTTGTATTTAATGGTCAAAGAACCGTGTTACATACATTTCAACAAGAAATGAATAATACATTGCATTTTCTTGCGGTATGCCCTTAATATAGCAATGATATATTGTATGTTGCAATTGCAGGCGGTGAATTCCCATCTTGAAATACTGAGGCCCGCCATTGCCAACTTTGGTGGAAACGTGAAAGTATTATTGGTAAATGGCGGGGAATGTGTTGTGAAGTATACTGGGCCTGAGTCAATCGGGTCGGGAGTCAAAGCAGCAATCAAAGAAAAGTTCACTGATATTGAAAATGTCGTGTTGACAGAGTAACTTGCTTTAGAGCTAAAGAAACTCGGGGAACACGAACATTGCACTTTATAAAATTGTTATAGGATCATTACATACTTTAACTCGTAATATACTTGTTATAAGATTTATTTGCGTAAATTTAAAAAGCGTACCAAGAGAGTGCTTTGTATGAAGAAGTATGATCACGACTCGTAGGGGTGAGCATAAAAAACAGTTAACCGAAAAAAAAAAAATTTGAACCGAGTTGGTTTAAAAGCAGACCCACCCATTAGGCCTTCTTGTTTGGCCTTTTTACCCTGATGGCTAATTGCCTATTTTAGTCTGGTTTTTGCGACTGAAAAGTTTGAAGTGTGCCCAAGTTAAAATCTTTAGTTTAAATTTTTGGTTATTTTGGTATAACCAAACCCATGCAAATAATTGACTAACCAAAACCTAATTAACTGAGCCTGGTCGGTTTTCAAAACCTTATAAACGAAATTTTCGGTTTTGGTTTGGTTAGAGCCTAAAATAGACTCAAACTGACCCATGCACAACCGTAGGCCCTAACAACTCGTGTATTGTGTATTTCTGCGTCTTCAAACATTAATTTGAAAACTATGGGGTCTAGAGGTGCACATTCAAACTGATTCAAGATTTGAAACCAGTATTCGACATGAAACTGATAGCAAAACCGGCCTCAATCCAATCCAAAACAGTTGAACCTGGTCCGCCAATTTGAAATCAGTTTGAGAATATATCCATTGAAACCGAATCAAACTGGAACTAAGACCATTTCAAACAAAACCAGTTGGTTTTTCCCTCTTATAAACTGGTGTCTAACTGGTTTTGTTCAATCCGTTTTTTTTTTCTTTTACTTGATCTGAAGTTTTAAAACAGATTCGGTTTGTCCCAAAATCAAGTTACCATCATGTTTGGATTCAAATGAATTTTGCATGAGCTTAAAAAGCCCAAATGCTTTATCATTTCAGACTTTCAGTTATGTCACAAAGCAGGCAGGTTATATTCTAAATCGCTAAATTGCATAATGATAGGGCCACTAAAAGCATTAGTAGCAATGTAGAATTTTATTTTGTTGATAGGTTGGGTTTGTTGGGCTGTTATTACTTCTTCGTTAATTCTATTGTGTTGCTAATTGGGCTCAAAATTCCAATCCCAAAAATGAAAAAAAAAGAAGCAAAAAATCGAAAATCAAATTCTCAAAACGATTAGAAAAGCAAAAATCGAAAATCAGTCCGTTACAAAACACATCGAAAAAAAAAAAGTGAGCGTTTACAGCCTCGCTTCCTGTTTTAGGTAAAATTTAAACTGATCCGACTCGTGTACACCCCTAGTTAATCTTTTAATGTTAAATACAAGAGCTATCGTGAAGTTGATGATATGAAGTTTTTTGAATATACAATTTAAGAGGTTATAAACAATAAATATATTTTGATGGTGAATTACACTTTTTGTTGCTTCTAAAAAGAATTAAACTTTTTGTTGAACTCCGTTTAAATTCATTTTTTATTAACAAATTTTCTTCTTAAAATACTACATAAAGTTACACTTACAAGATTTAAACTTACACCACTTTTATGTTGATGCAATCACGGATGACACTAGGTGACTAGGCCATAAAGCATAAGCAAATTCATTTTTTTTTAATTATACATATTAACTATTTTCTTAAAAAAAAAAAAAAAACGAAATTTGACTGGTCAGACAGTCAACAGATTCTTCAAACCCTTTGTAGTAGTACTCATATAATTAGATAGTGAGTTTGGATCTGAGAAGGAACTCAAACGGTTTATGCTTATTTATTATCGTATTCTTTACGTTTAATTTTAAATATATTATTCAAATCCAGAATCTTTTATGTTAGATCAAGAAGTTGCAACCGTCTATACAAGTGAAACTCAAACCGACTCTCAACCTATTATAGGAGATACATTGAACTATTCCTTTTAAATAATCGTGAATCATTTTCTAGTTATTAATGTCTAAAATATATTTATTTTTTAAATATAATGTAAAAGGAACATTTAATACAGGGAACATGTCGGTTAGTGAAATGGTGACATGTGATTTCTATTGTTGTGGTTTGGAAGTGACACGTGGTTTTTTTTTCTAGTCATAACCATATAATACGCCGGCCGGTAACACAGTTACGACATTCCTCAATCCCACCGAAACCGTCCACGACATATATTCCCTAACATCCGATTATTATGCGACGGCATCTTTCTGTCGTTCGGTTTTTTTATTTATTTTTTCGTACATATTTTAATCAATTTCTGTTTCTGGTTCGCCTGCTCCCTTAATTGCATTATACTATAGGGAGTAGTTTCACATTACCAAATGACTAATTTATACACTTTTCTTTTAATTTATTGTTATTTTTATATTTTTTATTTGTGTCGTAGATCCATATGAGGACTGGCGTATTATACATATGAGCGCGTTAAATATATATTTAAATCTACACATAGTACTACCACTGGGGTTGGTGTCCCAATAATAGAGGAAAATCCTCTAGAAACATCAAGGTTTAAGAAGGTTATGGGTTCAAGTCCCACTCATAACATGAATTAAGAAATTTGTCTTTCAAAAAAAATCTACACATAGTACTAAATGGTAAAATATTTTTACAAAGTTGAAAAATAACTTATTATTTATAAATTATCTACGTACACCAAGGTTTAAGAAGGTAATGGATTCAAATCCCACTCCTAACATGAATTAAGAAATTTGCATTTAAAAAAAAAAATCTACACGTAGTACTAAATGGTAAAATATTTTTACAAAGTTGAAAAATAACGTATTATCTATAAACTTTTTGTTTTGTAACTTGTTGTTTATGAAATGAGTAATATAAAAGTATATACAGTAAAATAGTTTAATATATTTGTTAATGTTAGATTGTTAGGTTATTTTGTATACATTGACCATGTTTTTTTAGTAATGTAAGTAGTATTAAAACTAGCGTGTTTCGGCTCGTTAAGTTAACATCAAAACATTGACAAAGATAAGTACGGCGTAACGGTGGTAACGCTGTTTTCAACGCATTGTGGCGGAGACATTGACCGACTAATGCGTAACCCTTTACTTTACAAGGTTGTTCGCTACCCCCTCCAACCTCCCATTTTGGTCATGTTTATTCTCTGCTACCAACAACACGATATTATTTGAAAAAAAATCAACTACAAAAAGAAATGGACTCGACATATATCCTTGGTGGAAGTCCACATATACAGGGAAGAAATATATATCCCCCACCGGTGCACAAACACTTATCTTAGCATTACCATGCATATCCCTAAACATGATCCTTCTTCTTAGACCGTCCCAAATCACTCCCCGAGACACACTATCATAAGCCTTTTTAAGATTGATGAACACCATATGTAAATCTTGCTTTCTCTCCCTGTACTTTTTCATTAGTCTCTTTATAATATATATCGCCTCCGTATTAGACCTCCCTCACATAAATTCAAATTGAATAGTTGAAGAGTATTGTTTAATTAGAAAAATAGATGGGAAAATTAAATATACATGGGAAGGGGAGTTAATAACTTAAAACAAAATTTTGATTCCTAATATCATCTTTTTTAATTTAAATTAAAATTATTCTATGAAACTGGTGTTTGTGATTTGTCCGATTGACATCACGATTGCCTCTTGACCTATTAACACCTGGTGTTTCTTGCATCTAAGTGATGCACGTTCAAGCCTCATAAAGTAGATAGTATGTGGTTTTTTAAAACCTTCACGGATGGTTCCCTCCCCGTGTCTCTCTAATCTCACACTTTATAAAAGTTTAACCCTCAATCTTAAGTATAAACGGAGATTCATGACAAAGACATTTTAGAAACTACCTTGATACCGTTGGTCATTTGGTGCAATGGTAGCCCCAAGACTTCTCATAGTGGAGGTCTTATGTTCGAATCCTGGGAACAGCAAAAAAAGGGTATGTGGCCAGCTCAGGGGGTTTACCAAGTTGGGAGTTCCTCCTGTGGTGGGTTGCCCTAGATATTCTAGGTGTTGCCCAAGGGTAACCCAATTATCCTAGAATATCTTGCGTTGCCGTTAAAAAAAAACTACCTTGATATTGATATCACGATCATTGACCATTTAATGTTTAGCGTTAATATGGTATTAAATTAACAGAATTTCTTACTTTACTAGCAACTTTCAACACCTAATTATCTATATTATTTTTTAATACCAAAAATATCAACACTTTAGGTGCAAAATGTTGAAGACTAAATATGGACCAACTTGCAAGAAATGGGAACATGAAATAAATAAATAAAGATAAGACGAAGGATCGACGAGAACACCCGTAACGTAATGCATGGATTTGAAACACTTTTGTATTTAATAATCCATATTATAATAAAAAAACTAAATTTTTTTGTCACTTGTTACTATCACATTCAATCTTATATTTTTTTTCATCTTCTGTCTTTTATTAAATACATCTTTTTTTTAATAATAATTTTTATTTAAAGAAAAATATTAATATATTAATAAAACACATTTATTTTAAATTATCTCTTATTTTAAGAAACTTTAAAATTTAATTATGAAATTTTTGTTTATAACTAAATAGTGATATAAGTTAAACTATAAAAATTAATGTATTCACCCCTTGTAATATACGAGTTTTTAAATATATAAACGTTTTATTACTAAGTATATAGTATTATATTTTATCAATCACAATTATTATTATTAAATATATAATATTATATTATATCAACCGTTTAATACACAAGATTTTAAGCTAGTTCTAATAATATAAAACAATAAAACTAAAGAGAGGGTTATCAGCCAACAAAAGATTAGGTGTTAATTACTTTGTCTAACATACCATGTTTATTGTCCATCAATATGTGTTTTTATGAACTTATATCTTTCTATAAAGACTAAATTACATCAAGCAACCTTTAAGTATATACTAAATTACACCCGCAGACCTTTATCTTTACTAATTACGCTAGACACTGTAATATCCAGGATTTTTCGAACATATTTAAAGCTTGAAAACTTATTCTTAGATAAATTTAATTCAATTTAAATCAATTATATTTGAAACACACATATGTATATAAGGCTTATATGTATACACATCTTATATAAAAATGAAATAGATCTAATCTTTATAAGTTGATAATTATTATTATAAATAATATAATCAGTAAACTAAATTACATTAAACTTGTAAAGTCTTATAAATTATTTTATAGGATTATAAAATAATAAAACCTATAAAACTTATTTGATATTTATAAAAACAAAACATATTGTTTATTGTTATAAAACCTAGGGACTAAAACTGCAAATTTCGGAACTTGTTTTAAAATAAATCCATGTCTTGTACATGAAATGATGAAAGCTTGAAACTCCAAGGACCAAAGGTGCAATTTGGCCAAACTTCCGAGACTGAATCCAGTCCCGAGTTCGAACCCCACTAGAACCGGTTTTTCCATCCTTCTATGCAAAAATCGCGTAAACGACCACATTCGGTGAACCTCGAGCTTCCCATTGAGCGTGCGACCCAAACCCGATGCTTATCAATGCTCGAATTAAACTCTAACCACCCGCAGATTCGAATTCGGATTCATTTTATTCATCCGTTAACTCCCCAACTAATTCAACAATTAATGGTGAAATTAGCTATAAATACTAGTTGTTATACCATAACGACATCACACTTGAACTACCTAAACCCTCAATTCCTTCGATTTGTACCTGCAATCGCCGATCAAACTCGTGGACAGCCGACCCAGAACTCAGAACCCGATCTCCCTCTTTGCAGCATCGTTTCAGGTAATTCGAAAGGCCATCGTCTTCATTTTCGTTCCATAATCGAAAGCCCTCTGTCAATTTCCAATGACAGAGGGATTTTCAAGTCATATTTCGATCTAGAGTTCATACGAAATTAGGGGAAAACTGGGAATGTGTCTATCGAATTGTTTTTCCGTGTTTAATCTTAGCGAGGCCCGTAGCCGGGTGGTTAGTTCGTGTGTGTGTTAACTTGGGTGGCCCGGGTTTGAACCCGGCCAGCCCAAGTTTTGGCTTTTATTTTTTTTTACACTTATTTAATCAGTTCTAATTCTTTTAAATTATTTTTATAAACATTGTTAAACTTTTATAAACTTAAAAACATTTTTTATTTACACTTTTACATTATGGAAATATGTTAATTAAATTAAACTTAGTTAAAACTTATAATAACTAATTCTTTAAAATAGTTTAAATACTTAAAAACTATAAATATGCTTTTAAAACTTTATAAAACCTATATTCTAAACAGAAATTATTATAATAAACCAGAAACTATAAATTGTTTTATATTTTTTTAAATAAACATATTATTTAGTTTAAACATTAAATTAATATTTAAAACTTTAATTTAATAAAAAAAGCTTATATAAATCTTATAAAAGTAGGAAAAGGTTTATGAAACTTATAAGTCAATTAGGAAACAGAAAATTTATAAACCCATACATTTTATGAAAATTTGTATCTATTTAAAAACATGAAGCTTGAATATCTATTAAAATAAAACAAGGAAATAAATATACATTGTTTATTTAAACTTAGAAATTTATAAACTTATATAAACTTTATAAAAACATAAACTTAAATTTAATAAATTACAAACTCATACATTTTATAAAACTTATATTTTATATAGACTGAAATTTATTTGTTTACATAAAACAGTATAAATAAATATACTTAATTTATTTTCTAAATGCTTATAAACTTATAAACATTATAAAATGAGACTTTAAAAACATTTGTAAAACTTGTAAACTCTATTTAAATACTATAAACTTAAAAGAAACATTATTTAAAACCTTTATCAACTTATGGTTCTATTTATAAACTTATAATCAAAATATAAACCTTATACGAAATTCTATTTAAACATAATTATTTATGCTTCAATTTCATATTATTTATTTAAACTTAGCACATTTTAAACATTATTTATTACAAGTTAAATTGTGAAATAAATATTTAACATCTAAATACTTTAATAAATGATTAAACAAAATATTTATTCTTATAAGATAATTATTTATCCTTAATAATTGAGAAAAGAATATTCAACTCTTCATTTTTTTTTCTGACACATTATTTAAACCTTCAACTTTTTTATGATGATTTTACCTTCTATTTTAATCTGCCCTCGGCTCGATCAATCATTTTATCTACTTAATTTTTTTACTTTTTTGACATTTTAAGTTTCAAAATAAAACCATTGTGTTAAGGCTAAAGAGAAATCTCATTAAACTTGAAGGAATATCATTGTTAACTCTTATTAGGATTTTGGTTCACGAAATGTTTTGAAATTATAATTGGAATTGGAATTGAAAGTTAAATGATTTATTTGAAAATCCATAATGTCTTTTGGTTGATATATTTGTTAATTGAATTACAATGTAAAAATACATAAACAGACAAAACTACACCATATAATTAACAAAATATAAAACAAAAATCCAAACTCAAATAAATTTTAAACAAAGATGGAAATGAAACAAAAAGCAGTTACGGTTAAAACGTATATTATAAACATTCATGTGATTTCTTTTGAATTGTTGAGGGATTATGAATCCATTAATTGAAGGATTTAGTTCGAATTAATTTCAATTACAATTACTTTTAGCCAACCAAACATTCAAAATGAATTAAATTTAAATTCTAATTCCATTAAATTCATATATGAATTACTATCAACCAAACATGCTCTTAATATTAGGAAGATTTATCGGTAAATCCGTAGTTTAAAGTAAAAATACTATTATAATATAATAAAAAAGGATAAAATTGAAAAGTTAATAGAACTTTAAGAGTAAAAACACTATTAACCAAATTAAATTTGTATCTACAAAGATTCATCCCAACATTATTTCGTACTTAATTTGATTTGTATTAGAGCAAAGACTAGTATGGTTTCTTGAAGATCGCATGTGGTTGCTCTTGTTATATTTTGTTCTTTCACCTATGAGACATTTTACAAGGTTCTAAGTAGGTCACATTGTCATTAAGACGGGTTATTTGATTAACATTGTTAATAAATACGAACTAATGTAACCAACCTCGCAACAATAAAATGTTTTTTACAAGTGAATATTAGCCTAACACATTATATGATTTTATCATGGATATTAGTCGAGAGATAACCCATAAGCCACACTTTCATGAATTTTAAAAAAAAAACTGACGGTTCTTTATCGTTTTAAAATAATAGTTTAAATCAACATAAAATCTAATAAAAAAACCTAGTTTTGAGTAATGTAACAAAGATGTATCAAGATAATTATGATATTGTCGATGTAAGATTGTAACAATGCGTCATAGGTATTAACAAACGATATTAGAGCCGGATTAGGTTTTTATTCACCCTTTCTTGTGAACATTGCAAATAACAAAGGATTTGATTGTGGCTATGTAATTAGATCTAACTCTTTCCCCAAATCCAAAATCCCACAACTCAAAAAGGAAAATAAAAAGACAATGTTTTCTATGTCCTGTTTGATAGTGACAGATATAACGGAGATATTAAAGTTATAATAATGACTATGTATGTAACGTATGTCTTCTAAAAATACGTAAACAAGGCAATAACGTGCGTAGAGAAGAAAACAAAGTTGAAAACTTGGTAACAAACAACGTATTGTTATTGGATTAGGAGAATCAACGAGTCCAAATCGCTTTTGTTTACACCTATTTAATTCTTATTAGACTTGTTTTCTAAACAACTTCAATGGTCAAAGATTGTGTTTTCACATTAATAAGATGTTATGTTGACAACTTAGTCATTGATTATTTTAACAAAAAGACTCATACACATAGATTAATCCAATTACGATTTGAATTCATAACCTCTTAATTGTTGAGTCTTAGAGCAAATGTTAGTTCGTTTTTATAGTGGAAATGAAACGCGTTATTGAAAATCTTAGGTAACATTTGATTCAACTAATTTGGAACAAAACAGTTGAATATTTCTTTTAACGTGGGCACGAGTTATGTTCGTTTAATGGACAGATCTATTATGTGGAGATTTTCATAGTTAAGATTATTTTAATAAATTATAATTAAGAAAAGTCCTTTGAAAATAGCTGTATGGATATTTCTCAAAAATAACCACCGGCTTTTGACACCTGGAAACATTATTGTTGATAAGCAGGCGGGGTCGTTAATTCCTACCAATAAAACTTTAGGAGATATTTTATTAATATTATTCTTTATTTTTTGACTCCCTGTTTTTTTTATTTGCTGCATTAGTTACTAGGTTAAAACTCATGTATTAAATGAGTGGAATAAAGATAACTTGTTATAAACTGGTAGCTTCTATGAAAATTAGTATGTTAGATGTTATTAGAAAAATAGTTATTTTTTAAAAATATTTTATAAAAAAAATGAAATAAATGTTCAATTTATAACAGTATTTTCTGAACAAACATATTTTTTGTATAAAAAACGTTTTTATAAAAATAATTATACAAATAATTATTATTTAATAGGAGAGAAAGGATGGAAACAAAATAAAAAAACTAAATAAATTTATATAATTAATAGGAGAGGGGGGGGGGGGGGAGATGTTGAGAGTGACAAGTGTCTCACCAAAACCTTTATTTAGGATATACTATACATTAGTTGAAAAATTAGCCACTAAATACCCAAAAACATATATATACATACCAGTGGGTGTTCGTGTGATGTGACGGAGAATAAAATACTTAGGTTGATAATTTTATGGGTATGCATAGTACGTTTCAGTTCGGGTTTGAGCCATAACCATAACCAAAATTTTTGGTTAAGGTAATTCAAAAACCGATCAGTTTCAATTATTTTGGTTTTGGTTAATAGGTTATGAACATTGGGTCGGTTCGTTTTCGATTAATTACCAAAATTTTAATCTAGACAAAAAATATGAACTTGAGCTGAAAATGTTAACTTGAGATGAAATACTCAAGAAAAAGAACTCACTATTGTCGGTTATGAACATTGAGTCGGTTAATGTAAGTCAGGGCTCGAGCCGGGTTGGCATGAACCATGGTTGTGTCGTATCAATGTTTACCAGTGTTCAAATACATATATAGAGGGTGCCCACGTGATACGACAGAGAACACAGACACTGGTAATCTTGTAACATGTTTTTAATTAGAAAAAAAACTATAGCAATATCATACTCAAATTAAAGAGAATAAAATGTTTGTTTTACGCGAGCCGAACCTGTTCTGAGTGAACAACATCATTGTCGTAATTCGTATTATCAAATCGGTATTAACCTTTTTGGTTTTCGACGACATGAACCGGTAATTTTTTTATTTTGTTTTTTTTCTTTTTTATTATTTAGTTTTATGTTTCTCTTTCATTAACATTATTTTTACCGTTGCGCATACATTTTCATTTATATTTTATTAACGATTGACCCGACACCCACCATGAAACGCGGGTATAACCATCTAGTTATATATATAAACCAAGAAATACCAATTTACGACATAAAAAATATCATCATTCTATTACCGAGTACATAGTTTTGCTCACCTCTTTCTTTAATTCTATTTCCTTTTTCCTATATTTTTATTAAAAAAAAGAAGCATAGGAGTATGTGTGTATATACACGTACATGTTATAAATACCATATTTAAAAAGAAAAATCTCAAACATAATAAAATCAACTAAAATATAAAAACGTTAATATGATTATTTTAGTTCTCTGTAAATTATTTGCTCCGAAACAAATACCCTTCTGTATGATGAGGTTCAAATGTTAATCACTCTTAAACATAGTGTTACGTATACGTACCAAATAATGTTACACATACGTAAACACTATGTGTCACGTATATGTAACATTATTTGGTACGTATATGTAACACTTATCGTTTCCGTATTTATGTTCAAAATATATGTTCACGATACTTAAATACTATTTTCAAAATTAAAAGAAAAAATAATTTATAAATTATGTGATTGTTTAATAGTGGTTAACACGGTTATCACATAAAAAGTTGGTTGATATTTGAACTCTTCCCCCCTTCTATGACATATATTTTGCAAAATCAGTTTTAATTACATTTTTAGATAACAACGAGAACGACGTAAACATTTGTACATTTTATTTTAAACGTGACACATGAGATGGTTGTGTAAGTGTCCATCTCACTCTCTTTCTAACTCACAATATATATGTCAAACATTACATACAAATAAATTTAAATCTATCCTTAAAATTAATTTTATAATATATATATATATATATATATATATTTATATATATAAAAAAATCCAATTTATGACATAAAACAAAATATCATAATTTATTCTATTATTGTAAGTTGCCCGTACATAAAATATCACATTTTCAGCATATTTTCAAAACCAAAAGTAGAAATCAATCATTGGAAATAACCTTTTAAAAACAAAGAATAGGTAACTTTTATATTACATTATTAACTTTATTTATATAATTTCTTATATATTACAAAGACCCGAAGTATATATATTCATGATAAAATAAATAAATATTGATAAAAGAATTAAAAAAATCTAAAAAACTTATTTAAATCATAGAGAGTACAATAAACTAAAACAACTAACTTGTCATCCACAAAAGAAAAGGTCCCGATAGTTGTGTGGTACCCTCATCAGTCATCACGCAATCTCACGTAACAACAATTAGTATTTTATTTTTCTATATTTTATTTTTATTTATTTTAAGAACAACAACTACTATTTAATCCCATCATCAACCTTACTCTCATATTCCCTTTTTCTCCTTCAACAACACAACCCAACCAAACCCAACTCAACCCGACCAGACCATGTTTCTCTCTTCTTCTTCCCCGTTGAGAACCAAAAAGACCCAAGCCATCGGGATCCCCGTCCTCGACCTCTCACTCGACACCACCACGTTGTCCCGCCACATCATCACCGCATGTCAAGATTATGGTTTCTTTAAGCTCGTAAACCACGGAGTCCCTATCCAAGTCATCTCCAAAATGGAGGAAGCCGTTCAAGGGTTCTTCTCCAAACCCGCGTCTGAAAAAGTCAAAGTCAAAGCCAACCCACCTAGCCCGTTCGGCTACGGGTGCAGGAACATCGGTTATAAGGGTGATGTGGGTGAACTCGAGTACATTCTCCTTCAAGCCAACTCTCTTTCCATAGGCTCGGACACATTCAACATCGTCGCGAATCAACCAACAAATTTCAGGTATGTAATCTATAATGACAAAGACGTGTGACTCGTTTAAACTTTTAACTTCATACGAGTAATCATCAACTATTTTACCAACCACAAAACATGTTAACCAATCTTTGACAAAGACATGACATGCTTTTAACAGCCGATAGAAAACCTAGAAAATGTTTATTGTTTTATCAAATTTATTAATGGTCCAAACGTATTAACTGACCAATGTCCCAATGTGTTCATGGCTTCAATCTAGTACATAGTTTTTCTCATCCGATTTGTCCATAAATTGACCAACATTTTAATGAGTAGGAGAATGTATTATTACATGTATGAGTTGTGGATATGTCTTACGACACATGTAGTGTTCGTCGGTTGTACTCACCTGTAGTAGGTCTCCTTTTTAAAAAATTAAATACAAAGCATTGATTTAAGTTTCAACCCCTACAAGGTGATAGAGTAGGTCAAAGTCAACTCATTCACTTGGATTAAGTTCAGTTCAAAATCGAATCGGATAGATTGGATTGGTATATGTGAGATAAATGTGGCTTTGATGATCTAGCATTATTGACGCGATATATGTTTTTCTTATAAAAGCAGTCGCCTATTAAAAAGAATATATTTATTTGTATATCATATGAAAAAAATTATAATATAACTGGTGGTTCGGCTGCCACGCTGGCCGATGATTGGGCTCCTAGAAAGTAAACATTATTATTAAAATTAGGTCGTCTTTTTGTTAATGTTTCAAAGCGCGAGGTCCACCCCGCTTTTTAGCCGGCTTTCTCTATTTTCGTTTGATTAATTTTCCGAATTTTAGGGATTTCATTTCACATAATGTCTCATCAAATTAATATTATATTACACTGTATATATATGATTTAATACATACTTTATTTTAAATAAAAAAAACCTAATAAATATTTGTATATATTTTGTTTTAAATGTAATCCATAAGGGTGGTAAGATATATAAATAAAATTGTACATTGCATTAAATAAAAACCTACTTTTGTTCACTTTCAATTTGGACATTTTCCTTAACATAAAATAATTAAACAAACTATATTTTCTTTCATTTTGGTCGATAAATCCTTTAAATTGTTGTAATGAAGTTTAAAATCTTAAAAAAAGAAAGAAATAAAAGTGTTTTTTTTCGGATTTTTTATAAATATAGTTATTTGTTGAATACCAATGTTTAAAATTTGTAAATAAAAAACTGAACTTTCATTAAATAAAAAGCCACTAGCAAGAGATAATATGTGGGTTTTGAGATCATGCCTTACGTAATCTTAAGGTTATTAACCAATCACTTTATTAAGCGTGTGTGTATGACACCAAAGTCAAACAAAGAAATCAAAAGTCAAAATAGCTTTACTTGAGCCTCTTAAACACTCTAGGGTAACGTATTATCATTTCTTTAAAATGTCAGTGATTATTAAAATAAATAAATAATTGTTTTAATAATTAGTAACATGTTTAAAGAAATGATAATAGCGTCGATCAGTAATTATTATAATAAATAAATAATTGTTTTAATATCCAAAAACAATATGAGTCATGAATGGTGACAAATTATAATGATGTGTCGTAATAGTACTGGTTTTGAATAAAACGGGAAAAAGGAGATCGGGAACAGTCCATGTGTCGGTACCCATAAATAGAGGGGACAAGTACAATACTTTTCATACCCAAATTGACTAATCTTAAGAGAAGGTTAGGTGACCATAATCAAACTTTTTAGCTAGGATTTTTATAAATTATCTTGTCTATCAATTTTAATTTATAATAAAGATTTGATAAATTCTAGTGATCTGATAACTCTTGACTCTTCTAGGGTTCCGCCCCTGATGACTTTGTTGGAAAAATAAGTTTATATTTCTGTAATAATTGAAAGTTACAAATTTGAAAATTGTATTTCTTGTGTGCAGATGTGCTGTAGATGATTACATCCAAGCAGTAAAGGAATTAACATGTGGGTTGTTGGAAATATTGGCACTCGGTCTTTCATTACCTGACACGAACGTTTTTAGTCGTTTGATTCAGGATGTCGATAGTGATTCGTGTTTTCGAGTCAATCACTACCCTGGGATCAAGCACGAGACCAATCCACCAAAACCCGCTCAGCGAATTGGGTTTGGGGAGCATTCAGACCCTCAGATATTTACCATTTTGAGATCCAACGACGTACCTGGCCTTCAGATATCTACCGTTGATGGATTGTGGATACCCGTCACTACCGAGCCTACCGACTTTTGTGTGTTCGTTGGTGATGTCTTGGAAGTACGTTATCAAGTTTTATATTCATAAATTAAATTATTGTTATTATCATTTTTGTTGTTTGGATTAATTAAATAAAATGATGGTTAAAAATACAGGTATTGACGAATGGAAGATTTAAAAGTGTAAGACATAGAGTAATGGCGAACATGACAAACAAGTCGAGAATGTCTATGATGTATTTTGCGGCTCCATCTTTGAATGAATGGATATCACCGATCCCACAAATGATCTCGCCTGGAAACCTAAGACTTTACAAGTCATTTACATGGAACGAATACAAGAAAGCGGCGTATTCTTTACGTTTGGGAGATCAAAGAATCGATCTATTTAAGTGTCATTCAACTTTATGTTGATAAAATGTTCCGTACCATGGAACAATATATATAGGTTAGAGTAGAAGAAAATCTAATTGAAAACAAAAAAAATTATAATCAATTAAGTCATCACCTATGAAAATGATTTTTTCAGGATGAATTTGTTGGTAGTAGAGAATGAGAAGTATAGATGGTGTCTACTATTCACCATCACGATCTTGTAATATGTATCCTATCATTTAATAAATGTATTTGCTCTAATTTTTATATTTGGGGCTATCATTTTATTTTTATTTTGTGCATTAACTAAAGTAACAAAATATGCTAGTCTCTTATTCATTAAGAGAGGTGGGAGCGGTACCCTTCAATTTCAAACTACACTTTCAAACTCATTAATAAGGATATGTCACCTCATTTTGACAAGCTATCCTTCCAAACTACCCTTCATGGTGGGGGTGGTACCCGCTATTTACCCGCAAACTTAGCTGCTTTCTCCTTGTTTCGGCGGGTTAAAAACATTGTTTCGGCGGGCTCCAATACCTGCTAATAATACCTGCACCTTACCCGCAATGTTACCCGCCGGGAGTGGGAGTGGTACCCGCGGACTACCCGCTCTTGAACCCGTTGGGCACTCCCACCCTCCTAAGATGTATCGGGTTTTGGGTTATTACTATAAAGTTGGGGGATGAAACTAAGTTGGGTGAGGAGACGATTAATAAGGTCGTTGTGAATACTAAGGCTGAAGTTGTGAACTTCAAGAAACGAAGGAGAGTCCGGTTGTATCTCTCTCTCTCTGCCTCCGACAGTGAAAGACTTTAAAAATTGGAATACAAATTTTAAATCTTTTGTTTTGGATCTGGAGGTTAATGTCATTGTCGGGTGTGATAATAGTTCTTCATCGAGTACGATTCCTAATGGTGGTACACACGTTTTCTAATCCAGTTTTTTATGGATAGACCATGTTGGTTCATCAAAACACAATGTTTTAGGAATAGGTAATAAACGGCTATACAAATATCCAAGATAAAAATCAAGGCTCTTTTTCGCTAACTCAGTTGCGTAAATGGATCGAATTCTTCTCTTTGGATTTAAAGATCTAGAGAACAATTGAAAACGAAAGTAACAATATCTTTTTAACCGATGTTCTATAAGGGCAAGTTATAGTTATGATCGACAGAAACACTTCTATTATCGACAGATCATGCGGAGTTTAAAGTTGTAGGATAACGGTTAGGCCGCTTTGCATTTGTGGTTTAGTGCATCACTTTTTCGGAGCGGTGCATGAGAGTTTATTTTCGTCTCGCTCCCTTTTGACCTTCTTTTTGTTTAGTTTCAAGTGGTTGGTTTTTGTGTGTTTCTCTTTTCTAGTCTTGTAGTTGCATTTGGGGGTCGCTTTTCTAGGTCGGTTTGTAATTCTGTCTCGTCCTGTTTAGTTTCTTACTAATCAGGTTCTAATTAATAAAAATTTTGCGATTCAAAAATAAATAAATTGACCAAGGCCCTCAAACTGAAAAATTTCTCTAAATCGAATAATTTCAAAGACTTCAAAACCTATATAATTAATTATTGTAAAACGAAATAACTAAATAATTATGGATCCACCTAAATAAACAAGTAGGAGACCGAGTTCAAACATTCCGTATGTAAACGTCCAATATCGTCATCTCGTTAAAAAAAATTAATATGTAAGATGAATTTAAAAACGTTGCTATTATAATAATATTTTAACTTGCTATACTTTGTTTAAAATATATACATATATTAATCATACAATCATAGCAACTTCAAATATGATTGGCTCGTATAATTAAAAAATAACCAAAATCACATAAATAAATAAACTATAACCCTAAGGGACATAGTCGGCCTGTGTAAAGGAGCAAGGACGGCCGAAATATATATATATATACATATTTTTTGCTTTTCTTCTGATATTCTTATACAAAATAATATTCAACGTTTTATATAAAATAAATAATTGCTTAATTAGATGCATATAGAATTGTCATCGTAATTAATATTTTATATTTTCAGTTTTTAAAAAAGTATAAATTATTAACGTCAATAATTCAAAACATTATCAAGACACAATTTTATACCAACTTAATCATTAAAAGTTTTTTTTATTTATTTTTAGTCAAAAACTATTTTATTTTTATTTGATTCCTTTACAAATATTCTAGGTGCTGCTACAACCCCGTCACCAATATCCCCTAAGCAACCCCCATGTCTCTCCCCCAAAAACAAAACCCCACCCCATTTTCTTTCATATTTTAATGAAATATATACTTTTAATGAAACATTTCTTTAATGAAATATATACTTTTAAAAACATTTCTTTTATGAAATACTAGTTTAAAACCCGTGTAATACATACATGATGAAAAATATCGATACATAAAATTCTTAAATCTTTATATATATTTTACATGTGTAAAAATGTATTACATATACTAAGGCTAGAAACAAAATTCAAAATATGTAAAAAGTAATATATAATTGGGTTTCAAAAATACTTTAATTAAAATCTAATGTAAGTTGACTTTAATTTACTATATATTTGATTGAAAATAAAAGTTTCATAATTTGATTTTAAAATTTCTTATAATAAGGGATAATTTAAAATAAATGTGTTTTATTAGTATACTTAGTATTTTCTTTAAAAAAATATTTTTATTAAAAAATAGAGGTGTATTTAGTAGGAGAGAGAGACAGGAAGAAAATGATAAGAATGAATTTGAAGGTGACATGTGGTATGAAAAATCTTTATTTATTAAATGCACCCATATCTTTTACTAAACTACTAATTATACTAATAAAACACATTTATTTTAAATTATCCTTTATTATAAATAAACTTTGAAACCTAATTATGTAATTTTTATTTTCAATCAAACAGTAAATGAAAGTCAAATTACATTAAATAGTAATTGATGTATTTTCAAAACCCAATTATATATTGTTTTTTAACATATTTTGAATTTTTTTTCTATCCTAAATATATGTATAGTAATACATTTTTACACCTGTAAAATACATAAATAAAATTTAAGAAATTTATGTATTGATATTTTTTACCCCGTGCGTATTACACGGGGTCTAAGCTAGTTATATAATAAATAGTACGATGAATAAATCGATTTTTACAATTTTAAACACATTATCTACAACAAACGTCTAGTTAAAGACAATGATCATATTTGTTTTAAAAGAGCCTAATATTACAGAAGGTCTAGAGGATCAAAACATAACTTCTATCGCTACTATAAAAAATAAAAATTCAAGCTTTGAATTTTAATTGATCAAGTCCGATTTACCTGGTTTTCAAAATATTACTTTTATTTTGTTTCTATATATTACATGTAAAATAATATAAAAAAATAGATTATAATGTGCAAAATAAAAAAAATGGTATAATAATCCCTTATCTTTATGGAATTACTTATTTGATCACAAATTCTTGGTGAGCAAGGTTTTTTTATTGCAATTTGTAACGACTTTTATTAGTTATTTTAATTGCAATTGCAAGTGGTTTATGAAAATCTCCTTTTTAAACATGTTGCTTTATTTTAATGATACTTTTCCTACTTTTCATGATAACAATATTTTTAAAATGTATTAATTCAGTGAAGTACAGTGGTGGATTCGAGAATCATCGTCAATAGAGGTTGAAATGAACGGGTGACAGCGTATCGTATTAAAGGGTAAAACGATTACATTAAATTATAACAAATCTAAAAGTTTTTAGGGTCTAAAGAAAACTAAAAATTTTAGGGTCTACTATTAAAATTAAACAAGTATATATATCATATTGTTTGGAAAAAAGTATTTTATTTTTTTATTTACCGTCGATTCAAAGTTGAGTGTGACTCCCTCATTTGGTCTTTGGTCTGCATGGCAAATTGGCAACGCTAAATTGGTAAAGAAAGATGGTTTTGGACCTTAGATTACATTTAATATCAATTTATAGATTGACTAAAATTTTGAAAATCTGTTTTGAACACGAAAAAATTTGCATAAGAAATTAAAAGTAATTGTAGAAAATCACAAGAATGATAATTTTTTTGGGTGTGTTGTATCTATATAGTCACGTTAGAAATAAATCACTCATTTAGTCATGGGGTATGTAACCAAATCACTCATTTAGGTTTTCTACTCGTGTATGAAACTTTTTTCCAACCAATAATGATTTAAATTAATGTGATACTCTACACAAAATGGAGTATAGATTAACACACACACACACACATATATATATATATAGGGGAGGGTTTCAGATAAACCACATAATTAGACGAAAACCGAGAAAACCATCAAAAAACTAATAATATAATAATATTTATTTTTTATTTTATTTTATTTTTATTTTTTTATAAAAGTATCAATGTAATATTACACATTTTTACAAAAAAAATCATTTAAATATTGGCTTACGTATACGTAACCCATTGTGTTACATATAAACAGAAAACAAAAAATTGTTGTTACGTATACGTAACTCATAGTATTACACATTGTTTTAGTGATTTTCTCGGTTTTCGCCTAACTTTGTGGTTTTCTATTGATCCTTTCTCTATATATATATTATTAACGTATATAATGAGTATATTTAGGATTTAAGAAAGTAAAAATAAATGTGCGAGTAACAGTAAATACACAACGAAAGATCTGCATATCTTATTATTGTATGCGTGAAATTGTCTGGACATGACTGTAGAAATAACATGCTAAAAATGAATGCTTTGTGATTTTCTAAACTAATAATAAACATTATTTTCTTAAAATACATTCTAAAGTTGTAATTTAAAACAATGAGACAAACACATGGCAGAACAAGTATGAAAGAGGGTGTAAACTAAAAATGATAAACGACACTACAATGTACAGACAAAAAAATCAAGATCAATTAATTAGCAAATTGTATATACTACATGTATTTTCATTACAACTCGTCTTCGAAAGAGAACCGAGGTTCACATTCAAAAACTTTTGAATGTGTTGGCTTTGTCCTAATTTTTGGACCCCCAAAAATATTTGTTTTCATTCTCCATCAATCATTAAATACGTGAAGATATTAAATGCCAATTGTGATGTTTTTAAGGCATTTTTTACATCAGTTCGATAAGCAATATTCTCAATCATATCGGGATAATTTTTTTAATAATAACTTGGTATTTGTGATAAAAAAAAGAAAAATGAAAAGTAAAAACTTCCAAAGAATGGCATATGTCATCACCATGTTTTTCTCACTTTGAATTTTGAAATTTAATTATGTTAATGTTTTTATTTTTTTTTAAAAATAATATAAAATTTGAATTCCAATTGTTACTTAATTAAGGAAACAAAAAGTTTTATTTCTTGTTTTACACATTATTTTAAATATTTATACATATCATTGTACTTTCATTTTTTTATTAAACAACCCATGTAATACATGAGTATATAACCTAGTATTATATATACCCTTACAAAAATGTAAAAATATCATATATACCCATTTTACTAAAAATAATTTTAGAAATAACCATTTTACCCTTATTTTTCTAAAACTTTAAAATTCATATTGACATGTTTTTAACTTTAAAAGTTATTTACCCACAAACAATAGTTTTCTAAAAATATTATATTTAACTTGTTTGCTTTCTTTATATTTTTATCAAATTTTTTTTAGCATTTATATATCGTACATGGAGGAACTCGTTTTCTTTTATAACTATATAATGGTTGCGGTCAAGTAAAAAATTAGGTAAAAGTTATTTAAATTGTGATAGGTACCGGATAAAACTAAAATCATTTAAATTAGGTTATGTATGGTATAAAACTAAAAAATTAAGTTACAAAAATTATAAAATAGATAGGGATAAAATTATCATAAAAATAAAAAAAAATCATTTATATGTTTCTAGTTACAAAACTATATGTGATATTTCCCCTATAAGTTATAAGATATAAAGCGATTTCTTGGGAATAGTTTCTCTCACATAGTTAGAGTTGATTATGAATAAACTATTGTGGGTGTAACAAAACAACGTATATATTTTTACAAATCATTGCAAATATAGAAAAGTTATGGAAATCGTACTCATTCTGGACCAAAACTTAAGGCACGGACATCACTTTCCGAGCCCATTTGAAAAGGCCCGAGCTAGGCCCAGAGTTATGATCGGTTATCTAAAGAGGGAATCCAATACGTTATACGTATATGGGCTCGGTACATACCATTATACCAATATCATCTTCTTTTATAACTAACCACTAACGAAGTAACGAGTAGAGATGCACAAAAAAACCGGTTTCAAACCGAAAACCGAACCGGTCGTGAACCGGTTTATACCAAACCGGTTTCAAACTGGTTCAAACCGCCGGTTTAAAACCGGTTTGAAACCTATACATTTAAACCGGTTTAACCCGAACCGATTAAAAACTGGTTTCAAACCGTTTTTTAAACCGGTCAAACCGGTTTCAAACCGTTTTTTAACCCGGTCAACGGACCATCTCAAACCGGTTTCAAACCGGTCCGGTTTGAACTCAAACCGGTTTTGACTTTTTGTTGACCAAACCGGTTCGGTTCGGTTTTGAACCGGTTCGGGTTAAAAAACCGTTTTGTGCACCTCGAGTAACGAGTGAGTCAATCCGCGTGTTACAGTGGGGGCGTTGAAGCACGAGAAAATTCATAAAATTTGGTTTTGACACTTTACGTGATAGTGAAACTCATCAAGCACTTCAAAAGACTGGTCTCTTAAAAATTAATTATATTTGTGTTTTGTAAAAGTTTAATTTATGTCATGTTTTTTAATATTTAATTTTTTTATTTATAAAATATATGTACTTTTAAATGCAATATATAATTTATTTTTTAAATAATATGAAACTAAAAAATAGTTTAATATAAAAAAATAGTTTGATTATAAAAATTAAATGTAAGGATTTGCAAAGCAAAAAAAACACAGTTCTAGATATATATGTAACAATAATTAAAATAAAAAACACATAAAACTAAGACGATATCAGATATCAATATAGAATTAGAGATGCAGATGAAGATCTTATGGATGAAATATATGGGGAATATCTAAGGACTAAGGGTGGACGGAGTGGAGTTCCCGAACGGGATGGGTAGGGAACACCGCGTCAAATCGATTGGTACCATAGAAATTGGTGGTTTTTCGGGAGAGACTTCCCGATAGAATCCCGGCCAACTTCAACGGATTTATACCTGTTACATATAAAAAAATAATATATAAAAACCTTATATGTACTAATCAATTTTCTCCATATTTTCCACACAAAACTTCTATACTTCTATTCTTCGCCTTGAATCTCCCTATTCTTTCACCATCTAGTTCATCCTCAAGTTCGGATTCATCTGGTGATACGAGGCAACTTAATCTTCAATTTCTCGTCAATGTTGTTAATGCCTAAGTTGGAGATACCGTACGATCTAGAAACCTTATGCAACTCAAGGAGAAGGAGAAGGAGAAGATTTGTTAAGACTCAAAATATCTTGTTAAATACTCAAATCCCAATCAATCTAAAGTTGTTTATCCTTTCTAAAAGAGAGTAGTTTATCAAGTTTCGAGTTTTTTCTTTCAAACCGGGTGTCCGATTCTTATGAAGAAGTAGTTCGTTTACCTTTATTTCTTCTGGTGTTTCAACTTTGTCATCGGTATCATTTAATTTAATGTGTGAATTTACACAGGGCGAATAATCGCCGGTCAATGACGTTTTTGTTCGTTTGGACGGCTGGGTCATCAACGGGACTTGGCACCACTTGGGAGATTATTTAATAATCTCCCATGAGTTGTTAGAAATAAAAGTCGTTCCTACTTCGACTTTGTACTCATCAAAAGCTTCTAAATATATATATTGGTTGCTTTGAGCACTTTTACGATTGTTGTAGTATTTGTTATAAAAGTTTTTAAACTTAGCAAGCTTGTTGTTATAGTCCGACCATTTACTAGAGATCTTGTCGGTGTTACGGTATTCGCCCTTCACCATTGCTGCATGAAATCTCGCACAAAAACGTCACCAAAAATCATTTCCTAAACAAAAAATATAAAACAAATTATTAAAAGTTCTATAAAAAATTACATAACAATTTATAAAAAAATATAAACGCCTTACCAATTATCGGGTCCTACGATACGTCTACCCAAACTTGTGTTAAAACAAATTCTTCGTTCACGTGACAGTTCTTTGGTTGTGTCGACGGTTATTGGTTGTTTCTTTCTCTGCGAACCTTTCTTTGGTTGAGTTGACGTTTGTGTCTCGGGACAAATTCGGTGAATTCTTGTGTCTCGGGTATCGAATCCGGTGTGAGAAAGGTTTGGGTAGGAGCGGACATTTGTTGAAAGTTAAAGTTTGCGGGAAAAAAATGAGGATTGAGTTGTTGATAAATGTTTGGTTCCGGTTACGTACTTGTAACATAAAATTTTGAATATTTTGATTGAAGAGGTTACTCGGGTCGTTGTTTGGGTCAGGATTTCTAGGAAAAAACGGGGTATTTGGGTTGTTATGGATGTTTAGGAAATGTGAATTATTTGGGTTCCAAGGATTCATTGTTGAGTAAAATGGTTAAAAGATACTTTGATATTTTTAGAAAGAAAGATGGAAAGATAGTTCGATAAATTGTTGAGTAAAATAGGTTGATATTCGTAAGTGATGTTTTTTTTAAGTTGCAACGGTCATGTAGATGTTGGAAGATTACCATTGTGTTGTCCCTCCACCGTGATAATCATTGCTCCCCCGCCCCCTAATAACGCCTATTAACGCCAAGTGGGCGGTGTTCTCAGCCATATGCTTACATGGATCACGCCTCAACTTTCACGCTCTCCACTACAAATGGTCTAAGGGCACTGAGAGTGCCTAGCGGGTACCCCTGTTGGTATACAACGGGTATGACGGGTACCACTCCCACTAAGACGGGTAGCAGCGGGTAGATGTTAAGCGAGTAGTGCATTGAAGCTTTAGCGGGTATATATACCCACTATTCAATTTAAGCGGGTAGTGCAATGAAGCTTTAGGAATGAGGATAGTTTGAGGGTACTTGAAAGATATCACTCTTATCATAAAGAGTAGTTTGAAAAGATAGTTTAGCTAAGGTGTCATTTTCTAACTGGTCTAATTTGAAAGGGTTGTTTGTTTCGGTGGTACCACTCACACCTCCCTAACAAAACCCTATCGTAGAAGTGGCTACTGCCACGTGTAACCTTCTAGCCTGTTCGAAACAACATTCACAATTCTCTGCCACTCTCAACTCTAGTAGCTTCTCGGCAACCATCTATCCACCGTCCGATCTCAGCAACTGCCACGTGTAATCCGATCATAAATGTTTAATTGAGTGAACTGTACCAGCGTCACCATCTATATAATCACCACCATCCCCTCCGTACCACCACCTCCAACAACTCTCCGATCTTACATCCTTTGTTAACAAATTCTCGAATTCTCTCCATCAACAATGGCTCCGGCGGCAGCGGATCTAAAACGAATAACAACGGATTTGAATCCGAAGAAGAAGGCGTACGTCACGTTCTTAGCCGGAAACGGCGATTACGTGAAAGGTGTCGTGGGATTGGCTAAAGGCTTACGGAAGGTTAAATCCGGTTACCCTCTTGTCGTGGCGGTCCTTCCCGACGTTCCGGTGGAGCATCGCCGTATCCTGGAGTCTCAAGGCTGTATCGTTAGAGAAATTGCACCGGTTTACCCGCCGGAAAGTCAAACGCAGTTCGCCATGGCGTATTACGTCATCAATTACTCCAAGCTTCGTATCTGGGAGGTATGTTATCCACGTGTCGCCTTTACTTGCGTACGTGTCATTTATTTTACACGTGGATTAAACTAATTTTCATTTATTTTTTTATATACAGTTTTTAAATATAGTTTGTGATTATTTTCATAACATGTTCAGAAATTTAACATTAATTTATATATATATTTACGTAATAGGAAATAAATAATATTGATTCATTCTGTAATTTTTTATACAGGTACACAAATAAATAAATAAACTAATTTTTATTTAATTTTTTAAAATACAGTTTGTAGAGTATGAGAAGATGATATATTTAGACGGAGACATTCAGGTGTTTGACAACATTGACCACTTGTTTGACTTGCCGGACGGCTATTTCTACGCCGTGATGGATTGTTTTTGCGAGAAGACATGGAGCCATACGCCGCAATACAAGATTGGGTATTGCCAACAGTCGCCGGAGAAAGTTCAGTGGCCGGCGGATATGGGTCCGAAACCGTCGCTCTTCTTCAACGCCGGCATGTTTGTCTTTGAACCTAGCATCAATACGTACCATGATCTGCTAAACACCCTCAGGGTCACCCCTCCCACCCCCTTCGCTGAACAGGTAATTAAATTAACAAACAAGAGCTTCGTTATTTATTAAATATTTAGTTACGTTATTTATAAGTTTTTATTATTAACTTTATATATATTTATAACTTCAATTTTTAACTTTAAATATAAAATAATATCAATAAAAAAAATCAATAAAAATTAGTAATTTTTTACTAACTTTTATTGATTTTAACTCATTTTTAAGATTAAGTTAACAATCGTAAGTCACGTGATCATTTTTAAGATTAAGTTAACAATAGTAAGTCACGTGATCATTTTTAAGATTAAGTTAACAATCGTAAGTCACGTGAATAGTATATGAGCTAACTTTTCGTCAAAGCTAACAGAGGCTAAGAGAGTTAGGTGTCAAAAGTTTAGGCTAAATTTATAATTTTTAAAATCTGAGAGTTAAATTTGTAATTTGATCAAACAAATAGGCTATATATGCAATTAACTCTTTATAGACAAGTTGTTATATAAAAGTTATACAAATAAAAGTTTCATTAGCCCGAAACGTGAACGTGAAGCTCGGGCTCGAGCTCGTAATGAGCCCGGTAAAAAGCTCAAATGCTCCGCTCACTAGCGTGAGTCGGCTTATTTACACTAGACTATTTGCATTAGTTTTGAAATTTGATCATCTTTTGGCAGGATTTCCTGAATTTGTATTTCAAGGATGTTTACAAGCCACTTCCTCTGATTTACAATCTTGTTCTTGCGATGCTATGGCGACATCCGGAGAACGTCGATCTCGAACAAGTGAAAGTTGTTCATTACTGTGCAGCAGGATCGAAGCCATGGCGGTATACTGGTAAAGAAGAGAATATGCAGAGGGAAGACATAAAGTTGCTTGTGAAGAAATGGTGGGATGTATATAACGACAAGTCTTTGGATTACAAGAATCCTAATGGTAATATGGCAGTTCATGTGACGACCGCCGGAAACAATGGCGAAATGGTTTTGCGGTCGGCACTTTCCGACCCTAAGGTGGCTGTTTGTGCACCCTCGGCGGCTTAGATGTACGGGAATGTGTTGGACATAGTTTGTTTTTTGGTGTGTTATATGTACGTTTTGTGGAGATGGATTCATATAAATTCTTGTGGATTCCATCGTGTAATCTTCCGAATATAAATGTGAAGCAAATGAAGTATCTAGTAAAACGTTCTTATTATTCCAAGTATCTTTACATGTGTACTTCAAAACTAGACTCTTTTCTCTCTTTCTATTATATACAGTCTCACTCCCTCTACATATTTCATCGAACTTCTAGGTGGTTGATTTATTTTGATCATCATGTTTTACAAACATATGACAAACCAAACAAAGAATATTGGTCAACATTCTCGTACTTGCTCATTTTCTGTTAACCCATGCAAGCTGCACCCAGTGGACCATCCTAAGACGCCAAGGACCAAATCGACACGCGAGCAAGCACTAACCTGGATACATACAACAGCGTAAGGTCCACAAACAATTTCTAACAGGGTGAAAAATGAAAGAATGACACATAGGTTTGCTAAGTAAAACTAGTTATTGTTTTCTTGAAAAGTAAACTTCACAAAACTGCTTATTTAAAAGAGACTTGTTTAAAAGCTAATAATCATATAAGTTGTTCGAATAAGTGTTTCAAAATATGTTGAAAACATATTTTCATATTAAACGAAATAATCCACCCGAGCATTCAAAAGGTTACACTTAGGCAGCTGAAGTAACAAAACAGCATTACACGCCACCTAAATATAAATTTACTTATCCTCGTCCCGATTTGGCCCAAAAACTTGTTAGATAACAGAACAATGCCTTGAAAAAGACAAACACCCTTGTTGAGAGGTATCAACATATCATTGGCTAAAAAGTGTTTATTTTAAACTGTGTGTAATAGTTAATACACATGTAAACTATTATTTGTACTATTTTAAAGTTAAAAGATTTCAGTTGTTTACATAATTCCCAGAAGTTTTTGCTCAAATCTGGCATCATCTTTGGTGGACTAAAATAATGTTTAATGGGTGGCGTTAATGTAATATTTTGAAGACTTGAGAGCATATGCATACAATATCCAGAATTTATAAAACATACCATACTGTCCAGGCTTGATTCAATTTGGAAGAGAATGACCGCCATTCCTTTTTCTCTAACCATCTCCGACTGTCCAATATACAAGAGTAAGTATAAACCACTATAATGAAGAGATAAAATCAATGCAAAGGGTGACAAAATAAGCGGGTTGCAATGGTAATTTTGAACCAACAACCACTTTATTTTTTATTATTTTTAAGACCTTTCAAAAAATGACTAATGTGTCGGATATGATTACAAAAATTATATTATTGCAGTAATAACTTAAATTTCTGCATGACGCGGTTAAGGAAGTTGTATGCATTCAAATTAAATTTTGTCTTCAACTTATTCGATCCATTTGACATTTTCCCTTGTTAATATTTGATTTGACCCACAGATCCATTTGAGATCAAAATAATCATAAGCAAATGGGTCAAAATTGCCACCTCTAAAATGTTGTGTTTCAGGCAGAAATGTGATCAATCACTCACCGCACATGAGCATATAGTAACACCAGCATCTGCTAATGTCTTTGTGATGTCAGCAAGCATGCCTGTGAAGTAGTAGTAGTTATGTGATACTTTATCATTTAATCAGATATTCTGCTGTAATAAAAGGTTCTGCATTAGATAGTTTTGGGTGTGGCTCTGTTGTTTAAAGTTGTAATAATCAGACAATCAGTGTTTGAGAATTGGCAAAATTCTGCTCATTTAAGAAGCTAATAGATAAAATGTCCAACACACACACAAATATATATGTGTGTGTGTCTGTGTAGTTGAGGCATCAAATTGACTGTCATAACCTTGTAATTCTTTGGGGGAAAAAAGCTTACCTCTTCGATCTATGCAAACAATGCACATCCATTGGATCGCGTGTCCTTCAAAATCACTCCACGATGAGATTTTCCCGTCACGCCAGCTTTCAAGTCCAGGTAACACATCTTTATCCATAGAGACATCAGCAAATAGCATTTTAGTAACATCGTTCCCTTGATTGAGTAGGTCCCCTTTTGACTTGGTCAGACTCGTATTTTTCATACTTTTATTATGTTTTCCATTAACCTTGGGAACTTTAATACTACTACCCTTCTTAAACTGAAAAAGATCTTCAGCAATCATTTTCATGGAAGACATTTCCATGACATTCATGAGTATCTTTTCCCATGTGTGATGGGTCCCTTTTGAGTAGTCGGTTACTTCAGCTTCACTATCGGCTCCAGAATCAGCAAGAAACTCATTGACCGAGTCAACTGTTAGTTGGATTGCAGATTGAGCAGCTTGCTCCTTCAAAAACTGAAGACGGCAGCAAAAAAGAACAGGTCAAAATGGTTAAAATTTACTCATGAACAGGTCAAGTTGGGCTGTGTTTTGTCTATAACAGGTCAATGGGTAAAATTCACAAAATATTAGTTAAGAAAGAAACGAGTCACATGGGCCGGAACTCGAAAGTCACACAAAGTGTATATTTAATGTGAAACAAGTCAAACGTGTTTTCGCAACAATTGAATCCACAATAACCTACTTTCATAATCTTGTGTCTGGCACTTCGTGTTTTTGCATGTTGCAACCATTGCTTGTGCCTCTGGAAAGCAGACTTGCTTGAAAGTGCCTGAATGTCAAGAAACTTATTAGGCAGCAGAAAGAAATAAGGTGGCAATTTTGACCCATTTGTTGTGTTTTATCTCTAATTAATAGGAAACAGGTTAAAGTTTCCCAAAGTATAATTTAAATATCCTAACCATTTTTGAAATAATTAAATCTTTGTAACCCTATCCGACACTAATTATCTGAACAAAAAGTGTTCCAGATCAACCCGGCCCATTTCGACATGTACCAAGTACCAAAACTTACCCTTTTTGACCCATTAGAATCAATAAAAAAAATACATGTTACTTATTCTCAGATAATAGCTGATTATGATTAAGAACTAACATTATAAGTCACTATCTCCACAACTTCAGCATTTGCAAGCACATGCAAGGGAGGAACAATATTTCCATTAACCTGATGACAATAGTTCACATCATTAGACTTCAGATCTCCTAAAACTATATAAAATTAAGAAAATCATCAAACAGAAAGGACTTGCCTTTGCAGCCACCATACTATTTCCAATATCAGTGTTTATCATATAAGCAAAGTCAATGACAGTTGCTCCCTTGGGCAAATTTTTTATCTGTAACAAGTAAAGAATAAATTTAATAGGGGGAAAACAGAATTTAAACACACAAATGGTGTGCCGTCTATCAAGTAAAGGTGACAATTTCAATCCATTTACATGAAATATGGTTGATTTGGGTTATATTTTATCTAAAACAAGTCATACGGATGCATTTATAAAAACTTCCCAGAAAATAAAATGTGTTGGACGAGTTGAAGATCGCTTACGTTGCGTTTGTATTTTCCTTCTCCGTCGACAAGTAAAAATCCGTCTTTTTTCTTAGTTTGAAAATATCATCATATGTCATGCCGTTTATTTTTTATTTCAGATACGGATATGAATTTGTGTGTTCATTTGTGCTCTTATTTATAGATGTAGTCTTTTTCCATAAGAGGTGGAAAAAGACGCAGGTCATGATCCACTTGAAAAACAAGCACCATCTTCAAGTGTTATACAAATGTTGCCAATCTTCTTGATTGCTTATTTTTTCAAAAAAATTTGGATATTGTTTTTATAATCATAAATGTCCAACCTGTTTGGTCCAACCCACCCATTTTGCAACTTCTAATTAATAAACTTCATCAATTTACCTCTCCCCTTGGCGTAAATACAAAGACTCGGCTACCTAAAAGATCCTTGGTGATTGTATCTACAAACTCTCTAGAGCTCATGTTTCCAACAAACTCCTCTTGCCATTCTCTAATTGCATTGAGCCAACCAATCTGAACAAAGAATGTAGTTTCTCCATATAATTAAACGAATTTTTATCTAGAATATCAGTTTTCATGAGTAAATTTACTATCATACCCTCAGGGCTACATTTGCATTGTTAAGGCAGACTGTTTTCCCTCTCAAGTTTCTGTCATCAACCACTGTATGTCCGACTAAACCATTAATAACTTTCCCACTGTAGTGAGCAGCAATACCTCTTTCTGCTATCAAGTTCATCTCTTCAGTTCTAATCTGCAAACAACAATATGATGGTACATTAAGGACAATATATAATGTATACCAAGCAATACCTAAAGAATGACTGTTATTTTGTGAGAAAGTACCTGCACTTCTAGACGAAACATGCTCTCGTAAAGAAATGGAATCACAGAAGTATGAAGACTCTGATAGCCATTGGGTTTGGGGGTTGCAATGTAGTCTTTCATCTGTAAAGATTAAAAAGAAGAAAAAAATTAGGTTATCATTTCCAGCTTTAAGCTGAATATCAACAAAAATAAGTAGTTGCAAAATGTTAGGTCGGGTGGGTAACAGGTGAAACAAGTTTGAGTCGAAAAAGGTTGCGTCGGTTGATCGAGCCAACTTAATCAAACCTTTTACATTTTTTATAGGGCAAATGTCGAAATCCCTATGGACATGCGCTGAACTCGCACATAAGCCAATGAACTTTTATTCTACATGGTTAATCCCATAACGTATAAAACCTCAATGATAAGGTCCCCAGGCTCTATTTTTAATGAAAAGGTCCTTTTTGTATGATTAAATCCCAATACTTAACAAAACTCAAGGATTAGGTCCTTTTTTGCTTGATCAAGTTACTAAATTTCATAAAAGGACCTTTCTTTCAGTTTTACAAATTAAAAGATTAAACCATGTAATAATTATCCATGGACTTATGCAAGTGTTTAGCAAATCCGTCATAAGCTCTTCTTTAAAAATGATTAGTGTCTTAAATATGATTATAACAACTGTAGTATTAAAATAGTCATCTAAACTTTTGCATAAAGTGATTTAGAAGGTTGTATGCAGTAAAGATACACTTTGGGCAAATTTCGACTAGTTTGATCGTTTCTATCATAACTAAAATTTGGGATTTTGGCCCGTTTGAAATATTACATAACCCACATTTACCCATTAATAAATATGTGGGTCAAAAATGCCACATTTAATTAAAAAAAATTTGCAAAGATACATACAGCCCGAGGAATAGGGGTCCAGATCTCATGTACCAACCCAAGAACATGGTAGCAAATCTGCATGAAATCACATTTATTAGGCAAAGTAAGAAAAACAAACAATATAAATTTCTATCTTAGATATCTAAAGTATTTCTAAAGATAAATTGCATGATATAGAAATGATTTTTACACTTTTACATGATTTTAGCAACCAACTTCAAATTACAAGCAAAACAGAAACCTACTTACAATTTATTATTGATTTTAGCAATCAATCTTTCTTTAACTGCTTTACCTGTAAATTGCTGATGACGCACTGGTTGATACCACGTCTAGCCTCAACATTAGATGCCACATATGCAAATGTTGTTTGTGTGAAAGAAAAAGTTAAAAAACAATAAATTTATTTACATGTTTAAAAAAATGATCATCTTCCAAATGTACATTTAATTAATTATTAAATGTCACATCAGATGCCACATGGCATAGAAATCACAAAAATCAGAGAAAACATGCCACATCAGCAAATTAAAAAAAAGACCTACAGTCCTGCCAGTTGAACACCATTCATTTTCTAACATAGTTGCTAAAACTTGTAACAAAGATAAGTTGGTTTCTATTTTCTGCCTATATAAAGTTGAATGCTAAAATCGGGAAAATGTAAAGCTCATTTCCATTTCATGCCCTTTCCCCAATTCTCTAAAAGCTACAACAAGTATGTCAAATATAAACTTACCTGTTGTGAATTACACAAAGGCCCTACCCCAACACAATGCTTCGGTTTAACAATAATCCTCAGCTGTTAACCAAAATGGATAATAACATGTCAGACAAACAAAACTAGAAGAAATTTCAAGTTCAAGATAAACCATTTGTTCACCATAACTAACCACCTGTGCAATTTGATTAACTTCATTAATTGAACCTTTTGATTTGAGTACAGATTTATGGATACTGCAAGTAGAAGAGTTCAAAATAAAACAAGACACGCTAGTAAAGTTTCAGAATGTAAATGAACTGAAGAAATATCAATCACCTTACCTGTAAGGTTCTTTACAGGCAGAAAGCACTTCAGTTTTCACAGTCATTAGGTCTAAGAATTGATCATCTTCAATTTTCTTAATCAAAATTTTATTTGCCTAAAATGAGAAGCAAGGATAATCCATTAACATGTGAGCATATATTAGCTTATTGTATAGATGACATCATGACAATGCCTTTGATTTTAGGGGCAATTTCACATATATGCACAAACATTATAATTTAATAACATATTGGCCCTTTCAAAACACTAAATATGTCATATGTGCCCATTCCATTGTAAACAAAGAAAATCAGTTACTTACAACAATCTGTTTCAGTAGATAAACAACAAGAATGTTGATTATTTGTTGTTTTCTTATTTGTTTATTCAGTGGAACGGTGCGTTATAAGTAACTGCTTTATTTTATTCAGTGTGAAATGAGTAAATACGATATTAATTCTTGATTTTACTGAAACCCACATCCATACTGAATTTTTCACTTACGAGTAGAGTACCTCTTCAATTTCTTTTTCCTGTTCTTTACAAAGTTCTGCGACTCGTCTCTTTACTTTAGCATAATCTTGAGGGTTTGTGTACATGAAAGACAGATTCTCAAGCTCAGACTGCAAAGAGAAAAATCAAGTAATTTTATTTCAAGTAAAAAAAGAGATTAAAATTTATAGAATCTAAATATACCTTAATTTGGTACATTCCCAGAAGCTTTGCAAGAGGAGCAAAAACCTGTAGAGTTTCCATTGCGATGCTGGACTGCACATTGTAAAAATCTATGAAAACAATGAGGCCTTGAATAATAAAATGGAGACACATTTGAAATTTTTTTATCCCACCTGCTTATGTGAAGGCATATGTGAAAGAGTCCGCATATTATGTAATCTGTCTGCTAATTTGACAATTATCACCCTAACCTGGAAAAAGCAGCAAATTCAGCAGTAGTTGGCATAAAAGGGCTAATTGCATAAAATGGTAGCCAACTTTGTTCCAATCTCTATTTTGAGTAATCAACCTTCTTAGTCCAGAAAAAAAACCATCAATTTTTTGAAGATTATTATTCAAGGTAACCAACTTTCAAAGGGTATCTAAACCAGTAAATTGTAGCTTTTGACTTGTTGATTTTTTTTAATGGGATACCTGGAAACTGGTTATCTTAGGTAATTACCAAATAAGCTAATGTCGTAGAATAGCAACTACTTAGGTCGGAGGTCCATTTAGTTAACTATACTTAATAATCCCCTCCCCCCCAGCTCACCTAGTAACTATACTTTCTAAAAATGGACTGATTTGGTAATTTGATCACTTAGTAACAAGTTTCTTGCTTATGTGACACTTCTTTTGATAAGGTGATTTATCACTAAATTACCAAGCTAGTCCATTTTTGAAAAGAAAAATTACCAAACTCGCCCATTTAAAAAAAAATTGTAGCTACCAAACTGACCCGTTTTTAATGAGGTTGTTTGCCACGCTATCATTTTTACCAGCTACAACAGTTGCATGTCCACTAAATTACCAAACTTGTTACCCGGTCAGGACACTATTGAGCATATACATATAATTACCAAAAAGGGCCACCAACCTAAGCAGGTTGCTATTCTAAAATAAAAGGTTATGAAACTCTGATGGTTTTATCTGTGCTAAAATTAGTTGGCTACCCAAAACAGAGATCATGTCGGTCACTATTATATGCAAATAGCCGTTGACAGAATTATGAACTAATAGATTCCTTGAAAATATTACTTCCTCTGTCATGGCTAGAAACATTTGTCGAAGATCATGCGCTTTCACATCTTGTACCGAGTGACTTTCATTTTTAAATTTCAGCTTTCCGAGTTTTGATACCTGAATTAAACTAAATTAAGTTTGACACATGCAATGTGTAGAAACAAGAAACTTCAACAATCATAACTGCAAAACATAATATTGAGGTGTTGGTACTGGTGTTATATTTTTGAAAGTAATTAACAGATTACTGCATGTTAAAATCTCAGATAATCAGCTTCTGGTGTGTGTACAGTGAATCCAATGCTAATGATCTGATTGTTTAGGGATCAAATAATAAGTGAAACAACAAAACTGATTCTTATTATCTCGTTAATTAGGGGTCATTGCACATTTAAATCCTTATACAACTATAACTCCAAACAGCATAAGCATGTCCAAAAACAATCTCTTGCGTCCATCTGGTGACCGCTAATTATCTGATTCTGATTATTCAATATCACATATCACAAACACCCCCTTGGTGCAAAATGGAATACCTTGGTTTCTCCTTCAACAATGTGACGAACTGTGGCACCAAATTCTTTCTCTATTTTTTCAAAAGTAACAAGATTTGTATCTTCAACTGTGTCATGCAATAAACCAGCAGCAATTGACTCCCAGTCCAATTCCTTAATCAATAAGCTACTGGTCAGCTAAGTGATGTTAATTAAAACTTTATTTTAAAAAAGGGTTAATGTACGGGGGTCCACCTAAGTATTCAGCTTCTTTACATTAAGGCCGACTATATAATAAAATGACTTTGTAGGTCACTTAGGTACATATCCGGATTCATTTATACCACTTTTGGTCAAAGCATGTCGAATGATGAAAATACCCCTTTATTAAAAGACGATTATTATAACCTAACATGTTGACACCTATCAAAGGTATTTTTACAACTTTTAGGGCATTTACGTCATCTGACAAGTATTTTGCCAAAATTGATATAAATGAGGCCTACGTACTTGGGTGGCCAACAAAGTAGTTTCAATGTATAAACACCCTTGATGAAAAAAGTTGAATACTTGGTTGCCTCCACATACATTATCCCTTTAAAAATTCAATAAACTTAGAAGTGCCCCACCAATTGTTGATGGGATTTATAACCGGTTACTTCCATAAGAGCATTCACAGCAATATCTCCATCTCTATAATTTAACTAAATATCACATTTTTTTTCAAATTTATCTTTAAACTTGGTTTAACCTCCCACCACCTCATTCTCTAACTCTACCTCTATCACAAACACTTATTTTATTATTTTTTCTTTCCTAAACACTCACAAAATATATAGAGATTGATGAAAATGGATATCTATATTTAGAGAATCTCTATTTACTAAGCTCTAAAATTTAAAGATGGAGATAGAGATCCTGATGGAGGTGTAAAATAGAAGAAATCTCTTAATAATAGAGATAGAGAGTTAGAGACCCTGCTGTGAATGCTCTAAGAACCATTCATATTATTGTGCAACTCACTAATTCTCCAAGAATTTTAGCAACTTCAACAGGGTGAATGATAAAGGGTTCTCCACTTCGTCGTCTTTGCCCATTGTGTGCATCAAAGGCAAGCTACACAACAAAAAATTATAAAACCATCATAGCACGAACTTTATAATGAATAATATTTGATTTTTGCAAATACAATGGTTGCCTAGAAATGAAATGTCAAGTTCAATAAATTAAAATGCTAAGTACTGCATTAGTAAAGGATAAATCATATACAATGACTGTGAAGCCTTACATTTAGAGCATCATGCACTAACTTTAACTCATCGGAAGTAAGGTATGCAATTGCAGGTTTAAGATCCTGAAATGGACAAAACAAAAAGGGCATTAGTAACCCGTATTCAACAGCACAATTAACATAATATTTTTAGCATACTACTTACATTATAGCAATTAAATTATTAAAAAGAAGAGATGGATCTAGAAGCATTGTTTCTTCTTCAGGGACTGAATTATTCATTCATATTAAAAAGAAATGTCACTTGGTGTGGCAAAATACTTTTTATCAGGTATAGTAGAGTGGTAAAATTCATTATGATAGGATCAAGATAAATAGACTGACTAATAACCATGTTTAAGAGACCAAAGTATACAAGTAATAAATCATGCAGTCAATACTAGGAGCCTCATTTCAAAAATTGTTCTCCTCTCTAATATGATTGATTGCTACAATATTCAATCTGGATTTCCAACAATAAAGCAAAAGGACTTAACCATCTTTGGACTAATTTCTATTTTAGGGAACAAACTTTATATACAGTATACACCGACTAAAAGGCTCAAGCTTTAAAACCGTGCATTTTAGGGTTATCTTAATTACCCAAACAAAATGACGAGGTGGCAATTCACTTGTCAATAATTTTGACCATGTTAACTTTTTCTGCTTTGGCGCTATAACAGATTGTAAGTGAGAACTCTTTTAAAGTTTGAGCCTTTTGTGGGTGATAAAATCTTTCTTTATTTGGGGCAGTTATAAAATCTTTTGATGTATTGTATACTGTTTATTAGCCGACTGATTTGGTTAGCTAGAGTTAAGCTGTAAATCACCGCTGTAAATCAGCAAATGATTTGTATTCTGTAATTGCATATTCCTAAAATAGATTAGGGCAAATCTCTGTATAAATATACACTCTTGTGAATGAGAACGATCAATCAATTGATTACCATTATCATGGTATCAGAGCAACGATCATTTGCTCTCTGGTAACCCTAGCCGCCGGCTCCTCTCTATTCTGTTCTTCCGACTGCTTCTTTTCTTCAAGCCCTCCACCGATTCTTTTCTTCCAGCTTTTAGTTTCTTACAGTTCCGGCTACCATGGACAAGATCCACCCAGCTGTTACAGTCACAAACATCCGGAATTTTATTCCGTTTGTACTAGAGATGGAGAGTGGTCAATACAACTCTTGGGCTGAATTATTTCGCATTCACTGTCGGGCATTCCAAGTCAGCAATCATATAGACTCTACTGCTGTCCCACCTCCCCCTGTCACCCCTTCTACTGCCGCCGCTGACAAAGAGAAAACAGCCACCACCGCTGAACTATGGTCCCGTCTGGACGCCATTGTTCTTCAGTGGATCTACAGTAGCATTTCCAATGATCTCCTTCACACGATACTTAAGCCCAACACCACTGCATCTCAGGCCTGGGTCGCCTTAGAAAATATTTTCCAGGACAACCAAAGCTCCCGAGCAGTATATCTGGAACACAAATTCGTCACAACTCGCCTTGACAACCATCAAAATGTTTCCTCCTATTGTCAAGCTCTCAAGATGCTGGCTGACCAACTTGCTAATGTCGGAGCACCGGTCACCAACCAACGGTTAGTACTTCAATTAATTGCAGGGTTAAACGATAGCTACGAGGGTGTAGCCATGATGATACAACAGACTACACCATTACCAGAATTTTATGAGGCCCGCTCCAAGCTGATCTTGGAAGAAACACGGAAATCACACCATGCTGCCAACACTGTTTCATCTAGGTCAGCCCTTCACACTACCACCCAGCAGGCCCACCGTCCTCCAGACCACAGTTTTTATACTCACCAGCCAGACTATCAACAGAGTTACAGCCCACGTGGGCGTGGTCGTGGCCGTGGTGGGCGCGGTCGTGGCAGGTCTTACAACAGCCGGGGACGCAGCTCATATGGCCAACAACAGAATGGTGGGGCCAGACCTAGGCAAACTCAGCCTTGGCCCAATCAGGCCTGGCCCACTCAGACTTGGCCTACTCCTCCACCTTGGGCTTACTCTCAGACCCAGCATCCAACCTGGGCCAGCCCACCCTGTCCTTATCCAACACAGAGTACAGGCCCGTCTAAATCCGGTCATGGCCCAACTCCAGGAGCAGGTCTTTTGGGCTCTCGTCCGAATCAAGCATATGCTGCCTCAGAGGCCAGCTACAACCCAACAGATCTCGAGCAAGCATTCAACACCATGACCCTAAATCCACCAGATCATACTTGGTATGCGGATTCCGGGGTAACCGCCCACATGACTCATTCCTCAGGTAACTTCACGTCTTATATTAATAAGGGTCCTTTTCGGAATATTATTGTTGGTAATGGTTCACAAATTCCAATCCACGGTACGGGACACCAAACCTTACCCCACCCCTTCCCCCCATTTAACTTATCTAATGTCCTTCACGTACCACAAATTATTAAAAATCTTTTATCTGTTCGTCGATTAACAACTGATAATAACCTTTCAATCGAATTTGACCCATTTGGTTTTGACGTGAAGGACTTCCCAACGCGGACTCCCATCCTTAGATGCAACAGCACCGGGGAACTCTATCCTTTCACCATCCAGTCACAGTCTCAGTTTACAAGTCCAGCAGCTTTTGCTTCTATCACCAAAGAATTATGGCATCACCGTCTCGGACACCCGGGATCTTCTACTTTACTTTCTATGAAAAATGCATTGTCTTTTGATTCATGTAATAAACAATCTGTTTCTGTTTGTTCTTCTTGTGTGTTTGGCAAACATATAAAACTACCTTTTTCTAATTCTACTTCGTTTACACATTTACCATTTGATATTATACATAGTGACTTATGGACGTCTCCCGTCACATCCTCTAGCGGTCATCGATATTACTTATTATTTTTAGATGACAACACGAATTTCTTATGGACATACCCATTAGCCAAGAAGTCCCAAGTGTTCTCAATATTTCAGCAATTTCACTCCCTTATCCATACACAATTTCATACAAAAATTAAAACCATCCAATGTGATAATGGAGGTGAATATGACAACAATCTTTTTCGTTCCTTTTGCACTACCCATGGACTCCTCTTTCGTTTCTCCTGCCCACATACCTCACCACAAAATGGCAAAGCCGAGCGGAAAATACGATCAATCAATAATATCATCCGCACCATCTTAGCCCACTCTTCCGTTCCCACCAACTTCTGGCACCATGCTCTCCAACATGCCACATATCTCCTAAACATTCTTCCTAGCAAATTACTCAACAACCTCACACCTACTCAACTCCTCTACACCCGACACCCAACCTATTCTCACCTAAGAACTTTTGGTTGCTTATGCTATCCTTTGTTACCTTCAACAACCATTCACAAACTTGCTAATCGATCCATCCCGTGCGTTTTTCTGGGCTACCCTACCAATCATCGAGGGTATAAATGCTTTAACATACAAACCAGTCAAATTATCATCTCTAGACATGTTATTTTCGATGAAACTGTTTTCCCTTTCGCTACTCCTACTCCCTCTCCTCCTGACATCTACAAACAGTTAACCGACTACTCAGCCCCTCACCCAGTCTTATGGCAAACAGCCCCTTCCAACCCACTTCAAAATCCTCCTTCCACTCCTACACCATCCATTACAACCCCAACTCAGCCCTCACCCGCTGCCTCACCACCTCTCATTCACACCTACTCTCGACGGCCCAGACCAGCCGCCCCAAATCAGCCACCCCAACCTGCTGCCCCAACTCAGCCCTCACCCACTGCCACAGTTCCTGCCCATGATCATCAGGTACCTATTTCCGCAGCCCCTGCTGCCATACTTCCCCCCCTCCCCCCACCACCACCTCCCTCCAACCGAACCATACACACTCGTAGTATGTCTGGTATATCTAAGCTTCGCCAACCAGATTTTAATTTCCATTCTGCCACATTTGTCTCTCCTCTACCTCGTAACCCGACAGATGCCCTCCGAAACCCGGATTGGAATCAAGCCATGACCGACGAATTCCGGGCTCTTATTGACAATAACACGTGGGAGTTGGTCCCGAGACATAATAATATGAATGTAGTACGTAGCATGTGGATTTTCAAACATAAAACTAAATCTGATGGTTCTTTAGAGCGATACAAAGCTCGTTTAGTTTGTGATGGCAGGTCTCAGCAGATTGGCATTGATTGTGGGGATACTTTCAGCCCAGTTGTCAAACCGGCAACCATTAGAACGGTTCTTTCGTTGGCTCTATCACACTCTTGGCCCATTCACCAGCTTGATGTCAAGAACGCGTTCTTACATGGCCACCTCCAAGAAACCGTATACATGTATCAACCACCCGGGTTCAAAGACCAGAGTCACCCGAATCATGTGTGCTTATTAAAGAAGTCGCTATATGGGTTGAAACAAGCACCACGTGCGTGGTACCAACGATTCGCCGATTACGCATCACAAATCGGGTTTCATCACAGCAAGTGTGACCATTCTCTGTTCATTTACAAACATGGTCTTGACACCGCCTATATCTTATTATATGTTGACGACATTATCCTCGTCACATCTTCCGATGCACTCCGGAACAAATTCATGAAACATTTAGCCATGGAATTCGCAATGAAAGATTTGGGCCCGCTTAGCTATTTTCTTGGCATCTCCGTTACAAGGCAGCAGAATTCCCTTTTTCTTTCACAACAAAAATACGCCGGGGAACTTTTGGAAAGAGCCGGAATGACCTCTTGTAAGCCATCTTCTACTCCAGTGGACACAAAGTCCAAATTAAGTGCCACTTCCGGCTCTCTACTTGACGATGGGGGCACACAATTTCGCCAGCTGGCCGGCGCCTTGCAATACCTCACCTTACTCGTCCGGATATTAGTTATGCCGTGCAACAAATTTGCATGCATATGCATGCGCCACGGACGTCACACTGGAATGCATTAAAACGGATCTTACGATACGTTAACGGTACCTTGACTCACGGTATCCATCTCACCAGATCCCCGGTTTCTTCCTTGACTTCTTATACCGATGCGGATTGGGCCGGCTGCCCCGACACTCGTCGCTCTACCTCTGGTTACTGTGTGTATCTAGGCGACAACCTCCTCTCATGGTCCTCTAAACGACAGCCCATTATCTCCCGCTCTAGTGCCGAGGCAGAATACCGAGGAGTAGCAAATGTAGTTTCTGAAACATGCTGGCTGCGTAACCTGTTATTGGAACTCCATCATCCACCAACTCATGCCACTTTGGTTTATTGCGACAATATTAGTGCAGTCTACCTATCTTGCAATCCGGTACAACACCAACGTACCAAACACATCGAGCTGGATATTCATTTCGTTCGTGACAAGGTTGCCCGAGGAGAAGTCCGAGTACTACACGTGCCCTCCAGACATCAGATCGCAGATATCTTCACCAAAGGATTGCCCCTAGTCCTATTTGATGATTTCAAACACAGTCTCAACGTTCGAGAACCTCCCGCTAAGACTGCGGGGGTGTATTAGCCGACTGATTTGGTTAGCTAGAGTTAAGCTGTAAATCACCGCTGTAAATCAGCAAATGATTTGTATTCTGTAATTGCATATTCCTAAAATAGATTAGGGCAAATCTCTGTATAAATATACACTCTTGTGAATGAGAACGATCAATCAATTGATTACCATTATCACTGTTCCTACACTTTCTTGTAAAAAAAATACCATGGCAACAAATCCACATACCTCCCACAAATGTTCAGGAGAAACCTCATCATATCCTGAAGAAAAAGATGAAGAACAACCAACTACCCATTTCCTACATGCTTGATGGAGCAAATTTGACCTTACAAGTTTTCCTGGAGGTAAATGATCCAAAGCTTCACATCTCTGGCATAAATATTAAGTTAATAGACAATCATCAACTAATCAAACACAAAAAGGCAATTTGAATCTTGCACTTATAAACGGTCTAATGAAATAAAATAGTAACGTTCTTTTTCAAATGTTCCGCTGTGATCAGTGTACAAGTTATCATGCCAAACTGGTCAATTAACTTTGAAATTGTTCCCTTTTGATCTTTTTTTTCTAAATGACAATAATACCCTTAAATATGATGACACATATGACCATGGATACTTTTTTTATGGATGTTATGGTCATTTTTTTGATAAAAGGTGAACAAAATAGAACAAGTTTAATTACTAGTTTGGTATAATAAATTGAACAATGACCAAACTGGAACATTTGACATAATAGGTTGTTGTTTTATGGCATTCAACACTTATAAAACTTAAAACTTATAAATAGCAGCTATCTGATAACCCAGAGCAGGAAGTGTGATAGCATGACACTTCAACAAGAAATTGAGGCAATGCACCAACTAACAATGGAAGGTTTTAATGAAACATAGAAAGAGTAATTTCTTTCTGAAGCTCAAAATTAACAATTACAAAATCAAACTATTTGTGGAATAACGATACAAGATATTGTATGACTAGCACTAACAAATCCTTCATGTGTATATGCTAGCATTCTCCACACAACATGCGTCCCCTTTTCACCAGGTTGTAAACTAAAAGAGGTCCATTCAGTTCCAGTTTCATTGATTTAAGTATTACAAATTTTTGTGCGAGTTCTATATTCAAGATTTGACCCAATTACTTTAGTCACAAATAATGAAGACAGGTCCTTATGAGAGAGCAGGGCAGTGAGCATCCTTCAATTTAAGAGGCTGAACAAAGTTATTGCCATCCAAATATCCAATAACTCAAAGAGACTGAAACAGAAAACCAATATAGACTCATCCACCACAATGTAATAGACTGATACTTTCTATGAGTAATAGGAACATTAGTGTTTTAACTCGGCATAACGTAACCTCCAAGTTCCAATGAGCATAACAATATCATGAGCTTTTCACATGCATGTACATGAGCCAGTTGCGCCAGAGTTTCATTTTTCTTCACATGAATCTATAATTGCAATCAGTTTACACAGGCAGCTCACAGTATCCTTAGTTTATGTTCAGATACTTTACTATGAATTCTTATTCTACTTAATTTCCGATATCTGAAAAGAAAGTGTTCAACAGCAAGTCCAAGTTGTAGGCGTTACACAGAGAAAAATATTAACATACAGCACTAGTTTGGAATCAAAATACAACTATCAATAAAGGTAAAAAAGAATTAGCATCATATTATACCACAACAGAAAGGGGGAAAACAATAATTCTACTTATAGAGCAAGTGAGTGTTACATTAACATGACGAATCCTTCTCTCACTTCTTCCATGATGCAAAGGAGATGAGTGAGCAGTGCTAGCTAGCAAGCCAGTCAATGCCCTTGGAGCCTTCCAAGCACACGTAATCGGACTACAGTCATACCTTCCACTTCCATCTCCTTTTGGATGCTTGCATATCTTCAAACGTTCTAACGACACTGCAAAAATCGCATAATCGAAATTCAATCAACCAAACCGTAATCAAAATCCGAAATCATATTAAAAGTAGAAATTAGGGATAAGTAATAATAAGTACCTGACAGAAATGGTCCAGAAGCCATATCTTCTAATCAAAAGCATGAGAAATTGAGAGCCAGACAGCAGTCTCATTGAATCGAGCTACGCATGATTGGCGAAGAAGAATCAAGGATCAAACAATTCGAAATTCAATCGATAGGAGCAGATGGATAAAGAGTTCAACTGCGGTGTAGGATCAAATGATCAGTGTTGAGAGTGTTCGTATCGATTGTGATCTGCAGGGGAATAAGATTAGGGTTTATATGAAGTGCTGGAAATGGTGATGAAGATGAGTGGAGAGGATAATGGAAATGGTTAGCCGAAAGCCACAAAAAAATGGTATTGTGTTGTGATGTGATGTTAATAAATTGGAAAGATATTTTTGGTGGTGAAATGGAAATGTTTGTTGGAAATGGATCGACGGTGGTGCCTTGTGGCAGCTTTTAAGGTTCCACGCCATCGGACTACCGTTTTAGTTTTATTTAAAAAAAAATGAATTTAAATAATCTTTTTTTTTAACTAGAGAAACTATGAAGCAAAAGAAACTACGGTGATTCCATGAAAGCCAAGCAGACTGAGACCGGTTACTCACCGAAAGGAAACCCAAACCCTTGATTTGATTCATCAAGTTCGCGAGAGAGACGGGTTTACGGGTTGATGCGGGAACATCTGAGATCGTTAGCAGCTTAATTATAATTTACATCGTTGACAAAAGGTATATAAGTTATCAAGATCTTGAAGATTTAATTACTATTTGAATTCCTTATTTCTTGGAGTTATTTTTTGTCTTTATCTTTTTCTATTATTTAGTTAGTTTCTTGAGCCATTTGATCGCTTCCATAACTGCATCATGTGGTATCAGAGCTTTGGTTCTCAAATGGCTCAGCGTGGATTTGAATACTTGATTGCGCGTAGAATCGCCGACAGAGGCAACAACTAGGGTATTTTTGATCCACGGGATCGTAAGATCCAACGGTTGCGGGAACGCATCCGGAAACTAGAAGCACGAATACCGAAGGAAACCGAACCGGAGATCGACGTCAGGGACGGAGGCTTTGGGGAAGAGGAGGATCCTTTCGGTGAGTGCAATCCTATCTACGACTCTCCACCACGGTACGATGAGTACGAGGTGGAGAATAATCACGACTGTGAACAGGTTGTAGTGTTCACGAGTTTTAGTTTGGAGGAGCAGTCCATATCGGCACAAAAAAACCTTGATTTTTGGTCCGGTTTGGATAGAAGTGGGTTTGGGTGGAATGGTAAATCGTCGAAAAGGGAGATGCCCGAGTAGAGGTGCACAAACCGGTTTTTTTTCGGAACCGGATCCGGTTCGGATCCGGACCGGTTCCGTCAACGTTGGTCAAGAACCGGATCCATTAGAACCGGTTCCGGATCGGATCCGGTTCCGGGTGTGGAGACTTGGAACCTATTGGGACCGGATCGGATATTTAGAACCGGACCGGATAAAAAAAAACCGGTTCCGGAAAAAAAAAATTAAAAATTAACAAAGATACACTATAAAATACATGTTTTATTTATTTTGTAGATTTTTTTAAGTTATTTAACAATAGTTCGTACAAAAAAAATACAAAAAACATAATTGAATCACAAAGCATTAATTATTTATTATGTTTTCAATATTCTTCGTCGTAGTCTTTGTAATATCGGTTTTCATTCTTTTTCGCTTGATATACGTTGGGCTTCATCGTAAGCTTGTTATTCGTCCGAAAGTGGAGTCGTCGCCCCATGTTCTACTTCGAATTCATGTATTTCTTGTTCAACGTCAAGCTCGCCTTCTAGTTTTGCAACATGAGAGCATAACATCGCTAACATCGCTAGTAGAACCACCAACCGAATTTTGAGTGCTTGCGGAAGCGGAAGCCATGAGAGCTTTTTTTTTTTGCTTAAAGTGAGCATTTTTTTGCGTTTTGAGAGCGTTTTTTAGTTTTGAGAGCTAGAATGTTGTGGTGAACTAACCCATACACCCAATACCTATTTATACTAAATTTCAATCCTTAAAAACAAAAACAAAAAACAAAAAAAACGGGCATAAAACGGCTATATAGCCTTTTTTTTTAACCCCAACGGCTAGAACCGGTTCGGAACCGGTTCCAAAATGTCCGAAAAAAACCGGTTCCAAAATATCCGATTTTTATCCGGTCCGTCAAAAAACCCAAAACCGGTCCCGGAACCGGCGGTTCTCAAAATATCCGGACCGGTTCTAAAAAAACCGGTTCTAGCCGGATCCGGTTTCGGATAATCCATCGGATCGGTTCCGGTTCCGGTTCTTTTGTGCACCTCTATGCCCGAGTATGAAAAGGTATCCACTTGTATTTTTGATGAGTTTATTAGGAGTGAAAAGTCCTTCGCAAGGAGTGAAACAGAACAGTGGTTGTTGGCAGCGATGCGGTGAGTATGGGTAGTGATTCGATGGCTAAGGAAGTCCTATCTAATGCGGAAGAGATCATGGGGGAATTGAATAAGTCTTTGCTAACGATGGAATTTGTTAATCACTTAAAAATTCAAAAAGAAGAGATAAACGAGGTTGCCAAAATTAAGGATACACTTACTGAAAATACGACAAGCATTCCATGTGAAGAGCATCTTTGTTTGCAACTTCAAAACGGTGGGTCCAATCACAAAAATGCATATGAATATCCTTTGCATGGGAAATTTGATTGTCTTGCCCAAATGAATGTGGCTGCTCACGTACAATTACAAGACATTGGTGGGCCAACCAATTTCAATGATTTTCAATCTTTCGATCCAGGTGGTTGCTTTTGGTCCTAGTTCGTGTTTTCAAGCTTACGGAAAACTCGGGGATGAGTTTTTTCGAAGAGCGAGAGTATGATGCAGGAGCATCCATATCAAGACACTATCTTTTATTATTTATTTAAATTTTAATTTCCAAGTTTATTTTAAATATTTCTTAATTAAATTATGATTCTCTAACTATAAATAGGGGATCTTAGATTTATTGTTAGTCAGTTTGTATTGATTTATAAAATATAAGAACATTGTTCTTGGTACCTTTGGTTCAAAAAAAAAAAAAAAAATAACTCCAAGAAATAAGGAATTCAAATAGTAATTAAATCTTCAAGATCTTGATAACTTATATACCTTTTGTCAACGATGTAAATTATAATTAAGCTGCTAACGATCTCAGATGTTCCCGCATCATTTATGATACCGATAACGGGGCTGACCCGGAAACGGAACCGGAGCCCGACCCAACTAATGAGGGACCCGATGACAACCTAGGTCCAACTGTGGGAGGTGATACGTAAAGATGGAATCAAGATCCTTGGAATTATTTGAATTGCTTTTACAATGGGAATGCCTTTATTTTTAGAACTCTATTTTGGTTATTTATTTTTACCTTATTTTGCTACTTGTTTTTTTTTGTCATTGTTCGGAGAATATAAACTCCTGGAGGTTCAACATTAGGGGGAGATTATTGAATTTTGAAAGTTTTTTGGTTTCTCTCTTGTTGGTTCGCATTCAATTCTGTAGCTCATCCGTATCAAGTGGTATCAGAGCTTGATACTCATGGCCGGCCGAGGAAGACAACCACGCAATAACAACCGCAGAGGCGGTGGCCGTGGTAATGATGGTCCGCCACGAGATCCACGTGATGAAGAGATTGAACGTCTGCAACAACGAATACGAGAACTAGAGTTACACTATGAGGAGCGTCAAGAGGAAACCGAGTCGGAACTGTTTGTTGATGACAATGGTGAAGATGAGGAGGAGAATCCTTTTGGTCGTTCCCCACCCCGCCGTTTCCGCCAACCCTATCCCGAGGACCCTCTACGAGGTCTCGGAATGAAAGTGGAGATTCCGGAATTTGAGGGTAAGGCTCAACCCAACGATTTTATTGATTGGTTGAGTACGGTAGAAAGGGTTTTCGAGCTAAAAGAAATTCCCGACAATTACAAGGTAAAAGTGGTTGCAATTAAACTACGGCGGTACGCATCCCTTTGGTGGGATCACGTCAAGAAGAAGCGTGCACAAGACGGAAAATCAAGGGTTGAGACATGGGCCAAGATGAAAAAGTTACTTCGCGCAAAATTTTTACCTATCAATTACCGACAAGATGCTTTCCTGGAATACCATAGTTTGACTCATCATAACTCATCTGTTGCGGATTTTATTGCCGAATTTGATCGGCTTCGTATGCGATGCGGGGCCGATGAGGAAGAAGAACAGGTTATTGCTCGTTTCCTTGGGGCTCTACGCCCCGAAATTGCCGATATTGTACACCTGCAACAGTATTGGTCCTTCACGGACGTTTGTCGTTTGGCACTTAAAGTGGAAAAACAGCTCCGTCAAAAGGGTCGATCTATTTCAGGTCGGTCAACCACCACTAGAGCAGCCGTTGGGCCCCCGCAACCCAAGACCGAGGGGGGATCTTCAAGTGTCTCGGGTCAGGCAAGTTCTCGAGTCGTGAGGTGTTACAAATGCCAAGGCTTAGGACACATGGCGCGAGATTGTCCGAACAAGCAACTAGTTAGTTTTGTGGATGACCCTTGTCCTAATTTTGATACTGATGAAGAGGTGGAGGATACAGAAATCTTATACCCCGATAAAGGGGAGGCATTAGTAGCTCAGCGGGTTCTTAGCACTACTGTCGGGAAAACCGGAGATGACAACACATTATGGTTACGAAACAACATTTTTCGAACCAAGTGTACGACTCAAGGGAAGGTGTGCACAGTTATTATTGACGGTGGGAGTTGCGAAAACATGGTTTCGTCTAGCATGGTGGAGAAATTGGGTCTAGCTATGGAGAAACACCCCGAACCCTACCAACAAACATGGTTAAAAAAAGGTAATCATGTTAAAGTTAATCAGCGATGTTTAGTTCATTTTTCAATTGGCAACAAGTATACGGATGAGGTGTGGTGCGAAGTTATTCCGATGGACGCATGTCACATACTACTCGGCCGACCGTGGCAATATGATCGGCGTGCCCGACACGACGGTTTCCGCAACACTTATACCTTTAAAAAAGATGGCATCAGCATAACCTTGTCCCCTATTGATACACGTGACAGTAACACCGACTCTCTCATACTCACTAAATCTCAATTTTTGGGCTATGCTAAAATCACCAATCATGCTATCCTATTTGCGCTTGTGGTAGCTGAGCAAAACCCAACGGTGGGCAAAACACATGAACTGGCCCAACCCTTGCTACACGAGTTTGAAGATGTTTTCCCGGATGACATTCCCGCGGGTTTACCCCTCATGCGCGAGATACAACATTGTATTGATTTTATTCCCGGTGCTAATATTCCCAATAAACCCGCGTACCGCATGAACCTTAAAGAATTTGAAGAGCTTCACCGGCAAGTTACTAAGTTACTAGAAAAGGGTCTTATTCGGGAAAGCATGAGCCCTAGTGCCGTCCCGGCATTACTAGTTCCTAAACACGGAGGTTCCTACCGGATGTGTATTGATAGTCGTGCAGTCAACAAAATAACTATCAAGTATCGGTTCCCAATTCCACGTTTTGAGGACCTACTCGATCAACTACATGGTTCCACAATATTTTCTAAGATCGACCTTCGTAGCGGCTACCACCAGATCCGGTTACGCCCCGGTGACGAGTGGAAAACAGTTTTCAAGAGACGTGATGGCTTATATGAATGGATGGTAACGCCCTTTGGTTTATCTAACGCTCCGAGTACATTTATGCGCCTCATGAACCACGTTTTCAAGGATTACATTGGTCGATTTGTCGTTGTTTATTTTGACGACATCCTTATCTTCAGTCGTGACCCACAACAACACCTACAGCATTTACGCGAGGTCTTTCTTATACTCCGGAAACAAAAGTTATATGCTAATCGGTTGAAGTGTCACTTCATGGCTGATGAGGTCATATTCTTGGGTTATTTGGTCTCACCCCAGGGCATCAAAATGGATAACTCTAAAGTCGAAGCAATTACAAATTGGCCTACTCCGACCTCTTTACACGACATTCGTAGCTTTCACGGATTAGCTTCTTTTTACCGGCGCTTTATTCGTAATTTTAGTAATATTGTTGCGCCAATTACAGAATGTTTGAAGGGCGGGAAGTTTAAATGGACGGCCGCGGCTCAACTTGCGTTTGAAGATCTCAAAAGCAAGGTGACACAGGCCCCGGTTCTAGCTCTACCAAATTTTAATGATGTGTTTCAAGTGGAGTGCGACGCTTCAGGCTTCGGAATCGGTGGCGTCCTAAGCCAAAGCAACAGACCTATCGCGTTTTTTTGTGAAAAGTTGAATGACACCCGTCGAAAGTATAGTACTTATGACAAGGAATTTTATGCAATTATTCGCAGCCTTGAATATTGGAGACACTATTTATTACCAGGCGAATTCATTCTCTTTTCGGATCATCAGGCATTGAAGTACATTCAGGGCCAAAATAAACTCAACCCACGTCATGCCAAGTGGGTTGAGCTCCTACAGGATTTCTCTTTTGTCATTCGACACAAGGCCGGACATGCTAATACTCTCGCCGATGCTTTGAGCCGTAGATCTGTATTACTAACTTCACTCATATTACAGGTTAGTGGTTTCGACCTATTTCGGTCTTTATATCCGGATGATCCTGATTTTCGTGCAGCATGGCTAGGATGTCCTAGTCGGCCTTTTCATGAGTATACAAGGCACGATGGTTTTCTTTTCAAGGCCAACCGTTTGTGTGTCCCACGATGCTCTCTACGAGATGCCATTATCTTGGAAAGTCATCAAGGCGAGTTGGCGGGGCATTTTGGACGTGATATGGGGATTTAAAATTCAGAATGAAGGAGTAAATGATATTGATTTACCTGCACAAAATGTTGAGATTTATGGGGAAAAGCATACAACACCAAAATGTGGCATTAATTCTCTTGCCCACGTGTACATAATGATACTTTTACTTCAAAATTGAATTCAAGGTGGGGTCTTCCTGATGGGTTAAACCCAAGAAATTCTGTTAAATTTGAGGGGATAACAGGGGATGCTAATCATTATCGTGGTCGTCATTCGATTAATTTTTTGACTACCTCTCGTACTCGTATGTTTGTTCTGTTGTGTGTTCCTATTCAGATTATTCTGTTTAGTTGCATGTGGTTGGACACGCCTTGGGAACCCGTGTCGAGAGCATCTCCGAGCGTATCAAGACGACACAACATTCCTTTTGATCCCGGTGGTTGGTTTTTGAAAATTACCAAGACTCGTGGACGAGTCTTTTTCAAGAGAGGGAGAATGATGCGGGAACATCTGAGATCGTTAGCAGCTTAATTATAATTTACATCGTTGACAAAAGGTATATAAGTTATCAAGATCTTGAAGATTTAATTACTATTTGAATTCCTTATTTCTTAGAGTTATTTTTTGCCTTTATCTTTTTCTATTATTTAGTTAGTTTCTTTTTCTTGAACAATTATAAGTATATGATTTTTAGGCTTTAGTTGTGAGTTTTTTTTAAGATTGAATTTTATTTGTCAAGAAACCTTAGGGTTTTGTGGCTTTTGAATCCTCGAGTATTTTTGAGCCATTTGATTGCTCCATTCCTGCATCACGGGTAAAGATGAGATCATTCCTAACAAGCTATAAACACCATAAGGTTGTCAGTACCACCACGTGAAACGTCTTTTTCTTCCTTTTAAAGTTGCTGATGTAGGAATGCAGATCCAACAAATCTCTCGTGCGAAAGACGTAAATGGAAGAAACCTTGCACCAATGACCAATAATCTGCCAAACTGATTGTGCCAAGCTACAACTGAGAAACACACGCTCAGCGGTTTCCAGCCGTTCACCACATAAAAAACACATCAAAGAATTTATATATATGTTCCTTGCAGCTAGAGAAGCCATCTTAGGTAACCGATTAAGTTCTACCCTCCAAGCATGGATGCATACTTTAATTGACACCCAGTTATTCCATGAGAAATAGTAAGTTGGAGCAGCGCACTGAGAGCTCATCAACCGATTCTTTAGACTCTGGACCGAGAAAGTCCCCGGGATGTCAAGGTCCCAAGACCAACGGTAATCATTCAACACCCACCCCATAAAGGCAAATAATATTTCAATTTTCACTTTCATTGCTGAGGTCAGTCTCACTCGTGTAATCATCATAAATTTTCATTTGAAATTTACTTGATATCTCTTGGAGTTATATAATCATATTTATATTTCATTTTGCTAATAAATAAACATGTGACCACAGAAGGGCTTGTAGTCCAATAGTATTAAAGTGTGTAACGAATGTGTTCCTTCTTAAAAAAAATCGATGGTTCAAGTCTTATTGTAAACAAAGTACAGATTTTGAAGAGTATCTAATCTCGTTCTTAAAAAAAGTAAAATGATAAACATGTGACAAACAGAATGGTCCAGAAGGAGGGTAATCGGCCCATAAATATCTCTATGAATTCGGTCTAGAGTTGATGGATATTCCTTTTCAACTTTACCCATTGAAGACCAATTAACATTTTTTTTTTCAAACACGCAAGTTGAACATTAAGTCTTTTGATAATAGGGCCTTTAGGTCCATTAGAGGATGTTTATATGATTTTTTAAGCTAGCATACAACTATGGGATTATCTTATATATCATGATAATTTGGAGTTAATATCTTCTTATTAGAAACCATATTAATTTCTATCTCGTATGTTTATGTGTGATACAATCCAGAAGATTGAGTTTTTTTTTTTAATTTTCTGGAATTCTAGCATAAAATTAATTTCGGTCATGTTCGATAGACGTAAGCTCAAAATATTCAATGTTGTGTATATTCGACGCTTTAAGATGATAATTTTTGTGTATTGTAACCTAAAAGTTAATGCATTTCTCTTGGATCTACTAGAATAGTGCATGATTTACTAGTGCATTTGTTACACCTACCTCGTAAAAATATTTTGTATTTTTTTTGGCATCAATTTTAACACATAATACCTCATAACCTTGCAATTGCAAGGACTTGAACCTAGATGTTCCCAAAAATATCGGTTTAGGATCTCAAATAGGTTTTCAAACCGTCCCAAACTGATTGTTAAACCGGTTTAATTCGAACCAAACCGATCCAAACCCCAAAAAAATGGTTTTAAACAGATTTGAAATTGGTCAAAACTCCCTCTCAAACTGGTTTCAAACCGAACCAGTTTGATACCAAACCGGTTTTGACTTTTATTGACCAAACATGTTTCGGTTTGGTTTCAAACCAGTTCGGTTTGAAAAACGATTTGTGCACCTTTACTTGAACCCACACCTCTTTTGTGAGGAGTAACCACCATACCACTAAAAAAATGAATACACAACTAATTAAGTTCGTATCCATATTTGGTTCATTATCAAATAATTTTATTTCCATGTATTTTTCATTGTTCTTCTTATGTTTGATTGACTTTAGTCAAATGCTTGAGTGTACAATACTTACATGACATATGATTCGTCCATTTTGAATCTATAACGAGTATCTTCAAAGCATCCTAATAGACTGATGATGTGATTTCTGAATTCCTATTATTATCTTGTTGTTTAGAATCGTAAACAAAAACCCCACCAAACATTAATACGATCACATTCGTGACACTTTTGATGATGACTTCCACATATATGAGTGGGACGACGAGCTATCATAGATGTTGTCCCATTCACTTCAATAAATGGATTAGAGCTAGTGGTACATGCTTCATGGAACTCACTGTTTGTCGAAACAACGAGAATACATGATATAAACAATGACATTTTTTTACATGTTCTAGAGATAATGTCATTTTAGCGTATTTGAAGCATGTATAACATGTCTTTATCAGTAATGTTATCATAACATATTTTTAGTTCATATGTAATACTAACCATAGTGCACCCACTAACACTTTTAAAACCTTGCAAACTTAAATGAGTGTTTGAAAAAAAAAGTAATTGTCTCCGACGATCATATACTTCTTGTCGGTTTTGCCATAATTCTAAAGGATATTTCATAGTCAACAGTCTGGAATTTGTCGTATCAATAAAATCTTCGAGAGATATACCTATAATCAATTTGACAAAAAGGAGATTCCTCTAGAGAATTTGTTCCTAGAAAGGTCTAACCATACCAAAGTGGACGAAAACATTCGATATATGACCATATATGTTGTTAGAGCTCAAGTCAATCTTGGCTACATCATACAAGCTTGATATTTGAGTTGTATTAAGGGTTTATATCCCAAATCTTTGATTTCCAATGTTTCATGGGATGACATCTTTAAGAAAATTCAAAATTGGAAGAAAGGTCTAGCAAATGGTGATTGGGTAGGTCCCACACTTTTTCATTGATGGTTCCATTTTATTGATTATTAGAAAGGTCTAAATATTGTAGGGATTAGAACCTTTTGATATTATCAGACAATGACCCTATATATTGGAACCTTGCGCATACATAGAAACTTTAAAAAAGTTGTTAAATTATTATCTCGTTATATATCATTTATAAATAGAAACTTTAACGACAACTTCTGGTCACGTATTTATAATTTTATTTGAAGAATAGTAAAACAACTTTTTTGTTGTTTAAAGAATACATTTTTGTTTGATTGTTGTGATTTGTTGAAGGAATAACTAGAGACATTAGTATCTTATGTCCTTACGGTTCTTTAAATAACAAATTAAAATACATTATTAATAAAACTAATAAAATTAACAAAAACTAGATGGTTACCTCAGCGTGCGTTTGCGCTGTGAATTTCGTCATAATCTCAAATATCAAAACGTGTATTAAAAAAACCTAAGTATCCAAGAAAATTTAGCTCAATTTTTGATAAATGCAAAATAGTTTTAAAAAATGCAAAGCGGTTGAAAATAATAATAATATAATAAGTAAATGGAAAAATGGAAATATTGGGGGATGAGAAGGGGGAAGGGCAAGCTGCCATGCACACTCTAGCATCTCAAGGAACAAAATCGGAATTTCAGAAAGGAAAAAGCTAATCAATAATAAATTGACACGTGATAGATCGATCCAATTACAACAAATAACTGTATCTAATGTTGCTTTTTAAACTAGTATGGAATATTGATATAATTGTTATGAGTTATGATTATCAGTTATATTTAAAACTTATTTTCCAAACACTAAATCATATAATAAAAGATTTAATAGATACTCTTGCCTTTTAGATTAAAGATTATGTGTTTAAACCCATACGTTAGTGTATTATTTGATGTAATTTAATGTATTTGGTGTAATTTAATGTCTCTTAGATTGAAGGTTATGGGTTTTAAACCATACATTAGTGTATTATTTGATTTAATTTAAAACCAGAGTAGATTTTCTGTTCTAAAAAAATATATATAATAAAAGACTTTTGTTTCCTAAAATCAATCAAATAACATATATTGTTTGAAAAGTACAAGAATTTTGGAGCATGGAAACCAAGTCCTTTGTGGTTTCATGTTGGAGGATCAGGCTTTACCTTTACTTTCTGCTGATTCTGACACAAAAATTGCAGCCTTTTGACCAATGTCCTCAAACACAACAACCTCTCCATTTTTTTTCCTTTAAATCAACACAACACTCTCATTCTTTGAAAATGTTTGATTTCATTATACAACATTAGGTTTTTATCACTATTTTTCAAAAATTATTACAAATTTTATTTTGTACAGATCAATGCGTATTATCTTTTAAAAATCTATAAAATCCAAACCATCTATGAAAATTTGAAGATACTAGAGATTGGAAACGTTCTCAAAGATAAAATTATTGTGTGTTTATGTATGTGTGAGAGTAATTATACTAAACTATTACAAACTTTTTTGACTCACACCTATTAAATAAATACTGCTTACATGACGTCTACGTGACACATTTTTTTTCTCACTGATTAGCCAGTATCGTAACTATTAATTAAAACAAGTTCCACATTTCATCATGTCACTTTATATTAAAACCGTAGGTTTATACTCTATAACACATAGTATCTAGTTATATTATATAATAAATATCACTAGGTAATAAAAGCATTCTCATTGGTTGAATACTTGTACTTTAAATTTTCTTGAATACCAACTGCAAATCCTTAACACACATGACATACTATTACAATTTCTTAAGGGATCCAGGAATCTTGATCTCCACAAATCCAAAATCAAAATAAGACCCAAATTACTTTTAATTCAAACACTAAATTTCATAAATATAGTTCATATGCCTCTAAATCTGCCCAAATGAATGAGCCAAATAAGCCAATGTTCCCACAAGTGGTGCATTTGTGTACGTTGCCGGTTCCGCCTGAAAATAATCCGACCGTTCATCGGTATAGTGGTCATGTTCATCCGGTCCACCGACAACAGCCCCGACCAGTATGTTCTGGTCGGGCGACTCCGAATGCATGAAGTTAAACCCGGACCCACAATTGATTTTAGCAGGATGTGTAGAGATCGACGGCAGAGATGATCCCCTGTGGTGGATCCTTTTTGGGTACCGCGGACCGTATCCCACCATGAATGACATCTTCATTGGATTGTCACCGAGCAAGTAGTCGACTTGTTTCTTGGCGATGGTTCGTAGCCGCCTAGGGGTCACAATGGTGCCACCGCAGCTCACAATCTTGCGCGATTGGGTCAAGTATTTGGCATAGGTTACCAATAAAAATGTAGTGGATGTCACATATTGCAGATTACTGTCATCCATCTTGAACAAAAGGCCCCCTATGTTTCAACCAAGATATCAAAACTACGCTTGTAAACGAACCGAACAAACACAAACCACACAAATTGGGTTTGTTCGTGTTCGTTCGTTTAACTCTGACCGAACAAATGAACAAAAATGAACACTTAAACAAACGGGATTTCATGTTCATGTTTGTCCGTTAATAAAATAAACATGTCCATGTTCGTTTGTGTTTGTTCATTAATATTCTAATTGAACAGTTCACAAACGTAAATAAACACAAACGAACACTAATGTACATATTTATTCGATTAAAAGTAAACACAAATATCCAAATTAAAATCTAAAATATTAATATTAGTAATAAATAAATTTGAATAAATATTTAAATGAACGTAAACGAACAGACATAAGTGAAACGAACGTAAATGTACGAACCTGGGGTGTATTGGGTTTGAGAAGAGGGAGTTCCGGGAACAAGTGAGCAAATGAAGCTATCTGCATGACCCTTGTAATCATGGAGAGATTGAACCTTTTGAACAAGAAACGCCTGTTGAAAATCCAAGATTATATTATGTTACAGAAGATAAAATTCCAATTAATTAAAAAAGATTCCATTACTTTTGATACAAGAATTTTAGCACCAGCATGCTTATTGTCCCAGCTAAAAGTATTGTCATTCTCATCCACACCAAGTGTTCGACCAAATGTCTGAATGTAATTTAAATAAGCAGAGCTTCTTGTAGCTTTCTGCAACCATGCAGCTCCCCACAACAACTCATCCTTCAAAATTAAAACTACTTTAATCACTTGTCTAATTCATGTTTAAAACGCTTAATTAGTAATTATTTTTTTTAATCAAACTACCTGGTATCCAGAATAAGAACAATAAAATGGGCACACATAACTCTTGAGTCCATCGCTGTAAGAACCTCTGTATTTGTCAGCAAATGCAAACACCTGTTCAAAGTTCAAATACTAATTCTGTAATTCTGTTCGTGTAATATTTGAAATTTGTAGTTTAATTTACCCTAATTGCTCGTTTAAGGAGGATTTTGGAGTAATTAGGATCAGATTTTCTGAAAACCAGACTTGCAGAAGCAAGAGCAGCAGCTGTTTCAGCTGCAACATCACTTCCGGGGTTGTTTCTGTCAATCTTTATAACTGTTCTTTGTGTATCCATGTCTTCAGGTCTTTCCCAACAAGCATGATCTTTGTTTGCATCACCAACCTTCAAATAGTATTTTCAGTTAAAAATTTAGATAACCGGTTTTACAGTTTTTAGGTTAAACCGTGACCCTAACCGTTTTTATCATTGTAAACAAAAATCAAACCAGTGAAAATTAAAACCGAATTCTAAATATTAAAAAAGTACTTTTCGTACTTTGTACAGTCATGTTTATAGTTTAATTTAAAATAATTAAAGACTCTTACCAAAATATAAAAAGTTACTTAACCCAAAATCCAACGATCCGTTTCGGTTATTTTCAAGTCTCAAAAACTGACCTTTTGTATTGTATTGTTAGCAAAACTCACTCATGTGTATGGTTTAAGTTAAAATAATAAAAACACAAGTAAAATATAAAAAGTTAAACAACCCAAATTTCTATATGGTCATTTTTTTAACCGGTTTCAAGTATAAATAAACTGTAAACCAAACTGTTTAGTATTATTTGAAAAATCTTTAACCAACCCACCAAAAAAAAGTATTATAAAACCAAATTAATGACCGGTTTAGATGTTTTACAGTTTTAAACTGAACCATGAACACAGTTTTACACTTACCTGAACAAAAACGGTGTCGGGTTGTGACGTAGCTTTGAGAAGATAATCAGTGGCCCACCGAATAGCCGTTTTGGCATTACCCAACTCACTTTTCATGATACCACCGAATTCAAGCACACTCCACGACAGCATTGTGGTGGTGAACGCCATCGGAAACCCAAACTTGATATTATCTCCGGCGTCATAGTACCCACCAACTAAATCCACCTGCATTGTCCAATCACAACATAACCCATTAAAAAAAACCCACTTCAAATCTTCCATCTTTATCATGAACAATAAAGAAAAATGCATACTTTCATGGCGGACCCGTCGGAGAGTCCGGAGTTCTTTCTCCACGTCATTCTTTGGTTGGGTGGAAGTTTGCCGGACCTTTGGCCTTCGTAGAAGAGAATGGATTTTGTGAGGGCGTCTCGGTAGTTGTGGGAGGCGGTGGGACGGTGGGGGGCGGTGGCTATGGCGGAGGAGAGGGTTAGTAGGAGGAGGAGGAGGAGAGAGGAGGAGGCCATAGGAATAGAAGTGAAGTGTAAAAGGTGCAGAAAAGAGAAAGGTGTTTGTCTTGTTTAAATAAAGCTTGGAAAGATGCCTGTGTAACGTCCTGCTTCATTTAAACAATAATTTAGTAACTTACAAAACCGAAATTTTGATAGTGATAAATCATCAAAGTATACATCACCAAAAGTTTATTGGAATAAATGTAACGGTGAGGTAGACTCGTCTTTTTTCTTTAAACGTTTTTAATAAACTATCGATTAAACTATGTCACGTCGTTTTTTTTTCATAGACTTTTTTAGAGAAGTGAGACACTCATCTTTCATCTGTTTAATAGTTAATAACTAATTTAAGTTATATAATTTTAATACATAAAATACCACTTTTATTAAATGTTATGATACGAGTCATTTTGTTATTTGTAACATAAACTTACAAACATAAGTTGACATTCTTTTAACATGCATTTCAAGATGGTCATGCGGTTTTCCGCCAATCTTATGAAAATATTTATCCAATTTACTTTATGTGCCCATGAAGCTACGTCATAATGAGTTACTCTTACATATTCTATTCTAACAGTTTTTATGAAACTTAACTCACTAAATTAAATTAGAATTAAGTTTTGTGCATACATGTAAATACTACTTTCTACCAAACAACATGTTCATTTGATCAATTAAACCACGTTAAAGTGATTTATTCTAAAAGCTAGTATAACGTGTAATTTAAACTCATAGAGAATCAACACGTGTTTTTTTTTTTTTAATACATTGGTTTCCTGGCCCCGAAAGATGTGGAATTTCTGAACAGGATTTATTGGGTCATGCATAGTGATTTTTCGACTTTTGAGACTCAAAACTTTGTTTTAGTATGATCAGTTTTACTATCCAAAAAGGGGTTGCGATGCAACTTGTTACCCGTTTATTTGTCACTTTATTGTAATTATACTTAAAAAAAATATGTGAAAGGGAAAACAATTAATATTAGTACTCTTCTAAATAAAATTAAACCTTATGAGTAAACGAATGTGCATTGAGTTCTCAAGTTAATAAAAATAACTGATTTTCATTCCAATTCATGACATCAACCCCATGAGTCCAAATTTATCTATGTGTATTTTTTGTGGTAAATCTGTATGCAATCACGTGAATTAATTTAGGTTACGAACTAGGTAATCACAAACCAAAATCACCTTAATGCACATGTTCATTCCTATTCAAATAAGTACCCTAAAGTAATTAATAAACCCTTAAAAACCAATGTCGGTGGCCAATCCCAAGCCACCGACAAAGGTTTAATAATTACTCTTCAACTTTCTCCATTTTCATATAGTACCTTTCAACTTTCTAAAATTTAAAATATATCCATCAAAGTTTTTAAAATTTCAAGTTTACTCATGTACAAAATTCTCAACTCTACCCCTCAAATTTATATAGCAACGCGCGTACTGAGGTTCGCAAACCAGCCCCGTCGCTTAGCTTTAATTATGTAGTTAAACACGTTAATATCAATGTACGGTCGCGACGCAACGCGCGAGTCAAATTTTATAGTTTGTCAACGAATACAACTTAACTGTATTTTTGCTCGTTTCACAATTTACAGCCAATTCAACTATATTGGATCAAAATTAAATATTAGTATTCAGTCGGTTTTGTTTAGACATCTAAAATGGATTTAAGAATGAAGTGCTAAATTTCAACTCCGCTAAGTCATTTAAAACATTCAAAATGAATGTGATCATTTTTCATGTAAATTTTCAAGTTTCAAACACTTGTATAATATAAAGCAGTAGAGGGGTGCTCGTACGATGGGCGGAGAACACAACACACTAACACAGAGAATAGTAAAACGCTTGAACAATTAATTGTTGAAATATCATATAGATTTGAAGGTTTAATAAAAGTATAAAATAAAGTAAATGTGAAATCATATAAAATAAAAACGATTTTGAGAAATTTAGTTACACAAGAAATTGATTGTTTATATAATCAGACTTTTAGTTATTTTTTGTATTTAATCATATAATTCATAAAAGAAAATTTTGCCTCCTCAAACTCTTGAAAATTAATATAAAAAGACAATCTCGTCATCTTCAAATCTATTATAATATAATATAATAAAAATAATTAATTATCCAAACTCATTATTGGCCAAATTAATCAATCAATTCACCAAATTTCTATTGAATATCAATATTTGGTCAATTCATTATCTTAGTTAAAATTCGGAATTTTTAGAATTAAGCATTGGAGCTTCATAAAAATCATTTGTAATACTTATTTTAATAAAATAATTGTATTCATATTAGGGAGTGGTTAGTATGACTGTGTGCACCCTATAAGTGTCATCTACGTTATCAATAAAATTGAAGTTTGCGAGTTCTAAACAATTTGATATCATATTAATTACTATATTCCTCTTAATCGTTACTCTTTATCCTTTTATTAGATACTTGACTCACTAAAAAAATTTGTCTTTAAAAAAATAATAACATTTGACCCACTCATATTTCTCTTGTACGATAGGCTAAAAGGATGTTTGGGATGGCAATAAAAAGTATCTAAGTATCTATAAGATTTCACATTTACTACAAAGACATTAATTAATTGTATTTATTTAAAGCGTTGCAACGTTTATGTATCAATGAAATTACGTTTGAAATATGATATTTGTAAAAGTGACACGTTAGTCATTTTTGGGTTGAACTGTTACATTTGATTAATAGCCCACCCAAGTCTCTTCAATATTGAGGAGTTCACGTTTAACTAAATCCATCAAACATGCACACTTCAAAATTTGAAACATAATTAGTTGATGAGAGAATACACCATTTTTGTCCTAACGAGAACCGTTCAAGTTAAATAGAATGCCACAAGTACACAACAAGCACATCTAGTGTCATTTATTTGTGCTTTCAAGTTTTAACATATCCGATTTTAACAATTTAGTTATAGCATGTAACTATTACTTTAAACATTGACGTAATTATGTATTAAAAATATCTTAATGTACGTATTATGAAATTAATATATTTTGACTTATACAATTAAAATAATAAATAGTATCTTAAGATCCAAACCGACAGTATTGGTTTATTTAGGTCGAAAGAACAAATCAAAAAGCCTTTTTAAATTATTATATTCTAAATACAAAAATATTGTGATCTTTTGATGGAACAAGTTTTGTCTTTCTATTAAATAGCAAATTATTTATGGAAGAATAAACATTAATTTTTGTGTTTCTTAATTTTCTTTTGAAATAATCATTTTAATTGGTCCTACATATTATTTTGTCACGATATATAATTTTCCTCTTGTTTTAGACCCTTTACGTGCCAATGATTATATAAACGTTTAGGGTGCATGTATCAAACTAATATGATTAATGTTTAAACAATATTTAAGATTTCAAACTCATAACATGTGATGTTTTTAGTAGCTAGAGTGTCACATTGCTACGAGATTAGAAGGACAAAAATGGATGCGGTGAAGATTAGAACGATAACGCATATGTAATAATAACACAAAAGAAAAAGGACCCTTATTATTTGTTCTTTAGGTCAATTGGTCCAATGAACCACATGGTTTTCAAAACATTTATGTCATTGATAATACGTAATTTCATGTTAAATTTTCTTTTACTATTTCTACTTTTTGTAGTTAAAAGATTGCATAAATGACATTTGTGTGTACAAAAGATCTTTGTGGAGTCCAAGAAAAATTGAGCAGAAAAGGGAAGCCATGGTCAAGCATGGTGTGCAAGCATGGATAACCTCACTTTCCCATGTAGAGGGAGAGAGGGTATAGACTACTCGTCAAAAAGGGTTCATAGGTCCACATGTAATGCTCAATATAATCCAATTCTTTTACTTTTTGTAACAATAGTCTTTTACACGTAAAGTATGACCTAATCCTATGCTTACAAATTAAAAAAAAAATTTGAACGTGAATTTTGATCACTGACGGTCACTGGCCCATCCGATCATCTCCACCCTATAGGAGGAAACCTACCATAGGTGAGAAAACCCCCTGGCCCACTCGATCATCTCCACCCCATTTTTTTGTCACAAGTGATACTTGAAACCAAGACCTCCCTATATTAAAGAAGTATTGGTATACACATTTACCACTAGACTAAGCTAGTGGTTGTGCACAAGGTCATGTATAAGACAATCACCAATGTTATTAGACCACAAGGTCATGTGCCAATCCCTTTATTTATATATAGTTTTATAACTTTTTATAAATATAAACATATAAATCTTTACAAACATTTAGGTCAAAATAAAATTCAATTAACAGATGTTACGTATTTTTCTTCGTAATGATGTGGTGTTTTGGTGGGTTATGTGGAAGCTTCTTTATGATGTGGTGTTAAAGATTCGTCCAAAAAAATGTGATACTATTTGATGAGGTTACATATTTTTCATTTTTTTTGGTATCCGAATAGGAAGAATAAGCGTAGTATAATCTGGTTACTGGTTAGCTAAAAACCCCTCTTTTATTCATGTAATTGTTTAGATGTGGCCGTCTAGTATTTTGCTAGTCGGTGCATAAGTGCATTAATAGAATTTCGCCATTCAAATTTTTTTAAAAGATGTTACATGAGCTTATTAACTTGTGTATAATAAACATCATGGTTTTCACTTTAAAAATCGACGTTACATCATGTAACCAATCAGGTGGTGACTCGTCAATCATAAGTCGATCAATTGATAATGATAGGTGGTGACTCGTCAATCATAAGTCGATCAATTAATTACTTATGGTTTATACGGATTTCACTTTTAGCTCCTATGAATAAAAAACTACAAGTTTGGTCCAATAATTTGCACGAACGTAACACATTTAGCCCTTGAATTGAATGTTAATTAAATTACTCTGTTAAGAACGTGTGAAATAACCAAAATACCCCTTAATATTAAAAAAAAAGGAAATTATATGTGACCCACACACTTCATCTTCCTCATTTCATATATGGATATTTCAATTCATATTAACTTGCAAAAGATGGACCTGCAAATTCATCTCATAGCAAAAATCGAAAATCAATGCCATGGATCGTTTACACCACCATTCAGATTTGGACATCCATCTCATAGCCTCAAAATTGTTTACAACACCATACGTCGGAGAATATGAAAAGCCACCGTCATACTCTCTCTCCCTCTCCTCTCCTGCTCCACCATCTAGCGCCTAGCGCTGCCGCCGTCGAAGCCCTAGCGCTTTCTCCTGCTCTAACAAAGATCTTCACCAAAAATCATTTTTTATGCCAGATATGTTGCCGTCTCCTGCTCCACCATCTAGCGCCGTTGTCGCTTCCAACCAAGCCTATCACCGCCGTCGTCTTGAAGGTCTATCGGAGGAACCGCGGGAGGTGGCTGGCTCCCCCTTCTCTCGTGTTCCCCTTTTAGATTTGGCTCCCGCGGGTTCAAATAATGGATGCCACTGTAATGAAGTGAAAATGCTAATAATATCTTCTGGACATAGTCATCTATGATTTTAAACATAAAAAAATATCTAGCAACACTGGATAATATATCATCAAAAAGTGAGAAAATCTTCCTTTGCTCCTGACAAGGAATATGGAACGTGCTTGAAACAAAAGACCATGAGATGCCAGAAACGACAGTAGATAACTACTTTCAAACTTCGTAGCGGTGGTGGTAGTTGTGTTTAGGTTAGGCTGGGGTGGGGTGAGACGGCGTGGAAGGCGGTGGGGGTGGAGGCGGTGGGGGTGGAGGCGGTGGGGGTGGAGGCGGAGGTGGAGGAGGTGTGTTTACGGCGAGTATTTATATTATTTTTAGTTTTTTAATATATAAAGGGTATATAGGTCATTTTAAAAAAATTAATCTCAAAAGATAACTGACATCCAACTCAGATGTCAAATGTGTTACGTTCGTGCAAACTATTAGACCAAACTTGTAGTTTATGATTCCTAGGGACCAAAAGTGAAATCCGTGTAAACCACGGGGGCCATACGTGTAATTAATTCCATAATATAATAATAATTTAATAAGTGGCTGAGATTGCCCCTAAGATTTAAAATTTTAACAAAACGAGAAAATTAGCCCCGTGTCGGTTGATATTAACACGACTAAACACAAAAGTAATGTGGTTAAATACATAGAAGAAACTTATAAAGTTACGACAACTCGATTGTGGAGATCCAAACATGGATAAAACAGTTGTATAACGGTACCGGTGTTTTTCAGTCGGTGTCGGTCTCATTCTTCACGGTGCCAGCACGTTACCGTCATCCAATATAACCCACGACACCTAAAAAATACCATACTTTGAATACAAATATGTTTTTAACGGAATTTATACCGGGACAACAAGAAAAAAAAACTAGCGAACTAGAGTTAGTAAGGAAAAATCAGATTATATATACTAAATGGAGTAAACTCGAACCTTTAGGAACTTGAGGGGATTAAAGTGATATTCTATAAAGTTTAGATGAGTTTAACCATTTCAACAAAGTTGAGGGGATAAGTGGTCTCTGGTATTTGCCACCGACACTCTTCTGTAATAATAATAATAACGAGAAAATTAGGCATATGCTCCACAGTGGGAGACGGAGCTTAAACGGTTGAGTGGTGACGTTAATATGGCTAAGTAAAAAAAGAAACATGGTTAAGTAGATAAAGGAAATGTATGAAGTTACAGCGACTCGGTTGTGAAGATTGAAGTTATATAACAATACCGGTATTCTTCAGTCGGTGTCCCACAACAACAAAATATTATTATTATTATTTTAAATTAACAAACAAAATTTATTGAGAAAAAATTCGATTATATATACTAAAGATGTATACTTCAAACTTTAGAAATTTGAGAGGGTGAAAATAATATTTTAAAAAACTGAGGGGTAAGTTGTGATATTTAGAGAAACAAGAGGGTAGATTTGGTCGGTTGCCGACATTGGTAAATGGGTGAGTAGGAAATTGCCGCTAAAGGTTGGAAAAGTGAGCTTAAAAGCCCCTAATCTTTTGATTATGAAAGAAGAGCCCCTCCACTTTTAGCATCAAGTTAAAATCAATCCCGTAGACTTTACAACAGTGAGCTAAAAAGTAAAAACCTCTTCAACATTTACTTATGCGTGATAATGATTATTGTTAACTATTATTAACTAACCTTTTATTTGTGCAAGTTAATCTTTTATTCTTATCCTTACTAATCTTTATTTGTGGATACTAACTATTTTATTCTTATATTTACTAGTCTACATCTTTTTGTTTATATTAGTGTTAACCGGATTTATATTTTAATTATTATTGTTTTTAGTTTATTTATGATTGTTTTTTTCAAATAATCAATGGTGACAAAATGATATTACAAATACTATATGCCTATATCTGTGTTCTTTAAAAAAACAAATATTTTCCCTTATTATTGACCGTGAATAAAATAACTGATCCTCTAATCCTGTGAGCCGTTAGATCATTTCAAGATTAATCTTAACCGTGTTAATTATAACCGCTCCACTAATCCCATGGGCTGCAGGTGTAGAAGATTAATCCTCGCCTTTTTTTGAAGCGGTTCTCTCCCCCCACCCCATCTTCTCCTCCCATGTCGCTCATCTTCCAAATTGAAACCCTCAAATTCTCACGTCTTCTCCCTCAAGGTATGTAAAACGAATATAATCCAGTTTCAAATCACCATCCTTGACACCATTTCTTTTGTTTTTGATTCTGTCGTAAGTCATCATCACCATTTCGTTTTACAACCTGTTCGCTCCAGGGGTGATTAACCTCCCCACCCACGTCCCCCAACCTCCGCATCCTTTCTCTAAATATATCTTCATCTCATTTCAATTTTCTATCAGAAACCCCCAACCATCCTCTCATCGTTGCCCTCGCATTCGCGCACGACAACTCCCAATATACCCGCGGAACCGCTGCTCCCTGGCTCAACTATAAACATGATTTGCTACCTCATCGATCGAAAAGTTCTTTGCTAATAGAAGTGATGAACCAGGTGACGAGACGATCAAGTCGAAGAGCACAAGGATGGAGATCACAGTATTTGTGTTGGCTTTTTTATTTGAATATGTTGTTTATCTTTGATTTTTTTATATAAATTTGATATATGATGTGATAACTTCACTATAAAATCAACACCTGCATCACTTCTCATTCTCACTCTCATATGTGCATTTGATCGTCAAGTCAACAATCATAGGATTTATACAAAGACCCTCTTTTAGATGACTAAAATGATATAAAAGTACTTGTGATTTCAGGTTTGTTTTGCACACCAGATGTTTGTGTTTATGTCTCAGTAAATTTTATCATTTTCTTTGATGGATTAGTTTTGTTGGATTAGTATCTTCAAGTCAACCATCATGGAATTTAATCAATTTATCTAAAAACCCTCTTTTAAAAAAAGTACTTATGATTGGAATTTAATCAATATTCCATTTATTTATGTTTTCAGTTTATTGTATTTACCCTCTTCTATAACAAATTCAGATGACGGGAAGCTACAAGCAAAGAGGACTCTTGAGAGTTTTGAGAGTTTTGAGTGATATTTGGTGTCTTTGCTCCTATTGGAAAAATGGTGGTAAAAGAAGATGATATACTTCCTGAGACTCCTCCAAAACTTTATTGGAGCAAGAGTATATGATCATATTTTTTATATTCGCAATATGCAGTAAGAGTATGCACGAGGAATTAGTGTTTGGAAATTTAACTTGGAGGACTTAAAGACTCAAGTTGCACTTGTATGTACTTGAAGTGGTAACATGGTGGTGTACATTTTCAAGAAGGAGATCCTTTTAAATATTTTGAGGTACATGACACATCAATTTAAATAATTAATCAAGCTTTGTAAACCATCAAGACTATTAGGTGAAGATTCAAGAACCTAAAAATTGCATTTGTTTTACTTAACATAGAGATGGAAAAATGGGTGGGTCGAGCGGTTTCTAGAGGGTCGTTTCGCTGTGGGTAAGAAGTATAATTTGGTTGACTTTTAAGCCTTAAGCCTTTTGATCATTTCCCTTTTTAGCTATGTATTTTGATTTGACCCATTTGAGATAATACACCGCCCCACAAGAAACAAGGTCTACATTTTATCTTCAAACGATTTACATAATGAACAAAGTTAGCTGATTTACAGATGGCGTTTCCCCACCACAAAGGAATTTGGATCAGAAATCATCCCTACTTCAGCCCAGAAATATCACATAAAGGTTTGTTGAACCCCTTCTGAAAGAATAAAGAACATTATGATACATTAACAGTTCCATTTTGCTCATAGATATAAGTATGCTTGGTAGCTTGTGTTATGCTATAGCCCACAGCCCCGAACATACATACACACACGATTTTATTATGTTTAGGAGGACGTTGGTACGATAAGATCTTTCTTTGAAGCAAATATTGCACTTACTGAACATATGAGTTATATTCCCACTTAACGGAACTTGCTTTTTATAACGTTCTGTCGGTTAACTTTGCACTAGACGTGGCAAAATAGGTGGGTCTGGTTGAGCTAAATCGTCGTCTATTCTTGATTTTTAATTTTTATTGTAAATAATTTGTGTCATATATAGTGGCGGAAAAGGTACTTTGTTCGTAAGTCGTTTACGTTAAGTTTTTAATTTCAAGAAAATTGGATATTTGATGTTGGTAACATTCACGCTAACAAAATAAATAAATAAACAGATTCGTCGGTTAGCAATGGAAGTTCGTCGGTTGGCTCGGCACCACAAATCTGTGTTTTGAATGGACGTTGAAGTGGTACATTATCTGAACTTCTGTATGATTTTGAGATTTCCTTACTCATTCAACTATTCAAAGTGGCTTCATTTTTAATCTATAGGATGATTTTTGATTGAGTTTCATACATCATCAATTATGTTTTCTCTCAATTTTATGTTGATGTTGTTGGCTTCTAGATGGCTGGACTTTATGAAGTTAGTTGTAAATTGTAATTATAAGTTGTAACAATGTTTGATTAGAGGAAGTTGACATTTAGTTGTCCTTTCTTGGAGTGTATCCATGTTGTTTGATTAGAGGAAGTTGACATTTAGTGACTTAGGAGTTCATTTGTGCATTATATCTCTTTAATTACAGCCGAGGTGGCATGATCAGCAGCATGGCTTTACAGAGGCCTTTCAAGTGTTTGTGCTCAGGGTTTATTTGATATGGTTTTCCTTAGCAGTATAGACTATAAAAGATGTCATATTCAGCTTCAATGGAGGAAAGAATTCAACCGTAAGTAATTATGATTATGTGAAACTATAAAAAGGTAATTTCTTTTGTAAGTAAATTCTAACGCTTAGCTCTTCTTATAGGTTTTGTTGCACTTGCTTAGAGTTGGATACTTTTTGCTTCAACTAGAACATGGTCATCAAATGAGCGTTGGCCCGATGGAGCTGTGGCTGAAAGTTGCTAATTTATTTAGAGGGTCGGGTTGGCCCGATGGAGCTGTGGTGTTTGCTTTGGCTACACTACCCGTGATTGAGCTTCGTGGTGCTATTCATGTTGGGTATTGGTTACAACTCAACCCTGTTCTTCTCACTGCTTTACCTATTCTAGGGTTACTCCACTTTCCCAATATCATTTTCATTACTTATGCTGTTGATTATGGTTAAAGTTGTTCATGATTCCTTGATTCATCTTATGAATGTTCATATATTTGTTCTAAGGTTTAATATTTTGGTTTTTTTTATTATGTTTCTTGATCAAATCTGTGTTGTTATCAATCTTACTTCTGAAATTAGTTATAAGTTGTGACTTTTGTGTCAAAAGTCAAAACAAAGTGTTTTCTATAGGATGAAAGTAAGATGAGGCACCACCAGTTCATTAGTTAACTTCTGCATGTGTTCACTTGATTGTTTATTTATGTTTCTTGATGAAATTCATGGCTGACACCATAATTGCAGAATAAAGACATGAGTGTGAATGTCTTTCATTGGAAAAAATGTGAATGTTTTAAAAATGGTAATTTATAAATTAATATTGCAAAAATAAACATTATTTAGTTACCGGTAGAAGATTTTTATGAATCGGCTAACTCAAAAGGAAGTTTTAAATTTTGTTACTTGGCATGCAACACTCCTAACAACATGTTTCTCATGCATCACTTTCGGACAGATTGCAGAGATTGTGCACAACCGCCAGAATTGTAAGTTAAATTATTTTTCCATACAAGTTTGTCTGTTGACAAAAGAAATTGAAATATTAATTTTTGGAAAGTATTTAACGTGTTCTGCCTTGTGATCTTCATTTTAGGCAATCAACGGGTTATTTTGATATATCGGTAGACCATGTGTGCTGTGAGGTAATTAATTCAACATCTTAATTATGTTCGAAAAGTTGTTAACTTTGTTGCAGATAATGACGTGTTTCATTTACGCAATTGCATATTTTATTACTTTATCAGTAATACTTTTATTGCTTTTTGGTTGTTTTATTGTTTGTATTCTCCTTTTTTTTTGTTAACTAATAGAGTTGTGCTTTTATAAGGCGCACCTTGTCTGGTTTTATTTAAAATTTAAAGAAAGCCAGTTTTGTCATATTATAACATTAAAGCAACCGATCACCGGACGGGTATAAAACTAGTTGTCATTGTTTATCAAATTCATTTAACTCAAAACGATTCTCTTGATTTTGGTATTTTTCATTGTGTTGTTAGTACTACTTATCATTCTTCGTGTTAATCTGTCATGTGATGAGATGATGGTCCTAAAAGCAATATACATGAAGAGTGTGGTCGTGGCCTCAAAACCATCGTTATAGTCACAAAAATAGTTCTGTTTGTAACCATAACCATGGCGGAGGGGTTATGGTCGTGTTCATAACTACTTATTATCATGCTCTACAAGATGTGAAGTTCTAACCACCAATAAGAACTCAAAGTAATTTTCTAATAACACAACGATCCTAGGTGTTACCGAGTCGAGTTGTTCATAAGCTCTTTGATGTTTTTAAGAATAAAATCGCATTTAAGTTAATGTGTCACGCTTCAATTCCCCTCTCCTCTTCTCCATATTCATGCCACATGTGATTCTCCTCCCATATTCCTGCAAAAAACGTTCTCCATTAAAAAAACACATTTCCTAAAAATTCTCTTTACCATCCCATAACAAAAATCACATGTTATGACCTCAAACATGTCCTCTAACCACCCAACACTTTTTTCAAATACATAACAAAACACTTCTTGAAACTCCAATCACGACCAAAGATCAAAAACACCGACAACATGACTTACAATGTCGCCAGAACAAGATCTCAAAAGAAACTGTCAACGGCTAGCCGCGGTATCCGGTCACTAAGCTTAGCCATTGTGGTCCCCGTGGGTCTCACCCTAACCACCATCTTTTGGTTCGGAGAGGGCTACCCATACAAGAACCTAACCAGACCCTTCTGGATCACACCCCTATGGGGCCTACACCTAACCTCTTTATCGACGGCTTTCTTAATGGGGTTATCGGCATGGCTTGTGTGGGCCGAGAGGGGGTTTCACCGCACCCCTGTGGCTATCGTTATGTACTTGGCTCAGCTTGGACTTGGCTTGGCTTGGAACCACATCTTTTTCAAAACAGGTCCGACTCAAACAGGGTTAGCACTGAGCTTTGGCCAATTGGTTACCATTTTCGCATGTTCCCAAATGTTCAGCCGGATAAATCCGATATCGTTATGTACTTGGCTCAGCTTGGAGTGTTTTATAAATTTTGATTATTTAAAAACTTACATGTAAAATGACCCTAAATGGAAACAAACAAACTAACCAAACTGATATATAAACCTTCATCATTGTAATGAGAATTAACAACGCTACTGAAACTCACAAAACATATGAAAACTCTCTTTTAACAAACTGGATCAAAACTTAATAATCTTTACATTATGAGAAGATTATATATACAACCCTCAAGTGACACTTTGAAACTGAGAATTTGATATGGAGAACTACATGGATGAACAAATTGATCGATCACTGCTTCCTGGGCTGCAACAAGCCTTTTATAGTCCAAAAGTTCTAAATCAAGACCAATCTACCAAAAGACCCCTTCACAAATATTAACACAACTCAATTATAAAAAAAATGTTTGCAACATTAAATTGACTCAATTTAACCTCCATAAAACCCAGCAAGAAGTTAGAGCCACCGCCTCGATCAAGGCCTATTTTCTGAGCCGAAATACGAGAAGAACTTAGGAGATCTAAAAAGATACCAGGACGGGTATGCGCACAGAGATCCTCCTGAAGCTAGTTCGACACTAGCCTCCAAATCTTGGCCGCGACAGAACATTCCCCAAACACATGGATGGTGGACTACACATGGATGGCAAACTCCACATGATTTGAGCAGATAGGAGAAATAATCGAGGGAACATCGATGCCTCTATGTGAGAGATTTAACCGAACACCAACCGGAAGAGAAACCCAATCAATGAACTGACGAAGATCTTCAACCGAGAAATCAAGACATCTTTACAGATTCCAACCTCACTTATCTTCTTCCTCTGAGAAAGTGCAATCCTTAATCAATTCCCACATTTCCTGCAATTGAACCTCCTCAACTCCATCTCTTAACTGACGACGCCAATCCCAAATCCAGTCTTGGCTAGAACTCCTTTGCAAGATAGAGCAATCTTTATTCAGATCTAGCAAGAAAAGTCTTATAAACCTGTCAGCAAGGCTAAAATCACCCAACCATGGATCTATCCAGAAACTCGTCAAGCCACTATTCCCCGCTGATTTTCTCAAAACAGTACTCGACAGTAGAGAGGTATCATGAAGACGAAATATGGATCTGGTTACAGGTTGCCACACACTCGATCCCGTCACCAAATAATCCTTTATGATTAAATCTCCATGAATGTTTTTAATCACCTTGGACCAAATGGCTCCAGTATTAGTGACAAAACGCCATTTTCATTGGTACAACATGGCCAAATCTAACGAGTATGTTAAATATGATGCTCCTCAAAGTTTCGAGGAGTATCATATATATAACATACTAGTTAGAGTTTATTTTAATTATCTTTACAATACCAACGACTAATAAACTGCTCAGAGAGATGTTCAACGAAGATAATTATTTACGGTGTTGACTATTTGCTTCCATGAACCCGATAGCCTCTTCCTCACGGGGAGGAAGTCTGCCACATTTCTCCTAACACTTCAGATTTGAACCTCCAGATCCATTTGGCCCAAAGGAGAGTGAGGACGCCTTCCAAGATGACAACTTATTTTGAATTTTAACCAAGATTTGATCCCATCTTTTAACTCGATACATATTAGCTCCCACCGGAAGTCCAAGATAGGTGAACGGAAAAGAATTTGTGCAACATTTTAAGCATTCCGCCAACCTTTTAATTTCCGGTTCCACCACCCCAAACCTATGAGTCTAACTTTATGAAAATTAACCTTGAGCCTAACCGCCAGATGAAAGCATCTAAGGATACGTGCGAAATTCTTGTCGTTCAAAGAAGACCATTCGCCAAGAAGAATGACATAATCAGCATACATGAGGTGCGAGATAGCCGGACCCTGATTTGGAGTCCTAATTCTATGAATAAAACCTGCTTCAACCGCCTTAAAATATTAGGTTTTAGGTAGGGGTGTAAACAAGACTAAAACCTGAGCTCGTTAGTAGTTTTTTAAGCTTAAATTTACTCAAACTTAACTTGTTTATTATTAACGTATATTTACTGTGTAAAACTCAAACTTGACTTTATTCAACCTCAACTATTTTCAACAAGTGTATAGGTTGGTATTTTTTGAATCGAGACTTGCTTGCTAAGTATTTGGTTACTGGGTTTTGTCATATTCTCCAAGATTAAAACTTACTATCGTCATATGCCACGTGTAAACATCAGAATAAGCGGTGGGAATTTGGGTTCTCGTTTTAAACCCTTGATTCTTCTCGAGTTTTCCGCAACAGATCCGGGCCCTTGTTTTAAAGGCTATATCATTCCATTGGTTACCTCTACCCTTCAATCTCTTTCTAGCTTCTCCTCTAATTCCTTATAGAAATTTCCGTCAAACTCTCTTGAAGCTTCTCTTCTCTTCACCATGGCGGAATCTGAAGCCAATCAGACTACAGAGCCTCTGGTACGCCTCTTCTAAACAGTTTATTACAAAAAATATTCAAATAATTATCCGTTAATTTGATTTTTCTATATTCTTCTGTTTCAACGATGACGATATTGCTGTAACTTGATATCTCCAAAACGGCTTTTCAATATGAATTTGTTTGTTCTTTACAAAATATAAACGCAGATGTGCGTTAATTTCATAGTTATAAGCATAGATTTGTGATGATATGCCTTTTCCTTATTTTTCTGTTGAATCGAAGATGATTTCTCGCTATTCTAGATCAGATCTGGTTATTCTACGTCTTAATTTTTGTGATTTTTGTTCGATTGATATAGTTTTCGTTTGGTTGATGTAGTTTTAATTCGATTGTGAATTTACAGGTACAGAGGGATGGAGGAGTGGAGCATCTGAAATACCTAGATTTTGTGCAAAACGCGGTGATCTATTTCGTTGTTTGTTTCTCTACTGTTTGCGGATACGCCAAGGAGAACGCCGGTTCGTTGAAGCCAGGTGTTCAAACCGTCGAAAACACCGTCAGAACCGTCGTCGGACCGGTTTACGAGAGGTTTCACGAAGTTCCTTTTGAGGCGCTCAAGTTCCTTGATCTAAAGGTACGTCCTCTCTGCTCCTCATATTTGCTATCATGCGCACTGTTGACGAGTAGCTATTAGGTCAACTTGCATTTAATTCGTTGAATTTTCAAGGTGTAAAAGTGTAAAAACTCGAAGTAGATAGCTGAAAGTGTAAAATAAGTAGTTAATAGTAACTGGTGGTGATCACGTGACGTGCAGGTGGGCGACTTATTGACCGAGCTGAACCGGCACGTGCCATCGCTGAAACAGGTCCCGAGCCAAGCCAAATACGCGGCTCAGAACCTTCCAGAAGTGGCTAGAGCCGTGGCTTCAGAGGCACTCAAAACGGCAACAAAAGTGGCTAACACATTGTACGGAAAATACGAGCCGACGGCTAAAGAACTGTACAAGAACTACGAGCCAGTGGCCGAGAAATACGCCGTGTCCACCTGGCGGTCCTTGAACAAACTTCCGGTGTTCCCTCAGGTGGCTCAAATCGCCGTCCCCACCGCCGCTTATTTGCTTGAGAAATATAACTACGCCGTGTGCTACACGGCGGAGAAAGGTTATCCGGTGGCCCAGTATTTACCGTTGGTTCCGATTGATAAAATTGCAAAGGTGTTTGAAGTGGGTGAGAGTGGGTCACCGGTTAGTCAAAGTAATCAGGTCGAGACATGATTTCTGTTGGTTAGAAATTGCATGTGATGATGGTTTACTTTTAGTTGTGTGTTCTATCTTTTGTCTTTTATGTTATTATTATGGGGTAATTATCTTATAATATATGCAGTTAAGATGGTTCTAACACAAGTTTTGGTTTTTGAATCCGTTAGAACATGTTTAGCTAACTGAATCGTATTTAGGTTTCACCAGTTGGGGGTTGGTCATTTAACAATTAAATTTCACATATTCAATGAAAATGTGTGTTGCATCATAAAATCATATTTATGATTTAATCATTTTAGTCGGTTTCATTTAAAAAAATATATTTTTTAAAATTTTTTGTCTTTGACTTTTAAAATATAGCTATTTTCATTTGATTAATTAACTCTGTTTACATTTTAACCAGTATCATTCAAAAAATATTTTTTTTTTAAATTTTTTTTTTGTCTCCGACTTTTAATATATAACCATTTTCATTCGACTAATTAACTCTGTTTACATTTTAACATTAAATTAAGGGTTGGTTTGAACTTCTTAGGTTGAAAATCTAACTAATTTATCTATGATTTAACCAAAATTGACTCTGATTTGAAGTTAAAATACTGACGAAGTTAGTCAGTTTGATGAAAATTGTTAGATTTTGAAATTTAAAGACAAAAAAACTAAAAATGAAGTTTTTGAATGAAACTGGTTAAAATTACCAAATCATATAAACAAAAATGACACTTTACTATGCTTTTTTTTATAAATTCAAAGAAAATGTTTATAAAAGTACGTTTTATCCATCTTATAAATTGTTTATGAAAAAATAATGAGAAATATTTTTTCGATGCTCATTATTCAAAACAGGGTACTAACCGAGTGGGGTGTCGATAAACCAGGGTGTGACAGGTGGGGGGAGGGTGTTCTGTTTCGTCTAGAGAGTTTTGTTGGTATCAAAAAATTTTTTTTAACATTTCATGTCTAGTTGCTATAAAAGATTTTAAAAGAATTTGTGAGTTGTGACTGAAATTTGGGACACTAAGTTTGGCGGTATATAATTATTTTATAGTAGGGTCAGTTATACCAATACCACTGGTTACGTGTTTATTCACAGCCACTGGAGTCCAATTATACAAACATCACTTGGCCACTGTTTTGTGGGGTCTTGTTCCATTGAATTGGAGGCAGGTTGATCATATTTTCTCTTTTACACGATCATCATTTTAACCTTTTGCTTTCTTTTCTTTATTCTTTCATTTTCTCTAAAGAGAAGATAACAATCATAATGGATTTAATATTTCATCTTTAGTATAATTAGTTCATTGAACTTTACTCGATTAATCTTTTTTTTATGATGGGTGTGTTTTAATGTTTTCTAGTGTAGTTGAAGCTAATGTAACTAAAATTTAATTACAACATACGATTAGTCAAATAACTAAAATTTCTCTTGTTAACAATCAACTTCAAAACATATACATTAATAGAACTTATTATATGCAGCTTAGACTTACTTATTAAACGAGCTTTAACTTGATCTCGAACTTGTTTAAGCTTGGCTATATTCATATTTCTAGCAAACCGATTTAAAAGTATATCACGAAGGGCTCAACTCATTTACACTCTAATCTATATATTTTTCTTGAACAACCGAATGAAATGTATACAATTGAGAAACTGGCCGGAAAAAACTAAAAATTACAATGACATCATCGGGTTCTTTGTCCATTCTACAAAGTTGATCTTAATTTTATGGTATCTACTGAAGAACTATAAGAACGAATAATGAACAATAGCCTAAGAAACAGGGTCTCTAGCAGTCCTATTATCTTGAAAATCATATTATTTATGAACCTTCATAACACCCATGAAGTAATCTTGATAATAGCTAATAGCTAATAGCTTGAACTAAACTCTTCCTCTCTTTTTGAACATATGTACTGATCTAACATGCGTCATCATCTGTCTCTTTTTCACATGCCCAAATCATCCCACCCCCTCCTATATCCTATCTGATATATTAGTCACCCCGAATCTTTCCCGGAAACCTCATTTTTTATCCGATCCAGCCTAGTGTGCCCATACATCCGCATGTCTGCTACCTCTAGCTTACGCGTATGTGCCTTCTTGATGTCCTAACAATTTGTTCTCTATAACATAGTCGATCTTAATGCAACCCTGTAAAATTTCCCCTTTAAGTAAAAACGCACCATTGGCCATCTGGTGCAATGGTAGCCCCAAGACTTCACATAGTGGAGGTCTTGGGTTCGAATCCTGACCACATCAAAAAAGGGTATGTGGCCAGGTCAGGGGGTTTACCCAGTTGGAGGTTCCTCCTGTGGTGGGCTGCACTGGATGTTCTAGGTGTTGCCCTGGGGAAATCCAATTATCCTAGAATATCTAGGTGTTGCTGTTAAAAAAAAAGTAAAAAACGCATGTGACTGCTCTCCACTGACACCAACCAACTTGGACGCGGTTGGCTACATTACTATCTATATCCCCTTTAATATGTGGGTATTAATAACTTTTAAGCGATTATTTAGACATTTTCATCACAAAAAACACCTATACAGAGTTATTTTATATAAACATATGTATAATTTAGAGCACATCCAAAGTTTTCTGGTGTAACTTCCTAAAAATTATTTTAAATGAAACTTAATAGGCATATGACATTTTAACTTCTATAATTACAACATCTTACATTTTATGTGATAACTATAGTGATGATTTTTATAATCGGTTTGTTGGAAGGTTATAGACAATTAGACAAAAAAATCCTTACTTGGATTTGTAAGTGATAGATAAAGGCATTTACTTCATTTACGCAAGAATACTAATAGCATCTATACAATGCATGCTCTAATAATTTAGGTCAATCTGTTGTAGACGAGGTTTGAATCATTGATCTTAAGTGGATCTTCACCACTTTAACACATTAACAATCTTAATACAATTATATAACCCATATAGGATAATACTGTCCACAAGATTAATTGCATTTGGTTATTTGTTTACTTGAGTTTTGGCTTTGCTTGTGTGTTTGGTACAACTCATAAAATTATTGTACGAACTAAACACACATTATTTGCCGTGTGATTAGTAGCAGGCATGAATCCATTGGATAGAAAAGGGCAATCGTGATGGTCTGATGGAGGAATATTTGCCCATTGGCTAGCACGACTGATATCAAACCATCAAGGGTAGACGACCATTGTTGAAGCAAATTCCCGTCATGGAGGATTTAGGGGTAGATGCTCTAATAACAAGGAGAAGATAGCCCCACCTCAGGTGCAAAGTGAAGTTGATTCGATCATCTGTCTCGTCACGCTAGCTGCGAGCGACCACACGAAAAGCTCGTTAGAAGGCCCAATGAGTAATAGGCTCCGAGGACACTCCGACGCTTAAGTCAAGTCAGGACATCATATGTAATCAATGTGTGTGTAAAGAGAGTGTGAGCTAGAGAGTGAGAACAACTTCCCTTTTAGGTTGGAGGAGACCAAGGACTTCAACTTAGACCCACTGAGATTTAGGTTACTCATTGGGTATTGGTCCAATTAGGAGCTTTCTTATTGGGTATTGGTTCAATTTGGTTGGAGGAAACCCTTCTATCGGTCTAGCATGACATTGTGCTAGACTTGCACAAATTTGTCACATTAGAGGTGTAATCCTGAAAAAACTTTTATTACCAGCAAAGTTATAATAATATAAATGTTAGTCACGAAGGGACGTTTCGGTTTAGACATCAGAACATTATAATGGTGTTGCTCAGAACATAAAGTGTGAACTAGACATCAGAAGAGCGTTTGACATGCCCGTCAGTCTTTTCGTTTCTGCATGTGCTAGTGAGTAGTGGCAAGACTTTTTCTGGCATGTCGGCTCGCTGGCCGCAGGCAAATGTAGACGTGTTCTATTCATAAAAAGGTTAAGCACTTAACACTAACAGGCCTTCAACTTGGGCCCAATAAGACTAGGTTACTCATTGAGTCTTGGTCCGATTAGAAGGGTAGCTCTACAAAAACATGAATAAACGCCAACAACAAATGGTTCTCGTCACCAAGAAAGAATTACAAGCTGGAAATTTTAAAAAGATCGGGTTCTTTTAATTAATGTTGTTTCTTATTCGAGATTTTATGTCCCCTCTATAGTCTTTTATAGAGATAAAACCATCATATTTCAAATTTGAGGTAATTTCATCATACCCTTAAAAACCTTAAAGCAAAAAGATCGCTTAAATATAAAACAACCCGAATCTACTGCATATTGATACATAAATGGGTCAAAAAACCATGACCAAAAACAGAGATATATTCCCTCATAATTTCATCTCATCATCTTCGTACAAAGTTGATTGCACAAAATTAAACAGCAAACAAAAGTTCTCAACTGCTTGATTTCTGAACAAAGTAAATTGAACATATTATTCAATAGAACCAAAAACAATAATCTTAAACATACCAAATCAAACCCACCACAAAAGCCTGCTTAAATCTTAATACGGAGAGTACTTGTCACCATCACCAGCACCAGCCCACAACTTCTTGTATGCCGAAATAACCGAAGGAATAACCGCCGCAAGTGCAAGTGAAAGATACTCCGAGCTGCTAGTTTTCACCGTTATCTGACCGCTCATCTTGTTATTGATCCCCGCTCGTACCGCCACCTTCGAGTTCCGCCCAGCTGAAAACTGAGCCAAACTGTTAAACCCTAGTGCCAAATCACCCCTCCATTTTATGATCGACAGCCCGATTGTTGACTGGATTTGACCGATCGGGTAATCCAGCTCACGCCGTTGGACCTCAATGTTGGCTCCATAAGCTGAATCGGTTTGGAACCGAACCGTGCCTGCACTCCCTATGATCGAATACTGTCTTCCAAGCACGATTTGATCCTCCACTTTTAACCCGGTTACAATGTTTTCTCCAAGAAACGTGACCGACATCCCTGCAGCAGTTTTGTTCCTTTTCAAGTTCTTGAATTTGGTTTCGCCTCTGACTATGTAAGCGAGCTGTTTCCCAATTGGTTGAATGTCAAACCCGGCCATAGTAGAAATGTTCTCCCCGTGTTTAGCGGCAACTGAGGAATCCAGATTGATGCTGAAGTCTTTCTTGTCTTTGGTAACTTGAACTGTAACCGCAGCAGGAAAACGGTTGGCAATAGCTAAGGATTGTTCAACATTGACTCCATCATAACCGCAGTCATGGTCCCAACCATGGGTGTCAAGAACGGGCCGGGCCAAAAACTGTGAAGTGGGCTCCAGGAATCGGAATCGGTATGCAGGGTTATCACTGTCAAAAGACGGTGGTAACGCCATGTCAGGTAGCGGGACCGCCACCGGTGCTGGTGCGTCTCCTTCACCTTCTTCTTCCTGGTAAGTTTGACTTGTCAAACCTTCAGTTCCTTTCTTTTTCATTTCTTTCATTCTCTTTAGTTCTTCTTTCCATTGTTTCTTCTGCAAAAGCTTCACCCGGTAATCATATTCATCAAAGTAAGCTTTTTTCTGCTCTCTGCTAAGCTTTGAAAGTTGAGATCTTTTCAACGGTTTGAAAGGGGGAAGCTGGTCATACTCATCTTCATCTCCTTCATGGTCAGAATCGCTCAACTCCGCCAGGTCAACATCCGAATCACCACCATCACCGCCCTGATCCGCTGACAGCTTCGGGTGAGCCCGTGACTGTAACATTGAAGACAACATGTACGGCAGTGGTGGGGACCGCACACGGAACCCGAAAAGCTTTCGGCTGTCAAACGGGTCTTGTGGTTTAGTCAAAGAATTCGCTTCTGATAAAATCTTCATAGAGTAACACAACATCAGTAGCTGTGGCAGCCATGTCTGACCATTCGGAAGCACCTTTTGCCCTTCACGATTCTTACGACAAGACTGATGGTTTTCAACTAAAGAAACAGGGTTCATCAAACCCGGGCTCATCATTCTCAGATCACCAACCGCTTGACCAATGGCTTGTTGAACCACATGTGACCGTTGGGTCACAAACATCTCATAACTCAAAGGAGTCCCATTCGATCCCTCTGGTGGGGCTGACGCACCATGAGTAAAAGTAACAATCGCACTTCGCCAGATGGCGGATCCCAGTGAGCTGGTAATGGTCTTCAGTAATGGAATGTCGTTATGATCTCGGGTCTGGGCATCCAACCGGTCTACATAAAGAACAATATCTGGCAGGTTTTTCTTTGTGAACTTTTTAGCTGATGCTAGCACACTCCTGTTATACCCTTGTTCCATGACAGAGGCTCGAAGCCCGGGTGTGTCAAAAACACGAACAGTAACTCCACCCACCACACCAGTTATCTCCTTCACTGAACCAGTTGCGGGCTGGAAAGCACCGACCGGGGTTTTCTCTTCACCAAAAATGGAGTTGATCGTAGCACTTTTACCGACCCCAGCTTTACCGATGACTAAAATATTGACAGAGAAATCCAGGTCAGTATTCCCATCAGCTTCAAGCTCCATGGCTTTCCTTTTAGCAGCATCAAGACTAAAAGATTGACCCGTTTGTCGGCCCGCAATAAGTGCCAGCCTGTAAAGAACCTGTGCAGCGACTGATTCGTCTGGTGAAAGCCCTAATCTTTGAACAAGTCTTAGAAACTTCACCCTGATGGATTGTAATTTCTCCAGCTTCTTTCTTTCTTCTTCACTTAAATTGGGCTCTGTTTCACCGCCACTCATGAGACTTGAAGGGTTAAATATGTTGGCACGGGGTGCTCTAGGGGCAGCTCTCATGGCCTGGAGGGAAGGCCCTAACCCTGCGGGGCGTTCGACTGTAAAAAGTCTTGAACCGTCTTCTGAAGAGAATGTAATGTTTCCGCCTTCTGAACTGCCATCAGCCGCTGCTTTCAGAAGGGCGGCTAAAGCGGCTGAGTCAAAGAGCTCTTTCCCGTCATCTTCTTCATCTGAATCAGTGACGATCTGACCGTCCATTTGTGAACGATCTTGAGAACTCTCTCCACCAGTGTTGGAACCACCACCACCTTGTAACTCATCCATGAACTGCTTAGCAGCTTCTGAGCTTTCAAATATTACCTCATCTGTGTCTTCTTCATCTGAATTCGAGCCATCTGTGTAGCCTTGTTCATCAACATCATCTTTTTCTGCAGATTCTTCCAAAACGAATTTGTCAGCCGACCCATTTTCTAAACCACTTTCTGCATCATCAGGCATAGCTTTGGTCAGAACTTCTGTCGACTGAGCTACATCTCCCTCCAAACCAACTACAGAATCCTTTTCTACATCATTCAAAGCAGTCTTGACCACCACAGGCTCAACTTCTTGACCTGCATAATCAACTTCCTTCTCTACATCCTCAACATCCAAAGGTGAAAACTTGCTATCAGTTACCCCAACAACCTCCTTATCCACCACCTCTTCCAAAACAGAACTCATCTTCTCAGACAAACCAGACTCATCAGTTGCTGCCACAACACCACCATCTTCTTCCACCTTTGTAACTACCGCCACCCCGGCCACTCCAGGTAGCGGCAAATCAACATTAACAGCTTCCACAGCAGAATCACCTTCGGAGGTCACCTTCACATCCTTTGCATCAACAGATTCTAAAACAGGCGTTCCATCATCAATCTTAGTAACCACCGCCACCCCCGCCATTCCTGGCAGCGGCAAATCGACATCTATGGCTTCCACAACAGAATCACCTTCAGGGGTCACCTTCACATCTTCTGCATCAACAGATTCTAAAACAGGTGTTTCATCATCGACCTTAGCAGCAACCAAATCAACATCTCTAGCCTCCACAACAGAACCACCTTCAGAAGTAACATTCACATCATTCACAACATCAGATTCTAACTCAGGTGTTTCAACAACAGGATTACTTTCTTCAGAACCACCAACTAACAACACATCCTCATCATCATCATCTTCCACTTCAACTTCAACCTCTTCTGTGTTTGTAACCACAACCACACCTGGTGCAGGTGTATCAACCTTTATCTCCTCCACAATTGAATCTCCCTCTGTGGTAGTCCTAACACCATTAGCTACAACCACTTCTTCACCTGTCACGGCCTTTGACACAACTTCATCAACAAAATCTTCCTTTTTCTCACCAACCTTGTCTCCTTCACCTCCTCCCACATCCTCATCTTTCACCACTTCACTCAATTTCAAACTACCCCCAAATTCAGGCTTCTCAACAAACCCTAACTTATCATTTTCGGCATCATCAGTATCACCAACCTCCTCATCAACCTTCAACACAGGGAATTCAGAAGGCTCCGAAAAAGTCTCACCTTCATCTACATTCGCTAGGGTTTCTTTCTCTACCGCTAAATTCTCATCCAAAACCGTCTCGAAAGCCTCCTCCTCACCGCTAGCAAAACCCTCGGTTTCATCATCAGAACCAACGGCAACATTCAAGCTACTACTATCATCTTTGTTAACGGAATTGACACCATTCGTGTCGTTAACAGTTTCAATTTTATCAGAAGAAACAGAAGCAAAACCTGAGAGAGACGCATCTTCCTTTGAGTCCATGGATTCCGAAATTCTCCAGCAGCCGTGGAACGTGAAATCGAATCGAATCGAGGAAGAAGATGAAATTAGACAAATTAGGGTTTATGAATTGAAGGATAAGGATTTAGATATGGAGTGAGATAAGGTTTTCGTCGAGAGGGACGAATGAAATCCTTAGCAGCCGCTACACACAAGTATTTGTTTGGTAGGGGAGGGGGGGTTTGGGGCTTTTTGTTGCTGGGCTTTCATCGAGAAGCCGATTTGACGGATTTACCCCTGCTTGCCACGTGAGTGGGAGAGATTATTTAGATGTTGTTTGGTTAGAACTTTGATACTTTAGGTGTTTGGTATGAGGAGAGAATATAAAAATGGGAATGAATACCCTAAAATCAAGGATGGTATGAATTAGAAGTGTGTATTGTTTAAATCAAACTATAAAAAACCAAATTTGGATTACGAATTTGAGTTCGGTTTTTTAATAGGGTTAGCATTCGAACTGAATTTTAATTCGGTTTTCTAATTGAATACAAATTTGTGCTTTTTCGAATCGATTTGAATTGAATATTTGATTTCGATTTATATATTGTTTATTTTATTTTATTTAAAAAAAAAACCATCAATGATAAGAAGTCCCATAAGGCCATAAAACACAACTCCCAAAGGGAAATTACATAGAGATAAAAGGCAAACGGGCAACAAGTTGCGCCGCCAACCCTTTTTGAATAGCAAAACCAAGTCTTTTAAAAACTACATTTACAGATCTTGGGGTCATAACATTACTATGCATGACCCGCTGTACTCGGTTAAGTAACTTCACGGCCTCTGGTGCAAGGAAACCAAAAGTGTCAAAAGCAAATGGTATAAACACGTGTTGGTTGTCAAAACACGCTTTCTCGTGTTTGGTCACTTTGCTCGAAGTTTGGTCGCTTTATTTTTGTCTCGAAATTTTGTTTATTTGAATTAATACATATTTGAATTTTTGGATTTATGTTGGTTTTTCTAATGTTGTTTCAATTTTTCAATTTGAATAATCTATAAAACTCGAAAATTGACTTGATGAATACCCCTAGTTGGGTTTATAAAAAAAATACAAGTGTTTCAAACAGTTTTCTTGCACCTTCTTCCTATTCGTTTCTATCACTGATACTTTTTTCTAATATATGTCAGCCATCGATACTTCTAACCAACCCCTTCCCTCATCAATCATTCATTCATTATCTCAAGTTTTTTTAAATTTAACAAATCCACACAACCTCCTTGTGTAGTTGTGTCCAAGATCAAACACTTTTGAGTTACTGATTTGTTGCCATCACTCGTTGGTTGACCTTTTAGTATTGTCGTCGCTACGCTTCATGATTATCGTCACCATCATCATGCCTCCCTGCTCAAACATCATTTCAAAGGAATTTTTTTCCTTATTAACGAGTAAGAGATCTTTGGATAAAATCAAATTCTATGTTTAGGGTTGATATTGCTACCTATAAGTACTTAACAAGGTCGGTGACTAACTCAAAAGCATATGTTATTATATTTATAATTATGTTAGAATATCGTGTATTAAACAAGTTGATTAAATGTAATATTATATACTTAGTAATAAAAAAATAATGTTTTTAAAAATTCGTGTATTTGAGGGTTGAATGAAATATAATATAATTTGTTAACAAATCTATACTATATAATAAATAAAGGTTTTTTAGTGCCACTTGTCGCCTCCATATTCATTCTCACCATTCTTTTTCCGCTTCTCTCTCTTATTTAATGCACTTCCATCTTTTAATAATAATATATTTTTAAATAAAATACTAATTATACTAATAAAAATATTTATTTTTAATTATATTTTTATTAAAAAAAACTTTGAAATTTAATTATATAACTTTTATTTCAATCAAATAGTAATGAAAGTTAAATTATATTTTTGAAACCCAATTATATATTAATTTTTACATATTTTAAGTTTGTTTCTATACTTAGTATATGTAATATTTTTTTACACATGTAATATATATATATATATATATATATATATATAAAGATTTAAAAATTTTATATATTGATGTTTTTCACCCCGTGTGTAGACACGAGATCTAAACTAGTACACTAATCAAAATATGTTTTTTTTTAAATATACTTTGTGTGAGTGTCTAACAAAGAGAACAATAACAGAATAAGTGTTTATGAATTACATAGAGATAGAGAATACGATGTGAGAGATTAAACCAAATTTAAAGATAATTTTAGAGAAAGACGATATTTACTTAAATTATATAGAATGATGTAACTACTTTCAATGTTATGTTATATCTAGGGTTGTAAACGAATCGAACGTTTAACGAACAGTTCGTGAACCGTTTGGTGAGAATTTCGTTTACGTTCGTTCGTTTAATAAATGAACGAACCTGAACAAGAAATTCCGTCCGATTAACTAAATGAACGAACATGAACAGAGGTCTCGTTCGTTCAATTGTGTTCGTGAACGTTCGTTTATTAAGGTTTATTCGTTTATGTTTGTTTACGTTCGTGTTCGTTCATGTGTCGTTTGTTTATGTTGTTTATTAAAGATTTTTGTATATTTCTCTTTTATTTTATCTAAACCTTTTATATTCTTTAATTTTTATTTTATTTTTTACCCTAAAATTAACTAAGTAAAGTAAGTTCGATACAATTCGGTTTCGTTCGTGAACAAATCCATTTCTTAATGAACGAACACGAACATGAAATTTCGTTCGGTTAGTGTTCCTAAACCGTTCATAAACAAGTTAAATGTTTAACGAACGAACACGAACAAGGCTTCGTTCGGTTCGGTTCGTTTACAACCCTAGTTATATCCTTATAACTGAATTTAATCTATATTTGTAACTTTTTATATTGCATTCGATGTTTTCGTATTTTCTATTGTTTGTTTGGTCCAAACAATGCATTCACCGCCTAAAAGCCAATTGTGTATCTTTACAAAGTTGGTTGTGAGTTGTGACAATAAATGTAGGACGGCATAAACAAAATTGCAATTTATCAAATGTTGTGATTGATGGCATTTTTGTTATATAGTTAATAGTTGTACATACATAAGTATTTATGTACTACACACATATGACATGAATATATTTCGTATGTATGATATAATATCTAAGTTATATATGTTATCTTACAAACAAACACACCTACCAAAATCTCACTTAAAAAGTAGGGTCTCAGAGAAGGATAAGATGAGGGTAAACCTTCCCATTACCCCAAATGGTAAAGAGGTTGCACACAAAGAGACCACCGACTCGAAAAACATACAAAACATGCATGCAATAGACAACCAATAACAAATATCAAGTATCAAAAGCATATATAGGAACAAGTCATAGAAGTCCGTACCATAAGCATACAGAAAGAGCAGCAAGCATAATAGCCCATAAATCTAAAGTTGTGAAGCATACAAGAATCACATGTAACATGAATCAAGTAGTAATAACATATACAAGAACAATAAGACATACAAATATGTGTCATAACCATATAGAAACACCACTATGACATACAAGTCTCTTATGCTAAACTACATAAGACTAGAGTCACCGTAAGACTAGAGGTCTACCTACAACTAAGGGCAAACCTAACACCTACGACTAAAAGCAACCTAAAGGTAGCCTAAGTGAACTACCAGTGAAGTGACGAATCCTCACCAAAGAGGAAGCCTATACTCCTCTAGAAATCTCTAACCTTTATCCGGCATCTCCAAAAACTCCTATCAATAAGTTATATATGTATCTAACTATTAACTATAAACATCAATTTAATTTTTAAAGGCAAGACGGTCATTTAAATCAAATAGTTAATGTACTCGAAGTTACATCTTATTAGCCACCGCATTGCTTAGATACACGTAAGTAGTAAAGATTTGTAAAAAAATCACTAATAGTTGTCAAATCAATAAGTAAGAACTAATCCCATTCAAATTCATAGGGTGGAGAGAGTCCAATTTTACACGTATGTTTTTTTGGACGGTAATTTGGATTACTGACGGGTCATTGACCCATATTTTTTTTATACGTAAGTAGGAACTAATTCCATGCATGAAGGTTATAAATCAAAAGGGTGGAGGGAGTCCACTCGGTACTCACCGTCGGAAATATCTCCCAAGCCAACAAAGCTCCGGGAATGGCTCGGGAGGTTGCTGTCAATTTGATAAATATTTTATGAAAGAATGTGAAAGGATGTCGGGAAGAGAGTGGGAATACCATCTCCCCTCTATCGGGAAGCGGTACCGAAGTGCACTCCCGCAAATACTTCCATCACCCTAAATATTAGTTAAATACTTCCATCACCCTATATATTAGTTGTATGATTCTCTTTTATTAATTAATTAAAATAAAATTACGTAACGAAATTTAAAAGCAAAAGGGAGCGTGAAGTCAGAATAAAAGTTTGTTTCGATATATGACAAAAAAAAATATCGTTGAGGATTGGATTTTCCTCATTTTCCTTTCAAATTCCTCATGCACATAAGTTTGGTTCTAATTCAAGTGCCCTTATCCTTCAATATTCCATCTTTTATATAATTAATTGTAATTTTTTAAAGATATCAAACATTTTAGCTTTTGTATGTTCTATTTCTATATTAATAGTTAGGTTAAAAATTCATGTGATACACGTGTTGAATAAATCCAACTTGTTATAAATCAGTCGTTTCTATGAATATTTGTATGTTGAACGTCATCAAACATTAATGAAATAAGAAATAATGAAGATTTAAGAACTATAAATAACATATAATGAAAATTTAAAAATTATAAAATTATATTTTAAGATAAGATATAATTGAATTCTTTTTATAATTTAGTAAGTTTTCATAAAAAGTCATTAGTTACATTTTCTCTTTTTATCTTTTATAAACTATTTAATTTACAATTAGTTACAATTTTATTTTATCTTAAACAACTTGGTAAACAGTTGCGTACCTTTCAAATCAATTTTCGTCGTTAATTTGATTTAATGCTCTTATGAAAGCAACAAAGCGTAAAAGACAACAGAATGAAAATAACATATTGTTTTTAATATATAAAAAATCTCACATCAAGGTGCAAAGTAGATTTACTAGAGGTGAACAAAAAAAACCGATTTATATTTTATAAACCAGAACCGGTTTAGAAACAGACCCGAACAAAAAACAGAACCAGTTTGTAACCAGATAGGCCGAAACCGGCCAAAACTTCTCTAAGGACTAATTTTATACTGTTCAAACCCTCCTCAAAAACCAGTTTTGATTTTTCTTAATCAAACCCAAACCAGTTTAGGGTTTGAAACCAATTTATGCATCTATAGGGTGATTGGGAATTTGTGATGACATGAAAGATGAAAGTGTATGATTCATTAAATCAGGCCCAAGTGAGATTGCAAACACAAATGGACTTGGTCAAAAAGTCAAAACTAAAAGATTTGTAGTGATCCATATTGGGTGGTTACGCCTAGAGGTGCACAAACCGGGTTTTTGAACCGAACCGGTTCCAAATCGGTCCGAACCGGTTTGGTCAACGCAATTGTTAAACCGGTTTTGACTAAAACCGGTTCGGGTTAAACCGGTTTATCATATATAAAATCTCGAACCTGTTGAACCGGTTCAGTTCGGTTCTGGACTGGTTCGGGTTGGTGAACCGGTTTAAACCGGTTTTTTAAAAAAAAAATTAATAAATTAAATTAAAAAATAAATATTTAACAAATAAAAACATAAAGTTCAACGTTTATTCATTTTTTAGGAGTTCGAAAATTACAAAACATTACAAATTAAAATTACAATACGAGAAAAAGAAAAATATATTTTTATTTTTTGGAGTGTTTTTGCAACAAGCACGTTCCAACCCGTTAGACATCTCACATAGATCGTAGTTTGACCAAATTGCGGGGTTCCTCGTTGTTGGTATGATTTTCACAACGCTAACTTCGGAAGAGGAAACACCAAAACTTGAAGAACCTGCCATAGCGTTTTTTGAGCGTTTTCGAGCGCTTTTTTTACAAACGAGAGTGTAAAGAGCGGGTTTGAGAAGTGTGATTTAACCAAAACACCCACTACCTATTTATAATGTGTTTGGGGGTTAAAATGGGTAAAAAACGGTCAAAAATTGGTTCTAACGGCTAGTTCGATTTTGTGACCGTTAAACCGGTTTAAACCGGTTTACCAAACCGGTTCACAAAAAACCGGTCTTAAACCGTTCGTCGCGAAAATGTCTTAAACCGGTTGTAAACCGGCGGTTCCTACCGGTTTGAAACCGGTTCACAAAAAACCGGTTCTTGGACGGTTCGGTCTCCGGTTCCGAACCGGTTTGGATTTCCAAACCGGTTTTTTTGTGCACCTCTAGTTACGCCCACAACTATAGTGCTATTTGGGCCATAAATAGCAGATTTGATGAATGTACCAATAGAGGCCCACATAAAACCCGGTTACGATACTCGAACTGGTTTTTTTAACCGGTTTCTTTTTTATCGATTTTTAACTGGTTAACCCGTGCCTAGCAAAGTTGATTCAAAATACTCTCCAACTACATTATCATCACGGAAGTCGTACTACTCTTAGACGTGATTTTTTTAGAAATGTAGAAAAGGCTAAAAAACAATTAATTTTAGGTTTTGAAAATTTAAAAACCGATGTTAACTTAACTACCGATGCTTGGTCGGCTCCACATAGTATACTGAATCGTACCATATTGGGTTAATCCCAAAACGTGGCAAATGATGAAGCGTACATTACGTTTAAATTATTTGAATTTTCGTGTGATTTTTTAGGGCCACGTGTGTACTTTTAGAAATAATATACGTGTGCATAAATATTTTTAGAACAAAGGATACATCAAATTTTATATTTTTAAAAAATTTATATAAAATGTTTGATCATATCCACTCTCACATGCAATGCTGCGAGTTTGGTATAGTTGTTGTATGACTAGGTTATGTATGCATATATTATGTTAAAGACTAGTTAGTTCTCATATATATGTCTGATAATTGATATATGCTAGTTATTAATTGATTTTGCAAGTAAATCACTTCATTCTCACGCCAATGAAAACCTTAATTCTCATTATTTGGTTTACATGATTATGATTTTCACTAATTGATCTTGAAAACACACTTACTTTATTGTAAATATTGTGCAAATATAATTGGCAAATTTACTGTACTGAAATACACACTTTTTATCTTCCACATTTTAATTTACTTTGAATAAGTGAGTTTGTTCTTGCTTGTCATTATGCCATTTAAACCCACTATAAATGTTGGTATGAATCATAAATTCACTTGATGAATGTTACAAAGTTTGAGTTTTATAATTGGTATGCGGTTGTATATTACTGTATACTAGGTTAGAAACTCGGTGCATTACACAAGTTGAATAAATTTGATGTTACATATACTTAGTAATACAGAATTATGTATTACATAGTTTTTTAATATAATTTCTAGAAACATTACATAGTTATTTTTTAAAAATGATTTATAAAAAGAATGAAAGAAATGTTTAATTTATAAAAATGTTTTATGAATAAACCTATTTTCTTAAAAATTAATAGAATTATAGAAATCTTTGAAGAGAGAAGCAGAAAACAAAATACTATGAAAACAATTAAATAATTTGTATAATCAATAGAAAAGAGTGACATAAAAAGACTAAGGATGCACAGAATATTGATAAGTGTCTCACCAAAACTTTATGATTTATCCAAAAAAATATGACATAATGATAGCAATGTATGTATGAAAGATGTTCTCAAGTCCAATGATAAACAAAAAATATAAATTTAAAAGCTGAATTAGAAAATGTCCCGGAAAAGAAAAACATTCTTGATGATACAAAATTTGGATCTTGCCAATTCATGTGTTACTCGGTCCCATACTGTGCTCTCGTGACCTAAAATTTATTTTTCCATAACGTTTAAAAATAGTTTTTAATAATATGAAAACAAAATTAAAAAATGACATGAATTACTATTTATAGTTATTTTATTTTTTTTACATGTATCAAACTTTCTAAAAATACAAAACGTGTAAAATAGGTTAGTTTGTTATATATTCGATCAACAGTAACTACCAACCTACTGAAAAAAAAATCAAAAATGTCGAAAATAAATCACCAAAATTTTCACCGATAAACAATCGATTCCCCACAGATCTTGTCAGAAATCAAATCTATTTTGTTCATTCTCTCCTTATTTTTTTAACGGCGAACATGTAAGGTGGTGATGTCACATTTTCCATCACATGGGAGAGTCTCGTCCAACTCCGGTCAATATATTGTCTTAACTAGGCCCACTTGGCGTCAGAATTGGACCCACCCAATACGGCCTCTTCCGGGCTTGAGGGAGAGCCGAGGCTCGAACCCTAGATCGGGTAAAACTCAGGTGCATCATCCTTAGCTAGGCCTCGTTTACATGCCGCAGAAACTAACGTAGAGAGCAAGGATTGAACCTACCTTACCACTCCACCACTTGCGTTCTTGGCAATCGATGGCGGAAAAGTTACCCATGACTCATTGTTCACGCTTCTTATTGCCGCCGACGAAAACCGGCACCGGAAACGGCTCTATTCCGCCGGCGTACGCGCTTATTATTCTCAATCAACGTATCCCTAGGTTTACACCGTTACTCTGGGAACACGGTGAGTTTAATACTCTAATCGTTTTCATAATGGAAGATATTTTAGATCTTTTGATTGTTGTTGTTGTTGTAGAGCAGCAAAAACTCGTATGTGTGCTGATGGTGGAGCTAATCGGTTGTTTGATAACATGCCGGAGCTATTTCCTAACGAACACGATGTCTCGGTTACCCATGAAAGGTTTTTGTTTTCCTAATTTTATGCCTAATTATTGATTGCCTTCCAAGTGTTTGATGATATGCCTCTGAGAGTGTTGTGTGTTCTAATTGTTTGTTTGATTTGAGTTTTGGAAAAAAGTGAAGTGAAGTGGGGTTCAACACTTTTAATGAATCACCATCTGTTTTAGCTTTTAAAAAAAGACAGATGTGCATAAACTGATTTAAACTCTCCTCTATTATTGAAAATAATACAACAAGTTAAAGTGGTGATTTTGATTGATTGCTGTAGATTTTTGGAATATGATCATATTTAAGATGTGAAATTTTGATAACTTCCACTATGTTTATAAGTTGATTTGGAGGTTATCAGGTCAACGGTCAACCTGTTACTTTGACCTAGGGGATTTTTATGTATTTTGTGTTGGCGAATTGCTGAGCTGAAGGCCTGCCTTGGCGTGCAAGGCAAGGCATGAAGTAGGCTGAATGGGCTGATTTGGCGTGGAGGTCAAAGTCTGCCAGATCAGGGGCTGCTAAGTCTTCCTATTGTGATTAGAATAGGTTGTTAGGTTTTATTTATTTTAATTCCTATTGTTTAGCAATCCTAGTTGTAGTCTAACATGTTTGGTTAGTCTACATAAACCATGTTGGGTTTATTCATTGTATTGAGTTTTGAGTGAGTTTCTTAATACAAATTGTGGGTGTTAGCCATAATCAAATTCAGTGATATCAATTCTTACTTGAATTGGTATCAGAGCCGAGATCCAAGAAACCTAAAAGAACCGATCACCACTCAGGAAGAGTCCGTGAACCAAGGGGCTGCTTCAAGCGAGAGCAGGCTCCCAGATCTGTCCGACACAACTTCTGTTCGAGACGAAAACTTGCTGACCAAGCTTCTGTTCCACGACTGTTCTGATCAGATTTCTGTTCCAAGCAACCTGTTTTCTTCTGTTTCACGCAGTCCAGCAAGATAACCAGTTCCAATCTTAAGTCAGGAGTTGGAATCATTCAAATCAGTTGGGCTGGAGAGGCAAGGTGATCAAGAACCTGCGACACCTGTCACTTACAGTCGAAGAAAAAAGCCACAAAACATGGGAGACGACACCAACAGCAGCAACAGTCAGCCTTCGGTGACGAAAGAAAGCAACACGGCGTCACTACAGTGTCCGATGCTGTCCTCAACTAATTACACAATATGGGCTATGAAGGTACGGGCGATCTTTAACGTTCACGGGGTGTGGGAAACGATTGACCCAGGAACGAATCCAGATCCCAAGAAAAATCATCTAGCCATTGCATTGTTGTACCAATCAATCCCTGAAGATCTGCTACTTCAAGTTGGAAATTCTGAAACCGCCAAAGAGATGTGGGACGCGATCAAGGTCCGACATCTTGGAGCCGACCGAGTAAGAGAAGCAAGGCTTCAAACCCTACTGTCCGATTTCGAGGGTTTGAAGATGAAGGAATCAAGCACTGTTGATGATTTCGCCGGGAAGATATCCGGAATTGCTTCCAAAGCAGCCTCCCTTGGTTTGGTCATGGAAAAATCCAAGCTTGTCAGAAAGTTCCTCAACGGATTACCGAAACAACGGTTCATCCACATGGTTGCTTCGATCGAACAACTTGTGGATCTCAATACCGTGGAGTTTGATGATGTTGTGGGTCGCCTCAAAGCTTATGAAGAACGTATAAAAGATGAGGAGATCCAAGATAACCAAGGTAAACTTATGTTTCATAATTCAAGTTCTAGTTCTAACCGAAACCGTGAACTAACAAACAGGGGCCGTGGACGAGGTTCTTACTCGTCTCGAGGACGTGGAAGAGGTCGCGACACCAATCATGAAAGATCCAATCATGAGAAGCCCAAGAACCGTGAGGATAAGGGTAAAGGACAACAACGGGATCTATCTAAAGTAAAGTGTTACCGGTGCGACAAATTTGGGCATTTTGTTTCTAAGTGCCCGGAACGGTTTCAAAAACAAGAAGCACACATGGCAACAACAGCCGAGGAAGTTCCAAAGGCCGTTGACGGGGCGTTCTTTATGATGAAGTGCATCCAAGAAACTGTGTTCCTTAATGAAGAAAAGGTGATGCCAAATAAACTTATAGCCGACTCTAATGATAAGGATGTTTGGTATCTCGACAATGGTGCAAGTAACCACATGACCGGGAACCGAGCTTACTTTGCCGAGCTCAATGATCGAATAACCGGAAGAGTGAAATTTGGAGACGGATCGTGTGTCGTAATCAAAGGCAAAGGATCCATCTTATTCGAAGGAAAAAGCGGGGAGCAAAAGTTATTGACCGAGATCTATTACATTCCGGACCTTCAAAACAACATTATTAGTCTCGGGCAAGCAACCGAATCTGGTTGTGATGTCCGGATGCGGGATAATTACCTAACGATGCATGATAAAACCGGAGCATTGTTAATGAGGGTCACGAGAAACAAGAACCGGCTTTACAAGATCAAACTCAATGTAGGAAGCCCGGTGTGCCTACAATCAAAGATAGATGAAGACTCGTGGTTATGGCACGCAAGACTCGGTCACCTTAATTTCCAAACTATGAAGGCAATGACGGGAATGGTCACGGGTCTCCCCAAGATTCAACAAGAGAACAAATGGTGTGAATCATGTATTGTGGGAAAACAGACAAGAAAGCCTTTCCCGAGCAAAGCAAAGTATAAAGCTTCCAAGTTACTCGAGCTTGTCCATGGAGACTTATGTGGACCGATCACTCCACCGACTTTATCGGGTAATAAGTATATTTTCGTATTAATTGATGATTATTCCCGATTTATGTGGTCCTATTTGTTGAAGGAAAAAAACGGAGCCTCCGAGATAGTTAAAAGTTTCAAGACAATGGTCGAAAAAGAAACCGGCTGCTTGCTCAAAACCCTACGAACCGATAGGGGAGGAGAGTTCACTTCACATGAACTAAATCGGTTCTGTGAAAACGAAGGAGTGGCAAGACATTTAACCGCACCCTACTCGCCACAACAAAACGGTGTAGTCGAAAGACGAAACCGGACTCTCATGGAGATGACCCGGAGTATATTAAAGGCCAAGCAAGTACCAAACTACCTATGGGGAGAGGCGGTCCGACACGCAACATACTTGATCAACCGATCTCCTACACGAGCCTTGGTAGGACAAACCCCGTACGAGAAGTTCAAGAAAGAAAAACCGAACCTTGAACATCTTAGGGTTTTCGGGTGCATTGCATATGCAAAGATCGAAGGTAACCACTTAAAGAAGCTCGATGATCGTTCAAGACGCTTAGTCCACCTTGGGACCGAGCCGGGTTCCAAGGCGTACAGATTGTTCGACCCACGAAACCGAAAAATAATCGTGAGTCGGAACGTAGAGTTCAATGAAAAAGAAGGGTGGAATTGGGCCAAAACAGAAAACAACGAAGAGAATCAAGAACCGGGTATGTTTATCGTCTATTGGGGCAATATTGTGGATGCAGGTGATGGGCCAATACAGCCCAGCCCAATCGGGACAGAAAACAACAGTGAAACTGGGTCCAACACAGGCCCAAACAGTTCCGGGTCCAACAGTTCTGACCCAAACAGCCCCAGCAGCTCTACAGGCCCGAACAGCCCAAATTCAGGACCGAACAGCCCAAATTCAGGCCCAAACAGCAGTAACTCAGCCCATTCTGCTTCTGGCAGCCCAAACAGCAGTGAAGCAGCCCAGTCAGAAGCTGATTTCGCGACTCCAGGTGGTCCAGAAATCGGGCTGAGACGTTCTAGTTGTCCCTCGGTCCAGCCGGTCAGGTACAACGACTACGAGTTGAACTCGAATGAAAGTTTTGAAGTGTTATTGCTCTTGAAGAATGACGAACCAAGCAATTACAGTGAAGCAAAATCGAAACCTGAGTGGGTAAAAGCGATGCGGGCCGAGATCGATTCAATCGAGAAAAACAAAACATGGTGCTTAACGGATCTACCAAGCGGGTGTAAACCAATCGGTTTAAAATGGGTATTCAAAGTAAAACGGAATGCCGATGGGTCCATAAATAAACACAAGGCACGGCTTGTGGCAAAGGGATATGTGCAACAACCCGGGATTGACTTTGACGAAGTATTCGCCCCGGTTGCACGAATCGAAACGATACGATTTTTAATTGCACTTGCAGCAAAATGATGGGTGGGAAATCCACCACTTAGACGTGAAGACGGCGTTTCTACATGGTGACTTAAAAGAAACTGTTTACGTTCACCAACCGGAGGGGTTCGAGAAACCGAAAGAAGGGCATAAGGTGTACAAGTTATCGAAAGCCTTATACGGTCTAAGACAAGCCCCGAGAGCTTGGAATATCAAGCTTGATGGAATATTAAAAAAGATGAATTTCCATCGGTGCATGCAAGAGCAATCCGTTTACCAAAAGAAGACCGGGTCCTCAATATTAATTATTGTTGTTTATGTGGATGATTTATTTGTGACAGGTTCTTGCTTGAATATGATAAACGAGTTCAAAAAAGACATGGCTTTAAAGTTCGATATGTCGGACCTAGGGAAACTTTCCTACTACCTAGGTATCGAAGTCTCACAAGGCAAGGATGAGATAAAGATCAAACAAGAAGCGTATGCACGAAAGATTCTAAAGGAAGCGGGTATGGAAAATTGTAACCCGGCGCATATTCCCATGGATCCAAATATGAAAATATCAAAGGCCCTTGACGAGACTGATGTTGAAGCCACCGGATACCGAAAGATAGTTGGGTGCCTTCGGTACTTGCTACAAACCCGACCCGATCTTGCTTATTCCGTCGGGGTTGTTAGCCGATACATGCAGCAACCAAAAGAGTCACATGCAGCAGCTATTAAGCATATACTTCGATACGTGAAGTCTACGATGAGTTATGGTATCAAGTATAATCGAGGAAAAGGACCCGTGTTAGTTGGGTTCAGTGACAGCAGCCATAATATTGATCAAGACGATGGTAGGAGCACTACGGGTCATATATTCTATTTCGGAACATCTCCGATCACTTGGTGTTCTCAAAAGCAAGGAACCGTAGCTCTTTCCTCGTGTGAAGCGGAATACATGGCGGCTAGTTCGGCTACATGTCAAGCGGTATGGCTTAGAGAACTTCTAAGTGAGATTACAGGCGAGCCACCTCAGAAAGTGTTGTTACGGGTGGATAATACTTCCGCTATTGCTCTCGTGAAAAATCCGGTATTTCACGGTCGGACCAAACACATCAAATCCCGTTACCACTACATTCGGGAATGTGTTGAAGGAGAGGAAGTGGAAGTTGAACATATCAGTGGCAAAGAGCAACGTGCCGATATACTAACAAAAGCCTTGGCATGAATCAAGTTCAAAGAAATGCGAGACCTGCTAAAGCTGGAAGACCTTCCCTATACGACTCAGAAATTCGGGGGGTGATTGTTGGCGAATTGCTGAGCTGAAGGCCTGCCTTGGCGTGCAAGGCAAGGCATGAAGTAGGCTGAATGGGCTGATTTGGCGTGGAGGTCAAAGTCTGCCAGATCAGGGGCTGCTAAGTCTTCCTATTGTGATTAGAATAGGTTGTTAGGTTTTATTTATTTTAATTCCTATTGTTTAGCAATCCTAGTTGTAGTCTAACATGTTTGGTTAGTCTACATAAACCATGTTGGGTTTATTCATTGTATTGAGTTTTGAGTGAGTTTCTTAATACAAATTGTGGGTGTTAGCCATAATCAAATTCAGTGATATCAATTCTTACTTGATTTTGGTAACTGTGAGAATGGTTATGGGAAATTCACGGACCCCACCAATACCCTGCAAGTAACAACACATATTGTGTTGGGTAATGGGTAGGTGGCCTTCAAACGGGTTAGATGAAAAAAAAAAACCAGTGGAAGCTGGATTTAAACCCCAGACCTCTGCTAGAGAGACTCAAAAACTGTAGTCTTATGTTTATGTTTGTGTCTATTGATTGAGGATTTCTATGTTTGATATATGGTACATGAATCGCGATTGATATACATTGCACATTGCTATATTGTTGATTCTTTTGCTTAATAAAAAGGAAATAATTTTTTGGATTTTAATTTGAATACACATGTTGTAGATACAAGCCTGATGTCATAAAAGGAGACATGGATTCAATCAGACCAGATGTTCTAAATTTCTACAGAAATTTGGTAAGCTGGCAATAATCTTCGTGTAAGATCATAAATATTCTAGCAGTTTTTGTATAATTATATATATTTGGTAAGATATGGTAAAAAAAAATTATGTGCGGGTCGGGTCAAAATGAGTAATCATATAGGATGGATCAAAATGGATCAGGTTGGTTTCTTAAGTAGTTCAATTTTTTTAGCAAAGCAATTTATTTGGCTGTCAAAATTTTGGTATTTTTTCAAGTTTCTACCACTTTTAAACTTTTCACCCCTTTATAACATGTATTCTTATAATTATTTCAAAGATTAACATGTGTTTTTTTAACTCCGAATCAAATGCAGGGAACGCAGATTGTAAATAATTCTGATGACCAAGACACAACAGATTTACATAAATGCATCACATATGTACTTGATGTCGTGTCTGATGACGAGAAATCAAATGCAAGTCAAATTCATTACATAATAATATTTTATCAGGTTGGATTCTTGCAATTTGTAAAGTTGTAATATTTCATGTATTCTTTTCGGGTGACAGCTTTGCATACTTGTTGCGGGAGCACTTGGTGGTAGGTTTGACCATGAAATGGGAAACGTTAACACGTTGTGCCACTTTTCAACAACACGGATTGTTCTTCTGTCTGATGATTGTCTTATCCAACTTCTTCCTAGTACCCAGAATCATGAGATTAATGTCCTGCCTTCGGTTGAGGGTCCACATTGTGGTCTTATTCCCATTGTCACCCCTTGCGGAAGCTCTACGACAACCGGGCTACAGTGGAATCTCGGTAAGTACTTGTTCCACGCCAAAAATACTATGCGTGAAAAAATGGCTGGGCCTGGCAGGTGTGGTAAGGGTTTAAATTGGGTAATTTTGGTACGGGTACATTACAAGGAGTAAGTTGGGCATTCAGAATACATGTTGGATTAAAATGAGCATTCAAAATACATGTTGAGCAACTTTCAACCATTTTATTTTGGGATTAGTTTCATATATATCATTCTAAAACTTTAAAATCTAATATATACACTTCTAATTTTCATAATACCGTTTACCTTTTCAGAACTCAAATAATATCATATCTATCCATTTCATATTAAAAAAACTTGTAGAAACCTTTGTAATTGAATAGGAAAACAATGTCACTTCAAGGCATGATGTTTCCTATATTTATTCATTGGTGTTACAAGTAACAGCTTTTATTTAGTTACTATAAAATGAGTAAATATGATATCTTTAGTGTTTTGAAAGGGTAAATATGATATGAAATTTGAAAAAAGTATAGGAATTTTAAAGTTTTAAGAAGATATATATGAAATTACCACTCTATTTGACCCGTTAGAGATGAAATGTAGTAACTTGAATTGACCCATGATGGATCAATGTTGCTATCATAAAGGATTTCAAGCAGAGTATTTACAGTTTGATGTTTCTTTATACCTCTCAATTTGTTTTTATACACAACTTTAACAGATAATACGGAGATGAGATTTGGCGGATTAGTGAGTACTTCAAACATTGTTAAAGAAGAAACAGTAACCGTGAGATCTGATTCTGATCTTCTCTGGACAATCTCTCTTAAAAAGCAGGCATGAAGGTCAACAAGGCAAGCTCTTTAATTCTCATTGTCCATATACTTTTTGTTGGATATTATTATTATTCTTTTTCTTTTCGGTGATGATAACAATTATAAATGCATGGGTAGGGTGTTAAATGGGTCTTGTTCGCGGGTCGAACCCAACCCGAAAATCGTGTCATGAACATAAACAGGTTAGGAGTTTTTGTTGGTTGATACGAACTGATGGGTATGTTCTGATGCAAGTCACCATGCAGTGCAGAACCATGCACCACAGCAAGTTCCATGCAATGCAACAGTACAAGTCATTCATGCAAGTCAGCAGTTGTGTTCAGTTATTTCAGTTGTTATTCCAGTAGTTTATTTCAGTTTCCTCTGTAGGTAATGGGTCATGTAGTAGTGGGTCGATGATCATAGGAGTAGTGGGTCAAAACTGTCAACTGTAGGGCCTATATGTTTAGCTTGTTAGTCTCTGATTGTTATGCAATATTTGAATTTGATAAGAACTCTCTACTAAATCTCTTCTGCTCCTATTCTGCCCCATTCCCTTCTATTTGGTAAAGACATGTATCACGAACGTGACCCGTTTAACCCGAAATTTTATTTTATTTTTGCATTTTACTCTAAAATTACAAAATTCATGACAATGTTACAAATATATATAAATAATCACTTTTAAACTATGAAACTTTGATGCTCATATATATGTGTCTTTTTATCTTTAAATTTTTCGCATAAAATACTCAATCAGTTTAAGGTATTACATAAAACACTTCTTAAAAAGCAAGTATAAATTAAATGGTTCAATCTGAGAACCCTATAGGTCGATCTGAACACGACATGTTTAACTAAACGTGTTCTATGTTTGATATGCGAAGGGAATTGAATGGATGGAGTGTTGCTGAAAGTCTGAATATAGATGGCAAAATGGGTAGATCAGATGGTCGGGACACAAGTTAACATCACGTTCAATACTATTAATTTTCAAGTACGAGGCAAAATGGGTTGGGTTTGTTGGCGATAATTTCTTAAACAATAAGGTGCTGGAGTTAAGTGACTCAATCCACAAGTTTGTTGGTAGGATGATTATTTTGAATTTCTTGAGGATGCTATTCTTTCAATTACTGGATATGGATTCTAATTCCATCACCAAAATGAATTCTTAGAACTGAATTTATTCTTTATTTGTAATCTTTAAAACATCAACTTTTGGAAATATTATAACTAAATTTATTCTATATTTGTAATTTTCAAGTACCTAAAGAACATTTATGTTTGGGATCTCATTTGTAATTAACTATGTCAAGCAAGCTACTTATTAAAAAGTGTAATTTCACTTGTTTTACATTTAGATTCCTTTCTCAATTATACCAACCAAACATCTACTAACTTTTCATTAAAATTAATTTCATTTCCCTCAAATTCCAATTGCATTTTTATCGAATATACGAAGAAAAATTATATAAATACTTTTTAAATCATTTGCATGTTTAATTGAGAAAATTTTAAAACGAAGATTAAACATTTGTTCAGTTATTTATAAATATCTTTCTTTTAGAAAGGCTTTTACAAATATCAGAATAATTACTTTTAGTGCTTCAATTTATAATTTTATATGGTGGTGTTTTCCTCGGTAAAAAAGAAAAGTAAAACACTAAAAATAAAAAAGATGGCTTCGCCGGGTTCGAACCGGAGACCTTCAGTGTGTTAGACTGACGTGATAACCAACTACACCACGAAACCATTCGTGCTAATTTCTTAACATCATAACTAATATACGATCATAATTTAATATTAGAATTTGAATTCAACAAATTCATTTCATTTTAGCAGAAGAAAACCCAACTACTAAAGAGGTAAATGACCTTAACAGACATGTATGTATATGAACTATTATTTTTAAACCCCACTTAGGGGGGAGCGGGAACGTTTTTTCTTCGCATTATGTTGCAGGATTTTGTTGTCATCGCTTGACTCGTCGAAACCATATAAACTAACACCGATACCGGATACTATAATACCACAACACCGCTAACGTTGTTGTTGGCTCATAAACGGTTGGGTTTATTACGGCATCGTAACGGTAACGTAACTCGCTATAGCATACAACACAAAAAAAATACTCGATACAACATGTTTTAAAAAAATCTATACTCGGTAATGTTGATAAGCCGGTAAATGAATCCGGTCTCATTTTGCAACTTGGATGCGGTTTACCCAGCGAACTTGCTACAGTCACCTCTTTTATCAATAGAAGCACCCCCAACATGGGACACGAGTTGGAGCATGCTCTAATTGGAACAACATCGACAATCGGGTCTCCAAAGCCAGACTCAATCGGTCATGACTTCCCCGATCGGATCCGATCACAACCCTCACGATCCACTCGCAACACACCAAGGTAGTTACTCTAATCGACCCCACTATAATCAGCAAACCGGGGGGTCAACGTTCTTTGACCGCGGGGGCGGACGTGGTCGCAATTTGCAAAGCGGACGCCGTCAAGGCCGTTACCCGACATCCGCAAACCCGAAATGAGCTCGTAGGTCCGGTCCTCAAATCTTGTTTCTTTACGTATTTCGGCTTCGGATTGGGGTGAGGTCTCGGATGGGTTCAATCTTATCTCACAATGCATCATAAATACTTCAAATTTTAAAATATATACACTTATTTTTAGGGGTGTGCAAGGGTCGGTTTTGGGGTAAAACCAAACCAAAAACCGAAAGTTCGATTTTGGGTTTTTTAAAACAATTCGGTTTCGGTTTTTTCAGTTTTAAAACCAATTGAGTTTGAATTTATTGTGGGGGGGGGTAAAAGAAAAATATCATAAAATAATGAACTTGGGTATGAAATGTTAGGACTAATTTTTTTTTTTAACTAATGATTATCACATTTGGACCTAAATATTCTGGACTACAATAATTATTAGTTTTTTTTAAATACTCAACATAAAAAATAAACATTATAATCTATAAATTCAATAAATATAAATAATAACCTACTATTAATGCAAATACGTGTAACACAAAATGTATGCACTTTTAACATACAAGCAAACAACATAAAGTATTATATATTATGAAACATGCACACAATATATAATTCAAGTATTCGGTTCAGTTTTTTCGGTTTTCAAAAGATACCAAACCGTAATTTTCGGTTTTAAAAAAATACCAAACCAAAACATTCGGTTTTAGTTTGGGTCGGTTTTTTCGGTTAATTCGATTTCGGTGCGATTTTTTGGTTTTTTCTCACCCCTACTTATTTTTTGATGTGAACTGAACATGAAGCCTCAAGTAGTAAACAAAGAAGTAAATAAAGGAAAAAAAATTTGTCCCGTCTAGTTTTGAAAACATTTTGCTAATGTTCAACCGTTAGATTAAATTAACAAAAAAATTCACAAATTGTAAATTGATTATAAAAAGGTTTAAAGGGAAGTATAACACTCAACAGTCCATATTTAAAAGGAATAGCAGAAACCATAGTTTTAGTCAACATCCAAACGTCATGGGAGCACCATGGATTGGGTACAAATCATGAAAATATTATCCAAACTCAAAACCCTAACCCCATTGACCAAGTCAAACCACCATACATGTTGACTAAATAAATGTGCTGCTACCTGCTGCTGCACCTTCACTTTTCTCCTCTTCTGCTGCTTTGCTGGTTGCCGTCTTTGTTTCCGCTTCTTGACCTAATCATTATTCGACAAATAATCGTGTGACCAACAAGACACAAAACATGAAATCATTCTTCAAAAATCTGATTATTAATCTCAAATCATAACAAGTTAGGCTTAAACTTTATTAAACAAAAAGAATTGCCACAAGTTAACATGATTACAGTTTCTAGTAAATTACCTTCATCGTCACTGTCTTCATCATCACCACCCATAAAATCACCCATATCCGGCATGCCTTCCATTCCCATACCAGGCATACCGGGCATCCCCATGCCGCCCATACCGGGCATCCCCATGCCGCCCATACCGGGCATCCCCATGCCGCCCATACCAGGCATCCCCATGCCGCCCATGTCCCCAAATTTCTGTAAAAAAGTTTAATGGCAAAAGTCAGTTAGAAGATCAAGAGAAACTTAAATAGAACTTTAAGTCACAATTTTCTTACAGAGAAATCCATTCCTCCCATGTCAAGATCTGCAGGGCCTGAAACACAAAAGCAAATATAAGTTATATAATCAATATTGTGAATACATGATACTTTGGTATAAGTTGCATATGAAAAAACCAATTGGGGTCAGGGTTTGTTTCTGATTGGTCAAACAATTAAAACCAAAATATAAAAGATAAAGATGAAGCAAATGAAACGGGTCAGAATCGGCTCCAAGTGGATTTTTAATGCATAAAACCTCTTGATCATATTATTCAAAAGAATTATACAATTATCAAAATAATGTCATTTTTGTAATCATAGTTCATACATTAATTATATGCAAAAAAACTTGATATTTTCTGGGAAAAGGTTTGTCATCCCAAACAGTAGAAAATTGTCCAATTTGACCGGTTAGCTTGTTACCCAACCCGCCCAGTCAGCAAGGGTGAATCCAATAAATGATAAGTTGGAGTATGACATGGCATACCAGCATCATCATCTTCATCAGCCCATTTGTCCCAATCTACTTTCACATAATGGGGTGTTTTGGCATCTCCAGACAGAAGTTTATTCCACCATTTCGCTTCTGCTTTCTCCACAATACAAAATATACTTCTCTCGCCTATATTTATTTTGCTTTCCTACATATAAGTAAGAATAAACAATTTAACATTAAATTAGCAAAGTAAGGAAATGACAAAAACACAAGGGTATAACTGTAGAATTACTACATACCTCTACGTTAACTTTGTCAAAAAGCTCAAGCTTAAGTTCATACTCATTCTGACCGGCTTTAGCGGAGAATGTAAAGACACCTTCAGGGGCAAGATTGACTTTTGCATCTTTTGTATCAGCCAATACCACTGTGATATAAACTTTGTCCTCCCTCTGGGCCCACTTAACTTCCGGATGACGACTACAAACATAAAAATATATTTTGCAGTTAGTTCGCTACATGGTATTGGGTAGTTAAAAAAATGAGCGGCTCAAAAATACCGATCAGGTTTAAAAGTGACCAAAGTACCCTCAACTCCTCCAAGTGTTTGCAATCAAGTGAATTGTTTTTTTTAAGATTATTTCATTAAATTAAAAGAAGTAGATTGATTATTTATAAAACTATTGAAACAAGACTAAAAAGTACTGATGGGTCAACCAAATCACCACAAACCTGATTTCGAACCAAGCCCGATTTGACCCATTACCCAAGCCATGCTAGAGGACAACACTAATCATCAGCAAGGATTGGAACACAAAAGAATAAACCATAGGAAAACAAGAATATGAGCTCACGGTCAATAAGCTTGGTTTATTACACGAACCGCTTATTTCGTTACAACAAAAACAGTCCCTTAAACTTTCTAACAGCGTAAAGAATTAAAGATACAAAACTTAGTTAAAAAAACAACCGGTATGAATCAAATATTCTATAACCACACACGACATGATCTAATAAACTGTGCACCAGCACATAAAGGGCACTAGTTTGATGCAAATTTAACAGTTAAATATCCATGACATCATATCAAGGATCTTGTATAAGAACTCGATGAAACAAATATTCTATAACCACACGAAATGACCTAAAAAATAAATTAAGCACAAGCATCAAATACATTGTGGAAATAACACTAATTTTTCCATCTAATCAATCCCAACTTTGACTCGCAGCAGTTAATCACATCAAGAAAACAAAAAGGGGCTAAAAATCAGACTTTGAATGATAATCAAATCCCCAAAATCTAACAAACTAACGAATGAAAACAATTATCGGGTAAAATCATCACTCAAACCCAAAATTACTCTCAACTGTCAACTATCAATCTTTAAGTGGATGATATAAATGTTAATGAAGCACCTAACTTTCAAAATCAAAAAACATAAGTACAGCAAAAAACATCACAATCCAACTAATTCACAAAATAAAGCAATTATTTTGCTCAAATCACAAACACTGATCTTTTAAGCACCTAACTTTCATATCCCCAAATAACATAATTACATTACAGAAAATGACTACCACAATCCAACAAATTATCCAAATAAACTAATTATCCGGATCAATACGTTACCAAAATCCAAAATTTGACTTCTAACAGCTAATCAAACATCTAGTGATTAAAACAAAATACAGAAAAATAAAAATAAAAAACTAATATCAATTTGTACAAGTTTGAAACAGGCAGGTATAAAAAGGACAAGAGAAGATCGAAGAGAAATTAAAGTGAAATCTGCAAAAAGGAGTAGGTGGAGGAGAAGATTACCTCATCTTTGTATCCGAAAGAGGAAAGAAAGAAACCCTAGAAATGCTGCTGAGTAGTGTGATTACTTCGCTCTTAAACCCTTCCAGAAATGCTACCTATTGTGTATGTTGGGCTTCTTTGTTGGGTTTTTGTATTGGGCTTTTTAGTAGCCCGTCTTTGTTGGGCTTTTTAGTAGCCCATCTTTGTTGAGCTTTTGTATTGGGCTTTTTAGGAGCCCGTCTTGTTAGAAATCTGTGTTTTAAAACGTTGAATAATGAAAATATTAAATAGTCAGTATTTAAGATTTATGAATTATAAAGTAAGTATTAGGGCTAACTACACGGATGGTCCCTATGATACGTCTAAATTTTGGATTTGGTCATTAAGTTTGATAAATTATACTGTCAGTCTCCAGATTTTGCATAAACGTAACATGTTTGGTCACTGGAGTGGATGACATTTAACTTTACTGTTAAATATTTTGAACATGACCGAAATACTCATAGATTAAAAAAATTAACAATAAAATATAGATGGTGCTAGCGGCATGGCTTTAATTGAGGTAAAACTGAAATTAATGGACTAAAAAGGTTAAATTTAACGTAATAAACTAAAAGAGTTATTTAGTTCTAAAACCAAAATTTACTCTTAAAATAAAAATATCTTGAGCATAGAAAATTATTGAACCTCAACTGATTTTTTATATAGATTGTTTTTATAGTTTTTTGGGTAATTGAAAACAGAGTTCACGTGTGAAATAAAACAATTTAAAATGAATGACTATTTCAAATCTGAAAACATATGTGAAATGAAATATTTCACATCTGAAACAAATTTATCTTACATGTAAAATTGAATATCTAACTTTATAAAATACTTATACGCAAAATAAAGCTTATTTTTTTTTATGTAAGCAACTGCAATCAAACAAATATGAAATTAGTTCTTTAAGAAACCAACTCCTACTCGACGACATAATCAAACAAAATAGAAAGCTACAAAAACATGAGAGTTCATTTATGTAGCTTTAAGTGAAAAGCGTGGGAGAAACAATTTGGTGAAAAAGCTACAAAAACTGTACTATTTTTTTTTAGAAGAATGACACATGTACCATAAAATATAATCCTAAAATCTATTTATTACCTACTAGCTTAGAACCCCGTGTCTACACATGGAGTGAAAAATATATATACATAAAATTTTCTTAAATCTTTATATATATATATATATATGTTACGGACGTAAAAATGTATTATATATAATAACAATAGAAACAAAATTCAAAATATGTAAAAATTAATATATATAATTGGGTTTCGAAAATACATTAATTACTATTTAATATAATTTAACTTTCATTTACTATTTGAATGAAAATAAAAATTATATAATTAGATTTCAAAGTTTCTTATAATAAGAGATAACTTAAATTAAATATGTTTTATTACTACAATTAGTATTTTCTTTAAAAACACTATTATTAATATAATAGATGTGTATTTAATAAGAGAGAGAGCCGGGAAAAAAATGATGAGAATGAATATAGAGACGACATGTGGCATGAAAAAAACCCTTTATTTATTATATAGTATAGATTTTGTGGGATTTGAACCCGCACGACCGCATCGGTTTTATAAGGATAAACATCACATCAGGTCAAGAGGCCATCAAGAGATAAACTAATGTTTTTATAACAAGGAAAATTTCATATATATCTCTACAAACATAAATAAATATCATATATACCAATTAAAACTAAAAATATCATATATATATATACCCAATTTAAATGATTTTTTTTTTACTTTATCGCCATATTACTCTTATCTAATATATGACTAGTTTAGAACTCGTGTACTATACACGGGTAAAAAAATATCAATACGTAAAATTATTAAATCTTTATGTATTACAAGTGTAAAAATGTATTAGATATACTAAGGATAGAAAAAAGTTTAAAATATGTAAAAATTAATATATAATTGAGTTTTGAAAATACGTTAAATACTATTTAATGTAATTAGACTTTTATTTACTATTTGATTAAAAATAAAATTTACTTAATTAGATTTCAAAGTTTTCTTATAATAAGGAATAATTTAAAATAAATATGTTTTATTAGTATAATTAGTATTTTATATAAACATATATTATTATTAAAAGATATATATGTATTTAATAAGAGAGAGATGCGAGAAAAAAATGATGAAAATGAATATGAAGGCGACACGTGACATAAAAACTTTTATTTATTATATATTATAGATATAGATATAGATTTTTTATAACCTATTTTTTAGTATTTTCTTATACGTAAAAAGGTCACATGTTCTCCTATTCTTGATGGTGACCATCGTGATTCTCCAAACCTGTCTAGAAAGCATCGATTCAAAATGAACAATTCTGAGAAAGTTATAAATGCTATAAAATAAAATTGTTATATATGATGTAAATGTTATAAAATAAAATTGATAAAGTTATAAAAAACGAGAAAATTAAATATAGCTCGATCTATCTCCGATGATTTCACTTGCCGTTTCTTGTCGACGGTTGCGTTCCATTTGTCGTTCCACACCTGGTGAGGGACGGTGCAAATCTCTGAGCCCATGTAAAATGATTTAATGATTTTTTTTTTTATATTTTCTAAACTATTTCTATAAACCACCATCAATACATGCCCTAAATGCCACACGATCTGTTGACTTATCTTATAAACTAGTTTTTACCCCCCGCGCTTCGCAGCGGGAGTCTGGTCGTTATTGGTTTGGCTTGTTTGCGTGGAATCGCAGACTCGTTATAACGTACGATACCCAAAAACACTCGAAGTTGAATACAACTTTGTCTTCAATAAAATTTAAACCAAAACGTTGACAAAATAAATTATTAAGAAAACGACGCATTCCGTTATTTAAAAAAACATAACGAACGAAAGTTATCATAGATAACGTTGTCGGGCCCATCGTTAATAAAATTTAAACGAAAGCATAGGCACAACGGTAAAAATAATGTTAATAGAAAAGAAACATAAAACTAAATAATAAAAAAGGGGAAAACAAATTAAAAAAATTACCAGTTCGGTTCGTCGAAAACCATAAGGCGAATCGATGATACCAATATCGACAATGATGTTGTTCGTCCATAATAGGTTCGGTTCGTCAGGGTACCACAACGGTAACGGCACTCGATACAGGCAACGATAAAAAATGATTTTGAATACAACTCCGTTTTAAAACAAATTTATATCAGAACATTGACAAAAAAAAATAACGGCGCACCCGTATTTTGAAAAAAGTTAACGAACGAAAGTTAAAATAATGTTAATAGAAAAGAAACATAAAACTAAATAATAAAAAAGGGGAAAACAAATTAAAAAAATTACCGGTTCGGTTCGTCGAAAACCATAAGGCGAATCGATGATACCAATATCGACAATGATGTTTTTCGCCCATAATAGGTTCGGTTCGTCAGGGTACCACAACGGTAACGGCACTCGATACAGGCAACGATAAAAAAACGATTTTGAATACAACTCCGTTTTAAAACAAATTTATATCAGAACATTGACAAAAAAAAATAACGGCGCACCCGTATTTTGAAAAAAGTTAACGAACGAAAGTTTATTGAACTTATGTGACAAATCTATAAAAAAAAATAGAGTTTTGAGTAAAAAAAAGAAAATTAAAGCTTATTTTGAACTTTAGTGGCCAGTTTATAAAAAAAACATTTATAAAAAAAAACTATTATTCATCCCATGGGAAATAAATAGTAGGGTAATATTGAATGAAGAGTTTTGATCCACTGATTTATTTATTTATTATCATTCTTTGTTAACGTCAGATCCACTTATTTATGGTAGACGTTTATTTGTTCTGTATATATGTCAAGTTTACGCTTGATCCAAATCGTCTTTACGAGATTCGTCTTTCATCAAACATTGAATATAAAAAACTATTTTAAAATAAAACAGTGATAGCAACACAACAAATAGATAAAAGAAATACACAAATATAATAAAAAAATAAAAACTTAAAAAGGCTGAAGTCCAAGTCTCAAACATTAAATGAAAGTTTATTTTATTTTTTAATAAATTATATTCTAAGATGAAAAGAACAACATCTAGATAATCCAAGATAAATCTGTGACCCTAAGATTTGAATCCATAACTTTTGGTTGGGCTTTAATCATTAACTATAAAAATCAAAGATGATACCCCTGCTTTATTTCGTGTCATTCTTTATTGGATGCCCACTCAAGAGACATTCATCATTAGAGCTAGTTGGCCCGATGACACCGTTGAAAGAGGTCTTTGTAGCTGCGTTTGGAATTTTCAACGCCTACAAACGGGTTATGGTGGGTCACCTTTTCTCACGTACTCATATTTAATTATCGTTTTATATAAAAAAAAAACGGGTCTTTGAAAATGACGAAGTTATGTTTGTAAATGATAAGTAAAAACCTGACGTAACACCTGATGTAACGCGCTTGCTGGTGTTTGTCGTATCCAACGTTGTGATGCTCTTATTACGATTGCATAGTAACTTTACCGTATGACGATTTGATGTTTGTTACATATTTCAAAATTAAGAACAATGAAGAAACACTCATTTCGATCATCAAAACCCTCCCATCCAGATCGAGTTTTTTTAACAAAACACATGTGTTTTTAAAAATTAAAATAGCCACGTGCGTCTTCTCATGTATTTGTTTGTCTATGAAAATAGATTCATGGAAATTGGAATGTGCGAATGACTATCAGTGACGGATCTAGGATTTTTTGTCAGCGGGTGCAAAAAATAGATTAGTCAAAACGAATCTAATATGTCAAAAATGAACTGCTTAAAACGGGTAAAATATGTCAAAAATGGACGGTCATAATGGGTCAAACCGCCAAATAATGATAATTTATTCGGCTAATTACTAAAAAGAAAATGTCGATCTCGACTGTTTTTACTTGTTTTTCATGAAATATGTAATTAAAATGAGTTATATTGTTCTAATTTCTTAGACTTAGTGTTAATTTTAGTATTTTACAACAACGATAAAAAAAAGTTTACGTTAAACTCATATAATTCCTCGTACTTCCAACCGTTGAGTATTGAGACACTTCCTAATCACAATAAAACTATTAAAACAATTTCTCTAAATACATAATTTAATACTTTAGGGTTACTAAAAATTCAAATCAAACATAAATGTTTAATTTGTAAGTTTTAATCAACTAAAGGAGTAGTATGTGTAACTTTTAGTTTTGAAAAATGAAATTAGTAAATGAGTTCCTGATAACTTTACTTTCTTTTACTTTCTCAACATCATCTTCTTCATCACTTATCTCTTTCCTCTTCTTTTTAACAAAGCTTGTGTTCTCCATTAAAATTTCTTGCAAAAAATCACCAAAATCTTCGGTTTACCTCCTTCTCCCTTTTTGTTTGTCGATGTCACAGGTGCCTCTCAAGTATTTACGAAGATGCCTAGTTAAATAAACCAAAAATTTTCCATTACTCAGATAAATTTCAGCAGGTGCCTCGCCCCCCGCTGGATAACATATGAATTCGCTCCTGATGACTATACAAAACTACAAAAGTAGATGGACAAAGCAAAAATTCTGATATCAAATAAGGGTGTAAACGAGTCAAGCTGCCTTACGAGTTACTCGAGAACGGCTCGTTAAAAGCTCGAATCGAGTCGAACCTAAATTTAAGCTTGTTTAATTAACACGCCCGAGTTTCACTTATTGAGCTATAGCCGGCTCGAGCCGCCACGTAATGTCTCCATATTAATTCTTATCATTTTTTTGTCGTCTCTTTCTCTTATTAAATACACCTCTATCTTTTAATAATAATATATTTTTAAAGAAAATACTAATTATACTAATAAAAATATTTATTTTAAATTATCACTTATTATAAGAAACTTTAAAAATCTAATTATATAACTTTTACTTTAATCAAATAGTAAATGAAAGTTAAATTATAAATAATAATTAAATAATCATTCTATTCGATTAGAAACATTTTCAATTATGTTCGATTCCGTTAACAAATAATGATTAAAAAATCAAATTAAATAAACCAAACAAATCATTAACCGTACCAATAAATATGTTTTAAAAATTAGAGAATCATGACCCTTATCTAAAAAACTAAAAATGAATTTCTCCGCTATAATTGTTGAACTTATTGCACCGTGTGACAGGGTGGACCGACACTAGTGTGTGGTCAACAACTTTGAAATAACCAAGTCATTTAATTTCTAAAAATGAGGCCACCACATTTACATTTAATGAGATTATTATCTACAGGTGCAATTTATCACATCAACATAAGTTGCATTATGCTTGTAGGGCTCCTTGATAAAAATAACACGTGTTTTTTCCATAAACACTGATACTATATCGCGTTACATATTTTATTTAACTAGATTTTTTTTCACCCGTGATTTACTGCGGGAGTCTGATCGTTATTGGGGTCGGCTCATTTGGTCGATAAAACTTATGTTGAAATGCAGACTCGCTATAGCGCACGAAAAAGAAACCTCAAATTTAAAAAAAAAACTCCGTTTTAAAAAAAGTTATACTTAAACATTGGCACAAAAAAAAACCCACGCATTCCGTTAAAAAAAATAAACAAACGAACGTTAGCACAGGAAAACGAAATTAATAGAAAATTAAATGGGTTATGAAACTTGGTTAATATTTAGTTATTTTTTTCAAGATTAACATGACCTAGGATGTAATTATGAAGAAAAAAATTCACTACATAATAACTAGGTTTCATAATTGTTCCATTTATGTTAACTTAAAAAATAATCATTAAATAGCATCTAAGTTTCCTATATGTTTTAATATAGTCACTTAATTTAAAAAAAAAAAATAACACTTATGAAAGAATTTTGCAATAATAGAACAACAGTGAGACTTGATTAATTTTTGTCAGAATTTTACAATAATAGAACAATAGTGAAACTTATGTAATTTTTGTAGTTCTGTTAAAAAAAAGTAATTTTTGTTGATAGAATAAAGTATAAGAGATTTATTTGGAACTATACTAGAACTTGGCTATTATTTCATAATTGAAAAAGTTTTTTTGTGTAATACACGAAGAAAATGTCAAATAATAATAATAATAATTATTATTATTATTATTATTAATATATATTATTATAATAAAAACATTAAGATGGAAGATCTGAATTGTCAACCATTCCGCTAATCAAACAAGACACAATAAGTCACAAGTCGTGTTATTATGGAAGGGTCATTGTCGCATTTTAATGTGAATATAATTTCCAAGAAAGTTTGCAACCACTGGTATGTAATCTTTATTAGAACCGGTAGTTTATATATTATACGATCCATTAACACGATATCACTTGACACATGAAGTTAAACGGGTCGACACATTAATGACACGATTAAAAACATGTCAAAACATGACACGAATAAAAACATGTCAAAACATGTTCAACCAGTTTATGAAACATCATGTAACAAGTTTAAACTGTGTTCGAATCTTGCTTTGGACAATTTGTTCTAGGTTAAGTCAGGGGTTTTCCCAGTTGTGGGTTTCCTCTTTGGTGGGTCCTAGATTTGAGTTCGTTGATGTTACAACTCATTGAGAAAAACATGCATAACTTACAGAAAAACCTGGGCTGCTTCTTTAAGAAAGTTGTCTTTCGAAAAAAAAAATGTAACTAGTTTAACCAAGGGTGTTACACAGGTTAAGAGCCTAACGTGTAAATATGGCAAGTTTATAACTTGGTTAAGAGCCTAACATGTAAATATGGCAAGTTTAATGTTGGGATTCAGTGGTGATCAGTTTGACTTTTGTAAAAACGGGTTTTTGACAGAGAAATTAATTAATTCAGTTAATTAATAAATACGCAGCGGAAAATAAAATCATAACCTATTTAACAGCACTGACAAACCGAACAGGATCTGGTTACGAACACGCAAACACAAAATTAATACAATTAATCTACTGATGAGATTAATTATACCTTAGTGGTTAATGATTAACCGGTTGAGACACCTAGGTACAACGAACCGATGCTAGATCACGAACCGAACGCGAGAGAACGGGAAGCCAGAACTTGCAAACGCAGGAGCAATTTTTGTGGTCACTGCTTCGGAATTTCCAATGAAGAAATTGATTCCTTCTTGTCTTCCTATTTAGCGACTCTTGTCTTCCTATTTAGCGGCTCTCGAAAAAGGAAAAAAGAAAACAACATGTTTTCTTCTACTGCCTCCTTGTTTTGGCCGATTGAAAAGAATTATATATATATTTTTAGATTAAAACCCTAAAAATATAATATAACCCTTTTAAATTATTACCGGGCCTAAAACCCAATAGTTAATGACAAGCCCGAAATCATTTAATTTATTTTAATAAAATATTAAAACAAATAAATATAAATTATTATTTATAAATCTGTATAAATAATAAATCCCGTGTAACGAATATATATATATAAAATATATCGTCTCACTAACAGTTCGTGATTACCAGTTAAGTGGATTTAATGTTCGTTGCCCAAGGTGTAACTCTTACGGGTCATAGCTTGGTCAGTCGCGTTGTACATCGGGTCGGTCCATAAAATCCAACATTTATAACCTGTTTGTTAAAACGAGTTAGTTTTATAGTTTTGCCATAATTTTATGTATTTGTTCACGGGTTTAATGTTTTGTTAATGGTTATTTTAAGGATATTAGGCATTGTTAATTAAGGATGTTACTGATTATTTTTCAAGAATCATATGGATTTCATGGGTTTTTTCATTGGCTTGAATAGATGTCATTAGCTTGAACAAAGAACCAAAATAAGGTTTTGTTTTTTTATCACATAATTATTTAAAGAGTATTTTTGTTTGTCAAAAATTCTAATAATAGCTAATTCAAGCAGCTTACTTATAGAAGTTTAAACTCTCATAAAATCAAAGCCACATCTTAACTATTTTGACATGTCATATAACTACTCCAATCCGCATCATCTTAACACCAACGCCACTTCAATTAGAAACAGTCACACGCTAAGCCTTTTGATATTCTAACAACCACAATTGTTAGGACACTGGGTGTCGTCCCAGTGGCGGATATGAATTACTCAATCATGTGTAATATTTTTATAAAAGTTTTTCAAGTGTTTAATTAAAGTAATCAAAGTTTTTTTTGTCCCTTTAGAATTACTCAATCATATGTAACAAGTTAACATCAACCCACGCATTGTGACGGGGACCAGGGGCGAAGGTTACAAGGGGCCAGGGAGGGCCCCGGCCCCATCCGTTTTTTCCGTTAGTAGTGTTAATTTTTTCCGTTTTCGTCCGAAATTTTTTTTACGTATAGAGTCGGCCCTTGCTTATTTTGTTCGCTAAAGAATTATTGGCCCCCGCTTACCTTTTTCCCTAAGAATTATTGTTATGTTGAGATTGTTTCGATAAGTTATGGGTGAGAAATGAAAAAAATCGATAAAAAAATAGATTGTTCATTTTAAAAAGAATTAATTACATGGATGGACCCTGTGGTTTGGTCAAATTGTGGTTTTGGCCCCTAGGATTCAGAAACTACAACTTTGACCCAATAGTTTGCACGATTGTAACACCCATGGCCCCTGAGTTGGATGTCAGTTATCTTTGGCCGTTAAATAGGTGTAAAATGTCTAAAATACCCTTTACATTAAAAAACATCATGAATTAAACTGATACCACATGTGAGACCCACCAAACCTAAATCAAAACCCACTTCATCTTCTTCAACATTTGTCCTCCACCACTACCACCGGCGCCATTTTCGAAGACAACCACCACCGCCTCCGGCCTCCTTCACCTCCATCATCTCGTCCTCTTCGTTTTCTCCACTTCATATCTTTACTCCACAAACCCTAACCCCCACACAAAACTTAGAGAGAGAAACATAGCGAGAGAGAGAGAGAGTTTACAGGAAGAAGGAACAGAGGGAGAGAGGGGGAGTCGACCACATCCGGCGGCTCCTCCAGCGGTTCTTTGTGACGGCGGTGCTGGTGAGGAGTGAAGCCACCACGCCAGGAGGCGATGGTGATGGGCTAAACCCAACGGCGATGGTTCAGGGTCTGGTTCTCTCCGGTAAACCACCTGGTGAAGGACGCCGTAATGGTGGCAAACAGAAACGGCTGTAACCCGTTCCGTTTTTTCGGTGAAGATGGATGCTAGGGTTCCGCCCCTAGCAGCGGCGGCGATGGCTGGTTAGGTCTCTCAACAGCGTAAACGGGTCAGACGGTGAAGACTCATGGCAGAGATGATGGTGGGACGGGGAGGACGACGATTTGAGTACAGTGGTGGTGGTAGGTGAGCCGGAGATGGTGTCACCGGCAGTGGTGGTGGTAGTTGTGTTGGAGAAGACAAGTGGGGATTTTATTTACTTTTTAATTTAAGGGGTATTTTGGGCATTTTTGAAAAACTTAACAGAAGAGTTAACTGACATCCAACTCAGAGGCCATGGGTGTTACAATCGCGCAAACTATTAGGCCAAAGTTGTAGTTTCTGAATCCTAGGGGCCAAAACCATAATTTGACCAAACCAAAGGGGCCATCCGTGTAATTAATTCTTTTAAAAATAAAAGTGTAAGTTTAGGGGGAGAAATGAAAAATGAAAAATTATTTTTAACCTAACCTCCCTAAAACAAAACCATCGATCGATGCTCTCTGCTGCCCCAAATCAGTTTCGTTCACCACCACTGCTGCTCCATGCCCCAAATCGCTGCCGTCGCCTCCATTCACCGCCGCCGCCCGCCATCCACCACCAGTCGCCGGCGCCCTGCTTGCTGCTCCGCTTACATCATAGGTACTATACTAGGCTAGCTAGCCCTAATTTTTTGATTTCTTGCATTCTTGAATCAAGCCCTAATTTCTTGATTTTTTTTCATTCTTTAGTTGTATTCTTGTTAAGTATTAGGATTATGATTAGGAATGATTATTTATTTCTTGCATTCTTAAGGATTATTGATTAATGATGAATAATGAATTGATGAATCGATTATGGCGAGCAACAGATTGATTGATGATGAATAATGAATTGATGAAATGAAATCGATTATGACTATTATTGTTTTTTTTTGTTAGGCATATTATGGGAAAGTTGAAAACTTTAACTATTAGTTATTTTTTCAAACAAAATGATGATGAACAAGAGAAAAGAAATGATGATGAGCAAGTAAGCAAACGTCACAAAGCTGCAACAAGTGAGCCGCAAGAGCATGAAAATCAACAAGAAAATCATGCTAATTCTAAACCTCCACAACCACAATCAAACACTAATGAAGTGGATATTAACAATATAGAAAGAGATCCAGCTAAACGAAAACCAATTTGGGAGTATCCGGTTCATTTAAGAGAACAAGTAAGACTTGCTTATCTTTCTTTAGGACCTTACCAAGTAAGTCTTACGGAGTATCAAAATAAAGGTTCAAAGAATCATACTCGTAGGTTCCAATATGCTTGGTTTAGTGTTTATCCTAATTGGTTAGAGTATTCTCTAACAACACATGCTGCTTATTGTTTTATGTGTTATCTATTTAGTGTTAGACCAAGTGTGAGCAACGGTTACGATTCATTTACGGTTAAAGGGTTTGACAATTGAAAAAAAGTTAACGGGAAAAAGTGTTCATTCTTGGCCCATATTGGTACTTCACAACATAGAAATTCCATTGAATTCGGTCAAAACTTGTTGAACCAAGCAACACACATTGACAATATGAAGCCAAATCAAGAGACAATAAACAAAAACCGTTTACGATTAAAAACTAGTGTTAATGTAGTTCGTTGGTTGACATACCAAGCTTGTGCTTTACGAGGACATGATGAATCTTCGAGTTCTAAAAATCGAGGTAAGTTTATTGAATTGCTAAAACTTCTAGCTTCTTATAATGATGAAGTTGCAAAGGTTATCTTAGAGAATGCTCCTTTTAATGCAAAGTATACTTATGGAGATATTCAAAAAGAAATTATTAGTATTATTGCAAATAAAGTTCGAAAGCATATTCGTAGTGAAGTGGGGGATTCAAGCTTTTGTGTCATGGTTGATGAGTCACGAGATGAGTCAAAAAAGAGCAAATGGCCATAGTTTTGAGATTTGTTGATGCAGAAGGGATGATACAAGAAAGGTTCTTGGATTTGGTTCATGTTAGGGATACTTTATCAGCAACACTTAAAACAAGTTTGTGGAAACAACTTTTGCAGTACCAGTTTGATGTTAGTAAAATCCGTGGTCAAGGTTATGATGTGCTAGCAATATGAGAGGGGAATGGAACGGATTACAAGCACTTGTTCGTAAGGATTATCCTTATGCGTATTACGTTCACTGCTTTGCTCACAGGTACTTGTTTATTTTTCTTTTTCTTTGTTAGGTTTGACTAAAATACTCTTATGCTTATTAGTTATTACGTTTGCGCTTTTGCTCACATGTTACAACTTGCCTTGGTTTTGTGCTTCAAAGGAAATTATTCCAGTTGACCAATTCTTTAACAACTTGGTTTATGTGATTAATGTGGTTTGTGCTTCTAGTAAGCGTCATGATGAGTTACAAAAAGCAAAGTCAGAAGAAGTTGCAAACTTATTAGAACTGGGTGAAATAGTATCGGGAAAAGGGCAAAATCAAGTTGGGACATTAAGAAAAGCTGGTGATACATGTTGGGGATCTCATTTTAACTCAGTTTGTAGTTTGATTAAGATGTTTTCTGTCACTCGTGTTGTTCTCATGGGAATAATTGAAGATTTATCTCATACTACTCCATCACAACGTTCAGATGCTGATGCAGGTTGGAGTAAGTTGCAATCATTTGAGTTTGTCTTTGTTCTTCACTTGATGAAGGAAGTAATGGGAAAAACTGATACACTTTCTTAAGCATTACAAAGAAAAACCCAAAATATTCTTAATGCCATGGACTTAATTTCATCAACAAAGGTTAGTCTAAATGATTTTAGAAACAATGGATGGGATTCTTTGCTTGAACAAGTTACTTATTTTGGTGACAAGCATCAAATAGAAATTCCGGATTTCAATGATTTATATACTTCTACTCGGTATCAGCCTCGTAAAAAAGATCTTCATGTTACATTTGGACATTATTACCGAGTAGATTTGTTTACATCTACATTGGACAAACATATAGATGAGTTGAATAGTAGATTCAATGAGCAAGCGATAAAGTTGTTATCTCTTAGTTCTAGTTTAGTTTCAAAAGAGATTAATGTTGATTAAATTTGTCTTCTAGTTGAGAAGTATTATCCTGAGGATTTTACAGAGCAGGAGAGGAATCAATTACCATATCAGTTAGAAGATTTTAATATTGAGATGAAAATGAATACCAAGCTAACTGGTATATCAAATATTTCTGATTTATGCAAAAGTCTGGTGAAAACTCAGAAACGTGAAAATTATTATTTGGTTGATAGAGTGGTTCGGCTTATCTTGACACTTCCAGTTTCTACTGCAACAACAGAAAGAGGATTTTCAGCAATGAAAATATTCAAGAATCGGCTTCGCAATAAGATGGCAGACGAGTATCTCGCGAATAGCTTGGTGATTTACATAGAAAAAGATATTGCTAATAAGTTTGATTCGGAATCCATAATCGATGAATTCAAAAATATAAAAGGTCGTCGGGCTGAGTTGTAATTTTCTTTCAGGTACTTATCATTTTTCTCTCGCATTATAATAGATTATTTTATATTTAAAGTTATTTATTATTGATTTGTTTGGCCTGACCCGAACATATAACCCGAAACATAGCGATAGGAAAAAAAAATTTGGTCTTCTTACTTTTGGCCCCCGCTTCTTAGTTTTTCAAGCTCCGCCACTGGACTGGACCAACAACATTGTCGTATGAGCAAGTAGGCAGACTTGAATTGTTAGATGGAGCAGGCTGCCGCACTCTTTTTTTGTTAGCATACAAATGACGGCTTAAATTAAATTTGAGAAAAAATGCAAGTCATGATACATTATAGAAAAGTATATAACTTGTGAACTCCATAGCACACAAATAACCCATGCTTGTTTAGAAAGTTTAAAAACAAATAATTAGGGGGCGAATTTTAAATAATGAAACATTCATTTTCAAAACATAATTTTTAAAAACCTTCTAAAACTTCATATTGTATTATGATTAGAAAAAATACCAACTTTTAAATTCGAATTAAGATATAGTTTTTAATGAATTATGTATAAAATTAGTTTTTTTTTAAACGGTAAACGGAATATATTAAGTTAAAAACAGAGAACTCCCCCCAAGCCAGAAGCTAAGGGGAGCCGCAGATACATCATAATCGTCCGGTCTGACAATTCAAAATATTAATACATTAATGTACTCTAAACTGAAAAGCATTACAATATTCTCAAGTGATGTTTTTTGATACCCATAGGTACGCCGATTCCTTAATCTACATCACGCAATTGTAGTCCTTTGTAGCTTTGTCTTCAAAAATTCTTTTATTCCGGGATAATCACACATTCCAAATTGTTGTAATCAAAATTGCATGGATTAATTTTTTCCAATATTTCGAAACATGTATAAAATTAGTGTAACTTAAAATTCTAAAGTCCGAAGAATGCCTCTAAAAAAAAATTTCTCCGCTAATTGTTGAACTTATTGCACCGTGGTCCGTGGGACAGAGTGACAGGGTGGACCGACGACGGTCAACAACTTTGAAATAACTAAAGTCATTTAATTTCTCAAAATGAACCCACCACATTTACATTTACATTTACGGAAATAATAATATATGTGCAATTGCATTATGCTTGTAGGACTCCTTGATGAAAATAACACGTGTTTAGAAACATTGATACTATTTTTATAAAAGAAACTTGGTTAATATTTAGTTATTTTTTTAAAGATTAACATGGCATATGATGTAATTATGAAAAAAAAATTCATAATAACCCAGTTTTATAAGTGTTCCATTTATGTTAATTTTAAAAAAATAATCATCAAATAGCATCTAAGTTTCCAATATGTTTTAATATAGTCACTTAATTTAAAATAAATAAATAACATTTGTAATTTTTTTTACAATAATAGAACAGTGAAACTTAAGTAATTTTTTAGTTCTGCTAAAAAAAAGTAATTTTTGTTAATAGAATAAAGAATAAGAGATTTATTTGGAACTATACTAGAACTTGGTTATTATTTCATAATTTAAAAAGTTTTTCATGTAATACACGAAGAAAATGCCAAATAATAATAATAACAATAATAATAAAAATTATAATAAAGACATTAAGATGGAAGATCTGAATTGGCAACCATTCCACTAATCAAATAAGACACAATAAGTCACAAGTCGTGTGTTTTATGATCTTATTTGGAGGGTCATTGTCGCTTTTTAATGTGATTATAACTTCCAAGTAAGTTTGCAACTACTGGTATGCAATCTTTATTAGAACTGGTAATTTATATATTATACGATCCATTAACACAATATGACTTGAAATGAAGTTAAATGTGTTGACACATTAATGATATGATTATAAACATATCTAAACATGTTCAACCAGTTTATGAAACATGTAACAAGTTTAACTAAGTGTGTTACATAGGTTAAGAGCCTAACCAGGGGAGGAACTTAATAGGGCCCGGAGGGGGTATTTTTTTACTTAAAAGTATTGATTTCGTTTACAATGTTTATTTCATATTAGTTATACTGTTTGAGCCCTCCTAATTTAAATCAAAAGCCCAAATATGTTCCACAAATCCACAAAAAGTTTAGGTTTTCACCACTTTTTTTGTTCAGAAGTATTGATTTCAACCCACTAGGTTTATTTCATACTAGTTATAGTGTTTGGGTCCCACGTAATCCAGACCAAAAGCCCATATTTGTTCAACAAATCGACTAAAAAATTTGATTTTTTTATGTGAATTGTTTTCGGCCCCCTAATTTAATTGTTCAAGTTTCGCCACTGAACCTAACAGGTAAATATGGCAAGTTTATAACATGTTTATTAAAACGGGTTAGTTTTATAGTTTTGTCATGATTTTATGTATTTGTTCAAGGGTTTAATGTTTTGTTAATATTAGGCATTGTTAATTAAGGATGTTACTGATTATTTTTCAAGAATCATATGGATATTATGGGTTTTTTCATTGGCTTGAATAGATGTAATTAGCTTGAACAAAGAACCAAAATAAGGTTTTGTTTTTTTATCACATAATTATTTAAAGAGTATTTTTGTTTATCAAAAGTTTTAATAATAGCTAATTCAAGCAGCTTACTTATAGGAGTTTAATTTAAACTCTCATAAAATCAACGCCGCTTCTTAACTATTTTGACATGTCATATAACCACTCCAATCCGCATCATCTTGACACCAACGACACTTTGATCGGAAACAGTCACCCGCTAGCCTTTTGATATTCTAACAACCACATTTGTTAGGGCAATGGGGGTCGTCCCGGTAACAGAACCAGAACATTTTATCTGGGGTCGCGAGTGTTGTATCACTTCCAATTTATATCACAAAAATTAAAAACTACACCGAAAAATAAGGCAAACGATCGACAAGCTGCGCTGTAAGCACTTTTTGGGTAGTAAAACCAAGTCTTTTAAAAACAAAAAGCAGGGGCAGAGTTTGAAAAAAAAACAGGGGGCGAGTAAATTTTTTGTTCAAATACGTATAAATTAACACTACTAAGCGAAAAATCATAGAAAACCTTTAGCACACGTGTATATTAAAAGACCAGTTATCAAATCAACTAGTTGAGTCCACCCTCACATTGCGCATGTTCTGTTTATGAAAAAGCTCACGTTACACGGTAGAGGTTTAGTCGTTTCTTCCCTGCGATTCACAACTTGACATTGGCTCGGCTCATCGCAAATCATAAAAGCGAATACCGATGTCAGTTCCGATAACACCAATGCTAGCAGAAGTGATATTCGCTTATAGTCGAGGGAGTTTGGTCGTTATCGGTTTGGTTCTTCTGCGGAAACGGCTGTCACTCCGTCATAAAATCCTAAAACATACCTCGTATGTAAAAACACGCCGCACAGACTTTCACTCTGTCTTAAGACCCTAAAAAATACCCGTCGTAAAAGTGAGCGTCACCACTATGGCCTTAAAAAAACTGAAAGCATAGCGTTAAATAACCAAAACACAAATACCACGAACACAAATATAGATATAATTGCAATTGGGGGTAATAGGAAAATTTAGACGGGACAATTGAAAAAAAACCGTAAACACAAATATAGACGGAACAATTGAAAAAAAAACTAAAGAAAAAAACTAAAAAAAATCACTAAAGGACAAATACTTACTATTCATTTAGTTATAAAATAAATATAGATATAATAACCGAAAACCAAATTACTATCATCTTCACTTAAACCATAGAAAACCTTTAGCACAAGCTCAAAAGTTTTCATCAAATATTACCCTAGTTTGTGTGTATGTCAACAAACACAAACCCATGTCATTCTAAATAGTAGGGGTGAGTAGAAAAACCGAATAACCAAATTTTGATCGAAATAATCGAGAAAGCTAAACCGACTGAGAAAGTGATGGGTTTGGTATGATTTTTTGATAGACAGTTTTTTGTGGTTCGATTATGCTCATATGTGTATAATAACCAAATTAATCAAACTGAATTGTCATTAAACCTTTTATTTTATATAATTAATATCTTATATGTTGGAAAAAATTTGTTATAGTTTTTTTTAATACTAGTTGTTGTTTATTCTTTTATAAGTAAAAATGATTACTAATATTTTAATATAAATTAGCTTGAATAATTGAATTAACTTACATATAGGGCTTGTGGTTTACTGATGGTAAAGAATTAACCAAACCATCTGTTATTATATTTGAATCAACCGAATTGTCTATAACTAAAACCAATTAGTTATGAACATCTAAAACCCGAAATATCAATTACGTGTTCGGTTTAAGCCATTAACCAAACGAACCATACTAAATAGCTTAACATGAGTCTTCAAATAAACGTTTTCAAAAACTTATTCAAATTACAGTAAATCAATTGTGGGGTTGCCCACGATTAGTGGGTTTGGCATCAATGGAAGAGATAATTGGCACCGAACTACAATTACTGGTGTTATTATTTTTTTTTAAAGGCATACTTTATTTAACAAAGCTAGCCGGATACTAGCTAAATATTAAAAGAGCACAATCAGAACAGAAAGAAACATAAAACCAGGAAGTCAAGGACCAATTTGTAGCTAAATGTTAAAAGAGCGTCATCGTCATCATTCTAAGCTATTCATTTTGGCTCTGTTTTTGACCAAAAAATAACCCAAAATCTCGATTTCTTCTTTGATATTTGCAATGGATACCGATTTGTTGTCGAACAAGTACTTGTTTTTTGTCTTTCATATTGTCCAACACGTCAATAATATTATAGATTGCATTGCCCGTTTCTTTGGAGCAGGCAAACCACCATTCAAGCGAAGAAATTCGGGGTGACAAGATTTTTATTGTCAGAGTTGATAGGTAGACAAATTAGGGGTGGGTGCATGAGTTTTAACTTTTATCAAAATTAAGTAAATCAACAATAATTATTTTAAAAAAACGAAGAAAACGTATCATCTATGTTAAGTAACTAGGTTAGAAGTTGTACTTTAGCCAATATGAACTTTACAAGGTTGTATGTAAAGTGGTTGAATCGAGTATTGATTGTATTTGTTTTTATAAGCATCTTTTATTCATAAAAATAAAAAAAATATCAATAACTCTTGTATTAAGGGTGTATACGGGTTCATCCTCGAGTTGGCTCAAGTAATTATCTAAATTAAATGATAAATTTGTAATTATCTAAATTTAAATTGGTTTATATTAATCTAAAAAGGTAGAATATAAATTATTTTGCAAATCAAGTAATCAATTTCCTAAAATTTCTCACATTATCTCTTATTTCTATCTCACGATCATTAACATTTTCATAACGTATCAAGTTACATGTACGTATAAATCATATAAAAATAACTAAATTAAAAAAAATGATAAAAAGTTGCTTAATTACGTATATGTAACAATTATATAAAAACAACATAACTTAAAAACTAAAAGAAATGATGATTAAAAAAATGATAAAAACTTAACTTATAGAATTTTATGAAACCAATATCATCTCTACCTGTTACATATATAAAACACTTAGTGTTTAATATATATAATTAGTATTAGATATGTGTACATTCACATCTCATATCTCATATATATATGTACATTTTATTTATTTTTTCTTATTTGTCTTATTAAGTTCAATTTGCAGGCCTTGGATTCATAAATAATATGAATGTTTTTCAACTCTTAAATATTATTTTATTTCCAATTTCTTCAATTAAATCCTGCTCTTTCTTTCACTTCAGTTGTAGTTGCAGATTAATGAACGAGTTCGGGTCGTGTCAAATGATAGAGGAAAATCCTTTAACAAACACTAAAGTTTGAAAAGATTATCTGTTTAAGTCCCACTATGACCTTTAAAAAAACAATGAATATAATCTGACATTTTTTGTATGATTCAAAAATGAACTCTGCTTAATCATCACTCACATCTCTTTCATGTTCTTCAACCTCAGCCATGGCGGACAACACCTCAATGACGTCATTCATCTTCCTATCACCACGCCCTCAAAGACTCCTCTTAGCTTCCCTCGACACTCTATTTCTACTCATCCTCTTCGTCTTCGCCATCCAAAAGCTCTGTTCAAAACTCACCTCAATCAACAACGACGATTCCGCCATTAACGAACCTCTGGTATCCAAAACCCTAGCTCCCGTCAAAATCAACCTCTGGTTCAAATCATCTCTTACAGTCTCCGCAATTTTAGCAGCTTTAGCAATTGTTTCATCCGTATTAGCTTTCACACACAACACCGAGACTCCATGGAAGTTAATCGATGGAACCTGTTGGTTGATTCAAGCGATTTCGTTCATCATAATCACTGTTTTAATCATCCACGAGAGGAGATTTCAATCTGCAACTCATCCGATCTCGCTTCGTGTATTCTGGATATTCAATTTCATCACCATTGCACTAATCGCGTCATCGAGCATCATCCGTCTCGTTTCCGGCACTCCGTTGACAGAATCCGGTGACTTAATTTCAACGATTTCGCTTCCGTTTTCGTGTTTCTTCCTGATTACGTCACTAATCGGTTCCACTGGAGTTACGGTTATAACAGAATCCAAACCAGATGAAGTTGAAAAGCCGTTAAATATAAGCGGATGGGCGTCTGCTTCAATCGCATCTAAAACTTTCTGGTTTTGGATCAATCCGTTGCTAAAAAAAGGCTACAAAACCCCGTTGACAATCGATGATATCCCGACGCTTTCACCGGAACACCGAGCGGAAAAAATGTCACTAATGTTCGAACAAAACTGGCCCAAACCGGAAGAGAAATCGAAACATCCGGTTCGAACCATGCTCATTCGTTGTTTTTGGAAGCACGTGGTGTTCACGGGCTTTTTAGCGACGACTAAGCTCTGCGTCGGGTATGTCGGGCCGTTGCTGATTCAAAGATTCGTCGATTTTACGTCGGGAAAAACGAGTTCGCCGTACGAAGGATATTATTTGGTACTAATCCTCCTGGTCGCTAAATTTACCGAGGTGTTGGCATCGCATCATTTTAATTTCCACTCTCAGAAGCTCGGGATGTTGATCCGATCGACTCTGATCACATGTTTATATAAAAAAGGCTTAAAGCTGTCGAGTTCGGCTCGGCAGTCTCACGGTGTGGGTCAAATCGTTAACTATATGGCGGTCGATGCGCAACAGTTGTCGGATATTATGCTTCAGTTGCACGCGATCTGGCTCATGCCGGTTCAAGTCACGGTCGCATTGGTTATTCTTTATGTGTACCTCGGGGCATCCACGGTGGTCACATTGGTTGCGGTTTTAGCTATTTTGGGGTTTGTTTATTTGGGTACCAAGCGGAACAATCGGTACCAGTTTAACATAATGCAGAGTCGTGATTCGCGGATGAAGGCGACGAACGAGATGTTAAACTACATGAGGGTGATTAAGTTTCAAGCGTGGGAGGAGCATTTCTACGCTCGGATTCAGTCGTTTCGTGATTCGGAATACGGTTGGCTTTGTAAGTTTATGTACTCTATCGGTGCGAACATGATCGTTTTGTGGAGTACGCCTTTGTTTATCTCGACGGTCACGTTCGGGAGCGGGATTTTGCTCGGGGTAAACCTTGATGCGGGGACGGTTTTCACGGCCACATCGTTGTTCAAGAACTTGCAAGAACCGATTTGGAGTTTTCCCCAATCGATGATCTCGCTTTCCCAAGCGATGATCTCGTTGGGACGGTTGGATAGGTATATGACGAGTAACGAGTTGGACGTGGGTTCGGTTGAGAGACGTGAAAATGACGACGGTGAAAGTACCGTCGCCGTTGAGGTCGAAAACGGGTCGTTTAGCTGGCACGACGACCCGTCCGAAGGTGAAATGATCAGGGATCTAAACTTTAGAATAAAAAAAGGTGAACTCGCGGTCATTGTGGGGACCGTGGGCTCGGGGAAATCGTCTCTACTTGCATCGGTTATTGGTGAGATGCACAAAATCTCGGGTAAGGTAAAAGTTTCCGGGAGCACCGCATATGTTGCACAAACGGCGTGGATCCAAAACAAGACGATTCAAGAAAACATTTTGTTTGGTTCGCCCATGGATCGACACAAGTACAAGAATGTAATAAGAACTTGTTGTTTGGAGAAGGATCTAGAAATGATGGAATTCGGAGATCAAACCGAAATCGGGGAGCGTGGGATCAATCTTAGCGGTGGCCAAAAGCAACGGATTCAACTTGCGCGAGCAGTTTATCAAGATTCCGACATCTATCTTCTTGATGATGTGTTTAGTGCTGTCGATGCTCATACTGGTTCAAAAATATTCAAAGTAATCATAAACCCTAATCCCTAAAGCTTATATTATTCGCTTGTCTATATATAAATTCTTATTAACTCCATTGTAGGAATGTGTTCGGGGAGTCCTCAAAGACAAGACAATCTTACTTGTTACTCACCAAGTCGATTTCCTCCATGATGTCGATCTTATACTCGTAAGTAATCTTGTTCTGTTTTAGATTAGGGGAAAGGGTTTAAGGTTTATGACTAATGATCACAGAATCATAACTAATAAAAAGAAGAGTAAACTGTCATTTTCGTCCCTGTGGTTTGGTCAAAATTGCCACTTTCATCCAATAGTTTGTTTTTTTGTATCTGGGTCCTCATGGTTTTAAAATATTGCCATTTTCATCCTCGTGGTTTTAAAATATTGCCACTTTCATCCAGTCAGCTAACACCGTCCGTTTTTCTCAGTTAAATGAGGGGTATTTCAGTCCTTTTACTTATTTGTTTTATTTTTTCATCTTTTTTACTCTCACTTTTTAATCATCCCCAATTTAACCTCTAATTTAATCATCCACCTGCTGGCCTTCTTCCTCTTTTCCTGACCAGTTTCCGACGAGCACCACTGGAACACCTCCGTCGCTTGTTTCTATGATTAAAAAGTGAGAGTAAAAAAGATGAAGAAATAAAACAAATATGTAAAAGGACTGAAATACCCCTCATTTAATTGAGAAAAACGGACGGTGTTAGCTGACTGGATGAAAGTGGTAATATTTTAAAACCACGAGGATGAAAATGGCAATATTTTAAAACCACGAGGACCCAGATACAAAAAAACAAACTATTGGATGAAAGTGACAATTTTGACCAAACCACAGGGACGAAAATGACAGTTTACTCTAAAAAGAATAATCCGTGAAGAAAAGTGATATATTATTGAATAATTAAATCATTACATTAATTCATTTTTGTTTTTTTACAGATAAATCTAAATATAACATGTCAAAACAAATTTTAAAAAACTAAAATTGACCGTCTAATTATGAATATATATTTATACTATATAATAAATAAATGTTTTTAAGTGACACGTGTCGCCTTCATATTTATTTTCATCATTTTTTTCCCGTCTCTTTCTCTTATTTAATGCACTTCTATCTTTTAATAATAATATATATTTAAAAAAATACTAATTATACTAATAAAAACATTTATTTTACATTACCTGTTATTATAAAAAACTTGGACAAAAAGAACTTTTGAGGTTAATAAGTAATCCCAAACACCCCCTGAGTATGAAATTAGGGCTCTAGATGGTTTTGGGTTTGACAGTTGAGACAAACCGTGTAATTTGTCACATTCTGTAACTCCAAACTGCGATGCTTTTTTCAAATTGGACCATTTTCTAGCTCGTTTGTCATGCTAAGCTGGTCTAAAGTGTTGATTTTTGCCTCCTTGGATCAGCTCAGTATAAATCGTCATGAAATCCATTATTTTTGAAAGTTTTCCGCCACAAACAGGTTTTTAAACACGTCTAAATTGAACTTAAATTTACGCAGGTGATGCGCGATGGAATGATCATTCAATCAGGAAAGTACGACGAACTAATCGAATCAGGGCTCGATTTCAAAGCATTAGTAGCTGCTCACGAGACCTCGATGCAACTAGTACAAGCAGAATCAACCAAACCACAAACTCTAACAAAATCTAACAGCATTAATTCCACCGAACACAATATCGAGAGTCCACATGCTCTAGAACGATCCCCATCGAGTTCGATTACAGGAACATCAAAACTGATCGAAAACGAAGAACGAGAAACAGGAAGAGTGAGCCTACACATCTACAAAGTGTACGCAACCGAGGCTTTAGGGTGGCCCGGTGCGGTTCTGGTTTTGTTGTTTTTGATTTCGTGGCAAGCAACACAAATGGCTAGCGATTACTGGTTGGCGTATGAAACTTCAGAAGATCGAGCGGCATCTTTTGATCCTTCGGTGTTCATCGGAGTTTATGCGATTATTGCAGGGGTTGCGTTTGGTTTGGTTCTTGGAAGGACTATTTTCGCTACGTTCTTAGGGCTTGAGACTGCACAAAAGTTCTTTAAACAGATTCTTCATAGCATCCTTCATGCTCCAATGTCGTTTTTTGACACCACACCATCTGGAAGAATTCTTAGTCGGGTAATGTTAATTTCCTTTAATAATTATGTTAATGCCCATGGCTTTATGGTTTATGGTTATAAATATCATACCAATCAAAATACCTCACATTTATCAAGATTATACACCAACACTAACTAAGTTATGTCAGTTATGACAAGTGTCAATGTGTTATGACAAATTTTGCATCACTATGACAAGTGTCAATGTGTTACCGGTATTTACTCCAGCCAGTGCAAAAGCAGTAGACGTCTTTTTTGCGCCAATGTCTAATTGACGCAAAAGTATTGCGCTACAAATCAAGTACTTTAACCGACGGCATGATTTGACGGTGATGATACCATCCGCTAGTGGAAGTCTATGGGAAAACCGAGCATGGGTAAGGTAATCACAGACTGTAAGTTGTCTACTCTATCGGAGTCCCATCGATTCCGACATATGAAAGACTTCAGAAAGGCTGTTTTTTAGGGGTTTTGTTTTATCCGTCAGTGAATGTCTACGCCTGGTCTTTAGTAGTGGTAGACTTATGCTCCAGTGTCTAATCGACGCAAAAGTAGCTAGGTTCTGCATAAAAATGGTCAACGTGTTTAGATTAGGTTTACTTTTATTAAAAGACTAGGTTGGAAACCCGTGTTTTACACGAGTTAAGTAATATTAAATAGTTAGTAATTAAGATTTAAAAATCATAAAGGAAATATCAAATTGTAATGAAATTTAGAAACTAATAAAGAAAATATTAAATAGTTAGTAAAAAAATATTAAATAGTAAAAACTGTAACCACATAGAGCAAAATAGTCATTTTCAAACTATTTGTGCAAAAGGGTTAAAATAGTCAAACCACATGGAACAAAAACGAACTTTACTCTATACAAAAATTAAGCTGGGCACAAAGAGTTACTTGATGTACTGTTTTGATTCATTTTGTAACGTTTAAACTAAAAGTGTTTTTTAAAGTACTATTTTGATTCATTTCATTTTCACTTCACAAAAACACCACCCAAGTCAAATAAACCACACCTTAATGGACGATCTTATGTAATTTGTTTAACATCTTTCAGGCATCAAGTGATCAAACCAACATCGATATTCTCCTTCCGTTTGTGATGAACATGAGCATTGCTTTGTGCTTGTCGGTGATCAGCGTTATCATCATAACCTGTCAATACGCTTGGCCGACCGTCTTCCTACTTGTTCCACTTGGCTGGCTCAATTTCTGGTATCGGGTATGTGAACATAACAGAAACACAATCACTTTGTTTAGAGTTTAGGGTTTAGGGTTTATATACACGACTTGAGAAATCTGTATCAGTGCTAAATTACTAATCCCACACAATGTTATCTAATAAACTTTTCAGGGGTATTACCTTGCAACATCTCGTGAAATAACCCGACTTGACTCGATTACAAAAGCACCAGTTATTCACCATTTCTCAGAGAGCATCTCTGGGGTTATGACGATCCGATGTTTTAGAAAACAAGACTATTTTATTCAAGAAAATGTTGATCGTGTGGACGGAAATCTACGGATGGATTTCCACAACAACGCATCGAACGGATGGTTAGGATTTCGTATGGAGTTTCTTGGAAGTTTGTTTCTCTGTGTTTCCACTGTTTTCATGATCCTCTTACCTAGCAATGTCATTAAACCCGGTACAATCTCACTTGCCCAGTTTCAACCCATTTACTTTTAAAGAGGTTAATTCGGGTTGTTAAACTAACGTTCGCTTATATGGTCACACAGAGGCCGTTGGATTGTCACTTTCATACGGATTATCGCTCAACGGTCTTCTATTTTGGGCTTTATACACTACATGCTTTGTTGAAAACCGAATGGTTTCGGTTGAGAGGATAAAACAGTTTACCAACATACCATCAGAAGCAGAATGGGTGAAGAAAGACAAACCTCCTCCTCCAAATTGGCCTACTCATGGCAGTTTGGAACTCAGAAACTTGCAGGTAACCGATAAATTCTATGATCAAGATTAAAGGTGACAATTTCAACCCCTTTTTTTTTTTGAATGTGTAATATTTTATCTCCAACGGGTCAAATCAAGAATACGACTTGAAAGAAACAGGTCAAATAGTCAAACAAGTTGAAAGACGCCTAAAATGTCCAACCTTTTAAATCGCTTTATTTGAAAACTAGTTTATAATAATGTAGTTGTTATGTTGGTATACTGTCCAAACAGAACTCAAGCAGTTGATTGTTTGCTTGTGAGCAGGTTAGATATCGTCCAAACACGCCTCTTGTGCTTAAAGGGATTACCTTAAACATTCAAGGGGGCCAAAAGATCGGTGTTGTTGGTAGAACAGGTGGCGGGAAATCAACTTTGATCCAAGTTCTGTTTCGCCTGGTTGAGCCCACTGGAGGAAGTATTATTATTGATGGTATTGACATCTCGACACTCGGGCTTCACGATCTTAGGTCTCGATTTGGCATCATTCCACAGGAACCGATCCTTTTTGAAGGAACCGTGAGGAGCAACATTGACCCGATTGGTGTTCATTCTGATGAGGAGATATGGAGGGTAAAATGAATTTGTTCTTTCTTATATTCCATTCGAGTACGAGGTGGCAATTTCACAAGTCAACTCGGGTTTTACTTCAATATTCTAAAAAAGAAACTAGATTAATATAGTTTCTGCAATCATATTTAACATACTAGTGATTTATAGAACTTATGAAAAGAAAAGAGAAAAAAGTATTCAAAGGTTGACCCAACTTGACCCGGTTCAACCCAAACAAAAAGTGGCCCGTTTTCAACTGAACCCATTTTGACCCGTTAGTCAACTCACCTCTAGTAGGACGGGCCCATCTTTTATCAATTTTCTTGGAATCACCTAACCTAAGAATCTGCTTTGTAGAGTCTCGCACGCTGCCAGCTCAATGATGTTGTAGCTGCAAAACCTGGAAAACTTGATTCCACAGGTAACTAAAATGGATCCGGTAACTGTTTCTCTTAAAAAAAAATGTTCACTTATGTGTAACGAGTACCTTTTTAGTTGTCGATAATGGCGATAATTGGAGCGTGGGACAACGACAACTTCTTTGTCTGGGAAGGGTGTTGCTGAAACACAGCAGATTATTGTTCATGGATGAAGCAACTGCTTCGGTTGATTCACAAACAGATGCTGTAATTCAGAAAATTATAAGAGAAGATTTTGCTGAGTGTACTATCATTAGCATTGCTCACAGGATACCTACTGTCATGGACTGTGATCGGGTTCTAGTCATTGATGCAGGTAATTTCTTATTTATTGGTAGGACGGGCATGATAGGTAACGTCAATTTGGGTTCGGGTCAAATGGGTAATTTTATGTGTAGACCAAAACATCCGGGACTCCGGGTCAAGTACTTTGATCACCGTGACAACTCTCATTTCTATATAAATGGGCTGTTAAGTTGACACCAGCCATTGAGGTCAAGTTAGTTACTTTAAAGGTCAACTAATCACCAACTTATCCTATGTGTTGTAACAGGGTACGCAAAAGAATTTGACGAACCTTCACGTTTGATTCAGAAGCCCTCGCTTTTTGGGGCACTGGTTCAGGAATACGCAAACCGATCATCTGGTTTATGATCAGAATGAAATGATACTGGACTTAATGCACACAACTGCACAAATTCTTAAAATTTTGTTCCACAATGACTAGGTATTACCAAAAACATACTACAAATTATTTAATCTTTTTACTTGATTGTAAAACCTTTATGTTGTACAAGTTTGTCTAGATTCCCAAGAATGCACGAGACTGTGATTCCCAATGCTCCTTTGTTTGCCGAATCCTTTCTGCTCTTTCGGTTTTAAGCCTTTCCTCCCAATATTCGGGACATCTGCACAAGTTTATAAATTTTCAGTTCATATTATGTAGAGGTGGAAAATGGACGTGTTAGGTGAGGTAAATGATGGGTTTACGGTTCGGATCAAAATGATAAATTTCTAGTGCATGTCCAAATAAGTGAGGATGGTTGACCCACAAAACACTTGTATATATTTTGTTGAAGGATATAAGTAAATAAAAGATTTATCATAAAAAAAACCCTATATACTTTTAAAAAACTTTGGTCAAGTCCCCTACTAAAACAATAACAAGATTATTAAAAAAAACAACTTTCAACCCATTTGATCTTCTTCCTATTTAGCCCGTTTTTTAAAAGTTTTTATTTTACCCGTTTGAGATAAACTTGTAACATAAATCGACCCATTTTTAGGTAAATCAGTTGAATTGCTGCCTCTAAACCTACACTTGAGAACTAGCAAATGATAAACTTGCCTTCGACCTAGTAGAATGTTAAGCTCATCCAAATGAAGAGATCCCTGATAAACTCCTGCCTGTAAAACAATAAAAAGTACCAAATATATATGACTAAACAAATTTTAAGCTATATATGTGTGTGTGTGTATGTATGTGTCTCTATATATTGTATGTAGAGAGAGAGAGAGAGATGAGGTATATACTTCTCTACAAAGAGGACATTTTGCTGTAGGCTGTGTTGCCTTTAGTCCATCTACAATTGTCACTGATCCAGATTTGCAAGCACACATGAAGCAAAAGATGTGTCCGCAAGTCAAACATACAGGGTCAAATACAGTGTCCTGGATAAAACAAGTACAGAAAATGAATAAATAATGCATCTTTCCATACAAGAGTGCATGCATAAAGCCATATTTGAATAAAGAGGTGATTATTTCAACACTTTTACATAAAAATGTATCAAACTGGTGAAACTGAAAAGCTTAGCTTGAAACTAAACGGGTCAGTAATGTCAAATGGGTAAAATCTAAAACCATATCTAAAAATTAAACAGGTCAAAATGTCAAATGGGTCGAACATTGCCAAAAGTGTATTGAGACACTTAAGTCGCTCACTACCTCCTAAATCGCTTTATTAAAAAAAATCAAATTATTATTTAAAAGTATAGTTTTTGTTGTCGAATTAATATACTAATAGTGTCTGCGGGTTAATCCAATCTGATCCAGCCTGTATCAAAAGAATATCCAGTTTGACCTGTTACCCAACCCGCTCATTTTCTCACATCTAATTGAACACAATAAGGCCCAGCCATGCCAGATTTAGCTTTTAAGTTGTTGGCATCAAGTAGGGGTAATTTGTTTCACAAAAATAATGGTGAAGTTTTCTTGAAAGGAAAGATCATTTAAATAGAAAAAAAGTATGAAGAACTGACCAAGCATATAGAGCAAGTCAAATCGATCTCAAGCTTGACCGCATCAGAGAGCTCACAAGAAAGTGATGGTTTCCCGTCATTAAATATGAGAAAACAGCTCTCAAATAACTCAGAACCATTTCCAGTTATACCCTTTGTTTCCCTTAAGTTAATGTGTAAAGCAATAAGCTCACAAAGCCATGGAGACTGAAGGATGTCCATGTGCATGCTCTGGACCTGTGACCTAAATGCTTGACCTTGGTTTGAGTCATGTATCTGCGATAAAAAGGTAAAAAAAATTCTTGTCTAAGATGAGAAAACGTAAAGGTGGTGGGTTGGTTAACGGGTCAAAACAAGTTCAAGTTATAAACATATCATTTCTTGTACAGGGTTGGGAGAACCCACGTACACTTCTTGTCCATTTTTAAACAAATTGTAGACAATTAAGACTAATGTGATAGCATAGCAACATTTTTAACTTTGTAATTTGTTTTGGTGATTATACTCAATAATGAGCTAGTTTGATAACCTATAAAAAAGATGATGTGGCAAACCACTTCATCAAAATTGGCTAGTTTGGAATTTAGTGATAAACCACCTCATCACTAAAAATATTAAAAAAAATCAAGAAACTCACCTCACATGTTTAAATTACCAAATTAGCCCATTTAAAAATATCAAGGGATCAAATTACAAGAGTAGCCCATTTAAAAGAAGTATAATTACCACACCGGGACATAACTGAGTATTATTACCAAAATGAACCAACAACCCAATAATTAATGTGTTAACCATGTTAACAAAAACAATATTATTACAAAAACAGTTTAAATCTTCAAATAAACTTATTCAAAAAGGCGTATATGCCATAAATAAGACCACAGGCGACTTTTAAGTTGTTCAATTCATTTCGTGTATTTGAGATAACACGTAACATGAATCGACCCGTTCATAAGCAAATTAGTTGAAAACTTGAAATCTGAAATAACCTCCTCAAAAAAACCTTAGAAGTTTTAAGGGACAAACAAACCTTATCATATTTTTTAAGAATTTTTCGCATAGCAATGGCGTTGATAATTGCATAACCAACAAGATCCTTGCCTTCTTGAATTACAGCACCATGGTTCCCCTGAAACTTGTTTTTACACCACACAAAATACTTCTTGAACCCTGTTGCTAGATGAACATCAAGCACCTTTTGTGCACGCTCATTAAAACATCCAACCACCATAAGCATCTCCTTCATAAGGGAAGGAAAGAAACTTCCATCGCAAACTACAAAAAGATTATAAGAACCAAATGAAAAATATGCAAAAAACCATATGAATTGCACCAACAGAGACACAGAATCATTAAATAAGTAAATAACATCAATCAAAAGAAAGCAATCACACTAATAACAAAAGAAAATGAAACTCATCATCCAAATCATTGTCTTTTTCTCCCCTGTTTCCTTAAATGGAAAAATCACCAAAATGTGTATTTTGACCAACTTTTTAGTCAAAATGTACATTGAATTTTAACCCACTCAAAATTAAACATTCCCTAAAGCAACCAATAAAAAACGCCACACAGGCTTAGCCGGCACAAAAAACCTTGAAAAGACAAAAAAAAAACCAATCAAAACCAATAATAAAAAGATTTCAGCTGGTGGTGGTTACACATAGTTTGGATTGTTTTGATTGATTGGTTATGTGCTTTATCCCTTTTCTTGTGCCAGCTAAATTCTAGCCTCCTTAAACAGCTTAGCTAATATGACGTTTTCTGATTGGTTTATTTCTAAGCGGGCTAAAAGTCAACGTAATTTTTTGCTTAAAAGTTAAGCAAAACATACATTTTAATGATTTTCCCTTCCTTAAATGAGAATTTGATATGAAAGCAAGAATCCACAAAACAGATGTAAAATTGTTACATATATTGATTCCAGGTTTCTTTGTGACATTTCATCAAACACCTTACACACAAAATAAATAATTGATTATGAAAGCAAGAATCCACAAAACAGATGTAAAATTGTTAATCAACAAATAGAGATAAATTAACAGAATTAAGCTGAATCAAAATACCAGGGCAAGGGTGGACACAACTCTCTGAAGTTTTATCAGAAGAATCACCGACAATCAATGGAGATTGTGACTGCAATGAATGACTCACGTCCCTACGACACCGTTTCAAGATCTTCTTGAGATTTTTAAAACCCACACCTGGCAGCTTCTTCTGATCCTGTGATTGCATGTACTCTTCGTATTTCTTACAGAACTTCATCTTCTCCGTCGATTATACAATCAACAGAAACAATCATTCGATGTGTTGTTTGAACGTCGATCGATCTGGGTTATAATGTTACGTGATTATAGAGGTTGATTGCAAAAGTGAATACGATTTATTCCCTGTGTTTGATGCTGTGTTTATGTGAAAAAGAAGGGTATAGAATGGAACTGTCAATTTCTTAGCAATATAATATTCTTACAAGTTAAACCGTGTTTTATTTAAAATATACAACAAATTGCAATTTTGTCATTAATGTAATTTAATTTAACTACTTTTATATACCTCAATTACAATTCAACATCTTTATTAATCCGCTAAATTTTTTAATATGATTAAGTTGGATACCATAATAAGTTGAACCAAGAAGGTGTAATAAGATTATAGACTTTAATACGTTTTAGATATTATAATTATATAATTTGTTTGATATTTAATAATAATTTTAAATACAATACTATTTTCTTGAGATAATAAATATGGATATTTAATTTAAGATCACTTATTTAAATAGAAAAATAATTTGATTTTTTATAATTACGCCGACGTCATCATGGGGTGGTGTTGGCGTCAGTTGTTGAACCGGAAACGGGGGTGTGCGGATAAAACCTGCTCTAGCGGGTGTGGGTGGCGAACCACCAGGCTAACCCCAAACGATGTTATATATCTCATTTACTGCATTTATATATTAAATATAAAATCTTGAAAATAAAAATTAAAAGTGATCGTATCTATTTTCCAATTACACCTTAATCTACTATATTAATTATGTTAGACTGTATTTAAACCAATCAGAGTAAAGTTTCATTTAACTGAAAAAAGTTATTAAATACTTACTTTACTAGAAGAGGATACGACTTTTCGTATAAAATATAAATTAAATCATTATTTTTATTTCTTTAATATTAGACATCAAATCAATTTACTTTTACTTATCATTTCTTTTATTTTTTTAATAACAGCAAAAATTTATTTATTAATATTAAAACCTAAATAACCACCAAAGTAGGTGGCAGAATGGGAAATAAATAAAAAACTGATCTTTTAAAATCAATGTTTCTTAATATTAAAAACATATTATTTCGACAAAACAAAATAAAAGAAACATGACATTAGCTACCATTATTATGAATTTAAATACATAATAATAATAATGACGTCTATATTTTAATTTGCAAAACCAAAAATACGTATATATATATAATAGGGGTGAGCAAATAACCGAATTAACCGAACCGTAACCGAATTAACCGAACCGAACAATTAACTGATGGTTCGGTTATGCCAAAACCGATTAACCGAAAAGTATGGTTCGGTTTCGATTTTGGTGACTGGCATAACCGAATTAACCGAACCGATTATACATAAATATATTCAAAATATTTGATATGTTGTAGCATGTGAAAGTTGGTGCTAATAATTTGGAGTTTATTAAAACAATATGGAATAGGACTTTCGAAAGCTTTTACCAAAAAAATCTTTTTCAAACATTGTGCAATAATGGTTAGAGTGATCTCAAAGCTTAATACTTACTGTTAGTGTCAGTTTTAGTTTTATGGAATGCCTAAATTATGTAAATGATGTTCCTAAGTTCAATATAAAAATTTAAGGTAACATAAAGGTGTTTGTATAATGGTGATTTATATAAGTTATTGTTAGTTCGATTAGTAACAGATTGTCGTGAAGCTACATACTCCTACTAAAACAAGAAACAAACGCATTGCTACAATTGAAAAAATAAAGAAAGATGGGCTTTTGTAGCCTATTGATCAGTTATACTTTTTTTATGACAAAAACAAAAAATGGCTAAAACTTCAAACTTTTGGTTAACCGAACCGTCACTTGATAACCGATTTAACCGAAACCAAACGGTTATGGATTTTCTATAACCGACACGTTCGGTTATGGTTCGGTTTTAGGCAATAATCGAACCGAACCTACACATGCTCACCCCTAAATATAACATTAATAAATAATAGAAAATAATAAATGAGTAAAAGTTAAAGAATATTTAGAGGGGTTCTTAAAGCCTGGATGCTTAGGTAGTAATTAATGATATTGTAAAGCAGGTTGTTATAGATTAGGGTGCAAATAATAACATTCTGTAGGTATTTATACATGTCCTCAAATTTATATAATTTATTATCTACTTTGTCTAACTACAATATGATCTGATATTCCCCCACAAAACACAATATGATCTATTCACTCACATGTCTTACATTTTTTATCGGTGAACCCACAATTTCCATTGATTTAGTCTTAAAATCATCACACTTATACTTCGCATGATTTGAACTCACAACCATTTGATTAAGAAGTACATCTTTACCATCATGATGTCCACTTAAGGACACGTATCATATATTTTACCCTTGTGTGCAACGCATGAAAGGATTTAACATGCAAAACAAAAGAACGTTCACATTAAATATCAAAACCATTATAAAGTATCAAACAACTTCAGTGTGTAATCTATACTACTTAATAAACAAGTAAAATTATGGGACACGTGTCACCTTCTGGTGTATTCTTAGCATTTTTTTTCCGACTCTCTCCTTAAATACTATATTAAAAGAATATATATTTTTAAATATTTAATATCAATCTAATTATGGATATTTTTTATTTAGTTATGGACTGTTATTATATCATTAAACATATAATTTTAATATGGAATATCATTTATCAATTACATAAAAAAAATTAATACCAAGTTAAAAAAATGTTTAAAAATTAACTTAACATAATTTATAATTGTCACGTTAAAATAGGCATATTTTGACAAGTGTATATGTTAAGATGATTACATTATATTTTATTCAGCCCGTTTAAAACACGAATTTTTAAAAACGTAACTTTTTATTACTAGTTATATAACATTATATTTATGTAACTAGTGTAATACACGAGATTCTAACCTGGTATAATAAATAAAGGGTTTATCATGCAACGTGTCGCATTCATATTCATTCTCATTATTTTTTTTCGCCTATGTCTCTCTCTTAATAAATACACCTGTATATTTTAATAGTAATATATTTTAAAAAGATACTAATTATAATAATAAAACATATTTATATTAAATTATTACTTATTATAAGAAACTTTGTAATCTAATATGTAACTTTTATTTTCAATTTAATAGTAAATGAAAGTCAAATTACATTAAATAATAATTAAAGTGTATTTATGAAACCAAGTTATATATTAACTTTTCCATATTTCAAAATTTGTTTTCTATTATTAATATATCTAATACATTTTTACACCTATAAAATATATAAGTAAAGATTTAAAATTTTATGTGTTGATATTTTTCACCTCATGTGTATTACACGGGTTTTAAGCTAGTTTATAATATTTATGGATGAAATTCAAACATGTAACTTTACAAAATAGTTACCATGTTTCTTATTTGTTTCTTTTTAGTCACTCGAACTTTTTTCTTCTAATTTTAATCACTCAAGTTTCACATGTTGTTTCAATATTGCGCAATTTATCATGTTATTGTTGACTCATTTTTTTGTATTTCATTGTATGGATATGGTAAAAATAAAAAAGTATAAACCAACATTTTCACCACATTCTTAAAATAAAATCCAAAAAATAGTAACATGTTAACCCGGTAATTACGCAAGATTGGAACAAAAGTGAAACTTGAATGAATAAAATGAGACAAGAAAGTTTAAGTGACTAAAATAAACTGATGATAAACTTAGTTACTATCTGTGAAGTTTTTCCAAATTCAAATTATACAAACTTAGTTGGCATTAAATTGTTTTAGTTATGAATTAGTCATATTTTCCGGGGTAATTTAGTTTATATTTTATTAACATTGACATTAATGTGTTTTAAGTGATGAATTAGTCATGTATTATTTATTTTAAGAGAATTCTATAATCGACACATTGGGGAAATGATTTCACAAACCCACTTGAGTGATGGTGGACATTTTCAAACAAATATGAATCGTAGCTTTTTGGTTTTCACAATAAATAAAAGTTACAAACAAGTGGGCTTTTTCACATTTTGTCCGCCAATTGTAAATATTATATCTATCTACTTTTGTAGTTGTAATGGAGCTTTTATATTAGCATAAAATAATAATAAACACATAAACATAAATCTTAAAATGAACTTACCTTTATAATTCATATAGAATTACATGTATTACTTTAAACATAATACATAACATTTTTCATACACTACATACAAGAACTTGTGCGACTTCTAAAGTTTTTTACTTTAAAAGTTAGTTTTATATTGAGCGTGTCCGTATTTATATACTAATTTATATATAGTTCAATCACAAATATATATACTTTTTAAATGTTTTTTTCTTACGTAATTGTGGATGAAATTTTGAATATACAAATTAATGTTTTTTTATTATTATTTTTTATTTGCCTTTTTAATGTACACAAATTTACACAAATTGATGGTTGTACATTAAAGGCAAATAAAAAAAAGTCTAATATCATAGTCACCGAGAGAAACTAGCAAATTTATCGTGGGCTGTTGGTGGCTTTTTTATTAACTTTTTTGAAAGAAGGTTTTATTTCAAGTAGGCAAATAAAAAGAAGTTCAATATCATCATCATGGATAAAACAAAATATTTTTTTTTAAGGTGACCTTTTTAAACCCTACTTTTTTCAGGAGTAGTCCCGGTACTTCTGTGAGTCATGCATGTATTTTGTTATGGAAAATGCAGGTCGCCTGTATGTTGGTCAGAAATAGGTGAAAAATCAGCTATCATGTGACATTTCAAAAACTTTCGTTGCGGAATTTATCGTGTAAATATTAACATTTTATATTTAATCAAATTTATACAAATTGCTGTATTGGCAAATTTCAATTTATGCATTTTTAATTTGTAAATATTTGAAGGTTATAAACTATATAAATTATGTTATTAAATTAAATAATTTATAAAAATAAATCAATGGTAATGTTATTAACCATTCAAAATGTTTGATTTTAAATAAAAACATAAGTTTTATAAAATTATATATATGCTTAAATTTTATTTAGTTTAAAAGAATTTAAGTTAAATAAACTTAATAATTTGAATAAATAATTTAATGTATTATCTCAATAAGATAATTATTTAAAAATAACTAGTTTTTAATAAAGAAAATGGATTTATAAAATATATAAATATAATCTAAATTAATTAAAGTTTAAAAAGAAATTAAATTTTGTAATTAAATTAAAGTCGGAGGACTATTTGGAATAAAACAGATTCTATAGGGGGTTTGTTCGAAATTTTTTTAAGGTTTGTTTTAAACGTTTTCAAACCTAAGGGACCAAAGTTGCCAATACTCGTATCGCATCTCCGGTCACCCCTGTGCAAAGACCGGCGGTCCAAGACCCCTTTCCGGCGAACTCCGACATGCTTGTCCCCTGCCCCTCGACAGTCGAAAAAGGGCTCTCTGAGCTCGTCGCCTCCACGCGAACCTAAGCCCCCGACCAATTTGCCTTTTTATTATCAGAATTATCACGCGCGTCATTTGACTCGAAAGTCAACGCCGCGAATTGGCCTCATCGATGGACCTCAACGTCTGCAAGACGGCTCGTCAGTTTCGGCATAACCAGACAAGTGTGTAGATGTGCTCAATTTCGTGTCCCACCATCGAATTCAACTTCGGGTATAAAAACCATTGTCGGTCCTTCTCAAGCCCCATTCTCCCTCTCTGTCTACTCTCTCTCTAAATTGAGAATACCTCTGTGTTCGAGACATCCAGGCGAAACTCCCCAGCCCCCTTGGAAGTTCCAATTCGACCCCAAAGTCCAGTTCCAGTTCGGGATATTCTCGGCTTCGTTCTCGACTCCGCAGACCACTTCGGTCAGGTATTATCACTGCATTTTGTTTCCTTAACCTTCGTTTATCTTAGTGCTAACTATTCCAATCATCCTCTGGACCATAGTCCACTGACTCCCGTCCAAACGAGGTTGCCCGGACACAAGTCCTGGTCGTTGCCGAGAACCAGTGGTCAATTCGCTAAGAGGTTATAATTTATCTAACATGTTCCTGACCAGCGATGGGCTATAGCCCGGCTGGTCAGTGTTGTGTGCGGTGAGGATAGCGACCCGAGTTCGAAACCTGTGGCCTCCGGCCCAATCCCCCTTTTTCTCATTTTAAGAACTCTGAACCTGAATTCGGGTATGGGCCGACCCGGTCCGACCCATCTTACTAATTTAATCTTATTTTATTTATTATAAATATATTAAAATAAGTAATTAAAAATCAATTTGTATTTCCTTATTATTACTCATTTAAATTAATTGTTTTAAAATCCATTTAATTATTTTAACTCATTTTAATATTCTTTTTACACAATAAATGCTAAAACGAGTCGGTTACTCGTTCGTTTATTTTGAAATCGATTAAACTATATTTTTATAAACCATCCCATTTTTTTGTAATACTTTTATAAACTTATTAAAATACCTTATAATATATAAAATGTCCCATTTTTATAAATCTTGTAATAACTTTTATAAACCTATAAAAATACCTTTTAATATATAAAATGTCCCATCTTTGTAAATCTTGTAATTTTTTAATAAACTTGTTAAAACAAATTTTAATCTATATAATATGATTAGTCAAATAAAGAATTTTCTTTTATTTGTTATTGTTATTTATAAATACATTAAACATAATAAATACTTGTTTAAAACAATATATATAGATATATATATATATATATATATATATATATATATTTATGAGTTAAAAGTTTTACAAAACTGTTATCATTTTCTACCCTATTTTATACAAATAAATATTAAGGATATTATTATAAAACCTATACTCATTAAATACGAATGCGCTTATACATATAAACATACAATAATACTTATCCATCCGCATAGGGTTTCATCGTGCTTAGGTTTCAACGTCCTTATCACCCGCACTCGTAGATTATCATATCCGCTAGCCAGGTGAGTTACATAGCCCCTATTTTATATTTTTATAAGTTTTGGGGTGAAACATTATACATGCTACTCACTTTGTTTATACGTGTTATACATGAGACTATATGCTTATTCTTTGGATGTACATACATTTATACACAAGACAACCAACTGTAATATTGATAGATCTATCGTGCCTGACCAGCCCACCCGGTTAGGGTGTTTATTACTGCATACTCGGATATAACCGCGTGTTATATTCAATCATATCGGATATAGTGGGTAACTATATTCAAACATACCGGACTTAGCTGTTGTGCTCTGTTCAAGCGCGTCAAACTCGGTTTGAATTGTGATTAAATAAATGATACATCATATACTATGTTTAACAAGATAAACAATGAGTTGCAAAACGATTTACACTACTATTTACCGGAATTACTAAACCTATGTACTCACCAACTTTTTAGTTGACACTTGATTTAAATAATGTTTCAGGTTTGGATATGTGACTGCTTGCCGAAGATCTCTCCACTTAGGAACTATGGACCTAGTTAAATAAATTAATGTTTTGAACTAGACTAGGTTATTTGAAATGTATTGTATTTGGAACTTGTTGTCTTTAAATTTAATTAATGAATTATGCAACCTTTAGTTATCATGTGCTTTTGAACAATCATCACATTGTCCGCCTCGATGATTCCGCCATCGGTCGGGGTGTGACATATCAGGACCCGAGATAGTTCAGGAAACGACCGATAAGATTTTACAAATAAGGGAAAGATTGAAAACGACTCGTGATCGTCAGAAGAGTTAAGCCAATAAGAGACAAAAGTCATTACAATTCAATATAGGTCATGGGAAGGCGTGGTTCGATTCAAGAAGAAAGGGAAGTTGGGTCCACGATTCGTTGGAACTTTCAAAATCATAAAACGAGTCGAACTAGTCGCTTATCGGTTATAATTACCAAAAGAAATAAACGGAGTACACTATGTATTCCATGTATCAAATCCGCGCAAGTGTTTAGCAGATGAGACACTAGTAATGGCGCTACATGATGTAGTGGTGGACGAAAGACTTAAGTTCGTTGAACAACCCTTGCAAATTTTTGACATACTTTAATAGGGAAGGGATTAAGAGAAAACCACAAAGTTAGGCGAAAACCGAGAAAACCACATCATCTCAGGCAATTTTTTTATTTACGTATACGTATCCAAAAACAATTTTTTTGATTTACGTATACGTAACCACAATTTTTTTTTATGTTTACGTATACGTAACACTATGTGTAAAAATGTTTAATATTACATTGATACTCTTATAAATAAATAAAAATAAAATAAAACAAAAAATAAATATTATTATGTGATTGGGTAAAATTGGGTTTTTAGTGGTTTTCTCGGTTTTCGCCTAACTTGTGGTTTTCTCTGGAACCCTCCCCTACTTTAATATTGGAAGACGATAATTAAATGCTCACTATGTCTATAATTTTAAAGAATGAATATAATTTTTTTATATACTTTAGTTTACACTGATATTCATGTATTTTGTTATAAATATTAATAAACTTATAATATTTGACATATATATAATTTCTCAAAATTTATTTTCTTTGTAATTTACCATGTCTGAATACTCATAACTCCCTAGTTGACGGACCTCTGCAACATGATTGTATATATATTTTTTATTCCTCTATTTCAATATCGGTAAAGAAGTCCCTTTCACATGAGTTCACGATGGAAAGAGGGATAAAATAGAAGTTGAGTGGGTTAAATGGAAAATGGTGCTGATGTGTGAAAAATTGGGAGGTTTAGGGGATGGTTGCTTAAGATCAAAAGATGTTTTATGGACGAGATTGAGGCTTCTCGTTGAGTTTTGAGGTGATTCCAAAATCTAGGATTTTTTATAGAAAAAAAAAATACTAGATAATGTTTCTTCTGGTTTGGGCCAATGTATTGGACTTAGGTGAGGTTGGTGGGCTAAAGAAATAAACCCAAAGTTGAACCGAGAAGGTGGAGATTTGGGCAAGTTGGGTTACTTAGTGGGACACTAACTCAAAAGACTAGTGTCTTTACCAAGACGATAAAAAAGAACCAAAACCATCAACCCCCTCTTCTATTCTATCTCATCTTTATATCCCCAAACCCAATTGCAGTCCTACTTTTAGCCTCCAACAAGCATCTTTTCATCACATTTATTTTAATATTTTCATCTTCTTTAAGGAGATAAATAAATTTAAGTTTGGTGTAGGAACTTGAGCTCGTTAGTAGTTAGGGTTCAAAATGAGCCGGGCCGCTCGTATGTTTCTTAAAATCGGCTCGTTAAAATTTCAAATCAAGCATAGCCTAAACTTGCTCAAGCCTAAATTAAATTATTTAATAAACGAGATCGAGCGTAAGCTTCATATGTCAACTTGATTAGGCTAGCTAGAGTAGATAATTATATAATATAATAAGTTTTAGTTTATATAATAAATATATAAACGCATAATAAATATTCATTATATATAAAAAACTAATAATATATATTTTCTTATATATAAATAAAATAATGATATATTTAATAAATAATAAGCAAAAAGAGCCTGAAGTTGAGCTCTTGAAAGTTATTAACCCGTCAAGCTCGGTCTTTAGACATAGAGCTCGAAATGAGCCATGTTTAAACTAAGATGAGCTCAGGCTTAGCTCGTTTATACTTTACACCCATAGAGCTCATATTACAAACTTTGTTTACATTCTCTTTTAACTACCCAATAAATAATATAAAAATTAAAAAAACTATAAGAAAGCGATGACATTAAGTCACATGAACACAACTTTAATTTAATAAGTTAATATTTTATTATCTAGATCAATTAAAAGAAATTAGCTTTTTCGAACCTAATAATGAATATATATTTTTGAATATTCGAAAAATAATTGAAGTAGCTTTTGCATGTATCGAAACTAACGGCGTTAATTCCCGGCCGAATCAGTTCCCTCCTCCCCACCTTCTCTTCTATTTAACCTGCAATTTCCAAAATGTGATTCAATTGCTTCAACAGTAAACTACACACAAAGCAACAACAACAACAATGGCGGCAACGACCAAACCGGTGATGATAGTCGGAGTAGACGAAAGCGAGCAGAGCTTTTACGCACTGGAATGGACATTGGATCATTTCATAGTACCCTCTTCTCCAAACCCTCCCTTCAACCTAATCATCATCCACTCAAAACCTACTCCGGCTTCTTCCATGGGCTTCGCGGTTCCGGGTAATCAAACCTAACCTTCCCCGGTGGCAGACACAGAAAGTTTTTTCACGGGGATTGGAAATTTTTAGGGTCGGTTGATTAGGGAGATATAACACGTATATAATACTATTTTTTTTTCATGGGGATCAGAAATTTTTGGTGTCGGTTGATTAGCGATATATAAAGCGTATATAACATTAATTTTTTTTCATGGGACGATCGCAAAATTTTACGGGGACCTAGATTTTAACGCCTATCTAACACTGATTAGCGATGCATAACGCGTATATAACACTAAAAATTTTTCATGGGGGCGATCAGGGGGCTATCACAAAATTTTAGGGGATCTGGATTTTAACGCGTATGTAACACTGATTTTTTTTTCATACAGGGCGGATGCCCCCAAGGCCTTAACATAAGTCCGTCTTTGTTTTTCCCTCAGGCGGCATTAAACTTATTGATTAATTTTGTGAAATTTCAGGAGTGGATATATTGTCACATGTGGATGAGGATTTGAAGAATATTGCTAATAGGGTTGTGGAAAGGGCAAAGGAGCTTTGTATTTCTAAATCGGTTTGTGATTTGTTTTCTATTTTGAATGATGTTTGTTTTGAATCTGAAATATTGTGATGTGTGTATGTATGTATGTATGTATGTATGTGTGATGTGTGTATGTATGTATCCAGGTGAATGATGCAACACTTGAGATTGTGGAAGGTGATGCTAGAAATGTTTTATGTGATGCTGTTGAGAGGCACCATGCTACCATATTGGCTGTTGGTAGCCATGGTCATGGAGCAATTAAGAGGTAATATATATGCATACACACATGTTCAGGAATAAAACCAATTTTAAGTACAAAGACTGGATAAACATTAATACGTGTATATATTAGGGGTGATTTTCTTACATGACATGAATCTAACATAAAATTTACGAGTTTGGGTTGGGTCAGTTTCGGGTCAAACTTGCAAAGACGTTTAGCTAAATGGGTCATGTTTGTGTCAACTCATCAACTTCACGGATTAACTTGTTTAGCCCATTTATTTTTTATATTTTTTAAAATTTTATTTTTTTTATGTAAAAATTTAAATTGTTAGAGTATTTTATCCCAAAATATAAAAGTTAAACATAAATGTATAAGATTTTATAATTAAAATATAATTGTTTATATATATTTGTATTTTTTTGTTGTGAAATTGTGATTTTTTAATATTAAAAACAAAAATAAATGAGTCGTGTTCAGGTTCATATGTCTGGCATGATTTTTGGGTTTGTATCGTGTTCGGGATCATGTCTGGTTTGACCCGTCAACCTGCGAACACGGCCCGTTTAGCACCCCTAATGCCATATACACACACATATACATGTGTATGTATAAACACAGGTACTCAGAGACAAATCCAGTTTTAAGTAGAGAAATATGAGAACCGCATAACCATCTCTACTTCCTTTTGGTACTAGATTTATAAAGCACTACCTACAAATACGGTATTTCATGCATAAAAGTACATTAGTATTTCATGCATAAAAGTACATTAGTATTTCATGCATCGTTATGTAACATTGTTGTCAAAATGCTTTTTATAGGGCGGTTTTGGGAAGTGTAAGCGATTACGTTACCCATCATGCTCACTGCACCGTAATGATAGTGAAGAAGCCCAAAGGGAAACATGAAGGCACACATCATTAGTGGTTGATCATCACACTTAATCTTTCCCTTAATTATTATCATTTGCTATGAAAAGTCGCCACTTGTTGAACTTCCTTAGTTTGTGTAACTTCATTATCGCATTTTCCATCTTGCAAAATGTAACTTGTGTGTTTTATTTTTGAATAAATAAAAATATTATTTACTCGAAATTAAAAAGACTAAACCTTTTAAAAGAACAAGATGCCAAAGCAATCCTAGAAAAAGACACAAGAAATCAAAATACAATGTTGGGCACTAAGATACTAAAGTAGAGAATAGGAACCAACTTCATTGATGCACAAGTTTACGCGTGTTCTAAGAACTGAATATGTTCTTAGAAGTTAGAACACTTTGATTCGTATCAAAGTTATGATAAAAAGTGTTAAAGAATCAAAATGAAGTTGGTGAAAACTGTAATCTTTATGAGAATCAAGCATATGAATGATTGTGTTAACTTTCAAGTTGGCTTAGGAATAATGCTTCCATTGGTGGCAGCTCCTACACAATTTGGATCCAATGAGGCAAGTCATGTGGAAAAACACAACATTTTAGCAGTTTGACCTCAAAAGTCAAACATATTGACCAAGTGATAACCAATTTTCAACCTTTTAGCGGTTAAGTCCCTTAACTTTTTAAAATACATTTGTTTAAAAGAAGTTGAAAGTTAAAATATTGTACATTTGGTTGGTTTCATCCCAACATTACCCCAAACACATAGGGCAACAAAAAGTAATGGTTTTTTTTCTTATTTTTGAAGGAATAATGGTTTGTTTGCAAGAACAAAACCAATTACTATTTATAAAATCCATTTCACATGAGTCAAAATAATAATATGGAAACGAAAAAACCACTTATTTTCACAGAAAGAAAAGAACATCTCGTTCTTTGAAATTCACTTTCTGTCTTTTACTGATTTCATGTACATACGAAAGACTTTAATCTGAAAGTGCGATACATGATTCAGAAAGTTATTAAGAGAATTACGAAATCCAAAACTTAGAGGTTTCAAACAAATTAAACCGAAACTGAAGTAGGTTTAATTCCAGGATTTTCATTTCAGTTCAAACAGAAATATACAGTTGGCTCAAATTTTAATTAGCCCAATATTAACTATATGTAATTGTAAATCATTTTAAAGCCCAATCTTTCATTACATTAATCCAATAGGCAATAAACCTTTGGATAATCCTTTCCGGCCCAATCTTTCATTAGCCCATCTTTGCAATCCAAAATCCTTCAAGATCCTCGTCAAAAAATATTTTTAATAAAAATCACAGTTTTGGACAGGTGAACGATATTTTCTCTGTGAATTATCTTCCAATTAAACCCATTATTGAAAATAAACAATATTTTTAATACATTAAGAAAGTAAAAGATCAAACGACCTTCAAAAAAGTTAACATGGTATTCAGATTTACTGCCCAATCACACGTTTAGCACCATCCAACGTGTTTTTAAGCAGCATTGCTACAGTCAAGGGTCCCACACCCCCTGGGACAGGTGTAATCCATCCAGCCACTTTGCATGCTTCCCCAAAATCCACGTCACCCACAAGCCTGTATCCTGATTTTCTACTAGGATCATCAACTGCATTTGTTCCCACATCAATAACTGCAGCACCAGGTTTAATCCAACTACCTTTTATCTGGAAATAGATTAAAAAAATATATAACAAAAATATTTTGCCATTTTTTAAGAACCTAAAATATTTTTCAATTAACCAATATTTTGTTTTGACATAAATCAATCAATACCGTCAAATTATTTTTGAAGATAAACGGGTTAAGTAACGGATCAAAACAATGTTACGGTCTATCTCAAAAGTAGACGTGACTAAGAATGACCATTTTGTTCCTAGAAACGAGATCTAGCCCAAAAGGTAGACGTGACTAGATGCGGGTTGAATAACGGGTCAAAACAGTTTGGTTTGGATTGAAACAAGTCATACTTAAACATGGGTCAAAATGGATAGGGTCGGGTTGAATTGTCCTGCTAATACTTTGTTGTTCCTTATAAAACTTATTTTTTATAAATAATGAATGTGTTGATAAATTTTGGATGTTTTGATATTTTAAACATATATTTAAGTGCATATCAAAACGGGTCATTTTGGATATTTTGATATTTTAAACATATATTTAAGTGCATATCAAAACGGGTCGATGGCGACCCGCAAACATATTATTTTGAATTTTATAAATAAATAATGAGATTAAATTATTAGAAAAACTAAACTACTACAAAAATAATCCAACCTTTTTTAATAAAGTTGTTTAGGAAGTTTTATGCATTTAAATACGCCGACTTTCAACCCGTTTTACATGTTTCCTTTTTAGTTAAATCCTTTAGCTTCGCCTACCTGACCAGTTAGAAATGGATCACATACCAAATCGACCCGTTTACAAGTAAACGGGCCGAAACTGCCACCTCTATTAGAATCCATAAAACTTGACCTAAAAATTTATGAACAACAAATCATGCCTACCATCATAGCTTGTCCTGCTGCAGCAATAACAATGTCTGCCTCACAAATAATACTTTGCGGGTCCGCTGTACGTGAGTGAACTACAGTAACTGTAGCATCTTCTTTTAGTAGCAGCAATGAAACAGGTAACCCGACAATGTTACTTCTACCGACAACCACAGCCCGTTTTCCCTTTATGGTAACTCCACTGCGTTTCAGAAGTTCAATACATCCCTGTTGGATGAAAGTATATAACAATATTAGCTTATATTCATTTAATACCATATATTTTTCCTTCTTGATTTTCCATTTGTGGATCCTGATTCCACCATAACTTCTAAACGGGCCAAGCCCAACAATCATATACTGGTTTCTTCTTACACCTTAAAGCAACTTAGAGGTGGCAACTTCTACCCATTATTTATGATTACCTCTTTTCCCTAACGGGTAATGTAAAAAATAAGCTAAAAAGAAAAGGCTGAGCAGGTCAAACGGTCGTTAGCCGTCTAAATTGTATTTCAGTGAATTAAACATCTTATTAAATCATTTTATTCACGAAGCTAGGTTATTACTGATATAATACAACAAAAAATCATGTTAAATGGTAAGCTTAGGAAATAAAAAATATATATTACCTTTGGGGTGCAAGGAAGAAAGAGTGGGTCTCTGCCTTTCATAGCAAGTTTGCCAATGTTGAGAGGATGAAAGCCATCAACATCCTTTTCAATGCTGATTTCAGTTAAAACATTTTCTTCATTTATGTGTTTTGGCAAAGGAAGCTGAACCAATATGCCTGCATCATATGTTAATAACAATTATTTTTAAATTTTAATTAAAAAAAGGTGTTTCGATGTGCATTCTTCCACATAGTTACGCGAAAACCACCAAGAGGCAATCAAATATACGTATTATGTTACATATAGTGTTACGTATACGTAACTGCAATTTTTTTTGTTTTCTGTTTACGTATATATAATACTATGTGTTACGTATATGTAACACAATACATAAAATGATTTTTTAGTAAAATGTGTTATATTACATTGATACTCTTAGAAATAAAGTAAAATAAAAAATAAATTTTATTATATGAGCTAAAATTGGTTTTCTTGGTGGTTTTAGCATAACTATGTGGTTTTCTCTTGAACCCTCCCCTACACACACACACACACACTATTAGGATGCAACATGCATTAAAAATGGACCTTGTGTTTTAGTGTTTTGAAAGGGTAAATTGAACAATTATAAAATTTAGAAGGATATACTATTACAATGATGACTAAATCTTTGAATATAAACAATTTAGGAATTAGGATGCAATATGCATTAAAAATAGACCTTGTGACTTCCAACCTGTTCGACCCATTTAATCAAGTAAATGGGTTGAAATTGCCACCTCTAATCCACACCATTATGAAAAACTGATGGTGAAAGCATGAAAGGCATGTATTCTTGTGTACGGATATATGGTACACCAAAGTACGATAACTTGTATATGACATGATCATGATACAAAATAAGATGACACAGATTTTATGCCAAAGATATAACCGAACTTATATGATAGCAGCAATAATAACAATAAGACGGCGACAATAATAATAATAATATTAATACTAATTCACTGACCATGTACATTGGGATCTGCATTTAATTCATGAACTTTTGCTATCAATTCGGCTTCGGGTACTTCTTCTGGAAGGTCAATGTCAATTGATTTAAATCCAACCTCAGCACACGCTTTTCTCTTCATACTAACATAACTTTGAGAATCTTTTCTATTTCCAACAATTACAACAGCAAGTCCAGGTGCCTGGAAGAAAAACAGATAATATGGAGTTATGATTTTGCTAAGGCATGTTTGACATTTAGTCAAATGCTGACCACTAAAGAATCATGCTTTCAATCAGTCTTTCCACCTTGTTGTTGAAGGTGTTATGAATGGGACGAATCAGGTTATCTTTATCTCTAACATATCAAACAGGTAAAATAAAAATAAAATGATAAAACAGGAAAAGGGTTGAAATTCGCACAAAGTGTAATCTGCATACATAAAAAACCTCCTAAATGACTCCTATTAAAAAAAATAGATTTTTTTAATAGATAGAATGGAGTTATATCATTATATGTTCAACTTTGTGAATACAAAATCGTGTTAAGACAAATGTTGACGACTAAAACACATGATATTAATCAGTCAACCAAGTGACCTTGAATGTAATGTTTAAAGCGGAAGAAATGTGAGTAATAATTCAGTTTCTTAGTATTTAAAACCACATATTATAATTATAATTTTCTGATTTTTTCAAGGACAAACTAATCAGATTTGGATAAGCATGTAAAGTTGTTGCAAGTAAACTAAATATTGAGGATAAAAGAAAAATAATCGGAACTATGCCTAAATTTAATCAATTATCATCTAAATATCTGTTTCTGCTTCTTGAAGTCAAAATAATCACTTTAAAAAGGCACATCCAAAGTTCCAAACACCCAGACTTTATCCCTCAAATTGTATGCAACTGATTAAGATGTTTTATAAACTCAAATAGTACATCACAAACTTGCATAATATGCTAAAATACCTTGCCATATTTCTCAACCAAGTTACTGACTTCAGAGGCAATTTCAGAACGAATCGTTTGTGCAATTACTTTTCCATCAATGATGTTTGCTTTATGATCTACAGGCAATGCCATGATGATGATAATAACCAAGATATCAAAATCTCAACAACCCTGTGTCAAACAAACTATATTTGTTAAATACAGGTTCAATATCACAAACCAATAAATGAAAAGTTATATATCTTAAAAGGTGTTTGGGATTGCTTGGTTAAACAACATATGCATATGCTTATATTTCACCCTAAGGGTAAACTAGTAATTTTGAATCCACCATGAATAATCTGTTACCTACTATTGAAAACAACTAATTTCATCTAAAACAAGCAGATAAGCATAAGCAGGTTTCTTCATCCAAACACTCAAAAGTCAAAGTGTTAATCTGATGTTAAATAAGCAAACATCATATTTGTAGTGGAATTAACCACAGATGGACAATTAATGCTAATCATATCCAGATCAGGAATAAGCAGTTAAATTTGATTTTCTGAATTTTTTAGGATCTGAATAATCAGCTGATTATGATACTGAATTTGAAGAATAACATCCAAACAGATCTTTATTGCAAATTATAAAAGCATGTTGCGATGAATTAAGATTACAAATTGAAGGTATATGATAACATGAGTGATAGAAGCTTACTGAGGGCAACCAAACAGCAGAAATCTAGGGTTTTTAGTAACACAGATGGTATCAATTTAGGGGAAACCGAAACCTCTTGAACCAGTAACAATGAGAGATCTAGTGGTGGTGGTGATGGAAAATTTAGGCGCAAGCTTCTTTTGTCGTGTATCAGCGCCGTCGACGCCGGGTCGGGTCAGATAATTCGGGTCAACTGGATCGGGTTGATCCGGTTTTGGTTGATACCGCTAAAGGCTTGAAACTTAAAAGTCAAAACTAGGTATTATGAAAGTTGGGCCTCCCAACTGCCAACACAACTAACGTTATCTCTTATACGGTGTAAATGGGTCGGGTCGGGTCGGATCGAGCCGATGCGTTTGAATCGAGCCAAACTTAAACGAGTTTAAGTCTGAATTCAAGCTAGAACCCTTTTAAGTTAAACAAGTCGAATTTGGCTCACCTCGTTCACACTGCTAGTTCTTTTGTGGCTTTGTGTTTGATCGTTAACATTTAATAAGATTTCATGTTCAAGCTTTCATAAATTTTATGAAATGTTATTTTATTAACTAGTTTATATTTTTTCGTGGTTCGTCATATTTGTTTATCTTCTGAATATTTAAAAACATATTTTTTTAACGAACCGATAAAAATGAGTGCTCATCGTTTAATTGTATTTGTTTATTTGTCCAGTTTAAATTAAAATAACAAATACAAACAAGTTCATGTTTATGTTCTTTTAGTTCGGTTACTAACCCTAATTTAAACCCGTCACTAAGACACTAACTACCATATTATCTACTTTAGATATATGTTTTGAAAGTTAATTATTTAAAAAATGTGAACTATGCATTCGTCATGAATTATCAAATTTAGATATATATTTCTAAAGTTAATTATTTTACAAGTAACTTATGTTTACCATTATTGCCTTTGTTTTCGTTTTATATTTATACAAACAAAAAGAATAACAAATACTTATATTATATTATCAAAGTAATAACACTAGATCAGATGAAAAGATTCAAACAAAATATAATAATACTAATGATTTTTTTATTTATATAATAATGTTCTATTATATGACCCATTGTGATTTTTAAATCAAATAATTATGATCTATCATATAGTCATATAATACACGACATATACATAAACCATGATCTAACATATACAAACGATCATGATCGTAGTCATGTACTCCATGATCCCAAGAACATGATTGTTCTAATTGGATCCTCCTTGTTCACTATGTTATTAGGTATGTTACCACTTTCAGGATAATAAACTTTTGATTTTGAAACTGAACTTGTCTTATTATCATCGACGACTGTTATAGTAGCTTGAAAAACTTGTCGAAGTCTCCCTCCAACCATTCTTTTGCACTCGTGAATCGCGGGGGTATCACAAGAGATAGGTTGAGGCTTCATTAATTGAATGGGGTTGTGATTTTTGAAATTGTGAAGATGAAGAGAGTGAAGCAAGATAGAAGAATATTGATTAGTATTTATAGAAAATTACAAGTAGGGTGGTGGCCCACAAAGGAACCCGACAATGGCCCATTAGAAATATTGGGATAGAATTGATGCTTTATGTTTTGTGCCTTTGTGTTTGTGGAATACAGATAAGATTTTAGGTATTTGTTTTTTTTTGGGCCTTCTAAAGTGGGGATTTTACTTTTTCTTTTTGTTGCTTTTTAGTTGTTTTTTAATAATAAAATAGATTTTGTATAGTTGATTAGCAATTGTGCATAGTGATGTCTCAAAGAATGATCAAAGGGTATTTCAAACTGTTGTTGGGACAGAGATTGATTATTGGGTAATAATCTTTTTAATTAGTGTTTAATTTAAACATTGGTATTAAATTTCTTCTTTTTCTTAATAAAGCTTTATTCGGGTCGAGTGTAAGAAAAGGTTTATTCGGGTCGAGTGTATATAGTAGTGAACTCGGATTCAATGTTTGTAGTCTAAAAGTTGTATAACATATTTACAAGAAGAATACGACTATTTATATGTTTATAAGTTACAATAGTGTCCTCAAAATTATTGTATTTATTATTTTTTAAACAAAATATTTTTTTTATTCACTAGTAACCAATTTTTACTTTACTCGACTTAGGTTTAATATCGTTTCATTATTATGACTATTTATATGTTTATAAATTACAATAGTGTCCTCAAAATTATTGTATTTATTATTTTTTAAACAAAATATTTTTTTTATTAACTAGTAACCAATTTTTACTTTACTCGACTTAGGTTTAATATCGTTTCATTATTATGACTATTTATATGTTTATACATTACAATAGTGTCCTCAAAATTATTTTGGTAAAACTCTTTGATTGATGGTTCGACAATCAACAAGGCAAATTACATAAGGATAACATGTAGACGGGCAACAAATTACATAAGGCAAATTATTGTATTTATTATTTTTTAAACAAAATATTTTTTTTATTAACTAGTAACCAATTTTTACTCTGCTCGACTTAGGTTTAATATCGTTTCATTATTATGTCTTTTTATAATTGATTAAATTTAGTGATGTAAATAAAGACTTATAAACTTGGTTACTATTTAGTGATTTTGTTTGCAAATTGTCTATAGAGAATTGATTATTTTAGGTTAAACTTAAAATGTATTAAACATATTATAAAATAAAGTCATAATAAAAATAATAATAATAAAAGAATACTTAAAGTTAAAAAAAAATAACTTTTAACTTGTAATATTAGGTTGTAGACTAATTTATTTTTAAATGACACAAAATTAGAAAAATAGATTGGTTAAACACAATTGAACTTTTCTAAAATAATATATAATAATAAAACTTGGTTGTTATTTATAAGTTTAAAGAATATTGTTTCATATATAATTTATAATTAAAGTTATATACTTTACACCTAAACCACCTTAACAAATCTATACCTTCCTATTTTTATTGTTCTCCTCAACTAAATAAATCACCTTTTAGTTACACGTGTTTGCTAGATTTTTTATTTCTTATTTTTTGTTAACTTATTGGCAATGGCATCAACCTTTCCAAAAAGCAGGGCAAACAGAAAACTATATTTTTTTACAAAAAAGTTTAAGAGCAAGTATATTTTAAATGTTTAAGTGGACATTCAATTCGATTTTATTAGGCTTCATCCATTAATCTTTTTTGCAGAAATATTCGTTAATATATGTTGTTTGGTTAGGATTTGTCACCAATCTACTTGAAAGTTGGAAGGTGCACTATACCCACAAACAAATTAGAGCAACTAATGAGTGTCCATGCACGATTAAAAGATTGAAAATAGAGTAACCATGGAACCATAAATAACTAACATATTCATTATTTGTTATTAGTGTTACTAAATCAGCAATTCCAGCCGAGTCAGCTTTAGCTCGAGTTCGGGCTCGAAAGTAAGTGAGTCACCTCAACTCGGCTTCAAAACTCTTTGGTGTTGTCACTCTGAACTATTTTTTGCCCATCCGACCACCTTGTTAAATGTATGTTGGAGTCATTGTTGATTCATGTGATATTTCATATATTTGTTTAGTATATGATATAGGCTTGTGCCTACAAAAAGTTAAATTATATTTTATCAATTTAATTATATTTTAAAAAGATTTATTGGTATTAAACGAGTTATGTAATTGTGTTAGAGTATAGAGTATTGGAGTGTAGAAACCTTTCATTGTAACCCGAACATACAACAATTATCAATATAATACAATATTCCTTGTTTGCTTTAGTATCAGAGCTAGTGCTCACGACCTAGTCCGAAAACCCTAAACAAAGAGACGCGTCGTCGCCGCCGTATCCAAAACCCTAACTTTCTTCATTTCCTTTCAAGTTCTTTACTGCTTTCCTTTCATTTTTTCTATTCAAGATCAGAACCATAGCCGCCACCAACAAACCCTAGAGCCGCTGCTAGCATAACAACTGCCGTTCTTACAGCAATCACAACCAACCCCTAGCGATGTTGCCACCACAAGCACCACCGCTTTCATCTTCTCACTCACCATAAGTCGCTGCCACTGTCAACCTGCTCATACTAGGATTCGTAGAAACAACATGCCTTTGGAACCCTATTCGTTGTCGCCACAAATGCGACGCTACCGCCGCCTTCACGACTGCTGTGTCGCTCCACAATAGCAGTAGTTTACGATTAGGTTCGTGCATGAGCTACACGTTCACACGAAATATACCATCATGCGAAAGATACAATCGCACGAAAGCTGAACCTCGTGCGCGAGTTTACAATTATGAGAGAGTTGAAGGTGAAAGTTAATACTTTCGTGTGCAGGTTAGCCTCCACCATAGGTCGCTCAAACCAGTCGTCGGTTCACGGACAGAAACAACCTACTATCCACCAACAACAACCACAAACCGATGGATCTCGTTTATATCTATCTTTAATTTTCAAGCTACAATCGCTCTCGTGCTCAGTTTGAGAGGGAATATTAGACCAATTATGTAATTGTATTAGAGTACAGAGTATTGGAGTATAACATCTTTCTCTATATATAGAGACCCCTCATTGTAAACAATCAAACTATTAATCGTGTATTGTATTGATAATTGTTGTATGATAGGGTTACAATGAGGGGCCTCTATATACAGAGAGACCTATTAAAAGGGAACATTATTGACACAGTATACTCTAATACAATTACTTAACTGGTCTAATATAACTCTAACATATAACAATTATCAATAAAACAATATTCCTGGCTTGATTATTGGATATTGCATAAATGGTCCAATACATATATAAGTTATCATATAATTCAAGTATAAGTTTATCACTTGGTGTGTCAACATACCATCAGTGTACCTACGATAATAAGATAACCAATAAAATGGTCAAAACGAGTTGAAAAGCAATCGAAACAATAACAAAACAAGTGGAAAAAAAAACTAACTTTTATTCTGGTAATGCGAATCTACTCATCTAGTTGCTTTCGAAATTAAAGGATATAATTCGACAATAGACTCATGTTGAAAGGGATTGCGTATCAACAATATCACAACTTAAGTATTTAAAATAATTATTTAATAGGGATGTGGTTTTTCCTTGTTCTAGGATCCTTTATCTTGGTTTTAAATAATTGGGTTTAAATAATTGGGTTAGGTTATCTGTAGTGGGTCACGACGCCCCCACCTTCCCACGCTTCCCCCTCATTGGAGCAACTCATTCATGTGCAGAGAAGAGCCCTCACACTCGTGACCACACCCACGATTGCCCCCCATGCCCCCTCTTACGGAGGGACGGGGTGGTGTTCCATGCCCGCTCCACGTCAGCCCAGTCACGCCCCCTCCGTTACCCACTACAGATAGTCTAATATGTAATAATATTGTACTTTTATAAATGTATGATATATACCATACTTTTCTAATACACTTAATTTATGTCAGTTTACTTATAAATTATGTTTCATCCGTTAGAAATTTCAAGATTTGGGATGTGACTTTCAGTAATATGTTTTATAAAAATTCCATGAGTAATAAAAAAGTGTGTATATATATACACATTGATCATTAGTAGATTTAATAATTCACATGGCCCATGGCCACCACAACCACTTACATGCACCATTAGTAGCATGCTTTTTAAATAAAATAATCATGATCATTTACACGACATACACATTGATCATAGCTTAACATATATATATATATATACAACCACAATGGCACCATGATCCTAAGAACATGATTTTTATAACTGAATTCTCTGTATTTAGTTTGTTCAGTCTTTTTTACTTATTCAGTATAAGAAACTTTCAGGTCTGAATCTTGTTATCATCGACAACCATCAAAGTCTTCTCCCCACCATTCTTTTGCACTCGTGAATCCTAGTTGTATCGACGGAAAGATGTTGAGGCTTCATTGTTAGAACAAAGTTAAGATTTTTGAATGCTTGTTGAGATGAAGTGAAGAACGATACAAGTATATTTTGGTATTAACTATTATACTATAGATTAAAATGAAGTCACTTGAGCACTTGCAATTCCATTGACTTTGTGACATCTCGTGCTAAATTTTATATTTTTTTTATTACATTTCACACATCATACTATTTATAATATACGTTTTAAGCCGTTTAATTTTCTTATAATTTCATTTTTCTTTAATAACTTTCGTTCGTTAATTTAAAAAAAGCGGATTGCGCGGTTGTTTTTAATTAATTTTTTTTAGAACGCAATTGTATTCCAAATCGAGTATTTTTTTGGTATCGTAGCCTATAACGAGTGTTGTTACCGTTTTGATACCTTGATAAGCCGAACTATTATGAACGAACAATATCATTGTCGGTATTGGTATTATGGGACCAGCATCGGTAGTCGCTTTTAGGGTTTTTGACGACCCGAACCGATATTATTTTATTTATTTTTTGTTTTTTTTCCCTTTTTATCATTTACTTTTATGTTTATTTTTTTCTAACATTATTTTTACCGTTACGCCTATATTTTCATTTATATTTGGTTAACGATTTGTCCTACACCCTTAACGAAGCGCGGGTATAACCAACCAAATATAAATGAAGGGTGTAGGACAAATCGTTTGACGACCCGCCCCGCCAACTCTGAACTTTCGCCTTATAATTTTGTCCGTCATCAGGAAACTTTCGCGTACAATATCACCGGTCGTTTTACAGCGGACCCGTTGTTGTACGTCGGCGGCGATGGTGGAGTATCGCGTTGTATGCGACGACGGCTAGTGATCCAAGAGCAGGTTGTTTATGCGAACACATCACTAGTCTTTCTTGTTTAACTGTGGCTGGAATTGTTGACGATCTGAATGGATTTTAACATAGAATCTGTGTATCAGTTACACACTTGAGATTTCAGCGTATCGAAAAGAAACCGACTTTTGTTTCCACATTGGGGATCTACTCATTCGTAGTTCCTTTTAAAATTAAAGGATATCAAAAGAGACTCGTTACATCAAAGGAGAGCTATTGGACGTAATTTCATCTTTTATATGCATGTGCAAAACCACATAAATTATTTTAAAAACACTTTTATTCTACAAACACACACCTTCTCAAAGAAGACATGAAACAACAACAAGTTTCTTCCCATGATATCCAAGATTTCTTGGAAAATTAACAAATGGCCAATTAGCTTTATAAGTTACAAGAAAGTTAGGCATAAGTTTGATCACTTGAGACGTCTACATACCATCAATGTGCCTTAGATAATAAGAAAACCTATGAGCAGTCAAAGACGTTTTTAAAAGAATCAGAAACAATAAAAAACGCGTAAAAAAGAAACCGACTTTTATTCTTGCAGTGAGGATCTACTCATATAATTGCTTTTGAAGTTAAAGGATATTATACGATAATAGATCGCCCTATCAGTGACTTTGGATGTACGAAAATAAGATTATCATCTTATCAGCCTTATTTTACAACTCTAGTTATTAGGATGCGACGGGGGGTGCGATGTCACAACATTCAATGTTCGCCTTTAAAAAAAAAGTTATTAGGATGCGACTTTTACATATATGTTTTAATAAAAATACAATGGCTAGTGTGTAAATGAGTATTCATTTGCGCTTATATCTTGTTATAAAGCAATACAAATAGATGAAAATATTCAACAATAATATATTTTAACATATAATAATTCCCATGGCCTATGGTCACAACCACTTACATGCACCATTAGTAGCATGATTTTGAATAAAACAATCATGGTCATTTACATACCATTACACATTGATCATAGCTAAACATATACATACACCCTAAATTGTAACTATGTATGGCACCATGATCCCAAGAACATGATTGTTCTGATTGAATCCTCTGTGTTTACTTTTCGGTTCAATATTTGAACTTCTTCAGTACAAGAAACTCTCGAATTTGAATCTGCATTTTTAATCCTATTATCATCAACTGCTGCCATAGTAGCTTGAAAAAGTTGCCGGAGTCTTTTCCCCACAATTCTTTCGCAGTTGTGAATCGCGGTGGTATCAACGGAAAGATGTTGAGGCTTCATTGTTAGAACAAGAGTTGAGATTTATGAATGTTTGTTAATGCGAGCGAAGTGAAGTAGAATACAAGTGTATTGATAATTGATTGGTATTTATAGAAAACTATAAGTTGGTTGTGGCCCACAAAGAAACCCAGTAAGGGCCCAGTAGAAGGGTTGGTCTTTTATGTTTTGTGGAATACAGATCATGAGATCAGCCTTTTAGGTAGTTTGTCTTTTTGGGCTACCTTTTTTTTTGCTTTTAACTAAAGGTCTAAAGCTCCTTAACTTTAGTCTCTTTTATAAAAATAGATTTTCTATGCTTCCTCCGTTATTCTTTTTGCATAAATATTCATTAATGTATGTTGTTCCATAAAAAAAACAGTGAAATCAATTAAGTTCTTTCTTATATCCTACTAGAACAATTTTGCACATCATTGTGTTTTTAAGATTATTTTCTTTATTTTGTTCATTTTGCCTTGCATCCCATTAATTGCTTTTCGATCTTCATAGTCACCCACGAGTCGTTTTCGCCTTTAGAAAAACGGTAACCCGTGTTATAAGTTATAACATAGAATCTATATATCATTTACATGCTTGAGATGTCAAGGTATCATCAACTTGTTGTATAATAAGAAAACTACAACGATCAAAAGACGCGTGGAAAAGAAACCGACTTTTATTCCACAATGGGGATCTACTCATGTAGTTGCTTTTGAAATTAAATGATACAATATAAAGATAGATTTACCAAAAGAGATTTGCTGCATCAAAGGGGAGATGTTGGACTTATCAATAGCTAACTTTAATATGCATGTGCAAAAGATGTTAATGTACCTATCATAACCATTGTGTAATTTTGTCATCTTTATTTTTGAAAGATCAAAATATTTAATTCTTTTAATGTTAACATTAACAATTAGATTTGGAAGTGTTACAAACTCATCTCAATGAATATAGAAAACTAGACATGAGGTAACACAAAATAAGAATTATGTTTGAATGAGTACGAGGTCTCATTTTACATGTTTCATCCGTCTTACATGTGTTTTAGGATTTGTTTTTCGGATAAATTAATGAGGATAACATAAAATGCAATGACTTAATAAATCAAAATAAAAAAAAAGGTTTAGTAAATTAAACGCTTACTACGTAAAAGGAAATTTCATATATAGTCCTACAAATATGAGCGAATATCATATATGCTCAATTAAAGTTAAAAATATCATACAAACCCAATTTAAATGATTTTTTTTTAATTTTATAACAAGTTTACCCTTATTCATTATATGATTTTTAATGACATAATTTTTTAGTTTTATCCCATACGTAACATAGACGGTGACCATTGTGATTCTCCAAACCAATTCAGAAGGCATCGTCGATTGCGGGTTCCATTGCTTGTTCGGTCGCGTTTTTGATAATTGTTATAAAAGAAAGGTAGAATTACATATATCCCCTCCTCTAATTACATATATCTAATCCAAAATTTAAATTACATATATCCTCCTCTTTTATAAAATTAGCATTTTAATCTTATAAGAAATATGACTATTCTTATTTCATTGACCCCACCCCTAACCTTTTGATTCCCGCTACAAATCGATTCCAACATCCAGTGTCACTTCTGATCGATTCCGTCATCCAGTTGGGTATATTTGTAATTATGAAGGGGATATACGTAAATAAAATTTTAAGCTGGGTATATATATAATTAATGAAGTTTTTAGAGAGATATATGTAACTGTCCTAAAAAACGTGTTCTTCCATGAATGATGTAAATATAAAAATTTAGATTTAAAATGAGTAAATATGAAATTTTAAAGTTCTTATTTCTTAGATTGTTTTTAATGAAACACAAATTGAATTTTAATAAACCAAACTATAACCTATTGTCTGATGATAATTCATACTATCAACTTTTCAGGTGATAGTCCTAACCTTAACTTTTATTGTTAATAATAGTCTCAGTAACATAATCAACGTAAATTTACGCTCCATTTACACTTGTTTTGGCTTAAAATGATGGTTTTAAGCGAAACGGAGACGTCAAAAAGTGAAAATCAAGTGTTTTCTAACTTGATTTTGTAAGCGAAATGGTTGTCCATCCCATTAATTTTGTAAACTCTACGACGTTTTCCTTTCACCAATAGAATTGGCTCAGTAGCGTTCAATACCCTCATAACAACACCTCTCTTTGAACCCATCAACTACAAGTAAATAAACCAACATCTCTTTACTTTTATTTTAATGTTAGGTAAACCGTTACGACTTAAGAATGTTCAGAAGCTTGCGAGTTGGGCACTTCAATACAATTCCAAAATACATGCATAACTTGGTCATAAATCATAATGTTTAGTTAAAGCCAGTGGCGAAGTATAGTGAGGGCCCGGTTTTTAGTCAAATCAGTTGGGTCAACAAAAGCCAAAACCGGTTTGGTCAACAAAAGTTACAAACCGAACATTCGGTTCAGGTCAGTTTCTAAACCGGTTCAGGTTCACAAACCAACTTTTTTGTTCAAACTCTATAATAGAATTTCAAAGGCATGACTCAGAGTAGAATTTCAAAGGGATAAGTATTCGTCTATGTATGACCCGACCTAATTGCAACTAGGGTAAGAGTGTAAAAGACCCAATTATCTTAACGAGATCTGTCTCGTTTTGTATGTTTTATCTTTGTATACTGTAACATACAACATATCCTACAATATCATGTTATACATCACAAAACTGCGATGCATGTAAGACCTACAAAGTGGACAATAGATCTTATATTTCAAGTCAGAAAGCAGCTTATAATTGTTAAGTAAATATTTACAATATTATTTACCATTCATGCAGAGGCAGATCATGAATATTATATATAACATACATTTGTTCATGTTTTTTTGTACCTTTTAGAAAGACTCTTCAGGCTTCACGAAGTTATGATATTCCAGTTGCGTCATCTCCCCTCCGGTTGTAGGATCAAATTTGCATCTATAGAAACTGCATCTCCAAAAAAAGAATTTATCAATTCTAGATATTCAATAATAATGCTATTGCTATAATCTTTTTAGGGGCAATTTCATAAATATCCTTCTAAACTTCATAATATCTTAATTTCCAATTTAAAACACTAAAAATATCAGGCTTACCCATTTCATAGTGCTTAATATAAAATTGTGTTTCAATGAATAAACGAAGACAAAATTGTGTTGAGATGATTCAAGTAATATTGTTGCTTTTCTAATTCGTTTATTCAGTGAAATTAGAACTGATTACATTTTGTTTGCTATGGAACGAGTAATATGTTATTTTTAGTGTTTTCAAAGGATAAATATAAAATTTAGATTTGTCACACATTTAGCTGGAATTAGAATGTAACCGAGATAAATTACAGAATTACCCTTTATTGATAGTTATGTAATTTAGTGTCTGTTTTACACATGGAAATGTAGACGATAAAATACCAGCCACAATACAGCAAAAAACTAATACGGATCAAAAATCTATATTAATATTATTATAATCAAATGATAAAACTGAGAGACTAAGTAGTGACAAAATAAACCGAAGCAGAAACTAAAACTGAGAAAACTTAAGTATTTTCACTAAGTTTAAAGTAGTCATCAGAAGTTTCTCGATAATTCATAATAAAAACGTCAAACTACAAAACTTGTTTAATTATTGAAGTCTTTTCTTTTCTGGATAAAATAATGATGAGTGCGCAATATGCATAAATATTTACACGTATCAATAAAAAAAAGGAGTGGATTCAATAACTTACCTTCCATCCATGCCAAGAATAACAACTGTATTCTTTTGGTGGCCAAAAGCAACAATGTATTGTGAACCTTCAACCAAACGAAACTGGGCCACTGACCACTCTGAGCTAAAGTATTTGGGCAACACTCCTGAAATGGTTTTTTGTAAGCCACACAAGCTTTAAGTAATTTTTATAAACTTTGATATCAAAGGCACTGACTAGGTTTTTATTAAGTTGTTTTTGAGATGATTGCGAATAACCAAAAATGCCAAATTTGCCAGTCGAAGTTCAAAATTTCAAAATAAAGTAGATTGAACTGTAATTGGGTCTCTAAATTTGTCAAAATTGAACTCACTCTTACATTTAAAAAAAATATTAATAATTCACTCCTAAATATGTCAAAAATTGAACTCTCTAAATATGTCAATAAATAAATTTCCACTTTTTTATGAGAGAAATTACTCATGCCTCTCTTGTCAGATTTAGGAACTTCAGTCACCTTTCTTGGTAATTTTCTAATTATCATAATAAGAGACTTCTATTTCAATTTTGTGGAACTAGACCGAAGGCCGAAGCTTTTTGCAACATAAAAGTAATCAACTGAGCAAGGAACAAGAAATCAATTTATCTTAGGGGCAGCAATTGCAGACATGACATTAGTAAACAGGTTAGGGTTGAGCCTAAACGTGTCCAAATCACAAATGGATCGATGTGACTAACACATTTCAACCAGCCATGTCGCCAACCCGTTCAAATTTATAATTCAGAAAATATTAATGAAGTTAAACAATTCAACCTGCCAACCCGTTTGTAATTCAAACTTTTTTTATTTGTTTTTATTTTTAAAACAACCCGGCCCGCTATCCCATTTAACAAGTTTAGATGATCGGGTTGCATGGGTCGTGTTAGGGTTATCTGTGTCGCCGTGTTGTAGCATGTCCTGATGTCCCTGTCAGGGTCCAACATCTTGACATGACTAGTTAATTCAGATTGGGTTATATGAACCAGCCAACCCAAACCTGCAAACCCTAACCTGAAAGAAACTGCCAACCCCTAGTTTATATAATCACTATACCTTTAATGAAAGAGAGAGACGAGCTTGATGAGGGAGCATGAGTATTGTGGTCAGATGATTCAGCAGCCTTATCAATGCCTTGGCTTCCATGACTGGGCTTGAGATTGAAAACATGAACAGTGCCCTTGTCACTTGAGACTGCTAGCCACTGGATGCTAGATGAGAATGCTAGGCTGTATATTTCTGCTCTATCTGCACCCCTTCTTACCTAAACCATTTATCCGCTGCTTTTAGTATAAAACAACAAAGAAACTCAAACTTAATCATGCATGCTTTTCTACATACTCTGCTAATTACATTGCTATAAAAAAGAACGTAAAGTATAGGTCATTCAAAAGGTAAAAGATTTAAAACTTAATCATGCATGCTTTACTACATATTCTGCTAATTACATTGCTATAAAAAAGAACGCAAATTATAGGTCATTCAAATGTATAGATGATTGTCTTACACACCTAAGCATCCCCTAATTAACCTTTTTCCACATATCAAGTTTCATCATTGCTTCGTTTCTATAATCATTCATAGCAGCACGGATGAGCCGCATTGTTTTCCATATACTTTTTACCGAAATCCGCATTCTTTATTGCAGACTCTTTCAATTCATTAACATGTAACCTCAAATACAATTCTAAATCGGAAACTTCTTTAGAAATCCTTTTATTAAAAATGCTACAATTATGTATTATGTGTGATCATGCAACATATAGCATAATAACAATCATAAAAACCATAGGCATAGATTTCTTAAAAATGATCAAATTGCATAACCGAATCAAACATGGGACTAGAACCCTCAAACACTTGGGAAGGACACCTTTTATGCCTTTTTTTTAACGGCCAACACATACACCCTCTAAACCTACTCCTAAATCTATAATAATGTCCACCACGAGACTAGAACCTTCAACCACTTAGGAATGAACACCTTTACTAAACTTTTTTTTAACAGCTAATTCACACACACTCTAAACCTACTCCTAAATCTACACCAATGGTGAGGAACACTTTACTTCAAACCTTTATATCAGCTAGACTACAAACCCTTTGGTGAATCAAACATTATATTGGCAAAGTGTTTACCACAACACCAGTTCGGATTCATAATCCCCAATAAACATAATAAAATAAGGCATACCTCCTGCAACAGTGTCCCATCATGAGTATCAAAAACTCGAATCAGCGTTCCCTTGCTGCTGGCGGTAGCAATTATATGCCCGTCTTGTGCAAGGGTAAAGCAGGCAATCCTTGAATCATGAGCTAGAATAAACTTCGTTTTCTTCGAAGCATAATGCTCAACTCTAATTTGCCCTTTCTGCAAACCTGGACAAACAAGAACAAAATTACTCGACCCTTGCGAAACCTCACAAAGTCCCTTCGGATTCGCAAACGTCTCAATCTGATTCAACAGCTTCAAATCCACGAAATTGTATACCAATATCTTCTGTTCCAAAACAACAATGATTCGATCTCGTCTTAACCGAACTCCACGAACTTCAGACCGGAAGGACAGCTCACCGATACACCGGCTCTTATGATCGTCCCAAATCATAACCTTATTTGGAGGATACTGCGGTTCGGAACCGCCACCAACTAACGCAAGTATATTGCACCGAAATAGCATCTCCACCGTCCCAATGCCGCCTCCGTTTTCAAAATCTCGCCGGAAAATCTCGCGGAACGGATCACAATTATAGATTCTAAATCCATGATTGATACCACAAGCAAAACAGCCATGATCCTGATTGAACGAAACGTGGAGGAGCGAAAGAGGTCCCGGAGGCGATGCATGTTCGTTGAAATCCAGTGGTTTAATCTGAGGATTTGGAATTAGGGTTCCGTCATATAGCGGAGCAGGCGCTGGAACCGGATCTGGAGGAGATTCATTTACATCGTGAATATCTTCGCTATCTGGAAGAAACTGGTTGAGCCAATCCCTAACATTATCACCGCCGTCTTCATGATTGTACTGAGCTTGCTGTTGTTGAGCAGAGTTTAATCTGACCGGCGCCAGCAGTGATGCGAGATCTTCGCCGCCTTCGTCGGTGGGGACCATAGATGAGTGATCGTCGGAGTTAGGGTTAGGGTTTGGCCATGACGGAGAGGAGAAGGACGAAACGGTTGCCATAATTGATGATCGGAACTTGTCTAGTCTACAGAGGACTTTATCCACATCCAAAGTTTTGTATTTTATAAATATTAATCTATATATTTGCGGACTTACAAATATGTCCCTATATTTCTCTACTTAGATCATTCACATTAGTGTCTTCATATTTTTATGAGTGGTGTTTTCTATATTTTAGAAAGTGATTTAAAATGGTTGTGAGTGGAGGAGAAAGAAAATGTATAAATTTTTTATATATTTGGGAAAAACACTGTTGACCTGCATAAATTTTTTAATATTTTTTGAAGTGGTTGTGAGTGGAGAAGAGAGAAAAGGTAATGATAAAGGTATAAAAAAATATTATTTAATTGAAAGGAGAGAGAAAAGGTAGTGATTTTTAGTGTAATTATAGAGATGGGGATGGAGAAAGAGATGGGAATGCTCAGATTCTCCATCCCCATCTCTATAATTACACTAAAAATCACTAACTTTTTTCTTTCATTTTCAATTAAATAATACTTTTTTATACCTTTATCATTACCTTTTATCTCTCCTCCACTCACAATCACTTTAAAAAATATTAAAAAATTAATAGGGATGAACAGTGTTTTCCTCAAATATACAAAAAATTATACATTTTCTCTCTCCTCCACTCACAACCACTTTAAACCAATCCATAAAATATGCAGAATCACTCACAAACATATGGGGACACTGATTTGAATGCTCTAAGAGAGCATTCATAGCAGGTTCCCCAAATATTTGTGAGTGAGATTCCTCATATTTTAGAGAGTAGTTTAAAATGGTTGTGAGTGGAGAAGAGAGAAAATATATAAATTTTTGTATATTTAGGGAAAACATTGTTCGCCTGCATAATTTTTTTAATATTTTTTGAAAGTGTTGTGAGTGGAGGAGAGAGAAAATGTAATGATAAATGTATAAAAAGTATTATTTAATTGAAAGGAAGAGAGAAAAAAGTAGTGATTTTTAGTGTAATTATAGATATGGAAATATGAAAACTGATGGGAATGCTCTGAGTCTGTGATCATCTCTTCCTTTACTCTAAATAAATGAAACTAGTTACGATACCCGCGCTACGCGGTGGGACACGTATTTATTCTCAAATATATAGTCGTAAGTCGCAATTGTATATTTTGAAACGTTAATGCAACATGAGTGGTCAAATTTAAAACGTAAAAATAGAGGGAAAATAAAATATTTTTACATACTATAACAAAACATTTTTAGGAAAAGAAACAAAAAAAGCTAGGAAAAGAAACAAAAAAAAGTTGGAAAAAACAAAAAAAAAACGGATTAAAAAATAACAAAAATAAACAATACAAATTACTAGCACCCTCAAGGATCAAACCCGAGTGGATGGGGGCACGGGGCGCGTGCTTGCCGCTGGGCCATAGAGGCCTTTTGAAATTAAGAAAAGCCGTTAGAAATTAAGAAAAAAAGTTCAATCACCACGCGACACGTGACAAGGATGTCCACACCAACCAATTGTGACTTAGAACTGTAGACACATTTACTCAAATGTACTTTCTTCGAATTTTTTATTATACATACAAATTAGAAATAAAAAAAGAAAGTTTAGTTATTGGTTAGACATCTAATATACCTCTAAAGATGAACATATATCAAGTTAGCGATATTTTACATTCATTATCAAAGGGTTAGTAACATAAAAAGGTTATTTTTCAAAATTTCTTTTAATAAGTATATTTAGCTTTTTTACTTTCTTTCATTTTAAACCTTAAAATCGGTAGAGATAATGATGTAAGTGAACCGAGTTGAGCACGGGCACGAGTAGGCTCGATCTCCTTTTAAAATGAAACAATATGACGTGAAATAATTCTCATTGTTTTCCTATTTGGTTACCAATGAAATAAATTGTTAAAATCACTGATTTATTATATAAAAGAAATAAATGTGATATTTTGATGTTTTGAAAAGTAAATATGATATTATAAGATTAAAAATATATACATGAAATTATATCATATGTATTTACAAAAATACTAGAGGTGTGCCCGCGCGATGCGACGGGAACACAACACACCAACACAGACAATGGTAAAGCGCTTGAATATTTTTTTTTACAACAATTTGGATCACTAATGGGCTACTTGCCCAACCGGTCATCTCCACCACCCTCAGAGGAAACCCACAACATGTGAGAAAACCCTTTGACACAACCTGCACGTCTGAAACCCATTTTATACACAAGTGAGACTTGAACCCAAGAACTCCTCATTTTAATGGAGTATCACATAGATTTGAAAATATTTTAGAAGTTGAAGTGAATTAACGATGAATGCAGGGGGCAAAAGTTGAATTAGAAAATAGAAGAGGGAGCAAAGCAAACTTTTCGTGTAGAAGCATTATTCGATGATTGGAAGATACGTAAGACGAAAATGGAATCAAGCTGCTTTGGCTTGAGTGCTTGACTCCCTTTATTCTGCTTCCTTACTTGTACCTTCTCGTCTTCATGCTGCATCTCTGACTTGTACGTTGATTTTATGGGATTGTATAAGCACACCACACCACACATGCTAACCACACACCAATAACACATCATAAGGGTCATATACATGGTGATAATCGGTCATATACGGACGTATGAGGTGTTCTATTGACACATCATACGAGTCATAATGCTTATATGCCCGTATGGGTTGGTATTTGTCCAAGTCATACGGGCCCTGACGTCATACTGATACGGAAGTGATTGATGCAACAACATACACTACTGACAAAACCACAAGGCCCATATGATGTATGTATAGCAACAGGGACGGATCTATTAAGGGCTCAGGGGGTGGCAAGGCCCCCACTGAAAACATGCCAACTAGAGTTAAAACAATAGTTCATTTAAAAAAAACTAATCAGACACCCTTCATTAGTTTCTAGCAGCCCCCTTGTTGAAGTAGAAACTAAATTAAGCCCTGAGTTTACAAATTAGTTTTTGTGGAATCAATGTACTCCTTTTATAAGGGTAAGAAAGAAGGTTAGAATCATTCAATATGCAACGTGGGATGGAAGGACTTCTTTTAAGAGAGTGAGAAAAAAAAAATAGGCAATGTGGGATGAGAATTAGATCAGGAAGAAGGTTGGAAAGCTACAATGTGGGATGAGAATTAATTCAATATGTAGGGAAGTGTACTAACTAATCATTGTGGTTTGGTGTTTTGTATTTGAATATGAAATTTAAATAAGCTATACTAATCTTAATAGTTTGATTTTATTCCAATTTGATATCCTTCTTCCCCTTTCTAAATGATTCACATTACAACTATTACTATACATGTTACTGAAAATTGAAATCATATTACAAGAGTTAGAACAAAAATGTAAAGTAGCAAAGCTTTTGTTGGAATTTATAAGAACAAAGGTGAATTTGCAGCCTTTGAATACTATGATTTTGCAAGTTAAACACTATAGTCCTTTAAAGTTTCTTAAGTTTCAACAAAATATATAGCAACAATGTTTCCAAGGTGGTTCTATGGTCATGTAAAATGTGCAGGTATCTTTCTCAATATTAGTTATGTTAGATTTCACATGTTTATTCTAAAACTGTTTTGATTGGTGAATTGCTAAAGTATATTTTGCTAACTTGATTTTTACCTGTTGTGACCGCCCAGTTTGTGCCCCCATGACTAAAAATCTTGGATCAGTCACTGTATAGCAACATTCTTTGCTAATCATTTGTCTGTAAACTCGCACCGTTTTAACATGCCATCCAACACAGTCCATTGTTTTACAACTTACAGTAGGCATTGAAATAACAACTTTAATATTTGATTAAGAAATATTGGCCTTTCAATCTGACCCTGATTCTAAAGAAGACTATGAATACAATAACATGTTTAATAATTCTACATGTTCTGTGTATTGCTCAAATCTGAGAGAAATAGGTTGATAAAATCGCACTCCTATCGTTCCCCTTTATGTTTATCTCTTTCCTGAAAGAAAAATTAAGAGAAAACATGCCTCGACATAAAAGAAAATACTGAAAATATGAGAGAACTCGAATTGCACACATAAGGTACCGAGTTACTAAGAGGTGGCAATTCCAACCGTTTTTTATGAACGGGTCGACTTGGGTTGTCATGTAAGTCAAACGGTTAGAATATGTCAAATGGGTTTGAAAGTCCACGAAGTCTAATACTAACGCATGTAACCGCTTAAATCAGTTATTAAAAAATTTAAACTGTTATTAGAAAAGTAACTTTGTTAAACAACGGCTAAATGTACCCCTTATATGCTTGTTATCCCCACCCCTATTGATGTGATTTAATTTAATATGTATGTGTCTATATAGGTGTATAACACATGTATACAGGTGTATGGCGTATACATACCTCAGTGAGTGATTTTACTCACTTGAAAAGATGAAATGACTGATTTGATAGGGGATGGGGGTACATTGAGTAAAGGAGGGGGTAAGTTTAGCACAACCATTAAACAACTCATTAGTGACTTTTTAAGAAAATGGACAAAAGAACATTACAGGTCACAACCAGAACAAACTCCCCCACTTCAACCCATACATACTACTAAATGAACTGGTTGTCTTATATCTCAAATAGGTTGAACGGGTCAAATGGGTTGAAAGTCCCCCAAGTCTCATTTTAATGCATTCAACCTCTTAAAACCATTTAGTTCAAGATTTAGATTGCTATTAAGGTGATATTTTGTTAATAAATTGTTTTCTAGAACAAATAAAAAAAGGGACAAAAAAGTGTTGACGGGTAAACCCAAACCGACCCAGCCCGCTTCGACCCATTTCAACTTATTATCCAACTAAACGTACCAGGGAGGGTGAATTCGAACCAGTGTTCCAACATCAAGCTCTACATCACTACATACTCTTGAGCTAAAGATGATCATCATATTCTTTGTTTTTATAATGCTTAGAGGGTTATCTGTACTTGTTAAACTCTGCAAAAGCATACAATAATTCTTTAATTATATAAAAGAATGGTCCATTAATAGGTACATGGGTGATGGATTGATTTGGGTTTATAATTTTATCCTTAACGGGTTAGATGTGCAAAATTTGAAATCAAGCAGGTCGAAAATCGTCCAAAGTGTAGTTCAACACATGCAACCTTATAAATTGCTTTATTACGAATATATTAGATGATTATTATATATTTATGTACTAATATAATCATATTCAACACACTAATGATTTACAAAAAAATTCCCGGGTCGACCCAACCTGCCTCAATGCATAATTGCATACAAGTTACAAACTCCTAAATCATTTTATTCAGATATCTAGATTATTATTGTAATAATGTTGGTTTTTAATCATAATGAACACATTAGTAATTTATAGAACCTTTTTTATGGGAACATGATGTGAGTTTTTAATCCTAATGTGGTTTATATGTGAAAGTTCGGGGGGGAAATCGTAATGAGTCTAAAGATAGATTGATTTTGTTTTTTATTTAAGGTATTGAGTGTTTAATTTTGGCTGTGAATGGGCTGTCATTCCAGCTGTGTTTGAGCTGTGATTTCTTAGTAATTCAGGTTAGGATTAGTATAAAAGAGGGTCATTGTTAGAGTTTAAGGTGTGTGGTTTTGATTTAATAAAAATTAAGAGTCGTGGGAGTGTTTTCCCACAAAAATCGCTGCTGTCTTTTGAGTAATTTCGATCCAATTGTCCAACACATGAAGTGTTTGAAGGTCAACCGAGCCAGCCATTTTCCTAAGTAGTAAAATGACCCGTTCAACCCGTTTACCCACATGCCCGACCCGTAAATCTTGCCACATGTGTATATCATAGTCAGTTTAACAGACCTCGTCATTTTCAATGGAAGAACATGAACAAACAGTCAGCTTTCCTTCAAGAGTCTTCGACTGTATCTTCACATCCAAACAACTTTCTTCATCTGAATTCAGAAAGAACCCATTGGTCACTTCCCAGATATTTGGATAAACAGAATATGCTTCTGATAATTTAATCAAATAATAAATTTCATATCTGCTGCAACAATAACAGGCTGAAACATTTGATTACCAATGAGCAAAACAAAATCACATATTTACCCCTTTAAACATAACAAACCAAGCTCAAACATTTGATTATATGATTATTACAACTTCAAATAGCACAAGCTCATCCAAACACTCTTCTTTAGTCCGTTCTATTACAACTAGTCAGTTGTAAAAGAGTGTGTTTTGAAGCATACACAATGCTATTTAAATTTTGTGCAGTCTATTTTTAACCAATAGAATCTCAATGCAATAAACATGCATGCTTTACAGTACCTTCCTGTAACTTGTTCAAAAAGATTGAATCTTTTTCCTTCTCACTCTGCATTACTCGCTGCAACTTTCCAAATAAACCAAAACTATAATTTTGGCATTGTAGGAAAAGCACAAAATATTTAATTAATATGGTATAAATAATAGAAATTTTCAAGACAACAGGGATTCAGGGAATACAAATCAAAATTACCCACCCTGTATGTTGAGGAACTGCATACATGTGCCCATCTTCATTTGTAGAAGCAGCACCTAAGGCTTCATGAAATTGATCAGCCATAGTCTTTTGTTTGGATTCTCGCATTATAAGCTCTTGAATTTGATCATTCTACTAGAATCAAAGCGAAACAGTTAACTATTGTTATGGTTGATTTGAGATAACCACTCTCCCAAAGAAATTCAAGATGAAGAAGAGACAACTGAGACAAATTTCCAGCTTAATTTATCTTCAATGCGAAGTACAGTATTTAAACCAAAACAAACAATGCAAAATAGAGAGCAGTAGCTATCCTCTACGTGGGTCATGGATGATCATGGGTAGGATAAATGCAAACAAGGTGGTGAAACTAACATGAGAGTGATTCCCAAATTCATGCATGCATAATTACTTATCCAAAGATGGCTTCTTGACTTCTTGACCGGTTCTTCAATCCATTAAACGGGCGGGGGTCCTTTTAACTCATATGGGTCGGGTCACGTCCATGGGTGGGGTATCTGGAGTCGTATCAACTATCTACTGGATGATAAACAGTTGTACTAAAAGAAACTCAAAAGCGCAAGATGGGCAGGTTGGGTGGGTTTGGTAATGCATCAAACCAAGCCATTTTTCAGTACGTGCTGTGACAGGTTAGGTGTGGTTCAGTTTACCTGTGTAGCACTTTTTGTCCAATTTTTTTTTATATTTTATAAAAGAGTAGTGTAATAATCTAAATAAAAAAATTTAAATGGTGAAGCACGGATAAAATTACAAACCTCCTTTTCTTCTGATGAATCACTGCCCAAACAATCAGGATCATCATCTATGTCACTATGACCCGTCGACAATATACTTCTGTTTGCAGCTCGTTCTTTGGATTGGCCTTCTGTTTTATTGTACTAAAGTAAATAAAATATTATATACAAGTGTGACCTATAAAGTTACAGGTGGAAAAATGAGCAGGGAAGACGGAGGTGGGCAACGGGTCAAATGGTTTATGGTTGAAAAGGGGAAATTTTTAGTATGGCTAAGGTTGGTTTGACCCACAATCATTTTTGTCATTTTTATTACTAGTTTATAAGTTAAATATTACTATTAGAACTAAATTATTACGATAATTATATAAACTTCTAAATAAAATGATTTAAGGGGTTGTATGTATTAAAAATACACATTGGAAGACTATTGACACACTTGATCCATTTTTAGCTAAATTCATTTTTAGCGCGATTGAGATAAAGCGTAGCCCAGATCGACCCGTTCATAAATATACGGGTCGAAATTGCCATATCTATGTGAAGCTAAAGAGCAAAGAAATAATATATGCTTACAAGAGCTATATTCATAGTACTTCCTTCTGGCAGATCATGTTCATCTTGAACCCGTAAAAGGAGCTCTGCTATTGAAGTCGTGGAATGAGTATGTGAAACTGGAAATCCAGCTGGCATCACATAATTCGTCATCCCATCCATCTCTTTACCCTGGACAACGTCAGGAAATTGGGATGACTACTTGACTTTCGTATAAAAATGGATTTACTTACAATCGCATGATGGTGTGTTGGACTGACATTAATCGCTGTGTGGCTTTCATACGCATGACTTGAATCTTTAAATAAATTGTCATTATGTAACTGTGTTCGAATAGAAAACTTGTGTTTTGCTTTTCCTTGGCCACCTGGCAGTAAATGATTAAACATAATGAGAGATTGTAATTAAATTTCAGCAATGAGACGCAATTATCTTCATTTGAAAGGGAATTTTTCCAACATCAATAAGTGGACTAGCTTTAATGTTCTGATGTTTAAGCAGGAAAAAAAGGAAACAGAAAAAGGAAAGAGTTTGTCAGGAAAGATTAGAGGTGGCAAGATGGGAGGTCATGCAGGTTGGATAACAATTCAAAACGAGACTGGTTGGGGAGATCCACCCGCATCCGACCCTTTCTCCTTTTAGCTAAAAATATTATTAGCCCACTTGACTCGTTTGAGATAAATCACAACCCAAATCAACTGGTTGATAAGTAAATGGTTCGAATTTACTTCCTCGAGTAGTGATGAAATATGATTTACACATCCATGGATATGAATCATCAATTTAAGTAATTACCTTTAGATGACCTCTTTAGCTTGGAAGATAAAGAATGGAATGAAGCACAATTAGAATTATTATTCACAGTAACTGATGCATCTTCTTCTGCATTTGCTGCAAGCCAAGTGCAAACTCCGTTTCTATCTCCTCCAGAACTAAAAGGGTTCATTTTCAGGTAGTTATCAGCCTCAGAAGTGAAGTTTTTACTCAATTGCATGCAGTTCCCTGTCACCTTAAAATCACAAAGGGAACACTTTTAGGGGTGTTTGGTTTTGGGGTATGGATTTGATAGTCTTTAAAGATATAGGATTCGGATTTGATACCCATACAACTAGGAATCCTCCATACCTGTAACCCGCCTAAAAGGTCTGGGTTTGAAATCCATGCCCATTCCCATTCCACTACGCTATCAAAACCATACCCGTAGTGATTCCTGACTTCTAACCAAAAGCCACATTAGATGTGTACCTTATTTCTATCATCTGAGACACATGCAGAAGCTTTCCCTGAGGTGTATGTGATTTCGCCCATGTTGGAAAAAATTGGGAATTCAACATCATCTTCAAAGCAGGTATCAATTTGTCTCTGATTACAACAAGGTGAGAAATAAAACCTTTCGACACCATGAAACTAGATAACATCATGTGGTATTTAACCAGAATGAATGCTAGAGATGAAATAGTAGAAAATTGGGCAGGTTGGACGGGTTGGATAATGGGTCAAAATGGGTTTGGGTTGACCTAAAACGCCATTTGTCCAATTCTCATAAATAATTTGCGAGTTAAATATGGTTATAGAAATATATAACAATAATAGGATTTAGAATAAAGCTATTTTAAAAATGCGATTGGGAGACTTTCAACCCATTTGGTCCATTACCTTTATAGAGAAAATACATATCCAAAAGGACCCTTTCTAAGTAAATGGGTCGAAGTTGCCACCTCTAATGATTACAAAGTCGTACCATTACCACGAACGACAGTTGAAAAATATATTAAACGACTACCGTCCCACTTCAAGAAACTATAATAATGTTCTACTATCCCATACGACTTATTTTCCCTTCAATCTGCTCCTTCAGAGTGACAAATTGTGTATCAGATTCTTTTAGAAGCTGACTTTATAACTACAGTAGGAAGTGATGATGTATTTTTGGCAGACATACCTCATGAAGTAAACTAGTTTGATCTCTTTCATGAATGACTTCATTAGCATCTGCACCAAATCACAACATAATAATTCTTTAAAGCACATTCGACGAATAATTTCAAGTGACAAACTATAAGGATTGTAATCAATAACGAAATATAAATTGAATAACCATCACCTCTGAGCCTATCAAGTTGAGAAAGAATTTGCACTTCACCCTGTACAATAGTACATATAATGAGCTCACATGACAAAATAACTACACGCCATCATCACACAAACATTATATGAAGAAACAGACTTCTTTTTCCTTATAATACATGTAAGATGAGATAAAGCTCCAACATGTGTATATGCATGATCATAAACTGTTGACATTTTTGCCAATCATGGGTAGTAATGTATAACAAACTAAAATGTGGTTAAATCAAAGAAGTTTAATTTCAAATGACTCAAAAGAATTCCATGATTGCACCAAACCATGGAATTAACATGTATGGTAATGTACTTCTCAAGGAGAGTTCTAGCTAATCACATGAAACTTCAATTCTGTATCCAAAAGGATCTTCAAATAACTCAACATGAGGACAATCTATCTTCAAATAGGCACAGTAACCTATTTTGTTTTCTCTAATATCACAGCATATGTGTTTAAAATTAGTCAAAGAAATAACTACATACAGAAGATGAGAATAATATTAACCTTTTTTTCAGCTGGATAGCCCAATGAGACATGATCTTCTGGCAAGTCTTCATTCAAATCATCATCCTCTTCAAGCAAACAACACATCCAAATTCAAGTTTGCATTTCAAAATAACTTCTCATCAGTTTGCATAGCTAATTACATTACCTGATATACTCTGATCAGAATTTTCATTTTCCTGCAATCAACAAACCCTCACTCGCAACGATAAATTCAAATTTCGACAAATTACAAACGTCCTTTTGACTAATTACTACTTAATTTGAAAAAAAAAAGATTGCGATTCTCTAATTTTCACCGCTTCGTATGGCATTAACCTAGCTCAGATGTAACTTTACATCCGATGATCGGAAACTGTTAATCACAAAAATAAATCGAAATTTTAACAGAGATTACCGTAAATACGGTGCTCCGCCACATTTCTGCTCCCTGAGAAGAATGAAGTACGGTGCTCCGCCGCTTCACGGCGGACCTTTTGGTATACTATCGGCGGCTCAACCGGTAAGTGTTTGCCACGTCACCGCATCGTCGGCAAAAAATTTTGGTTCACTTCAATGAGTTAATGACTATAAGTTGGGCCTATGGTTATTTAGAATAAAGCCCATTAATGCCCATTTTCGGATATAAAAACCCGGCCCATAATTATAAGATATATATAGTGTAAATAATGTAATGTTATTTTATACCAACTTTATTTTTCAAATTAACTTTATTAAAAAAATTACTCTCTTACAAGTTAATCCGTCAACCAGCTAACATATAAGTCGATCATATAAAGTTTATTATTTAAAAATTATTTTTTTAACGAACAAGAAATTAAATATATAATCAACCGAAAATGGTTAGAAAAAACTTAACCAAATTCGAATAAAAGGTGTTACACATATAAAAGCGGATTTTTTATCCACTCGACCCCCCTAATATTTATCTTACTATTCCTATTACGTATCAAAATAAAAGATTAGTGGATAATCGTTTCCAAAATAAGATTTTTACTTGGATCATTCGCTCGAAAAACAGCTTCATTACTGGAATTCTATATCACCCACCATTTCGTTAAGAAGATGCCTTCCATCACCGAATTTTTGTGAGACCCCAATTTCGAACCATCTAGCCATTCCAAAAGAACTGCGGGGCGGTACAGACCTAAAAAAGAAATCTCTAGCCACTTGAAAACTGATAACCAAGTAGAATGTACAATACCGCAAGATGCAAATACTGTCTCTTTTTCCAATGAGTAAAAATGGCTCGTAATATAAGGGATGTCAACACCTCTATTACAAAGATTATCTCTCGTCAGAAGTCGGTTCAAAAGCATACGTCAAGTGAAAATATTAACTTTTTGGGTATCCCTTTACAACATCTAGTTTTCAAAGGATTAACTGGTAACGCAGCTTTGTCAATGAATTTTCTAACCTTTTTCACCTGAAAGCCATCTTGAAGATCATGAAAAAGTTATTTTGTTGTAAAAATGAATATTAGAAAAACAAAAACAAACTAAAAAAACGTTTATCGAAAAGATAAAGCCGTGTAAAATCATCACCTACCCCGATATTAACATTTAAAAATTTAGTAAAATGAAAGCTAAAAAAAATAAATATTTAACTAAGTAATAAAAGCTAAAGAACCCGCATACTAAGGGGTGGGGGTGGGGGTGGACATGTGTGGTGCAGGTGTAGCTAGAGCACAGAGATCACCAGGTAAGTGCCTAGTTTCTGTTTATGCTTTGTATCATTAATACGTATATGTACACAAGGTAAATAATTAGGGAAAAATAACCAATCAAAAGTGTCGCATGACATGAGGCAATATTTATACCGACGTGCATCTTTAATAGTATATATGATGAATAACTATGGCTTCTATCCTAGATGGGTAGACGAAAACTGGATGGGATTTATCGATGCTCTATCTCATTGATTATAGAGAAAGAAAGCGTACGGATAAATACTACATGACAATACATCCGACAATGATTTTGTTTCAACAAAATGAGTGGATTAATGACTTTATCTCTTCCGTATGTAATCGACCACAAAGTTGCCATCAACATATTATTTATCGGAAATTGAAGCATTATGTTATGACGTCTAAAATTGACATTTTTGGTTATCTTTTACGTATAGAACGATGGATGATTTTAAAATTAGTAAGAACTCTGTAATTTTAAATACAAAATTCCAAAACTAGAGTAGAAATTGTATCAATAATGTAGGATACGATAACCTGTAAAAGAATATCCTAAATAATATTCACTATAAAAAGGACTGAAAATAATAATAATAATAATAATAATAAAATCTCATTAGAAATTAAATGTTACTGTGAAGAAAATATAATAATGTAAACCGGATTTAATAATTTAACAACCAGTTAAAAACCATTTTCAATTTCCATCGTCAAAAATTGTCTTTTCCTGACTTCATAATGTAAGTACGTCAAATTTGGCTTATAGGGTGTATTTTTATACGTTTAACCATTTTATCTTATAGTCTTTTTAATTTGTTTTAAGGCATACTTAAATTAGTTGTTTTTGTGTCGATATTTAAAAGTCAAAATAGAAAAAAAAAATAAAAAAATGAAGTACACTCCACTTTTTTTGTTGTGTTCATGTCAATTGATAAATACGTAAAATAATTTTCTTTTTTGGATTTAGCAGGTAGTGTTCATGTCAAGCCATGGATATGTGTGTCGTGTTCGGGTTCATGTGTTTAACATTATTTTCAGGTTTGTATCGTGTAAAACTTTCAGTTTTAACACGACATGTTTTGAAGACTTCTGTGAAAGACGTATTTTGTTGTCTAATCATAGAGATCATGAGTACATCAGTTTAGGTTTATTCTGTCAACCCTAGGTTGTTGTATGAATTCTGTAGAGGAGAAATATACGATTGTATAAAGTTATTAACCGTTTTAAACATAAAAGCGCACACACAAAATCTTGAGAAAATAACACGAAATTTTAGAGTGTACATAAAATTAATCTTTATAAATAAAATTCAAAAGATTTAAGTTTTTAAAGTTTTCTGTATATAACTGATCACCAGTTAACAAATTCATCGAAACAAATTGAAAAGATATTGACACGTTCGGCTCCTTGGCGCCAGAGGCGGTTCGGTTCTTGGATAGAGTTCAGCGTGTGGTCCACAACAACTTTACGACTCCTCAGGGGCGAGGCTTTGTTTTTAGTAGATTAGGGTTTTTCCATTCAGAAAGGGATGGCGGCGCAGTTTGTTGCCCGTCTACCTGCTATCCTTTTGTAATTTGCCTTGATGATATATAATTATTTTCTATTTATAAAAAAAAAATAATAATAATAATAACAAAAAGTAAAATAGTAACTAGTATAGCTAATTGTTAGTTTATGGATTAATACATGAATAAATACTAATATAATTGTTTATTTCACATTACAAATCATTGGTCAAAATTTAATAAAGTGACATTCAAAAAATAAAATACCATCTTATTTTGACCAATTTAATTGTTAGCACCTTATTATTTTTTTTTTCATAAATAAGTGCATAGAATACATAAATTAGTTTAATAACTTTTTTAGATATTTTTACAAGTTGAGACTTTACGTTAAATAACTTCTTTGTAAAAGAATAAGGAACAAAAATGATTTTTTATAGTATAATACTATCATCTAAAAATATAAGCTTACATGATCCTTAAAAAGGTTCTTGGCACGTTAATTTAATCAAATCTAAAAATATACATGTTCCCTCGACAGTGGATATGAATTGTCAACGAGCCTGGAGTTGACTATCTACATATTACCTCAATAATGGAGATATTAAATTAAATACGTAAAATGACAACATTAAATTATCATTTTAATAATTCAATAATTTAAATTAGTCAAAAAGGAGTAGCTGATTTTTGAGACACGAATTGCACACGGTGCATCCAAAAGACCAAACTCGTGAAAACGGCTAATACTTACAAAACTTTATATTTAATCTATATCTATACTATATAATAAATAAAAGTTTTTGTATGACACGTGTCGCTACCATATTCAATCTCATCATTTTTTTCCGCCTCTCTCTTTTACTAAATGCACTATATCTTTTAATAAATTACTAATTATACTAATAAAACACATTTATTTTAAATTATCCTTTATTATAAAAAAACTTTAAAATCTAATTATGTAATTTTTATTTTCAATCAAATAGTAAATGAAAGTCAAATTAAATTAAATAGTAATTCACGTATTTTCGAAACCCAATTATATATTATTTTTTACATATTTTGAATTTTGTTTTATATCTTTAGTATATGTATAGTAATACATTTTTACACCTGTAAAATACATAAATAAAATTTGAGAAATTTATGTATTGATATTTTTCATCCGTGTGTATTACACGGGGTCTAAGCTAGTTATATATATATAGAGAGGATCAAAAGATATTCCACACGATCGATGACATGGACCGACCATGGTTGACCGTCAACAAAAAACAATAGCAAGACCATATTGATGTCATAGACGGACTGTACATCGACACCCTCAATAACTTGAGTCCAATGATCTGAACTAAATCAATAGTATTGTCCATAGTCGGTATCACAGTTTAGCCGTGAATGCTGTTTCACAAATTTAAGAAATTAACCAAATATTCAACAACCCCAAATCAACATATCTTCAAACAAACTAGATACGATATCAAATATAATCATTCGTGGAAATACTTATAGAAAGTAAATTAAAATTTTAAAACCAATTAAGATTATGTGAAAACAATATATTCCTTTTAACAAAGTCAAAGAAAATCCAGAAGGAACCTTCCCTGAAAGGATATTTTCAAAACAAATTTATTCAAGATAAGAGGAATTACACCAATTTGGTAGTATAATCAACTTAAATGGAAAATAGATAAAGCCAAATCCCTTTTTGTAAGCAAATATTCTTAGCAAAACAAGCTTTGTCACATCTTACTAAATCTTATCACAACAAATTTATTTTTCAGATTAAGGATTTGTTTGGTATGATGAAGTAATGAAATGAACAAAAGAATAAAATGAACGGGTGAATGGAATAGACAAAAGAAAGAAATGGACCGTTACCATTTGCTTGTCATTTTTTGTTACCATACATTTTTGAATTATTATAAACCATTTCAAACAAAAGAAGAGGTAATCACTACCGTAAATAGTCAGAAATTTGGGGTGATCACCACCATATTTGTGAGGCTTTGTATTGATAACTTTGTTTTTAATAAACTTTTTTAGAAATTATGTTCAATCTACAATTTCTTCATAAGGAGTATGAAGAATTTAAAAAGTATTCATCAAATTTTAAAAATAACATATTTGCAACCATCTAGATTTCTGTTAATTACTAATGAAACTTGGTATACCCCTCAATTTTTATGCAAAACAAAATATCATCTGAGTTATTTGTGATAACTAATAAAATACTTGATCTTAGGATCGTTAGTTCAGTTGAAAAATATCAAATTGTTGTCTATTTAAAGTCAAGAAACTATGTATGCAAATCAAACTTTTGTTCAAATACACTCCTAGGTGTGAGGAACTCAAATTTGACATTCTATTCATGGTAGATTTTATCTAGCTTCAGTTGAGTTGATATTTATAAGCAAAGTTGGACTTTTAAACTATAACTTTTTTTTTGTTAACAAAAATCAGAAGTATATGTCACAATTTTCAGAAGTCATTCGATTCCAACACAAAGGGTAACTTGATAAGGATAATTGAATGTTTACTATATTAAGTACTAGCTTACAAACCCGTGTATTACACTCATTTTCAGTGAAATGAATTATTTTATATAATAGTGAAAGACAATGAAAAATTACACTTATAATTCACAAATCTATAACTATTTCTTTGTATACAATATTTGATATAACGTTAGTAACCTTATTATCCTTATCTAAGATCAACAATTTTAGTATTTTTCTACTTTTAACTTTGGATAACGTGACATAAAGTTGACCATGTGTAAACACAGGCTCTTTAAAAAACAAACCAACCCTTGAATAATGACCGTCATCGACTCTTATTTTCATCGCAAACACATAAGAAATCATATTAATTAAATAAGTAACAACTTAAATAGAACAAATTGCATGATTTTCGTGAATTGTCTTCGATTGAAAATAAAGGAAAAAATCATGAAAAAATAAACAAATATGGAAAGATGAAACATGAAGGCGATTATTTGGTTTGTCAACGTGAGTTTGAAAATAGAATATGAATTTTGTTAAGAATTCAATAATTTTTCAATTACATTTTAAATTTAATTTCCATATATAATTAAATCAAAATTGTTATTATTTTGTTAAATGTCATATTCTATTTCCATATTAAAACCAATCTGACCAAAACTAAAGAATATTTCTTAAGAATTTGGGTGGGAAAAATGAGGGGTTCTTTGTCTAAAAAGGAGACATGTGGCAAGTGAGATTTTCATTTATTAACTTAGTAAGATGTATGTATTGACTTATTCGTATGTGTTTATTTTCATCAGTTTTTACTGATGTTTTTAAAAGTTTTTGGTAGTTTGGATCGCTTTTAAAAACTTAATGAAACCATAAATAATTTAAATATTAAATATAACTTTAATAAAATATGAAACCTTAAATAAATAAAATACGGAGTATGAAGGAGTAAACAAATCAGTAAATGATATTTTGAAGGAAAAAGCAAGAAAGTACCGAAATTCGTTCCGTTCACCCGCTCAGTTCACCGATTCAAACAGTTTGACCGTCAAACCACTTGTTTTCAAATGGAGATTGTACAATTACACTCACTAGAGTAATTATATAGCCGGTTTCTGGTCCGATCCGGTCAATAAAATTCAAATAGTGTAGTGGTTGAGGTGAGACCTGAAGTCTCAAGAGACCCGGGTTCAATCTCTGTCATCACCATTAATTTCTGCGGCATCGCAAATGAGGCCTTTTAGGCTGATGCACCAGAGTTTTACCCACATCGATCCAGGGTTCGAGCCTCGGCTCTCCCTCAAGCCCGGAAGGGCCGTATTGAGTGGGGTTTTTTCTTAAAAGCTCTCCAACTCTGACGCCAAGTGGGCCCGGTTAAGACAACATATTGGCCGGAGTTGGACGAGGCTATCCCTTGTGACGGGGTTGCGACGTCACAACATTCAATGTTCGCTTTTCAAAAAAAAGGAATCACTTTTGATAATATATCTTTAAATAAGAGACTTACAACTTGAATACTTATCAAGTCAAATTTCTTAACTGAGTCACGTGCATCACATAAGTACCGTGGCATAAATCACTCTTAAGAACATGTCAATTGCATAAATACACGTTCATTAATGTTTTTATGAAGCAAACTTTTCCGTGTATTTTGATTTTCAAATCAATTATAAACCTAACTAGGGAGTTTACTTTTAAACCTGCACTTTGCGATGAGGATGCGTGGGGGTAACCTGTGTGATGGTGCGGGGTGTTAAAATTCGTAACGCTTGGTCTCATCAAACCGTACACTGGTATTAACTTGTCGGTATAGTTTACGATATAAAAAAAGTTTATTATGATGTTTTCATCACACAAATGTTGTCAAGCTCCCGTTTATAAAAATAAACACACCGTTACAGTATATATATTTTAAAGGTTTGTACTCCTCGAAAACAAAAATCTCAAAGCAAAATTAAAAAAACCAATAAGGTAAGGTATAGTGTTTTGTGGGAGAGGGGGGGGGGGGGGGGATTGGAGGTTAAAATTATTGGGGTTAGTGGTGATGATGTATATTAACATAAGAAAATAAGAGCAATTAATTCAACTTTGAAGTTGAGGTGGAGAGGTTTTGTAGTGTGGGCATGTGGGGAAGGAGAAGTTAGAAGTTCAACGAGAATAATTTAGTAAGTTAACATCGACAAATATCTTCAACGAGAATAACTAAACAAAAACGTAATAAAATTATAAAAATTGTATTTAGAATATAAGTATTTTTTTAATATATTTAAGTTGTTTATAGTATGTGGTTTTTGTAGGTTTATTTGAATATAAGATGCTAATAAATTAGTTGTGATTATAAGTTAGATTATTAGGACTTAGATTATTAGAAATTATAATAGTCGGGTATGGGACGGGTCTTGATAATCTCGGTCTCATGTTTGATTATAAAACCATTTCTCATACCTTGTTTCATACACATTGAGTATCCGTTACTAAATATCTATCAGATTTACTTGAGATCCGAGTTTAAACTCACCTTAAAACCCAAAAATACACTTTTAACAATTTTGTAACTTTAATAAGTTCAAGTTTTTTCTAAGACTTCAACTTACTATTAATTGTATTTTCAAAATTATATAATATATTCAGATAAACGGGTATGTATAACTGAGCGGGTATCAACAAACCTCATACTCATCCCAACCCCGCAAAAAATTCTATCAGATTTACCGAAAATCCAAGTTTAAAATATTTTCCAGCAGGTTCAAGTTTTTTTACCATTAGATTTTATCATGTTAAGCAGTCTGTAATCTAATCATTAATCATGTTTTTTATAAGTTATATGTTTAATAAAGTTTCTTATTTTCTTAAATTAGAGGAAATATCTTTTATTCTTTTGATAACATATATTTCTTTTAAATCACATTTTATATATAATAAAAATATGTTAGGCTATGCGTACTCCCCTCTGTTACTATAGTCATACCCAACCCTAAAAAGATCATTTTAAAATTTGTCATATTTTCATTTTTGAAAAAAAAAATCATTAATTTAAAAAGATTCCAAAACACGTTCTTGACAAAAGAAAATTAATAATAAAAACATATTTAAAATAAATAAAACATATTTTATAAAAAATTAAAATAAACATTTTTTTAATACAATATTTTTTCTAAAAGTAAAAAAACGCTTTTATAAGACAATAAAAAGGAAACATCTTTTAAAAAAAATAAAGAAACGCGTTCTTTTTCAAAACTTAAAAACTTATATATAAAAAACTTTATATATTAAAAAAAAGTGTATTAAAAAGTTAAAAATACATGTTACATATTTTTACAAAAGAGAAATAGAAAGTTTTTTCAAATAAAGAATTAAAAAAAAAGAAAAAAAATATGTAAAGATGGGGGTTTTATATATGTGACAACTAGATATTAATTGACAAGTTGAATTGCCGTTAAAAAAAATTGACAAGTTGAATAGAGGTGGATGGACAAATAAAGAAAAAAGGAGAAAGGTTATGAAAGGTGAGTAGTCGTTTTATTCAAAAAGAACATGCTACATTTAAGTTACATTTAATTATTTAAGGATTTATGTATCGTAAAATTAATTTTTTGAAAATGATTTTTTGTTGGAAAATATAATATGAATTTACGTTTTTTTAAGAAACAAATTACATCCTAAAAATCTGAATTTTAGAGGCAAATTAGAAACTAAGTTTAAATCACAACATAGATGAATAGCGTCACATCCACTTAAACTTTGTCACGTATTTTTTTTAAAATATTTTTCATTATCAACGACTACGTCACTAATCTTCCCTCATCTGTAGACCAAGTGCAACTTGTTTCTAGTAAAGAGTCTTCAATGGTACATGCCCTTTCTAACTTTGTTTTTTATAAAAAATTTCTACCATTCACAAAGCTTTCTTAGCAACGATTAGCGCCAATGATGAGCCAAAGTAGTTTAATCAAGTCGTGCAAGATGCTAATTGAAGAGAGGATATAAAGAAAGAAATACAAACCCTTGATGACAACGAGACATGAACCCTAGAAGAACTACTAGAGGGCAAGTGTGCCACAGACTCCAAATGAGTGTACAAAATGAAGTACAAACTAAATGCAGACATCAAAAGATAAAAGGCACACCTTGTGAAAAAAGGGTTTACACAGATGGAAGTGGTAGATTTCCATGATACATTCGCCCCGGTTGCTAAGCTAGCCACAATTCGTTGTTTGCTTGTTGTAGATATGAAAAGGAATTGGGTCATTCATCAACCGGATGTTAATGCATTTCTATATGGTGACTTGGATGAAGAGGTAAACATGAAGGCACCACAAGGGTTTTTGAAAATAAGAAGAAACAAGGGTTTGCAAACTTAGAAAACCACTTTACATATTAAAGCAAGCTTCGAGAAACCGGTATCAAAGGTTCACCGCTTTCCTGGTCAAGATCGATTTCATGCAGTCAAAAGTTGAGCATTCTCTCTTCATACACAAGAAACAGAACGTGTTTGTTGTTGCCATAATTTATGTTGACGATGTCATAATCGTTGGAAATGACACCAGAAAAATCGAGCAAACAAGGCATTTCTCTACATAGAATTTAGCTTCAAAGACCTTAGAGTTTTAAAATACTTTCTAATATTGAAGTGGCTCGAACAAAGAATGTGTTTGTGCTGAGTCAAAGAAAGTACACCTTAGACATTCTTGAAGATTCAAGAATGTTGGGATGCCGATTCCCTATGGAACAAAATCTCAAGCTGGATAAATACGATGAAGAACCACACATAGAAGCTAGTATGTACCAGAGACTCATTGGAAGGTTTCTTTATCTACAAGCAACTAGACCTGACATAACTATTTTATGAATGTCTTGAGCCAGTTTGTTACTAATCCTAGACAAAGCTATATGGAAGCGGCTAATCGGGTTCTTCGGTATCTTAAGGCTACACCGAGATAAGGAATCCTTCTTTCTAAAAAAGGAGGAGTTAATCTCACTTCTTATTGCGATTCCGATATGTTAGGAAGTTAGTTTATGAGAAGATTTCGAACCGACTATCTGATGTTGTTGGGTGGATCACCGATCTCGTGGAAGTTGAAAAATCAGTCCAACGTGTCTCGTTCATCGACGAAAACTGATTAAAGAGCTATGGCTACAACGGCCAGTGAGGTCTTGTGGATTCAATGTTTTTTAAAGGAACTTGACGTGGAAGTTACATAACCAACTCCACTATTTTGTGATAACCAGCTGGACATCACATAACAAATTAACCTTGTGTTTCATGAGCGAACAAAGCATGTAGAAATAGATTGCTACTTTGTTGAGAGAGCACGTTGAATCACGAGAGATAGAACCCATGCGCATCAACACAAAGATGCAGATTGCTAACATTTTACCAAGTTGTTAAGCCCTAATTAATTCCGCTGCTTACTAGTCAAGTTGGACACTCAAGACCTTCATGCTTCAACTTAAGGAAGTAAATATTTATTTTATTTTTAGAACACATCTCTACATATTTCTAGCCTAGTTAGCTCTTATTTTCTAGCTAGTTTTTCATCAAACATTGATGTACCAAATCACAGATTATTATTTAGAAATTCGAATACCAAAATCTTCTACAGCCAAAGATTAAAAGTGCATTTAAATGGTAAATGAAGTTGCAATCAATAGAGTTGAAAATCGGGATATAAACATTGACAAAAAGTTTAATAATTGATAAAGTAATCATTTAAAACTCTAATTTGAATAATTAAGAATTTTAAGAGTATAATTATATGATGTTAAAGAACAAGTCCATGGACGCCTGCTAAATAATTGAATAATATAATATTTTATAACATTCATTAACAAAAAAAGTAATCAAGGTGGTTGAGAAGTGTAGACTATTCTTTTATTCTTCACATTATTAGCTTATAGTGTGAGGAGGTGGAGTCAGGAAATTATATATTATGAAATATGAACATGTCTTTTTAAATTATTAAGCAATCTTAGTTTACTAATATTAACATAATAATGACACAATTATAGCAAAGGTGTGGACACTAAAATGCTAACACTATCAACCACTCAATTCAAACCGACCCGTGACTAGCTATAGTAGCACCCATTAATTATCGCCCGATATTCTTCTTCAACCCACATGACTTTAGGAAGATCAACTACATTAATATCTTAGTGAAGATATTTTTATTAACTTTGAGATAAATAATTATATATATAGGGAGAGAATTAAGAGAAAACCACAAAATTAGACAAAAACCAAGAAAACCAGTCTTAACCAATCAAAAAATTTAAATTTTAATTATTTAATTTTTATATAAAAGGATATTTTAGTAAATGTATATTAATTTACATTTAATATTTATTATTTTTCCATAAAAATCCCCAGACAATTCACGTTCCAAACCTCTTCTCCTCACCATTTTTAATTCCTAATAAATCTGAATCTATACATACTAATAAATAAAGGTTTTAGGGTGCCACATGTCACTCTCTCATTCATTCTCAAATTTTTTTTCCCGCATCTCTCTCTTATTAATTATACAAATCTATTTAATTATTTTTTCTTTTTCCTATTAAATAATAATGAGATCTATAACTTTTTTTATAAAACGTTTTTCATTAATATGTAATACGTAAATCTTTATTACTAAGTATATATAACATTGTATTTATTTAACACGTGTAATACATCGGGTTTCTAAAGTTTAATATGAATTAACATTTATCAGTTACAGAAAAAAAGTTAATATTCAACTAAAAAAATGTTTTAAAAATTAAATTAACATAATTTATAACTGTCACGTGAAATTTTATTAAACTCGTGTAATACACGGATTTTTAAAAACATAAATTTTTTTATCACTACGTATAAAACATTACATTTATTCAGACCGTGTAATACACGGGATTTTAACCTAGTATACAAATCAAATGTCGATGATTCGGAGTTCTTAGATCGAGCGAAAATAGGGGAGGAAGACGATGATGATGGTGGTGGCGTCGTTGATGAGCGGAGGTCGCACCAGGCGACAATAGGGGAGGAAGACGACGACGACGATGATGGTGGCGGCGGCGTTGATGAGCGGAGGTCGCACCAGGCGACAAAAACGAGGGAAGACGATTATGATAGTGGCGGCGACGTTGATGAGCGGAGGTCGCACCAGGCGACAACAACGGAGGAAGACGATGATGATGGTGGCGGCGACGTTGATGACGTATGTGTTCTTGGTGTTTTAATCGGCGGCGGAAATGGAGAGATAAGCTGATCTGGTGGTTGTATTAGAGTTTTCAATTTTAATTCAATGGACTACGTATATGTAAAACCATATGGTTACATATACATAATCACGTGTTGGTTTATTCAGAAGTTCATTCGCCTCCCATCTCCGGCCACCGTTGAACATCTACGAAGCTTGGATGGTTTTAACTCCTGTGTTGGTTCAATCAGAAGATCCCCTGTGTTGGTTTATTCAGAAGTAGAACCTGTTTCCAATCTTTTTCAGTTGAACACGTATACGTAACCAATCACTATAACCAATTTTTCAGTTGAATACGTATAAAATCGATATAGTTTTTCCAGTTGAATACGTATACGTAACCAATGAAAAAACCATTTTTTCCTGTTGTTTTAACCATACAATATTCAACAACTAGGTTAAAATCCCGTGTATTACACGGGTTGATAAAATAAAATATTTTATACTTAGTAATAAAAAATTTATATTTTAAAAAATCTGTGTATTACACGGGTTGATAAAATGTAATATATATTTAAAAACACGTATATTACACAGTTTGAATACATTAATTTCTATTTAATATAACTTGACTTACGTCACTATTTAGTTAAAAAACATAATTAAATTTCAAACTTTCTTAAAATAAGTGATAATTTAAAGATAATATGTTTTATTAGAATAAGTAATAATTTTATTTAAATATAAATCATTATTAAAAAAGAGAGGTGCATTTAATAAAAGAGAGAGATGTGCAATTAATAAGAGAGAGAAGCGGGAAAAAAATGGTGAAAATAGATGTGAACGCGACACATGACATAATTTATTTTTATTTATTATATAGTATAGATTTATAATATCATTACTATTTAATAAGATAGATGCACATTTATTAGGAGAGAGAGGCGAAAAAATCAATATGAGAAGGCATGAGAAACTGACACGTGTCCTATTAAAACCTTTATTTATTAGTATAGATTATATCAAGAATCTTCATCAATCTGTAATAAAAAATAAAACTAAAAAAAAACATAAAACACTAACATCATACTTCTTTAACAATCATAAAAATTACTTCAAAACCATAGTTTGCTATGTAAAAAGAACCTAATACATTAACTTTAAAACACTAATTTTGGGAGAAACCAGGGATACATTATGAATACTAAACCTGTAGCGACTCGGAACAAAAATTGATCAACAAGCTTACAACTTTTGGCCGAAATCTTTAAAGGACCCGCTAACCTCAAAAACCCTCTTCTTGTTATTATCCATTTTGGCTGCAAAATTAATCGTTGGGGGGGGTTTTGGGAACCAACTTAATAGTTTGAGGAAGTGGAAAAGGTTTAAGAAAGAGAAATGAGATTATTCAGGGATTTTGATTTTGAAAATATACAAATTCCAAATTTATGATTGTATGAAATACCATCTTTACCCTTAATGCATTAAAATATTGACCATTTATCATCAAAATTTACAATCAACCCCCTAACTAATAATGACCATTGATCACTATTAATCAACGATTAAGATTGGTTTTTTCAGTTTTTTCCTAATTACCGGTTTTCTCTAGAACTCACCCCTATATATATATATTTATAATTTTTAAGCAGTAACAATGAGAAATCTTATAGAAAAACTAGCAAGAAACTAACAATACCTCAATTACATTCAAGCCAAACAGCATAACCAAAATAAGAACAACAACATAAATTATTCAAAAATTTTAAGCGGTACCCGATTACTTAGCCGATTCCAGATACCGGGTTAATTGTCCAATCCTCCCAGCACCTTCTTTGATTATTAACCCTGATTTCACACCATTCAAAACTTAGAACTTTTATGTCTTCAATCAGGTTCTCCTCCGATCTTCTAACCTTTGAGAATACCCACTTGTTTCTTATGTTCAATATTAACCAATACATACAATATCCAATTAAACATCTTAGCTTTTTTACCTTATTGGAGCCTGCCAAGTTTTTTAAGAGGTCAGCTAGTTCAATAACGAATGACTGGGTCGATAAATTTACCCTGATCCATTTACCAATTCTGCTCTAAGTTTCTTTAGCCACTAGACAGAGGATGAAAGTTTGGTATTCCGTTTCACTATCTAGCAAGCATAGGGAGCATAATGTAGAAAGAATTTGGATACCTCTAGCAGCCAGCGACGAATCAACGATGCCATCGGACACCTATATTGCAACAGTTTCCAAACAAAGTACCAGACATTAAGCGGAGCCATTTGCTCCAGAGTATATTCAGATTTGTATTTGTTAGGGAGTTATCTTCAATCCAGATAAATAATTATATATAGTTAATTATTTATGGTTGTATTTAGTTTTTATAAGAGTTTCACAAACAAGGTAAGATATGTCACAACTTTTTGGAACAAGTTTCTCAACAATTAAAGGTATTAGCTATCGTTGAAAGATGATTGAAACAATTGTTTTTGTCATATGTGAGATGGTCAATATTGATATCTATATTGTATCTTTGTTACACAATATCTTATATGTGCAGAAGACATGTATCCAATCGTCTTATTAGGGTTCAAGATTATGCATCTCGATCACGAATGTAACGAGGAAAGAAATGCTATTAATCTCAAACCTATTTAAGCATGACCACACATGTACTTCATTTAAATTATCGTGGTTCAAAATAATATCTGCCTCATATAATAAGAGGAACAATTTTAGTCTTGGACTATTTAACTCACGTTACACGCTATTAATAATAACCTTTATAACACCATTTACCAGATAAAATCCGATTAGGTCATAGCCCAATGTTCCTAATTATACAAACTATAAGAAAATAAAATTGATTATGATCAAATGTGCCTTTAGTAGGAAGTGAGCCATCAACAACAACTATACATTGACAACAACTAACATAATGAGAACATAAATGTCATCAAAATGATACATTACTATATTCATAAGAATTATTGTGAACATAAATATTATTAACCCAATTAATGAACATGAACCAACCAAATTCTTCATATTGAGCATGCTAATAAATTAGAATGAACATGAACATGATTATTGAGTTTTAGATTACATAAAACCATTGGCTAATGAGTCTTAGTCTTGTGGACCTATCATGGCAGTCATGTTTTTTTACCGTTAGAGAAGTTTTTCCAATGGATGTTTTCAGTTGTAACTTTGTTGGTTTTAACAGATCCTCATTCGAAAATGTCAACTTGTTTCGGTAGATGAAGTGATATAGGTTCTTTCGCTTGAATAATTGCCACATGTGACGGGATATTAATAATTTAAAAATATCTATTCTAAAAAGTAATTAAAAATCAGATTAATACCGTGATACAACTCTTTAAAACCCCTATATAACAACCACCCAACCCTAGGGATTTCTCTCACACTTCACTACCTTCTCGTGTCGCCGGAACCCTCAACGCCACCATGTCCACTCCCGGCGGCAGCAAAACAAACTCCAACCTCTCCTCTCCCCACGGCAGCCGACGAAACTCGAACGCCAACACTGAAGAAGATAACTACGAACAAATCCATGCCGAACACACACCCGATCATCTACTTCCCGAAAGCCAACACCCCGTCTTGAAGCGTCACGATTCCTTAGATATCGAGGCCGCTAAAATCGGCGGCCACGGTCACCATAACACCAAGGTTAGCATCTGACCGAACCAAAAGAGGGTCACTGACCCTTATGTCACATAAATTATTATTTTTTATATATAAAAAAGTTGAAAGAATTTTAGATAACTCTCTGATTAAAAAGTTCTGATTTATTATACCTTTCGTGACGGTTTAGATATTATGGCTTATTATTCACAAAATGAAACTATGTACAGGATTGGGGAGTGATACTCAGGCTTGCTTTCCAAAGCATCGGGGTGGTCTACGGCGACATCGGGACGTCGCCGTTGTACGTGTATTCGAGTACTTTTCCTAACGGGATCAAGCACCAAGATGACATCTTGGGCGTTTTGTCACTGATCTTTTACACCATCACCATAATTCCCGTTATTAAGTACGTTGCAATCGTTCTGCATGCCAACGATAATGGTGACGGTAAGCATTTTCGATCCCTCAATCGCTTGTTACGACCAATGGTTATTCTTTAGTGACCAAATCTGGTGACGAAATTTGGTAAAATGTGTATCGTAACGAATTATGAACAGAAAATACTGAATTTTCAAATCATAGACGATATAGAACAGTTTAGTTGATTTAAATAATATATTTATATTTATAAAATGGCAGTTGTTCTAAAAAAAAAATTTAACGCTAGATCTACACTTATCTAGGTATGTTAACCAGTTTTTGGATATTATAATCATTTTTTAACGAGAAGTTTGTTAAAATAACGCGTTGATGACGCTAAAATCTAGGACACGAAATGGGCTAGTTTATTATAATCATTCTTGTTTTTTTAATAATCATGTTTTTTTATTATTATTTATGAATTATTAGTATTTTTTTTATATAACACATCATAGTCGTTAGATATGGACATTTATAATGGATTTTTTTTGGTAACAGGGGGCACGTTTGCGTTGTACTCGAAATTATGTCGATATGCGAAGGTCGGTTTAATCCCGAGCGAGCAACCAGAAGACCGAGAAGTCTCAAATTTTCAACTTGAATTGCCAAGCAAACGTAACACGATATCATCAAAGGTTAAGAAGAGTCTCGAGCAGAGCAACTTTGCGAAGTTTGCACTTCTTTTCGTTGCCATGCTCGGGACTTCTATGGTCGTTGGTGATGGGATCCTCACTCCTTCCATCTCCGGTGATCATTTTTACCCTTTTTATAATTTAATTCTCATACATTAAATTTCAATCTTTTTTAATTTATCTTATTCTTTTTCTTTGTATAGTATTATCCGCGGTATCAGGACTTAAGCAAGCAACTGATTCTATGACCGAAGGTAACTATTCTTTTTATGTTTGTTTAAACTTTAGTCATAATAAGTAAAAAAGAAAAGAAAAAATTGCATGTTATCACTAAATATATATTTATGAATAATTAAAGTATATTTAGCTAAATTGTTTAAAAAGATAGTTAAATAATGCACTTCACGAGGAATCTTCCAATATTTTTGGGTCAAATAAGTTGGTTAGTTAAATGATGCACTTCAGAAGGAATCTTCCGATCTTTTGGGTCAAATTTGTTATGTTCTTTGCTTTTATTTCAAATTTTCCACATCGTGATGGGTGGATGTATATTTTCAAACGATATTTATCTGGTTATTAAAATTCAAATAATTAAATTTAGTATTTTATTAGATTTCAAATATTCAGTTTTAAATGAAGAATATGATAGTGGTTTTGATAAAATTCTAGGACTTTTATTTATGTTTTCTTTAATCTATAAAGTGCTTAAATAGTTAGTATTCATGAATCACTTAAATTATTTAAAGTGATTAAATAAAAGTACATCTATGTGTAATTACAGCTAGTTATTTAATATTAAATAATCATTTTAAACATAATCAAACAAAGTTTTTATCGAATTAACATATAATATTCCTATAATAAAATTTCGTATTAATCAAAACATAATACTCATCAATTCAGATCCAAGATCTATTACGCTAACCCTTAGTTAAGTTCAAGTGTCATTAATATTATCTTCCCTTTTAACATGGGATGGTGGATCTCCAAAAACCACATTTCCCCAAATTTTTTATATTGATGAAAATAACAAACTTTAAAATCAATTATTTATTAAAATATATAATATATTTTCTGATATGAATTAACCAGTAAAATCAAGTAGTATGGTATTCTTGGCCAAGGTATATAGTTTTCTTTTAATTTTTCTTATTAAAAATATTTAATTAATTTCTTAGGTTTTACAAATTTCCTTAATGTGACTCAACTTCATGTCAAAAAAAAGATACACAAATTTTCTAACTCCATGGAAATGGATTGATGCAGGGAAAATCGTCATAATATCAGTAATTATCTTGATAACTTTATTCATGGTTCAAAGATTTGGAACTGATAAAGTTGGCTACGGTTTTGCCCCTATCATTAGCGTTTGGTTCTCGCTCATTGCTGGAATTGGTGTGTACAATTTTATCAAGTTCGACCCTTCAGTCGCTAAAGCGATAAACCCTAAATACATCATAGATTATTTCAAACGAAATGGGAAAGAAGCATGGATTTCGCTTGGTGGAGTAGTTCTTGCTATTACAGGTACGTACAACATGCAATAAAAATCTCGTAAACTATTATGTATTATTAACTAGGTTAAAACCCATGTATTATATGGATTGAATAAATACAAATTGTTATAAAACATCAGTTTTAATGAAAATTTGTAAATTCTAAAAATGTTATATAATTATTTGTTTTAAATGTTTTATAAAAAAGAGTGAAGAAGTTTTCAAATTAAAAAACAATGTTTATGAAAAAAACTATTTAAAAAAAATAAAAAACGTTTTATAAAAGTAATTATAGAAAATCATTATTATTTAATCGGAGAGAGAAGCGGGAAACAAAAATTATAAAAAAAAATTAAAGAAAATTGTACAATTAATAGGAGAGAGATGCGGGAAAAAAACGTTGAGGATAAATGTGTGAGTGACAAGTGTCATCCTAAGATCTTTATTTATTATATAGTATAGATTAATTATATATGAATATACAATGATCAAACTATGTTAAAAATATTATAGTTAACCATAACTAATGTATTCTATCTAATATATGTCCGGTTCGATCGGAACAGGAACCGAGGCCATGTTTGCTGATCTCGGACACTTTACGGTCAAATCGATACAAATAAGCATGGGTTGTGTGGTTTATCCGGCTATAATCACAGCCTATAGCGGTCAGGCAGCGTGGCTAAGGAAGCATAGCGATGAAGTGTTGGACACATTTTATAAGTCGATTCCACACTCCTTATACTGGCCAGTGTTCATTGTGGCTGTTATGGCGGCGATTATAGCAAGTCAGGCTATGATATCCGGGACTTTCTCGATCATCAAACAGTCGCTTTCGCTAGGATGTTTTCCACGCGTTCAAGTCGTGCATACATCAGCCAAGTATGAAGGGCAAGTTTACATACCGGAAATAAATTATCTTCTAATGGTTGGTTGTGTTTTGGTTACTGCCTCGTTTAGAACTACCGAAAAGATCGGCAATGCTTACGGTAAGAGTTCACATGTTGTTTCACGCGCGCGCACACACGCATATATTCGCATAATTAAAAAGTTTTGTGGTGTTTTTAATTTCTAACTTGTTGAACTCATATTTTTTTGTCTCGTAAACTATGCAGGAATCGCGGTAATATTTGCTGAGACTCTAACATCAGGATTTTTGGTGGTTATCATGCTCGTCATATGGAAAACGAATATACTTCTAGTGACATTATATGTTCTTGTGATTAGCTCCACAGAATACATCTACTTAAGCGCGGTTCTCTACAAATTCGGCAAAGGTGGATACTTGCCATTTTCATTCGCACTCGTGCTAATGTTCATAATGTGCACTTGGAACTATGTTTACCGCGCAAAATACAACTACGAGCTCGACCACAAAGTGTCACACGAGGCTATAAAAGACATTGTTACGAACACAAACATCAGTCACATGGGAGGACTCGGCATTTTCTATTCCGAGCTCGCCCATGGCATTCCACCAATCTTCAAACACTATGTTGACAACGTGCCTGCTTTACATTCGGTTATTTTGTTCGTTTCCATCAAGTCATTGCCCGTTAGTCGGGTGGCACCAGAAGAGAGGTTCTTGTTCAGACGAGTCAAACCAAACGAGTTGTACGTTTTTAGGTGCGTGGTGAGGTACGGGTACACGGACGTTCGCAATGAAAAGGAGTCGTTCGAGAAGATTTTGATCGAACGGTTGAAGGATTTCATTGTATATGATTATGGGACCGAACCACAACAAGGGCGTATAGCGGATGAGGATGTTGTGAAGCTAGACAAAGCCTGGCGAACTGGAGTCGTGCATTTGGTGGGCGAGCACGAGATTGTGTCGAGGGTGGGGTCTTCGGTCGGGAAAAGGTTCTTGATCAATTATGCTTACAATTTCATGAAGAAGAACTTGAGGCAAAGTTATAGTGTGTTCGATGTTCCTCACAAAAGATTGTTGAAGGTTGGAATGACTTACGAGCTTTAGCGAAGATCATGATTCGGCGTTTGTTAATAACAATATAAATAATTTCAAATACTCGTATCTAAATGCTTGGAACTTCCATATATATAATTAGGAACTCGGAAAAAAAAACTACGGTTTATGTTTTTTTTAGTTTTGTTAACTTATGCAATTAAATGTAAATTTCTAAACGTAAGAAAAAGAAAATATTATATATAATCTTTTATGGGTTTCTCTCTATTGTTGTTGCATACATCGTAAATGTGGGATCTGAGTCAAACACCAGGGACGTCTTTTTATTGTTTTGACAATATTACTGGCATTTACACAAATACCTTCCACAATATTTTTTTTGAACAACCTATATATTAATAAACAAACTCGGAAAAAAAACCATGAAAAAATGTAACGAACTAAAATCCGGGTTTCCTTTTAAATAAATAAATATTTCTAATTAATATTATGGTGGAAATAATATTTTAGAAATAAATTGAAACAAGTGGGTGTGTTGTGGTTATATTAGACTTTAACTAATTTTAGAATGAAAATTAGTGAAATGGAAGTTGAGGGGCTGAATGTGTAAATATTGCAAATCTGCCATATTTGACTTGTAAAAGTCAAAATTTAGTCTCATATGGTTGTGTGGGTCGATGCTTGCAAGAGAGAAAATGTGAGAAAGTGAAATTGAAGCAAAATCGTGCATTTGAAGCTTGAATTGTGAAGGTTTTGGCTCACACATCACCTTTCTAACATCAAGTAAGTGATTATCTTCCATTTGATTTCACCATTAATGAGTTAGTAGGTGGGTTTTGTAGAAATCCAAAATTTATGATGCATGGGGTTAAATAGTGTTAGATTGTTGATAATCTAGCTAAACTAAAGGTAAAGAATGGTGATTAACAACATTGAACCCTTTGATTTTGATTATGAGAAATTAGGGTTCATATGGAAAGAATTGGGGGTTTTGGGGTTATGATGTTAGGATGATGAATTAATAAATGATTAAGTGTTTATATGATGTTAGACACTAGAAAGAACACTAAATTAATCTAATGTTAAAGATTAAATGAAAAGTTAGTGTGAATGAATGATAATGAAACTTAAGTATGTGAGTTTGGATGGAAAGAGGGTGTTTGGATATGGTAATAACCCAAACGGGCCAGTTTGGGTTGGAAATGGAAGATTGGGATGTGTATCCAATTATAATGTGATTTTGATGTATGGTAGATTACTAACTAGGTGTATATGTTTAGGTAATCAAATTGTAAATTGTGAAGGTGGAACGAGATCTTCAAACCCGAAAGGTAAGTGCTTTTGCACTTACTTAGTTTTGATGTTATATGGTGTAATGTGCAATATGGTTTGCATAATGTGTTATGTGCTATGTATGTGTATAGAGGTGAATGAATGTAGTTATAGTTGTAATGCTATAATGAAAATGTGGATATGAAGTTATGGTTTAAAAACCATAATGGAAATGTAGTGATAAGGTTATGATCTAAGTATTATAATGGAAATGTGGTGATGAAGTTATAATGGAAATGGGTGATGAAGTTATGATCTAAAAATCATAATAGAAATGTGGTGATGAAGTTATGGCCTATGTGCCATTATGGAAATGGAAATGTGTTAAATATGAATGTTAAATGAAAAGAATGAAACTTATAAGGTGTTTTGCAAGTGATATGTAGCTTAATGACTAATTGGATGGAAACGGGTCAAATGGGCGAATGGGTGAAAACAAGTAGATTTTACTTGTTGATATGTTTTATCTTCATTACTAATGGTGATTATATGTGGTGTTATGTAGGAAAAGCTCCGATGTAGTCAAAGGCAAGTTCATGACGTTTGACGGATTCTCGTATGCATTTTTGGTGTTTTGGGGGTAAATAGAAATCCTTTAAAAGGATGTAAATGAAACATGAAATTGTGTTTTGGTGTATGTATATGGTGTTTTGAATGTTTTAAACAAAAACCCAAGTGTTGAAAATTTGTGTGTTATGTTGATATGGTGAAAACTTGGAAAATTTGGCTAAGTGTTGAACTGGACAGAAAAACTTAATTTTTTGTTTACTAGGGTCCCCGCGGTACGCGAGAACTAGGGCCGGTTCTCTCGCGGTACGCGAGAGACCTGGCTCTCGAACAGGCAGATTTTGAGACTTATAAAATAAATTATTGGGACGAATGCTTCTGCATGTTTAAATGATTTAATTAATCGGTGTTTGAATTAAGGGTGTTACAAAAACCTACAGGATTACATCAAAAACTTACATTTTGTCTCCAACTAAAATTAGACGGACCACCTTAGTGACACAAATATGATGGCCTGAGTTTTGGTCACTAACTTCTAAGTGATTAACTTTAAGCTGCCAGTGATGGATGAAGCTCGAGACATTTTGATGGATGATAATCCAAAAGATGTGAAGGATTGCAAAGGTGAAACTATAATGGATGATGCAATGGAAACTAAAGATGAAGAAAGCGTTGGAGGCCTTGAAGACTTTGCTCTTGACGACTTTGAAGACTTTGAGGACTTTGTCCTCATTGAAGACAAAGATCCAACTGGTGAATGAAGATCATGGTTGCACCAAACTAAATGGATTAAGGAGGTGAATGTTAGTATTCTAGTCCAGTTAGCATTGGGCCTATTTATTTTCTATATATATTATCAAGTTATGGGTCAAGACTTTAATTAAGTGTATTATGTTTATGGGCCTAAGGATATCTGTATTTGGTTCAAATGTAATGATACGATGTCAAAGTCTGTTTAGGGTATGAAACAACATCGCGTGAACGGTTTAACATGAAACGGTGCGATAACTGTTTCCATGGATCACAACGTTTCATATCCTATATAAGTTATGTTTGTGTCGAAAGTTGAAGTTGTTGGTCTTGTATTGTGGTTATTATTCAATTAAAAGAACCATGTTGTACACAATCCTACTGTGCTTTGTTACTGTTATGAAGAAGAAAGCAAATCCAAAATTTTACTTGCTATATATTTTTTTAAATCTGATCCAAATTTTTTTTTTTTTTTAATTTATAGGGTCCAAACCTTATTTTTGGGTTAGTGTTTTTTTATTGATGTTTAATTTGCCTATGAAGAGAGAAAAGAGGCTTTAGTGAGAAAATAGTAAGTAAAATTTCTATTCTGTCTTTTTTATTTATTTATTATAGTTTCTTTAGTTTTTTCTTTTGCTGGTTTGATGAAACTTTTTATCCACATCTCTGAAAAATGAGTAAGTTTTTTCTTTTGTCTATCATATTCATGGAAGCCCTTTTTCTATTCTCATATTTTCTGTGATGTGTTTAATGTATTATTGTCGATTTCAAATCCGAATAAAAGATGATGTTTGATAACAATAAAATCAAGAAAGAGCACCAAGTTTAGAGTTTGCTTTATGCATCCAATACGTTGAGTCGAACCTGGGTTATTGGGTTTGATAACCTGAATCATTTCGACCATAAAACATTGATTTTGACTTATCTTGTTTTATTCCAATGTCGATCTTTCGATATTCTTTATCCATTATAACTTTCTTTGCATTGTTTAAGTCTATCCATCTTCATGTCCCACCTTATTTGCTATGAGTCGTATGTAATATCTTTGTAGCCTTGTGGATGCTTGCCCACGTTTAAAATGGCATTGTGTAATATTATGCGTTGACTTTTGAAAATGTAATGATCATGGGTAATTATTTATTGAAAATAATATATATGTTACTTCATAATAATTTGTTCTTTTTACTAAAATGATTAAGGCGGTTTTCGAATCAGTTGTAGGAAATATATAATATCTTATCTACTACAACATAGAAATAAAATGCTTATAATTGTCATGTATCTTATCAAAATAATGTATAACGTTATCACGATATACGACTTGATGTCAGTTCATAAAATTGATTATTCCTTTTTATTTTGTTATGTAAATGGATCTTATCAATTAAGAGCACCTCCAACACAGGTGTTCGGTTCCCACGTGTCAAAAGCAAACGTATACAAGCATGCACGATGGAGCTTGCATCTGTTGGAATAAAGTATTTTTAAATTGGCACATAGCAGTTTATCAAAATTTCAAATTACAAACTGATTGACGACTCATGAAACTAACATCATAAATACTCTTAAATCATGTGAATCATTAATTTACGGGTTTTAGGTTAGAAAAAGAAATTACTGAAAATTAAGAAATTTTGGGAAAATCTTTGATTGACGAAATCGGATCTTTTATTGAAGTATTTAGGGTCTAGCGGTTGGGCCAAACCGCCATAAACGTTTTTCACATGATCCGGCTCATCGAGATCTTTCCGTTCGCTGGTTATGAGCACCGTAACTCCAATCGTAGTCCAATTTATATCCGTTTTTTAAAGTTTGGACTTTTTCTACTATATGTTTTCCCTTGTCTAGCTAGTCTAACTCCTAGATCATCTAGTCATCAACATACATATATGCCAAACCGCCACTGATCGATTATGCACGATATCGAAATACATAGTTTAGATACATGCTTAACCCTATGGAATAAACAACAGGGGAGCTAAATGGACCATCTTTGTAGGTTGACAAGTCCAACATGATACGAACCTGAAAACCATGTTAAGACACATGAACTCGAACATGTCACAAATACTTGCGGGTTGTACGAACACGCAAGTAGAACGGTGTATAAAACATTTACATTTAAATTGTAAAAGTTGATGTTAAGTTTTCTTTTACACTTCAGTTTTAGCATAAAATACCTAACTATGACAAAACACAATTTAAAGAAAAATAAAAATAAACGGGTCAACCCGTAAACACGCTAGGTAGACCCAAATCTGACATGTTAATCTAAATGTGTTCACAGGTTCGACCCGAAACTGACCTGGGCCTGTTTAGACTAAACCCATACCCACGAATTTCATGCTAGGTTCATGTCGTGTCAGAAATTCACATCTCAGACAAACAGAACAAGAATCAAATTCAACAATTTTTTAGTTAAAAATGATAGAGATACTTAGCCCACTAAGCAATTAAAGAGATCGAGCATGGTTGGATCAAGTGGAGAATATATATTTCAGTACAAGTGGGAGGGAACTCCATGCAAACTTTCTCAAGGTTCCTAGGAATCAAGTAAGATTTTTTTCAAGTCAAGTGGTTACATGCACCCACTTGTCCAAATTTAATGTCATTATTGGGAATATTTCACTTTCCACACCCCCATTTAAGAAAAATAGTAACTACAATAAATGTACTATGCCATGTTTTTAAAATCATATAACTACCGAATCACTATATGACTTTCGTAAGGCATAGAAAACGTCAGATTCAAGATTGCATATATACTTTTAGGTCATACATACGACAATCAAACGCGTGGAGTTTGTTGCATCTTCTTCGCCCGTGTTTCTTGACTCTGTCTAGCTATGTGACTAACCTTTTAGGTCATGTATTCGAGAATCAGGGCTGGGTTATGGTTTATAACTGTATGGTTTTATGGATACGGTTAAACGAGTCAATTCAAGCTTGAAATCGTCTAATCTCGAATTCGGCTCGTTTTTTTTATTTATTACTTATTTATATAATTTACTTAAGTATTTTTATAATTTATATTTTATAATATATATTGTTTAATCACTTTTATCCTAATTTTATATACAATAATAATTATATAAATATATAATTTAGCTCAACACGCTCGGCGCCGGATTCCCGTCATAGTTGATGCAACCGCAACCTACATTTGAAAGACAATATCCATGTGTATTCAAACCATGTTTGGACCCATGAAGCTTGAAGGAAGTTTGTGGTGCAAGAGTTTGATTTTATTGTGTTCATACATCAAGGAAACATAGTGTTTGCCTTTTTGGTGTTCGACCAATATACATGTGAAAGACAATCCATGTGTATTCAAACCATGTTTGGACCCATGAGGCTTGAATCAAAATAACTTATGTTCCTTGATCACATTAGATCAGAGAGATTTAAGCTTATCGAACTAACACCTCGAACCACATCATCTTTCTTCTCTTCTTTTTTATGAGGTTCTTCTTGCTTCGAAGTTGTTGATCAAGACACTGGATGCTCATTGTGAAGCTGAAAACATGAAGATGAAATATGTTGGTCACAAGGGATTTTTTTATGCTTATGATTTTCTTTACCTACCGATTCATTCAAGCTTCATAGGTCAAAGCCTTTATGGATTTTGTATCAATTATTTCTTTCATCTTTGATTCATAATTCTACATCATCACCTCCCATTTTTCTTGTTTCTTCATTCAAACAGATTTATCTCAAACCGATTTGTTTGACGGTTCGATTTCAAATGACAAACCAGTCAAGACTAGACAAAAGAGAAGCAACAAGCAAGTAGTATGGAAAGAGTGATTTGGAAATGTGACTCCATCAGTATTTATATCAAGTCTGGTCACATTTGATCAGAGAGATTTAAACTCATCAAACTAATACCTCGAGTGACTTCATTTTTCTTCTCTTCCTGTTTAGGAGGTTCTTCTTCCTTGTTTGAATGATAAGGAAATGACGGGTCAACATCTTTTTTCAAATTCAAAGGAAGACTTCCAACATACATATATATGCCATTTGAAATTGTCTACTACAACCTTTTTGCCTTTGGTCAATATGGCATGACGATATACACAAAACACTGCCCTGCATTATGATCAACCTAACGGTTTCGAGTCTACATTAAAACAATCAGTCTATTTCACATGTGAAAGACATGGTATTTGACTTATGATCAATCTACATGCAAAAGACAGTATTCAAATTTATTTGACGATGTAAATAACCTCTCATAGAATCTGATACATTTCACACATATACACTTTATCACCTTTAATCCTTAACCTCAATCAATATATTTCTCATTTCATAAAAAAATAGCAGCTAGCAATTTGTAATTTTTCCATGTATCTATCTATGTCGTTTTATTGTGTTTACAATAAATTAAAAGATATAGGGTATACGTGTCATATTGTACCACACTACCTATAACGATGTTTGATTTTACAGTTTTTGTATTATACGGGTCATATGAAACAATACGACCTATATGCGACTAAATGATTGTGTGTGCGTGTAAAGAGTTGGGTGTGTGCAAATAACGAAGTCCGTTACAATATTACTTAAATGAATTCCGCTCCATATATATTCTTAAATTTTAAAATCCAACTACGCATGCAAAATGAATAAATAAATACTATTTATTCAATACGTAGGAATATGAATTTTCTTAACCATCCACCTAACTTTTGTTAAAAGATAATTAGTATGATCTGGTGAGAGTATAAGAAATAAAAGAGAAAACATAATTATATTGCTATATTTGAAAACTCTCTTTGTTTATTGGGCGGCTGTACTTTCCAGATTAGTCCGTACCAATAATAGCAATATTGTAATTATAATATTGCAATTTAAATTAAAATTACTTAATTTAAATAAATTTGACTGTATCAAATTGTCCAGCTAATGCATATAGGCAGTTGAGAAAATGGAAAATAAACTAACTGCCAAGTGAATAGTATCAGCATTAAGAAAAGTCGAATTCGTTGCATTGCCTGCCATAAACCGACAATAAGTGGCTAGACCTACCTACATTAATTAGAGCCCTAATAGGCTTTCTAATTTTAGTTAATACTTCCTGAATTTATGGACATTAAAGGGCCACGTACACTTTTTTAGGGTTACCAGTATATATATATATTTTATGTTATAGAATTAAACTACTATTTGGTTTTGCGCGTTACAAAGAGACGTCAATAATGCTTTACAAACTTGTTTACGCACGCTGCGGCGGTATTATTAACATGAAGTTATGACGGCTCGGTTCTGGAGGCCGAAACATAGATAAAAAACCGTTGTATAACGACACCGACCTTCTTTGATCGTTATCGGTTTCATTCTTCACGGTACCAACACGTTACTGTCAGTCGCTATAACCTACAATAATAAAAGACGGGAGGGCGGACCTTAAACGGTTGGGACGGTGACATTAACGTGACTAAGCTAAAAAAGAAACGTATGAAGTTACGGCGAGTCGGTTGTGGAGATCGAATCACAGATAAAAGATGGTTATATAACGGAAGTGATGTTTTTCAGTCGGATTCGGTCTCAATTTTCATGATACCAGCACTTTACCGTCAGTCGAAATAACCCACAATACCTAAAAAAAACACCATATTTTGAATACAACTCGGTTTTTACCAAAACTTATACCGGGACGTCAAGAAAAAATATTAAACGTAGCCACAAATTATTTTTTTTTTTTAAATTAACGAATGGAAATTATTGAGAAAAAATCATATTATGTTACTAAAAATGGATAAACTTTAACTTTAGAAACTTAATAGAGTCAAAGTTATATTTTACAATGTTAAAGGATTAGTTTTGATAGTTTAACAAGTTGAGGATAAGTTTTGATTGTTGGCAAATAAATTTAGAAACTTGATGGGGTTAAAATGATATTTTAGAAAGTTAAGAGGTTAATATTGACAGTTTATTAAAGTTAAAGGTTTTTTTTTAAATGTATACTTTTTTTATTAAATTAAATATCTAAGTAATATTTCGACCCAAATAAGCCACACTCAACCGTAACATTTTTTTTATAAAACTCCTTTCTTTTATCAGCAAACCATCTCTTATTAAAACAACGCAACCATTAATTAATTCTAAGTTATGAGTAGTGTGTATTAAAGATATCATCACGTAACAATTCAAATTCAAATTATTTTGAATTGTTCCATCAATATTAAAAGAATTCATTCTATCTTTTTATTTTTAAATAATTAAATCTTTTATTTATAAAAATTGCATAGCTGCAAATTTGATTTGGGTGGCCTAATCTATGATGCCACGGTTGAGATTTGATCTTTTGCAGTGAGGGAAGTAAAGGAGTAGGAGTTTGAAAGTTCGATTCTTGATGACAAAAGTTTTATCAGAAAGTTATTGTCACAACATAAACAAGATATGGAGATGATATTTCTGGATAAAGAAGGAACAACGAGAACACGTTTTATTACAAGTGGGGTGCTTTGTGTGTGGATGATAAGTGAACAATATGAGTGATAGTAAGGGATGAACCGTCACCGATTATGAGCCCGTCGATGCCATCGGCATACCTAGCATTTGCTAGGCATGTCGGCCAACCCCCATGTGTGTGTTGGCTATGGTCGGTTATGGCTAGTTACAAAAGTGAAACCATAACCGATGGATATGGTGAAGCCCTTAACCATAACCGGTCGGTTATGTCTTTTTTAGGTTAATTTCACTCGGTCATTGGTTAACGGTTCAACTTTTGCACATCCTATGTGTGTGTTGAAATCATTACACACCTTAGTGATTGTCTTCTTATGTGGTTGTGTGTTTTTTACTTTTTAATAAAACCACTACACATAAAGTAAGCAATAGATGTAGCGATACAAATTTATTTTATATATTCTATATAAAACATGACTAAAGACAAAAAAAAAACTTACATGATTTGTTCAAGTCTAATCCCAAATCTAATTCCATTCTTTCAGAAAGAAGTTATTAACATTTACAAATAGACCGGACATGAGTAACGGTTTTAGGTTTGAATCATATCGAATAATTTTGAGTGACTTTAAATTTTTTTAGCTAACTTTTAAAATGTTATATAATAGATAAAGAGAGATGATCGGTATGTCTATCAACCATTTGTGACAAAATTAACATTAATATGTGTGTGAATAAATATATGATAAAAGTTTACATGTTCCTTGGGAAGTCACTAGAAGTGCAGATATTTTCCATCAAGGATAAGGGTGACACAACCGTTAAATTAACCTAAAATTAGTTTGGTAATTCTGGCAACCTAATTAAGTTTTGCAAACCATTAGTCTATGAATCTTTAGTAAATTCTTTTTAGGTTTTGTTTGATAGCACTCATGTTACGAGGTGGACACGTGCTTCTCCTCAAAATCAAAATCAATTTTAAACTCTTTTTAGTCCAATAATTATTGACACCATTATCAAAATTATTAAATAGTGACCTTATTAGAGGGGACCATTAGGTACTTAATTGCATGTTAAATATTGCTAGTCATTTTACCATTTTAATTAAAGGGTTTTATAAATGGTAGACTTACATATATTTTTCTACTAGGTTAAATCTCATTTTTTACATGGGTTAAATAAATATAACTTGTTATAAAAACAAAAAACCTATACCGACGACATGTCGTCGGAATAGGGTCAACCTGTACCGACGACATGTCATCGGTACAGGGTTAGACTCTATACCGACGACATGTCGTCTGTATAGAATTCCTTTTTGAATTTTTTAAATAAACCCTATAGCAATGACAAGTCGTCGGTATAGGCTGACATATCCCGACTACACCTATCTCGACGACAATCTTGGCTATTGGGATGAGGCAATACCGACGGCATCTATACCGACGACATGTCGTCGGTATAGACTATCCCGACGACAAGTCGTCGCTATAGGGTCAAAAAAAAAATCGTCGGGATAGGGTGATATTGTTGTAGTGCAATTTTGAAGATCTAATATTACATAACTTTTTAATATAAATTTTAGAAACGTTATATAGTTATTTTTTAAAAATGTTTTATAAAAAGAATGAAAGAAATGTTCAAATTATAAAAATGTTTTATGAACAAAGCTAACTTTTTAATTAAAAATGTTTTATAAAAATAATTATAGAAATCATTATTATTTAATAGGAGAGAGAAGCGGGAAACAAAATTTATAATTTTTTTATAGAAACTTGTATCATTAATAGGAGATAGAGACGAGAAAAAAATACTAAGGATGAACATGGGAATGACATGTGGCACCCCAAAACCTTTATTTATTAGTATGTATAGATATAGATTTTCAACCTATTATAAATATATCCAATTCAAAACTTTAATTATATATATCCCCCTCTTTTATAAAATTAGTCTTTTAAATTTACAATAAATACGATTATTGTTATTCCATTGATCCAACTCTAACATTCTCATTCACACTTTCGATCGATTCCAACATCAAACGTTACTTCTGATCGATTTCATCATCCAGTTAGGTATATATGTAATTAATGAAGGGGGTCTATATAATTTTTTAAGTTGGATATATATATATATATATATAAATATATGTAACTAATAAAGTGTTTATGAAGATATATGTAATTGCCCTTTATAAATTGGTCTTTCTAATTAAAATCAAACATTTAAAATAACCTAAACTTGTGTACAATTCTCTAATTTTTTCTACTTATGGGTTTCTGTTTCTTTTATTAGATTCGTTATTCTCTACCCAGTTGACGATTTTATAGAAGTTATTTAATATTGTAAATCTCAACCGTTCATTTGAAGATGGCTTCAGTAATCGTAATTAGTGGTAATAGATTAGGTTTTAGTGGTGGGTCATCATAACGTACGTCACCACGTTATATGTTTAAATTAATGATAAAGACTAATTAATTAAACAGTTGTTCTGGTTAAAAGTCTAAAAGAGCCGAATCCACTATAGAGGATGGTATGTATTCTATCTCTATTTATTTTATAGTAGGTTAAAATCTAGTGTATTACATATGTGTTCTTTACTTTAGTTGTTTATTAGATAGTATAGATATAGATTACGCGTTCATTTCAAAACCAGTATTATATTGAAAGCCACGATGACAGCGCATAAGTATACGTAACAGTACTTTATAGAAAAATGTAAAATTAAAAAAAAAAAGTTGTTTATCTTTCTCTCCTTGCTATTTCTTTGATTTTATTTCCCTTGTATTGAGTTTTTTTTTATAGAAAACGTATATTAATATGCCCATGTGCAAGAAATGTATATATAACATGTGCATGTAGTGCATATATATGCAGATAAAATGCTATTAATATCATACGTTTTAGAAATAAATCTCAAAACATATTAAAATCAACAATTTATATAATAAAAATAGTAAAGGGTTCTCTAAAATACCCCTGTATATAAAAAGATATTGGAGAGTAATTGATTGATATAAAAGAGCAACGTGTCTGTGTTTTAGAGGATCAAGATTTACTTAACCAATTAATATGGTTAACAATATAGGATCTAACTCAAGTAGACAAGTGTTAAACTTCTCATATGATGATGATAACACAACAAGTACTCATCAACAAGATCCTGGTGGTGTGATCAAAGAACAAGATCGGTTGCTACCGATCGCTAATGTAGGGCGTATCATGAAGCAAATCCTGCCCCCAAATGCCAAAATCTCAAAAGAAGCCAAAGAAACCATGCAAGAATGTGTATCTGAGTTCGTTAGCTTTGTGACCGGAGAAGCATCCGATCACTGTCGAAAAGAAAAAAGAAAGACGGTCAACGGAGACGACGTGTGTTGGGCCATGTTGAATCTAGGGTTTGATGATTATGCAGAACCATTGAAGAGGTATTTGCACAAGATTAGGGAGTTTGATGGTGAAAGGGCTAAAGGGGGGGCTAGCAGCAGTAGTAATGAAGATCATGTTCCGCATTCGTCGAATAATTACAGATCTGCAGGTAACCAAGATCCTGGAAAAGCTACTGTTTCACCCTCTCAAAATCTTTTTAAATTCACTGTTATAGATAAAACAAATAGATATAATTAGTTAGGTTCATGTTGATTTAAATACTTGTATGATAGATTATCCTCATGACCCTAGCTGAATAAAAAGAAAAGATGAAGAGAAACTACACTGATTTGCTAGGTTATGTGTTAAATTTGCATCATATCTAGGGTTACAAAATGACCCTGAAACATAATTACTAGATTTTAGGGTGTGTCTTTGTGGATTATGAAGTTTTAATTTGTATCACATGGTGAATGGAAATTTCGAATTTTTTACTTTAATTTGGATCATTTATTTGAAACAAGTTATGCTGTTTTAGGTTAATTTATATTCTATGGCCATTTATTTCTTTGAATGAATTGCATCAAGATCTAGTGCAAGCTTAATTTGTGTTTGAATTCTATATACATGAGTTTTCGGATTATTTTTTTTTAACAGAAAAGCATACTATTTCATTCACCACACAAAGATAGAACAACTATACATACACACACCAATTTATGTCAACAATGCTTTTAAACCATACAAAACCCAAGTTTCTAACCTTAAATCTAACATTTTTGTTCTTAGTTGCAAGTTAAGGAGAGTTACCTCCTGCACACTCCACGATTTTTGACCCAGAAAAATGACTCCCCCTGAAAACTTTGTTGTTCCGGTGCACCCACAGCAACCATATTGTCGTAAAAATGACCCCAAATAATGCTTTCTTCCTCCGTTTTGGTGTTACTAGCCCGTTAGTTTGCTCTACCAACTCCTTGACCGATGTACAATTAGTAACGTTTTGCATTCCAACCCACCTTCCAATCGTCCACCATACTGTTTTTGTAACTAAGCAAGACACCAACGTATGATCCGCTAAATCATCTGCGATCCTGCGAAGCGGACAACTTCTATCACCGGTATCAATTCCTCGTTTGAGTAGTTGGTCTTTGGTTGTTTCAAGAACATAACCATAGAACTCAGTTGTGTTTGAACTGATCTATATGCATGAGTTTTAAGACTTAATTGTGTCAAGAACTTAAACCATAGAATTTTCAACTCGTGAACTTCAAAATGTGACCGAAATGGGTACCATATATGCGTATTTAGATTGATCGAGGAGATCGAATCTCGCAAATAACGATCCTTGAAATAACTCATCCACTGTCTCCACTGCCTGCGGGTGCCTCTCAGAGCACATGGCTTCATAATCATATCTTTTAATTATAGACCGGAACAAAAACGTTTGTCTCAGCATGTAAACACATGAGTTGTTCTGCTTGATTGTTTGTTACAAATCATATGCTATCAGAGAGAATATATTAGTTAAGTTTTATTTTAATTATCCTTATGGTATTGTTGATTTATAAGTTTATCTCCCTTCCTATTTATCTCCTTCATTTGGTTGATCGTCGGCCCTCTTTCCTCGTCGTCCCATTGAGATCTCATCCTGTCTTAGAAACGTATTATACATATATATTAATTATGTTTTATTTATTCTTACATAAAACCAATAATAAACAAGAAATGTGACTAATTAAAGAATTATAATTCTTAATTGGTAACCCTCAACGTGACGTAGCCTACCTACTTGTCAGATGCGATCATAAGAAATATGCCAAACACTCCCAACAATCTCGGAATAAAAAAAGTTTGGCTTAGTAAACCATATACCTAACCCAAGGTTAACATATATCACTACAAGAAAAGGACCCTGTGCCGACGGAGCCTATACCGACGACACTTGTCGTCGGGATAGGTCACCCTATACCGACGACATGTCGTCGGGATAGGCCAAACCCAAAATTTAATAGGGGAGACCCTATACCGACGACATGTCGTCGGCACAGGGTTGAGGCAGATGGAGGGAAAACATGGCGCCCAATGAAAAATTGGGGAAAACCTGTTAAGTACGTATCCAAAATTGGGGAAAACCTGTTAATATATTAAACATCCATAATAGTTGGTTAGATAATACAATAATGTGAGATTAGAAATTGAGACATCTAGGTTATCCAAAATGATACCCGTTAAGTACGTATCCAGCTAGTTTGAGTGCACTACAACGTAACATGTAACATCTCTTATTGCTGGCTTGATTTTACAAAACACTTGTAACCTAGCAATATCATGCGTATATTAGATGTGTTTCTCTTCATGGTGTACATTTGTGAAGATTAATTAATTAGAATTAGGATTAGGAGTATATAAGTTAGTCGTTCTAACAAAAACTAATGTGTTTTTTATATAATTCAGTGAAAAACATTCAAACCGTAAAGCTTTCTGGTAGAGTGGTAGCCTCTTGACTTTTTAAATGAAATGTCATGGGTTCAATTCTCGCTTGGGACAAATTGTTCTAAGTTAAGCCAGGGGGTTTTCCCAGTTGTGGGTTTCCTCCTAGGTGGGTCCCATGTTCAAGTTCGCTACGGTTACAACACATTAAGAAAGACATGCATTACTCACAGGAACTGGGTTGCTCCCGAACAAAGTAGGGTTTTAAAGAAAGTCGTCATAAAAAAGTAAACAACATTAATGTAGGATCAAATCATTTAGCAACCAGTCAAGTACTACTTAAACTTTAAAGGCATGTACTGTTGAAATGTGACAAATTATAAGTCTAGTTTGACTATAGGTACATATATAGTACTGCAATGTTTTGGAGTTAGGGTTCTTGTGAAACCCTAGATTGCAATTAAACATGCTTTATTAATCTATGTTATCAAAAACCTCATCAGTAAACACTTTCCCGCAAAAACTAGGTTCTTGGAAACACGATTCATGGTATCTTTGTGAAGTAAACTATGTTTTAATCAACAAAATCAAAAAACTATGTTTGAAATGATTATTTTTATCCAGAAAATAAGATTTTTCTTTAAAAAATATGATAAAAATTAATTAATTGCATATATATATATATACTATATAATAAATAAAGGTTTTTAGTGCCACGTATCGCCTACATATTCATTCTCATCATTTTTCCCCCTCTCTCTCTTATTTAATGCACTTCTATATTTTAAAAAAAGTTAATTATACTAATAAAACACATTTATTTTAAATTATCCCTTATTAAAAAACTTTAAAATTTAATTATATAACTTTTATTTCAATAAAATAGCAAATAAAAGACAAATTAAATTAAATAGTCATTAACGTATTTTTGAAACCCACTTATATATTAATTTTTACATATTTTGAGTTTGTTTCTATCCTTATTATATGTTACACCTGTAAAATATATACATAAAGATTTTAAAAAATTTATATATTGATATTTTTCACCCCGTGTGTAGACACGTGATCTAAACTAATATATATATATATATATATATATATATATATAGGGGAAGGTTCATAAGAAAACTCAATATTCATGAGAAAACCAAAAAACTACTTATTTAAGGTAAAAAATAATAATAAAAAATTCATAACTCAAAAAATAAATCAAAAATTAAAAAACTGCTTCGGAGACCTTGTTTCCCACGTCGTCCTCGTTCAAAAAAAAACTCGAAAAGTAGTGGGTTTAGTTTAGCTTTTAGGTTAGGTTTTTGGAGGGATGGGGTGTTTAGGTTTTTGGGGGGTGAGTGGGGGGTTTAGGTTTTTGGGGCTGGGTGAGGGGTTAGGTGGGGTGGGTTAGGTTTTTTGGTGGGGGTGGGGTGGAGAGATTAGGTTTTTTGGGGTGGGTTAGGCTTTTTGATTTAGTTTTTGGGTTTAGTTTAGGGTTTTGGAGGGGAGGGGTGGGGTGGGTGGGGGGTTTAGGTTTTTAGGGGGTGGGTTTAGGTTTTTAGGTGAGGTGGGGTGGGGTGGTTTAGGTTTTTAGGGTGGGTTAGGTTTTTGGATGTACTACACATATGCAGTATGAGTTTTTTGATTTTCTTATGAAAATAAGTTTTCTAGTGAACTCACCCCTATATATATATAGAGAGAGAGAAAGAGGAAGGATCATAAGAAAACTCAATATTCATGAGAAAACCAAAAAACTACTTATTTAAGATAAAAAAAAATAAAAAAGTCATAACTCAAAAAATAAATCAAAAATTAACAAACTGCTTCGGAGACCTTGTTTCCACGTCGTCCTAGTTCAAAAAAAAACTCGAAAAAAAGTGGGTTTAGCTTTTGGGTTTAGTTTAGCTTTTAGGTTAGGTTTTTTGAGGGGTGGGGGGTTTAGGTTTTTGGGGGTGAGTGGGGGATTTTGGTTTTTGGGTGGGGGTGGGGTGGGGGATTAGTTTTTTGGGGGTGGGTTAGGCTTTTTGGTTTAGTTTTTGGGTTTAGTTTAGGTTTTTGGAGGGGTGTGGGGGGGTGGGGGGTTTAGGTTTTCGGGGGGGGGGTGTGTGGGGTGGGTTTAGGTTTTTGGGTGGGGGCGGGGTGGGGGGTTTAGGTTTTTGGGTGGGGGCGGGGTGGGGGGGTTTAGGTTTTTGAGGGTGGGTTGGGTTTTTGGATGTACTACACATATGCAGTAGAAGTTTTTTGGTTTTATCATGGAAATGAGTTTTCTAGTGAACTCGTCCCTATATATATATATATATATATACACACACATATGCAGTAGGAGTTTTTTGGTTTTCTAATGAAAATGAGTTTTCTAGTGAACTCACCCCTATATATATACACACACACATATGCAGTAGGAGTTTTTTAGTTTTCTCATGAAAATAAGTTTTCTTGTGAAGTCACCCATATATATATATATATATATATACTAGTTTAGATCCCGTGTCTACACACGGGGTTAAAAATATCAATATATAAAATGTTTAAATCTTTATATATATATTTTACAGGTGTAACATATAATAAGGATATAAACAAACTTAAAATATGTAAAAATTAATATATAAGTGGGTTTCGAAAATACGTTAATGACTATTTAATTTAATTTGACTTTTATTTACTATTTGATTGAAATAAAAGTTAAATAATTAAATTTCAAAGTTTCTATGATTTGATCATACAATATTAATTTAATTTCTTAAACTTATTTCTTAAATGCTATAGATTTATAGTTTATTACATAATATTAACAAGTTTAGCATTTGTGATTTCATGCTACAAAGGTTGCCTATTAATGTGGATTTGTAAACTGTGGATTTTAGTCTCTAACATGTGATTTAGCATTAGGGCGTGCGGAACTAACGAAGGATCAAGAAGCTTTATTAAGTATCTCCCATATTGCTTCGTTTTCTAGTAGTGTAACCCTTGGTCATTAGAATTTATTAATTTTATATATATATATATATATTTAAAGTTTAATGGTTTTTAAGAAGGCATTAGTTGAACCATTTAGGGCAAGGGGTATACCTTGCCATCACTCTGCCCATTACTTTGCCAACTGGGCAGTAGTCAGAAAAGTGATGGGCAAATGATGGTGCAAGGAAAATACTCATTTCAATCACTTTTCCATCACTTTGTCACATCACAATACATTTTAATTTTTTTTTCAAATAATAATATTAAAATTATAAAAATAAATATAACATACAATAAAAATTAAAAACATACAATTTAAAAATTAAAAACATACAACAAAATTACTGAAGCGAAATCGTTCGTAAACATGCTCAATCAAATCCGCCGTCAGTTGATTATGAATTGTTCGATCCCGTATCTCTAATAGGTTAGCGGTTTTTGCGTCGATATCAAGTTCTACAATAGGCGGCACTTCTTCGTCGGGATTGTATTGGCAAATTGCAACTCCGTCGTCCTCTAGAATAATGTTATGCATGATAACGCACGCGTACATGACGTGTCTCATTCGCTTTTGAGACCAAATACGCGAGGGTCATAAAATGATATGCCACTTGTTCTTCAAAAGAGCAAACACACGTTCGACGACTTTTCTCGCCGACTCATGCGCCGCTTTGTAGGTTTAACGTCTTATGCCTTCGGGATAAGTGAGAGACCTGACAATCGTGGCGTAGTTGGGATAAATTTCATCTGCAAGATAATAACCACGTTTATATATAATGTCTCTCAACCACAGCGGTTGTCATGGTCCGGAACATCAAAGCCCGTCGCCTATCGTCTTCGGCAGATGAAGTTGACATGTTGGTATTGATTAGGTGGGGAGTTTAAAAAAAGATGGAGTTTTTATAAAATTTGAGAGAGAATGAGATGAATGTGATAGTGAAAATGATGGAAATGGGATGGGTTTTATAAAGTGTGTGATGGTTTAAAAAACAATTAAATTTTTTTTGAACCTCCAACGGTCATATTGACCAGTCAGCGCGCCTCTCTCTCTTTGGTTTACCCTGTCACTTTTTCGACGCTCCTCGGTCACGCCAATCAAGGGGGCGGTGTGCCTTATGGTCACGGCGTGACTTATGCCCTCCACGTCACCCACGGCGTGAGATTACCGGGTATACCAGATACCCTTAGGTATAGTTGTTAGATAAAATAACCTTATGATTACTCTCTGATTAAAAAGTTCCTTCAACATAGTTTAGTATTAATTAAATTATATTTTAGTGGGTTCGATTTCTTTGAACTTCTTATTTGATGCTCCTCTTCATTGTAAAATTAAAAAAACATAACATTCATGAAACTTTAGAGTTGTATTTTAGTGATCCTCAAGTGATGTTTTGTAAGTTGAGAGTTTACTAAAATTACAAAACATAACATCTATGAAAGTTTATTAAAAAAAAAGCATGTTTACTTGGTTTCAATACTGATCTACTAATGATTTATACTAAGCATTTCACTAGAATCCGAAAAAAATAACTTATTTAATTTAAACAAGATTAAAAATTAAATACGTAATTGAAAAATTAGTTTTTTTTTTTCTTTAAAGGCGATGAGATGAAATTTTATTGAAATAAACCTGGCAAGATGCTAGATACCAATACTAAAATTAAAAAGTTTTTTTCACAAAACTTTTTGTGCGAAAGTCGTAAGAATTTCCGACAACTTTCCCACAAATTTATTTTTAAAAATAAAATTATATTTTTAAAACTATTTTTGTCAGAAATTTGTAGGAAATTTCCGATTTTCCCACGGACATTTTTGTTCTCGGTATTTTATGGGAAGGTCGTTGCTGATTTTAGAGTTTCATGTTTTGTCGTAGTTTTGTGGGAATTTTGTAGGAATTTCCCACAAAATATTTTTTATAAGAAATTTTTATAGGAAAACTGACTGTTTTCTAGTAGTGTACCAAATTTGTTTAAACAAGATGCTCGATCTACTACTCATTTATATTAAGCATTTCATTAGAGTCTGAAAAAATAGCTTATTTAAGACAGGATTAAAAGTTAAATACATAAACGAAAAATTAGTTTTCTTTTTAACAACGATGAAATTACATTAAAATAAAACCTAGCAAGATGCTAGATATCAAGAACAGGTATTTGTTTAAACAAGATGCTTGATCTACTACTCATTTGAATTAAGCATTTCATTAGAGTCAGAAAAAACAACTTATTTAATTTAAATAGGATTAAAAATTAAATACCTAACTGAAAAATTAGTTATTAAGCAATACAATTGAGGTATTTGTTTATTTACTATAGTGTAGGACTCAAGTCATTCTTATTAAACTGAAGTAGATTCTTAATTATATGGAATTAAGTAAATGAAATTAATAAGAATGACTTGAGTCCTGCACTAGAGTAAATTAACCGTTGGCCATTTGGTGCAATGGTAGCCTCAAGACTTCCCATAGTGCAGGTCTTGGGTTCGAATCCTGGCAACAGCAAAAAAGGGGTCTGTAGCCAGGTCAGGGGGTTATCCAGTTGGGGGTTCCTCCTGTGGTGGGCTGCCCTAGATGTTCTAGGTGTTGCCCCGGAAAAACCCAAAGCGTTACCGTTAAAAAAAAGTAAATGAAATTAAAATCAAACAAATACACAATTGGGTCATCTTCCCTAAACCAGGGAAAAGACTCATGCTTCGAGGTCATTCAAAGTCTTCTATGTATGTCTACAAGGAAGATATTTTCGTCATTCAATGTCATAGCTAATTAAATAATAAATAACATCACGTGTCTTTTAATTTGTCTCCCTCGGTAAAAAAAAATTAACGGCAATTTGGATAACTAAAATTTTAATCAAGAGAGATAAAACAAACAAACGTATAATGTATAATCTCACTTATAGTAGGGTCTGGGAATCAAGAGAGGCCCTAAAATACTAATAATTATCATCAACTCATTAAGAGCCTTAACTACTTAAATTGGGGACTATAACCATAACTACCTCACTAGTTGAAGAACTATATTGCTCATTATGGGTTAAAATTTGTTTAGTAATGTTATTATAAGTGTTTAGAAAGACAGAGATAATAATATAGAAAAATTAAGAATGGAGAACCTGGTGACATGGTCAATTTGGAGCAATGTGGACAAAGTACGATTTGACCAAATAGTTAATCAAGTTGAATCATAATAAATGTAAAGACCTAAAATGATATTTTGGTGATAATGAGATTAGACATACCAATGGGTTGAAAATATTAGATTACCAATTCAAATTTTATAAAAAAATTATTATTTTTTATTATATAACTTTTGTTTTATTTGTGCATAGGCTTTGATATATTGTGCTTGATGAGAGCTCGACTAATGATATGGATTGGATATCATCATAATAACCCGCCTCTTAAGAAAATAAAGTAGAAGCGTGAAAAAATATAAATAAATAAATAGATAAATACGCAAAAAAGTACACTAGATATTCAATAAAAAGTATAAATATATATATAATAAATTCAATTTTACAAATAAAAAATCTGTGATGGCTTTTGCTCATAGGAAAATTTTAATATATTAACAGTGTACTTGCAAGTGGATGCACCATCAGAAGTCCACAATCCTAAACATCTATTTGAAACCCTAATTACAAATTTAATATCCTTTAGGGTATAAACTTGTTCTATTTTCATCTAGAAAAAAGAATAAAAACATATTAAAAAATGAACATGTTAACTACAGAAAGAAACTGTTCAACTATCTATCTGCAAATTGTTTATACTACCCTTAAATTGTTATCAAACAGGGGATGTTGTAGGGGCAAAACTGGAAACTGTTTTGAATTTCATGCCATATTCTTATTTTTGCTAAGCTTAGCAACTTTCTAAAAGATATGATGGTGTAAAATTTCCATTTTAACCTTCATCACCACAACATAAAGTATTTACTTCTTGACTTCCATTGTTGCAGAAGACAAATCAACTCAACTCCTCCATTATGTCCAGAAATATAACTGCAGCCAAAACCAAGATGAAGGTAAATCAGATATTTTAGTAATAAAAAGAAAATAAGCTTCATATAAGGAGGGCATTTGGATGTGTGTTTTCAAAGTGATTATTACCAATCAGATAATAATATAATCAGTTAACCAAAGCTAGGTCTACTTAAATGGTTATCGGGTGGACATATAAATCAGAAAATAAAAATCACTTTTTATAAAACACTTGAAAGTAATTATTGCACACACTCACTAAATGCATAATATTTTACCTGAAATTAATAACAACTGGACCAATTAATATGCCTCATCTTCACAATATGGCCTGCAAAGTAGAGACCAGTAGTCATGTTAGAACATGAATAGAATTCTTAATATAGGTGGCGATTTCAACCCATTTATTTAGAAACGGGTCGAGCCAGGTTGTATTTTATTGATATGGGGTCAAATGTAGAAGATTAGCCAAAATGACACACAGATTAAATGGGTCAAAAATCACCCACCGTGTATTCAAATGCTTACAATGTACTAAAATATTCTATTTAAAAGAAATTATCTTACTATTTCAACAAAAACAAGTTTTTTTAATCATATTCAAACTATTTACAAAATAAAAAAATAATACATGTAATGTACTATATATTTATTTCAGAAAGACAGTTCTGTTCACACCCAACCTGAATCGTCCCATGAAAATTCAGTTGTTACCCGTTAACCAACCAGCCAGATTTGACCCATACCTAATTTCTCTACACTTAAAAGCAGACTGAAGCAAAAAAAAAGGGCGTATGAATATGTGTTACCTGAAGCGTGTTGCCTTTTATGTACTCTTTACACTTCAACTTGATCATTCAAGTTTTGATATGATGTAACGCGTTACTCTTGAATTTTTCAAAATGACAATCTTGATGAGAAATAATCACATCTGAGTCATCCTTTCTGAAAAAAACCAAACGATAATCTGTCCAGTTAAGAGATCTTGACTGAAAAAGGTCAACAGAGACTGTCTTTGTGGCTGAGCTTTCCATTTGATTCTTGTGTTTTGACAAAAATCTTTATTGCATACTCAATTGCAATAGACCACATACATAAAGCAACTCTTGTGGTGGGATTTTAACTTTTGAGATCTTCTAACCATGACCTTTAATCACATATTAATTATTTCCATTGCCACTCGAACCCGATGCAATAACTCCTCAACGTCATGAAAGTTAAAATCAAGAGCTCTTTTGATGGCCGATGAAATAGCCTCTTCTTTTGAACTAGTGGCTGCAAATGCAATCCTTGATTTCCTTGAGGCTTCCATTGCTGAATTTACATGTTGTGTCTGCAAATTATTCCAGAGTAAAAATCCCATAAATATGAAGTTTTCATTGATTTATTGTAAATAGGTTGATTTGGATGTATATAATACCAAATGGTTGCCTAAAGTGTCTTCAAATACTTACCACCTCTTTAATCGTACTATTAAAAAAATTTATTATTATTTTAGAACCCAACCTGGTCCATTTTGGCCCGTATTAAAAAATATACCCAACCTATCTGACCTGCCCATTTTTCCACCTCTACTTTATTAGCTTTTAAGAGTGAACTAACAAAAAATTGATTATTTTAAATGCCCAATGGGTCAAATCGGTAAAGTTGAAAAACTCAACTAGAATAAAATGGGTCAAATGTGTTGCCCAAAGTGTATTCAAATGCTTACAACCTCCCGAATGGCATTTTTTTAAAACTTAGATTAACACTTTACAATTAGCTATTTATAAAATCATAAAAATAGAGAATAAGTTTGATGGGTCAACCCATAGTTACCTAATACGTGGTTCGCTCCGGTACGGGTACGCGGTTCGGGTACGTAATTCGCTAGAGTTAACGTATTCGGTACGGAGGGGGGTAGGTTCATTTCGGTACGAACCGGTACGGTGTACCATGTAGTTCGGTTCGATGTACCTGAATGAAACATAAGTTCAAATACAATATAATACTTGTCAAATTCCAAATCTGATTTTTTTTTTTCAAATATGATACTACAATCTTCTAGTAGGATCAACTCTCTTCTCTTTTAATTTTTTTTTTCCTAATCGAACATCTACATTAGCTGCTATAGCATATAATAGAAGTCACGTTATTTTCAAGTTATTATTTATAATTTATCAAATATATTTATTAGCCGAGATTATCTTTCCATCTCAATCTCATTCCGAAATTATCCCAATCAATCTCATTACCTGTAAATTAGGACAGCTATATATTTTTGAATTAATTTGTAATTCTATCCAAAGATAACTCTCCTTTGTATTATATATTTTCGGGATATGTTAATGAAAAAGGCACGACAGAATTATACCGATAATAATATTATATCCAGTCTAAAATTAGATTGTGCTCTTGGTACTTAAATCATCGCCATCGTCTCCATCCTCCCTAATCCCTATTAGATCAAGAGAAAACCCTAAAAGACACCTCTTGCTTAATCCCGTCGATCTAGAGAGAGAAAGTGAGAAAAGGTAATAATCCCAAAATGGCGAACCAGGTAATAATCCAACCAGCGAATTCGATTCCCAAAATCGCGAATTGGGCAGCAAAGGTACAACGATTTCATACTATCGGATCGCCGAACCATGGTTATTAGATCGTCGAACCAGGTAACTCGAATACGCCGTACCATAGCGATTTGGTACGATGCGAATTTCGTTTTGGTACATCGCGATCCAATACGGGGATCGCGGGGGTCTGAGCGAATTCGGTAACTATGGGTCAACCTAACCCAACTCGACACATTTTGACCCGTATACCCATCTGGCCTGGCTATTTTCTGGCCCTAACTATGGGCTTTCAAGAGTGAACTTACAAAGTCAAGAATCCGCATAAAGTTGGGTTTGTTTTTAGCAGAAATAACATGATTTCCAGCCACTTGATTAACACCCTTAGCTAATGCCGCCTTGTCAGCGGCCGCCGGGTTGTTCAAGTTATCAAGATCAGAAGCGGAAGCAGAGGAAGAAGGAGACTCGCCTATCAAATACAATATTGAATAAGTATCAGATAATGTGATATTTACTAATCAGAATCAGATAATTAGTTGTGACAAAACATGTTGTGGGAGATGGTGTTTTAATGTCTTTCTATGCTTGAAGTTGTAAAAATCATTTTTGATGTTGTTGCGTGTTTTGGCAAATTCTAATTAATTAAGTAATAGTAGATAAAATGACCAATTAGGACTTACCGTATATTATTATAGTATTTCCATTCCATAATGACAATTTATTTCTTATCAACTATAACAATAATTTTACATATCCTCCTGATAATTACTCCTCTCCAAAATTATTATCCATACTTCTATTTTAATTTATACCAAAATAATTGTCCACATTCAAGACAGGATGGTTGTACTTCATTAATTTCCTATTATACCCTTATCTGCCTTCATCATTAAATATTGCAAGTTTTCCAAATAAAGTTGAGATTCTGCTAATTAAAATCTGCATGATTGTACATCTCTTAAACGTGTCTTTTTTTGTCGATAATAATTTTGGGACAGATGTAGCTTTGTTGAATTCTTGCAGCAGGTATGCAACCGGATATCATGCCTAAATAATCAGATGATCACTTTAAATACACACATCCAACAAACCCACGATGCAACATCTAAAAAAAATGATTTAAAAGGGCAGAAAATAAGAAATAAAAAATACTGACCCGTGGGACGTATATGAAGAGACGCTTGCAACTCGTTCGCATCTTTGCAAGCGGTTGCATGTGAAGAGTAAATAACTTTCATGTAAGCAACCTCCATGCATTTGTAGGCCAAAGATGCAGTTGTCATCTCCTTGGTTCTCTCATATTCATGAGCACAATACCTGATAACCAATGATTAATGAAAAAAAGTTAACCAAACGAACACATATAAAAGAAAAATATATCCAGTATCCATAGAACTTATTTTACATTTATTTTACTATAAAAAACTTTAGTCAGGGTACGTGCATGCATATCTTGGTTTCCATGTAGATCTGTCTATGTTATAATGTTCTTTGGATATGCATTTAATGGAATGCACTACAATAAATAAAAAGTTACTTTTTTTTTCTTTTTGCACAAACTTATTTCAGGGTATACACGCAAGTAACATGGCTTCCATGTAGATTCACATATTATAAGGTTTTTTTAAAAAAAGATAGAAATATAAACAAACAATTGTCCTAAAATATACTGATCAATAGAAAGGGCCAATATTTATTACTTACTCGCATAATTTAGCGGTGCTACTATAAATGGACTTTGATTGAATCATATCACCATATCTCCCCGTTTGGCTGTGACAAGATTCAAATAAAGAGGCTACATGAAGAAATTTAAGGGCTGCTTCCATATAAAGAGCTCTACTTTCAAGGCTTGATCCAGCATTCTGCATATATTGGCGAAATTATGAAAATTATTATGGGAAACAACAAACATAAAATCCTAGGAATAATGACAGCAGAAGCGAGGTTTCAATTTCGCCCATTTACCTAAAAAGATAGCCTTTAAGTCTATCTTTATAAGTATAACTTTTAACTTTGAAAAAATGAGGGAAGTGATAACATGGGATCAAAGGATTCACCTTTGAGAGGGGGCAATGTAATTGAAATAGTTTTGCTTTTTATTTATATTTTTTTAAGTTAGTTGGAAGTTATATTCTTAATCATTGCCCCAAGGGCTATGGTTAGCAAAACTCTTAATTTAATGGGTATACTATTTCCAAATTCTAATCATACTTAACACACTACATTCTTTCAAATTCAAGAAAAACAAACATATTTTTATTTTTTTAAGTTAGTTGGAAGTTATATTTTTAACACATTCAAACATTTAGATTATTATTGTAAGGATGTTATTTTCATATCACAAAATAATGCAATAAGTATTTATATAAATTAAAATTTGATGAAAAAGATTTTGCGGGTCAACTCAACCTGACCCGTACTAGAAATGGTTTGTTTTGACATGTTATCCAACCAACCCATTTTCTCATCTATACATGACTAAAGTGGGAAAACCATAGAACATAATAAAGACCAAAATAAATGTGAACAAAAATGAGTAGAACCTTAACACGATCAGCCATATGCTTAAGATTAGTCGCCTCTCTTAAAGCATTTGTTGTAGCTTGATTAGATAAATCCCTAACGAGAACAACAGTTGAATCCTGACTTTTTTCCTTGTGTTTTTCAGGCGTGGGATTTTTTGTATTCAAATGCTGATTTCTATTCTGATTCTGAGCTTTTTTATTATGTTTTAATGCCGTCAATGACATATTATTACCTGCATTTTCTTTCCGTTCAGTTTCACCTTGACCCATTGGTGGCAAAGAGTTTGACTTTCCTTTTACTGAAACATCCTTTTTTGAAGGTTTCTTGGAATCTTGAATAGAATCAGTATCGATTCTAACATTTTTGTTCATTAATAACTCCTTCGATTTGTTTCTTCCTCCTTTTGATTTTTCCTCATGAGGTTGGGTATCAACATTATTGATCAAATGGTCAGCACCTCTAATATTCATGATTCTCATAGGAGAAGAAGAAACTGACTCCACAGGTGACCCTTTTGATTCCCGGTTATTTGGCTTACTTTTATGAGAACCAGAAACCTTTGAAGAGCTTGAAGTGGCAGCATGAACAGTATTTTGTCTTGAAGAATTTGTTGACTTTACGTCTTTGATGTTTTTAATTTTGCTTGCAGAGGTTCCCTCATCAAATGACTTTAATACCCTTGACTTCTTTTCCTTCATGGTGATAAGTTCATTTGTTTCTTTCACATACTTCCCTGTACCGTCAATTTCATTAATTCTTTTTCTTTTCTTTGCAACGTCTCGTTTATCAATTTTTCCCATGTGGGAGGGTCCACCATTACCATCTGTTTTGACTTTCTTGAAATTTTTGGGAAAATCTTGAGTATTCTCTCTTTTGTTGCCCCTCTTGGAATGATGAATGTTACTACCTGAAAAAATGTTATATCAAGGAAATGAAATATACAGTTTTGGATAGATGTGGTAATTTATCTTCAAAGAATTAATGGGAAAAAAAAATAAAATTAGCTACAAGGGAAATGGTTCGAAAGTGATTCCATGTGTGTTCCAATATTCACAACCTCCTAATTCGCTTTATTACAACAGTTAGATAACTATCTACTTATTTTAGTAGTACAGATTTTGTAAACATACTTAATAGGGGCGTTCGAGGTCCAGCTTTGAAACCGGCCAAACTGGTCATCACTTCCGTTTAGCAAGCAGTTATTTTTACTTTTTCAAACAGGTGGATTGGTTTAAAAACCTCCTGGTATCAAACCCGACTGAACCATTCACTTAATCCTAGTAATATAACAAAAGCATAAATATGTTACATAGTCCTAGGAAGTTTTCTCCTTACTAGTGTAAAATTATTTTTTCTCTATACTTAAAGTTGTCTTTTCTCTAAAAATCAGTAATTAATATGTTTCAGTGTTACATAGTCACAGAAGTTTCAGGTTGGCCCAATCCGTGCCAAATGCTACCTGTTTTGAGGCCCCAATAAACCATAAAACCAAACCGTAGTGAAGGTTTGGTTTGGTTTCAATTTTTCAACGGTTTGGTTTTGGTTTACAAATATTAAAAAACAATTGCCAACAGTTTGTCTCACGAATTAACCTAAACACCGTCAAAACTAGACGTGAAAACCCCTAATTTTAATATATGTCTCACGAATTAACCTAAACACCGTCAAAACTAGACGTGAAAACCCCTAATTTTAATATAGAAATTGATCACAAAATCAAAGAAAATGGGCAAAAAGTGTTGATGGGTCACCCGACCCATTTTGACATGTATAAAAAAAACACCCATTATGGTTTGTTGCCTAACCCGCCCATTTTGCCACCTTTACTTCCAGCATAAGTGTAGTGGAAAGTTACTCATTTACTTACAAATGGGTCAATTTGGGTTACAGACTTACAGATTATAATTTTCTAATCATATATAATTGCACTAACAATTTATAACCCTTTTTGACGGTACAAAAAGATAACCCCTTTCAACTCAAATGCAATTCGACCCAGCTATTTTACCACCTCTACCAAAGAAACATACAAGCAAGTACAAATCAGCAATATCAATGAAATACCTTCATCTGCGAAGTTCTCACATAATTTAATGTTCTCTTTTTGCTTTAATCTCTCCTTTTCCACAATCACATCACGAGACTGGCAAGAATCTTGAAATGCTACTTCATTAACAATAGGAGACTGATTTACACCATTCAAGCTTCTGGTTTTATATGAGGTGTGAAGTTTCTTCTTTGAAGAATTAGAAGACATTGAAGGCCCGTCCTGGTTGGCTTCATTTGGTAAATCTTTTAATGCAGGCTTTTTCTTGACACCAGAAGATGAAACTTGTGAATCGAAATGTTGGTGGGTCCCATCTAATGAGACGACTGCTAAGTTGGGCCTGCCAGGATGGACGGGTTGAGAACCTTGAACGGAAGGACCAGGAAAATGAAAGGTTAAAGCCTTTGTTGTTTCCTCTTCACTGATGCTACATCGATTCATTCCAGGCCTAGAGACATATTCACCAAAACAAAGCATAAACAAAGAAACTCTTTTATAAGGGAAATATACAATAAAAAAAATTGCGAGTAGTTTTTAACCAATAGCAGCAGTGATAAGGGACTAGAGGTGACAATTTTGACCAATTCACTTATGAAGGGATCAATTGGAGGTTGGATCAAATGGGTTAAACATTTAGCTAAAATGGAAATGGGTCAAAGGAGAGGTCACCCTAAGTGTAGTTTTGATGCATACAACCTACTAAATCGTTTAATTAAGAATTAGATTATTATTATTGTAATCATACTTAAAGAGTTAACACATAAACTAATTATTGAAACAGAATTTTGAAAATTTGGAGAAAAAGTGTTTCTGGTCAACTCGATCCAACCATTTCGACTGCACCCAAAAGTTACCCTTTTGACCCATTACCCATACCGACCGCTCATAAATTGAGTTTGACAACACAATCATGGAGCCCCTAGAACATGGCAAACACGTGGACCTTAAATATGCAAAAGTTGTGGAACCCACTGAAGGGGTGACTCTACGGGCCTGGGCCAAAAATTGTCAGGCCAAATCATCAGACAGAAATTTAAAGTTCACGGCACATGCAAAAGAGGAACTTACAGCCAGTCAAGCATGCTACAAATCCACTTCTCAGGAAGGCTGCCCGGGTTTACGCCAGGTGGCAGAAGTCTCCATTTCTCACACTTATCACAGCAAACCCAATCTTCATTGACCACAGGAACTACCGTAGACACAGCTGCATCAGATTCTGGCCCAATGCCAATTGTAGATGAAGATGGTTTTTGACTTTTCTTTCCATTTAATTTTTCTTTTAATGAACGGTTATTTTCCAGTGTGTTTTTTACGTTAATGCCCTCCAAAGGTTTCTCCAAACCCGTTTCTTCATTATCTTCCTGTTCTAAATCAAGTTCCCCGAAGAAATCTTTATAAGTCTCTTTGACTTTTCCACTGTTTTTCTTGATGTCTTCTGTATAGCTTTTTGACCCGTTATCATTTTTCTTAGTTTTAGACTTAAAAGATTCACTCTTTAAACCACCTTCAGCTTTCCTTTGGCCACCTGAAGTTGAAGTCATATTCCCAGGGGCAAAATTGTCCACACTCGTTTCCATCTTTGGTAGAACACCGTTTGTTGATTCCATAGAGACGGAATTCTTTTCAGTTGACTTTGATTTCTCTCCAGTGACATTTTGGTCAACTTTGACCAAATCAGACCCATGAACTGCAGTCACCGTACTATCTTGGCTCCCCTTGTGCACAGGCCCACAACTATTATCCTCTGACTTTTTTTCGGTCAAGTGCAAAACATCATATGGAAGAGGAGATAATAAAAGACTTCCAGAAACCGGAAATGATGTCATCATCTGTTGCAATATTAAATTTAAAAACTTGTTATTTTCACTTCTGAAATTTAGGAAGATCAGAGAGAAAGTTAAAAGAACGTTTTATGAACTGTTATAATGACAAAACTACCCTAAAGTATAATCAACTTAAATTACACATGAAGGGTAAGATCATTAGCTTTCGTTGACAAACCTACCTAGACCAAAACATAGTTGTCAAGGCGCATAGGCCTCGCCCGGAGCCTAGTCGCAAGGTGCAAAAAAGGCGAGGGTTTTTTTAAGCGAGGCGCATAGTATAAAATACCATTTTAGGGGTTTTAGGCTTTTTTTAAGGTTGATACCATGCTTGATCAGGGGTTTTAGACAATTTCAAACAAATTCAGACGAATTTTTGGCCGAACTTGGCCGGAAAACGCACCCGGTAGCCTGAAACTGCGCCTATTCAGGCAAGGCGTGTTCCCTGCGCTGCGCTTCTGCGCCTAGGCGCGCGCCTCCCGTGCTTTTGACAAACCCAAATTGCACAAGAAGGGCATACTATTAAAACTAGAGGTGACAATTTCTATCCAATTTACTTGTGGGTGGGTTGAAAATGGGTTGAAAACCGCACAAAATCAGTTTCGAATACACTTCCTTTTCCACTTTTTCCAACTCGAGAACAAAAAATTATCACATTTTCTTTTCCTTCCTGCTCTCTCCTAATTTAAACTTCTCTCTCGATTTCTCCCCAGACTCAAGAACATAATATTGGTAAAACTACATACCTCAAGAATACTAGTGGGAGACTCATCTGGGACATCTTGAGGCCCATGAAAAAACCCGTCACTATTTACAGGGCTGGCTTCCAATGAAGATGAAGGAGACATATCAAGCCCAAGCCCACTGTAGATTTCAGCATTTCTTTTAGTCAACATGTTATCAGAGCCCATTTTAATTCGAACCTTTAGAGACTTCGGGTCAGAATTGTCAGCAAAATCGGTAATCGCTTTTGATTTGTTACCACAAGATGTGTTGACTTTTTGTTTCAATTTACCGTTTGACTTTGACTTCCTAGGTGCTGACCCTGATCCGGCATTAATTGAGGCTGGCCCATTTCCTACGGGCTGTGATGCGTTTGATTGGGAAACAGAGTTCTGATTACCAACCTGCATAGTCATACAAATTGAAACATTTATGCAGAACAGTATCACAAGTAGAAGAAATCAAAATCTTGTAGGAACGTATATATATTCATACCCTTCACACACTACCTACACCAAAAAATCATACATGTAGCCAGCGACGGATCCAATATTTCATACCAGTAAAGGTGGCAAATGGCTGGTTGGGTGGGTCAAAAGACTCAAAACAGGTGTTTAAAACAAGATGGGCCTGGTTGACCCACAACACCTTCTGTACAAAATTTATTTTGTTCTTTACAGATATTGAGTCAGATACAGTTATAAATATTATGTTGTATGAATACTATTCTGTTTCGTAGACAAATAATTTCATTCTCTCTTTTCTTTAAGTGTGAATGTACTTGATTATAATTCTGAAGGTGTGGTTAAAATTTGTGGCTTTAATTCAAGAATTAGAACATTGATTAAGCTATCAAAAAACAAAATCAATAACTATAGTACTAATGGAATAACAGATGTGAATATATTGTCCCAAACTCCAAAAAAGCCCACCTTTATATGTGCATTATTTGGAGAAACGGGTGCACTATAATTAAGATCTTTTGGAAGTGTGTTTGCATTAGGCCAAACAGGAGAGCACTGATATGTGGGCAAAAATGAACCGTAGCCCCCAAATTTCGCCCCTGCAAATAACCACAAATTTGCATCAATATGTTTCAACTCTTTTAGTCTCATCTTACAAATAATCAATTTAACTCACCCAAATTTTCAGCTGAAACGCCACCTTCAAAATCTTTCTGGCAATGTCCCAAAACATTTTGAATTTTCTCATCCTTCAACAATTACAACAATGAGTTTCATTTAAAAGCAGACAACCGCACAATTTTAAAGCTAGAGATAGTTAGGTAAGTACACATTTATCATCATAATCAGTTTTCTTATATCAACTCCTTACTTGATCATCCAAATCTCTTTATTTTGGCACTAAATAAACAGAAAATCATACTCTAAACAAGTTTACCCAAACACACAAAATTGATTAGTGCCAATTCATCTGGCAATCAGTTTATACGCATATCCAAAGACCATGCAAAACTATGGAGTGAAGATAATTTTTAAACTTATTATTATTTCAATTTGAAGTCCCGATAATCATCTGACTGTTTGGGTAAACTGATTATGATTTTCTAATTGGACACTCGGGTGAGATATTGTTGTATGACTACAGCTTATCAGGATAAATGTAAAAAAAGTAAATTACCAAATTACCCCTATCTATAAGCAACTGATATCTAAAACTGAAAGTGCACATCCAAGATCTAACACCCCTAAATACATTAAATACATCAATTAATTAAGGATGATACTTGATAAGCTTCAAGTGAACAATGTCAAATATACTCACATCCATAATTACCTTACTTAAGGTTAAAAAAAATTCATTACCGAGTATATGCATATAACAAATAATAATCAAAACCAAATGATGAAATTAACAATTGCTTACAATATAAGAGAGAGATACATCAGGATCAATTGTTGAATCACCATCATAATCATCATCATCATTATTATTATTCTGAAAACATGCCTCCCCTTCTTCAATTTCAGCATCTAATTCCATCTTCTCACCTTCAAAACAATACCTAGAACTTAACCCCTTCCTCTCATCGCTACTCCCCACAGAAATCATCCAAAACAAATTGTATTTTTCTACAAACATATAAAAACACATTATATATCTTGAAACAACAAATACTTGCTCCACAGAAGATAAAACTTGAAAATCTTATCGACCCAGTTTAGATAACCGAAAACCCATCAAAACCCACAAAGGATTTCTCCGGAAACATCAAGATCGGAACTAAAAGATAAGTAATTAATTAATTACCAAAAGTGACTTTTAGCTGATTGACCGATCTCTTGATCAGATACTTGAAAACTGTGGAAACTGGAGCAGGGTTATTGCGAACTTTTGACGATCTTCGTTTAGACAAAATCAATGAGCAGGGTAAACGACAGAAAACCGGGGGAGAATCTGGTTTGGGGTTCACCGGCCGCGTATTTCTTCACTAATTCTTTATTTTTTTTTTAGAGAATTACAGAAATGGTACTTTATGTTTATATCATTTTACAATGTATGTTCTTTCCTAAAAAATATTAGAAATCATCCTTTAAGTTTATTTTTTTTTGCAGTTTACGTCCTTTAGCCTAACGAGCGTTAACTTTTTCAGTTAACTTCAGTCATGTGTCTTGCACATGAGGGTGTTTTGGTATTTTTACCCACAAAAATTGTAGCACCATGGAACCACCACCACCACCGCCCCCGCCCCCACCTGCCACCACCACCCTCCACCATTGTCAACACCATCACTACCACCATAAGCAACCACCGCCCTTCATTATCTACACCCGCTACCACCAGTAACTACCACCACGAAACCCTAGCTTCCTTAATCGACCACCATCGCCATACATCAGCCATTACCTGCAACCACCACCACGAAACCATATCTTCCTTAATCGACCACCACCGCCAGTTCTCCACACTCCAGCCCCCTCCCCTCTCACCTTCTTAAGAAATCCGTCGCTCTTAATCGGCGGCAAATTAACCCCCTCATTGAACAGAGAATCAATGGTGGTGAAGTACGGAAACCCTAGATTCTTGTCAATCATCGTCGTCTCCAGTGAAGGTATAGCTGCCTTCAGCACTAAGTATACCGTCTTCACATTAAATGTTAGATTCTTCACTTCTGAAAAAGCTTCATCTCTTGGCACGTAAACATCGATGCTTCGTGATTCCGGTAACGGATCTGAATTTGAAATTCGATTCAGTAAATTAGGGTTTCATCAAATAGTTGCAAAATCAGATTGAATAATTGAATACCTGATTTAGTGGGAGGTCGACTGGTTTTGCAGCGCCTAGGGTGAGGGTAATCTTTGTTGCCGAGCACCGGACGAGCCAGATCGGGATCCTTGTCCGGTTCGCCGAGATCGTTGTATACATCGTAATCGTAGATTATATCTTTCTTTTCGCGAGGTTTATCGGAGACTCCCTCGCCTCGGAGAATCGCTAGCTCCTTCTCCCGGAGTGATTTTAGGCCGCTCAGCGTCGCTGATGGGAGGCAAGATACCTACGTCACGGTCACCGGAAAACGCAGTCACACGGTATCTCACCGGCGTCGCCGATGGGGTGGTGGTGCTCGTGGTTGCTGGAGGCTAGGGTGGTGGTTGGCTGCTGGTAGTGGTGGCTGGTGGTGGAGAAAGGGTAGAGAGAGAGGGGGAGTTGAGAGAGAGAAGATGTTATCTTTATATATATTCTTTTTTAATTTCATAATTTTTTTTTGTGAGTAAAAAGATCAAAACACCCTCATGTGTAAAGCATATAACTGGAGTTAACTGGAAAAGTTAACCTCCGTTAGGCTAAAGGACGTTAACTGTAACATATTTAAATGTAAAGAATGATCTCTAACATTTTTAGGCTAAATGACATAAAGTGAAAAATGGTATAAACATAAAGGATGATTTCTGTAATTTACTCTTTTTTTATATTCAAATGGTAATGCTTATCTTTATTTCATTATTTTTGTTTAGAAATCACGCAATTTTTTAGTTACTATTACTAAGATATTTTTTTCACCATGTTTTAAAGTTTTACGGTTTATACCTTGAATTTTCTTGAGAAATGATGTGAAAACTAAATTAATTTGGTTTCTGGTTTTTTTATTTTTTGGTTTACGGAGAGTTCGTTGCCCAAGAAAGCGAACTTAGACTTTCATCTCCTGAATCTGTTGTCGTGGCAAACAGACATGCAAATCTGTTGTCATGGCAAATGGACCTCACCATTTTTATTAATTTGTAGTTCGTTTCCATTCACCAGCGAACTTGGTTGAGTCTGCTTCCACCACTAAGCAATAGCAGACCACCCGTAAACCAAACATATTTCAGAATTAACTTATAAACCAAAATAGTTTTCAAAAATACTCCGTAAATCCAAAATATTATTTATACCCCTGTTAATATTTTTTAACGGAAACATATTTTATTAAGAAGATAAACAACCTAGGAGTAAGGAGCTAGAATCATACATAGGAAAATTTTGTAAAATAAAATTACACCAAGATGTCCACTTTGATGAGGGAATTTTTGACTTGTTTTTTTATCCATATATGCATGTTTTTTTGTAATTTCTTTCATAACCTCTGAAGTAGATACCAGTTTGCTGTTAAATAATTTGTTATCGTGCTTTCTCTATATAAACCATAAAGCAGTTATAGATGTTTTGTATAACTGTGTTGTTTGAGATGAGATTTGGAATGCTCTTTGAGACCTCCACAACTTCTTCCACCATGTCACAAGAGAGTGGAGGGAAGTTTGCGCCATGCACAAATCTACGTCCAAATGCGTCTTGCAAGAGAGCAGGATGCAACTAGATGATTGGCCGACTCCATAGCCTCATTACAAAAACATGCAACCAGAGGAGTTAGTGTTTACACATCGTTGTGATAATGCCCACCGTGGTATTATGTTTGAAGTCGTCTGCCACTTGAAGCAATTGACCTTTAAGGGAACCCACTTAACCTAACATGTGTATAACATTCTTGATTAAACGTATCATTACTAAATTGATATTGAACCCATTTCGTAATTTCTTTCATAGCCTTTTTCTTTGTTGAACCCCATTTTTGGGTTTAACTCATGGGAGTCTTGGGGAAACCTTTTAGCATTACTAAGTTGATATTTTTTATGTTTTTGATGTAGGGAAAGCTCTGGGATAAGCCATGGGATTCGACTCGTTTGGATTTGGGTTTCTCGTGAAGACATACTTCTCTTAACAATTGTTCGTGGTGGTATTGTTCGTACCTCTTATGAGTAGGGATGAGCATCTGGTACCGAGTACCCATACCGTACCGATAAATTCAGTACCGGTATCAATACCCACTTTTATATAAATGCGATACCGATATTTTCGGTACTGGTACAGTACCGAAAATTTCGGTACCGGTACCGTCTAGAGGTGAACATTTTGTAACGAGTACCGGTGTCATACCGACAAATTTGATACCAGTACGGTACCGATCTCATCCCTACTTATGAGGTTGTTTTTAAACAAGTTTTTTGGTTGTAAAAGAGCAGTAAAGGTTTTTATTGGTTTAAAAGTTTGGGTGTTATATCCATCAAAGATGGTGTACTTTAAACTTTCCTAAAACACCACCCAACCATATCTAACTACCTCGCTAAATAAGTTATTATTTTTTAGTAAAAAAATAAAGAGTAGAAGTCAAGAACCAGATGAATTAACATAAATGCCCCAACCTGTAGAGGAATACGTGAAACACACGCCTTTTTTATTTTAAAATTTTATAGTTATGAGTTTCTTTTTATAAACGTAACCTTATCATGTGGTTTATTATAACAAATATAAATATATAGAATGTTTATAGTTAAATATATAAACTTTAAAGTTGCAATCAGTTTACTTTAAGGATGACAATAAGGTGTAAACGAATCGAACCGAACCGAACGAAGCCTTGTTCGTGTTTGTTCGTTAAGCATTTAACTTGTTCACGAACACTAACAGAACGAAATTTCATGTTCGTGTTCGTTCATTAAGGAAATAGATTTGTCACGAACGTAACCGAACGAATGCTAGTTTAGGACTTTTGATGTCAACCCTAATGTTTTCCGAAATTAACATTTAATAAGATCATTTTCATATCAAGTTTTTTGTACTTGTATCGAACTTACTTTACTTGGTTAATTGTTAGGGTAAAAAATAAAATAAAATAAAAATTAAAGAATATAAAAGTTTAGATAGAATAAAATATATACAAAAATCTTTAATGAAAAACATAAACAAACGACACATGAACGAACACGAACATAAACGAACGTTCACGAACACGTTACCGAACGTTCACGAACACAACTGAACGAACGAGACCTCTGTTCATGTTCGTTCATTTAGTTAATCGGACGGAATTCCTTGTTCATGTTCGTTCATTTACAAAACGAAAGAACGTAAACGAACTTTCCGCCGAACAATTCACGAACTGTTCGTTGAACCGTTCGATTCGTTTACAGCCCTAGATAACAACATGAAATGAAGTGCATAAGAGTTTTATTATACCTCATGAATATCAATATCATGTCGTTTTAATAAAATCATTTGATGCAATTTTATACTTTGGCATATATTATTTACAGTGATGATCCATCCTTATGTGTCCGAATAATATCTATATTTAGGACTGAGCTCCATTGGTTGAGGTTTCTAGTCACAACCTCGGTACTTCATATAATTTTCGAATATCTGAATTATCGACTAATCATTTCATCATTTGAGGTTATCTAAATGATCGGGAATTTTCCAAATGTGTCTTTACTTGTTGAGACGTTGGGAAAACATTTGTCTATACTTGTCTTATGAGTGTCTGATCTAGATGTTACAAGCTTGGCCTAAAGTTCTCGACATGTTATACGTCTTGAACAATCTTATCAACTAGATAAAACAAGCATTCACAATATTTTGAGGGTTGATATCAAAATCAAACTTTATATATATTTTTCATAAGATGACAAATAATTTGATTTTTAAAATAAGTGTGAATGAAAAAATAAGTTGAGTATAAAGTTAGTTGACCCAACAAAAGAACGTGTTCTATATTAAAAAAAAATGTCAATTGTCAAGCTTTTGACTTGGTAAATTTCTTTGTATATTTTTGGAGTTGGTAGGTACAACCGATACTCCGATAGACATAACTTCATATATTAACGTTGGATTTTTTTACTAAAAAAATCCAATTAAAATACGTTCATGCATTTTTCAAGTTTCTTTATTTTATGTTTTTATATCTTTTATTGTTTAACCACAACACTCACACTCTTTCTATGTGTTGCCCATCCTCTTTCTATTTTTAATGTAAAATAGTTCATGTATAAGTATGACTACACATATATGAATAATCTTTTCAAAATTAATAATATGTCAAGAACTACTAGACCTGTGTAATGTGTACGTTGGGTTTACAGAGTCTTTTAGCCGGCTCTAACACTAACGGGTTATTTTAGGTTTGTTGCCTAAAATACATTTTCTTATTAAAAGGAGTCTTTTAACTCGTGGACGTAGGTCACTTTAGCCATCACGTTGAAAGATTAATTTTGATTAAAGATAATTATTAATATTAGTTTATTAATTATTTAGTTGGGTTCTTATTAGACTAGGAGTGAGTTTGTTTATTTAATAGTTATTGAGTTGGGTTATGATTAATTTAGTTTTAGTATAAATAGAGGGTTTAGAAGACATTGTAAAATGTGGTTTTGATTTTCAATATTAATAAAAGAGTCAATCTTGGTTGCGATCAAATTCAGTGTTTGTGTTCTTAGACCTGATTTCCAACACACGTTACATCTTGTGTCTTTACTGTTTTTTATATTTGTATTTTGTGTGTGTGTTTGTTCCGCTGCGTACGATACCTACTCTGATTCCTAACAATGTATGTATATTTATTGCTTTGAATATGATATATACACTTATGTAACCATGTTTGTTTATTTCTCTCACCACTTATGATTACTACATAGATTTACATGTGTATTTACGATCTTCACGATTCTTAACATATTATTATTTATGAAAGTTCTAATACATTACGATCCTCATGATTATTAACAAATTATTATTTATGAAAGTTCTAATACATGTGTGTGTGCATGTGGGCGTACATGTGCACATAGATAAAATCATGTTTGATGATTATAGTTATTTTAAATTGTTTTTTTAATACAATCATTGTATTAGTTTATTTGAATGATATTTACACCAAAACGTAGATAAAAATAAGCATATCGTAACAATACATTTCGAATTTTATAAAATATCATATTTTAAAATTTATAAGAAAAAAATAAAAAAAGAATTATGAGTATGTCACGTGTCAGTGAGACCTGGTTGGAAAAAAAAACAAAAAAATTAAAGGTATAAACGTATGTTTAATTAAAGCTAAAAAGTTCATATTTTAACTTGATTTGTATCATTAATTCATGTATATTTTAACTTGATTTGTATCATTTGATAGAACTTAACGAATATATTACCTAACCTCACAACCAACCGACATGAATAAATATAATTAAAAAAATTAGGTTATGTGGCCACGAAACAAGCATGAAAGAACGGGTATCCAACATGTAGCCCGTAGGCAGTTGAGGATCATAAAGTCTTCCAATATGAGAAAATACTTTGACCTCAAATAAACACATGTTTTTTTACTTTTGATTTCATTATTCAAAGAAGTCGGCCACCGTTATAGACTTGTACACGATTAGTTATTATTCTATTTTTAAGTAAGAGTATTCAAGATACGTTTCTAATTAATCCATCGTTATAATTTATCCACAAAACATATTTACTTTTAAATTTTGATTTATCTTTATTTAATTGAATAATATTTTTTATTATTTTTTATCCGGCGACATTCACCTCACGAAAACCACAAACCTTTCGGTTCAGTATTTTGCGAGGTATGCAATTTTCAGACATAATGAGGGAGCAGAAGAAAGAAAAGGGAAAAAAAACCCCTTAAAACCCGTTTGGGAGAGAAGAAAGAACAAAAAAAAAATCGTCTGGTAACACTTGCAGGGAGCATCACTAAGCGGATGACGACATTAGGTGACAACACTAAGCGGAGGAGAGATCGAGAGAAGATTGAAGACCAACCATCATTAAGTTTGTATCTTTTTACATTTTCAAACAAAACAGCTCATGCGCTTAGTTTGCGGGGGAATATCAGACAAATGTGTAGTTAGTATGTAATATCATCGTGGTCTACAAATACCACCTCTTACTATAACCCTAATTACAACTTTATAATACACACATTTGATTTTAATCTAACCAATATTTATAGTAAATTTCATAAATACATGTATTTTAATATATTAAAATTGAGTTTGAAAAGTTCATAAAAATATTGTTTTTCATGAAAGGATGACGGGCTTATAAATTTGGAAAGGATGTTGGGCTTATAAATTTTCTCCAGAAATTAAAAAAATAAATGGGCTTTATTACGAATGTTTGGATTGGGTCATAAGATACAACCGCCACCAAAAAGGTGAAAACCGTCAATTGATCAGTAAATCAGTTTTCGAATCGAATTGATGTCCATCTTCATCATCGATATGCCGATCTCTGTAACAAATCTAGGTATCTCGCTTCTTATTCTAGACTATTTAGGTATTATCTGGCTCCAATCTGCGTGTGTGATAATTTGCTTGCTCTGTTGTGTGCGTTTCAAAATAGTTAGTTTGATTCTTCATTTCTATGTTGATTGCTACTCGAACGCTGTTGATTTTGAGTTGTAGTTATTACTTCTACTGAATAATAAATCAAAGGGAACTCAATGCGGATTTGTATATGTTCAATTGATCGTCGATGGTTATAGGCATTATTCACTTGCAAACTTCATGACCTAGCCACAAATTTAGAAAAAAACAAAATGAACAGGTAGGAGATTGGCTCGCTAAAAGCTTGAATTGATTCGAGCTTAAACGAGCTCGAGCCTAAAAATAAGCTTAGTTTAATCAACAAGACTTATCGAGCTCAAGCCGGTTTGCGAGCCTATTATTTATACAATAGTAATTATTATATATAAAATTATGATAAAAATAATTAAATAATTATAAATGTAATAAATTAATTAATAAATAATAAACTAGCCGAGCTCGAGCTTGGTTGAGCTCGGGCTTGTTTACACCCCTAGGAACATGACATGAGTATCTTTGAGTTAAAATCCGCCAATTAGAGCTGCTTTGTGGTGGTTAGATTTGATATTAAGTGCTAGCAATTGATCATATATGAAATGCAAAACATTGTTATAGAGTAAAGGTTCATGAAAGCTTATATATCATATATCATATATATGGCATGTCTAGACAAAATGCTAGCTGAAGTTTGTAACACCTTAACAAACAAAAAAGGTTAAGACCAAATAAATTACATACATCATATATCACATGGCTAAGATAAAATGCCATCTGACTTGCTACTTATTCTGTTATTCATACTTCCATAGTTGTTAGCAAGTATACCGGAGCTTAAGAAAACGCTCTGTTTATGGATATAGTTCTTGTACTAGAGCCATATAGCTCCCTCTTTAATGAGCATTGGGACCAGCTTTCCTTTGAGATGGAGACTCATGATCTCATTGGAACCACCAACCAGCTCCTGTCCGATGAATACAGCGGGGACACATGGCTTACACCCTAAGGCTTTGAGTTCCTTCTCAATTTGCTTACCATCTGGGTGTTCATCAAGCTCATAAACAGTTGGGTTTGCCCCAAAGCTACATATTAGTGTCTTAATGCTGTGGCATATACAGCAAGAACTCTTGCTGAATACAACCACTGCTTTGTCTTTCACCAATCTTGTCACAATAGCCATTTTTCTCTATTGGATAACTGTAAGATACTTTGATGGTAAGAGGTTTTCGTTCAGGAACTTGAACTGCCATGGAGGCTATATATAGCTGGACTAGAGGACAAGAAAGGAGGGAAAAGGTGGATACGGGTAGTATTTGGTAATTTCCAAGATTGCCCTTTGCCCCTTTTACATTGATCTTAAATGGAATGCTACAGGAGCAAGATTTTGAAATCAATGCAATAATATTCTGAAGGTGGTCATTGATATCCTTTAAGATCTTCAATCTTTATTTATATTATTTTTTAGGGGTACCAAATGATTCTTAGTTAAGCTGTTTTTTTCTATAGGAACCTAAGGAATAGTCCTGGACTCCAATTACCTAGATGCAAGCCTATTCATTGCGCCTAGGTAGGCAGATTAATTCAACAAGCTTTAAGTTAAAAAGTAACAAATATTTGGATAAAAGATATGTGTATCTGGGGTGATAAAGCATATAATTGTGATTATTAAATATTTAAATCACATGGCATCCTTACAAGTAGAATGAAAAGTTATGCTTGTGAAGATATTCTTATTTCTTTATCTTTGAGTGCTTAATCAAAATATTGTGCTTATCATTAAGTTATTTCTCTGCACCCCGTGCTAGTTTAACAACTATACAAGGAATCAGAATAGCTAAAGTAATAGGGTTCTCACTAACTAACTGTTTTAGTACCAACATGCAAGCTGATATATCATAGTAGTCGACATTTATCGAGTAGTTACAAGTCAAAAATACTATCATGTTTAAGAGGCCGCTTAATTATTTGATTAGTGATAAAAACTTTTTGTATTCCTTTTCAGCAGGCACTCTGATTGCTCTAGAAAATTTGAGGTCCATCTTATTCCAAACTAAGGGCATTCTCTTATTCTCACTTTTCTACTCTTTCCCTTTAAATCAGAATCATGGGAATTAATACATTTTTCCATCTTATGTTCCAAGGAGAATGTATACAACCGTACAACAGGGTATTTACATTTCTTATTTTATGGTATTAGAATACGCCACATATATTCAGCTGAAAAGATCAAGCTAAAAGAAGAAAAGGATGGGCTGAGTTCTGAAATTTGGAATCAATTTGTAGAACTGGCCATAGAAAAAGCCAAGGGACACTTATTTAGGGGCACCGACTTACATGATATCTACCTATCATTTAACCGACTTACATGATATCTATCTATCATTTAACCGACTCACATGTATTTTTCTTTACATTCTTTGCCACCTTTTCTTTTGTATGCTAAACTATAGTTATTCAAAGTTGTATATAACCTTTGCAAGTTATGAAGTTAGTGATCTAGCTATTATTCAATAGTATCTTCTTTGGCTAATATACGTACGAACTTTTCTGTTTGAGTTTTCTCAAGAACTGTTGGTTTTGACCCATGACATCTAGATCTACATTTCTACTTGTTATTTGGTTTTTATCGAATAAAGTTAAGTGTATATATGAGGACATAAATAATTAAATAGTAATGCGTAGTCGAGTCCTGGCATCACATATCTTTTTTGATTTTTTAGATTGGTGGGCTTATTATTCCCTGACTTTTTCCACTTCCAGAAAAGGACAAAGGATGCCAACTTATATCTTCTATTTTCTTTTTAATGTTTTTTTCTAGATGTGGGTGAGATAAGAAAAATTCCTCTTAAGGAAAAGTGGCTAGACAGCACACATTAAATTTTCACTTTAAAATCTTAAAAATTCTCAAAATCTCGGATCAGAATCGGCAATAAACTAGTGAAATTCCAGCACCAGTTATTATGATGTTAATAAGCATTTTGGTGATGTGTTGTCTTCTATTTAATCAAATCACTTGGTTTTCTATCGAGTAGTGGTATGCTTGCTTTATGCAAGTCATTTACTGAGATGCACTTTTTTTTTCTGTGTCCAACTTGCAGTTATATAACAGTTTTAATGTTAACAAGCGTCAGTTATCCATCTGTTGTTTCTCTTTCTTCAATTCACAAGTGATTACCATCAAATGGTTTTATTTCTGAATAAATTAATTTCCCTATGAGATTCTCCTCAATAAATTTTACACGTTTTAAGGGACATCTAAATCAGCTTTTGCTAGACTAATAAATTTCGTTTCAAGTTGTCCAATGAAAGACGTGGAATGGTCTTGGTAATGAATTTGTGATAATGTAATTAGAAATACCGAGGTGAGGCTGGTTCTTCCCCAAAAAAAAAATAAAATAAAAAAATAATAGAACTGTCAATTACTGACAGTCCTAAGCTCAGCCTGCTAGTTATCATCTTGAGAGGCGGCAAGATGGGTGGGTTGGGAGGTGGGGGGCTGAGTAACGGGTCAAATCTGGTTTGAGTTGAAGCTGGCATGTCACTTTTTAGTACAGATTGAAATGAGCCGCAGGTGGGATTAGGTTGACCTGCAAACACTTCTTTGTCCACATTTATATATGTTTATGGTTTATTATGAGTTAGGAGGCACTTTTAGCTATTTTTTATTAAACTGTTTTACCTCTACATATCATATGTTGGGAGAGTGTGCCTCCAATACACAGACAACATAAAGAAATATCACGTAAGGACAGATCCATATCGAGCTACCTAGTGAAAACCGTATTTGAATTTCAGGTGTAATGCAGACAGATCCATATCGAGCCACTTAGTGAAAACCGTATTTGAATTTCAGGTGTAATGCAAACTAACACGTAGAAGAAGTATGCCTACTTGTAGGTCGTCTGTGTATTCTTCAATTATAACTAAGCATAGGAACATAACCATTTGTTAGTTTTCACTGACCACAAGACAATCCGAATAGTTTATCTTAGTAACCATAGTTGACAGAAATAACTGCAGATAAATGGTAAAAGAAAATAGGATTTCAGTTAGAGAACTGAGTATTTTTATGTCTCTCAACATTCCCTTGTTAGTTGGCATATGCATATGGTCAATTAAAAGATAGTAAAAAGCCATATTGTGGCATGCTGATGTGTCATTCTTGACGTTATATTACAACAATGGGAAGCAAGTTCTTGCTGTGAACTAAAATCTACTGAAGGAAAGATCTCTGTGAGTGCCTCCAGGATATGTTCTATATATGGGAACTGTTCATTATGCTATTTTTTCCTTGTAAAGGTGGCAGTTTCAGTCGTTTACTTATGAACTTGTTGATTTGGGTTGTTTTTTTTGTATCTCAAACAGCTCAAATGGATTGAACAAGTCAATTAGGTTGAAAGTCGCCCAAAGTCTATTTTTAATGTATACAACCTCCTAAACCATTTAAAGATTACAATAATACTGTTTCTTTTTGTGTTAGATTATATAAATTAGACTAGGTACTAGCCCAGTATGTTGCCCAATGGGCCCTAGGGTTTACTTTAGAAGTAGTTCCTCCTTTTGTATATACATGGCTATATAATGTAAATATACACAAGATATATACATGCAGTCAATTATTACTTCATTTTTGTCTCACATCACAGTTTGCAATAACTTATCCATTATAAAAAAAACAGAAAAATGGACAAAAAAGTGTTAGTGGGTGAACTAAATCCATCCATGTCCTTTTGACCCAAACCTATTTCAACGCTACCCGTTTTGACTAGTAACCCAGCCCGTCCATCTTGCCACCTCTAAGTTTCTAAGTATAATTACTAGCACTCCAAGTCTTCAATATCAGGATTCCTCTTTTACCTGTGAGCTGGGCTCATCTCTTGTTTAATTACCCATTAAAGTATTACTTGAAAACACAGTAACAATTTCTTAAAAACATGATATCTCTTGTTGCTTTTCAAAAGTAGGAAATTACATGTGGAAGCTGGCACATGCATACATTCTCATGGACGCAAAAGAAGAAAAAAAAGAAAAAGAAAACATAACACCAACAGAAAAGATGGCCAAAAAACAACTCCCGTCTTTCCTGCTCTAACAACTGCAGAAGCATCAAACTGCTCCTATAGTTGTATTAACATAACTCTAACTCTATACTGTAAGAACTTGAAAGTATTGTAGAACAAGTTTCACTAAACCCATATAGCATTAGCCCTGAGTAGCAATGGCACCAACTGACCCTTCAAATGAAGTGTCATTGTCTCATTGGCCCCACCAATCAGCTCCTGCCCTATGAAGACAGCTGGCACACTTGGCTTACATCCCAATCCCTTGAGTTCCTTCTCTATCTGATGTCCCTTTGGATGCTCATCTAACTCATAAACAGTGGGATTTGCTCCAAAACTACTTATTAGCGTCTGAATTGTGTGGCACATGCAGCAAGAGTTTTTACTGAATATGACCACTGACCTTTCATTCACCAAAGCTGTAACCATAGCCATCTCTTGAAGTTAAAGCAATCAGTTATCAGAAAATCAAGGGTAGATTTTGGTAAAAGAAAGTTTAGGTTTTGCTGTGACTAAACTGAGCTCTTGCTAATGCTATATATAGATAGTTGGTCTTGATATTGAAAAGGGGAGATTCCTTTTTCACAAGAAGGTACTATATCATCATTTATCATGCTTCACAAACTGTTTGATATTACTGCCATAGTGTAGTATAACAAGTTGTTTCTCCGATATTGATATGCACGGCAGCATCTTATATGTAAAATCACATCTTTAACCCTGATAGAGCCTTTATGAGGTGCTTTGATGCAGTTATTTATGTAAGGACAGTATGGTAATTATGTATACAAACATAAATATTTTGCTTTCTATCACATAGCATCTGCTGATTTGGAAGATGTTTTCCAAATTGGATAGACACCCTACCTTTCCCATTGCGAGATTCTAAGTGAAAGGAACAAGGTGAAAAGTGCCCAACCACCAAGAACAGATTTGGTAGTCATCAGAGTGATGAAAAAAGGAAGAATTTAGAAATAAGTTCTCTGATCAATTAGTTGTGCATGGATAATAATATTATGAAATAATGAAATCACTCAACAATCAAACAAATGCCTAACGTTATTTACTTCATTCATTTGGCTCATATAGATGTTGTACACCATGTGCACAAAAATATTTCACATCCAATGACTTGTTAATTATGCATTCTTAGGCATCGAATGTTTGGTTATAACTTTGGATATAACAATAGGTTGTGATGACATAAGTTAACAGAATAATGCCTATTAGACAGTTAGATAATACTTTGTATATTAGTATACTAGAAGGGATTAATGTGTAATTATGTTCTCTATTTATACTCATTGTAATCTCTCATTATGATTCACAATAATACAATACATTTACCAAGATTAACTTGGTATCAGAGCTAGTTCTCTGCATCCCTAAATCGCCACCTTTCTTTTTTTTTCTAACCCTAATCAGCCGCCACCCTCCTTTTTTTTCCGATCAGCCATCACCAAAACAACCGATCACACTTATCAACCACAAAACCAATGGCGTTGCTTGCCTCATTCAACACAGCCGAGAAAACCAATCACAACTCTCACAAGTTTGGTTTTACCCTTTCTTCCACCAACTATGGCTATTGGAAGACTATGATGCAGCCTTTTCTTGTAACCAATAGACTATTTGGTTATATTGATGGATCTATCCCTTGTCCCGATCCCATTATCACAATTCCCTCTGCTGCCAAAAGCAACGATCCCACCATCCAGCCGAATCCCAATCATGAAACTTGGGTTTCCAACGATGCTCATGTGCGTATGCTGCTTCTTTCTACAATCTCTGAAGGTGCTTTTCAGCATGTTCAAGGCACTACTTCCCGTGACTTATGGCTAGCCTTGGAAAGAGCCTTTGCCCCCAATACATCTTCTCGGGAATACACCCTAAAACAGCAGTTACAACGCATCCAGATGGCAGATGATGAAACCGTCACCACCTATCTCACACGTGCACAAGAGTATGCTGATTCTTTAGCAAACATTGGAGAACCTGTTAAGGAAAAAGATCTTGTCATGCATGTGTTAACCGGTCTTCGTGAAGAGTACAACAATCTGAAATCCACCATCTTGGCCCGTCAATTTCCTACTGCATTTGCTGAATTAAATGGTCTTATCTCGGATCATGATTACATGGTTAAGAAACCCGCAACGGCTTCTCCTCAAGCCTTCACCGCCACCACCACTGGACCGCCACCTGCTGCCACTTCTTCAATACCTAATGAGACCCTTAATGCACTTCAACAGCTGCTGTCTTCAGTGGGTCTTAATGTCCAGCCAGAATCTCCACAACCGCAAGCCATGTATGCCTCTCGTGGTCGCGGTCGTAGCTATTCCAACCGTGGTCGTGGTGGCCGAAGCAATTTTCGTTCTTTCAATACCAACAATGGAGGCAACCGAGGTCAATTTAGTTGGGCAACTAATTAGCATATGATTCATGGTACATGTAACAGGTGTGGAATCGCACACATACCGTCTCATTGCCCCAACCGTGATCCCAACACATTGAGGTCAAGGCAGCCCACTGCTAACTATGTTGATCATCGCTCGCAATCTTCAAACGCATGGCTGCCCGACACTGGCTCCAACATCCATGTTGCTTCAGATCTCCACAGTTTTGATAATTCAGAACCCTATTACGGTGAGGACTCTCTTCATGTTGGCAACGGTGAGGGTTTACCTATTTTACACATCGGTTCCACTACACTTCACTCTCCCACAAAAACCTTTTCAATATCCAATATACTTCATGTTCCACAAATTAAAAGAAACCTTATTTCTGTTAAAAAAATTTGTCTTGATAATAATGTTTTCTTTGAATTTCACTCCACTTTTTTTGCTGTGAAGGACACGTTTACACGCAATACCCTCCTCACGGGTCCAAGTGACAACGGGCTCTACTCCATCCATCTTCCATCACTTCGTCCACTTCGCAAAGTTGCTTTTTCTGCTGTTCGTGCATCCGCTGATACATGGCATCGAAGACTCGGGCATCCACATCCTGATCTTTTGAAGTCAATGTTTTTAAATTTTTCACTTCCTGTTAGTAATAAAAGTTTGAGTACCTCTTGTACTTCTTGTCACATGGGGAAATCCTCAAAACTTCATTTGTTTTCTTCAACTTTTACAAGTCAGAATGTTTTGGATTTAATATTTTGTGATGTTTGGGGGCCATCACCTGTTAAATCTTTTAATGGTGATACTTATTTTTTACTTTGTGTTGATCATTTTACTCGTTATATGTGGATTTACCCATTAAAACACAAATCTGATGTATGTATTATTTTTCAACACTTTCATGCTATGTTTGAGAGACAATTTCAAACAAAATTAAAATCTATCCAAACAGATTGGGGTGGGGAATTTCGACCTCTCTCCTCATTCTTCTCTTCACTCGGCATCATTCATCGTCTCTCATGCCCTCACACCAGTGAACAAAATGGGTTTGTTGAGAGACGCCATAGACATGTTGTGGAAACTGGCCTCACCCTTCTCGCTCACTCCGATGTCCCTCAACGTTTTTGGCATTTTGCCTTTGACACGGCGGTATATCTCATTAATCGGATGCCTTCTCGTACCGCCTCAAAAATCTCTCCTTTTGAACACATCTTTCACCATTCACCTGATCTCTCCTTCTTACGTGTGTTTGGATGCCAATGCTATCCTCACTTGCGTCCTTACAACAAACACAAAATGGATTTTCGTTCTTTCCCATGTGCCTTCCTTGGGTATAGTACCTCTCATCATGGTTACCGTTGTCTTGATCCCAAAACAAATCGTCTTTACATTGCACGACATGTGCGTTTCGACGAACATTTTTTCCCATTCTCTCAACCACCTCCTCTCACACCTCTCTTCCGTACAACTGATCCTTATGTTTCATCATTTCCTATACCTCCGAATCAACCACCCCCTTCCCAAAATCCTTCCCATACACCTCCCACCTCCGAACCATCATCCGCATCCATCTCAGCCCCACCACCTGTCCCTCCACAACCGCAACCAGCCACTTCGCATCCGGACCTCACCCCTATCACTCAACAGCCTACCTCTCCTTTTCAAACCTATCATCGCCGACACAAACAACCCATTTTCACTTAAACCAGCCCCCCACTGCCTATTCCCACTCAAACAACCTCCACTCAACCATCCACTCCACCACCTCCTACCCACAACCGTCCAACCAACCTTCGCCAAAATCCTCCCCAAACCAAACCCTATAACCCATCAGCCTACACTACCACTACCCAATCCACCCATACCGAGCCCACAACCTTCACTGTTGCTAACAAGAGTCCTCAATGGCGGGACGCTATGACTGCAGAATACAATGCTCTCATGAAAAATGGTACTTGGACCTTAGTTCCATCGGTTTCAAATGCTAATATAGTTGATTGCAAATGGGTTTACAGGATCAAACGGGATCAAAATGGTGCTATCACGAGATACAAGGCTCGTCTCGTTGCTAAAGGCTTTAACCAACAAGCTGGTGTTGATTATCATGAAACCTTCAGTCCTGTTGTAAAAGCCACCACAATTCGAGTGGTTCTTTCCTTAGCCGTTACCTGGGGTTGGTCTCTAAGGCAGTTGGGTGTTCAAAATGCCTTTTTAAATGGGGATTTACATGAGACCGTTTATCTACGACAACCCCCTGGCTTTATTGATCCTGCCAAACCGAACCATTTATGCTTGTTACACAAATCCTTATATGGCTTAAAACAAGCACCTCGAGCATGGTTCCAACGATTATCTGGTGCTCTTCAGAATCTGGGGTCCAATACTGACCCGTCACTCTTTATTTACTCATCTGCAGGTACTCTTTTATATATATGCTCGTGTATGTTGATGACATTATTTTAACAGGCAACAATCAGGCTGCTATAGACACAGTGGTTCAACACTTGAGTAAGACTTTTGCATTGCAAGATCTGGGCCCGCTCACTTACTTCTTGGGAATTGAAGTTACCTCCAAAGAGTCAAATTTACTGCTTTCTCAGAAAAAGTACATATTGGAAATTTTAAGCAAGGCAGGTCTCTCGCAATCCAAACCCGTTTCATCGCCGTGCTCCACTTCGGCCAATTTGGCCCTTGGCGACAGTCAACTTTTTGACAACCCGGTTCGATATCGACAAATTGTCGGGGCTCTATAATATCTCACTCTCACATGGCCGGACATCGCTTTTGCTGTTAACAAAGTATGTCAGTTTATGCATTCGCCCACCGACAATCATTGGTCTGCGGTCAAACGCATTCTCAGATATCTTCAGGGCACGTTAGATCATGGTCTTTTCTTCAAACGAGCTTCTGGTTCTACGTTACATGCTTATACAGACACTCATTATCGACCTATCACTGCCTACTCAGATGCTGACTGGGCTGGTTGTCCCGATGACCTCGATCCACTGGGGGTTTTGCCATTTATCTTGGGAATAATCTTGTCTCTTGGTCAGCGAGAAAACAACGGACCGTATCTCGATCTTCAACCGAATCTGAATACAAAGCCTTAGCCGGTACAGTTGCCGAGCTTACTTGGCTTGAAGCCCTTCTGCGTGAACTCAGCATTCCAGTCAAGTCTGCTCCAGTCTTATGGTGTGATAATCTTGGTGCCACATACTTATCAGCTAATCCCGTTTTCCGAGCTCGCACAAAGCATGTAGAAGTCGACTTTCATTTTGTCCGAGAAAAGGTCGCTCAAGGAAAACTCTCTGTTCAATTTATCTCTACACACGATCAAATCGCTGATATCTTTACCAAGCCTTTACCATCAGAAAGATTCGTGATTCTACGGGACAAGCTACAGCTCGGTTCTCGGTTAGCTTGAGGGGGACTATTAGACAGTTAGATAATACTTTGTATATTAGTATACTAGAAGGGATTAATGTGTAATTATGTTATCTATTTATACTCATTGTAATCTCTCATTATGATTCACAATAATACAATACATTTACCAAGATTAACTATGCCGAATCACATTTCCCTTTAACTTGTTTTCAGGTCCTTAACTTATGAAAATATCAGGAATCCCACCTTTAATAGGCAATTAATATCTTATATCCTATTCTTATAATTTAGGACTTGTGCCATCCAAGTAAGAACTAACTTTTACCTGATGAACAATAGGCAGAGATTTTAATCCGTCAAATGGGTGTAGGATGTCGCAAATTTATGTTTTATATTTATTATAAAGAAAGAATATCATGTCTAATACAGTACAAGTACAGTATTAGATACTGGCATCTTTTTTTGGCAGCCTTAATAGGTAGAGCATAATAATCTTTCATAATGTTCTGGAGGAAGAATTTGCATAAATGGCTCGAAACAAAGCGAAGAGTCATTTAAACACTGTTGCTACACACACCAGTCACCACATTATTGTCTCATATTTAGAATTCTAACCTTGTATTGATATATATATATATATTCTCCAATTAATTTGGGTGCATTTTTATGAATACATCCAAAGGCACATAATACTTGAAAAATATTATATTAAGCAGAATATTAGTGTCAATGGTATGCATATGGCCACGTTGCTGTATATGTTTACACACACGCACACACAAGGATCATTTGTACACTTGATGCGATGCTGCATTTATGCTTGAGCACTAGATGAAAAATTACCTTGGAATAGACGTTTCAGGAATTAAATATACATCATATTATGCTTACACCAATAATACATGCCAGCATGCAACCTATTTTTATTTTTTTAAATCTATTGTCTAGCCTGTCCTTTCATTTGGAACTTATACATTGCTATCAAAATTTTGAGTTTTACAGTTAACCATAAGCAGTAAACTTAGGTATTCTCTATGTCAAATGTTGATATGAGCATATAGATTGAGGTTTTAACTCAACTCATGGTGCTTAGATTGGGTTGGGTTATCGGAAAATAATATTTTTCTTTCTTTGTCAAGATTATAATTTATATTTTGAATTCATTTCCCTTTTTCCTATTCGTTTGAATACCTGAACATGAAAATAATTTTTCTTCCTTTTCCAACTATATTAATATTTTGAATTCATATTCTTAGCGAAAGTTTCAAAAACATGAAAATGTTACTGGTTATGACTAGTAACGATTTCGGTACATTTCTATTATTGATCTGCATTTTTTAAATCAAGTTTTTATTAAGCTTTAAAAGGTTACTTATGGATGGATGCAACTTACAAGTGAGAAATATCCAGCACCTGTGATGCACTAACAGGTCGGCACTTGTCTAGAAGAATCGGTGGCTCATTGTGATTGGTCATACATATTATTCTTGAAGCGAATATTATAAAGTTCTGATAACTTCACTGCCATTCTTAAATAGTAATCGTCATCCAGAATAATGAAATAGAACCTTTTTATTCCCTAGAAATTCTATTGGATAGTAACTGCATAATTAAAGTTTTCATTGGTGGTTGTTGCTATTTCTTTGGTCAACATGTGCATACCCCAAGCTACTATACATTATACAGAGTCCCATTATTTACTCTAAACTTTAGCTTGTTAACAAATCACTTATTTTTATAATATTTCTTAGATATTTTATTTGGCTTGATTGGCTCTTAGAGTCGGTTTTTTCTGATTGTTATTAATAGTTCAGAGGAGAATGCAGAAAGTGGAATGGAATAGGATAAATTCTTTTTCTTTTACACGTCAGCAACAAAGCAACATCCAATCAGAATTCACAGGATGAATTTGAAAAGTGTAAGATCAAATGCAACCAGATTTGGCTGAAGCAGTTCATTTAAGAAACCTAGCTACTAAAATTGAGCCATTGACTCACTTCTATTAATATTGTTTTTGACTTAGGCACTTAGCTAACCTATAGTGCTGGCAGTGAAAAATTCCTTAGATTGACTGAATAGGATTTATAGATTATTTCCCTAAAGTCCTCTTCAAGAAATTTATATTTGTATACTTTATTAAAGAATATATCCCCAATTTTCCACCTCTCATCACCCGATACATATAGTTATTATTATGTGATTCAAGGAGACTTCAGATTACTTTATATTTTTCTATGATTATACGACTTGCATTGTGAGTAGAAAGAGATTCCATGTGTCAACTTGGTTATAGCATGGATTATTTTCATGTAAATAATCTGGAGCATTATTCTTATCCAGACAAATATCCAAAAGGAACAACTTCTTATTTATCATATTATTTTCTTCTTCACTATCCCCTATATAAGAAGCAATGAAACCTCAAAGTCTATCACAACATCTTACATTTGATCTACTATTTTAGAAACATATACTACATGGATAGAGTAAGAGATTTAGCATCTAAGAAAGCTACAGTTATCTTCACCAAGAGTTCATGTTGCATGTGTCATAGTGTTTAAGCACTATTCTATGAACTTGGTGCTAGTCCTGAAATTCATGAAGCTGATCATGATCGTGATATAGAACGGGCCCTACAACGCCTAGGTTGTAATCCTGTGATCCCAGCAGTGTTTATAGGTGGTAAATATGTAGGCTCCGCTCGTGATATCATTTCTCTTCATGTTAATGGATCACTGAAACAAAAGCTTATTGAAACGAGAACTATTTGGTTTTAGCTAGTAGTGTTATCAGAAAATAAAAATTATAGTAACTAGTAAAGATGCTTTAAGCACAACATCATGTTAGAATAACATGACTGTAAGTGTACTAAGAGCTGATGTTTTTTGCATGCTCTCTTGACTGTACAAGTTGATCTTGGTAATTGTATTGTATTATTGTAAATGATAACAAAGGATTACAAGGATATAAATAGGAAACATATTTACACATTAATCCCTCTAATATAATAAAGTATATATATTTGTCTAATATTCCCCCTCAAGCTAAGGCCGGGAAACGAGCTGTAGCTTGTCCCGTAGAGTCACAAATCTTTCTGAAGGTAGAGGCTTGGTAAAGATATCAGCTATCTGATCATGTGTAGATATGAATTGGACGGAGAGTTTCTTTTGAGCAACCTTTTCTCTGACAAAATGAAAATCAGCCTCTACATGCTTAGTACGAGCATGGAAGGTAGGATTTGCTGATAAGTATGTAGCTCCTAAGTTGTCACACCATAAGATATGAGCAGATTTGACAGGAACGTGAAGTTCACTTAAGAGGGCTTCAAGTCAGGTGAGTTCAGCAACAGTATCTGCTAGTGCTTTGTATTCAGATTCAGTTAATGACCGAGAGACAGTTCTTTGTTTCTTAGTTGACCAAGAGACAAGATTGGAGCCGAGATAGATTGCAAAGCCCCCGGTGGATCGACGGTCATCAGGACAACTGGCCCAATCTGCATCAGAGAAACCTGTAAGAGACCGATGATAAGCATCTGTATAGGCATGTAAAGTGGATCCAGATGCCTGTTGAATTAAAAGTCCATGAGTCAAGGTTCCTTGTAGATATATAAGGATTCTTTTCGCTGCAGCCCAGTGATTTTCGATAGGTGATTGCATAAACTGACATACTTTGTTGACTGCAAAAGTTATGTCAGGCCGTGTAAGAGTAAGATACTGCAAAGCCCCCACAACCTGCCGATATTTTACTAGATTGTCAAAAGGCGGACTGTCACCAAGGGACAGGTTTGCTGAAGTGGAGGAAGGTGAGCGAACCGGTTTGGATTGAGATAGACCAACCTTGTTTAACAGTTCCAGAATGTACTTTTTCTGCGATAGAATCAAATTGGATCCTGTGGAAATGACTTCAATACCCAAAAAATAACACAAGGTACCCATATCTTGTACTACAAATGTGTTACTCGGATTCTTGACTATGCTATCAATGGCTATTGAACTGTTCCCTGTCAAAATTATGTCATCAACATATACAAGCATGTATAGAAGAGTGCCTGCAGACGAGTAAATAAAGAGGGAAGGATCGGTTTTTGATCCTTTAAAGCCTAATTTGTGAAGAGCTCCAGACAAGCGTTGGAACCAAGCCCTCGGTGCCTGTTTCAGGCCATACAGACATAAATGATTTGTCTTAGTTGGATCAACAAATCCAGGAGGCTGGCGCAAATAAACTGTCTCATGTAGGTCACCATGCAAGAAAGCATTTTGAACATCAAGTTGTCATAAAGACCAATTTCTTGCAACTGCCAAAGAGAGAACCACACGAATCGTTGTGGCTGACAACTGGACTGAAGGTTTCATGATAATCAACACCAGCTTGTTGTTTAAAACCTTTGGCCACGAGACGGGCCTTGTACCGAGTGATAGCACCATGTTGATCCCGTTTAAGCCTGTATACCCATTTACAATCAACCACATTAGCATTAGAGATAGGTGGTACCAATGTCCATGTACCGTTTCTCATTAAGGCTTGATATTCATCAACCATGGATTTTTGCCACTGAGGACTCTGATTGGCAACAACAAAGGTAGTGGGTTCGGTTTGGGTGGTGGCAATGTAGGAGGAGTGCGTGTAGGATTTGTTTTGTTTGGGATTTTGGCGAAGATTAGCTGGCCAGGTGCGAGTGGGAGGATTAATTGGATCGGTGGTTGAGGGCTGGGTTGTGGCGGACTGTTTGGGCCGCCGGGTGTATGTTCGAAGGGGAGAGGTGGACTGAGTTGTGGTTGTAGGCTGGTTGGGAGGGCTGGATGGTGCATTTGTGGGCTGTTCGGAGGGAGGAGGTTGTTGGGGAGAGAGTGGTGGTGCGGTTTGAGTTGTGTCTGGGTGGTTTGGTTATTGGTGGTTTGGGTTGTCGGGGTTTCAAGATTGAATAGGGCTGGAATAGGGAAAGATGAGACATAGGGAGAGGGAGAAGTTTGTGAGGGTGTAGAAGATGTAGGAGGAGGAGAAGTGAACGGAAAGAGTTGCTCGTTAAAACGAACATGACGGGCGATGTAGAGACGATTAGTGGTGGGGTCAAGGCAACGATAGCCATGATGGGAAGGACTGTACCCAAGAAAGACACAAGGCAAGGAACGAAAATCCATTTTGTGTTTGTTGTAAGGACGTAGGTGAGGATAGCATTGACAACCAAAGAGACGCAAGAAGAAGTCTGGTTTGACCTTAAGAAGGTGTTCAAACGGGGATGTTTTGGAAGCAGTACGAGAGGGCATTCGGTTTATTAGATAGACCGCTGTGTCAAAGGCAAAGTGCCAAAATTTCATTGGGGCACCTGATTGAGCCAAGAGGGTAAGGCCCGTTTCCACAACATGGTGGTGGCGTCTTTCCACGAAACCGTTTTGCTCACTGGTGTGAGGACAAGAGAGACGGTGAAGGATGCCAAGAGAAGAAGGGGGAGAGATTTCTGAATTCTCCACCCCAATCGGTTTGGACGGATTTTAACTTTGTTTGAAATTGTCGTTCAACCATAACATGGAAGTTTTTGAATGTAGCATAAACATCAGATTTGTATTTTAACGGAAAGAGCCACATATATCTAGTAAAATGATCAACACACAATAAAAAATAGTTATGACCATCAAAAGATTGAACGGGTGCTGGACCCCAAACATCACAGAAAAGTAAATCCAAAACATGATGGCTTTTAAAATTTGAAGATAACAAATGAAGTTTTGAGGATTTCCCCATGTGACAAGAATTACAAGAGGTACTCAAACTTTTATCACTAATAGGAAGAGAATAACTAGATAACATAGACTTCAAAAGCTCTGGATGAGGATGCCCAAGTCTTTGATGCCATGTGTTGGAAGATGCACGAACAACTGAAAAAACAACTTTGTGAATTGGACGAAGAGACGGAAGACAAATGGAGTAGAGTCCATCCCTACTTGGACCCGTGAGGAGGGTATTGCGTGTAAACGTGTCCTTCACAACAAAAAAGGTAGACTGAAATTCAAAAAACACTTTATTTCATGGCAAAATTTTTGAACAGAAAGAAGATTTCGTTTTATTTCTGGAACATGAAGTATATCAGAAAGGGAAAAGGTTTTGTTTGGGGAATGAAACTTTGTGGAACCAATATGTAATATAGGTAAACCCTTACCGTTGCCAACATGAAGCGAGTCCTCACCATAATAGGGTTTTGAATTGTCAAAGCTGCCGAGATCCGGTGCAACGTGACTGTTAGCACCAGTGTCTGGAAGCCATGTAGTTGATGCTTGTGAGCGATAGTCAGCATAGTTTGCTGATGGTTGTCTTGACTGGATAGTGTTTGGGTCACGGTTAGGACATTGAGATGGAATATGACCAATTCCACACCTGTTACATGTACCATAAACTGTATTTTGATTAGATGCCCAATTAAACTGACCTCTATTGCCGCCATTATTGTTTCCACCAGTACTGTTGTAGCCAAATTGACGATTGTTGCCTGAGTTAGAGTTATATCCACCAGTACCTCGGCCACCATTATTGTTGTATCCACGGCCACGATAAGAGGAGCCACGACCACGTCCACGAGAGGTATAGAAAACCTGGGACGGCTGCGTTTGTTGCTTGGCTTGAACTCCAATCTGAGACAGGAGCTGTTGTAGGGCTTGAAGTGTCTCAGATGGTACCTGATTAATGGTGGTTGCAGCAGAGGAGAGCAGGCTGGTGGTGGCAGTTAACGCCTGTGCAGGGGCTGAATCTGTGGGCTTTACTACATATTCATGATCAGACAGCAGGCCATAAAGTTCAGCAAAGGCCATGGGAAACTGACGAGCCAATATCGTGGTCTTCAAGCTATTGTATTCATCACGAAGGCCGGCTAACACGAGCATCACTAAGTCTTTTTCCTTTACAGGTTCACCGATATTTGCTAAGGAATCAGCATATGTCTGTGCTCTGGTGAGGTAGGCAGAGGATGTTTCATCATGGGTCATTTGTAGCTTGAGTAGTTGTGTTTTGAGGGTGTATTCCTGAGAGGAGGTATTGGGTGCATAAGCACGCTCTAAAGACAGCCACAATTAACGAGAAGTGGTGCCCTGTACATGTTGGAAAGAAGATTCTGAGATGGTGGACAGAATTAACATGCGTACATGTGCATCATTGGATACCCATGCAGAGAAATTAGGGTTTGGTGGAACAGCAGGGGCGGCATCCTTGTCAGAGGCTGCTGCTGGTTGTATGGTTGGTGAAGGACATGGAATGGTACCATCAGCATAGGCAAATAGATTATTTGTAACAATAAACGGGTGTATCATAGTCTTCCAATAGCCATAATTGGTTGGAGACAAGGTGAATCCAAACTTGTGAGAATTGTGGGTAGTCTTCTCGGTGTGAGAGAAAGCTGCAAGGAGGGCCATCGCAAAAAAAAAGGAGCAGGCTGTTGTCTGCTGTTGCGATCGGAAAAGGGAGAGGGACAAAAAAAATTTGAGGTTGTGAATTAATGGACTATAACTGAGCTATCTGGTTAAGTTTCATTTGGGAGGTTAGGATCATTATCTGGATTCAGATTAAGGTTAAAAAGAAATTATATTACAACCTCTAGTTTGACATTGGAAAAGACTCAAATACTTGGAACGCGCCCCTCAACTCAAAATCTTTCTTGAAACTACTAATGTTTGGAGTTCCTATTAGAGGAAACAAATTATATTTTGAATCAGAAATAAGGTCGTAATATGTAATGTTTGATCATTAGACATCTTATCATGGGGAAGTGCAATTATTCCTTCGAGCATAAAATGAGCTTAGGTTAAATACACCCTGAGGCCTGACTAGGGAACTTAAATGCAAGCTTAACTATTTAAATCAAGGGAAATAAATTTAGTTTCTTGTGAATGTAACCTCAAAGTAAATCATTGGTGTTGGTTCAACTTTGTTTTGAGCTTGTGCTACAGGTGGCAAGATGAACGGGTCAAGTGGGTTGGTTAATCCGTTAAAAGATGGTATTATTGGTCAAAATAGGTGAATAAAGTTTGGTTGGGTTGGTTTTGGCCAACCAACACACACTTTTTTATCGATTTATTAAAAATTTCCTATATGACAACAGGAGCTAAAATGAGTAAGAGGTTTTTATGCATTTTAATACACTTCATACGACTCATTTGACCCTTTTCCTTTTTAGTAAAATCCAATAGCTTAATCCACTGACCCATTAGAGATGAACACAACCCAGATCAACTTATTTGTAAGTAAATGGATTGTAATTGCCTCATCTAACTACTACAATATTCCACGATGCCTATGTGTCTTACATTTAAATATTGTTGTCCTCATCTATGAATTCAGATTAAATATGTTAAAAATCATCACTTCTGACATCAACAGTCAAATTCAAGGCCTCACCATGAGTCATTAACAGTACTTTGTATATATATGCGCTTTCTGGTGAGAGATGCACATCTGAATGGTAAAAGCTGCTAAACGAGGTTAGTATCTAACTATCTGCTTTAGAGGTGGCAAGGTGTGTGGGTTGGGTAACAACTTTACAAGTTTGGGTTCAAATGGGTCAGATTTTAAGTATGTATGGAATTGGGCCTTGTCAACTGAAAACACTTTTTTGCCCAAAATTTTGACGTTTCAATAATAATTAATGCATTGAAAATGACTACTATGTTAATCTTAGTCCTCGAATTAAGCGATTAATGAGATAGTTCGCATTGAAAAACACTTTGGGTGATTTCCTATATGTTTGACCCATTCCCTTTATAGCTAGTTTTATTGTGTAACCCATTTAGGATTAGAAATAACCCAATCATAAGTGAGTGGGTCAAAATTGACATCAAATCATAAGTGCTTGTAAGATATAGTTGAATGGTGGTTTTAAGGTTTACTGATGTCTTAATATTACTTGTATTTTAGTTTTCTACATTAGCCTAGCTTTGTGTATAGTATGTGGTCCTTACCTTGCATGGAAACACAAGAATCATATTCCCAGATCAGATTTAACTGGTAAAAGAGAGATAAGGTTTTTTTCTGAGATTGAGAGAGAGAAGTCATCTTTTGGCTGATAAGTATTACCAATTAAACTTGGAGATGGCGTTGAATTTTAAGAAGTGCAAGAATTTTCTCTGAGATTGCTCAACTGTGTCTTTTACAACATAACCTCCAAACCCCAGATATTGTCTCAATTATCATAACAGTAAAGCTTCCATGAGAGAGTCAAAAGGATGATCTTGAAACTTCCCTGAAATGTTCCTGATTGAAAATCATAAACAAACAGGTGGAAGTTTTAACCATTTTACTAATGAATGAGTCGATTTGGGGTGTGTTTTATTTCGGTGAGTCAAATGGGCCAATAACAAATGTTAGATAAAGGGAAAAAGTAAGACAGGTTAAAAATAGCCTAAAGTCTATTTTTAGTGCATACAACCTCCTAAATGGTTTTATTTAATGATTTAGATTATTGTTATAGCAATATTGTTTTTGTAATTAATCAATTAGTGCGTCAGTTACTTATACAATGTTTTAAAAAAAATGTTCAAAAACCTTGTTTGCAAGTCAACCCAGCCAGATCTGTCCTGTTGACCTTACTAAAACATGACGTGTTTCAACCTGAACCTGTTTTAACCTGTCACTTATCCCGCGTACCCTGCTCCTGATATTGTTTATATTTAGATCAGCTATGAAACTACAATTCATGGAAATTTTTATGTTTTCACAATGCATTTTTTCGACTTCATTGAATTTTTCTTTATATAAATGGAGGCAAAGTATATGAAAAAACTCTCACGCGTACAAGATTTACAAGTGTTATAGAATGTATGCAAGTTGGTGGGCATGTTATCAAGAATCATAGCCCGCCGAAAGCAATATCATTTTAAATATTTCGGCCTTGAGAATATAGTTAAGATGATAGAAGGAATCTCATAGAAATAAAACCAACCACCCTTGGAAGTTGGAATCTTTAAGTTTATTTAGTGGACTTCTATGGCTATTTATTAGGATCCATAGAATGTGTAGGAATCAAACTCATGGTCTTTAGCTTGCATACGTCGAGCTTATGTTTGGTTGGGTAACGAGTCAACTCAGGTTCGGGTCAAATCAGTGATTTTTTATTCGTGTTGGTCCAGTTGACCCCAACAACTTTTTCACCAAAATTATTGAATTACTTTTGTATATAATTAGTGTTTCAAGTATGATCATGAAAATTATGCTCTCCTGTATAATCTATTTTTTGAATAAATGATTTAGGAGGTTTTATACATCAAAAATAAATTTGGGTGATTTTCTCCCTGTTAAAAAGGAAACATCACCCTAATTTTCATCATTAAATGGGTCAAAATTTCCACCATTTATCCCAATGAAAAGTGGTAATTTTTGGTACAGGCGTTCAAGTTGAACACTTTTTGTCCAAAGCCATCATTTTTTTATGAATAACTAGTGTGTCCAAATTCTTCAATGAACAAATTATTATTGATTAAAATGATTGATGCAGGGTAATTGTTTTATCAATAACATACTTGGGGTGACTTTCCACCTCTATACCCGTTCCTTTATTTTTTTGTTTTATTTTTTTGTTTTGCCTTTTTCACCCTTTTAAACTCAATTGAAATTGACCCATTCATAAGTAACTGGGTCAAAGTTTTCACCTCCTATAATAATGTGTTTAAGATAGAGGTTTATGCAAATACAATTAAGAATGTAAACTGTACTTGTTCCTTGGTGTGTGGAAAGGAAAAAAAGTATCCATCTTTAAAAGTACCTTTAGTAGCTTTCAAGCATCTAAATAAAAAGCATCTCGTTTGAATGTTCTTGTTTCAAGAAAACGAGTTGAAACGTTGCCTACTATTTTATATAAATAGAAGTAGCCCGAGAAAGCTAATGTAAACCAAATCTCATATCTCCTTCCACAACTCCTCTCCTAAACTCTCCTTTGAATTTGATCCAGTTAGTTGGTGACACGTGGCATTGTTTAAGGTAGTTTCATAAGATGGACAAGATACAAACATTGACATCAGAGAACGGGATCGTCGTTTTTAGCAAGAGCACATGTTGCTTATGCTATGCTGTGACCATTTTGTTCCAAGAACTAGGGGTTGAGCCGCTGGTTCACGAGCTGGACCATGATCCAGACGGCTGGGAGATTGAAAAGGCCCTTGTGAACCAGGGCTGCAACTCTCCCCCTGTGCCAGCTGTATTCATAGGGGGTAACCTTATGGGGTCCACCAATGAGGTGATGTCACTTCACCTCCGTGGTGCTCTCATCCCACTTCTCAGGCCATACCAGACACTGGCTTAGAATGTCTACTCACAGTTTGAAGAAATAAGTTCAGCTCAAGACCATTACTAGTTTGCTTAGGTTTTATTAGTGGAAGTTAATTAGATTAAATATAGGATAATATCATTAGTTGCTTTTAGGTTATGACTTTAGCTGTTCTAATCTGCTTTCACAAGTGTTTGATGACGACATGTGTATCCTTCATATGAATCTGATTCTTATTTATAATTATATTATCTTTCTATTTACATAACAAAAGAAAGTTAAATACCATAATATTATGTGTGATTTCACAAGTCTTTTCATCTGTTCACACACGTGAGCAACCTCAACCATCTATGTGTGAACAAATCAAAGAAACACGTGAATTAGGTAATTTTGTAGTTTTCAATAGTCACATGTGAACGATCTTACCATATATATGTATATATAGGTTGTAGGTGTGCATTCAATACATAACCAATATTAAGTACATATATGTGTCTGTGAGTGTGTGTACCAAATAGAACTTGTACTTGAAAGAAAAAGGAAAATGGCATCTTTGATTTGAAGAGTAAGAAATATTAGGGTGCTGGTTTGGTTTGATATTTGATCTGGTTTTCTATGTGCGCCAGAACCTACATGGAATTGGAAACCACATGCAAACCCTAAAAAGGTTCTCTAGTGGGGTGACAATCGTGTCAGGTTGGCGGGTTGCATTGATGAACCCGCTCACGGACCCATGCATATATTTGTTTCAAAGTCATCAACTCTAACTCAGACATACTTACAATCGTGTAATCAGAACAAGACCCGTGTGACCCGTTTATTTAAACGGGTTGTGATCATGTTTACATTGTAAAGTGGTTGGCAATTTGACTTTGTTAAATATATTTTTTTATTCTGATTTTAAATGGGTTGACGGGTAAACCTAAACATGACCTATTTATTAAACAGGTTATTTTCACATCGTGACAAGAGTTGCCATCCCTAGTTTTTTAGTGTAAAAAGATAATCAGTTTTACATAAGTTACTCTCAAACTGATTACCGATCAGGCAATCTGATCCTGACACTCAAAACAATCATCTGTGATTTGAAAGTGCAATACCGAATATATCGAACCTCTGAGATTGCTACTTGTGTTTGAAAAAGGTTTTATAAATGATATATTCTCAACTTTTACATAAAGAAAGGAATTCAATGCCTCAAGCTTTCATTTTCATTCACCCTTTTCTTTTTCAAAAAGTTCCCACAAAGATTGCCTTGGAATGTCTACCTGCTACTTAGCTTCTTCATCAAACTTGCCTCTTTACTGATCTGCATATTCCCCTTTCATATAGAGCTTCATGCATGAAAAACGAATCCATGTGTTTGTCTGCCAGATCGTCAATAGGGTGGGCTAACACGGGTCGGGTAAAAACAGCAAAAATTAAATCTTGGTGTGAGGTAATCTTTAAAGAAATGTTATATAACTTTTTGAAAAAGATACACTGTTGGTTACTTTCAACATGTTTATTGTTTATTAGACAATTAAGATTGGTATCTATTAAAGGATCCTAAAAGGTCTCATGTATTTGTATATGCATTATTATAGGGTCCTAAATAGTCTCATGTTTAGTATTTATATCCCTATTATAATCCTGGTTTGAGTACACTTCAATTACCTAGTTCAACTATGTTTGACCTGTTTCTTTTTTAACCAAAAATGACAAATTCACAAGCGAATGAGTTGAAATTGGCACATTGAGGCGCAACCAGAGGAGATATGAACCCCGCGAAGTTATATTCTTGTTGTTGCATGGTTTTGACACTCTCAAATGCCAATTTTATGCTCTTTCCAAAAGCAACAAACCAAGTTGATGGAAAGGTAGATACTCAAAGATTGCAGCTTGATTCTTTTGGTTATCCCCGGGAATCCGAGAATGGTGGACATAGATCTTTTCGGGAATCAGTTCCCATCAATCATGAAAGTGGCTATTTTAATTGCCTTAAGAATTTATTAATTTGTCGCATGTCACGTCTTGCCATTTATTTTGGATCAGGCTTTGGTGACGGTCTGTCATCGATTTAGGGTGCGCGAGTCAGATGACACGTGTTGGCTTCCGGTTGAGAGGTGTACTTAGCGGCATGACGGACCGTTACAGCCCTGGTGATGGTCTGTCACCGACCCAATTAGGGCTGAGTCACCCGGACACGTGGCTTCTCCGTATCCTTCCCTTGGCGAGCCTGTACGGACCGTTACGATCTTGTGAGAGTCCATTACCGCCCTAAAACTCCAATTTTTTTTATTTTTAACCCTTGGGTTAAGTTTTGGCATAATTGCACTTTTAGCCCCCTAACCTTTTTTTTGGACACGGAAATCTTATGGGTGTTACAAAACATCTTGCGATCTTCACCATGGAAGTGAAAACAATACGAAAGCAGGCTTGTATTAGTCCACTGAAGATGAATTGATTAGTTTTGGGAAAACAATAAGTATTACTTTGATTTTCTGTATTCACTATTATACATAAGGCCAGACAATGAAGAACCATTTGAAAAAAATAATAATAAATACACCTATTTTTATTCTTATAATTTTTTCTCGCTTCTCTCCTTTAATAAATACACCTTCTATCGTTTAATAATAATAATATATTTAAAAAAATACCAATTATACTAATAAAATACATTTATTTTAAATTATCTCTTTTTATAAAAAACTTTAAAATCAAATTATGTAAGTTTTATTTTCAATCAAATATTAATGAAAGTCATGGGCGTTTCCGCTACTTCCATTCACCCTTTCCGTTACTGTAAGCCGGCTTAGTATCGGCTAAATGTTTATTTTAGTGTTTTTTTTTTTAGAGAACTGTCAATTTTGGTCTTTTTCCCGAATTTCAACCATATCCTATGAAAGTTAAACATATATGGAGTAGTAGGCCCCCAGTTGGGTCATCCCAATATAAAAAAATAATTCTTTACTGTTGCTAAGATGTTACGTTTTAAATAAGTTTATAATATCTAAATATTTTTATTGGTGCATGTTAATTTTATGTATATCAAATTAAACATTAAGATATCAAATACACCTAGTCCTTACATTAAATTAGTTTTTTTAACATGATCATTGATGGGCCACTGGCTCATCCGGTCATCTTCACCACCCTCAGGAGGAAACCCAATATAGGTGAGAAAACCTCCTGACCTAATCCGGAACCCCTTTTTGTTATAAGTGGGACTTGAACACAAGACCTTCCAATTTTAATGAAGTTTTAAGTACCACACCTCAACCACTTGGGCTGACATTAAATTAGTTAAGCGTTTCATATATCATCTTTTAAATTATGTTAATTATATGTACATCCAATCAAAATTTCAAATTATTAAATACATCCAACTAGCTTTAACCCCGTGTGAAACGTTAAGATTATATTGATAAATATGTTAACAACTCTTTTTATATACACATTTGATATTGTATTTGTAACCTTTTTATTTTGTTACATGTTAAGATTATATGGATGAAACTAATTAAAACATAAAAAAATACATGAAAATTCATTTAATAAGTTGTGCACTTTTTACAATACATTAAATTATATGTCAAATAAAACCTCACAATAGTTATTTACAAATTTGAAAATATTTCATTGTATGTAACATTTGACGTGGTATTAGTAATTTTCTCATGTTTATTAAACATTAATATCTTTAGTTCATCTCTACTTTTAACTTTTTATAATGCAACCTACAACTGATCATGAATAAACACTGGATCTTTCAATACAAATCAACATTTGAAAGTGATTGCCCTAAACTTTTATCCATGGTCATTGCAAAAATACAAAATTGTATATTTTTTCTTTAAAGTTTTAATTGAATTCTTTTGTCTGAGTATGTTAACCCATTTACAGTGATAAAATTGTGATGATTAATGTTGCTTCAAAATATAATCTTCGCTTCTATAACGCGATTACCTTGTGATTTTACCTAAAGACTTGTTACATTGCCTAAACCATTTTTTTTATCAATATTTATTAATAACATAACTGAAACACCAACATTTAAAACTAATTTATGGTTTGACAAACCTGATAATGTAAGTCCATTTAGAAAATAAGGAGATTATAAACTTTCATCAAAATCATCGTCAAGATGCTCTGATGGACGGATACTATTTAAAAAAAAACTAAATATGAAAGTATTAAATGAATGATATAAATGTGGTTTTAGGGGAAAAAAAGTTGTGAGATGGAATATGGCGATGCCAAGTGACAAAACCATTTAGTTTTTTTATTAAAATAGAGATTCTATTACATTTTAACTTTATATTTTTAACACCCAAATTTTGTATAAAGAAATGCAGATTTATAATGTAGAAAAATGGTCGTATATTTTTTTTAAAGTCCTTACAAACATAAATACTTCTAGATTAAACAGAACATGTAATACATGTCCTTTATATAAGTTGATTTATAAGTTAACAAAATAAAGAAAGTTGCTTTGGTTTATCATATTGTCTACAATTGTCATTTCATACAAAATACCCGACCCGAGATTTGAGAACCCCAATATTATGTGCGCGTGAGCTTTTCCTACACACAAAACATAAAAGGGATTAGCATAAGATAAGTAAACATTCCATGATTAAACATGATATCAACACAAAGAATGGGCCAAGAAGAAATCAAGCCCAACGTAGGGTACGCTAGGCGGCGTACCTTGTGCATTTCTTCTTTTTAGCATATCCGGTCAGCGAAAGTACGTTAGATGGAGTATCCTAGGCTAGTAGATGGGAAAGTATGGACAACAACCTTACAAACACCCATTTTGACATGTTAACCCAATGCACTTCGTATTTACTTGTTTAAATGCAACACAAACATACTTTAGGTTCTTGTAATAGGTTAAAAGTATCGTCAAACAAAATCTCCTTGTTTTATCAACTTCATATGGGGCCTTATCTCCTTTTTCAAATCAAATTTACTCCTTAATGAGGTTCAAGACCTCTAATTATCCTTATGAGACATAACCACATATCTTTATAGAATTAACTCCTTAATGAGATTCAAGACCTAGAATTTTCCTTATCCCCATTATGAGACTTAATGTCTCGAGTTTACAAATCTCTTTTTTCTCCGTAAGGACCTCAAAAATTCACCTTTAAGAAATCTCAGACTTCTTGATTCTCCTTTAGGAGGTGTATAACCTCATTTTCATATCTCCATAACTTCCTTCATTTTATGAACACATTTACAACACAAAATAATCCATAGTTTACTTTAATTTGGCACCTATAAACATTAAATATGAAGGTCCAAACGTAAAAGGTCACATATAAATTTTTTATTTTATATTATTTAATACGTAATCCAGTTTTTAAAACCGGTAAGACGGTCGGTTAACTGTCTGGCCCAATTATAAAAACATTGGTCTATGTTCATAAATATACAACCGTTTTAGTGTGCATTTTAGTAGGCCTGGCAAACTGGACGGGTCGGGCGGATTCGGGTTAATACGGGCTAGGAGAAAAATGACTTCGGGTCAAAACGAGTTTGGAGCAAAATGAGTTCGGGTCAAAACATGTCGTTTTAAAAAAACGATTTTAGGATTCAAAATTATTAAATTATAAAGTTTTATTTAAAATAAAAATAAGTTAATTCTGATATTTATAAAACACAAACATTTTAATAAAAATAAATTAATTATAATAATTAGAGAAAAAGTTGGTTAAAATGTGTAACCGAAAAACCAATTGACAAAAAAAATCCCCAAATCGAGAAGGAAAGGGCTTCTCCAACATATACTCAGAATTTCAATCTTCCACATCTTAATCGTTTGAATCAATCAAAGCCTTCCGATCGTTTTGTCAATGGCGTAATTTGTCAGGTATAATCTTCAATTCGCTTTCTAATTTAGTATCCGCTCTGTTTAATCTGCTTACGATTTTGCCTTTCGTTCCTATCATCTGCTGTAAACGATTACGATACGATACGATAATTGTGTTTTGGATCTTATTGTGTGTGGCAGTAACAAATAAGTGTTTCGTCAGCTATTGGATCATATGAATTGCTTAGTTGCTTCTGGAATCCGTGACTCAGATGTATTGTCCTCGCATGCTCTCAGTAATTACGGATTTTTCCAGGTTTGGCTTCCACTGAAGATGATTTATCATGATTTTGTCTGTTATACTATATTTGTTTGTGGCTGCTCATCTGTTTCATTACAATGAATAAGACAATTAAATGATCAAAAGTATAAAATCAGAATTAGGTTTACAATATTTGTTATGTTTTATTGATGATTTGATTATCTGATTAAGGCTATCCGGAATACTAACCACACTCAGGGCATGGTCCTAGTTGGCATCCCACTCACGCGTGAAACACCATTCATTTCGATCGTGAGCCACTACTGTGAGTGCACTCACCATACAAACAAATTGAAATGTTTTATTTTTATTTTTTTAATATTATTTCATTTATCATTTAATTTAATTTTTCTCTGATAACTCGTTCCCGTCATCTTTAAAAAAAATCTAAATACTTTTTTATGACATTCTAATATATTTTTTATTGAAAACCGAGTTGGTTTCAAAATAAAGTATTTTGCATCGGTAACTTCGGTGGAACATATTTACGCACTTCGACTGCCCGACGACGATGAGGAGTAGATATTTACTTTTTTTTGGTCTCGTAAGCTGTTTTGGCACATGTTTATTAATCATTTACATGGTTGTTATTGTTTTTTATTATTATTACGTATTTAGTGTTGTTTTTATTTAAGTTATAATGATTTATATTTTTTATTACATAATTGGTAAAATACAATCATATTATTTGTATTTAGAATGGATAAGTCAGTTATATAATCAGAATTAGGTTTACAGTATTTGTTATGTTATTGATGATTTGATTATCTGATAAAGGCTATCCGGAATACTAACCACACAGCGTGGTCCTAGTTGGCACCCCACTCACACATGAAACAGCATTCCTTTCAGCCGTGAGCCACTAGCGTGAGTGCACTCACAATACAAGCAAATTGAAATGTTTTTATTTTTATTTTTTTAATGTTATTTCATTTATCATTTAATTTGATTTTTCTCTAATTACTTGTTCCCGTTAACTTTAAAAAAAAATCTAAACACACAATGTTGTTTGATTATTTTTATGAACATTCCAATATAATTTTCATTGAAAATCGAGTTGGTTTTAAAATAAAGTGTTTTTGATCGGTTACTTTGGTGGAACATATTTACGCATTTCGACTGCCCGATGATGATGAGTAGATATTTAATTTTTTTGGTCTTGAAAGCGGCTTTGGAACATGTTTATTAATCATTTTCATGGTTGTTATTGTTTTTTTAATCATTACGTATTTATTATTATTTTTATTTAAGTCATAGTTTTTTATTTTTTTATTACATAATTGGTAAAACATAATCATATTATTTGTATTTAAAAAAAAGTGTGGTGCTGATGTGGCAGTGAGCAGGGAAAACCATTTCCATGGTTTGTGATGGGGGAGTGGAGAAGGATGTGACGTTGAAGTGGCAGTGAGCAGTGAAAACCACGCCTGGTAGTCTAAGTGATTATAATCAGTTTCACAACAGCTAGAACATAATTTATTACCGAATATTATAGGTTGCAGCATGTTTTCTTTAGCTGGTTAATCATTAAGTATCACTTTCGAGACGCCGATCCAAACACCCCCTCAATGTCAAAGATAACGTGGTCATACTTGTGAAAGGTTGCTTCGTACATGCAACCAATCCACCTCAATGAGAGAGAAGAAGACGAAAACGACGTTCTACTTTATAACATGCTATGCATATGCTCTAACAGCTCTATGTTATATTAATAATTTGTTTTTCTTCTTTGAACAAGGCTATATCAAGTTTTCTTACTATAATTGGCCTGTATGTTCTAATTGTATTTAGTTTGATATCAATTTTATTAGACCTTATAATGTTTAGGGATATTGTTTATGGTTTGTTAGCAATTATCTTTAGATAATATTTATCTTGATTAGTTTGATTTTGTTTCCTAATAGGATTTGGTTACTTGGTCAGCAAGTTTATCTGAGTCTATTAGTGTGGCTCTTGTAATCTCTCTTTATAACAATCCACCAATAATATTTTCTCAAAACTTATCTGGTCTATTGAATTATTGGAATTTTGTGCAGGTAAATTGGGAGAGACATATTCTAGTGTCTGATTGTATATAATGGCTGAAGGCAATGAGTATGTAGAACTTAAATTCAGAATATATGATGGAACAGATATAAGCCATAGCAGTTATGCATCTTCAACTACTATAACTGCTCTTAAGCAAAAGCTTGTTTCTGAGTGGCCTCAAGGTTTGAGATAATTCTTTCTTGTTCACATATTCACTTATCTTATTTCTTTACCGTATTTGGCTGTATGCTCCTGAGTTAATTAGTAATTAAACTTAGGGTATGTTTGGTGTGTAAGTGGGTATGGGTTTGAAAGAAATGAGGAGAGAAAAGTATAATTAATTTATTTTGACTGGGATTAGAATAAAGGTTGAGGTTTAATCAATAACTTTGAATATTTTGACTGGGATTGGAATTAAACCCACCATCTTTGGTGGGTTTTGAAAAACCAGGATATTATACCCGGTTCCAAAATCTTCACCTCTAAACCAAACACTTTTTATTTCTTTAATTCCCCAAACCCAAACCTAAACCCTCAAAACAAACACACCCTTAGTTTCACCTTTTTGTCATGAAAAAAATGTTTTCTTCCCATTATATGTAGCATAATTTCTTTTTTTTACCGTTGTATGTTAATAACCTTCTATATGAAGTAAAATGGCGATGTGTCACTATTTTTTTTATGACGTGACAGTCATTTTTACATGCTACAAACGATTATTACATACAATGGTAAGATATTGAAGATGTTACATGAGATGGAAAATTCTTTCTTACGAATTACAATGACTAAAAGGTGAAAGTAAGTTATGAGTGTGCCTTTGTTAACAGGTTGGCATGGGAATGGGTATGGATTTCTATAAAAAGTATATAGGTATTAGGTGGGTATAGAGGATACCCATTTTATGGGTATCAACTACATTCCTTCAAAACCAACCCTTAAAACCTAACATACTCAAACACTATCAAATCCAAACCCTCAAACCAAATGCCACCTAAGTTCCTTGAAGACTGTATTAAGTGTAGAAAAGGTAGATGACATGGCCTCAATATTTAAATTTCTTGGACCACTGGGAACAGTGTTTAACAGTTAGTGCTAATATTCTCTAAATGCCTGCATACCTCAACATTTGTTCCATTTAGTTTTTGTGAAATGCATTCTCAATATGCTTGTGAATTTTATGTGTGTGTGATTAAATAGTTTGTATCTTTTACCAATTTTGGTATGCCAAGCTATCCATTTTTGTAGGGTGGTGAAACACATCATGTTTTTAAAAAAAATTTGTCCTTACATTTACTTGATCTTTGATAAAAGAACATTGAAATTGAAATTGAAATTGAATTATGATGATGTTTCAGATTACATTTGCACTTAGCTTGAGGGAGTTTAAGTTATATATTTGATAATTTGTTTATTTAAAAGAAACATAATCCTGTTATCTGCTGTAACCTTTTCTGGCAATGGGTTTTATCTAGTTTATATATCTTTTTGTTCTCTAATCGTCTAGATACACTATTTAAGTTGCTCAAATCATGAGAAAAATGAATGTGACACATTATGCGGGTCTTCTATAGACAGTTAGGGCAAACTTCACAAAATAGAAACAACAATTTACACATTTTCCTAATTTTAGCTTCTTTTTTTTTCGAAAAGCAATTTTAGCAAGCAGTCTCATTTTAACTGATTTTACCATTATTTTGCTGATGTGGCACTGGTTGATGATCTGATGTTATGTCAGATGGTTATGTGAAAGAATAATTTTATAAAATTAAAAGAAATATTTATTTACATGTTTGTAAAAGTAATTCTTTTCTTTAGATTTATACATAAAATTAGTTAACTAATGCTATGTGGCATACATATATACTACAATGACAAACATTATACGCCCCGCATAACACGTGGGGTATGAAGATTCATATCTTAATTTCTCTATACACACAGCTAATGCTACTAGCTAGAAGCTCAATTCTGCCTTCTTTAATAGGTAAATCTGTAGTACCCAAGACAGTGAATGACATAAAGCTCATACATTTGGGAAAAGTTTTGGAGAATAACAAGACATTATCAGAATCCGGGGTACGTGATGGCGGATTCACAGGTGGAGTAATCACAATGCATGTTGTTATCCAACCCATTCTCGCTAAAAAAAAGTCAGGTCAGTTTATTAATGCTTTTTGTTATTTCTGGGGAAAAAAGGTCACGGATATTTGTTCAAAACAACTATTTTGTATACCAAATTGAACTGATTACAAAGAGAATAAATAGAGTTCATGAGACCCTTCATATGATCTAACATAAAACCTTTTGTATAACCTCACATTAATTGTCTAATATTCATGGGCACATGCACCTTATCTCGTCAATTTTTGTCTTTCTTGAGATTTGTTCATGATGCTTCGAGGTAGCAATTTCAACCCATTTACCTAGAAACTGGTCTATACATTATCTTATATTTTAAGTTGGTTAAATGGGTAAACTTAGAAAAAATAGCTAAAACGGAAATAGGTCAAAATGTCAAATGGATTGAAGAGGTGAAACTTGAAAGTCACCCAAAGTTTATTGTATTAAAAAATAGGGAAATGCTAGTAACAGGCCTAATTATTTACAATTTCCTTTTAACTAATTTTGTTTTTGGAAAAAACAAAAAATAGAAGACATTTGTAAAAACAAAAACTAGTGATTGAATAATGAGGAAAGGTAGGGTTAAGATAGATTTAAGTGTCTTGGAGGAGTGAAATCTGTGGAGAAGTTTGAAAACTTCTATCTTTTAGTCATTTTTTAAAAAGTAGTTAGGAAGTACAAATAGCCCCAAGGGCTATTATTAGCAAAACCCAAAAAAATTATATCATTCCTATTTTAATAATATAATTTCTGTGATCATATTTAGTACATTACTTGATTATAAAATACAAAAAAATGGACAAATAAATGATGATGGGTCGACCACTTGACCGGTTTTGACTAGCACTAAATATATTCTGCTATCCAACTTACCAGACCCACACATTTTGCCACCTCAATTGATTCTTAAACTCTGTGTTTTGGTTCAAAGTACCATGAATAGCAGTGTGCTAATTTCCATAAATTAAATGGGTTGACCTGACTAGACAGGTTTTGACTCACTAAGAAATTTACTCACTTTGACTTGAACAGTGATTTGATAGAATTAGAATTATCAAAATGTGCGGGTTGGATTGGGTTGGGCAACACCTAACAGGTCAAATGGGTTCACGTCAAAATGTGTACTTCACTACTTTTTAACAATAGTCCAGTCGGGTCAGGTTGGACCAACCCATCAACACTTTTTTGTCTATTTTTTCTAGCTTTATAAAATATTAATGTATCTAATAAAATTACAAAAACTATAATGTTAAAGTATTGTTTATAAGCAATGCAAGAGGTTTTAAGCATTGAAAACACTTTGTTACTTTTGACCCGTTTAACTCAGTCAATCCATTTCTTTATCAGCTTAGTTTTAGTTTCTACCCTATTTGACTCATTGGAGACTAAATAGTAAATACATGCCCAATCCACCCATTTCTTGGTAAACGGGTCGAAATACCACCTCTACAAAGACAAAAAACTAATCCCTTATAATCCTTCTTTTATGCAATGCAGCCAAAAAACAAGACGAGGCGGGAAAATTGAATTCTTGTGGATGCACAATCTTATAGATGGCAGATATGTGACAATGGGTATCACTTCGATGTCACGAATATTTGAAATGGTCTCTTGTCGTATTCGGTTTTTCTTTAATCTTTTCGAGTGGGTGATCTATGTTTCGTGTGTGAATTTGGACCAATTTTAGGCCAAACTCACTAAAACCTAAAGCTTGTAGTGCAAAAGCTGGTTTGAGGTGTTCACACATCCACTGTGTTTTAGTAGATTTGAATAATTTGGAGAAACTAAACTAGGTACCCATTTATAAATAAGTGAGTTTATTTGTGTTATGTTTATATAATTTGTTTTGAGTTGAATTTATTTGATATGTCATCACATGTCCACAGTAATTGGTAATTTCTTTAAAATGCGTATTAAAAGTTATATACACTTAATAAAAATAAAAAGATGAAAAATGTAACTGTCTGCCATGAGTGTCTGTGGGATGTATATGTGGACGGGCAAGGTGGCTAAGAGCTTCCTATTGCGTGGCTCCGTCCTTGAACGTTTGTGGGAAAGGATGACAAAAAACAGAGAGTAGGGGTGTTCATTATTCGAATCTCATTCGAATAATCTGAAATTCGATTCGAACCGAATTCGAATAAAAATTTCGATTTCGAATTTTGGCTTATTTGAATCGAATAATTATTCAATTCGAATAAACAAGTCTAATTCGAATCCTAAAATCCCGAATTCGATTCGAATAAACCGAATTTATATATTATATATATTTTTATTTTTTAAAATATATAATAACCTTTTATTTAGGTTGAATTGGGCTTTTTTTTTAAGTTTGGTATGGTCTTCAAATTCAAATCTATAAAAATTTTATGCAGAATTTCAATATTTGGGACTGAGTATTTGTAACTTTTTAATGTTTATTCGAATTCGATTCGATTCGAATAAGCTTATTCGAATCGGTTTAAGTGATTTATTATTCGAATCGAATTCGAATCCAAAAAAAAAATCAAATTCGAGTAATTCGATTCGAATAAACCAATTCGATTCGTTTGAACACCCTTAAGAGAGAGGGTGGGTTCATATAATTTATTTATATATTTTTCTTTCCTTTTTGTTTTTCCTTGATTTCAATTTTCTTTTCTTTTCTTGATAAAATTAAGTTATATTTATAAAATTTATATTTATCTATAAATTTGTAGGTTTGTAAAACTTAAAATTATATAAACTTATTAAAATTTTACAAAATAAATATATTAATTTATAACAATAAAAATTAAAAAGGTTCAAATTTTATAAATAAAATTTAAGAATTTTATATTAAATATATTTGTTTATACTATATTAAAAATAAAAATTAAATAGTTCATTATAGTAATAGTAAGTAACTTGATTATGAAAAACAAATGTATACAATGTTGGTGATGCGGAAAACATACAAATATTTTTAAGCACTTTAGATTTCCTCATTCCAAATGCTTTAAGGTCGAATGTCTATTGTCTACCTCATTAGGAAAACATCTTCCATATACATAATTACCATACTACCCTTCCATGAATAATTATAGCAAACGACTTTTTGTTATAAAAGTATGTACTATTATAAACTTGTATAATTTTATACATTATTGTAGGAGATAAGATTGAAAAATGCATCAATTCCCATGATTCCGATTTGATGGAAAAGAATATGAAAGAGAATAAAAGCGAGAATGTCATCGAAGTTAAATAAGATAAACCTCAATCTTTAGAACGATAATATTGTGTGCTTAAGAGGAATATATAGTAGTTTTTTAATCATCAATTCAAATACGCAAGGGGTATACTCTCATCCTTCTTGTGGCGTGATCTTGATGGGCACCATCAATGCATGAAAATTATCACTAGAAAAGCGGGGGAGACAACCAAGTGAATGTTGAAGTGGCATAGGGTGATTGAGTGTGATTATTTTCATTTGAGTAATACACCACCCCCTCTCCTCCGAGTGATTATTTTCACTTGAGGGGATCACTTAGAGTATACCCGAATGCTCTAATAAGATAAATTTAAGTGGCTTTTAACCCATTTTAATCGGTTCCCCTTTTATCATTTTATTTTATTTCAAAAACACGAATCTAAAACCTAACCAAACACACACAATTACAAAACACTCACATGGAAACTCACGATAATGGTAGGGTGTAAGAAGACCGGCCACAATAAAATATGTTGTACCTAAACGTATTCATTTCTTATAATATTATCATTACAATAATAATGGGAAAATATTAAAACGAACATTAGCCGGTAAAAAATTACTAAAATGAACATTTAGCCGGTACTACGACAACTAAGTCTTTGATTTTTGCTTGCTTAATCGATGTATTTTTTTTGTTAGCCGGCTAAATATCTATTTTGATATATTAACCATTTATCAAAACAAGTCGATCGATTAAATACAAAATTATAATTTACAAAACGTTATAAACAAAATTACAACTAACAAAACAAACAAATCTGAAATCCCAAACACACGCTTCTTCATATATCCATCGAGACAAACCCCCAAAAAACCGGCGAACTGCAACCGAAGATTCAACAATGGCGGACGGCGATACTTCATCACTTCAAAACAATCCTCTCGATATCGGAAAAATGATCCACGGGTAATTCCTCATATATTACATTCTCCGATTCGTATCTGTTCGATAATCCCCAAATCTTATTCGTTTTTTGTTTTTTTACGTATTTCTCATAAATTGATTCGACGATGACGATCTAACAAAAGGTGCAATCATTACCGGAGACGATGCAAAGTCCGTGCTCCTTGCTGTAATCAGATATTCTCCTGCCGCCACTGTCACAACGAATACACGGTTCCTCTTTCTCCCTCGATATTCATATCGTTGTTATGAATAACGAATAATACCTAATTTGATTGGGCGAAATCGTTTGTGTTGTGTATAGAACGCGTTGGCAAACCCTAAGGAGCGCCATGAAATCGTTCGTCACGAAATTAAGCAAGTACTGTATTTCTGTATATGAATTGTTTATATTTTTGTGGATTATCATGTGTTTATAATAGATATGATGTAATGTATTCAATTATTCATGCTTTGGTGGTTTTCAGGTTATTTGTGAAATTTGCAATACTGAACAGCAGGTTTATCTCTAAACCATTAGATTTGCAGTGTTCTTGCAATGATGATTAATTTATTACCTTGTATGGAATAGTGAGGTGAGTGTATGAAAATATTTTAATCTTGTATAACCATTTTTCGTGTTGATATGATAGGTTGCTCAAATATGTACCAACTGTGGAGTGAAAATGGGGGAATACTTCTGTGGAATTTGCAAGTTCTATGACGATGATGTAAAAACTACCTACATTTTGTTTGTTTTCATAGCAATAAGAATTATTTCATATAAAAGTATTTGAACAATATGCTGATTTCTGTTGTGTTTTTTTAACTTTGCACTTTGTGACTCAGATTTCGAAGGAACAGTTTCACTGCAATGATTGTGGAATTTGTAGGTTAGTAAGAAAAAAATAAGTGATATTGTTTATGAATTTGTATCAGGGGTGTGAATTTTTTATATGACACAAATCTAATACAAAATTCTTGGGTTTGGATTTTGTCTAAACGGGTTTGGGTCAGTCGCAGGTCGAACCTGCTGGACACAAGTAGCTAATCGGGTTGTCTCTGAATTTATTTTCTTTTCTAAAATGTTTTTTTATGTTGTAACTTAAACTGGTTAGGCATTTATGCCACAATTTGAAAGTAAAAAGTGAAACGGGAATCAGGTATTATAGTTTAAACATAGTCGTTTCATGCACATTTGTATTTTTTTGGTTTAAATTTGTATTTTTAAAGTATTAATATGCAAAGAAAATAAAATAATTATTTTTAGGATTAAACGGGCTGTGTTTGAACCCAAAAATATGCATGTTGTGTTCAGGTTCTTGTGTCTGACGTGATTTTCGGGCATGGGCTCGTATAGCACGACCCATTTCTTACCCCTAGTTTGTATATATGATTATCTTTTGAAATAGCCTAATGATGGAATATAAATGACTACAGAGTTGGTGGTGGTTCGAATTTCTTCCATTGCCAAAAGTGTGGTACGTGCTCATTATTTCATGGGGTGTTCTGGCCTTTTCAATCACTTTCATATTTTTCATGTTATTACCAATGCTTTTTTGTTATACATATACTTTTGTAAAAAACCTTTATAACTAAAATGAACTTATGTCGAACTTGATACGTCCCAATGTTACACATTTTTTGAAGTCTATGTTTCTTGAAAGTGCTGTGATTTGTACACCTATAGGTGCAATATCAACAACATATGGGACGTAGACTATTATTGTTGTGGCTTTCACTATGCTATTGCAACACACAACATACATGAACCTTGAGTTCTTGACTATTTTATGTGCACAAACACAGGATCATGCTTTGATGTAAAGTCGCGTGATAATCACACGTGTATTGGAAATTCTTTGAAAAATCACTGCCCTATATGTTACGAGGTATGTTAGAGGTGGCAAAATGGGTAGGGCAGTAGGTTGGATAATAGTTCAAAACGGGTATTTGGTATGGGTTGACCCAAAACATGTTGCATTTTATTACAAGTAATAATTAGTGTGTCAAATATGATTAAAAGTTATGGTAATTTCAATAATAATCTGATTTTTTAATAACATGTTATGCATTAAAATTACACTTTTGGCAGCTTTCAGTTCGTTTGGACCCAATTCCTTTTTAGCTATTTTTTTTACTCGTTTGACTTGTTAGTTAGTGATAAAAGATAACTGAGTCGACCCATTCAAGTAAATGGGTCAATATTACCTCCATTTATCATTATAATTTTGTATTATTCCAGTTATAAATTATATGTTCTGCTTTTGATAAAATCAAGCATGCTTCTATGGCAGTTTCTTTTTGACTCTATCAAGGCCGCAACAATCATGGTTTGTGGACATGCTATCCATCTGGATTGCTACAATGAGTTGATCAGCCAGGATCAGTTATTTCACTATCCTTTTATTAAGTGTCAATTTTTCTAAAATAATTTATTTTCTTAACTGGTGGAGAATTGTTAGATGGTAATTTCTTTGTTTTGCAGGTACCGTTGTCCCATATGCTCAAAGTCAGTTTCTGATATGTCTAGTACATGGCAAAGATTAGATCAGGAGGTATATAATTGCTTTTGGCATACTCTGGAAATCTGATTTTGAAAAGCATCTTTAATCTGTTATTGCAACGTATAAGAAAATTTGTTTCAATAAAATAGCAAGATACACAGTTCCAAATTATAGCAACCAACTACGGAATTTCTCTAAACTAGCAACTAACCTTTTCTTTTTATTTTTCTGCAAAAATTAGCAACATTTTACATGATTACCAGCTTAGCAGGCCATATTTTTCTTTTTCTATGTAATGACCTTTTTGTTATAGATTTTTAGAAACAATAATAAGTACTTGTTATTTAAATGAAAGTAAATAACAAAACCTGAAAAAGACTGTTGTTTTTGCAAAAAATTAGAAGTATGTTTCTATTTTAGAGAATTGGGAATTGGTGCATGGTATCTTGCAATTTTATGCATAAAAGACCCTTTTTTAACTACATCGTTATTTTTATATATTATTGTGCCTCCTGTTTATTTGAATTTTGTATGACAGATTGAAGCTACTGTCATGCCTGAAGAATACCGATACGAGGTAATTCTTTGTCAATCTTCTGATCTGGCTGCCTATTTTGTTGTATGGTACTTTTTCTATAATAATTCAAACTGGTAAAAGTTGAAAAAAGAATATAGCTTGATAAGAAACCGGGTTAAAAAGGTCGAAAGTCTCCCAAAGTGTGTAATTTTACTACATAACCTTGGAAACACATACATTTAGTTAAACGATAATAAAGAGGAATGAATATTCAAGAATTATAATAGCACAAATGGGAAAAGTATTTTTTTTCCCATCACAGTCTGCTTTTGAAATACATACATACTTCTGTGACGTGCACATGCGCGCACACGCATATATGTAGAGGGATCTTCTTTTCAGAACTGATATTATGTTAAGAACTGCGAGAACCGCATAATACACTGTACCTTTTGTTTTTTAAGTGTAATACACGTGGTGGTTACATATATATAGTATTCAAGTCGTGTTTTATTTCTAAGGGGTCAAACAGGTTGATGTATTTTTAATACATAAAACCTTGTAAGCCATATTGTTCTAAAAAAGTTATATTGTTATTCAAATAAATATAGTTTTGTACTCATATTTGACCAAATAATTTTTTTTTAACAAAAAGGTGATATTTTTTTTACGGAAAAGTATTTATGGGTCAACCCTGCCCAACCCGTTTTGACCAGTACCAATATTACTTTTTTGAGTAAATTTTGTTTTGCGTCCCTTTGGTTTGGTCAAGTAATCGGTTTGAATCCAAAGGTTTCAATTTGACTTTTTGCATGCCTGTGGTTTTATTTTTGTTTCAATTAAACCCATGACACTAACACCGTTAGTTTCTTCTGTTAAAATGAGAGGTGTTTTAGCCTTTTTTACAAGTTATTAAAATAGTTTCATAGATTCTTTATGTTACTTACTAAAATATCAATTAATAAAACCGCCACCACCGTGCAGCAAACCACCACCACCATCTCCAGCCACCCCGCCGCCCAGACCCGCCACCACCGTGCAGCAAACCACCCTGACGGCCAGACCCACCACCACTGCCTCCGAAAATGGTGGGGTCGATTTCGTCTGACCTAAATCAAATCCGCCATTCTTCATCCTCCATGGCCTCCACCACCATGCGACTACCGCGCGCTCCTAAGCCGACACGAAACCTGCAACTCCATCCAAGCCTCCTCCGGCTGATCAAACAAAAAAACCCAGAAGCAATAGGTCAATTTCGTCTGACCTAGATCTTGAATTTCAGAAGCAATAGTGAATAAAGCAACAGTTGGTGTAGAGAGGAAATGGGTTGCAAAAGGTCGAAGAGCAGGTGTAGTAACAGAAAAAAAAAACGGTGGTGGTAGATTAACGGCAGCAAAATCCCGCAACCCATGGTAATTGACGGTCTGACCTAGATCTTGAATTTCGATTTGGGTAGACGAAGGAGAGTTTCAAGCGAGTAACCACATCCACGAATCAAATATGTTTCGATTTGGGTGTCCAAGTCGCAGATGGGTCGAGTTCGGTGGCCGGAGAAGATGGGCGGTGGAGGGGGAAGGGGTGGTTTGATGAAGATGGAGGCTGCCGGTGACTTGTTTAAGAAAGAGATAAAGAGGTAGGTATAAAATGTTTCAGAACCGTCGCCCCCTCCTTTCTCGGCTGCCGGAAACGCCACCAGAGGTGGTCGAGGAGGGTGGAGGCGGTAGGTCGATGAAGGAGGATTAGCATCATCTGTATGTGGAGTTTGAAGGGTTTTTAATTGTTTTATTTTTTTATTAAATGTTTTTTTAGCAAGTTACATAAAGAACCCTCAACTATGAAACTATTTTTATAACCTATAAAAAGACTAAAACACCCCTCAATTTAACAGAAGAAACTAACGGTGTTAGTGTCATGAGTTTAATTGAAACAAAAATAAAACGACAGGGACGCAAAAAGTCAAATTGAAACCTTTGGATTCAAACTGATTATTTGACCAAACCACAGGGACGCAAAACGAAATTTACTCTACTTTTTTTTATTGGTTAGCCGACATGTCTGACACTCTGACCCCTCTATTCTAGAGTTTTTGATCACAAAAAGATGAACTAATTTGTTCCCGCCTTGCAGGTTTCTATCTTGTGTAACGACTGTCACAATACTAGCAAAGCATTCTTTCACATTTTTGGCCACAAGTGCGGTCACTGTAAATCATACAATACCCGAAGGATTGGAACACCAGACGAGTCACTGGAGAGACGGACTTAAACACATCGAGAAGTTCTTTTCACAAAATCCAAATAGATTGAATGACACTTTACTGGTAAATGGAAACTAGATTCATGAAGTCTGCTATTTTTGCATTGCATTTTGAAATTGATTGTTTGTCATGGAATAATCAGCACCTTAACTGGCTCTCCAAAATGTTTGGACGTGCTTCTGCTATTTGAAGTTAAAGATAATCAGTTGTTTGAGTACTTTATCTATAAAATATTTGTAAATAATAAGATAACCGGTCTCAAATAGTTTTTACTGATTATTTGTAACTTGTGAAATAATTATATTATATTATCACTTTTAAAGCAACACACCTCATTCACATGTTTTTAGGTCCTCAGATTACAAGGCTAAAACTATGTGCCTGGGCGTTAAGGGAGGCGAGGCCAAGCGAGACTTAGGCGCCTAAGTCTCCTCAAAGCGACTTTGTGACCAGGCACATGTGAGGCGAGCCCTAGACTCACCAATTATATTCACCAGTATTTATAAAAATAAAAACTACACTCAAAATTAATATAAAGAAAAATTACACCACTGTTTTCAACACAAGCTGGAATTTCTGGAGCGAGCCTTTAACCATAGAAAACTAAGAACTTTAATTTCTTCGGTAATCAAAGTGAAGAGAGTCCACCGTTGATTAAAATCAGGTTGCTATGGGACTTTCCGATACACCAAAATTTTCTAGAAGACTTTTCTATGTGTTTTTTATTCAATAAATTTATAAAATTCTAATTTTTTATCAAACACAACTACTTAAACTGCTATGAGTCGACAGAACACAAATCGACCATGGATCAACCGTATATGTTTTGCCTACTTTTTTAAAAGTTTTCTTACTTCTGTTTGAACAATCTTTTCACCCTCACTTGCATTCACCTCTCCTAAAAGACAATATTTTTATAATGGAGTAATCTTATGTTTAACACATTCTCCACATAGAACAAGATTATAGATATTAAGAGGACAAGTGAGTTTGTGAGTTTGTGCGCTAGGTTTTAAAACACACACAAATCAAGGCGATAAGTTCTCTTAAGCCGAGGCGAGAGACAAAAGCGAAGGCGAACTCATCACGTATGCAAGACGTAAGGAATTTATATAATATATTTTTTTCGGTTTCTATAACCACGTACCCGAAACTAAGATATAAATACTATTTATATACAAATAGGATGACTTGTGCGTAGCGTAGCGGCGGCTTCCGAGCGATAGTGTTAGCTTTAACCCATGTGTGTTGCCGCGTGTTAAACCACAGAAGAAATTAACGTCCTCGAAAGCTTATAAAATAAGACAAAAACCTTAGGTAAACTCACAATGTGAGATAAAAGCGTATAAGATTTATGTATATAAATTAAAAACGCAAGAAAGAAAAATGGCATTAAAGCTTTTAAAACCGTGAGAGGGGTGTGGCTAATGGTTTTGAACCCTGGTCGTATGCTTCAGCGTAAATAACAGACATTACTGCACCAAGCCATCTTTTGTTTACCCTTTCTAAACCTAATAATATATAAAGACAAAGGGAAAGTAAAAAAAAAGAAATAAAAACATGCATTAAGTGGTTGTACCCTATTCAAAGAAACAGTGAAATTTCACTCGCAAAACAAAGTTATCTTTTAATATGTGTTTAATTTATAAATAACATGTATGTACAAACAAAAAAGCTATATATAGAACCTTGTATGATGAACACCCCCACAAACTTTTTTTACATACGCCTCACATACTTATGTCGCCTCACGCTCACGCACCATAACGTGGTTTTTCAAACTAAGCTTGTGTGTTCTAAGATATAATATATTAAAATAATAGGTTAGAAACTTGTGTCTTTGTACTGGTTGGATAAAAGAAATATTAAATATTTATCAATCAAATTTCTATAATTTATTCAAATTATAAATAAAATATTAAATCATGATAAAAATTAGAAACTAATAAAATCAATATTGATTTTTTTATATATTTCCCCATATTAAACTTCTAAATTACATATATCACTAACCCCTAGCTTTAATTATATATTTTTTCAATTAATTTAAAATTACTTAATTACCCCTCACAAATAATGAAAACCTATTTTGGATTTATGGTTCAAATTGTTTCTATATTTTTTGAAGCTATTGTTTCTAGAACTTTATAGAGTAGTTTTTTGGGAAGCTAAATGATTAAATAGTGATTAATTAATGAATCTCGTGTTGATGATTAAAAAGTTCGACTCCAATTGGATTTGTTAGCGTTCGATATGTTCGTGTTAACATCGACTTGGTTATGGTTGAAATTTGGAATACATGTAATTGATATATTTAGGAATGAGATATATGTAAATAATACTTTAATTGGTTCATTAAAGGGTAAAATGATAATAAAATAAGTTATTTTAAATGAATTTGATAAATCTATACTATATAATAAATAAAGGTTTTTCATGCCACGTGTCGCCTCCATATTCATTCTCATCATTTTTTTCCGCTTCTCTCTCTCTCTTATTAAATACACTTCCATCTTTTAATAATAATATATAATTTTTAAAGAGGATACTAATCTTACTTATCTAATAAATGAAAATCTCAAATGACACATGTCATTCATTGAGGGCATGAGGAACTTTTTTTCCCGCCTAAACTATCACACCACAAAATTAGGTCAAAGATTATGCATTTAAAAAAATCATTACTTCCTAATTTTATCATAACTTAAAGAAATCGTAAATTCTCTTATGAAATCACAAAGAATATAATAATCAGTTAAAATAAAGAAATCATAAAAAATTTTATTATATTTTTTATATTATTTACATTACAAGTCCCTCTATTTAAAACTATTAATTTTTTTTTCAATAAACAAAGCTACATAATAAAATTGGAAAGTAATGATATCGAATTTAAATCAATATTTTACGTTTTTAAAAGGAAAGCTCGAAGCTTATAATCTTAATATTTTATATATTTAATAAACCTTTCAATATATTTTACAAAATGTTTTCATAATAAAACTTTTACAGGAGTTTCCTAATATGATTTATAAATTACTAGGTTATAAACCCGGTATATTACACGGCTTGAACAATGTTATTTACTTTTTTAAAAAGATTTAGATATTACATATTGATGACATATTATATAATTTTTTAATATAAATTTTAGAAACGTTATATAGTTATTTTTTAAAAGTGTTTTATAAAAAAATGAAAGAAATGTTCAATTTATAAAAAATATTTTATGAACAGACCTATTTTTTTATGAAATCATAAAGAATACAATAACCAGTTAAAATAAAAAAAAAAGTCATAAATTTTTTTATTAAATTTTTTATATTATTTACGTTACAAGTCCCTCTATTTAAAATTATTAATTTTTTTTTCAATAAACAAAACTACATAATAAAATTGGGAAGTAATGATGTCTAATTTAAATCAATATTTTACGTTTTTAAAAGGAAAGCTTGAAGATTATAATCTTAATATTTTATATATTTAATAAATCTTTTAATATATTTTGCAAAATGTTTTCATTATAAAACTTTTACATGAGTTTCCTAATATAATTTAGAGAAAACACTACAGAATAGTAACCAAGTTTCAAAAGTATTCCAATTAGATCACTCACCATAATATACCTGAGGGTGAAAACATTGTACATGAGTTATTACCCGAGGTTGAAAACAATGTATATGAGTTACTAACCTAATATGATTTTTCTGTATAATGATCGTTTATTTTGTGGACACACATCAGTTTTCCTTTAATTTTATATATAGTTAGATCATATTATGAACTTCTTTAACTTTTTACTTGACATTGTATCCTCTATTCAACCTGTGTATTACATAAGTTACTAACCTAATTTCAAATTGGTAGAAGACAATTTCCATTATCTCTATGTTTTGTAGTGACAATTAATAAAAGCCACAGACAATCAATATCGAATATTGGATTGTTTTTTAGACAATCGGTGTTCACACTTGGAAATAAAATAAATAAATAATTAAAATAAAAGTTACAAATAAAACATCAAATGTTGTATACAAATAAATTTTTAAAGATTTATGACTTATTCAAGACATTTTCATTTCTCATTGTGTTATGTATTCAACCAATATAGGGAACTATTTATTTTATAGCATAATTATAGATTCTAGATATTTTTTTTAATTGCATACACAGTTTATCATTTCATATTTTGAATGTTTTTAACCCGTGTAATATACGAGTAACTAACCTAGTATGTAATATATAAGTTTTAGAAAGAGAAAATATTTAAATAAATTTTAGGCTTGAGTAAATATGTAATAAGAAACTTAAAAAAATGATATATGAAAATCTCTCAAAATAATTTTATTTTAAAAAATGAATAGAAAAAATTGTGTGTTGAAGATATTTCCACGTCCTTCGTATCCACACCATCTCAATATCACAATCAGTCAATCTTCAAGCCCTTTTTCGCAATCCTCATAATGAAATCATGATCAGAACCCCCCCCCCCCCTCCTTTTATCTCTTCATTTCTTGGACAACAAGCATACCAACCCATTTCAAACCTAAATTCATCCACACCTATTCCTCAATTTCACCAATTTTGAACAAAATTACAAAAACCATGCCTGATTCCCCCAACAATCGACGCCGTCTGTGTGATTTCTGCAACCAATCGACGGCGATTTTGTACTGTAGAGCCGACACCGCCAAGCTATGTTTATCTTGCGACCGTGAAGTTCATTCAACCAACCTGTTATTCACTAAGCACACTCGCTCGTTGCTATGCGACGGTTGCGATTCCTCACCGGCGTCGATTTTCTGTTCCACCGACGCCGTCGTTCACTGCCAGAATTGCGACTGGGAAACGCATAATAAGTCGAAGTCGCCGACGGCGACACATGACCGACGGCCGCTGGAAGGGTTTACGGGATGTCCTTCTGTTACTGATTTGTTGTCGATTTTAGGGTTTGAGGATTTGAGTAAGAAGGGGCTTTTGGGTGGAGGTGGTGGTGGTGGTAGTGGTGGTGAGGGAGGATCCGATTCTTTCGGGTCGGGTGATGGGTTTCCGGATTATCTTGTTTGGGAAACTCCGTCTTTTGTGAGTCTTGATGATTTGGTTGTTTCTAGTGGATTTGATCATAATTATCAAGCTATGGGTGTTCCTCCTTTGCCCAAGGTAACCTGTTCATCAAGTTATTTATATTCATTTTAATGTTTATGCTTTCTGCTGTTTGATTCATTTTATCTGTGATGGGTTTGAATTTTTTTTCAACACGAATCTGAGTGACGCATGGCTGAATATTGGTGGATCGCGGTTAGAGGCATAAGCTAGCCAACTAGCTCCTAAGCTCACGAGCTCGAAAGTTGGAGCTAATTTAGAGCTCGTTTAATGAACGGGCTCAGGCTCAGTCTCGAGTTCAATTCACGTACTGAGCTCAATCTTTGAGTTCTCATAAATTAAAGGAGCTCAGGTTCAAGCCACGTATTGAGCTCGAGCTTGAGCTCTCGTACATTAAACGGGCTCAAGTTCAAGCTGAGCTTGAGCTCTTGTAAGTTAAACGGGCGCGTGCAATTGCTATGATTGAATTTGTTGGTTTTAGACATGTTCATGTGTCTTTACTTTTGTTATTAAGATTACATTTGTTGCGGTTTTTTCTCGTTTGTTAATTTTGTTTAGGCTGTTTAATTTGAAACCAGAACCGCAATGCTGCTCTTGGAACATATAAAGACGAGCTTCTTTACCAGCTTAGGGAATTAGCAAAATCTGATCCGAATGTAGATGACGGTCAAAAAATGATTAAACCAACAACCGAGTTCCCGCCCTCACAAAACTTTCAACTTCAAGGTAGGAATTCGGGTTTTGAACATAAGTTTGAAGAGAATGCAAATTCCTCATTCGAGGTATAATCTCATCTTCGATATTATATATAATTAACAAAAATGGCAAAAAAGAACTGATTGAATCTTTATACATACATGTTTTATGTATTTACAGGCGAATACATTTCAATGGTGCCCCGATAGTTGTGATGCTGTGGATAGCGAGTTTTATTCTAATCAGTTAATAGGACATAACACCGATGGAAACTGTACAGTTCCTGATGGAAAGATTATCAATATTCCTGTTTCAAGCCACATTAATGCTAATTATGAAGACCCGTCACACCATAATGTTGTTGAAAACACGCAATTCTTTCATGGTGCTGGTGTACGCGAAATTAACAGCCAGGAGAGAGAGACCGCAATCACGAGATACAAAGAGAAGAAGAAATCTAGAAGGTAGTCCCTTTTCTTTTCGTTTCTTGTCTAACGGGTCAAGCTAAGGGATTCAACTAAAAAGGGAACATGTCAAACGGGTTGGGATTTAACTAAAAAGGAAACATGTCAAACGGGTTGGGATTTAACTAAAAAGGAAACATGTCAACCGGGTTGGGGTTTAACTAAAAAGGAAACATGTGAAACGGACTGGGATTAAACTAAAAAGGAAAATGTCAAATGGGTTGGGGTTTAACTGAAAAAGGAAACAAGTCAAACGGGTTGGGATAGAACTATAAAGGAAACATGTGCAACAGGCTAGGATAATTAAAGTAGAAACATGTCAAACGGGTTGGGATTTAACTATAAAGGAAACATGTCAAACAGGTTGGGATTTAATTATAAAGGAAACATGTCAAACGGGTTGGGATTTAATTTAAAAGGAAACATGCCAAACGGGTTGAATTTAACTAAAAAGAAAACATGTAAAATGGTTTGGGATTTACAAAAGGGGAACATGTCAAACGGGTTTATGTTGCTTCAAATTGTATAAAAACCTTTTAAGTCGTTTTTATTTTAAAAAAAGGGTAGTTTGTATGTGTAATAATATAGTTTTAAACTTCTAATTATATATACCACATGCTTATAAAGCTAAAAAGAGAATTATCTTACATAAAAACCAGCATATTTTCACTGAATATGCAGTTTAATCACTAAACTATTTCAGTGATTAATAAGCCCTCAAAACTTATTTTTTATTCAAAATTATATACAACTTTCTTTTCGGGAGTGCTTAAGTCCTGAAACTGTATTCTTTATTTATGGATTAAGCACTTCAAATTTATTCGCCTCAAAGTTCTTGGCCTAAACTGCAAATTTCAAACTTAATGAATCACCAAAATAGTTAAAGGACTAAACAACATATTCAGTGAAAGTATGCAGAGTTTTTCCAAAGATAAACCCTTAAAAACTGGATAAACTTGTGCTCACGCTTAACGGTTTAGTTTAACCTGAACCATCATGGGTTGATGTCAAAACAGGTATGATAAGCATATTAGATACGAGTCACGAAAGGTAAGGGCTGAAACCAGGACAAGAATCAGGGGACGTTTTGCCAAGATGGACCGATGAACCATTGTACCGAGGTTATATGTTTGTTAGAGGATATAGCGTGTAATGTAGAGTTGTGCTACAGTATGTGGAAGTTGGTGGTCAGCACCCGCTCGGTTTTCTGCTACTGTAGTTTTTCTCTAGTCCCGTCTCATGGTTGTAGTAATTCGGTTCCATTGCATAATTGTTTTATATGTTTTCGAGTAGGTTTTGTTGTTAGTGTAGCTTGTAAAGCAAATAAAGATGATCTAAATGTGAAAAAAATTGTCAAGTTAGGTGACTAATCTAAGACGTGAAATTTCATGAATAGTTGGAGTTGGTTGACGTGTTACACTATTTTACATGGTTTTTTATAAACAACTAGAATTGTGTCTAACGCTCGTTGCGGCGTGTTTAACTGCGAAAGAAATTAACGTCTTTGAAAGCTTAAAGCCATTGAAAAATGAAACTTCAAACAAACTTATCGCTTACGAAATTAATAAACGTACTCAGAACTTTATATAAAAGACAAAACATTTACGCAAACTCACGCATTAAAACGAAACAGCTAGTAATATTCCAAGAACTTTATAAAAAAAGCAAAACCGTAACAAAGTCTTTAAAAAAAGTTAACCGGTAAAAAAATAGAAAAAAAAACAAAACCGTTTAAAAAATAAAGAGTTAAAAAAGTTCATACCGACGTTGCACGTAACTGCTTAGATAACCTGTACACTATCACACGCAACTACACTATAGTTGTATGTGTTATCCAGGTTTTGCAACGGGTTCAGAACGTAGATAAAAATAAGTAAGACACAACGGAATATTACTACTCACCTTGCGGAAAAATGCACGTTAAAATAATGGAAACGTCGATAAAAAGAAAAAAAAATAGTCAAAAACAAACAAAAAAAGAAATTAAAAAAATCTTGAGTAAAATAAATAAAGAAAAAGATAACTTTTTTAAACTTGAGGGCATGTATGGTAACTTTTTTTAAAGTTCAAGGTAATAATTAAAATTGATAAAGAAAGAAGAAAAAAAAGGAGGCTAACTAAACTTTAGGGGTAAAATGGTAGATTTTCAGATGAAGACAAACATGATTATTATATGCAGGCATACAGCATTAGAGTTTTGTACAATAAGCATAAACGGTCTCCATTATTATAGGTTTTTGTAAGTATTTAAATTAGTTGAGTGATAGTTTAATTTGTTTTGTTTTAGAATAAATTAGTGTATTAATTAAATCTGATTACAAAAATGATTTTTGTTACAAGTATAGCTTGTAAAGCAAATAAAGATGGTTTTGTAGAGGTAAAATATGGTCGAGTTAAATAACTAATTTAAGACATGTAGTTGTAGGGTGGACGTGGGTTGGGCTTCGGGTGGTTTTAGGGTGGAAGGGGTGGACGCGGGTTGGGCTTCGGGTAACATGGGAACACTGTCGGAAGTGGCACGAGTTGAAAATTGGGTTCATGAACCCGTGGATGAAGCCATTGTGGGAGAATGTTGGGTTGTGAGATGGCATTACATGGACTGCGGGCCATTTATTTACATCTTGCTATATGGGTTCAGTTATTTGGAATCTCGTTAGTAATTGGTGTGACATCCCGCAAATCTTCGCCTTCTCGGTCAAAGGCTTCTTTGTTCTTCATAACACATCCTTAAAAGGGAACCTCACAAGGATGTTATTTATGAAGCCATTATAATATCTTGTTGGTGTATTTAGAAAGCTAGAAATAAAGTGGCATTCTCAAATAAAGCGGCTAAGGTAGAAACTTTTTTTTAAAGATATCAAATCCATTGGGTTCTGTGGTTTAAAAATTGATCCAATCACAAGTCTTTTTAATGAAAAGATTGATGTATCTTTTTAATTATATTGTAATCTATCCCAAGTAGTTTGATTGTTGGCACCTGGCCGGTGTCTTTCTTTCGTAATAAAATTTAGGAATAAAAAAAATTCTACTTCCATTAAATCAAATAAACTATAAAATACCTTAAGGTTAAGTATCGTAATTTTTTTTAGAACGGCAAATTTCATTAAGAGCCATCTAGCAAGGCGCTAGAGGCAAGAACAAACATCATAAAAATAACTGGCTTAAACACAAGAAAAATTACACTAATCCTTTCAAGAGATATTTCCTAACGTCAAGGGCGAAGGTTAGGGGTGGCCCCGGCCCCCGCCGTTTTTTCCGTTGGTAGTGTAAATTTTTGCGGTTTCGTCCGAAAAATTATATACGTATTGAGACCCCCCCCCCCCAATTTTTTCTCTAAAGAACTCTTGGCCCCCTCTGATTTTTTATCCCTAAAAATTTCAGTTCAATGCTCTCTGATTAATTCGATAAGTTATGGGTACGGAATTTCAGTTCAATCCTCTCCTACCGCAGTGGTGTTCCTTGTTCAGTTGTTCGACTGTTGAACATGGGCGAAGATTAGAATCCACTCAATTAAGCAACTTTTGATTTCTTGTTAGTTTGTTAGTTGTTACTAGGATTATTGTATATTATTGATGAATGATTTCTTGATTTCTTAAATACTGGGGTTAAAAAATTAGGGACATATTATTAATGCAAGTGATTTTTTATCATTGGTTAAACCTAAAGCGATGTGTGCATCGCTGACCGTTATGTAGTGAATCATCTATAGATAAAACTTCTTTATCTGTAATTTTTTGTCTTATGATGTTGGTCTTTGGGTTCAGTTGATATTTGAGGTCGTGATGTATGTATCATAACTCATTCAATCTACCATGTTTGCTAAAGTGGTGACTGGTGAGAAATAGTTTTGCAAATATTGCATTTATCTGCTCTAATTGATTTTGAGGTTTAATGTTGAAGTTATATGTAGCGATAAATATTTTGGTTTTGCCCTTGCTATTTAGGCTACATTGGAGATTCTAGAGCATATGGGAGCTGTAACACGAACAAGAGTCCAGAATGTGTATAACATATGGATGAAGAAGGATCCATCAGTTATAACACAGAGAGGATTTTTCTTTCGGGTACTTACCATTTCTCTCGCATCATCATAGATAATTAGATATTTAGAGTTATTTATTGTTGATTAGTTTGACCCGAACCGAATTGAATCGCCGACCCGAATATATAACCCGAAACATAGCGATAGTAAAAAAAAATTGGGTCTCGTGACTTTTGGCTCCCCGCTACTTATTTTTTCAAGCTCCGCCACTGCCTAACGTAGATCTGTTCTTTATCCAAAAGAAGCTAAGCGATCTTATTTCCTCCCGAATCATAAATTCCGAAATTGGTTAACTATTGGAATTAATCTAACAAATGAAAATGACAAAATACCATTCTCACATAAAGTGTGACTAATAAATTTCTCTTGAAAACTGAAGAATCCATATCCATTATGGGTTCAAATTTGACCCGTATGACCAACTGTATTAATTTCTTGCTTGGAATAACGTGGAACATAAATGCTTTGATAAATTAGTCTAGTAATCTGTTGTGGATGGCGGTTAACTGAAGTATAAAGGCATGTTTGATGTTTATTCCATTTTGATCCTTTTTCATAAAAACTAAGATTTGTTAAAACCCAAAATAGTTTGATTTTCTGTTCGGTTTAAACCGAAACCGAATTAGGGGATCCATTTTTGGTTCAGTTTAAACCGAAATCGATCTAGGTGATCGGTGTTCAGTCCGGTTTTGGGCTCTAGAAAACTCAATTCGGTTAAAACCGAGAAATCTGAATGACATGTATTGGGCTATGGACATCCTTGTTTTGACATTTAGTCCATTACAAAACCAAAGAAACCAAACCAGGTAATCTGAAATCCGAACCAATGAACACTCATCTTGCTAAATTTGAGGTTTTTTGTTTGAAACAAAAACCAAACTGAATTCAAATTCAGTTTACGGTCTTTGAACTTGATTCGATTCGTTTTATGATTTCAACCGAAAAAATATTCAAATCGAGAAAACCAAAACCCTAAATAATTAACATCCTTATAACCCCCGAGTAAAATAGTAATTAATTTCATGTATTAGATTAAATACGATTGATGATTAAGATATGTTTCTTTTTTATGATTAATCTATACTATTTAATAAACAAATAAAATTATGGGATATGTGTCACCTTTAGGTGCGTTCTTAACATAATTTTTCGCTTCTCTCTCCTATTAAATACTAAATTAAAGAATATATTTTTAAAATTTTAATATCAATCTAATTATAGATACTTTTTATTTCATTATGGACACTTTTTATTTCATTATGGATTGTTATTATATATCATTAAACAAATGAATTTAATAATTTATCAGCTACATAAACAAAATAATTTATTCAATCCATATAAAACACGAGTTTTTAAAAATATAATTTTTATTTACTAATTATATAACATTATAGTTATTTGGCTCGTGTATAATACACAAGATTCTAACCTAGTAAACCTTTGTATATGCATATTAAAAGCTAATTGCGGTTTTAAACTACCATCGAAAGCAAGCGAAATATACATATTTGGAATTAAAATTCTTATTGGGTTATGCTTTTTTTGCGTATCTTTTTTTTTCTCTAACTTTACTTTTTGTTCCTCTTCCCTTAACTTTTCAATTTCATACTACCCCACACATTTTTGTTGTTTTTCGTTTAATTTTTTTTAAATGAATAAAATCCATTTTTTTAAATGTAAAAGTTTTTTTTTAAATACATTTTTTTAATATATAAAGCTTTTAAGTTTAGAAAACAAAAATCTTTTTTTAATTTAAAATAATGTTTCTTTTTATTTTATAAAAACATTTTTATTATTTTTTTACAACAATGTATTTTATAAAGTTGTTTTTTTTATAAAAACGATTTTGTATTTATTTTAGGGGGTACGCATAGCCTAACTCATATTTTTTATATTAAAAATTCAGACTAAGCTTAGATAAGATAAATAAAAAAACTCACTTTTTTATATTTCTATAAATCTATGTGTCACATGTTCTTATAGTTATATAAATTATCAATTTAATCACATTATTATCCTTATAGTTTCAATATAATTAACATTATATTGTTCAAAAAGTTCTTTTTGTCGTGTTTTGAAAATTGGACCGGACAGTATGGCCAGTTAAAATTGTCGGTGTCGCTAGTTCGGTGATGAGCAAATGCACAAACAAACATACTAGTTAAAAACAAAACTGCCGGAAAACTGCCGATGTTTGTCTCCTTCCATTGGTGGCCGACCAGTTTTAAAGGTCAGGCCATCACGTAGAATCAATGAATTATTATAGCTACATGTATGATAGTCTGGTTTCTAAAATATTAATTATAAGTTGATTCTCAAATTTGAGTTTTTTACTTTAGAAAACAAAATCAAGACGGTTATTGAAATATAAATATGTAAATAAGCCATTTACCAAGATATGTTGTTAAAGATCACATCTATTTAACCATAAAAATAGGAAAAGAAGAATCTAATAACAAGAAAAACGTAAGGAGAAAGTATTAACACATCTTATCAAAATAAAATAAAAATAACATATATATATAATTAACAAGATAATTAATGTCATATTTACCTTAAAAACTAATCAATCTATTTTTGCTTTGTTGTTATGTACACATCATTTCATGTATTTAAGTTCATTTGAATATTAATATTAATCCTTTAATAATAAATGAACAACATATAATTAGCAAATGACGAAAGTAACCCTGAGAAGATGATACAAGCAAGCCTAAAAAAAGCAAAAGGACCGATTGCTGGCGTTGGCGTTAAGGGTAGAAGTGTACAAGTGGACTTCCTTTCCTTTTTTCAAAATCAAAACGTAACCATTGTGTATATGATGCATTGATGTAGCCCCAACCGATCCATCAATTTAATCTCAAGCGTTCGATTTCCTCAATTTGCTTCATGGCTCGATCGTCGAGCCTGATCTAGTCGAGCCACCTCTTGTTCGATCTTCTAAGCATGTGTAACTTACCACTCGAGGATTTCTACACGTAGAAGTTTAGGTGTACAAGAATGATTGAGCGCCGTTAAGTTGTTGTAGATTTACGTATTGAGAACGAGTTTTCTAAAATTAGCAATTTCCTGATGTTAGAAATTAATATAAATAGCCTTACCGTCTTAAACATGTGAATGTGAATCAGTGTATAATCATTTTAGTTTGTTATACAAGTTTAAATTTGATTTAGAACTATTGGTATAACTTTGATTGCTGAAATTTAGTAATATTTGATGAGTGAATATTTGTATAACTTCATTTTTTGTTGATGTATAGTTTTTTTTCTAAAAAACGACTTAATTTTAAAAAAAATTAAACAAACTAAAAGATATGAAACCCTGAAAATTAAAAAAAATTATTATTTTGTGGAAAAAAGTATTGTGTTTTAGAAAATTAGTAAAAAGATTAAAATATTAAAGTTTCAGAAAAAATAAATTAAAATTTTATGATTTTAAAATTCCATTATATTCATTAATAAAAAAAAACACATAACCAAAAAATAAAAATAAAGTAAACCCACATTTCTTAGAGATTATTTTATTTTATCTTTCTAACAAAACAAATAACCTCTTCCTTTCAGCATAATATAAGGGTGTAAAATTTCATTTTTATATATCTTTGAAGAAAAATCATTAATATTAGTAATTTTAAAATGTCAATAGAAAAATTACAAATTTAATAATAATAAAAAAAACTAGTATAATTTTCACGAGTCAAGAAATGTATAAAATATATCACGTTTTCCGTATGCTAATAAGATTTTCATGATCTGTTATTGATGACATGTAATTCCTGTAAACGTCAGTAGAAAGTTCTATTTTCACGTGCTCTCTGAGTATTCTGTTTTTATACGCGTTGTCTAACTAAAAGATAAGTAAAATGATTCTTAAAGAGTTTTAACAGGACTCCGATGATTTAAATCGTGATTTTGATGGAATAATGAATCATTATCAAAATAAGTTTGTCGTAACAAAACGTATTTTAATATGATCATCTAATAATCACTTATATCACATATTAACTTTATTTCCCATTAAAACGTGTTACTATACGAGAGAGAAAAAATCTTTAGTACAACACACATATCATGCATCCAATCTTTCATAAGCAAAATAATCTAACAATCATTGCACAAAGAAATGAATTAACAATCACGCAAATTGTTGTTAAAAATATGTACTTTTGGTGTGTCAATTTCGGATAATTACTTCTTTAAATATACAATCTACTAATAGTTAAGTTTTGTTTAAACAACAAATTCACAGATTCACCTTTTTTTTCAAACGGTAATTTGGATAACTGACGGGCCACTGTTTCACTCGATCATCTCCGGTATCCTCGGGAGGAAACCCGCTATAGGTGAGAAAATCCTCTGGCCCAACATGAACCCCTTTTTTGTCACATGTGGGACTTGAACGTAAGACTTTCCGATTTTAATAAAGTATTGGGCATACACTTTTGTCACTAGGCTAAACTAGTTGTTGTTCTAGACGATACACGAACCATCAAATACTTTACCACCACCATAATAATAATAATAATATTTACTTTTTACTCTTATTTCACTAACTATTCAATCCAATTGATATTCATTGTGACCTCTATATATGGATAATAACTTAAAAATTTTAGTAATAATAAATATGTAATCTAAATAGATAGAAGTTTGATCAATGAATGATTACTCAAATGACAAGGATTTGCTAAAAGTGTGTGCATATCTTTGCATAATAAATTTATAAACTTTTTTTATATTATGGTATTATATTTTATACTTGCTTAATAATCAAATAATCTCATTAAACTATGTGCTTGTATTCATATGTTTTATGACCAATATAAACTTGTTTTTAGAGAATTGTTATAAAATCCTTTAAACTTTATGTAATACGTGTGCTTTTTGTTGCATGATGTCTTACTAGTTGGTGTGTTTTTAAATGCAATTTCGTCGTTAAAAAATCTATACTAATAAATAAAGGTTTAAAATGTACACTTGTCATGCCTCCTCACATTGGTTTTCCCGCCTCTCTCTCCTAATAAATACGTTTGTATCTTATTAAATAATAATAAGACTATAAATATATTATTAAAGAAAAATACTAATTATATTAAATAAGAATATATAATAGGAAATCAAAATATAACTAATTAAAGAAAAATACTAATTTGTTATATACACACATTTTCACTTGATATATCTCGAGCCGATCATAATAGTGTGACAAGTTAGGATGTATTTATAAATTTATAAGTTATATCGTTTGAATATACAACCCGTGTAATACACGGGATTCTAACCTAGTAAATAAATAAATAAAACACTAGAAGCGCTTTAAATGCAAAAATTATCATGCAAATATTTGTTTAACTTTTGCAAGTAATGTGATTAGCAATTATTAACAAATTTACCCAAAACTTTACACATGTAAAAGCCACCAAATTCCATTTACTTGCTCTTTGAGCGACCTATAAATACATTGGCATTCTCAAGTCTTTTTCATAAGCTCGTCTCTTTCAATCACTCTGAAATAGAAGAGAGCTTCATCACCACCAACAATGGCTTTCCTTGCAACTCATCTATTGGCTTCTATTTTTGGCATTCTTGGTATCTTCATATCTTCATTTCCAAATAAATTCTACAACTTCTTTAAATCTTATTTCTTTTTTGTTTGATTTACAGGCAACATCATATCTTTCTGTGTGTTCTTAGCACCACTGTAAGATCTCTTCCTTTCACTCCTTATATAACCTTGAACGAGTAGCAGAGTGGTAAGCGCTTGACAGGTTTGAATCCAGTTTTTACTGGTTTTCTACCTATAACCCCTTGAAGACCACCTGCTAGCGCAGGCTGCCTTTTACCCGATCTCGTTGGTAACAGGGTATTGGCAGGTCATTTGAGTTTTCTCAAAACGGGTTCTCACGATTAAAAAAAAGTTTGATTCTTTAATCCCAGTAGTAAGCGCTTGAGAGGTTTGAACCCAGCTTTTACTGGTTTTCTGCCTATAACCCCTTGAAGGTCGCTTTAATAGAGTATTGGTGGGTCTCATGAGTTTTCTGGTAACAAACATGCTCTAAACTTTTTTTTAATTCTATGAATTCTTTCAGGCCAACTTTCTACAGGATTTGCAAGAAGAAATCAACAGAAGGGTTTCAGTCGGTACCATACTCGGTTGCATTATTTAGTTGCATGTTGCTTCTTTACTATGGCTATCTAAAGACCGAAAATGGCATGATGATCATCACCATCAACTCCATTGGTTGCGTGATTGAAACCGCGTATCTTGTTATCTTCCTCATCTACGCCACCAGAGAGTCTCTGGTACGTAAATATATATTTTTTTATTTTACATGAAAAAGTCTCTCAACCCAATTATTTTAATTTATTTACATAAATCATTTTTTCCACTTGGGTTTCCAGATATCTACAGTCAAGCTACTTGCGTTATTCAACATACTATCATACGGGTTGATCGTCGTCGTAACAACGTTGTTTGTAACGGACCACGGGCCTAAACAAGTCGCTATTGTTGGTTGGATTTGTGCCGTCTTTTCGGTTTGTGTTTTCGCTGCTCCTCTCAGCATTATGGTAAGTTAACTAATCTTGTCGCTATCGAATTAATACTTAATTATATCAATTAGTTACTAATTGATATCAATGATTAAATTATCGAAATTTAACCATCTTTTTTTGTGAAATTTTCAGAGATTGGTTATAAAAACAAAGAGCGTAGAATACATGCCTTTCTCATTGTCTTTCTTCCTTACTCTTTGTGCTGTCATGTGGTTCTTTTATGGTCTATTGATCAAAGATTACTATGTAGCCGTAAGTTTATAATTTCTATTTCTTTCTTATTTATTTATTTATTTAATTAATTAATTAATAAGTAGGTTATAAAATCCTTGTTTTACACATGTGAATAAATAAAATATTAAATACGAAGATGTAAGACTTAATAAAGAAAATATTAAATAGTTAGTAACAAAGAAAAAATAGACGAAAAAAAATCTTGTACTCTCAGAATTTTGACACGTAACGCAATCAGTTTACTTTTTACTATACTCAACAAAATCAGAATATTTTGAAAGAATCTAGAAGCAACTTGAGAATCTTACCCAATATGAAAGATTAATGATACATTTAAAGCAAATATATATATATTTATATATATTTTAAATAGTTTTTTTTTTAACTTATTTTCATTTTTTTGTAGACCCCAAATGTGTTAGGGTTCATATTTGGAGTGGCACAAATGATATTGTATGTGATCTACAAAGACAAAAATAAGCAAGTGAGACCAATGGTTCAACCCAAAGGTGAGCCGGCGGAGACATTGGTGGACTTGGGGGCAGTTTTGGAAATTCAGGAAAAACCCAGGGTGGAGATGGGGGTAGTATTGGAAATGCAAGAGAAGCCGGTGGGAGGACATGAAGCTGGTGGAGAGAAGAAGGAAGAGGTGGGTAAAGTATGTTTGGATTTAGATGGTGAAATGACTGTTATACCCTCTGTGGCTTGAAGTAGAAAAATCAAGGGTTTGAAATGGGCATAGAAACAAAGCACGGAAAATCCCGAAAATGCCCTCCTGGAAAGGTGAAGTGGAAACTAGAGCTAATAGATAGAGGAATGTGGGTCGTATGGATGTTTTCTTTTATTTAATTTCTTTTTTTCTTTTTATTAATGATGCGAAATAAGTTTTATATATTAAATATAAATGATGATTATGTTTATTTTTTAAATTATCTTAATTTTCACCATGCAACAAGCAATAGAGATATAAGTTAATGATTTTAGTATTTTTTTTAGAAGTTAGAGATTGATCCTTTCATATTTGTTAAACCGTAACACGTTTGGTTATTATCACTACCAGACGTTAAAAAATCTATTAAATCTAGTTAAAATAAACATTTTACAGTTATATGATTTGACGAAGATCTTTTAACATAGAAACAAATCTTTTGTATTTAATTAATTCACCTATGATTATCACATTACAATGTGAAACCTTAAAAAATCCGTAGTGTCAAATGTGTATACCTAAGACTTCACTAAAATGGGGAGGTCTTAGATTCAAGTCCCACTTGTGACAGAAAAAAAGGATCCAGGTTGGGCCAGAGGGTTTTCTCACGTATGGTGGGTTTCCTCCTGAGGAAAGTGAAGATGATCGGGTGGGTCAGTGGCCCGTCCGTGATCCAAATTGTCGTTAAAAAAAAATTAGTATTCTTAAATCAAAAATAGAAATATGCTATTTATAACTTGAATGATCATGTAACGTGTCAGGATACTGACATAAATATCATTGTTTGCAAACGTTAATATCAAGCTGTAAATCATTAAATAAAGCAAAAGTGTTGAAATTGATATCTTTGAATAAATTAAAATTATATATGATTTAAATATAGCTAAATTGTTTTTTAATAATTCAAACTATAACTTATTAACTGATAATAATCCAAACTAACAGTTTGGTTGATAATAATCTCAACTTTCACTTATGTTATCAATGACAGTCCCAATAGTACACTCGATTCATATTCGATTTCACCTGTACGTTTTCTCCGTTTCATTTAAAAACGCTATTTTGAGCGAAAATAAGTGTAAATCTAGAATGATTATGCTACTGTGACTGTCATTGGTAACAAAAGTGTAAGTTGTGGTTTTATTAACAACCAAATTGTTCGTTTAAATTATTAACAGCTAATGAGTTATAGTTTAAATTATTAAAAACAAATTTACCCTAAATATGTTATTATGAATTTAGTATATACACATATAGTTAAGCCTTTCATCATATTTGTTGTAATTGTAATTGTAGCTAAAGTTTATAAAATTATATTAAAAGATAAAAAAAAATTTATAAGACACCCGATTATTAGCCCATTACCTGATGTTATTAGCTCAGCCCAGCCCATTAAAATAGTTCCTTAAAAAATACCCATGAACTGTTCATGTTTTTTACTCTTTAGCCGATAAACTTTAGAAACTTTTGGTTCATGCTTTTGTTTCTTTTATTTGTTTCTACTTCAAAATTTTAGGTAAAGAATACATAGTACAACTTTTTGACATGAAATCTATAGGTTAGGGTTTAGTTTAAACGGGTTTAAGTTAGCTTATGATCAAACATTTCCTTAAAGGAAATAAGGTTTTATAATTTAAAAGTAACTATTTCATACATATTTGACTATTTGTAGTTAATTTATAATTTTAGACTTTAGAGTGCTAAATTACTAATACGCAAATAAAATTTTTGGGTTACACGTGTTAAATTTTTAGGTTTATCATATTCGTCTAGCTATGAATATGAAGTATTTAGTATAGTCAAAGTTATATGTTCATTCCTGCTTTTAGTGTGGTAGCTATCAGGGCCGTCTCCGAGAATTCGAATGCCCTACACGAGCCGTAAAAAAAAGGCCCATAATGAAAATTACTTTTTTAAAAAGTCCCAATAATTTTTTTTTAAAGCCTCGAAAATTTTAAATATATATATAATTTTTTTTTTTGGCCCCTCGAAATGTTGGGCCCCCTACGGTCGTGTTGCCCGCAGTGCCTTCCAGCCGCCCCTGGTAGCTATAATAAGGTTGCAATTAGGGGTGTATACGAGTTGAGTTACTCGTGAGCTACTCGGGTATCGGCTCATAAAAACTTGAATTGAGATGAGCTTAAACAAGCTCAAACCTAACTTGGAGCTCCATTAATAAAAGAGCATGATCCCGAGATTCATAGATCAAGCTTGATTATGCTCGTGAGCTTAAACGAGCTTATTATTTATATATTTCAATACTAATTTCATATTATATGTATATATGATAAAAGTAACTGAATATATATATATATATATATATAACACTATGTATATGCATATAAATAACATATCTCAATATTCAGATCATGAATCGATCTGGTCCCTCTCCGGACCCTGCATAAATACGAGAGTTAAGTAAAGTATCAGGAATATTCAATAAATAAACGAGCTAAGCTTGAGTACTAAAAATAGATATTGAAACTAGCCAAGCTTAAGTTTAGACGAACGCGGCACAACTCGAATCAGTTCATTTACACTCCTAGTTGTAACGTAGACGTAGGCAATCGGACGGATTGGACCACAAACCAAAATAGGTTTTATGCTAAAAATGTGCTATTTTTAAATAACAATTAACATGGACCGGGTGACCTCAACTAGACAACACCTTTATTTAAAAGGAGGATCTTTAAAACTAGAAGCAAAGCAAGTTGAACATGGCGGAATGAATACAAGATAAATTATTATTTGAAGGAGAAAATTTTGTAGAAGGTGAGATATACGAGGTACAAGGAGGAATGACAACTCCACTTACCGACGAGGAAACCGCTTACAACGAATACATACGCAACATTGTCCAAACCGAACTGGGTTATAACTCGAACCGGTTTAAAAAACCCAATTTTCCCACCTCTAATTTTAGGTGAACTAGCTGAATACCCGCACTTCGTGGCAGGTGTCATGTCGCCTACTTTGCTTATAATAGGTTTTGTTCATCACAGTACCACAACGGTAACGGTAACGGCAATTGATATAGGCTACAAAAACAAACAAAAAAACTCGTTTTTTTAATACAACTATGTTTTAAATAAATTTATATCGAGATGTTGACAAAAAACAACCGCTCAGTCCGTTTGATAGAAAAAAGTTAACGAACGAAAGTTATTAAAGAAAATAAAGTTAATAAAAAATGAAACGGGTTAAAAGCATCCATTATATGTAGTAGAGTAAACTGCAACTTGCATCCCTGTGGTTTACTCCACTCTACACGTTGGATCGTTACGTTTAAAATTTCAATCTCTAAGTTCCTCTAATTTTATTTTTCTTCTATTTTTCTTAATTTCCATTATTATTATTTATTTGTACAAATTATCTATACTACAAAAAGGCAAACTTCACACACTTCATGCACTATGAAATTTTGTTTTTCTTAAATATTTTTCACTGTGACCTTTAGAATTTTAATCAGGTTTCTTTTTTTTCTTTTTCTTCAACAAATTAACATTTTTATATTAGAACTTTAATAAAGTTATCATACTAACTCCTAAATTTTAATAAAGTTTTTTTATATGTATTTTATCTCTATTTCTTAGATTTCTTTTTTCCTCTTTTTTTCCTTTATTTTTATCTATGTTTCCAATGTTTTGACGAACATTTTTTTCACGAAGTGAGTACTAGAATACCGTTACGTCTTGCTTATTTTTATCTACGTTAAACCGCTACGGATGGCGAGTAATTAACCACTGGTTACTGTTATTATTGTGAGACATCTTAGAATCCTAAACCGAGCAATGATTGAAAAGAAAAAGACAAATTTAAAAAGGAGAAGTTAGTAGTCATTCAGAGAATTGACTTTAAATGAGCATCTACTTGATGTAAAGATCTCAACCAGAGATTTTCAGAATGGCCTCAAGGAAATTATATGAAATTTGAAAACCATCATCATCATCATCATCATCATCATCATCATCATCATCATCATCATCATCATCATCATCATCATCATCATCATCATCATCATCATCATCATCATCATCATCATCATCATCATCATCATCATCATCATCATCATCATCATCATCATCATCATCATCATCATCATCATCATCATCATCATCATCATCATCATCATCATCATCATCATCATCATCATCATCATCATCATCATCATCATCATCATCATCATCATCATCATCATCATCATCATCATCATCATCATCATCATCATCATCATCATCATCATCATCATCATCATCATCATCATCATCATCATCATCATCATCATCATCATCATCATCATCATCATCATCATCATCATCATCATCATCATCATCATCATCATCATCATCATCATCATCATCATCATCATCATCATCATCATCATCATCATCATCATCATCATCATCATCATCATCATCATCATCATCATCATCATCATCATCATCATCATCATCATCATCATCATCATCATCATCATCATCATCATCATCATCATCATCATCATCATCATCATCATCATCATCATCATCATCATCATCATCATCATCATCATCATCATCATCATCATCATCATCATCATCATCATCATCATCATCATCATCATCATCATCATCATCATCATCATCATCATCATCATCATCATCATCATCATCATCATCATCATCATCATCATCATCATCATCATCATCATCATCATCATCATCATCATCATCATCATCATCATCATCATCATCATCATCATCATCATCATCATCATCATCATCATCATCATCATCATCATCATCATCATCATCATCATCATCATCTATGTATATTGTATATTATAAAAGAGTGGATATCATCATTTAATACATATAAATCTTCTGGTTTGTGGTTAATAACCTTATCCATGTATATAACTAATCACTGATCACTAATCACATGTATTTACATGTTTCTTGATGAACAAGTTTCCAAACACCTCAACATGGTGCACCTTTAAGTCAATGCCGCTTAAAAACAATTTATTTGCTTATTATGTTTTGTTTTCAAAACCAAACACATGATTAATATTTGATTTCTTTGAAACTGAATTACATTGTCCTTTTTAGAGAGTGAGGCCGGCTCTATTAAACAGTGGGTTTAATTCCTTGCCGGTACAGTGAGCAAACCTTAACCGTTAACCGAAATTAACCGATAACCGAACCGAATTACGAACCGAATTAACCGATGGTTATGGTTAAAGTTCTTTGATTAACCGATCAAGCGGTTATGGTCAAGGGTATCCCATAACCGAACTTTAACCGAACCAAACCGATACAACCCTATGCATAAGATATATGCACAAAATATAAATGATTTTCCCACACTCACTATGATTATGGTTAAGGATGCACAAATATATGTGCACAAATTTTTCGTTCCATTTTCAAAGAAATTTGTAGATAACATATGCATTAGTTATGAATTTACAACTAGAAAATAATAATATTACTAACGTAATCTCAGGTCTTTAACCGTGACTCGTGATTACGGAACGAAAGTGGTTAATTAACCGAAACCGACCCGTAAACGACGGTTAACTGACCAAGCAGTTATGGTTATGGAAGAGGGCATAACCGATCAAACAGTTATGGTTATGGAAGAGACCATAAGAGACTTTGCACACCCCTAGTACTAGCCGAATGAACTATTCTCTGTTGAAAAAATATGTGAAAAATGTTTTTTCCTAACTTTGAACATAAATCATTATGAAGGAAGTATTTGAGCATGAGAAGAATATGAGTATTGAAGTTATTTGAAGATGCAAGGGGGGCTAGAGATAAAAGTTTGATAACAAACATTATGGTGTTACAAGAATCTTTTATTAAAAGAAGAAGCTAATACAAATACATTCTACAAACTCATCTCATACACCAGATGCAGCAGCAATATCCAAATGCAGCAAATCAGAACCCTTTATTTCAGAACCTAAGTACCAATTCAACTGTCAAATATCATTCATATAAACAAACAACCAACTACCTTATTACAACTTTGGCGGGTCATTTTTGTCTTTTTCACTAGAATTTCTTTTTTAGTAATAACAAGTATTTGTTATTTAAAAAAAATTACTGAAAGTTAAGAAAAATGGCAAAATTTGGAAGGAAAAAAACTGAAAGTTGGTTGCTATTTCTGGTAATTTTGGTAGTTGGTTGCTAGAATCAGGAATGTCAAAAGCCCATGCCCAGAAAACCGTTCGAATTATAACAAGTCATATATGGAGTAAGGGTATGTACCTCAAGAAAGATTGTACACACCGTCTTTATCTTTACCCATTGTCCGTACAAAATCCGGCATGTCACGCCTTTGACCAGAAACCGTTCGGTAAATGTAAACCTTTTCAACAGGGGTGTTTTCAGGAATCGAATTTAAATTTTCACGTTCATCGATAACTTCAACATTTAAACCAGGCATTTTCTGACCGAGTAGTTTACAAGCTCCAAAACTAACAAAACACGAAGACATCCAAAGGGATCGCATTGTCTCCAACTTTGAAGCGTTTGCCAGCAAAGCTTTATCGCCAAAAGGACAATCAAGAATCTCCAACTTCCTTAAACTTTCACAGCCCGATAAGATGTGATGTAAACCTAAATCACTGTCCCCTGCAAAAGCTATTGAAAGCATATCTAGTTTTTTCGCGTGTGTCCCGATGTGTTCAAATACACGGTCTGTAAGAAGGCCTGACATTGAAAGGCGTGTAAGTTGTTTACAGTTTTCAACTATGGAACCGAAACCGGCATCTAGGGATTCGAATGTTAAGTAATCCGGGGCGCGGGGTTCAAGAATACATAAACGAAAACATGTTAGGTTAGGGCGGTTTTTAGAGATCGAAATTAGTGCTGAATTTGACATCTGGCGACAGAAATATAGGACAGATTGGAGTTTTGAGCAACCTTGTGAAACCGAAACCAGCCCTTGTTCTGTTAATAGTACATTTGCATCTGCTACAAATGGATCAGATGGAAAAACCACCAGTTCTCTTAGGTCTTTACATGACATAGCAACTGTGTTTAGGCCCGTGTCCTCAATGTAATCTAATACCTGTAATTGCAGTTTTTGTTAGTTTAAAAAGAAATAAAAAGTTTGACATGAATATGAACATTAAGCTTCAAGACAATATGAAGATATAACGAACAGTATAATGATAAACGTATCAATGAGAAACTGCGAATTGGTTGACTGGGGTTGTGTTTATCTCTAACCGGCCAATTGGGTAAAATAAAAAATTAGCTTGAAAGGAAACGGTTGAAATTTGTCCAAAGTGTATTGTTAATGAATTAAGCCTCCTGAATTTTTTAATTAAAAAAAATCTTTATTGGAACAGTATAATCTTTGTAACCATATTCAACACACTAGTTATTGATAAAGGTTATCTAATCAGAGCAAAAAGTGTTTCGGTTAACCCAACCCAGCCAAAGAATTACCCATATCAACCTGGACCTGTTTAACCTGCCCATTTTGCAACTTATATGTAATGTAATTACCATTAAAAAAAAATACTAGAATGTTTAAAATAACATATTGGCTATAAAGTAAAAGTGTGTGTGTGTGTAAGTGAAAGCCATGCTGACAATTTGAACAAATCAAATGAATTTGCTTGGTCATGTATGCCTGATGATATGACACAAACTATTTTAATGGTTTAACCACTACTACCTGAATTCTCATACAGAAATAAACAGAATGGTTTAAAATTCTTTCATCCATCATAACCTAAGTCAAATAGTCAGACATGTCTAATTGCAGATTAGTGAAAAAGACATTTACCATAATGCACAGACATGGTGTTAATGTAACTTGAAAAATTAGAAGCCAATGATAAAATGAATAACATACAGTTGGTTAAAGTTGAAGCTTAAATAAGACAGTAAGCATTAGAACTTACCACTAGACGCTGCAAATTATGGCATTGACTAATAATTTTGGTAAGATCAGGACTATGTGTAGTTGCATAGCTCAAGTTTAAAGAAGTAAGCTGAGAACACACAGAGTACACAGCTGGAAGATAAGCTGGGATCACATCCCAAAACCCTGATAAGCTTTTTAGTTTCTTGCAGCCTGAAAAAGCATCTGCTAAACTTGAATACAAGTCTGACCGGATTTCAGCTGAGTAGGCACCAGTACCAAAGTCAACGAGCTGTGGGGCATGCTGTAGAAGTGTGGATAGTTTCTCAAGAGGTACAGTGCGGTTTAGTCGAAGGGTTTTCAGATTGGGTGACCTGGTAACCAACCGTTCAAGGGCTGAGAAACTAACTTCAGTAACCAGACAAGCCATGTTAAGAGATTCCAGTGAGGTAAATGAATCAGGAAAGTGACTCAGCCAATACCCACTTAGTTCTTCAACTTCACATTCCCGTAAATCCAGTACTCTTAAATTTCTGTATTGAAAATCAGATGAATGAAAAACATTAATAAAAATGACTTGATAAATTGATTGAAATTGAAATCAAAGTTTGTATTGCCGAAGAAAGTACATAAAACGCACATGACACTACAAGAGAAAAACAACAGTTATACTCGGTTCAACGAAAACAAGAAGGCCCAAGATCAATACTCGAGGATGCTAAAAGAAAGCATATAGCATTACAACTTATATACGTTATCAGTTCCATTGTATAAAAGGTAAGCAGAATGTTGCAACCAAAGAAGCCAAACTGTCTCTTGTCAGAAAGAACAATTAATCAACAAAAATCTTGTGCAGGCGAAGATAACTCTTCATAGAACAAACAAATTATTCAAAGAACATAGTCATTCATACACAAAAATCACAACTGCAAAGTGTGCCTCCAATCTAACAAAAACTTAAAATTAACAACTGAAAGAAGCAGGACATTTTTTACCAGCATTGACTATCAAGATATGCATATGTCACACATGATTCAAACTATAAGGTTTAACTAAACAATTTCGCACTTAGCTGAAACCTAACAGAAAAGGATAATTAGTTTTTAACAAACTGATGGAATTAAAGGAGATATTTGACCTGCAATTAGCGGCAATGGCAGCAAGTCCATCCGTACTGAAACCCTCACACGACGACAAAATCAAGACCTTCAAGTTCTTAAACGACTTAGAGATGAGCTCCAAGCTCTCATCCGTAACCACCATACGTTTAAGCCTGATCTCCTCCAACCAAGGGTAACCCCTAGCAAATTCAACCATCCAAGGATAAACATACCCTCCCCATCCCTCCGGCACCAAATTAAAATCCGCAAAATGCGGTTTCCCTTTCAACTCAACCGATTTCACCTCCGGAAACCTCCTGATCATGATTCTAGGGTTTACCGCGTAACAATTTCCGACGAAAATCCTTTTCCGGCACCACCGCTCCATCTCATACCACGACCTGCACACCAACGATACCGCGTTCCTGTCCTTCTGTGAGGTCAGAAACGAAAACACGTGCTCCAAAACCTCCTCCGGAAACGAGTACGCCATCTCCGGCTGTAACCCTAGAAATCTGCAATATCTGACCGGAAAAGATTTCCGATGAAGCGGTGAACTCCGATGAGCTTCGTTAGTGTGTGTATTGCGTGAAATAGGTTCAGATCTGAGGCTATATCACAGCATTAACGAGCTCAGATCGAAGTATTGTTAGGTTGAGGATGAGAGAGAAAAAAGAGAGATAAGATTTTAATATGTCGTGTGATAGCTGAGCTTAAATACGTAGGCTAAATTGTCATTTAAACCCTCTACTTTCAGGTATTTACCTTCACAACTCTATACTTTTTGTTTCTTCCAACATGAACCCTAAAACTCATCACAATGAATGGGGTTGTTAGGTATATCTCTACTCCAATGATAGTGTGTTTATGTTTTCTTTTAATACAAGTAACTTGTGTATGTATTTCATTTCGGTGAAGGGTGTAATGACACTGATTTGACGTGTTTTGGGGTTTAGCGAACGACTAAAAACATTTATAACTGGAAATTTGTATCATAAACGACAAAGACATGCTTTGTGGATTTGACTAACATGGTCCACAACCTCTTGTACAAAAAAAATAGAGTAACGAATCATAATGCTCGAGTTAAGTGCATCTTAGAATTATATTCATGCATTGATTTCTTACGTGTAGTGTGGTAGGACGTTTAAAACATTTTACTAGTATGCATCACTAATTGTGTATATGTGAACTCATTAAGGATGAGTATGTTTAGTTGATAATATATAAATAAATAATTTGGGGAATTTAATGTAAAAAATGCCAACAAAAGAAAGTTATTGGTTTTTTTTAGCTCTAAAATTATCATAACAAGTAAACTATTTGAGTTTAATTAGTTATCACATTTAACATGTGCATAAAACGTGATAAGCCGAAAATCATTATTTCTCAAAAAAGAGCTCTGTATTTTTACTAGTTTACCCAGTAACGAAATGATAGTAAGAATATTAATTAGTTAAATTCTTTAAGATAAAAACAGAATAAGTATCTTTAATATTTTTCGAAATCGATGATTTTAATACTGTAACTTATAGTGACAATTATTTACTAAGAATAATTTTAGATTTAAAATTTACCTATATACAATTCTTTAAAGAAAAAAAAACATTTGATACGAAAAAAGACTTGCATATAAGAATTTAAATGAAACATAATAGAATGTACAGACTAAAATGTTGACAATGTTGAATGTCCCATCAAAAAAATTGGGTCTGCCACTGATTGTGTTAGTTACAAACCCAATGAAACTGTATCCATAAAACAAATTCTTATCATTATTTCAATCAGTGTTTTGAAACACGGACTGGACCGGCCGGTCGGACCGCTCGGACCGAGAACCGGAGTCTTGGCCGGTCTGGTTATGTGTGTTGAAACGGTCCTGTAGTGACCCATGGTTGGACCAGAAACCCGGTGGTCAGATCGGTTGACTATTTTTTTATCTCTTTAAAATCTCTTGGATATGCATTTCGTAGTTAATTGTTAATTTAAGATTATTGGAATTGACTTGTTGGTGGTTCTTAAATCCGGTCTGACCGGTTCGACATGCGTTCCGATCCTGAAAACATTGATTTCCATACATACATATCAAATCCATAATTTGAAGAAACAACAAACGAGGAATTAGTACATCATAATAAAAACATCTAAAACAAAACCAGCCCATACATATTTATTAGCAACAAAACACGAGTAACCACCATGATTCTTTTAGAAGATGATGGTTTGCAAATGACTCTATTTTGTTAATTAAGTAAATTATTTATACAAATATAGTTAAAAAAACTCATTATATATATATATATATATAGTTTTTAGTTTATTAAATATAAACGCCATTAAAAACCGCATCACTTCAAAATTTATGCATATCATCTTCACTTTGAGCTCTTGATGATCTAACACTTAATCTAGTTTACTTCATGAAAGTTGTGTTGTTTATTTTTTTGCTTTGAGCCAACTTATAATAGGGTTTACTTCATAAAAGTTGACCATAGGTCCTTACTTTGGTTCTAACGTGGTCTATACTCTTTCTATATGAATTAAATACCTTTGTTTTTAAACTTTATTATCCCTACTTTGAATTAACAATGCCAATTGAGAATTAAAAAAAATATTTCAAAATTAAAATAATCGTGCCCGCATATATTATATACACAATGTTTGACCACCTAACGACTCTAAAAACAACGATCAACATCATCGTGTTTAGACCAAGAAACCTTTAGTATAAGTATAATGGTATAAAATGTGATACGTAAAAGATTATTGGTTCAAATCCTAATGAACCACCTTCAACTAGTTCCGTTTACGTTTAACTATTTTTACCTGTAAACACCTTTTTATCTAAAATATTTATGCAATTGAATACGGCCGACGGTTCACAACCTTGACAGTAATGTCACGTAAAAATGTTAAATATATAAGCATGCCTGACAAGAGATCAGTACTAGCTAGTAGCTCTAGTCAGTAAATACAGTAGCAAAAACATTTTAATGATCCAAACCACCCCAAGTTCAGGAATCTGAAACATCAAATACGATATGGCCGTCACCAGATTAAGTTACAGTGGCAAGCAGGCATTGATACACATGTATGGACCAGCAGCAATAATACCATTAAGTGCATCATTTACTTGTAGTGGTGCTGTAGTATGCATACACATACATACAAATATATATCCGTGCAACGAAGTCGTGGTATAAAGTTTATAATTACACAACTATATATAATAATAACGCATATGTCTGTATGACTGTATATGATGTATATATCCAATAACGTATAGTTATATATAATTATGCGTTGTTATATGCATAGTACATTTAATGTTTAAAAATGTTTAAGAACGGTGGAACTACTTAGTTTTTCTTTCTTTGCCCTAACACGTGTATAATTACAAAATTGTCACCGCCTCATCTAAGTCATTGTTTTGGTTTGATCAAGGGTCCACATTCACTTCTCACATAAAATCAACTTCTTATTTGATCCCGCATTTAGAGAAGTACGAAAATAGCATGATACATTCTATGTAGTGCTTGCTCTGGGAATTAGAAAGATGGTGACGTAAGGGGTTACATAACTGACTTACGTGTCACAATTTTTTCTTCTTTTTTTTTGAAAGCTAACTCACACACCCTTTTAAACCTACGCATTTGTCCACTGTGGGACTTGAACCCTCGACTGTACAAACATTACATACATATATAATTGGCAGTGGAAATCATAATAATTATGGGTGGTGAATAAATCCACGTAAGATGGAAATGATGAGGGTGTTGTGGGGGTTGAAGTATCAAAGTGAATATGAATGATGATGATGAAGATGATCATAAATTTATAAAGTACTCTGCATCATCAACCAACAAAAAGTGTTTTTAATTTACTGGAGATTAAATCATCGGTATGGCTATTCTGCTACAGACACTTGTACATTATACAGCTAAGGTTGTACATTGCTCTGTTTTTGAGAATCTTGGCTCAGGGAAAGGAGGCAGCTTTAAATTCAGGTAAATCATTTCCTGGAGCAAAATTGTCTAAACCATAAACAAGGAGTAACTTAGGATGCTTCAATGTGTACGTTTAATTTTTCTTCATGGACTCCACTGCATGAAAACTTATCCAAAACCGAGTAATATGCCTAAATAGGGATATACTAATATTTGATAAGTAAACTATTTATTTTAATAAACCGTATATCTTTTAATATAACGTAAATAAATATGATAATCATAATTATTTTTTAATATAATAAGGATAAATTAATTAATTTAAAAAAAATGATAAATAAATACAATAATCAATGATATAGTATCATAAATTTCAAAATAAACAATTAACTGTAAATAATATAAAATATAATGTGTCATAAATGTTTAAATATTCAGTTCACTGTTTATATCTATAAGGGTAAACTACAATTTTAATCAATAAGAAATAAAAAGTTTGAAATAAACATTATCAAATTACTTAATAAAAAATCATCTTATTTCACTCTAAAATTAAGTAGATAAACATAAATAGTTTTCTTTACCAAGAAAATATAAAAAATACATTGAAACTAATAAAACACATAAGTTATATAAATAAATAATCCAAACACAAAATTCAAGTCAACTCCATGATGACCCAATTGATGATCTAATGAAACATCTGAACATGATTTTCTTGTTATTAAAAGATGATACTGATTGAGGACATGGTAAAAAACAAGTTACCCAAATGGTGAAAACACCAAAGTTACCCATAATTCAAAAAGATTTGAACTTACTCACAGTGGTCCCTAGAAAGAAGATGAAATTTACATTACTTGTCTGCTTTCCAAAGGCAGGCCTAGATGATGAGGAAGAACTTGTGGACATAATGGAATTCATTGGAATCTATGATATTAATATGGTCCCTCCCTCTTCTGATCTTTTTCTCTGAGTCACACTGTGTGTTTGTCTGTGTGTAAAGCAACCATTCCTGAAACCATCTTCAAATGAATCCAAGATAAAAATAATGGTTTATACCTTTGATCACCTTCTTTTTGTGCATTGTGTACTTGTACATAAGATCATCATGCATCATAGACTTGTACCTGAGATGAATTTGACAGTTAATGTTAACAACACAAAAGAGTTGTACTGCTAGTACTGCTTACCGCCATTCCAGATGATTTTACAGTATTTGTCTTTGTTAGACTAATTATCATATCCAAGTTTAACGGGTCAAAAGTGTTATTAGTGTAAAGTTATGTTTGTGTCTAGTATGTATTTATTAATAGTATAGGGGTCATTTGTGTACACATTCAAAGATAGAAACTGAATGAGTTTGAACGGATGCGACCGTAGGATTCAATAGTCACGTCGTTTCATCCCTTGTGCCTGTATATATAGGGCATTGAACGCATGTATCAAACTATCGGTTTTATGATCGATCAATGAAAGTCTCTTAGGGTTAATCCCATCTTCATCTTATTCTTGATAATTGTTGAATGCCTGGGATCTACAGTCTTAAGGAGATTCCCACACTTTGCAGAACAATTTTTCTAACAGTTTTAGGAAGTGAGTTTAAAATTAGAACACTTGTTAAATCATGTATTTGAATAGTGAAATCAACTGGAGACTCAGGGACCTGCGCCTGAACTCGAGTAAAGATTGGTCGTTGTGTCGTTACTGTTTATCACACAAAAAATGTAATATTTTGGTCCTTAGCACAGACGAGGCGAAGGTTTGGGAATGGATTTTAGAAACATGAAGGAAACCTTGAATTAGGTTTCATTTCAGGTATGGAAAACCCATTCCCAATTGATCCTACCTCTCCTTGCGCCTATAATTCATTCAGGAGTACAATGACCATCCAGTAATCATACCCATTCTCATTCCATCCTTCAAACTCATACCCATAGTGAGATAGATCAATATGGTTAAATAGCTGACAAACGAATTCAGATAACTTTATAACCAACTCAAACAAATATAACGTAATGAAAACCTAGAAACCGAAATACTCATCTAAAAGGCCGAAAAACAGCATATTGAGTATTTGGGTATATGGAGGGAATCAGATTATGGAATGGGTTTTCCATACCTAAAAGCACGAATCAAAATCATTGACATTTAAGAACACAAGGATTTGATTATGGAGGGAATCAAATTATGGAAGTTTGAATCTGAAACAAAGTTGGGTTTATCAAGATACAGGCAAACAATTATAAAGTACAGACATGTGATATACTTTAAGAAAAGCATATTAGAAAGTACAAGGAAAATGTGACCACTAAGAAAATTGTGCCTCAAAGAACTTGGGAGATGCATCTTTTTGTTCTCTAGACTGCAACGCAGCTAATCATCATCTCTACAATCAACAAGAGATAAAATATTATTTCAAATATAATCATAAAGCATAAAACCTCCTAAATCATTTTCTTTAATAAACACAGTTTTCTTAAACATGTTTAAAATATGATTCGAGGAAAGAAGATAAAAGTGTTTGCTAGTCAGTCCAACCCGTTTAGACACGTAATAAAATTCTAGTTTGACATGTTACCAAAACACCCGACCCGCCCGTTTTGTCACTTCTGCATTTGGCAATTTAGTTAGACCCGTTTTTAGATAAATGGGTCAATTTGGGTTATATTCTGCCTCTAACAGGACAACTAGGTAAATTTTTAAAAAAGAAAAGGCTAAAATGAAAATGGGTTGAACTGGTCAAGCAGGTCAAAAGTCATTCAACGTGTATTCACAATGCATGTATGAAAACCCCCTAAATCAATGTGTTTCATTAATTATTTATAGAACTCAAAGAATGTATAAGACAAACATGTGTTAACCGTTTCCACATGTACCAACAATAACCCATTAGACCAAACCAGATTTGACCCATTACCCGCCATGCCCTGCCCATTTTTCCACCTCTGCATCTACATAAGACCATAAAACCTCAACTCAACTCTTTCTTGAAAGCTATCTCATAACCGAAACAACACTTAATATTTAAAATATCAAGATATGACCTCTCAAGCTTTAAATTTACCATTTACCCTCTTAACAATTCAAACCACATCACAACTTTTATAAAATTTAAGACGACTCGTATAATTGCGCACCTCAAATTTTGTTGGCAGAATCTCGATCCATAGTCCAAATATAGCCCGGCATGTCAGATCTCGGGCCAGCAACAGTACGGTATACATAAAGCTTCTCAACAAGACAGTTGTCCAACTTTGGATTTAAAGTTCCATTTTCATCAATAACTTCAACATTAAGCATAGGCATCTTCCGACTTAAAATCTTGCACGCCCCAATACTAACCGCACATGATGACATCCAAAGGGATCGCATTGTCGCCAGCTTGGCAACATTAGCCAACAAAGCCGTATCACCAAAAGGACAGTCTCTAATCTCCAACTTTTTTAAACTTTCACACCCAGATAAAACATGATGTAAACCTAAATCACTGTCCCCTGCAAAAGCTATAGAAAGCATGTCTAGTTTCTTAGCGTGGGTCCCGATGTATTCAAACACACGGTCTGTGAGTAGACCGGATAATGAAAGACGGCTAAGATTTTTGCAGTGTTTTACTATGGCTCCAAAACCGATATCGAGTGGTTCATGGGTCAAGTAATCAGGAGTCCGTGGTTCGATTATGCAAAGACGGAAACAGGTTAGGTTAGGGCGGTTTTTAGCAATGGTGATTAATGCAGAATTTGACATCTGGTGACAGAAGTAAAGAACAGATTGGAGTTTTGGGCACCCTTGTGTAACTGAAACAAGGCCTTGTTCTGTTAAGGTGACATTTGCATCAGCCACATACATGTCAGACGGAAATACCCTTAGTTCTTGTAAGTTTTTACAAGATAAAGCTAGTGCGTTGAGCCCACTGTCTTCAATGTGATCTAGTACCTGCGATTATAGATTTCATTAGTTATAAAGATATGGTGATGTAAAAGGGCGGTAGTGTAAATACAAAAAAAAAAGAGTTTCAGCAACAAAAATAGCAAAAAAATCCAAGTAGCAAGAGCATACACAAGGATATATTTGTTCTTTATTGAAGATAATAGAAGTAATCATATATGATATTTGTCATTCATTGCCAAAACCCTAAAAGCTAGAAATAGGAGAATGGAGTCAAATTTGATCCATTATATAGGGTCAAAATGTCAAATTAGTCAAACAGAAACATTAGATAAAAGAGACGGGGTTGATAATTAATGTAGCAATATTGTTTTTTATCATAAATAATGATTTATTTATCCAAAATAATAGTAAAAAATGTTACAAAAAGAGTTTGTAAGTCAACCAGACCAGGACCACTTTGACATGTACCAAAATAATTGACTTGTTTCGACCCAAACCCGTTTTGAGCCGTTACCTGAACCACACAACTGCTGCTTCTAAGGAATATCAATTGCCAAGTTAGCAAGTTGTGATGCAGAAAATAGAATGATCACAAAATTGTTTCATCATCTGTTTATAGTATGAGCCTGAAAGCAGTAACATCTTTCCTGTTGCCACAAAATCGTTTTTATTTATATTATTATTCAATCAAAATTAACACATTAATTATTTATAATAGCTGTTAAAAACTGGATTTTCCCGATCCAATCCGACCTGTGCAGAAATGACACATTTCAAATTTTACAGCCTGACCGACACGCACAGCAAGAGAACATAACAAGGTGCACTAGAAGTTTTGTGTCAACAATACATGCATATTTAACTATTTATAGATCGTAGAAACGGGTAAAAGTATGGAAAAAAACTTACCAATAAACGCTGCAAATTAGGGCATAGATTGATGACTTTAGTGATATCAGGACTTCTAATAGTGGCATAACTCAGGTTCAATGTAGTCAACCTAGAACAAACAGAAAAGAAGGCTGGAAGATATGACGGGTCAACATCCCAAAACCCTGACAGTCCCTTAAGCTCCTTGCAACCCAAGAAAGCCTTAGATAGAGCAGAATATACATCAGACCGAATTCCGGATGAGTAGGCGCCTGTACCCAACTCAACCAGCTGTGGGGCCTGCTGCAGTAAAGTGGAAAGCTTGCCAAGTGGTACAGCGCGATTGAGTCGAAGGGTCTTTAAGTTGGGTGACATTGCAACCAGGCGTTCAAGGGCTGAGAAGCTGACCTCAGAACCCAAGCAGGACATGTTAAGAGATTCAAGTGAGGTAAAAGTGTCAGGAAAGTGACTTAGCCAATGGCCACTTAAATCCATCACTTCACTTTCCTGCAAGTCCAATTCTCTCAAGTTTCTGCATTGCAATTCAAATAATGAGAATGTAAGAATACAGAATTTAGTACAACTGGAAAGTCAAACTCTGTTGTACTGTATATATGTACGTGTGTGTGTATAAACCACTTGAATTCCAGCTACAACCACAAAATTATGTTTGGGACTGAAGAATCTAGACATGCAGTTTCATAGACTAAACAATTACCTAAAACTTTTGTAGACACTACACAATTATCACTTTTAAAAGAGAATTCCAGGATGAAATGATGAATCAATAAGATTCAAATCAAGATAATAAAATCAGAGACAAATGTTGTCAATAACATCAGTCTAGATAACAATGCAAAAAGCCAAAAACTGCTAGATTTTCTGCAATGTGTATAGTGATTAAAATCTCTTTGATTAAAGCTCTCATAATGATAATTCAACTTTCTTCACTAGTTCATTTTAAAAACACATAACATTGTAATAAATAAGACTCTAAACTCAAATGTTCCTTCAAAACAAACCAGCTAAAGAAGATAATTCACCTGCAATTAGCAGCAATAGCAGAAAGCCCATCCGTACTGAAACCCTCACATGAAGACAACACTAAAACCCTAAAGTTCTTAAAAGAAGTAGAAATCAGCTCCAAACTCTCATCAGTAATCACCATCCGCTTAAGCCTAATCTCCTCCAACCAAGGGTAAGACCTAGACATTTCATCAATCCACGAACACGCATACCCTCCCCACCCCTCCGGTACCAAATTAAAATCCGCAAAATGCGGTTTTCCTTTCAACTCCACCGACCTAACCTCCGGAAACCTCCTGATCATGATAGCAGGACTCACGGCGTAACAGTTTCCGATGAAAACCTTCCTCCGGCACCACCGCTCTATCTCATACCACGACTTACACACCACCGAAACCACATTCCGGTCCTTATCGGAAGTTATAAACGAGAAAACATGCTCCAACACCTCCTCCGGCAACGAGTACACCATATTTCACCACCGAGATGAAAAAAACCCTAAAATCTCTCACCGGAAAACGAGATAACGAGATTTAACGTTCGGTACTTAACTACTTACAAACAATCAGCTCTGGAGACGAATCCGTTGGCCGTAGGTGATGTACTTCCTTCAGATCTGACGGAATAACGCCATTAACGAGCTCAGATCGAAGTAGTTTTTCAGTTGCAGATGAAAGAGGGAATTTTCAGTTGGTGTTTTTGAAAGGTAGCATGACAGATGAGGTTAAAATGTGACTGTGTGGTAAGGTAACAATCGACGGTTGATTATTGTGACACGTGTATGTTATGGATATGGACGGGCAAGATGCGTTGTGGTGTTTGACCTGAGTCAAAATCTTATTATTCTCTTGTGACAATGCGCAGCCGATCAGGGCTCTCGCCTGCTCTGTGTTGTCGTGGTGTTACTTTTTTGGTTTTAGGGGTGTTTGGCGGTTGTTGGTTTGGGGATATGAGGGAATGGATTTGAAACTCAAATAATGGGGAATCCTTCATACAGAACTAAATGGTTGGTTAGAGCATTCACTAGCAGGTTCCTCGTATATTTGTGAGTGTGGTTTCTCATATTTTAGAAGTGGTTTAAAGTGATTGTGAGTAGAGTAGAGAGAAAATGTATAAATTTTTTATATATTTAGGGAAAACACTATTCACCTGCATAAATTTTTTAATATTTTTTGAAAGTGTTGTGAGTGGAGGAGAGATAACATGTAATAATAAATGTATAAAAAAAATATTATTTAATTAAAAAGGAGAGAGAAAAGGTAGTTATTTTTAGTGTAATTATGGAGATGAGGTTAGGGAAACTGATGGGAATGCTCTTAGTTATGCAACTGGTTTGACTATAATGGTTTTGGTGGTGTTGTGGTGGTGAATCCTATGGTGGTTGTTGTAAACATTGCAGAAAATGAATTGAACTTGGACTCTCTGAAAGGCGTGAAACACTTTCAGATCAAATCTATTTAGTGGTTCAACCAAATGAATTGATCGGATACAATTCAGAGATTAATCAGAACAAAATATACAGAAATCTTGTGATGAAGATATGAAGCCGAAGAAGAAAACGTATGATCAAGTGTTGAATAAATATGGGGAAACCAGATAACTGTCAAAGGCAATTATCTTCTAATTTTAAATTCGAATTTCGAATTTAATTAAAAATCCTCCCATTATTTTGACAACAATTTTATATAATAAATTATATAAAATTAATTTTCTAATGCATTTTTTTATAAAGCAATATGTGTCAAAATAATTTTTCCAGCCAGGGGTTGTCGCCCCTTGGATCCCGCTTCCAGGGGCACTGCCTCCGGACCCCGTTATATTATGATAAAATCAAATAAGCGTGCACTCCGCACCTCCTAACTTATTTGATATTTATGATAATATGTATTGATCAAACAAGTTAATCCAATTACATTAAAATATTCAACAATTGTTTGGTTGATGTTTGTCCGGATTTTTTAAACCATGGTTGGGTTATAGCATGGTTAAAGATTATAATCATGTGGTTCGAAAGCATTGTCCCTGTAGATTAATAGGGGCGGACCACGATGGGTCGATGACAGTGGGTCGGTGGTGAAAGTAAATAAGTTATTTAAAATAACGGAATTAATAATAGAATAAGCTAAACCGACCGGTAGATCTTAGCCGTCCAATCATACGTGGGACTAATTAGTGTCCACCCAATCATATGATGTGTTTTCAATTAATGAAATATAATAATTAATACCAATCATAAGGATTCAAAGCAAACTTACTAATACATATTTTGAGATTATGATTAAATTTACGTATGGCAAAAATATTTCATGATGATTATTTATAATCAAAACTAGTTTTTACCCCCACGCTTCACGGCGGGAGTGTAGTCGTTATTGGTTTGACTATTTTGCGTGGATAAAACTTACATCAAATCGCAAACTCGTTATAACGTACGACACTAAAAAAACACAAGAATTTGAATACAACTCCGTCTTCAATAAAATTTAAACCAAAACGTTGACAAAAAAAATTAAGAAAACCGCACATTCCGTTATTAAAAAAATATAACGAACGAAAGTTATAAAAGAAAACATTGTCGGGCCCATCGTTGATAAAATTTAAACAAAAACGTAGGTTTAACAATAAAAATAATGTTAATAGAAAAAAAAAACATAAAACTAAATAATAAAAAAGGGAAAAAAACAAATTAAAAAAATACCGGTTCGGTCGTCGAATACTATAAGGCGAATACCGATACGGGTTCCGATAATACCAATATCGACAATGATGTTGTTCGCCCATATTAGGTTCGGCTCGTCACGGTACCACAACTGGCACTCGCTATAGGCAACGATAAAAAAATTCGATTTTGAATACAACTCCGTTTTAAATATATATATATCGGAACGTTGAAAAAAAAACTACAAGCAGCCACGCACTCCGTATTTTAAAAAAAAATTAACAAACGAAAGTTATTAAAGAAAAAAACGAAATTAAAAGAACCTGTACTTAATGCATGTTTGGTTGCTTTATGACTTTTGTAACTATTTAAATAAGTGGAGGGGTGAAAGTTTTATTACCAAAACTTTTAAATTTATCTAGTAAAACTCTAGAAGCTTATCATTTATGAAAAATGTTCAGTGGGGTTTTACACTTTTAGATTAAGTGGAGGGGTTAAAAGTTTTATCGACTCTCTTATGAAAAAGTGTCAAAAATCATATGAACACAAACTGCCACATGGTAAACTATGATTGGGATGCTTTGTGTTGGCCCACTAAAAAGAAGCCACACATTGGTTACTATTCGCGTAAGTTTGTTTTTAATCTTTAGTGTAATTTCATATGTTTTTTTAGTTATAAAATATCGTATTTATTTAAATATTGTATATCAATTACAATCTATTATAATTTGAGTTTCGAAAGTTATTTTATATGTTAAAACAATATAAGACATGTATATTTATAGGTATTTATTTACACATGCTGACTGTATGCATGGTCGAACACTATGATATCATATGAATGACTATAATATGCATGTGTACAGGGACCATATATGTATAGGCATGACCCATGAGGAGAGTGTAGCCAAGTGGTAACCAGGGTCCTTTTGTCTTTTTATGTAGTCAAAATATATAAAATATTAAGGTTTTTTAAATGTTTGGTTGTTAGATCACTTTATATTTTACTTTTAAGTATATTGCAAAAATAGTCCATATGATTTAGTAAAACTACTATTTTAGGGTCTTAACTTTACAAAATAACACGTTTGAGTTGTATAATTATTAACTAGTGGGTCGTCCGCGCAAAGCGTTAGGTATCACCGAGACTCTTTTGAAGTACACAATCTAACCCGAATTGTTTTAAACACTCATTGTATTTGGGTATTATTATTATAACTATGTAAATATTTAGTTTAATCTAGTCCATTTCACAAAAATATAAAGAGACGAGATAAGTATTATGAAATAGTTATCACGATGAATAATGCGAGTAGAGAAAAAATGTTTTGGAACATATTAACAATTACAAGTTGATTTAATTGTTATATAAATTATATTATATGTAACTGAGTTGTTAACTAATTGTAAGTTAATTAATAACTAATATAGTGGGGATCCATAAATGTAATTATACGATAATTTGTAATGAACCACTTTCGGGATTAAATAAATAATACATGAAAACATATTATATAGATGCAAATAAACCAAATAAAAGTGAAGGGCTCATTGTGTAAGTGAACATATTTGAGTTTAGGGAAGGAGTCAAAATTTGAAGTCCGAGAACTGTTTTGTACTTTTGGCAAAACTCTTTTTTGCTTATAGGGGTGTTTTACGCATAACACACACATAATGTGTGTTATTGCGATTCTGACAAAAAAAAGTGTAAGAATCCATACCTGGGAGGCCTAACGTGTTGAATTTACCCATTCACAAGCAGAATCTTAAACTTCGAATATCATTAAAACAACGGAAAAATAAACCTTTACATAATACTCTCAACCGAGTTAATTAAAACATTGTCTTTACATAAAACGTAACCATAAAACAAAACATAACATGATTAGATTTCCTCGATGACCGGGTAATCCCTCATCATTAGCCAAGAATCTGTGCATCAACCCGTTCATACGTTTAACCTGAATGTGCATACTAAAAGTCAACTTCGTTTAGTGAGTTTTCGTTTTACATAGAACGTTTGCTTCAATACCCTTTTTTAATAAAATGAAGACATATAACCATTAGTAAAATCGTATCAAAACATAAACATAAACATAGACCATTCACATATAACAAATATGTTGAATTTGCACCTTCTCGTAACCGTCAAATTTTTATATTGTCAATTCTAGCTTTTCACACGGTACTTCACCGAGTACCCGTACCATTCTTACAGCACAATACTTCATAGAGTACCAGTACAATCTTCTAGCACAAATACTTCATAGAGCACCCATGCCAATCTCCCAGCATGGGCCCCATAGGGTAGCACGTACCAAGCTTCCACGATCGCATTAACCCTAAGATGACTGTCGTTATCATCCAGTTGTACAACAACCGGCCAGCCACAAATGCCCGCCCCTATTAAGGAGTTGTCATTCGTAACATAATTCGCTTCCTTTCGTTTCATAGCTTGGCTTCCATTCCCGAAGGAACATTATGGGAGATTCGTTCATATTATAACTTTTTAAAACATTCACTTCATACTTCCGAATATCATTTGAAACATTCGTACATTCATTAAATAACTTCGCAAACCCTTTGGCAAATCGTTTTATAAACGTACCTTCATAAACATTTATTTCATGGACTGTCATTTCGTAAACATTCATTCGTAAACATCATTTGTAAACATCCTTTCGTATACATCATTTGTAAACATAATTTTATTTCTTAAACATCATTTACAAACATTATTTCGTAAACATCATTTCGTACACACTTTTTCATAAGCATCATTTATAATAAGTGAAGTATACAAGTTTTTATTTTACATATTTAGTGCAATAAACTCAATACTTTTTAAAAAAAAGTTCTATAACTGATTTTTTTTTTTTTTTACAAAGCACATCCATCCATGCTCCATTTTTTGGTTTTAATGAACAACCGAATGGTTATTGTCATGGGCCTTGCCTATGACTCCAGACCCAAGTCCAATTTTATTTTGACTCAAAGACACCAAGTGGTCCAAATATATATGGACCATCTAGTCCGAACCATGATTCATAGACCATGACCCATGGGACCAGATTGTGATATTTTGGGTTCATTTAGATCATTACAAAACAGAAAAAAGTTTGTGACATTGAAGCCTTGCTTCATTACATCCATATGTTTAGCAAATTTTTTATTTTTATTTTTGAATACAACGTTTAATGCTTGAAAGTTAGAGCTTTGTTAGTTATGGTCCACATCGTGTCACCAATTATAGAGTTGGACCTTCCAACACCATTTAGTTCTAGTAACATGATTGATTGTGACCGTATTTTACGGTTCGATAGGTCCAAAGACACTGTTGGATGCATTGAATATGACAGAGGTTGGGATGATCAAGGTTCGTACTCGAAGGGAAACAAATGTCGTGTGTATTTATAGGACTGAAGAAACGTGTTAGGCCAAGACCATTGAATTGGTAACGTTTTATGGTCCATTTTTTTAACGTTTATAAATAAATATACGACACATGTGGCTAAATGGGTAGGTCGAACATTTCCACTGTTTCTTATCGCATTAATTGTTTTATTATATATAAAAGGCGTGAGATTGGACAGTAACTTTAATATTTTTATATTTTTTTGTAAGTTATATATAGATATATACATATGTGTATATGTATATATTAATAATGAGACAAAAATATTAATTAAAATGGAATTGGCTCAATCGTTAGTCACTTGCAAGTTGCAACCTTCAATAGTTCAATTTATCACATGCAATTTTTCTCTTTTGGGCCAGGCCCATTTATTATATTTTGATTTTGTTTTCAACTATTCCCATTTCCCTCTAAAAAGGCTAAATTATAGAAAATAGTATTATGTAATCTAAGTGAAACTTAAAAAAAACTACATCAACGAATATAATTCATGGATCTCTCTTTTTTTTTCTTAAAAAAAATGTATGTTTGAATTAATATTGTTATGTGATTACCATCTAGGTTAGATTAATTTTCTTAAATTGATTAGTACCATAACTAAAATACGCAAGTGGTTAGTTGATTTATCAGTATTTGACTTATTATATTTTTTTCCCTTTTAATATTTAAGCTAAATAATTCTTAAAATGCTAAATTTAGGTAGGTCACGATTTTATATTTTGGTTATACGTGATCGTCTTATGTGTAACTAAAATAAATTTTTTTTATTAATATACGCTTTTATAATAAAATTTTCGCACATAAATTTTATTCAAAAACGAGTCTAGTCAAATATTATTGTTTTTTCTTTAAGTTCGTTTAACGTTTTGTGTAAGTTCCTTAGTTAAATGACGTATTCTGGAAGTATGTTGTGGTTAGTTTATGGTTTATGGTTTTAGTTTGGCGTAACATTTGGTTTAGACTATTGCATCATTTTGGAAGTATGTTAAACTTTGCTTTATTATGGTATGCAAAATGTTTGTCTACTTTATATGGTTTGGTTTCAAACATAATTCATATTCTTACATAATGGTTTGGATTGTATTATTAATGGATGCATTATTGATTCAATCTTATTTTGTTTCATAATAGTACAATGTCTTATTTTGGCTGCAAAGTGGATTTGGTACAATGTCTACGTAATGGTTTGTTTCGTAGTTTATACATATGGTCATATGGACTTTTGGTTGAGGTTTGTACATATGCTTGCATAATGGCTATAAAATTACTTTAGTTTGTATTTGGTTGCAACTTTTATATGACTTTAATTTGTAATTGGTTGCAATTTGTATATGACTTCGGTTTGTATTTGGTTATTAATGTAATTCAACCAACTTTAACACCAACATTAAACAAATTAAACATACTTTAAACTAAAAATATGCAATGGACACTAAAATTATGCAACGAGCACTAAATTGCTTGTTTGAAATGCAATTGAACAACAATGTCCTTCATCATTAATATTAAACAACACAAAATTACACATAGTGAAATCAAATACAATAGTTACAACATCAAGATAATAACCATAATCCTACACGTTATTGCTAAAGACAATTACAACAGTTAAGAACCTTAATCATAACACCATGAACTTGATAACAGTCTTCTTCATATGAAATTCTGCTTCCAAACCATTTACTTGGCTTTCAAGTTTGTTTGTTGACTTTAGCAGGCCCGGAATAACCTCTGTTACACGTCGACACACAGGTGGGTCAACCCATCAAATGAATCAGCAATTTGAGTTCTATAATACAGAAAAAGCAGATACATGAAGTTGAAAATGGAAGGGATAAAGATATGCTTACATAAACTGGATAAACATGGAACCGTTGCCCATGATTTTGATATATCCATGAGGTTCGAACGATAGCAAATCAACCACAACGGTGACTTAGGTTAAGAGAGGAAAATGATGATGTGAGGCACATGGTTCATATTATAAAGAAAAAACTATTACAAATCAAGTGACCAAAATACCCACACGTGGGTCTCATGTGGGGTGATTTAACAAGAGAAACAAACGAACGTTTATTTTGGGGGCCACACATACAACAAATTGGAAAACTATGGACCATCATTGTAACATTTAAAAGTTAGGGACCAAAAGTGAAATCATGACATACCACAGAGGCCGTCCATGTAATTAAATGTTTTTAAAATTAAAAAATTACTTGATTTATTTGAACGGGGGTTGAGTGGAATGTCAAAACCATTTGAAGTTAAAAGGTTTGAAGCTTTCTTGAGATCAAATGTTTGAACCTTTATGACGGATTGAAGTAAATTATTAGAAGGGATTCCAAAACGGGGGCATTGTTGTTAAAAGAAAATTATTTGATTCATTTTAAATTACATATATCGTCCTTTATGTTTATGTTCTTTTTCAAATTGCGTCATTTAGTAAAAAAATTATCAGGTATCATCATTTATTTTTAAAACCCTTGCACCCCATGTCCTTTACCCCAAACGACGTTAACTTTTATAGTTAAAACCCCTCACGTGCACGTGAGGGCAAAAGAGTCTTTAACCCTAGATCTTCATCTACCCTATCCAACCATCATCCCCACCAGATCTTCATCATCTCCTACCCCCACCTCCCCCGCCTCATCTCCTCCTCCCTCCCCCTTCCTCCCTTTATGGTCTCATTTGTGAGTCCCCTACACTGCCCTCCCCATCGCCACTGTCATCTCCACATCCTCGATCTGTTTGGAAAAAAAAATGGATGGTTTAGAAGGGGAGAACATGAATCCGGAGGTGGCAATGGGGTTTGTTGATCTAGTCTATGCTCAATATTTTACGGCTGTGGCAGTGGGTTTCTACACCGGCGGTGGCGTCTTCATCTAAATTTTCAAGCTTTTCCATAAATCTTCCATAATTGTTCTAATATTTTCTAGATTTTGTGGCTCTAGAAATTCAGATTAAGATGGCTAATTTGCTTCGTGATGTTTCTTAAATCGATTTCCCCACTAAGAGGAGAAAAAGTCTTCACAAGTCTAATTCCATTAGAAAAATGGTTGTTGTTGTAGTTGTAGAATTGGATGAAACAAAGGTAGTTTCATCTCCAGAATTGGGTTTAAGAGGAAGGTTTTAAGAAGCAATAGTAGTGTAAGCTGGAGAAGTTCTTCATGGAGGAAATCAAGCCCTAATATCATCAATAGTAAATTTGGGAACAGAAGAACAGGAGACGAGTTTCTTTGCCTATGAGCAAGTCGCATTCGATCGCCAGAAGAGAGAAGAGAGTGGAGGTAGAGAGAGATGGATAGCATCAACTTAATTACACAAATAGTACTTTAAAAGATGAAAAAACCATTTTGCCCTCACGTGAGTGGCACATGACTTAGTTAACTGGAAAAATTAAAATCCGTTAGGCCAAAGGACGTTAGCTGCAACAAAATTAAACATAAATGATGATACCTGATAATTTTTTTGTTAAAGGATACAATCTGAAAAATAGTATAAACATTAAGACGGTATATGTAATTTACTTTAAATTAAATGTTAATTTTTTTATTTGATTACTTTTAAATCAATCAATAATAAAATAAAATAATAAGATTTAGTTTTTATCAAAACAAAAACTACCTACCCGTTAATCTCGCCGTAGATCTTGAAAAATCCAACGGCTCATACACTGATTCACCGTCACGTTCATCATCACGGCAACACCTTAGCGTATAATGTACTTTCGCGGGTTTTCCATGCTTCCTTGCTTGTTAAGAAATAAGAAACCCTAATTCTCATTCTGTTAATTTTGTTCCAGTTCCAGAATCTGCTACGATCGGTAACCGAATTTGAGGTATGGAGTTCATCTATCTTCTCCTTCGATCATTTGAAACGCGTTGAGAATAATCGAACTATGTTTTCGTTATGTTTTTGCTTTCTGAAACGATTAAAATCACACAAGTTGTAATTAGTAGATTTGCTATGGTTTAGAGTTGTGTTTGTCTAATTGTTATGGTTTATAGTTTGATTATTTATAATTTTATCATCGTGATTTCTGGTCCTGTGATTTTTGACGATTTTAGGGTTTCGAGAATTGCCGATTGACTATTTTAGGGTTTTGAAGACTGACATGATTTTGTTAGTGAAACTGAATATAGAAAAAGAAGTTATGGCTTTGGTTACTATTTTGAAAAAAATAAAAATATCTGACATAAGTTGTAGCATATAATTCGGGAAAATTATCTAGATAGTATGCTATATTTTTTCGAAAATAGACATGAAATTTTAGCCCAAGATTTCATAGCCATCCCCTCTTTAACCCAATCATAGTGCACCACGTCAGCGAAGTCGGGTAAGGCGGCTATGGCTTAGCCTACGCTTTTGGACCCGTCTTCTGATCACAATATTCAATGTAGGCTAAAAAATGCGCTGGCTAAGCATACGAGGTGGACTGGGGGCTAAATTAGCCTATGAGTCTGAGTGATAAGAAAGTGGGTCTCACGGTACTTTTAATGTGTTTCAGCGCCCAAAAGCGTAGGCTAAGCCTTACCCGACTTGGCTGACATGGTGCACTCTGATTGGGTTAAAGAGGGATGACTATGAACTTGTATTCTAAAATTCCATGTATTATAGAAAAAAATCTGGTCAACATGACTATTTTGGTAAATTTCCCATATAATTTTTTTGTTTCCACACATTTGACATTTTTTTTGGAAGGGTGCAGTATGGCTTCCTATGTCCGTTCACTATTAGCAACCTCAGTTTCATCAACAGCAGACCTTGAGGCTGAGTTTGTAGACCAAATAGCATTATTTGCAGCTCTTCTATGCGGTTGCATTGTTCTTGGTCATCTGCTTGAAAATAGTCGGTGGTTAAATCAATCAATCACAGCGCTTCTAATCGTGAGTTACTAATTCGGCATATAAACAAGTTGCATTTGTTTTATTTCATAATTGGTAACAGAAAGGGTTTTGCAAAATTATGTTGTGATGACAGGGTTTAGGCACAGGATGCATTATTTTACTAACTTCTGGTGGTAGAAGCTCCCGCATATTGGAATTCAAGCAAGAGTTTTTCTTTATTTATCTCCTTCCACCAATAATATTCAATGCTGGGTATGTATGGTTTGAAGTAACATATGTGTCTAGTGTGTTGGTACATTTTTGTGATCACCGCTAAATTATTTCAACAGGTTTCAGGTGAAAAAGAAACAATTTTTCCGCAATTTCATGACCATTACTTCATTTGGAGTTGTTGGTACATTGATCTCGTTTGCTGTCATATCGTATGGTATGTTATATGCTTACAATTAAACATTAATGTTTGCATGTACATAGCTGCATCTAGAGATTTATTGAAGCCGTGTTTGTGTTTGTAATTTTGTATTATATGTGCATATGCATATGCTTCTTTATATGCTCATTCTAGTAGGCTTTTGTGAAATTAGCTTTGGTATCTCTCCTTTGTGGTATTTATATTTTTAGGAAGTGTTTATTTGATTAAGCTTTGTTAAAGTTTAACTTAAATTTTTTGATTCAGGTGCAATACGCCTGTTTCCGAAATTGGACATTGGTTACCTCGAGATCAAGGATTATCTTGGTATTTATTCTTTTTCCTCATATTTTCAAATTTAGAGTGTATAATTGCTTTAGGTTTTCCCAATTGCCATACATATGAATAAATCCACCATAATATACAAGTTGTACATTTTGAATCTTACACCCTTATTCGTAAGAGTTACATTTGGAATGTTATCTCAAACTTAATATATGCCAGATACAAAAATTTGTCCTTTTGGTTATTTATCCCCCAAAATTTCATCTTGGGAACTCAAGAAGAATTTTTTGTTTAAGACTTTGGAATAATGACAATGGTAAAACGTTGTTATTTTCATTGGAGTTTGTAGGTATTCAAATTTTCCGTTTAAGACTTTGAACTAATTGACAAGGGTGAAACGTTGTTATTGTAATCAGAGTTTGTAGGTATTCATTTTCCTATAATTTAACCGAACTTGTATCAACAACATATTTTGCTAACCTTTTCATTTGAAATTATTCTTTCCCTTGCTGTGAGAAGCACTTGGAGCCATATTTTCTGCAACAGATTCTGTTTGCACCTTACAGGTACATGTACTTTTTGATTTCTGATCCTTAAAAGGAATCACATACTTGGAAGTAGAAGTGTCAATCCTGACCCATTTATTTATGAATGGGGTCATTCGGGCCGTCTTATCTTTAAGGTCAAATGGGTATAATAAAAAACAGGAAGTTGTCTTATCTTTAAGGTCAAATGGATATAATAAAAAACAGGAAGTTGTCTAGAAAGGTGACTAAAGATCCTAAATTTGACAGTGTAGGAAACAAGAATTTTTTGCTTTCATCAATAGGAGTGAAAGTTCAGTTTTTGACAAATTTACGTGGAAGTTTGATTCTTGACAAATTTAAGTGTGAAGAAATGTAATTGGTTTGGGTTCCCTATTTTTGTGAAAATTGAATGTCAACTCCTAAATTTTCTAAAAATTGAACTTTCACTCGTAAATTGTCAAAATTCTAGCTTCCCCTTCTATCAATGAGATAGAAAATTTCTTGTTCCCCACATTGTCAAATTTGGGATCTTTGATTACTTTCATAGCAATTTCCTGTTAATACAGCTAACAGAGAACTGGGTCTGACGGGTCAACTTGCCCAAAGTGTATTTTCAATGCATTAGACCTTCTAAACTATTTTATCTATAAATTAAATTATTATTTAAAATAATATAGTTTTTATTTTCATAAAAAAACTGAACCGTAAGTGTTTTGGGTTTTCTAAAATTGACAACCCATTTTGACACTCACGAAACCTAGGAGTGAGCAAACGGGTATTACCTGACCCGTACCCGTTTGTTGATTTTTATGAAACCCGTAACACATACCCTTCATTTTCATTAATTCATTGCTTAAACGGGTAATCACGGGCCAGGTACGGTTTCTCTTACGGGTATTCGGTTCTAAACCCGTTGTTTGCCCACCCCTATATTTTTGATTCACTCTCACTTTAATATTATTTTACGGGAAAATGTACCCCGACCTGTAGTTTGTTGATTTTTATGAAACCCGTAACCCGTACCCTTCATTGCTTAAACGGGTAATCACGGGTCGGGTACAGTTTCTCTTACGGGTATTCGGTTCTAAACCCGTTTCTTGCTCACCCTTAACGAAACCTACTTGTTTGTCCCGAATCTGTCTTGACCCATTCCGCAAGGCGCCTATTTTGCCACCTCTACTAAAAGGTAATAATGTCTTAACCAAAGTTTTATCCTGTGATTAGGTGCTGAATCAAGAAGAAACACCATTATTATACAGTCTAGTGTTTGGGGAGGGTGTAGTGAATGATGCAACATCGGTGGTACTTTTTAACGCCATTACAAATTACGACTTATCTGACATGAACTTCTATACTGCTTTTGATTTTGCTGCCAATTTCTTCAAATTGTTTGGGTTAAGCACCTTGTTGGGAGTCTTTGTAAGTTTTTTCTATCTTTATTTATCTATATACTTAGCTTGCAATTGTTGCTTAAATTAGTAGAGTACATATTGTTCATTTACAACATTTCATTTTTTAAATACAAGGTCTTGAAATTACCGTAGCCATTTATGTGATGGTTTCTCATTTCACTTGTAGGTTGGGCTGCTTTGTGCGTTTATCATCAGAACATTATATTTTGGAAGGTACACAGTTATTATGTTTCATTAAACGTGTGACCATATCATATTTTGTGTGTGACTTCTAGATTTTAGTTTTTTTTCATGTATTGGCAAATGACATTTTCGGATGCCTTAAAAGGTATGATAGATTAGTTATATTATTTACAATTTCTAGAAAACCTTACATTTTTTAATCGTCACTTGGAATCTTTATAATTTAGGCAATTTTCATGTGTATTTCATACATATTCTTTTCAAAATGTCTTTTTCATGTTCTTTACCAGCCATTGAGATTTTAAATATGGATAAAGTAATTATGGTTTTGTGTTATGAGCGTATGATGTTATATAAAGAGTAAACCATCTATGTGGGCCTTGCGGGGTCACACATATTGACACTGAATTCATACTTGAACTGATGAAGATACAATGTATATACTTTAAGACAAGATTTTGAATCTATTATTAAGTTTGTGTCAGTTTTCAGTTAATATCTATTGAGTTATATTTATATACTCATCTATCTCTTGTTTTCGACTTGCTTTAAGTAGTCTTATGAATATCTTGTTAATTTTTAGGCATTCAACTGATCGTGAAGTAGCTCTCATGATACTCATGGCTTACCTTTCATACATTACAGCTGAAGTAAGTGCTGTACAACATCTTTTAACGCTCTTATGGCTCTAAGGGAAGTTTGGCTCATTTGTCTTTAAGGGTTCGGCTCAAGCTATGTACCTTTCAGTGTTGGTCAAAAGTCAAAACTGGTTGGGTAAAGTCGAAAAAGCCCCACAGACTTTTTGCTGAATTCACACATAAGTCCCTGGACATTTTTTTTGCATGTGTAACCCTAAACTTATAATAAGCTCAACAAACAGTTCTGTTACATAAAGTTTAGGCACTTAAATCATTCTAAAAAGAACCTACTTGTTGAATTCTTCTATAAGTTTAGGACTTAATCATACGAAAAAGGACATATTTGTTAAAAATAAAGTATGAAGAGTTTTTCATTAATTTCTATAAGTGAAAGGGATTTTAATCATATAAAAATAAAGCCCAGGGGGCAGGGACTTTAGTGCAAATTCAGCGAAAGTCCACGGGGTTTGTGTTTTTGACATCTGGCTTAAAGTACAAGCCAATTTGATCCATTTTAAAGTATATGGATCAAAATTCCTGCCTCTACTATAAATCCTTTTTGTAATTATTGTTACTTTTTTGTATCACAAAACTAACTTTATTTCCCTCCAGGTGTTTGGATTAAGTGGAATCCTTACTGTGTTCTTTTGTGGGATTGTAATGTCACATTACGCATGGCATAATGTCACTCATAAATCACAAGTGACTACAAAGTGTGTAATCATCTCCAAAGTCCCTTTCAAATACAAACTGTGTCCATAAAATTATGTAATTCTGGTAATTATATGGAAATATTTACGTTAAATTGTGTGGATTGCAGGCATTCTTTTGCAACAATGTCATATATTGCAGAAGTGTTTATATTCCTGTATGTTGGTATGGACTCATTGGATGTTGGAAAATGGAAGTTTGTTGAAGACAGGTAACCACTGTAAAAAACTTAATGGACTGAACCTCTCGTTTATGTTAGTAGAGGTGAAAAATGGGTGGAAAATAGAGAGAGAGAGAGAGAGAGAGAGAGAGAGAGAGAGAGAGAGAAAGAGGGGGGGGGGGGATGTACGAAACTTGGTTTGACCAAAAACACTTTCCAAAACTTCTAAATTTCTTTTGTGTTGCCTATGATTACTAATTTTCTACTATTTTGACAATTATCTGGTTTTTTGAAGTAAAGTTATTTAGGAGGTTTAATGTGTTGAAAATACACTTAGGGCGACTTGAACTCGTTACCCATTTGACCCAGTCCTTGGTGATTTTTGTTGGTTTATTTAGTTTCTATAAACAAAATATTTCAATAATTACATGTACTGTATTATTTCAATAATCATCTACATTTTTTGAATAAAGTGATTTAGGATGTCTCATGCACCAAAAATACACTTTAGATGACTTCTACCCGAACCTGTTTGAACCATTAGGACAATTCGGGTATTGAGCACATTAATTTGTAACCACGATACAATTTTGCAGCCCTGGAAAATCCATCTGGGCAAGTATTATACTGCTTGTGCTGATTATGATTGGAAGAGCAGCTTTCATATTACCTCTTTCATTTTTATCCAACTTAATCCGGAGGGATGATGATGAAAAAATCGATATTAAACAGCAGGCAAGTAACTTAAAAGTATATTTTAAATTTCTTAATCATTAGATTACTCATTCAAGAAAGTTTATCACAATTTTTTACAGTTTACAGTTTGGTGGGCTGGTCTAATGCGAGGAGCTGTATCTATTGCACTTGCGTATAAGAAGGTAAATTTGGTAGAATAATGAATCAATAGGAATATGGTGGGCTGGGAACCAAACGGGCATGCCCATATGGGTCACCCATTGCCCGTTTGGTTCCCAACTCCTGTTTGACCCATCCCTCACGATTCGAAGATACTGAGCTTGACTCACATATCTGGTCTTATATGTTTCACCCTTCACTACATGTGGAAATTTCGACCCATTTACTTTTTTTTGGGTGATCGTGAGAATTGTTACCGATGAACTTATGGGACCCCACCAATACTCTGCTAGTATCGGGTAAAACACAGTTTGCGCTGGAAGATGGCATTCAAGGGGGTCAAGCCCATTTACTTATAAATGGGTTGACCCGGGTTATGTTTTATGATTTTATATCCAAAGGGTATAGTAAAAAGAATAGCTTAAAACGAAGTGGGTCCAATGAGTTGAACGGGTTGAAAGTGACACCCAAAGTGTATGAAACCGTTTAAATAGTTCTATGCAAAAGTTATGTTCTTACTCAAATATAGTAGCAATAACTATGCTCAATTTATACTCAATTTGACAATACTAATTTCTATTCCTGTCACAAAATAATTGCTCACAAAGAATAACAAATAACTTAAGATATATAGTTGGTGCAAATTCTAATTAGCAGAATGCCGATTTTGTTGGACCAATCTTGACAAAACTTAATAGTTCAGGGGTCAAATAGCTATTAAGTCATAGTTGTTTTACTTGTTTGTTTTTATTAAATCTGTATTCAGCCTCCTAAAGGGATCATGTCGGTTGATTTGGGATTAACTTAGAAGGAGATTAGTTAGCCTAGAAAGTAGGAGTTGATTAACTTGGTGGACAAGGTTAATCAACTATAAATAAGGATAGTTTTTCCTTTCATTGTAATCGGAAGTTTTCTATCAATTAGAGAAGGATTTCTAATATTTCTTGTGTACGACTTTTGCTTTCTGTTTTCTGAAATCTGGTACCAATTACTTCAATTGGTATCAGAGCTGCGTTAAAATTCGAGGGACCGGAGATTAACTTGATCCAAAGGACTGGATCAGTCACCAGATTCGAAGACAGGGAAGCACTACAAGCGGCGATCGAAGGCAAGATCAATGGGGGACGCTGTGATTCCGAACAATCAGCTGCAAGCCGAGGAGACTTCTAATCTCCCATTCCAGTGCCCGATTCTAACTGCGACGAATTACCCAATATGGTCGCTTAGAATTAAGGCGATTTTTAAAGCACATGGGATTTGGGAGGCAATCGAACCAGGGACTGATGTCGATCAGAAGGACAACTCGGCTATAGCCTTTTTGTACCAGTCGCTGCCAGAAGATCTAATTCTTCAAATCGCAAGTTGTGAGCATGCGAAAGAAATTTGGGATTCAATCAAGACTCGACACTTAGGTGCTGAACGAGTAATGGAGGCACGACTACAGTCATTGAAGACTGAATTCGATCGGATCAGAATGAAGGAAGGCACCACGGTGGATGAGTTCGTGGGGAAACTCTCTGGAATCGCATCAAAATCAGCCACACTTAGGTCACCATTTGAGGAAGCAGCACTGGTCAGGAAACTCCTGACCAGTGTACCAGATACCTTCCTAAACATGGTGGCCACAATCGAGCAATTGGTTGATCTAAAAACAGTCAAGTTTCAGGAAAATGTGGGAAAGGTTAAAAGCATATGAGGAACGAACCAATACCAGAACCTCCAATGGCAATCACGACCAACTTTTGTTATCCTATGAAGAATGGGATTCAAAAAGGAAGCAGGAAAAGAGCTTTAGTCGAGGCCGAGGGAATGGCCAAGACGCCCGCGGTAGGGGCCGTGGTCGTGGGCGTTCAGGTGGTCGAGGAAGGGGAACAAACCGTGGTTATAATACTCAAGAAAGAAATCAAAATTCTGAGAAGAAAGATCGGTCCAAATTGCAGTGCTTCAGGTGTGATGCATTTGGCCATTTTTTAGCTGAATGCCCAACTAGAAAGAATGAGGAAAAGGCCAATTTAACACAAGCCACCACAGCTGGAACATCACAGGCTAATGCTGACAAGCCTGATTTATTAATGGCGGTGGCCGATCAAAACAAAAAGGAACTAATCTATGTGAATGAAGAGAAGGTATTTCCGGCTAAGTACGGGTCACATAATGATGGGCAATATATGTGGTATTTGGATACCGGGGCAACAAACCACATGACGGGCAACAAACCACATGACGGGCAACAAAGGTTTGTTCTCAGCACTTGATATAAACATAGGGGGCAAAGTTAGATTTGGAGACGATTCAAGTGTCGAAATCGAAGGAAAAGGCTCCATCCTTTTAGAATGTAAGAATAGGGAACAAAGGTTGTTAACCGATATCCTATACATCCCGTATTTGAAAAACAATATTTTCAGCATCGGGCAAGCTGAAGGAGGGTGCGAAATCACAATCAAACAAGGAGTTTTGTCCATGTTTGAACCAGATGGGACGTTACTAATGAAGACCCACAGATTCCCAAACCGCTTATACAAAATTAACCTTAAAATTGTGTTACCGGTCTGCTTGCTAACCAAGATTCATGATGCAGCTTGGTTGTGGCATGCCCGCCTTGGGCATGTCAACTTTGACACCATCAAGCGTTTGGGGACGAGTGATTTAGTACATGGAGTACCTGCTATTGACCACCCTTCACAACTATGCGAAGCATGTTTGGCAGGGAAGCATACGAGACAATTTCCCTGATCAGACCGTTTTTAGGGCTGAAAACCCGCTGGAACAGGTCTATGCAGACTTGTGTGGGCCTATAACACCCGCCACTGAAGCTGGAAACAGGTATATATTGTTGTTTGTTGATGATCACAGCAGGTTTATGTGGCCATTCATGTTAAAAACTAAGGATGAGTCACTTGAACGATTCAAGGCATTTAAAGCTTCAGCCGAGAACCAATATGGAGGGAAAATAAAGGTCCTTAGAACTGATCGGGGGGGAGAATTCACTTCCAAGGAGTTCAACTCGTTTTGTGAACAAGCCGGGATCACAAGACAATTGACCGCCCCTTACACCCCTCAGCAGAATGGCATAGTCGAGAGGAGAAATCGAGCCGTAATGAGCACAACAAGGAGTATTCTAAATGCAATGGATATGCCTCAGGTTTTTGGGCTGAAGCCGTACGACACGCGGTGTACGTTCTAAACCAATAACCGACGAAAATTCTCAAGAACCAAACCCCTTATGAGGCTCTAAAGGGAAGGAAACCAAGACTCGATCATCTTCGGGTATTTGGGTGTGTCGGTTTTGTGAAAACACCCTCAAACTTGGTAAAGAAACTTGATGATAGAAGTGTTCCTATGGTACACTTAGGAACCGAACCAGGGACGAAGGCCTACCGGATGTATGATGTTGAAAGAAAGAGATTGGTGATTAGCCGGGATGTCATATTTGATGAAGCACGAAAATGGGAATGGGATAATCATCAAACATCGAACCAGCTCAAAGAAGCTGAGTTCGTGATACACATGAACCCATTTGAATCCGATTCAGCAGCCCAAAACAGTGGAGAGGGAGCAGCCTAAAACAGTGGGCAGGGGACTGCTGAACCTAGCAGCCCTATAAGTCCACATATCAGCAGCCCATTCCAAGGAAACAGTCCACTTTCTCAGGGAGAAACTTCAAACTCAGCCTATTCTGAGTTTAGCAGCCTTGAATCAACTTTAAACGGGCATGGACCGATGTTGCCTCAACTTCCAACAAATATTAGTGGTGAATCAGACCCAACTGTGGCAGAAGATGAGACCTTTGATAATACACCACTACAAGGAATGAAAAATCTGTATGAAGTATACGATCTCCTCCTCACTGAAGGAGAACCAACAAACTTTAAAGAAGCCACAGGGCATAAAGAATGGGAGCAAGCTATGGAAAGTGAAATAGCTTCCATTGAAAGAAATAACTCTTAGGAGTTAATGGACCTACCCCCGGGACAACGAGGTCTAAAATGGGTTTATAAAATTAAAAGGGATGCAAGTGGTGTTATTACACGATACAAGGCTCGATTAGTCGCCAAAGGTTACATCCAACAACATGGTGTAGACTTTGACGAGGTATTCGCGCCCGTAGCTAGACTTGAGACGGTCAGACTTATTCTAGCATTAGCCGCACAAAGGGGGTGGAGTGTTCATCACCTTGATGTTAAAACAACATTTTTAAATGGGGAACTTAAAGAAGAAGTGTTTGTGTCACAGCCGGAAGGTTTTATTAAGAAAGTAAAGGAGCAAAAGGTGTACAAATTAACCAAAGCACTTTATGGCTTGAAACAAGCTCCATGAGCTTGGAATACGAAGTTGGATGGGGTTCTAAAGGAGTATGGATTCCAAAGGTGCAAACTTGAACAAGCCGTGTACACAAAGAGAACTCATTAAGGTTCATTACTAGTAGGGATCTATGTGGATGATTTGATTGTAACTGGAAATAATATGGAGAAAATTCTGCAATTCAAAAGACAAATGGAAGACAAGTTCGAAATGAGTGATTTGGGGTCACTTTCTTATTATCTTGGACTAGAGGTAATACAAGGCAAAGATGGAATAAAAATCAAGGAATCTAGCTATGCAAGAAAGATCCTACAACAAGCTGGGATGTGGGAGTGTAATTCCACTAAATACCCAATGGAACCAGGTCTAAAGCTGACAAAAGATGATGGCAGCAGCTGTGTAGATGCAACAGAGTACCGAAAAACGATCGGATGTCTTCGGTATTTGACTCATACACGACCAGACCTTGCATACTCTGTGGGATATGCAAGTAGATACATGCAGGCTCCCAAAACTACTCATCTCCAAGCTGTTAAACAGATCCTCAGGTATGTGAAAGGAACAACAAATCTGGGAATTCATTATCGAAGAAATGGAAACAATGTTCTACTTGGGTTTAGTGACAGCAGCTTCTCAGTTGATCTGGATGACGGAAAAGGTACTACAGGTGTAGTGTTCTATTTTGATGATGAACCCATTGCTTGGTTTTCACAAAAACAGCCAACAGTCGCCCTGTCATCCTGCGAGTCCGAATTCATGGCTGCAACTTCAGCAGCCTGTCAAGCAATCTGGCTAAGGGGATTGTTAGCTGAGATAACTGGAAGAAGTGAAGAACAAGTGGTGATCAAAGTAGACAACAAATCAGCAATAGCCTTGATGAAAAATCCAGTCTTTCATGGAAGAAGCAAGCATATCAACACACGTTTTCACTATATACGGGTATGTGTTGAAAAGGAGCAAATCAGAGTTGAACACATCAGCGGGGATGAACAACGGGCAGACATCCTCACTAAAGCTTTACCAAGACTGAAGTTTGCTGAGATGAAAGAGCTATTGGGAGTAAAAGAAATTCAAGAAAATAACAGAATACTTGAGGTCAAGATTGGGGGGGTGATTGTTGGACCGATCTTGACAAAACTTAATAGTTCAGGGGTCAAATAGCTATTAAGTCATAGTTGTTTTACTTATTTGTTTTTATTAAATCTGTATTCAGCCTCCTAAAGGGATCAGGTCGGTTGATTTGGGATTAACTTAGAAGGAGATTAGTTAGCCTAGAAAGTAGGAGTTGATTAACTTGGTTGACAAGGTTAATCAACTATAAATAAGGATAGTTTTTCCTTTCATTGTAATCGGAAGTTTTCTATCAATTAGAGAAGGATTTCTAATATTTCTTGTGTACGACTTTTGCTTTCTGTTTTCTGAAATCTGGTACCAATTACTTCAGATTTTACTTGTGGTATTGCATTTAAGATACCAATTAAATTTAAATCCTTGCAAGATTTGATAATCATGGTGGTTAAGGGTAAAATGGTAAAATTATTAAATTATAACTACCTTTCTTTTTCTGAAATGGACTTATTATTTTGGGACAGGGAGAGTAAAAAGTTCTAAATTTCTGTACAAAAAGTATTTGGGGTCCCCTTAAAATTGTATGCCATTTAAATTGGTTTACTAATATAAGTACAATTTCTTGATTTATTTGCAGTTCACTGGATCTGGGCAAACAATTCAGCCTGCAAATGCACTCTTGATCACCAGCACCATTACTATAGTTCTTTTCAGTACTATTGTAAGCATCTCAATTCCTTCATTACCCACATTTCCTTCAACTTTTATGTGCTGCACTCATCCTTAAACATTCCACTTTTATTAATTTTTTTTTTGCAAATTTTAAGTTGGGGTCCAAAATTTTTGTTTTTTTTATCTTCAATACATTTTTCTAGTCAGTTCAATGTAGCAACAGTTTCTGCCCCGCAAAATAATGCTATAAATTAAACAAATCAAAAATCAGTTTCTGCCCCGCAAAATAATGCGTATAACTAACTAATTATGAACTCTATTTAAATGACAACTTCTGTGAACAGTAACTCCCCCAATGGGGGAGTGCCATGTGACCTTCAAAAACTTTTTATTTTCAATCCTCATACTATATATAATATACGCTTTTAACCCAAATCATTTTCTAATATCTCATACTATATATAATATATGCTTTTAACCCGTATAATTTTCTAATAATTTCGTTTGGGGGAGTGTCACGTGCCCTTCAAAAACTTTTTCTTTTCAATCCATATATAATATACGCTTTTGACCCGTATAATTTTCTAATAATTTCGTTTCTCTGTAATAACTTTCGTTCGTTAACTTAAAAAAACCCGAAAGCACGCCTTTCTTTAATTTTTTTTGTCAACGTTACGGTATAAACTTTATTGAAAACGGAGTTTTATTCAAATTCGATTTTTTTTTCGTATGATATAGCGAGTGTACGTATTTTTTAGCCCTGCAAACGAGACGAAACGATGACGACCATGTCCACGCCGCATTGTGAAGGGGAATGGTTTTAGCCCCTCATATATACACTTTTAACCCGCTTAGTTTTATATTAATTTCGTTTTTCTTCGCTAACTTTCGTTCGTTGACTTTTTTTTTTAAAACGGAATGTGGTTTTCTTTATTATTATTATTATTATTATTATTATTTTTTTTTATCATTTTTAAGGTGTAACTTTTATTAAAAACGGAGTTATGTTTAAATTCGGGTTTTTTTTCAAGCGTGCACTATAGCGAGTTTATGTATCGACATAAGTTTTCTCCACCCAAATGAGTCGACCCCGATAGTGATCAGACTTCCGCAGCGAAGCGCGGCAAAAAAAGAAACTACTTAGCTTTATCCAAATATCATATTATTGTGATAGTATATTTTTTTGAAATCATATTTAACACATTATTAATAAAGTGTTTAAAGACAGCTTGGAAAAAAAGTATTTTAGGTCAACACACTAGTAACAGAAAACTATCTGCTTTCTTCCATTGGTTTATGCATTTACCCCTCTTGAACGACACCTGCCCTGCGTAAGCTGCATTTTACTTGGTTAGCAGGATATTGGAAGAGTCCTACGTGTTTTCCTGTAACGGGTTCTCACAGTTACAAAAAAAAAAGAACTCAGCGCTTTGACCCAAATTCATTTCGACACATTACACGCCATTTCAACTACTCTACTTTTGACACATTACACGCCATTTGTTTTCCAGTAACGGGTTCTCACACATTACACGCTCTCCACCATTCAGCTACTCTACTTTTGACATTTAGAAGGCAAACGCAAATTCTTTGATGATGCATGTGTGCTTTATTTTTGGGTCTTTTTGAAGGATAATAACTCACACAGCCTTTATTCCTAATTGTAGGTATTTGGATTGCTGACGAAACCTATGATAAAGCGACTGTTAACGCAATCAAGCCAAACAGAACCATCTAGCCCAACATCATCGACTCCACTTCTAGGAAACGGACATGATGATGATCCTGAATCGGGAAACCATGGAACCCTAACAACCAAACCGAGTCTAAAGATGCTATTCAACAGTCCTACAACCACGGTTCATTACTACTGGAGAAGATTCGATGACGGAGTTATGCGCCCGGTTTTTGGCGGTAGGGGGTTTGTGTCAAATGCCACCGGGACCCCTTACATGGATGTGATCCATTGACTTTTGGGTTTTGACCTTTGTACATAGTAGGAGGGGGTTGACTTAAAACCTTCGAAATAATGAATTAAATAATTAGTTTTTAGGGGAGGTGAGTAAAAACTAAAGTCTAGTGGATGTGGCTATGTGCGATATAGAATGGAAACTATATTCAGGCATCTTTAGATTTGATATATGAGCATAGATATATCCACAATGTCATGAATGATTTATAAATATCAGTATATTTGGTTGGTTTTGTTGTATAAATAAATTACCTAATAAGGTTTGTAGGCGTAATAACCTTTTAACAGTTTTTGTGTCGATGTTGTATTAAGCTAACGAGTTACAAATTCTAAAATAAGCAGATCAAAGTTAACTTATCTAATTGGTGTCCAACTCTTTCTACACTCCGCAGTGGTTTTACATTCACGTCCGTCACGTCATCGTCACGTCACCGTCACATCAACACGAGCAATCGTTAAATCAAATCACTAAGGTGTAGTGAGTTTACTATCCAAACACACATATATAGTAAGGATCTTTTGTAAAATCGTAAACAAAAAACCAAATTCTAACTATATATTTATTTTCATCTTATTTTAACCTATTCCTCAAAAGTCAAACAATCTATTAACTATAATAAACATGTGATTGGAATTTGGTTTTTTGATTTATATATTTAAAACTGGTTCACATTTGATCATTTCCCCTCTTTGGCCGTGATTTCACTCACGCCAAAGGGGCGGTGTTCTGCGTTAGTGGTTGAGCCATGTGGCTCACGCCTCCACTACAGAAGGCCTAATTGTAAGTTAGAATTTTGGTTTTCTTTGGTCATTCCAAGTTTTCTATTTATTTGATTGAACACCCCTAATTATAGACACCGTCGGCCACCAGAAACACCACCGCTCGCCATCGTTTTGGTTCTCATAAATGGTCGCCCCACCCCACCACCACCAGCTTGCCATCACCATTTTCTACTTTCATCATGGCTTCAAAACAATGGGTTTTCTGAAAGATTTGAACGTGGGTGTTGTGTCGAAATCAGATATGGTACGATGACCTCATTGATAGAAATTAAGCATTCACAAAAAAAATTGTTTTTTTAACAGTCAAAGCCTGATAGGAATTTATTGGCTTCGATTTAATCAGCTGGTGGGTTATGGTTTTGCGGCGGTGGTTGGCCAAGGTTAGAGGGGGGGGGGGGGGAGGTAGGCAGAGAGAGGCTGTGGTGGCGGAATTCAATATTGACGACAACTCACGATGACATGCAACATATAGCTCGCTATTTGGCTTCGTAGGGACGATCGCAGAGTTCTCTAGGTGCTAATCTTTTGCGACAAATAGCTCGTTAATACCCAACCTTGTTACAATATCAAATCACAAACCAAAACCTGTAACTTTAAATCCCAACTACCAAAACCTATTACTTTTCGTAAGCCAAATGAAACATAACATTTATTTTAACCCATAAATATTCATGTCTTTGTGCAATCAAAAATATTTTTGGCAAACGATTAATAATATAAATATTCATGTCTTTGTGCAATCAAAAATATTTTTGGCAAACGATTAATAATTAAATTAAATTATACAAAATGCTAAATTCTACCCATAATTTATTTCCTTTTTCGGCATTAGACGCTCCAAACAACCGTTTAAGCTTCATGACATCTCTACCCTCACCTGGGCCCATTCAATCTTCTTGCCATTGAATATGACACGAAGGGTGAAACCGTAAATTTAATCCATTTCAAACTGCCAATATGTGGTCCAAAGAGAGTTCGTGTCACAATCTAATTGGTCAATTATTTCAAATGGACGAAAAACCCCTTCCCCGCGTCGCATATAAATATTCCCCCGTCAACATTCATCAACCATCTTCTTCATCAATTGTGTGTGAGACTGAGGACGAATCGTTCTTTCTTTCCGCCATTAAAACTCCGCTTGTATTCCTATTTCTGGTAAATTCATCTTCAACTTCATCCATTAATCTCATTCTTTTGTTTATGATCCATTTCAAAGTAGTTAGGGCTTCAATTGCATTTGTTTATGATTTCGTAACTGGATTTGAATTCATTCGCTGATTTAGGTCAATAAAGTAGTAATAGCTTTTATTCCAATTTCATTTAATCTCGTTTATCTGAAATTATACGAAATAATGAAATTCTAGGGTTTGGATTTGATAACATAGTGATTCTGGCATTATATTTGAAGTTGTGGATTTGATTGTAGTTATTTATGAATTAGGATTAGTATATTGTTCAGAATTTGTGATTTGTATCTAATTTCAATAGATGTTCCCGTCACCTGAGTATCTTGATTGTAGTGTCATTTATGATTTCTCTGTAATAAGCAATGTAAGTTGTAGTGTTAATTGATTCACTCCATGATTTAAATGTTAGCAAATTCAGCAGTTAATTTTTTTTATGAATATGTTTCTATAATTAAAGGCACTTCATCCTGTTTATTTAACTTTTTTTATTTTGCAAATTGGGATTCAAGTGAAGGTGAGTAGAAAATGGTGGAGTCAAAGAAGCTGACTGCTTATTGGTGGTGGTTTGACAGTCAAAACAACATTGTCACAAGAAACTCTCCATGGCTTCAATCCACTCTTGCAGGTACATCATTCTTGTGTTTTGGTTAATTAGGATTTAACTTTTGAATCTTTTGACCATTGTGTTTCAATTTGTAGTTTATATTTTGAACAATTCTATGTCTTTTGAGTTTTGACCAACCAAGATTTAGAATAACTTAGCTTGCTAAAAGGTTAATGCTGTCAAGAAATGGGATATAGATTTTTCTTATATTGTTTAATTTTTTTAAAATTATTTTGGTATGCCAATATGATCTTTAAAAAATAAGTAAAAAGACTACACATTGAAACAAGAAAGACTTGTAGAATTTAATAACAAAAACTGGGTTCAAAACCACCTAAAAAACACACTGAAATGAGCATTGTAGAATCACCAAGTTCCCATATTACCCTTCACAAAATCCTTATGTTAAAGTTTTCCAAATCAATTTTTTATGAGAATTTCTGTTATTAATATGAACCATGGTGCACAGAGCTAGATGAAAAGACAGAATCCATGGTGAACTTGATTGAACAAGAAGCAGATTCTTTTGCAAAACGTGCAGAAATGTATTACAAGAAACGACCCGAGCTTATTAAGCTAATCGAGGATTCATACCGCACCCATCGGGCACTAGCTCTACACTATGATCAAGCCACCAAGTTCGAGTCAGGCTCCAGTACTCGCTTTTTGACCCGACACCAAACTTCCCATCCGATCACTGACGTGGACAAATCCTATGACAGCTATTCTGACTCAATTGACTTGTACCATGATCAAGATTTTAATGAATCAGAGACCGATGATCATCAAACTCGCGATGAAGAGTCTTCAAGTGAAGAGTTGATGCATTTGAGAGAAGAAATTGGAAGAATAAAAGAAGAAAACAAGATTCAGAAGAAGATGTTGGTTGAAAAAGATGAAGAGAAAAGAGAAGCAATAAGACAGCTGAGTTTATGTGTGGATTCAATCAAGCAAGAGAATTTGAATCTTAAAAAGTGGTATGTTTCCAAAACGCAGATTAATAGCAGTAGCATTTTCTCAAGGGTATTTTGGGAAAATATGTTTTCTGAGTAGAGTAATGTATCTTTTGTAGATAAACCATATAGGCATATACTACATCATAAAATTTGAGATATATGAAAACAGTCTTATTGTTTTGAAATGGTAACATGGTCATGTGCTAGTTAGCCGAGTGGGTTGAGTAACGGGTTAGGACCAAAGGGCTTGTAGCCTAGCGGTATCATGGTGTATAGTAAAGGTGTTTCTCTTAAAGTGGTTGAGGGCTTTAGTCCAATGGTGTAGATTTAGGAGTAGGTTTAGAGGGTGTGTGAGTTAGCCGTTCTAAAAATTGGAAAAAAAGAGTTACGGGTTATGGTCAAAACCGACAAATTACAACTATAAGTTGGATTTGTTTACCTGTCTTTATTTAATTGTGGTACAGAATGTATAACATCAATTTGATCAACACTATTGTCATCATAATATTATATCAAGTAGATATACAAGTATGAGTTTTTGTTGTTAGAAAATACAAGTATAAGTTTTTTAATAGATAAAAAAAAACTTTGATTATTACTTGATTGGAATATTCCTTTTAAGGCATCAAAATTCAAAAGTGTAAAAGTTGGGTTAGCATAACAGCCTGTTAGGAGGATTGGTATTGGCCCAATCCTAGTTGACCCATGTTAAGCCGATCCAACCGAGCTTAAATCTGTTTTCTAATAATCGAATAAACTCATTCAACAATATTTGAAAGATTAACACATACTAATGTGATTTATCTACTTTTACATTTATTTAAATAACTAAAAACTCTAATACTAGAGTACATCTAGCCAGTGAACGTGTGTAATTATGTAGCAATAGTAACTTTAACCAAATCTCGCACCTAACGTCCATTTCGATTTCCGGTTCGGTTTACCAGGTTTTTAAAATTTTCAGGCCTATCCGTTAACCAAACTGAACCATATTGGGAATTTGTCTACCGAACTGAATTCAACCGAATTAAAAAAATATATATCCGTTAACCGAATAGTGAATTCACAATACGGATACGGTTAGGAACCGAACCAAAAACATAATTCACAATTCGGTTCGGGTTTTTTCGATTACTGATGGTTATTTTCCACATCCCTAGTTGCATTAACTATAATAACAATCTTACAAACAAACAAAGTATGACACAAACAAAAATATAAGTACGTATAACTGCTTAATTACATTTCACCCATAGTTATTAGGCGGCACCGTCACTTTTTTTTAAACCATTTTTTTTTATTTTTTTTTGTTTTTTAAACTAGCGGCATTTTGGTAATTTTCAAACTATTTAACAGAAAAGTTGTCTGGCATCTACTCTAGTGACCAAACATGTTACGTTTATGCATAATTTGGGACTAACGGTGTAATTTTTCAAACTTTGGGACCAAATCCAAAACTTGAAAGTACCACAGGGACTATCAGTGAACTTAACTCTATTTTTTAACCTAAAAAGTTTTTAAAAGGTTATCGTCAAATGTAGTCATATATGGACATATGTTAGGTAACATACCAACATAATAATTAGAAACCAAATCAACTTTCTCGTAACTTGACCTTAAAAAGTTTGAAGTTGAAAAGGTTTACACCTTGCACATGTGTATGTGTATTTGAGTTCTTTGTCTCATGCTTTATTCCATGGAACAATAACCCCACAGGAAATCTATGACTCATGCATGTTTTCAAGTGATGGACTGATCAATTTTGTTAGCATCATGGGGAACAAGTTGATAATTATGGTCAATTTGAATAAGAAAAACAAATATAAAATTAGTTACATATATATTAAGGGTGATGGTTGTGATAGTGTACTATTATATGCCATTAAATGTGATTTTTACACTGTAAAAGTAAAAAATAAGGTACAATGATTTTTTTAGGTGTATATAATATTGTCAAGTGTTTGTTAAAGTAGTTATATATATATACACACACACACTAGAGTGGTACCCGTGCGATGCGACGAGAAATATAACACACTAACACATACACTGTTAAAATGTTCAAACAGTTAATTGGTGAATTATCATATAGATCTGAAAGTTTAATAAAAGTTTATAAAATAAAGTAAATATGAAATCATTTTTTTTATTTTTTTTTAAAACGATTGAAGTTATATATCATCAAGGCAAATTACATAAGGATAGCATGTAGACGGGCAACAAACTGCGCCGCCATCCCCTTCTGAATGGAAAACCCTAATCTACTAAAAACAAAGCCTCGCCCCTGAGGAGTCGTAAAGTTGCTGTGGACCACACGCTGAACTCTAGCCAAGAACCGAACCGCCTCCGGCGCCAAGGAGCCGAACGTGTCAAACGCCAGGGGGACAAAGGCATGCTGATTATCCTCACAAGCTTTCGCGTGCTTTTCCACCTTCTTTGACTCTGCTTTCATAACTGCTTGCCCCGCCACAAACCCATTTTCCCGCAACCCAGCTAGGGGGGATACACCTGTGAGATCGACACAAGCATGTTTCCCGCCCTCCCAACCAAAAACTAGCACGTCCGCTGGGCGTAGGGTGGACCTCCCTTCCGCCGGGTCCGTAAGAAAATTAACCGGTGCCTCTTTCTTTGCCGATATCCCTGCTCGTCTGAGAATATCCATTAACGCGTCTCGAACAAAATCATGGCGATACTTAAACCCCGGCAGCTCTCTACAGTGTATTGCATGCTCCCCGTATTTATCCAGGCATGCTTTACGGCAGACTGGGCAAGTTTCATCATTCGGGAACATGGGGATCATCAGACGGTACTTAAGGATTGACCGGTACTCCACCGCTGACATACGTTGACCCAGACCTTCAATAGGAATAACAGTTAAGAAATCCTGGGCGTGAGGCCTCTGTAAGCATTCAATGACGGCTTTCTGGCGAGGGGACAAAAGAAAATCTTCTCCCAAACTTTGTGCGATTCGACAACAAAGGGCATTCGTCAAAGTTTTCTGTGGTTTTTTGGGGGCGGTGTCCTTGTTAGAGAAACCGCCGAGATCAAAATCAGGGAGAGATTCATGCAATCGATCCAGGGCGCTGGCATAATCCGGGTCAGTGGTAGCAACCCCACTGTTGCGTAAGATGTGGTCCTGCAACTCCCAAGATTGAGACCTGGAAGCCACAAAGGCATAGGCAGCCACATCCCGGGCCGACAGAAGGCCCAACCCACCTAGCTGCATCGGCAAGGTCGCGATCCGCCACTGGAGTTCACCAAAAAAAGGGCCCCCACATACGAAAATGTCTTCTATTGCCTCTCGAAGACCTTTATCAAAACATGAAACCGCATCATCCACAAAGGGGGGTTGGCAAGTTCGCAAACCAAATAGCAACTTTGCAACCCCCATACAAGATCTAAGCAAGAGGAGTTCGCTTTGAGGATCCCGCAACAAGGGAAGGTGTCCCATGATGTCAACAGCTCGCGTTGCCCTCTTAGCCGTTAGACCACTAATAAAACTAGCATCACAGCTGACTGCCCCTCCTAGCAGTTTGACACCTCTCTCCGTCCTCCCAATCTCACTGGGGAAAAGCCCTGGCCGGACCTTCACCCCGTTGCATGTCGGCCAAAATACCTCAGTTTTTCTAATATTAAGCCGTAGCCCCAAGGCTGGACCCTCCGAACCGATGATGTCAAGAGCTTTAGCAACCTGAACAGCGTCCCCAATAACCGTCCCGTCATCCAAGTACCAATCATGGAAGGGGAGTTTGCAGTTTTCCTGCACCTGAAGCACTAAGGGGTGTAAGGCTAGGGCAAAAAGCAAAGGTCCCAAGGGATCCCCCTGCTGGACCCCCGTGAATGCCCCGATGCGGTCATTCCCCACGTATAGCCTAGTAGGCTGGGCATACAGAAATTGAACCCACGGGAATATGGAGGGGCATTGGTGATGGACCTCGCGAAGCAAAACCGAACGGTCAACTAAGTTGAAAGCGTTGGAAAAATCAACCGTAAGCATGGCCAGCGAGCCATTTGAATGAAAAGAATTAAGGAACCTGTTAGCGCTGTGCAGCACCGCCTCCGCACCATTGGGGACCCCTACCCCAAATTGATAGTCCCCCAAGTACGTAACAGCTTCTTTCCCAACTTTCTTCATGGCTACTTTGGAAACCAATCTTCTCCAAATTGCCCCCACAGCAATGGGGCGAATTCCATTATCAGGCTTCAACAAAGGGGTTAGGGGGGCCGAAGCAACAAAATCCGCGAGCACCCTAGGACATAACCCCCTAGCCAAAGGTTTACCACTTCAGTGATGGAAGTAAGCAGTCCCGAGGCAGTCGCCGACCCCTCGCCGCTAAGAGCGTCCAACAGGTGATGGGCTCGGAGGCCATCACGCCCACAAGATGTCCCTTTCGGGAAAGATTTCACACACCTGTGAACGCAGTCTTCATCCACGGATAACGCAGGTTGGGAAAGAGGAATTGAAGGGAGGTTCGGGGGCGGCGCGAAGGGATGTTTGTCGATAAGGGCTTGCATGGTAGATTCCCCCCGGGGAGCAACCCCACTGGAACACAACACCTTAACTGCAGCATTGAAGTGACCATCACTCACTTTCGTGAGACATTGCTTGATGTTGGGGCTAACCTCCTCAGCTATCTCCCGGTGTTTCTCCCCCCCACGCACGACCCCTTCTCCACTATCGGCGAGGAGGGAATTGACCAAAACATCAAAACCAGAGCCCTCCTTCCACATAGCTAAGGCCCGCAAAATACTATCACATTGCAAGGACTTTCGATTACCCGACCTTCGCTCCTGCCTTGCAGACGGCTTAACCACCTTAAGGGTACAACGGGGTAAGAGCAAGAGTTTGACCCAGTTTTCAACAGTCCCAGGGGAAGCTACTACTTTACGGATGGCACCTGTCAAAGCTTGTGCAAATGCCAAACGACAGCTTGGGGGGATGCTCTTAACAGTTCGAATCGGAAGGGAGAAAACACGTTCAAGGAGAGCGACATCTCCCATCACTCCCTGTGGGGTCCTAATCTCAAATACCATCCCAGGATCTTGGGGCCTTGGGATCCCCACGACAAAATCCTCATCAGACCCGGATTTCCTAGAGAACGTGAAAACACCATCTGGATGATGACACCCCCTACTAAGTGCGTGTGTCTTCATGCACCTCCCACACAACCAATATCCAAAAACCCGCAGGGTTTCCCCAACATTCGAAAACAAGTCTAAATATTTGGATAGTGCATCCTGAAGGGATTCTTTACGATCATCTTTAAAATGAAATTGCTGAAAATGCGCGACCAATCTGTTATACCCAGAGGACCCAGGCTTGCCGTCTTTACACTCGTGGAAATTCCTAAAGGGGCATAGCCACACTCCATTGGATGAGGTGGAGCCAACATCCCCTTCAGAGGCACTGGATGCCATGCTCCTACCCTTGGCAGAGCCCATTGGAAACAAACAAAACCAAGAAGTGATAACAAGTCCGCCGTCTCGAGGTGAGTAGGAGGCCAGGTATCAACCCACCCAAGAAATGAAGGAGAGGAAAGCAACCTACAGTTGCTCACCCTCCCAGACACCCCACCAAGAAAGAGCTACGTCATGAGTGCGCTAACTTTTTCTATTTTAGAGTCACAGATGCAAAAACCGTCTTCATCCTCAAAACCCTAAATGGGAACGAAGGAGAGAGCGATCGACGGGAGCAGAAGTTGTTGTGGTTCAGGCAGGCGATCGAAGGTTGCAAGGGAGACCGGAGGTTGCAGGGGAGAGGGGTCGACGGGGAGTAGTTCCGGCCAGGGAACTTCTAGGGTTTGGGATGAGCGGCGGGGAGTGTTTTTTATTGCAGGGGAGAGGGGTCGACGGGGTGGTTCAGGCAGGCGATCGAAGGTTGCAAGGGAGACCGTAGGTTGCAGGGGAGAGGGGTCGACGGGGAGTAGTTCCGGCCAGGGAACTTCTAGGGTTTGGGATGAGCGGCGGGGAGTGTTTTTTATTGCAGGGGAGAGGGGTCAACGGGGTGGTTCAGGCAGGCGATCGAAGGTTGCAAGGGAGACCGGAGGTTGCAGGGGAGAGGGGTCGACGGGGAGTAGTTCCGGCCAGGGAACTGTGAGAAGAAGGCAGCGGAGGGAAGGTGCTAGACGTTGATACCTGATTAGATCTTCTGAAGTATTATAATATGTGATTGACACTTGGCTGATTCTTCTAAGAACAACAATGGCGGATTCCGAACACGAATTACTTCCGATTAGCAAAGGGATTTCTTTTGCTTAAAATTTTGGTTGCGCCTTTTCAAATTGGGATCGGTACGAAATAATTATATACTCAAGTAAATCGATGGTAATCGTTGTAACTTACAGAGAAAACCCCTACGGTTGATAAAGACGATTATGAGATAGTAGCATACGAGTTCTTCATCTTCCTCAAACGATTATGACGTAGGTTGTAGGTGGAGGTTGCGAACGATTGATGAAGACGATTTCAGTGAAACCCTACGGTTGGAATCTCCCATTCGGAGAAAAAGGAGGAGGTGGGGGAGACGTGGGGAGGAGAGCGATCCGTGTGAAATGGGCACTCAATCCGTGTGAAATCATATAAAATAAAAATGATTTTGAGAACTTGGTTAAACATAAAATTGATTGTTTACATAATTGGATTTCAGTTACTTTTTTTCGTATTTAATCACATAATTCATAAAAGATAATTTTACCCCTTATCCTTTTAAAAGTTAAAGTAAAAAAGATAATGTATTCATCCTCAAATATATTATAATATAGTATAATAATTATCTAAAGATAATAAAATGCCAAATTCGTTGTGTGAAAGGTTGAAAAAAAACACGGCAATTGGAATAAATTGGCAGTACATGAAATTAACATGGTTGCCTAGAATTCATATAGGGCTATCATAGGTCTACGGTGAACCACGTGGAACTACCTTTTATGATTGCTATGTTGTGAAACTCATTTTAGGGCCACCAACCGATGAGGTTGTAGCTCAATAATATCAAGTTGTTAACAAAGTAATAACAGAGGTTCAGGGTTCTAGTCTTATACTGAATAAAAAGGTAAAATTTTGTTAAATTTTTTTTAGGGCTACTATAATAGCTTTACGGTGACCCATTGTAATCTTACGACTCCCTTGAGTTGAATTTTTTTAATGAATTTTTTTGAAAATGCGATTAAATGTTTTAAAGTTGGTTTTCTAAGTTAAAAACTGTGTGTATGCTTAACATTGTTAATGTATGTGTGTGGTGTATATTTTCACGTTAAACACCCAAACATGTGAAGAATGGGACAAGATCTAATGTATGTGTGTGGTGTATATTTTCAAGTTAAACATTGAATGTTGCATCCTATTGTTAACATAGCTCGCTAAATTATTAGAGCCAAGATAACGTGTATACAATATTAACTTGTCAAAACACGAGAATGTGTGAAAGCCAACAACATGCTCGACATAATTCTAAGAAGGTATATACCGTTAAAAGGGTATGTTTGTTGGATTGGACACATATAGGTGTTGTCTTTTGGTAAGTTATAAACTTGGTGACGAAACACAATAGCGACTACAATAATAGATTAGGCGATAAAGTGTAGTTTGAGGAAATGTTTGGCCACCATTCACACTCTCATCACTCATCTTATGGTAAGTTAAGCACGTTGAATACAATATCTTACAATGTTAATTAATCCAGGAGGATTAGATGATACATCTATCCTAATAAAACTCCAACACCACTAAATTGTGCATTTATTTTGTAGTCCATAACAATGAGTTTGCGCCTAAAATGCATCATGTATCTATTTTTAACCAGTTTATTACTAAGTGATATTAAAACCTTTAAGATGGTTGGAAGACGAAAAACATTTCTAAAAATTATAGTGTGGTCCAGAACAATGAAGTTCTACTAATCCTACATCAACAACTATTAACCACTAACCTTTTAGCAAGTCTACTCGTCTCTTGATGGGGTGATAGTTCAATAAATGAGAACTATTACCATCACATGAGTAGTTAATCCAGACATTACGAACCAATCGTAGGCAATGATTGATCTTGTGATCCAAAAGAAATATGATATTGATTAAATGGCTTCAATGTTTGGATTACCGTTCTCACTAACAAACGTCCCTTGAATTACGAGCTCTCCCCACTCTCTATGTGTGTGTTTAAATTGCATGTATAAGTGACACCTATTGTCAAAATTTCACGCCTTTAAATAGTGAATGTTGGTTTTTATGACACATGACTTATGTTCAAGTATCACATTAGTATAACATTCATAAATAAGTGTTCGGTAAATGAATAACCTTATCAAATGAATAATTTTCTCCCATCATCAAACCTCTCATGTCCTCTAGCCTTTATAGATTAGAAAATAACTTCACTAAGAGTATATCTTCTTTTTTTTGTCAAAACGGTATTCATTTATCAAAGTTATATTATATCAATAAAATATGTTTGATATCCCGAATAAATGTGTTGTCATCGCTGACTATGATACGAAAGTCCACAACTCGTATGTATCAAACTTTTGCCAACTAACTAACACCATGTCATGGCATCCATTTGATATGCATTGATGGTAATAAAGTTTGATACATGATACGGAAGTCACTTTATTTTTAACAATTTACATTTATAAAAAAAATTCACAAGGTTAAAAGAGGAGCAAAAAATTTAAGTGACTTTCAAGATTATCGTAATGTAAAGTTTTCCATTAAAGCAAATAAAATATTTATCAAAATTTTATATTTCAAGTGTTTTGAATGATATACTAAATAATTTTACTTATTTTATGATTATAAAGTTAAAATTTTACTTAATTTTACGATTTTTTTTAATTTTTTTAGAAAACGTTTTTTGTATCTTCTTCTTTGAAAATAGTTTTAAAAAAATGGAAGGTTTTTTTTAACTTTTCGGAAAACGTTTTATGGTAGAAAAGATTTATATTCTTACAAACCTTTTTTCCTTTTTTTTCAATAAATGAAAATTGTTACTTGTTTTCAAAAACCTTTTTTTATAAATAATAATATCAATCTATACAAGAAAGGACAACAAAAAACAACATAGAAGAAAAAAACAAATAAATTTTTTTTTGCCTAACCCAAAATATATTATTACTTAAGTCATATTGTTTTCTTGTGGAAAAAATAGATCCGGGAGGTTAACTCTTTGACTTGGTAAGGAAATTAGGTTGATTTAAGTTTTAACGCTAGATGCCCAATTTTCATAATCTTATATAGAACTGGAATATTTTATACCACGTGTTAATAACTTTCTCTGATTAATAACAAACCAAAATTGTGTAATTTCTACAAATTTTGATTTATTTATATTTTATAACGCATCATTTCATAAAATAATAAAATATTTATCTCAATATTTTATAACGCTGACTATTTTTTAGTATGACCTAACTCTATCAATAAACTTAATAAAAGTGTTTCGTTTTTCTACGATTTACCGATGTCTAATTAATAAAAATACAAACATCAAACGATTTTACCAAGTCTAATAATCAAGGACATATCTCACTCTATTATCATCATTGCGAAATATATAAATATATTGATGCTTTATGACGTTACATGTGTCTATAATTACATAACTATACCGTATACCATCTGTTTCTTATAAAGTAATTGTCCACTACACATATTATAGTAAATATGTTTGATACGTATTCTATACAATTTTTTTAGCAGTTTCATTTGGCCGTCATACTTATTTTATATCTTAGAAACTTCAAATGAAACACGATAATACAATTAACAAACATTTCTTTCATATTTGGCTATCAGATTGGGACTTTTTTTCACAAAGGCAATATAATTCGTACTTTGAATCTTAGTATGTATGATCATGTTATTTGATGTCTATATAGAAGTAGAAATGAAAACCACTAGTCATAAGGCGGGTAGGGGAGACGTGTATGTATTAAGAAGTGTTTAATTATTTCTATAATTTCTTATATCGATTTTACATCAAACAATGCTATTAGCTTTATGGTTTTGAGCATCAAACTAGCTATTTTGGCCAAATCATTTATACTAATGTTATGTTTTCTAAGCTTTTCAATGTATACACATAATGAAGACCGGTGTCATGTTGTGATAGTACATTAATTAGTTCTAAATCTTATGTTTAACACTTCTTATGCTTCTTTAATATTTGTTGGCTTTTGTTAGGGTTGTTTACAATCCGGTTCTGGCTGGTGTTTGACACAAACTTTGGGTTGGTTTTGATAAACGACAAACCAAATCGATGGAGTTTTACTAGTTAATAGTTCGCTTTTGACGGTTAGATGGTATGACCCGGTTTTTATTTTTATTTTTTATTTTTTGAAACTATTATATTGGAATGAAAAACTTAAATGACAAGTATGGTTCATGATTATAATACATATACATAAGTACATGCTCCAAAAGCGAAAATAGATATAAAAATAATAAAGGTTACACTACTGGCTAGTTTTACACGACCGATTGAAACATTAAATATCAAATAGTGAAAACTGAACTATAAACCTAAGATCTTAGACCGGACAAACCATCCGACTTAATTTGGTTTGGGCGAGTCATTGGTTCTAACGGTTTTTAAATACCTCCTTTAAACAACGACACCCATATTATCTATGATAGAATGAGTAACACCTAGATAATTCGGGATAAATCTGTCACCCCAAGATTCGAATCTATAACCTTTGGTTGAGGTGAGATCATTACTCTAACTCGTACCGATTTAATATCCGATCTATTCCCTCTTTTTTTAAGAAAGATATTTATTTAAGTATTAAGTTTTTATTTAAATAAAAACCATAAGCATATTAATAATCTTTTTTTTAAGTGACCGGCAAACCGTTTAATAATCATCTTTAGACTTTGAAAAGGCGGCAGGAAACAGTCATATTGCTAGTGTAAGTCAGTTTTCATCTAATTAACAAAAGCCCGACGGTTAAGTTCTAAACAAACAATAAAAAATAAATATAAAAAATTACATTCAACATAATACTATTAAAAAACTTAGTTACCGAATATCATATTCTTTATAAAAAATAATACTAAATAAAGTTAACGACGTATGATAATAACTCCGTCGTTCGTCTATAAGGATAGAAAAGAGATTTCACTCGGTCAGCCCAACTACGAAGATGATGAAAGAAAGGATGGGTCTCCACTAAGAGCATTCTCAGCCCGTTTTTTATATTCCATATACTTATTTTTATAATTACACTAAAAAACATTATTTTTTCTATCTTTTATCTCTACTTTTCTCTCTTCTTATTCTTATCCTTATCCTTATAATTATACTAAATACCACTACTTTTATCCTTATATTTACAAAAACCTTATATCTTTTCTCTCTCCTTCACTCACAACCACTTTAAACCACTTCATAAAATATACAAAACCCACTCACATAATTATAAGGAACATGCTATGAATGCTCTAATAGGAAGAGCGATGTCAACATTATTCAGTTAGAAAAGAGAGATATAAAAACTTTAATAGGAAAGCCTATAAATACACATGACCTCACAAAGTAGAGGACATGTTCTTCTTAGCTCATTGTACACAGAAAATTGTAATCGAAAGGTTCATTATTCAGAGAGTTCAAGTACTCTTCATTGGCTCCATTCGTGGGACTTGAGAAGTTATCCTTTATGTTCATATTTTAGATATCTGAAATTTGGTATATAGTTTAACTTTTCGTCCTTTTAACTATATACCAAATTTCAGATATCGCCTTTAAACTAATGAAATAATATAAATTATCTTTTATGTTCATATTTTGTAACTGTTCACATCATTTTCACTAACGGACATTAATTTTCCCGTTTATTCTGGTCATGTGTCTTACATATGAAGGTATTTCGGTCTTTTTGTACATATAAGGACTATTCCTGTAATTAATTGAAACATCATTTGAACCTCACCCTACGAAAATAACTATATCAAATATTGTGATTTCTTTTTTATAAATATGATATTATTCAAGATAAGTATAATATTATTTAAGTTATAATAGAAAATTGTCTTTTAAATCTTCAACAAACTCTATTAGAAAAACAAAAAAGTAAGTATGTTTGATGTCCTTTGTCCTTTTTTCATTTACTTCTTCTTTATTCTTCTATCACAATCACAATTATCAAATAAGCAATGAATCAACTAATGAAATCCATAATGCCAGCCAAATTGAAATGTACAATAATAAAATCGTAATCAAGATTATTAAAAACAATAAAAAGTTAAGAAATTTATACGTTGAACGAACTTTTATCTTATTAATTACAATTTCAAAGAATAACCAAAACAATTTATTAACTTTTATTCTAGATAAAAAAATTTATAAATTTCAGCAACAAAAAAAACTTTAGTCTATTAACTTAGATTATTACAAGTCAAACTTAATTACGCATCCTTAGTGGTTTCATTTCCAAGTGATTCACGCTATGTCACGTGACTGCCACATCAGCACATGTACAATCTTTAGACAGAATCACTAAACTATTTAATGGTTTTACGTTCATCATTTAATTTTTAATAATCAACTAATTATTCAACTAAAATGAAAAACATTAATTTAAAATAAAGACAACAAAATAAAATTTTATTTATTTAAAAAACAAATACATTAAAATACAAAAAATCAATCTTTACTTGGTCGATTCCTCCAAATATGCTCCGCCAAATCAAGTTCAAAATTTTTGTTTTATTTTGTAATATTCAAACTTAATATGTTTTTATGAAATTATGTAATATTCAAATTTTATAACGTTCAAATATTATGTAATTTATTAGATAAATAAAATAAAATTAAAATAAAAGTTTATGATAATAAATAATTTGGTTATGAAAAGTAAATATAAAAGAAGACAATAACGTGAAATTTTTAAAAATGTTTGTGGATTATGATGGATTGGAGAAAGAAAATGATTATTTTAAAATACATTACCGATGTAACAGAAGACCTGGTGTATTTATAGACGCTTATAAGTATATGAATCGAAACACTCTAAATGCTATGGTGGCACATTGATTCTATTAATCCTCTATTATTTAGGGTTTTTAGTTATTTATTTTTGTTTAATTTGGTGATGATGTAAGTAGGTTCCTATGACAATGTTTACACAACTACTTGGCAAAGCCAACCTTAAATATCATGACAAGGCCAACTTTGGCAAGGCTAGCCTCATTACAAGGCTAAGTCTCATAGCAAAGAGATTTCCACACATCCAGGACAAATGACAAAGGCACGTTTCCGAGACAATTGAGAAAGCCATGAAGGGAAAAAACAGAAGACCATACTTGCATAGGTACTCCCTCATTTCCTTTTCTTATCATAAACTAACGTAGTTCTTTGTTCCCGGAGCTCCGCCTTAGGGTCACCTTCTACCGTAGTTCTTTGTTGTTGCAGCTCAAATCTAAAGTCGGGATAGTTTGACATGGTTCGACCCAACATTAAACCTTCCGCGAATTTTTGTTGCAGTAACATTAACTTTATTTGTTTATTTGAGTTTGTTACATCGTATAACATATTGTTGAAAAGTTAGGATCATAAATCATAAAAAGATCATAATTTGTTAGAATGATTCTTTGATTATTTATATTAACCTGCCATGCATTCCACATTCTTAATTGATGTAACACCCCAACCACACAAACGTATATATAATGGTTCGTTTAAATGATAAACATTATTTTATTGATCACGCGTTAGTGCAATATAATTTTTTGTATTTAAGAATTAGTATATATTACGGGTGAATGCACTATATGACTATAATTTCCAATAATTTTATAAATAATGTATGTACATGTTGTATTAACAAGTGAATAAAATAATCAGATACTTTAAGTTTAAGTTACTTGGTTGTTGTCAGTGGCGGATCCAGAAGTTTTTGTGAGCGGGTGCACAAAGTAGGTCTGGTCAAAGCGAGTTTGGTCAAAACAAATTGGTTCAAAATGGGTCGGGTACATATTTACATAACGATATAATAAAAATATTTATACATATTAGTTAAAAATATTATAAAACTATTCATACTTATTACTTAAAAACGTGTACAACTAACTGATTAAACACAATAATATGTCATAAATAAGACAAAAAAACACTTGTAAACCATAAATAAGAAGATAAAAAATATACTTATAAACCAAAAGTAAAAAAATACAAAAACAAAATTTATAAATCAATTGTATAATCAATAATAAAACATATTATTTATCTACAAAATTTAATTTGTTATGATTAATGTCTATTATTTAAATATTTAATATAAGACTATTTAAAAATCAAATGAAAGTAAAAGGTTTAATGTGTAAATTTAGTTGTATTACAAGGGTTAATATGAAATTTCTATTTATTCTTAAAAGAATTAATTACATGGATGGCCCCTGTGGTTTACTCAGATTTCACTTTTGACATCTGTGAATGCTAAATTACAAGTTTGGACCAATAGTTTGCACACTTATTTCACTTTTGGCCCCTGAGTTGGATGGAGGTGAAGTTTTTCAGTTAAGTACATGTGAAATGACTAAAACACTCCTCTGAACAAAAGTGTCAACCCCCCCCCCCCCCTTTAATGATTCACACCTCCTTCACCTCCAATCATCATCTCCACCCTCTCACACCTCCACCGCCTTCCTGAAACTCATTTTTTCGACGATTAAGTTTTTATCCCGCGAGAACTCGTTTTCCTGACGAGTTTGGCGAAAACCCATCCCACCCCACTATCGTCTTCATCTCTCTATTTGTGACTCGATTGCATACCATCATCTAGAAATTCTTGATTTGTGAATTATCTTGAAACAATTAATAGCAGACCATTATTTAGAATCAACCGAAATAAATCTTTTCCATCTCAAAACCTTACTCTCTCTAATCAAAATAAAACTTTTTCATCTCAAAACCTTACTCTCTAACATCTCCGACTTCCCTCTGAATTCCATCTCTGACGGTCTCATCCGTTCTCTATCCCAAACACTCTCCGACGCGCTATCACTTTTTCTCACCTTACCACAGCCCTAATCTCCCGACTGGCAAGATAAAAACATAAAACGTACAAAGTTGATTCCGTGGCTTCTGTAACTCGATAATCACGTTAGAGACTTGGAGGTTGTGATCAAAAGCGGCATCCTCCACGAAGGTGTCATTTCTTCCGTTTCGGTTTCATAGAGAGATTCAGGAGTTAAAGCGAGAAATCTGGTAACTCGATTGCAGATCGGTTTGGTTGATTCTAGAAAATCCGCGCTCGGTTCGCTCTTAATGCTAATACACGAAGAAGATAAGAACGTTCCCCTCACTGTTGCGCAGAGAGTCGTTCCGATGCTCGTCCGTCTACTAGACTCCAGATCTTCGCCGGAAATCAGAGAGAAAACCGTCACTGCAATCACATTAATTAAGATCGGAGAAATGAAGATAATTGTGGGGTGGGGTGGGGTGGGGGTGGGGGTGGGAGTGGGACCGGTTGACTTTTAAGGAGTCAAAATTAGAAATCTTGAGTCTGATAGCGGGGAAGGGTGTTTTGGTCATTTTTTACAAAATTAACAGAAAAGTTAACCTCCATCCAACTCATTGGCCAAAAGTGAAATAAGTGTGCAAACTATTGGTCCAAACTTGTAATTTAGCATTCTCAGGGGTCAAAAGTGAAATCTGAGTAAACCACAGGGGCCATCCGTGTAATTAATTCTTGTTTTAATTATCAACGAACACTTTGTGTTTCCCACTTTCGCATGCCACTTCTTCATCGTCTTCTTCTTCTCTCTTTCTCTCTCTAATATTTTTTCTCCATTAAAGCTTTAAGCTTTCATAGTTTTTTATAAAAAAATATCATCTTTACTTAAAATTATAATCAACCTCTTTGGTTGATTTCTCTCTTGGTTTGTTGAAAATCAGATGACGGGTGCCTCTTAGCATATTAAGGAAGGTGCCTACTAAGAGAGATCGAAATTTTTTCACTACGCAGATGAATCTCAGCGGGTGCCTCACCCCTCACTGAACCCTACATAAATTCGCCCCTGGTTGTTGCTTAATTTCTTCGGTATGTACTATTATTTAAATTTTGCATGTTAAATTAACATATGACATATCTTTATTCTAATAAATTATTTTAAAGAATGTTACGTGTCATCATCATATTTTTTCTTATCAAAATCTTCTAATTTTTCTTATTTTAAGTAAGTTTGAATTTTTAAATTTAATTATGTTAATATTTTAATTTTTCAAAAAAGATAATATAAAATTTGAATTCTAATTATTACTTAACTAGGTTAAAACTCATGTATTACATGGTTGAATAAAAATAACTTGTTGTAAACCAGTAGTTTCTATGAAAATTTGTATGTTGGATTTTATTGGTGAAATAGTTATTTTTTTAAATATTTTATAAAAAAATGAAAGAAATGCTAAGTTTATAAAAATAGTTTATGAACAGGCATATTTTTTTAAATAAAAAAATGTTTTATAAAAATAATTATATAAACCATTATTATTTAATAGGAGAGATAGACGGAAAAAAATTAAAAAAAAACTAAAGAAATTTGTATAATTAATATGAAAGAGAGTCGGGAATTTTTTTTTATAGTGACAAGTATCACTCCAAAACCTTTATTTATTATACAGTATACTGTATAATAAATAAAGATTAAGTAAACAAAGAATTTTATTTATTGTTTTATACATTATTTTAAATTTTTTACATATTATTATACTTTCATTTTTGTATTAAACAACTCAATGTAACACATGAGTATATAACCTAGTTCATTAATATACTCATTTAACCGTATCAACTTAAACGAATTCAGTCACTTAAAAAGTTAAAGAAAATAAGATTTAAATCTTTAATATCATAGAAAGGTCATTAGTAAAAAATTAACAACCATAATATACATGAGTATGCTTTAAAAAATTAACTTAATTTTTGTTGTCACACTTACAAGATTTATTATGAAAAGACGTCTATTTTAGAGTTAGGTTTAGATGTATGATTTACTTAATGAGACGTTTCAATATATTTTAAATGGAAGTTAACGTACCCTTATAAATAATACGTGTTCAAAGTTAATTACTTTACAACAAAACTATAAAAACCATAATTGTACAAATTAAAAGACTCAATTTTAGTATGGAAATGAAATTATTGTTGTTTTAGTTAAATACGTACATTCATTGATCACATAAGAACAACTTTACACGAAAATAAGAATACATCTAGATCATTCAATTAAAAACATCAAATGGTTGTGAACCAAGGAATCATTATTACTACTCCGAAAAACACCCGAACACGAAAACGAACTTGGTTACTACAAAATAGTTGAGCATCACCGGCAGTTGATTCCATCAGAAATCCATTGGTGATAGCGGCTACCAATGAGGATCTGTCCGGGATGTTTCATCTGAAACATGGTCGTGATTAATTTCATTTGCTATAAAATACCGACAAATTATCAACATATCTACAAGATTGTCCATAGACTCTTTTACCGACATATTAACTGTGGTTGTTAATCAACGTGTACTAACGATACATTTGAATACTACTGACTGTTTGTCTATCAGTAACTTTTTTTTATAAAAAAATAGAGTTTGATATATTTTAATTTCATGGAAATTAAAAAACAAAATTACAAGTTCTGAAGTTAAAATAATTTACAAATTCCGAAATTTAAAATTAAATTACAAAACTAAAATAACAAAAAGTCAATTATCGTGATGAACTTGGGATGGGTTGGGCTTGGTTTCAGTACAAAATTACAATATGTATTAAAATGCAAAAGCAACACGTACCCGGTTAAAATTGGTCCACCTTCGCTCACATAAAAACGTTAACCATCAGAAGAAAAATCAGACAAATACGGTTAGTCTTTGCTATATCCAAATAATTAAACTGTTTATATCCAAATAAGTAATATACCACCCGGGCATTTCAAACTGTTAGTTATCATTCTCCAAATAGTATAGTAAAAGCTACATAATTTATTTTTTTTTTAAAATACAAATACTTTGGACTTCTTACCAACTTTAATTAATAACAAATTAAAATACCATAAATATACATGTATTTTCATTTGTTTTCCTTTTGACAACTCAATTCTAACAACCAAAACTATTAAGAAACCTTTAGGAAAGCATTTAACTTCCGAAAATTGTTGCAATAACAATTCAGTTTTGCTAAAATACAAAAATAATCAAAATAATTGTGAAATACTTTTGGACTTTTTCCACCTACAGAATCTTCCCTTAACTTTTGGAAGTTGATAAATCTTACCCCTTAAGTTTCATTTTAAACCTTTCAAGTTTGTAAATTTCAAGTTTACCCCTACACTATATATTATCTGGTTTTTTCTCAATATACTATATCAAACCCTATCAACTAGGGGTGTAAACGAGCCAAACCGCTCGCGAGCTACTCGAGATCGGCTCGCTAAAAACTCGAAACGAGCCGAGCTTAAATGAGCTCGAGCCTAAGAATAAGTTTGTTTAATAAACGAGCCCGAGCTTCACTTATCGAGCTCTAGTCGGCTCGCGAGTCTTAACGAGCCTTTTATTTATATAATGTTTTTAATATATTTAATATATATTTATAAAATAATAATATATAGTATATATAAAATTAAGATAAATATAATTAAATAATATGTATTATGTTATATATAAAAACTATAATAAAATTTATATAAAAATAACTATAAATATATATAAATTAATTAATATATAATAAACGAGTCGAGCTCGAGTTTATAAAACTACCAACGATCCGAGCGCGAGCTTCAAAATTAGAGCTCGAATCGAGCCGAGCTCGAGCTCACAGTAAGTTAAACGAGTCGAGTTCGAGCCTAGTCAAGCTCGGGCTCGTCTCGGCTCGTTTACACCCCTACTATCAACTCAATTAAACGAATTCAATCACTTAAAAAGTTAGTTTAATTTTTTTTGTCACACTTACAAGATTTGTTATGAAAAGACACCGATTTTAGAGTTAGGTTTAGATCCATAATAATTAATGAACATGATAGATTTAATGAGACGTTTCAATATATTTTAAATGGAAGTTAGTGTACCCTTATAATACGTGTTCAAAGTTAATTACTTTACAACAAAACTATAAAAACCATAATTGACAAAATTATTAATTGTACAAATTAAACTTGGTTTTCCCTTAATAACTTACCCCTAAAGTTTCATTTTAACTTTTTTAAATTTATAAAATTTTGAGTTTACCTGCTGCAGTATATATAATCTTGTTTTTCTCACTAACTTTCGTTCGTTAATTTAAAAAAATGTGTTTAATCTTTTTTATTTACGTCTCGATATAAATTTTGTTATACTCATACGTTTTATATACTCAACCATGTTTCTTTTTGTGTTTAGCCACGTTAATGTCACCGTCTCAAATGTTTAATATCCGCTTTCCGTCACCGAGTACGACAACTAATTTTCTAGTTATTTTAAAAGAGTAAAGTGTCATTCTTGTCTCTATGGTTTGACCATTTTAGCCACTTTCATCCAAAATCATTTTTTTAGCTTTTTCGTTCCTGATTTTTTAAAATCTATTGATTTTAATCCAATTAACTAACTTCGTGTACGTTTAAACATTAAAAAAAAAGTAAAAAAAGTTCATCCAAATTTAATAATAATAAATGCCGTTTCTTTTACTCCATATATACCGGTGGCGTGTAGTGTGTGTATATATATACGCATAGACTTCGCTACAATCCCAAGATAGATTACATACACACATATAACACATCCAAATTACCGATTAACCTCGCCGTTACTTGCCGGAAATGACTAACGGTGTTGAACAAACGGCCGTGATCATCGTCGGCGCTGGCCCATCCGGCCTTGCCACCGCCGCATGCCTCCACCAACAATCAATCCCATACATAATCCTGGAACGAGAAGATTGTATCGCATCATTATTCAACAAAAAATCATACAACCGCCTTCACCTCCACTTATCCAAAAAATTCTGTCAACTTCCTCACCTTCCTTTTCCGGCGACTTTTCCGAAGTATGTTTCCCGGACCGATTTCTTGAAATACTTGGACGACTACGCGTCTCATTTCAAGATCAATCCGGTGTTTCGCAACCTTGTAAAGGTTGCGAAATACGACGAAAATGCGAAGAAATGGAGGGTGGAGGCGGAGGAAGAGGGCGGGATGCGGTGCTATGAAGGGAGGTTTTTGGTGGTGGCCACTGGAGAAAATTCGGAGCCGTTTATACCGGAGGTTGATCGGTTGAGTGATTTTAAAGGTGAAGTTATTCATTCGAGTGAGTATAAGTCCGGCAAGGGGTATGAGAATAAGAAGGTTTTGGTGGTCGGAGCTGGTAATTCTGGCATGGAAATTGCACTGGATTTGTCGAATTATGGTGCGAAAACCTCCATAGTTATTCGGAGTCCGGTAAGTTTATATTGGCAGATTTGATTTTAATAATCATAAACATGACAATTTTGTCATTGACAAATAATAAGACTTCTAACTTTTATTTTAAACTTTTTAATTGCATATATTTTATGAATTCCATTTTACTTTGATTGGAGATCAATATTAGTAATAATTTTTATGGTACATTTTTTTTTCTAAACAACTAAATGAATTTGAAATAGAACTTACTAAGAGCATCTTTTTTTTAATATGAAACTTTTTCTGTGCATGATTCTTATCAAATTAATTTTCTTTTTTTTTTAACGGCATCTTATCACATGTAATAGACTATCACATTTTGATACTATTTATGAACACTTATTATACTATTTATGGACACTTATTATTGTTTGACTTTTGTTATTATTTATGGACATTTATATGGTCCATAACAAAATTTTCATCTTCTACATAACTATATTTTCCACGTTCCATATTTTTTTCATCCAGTTTAAACATTTACTTTTGTAACTTTGATTCAACACACAAAATTAATCACAAATAAAGAAAACCCAGATCAATACATAAACATAATAGTGATATTTGGGTTTATTAATTCATTTTTAATTTCTTAAATTGATGGAGAATCAAAGATAAAACTGATGGAATTGATGAAGAATACAAAGATCAATACAAAGACTTGTTAGCGAAATCGATGGGAGGATGGGAGATGAAACTTATGAATTAGTTTCTTATAGTAAATAAATTAAATTAATTTTAAAGGGTTTTAATTAAAACGACGTAGTTTTGATTAGTTTCGCATACAAGCTAGATACGTAACAACATCATATTCACTTTCACCTTATAATATTTATCTCTAATTCAAAACTAAATATTAACTAATATTTATCACTTTTGTTCTATTTATCTGCTCACCCATTTTTATCTTTTAAACGTTTTTGATTTATCTTGTACCATTTGAATCGCACCAGTATCATTTATGAACCATACCTTAATATTATATTTGTATATTGAATTAATGTTTTTAATATAAAACTTCTTCTGTGCATGAATCTTATAAAATTTAACAGACCATCACATTGTGATACTATTTATGGACATTTATTATTACCTTCATTTTTTTAACGATAAATTTGGTTCACTTACGGACCACTGGAGTATCAATATATTGAAATAATTTTTGTCAATAACTTATATATATTATAGGATAACAATATGTGATGTATATATTTATATCACAGGTACATACAGTTTCAAGATGGTCAGCAAATCTTGCATTGAATTTAGCAAAAATAATACCACTACATTTGGTGGACTCTTTGTTGGTGTTGGTTAACAAGGTAATATATGGCGATCTAACCAAGTACGGTATACAAAGGCCGAAAGAAGGTCCGTTTATGGGTAAGGCGCGAGATGGCAAGTATCCGGTCATCGACGCGGGTACATCTAAGAAAATCAAGTCCGGCGCGATACAAGTATGCCGATGCTCTCAATCAATAAAACATGTTATATGCGTCTTTTAAATAAAAACGCGATTGTTGATCATTTTAACACATGTAAATAGGTTTTGCCGGGGATGAAAAGTATAAAAGACGGAGACGAAGTTGTTTTCGAGAACGGGAAATGTTATCAGTTTGATGTGATTTTGTTCGCTACGGGTTTTAAAAGATCAACCCATTTGTGGCTTCAGGTAAACTTTTTTTTTCTTTTAATTTATGGAAGAACATAAAAGTTCATATATGGTCATATTAATGAATAACAACATGTTATGTTACATAAGTATTTTTGTTTCAAACATGTAGGGAGGTGATTGCCTGTTAAACAAAGATGGATTACCAAAGCCAATGTATCCAAATCATTGGAAAGGGGAAAATGGGCTTTATTGTGTTGGGCTTTCAAGAAATGGCCTGTATGGAGCTGCCATGGATGCCCAAAACATAGCCCAACACATTTTCAAGCAAATCTAAAAGAAAATCACCAAATTTGATCAAAATGTTATGTTTTATATCGGTTTATAGTTGAATTCTGTTAACTAATATTTATGATTGTTGTGTTTATACATAGAAGACTGAAAATTATGTTGTTTTCACACTTTTTTATATACTTTTTTCCTTAGAAAGATATCGCATTTGACCCAAAAATATTGTATGATGGACCTAGTCTTTGGTATTTATAGTGTTTTCTTTGTAATGTATAACTAGGGGATTTGCGCACATGGTGCGGTGGGGATGTTGTAGTATAAGCTTTAAGTAAAAAAAAACGTTGAAGTTGTGTTGACGATCGGAAAAGTATTGGGAGAGAGACTCTAACTTGTGACGTCCGCTATAAATTTATATCAAATGTAGATACAATTTAGATAGTCGCAACGCTATGGTTAGAATTTTATTAAACACCATATATGAAAAGTTATAAAGAAAAAATAAAATTGTATTAAAAATAAAGAAATAAAAAAATCAATTATATCCCGGAAGATGTTTTTGACTCATGAGACCGTTTGTGCGTTAAAACTTGAGAGCTAATTTGGAAGCTTTATGGTGTTTTGACCACAAATCTCTTGCACAAGAAGTTTAAACTCTTCCTATAAATGCTTTTGACATGGTTACATATATATATGAAAAACATTTTCAGTTTGAACCGGAACCGCAAACTGTTTGGATGGAAACATGTTAACTGAGGACCGGAACCGTATTAAACGGGTCGGAACCGTTTAATAGTTGAAAAAGAAAACATCTGTTAGATACGAGAGAGATTATGAGAAATACTTATTTATCGGCCTATAATTATAAAAAAATAATCGTATTCATATAATATTTAGGGGAGAGATTATTAGAAAACCTTATTCATATGAAAACCACGAAAATCATTAAGAGTCGGTCAAATAATTTATAGATTTTTAATTTTTTAATTTATCAATAAGGTTACTAATGTAATATTACATACTTTTACCAAAAAATCATTCCACAAAAGTCAATATATATTTTTTAATTTATCAATATGTGGCCAAAATTTGGTTTTTTAGTTTTCACATTTAAACATGGTTTACATTTGATCTTTTTCATATATATATGGGACCGATTATAAGAAAACTCAATATTCATGAGAAAACTAAAAAACTACTTGTTTAAGGTAAAAAATAAAAAAAAAAATCATAACTCAAAAAATAAATCAAAAATTAAAAAACTGCTTACCTTATTTCCTACGTCGTACTCGTTAAAAAAAACTCAAAAAGTACTGGGTTTAGCTTTTGGGTTTAGTTTAACTTTTATGTTAGGTTTTTGGGGGGTGGGTGGGGGGTTTAGGTTTTTGGTGGTGGGTTAGGCTTTTTGATTTAGTTTAGGTTTTTGGAGGGATGGGGTGGGGGTTTAGGTTTTTTGGAGGGATGGGGTGAGGGTTTAGGTTTTTGGGGGTGGGGGGGTTTGGGTGTACTACACATATGCAGTAGAAGTTTTTTGATTTTCTCATGAAAATAAGTTTTCTAGTGAATTCACCTCTATATTATATATATATATATATGTGTGTGTGTGTGTGTGTCTGTTTATAAAATTTTATATACCTGTTTTATATATTGAGAACTTTTTATAAAAACTTAAAAACATATTGGGCTCTTTTTATAAGAATAATTGGATTTTAATAATCTGATATTTTACCAATTGAAAAATAATAATCTAAACTGAGAATATGCTTAGAATATTTCTTAGCAAAGTCATATAGCAAAGCTAAAATCAAGTGGGGCTAAGGAAACTCATATAGCAAAGTCATACTATTTTTTATGTATTCAAGTGGGCTAAACAAAGACAAATAGCCGGCTAAGGAAAGTTATATAGCAAGCTAAAATCAAGTTGGCTAAGGAAAGTCATATAGCAGGCTAAAAAAAACACGTCGGCTGAACATGCTTGGAAGTGGGCTTTAGCCACCTAGGGAATCAGCGCAGCCACGTGTCAGTTTCTGCTTGGCTGAACATCTGAAAAAAACTGGTATGGCACAGAATTTGAAGCCCGGCTGAACTAGTCTATTTCAGCCGGGTTTTTGCCTAAATGACCATATCAAAGTAGGCTGAAAAAGTTTATCCATTTTAATAAGTTTAACTGGTGAAATGTCCATTTTAGTAATTTTTCAAAGAGTAAACTGGAATTTACACCCCTGTGGTTTATGCACATTGCCACTTTGCAACTCTGTTAAAAAGAAAGTGTAATTTGACCCCCTGTGGTTTGGTTTCTCTCTCTATTTGCACCCCAGCCGTTATCTTTTGTAATGAAAAGACAATAACACCCCTGACCTCACCCCAAAATTACCCTCTTCTTCTCCAGTGACCACCCTGTGTTTCCGGTGAACTATACCGATAAATCTAAGTCCGATTAACAATACCGGTATTAACCGGTGAACAATACCGATGAAAAGGTACAACCATTTTCTATCTCAAGATCAAATTTTTAATCTTAATTTAATAATCTTCCTTCACATGATAACCGAAGAATGCGTTATTGAATCCATAGGTTTTGTGTTTTGGTTTGCAGCTGCGACATAAAATGGAGAAAGATTTTGAAAGCGAAGCATCACTGTTGTCGGTGGATGAAATGAAGGAAATCGTTGAAAGGAGAGCATAGAGAGAGGCCTTTGATTGTTTAGATGTTAATTTAAAATCTGTACCAATGTTAATGTGTTAACAAGGATTTAGATTTTGAAACATCTGTCTTTGGATGTTAATTCATTTTTCTGATCCAAATTGTTTATGTTTGTTGTGTGTGTTTATTTTAATTATTAACTATTATCAAGTGAAGGTTTAGAGGGGGTTCTGTTTCCGTAAGTTGAATTGGGACGGCGGCGGCGTCGTTTCCTCTCGATTGGGACGGCGGCGGTGTAGTTTGACGCTTTACGACGAGTGCGGCGGACGGAATAGGGGAAGGAGGCGGCGGCAGACGGGATTCGTGAGGGGGAGGTTTGCAAAGTGAGAATGAAATAAAACCATCCTGGTGCAGATTATGATAGGTTTTGATTTTTGGGTGAAAAGCCTTTAATGCCCCTAACGGCGTTAAAAGATTAACGGTGATATTAACGGCAGGGGTGCAAAGAGATAGAGAAACCAAACCACAGAGGGACAAATTGCACTTTATTTTTAATTGAGTTGTAAAGTGTCAGCGGGCATAAACCACAGGTGTGTAAATTACAGTTTACTCATTTCCAAAAAAAAAGTGATATGAGTTTCATACACCACCTTTTATATATAAGTTTAAATTTAAGAGTTTTACACCATTTGATATTATAAAATAGTCAAATCAAGAGAACCAATTTTATATAAATAAACAAAAAAAATACTTTAAGCTTTAGCATTTAAAAAAATATTGGAGGTGTAATATATTTATAGTTTTTTTTACATTATTTAAAATATCTAAACTTTATTTTTTTGAAAGCCAAAAAAAAAATTATAGTACTTTTTATATTATTTAAAATAAATATTTAGTACCTCAATCAAAAGAATTAACGAAATATTCAATTTAAAAATTATTTTATGAACAAACCTAACTTTTTTTAAATAAAAACCGTTTTATAAAAAAGAAATTAGAAACTCAGTTTAAAAAAAACGTAGGTGAACAGTAACTCCCCCAATGAGGTAGTGTCACGTGTCAGTTAAAATATAATATATTTTTTTATTTTCATTTTTAACACTTAAAGTATATATAATATATGTTTTTATCCCGTTTAATGTTCTATTAATTTCGTTTTTCTTTAATAATTTTCTTTCGATAATTTTTTTTTTCAAAATACGGAGTGCGCATCTATTTGTACTTTTTTGTTAACGTTTTGATATTTTTTTTAAATAGAGTTGTATTCAAAATCAAGGTTTTTTTCCGTTGCCTATAACGAGTGTCGTTAGCGTGGTGGTACCGTTACGGGCCGAACCTATTATGAGTGAACAACATCATTATCGATATTGGTATTATCGGAATCCGTATCGGTATTCGCCTTATGGTTTTTGACTACCCGAAGCGATATTTTTTTAATTCGTTTTTTCCTTTTTTTTAATATTTAGTTTTATGTTTCCTTTCTATTAACATTAATTTACCATTGCGCCTACATTTTCGTTTAAATATTATTAGCGATGGGCCCGACACCGTTTTCTATGATAACTATCGTTCGTTAAGTTTTTTAAATAACGGAATGCGCTGTTTTCTTTAAAAAAAAATTTGTTAACGTTCTGGTTTAAATTTTATTGAAAACTAAGCTCAATTCAAATTCGAGTGTTTTTTTGGTATCGTAAAGAAACAATTGAATCGATAAAATATTAAACAGTTATTAATAAACGGGAAAAAAAAACAAAAGAAATAGTTGAAAAAAATATATTAAGTAAATGAAATATTCATAAAGTAAATATTTTCACAACGAAGATAATAAATAATTGAAAAACAATAAGTGAATTTTTTTTTTCTTCAATAAATTACTTATTTATTAGGTATAACTTGGGCTCACAGAAAAATAAGCGAGAAAATTTTCAAACGGTTACAAGAATCTTTTGAAAACGTTTATATTCGGCAAGAATAAATGCACCAACACATGAAGACGTTTCTAGAATCGCATGACGTTATTTCTAACAATTATATAATTATAACAATTTCAAGTTTCTAACAACCTATTTATACTAGTTATTATATTTTTGAACGTTATAGAATATCTAAATATATTATGTTATTTTTTTATTTGTTACTGAAATTTTTATTGTTGTTATTAGTTTTCTTTTTAGATGTACATACAAATTTAAAAAAAAATAATAGTAAACTTAAATTAAAAAATAATAATAGTTAACTTAAATTTAAAAAAAATATATATTAAGTTTATATACAAAATTTATAGTAAAATAAAAAACAAAGCAACCAAATGATAATGAACAAAATTTAGAGTAAAAAAATAAAAAATTGTTAACTTAAATTAAAAAAAGAGACGACTTATTTAATAATGTATGATTATCATGAAAAAACAAAAAAGTCGCATATGGTGTTAAATGTTTAATTGAATGTCGTATCAATCATGATTCAAATAGGAAAAAGAAATAATTGTGTTCACCCGACGTTAGAAAATAAGAGTAAAGAGGAATGTATCATGTGTGGACCAAATTCGTACAACACGATTAGCAGAATTTTAAACTTTTACGGCAACGCAGAACATATAACGATCAAAGATGAACCTCTCGGCTGGCAACCAGAAAATGACTACCGGAGTTGAACAAACGGCGGCGATCATCGTCGGCGCTGGCCCGGCAGGCCTCTCCACCGCCGCAAGCTTCCACCAACTATCAATCCCATACACACTCCTCGAAAGAGAAGATTGTGTTGCTTCATTATTCAACAAGAAATCATTCGATCGGTTTCATCTCCATCTTCCCAAACGATTCTGTCAGCTTGCACACATGCCTTTTCCGGCCAAGTTTCCGACGTTCGTCCCCCGAATCGATTTGTTGAAATACTTGGATGATTACGCGTCTCGTTTTGATATTAAACCGAAATTCGGGAACTTAGTGAAGCATGCAAAGTATGATGAAGATAGGAAGATGTGGAGGGTGGAGACGAAGATGATCGGTGGTGATCGGAGTGTTGCGGAGGAGGTGCGGTGTTACGAGGGGCGGTATTTGGTGGTGGCCACCGGAGAAAACACTGAGCCGTTTGTCCCGGAGGTTGATGGGTTGAGTGGTTTTAAAGGTGAAGTTATTCATTCGACGGAGTATAAATCCGGGAAGAAGTACGAGAACAAGAATGTTTTGGTCGTCGGATCTGGTAATTCTGGCATGGAAATTGCGCATGATTTGTCAGAGTATGGGGCGAAAACCTCCATCATTGTCCGAAGTCCGGTAACTTTTATTTACACTTGTTTGCGTTTACCTGTGATAAAAGCAATGTTTTTGAAAACTAGACCAGATATGAAAGAGATTGTTCTACCGGTCTGTTTGAAAACCAGATGTCGTCATAAATTATGATTAATTTTAGTGATTAACAAAAGTTATAAAAAATATACATATATATAGGGCGGGCTCAACCATTTTGGTAGTAAAATCCAGGGCCCTTTTTAGTGATGGAACCAAGATTTACCGGTTTTTGACCCAACCCGTTTTTATTTGTTACCCAACCCAAAACTTTTACCACCTCTAATGAAATGGACAGAATACATGCTTTGGTTGAAAACAATAGATTGTGAACACCAAAAGGTTGTCAATGCCACTTCCAAAAGATTGTCCAGTGCATGTCTTTAATCTGATATATCGCAAATTGGCTATAAATCAAAACATAATAGGTATAAACAAACTACTTACAAATAATTGACTTGACTATAGATCATTCAAACACATAGTTTCAGATGAAAACAAAATGGGTAAATCACATATACATTTAACAATCTCATCATTCAAACATACCATCAACTACATCTTATCTTATTATTGCACATGATAGCAACATAAAAATACTCAGAATTCCAATAAAACACATGAGAATTGAAATGCCTAAGATGACAAGATACACTAAGCTTTATTTGTACTATCCGGAAGTCACAAAAACAAAAATCGCAGCATAACATTATATAACAAAATAACCTTTCGAACATACATTGATGCCACCCAATTTCAACACAAGTTCAGATTTACCAACTGCAATCAATTGTCATTTGTCACAAAACAAAAACACCTCCAATTCACATTAATCAGACTTGAGTTTTTACTACGGAATCCAACTTCATTACATTATTGAAAAATTAACAATATAACAGTTTTAGTATACTTTCTTTTCATATTCTACAGAACTCAGCAAACCAAACCTAGAACTCCATTACTCAAATAGTTCGAACCCCCAGAAACCGAATGAAACGAACTTGAATACTTGATTGAAGATTGTCTATTACTGATTGGCGATTGCAAAGCAAAGGAACTAGAAGGCTAGAAAATTAAACAAACCGGCCGACGAGTTTAAAAACGGTTCAAAAGTGATCAATCTGATCGCCGAGAGCTATCGGTTCCTGTCTTGAAAACATTGGCTAACATAGAAAAATAAACGAAAAATACAATTTTATAATTAGGATGTTATTATAAAAATATTTTACATTAAAAAGTTTTGTCCAGAGCATCCACAGCGTGGCTCATATATACATTAACTAGGACTCACGGACGCCCGTATTGCACAACCACATCTGTGATATGTTTTTTGATTGGCGATTTTTTGGGTCCAGTCGTATTGCACAACCACATCCGTGGTCTGTTTTTAGATTGGTGTGCTTGCGGGGATGGACCCCATAAATGGGTGATGGCGACCCCAAAATTCTCTTTTTTTTCTTTTTCTTTAGGCTATAAGAATGACAAATATATAAATATTTGTATATTTTCAGACTTTTGTAAGTCTATAAAACTATAAAGAGTTAAATACAGTTTTAATCCTTGTGGTTTGATCCAAATAACCATTTTAGTCCAAAAGTTATAATTTGACTTTTTAGTCCATTAGTTTCATTTTGGTTTCAATTTAACTCCACATTTCTAATGGCGTTTTTTTCATGTTAAATGGAGGGGTATTTTAGTTTTTTTACATTTGAGGGGCTATTATGTAAATTAATAAAAAAAATATATAACTAAAACTTACATCCCCTCCCACCCCTTCAAGTCCTTCTTCATTTACCCGACCTCTCCGGTCACCGTCGCCGGAAAAACGAGCAATAGTTGGGGGATGGACTATTTTTAGTTACTTTTTAAATATCTACTTTCTCGATTTTGCTACAGATTTCATTGATTTCTTTTTAGTTATGTCTTACATACTTATTTTTATCGATTTTGCTATAGATTCATTTTCGTTGAAATATCCTAGCTAAACCGTAGAAAAAAATATGTATGTAGCTCACCCCTAGCAAAATTCCATAGCAAATATGCGTTTGTGTAATAGGCCAGCAGCATCTTTCATGTTACATATACTTTGGCCATAATGATTTACAGTGTGTTTATGTTGGTTTTGTAGATTCATATAATTTCAAAATGGTCGGTAACAATTGGATTGTTGTTATTAAAAATATGGTCATTACGTTTCGTGGATTCACTCTTGGTGTGGTCTAGCAAGCTAATGTATGGAGATATAACCAAGTATGGAATGCAAAGGCCCAAAGAAGGTCCATTTTTTATCAAAGTAAGAGACAACAAGTACCCGGTCATAGATATGGGTGCATTCAAAAATATCAAGTCCGGCAAGATTCAGGTCTAGCTTTCTCAACCTTTACAACATGTTATATGTGTTTCTTGATATGACCGATATACACCACATGTCAAACATATAAGCCCACATATATACACCCATAAAAAATGTGAATTTGTGTTACTTTACCGTTATTAACCTTCAATGGTGTGAGGCGCTGGTAAGCCGGTTGTTGGGTAAAACTTGTTAGTTTCGCTTCTGATGGACCAACGAAACTAGTTAGTTTCGCTTGTTTGTTAATTTCGCTTTTGTTTGCTTTGAGTATATAGGAATTTTTGTAATTATTATTTGAGTTAGTGAAACTAGTTAGTTTCGCCCAACACAAGTGTCAGGTCTAATCCAGCTTCCATTGGTTTTCTGTCTTTAAAGTTTAACCCGCTTGAAGGATGCATGTCTAACACAAAGGGCAATTCCTACACCCCCCCCCCCATCCTGACATAATACTCACTATATTTTTAAGGGATAATATCATATATACCCTACAAACATAAAAAATATCATATATACCAAACCAAAACTAAAAATATCATATATACCCAATTTAAATAATTTGTTAATTTATGACCATTCTACCCTTATCCATGATATGATTTTTTATAACCTAATTTTTTATTTTTATCCAATACGTAAAAGATCACTCGTACTCCTATTCTTGATGTCGACTATCGCAATTCTCCAAACCTATTCAGAAGGTATCGATTCAGAAGAAATGATTGCGAGAAAGTTACAAACGTGCGCTAATGCTATAAAAGAAATTTGTTAAAATTATAAAAAAAGGAGAAAAATCCAAAATAGTATTTTGAGAAAACTATTTTTTATGGTTAAATATAAAATTTTAAAGTTGAAAATGTGTAAATATGAAATTTCATTGTTAAAAATCGGTAAATATAAAATATTAAAGTTTAGAGAAATAAGGGTAAAATTGTCATCTTTTAAATGTTTTTAATGAAATGGGTATATGTGATATTATTACATGTTTGTAAGGTTATATATAATATTTTTAGTTTTTGTTTGGTATATATGATATTTTTCAAATTTGTAAGGGTATATATGAAATTGCCCCTTTAAAGAAAAACTACAAAACGCTTCACTTCCTGATCTTATTCTCGAGTGGGAAGGTTTCTCGTTGATCTCATTGGTTAATTAGCAGGGTACTATTGGGGTCCTATAGTTTTCTGGTAACAGGTTCTTACAGCTAGAAAAAAACTTTACAATTAACATGTAAGCAGGTTTTGCCGGCATTGAAAAGTATAAAAGATGGAGATGAAGTTGTCTTCGAGAACGGGAAGTGTTATCAATTTGATGCAATTATATTTGCAACCGGATTTAGAAGATCAACCCAGTTATGGCTTGAGGTAACTTTTATTCTTTTAGTACTGTTTTAATAGTATAAATATATAACTAATATTTTAAAAAAAAAATTCAAATATGGAGGGAAATGATTGCTTTCTGAATAAAGATGGAACACCAAAGCCAATGTATCCAAATCATTGGAAAGGAGAGAATGGGTTTTATTGTGCTGGACTTGCAGGAACAGGACTTATTGGAGCTGCCATGGATGCCCAAAAGATAGCTCAGGACATTTGTAACCAGATTTCGAAGTAAAATCAACAAATCTGATTAAAGGCTATTGTGTAATTAAACATCAAACTTGTCTATTTCAAACCTAAATTTTAGTCATCAACAACTTAAACCGGTTAATGTATGAGTTGTGAAGTGTTTGTCACCGTTGCTTTATTGTTATTAAATCAAATGTTGTTCCTCCCGTGTGATGTACATTTTAGTCTGATCTTAAATCAAATCACATGCCTCTTAAATGAACACATTACCGAACGTTCACAAACATAAATGAATGGATGCGGCCTCTGTTTATGTCCGTTCATAAAACTAAACAAACAAAATTTCTTGTTCATGTTCGTTCATTTATTAAACGAACTTCCCGTTGAACGGTTCACAACTGTTCGCTGAAAGTCCGGTCCGTTTGCAGCACAACCCATGGCTAGGAGATTGTTCATAAACAACTTGGCTTAACCTTTTTAAAATCAAAATGCTAAAAAATACCATATTGCTTTAAACATAGTATTAGATTTACAAATTGTTGTTGTGATACTAATCAATGATCCGGTACACTAAACCTAATGCTTTTAGTAGATGTAAAACCACCATCCACCACAAGATTATGACCATTAACAAACTTTGCATCATCAGAAGCAAGATAAACAGCCGCATTCGCCACGTCAGCGGGCTCGCAGTAACCCCCCTTGAATTCCGCAGCATCACGCACCATTTTCACGATTTCACCGTCTTCAAGATCCGGGAAATACGCTCTCATTTCGTTCATAACAAACGATGTAGGGATCGCGAAAGGCGATATACAGTTAACCCGAATACCGTGTCGCGATAATTCGGATGCTAATGATTTCACAATCCCTATAATTGTAAACTTTGATATTTGAATATGTATGTTGTGACAACCCACCTAATATTCCTGTCACACTCGCGGTGCACAGTATGCATCCGCTTTCACGGGGAATCATTACCCGTGATACGTGTTTTATCCCTGCCAGTACGCCCCGGACGTTGACCAACATGACTCGGTCAAACGTATCGAGGTCAAGATCCACTATGGTTTGTGGGGTCCGGCATGGTATCCCCGCGTTGTTATACATGATGTCGAGTTTTCCGTGTTTTGATACTGTGAAATCGACTGCATTGGCAACATCGGGCTCGTGGGTGACATTGCACGCGACGAATGAGGCGTTTGGGCCGAGTTGGGTGGCGGTGTCGTGTCCGAGGTGGTGGTGGATGTCGGCTATTACCACCTTGGCACCGTGGTGGATGAATTTGGTTGCTGTTTCTTTGCCAATGCCACTAGCTGCTCCGGTGATCAATGCTACTTTGCCTTCTAGTTTGCTGTGATTTGTAACACACAAATTGTTCAAATTAAACAATAAACATAATTCCAATTAAAATATTTATTAATGAAATAAATATTTATTATACTTTTTAAAAAGGGAGAAAAGATTAATACTTTGCACCAAAGTTTGTGATGTGATGTCAATTCTTTGTTTTTGTTGAAATAAATGAATATGGATATTTTGTTTAAATAGTTGGTATGTACGGTTGTTCAACACGTGAATTAAAAAAAGATAGGTGTATTTAATAAGAGAGAGGTGGGGAAAAACTATGAAATTGAATCTGAGAGTGACAAGTAGCAAAAAAAAATTTTGATTTTTATTAGAATAGAGATACAAGATCTTAAAAACAGAGTATCACACTATCAAAATACAAGAAAAATCAATATTGTGAATTTATTCGAGAAATTTACCTTCATCTTAACATGTGTTTATACTAGCCAATTCGCTCGAGCTGAATTACAAGTGAATTTTTACAGAATTATTATGGGTGAGTTGCGAATCAATATTATCAATTTACTCGAGAAATTTACCTTCAGCTTAACATGTGTTTATATTAGCCAATTAGCTCGAGCTGAATTACAAGTGAATTTTTACATAATTAATTATGGGTGAGTTGTAGGCGGACCTATGTTATAAAGATGCGGGCAGCCGCCCTCCATGATTCTTTTTTGTGTTACATACGTGTTCAAATATTGGTCTCCCCACATAAAACTTTACAATCGCCTCATTGAATAAAATTTAATGTTATATATCGCTAGTTAACATACTCTATGAAAAAAATTCTAGTTCCGCCCGGTTATGGGTAATTTTTGTCCTTATAAAAAACGTAATGAAAGTTAAATAAAATAAAAGATAGAGAAAATTTGATGAAACTAAATTGTATTTTAGTCCCCCATTACCGCTTTTTTAAATTATTAAAATAAATAAGTTTTACTTCAATTTTATGAAAGAAAAAAGAAATCATACCTCACGTTATAAAATTTAAAATTTTAGTTACATTTTTAAATAATATTCCTTAAAATAAAAATAGGTAATTATTTCATATAGTTTTTTTTTTCTGAATATAAAGACAACTAGAGCAAAAAGCTTATAGGAAGTAATGCTATCATAATAACTTTTGATTTTGTGAGAAGTAACGTATGAAAGAATCTTTAATTGAAAATAATTGAAGTCTCCCTGCTCCCAAGTGGTCTACATTCTACACACATGTTTAGATCTGACCCACATGCAACCTCATTGAATTTGTGACTTTATATAATAAAAATATAAATTTTAAATTTAATTTAAATAAAATGATTAAAAATAACAATTACAATTAACATCATTTATCCTAGAATTTTGAGAAACAAACCTTGGAGTCTTGGAAGAGAACCTGCAAAACAGGAAGGTAGAAGCAACCACACCTCTTGAAATGGAGATGCTTCATAAAAAAAAAAAAAAAAAAATAATTAAAAAATCAACAAAATAATTATGTATGTGTGTGTGTGTATATATATATATATATAGAGAGAGAGAGAGAGATATGAAGTAGAAGAAACTACTAACCAAGTGGATTTGATTGATCTTAGCATCATTGATCTTGGTCACACCAACATATACCCTTATAGAGAGAGAGAGCAACTTAGAAGGGAAAGGCTTGATCTTTATGGATGATGACACATGGGATGTTATATACATATACATACATATATATGTGTATATATATAGAGAGAGAGAACAACTTATAAGTGTAAGGCTTGATCTTTATAATGTATGTATATATGGATGATGCACACATGGGATGACATCATGTGTTTTGGATTTACATGTTAACTAGGTTTATTCTCGCCGTGCGTTGCGGCAGGAGACTTTTGTCTAAAAAGGAACATAAACATCAGCATGAACAGAATGGCGATATTAAAGACTCCAATATAAGAAACAAATCCAGAACAAAGGCTGCTTAACTAATTCGAATCTATTAACAGGATTCAGCCTTACAATCAAAACATCATTTCAAAATATCCATTACTTAATGAAACATAAGCCAAGCTGAACTAAAAACATCAAATTCTTACTTGCATCTTCTAACAATTATACATCGAAACCCCATAAAAACACACTAAAAGGCTTCATATTCAACCTTAAGTTGAGTAGGATTTAAAACAGATTATATCTAAAAAAAATACATATGAGCTATGGGCTAAACTATATTTATAATTAGCTTGCAAATTAGTGTTGCGGCATGCGCATCGCTGAGCGGTAAGCCTACTGCCACCAGTTTGACAACCAATATTACTATCAAGATTTGATGAAGAAACAGTGTTGTCGTTACCAGACAGATAACGACGTCGTTTCACACCTGATTGCTATAAGAGGATACAGAACATGATGCTAGTGGAAGAATCAGAGGACCATAATTAAATTATGAAAAAATAGGGAATTCATATGAGAACTCTAGAGACATAGCAAATGTAAGTGAATATAAGTTCACATAAGATAAATTGATAATTACATTAACAAATGGCTTCACACAATGTATTGAACAACAAACTAAAAAATTCATTAAAGATTTATAGGTGATGTTGCTATTGAAGAATAGATAGATATACATGAAAGCCCGTGTAGCAAAAAAAATGGACCAAATTAAAGTATGAGATACAATCTTTATAACATACTAAGCCTAAAAAAATATTCAGCGCCACGTTTATGCTTGTTGCTTTAAAGGTAACAAAATTTTTAGATACTGATGCGTGTTGCTTTAAAGTTATAAATATCTCTACACACACGTACACATTAAACACGGACCAAATTGCACTTCAAAAGGATTTACAGAAAAAAGAAACATATAGCAATAAAAAGAAAAAAACATAATTAAACAAACCTGCATAGAAAAAGCCTGTAATACAACTTTGAATACCAATAGCAGAGCAGCAATTCAGAATTCAATAAACCTACAATGATAGGCAAAAATGAAAAAAACAATCACTTAATAATAGGAGACCCAAACATCCTACAGAAGAAGCAAAAGCCTTAGAACGAAACAAATCATATATAAAAAAGAACACATAGATTAAACAACACTTTACACAGAATTATAAAGTTTGTAAACATGTTTAGGACTATGGAAAAAGAATAAAAATACCTGATGTTAAAGAAAATTTCTATTTAGTACCTTTAAAGCAGTTGGACACCACTTCAGTCTTCAGCATTTTGGACCAAACCAAAAAAATCACTGATGTTAAAGAAAAGCCTATTGATTATCAACTGAATTTAACCTATTTCCTTACCACAAACCATAAGCATATACAATTTTTTATATGGATCCTTTGGCAGACTCAAACCCCACTTTATGGATTCATTATCAAACAAACGATAGCGATACATAAACGAAGCAAAGTGCATATTTCAGCAAACCTTCTTTTAAGCATTCAGCTAGGTGGTATTTCAACTTAAACACAATAATCCCAGATTCCTTTGGTTCATAAATTCATATAACAATGGGTCTAGATATGATTTAGAACTCAGATTAAAAAAATACTATAATCTTCACAAATTCATATAACAATGGGTCTAGATATGATTTAGTGACATCGCCAGAGGCTAAATAGCAAAAAAAATATTATCTAAACATAAAATAGGATAAAATATGCCAAAAAAACTTGAATCCTAAATAGCAACAGCCCTAAATAGCAAAAGAAGAAAAAATTAGCTTGAATCCGGCTTACCTGTGAGAAGAACGCAGCAGAGGAAAGGGGTTAGACGCTGACCTAGGGCTTGATTTCATTTCAATGTTAATATATTCACTGAATTTTGGCCTACAACTTGTCACTGAATCAGGCACAAAGGTCAGCTTTAATGCAGGGCCAAACAGGAACATGAAGTTCAACTACTTGGCCCAAACAGAAAGACTAAAGTTCATTGAATCAGAGCCAAGAAAAAAATTAGAAATGATGCAATATGAAACCTCTCCACTGAATATGTGAATGATGCAGCAAAATTATCATAATTTTGATATTGCATATTTATAAGCCTCACCGTCGTGTATATGTGGTTCAACTATAACTTTACTTCCTCCCATCCAACTTCATTTGTATGTAAATTTAGCAAGTTAAAAAGTACCTTCCTTGCAACCATTTCCAGGTAATCATCTTGAAACAGAGACAGAATGTGATTAGAAGCAACCCTAAGCTCTCTTTTAGGCATATCTTTAAAATCGGACACTTTAATAATTGAATTAATCCCACCATGCTTAAAATGCAGCATCTTGATCCCTCTTTCATTGAACTTGTATTGTTTACCTCAAATGCCAAATATAACTTAATAGTATGTAACCTTCATGAAGTAGATAGTGTAAAAAATACCTTGTTTGACGGCCCTTTGATTGCAAGACTCTTCTTTCCTTGATGATGACTTCCTAAAAACAACAATTTACTAAATCAAACGCTATTCACCAATATTCAACATATCTCATGGATTTAATCATTATTTCATTGACCTCTTAGGGTTTATACCTTTACTAACTATATAAGTACATAAAATTAAGGGATTAATCATCATATTCTTTCACATTCATGATTATAGCATAGCAAAGATCCATCTAACATGTTTACTTCCATAACTGTATTATCAAAATTCAAAAGTTACCTTGATTTATAATCTGCCCAGAAACACCATTGTTATTAATCAATTTGAGATAGCTTCTTTTCCACCCTATGAAAACAATAACTTGAATATTTAAAATTATGCATTAAGAAATAATGTATACTCTGTTGCAAGGTCTTGCAAAAACCAAGTGGCACCTCCACCAAAGAGCTATCATACTCACTACTTGAGTCTTTCTTCCTGAATTCTAAATGATTATTAACAAAATTAAGTTATTATTAGATGAAATTAAATGGATTTGTGGAATACATAGGAAAATAAAGCCAGATTCAGTTGAAAAAGGATTTCAATCAAATCTGCTTGAGATAACAAAATGTAAGTAAAAATGCGATAATCTTAGCTTAATTGGCCTCCTGTGTTGTCTGATAGCGAAACAAATATAGCTGAAAAGAAAGATTATGAACAGAAAATTTGCAAGAAGAAAAGGGTAACAATCAATCTCAAAGTGATTGAACCTAATAAAGTTAATTTAAGCAACATATTTTCTTAGTCGTCAAATTTATGAACAACTAATAAACCTGCAGAAATGAGAACAAAACTCAAAACAAAGATTAGCTTAACCACCCCATTCTTGCTGATACTGCTTAAATAAATCAAAGAACCAACATAAACAATAGAGTAAACTGCCATTTTCGTCCCTGTGGTTTGGTCAAAATTGCCACTTTCATCCAATAGTTTGTTTTTTTGTATCTGGGTCCTCGTGGTTTTAAAATATTGCCATTTTCATCCTCGTGGTTTTAAAATATTGCCACTTTCATCCAGTCAGCTAACACCGTCCGTTTTTCTCAATTAAATGAGGGGTATTTCAGTCCTTTTACATATTTGTTTTATTTCTTCATCTTTTTTACTCTCACTTTTTAATCATAGAAATAAGCGACGGAGGTGTTCCAGTGGTGCTCGTCGGAAACTGGTCAGGAAAAGAGGAAGAAGGCCAGCAGGTGGATGATTAAATTATAGGTTAAATTGAGGATGATTAAAAAGTGAGAGTAAAAAAGATGAAAAAATAAAACAAATAAGTAAAAGGACTAAAATACTCCTCATTTAACTGAGAAAAACGGACGGTGTTAGCTGACTGGATGAAAGTGGCAATATTTTAAAACCACGAGGATGAAAATGGCAATATTTTAAAACCATGAGGACCCAGATACAAAAAAACAAACTATTGGATGAAAGTGGCAATTTTGACCAAACCACATGGACGAAAATGGCAGTTTACTCTAAACAATAAAACACTCTTATGTAGCCAATATTTACATTAAAAAAATTTAAAAATACAGTTAATCATATTAAGTGCAAACGAATGTACCAAAATTCATGAAACCAGGTCGAAAGCTGCATACCAGCTTCAGAATTTTAAATATTAACTTGCAAACGAAAGAGCTCAAACTCATGAAATCCAGTTGGAATCTGCATACCTGATTCAGAAGCTTAATCGTTTAATATGGGAACATCTGACAAACAAAAACCCTAAATTTGAGAACACATGATTCAACAAAGCGAAACTGCAAACGAAATCAGTTAACCATATTTAGACCCAAGAACCTGATACAAAGAACAATATACGTTTTAGAAACCCTAGCTTCCCGTCAACGATGGATTCGTGCAATGTAAATGGGTAAAGAATCACTTTTCTCGATTCAGTCCCCAGCTGATGTTGATGGAATTTCACAAATCTGGTATGTCCTTCACAATCTGTTTTCCTTAAAAACCCAAATCCACAGATGTGTTTTCTTCAAATCTTGATGGGTTAAGAGAATTTCACACTCCATTGTTTGTTTGACACCCAACACCTCCTTTGGTCGTCTAAACCTCGATCCATGGTGGGCTATTCCTGATGCACAACAGAAGCCACACCCAAAATCAGAACCAAAAACAAAAATCGTTTCGAAGACAGAAAACCAAGATCGATCGGAAGTGGTGATGATTTCGCCGTTTTCATCATCTGGGGTTGGGAAGTGAAATGGAAAAAGCAGTGTATGGAAGCGATAAAGATGAACGGAAGTAATAAAGCAAGGGACTTGTAACCAACGCAAAAAAGGGTGTAAATTACTGTATCTACTGCTCATTCCCATGCTCTTTAAAAGAGTTAATAATGGAGTTGGTTTCTTCATTTAATTCATTTTGAAAATCATAGACTTAATTTTTATATCTTAGTTTATATAAACATCAACTTTTATAACTTTGAGGATAGAAAGGTAACTTGAACTCATGTGTAATTTTCTTCCGTGTGTTCTATGCATTTTTCTTATAATTTCATGTAAAATTAGTGTCGCAAACACAATATGATTTGACACGAAGTTAAAAAAACTGTGTTTGAGGTAAATTGATTTAGGTCATAAACGGGTCGAAACGTTAATGACACAATTAAAAATGTGTCTAAATAAGTTGAATCCGCTTAATTCCCTTTTATGACAAGTATAACATGCTTAACTTATTGTGTTAATAGGTCAAACGATACGTGTATGACTTATTTATCAAAATACCATAGTATTATAAAAAAAATACATATATTATAATTAAATAAAGTTTGCGGCTTTTTTTACTTTTACTTTATCATGTTAATTATGGTGTATTATTTCTTAACCGTGTTTAGTGGATCGTATTAAACGTCTTTTGTCTATCGTGTTATTGAACTGCTTATCTTAATTGTGTTAACCGCGACGTGTCGTGTCTTCATGTTACTGAACTTGGAACATTTAATCGTGTTAAGCGCGACGTGTTGTGTAACCCGCTTATATGCATGTTTGTGTTAGAGTTTAAGAAAATGACCCATTTAGTTAAAGATGTAATGTTCAGTTCATTATTCGTGTTAAAAGAGGTCATGTCAAACACAACTTGTTTAACAAAACACGGCTTGTTTTGTCAGCTCGTGTGCAAGGCACGTGACCAAACTTAACGAAAAAAGTTAATACTCGTTAGTGGAAAGAATGTGATTTGTTACAAACTATGAACATAAAGAATAATTTATGTTATTTCATTAGTTATAGAACGATATATTAAATTTGGTATATAGTTAAAGAATGAAAAATGTAATTTACTCTAAAAAATATTTTTAAATATAATTAATGCTTTTGTAGCGTGTAAATCACATAAATAAATAAAACTTTATCGATACACCTCTTGGTCATATAAAAAATGAGTACTTTGTATTTTAAGAAAATAATTTTTTTAAATAAGATATAAGACGTAAACAGATTCGCTGCATGTCTAGGTGAATGACTAACTTCGTTTTTAAACTAGCCTCTAAGTTGGCCATCCATTAGGGGTCTTCACCAACAGTTTCTATAACAATATCGTTGACGAAACATATCTTAAAAAAAATTGCTTTTTCAAATACCATAAAATCAAAACTACTTATTTTATCTTTTATGTATTTACACAATTAAAATTTACAAACATTAATACAACTAAAAGTACAAATCCCAAATATTACTTCATATAATCAGTTTTGCCAATTTATAAATATTACAGCTGTATTATAAATACTGAATATTAAACGCATATCGTAAGGGCATTTGGTCTAGTGGTATGATTCTCGCTTTGGGTGCGAGAGGTCCCGAGTTCGATTCTCGGAATGCCCCTTTTTTATTAACCTAATTCTCGATTTCAATTTTCCCTCCAAAATTCACTGCCTATTTTTGCTTCATTTCCCCAAAAGCCACTCTCAAACTCATCATCACACCATCTTACAATCTCTCAAAACCCCAATTTCACCATCAATTTTGTGCAATTGAGACCAATATTACCTAATAATACACATCATCGTATTCCATCAATTTCTCCTCCGGATCACGATTAACTTCTCAAATAAGCTTCGCACTTGATTCTTCCATCTTCTGCAGAAATCATCTCAGTTTTGGTGTTTCTAATCGATCTTCTGTCGTAGGGTTTGATGTGAGTTGAAAGAGCTGGTTAGGGTTTCGATTTCTCGCGAAGGGTTTATTTTATGGCGGGATTTTACGATCATGAAGCTGGTAAGACCATACGGCAGTATCTCATCTGTTCTATGTGTGTTTGTGTGTGTTCTTATGAATTTGTAATTTCTAAGCTCAAATCAATTTAAAATGTTTAGTTTTATATAAGAGAGATGATATGGATTCTTGTTTAGGTCATGGATTATTTTACAAAAGTTCACATTTCATTGTTTGCAATGGTATCTTTTTATTGATTCAGCAGGGAACAAGCTTGATGTAAGTGTTGAGGATGGTCAAATGATTGCTAGGGCTTTCGATTACACCGAAGAAGAGAGAAGCCCCTTAATGGAAACCGAAATTGTGAATTTGGATGAAGACACTGAGGAATTGGATATTGGCAATTTTGTTGGTGACCTGAGAGCACTGATGGTAGAAGATAGTGATGATGTGATTGTGTTGGATAGTGATGATGAAGTAATGTCTAAGCTAAAGAATGGAAAAGTTAGAGGTATGCGAAACTGTAATTTAAAGCCATGATTTAGGAATCTCATTTGAAGATTTTGTGGTTTGTGCATCAATTATGATTGACTAAGTCTCGTATTTGATGTAAACTTGAGTATCCGTGCATAAGAAATATGTTTAGAATTACATTTTAAGTTTCTTGTAACCACTTTCGCTGTTTTTTGCTTGAGCCTCCATGAAAATATGGTTTGGATGTTTCTATTCTGTTTTGGTTGTTATAACTGTTACGCTATGATATGATATAAGCAAATGTGTTTTCATTTGGTTGCATAATGCATATATGTGTGATATTTCTTCTTCGATTAGAAACATGAATACAAGCTATTGTGTTTTTAGAATGTTATAGATGTGTAAGTCATTTAGCATTCCATTTTGTGTGTTCTATGTCTAAAAACGGCTATTGATTGAAAAACCTGTAACATGATGAAGTTGAATGGTTTCATATTGGTTTTTAAAAGTTGGATGAGTTTAGTAACAATTTTGCAACTGCATTTCTTATCAGGACATTTATGGCGACGTGTTAGTGCAGTTGGTGCACATTCGGTTGAAGTTAAGTCTTCTGCAGGAAGCAATTTGACAGACAAAGTAACTGATAATGGCCCCAACTCTCTACAAGCTGACACACGATATCAAGAAGTACTAAATGGGATATCAAGTGAGAAAAACTTGATATCAAAGAATGAAAATATACCAAAAGTTGATCAGGACCAGAAGGCCTGTTGTAATAATTTTGAGGATGGAAATGGAGCGGTTAATGAATCTCAAGAACCTGGGGAGTCAACACAAGCTAATGCATTGAGATTTGTGGATCATTATCTTTCAGTTAGTGTTGGAAATTCATCTCCAGAAGTCAAGATTCCAAAAGTTAACGGGCTAAGATCACCTTTAACTTCATTTGCAAAAGGGTCCCATGATTTGGCAAAAAAAACCAGTCTTATGAACCAAATTGGTAAAACAACTTTTGATTGGGATGATAATCAGCCTGAGTATGGGTTGGAGTTCATTTTAGAAAAGGAAAAAGAGCTCAACATCCAGAAAGAGATGCATTTGGATGGAAGATTATTTGATCAACACGTTGAGGAAGGATTACCAAAATGCCCCCCGGGAAATGATATGTTTGATGTTAGTTTTAACACCCAAATGGCAGCTGAAGCTATTGAATCCTTGCTGTATGCTGCACCTCCCACTATTGATGCTAATGAAAATGAAGATACCAACAAAAAAACATTGCAATGGTTTTCTTCCTCATTAAGGAATGTAACAAATTTTAACCAAAATGGGGTTACTAAAAACCAAAAAGAGTTGAATGTAGAATCATCAACTGAAAATTTGAAGAAGGGTCATGATAAATCTTTGAAAGTTGTTATCAAAAGGAAGCAAAATCAAGATTCAGAAAAGGAAAATATCCGATATGTTTATAAAAGACGTTGGTCCCTCGGTGAAATTCAAAAATCTGAAACCTTTTCACCTGTGGCTAGTAGAACTAGGCGTGGGTCATTAGTAAAAATTTCAAGGAGGACTGAAAATTCATGTAATCTTGAATATGTTACACATGGTGAACAAGATAATATCCTTCATCAAAGAAAAAGGGGCAATTTTGATACAATTTCTGGTAATATAAAGTTTGAGGCATGGAATTGGCCCAAAAAGAAAAGGACACTTACAAATATGAGACAAAACGCCACATTAAGTGGCAATAGAATTCCAGTTGTGGGTCCCATCGAAACAGAAGGGAACTTCAGGGAAGCTTTTTTGATGTCAAGTGTAAAGAGGAAAGCACGATCCGCTTCCAAATTCATACCATCGGCTGGAAATAAATTTTGGAAAGGATCGTTGATGCAGAAAGTTGGTCAACCGAATTTAGCAGAAGTTACTAACACCAAACGTGTTTCAGTGAGCACTAAGAAAAAATTTACAAGTTCTCTCAAGAAGGAGCTTACTAGGTTGGGATTTACAGAATCTTTCCCTGGTTTTATATCAAAGGATTTGAGAAAAAGTAGAGAAAAGTTGGAAGCTCGTGTATTGTTCAGTCAAAATCTTGATGATGATGTGGTTAAGCAGCAGAGAAAGGTTGTATTTTTAATGTATACAATCTCCTAAATAATTATTTAAATAATTGAGTATTACAGTATAATATAATTTATTTAATCTTTGTTGACATGCTAGTTGTTTATAAAAAAATTAGCTTTCAGGATAAAAATATTCCCAAGTCAAATCCTACTTGATCTGATCCAAGAACTACTAGTTTTGACCCGTTATCAAACACGTCCATTTTGCCACCTCTAATCATACTCTTCTTGTTTGAACTCTTTGTAAGCCATTACAAATCATAAAGTTACTATTTTTTCTGTGCAGATAATGAAAAAATTGGGAATTTCAACAGCAAAAGATTGCTCAGATGCTACACATTTTGTGGCTGATAAATTTGCAAGAACAAAGAAAATGTTAGAAGCAATGGCGTTTGGTAAACCAGTTGTGACACCCTTGTGGCTTGACGGCTGTGAGCAAGCAACATGTGTTATTGATGAAAATAATTACATACTCAGGGACGCTAAAAAGGAAAAAGAAATCGGCTTTAATATGTCTGTTTCCTTGTCTCGTGCAAGATCACATCCACTTCTGAAGGTAATTTGGGTGTGTTTGGATGTGGCTTTAAGAATCAATTTCTAGTGTCTGGGTAACCTGCTTTTCTATTTTGTTACATGATTAGTTCACCTCTTACTTTCTTAAATATTTTTTTCCCAAGGCATAGACTCACACACGCACATCCTACCTTGCCTCAAGAGGTAACACCCAGCACCATAAATAGTGATTGTTATAATTTCAAGGAGCATAAGCACATCCAAACACTAATTCATACACCGCGTATTATTACATTTTTTTTCTGTTCAACATTTCACCATCACTTTTAAAATACATACTCAAACATCACTTTTAAAATACATACCAGGATCAGAGAGTCTTCATTACCGCATATGTAGAACCTGACAGAGAAATGATTAAAAACCTAGTCAAAGCAGGTCAAGGCCAGGTGCTATCCTGCTCCTTTTTTGTTTTACATTTCACTACAATAATCATAATCTGCTATATAGAACGCCTAGAGGTGGCAAGGTAGACGGGTCAAGCAGATTGGTTAACTGCTCAAAACAAGTTCGAGTCTAAACGAACCATCTTTTAGTTCGGGTCAAAAGTGCTGACACGCAAACACTTTTTTGTCCATTTTCCCAATTGGTTTTATAAATAATTAGTCCACTAATTATGATTACAGATACGGTAGTATTACAAATTTTTGAGTGAAGCAATGTAGGTTATTTAATATGTTTTTACATTTCACTACAATCATCATAAACTATTATACCAAAATGCCTAGAAGCGCCAAGATGGGTGGGTCAAACGAATTTCAGTAACGGGTAAAACGGATTTGGATTTGAAACAGGCCTTTTTTTAGTCTGGGTCAAAAGGGTTGACACAAACATTTTTTTGTTCATCTTTTATATTTATATAAATAACTATTGCATTAATTTTTATTACAAAAACAATATTATTATAATATATGGGTGGGATTTTGCTGGGTATGGTGGTTGTTGTATAATAATATAGATCTTTGAATAAAACGAGTTAGGAGGTTGTATGCATTAAAAATAGACTCTAGGAAACGTAAAACTTTGTTATAATGAGATGCTCCCCAGGTTATGGAAGGTGTTCAGCAGGCTAGCATAGAGTACAAGATCTCAAATAATCTTTTAATATTGTCTTGTGAAAAAGATTATGAAGTATGTGTTCCATTTTTAGACAAAGGTATAGATCTATATTTATTTCATTATTCATACACAAGTAATTACATTAAGATTTACATGAAAAACGTACTGTGTGTATGTGTACTTGTAGGTGCAGCAGTTTACAGTTCAGAACTCTTACTAAATGGGATTATCACTCAGAAACTAGATTATGCAAGGTAATTGAAAAACATCAAATTGGTGAAATTTACAACTTGTTAAATTATGCTCATAAGCGCTTTTTATACAGTTTGTGTACCCTAAAGTAAATACTACACATATTTGTGGCCCTATTTGTGCAAATTCATCATCTTTATTTTGTGGGTTCCATTTACTTTTTGTAAAGAAAAAATTACAGTTACAAAATATAGAATGTAGGAAATTGTTAAAAACCAGAGGTGGAAATTTCAACCATTTTACTTTTGAATCAGTGTAATGTTTTATACGTAACGGGTCAAATGTAAAATATAAAAGAAAGTTTAAAAGGGAAATGGGTTTAAAGTAGTGCAAATATAATTTTAGTGCATTAAATTTCCTAAATCATTTTACATTTTTACTATAAACTTATAGTATTGGTAAAATAATATAGTTTTGGAATCAAATTTGGCACAATAATTATATATATGTATGTGTGCATGTATAAAAGAAAAATGACTAACATATTTTTAATTTTTTTTACCATAGTATGCAAGTAACCTTGGTCCATGCTGTAAAGAAACCGGTGTCTTGCCAATATTTTACGTGCTATAAAGGTTGTTTACATACGAACCAAAAAAAGAACATTTTTTTTCTCATAAACAATGTCAAAGCCAAAAAGGTGAAAGTAAGTTACATTTTGGTTTAATTGACCTAATATGGAACTCATTAATAAAACTGGGACAAAAAGTGTTTCATGATAACACTTGTTTGGACCCTTACCCAACGTGTCTGACCCGTCCATTTTACCATCTCTATTATATGTAAATAACATCTTACATTATTATCATGCATCAATGGTTGACTATTTGTGTTTTTAACACCATGTTAAATTTTTGGGTTTTCAAAATTACAGGTACCAACTCTTCAACGGGCATGTCAAAATGAATCGGTATGCCAGAAAAAGAATGAAAAGTGGAGTCCAGCATATTCATGGCGGTTAGGAACAAGAACTTGCAACTCTTTTTGTATATTTGTGCTTAGTTTAGTGAGCTGTCAAAATGACCAATTTTGAAACATGGATTTTATTAACTTTTTGCTACAATTCCCAGATGCCATTTTGATTCTTATCAAGCAGTTGACCCAAGATTAGTCAAAAACCAGTTCGAACGCTTAAGTATGAAATTTAGATGAGAGGCAATGGCCGTTGTTGTTTTATAACAGTGTTATATGTTTTCATATAATTTTTGCATCCTCTGTATTTTGAAGTTGCTGAAAATTAAAATCAGTTATGAAATTGTGCAAACAAGAGTTCAAGATTTTAAAGTTAGTTCGATGTTTGTAAACAGAATGCATGTTGTTTTAAATTACTAGAAAATATGTATTTTCATCTATTTTTTGAAAAAAAAAAAAAACTGTAGTCTTGTTAACCGCAATTTCTCACTTTCAATAAAAGCTAGAAAGCAAATTGGCCTTGTAACTTTTGACTGAATAGGTGAACATCCCACGTCAAAGAATTCTAGTTTTTAACGGTCTTATCTAATGTTGTAGATATAGTTTTTTTAATATTTTCTTGTTACATTTTAAAATTGTAAAGTAATATTGTATTAACTAAAAGTTTTTTAATATTTGTTGTAAATGTTAACGGTCTTATCTAATGCCGTAAATAAAGAGAACTCCTCTATTTATAGAGGATATAAACACAAATACCCAATTATACCCTCTATTCTAAGTCTCATGGGCTGTCATAGTAGACTGTATATGGACTACATAACATATAATATATATAATTAACGCTCATCCTCAAGTTGAAGTATAGATGTTAATAGAGGTAAACAAAAAAAACCGGAACTGCTCAAGGAACCGGAACCGGTTCTTCCAGAAAACTGGTTCTTGAAAAACCAGAACTAGGTACATATGTTCTGGTTTTTCAACCAAGAACACTGTTATGACTTGCTTATTTTTATTCACGTTCCCGAGACACCGTTTTATCTTTTTGTTGTACCAACCCATGATGTGCTTATTGATGCCTACGTTACCAAGACATAACAACTAGATTATGAAATGTTAACGCATTTTTAAAATAATAACGATTTTTTTTATAAAATTTTAGTTTTAAGTTTGTTTTTAACTATTTTTTTTAATTCCCTTTTACTTGTTAAACATAACACTTTATTTTGTTATAGCACTCATCAGTTATTAAGTGTTAATTTATTTACAGGTTATCGCACATATTTAATTTCCGCCACAAACCAACTAGTTATTTCTAAAACAAATTATAACTTATAAGTGTGCAAGTTATGGGATTTTAAAGGGTGTTTATGAATTTATCATTAAACTAAAAGTGTCATAGTTGTAACAATCCCAATACTTGCAGTCTAACAGAATAGGCTCAATTCAATTTGGGGCAAACAGGAAACCTAAATTAACAGATGCCTGAAGGAATAAAAAATGCTTCAGGTTCTCTCTTAATCCTCTAAATTTCAACGTTTAATCGTATATACGTATGCTTTCAATTACACATCCTGTTCAACATTCTCATTTTCGCTGGCTTTTTGTTCAGCCGTAAACAATTGGAAACCTAGGGTTTATGTTGTGTTCGTATTTTGCTAAAATTATGCGTTATGTTGAATTTAATGTTATTCGAGTAAAATTCAGCTGTTTTAACCTCGGAAAACGACGTTAGGATTTGAAATTGGGGATTTGATTGGTGAATTTGAACTTTGCAGGCGAGATGGGAGTGAAGAACAATCAGAGTTGGCGGGATTCACCGTCTAAAGTTGCATCTCACTTTGGAACAAGTGGTGTTTCTGTTGCTGCAGCCACTGCCATAACACATCCATTAGGTTTCTTCTTTCAATTTTAAATAATTTGTTTTGCAGTTGTGGTTTTGATCTATTTCTGTACACTTTAATTGTTCTGTTCCTGTTTGGATGCACCAGTGTTTCTTGTTTGCTGTGTTATATTATTTTCAGTTTGTAATATTACAAAAACTTCTACTGAAAAAATGATTCGGTTACTTATAATGAAGCAGTTTAGAAAGTTGTGGATACTTATGTATGTTTTGGGAGATCAGTTTTCTTTTTAGCTAGATTTATTAATTTAGGGTCAAACTATACGCGCACCACTGACATACTAACCACACAACATACGGGCCGTGTGAGGTGTTATACAGGTTGTATGAGTGTTATACTGACTAATCATACGGGGCCATAATGTTATATACTTATATATGAGCCCTACGAGTTGGTGTTCTTACAAACCGTACGGGCCGTATGATGTGTTTGACTGACACAGAAGCGACTGATGCAATAGTGCACGCCACTGAAAAAAAGGCCATACAGGCTGCATGACCCTCTTTCGCTATCTTTAAAGCCCGTGTGTTGATTGGTATTGGTGTGTGTATAGTAACAACCTTTATTTAATGCATAACCGAAAATTAAGCCCAAATTGACCCATTTTTTAAATAACGGATTAGCTTTGCCCAATCTACTTATATATTATAAGGCAAGAAAATTTGTTATGGTATGCAGATGTACTCAAAGTTAGACTACAAATGCAACTTGTTGGACATAGAGGCCCGTTAACTGGAATGGTATAACCAACTTTGTTGTTTATCATAGTTGTTAATTTTGAACAAGAATAATCGACTGATGATTTTCGTGTTTTGATATTTACAGGGACAAACTTTTGTTCAAGTTGTCAATAAAGAAGGACCTCGTGCCCTGTATCTTGGTTTGAACCCAGCATTGACTAGGTCAGTTGTTTATGGAGGTCTACGTTTAGGTTTGTATGAACCTTCTAAAAATTTATGTGAACTGGCCTTTGAGTCCACTAACATCTTCATGAAGATTGCATCTGGAGTTGTTTCTGGTGCTTTTGCAACTTTGCTGACCAACCCTATGGAAGTTGTAAAGGTGAAAATATGTAAAGAGTTATTGGATCTTTTACGCATTGTTACTCATTGAAGGTGGCAAATGGGTGGGTTGGATAGCGTATATGTGCACAAAGCCTGGGTCTAACCAGGCCTGGGCCTTATCCCAAAAAGCCTGATCCTTATATAAAAATACGGGCCTCACCGTTCCAAACTGGGCCCATGATTTTCTTTTATTTTTTATTATTGTCTTAAGTAATATTAAAAAGTAAGTCATTATTATGGCAGGTCAAAACGGACTGAGTTGATGCACCAACACTTGTTTTGTTCATCTTTTGAATTCCATAGATAATTAATACATTAAAGAATTAAACATGAACTAAAATAGCCTTTATTAACACAGTAATCCAATTTCTTGAATAAAGAAATCTAGGAGTATGTAAAACTTTAATATATTACAGGCAACTTTTAAACCATTCAAGCCCTGTTTCTTTTTTTGGTAAAACTTAGAAGATTTGCCCTTGTAACTCGATATCAGTAAATATCACCCAAACTGACCCGTTTTTACATACATGAATTGAAACTCGAAAATGTCGCTCTATTTATCCTACTTGGAGAATGCCACAAGATCACATAAAGTCACATGTTTATTTGACTCGTGTGCATTCAAACAGATTTGATACTTATATTACACAAACACTACATTGCATTTTATTGTGCCAAAAATTTGTTACCATTAGGCATTAGCACCATCTTTCTGCTTATAAATGAAAAGACGGTTGTTATTTAGGTGCGTCTGCAAATGAACCCTAACGTGCATATAGGAGCAATTGGTGAGCTGCAGAAAATTGCTGCAAAAGAGGGAGTAACAGCTCTATGGAAGGGGGTTGGGCCCGCCATGGCCCGGGCGGGGGCTTTAACAGCATCACAGATGGCTACATACGATGAGTTCAAACAGGTTGAGTCCTAAACTTATGTCCCCAATTTTATTATTTACAAAATATCTTCTGTAGGATCTTTTATGTATGATTCCCATTATCATTTTTGTTAATGTGAATATAATGTAGGTGTTATTAAAATGGACCTCTCTTGAAGAAGGATTCTATCTTCATCTTGCGTATGGATCCCTACCTGCAATCTTTCACTTTAATTGATTTCACCTTGTTGATGCAACTCCCACGTAGGCTGGCACATATGCAAAAAGAACTTAAGTGTGAAAAAAGTATTAAAAAATAAACTTCATTCACAAGTTTGGAAATTGATCTTTCTTTTAAGTTATATTTACAAAATAGTTATTAAACATCATATGCCACATGTTTCTAACAATTTTTGTTTACATCTTATGAAGCTCAAGTACAATTGCAGGCTTAATGAGCACTCTCATAACTGCACCTATGGACATGGTTAAAACCCGTCTCATGTTACAAAGAGAATCTATGAGAGATGGAGCTTACAAAAACGGGTTCCATTGTGCATATAAGGTAGCTTATTGATTTCTGATTTTTATCAGTTTTTATGTTCATAATTACAATTGTTGTTCGATTTAACTATAGCTTTCAGCATCATTAACTCGTCTTTTGGTGATTTCAAGTTCCAAATATATTTCAAATATCATGTTTTCCTAAAACGAGTTTTTGGTTTTATCGGACTGAATTGCCTATTACTTTAATATGTTTGAATTCTAGGTTTTGATCACAGAGGGACCTCGAGGACTCTACAAAGGGTGAGAACCAACAATACCGTTTACTTTTTGTTATTCTTTTTAGAGGTGGAAATTTTGATCCATTTACTTATAAACAGGTTGATTTGGTCTATGTTCTATCACTAACCAGAATCGTGTCAAATGGGTCGAATTGGTTGAAAGTCACCAAAAGTGTAACTTCATTTCAGAAAGCGTCATAAATTGTTTTATCCAGTGTTATATAATTGTTAAAATAATATAATCCCTTTATTTTATTCGACACATAAATTGCTTACAAAAGAAACTTGACAAAAGTATGGGTCAACCAACTTGACCCGATCCGTCCCGTTTCAACCCTCACAAAAGTTACCCGATTTGACTTGTTAACCCTCACAGGAATTACTCATTTTGACCCGTTTCCTAACCTGCCTGGCCACCTGCCCATTTTGACACCTCTAAATTTCTTACATTGTTTCAATCCTATTTATCTTATGAACTAAGTTTTGACCATAAAAATATTGCAGGGGCTTTGCTATTTTTGCACGATTAGCTCCACAAACTACAATCACATTCGTACTGTGTGAGAAACTGCGTGAGCTTGCTGGACTGAAAGCAATTTAGTCTCTCAATTTATGGTAAGATACTAAAATCTTGTTCTTGCCTGCCTATTTGTTTGCAATCTGCAATCTGAATAAATAAATTTGTAGTATTTTAGACAAACTTTTAGCTTTCCAAATGCTGTTTTTTATTCACCATTTGCCCCCCAATGATAATTTTTTATAAATTACATGGAAAATAAAGGTTTTTGCATGTATTTTATAACATTACATGATTGAATGTTAATTTCTTTACGCAATCGCGACCCGAGTTTTTCAGTTTTTTATATTATTTAATATAAAATATAAAGTTGCATTAAAGATCGTCCCATGTGTAAATTAAATAAGTTAAAATAGAGCCTTAATCATATTGTTGTTTCAATAATATGGATATGAAATTATCGTCATAGAAGCTAGATTAATCATCACGTATTATGATATTAATCGAACTATTTAAAATTAAACGATTGCAGAGATTTTTATGCATTTGAAGACACTTCAGATTCAGATGACTTTCAACTGTCGACCCGTTTCATTTTTAATTAAACCATTTAAAGTTAAACTTTCTGCAAATATTTGGTATGGATAGTTACGTAAGATCACCACCAAAAAGAGAGAAAATTTATAAACTTTTCTAGAAGTTGAGCACTTGAATCTTGACTACTTGATTTAACTGCATCACAACTGAGTTTAAAATATTCAAATTTATGATTATTATATATAAACTCGTTCTAGATTCATATTTGTGTACCATAACCACATACTGAGGCTGACCCAACTCATTTTTGAAAACGTTAGCTAACTTTGTCTCATTTAGTAGTCAAGTAAATCTCCGTACCATGAAGAGGTGACCTCATTTAGCTCTCAGGGTATTCACTCTCCGGTTCGGCTGGTTTTGACGAAAATTCTTGACTAGACCACTAACTACGGTTTCGGTTTACGACAAACCAAACTAGACGGGTTGAGTCAGTTAGCTAGACCCGCATGTTTTACTGGTTTGCGGTTTAACGCTTTGGTTTTGATGGGTTTTTTTTATTCAAAATCATTAGTTAGTATTAAAAAAATTAAAATGATAAAGATGGTTTATGATTATAATACATATATACAACTATATATTTCAAAAATGAAAAAGAATACATAAATAATAAAGGTCAAAAACGACCGGATTGGTTAACATGACCAGTTTCAAACCGGATTGAACCGTTAAACCGTGAACCGAGGCTAAACCAGCCGCATTGCTTTGGTTTGGTCCATTTCTATGGTTGCGGAACACCCCCCAGCAAGGTAACGAGGTTATCCGTTTAACTCGGTGTAGCTGTGAATAACCGGTTGCTATTCCAAGAAACCGACTATGAACGATGCACAATCGCGGTTTACACCTAAAATAATATCAACCATTTGAAACAATGAACAAAATGTTTTAAGGAAGTTAACTTTCAAATTAGTATGAGCCCCATGACCTCATGTCTTCCTCATTTTCAAAGCCCATAGACAAGAAAGGTTAGGTAAAACTTAAGATTGGTTAGAAGAAAACTGGAATTCATATGAGTTTTTGTTATTGTTAATATAAATAAATAAGTCAAGTTAGCAACAAATGTTTAAGAAGTGTTTGTTTGAGGGACGGTGGTTAGCGACGAAAGATTAAGAAGCGTCACTGCCTATTTTATTAAAGTTAGAGACAAGTGTCTCAAAGTTAGAGTAGCAAATTGAACATAGGCCTTTTTGAAAGGATGTAGTTATAGTTTTGAGTCATCACTATTTTATCCATATATATATCCATTGCCGTAATTTACGTCACACAAATTTTGTTTCTTTTATAACATACTAGGTTAAAGACACTATGTGTGTATTACACGGGTTAAATAAACGTAATATTATATATACTTAGTAATAAAAAATTATATATTATATATTCATGATATATTACATAGTTTTTTAATATGTATTCTAGAAATATTATATAGTTATCCTTTTAAAATGTCTTATAAAAAGAGTAAAATAAATGTTCAATTTAAAAAAATGTTTTATGAACAATCCTATTTTTTTAAATAAAAACGTTTTGTATAATTAATAGGAGAGAGAGAGGCGGAGAAAAAAAAGTGTAAGAATGCATGGCACGTGTCCCACCAAAACCTTTATTTATTATAGAGTATAGATTACTTGTTAATTATGTTTGTATTAAAAACTTAATAAGTTTAATCGGTTTCTCATAAGTTGTGCGATAAGGTATTCTCCTCGTGTTTCATTGTATTTTGGGAAAACGATTGATCACAAACACAAATTGTTTCAAGAATAAAAATCACTTGTCTTGAAACATTAAGTTGTAGTTTTTAGATTTAGTTTAGCCATTAAATAGAATCTCAAAACCTAACAAATTTAATTATTGAAATATTCGATCTTGACTCTAAAGGGATGTTAAAAAATTTGCCACATTTTATTAATCAATAACTAATTTTCCGTCATACAAAGACTACTTTCTTGTAACATTCTAAAGTCTTAAAGCATTTATTTATTAATAATGTGAGATAACTCATGAATATTAAAATGGTGGATAAATAAAATAGGTGAATCGTGGTGACATTTAAATGAAGAAATGGTATGAAATATTGTATTTTGATGATGTACAAAGAAAATCAAACATAAAAGAGGCATTAGAGTCCAAATTGCAATTGGTTGATTTAATGAGCTGTAAGTTTTCACCTTGATCATGTTTGGAGCCCATGGCTTGCCACCACGGCGCTGTGCGACTCCCACGTTTAAATGTTATTTTTTCCGTTGGGTTAGTAATATTAGACGGGTCGTCTAAACGGAACGTTACAAATTTTAACGATCCCGTCGTAACAAATGGGATTTAAAAACATAGTTTGATTTAATACTAAAAACTACAAACCTAAATGGAATATCCTAATATGGAGTGTAAAAGCAACCGGATATAAGTTGATACACATATGTATTCTTTTTTTATTTTTTTTAAACACAGCAAATTTTATATAAAAAACACCGACTAGCAAATTTTATATAAAAAAAACACCGATATACATATGTATTCTGATGGAACATATACCGTGACAGTCAAGATTAAGCTCTAATGCATGTCAAATGTCAGTTTTCAAGCCCAAAAACAATTTGTGGAAGTCAATAAAACTTACTTCCTTTCATTTGAATGTCTTTTTTTTCCTCTTCTAATGAAGGTGGGCCCGATGTTTTCTGCATAACTTTTAAATATAACCGATAATAGTTATTGGTTATTTTTTTCACTCAACATATTCATCCTAACTTTGAAATATCACAATTTAAATTATTTTTGTTTAATATGTAAGATATAAGAAGTTTAAAAAATTACGCTAACACATATGATAATAATACAAGCTATATTAATAGTATCGCAACCTATGTTTATAATTATGTAACATGCTTTATAATTACGTACGATTATAATTATGCAACCTGTTTTATAATTACGCAACCTATGTTTATAATAACTCCACATGTGTTTATAATTACATAACCTATTTTATAATCATGCACGATGATAATTACATGCGTTATACACACAACACATCGACAGTTTTTTAAATAGTTTTTTTATAATAAAAGTATATCAAAACTATATTCAAATTAAAGATAATAAAATGTTCGTTTATATGGTGTAATTGTATTTAACAATGTCGTATAAAAAAATTATATACATTTAAAAAACATGGGGAGAACTCAAAAAAACACAACAATGGTAGGCTATCCAATTTACTCCTCCAGGACATTTTCACGCCTAAAAACTTTGCCGACATGGTATCTATTCATCCCAACCCTTGATTTTCTTGATAAATCAGCTAAAATCATTCGTAGTTTTGTATAATAAAAAAACCTTTATCTTTGTGTGTTTATATATATATATATATATATATATATATCAAACTTTAATATGGGTATATAAAAATTTAATCTTTTTGACTATTGATATGAGAAATCTTGGGTTTAGTTATAGAGCAAAGGCTATAAAATAATTAAAAAAAAATTGTGTCTTAATATGACAACTTATATTATTTTATCCTCAATATGATGATATCATCCTTTTGGATTTAGATGAAGATGTAATCATCTTCTTCTCACAAGATGCATTGTTGAAGTTCTTTTGTAATGTCTATAGTGGCGGTGGGTTCGCCTTCTTCTTTTCCTTTATGGCCATTGGACTTTTGTGTGCAATCCAAAAGTACTAGGTGTTCGTTTGGTAGGAGTAACCAAACTAGATTCTACCATGGTAGATTGCATAGGGCATCTTTAAATTTTAGACAACTCAAAAGAAAGTGATTATTCAAGCTAAACTAGCTTTTTTCTCACGTTTCCTAAAAAATTAGAAGAAAAAAAAGGTTACTATTTATTTACTAAGGTTATTTAATAGTAAAGAGAATAAGGCTAAAAAGGTCATAATAACACTTCTACAACAAAAAGAAGTTAAGGTCGTCTAAAAATTACAGGTTTAAGATCCAAATATTTTTAAAAGAATGTCTCGTGGCTTATTTTTAAACTCATGAACTAAGATTTAATCATAGTAGCAAGATTTCGTTACTATGACTCGAGATCATGAAAATGATCTAACTTTAACTTTCTAGAGATCAGTAGTTCACCTTTGTTTACTGCGACTCGAGATCGTGAAAATGATCTAACTTTAATTTCTAAACATCAGTATTCACCTTTATTTCAAAGTTCGTCCTTGATATTTCGGATGTCATGTGTGACTACTAAATAATAGCCCTTAAAATATAAACTTATATATATAAATTAATTAAAAGACGATAATTGTTGTAATAATAAACAAAACAAAATCACTGTAGCAAAATTATCACAAGTTTAAGATCTAAATACTTTTAAAAGAATGTCTTGTGACTTATTTTTTAAACTCATGAACTAAGATATAATCATAGTAGCATGATTTTATGACTCTGACTCGAGATCGTGAAAATGAACTAACTTTAGTTTATAGATATCAGGAGTTCACCTTTGTTTACTATGACTCGAGATCGTGAAAATTATTTAACTTTAATTTATAGAGATCAAGAGTTCACCTTTGTTTGCTACTTTACCATGACTCGAGATCGTGAAAATGATCTAACTTTAATTTCTAGACATTAGGAGTTCACCTTTGTTTACTGTGACTCGAGATCGTGAAATTATCTAACTTTAATTTATAGATATAAGGAATTTACATTTATTTCAGATGTCGTCCTTGAGATTTTGAATGTCATGTGCGACTACTAAATATGAGCCCTTAAAATATAAACTTATATATATATATATATATATATATATATATATTAATTAAAAAGACGATAATTGTTATAACAATAAACAAAACAAAATTACTGTATCAAAATGATCTATTTTATATAGTTAACAAATCGTGTGGCTCTTCCTAATATTATTGGAAGCAAAGTTATTTGTTAACTTTTTATAACTCATACTCTCTAAATAATCGTTCCCAGTAGCTAATATTACAAATCCATTAAGTCTTTTTTGAGACATTGTGGATTGTAAGTAGACGTCAACAACTTTAGTTTTGAAAAGTTTTTTTTACAAAAGTCTGTATGCAATTAATGCATTAGGAAAACAATTGACTTGTTTCAAATATTTTAAAACATCAGTAGGTTTTGTTTATGTATTGAACAAATTTTTTTTCATTTATCAACAGTCAAATATCATGTGTTTTTTTATGTATCGACTATCGCCAGACGCTAATCCCGTAGTCTATCTCATTTTTTTAACCTATTTGGTAAAAAAAAACTTGACTTATTGGGTCCATTTAGAATACTCTTTTAGCAAAAAAACAAATTTCAGTAAAAAGAAAAACAAGACTTTTGGGGGCCCTCTAGAACATGTAATTACTAACAAGTATATATTTTATATATATTACCATGCCTAAACGTTAAAAAAATATGGGGCGCCTCTAGAACGTGGCCTTGTGCAATTGCCAACCGTGCACAACCTCAAAGCCCCCTACAATTCAAATCATACCAAAATCTTTAAGGTTTTGCTTTAAAGTTGTAATCAATGATCGTTCAAAGACAAAACCATGCAAATACTATGAGTAACATAAAAAAAATGAAATAAAGCCTTAGAATTTGAGTTTTTTTTCTCGAATTTGAACAAATAGCACACAAATCTTGCAAAATAATGAAAATCAAAGTATTAGGACTTTAAATGCCGATGATAAATGGTTATTAATACAAGATCAAAGCATGTAACAAATTAAAAACAATGAATTCAAGAGGATTAATACATCTAATCATGGTTTTCTCATTAGACAAGCATATGGCTCAACACTTCATTTTCATTGGAAGTCTCACTCACACTCCTCTGCATCTACGTACTCCCACTCCCTACTCTGATGATAACTGGGGCAGTTGTCCAGATGACTGTTGGTCCATGGGGGATTCACTATCTATATGGATTCCAATCTTGTCTCATGGAACGTCCGTAAACAACGTACAATATTTAGGTCCTCAACGGAATCTGAATACAAAGCTCTTGCTGACACAGTTGTTGAGCTAACTTAATTTGAAGCTCTTCTTCGTGAACTTTGTGTTATTACAGCTTCCACTCCCACCTTATGGTGTGATAAGCCGCAATTTATCTTTCCAGCAAATCCTGTTTTTCATACTCAAACCAAACATGTAAATGTTGATTTTTACTTTGTCAAAGAAAAGGTTGCCGAAGGGAATCTTCATGTGCACTCCATATCAACAAACGATCACATTGCTGATATCTTCATCGAGCCATTACCAACTCAAAGATTTTTGTTTCTACGATCAAAGCTGCAGGTTGTTCCCTATCCTAACTTGTGAGAGAATGTTAGACTAGAATTATAATTGTCATAACTAGACAGTACTCAATTGTAATATTATAGTCTATTATATATAAGAATGTAATGTAACATCTTATTCACATAATTAATATATAATATATTCTTTGGTTAATATGACACGTTTACTTATGCCTAAACTTTAATTATTTACTTTGTTAATATTCATATATGAATAAAATTAACTCGTAAATCCGAAAGTTGAGTAACTAATTGGATATTCATTTTTTTTAACTTCTAGAAAAAAAGGGGTCAAAAGTAGTATGTTATGTAATTTACCTTTTTACTTTATTATATCCCATTAACGTTCTTGAAAAAAAGTTTATATTAATAGTAAAAATTCATACTATCCCATCATCATTTTTTTCTTATAAAAAAGGTAACGTGGAGCTTCAAGTATTCTTTTCAAAGCCCAAAGTTAAAATATCTTTTGTTTTCCTTCTTTCAAAATCAAAAATGCAAGTTGCCATCACATCATATCCACGTGATGGTATGAGATCCGTATCTATATCTTCTAGAACAATATTTTTATTTGTAAGTTCTCTTGATATTAAATAATGAGAACTATCCTTTTATCAAGATAGAATAGCATGACGTAAGAAAAGTTTTTTTAATAACATCGCATAAGAAAGATTTATGTTTATAAGGGTGGAAGGAGTGGAGCTCGGGTTCACCCTTAGGTTCATTTGGGTTTACGGCAACACCGTCGTAACCCATTTGGGTTGTCGCAGAGAACAAGAGTGGACCGTTGCCGGTAGCTGTTGGTAGCCAAAATAACCGTTGGGCTTTTAAAAAAAACAATCATGTAAATACCAACCTTTTATACATAATTTTTATATCAAACAAATACTCCTCCACTACTACTCTACCACGCTGCAACAAACTTAGACATCACAATGAGTCGTTCAATATTTTTTTTATGTTATTTATGTATTTCTTTAATTAATGAAACTTATGTTTTTTTATGTCGATGTTTATATTTATGTTTGTTTAGGGTAAAATTGACGTGAGGTGACATTGTATGTTTTGATTGGTTAATCTTTAGGGTAGCTTAGGGTTTAAGGGTTCTACTGAACGGATTTTTGATAACCCAAATACATTTGAGTTTGAATTTAGTTTATTCGAATGATCATGTTTGCTAAATACCAATTCAAGTCACTCCAGTTAGTTATTCATGTGAGGCTTCCTGATTTTAACGGGTTAATATTTAAGTCGGATTACTTGAATAATCGAAGTTGTATTTAAGTTATTTCATAATATGTTATTGAAAAATTAATCTCTAGTATTAAATACTTATTCGGATTTGGTGGACCTAAAAGGACATAAACCTGAAATCAAACCATTAAACTGATTCCTGGTTAGGTTTTAGAAAAACAAACTAAAATCAAACAACTCAACTCAGATAACTTGAATAAGAAATTAATGAACGGGTTTTATGATTAACCCGAATAACAACCACCCTAAAATAGTTCAATTGTCATGATTTTTATATGAAAAAAGATAAATATTGTTATATACTAAGTAGCAAAAAATTTATCGAATTAAATTGTCACACCCCCAAAATCCACTAACGGAGTTTTACCGTTAGGAACGTGACATACCAGGATCTCAGTAATTAGTTACGTTGAACGACTCTATATGAGTTTAAGAAAAGCCACTAGTATTGCTCATAGTCACGATGCAACACTAGTAATGAAAATACCGATTTAATGTAAGACTTGCGGAAGCGAAAAGTTAGATGAAAAGCATGCGCCAAAACAGTCGCGCCAAAAATAAACAATTCAACAATAATTAAAATAAATAGTTATTGAGTTTGAAAAATGATGGACTTCGAATGCATGCATGCCTTAGCTTGTGCTTGTACCTTAATTACCTGAGAAAACATGCTAAAACGTGTCAACACTAGGTTGGTGAGTTCACAGGTTTCAATGTTTGTAAAGTTTACTAGATAATACCATTTACAATTTATATCATAGGTAGCTAACCTAATACATGTTACTAAAGCGTTTCGACACCGAATCTGACTGTTTATGTTTGTACTGCCTCCCACCATGACTATCATAATCAATGGTGAATGTTTAGGTCAATATTACACCCGTTCGACTTCCCGTCGTGTTAGCGCGACTAACGCGGGTGGGGCTTGTCAATGCCCAGTAGTACTACTCAAGATTACCTCGCTAACCCATATACTAACGGTTCGATAAGTAAGGACTTTCATGATATGTTTGCGCTTAGTACACAAGTGATATAAAAGAAATGTAAGATCTAAATGTTCGTACCCATGTTTTCTCCCCCCAAGTTTAAACCATAAGAAAAGGGGCCGTGAAACTCACATTAGAGTATGTGCGAAAGAAAACGAACTTAGAATGCTTGACGACTAACTGCCACCTATAAACACCGGTTTATAAGTGTGTGTTTGTGCAAGATGATAGAAACCCTTAGTATCCAAACAATACTATTGTTTAAGTGTTTAGAAAAGGTTTGCAAGTTTGACCCAGTTTGACCAAGTTTGACCCAGTTTGACCAAGTTTGACCCGACGACCCGTTGGTGACCCGTTTAGTGATTTGATGTTTGTTCAGTATAATACTTCTATATTATACACAATGATCATGCTATAGCACTTAGCAACAAATCCTATTTGTTCTAACAAGATAGCAAGTTTCCATAAATAGCAGGTTTCTATAAATAGCAAGTTTCAAAAAATAGCAGGTTTCTATAAATAACAAGTTTTAAAAAATAGCAGGTTTTTATAAATAGAAAGTTTCCAAAAATAGCAGGTTTGTTCGGGACTCATGTTTCCTGAAAACTATCATCATTGGTATATTCGTATGATCATTCTAACATATTCTAGATCATCACATCACATAACAATTGTCTAGAACTTAAACATGCAAATCATAATTCAAGATAAAGTTTCCAACTTTAGTAACCTATGACTAGCATGCGTGATTTCACACACCTAACACGTTACAACAAGTTATTGTGTCTTGTCTAACATAGATTTATCATCAAACCATATCATGCATGTCTAAATAGCAAGTTATAACCACTTCTAACAATTAAAGTTTCCTTAATTGGAAAGTTGGTAAAACCGGGTTATGTATTCAAAATCTGATTTCACAAATCATGTCAACATGCATCAAGTAAGATATAAACATCCTCATATCATTCAAATCACTTATAATATGCAAGATAGAATTCATAAAAAGTTTAATCTTTTAGTAACTCGTCCATTACGTGCTTTATTCACCCAATTAACACGTCAAATCAATTCTAAATCTTTCAACTAATATAACTACAACTATATTAATCATAATTCACGTCTAACATGCGATTTCTAAACATCACATAATCAACAATATTCAATTTTCAACTCGTATGACAACTAGGGTTTCATATACGTTCATCAAATCATCAATACAATTCAACAACATCAAACAATTAACGAATTCATTATCATATTTCAAAATCATTACGTTTGGATAATCTAGGGTTTCGATCTCAAAAATAATAATGAAATAACGACGGATTTTTATAAAATAACTTACGTAGGAATGTTAGGAATGCGTAGACTAGCACGTATCTATTTCCGGATTCACGATCGGGGCTCGAACGAGGTGTGTTTGGGCTACTTGAAGATCTCGGTCGAACTAGGGGAGGTGGGGATAGGGTCGACAGCTTTAGGGTGGTTAGGGTTTATGTTTAACTTTTTAAAAAAAAAAAGTTTTATCCTTATCTCATACTTAATGGGTAATTAATTTGGCATGCGGGCTTAATTAAGGCCCATAAGTCTAATTAGTTAGTTAATAACTTAATTAATAATTAAAACATTCGGTTTTTATTTTTATAAAAATACTAACTTTTATAAAAATACTTAATACGATTTACGCACGATAAACACGTACGAAAACAATAAAAATCACATAAACTCGTAATTTATATTAAATATAAATTATTAATGTTCGTAATGTTAGTTTCGATTAATCACCAACGTTCCGGGTTAGACTCGAGTGCGAACCGATGTGTGCGAGCTGACTGATACATTTAATTAATCCTAATTAAATGCAATGTACGCGTGACTAACTGAGATAACTGAGTTTGTAACAAATAATGTTTGAACTAACGAGGTTTGAGTTAACGGAGTTAACCTGAAAATGCCGGATGTCACATAAATAATTTTAACACTTGGACATTAGATATACAAAAAACTATTTTTAGAGGCGGTGTCATTGTATATCTAATAACTCTTAAGTTATTAATGAAGTTATTTAGATACCAATGTTTAATGCAATATTTCTAGAAGTTCGTTTTCAAGATTCTATCTTAAGTAAAATATTATAAATCATCTTATATTTACACTAACAAAATTACCATGTTGAATTTATATTATAACATCCCCTAATATTCTCAATCCATATGACATTACAATTACAATAACACTTAAAAGAAAAGTGTCTCCTTAACTTTGGTGAAATAGTAAAACTCACTTATCAATTTTATAAAATATCACTCTGAAACCCTTAAATTTATAAAATTTAGAGTTCACCATCTGTAGTATATATAATCTTATTTTTCTACAATAACTCTCGTTCGTTAATTATTTTTTCTTGATGTTCCGGTTTAAATTTCGCTAAAAATGGAGCTGTATTCAAAATACAATATTTTTTACGTGTCGTAGGTTATATCGACAAAATATGGTAATTTCTAGGTGGCGTGAGTTATATCGACTGACTGTAACGTGCTGATACTGTGAAGATTGAGACCGACACCGACTGAAAAACATTGATATCGTTATATAATTGTTTTTTATCTATGTTTTGATCTGCGCAACCGAGTCGCCGTAATTTTATACGCTTCTTCTATATATTTAACGGTTTTTTTATGTTTAGCCACGTTAATATCTCTCGCTGCGGGCCACAGTGGCTAATTTTCTAGTGTGTCATTAATCTACAGTGAAAGTGTGAAACCAACTTAGCAACATTATAGTGTCATTAAAAACACTACTATTCATTAAATATTTCATTAATCAGTTTATATAAAATTTATGACTTTCGTCCAAAACATCATCTATAAAACTAGACATTGGTATTTGAGCCTTCATTATGAATTCATCGCGCTTCCTATTTTCCTTTTTTATAAGTATTTTATTTTATGTTTTACGTCAAAATAGAATGCAAATGGCTTATACTTGTCCCGCTAGTCCTTTTAAATAGCAAAACTAATTAACTCTTTTAAAAAATACATTCATATATCTTGAGTCATAACATTATTATGTATGACCCGTTAGACTCAAATACCACCTTCTCGGTTAAACATAGAGAAACAAGGTATAATTCGGATCACACATACATAGATATTTGAAATTTTTATTTGATAAACATAACAATATTGTATGCTAGTTTAAAAAAAATATATAATGCTTTTATAAGCTTTTGATTTAAACTTATATTTTAGAGGGGAAAAAAATCAAGAAAGTAGTCATTTTTCTGAACGTGTTAAACCTATGTTAACCAACTTTAATATAAGGAAATCGTTTGGTAATTACAAGTCTCTCATTTGATATTCATATAACGTTGTTGTATCAGATGATTTTAAAAGTTAAATAAATTTGTTAACATGACTATACATATGTAGCTTATAACACACCTAAAAAATAACTAATTTTGTGATTTTATTTATATATTTTATCTTAATAAACTATTGACCATAAGGTACATTTATGTTCCCATAATTAGTCAAACGTATTTACTAAGCTTTCTAGAAAATATATACGGACAAGATCCAAAATAGGGTTCGGTCACTTTTGTATGTACTTCTTTTCTAGACTTCTTCGAAACCTTCATTCGAGAATCAAACGTTTCACTAAATGATATCTAAATTCTAACTCATATATTAAACAATAAATAAAACTAGTTAAACTATATAAAAAAAACATGTGCTCAATTTAAACCTTTTAAAATGGAAACAAATACACATGGTAATTAAGATTCTCATACGGTATAATTTTTTTTTTTTGCATGTCAATATTTTAGATGTAGTAAATATATCCTATACATTATAATATTAGACATATTATCATAACTTTTATAAAAAAAAAGTTACAGAAATAAGGACGTGACAACTATTTTGGTCTACTGAATTAAAAAAAATAGAGTTATATGCCAGTTTTAATTGTTTAGATTATAATTTATGTTGAAATTGATTATTGGATTTTTCAAATATATATTATTAAATTAGTTCAAGTTAAATTAAGACGAATAGTTAAAAACATGTAAGGTTAATAATGATAACTAATTTAACTTGAGTTTAAAAAAAAATTACATTACATGATGTATGCATAGGTGGAAGATTTTTTTTTTGTTTTTTTATTATTATTTTTATTTTATATTTTAATTTATATAATTATTTTTTACGTATTTTATTTTTCTCTTGTAAATGTTAAAATATAATGTTTTACAAAATTCCGAGTGTGTCGTTACGACCGACCTATTTTTATCTACGTTTTGATTTTTCTAAGCGTTTCGATGTGATTTTTTTTTGTGGGGTGAGTACGAGTGTATAATTTGTCGAAAATGAGTTTTACAAATTTTAACAATTAACCAATAATACCGCCCGAACAAGAACGGAACCGATGTCATTTTTATCGGAACCGATAACACTATTCTTTTTTTTTTGCTTTTCGATCGAAGTACTATAACCTTATGGAAGAAGATTTAGCCAAAATGTGAAAACGTTTAAGAAAAAAAAATTCTTTAGTTTTTTTACAATTTCTTTTAGGGTTAAAACACCAATACATTTACATGATGTATGCATAGGTGGAAGATTTTTTTGTTTTTTTATTATTATTTTTATTTTATATAATTATTTTTTTACGTACTTTATTTTTCTCATTTAAATGTTAAAATATAATGTTTTACAAAATTCCGAGTGTGTCGTTACGACCGACCTATTTTATCTACGTTTTGATTTTTCTAAGCGTTTCGGTTTGATTTTTTTGCGGGGTGAGTACGGGTGTATAATTCGTCGAAAATGAGTTTTATAAATTTTAACAATTAACCAATAATACCGCCCGAACAAGAACGGAACCAATGTCATTTTTAACGGAACCGGTAACATTATTCTTTTTTTTTGCTTTTCGATCGAAGTACTGTACCCTTATGGAAGAAGATTTAGCCAAAATGTGAAAACGTTTAAGAAAAAGAAGTTCTTTAGTTTTTTTACAATTTCTTTTAGGGTTAAACAAGTAGTCATAACCTCATATATTATTTTATGTACCTAAGTATATTTCTTTTTTAACCGCCTCAAACATTTAAGAACCGCTTCACACCGTGTGACGGGAAAATTCAAGTTAAGGTATGTTTCGAAGCCGCTGCAAACGCGTGGCTGTAAAACTAGTTTTATCTAATTATCAAGCATTACTATTAAAACTTATTATTATTTTATTATTTTGTCTAATTATTAAGCATTATAAATTTACAAGAAAATGATTATTTTATTTTCTCTAAAACTAACTTCATGCCTCCAATTGACCGAACTCCACCACTTATAATAGAACATTCCATTAATTCTACTCTTCCAATTTAAATCCCGACAGCCACCTTTGTCCACCACCCACCTATATATATAATATCTATCTGTGTGTAGAAAACACATACTGATCACTAAAGCTTATAACTTTAATTCCTAAAGGTCTCGTTTACATCATTAAATTAAGAATCCAAGTGTTAATAATACTTGTATTCATTTCATCTAATTCTTCAATTCCCTTGCAGATATGGAACACAATTGGAGGAAGAAGAATAAAAAGAAGAAGAATGGCATGATTGATATTACTCCATATTTGTTGTTTGAATCATCTGCTGATTCTGATGATGCCAATCATCATCATGATCATCATCATCCCGCTCCTTCTTATGATCATCAGTATCAGTACCAGTATCAGCATCAACATCAGTATCAGTACCAGTATCAGCATCAGTATCAGCATGAGCATAGTCAGTATCATCATCAACAAGAGCAACAACAAGAGCAAGGAGCCATGGATGATCATGATGCTGAATCTTGGAGTTATGATCATTCATTTCATGCTAATGTCAAAACCCATGATCATAACCATCATCAAGCTCATGGGTATGATCATAATCAACATCAAGCTCATGGGTATCATAACCATCATGGGTATGGGTATGATCATGGACATGGTTATCATCATAATCATCATGGGTATGATGATGATGGTGAGGAAGATGTTGATAGCAAGATGATTGGCCAAGAAAAGAGATGGAATGAGGTGTTTGTTGATTCTTCTAATGTGGATGACAGACAGTTTTGGAAAAATTGTTTGGGTTCTTGATTTTATTTTGAAAATTGAAAAAAAAAATATATGAAAATAAAGTTAGAGATCCATAAAAGGTTGATGGATCTTGACTCAAATGATTCTTGACATTTGAGCTTTAGCCTTTAATTATATTTTTTTACTAATGTTCTTATTTCTTTCTAAATATTACATATGCTTTATTTTTCATCTAAGTTGCCATCTTTTTTTCTATGCATAGATGTTATCTTATTTTTTATGTTTTTCATAATAGAATTCTACAACGTAGACGTGACAAAAATAAAACATATAAAATAAGACTAAAATATTTAAACTCGTACAAATAGGTACTTCAGTTAGTTAATATAACTGTATAAACTAAAATCCATTAAGCATTTCACTTTCAAATTATTCTTTGGTTGCTTACTAGACACATTTTTTTAATTATAGGTTTATAAGCACCGATTGTCTTAGGACATTAAAGATGGATTAACATATTCATCATAATTTATTTTTCTTGATTTTATTTTTTATATGTTACAGAGTTGTAGTTTAATTAGGTTGTAAACTTGTTTATTACACGGACTGAATAAAAAAATTTATAATATTTGACATATTTGATGGTTGGTTTCACAACAAATGAAAATGGAATGAAAGATACGATTTGACCAACATTTATCATCATTATTATTAGAGTTAGTTACATGGATAGTCCTTTGTTTGTATAAATTGCAAGTATGGTCCCCAAATTTGAAAAACTACGTCGATACTCAATAAGTTTGCCAAAACGTAACACTAATGGCCCCTGATGGTTATTGACAAAAGTATTATTTTTATTGGTATGATTTTCATATGTCATCGTTATCTTGTATTTTGAACATCTAGCAAAGTAGGTGAAACAAATGTAAAATTATTTACTATGATGCTCATTCGAAAATTTATGTTTCGACATGTATTATTCTTCTACATATTTAATAAATCACAAGGAAATGTGTGAATTTCTTATTTTTTGTTAGACCGTCCATAGTGGTTTTACACTCCCACAAAAAAGGTGTGATGAGATGCCTCACCCTCTGTTTGAAGCTCGCTATAAAGTCTAAACGTCTAATGGACCGTGGTTTGAATGCTTACCTCTAGACTATGTTATATACATGGAAGTTTATAAGCACGCAATATATTCATATAATATTCTAAAATTGACAAATTGCTTTGACAAAACCGTCAACATGATAAAACACATAGCCTCAAAAAGATCTCCCATAAGAGTCCAACACACAAAATGTTTCTCTTTAAAATTTGCACTAAAATATTTTTCTTCAACCATCATTTTTTAAACAAATGTAGAGGTTTTTTTAATACATGTGAAAACTGTTAATTTAATAAATACAATAAAAGACAATAATGCATTTATTTAACGACATGTTAAATGGATATAGTATTTTCGAAGTACATGGTTGAAGATGAAGAAAATATTGGATAAGTATATTAAACGGATGTAGTATCTTTTGAAGTACATGGTTAGAGACGAAAGAAACAAATATGAATGGTGTGATCCTATATGATCATATATCTTAAATAAATAACCTAAAACCTTAAATCTTAAAAAAACCGTTACCATTTAAAGGTTGACAATGTCTGTAACTCATTATTTTTTTTATGATGGAACACATACTCTACCGTTATTTTTAACGTATTTTTGTTCCGTTTCACTTAACGATACCGACTTTTTAAAACTAAATATCCATTTTTATGGTATAAATTTTATCACCTCATTTTATAAAACTAAGATAATATTAGTCATGAATCTATAAAATGAAATTATTAGAATTGTAATTTTGTAAATGATACCGTGATAGTTCCCTTGGGCGCTCTCGTTCTACAATATTGCTACATATTCATTTCATCTCTAAAAAATCCCCAAATAATTCCACTTATTAATTTCCTGGCGGGAATCCCCCATTTTCACACACATTACACACAGCGACGCCATGGAAGACGAACCTGATGGTCCTGATCAACTCGTGCGCCGATCGGTTAGTCTCCAAATCTGTTCGCAAGCTTTTGTTTTTACTGTGATTTGATATCTAGGGTTTTAATTTCATTTCCGGTATAATTACGTATACTCGCGTCTGTTTATGCGTAATTGTTGTGTTTATGATTGATAGAAAAGGGCTAGGGTTCCGACGAAGAACTACGACGGGGAATCGAGTAAGATTAGAGATATTTTCGAGTCTGAGGAGGAGTCCGGCGATGAATTTGACACACGTCGGCGGAAACCTAACAGAAATCGAACTACGGAAGCAGCTCCTTCTGCCACGGCAGCGATAGGTTTTGAGAATTTAATCGGTAAGTATTTTAACTAACACGGTTGTGAATTTGGATTTAGGTTTCTTTTTTTTGTAATTTTTAGTTAATCATTCAGTTTGTGCAGAAGAACATAAGAGGTTAACTAGGTTGATGATAGTCTGATACTGTAATTGCCTACTTTGAGTGTTCAATTTAGAAGTGATCAAACTAAATTGGTGCTAGTTTATAAGGTAGTCAGCTCTCACTAATGTAGGGGTTCTTATCGGTAGCTGCAGTCTAGTCACTAGTGATGCACCAGCATACACTGGGTAAACTATCACTTTCTGTTGTTTACTGGTGCAAAATTTTATGTCAAGATTGATTCTTTTTATACACTTTAGGTTGCAGGTTTTTTCCCCCAAATTTGAATGGGGATAAACCTAACTTTTTTAAGTGTCATTATGGGTTTCTTAACGGCCATTTGTTATCTCTTTTGGTAGCATACCTATAAAAATTTGTAGTACAAAGAGTGTTCCATACTGATATCCATTTACAAGTGCAATTCACCTGCATTAGAAGTGCATCAGTAAATGCTAGGAAATTAAGTTTTTAAGGCTATACGCTGTTTTCCTATGTCATATACTCTAGGTAGGCCCACTGTAAATATTTCACCTCTATTGTTTTTTATATATTTTTTATCCTCTCTTTTTCTTAGAGGTGATTAAAAGCAACGGGAAACTTATTCCACAAGTGGTGAAAGTGTTGGTCGAACAATATGAGAAGGATCCAAAACCCGTAATGGTTGAACTCTTAACAATGCTGTTTGAGGTAACTATACTTTTGTTTTTCTTTTCCTTTTACAATCTCACAAGTACATTCTTATGTAGCTTTCATATTCTAGTAGTCAGAAGACATATTTATTAACTTGAGCATGCAACTGATTAACCTCACATTGTTCAGGCATGCGGAGCTAAATATCGCATCCAAGGAGAATTTTTGGATGAAACCAACGTTGATGATGTTGTAGTTGCTCTTGTAAATCTGGCTGCACAAGTATCCTTTTTTGTTGTTTGACTTTTGTGTTTGTTTCTTTTAAATGTCTTGAAATGGGAGTTTGTTATAAACTAGTGTGGTTTATGCGACATCCATTCCTATGTTTTTCGCTTAACGCGATGTGAATTAGGGTAAAATTGAAGACTATCAAAGTTCAAAAAAGAAGGAATTTAGAAGTTTTAAGGAGAACCTTGTGTCTTTTTGGGATAATTTGGTGTCAGAGTGCCAGAATGGACCTTTGTTTGACCAAGTTTTGTTTGACAAGTGCATGGACTATGTTATTGCTTTGTCATGGTTGGTACTCCTATCTATTATCTTACATGGTTTTTAAAATACACATCCTTCTCAAGATAATATAATTTGGCTAATCAACTAAGTATACGCGTTTTTTTTTCTCCTTTTTTTTCCAGTACGCCACCCAGAGTTTATCGGCAGGTTGCTTCTTTGGTGGGCCTCCAGCTGGTCACTTCGTTCATAGGAGCTGCCAAGATTCTTGGTGCCCAAAGGCAAACTACCCAAAGGCAGTTAACTGCTGAAAAGAAGAAAAACTCTGAGCATGTTGAATCACTTGACAAGAGGTTATCAGAGAGTCATGAAAAGATCACAATGATAGAGGAGATGATGCGAAAAATATTTACAGGGTATAATTTTTATGTTGTGGCAAAAATTGGAAAACACTTATGGGCTCCCACTCTTTGTGCGGATGAGTCCCTAAACTTTGTTTTTTGCATTTTTAAAATCCAAAGAAAAAGCCCTTTTTGACAGATTATGGGATCTGATCATGCAAAACAGGACTTTTCCGTCAAACCTAACAAGTTAAAAGGATTAAATCATGAAGTATTTGTTGTAAATTAACTTACCATTAAAGCTTTGAAGTTAAAGGATTTAATAATGCAAAGTACAATGTTTTGTGACCTCTGTCACGCAGAAAGTGAAAATCCACATATTGTTTTAAGTGCTGGTGTGTTCTGGAGTTTTGTAGTAGTGAGGGGAGATATCACTCACATTACCTTTAATGTCTGTCATATGCTTTATAGCTTCTCTGATCTTTTTCAAGGTTGTTTATGCATCGTTATCGAGACATAGATCCTGAAATCCGCATGTCATGCATACAATCACTTGGAGCATGGATTGTATCATATCCATCCCTGTTCTTGCAGGATCTGTATTTGAAGTATCTTGGATGGACATTGAATGACAAAGTAAGTTGTATCCATCCAGTGAGTATTGTTAGTGATAGATTTTTCTTGTTAATAAATAATAATATATATATTTTTTAAAATTTAAAGAGTGCTGGTGTGAGAAAAGCTTCAGTACTTGCCTTGCAAAATCTATATGATGTGGATGACAATGTGGCATCTCTTGGACTATTTACTGAAAGATTTTATAAAAGGATGTTGGACCTTGCTGATGATGTTGACATCTCTGTTGCAGTATGTGCCATCAGCCTTGTAAAACAACTATTGAGGTATCTGTCGGCATACCTTTTTTGATTATTTTTCAATAAGTTAAATGTGATTAATTTGTCGTATTTATGGCTCATTGCAGACACCAGTTGGTTCCTGATGATGATTTAGGCTCGTTATATGATTTACTAATTGACGATCCACCGGAAATTAGGCGTGCCATTGGGGCACTTGTGTATGATCATGTGATTGCTCAGAAGTTTAATAATAGCTCACAGTCTCGTTCATCAGGTCTACCTTTTGACAGCAGTTTTTATTTTTATTTATTTTTTGAAATTGCAGACTTGGCTTCACGCTTTTGAGATTGATTCTTGCAGGCGATGAAGGAGATACATCACAGATTCATCTTCTTAGGATGCTGCAAATACTAAGAGAGTTCTCAACAGATCAAGTACTGAGCCTCTATGTCATTGATGACATTTGGGAATTTATGGATGCCATGAAGGTAAGTTGTATATACCATATTTAATTCTCGCAGGATCTGTTTGTTTGGACAGATTGACATGGCAAATGAATGGGATAAACATGGTAATGAGAAGAGCATGTAATAAACTGAGCCATTCTTTTTGTTCATCATGATTGGTTGGCTATAGGAATGGAACGACTTTTCAAATATATTATGTGTATGCTTTAGTTTAGTTAATGCGTACTTAAATAAAATATAGCGAAAATTTATTTTACAGATTTTTTTTTGTTGTATTCATGTTTTGCAGGACTGGAAGCGTATAACATCTATGCTTCTGGATGAAAATCCCTCAATTGAGCTTACAGATGACGATGCTACAAATCTGACTCGATTGTTTAGTGCATCTGTGAAAAAAGCTGTTGGGGAGAAAATTGTTCCTGCTGCTGACCATAGGAAGCAGAACCACTCTAAGGCTCAGCGGGTAATGGAGCTTTTTTATTGTTCCATTTGATATGAACATGTGTTTTTCATGTTGCATCCTTATTTCTTTGTTTGTTGGACCATATCTAATGTGTACACAACGGTTTAACTATTTTTTTCATTCAAAGTTCGCATAGTTGACATATATATATTAAACATTTAACATAAAACATAATAATTAATTTATAAAAAATACATATTATTAAAATAATCTCGTTGACACCTTTAAACAAGTACCGTATTTAGTATGGTTTTTAAGTTTTTTTTATTTATTTATTACAATTGTTATTACTTATAAATAAGTTGATTATTTAATTAAGTTAGTTGAATATTAAAACAAGATCATTTGTTTTTTGTTTTTTTAAATAAAATAATTTAGTTGAGACAAATTATTGTGTATTTTTTAGTTGAAATTTTTTTGATGCTTACATTGGAGTTGAAATAAATTTGGTGTAAGCATATTTCATATTCCAAAAATATGCTATGTTTGCACTAAAATGGCGCAAATGTTTGGTACCAACCATTTTTTTTCCTTCAATTGCCAGGATATAATTCAAAACAGCAGGAAGGATATAACTGATACGATGATGAAGAATTACCCACTACTTATGCGCAAATACATGGCTGACAAAACAAAAGTCCCATCACTTCTTGAAATTATTTGTCACATGGACCTTGACCTCTACTCCCTAAAGAGTCAAGATCAGGTATATAGGCTAAGAGTTTCAACTATGATATTCCATCCGTCCCAAAATAATTCCCCACAAACAACAAAACAACTCAATTTAAGCTGTATGCATTACATTTAAGACAGTTGATTTGGAAAGCTTTCATTTATTGATCAGCTAAAGGGTAAAGTGTGGATGATTTCTGACGGAGGGAATATGTATCTATAAGTCTTACCATATAACTATATATATATATATTTATATCTATACCTATACATATTTTTATATTTATTTATGTTTTTTTACAGAAATTCAGAACACTTCTTCAGCTGGTGAAAGAGACATTCTTTAAACATGGTGACAAAGACGCTCTAAGATCTTGTGTTAAGGCGATTAATTATTGTACGACTAGAAGTCAGGGAGAGCTACAAGATTTTGCCCAAAATAAATTGAAGGAGCTCGACGATGAGCTTATTAGTAAACTGAAAACTGCAATAAGAGAAGTAGCGGTATGGTTGTATTAAAAATTTAAGTAACAATGTCCATGTTTTTATTAATATTCTAAATGTGAGTGATTTCTTTTAGTTCAAATATTTTTCTTCAATTAACATGACATGAATTTTCCATGTAGGATGGTGATGATGAGTACTTACTTCTTGTAAATATGAAAAGGCTGTACGAGCTGCAATTAACGAGGCCTGTGCCTATTGAAAGCTTGTATGATGACATCATTATGGTTCTAAAAAAATTTCGGAACATAGATGATGAGGTGCGGAATCAAAATGCTTTACAATAAATTTACTAGTTTTTATATTCTCTGATTCATACTTTTATCGTGTTCTACTGTAGGTTGCTAGTTTTCTGCTTCTCAACATGTATTTGCATGTTAATTGGTGCTTAGACTCAATTATGAACAGCAGTGTTGTCTCTGAGGCTTCTTTATTTTCTCTTATATCCAAACGTAACGCTTTATTTGATGAACTCGAGCACTTTTTACAAATTCCACTTGAAGCTCAAGGAAAGGGAATTTCTCGAAACCTCGCGTGTAGGGTGAGTATATATATGTTTTATACATTTTGAAATTAGTTACATGATTAATTTCATATATATCCTTTTAAGAGGTCAAAATTTAATGTATCCTTCTAGATTTCATAGCATCATATTTACCCATTTATGGACTATTAGCAGAGCGTTTGGAGTGTATAAGTTTTTTTTGTGCCATCCTTTATGTATGTCTGGATGTTTCACTTTTTGGAGCCGAGGGTCTCAACTGGAGCGGCCTCTCTGTCATCCGGGATAGACCCTCTCCAGACCCTACAGATAGTTGTTGGCTATGAGTGGGTTTTTACTAGGTACGTTTGTTATATTTACCCATTTATATAGTATATAACAAAAAAGGTTTGTGGAGCCATGGGTCTCAAAGGGAGCAGCAGCCTCTCTACCCCTGGGATAGAGGAAAGGTTTGCCCTCATCTCATCCTCCCCAGACGTAGCTCCGCTATGTGTGGGATTTTACTTGGTACGCTTGTTTGTTTGTTATATAGTATATAATATAAAATCTTTATAAGAGTGTTTCGCTTGATAAACAAGTACGGAAACAACCTTCTTGCATCGAATCATTTTAGTGCATAGTGTGCGATTTGTTTGTTTAATAAAAAAGTTTTTTATTAAGTTTGGAGCAGGTTAAGTACATTATATTTAGTGTTTTGAAAGGGTAAATATGATATTACGAATTTCAGGATAGTATATGAATCTTTGAACTTTTACGAGATATATATGATACGCCCCTTAATAATATTGCTTGTTTGAACTGTTTAAAGCAGTTTTGGTTTACTAAAATCTCCTATTTTCCCAAGGTCTGTGTAATACTTGCAGAATCATGGTGTTTGTTTAGAAAGTCAAACTACGATTCGACAAAGGTTGAAAGCTTAGGATACCATCCTGACATTTCTACCATTAGAAACTTCTGGAAGCTTTGTGAGCAACAACTTGATATTTCAGGTGACATAACCGTTTGAAGTTTTCTCTGTTAAAACTGTTTATATATGTAGATATAAGCAGTGTACCTTCTTTTCTCCTATGTGAGGTGGCAAGACGGTCTGGGTAATGGATCGACTCATCGGGTTAGATGGTCTGTTTAACACTTTTTTGCCTTGTTTTTTTAGGATTTTATGAATAAGTAACGTGCTAAATATGATTTAAAAAACTGTATTATGTACATAATTTTTAATTTATTCGACTAATTTGATTTTCGGAGGTTGAAAACATTGGGGTATTATTACTTTTAGATGACTTTCCCTGTTTGGCCAACTCGACCTGTTTCTATTTTATTTAGGTTTTTACATATGAACCCTTTGAGGAAAAAATGCAACCCAAAATGTCCCAGTTTCAAGTAAATGGGTTGAAATTTCCCCCTGTATTTAGTTGCATCCTGTATGATAGGATTTTTGAACAAACCTGCAGATGAGACAGAAGATGAAGATGCTAACAAAGAGTACGTGGAAGAGTTGAATCGAGATGCTGTAATGATTGCTGCTGCTAAATTAGTTGCTACTGGAGCTGTTCCTAAGGTTACTTTTTTTTACTTATCCATGATTATAGTTCTTATTTTAGCTAGGAATAATATTTTAAGAAATGTTAATAGATATCATATTTTCTGGAAGCATATGTTTATATCTCAGTTGTTATTGCTAGTTGTTTTCATGTATGAAGGCATAGAGGTGACAAAATGATGGGTGGGAGGGTTGGATTGACCCAAACACTTCTTTTGTCTAAAGTTTATAAATAGTTAGGGCATTTATGATTACATAAGTTATATTATCTCAATAAGAATATAATTTATCTGAATAGAAAAATACACCTTTTGGCGACATTTGACCTGTTTTCTTCTAGATATTTTTTCCTTGCAAACTATCCTTTCTTTTTTCTCATTTTTATGGCTTTAATGCACAGGAGGATCTTGCCCCAGATATCATTTCTCATTATACAATGCATGGAGCAAGTGTGGCTGAAGTAGTTAAATATCTGATTGTCAATCTTAGAAAAAAGGAGGAGGATGTCTCCGACATATTTCTGAAGGCACTGAAACAGGTAACACACTTGCACTCTTCATTCACTAATCATAATAACTTCTTATTTTTTTTATATAATCATTAGTAAATGTTGGTTTTAGAGTCCATCACTAACACGAGTATATTATCTATTCCTTGATTCGAATTCTCTTCGATATTATGAGGAAAAAAAGAAAGAAAAAGGTTCAATGTAAATACTAAAGTACATTATTTGATCTTTAGTGTAAATGGAAGCTAAGTTCCTGTTGTTCATTTGTTCTTTTCTCTTTTAATACCATTTGTAGATGAACTTTATTTTGAGATGAATAGGAATGCACAATAATGGACAAATTCATCACATATTTGAAGCATGTTTGTGTTGGATTTCTATTTGAGGTTTTCATTGAAGGTGTCAATATGGGCAAGTTGAGTAACGGGTCACAATGGGTTCTGGTCTAAACGGGTCATGTTTTAGTCTCGGTCGAAATGGATTGGGTCGGGTTTGTTGATCCCTAAACCGATTTTTCCCAAATTCTAAATTTTTGTAAATAATTAATCCATTAACTAGGACTACATAAACAACATAATCACACAATTTGAATCTTTAAAATGATATAAAAAGGTTTGTTTGTCACGTTCTCTTTTACGCTAAGTTCTTTTATTCGAGTTGTATGAGATTGAAAAGTAATCATGGGTTGAAATTGCCAGAATTAGTTCTCATTATTATCATTTATGTATTTGTTGGTTTTTCCGTTATTGATCCTAGTTAGCAATTGCTTTTTTGACCAGGCACATGTACGCTACTTGACTGTACTTTATACTTCCAATGATGAATCCTTATCTGCCAGAAGACTCAAGGAATGCAAAGATTTGGCAAGTCGGCTTTCTAGTTTCTTTGTTGGTGTTACTGCACGTGAAAATTTAAGAACAGTAATCTTAAAAATTGTGAAAGAGGGAGTGGATTATGCCTTTATGGATGTCCCAAGACGTCTGTCTTTTTTGACATGTGCTGTTATAGTTTTTGCATCCAAACTTTCTAAGAATGATATATTTGGCATGTAAGTACCCCATCTTTTAAACTTTAGACGAGTTATACTTGGAAATTGATTATGCTCAAGCACTAATATTTATTACTTTTGTAAGCAGGTTAAAGTATCTTCAAGATCTAACAAGGAATGTAAACACAGATGAAGATCCAAGTGGCTGGCGCCCCTACTTGACGTTTGTAGAGAGCTTACGTGAGAAATCTATGAAAAATGAAGGTTGGTTAGTTTATTTTAAATGCTTGACTTTAGGTGGAAATTTCGGGTTATGTTTCGTAACTGGTCAAATGGAAACGGGTTTAAAGTCTGTCGAATTGTTTACATCATGTGCAAAACCTATTAAACTTGCTATTAGACTAAGTGATATAGTTAGGGACTAGATTTGTAATATGGTGTTCTATATAAACACCACTTTATGTAAACCCTAAACACACAATCACATTCTAATACAATCATATTACAAGGTTTAACTTGGTATCAGAGCTAGGTTACAACCACCTGAAAACATCTCCGGCAGGGCGGCCGCCGCCGCTCCGCCACACCTCTCTTTTCTTTACAAGCTTTTTTTTTCGTTCAATAACCAGATCCCCCACCACCAAACAACCGCGCTTAGTCTTCTCTATCCACTCCTACTGCCGCCGTCAACCACCACTGCCGCCTCCACTTATGGCGGAACCCTAGCCGCCACAACGGCGGTACCCTATCCGCCACCACAAAAACCACCGTCGCCGCCCTAAACCCTAACTCCTCCCCGTCGCCGCCACTATACAACAGTGGTCGTTTTTCGGGCGACGTGCGCCTCGCGAAGGCCACAATGCTTTCAGTTCCGTTTATTCGAGGGTTGCATAAAAAAAAATAGAGAGATCTACAATAAGGGAGTAAAAAAAAAGGGGGAACAAACCCATAGTTGTTGAAGAACTCCGGCGAACGACGAAGTGGTGATGGCCGGAAGAAGATTAGGGTTTTCCTAATGTAGTTTCGATTGGGCCTTTGAGGCTGGGCCTCACAAGCCCATTTACCATTGCTGTAAAAAGAAAAAAAAAAGAAAAAAAAAATGTGTGAGACGGGCGAAAGCATGGTGGAGAAGGAGAAGACCAACTATTTTTTTAGTTTTATGTTTTTATATTTTCAACCTAAATCTCTCCGTTGCGGGGGAATATTAGACTAAGTGATATAGTATAGGGACTAGACTTGTAATATGGTGTTTTATATAAACACCTCTTTATGTAAACCCTAAACACACAATCACATTCTAATACAATCATATTACAAGGTTTAACTCTTGCTTTCCTGAAAATATAAAATTATTATTGTGATGATATACTTTTTGTACTCATACTTGAACACAATATTTTTTTTCCAAAAGGTGTAGTGTTTCAGGTTAAACCGACCCACCCAGGCTGTTTTGACAGATACCATTTACATATGAATGTGTTGATTCAGGGTTATGTTTTACTTCAAGGGGTAAAACAGGTAAAATCAAACCAACTAACTTAAAAAGGAAACGGGTCAAAAGTCAAAACTTAAAAGTCCTAGAAGTTGGAACCTCTTAAATCATTTTTTTGAGAAACAAAAAGTTACTAATGAAAAAATATAATTTTGTAATTAAATTTGGCACACTAATGTTACCCGTTGTGTTCCGAGTTTCCTTTTGACTTTTTACCCAACCCACCCAACCACTTTCTGAATTTAAGACATTGACTAACTGTTATTTTTATGATTTTCAGACGAGAGGGAAGGGACGGTAGTTAAAAGGGGTCGTGGTCGGCCTCGTAAGAATCCAAAGATCGAAGGGAAGAAACTGTTTGATGAGAAAAGTTCAAGTGAAGAAGAGGATGAAATAAACGCATCTGATGATGAGGAAAATCAAGTGGATGACGATGAACAGGTGCCTTTAATACAATCAATTAGGGCTTCTGCTAAACTCAGGGCCCTAAGAGTTTCAAGAGATGAAAACAGACAGCAGGCATCGAGGACATCAGGTGTGTGTTTATACACATAGATACATACACATGCATATATACACACACAATGTCTTTTTACAACTCTGGAAGTGACAAAACACTAAATTTAGGAGTACCTTGCTATTTTATAAAGTTATTTTTTTTAAAACACTGCTGGTATCTTCCCACTTCCCTTTGGGGCTATTTAGAGTCGGTCAAAACATGCAGTTATAGGACCAAGGACGGTTTGAGTTGACCAGCACACACCTTTTGTTCTCTCTTTTTTGTAATTTTATAAATAACTAATGTCTTAAATAATGAATATGCTTGAATATACATTGTTACACTAATAATCTACCTTTTGAAGTAATACAATTTAGGAGATTTTATCCATTATGAACACCACAGTTTAGGTGACTTTTGAACCGTGCAATCATATTTTCTCAGTTTAGCTATTTTTTTCTAAGTTCTACACATTTGACATTATTATTAGATACAAAGTTTAACCCAAACTGTTTATACGGCTAATATACGTGTGCATACATTAGAGCATTTCCAGCCAGTTCTTTATATTTCTTATCCTTATCCTTATAAATACACTAAAAATCACTACTTTTTCTACCTTTTTTCTCTCCTTTTCCTTATCCTTATCTTTATAATTACGCTAAAAACCACTACCTTTATCCTTATATTTACAAAAAAAAATTATATCTTTTCTCTCTCCTCCACTCACAACCACTTTAAACCACTCCTTAAAATATATAAAACTCACTCACATAATTATACCAAACCGGCTGTGAATGCTCTTACACATATATATGGATCATCATCTGTCAAAGTTGGGCGGTTTTCTTAGGAGGTGGCCAAACCGTATGGAATGGGTGGTGGGTCAAAATGGGCCATTTCAGGTTGACCCAGAAGCACTTTTATCTTTTTTACTCTTTAGTACATGTCAAATACGATTACAGAATTGTGTTATTACAATAATAATACGAATTGTCAAATAAATCAATTTAGGAGGTAACATGCATAAAAAAGTTCACTCGGGTCAACTTTCGACCCGTATCCTTTTCATCTTTTTTTATGACCCATTTTCCTGCATGTGTGTGTTTAAATAGGTAGTATTTTCTGCTTTTATTTTAATTGTTTAGGATTTTTAATGATGTATTTTGGTTGTGCAGGGGTAGAAAGCTAAGGACAGTGAAGTTGGGGGGTTGAATTTAGAAAGAGATGTAGTTTGTTGTTCATCATGTAATATTATGATATCTTGAGGTTTTTTTTAGGTCAGCCTGGTTTAATATTTGTTTCCTTTAATGTGGTGTTGGTGTTAAGAGACAATTTCATCTGGTCCTTGTCAAATAGTGTCAGGCATGATACAAATAGGAACTAACTATGTGTTGTTCATTGTTCTCTATAAAGTCTATTGTTGGACAAATTATCGGCATCACCATTTTGAGTGTGCCCGTGTTTCAACTAAGAGTCAAAAGCCATCTACAGTTAGGGCTGTTTAAAATTAGCTCGTTTGAAAAACACAAGTATAAGCCGGTGTTAGCAGTGTTTTTAGAATTGGACCAGACTGACCGGTCAAATCAGTTGGATCGGAAACCGGTCTGATTATGCATATATGAACCGTTTTCATTTAAATTAGGACTGGATTTTCAATTTTTTCTTTATATCTTATGTTTTTAGTTAATTTAGTATTCTAAGTTTCATATTTTATACGTCATTAAATTTGTTAATTCATATCAAAATATAAATTATTTTTGTATTTTGTATATATGTGGTTCTGATTTTTTATATTATTTATGATGTTATTCGGTTTTTAAATTCTGTCCAACCAGTGGACCTCTAGGGAGGGTATCACACTCTTCGCCATTGATTAGGACTATTAGAGCTTGAACTTTGAGCTTTTTTTTATTTGAACAGCGAGGTACCCAATCACCTCGGTGACAAGCTGTATACGTATATATTAACACTTCTGAGCAAAAAATCCGAGGGGGGAGCCCCTCACTATCCTTAGCCCCTGGTGACAGCGACACAGGTACTGGTGAGATGGCGAAACTCTAATGATTTCGTTTTCTTCTGTATTGAATTTTTTGTAAAACGAGTCAACTTGTTAAGCCATGAGTTGGCCGGAGCTGTAAATAAGTGGAATTCAGCTTGGTAGAGATTTTGAGCCGAGTCAAGGCAACTAGTATAGCTTCAAGCTCAAGCCAGAATCGAGGCTTCTGTCCATACCCACAGACAATGGAAAAGGTTGTGAACGCTCTCCATCAACTTGCCATATCGTTTTTAAATATAATCATATGGATAAACAGTGTAATGATTCATAAAAGGCGACACTAGTAGTACTATTAATAGCTTATTGCATTATAACATTCTAAGGCTATGATAGGCTCAAAGTCTCTAAATGCTTGAATTAGGTCTAAAAGCTTCACTTAAACTACAATAACAACCACTTCACCATTTAGAAGTAGATCACTAAGTGCAAAAAGTTTTCATTCCTTATTGTTGAACAATCAATGTATATCAGAATTTACAGATACATATATAAAACAGACATTGTCATCCTCCACTAAATCAAATAACAAATCCCCAGAGGACGATACAAACACTCGATATAATTCCTCTATAAATACAAAATCAACCGGTTATCCATTTTTGTAAATTTCCAATCTTGGACTTGGATGGAAGCATACAACTACTGCAAAAAGGCTGAAAGCAGGTTCTTGATCATATATATGCGAGTGAGCTCCTGTCATTATCTTGAGGACGGCCCCTTGTGGGAGTCGGTGGTCTTTGAATATTAAGCTCCTACATTAAAGAGTGACCAACTGTCAAAACAGTTAACCCCTATCCATGACTAGAGATGACAAAATGTGGGGTTGACATGAAATTATTATTTTCGGGAAAATAAATAGTTTTTGAATAAATAATTAGTATGTCATATTTCAATAATGATCTAATCATATAATTCAACCCCTTACGCTTTCGATCCATTTAATTATGAATGGGCAGGTTTGGATTGCCTGAGACTTGTGTTAGATTTTAAACTGTCAAATAAAAAACTTAGCTAAAAGGGTCTAATATGATTTTTCGAAGAAGTCATAATCAATACCTTAATTACTTTTTTAAAAATTAAGAGATAAACAAAACCTGTTTCCACATGAACCCACTTTGATCTGTTACCCAACCTCCCGACCTGTTACGACCGGTCCATCTTGCCATTACTAATGAGAAGGTTACCTGCATCCAGGTGTCATCTTGGAGACGCTCTGGAGATGTTTCTGGTGATTGAAGTGGTGGAGGCAATGGATGAATTAGTTTTGGAACAATCATTAATCCTCTGCCAATCACTAATATAGCACCAGCATTGTTGGCGGTCCCTGAATTCCATTTTTTTAATCACAACTAGATCAGAATATAGCACAACAAAAAGAGCGATTGATAAAAAAACCCTATGAACTTTATTTTTGTATGACTAAATTCTTTAACTTTTTGAAACTAGAAGGAAATGTCTTTTTTTGTCAGTTATGACCATAAAACCAACAAAATTGATCATCTAAAAATGAAAACGATGGGTCATTTAATTCAGTTTTGCTCGCCCCAACTAGAGTCCCTAATATTTACATAAAAGATTTGTTTTGTTAAGTTAAGTACATGGATTTAATCATCTAAAAAAAGTTCAAGGGACTTAAGTGTGAATTCATCAAAGCTCCAGAAGGATTTTTCAACAATTGCCTAAAAGAAAAAATTGTTAAGCTAAAAATCTTACCACAATAGTTGGTTGCAGAAAAAAGGGTGATTAATTGTCCCTGAGCAAATCTTTCAAATCCATCCATTACACATTCATGTGCTCTTATAATAAGCTGCAGTTTATTCTTTTTACAAAAGTCTGTAACCCTGTCAGGCTGCAAGCAGTTATAAATTCATGAGTTAGAATGTGAAATCTAAAGGTGATAAAATATGACCTGTTTATATACAAAATGGGCTGATTTTGTTTAGATTGCATGGCTGAAAGTCACCTGAGACGTATTCAAACGCACAAAACCTTCTAAAACACTTTTTTTAAGGTTGAAGCATTATTTAATAATATAGTTCTGTACTCATATTTAACACTTACTTTTTATATTCACTTTATCAAAACAGTTGGATCATTAAAGCAATGATATAGTTCTTTAATCATATTTAACACAATTATCCATAAACTTTATTTAAAATAGTGTTACTGTTAGGTGGAGGTGACAAACTGAATGGTTGGACAGGTTGAACAATCGGTGAAGGTAAAAAATTTTGAAGTAAAAACGGCCAGATTGAGTTGGATTGATCATCTTTTATCATTTTTATTTTATTTTATTTTATCAATTTGACTCGTTAGAAATAAAAATAGCCCTAAAGTAAATACTATTCAAGTTAGTACAATTCACGTGGATTTTAATTAACAGAATGGCAATATACCCTCTAAAGCATTTAAGTTACCGATTGACTTCATAAAACTTGCAAGATTTAGTGATAAGAGTAACTGAGGATGAAATGGAAAACTAATAGATTATATCCAATTTTGAAAGTGGACAACTACTTTGGGGACGCATTAACATAAAAATGTAGACTATGATTTTGGGACGGATGGAGTATTAAATCTGCATATTTCTAATATAAAACAAATGGCATGCATACCCCAAAAGTAACAAGACCAGGTCCCCTAGCATTTGGTCTCAAACCTTCAACGCTGTCATTTTCTGTAGGGTCAGACCTACGAAAAAATAAATAAATAAAATTTCTATCAGAAGTCTTCAAAAGAAACCAAGCCTTTAACTTTTTACCTTATCTACACCTTGATACCATTAGGCCAAGGCATATTGGTAATAACAAAACAAATAAAAAACAAAAAGAAATTACCATAGCAAATCCATCAACACAAGGGACCCCGCATCCATAGTTATGGGTCTTTCTATTCTCTCTATTTGCTCAACTAAATGTATTGACCTCCCAATGCCACCATGCATACAAATAATTTTTTTTTCGATAAGTGCTGCAAGTGGAAGGTGGTTAAACAGTTGATTGAACCGAGTCCAAGCCCATATCCCATCATTTTCTCCCTGAGAGTCATACAGCATATGTAAGAGACTAAATACAAACTAGATACGGCAAAATGTGCGGTTCAGGTAATTGCCCAAAATGTGTAGTTCCTGATATCGGTTGGGCTGGCCCAAACACTCCTTGTTTTAAATAATAAGTGTGTCAGATACGATCACAAAGAATTGTGATTTCCATAATTAAATCTTGAATAAAATGATTTAGAATATTTCAGTCACCATTTACCCTTTTACTATGAAGCTGAATTTTTAAAATTTTACATGCTAGCAAAAAATACAACCTCAATCGACTCAGTCGTGAGTTAACAGATAAAAATTGCCACCTCTACAGAACATTCACAAAAGAAGCAAAAGAAATGAAGTGTTGAGTGTTGACCCATACCATTCTCTCAATGCATTCAAGACGGAAGCCAAAGAGTGCATTTATATCAGCAGCCTCATGATTCCCACGTATCAAGTGGATATTCTCGGGAAACTGAATCTGATAATATAAAAGAGGACAAAGTGAAGCTTCAAAACTACATTACATCATAAAGTCCGACTTCGAGATTCTTTAAGAAAGAAAAGAAAACTTCTCACCTTTAGAGCAAGAAGCAAAGTGATGGTCTCCAAACTATGTTGTCCTCGGTCAACATAATCTCCAAGGAACAAATAGTCAATATACCTAAAAGCCAGGAAAAAGGGATGTTAAAATACAAAAGGGATGTCATGAGTATCCCTATTTAGAAATTAAGCTATTACCAATAAACTGAAACACTAATATCCGAATACAACAGTGCCCTCAAGGCTCAAGCCAACGTCACCTGAGTGACTGAGTGTATGCAGCAGAAATCAATTAAAACTATAAAAATAACTTGTGATTGAGATTTAGACATACGTTACGTCTCCAGCAGTGGAAGGATATCCATATTCATCAAACAAACGCATCAAATCACCAAATTGACCATGTAGATCACCAAACACTTTAATGGGAGCTTTTAACTGAAGTACTGTTGGCTCGTGCAAAAATAACTGTTCAGCAACATTACAAAGCTCTCCAACTTCATAAGAATCAAGAAAAAACCGCCTGTTAGCAGGGGGTTTCCAGTTTCTAGGCCTAAGTAAAGTAGATATGACCTGCAAATGGATGAAATATTATTATCTAAGATCATTTAAAGTTTATCTTTCACAATGACCTACTCTATAATAACAAAAGGATCAGAGAAACAGATGGGTATATTTAGAGGGTGTTTGAGTGTGAGTTTTGAAATGATTGTGGTATTGTATAATCATAATCACAGTGTGTTGGGAATCAGGATGTGCTTTTGTTGTTTAAAGGTGTAAAAATAATATAACCAGATGCTTCAATGTTTGGGAAAGTTTGATTACTTGAGAACTTAGGGTATGTTTGGTAAACTTAGTTGTATAGAAGAGGTTTGGTAAAGGTAAGGTTTGGTAAAGGTAGTTTGGCATTAACTTGGAACCACGTGCCAATGATTTGGGCGATACACAACAGGTTCTTTTTGTCAAGCGCGGCTATCAACTTACTAGATTGACACTTTATCACGTTCAAAAATGGATAGATCCAATGTCTAAGTGTAATATGGCATAAAAGGACATTAAGATATCAATGCAAAAATGGATAGATCCAGCGTCTAGGTGTAATATGGCAAACACTTTATCTGTTTATCCAAACGCTAAAAAGTAAAAACTAATAATAATAATAATAATAATAATAAGATATCAATGCAAATACAAAACACCCCCTTAAAAAATTTGCAAAACTTACCTTCTTATGCAAGCCTTGTGGTGACTTTTGCCTTGTAAACTTTTTAGCAGGATATGACATGTCATTTTGAAAAGGAATCATTCGTCTACTCTCGTTTTCAAACTGATCCAATGACAGTTGTCTTACCAATCCACCAAGGTTGCCTACTGCCTCTTTAGCAACCACAACCTGCATTATATATTTATATTATTAACAATAGTTTAGGGGAGGCAATATACACCTATTTACTTATGAATAAATTGATAAGGGTTATGTTTTATCACATATTAGTCAAATTAAAAACTTTATCCAAGAATAAAACAGGTTTAAATTCACCCAAAGTTTATTAAAAACGTGTACCGCCACTTACATTGTTATTTTCACAAATTTAGATTATTATTATTATGGAACTTGCATTAAAGACGCCAATCGACTGGAAAAGCTAGCAAGTAGCAACATTTAACGATAAGAGTAAACATCCTTACATCCATATTTAACAATGGGCAATTACTTAGGGACAAACGTCAACTTTACCATTTTGAAATACATAGTTTTAAGAGTGTATAGTTAATGCGCAGCATGCAGCTTTGTGATAACTGATAATAGGTAAGAATATAATGGAAAGCTTGATAATTATCTTGGAAGTGGACATCCTTTTTGGGACTAACTAAAATATAAAGGTCACTATGTGCACTTTTTGAAGGTTTTTCTAAGCCGGAGGTCTCGCTGGGAGTAGCCTCTTTATCTTGTGGGATAGAGGTAAGGTTTGCCCTCGTCTAACCCTCAGACCCTATTGTATGAGTGGGATTTTGCTGAGTATGTTTACAATAGACATCATTTAGGATGGGTGTATTAATGTAGTTTTTGGTAATCATATTTAGCATTCCAATTACTTTTAAAAAAACAGACATAAAAAAAGTGTTTGTGCATCAACCCAACCCGACCTACTATCCAACCCACTCATTTTGGCACCACTAAAACATGTTCTTAAGCCTATATAAGAACAAAATATATCAAATACACAAATTTTAACTGATGATAAAACATACAGCTCTTGGATGAAGTCGAACATCTCCCTCTCCATCACTACCCTCTGAATTGCTCTCTGCAGGTTGTGAGTTATCATCTTCTACAGATGGCTCAGCATTAGCAGCCTGTGCCTGCGCAGCTTGCCAAACAGCATTTGCAGCTTCTGCTTCAGCAGCAGAAGCTTCAACCAGCTTGTCCATAGATTCTTTGTCCATGCTGGTAAAAAAAAATGAGCTCCATAGTTGAAAAAAACAGATATAATAGCTTCAGAGAGAGGTGGCATTGTGACAAGGATGGGTCACGCAATAGGTCAAAACTGGTTCGTGTTGAAACTATTAACGCATACCTTTGTATCTTTTGTATTTATGTAAATTGATTTACATAAATACAGGTTAAGGTTGGGCTAAACGGGTGTTTACATGTTTAGCTAAACGAGTGTTTACAGGTTAAGGTTGGGCTAAACATATTTGATATATATGCGTTAATAGAAACAGATTCAGGTTGGGCTAAACGGGCTTGGGTCACAAATGAGTCTACATGCTTAGTTATTAGTTTCAGGTTTGGGTTGACCTGACCTGACCTGACCAACCTGCTAAACCGTTTTTGTTTAAGTTCTTTTTTAACCCATTAATATAGTAAATTAATAGGGTCATGTTCAGTTTGGGTTAAATAAACCCAGAAATCCACCAACCCGAACCCACCATGAATTGCTACCCCTAAATTTTTTAGCATGTTGAAACAAATAGGGCGGGTTTGGGTTGACAAGCAAACACTTTTCGTCTACATTCAATAAACAATTAAAGCGCTTATAATGATCACAAAATAACTTAAATAGTTACATATACCAATCTAGGAGATTGTGGTCATTAAAAAAACTATGGTTGACTTTCAGCAAACACATCTCAAAATGACCCCTTCAATCCATGCATGAGTGAACGGGTCCAAAAGGCCACCTCTAGCTTAGAAAGAGTTAGTAGGAGCGAAAGAAAAAATAACAGGATAACCTTAAGCCTGTAGATGAGGGACTCTGAGGACCGTTATCTGATAAAGGATCAAATGGGCTGGGACTGCTCACGTTGGATCCCCTCTCCGTTGTTAGTACAGGAATATTGACATCAGACTGAAAAGGTGAATTCTCTGCTATAAGAAAATCATCTAACAATACCTCTGCATCACATAAAATAAGTAAAATATTATTATCTTAATTCATGTCTGAGTAAAAAAAACCGACGAATAAATTCTTGAAATTGCAAGGCACTAGATGTGAAATTAACTAATCAAAATCAGATAATCAGTTGTAATAAATAGTGCCGGACAAAATAGTGTTTGAATGTGCCTCCGCTATTTGAGGTTCTAACAATAAGATGCATTAATTGTACATCTCAAAAACTATGTGCCTTTCAAGAAGGAAAATTTGGCATTTATCTATCATATAATGCATTAACCATAGCTTTCTAAACTGTGACCTTTTCTTGGACATATCTTTTGGCTCAAATGGAATAATAGATCCAATGACCAAAATAGATAATTTGTGTAGAATGTAGACATTTTGTGAAATACGAGCAAAAGTCTAAATTAGGTGAAAAGGTGTACAAATTGTGAAACTCATAAACTGCTTATCTGACCCCTAAACAATATGAAGCAGAATTTGTTTAATTTCAAACATTAAAAACTGATTATCATGACGTAAATCAAATGCTCCAGATATCCAAACACCCTGATGTACTGTTTTTGACAATCGTGCTTAGGATAAGAAATTATGGGTGCTCCCGTGCCGTCCCAAAACTACTGACCACCTCTCTATTTTAATTTATCCCAAAATGACTCCCCACTTTCAAAATTGGATTGTTATAATTTATTAATTTTCCCATTTTACCCTTCAACTGAATCTTACAAGTTTTCCAAGTCACTTGATATCTTAAAATGCGTCAAGGTTAAGATAGTCATTTTGCTAGCTAAAAAATGCAATAAATGTGCATATCTTAAATTACATGTTTTTTTGTTCATGGACTTTTATTTTGGGACAAGGGGATAATAATTTACTAAAATACCCTTACCGCCCCTAAGACCGCCATAGACATATAACCGTACACCAACAGATGCAGCAGCATGCCGGCAACGACGCATCAGCTCTAAAGAAGAATCTTCTGTTTGGCCCTTGTTACCACGTGGTGCGGTTACCAACCCATGTCCATCCAACCAAACACCAGCAGCAGTGTCCAAAACTGTAAATTCACACTGTAAACATTATAATTTATCATCTGTTAATAGTAAAAAGTTACCAACTAATAATAGTAAAAAGTTACCAACTAAACTATAATTAACCTGCAACAGCTGCTTCACCGTAAACTGCCCGGCCCCCCCTTACAACACCTCCTGTGACATGCAATCGGGCCCCAACAAATACCTGAATTACCAGCAGATGAACTGAGAAGTAGAGACATATATATTATCTGTTTTTCATAAATAGTTTGTGTTTATTATTATTAAAAAATAAAATACATTACAATGATGATAAAAATCCTTGAATAAAATAAATCAATATTTTGTATGCATAAAAATAGACTTGGGGCAAATTTCAAGCCGGTTGACCAGTTTGAGATAAAACACAATTCAAAAAACCCATCTTGGTTATAAAAGGCGTGAGGTGCTCTGTGGCGCTTAGGGTCTTGGAAGCTGAGGCGCAAGGCCCAATATTCATAACATACTTACAAAATTCAAGATAATGTTTCTACATTATTGATCCTTAAACACCCAAAAATAAGATAAATAAAAAGAAATACACACAATTTAATAATATAAAAAGCATGAACTGTCCTCTCTATGTACAGCCAAAGAAGCTCAGGAAAACAAAGTATTTCTTACCTCAAATTCTCAATGTACAACCAAAGAAGCTATATGTACAACCAGACTCCAACCCACCGGCACAAAGCATTTCTTAGTTTCTTTTCTTACAACACCTTAAAGTGAAAACAGAAGAATCATAGCATTCACAGCAGCCAACCAACGATGTTCCCAGTTCTGACAATCTTTCCCATCATCGCTCCAACTCGCTCTTGACCCTCTCAAGTCTCAACCCTAGCTTGCAGCTATCTCCCACCAACGACTACCCCAATGCTCTCTCAAGGGTGATATACAATTGATGTAACTTTTAGTTAGCAGAATGCTAATACTACCCTTAAGGCATTTAATATACCATTTGACTTGCGATGTTTACGATAAAGATAACTATAGGTGAAATGGAAAAAAATAGTAAATAACAATTACCAATTCAAAACTGGATAATTATTTTGGGACAAAGTGAGACAAACTAAAATAGTAAAGTGGACATAAATTTTGGGACAAAGGGAGGAAAAAAGAGCCAAAAGAGAGGGTCATGTGCCAAAAGATGCAACTCAAGATAGTTGATGTGTTTATTGTGGCTAACAAAAAATAGAAAACAAAATTATTACAATAACAATACAAATCTGGTTTACTTGCCGAGGCATGTTGGTATCTTGATGAAGGGGCAACTCCAGGTGCAAGAGTCCATTCCCATTCGCCATTCCTATGCATGAGCAGTCCATAAGCATCTGCTAATGGCTGCAATCAGCATATAGAGGAGAAATAACTGTGTCAATATTGGTAAGCATTAACAATTAGTTACAAGATTTCATAATCTTTATTTCAACCAGTTACATTACCCAAATCTTTTATTTCTATCTGATTTCAAAAATATAAATAAACACAATTGCGTATAAATATATAGTAAGAAATGCAGCAAGTGCAACGCGTATGTCATTACTAAAAAGAAAAAAGCACTGTGTAAATCAACAGACATTAATTTATAGCGTGCTAAAATGCAACCAAAATTTTCATCACTAACTGAGATAAATCAGATTAGCAGAGTAATGTGCAGAAATGGAATGGTAGTGATAATAACATGGGCCCCAATTAAAGAAAATAGAAGATAACTTAGATTTTGGAACTAAAATCAGAATATCAGAAAATGGAAACCACGGTGTAGGCAAAAAAGAGTATAGGGACGAAAACCGAGATTTTCGCCAAACCAGAGGGACCAAAACCATAACTAACTCATAATATTATTACGCTATATGAATATTTATTATAGCCCATACCGTGCCAGAGGTGTCTCTTCCACCACAAAGCAAAAACATACCATCCGAACGGGCACTAGCTGTTGCATACCTGCAAAAAAACAGAACTCACTTAATAAACACAGATGATAATACACACACAGTTCATTTCAGTTAGGTATGGTATCAGTCAAACCAAAAATCAATTCATGCAATTAAAATTCAACTTAAAACTATTCCTGAAAACAAGCAAAAGAACTAACGTAACAATGTATAAGAAAGAGTGGTGTAGTCTAACACAAGGAATTTAACTGTACATTAAAGTTAAACCTTGTAATATGATTGTATTAGAATGTGATTGTGTTTAGGGTTTACATAAAGAGGTGTTTATATAGAACACCATATTACAAGTCTAGTCCATATACTATATCACCTAGTCTAATATTCCCCCGCAAACTAAGCTCGGAGAGATTTAGGTTGAAAATATAAAACATAAAACTAAAAAGATAGTTGGTCTTCTCCTTCTCCACCATGCTTTCGCCCGTCGGCTTTCGCCCGTCCCACGCATTTTTTTTTACAGCAATGGTAAATGGGCTTGTGAGGCCCAGCCTCAAAGGCCCAATCGAAACTACATTAGGAAAACCCTAATCTTCTTCCGGCCATCACCACTTCGTCGTTCGCCGGAGTTCTTCAACAACTATGGGTTTGTTCCCCCCCCCCCTTTTTTTTTACTCCCTTATTGTAGATCTCTATTTTTTTTTATGCAACCCTCGAATAAACGGAACTGAAAGCATTGTGGCTTTCGCTTGTAGATCTCTATTTTTTTTTATGCAATCCTCGAATAAACGGAACTGAAAGCATTGTGGCTTTCGCGAGGCACACGTCGCCGGAAAAATGACCACTGTTGTATAGTGGCGGCGACGGGGAGGAGTTAGGGTTTAGGGCGGCGACGGTGGTGTTTGTGGTGGCGGATAGGGTACCGCCGCTGTGGCGGCTAGTGTTTGTGGTGGCGTATAGGGTACCGCCGCTGTGGCGGCTAGGGTTCCGCGTCTAGAGGCGGCGGCTAGGGTTCCGCCGCGTGGGGGTGAGGCTGACGGCAGTGGTGTTGGTGTGGTGGTGGTTAACGGCGGTGGTAGAAAGAGTGGAAGAAGAAGACATCAGCGGAGGTTTGTTGTGGTGGTGGGGGATCTGGTTATTGAACGATAAAAAAAAAGCTTGTAAAGAAAAGAGAGGTGTGGCGGAGCGGCGGCGGCCGCCCCGCCGGAGATGTTTTCAGGTGGTTGTAACCTAGCTCTGATACCAAGTTAAACCTTGTAATATGATTGTATTAGAATGTGATTGTGTGTTTAGGGTTTACATAAAGAGGTGTTTATATAGAACACCATATTACAAGTCTAGTCCCTATACTATATCACTTAGTCTAATAATTAAAAATACTACAATTTATTAAAGTTAACTATATATTATGTACACACAATTGCAAAATTCACTTACATTCTAGCAGAAGGTTTATCACCTTCTGGATTCAGCTTTTGCCATGCATATGGTTTTTTAGCAGTATCCAAAGCCCAAGCATCTGACAGTACTCTCTTTCCTGTACAAAAAGAAAACACAGATGCTATTATTAGTGGTAGCAATTAAAAATAGTCAAATACAGCCCAATGATCCCCAAAAGCTAACTTTCAATACAACTTATTCAAGCTTAAAATTTAAAAAAAAAACACACACACACACGCACACTCTTTTTTACTAATGTTTTTGTTCTAATACTCTATTAGTTAAATCCATTCTTTTTACCACATCAAAAGTATTTCTAGTCATTGCTGAAATGTAAGAAAAATAATTTGATACCCAAATATAAAGCGTCTCAACATTCTACTCAAGATTTGGGAACTTAAATTTGATGGATTTCATGTATAGGAACCGAATGATATTTTATTGACGATAAAGAATACCGACTAAATACAAAATCTGCCTGCTTTTGAGAGACTAGATTCTCTCATCTTAACTTAACCCTAAATCAGTAATCAGATCAAGCCTAATTGAATGATTTTAAGATTTGGTAACTTTAAATGTTGGTTGAGAAGAATTGCTCAATCAGAACTACAAAAAGCAGAAATATACACAATCTTTAACTGCATCAGAAGTAATATCATTACTAACGACAAAGTGATATATTATATTAGAAACACCCTAACCGTCATTGCCACTAACTGTAACAAGGTATCGTTGGGCAACCAAGTCCATGACATGTCCATATCGAGGCCCCGGTCCTGGTCCCTGAACAACAAGTCTGCACTCCAGAAACAAAGAAGTCCATCAATCAAGTCCACACTTCAAGGAAAAACTAAACATCAAACAAAAGTGCGAAAGTGAAACTTGAACAAAATGTTACCTGTGCCATTTATATTTGTCATTACTCATGTCAAGCACATAAAGATCATCAGTTGAATGCCCAGCTGGACCTATGCCACCCTAGTGATGCAGTATCAATTCATCAAAATTCAAAATCAAAAGTAAGCAAATAAAGGATAATACCTTCTTTTTTTTACTTTAGTTCATATAATAGTCTAAAACTACCCATGGGCGGCTCTAAGGTTATAACAACCTATGCCCTAGCTTGGGGCCTCCACTTTCTAAGGGCCTCATTTTATTAAAAAAAAAAGTTTATAATATATAATTAGTTGGTCTCCATCCACAATTAATAAGGGTTTATTGTTTAGTTAATGGTTATACAATTTCTCAACTGAATTATAGAGGTAGTTACATGAATGAGAATGATATCCATTTTAACTCTATATTTGCAAGCATCGAAGCTCAGAATGCACCTGAATTTGATCTTGGCTTTTATAGGATGTCTTAGAAGAATAATTTGATTCCTTGCTCTTTAATAGCTTATTGTTTAGTTAAAAAAAAGACTATTTTCATAATTTATGGACCACAATTCATGATCGAAGGCAAAATATATTTTTTTTAAAGGCCCAAATTTATTATCCGCTTGGGGCCACCAAAATGTTTGAGCCGGCCCTGAACTACCTGAAAAACAACCATGGTTCCAACAGCAGCAGCTGTATGAGCAGCCCTGGGCGAAGGCGGTTCGCCCACAGGTCGAATTCTGAAAAGATTTCACTATTAGCATTTAATTTCTAACCAAATTAAGAAAGTATAATACAATAATAAATTAGAAATTAGAGCTACCTTGTCCATTTCCTGGTTATAACATCGTATGCATGAACAGAGTTTGTCACTCCAGCTAACCCTAAATTACAAAACCAACAAAAACCAATTAACTTTCATCTAGCAAACACTAATCACGTGAAAATCAAGCCAGGTTTATAAAATTACTGATGCCAGGAATGGGAGAGGACGCGCCACCTTCGATGGCGGTAGCGCCACCGAATAAAATAAGCCGAGGACCGTGAGATTTGGTCGGCGCGACGGCGGTTAGTGTATGCGCACACCGAGGACCAGGAGCGTCCTCTTCCGTGTCCCAATACGTCTCTAATGCATGATAACTGGGAGCTGGTTGCAGCCAAGGCTTAGTCCCCATCAAACCCTAAACCCTAACTCTCACCGATCACAAATTCGCTTCTAATTACTAGAAATCTAGAAAGCACGAATCTCAGTAAATTAGATCGGAAGTTCGGAACCGACCGCCGTGCCACGACTGCGTGTGGCGGCGCACGTGGTTCCGGATTTTTCGGCTTTTGATCTGGATGAGTAACTGTTAATGAATCAAATCAGTTTGGTGGTTCAATTGTTGACGAACAGAGTTGGAAAATGTTACGAAATCGGAGGTTTGACGGATGAAATCGAAAGGTGGAATGAATCAGAGATGAAAGTGGGCCAGCAAAGAGAACGAGGAAGGTGTGTATCTGATCGGAGTAACAATCTGGAAAGCCATCAGATTAATAAAGTGAAACAAAACAAAACAAGAATGAGAAATATTCTCTTACTATTAAATAACTTCTCCTGAAAATTGTTTTTTTACTAAAAAAGAATAAAAAATTTACTTATAAAATTATTTTGAGGAAGTCAAATTTGGATAACTGGATTTTATCAAATGGATTGTAATTAGTGATGTGTTTAGTTAACAAAATGGTTGTATTTGGTTTGTAATTTTTTTAAAGGAAGTAAAATGTAATACGAAGATGAAAATCGTGACAAGTGCGAGGTTTAACATATTTTGGAGTTTAAAGCAAATTTTGAAATTGGTGCCTTTTTGTCAAAGTTTTTCTAAATAAATGTATGAAAGTTTTTTTCTCAAAGTTTTATAAATGTATGAAAGTTTTTAAAATGAAAGCTCAACTAATTATTCAAACAGCTTATTATATGAAACCAGTTTATGTTTTATTATGAACTTACACTACTTTTTATAATAGAACTTATCATTTGTTTGACCGATCAACGGAGATAAAATTTTATATATATATATAAAGTGTTTTTTACCGTGCTAAACGTAGAAAGTCGTCATAATGCAACACATTCCTCTAAATTCATGAGTCGAGTGGGGTCGAAATACATTGCTTCTTGCTTATCAACGTGGTGCACAAATTCTGACTAAATCAAGGTATAGCCATTGCTATCTATCATTAACCCTTGCTTGATTATTCTTTTTAATTTAATCAATTTTGATTTCTCCTGATTTGTTTGTCGTCTCGTGCCATCGGAATTGGCTGTTTCAACGAAAGATGCGTTGATTCATGTTGTTCAGACATGGATGATTACTGTAGGTTCTTTCAACTTTGAAATATTTTAATTTCAGATAAACGAGTAATCAAATGTGAATTCAATATGTTGATTGATTTCCCCCATTTTTTATCATTTGCATAATTGACAAGGCTCTTGTTACAGATTATAATATTGACATTCTTCTATCTATCTTAAAATTAGTTGAGATTTCTAGTATCCACGTGTAGGTGCAAGATAGGTAGTGGAAAAAGCTAGGAGGCGCATCACGTGAGATTATCACCTTGACGCAAGGCCTTTTGATTATCATGTCTTATCTCATAATCATGATCATGGCCTTTTGATATTGTTTGTTTCATCGTTTATCACGTGAGATTATCACCTTGAATCAAGGCCTTTTGATTATCATGTCTTATCTCATAATCATGATCATGGCCTTTTGATATTGTTTGTTTCATCGTTTATGATGAAACAATCACAGGTCTCCAACACGATATTTGGATTGGAGGGGTTTCTTCCCCCACATTTGCAGTGTTTTAAAAAGGCTAACTAATATTCACCTATTTGGCATAAATCTGTAAAGGAAACACATATTTACTTCTACAATAAGGTAAGGATTATTGACATTAATGTAGATAATGGCAGTACTAAGTAGGGCTATTCACGAACTGAATTGAACCGAGCGAAGGTCTGCTTGAACTCGGTTCGTTTACAAACCGAGCGGCTCGGTTCGGTTCGAATTTACAAATCCGATCGAGAATGTATTACTCAAACTCGTTTTGATTTATATCCGAACGGCTCGGCTCGTTTTCAACCGAGCGAAAATCGAACGAGCGTATTTCCGAGCAATTTTCGAGCGAGTTTCGAGCGTCGAGTTTTTTGGACAGCCCTAGTACTAAGTTCGATTGATGGTAACTTTTTTTAAGGTTGATGAAGAACACAAACTTGGATGGGTAAATAACATGTTTGTTGATACTGTTTGACGAGGTATAAGATGACTTTTGGATTATTATTTTTAGTTGGAAACTTTTAGATTATTTTTAAATTTTATTAGTTAAAAATATTTTATTTTTCATAATATAAATTTATTATATTTTATAGTTAGATGATGTTGTGAAAATTGGTAAATTTTATTTATTTTAAGGCAGGGGTATTTTTGTCATTTTTTACAAATACACAAAATAATTATTCATTCCATTCTCATAGCTCCATCTGGTAACCAAACATGATGATACTCCATTTATTCCCTTGTCGATACATTCACCTGTTCTTAATAGAATAGGTCGAGACAAAAGATCTTGTTAGAAACTCACGGTTGTTCGCACTCTCAAACACCCGCCCCCTAAACTCTCAAGAAATAGTGGAACGAAATTGTTTGCACCAAACAAAGCAAAAAAAGCAAGCATCAAGCTCAAATCAAAATTAATTTAATCTTCATCATCTCATCGTCGAGTAAAATGTATATTAGGCATGGATTTTACTTCGATTAGAGACAAACAAAATAGAACGGAAGCTGGCTTATGTATAGGTTTCAGAAGAAGGCAGGTGGCCGGTTCTTGTGAAACGGGTTTAAAAGGTGCCGAGTTGCAGCCCATATTATTGGGCCTAATAAACCGACTACGTAAACTATGGGCTGCCAAAAGCAATGGATATCGTCCAATTATACACTTTAATAATACCATAAATGATCGTAACATGTGATTATTTTATTATATTACATTCTAACATTTTATATTTTATTGTATTATAATCTTATTGTATTAAATAAAAAAAATTAATATAATAATATTTAGAACTAATGATAAACTTATAATATTATTTCTAGGATGAATATTGTGTTTGTGATTATCGACTCTACATACAAATATATCAATTTTATATTACATTATTGAGGAAAATGTCGTTTGGCAAAGAGAAGCCACCAAGGGTATGATGGTTCTTAACACAATCCAAATCAAAATCCATATGATCAATAAGAGACTTAGTGTTAACCCTAGCTCCTCGAGCCACTAGTAGCACAGCCACCTGAGTGTGGCCCGCGTCCACAGCTCGATGCAGAGCAGTGCACCCGATGTTATCCACCAGATCAACACGCGCGCCATGATCTAGCAAAAATTCCACACTCTCCACCCGACCCTTAAAAGCCGCTCTATGTAGTGCGGTCCACCCATTTTGGTCCTTCACGTCCACCCTTGCACCTTCCGCTAAGCATTTTTCAAGTCCATTAACATCATTTATCGTTGCAGCTTTATGCAAGACGTCTCCTAGATACAACATATCGTATAAATCCTTATGATCGCTTTCATATGCAAGTGCTATCGCGGACTTGCCCTCTTTGGTCAATGCATACTTCACATAAATACACGAGTTTAGCAAAAACTCGACCACCGCTACATGCCCTTCGCTAGACGCGCAATGAAGCGGGGTCCACCCGTCATTATCAACAACATTCGGGTCACTTCCCAACGTAACTAGAAACTCAAGTACTTCAACGTGGCCGTGATACGCGCATATATGTAGAGGCGTCTGACCACGCGAATCAACAGAGTTTATATCTAGATCTAAATAGCTCATACACAACACTTCCATTACATCCACCCCATTAACCATAGACGCTTCGTGTAAAAACCGGTCAACCGTATGGTCAACCACAAAACCCGACTCGACCACGACCCGAACCACATCCACATTTCCTGACACGATCGCCGACGACATTATCGAACTTCTGTCCATGTCTCGGTTATTTACATCTGCACCGTTATTTATCAAAAAAGTAACAAAGTACTCATTCCCAAACTTGGCAGCTGATTTCAGCAAAGCATTAAGATCAATCTCGCTACAAAACGAGACCGATTTCGACAGAATTAACGGGATGTCAACGATTCCAGACGAGCGGGACATGGAAAGGAGGAACTTGACCACTTGAGGCCCAACAAATGAAACGGGGATTGTAGCATCTTTGAAGATATGTGGCCCGGGTTTGGAAAACACATCACATATGCTTTCTTGATCGGTTTTCCCGGTGAGTACCATCGATGATCGGACAACAACTTTGGCGACAGGGGCAAACATTGGCGGCTGATCGGTCGGTTGAGACTGGAGGGTGAAAGACGCGGTACCTAAAGGTGGGATAACCGAAAACCGGTGTGTGAATGTAAGTAGAGAGGGGTTCGTTGTCTCAAGAAAAACAACCACCGGCAGGGTGTGCATCAAGTTGGTCAACTCAAAAGTGGCTTGACACTTATGGTTTTTATTGAACACAAGGTTCAATTCGTTTACATGTGGCTTGACCAACCGGTCCATGACAGCTTGGTCTAATTGAGAGAGGAATTGTGATACAAGACATTGGGTTTTGATATAAATATCAACCGGTTTAGATCTAACAAGTACCACGGAACATGATGTAAATCAAGACTTAGTTGATTGTTTGACCCTACCAACACGTTAATTTATTATATAAAATATAAAAGTGTGCAATATTTTAATTGGGGGACCATTTTGAATGGCATCTAAACTTGAGCAGCATTGGAATCTTTATATTTGACCTAGCCCAACATGTAGGCAGTTTCTTGATGCCTCTAAATCTAAAAATAATATTATGAGAAATTTATTTGGGGTATATTTATATGTTGTTATTCATGTTAGATAAATGTTACTTTTATCTTTATAGATAAAAACACATGAATTGTTTCATTTATATGTCTTATGTTTATGTATCATTAGATATAGTCTAGAAAGTATAAACATGACCTATTTTTTAAAGAATAAAATAGATATTTAAACAAAACAAAAATAAATATGTCCATACATGAAAATACACACACACACACATATATATATATATATATATATATATAATTGTGCATATTTTATGGTTTTCACATATATTACTCCAAAAAATTTTGTAAATTGTAATTCTAAAATAGGTTTACATAAAAAAATCTTTAAATTTAAAAATTCAAAATTATGGTTGTGTGTGATTAAAATCTATAGCACTTGATTGATAGGATAGGATAATGTACTTTTAATCATATAAACTACATAAATGCACTGGTTAACATCTTAACAAGTTGGTATCTTTTGTTTTAGTTTTTGTGTTTTATCTTTTATCTCACTTGTATTTCAAACTAATAACATATAATGTATTATAAATTATAAATTTTAATGTACTGTAAATCTAATCCTTCATCAATTAATATTGTATGCTTTGCTATTATGATGTTTACTTTAGTGTTTGATCTTGAGGGGATTATATGTCCAAAGCGTATGGGTATACCTTCACGGGTACCCCCATATGAGAATCTTCACGGCATGAAGGTGGATGGAACACCGCCCCCCTCTCACGTGAAGAGGGTGAGGGCGAATCCATGAGCAGCTTCACGCGTAGGAAGAAACCCATATGTGGTATTTCACTCACTTTGGTATTTACCTTGCTAAGTAAGACTCAAGTGAAGAACTTATCACGCTGATGTGACGCTCACGTGACAGATAATGTACTCTCACTTGGTTCTCCCAAGTGAGAGTATACCACATACTACAAGAATGAGGTCTTTGAGTTATTATAACATTTAATAATAACATTTATCAGGAAAAGTCAAATTACCGAAAAAAGATTGGGTTTTCGCTTTCCGAGTAGAGACTTCTCATGAGGTAATTCGTCCAAGTTTGCTACCATCAAATCACGTGTTTGACTTATCTCTCACATTTGTGTATGGTCCGGAAAGAGGCCGGATTATTTCACGATCTGATGTACACAGTCTTACCCTACATTTTATGCGCAGAAGACTCTCTCTCACTGTTACAACACGTAGGTGTTGTATACACAGAAAAAAAAATCTAAGTTCATGATATCAATTATTAACATCAATTTTTATTTAGAAAAAAAAACAAAGTTAACAAGAACAGGTTAAGAAAATGAATGGAGCCAATAGTGTAGACAAATAAAAACTATTAGAATAAGTCAAATTGTGTCGGTAACAACGTATTACACGACAGCATATAATGATATACCAGTCCCAAGAATATACTATTGATTATTATTGATTTTATTATTTTATTAAAACACAAACCCGAATTTTAAATTACAAAACTAATAATTTCAAAATAATTAAACCAGCCAATCGTGATCGACAAAGTTCTTTTAACTTTGGCAGCATAATCATATAACGTTTACACTGTCATCACTGTGAGATTGTGATGGTTCATGGTTGAAAGAGTCTTATGATTGGTCGTTGAGGGCTTCACAAATTTTAGGTGTTGATCGGTTCTTGTGACTATGTAATGGAAAACAATATATTAAAACATACATGCTAAGTTTATCGATGATCGGGAATACGACATGATCTCTGATCTGGATCGTGTTCCCGTTTAGGGTGTACGATTAGGATGGTATTAGGTGAGTTCGTGAGAGCTCACAGTTATGGAGAGAGAGAGGGACGATTTAGTGGTGATGGAATAGAATAGTCGATTAGTCTATTCCCTCTAATTAACTCTCTATTTATATGTACACACAAGGGGAAACCCATTAGTGGTTCATTAAGAGTAATTAGGCCCGTCGACTAATTACTAGCCATAGGTTATTAAATAAATAATTATATTTGATCATTTAATAATAAGATAAATGATTATAAGAGCCACATGTTAAATCTCATCTTACATTCTCCCACTTGGCTGAGTAATCGTTTATTATGAGCATTAGTAAGTCTAGAGATTTAATACTCATTTTAATTTTGAACCAAAACTGTAGCAGAGAAATATAGTCATTGAATCGATATCCAACCCAAGACCCTCATTAATCATACTACAATCCCAATTTAAAACTTAAGTAAATTTATAATCAAATTTATAAGTAAGCCATTTTAACGTTGATTTGTATAATCAGTGTCTATATGTCGTTAGGCATGCATAACATATTTAGAGACAAACAAATTCAAATAACTGAGGAAAATTCATTAATAAACGTAAGTAAGTACATTATGCTACTAAATAAGGTCTTTAGAAAAGCTCATATTCGAAACATGTTCTTCAAAAACTTTAGGTGGGAGACCTTTAGTTATCGGATCCGCAAGCATAACTTTCGTACTTATATACTCAGTACAAAGATTATTTTCCTCAACTCGCTCACGTACGAACAAGTACTTTGTATCAAGATATAATCCAGCTCCAGTCGAACTGTTACTGTTCAAGAAACTAACGGTAGCTGAGTTATCACAATAGAGCTTCAATTGTCTAGAAAATGGAATTAACTATTTTGAGTCCAGTGATCAGATTCTTTAGCAACATTTCATGACAGATCGTGTTATACACAGCTATGTATTATGCCATCATAGTGGATGTTGTGGTCAACTGTTGCTTATGACTCTTCCAATAGATAGGTCCGCCGGCTAACATAAAGATGTACCCTGAAGTGGATTTCTTTTCATCTTTGCACTTAGCAAAGTCAGAATCAGAATAACCAACCACTTCTAACATATCACTTCTTCTATAAGTCAGTTCACGGTTCAGAAGAGGTTCACGGTTCAGGTAAGGGTTCACGGTTCAGTAGAGGTTCACGGTTAAGGTAAGGGTTCACGGTTCATCAAAGGTTTATGGCTTTTATAAGGTTCACGACTCCGGAAGGTAAACCGTAAAACCCGTAAACTTAAATTGTGAATTGTTACTCGTGAACTTAAGACCCGTAAACCAAATGTGAAGTCTAAACCGTGAAGGTTAAGACCCATAAACACAAAACGTGAAGGTCAAGACCCGTAAAACAAAACCCTGAAGGTCTAAAATCGTGAAAGATGAACCTGATAAGGCAGGTGCGATATTTAAGGGATTTTATTGTGTTTTAAATTTCAAAATCTTTTTAAGTTATTTAGTATATCCAAATTTCTTTATTTAAAATAAAAAAAATAATATTTTAATTCAAAACTTGGAGATAAATTTACAAGATTTTAGGAAACACAATCAAGATCCTAATGTATCCCAAAATAAGGGGATTTCATCAAAATTAAGGATGAACACGAAAAACAGTTTATGAATTGTTCTTCAATAATATCAGATTAAGTACTGGAATCGAAATCTTGAACATTAATATTTAACAATATTAATGGATCTCGAATTTTATGAGATAAAAAAACGTGATATTTTTAATAAAACAGAAAACCGTGAAGTCAGTAAAAACGATTTTCTTATGGATTTTAGCAGAACTTTTGTTCTCCGATTCTGATTCCAGATAAGGGAAAGAAACAAGAACTGATTTATCAACATTTGCTCTGATACCACATGTTGATCAGTTCTTGTGACTATGTAATGGAAAACAATATATTAAAACATACCTGCTAAGTTCACCGATGATAGGGAAGATGACATGATCTCTGATCTGGATCGGTTCCCGTTTAGGGTGTACGATTAAGATGGTATTAGGTGAGTTCGTGAGAGCTCATAGTTATGGAGAGAGAGAGGGATGATTTAGTGGTGATGTAATATAATAGTCGATTAGTCTATTCCCTCTAATTAACTCTTTATTTATATGTACACCAAAGGGGAAACCCATTAGTGACCCATTAAGAGTAATTAGGCCCATCGACTAATTACTAGTCATAGGTCATTAAATAAATAAATAATTATATTTGATCATTTAATAATAAAATAAATAACTATAAGAGCCACATGTTAAATATCGTCTTACATTAGGCACATAAACAAGAAAGAAACAACATATGCTTTTGTTGCTTTTGTTTATATATACCTGCAATTTTACCGGTGGAAGTTGCCGTGTGTTACAGCGCTGATAGTAATGTGATTAAGTATGTAAAAAGAAGCGTATAAAGTTGAGGTGGTTGGATTCTTATTATCAAAACGTAGATAAAAAAACGTGTCACGATTGTATAGTCAAAAATCAATAAAAATTCACATCAATGTAAAAATGAGCATTAAGAAACAAGAAAACGTATCTTAAAAAAAGTAGAAAGATATCATATTTGACCCGACTCGGTTTTGAATAAAATTACGGTCGAAACGTCGGCCGACTCGTTTTTTAATAATATCTATATTGAAACGTATATAGAAATAAGCACCGTTGAGACTAGACACGAAAGCGTATTTAAAGGTTTTGAATAAAATTTAGGCCAAAACGTAGACCATGTCGGTTTTGAATAAAATTTATAGCGAAGCATAGATAAAAATATGGACCATTGAAACGTAGACAAGAATGCATATTTAAAAAAAAAAGTCAAAGTATATCATTTTTTACCTTGCTCAGTTTTGAATAAAATTTACGTCGAAATGTAGTTTTGAATAAAATTTATACTGAAATATAGATAACAATAAGCACGTTGCGACGGTGTATTCAAACTTTACGAAAACACAACATTTTAAAAGTATAAAAGATAAACAAGTAAAATTAATTATAAATATTAGAATAAAAATTTAAAATATTTAGAAAATTTAGATTAGTGTAATAAACTTGCCTTCAACAAGTACCATCTAACCTTCTTACTTCGATAACGACCAACTTTTTCATCTTAAGCATGATTGAGGTTTATTAAATTTGTCTTGATTTTTGACTAGTTATGACTATGAACTTATGCATTAGGCCATCCGGTATACCCAGTTTCTTTACTGGCGTGATCCTACGTGGGTCTTTGATCACGGCGTGATCAATGTGGAACACCCGTGATTATTTGACGTGAGATTTTTCACGCGAGTGATTTGATCAAATGGGTTGAACTTTCAATGCTCCATTTGTAATTATTTGTACATTGTGCATTGAAATTAATACAATGTTTTTGTCTTGAAAATAAAATTTTAATTAAACATTTAATTATCACACCATCACAATTACACGGGTATACCCCTTGCCTAGTGATCACTGGTATGATAATGAGGATAATGATGTGGCGCCACGTGACGTCCACTTTATTATCACACCACACCATAATCACATCGGTATACCCCATGCTCTTAATCATATTTTTGAATTGACCTGTGAATTAAGTATTTTGTTTGTGAAATTAGTCTCAAGACATTTTGTATAATGTTTTGGTAAAATGGTGTATTTGGAGGACTTGAAATGGTTTCCGGTGTTTGCATGAGATTGTTTTAAAAATATGGGAGTCTGTTATCTGAGATAGCGGATTCTAAGAAAATGACATTTGAGTCTGCTCGTGGAGATGGCAGATTCAAGGGACTTTTTGATAAGGTGGCAGCTGGAGGGAGGATTCAAGTGAAAAAAATAAATAAATTGAACTTAAAAAAAATGCTTGACTCCGCTATCTCTACGAGCGGGCTCTGAATCCGTTATCTCTACGAGCGGACTCAAATGTCCTTTTTTTAGAATTCACTATCTTAGAGCATGGGGTATGCCCACATGATTATGGTGTGATGTGATAATAAAGTGCACGCCACGTTAGATTCTGGAAAATCACATCACCCATCACGTGACAAGGGGTATACCCATGTGATTGTGGTGGTGTGATAATTTAATGTTTATTTTTAAATTTTTATTTAAATAAAATAAAACATAATAAATAATATTCATTAATAATTAAAAAAAATTACATTAATTAAAATAATTAAAAAAATTACATTAATTAAAAAAAACATAACCAAATCCTACGAGATACCATGACGTTCTTTGATCTCCTTTTGTTTTTTTTCAATCAAAAAACATTGGGCGGTTGAGAGTGAATCAAGATCCATGCCAAGAATTTCGATCTCTTGTTTTGTTCGTTTCCAATCCATCCTCTCGTCTTGGGCGTTGTTAAATCTTGTCATTTGTTCGACCATTTTCTCGCCGATTTCGTCGTGACTTGCGGTGGCCGAGCCTGTTGATTGGGCTTTTGCTTTTTTCTTCCCTATCTACCGGGGTATTTCTTCCACGTCTTCTGGTGCATCTATGTTGAGGTCGTACATAGATCTACCATCGGAAGCGCCCGGACTAGCGTCGATGTCGGTTGATGTTCTTTTTTTGGACGAGCCGGTTCGGGTGGAGGCAATATATAGTGTTTGCCACTTAGGCGAATTCCTACAAACCTCCCAATACTCAATTGATGTTTCGCCACCATGGTCGTCTTTAAACCGGACCGTTGCTCTCGCCAAATTATCGGCATCGCTCTCACCGCTTCTTCGATCCCACAAACATTTTTGGTAGATCCCGTGAAACTTCACCACCTTCCCATTTATATGAGTCCATTTTGAACTCAATTGGTCTAAAGTTCGGTAACCAGGAGGTACACCCATAAAAGATTCATATCTTTCACGAATCCGAGTCCATAACGTTTTTTGTTTTGGGCGTTTCCTACAAAAAATAAATATTCAAATTAATAAACAAAAAAATAAAATAAGGAAAATTTTAAAAAATACAAAAACCAAAATTATTGTTACCGATTATTCGATCCTCCGAGACGTCTATATACGCCTTAACCAAGAATAGTGGCTCGTCTTTTTCCCACATTTTTTTGGTATACGGTCGGCTTGAAGTCTTTTGCGAAACCTTCTTCTTTCCTTTTTTTTTGAGACATTTTGATTCTCGTCCACGGTTTCTTGTGACATTTCTTGAGTTTCGGGTACAAATTCTAGTGGTGTACCCGGTTGAGACATTGGGGGTTGGTAGTTAAACATTTGAAAGTTCGGGTTTGGTTGGAAGTTTGGGTTGGGTAGGAAGTTTGGGTTGGGTTGGGTAGGAAGTTTGGGTTGGGTTGGAAGTTCGGGTTTGGTTGAAAGTTCGGGTTTTGTTGAAAGTTTGGGTTGGGTTGGGTTGGAAGTTCGGGTTTGGTTGAAAGTTTGGGTTGGGTTGAAAGTTCGGGTTGGCCATAAATGCGTTATCACGAGCCGCGTATTGAGCCCAAAAGTTCAGGTTTGGATCATTACTCATTTTTTTGGTAGAAAAGTAGTGAATAGATGAATATAAATTTAGAAGATTGGTGTGTAAAAGTGTGAAAATTATGGAGTAAAAATTGGGTATTTATAGTGAGTAAAAATATATATTATTAATTTAAAACTATTAATATACAACGGTCATTTTTTTACCGTTCAACAGTACAAATAGCCAAAATCGAGTTTGTTTGTGGCGTAAAAAAAAATCACGCCTATAAATCACGGCGTGATTTTTTCCGAGAGGGGGCGGTGTTACTTTTCGATCACGGCGTGATTGGGTTGACACATAGGATCACCACGTTATTTTTGATAGTATACCGGATGACCTTAGATAGCGGACTCCCCTATTTCCAAATACATCCCATGCAAAACCCAGAAACACTTTACAAATAAAAAAAACACCATTTCCCTCAAAAATTCCATCTTGTAGCACTTTTTTTGTCTGAGGTACCCGTTCTTACATCAATAAATTAGATCTTGAGTCCCTCAAATGAAGCGCACTACTCAACTAATCTGTCATGAAAGTCGCCTTTAAAAAAAAAAAAAAAAAAAAAACTAAACTGACAAAAGTGAAGAAAATAATCAAAGACATCGTCACTTGATACCTACGGATAAAAAAATAAATCAAATTGCAATTATCTACGATAGAAAGATAGGTGTAATTTAATGTAAGTCTACAAATATCCTAGTTTTCTCATTTTCTCTGTTTGTATCCTTCCTACTTCCTAGCTACATGTCAGTAGTGGTTTTTTTCTTAATAAAAGTTTGCGTTTCAAGAAAAGAAAGAAATATTCACTTGCAGTCCGAGGCCCACATTCTTTTCAGCCCAACACCTTATTTGTTATAACTAATTAATTCTTAATCTTACTACTTTAATAAATGAAAATATATTCAGAACACGTGTCACTCTCTGGTTACTACTTATCTTTATTTTTTCGCCTCTCTCTCCTACTAAATATTAGATTTTCTATTTCTCTATCATATTAAATAAAAATCTTTATATTAATAAATCTAATTACAAATACTTATTATTTAATTATAAATAGTTATTATATCATTAACAAAATGAACTTAATATGAACTAACATTTATCAATTAAATTAAAAAATTAATACTCAGTTGAAAAAAAATATTTTAAAAACTAACTTAATAAAGCTTATAACTGTCACGACAAATTACATTTTTTAAAAACATATTTTGACAAATGTGTTTGTTAACAAATTACATTATATTTTATTCAACCGATGTAATATACTGCTTTATTCAACCCGTGTATTACACGGGTTTTTAAAAATATAAATTTTTTATTACTAAATATATAACATTTTATTTATTTAACCCGTATAATACACGAGATTTTAACCTAGTATTATATATATATATATAATTTGTATATAGGTTGTTTTGGTAACACATTGCAATTTTGTATCACCAAACCTCACACGGTTGTAATTTTTAAAAGTTTTATTTAATAATATACATCTTTAAACGCAAAAGAAGCTTATGTTTAAACCTTTTTAATTTCTTACTTTTTTCGTAAATTCTATTCAATTTTACTACGAATATACATAACTTATTTTTAGTTTATAACACATGTTGATATTTTCTTGGGTATATTACGGTTTTATCTTTTAGTTACACGGGACACATTTTGAGTTAAAAAGCATCATATACAGGCTTCCCCGCGGCCGGCGCTGCGTTCTCGAGGGGAAAAATTTATAATACTACAAAAGGCATAATGAGAAACAGTTATGTAAAGAGTACTTGTATGCTCTTTACGTTGTCTTTTTTGTCTTATATGATATATTTCGCATAGCCCCCTAAATTATTACTTTTATCCTTCTAGGCCCCTAAATTAAAAATAAAACTTTTCATTTAACAAATGATGTGGAACACACAATTGTAACGTAGTTGCACGTGATGTGGTACAAGTTATCTAAGCATTACGTGTACCATCGTTATGATTTTTTTTTTAAATTTTGCTCTAGTTCGGCATCGGACGTTTGCAAAATCAATTTCTTGTACATGATTTCATCAAATCCTATTCTACATAGGAAATAAATCATAAAATTGTTTATTCAATCACGTTATATTATGTACATCAATTAGCTGGTTGAACTAAAAGGGAACGCATTATCCCAAAAAAAACAAACTTCCTTCTTATCAAATTCTAAGAAGGTTAAAAGTCGAATAATAGAAAAAAAATGATTTCAATTTACGTGCATAAACGGATGATGTTGGTTCACCTAGAAACCTCTTTCATCTATTTAAAATAATTAACGTGATAAATAAAATATTTTTTTAATTTTTTAAAGATGGAGTTATCATGTTTAACTTATTTAATTTCTTTCCTTGAAGGTGTATACATTTTTATTGTAGTTTTATTCATTTATTTAAATTATTAAAAGTAAAATGTAGCTAGAATTACTCATTTCATGACATTAAACAAAAAAGACATCTAAATAAAGCAAAAAATAAATATAAAAAGGCAATAACAAATTCAACTAAAACATCTTTTCGAAATTATAAAAGTGCGCAAATTCACTAAACTTCGGATCAAGTGTCACAATCTCAATCATTAATTGATGTATGAGATATGATAATCAATGTGTAAACATATAAAAAAGGTAAACTAGTAGTTCATTTAGATTTTTCTTTGGGTTTGAATGGTAAATTTACTCTACTTTTAGTTTTAAATCACATCAAATAATTTATTTATTACTGAGTTTAAACCAATGACCTCTCATCTAAGAAGCAAAAACGTCTACTAAGTAGGCTAGTCTCATATTAACTTCATATAGAATTACTAGGATTTTTTTACGTTTAAAAGTTATTATAAATGATCTCTATTTTTAAAAGTCGTTAGAATAGTCTAGATTGGATAATTGTTTAAAGGTGGTGTTATATTATAACTCTTACGATTGAGAGTATAAGTATAACAGTACTCCATTATCTTTGGTTCATATTGTCACGTGGCAGTTTTTGATCTTCTCTCTTTTTCTATACTATCTTGATTAAACATTTTTAAAGAAAGAGGAGAGACTTTTAATGAAAGTAATGCATAATCAATCCAACATAGTCATGTTTTCTTAAATTAACGTAACATGATTATTATCATATGCCAAAACCAATGATTAATGATGTGTTCTATTTGACAAATCTGAAAATCAATGGATAAACAAGGATTTTGTCTTCATATGACGTTATAATCAACCTATAAATACAAAATATAACTAATTTATAAAGTGACAATTCCACAATAGGTCATAGGAAAAAGCCTAACAACCTACAAAACTATAATATTACTTTATTTAATATAAAAAATAATTAACAGAATATCTATAAAAAAAGAAATTAATTATATATTGTTCGCAACGGAAAATCTGTTGGTTAATTGGTGTTCTAGTACAACCAAAATGTTTGGGGTTAGAATCTTGCATGGTGCAGGTTGTGATATATTTATCCTAAAAAAACATATATTGGTATTAGCGTGTGAGCGAATTTTAAAATGTCACTAACAAAAACTTGCTATCACTACCGGGTATTAGCGACCAAAAAAGCCGGTCACAATATTAGCGAATGATTTGTGTCTGAAAGGAAACAGTCGCAAACTTATCAACCGAAATTAAATCGATCACCCATTTTATGATCTTTTCTCGTGCTGGCAAATCGGTCGCTAATTATGTTTAAAATATAAATAGAAAATAAAACACTAATACTGGAACTTTTTCTGGTATGAAGGTCAACAAACCCATATCTAGTTCCGCCCATGGTCACCACCCCGTCGTTACCCAACCACCACCAATTGGCGATTGTAATCACCTTAATCAAATTTTGAATACATAAAAGAAAGAAAATGTTTTTTTTTTCTTTTTTTAACACGGATTCAATTAACTTAGAGATAGAATTGTTTGTTATTTCTAAAACTGAGATAATAAAAATAAAAAGTAAAGGTATTTTTGAATAAAAAATATGAAAATTTTCACCAACTAAACACACTTAAGACAACACCACCTCGTTGCACATAGATTTTAACATCGTAACAAATTACACATCCTACAAAATTTGTTTAACATTAAGAGCTCGCATTGAACTATGTTTTAACTTATGAAAAAAAAACGTTAAGGTTTGAAAAAACAAGAAACTGCAAGTGGATATACCGTATGTCCAAACATCTCTTTTGTTTGTCTTAATTGGATTACTTGTCTTGAATGTTTCGTGCTACTTTTGTCATTTTGAGAAAACTAAGAAAGCATATTTTCATTGTAACCAAAGTCTAGTATCATACAAACTAACGGATTTTGCTACTTGTTTTTAATGTTTCTTTCGTAAATCAGGACATTAAACTTGGTGATTATTATAGTAACATAATTTCACTTTGTCACTAATGAGGCCAGTAAACTATTTATCATCAATAATGTCACTAAACCTAGTGACGTTTATTATACACATGCATATGTTATGGACTGAAACCATTACAAGTTATATTTTTGATGAATATATTTATTTGTTTTGTATACTACTAATATAGTCAATATGGTGGTTTTGGCTATTGATGGAGTATTAGTTTAGTGACACATTTAATAGCAAAATACTAGTTTAGTAACCCACTTAAAAGATTCTAAAAAAAACTAATATGATGATTGAGGAAAGGAAAAGGTGCACACCATGTGCTCTTTAGGTAGGGATGAACATTTTATATCGAGTATCGGTATTGTACCATAACAATAGATATGATACGGTATTCGGTATCCACTTTTTCAGAAGTTCAGTATTGGTGTACCGGTACCGTACCGATAGATTTAGTACGATACTCTTCAGAAATTCAGTATCAGTATTTTCAGTACCAGTACGTCTCATCCCTAGTTCAGGTTGGTATTCAGTATTTAGACTGTTCGAATTTGAAATTTTCAAAAAATGAATTCGAATCCGAAACAAATTTAAATTATGATCCAATAGACCTATTTGAATTTGAAATGCGAATTTTGGTTCATTCAAATAAGCCAAATGTGAGTGTACATATATATCTAAATATATAATAAAGGAAATATATGTATTTTTTATAAAATGAAAGTAAAAGTTAAATATAACTCGAATTCGAATATTTCTGTCAAAATCACAAATTCGACTAGAAAACCAAATTTGAAGTTCGAAAATTAAATTTAAATTTATTTTTTTAGAACGCCAAACATACACATCATTAATCCTAATACTAAATCTATACCACTGTTCATCATGTAACTCGAACGCTCAACTCAAGACAAATGATACCGCTATATACACACTCGAATACCATTAAGATATAAACTCTCTGGTTTAAATACATTTTTTACCTATAATTATTTAAAATCAAATTCAAATAATAACCACACTACCTAGGCTTTGAAAGCTTAAGAGAAAAAAAAATAGGAGGGGTGTGAATTGTGATTTCCAAAAGTGGCCCCTAGCCTAGGTTGCATCCAAAGCTCCCAACCACAAGTGGGAAAAACTTTTATTTTCCATTGGAATTGACACAAAACCAAATCTTGCTCCCATTGTTAGTTGCAATTATCCCAAATTCCAAAACAATCCCCATGAATAGAAGAATCAATCACACAAGAGTTCAAACAATATCAAAAGATAGAATAGAGAAAAGGAAATGTATGATTTGGATTTGCCCAATCATTTCTCTTCTCAAATTCTCATATATATATTTTTTTCTAAATGCTTTTATTCCAATTTGTGATGGTCCACACACCACACCACACCATACCACACCACACCTATACAAACAACAATAAAAAATCAACAATCGTTTCATATACCACTTTACCTTCTAGCACTTTTATTTGTAAAAAGCTTAAATGACTTGGTATATACGTCTTAATAGTGGATTTTTAATACTTACATCAATAATAACAAGGGGCGTCCAAAGAAATACTATTGAATATATTTGATATAAGATGAGTTTTAAAGCGGATTTTATAAAAGTAAACCAATAAACGGACAACGTACTTTAATCCAATGTTATGATAAAAAGGTAATTAATATGTTATATCGTTATCTTTCGAGTCTTCTTAATACATGAATTCTTAAATGCTTTCGAATAAAGTTTAAAGCATAGAGTTGTAAACAAACAGAACAAATATACTTGACGCTTTATTTGTGTTTGTTGAATGGACATGAACACATAAACGAACAAATTTTCTTGTTTGTGTCTGCTAAGAATACAGTTTTATGCGTGTATGTTTATGACACGCAAACGAATATATCAAAGTTAGGTACTAAAGAAAACAAAGACATAGGAAAACATCCAAATTCTTTCTAACAAACATTGCCAAAAAGGAATACATTCCAAAATCAAGAAGAGCAGAGAGAACAAATGTCCAAAGAGACATTAAAATGAAGCTTTACACATTGATTGTTCAAAAACCAAACGAACTTTTATATACTTATACTAGATCAATTATCAAAATGTATATTATATTAGAACAATAATAACATTAATAACAATAACAATAATAGCAACATTACAAGGCTTCTAACAGCAGTAAAACATCAATGAATGCTTCCTTGCTCCCCTTCAAACATCCACATCCATGCTCTTCTCAAGTTAGCTTCAGTAGCCATCATCACATCACTTGATCATTCATAACCCATGTAAAATTACCATTTTACCCTTCTCATGGTACACTACCTTCAAACATCAATGCTCAAATTAAACATGGTTTACCACCATGATTTGATCAAATTCTCAACGGATTCTTGATTTCTTGCCAATAATCCCTCCTTAAACCCCGAGGAAATTACCATTTTACCCTTTACCTCCACATATTCAACAAAGTGCACAAAATTTCATATATATATAACTACACAAGAACAAAAGAGAAGAAAAGCAAAGAAACTAACAATAGTAAAATTGTCAAAAGCTTGTGTTAAGTATGGCTTCATAAGATTCAAAACTTTTTTTTTCAACTTTTTCAATTTTTTCATTTTTGTAGGTTAATAACTTGATATTAAGATGTCACAAAGCTTTTGATCTCATCCATTAACGTGTAGAAATGCTCATTATTAGGCAAGAAATAGAACCCAATGGTAGCCTTCTTCAAGAACAACAACTTCACTTGTTGCTCTGCCTCTTCCAACCCTCTAACATATGCCAATTGCCAATCTTGAACAAGATCCAATCCAGCCACAACCACCAAACTTTTCGGAAATTTAACCCCTTTCAAATCAATCCCGTGTGGCCCGAATATGTTACATGCGGGATGATCGCGATCTTCCCCTTCGGGCAAGAAAGCCCGCCAATACCAATCACGATCTTGAACCCGAACGAAATATTTCCCATCTAATTTGTTCTCCGATTCTTTTCGCTCTTCGCCACCGAACAACGGGTGTAGTAATATGTTCCCGAGTACTTCGACCCCGGACTCCGCCGCGCGGACCGCTACGTGGTGGGCGATGTTTCCGCCGGAGCTGTCTCCGGCGAGGTACACGTGGACTTTAGGGTTTTTACCACTTAAAAGCCATGATCTTGAATGAACCCATTTTAGGGCTTCCCATCCGTCTTCATAAGCGCAGGGATACCGGTGCTCCGGCGACCGGCGGTAGTTTACCGACACCACGACGCCGTTGATTAGGGCGGTGAGACGGCGGCAGAACGTGTCGTAAATGGCGCTGTTAGCGGAGGAGTGAGTGAAGCTTCCACCGTGAAAAAAGATGATCACCGGGACGATTTCCGTTGTGCTGAGAGGGTTTTCGAGTTCCAAGATTCCGGCGCCCGGTTGCCGGCCGGAATCGGTGTCCGGTGGCGCGCATCTGTAGATTCGGTTGAGGAGACTGGTGGCTCGGTCCACGATGTCGAAGGAGTAAACGCCGTCCACCGGAACGGTGTTGGCGGCCACTTTCCGGTCGAGGAATTCGGCTAGTTCCCGGTTGAAAGTCCCGTCCGGTCGCCGGAGTATATTGTAAGCTAACTTGAAGTTGGAAATTAGGATCCATGTGTGAAGCGGAACTACTTTCTATCAACAAAAATTTTAAAAAAAAATTATAATTATATTTTCAGACGATTAAATCATGAAAAAATAAAAAAGCATAAACATTTTAGCTCTAAATAAATTGAAGAAAAAGAACACCCAAAAGAAAATCTAAAATTTTAAACTTAATTGATCAAGAAACATAAAAAGATGAAGAAAAAATTAAACTTTTGTTGGTGAAAACAAAAACAAAAAAAACACTAAATTTGATGAAATATAAATGGGTGATCAAAATAAAAAGAAACCCAAAACCCAGATTTTTTTTTTTGAATAAAATTAACAATATAAAGTTTAATCCATCAAAAAGATAATAAAAATGGAAACTTTTTTATTTAAAAGAAGATGTAAATCATGAGGAACAAAACCCCAAAACTATATCCAAGAATTACCAAATCAATCAAATAAAACCCAGAAAAAATAAAGAAAAAAAGGAACTATTTTGGGAGGAACATGACAAAAACAGAAGAAAAGAACAGAGTGGACAGACAGATGAGAAGAGATGAGAGGGTAAGTAATCATACCTTGGCTTCATTTGCGTTGATTTCATTACTGCCAGCCATGAATCAAGATTCAATTTTTATGGAAGAAAGATTAATAAATTAAAAGATTAGGACTTGAAAGATCTTGAAAAAGATGAGTGTTTGACCACACATAACTGATCTTTCATTTCTGGGTTTTTCTGAAACAAGATGAGACACTTGTCTGATGTAAAAAAAGAAAGAAGAAATAGTGGGATTTGAAAGTAGAGAGAGAAAGGTTGAGAGAGAGATGGGGAATTTTGCTTGTTTGAGGGGGAGGGGGAGGGGGAGGGGGAGGATAAGAGGAGGAGGGGGAGTTGTGTGTGAGAGAGAAAGTAGAGAGAGAGTCAAACATAAAAGAACACGGTGGTGAACGGAGACGAGAGAGACGACAAAGCAGGCGGCCGAAATACTGCTTGGAAATGGGACCCATGTACACACCACACCTAACACTAAAATGGTTTTTTTAAGGCCAACATCGAATGTTGTGACGACGCACCCTCCCGTTATATGGGAAAGCTTCGTCCAACTCTGACCAATATATTATTTTAACCGAACGTACTTACCTTACTTTTTTCTTGCTTCTAAATTTAACCAATTTTGGTCTTCTAATTTTTGTTTTGGGCTTTCTAGAAAATGGAAAAACTATATATATTTTTTTTCTATTTTTACTCTTTAGATTATTTGTTTCATCATGTTTGAGATGTAAACGGTACGGTTTGGTTTGGTTTGGTTTGGTTTTGTTTGGTTTTACTGTTTAATGTCTATATAACATTCGACTTCTCATACTTATTAACATTGTTTATCTGTGGGTTGCTTCCATTCAAACACGTTTAACCGTGAAATTTTTCTCTTATTCACAACATTATACTTGTGCCTAGGTTGATGTTATATGAGATGGATTATTTCTTATGTCCCTGTAACAAAACAATGTGTGAATTGACTAAAATATTACAATATGTCGTTGCAAAAAAATATGTAGATGTCAGACTAAACAAATTTCTTTTGTAGTGAATGATTTATTAAAAAGTTACGTATTTTTTATGGATGAATATTTGATAGAATTCCAAATAGAGTTAAGCATGAATCATACTTGTAATTTAAAATTTTTGTACTTAAAAAAATCAATCCAACTCGTCAAATCTGTAAATTGGCCGGAGTAGGCAGACACACCCAATGTGGCCGGTATTATCGTTTTATGTAAGGTTTGACATTAGAGTATCCGTAGTGGTGGCCTGAAGAGGAGGGACGTGAGCCACATAAGCCTTTCACGCCCAGGAACACCGCCCTCTAGGCGTGAAAAGGAGGCGTGGGGCATTTTACGGGCAAAATTGTGGTTGAATGTGGGTCTCATGGTCAAACTAGCCGTTAGGCTTTATAAAAAAATTAATTATTTTATTTTTACTATATATCTATCACATTTATTATTATTAGTTTTATTATTATATTTATTATTATTATATGTTCTTCGGTGTGATTAATCTCTACGGCAAGAGATATTTAAGGAGACCGGCGTTTATTTAGACTAATCGTACGAGTGACGATTGATTTATTTGTATTTTAATATGTTTGTTTTTTAATTAAATAAATTTGTATTTTGTTATCTTTATATTTTAAATAAATTTATTTGTATTTTAGTTAAATGATTAGTTAATGATTAAAAATTAAATGTGTGGCGTGAAACCACTACGCACCTTAGTGAAAATGGGCAGTTAAAACCCTTGTGTTGATGTGGCTCTGACGTGAAGGAGCGTGAAACACTACGGGTGGCCTTATAAAATCAATTTTGTTTAAGTACACAGTTTTCTCATACTTACATTATAGAATGCATGAATCATAGTGAATTGTAATTCTTTTCAAATCCTTGTTAAACTGTGTCAAAACCTTAGTATCTCACCAACTATTTTGTAGTTGACAGATTATTTCACACGTTTCAGGTTCTACAACATGAGACTTTATCGTGATCACATAGGATATTTGGACCTAGAATGCTTAATCAATTAGACTTGTATTCTTGCTATGTATTTGATTTATTCCTTGTATTGGAACCTTGAAGTTATTTAATAAAACTATTTAAACTTTAGTCAACCTTGTGCTATTGAACAACCGCGTCCGCCCCGACGTATAATCCGTCGTCGGTTGGGGTGTGACAAAAAGCACCTTACTTTGTTATATATATAAATGAAAATCATTTATAAGTCATTTGTTTGTAGTAACAAATAAACTAGTGCAAAAATTGTATGAACATGATTCAATTAGAAACTTAGATTCCTATTTAATGTCTTTTTAGTTGAACACCTTGGTCTAAACATGATGCAACCAATGTTTTGTACCGGGTACCGGTACTGATACCGTACCGATAGATTCAGTATTCACTTTTTCAAAAATTCAGAATCGGTATACTCTACCAAAAAGAATGCATTTGATGTGTTTTACCAATTAGAGGACTTAGATGTCAATTACATTCAGTTATGTGAAATTAATTGAAATATGGAAAAAACATATTATAAGATATAGTTTTTTTTCATTTTTATAATACATACTCGTGTTTTGCTTCCATTGTATTGTTATGTTAATATACTAGGTTAGAATCCCGTGTATTACACGGGTTGAATAAATGTAATGTTATATACTAAGTAATAAAAAATTATGTCTTTAAAAACATATGTATTACATTAGTTGAATAAACCTGTGTATTACACATATAATGTAATATGTTAACAAATACGCGCTTCAAAATATGTATTTAAAAATGTATTTTGACGTGACAGTTATAAATTTTATTAAGCTAACTTTTAAAACTTTTTTTTAATCGGGTATTAAATTTTTTTATATAATTGATAATTGTTATTCATATTAAATTTATTTACTTAATGATACAATAATTATTCATAATTAAATAATAAGCATCCATAATTAGATTAATAGTTAATACAAGAGAGATGCAAAAAAAACATATTGAGGAAGCACCAGAAAATGACATGTGTCACTCAATTTTACTTGTTTATTATATAGGATATATATTATTTCATTAACTTGAGGGGTGTAACCGAGTCGATTCATGCAAGAACCTTACCCCATTGTGTCACACCCTCGCCAAGGCGGAAACGCGAGGTGCGACGTTCATGGTTTCCAAAGCATATGATTACCACAAACACATGCATGATAAATGGATACATAGACAAGTTTAAAGTTTTACATTCCAAAATGTAAGTTGAGTTTACAAAAAGTGAAGATTTCGCAAATATGACTCTATTACAATGAGTTATACAAGAGAAATCTCCCAAAAGTTGTATCCATCGTGCATGCATTAATCTACATTGCTAACCTTGCGATCACGTTCAATTTCCTGAAAAACATACTTAAAATTGTCAACACGAGGTTGGTGAGTTCACAGGTTTAAATCAAATAGATCTTTGTAAAATTCAATTGTTCGTAAATAGTTCCAGTTGCATGTGATAATCAGAATAAGAATTGTTGACCCATTTGTAAACTAGCTAGGAATACAAATAATATGTTCCTACATGAGCCGTAACCAAACCATGACAATTGTACACGCCCCTAATTTCGTTATCCGGTTCTATGCGGCCATAAATCCTCCAGATTGTGGTTAGCGCGACTAACCATGACCGGGAGACGTCACTCTCCATAGTACTATTCATAGGACCCTAGGCTACAGTTAATGGTTACTAAATTTTTCCAGGGGACTTTAGCGGCCTCAAATCGTTTAACTCATGTAAACATAAAAGTCGAGTCTTATTCTCTTGTTATCACATAAAAATAGTTGTAAGTATGTTCTTCCCCCAAATATTTGAAAACAGTAAAAGGGGCCGTGAAACTCACCTTGTTTTTGTGTATGTTAGCAACGATAATTGTTCCAGTCAACCTTGACTATTCGTACCCTAATTACAAAAGGGTAATTCTTGTTAAGACCGAACGTCTTATATGCAAATTGTTCACCGACTTAGTAAATCTGATTGCTTTTGTTTAAAATATCTTCTTAGTTTTTCAACACTTGTTTCGTTATAAAACAGTTCTAATTTACTGCCCAATGGGACTGATGAACAGATATCGAAACTACCTAGTTTCGATTGAACAGGACAGACGTCGAAACTACCTAGTTTCGATTGGACAGGACAGATGTCGAAACTACCTAGTTTCGATTGAGTAAACTGGGTATCGAAACTACTGGGTTTCGATTAAGTAATAGGTATCGAAACAACCTAGTTTCGATTGAGTAAACAGGTATCGAAACTCCTAGTTTCGATTGAGTAAACAGGTGTCGAAACTCCTAGTTTCGATTGAGTAAACAGGTATCGAAACTACCTAGTTTCGATCAAACATGTGTCGAAACTATAGTTTCGATTACTGAACTTTTGATTGACAGAATCAGTCCTGCATATTTTTATGTTTTAATCTTGAATTTGACACACTTTTCTTGTTATCTTACTTGCGTTCGAACGATTTGTGTGTTTAGCTACGGTTTTAAAGAAAATAATATGGATGGTATCGAGTTTTTACCTCTAAACAGAGATGATGATTTTGAGAGAAACAGAGAATGATCTTGAGCTCCTTAGCTTGATTCTCGATAAAAACACTTGGATGTTTCGTATAACACCCAAAAGATAGATAACTTTGAGCTTGAAAATTGATGAACTCTTGAAAATATGATAAGGATGAAGGCGTTGATGTTGTTGCTGTAAAAAAAAGAGAAAAATACGGTGGAGTGTGTGTTTGGAATTGGTAAGTGATAGATATGATGGAAGGTAAGCTCTTGTCAAGTTTTAGAAGGCAAAAGGTATGGTATAAGGATTAAAGAATTTGAATGAGAGAAGTACAGTAGTGTGAATGAGGGGGGTCTTCTCTGGCTTCGGCCGAGAAGGTCAAGGGGGTGGGTTGGGTTAATTAACTTATTAAGGGTATTAATCTCAATTAGATTTTAAGTGTAAATTTATTTAATCCATTAAGTGTATTAATATTAATTAGAGTTCCAAATGGTAATTTAATTTGGTTTAGGTTCTCCACGGTATTATAAATTTATTAAGTTTATGGCTCGTTAACGAAAGATATTGAAATCTTGAATTGTATAATTCGTTGAGGTGATTATTTGTAGGTATATATACCTAAAGGTGACGCTACATGGTAACGTCTTCGAAAAGTCCATTATTTTACTTTTACGTATATTATATGATTTAGTCTTAAAAATAAATCATAGTTCAACGTAAATTTTATGTAACATATATATATATATATATATATATATATTTTTTTTTTCTTTTTCTTGGTTATTTAATTTAATCCCTAACGTTCGCATTTAGTCGGGTTATCCTGGTACGTGAACTGGTAACTCCTAGAATTACCAACTATGAAATGAGACCATGTACGGTTTTTGTTAGACCTTAATGTCCTTGTTTGTGAAATTAAATAAATCACAAAAACAATTAAAATGTAAACTTGTTTATAACATGTACGGATATTGACATGAAATGTCGGGTGTCACATTCTCCCCATGTTAAAAGAATTTCGTCCCGAAATTCAATTCGTGCCTTCTTGAATTGGTGTATCCTCAAACAGAGAGGGGTATTTCGTTTTCATTTGATCTTCTCGTTCCCATGTATACTCAGGACCACGTTTTGAGTTCCAACGTACTTTAACCAGTTTGATTCGACTACGTCTCAGCCTTTGAACTTTCCAATCTGAAATCTCAATGCAACTTGTCGTCTTTATGAATCTCATCAGGCGGTATAATTAACGTCTCGTCTGATAAACACTTCTTGAGATTTGATACATGAAACGTATCATGTACATTGCTTAGTTCTTGTGGCAACTTGAGCTTGTAAGCTACAGGGCCAACCCTAGCCAGTATTTCAAACGTTCCAACGTATCTAGGGTTGAGCTTACCACGGTTACCAAACCTTGCAACGCCTTTCCATGGTGAGACTTTTAACATTACTCGGTCACCAATTTGAAATTCTAATGGTTTCCGTCTGTTATCAGCATAGCTCTTCTGTCTGTCTCGGGCCGCTTTCAGACGGTCCTTAATTTTGAAGATCTTATCAGTGGTTTCCTGGACAATCTCAGGACCTGTCAAATGTTTTTCACCAACTTCCGCCCAACATAGCGGTGAGCGGCATTTACGACCATATAAAGCTTCAAACTGTGACATTCGGCAAATTCAGGTTAACTCCGTTAACACAAACACCGTTAGTTCAAACATTATTCATTGCAAACTCAGTTAGTCACACGTACATTGCATTTAATTAGGATTAATTAAATGTGTCAGTTAATTCACACACAACGGCAATTCGTAGAATTACCGGATCGCACTCGAGCCTAACCCGGAACGTTGGTGATTAATCAAGATTAATATTTCAAACAACTGATAATTTATAATTAATATAAATTATGTGATTTTACGTGATTACGTGACTTTACGTGAATTATGTGAGTTTTTGGATATCGTGCATGTTTATCAAATACTGATTGTGTTAGCTGTTTTTATAGAAGTTAGAGTTTTATGAAAATAATAGTTATTAAGATTTAATTATTAATTAGTATTAATTATAATTAAATAAGCCCATGGAATTTAAAAAGCCCGTTTTTCATTTAAAGCCCATGCATGCAAAAGTGTATATAAGGAAATTTATAAAATTTAAAACCCTAAACCCATTTTTCCCATTAGCCGTCGCAATCCCTCTCCCTCCCCTCTCTTCGATTTTCGGCCACTGTTCACGTCTCCGGCGACGGCTCCGGCGGTGGCCGGTGGTGGCGATCATACAGGGTGGTAGAGCTCGGCGACATGGTCGCGTGGATATATTATGGGCTCAAATCCGAGTTCGCATAATAAGGTTACGAGCCGCGCAAATCTAGTCACTGTTTCGTTTCTCCGGCAACTGTAGCGGCAGATTCCGGTGGCGGCGATCAGAGATTCTGAAAGGGCTCAGCGAGACGGTCGCGTGGACATATTATTCGTCCAAAACGGAGTCCGTTTGATATGGTTTCGAGCGACACGAAGATAGACATCGGATGCGGTAAAATCCGGCCACTGTTTCGTTTTCCGGCGACGTCGGCGGCGGATTCCGGCGGCGGAGACCAGTGGGTTTGAAAGGGTTTGGCAATACGAACGCGTGGACATATTATACGCTTAAAACGGAGTTCGTTTGGGTTGGTTTCGAGCTACTCGAGTATTTGACGCGCAAAACTGAAGGTGCTGAAAGACAGATCTGCGTTCTGGCAGCAGCGGTGGGGGCGGCTGCTGACATCGATAATTTTCTAAGGTCGAGTGTGACGAGACGAACGCGTGGATATGTGAATCGCGCGAAACGAAGTTTGGATGGTCGAGTTATGAGCGAAACAGGATTGGTATTTTCCTTCGGTGAGGGATTCTAACACATGACAACGCATACAAGTAATCTTTCTATCCATTGTTGCGATTTTTCAGAGTTTATACTGTTTATTACAGACCCGAGTCCATCCAAACAATAATTTTGATAAATAAGACACGATCATTAAACGTTTGTTATATGTTCATGTAATGATGTCACTAGTTATTACGTAGTAATGTATTTGATTCGTTGAAATCATGAAAATCGAGCTAGAAATCATGAAGTTATTATTAGTAGAAACTTTATTGAAAACTTGATTTTGATTGTGATACTGGCACATAGTAAATTGATTTGAATGATGTTAGTATGCTTAGTTATGCATATGAAAGCTATTAGAATTATAACTTGGCAAAAACCCGCATGATAAATCGAGCCTTATTAAAAATAGAAACTTTATGGATTTTGTAAATTGGTTTATATGCTATTGAGTTGTATGTTGTTTTTAAATGACACTACTATGTTGTTATGATGAATAAACATAGTTAAATACAACTTAGACGAGAAGCTGCATGTTTAGACATAGGTTGTCTAATGTGAACGTGTTATGATATGAACATGAACAATATGTGATCTTGATGTGCATAATGAGATGTAATGCTATTTGCACGTTTATTAGAGTTGAATTACATGTTGTAACGTAACGAAACCTATAAAACATATATGTTAGTACACTTTCCAAATATGGAAACTTTATTGAACCGAATGTGTCAATATTGAGCAATAGGCTTGCATGCTAGTATTTAAAGATAGTATGATGCTTATGGTGATTACCTAAGGTGATTTGACATGACAAATGGTATAACTCATGCGTTATAGGACAACTTTCCAAAGTTAGTAACTTTATCGTTATGTGACGTGCCAAGCTAGAAACTAAGCATGTATGTTGATATATGTTGAATGATTACATGTTGTATAGATTATATGAGCATGTTAGAAACAATCTTTGATGAAAACTGAAACGTGCTAACTACCTGCCATAAATAGAAACTTTATTTGCACTCAAACTTACGTAGAAAGTAATGTAACTTGCTTGTCTAGCATGATAGTATGAATACAACTAAACAATAAAACATATTACTTGGGTCACCAACGGGTCGTAGGGTCAAACCGGGTCAAAGTCAAACAGAGTCAACTCAACAAACATTTTACAAACACTTGAACAATGTTAATTGTTTGGAGTACTGGGTTTCTAGGAACCAACACGAACACACTCTTATGAACCTATATTTGGTAGGTTGCATTTAGAGTTACAACTAGGCTTTTCGCTTTCGCTAGTTTATCTAGCACGCTCTTTCAGGTGAGTTTCACGGCCCCTTTTCTTAGGTTTTAAACTTGGGGGAGAAAACATGGGTACGAACATTTAGATCTTACATTTCTTTTATATCACTTGTGTACTAAGCGCAAACATATCATGAAAGTCCTTACTTATCGAACCGTTAGTATATGGGTTAGCGAGGTAATCTTGAGTAGTACTACTGGGCATTGACAAGCCCCACCCGCGTTAGTCGCGCTAACATGACGGGAAGTCAAACGGGTGTAACATTGACCTAAACATTCACCATTGATGATGATAGTCATGGTGGGAGGCAGTACAAACATAAACAGTCAGCTTCGGTGTCGAAACGCTTTAGTAACATGTACTAGGTTAGCTACCTATGATATAAATTGAAAATGGTATTATCTAGTAAACTTTACAAACATTGAAACCTGTGAACTCACCAACCTAGTGTTGACACGTTTTAGCATGTTTTCTCAGGTAATTAAGGTACAAGCACAAGCTAAGGCATGCATGCATTCGAAGTCTATCACTTTACAACTCAAGAATTATTTATTTTAATTATCGTTGAATTGTTTATTTTGGCGCAATTGTTTTGGCGCATGTTTTTCATTTAACTTTTCGCTTCCGCAAGTCTTACATTAAATCAGTATTTTCATTACTAGTGTTTCATCGTGACTATGAGCAATACTAGTGGTTTTCTTAAACTCATATAGAGTCGTTCAACGTAACTGATGACTGAGATCCTGGTATGTCACGTTCCTAACGGTAAAACTCCGTTAGTGGATTTTGGGGGTGTGACACAAACGGAGCTGCTTTAATACTCGTGTGGTAGCTGTTATTATAGGAAAACTCTGCCAACGGTAAATGAGTATCCCAATTTCCTCCGAAATCAATTACACACGCACGGAGCATATCCTCTAAAGTTTGAATGGTCCTTTCGCTTTGACCATCTGTTTGTGGGTGATATGCCGTGCTCATGTCAAGACGTGTGCCCATGGCTTCTTGTAATGATTTCCAGATTTTAGACACGAATCTGCTGTCTCTATCAGAGATAATAGAAATTCTAGCCACAATTTCCTTGATATAAAGCTTTGCAAGTTTCTCGGTTTTATCCGTCTCTTTGATAGGTAGAAAATGAGCTGATTTTGTCAGACGATCGACAATTACCCATATTGTGTCATAACCGCTGGACGTCCTGGGTAACTTCGTGATGAAATCCATAGAAATATGTTCCCATTTCCATTGAGGTATCTCGGGTTGTTGTAACAATCCCGACGGTTTCTGATGTTCTGCCTTTACCTTTGAACATGTCAGGCATTTACCGACATAAATAGCAATTTCTCCTTTCATGTTCGGCCACCAATAGTGTTCTTTCAGATCCTTATACATCTTATCTGAACCTGGGTGAATGGAGTACCTGGACTTGTGGGCTTCGTCCATAACCAACTCCCGTAAATTACCAAAACATGGCACCCAAATTCTATTTGCAAAGTATAAAGTATCATCTGATTTTGGCTCTAACTGTCTGGTCATTCCTCGTAAACCTTCACTCTGAATGTTTTCTTCTTTGGTTGCCTCCCGTTGTGCCATCCGGATTTGAGTCGTGAGACTCGTATGAATTGTCAATCCTAGGGTACGAACACGGAGTGTTTTAACCCGCTCTTTACGACTTAAGGCGTCTGCTATGACATTGGCTTTACCAGGGTGATACTTGATATCACAGTCGTAATCATTCAGTAGTTCTACCCAACGACGTTGCCTCATGTTGAGTTCTTTCTGATTAAAAATGTGTTGGAGACTCTTGTGGTCTGTAAAGATAGTACATTTTGTACCGTATAAGTAATGTCTCCAAATCTTGAGTGCAAACACAACTGCGCCCAACTCCAAGTCATGGGTCGTATAATTCTTTTCGTGCACTTTTAGTTGTCGTGAGGCATATGCAATGACTTTGTCTCTTTGCATTAACACACCACCAAGTCCCTGGTGTGATGCATCGCAGTATACGACGAAGTTGTCGATTCCCTCAGGAAGGGATAAGATCGGTGCACTACACAGCTTCTGCTTCAGCAATTGAAAAGGTGACTCTTGCTTGTCACTTCAATCAAACTTCTTTTCTTTCTGGGTTAATGTGGTTAAAGGCAGGGCTATTTTTGAAAAATTCTCGATGAATCGTCTGTAATATCCTGCCAAACCCAGAAATTGACGCACCTCAGTCGAAGTTCTTGGTGCTTCCCAGTTTTTGATAGCTTCAATCTTGGTTGGGTCTACGTGAATACCCTTCTTATTGATGACGTGTCCGAGAAAATGAACCTCTCGGATCCAAAACTCACACTTAGAGAATTTAGCGTAAAGTTTCTCTTTCCTGAGTATTTATAAGATTAATTTCAGATGATGTTCATGATCCTCCTTGGTTCGCGAATATATTAATATATCATCAATAAATACTATCACGAATTTATCCAAGTATGGCTTGCACACTCGGTTCATGAGATCCATAAAAACAGCTGGTGCGTTCGTCAAACCAAACGGCATAACCAGGAATTCGTAGTGACCGTAACGAGTCCTAAATGCCGTCTTTGGTACATCTTCTTCTTGGATTCTTAGTTGATGATACCCTGATCGTAGATCAATTTTAGAATAGAAACTGGAACCTTGAAGTTGATCAAACAAATCATCTATTCGAGGAAGAGGATACCGATTTTTTATTGTCAGCTTGTTCAATTCTTGGTAATCAATACACATCCTAAAGGTTCCATCCTTTTTCTTTACGAACAAGACCGGAGCTCCCCAGGGTGAGAAACTCGGTCTTATGAAACCTTTATCAAGCAATTCCTGGAGTTGATTTGATAATTTCTGCATTTCAGAAGGTGCTAATCGATACGGTGATCGCGCAACCGGTGCAGCTCCTGGTACCAAATCGATTCGGAATTCGACTTGCCTCGGTGGTGGTAATCCAGGTAAGTCTTCAGGAAAAACTTTGGGGTAATCCTTAACGATTGGTATGTCTTCAAGTCGACGTTCCTCGGGTTTCTTCTCGACGACGTGAGCCAGGAACACGCAATAGCCTTTACGTAGGTACTTACGAGCTTTCATGCAGTTTATCATCCTCAATGTCACTCCACTTTTCTCACCTTTAATCGAAAGAACTTCTCCGTTCGGGAGGGGAATATGAACAATCTTCTCAAAACAAACAATCTCGGTGTGATTCTTCGACAACCAATCCATACCAATAACAACGTCAAAACTTCCCAAGTCAACAGGTAGTAGGTCTATACTAAATGTGTGGTTCTTAAAACATAAGGTACAACCCTGAATGACTTCTCCAGTTTTAATTAATTTTCCGTTTGCTAATTCAATTGTATAATTTTGGTCTAGTTTGCTAGGCTTAATACCGAGTAGGGACTTAAAGTCATTTGACACAAAACTCATATCAGCACCCGTATCGAAAAGTATAGAGGCATAGTGATTATTTATCGGGAACGTACCAGTGACAATGTTCGGATCTTGTCGTGCGTCACCAGCCCCCATCACAAATGCTCTTCCACGTGCCTGATTGTCGTTTCGGTTCTTCAACTTTGGACAGCCTTTTCTAAAGTGCTTTGGATCTCCACACTCAAAGCATCCCTGATTCATCCTTTCTGTTCCTGGGTTGACCTTTCCTGCTACTTGATTGATCTTATTAGGGTTCACATTGTTCCAACAGTTATGGGCTAGATGCCTATGCTTTTTCACTTTCCACATTGGGTACACCTTCCACTGTGATGATACCCACATTTGTCACACTTCGGTAGAGTTCCCAGATATCCTTTTTGTTCCATAGTGTTGACAGCGTAGGCTTTCATAGTTCCAGATCTCTTGTAAGTTTGATTCTTGTTTTGATTACTTAGTTTTCCGAACCATTTCCTCTTTTCCCCAGACCTTCCTTCCTCGGTCTCCTTCTTCTCAAACAAACCATCACGCACAGCATTATCTCTTAGTTTGAAAGCTAGAATTATAGCGCTCTTGGCATCCATAGGGTTCGATGAAGTTATTAGGCTTCGGATTTGAGGAGCAAGACCCCACAAATATCTTTCAACCCTCTTGTATTTTTGGGGTAACCATGTGTGGAACTAAACTTGCTAACTCATTGAATCGGTCAGTGTAACCAGCCACATCATCTCCTATCATTTGAAGATTCCACATTTCAGTTTCGATTTTCTGCAATTCATTTCGAGGACAGTACTCCTCGATCATCATGGCCTTTAGATCATCCCAAGATAGCTGGTAGGCAGTCTGTCTTCCCAAGGTTTTCATCTGAGAATTCCACCAGGTTAATGCTTTGTCAGCAAGTGTGCAAGTGGCATATTTCACCATACAGTCAGCTGTGCATTCACTAATATCAATTACAGATTCCATCTTCTCAATCCACCTCATCAGGCCTACTGCACCCTCGGTGCCATTGAAGTTGCGAGGGTTGCAGGATAGAAAGGCCTTATAAGTGCACTTCTTGTTCGAAGCATCTGTAGGGTCACAAGTCAATATTTTAATAATGTTGTTAACTTAGATCGCGACTGTGTTACAGAGGTGTTTACACATCCTATTACCTCCAGAACCTCCAGTAGTGCCACTGCCTCCTGCACCTCCTCCGCTACCACTACCATTTCCTCCGCCGTTATTCCGATTGGCTTCGTACTGCTCCAAGGCGGCGGCTACACGTTGGGATATGAGTTGCTCAACTTCTGCGGAAATCGTCGTGTTGTTTTCACCAGTAGTGTCACGCGGTGTCCTTCTTTTGGGTGCCATGGGTCTGAAGTCGAAATGGGGTTAGTGTGTGACGATATTCAGTGTCTACGATATCCGTACAATAGGACGATAAGTTATGAAATGCATATGCAATGAAAGACGTCTCAATGAGTCATTTAAATTATAGACTAGGTTCGATTTTTAGACTCCTAGTTCGCTATAATCAATGGCTCTGATACCAATCTGTCACACCCTCGCCAAGGCGGAAACGCGAGGTGCGACGTTCATGGTTTCCAAAGCATATGATTACCACAAACACATACATGATAAATGGATACATAGACAAGTTTAAAGTTTTACATTCCAAAATGTAAGTTGAGTTTACAAAAAGTGAAGATTTCGCAAATATGACTCTATTACAATGAGTTATACAAGAGAAATCTCCCAAAAGTTGTATCCATCGTGCATGCATTAATCTACATTGCTAACCTTGCGATCACGTTCAATTTCCTGAAAAACATACTTAAAATTGTCAACACGAGGTTGGTGAGTTCACAGGTTTAAATCAAAAAGATCTTTGTAAAATTCAATTGTTCGTAAATAGTTCCAGTTGCATGTGATAATCAGAATAAGAATTGTTGACCCATTTGTAAACTAGCTAGGAATACAAATAATATGTTCCTACATGAGCCGTAACCAAACCATGACAATTGTACACGCCCCTAATTTCGTTATCCGGTTCTATGCGGCCATAAATCCTCCAGATTGTGGTTAGCGCGACTAACCATGACCGGGAGACGTCACTCTCCATAGTACTATTCATAGGACCCTAGGCTACAGTTAATGGTTACTAAATTGTTCCAGGGGACTTTAGCGGCCTCAAATCGTTTAACTCATGTAAACATAAAAGTCGAGTCTTATTCTCTTGTTATCACATAAAAATAGTTGTAAGTATGTTCTTCCCCCAAATATTTGAAAACAGTAAAAGGGGCCGTGAAACTCACCTTGTTTTTGTGTATGTTAGCAACGATAATTGTTCCAGTCAACCTTGACTATTCGTACCCTAATTACAAAAGGGTAATTCTTGTTAAGACCGAACGTCTTATATGCAAATTGTTCACCGACTTAGTAAATCTGATTGCTTTAGTTTAAAATATCTTCTTAGTTTTTCAACACTTGTTTCGTTATAAAACAGTTCTAAGTTACTGCCCAATGAGACTGATGAACAGATATCGAAACTACCTAGTTTCGATTGAACAGGACGGACGTCGAAACTACCTAGTTTCGATTGGACAGGACAGATGTCGAAACTACCTAGTTTCGATTGAGTAAACTGGGTATCGAAACTACTGGGTTTCGATTAAGTAATAGGTATCGAAACAACCTAGTTTCGATTGAGTAAACAGGTATCGAAACTCCTAGTTTCGATTGAGTAAACATGTGTCGAAACTCCTAGTTTCGATTGAGTAAACAGGTATCGAAACTACCTAGTTTCGATCAAACAGGTGTCGAAACTATAGTTTCGATTACTGAACTTTTGATTGACAGAATCAGTCCTGCATATTTTTATGTTTTAATCTTGAATTTGACACACTTTTCTTGTTATCTTACTTGCGTTCGAACGATTTGTGTGTTTAGCTACGGTTTTAAAGAAAATAATATGGATGGTATCGAGTTTTTACCTCTAAACAGAGATGATGATTTTGAGAGAAACAGAGAATGATCTTGAGCTCCTTAGCTTGATTCTCGAGAAAAACACTTGGATGTTTCGTATAACACCCAAAAAATAGATAACTTTGAGCTTGAAAATGGATGAACTCTTGAAAATATGATGAGGATGAAGGCGTCGATGTTGTTGCCGTAAAAAAAAGAGAAAAATACGGTGGAGTGTGTGTTTGGAATTGGTAAGTGATAGATATGATGGAAGGTAAGCTCTTGTCAAGTTTTAGAAGGCAAAAGGTATGGTATAAGGATTAAAGAATTTGAATAAGAGAAGTACAGTAGTGTGAATGAGGGGGGGTCTTCTCTGGCTTCGGCCGAGAAGGTCAAGGGGGTGGGTTGGGTTAATTAACTTATTAAGGGTATTAATCTCAATTAGATTTTAAGTGTAAATTTATTTAATCCATTAAGTGTATTAATATTAATTAGAGTTCCAAATAGTAATTTAATTTGGTTTAGGTTCTCCACGGTATTATAAATTTATTAAGTTTATGGCTCGTTAACGAAAGATATTGAAATCTTGAATTGTATAATTCGTTGAGGTGATTATTTGTAGGTATATATACCTAAAGGTGACGCTACATGGTAACGTCTTCGAAAAGTCCATTATTTTACTTTTACGTATATTATATGATTTAGTCTTAAAAATAAATCATAGTTCAACGTAAATTTTATGTAACATATATATATATATATATATATATTTTTTCTTTTTCTTGGTTATTTAATTTAATCCCTAACGTTCGCATTTAGTCGGGTTATCCTGGTACGTGAACTGGTAACTCCTAGAATTACCAACTATGAAATGAGACCATGTACGGTTTTTGTTAGACCTTAATGTCCTTGTTTGTGAAATTAAATAAATCACAAAAACAATTAAAATGTAAACTTGTTTATAACATGTACGGATATTGACCTGAAATTTCGGGTGTCACACATTGTGCTCATCTCATTAAAATTTATGAAGCTCGAGATTGTCTCCTTTCAAATTTTACGGATTTGATACCGAATAGCTCACAAGTGGTTCTGTCTCTTTTACACCCTGACTGAGTTATTCCAGATGCAAGACTCGACGTGTTTAACCGATTATATAATCTGCAACGTGATGTTTTAACAGTCTTCTTCTTCATCGTAATTGTTGGCATTTCTTATGTCCTCCCATTTTCTTCAACATGCAACTAAGCTTCTTTATTTATTTAGCGTTTTATTATTTAAAAGAGAGGCAGGGGAGGTGTCAAGTGAGGACAACCGGGCTAGATTAATATATATATATATATATATATATATATATATATATATATATGTTCTTTTGAGAACCAACCATATGTTGAGAACCGAAAGAACCGCACAAAACGTGTACATATCGCTTTAGTGAAAAAAGTAAAATTCAACAACAATGTTTTATTTATCTCTTCCCACTCTTAGTTTGAGTTTATCTCCTCTCTCCTAAAATTTTTTAAGAAAAGTATAAAAATATGCATATATGCATTCATTTGTGCATATAGTGTGAGTGCATATATGCATTTAAAAAAACGACTATAAATTCGTGGTCTTTTAAAACCAAACCTTAAACATATTGAAATGTACATGAATTCTAGTCAATTTATAGTATAAATAGAGCAAGAGTTAATGCGGTTCTCACGATTCTCACGGTTCTTAACATATTGTTGGTTCTCAAAAGAACATACCCCTATATATATATATATATAATTTGAGGCCCTCTAAAAACGGGCCCTGGCCGGAGGTTCGACTCGAACTACCTCATGGCCAACCTTGTTTACCTAAAACAAGATATAAATGGATTTCTAGTTGAAATTAGCTTGAATCTACTCACGTCTAAACCTAATGGTTACACAATGATTAACCTTAACATCATTTTAATAACCGAATTAGTTGAACCGGACTATTATAAAAATCATAATAATAAAACATTAGTTATAGGTTCGGCTTTAATCAATACCCAAACCGACACACAATCATCCCTACACGAAATCTTATAACGTTTGTTTTAGTTGGTTGCTTTGTATTTCCACTCATTGTATGGTTCACAAATGTGGTCCTTTAATTATTCAACATGTTTTTATTCGGTATTTAGTTCTTATATTTGTCTAGTTCGAATCCTCTTTTGAAAATTTATTAACAAATAGTCTATTGTCGAGTGAAAGCAACTAGAAGGAAATACAATTGCCATATTCTATCACGTACAATCGTACAACTTCACAATCATTATCTTCATTTGCATACCCATAAAGTATTATCTTTAAATCATGTATTTCAAAGTTTTCATTAACCATACTTAAATTCAATGGTCCCAACCAATCCATTTTAAAGTTTAATGCAAATTAAACCTCATGAAATCCTTAAAGTTGATTTAGTTGTATGTAGTACCTAGGACCATTTAAAGATGTCTATTGGAGTGGCGGATCTATAAAATATTTAATGAGTTCGGCTGACTACGCGTATATAACACTAAAAAAAATCATGGGGGACGATTGCAAAATTTTATAAGAAGCGATCGTGATTTTAACGCGTATGTAACACTAAAAAACTAATGGAGAGGATGCCCCCATCTTTACAACGTAGCTCCGCCTCAGGTTAGTTGAGCATGGGCTTGCTTAAGCTCGAGCCTTGCTTGTCGTACTTGGGACCATTTTAAGCTTTTAGTTGAACTCGAGCTCACCTAAACTCGAGCTTTACTTGTTAAAATTAATAAAACTCAAGCTTTAGCTTTGGAAGAATTTAGTTAAAATAAGACAAATTTAGTTATTTTTTATTTAAGAAAAAAATGTCATAATTTTTTCCGTTCGTGGTGCACACACCATTTTCTGTAGTAAAAAACTAAAAATCACCTCCCATTATTGCTAACTTACAATTTTCATAATGGAAAGATTCTATGCATATAAGTGAAGAAAGTATAATTTCATTAATTTACATTTAACACCCTTGAAAAACTGTATTTTGTCCGTCAAGTTTAGAAAAATTGCATTTTAACCCTTGAGTTTGACTATATTTACACTTTATATACTAACTTACAATTTTCATAATGAAAAGATCCTGTGCATATTGTACAAGTGAAAAAAGCATAATTTAATTATTTTACATTTTTTTTAACAACGTGTAACATCCCAAAATGTCGAGAAATAAAGTTAACGAGTTCAAGCGGGCCGAAGTCGGGCCGGGTCAGTCCCGAACCGGGCTTGGGGAGGTCTCCCCTATAAATAGCCAGGGTCACCACATGTTTCTCTCATTTGCAATTCTAGAGAGAGAAAACCGTAGAGAGAGAAAGTGTCGGAATCGCACAAGATTGCACCCGCTCGTGTCTCTTGCACTCGTGAGAAGAACCTCCGGATCAGAAGCTCGATTCAGGTAACGATCCGACCTAAATCTGAGTTTTAGTTCGTTTTTGGGTTTTTCGGGTTTTGGGTGAAAAGACAAGGTTTGAACGGATGAATCTGATAAATAATCATAGATTTGAGATCCCTAAGGGAAAACGAACGTTTTGAATGCAAAGGGGTTCGGGATCGTGACATGATCAGACCGAATGCGAAAGTTAGGGTTTTTCGCGAAGAACAGGTCGTGCGCACTTGCTAAGTGCGCACGGAGCAGGTCCTGCGCACTTGCTAAGTGCGCAGGAGGAGGGTCCTGCGCACTTGCTAAGTGCGCAGGAGGAGGGTCCTGCGCACTTGCTAAGTGCGCAGGCAGCAGGGTCTGCGCACTTGCTAAGTGCGCAGACATCAGACTGGTTAAGTAAAGTTAGTATGTTTAGAAGGGTTAAACCGTTAGAGTCGGTAATGGTCTGATGTGTATGTAACTACTCAATTCAGATCGTACGTGAAGTCGTTGGACCTTCGTTTAGGACAACCGAGACTAGCTTATCAGGTGAGTTCTAGAAGCCCTCTTTTAAATGTTTTTATATAATGTTTTCGGGCTGGTGTGTACACGTATGAAATGTTGTTTTATAAAATGATGTTTATGAAACTACGTTTACGAAAGGAAATGATTTGGAACGAAGGGTTTATGGAAAGAAAGTTTATGAACGGAATGTTTACGAACGAATGTTATAAAGAAATGGTTTAATGAAAAAGTAAAGGGTTTTGAAAGTGAAGGAAAGGTTTTATGAAAAGAAAACAAAAAGGGGCAAATGTTTTAAAGAAGTCATTACAAATCTAATCTGTCGAATGAATGGAATTGACGAATGAAGTCTGGGAATGTGATTCCCAGCCTTGTGGTAGATTATGGACATCGAGCCATAGTTACCACAAGAACAACATGGGCAATGTCTCTGTGGCATGTCAATGGTTTTGATGTTGTACAACTGGTAAGGGAGTAACGACGGTTACTCGGGTGATGACGATCATCCTAAGTGAACGAGGTAATGGGAAATCAATGACGGCGATACGTAACGGTTGATTTCCAAAGGAAAGATGCGTGTTGGGCAATGACGGCGATACGTAACGGTTGCCCACAACATTAAAAGTTCCTACGGGGACATTGAGACGCGTAACGATACAGATTTTAGATAATAATGTATGACTTAAATGAATGTTAATGTTTTAAACAAATGATTGTGTTTAAATATGCGAAGGTTTACGAATGAAAGGCCCTGTTTTCTTATACGAATGTTAAACCCTATTGAATGTTTGAATGATGAACCATTTCTTAAAACGAACGAAAACTAGAACTCACCAGCGTAGCTGACGTTTTTAAGTGTACACATTCAGGTTAAGACAGGTTATGAGGATGGACGGTGATGCTTGGCTAGAGATGAAGAGTTATCCGACTGCTTTTGAAGACTGGCATCCCGTTATGTTTAGTTATGATGTAATTATGTTTACGCTTCCGCATGTATGAATAACGATTAAGTTATGTTTAAATGAAAATTTCCGCTGCGTTATCTGATATTCATGTTTAAGAACTGCTTGTGAATGAGTAAATCCAACAAGTGGGGCCTCCCGGGTTGGGGCCTTACACAACGAACATTGAATGTTGTGACGTCGAACCCCCATCACATGGGAGAGATTTAACACCCTTGAAAAACTGTATTTTGTCCGTCAAGTTTAGAAAAATTGCATTTTAACCCCTCAAATTTGTATATATCCCTCTTTAAACTTATAAAATTGCATATTTCCTCTAATCATGCTTCAAGAGCATTGTAGAAAACTTGTGTTTTGGAAAAATATACAATTTTACAAGTTTAGAGGGGAAGATAAACGGAAAAAAATTTATTAGAATGAATATTGAGGCGACACATGGCATAAAAACCTTTATTTATTATATAGTATAGATGATTATATGTTGCATTGCTAGCATGTATATTAACATCAATAAAAAATAACAACATACATGAAATGGCATCGGTTTATAAGTTAAAAGTGTCCCCTACTAGTCATATATTTAATCCGAACATCTGTAACAAATAAAAAAACATACAGTACATATGTAACGCGCTTATAAAAATATGTAACTGTTATATATTATTAAGTCTTTTATAAAGCACAAATACTCTATTTACTTGAATAAAATATGCGAGATATTTAATCGTCATATATTTTTTTACGAAAAGTAATAGTTTTACATTTCAAAATGCATTAAACATATATCAACATGTAAAGTTAACGACTTACCACTGCTAGTGACCCCCCCCCCCCCCCCCCCACACACACACACTATTTTGATGAGTTTCATGAATAGTTTGTAATGAGACTAGACTGAAAATTCGATTTATAGTTATGAAAGCCATGCGTATTTGTAAAGTAATTGATCGTTATTAAAAATCCATTTAACATAGACGAGCACATACATATGTAAATAATATGCACTTTGAGAGTAACGATATTCAAAGGAAATATATCATCATGACAACAATACAATGATCATGTGCAATGGAAGATAATTGACATTAACACATAACTTCATTCACAATCAGGTATGATAATATTAACAAAATGTAATGTCACCATACAAGTCAATTTATGAAACCAGTAATCCATATTGCATAAGTTGGACCACTTTGAATCACATATTGTAGAACTTAACGTGTCATAAGTCTTGAATCGAATTTCAGTCACCCATGAGCGACTTTGAATCGCATATCATGGAATCATATTTTAGTCACTCACGAATCAAAAAATCTCAAATTTCATGTATCATTCTAGTATTATTCGTAGAAGGAAAAAAATATTTTATGATATTAGTTATCAGGTTAAACATGTTATGACCTGTTAAGACACTACTTTTATCGTGTATTAAACGTGTCGGCAGGCTTAAGACATATAACCTGTTAAACTCAAGCCCAAACATGTTTAACTTCGTGTAGTGTCATGTTAATAAATCCGTGTCAGAAATTGACATCCTTAAGTCATGGATCACTTACGAGCCACATTAGACTATGTTGTGTTGCGGTTGGTTTTCGTAAATGTTAATAAACAAGCAAATTCTTCATACTAAAACAACAAACATGTAACTAAATAACTTTAACTTACTTAAATGTAGTTTAATAATATGAACATATAAACAATCTTCGAAGGGGTGTTTTGTGTAATAATCATATCAAACAAATGATAAATTTATTTGTTCAAATACAAATTAAATAAATTTATCATTTGTTTGGATTAAAATTAGTGGAACCTCTTATCTATTTTCACAAAAGTGATGCAAATTTAAATTTCACAAAACGAGTAATATGTGAATTTTAAGAGTTAATTTATGAGATGCGACATTCTTAAAAAAAATTAATAGAATATGATGAATAAAATGTAGAAAATTACTAACTCAATTTAAAAGATAACGTCAAGAAACAATATTTTTTATTATTTTTTAATTTTTTTTTGTGTTCAACCATCATATTGTATATTATATACGCTTTTAACCCGACTAGTTTTTTAATAACTTAGTTTCTTTGTTATAACTTTCGTTATTTACCTTTTCATTAAAAATGAAAAACACGACATTCTTTAGTTTTTTTTGTCAGCTTTCCGATATAAATTTTATTAAAAAACGGAAGTGCATTAAAAAACGAGTATTTTTTTTCGTACGCTATAGCGACTGTACATAATTTTTAGCCCCGCAAACGAGCCGAACCAAAATCTACAATGTCCCCGTCGTGTTGCGAGAGGAATCATTTTCCACCTCATAGTATATCTAATAAACACTTTTAACTCGTTTAGTTTTCTATTAATTTCGTTTTCCTATGCTAACTTTCCTTCGTTAAATTTTGTTTTTTAACGGAATGCGTCGTTTTTTTTTGCCAACGTTCATGTATACCTTTTATTAAAAATAGAGTTATGTTAAAATTCAAGGTTTATTTTATCGTGCGCTATAGCGAGTTTGTGTTTTAATATAAGTTTTTCCACCCCAATTAAGCCGACCCTGATAATGACTAGACTTCCGAAACAAAACGCAGGAGAAAAATAATCTAGTTATATTGAAAAAGTAATTATAACTTGGATATAAATGGCATTAAAACAGTTACATTTATATCGTAGACCGTATATGATATGGAATATGTGGAAGAAAGACAAAAGGTTGAAAAGGACGTAGTGATTTGGTTGAGAGCTTATAAATGACAAATGCTTATCCCGCGTGCGGCCGACGCTAAGTCACGTGGCGACAAGACGTTATACACTTCCTTTTTGCTTTTCTTTTTTCTTTTTTTAATATCAAAAAAGCCCAAAATTAAAGAAAACAAGCAATCATCAACACTTTATTTTTATTATTATTATTATTATTTTTTAAATTGGAATCAAAGATTAGAATCAAAGATATTACTTTTTATTTTATGCGTTATATCGGAAAATAGTTTTATAACACATTTGATTCCATAAATTTATTGAAATTCAAAGTTTTTATGTATTAAATAAACGATTGGTTGCGTCAAATGTTATAATTGTTTAAATAAAAATAATTCCACTTATTTTTCTTCGTTATTGTTTACTTAATATTTTTTATTAATTCTTAAATTTTTATTAGTATTAAATATCTTTTTTATAATTTCTAAATACTCATTATTTTCTTTATTAGTATTAAATTTGAACCGAATATGCAACCTGAACCGACCACTTAAAATTTAAAACATAGTGTTAAACTAGCTGGTTCGACCGGCCAACAGATCTAGAATCATAATTAACAGTTTTCCCGTTTAATGGTCAAACCAAATTGTAAATGCCCATTTGTCATATTATTTCTTGTACGATGCCAATAATTTCTTGCTCTTAAAGTCGCTTTTCCTTGTGAGGCTTTTATAATGTTACTAGCTTTAACCTTGTGTGTTTTACGGGGTAAAACATTAATACTATATTGATAAATATCTTAATAACTCTTTTTATATACAAAGTTGATATTGTATTTGTAACATTTTCATTTGGTTACATATTAAGATTATATGTATGGGAGTAATTAAAACATCAAAAAAACATTAAAATTCATTTAATAAGTTGTGCACTTTTTATAATACATTAAATTACTTTTCAAATAAAACCTTACAATGATTATTTACAAATTTGAAAATATTTCATTATATATAACATTTGGCGTGTTATTGATAATTTTTTCATGTTTACAAGAAATTAATAACTTGAGTTCATCTTTACTTTTAACTCTTGATAATCCAACATACAACTGATCATGAATAAACACTGGATCTTTCAATACAAACCAGCATTTGAAAGTGATTGCCCTAAACTTCTATTCGTGGTCATTGCAAAAATACAACAATTATATATTTTTTCTTTAAAGTTTTAATGAAATTCTTTTATATGAATATGTTAACCCAATTATAAGGATAAAATTGTGATAATCAATGTTGCTTCAAAATATAATATTCGATTCTATAACGCGATTACCTTGTGATTTGACCTAAATACTTCTTAAATTATCTTAACCATTTTTCATTAATATTTATTAATAGCATAACTGAAACACCGACATTTAAAACTAATTTATGGTTTGACAAACTTGACAATGTAAGTCCATTTAGAAAATCAGATGCTCTGACTGACGGATAAATCTCGCTAAACTTTTAATAGTAAGTCTCTAATTAAAAAATAATAATAAAAAGATACAAATAAAGTTTAAATTTAAACAATATATCGTCTTTGAAATTCAAAATTTAAAACTCTAAATTTTATAAATTTAACTCATTAATATTTCGACAAAATTAAATTTAAAATTCCAAAATTAAATATGAAAAACTTAAAAATAATAAATTATAATTAAAACTTGTAAACATGTTTTTTGAAACAAAATCTTTTCATTTAAAAAAATTAAAGTTTAAAATATAATACACTTTTTAAAAATAAATATTTGTAAGCTTCTTACTTTTATTAAAAACTAAGTATTAAAATTTATAAATCAAATTAAAAAATTTGTTCATAAATATCAAATTTAATAAAAAAAACTACTAATTAAATATTAGTAAACTTTATTTTAACACATATTTGTTTAAAATACAAACGTAGGATTTTCAAATTTTATATATAAAATTAAAAAAAAATTGTTTTTTTATAATAAAATTTTATAAAATCGTTTTTTATTAATAAAACTTTAAAAACTTGTTTTTTTTAAATCTCTTGTTTTTTTTTAAATATTAACTTTTGATGATAATTTTAAAAAAAATGTGAGCCAATGGTAATAATGATGAAAATTTTTATTTATTTAATTAAAAAAAGGCTAAAAATGAAAGTATTAAATGGAAGATATAAATGTGGTTTTGGGAAAAAAAAGTTGTGAGATGAAATATGGTGATACAAAGTGACAAAACCATTTAATTTTTTTATTAGAAAAGAGATTAGCATGATTGGTCTAAAAAAATAAAGAACTAATTTCTTTACTTTGGTTTACTTTCAAAATTAAACCTTAAAAAATTAAAAAAATAGTTGAAATTAGGTTATTTTTCTTTCCACATATACCAACTTTGCCACCAATCAGTCCTGTGATTTTTCATATTTTTGTTCTCTTCTTAGTCGATTGAGACTTTCATACAACACATTAACAATAACTAATTAGTTTTTTTTTCTTTTTTATTAATTTATTTATGTCATTTTTTATTACATTCGTTTATGATCCATATTTTATTACAAGAACTATATATAATCACCCTATGTAAAAATCTGCAAAAAGAATATCCGTATTTTTTATATAACATGTTGCATAACAGATCAAAAAAATTTATTAATAACAAAATGAGTTTTAGAGTAGATTAAAAATATTTTAGAATTTACCAGTATTAAAAGAGGTGTGATTGAAATAATATTATAGTAATAATAATTATTTTCCGAAATTTATTTTCTTAAATAAAACAATAAGATAAGATAAAGTGTCAAATAATAAAAGATGCAAGTGGTTTGCTAGCATCTTTTTAAGACAAGAGCATTATGAAATAAACAAATAAATAAATGTGTGTGTGTGTATATATATATATATATATATATATATATAATATGATGTGTATTTTTAAGATACGGAGACGTATATACAAAGATGAAATAAGATGTACTATTTTAAAGAAAATAAGGTTACTTTTTATAAAATTGTATGTAAATTTTAAAGAGTTTTTTTTATACATTTACTAAATAATCAAGATGTCAAATATCAAACTGATATTAAATAGAGAATGACGAGAATCGTATAGACACTTGTACACTTTAAGACTACGTGTAATGAGGCAAAGCCTCACGCCTTCACTCTCTCTTCTCACTGGGCCACCTCAAACACATACACATAAAAGCTCGTGACTCCGTGACTACACTCACATCCGATCATTGCCCCACGCCCCCTCTCACAGACGGGCGGCGCGGTGTTCCACGCCAGCCACGTCAACTCGCACCTCTCTGTCACGAAACCATTACAGATAGCCTAAATGCATCTATTTATCACTTTCACTATATATGCTTATATTTCATGCATTACGTATGAGTGTTTATATAATTCTTTAAAAAATTTAAGTTGGTTATCTAATAAAATAATACGTATATAAATTATAAAAAAGTATTTTAAAAGATTGATTGTTTGAAGAATCAACCGAGGACATTGAATTAGGATGGTTGTGGTGAATTTGGACACATTATTTGTCTCATTTGCAGGTGGCTATGCATGTGCCACACGCTTTCTCTCTACACCTCATCCTGTGTTCGATATTATCTTATTATACTCTTTTAAAATAAAATAATATAAATTATATTCCTTTTTCTGTAAAGCAAATGCAATTAAAAAACCAAACATACTCATTTTGTTTTTAGTTACTTTTTAACTAAAACATTAAGCAAAATTACCAATATCAAATATTTATTACTAACTTGTGAAAGTTAAATATGAGTGGAAAACTAACCATTGAAATTTAAAACTATTTAACATCTTTTATTAATAAAAATAAAAAGGTAGCATGATGTTTTTTCCCTTTAAATTAGTATTTGGTAATTAAGAAAATTTTGAAGTTTTTGTACATAATAAATTAGTATTTGCTAAACGTACTCATTCCTCTAAATTTTCATTCTACTCCCTCGTTGAAAAATTAGATAAAATGAATCATTTTTGTATTTTACTGTTAAAAATGATGTAACATAACTGATATAATAAAGTAAAGGATAACATGCAACAGGTAAAAATGAAAATGATATGATACGTTTAATCAACCTTATTAAGTTTCTAATTTATTTTACTAACAATCGTACTTATCACAAAATATGAAAATAATATTTGTTTCTCCGGGTAATTGCTTTCATCGATGTGATTTTCGAGTAATTGCTTCTATTCACTTTAATTCTCATGTTTATCATTCTATCTCACTTAAGGCAGGTATTACTGGATCATGGAAAAATATTGCTTATATCAATCGAGACTTTGGTAAAAAAAAAAAAGATATTGATCTTGATGATTTCATTCTCGGCTTGGTTGAAAACGGCTCATTTTGTACGAAATATCTACGGGCTCGAATGGAAGACAGTATTGAGACGGTTCGACGTTTTATTTGGAATGCTTGGGTTCCTGTAAAGGTAAATTTCTTTTGTTGTAGATTATCCGTGGATAGGATTCCTACTTTGGAAGCATTATCTAATATAGGTGCCAATTCAATTGTTTCCTCGTTATTTAGTTCATTTATCGACTCACCATCTTATGTTGCATTGTCATGTGGCTAAGGGAGTTTGGAGCTTAGTTCAAAATTGGATTAGAATTTGTGCTATCCCAAACCGTTAGGTTGAAGAACTGCTAGAGTTCTCATTCACGGCTTCAAAAATCGACAAGAAACATAAATTGTTTCATGCAATTTTTCTTGTTACGCTATGGTGTATATGACGGGCTAGAAATGATAAAGTATTCCAAAAGAAAATGAATTGGTCGATGATGATTTTTGTAATATCTATGGATCAAAAACATGATGAAAACGAACGGAGTCATAGATTGGTAATATTAGTGTAACTTTAATGTTTAATTGTAACTTGTTGGTATATTTTGTGTGTCTAGCTACTTGCTAAGCCCCTTCCTTTTCTATTTCAATTAAATATCGCTTTAAAAAAATTTGTTTCTGGCTTTGAATTGTATTTTCTGCAAACAATAAATAAAATTAAATGTCTTTAATTTAAAAAGGTACTACCTACTTTATTTTTAATGTATATTCATTTATTGTGTATAACTTTATCTTTTTTTAACGCAAATTTAATTCCAAGAAACCACTGCTAGCCTGGCTAACAACACAAACATAACAGAAACAGTAAAAATAAAGAAAACAGATCATAAGAGATACAGACAACAGACTCTACTTGTTACTAGAAATTAAAAGAACACCATTTTTTTCAATCAAGAGACTTCAACTTAACTCTGTATTTCAACCAAAGGAAACCCATTGTTTTTATTTATTCAATAACTCTAATGATGGATATCAGGAGACCTTCAAAAATGAATTTGTTCCTAGCTTTTTACAACGCCCAATAGGCTAGAAGAATAATAGAGAGTACTATACGTTGCTTGGTAGGGTGTAGCTCTCTGCATGTTTGAGGAACAAGTCCCTCACCGTGAAGACGTTATCGGTGGAAGCCTACACCAAGCTGAGATTTTTTTTGCCAAATAACCGTCTCTTCCACCTCCTTGTAGAAAACGCATGTTGCAGATGTGATTTGTATATTGCTACTTTGAAGCACACTTCTTGTAGGTATCCTTCTCGCCTCCAATCTCCACCCGGATATGTGTTATATTCAATGGTAACCAAGAATTCCATTTTAAGGTAAGAAATGAAAACGATAAAAATTAAATTTCATTATATTAAGGTAAAAAATTATAACAGAATTGTCATATTATCTTAAACAGTCTTTAAAAATAATATTTTTATTTTTACCTTTCCCAAAAAAACGTTTAAAAATCAAATGCAAGTTGATAGCCAATTTTAAAAAATTTAAGACGCAATGATTTAAAGCAAAAATAAAAAATAAAGGCAAATAATAATAGATGGCGTTTTGGAAGGTAGTGGGGGTGTTTGTCATGTTGTGGCGATTAGGTCAATTTCCACCCAACCATAATAAACTTTCTACATCTGTATAATTCTTTTATTATTTTTTTTTATAAAGATATTTGTACTATGTTTTAATATAAAATGCAAGATGCATATTTATATTAACTTAGAATTTACGTCTACACATAATATGAAAAATATTAATATATAAAATTTTATTAAATCTTTATATATATTTTATAACTGTAAAAATATATTATATATATTAAGGATATAAAACAAAATTCAAAATATGTAAACATTTTGCAATCGAATCACTTGTTTTGCCCTTGCTTTTGTCGGTCGATTACCTTTGTCTTGCTTCTACCAATTTATGTGCTAAGGTAAATAGGTGTCGATGGATTTTTATGAGAAAAAAAATATATGTTAGTTTTTTATGTAGAAAAGTTTGTTAATTGACTTTTGTAAAAAAGAGAGAGAGTTGATTTTTTGTGTATAAAAAATTGTTAAAGGACTTTGGTGAAAACATAAACAGAAAGTATATTGATTTTTACGGTATTTGCCCTAGTAAATTTCTTGTTTTTATCATGTGAAGTTTTAATTAAACCATAAAGGAAGAATTATATGTTACTTAATAACATAAAAACCAATATTTTGTTTAGATAATAATAAACTTGTTTTGTAATTATTGTGTTTTATATCATAAATAAAGACAAATATAATCATTGAAATAAAAAAAATTTGTAACAAAACTACTTGTATACTCAAGTTTTGTTTCAAATGCACTTTTAATAACTTAGAACAGAATTTCAAATACATAAATATTTCTAAATCTATTCAAACAAGACTTTTGTTTTGAGTAAATATGATTACTAAAAAACACTTCACTTTTTGACTAATTATTCGATTTTCCCTTTATTTTAAAGATGCATATGGGATATATTATCATGCATTATAAAATTGCATCATGCCTTCTAGAAGCTTATGTGAGTTACTGAGTTATATTATTTATCTTTAGAGTTAAATTTTTTTAGAATTACTAGCTTAGACGCATTCCAAATCTATTCTTACTTTTACATCAAATGGCCATCGAATAGGATACTAAACCACTTAGGTCTTTAGAGTTAATTACATGGATGTTCCGGTGATTATATTATTTTATAAAGTTGTCTAAAGTTAGAACTTATATTCTTTATTGTTCATTTAATCATAACATGTTTAATTTTTGACATTTTAAGTTTTTACGAAACAACAACATATACCTTTTTTTTCTTAAAAACAAAAATAAAGAAGCTAAAAAAAGCCCTTTTGCATAACAAAAAAAAAACAATCACAATATTTGAAGAAATTAATTGATGTTATGAAGAGACTGAATTGACTAACGAAAGTGTGATTTGAGGAACCCCATTTTTTATGGTTCTTCATCCTCCATCACCGGAGAAAAAGATCACCATAATCACACAACGGAATGTGATAATAGGATAATATCAAACCGATGGGATGAACGAGTTGAGCTTGAGATCGGCTATTAATAGTTTTTCAAACTTGAGTTCGGCTCATTTATTATTTAATTATTATATATATAATTATTTTTAGAGTTCCGAATACTCCCTATTATCTACTCAACTTCAGATCAACCCCTCCCCCCATACCACCACCGATCAAACCACCTTTGTCGTCATCTTATCTTTCTGAAAACTCCCCATTATCTCCACAACGTCATAACCAATCTGTGGAAAACCGACACAACCCAAAAAAATCCATGGAGTCTGGCTACTCAAATTCATGGATTCCTGGACAACCCAAAGAAACCCATGAAACGAGTTTCAGACCAGATTCATTGATCAAAATCGATTACAAGTCGTCAAATCTTTAAGTAAACAGGTTGTGAAAGAGCTTGATCATCACATACGACATTGCTCCATAATGAGATTAACCATCATATACGAGATTATACTTAGTTCGTTGTTATTTGAACTTTTTCTCGAACAAGTTCTACAACCGTCAAGCTGAGCAGCAAGAGTAAGGTCGACTGTTAGGGACACTAAAACGAGAGACTAAAACAAAGGCTTCCAGAATGTCGCGAGTGACTTTAAGAAGTTGTTATGTCGGACACATTAAGGACTAAGTTTATCGGAATTTGTAGCCAAGAGAATCATTGACAAGAATAAATTAAAACAAACACGTAAATGTGTAAGCAACTGAGTATACAAACACATAAAACAACTCGATTACTAAATAAAATTCAACTAAATGCTATGTTTCTCTAGTATGGTTTTAGAGGACAATGGTGCTATAAACTTCAAAGTTGTGGTCCTGTAGGTCCCGGGAGCCTCGTCGCGCAGCGGAGATAACACGGATCTGTTCTGTGATTTGTGTGGGAACCAAGAAACAAAGAAGAGAAACAAAAACAAAGACAAAAGACAATGAAACGATACGTAATCCATAACATAGAAGTCATCCCGTATTACAGACTATATACCGAAGGAGCACACATTTCTCATCTAAGCTCACGGTCCAGGGGTCGGGAGAGCTCGTCCCGACCCGGACACCTCTCAACCTAGTTCCTGAAGTTCCACCTACAAATGAGGCCATCATCTCATATTTATAGGGGAAGGAACACTACCTGCGTACTTGTCTAAGTACACAGGGTTTGGTCATGCGTACTTGACAAATACGCAAGGCAAAAGCCTTGCGTACTTACTAAGTACGCATGACCAAACTGGTGTGCAGGCTAAGTACTCAGGAACACCCTCCTGCGTACTATCCACGTACACCGATACATAAAATTTTATTTATAGTTACCAAAACATGCTTCTACAGGTCCAACCCTATGATTTTCTCAAAGTTAGGGACGAAAAGTGACATCTGAGCATACAGCTGGGCCCAATGGTGTTACAAACTACAAAGTTATGGTGTAACTCTGTAATTTCTCAAAGTTATGAGTCAAAAGTGAAATACGAGCATACCACACTAGCCATCCGTGTAATTAAGTTCAAAGTGTGTTTTAGTCATTAACAGTCAAAGTTAACGTCTATCAATTTTAGGGGCCAAATGTATTACAGTTTGCAAAATTATGATCCAATCATGTAATTTTCCAAAATTAAAGACCAAAAGTGAAACCATAACATACCAAATGGGCATCCGTGTAAATAACTCTATATTTTTTTATCATTCAATTTTCTGTATTTTTATTTTATTTAACTAGGTTAAAACTCATGCATTACATGGGTTAATTAAACACAAATTGTTATTAAACCTATTTTTTTAAATAAAAACATTTTATAAAATTAATTATAGAAATCATTATTATTTAATAGGAGAGATGAGAGAAACAAAAGTTATAAAAAATAAATAAATTTATATATAAATAATAAGAGAGAGACGTGAAAAAAATGTTAAAGATGCATGTGTGAGTGACACGTGCCCCACCAAAACCTTTATTTATTATACAGTATAGATTTTGAACACACTTGATAATGATGACCATTACAAAGCTAAAGATAAGAAATCATGAAAATATCAACAAACTTTATGAATAAATGTTGCTTGAATTATGTTGAAAAAAATGTGTTGCATGTTACAATCTAAAAGGGTATACTATGCGTACAACACCATCATTACGTCTATACAACACATATACATGTTATATGGGTCTTATAAGTAAAAGTCAAGCCGACACCAGTCGCATATATGTTGCCCAATACATCCGCATTATGTAAAAAAACACACGATACGACCAAAGATGGGGGCGTATAAATAGCATATCAAGCTAGAGACGTAATATTTAATGGGATGTGAGACTATACATCTTATTTTTGTTTTTTTAATAACATAACGTACACTCACAAAAGGCCTAAACAAAAAATAAATGTCAAAAATTTGCGCATCCGGGGAATCGAACCCCGGTCAGTACCGTGGGAGGGTACTATGATACCACTACACTAGATGCGCTTCTATGTTTTTATTTTATGAGAACAATTAATATATTAAATATTTGGTTGTATTAATTAGACGTGTAATTGAAGAAATATTTTACTTACCATGCGACACACGCCTGTATATTTAAATGCTTCTTCATACATTAGAAAACAATTATCATAAATAAAATAAATGAGAGTAAATTAACAACGATTTATTTTTAAATAAACAAATTGAAAAAATTGACATTTGTTATTATTCAATTAAAAACCATTGTGTTATTAAATAAACAATCGTAACTCAATCTGAATCTCTTATTTCTCAATTTCACTTCTTTCATTATTCAATGCCCTAAAAATTTTAAACTTGTATCAAGACGGTATTGGTATTTCTAAAAATTACCAACCTATTTAAAACCGATGGGAGTGAATAGTATCTACAGGACTGTACAGTTTGTAAGGCATGAGGTACAACCGCTTGGTGCGTTTTACATTGAGGGGTGGAAAGGAGGCCACGCATTTACTTCATTCCTCAATGTTCTTTCCAACGTCTTTCTTCAGAGAAAAGGAGCCGAGGGGGGGGAAGAGCGACCGCCGCCCCATGCCAACCTTCATCACCGGCCGGCCTTCGGGACCACGACCTACAGCTCAACCATCGTTGTTACTGTTAAAAGAGCCGTCGGAGTTGCAAATCTGGCCTCCATCGGAGTAGGTGTAGGTGCCGGTGAATAGTACCCCTTCCACCAGTATTCTGCCACGCCACAAACCACCACCATCGATTTTATCTGCAAAGTTGATTTTAAGGGTTAAAAGAAGTTCTCTAAGAGTGATATCATTGTTGCTCCATAGATTCTCTCTGCAAAGTTGGGAGAACAGGTAATATTCTTTCTATTCTACTCATTAATGGATCTTGAAACTATCCAGTTAGAACAATTGGTTTTAGTTCGTCTGTTAAGGGTGTTTGCTGAAGTAATTATGGTTTGAGTTATTAAAAAAACCCTAAATTTTAATTTGGGGATTTCACAGTTGATATGTTTCAAACTCAAAATCAACAGGTTCGTGTTGCGGTTCGTGCTTTGTGTCGGAGAATATGCAGAATTTGACAGGAGTTTCGGGTGGCCGGTTTGGGTAAAAAACGGCGTCCGGAGGTGAGAATGGTAACGGGATGACAGTTGATGTCGGCTTCATGCTCTGCATCTCCGCTTGAAGGTAACTTTGTACACGATCGGTGATGGCAACTTTCTACATTTTCATCTTTTCTAAATTTTGAACAAGGTTCTTCTTTATTTGATGTTAGGGTTTGTGGGTGTTTTGATTCAACTGATATGAACATGCTTTTTCAGATTCCAACTTTTTTTTCTTCTAATTTTTGAACAGCGTTCTTCTTTATTTGATGTTTGTGCTTGTGAGTTTTTCTTGATTTTAGCTAGATTCAACTGATATGAACATGGTTATACCACATTTTGACTTTATTTTTCTAATTTTGACCCGGGTTCTTCTCTATTTGATGTTAGGTTTTGTGTGGCTTTATTGATTATAAAATAGAAATAAATTTTAAGCAGTGGTGATTTATCTGAACCTTTTATATTGTAAATCAGCTATTTAGATGTAGTTTTTGGCCTTTTTGACCAAACAAAACATATTAAGATCTCAAATTGGATTGTAATCAAGATTTAGAGAGGAAAGTGGAAATTTAATGTATAAATTGTGTGAAAAATTCAATCTTTTTTTTCACTTTTGTCTAATTTTGAGGCGGTGTGAGGTTTCTAGGGCGTGTCTCAAAATTTGATTCGTTTGACGAGTTTGAGAATTTTACCCCACTTGTAATGAAATCGACCCTGAGTTAGGTTATATTTGTTTCGGAGTGTTGATTTGATTTCGATTTACTGGAATAGCAGCAATCGCAGGTGGGGACGGTTTCGCAGCTCATCGTCGGTGGTGTCACCGATACCGTTAGCAAGACCTGCAGTACTGCTTCTCTGGATCGCTTCAATACTATTTCAGGTTATTTTCAATCATCTTTTTTTTTTAATTTCTTTGATGTTTTTAGCATTAGAATCATTCTCTTAATTTTGGATCAAAATCATAAAATAAGCTAGCTGATTGAATTCTTTAACATCTTTTTTGTTTTTGTTTTAGATTTTAAAATAATTGTTAAACACCATTTCAACATCCTTAATCTAAAGGATAAGAGTAATCCGTCTTAATCTTTACTAATCAGTCTTGACCTTTTCACAATCGATTTCTCAGACTTTGAAGTTCTCACATTCACGAGTCATGCTGATCAAGTTCAGGTATCATGGCGATCTTTGAATGTTTCTGTTGTTTTTTTATTTGGAAATTGTAGGGTTTAGTTTTTATCCTTTAGTGAATTTATATGACTTATCATTCCTATCTATTTTTGATTGCTAATTTGCTCTTAGTTCATATCCATTTAATTTTGATTTCGCTTTTAAAGTTGAGGTAATGGGTGTTCGATTTTGATTTTGATTAAGGACATGTTAAATCACATATTAGCAAAATAGCTTATGCCAGTGATTGTAATGTGTGTGAATGTATGTAAGTGGCAACCAAAAGAGATATTATATGTAACAGTTTGTTCTAAAAACTGATATTACACGTTGCAGGGAAAAACTTTCACATGCATTGCCACAGTGAAAGAAATTCTAACAGAGAAGAGTTGGTATTACAATGCATGTCTCGAGTGTTCAAAAAGAGTTTACGCAAGTAGAGACAGATGGGCATGTCTATCCCACGGAAAATGCGATACACCAAAACACATGTAAGTCCAACAAATACTATCATTAACTTGAACAATCTAACTCTTTTAAAGACCATGAATGTATGGTTCTTGACAATGAAGCACTCTATGACATCTGTTTCAGCAGCACTTGAAGGCTCCACAATCCAAGCCGTAAGCATCCTGTTTTAATCACCAATGCATTGTTTAAATGTACTGCAAATGAGCTATTGAGTCCTGGGGTGTGAATTTTTGACAAGAACCAAATTCGTGATTTTGATTTTAGTCAAAACGGTCCGCAAACACGTTTAGCTAAACGGGCCGTTTTCATGTCAATTGGATTTTGGGTCTGATTTCGTTTTTAATTAGCATGACAATCCAACTTTAAAAAAAAAATGAAGACTTCATTTATATTGGATTTTCTTTTTTTTTAACCAACTTTTTTAATCCTAGAATGGCATCAGCTCTAAGCAGCCTTCTAAATCTGACTTTAGGTTATGTTTGATAGGCATTGCATTACTATTTGAGGGAATTTTAATTGGAATTTTGACTATTTTATGTGTAAATTGTGGTGTGGTGTAAATGAATTCCTGCAATTAATATTGATTATTTGATTCTTTATCATTTGAGTTAATTGTTAAATCATTTATGAAATAGTTATTTACAGGATAAGCTATGTAGTTGGATTGATCTATGCAGACGCTAACATAGAAACATGTCAAATGGGTTGACCAGGTCGAAATAACGTTTAGACGATGTTAGTTTTTTTCTCGATTTAGCGCGCCGCAACGCGCGCAGGATTAATACTAGTTATATTGATAAACCACACCATTTAAAACTATACATAACATGCAGTTATCAATCTTATATTACAAAAGAGGATATTTTCTAGAAGATAAATGTATGGAATTACAAAAGACATGTTCACATTTAAACTTCAACAACTAGACATGATAAAAACTTTTCATTATCCCAACCCGAGACTTTAATTCGTTCTTTACTACGATTGAGCAATGAAGTTATCATTCGTTATGTAATCATCCCGGATCAATAGGAGATTATTGTACAAACCGACCCAAGAAGACTGACACGCCCGGCGTATGGTAAGCTGGGGAGCGTACATACCCTAACCTTCCCAATTGAAACGCTCAAAACCGGTTAGTCTCATAGTTGACACAAAACATTGAAAATATAGTTCTTAAACCTTGAATATTTCAAAACATAAACATAAACATTGCAACAAAAGTCTTAAACATTAGAAAACTAACCAAGATAACGCCTTGGAATCGCAAGAAACTGATCCTTAAATACTCTTCTAGCTTTAATTCCTTGGATTTGTGAGTTTTCACCTTTTTATTCAACAAAACACACATATTTGCACACACTAAACTTCCTCCACAATTAGATGTTGACAGGGGTGTGCATGAGTCGTTTCAGTTCGGTTTTAGGATAAAACCAAACCTAAAATCGAAAGTTTGGTTTTGGTTTTTTCGGTTTTCAGTGTTCGGTTATTACAATAGGTTCGGTTCATTTTCGTTTTTTTTGATTTTATCAGTTGGTTTGAATTTTTTAGGGAAAAAATAACCTAAAATAATGAATTTGGGTTTGAACTTTTAGGCATAAACATTATAATATATAAGTTTAATAACAAATATAAATATTAACTTATTATTAATACAAATACGTATAACACAAATATACATACACTTCTTATATAGAAGCACACAACACAATACATTTATATTATAAAACATGCATACAATATATTATAAAAGTTTATATGTATATGTTTGGTTCGATTTTTTTGGTTTTCAAAAGATACAAAACCGAAACCAAACCTTAATTTTCAATCATAAAAAGTACAAAACCAAACCGTCGATTTTTAGTTTAGGTCAGTTTTTTACTTAAACCCCTACTAAAATTGCAGGAAAATTGTGAAAATAAATAATTATTAAATTTAATCCACTGAAGGCAGTCGATTGAATTCAGATAACCACGAGACCCTATTCATCATATCCAGTGAGCTTCAGGTAATTCAGAACAGAACCTCAATCATCGCTGTTTAATCAATCTAATTACTCTTCAAATCGTGTTCAATCAGAGTTTCGTTTTGTTGACGATGATGTAATTTGTTCCGGTAGTTCATCTCGTAATTTTTGTGCTTCGATCGATAAACCGGTCTGTTCGTTTCGTTTTTATCATTTATAGCCGATGAATACATTTAGTGTTAGGGTTTGTGATTCTAGCTTCTCGAATTCGTTGATTTGGTGGTTACTAAGCTCCTTTTAGTTCTGATGAACATACCACTTGAATACTTGATGGATTGATGATAATCTGTTACGATGCTGTTTAAGCTTCTAAAATCCACAATTAGTTATTGAATCAGCTTTTGTGAAGAGTAGATGATTTAGACTTTAGGCCTATCAAATTCATATAGAACATGAGAGTTTGACTTTTGATGTTAATGATTAAGTCAACTTAGGTTATGCATTCTATAAATTGTATGGGAAATATGATATATTGATATCTAGATTGAATTTTACTACAGATTTATTAAAAATAAAAGGTGTTTGTGATAAGTTTCTGATACGAAATAAACAATTGAGCTGGTAATTAGGACTAAAGAACCAGAAATGGAGAATAGTTTTTGAGGATTGCTAATCAACACACACTAACGCACACTTGAGAAGAGAAGAGTGGAAAATGAAGTAACTGTAGTTTTTTTTATCAATCTCAATGACCTTATGGGTGCATTACATCTTCTGTTTATACCTAAACAATACACCTGTTGCCATTAACTACTTGTCTAACTAACCAACTAACTAACTTCTACTAACAATCTTGCTTACCCCTCTCATCAGTAGGAACACTTATATGGGCATAGCAGGAATATAGACACGTATCCGTTTTTAATGAATACTTAATCATCTTTGAATCTGAAATGCGTATCTTCGGGAAGGAGACATTTGGGATATGAATATTTGTTTGCAGGGATTGCAAGGTGAAAACTGGGATGATATGAAGGAGAATGGCGTGATGCTTGATGCTATTCTAAGACACGAATCGTTTGCAGAGTGTATATGTTAAGATGTTCTTTAGGGCTTGGAACACTGCCTTAGGTGACATGGGATATGCTTTGAGTAGATTGGAGATAGATCCAGATTATTCTGATAGTGAATCATCTCCTGTTGGAGATGAAAATGACAGTCCCCGATCTTCATGCAGAATGATTTGGATCATGAAATTGCTCAGCAGACAAAGCTAAGGTCAGCACCCCATGAAAGATTAAAGCGGGTTCTTTCACGAAGAGAGGAGTTTCCGGTTTCGCCCGTGAAGATGCTAGCGGGTCGAGAAGGGAATTATTCTGGCCGTGGACGGTTTTCTTCAGCAGACCGTTGTCATATTCTAAACAAATACTTGCCTGTTAAAGGTCCTTCTGTTGTTGACCAATTGACTACCCGGGCTTATGTCTCACAATTTTCAAACGATGGTTCCCTTTTTGTTGCTGCATTTCAGGTATTTTGCTTTTTGTTTATAATTGAAGTTATGATGATCTAAACACAATTTGAAATGAATTTTGTGTCAAGAAGTTTATTAGGTTAAGATTGTCTTCACAATTAAGAGCTACTGTATGTTCTAAACTGGTAAAAGATTTATCCTATTTAACAGGGAAGTCGTATTAAAGTTTATAATGCTGACATGGGGTGGAAACTTCAGAAGAATATTGTTGCTAAAAGCTTGCGATGGACGGTTACTGATACATCTCTTTCACCAGATAAACGTTTCCTGGTATACTTTTCTTTTTAAATAGTTTTTCTCCTGAAAGTGATTCACATCCAGTTATAGGTTGTAGTATAGAAATGTGTTAACCACCTGTTCATAGGGTGTTATGACTATCAATTGATCATGGAATTTGTTTCAATATTTAATGGATTATCAAAAGCATTTCGTTACAATTTATTAGTTTGTATGGTTATTTGAGATATAGACATTATTGCTACTTGCAGGTTTATGCGACTATGTCTCCTGTTGTCAACATTGTTAATATAGGATCTGCTGCAACAGAGTCTTATGCAAATGTAACGGTATGACTAATGAACTACATTTATCTTGTGAGTAGTGCTATGTGGTTTTTTGCAGGCATGAAATCATGTATTATTTATTCATGCTTTTACTTAATTAAGGTTTCATTCATGTCTTCAAGCTCCTCACCTTTCTGGTGTATTGATGTTGAAAACCGAACACCTTTCTGGTGAGGAGCTTGAAGATGTCCTAGCCCTACAAGCGAAGATTTGGGCACGTCTTAGGAGGAAATGAAAGTTCTTAAATTTTTATGTAATGTTTTTAAATATGACGTGGCAGTGTGGAAATGTGGAACCACGCCCCTCAAATGTGGAAAATCCGTGGAAACTGATGTGGCAGTGTGGAGGGGTGTGGAATAACCATACCCCTTGTGATACCGATATCGAGCCGGATCCTGACCCGGAATCTGACCCGATCGTTGCAAGGCCTGACAATGACCCATGTCTGGATTTGGGTTAACTGGTGGATCAAAAATGCTTTGGAGATTGTTTGGATTTCTTTTATTTTTGAGTTCCTTTATTTTTGGTTTTTTATTTTTGTGTTTTATCTTTTCTTGATTGTGTTCCCATATTTAGTTATTTGTAAGGAGATTAAAACCTCCGAGGATTTCAAGTTTTAGGGGATTTTGATATTATTAATATTTTGAAGGTTATTTGGTTTCTCTCCTACTTGATTCACATTCGATTCGTAGTTCATCCGTATCAAGTGGTATCAGAGCTTGATACTCATGGCCGGTCAAGGAAGACAACCCCGCAACACCACCCGTAGGGGCGTTGGTCGCGGTGGCCTGCCACGAGACCCAAAGGATGACGAAATTGAACGTCTTCAACAAAGGATTCGAGAATTAGAAGTCCAATACTAGGAGCAGCAAGAGGAAACCGAGTCGGAACCACTCGTCTGGGACGATGGTTACGAGGAGGAGGAGAATCCTTTCGGCCGTTCCCCACCCCGCTGGTTCCGTGAACCGTACCCAGAAGATCCACTCCGAAACCTCAGCATGAGGGTCGAAATTCCCGAGTTCGAAGGAAAGGCCCAACTGGACGATTTTATTGATTGGTTGAGCACAGTGGAGAGGGTTTTCAAACTTAGAGACGTCCCCGATAATCTCAAGGTCAAGGTGGTCGCGATTAAGCTTCGAAAATACGCGTCACTTTGGTGGGATCATGTTAAAAAGAAACGAGCACAGGAGGGTAGATCAAAGGTAGAAACTTCGGCCAAAATGAAGAAATTACTACGGGCCAAGTTCCTACCCATCAATTATCGGCAAGATGCCTTTCTGGAGTACCACAGCTTAACACAACAGAACTCGTCGGTGGAAGTTTTCATTGCCGATTCGATCGATTACGCATGCGTTGCGCTGCGGATGAAGAGGAGGAGCAAGTTATTGCCAGGTTTCTGGGTGCCCTACGCCCTGAAGTGGCTGATATCGTGCACTTGCAGCAGTTTTGGACCTTTACGGATGTATGTCGGCTAGCCCTCAAGGTGGAGAAACAACTTCGTAGCAAGAGCCGAACCATAACCAACCCAACCCGCACCCCCGTATCATCTAGCACCACCCCAACCGCCACTAACCAGTCCACGACCGACCCATCATATAAACCCGCTGGGGGACCATCTAACACCACTAGTCCTTCAACTTCTCGGGTCGTGCGTTGCTTCAAATGTCAAGGCTTGGGTCATTTGGCTCGGGATTGTAACAAACAACTTGTCACTTTAGTAGAAGAACCGACACCTAGTTTTGATACCGAGGGGGAAGACGAAAATGCTCCAGATGATACGGCGATTATCTATCCAGACAAGGGCGAGTCGTTGGTCGTACAACGGGTTCTAAGTGCCGCCGTCGCTAAAACCGGTGATGATACGTTGTGGTTACGAAATTACATTTTTCGTACTAAATGTACAACAAAGGGAAAGGTTTGTACCGTTATTATTGACGGTGGAAGTTGTGAGAACATGGCCGCAACTAGCATGGTTGAGCAATTGGGCCTCGCGGTGCAGAATCATCCTGAGCCATACCAACTAACGTGGTTAAAAAAAGGTAACATTGTCAAAGTTAATCAAAGGTGCCTAGTCCATTTTTCAATTGGCAATAAGTACACGGATGAGGTGTGGTGTGAAGTGATCCCGATGGACGCATGTCATGTGTTGTTGGGTCGGCCATGGCAATATGACCATCGTGCCCGACATGACGGGTTCACAAACACATATAGCTTCAAAAAGGATGGCCTCAATATCACACGCACACCCCTTAATGTCCGTGACACCGTCACCGAAGCATTGATACTCACCAAATATGAGTTTTTGGATTATTCCAAAAATATTGAGCCTTCACTCATGTATGCTTTAGTTGTGGCAGAAGAAAGCACCTCCCAAAATGACGTCCTCTAAACGGTGCAGCCCCTACTTCATGATATTAGGGATGTTTTCCCTGATGAGATCCTCACGGGTTTACCACTAATGCGAGAGATACACCACTGTATTGATTTTGTCCTGGGAGCTAGTATCCCTAACAAGCCCTCCTATCGCATGAACCCAATCAAATTTGAAGAACTCCTTTGGCCTTGTGCATTTAGTTTACGTTTTCCAGCTGGTCGCTTTGGTAAGCTTCGGCCACGGGCTGACTGTCCTTTTCGGGTGCTTAAACGGATCAATGATAATGCATACAAGATCGATTTATCGGGTCACTACAATGTGCCCGCCACTTTTAATGATGCTGATTTGGTTCCTTATGTGGGGGACGATGATGTCGTGGACTCGAGGTCGAGTCCTTTTCAAGTGGGGGAGTATGATACCGATATCGAGCCGGATCCTGACCCGATCGTTGCAAGGCCCGGCAATGACCCATGTCTGGATTTGGGTCAACTGGTGGATCAAAAATGCTTTGGAGATTGTTTGGATTTCTGTTATTTTTGAGTTCCTTTATTTTTGGGTTTTTATTTTTGTGTTTTATCTTTTCCTGATTGTGTTCCCATATTTAGTTATTTGTAAGGAGATTAAAACCCCCGAGGATTTCAAGTTTTAGGGGATTTTGATATTAGAAACCATACATTTTGAAAAGAGTTTGTGAGTACGTGAATAGTAAACTGCTGTAATTGGTTTAGGGTTTTATTCCCTGCTTCTTGCTAAGACGTCACCTCTTTCTTCCCTTATTTAAATAAATTTGTTTCTGTGTCGTGAATTCAGAAAAACTTTCCATCTTCCAACAGAAAATCTTATCTTTATCTTTTTTGTATTATTTCAATTTTCATTTTAATGTTCTAGAAAAAAATCAAAAGTAAAAGCTTCTTTTTAATAAATTAATTAATTAATAATGCTTTAACAATTCTTTTATTAAAAAAATTATAATTTTTGAAGGTGGTTTAGTAATATCACATGTACACGTGCATTTGTAGGTGGTTTGTTATCGGCTAAAACTGGTTATTGGTTACTTTTGCAAAAGCTTTTTACTTATTTTACTATTTTGTTTTTTTTACATTATGGTGTAATTTTTTTTAGATGAAGCGTCATTTAAAATAGAATATTTTTAGGTATCGGAGGTTATATCAACTGACAAACGTGAAAAATGAGATCGAGACTGACTAAAAAACATCGGTAGCGGTATCTAACTATCTTTTAACATGTTTCGACATTTACAACCGAGTTGCCATAGTTTTATACATGTATTTTTGTGCTTAGCCATGTTAATGTGACGACTAAATCGTTTAAAGTCTGCATCCCACCGAGGAGCGCGGAGCAAAATTTATTTAATCACGTTACTTTTTCTGCTTAGTCACGTTAATGTCACCGCCTCAACCGTTTAAGGTCGGCTCCCGCTGTGAAGCGCGGGATGCAATTTCTAGTTATTAATATTTTGAAGGTTATTTGGTTTCTCTCCTACTTGATTCACATTCGATTCGTAGTTCATCCGTATCACCTTGGCTTGACTCTTTCATAGCCTGTTTGTTTCACCCTTTTAGTTAAATTCTGGGTTAATCATAGCTTTTACTGTTATACAACTATTGTTCCTTACACTTATAAATATGTGTTTTCCCAGTCATTCACAGATTTATTCGTCTCCTGTTCAATATGCTAAGAATCAAACCGCTTGTTTAGTTTTAGTATGTTGTGCTCCATAACTATGTGTCTATGTCACTAGTTAGGTTCAGATCTTAAGTGCAAAATAGTGTTTGATTTGTGATAATGATGATTTGGAAATTTGCAGGAGATTCACGAAGGGCTAGAATTTTCTAGTGATGATGAAGGGGGATATTCGTTTGGAATTTTTTCCGTAAAATTTTCTAATGATGGCAGAGAACTTGTAGCTGGAAGTAGTGACGATTCAATTTATGTTTATGATATTGAAGCAAACAAACTTTCCCTTCGAATTCAAGCACATACGGTAATAACATCATTAGCAATTATGAGTATGTATTCAGTTACTACTCTCTTTATCTTTATTTGTCTCTTGAACATAAGTATTTCCTTCCAGTTAAACCTTACATGTATAATAAACTCTTCCCATAGACTACCCTGAGGACTGTCCAAAAAACACATGCAATAACTGTTTACATTATGCTTGGTGAATCTACTTCATTAGGACTCTCTAAATGGTTTTCTTTCATAAGAATGGAATTTAGAAACAGTAAATTGTCAACCTAAATAATTGCGTACTTACAACTAGAGTTTGCAAAATGGGCAGGCTGGGGGGATTTGGCTAACGGGTAATTCGTTGGTACCGGGCAGGTCGGATTTACCCAAAACACTTTTCATCCAAATTTTTAAAATTTTCAAGAAGAAATAGTACGTCAATAATGATTACAAAGTTTTAACTTTAATCTAATTTTTAAATAGAGTTTTTTTCTGTGGTTTTATGCATTAAAAATACACTTTATGCGACTTGTTTGACCTGTTCCCGTTTTAGCTAGTTCCCGCTAGAGATAAAACATTAACCATATCAGTCTGTTTATAAGTAAATGGGTTGAGATTGCCACCTCTACTAACTTATAATGTTGTTACATGATGCAGTCAGATGTAAACAGTGTGTGCTTTGCTGATGAAGCCAGCCATCTGATATATTCTGGGAGTGATTATAATCTCTGTAAGGTAAATCCTTAGAGGTTTTATCTAACTTTTATATCTTTGTCATTAATAACATATATTTTTTTTCATTTGGAAATCTTTAAAATTCAAATTTGTTATTTTAAAAGGATGGGAATATTAATGCTTTTTTAGAAAGAGATGGAAATATTGGTATTAAGAATTTAGAATTTTTAGGTTTGGGACAGACGTTGCTTGAGATCAAAAGGAAAGCCAGCTGGAATCCTGATGGGGCATCTAGAAGGAATTACATTTCTCGACAGCCGTAATGATGGTCGTTATTTCATTTCAAATGGAAAAAGATCAGACGATTAAGCTTTGGGATATCTGAAAAATGTCCTCTAATGCCACTCGGTATGTTAATATCACAATATCCTATTATTTGTGAACACATCCGAAAAATGTCCTCTAACACCACTCGGTATGTTAATATGATAATATCCTATTATTTGTGAGCACATGCATTATCTATACAACATTATATGCCTTTAGAGGCAACAGAAACTGAGATTGTTATGCAATATCTCTTTTTATGACTTGTTTCTTTGTTCTCTCATAAACCTTAAAAATCTAATGTTGTGAAGATCTGTACACTGAATTTTGAAAAAGATTCTGGTAAAATCTCTGTTACCATCAATTTTGCCACTTCTTCAATTCTTAAATGCATGAAGGAAGTAGGAACCTGTAATTTCAAATTTTGGAGAGCTTGTTGAAATCTTTAGTTATGTGAGGAAAGTGCTAGGGGTGACTAATGAAACAGGATGTCACACCCCAACCGACGACGGAATACGTCGGGGCGGGACATGTAGACTGTTCAATAGCACATGGTCAAAACTAAAGTTTCATATATTAATTGAATCCAAATTTTTACAACACTTGTTCAACAAAACATGTACAATTATACAAAAGGAAAAATAAGGTACACTATAAATGTTCGATTCATTATTTAACTAAGTCCTCAATCCTATGTGTAGCATCTTGTAAATGATCTCAAGAGTTAGTACCTGAAACATGATAAAATGAGAGGGTCAACTATAAATAGTTGGTGAGCATACATAGGTTTTGACTCTAAATAGCATCAAAGTGTCGTGTGTAAACAAATCCATACAAGTCATGATTAATAAGGCAATTATGGGGAGCAACTATTGTGTAACCAAAAGTACAATCAAACATTTGTAACTAGCATGCAAAATTGTGTTGTCGGTAACAATCACCCCAATCTGGGTGGGTTTGTCAGACTCAATAGATCTATCATTGTTAACCGTCGGCTTGATTAGTTAATGATTGTACATGTAATTGCAAATAAGTAGTTAACACACCTAGCACTCAAACATAAAGCTCAAATTGCACACAAATTGTAAAGTGGATTTGTATTGTGTAGTTTATGTAAATCATTGTAAGTTGTGATCATGTTTCACCCCAAAATGTAAAAACAGTGAAAAATGGGCTATGTAAAACTCACATGTAATGATGGTGTAGATAGCACAAGAGGATAGGTAGCAAAGTGATCCTTGTAATTCAACAAAGTTACCTCGAGTGAAGGTGTATGAATTTGGGTTAACATTGTGTATTATGACTATGGTAGAGTCTAGGGTTTCAATGGATGTAAGTGTAGAGACTTGTACAACGAGTTCGTGTTGTATTATGCAAGGGGATGTGTATGTGTTTGTGTTTGTATTTGAATAAGAGTTTTAATAAAAATGTAAGTTTTAAGTATATGTTTTTAATAATAAATGATTTAGGGTTTAGGTTTGAATAACTAAATAAATTAAATAAGCTCCCTCTATTTATTTATTTAGAAAGTAGTGTGAAATTATATTCTATTCAAATATAATTTAAATAAATAACTTCATTTTATTCATTTACTTATGAAAATATATATTAGTATCTAAGAAACTAATACTAAAACAATTCAAACTCGAAGAGGATTTGTAAATGTAAAATGTATAAATAATAAATAAATTTATTTATTTATCATTTAAAATGGTATGTCCTAAAAAAATATATACATTTATATTTAGAAAATGTTTTATTTTTTTTAAATATAGATTAAATTTATCAATGATCTATAACCCTTGTTTCAAAGGAAGGTATTTTTTATAAAAACTTATCACAATATTTATAAAATTTGGTACTTAAAACACTTTGTTTAATAATTTAACAAGCGATCTAAGATTTATATATATATATATATATATATATTTATCTTTTTTTTTTTTGTAGAATTTTTGGAGTGTTAAAATCGTTTTGTAAAAATTAATTGGGGTTTACCCGGGTCGAACCCGGGTCTGCCCGGTGAAGGCATCAAGCATCAACCACTGGACCAGGGAAGCATCCCTGTCACAGAGTCGTTCCGAATTCGTATTAATGTGTCGTTGTAAGGAGGCCGGGTTCCAGTATCAAAATGAATAAAATAAAAAATATATATATATATACCGGTTATGGGTTTCGAACTCGGAATCAGGTGTGTAGGGGAGAGGGATCATAACCGGTTGAACAAGACTTGAATCCTTGACAGAAGGCAGGTGAAAAATGTTTTAGATACAAAGCCCCAACCCATCTCCTTCCCCAACCGTGTTCCTAAAAACCCTAGCCCTTAATTCGGTCGAATAGATACACGATCGATCTCGAAATCATGGGGCTTTTGATCCCCGGATAAAAACGAATCTATGAATACCGAGCTTACCTGAAATGGTTGAGGGATGGTGGTGCTCGGCTAGGTCGCACAGGTTCGGCGTTCTCGGTGCTTGTCAGGGTTCCAGAGATGAAATGCGTTTAAATTGAGGGTTGGGAGAGTTTGAAGAAGGTTGTACGAAGGTGTGTGTCCAGTTAATTCGTTCCATTCCACCTTAAATGCATGATTCGTTTATGAGTTTGAGTATGACAACTGTCGAGCGAGATACGCGTTAATTTGAATGAAATGCGAATGAATTGAGTCTAGGAGAGGGTCTACATTCGTGATAGGATCGATTCGCGTGATTTGCGGGTTCTATTACTCGTTTATTCCCTGATTTGGAGGTGATTTAGGCTCGGTTTGACTCTTCGAGTCAAACCTGTTTGAATTTTGAAATCGTTGAAAAGGTTGAATTGAAACGTTAAATTGGGATGGACACTGACCGATTTTCATTCGAACATACAAGGCAAGTCCAACAAACTCAGATTTGATCGATTTTGATGTGGAATTACATGGGCAAGGGGCTGTTTGACTTTTAAGAAGTCAAACTAATTGAATTGCTTGAATTATATCAAAATTTAGGGGGGGGGGAGGTTAGAGGGTTCAGATTTGGTGATGGGGTTCAAGATGGGAGTTCATTTGAAATAGGAAGGGTTCAAACTAATAAAGAGGTTCATTGCTCAAATAATTGACTATATATATATATACATATATATATACAAAGATGCAATTAGAACTTTATAAGGTTTATTTTAATTTAATTATCATAGCAAGGTATGTATATATATATACATAAATATACATACGAATGTTGAATAGAAAAAAAAATTAGTAATAAACGTGACATGATGGTTTTGGGCAAGTACGGGACTTCAAGTGTTTTATTGTTATACATAGTAAAATGAATAAAGAAAAATTATGTTTTCGAAAATAATGAATGTTACAGTCTCCCCATGTTAATGGATTTTCGTCCCGAAATTAGTGGGGGCTATTGAATCGGGAAGGAAGTGAGTTTGAGTTTTGATTGTCGGTTTGAGGAGTCTGATAGCTAACAAGATTAAGGTTCAAACCTCAAGTTAAGTATGAATGATATCAGAGGACTTTAGTTTCAAGAGAGTTAAGAAGAGATCCGTCGAAGGATCTAAAGGTGCAATGCATTACTTGGGTTGGATTTGACATAAATTGATGATTAGGGTTTGTTTAAGATGTAATCTAACATGTCCAGGAATTGTCAATGGGTAAGAGACTTCACGAACTTTGGTCTAGGTCAAAATAACATAAAACTTCACGTGACACGAACATCGCTACTTCTTATAATATGATAGGGCACTTATATATAGGAAGTACCATCGGCGTATCCACCATGCCCTTGTCATATCACATCCGTTTCGTTGTTACATATCACGATAGGTTTTAGGTCACAACACACGACAAAATTCGCTATCTTTTCCAGGCGCTGATTTTCATAATTCCGTGTGCACCCGTAATTACTCAGATCATCGCATGGTCCGTATAGATTCTTCCGTTGTGTGCGGGTCAAGAGGGCACAATTTCACTCAGTTCATGTCTATTGTTTTCACATATAAATTGCTAATAAGTAACTATGTCCCTAAATAGGCAGGTCTGTTAGCAACTAATGAGTAACAAGGTAGTATAACTTAAAGTTTCATAGTTTACTCGTGTTTGAACAAGAATACGTCAAACACCGAGTTGTTTTAAAGTCTTACAGCTTCCTCGTGTTTGAACAAGTATACGTCAAACCCCGAGTAGCTTTAACGTGTTATGGTTCTCAAGTTTGGTGAACAAAGTGTATGACCATACTTCATGTATATTGTGATCAATCAATTGTAACAATTGTAAGTAACCTAATTTCATGTATAATGTAAACACACAGCCTCATGTACGATGTAGTTAGTAATCAACTAGGTTTCATGTGTAACGTGAACAACTTGGCATCATGTATCTTGTAAAAATCAACTAAACTTGTATTGTAAGTAATGCAGTATCATGTGTATTGCAAGCAACAAATTTCATGTATGGTATTAACAACTTAGTACCACGTATTTGTAAACCAACAATCTTTCATGTGTAATGTCAGTAATGTAATATCGTGTATCTTGTAACCAAATAAGTTTCATGTTCAATGCGGACACTCAAGTATTATGTATCAAACAAACGATTGTTATGTATTGTGTGATCATTTTAGTATATGTATATTACAAACGACTACGTTTCATGTATTACATAATCAATCTAGTAGAACGTGTATTGCAAATACTCAAATTTCAGATATCATGTAATCAGTATAGCATTGGGTATATTGGAAGTAACTGGTTTTCATGTATCATGTGATCGTGTTGTGTATATTGTAAATGTGCATACGTAAGTTATTGAGTTTCGTGTGTGACATGTGCTAACGAGTTTCGTATGCGATCAAGTGCTGCGGAGAAGCGTGTTGTTTGGCGTTCATGTATAGTGTGGTGGTTAGGTTCTAGCTCTTCAAATCTCATTGAGGTTGATGGGGATGGTTAACGTCTACGCGGTATGGATCGTCTCTTGAAGCGGCAAGTGAAAGGTAACGAGGAGGTTCTGAAAACACTCAGGGAAAATATGATTACAAATAACTGATCTTTGTTTGTATATAGGTGATTGTAATTTGTTCTTGTTTGTAGATAAATATGGCAGTGAAACTAATTAGTTGAATAATCTAAATAATTGGACAATTTATAGGAAAATCTTTTTATTAAAATTTTTAATTATTATAAGGAGAATATTTTTAAGAGAAATTAATGGCTAAACAAGTAGTTGTATATTAATTTAGCCAAGATTTAGAAATAATTAATTTAATGAGAACAAGTCAAAATTATTTATCAATTTGAAATAATGCTTTTATAAAATATGTTATATTAAGTTTTCTTACAAGGTGAAAATGTTTATGGAAAAATTTATATTCCTGATACTCTCTAAAAGTTTGATAAACGTTTGGTTTGAAAATAACGAGGTGGTTTAAGTCTATTAGGATGAGTTGTTTACGAAAGAGATTGTCGGTAGTGTACTAAATCGTATTGAATGAAGAAGGTGATACTTGGAAAATCTTGATGAAAATATGATGGGTGAAATTCACGCTCAACGTGTCAAATCAATGAATAATAACTTTAGAGTTGGAATATATAAAATTGATTAAATGCTGAAATGTTAAACATTACTCAAAACATAGGGAAATGGTTTTCAAATTGGAAATTCAAAGACAATAAATAAAAATTTATGTTAACGTCTCTTGTAGCTTTCCACTAGAAGGAAGATAATTCCCAAGACGAGCATCGCTATGGTCACTCGGGTAGCCGATCTGGTTTCAGCTCTAGCTGTTTCCGTGCGATTCTCCAGTACTTCTTTTTCGAGAACGGAGGTTAACTCCTTGTGGTACCCTAATTGGTTTGCTAGGCTATCCATTCTTTGTCCTTGCAAGTCGTGCCTTATCTCATGCTTCATCCTTTGCCTCTCGAACTCTGAGGTCCTCACATATTGGTGAACATCATCGATTGGAATTCCCATAGCACTAGCAGGTGCCATGGTACGCCTTGCCCAAGGGTTAGAATGGTATGGGTCGGGCATTAGATATGGGTCTCGAAATCTTGGGCCGGTGTTCCTTACGTTAAGCCTTTGCCTAGCAGCTGCGGGTGTTGGTGACCGATACACAGGTGACCCGGTGTCTTCTTCCCAATCAGATTCTACTCCGGGACGGTATACTGGGGAGGAAGGAGAGTAGGAGTCCATGTCCAGCAGAAAGTAATGAAGTGGTTGTAAGTGATAATAAAATGCTGAGTGTTAGATATAGGAGTTCTCATAGGTTTTAGAGTTTGACTAGTCATAACACCGAGTCTTCACAAAAGTATTTTAGAAATACACTTGACCTATAAGCAATGCGTCCCTGAGGAGAATTCTCAGGAAAGAGGGGTGGGTCACTAAGACACACTTAAGTACCCTGTCTTTCCTTAGCCAGAATCTCTCATGGGCCTACACACTCTTCCAGCCATCATGTATTAATAGTACTATTGTTGGGCTCATGGTCATGATGAGACTTATTGTGGACTGGGCTTTGAGGCCCAAAAGTGAGGCTTATATATCGTAGTAGGCTTCTTCTGCTTGGAGAGTTTGTGGGCTTCTTGTTTATTATTAATGGATATTATGCCCAATAGTTTAAGTCTTTGTTCACAAGAGGTGATGGTATCATGTGTGTGAGTTCAAATGTGTTATGATTAATTTGATGTGTATGTGTGTGTGTTAAACTTAGGATAGTACTTTAAATAAATCTAATAGGTAGAAATAGATAGTAGGGAAGTTGGCAGGTAATGTGTCACAACGACTATTGGGTGTTGTATCCTTGGATGTAATTATATAATATAACATGTAAAAATATTTGCATCGAAGGTAATCATATAGCATGTAGGTAGTAACGAGTGTTAGCACTAGAGTTATCAAGTAGTGTGACACATAAGTCATCATGTATTGTGTCATGTAGTGTAATCACTTATGATAGCATATAAAAATACTTGCACAAGAATTATTAATGTAACATGTAGTAGCATGGCATTGTATGGGTGTCCTAAAGTTATAGTCTAGGTCAAGAGTGTCTAATAACCTAATTCCCTATAACCAAGGCTCTGATACCAATCTGTCACACCCCAACCGACGGCGGAATACGTCGGGGCGGGACATGTAAACTGTTCAATAGCACATGGTCAAACTAAAGTTTCATATATTAATTGAATCCAAATTTTTATAACACTTATTCAACAAAACATGTACAATTATACAAAAGGAAAAATAAGGTACACTATAAATGTTCGATTCATTATTTAACTAAGTCCTCAATCCTATGTGTAGCATCTTGTAAATGATCTCAAGAGTTAGTACATGAAACATGATAAAATGAGAGGGTCAACTATAAATAGTTGGTGAGCATACATAGGTTTTGACTCTAAATAGCATCAAAGTGTCGTGTGTAAACAAATCCATACAAGTCATGATTAATAAGGCAATTATGGGGAGCAACTATTGTGTAACCAAAAGTACAATCAAACCTTTGTAACTAGCATGCAAAATTGTGTTGTCGGTAACAATCACCCCAATCTGGGTGGGTTTGTCAGACTCAATAGATCTATCATTGTTAACCGTCGGCTTGATTAGTTAATGATTGTACATGTAATTGCAAATAAGTAGTTAACACACCTAGCACTCAAACATAAAGCTCAAATTGCACACAAATTGTAAAGTGGATTTGTATTGTGTAGTTTATGTAAATCATTGTAAGTTGTGATCATGTTTCACCCCAAAATGTAAAAACAGTGAAAAATGGGCTATGTAAAACTCACCTGTAATGATGGTGTAGATAGCACAAGAGGATAGGTAGCAAAGTGATCCTTGTAATTCAACAAAGTTACCTAGAGTGAAGGTGTATGAATTTGGGTTAACATTGTGTATTATGACTATGGTAGAGTCTAGGGTTTCAATGGATGTAAGTGTAGAGACTTGTACAACGAGTTCGTGTTGTATTATGCAAGGGGATGTGTATGTGTTTGTGTTTGTATTTGAATAAGAGTTTTAATAAAAATGTAAGTTTTAAGTATATGTTTTTAATAATAAATGATTTAGGGTTTATGTTTGAATAACTAAATAAATTAAATAAGCTCCCTCTATTTATTTATTTAGAAAGTAGTGTGAAATTATATTCTATTCAAATATAATTTAAATAAATAACTTCATTTTATTCATTTACTTATGAAAATATATATTAGTATCTAAGAAACTAATACTAAAACAATTCAAACTCTAAGAGGATTTGTAAATGTAAAATGTATAAATAATAAATAAATTTATTTATTTATCATTTAAAATGGTATGTCCTAAAAAAATATATACATTTATATTTAGAAAATGTTTTATTTGTTTTAAATATAGATTAAATTTATCAATGATCTATAACCCTTGTTTCAAAGGAAGATATTTTTTATAAAAACTTATCACAATATTTATAAAATTTGGTACTTAAAACACTTTGTTTAACAATTTAACAAGCGATCTAAGATTTATATATATATATATATATATATATTTATCTTTTTTTTTTTTTGTAGAATTTTTGGAGTGTTAAAATCGTTTTTTTAAAATTAATTAGGGTTTACCCGGGTCTGCCCGGTGAAGGCATCAAGCATCAACCACTGGACCAGGGAAGCATCCCTGTCACAGAGTCGTTCCGAATTCGTATTAATGTGTCGTTGTAAGGAGGCCGGGTTCCAGTATCAAAATGAATAAAATAAAAAATATATATATATATATACCGGTTATGGGTTTCGAACTCGGAATCAGGTGTGTAGGGGAGAGGGATCATAACCGGTTGAACAAGACTTGAATCCTTGACAGAAGGCAGGTGAAAAATGTTTTAGATACAAAGCCCCAACCCATCTCCTTCCCCAACCGTGTTCCTAAAAACCCTAGCCCTTAATTCGGTCGAAAAGATACACGATCGATCTCGAAATCATGGGGCTTTTGATCCCCGGATAAAAACGAATCTATGAATACCGAGCTTACCTGAAATGGTTGAGGGATGGTGGTGCTCGGCTAGGTCGCACAGGTTCGGCGTTCTCGATGCTTGTCAGGGTTCCAGAGATGAAATGCGTTTAAATTGAGGGTTGGGAGAGTTTGAAGAAGGTTGTACGAAGGTGTGTGTCCAGTTAATTCGTTCCATTCCACCTTAAATGCATGATTCGTTTATGAGTTTGAGTATGACAACTGTCGAGCGAGATACGCGTTAATTTGAATGAAATGCGAATGAATTGAGTCTAGGAGAGGGTCTACATTCGTGATAGGATCGATTTGCGTGATTTGCGGGTTCTATTACTCGTTTATTCCCTGATTTGGAGGTGATTTAGGCTCGGTTTGACTAAACCTGTTTGAATTTTGAAATCGGCCCTGAAAAGGTTGAATTGAAACGTTAAATTGGGATGGACACTGACCGATTTTCATTCGAACATACAAGGCAAGTCCAACAAACTCAGATTTGATCGATTTTGATGTGGAATTACATGGGCAAGGGGCTGTTTGACTTTTAAGAAGTCAAACTAATTGAATTGCTTGAATTATATCAAAATTTAGGGGGGGGGGGAGGTTAGAGGGTTCAGATTTGGTGATGGGGTTCAAGATGGGAGTTCATTTGAAATAGGAAGGGTTCAAACTAATAAAGAGGTTCATTGCTCAAATAATTGACTATATATATATATATATACATATATATATACAAAGATGCAATTAGAACTTTATAAGTTTTATTTTAATTTAATTATCATAGCAAGGTATGTATATATATATACATAAATATATATACGAATGTTGAATAGAAAAAAAAATTAGTAATAAACGTGACATGATGGTTTTAGGCAAGTACGAGACTTCAAGTGTTTTATTGTTATACATAGTAAAATGAATAAAGAAAAATTATGTTTTCGAAAATCATGAATGTTACAAAGGATGTTCTTGAGAAGACCCTAACTTCAACCATGGATATTTAACATTTAATATATTTATCCGGTTTTCATATTATTTGCTACATAGGGTATGTTGGGCATAGAATTTTCCTGGAAGCTTTTGTTTTTGAAAAATAAGTTTTAGCTTTTATTTTGGTAAAAAATAAGTTACTCTAAGTAGGTTTAAAAAATAAGCTCGTAGTTATTGAAAGCAATAATCACTTGACTAATAAATATATATGTTTCTGTCCTTTTATGTCATTTTACACTATTCAGCTAGAGTTACAACTATTTTTTACCAAACATTTTTATACCACTAAAAGCTCCAGCCCATGCTACATTTTCCAAACATACCCTTAACCTATTTCTTATTTATCCATTCCCATAGAAGGTTAAGATCCATTCACTATATGTTCTAGTCAACTGGTTTGACTTTTCTATAAATAAATACTATACTATTATTGAAAAAATGTGGGATTAAAGATCATGACAGTTAATTGATAGGCTGATAATGGTCATTTCAAAGTATGCTTCATCTAGGTTAAAGTTTTTAAATAAATTAAATTATAAATGCATATAATTATGATATATAATGTTTTCCTTTATTCTTTTTCAGAATTCCTGGGTTTAGGAACTATGAATGGGATTATAGATGGATGGACTACCCGCTTAGGGCACGAGATATAAAACATCCATGTGACCAATCTGTTGCCACATATAAAGGCCATTCAGTATTGCGTACACTTATACGCTGCTACTTTTCACCAGAATATAGGTAATTATACCATTTATGCTTGCCACAATTAGATTTCTACTAGCAGCACTTCTTTGTCAATCTGGTATAATTATCAACTAATTAAGATCTTTGTCTAGAAATTGTTATGAATATGAACTTTGCCATCATATTGTTGCCCAATTGATTGCACATCTTAATTAACAACTTGTGTACAACTATAACTCATATCATTGTCAGACGAAGCCAATACAAAATGGGTGGGTTGTGTAACGGGTAAAAACGGGTAACTTTTCTAGTAAAGTCTAATGGGCCGTATTGGGCTGACTCACTTTTTGGTCACTCTTGTTTGGATTTTACAGATGAAGTCTTAAATAATTAGAAAAAATTGTGTTATTACAGTAAATCAATAATGATAACTTTCAGCCAAATTTTCTTTCACCTTGGTTGAAATTAACAAAATTGGATCAGTATGTTGATCCTTGGAGATTTTTCAGAAGTGGACTCTTTTTGGGGATGGAAATAAGCTAGGATTAAGATGCCCTCTTTGTAAATTTATTTCTCTCTAGTGTGTGTGGTGGGGGTGGGGTTTTGCTATATTGATAATGGACCTTAACATGCTATCTGTTTATAATTTTGCAGCACTGGCCAGAAGTACATTTATACTGGATCTCATGATTATTGTGTTTATATTTATGATTTGGTACGTATCACACACCTAAAACTGCATTTCTTTTTCCATTAATTGCATCAATCTGTTGTTAGAATAACTTTCCCATCAACATAAATCGTTACGAGGTATTTAAAATCGTGGGATTCTCAAATGATATCTTACATACTAATGGGGTCAAAATGGGTAGTTTTTGGTATCAGTGGCTTTGGGTTGACCTAAAACAATTTTTGTCCAAATTCTTCTATAAATAATCACTGTGCTAAATCTGATAAAAATTGTTGTATTACTTCAATATTGATATAGTTTTTGAATAACTGTTGTTCTATAAATAATTGAGGAGACTTTATACATTAAAAATACACTTTGGGTGACTTTCATCCCATTTCCCTTTGAGCTATTTTTTTTTATTTTACCCGTTTGACCTTAGACATAAAAACATAACCCAAATTGACTCAATAATAAGTAAACGGATAGGAAGTGCCACATTTATACACCATTACATATGCTTAACATGTGTCAAGAGTAGTTAAACAATAATATTAAAAAAACTTGAAAGTATATCACCAACTTAAGATTGTTAGCAAAATCACTAGTTACTTAGCATGGCTAGGAGGCAAAGCGGACCAGTCGGGTGGACTTGGTAACGTCAGAATGGATTTGGGTCAAAACATGACCAGCAACGGTTTTTTTTCCAACTTTTTTGCTGTAAATAATTCATATATAAGATACGGTTTACAAAAAAAAATCGTTGTTTAAATAAATAAGACGAACTCTTTTAAATAGAACAGTTTAGGACATAGTGGCAACTCTTAAATGGGAACCCGTTCGACCCGTTTCACTTCTAGCTAATCTTCTACATTTGACTAGGCCTGTAAACGAACCGAACGAACACGAACATTGACGTGCTCGTGTTCGTTTATTTAATTTTAACCGAACACGAACACATAATCGAACACATTTTTTTGTTCATGTTCGTTCATTAAGAAAATGGAAATGTTCGTGTTTGTTCATGTTCGTTCGTTAAAAGCTAAACGAACACAAACGAACAAGCATAAAAAAACACAAACGAACATAAATGAACATTAATGAACACACATGAACAAGTCTAATACTTAATAATTCATCAAAAAACACATGTAAATTAGTGGTTCAAATGTACATGATTCATCCAAAAACAAATGAACACAAATAAATTAACATTAATAAACGAACATAAATGAACGAACACGACATGTGTTCATGCTCGTTCGTTTAGTTAAACGAACAAAAAAATTTTGTTCGTGTTCGTTCATTAAATGAACGAACATAAACGAACTTCCCGCCGAACAGTTCATGAACGTTCGGTTCATTTACATGCTTGCATTTGACCTGTTACCAATAAAATACAACCCGAAATGACCATTTCCATGTTAACGGGTTCATTTTAACCATTTTCAGGTGAGTGGGGCCCAAGTTGCTAGACTTGTGCACCATAAATCAACCGTTCGAGATTGCAGTTGGCACCCTTATTATCCAACACTCGTAAGTTCTTCATTTGATGGAGATATTGCCAAATGGGAATTCCCCGGTAACGGAGAGAACCGGATTCCGACGAACAACAGTAGGCCCCGCAGACGCTATTTGGATTAAATATTCTATCAAATAATATCTGTAAGTTGTTTTTCTCACTTAAATAAAATAAATTAAGCAACAAATGACTTGAGGAAATGACTTTTTGTTGTTGTGCAGTATACACCAATCTTTGTGATTTGTCTCATTATATTCTACAGAAAAGATGGTATATAAACTCTTTACATTGTAAGTTCCTTTTTCACACGTGTAACCGAGTATATGGGGGCGCACATGTGTGTATTATGAGGACGTGCTCAGAACCAATTTTAAGTAGAAAATCACTCGAAACGTGTAAACACTTGTACGTAGTGCTGGTAATTATAACGGGAGGAGAGAGCGCATGATGTTGTTAGACAACCGTTTTATGTATCATAGTTAAAACAATATGTACAAGTGTTTATACGACTTTTCCGGTTCTCTATTGTTGTATATTAAACTAGGGATTATAAGTATGTGTTAAAATATGTTTATATATGTGGTGTGGTCTCCTACATTGTAAATTTTAGACATCTTTTGCATATGTACGGATATATGGTGTGTTATGTATGATGTAAGTGTATGTATATGGCATGTCATGCAAACACATTTTACAAAAATCTTATTTTCAATTGCAGTTTATGACATTTATTCTAGGAATATATAAGTGAAACAATTCTAACGGTTAACAAAAATTTATTAAAATATTAATAATAATATTAATATACTTCCCTTAAACATTTAAGACATCTATTAATTTAACAATGAACATATTTTATTACAATGAATATATCTATAACAAAAATTGTTTATTTATTTATTTTTTTTTATCTTTTAACAACTTACAATCATTAAGAAATATCTTCAATACTTCTAAAATGAACTTGATATATCTTTTAATCTCGTCTTGCAAATAATTTTTGATGTGAAAATAACACAGACAAAGTTATCATATTATTAATAAATTTTGATAAAAATACACATTTCTTCGTTTATGTGTATTGAAAATTGCACTGTTCGTTTCTTAACAAACAACCAAACATACTCAGTAAAATCTTACTCATAGCAAAGCTACTGGAGTTGGTCGTCTCTTAAATTTAATAATTACACTAATCATCATTTTAAATGTTTGTTACAAATTTCGTCATTTTGATGAACAAACATTAGAATGAGGCTTTAAGTGCACTCATATGCAAAACATATACGGATATTTGGTCTTTTTACCTTTATCGTTTAAAAATAAAAAAAAGTAAAAAAATTGTGAATCGTTTCGGTTTTTTTTGTTAATCAAATTACTTTTTACAAGTTGTGGTTTTGTTAAATGAACCTAAATTCTTTAGTTTGCTGCTTCGGTTACGGTTTATGATTTTGTTAACAGATGGTTAGCAAAAATCTTAAAAAAATGAATTTGGGGCCTAAGACAAGAGTTTTTCTTTTTCTCTAAAACAATAGACGCGCCAAAGAATGAGTAATCAATTAATCAATAATCTTTATTCAAGTGGTAAGTATGTTGTTATTTACATTCACAATGTCGAGAGATTAGACCTATGGAATCACTTGTGAGGGTGTCTACATACCCGGCCCAAAACCTGTCGGGTATCTATCGGGCATACCCGTGGGTAATCGGGGTATACCCGCTAGTTTTGTAAAAATACCCGTTGGGTATTTATAGGTTACAAAAGCAGATTACCAACGTCAGTTGTTATGGAAATATAAATACATAATATAATTAAAAGGAAATATAAATATATAACATAGTTAAAGTAAATAAATAAAGGTTATTATTTCGGGTATATAATCTGGGTATGCTTTATCGGGTATACTATCAATTCCATACCCACAAAAAAAAAGTAATCACATATCCGGTCTCTTACCTGATCTCATACCCGTCTCAGATGTCTCGGGTTTCAGGTTTCAGATTTTTCCATCGGGTTTGGGTTTGACTGAGATCCCTACATAAGACGGTTATGCATCTCTCTTTCTTTCTCTCACTATATCTTAATAGCATTACGTATAAATGATTACGCTGTTCTTGCCGTTATCTATTGAGACGAGAAGTATTAAATTGAAATATGTTGATAAAGTAACAAAAAGTTTTCCGGATTTGAAGATTAATGTATTCAAACGTAGCCACTATATTCAAACCATGCAAGTAAAAAAGGAACCCCTCGTGGCCTCGTTCCATATACATTAATGTGTTATTGAGAATTTAAATTAAAAAATAAAAAAGAAAGGGAACCCATAAGGGAAAAAAAACTAAAACAAATTTATTCAAGTTCTACGTTTGAACGGGCACGAAATATATTTAAAGATTGATGGATGAGTCTAGATACATATAACGTCTAGGCATGTACAATGTATACCCAAAAACGAGTGGAACTTAGATTGATTTTCTATAACAACTCATAATCTACTTATATTAATCACATAGGCTTGTTTTTAGTTATTATTGAATTTCAAAAATATAGCAAAAGTGGTTATCTATTTATTGTATTTTGATAGAGTTAAAATACAACTGCTAGCTTAGTATAGTGACAAATGTGTATACTCAAGACTTCAGTAGAAATGAGGAGGTTTTGGGTTCAAGTCGCACTTGTGACAAAAAAATGGGTCAAGGTTGGGCCGAGGGGTTTTCTCACCTATGGTGGATTTCCTCCTGAGGGAGATGATCGGGTGGATTAGTGACCCGTCAGTGATTGAAATTGCCGTTAAAAAATATTGTACAAATGGCCTCTATGGTTTGATCAAATTCCACATTTGGCCCTTAGTTTTAAAAACTACAAACTTAGCCAAACGTTTGTGACCTGTTGAGCCTTTAGCCCCTAAAATTAATATCGGATAGTTTTAACGAAAAATTAGCTCATATGTAATTCACATAACTTATGATTGCAAAATTAACCCTAAAAATAAGTTAAAATTAGTAAAAATATATAAAACTTAGTATTTCTTATCCTACAATCCTAATAATGGATCGTAGCAAAACCCGTCTTAGTTAAGCTCGAGAAAGATAGTTTGAAATTCATGTCCGCACGTAGTGAACACACAAGCTTTATTTTTCCTAACTAATCAAACCAAATTTGCACACCCATCAAGGAAGCTGTTGACACCTATAAATCCTTACAAGTTTAATCATCTAAAGGGCGAACCCGATGCTTGACTTAGCTCCCGTATTTACGTAGGGACCGAATCGCTTCTCAATCTGATATAAACATCATTACCCTACACTTTATACAAGAGGTTGTTTCTACGACTTGAACCCATAACTTAAACATCACAAGTTTTATCACCTACTAATATGAAACATACTTTCACTCACTCACTCACTCACTTTTTTTTTAACTCTTTTATCAATGTAAAGGTAAACTTATAAATTATTAGTTATATATATATAATTTACCATTGCAAATTTAGCTAAAAAATGATTGATAAGATATAATCAAATTAACGTACCAAAACAAGAAAAAAACAACAAAACAAACAGCACACACCGCACCTGCATAATGTCTCACGCTACCAACTCCACATGTCAATTATCATCTATTTCTCTACAAGTCCGTTGAAAATAAGATAAAAGGCAAATAGTAAAAACTTTGTTATTATTATTATTATTATTATTATTATTTTTATCAAAGAAAACATCATTAAAAAATAATTTTTAGGCTAATTTGTATGGTTATACATGTTTTATTTTTATAACAATGAAATGAACACGAAAATTCTATATATTTATTTTACATTCCTACTCATCCATTTTGATATATTTTGAGGTGATCATAGGCTTTTTATTTGGGAAAATATGAAAATGGACAATTGACTAGGAATATTATTAAAAATGGACATTCATATTTAGCATACTGTTTCATGGACATTGGTTATGACAGACGGCTAAAGACGGCTAAGCTAGCCGACTAAAATTTCAGTGCCAGAATTCCATTTGTCAGAGTACGAACCAATAATATGGCGACACGTGGCAGCTTAGTCATCTAATAAACGGCTATAGCCGTCAACTGTTTTAGCCGTCTAATGCATTTAGACGGCTTAGCCTTCGAAAACATTTTTTGAAAATTTTCGGAGGCTTAGCCGTCTAATAGACGACTATAGCCGTCTAAATGCATTAGACGGCTAAAACAGTTTATTTAGACGGCTAAGTCACGTGTCACATGCTTATTGGCTCGTACTCTGACAAATGGAATATTGGCACGGAAATTTTAGCCGGCTAGCTTAGCCGTATTTAGCCGTTATGACCAATGTCCATGAAACAGTAGCCTAAATATAAATGTTTATTTTTTAGTATTTTCTTGATCAAATTTTTTCCTTTTTATTTTTGTTGCGATAGTCAATGCGTGTTATTTGTTAATTCTACTAATTTCTTGACAAGTGTGCGAGTTATCAAATTTTATATCGGTATATGATTATTATATATTTAGAGATGATCGGCTTTCAATGTTTTCAACGTGAATTGCTTGCTTGCTTGCTATATAGTATGTTTGTTCATGATTGCCTGCTTCAAGCAGTACATATCATGACTATACAAAATAAATTAAATCTGCAAATAGATATTTTTGTTATTTTATAATATTTTGGCATTTTCTATCCGGATTCATAATAACTGAAAATAAATATGTATTTAGTAAGTTTAAAGATAACAACTATAAAACACAGTATTATTAGATCTTTTTGTTGTCTGTTGGTTAAATTCTATGCGTTGTTGTCCTAATAGGTTTTCTTAGATCTAGGGTCTCTCTAAAATCAACATCTTTATCTCAAGCTATCCATTGGAAAAGATGTATGGTTTGTATATATCACACCATCCTTAGACCTTACCGACTATTAGTAGGAATTTTACTACGTATGGCTATTGTTGTTGTTTTGTATTATCTATACTATATAATAAATAAAGGTTTTTTCATGCCACGTGTCGTCTCCATATTCAATCTCATTATTTTTTTCATCTCTCTCTCTTATTAAATGCACATTCATCTTTTAACAATAATATATATTTAAAGAAAATATTAATTATACTAATAAAACACATTTATTTTAAATTATCCCTTATGAAACTTTGAAATCTAATTATGTAACTTTAATTTCCAATCAGATAATAAATGAAAATCAAATTAAATTAAATATTACTTAATGTATTTTCGAAACCCAATTATATATTTGTTTTTATATATTTTTAGTTTTGTTTTATATCCTTAGTATATGATACATTTTTACAGTTGTAAAATATACAAATAAAGATTTAAAAATTTTATTTATAGATATTTTTCATCCCGTGTGTATACGCGGGATCTAAACTAGTAAAGTAATATATGTGAACTCTAAGTAAACACACATAGACGTCTATGAGTGACAGATTAAAAAAAATTATGAACTAAAAAGTTAAAAATCGATGAGGTAAAACTTTACGTTACCCTCTGTTCTAGGGGTAGAGGGTTAAAATCCTGTAATGTACATGTACAAGTGTTAACAAGAATAGTTTACGAGTTGTACTTAAAATATAAAAACATATTATTTAGATCCTATTAATAAAATTAAAAAAAAATAGTTGTTAGACCAAAAAAAATGAACCTTAGAGGGTGTTTGGGATTGCTTATTTAACTCCGAAAATGTTTTTTTGCTAAAAATATTTATTGACTTGTGACTTTTTTAAAAGAAGTTTTTTTTAAAGTGTTTGACTTAGCTTATTAATGTAAAATGACCAAAAAAGAAATTCTATTATCAAAGATTTTTCTTGTTTTTTCCTTCATAGTTTTTTTTTAAATTCGTCCACCCAACCTTATTGAAGTGAGTACCAAGTCTATTCACTTTTCTAAGTTTAGTAAAGCAAGTATCGATAAACTCCATGAATGTAACATTATCCCACACGAATTTTGGTTTATTCTTTTTAGTTGATGTTTCACAATCAACAACATTTTAGAGGTGTTCATCCATTATCTGATAATCTCGTTTCATTGGAGATAAATAAACAAATGATCTACAATTAACGATATTCATCTAATAATAATTGGCAAGAATGAAGCATATTTTCAAGAAGCTTACCCGAAAGATGACAGATGAAGGATATTGCAAGACGGCAGCGATGCCGCTTGACGACAACGGTGGTCGGTCGGGTGTGGTGGTTGATCGACGGTGGGCACCGGCGGTGAGAACAGCGTGGTGGCGGATCGGCGAGCGTTGGAGTCGACGATTGGGGAGTGGTTTATATTAGTTATGATTATTTGATATTTAGGGTAAAAGAGTGGGTAGATTCGTAATTTGATTCTCAAAAGGCCAAAATGAGTTTAAAAAGCCACATTTTATGGCTTTTGAAAAATTTTTTTTATCTTTTTCAAAAAACCAAAATAAAAAATGTTTATTGTTTATCAAACACTTTTTTAACTTATTGACTTTAAAAAAAAAAAAAAACTCAATAAGTCATAAACCCTCTCAATCTCAAACACGATTAAACATTACAATCAGGTTCCAAGCGTACGAATCAACTTGGTATAAAAAATAAATTAAATAGGTATAGAAAACATGAAAAAAATCCAATAGTATAATACATTATCAATTTATCATTTTATTTATACGACAATAAAAAAATATTATAGGGCAATTTCCCACTTTACCCTTTCCATTGCATGCATTGGGATACGGGCCGTGTCTTCTGTGTACCAGCTTCAATCGGGCACGGAGTCTGAACCGGCAGCACCATGCAGTTATACTGTAAACAAAACGAACTGCTCAACGGTATCGCCGCCGTCGGTTTGATCGGCACCGCCGTCAAAAAGTTATGCTGAAGATACAACAACTGTATGTTTCCACCCATTAACCGGTCTATCAACGTCGTTGGAACTGAACCGGTGAACCGGTTATTGTTGAGGTAAAGATTCTGTACGGTCGAGAACAACGGAGACACTTCTCCGTACAACATGTTGTGGCTCAGATCAACGGTTTGGATTGAAACCTCATCAAACGGCTGAACCGGGCCGGAAAATAGGTTTCGTTCGAGTTGGAGGTTAATTATCGGGAAACTAAAAACAGAACCGGGGATTGGACCGGTAAACTGGTTCAGGCTAAAATCTAAATAATTTAACCGGTTCAGTTGAGGAAGTAAAACATCAACCGGTCCAGACAACCGGTTCCATGAGAGAGAAAGGTATTGTAACGAAGAAGGGAGAAAACCGGGAGGAATTGAACCGGATAAGTTGTTATGTTTAAGGTCCAACCGGGTTAGGGTTTGCGAAACGAAAAACGGTATTGAACCGGATAAACGGTTATGACACATAACGACGTTAGTTAACGCCGGTAGTGTTCCGACAGCCCAAGGAATATTTCCGGTGAGCTGATTGTAACTGAGATCAAGTGTTCGTAGCGCGGTAAGCTCACCAAACGTGGTCGGAACTTCGCCGGAGATAAAGTTCCGACAAATGGCTAAAAACCGGAGATGTTTCAGCTCCGACAAAGTCGCCGGAAGCGAACCGATGATACGACCGGGAACAATTGTGAATTCGACTAGATTTGTTAACTTTCCGATAGCCGGATCAAGCCGACCGGAGAGACCAGGCGCGCCGGCGCGTGGATCTCCGAGGTTTAACGTAACTACTCGTTCGCCGTCACAGAAAACGCCGGCGAAGTTACATGGATCGGAGGTGAAATCCCAGGAGGAAAGGTAATTAGAACCAGGCATATCTTCAATTGATTTTCTAATCGATTGTAATGCTAAGAAATCAACAGGATCTAAAATCGCAATCGAAAGTTGAAATTGATGAAGAAGAATTGACAAATTAATGATGATCAATAGCAGCAGCATTTTGTTCGTCATAGAAACCCTAGGAAATTAATAGAAATCAGAGAATCTCAAAAGGAAGAGAATATACAATCGAAAAGATGAAATTAATAAAATTAAAAATGGAAAGAATCTGAGTGATGAGTAGAAAGCTTTAATGGCGGATTCTTATAGACAGAAGAAGAAGATGATAGTGATCAAAAGAAGTACTTTTTAACCTTCTGAAAATGAAACCAGAAACTTATTTCTTGATGTGTATGTGTGTCTCTTCTATAATGAAAAATTATTTATTTATTTATTAATTATTAATAATAATAATTTTTTTGGTATTGTTAGCTTAGGTTCGGAGGCTACCAACGGCTGTCCGAGCCTACGTGGGAAGTTCGGGTAACAGTGTGAAACTGTTAATGTTAGCTTTTGCCATGTCATTTTGTTGAAGCTATGTATAAGCATTTTTATATGTTTCTCTTCCTTTTTCACTTAATGATATAAGGCAGAGTATACAATTTTAAATTCGACTTGCATAATATATTAATCTATACTATATAATAAATAAAGGTTTCTCAATGCCACGTGTCGCCTCCACATTCATCCTTATAAAAATTTTCCCGCCTCTCTCTCATAATAAATACATTTTCATATTTTCAATAATAATATATTTTTAAACAAATTATTAATTATACTAATAAAACATATTTTTTTTAAATTATCTCATATTATAAAAAAACATTGAAACATAATCATTTAGCTTATGTTTTCAATCAAATTGTAAATAAAAATCAGATTACATTGAATAATATTTAATGTATTTTTAAACTCAATTATATATTAATTTTTACATATTTTTTTATTTTGTTTTCTATTGTTAGTATATGTAATAAATTTTTTTCACCTATAAGATACATATATAAAGATTTAATAATTTTATGTATTGATATTTTTCACCCTGTGTAGTACACAGGTTCTAAGCTAGTATTTTAATATAGGAGTAGAAGTTTAAAGAAAATATTTTGATTTAAAACTAAAAGCTTTTGCTAAGCAACTTAAATTAAAAATAAATAATGCATATTTAAAGAAACACTTACGTAAAAGATATCTCCAATACGTGCATTGATTGGGAGAAGCTTGAAAGTGATTAATGATAAATCTTTTACTCCAACTAACACATTATCGCTTTTTTGGTCACTACTTTTTTGACTATTAGGTTAGTCAATGAGTTCCCTCGTTTTCATCTTTAAAAGATATCGTTAGTTACTTTATTCGAAAGTTCAATGTAACTTAAGTTTAGTTCAAGTATAAATTAAATATATTTTTGAGCTTATGAATTTTATACATAAAGATTGATTAGATCTCAAATCTGAAATAAGTATTAATATAATAATGTATATCTATAACATATAATTACATCATAAAAGTTGATACATGTATGATAAAAATTAAATAATGTATAAAATATATATACATTAAAAATAATTAAAAAATAAACGAGTTAATCATGAACCACGACAAAGCTTTAAGCACAAGCTTCACAAGGAGGTAGGCTCAGACTCAACTCATTTTCGTCCTAAATGCTATATTGCAATTTATTAATTTTTTTTTAACAATAAGAACCCGTTACTATAAAGCTTACAAGACTCCATCAATACTTTACTAACCAACGAGATCAAACTAATCACTGCTTGCGCTGGGCAAGTGACTTTTAAATGGTTATGACAAGTAACCAACAAAAGCATATTTCAAACATACAACTTCTACTAGAGGGAAATCAGACGCTTACCATTATACCACCGTTGAAAAAAAAAATTATATAAAAACTAGGGTTTCCATCAAAATAATACCAATACATCCCGTGCAAAGAGGAGAAAACCAGTTAATCAGTTCCCAATGGATACGAATACGACTTTAAATTTTCATATTGACAAAAATTACAATATATTTTACCAAATTGATTTTTATAGAAAGATCATTTTATTTCACCGTTGTAAAAAAAATGTGCAAACATTTAACTAATGGTATACTATTTCCCGTTAAACACTATGTCTAAACATGATGTAGCTTTTCTGGAAGTGAAGCAATTTGATCTTCCATTACGGTATACTTGATGGATTACATTTTCTTTTCGATTCATGGTGCTATAACCACCCACTTTAAACCAATTTTATGGAGAATCATGAAATCCATTGTCTAACTAAGATTATAAAACAGATATTTAATCGCATAATCGGCTTTTTTCTCTCATATTTAAAACAAGTGACTATAAGGTTCTCATATTTCTCTACTTAAAAATTAAACGATTAACATATAGATTTGCGTCATACAAAGACATACGTGCCGTTTAAATGTGATACAAAAACGAATATTTAACCGAGTAACAGTCTCTTTTCTATCTCCCAAAACATCTAGTCAACGTTAGAGGTGCACAAAAGAACCGGAACCGGAACCGATCCGATGGATTATCCGAAACCGGATCCGGCGAGAACCGGTTTTTTTAGAACCGGTCCGGATATTATTAGAACCGCCGGTTCCGGGACCGGTTCTGGGTTTTTTGACGGACCGGTTAAAAATCGGATAAAAATCGGATTTTTTGGAACCGGTTTTTTTCGGACATTTTGGAACCGGTTCGGAACCGGTTCTAGCCGTTGGGGTTAAAAAAAAGGCTATATAGTCGATGTGTTTAAAAAAACGGCTATATAGAGACGCTTCAACCGAATTACACAAATGTAAGTCGTTCTACTTTGAGAAGAGATTGTTTAAAAATGTGGAAAAGAGCAAAAAAAGAATTAATTTTAGGTTTTGAAAAATTAAATACCGGCATTAACTTAACAACGGACGTTTGGTCCGCTCCACATGGTTTACCCGAATCGTACCTTTGCGTTACCGCACATTGGGTTCAACCGGAGTCGTGGCAAATGATGAAGCGTACGATTGCGTTTGATTATTTTGGATATCCACATACCGGTGAAAACTTATTTTATATTTTAGACTCGGTAATTCAAACTTATAAAATTCAACCGAAAATATTTTCAATATCTTTTGATAACGCTTCAAATAACACAAACGCGGTCGAAAAATTAAAAATAAAATATGAACCGCCTTGTAACGGTGTTTTTTTTCATAGTCGATGTGTTGCACACATCATTAACTTGGTTGTGCAAGACGGTCTAAACGTCCAAGAAATAAGAGACGTAAAAGAAAATTTTAAAGTGATGTTACGTGAAGTTTTTAGCACAAGCAAAAAAAGATATATAAACTATAGAAACTTGTGCCAACAAACGGATTCCATCTTTTTAGGTCCGAATTGGGACGTACCTACTAGATGGAACTCGACTTGGAAAATGTTTGAATCGGCCTTAAGGCAAAGAATTACTTTAAAACATTTCCATGATGAACTTGTACAAAAGAAACGTTGTTTACAAAAATTTGATAATATAAGTTGGGATATGATCGAGAAACTAACTAATTTGCTTGAGGTTTTTAAAAATGCAACTACATGTTTATCGGGAGTTTATTATCCCACGTCTTCGCTAATACTTCAACAATTATACTTAATATGTAATAAATTAAAAGAGTTTGAATATCACGGCACTATTTTTGAAAAAATGGTAAAACCTATGAAAGCTAAATTTAAAAAATATTTTTCAGAAATGCCGGCCGTTGTTACATGTTCGGCCGCCTTAAACCCAACGATTAATGTAACCGGTGTTGAAACATTAATTGGATCAATATCGGATGATTTAAATATGTTCGAGGAAGACCCAAATTTTGAATCAAATGCAATAAGGGATTTCAATTCGGCTTTTAATAATATGTTTGATTATTATTTACGCAAATATGATGGAAGTGGTGATCCATCAAACATACGTGAATCAATGGGTTCGGGTTCAACTTCTAGTAGTTCAAGGAACCCGATGCTAAATTTATTTAACACTTTAAGAAACGAGAAATGGGGCGGCGACTCCACTTTCGGACGAAGAACAAGAAATACATGAATTCGAAGTAGAACATGGGGCGGCGACTCCACTTTCGGACGAAGAACAAGCTTACGATGAAGCCCAACGTATCTCAAGCGAAGAAGAATGAAAACCGATGTTACAAAGACTACGACGAAGAATATTGAAAACATAATAAATAATTAATGCTTTGTGATTCAATTATGTTTTTTGTATTTTTTTTGTACAAACTATTGTTAAATAACTTAAAAAAATCTACAAAATAAATAAAACATGTATTTTATAGTGTATCTTTGTTAATTTTAATTTTTTTTTTTTTTCCGGAACCGGTGGAACCGGTTTTTTTTATCCGGTCCGGTTCTAAATATCCGAACTGGTCCCAATAGGTTCCAAGTCTCCACACCCGGAACCGGATCCGAACCGGAACCGGTTCTAATGGATCCGGTTCTTGACCAACGTTGACGGAACCGGTCCGGATCCGAACCGGATCCGGTTAAAAAAAAAAACCGATTTGTGCAGCTCTAGTCAACGTTACACATGAGTGATTATTTGATTCTCTATCAAAAATTTGTGCAGCTCTAGTCAACGTTACACATGAGTGATTATTTGATTCTCTATCAAAAATTGATTTTCTATATTAATATTAATATATTTGTAATGCTAGAAGTGGGTTATTATGAGGCACCAGGTGGGTGTTCATAGCTATTGTCTGTCGTGGGCCATAAGTTCTTTCATCCCTGCATATTGTTTCTTTTTACTGGTTTGTTGTGTGATCAATAGATATCACAAACACTTTAAGAGCATCCCGTATATTCTCACGAATGCGAGTGTTGTGAAATGCAAAATCACCTCACTTACCACTCACATATTAAGGGAGCGGCATTCCATTATTTAATGTGTTTGTGAATCATGTGAGACTCACGATCGTGAGCCACTCACGGATGGGGGGAGTGGTTTTCATGAGCGTGAGCACCACATCAGCTCTCACGGGTGTGACTCACAGAGTATACCCCAAGGCCCAAGCCGTATATTCTTTGTTTTCTCAACCCATGGCGTGTTCTATATTTTCAGTTTCGTAAAAAGTTAGGTTTTTACTATAATGACATAGTAATAATAGACAATTATGTCGGACTATAAGCACATCAATCACTAACATGCTATCACACACCACTGCCGTTTAATACTGCCCATATAGTCATGCGGGCCACATGCGAAAAATGGTCATACGGGCCGTATGACGTATTACAATGACACATCATCCAGGCCTTATGACTTGGTTTTCGTCAAAATCATATGGGTCGTAATGTCGTATGATGTGTTAAACCGACACAAATGACTAATGTAACAGCGTACATCATTGACAGCCATACAACCTGTATGACCTTTTTCGTGTTGGTATGGTGACGCCAGCAGCTGATGTGCCAAAAGAGAACTAAAATTATGTAACATTCATAAAAAGAACAGATGAGCGGGACCCACTCATTCCCAAATGTACCAAGCCCATTTCGACTAGTTACCCAATCTGCCTAATCCATTTATTTTGTAACATCCATTTTTAGACACGAAATACTCTTAGCAAGCTCTTGATTTCAAATTATTATTTTTTTAACATAAAAAAGAAATACAGACAAATTTATTATATACATTTTGTATAGAACATTTCACACTGACCACATCTACACAAGCAAATTTAGATAGAAAGTTCAGTGCATGAGTGAACTAGATAAGACCTGTTCCCCTTTGATCCAATACCAGCCCCCATCATAACCATAAAATATGTCATTTATTCACAAATATACATGAGAAAAAGATGATAGAGAGGGATAATCACATACAAGGATAAAAGGTTCTGACTTGATGTATATGAATGCATCTTGCAGCTAATTAACCTGTCACAAAGAATAAATTCTCCCTAAAATATATAAACAGAATGACAAAACTGTAAATTGTGAATTTGGAAAGTACAAACAGCGAATAAGCCAGGCGGTAATTAGGGGTGTTCATGGTTAATTCGATTGGTTTTGACGAAAATACTACGGTTTCAGAAAATGACAAACCATAGGTACAAACCGGCCGGGTTGGTTGGGTTGGACAAACGGACCGGTTGTAACCGTTTGGAGTTTTGAATTGCTTCAACATCGTTAGCTTGTATTAAAACTTTGGAACCGATAAAGATGGTTCATTATTATAATACATACACAAAACTTCATATTCCAAATATGAAGAAACAAATAAATTGTAAAGGTTAAATGGCCAGTTCCATTTACATGTCCATTTCCAAGTTCCAAATTGTCGGCCAAACTGTTAAAACCGTCAAAACCAAACCGAAGCCGTGTAAATCTCAAACCGGCTAAATCGGCCGACTTGCTTCGATTTAGATGGTAACTTACTTTATTACCATTGCAAGTAACCACCTGAAAAGGCTAAAATGATGATGTGGCACTAGTTTTATATGTCGTGGTGGTGTGCCACACCACAATTTTTACCAATTACAGAAGATTACTTAAATAGAACTTTTTTGAGTATGTTACAATAGAAGAAAAAAAAACATTTTTCTTTTCTTTCATACAATGACAAAAGTTATGTTTTGGTGCAATAAACCCTATTTTTAATGCTTAAAACCTCCCAATTCATTTATTCAAAAAGTTAGATTATTATTGAGGTGATATAATTTTTGTAACTATATTTGACGTAAAACTTACTTTTGGACAAGTGTCTCGGATCAACCCAACCTGACCCGTATAAATAAATTACCTGTTTTGATTTGAACCTATTTTGACCTATTACCCAACCCGCCATTTTGCACCTCTAGTAATAGGTTTGAATGCAAAAGTCAAGTTGTGTAATTACCTTCTTCAGAAAGGTCAAACATGCCAACAAGCAATTCATCCTCTTCCCCATCATTCTCTTGACTTCCATCATTTTCACCATAATCGATTACACCTTCAGTTAGCTTGCCGCCATCATCAGGTTCAACCACCTTACAATAACCCTCCTGAAAATACCCTTCAAAATCCACTTGTTTCTTCGGCCCGGTAGGCAGCTCCTTAATATCAAAATGATCGGGGGCCAACAAAGGTGTGCTCATAATTCTACCACCATTTTTTCCAATCATTTGACAAGTGGCGGTTTTGCAACTCTCTGAAGGGGAAAATGGTGGTTCCTTAGGGGTTTGGTAGTTTCTTGGTTCATGATAAAGTTCATTCAGAGTATGACTATTTGACATACTAGATTTTCCACAATTCACTGAATCAAGATCAGGCAAATTCTCAATCCTTCGGGATGATCCTGAAATTAAGTTTTAAAAATAAATAAATATTAGATTATCAGGTGGAATTGGAACCAACGAAATGAAGCAACATGAGTATGACAGACACAAACTAAGAAAATGTAGAGGGAGCAATTTCAACCCGTTCTACACTTTTGCCTAACAATGGGTTGATCTGGGTTAATTTCAACTCTAACAGGTCGAATGGGCAAAATGGAAAAGTGCAGCTAAAAATGAAATAAGTTAAACAGATCAAACGGATAGAAATTTTTGCAAGCTCCTAAATCATTTTATTCAAATAACAGGTTGACCCGAACCCGTATTTCTCCATTTTGCCAACTCTCAAAACCAAGACCTGATGGATTCGTACAAAAAAATGTAACTTGTATTTTTTTTAAAACAAGAAATTAAAAAGCATATGTCAAGACACTTGAACCTTTTACATGCAAATTCGGTTTTTTTTATATGTGAGGGTTATGACAAGTTCAGAAAGTTAGTTAACAACCATTGACCATATATTTATCTTTAACTATACCTCCATCCGAGCTTTCAGTGGAGCTAACAGATGCTGGCTTTGAAAGACAGATGATAGATTCATCAGTGTCCTCTCTACATTGACCAGATTCACCAGGATTTTTTCTGGCAGAATATGCTCTGTGGAAAAAAAGTCAACAAGAAAGTCAATTCAGAAACAAGACCGAGAAGCATAACTCTCGATGTTTGTTAACACTGTTATTATGCTCTGTTAGATGTGACATGAGCTTTGCAAGATGTGTCCCCCCTTCCATGAAAATTGCCACATCTGACTAGACTATATAGGTGGCAAGACAGGCGGGTTGAGCGACAGGTCAAAAAGAGCTTGGGTCAAGAATGTGTTGTGTGCCCGTACACGCTATTTGTTTATTCAATTTTGAAAAAAAGTTTGTACATAATTAAAGAAAAAACTGCGGGACGGCAAATAATTATTAACAAAAATGTGTTGTGTGTGCCCGTCAACGCTCATTTTAACTTCATCCATTTGATCTTTATTAATAAAGTATAACCCAAATTGCAGGTTTAAATTCATCCCTCAATACTTGACACAGTTTAAAGAAGTTGTGTGGCTATTTATCACATGAAAAACACTGTTGAACAATGATAGATGAACTCATGGTTCCAAATCAATACCGTAAATTTATTTAGAAGAGAAATAAATTAATAATAAACAAGCATATAACTTCTAGAGCTGTGAAATGACAAGGCCCCTAAATTTAAGTTTTTGTCACTTCCAAGTGGTAATATGACAAAAAGAACCCTGAATATACTCAAATATGCTTTGACAATCCATTTAGAGTTGATTCATTCGAGTATATTCAAGGGCATTTTTATTTACAATTCTCGACGCGACAAAAGCTTTAGATTAAAGAGCATTTTGTCATTTTACAATTTCCCGGCAACCCCTTTTGCTAGAATTGGTATAAACAAAAACAAATCGATACTTGTGTGGCCTCTAAAACTGTTAAAATGTTTAGGTTGACTCAATGAAAAAAATCTGAATAATTGGGGGTGGCCTACGTATACATTATCCCTTGAAAAAGTTTAAGGTATGCTCTCTAAAACAGATGGAAAACAGTAGATTGTCTAAAGTGTGATCAAGAGTTAAAGTCATCACAATTACAGCTTATGGAGTTCAAATACATGGCCATTACCTGTCATCCCAGCCTGATTTAATGCTACTGAAATGGTCAAAAACAGGCAACAAATCCTTTCTTCTTATGTCCACTTCATAACAAGGTATGTTCTCAATCTGAGCCTCTCCATCTGCAGATCCTTCCACATTTGCAGATTTCATCACACAAAAACGTATCTGCACCAAAAAGAAGTTTGAATTTAATACCAAATAGGGAACGGAATTTAGGGGGTTTTGGTTCGCTGAATTTTGTATGGAAGGAATGGAAAATGTCAAGGAATTGGGATCAGCAGGAAACAGAATGGAACTGATTCTGGTTTGACCATATGTTTTGTAATGTCCTGTTTGATGTATAAACAACCAGAATAGCTTTAAAATTGGGATGTAATACTGATAAATGACATAATTACCTTTATTGGTTTCCTTTTTGGTAGTTTCTTGCTTGGTTTATAATAAATAATAATGAAAATGATTATGGATACTAGAAATATCATTTAGGTTCTAGGGCAACGTATTCGCCTCTAGGTGCACTTCGGTAATTATACTTAGTAATGGCCCAGTCTGGTAACTTAAGGTTTCTGTAATGGGCTAATATGGTAATCGCTCACTTGATTGATTGAACAGGTGATGTGGCACCTGAAAGCCAACTCCGTGTTTGTGTGCAACTCTTCTGCTGAATTGGCATTTTTTATTAAATAAAAATGATGACATGGAAATTATATATTTAACTGTTCCTTTTTTCTTTCATTACTATATTTTGCTGCTGAATCTAAAGAAACTAACTTTATTTTAATATTTGTACAAAAACAACATAAAAGAAGTCTTTTTATAAAAATAAGCAATTCTCATTTCAATTTTAACAAAAAAAAGGCCTTGTCACCTGATAGAGAATTGATAGACTTGAATGATGAAAAATGGAGAAGATAATCAAATGAACTCTACAGATTGTAATATTAATAAACTCAAGGAGAATAACAAGAAGAATGGAACGAAAACCAGGGCTCAGCCCTCTCTCTCTACAACTTGTAGGAGCCTAACAACTTAACAAATTCATACCTGACCACCAACACTTTATTCCATACTATTTATTCTACTCAACTCTAACAAACTCTTAACCACTAGTGAAAACTTTCCCTTTGCCCCTTCTAGAATAAACATGCAGCACTTCAGGCCTCTCCTTTGAATTAATTGTTTGATTAATCTTATCATTACTTCCCCCTTCCAATAAAGTCTTGACCTCAAGACTTGCATCCGGAAACTGCCCCTTGACCCATAAGGCGTCTTCCCATGTAGCGTCCTCAGCAGGCTGTCCCTCCCACTGAATTAACCACTGTTCCACCGAATCAGTCCCATTTTTAAGAAGTATGGTTGCCAAAACAACAGCCGGAACAGGAGCATCCCAGTCCCCAATTTCCAATTCAGGCAGTAAAACCGGTTCACTAGGACCCTGCACAGTTTTCTTTAAGAGAGAGACATGGAAGACTGGATGGATTTTAGATGTAGTCGGCAGTTGTAAACGATATGCCACTGGACCCAGCTTGGCCACGATCTGAAATGGCTCAAAAAACTTAGCAGCCAGTTTCTGATGAATGCGATTCACCACCGATAATTGCCGATAAGGCTTAAGTTTCACATACACCCATTCACCAACTAAAAAATTGATATCACGCCGTTTCTTGTTAGCCTGCAGCTTCATGGCAGATTGGACATTGGCCAGGTGAACTTTTAATTGTTTCAACGCCTCATCTCGGTCCTGTAATTCCCGAGCCACAGCTTCCACCCGAATTTCCCCCCGACACAAATTGGAACACCAAAGGAGGCCGACGACCATAAATTGCCTCAAAAGGAGTAGTGCCCGTAGAGACATGAAATGTGGAATTATACCAGAATTCAGCCCAAGGAATCCAGGTGGCCCAAGTCTTGGGCTGGTCAACCGCAAAACAACGAAGATAGGACTCCAAACAGCGATTAATGACCTCGGATTGGCCATCAGACTTCGGGTGATAAGCAGAGCTAAACTGGAGTTTAGTGCCCATAGCGCGAAAAATTTCTTGCCAAAATTTACTAAGGAATAATGGGTCAGTGGTTATGAGAGCGAGGTGGGGGAAGACCCGTAGGAGCCTGGAAAAGAGAATCGAATTCGAGAAGCAATGTATCCAACCCGGTTTGTTGGTCTCCGGAAAGCTGCTGTGAAGACGGTGATTCCCCTATAGACAATGAAGGGGACAGAGAAGATATATCCTCCACTGGCAGCCACTGTTGAAGAGCAGCCGGAAGGGATTGCCCCGAAGGAATTCCCTGTAAACGCACAGTCCTTACCTCATAGGACAGTTGCATCCACGACTGTTGCCAATTATGAATCACCTCACCCAAGGATTGCAACCAAGCCATACCCAAAATCAAGTCAATGTTTCCAGTCTCAAAAAACCAAAGCATCCAACAGGAAAGTACATGGTCCAATGTGAACCGATAAATTGGAACAACACTCGGTGACAAACACATAGTGACCATCGCCTAGTTTAATGCGAATTTCAGAAAAAGAGGTGATCGGAAAAACCCAAGGCTAAGATGACCCGACGAGAAACGAAATTGTGGGTAGCTCAACTATCAACCAAACTACTAACCGGAATGCCTTGTAACGCCCCTTCGAAGCGTAATGTCTTAGCACCACCGAGATCCGTAAGAAGACCGGCTGATTCTAGAGCCAGACAGATACCCGTCGGTGGTTCGCCGTCCGGCGATGTGACTGGATCCGAGTTGGCCTCCAATACCAAATTTTCCCCTTCTAACGAGTCATATTCATCGTCTCCTAATAACAGCACCCGTAACTTGCCCTCCGGGCATTTGTGAGTCGGACCGTATTGTTGACCACAACGGAAACAGAGCCCCTTCTTACATCGGTCTTCCCACTCCGTGCGAGAGAGAGACCGAACACCCCGGTCACGATGAAACACTTGGCCGGAATCGGCAGTAGAGGAAAACAGTGGTTTAGGGGAAAACGACCGAGAACTATCGGGTTTTGAAACCCTATCGGTGATTTTAGTAGAACCACTAGATCTGGGCTCAGGACGGCCCAACTAACCAGGCCCATCTTCAAACCCACTAGGGCAATACCCCTGACAACCCAAATAACGAAATCGGGAAAGGGAATTGTTACTAGCATGAGGACGAAGCATATCTTCAACGTCCTTAGCTAAATACATCGCAATGAATATGGATTGAGGTCGATGTAATCGTACCCACTTTTTGACATCATCTTTCAATCCGGCGACAAAATAACCAAGGGCCTGGGATTCTGGCAGCCGAGGAACCAAGGACATGAGGTGCTCGAAATCATCGATGAAGTCATGAATCGAACCTGATTGTTGAATTGTAGCCAACTGCTCATAAGGGTTGTGGATCTCCAGTCCACTGAAGCGCTGAAGTAACTCCGATTTGAATTCCTCCCATGACAGAGACTCATGGACTTGGGTGATGACTGTGAACCAGTGTTGAGCGACGCCCGCCATACTCAACTGAGCTAACCGCAATCGCAGAGGATCGGGAGTGGAATTGATGTCGAAATACAGTGTGGCCTTCTGTATCCATCCCTACGGATCGAATCCACAAAACTCCGGTAATTTGACCTTCTTCACTGCCCAAGGTAAGGTCGAAGACGACTCACTCGGATCGGGCTTGGAACCCGACGTAGAGAAGACGCCGCTAGAAAGCCCCGATCCCGGCGAACCATCAACACTCTGTTTCCCCTGAGATTTCATCCACGTGAGCACCACCTTTCGAAACTCCCCATTTTCTGCACTATCCACCTCGAGCGCAGCTTTGATCTCAGCTACGTCAGTCTGAAGCTGTTTGATCTGGCCCTCTTGAGCTTCCAACCGAGCAATTGAACGAGTTTCCATGGCAGAAACGGCAGGTCAAGGCAGGTCAGACCAATGATAGAGAATTGATAGACTTGAATGATGAAAAATGGAGAAGATAATCAAATGAACTCTGCAGATTGTAATATTAATAAACTCAAGGAGAATAACAAGAAGAATGGAACGAAAACCAGGGCTCAGCCCTCTCTCTCTACAACTTGTAGGAGCCTAACAACTTAACAAATTCATACCTGACCACTAACACTACTATTTATGCTACTCAACTCTAACAAACTCTTAACCACTAGTGAAAACTTTCCCTTTGCCCCTTCTAGAATAAACATGTAGCACTTCAGGCCTCTCCTTTGAATTAATTGTTTGAATAACAAGAAGAATGGGCTAATATGGTAATCGCTCACTTGATTGATTGAACAGGTGATGTGGCACCTGAAAGCTAACTCCATGTTTGTGTGCAACTCTTCTGCTGAATTGGCATTTTTTATTAAATAAAAATGATGACATGGAAATTATATATTTAACTATTCTTTTTTTCTTTCATTACTATATTTTGCTGCTGAATCTAAAGAAACTAACTTTATTTTAATATTTGTACAAAAACAACATAAAAGATGTCTTTTTAAAAAATAAGCAATTCTCATTTCAATTTTAACAAAAAAAGGCCTTGTCACCTCTATTAACTAAAGAAAATGTCACACGTTGCTCTTTACCGGTTCAAACGCTAGCCTAAAGACCAAATTAGCCCGTCTCCCGAAACTTATTTTTATGAGACCCGGGTGTTAATGAGTATAATTACCAAAATGGATCAATGGGCTAGTATTTAGACTACCCTTCATACCTTGGTATTTTGCCACAACGGTAATCTTCCAGAATTTATTTGGACCTCAGCATTCGACAGAAACCAATGGGCTCTATCATTTTGCTTTACTGAATCATTTTTCACCAGTTTTTGACCTCCCCCCCAAACATTATATATTGATGTTGCAGATATGCATTCCTCCCTTTCTGGAGAATCCAATCTTCTAGAAACTTGCCACCATTGATGAGGCTCAAATATCACTCCTAATTCATCATCTTGGCTCGGTTGATTTGAAGCGAATTGAGTTCTTGAACCAACATCAATATGTTGAATCATCACTGACGGAAGAAGTTCATACTGAATTACGTATCCAGATGGAGTATAAACTAGCAGATATTCTAAGGAGTTGACCTTTTTAGAAATATCCTGATTACAGTAAGTTGTAGAATTGTGAAAAACCGAAGCAACAGCACCAGAGGGTATATTTGTCTTTCCCAAAAAAGCAGTGTTGCTAACGGAATTAAGAAATCCTGAATTATTATTCTTTATCCTACCCACTACTGAAAGGGTAAGAGGAAGAGGAGGCGGAAAAGGCTGTTCATCTATGACAAATGATGGAGTTGACCACCAAGGCAGAGACTGAACCGGGTTGACTGCCCGAGCGTGGGACCTGTGAGCCCGATAGCCTACATCACCACCAAAGGGTGATAGAGCAAACACATGACACGTACCCTTGGATGAAACAATAGAAATCCACTGACAGTAGCAACTAAAGCTTATGTCTTGGATAACCTGTCAAACAAATAAAATTAAGTGTGAAGTCGGAAATGAAGGTTGTATGAATGCAGATACACTTTGGACAACTTTTGGCCCATTTGATGTGCTTATCTTTTAGCCAAATTTTGTCATATTACCCATTTGACCCTTAGGGAAATATATTGGTAGATGATTTGTGCATCACCAAAATGTATTCATACGCAACGACACGTCTGATGTCGTACAATGTGAAATTTATTTTGTACTTTTGGTGTATGAAGAAATTTTGGTGGTGTACAAATCCCCTGTAAAATATAATCCAAAGTGAACCACTTACAGGTAAATGGATCAGAATTGCACATATAGACAAAAAAGTACTGTGAGGAATAGATGTATACAATATACTTACAGCTGATGTTATACCACGGTGTAGCTTGTAAAGAAGCACATGAGAGGAATTCCAATCATGGATTTGATTGCTAGAAGTATTGCGGGTACAAGGCATAATTCGAAAAATATTTACATTATTACCATGTATTGAGGCTGTTACCAGAAGGGTCCCGCTTGGATCAAAACATAAGGCAGACAGTGGACTTGAATGAGCTCTAAACTGTGATATAACTGCTTTTGAGATGACATCCTTCACAATGACCTGCACCAACTATAAATCAGGGAATCTACAAGCTTTTAAGTCAAAAGATGAAGTAGATTTATATAGTATGATACTCTATATGGATCAATTTATATAATTTGGCAACATTACTAATATTTATAACGTAACAAGTTCATCGGCACAAGAATATTAAAAAGTTTGAAACTGTTTATATGCAAGTTCTTTTGTTTTTTGAAATATCCCATGCGGGACACACCACCTCCATTTCTTTCATCATTTTCTTCTATGAAAGAAAGACAACCCTAGAAATGAAGTCAATGATCCCCGTTTATTGGAAACCCTAGAAAGAAAACCTGTGATTTTCCAGAAACGAATTTTTTTACTTCAGCAGCAAATTTTCCATGTGCAAAGGCGGACATCGTTAAGGGTAAAATGGTCGCTTTGCACTTTTTTGACAAAAAAACAGTTAAAGACGAAGAACCTAGGCCAAAATGCAATTTATTGTGAGTTTTGTGGGCTGTTTTGCACATTAAACCTATTTCTAACTTGACAACAGTTCATAGGGACAAATAGTGGTTATTCACTACCCACAAGTATTATGAATTGTCTAATAACATCCTTGGCAGTTTTGAAGCATTCCCGAATTTATGGGTTTCATTTCCATTTTTAAAACCCATACCCATCAACCAAACAGTTCAGTTAGGAATGATGCTCATTCCATCATTCACATACCCATCAACCAAACACCACACGAATCCATGCTTGCACGTCTAGTTTCTCATTAGGTGACAATCATCTAAATTCTAATTAATATGATCACTAAATTTTGGGTTTTATATTTTTTCTTCACTTATACGTCATAAAGCTAATAATGATTATTAGTACATGCTAAAATAAAGCCAAAAGAACTGACCATTCCAGCATTATCTACGTCTGAAGAAGCGTTCCTAACTTTCCAGTTTGGATTTGAATTTGCAGGGGATATCGGACGGTCTTGGAGCATATCTGGATAATATTTAGAGATCGTTTTGTACCCCTTGTCGCCAAGGGTTATTATTCCTGCGGCCAACTGTTTGCTTGATTCCACTGCATAACGAGTCACCAAAGAACCATTGCTGGGCGAGCTTGACGGGCTAATACCAGGAGTAAGGTTCTTCGGGCTTAAATGGCCCGTGTTAGATACAAGCAGTTTGTGTGAAGCATAAGCTAACCACCGTGGACCCACAGCTAATGGACCATACCCGAAGTTAACTCCAACCATTCCTTGGCCTCCGGATCGAGGAACCGGATACGTGGGTACAGTGAATTTATTCTCAAGTGTGACCGCATCTATGCAGTGTATCTATCATAAATCAGATATAACATATAAAAAATTAGCTATCATCTTCCACTATTTATATGGGAAATTGTATAGGGGAACCACCCAACCATTCATCTTTTCATTTTGGCAACCCAAATATTGAAACTACTTTATACCCAAATATGTATTTGGTTTCATTTTACCAAATCTGGCCAAGAAAAAAAAAACAGGCCGGGTTATGAGTATAACCTTAAAGTTTCTGACCAAAAAAGAAAAAAAAACTCGCTTACTTTTCTATTTTAAAAAATTACTTAACAGTCAAATAATTGAGTGAAATTTTCGTCATTCAGCATTTACTTGTCAGATTTAGTACAATTGAAACCAGATACATGCTCGGGTGGCCTATAAATGGGTTTTAGAAGTTGGACGGCCTTAATGAATAAATTGAATAATTGGGTGCCCTCCTTATACAATATCCCTTAATTATATAAAACTAACTACACATGTAATGTATAATAACTCATTGTGCAATGTCAAAAAAAAATTAATGAATTGACATGTTACCTCCTTTTCAAGACCAATAGCAACTATCAAAGGACTGCATCTGACCATAAAAACAGTTGACCTGAACCTGAGAACCTTCACATAACAATTGGACTTTATGGAATAAAACCGCACAGCAGTGGGAGAATCCACCAAGCTTCCTGGCTGTGCCATCACTGAACCATCCCTACCAGGTACACTCAAATAGGTTCGATTTTGACCCAGCCCCGACCTGGTGGGTTCATCACCAGCAACCACCATTAGTAGTGGATGTAACTGTAGGAACTTCTCATTGCCATTGGAACTTGTAGGAAAATGCAGCAACTGTAAGAAAGTAACGGGCCCATCACGCTTTGAAACGAGTTCAGTAAAATCAGAAGCATCCTCAACATCGATCACTTGAAAACCAGTCTGATAACCAAGCAATAAGACATGTCTGAAGGAAGCAGGACCAATTTCTAATCTGTCAAACCCGGCCCATATTACCTGGCTTAACATTAAAATACTGAGATAGGTATCCTTCATGCATCGAAAAGTAGGAATGAGTTATTGCAAAAGTTAACAAGCTGAACGATAATTATACTGTTACATATGGCCCGAAACATTAATCAACAGAGTCAATACACTTCCCCATTAGCATTAGTAATAGATCAGATATGCTAAGCTTTTGGTCACAAGCATAAGACCGCTGCCTCTTGTGAACCAACATAAGGAAATTCCTTTTCGTCATAAGCATAACACTGTTGCCTTTTGTTAATCAACATCTATCATTACTAACTGGTATAAATACAACATTTTCAGTAACTAATCGACAACTTTGTCGAATTCTATAAAAAAATTAAAGAACAGATTCTTTATAGATTATGACAGCTACTGCTTATTGTGGCTATGGCGCCTTCTTTATCAACGTTCAACTCACATCTTTCCTCCCTAATGCAGCTTACAGAAGAAGGTTTAAGCAATAGTTTTCACACATCAGCACCAATTGACAATAGTAACATTTATTTGTTTTTGCATCATACATTTATGGTTTATGTCACTTATGCACAAATATTGTGGAGATTCCAAGCCTTACTATAGCATACTATTGCCCTATCATGCACGATAAACATGAAATGAACTTGTAGGTTATCAAATAAGTTATAATAGCACATAACTGTAATTAACAAGCATAACGATGCTAAAAGAGATGTTCCGTTTAGTTTTATCCAGCATACTTATTTTAATCATACAACCATAACTACTTAGCAGACGGTTAGTTACGATATTAAAAAAGTAGTTGAAAATGAAATGGATCAGAAAACAAACAAATAACCACCTGATCTCTCTGATCATCACCAGACGCTGCAATCGAAGCTGCGACGGAAGCACCGGCGGAACGGACGACGGTGCTAGCATTAGTAGAGACGGTTTTAATACAAGAAGATATAATCTTCAACGAATTAGGCAGCAATCCGGCGTTCTTCCCCTTGGCTTTCTTCATCCCTCGCCAACCACCGCGGACTGAGCAGTGATAAGAAGAAAACGTCCGCCACCGCCACCACCGCCGTAGCTGACGACTCTAGCCTATCAATTATGATCATCCGAGTGCGTAATCCGATCGATTATTGATGCGTGAAAGTAATCGCAAGTGTTTGTTCTTGGTTTAGGTTTGACTTGGAGATGTTTTGTGTTCCCAAATTTTGTGCTGCTCTGATTGCTGAGTTGATTTCTCCCAAAGTAAGATTACTTTCGATTTTAAATTTCTGGATATACATCAATATCAATATATTAATAAAAATAAACTAGTGTTAAAACCCTAGGTTAGAAATAAACTAAAGCAAAAAAAAATAATTTGAGACTAAATAAATGTCGAGTACAATTCATAAATTTGAAAATATTTTTTTTTTATACAACGTTGGATATTTTGTTTGAAAATTTTTAATCTTTGTCTAACGCTATAATTTTTAACTCGTCTATGTTTTTAACTCTTGAAAGTGTGACATACAATTGACCATGAGTGAAAATCAATTGCTTCAAAACAAACCCTTGATAGTGACTAGTTCTAGCTCTTATTTATTGTCATGACGAAACAAACGGAGAGTGGAAAACTGTCTTCTTTGTAGTTTGAAAGGAATTCGTTTGTCTGAATGTGTCAAATTAATTCTTGTAATAAAAGTGCGAGTTTCAATATTACTTCCAGAAATGGTATCTGCCTCAATAACACGATTACCAAAAGATATGACTTCAAGAGATATGACTTGTAATCTAGTTTCATTACAGAATCCATTTTTCTGATCAATATTTATCAGTAGCATTACCGGCGCACCTACCTTCAAAACTAAATTATGGTTTAACAATCCTGAAAGTTTAAGGGTATGTTTGATATGAGGTAATGGAATGGACTAGTGAACGAAATGAACGAGGTAATGGAATGGACAAAGGAATGAAATGGATCATTCCATTCCATTGTCTTGTTCGGTTTACCATTAGGGAATTAAATAAATCATTACTTTATGTTGTTTGATAGGCTAGAAAAGACGAAAAAATAAGTCGACGGTGAGTGGCGGTGGTGGTGGTGGGTGGTGGGTGACGGTGGGTGGTGGTGAGTGACGGTGGTGGTTTTGGGTGGGGTGGCGGTGGTAGGAGGTGGAGGAGGCGACAGTGGTGGTGCTGGGAGGTGGAGGTGGCGGTGACTGTGGTGGTGACGGTGGCAATGGGTAGTGGTGGCGGTGGTGCGGTGGTGGGTGGCAGTAGTAAGAGGTGGCGGTGGTGGGTGGTGGAGGAGGCGACAGTGGTGGTGGTGGCGGTGGGAGGTGGGGGTGGGTGGTGGCGATGGTGTGGTTATGGGTGGCAGCGGCGAGATATGGCGGTGGATGGTGGAGGTGGTGGTTGGTGGTATGAGGGTGAAATAAGGGATGGAATGAAAAAAAAAAACAAGGGGGTGGATTGAATGAATTTGAGGGATTTAGAGGAAATGACATTCCTTGCGGAATGGTTGATTCCATTCTATCGTCCAACCAAACACCATTTTTTTCATTCCCTCGTAATCGTCCATTTCATTCCACCTCTCATTCCTGCATACCAAACACTACCTAAGACCATTAAGAACATATGGGGAGTATAAACTTTGTTGAAAATTATCGTTCAACTGTTCTAACTGGCATATGTTATCCGAACTAAGATATTCTTTTTGTTCACCAGGAAAGATTGACAACAAACGATCAATAATAACTAGGTTCTGGTGAAGGTAGGATTCTTAACTTGACAGGTTGCTCATGATCGACTTCCGACTGCAAGCTCTCTGTTGGTCAGACATGTCCAGGTGCCATCTCCTTTGTGTCCCTTTTGTGGTAAGGTAACTGAATCGACCAACACATTTTCGTCTCTTGGTCTTTTGTTTAGTCGATTTGAGATTTCATATATTCCCGGTGTAAGCTCCCGCTAGTGTTCGCTTTTGGTATTAAATACCTATTGGACGTGCATAGCTTCCTCAATGGATCCAATAAGTGGATTTGTGGTGCATTTGGAAGCCCCGTAATAATATTATTTTCAATCAATGGCGGATCTCCCTAGCTTCGATTATTGAAGAAATTAAGGTCCTTGGTTTTCTTTGGTTAAAATGTCGTTTTAAGGTATATAGCCTGTCAAGAGATCCATAGTGTAGTTTCCTTATGTCTTTATTTGGATTTTTTTTCTTTAAACATTGGTGGTTGTAATTGTTGGGGCTAGTTCTTGCTAGTCTCCTTTTTATATATTTTGGTTTGTTACCCGTTAAAAAAAATTGGTTTGATGTGTTGACTTATTTAAATAAACAAGTTAAATATTTCAATTTTAGATAAACAGGTTAAATATTTTAACTCAAAATTATACAATTTCATGTCGTGTTTTAGATTGTACTGAGAATTACCAACCCTACTTCTAACAATAATATGACACATGAAAATATAACGAAGTGATGAGATTAAAAATATAGACTTAGATAAATACTATAACCACTCACGATCTAGTGGTCTAATGGTATGTTGTTTACCTCTCACAAAAATAGTATAGGTTCAAATACTTGTATTAGCAAAGTTAGACGGTATTTAGGTTTAAAAAATTATGGTTAAAAAATTCTTTATTATAATGATTAATTAGTCATAAAAATGTGTTTACTTTTTTATACGTAAAAGATTAATAATAAGGGTGAGGAGTAAGAATAAAAAAATATAAATTTGGATTGTTGCTATAGAAAACGAACAAATCACAAGGGAATGTGTCAACATACTGATTACTTGGATGTTCTTCCAATTCAATGTTACGCCCACCGCATGTATCTATATTAATTAAACACATTAGTAACTTACATACTCAAAACAAACAAATTATTTTTATTTTTTGTACACTACAAGCTACTGGCATCTTTTACTTTATATTATACACATAACTTATTCAGATATAAAAATTATCTTATTCTTTGTCCTCATTTAATATAAACTTTGCTGGTGACAAAAGAAAATTATTGATGAGTTATGAAATTCTTAGTACATATGTAGATATGTGCGCGTGTGTATATATACACACGTGAGTATATACACATAGTCTAACAAGTTTTGACATGGGTGAAAGTAGATAAGCATGTATATTATATAAGAAAAGTAAATTACACGGATCATACATGTGCTAGGTATAAGAAATTATGGATATAATCTATAATTACTGTTCACTCAAATCGTGGATTAACTATCTAAATTGTGTAAATTACTTTTTTATCGTTTACTTAAAGAATATTAATATATAAATACACAAAAAATTTACAAAAAGAAACAAAAGCAAAAACGTCGTTCCATCCCAGGGATAATATCATGACGTTTAAGTGAACATTAAGAACCATATCCATAATTTCTGATACCTATGAACAATGGGTAAAATTATGGTATAACATTGGAACGGCCTGTATGATTTACTCCTTAAAGAATGTATAGTATTTCATAGTAATTTTATACTTGTCAAAAATATTAATCATAACACGACAATCAATGCATGGAGCTATGGATTTTTTTTCAATATAGTCACTAGTATTCAATATTAAGATGTGTCACACGACTATAAAAGTTTATGTCCGATCACACGTTATATGAATGGTGATTTTAGTTATGTTCGGATGGTTGTGAAGGTGAATTCACCGGTTATTTTTGGTTTTGAATCAATTTGATAATTTCATAAACTTATAATAAATCATTTATAACTTCAACTAGATCAGGCTAAATTTATATAATAACTCAAATAAAATTATTAAAACAGAAAAAAACATTAGAATATAAAATCATATTAAAGCTTAATTTCTAAATATATTTATAATCACATATTATTACACACACAACAAAAAATAATTGAAAGCACATTATCTGTTATATAATATACTAGGTTAAAATCCCGTGTATTACACGGGTGAAATAAATAAAATGTTATATATTTAGTAATAAAATTTTTATATTTTTAAAAACTCACACGGGCTGAATAAACCAATATATTACATCGGTTGAATAAAATATAACGTAATTTGTTAACAAATACATTTGTCAAAATATGTTTTAAAAAAATGTAATTTGTCGTGACGATTATAAGGTTTGTTAAGTTAGTTTTTAAAACATTTTTTTTCAACTGTGTATTAATTTTTTAATTTAATTGATAAATGTTAGTTCAAATTAAGTTTATTTGATTGACGATATAATAACTATTTATAATTAAATAATAAATATTCGTAATTAGATTTATTAATATAAAGATTATTATTTAATAGGAGAGAGAAATAGAAAATCTAATATTTAATAAGAGAGAGAGGCGAAAAAATAATGATGAAAAGTAACCAGAGAGTGACACGTGTCCTGAAAAGATTTCATTTATTAGAGTAGTAAGATAATTTTTTTTTGAACGGCCAACAAACATAGAATTGCCTAGGTACTCCGTACGGGATGACCCATTGGCAAAAGGCCACCGTCAGGTGGCCCAACCCAGCCGTACAGAGCCCTTAAGCGCCCCAAGTTATCTCCAGTTCCGAGGAAAACCCACCCGCCCGAAAGTCCACTGGTGATAAAACCCGGACGCCCTCGGGATCGAACCGGAGATCATAAAGATCCAAATCTTACTTCATTGAGCCACTAGCCCTTCCCAAAGTGATGCTAGTGAGGAAAGAACCTTAGTATTTTTTAGAGAATCAAAGCTTTCTACCAATACATCACATTAAAAGTTGCTATATAATATATAAATAAAAAGTATTATAAAATACTCTGATTCCAAAACCACAAATGATGATTGATGACCGTATATTTAAACAGTCCTCATGCGTACATTTAAGTATAATCGTGTGATTATTTTTTCAAATAGTTACAAAAAAAGAAAAGAAAAGGTTATTACAAATAACGTGGGCCATAACAACAAAGCCACGTGCCTTGCACCTGTCTTACGATTTAAGTCACCGTGCTATATGGCTGCTTAGAGACTTTAGACCGTAAATAAAAGTCAAAAACACCCGTCACCGGAATCTTTACCTCATGCTTCACCGGTAGTACATCCCGCTGTACCACTTGTACCTTCCACTTCTTCCATGGCCGTCCACCACCAGCTCCTACTCCTCTTTCTAGTCGTACTTCCTCTCTCCACCAGCGGCCAACACCACCACTACCACCACCGGACTCTGCTTCAGAACGACAATGTTTCATGTCCTCTGAACTTTGACCTAATCCGCCGCCTCGTCGGCTCCAATCGCCCTTCGCTGGACGTTCCAACCGCCTGCCGGTACTCTCAGCAAGGTCTCCGGTTGATGGAAGCTGATTACCTCCGTCGTACAGGCTCCTTCGTGCCACCGTTGAACACCGCCGAGTCGTGCTGGCGTTCGTACCAAACCCTCGCCGAAGACTTTTACCCTAATTTTGACCTCCGGAGAAACTGCGGCTTCGAAACGAACTGGATAGCCGTCCCTGGTTGTATGAATATAACTAACCGTCAACAATTTGAAACAACCGTCAACGGATCGTTGTTTAACACCGTCGTTTCAGCTTGCAACCAGTCACTCTCCGGCTCCTCGTGTTCGTCGTGCACTGTCGCGCTTTCTAATCTCCAGGCATCGTATTTGAATGGAGAATCCGTCGGAAACCTAACGGACTGCCGCGCTTATCCATTCATCTACGCCGCCGCCTTCGTCAACCGCTTCGGCCCTACCGATAGAGGTACGGCAGTCTGTTTATTCTCAATTGATATCAGTTTCGCAAAATCGAAGAACAAACACAAAACGATTATCATCGTTATCATTTCGGTAATCGTTACGATTATTCTGTTAGCAATTGCGATCGGATTTTGGTATTATCGGAGAAAAAAACTTGAAAAATTGAATCGAAAGAGACGAAATAGAAAACCTGAAACGAATTCAGTTTCTGCTTTAGATTCAATTACTTCCAGCACAACATTAATCAAATTCACCATTGATGGTATCAAAGAAGCTACTAGAAACTTCTCGAGAGAAAACATAATCGGTAGAGGAGGTTATGGAAATGTATACAAAGGCGTTTTACCAGACGATTCAGAAGTTGCATTGAAACGATTCAAAAACTGTTCAGCTGCCGGTGATGCGAGTTTCACACACGAAGTGGAAGTAATCGCGAGCGTCCGCCATGTGAATCTGGTGGCTCTGAGAGGATATTGCATAGCCACCACACCGTTTGAAGGTTACCAGCGAATCATTGTGACTGATTTGGTTAAAAACGGGAGCCTTTATGATCATCTATTCGGGAATCACTCAGCCCGGGATAACCTTAGTTGGCCGATCCGTAGAAGAATCGCGTTAGGTATGGCCCACGGGTTGGCTTATTTGCACCATGGAGCCCAACCGGCGATTATTCATAGAGATATAAAAGCTAGTAACATACTTGTAGATGAAAATTTCGAGGCTAAAGTGGCGGATTTTGGGTTGGCTAAGTTTGCACCCGAGGGTGCGACCCATTTGAGCACTCGGGTAGCCGGTACAATGGGATATGTTGCACCGGAGTACGCGTTGTACGGTCAGTTAACTGAAAGGAGTGATGTTTATAGCTTTGGGGTTGTGCTTCTAGAAGTTATAAGTGGGAGGAAGGCGCTTTTGTCGGTTGGAGATGGTCAACCAGTTCTTTTAGCCGATTGGGCTTGGTCAATGGTGCGAAACGGTACACCTTTAGAAGTTATTGATGATGGTATGGCGGAATGTGATCCACCCGAGATCATGGAGAAGTATGTGTTGGTGGCGGTTCTTTCATCTCACCCGCAGTTATATGCCCGGCCTACGATGGATCAAGTTTTGAAAATGTTAGATGCGGATTTACCGGTTCCTTCAATACCCGAGAGGCCGATACCACTTACAGCGGGAATTGAGGATATTGAGAGATCCGTTAGTAGTAGCGGGTCGGGTCAGTTATCTACCCCTAGAGGGTATCAAATGTATACGATTGAGATAGATGGGCGGTCTGTCGCCACTGAGGAGGTGGAGGAGGTGGAGGAGGAAGTTGAAGATGAAAAAGCCCGCCTTTCGGGTGGAAGATAGCATCCAGTGGACGTTCCGGTTCGTGTTTTTGGTTGTATTTTTTTCCGATTGGGTTCTTCACTCGTATAATATGAAAATTTTGAGTTGAAATCTTACACTTGTATATTATCAGGTAAATTAGGACTTTGTGGTCTCAATAAATTTCCACTTTGATTCATTAATGGATTGTAAAATTAGTTGAATGAATGGGTTATTTGACCATCAAACATAGGAGTTTTCATAATATTATCAACTCCGTTTGAATGTTTCTGTCGGCTGTTTTGAAATATATTAGCCTGGTTTTTACGGTTTGAAACTTAGTGGTTCGTTTCAGACTTTCAGTTATGGTTTGGTTACCGAAAAATCAGGCTCGGACTAAAAAAATTGAACTTATTAATATAGTTGTTTTTTTTTTGTAGGGAGAGAAAATTTAGTCTTGGACTAAAAAAGATTAAACTCATTTTTATCATTGTTATTGTGTTTGGCAAGGACTTATCTTTTATTGTGGGTTTTGTCAATTGATTTATGCATTCCCATTGATGTGGGATGAAAAAAAAATGTATATATAATTTGACTTCATTTCAAATACTCTGTTTGATTTCTTAATTGCTTCAGTTTGTGAAGTAGTATTTTCCTTCAACAAGAAAGTTTCACATTCCCATGGGACTGCATAGACAACAATGGACTTGAAAAGGAAAAAAAGAAAATGATTATGTGCATCTCAATGACCATATTCATTGAGCCATATGCTTAGTATGTCAAGTTATTCATAGCCTAAGAAACATATATTTAGTAATTGAATTGACAAAGATATATATTTTTAACAGTATGTCAAGTTATTCATAGCCTCTATCCAGCTCTACGCGTTCGTTTGAGTGGTGAATCAATATCTAGAACTAACAACCATTATGTTTTGAATCAAGTGTTGTTCAAGCCTATTATGTTAGATTAGAAAACTGGGTTTGTATATACTGAAGATATCATGAATACTCTGATAATCATAGATATTCACTTTCATATTGAATTATTTTCCGTTTATACAGAAAATCACAAAACACTCTCTAAATTTAGTATTAATATTAACTGAAAATTTGAGATCTAAAAGGGCATTAATATATTAAAAATGACAAAACACTCTGCAAATTTAGTATTAACTTTTTCATAATTTTAATTGATGAAAATTTGATATCAACTGTAAAAGACAACAAAACACAACTGGAAATAGTGTAAACTAATTGCAAGTAGCAATTACCAACGATTCCTTTCCAAGATATATTTGTCAAGTTTGATTTATTTAACTTCATATGTATAATTTTATATTTATTTTAACTTTATTAATTGTACTAGGTTAAAATCTTGTGTATTACACGGGTTAAATAAATAAAATGTTATATATTTACTAATAAAAGTTTTATATTTTAAAAAACCCGTGTAATATACGGGTTGAATAAACCAATATATTACATCGGTTGAATAAAATAGAATGTAATTTGTTAACAAACACATTTGTCAAAATATGTTTTTAAAAAATGTAATTTGTCGTAACAGTTATAAGGTCTGTTAAGTTAGTTTTTAAAACATTTTTTTTCAACTGAGTATTAATTTTTTTATTTAATTGATAAATGTTAGTACATATTAAACTCATTTGATTGATGATATAATAACTATTTATAATTAAATAATAACTATCCGTAATTAGATTTATTAATATAAAGATTATTATTTAATAGCAGAGAGAAATAGAAAATCTAATATTTAATAGGAGAGAGATGCGGGAAAATAAAGGTGAGGAGTAACCAGAGAGTGACACGCGATTTTCATTTATTAGAATAGTAAGATAATTTTTTGTAAGCATGCGAATTCTTGTTAATGGGCCTGAAAACAAGTCGAATAATTTTTTTTACATTAAATCATAAAAATGTAACTTTTTTAGACCTACTAATAAAAATTGAAATATTTGGACCTTAACATTTCTGTCGCCAAAATGTCACTAAAGTTTAGTGCCATTTTAGTATCTTCAAGAAAAAGAAAATACATTCTCATTTCTTAAAATTAGCTTTCATGCAAACCTAGTTGTTTTTTTTTCCTTGAAAAATAACAAATCTTTATATATAAATAGTGCACAAGAAGCAATCAAATATGTAAAATTGTAGACGGCTCGTCCAGTTTACATGGCAGGTTTCACGTTCTAAACTATAAACCAGCCAAATGTGTATGGTTTAAACGGTTTGGTTTATACGATTTGAACATATATATTTCAAACTCGCTAAACTGACGAACAAGTCTTCGGTCGAACCGGTTTATGAACACCCCTAGTTGATGCTTTTAACTTTTAAGTGAAACGAGCCACAATGCTAGTGACCATCCAGATACGCCCTATTGTTGTCTGCTAGAATCGAATTTCAATCGATGTTAGACTGCCCGTAACGCTAACAGTCATCCTTTCCACATGCAGTGCTAGTCAGCATGCCACATTAGAATTTTATCCATCCTTCCCACAAACACCTTTTTACCCTCAACACCAACATACCCATCATTTCCACACCAACCTCATTATTTCCACATCACCATTACCTTTTTATTTTTATTTAATCATGCCTTTGGTAAAAGGTTAATTGTTTAAAATAGTAAAACACTTTAATTATTTTATTAGTTATAATAATACACAACGAAATTTGTAGCAACGTACTTTCAAGTTTTTTTTATCAAACACAGTAAGGGTATCCGGTATACCCCCGTGCGAGGAGCGTGAAGGCCCCTTCTTGGCGTGAAAGGGGCGTGAGAGATAGGCGTCAGAATTCTCACGGGAAAAAGAAATAATAGTTCTGTTATGTGAGAGGTGGGCATTTGATCGGGAGATAGGAGGCGTGAGTGGTGTGAGGGTGAGAGAACATCACCCCCTCTTCACCTCTTGTGTGAGAGGACATGAGAGTCTCACTCCAAGACCCCCTAAAACACTTTTTATTACTCACTGCTAATAAACGTATGTTTTCTATGATTGATAAAAAATCTTAAAAAAATATTATATCACTAATAAAACAGATAAATATCTTTATATTATATGTTTTTTTATTTTTTATTTTATAGAATGACTCCTAATCTACTACAATTAACCACCTCCTATGTATTACAGGATTTGAAGTTTAAATCATTCATGCCTTGAATAGAGGGGAGGCACTTTACATTAGTTACATACCAAACCTTACACAAAACCAAGATAACCGAGATGCTAATTGCTTAATAGTTAATAATAAAACATCCATCGCTCTGAGCTTTACAAATAGTGTGACGAGCATGCTGTCATGTTGTATTTCATCTTGTTGTTGTTGTCAGTAATATTCGTCACAAATATTAAAAGAACAAACGTTGTTACTTCACCTTCATACATAAAGTCTACTAGTTCAGTATCACAAAACTACTTACATAGCTTTTATTTGCGGATATTTCTTCACATAATCCGTACGGTGAAACACGAGATCATGGAGCAAGACGAGATACAAACTCCACTTGTCGCTCAAACCACCGATGAGAAACCCGAAAGCAACAAAACGAGCAACTTCATGGTTTATCTCACCACATTTGTTGTTGTGTGTGGTTCTTTCGCCTTTGGATCGTGTGTAAGTTTTAAAATCGACTAATATATACTAAACCAACACTCATGAAAAAATCCGTCGGTGAAGGTTCGTGTGGAAACTGGCCGTGGGAATCATCGGTGATCAGTGGGTAATCCGTCGGTAATTACTGACAAAATTTCCGACAACAACTTTTTCTTTTTCGTTTTGGGATTTTGTGGGATTCGTTGGTAATCACCATGGATTTCCGATTACAATTAAAAATTAATTTCCCCTATTTATTTTGGGATCGTGGGACTCGTTGGTAATCATTGATGGATTACCGATTGCAATTAGAAATTATATTCTTTTTCTTTTTGGGATTGTGGGATTCGTCGATAATCACCGATGGATTTTCCGACGACAATTAAAAATTTTATTTTTCTTTTTCGTTTTGGGATTTTGTGGGATCCGTTGGTAATTAATGATGGAATTTCTGATGACAACTAAAAATTATTTATTCTTTTTCTTTTTAAGATTTAGTGGTATCCTTTAATAATCACTGACAAATTTTTCTTGAGTGAATTTCCTTCGATGAAAGTTTGCTTTCTAGTAGTGCAATCATTATTGATGTTTTGTTTACTAGGCGGGTTACTCGTCGCCTACTCAATTGTCCATCACACAAGATCTAAATTTGTCACTAGCCGAGGTTAGTGCTAATTTCAGCCCAAAACGGGCACGATCCGAACGTTATAGTCTTATAAGTTCAAATTATTTGACCCTTTTAATATGCAGTATTCGTTATTTGGCTCAATCTTGACATTTGGTGCTATGATCGGGGCAATCACAAGTGAACCAATTGCTGACTTTGTTGGTCGCAAAGGGGTAAGTAGTAGGTTTGATCTTTTAAGGTAGTTTGCTAAGGTGATAATTTTGACTCATTGATTGAGTTGTTGATTAAGATAATGGGCCCTTTGAAATAGTCAAAGAGGTCCATAGTCATCCAACTAAGTATATTTAGTTTATTATTTTTTTAAATTATTTTATTAAAAATAGATTACTTTAATCAAAAAAACTTTTTTTTAATCTTTTTCGTCACTGATTTTTCAAAATCTAGTCATTTTAATCCACCTAACTAACTCTGTCTATATTTTAACGTTAAATTATGGACAATTTGGTCTTTTCAACTGCATTCAACTCTCTATGGCATTCAAAAAAGATTTTTGAATAGACCAAATTGCCCCTTATTTAATGTTAAAATGTAGACAGAGTTAGTCAGGTGGATGAAAATGACACCTTACTCGTTTTGAGTTGATCAAATGTATTTTGAAGAGATGAAATAACTTATCTAATATCTATTGTAAAGTCTAAGATCCCACGAGTTGGAGTAGGACGTTGGAGTTTTCCAGATGTTGGTACCAAAAACCGGGTCAGTTGGGCTTGGTTTAGAATACCGGTGCTTGGAGAGAGCAAACCCGGGTTGGGTTAGCCCCTATGACGGTGTGAGTGTGGTTCTCTGCCTTCTCGGGTCTAGACCTAAGCTGCATCACAGGAAAATCTCGTTAGAGTTTAGTCCCAAGGGCACTCCGACGCTCAAGTCAGTATCAACTCAGCAATGATAATCATATAAGTGTATGAAGACAGAGTAGAGAAAGAATTAGGGTTGAGAGGAGAGAAGAAGAACCTGTATATTGAGGTAGCAAGTCATGTATTTATATGAGATTTATTGGGCTTTACCCTAATGGGCATGTTCTATTGTGGGCTTATTAGAATTAGGCCTACCCATTATATTGGGCTTAAGTCTTGGGCTATTATGGGGGTACTATACCCAACATCTATCATGTATGTGTGTATGTATATGTGGTTATGAGTGCATATATGATGATGCATGGGTCATTAACTTAGAATGTGACCAGGCGTTGAGGATATCAAGTTTCTTTTGTTCGGCTGGATGGCTAGTGATTTACTTTGCAAAGGTATGTAAGTTAATTCGTGTAATTAATTATCAGGTTAAATAAAACTAAGAGATTAACTTTTATATATGCTTATGATATAGGGCCTTGTGGTGCTAGATATGGGAAGATTAGCAACAGGATACGGGATGGGAGTGTTTTCATATGTTGTACCCGGGTTCATAGCGGAAATTGCTCCAAAAAACCTACGAGGCTCGTTGACAGCAGCGAATCAAGTTACGGTCTATATACGTACAACACATGTTAATTAAAGTTCATATATAACATGTGTGAATTGTGCTGACGTGAATTATGCAGCTTATGATATGTGCAGCGGTGTCGTTTTTCTTTGTAATCGGGACGATGATACCATGGAGGATCCTAGCGTTAATAGGTAACTTATTTTTTACTTTTTTTGTTAATTATGAGAACACGTTGCTCACGGAACCTGCAAATACCCTTCTAACTAACAGGATTAGATAAGTTGCAACTTGCTTTAGGTAGTTGAACTTCAAAGGTTATAACAAGAAATTAGTGAAAGTATGATTCAAAACTGAGATCTCTGTTATAAGAAATTAGATACTTAGCATTACACATTTACACCACAGGGGCGAAACGTAATAGGGGCTACTTAAATAAAAATAACACTAACATATATACTTAAGTACATAAAAATAGTGTACAAATTTGAGGTGGATCGGTTTTGAAGATCGAACCATAGATATAAAAATATGTTATGTCTCTCATATTACGCCTAATAAATAAAAAAAATTATCAAAAGAAATATAAAAACAAAAAAAAAAGTTCAAGGGCAAGAGGTTTCAAACCCATAACCTAAGGAATAAGAAAAGTAGATATACCAATTGGGCCAATTTATGGTAGATTTTTGAAACTATTGATATAAAAGACATAAAAATGTGGGTTTGTTGGTGGCCTCCCATTGGCCACTAACACTATTTAAACACACGTCACATTATTTTAACCAATTTTATATTTAGCTACTTTTAAATTTTACTGGTTTCACCCTTTTTAAAGTTATAACTTAAATTCATCAATTTTATTTTTATATACATGGGTAGTAACCAGTAACGGCCAACTCTACATGCAAAGCCATTGATCGTGATTCGGTTACTATTTAAACCTTGAATGACGAAATTGAAATCGTGATTTCAGGAATGGTTCCATGCATTATTTTGGTGACTGGATTGTTCTTCGTACCAGAATCTCCAAGATGGTTGGTAAGATATGTCTGTTTCCATCACGGGAGCGTGTAACGAGTCAAAATGAATAACTTTGTAGTACATGTTAAAACAAGTCACGCAGGGTAAAAAATTATATTATTATTATTATAAATCAAACTTTTTCAACAAAAGTAAAGAAAGGCATAATTAAAATCACACTATGATTTATTTTTCTTCTAATTCCATTTATCTGACTTGGTGCATTTATACCTAAAACCTTTTATTTTAACATACTCAACTCATTCATATTAATAAGTAACAGGGTCAAAATTTCTACGCACAACATATAAAAAACGTGCAGGCTAAAACAGGGAACCAAAAAGAGTTTCGGGTTGCGCTTAGGAAACTTCGAGGGAAAGATGTCGATATATCTGAAGAGGCCAATGAAATCCAGGTTCGAGTTTGGCCATTACACAAATGATCATCAACTTTTACCGCACTTGAGCATGTGATCTCGTTTTCCCCCCATCGAGTTGAACCGACAATCATACCACACCTTAAAATTACATGATTGTTTGCAGGATTACATAGAAACGCTAGAGAAGCTCCCAAAAACCAACCTATTGGATCTTTTCCAAAGAAGATACTCGAGATCCGTCATTGTAAGCACATCTTGTTACCAAATATCACTAATAAGGCTTCAAAAAATGTTTATGGTTTTTGTGGTTTGTGATGTGAAGATAGGAGTCGGGTTAATGGTTTGCCAACAATTTGGAGGAATCAACGGTATATGTTTCTACACGAGTAGTATATTCCAGTCTACAGGTATATATACAAGTACAACCCTTGATAGATTCAAATTGTCCTTCATTTAAGTAATAAAGTGACACCTTAGAAAAATACCACATTATTTCGTCCACATGAGAGATACTGAGATATAAGAAACGCCCCACCTAAAATACCACCAACGCGTAATAGGCTTTTTGGCCATGTACGAGTCAGTTAAACATGTTTGAGTGTGATTAACTAAACAAACCTGTGAGATTTTCATGGGTAATACAAAAAATATTGGCTGGTATGAAAGGCCATGTGTTACAAAAACTTACCGTAATCTATGTTTTTCATGATTTTCTGGTGATCTTGGAACGATAATCTATGCGTTAGTACAAATTGTTGTTACCGCGTTAAACGCACTTTTTGTCGACAAAGCCGGTAGAAAGCCACTTTTATTGGTAACAATAATGCATCTAACAAACAACGGAAACACATTATATTTCCTATACTTATTACCGACGGCATTTAACGACATTTTGTAAGGTTTCCGCGACGGGATTGGTTTTAGGGTGTCTAACGACAGCACTTTCATTCTACTTGAAGGTAACACTCCATTCGTTTATCTAATTATTCATCTTTTGAATTCTATTGTATAATATTATCTCATGTTATCAGACTTATGAAATTGAACTCTCAGCAGTACCTGCACTTGCAGTGACGGGCATATTGGTAATTTCACAAACCTAAACTATTTGATGTAGCCATATTGTCATGGACTTACAAGACCAATTCTTATAATCTTTATTTTAGACGCGTCAATATGCTCCAAACAGACTCTAAAATATTGTCATTTTGACATTTACCGACTAAAGTTTTGTTACCGCGTGTAGGTGTATATAGTCTCGTTTTCAGCTGGAATGGGAGCGATTCCGTGGGTTATAATGTCCGAGGTAACCTAAGACCGACACCGTGTTATTTACTTGTTTGATTTAAAGTAATAAAGATTTTAACTCGTCTCATATGAGCGTTTTGTATTCAAGTGTTCCCAATCAACATAAAAGGTGCGGCCGGAAGCCTCGCGACTCTAGTAAACTGATTCGGTGCATGGGCGATCTCGTTCACTTTCAATTTTCTCTTGAGTTGGAGCTCATATGGTAAGATTACACATCATATGTATATTTCATATACATCGTATAACAATAATCAAAGTATATTCTTTCAGTGACATATCTAGGATATTTTTACTGTTGTTGTTCTTTGAAAATGTTCTATGATTAAATGTCACTCGGTCGAGGGTGAATATTTAAACATTAAAAATGAATAGTTGATATTGTATAACACACAAAAAAAAACATTTCTCATGACACCAGACTCTAGTTTACCGTGTATCTACGAAAGATTGTTCCATCAGAAATGATATGCTTTCTTGTGTGATTACAGGTACCTTCATCGTTTATGCTGCGATAAATGCGGGTGCAATTGTGTTTGTGATGAAGATGGTACCTGAAACAAAAGGAAGAACACTAGAACAGATACAAGCCGCCATTAATGGCTAGAAACGATGCTAGACATAAATTGTTTTTAGGTCTTGTTTGACAACACTTTCGTTTCTTTTTATAGTTTTGCTTCATTTCAATTTTAGTTGGTAAGTTGTTGAATAATCTTGACTTTGTAGTTTTTATTTTGATGTAAAACCAGTGTTTTTGAGAAAGATTCACATAGAAATCCATAAATTCAAATATTATTTTATGGCTTGTCGTCATTTTCAAGCTATGACAGATCTAGATTTGTTTTCATTACTCGTGTCACCTTTTAAAAATGTTCATTGAAATAATGTTAGTATCAAATACAAATATAACATATAAAAATAAGTATCAGATACTATAAAACACACACACACACACATATATATATATATATAATGTTTTTACTGATGTTATGTGACACCTATAAAGCTTATGTATATATAACCATACTAGGTTAATGACCCGTGTTCTACATGGGTGGAAAATCAATACTCCAACACGTAAAAGACGTAAAAAAGAACTAATGAATGATTGATATCAAATAGTACAAAACGCACTTGTACACAACCAAAAAAGAACGTTAATTGACAATTAAAAATCTACAAATACTACTTTGTATACAACATTTGTTGTTTGGTTGCTAAGTTTTTCATCTTTATCTAATATTAAAAGTTTGACCCCATCTCTACTTTTAACTCTGGATAAGGCGACATACAATTGACCATGTGTAAAAACCGGTTTTTAAAAAAATAAACCTACACGTGATAACGACTGCCCTTGACTCTTGTTTATCGTCATTGCAAAACACGCAGCCAGTGGAAATTGTCTTCTTCAAAACTTAAAAGGAATCCTCTTGTCTAAAGGCGTCAAAGTTATTATGGGGATAAAAGTACAATTACCAATAGTACTTCAGGATATTATCTCTGCCTCAATAACACGATTTCCCAATGATATAACTTGTAGTCTCGTCCCATTACATAAACCACTTTTTTATCAATATTTTAGGAGTCATAATATGTTTTTTTATTATTAGTAATAAATAATCAATTTTGATTGTTAATATTAAATTTGATATTTTTAGAAGTGTTTGATAACATAATAAGATGTTTACTTTTATTTATAAATATCGCCTTAATAATATAGTAACACATTTGACATTTGAAAATATCTCAGTATTTTAGTTTAAATTTAAATTTAAAGATTTAAAGCTAAATCTATACTATATAATAAAGAAAAATCACGTGAGACATTTGTCAATCTCTAGTATTTAAAGATTTATTTGCCTTCATAGAAATTCAATATATGAAGTGATTTCCGTATCACTTTTATATTCGTGAATAGTTAGAAATGTGTTTGAAATTATAAACCTAACCATGTTTGTAGCCTTGTAGGTTTATAAAGTTTTCAAATCCTCAAATAAATGAAGTTTTTTTTTCAAAATGCAATTGAGTTTTTCTTTAATATATGTTGTTATTTATTATTTGATAAGAATTTAAATACACATGTTAGTTCGGTTTTTTATTTACGTTTAATATAAACAAGCAAGGAGCAAGCGCTTGTATAGACTTGTATATGATGCATTTTAATTTGTAATTCACTGTTTAAATAGTTATTGTTTACTTCATTGTGTTTTAAATAAGAGTATAATTTTATTAAAAACAAAAATTGTATTCAAAATAAAATATATATATATATATATATAAATTTTTTTATTTCGTGTTATTCAAAAATAGTTTATGTTTGATTTTAAAGCATTCCCAGCCCGTTCTTTATATTACATATCTTTATCCTTATAATTACACTAAAAACCACTATTTTTTCTATCTTTTATCTCTACTTTTCTCTTTCCTTATCCTTATAATTATACTAAAAACCACTACTTTTATCCTTATATTTACAAAAACCTTATATCTTTTCTCTCTCATTCACTTACAACCACTTTAAACCACTCTATAAAATATACAAAACTCACTCATATAATTATAAGGAACGGGCTATGAATGCTCTTATATGATTTTCAATAACATGTATATAAAAGAAATGAACAAAAATATATATGAGTGGTTTTTATCAAATATTATAAATTATTAGAAAAAAACTCAACCGTATATATTCTAAACAAAAATATTATCTAAAAAACAACACTAGATTTTTTTAACCCAATAACCAACAATATTATTTGAAAATTTCTATTTTATTGCTTTTAGAATTAAAAAAAAAGCAATATCCAAAAAAAAAAGAAAAAAAAGAAGGTATACGTGTTTTCATATCCTAAAATACCAGATGTTGCATTAGAAGTCATGATTTTGTGAACGGTTCCACCGCTGCTCAACTTCCGATCATATTGACCGTCGTACCGGTGGCAATGTCTGCTGTTCGCCGCCGCCGCGTTGATCATCGTTCAGTAGCCACATCTTCAGTCGACCGTTTCTCCCCGGACTCCTCACCAGCTGCGGCGACAGGTTCGGCACCATAAACATCTGTAACCGTCCGTTCCAGTTCAAATTTCGGCCGGCCGTTCACGTTCAACGTCGATAAACCTGGCAGAAAATCGTAAATCACTTCGTCTCGATCAGGCGAAATCGGCACCAGATCCGATTCCGATTTTTCCGTCGCCGTTACGTCAGCAGCACCGCTTTTCACCGCCTCCTCATTTCCAAACCCTAGGTAATCAATTTCCGGCAATGTCACCGGATTTCACAACGCATCACCGCATTCTTATTCTAATTCATCATCCTCGTCGGTGTTGAGAGATTTTGTTGACCGGTGAACGTCCGCCGGTGGTGGATGAGAGCCGTCGGCGGCGGCGGAACTCATGATGATGAATTCCGCCGTGGTTTAATTTGTTCGCTGATTTAACACCAGAAAGCTTGACTGATCATGTTAGTAATGAAGATGCTAATAACTAACTAAACTGAAAAACTTTTTTGTAGCGTTTTGGATAAAATTATAAAGCGTTTAACGTGTTATTAGTAACGATTTGGATATAATTAAGTTATGAGCATCGAAATTAAGGGTACAAGTCGTTGGGGAAGAAACGGAGGGATAGTAATAATAAATTCTAAATTTTATTTATTTCAAGAAGGGTATATTTTTTATGTTAAAGTTTGTTTTAATAAAGGGAACGGTTTATAAATTCTAAAGTTTAATCTTGTAAAGTAAAGTAGAACTCACTCGGTTTATTCAACTTTTAGCATTGCATATCATATTGATAGTGTAGGTTTCTGTCTAAACATTAGAGATTGGTGTTGGACTTAATAGTGGAGGTTGTTCTCGTGTCCTATAGTTTCAAGTTGTTTCTAGACCTACTTGGTTGTTATGGACTATGAATTTGACGGGTCTAGGGTGTTTCATTATACTTGGTTCAGTTCGAGTTCTTAAAGAGACGATTATAAATATCTCATAAGCGTAACTAAAATCAACAAAATGTCGACATCATTATTAAAAGGTTTTTTTTACATATTTTCTCATATTAAACTTATAAATTACATATATCCTAACCCCTAACTTTAATTATATATTTTCCCAGTTAACTTAAAATTACTCAATTGTCTCTCACAAATATTTAGGAAGAGGATATATATAAATAGTATTTTAATTGGTTAATTAAAGGTAAAATGGTAATAAAACAAGTTATTTTAAATGAATTGGATAAATATGTAATATATAAGTTTTAAGAAAGAGAAATATGTAATTAAATTTTAAAGTTAAGTAAATATATAATAAAAGAACTTAGGAATGGTATATATGTAAATAAAAAATAGCAAGTCAATTATTTTGTGATGAAGTGGGCTGTGTGTGAATGGCAAAAGCCCAAATAAAATGAAGGCTGAAGTAAAAAGTGGGTTTGGGCTAATTAAATTAATGGGGTTAGTTACAAAAAAATTAGAAAGGATATTGTTCAAATAAAACATCAAAACTTTGAGAAAGTTTGTTTTGTTTATTTGTATGATCGAGTAGTTCTTCATCAATGTCATATGTAATTAGCAAACGGTGTTCTATACTATATATTTTTATTCATTCTTATCATACTTTTCCTCGCACGTTCTCTCTTATTAAATGAATCTCTATCTTTTCAGTAATAATATATTTATCTTTTCAATAATAATATATTTAAAGAAATTACTAATTATACTAATAAAACATATTTATTTTGAATTATCTCTTGTTATAAGAAACTTTGAAATCTAATTACCGAGCTTATGTTTTCAATTCAATAATAGATGAAAGTCAATTTACATTGAATAGTAATTTATGTATTTTCGAAACCCTATTATATATTAATTTTTACATATGAAAGTGAATTTACATTGAATAGTAATTTCTATATTTGGAGTTAATAGGTATTCTAGATTTCAATTTCCCAAAAAAAAACATGTAATGTATTTCTCGTCAAAAAGAGAGGGTACATAGAAGCACGCGGGGTTGGGTCCAATAGCAAAGTCATTTGGAGTTAAGTAGTGAAACTCCTCTTGAGATCATGGGTTCAAGCCCCATCATAGACGGATTAGTGTAGATTATTAGAAGAGGCCCAAAATAAGATATTTGCTATTAAAAAAAACACAGAAGCACGCATGTTAAAACGCCCTAAACATGATATATTACTACAAATAACACATGACATGATAAATATAAAACCAAACTAAACCAAACAAAAATCCCAAGTTTTGAACAAGGAGACGTTAAGAAGGAGAAGGTCATGACCACCAACTGACCACCATATTCCACCTTGGTGCCGCCTCGTATTATTTCTCCGGTGCTTAAGTGTTGATCGATAGGCTTATTTAGAGGCATCAACACTAGATGTAGTTCTCAACCTCATTTTCGTTCGGTTAATATAACCAGAAAACATGTCGTTGAAGCTTTCGCGCCTAGAAACTGTCCTCCCACTTGATACATTTGAAGGAGCTCTCATTTTCATCTTTGTATTATCAATATAACTATTGTACTTCTCTTCACTAAAAGTCTTGTTCGCAGTCAACTCCTTCCTATCATCATCAATACCACTTTTCTTGATGTTACTAGACGAAAAGCGCACAAATCTTTTAAACGGTTTTGCTTCACGGGGAGAAGACGACTCAAGTTTTGAGGTCATTATCGTTTCAACTGCGACGGGTTGGTGATGGGCGGATGATGGTGTTTTTAAGACAACCGGTTTCATGGTGGGAGGTTTAGTGGTTGATAGTGAAGGATTTTGTGAATTTCTAGTTGAAAAACCAAAGGAGAATTTGGATAGCTTCTCATATGAATTCCTAGCAAAACTTTTGTTTGAGTGATCTTTAGCCATTAGGTTTAAGAAAGTAGTGATTTGAGAGAATTTGGTAACAATGTGTGGCTATTTAACATGGAATTAAAGTGGTAGTTGATGCTAAAGAAAGAATAAATTAGAAGTAACCCTTGATCATTTGATTAATAGTTATCAACGTGTGTGTAAAAAATGTCAAAGTGATTTGACTTTGATTCGTGTCTAGGGGCATATTTGGTATATTCTGAACATATAATTCTAATAAGTAACATTTAAAGGTAAAATAAAAAATCTGGCTAAAAAAGCAAGTAAAACATATTAAAAAATAAATAGAGTTAACTGTGATTTTTATTTTTATGGTTTAGCCATTTTTGTTAATTTCATCCAAAAATAATTATTTTTCCCTCATGTATTCTTATGGTTTAGAAAGTTGTAATTTTCATTCAGTCACTTCTGTTTGGTATGGGGTAATGAAATGCACGAGGGAATGGAATGAACGAGGTAGTTTGGTTACCATGAGGGAATGAAATAAATTATTACTTTATGTTGTTTGATAGACTAGAAAAGATGAAGGAATAAAATCGATGGGGAGTGGCGGTGGTGATGGTGGGGAGTGGCGGTGGTGGTGGTGGGTAGCGGTATTGGGTGGTGGTGGGGACGGTGGGTGATGGCGGCGGTGGGTGATGGAGATGGTGGTTGTCACACCCCGGTCGGTGGCGGATTATACGCCGGGGCTGACGCGGTTGTTCATAAGCACATGATCATCTATTAACAAGTGATAATATTATTTCATCATAATTAAAGCATCCGTTACAAATAGGAATGGAAAACAAGAAGTTCAAACATGACATAAGTTGAATTTAATCGTTAATAAAGCTAGGTCCAAAGTCTTAAGTGATCAAGTAGTATCCTCAAACTGGTGCACCTGAAACATGTGAGTAAATGTCAACTACAAGTAGTTGGTGAGTAACATAGGTTTTGACACCAAACAAAAGTTAAGTAAAAAGTGTTTGTAATCCAATACTGTTCAAAGCGTAACTATGGCATAAATGTGAAAACATACAAGGTTCCAAGCGTACAATTCAATCCGTAGTAAATGGAAAACTGGTAAGTACAATCTCACTGATTGTGTTTTGGAAAAAATAGTAATATGTTACACACAAAACCCGCCAAGGTTCGTGTTAACTGGAATCGGATTCCCCTATAAATGATCATGTTAGGTACTACCTTAGGCCTGGGTAGCAGGTTAATGAATGTACTAGTATGAATACATGTAATGGTCACCAAGCAGTTTAAGACATAAAGCACGTATTAAATAGCATGAGAACATTGGTATTGAATTTGGTAAGTAAAGTATGTAAACATGTTCCACCACGAGTATTTGTAAACAATAGTAAAGAGAAAGGGGGCTATGAACTCACTTGAATCAATGTTAGAATTGTATGAACTGGTAAAGATTGTTAGGCCTCGTGAGGAACTCTCACAACAAACCTACACGTGTAATGGTAACCTAATTTCAATATATGTCTAAATGGTATTTAGAGGATATTGGAACGCTTAGGGTTTCATGGGGATTTGGTTTGAAGATGGGTTCGCGTGCATAAAGAAGTATTGAATTGTTAGAAAAAGTTTATAAATAAGTTAGAACTAATTTAGACTTCTAATTAATTTATATAGTCATGCTAAAGGTAAGTAATGTTATAGAATAGTTTAAATAGTAACTTATTCTAAATTATAAATAAATTTTGATATAGTAAAAGTTTTAATTAATTGATCTAGAAATGAGCAATTAATTATCAATTTGCAATTTAAATGGTTAATTAATTTGTTAAAATTGAATTAAAAAGGATTAAGTAAGTTTTAACTATAATTAATTAAATCTTGTATAAAATAATTATTTAAAATAATTATTTAGGCATTCATAAATTTAAAAGTTTTTAATTAATTCATCTTACCAATAATAATTATTTACAAATTTAGAGAAGTTTAAAAGTGTCTAATTGTATAAATATAGTTTGTGAAATAATAAATAAGTGAATAAGTAACAAAATTTGGTTTGTCTACACAATGTTTTATATAAATATCACAGAATGTATTTGCATCATTAACTTGAAATTTTTGAATATTATATGGTGAATAAAAGGGCTAAAAGAAAAGAAAAACAAGAAAAATTCGGTCCCTGGGATTCGAACCTGCGTCGAACCCGGACCCCAAACACACACACGCGCACAACCGTTAGACTGGGCATGCTGCCTTGTCTAGGATCTGGTTTCGCGTGGTTTTAATCAGGAACCCCAAATGGTCATCGTCCCCGAATCGATCCCGAAACCCTAGCTCCCCAATTTGCCTGATCGGACTAAAGATCGAAGCCCGAACCATGGGGCTTCAGATCCCTGTACTCATACGAACTCAACGACCTAAAAAGTACCTGAAATGGACAAGTGGAGAAGGAGGACGACTTCCGCGAAATGAGTCGTGTTCGTCGGCTTGTTTGGGTGGTACAGGGATGGAATTAAACGAAGTCTCAGGTATGGGAAGTTTGTATTGAACGTCGCTAATGATTTGGGACCTCTATTTATAGCCAATCGGATAGTAAGGGCTCGATCGATTAAATGGTCATTAATGGAGGTTTCGGTTACGGATTAAGCACAGTAATGGTCATAATAAATTAATTAAACACGAGGGACTGTTCGTTTGGATGAATTGAACGTGTGACCGTTGTTGATTTCGCTCGAATACATCACAGGAACGATTTCCGGATAATCGGGTTGAGAACCGGTCGAAGGCGGGGTCGAACCCGTGACTGGTCTGGGAAGGGGGAAGAGTTTCTGGAATTTGCAGTTTAGCCCTCGGGGTTTCAATAGTTACTATTTTATGTATGAACTTTGTTTTAAAAGAGAGTGAAGTTTCAGAATTTACAAAGTGGACCCTGAACTTTTATAAAGTAGGAGGGTTATCAAATTTTATAAGCTTTTATAAAATTTAATAGATGTTAATGTCACATAATTATATTTATATATTTTTTTTTCTATTAAACCCATTTACTAAAAGAAAATAATAAATAAGTAATAAAGTCTTATAAACCCTATTTAAAGAATTTAAGATTTAAACTCTTTTTTTTTGTAAATTGTTTATTTACAAATATGAGTTTATATATATAGGTTTAGAAATAATGTAGCATATAAATATATATTTATTTAAAAGGATAATAACAAATATTTATATAGTTTCCTTATATAAATATCTATTGTTTTTACAATAATTGTACTTAATGTATGCATGCATGAGCACTTATGAAATGTAATGGATATATAAGATAACTTATTGAAATGGATAGATACAAACATATAATAATTACAAGTGTCGAAAAGTTCAAAATAAAGGCCGGAATTTCCTGGGGTTTACAGTGGTGGGTAGGGGGGTGATGGTGGCTGTGGTAGGTGGTGGTGGTGGTGGGTGGTGGTAACGGTGGCTGTGGAGGTGGGTGGCGGTGAGAGATGGCGGTGGGTGGTGGAGGCGGCGGCGACGGTGGTGGTTGGTGGTGGAAGCGGTGGTGGGAGGTGGTGGAGACAGTGGTGGGTGGTGGTGGTTGTGGGTGGTGGTAGGAGGGTGTGGTGGTGAATGGTGATGAAGAGTGAAAGAGGGAATGAAATGCAAAAAAAAAACATGGGGTGGATAGAATGAATTTAAGGGATTTAGAGGGGATAACATTCATTGTGGAATGGGTGATTCCATTCCATCTTCCAATCAAACATCATTTTTTTATTCCCTCGTAATCATCCATTCTATTCCACCTTTCATTCATGCATACCAAACGCTACCTTAATTTTATCTATATTTTAACGTTAAATGAGAGATAATTATGTCCAATCACTAACTCAATCGATTGGTCAATAGTTAAGATTCTTTCTTGTTTTAAGGGCATATATATAGATATATGATATAATTAAAGCTTAAATTATATGTAATATTTCTATATTAGCCAACTAGGTTAAAGCAAATGTTTTATATGGGTTGAATAAATGCAACTTGTTATAAAACAGTATTTTCTATGAAAATTTGTATAAAATATTAGTTATCTGTGAAATAAGAAATAATTAAAAATTTATTATGATTTAATAATTTTTAATAAAATAGTACAATATATGTTAGATATTTAATTATTTAACATCATCATTATTTAATAGGAGAGAAAGACGAAAAACAAAAAGCTAGATTTAATCGGAAGTCGACACTTAGCAAGTATAGTAATTCATTTATTATAATATAGGTTAGAAACCTTGTATATTATACATAGTGAATAAATGCAGTGTTATATATACTTAGTAATAAAGATCTAATATTACATATTTTTGAAATGTTACATAACTTTTTAATACAAATTTTAAAAACGTTATATAGTTATTTTAAAAAAATGTTTTTATAAAAACAATGAAAGAAATGTTCAAATTCTAAAAATGTTTTATGAACAAATCTATTTTTTAATTAAAAAATGTTTTATAAAAATCAGTATTATTTAATAGGAGAGAGAGACGGTAAACAAAAATTATAATTTTTTTATAGAAAATCCTAACATTTAATAGCAGAGAGAGGCGGAAATTTTTTTTTAAGGATGAACGTAGAAATGAGATGTGGCACCTCAAAACCTTTATTTATTAGTATGTATAGATTGCGTGTTGGTTATCATAGGATCACATTCTATCTTCTCCTCTTAATACATACTTTTTATTGTGTTACAACTAATTAATGACTACTAAAGTGTGCAGAATCAGATTCTTGGAAAGCTTTCCGAAAGAACTACAGTAGTTGGAGAATATATAAAAGAGGTCATGTTAAAAAAAAGTAAACTTCGATTTTGCTTCATGTGTTTTGACTATTTTAACCTTTTTTCTTCAATAATTTGAAAATGACCATTTTGCTTCATATGGTTACAGTTTTTACTCTAATATGCTGCCCGCACCTAACTTCATCCATAATTCCGGTTGTTACCCATGTGAAGGGTATAGACAAGACAGAAATGTGAAGGGTATAGACAAGACAGAAATGCCCCTTATGTGAGAGGCACATGGGTAACATTTAACCGGAATTATAGACGGAGTTAGAGGCGGTTTAGTCGATTATTGTTTCGTTTGGTTTATTACACGTGGGTAAATTTATTGAGGATCTTTAGTCGATTATTGGTTGGTTTATTACTTTTGCGGCCCCCTATCCCATTCCATGACTTCAACTCTATATGTGTATCATCAACATTTTTTTAACGCACAACAAACGTAGAATTGTTTAGGTACTCCGTACGGGGTGGCTATTGACAAAAGGTCACCGCTAGCTAGCCCAACCCAGCCGTACGGTGCCCTTAAGCGCCCCAAGTTATCTCCAATTCCGGGGAAAACCCACCCGTCCGAAAGCCCACTGGTGGTAAAACCCGGAAGCCCTCGGGATCGAACCGGAGATCACAAAGATCCAGGTCTTCCTTCATTGAGCCACCATGCCCCTTCCCAAAGTGATGCTAGTGGGGATAGAACCTGAGTCTTTTTTAGAGAATCCATACTTCTTATCACTACACCACATTGGAAGTTGCTATCATCAACATTAGTGTTTGTAAAATTTTAGCATATTTTAAGGTAGATAAATCGAGGGAAAAGTAAGCGATAAATGAAATCTGTAGAATTGGGATCAATCAAATATTGCAAAGTCTCGGTATTTATTGCCAGTCATAATTAAAAGATGGCGAAATTTCGATCTATACCAGGACCATAATATTAGATTGGGGAGGAAGATTAGAATTAGAAATTGATAGAAAAGCAAGGATATGGGTTCGTGTGAGTAGGGAACAAAAACACATACATGTTGGTTAACATATTAAAATTTTCTATATTTAATATGGGTTGGGTTAAACGCTAAACATTTTTCTTTTTACCTTTTGAAATAAATAAACAACTAGAATTGTGCTTGCTCACGCTGCGGTGCGTTTAATGGCGGAAAACTTAGCGTCCCCCAAAGCTTATATAATAAAGTCATAGAAAACGAAACCGTTAAAAAGGTTATCGTACTTTATATAAAAAAAACCGTCAAAAAAGTTCATTGGTTAAAAAAATAGAAAAAAAGTAAAACCGTCGAATTAAAGTAAAGAGTTCAAAAAATTTATAACGACGTTGTACGCGAGTGCTTAGATAACTTGTACACTATCACGCGCAACTCCGTTTTGAACGAAACTTACATCGAAACTTAAACAAAAAGAAAAACGTCGCAACGATAAATCCAGAATTTTATAAAACATAATATTTTAAACGTTATAAACGAAAAAAATATATAGTTTTATATGCATTAGTTTAGTTATCTCAACATTAAACATTTGTTAAATTAGAAATACTTAATTGATATTATTGCTTATACCAGACAAATATCCAAGTGATTATTATTAATAATAATATTAAAAAGAGACATAAAAAGGTGTGTGTGTGAGAGAGGTTGAAAAGACTTGTACCATAAAGCCTTTGATACATGGCTTTTGAAGCATTGGTAATAGATGTGTTGTTTATCATTAATGATGATGATGATGATGATGATGATGATAATACTTTAAATGTTCTAGTTAAAGAGACTTGGAAAGTTTTATACACTTAACACATTTCGAATCAATCCATTTTAGATTATTAATTTTTTAATAAATCTTTTAACTTCTTTGTATGCAATGTTGTGGTTTACGGTATCTTTTAAGTAAGTAGAACTTTATATCAAATCAAGCATTTCTATGAAATGTATTACTTATATATGGTCCCTTAAATAATAGTCACATAATTAATATGACAAGGATATATTCTCTGCTGTTTCTACTTTTCTAATATGATTACCAAATAAATAGTATATATTGGTCGTTACTTTATGGAATATATATTTGGTTATCCGCAATGCATGTTATAGGGTGAAGGGTATCAATGTGGGAAGGGGTTCGGCTCAGCGGGACCGACGGGAACAACATTTGTTGATTACCGATGCATTGCTTCAGTTATATTATTATTAGAGTAAACTCCCGTTTTAGTCCAAGTGGTTTACACAAATTCTCTATTTTAGTTCAATAGTTTCAAAATCCTCATTTACATCCAATAGTTTCATCATTTGTCTTCTTTTTAGCCAATCCACTAACCTTCATCCAATTTTCTGTTAAGTTTTAACTGAAAAGACTAAAATACCCCTATTAATAATAAACAAAAATACTCTTCTAATTAAAAATACCCACATCCACTTTCTTCTTCTCCAAAAAAACCCTAAAATACCCACCCCCGCCTCCAAAACTATTGGATGTAAATGAGGATTTTGAAACTATTGGACTAAAATAGGGGATTGGTACAAACCACATGGACTAAAACGGGAGTTTACTCTTATTTATTATTATTATTATTATTTTATTTAATATTTATTTAATTTAGCTATAATAATTTGTGCTCGTTAATATTTTTAAAGAAATATAAATACATGGTTTTATTTATTTTCTTTTTGTCAACATTTTGTTATAAATTTTAATAAGAACCAAGTTGTATTCAAAACAAACATACTTTATGGGCTCGTAAGCGGCTTTGGCACATGCTTAGATCGACATTTCTAGGCGTGTTTAATATTTGGTTTCAAATCGATTAAAGCGATAACCGAATTGAAACTGAAACCGTTTAAAACCAAACTGAATTACATATTTAATTTTTGGTTTGCAGCAACCAAACCCTCCCTCGACTGTGGAACAACCAAACCCTCCCTCGACTGTGGAACAACCAAACCCTCCCCTGTTTGTGCAACAACCAAACCCTCTGATTCACGCACCGGTAAACCCTCCGGGTCAAGAAACAGGAAATGATCCATATGGTTTTGATGAGGATTGGTTGTTTAAAGACAGTTTAAGGTGATTTCGACGTGAACAACGTCGCGAATGTGAGGGCTAAGTGGGTTCAGATGACTCTGATTACTCGTCCATACAATGAACCCTACACCAATTCCTATATTCGTTGTAAAAGAGTTAAACAACATTTCGAAACCAGTTCTGACCCTTCAACCATATAGAAATAATCCAAAGACTTGTACATGACTTTAAATTTTAACCTATGAATTTCAAACCGACCCCTGATTTAACGTTAAAATGTAGACGGAGTTAGTCCACGGATTAAAATGGCTAGATTTTGAAAAGTTAAGAACGAAAAAACTAAAAAAAATTAAGTTTTTAATGAAAGTGGCTAAAATACATAGACAAAAATTGACACTTTACTCTTATATAATAAAAAATACAAATTTATATGTAAGAAATACAAATTTAAAAAATATAAACCACTAATCAAAAAATTAAACTATTTAGATTTGTTCTTTTTATTCCGGCTATAATTTAATCTATAACTTGACCCGTTTCATATTAGCCCGCTCTAACAAATTACTCGTTCTGATGACACACCATCACTTTACTCTTATATAATAAAAAATACAAATTTATATGTAAGAAATACAAATTTAAAAAATATAAACCACTAATCAAAAAATTAAACTATTTAGATTTGTTCTTTTTATTCCGGCTATAATTTAATCTATAACTTGACCCGTTTCATATTAGCCCGCTCTAACAAATTACACGATCTGATGACACACCATCTCTTCTAAAGATGCTTCATTCAACCCTTTTAACCTTATCAAAACAAGCATGATAAAATTATTTAACGAAATATGAATTTACACATTTTGAGTAAAGAGACTCTGCAAAGAAAGAAATGTAACTTCTAATATACAAGTAATGCTAAATGTTGGCTCTATATATCAAGAAAATGAAAAATAACCGACTTCACCGGTAATATATGTTGAAAAAGAAATGAAAACAGAACTCGCAAGACCGCGTATTAGATACATGGTCAACAAAAGTATCAATTTTGACTGTCAGTTGTCAAACCAACAATTTCTCAGTGACGGAAGGTCTTCACCACCTGCCCGATTCGACTTCGACATAGTGGACAGCTTGTCAAGTGTGACGAACATGTCACGCAGCAGCACATATGACCACACCTGAAAACCATAGTCAGATTGTTCTATAAAATATGATTTTTATACTAAAATGTAGATAAATTGTTTTAAAAAGTAATGCAAATGTAGATAAATAGTTAAATACATATATTGAAATGTTCAAAGACGAAATATTGAGTACTTATTTTGGGAGATTACGCTAAAGGGGTGTTTGGATTTACATTTTGGATATGATTATATTATATCGTTGCGATTTGAAGTCGCGATAATCAGTTTTTAATGGTTGGATGAACAAATATGACATCATATAACGTAATTTGAGATTCATTTACACTCGTATCCTAAAACGTGTCTTCTTTTTTCATAGTTTTTTCAGTAATTGTATCTATTGTTTCCTTAAATAATCAGAACTTGCCACACCACAACATATGAAGCACATGCAAACACTACATTCTACTGTTAATTTCAATACCCTGATTATCTAATTCTGACTGTTCAATTTCGCAAAATCAATTTTGAAATGCAAAGTCAAACACCCTGTGAAGCCTAATAAAGAGAGAACAATAAAGCTGGGTCACTACGATGCAGCTGGGTTCATTCCATTCCATATTTGTTTCTTGATTTTCCCTCGTCTTCAATCAATCGACGATTTTGTATCCTCTAAACAAGGAATGGATTACAATCAAACGTAGGTTATATATTACCACTCAATCACTCAAAAACCCTCCGGTTTCATCATCGATCAGTGCTAATAGTCGGGGTTTTTTGTCTGAAATTAGCGTGTTTCGGTCTACATTTCTCGCCCATTTAGTTTGAAATTCGTGTGTATTTGATTCATGGTTCGTGCCATTATTATTACGATGTTTTATGCATTTATGTGTTTTCAAACCATAAATGCTATTGATTCTTCCGAGTCAGATTTAATGTATTATGTATGTTATGATGTACAACATTAGGTTGTTATTATGTTAAAATCTAATTCTGGATATAATTACAACCCAATGCTTTTGACTTCTAATCTTGAAACAACTGTATCAACCGAATCCCTGTGAAAACCGGGATAAACCTCACTTGGGTGAATACTATTGTAGTTATGTCTAGACTTAAACTGAACAAACAAAAAAAAATTAGCTACATTTTGTGCGTTGTGGCTTCATATACTAAACATGGTTACTTGGTATATTCGAGCAGTTTAAACAATTATTAGTATACGTTTATATATTTGTCCAACTAGACCTCACTACAAGATGTTCTACCCCGAGAGAAAAGAATATATGCAGAGATTAGTGTATGAAAGTGATGACAAATGTATTCAACAACTAAGAATGAATATAGCAACTTTCGTGACACTTTGTAATATGTTAGAGAGGGGTGGAAAGTTGAAAGCATCTAAGTATCTCCAAGTTTCAATTTTCTTGTACGTTTTGGCGTACCATGTGAAGAATCGATTGGCGAAGTTTCAGTTTCGCCGATGAGAAGAGACTATTAGTAACCATTTCAACAATGTGTTAATGTTATACGATTGGAAATGAACTGTTTAAAAAGCCTAAGTCAATATCAGAAACTTCAACAAATGAAAGATAAAAAATTGTTGAAGGGATGTTTAGAAGCAATAGATGGGGCACATATAAGTGTACAAGTACCAGAGGAAGACAAACCGAGATACCGTCATAAAAAAGCAGAAATAACAACTAATGTACTTGTTGCTTGCACACCTGACATGCAGTTCATTTATGTATTACCAGGCTGGAAGGCTTTGTTGATGATGGTAGAATACTTCGTAATGCTATGATACAAGAGAATGGATAGCAAGTGTCTAAAGGTAACTACTATCTTGTTGATGTCAGGTACACCAACGGAGAAGGATTCCTTGCACCATTCTGAGGTCAAATATACCATCTGAATACTTGGCTAAATGGACAAAGATCAGAAAAACGAGAACAATATTTCAACATGAAGCACTCAACAACAACGAATGTCATCGAACGATGTTTTGGTGTTTTGAAGAAAATATGGCTATAATTGGATTTTGTGTTCTGATCGGATAGAAAGATGGGCTTCTAAGTATAGCCATCTTTTCTTCAAAACACCAAAACATTGTTCGATGACATTCGTTGCTGTTGAGTGCTTCATGTTGAAATACTCTTCAGGTTTTTCTGGTCTTCGTCCATTTAGCCAGTATTCAGATGATATATTTGATCTCCATTTGGTGCAAGGAATCCTTCTCCGTTTGTTCGATGACATTCTCTAAGATCATAGCACTACAAAGTATTCTACCATCAGCAGCATCAGATCCTTCCCAGCCTGGTAATACATAAATGAACTACATGTCAGATGTGCAAGCATCAAGTACATTAGTTGTTATTTCTCCTTTTCGATTACGGTATCTCGGTTTGTCTTCCTCTAGTACTTGTACACTTATATGTGTCCCATCTATTGCTTCTAAACATCCCTTAAACCATTTCCATCTTTCATTTGTTGAATATTTTGATATTGGCTCTGGCTTCTAAAACAGTTTATTTTCCAATTGTATAACAGCATTAACACATTGTTGAAATGTTTCCTGATAGGCGAAACTGAAACTTCACCACTCGATTCTTCACATGGTGTGCCAAAACGTACAGGAAAATTGCAACTTGTTCACCTACTGGGATATGTTGGATTTAAACACAACCACACACGAACACACACATGAAAGCAATAAGCGAACACAGGGATTTAACGTGGTTCGGTCTAAACTGACTTACGTCCACGGGTGGCAACTAGGTTATTCTTTTTGAGGTGATACAAATTACAAGTGCATAGCATCATATAAATAGAGACTAAACTAGGGTTAGAAACTCAATCCCCAAGTAAACCCAATTAGGAGCCCAATTGAATTAGGAGTAGCAACCGGGCCAGGGTTGGGTGCCCCTGACCCGTGCCTCCTCCCTTCTACAACCTAACACCCCTCTACAACATATTACAAAGTGTCACGAAAGTTGCCCTAATCATTTTTAGTTGATGAAGATATGTGTCATCACTTTCATACCCTAATCTGTGCATATATTTTTTCTCTCAGGGTAAAACTTTTTGTAACGAGGTCTAGTTGTTGGACACATATCTAAACGTATACTAATAACTATTTGAACTGCTCGAATATACCAAGTAACCGTGTTTAGTATATGAAGCTACAACGCACAAAATGCAGCTAATTTCTTCTGGGTTTTTTTTTGTCTGTTCAGTTCAAGTCTAGACAAAACTTCAGTAGCGTTCAACCCAAATGAAGTTTATCCCGAAAATCATAGGGATACGGTTCATACAGTTGTTTCAAGAGTTAAAGTCAAAAGCAATGAGCTGCAATTATATCCGGAATCAGATTTTACCATAATAACAACATGAAAACTAAACAACATTCCCAAAATAAAAGTCAAACACGCAAGACATGATTCTACCCTAATGTTATACATCATAACATAGCATACAATAAATCTGACTTAGAAACGATAGAATCTAGAAGAACCGATAGAAAATATAAGTCAAACACGCAAACTCAGAAACGATAAAATCTTGAAGAATCAATAGCATTTAGAGTTTAAAAACACACAAATGCATAAAACATCGTAATAATATGATTGAGCGGCACTATATAACCTACGTTTGATCGTAATCCATTCCTTGTTTAGAGGATACGAAATCATTGATTGATTGAAGAAGAAAAATCGCGAGAGGAGGGCAAAATCGAGAAACAAATATGAAATATGGAACGGAATGAAAAAAAAAACGTGTGGGGGGAAGGAATAGTTCAACGTGTTTAGAGGGAAAGGGGATCCTTGTGTAATAGGTGATTTCATTCCATTGACAAACCAAACACTCCCTATTTTCATTACCCTTGGATGGGTTATTCCTTTCCCTTCTTCATTACATCACACCAAACACCCCGTTATGATTGTAGTTTTTTGTATATAGAATTGATATAGAAAAGACTTCTGGCTAGAATCCGATAAAATACAGCACTTTATGGTTTAATTTGCAATTTGTGGCTACTTTGTTTCTATAGTATTATGTTTATATTTTGTTAACTCCGATCATGATGATGATGATGTGGCTTGTTAGGTGCATAGAAATGCAGCAAAATGGAGAGGAAAGAAATTTCCTCTTTACCAGGACTTGTGTATTGTATTTGGCAAGGATCGAGCAAATGGTAGAGATGCTCAGACAGTTGCTGATATTTTATCCGACACAAACAGAGAAGAACAAGAGGCTACTAGAGATGGATTAGATGATATAGATGTTGATCAACCACTAAACAGCCTTTCATATGCTGCTTCTAGAGAAGAATCAAGTACACAACGAATGAGAAAACAACTTGAAAGAGTAGAAAGTGATAATTGGTGCAGAGATTACGGGGGCTACAAATACATTCAATCGAGTTTTTGGAACGGAGAGCAACAGAGAAGAATTGCGTAACAACCTTTTTACGAAGATGAACAAAGTTGAGGGTTTGACTATTCGTGAGTGTGACAATGTTGTACGTAAGCTTGCACAGAGTAGTTGATGGTAATATTTTTTAAGGTTGATGAAGAACACAAACTTGAATGGGTAAAGAACATGCTTGCCGATATTGTTTGACGTGCTATAGGACGACTTTTGGATTAGTTATATTGGTTAGCAAATTTTGGATGATTTTTAAATTTTTTTAGTTAGAAACTTCCGGATGATTACTAAATTTTGTTAGTTAAAAATATTTTATTTTTCATAATATAAATTCTTTATAATTCTTAATTGGATAACGTTGTGAAAATTGGTAAATTTCCTTTATTTTGAGGCAGGGTTATTTTTGTCATTTTTAATGAACTGTATTCTATTCCTTCGTCTTTTCCTGCCTATCAAACAACACAAAATAAAGATTCATTCCATTCTCATAGGGTAACCAAACATGACAATGGAATGGTAATGATCCATTTCTTTCCCTTATCCATTCCATTCCCTCATCCATTTCATTACCTCATACCAAACAGACCCTAAATGTAAGTGTTGTAAAAGTCGGGATTAATCGCTAATCGCCAATCTACCGATGCAATTTCATGTAATAGGACCAAAAAATGGTAGGCGGTCCTAATCGGCCAGTTTCTGGCCAAACCCTGTAAATTCCGTCCAATTCCCGGCTTTGAATATGTGATCTTAAAAAGAGAGAAGAGAGGATTTACAAGTTTGAAAAATTACATATAAAAATTGTTTATGTTTGAACTTTGAAATTTTATATTCATATCGATGTGTAAATATATATATATATATATATATATATATATATATGTTTAAAAAATTACATATAAAAATTCCAATCCGATTAATCCCTATTAATCGCTAGTTGGTACCCCACCACCCGAGTAGTGCCTAGCAATTTTTACAACACTGCTAAATGTATAAAGAGATAGGATGCTTTTAGAAAACTTACGGGACAAAAACAGAATTGTACTCCTGCTCAAGGCATATAACACATATATCAGGCATTTTTCCATCCTTTCGGGCACCATTGACTCCATTTTCTGCATCACCATTTGAACCTGAAGTTTGTTTAGTAAGATTTGTTTGGATTTTCTTTTTTTTTTTTACTTCTAAACAAACTAAATTATTAAATCTAAAATCTGAGAAACTGACCTTCGTTGTCTGGAGTTGTTCTTTTGGCTGCAGCATCAAGAACTCTGCATGATTATGTTGGCACATAAAAAGTTCATTTCATCTCAAAATCATAAAACAAGTGCATTGTATTATATATGCATTGTATTATATATGATTACAAAAGCTATACTATTAAAATATTAATCTAATTTACTGCATAAAGCGATTTAAGATGTCGTACGCCTTAAAAATACACTTCAGGGGAATTCCAACCCGTTCCAGCTTTTTTTTTGTTTGGACTATTTACCCGTAATAGATAAAACATAACCAAAATCCACCCATTCATAATAGTCAAAGCTGAAACTTCTAACAAGGGATGAATTGAGAAAATTGTACCGTATGTTTTGATTATCCAAATGAAAATAGGTTAGGTACTCAGTTTATATGCATATTGCATGCATAGTTGTCACACGACTCACACTGCCACATGTCATGGCAATAGCCAAACGCTACGATGCCAATATGACAAAGAGCCAGTCATCGTACGCTATTTAAATGTAGAATTATATAACATGAATAAACACAAATATACTATATACCAATAATTAGCTACCATGTATGTATAACGTTATATGTTATATTGAATACCACTGATATATGCACACATTCACAAACAAGTACACAATAATACTTGATGCCTACTTTCAGAAAAAGAAACACACAACAGTAAGTACAACATTTACAGCCTGGAAATTAATATTTAAAACCCAAAAATGACACATAACAACTATAAAGTTTCTACCTAGAATTTAGAACTTGATGCAACAACAAACTTACAGATAAATTTACAAATTCAAAGCGTTAAACAATCTGCACGTCATGTAAATGGAGTGTGTGTATGTGTGTGTGGATACACACACACACCAAATTATAAAACATTAGGCCTTTCATTTTAAGACTTCTTAAGTTTTGAGATTAAGACTACATCAAATGTAAATCAGTGCTATAATTGGTTGCCTAAATACATTCCCGTATACAACAAGCATGAAGCTTTTTACGACCATGTAAGCTTATATTAAACTACTTAAAAATATTATTACATACTAAAATTTAGCGACTAAAATCTTATATGAATGCTTAAACTAAAATAAAAAATTTGTTATGTCAGCCTTTTTATTCATGTGCTGACTAATCCAGTCCTAACTTATAGGCATCAATCATTTAACAAGCATCCAACTTAAAAAACATCATCTAAAAACTACCCAGATATATTTGGATGTTCGTTTCAATAAAAAAGTAACAAGCTGAAAAGGACGTTGCATTTAAAAGCAGTTAGTTCCCAAGAAACCATTAGAATGATTGTAAATTAACTACCTTTTCTTCATTTCCCAGTGACGTTTTCTTTCCATTATGTATTGGAAAGCTTGCTTAGCAATTAAATAAAAACCAAATGCAGCAAAACCCATTGAGGCATACTTGTACCACCTGAAATGAGCAAAGAATTCAGTAAAAAGATGTGGAAACTAGAAAAAATGTTGATGCTATAAGAAATATGAAAACAGCTTCACATGATTGAAACAAATATGCATCGGTTGGGTGGTTGGGTAACAGGTCTAAATGAGTTTGGGTTCAAACAGACTATTTTAGTCAGATCAAAGTGTGACAGGTCAGGTTGGAACGATTTGCAAACACTTTTTATCTACTATTTATTTTCTTAAAATAATAATGTGTTGATTATGGTTATAGTAATAATCCAATCAAACTTTTTAAATTAAATCACTTAGAAGGTGGTAGGCATTAATAACAGACTTTGGATAACCGTTGACCCGTTTCATTACCCATTTGACCCGGTCCTCTTTTAGCCAAAAAAAATCAACCCATTTAAAATAGAGCACAACTCCAATCGACTAAATGGGTTGAAATTGTCACAACTATGAAGAATGATAAAGCAATATATAAACCAGTATGCACACACACATGCATGATGCAATGATGAAATGAATTCAATACACTTTTATTGATAGTAGATAACCTGTATTAGACTAAGTGATATAGTATAGGGACTAGACTTGTAATATGGTGTTCTATATAAACACCTCTTTATGTAAACCCTAAACACACAATCACATTCTAATACAATCATATTACAAGGTTTAACTTGGTATCAGAGCTAGTCACCGGAGATATCGCCGGAGGGGCGGTCGGCCGCCGCCACCGCCCTGCCCGCCACCACCACCAAACAACCGCGCTTAGTCTTCTCTATCCACTCCTACTGCCGCCGTCAACCACCACTGTCGCCGCCACCACACCTTCACCATCCAAAACCCTTCTGCCGCCACACAACCAACAACCACCACTACACAAGCAGTGGCTCCTCAACGCCACAAGCCCGCCGCCGCCTCCTTGCTGCCACTGCCACCACCGGTACGTCACTGCAGCACCTCCCCGCGTCTAGGGTTAGCAAATACAACTTGCTTTCTTGTCTCTAGACGCCGTCGCCGCCACTATACAACATTGGTCGTTTTTCCGGCGACGTGCACCTCGCGAAAGCCACAATGCTTTCGGTTCCGTTTATTCGAGGGTTGCATAAAAAAAATAGAGATATACAATCGGGGAGTAGAAGAAAAAAAAAGGGGGAACAAACCCATAGTTGTTGAAGAACTCCGGCGACCGGCGAAGTGGTGACGGCCGGAAGAAGATTAGGGTTTTCCTAATGTAGTTTCGATTGGGCCTTTGAGGCTGGGCCTCACAAGCCCATTTACGATTGCTATAAAAAAAAAGGCTTGTGACGGGTGTAAGCATGGAGACATGATGGAGAAGGAGAAGACCAACTATCTTTTTAGTTTTATGTTTTTATATTTTCAACCTAAATCTCTCCCGAGCTTAGTTTGCGGGGGAATATTAGACTAAGTGATATAGTATAGGGACTAGACTTGTAATATGGTGTTCTATATAAACACCTCTTTATGTAAACCCTAAACACACAATCACATTCTAATACAATCATATTACAAGGTTTAACTACCTGGCCCATTTCCCAAGATTTGCAATGAGTTGATCGATGGTTTTATGAGAGACATAAAACGGGCCTTTGAGGGGTCGTTGGATCCGAACGGTTCCTATGTCATCTTTAATAGCCTGCATTTTAGGTTTAAACATAAAATGAAGTTTTACACATAGAATAGAACCAAAATTATAAACATCACATCTTATCAAAATTCATAACATCACCCGTTTAGCCCCAACCCTAAACCGTTTATTTCATGTTTGGTGCGTGTCATGAATCGCCACCTATATTTTCAATAAATAGAAGTATAGAACCTCATAAATCATTTTGATCAAACAGTTCTAATAACCATAGAAATAACATCATTTTTGTAAGCATATTTGACACTAATTATTGATATGTAAAAAACAAGTGTTTCGAGTCAACCCGACCCTTACCAAAATCACCTGTCTTGACCCGTTACCTGCCCCTCCCATTTCCCCATTTCAGAATATAGCGTACAAACAAACCAAAAGTTCTCACTAATAAAAAAACGTCATACCTCACCAACAACAGTTAACGGAGTGCCTGTTGGTAGAACACGTTCAATTCGCTTTACTCCAAGCATCTTCAAAATAATAAATATTTTACATAAGCCATAACTAAAACCATGAACATGTTAGCGCGCTTAACTATATATGAATGTAATAAGTCAACAAATTCCATACTTTGAGGCCTTGCAGATAGTCTAATGTTCCACGAACAAGTGATCTTCCGGATTCCTCAAAGACTTCACTTCCAACTGTTAATACCAAACCAGCAGCACCACGAGCTCCAACAACATATACACGAGCACTTCCATCATCCTTATACAAAATGATCAAGAATTGATGGAAAATTGCAAATTACTTATGTAAAATTGGTTAATTTAGGTCAAATAATTTATTGCTAACTAAAATGGGTAAATTTAGGAGTTTGGGTAAAGATGAAACGAATCAAATGGGTTGAATGGTTTAAAAGCGGACCGAAGTATTCTCAAGTGTCAACATCTGCTTTATTCAAATAAAACTGGATCATTATTTTATTAATAGCTTTAGTAATCATTGTTTATGTTAAAAATTTACGAAATTACAAAAGAAGAGGCAAGGTAAGTGTTGGTGGGTCGATCGCCCTAAAATTAAAATCTACCCATTTTGCCACTTATAGTCTTAAATTATCTAAAACAAATCCAAATTACTCAAAGAAGGTTTAGTCATTAAGATTTGGTTTTTTGCATAAAATACCAATATAGTTTTTCATATGTCCCGTTTTAGCCATTGTTTTCTTGTGTACATCTGATCTGAGTGCTTAAAAGATGACTTTGTGCCCCGTTTGGGTCATGTTGCATGCAATATAAAAAATATATACTTTTTACAAAAAAAAAAAAAAAAAAAACTTTATAAAAACGTTATAATTATATAATGTTAAGTTCTATATAAATATATTAAATTTACCAATTACGAAATGACCCAAACAGTAAACAAACCATCTTTTAGTGATTCATGTACAAAAAGTACACCTACTAAAATGGCACAAATGAAAAAGTATGTTAATATTTTATGCAAGAATACTCTTTTAATAATAGAGTTTCATAATCAATGTTTAATGTTTATATAAATAAAGTACCTAATTTCAAAAGAAAAATGAAGCAAAGGAAGGGTTAGTAGGTCAAACCAACATGCTAAATCTATCAGTTTTAATCCATTACCCAACCTGCCCAAACCACCACCATTTCTGCCAGTTATAGACCATAGTGTACAAATATCTAAGATAACTCCTTCCCAATGAACTTCATTTACACCAAGGGGGTTTTGGCATTAAGATTTTACTAATCTAACTAAATGGGAAACATGTAAAATCAATTTAAAGGCCCTGACCAAATTACAATAAATTGTTTAAATCCTCCTAAATTGCTCGATTCAAATAAACCGGATCATATTTTTAACAACAGCTTGTGCTTCTATAGTCTGTAATCATATTTAATATATTCATTATTTATAAAATTTAAAAATATGGCGAGAGAAAAAAAGTTTTGGCGGCCAAGCATTGCTCACCAAGTACCAGGGAACCTCTTTACACATTGATAGCATCAGGGCAGAGTCTTGAATCCATGAACCAGCATCATTATGTTTCAAAAAGTGTTGCTCTGCCTGAAAATGGTAATATAGTAAGTACCAAGTCATCAACTTTCAAATAAAACATTGAAGAATATAAAATAAAAAACAAATAAATAAATAAATAATCGAGTGTATGCACTCCTTACCGTTTCCTCCACAATTACTCCTCGCAGACCACTATACTCGCAATTAATCGGAGTATCTGAACTAACTCTACCCGATATTGTCACAACAAATGGCAACACTTTGTTTGCAGCTTCTAGCAGTTGTGCTGAAACAAAAAATAACACATTTTTCAACAAATTAAATACCACAGATTTTATCACTCTCCTACAATGTTTACGAGCATACATTTTCGTGTAACTAATTTAAGATTTTGAACAATGAAGGAAAAATAAATTGCATTGATGAATTTCATAGATTAGAGTGAACACTGAATTAAAGAAGTTAAACCTAATAATTATGAAAATATAGAGCAATTATCTAACCTATTGCTAATTTTAATCTGATTGATGACCTAGAAGGAGAATCAAAAAGACTAACCTAAATCTTTCAATTGATTTACTCGAGTTACCGATTTGAGAACCTCCGCATCCCTAATCAAACAAAAACAACAACAAGTTGAGCAAACAGCAGATAAAATTCACCACTAAATTATAAAACTAATCATGTAATAGGTATTGATCAGATTACTTTCCGCTACTTCTGCCAAGCAGATAAAGAGCAGCGGCACTCAAACAACAAGTAACTCCGCCCCAAGGAACCATCACGCTAGCAAACCGATCAACGAATTAACGGATTTTAACCTCCGAACATTGAAGAACGAACAGAGGATGACGTGAGTTTCAAGTTTCGGAGACGATAATTGGTGATGAAAATAGGGTTTTGTTTTTGGATTTAAAGATTGATTCAGAAAGGGGGAAACGTGTGAGAGAGATTCGGCGGTCAGAGGTGAGGGAGCGAAGGAACTACTGGTTGTGCGTCTTGATGAACTCTTTGCTTAGGAGATTGTGAGACTGGAGATTATCGATGTCAATGTACGACATAAAATATTATTAATTAATGGTTTGAACAATTAACCATATCGCATGCCATAAATATTATCATGTATATCTCTTAGTTTTTTAAATATATCCACTAAAATTTTCAAGTATATTTTTACAATTTTAATTTTTGTATAATTTAACGTTTTTAATAACTATAATAAACTAAAATTTAATCAACCACATACAAATCGTATTCTGAATACATATCTTACTAGCTTTCATCTTTTCATATTTTAAATCGGCGGCGGCCTAATAGGCTTGGGCCATAAAGCTGTTGTTTTAGACCCCCAGTTTGTAAAAGTTTTTTATATATATTTACAACTGGGCTTTGATTTTGGCTTGTAATAAGTTGATGAAATAGGTTGACTCGTGCGTGAGAAATCGGCCTGCAAGAAATCAAAGCGTTTCCCGTAGATTTCCCCCCAAATTTGTTTATGTACTAGGATTACCGGTATTCTACGCTTCGAATTGTTGCAGAAATCTACACATATATGATGGAGAATCATATGAACAGATTCGGGTGTGAAATTCGCATTGAATAGGCGATGGATGCAGAATTTGACAAGGTAGGTTTTGGTTAGTTATATTAGTGAGCAAAGTTATGTGTTTGTAGCATTGTTCAATTACAAGCCATAAATATAGTGTGTTTATGGTTTTCCTTTATGATATATAATGGCACCGGAAATATATTAATTCTTTTTAATTTTAGCTACAACAAATAACTTCTTTTTCATAATGAGAGGATTTTAATCCTCTCTTTAAAGATGGAATAGAAAGATGATAATTTCTTTTTTTCTTGTTGATTAAAAGATAAGGATGTTACATTTTTTCAATCGACGTTTTTCAGTTTATAAATTGTACAACATAAAATGTATTCACTTCTAACATCTCTCAACTATTCCCACTTCTTGTTTAATTTAATCTCAATATTTTTCTACTACCATTCCCACCTATTATATATTTTGTTGATTGTAGTAGAATTATAACACATATTAAGCCATGAACTACATTAATTTATGCCGTCTAAGATCCTTATGCTCATGTTCTAAAGTTTTGTGTTTATAAATTGTATGGGTTTTGTTGCTTGATATAAGTATCGATCAACAGGGATATGATTTGTGTGTAAATTGTCTTGTTAGGTACCACTTACTTGCCTCGATTTTTTGTATTGACTATTAAGATTGTTAAGTAAGTAAAAGTAATATATGTGGTCTACTAGGTTAAAATCTCGTGTATTACACGGTTTGAATAAATATAATATTATATATTAAGTAAAAAAATATTTTTTTAAAAACTCGTATTTTACACATATTGAATAAACCCGTGAAATACAATATAATCTGTTAACGCATACACTAGTCAAAATATGTCAGGAGATTTATTAATATAAAGATTAGTATTTTATTTAAAAACATATTATTATTAAAAGATAGAAATGTATTTAATAAGAGAGAGAGACGGGAAAAATATGATGAGATTGAATATGAAGGAGACACGTGGCATCTCAAAACCTTTATTTATTATATAGCTAGTTTAGATCCCGTGTATACACACGGGTGAAAAATATCAATAAATAAAATTTTTAAATCTTTATGTGTGTATTTTACACGTGTAAAAATGTATCATATACTAAGGATAGAAAAGAAAAGTCAAAATATGCAAAATCTATTATATAATTGAGTTTCGAAAATAAATTAAAAACTATTTAGTGTAATTTGTTTTTAATTTATTATTTGATTGAAAATAAAAGTTAAATAATTAGATTTTCAAAGTTTCGTAAGGAACAATTTAAAATAAATGTGTTTTATTAGTATATAATTAATATTTTCTTTAAATATATATTGTTGTCAAAAATAGGAAGTGTATTTAATAAGAGAGAGGCGGGAAAAAAATTATGAGAATGAATGTGGAGGCGACACGTGTCATGAAAAAACATTTATTTATTATATAGTATAGATATATATTTTTCTATTAAGCTACTACTAAATACATATCCAAAGTCAAACAGATGAGATTTATTGTATTGAAAAACAACTAAAACCTATATCAAATTTGTATGTTGAACAAAACAACAGAACCACAAGGCCTAGTTATAAAAATTGAGATTTTAAAAACCTTGCAAGTTAATTTTTCATTATGATATTTGTTGAGGGATACCATACGTGTAAGGATATTCTCTGAGTGAATAATTGAGATTTTAAAAACCTTACATATTAATTTTCCATAATCAAGCGGTTAGTATTTCTTTCGGTTAGTATCTCTTTCGCTACGTGAATCATAACTCTTTATTTGGTTTTCTACTAAAGATCTATAACATATAATAAAAGAAAACAATCTGAGACACGTGACAACACCACATTCACTCTCACATCTTTTTTCCCGCCCATTACCCGTTTACCTATTAACATCCACACGCGGATCTTTAAACCCAACATGAATACCCGATTTCACAATACCCCACTTTTCACAAACCCTAATTCGAGCCTACACTAATCTCTCTCCCTATCCTCTCCTTTATTCGTCTCCATCCATTCATCATCTTTCGATTAATCAATTGGAAGTGAGTTTTTTTTCTGATTACAAGTAATTTTGATATCAATTCATCGTCGTGTTCTCTTTATCTCTCAGCCGTTACACTTCCTCTTATCCTTACCCTTTACCTACATTTTAGTCTTATTTTCAATTTAATTTTGCAGGTTGTGTTGAATTGTTGTCTCTCATGCTCAGTTTCCGCAAGCGAATCAGTGAAATTTAGATTCGCCAGATCTGTGTTATGGATTTAATTTTTTGAATTGAGTTTGACTTTTCCAAGTGTGGGGTTTAGGTTTAAGTTTGTGGTTTTCGATTGATTACTTTGGGTTTTTTGAATTAAGTTTGACTTCTCCAGATCTGTTAAAAAATCTTTGCAGCAGTGGACTTGAGATGATGATGGAACAAGTTTCCGAATACCTAAACAGGATTAAAGCTTGGTTTTAGACTTCATCAATTTTGTTAGCTTCATTTGATTTTAAGGTTAGTTCTGATTTCGATTTGGATTCTAATTTTTAATTATGTTCATTCCAAGTTGATGATGGAACAAGTTTCTGAATACTTATAGCAATCTGTTTTTGTTTATGTTCATCTGACTACAGTTTTAGTTCAGTCATTGATTTAGGGTTGACTGATTTTTGGGGTTTATCCATTTCAGATTAGTTTCAATTCAATCATAAATTTTGGTTTGGTTGATTTCTGGGTTTCTTCGATTTTTGTTCTGTCATCAATTTCTTTAGACTTTGCAGTTTGTTTCTGTTTATTCAGTAAGTTATTTCTTAGACCATATTTATAGTTTACATATCACTATAGTTAACATTGAATTGTGTTTAGATGGAAATCCAAATGATAATTGTATCCAAAAGTTAAATTGGAAATTTATTGATTTTGATTATTTAGATTAAAATTTCAAAATCATATAAATGCTTAAGTTCTGAATAACTTGGAAGTGCAATCATTGCTTAATTTCAAAATCATACCAATGCTTATGTTCTGAATAACTTGGAACTGCAAGTTTCTTTCAATTCCAAACTTCATATCAATGATTTCGCATATTATGTGAAATTACAAATAACAATTACTCCTTTTGTCTATAAAACATGGCATTTCTTGGAACAACCCTAAGAGGAATTCGTTGCATATTTTTGTAGACAGTGGATGGCTACTTCTCTTCTTCTTTTGTGAATGTTATTTCTTTGATTTGTTTGTTTATATTTTTGGTAGACCGATTGAATATCAAGTTCATCTGATTATTGATCTTATACAGCTCTATGAATATACCAATACAACATTATACAGCTCTATGAATATACCAATACAACATGGGCCTTCCTGTAACATTTATGATTTTCTGATTGTTATCTCACTTTATTCTCCTTATGTCACAATGACGACAATTCCATTTCGATCTCATACTCGCTCAACACAACATTTCACGACATATATAACATGTGCATACATATATACACATATTTATATAAATTCATATAGATAAATATATATACACAAATACATGCATACATACATTAATATGTCACACAAATGCATACACACATGCCACCACACAAACGACACTCAATTCGACACGATGTTTGAACCCAAACCCCGTAGTTCCTATCTTATAGTCGCGGTAGATGACCAAGACCAAGAAAGAACGCATGTTTGACTTTTAAAAGTCAAACATGGCCGAATTCTTAAAGATCAAGGCTATATTGTTCGATCAAATCGACCCCAATGGGTTTCATCATGAGTACAATCGATATTCGACCCAAAGCAGGCCCATTCCTCAAACAAATTCTGCCATTTCACGCGGTTATCGAAATTCAAACGAGTTTGACTTAGGATAGTCAAACCCGTAACAATTATCCCTCAATTAAACGAAATTTACGCGTCTAAATCCCCCAAATCACTCATAAAACAACCACGCACGTACCTAGGCTGTTATCAGGACCCGATTCACTCCCAATTCAGTGAATTTACGCGTAATCAACCTCCCCGTCCATTTCGGCCAAATTAAAATCAAAACAGCTAATCCGCGTGAAATCAAACGAATTAAATCACCCTCCCACTCTCTTATTCATCCACACAAACTCCCTCAACCTGTGAACAAGCCGCATATCATCTTTGGAGCCCTGTCGAGCCTCAAGAACAGTCGGACCTGTGTTTCTGTCGTCCTCACTCGTCCCCGCATCAATCCAAGTAAGAACTAGGTCATTCGCTTCGTTTTTTCATATATTTCAATAGCCCCTTATCAATTCGGGTTATCAAATCTTATCAAGAACAATTTGAATTCCTGTCTTGAGCGCTAATCTGATTTGGATTTGTATTTCAGATTCATGATTTAAGCTTTATGGGTTCCTAGTAATATCAGCGAACCACTCGGTCCAACTGGCTAAGTCACTGCACCATTGGACCGAGTGGCGTGGGTTCGAAACCCATCCACCGCCGGACTTTTTTGCGTACTTAAAACCCAAACCCGGCTCACTGCGGGATTCATATTAAGATTTTTCTGTTCCAAAGTTTGAGCAGGGATGCGCCTCTTGGTCTTGTGGTTAGAACAGATGCATCACACAGTAGCCACCCGGGTTCGAACCGGGTGGACTACTTATACTTTTTTTACTCGTATTTAAGACTCCAAAAATTCTATAAAAATAATTTTTATAAACCTCACAATATTTTGAGCAGAATGAAACCAAATTTGCCTATTTCCATTATAAACTCATTTTTATTTCGAATATTATTGTTAAAATCATATATTAATCATTTAAAATAAAAATAGAGACTTTTAAATAATAATGAAAGAATTACTAAATTAAATACTCGTTGTCACAAGATTTTTATAAAAATTATTTGCTCTCGAAGGAAAAGTTATTAAAGCCTTATTAAATGTAAACTTGATTCAAAATTTATAAAAAGGAAATCCTTTTTAACTCATCACCATTTTAAATAGTAAATAAATAAATAGATTTATTTATTGTTTATAAAATTTACACTTAAATAAAGATATCATTCATTTAAATCATATTTCAATAAATATAATACCTATACTATTTCTCTAAACTAAATAAACAAATAATAATTATTTGATTTATTTAGTTATCCAACCCAAACCCTAATCTAATTATTTTAAAAACTATTGAATTTAATATTACACCGTGCAAGCCACAAACACCCACAACTCAAAAACCTTCGTACACACACTCAATTAAATCATAGTCTTAGACTTAGATTTTTTTGTACATATTATTAATACATATCCATATACTTTACACACTAGGTTAACCTTGTGAGATTCCAATGACCATTTTGCTATCTAGTCCCGTGTGCTAGCTACACCTTTGATTCAAGGTGAGTTTACATAGCCCCTCTTTTACATTTTTACATATTTTGGGGTGAAACATGATCTATTCTTTAAAGCTTTTTACATAAACTTAAATACAATTCAATAATATGATATTATGTGTTACGTGCTTTATGCTTGAATGCTATGAGTTAAGACTACATATACATGACTTTAGTACAATCATTAACTACGTACAAGCCAACGGTTAACATTGATGGATCTATTGTGTCTGACAAACCCACCCGGTTAGGGTGTTTGTTACCGACTTTACATAAGGGTAACCTGCGTGTTATGCCTCAGTCCAAGGTTTGATTGTACACACATAGTTTAACTATAGATTCTCCATAAATGCCTTATACACATGTATCGTATGAATTGTATAAAACATCTTAAACTTGTTGTGTGTCAAAACCTATGTATGCTCACCAACTTTTTAGTTGACCTTATTTTCATCATGTTTCAGGTACCAATGCTTGAGAATAAGTACAAGTTGCTTCACTTAGGACCGAGGACCTAGAATGAAATTTACAGAAACTATTTATGTATTTTCTATTCTTGTATTGTGGAATTTGATGTTTTAATGAAATTGGTTGTTTAAATATTTCAACTTTAGTAAACCTTGAGCTTTTGAACAGTCTACATGTCCCGCCCCAACGTATTCCGCCGTCGGTTGGGGTGTGACACTTCCGCCTTCTCCTCACTGAGAAAAAAGAACGGATCTCTAAAAATGAACAATTTGAGCAAGCATTAGCTGAAACAAAGGAGCTCCTTCAGCGAGAACAAACGGCTCATCTTATTGCAATGTTATAAGAAGAGAAACGAGGAGAGAAGTTAACAAAAGCATTGGGAGTTGAAAAACAGTGTATCAATGAGGTTACTCAACCTTAAACCATGATTGGTTACTGCAGTTAGAGAAGGCTTTGCGTGAAATGCGGTCAGAATATGCATAGATAAAATTTACTTTGTATGCAGTTGATCGAGAAAATAAAGAAAGTTTGTCTGTTGGGCAAGCATATAGAATACGTGTGGGCCCTTTAAAGGAATACATGTTCCGTGTCATGGCAATTGGATATTTAGATAAAAACATGTCAATTAGGTTGTATTTTGTTAACAAGGGGTGGAAAGATGAATCAAAACTGGTTGAACAAGTTAAACATCTCACAAGTCATGTATTCAAATGCTTAGTATGTAGAGAAATATGAATTATATCGTTTTTATTATTCAACCCGTGTAATACACGGGTCTATAACCTAGTTAGTTATATATCAAAGCACTCCTATTTCCTATTTCATAAAATCATATTTTGGAATGTATGATTTTTGTTATTAATTGATTTAGATCAAAATTATATTTTAGTTTATATTTTTGTAAGGATAAATAGAAACTTGTTATTTGATGTAATTGAAAATATTTTCAATTAACATAGAAGATGTAATCTCAGATAAAAATAATTTTTTTTAAAAAATATTATCCCAACTCCTTAGAAGTTGGGTTATATCAAGAGTAATAATGCTTTAAAAAATGAGTTCGTATGAAGAGTAACGGTGCTTGGTTTTATCTTACATATGTTTGGGTGCATTGAAATATAGTTTTAAAGCCTGTAGTTGTTGGGATTAGATGAGGCATTTATGAAATGTCTCTACCCTGACAATTATTAACTACAATTAGTCTTGATCCTAATAGTGGAATCTATCCTTTGGCTTATGCTAAAAATAAGAGTTCATGGACCCGGGTTTTGCAATGGTTTGATTGTTTTGATATACTTTCACTATTATTGCATATGTTCTCTATAGTTAAGACGGTTTTGGTTTTGTTATACTTTGACTAATTGACGAATGTTAATTACTTGATCATAGGGTGTTATACCGGCCATTTTCACAGTCTTCCCCTACCGCATAGCATAGGTCATGTCTTAGGCATATTCATCATAACATGAAAGCTGCAATGGAGAGGGAAAGCTTTCGAGGATTGCTTGTGGAATTGTGCAACGTCTACTGCAATTCCAAAGTTTCAATCCTAAATGGATGAGTTGAAGAAGTACAATATTGAGGCTTATAATTTTCTGGCAAACATACCCCGCCACACTGGTCAAGTCTCAATGTCCCAATATATTAACCAACAAATGGTAAGAGTTTGGAGCAAAAGTCTCAATGTCCCACTACATTGACCATTTGACCCCAACCCGTCATATCATACATCAATTGGTAGGCCTAAGAAGAAAACGAGTAAAGATCAAGTGGAGGTTGATGATGAAACGGATAAAGGAGGCAAAATTTAAAGGAAGTTGAAGTTTGTGACATGTGATGACGTTTTGACTTCTCCATACGTTATAGTTTTTCGAGCTGACGTTTTAATATTTTACGCTTTTGATTTCTCGATCGCCAAGTTTAAATGTTTGATATCTAAAAAAAAAGGTACAACATAACCGCGGTCGTAGCATTTTTTGGTATAAATGGCCCCCATACCCTGGCACGCCACCGTACTGGTGGTAACCGTGCATTTATTTTCTTGGCCCCTCTCACACTTCAACGACAATTCGTCACTCAGCTGATCTCGTGTGATATCGAAGAATTTTCCTCCTTGAAAGCTTCCGATTAGAAAAAAAAACCCTAGGACTAGAACTGAATAAACCATGGCGGTGACCGTACCGGCGAGCACGAGCATGTGGGACGGAGTGATGGAAATGACAAAATCCGCTCAAAATAAGGCCGCTGATCCGTTGATGTGGGCGGTTGCGCTCTCGTCTACGCTATTATCCTCAGGAGTATCCATGCCGTCAACTAAGGTCGCTGAATTACTCGTTTCTCACATCTGTTGGTCCAATAACGTTCCAATTGCTTGGAAATTTCTCGAAAAAGCGTTGTCAATTAGGGTTGTACCGCCAATGCTCGTTCTCGCGCTTCTATCTAACAGGTTATGTTCGTGTTTACTGATTCAATTGATTCCATAATCATAGACCAATTGTAGTCTTAATAGAGCTATATTAGTTCATGCTTTTGATTCGTGGAAGATTAGTAAAGTTGCGATTCAGCCTGTGGTTTAGTTTGAGTGTATTTTACAAGGACATGTAGATGATTTAGTAACCTGAACGTTGTTTATGAATTTTTTTTTGGATGTGCTATTGTTGCTTGATGTTGTAATAATCACTTTTGGTGAAGTTGAGCATATGGCAGATTTTGATTACTCAACAAGAGCATATAAATTATTCTACTATATCCTTTGATAATCAGTTTTGCTCAACAAGTTAATATGAAGTTGATTACTTGATACTTAAAAAGAAGGCAAAAAGTAGGTTACTCTGACTCGATAGATAATCAGATAATTAAGCTGAAAATGTACATCCAAATACTTCTTAGAAGTATAGCTTATTATCAAGCTTGGAGAAGAACACGCAGGTACCTGTTAAGAGGTAGGCAGTACACAGTAGAGGTTCCTAATTGGTGGTATTTATAACGTTGTGTTTACACGCTACATAATTTGTAGTAAAAGGTTATTGTACAGTTTAGTTATTATCAAGTATTATTGTTTGATTCAAATGTTTTTGGTTATCATAGAGTAATCCCAAGTCGAAGAAGCCATCCTGCCGCCTACAGGCTTTATTTGGAGCTTCTTAAAAGACACATTTTTCCATTGGCTTCTGAAGTTAACGGTCCAAACTATCACACGTAAGATTCTTATTTCCATATGGCTTGGAGATGACCTATACTTTTAGAATATAGTTTCTCTGGAGTCTATTGTTGTTATTTAAAGTGAAATTTTGCATTTCTCTTGTATCTTTATTATGCAATTGTATTGAATGGTTAGGCAGTTTGTTTTTGATACACATGTAGCTTGAAAATATACTTGAACACAGTAAGAATGTCATTCTTTTATGTAATTGCAGGATCATGGAATCTATAGATGATACTCTTCACCTCAACAAGATATTTGGTTTTCAATCCAGTGAACCTGGTCTTGTTTTGGTTGAATTTTTATTTTCAGTAGTGTGGGAGCTACTTTATGTCTCACTCGACGATGAAAACTTGCTGGAACTAGTACCTGAAAAGAATACTCTATGGCCAACCAAACCACTGGACATGGAAATTGATGATCATAGTAATTATGGAGAAAATAAAATTGATTATCACCAGGGACTGTACAAAATGAATACCATAACAGCTATTGAGATAATTGGAGAAATTTTCCGTAGTAAAGTAACTTCCAGAATTTTGCAATTGGCACGTCGGAATATGTAAGGAAAAAGTGCCAAAATTTGTCACTTTTTGACCTCTTTTCTTACAAATGGGTGGATCCAGGTTATGTTTTTCAAATGAATAAAATAAAAATACAGTGTATTTTTAATGCATAACACCATTAAGTCATTTTTTTCCCCAAAGATAGATTATTATTGAAACAATATAAATTAATTTAATCATATTTCACACATGAATTGTTTTTGAAAAGTAAAATTTTGGACGAAAAGTGTTCTGGGTCAAACCAATGAGTTTTGAAACTTGTGGATATGTATTTGTTTTGACTGGTTACCTTACCTGGAACTGCCCATTTTGGCACCTATATCTGTACATTTGGGCTTTTGGAGTTTTGGTGCATTACCAGTTCTATTCCACTAGTGTAGTCCTTTTCCTGATTATAGGTTAACATCAATCATCTCTGATCTATATTTTTGATTTCTTTGTTTCTAATAGTGGTTTGCTAATCTATACTTATAGGCCTGCACATTGGGGATCTTTTATGCATCATTTGAGGCTGCTTGTAGGAAACTCAACAGCTTTAAGAAATTCGAAAGATATTACTCCTGAGGCTCTTTTGCAGTTGACATCTGATAACCGCGTATTACTGTCTAAGGAATGTAAAACAGTATCTCTCCAACAGTTCCATGCAGTAATGGCTTCTGGATCACTTATTTCATCTGCAGAGCAAAGTTATGGTGCTAATCGTTCGGCTGTTTGGCTTCCACTTGATTTATTCCTTGAAGACACTATGGATGGATTTGTGGTGGCTACTACCAGTGCAGCTGAAACTCTAACCGGTACTTTTATTTTAAGTTTCTGATATATGAATTATGTCATTTGTAATGACATCTAAACAAATGGATCTGTATTTTAGATCTTCTGAAAGCTCATCAGGCGATTACCCAGGCCTCTTGGCAGGACACTTTTCTTGGCTTATGGATTGCAGCTTTACGGCTTGTACAAAGGGTAAAAAAATACATAATAGTAGTACATATACCTATAAAATAATATATATGTATATAATAAGTTTGTGCGTGTATGTATATGAATATATGTGCGCGTGTCTGTTACACACACACACATATATATATATATATTGTTAGGATCATATGAGAAACTAAATATTCATGAGGAACATGAGAAGCAAACTGATTTACTATTTATTTTTCCAACATTGATTCACAATTTTACGAATCTGCTCAAATATGTAAATTTGTGAAATAAAGTTACATTATTTGTTGTCAGTTTGTTTTTCACATTTCTCATGAATATTTGGTTTCTTTCTCACTGGAACCTAAGCCTATATGTGTAATATAAATACACACACACACACATATATATAGCACATAGATTTGGTGGACAATTGGATCGCAAAAGATAAAACACAAAATCAATTTTTTCCGTGGGTTAACACACACCCATTACTCTTTTTCTTATATAAAATCAAACCACGACATTACAATAAACCCTATACCTCTATTTATAATAAAACCTTAACTTAATCCCCAAGTTATTCTCCTAAATTAAATGCTACCATCTAAACATCATACCATAAATAAAACATTACCAAATAGACCTTAACCTAAATCGACGACCCAAAAAGAAAATCACAGCCTCCTTTCCACTTCCCATGTGAACCACTTTAGGATTAAAATCTCACAAGATTGTGAACTTTATATTTGAGAGATGAGAAAAGAGAATGGCACAGGTGGAAAAGAGGCATTTCACAAATATAACCAGTTGTTTATTCATTATTCTTTTTTTAACACGACCAGTTAATTACGCCAAGTTATTCTAATAATTTTGCTAGACATGCCAAATGTGTAGCTTTTCATTGCCAGCTCATCTTATTCTGATGTCTCATAGATGCTTTTCCGCTTCTTTTATTTATTTTGGTTCTTTAGGAAGGGGAAGCTGCCGAGGGTCCAATACCTCGTCTTGATACATGTTTATGCCTACTATTATGCACAACAACTCTTGCAATTGCTAATATTATTGATGAAGAGGAGAGTACTCTGCTTGAGGAAAATGATCATAAACATATGCGTCAAGGGAATGAAACGCAGGTTCTTGGAAACTGTCGCAAAAGCCTAGTTTCGAGTTTACAACAATTGGGAGATTTTGAAGGTTTGTTGACTCCACCGCCATCAGTTACTTCTATAGCAAATCAAGCAGCTGCAAAATCTATTTTGGTTGTCTCGGGTATATCGGTTGGAAGTGGTTACCTTGATGGTGTTAGCTTGAATGATATGCCAAACACTTGTGGTTAGTAATATCTTCTATCATTGTTTCTTTTGTATTCTCGTTGAGGTATTTATCTTTCACCACTAATTGGTGGCAGTTACTACACATAATCCCATTTACTTATAGTGGGTTTACACATGTCGTGTTTTTTCTCTAATGAGTCAAATAGGTAAAATTAAAAAAATAGCCTACTAGGAAACGATTCGGAAGTCCCCAAATCGTATTTTTAGTTCTATCTTTGTTTATTTTGTACTCTTTTTGAGGTATTTTCTTGGATCAATATTGGACATGGAAATTTCGGCCCATTTACTGGCAAATGGGTTAATCCTGGTTATGCTTTATCTAACGGGTAAATAGTAGTTTCAAAGGAAACAGGTAAAATGTGCAAGTGGGTCAAAAGTCAACGAATTTGTATTTTTGATGCATAAAACCTCCGAAGTTATTTTATACCAACATGTTTTCAAGTGTTATAACTACTACAAACATATTTCATATGCTAATTATCTATAAAAACTATTAAGTTTGGACGGCACAAATTTGACTTGATTTCCCAACATGCCTGACCCACCCATTTTACCTTGTCTAATTGAAATAAATTCTATCATAAGTATGCTGATTGTAATTGAGATGAATACACGACCTTTTTTGTCTGTGTCTTCGGAGTAAATAGTACTTATAACTCTTTCTCTTAATGTCTCCATGTCTTATTTTAATGTACCCATTGATGCTTATATTTGTTGGTCATGATTGGATCTTTACAAGCCATTTCTTTGTTACATGGATTGCCTATGTAGTTTTATTATACTCATATAAGTATTTTTATTATTACTATCTAGTTATGGATTATATTAGTTGTTAAGGACAAGTATTAGCAACTTTAGTAAGTTAAGGATTTTGTATTAGGATTGGATGGTCAAACCTGTGATGTTAAGTCAGATACTTTTTTATTTGCAGCTGGAAACATGAGGCATCTTATCGTAGAAGCTTGTATTGCAAGGAATCTTTTAGACACATCAACATATTTATGGCCTGGGTATGTCAAGGGGCACAGTAACCAAATACCTCGTACCATTTCTGGCCAAATGCCTGGCTGGTCAACGTTGATGAAAGGGTCTCCTTTGACTTCTCAAATGATGCATGCTTTGGTTTCAGCACCAGCTTCAAGGTTTGCTCATCCTTGCTTTGAAAGTACTGATCATATGTTTTACTTTTTAACCCTATGTAAATGAACAATAACAAACAAGAACATTGCACAGAGGTAGGTCAGTTGGTTTCTGATTTATGGGGAGTGTTTGGATGTGCGTTTTTAAAATGATTATGTGATATCGAAATATCGAATAATCAGGGTTAGATAATCAATTGTAATAGGGTGTGTTTGGATGTGCTTCTGCTCCTTGATTGTCCGGCAATTCCTCATTTTTTGAAGTAACTAATGGTAAAATGACCAAGAAGGATATTTTATATATTTGTGAAGGTATCTGAACTCGAGATATAAATTTTTTAATAAAGTATAGTAATAATCAGATAATCACTTCAATCAAAAACATAAAAGGAAACGGGTCGAAAGTTGCCTGAAGTATAATATTTAGTGCTGCCTGAAGTATAATATTTAATGCATAAAACCTCCTAAATCTTTTTATTCAAAAATTCAAACTTCAATTGAAATAATATAACTATTGTGATTAGGTTTTGTCAGTTTTGACCGAGTATTGTGCGCCCTAGTATGTGCTATGAGGTTAGGCCGACTTTACCCATATAAAAAATTAGTCGTGACCTGACTCGTCTGATCCGCTCTTCTGCCACTTCTAGTTTATTTTGACTTATGAGCAAGATCAACTAGTTCTTTTACCTTGTCTTATACCATTTTGATGCATATTCAGCAGACAATATGCCTGACCACCATGTAAATATATAGGCTTGTGTAGTTTTCCTATTATAAGATGTGGTTTAGCAACTGAATTTAAGCTTTTGGATTGAATGGAAGCTTAGCAGAAATTGAGAAAATATACGGCATTGCAATCAATGGTTCAGAAGAAGAGAAGATTTCTGCTGCGACTGTCCTATGTGGAGCATCGCTAACACGCGGGTGGAATATACAGGTGATTGTTCATCACTCATGGATTTTTGTTTCATTCTGGCAATTATGACTCGTTTACTTTTGAATTGATCGACCCAGTGTTATGCTTTATCTCTAAGAGTTCGAACAGGTAAAATCAAAGAAATTAGTGAGAGGATACAGTCAAATGGGTTGAACGGTCGGAAGTAGTCCCAAGTGTATTTTAACGCCTAAAGCCTTTTACTCACAAATATAGATCATCATTGAAATACAAACTGATACCTTTTCTAATTATTTGACACACTGATTGTTTATATACGTACAAATTTTGGGAAAAAATGCTTCAACCTGACTCACTAACAAAAATTACAAAAATTAACCGTTTTGAGTCATTACAAACTTGCCTGTTTTGCCACCTGTACATTTTATCCAACCTGCCCGACTTCACCATTTTGCTACATCTCTTCCTTCACATCTGAGTTTTTGCAACTTTAAACCCTTTTGTTGAAATGTTTACAGGAACATACTGGATTTTTCATTATTAAGCTGTTATCACCTCCATTTCCTGTGGATTATTCAGGGAATGAGAGCCATTTGATTGTTTATGCTCCACTTCTAAACGTTCTTCTTATGGGAATTTCATCTATCGACTGTGTTCAGATTTTTTCTTTACATGGTTTGGTAAGTAAACTTTTGTTTATTCTCTCTTTTACATGTTCCAATTTCCCCCCCTATGCTGGGTTTTATCTTTAGCATACCCTAACCTGTTTTTGGATAGAGGACTTGAATCGTGAACAGGTTGATTCGTTTTGCGTTTTATCTCTAACAGTTAAACAAGTAGTATAAGAAACATTCAGTCTGAAAAGAGATGGATCAAATGTCTTGTGTGCCGAACAAGTCAAAGTCGCTTATAGTGTATAGTGAATAAATCCTCCAAAATCATTCTGTTAAAAAATAGATTATAGATAATCTAATTTTTGTAAATCATATTTGACAGACTAATTATTTGTAAAACTGAATTTTGGAAAAGTGTTTCTGCTTGGCTCATCCCATACAAAAGTTTACTCATTCTGACCCATTTTGTTAACTCATCTGCCTGCCCATTTTGCCGTCTCTACTTGAAGTAGACGTTGCCATATTTTAAGAACAAGGAAAAAGAGAGAATTTTTGAGCCGTACATGTTTTTATGGAATATGATGGTTGGTGGAAAGACTTGATTGATGCTACGATGGCGGGATCTGAGGGCGCAGTGCCTCGGAAGGGTCCCATTGTGCAATCTTAGGGAACAAGTCGTTAATCCTAATCCGTCTGTTATGTAAACAACTCTTTTGTATTTGCGAACTTTGTGCCAAAATCAATGTCAATTAAAAGTCTCTCTAGTTTGGCCATGGGGTGTGGACATAGCCCGATCTTATAGCTCGAGTAAACTGTTACAGTATTCCTGTGTTCGTTATTCTTGCACTTATTTTCTTGCAAGTGTTCGTGGGTGTTTGTTGGGTTCAGATTTTCCAATAGTATATTGGAGAATCTGTGTAAAAAAATTGTGTTTGAATGTTCATTATCTAGGTTTTAAATGTATAGAACCTGTTTCATAATTTGGGAAAAATATGTAGAGGATGAGTAATTGTTGTTAGAAATTTAGTTCTTAAAGCTTTGTTTGAAATTTAAATCATCTAGATCTTAATTTGGGTAGGAAGATATGTCAAATCTTTCGAAAAAAGGATGAACGGGTGAAGATGAAGACGGACATAATGTAGAATAGGATGTAGGGTGGAATACGATGATAATTTAAAATATCAAAAAGTCCCTCAGGTGCAAAGTATGTTAGGGGCTTAATTGTTTCACTGGCAGAGGGACCAAATCGTTAACAACCCTCAAAAATAGGGATTAAAGGTGTAATTATTGAAATTCAGTGATTAATTTCATAATTCCCCATATACCACCGGGACCATTTTTTGTAATGTACTCCAAGTTTTATGCTACCACTTTGGATTTTCTAATACATGTGTTATTTTTCCAGGCTCCTCATCTTGCTGGTGTATTAATGCCCATATGTGAGGTGTTTGGATCATGTTCAGCCTCAGTTTCTTGGACTCTTCCAAACGGGGAACATTTATCCCCCCTTTCTGTATTCTCAAATGCGTTTATTCTTCTTTTAAAACTATGGAGATTTCACCAACCACCACTTGAAAATGTGATGGGTGATGTCACTCCTGTAGGATCTCAGCTAAATGCCGAGTTCCTCTTGCTGGCACGCAATCATCCTCCTAATAACCAAAAAACCCGAAGAGGACATTTTAGTAATTTGTCATCCTTAGAACCAATATTCTTGGATTCTTTTCCAAAATTAACATTTTGGTATCAACAAAACCAAGCGTGTATTGCTTCAACCTTATCTGATCTTAAACCTGGTACTTCTGTGTACCAGATTTTTGATGCGCTTTTGAATATGATGTTTAGAAATATTAATAAAGTCGGACAGTCGCTGAGTCATTCTGCATCTGGAAGTAGCAGTTCGTGTGGGTCCATACCTGAGGATTGTGCTAATCGACTTAAACTTCCTGCTTGGGAGATTCTAGAAGCTGTTCCTTTTGTGCTTGATGCTTCTTTGACGGCTTGTGCACATGGAAAATTGTCTCCCCCTGAACTTATTACAGGTTTGTGCTTTTTGACCAATGTGTCTTCATAAACATATATCTTTTAGTGTTACCTTCTACCGATTAGCCCATAGCTTAATGCATTCTCGAGTTTTAGAGGAAAGGAAAATAAGAGGAAAAAAGGGGATAAGAAAAGAAAGGAAACGTTATGTTTTTTTGTTGTTGAGTTGGTGAAGTGGAAGGAAAACTAAACAATTTTACAACTATTCCACTAATGAGTATTTATTTTGGTAATTATAAAGTTTTATTAATTAAGGACATTATTGTCATTACAAAAAGTTTTATACTTGTTTCATTCCTTTTCCCTCACCTTCTCTCTAAAAAAGAGACGTTGTACCCACATAATGAGAATGGGGGGCGGCCGCCCTCCATGAATTTTTTTGTGTGTGTTATATACGCGTTAAAATCTCGATTGCCTCCCATAAAATTTTGAAATAGCCCCCCCGATCGCCCCCAGGGAAACTTTTTAGTGTTATATACGCGTTATATATTGTTAGTCAACCGACCCTAAAATTTTCAGACCCCCATACAAAAAAAATTCAAAATTGAAAAACTTGAGAATATAGGTTGTTGGCGTTGTGTTTTCAAAGTGATATCCCATATGGAATAATTGGAACCAATTAACAAAAATATTGTTTTTGGATGTGCTTTTGTTGTGATATTTCAGAAAATCAGTTGTTTTGAGTGTTTGGCAAATTCTTATTAACTGAAGACTTGTTAAATGACCCAGAAAGTCAGAGAAATAGAATCAGTTTTGTTGCAGATCCCCCTACACTGATTATTCAAAACTGATTAGTCAAATAATTGAATTCACTTTCATCATACCCGGACACTAGAAATTGATTCTCACCTTAATACGATAATCAGATAATCATTTTCAAAACGCAATGCCAAACACTGATTATTCAAAACTGATTAGTCAAATAATTGAATTCACTTTCATCATACCCGGACACTAGAAATTGATTCTCACCTTAATACAATAATCAGATAATCATTTTCAAAACGCAATGCCAAACATCACCTAATGCCCTTATTTCTTACTCATCCTACTCTTTTAAAACATCGAAGTTGCATTTGCTTAGGTTTGCTATCTTAATTCACTCTTGACTAATTACTCGACAAGTAATGCTAATTGATTTACTCTTGAGTAACTCGATAAATAATGGCAACTATCTTACTATACATGATATTCACAGTTACATGCTTGTTGGTGCTCTAGGAGTAGCTTCACCTTTTTTTTCCTTAACGAACCTTATATAGGCTAACAATTACTTGAAATATCAAAATCCCCCTATTAGTCCCAGTCAAGGGTCTTACTTCACTTCTAGGAGACTTTAATGGTCTAATATTTGGTGTAAACTATTTCCAATCAAGACACCAAAATGATGTAGTTTTGGGTGCAACAACTATTCATCAACTCATTTTACACCAAATCCGTTCGACAATTTTCATCATATCTTATTTATAATTTACTTATTTATTAAATATTCAACATAAAAAATAAGTTTTAAATTATAAAAATATATTATTAGAACAATTTCAGTGAGGCCTTTAAAATGAGTACCATACTAGATTAGTAGATATGGTTTCCAAGTCTTTTTGGTTATTCGTTTATAATTATAATTGTTATTAGTAAGTTCATTTAATAATTAACTTCTAAAATAATAAAATAAATATAAGATATCGTGGTTATTAGTTTTTTGTCTTATAGATAAAAATAAATTAATTGAAACAGATTAATGTATAAATATAAATTATAAAATTATCTAATTTGATGTAAAACTCTGGTGGGAAAATTGGATGCATGCATTTGAGTTGAAATAAATTCAGTTTAACTGTAAGCATATTCTACACCATAATAGTGTAAATATCTGATTATATTATTGTTAATGATAATGCCAGGACTCAGAGAACTTGCTATTTTTCTTCCTGCGTCAATGGCAACTATTGTAAGTTACCTTTCAGCAGAAACAACACGTGGTCTCTGGAAGCCAGCATCTATGAATGGGACTGATTGGCCAAGTCCTGCAGCAAGTTTAGCCATGGTTGAGAATAACATAAATAAAATATTGTCTGCCACTGGAGTTGATGTTCCAAGTCTTTCTGCAGGTATGGCTTTTCCAAAATTACCATTTCTGGCTTTTCAGAACTCATAGTTTTAGGCGTATGCAAAACTCAGTCCTTACCAACAAAACGAACCGGAAACAGAACCAAACTGGACCAGCACCGGCTATGTTTGGGTCGGCTCTACATCGTTCTTAAAACCCATTGGATATCTCATTCCAAAATTCGGTTCTTGGTTTGGTTCGGTCTGGTCAAGTTCAAAGCGTGGACTAAGGATCTTTTCTATTTTTCAAACTTGAAAAGGCGTCATCTTTTTGGGATGTGCAAAAATAGGACAAAACTGTAAAACCGAATTAGAACCATACACAAACTAGTATACTTGGCGTTTGTTATATGAAAAAAGACGGTTCTCGGTCCGGTCAGGTCCAAAACTGTGTTTTTTCTTTAACTGTAATGAAACTATGTTGTTTAGGCAAAAAATGTAGCTTGAATCCAATCTAGTCTGTCTAAAGTTCTACCCCGGTTCTACATTTTTTTGAAACCGTCACGGTTCAAGAGTCATTTTCTTTCAAAATTCGGTTCTCGGTCCTTTCTATTTTTCATACTTGAATATGTGTTATTTAGGGGTGTTCAATTATTGCAAAAAATCGGTTCTCAGTTCGGTTCTGTCTCCGCCATGGCCCATTTAAAACTTAAAAGTAGGAATGGGTTCTGGATACCCGGTTCCAACATTTTCAAACTTTCAGTTCTGGTTCGGTAGCACACTCCTGCTTTTAGATTTTATTTCTTAAAATTAAGACAAACCCAAAAGATCGTTTGGTACACTGTTCAATTTGGGACAGAAAACAAACCGATTCAAATCAATTTTGTTCTTGGCTCCATTTTTTTCTTTTTCAGTTTCAGTGCTGTTCCAGCCCAATGCATAGACCTATCTCATAGTTTGTATTTAACTACTTATTTATGACATCTCTTAATTGCAGGGGGAACCACTCCAACTCTTCCTTTACCCCTAGCTGCCCTACTAAGCCTCACAATAACTTATAAAGTTGACCGTGTCTCGGAATCTGTTCTAAACCTAGCCGCCCCAGCCCTAAACACCCTCGGTGAGAGCTGCCCGTGGCCCTGCATGGCCATTATCTCTGCACTTTGGGTCCAAAAAGCCAAACGTTGGACCGATTATCTCATTTTCTCTGCATCACGGACCGTCTTTCACCAAAACAGTAACGCGGTGGTCCAGCTTCTTAGGTTGTGTTTCAAATCAGCCATCACCCAACCACCCTCTTTTTCCAGTGGTTGTGTTGGTGGTCTTCTCGGTCATGGGTTCGGGTCCAACAGTTCAGGCGGGATTTCTCCTGTGGCCCCCGGCATTCTCTACTTGCGGGTTCACCGCAGTGTTGGAGATGTCATGTTCATGACTGAAGAAATCGTGTCATTGTTGATGCATACGGTTAAAGATATTGTGTCAACAGATTTACCATTTGAAAAACTTAAAAAGCCCAACGGGCTTCTGATGAGATATGGTGAGGTTTCTTTATCTGCAGCCATGACTCGTATCAAACTAGCAGCCTCACTCGGGGCATCATTAGTTTGGATAACAGGCCGGTTAAACTTAATACAATCTTTAATCAAGGAAACGCTACCCTCTTGGTTCATATCGGGCCATAAATCTGATCTCAGTAAAGGTGATTCCGGTGGGATGATTGGGATGCTAATGGGTTACGCTCTGGCATATTTCGCGGTTCTTTGTGGGGCATTTGGTTGGGGTGTGGAGTCCATTTCCTTGTGTTGTAAAAAACGGCCCGCTATTCTCGGGGCTCACTTGGAGTTCATGGCGAGCGCACTTGAAGGGAAGATCTCACTCGGATGTAATAAAGCCACATGGAGGGCTTATGTGTCGGGTTTTGTGAGCTTGATGGTGACATGTGCTCCAAAGTGGGCAATGGAGGTTGATGTGGCGGTTTTGAAGAGGTTAAGCAAGGGACTAAGAAAGTGGAACGAGGACGAACTGGCTTTGACACTGCTCGAGATTTCTGGGGTGAACGCGATGGGTTCAGCTGCTGAAATGATTATTGAATCTTTGGTTTAGGTGTTCTTTGTGATTGCTTTTTGAAATAGATTAACCGATTGTTTCTGAATCGTTAGGTTTAATTTGTGTACATATAAGCAGGCGGATATATTTTGGCTTTCGGTTTCCAGATGTTTGTGGTCATCATGACGAGTCGATTACCACGCCAAGCGAATCTGTTAGTTATATCTTAATAGAAAGTTAGCAGGTAAGATCTACATGTTTTTCAAGAAACTGAAGATTTGATCGGACCCTAAGTTGCCGGTTTAGAACTCCATTGGTCTTGAACCATAAAATGCTAGTGATTTGCTTTACTTTTACATTGCCGCGTCAATATTAAAAATGTCCATTTTTTTAAACTTAAACAGGAAACTACATTCTTTATGATAGACAGAGTTCAAGAATAACAATAGTATACCAATAATCGAGCATCAACATGCTTGGTCAATGACTAGGAGGGTAAATACAATAAGGGAGCGTTTGGTTCACGGAAGTGTAATTTAAAGGATTAGCATATTTGTTATTGAAATTGTAATGTAAAAATACGTAAAAGATAAAATTACTTCTTAAAATGGTGAGGGTTTTGAATTCTATTGAAATGAGAATTTCATTAGTTAAGGGATTTGGTTTGAATTAATTTCAATTCCTTCTCTTAGCAAACCAAACATGTCAAGAAATTCCAATTTCATTAAAATACCATGAATTCTTGTCAACCAAACAACCCCTAAAGCTCACCCTGTATCCTAACCAATAGTCCAAAACCATTTAACCATCGGGATGTCCCTTTGGGACTATAATTGTATATATAATAATATTTATAACTATAGTGGTGCCATGACGGTGATAGTAGTGTCGGCGACAAGGGAGTGTGGTGATGAGGACGACATTGATGTCAGTTGTAAGAGTAAAAGATTTAAATTCTTTTGGTTTAATTTCTTTAAAATTTTAAAGAAATGTTAAATTACTTAACTTTAAGGATTTCCTTCTATCTAGAATTCCCTATAGTTGTGAAAGCAGTAGTGGTGCTGATGGTGATGATCGTGGCTGTGATTGTGACGGTTGTGGGTGCGGCAACGACAATGGTTAATTGTGACAATGACGAGGTGGCCGAGGTGACGAGAGATTTCGATTCTTTTGGTTAAATTTTGTTGAGTATCTCATAGATATCCCATTTATTTGAATAACATAGCTTACATTTAATAATTAAAGAAAGATAAAGTTAAAAATAACAAGAGGCTTTGTATATTTAAGGGGGGGCTAATAAAATGATTATATTGAGAAAGCATAATCATGGTTCAAGAATCGTATCATGAAACATAAGTGATGTGTTCTCAAGTGCAACCAAATAAAATAAAATGTATTTTACCCCAATAGGAATAACGTAAAGAAACGTGCACCAATATTCCTAAAAAAGTAAAAATAATCAAAAGGTTCTTCGTAGAGGGGACATCATCAAATGATCACATTGACACCACAATGAAAATGTCATGCCGTATGGTGCCTTGCATGTAGCTGTCTCAAAATAAAAAACCTATGGTTGCCTATAAATCTCATTACAACAGCACAAGTGAACTACAATTAAATCATATAGCGGAACACATCAAAAAATTGGTAATCAGGGGGACCACTTTTTTTTTTTAAGGCAAATTTCTAAATGCCTATTGAGACGAAACTTTTATTGATTTATAAAACTCATCTCATAATGTAGGATACATTAGGAATAATATATAGACAAATAAGGAGACTATCCTACGATTAAGGAGAAATAAAAGAAATGAAATCAAGCTATAAAGGAGGAAAAATATATGAAAATAATTCCCACCAATACTCCCCCTTCAAGTTGAAGCATGTAGATTTCGAATGCCCAACTTGATGAGTAAGGATTTAAGGTGTTGTGCACCAAGATGTTTAGTGAGCATGTCAGCCACTTGTTGCTTTGCAACGATGTGCACGGGTTGAATTTCCTTTGATTCTACTCTTTCACGAAAGAAGTGACAATCCATTTCAACGTGCTTCGTTCTCTCGTGGAACACCGGGTTATTAGCTGTCTTGCAGCTTGGTTGTCACAAAACACAATCGTTGGAATGATGGGTGGAGCGTCTAGTTCATTTAGCAGCCAACGAACCCATAAGACTTCACTTACGGTTGTGGCCATGGCACGATATCCAGCCTTTGTCGAGGACAGGAAACAACCGACTGCTTCTTGTATTTCCAAGAGATGGGGGCTCCTCCAAGAAGTAAATATCCGGTTCTGGAATGCCTTGAGAATGGGCATCCAAGACAATCGGAATCACAATACGTGACAAGATTATCTGTCAAGGACCACTAATAAACTGGCTCAACACATTAACTGAATAGGTTATGTCCGGCATTGTCGCTTGCAAATGAATAAGCCTTCCCACAAGTCTTCGATATTGGTTAGCATCAACCTTTTGCTCCTCATCGCCTTTATCAAGCCTCTTTTCAAGTGGAGATCGCCTCTTCCATTTACTGGAACGGCTTGGTGACTCATAAGGGCCCATCGTGATATTTTCAAGCAAGTTATCACAATGAGTCATGTTTTCGGTAACCCTTGAGTCAACAATCCACTCACTTTCTAGCATAAAACTACCTGCCATGTTTGTTGCTGGAGATGGTTCATTCTTAGCCGACACGTTACTTTCATTGAAGTGTTTCAAAAAAGTTTATATTGATCTTCTGTCAAGTCCGAATAGGACTCGAGCCGGTTTCAACAAATGCCGCATTTGGTCAGGTGCTATACTCTATCTTTTACGGTTTTATGTTACATAGGACTCGAGCCGGTTTCAACAAATGCCGAATAGGACTCGAGCCGGTTTCATAAATTATGTATTTACATTTTCAACCCAAGTCGCTCACACGTTTAGTTTGCGGGGAAGTATTAGAACAATATGTAATAGGGTGTTGTAACATTGTGGTCTACAAATACCACTTCATTGTGTAACCCTAATAATCCATTTTAATACAAACACATTTACAATATATGATTTAACTATAATTTTTGTTGTCAATAACAGTTCAGTAACATAATCATTATAAATTTATGCTTCACGTACAAATGAATTCGAGTAGAAATAAAGTGTAAATAGAACGTAAATTTATGATGATTATGCTACGAGCACCGTTATTGACAACAAAAGTGAAAGATAAGATTGTTACCAACCAAATTGCTAGTATGAATTATTATCGACCAACTAGGTTATAGTTTGAATTATTAAAATCCAGTCTGACAAACATATATTTTGAATTACAGATTATACAGTTATATTTATATAAATAATACTTTTATTTGGACTCACTAACCTAATCTCAAGCTTATTAAATAAGTTATGATTAAGGTTGAGTTCAATTTAAGTATAACATGTTAACTTTTAACTTTTCCCTATATCTTTGAGCACCTTCTAAACGACATGATTATTTGTGTACATACCACTCAACACCACCATATGTCACATTGGAAGTTCAACACTTTCAACTTAAATAATTAAATGCATCATAAGCGTACACAAACATATATGAATTAATTATACGGATACTCCTGTGGTTTACACGGATTTCACTTATGGCCACTAGAAATGAAAAATTACATGTTTAGACCAATAGTTTGCACGTTTGTAACATAGATGGCCCCTGGGTTGGATGACTGTTAAGTTTTTCAGTCAAGTACATATGAAATAACTAAAACACCCTTTATATTTTTAAAAATAAACATAAGAATTAAATGTGGGCCACTATTTTTTTAACTTTGTCTGCTAATAAACACCCCCATCATGATCACCACCACCACCAACCCTAGCCCCTCCCCCCTTCACGAATACCGCCTTACCCGCGACCGGAAAACAGACTTAAAAAATCATCAAGGACAGATGTTGGTCTTCCTTCTCCCCTAAAAAACAGACGCAAACACCACCAAGGAAAACAGACGCAAACACCACCGGGAACCAGACGCAAACACCACAGGAAAACAGGCGCAAACCAAATTTCGGTCAAGTATGAAGCTTTGGGTGTAGATCTGTTATAAGCCTAGAAGATTTGCGTCACAAACCCGATTCCGATCTACAGAACATTTGAGCTTGTTGAAGCAGATTTACAAGGAAGAAACGGTTCAGTTTTCTGCTATGGAGCAACGGGTGCTGGTAAAACTTTCACAATGCTAGGAACGGTTGAAAATCCGGGTGCAATGGTGTTAGCCGTGAAGTTTTATGGGTATTGGGTTTAGAAATTTTAGGGCGAGAGGTTGGCATTCATGGCTGCTCTAAAAGGGTTTCGAAGTTTTAATACCTGTGTAATTACATATTTGTGGGATTATCTCTGTTTTATCATTTATCTAGGGTGAGAAGGAGGCATGAACATTTTGACTATTTTACTCCAGCCATTGTGAGGATGAACAAGTTTCATGATTGTGTGCCTACTGATTATCACTGTCCATACGGTTTTAAATCATATGGAGAGATTTGGTGTTAATTCTTACTCACCTTAGTCGTCAAAATGTTAATCGTTAAATTTGACGTATGTCTATCCGGGTGTAAGCATATGGGTATTTGAAATTGAAATGCTAGATCTGTTATAAGCAAAGGGTTAGGACGAGAAGTTTTAGAACGAAGGTGAAGATGAATTAAGGTGGAGTCGGATTTGAATTTGGTGCAAAGAATGGTTACCAGAATTTGTCGGACCTTCGGAAGAGATGGTCGGAAAAAAGAGGGGTGGGGAAGATGAAATCTGTTTTTAGTTTAGAATGGGACCCACTGTTTTATTTCATTTTTTTTAATATATAAAGGGTATTTTGGTATTTTATTAAATATTAACAGAAAACTTAACAATCATCCAACTCAGGGGTCATCTATGTTACAAACGTGCAAACTATTGGTCTAAACATGTAATTTTTCATTCCTAGGTGTCATAAGTGAAATCCGTGTAAACCACAGGGGCGTGCAATTAATCTATACTAATAAATAAAGGTTTAAGCTGAACACTTGTCACTTTCTCATGCCTTCTCACATTAATTTTCCCGCCTCTCTCTCCTAATAAATGCGCATCTATCTTATTAAATAATAATGATATTATAAATATATTATTAAATAATAATGATATTATAAATATATTATTAAAGAAGAATATTAATTATATTAAATAAAAATATATAATAGGAAATCAAAATATAACTAATTGAAGAAAAAATACTAATTTGTTATATACACACACATTTCCACCTGATATATCTCGAGACGATCATAATAGTCTAACAAGTTATTACGAATTTACAAATTTATAAGTTTATATTTTTTAATATACAATCTCGTGTAATACACGGGATTCTAACCTAGTTCAACATATATAAAGGAAAGTCAAACAAGAGTTAACACATAGCAAAAGTCAAATGGTACAAATGAAATAAGCGTTGGCTGTATTACAATCCCTGGTCTCAACCTCATAGTAACACAACCCAGTAAAAAACTAAAAAAAATCGACTACAAAAAGCACATACTATCCGACCAAATTTCTCTTGTACGGTACAACCAAATAATGCACCATGATCTTTTCGAACTTCCATTTCCAGAGACATAATGGCTAAAACCAGAGATTCACCTTCATATCAACACAGTAGACGCTTGGAATTAAAAATATCAGCTCTGGAAAAAGGAACCTGAGAATTCTAATCAAGTGGTACGACGATTAAAAACATGATTTCGGAATCCATTTGTGACCGTCAGATCATCATAAAACTTATTAGGGACTTCATCACCAGCAGAACTATTTCCCGTCCCATCACTACCGTCTATTTCATCCTCCTCATCCTCACCGTTTACTCCGTCATCAGATGATAACGGTGCTAGCCAGCACGTGCCATGCAGGTGCCCATTAACACAAACAAAATACTCCAGCGCGCCGTCGTGTGAGCCCAGCCGCTTAGCCGCCTTCCTAGGAACCAAGCCGGCTGTAGTCATGCTCCAAACACGTGCACCGCAATACGGACACCTCTCTGTCTCCTCTAACGCTACTTGTCTCGCTATTAAACAAGCACGTGTCATCGACTCGCGAAATCCCCGAAATACCCCTCGGAAAACGCCCAAATCATCCTCTCGATCCCCAAGCCGGTGCTCACAGGGGTCGCTAACAAACAACAAGTCGTTACGACATCGTTTCATCAAAAAGCTCCGACCGGACGTCTTCGAGAATCTCGATTCCATCACAAAGTGCCCCGGTTTAGACCGGCTCATTACGAAATTCCGGCTGGAATTGCATCCGCCGCAGAAGAACAATAACTTAGCTAACGCCGGCCAACCGCCGGACATCCGGCTGCTGTGAACGCCGTTAGATAACGACTCGGTTATCCGCGGCGCACGGAATAAACAAAGTTCCCGCCACAATAACCGCTTCGCCGTCGCTCGGAGTCGCCGGCAGACCGACGCCGTCCGGCAGAGCACTTTGACGTCCCATTTCATCGACTCCATAACTAACAAAAGCACTCTCTCGTTAAAAAAATCCGGTTCACAACAACCGGAGCCGCCGCTGACCGACGAGTTCAGCCTCACTCTCTGATTCGCGCTCATTTTTTTAAATTTTCTCCGATATCCGGCGAATACGGCGTTTGACACACTATATATAGGTGCACGACACTAGAGTTGTTCCGTATACGTGTCAGGTCGTTAGTGGAGGATCATTTCGGTTCTGATTCTGTTTCTGAGACTAGGAACGTGGACGGTTGTGATTTGTTGAAAAGGAACACGTGTAGGTTGTAGATGGTGGTGGATCAGGTGAAATACTGGCACGCGTCCAGGAGGATGTTAAAAGTTGATCGAAAAGATCTGTGGGGGTACGTGGTGGTCTAGGATGGAAATATCTTCTTTTGTGGGACACGTGCCGGGCTATGGTGTAGACACGTAGAGTAGGTGACTTGGGACAAAAAAGGTGATAAAAATGGAATATTTTTTAAGATTAATTTGATTCTTGGATGTTCCTAAATTAGGTTGTTGTTTCATGTTTGGATGTTGAGATATTTTATTGTTTTGCACTTTTTGACCGGTTTCTCGATTGTTGTATTTTTCGGTTAAAATCTTATATTTACTTCTTTTTTTTCTTTTTTTCTTGAAAGGCTAATTTTCTTAATTATGTTGAGAGTGAGACTTGAATCAATAATCTTTCTAAACTTTAGTATTTTTTAGAGGTTTTTCCTTTAATATTGGGCCACCAACCCCAATAAATCTTATATTTACTTGCTTGATAGTTAATAAAAAATTATTTATTTACATAAAAGGTATTAAGAAAACGTGTACACTAGAACAAATGATAAAAATATTTTGTAAAAAATGATAAAAATATTGACAATGGTGATTCCAACCGATGCTTAGATCAATCATTACCGTTGGATCAAGCTGAGATTAAATCCTAACCTTAAAAAAAAAGTAGACGGTTATACATTTTCAGGAGCAGTTATTAGTGGTTGATGCTGACCCATTTCGGCCCATAACGTAGCTTGAAATATACATGTTATGACCTGTATCGGTTTTTATCAAAGTCGTTTTAACCCGAACAAAAAACTATCAATTTTAAAGTCACCAAAAATATATGTTATTAAATATGAAGAGGTGTATAAAATATGAAGAAGTGAATGAAAGGTATTTATGATCCTACCTGTCCCTACCAATTTCGACCCATTATATGTTTTTCACCTTCTGTTTCTGAAGTCAATTTTAAATTCACCATTTTTTATAACAACCAGTTGTAACCCGTATCTATTTTTATCCAAGACTTGACCCGAACCAAAATGACAAAATTATACTTGTAAAATATGAAGATTTGTCGTCTAACTAGCCCTAACACCTTTCGACCCATTACCTAGCTTGAAATATACCCGTTAACCCGTATAGGAGTGAAAGATGTGTCGTCAAAATATGTTTTTAAAAATGTATTTTGACGTGACAGTTATAAATTATGTTAAGTTAGCGTAAAAAAAATCAACTTGGTATTAATTTATTTTTTTGTAATTGATAAATGTTAATTTATATTAAATTCATTTGGTTAATGATATAATAACTATCAATGATTAAATAATAAATATCCATAATTAGGTTTTTATTAAATATTAAAAAAAATATTTTTTAATATCATTATTAAATATGAGATAGTAGCAGGAAAAACACAGCGAGGATGCGCGAGAAAGTGACACGTGTCCCTTATTATTTTTAGAATTAATTACACAAATGGGTCTTATGATTTGGTAAAATAGCAAGTATGAGTCCTAAGTCTAAAAGGTTGCAAGTTTAGGGTTTGTGGTTTCAATTTTATAACAGGTTTGAGTACTAAGATTAACTTTCACTAAATTTTCTATTAGTTTTGAGTAAAATGACTTTTTTTACCCTTGACTGTTAAAAAATAAAAATAATATATTACAGTGACTAGTTTGTAATTTACTTAAACAATAATTAAAAATATAACAATATAAAAAAACTTAATAAATAAATAAAAAAAACCCAATCTTCCCCATATCTCCACCAGCTCCAGCTCTGTGTAATACCTCCGGCGAGTATCCGACGTCTACTACGAACACCCATCTCTGTCTCGTAGGGAGTTTTCATCCCCTTCGTTGTCATTCGCACACCTTCATCAGTCATACTTCTTACGAGACAGAGATGGGTGTTTGAGACAGAAGTAGGTGTTCATAGTAGACGTCGGATATTTGTCGGAGGTATTATACGGAGCTGGAGCTGGTGGAGATATGGGGAAGATTGAGGTTTTTTTATTTATTGAGTTTTTTTTGCTATTGTTATACTTTTAATTATTGTTTAAGTAAATTACAAATTAGTCACTGTAATATGTTTTTTTTATTTTTTTAATAGTCAAGGGTAAAAAAATCATTTTACTCAAAATTAATAGAAAATTTAATGAAAGTTAGTCTTAATACCTAAACATGTTATAAAATTGAAACCACAAGAACTAAACTTACAATTTTTTAAACTTATGACTCATACATGTTATTTTATCCAAACCATATGACCCATTTGTGTAATTAACTCTTATTTTTATTTATTAGTATAAATAGATTTATCTTTTTGAAGTTGAGTATATTTATAACTAGGTTAAAGCCCATGTTTTACATGAGTTGAATAAATGCAATTTGTTATAAAACAGTATTTTCTATGAAAATTTGTATGTTTGATGTTATTAGTCATCTGTGAAATAAGAAATAATTGAAAATTTCTTATGATTTAATAAGTTTTAATAAAATATTATAATATATTTTAGATATTTAATTATTTAACATCATCATTATTTAATAAGAGAGAAAGACGAAAAACAAAAATCTAGATTTAATCAGAAGTCGATACTTAGCAAGTATAGTAATTCATTTATTATAATATAGGTTGGAAACCCTGTATATTATAAATGGTGAATAAATGTAGTGTTATATATATACTTAGTAATAAATATCTAATATTACATATTTTTGACATATTACATAATTTTTTAATACAAATTTTAGAAACGTTATATAGTTATTTTTAAAAAATATTTTTATAAAAAGAATGAAAGAAGTGTTCCAATTTTAAAAATATTTTATGAACAAATCTATTTTTTAATTATTTTTTTTTTATAAAAATAGTTATAAAAATCAGTATTATTTAATAGGAGAGAGAGACGAGAAATAAAAATTATAAGATTTTTATAGAAACTTCTAACATTAAATAGAAGAGAGAGGCGAAAAAAAAATATTAAGAAAAAACATGAGAATAACATGTGTCACCCAAAACCTTTATTTATTATCATTTACAGATATAGATTTATTGAATTGTTGATAAATGAGAATTGTTTGATAAATGAGAATGGAGTTGGGCTTCTCTCCGAAAATGGCCCAAATTTTGGCCCACTAAATCCGCGTACATCAGCAATAACTACAAACATGATACACTACGTGCACGTTAGCACCAACAGATTCATCCCAGCAAGACCTACCAACTGTGAAGATTCTCCTCTCTGTTATTTTGTCTCCTTCACCACTACTCTTCGAATATGCCAACTCACAGAGCTCTTCAATTTGCGTCTTTGACCTTCAAATCCAGTCAAAAAATGGAGAATTCCGGCATGTTTGAGCTGATTATCATCGGAGCCGGCGTGATAGGAAGTTCTACGGCATATCAAGCAGCTAAAAGAGGTAAAAAAACCCTACTTCTCGAGCAATTCGACTTCCTACACTACCGTGGATCATCTCACGGCGAATCTCGAACAATCCGAGCAACTTATCCCGAACCGTACTATCCTCCGATGGTAATTGAATCGGAGAAGCATTGGAGAGACGCAGAATCTGAAATCGGATACAACGTGTTCTTCAAAACGGAGCAGTTAGATTTAGGTCCGGCGGATAATAGTTCTCTCCTCTCCGTCATCTCCAATTGCGAAAAACACTCGATTAATCACCAAATTCTCAATCGGCACCAATCAAACAGTCTTTTTTCGATTGAGATTCCGGAGGATTGGATTGCAGTTGTGACGGAGCTCGGAGGCGTTTTAAAACCTACTAAAGCAGTTGCGATGTTTCAAACCCTAGCAAGTAAACATGGAGCTGTTTTGAAAGACAAAACAGAAATTGTAGATGTGGAGATGGAGATGGATGAACGTAGAGGTGGAGTTTTAGTGAGTAGCAGATTGGGGGAGAAGTTTTGGGGGAGGAAATGTGTTGTAACTGCCGGAGCTTGGATGAGTAAATTGGTTGAGAAAGTTAGTGATGGCAGGATGGTTTTGCCTATACAACCAGTGGAAACAACTGTGTTTTACTGGAAAATTAAAGAAGGTAAAGAGGTTGATTTCACAATTGAAGCAGGTTGTCCATCATTTGCAAGTTATGGTGAGCCTTATATATATGGAACGCCAGCGTTGGAATTCCCTGATCTTATCAAAATTGCAGTTCATGGTGGCCGGGAATGTGATCCAGATAAGAGGACATGGGGGGCTGCAGTGGCAGGTACAGAGGGGATAAGTATGGCTGTTGGATGTTTGAAAGAGTGGATTAAATCGACGTTTGGTGAGCGAATCGATTGGGAAGATGGGCCGGTGATGAGTCAATCTTGCTTGTATTCGTTGACACCGGATGAGGATTACATAATTGATTTCTTGGGTGGGAAGTTTAATGAAGATGTGGTGGTTGCGGGTGGGTTTTCTGGTCATGGGTTTAAAATGGCTCCGGTAGTTGGGCGTATATTGGTGGATTTGGCTAGCGGTGGGAAGGCAGCTGCCGTGCAACTGGATGAGGAAATCAAGCATTTTAAGCTGGGAAGATTTGAAAGAAATCCTAGAGGGAATGTTAAAGGGTTTGAAGACCAAGTTCGCCTCACATAGCCCTACCTAAGGCGAACTTGGTTTTCAAACCATTAAGCATTCCCTCTGGGATTTCGTAAGGTGGTAATGCTAGAAGGTGATTCCTTTGGGATTTACATGGAATATTGTTTATTTCAAATTCTTTTCATTGATGAAGATTATTGATTTAATGGATTTTTTAGTTATTTTGTTGTAATACTTTTTATTATCATTCAATCTTTTCAAATCACTCGCGTAGCCCGTATAAATTGGTTTATGAGCCCATATACACCCATTTAAATGCATGTAGTTTATACGCTTGTATGCATGTGTTATATACCTTTATACATATCAATTCAAATCACGATCAATAGGAGCAGTATAACAAACACATATACACGTTTACTAACCCTATAAATTGGTTTTGGACTGGAATTGTTATACACCTAAAGCCATCACAATTTTCAACATGTAGCATCAAAGTAACTGAAAAAGCAACAGATATATTTCAATTCTGAACCAGCAAACATAACCAAAATGTACAGCCAAGATCAGGTTCTAAAATAGCACCAATCCTAACAATTGACAAAAAAATAAAATAAATAACATCCATCAGTTTGGCTAAACATGTATGACGACATCTGATAACCTCGAAAAACGAGAAAAGGCAGCAAAAAACCAAAAGATGTTCATAAGCACCAGGAGAACGTCAGTAGCTTTGACTGCATCCTGCTATGTGTTCACTTGATGAAATATGCATTTACACTGAGGAATTATGCATCTTGTTTTCAAGAAATAGAAAATTTCTTCTGGGCACTGTTTGATGCAATAGGTTTCTTCTAGAAGATTGTACAATGGTAGTTTGTAATAAGCGTGTTGACTTCAAGTGAATAATTGGTCTTTTTATAAGGTTAAAGAAATTTCCAGTGAGTATGATATGGTTGTCCTCATGTGTCACCTTGGTCTCCAAAAGCTAGGACCTGCAACACAAACGTAGACAAGTTAAAACATTTTGTCAATCGAGATTCATGAAATTCTTCGTAGTAGCGGTTTCAAAATGCTGGTGATGGGGTAACTTTTTTAACGGCAAATGTTACTCATACTCTACTTTACACCAACAATTCTAAACTACTTCATTGTCCAGGTTTAAACCTGGGACCTTCCCTCTAAGAGACATGTGCCTCTACCAAGTGGGCTAGCTCCACACTGGCAGGCGATAGGTAAGTTACACACCACACAGGGTAACTAGTTTTTTTGTAAAGTTTGTTACTTTTTTGTGCACTTTGCCCGTATAGTTGTGAAAACTACATTATTAAAATACTAATCTAAATTTTCATGATAAAGCAATTTGAGAGTCCGTAAGCAATTATTAACACACATTTCAGATGGGTGCTTGGGATTGTTTATTAGGAGAAGGTTCAAGGGGGAAAGGGGAACCATGCAAAAAACTCATAAAAAACCCAATTTCACATGTGAAAAATGTTACGTAACTTTTTTCGAAGCTTTTGCACATTATTAGACTAAGTGATATAGTATAGGGACTAGACTTATAATATGGTGTTCTATATAAACACCTCTTTATGTAAACCCTAAACACACAATCACATTCTAATACAATCAATCATATTACAAGGTTTAACTTGGTATCAGAGCTAGGTTACAACCACCTGAAGCCACACCTCTTTTTTCTTTACAAGCTTTTTTTTTATCGTTCAATAACCAGATCCCCCACCACCAAACAACCGCGCTTAGTCTTCTCTATCCACTCCTACTGCCGCCGTCAACCACCACTGCCGCCTCCACCTATGGCGGAACCCTAGCCGCCACAGCGGCGGTACCCTATCCGCCACCACAAACACCACCGTCGCCGCCCTAAACCCTAACTCCTCCCCGTCGCCGCCACTATACAACAGTGGTCGTTTTTCCGGCGACGTGCGACTCGCGAAAGCCACAATGCTTTCAGTTCCGTTTATTCGAGGGTTGCATAAAAAAATAGAGATCTACAATAAGGGAGTAGAAAAAAAAGGGGGAACAAACCCATAGTTGTTGAAGAACTCCGGCGAACGACGAAGTGGTGATGGCCGGAAGAAGATTAGGGTTTTCCTAATGTAGTTTCAATTCGGCCTTTGAGGTTGGGCCTCACAAGCCCATTTACCATTGCTGTAAAAAAAATGTGTGACGGGCGAAAGCATGGTGAAGAAGGAGAAGACCAACTATCTTTTTAGTTTTATGTTTTTATATTTTCAACCTAAATCTCTCCCGAGCTTAGTTTGCGGGGGAATATTAGACTAAGTGATATAGTATAGGGACTAGACTTGTAATATGGTGTTCTATATAAACACCTCTTTATGTAAACCCTAAACACACAATCACATTCTAATACAATCATATTACAAGGTTTAACTCACATAAACACATTTAGAAGCCGTTCTAAGAAAACAGACTTAATTTCTGTAAAAAAAATATTACTTTTTAAAATTCATTTTAACTTCTTTTTTTTTTCTTTTTAATTTTTTTTTGTTAAAATGGCCTTCTAAATATGTTAATATGCAAAAACTCCAAAAAAAATTATGTAAAAATGGGTTTTTCAAATGTGAAAATGAGTTTTTTACACGTTATTCACATGTGAAACATATGGTTCCTCGTTTTTTTAGAGTTCCCGAAAGAAACCTCCCCTGTTTATTTAAACAACTTATGCTTATGTTTATAAGCAGAAGCAGATAATCAGCTTATTGATAATAGCTTGTTCCCCAACTTGTAAGTTGTGTTGTCAAAAGCCCTCCAAGCGAGCGCCTAGGCGCAAATTTAAAGCCCTGCGCAGCTATAACGCCTAGAGGTGACCAAGGCGCAGATCTGGGCTTTTTTTTGCAAAGGCTAGCTCAGGCGAGGGCTTTTTGTCGGGAGCCAAATCAACCAAGGCGTAGGATTTATTCATTCAGGCGCAATCCAGTAATTAATTTCGATTTTTTTAAAACTATTTTTTAGTCTTTCATTGGCGGTTGGCCCTAGAAAAAATAGGGACTACCAAATTAATTCCAAATCAACGATCTTTTGAATATATATATACACACCATTGAAGGTTACAGAATAACAAACTGAAGTTTAAAGAAGAAAGAAATGGTATTCAATTTTTGGTATTACTTTTGATTATCTATTACTTTTTTCTTTTGGTACTAATTATAACATGTTTTTTTAATATTAGTGGGGTGGTATTAGTTTTCAATGTATAATAGATTTGTTTTGCTTTTTTCCCTCTATATGCACATTTTTTATCTCAGGCCCTCACTTTTTTTGCGCCTAGGCCCGAGGCAATGCCTATGCGCCTATCGCATTTGACAACACAAGTTGTAAGTTAAGTGTTTGCGTTCATTTGAAATTTTGAAGGTAAACTTGTAATTTTGTATCCACCAAACACAGTCAGTTTGAAAACAACTTATATCACCCTAAATTAAACAAATGCAAAAACAACTTATATCACTTCTTAAACGTTAAAATTCTGAAAAAAGTAGAGAAAACAGGCGAACCTCTAGTAGCCATATGAACAGATGCTTCAGGGTATGGTCTATGAGGTGCCATGTCTCTATGATTTGGAGGTCTTACTGGATAATGCCAGGTGTTACTAGACATTGGAGGTTCACAGGGTGGGCCTGCATACATATTAGGAGGGTATCGTCCTCTCGGGCCATCAGGATGACAAGGACCTGTTATTACAGACAGAAAAATGACCAAAAATAGAATTAAATTAGATGACCACAAAGCATGAAAAAACATGGGATAATTTTATACAAAAGCTATACAAGTATTCAAGAGTTTTTCACCAAGGCAAGTTAAACATTAAAACAACTTTTAAGGCCTCCCAACTATCAAATTAGTTTTCCTATAAGCCAATCATGACTACAACTTGCTCAAAAACTGTAAGAAACTCCCTCCAATCTGTACAAAAAAAAAATACAACTAAACCACTCAAATATGTTTTTGACAATTCAACTAGAGTTTGTTTCTTGAGTAATACAACTAAACCACTCAAATATGTTTTTGACAATTCAAACAGAGCTTGTTTCTTGAGTAGACTCGGGCCCATTTTTGTCATTTTTCAGAAATCTAGGTTTGACAAAAGCTTCAAACTTAAAAAAACATTGTCATTTTACAACGTTCGCTGCAAGCAAGCTTTTCTTTTTAGAATCGATATAACACAAATATACTCGGGTTTCTCTATGCCGAATCTTGCATTTAAGCCTTGTCAAAAATTGTAAATAGACATAACTGCCGCTAAATTTAAGGTTTTTGTCACTTCCAGAGTAGTAAAGATGACAAAAACAACTCTGACTCTGCTTGATATGTTTAAGAAATTTATCTAGAGTTGATCACTAAACTCAAGGGCATTTTGTAATTTTTACAACTCTAGATGTGAAGCAAGCTTTAAAAATAAGAACATTTTGTTTATAAGTCTGATGTAAGGACATTTGGTGTTTTAAAAGTTCCAGAGAGGTTTTGTCTGCCAACATCAGCACAACCAAAAACAATTTGATAGTTAGGCGGTCATAATGAGAACTTTTTAACACTCGATGATAAATGTATACATCATCCTAAAAACATAACTGAACTAAACTACAAAGAATCAAGATCTTACCAGAGAATGGAGGGGGTGGAAATCGCCAGCTGTCATCCTGAGGGGGCACATGCATTCTGTCATGATCACTGTGAAAATTACCAGTATCTGTACTGTTGACAAAATTGTATCTGCCAGGATATGAAGGGGGTGGAATTTCCCTGCACGACTGATCTGATTGAAAATATGAAAACTGAGATGAAGGTGTGGGATGTGGCGGCCTTAGGTGCACGCTACTGACGCCTTGAACAGGTGGCCGAGTGACACCATAAGAGCAGGAATTTGATGATTCTGGTACTTCAGAAGGATGGTAATGAACTGATAGAGCAGCAGTTGATTGCTGTGGATCATCATTACCGTTCTACATTAACATGTGTCAAATAGATGTCAAATACACCACCAGATAGCCATAAATCAAAGTAAGGTTAGCAAAATGGGCGGATTAAAAAATGGGCCAAACAGGTAATCTCCAGCTTACCTTAATACTTAAATGTCAAATATGATAACAAAGATCTTAACTAAAGTATGTTTTTTTTATTAAATGATTAGAAGGTTCTAAGCCTTAAATTCTTTTGGGTTAACCCAAAAACTACCGGTTCAGACCTGTTAAGATATAACAACATATCCTCTTTCTTGACAAAACGGAAGACTTGGACGGTTGAGAATACGGCAGTTCAAAAAGATGGTGGCTCGATCTAAGTTCGCTCAAAAAATGCTCAGATGTAAACGAGCCGAGCCCGATCCAGGGTAGGTTCGGCTCATGGCTCGTCTTGTTGGCTCGTCTAATGAATACACACACACGCTTAGTTATAATTAGAGTAAAAGTGTTGGACTCTATCACTCCAAATACTTTCAAAATCCTAATTTCCTAAATCCTATTTCAACTTTTAAATTCCTAAATCTGAATTGCACTTCAAAGTTCAAACCCTATTTGCCTCCAGAAATTCTCCGTCTCTCCCGCTTCCCCTTCCGGTTTTGGGTTGTGTATATTGAAAATAATATATTTTTGTTTATTCAATGTGTAAAAAAAAACGAGCTGGCTCGAGCTTTTCACGAGCCGAGCTCGAGCTCAACTTTTCAGCTCCTTAAAATTTTCAAGCCGAGTTTGGCTGACCCAAAACACTTCTTGTCTAAAATGGTTTAGCTTTTTATAAATGTTTAGCGTCAAATACACTTACAAAAATTTAATATTTCAAGAACATTGTAATCTTCAAATAAAATGTTTTAGAATGTTTATGCCTTGCAAGTTATAAATACCATTTGGACGAGTTTTCACCTGTTTAGAAGTCTAAAATGCTTTAGCTTTTTGTAAAGATTTAGCGTCAAATACGCTTACAAAAATTTAATACTTCAAGAACAGTTTATTCTTCAAATAAAATGTTTTAGAATGTCTATTCCTTGAAAGTTATAAATACCATTTGGACAAGTTTTCACCCGTTGGGTGGCCCATTTTATTTTTAGCTCACTTTTTATACTTGTTTGACAAAGTTAGAGCTGAAAACATATTGCAAATCGACCATTCACAAGTAAAAGATCAAAAGTGCCACCTCTAGTTCAAAGCAATTTTAAAAATCAAATATTAAACTTACCTGGCTAGCTACATAAAGATTGGCTTCAGGAAAGTTACCCATGGCGTCAGGCAATAGAGGTGCAGAAAGAGAGGCTGATGGAGGTGGAGGAAGGGTAGCTGGAGGTTGAGGAGTAATTGAAACCGGTGGCGGAGGGGGCGGAGGAAGGGTGACAGGAGGAGGTGGAGGTGGAGGAAAGGAGGTGGGAGGTGGAAGGGAGGCCTGAGGAGGAGGTGGTGGCGGTGGAAGCGAGGCATGAGGTGGAGGAGAATTCGGCAGAGGTGGAGATGAAGGAGGCAAATCTTTGGGCAAAGGCGGCAAATGTTGTGGGAGATGATGGTGGGACGTCTCTGCTGCTTTTGCCACATGGGCAGAAACTGTAATTTCACCTTCATGAATAGGGGCCACATCTTCCATTTCAAGCTCACCGTCAACATCCTCCAATACATGGGTATGCTTCTCTGCTGCAAGTGTAGGAACCTTATCAGATTCATCACAAATCTCAGGATCCCTTTCAGGAGTTACAGCCTCAAAACCCTCTGCATCAGAATCACTTTCTTCTTTTTCATCTTTCAACATTGTTGGCATACAAAAACCACATAATTGTATACTCGAATTGCTAAAAGCCAATAAAACAAAACAAAACAAAAAACAGTAAGTATTGATTTAATTAATTATTTGACAGAAAACTAAGATAATGAAATACCTTCCATACTCATCAACTAGCATACCCTCAACTTCCCTAACAGGATCATCAAAAGCTCGTTCATTTCTAAAGGGCCGGCGGGAATTACTTATTCTAGCAGACATGTTGTTGAGAGAGTCAAGCTCACGAATATGGTGACGGATCATTGGTTCTGGAAGAATCTTTCTTTCTTGCCAAAGCTTCAAAACCTACCGAACAATACAAATATAAAGTTAGAAAATTCTGCATTGTTAGTTGAAACAAGTCAAGTTTTAGTAATGGAGCAGGCAAGTCGGGTAACTGGTCAATGCAGGTATTGGTTGAAATCATTTTTAGTGTGGGTTGAAATGGAAGAGACCGGGTTAGGTCGACCTGCTTAACACCTTGGTCAATGCAGGTCTCGGTTGAAATCATTTTTAGGCCGGGTTGAAATGGAAATCATATAATGATGATGATAGTAATAATAATGACAACAACATGAGTAGAATATCTACGAAGAAAGACTTGCCTTTAAGCACTGCCTACGGTTTTCAAGAGCACTACTCCCTGGAGGAGCAGCAGCCAACAATAACCGTGGGAGCACTGCTTGGATAGCTGAAGGATACAAACCACCCACATCGCCTGAAACAGAAACTATTGCATGACTTCTCGAAGGCAGTGTACAAAAATCAGTAACATTAACAAAGAGATAGTTGCATAAAACAGAAACAATCTTTACCCTTATCCCAATTTACCAACCAACTTCAAATTAGGAGCAAAATAGGAACCAACTTACATTTTATCATCAACTAGAGCAACCAATTTACATTTTATTACCAATTGCAAGACCGAATGGCGTGCCAAACCACTAGCTGAGTGAATTTGACATGACATCTTATTTGTCAAATTAGTGTGTGTGTGTGTATATGAATATACGCCACGTGGCATCTGACGTAACATTTAATAATTACTTTTAGACCTAAATTTTTAACAAATAGATTAAACTTATATGGCAGTTTGTTTTTTTAACATAACATTTTCTTTTGCATATGCAGCGGCCAGCATCATCAGCATTTTACAATTAAAATCAGTTGAAATGAGTTTGGTTGCTAGAATCAATAACTGATTCTAAGTTGGCTACCAAGCCAAGTTGTGCCTGATTTATCGTAGGTTGCTAAAACAGCAATAAACGGTAAGTTGATTTCTATTTTGTGTCTGGTTAAGCTGTTTGCTAAAATCACGAAAAAAATGTATTCAATTTGTGCGATTTGCCCATAATAAAGACGGTAATGGTGCATTCGTAGTGCTGTTAAACCAACAAATGTAACTAAATACCTCTAAGCCCTCGAGAACACTGTGCAATAGAATCCACAAGAAAGAACAAGTCCACCCGTTTATGTAAGCTTGATTCAGCTTCCAAACTGCGAGCAATAGTTTCCACCACCTACAATCAAAACAATTGGTTGTATAATTACCAAATACAATAGTATTACGAAAATAATGAAAATCTTAATAAAAGAAATTAGGAGGTTATATCAATATGCACTGAAAAATAGACTTTGAGCCGCTTTCAACCTGTTCTCCTTAAAGTTAATTTTTTTTATCTAGCCAGTTTGTGATAAATACATCTTAAATGAACCCATCATAAAGTAAATCGGTCAAATTGCAAGAATGTGGCCATTTAGAATCCAAAAAAATATGAACTCTCAAAATTGAAGATATGTAATTTGAATATTTGACAGATCTTGGAAAAAAATGTCAATTCTACCCTCAAAGCATTTAAGATACCAATTGACATTAAAAACTTGCAAAAGCTACTGATAAGATTTAATCAAAGATAAAACAGGAAAATCAGTAAAATATAACTAGAGTGAGTTAGAAACATCATTCCTGACTTCATTTATTACACTGGATATCTCTGCTTACACTGTTTCATAACAGTTTGCTTACACTGTTTCATAACAGTTTTGGTCCCTGTATTCTAAAAAATGACGAAGATACCCTCATCATTTCTTCAACTGTGAGTTTCTTCTAGAATATTTTTTGTAACTTCAAGTGAAATGATTAGCATGCCTAATTGTATGCACAACACAGAGATTTGAGACATGTGGCAGAATTTGAAGGAAAATATGAGAGAGACCAGGCATCCCAATTGCAACTATTTTTAAACCCAAATTCATAAAACTCAATAACACAAACTTAAACTTAATAACTTCTTACATCTTGCTGAAATCAAATCCTAACATCAAACATAATAAAAAACAAAACCCAGAAATCTTTCTTTATCTGTAGATTCTAGAAAAGCAAAGCTACGAAAACTGTAAGTTACTCTTATAACTATCTAACTTTGAATCTGGACAGATATTTTGGGACAAATTAAATAAAAACTGAGACATAATATTACCTTTACAGCAATGCCAAATTTAGCACAGTCAATCGCAATACGGGTAGCCCGGTCAATGCTTTTTTTGGTCCGAGTTAGTGCCGCAAGACTTGCCTCAAAGGAAGTTAAAGCAGCATCTGCTTCTGAGATAGTGCTCCATTTGTTGCCAGTGTGTTTCGCTTTTTCATGCACATTGGGACTAAAACAGGCACTGTTTTCAAGTAAATTACTACTATATGACGTTGACGTGGTGTGGCAAACTACAGTATTATTGGGTGGTGAGGCTCGTGACACATCAGTCGAGGCTAACTGGTCAGTCAGAAGGGAGGGTGTCCGGGTACCTGACACACTTTTATGGCTCATGTTATCTTCAAAAATACGAATTGAACGAAAAAGTTCAGGCTCCAGGTCAACGGTCAACTCTTTCACAGTAACAAGAGACGAAGAGTCATCTACTTCCATGACTGACTTTTTGGTTCCTTCAGCATCTTCAACTCTAAAACAAAAGATGGTTACAACAATGAAGTCAACAAACATGGGAAGTAACAGAAAAGAACTAGCTGGCCACTATATCATGTGGACATCTCAACCCAGTTATATGGAAACGAGTCAATTCAGGTTGTATATTATTGGTAGCGGGTCAAAGTCAAACAAGTAAAATAAGAGACTATAATATTCAGTGATGTAGTTTTTGTAATCTTCACTAATGCATTAGTTATTTACAAAAATCAGAAAAACAATTGTAAATCACCTCAAACCCATCCAGACCCAAACCCATTTGATATCTTATCCAACCTGTCTGAACCAAACCCATATTGACATGTTTCTACATACAAATGGGCAGAGATAAATCTAACAGGTCAAAACTGCCTAAACTGTATACAAACTCTTACAATGTTCTAATTCGTTTATTTCAAATAAATTATGATATTACTTTATTGATATGGTTTTTAACATATTTAATTAATAACTATTTACAAAATTCAGAAATACGTTGGTGGGCCAGACCAATTTTACCACCAACTTGACCCGCACCCATTTTGACCCGTTATATAACCTACCAACTTTTACCTATTTTACCATCTCTAGCACTCTCTTATTGAACATTAGCAAAAGGTGTTGCAATAGATGCATATTAACTTACATTGCATTGTTGTTGGCATCATCCTGAATTGGATGGTCTACATTATTGCAGTTTATTGGAGAAGAAGACCGCACCAAAGTGACGTCATCATGTGAAACAACTCCATTTTCCAAATTACTTGATACAGGATCTGAACTCACCCCAGACCCAGAAACATCAGATGGCTCTTTTTTAAATTTAGGAGAAAACTCTTTCTTCTCAACATTGTCTGATGAAGGTTTCGGGCTTTCTGGGCATGCTACTGTTCCAACAGCTTCAGTAAAAGAGTCCAGCATAACAGAATCTTTGCCATCATCATGTGAAACAGCTCCATTTTCCAAATTACTTGACACGGGATCTGAACTCACCACCCCAGACCCAGAAACATCAAAAAGATCTTTTTTTAATTCAGAAAACGACTCTTTCTTGTCAACATAATCAGAAGAAGAATTTGGGCTTTCTGGGCAAGCTACTGTTTCAACAGGTTCAGTAAAAGAATCCAGCATAACAGAATCTTTACCATCATCATGTGAAACAACTCCATTTTCCAAATTACTCGATACAGGATCTGAACTCCCAGACCCAGAAACATCAGATGGATCTTTTTTTAATTCAGGAGAAGACTCTTTCTTCTCAACATCATCTGATGAAGGTTTCGGGCTTTCTGGGCACACTACTGTTTCAGCAGCTTCAGTAAAAGATTCCAGCATAACGGAATCTTTACCAACAGCAATTTCATCTGGCTTTTGTTCCGGGCTACTAGTTCTAGAAGGTTGACTGCACGTGTCGATCTCATCAATCGTCTCATTCTGTTCAACTGGTGAAGATAAATTACTACTGCTATCATCTGTTTCTTTACTCTCCAAATTTCCATTAATTATTGTCTTCATAGTAGATGGCCCATCGGGAAAGCCTTGCTTATCCTCGGCCACATTTGCAGACATAGCTTCAAGGGCCCGATGTAGTCGTTTGGATGGTGGTAAAGCAGCTTCATCATCAACAAAACCACCAAAATGTTTAACATTGTTAGCTTCCCTCAAAGGTGGTTTACTAGCACTACATTTGTGTAATGTAAAAGAGGGGTCTAATCCTTCCTGTGTCGTATCTTTTGCACCACTCGAGACTACACAGTCGTGGCCTGGTTTATTCACGGGTTCTGTTGTTCGACTCATTCGAACCCGGGCCCGTTTCACTAGAGGCAGGTGTTCGTCACCATTTTCCTTGGAATACTTTCCAACAATTTTTTCAATATCAGAGTTCTGAATGGGTTCGGCTTTATACATTTTGTCAAGTTTATCATGGAATTCACGTTTTCTACTTGGCTTTCTTTTCTTCTTATTAATCACCGCTTTATTTTGAAATTCAAGTGTCTGACTCAACTGTATGTCATACTCATTTTCCATAATACTGTTATAACCAGATTGTATACAATTTCCCTCATTTAAATTCTTGGTATCAGAATCAACAGTCACAATTTCAGACCCTTTTTCTTCTGGACTTGCATTTGAACGAGGTTCATCTGACAAAACCGGTGATCTCCTTACCCGTTTTGACCTCTTTTGTGGCCCGTCTCGTGATAAGCTCAACAAATTACCATTATTCAGCACAACACCTTCTCTTACCGAACTTCTTGACCTTCGAGCAGAGAGTACCTGAGTACCAGAATATTTCTTTCTGGAGTAGGTTGTCGGTAAAGGTGCTTTCTTGACCGCCAAGTCACTAGTATGCCACTCAGACGTTTTTTTGTCATCTTGTACAAGCAAAGCAGCAACCCCATCATTAGGTTCTAAAGAATCTGAGATTTTTTGGCATGAGTCAACAGTAGGTGTGACAGCTTCATCCTTTGACCCTGAGCTGGCAACACATTCCTCTGATTTGACCTCATTTGTTGAAGCAGTTTGACCAATTATGTTATTAATGTTATTAGCTTGTTCCTGTTTTTTTAATTCCTCATAACTATCGATAATTTCCCTTACAGCACGAAGAAAATCGGCACCTTTACCATGACGTTTATTCATAAGAGATTCTTTTTTCTCTTCAGTAAAAGCCTCTACATCGGCTGGATTACAGAATGCTCTGCAAAGAGAGAGGAGAGAGTTATTTGAGTAGTCCATCAAAATACCTTAAGTACCCACAAAATGAAAGCAATACCAAGCTATAGGAAAACAAGATAGACGACGCCTATTGCACGGGTTGAGAAACGGATCATAACGAAATTAGGTCAAAAGTATAAAGGCAGATCTGACCCAAAACACGTTTTGTACAGAAACATATAATCTTCAATAAACAATTGGTGTCAAGTATGATTGTTAAAGAACATTATTTCATAAAATGATCTAATTTTTTAATGAAGTGATGTTAGAGATTTTATGCATTATATATACAACTTGTGCAACTTTCAACACGTTCTACCCAATTGACCAACTCAAAAGTAAACGGGTCAAAATTGCCATCTTAACAAGATGAAAATGACAAATCATGAATGCACGGTGTTGCAGTAAGCTATAAAAACCCAACAGCATCTCTATCCAACTGCTTAAAAGCGTCATGAAAACAAATGCTATTACAAAATATGTAGAGACTAGAGACCCTACAATCCTGACTCACAGAAGCTCCACAGCCATAGGACACTATATGGTGCAAAACCTAGTCTTGTAGAGTTTCTGCTCATTGTGACTTGTAGGCGCAATAATCAGTCTTCAATGTTTTTGAATCAACGGATTCTATTTTTGCTACTGGTATATGATATTTTAGGGACCAATAAAACAACGTTGAATCAGTTCCACTCAATACTTGATGCACTCACAACTCACAAGATCGCCTCGCGCCTTGAGGCGCACTTCTCAAACCAAGAAAGAGATTTTACCTAATCACACGTTCCTTAAACCTACTTTGAAGGACTTCTAACGCCATCTCATAAGGTGTGTATCCTTTTATCACAATTCACAAGAACGTTTATTTTGGTCACTTATCAGATAACTTCTATTTTTCAAGCCCTTTTTAACAGTTGATTATCTCATTAGTATAGCTTAAAACAGCAAAAGCACTTCCAACCACTATCTTCTACGTCACGTTTTAACACAACTGATTAACTTATTCCAAGTATCAGATATCAAATATTCACTTTCCAAATGCATGTCCTAGATTACTTCACTGTGGCTATAATAAAGACTGCATGATGTTGGGCTAATTGTTGTGGAGGCCCGATCAAGGGAGGGTGGCCGGCCCTAGCCTTGGGTTGGCCCACGCGTCTTTATTTAGCCGGCCCTAGTTATCTCTATGTGGGCTTGGGCCTAACTTGGGGATTAAGTTACCTAACCCTAGATTAGTCTCTATATATTGATATCATTGTACTTGTAATTCTTTGAGCACCTAAATATAAACCCTAGTTGCAAAGTGGACGTAGGTCAGTTTAGACCGAACCACTATAAATCTCGTGTTCCTGTTTTCCCCGCATTCGTGTTTGCGTGTGTGTGTTCGTGTGTGATCGTCTTTAATCCTAACAACTGGTATCAGAGCTTTGGCTCGAGATCAGATCACACGAACCGTTACTGTTTGCTGCCGCCAGTTTAGGGTTCCGCCGCTACAGTAGCGCTGTCGCAACAGTACCCCGCCGTGAACAGTACCGCGCCGCCGCCACAGTGTTTCCCGGCTGTGAACAGTATTTTTCAGCCGTGAACAGTACCGCGCGCCGCTACAGTGTTTCCCGCCTGTGAACAGTATTTTCAGCCGTGAACAGTAACGCGCCGTCGCTACAGTGTTTCCCGGTTGTGAACAGTATTTTCAGTCGTTAACAGTACCGCCGCCGCTACAGTGCCTCTGGAACAGTACCGTCGCTACAGTACCCCTTCTGAGTTTGACCAGAAAAGTCAACAGCGTGCTGAGTTTGACCAGAAAAGTCAACAGTCTGCTGAGTTTGACCAGAAAAAGTCAACAGCTGCTGTTTTCTGTCGGGCAGTCTGCACGTTCTACGAGGTCAGTTTTTCGAGTTGCTCTTTTAGTTCGTTGCAGTTCGCAATGGCAGATAACGAGAAAACGAAGATAGAGAAGTTTGATGGGAATAAGTTTGGTTGGTGGAAGATGCAAATTGAGGCACTACTTTGTCAGAAAGACTTAGATGCAGTGCTTGAGGGTGAGAAGCCAGAAGGTATGTCACAAGCAGATTGGATGAAGATGGATAAGAAAGCCAGAGCAGTGATAACGCTTTCTCTGTCAGAGAATGTTGCCTATAACATCCAGAAGGAGACCTCAGCAAAAGGTATGATGGAAGCATTATCTAACATGTATGAGAAGCCATCTGCAGCAAATAAGGTTTATCTTATTCGAGAGCTTGTGAATACTAGGATGAAGGAGGGTGACTCGGTAGCAAATCACATCAATAACCTAAATTCGATATTGTCTCGCTTAGTGTCTGTCGATATTAAGTTTGATGATGAGGTCCAAGCCTTACTGTTATTATCCTCATTGCCTGAAAGTTGGTCCGGAACTGCTGTTACTAGCACTTCGAAATCGAGTAAGTTTACGTTTGAGAAGATGCGGGATCTTATTCTGGGAGAGGATGCTCGACGTCGTGGTTCAGGTGAGTCTTCAAGTTCTTTGTTGAGTACAGAGGCCAGGGGAAGAAAGAATCAGCGGGAAAGTCGTCAGAGCAAGAGGAGGAGTGTGTCTAAGGCTCGGAAGGATGTGGTATGTTGGAATTGTAATGAAGTAGGACACTTTAGGAATCAGTGTTCGAAACAGAAGAAAGAAATAAACTCTGCAGGAGACTACAATGATGATGATGATGCGTTAGTTTGTAGTGTGGAGAGCAGTGTGGATTCCTGGGTTATGGATTATGGTGCTTCATTTCACGCTACCCACAGCAGTGAAGCACTGCAAAATTTGAAAGAAGGTGACTTTGGAAAGGTAAAACTGGCGAATGATGAGGTACTTGATGTTACGGGCATGGGTGACATTGTTTTGAAGACTTCAGTCGGTTCGTGGACTTTAAGAGATGTCAGGGTTATTCCAGGTCTGAAAAGGTTGTTGATTTCAGTTGGCCAGTTGGATGATCAGGGACATGAAGTTAAGTTCGGGAATGGACAGTGGAAGGTTGTCAAAGGGAATATGGTCATGGCTCGTGGAAAGAAAAGAGGCTCATTATACATGGTCAGTATACCATCAGAAGGAAGTGACGTTCCAGTTCCGAAGAAAAACAAAGTCAAGTTCACAGAATCTCAGGGACAGAAGAGGGTTTCCTTTGCAAGAGAGAAACCTAGAGTCACAGGGAAGATTCGGGATGAACGAGTTTGGAAGGTCAAACCAGTAGGGGGACATCGTGACAGTGGGAGCGCAAGGTGTGTTTCAGTTACAGTCTCAGAACGACAGTGGGTTAAAAAGACCAGAATTCCAGATGGAAAAGTCTCTCCAGAGAATGTCTTGCTAGTTATGGAGAGTGTGTGTTCTCAGGATTTCTTAGGATTCGGCAGTTCGTTTAAGTGGGAGCCGGCAAGGACAGAGAACGGGTCACAGGTTATGACTGATGAGTTGAGGCTCAGTGGGAGCTTCAACGTGCCTTCAGGTTAATTGTCGAGAAGGCTGCTGCAACTAGGTGAAAAAGAAAGATTACAAGATGTACAGATGTTGAAGACTATTGGGCGTTGTTCGAGCCTCCAAGTGGGAGATTGTTGGGCTAATTGGTGTGGAGGCCCGATCAAGGGAGGGTGGCCGGCCCTAGCCTTGGGTTGGCCCACGCGTCTTTATTTAGCCGGCCCTAGTTATCTCTATGTGGGCTTGGGCCTAACTTGGGGATTAAGTTACCTAACCCTAGATTAGTCTCTATATATTGATATCATTGTACTTGTAATTCTTTGAGCACCTAAATATAAACCCTAGTTGCAAAGTGGACGTAGGTCAGTTTAGACCGAACCACTATAAATCTCGTGTTCCTGTTTTCCCCGCATTCGTGTTTGCGTGTGTGTGTTCGTGTGTGATCGTCTTTAATCCTAACACATGAAGCTATAACTGGATCAAGTTCTGAAATGGTTACATCTCAAGGATGCATTGTAAAACATAGCTCATGTGATCATTGTATATTTTTATGGTGATCAAAATGAAATAACTTGCGCAAATAATTCTGCGTGTGACTCTGTTTAGGTGTCCATATAAAAAAACACGCAAGTATTCAAATATATGTTTTCATTTTGAGATCAACATAAATACATATGGTGAACATGCAAACAATTTGAACAGGGCAGGTATCATCACGCTTTGATAACCACATAATAATGTGTAGATAGTAGGATTCACTTAACTATTGCTAGAATGCAATTTGTTGGTTACGCAGGCCTTTTGGAGCAAACACATGTCAAGGGCAGCCGGCCCTAGCCTGGTTGCTAAGCCTAATTCGTTTGGGCCCTAATTGGGTTTTACTTGAGGATTAAGTTTCCGGACCCTAGTTTAGTTTCTATAAATACAATGCTTTGTACTTGTAATTTGTATCACCTCTTTTAAAGAATATCCTAGTTGCCACCCGTTGACGTAGGTCAGTTTAGACCAAACCACGTTAAACCATGTGTTTGTTACTACTTTCGTGTGTGTGTTCGTGTGTGATCATGTTTAATCCTAACACAATTCTGGATGCAATTTGTACATACTACAAAAAATACAGCTCAAACAACATGTTGGTACAAGCAAGATATGAATAAAACAAAGAAAGAAACACAGAAATTTCAAGCTTTTGCTTCAGCACAGCTTACTGCGTTCTCGAGTTTGAAGAGAAAAAAAATTGAAAAGAAAAAAATATGTTACGTACACACACATATATATGAATATAATATACATATATATATATATATGTATGTATCCATATATATATATATATATATATATATATATATATATATATTGCGTATAAAGATTTTATACACACATACATATACTCATCTAGGATGAAAAATTAGAAGATGTTCAAAACTCAAAACACTACCTAGGTGTGCCTGATGCCTTTTTTCAAAAATACATACCAACAATTACTTTTGACTTCTAAAGTTAAACTTAAAGGACTTGAATCAGCCAAGTAACTGAATGATAAACAAAGCTGCTATACCATTGATATTGACAGTGAAAATGCAATGTCAATATTGAGAATCTAATAATTCAGTTTGAACACAAAAATATACCAGAAAGAAAGCAGAAAATAACTTCAGGTAGAAATAGCAAACTCAATTGAACATTTCTATCTATGTTTTTGAAACCAAAAAGTTTAGCATCCAAAATTAGTAATTGCATGAGTCAGTAATTCTCTCAACTCTCAATATAATTTATGTATTGAAAAAACAACTGTCAATGTACATCTTATTGATCCAGTCCTAACAGTGTCACATTTTTTATTTGGCTTTAATTATACTAAATGAGAATTACATACCACATCTACAGGTTAGTGTCCAACCAGAGCATCTGCTTGTCCCCTTGTTATTCCCTCAAGTTTCAAAAAAAAATACAGGTATTGGATAAATTTAGATTTATTGATGTGGATTGGAGCTGTAGGCCTAATTGTCTACTTCACATTTACTTACAGTTTTCATAACAATGGTAATTGGATAGATGTTAAACACCATACAAGTTATTCAATATGAGGAATTCAATGAAAGTATTAGCATCATGTTGATAAGAACAAAAATGTAGTTACATAACAAACGAAGCAAAAATAGAACAAACGAAGCAAACTGATAAATTGATCTACTGGCTCTCCCACAGTTTACTTTCAAGAGGTAAACCAACTCTCAATTAATATCAAAATGGCTTATCAAATTATGCATGCCAAGATTACAACCCTACATCCCTATTTATATAGATTGAAAGAAGCTTCATCCTAATATAACTCTTAATCCCTAATCTTTATCTAAAATAAAACATCTCTTAAATAATAACACGTGCCTGATAGTTGACGTACCAACTAATATGCCATTAAAACTTATCTCCTAATAGCCTAAGTTGTATCACATGTTTTGTGCAACAAACTATCTCAATGGCATGCTAGTAGTCGAGTAAAAAGGCCCCGATTGAAGGCAACCAACAAAAAGAGCTTCGGTAGTCAGTAAACCACAGAGAAGAAACATAGATATTAGCTAGTACAGCAACTCAAACTCATAAGTGAATTCCTTTGTATAAAAAAACAGCTTTGCCAAATAAAAGACCTCCACTGCTACAATTGTAGCATCATAACACTTTGAATCTCAAAATGTATTACAAAAAATGAAAAAGAATCGATGATAAGCTAACTGGTCCACTCAAGTCCCTAAGTAGCTAGATACACCTTACTTAAAAGAAAACTAACAAGGTTTTCTTTCAAAAACTTTTGGGGAGCATATCGCTCCACCCAGCCTATTAATTTTATGGCCTATTCTTATGACAATAAAGCATCATAAAATGGTTATTTCACTTTATTCTTAAGCAAACTGTCAGACACATGCATGAGCTAGAATAAAATTAGATGGTCTCGCAACCACACAAGTTCCATCTGAATGATAACTTTTAGTGACTACGATAAAAACTTCTAAGAGACGTTGCCTAACTGAGAATGACATCAAAAGAAGAACTAAAATGACAAAATAGACTCCCAAAGTATACTCACATTTGTTGTGTTCCAAAGAAGAAGACTAGAACTTTCTTCCAGTCAGTAGAGTACCCCCACTTTTCTGGCTCACTAACCTGCAACCAAACATACAGAATTACAATAAGCACAAATTCCATATCCTAATGTCCTTTGTTCCTTCAAAGAATATATAAACAGGAAATTACAAGACACCAACCATATCAATTTACAGATAAATCTACAAAGTATGCTAACATCATTAGCCTGATAAACTCAAAAGTTATCAAAGTACGGGCATTGAATCTAAGATAGTTCTTTGACATCCAGAGTTAGATGGATTCAAGAAATACCAATTCCAAAGGGCCAATCATTACCAAGGACAAAATATAGAACAGTGCATTAACGTCTCAATAGATTAACAGTAAAACAGAAATCAAAAGGCATAGAAAAGTCTCAAACTAAGTGTGGATTCTATTCAACAACTTATAGATCAGTCAGTCAAAACCCTAGGTAAATGCAAATAAATAGACACAACTCCAAAAGACACCCAAAATAAACAAAATCTGCAAACATACCGTAGCAGGCCAAGCAGGAAAGCCTTTCACCTTCGCAAGAACAAGATCGCCGACCTTCCACTTCCGACAAGCGGCGGCGGCGGCGGCCGCTTTACTGGCACCTCTTCTCCGACTCGGCGCCATACCGAAAACGAAAAAGTAAACCTACTGCCCTAATCAATCAAATCAAAATCATGCGATGTTACACAACCAATAACAATAATGTTATCAGCTAATCTTCCACTGTAAGGGCTGCGAAATCGCCCGCCCTGAAGCAAGCGGCTTCGAAGTCTCTATGGTTTCTAATAATGACGAAACAGTATAAACGCATTGAAAGAGAAACTAGCAACAAAAATAAGCGTCGAACACTGAATTTGTAAACAATAACCTAACTTTTGACGGAGGATGATCAAAAACTAAAAGTAATCAAGAGCACGAAGAAACCCTAATTTCAACTGTCAATGTTTGGGGGAGAAAGAAACCCTAAATTAACGAAGGGGGAGAAAGGGGGGCTTTGTGTGGGTTCTGTGGAAGAGAGGGATTCACATACGGAGAGAAACAGATATGAATTTGGTGTAGAGAAAGGGGTAATGCTATTGTGCGCCAAGTGCGTAGATGTAGATAAAACAGGAGTGCGTGTCTTGGGCTAACGTGAGCGGAGATGAGGTATGGATACGGGTGCAACAGCACGTGACCTACCGACTCGTCATCGGTGATTCATGATGATTATGGACTGCGGATAAAGTGCGCGCAGTCCGGGAAGATTCGCGTGGGCCTGAAGCTATTATGGGCTGCTCGTGATAGGCTTTTAGCTTGAGGGCCCATGTGGCCTTTAACAAGAGTGAGTGGATAGGTGTTTCAATTATTGTTATTGTGTTTGTTCTTATCGTTTTGAATGATAGATTATATTAACTTTATTATATTATAATAAAATACGGTGAGATTTAGTTGGAATTTTAATGGGGTTCACATGTGAAATTGGGAGTTCGAGTTGGATTAAAAAGTTAAAACTAATGTGGATGAAAGCTGTGATTTTGAATTAGAAGGTTGTTAGTTGGTTTCTAAGATTGAAGACAGTTTAGGAGAGTTTTTATTATTAATTTAATTAGTATGTTTATCTGAATTTGAATAAGTTAGTTGGAGTTTTATATGTTTAATTAATTAGGTTGTTATCTAGTAAGTATTAGAGTCCTAGTATGCATAGGTGATTTAGGTTTGTTTTATTTTGTGGGTCACATGTAATAGCAACTGATTAATCAGAATAATGGAGTTCACGTAACTATTCTTGTAATATGTTTCTTCGTCTCTAATTCCGGGTTGGGTTTTGTGAGTGATACATGTGCATCACTTTTTAATTCATCTGGTGACATGGAATAAATGAAATTAATATAACTATAAATCGTGGATGATATAAATTTATGTTCTGGAAAAGAAAAAGGAATACAAGATCCCACCTCACTTTGCCAATTGTCTGCCGTTACAACATGACCACCACCTTCTAATCAGTGACACCACCATCCCTCATTATATATCGTTCCCGTTGTCCACATCATCATTAAATCGAACGTCCATTTTGATGACCAAGTGTACCGCTTCCTATAGACATCGTCACAAAACCAATTTTAAATAGAGAATCGTGAGGACCATATGTAACGAACCAAAATCCGGGTCTCGTTATAAATGAATAAATATTTCTAAATAAATATTATGGGAAAATAATATTTTAGAAATAAGTTGAAACAAGCGGGTTTCAAGTTAGTAACGGGGTTATACTAGTTTTTAACTAGTTTTGGAAAGATATGGGTGAAATTGAAAGTTGAGGGACTAAAGGTGTAAAGTGGCCAAAATCTGCTATTTGACTTGGTGAAAGTCAAAATTGAGTCTCATTTGGTGTTTAGGTCGTTCAAGAGCAAAGGAGAAAAAGAGGAAACGGGTTTGGAGCTTGAATCTTGCATTTGAAGCTCGGAATGAGGAGGTTTTGGCTCACACAACACTTTCCTAACATCAAGTAAGTGTTAATCATCCTTTTGATCTCACTTTAGATGTGTTCTTGATGGGTTTTGAAAGAAAACCGAAATTTTGTATGCATGTGATGAAATGGTGTTAGATTATTGATAATCTAGCTAAACTAAAGGTAAAGAGTAGTGATTAACATCCTAGAACCCTTTGATTATGATTTTGAAAAGTTAGGGTTCATATGGTGGAAATTGGGGGTGTTTGGATCATGATGATAAATGGCGAATTAATGAAGATTAAGTGTTTTTAAAATGTTAGACACTTGAGCAAACACCAAATTAACTTAATAATAATTTTTGAAAGAAGAATTAGTGTTAAGATTAAGTTAATGAAACTCAAGTAGGTGAGTTTGTGGTGAAAGAGGGTGTTTGGCTATGAGGATAACCCAAACGGGTCAATTTGGGTTGGAATTGGGAAATTGGGTTGTGAACTCAATTGTAATGAAATGTTGGTATATGTTAGATTACTAAACTAGGCGAATGTGTTTAGGTAATCAAATTGCAAGCTTGAGAACGGTGCGGGATCTTCTAACCCGAAAGGTAAGTGCCTATGCACTTACTTAGTATTGATGATAAATGGTGAATTTTGTGAATTATGTGTTATGTGATTGTGTACATACTTGTGATATGATAAATTGTGAATGATTTAGTATGTACAATGAATGAATGTAATTATAGTGTTATGCTATAATGGAAATGGATCATGTGTTGATCATAAATGAAACGGGGATAAATGAGTTTTATGCAAGATTGTATGCATAATGTGTAAAGTTGCATAATTTGTTATGTGGTATGAATGAGCATGAAATTGTATGCAAAATTGAAGGAATGTAGTTATAGTATTTATACTATAATGGATATGTCGATATGGAGTTATGGTCTATGAACCATAATGGATAGAATGGATATGGAGTTATGGTCTATGAACCATAATGGATAGAATGGATATGGAGTTATGGTCTATGAACCATAATGGATAGAATGGATACGGAGTTATGGTCTATGAACCATAATGGATAGAATGAATATGGAGTTATGGTCCAAGTACCATAATGGATAGAATGGTTATGGGGTATAATCTCGTATCCTAAATGGATATGAAGTTATGGCCTACGTGCCATAATGGAAATGGAAATGTGGTAATGAAATGATGAAAGAAACTTGTATGTGAAAAGTATGTGTATGAAAACCTTAATTGACCAAATGGGTGCAAACGGGTCAAATGGGTCAAATGGGTGAATTATGATCTAGTGTTATGATGGAAATGAGATTGTGGCCAATGTGCCATAATGGAAAAGGAAATGTGTTAATATGAATGATAAATGAAAAGAATGAAACTTGTAGGTGAAATACAAGTGTTATGTAGCCAAATGTTAAAATTTGGTGGAAACGGGTCAAATGGGGGAATGGGTGGAAACAAGTAGAATTTACTTGTTTGTTATGTTTTATCTTCATTACTAATGGTGTTATGTTTTGTGGTTATGTAGGAAAAGCTCCGATGTAGTCCAAGTCAAGTCCAAGGCTCTGGCGGGTTCTCGTATGTGCAAATGATTGGTTTTTGGGCTATGTATTGAAATCCTCGAAAGGGGTGTGCGTTTGGGTCAAGAATTTATGTTTTGGTGATTTTGTGGTGTAGGTAAACTTTTGGTCAAAACCCAGGTGTCGGGTATTTTTAGTTTGTGCTTTGGATGCAAAAAGTTGGAAAAATGGCAAAGTTTGAAATCTGCAGCTGAAGGGAAACTCACTGGAAATCTGGTGCCTCGCGGTACGCGAAGAACCTGGTATGGTTCTTTCGCGGTACGCGAGGGACAAGTTATCCGGATTGCCTTCCTTTGGCTCTCTCGCGGTACGCGAAGATCATAGTGGTATCCTCTCGCGGTACGCGAGAGGTTTGAATTCCGGGTAAGAATTTTGGGACTCCCTCGCGGTACGCGAGGGAGGTGGCCAAAACGCCTCGCGGTACGCGAGGATAAAAAAAAAAAAAAAAAAAAATCTTGGGATAAAAGTCTTCCGCGCGTTTTCGTATTTTAAAAGTGGTGTGTTACAACTTGGTATCAGAGCAATGGTTTGAGGGATTTGGTGTGGTGGCACCAAACTCAAACCGGATGCTCTTGATATGGGGGAAAATGATACGAGAATCCATGAAGGACTTGACTAAGACTCGGAGCTTGCGGAAATGAAAGGTTAGTAATGATTTGATAAAATGATAATATATATATATGGTGTATGTATATATGTATGATGAATGTTGTTAAGGTGTTATGTGTGCCGAAACTTGTTTTGTGACTTGTTATATGGAGATGGTAATTACAATTGGGCATGGCGTACTATTAAACATGTCTGGCCAATATGTTTAATAAGACGGGATGTGCAAGGGTCTTTATGATAACCATATGACAATGAACATTTGCAAGGATTAGGTGAAGGTGATTATATGTGTATGTATGTTTATGGATGATTATATGGGGATAATACATATGCACAAAGATAAGATATAGTGCCTTAACAAGTGGGTAGATTAAAGACCTATAAGCAGGTAGAACATCTACAACTTGGTTAAAATTTCTCGGGAAGACTAAGGGGCACATGTGTAAGTAGAAGAAATGGTGGACGCAAGTCATCTTAAGGACTCGAGTACGTTAGAGTCTAGACGTGTATCACCTCGTGGGTGGTGAGGAACATGGAATGTGTTGGGAGAAATAGAATGCATCAACCTAGCGGAGGATGGCTAGAGCTTTCTATCATGTGGTATTGATCTTCCTTCGAGGAAGATAGGGATATTTGAGGCAATCCTTGAGAGGAACAGAATGAAGCCTTGAGAGCGGAAAGTATATCGTTTGGCGAACCGAAGTGGAAGGAAAACCTTGTTTTCACAAGGGGATTCGTGGTGTGCAAACCAAAAGAGTTGAAAGGTGAGAGAATTAATCTTTGATTAATTAGCAGTTGATCACTATAATGGTATTGGCTTTGAAGCAATCCATGGTGATTGAAAGAAGGTGCATCACTCGCGATGAGTTGACTTCAGGTCGTGGCGGAAATTTGGTAGATTTTGATCCGATGATTGTAGAAGAGGTGATGGGTTACTTAGTAACCATATCATAGTCAAGTATGATAAAGGGGTGACGTGTTAATCTGTTCTCATTAGAGACAGTGAAACACGAGGCATACGAATTGGTGTGTATACATGGCTTGTGCCATTGACATCAACCGGGGATATAAAAGGGATACTTAGTATTCCAGTTGAGAAAGAGGATTTGATAAGGGTCATTGAACCTGTGTGCTTTGTTCTAAAGCACATAAACTTTTCGGTGAAAAAGGAAAATGAAAGAGTGTGTATTGCCACTGTCAGTCGGTGGTAGGATAAAACTGATTAAAGGTCTCGCGGTATGTGGACTTTTTGGTCAAGGGGTAAATGTTAAAATGTACATTGTACGCAATCGGTGTTTAAAAGCGAAGTTTTTGAACTTCAAAAGGTGGATTCGGTGATTTAGATCCTTAAATCTCAAAGGATGACTTACGTTTAAGTCAATGGAAATTCTTAGGATGTTTGGGTCGCAGATAGGAATCTTCCTCCCAGTGTTGTAAAAGAGGATTCAAGTAAGGAAGTTATCGTATCCTTACTTGAGGAGGTTGCATGCTTTATCGATTAAGAATTGATGAGCTGAAGACTCGAGCTTCAAGGGGTATTATGTTTGGGTGTTGGGATCCTCGAATCCCAAGAGGTATGAACTTGAGACCTTGAGTCTCAATGGGTGGATTGGTGAGATAGCTTTGAAATTTTCATTTAAGAGGTGAATGACGTGGGATTAGAACTTGGATTTCCTTAGTTGTCAAACGTGTTGACTACTCGTATAAGGTGGTTCAAAAATCCAAGTATCCCATGGTTAGGAGTGTTGAAATTCAAGTGGAAACTTGACGTCATAAAAGTTTTCCTTTGAAATGTGGTGTTTCGGGTTTGAGATCATAGGAGGATAGGTTCACGTATCGTTGGGTTGTCCAACATGGGGACTTTATTGGTGGATAGATTAATGTTTGGGAACTTCTCAGATGAAACGAGTGGGCTCCATAATACATTATGCGTGACCAAACACGAAATCGTTAGGAGATTGGAACTGTTGTTAATTCATTATGGTGAAGATAAGATAAATGATAAACGTTTCGCCTAATTGAAACAGAGACCATCTTAGATAGTGGGCGATCTAATTGGTGCAAAAAGTAGACAAAATGCGTTTTCGTCGTCGAAGGAACCATTAAAGACGGAGTTAACACTTGGTGGGGAATTGAAGATGGAACGGGTGGTTCTTATGTTGACAAGCTTTGGGAAAATAATTCGGGGTTAAAGACATGCTTTGATAGGATTTGGATTCCTAGGTTGTCAAGTGTTTTGACAACTATTTTAGATGAGGCGCATAAATCCAAATATTCTATCCATCCGGGGGCCACAAAGATATTTTATGATTTAAGGTATCATTTTTGGTGGCCGGGTACGAGGCGTGAAGTTGTTAAGTATGTTGAAGGGTGTCTCACATGCTTAAGAGTAATGGCGGAACACCAAAAGCCGTATGGAAAGCTCCAACCGTTTGAAATACCGCTTTGGAAATGGGAGAATATAGCTATGGATTTGATCACTAAAATACCAAAGACTCGAAAGGGTTATGATGCGATATGGGTAGTAGTGGATCGGTTGACGAAGAGTGCACATTTCCTACCTATAAAGGAAACATACTCTTCGGATAGATTGGCGGAAATGTATGTGAAGGAAATTGTGTCACGTCATGGTGTGCCGGTGTCGATTATATCGGATCGTGATACGAGATTTACTTCTCGATTTTGGAAGAAATTCCATGAGGATATGGGGACTAGATTGAATCTTAGCACTGCTTATCATCCACAAACGGATGGTCAAAGCGAGCGAACGATTCAAACGCTCGAAGATATGTTGCGAGCGTGTGCTTTAGATTTTGGTGGTAGTTGGGATGACCATTTACCGTTGGCGGAATTTTCCTACAACAATAGTTACCATTCTAGTATTGGTATGCCGCCTTTTGAGGCATTGTACGGGAGGAAATGTCGATCACCCGTGTGTTGGGGTGAGATTGGTCAACGGGAACTTGGTAGTAATAAGGTGGTCGAGGAAACTAATGATAGTATCGACCAAATTAGAGCACGCTTGAAAACGGCTCAAGATCGCCAAAAGTCCTATGCGGATAATAGGAGGCGGGCGATTGAGTTCCAAGTGGGGGACGTTGTGCTTTTGAAAGTCTCTTCTTGGAAATGGGTGATACGGTTTAGGAAACGGGGAAGTTAAGCCCACGTTTCGTCGGACCGTTTAAGATGATAGTAAGGGTGGGTGCGGTAGTTTATGTTTGGAGCTACCGGAGGGACTAAGCAGACTTTATAGCACGTTTCATGTGTCTCAATTGCGAAAATGTTTGACGGATGAATCTACTTTTGTCCCATTGGAGGATATTGAATTGGATGATAAGTTGATTTATGTTGGGGAAACGGTGGCAATCTTGGATAGAAAGGTGATGCGTGTACGCATTAAAGAGATTAGCCAAGTTTTGGCAAGGTGGAAACGTAAGAAGGGAGCGGAAATGACTTGGGAAACCAAGGAGGAAATGCCCAAATATTATCCGAACCTTTTTATGTGAAGTCGGGTTTCGGGGACGAAACCCAAATAAGGGGAGGTGATTTGTAACGAACCAAAATCCGGGTCTCGTTATAAATGAATAAATATTTCTAAATAAATATTATGGGAAAATAATATTTTAGAAATAAGTTGAAACAAGCGGGTTTCAAGTTAGTAACGGGGTTATACTAGTTTTTAACTAGTTTTGGAAAGATATGGGTGAAATTGAAAGTTGAGGGACTAAAGGTGTAAAGTGGCCAAAATCTGCTATTTGACTTGGTGAAAGTCAAAATTGAGTCTCATTTGGTGTTTAGGTCGTTCAAGAGCAAAGGAGAAAAAGAGGAAACGGGTTTGGAGCTTGAATCTTGCATTTGAAGCTCGGAATGAGGAGGTTTTGGCTCACACAACACTTTCCTAACATCAAGTAAGTGTTAATCATCCTTTTGATCTCACTTTAGATGTGTTCTTGATGGGTTTTGAAAGAAAACCGAAATTTTGTATGCATGTGATGAAATGGTGTTAGATTATTGATAATCTAGCTAAACTAAAGGTAAAGAGTAGTGATTAACATCCTAGAACCCTTTGATTATGATTTTGAAAAGTTAGGGTTCATATGGTGGAAATTGGGGGTGTTTGGATCATGATGATAAATGGCGAATTAATGAAGATTAAGTGTTTTTAAAATGTTAGACACTTGAGCAAACACCAAATTAACTTAATAATAATTTTTGAAAGAAGAATTAGTGTTAAGATTAAGTTAATGAAACTCAAGTAGGTGAGTTTGTGGTGAAAGAGGGTGTTTGGCTATGAGGATAACCCAAACGGGTCAATTTGGGTTGGAATTGGGAAATTGGGTTGTGAACTCAATTGTAATGAAATGTTGGTATATGTTAGATTACTAAACTAGGCGAATGTGTTTAGGTAATCAAATTGCAAGCTTGAGAACGGTGCGGGATCTTCTAACCCGAAAGGTAAGTGCCTATGCACTTACTTAGTATTGATGATAAATGGTGAATTTTGTGAATTATGTGTTATGTGATTGTGTACATACTTGTGATATGATAAATTGTGAATGATTTAGTATGTACAATGAATGAATGTAATTATAGTGTTATGCTATAATGGAAATGGATCATGTGTTGATCATAAATGAAACGGGGATAAATGAGTTTTATGCAAGATTGTATGCATAATGTGTAAAGTTGCATAATTTGTTATGTGGTATGAATGAGCATGAAATTGTATGCAAAATTGAAGGAATGTAGTTATAGTATTTATACTATAATGGATATGTTGATATGGAGTTATGGTCTATGAACCATAATGGATAGAATGGATATGGAGTTATGGTCTATGAACCATAATGGATAGAATGGATATGGAGTTATGGTCTATGAACCATAATGGATAGAATGGATACGGAGTTATGGTCTATGAACCATAATGGATAGAATGAATATGGAGTTATGGTCCAAGTACCATAATGGATAGAATGGTTATGGGGTATAATCTCGTATCCTAAATGGATATGAAGTTATGGCCTACGTGCCATAATGGAAATGGAAATGTGGTAATGAAATGATGAAAGAAACTTGTATGTGAAAAGTATGTGTATGAAAACCTTAATTGACCAAATGGGTGCAAACGGGTCAAATGGGTCAAATGGGTGAATTATGATCTAGTGTTATGATGGAAATGAGATTGTGGCCAATGTGCCATAATGGAAAAGGAAATGTGTTAATATGAATGATAAATGAAAAGAATGAAACTTATAGGTGAAATACAAGTGTTATGTAGCCAAATGTTAAAATTTGGTGGAAACGGGTCAAATGGGGGAATGGGTGGAAACAAGTAGAATTTACTTGTTTGTTATGTTTTATCTTCATTACTAATGGTGTTATGTTTTGTGGTTATGTAGGAAAAGCTCCGATGTAGTCCAAGTCAAGTCCAAGGCTCTGGCGGGTTCTCGTATGTGCAAATGATTGGTTTTTGGGCTATGTATTGAAATCCTCGAAAGGGGTGTGCGTTTGGGTCAAGAATTTATGTTTTGGTGATTTTGTGGTGTAGGTAAACTTTTGGTCAAAACCCAGGTGTCGGGTATTTTTAGTTTGTGTTTTGGATGCAAAAAGTTGGAAAAATGGCAAAGTTTGAAATCTGCAGCTGAAGGGAAACTCACTGGAAATCTGGTGCCTCGCGGTACGCGAAGAACCTGGTATGGTTCTTTCGCGGTACGCGAGGGACAAGTTATCCGGATTGCCTTCCTTTGGCTCTCTCGCGGTACGCGAAGATCATAGTGGTATCCTCTCGCGGTACGCGAGAGGTTTGAATTCCGGGTAAGAATTTTGGGACTCCCTCGCGGTACGCGAGGGAGGTGGCCAAAACGCCTCGCGGTACGCGAGGATAAAAAAAAAAAAAAAAAAAAAATCTTGGGATAAAAGTCTTCCGCGCGTTTTCGTATTTTAAAAGTGGTGTGTTACACCATATAACACTTATGCATTGTGCTTTGGAAACTATATTGGAAGAGAAAAGACAAGGGTGGTTATGCGGTTACATAAACCACCTTATATGTCATATGTAAAGCAATGGTAACATGTGTTTTGATCGTATAGTATATAAAAACAACCATATATGTTAATTCATGGGTTCATTATGAAGTTCGCTCATAGGTGCAAGTAACTTCTATCGACGCTTTTCTGGTGAATCGGAAGTGGTTGCAAAAGCTCGTTCAAAAGTTAGTCAATAAGTTCATTAAGAGCATATTTTTCTACTCACTCGTAATTTTGTTACTCTTACTTACAACCTGTTTTATGTCGGCCGTGAATATCGTAACGGTCCACAAGTTCTTCTGAATGTAAAGTGATGACTGTTTTACTTGCTATATTGCGTTTCTAGTAATTTGTAGATGGCTCATATTATAACAAGGAGTTTACTCTACATCAACAAATGGTTTATGGGCAATCCGTTTTTATTTCTTAATAAGTTGGGCATAGGCATAATGTGTGGAATTTTAGTTATGCAATTTGGAAATTACTTCATGTTAGCATGCGGAATAAATTATAGCTATAGCCAAACAAGCCACCGCTACATAAAATGGAACTCAATGGAAAGAAAAAAAAATATTTTTAGAAGCGTTGCAGAAAGTGGTCTCACTAGTTATGGAGCATTTCAACCGTTGGTCATTTGGTGCAATTATAGCCCCAAGACTTCTTATAGTGGAGGTCTTGGGTTCGAATCCTGACAACAGCAAAAAATGGGGTCTGTGGCCAGGTCAGGGGGTTTACTCAGTTGGGGGTTCCTCCTGTGGTGGGCTGCTCTAGATGTTGTAGGTGTTGCCCCGAGTAAAACCCAATTATCCTATAATATCTAGTATTGCCGTTAAAAAAAAAGTTATGGAGCATTTCTTTATTTTATTACAAACTGAAGACAAATATTTTTGTTTTAGTTTATGTTAGTTTTATCTTGAAAAGACCTTTGTGACTTGCCTATATTATAGCGGGAATTCTTATTTCGTAAGAAAGACTTAATGAATACCTATTTGCAAGAGTTTATTCTCTATCTCCCTAATATTCATTTTCCTTTATACATCTTTGATACTAGCGTAGAACCGTGTAATACATACGGGGTGAAAAATAATAATACATAAAACTTTTTAAATCTTTATGTATATATTTTTTACATGTGTAAAAATGTATTAAATATACTAAAAATGTATGTATATAAAATAATAAAGAGCAATTAATTTCATCTTTCAAAACCAACTGACATTTCTTCTGATTACTTCTATTTCTTTCTTTGTGTCGTCAATATCACACTTCTTCCATCTTATCGAATGTTATGTTTAATTCTAGCTTTTGTCTACTACTTATTTCCAATGAGCAAAATAGCAAATTCTATCACTATACAACCAAGGTGAGCAAACCAGATCAAGAAAAAAAGGCCGTCTGGTTACCACATCTTCGGAGTTCTAGACCCCATTTGACATCCACTGGCCACTTCATCCATTTTAGTTCTTGGTTCAAGGGTTCGAGTCTTCTTTTCAGATGCGGTGAGCAAATAATGGATACTACCGTCAACCATTTCATCATATCGCCTAAAATGTGTGTCCAAAATGATATCACTGTCAACCATTTCATCGTATCGTCGGGAACATTACCGGTTACAAGTTGACGAATCGCTGATGTACATTTCTGTAATGCCGTGAAACTTTCTTTCATCACTGCGTCAAGCGCTTCTTGAAACAATTTAAAATTATCGCGTATATCCGCAACAATTTTTAGAAATAAATCATTTGACATCCGAAAACATCTAAACATGTTGTAATCGTATTTTGGTTTGTCGACAGAGTAATACTTCATTAGAACCTTATGAGCGTATTTTTTTTTTGAATGTGCCGTATCTTCAATTTCGGATGCAGCGGCGACAATGTTAGTTAGAAATTAAACCCTCCTAGATTCGGAATCGAAACCGGTTGACGATGAAGGGGGAAGAATAACATTACATCTCATTTTGTTGGAAAAAAACTAATGTTAAAATAAGTAGTAAAAGGATAAAATGAAAATGGTATAAAAATTAGGTTGAATGGTATTATTTTTATAGTGATAAAATAATTAATAATTTTCTTTTCTAAAACCCCCAACGGTCACTTTCTCCCCGGCTTCACGAACCCGTAGATTGAACCTAAGCCCCAACCCGAGAGGGTTGCGACGGTATACTTGCTTACCATATCGAACCCGAGTCCTACCCCCTCCACTCTAATTAATTTTAAACATATTTTATGTTTTTCTTATATAATTTTAAACAGAATTCATGTTTTTTAACCATTATTTTTGGAAATATTTATTTCGGAGTATTTGGATTTCGTGTGATTCCACCCGAGGGAGAACTGAGGCCGATCTTCATTCCAAATCTAGAAATCGGTGAAACCTCCTCCTCAAAAATGATCGATCATCCCTCTCTTCTTCAAAAATCATTCGAAATCCAAGCATGGGTGCTTCTTCATCCGTCCCTGATCAATCATCAGTTCATGATTTCACAGTCAAGGTATTTCAATTCCCCCAATTCTCCATCCATCAAACATTTCAATCGTCGAATTTCAATCCAGCGATTTTGAACGTTTTTAATTGCGAGATACAGGATAGCAAGGGACAGGATGTCGATCTTAGCATATACAAAGGGAAAGTCTTGCTGATTGTCAATGTTGCTTCCAAATGGTTAGTGTTTTCGATCTTATTGCATAATGTGTGTTAAATTAGTTAGCATGGCTTCAATTTTTCGAATCGGATTTATTTTCTGATTAATGATTGATGGTTATGATGATGGAACAGTGGATTGACGAATTCGAATTACACGCAACTTACGGAGCTTTACAGGAAATATAAGGATAAAGGTATCGACGTTCACTAGAGTTTTGAGATTGTGTAAATTGTATTAGAAACTAACATTTTTTTTTGTGAAATTTCGATCTTATTATTTTTTTATTTTATCATGGGTGACATCTGCTTAGGTGTTTATGATCTAGTTGGTTTTGATGAAAACACACCATGTCGAAATGCTAATTATGATTTTGAAAACGACAAATCAAACCGGTCAGGTTGGTTGGACGGTTAGGTCAGCCGAACCAGCCAAAATGATCTAGTTTGGGCGGTTTTGATGATAACGCCATGTCAAAATGCTAATTACGGTTTTGAAAAACGACAAATCAAACCGGCCAGGTTGGTTGGATGGTTAGGTCAGCAGAAACGGCCAAAGTGATCTAGTTTGGCCAGTTTTGATGATAACACCATGTCAAAATGCAAATTATGGTTTTGAAAAACTACAAATCAAACCGGCCAGGTTGGTTGGATGGTTAGGTCAGCAGAAACGGCCAAAGTGATCTAGTTTGGCCAGTTTTGATGATAACACCATGTCAAAATGCTAATTATGGTTTTGAAAAACTACAAATCAAACCGGCCAGGTTGGTTGGATGGTTAGGTCAGCCGAACGAGCCATGATTTGTTTTTGACGGTTCGAACCGTTTTTTATTTTTGGAACAATTAGTTTGTATTAAGTTCTTTTTTAGTGATATACATGGTTTACTAATATAATATATATTCCAAGAAAACATAGTAAAGAAATAAAAAGAAGGTGAAACTACTTCTTTGATTTAGACGACCAGTTTCAAACCGTTGGCCGAACTGTAAAACCGCCATAACCGAACGTCAGACCGGCAGAACCGGTCGAGTTGCTTTAGTTTTAGCGGTTCAATCGGTTTTAATGGTTTATGAACACCAACTAGCCAAGTTTAGTTCAAAAAAATGAAACTGTTATTACCTTAAACTTGGAAAAACAAAACTTTAATCATCAAAATACTGAAAACTTGAAGAATCTTTGCCTTTTTCTGTACCATTTTTTTAATTCACCTATTTTTAATTTATAATTGGCAACCTCAAATAGGATTGAACAAAAATTGATTGCCTTCTTTATCCAATTACCCCTGAAGTTATAACCCAACTTGTTTGAACCAGGTTTTGAGATATTGGCATTCCCATGCAATCAATTCTTGCAACAAGAACCAGGGACGATAGAAGAGACCGTCCAGTTTGTGTGTGAGAGGTTCCATGCTGAATACCCGATTTTTTCAAAAGTAAAATATCACTAATTTATCTGTTCTCATTTTCATGTTAATGGTCCTAAGTAGCGGGGTTTATCACAACGAACCAGAAAATTAAAAATAACAAAACCGAGAACTGGACTGATCTAAACCAGTTTGGTCTAGTCAGGGTTTTGAACCAGCTGGGTCCCAAATTGAATCTAAGCAGAATACAAATTTGAGAATTTGTACATTGAAACTGGTTAGATTTTAGACAAACAGAGCCGGGCAGAGAACTCGTTTTTTAAAAGCTCTAGAACTGACAACTGGACCAAACACACACGGTCCAGTTTTGTCCAATCAGGTTGGGGTTCAGTTCATCGGTATTATCGGTCTGGACCTAGTTTTTACACACCCCTGTCGTTTAAATATGCATGTTGAATGGAATCAGGTCAAAGTCAATGGTAGTAACACTGCACCATTATACAAGTACTTGAAAGCAAATGGAGGTGGACTTATGGGGACTACAATCAAATGGAACTTCACAAAGTTTCTAATTAGCAAGAAAGGAGAAGTAATACGTCGATTTGGGGCAAGGATTGAACCATCGGCAATTGAGGTATTTAAATAATAATCAATTTGCACACAATTAGTTAGAGGTGGTAAGATGTGCGGGTTGACTACAAGTCCAACAGTAAGCCTGGCAAACCTTGTGGGTTGGGTAACGGGTCAGAATGGGTTTTTCAGCTGCATCGTACCGTACTATGGGAGGGGTCCGTACCTCCTTTGGGTCAGGATGGGTTATGACCAAAATGAGTTCGGGTCAAAACAGGGCGTTTTTAAAAAAAAGTATCAATTTGTTTCGGATCAGAATGGGTTGTAACCAAAAAGTGGCTCGGGTTGAAATAAGATGTCTTATAAAAGAGAAGTACCAAAATCTGCTACCTGTTTGAACCCACTCTAAATTTACATAGTTTTTAGACGACCATCTTGACCCAAATTGTTTTAAGGTGTTACCCATTTTAACCTGTTTTGTGTTATGGTGTTGCCCAATTCTACCCAAAATACAAAAAAATATTTACCCACACCAACCCATTTCCCCTACTTTGGGTCAAGATTGCCAGGTTGAAATGGGTAACTCGAAAACACTTTCCTTCCACTTTAAGTTATTTATAAATAATAACTTGTTAACTCTTTTGTCGAAAGAAATTAACGGGTTAATATCACTGCAACAATAATTTAAATCTGTTTTCCTTTTAAGTTACGTTTGACTTTACCTTTTTAAGATAAAAACAACCCAAATTGACCCATTCGTAAACAATGGGGTGAAATTGCCACATGTACTATAAGTGTATCATTTTTGTTTTATCGCTAATGGTTAAATGAGTCTAATTAGTAAATTTTGCTAGAGAGTAAACTGAACAAATGGGTTGCACGGGTTAAAGATATTTTCATGCACACAATTTGTTAAATTGCTTTTTCTAAAGAAATCAAATTATCACTGTAATAAGAATATAGTTTTGTAATTGTATCCAACAAAGTAAGGTTTTTTAAAATAAAAAAACGAGTCAACCCAACTCAAGACCAATTTGTTCCGACTCGTATTAAAATATTACGCTTTTTGACCTATACCGGATTTTAAGCATTTTTAGCTCGAACCCGTTTTGGCATAGACCCAAGTCATCCATTTTGCAACTTAATTTTTGTATTTTATTAAAAAAAGGGAAAATATACAACATTTGCATGGTTTAATTTGCTGCAGTTTTGTAACGCAGGCTGACATCGAGAAAGCACTAGAAGAGCCTAATGAAAACCAAGGGATGTGATATGATCCAAAGCTTCTAGTTTTGGAATCAAGATGATTACTTTAGTGAGAATGCATGTCAAGTATGTTTACTGTAAAAAAATCAATATATTTTATTTTATACGGAAGTAGGTTGTTATGCATTTTGTCATACACACCTTTTGTCCACTGTTATGATGTGAACTAGAGGTGTGCACGGTTTAGCAGCCAAACTGAAACAATCTAACCGGTTTAAGAAATATCCAATCGAGGGATCGATTTGCAAATTTTTAAACACGTAATTCAATTTTATATTGAAGTTAGGAACCATTCTTTTTCTACCAATCCGGACAGTATGAAGTATGAACTAATAACATAGTAAGATTACTAATCAATAATAAGATGTTAGTACTTGGTATTATTGATTGCTCTTTGACCGTAATAGTAAAAACATAACGGAAAAAGATTGCTCTTTAACTTTTTTACGGCTTTACCTCTTTCGCTCCTGTTCATCCTTTGAACAGACGGTCAGATTTGAGCATTACAATGGGGGCGGGTTATCCTTGTCTTCTTTGACCCCCTGGTAATCGGTACATTTCAACAGCAAGATCAATATGATCAGTTACTTGCAATTATACAAACTATAGACATCACTGTTATCAGTTACCTCCATGCCCAAAAAAAGGAAGTATGAAAAATGAAATGGGTTAGTATGAAAGCTATACTTGTGGTGAATCCTACATGTTAGGAGTAGAGGTGGAAATTGTCAAAAACTTCGCGGGTCTAGCTTCGGGCTTAAACAAGTCACCTTTTTAGCGTGGGTTGAGTCGGGTTGGGTTGGCCCGCAAACACTTTTTGCCCAAATTTGTTATTTTTAAAAATTATAACGTGCTAATTATACTAGAACAATATTATTACATAAATAAATTGAAAAACTGGTTGGCTTTGAAAAACAGTATTATTGTAATAAATTGTTTTTATAATTATTCATGTGATTGGTCAAACAATCAAAACTGAAAAACCTAACTAAAAGGGAATACTATATTTAATATGTTAATTATTTACAAAATTCAGGAAAAAAAAATCAACGGGTCAACATCCATTTCGACATGTTACCCGCCTTGTCTGTTTGAAGCAGGTTTTAAGATGTAACTAATTCTACCCCTCTGTGCAAGTATAAGTCTGTTTAAACTACTTCTGGAAGATGAAATATGCATGGAATGAAACATAAACCAGATTGAACAGGCAATTTAATTACTTCTAAGCAAGAATTAAACAGATATATAACAAAATTAATGAACTTGATGCCAACATAATTAAAACATACCACGGGTGTTTGAGCGGATAGCCTTCTGGTTGAAGGAGCTCGGGCCACAAATGAAGCAGCAGCAGCAGCAGCCACCCGTATTCTGCAACAATGTATAATATATATTCAAGCAAAGTGAGTCTGGATTTAGCTTGGCTAAAAATGTAAAAGCAACAACTGAACTAAGATGCACACCACACAGGCACACACCTTTTATGCACATCTATATACACATCAGTTTCATCAACAATTTCCTCCTGCATCAGTGAGTAAACCAGTTTAGCAAAAGAACCAAAATATTTATGAAAACGGGAAAATTAACATATATCCTTCTAAAAGTTCTAAGGTTCATATATAACCTTCTGAATTCACAATATCATATTTACCCTTTTAAAATACAAAAAATATCAAATCTACCCGGTCCATAATAAATAAGACAAAATTAGTAAATTATACAGTATGTTTCACTGAAAAACGGAGAGGATTATGCTCTGAGATAATTCACAGTTCTAACGTTATTTTCTTATTTATTTACTATAAAATAACAGGTAGACATGATACTTTTGAGTTTTTAAATGATAGTTACGATATTATGAAATTTAATACGATATATATTAAATTTTGAACAATGAGAAGGATATGTATTAGATTAAGAGTCAGTAAGTTATGCCTGTAGAAGCTCTTCAAAAACGTCTTCCAGGGTAATAATCCCAATGACCTCACCATCTTCAACATCATCAGTAAAATATCTTAAGCTTTTTGTTGTGGGGCCCGTGGTTGACTTTGAAGTTTTGTCAATGTTGACCACAAAATCTGATTCTTCTTCAAGGTTGGGCAACAATGGTTTAGTTAGTTCTGAATATTTATTTGGATTTTTCCCTACTAATTTTTTATCACCAACATCAGCAGGGGGATGATTCTTGCTTTTCACTTTAACTACTGCTGCCATGTGACTGCTACCCTTTTGAAACTCATTAAGGATGTCATATAATGGCATATTTGCAGGAACCCTGGAACATTAAAACATAAAATTAGTCAAATTTCATGATTAAGGGGTTTTTATTTTGAATTTAACCAGCCAACTTTCCACAATGATATCGATCACATTGGTCGGTCTCAGTTTCAAAATATCACTTTTCTCAGGCCATGATCGTAGGAATCAAGAAACCGAGTAGTTTAGTTACTAAAGTCTATTCTTCTTATTAAAACATAATGATTTATCAATTAAGTCCCTAAAGCTTATTTGTGTTATTAAAATCCCAAATGTAGATAAAAATCCATTAGACTTTCATAAATTCACACATAAGTCCCTCGACTTTATTTTTGCATAGTTAAGTCCCTAAACTTATAAAAACCCATGAGAGGGTCATTTAAATAAATTTTAGAGACTTAATTAGTTATTTATGTAGAAAAGGACATGCTCGTTAGGTTTTTATAATTAGGGACTTAAATCATGCAAACAGGACATATTTGTTACAAATAAGAGGAATTTATTCATTGAGTTCTTATGATTTAAAGGATTTAATTATGCAAAAGTAAAGTCCAAGGATTTATGTGATAATTTAATGAAAATCTATTTGGTTTTTTTCTACATTTCGCCTTTTATACACGATTGAATGAAACAAAAAATAACTTTAGGGACTTGATCGATTAATTACGGAAAGTCGGTTTGTTACTTTGTTATATACAACATAAATCCACAAGAAAATACTTTTTTTAAATGCTAAAGACACCTGGAATCCAGATAAAAACTTGCCTGGGTATTTTCCTAATAGAAACGTCACTAACTGGAGTCTCTGTTTCTGGCCTAACTGTAAGAAGGCTTTTCACCTACTAGGTGAAAATACAAAAGAAATTCAAACTTTACAGAAATCAATGCTAATTTAAGAACTTTTTTTTGTAACCTTGAAAACTCATTACCGGAAAACTCACGGGACCCCACCAAACGCAGGGCCTTCAAAGGGGTTAAGGCAGAAACCAGTGAAGCTGGATTCGAACCTAAGTCCTTTGCTAGGACTCAAGCGCCTACCACTGCATCACCCCCTTGAAGGTGAAAAATAGAAAGGGTTGAGATACTATGTAAGTTTTCCAAACATACCAGTAGGAGTCCGATGATGTGTTTTCGGTTCCCAGAATACACAGGAACACGGCTATGGCCTTTGGCAAGGATTTTTCCAAATACTTCCCTACAAAATACCATGTACACACATAAATCCATAGAATGCTAGCTCTCTAATGTGTTCATAATAATCAAATACTGCAGATAACCAAAGATTATCACTGTGTGTGTGTGTGTTGATTTATGCATGCATGGTGTCTTCTCTGTAATAGCTTAAGAAGATTTATACAGCATAAATGATAAGAATAAGATCCATTTGGGTGATACCGTATAAATGATAAATCATACTATAGGAGCCTATCGCTTCCCTATCACTGTGTTAATTAATAAAAATAAAATAAAAAACTCACCAGTTCAATTTTGAATTCACATCCAGTGAGAATGTTGATTCAATAGGCGTCATGGCCTCCTCTGCAGTCTGCACAGATTTCCAGATGTTATATCAATGTCATCATCCTATCTATAAGGAGTAGATATATACAACCAATTATAATCAACTATTAACAAGTAACCAAACTGGGCTGTTCGAGCAAAAAAATGAAGGGCAAAGATTGAGTAACCACACGTGAATGAAAGCATCCAATTGCGTATGTGTATATTCACATGTCGTTACTTCAACCTGCGCCCTTAATGTTTTCTTTTGATCCGAGGGCCTAGATTGGTTCGCTTGTTCTCCAGTCTTTTACGGTTCTCAGATGAACCTCCCCAGTCATCTTGGTGTACCTTTTCTGTCAAGTCAAGTGCTCCACTTATGATGGTAGTCTCATCATGTGTAAGTTCACCTCCTTTACCAGCCTGTCATTATTATTTAAAGACTGCAAGTTAGTGTATGACAAACAAAATGATATAGGATTCTTGTCAACATTAGAGGTGGTAAGAAGGGCAGGTTGGGTAACGGACTAACGGTCAAAACAGGTTCAGGTTGAAAGGGACTACTTATAGTACATGCCTGGTCGAGTTGGGCTGACCTCCAAACACTTTCTGTCCATCTTTTTAGCATTTTATAAAAACTAGCATGCTACTTATGATTACAAAAACAAATGTGTCACCCCCTATCGACTCATTAATTTTTTCTTAGTTTGAACAATTTAAGATAAACACAACACATACCAGTTTATAATAATTAGCGTGCTACTTATGATTACAAAAACAAACGCTGATACGGTAATAATTTAAAATTGGTTAACACAATTTAAGAGGCCGCACGCATTAAAAATAGACTTTGAGGGACTTTGAATGTGTCATCCGTTTGACCAACTAAAATTTTCTTGATTTGAATTGTTTGAGATAAAAACAACCCAAACTAGCCCTTTTATAAGTAAATGGTTCAAAACTGCCACCTATAGTCAGTTTGTAGCTTTGTACAACAAACGACTAAAGCGAATGTTTACCTCCTGGCTGTGAATGGAGACGAGCGCCTTCAACTGGGCACGCCGAAACAGGGTGTCATTATGCCCGATTAAAGCATCTAAAACCTGCATATTTGTAAACTTTAATATAGATGAATCAAAATATATTATACAAACTTGCATGAAATCAATCACCTTTCCAACAGGATAAGCAACCGGATAGCAAATGATCATTAAAACTCGAACAAGCCATACAAAATTAGCACCCACAGCGAGTCCGTATCTTGTTGATATTGCTTGTGGAATTATCTAGAATGGTACAAACTTTTAGTCTTGATCATGTAAAGATGTTTAGTGTAGCATTAGGGACTATCATACAATACCATTAAATACCTCTCCAAAAGCCAGTACAAAAGTTACAGACAACGCCACTGCAACAGCTGGATGAAAAATCTTTTCCAGGTAAATAGGAAGAGCCTGCAGAAAAATTAAAATGGGAACTTAGTGAGTATTATACAGAGAGGTGTAACGTCATAATACATGACGCGAGCGGAAGCAGAAATAAACAAAGAAAATACTCTTGAGGAAAATTGATATAATAATGAATGCCTAGACTATTAGATCAAAATTTTAGAAAACTAAAAATGACTGCGTAATTATGAAATTGACTTCCTAAATAATGAAGTAAATTGTTCAAATCAAATATTCACACATCATTTAACAGAAAAGGAAATAAAAAAAATCGTAAATTTGGGGAAAATTGAGTTGGTTCAATAAGTTGTGAGTTAATGTTTCTGCTGAAGTTAAGTTGCTGCTATGTTACTGGTGTACAAATTGCAAATTGAGTTGAGGAGGAGTTAATACTGAAGAACAATTGTTTCTAGTTATTGAGAAGTTCAAAAGGAACCAAGTGATTTAATAGATGCTGAAAGATAATTGGTACTGATGGATAGGTTTTAGTAGAAATCGGATCTCGATATGATGGAATCAGGGTCTGACAGTCGGGACAGATCGCCTATGACGGTTTGCTACTTGGTCCGGCCTGTTGAGACCTTTCAGTCCATTACTAATGGGCCTCGTAACTCAACGCATAGCCCACGTTATCAAGTTGGGTCTTTTTCCATCTCGTTTGTCTCTGTCTAGTTTATCCAAGTATGAGTTCACTGGCTTTTGTAAGTTCAATGACATTGTAAAATAAAAAAGTTCTATTGTGTCTGATGTTGGCGACCAGTTCAACACGTTATTTTGGATGCCATGATGGTTCATTCACAAAGTCAACATAGGGATAAATTGGTATATTGGGTTTACCACATCCCATGCATGGAAGTCCAGCCATGAGTCCACCTTCCACTCCTCCATGCAGTCTTCAATTCTTAGTTATTGTTTCTTTCATGTTTCAATTTTATTTTAGTTTTATTTTTATTATTTTATGTAATTTAATTTGCTAGTAAGAGAACATGGAGGTATGGGATCATGGGTAGTTTTTATTTTTCTAAAAAAAAACTAATTCTTGTAACTAACTCTATTTAATGATTGATGAATGGGAATGAAAGCAAAGAAGAATTAGAGGGAATTTTATTGGTTTGATCTCATTGTGTGTGGGTTAAAATTGATCTTATGCTAATTCAGCTTTGGCAAGTTGAATGGTGATCTTAGAAACCCAAATTCAATCCGAGTGGTGCGACTGTATCTCGGTTTGAACTTGGACTGCCCTACCAGGTAACCCGAGTGGTGAATCTGTATCTCGAGTTAACCGTAGAACTATCCGTTTATTTGATAGCTCAACCGTGGTGCGTTGGGTGGTGATCTTAGACCCGATTTCCTAACCGTAGTTGTGTCAGTATCTTTGGTTTTGACATCGCAACCCTACCGTTCGTTTGGTGGTGTTTCTATATCCAAGCGAGCAGTAGCCTATCTTATTTTTCAACCGTTTGATTTGAAACCGGTGTTGTTCGGGTCAACATGAAAGCATTCAATCCACACCGGATAAAATTAAGTTATCCCATCACTGATTCACTGGATTCTTGGAATTATTGATATTTGATACATATATATATATGCAGACAGACAAACAAACAAACGTACTCGATAATATCCTACTCATAACAATAAATAAAATGTTGAACTGACCTCCATGGCGGCAGCATTACATAAAAGCAATGTTACAAGAAGCTGATGTTGCTTTTGGACAATAGATAGGATAGCAGCTGTAAGGAAAGCAGATAATCCATTAATAGCCAAATATTTTATCCAAAAATCCAAAGAAAGAAAAGAGAGTAATAGTAAAATCTTTGAACTATAGAAATTTAAAATTAGTTCGCCAAAAAGAATAACATAGTTATCATATGATCCATATGGATAGCAAAGTTGAAACTGAAGCAAGCCGGTTTGTTTGAGATTCAAACGTTCAGTTCATGTCTCGGTTTTCACAGTTTCACGCAGGGTGTGCAAGATGGACGACCGCACATGGCCCACATTCAAAAGGGGCTTAAATTTTCTTTCTCGTTTAGGTATTGTAAGTTGATTAAAAAATATATAAAATTATAAACTTATTAGTAATTACATGTTATATAGAGGTCCAGTAAATATAGTTTTTTTGTTCAAAGAGTGCTTTTACTGAAAGGGTATTGTAGAGAGGGCCCAATAAGTCAAATTGTTTACCAATTAAGTTTTTATTTAAAAAATGAGATAGACTCCGGGATTGACAATTGCAATTTGCGTCTCACGATGATCGAAACATTAAAAACAACGATAGGTGACTGTCAATAAATAAAAAACCCAGACTGATTGCGATTGGAGATTGAAGATTTTTCCATACATAAAAAAACCTACTGAAGTTTTAAAATATCTGAAATAATTCGATTTGTTTTCCTAATTCATTATTTGCATATAGAGGCTTGTTGACTATTCCAGTAAAGGTGACATGCAAAAATAATCTTTTCAAAATTGAAATCTACTTACGATCCACAATGTCAGAATAAAGACTTAATGAATTGATAATGATAGCTACTGATAACAATTATTTAGAAAATATGTTGCCTCCAAAAATGCTAGAAGACCTTCACAATTCGTTTAACTATGTAAAATAGATCATCAGCTACATTAATTTAATCATGAACCAATACAAACTAATGATATTTTGATGACAGAAAATAAAATAATGTTTCAAATACTCAAACCGTCAAAACCGAAACGCTCTGGCCATCAGAGCCTACAGTATGGTTTGCCGTTCCTCGAAACTACACTCAAAATTAAAATAATATTTATATATTCTATTTTAATTTTAAAAACATTTTGCATTTCTCGTTTGGCTATTTTAGATATTTTACAAAACATAAAACATAAATTTCGAATAAAACAAAAAATAAAATTCTACCTAACACATAGCCGGGTGTTAGGTAGACGTTTAACGTAACAGACTCGTGTAAAATTTCTAACAACCAGTTCGATCAAAAACGACTGAATCAAAAACGACTGAATCAAAATCGAGAACGCAATGGCGAAACGCTACCTGCTTGTTTCTTCTCTCTGTTCGTACCACTCCTGTGAAGAATCTCGATCTCAACAACTCCGAGTGACATCAACCCTAAGGTCAGGCCGGACATGATTCCGGCGAATAGTACAAGAAAACACGAAACGCCGGCGTAAACGAACCACATAGGGTTTCCAAACTCGATATCGTTCGAGTTCATGAGTACGTAGCTCCTCAATGCTCTGGCAGCCGCACCGGAGCCGCCGGCTAGGGTTAGTAAATTCATTTTTCTACTAGTGCGATTAATGTGAATGAAATTGTCGTCTTCTTCTATGACACAAGCGATTGAAGACGAGCAAGGGAATGGAAGCTTTTAACCGGCAGAGCGGGTCGGGTCCCACTCGCTTTTTCGTTTTCAAAGTTTCCAACTAGTTTGTCTATGAATGTGGTAAAGACTATGACTGCGTATTATTATTATTATTTTATTATTATTATTATTATTATTATTATTATTATTATTCCATTTAAATTAATGGAATGTAGTATTAAATGAATGAAATAAAAATTTTAATTTCTAAAATTTTTAATCAATATCATTTTATAGAATATGTACTTATGTAAAAAATGTTAATAATTAGGCCTATAAATGAATCAAACGTCAAGTGAAATGTTTATGAATCATTGGACGAGAAGTTCATTCATGTTTATTTCTTTAATAATAAAACGAACATGAACAACTATTTTTTCACTTAATTAAACGAACGGATATGTACACATGTCCCGTTCACTCATTTACGTTCGTTTATGTTCATTTTACGTGCGTTAGGTACAACCACTAGCTTAGCCTAGTGGCAATGGTGTATTACCCAAGACTTCACTAAAATGGAGAGGTCTTGGGTTCAAGTCTCATCTGTGACAAAAAAAAAAGTCCAGGTTGGGCCAGGGGTTTTTTTCTCACATATGGTGGGTTTCCTCCTGAGGTGGTGGAGATGATCGTGTTGGCAAGTGACCCGTTAGACTAACAACGTTAGTGATCCAAATTGTCGTTAAAAAACGTGTGTTAGGTAATCATTAAACCTTAGTTATTTTTTTAATATTATTTTAAAATCTATTTGATTTTGTTATTAGTTACTAAATATTATTCAAACTAATTTATTCATTTTTTTTCGTTTGTTTAGCTCATGATATGCCCGTAATATTTTCATATTATACTTAGCATCTCAATCAATTTACTCAAGCATGTTCAAACCAACGTGAATGCCGCATAGCAATTCATCTTTAATGATGATCAGGCTGAGATATTCAGGTTTATTTTAATTGGTTTCCGTTCATTTATTTACGTTCGGTTATATTTGTTTATGTAATTATGTTTGTTCATTTTATGATCAGTTATTTTCTTTTGTGTTCATTTATGTTTGTTTATTTTCATGAACCGTCGTTTATACTATTAAAGAACAAACATAAACGAATATGAACACGTCCATTTTCTTAACGAACATGAACAAGAAAGTCATGTTTGTTTAATTGTTCCCTTCTGATCATTTGTTCGGTTCTAGATGCTATAAATTAAAAGATTCACCGTAAGGATAAGAGTTTTATGAAGCTATGTATTTTATGAAATGCATTAGATTTTATAGTAAAAAAGTAGGATTAAGTATGATTACTGATTCTAAATGATGTTTAATTTATATGATCCATGTTTACTTTACGTATATGTATCATATAGTTGTCCAGTCCAATTAATTATATGTTGAATTCAAATTATTAAGGATAAAAAGTTAAATATAATCAACAACACATACAAAATTGAGATGTTGACCGTTTGTTCGTTATTTTATTTGAAGAAAATCAAATAAGGTTATTTAACACGATAATTAACCAAAACCAATTAGACTATAATCATCCATCGTTAGGGTTTATCTCATTAAATAATCCGGAAGAGATTAACCTATTCTCATATTAAAATACAACTATAAAGCGAACTTGGACTTTCAGGCCTTGTGGGTAGTCTATGTCTATAACAAGTGAAATTGGACTTTCAGACCTTGTGTCTGTTTTCTAGAAAATTATAATGAAAAAAATCCAAAAATATATTTAAATTTGCTAAATGTGATCTTGGAATGAATAAAATTTAAAATAATAAGTAGAGTAGTTTGTTAAACATATCGAATATATGTTATTTTTAACTTAATAATATATTGTTTCATTAAACATGCAATCCAAAGATGATTTATCGCGGACCCCACTTCCCACTTGTAATAACGAAAGTCGTTTTAGTGAAAAGATGTTTCGAAAATTCAAAATTGCACCACGTGAGACTTGGGGGCATGTGGACTACGACCAAACCGTTGGCAAAGTTATACACGATGTTGGTTGGTGGGAGATTTTGATATTTACTTATACGCTGTGTTACCAAGTTTCATTTAAGGAGAGAAAAAAAAAAGTAAAAAGAAGAAAAAAAAAGGGAAGAAAACCTTGTTCCAGAGTTTTTTTAAAGATGGAAAAGAAAGGAAATGAGGGGAAGCATGTTCCAGAGATTTTTTTAAACAGGGAAATGGAAGGAAAACTAGGCTTATCTTTATCCTTCAAAAATGAAGAGATTTAGAGAGAAAGAAAAAGAAAGGAAGAGAAGGGAAGAGAAGGGAAAAGAAAAGAAGATATTATTTTCTTTTATCTCCTTTATTAAACTCGGGAACAGAGCGATAGGGTGACTTTATAAATATGTGATTTTATTGTATCTTACACTTTGAGCCCCAAAGTTTGAGGGTACAAAGTTTAAATAAGAGAACTATTGCATATTAGCCCCTCCACTATTTATTATTGAAGAAAATGCCCAAATTTTTATTCAACATTTTGCAACATGCTAACACATTCAAGTCTTTGAGTTCTTGTCCGTCCCCGAGAAATTAAGTATCCGGCTCGATATAAGAAAAATGCCCCATTTTTTATTAAAAAAATATATTTTATAAGTTATTTAAAGAAAAATAATTTTGCCCCTAAGATTAATTTTTTTTATAGATTTTATAAGTTATTTAAAAAATATAATATTTTTTTCCTCGAAATTTTATAATTTTTTTCATATTTTATAAGTTATTTTTTTTAGAATATATATATATATATATTTAATTATGCCCCACTCATAAACATGCCCTGACGCAACGGCCCAACTTGCACCCCCTTCTGAGTCGGCCCTGCTTTGAAACCTTGGATGGTGGATGTTGATTCTTCTCCTTTGAATGATTGAAACTCTAGATATTTTTTCTTTATTGTCGAAATTTCCGAGACAAGTTAGATCGACCTCCCTCCCTTCACCCCCTCCCCCTCCCTCTCCCTTCCTCCAAGATTACACACTAAAACTCTATAAAGCGTTGCTTATTTATATTTGTAGGGCCCTCGGAAAAAGAACATTATGTACTTCATATAAATTACTTTTTTTTAATAAACATAATCATGTTTTGGCTTTAAAGATTAAACTTTCATTTCTAGAGAAAGATACAGATACAACTTGGAAATATTATATGACATGTTTTTTCGAGTTACACGATATGTGTTCAAGTATAAAACACAACCCATGTAATGCTATGTCCCAAGCTTATCCATGGCTTCTTTTATTTAAGTTTCAGAATGCGTGAATCGTCTCTTTGTTGCTTGCAAAGTTTTCAAAAACATGATAAACAAAAATGAAAAGAGTAAAACCAAAACAACATAGTTTGCTACGAAAGGCGGAAAGGGACTCATATAGTGAGATTTGGTCACTCAAAACATGTATAACTTAAAGTATAACAATAGTCCACACACGCATAAGCTTTGGTTGCCATATAAGACCTTTTTCCTTTAGTCAAATCATGTCCTCAAGTAGAGGCACACGTCACATGCACGTGTGTTACTTCAAAATGTAACATTATGCAGGACGAAGTGACGCGTTACTACAAAATTGGGTGATTATAGAGTTTATCACTAAGTATGAGGTATAAAGTGTGAAACAAGCACTTAAAGAATGGCTTTGCTCCTCTGATTATGAGAGTTGTATCTATAGGCACCTTGATCAAATGAGAAATGCTTTCTCACACTCAAATGAATAGATCGATGATGAAAGAAATTCAATCTTTGAGTTGTACAAGGCCAAGTTGGTTTATGTACATAGTTGAATACAAAAATCGTGAAACGTGACAAATGTCCAACAATTCATATTCTTGTTGACCACGGGTATCAACGATGATAACTCACATGATAGAGAGTAAATAATGTTTTTAAAAGAAAATTTATAAAAAACAAACAAAAGACAATTATGTGATAGACGTGACTTGAGAGGTGGGTAAATTAAGTAAAACGAAGGTGATTAATTATTTAAAGTATTAATATCTACGTTATTGATTAGTAATATATTATAAAAAGCTATTAATATTAGTAATCTGTTTTTTAATATTTTCTCTTCTAGTTGTTCATTAACCTTCAAGTTTCAAGGATGACGTAATGATAAATACCTGATTCTCTTATAGGAGAGGTCTCACAGGCACGAATCATGCTTCAACTAGTTTTTCTATCATGACCTATTGAAAGCGACATGTCCAACGTAAGTAGCGATTTACCTGATCACGTTAGTAGCAGGGTATTGGCAGTGTTGGGCATGTGATTTACCTGACGCGTTGGTTAGCAGGATATTGACCGGTCACATAAGTTTTTTAATAACGAGTTCTCATAGTTAAAACAATGTAGGGTTGTTCACATGCTTACCTGATCCGTTGGTTAGCAGGGTATTGACCCTCAACGGTTTAGTTTGATTTGATCGGATGGTTGATAGTTTTTTTTGCCAAATCGGCTTTGAACCTGTAATGTGTGTGATTAGAGGTGCACAAATCGGTTTTTTAAACAGAACCGGTTTAACCCGACCCGAACCGGTTTGGTCAAAGTTTGGACAAAACCGGTTTGGCCCTAAACCGGTTCGGGTTAACCCGGTTTAGAAGGTGGAAAATGCCTAACCTGTCAAACCAGTTAGGGTTGGTTACAAACCGGTTTGCCCTATAAACCGGTTTTAATTAAAAAAATCAAATAAATTCGATATTTTTAATATATATATATATATATATATATATATAACAAATATAAAACATAAAGTGCAACGTTTATTAATATTTGAAAAATTCGGAAATTAAAAAACATTACAAGATAAAATTATAAAATTGGAAAACATTACAAATGACAATACATATTTTTATTTTTTGGAATATTGATTGATTAAATTGACAATCATTTATGTATGTTAGTACTAGGTTATAAATTTCCACAACGGTAACTTCGTTTGAGGAACCACCAACACTTGCCATGCTTTTTTTTAGAGTTTAGAACTTTAGAGAGCGTTTTTTTAGAGTTTAAAGAGCGGTTTTAGATATTAGAGAGTGTAGAGAGATGTGTGATTAAACCTAAACACCCCCACCTATTTATAGTGAATTACAGGTGAAAAAAGAAAAAAAAAAAAAGGGTCAAATTCGTCCCTAACGGCTATAAAGCCATTTTATAACGGTTATTTTTTTGCCCAGCGACAAAACCGTTTACCGAACCGGTTCACACAAACCGGTCCTCAACCCGGTCGCCTCCTAAATGATTTAAACCGGTTTGTAACCGACGGTTTAAGCGTAACCCGAACCGGTTTGTTTCAAACCGGTTTGTCGGTTTGAACCGGGTAGGAAAAAAAACCGGTTTTTTTGTGCACCACTGGCACTGTGTGATGAAACAGGCCCAACTGTTGATTTTTATTTATGCACCTTATGGCCCATGTAAGTGTTTTGGGCCTGCAATCTATTATATTATATCCCATTCCCACCCATCTATTAAGCTTAAGTAATAGGTGATCTAATTTATAAAATTTTAAGTAAAATCGTCCTAATTAAGCAAAAACATTTTATGCTATAGTAATAACTGATTTATAATTCATATGTTATACAGGTACAAATAATACAAAATTTCATTTTAATACATAAACTTTAAATATGAAAACTAATTAATTATCCTATTCAAATTCAACACGCTTACTATTAAAATAATTATTCAAAATCAAAACAAACACACAAACATACCTAATAAAATTTCAATCATAACAAAAAAAAACTATTTATAGGGAATGATTTAAAATCAACCTGTTTCAAACCCAAGTCCAAATCACAATGATAGATTTTTTAAGAAAAAATAAAAACTAATTAGTTCCAATAATTGTTCAAGTAATATGAATAGAAGATTTGTGAATATGAAGATAATTTGACTGACATCCACATGAAAATCTTTCTTAACATTAGGGGCACGAATTCCATATAGTTTTTAAATCGCTCGTGTTTGACTATTATCATTTTCATTAGGAGGGTGTTTCGTATGAGGTAACAAAGGATGGAACGAGATACCCTCATTCAAGGATAATGAAAATAGAGGGTATTTGGTTGGTTAATGGAATGAAATAATCTATTACACATGGAATATCATTCCTCGTGGTCGATTCTATTCCTCCACCCCCTGTTTTCCCCCCCTCTCTCATACTTTTTTTCTCGTAATTTTATCCCCCGGGTCAATTCGTACGTGAAGTAGGTTTTCTTTGTTTTTGGAACCACCAGAGACCATCGATGGGAAACCACTATCAGCAACCACCATTACTCTACCGTTACGTCACGCCAATCAACTAGGAGCCATCACCCTCCCCATAAATGTAATTTTTTACAAGCATCATTGTTTTATCTTTAAAATTATTCAGATTAATTTACATACCGTTTAAATGTTATTTCATTAACATCGTATGCAATATACATTGAGAACAATGTTTCCACCTATATTTTATTTTGCGATATTCATCATTGAGTGTTTCAAAATGCCTTGAACAATATTTTTCAATTTTCGTTTCTTTCATTCTACTTGAGTTTGATTTAATCGTCGTGAGTTTTTTTTTCCTTCTATTAGACTCGTCACTAGATAAAATTTAAAAATTTGTGACTCCACACATGATAATAAAAAAACCACGTTTAAAACTAAATATTACAAACATATAAAAAAAATAAAAAAGCACGTGCCCACTCTTTATATCAATGTTGAAAGTTGAAACACCCCCTATACCATGCCACAAAATTGAGCCATGCATTTAAATATTAACAAGTGTAGGTATGTATTGCATCTTGGTGTTTCATCTATGGGTGAATAGTAACATATTGTATTGTATGATTGAATGGTGAACAAAAACAAATATATTCGTATTCAAACCGATGAACAACCTAGTTGATTCATAGTATGTCGCTCAAACACGCATTTAGAATCTATATGCAATCGAGTTTCAAGATTGTCGAGATGATGATGACACAAGAACCTTGATGTTGCAACCATATGTATGCTTTAAACCAGATAAGGTTAAAAACACAACAAGTTATTATAGCGTCATCAATTAGATAGCTGAGATTTACTTAATATCAAAGATAAATGCGAATAAGCTTTGTTATGGGTTAGGAGGAGCAGAGTATACCGTATATACTCTTTTCAAAATGACTTTGATTTCCGACTTCTGCGAACGAGGTTTAAGGGGGTAGTGTCCAGAAAAAACGATTCGTTTGAGCGGCTACACCGAATTACCTATCAAACTATTGCATTCATTCATGAAACGTTGTGCTATTTCATCAAACGAGGTGTTTTGATTGACTTGTTTAACCTACTTATAACTTATTAACTTTTTAGAAAAGGAGATAAGTCAATAAGTATGTTTGACTCCCCTTACTTTTTCTATTCCTTTTAGTGGTTTTTAAAAAATAAAGATAACCTTACTTATGACTACTTTTTGAATAAGTCAATAAATAGTTTCAAATAAGTAATCCTAAACACCCCCTAAAAATTTAAATAAATTATTATTCGTAATAGTTTTTATAAAATAACCTGAAAAAACCCTAACTCTAATTCAAATCACAACCATGAAAACGCACGTACAAATATGGATTTGCACCTTAGAGGGTGTTTGAGATTGCTTATTTAACTCTAAAAGTGCTTATTGAATTATGACTTTTCTAAAATGTGTTTTTAAAAAAGTGTTTAGAAACAACTTTTTAAGAATTATTAAAATGAAAAAATAAAAATGACTTTTATACCCCGATGACAAACGGTTATTTTCAAACTCACGCCCCTTACTACTTCAAAATCAAAATCCCGAAGTCCTCGAATCCTAGATCGTTTCAATCGATTTCCATATGTATATTCTCATTCGGACGCATCTAAATTCGACTCGGATCGTGTTTTGAATGACATTTTCATCCTCAATTTGGATTCAAATCAGATGCAGTGAAGATATTAGGTTTTCATCTTCAGTTTGGATTCAAATTCGACTAGGATCGTGACCAAGAATAGATGAACTGGAATCTGACATACTGATAGGTATATAACTACATTCTGCAGCATTGATACTTATTTGGTTTCGTTTCTATAGACATTTGCTATATTGATCTATCATGTTATACCTATTTTAACCTGAAGCATAATGATGGTAATTTTAAGGCAATTTCAAATAGTGTATGTAACTATGTACGTGTGCATATGTGGATTTGAGTTGTATAAGTGTGGTACTCTATGTAGTCAAATGCGCGGGCCTAGGTGCCGCGCAACCAAACCGCCTTGCGTCCATCAAGGCACATAGGCCCAAAAAATCTGGAAAAATCCGGCCAATTTCTGCAAAAATCTGGTCTGAAAGAGTTAAAACCGTCCGAAACATCTAAAAATGGCCGGGAACCAGCTTACAACATGTTTACAACCCCTAGGGCCTGCTTATACTGTGCACCTTGTTTAAAAAAGGCCCTTGCATTTTAAGCGTCTTGCGCCTAGGCGACGTGCTCACCTTTTGCGCCTTGAGTGTGCCTACTCGCCTAGCACCTTTGACTACCTAGATGGTACTGTCAGATTTAAATTTGTTATTGAAAATTATGTCCTCCAATTGGGGTTATTATGGTGAAGAACAGTTGTAGCTGTTAAAGGACCCGAACGAGTTCAGGGGATTATTTGAGTTTAAAAGTTGAACATCAGGATGAATGATACTGAAGATTATTTAGATGAATGATTTATAGATTTCTTTAGGTTTTAATTCTTGAGTGGTGACTATACTAATGCCAGTTGTTAAAATAGAAGTCACAATCTAAAGTCTAAACAGTTGAATCTAACTTGTTTTTCTTCAAAAGTAGCAAGACGAAGAGGATAGAATGTCTCTTTGAGAGTTCGAGGGGGAGGACTATGAAGATGTTGAAAGAAAGATGGAAAAAAAGGTGAGTGAGAGATTGGTCAAGATTGAAACTCTCCCACCAGGTAAATTATAGCTCTTTCAACTGAAAGTTGATTATTATATAAAAACATAGACATTTAACCTAGTTATCTTACAATAGCCATTAGCCATAATAAAGATTTGCTAAACTCACCCTTCATGTGTTATGCACATGCTTTTTTTCTTGTTCACAGTTATTATAATTGCTATTATTATCCAATTTTTTGATGATTTGAGATTCAAAAACAGTCTGCACAAATGAATTCTAATAGTTGGAGCCCTATTCTTGTTACCACTTAAATTGAGTGCAATATCTTGGCAACTTGTAAATGTGGTAGGAAATAAGTTGGGCATGTGGGAAGTAAACAATGCTTCAACAAACAATATCTACCCGAACATCATGCAAAGAAAATGAATATGCATAACAAACACAATTACAAATTTAACCTTGCTCTTAACCGTTTCTAGTTCTACACACCCAAGAAAACCTACCCAAGAACACACAAAGTTTATGCTTTAACTTGGGTATAAATGTATGCATTTTCATATTTATCGGTGGAGGCAAGTCATAAGAAAAAAAAGCCTTTTAATTATACAGAAACTATGATTAGATTCACCATGCTTAAAATTGTGCTCTTCATGTTCGTTCTCTTTCTTCATCCACGCACTGAAGGCCAGGTAGTCCCCCTAGTACAAATTCCTCCTTTTGCCCCTCGCCCACTTTGTAGTTACCAAATGGCCCTTGCTAATCAAGCATGTGCATATCTTCCATTCATACAAATCCCTCCACCAGCACCCCGAGCCCCATTTGGCCCCCCAGCACCGCCATCTGATGATGACGACACACCCGAGCATGAACACAGGCATGACCATGGTCACAATCATTTACACGATGAAGATCATGATCATGACAATGATGATGACAGTGACCGTGATCATGACCGTGACCGTGACCATGACCGTGACCATGGCCGTGACCGTGACCGTGACCGTGACCGTGACCATGACCATAAGCATGAGCAAAAACGCCATCATCGTCATCATCATAGGCATAAAGAGACACCTGTGGAAGAACAATGTTGTAAATGGTTATCTCAAGTTGATGATCAATGTGTTTGTGAGCTTCTAGTTCATATGCCTCCTTTTCTTGCTAGACCTGTTCATAAATACTCTGTAATAGTTGGTAAAGCTTGCAACATAACTTATTCATGTGGAAGTCGAATAAGGAACTAATTTCTATATAAAACTTATACTTTTTATGCTTCTGTAGTTTACATGTCATTAAATAATGGACTTTATCCTTATTTTTGCATCATTTTTTTCAATCTAATTAAATATCATAGTTTTGGTTCTGCATCATCGATCGATGTATGTGAAAATGTAACCTTTGGTTTCTGTTCTTTATGGTGTATAAGTAGATTTAACACATGAATGACTGGAATCGAATTGATTCAAAGTGTGTAGCTTTTTGTATCTTGGACTTGTTCTTTACAGCAATGATAAAAGTGGATGCCTGAGATACCAATTGATTGATCAAGAGGATTATTCTATGCTTATCTTTGCGTTTTTCTTTTTTCTTTTTTCTTTGAATATATGATACGGGCCAGCCTAGAGTGAACATGTTGATTTTATTCAAGTCGGATTGTTCAGTCGTTTTGTGTCTCACGCGTATTGTAGGTTTGTACTGTATAATATATACTCTCTAGTATTATGTTATACAAATACCAGCAAAGTTTGGGGACAGATTTTGTCCTATCATTTTCTGGGAGTTTTTTTTTTTAATATTTTTATTTATGGGAATCTAGTTTCTATATTTATGCATAAAACTGGTGTTCTTTTGTTACATGCTCATATGCGTCCAAAATTCCAAATATGACGGTCAAAGTGCGTGTACCTACCGTTGATCTATCAGTACAAATTGTTGCTAGAATCCCTGAGGATGAGTTTTGTTTTAGTACGTGATATGATTGATAATTCTTCTGTGCCTGGTTATCATTTCACAAAAAAAGGTTGGATTCCACCACATTGTCATTAGGTAATAGTGCAGGGACTGGACTTGTAATAGCGTGCTCTATACATGCACACCTTATTGTGTAACCCTAATCACACATTCTGATACACTCAAAATTACAAGGTTTAAGTGATGTGTGATTAGGTTACACAATGAGGTGTGCATATATAGAGCACGCTATTACAAGTCCAGTCCCCACACTATCAGTGGCGGAGCTTGAAAATTTTCGCAGGGGGGGCGGGATTTTTTTTTCATATAGGGGGGGGGGGGCGGAACTATAAAATTTTCGGCCGAATACATATAAATTAACACTACTGAGCGAAAAATCGATCGAATACGTATATATTAACACTTCTGAGCGAAAAATCGGGGGGGGAGGGGAGGCCGGGGCCCCCTCGGGCCCCTTATATCCTCCGCCCTTGTACACTATTACCTAATGACATTGTGGTCTAATACTTTTGTGCTGAGTGACCAGGGCTTTGAAGTGAGGTTCGTAGTGATTGTTTTAGTTGGCGGAGCTAGAACTTTCTTTGTCAGGACTAGGTTAACACAAGTTCTATTCTCTTCCGACTACAACTAAGAGGTCAAACTTACGTATTCTAAAAAAAACCTTATATTTTATGACAAAATTCAGCGAATTCCGGTAACCGGGTCCGTTTCCTTGACTCTCCCTTGTTTTCACCATTGATTGTTTTGGTTTTCTTGCGACAAACCTTTAGATATGCTAATTTCTAGGGTTGTAAACGAACTGAACCGAATGGAACGAAGCCTTGTTCGTGTTCGTTCGTAAAGCATTGAACTTGTTCACGAACACTAACCGAACGAAATTTCATGTTCGTGTTCGTTTATTAAGGAAATGGGTTTGTTTACGAACGTTGCCGAACGAAGCGCTAGCTGTTTAGGACTTTTGATGTCAACCCTAATGCTTACATGATTTAGGATTGAGGGTAGCTTACATTATTTAGAATTGAGAACTTAGAAGCCCTAATCGAGTAATAGTGGATAGAGAAATGACGCATAAATGAGAATATGGTTTCCTACTTTACTTAGTTAATTGTTAGGTAATCAAAAAAATTAAAAATTAAAGAATATAAAATGTTTAGATAAAATAAAACAGAAATATACAAAAATCTTAATGAACATCTTAAACAAATGAAAATGAACAAAAATTAAACGAATGTAAACGAACGAACGTTCACGAACACAATTGAACGAACGAGACCTCTGTTCATGTTCGTTCATTTAGTTAATCGAACGAAATTTCTTGTTCATGTTCGTTCATTTATTAAACGAACGAACGTAAACGAACTTCCCGCCGAATGGTTCATGAACTGTTCGCTGAACGTTCAGTTCGTTTACAGCCCTACTAATTTCAACTCAATATTGATTCAGGATATGTCTTTTCCTTTAACGAGTCAAATAGGCAAATTACTTGTTGCCTAAGAGTATATATAATACTCTATGAGCATGCGAGAGAGGGAGCCACGTTGGCTCACGTTCATGGGAACAAAGTGCTCCCATCCGTGAGCGGTGGTAGAGGGAAATATGCAACTTTCAAACAAGCAATCTATGATTGACACCTAAGCACTAAGTTTTTTTTAATAATATTTCATTTAACATTTTATCTGATTTTTCTCAAATAACTTGTGTTCATTAGCTAACAAAAAAACGAAATACACAATTTTGCTTATTTTTTTCTTGAACATTCCGATTTAAATTTTAACGAAAACGGGGTTGTTTTCAAAGAAAATATTTTCGGTATCGTAAGATGTTTTGACATGTGTTTCGATTAACATTTCAGATGATAAGTAATTGTTTAAAAACAATTAATATTAATTGTTAAAAAATAATTAATAAATTACATTAAAGTATTAAAAAAGTGCACTCACCTCTCTCCTCACTAAACCATTACATATGTTTAGTTAGTGTGAGAGGGTACGTGACACTTTTTTTCCTGTAATTTGCTATTGCATATGGCCTGTATGAATGAAGCCACTTCATGATTTGTGAACCGTAGACACGTGTTGATTAAGCTATCGTTTGGGTGGTTGATGATGTCTAGTGCTTGAGCCTCGACTTTCATGTTAAAGTCGTTAGTAAAGTCTCATGTCAGCCATGGAGGTTGGTTTTGTTTTTTACGCAATATGATCAAGCATGGGACCGATGATTCTTAACCACAGGTTTATACGAGACGCTACGAGTGGAGGTCAGGGTCAGAGTTCGAAAGGATAAATGCTCCCATTCAGTCGAACATAGGTGGTGTTGGAATTTATGCAATCAATAGTCATACCTAATGGATTTTGCAAGTGTACCTTTACTTTAGAAAATATGGCTCGATTTTCTTCCCTTGTCGAAGCATTTTTAACATGACTCATGTAGTGATATGACATCATTCATGTTATTCTTTGATGTAACAAAACATAAAATGAATAGGATACTCTCTAGTGAGCATCATAATCAATGTATGACTCATGTTAAAAATTTATGCAACAAACTCTTATACCTGGTACTATTGAATAATTCTTGCCCAAATCTTCAGGAAAATATATGGGTAAAATACGAATCATTAAAAATTTAAGAATCATTTTATAAAACATGAACTAAAATTTTAGCCATTAGATTTTTTTTATGATTCTTTTTACAATTAAACAATATTTATTTATTGGTGAATACAAGTAAACATCATTGTTACATTGTCGAATACAAGAAAACACTAATTTACACTATATGAAAGCAATGTCATTTTCGTAATTAATGTAAATATTTGTTATTATCGCTGTTGATTACATTATATGTAAACATCACCGTATATGTATTAGGGTGAAGGGGGCACCCTCGGATAACCCAACCGGGTTCACGGGTAACGAGGGTAAGGTACCCCCAATGAATCGGGTGGTGAAGATGGTAGGTTCTTTCGGGTATATATACAGGGCCGGTCCTGAGGATTTAAGTGACTCGGTCGAGCCGGAAATAAAGGCCCCTACGAACAAAATATATAAACTACATTTTTTTAAACGACGATTAACGTTATAACAATAAACATAGAAAAAATATAGTATGTAATAAACAAAAACAATAAAAAATCTATTATAAGTTTAAAGATGGTCCAACCAATAAACATATAATTTTTTTTTAAATGACTTAATGGTCATGGAATAAACAAAAGGACCCAACTATTATAAAAGAGGGTCCAACGAGTATAAAGATTAAAAAGGCCCAACCAGTACAAAAAGGGCCCAATAATTTTTTAAGTTTTATAAAAAGGACCTAATATATAAAACCGGTATTTAAAATTTTATAAAATATATATATATATATATATATATATACATGCCCCGAAAAAACGGGCCCTGGCCGATGGCCCGGCTCGGCCTACCCCAGGGCCGGCCTTGTATATATACCCGCATGTTAGGGTAGTTTTTGGATAAAGGTTATGCCTCCTTCACCCTTAGTTAGACCGTTAGAGAATACATAATCACATGTTTTTACCTTATCCATGCCATGGAAATACCTTGACGTAAAGAAAATATTCATCAAGCAATTCCGTTAACGATAAAATAATTCTTGTTTTTCAAAAATTGTAATTGTAATTAAAATATATATGTGTGTAGATTATAAAAGACATCACAGTGTTACGTGTATGTAGCTACATGACTATCATATAAATGCATGCATGTTTTCAAAAGTCTTCTTAATATGCATGCTAATCAAATTGTATATTTTGCTAACAACAAAGCTTTATTAAATTAATATTCCCACATAAAGTGAATTGCATATAAATTTATAAAATAATGTCATATTCTTTCTAAGTATTGTGATGGTCCATAAGTTTTTTATAATGAATTTGAACACTACTCAAACATCTCTATATATAGTTTTAAATACCAAATGATATTTCAAATGTTCTTTAAAATATCCTATAAACAATAAAGTATATAAAGATTACTAGTGGCCCTAACTTTTTTCTTAAATAAATTATACACTTCAAAATTTGAGTTATAAGATTCTTTTTAGTTTAAATATAAAAAATCTCCTATTTTTTTCCTGAATTTTAAATAAATCATTAAAAATGTTAAAATTTGTAAAATGATTTACTTAAAACTGTAAAAATTTTAAAATGATTCATTTTACAATTTTTATCAATTGTTAAAAAATAATTTATTTAAAATGATTAAATACGAGTTGTTTTCTCTACAATTATTTAATATCATTATTGTGTATTTTAATAAATCATTTTATAATTTTTAACAAAAGTATTTAATCAATACATTCTTAACTTTTTATATAGAGAAAATAACTCACATTTAAATTAGGATTTGGATGGTTAGAATTGTTTGTTTGACGGTTTATTTTGTTGTGTTACTTATAATTTGGGTGGTGGTGTACCGGTTTTGCTAGCAGAGACTCAGACAGGGGCGCAAACTAATTTCCCTCAAGCAGGGACTCAGATAGAGACGCAAAGTGATGTATTAGTTTCGGGCGAATGTAGTTGTTTCGGGTGAGAGTTAGGTCCAGGGACTCAGACAGGGCACAAACAAATATTACATGTTTTCAAGGACGCAGACTGTTATATAGTAAAATGGTACAATGGACATTTCACCCGAATTTAAACGGAATTTTTTAACGAAGTTAGGTCCAGGGACTCGAAGTGTTAAAGATTGCATACCACAAGTACTCAAAGCGTTAAAAATTCGTGTTAGAGAAGCATTGTGTTAAATTGTGTAAACCACAGGAACGCAAACGCTAATTTACTCGAGAAAAATATAAGGAATCGGATGTTGGTTTTTTTTTAAAATCTTTAAATTGATAAGGTAATGTATATTTTAGTTAAATTATATGGATAAGGATAAAAAACCCACTATGAATGCTCTAAACAAATCTAGCGATCCAAAAACATTAGATAGATGTATATAGTTAATCTAATATTTTAAATAAAAATAAAATACATTTTATTGTTTTATTTATACTAAAAACACTTCAGGTATGATATTAATAACAATTATTTAAATTAATCTATGTTTCGAATAACAACTTTAAATGGATCACATAATTTGAGTTGGGTCCTACCCCAAAACAAAGCAATATTATTATTTTTAATCGAGGAGAAAATACAAAGATGCCAAAGGGTATTCATGAGATTTAACTCAAGAATCATGGTAACCCGCATCAGTACTTGTACGGTACAGTATATGTCACATATCCGGTACAAACTAAAAAAAACAAAAATACATAGTAAAATTTATGGTATTATAATGGTTTCTTATCTCTATCAAATTCAAATGGAATAAAGAGCTTTTCCAGAGAGACTCCTGACTTAGAAAAACATTTCCAGTACAATATTATTTGATACGCGATTGTGTTGTCACATTGTGGTATTGGATTTTTTAAAATTTTCAGGTGGGCTAGATAAAACAAAACAGTTTCAGGAAATTTTTGAAATTGTTTTGGTTTCTGCAGAGTTCGCTACCCTGGCAGCAAACTCTAATAAAATCCGACACGTGACACACGATTTCACGTCCCACATCAGCGATTTCAGACAATCTTTGTCAAACTTTTAAGAGTTCGCTAACCTCGATAACGAACTCCCTAGAAACCACCGGAACACTTTCAAAAACCTTCCGAAAACAACTTTGTTTTTTCTACACCATCGGCTTTCGTCGTCAATCATACAAAAAAATTGTCAATATATGTCCATCAACTTGATCACGGAGTATTATTATTTCCGTACTAAGGAGCGGCGCCAACCATCTCCGCCGCTCTTTTAGTCGTTCTTCGGACATCGTCCGACACCGGGAGCACCGCCACTCTTTTAGTCGTTCTCCGGACATCGTCCGACACCGGGACAAAGTTCCGGGAATGACTAATATTAAACAAGAACTCGTTAACAATCATTTCCCCCGGTCTCGCCACCATCTCCGCCCACGACTCATCGACTTCCCTACCCCGTTTTTGAAAAGCGGTGGTGGCATCCAACCGATGAATCTTCCACCCCTTAACATTCCTTAGCCGACGAATTTTCTCGATCTGCGTGCACGCGAGTAAACACGTGTTCTTTTTCGTTTCATTAATCGCGTCTTCTAACAATTTATCGCGACTTTTTACATCGCCGGAAGACGAATATTCCGCACGAAAATACGAATCAAATTCCGGCACTCCGATGGCCCGCCGGATCCCTTTCGAGTAGTCAGCGTTAGGGTTATACATTTTCCTAACTTCCTCCACTATTCCGGCGTCCACCATCCGGTCAACTCGGTCGGAAACAAAACCATGCAGCACGTGCATTGCCACGTCAACCCACAAGAAACAAACGTCGTAACGTGACCGGAACTCATATTTTTGATCATCAATCAATGCTTCAATGAACGAATTCGAGCCTCCGGCGATGATCGGAAGCTTCCCTCTTCCCACTATCGATTTCATCGTGCGCGACGCAGTGGCGGCGAAGTTTCCGGCGGTGAAATCCGCCTCCGGATCCACTATTCCGAGGAGGTGGTGGGGTACGCCGGCGCACTCCTCGTCGGTGATTTTATTAGTGGTTATATCCAAACCTTCATACACTTGTATTTTATCGGAGTTTATAATCTCGGCGGGGTATATTCCGGCGAGGTCTATAGAGAGTCTTGATTTTCCGGTGCCGGTGGCACCCATAACAACCACCACTTTTTCCTTCTGTTGACGGCACCGGAGGAGTGGTAAGTTCCCACCGGCGGTGGGTATTTGGAGTAAAGATGGTTGAACTTGTTGGCATATAATCATGGTCATGTTCATTGTTGAATATGTTGAATTGTTGATACCCTAATTAAGAAAGTATAAAGTTATGTGGCAACTTGGAAACGTGTGGTGGTGGTGGTGGTGGTGGTGGGCGGTTGAAGTGAAGGTGGTGGTTTTAGATATGAATCATTAGTAACTACTTTTGTGAGTTGTGAGAAGTTGGCAGATGTAAGTTCAAGGATGCATGATGGAGCACTCATAGACATGTGTGGTATTTATAGTAAGGAGAAAGTTTAAGATGAAAAGACAATTCATGAAATTAAAAATGCCAAATTAATTAATCAACACTTGCTATTGGATGGGTTAAAGTTTAAAAATCATATAAATAAATACTTATAAGTTTTACATGGAAGAAAATCACATCCTTATTGAAGAGTTCTAATAAACTATATAGAGAGTTAGAATCATTTTTTTTCTTGTTTATCAAGGTTACATTGTTGATGTATAAGTATTTCCTTTCTGTTACTTATGGGACAATCGATATTTATAGGCTATGTTTAGAGTTTTTTCTCAGCATAACCGAATGATGTTGACATCTCTTTTTTTATTGGTGAAAAGTTCTCCTTCGTTCTCATGCTCTCCTCCACGTTAGCCGTATGGGCCCCACTTTTGTAACTGAAAATCTACTAGATAAATCATTCTAAACCATTCCGGGGTGACTATCCTATTATCATAAGTCTTTAAGTTCACCTAGGGTCGTTTTGACTTTTTTAAGTTGTATTTTGGTTATTATAACATCATAAAAGGGGTACGGGTCGTTTTGACCCAATAAGGAGCTAATACCATATTTTGTTAAATTGCATAATTGAATCTCATATGGTAGAACGAGTCCAATCCATCACAAGTTCGTCATGAGGAATATCTTCTTAATTTTATAGTTTTTCTTTGGGAAAATTCCTAAAATAAACAATTTTGAAAACTCCCAATAATAAACAAATACTTCTCAACTTCCTCAAAATGAACATGAATTTTCGCCGAAATACAACCCAAACTCGGCAACTTCGCCGAGTTCACGTGGCTTCGTCCTTTAACTTACACGTGTCATTTTCGACGAAAGATTTTAAAAACTAGACAAAATCGCCGAAACATGTTTTCGTCGAGTTTTGTTCATAGCTAGGCGTTTCGTCGAGTTTTGTTCATAACTAGGCGTTTCGCCGGAATTTGTTCATAACTAGGCGAAAAACATAAGACGTTTCGCCGAGTTTTGTTCATAACTAGGCGTTTCGCCGGGTTTTGTTCATAACCAGACGTTTCGTCGGGATTTGTTCATAACTAGGCGAAATTGTCGGGATTTGTTCATAACTAGGCGAAAACTCTTAGAATGCAATATAGGCGAAACGCCGAGTTTTGGACGTATTTAGGCGAAAAATGACACGTGTACGTTAAATGACCAAGACACGTATTTCGACGAAGTCGCCAAGTTTTGATAGTATCTCGACGAAAAATGATGTTTATTTTGAAGGAGTTAACTTTTCTTTGTATATTTTGGGAAACCAATAATGAAAATGTTCATTATTGGAATTTTCTCTTTTTTTCTCGCTCAAGTCTAAGTGTCAAATCTTCTTCCGATTTGACTGTTAAAGAGTACTAAATAAAAAATTAAGTAAAGTACAATTTGCTTCTCTAGTGTTTTACTCCAATTTATACTTTGTGTCCTTACGTTTGAAATTTCGACTTCTAAGTCCCGGTGGTTTCAAATTTTCTTTTATTGAGTTCTTTAGGCTAACGTCCGTTACTTATCCGTTAGTGATGAAGGGTACATTCGTCATTTTGCTTGGCTTTTTGGGGGCAATTCGAACCTTTCTCACCACCACACCCATTTGTTTAAAGCCGTTGCCGGCGAAGGTAAGAGAGTGCTGGAGGTAGTCGAGTTCTATCATTCGCTCATGAGGAGAGAATCTCTTCGGGATTCCTACAACGGAGCTTCCTCCGTCGATACACGTGATATGATCAGAACCGGTATACGCATTTGCTCGCTGTGAGTAGCGACACACACATTTTCAATTAATTCAAAACGACAGACGGTGGAGCAACAACCTCTCACCACCGCCTGAAATAAGCATCCATGTCGGAAAGAAGATGGAGGAGACAAATGAAGGCGCTGACTTTTGATAGTCTGAGTCAAATTTCATTAACTGAAACTCAAGAAATTTATCTTTAGATTTACAAAGAAATTTACAAAAGACCACTTCAGTTTTAAGACTGAAAGCCATGGTAGAGTGAACAACCGAACATATATGTGGGTTTGGATGTTTGATTTCGGGTTTCTTTTTCATCGCTGAGAGTGTTTCAATTTGTTATATCAGAATGCATCCCTGAAGGTAAAATGGACATTTAACTTGTTTACTAACAGATATCTTATTGGCGTTAGCCTCTGGACTAAGTAGAGGAAAATTGAAATCACCGGGACTCAGAGATCGAAATTTCAAACGTAAAGACCCAAAGTATAGGACGAAAATTACAGTTTACTCTAAAAAAATATATAAATGTTTTGATGTTGATTAGCTTTTTCTAACTAATATTAGGGTTATATAAAAGTTTCTTTGCTGTTCAATAAAAATAAAAAAAATAAAAAAGATATAATTATGATTCATTATATAAGTATCCTTATCTTAGTTATATATATATATATATATATATATATATATATATATATATATATATATATATATACAGGATTAGGTTCAGGTAAAAAGTATTTTAATTGTAAAAAGGTGAGAAAGATTTATGACCATTAGATTAAATTATAGAAAAGATTTAATGGTTGAGATTAAATTGTAGGAGAAAAAGTTGTTGGAAGGGTATTTTAGTCTTGGCCACTTTTGTTGACTTTTTATCAAGTTCCCCCCACATTTTTAAACGTTCATAACTTTTACATACGACATGATTTTTTCAAAAAAATTACACCATAAAAACGAGCGTTTTTTTTATCTTTAAAACGAGTATAGTGTCGTTATAAACAAAAACGAATTTTTTTTACGTTTTTCAGCTCATTGTGTAATTAGTCAGGTCAATGTGTAATACAAGTTCATTGTGTAATACAAGTTCAATGTGTAATACAAGTTCATTGTGTAGTACAAGTTCATTGTGTAATACCACGTCTGTTCATTGTGTAATACAAGTTCATTGTGTTACATGTATTTATCATTGTGTTTTACATTTTTCAGCTCATTGTGTAATACAAGTTCATTGTGTTACATGTATTTATCATTGTGTTTTACGTTTTTCAGCTCATTGTGTAGTTAGTCAGGTCATTGTGTAATACAAGTTCGTCGTGTAATACAAGTTCATTGTGTAATACAAGTTCATTGTGTAATACCACGTCTGGTCATTGTGTAATACAAGTTCATAGTGTAATTAGTCAGGTCATTGTGTAATTAGTCAGGTCACTGTGTAATACAAGTTTATTGTGTAATACAAGTTCATTGTGTTATACAAGTTCAATGTGTAATACAAGTTCATTGTGTTATATGTATTTATCATTGTGTTTTACGTTTTCCAGCTCATTGTGTATTACAAGTTCATCGTGTAATACAAGTTTATTGTGTAATACAAGTTCATTGTATAATACAAGTTCATTGTATAATACAAGTTCATTGTGTAATACCACGTCTGGTCATTGTGTAATACAAGTTCATTGTGTAATTAGTCAAATCATTGTGTAATACAAGTTTATTGTGTAATACAAGTTCATTGTGTTATACAAATTCAATGTGTAATACAATTTCATTGTGTTATATGTATTTATCATTGTGTTTTACGTTTTACAGCTCATTGTGTAGTTAATCAGGTCATTGTGTAATACAAGTTCATCGTGTAATACAGTTCATTGTGTAATACCACGTCTGGTCATTGTGTAATACCACGTCTGGTCATTGTGTAATATATGGTCATTGTGTAATACAAGTTCATTGTGTAATTAGCCAAGTCATTGTGTAATACAAGTTCATTGTGTAATACAAGTTCATTGTTTAATACAAGTTCATTGTGTAATACAAGTTCATTGTGTTATACAAGTTCAATGTGTAATACAAGTTTATTGTGTTATATGTATTTATCATTGTGTTTTACGTTTTCCAACTCATTGTGTAGTTAGTCAGGTCATTGTGTAATACATGTTTATCGTGTAATACAAGTTCATTGTGTAATACCACGTCTGGTCATTTTGTAATACAAGTTCATTGTGTAATTATTCAAGTCATTGTGTAATACAAGTTCATTATGTAATTAGTCAGGTCATTGTGTAATACAAGTTCATTGTGTCAAATATTTTTCATCATTGTGTTATATGTTTTCATCATTGTGTTTTACGTTTTTCAGCACATTGTGTAATTCGCTCATTATTGTGTAATTCGCTCAAATATGTCAGGTCATTGTGTAATATGCTCATTGTGTAATATCACTTCATTGTGTAATATCAGGTCTGATCATTGTGTAATATCAGACCTTGTATTACACATTGACCTGGTGTATTACACATTGACCTGATGTATTACACATTGACCTGGTATATTACACATTGACCATTATGCCCTCCCTTTAAAAACAATAAAATGACACATGTTAAGCTTAGAATCCTTCTTACCCTTCTTATTTTTAAAACCATTTTTACTATAACCTAACCCTATATATACATATATATATATATATATATATATATATATATATATATACTATCTAATAAATAAAGGTTTTTAATGACACGTGTCGCCTCTATATTTATTCTCATCATTTTTTTTCGCTTTTCTCTCTTATTAAATTCATTTATATCTTTTAGTAATAATATATTTTTAAAGAAAAAATACTAATTATAATAATAAAACACATTTACTTTAAATTATCTTTTGTTATAAGAAACTTTGAAATCTAATTATCTAACTTTTATTTTTAAAAGTCAAATTACATGAAATAGTAATTAACGTATTTTTGAAACTCAATTATATATTAATTTTTATATATTTTTAATTTTGTCAAAATCCAATTGGAGACTAAGAGAGAGACAATTGCATGGATAGTATAGTCAACTTCAAAGTGGATGAATGGTCCTATTAGGAACCTCATAAAGCTTAGTTTCTTTTAGTTTTGAGGTTATGCTTGTGCTTTGCAACTTTTTGTAATGGAGGTTTTTCATTGTATTCTTTGAAAAAGTTACCCTAATTGCACACTAATTATATTAGATCCTAATTTCATGTGTAACCCATTATAATATTATCTTTCTTTTTTTTAAACCTGGCCTGGTGCTTATTCGCTCATTCTCAGCTTGAAAATTATAGAATTTCATAAGGAAGCGGCATAAGAATATATATACTCAGGGCGGAGGTACTGCACACCGGCCGGAGTCAAGCGACCCCACTCAATTTTAAATTTTAAGTAACGGTATATTAACCGAATATCGAGCGACCCCAGTATTTTTTCGAGGTTGACCCCATTAATTTTTAAAAATATATATTTGACTCCGAACCTACAAAAAATAATATAAACTTTTTTTTAATTTTAACAAATTATATTAATTAAACCAATAATATAGATTTAATTAAGCTCATAAGTTAATTAACTCTAGCCCATATAACTATTTAAACATAACTATAAAAAAGAAAACCAAACTAGCCTATAAGTTATCCATAATCCATCAAGAGATCAACTCTACAACTCAACTAGCCTATTTATTTAGTAGTAGGTTAGTGTCCCGTGTAATACATGGGTAATTTAAATATCATGTTATATCATTAGAATAAAAATTTTATTTTTTAAAATATTGTGTATTACACAGGTTGAATAAACTCGTGTATTATACGTGTTGAATAAAATATAATCTATTAACACATACACTCCCAAAAATATGTTTTAAAAAAAATGTACTTTAACGAGAAATTACGTTAAGTTAATTTATAAAACATTTTTTTAACTGAGTATTAATCTTTTTATAGATTTGATAAATGCTACTTTATATTAAATTTATTTGGTTAAGTATCCTTAAATAGATTTATATTAAATACTTAAAAATGTATTAGTTTAATATCATTATTAAATAGGAGAGAGAGAGAGACGGAAAAACATGTTGAGGATGCACCATTTAGTGACACGTGTCCAACCACAACCATTATTTATTATAGAGTATAGATTAACCTAATTAAAAAAAACTATGCAAATAGTCAGCGACGATTATAGTTCTGTTCCAACCCTCCTGGCCTCCTTCGAACAACAGGCTATGATAATAAAATCGTGTCTTCCATTATTCTAGGCGACGATCAAAGAAAAAAACCCACGCAAAGACGATTTCTATCCAAGCAAAATACAAAATTAAACACTCCAAGTCTTCAACAACTATTATGAAGCAAAAAAACAATGTTATTTTCCATTTTTTTAGTTCCAAACTTGAAATTGTAGGTTACTGAATGTTTAATCTTCATTATTGATTCTTGTCAAAATCTTTCTTGTTTAATGAATTACTTATTATTGATTTTTGTCAAAAACTCGTAGTAAACAACTATATGGCATAATGTTTTTTTATTATTTCTAATGACACTTTATTTTTACCATTTGTTTTCTAATAACGATTTATTTTCATTACCGTATCGTATCTTATTATGTGACCGACCCGACCTGATCACACGAAACGAACCGGCCAAAAAAATTTGTAGTCGGGAACTTAGAAATTTGAGTATTGAAAACAAACGACCCCACTAGAAAAAATTCCTGACTCCGCCAATTGATATACTTTCTATCAACTCATAAAGTCAAACATATAGGATCATGTGCATGCATTTGTGTTTATGTAAATGTATACATAATGTTCAAGATTATGACTTTGCATGTAACTTGGAATAAGGAGCCAAATATTCATCTTGCTCAATGGGTTCGTGAAATCTTGGGTTTTAAGTTATTCTTTTACACATATATATGTGTATGTATATATGTATATGAAAAGTATAAAATAAAATTTCACTTGAGTTGAGAACACCTGTGAAGTGTAATATCCCGAATTTTTCCGACATATTTTTCTAAAACCGTTGCACGTATTATAAATTCAAACTTGAAATCCTAGTAAAACTATTTTCGTAAATGATAAATATAATATAATATATGTTAAATATGTATCTTATAAATGAATATGTTAAATTCTTAAAACTTTGTAAGTTGTAGTTATGTGAATAATATAATAAACTTATTTTTATAAACTTAAATCTTAAGAATGATTTTATAAACTTATAAAATAATTTTTTTTAGTTTTTATTAAAGATGATAAAACTTATAAGACTTATATGGTTTTTATAAAAAAATAAAACATATTTATTTTTATATAAAATGAATTCAATATTATTAGGATCAAATGAGGTGAAATTCAATCCGATAAAGATTCGAATGAAGTGAATTCGATTCAATTGAATCGAATGAAATCAATTGCAATAACAATTGATGAAATGATGAAGAGAGTGATAAGATGATCACAGAGCCATAGATTAGATGTAGGAATTCATTTCTGTGATCAAATGGAATGAGAATCTTGATGAACAACGATTGATGTGAAAGATGGAATGATGAAGATGATGCAGAAGATGATGACGATCGAGAGCCTTTCACTATGATACCATGTTGATTTTCAATATGATTCTCATTCAAAGGTAAAAAGAATTACAAGGAAGATATAAATACAAGTTTGAAAATCTAACAAACTAGTAACAAACTTAAGCGAAACAAAACAAACTAATAGTTCGTCGGAACTGGCTTAGTCTCCCCGGAGATGAACACCAACACTATATGCGTGTATATATATATATATATTATTTTTATTGGAAATTAACTAACCATGTACGAATGCAAGAAAATGAAGGGAAATTTCAAAAATGGAAAAGGAATATGGCCTATCATTGACGCATAGAGCCATAAAAAAGATTTCATCTCTTAAAAGTGGCCAAAAAGATTATTTATTTCATTATGTTATTCTGATATGATGGGGATGTGCATAGGTTAAAAGGATGGTATGCATGTATGTCCAATTTAAAAGAAAATTTTATGCATGTATGTATAAAATTACCATGTTAAAAGGATGATATATACCTAACTTAAAACGGGTATTAGTATTATAGCCACTTTGAGTATAGTATTTTTATGGAAAAATTGTCACGAATTAATATGGAGTCAACCTACAATCTCCATGTCTTTGACCTGATTAGTCTCGATCATTTTAGTGTTATATAACTATTTTGTATAATTGGGTTTACTAAATGACTAAATAAGAAGTCACAACAAAACATTTAAAACTTGGTAAGTGTGAAGTACACACTTGTTTGATAATCTTATCAGAGTAGTAGAAGCGGCAGCCCCTAGTGGGGTCCAAGGCAGCGCCCCTGGCTGGGGTTAAGAATCAAAAAATGATTAAAGGATAGTCCTCCATATCAGTTTGGTGATACTAAACCAACTTACTCATCAGGAGTAAAGATTACTCCTCCCCAGAGTAAAGTTGCTCTTCAGGAGTAAATTACCTCTCCAGAGTAGTTGCTCTTCAGAGTAGAATGACTTATCAGTTATGAATTGACGGTTGTGATGGTTTTCAGCTAATAATCGTCATAACGTTTTTGTGTATTTTTTTACCCTATATACATACACATGTGTTTAGGTCAGTATCAAACACACGAAATTCCTAACAGACTTTCACATATTTATTTTTGAATAACTGATTTTTATCCGATTGAATTCTATGTATACCACTGACATAATTCAATCTGGAAGCGAACCCTACGCGATTATCAGAGAATCCAGGCAATCACAAATACACGAATGACCCAGAATTACTACGGTTAGTGTAGGATCGAACTTAAACTTCTTTGATCGAAGTATTGTAAGTTAAATTTATATTTTAAAAAAACTTAAATTTTATAATAAAAATCCCACAAATTCCGTTGAGAAGGAAGCAAATGTGTGTATATTTTTACAATTATATATAAAAATGTTATTACCAACAATAGTATGATATATACCTTTTGAAACTAAATCTGATCCATGAGAAGAACATCTAATTCCATTTTCAAGTTTTGTGGGTGACGGAATATGATAAAGACTTTGCATGGCATTAGAGTCAAAAGAAAAATGAAAATTTCTGGAATTTTTTCCGTTCAATCCGTACCGATTTAATAACTTTCTATATTGTGTATTAAATGAATAATGTAATATACTTAAAGAATTAGAGGTGTTCATGGTTCGGTTTAAAACCGTGAAACTGTTCAAACCGGTAATCGGTTTGGTTTCACTGTCGGTTTATTTTATTAATTTCCAGTCGGTCGGTTTCAAAATTTTCGAACCATAGTGAACGGTTTGGTTTGCGGTTTACACAGGAAACCGACCATATAAAACCGGCAGTGGCGAAGCTTGAAGAAAAACACAGGGGGCCGGAACTATAAAATTTTCGGCCGAATACGTATAAATTAACACTACTGAGCAAAAAGTCGGGCGAATATGTATACATTAACACTATTGAACGAAAAATCGGGGGTGGGAGGGAGGGGGTCACTATACTTCGCCCTTGAAAATCGGATCGTTAGATTAAGATATATATGCGTGCGTATATATATAAATGGTTTTTTCTTGAACCGCAAACAAAACTTATATGTATATGAGCACTGACAGTGACAGTGAGACATGCCAAATAATTACAGCCACAATATATATATATATATATATATATATATATATATATATATATATATGTATAAGTTGCCATTTCATTCAAATTGGACTAATGAATGGCTTTCAAGGCTTCTCAATTTTCAAAGATGTCATAGGTCCCTAATACATAACATTTGCAATTCCCACGAGTTCCCAATCATAAAAGTTCAAGGATTTTCATAGATGGTTTCAAAACCGGACCGTAAACATCCATATAAAGCATCAGCCTTGCAGGGCCTCATGGACGGTTTCACACCCATCCCTCTGTAGTCTGTCCGCACAAATCACCTTAAAAATCTCTCCTCCCCTTTCACAAAAAAGATGTCTTCTTCACCCACAAATGGGCGGTGGCCACGGACCGCACCCTCACTCTCTTCTTGCCCCGTCTACAAACTCTCCTCCCTCTCTCTCTATTCCACATATATCGCCCTTGACTCTAAAAACCACCGATTACATATGCTTTTATATCGATTCCTGCTCCTAATTCATCGTTTTAATAACAAGATAAAAAAATATATGATACGATAATAAGAAAAGGCGATTTTTTTTTAAAATAAATAAGGAAATGTGTCATAATCTTTGGTTTAGAACGATAAACTACAAGAATAACTTAAAACAATTTAATAATTTCTTGTTTTATATATGAAATGACAAATTAGCAATCATCCATGTAGAGTTCATGGTTGTGTAATCATGTTGTGTTGTCTTTATGCTTATATGAGCATAAGTATTCATGTATTTGGTAGTCTGGAAGGGTTTAGTAAAGCGTTGTTGTAAAAGTAGAGGTGGAGATCGGCTTTAGTCAACATGATTGGAATTTGTGATGGAAATTGATTGCCTAGTGGACACGGGGTTTGGAGCCCCTACAACCTAAATCCCGGGTTAGTAATCCACAACAATGTTGGTAATTGAGACTTGATCAATCATTCGATGTTGATGTAAACCGTTTAGGGTTAATGGGTTCAAATGATTGTAAACGGTCAAGGGTTGGTATGGGTCACGGGTTGTGTTAGTCAACCTTAACGGGAATGGATTGTAGAACTCGCCCCATTTGACCCATTTACTATTATCTTAGTTTAGAACAACCGTTGATGTGATGTCTTACTTGATCAGGTTCCTAATCTTATCCTAGGACCTCTCTTCTTAATAGTTAGTGTTCATGAACATGTATTTAACTCTTAAAAATATTTCGGACTAATATCCGAAATTTTCTATATTACTATCCGAACTGAATCCGAAATTTCGGATCTCCAAATTTTTATGTAATTCAGATTTTCAAATAGTTTGGGTTCGATTTCGAATTCATATTTTTTAACACCCCTATGTATATACATAACATTCGAGTTACATTATACATAAGATCTTTTATAAACATATCACTTCTTCATGCTATTTGCTATATTTCTAAAAGTAGTTTTTGTCTCTCTCTCATTTTTTGGGTATTATAAGAAAAAGAGATATTATATGACCCAACATGCTTTAAATTGTAGGATTATTATAATCAAAATTTTATCCAGAAATATAATATTGTAACTATATGAATCTCAAACCACGAAAGCTTCGTAACTGATTTCCAAAGAACAATTTACTATGATTTTTGGTGTCAAGATTATGAAACTAGTACAAGCATTATAGATTAAAAATTAACTTGTTGCAATTTTAATATGAGATAACATGTAAGATAAATTATAAAATATTTTGTCGTTCTATGGAAAGATAATTTTTTTAAACATTTATTATTCTTTTTAATGATAGGTAGCCCCATTTATCATGATGATTTTTTCATACAAAATTCCCACTAAAATTTGAAATGAAGTGGCCCACTAATGTAATGGAATATCGTTTTAGTGACTCAATTGTTTAATCTTCTACTCATCATTGTTTTGTATATCCTAAAATCAATGTTTTTAGAACCGGACCGGACAACGAACCGGATGTCTTAGAGGTTCACTGGTCGGACCGGATTCAAGAATCGGATGACGCAATAAATAATATAAATATTCATAAAAATATATAGAAAAATATAAAAAAATCCAAATACTACATATACAACCATTTAAACAATTTTGAGTCAAGGACGAGGGTTGTAGATCTGTAGGAATTTTAATTCTTTTAAATCTTCAATTTTAATTTTGATTGGGGTTTTGGAGGACCTGTGGCAGCGTATAAGTTAAAAGGAAAGAGCCAAATTGGGTTAAAATTGTAAATAGAAGTAAGTAGGAGGACTATAGGATAAAAAAGATAAAAAAAATAGTAAAAAAAATTAATTAAACTACCCGGTTCGACCACCGATTCGCGGTTCGACCGCTGAATCGCTTGGACCGCCCGGTTCAACCAAAAAACGGTCTCAGAGCATGTAACCGGACCGGTGGAGGTCACGGTTCCCGGTCCGACCGGTCCAAAATTTAGGCTAAAATTCATGATTCCAGTCTAACATATCTATTTAAGTACGTGTTATATAAAAAAAATATTAAACGGTTAATAATAAAAGTTTAGAAATTATAAAGTAATTATTAAATAATAATGAAGATTTAGAAATTAATAAACAAACATATTCAGTAAAATCTCATTCATAGCATAGCAATTTGTAGGAATTAAGAGAGTGGGTTGGAGACAAACCTTACCTTTACCCTAAGGTAGGCCCGTTGATTTTACCCATACCCGATTAACCCGACCCGAACCAACTTCACCCGAACCGATTAAACCCGTACCCAAATAACCCGTAACCGATTAACCCGAAAACCGTTTAAACCAATTGTTATTCGGGTCGGGTTTCGGTTAGACTTTCAAGCATCAAAAACCCGATTAACCAGAACCGATTAACCCGAATAAACCGAACATTTATATATTATACCCTTTCTTTTCTCACCATCACCACCAACACCACCAAAATCTGCTTCTAAACTATGAGTTTAAAAAATCCACCACATAAACACGAATACTTCTATTTGAAGCTTTAATCTCTTGGAAATGTACTTATTTTTGTTTCACATACACGTTTATTTTATGTTTTTAAACTTGATTCATTTTTTTTCAACCATGTGTCCCTACCCGAAACCCGACCCGATTAAACCGACTAACCCGAACCCGATCTACCCGAATGTTATTCGGATCGGTTATCGGATAAATTTACACACACGGAAAAACCGATTAACCCGAACCGATCTACCCGAAACCCGATTAAATTACCCGAACAACACCCCTACCCTAAGGGATAAAGAAGCTGCTCTGAAAAGACCATCGACTTATTTTTCTTTTGGGTGTAGAGTTTATAGCATAGTATATAAATCCATGTAATGTAAATTGAGCCTAATATAGTCAGCGCAACAAAGTTATAACGGTACTAGCATAAAGTGGTGGTAAACTAAAGCAACAACAATATAAACAGAGCATAGAGACGGACAAAAAAAGATGAAGTATAAACCCTCGACAGTATGCATACACTCACCTAAAAAAATCTATACTCCCAAGACAAATACTGAGGCACAATAATAGCAAAGACTATGTCTAATGTCAAGGCTAAAGACAAGTCTATGACAGATCTATATAATCCCCTAAAAAGCTGTAACTTTAATATGACGTCTCCAAAAACTACTATTCCTGATCAAGTACTCAGAGAGGTGCAAGTCTATCAGATCTTGCCTAACCGCTCATCCCGTGTTAGTCTGGGACCGCCGCTACCCCTCCTCCTCCATCATCTCAACCTACCCTCCCTTATTTTATCCGAGATACATGCGCCCCCAACTTCTCTCAAAAAACTTCATTTTTGATCCGATCCATCCTTGTGTGCCAACACATCCACCTCAGGATCCGCATCTATGTCACCTCCATCTTTTGCGCTTGTGACTTCTTGATGCCCAACAATCAGCTCTATATGACATAGTCGGTAGAACTGCAACCCTATAAAATTTCTCATTTAATCTTGTAAGGAAACACATGTCACACAAAACTCATGTGGCTGCTCTCCACTTGCATCAACCCGCCTGAATGCTACGAACTACATTAGTGTTTATGTCTCCGTCACTTTGCAAAAAACGATCCTAAATACTTGAACTTGTTTTTCTACGATGCCACTAGGCCTTCAATACTAATTTGAGTGTCCTCATCATCGATTGCACCATTGAAGTTATAATGAAGATACTCGGCTTTAGAACGACTTGTCTTTAAACCTCCACGCTCTAAGGTTGCTCGCCATTCCTCTAGCCTATCATTAAGGCTCGATTAACTCTTCGTCACTAAGACAATATCATCTGCGAATAACATGCACCACAGGATTGCATCTTGGATCAATTTGGATAATTCGTCCAAGCCTACCGCAAAAAGAAACGAGCTCAACGTAGATCAGTGGTGAAGACCCTCCTCCACGGGAAAAAAGTCTGTATCCCCTACTGGCGCACGGATGCTTGTTCTTTCCCGTCATACATATCACAAATTACCTCTTACATACTGACAACTTTACCAATATTACTCTTAACTTTCACTTTCATTGCTAAGAACAATCCTAGTAGTATAATCATGAGAGATTCACACTAGAATTACACTTGATTTTCGTTCAATTTTGCTTATACGTTTTCACATTTCATTCATAAGCATCTTTGTGAGCGAAAATCAAGTAGAAATATATGGCGATTATGCGAAATGGAATGTCTTAGGCAACGAAAGTGAAAATTAGAAGTGTCATTGTTTAAATTGCGACCATAGATTATCATTGACAATAGATTATTCAATTAGATAAGTAACTCATTTGGCCCGTTATAGCTAATGGGTTAATCAGCCATAATTACCACCTTTAAAATTGAAAAGATTAAAATGTTGAAGGGGGTTGGGGGCAATGCTAAAAACGGAATAAATGCCTCAAAACAATTGTCGATCCTTTGTTGGTAGAGGCCAAGTGGTATTCATATGGGTACAAACAAAATGGTCTTTCTATTCTTGGTACATTTCTTATCCTCTTTTTGTTTTCTTGTGGTCCTCTATTCTACTAACCTTCCTACTACACTATCTTTATTCCATTTGTTTGACTTAAAGTGCAAACGAATATGGAGCTTATTGGGGCATCTGGTTTGACCAACTTGGTCAAGTCAAACCAGAGTTCCATGTTTCCAACATTTTTATCAAGTCAAACTAGGATTGGGCCTAAATGGGTTCATGTTAGTAAATGGGACAACCCTCCTAACCCGTGTAAAAAGCAGGTCATATCCGGGACTGGGCTCGGAGAAACTAGTCTACCCATCAACCCATTTGAGATAGAATTTAAAAATAATTAAGTACAGGTTCGACCCGCCGAACGGTTATGTGGGTCGTGTCTGTATTACATGGATCCAGGTTATGCCTGAGATCTTGACACAATTAACTAAATGGTTGTGGAACACGATTTCTCCAAAAGATATATTTAGAAAATAATAATCACTGTTCCAAATATGATCATAAAGATTATACTACTTGAAATAAATCCAGCAGTTTGGCATAATTGCGTTAAAAAATACACACTCGCCGACTATCAGCCCGTTCAACCCATCGACACATTTAGACAGATTCCTTTTAAACAGTTTCTATTCTACGCGTTTGACACATTACAGATTAAACATAAGTATATAACCTAAATTAACTCATTCATAAATTTGATTGGTTGAAATGCCACCTCTAGTACAGAGTATGACAAAACCTTGACTGCAAATACTAAGGCTTCCCATAATCCCATCCACCAAAATGTTGTATTTTTTGGTTTATAACCCATGATTATCTCTAACCAAACAAATTTGTGAATAGAAACTAAGATATACGTGCATAAAAGTAATAACGGTGTTAAACCTCATTAACGATTGGTTACTTAGGTGTCTCGGTTTGTTTACCAGATTCTCAATTAGGAGCGATAGGCATCATGAACAGATCTCGGCTTTCTAGAAACTTGGTTGCTTCATATGGGTTTTCATCTAACAACTTTCCCAACATGTCTTGCAGAGGTCCACTAGCCGTGTTTTCATGAACAAGGTAAGAGCCATATCCCTGTACATAACTAATGTTAAATGAAAATTTTAGGCTAAAGGTTAAATGTGGCAAAATGGCGGGTCGGGTATCGGGTTCAGGTCAAAATGAGTGTTTATTATTACGGGTCGGAATAGATCGGGCCAGCCAACCTGCAAGCATTTTGTCCATTTTTAAAATTTCTTATAAATAAATAATGTGTTGAATTTGATTAGGAAAGTTTTAAAAGTGATTTTGGAGGTTTTATGCATTGAACATAGTCCGGATTGTTTTGACCGTCCGACCCATTTGGCTTGTTGCTTTCTAGTTAAATCTTCTAGCTTAATACCATCGATGGTCTAATTTATTTCAAAATAATGAGTCGGGGTAATTGTTTAAAATGGGATTTGGTCAAGATGGGCATTTTATTACGGGTTGAATCGGGTTGGTTCGAGTTGGTCAAACCTGTGAACACTTTGTCTTTCTTATAAGAAATTATACAAATAACAAATGTGTTAAATATGAGTAGAAAATCAGTAAAGCGATTTAGGAGGTATTTTGCATTGAATACAATTTGAAAACTTTTGACCACTGTCCGACCCATTTGGCCCATTTCACTTTTTGTTAAATCTTCTGGATTAACCTGTTTGACCTGTTAGTAATAAATCAAAACACAAATCGACCCATTTGTAAGTAAATGGGTTGAGATTGTCAATCCGATTAAAAATGGTTCTTCCATCAGTTATGTGAATATACCTCAAGGTACATTAAGTAATTAGAAGTTGGTTCACCCCCCAATCTGTTCTGACTCAATTCCTGCATCATTGGATTCCTATGAGGTCAGTACATGATTTAATATTTAAAAATGCAATATATGTGAATTCAAAGTTCAAAAGCAAATTAAGTTACAGGAAAGCAATTGCTTATATAGGGCAAACTGCATGAAAAAGGAAACGAACTAAACATTTTTTCCCTGATTTTAGCCATCAAAAACAATTTAGGCGCCAAAATAAAAATCAATTTAGGCGCCAATAATTTTAGCAAACCTCATTTTAACTCATTTTTACCTGTAATTACCGATGTTCCACTGGTTGATGCCATGCCGGACCCCACATTAGTGTCACATATGTAAAAGTTTGTTTATTTGAGGTTTAAAATTAAAATTTATTTAAAAGTTTGAAAATGGCTTTTTTTTAATTTATATTTACAAATGATTATTAAATTTCAAATCACATAAGACTTCTTGAAATTATCAGGGTTTAAGTTGGATGTTATGTGAAGAAAATACTAGGGTGCAAAGCTCACCCTCATTTGAAGCTGCAAATACTTTATATAGTCTATGCAATCATCGATTACGTTTGTTTTATTTCCCTGCAGAAACCAACCAAACAGATTAAGTGAATTGGAAGTTGAGTTGACTTTGACTTAACTTGATTGATCCTCCGTGGTCTATAATTGAACAAAGGGACAAACATCAAATGATATAATAATCATACTTATATTGCTTTGCATTAGTGGGCTCACCATTAAAAATCAGTGTTTATTGTAAATTATATAGAAAATAAAAAATACAGTTTCTCTTCTGTTTACTAGATTTTTGTTAAAAAAGAATTGTCAGTGGAACTTTCAGATGATGCTCAAAATATGATATGGTTCATAGTGAGAGGTTGTCAACAGAAGTAAAATGACTCTATGCTAGCTGAGATAGAATTATGCAGAACCATTTTTTGTTGACAAACTGCATGACTAGAGGGGGCAGTTTAGACCCATTTACTTACGAATGGGTCGATTCCATTTATGCTTTATCTAATCGGGTCAAATGGATAAAAACAGAAAAAAAGCTTTAAAAGGAATTGGGTCAAAAAGGTCGAAAGTAACCCAAAGTGGAAATCTTATGCATAAAACCCCCTTAATCATTTTATCAAAAAGATTAAAGTTATTATCCAAACTATATAATTAATCATATTTGACAATAGTTAATTATTAGAAAAATAAAATTTTAAACAACCCTTTCGATCAGACCCATTTTCTGCCTCCATGCAGCACAGTGTGTATGTATGCACGTATTACCTCCTTAGACTGCGGAAGCAAATCATCCAATGCATCCAGTGCTGCTGCAATCCTTATTCGGCGACGCTGAAATAACAAAAAAGAAAAAGAAAACTAACAAACTAAATGTATTTGTTTTTGATGTTTGTTTTTTTAAGGACAAGAACTTAACAATTGTCTTATGTGTAAATATCAGGAAAAAAACAAATTGATATTCCAGTTGTGATATGTGTAACTATAAGTTATCTTAATATGGCCCACAATATATTAGTCTGCTGTTGGGAAATTAGACTTACACGGTCTGATTCAGAGGCCTTCCTTCTCAGATATGTCTTGCGTGATTTGGTTGGGATTTCTGAAGTTGATGCTGACATGTTTGATTGATGTTGAACAGCTTCATTTGGTACTTTCTGTTAAGGATAATAAAATAGCCAAATAGGATATTAATAATAGTGAATAGCATAAAAGATATATAGATTTTAGCGTGCGGCATTATGTAGTTGAGGGAGCTTGACTTTTAAGTGACCTGATAGGATATTTTATGTTGTGTTTCTTTATAATTGCTCACAGGCGCTTCATCATGTTGCTTCCCTGAAAGTTTTGCCTACAGGTAAAAATCATCAGTTGACTGTCCTGTATATGTATTTGAAACCGTAGAAGTCCAATTACACACATTATTATTATTATTATTATTATTATTATTATTATCACACATGCTTGTATCTATGAAATGTAGTAGGTAAAAACAATAGATAATCCCACAAATAAAAACCATAAACACTCGTATCATTAATTCAATTTCAAAATAGTCAATAACAACCGGAGAAGTGAAGGAACGAGTTAAAAGTGATACTTATTTACTTAATATACTTATAGCAAAACGGAATATTAGTATATTACTAGAAAGACCAAAATCCATTAGCACATCACACAAAAAAGAAAACAAACCCAAACCAATTTTTTCGGTTTTCTTAGAAACCATACCTATGGCTTTTCAATCTGTTTATTAGTATTCTGCACACCCCTAGTTGGGCTGCAAATAAATGGCAGCATGTTGAATAAAATGAAGAAAATTAAATCATATAAGAAAAGGTTCACGAGATGGAAATCAAACATATGGATTTGGCTCTGCTTGATAGGCATCCATGCTGGGAAAAGATTCTTTAGTAAAACTGCATCCAATTCCAGTGCTTTCATAAGGAACTCCTCCTTGCAAATTAGAGATTTCATTTCCTAATAGGTAATCAACATAATTTGGAGCCAAATGCTGGTATCCAATCCATTGAGGAAGAGAATAGTTATCATAATCTTCTGGTTTTACCAGATGCTGTTGGGAAAAGGTTTTTTCAGCTAAATAAGGAACATAATTGCAATTTCCTTGTACAATAGATGATGGCAACTGAATATCAAAATTATTTTGAAGAATATGTTCATCCATATTATCCAGAGCGAAAACTGCATTCACAGTAATTATAAAAACACAACTGCATTAGTAAAGAAACTGTAAACTAGCATACTCCAAAATGGAGCACATCAAATTCAAAATTATGTTCAAATGATCTATAATGACACAACAGAAACACTAAAAAGTCCGTGAGTTTGAGGAAAACATCTAGTTCCATGGAAAAAGTGTCGTCTAGTGCAAAATGACCCATATCACTTGAACGCCAATTCTGACAGTAACTTATATACTTAACACTGAAGAAATAAAGGGCAATCGAATGCTATTTCTTTATTTCACAAAAACAAGTCGGTAAACATGTTCTCCGGCTTCTCCCTGATACAACATCTACAAGCACATTAATAGAAGTGTTTTAACTTAGTTTTCTAGAAACCACTAAGCAGAGCTAGGTAGCTGATTGACCTCCTAGCACTCAATCGCCTAAGCAGGGGTTAAATCGTCAGTTATGCAGCTTATGCTTATGCTTAATAAAATGTAAATTTCGAGCTGTGCATATTAAAATCCTATATTACATTACTCTAAATGGCCATTTTCATTGCTTCATTGTATACTTACAATTACATGGAAATGATTGGAGTCAGCTTAAATTCCAGTTACATTTATAGTATAGTTAATTTAACAAGCAGTTGTTAAAAACAATAAGCAAGGGAGCTTAACTCCTGCACACAACTTTTGTGTATTCGAAACACAACTTTTCCTGCACACATATTGAACATAAAATCTATGATATTAACATCTCACTACACAAATTGCAGCTTCTTATTGAACAGATTAAGTATTTATTTGAATAATCTTAACTAAAACACACACGAAAAACGAACCGGTAACGATTATGATTAAGAAGAAACACGATTTTGCCTCAAAATGATAAAAATCAATGATCGATCCTGATACGTATAACGTATGCATAAGCACGAGCGATGATGTGAAGCAGAAGCTTAGTAGACAATGTGCAGTGAGGTGCAAGTGAATAGAAAGTGAGATTTGATGAGAGAAACTTACGTCGTGGTGACAGAATTAGGGTTTTGATCGAAACGATGTACGTACTGCGATTTTGGGGATTTGAATGTTGGCAGTTGGCAGTGGCACAGACGAACAGGTATTTTTCTTCTGTGTTTTCCGTACGTAAAATGTAACATAAATAGCATGCGGATTAGAAAGAAAAAAAGTTATTTATTTTGCGTATATCAAATATTTTTATTTATTATCACTGACTACTAACAGTAATGTGATACATTAGACCGTATCTAAGTTGTATTGTTATCTACGGTGGCGAAGTTTGAAAAAAAATCGTAGAGGCCATTGCTAGGGCTGGCCCAATAGGGTAGTTGGGCCAAGCAAGGGCTTAGGACCACCTAAAAAAAAATAGAAGCCCCCAATTTAAAAAAAAAAATCATACATGTAAATTTGGCATGAAAGCAATTGGGCTCTAGAGGGGCAACTGAGGTCTGACCAAGCGTGGTCCAAGGCTCCACGCTATTAATTTAGACGGCAATTTTGGAAATTGCGGATTTGGGGGAGTGGAATTAGGGGATTGGACGAACAAATGGAATATCAATCGTTTATGGGTTGGAACTCAGCAGAATCGCTAATTGTTCAATCGGTTTAGACTTGGAGTTTGACATTCAAGTGATTTCAGACTTTGGAGTCTGGACATTCAATCGATTTGGTCATTTGGACTTCGGAGAATAGAAGGCTTTAGCCGGCTAACATGATTAGACGGCTATAGCCGGCTATTTGAAGGCTTTAGCCGCCCACGTGTCACTCCACTATTGGTTCATACCATGTAAAAAGGAATGTGTGCACGGAAATTTTAGTCGGTTAAGTTTAGTTGTCTTAGCCGGCTATTGTGAAGAATGACCATGTGTTAGCCGGCTAAATAAGCATGTCCATTTTAGATAACTTTTTTAGTTAAATGTCAATTTTGACCAAAAAATATGCCATATCTTTATTATTTGTTTCTCTTTTTCTTGATTTATCACTTACTATTACCATAACAATTAATATTATCCAAATTTCAACTTTAAAAAATAATAAGGATTCATCAACTCATTACACATCTTTATTGTAATCATAATACTGTCTATGTAGCGTCTGCGTGGTTAACACTTTTTCATCACTATCATTAAACTATTAGGCTAAGGGGAGTACCCCGTGAAAACACCTTCGTGGTTGAGGTGGCTGGCGTCGGTGGCATAGAACACCACGCCCACCTAGCGTGGACCACGGCGTGGTAATGGATCCGTGGAGATATCCACGCTCGTGGATGAAGATGCAATTAGAGGAGAGAGCCGTTGGGTGGGGTGGGGCTCAAAATATGGACCCGAACCATCCCAATCCACCGAACAATCCCAACCAATCGAACACCAATCCGTTTTGGATACCTTCGCCGCGCTCCCACTCGATAGTTTTTTTATGTAATGTTTTTAGTTTTTATGTAATGTTTTTAATTTTTATTTAAGTAGTTATATAAAATTAATTAAATTAAAAAAAGAAAATGATGTAGCAACGTGAAAATGTAAAACAATTTCCCTCAAATATGGAGGAGTGTGAATAAACTATGAAATCTTATATGGTGTTGACGTGGAGAGGTGTGGAAAATATGGGTAGTAGTCTTAGCCATACATGCGTTCTTAGTTTCTAGATGTTTTCATTTGCAAGTCGATTGATCTTCTCCCGCGACGTTTTGTTGCGAATCTAAATATGTGTTCTAATTTTATTTTTTTTCGTATAAGCCGGGATATTTTTAAAAGATATTGGGCCGATCATGTGTAAAGGCTATGCAAGCAAATTTTATTCATTTAGATGTCTTGTAGACTATTAAAATACTATCTAATCGTTTCTTTATCATCTTCATAGCAACTTATATGATTAAAAAATGTGTATATATTGTTTTTACACAAGTGAAACATTATTCATTCAATCTAGATAACAAATCATATTTTAAAAATAGTTTTACGAGTGTTAAAATACAAAATTTGATTGAAACGGATTGCGTTGATGTTTTTAGTTTTTTTTAAACGTTTCGATATAACTTTTTTTGAAAACGGCGTTGTATTTAAAATCAATTTTTTTTATCGTAGCATATATCGAGTGTCATTACCGTTGTGGTACCGTGACAAGCCGAACCTATTACGAGCGAACAACATCATTGCTGATATTGATATTACCGGAACCAGTACCAATTCAAGAAAACCACTGCCATCATCTTCCTCCACCGCACCCTTCACCTCCGTCCTCCTCCCCACTCGCTCCTATGCCTCCACCACCACCGCCAAATTTATACTTCTTCCCCGACACATCTTCTCTGGCTTCCGTCTCCATTCGTCTTCTTTGTTCTCCAGCTTTACTGGTTTCAAGGCAGTGGTGGTGGTGGTTTGAAACTGGGAGCAGATCGGAGCTGTGGGGAGTTGTGGAGAGCAGATCGATGGAGATCATGGGCAGACTGAAAATCATGGGAGCAGATCGGTACGCAATCGAAACTGTGGGGAGCAGATCTGAGCTGTGGTGGCGATGGTAAAGCCAGAAGGCTGTATGTTTGCAGTTAAAGAAAGTGTCTCTTTCCCCTTCCACTGATATAAAGGGTTGAGTAGTCAAATATATAATAATTAAGATATCTAGATAAAATCTTGATTCTGTACATGTTTGTTGTGATCTACAATTTGGAGTTACTTATCGCTATCCATCATATTAAAGAAGTTGTTTGTGTAGGGTGCTCCAAGTGAATCAAAAATGAAAAATATTCATGTTCTACAGCTCTGATATGAAAAATATAATTTTTTGCTGCCAAAACTTTGTTTTTGTTGCAGGAAAAGAGAGTGGAGTATATGGAGAGGGAGGATAATGTGGAGTAGAGAGAGAAATGGATAGAGGATATGTTTCATTTCAGGGGTATAATTGTCAAATAAGAAAAGTTAATAGAAAAATACTGATTGGTTACAAAATTAAAACTATTGGACTAAAAAGTTAAATTTAAACTTTTGGACTAAAATGATTAATTTTGTTAAATCATAGGGACTAAAACCGTATTTAACTCAAAAAAGAATTTATATAATCAATATAAAATCTTTGCTATTTGTTTGTCGTCGTCGACAAACTCAAACGGTGTTATATTCTTCAGGGATGGACCGTACAACTTCCTTCCCAATATTGATGTTTCGCAATCACTGATGACTAAACGACCGTTTATTAATCATGTGAGCACCGCTTCCTCGTCTACACAAGGCGAGCCGTCAGCCAAGTATTTTATTGGAGTGAGCTCAATTAGGGTTAACAATAGATCCCTAACGTTAAACACTTCATTGCTCTCGATTGACAATGAAGGAAACGGTGGGTCCAAAATCAGCACCGTTAACCCTTACACAGTACTCGAGACGTCAATCTATAATGCATTGACTACGGCTTATATAAGAGAAGCCGCAGCCATGAACATTACTAGAGTTGCGTCTGTAGCCCCTTTTGACGTTTGCTTTAGCACCACAAATGTGTTGAGCACACGTGTGGGGCCCTCAGGTCCATCGATCGAGTTAGTTCTTCAAAACGAGAGTGTTGTATGGATGATAACAGGATCAAACTCTATGATGCAAGTAATTGATAACGTATTATGTCTTGCGATCGTTAACGGGGGATCGAATCCGAGAACGTCGGTTGTGATCGGAGGGTATCAACTAGAGAACAATCTTGTTCAATTCGATCTTGCTACTTCAACCCTAGGGTTCAGCTCGACTTTTTCGGAGTCTGAAATAAAAAACGCCATTTGGCTATGCGCCGGTGGAAAGGCTCCTGGTCCAGACGGGTTCTCCTTCGACTTTGTAAGAAAATTCTGGAATGTTCTCAAATCCAAGTTTATGGGGTTCTTTAAATGTTTTGAAAGGCGGAAATCCATTGCAAAAGGATCTAATTCATCCTTCGTTACTCTTGCGCCTAAAGGTTCTGATCCGGAATCAATTGATGACTTCAAACTTATTTCCCTCATAGGTTTAATGGCTAAATCTCTTGGTAAGCTTCTTGCCCTGAGACTGCAGAAAGTGGTAAGCTCGGTGGTTGGTAATGAGCAGACGACATTTATGAAAGGCAGACACATATTTGACGGGCACATTTTAGTTAACTCCTTACATAGTTGGGCTAAAAAATCTTCGGTTAAAATCATGCTTTCCAAAGTGGATTTTGCCAAAGCAATTGATTCGTTTAACTGGAACTTCTTAGATAATGTCATGCTTCAAATGGGTTTTGGTTCTCGGTGGCGAGCTTGGATTAAAGGGTATCTTAAATCGGGAAGGGCATCTGTTTTTGTGAACGGCTCACCTACGGACGAATTTCCTATGGAAAGGGGGGTTAGACAAGGTGACCCTATATCCCCTTTCCTTTTCATTTTGGCCATGGAGGGTCTATCAGCTATGATGAAAAGTGCAGCTCAGAAAAGGCTATTCAAAGGTGTGTGCTTACCAAATAACGGCCTAATTATCACCCACTCCATGTACGCTGACGACGTTTTCTTCCTCGGTGAATGGGATAAAGAAAACGTTTCTAACCTGAAACGTATTCTTCGCTGTTTTTATATTGTCTCAGGCCTTAAAATCAATTATAAAAAGTGTAGGTTGATTGGTGTGGGCGCCTCTACCCAGGAAAGAATTGAGTTTGCAGAAATTATGGGTTGTAGACAAGAGTCCCTTCCAATTCAGCACCTTGGATTACCTATTGGGGCTAACATGCGGCTGGCTAAGAATTGGGAGCCAGTGGTCGCAAAAGTAAAAGAAAGGCTTAACTCCTGGAAGGCGAAGACATTATCATTCGGAGGAAGGCCCACGTTAGTAAAGGCGGTGCTTGGTAGCTTACCGCTATATTTCCTCTCAATGTTTAAAGCTCCGTTGAAGATCCTAAAAGAGCTTGAGGCCACGAGACGTCGCTTTCTTTGGGGTGGGAATAATTCCAAGAAAAAAAATACATTGGGTGAAATGGGACAACGTTATCAAACCGAGAAGGTTACGTGGATTGGGGGTGGGGAGCCTTCAGACTATGAATCATGCTATGTTAACCAAGTGGAAATGGAAGGCGATCAATGATCCGGATTGATTGTGGGCTCGCTGTATCAAAGCTATTCACAAATCTTCTCTTGAATCTCTTTTGGACCTGCATAGGAAATCTCGGATGGACAACTGGTCGGCTATTGTAACTTCTGGGCAGGAGCAGGGAGGCATTGGGGAATCAATTAACAACCGTTTTCGTAAACGCATTGGGAACGGGGCTTATTCTTCGTTTTGGAACTTGGCTTGGTTCGGAATGATTCCGTTTCGTAGGTTATTCCCCGCCTTATATGAGCTTGTTCGAAACAAAAAGTGTCGGATTGGAGATAGAATTATAAGCACGGGATCGGGGTCAGTAACTTTCAAATGGGATTGGAAAAAGGGTGCTGAGAGTCAAGCCCGGATTGAGGAGATTAGCGACCTGGAAAACATGATTAAAAGCTACGGATTCATTGAGGGTCCGGATAAATGGGTTTGGGAAGGTAATCCGTCTGGGATCTTCTCCACTGATTCTTGTAGAAGATGGTTAGAAGATAACACGATGCAGGAATCAAAAGTAGATGTGCTATGGCTAAGCTGGGTTCCCCTGACAGTCCGGTGTTTTGTGTGGCGTCTTCTCCGGCACCGGCTGCCGATGGCATTGGCGTTAAAATCGCGTGGCATCCCTATCCAGTCTGGCCGATGCTCCCTATGCTTACTGGAAGAGGAGACTGAAGATCATTCTTTCATCCGATGCCCGGTGGCAAAAAGTACATGGTGTGGAAAATCCAACTGGATGAAAATTGACGTTACGAGGCATGCTTCTATAACCGAATTGGCGGATCTCATCAGGGGCACGTAGGGATCGAATAAGGTAAAGAAAATTCGGGCGTTAATTATTTATAGCACTTGTTGGATAATATGGAAAGCAAGGAACAAATGGATCTTCTCCCATTTAAGAACATCCGTAGAAAATATGGTAGATGAGGTAAAAGTGCTTTCCTTCTCGTGGCTGGAAAATAGGGGTAAGAAAATTCACTGCAAATGGGAAGATTGGTTGGTTAACCCTATAATTGGGTTGGGTTAATCTGTATAGATCTAGTATATTGGTTGTAATGTTTTCTTTTTTTCCTTGGCTGGTTAAATTTGGGTTCATGCTTTTTGACATGTTTTGTATTTAGGGTGTTGCTAGTTCTTCGCTAGCTTTTCTATGATTATTTCTCATTATTGTTGTTAAAAAAAAACTACTTGCCCAAACTTCAACTTTACTGTGAATGCATAAACATGATTAATATGTTGTAAACAAATAAAATGAGTGATATCAATAAATTATTTCATATATTGCATATGATTTTAATAATTAATCTTGTAAATTAAAAAATCGAGCTCGATCTCAGCTCATTAAAAGCTCGGATATAGTTAAGTTTGCATTGAAACTCATTTAATAAACGAGTTCGAGCCAACTCTTTATGTACTGAGCTTGACTAGACTTGTGGGCCTAAACGAGGTTATTATTTATGAATAACAAATTTTTATTTTATCTTATAAAAAACCGACTACAATAACTCTCTAACTGTTATAATGAAACATTAACTCGCTAACATCTATTTATATACTCACTCAAACTTTATAAACAAAAAATCTAATAACTTTAACGCGATCATTAAACAACCTAATAAAACCCCTTTTAACATATGGTATGACCCAAGATAGTAATTGAGCCAACAAATATCCTTGGTATATATTTAATATTTAGCATAATGACTTATGTCTCTAGACCGAATTAACTTATTTTCGAGTTTATGAGAGCAGCAATCTGTATAATAGAATAACAATAATCTATAAGTCGGTCTATCCGAGTCAACATTATCCTCAAAATAATTAAATAAATATCTAAAATGGAAGTAGATAAATATACAAACAATATCTACACAAGATATTTTGCCTTTTGATAATCTAAATAAAAGATATTATACGTTTTAGATGCAGCGTATGTTATCATCTATTTTATTCCATAGTAGTTCAGAATTATTTTTCCTACATTCTTTAATAACTTGTATCGAAGAATATACACTATATTATTTTATGTTACGGTGTAAAATTCATTCAAAATGGTGTTTTAGTGATACAAGTCATCGAAACACAAATATATAAGTCGTCGAAACTGCTCGAAGGTCTTGTTTTTTTATAGTATTTTTCACTTAGAACCTTTAAAATATGATGTTTTATAAAATTCTGGATTTGCCATTTCGACGTACTTATTTTTATCAGCGTTTCAACTTGAATTTTGTTCGCGAGGTGAATACCAATGTATAGTTCGTCGAAATCAAGCCTTACAATTTTTAACACCCTCATCACAACAAATGGATTTCGCACACTAGTTTGGTTCAAATTGTGTTTGTTCCTACATACTTAAACATGTTAATTGTTAACACAATTATGGGTGTCAAATATTCATTTGCAAATCGATTAAACTGAATTAAAACTGTTTAAAACCAAGCCGGATTACATTTTTGATTTTCAGTAAAACTGAATTAGATAATAGGATTTCGATTCTAGAAAACTCAGTTCGGTTAAAATGTGAAGCCCGATTTCCAATATTGGGTTATGGGCTTTTTTATTTGTGCGCGCCATTAAAACATTTAGCATATTACAATACCAAGAGGCTGAAATCCGAACAGATAGACCTACCTTATAAGAATTCAAGTTTTTCAGTTTCAACCCGAAATCAAAACCAAACAAAATTAGAATTCGGTCTATCAAAATTAAACTTTTAAAGTTGGATACAATTACAGTACGCGTCAAATTCAATAATTCAATAGATTTATCAGATAACGCATAATAAATTTAATATTCCATCATCACATACCAAATAATCATATTTGATCTTAATACTACTATCTTGACTATCATCAAAAGACAATTGATGCATCAATTTTATGTAGTCTCTACTCATTATCTCCAAATTCAATTTCAGAACCAATAAATTGACAGTCCAACCACCTGCAAGACTATAACATCTTCTAAACCTTAAAAACCTATGCCTACCAGAAAAATAAATAAATCAGTATCGTAACACCACAATACACGACATACCACAGTGATCCAACAGTCGTTAGCCGCCAGAGCTCCACCCGAGTGTACACAACCTTTGCCTCTTTGTATTATCTCATTATGGGAATACATTTCTATAAAAATCAACTTTGTATACTGATTATGGAAGATCATATGTGTGAATTGATGGTAAATCATTTTTATCTGCGTCTGCCGTTCTTCTCAAAGTTCTTTTTATCAATGCTTATTCTGTCGGCATACATAGGAAGACGAACAATATCGTTGATCTCATTCAATACAACTTCTTCTGTGATATTATCCTTGATGCTCCTCATAACCTACATCATTGAATTGCAAAGAGTTGGTCACCAAAATAATTGTAGTGTATCCTAAAAGTGGAAAATGCATAATGTTGGTTAACATATCAAAATGGATAATTTTTTGTATGGGTCAGGTTGGGGTGACTCGAATATTGTCAAAATGGATACATCATTTCTAGATTTCAATTAGTTTGTCAGGTATGGTTACAAATAGTGTAATATTTAAATAAAAATCTAACAGTTTTAATAAAACAATTTAAGAGGTTAAGATGCACAAAATAGAAATGAACTTTAAAGTTTTTCCCAAAGTCTAGGAAGCAATTATAAATAAAGCGTATAATAGAAACCAACTTACATTTTGTTACTAATTTTAGCAACCAAGTTACTTTTTATTCCTGATCGTGACAACAGACAACCTGTAGCAGGTCAGTTTGCTTATTTTCTTTTAAATTGTTCAGGCCACGTCATATTTGTCGTTTTTAGATCATACATACATGCCACATGACATATAATGTGATATTTAATAGTATTCTTAAAGTTAAACTCAAGTGAAATCATTTTTCAAACTTGTGTTAAAACTTTGCTCAAGTAAGCCTTTGTCGCATATGTGGCATGTGATCTAGCGGCTTGCATATCAACAATTTAGAGGTAAAATCAGTTAGTTGCTATTTTCCACAATAAATTGTATTTTGCGCCTAATTTAAAGTTAGTTGCTAAAATCAGGAAAACATGTAACGTTATTTTGTATTTCGTGAACTTGGCACTAAAAGATATACCATGAGCGACTTTAACCCATTTGATACATTTCCTTCTACACAAATTTATAGTTTACCTTTTTGACACTTAACCATAACCCGAACCAACCCATTCATAAGTAAACAGACCAAAACTGCCACCAGCAAGTGTTGTCTAGGATGGTTAAGAGAAGTAGACCTTTTTGAAGGTTATAAATTCATTTGGTGTTGATTTGTCAGGCCGCATTCGCATAAAGACCCAAACATATTCCTCAGAATCCCATGAACATTCAATTATCTTTCCTGATAATGAAAATATATCTACCGATGGATCTGCAAATCATACCCAAGAGTGATCAAGATAATGTAAGTAAATGTATATTATAGACTGTTTTCAGCTATTTTTCATAACTAATATTTCCATATTTGGGTCTCATTTATATGAGGTGGCAAACTGAGCTGGTCAGACACATTGGTTAACACTTAAGCCGTTAAAATGGGTAAATTTTAGTTATTGGTCCATCCGAGTTGACCCTTGACACTTTTTGTACCAAAAAATGTTATTATATAAGTGATTAGTGTCAAATATGATTAGAAAAAATAAATTACTTCAATGATAATCTAATAATTTAAATAAAATGATTAAGAAGGTTTAATGTAATAGAAACACTTTGGGAGACTTTAACCCATTTGAAGTGCTTCCTTTTTTTGCTTCTCTTTTTTTTTTTACATTTTGACTCGTTAGAGATAAAGCATAAATGGGTCAAACTTGTGTTTCATGGAAAAAAAAATTTTAATTTTGCAATTCAACACTTTTCTAGAGCTAATGAATGTAATCAAATAAATAACTCACCTCTAAAAATGACCTGGTTTCCATCCATTGGCTTCTTTCTCCCACGCTCGTTTATAAAAAGCATAGGGCGGTTATCGTTCCCCACCTGTCAAGATATACGCTTGCTTAGATGAAGTTAAATGAAAAATATATATATATATACAACTCTAATAAAGAACACAGACACACATCTTTTTACAACCTCCAAGAGAAAATCAACAGAGTTCATTTCAGGATACTTCCACTTCAAAAGACCTTCATGCGTGTGAGGCACATATGGATCGTCCCAACCCTATCAGTGAAAAACCATTAGTTGTGATAAACGTAGGAACAAGCTGGCAGTGGAGTGGAGCCCACCCACCAGATAAAAATTTATCTCAAAATAAATCATGTAAAATAGAAGAGGGTGTTTGGATGTATGTTATGAAAGTGATTATGTAGAATTGGATGAAAGGAATATGATAAATCAACTGTAATAGAACGGATTGTAGGACATTATGTGCGGGTGTTCATTTGTTGTTTGAAGTTGTAGTAATAAGTAGAGGTGGAAAAATAGGCAGGTTGGTTCATGGGTCAAAACCGATAAGTTATTTGTACATGTCCAAAGGGGTCGGGTAAGGCTTACCCAATGCACTTTTTGTCCTTAATATTAATCGTTTTTATCAGAAAAAGTGTGTTAAAATACAAGAATTATATTATTTCAATAATAATCTAATTTTGAATAAAATGATTTATCAGGCGTTTCCTTTTAAGCTACCTTTAACCAATTGGTCCAACTCAGCCGTTTCCTTTTAAGCTACCTTTTATGTTTTACCTGTTTGACTAGTGAGAGATAAAACATAATCTAAATCAACTCATTCATAAGTAAACAGGTTGAAAATGGAGTCATATGTTTGAGAGTTTGATGGATCCTTATTATTTAAGAAACTAATACTTCATGTGACGAAAAAGCATTCTTGTGAGAAAAAAGAGAGACGTTTGATAATCATTTTTGTTGTGGCTAGTATGAGAAGATTATTTGAACAAATAATCATATAAATAGAGCAGAAATTTTTTATCCATAAAATGAACAAAACTGACATTCTTGTGAACTAAAAAGGAGGCATGCCTTGTGACATGGGAGTAAAATTCTATCTAATCAGGTTAAAAGAAGTGGTAATTAGGTAATTTTATTTTAACCTTTGATAACCAGTTTTATTGTAGCCGTCACTAGTAGCTAGTATAAAACTAATTATTCGAACAAGTAATCTAATAATCAGAAAGATAATTTTTTTATCCATACATTAAAAACTGATTAATGCATTCTAAACATAAAAATAATTGATAATCACCTGGAAAATAAGGCCATCGGATGCATGGGAAAGGCGTGGAATGAACTCTTTAAGAAGCTTAGGTACAGCAGAAAGTATGTAAAAGTCTTTCCTTCTCACCTAAACGGATATTTAATTGTTAAAAAATAAACCATAAACATAAAGAAAGAAAAAATTAAGATCAAGATCTAATAATAAATAATGGCCATATTGCGCACCCTAAATAGTTCCAAATCATATCTGTAGTACGGGTTTCTACTTTTGAACAAACGATCTCGCTCGATGTTCCTAGGTTTAACTACTTCATTCTCAAGTATCTTCCACCTGTCACTAAAAGGATGCTGAAATGACATTGAAAATTCAACTTTGAGCTTCAAGTAGAGTATCTTTAGCAAAATAATTACAAAAACAAAAGGGTAAACTGCACGAAATAGAAGCGAACTTTTTAGCAAACAGATTTTAATTATGCTCAAATAGAAACCAACATACAATTTATTACTGTTTTAGCGACCAAGCTCGTTTTAATAGATTCTACTGTAATTCTGTAAATTGCTGATGTGGCAGTTGTTGATACCATGCCCATCGCCACATTAGATGACACACATGCAAAAATGCTTATTTAATATGATGAAACCAATTTACTTACAAGTGTCGAAAATGATCTTTGAAAAAAATATATTTAAAAATAATTTTTAAATATCAAATCAGATGTAACGTGGCACATGCATATACACTAACACTAATGCCCCGTCAACAACTTCTGAAAAGTCAGCAAAAAAAGACCTGCCACGGCAAGCTACCGGTTGAACCGGTCATTCATAGCTACAATTGGTAAAAAAATGTAAGATCAGCAATAACATATACGTTTCGGTTTGTGTATTGGTTAAAGTTGTTTACTCAAATCGAGGAAAATGTAAAGTTCGTTTTTATTTCATGTAGATTGCCCAAATTAAAAACTTAACAACCCAAAGAACGCTCTCATTAACAATTCAATACTAGGCTTCAAGTATTATATCCCTATTGCGGACATGACCTAATCAACTTAACCAGAGTCATCTAACAATGTAGGTGGCAAATTCGATCCATTTACTAACAAATGTGTCGATTTGGGTTATGTTTTATCTATAAAAAAACTAGCTATAAAGAAAACATGAAAAGTGGGTCGAAAGCCACCCAAAGTCATCTAAAACTATAGGTGGTACTTTTGACCCATTTACTTATAAATGGGTCAGCTGGTGTCATATTTTAACTCAAATAGGTGAAATAAAAAATTGCTCTTAAATGGGTTAAACAGTCCGGAACCCGTCCAAACTCCTAAATGCATCTTTAATGCATATAACCACCTCAATTGTAACACTATAGTTTTTTTTTTACATTTAACGCGTTATTTATATAAAAATGAACAAAAATGGAAGGAAAGAAGTGTTTGTGGGTCAACCGGCCCTAGCCCGTGTCGATCATTGCTAAAAAAATTCTTTTGACCCAAACATGTTACTCTCCCCGTCCTGCCTGCCCATTTAGCCACTCTACTAAACAGTAATGCCAACATATATACAAATTCATGTTAGATTGTTATAAAAACCTCATGCATCAGAGAAACTATGGATCATGAACCGTAAAACTTTAGTAGCATAATACAATCTAGTCAACAACTCAGGGCGTATAAAATAAAAGGAATTAAGAGAGAAGAGATTTACATCTACGAGTGATGTTTTGTTGATTGCTATTAGATCATAAATGAGATATCTCCTTTCCTGCTTGTGTGTGCTTGGATCAGTGTCAACTATCATTTCTCCATCAAGTAAAGTATAACTATGAGTGTTTCCAACTGTACCCTAACAAAAAAGCATGTCAGATAATATCATCCAACAGGAAGTACAAAATTATAGATACTGGAAACCTAGGTACCTCATTCCTATTGGTGATAATCTTGTCAATTTGGGTTATATTTAACTGAAAACATATAAGCTTTAATATTCAAGTCGATAATAAAGCATTTTCAACCTCTTTAAGTGTTTTATTCAAAAATATAAGGACCGTTGTTTTAGTAGTAGTTTTGGGCACTCCGCAAGCCCACGTATAGAAATCATGCCCTATAAAGTGAAGACCTAAACAGAAATGGACAAAAAGTTGATTGGACGGACCAAAAAGGTCCTTAATGTTGAAAGGTAATGTTATCTAATACGGGATGGATGGAGCCTATTTTGAAGGGAGGTGAACTTTTACACCACTAAATTGCACCACAAAGTACAAGATCAAAAGCACATGGTACAACAAATAAACACCAACTTTAGTGATGTACAAATCAGTTTTACTAGTATGCAAAGCAATTCCCAATTTTAAGCGAATACTACCTCATTAACGTTTCCGCATGGAAACCGCAATTGAACACTTCGAAAATTGAAATTTCTATCAATTAAGTAACATCCATTCCAAGTTATTAACATCATATATCGTGTCCCGTCAGCTTTCCATGTGGCATAATAGTACCGCTGTCTCAAAAGTTGTAAGTTGTCCCTGAATCAAGACAGTTAACATTATAAGAACCTTGAAGAATAACATTAAACCGCATATCCTAAATGAGTCTCTGGAACACCAAAACGTGTTTCTGTGAATTTCCTAAATATAATGATGTCCCTTGATGTATGCTCTAAAATTTAAATATTAAACTGCACCTGCTGAGAGAAACAGGGTGTGATCCTGGAAATCGTGGCTTTCCTCGTCCCTGAGGATTAAAAAGAAGAAACAAAAAGGAGTAAACTTTGTCTCTACATACATATATGATAAACCCCAAAACAACAAGAAACCCACATGAAAAATCCAGCATCTTTATCTTTAATATTTCTTACTACAATGCATATGGTATTCTGAATAAGCATTCCCAAGCAAAACAAACAAACTAACGTACCCAGTAAAATCCCACTCATAGGATCTAGAGAGAGTAGGATGGGGGCAAACCTTTCCTCTACCCATAGGATAGAGAGGTTGCAACCGATAAGACCCCCAGCTCCAAAAATAAATATTCCAAAACAAAGGTAAAATCAAATACAAACACATAAGATTTAAGGGTCCCAAAAAACTTACCCGTGCAGTCAACTTAAGAACTTGATTACAAAATTGCCTCAATGATTCTATTTCATTAAATGGCACGGCATCTCCCAATATATCATCATTTGTCATCTGGCTTGCTTGCACATCATTATCCTGCAAACTCTTATAATTAGAAGATTCAAGTACAACTTTGGCCCATTTACTTTTGATATGGGTTAATTTAGGTTATGTTTTATCTTATAGACAGGACGAACGGGTAAAATAAAAGAAAATAGAACGTGTCAAACAAGTCGAAAGTCGCCAAAAGTGCATTGTAAACCTCCCAAGTCGTTTTATTCAAAATTTAAATTATTAACAAAGTAATCAAACAATAGTAATTATACTTTTGACACGCTATTTATTAATAGGGAAATGCTAACCATTTACCTTAGGGGTATGGCTAACAATCACTTTGTGATTATTTTATTACTTTTTGGGCAAATGTCGCTAAATATTAATCAAGTTTCACCATCATTCCACCTAAGTCATTTCAAACTTTATTTAAGAGGGTTAACACCAACTTTTTCAATCTTGTGAATTTTTTTTGAAAAGTTGACCTCCGGTCAGTATTACATGGTTATGTATGCTCACATGGCATGCTAATTGTGTAAAATAGTACCAAACTGATATCATGGATGCCCTTGTGTGAAATAGATGATGAGATGCCATGTCATCACTTGTATACAATTGGGATGTCGTGTCAGCGATTTCAAACAATTAGCATGCCACGTCAACATATGTATAATACATGTTGTAAGTTAACTTTCGAAAAATTTCACTAAGTAGATACTAGGCTGGAATGGGAATGGGTATCAATTTCTAAACCTGCCTCCTTTTGCAGGTATGAGAGTCCCCTGTTTTTGTGAATAACATTCCTAATACCAAAATCCAAACCCTCAAAGCGAACATCTTATATTCCCTCATCCCAAGCCCTCTATCCAAACACACTAAATATGTGATCCGGATTACATACCTGCAAACCAGCAGTTGCATCATCATCACGATCAGGTGACCTCTTCCATTCTGGGGTTTGTGGGCATACAAAACTTCTAGGCATTTGTTCACCAAAAAGACTGAATAAATCATCAATATAATCTTGCTTGTAGATCCCTGGAGGGCGTGCTTCAGAAAATATATGTATCGCCTGCGTGAGTCCCAAACATACATAAATTCAAATTTAATTTTGTCAAAGAGTAAGACCACATAAAAAGTTTTCTTTTAGTCAAACTTACCTCTGTGACAGAAGCAGATTCTGACCGTATAAGAAAATTAACAATCATATAACCTGTCCGATTATGACCATGCGTACAATGCACAAGAGCATACTTATTTGATTGAGCATGTTGGGAGCTGAAACGGGTCACCTAAAAAAACATAAATGCAAATTTTAGTAACATCCCATTTTGATTAATACCAAAATTCTCGAAAACAAACAAACAGAATGAAAGAATCTAGTGAAAATATAACAAGCCACTTGAACATATTGTTCAATGGTACTACAAGAACCAGATATTTATTGTGGTATTCGACTCTTCTATAGGAGAAAAAAAAACTAAAATAAAAGAGAAAAGTTGAAGGTGTGAAGTTGTATGTGTACTGCACATCAACTAGAGGTGGTAAAATGGGCAAATTGGGTAACAAATCACAACAGGCAATGTTTTGTATGGGTTGACCCAAAACACTTTGTCCAATACTCCAACCTTCTGAGGTGTCAAATATAATTATATAAACTATGGTTATACTATTACAATAATAATCCAAAAGAACTTACTAAGGCGATTTGGGAGGTTGTATACATAACTGCTACACTTGGGTCAACTTTCAACCCATTTCACCAATTTGACCCGTTTCCTTAGTGTTATATTTTGAGTTTACCCACTTGATCAGTTAGAAATAACGTATGACCCAAATCAATTCGATCATACAGACAAGAACAGTGAGACAACGAAAGCCTACCTCCTGAATAAATTTTTCTACAGACTCGTTATCAGGCACTGCATCTCTTCCTGCACACCTGATCTGCATTTAAGGGAGTAGAGAAAATTAATTAACTGACTTAAACGACAATTAGAACAAAAACCCAAACGTAGGTATTTGATGGTCTAACCTTCAAATATTTAATACCTTCTCTTGTCCAATCTGACTCGCGATAGTACCGATTAGTATTTGTTAGATCTATTACTAAACCTAGCTGAAAAGGATGACATAATCACATTATTAGAACAACTGAAGACCAATAAACAAGTCGAACTGGTAAATCACCGACCAAAAGACAGAAAAAAAAATGAACAGGTCAGGCTGGGGTTGAACATGTAACTTAAGAGTTTTAATTGAAATAGGTTGGGTCAAGTTGGGCAAAGAAACGAAGACATTTCTCTTATTTTTTAACAGCTAATGTGCTAAAATGATAACAAAAGGCTATAATATTACAAATTACAAAAGAATAATATAACCTTTTTCTACTCAACCTCGTTAGGAAGTTTTTATGCATATTAATACAGTTCAGATGACTTGTAACCCGTTTCCTTTTAATTAAATCCTTTTACGCATTTGATTAGTTATAAATGGGTTGAAAGTGTTACCTCTAGGAAAAACTATCTTATTCTAAGTCACCTTAAAAGATACTTACTTCTCTCCCTAAACTTTTTTGCTGATGAATTGCTTGTTGAGGAGAATATCTTTTATGAAAAGGAATCTTGTCGTTAAAAGAATCTCCAAGAGGGACTTTTGAAGGGATGATAAAACTTACAGCATCCCCATATGGAGGGCAGTCCAACCAACCTACAGGGCAAAACCGTATTATTACATTTGACTTCAGTTTTTACTTATCAAGCGTGAATACTCCTTTATTCTATTCAGGAAAAGAAAAATATTACAGAAAAATAGAATCATATATATTTGAAAACACATGTCACCTGGAGGAAGGCTATTTCGGTCAAAGAATCCATCGTTATTATTCTGGAATCCATGGCTACGCTTAGATGGCTGAGACATGTGCATGGGATCCACATAACTTCTTTTTGATCCCTTATTTCTTCTTTCCTGTTATTACGTTTACATAAAACATGATTCAGCAATTAAAACTCTAAATACTTGGTTTCAATACTATCATGTGCACTCACATAATAGGTAAGGATGGGACACTTGAACGATTGTCAATGTGTACAAATTCGATATATGTTTTATGCTGATGAGTCAAGCATATGCAAATACAGAGCATTTCAAAATTACCCTTACATACAAATTTTCATCAAATAAACTAAAAATAATTGATCTTAAATTTTATTTCCATAAAGTTCCTTCAAGATGAAAAAAAGGAGTCAGTTTCCCTGATATCAATATCTGAAATTACAGTAAAGAAACTACTAATACTGTTATAACAGCTGCAAGGCTGCAAGCCTTTATCCAAATAAGACTGCAAAAACAGTCACATCTTATAATAAAGATGCATTATGAAAAATATCAAGCAACTGAAAGAAATAACAGGCTTCTATAAGCTTCCCTTATGAATTAACATCAAGGTGACTATAAGTATATTAGGAAAGCAGACTCCATCACATTGGTTATGGTTATAAAAACCAGCTATTCTACAAAACCACAATATACATGTTATAAAAGTAGGCAAATATTGAACATAACTATTTCCACTTGTAAAAAAGTATTCTCTGTATTATTTAAAAAGATGTGGAAAGAAGTTTCTTATATTGAAAAAAGCACGATCATACACTCTCATAATCACACAAATTCTTATATCATGGAAAAACTCCTCTTCTTATTAAATAAAATATGCTCACAAGATTAACAAGGCATGACACTGAGCCAATAATTTCAAAATACTAATGATAAGTACATGTCAGATCATCTGTCCTTCATAAAAAATAGGTATTTAATTTTCTAAACAAGTAAAATCTTCTGTTTACGTCTTCACAGAATTTTCTGAAAAGTAAGAGACACGATTAAATCTTAGTCATATGTTGCACATCATAGGAGCTCTAAGCATATCACATTCAAAAGAGGCAACGTAAAATCTTTAGTTTTCCTTCCCATGATGAGATATTGACCTAATTTTATAATAGGAAATTAGCATAAAAGAAATGCCTTGATTTATGTTCTCCCTGCTCTACAAAATTAGTAGAGTGAAACAAGGTATTCAAGCAAGACTTCATATAACTAAGTAAATGTCCTATATGAATATGCATATATATCATACAAAAATATAAAGATCAATACTTGTTCCATGGTCTCAAAGCTGCTCACACTCTCCCTTCCAGTGAACTGATATTTCACAGTATCCATACGTATTGAGTCATCTTCTTCTGGTAAAGGTGAGGCATTCAAGTCCATGAGTTGAATCCCCACATTAACAGAAAGATTTGATGATATCTAGATCCAACTACTCAGAAACAGCTGAAATTTAAAACACCAAAAACCCAATCAACAAAACACACCAATCATGATAAGTTATAACTGCTAAGATGGTGTTAATGTAAAACCATGTTGATTCCATGAAACTATGAAATCACAATTATGACTGGATTAATACAACTGTGTTGATCTTGGAAGTTGGAACGAAGGTTATTGGCTAACATGTTAAAATATAGTATAGTATTGTAAAGCATCACATATTAAATTGCTCTCATTGTATCATTATTCGTTGATCTTGGAAGTTGGAACCAATGTTATTTGTATGTTAAAGTATAGTATCGTGTTATTATTTGTGTATACTTATAATTTCTCCACCTGCGTTCGTTAATCTATCATAATATGTAAAGAGCCACATGTGAAGAATAAATAATATTAGCAAGAATTAACTTTTCAATAACCAAATATCCAAGTTAAATTCAGTGAGAAAAATAGAACTAGCTATTACAATTAAAGGTCAAATAAACCCTATATTAGCTTAAATTGATTATTAAGAACAGATTATCCACAAGTGAAGAAAACATATGTAGAATAGTAATTTATGCCCAAAATTACTCTTCTAGTCATCATGAACGAACAACAAATCCAAATTCCAAAAACTTCGAACTGCTAAAAACTTAATACTTAATCAATTAAACACTGTACTCTCTCTTTCTCTATTTCAACTTAAAACCAACAGATCGTGAAGAAACTTCATATCAAACTGAAGTAAATAGAGATTTTAATTGTAATCGAAGAATATACACAAAACATGGTGGAAATCAACTACGATTTGTAGGATTGTATGAAATTGAAAGCAATTCAGTAATCAGATCAATCACAGGAACCATTACAGTAAATCGAATTGAAGGAGCGCACCGTGAAATTGGAATTTGGATTCGGATTTAGACGAATGTTATTTTTAGGGTTTTTGCCCGCCAGGCAACTGATGATATAGAGGGGCGAAATCGTACAAACAGGCAATTGAAAACCGCCTATCTAATGAAGCCACGCAGGCGGTGCATGAAACGTCGTCGTTTCCCCGCATCTAAGTTAAGTAAACGTTTTGAGTTTTACTGAATCGGTTGTGGCACACCGCCACACCCACAATTCCTTGATAAGTTGTTTTGCTAATATTAAATATCAGTTAAGAAATCTTCTTTATTACACGGATCGAATAAATGTAATTAACAATTATAATTGTAATGTTATATATTTAATAATAAATATATACATCTATATCTATACATACTAATAAATAAAGGTTTTGTAGTGTCACATGTCATTCTCATGTTCATCCTTAACATTTTTTTCTCGCATCTCTCTCATAATTAATGATACAAGTTTCTATAAAATATATATATATATACTTTTTTGTTTCCCACCTCTGTCTTTTATTAAATAATAATGATTTTTTTAACTAATTTTATAAAACATTTTTTAATTAAAAAATAGTTTTGTTCATAAAACTTTTTTTTATAATTTGAACATTTCTTTTGTTCTTTTTACAAAACATTTTAAAAAAATAACTATATAACGTTTCTAAAATTTGTATTAAAAAATTATGTAATATTTCAAAAATATGTAATATTAGATCTTTATTACTAAGTATATATAATACTGCATTTATTCACCATGTATAATATACAGGGTTTCCAACCTATCTATATCTATACATACTAATAAATAAAGGTTTTGTGGTGCCACATGTCATTCTCATGTTCATCCTCAACATTTTTTTCTTATATCTCTCTCATAATTAATGATACAAGTTTCTATAAAAAATATATATATATACTTTTTGTTTCCCACCTCTGGCTTTTATTAAATAATAATGATTTTTTTAACTAATTTTATAAAACATTTTTTAATTAAAAAATAGTTTTGTTCATAAAACATTTTTTATAATTTGAACATTTCTTTTGTTCTTTTTACAAAACATTTTAAAAAAATAACTATATAACGTTTCTGAAATTTTTATTAAAAAATTATGTAATATTTCAAAAATATGTAATATTAGATCTTTATTACTAAGTATATATAATACTGCATTTATTCACCCTGTATAATATACAGGGTTTCCAACCTATCTATATCTATACATACTAATAAATAAAGGTTTTGGGGTGCCACATGTCATTTCCATGTTCATCCTCAACATTTTTTTCTCGTCTCTTTCTCCTAATTAATGATACAAGTTTCTATATAAAAAATATATTTTTGTTTCCCGTCTCTGTCTTTTATTAAATAATAATGATTTTTTTAACTATTTTTATAAAACATTTTTTAATTAAAAAATAGCTTCGTTCATAAAACATTTTTATAATTTGAACATTTCTTTCATTCTTTTTACAAAACATTTTTTAAAAATAACAATATAACGTTTCTAAAATTTGTATTTAAAAAATTATGTAATATGTCAAAAATATGTAATATTATATCTTTATTACTAAGTATATATAACATTGCATTTATTCACCCTGTATAATATACAGACTTTTAACCTATATTATAATAAATAATAATTATACTTGCTTATTTCTTATTTCACAGATAACTAATAATGTCACACCCCCAAAATCCACTAACGGAGTTTTACCGTTTAGGAGCGTGACATAACAGGATCTCAGTCATTAGTTACGTTGAACGACTCTATATGAGTTTAATAAAAACCACTAGTATTGCTCATAGTCACGATGCAACACTAGTAATGAAAATACTGATTTAATGTAAGACTTGCGGAAGCGAAAAGTTAAATGAAAAACATGCGCCAAAAACAGTTGCGCCAAAAACAGTTGCGCTAAAATAAACAATTCAACGATGATTAAAATAAATAATTCTTGAGTTTGCAAATGATAGACTTCGTATGCATGTATGCCTTAGCTCGTGCTTGTACCTTAATTACCTGAGAAAACATGTTAAAACGTGTCAACACTAGGTTGGTGAGTTCACAGGTTTATATGTTTGTAAAGCTTACTAGATAATACCGTATTCAATTATATCATAGGTAGCTAACCTAGTACATGTTACTAAAGCGTTTCGACACCGAAGCTGACTGTCTGTATGTTTGAACTGCCTTCCACCATGACTATCACAGTCAATGGTAAATGTTTAGGTAAATGTTACACCCGTTCGACTACCTGTCGTGTTAGCGCGACTAACGCGGGTGGGGCTTGTCAGTGCCCAGTAGTACTACTCAAGATTTCCTCGCTAACCCATATACTAACGGTTCGATAAGTAAGGACTTTCGTGATATGTTTGCGCTTAGTACACAAGTGATATAAAAGAAACGTAAGATCTAAATGTTCGTACCCATGTTTTCTCCCCCAAGTTTAAAACGTAAGAAAAGGGGCCGTGAAACTCACCTTAGAGTATGTGCGTAAGAAAGCGAATCTAAAATGCTTTACGACTAACTGCCACCTATAAACACCGGTTTATAAGTGTATGTTCGTGTAAGTTGATACAAACCCTAAGTATCCAAACAATCCCATTGTTTAAGTGTTTGAAAAGAGTTTACAAGTTTGACTCATGTTTGACCAAGTTAGACCCGACGACCCGTCGGTGACCCGTTTAAATGATTTAATGTTTGTTCAGTACAATACTTCTATATTATACACAAATGATCATGCTGTAACACTTAGCAACAAATCCTTATTGTTCTAACAAACAAGCATGATTTTCAAAAATAGAAAGTTTTCAAAAATAGAAAGTTTTCAAAAATAGCAGGTTTCTATAAATAGAAGTTTTCAAGAATAGCAGGTTTCTATAAATAGAAAGTTTGTTCGGGATTTGTGTCTCGTGAAATTATCATTGTTAATATGCTTGTCAGACTACTATAACATGTTCAAGATCATCATATCACATAACCATTGCATATAACTTATCATGTATATCACAATTCCAAGTAAAGTTTCCATCTTTAGTAACCTACGACTAGCATGCGTGATTTCAAACACCTAACACGTTACAACAGGTTATTATGTCCTATCTATCATGTACCAAACATCAACCATATCAAGCATGTCTAAATAACAAGTGTTAACCATTTTTAACAATTAAAGTTTCCTTATTTGGAAAGTTTGTAAAACTGAGTTATGTATCCAAAATCTGATTTCACAATTCATCTAACCATGTATCAAGTAGCTCATAATTATTATCACATCATCCTAATCACGTCTAGCATGCAAAATAGAATTTATAAAAAGTTTCATATTTTAGTAACTCGACCATTACACGCTCAAATCACAAAATTAACATGTCAAATCAATCACAAATCTTTCAACTAATATAATTTCAACAATATTAATCATTATTCACGTCTAACATGCGATTTCTAAACATCACATAATCAAACATATTCTATTTTCACATCTTATGACAACTAGGGTTTCATAAACGTTCATCAAATCATCAATAAAATTCAATAACATCAAACAATTAATGAATCCATTATCATATTTCAAAATCATTATGTTTGGATAATCTAGGGTTTCAATCTCAAAAATAATAATGAAAAAGTGACGGATTTAAACGAAACGACTTACGTAGAGACGTTAGAAACGCCTAGACTAGCACGTATCTATTTCCAGATTCACGATCGGGGCTCAAACGAACGCTCCTTGGCTTGATCTTGGTTCGGTTGAAGTGGGGGTGGGGCTTGGGGATCGCGACGGCTTGGGGAGGTAGGGTTTATGTTATGTTTTTAAAAAAAAAAAAAAAACTTTATCCTTATCTAGTCCATAATGGGTTTTAAGTTGGGCTACGGGCTTCCTAAAGGTCCATAAACTCTATTTAACTAAATAACCACTTAATTAATAATTACCATTTTCGATTTTTATTTTTATAAAAACAATATCTTTTATAAAAATACTAAATACTATTTACACACGATGAACACGTACGAAAACAATAATAATTCATATAATTCACGTAATCACATAAGATTATATAAAACTCGCAATTTATATAAAATATAAATTATTAATGTTCGTAATATTAATGTTCGTAATATTAATGTTCGATTAATCACCAACGTTCCGGGTTAGACTCGAGTGCGATCCGATGTGTGCGACTGACTGACACATTTAATTAATCCTAATTAAATGCAATGTACGTGCGACTAACTGAGATAGCTGAGTTTGTAAAGAAAAATGTTTGAACTAACGAGGTTTGAGTTAACGGAGTTAACCTGAAAATGCCGGATGTCACAAATAACATCAACATACAAATATTTATAGAAAATACTGTTTTATAACAAGTTGTATTTATTCAACTCATGTAAAACATGGGCTTTAACCTAGTATTACATATTTAAGACATATTACATAGTTTTTTAATTCAAATTTTAGAAACGTCATATAGTTACTTTTTAAAAATGTTTTATAAAAAAATGAAAAAAAATTTATGAATAAACCTCTGTTTTTTAAATAAAAAATGTTTATAAAAATAATTATAGAAATCAAAACTATTTAATAAGAGAGAGAGACGGAAAATAAAAAAATTATTAAAAACAATTATAAAAAACTTGTGCAATTAATAGGAGAGAGACGGAAAAATTTGTTTCCCCAAAACCTTTATTTATTATAGAGTATAGATTAGCAAAACAGTAACTTTAGCTAATATTATGTCAGTTAATCATATGAAAACATATTAGTTCTTTCTAATTGGTTGTCTAATTGTAGTTATTAAATGTCACATGAGCTTGATTGTTTGTATAAATTTATTAAATTTCAATAGTGTTGTGGTTAGGGTTTAGTATTTACTATTTGATTTTTAGATGGTCACATAAATATATGGTAATATGAGTTCACGATGTTACTAAAATCTTATGTTTTACTTTTGAAATGCGACTAGGAACGAGAGTGTGTATAATAATTCTATCATGCTACTTAAAGTCTAAACTACAATGTTCTTGGTTATTAATTATTTTTCTTTGTATGGCTCTTGGAATAATACACACAAGTGTTTTGGGTCAACCTTACCTGACATTTTATACCCACATAAAGTTTAATGTTTTGAGTCGTTATCCAACCCACCTGACCCACAGGTTTACGTATATTTAGTGTTGATTATTCTCATGTTTTTTGTTACTATATGTTGTTTGCCCCCATTAGAGGTGGTTCTTGTGGCGATATCCTCAACAACAATTATGATGATGTTTACGATACTTTCTTGGTCTAATTACCCACACCGTTTAACATGATTTATAATAATAAGTTAGGCTATGCTTTATGTGAAGTAGGTATCATGCATTTGAAGATACAAGGATAAAACTTTTACAAACATAATTCATCTCAACATGAACCGAAGCATTTCGTCCTGATGAAACATATATTTGAATATTATTCTTCTGGTTTGACATGTATTCCTTTTCCCTTGATCGGAATGCTTGTATATGGGGCTGCGACAAAGGTCTTGTCTTTTGGGAAAATGGAAGAGATGATGAATTAGTTTTACTTTTGGGAACTACCTCAATGGCTAATACAAGTGTATACTTTTGTACATTTTAAGCACATAATATCTAAGAGTTTCATGTTCTTACTGTTTAGTATCAGCCATTTTGTCATTCTTTTGTTAAAGTTGTTTATGAAAAAGGTAAATTGGAACTGTTGTTTCTATCATAGCTACGGAAATATTTCCGTTTGATTATTTATACACACTGGGATGGGCAAAGACCCGAGAAGAAGTGAGATTGCAGTTATGCGTGGTTGGACTCATATCTTCAGCTTTAAGCAACCCATAGTGCTTCCGCTCTTCCTCTACATTTTAGAATTATATCATTTTTTTATTATTTAAACCCGTATAATACACGCGACTATAACCTACTGGTATTATATTATATATATATTTTGATTTTATCATCAAGTTTAAACCATTAATTAATGATTAACCTAACCTGAGTCCTGAGATGGACTTGATCATCATGGGCTTTCTAAATGGACCCTGACCTGGCCCAAAACTATAAATAACAAGATTCACGAACAACATCGTTCTCGTGCCGAAGCCCTAAAACAGCAAAAACCCTCACGCTCTCCGGCATATTGTTACTCAGAGTTTTCTGCATTCTCTCCGGCAATGAAGCTCGTCCGGTAGTTCACAACGTCCTCTGCGTTTCTATCAAATGTTTTATAAAATTAGAGGTTTATTATGCGACTATTTGACTGATTTTTTGGTTGATTCTGACTGAACAGGTTTTTGATGAAGCTGAACAACGAGACAGTCTCGATCGAGCTTAAGAACGGCACTGTTGTTCACGGGACAATCACAGGCACTTAGCTTTCATTTCCTCATGTTTACATGAATTAGTTGCTGAAAATTGTGCATCTTACCGTTTGATTTAATCACGCTTTGAAATTTGTTTCGGTATTAGTGTTCTAGGAACAACTGTTGATTCCTGTTAAGTATGCTCGAATACCTTACAAAGTAGTGGACGTAGTTCGACCTTTAAAGTATAATCACTGTTTTCGTCAGTGTGTTATTGTAGGCTTCAAATTGATTAGGTTTCAGAGCTCATGTTTGCAATGCAGTATTATAATATTAGTAGGATATTGACTTGGCTAGAAATATAAGCATAATAGACTAGTATATTGTCAGTAATAATTTATAGTTCTGCTTTGCAACTACATAATTATAGGAAATAGGAATTTTGGAAAGTTTCAAATCTTTCAGTGTACCAGTAAATTACATAAGCAAATTTGGCATGAAAGCATTTGTAACAGGTTAGAGTTGGTTTATTTTAGGTATATGTGAACTGTGAAGTTGAACATGTATTGTTTCTCAAGTAGGTCTGTAATTTGGACATATAAATGTTTCAGGTCTGTTTGGAATAGAGAATAGCCATAAGGATACACTAACATTATGGATGTAAAAAGAATATTAGGGTTCACAGTTGCAAAGGGCACAAGCCACCAAGTCCTCTACTCAACCAGTGGCCAATGCAGTATGCAGGACCATTTGGAACAATTACTTTATACGTATATCAGGACTACAAAGTTGAAAGCAGTAAATCATACTAACAAATAATTTCATGTAATGAAAAAGGGATAATGAATACTGAGATTACCCGTATGTTACACTTTGTTAGAGTATGCAACTGTTCTCTAAAAGTGGCAAAGTGGTTTATTTTTTGGTAACTATAAGAGCCCTCAGCCTGTTACTGGTAAACTCACGGGACCTAGCCAATACCCTGTTAACCAACAGGATCAGGTAAACCGCAGCTGGCGCTGGGCAGGTGGCCTCCTAGAGGGCAGAGGGGAGTTAGATGTTTACCATTGCACCATCCATTGAAGGCTGGGAAAGTGTTTTTTCACGCTTAAGATTAGGTCATTCTCTTACCAGAATTCATTTAGAAGTTACTTCCTAGAATTTTAAAATTTTAGAATATCAACTATAATATGTATCACCTCCACTTTGAGATATAACACAGCCAACACCTTAAGGATAATAGAATTTTAAAAGTAAAATTAACATTTCATAGCGCCACAAATTTCGTTCCTTCTAATCTTTATTCGAAATGTGTATTGTTTTTCTAATTTTGTTTTTAATACACAAAGATGCTGTTTTAGTTCAGTAACAATTATGTTTCTGCTTTTAACTATCATTCAAATAAATTGATTTTAAGAGTGCCACCACTAGGTAGTATTGGCACACGGTGGTAGAAGTTGTCACTAGGGGATTGAATTATCTCCTCTAAGATTGAAATTAGAAACTGTGTTGCTTCTTCAACATGTAAACAACACCTATTCAAGAAACATATGCATGGTTACATACATGATACACCTAACAACCGAAAATTAGTTAAGTAATATCATATAACAAAAAAGATAGAAAGATTAAAAGCAATAGTTACCAAACATCAACAACGTAGGCCATACTTAAAGATGCACAGAGGGCACAAAGTCTTAGTGTCATTGTCACAGAGTCCTGCCTGGTCGTGGTTTCATAAGTGTATCATATCAGAATTTGGGCATCATAACCTGGTTAGTTCCTTTTAAATGTACTCTTCTGTCTTCGTTCATTAATTTTAGTCTTATTTGGACCTAGGCTACAAAGTCTGCTATACCATCACCATGAATTTACCAGTTTAGCTCGCCTATAGACCAGTTTAGCTCTCGCCTTTTTGGACCTCATAAGAGATCTTCTGTAGCTATGGTTTTATTACTTGAAATTGTAACTTGAGAGTGTTTTAATCACTTATTTTCTTTAGAATAATAATTGGTTCGGGATAATGCTGCTTCATGTTTCAAATAGAACATGTAAAAATCCACTATTGCCTTCTATGACCAGTCTACACACCTTAGAGAAGTTAGTCTAGTGTCCAAACTAATAGCCTGTTGATGTGATTTGAACTTGGATGTCATGCATTTCAAATAATGCCATGGTGTTTGGCTTTTGTTTGACACTTTATTATTATTCTAAAATCTCAATTATTTTCTTGTTATTCACCCTAATACCATGATAACAATAGAATATGTCTGAGAGTGCTGTTATTACGTATTTTAAGTTTTGTCCTTTTGGGCTTTTGGCATTAGCTGTTAGGTAATCACACGCACAATTAACAAGAATAAAGAACACAAGGATTTAACGTGGTTCGGTCGGTATGACCTACGTCCACAGGTTGCAACTAGCGGTATATTATTATTCAGGTGCTCAAAGAATTACAAGTACAAAGCTATGTATTTAAAGACTAATTCTAGGGATAACAGAATAATTTAGGGCCGGCTAAAATCAACATTAAGTGGGCCGAACCAAGGCTAGGGCCGGCTGCCCTCCCTTGGCCGAGCCTCCACACTATCGGCACCCCAACATTAGCAACTGGTATCTTCAACTTTCGGTCCTTCGGCTTCAGCAAAGTTTTGATTTCGTAACACGTAGTATTGCCAAATGCAAGAAAAAGGAGATGTAAAACCTTTGTTCTGAGTAGTTAAGTTCCTAGATTTTGGAAATTGACTTTGTAGGATGATGATTTTCAACAAATTGATGAATCAACTTGTTTCAACTTTCAAGTATATGGAATAATACCTAAATCTATATGGACAAATTCATAAGCACCTATTTTTCATGGGTTATTTACTGGACAATGTTGCATTCCAGATTCTATTTTTTTTTCTTTTTTACATTTATGACTTCAATTTCATGGCAGTTTTAGTGTTTTTTTAAATTAAGTTTTACACGGTGTTAGTTCAAGTAGCAATACTGTATTAATGTAGCTTTAAAAGGCTTCTTGTTCCCTTCAGTTGTATTTTACAACTGGATCTCAAAACTTTTTGTACTGAATCAACTGATTGAAACGGGTTGGGCGGCCAGGGTGGTTTGACCCTTATTATATTTTGTCCAAATTTTTTGTGGGTACTCGAATATGATTACAAGAATCATATTATTTTGACAATGATTTATGCGGTCTTAAGCATTAAAAGTACCCTTTTGATACTTTTAGGCTACTTTTTTATTTTACTCGTTTGACCTATTAAGAGGATAAAACATAATGTAAAGCGACCTATTGGATGGGTTGAATTTGCCACCTCTCTAATTCACTTGGGTTGAGTATAACTTATAGTCGATCGAGGGGTTGTCCATGTTGCTATATGTTTAAATGTTATTACATATTCGATCTAACAAAAACAGTATTTGACTTGCAAATAGTTTCAAAAATTGTTTAGACTGTCAATTAAATCTCTAAATTGCCTTTCAAAAGGACAAAATAAAGACCAAAATCAAAGTTATTATTTTCAAGTTGCAGTTACTGTGGTTAAAAAGTAAACTAGGTAAAGAAACTTGCTCCCAAAGGAAATTTTGCAATTTTGTTTCTAGATCTAATGTTGATTGTTGAAGTGAGATTTTGTTGGGTATGTTTGTTTTTCTAGATCTCCAGAAATAGGAACTTTTTTTTTCTTTTCAGGATGAATGGAGTAAGACAGTTTTTTATATATTTTAAAAAAACTTGCATTGATTATGGGTTGGTGTTGCAGCTGTTTCAGTCATTAGTCCAAACAGATGAAAATTAATTAGAAAGATACTTTGATGTTTGCTTCTGATTATTGGCATGTTCATAACTAGGACCACTTCACCAAGCTTTAAATTTGACCATTTTTTTGTCATGTTACAGGAGTGGATATTAGTATGAATACACATTTAAAGACGGTTAAACTTACCCTAAAGGGGAAGAATCCAGTGACCTTAGATCACCTAAGTGTCAGGGGAAACAACATCAGATACTACATCCTGCCTGACAGCTTAAATCTTGAGACTTTACTGGTTGAAGAAACACCCCGGGTCAAACCAAAGAAACCAACTGCAGGTATTTCTGATTTAAAAAAACTAAGGTTTATTCCATACTTCTTTTTCTATTCAACAAATTGGGACAGGTTGGTCCAGAAGGTTAGGTAACATGTAAAAATTTAAGTTCAGGTCAAAACATATAACTTTTGGTATGCTTCTAATCGGGTCGGGTTGACGCGAAACACATTTTGTCCAATGTTTTTGAATTTTTATTTTTATATAAACAATAAGTGTCCTAATATGATTCCGAAATTTGTATGTATATATAGCCATATAGGGGAGGGATCATGAGAAACCACTTATGCGAAAACCGTAAAAACCACCAAGAGCCAATCAAATGATTTATAGATTTTTTTTTAATTTATTTCTAAGAGTATTAATGTAATATTACACATTTTGCAAAAAAAAAAAAAATTCTTTTTTACGTACTGTGTTTTACGTATACGTAACTACAATTTTTTTTATGTAACACTACACTATGTGTTACGTATATGTAACCCATACTTAAAATGATTTTTTTGGTAAAAAGTGTAATATTACCTTAATACTCTTATAAGTAAAATAAAATAAAAAAATAATATTATTATATGATTGGTTAGAATTATACATATTTTGGGCAACTTTTGACTTGTTTGAAGCTTTCGGTCTATTTCACTTGTTTCCTTGTGAAGCTCACTCTCTTTATTTTATTGGCTTGTCCCATTGGAGATAACACATAACCTGAAATTGACCCATTCGTAAATGAATGGGTTAAGAATGCCACCTCTAACAATATTACACCAAAAGTTATAATTTTAACCCAATGACCATTACACTAAAAGTTACAACTTATTATGCAAACATTACATCACCTCAAACTCAAAGTATTCTTTGTGGACTTGTGGTCTAAGAATCAACCCAATTATAATTTTATATGTTTGTATATACTGGAGCTGAAATTCTACCTCTAATATTGTATTCATTAATTTTTTTTAGGGAGACCAGTTGGGCGTGGAAGGGGCCGTGGACGCGGGCGTGGTCGCGGTCGTGGCCGTTAATTTCCTGAGACTGTTATGTTTGGTTTTGTAAGCATTTGTATTGTTGGTCGTCTGAACATGGATGATACAATCATTTTGCGAGTTAGTTTTCTTTAATGTTCAACTTGCCATTTTCACCTTATGTAGCCCAATGTTATAACCACTTGTGTAAATTCAACTAATCTCGGCTTTGTCAGCTCGAGTTTGTCTTGTTTTGAGCCTATGTCTAAAATTCGAGTTTACCTAAAACTTAGCGATTCGGGTTGCTTACACCCCTAGCTTGTATATATGCATGACCTTTAGGTTGAGATTTAGTCAAGGGGTGAGTGCATTGTTTTGATAATGATTTATGAGCGTATATGAAAGACAAGACACATCTAATAAGATGAATTGTGTATTTGTAAAAATTTAAACTTTTAATTTCAAGTTTTTCGAAAGTTAAACTTTAAACTCCTAAATTAGTTGATTATTGGATATGCGACTCCTCTTGCTTTACATTACATTAAAGAAAATTTATACATTTTTGTTTAATTAAAAGAACATGGATCCGAATCAATGTGTTAGGCACATTTTATTTGGCTTTTGTGACTCCAACCCTACCTTTCGTCTCAATAGTACAAGCAACTAAAGTAATTATTTTAGGCCTCCAAGTTTGAAGTGTCTTAAAAAGTTGAAAAAACTATTTTACTATATATTGTAATTGTAAGCTAAAAATATATGTGATAATCCACAATTTTGTGTGTTTTAAAGATAAATGAGAAGAGATAACAAAATGACTGAATTGAAATATCATTCGGCCTAACATTAATATTATATGTTTTGACGCTCTATAAATTACCTTTTTAAAAACTTTCACAAAAAACCCTCAATTTCAAATTTCGCTTTAGGTCCTAAAATATGTTAAGCCGCCTATGCGGCACACTATCACCGGCTTCCTCGATTTGGGTTAGTGTTTTGGAACCACAACCATCACCGACCACCAATCTCTGTGTCTGTGAAGGTCTTGGATTTGGGATTGCTAGATCAAGGGTTGTGAAGGATTTTCAATTTCAATTTTGGTTGTTCAATGGGGACATGGAGGAACATAGATGATGTATGGATGATCGATAGGCTTTTTATACATGGGGATTTAGGTGGGTTGTTTTGTGTTTCGATGGTGGAACCCAACGTGGTGCGAGGTGAGGTGTAGAAGGTTGTGTGTGTTCATGATGTGTATATGTTTAATAGGTTATGTGTCGCTTATATTAGACTCATAAATTACAACAATAACTTAAACATAGTAAAATAATCGTTTTACCCTTCATATGAAACTATGAAACAAGGCCTAAAGAAGGACAATTATGTGACAAGTTTACTATTCATGTAATTTTATTTTTAAAGTTCAAAGGTAGAAACGTAAAAGTTTATGAAAACATAAAGTACAATCAGTGTAACTTACTCAAGTTTGGATTAGAGTTTATTCCATTCACAAATAATTAAAATAAAATATATTTACATAAACAATCTTGATGTATAAAAATTTATTTATCAAATGCACCCTTAGATATCAAACCTATCCTTTGCGATTGACATTGGTTTTAACGGGGTGTTTACGGTCTGATCCAACTTGACTAGTTTTTATAAAAAATTGGTCCGAATCGGTAACCACTGTTTAAAAAAATAATACAAGCTGAACCAATCGGGTTGGTTGGGTAAGCCAAATCGGTCGTGGTTTGACGATTTACCGGTTTTGAAAAAAAGTTCTAAATTTTATTTTTCAAAAACATAACTTTTATATTTTGAATGATAAAGATGGTTGACCAATATACACATTTATAAAATAATAATGTATTCAAGTTTTAAACCGTAAATCAAACCGTATATATTTCAAACCGGTGAAACCCAAACCGTATATATTTCAAACTGGTGAAACCGACATACTTGCTTCAGTTTGGACGGTTACGAATGGTTCATGTTATGGTCGATTGAATACGGACGAAGGTTATCTATCCAAAAGAAGCCTTGAATGGCATTGGTCAGTTCCAAGAAGAAACCAAAACGGGGCGTTGCTGGTCCTCTTAAATCTCACCCCAAATTGTTAACCTAAAACCATTCATATTCTCACAATTCGATATGGCGAAAGGAGAATCAACGCCTCTGAAATCAGTCGTGGTGGTGATCGGAGCCCTAGCTTTTGGCTGGGCCGCGATTGAGCTAGCTTTCAAACCGTGGCTCGACAAGGCTCGAGCCTCCATGGACAAGTCTGACCCTACACGTGATCCTGATGACGCCGATGTCGACGTCGTTGCTAAGGAAGCGGTGGACGAACTCGTCGCCGATGCCGCCGCTGCAGCCACCGCCGACGCCGCAACTTGATTATTTCTCCGATCTGTAACTATCAATAAGTAGCTTCTTCCGATCTACATGTATGACTTATATCTGGTATAGCTTCTTCTATCGTTTGAAATTAGTTTTGAATCTCTCTGTTCGTAATTTTGTTGAATCAATCTTATAATTTCGAGTCGATTTCACAAATCAATGTGTTCAATCTCAGATCTAGTCGTAGATTTATGATTTGTTCTAAAGAATCGAAACATAATCCTTCCGATAATCGATGTGTAATTTGTAATCCAAAACGGTAGGTATGATTTGGTTTACATTCTGATTTTAGTCGTACACTTGAATACTCTTGTTTTAAATACTTTTTGCAATCCCAAGGATGGTGAAGTGGATATTTGGGGCTTCAAAGGCCATGATATAAATTGATTTATGCACCGTTGGTCAATCATGTTTATATTATTATTAGTAGCTTAGACCCCGTGTAATACACACTGGTAAAAAATATTAATACATAAATTTCTTAAAGTTTATTTATGTATTTTACATGTGTAAAAATGTATTATTGTATACTAAGCATATAAAACAAAAATTCAAAACATGTAAAAAATAATATATATTTGGGTTTCGAAAATACGTCAATTATAAGGTCATGTTGATCACTATTAGATTTTACTATTTAATATAATTTGATTTTCATTTACTATTTGATTTAAAATAAAAATTACATAATTAGATTTTAAAGTTTTTTTATAATAAAAGATAATTTAAAATAAATGTGTTTTATTAGTATAATTAGTAATTTATTAAAAGATATGGGTGCATTTAATAAGAGAGAGAGGCTGGAAAAGAATGATGAGATTGAATATGGTGGCGACACGTGGCATACAAAAACTTTTATTTATTATATAGTATAGATTATTATTCTTTTTGAGGTTATTTGATCTTGTTTGCAACGTACCCCACTATTTTTTTAGCAAAAAATTATAAGGTCATTCGTAGTTTCCTGGTGTTCCATGCCCGTGAAATGGCCATGTTGATCACTCTCTCATTACACATACTCTAAACTCAAAACAGCAAGCCAATAGCTGGCAAATCACAACCAAGAAAAGAACATGAAAAACAGGAATTAAACTAGACATGGCTAGTACAATAAAAACTATATCCTAAATGAACACCAATCTCCTCAATCCAAAGAGCTCATTTTAGCCCTGTATTTTTGTAACGAACCAAAATCCGGGTCTCGTTATAAATAAATAAATATTTCTAATTAATATTATGGTGAAAATAATATTTTAGAAATAAGTTGAAACAAGTGGGTTTCAAGTTTGTAATGGGGCTATGTTAGTTTGACTAACTTTAGAATGAAATGGGTGAAGTGGAAAGTTGAGGGACTAAAGTTGTAATATGGAAAAATCTGCCATTTGACTAGTTAAAGTCAAAATTAACTCATTTTTGAGGTGTTAGTCGTTCAAGAGAAGAGGAGAAGAAGAGAATTTCGGTTTTGGAGCTAAATCGCGGAATTGAGGCTTGTTTTGTGAAGGTTTTGGCTCACACAACACCTTCATAACATCAAGTAAGTGATTCTCTTCCTCTTGATTTCACCATGAATGTGTTCTTGGTGGGTTTTGGGTGAAATCCGAAATTATGTATGCATGTGATGAAATGGTGTTAGATTATTGATAATCTAGCTAAACTAAAGTTAAAGAATGATGATTAACATCCTAGAACCCTTTGATTTTGATTATGAGAAGTTAGGGTTCATATGGTGGAAATTGGGGGTGTTTGGATCATGATGCTAAAATGATGAATTAATGAAGATTAAGTGTTTTTAAGATGTTAGACACTTGAACAAACACCAAATTAACTTAATAATAATTTTTGAAAGAAAGATTAGTGTTAAGGTTAAGATAATGAAACTCAAGTAGGTGAGTTTGTGGTGAAAGAGGGTGTTTGGTTATGAGTATAACCCAAACGGGTCAATTTGGGTTGGAAATGGGAATTTAGTTGTGAACCCAATTGTAATGTGATTTTGGTGTATGTTAGATTACTAAACTAGGTGAATGTGTTTAGGTAATCAAGTTGCAAAGCTAGAAGCCGGTGCGGGACCTTCTAACCCGAAAGGTAAGTGCTTTAGCACTTACTTAGTTTTGATGATATGGTATTTGTATGCAATGTTGTATATATGATGTATATGGTTGCATAATTTGACATGTGGTATGAATGTAGATGGAAGTGTGTAAATGTTAGAATGTATGTAGTTATAGTATGTGTACTATAATGGATATGTGAATATGGAGTTATGGTCTAAGTACCATAATGGATAGAATGGATATGGAGTTATGGTCTATGAACCATAATGGATAGAATGGAAATGGAGTTATGGTCTAAGTACCATAATGGATAGAACGGTTATGGAATTATGATCTCGTATCCTAAATGGATATGAAGTTATGGCCTACGTGCCATAATGGAAATGAAAATGTGATAATGAAACCCTTAATTGACTTATCGTATGCAAACGGGTCAAAGGGTCAAAAATGGGTGAAAGGTGTGAAATCAAGTTGTGAATACTTGATGTTATGTATAACATATTTCTATGATAATATGTTAGAGAAGTGCAAGGGAATGAAACCTTAATTGACCAAATGTGTGCAAATGGGTCAAATGGGTCAAATGGGTGAAAGTGGTGAAAACAAGTATATATACTTGTTGTTTTGGTCATCTCAATACTAATGGTGTTATGTTAATGTGGATATGTAGGGAAAGCTCCGAAGTAGGTCAAGGTCAAGTCCATTGGCAAAAGAGGATTCTCGTATGCGTTATGGTGATCATTGGGTTTTTGTTTGAAAACCGTTTTTGACGTGTATTTTGGTTCACAAACAATGTTGTTTATGTTAATATATGTGATATGTATGTCTTTGGTCAAAACCCAGGTGTTGGGAGAGTTTTGGTGTTGTTGGGTGTGAAAAAGTTGGAAAAATGGTTAAGTATGAAAACCTGCAGGAAACTGAAACTCTCTGAGTTTTGAGTCCCTCGCGGTACGCGAGAGCCCTTAGAGGATTCTCTCGCGGTACGCGAGAGACCGGGTTTCCGGGTTTGCGTTTCTGAGACTCCCTCGCGGTACGCGAGGGAGGTGGCTAGTTTGTCTCGCGGTACGCGAGGAGTTTTAAAAAAAAAAAAAAAAAAAAAAAAAAAAAAATTTCTGGGATTTAGTCTTCCGCGCGTTAAACTTTTGTTATTGAAAGTGGTGTGTTACAACTTGGTATCAGAGCAATGGTTTGAGGGATTTGGTGTGCGAGACACTAAACTCAAACCGGATGCTCTTGATATGGGGGGATGATACGAGAATCCAAGTAGGACTTGACTAAGACTCGGAGCTTGCTGAAAGTGAAAGAAGATGACATTCCTAAAACCGCTTTTCGCACTCGTTACGGTCACTATGAATTTACAGTTATGCCTTTCGGCTTAACCAACGCACCCGCGGTTTTCATGGATCTTATGAACCGGGTGTGTAGACCGTTCCTCGACCGCTCGGTCATTGTTTTCATCGACGATCTTCTCATCTATTCAAGGAGCGAAGGTGATCACGCTTGCCATTTGCGTGAAATTCTCGAAGTCTTGCAAAAGGAGAAACTTTATGCTAAATTCTCCAAGTGTGCCTTTTGGTTACGCGAAATTCAATTCTTGGGTCATGTGATTAATGATAAAGGGATTACTGTCGACCCATCCAAGATAGTGGCGGTTAAAGATTGGTTTCCACCGAAGACGCCTTCAGAGATTAGAAGTTTCTTGGGGTTGGCGGGTTATTACCGGCGGTTTATTGAAAACTTCTCTCGGATTGCCTTACCGATGACGAAGTTGACCCGTAAAGAGACTAAGTTTGTTTGGGGTTCCGAGCAAGAATCTGCCTTTCAACTCTTGAAAGAAAAGTTGACAAAGGCACCTGTTTTATCCTTGCCAGACGGGACCGAAGATTTTGTTGTGTATTCGGATGCCTCGCATTCGGGGTTGGGGTGTGTTTTGATGCAAAGGGGGAAAGTAATTGCCTACGCGTCTAGGCAATTGAAGGTTCACGAGGTGAATTACCCTACCCATGATCTAGAGCTTGCGGCCGTGGTTTTCGCACTCAAGATTTGGAGGCATTATTTGTATGGGGTTAAATGTACGATCTACACGGATCACAAAAGTCTCAAGTACTTCTTTGACCAAAAGGACCTCAACATGAGGCAAAGGCGGTGGCTTGAATTGGTCAAGGATTATGATTGTGACATACTTTATCATCCGGGTAAAGCGAATGTTGTGGCGGATGCGCTTAGTAGGAAGTCAAGTCATGCACCTATCAAGGTGAAGTCATTCAAGATGACAATTTCATCATCCCTAATTGATGAAATCCGGGAGGCTCAAGTGTTAGCACTTGGTGGTGACTTGAAGAAAGAGCGGATGGTTGCTTATGTTGATAAACTTGGTGAAAATAGCATGGGCTTGAAGACATGCTTTGGTAGGATTTGGATTCCTAGGTTGTCAAGTATTTTGACAACTATTTTAGATGAGGCGCATAAATCCAAATATTCTATCCATCCGGGGGCCACAAAGATGTTTTACGATTTGAGGTGTCATTTTTGGTGGCCGGGTATGAGGCGTGATGTTGTTAAGTATGTTGAGAGGTGTCTCACATGCTTAAGGGTGAAGGCGGAACACCAAAAGCCGTATGGAAAGCTCCAACCGCTTGAAATACCGCTTTGGAAATGGGAGAATATAGCTATGGATTTGATCACTAAACTACCAAAGACTCGAAAGGGTTATGATGCGATATGGGTAGTAGTGGATCGGTTGACGAAGAGTGCACATTTCCTACCTATAAAGGAAACATACTCTTCGGATAGATTGGCGGAAATGTATGTGAAGGAAATTGTGTCACGTCATGGTGTGCCGGTGTCGATTATATCGGATCGTGATACGAGATTTACTTCTCGATTTTGGAAGAAATTCCATGAGGATATGGGGACTAGATTGAATCTTAGCACTGCTTATCATCCACAAACGGATGGTCAAAGCGAGCGAACGATTCAAACGCTCGAAGATATGTTGCGAGCGTGTGCTTTAGATTTTGGTGGTAGTTGGGATGACCATTTACCGTTGGCGGAATTTTCGTATAACAATAGTTATCATTCTAGTATTGGTATGCCGCCTTTTGAGGCATTGTACGGGAGAAAGTGTCGAACACCCGTGTGTTGGGGTGAAATCGGTCAACGGGAACTAGGTAGTAAAGAGGTGGTCTTGGAAACTAATGATAGTATTGACCAAATTAGAGCACGCTTGAAGGTGGCTCAAGATCGCCAAAAGTCCTATGCGGATAATAGGAAGCGGGCGATTGAGTTTCAAGTGGGGGACTTTGTACTTTTGAAAGTCTCTCCTTGGAAAGGTGTGATACGTTTTAGAAAACGGGGGAAGTTAAGTCCTCGTTTCATCGGACCGTTTAAAGTGATAGCAAAGGTGGGTACGGTAGCTTATCGCTTGGAGCTACCGGAGGAGTTAAGTAGACTTCATAACACGTTTCACGTGTCGCATTTGCGAAAATGTTTAGCGGACGAGTCTACTTTTGTTCCATTAGATGATATCGAATTGGATGAAAAGTTGAATTATGTTGAAGAACCGGTGGCAATCTTGGATAGAAAAGTGAAGCGTTTACGTAATAAAGAGATTAGCCAAGTATTGGTGAAGTGGAAACATAGAAAGGGAGCGGAAATGACTTGGGAAACCGAGGAAGAAATGCTCAAGTTTTACCCAAACCTTTTTATGTGAAGACGGGTTTCGGGGACGAAACCCAAATAAGGGGAGGAGATTTGTAACGAACCAAAATCCGGGTCTCGTTATAAATAAATAAATATTTCTAATTAATATTATGGTGAAAATAATATTTTAGAAATAAGTTGAAACAAGTGGGTTTCAAGTTTGTAATGGGGCTATGTTAGTTTGACTAACTTTAGAATGAAATGGGTGAAGTGGAAAGTTGAGGGACTAAAGTTGTAATATGGCAAAATCTGCCATTTGACTAGTTAAAGTCAAAATTAACTCATTTTTGAGGTGTTAGTCGTTCAAGAGAAGAGGAGAAGAAGAGAATTTCGGTTTTGGAGCTAAATCGCGGAATTGAGGCTTGTTTTGTGAAGGTTTTGGCTCACACAACACCTTCATAACATCAAGTAAGTGATTCTCTTCCTCTTGATTTCACCATGAATGTGTTCTTGGTGGGTTTTGGGTGAAATCCGAAATTATGTATGCATGTGATGAAATGGTGTTAGATTATTGATAATCTAGCTAAACTAAAGTTAAAGAATGATGATTAACATCCTAGAACCCTTTGATTTTGATTATGAGAAGTTAGGGTTCATATGGTGGAAATTGGGGGTGTTTGGATCATGATGCTAAAATGATGAATTAATGAAGATTAAGTGTTTTTAAGATGTTAGACACTTGAACAAACACCAAATTAACTTAATAATAATTTTTGAAAGAAAGATTAGTGTTAAGGTTAAGATAATGAAACTCAAGTAGGTGAGTTTGTGGTGAAAGAGGGTGTTTGGTTATGAGTATAACCCAAACGGGTCAATTTGGGTTGGAAATGGGAATTTAGTTGTGAACCCAATTGTAATGTGATTTTGGTGTATGTTAGATTACTAAACTAGGTGAATGTGTTTAGGTAATCAAGTTGCAAAGCTAGAAGCCGGTGCGGGACCTTCTAACCCGAAAGGTAAGTGCTTTAGCACTTACTTAGTTTTGATGATATGGTATTTGTATGCAATGTTGTATATATGATGTATATGGTTGCATAATTTGACATGTGGTATGAATGTAGATGGAAGTGTGTAAATGTTAGAATGTATGTAGTTATAGTATGTGTACTATAATGGATATGTGAATATGGAGTTATGGTCTAAGTACCATAATGGATAGAATGGATATGGAGTTATGGTCTATGAACCATAATGGATAGAATGGAAATGGAGTTATGGTCTAAGTACCATAATGGATAGAACGGTTATGGAATTATGATCTCGTATCCTAAATGGATATGAAGTTATGGCCTACGTGCCATAATGGAAATGAAAATGTGATAATGAAACCCTTAATTGACTTATCGTATGCAAACGGGTCAAAGGGTCAAAAATGGGTGAAAGGTGTGAAATCAAGTTGTGAATACTTGATGTTATGTATAACATATTTCTATGATAATATGTTAGAGAAGTGCAAGGGAATGAAACCTTAATTGACCAAATGTGTGCAAATGGGTCAAATGGGTGAAAGTGGTGAAAACAAGTATATATACTTGTTGTTTTGGTCATCTCAATACTAATGGTGTTATGTTAATGTGGATATGTAGGGAAAGCTCCGAAGTAGGTCAAGGTCAAGTCCATTGGCAAAAGAGGATTCTCGTATGCGTTATGGTGATCATTGGGTTTTTGTTTGAAAACCGTTTTTGACGTGTATTTTGGTTCACAAACAATGTTGTTTATGTTAATATATGTGATATGTATGTCTTTGGTCAAAACCCAGGTGTTGGGAGAGTTTTGGTGTTGTTGGGTGTGAAAAAGTTGGAAAAATGGTTAAGTATGAAAACCTGCAGGAAACTGAAACTCTCTGAGTTTTGAGTCCCTCGCGGTACGCGAGAGCCCTTAGAGGATTCTCTCGCGGTACGCGAGAGACCGGGTTTCCGGGTTTGCGTTTCTGAGACTCCCTCGCGGTACGCGAGGGAGGTGGCTAGTTTGTCTCGCGGTACGCGAGGAGTTTTAAAAAAAAAAAAAAAAAAAAAAAAAAAAAATTTCTGGGATTTAGTCTTCCGCGCGTTAAACTTTTGTTATTGAAAGTGGTGTGTTACAATTTTACCCCTAAACTTAAATGACCCTATCACAAACAAGCCTCCCGACCTAAACGAAGACTCGACACCGACCGAGCCGAGACGTAATAGGAAGAAAGTGGCGGAGTCATCGAGCAAAAGCAAAGGAAGCTTGAGTGAGGCCATATCCGATTACAAACGATGAGGGAGGACGAAGAGAAGCAAGAAAACAATGAGAAGCTATCCGGTTGAAATTGGCCGAATCAAAATTGGCCTTGGTAACAACAAGAGGCTATACACCAAAAGACATTTGACAGTGACTTTAACACTTATCTCAAACCGCATGACGGGATTCCCGAACTTTTATTGTCAACCGTCCTAGCATGCAAACGGGAAATAGCCGCAAAATATGGATGGACTTGTGATTTTTAGATTTTAGTTATTTTTATATTTAGTTATTTTTTTATTTGAAAATTTTATTTAATTTATGAGTTATATGAATTAGTTAATGTTTGTGGTTTCATGTCTTGGATGTCCTCACCTCCGTGTTTCTTGTGACTTTAAATAACATGTTACAGTCTAATTGGTGGATGTATGGCTTCTTGTGGCTTCAAGACTCAAGTGCCCCTCCACCCTTTTGGTTTTAAGGAGATGCCATAATAAGAAAAAATGGTGAATACCACGGGCCCAAAAACATGTTAAAACCTCTCTATTGAGAGTGCTTTAAGTACATGTAAAAAGTTTACGGTACACGTAGAATTTTAGTGGTGTATAAACCATCTCCCGCTCATTGCTATTGCCTATTAGATGTGTAAAATAAGCGAGTTGATTAACATATCAAAACGAGATTGAGTTGAAACATGTATCAAATGTTTTCTTTACAGTGATTCTTAAAAATCAGACTTTTAGAAAATATAAAATGATAAATGCCTATAACTTTTAAGTTTTTGTCACATATAAAGTTATAAAAATGATAAAGATTGTTTTTGAATATACTCAACTTAATCAACTCTAGATGCATCCTCAAAACATATTCGAGTATATCAAGGAATATTTAACATTTTACAACCTCAAAAATCGTAGAAACTTTAAATTGAAAGATATTTGTGTCAGATTGTAATTTAATCAAGTTTTTGGATGGTATCTAAAGTTGTTTGAACATGTGCACAACGTTGACAAAAAGAACTTTTAGACAAATCTCTACTCATCCTTTATCAAAATATTATCATTGATTTTTTGGTTGATAACTTTTATCCAACACTGGATAAAGGTTAATAAACAGTTTATTTAGATAATTTCAGATAAAAAATGTTTAAAATCACTGATTTATAATAGAACTTGATTAACATGCCAGATTTATCAAAAAAAAATATATTACTTATTTAATTTTTGTTATAAAAACATTAATTGATTATGGGACCAATATCATAAATCCCTCAATTATCTGTTAGGATAGCCCAACAGGCCAATTTGATCACTTTTAGTTAACACAAGTCAACAGGAGATAGCAGTTTGATTTATTTAATTCTTTCAGCAAATTACTTTCTTTAAATATTACTCAAATTTAAGTATATATTTTTTAACTAAAGAAATTACATAAAACATTTTTTATATTTGAAAAACTTTCATGTTACGTCTTTTGACCTAACAACTGTTAAATTTTACCGTTAAGTCTGGTCACGTACTTTGCATGTGATGAAAACTAACCTTTTAACCATTCCAGGGACTATTTGTGTAATTAATTTAAAGATCTAGACTTAAACTCCTGTAAACTTACACTCATATATTTGTATAACTAGGTTAAAATCTCGTGTATTACACGGATTGAATAAATATAATATTATATATTAAGTAATAAAAAATTATTTTTTAAAAACTCGTCTTTTATACGGGAATAAACCCGTGAAATACAATATAACCTGTTAACACATATACTCGTCAAAATATGTCATGAGATTTTATTGATATAAAGATTAGTATTTTATTTAAAAATACATTATTATTAAAAGATATATGTGTATTTAATAAGTGAGAGACGAGAAAAAATGATAAGAATGAATATAAAGGCGATACGTAGCATGAAAACCTTTATTTATTATATAGTATAGATATTTATAATAGAAAATGTATAAATTTTGAGAGTGGAGAATAGTAGAAAGTGTATAAATTTTGAGAGTAGAGAGTAGTAGAATGAAAGTGTATTCTCTCAACCGTATTGTACCATACTACCTGTAATGAAGCATGATGTGACTGTTCTATAATAGCTTGCATTCGTTACCTTCAAAAAAACGGATTGCACGAGTAATTATTTTTTTTAATGTTTTGGTTTAATTTTTTTTAAACATATTTTTATTTAAAATCGAGTTTAAATTTTTTTTATCCTACGCTATGATGAGTAACATCAGCGTTGCGTAGACGTGACAACCCAACCGCTTATGAGAGAACAAAATTGTTGCCGGTGTTTTGTTATTTTCGTAACCGATATTGGTTGTCGTTTTTAAGATATTCTACGAGCGGTCCGATAACAACCAACCTCATGTCTCATAACATGGCAAAAAAATATCCACACCTCTATTTTTTTAAAGCACAACAGATCAGTTAGATGTGCTGCCAGCCTAACGGTTTTCTTTTGGTCAGTTTTACACAAATAGAACACATATAAGCAGGCCTACTGTCATTGTGGCGCGCCACCCGCGGCAACGCGCGGGGTATTAACAGGGCATGAGCTGAGGATTTAGGGGTCCTGGACGCGTAAGAAAAAATGGGCCCCAATCGATACAAATTTTAAATAAAAAAATCATTATTAAGGCAGAAAATGTTATAGTAATAAATATAACAAAATTATAGTTTTAGAATGACATATTGTGATAGTTAACCGATAAATCATACAGATTAAAGAAAAAACCATTTTTTTATCTAAATGGATTAAAAAAAACTATATACAGATAATATATATATTAAAAAATTAAAATTTTAGCCCTCCTGAAAAGGGGGCCCTGGGCGGTCGCCCTCATTGCTCATGATTATCTCCGGCCCTAGGTATCAATCATAGTTATTATTATTATTATTATTTTAAGTTGACATAAATCGGTATAGCCACAAGCAGTAGCAGATTCAGGAATTATTTTCAAGGGGTGCACTGCTTTAGATTCTCCAATATCATAGGGTCGGACATAAAAAATTTCGGGTCGGGTAAAGTACATCACATAACAAAAATACGATAACATAATAAAAAAACATCGTCATTAGAAATTGAAACACACATAATATAAAGCAATATGTGTTTATCTGTTTTGACACTGTATTCTAACCAATTTTCATATTCTTGTGTGTACCATTCAGTATTAAAACGTCTTAATTTAGCACCATAATTTGTTTGTGGAAAATCATGCCCTGTTGGTTGACATGGACCTGTAAAAAGATATGTCCGCCTAATTTCATCTTTTTGACTTGGATGATAAGATGAAATTGGTTTCCTTTCGGAAGGATCCCATGGAAGCTCATTCAAATCTATTCGAGTCGGTTTACTATTTGAAGATGATGATTCTAGGTTTGATGGTGGCGGTGCTCTATGAAAATATCTTTTAATATCCATAATAGATTTAATAGTACCTAGGAATCAAATTCAAATTAACATCTAAAATCTTAATAACATCTAACATTTAAACTAACATTCAAACAAGTAAACAACAAACATTAAAATTAACACTAACAAGAAACATTCAAATTAACATTTAATCTAACCTTAAGTTAGGTAGTTTGGTCAGTCTGTGGGCAGGCGAGCAGCAGTGGGCCGTGGGGTGGGCGGCGCAGGCGCCGGTGGGCAGAGTTGGACGGCAGCAGAGCAGCAGCAGGTCACGCACGAGGTGGATGGCTAGCTAGGGCAGGAAGACCGTGGATGGCACTTGCAGCGGAGGTTTTTCCCCCCCTAATTTCACTCACTCCTCGATGGCATTGGCATCTAAACTAATTTCCCTTTAGTTCTTCCCTGATACAGCCCAACAACCGAAGCCCAAAAAAATAAATTAAACAACTAAATGGCCTGGTCCATTAAACGCAATCAGTTAAAAAAAAGGTTTTTAAAAATGTTGATGAAGGGATTCAAACCCACGACCTTCGTGTTATAATAGAGAGCCTAAATCACTACACTACCTGTGAAACTTTGTAAGAGGGTTCATCCCAATTTTTTTACCTACCGTTACACTAAAATTTTGAAACTCAGGAATTGTTTGGTCACAAGATATTTACAAAATGTGTGACGATGATCGAAAAAACAACGAGACGGACACGTAAGAAAGAATTGCTAGTCGTGGAACCCACCTACCAGAAACGGTTGTATACATACGTTTCGTTGCCATCAATTCTCGATCAACACAACAGACATCTCACGCGGTTCATCTTCACCGTCAACTCCACTTCGATCAAAGCGTGACCAATCACTCCCAAATTGGGCGACCTAAAAATCTTCAATCTTCAATCTTCAATCTTCCTTTTGATTCAAAATTCCGTCTCAATTTGATCACCCGATCGCCGTCACTGGTGCTTTGTTCAGTTACCCCCTCGACTCGATTTGATATTCCGATCACCGCAGGTGCGTTCTCTACTGGTTTTGTTAACTCTTTGATGTTATGTTACGATTTGGGCGTAATTAATTCGATTTGCGTATTTTAGAGGTGTAGGTCATGGAATTTGTTGAACAATTTTGTTTTGGGATAGATAGTAGATACACTAGGCGACTTCATCAAAACGCCCAGTAAATTAGGGCCGTATAGACTGTGAAAAAAAGGTTATACGGCTCTTATAACATCTGTAGGTGGTGTAAGTCGTCACATCAGTCGTATATGGCTTTACGGGTCGTATAAGCGAAAACCACAACTCGTATATAGCCTCCCCTTGGAATAAAGCAAAAATGTGTGTAAATCAATCAATCATTAAACAAATATGAAACTCAATAATGTTCAGTTTAGAATGAAATTATGAAATCAGTTGGAAATGATATGCTCTCAAACAATTATAACCATTTGAAAGAAGATAACTACAATGACACAATGGATATTTATGACAATTAATGAATCTATAATAGAAATATCTTGAAGCATACTTTGATATGAACAATTGGCCCTAGCATTTATGGGATAGTGGTGACACGACAAACTTTTTGAAAAGCAAAAACTTTTGATGTATTTGGAGTTACGGGCCCACTAAAAGTTATCGTGGGCTTTAGTGTTTCGACCCGATTGACCTTCTGGGAAAATTCCATTGCTTGTGAGTTGTAACTTTGATCATTTTGAATTTGCCCCAATTTAGAGGTTTTTGTAATTTTCTTTTCTTTTATTGAATGTTAATCACACTAAAACCAGTAATTATGTCAATTAGGCACTAATAACACTATCTTAGGTGGAAGTTTCAACACTAAAAATAATTTTGAATTTTGGTTTTGGTCAAACCTCTCGTAAGTGTTATTTGTTGAAGTTTGAAATGAACCTTCTCTTGATAGATGTTAAAATGAAAACATACTGTATTATTTGGCTGTGTTTTCATAAATTTTCTGCTAATTTATTAATCACCCTTTGCTAGAGACTCAAAAGTCAAAACAGATCATTGGGACTTGAAGTTTCAATACTTCAAAAATAATTTTGAATTTTGGTTTTTTGTCAAACCTCTCATAAGTCGTATTTGTATTTTGTTGAAGTTTGAAATGAACCTTCTCTTGATGGATGTTAAAATGAAAACTTACTATATTATTTCACCGTATTTTCATATTTTTTCTGCAATTTATTTCGGTATAATCAAAAAGTTATAATCACAATCACTCTTTGCTAAAGACTCAAAACAGATTTGGAACTTGAAGTTTCAATAGTTCAAAGATAATTTTGACTTTTGGTTTTTGGTCAAACCTCTCATAAGTGGCATTTGTTAAAGTTTGAAATGAACATTCTCTTGATGGATATTAAGATGAAAACATACTATATTATTTGGCTGTATTTTCATAAGTTTTCTGCAATTTATTTCTGTATAATCAAAAAAGTATAATCACAATCACTCTTTGCTAAAGACTTAAAACAGATAATTGGGACTTGAAATCACAGTGATTACTTTAAATGCATATCCAAACAACCTTATAATTTAACTTTTTGTAAAAAGGTTATATATATCATATGGTTGTTTAAATAATAAAATGATTATTCTTTGTGGTTATGTTTTTTTAATGTAAAATATGTAATGAAATGTATATCTTTACAGATGATTGGTAAACTATAAAAATGTCGGTGGGACCTGCTGAAAATATGGCTACTCTAAGCAGTGATCTATTTTATGACATACTAAAACGGTTAGATGGTGCAACCCTAGCAAGTGCATCATGTGCATGTGCAGCATTCAGTTCAATGTCAAAAGAAGAAAGATTATGGGAAAATGTGTGTTCTTCAATGTGGCCTTCAACACAAAGAGACGATGTTAAAAAATTAGTATCACAAATCGGGGGTTTTAAAAAGTTTTATGCAGATTGTTTCCCGCTTATTGTAAACAAAAATGTTTCTGAGTTTACATGGAGTGATTATCCCGAGTATCCTGAAGAACTTACTGAAGCTGAATATTATGGCGATTTTGATGAATTTCAAAATGTTTCACCTTCTGATTTTGTGTCCATAGTGGATATTAGATACAAAGATAGAACAATCTGCTCAAAAGTCATATGGGGTATACCAAATGCTAACGGTTTTAATGGCTGGTTTTCTAATTGCCCATTTCGGATCGATCTTTTTTCCTTTTCGGGTGGAGGCGATGATCACACAGGTACCTTTTTATCTTGTATTCAAAATGAGCGGGTTGGGTAATCGGTCAAAATGGTTAATTTTGTATTTGGTAAATAATAATGTATTGATTCAATAAAGCACAACCCAGATTGACCTGGTTCCATATTAATGGGTCGAAATTGTCACCTCTGCTTGTAGACATATTTATGAATGATATACTACATGATTATCATCTTTTTTTAATCATTTGTGGATACTTAAGTAAGTACTAAATATAAGCAACTAAAAGGACAGTGAAAACTATAGGTGGTAAAGCAGGTGGGTTGTAAAAATTTTGATGGGTCAAAACGGGTTAGTTGGTTTTGGTTGACATGCAACACTTTTCTTTTGACAATTTTATTTCTTGAATTACATAATTGATCAAGTATTAGTTATTAATACTAAAACTAATATTAAATTAACGAGCCAATATTTTGAAATAAAAAATATAGGAAGTAGTGAACACATTGGTATACTTAGGATAATTCTTAAAACTGTATGATTTGACCCTTTGATTTAGATTAAGTTTAAATAGAATGGTTTTACAACAATCAGCAGTTGTTACACAGGATATTAGTAAATGTATATCACATTTTGTCCTGTTCATTTGGGAAAGACCAATAGTCGCAAATTGGGCGGGTTGTGTAATGGGTCGAAAATGGTAGTTTTTATGATAAAATGGCAGCGCCGTGATGGATTGATCGCAAAAACCTCGTGTTAATCTTTTTAAAATTTTCATGAATAATTTGTGTAAAAATCTGATTTCAAAAACATATGCTTACAATAATAATATAATCTTTTTAATAAAGTAATTGGCCCGTTCATAAGTAAATTGGTTGAAATTGCCACCTCTAGGTGCAACCATCATCCGCATCTAGTTTGAACAGGTGTAAGACAATTTACAAAGCAAAATTAGTAAATTATTCTTGAAAAATAAAATTTAAGTATCAGTTCTTGATATTTCTAGCGGGCCTTGATTCAGCACATTCTTTACAGGTGGCGTCACTCTTTCCATTGCTGATGGTCTACCTCTGGTGACCTCCATGGAAAGAGAGAGAAAAGATGGGAAACTTTGGCAAGAACTTCGTGATGGGATCAGGTTAGACAAACTGACACAATTTTTATTTGAAATTTAAGAAACAAAAATTAAACTAAATCATATCTCATAATTCCTAGTTCTAGAGCTATATAATTATTTATTTATATGTGTCTATATATGTGTGTGTGGGGGGGGGGGGGGGTGTTAAGGTTCATGAGAACAGACTCTTTAAAGGTACAAAGGCATAGAGGATTCTGGTGGTGACGTGTGCGTCAAGTGTAAAAAATGTGCATTGGGTCACCACGAGAATCCTCTCTACACTTTTTACCTTAACCTCTCTTTTTACAGGAATCGTACCATATACGTGTGAGCACGCTCCTCTCTCTATATACAGTTACTATGTTATTGAAGTAACATCTCCATGTAGTTTTTGGCTTATTTAATCTTTTTGCTTCTGATTATTTAAGGGTCTAAAAATCAGTTTTGTAAAAAAAAAGTTTCAGATATTTAGTCTCATACTAGGCAACAAAACTGATTATCAAATGTTGAAATAAAATGACCTGATTACCCTTCTTCTAACATAAATCTAAAGACTTTAACTCACATCTAAGTATGGTTATAGTTATATTATCTTAATACTATTTCTATATAATATGACTTGTTTAATTTTGCCTCTGATTACTTAGACGCCTAAAAATCATATTTGCATAATTTTTGGAATCAAGAAAGAGTCCCATTTGATTTGCAACAGTCGTTTTTATTCCCGAGGGTCCCTCATTTTATCTTCATTTCATGTCAGAGATCGTATCAACCAACTGATGATTACGATTTCAACCAGTGAAGACAAATCCAAACACTATTCCCTACTGCTCATTATTTGAATAGGGAGGTTATTATACTTCAATTTTTATAAATGTATAAATCACCTCCCATTGTGTATAATTATAACAGGCTGAGCTGGATTGTTGTGAACACAAAAACCAAAAAAGCAGCCAATTTATCGAGTTGGAGCCCATTGGGTGGTCAAAGGCATTGGCCAACAGAAAAAGACTTTTTGTTGCGGTTCGGGTCTATCCTCCCCGCCAAAGGCATTATTCCTTGCCAAATGGTCGAGTGCATCCTCGCCATGAAGTTTCAGGTAGAGGTTGCTATATGAGCGGGTTGGGTTGGGTTGGGTTGGGTTGGGATGAACGGGGGTCATTAGATGCAGTTTTGAAATATATTATTTATTACTAAAAATAATAATAATAATTTGTAGCATAAGTATTAAACTAATTACACCCTCTCCTAAATCTCTTTAGTTTAAATAAATAGATTATTTCTATAATAATAGTAATTATTATTATTATTATTATAATAGCTTGTAATCTTGTATGATATTTTTAGTAATTTATAAAATTCAAAGAAAAAAAAGAAGAAAGTGTCAGTTGGTGAAGCCATCTAAATCCATTTTGACACGTTATTTTGGTTTGAGCCCATTTGGATCCGTTTGGGTTTGTTGTTCCCCCACAAACAAACCCAAAAGATTAACAAAATTAAATGTTAATCTTCTATAATCTTTGGATTTTATAATAACCAATAACTAAAGACAACTATAAAATATATTATTTATCAATAATTTGTAGCCTCAAAAGTAAGTCAAAAGTATTAAATGCTTACAACCTCTCCTAAATCATCTTATTTTATTTATTTTCTAAAAAAATCGTCTTCTTTTAGTTAAAATATTATAACAGTCTACTTAATATTTCAAATATAGGTAAATTAGATTTTAACAATCCACTACATGTCCCATTGTCCGATAATAATCCATACTGGCAATTTGATCGGTGACAGACATAACTTTCACTTTTGTTGTCAAGGGCAACGCCAATAACATAATTATCATAGATTTACACTTGATTCTCACTCGATACGCTTGTATGTTTCTCCATTTCATTCAAAATCATCACTTTGAGGGGAATCAAGTGTAAATCTATAATGTTTTACACTACTGGGACTGTCATTGATAACAAAAGTAAAGGTTAGGACAGTCATTGGTCAAATTGCCAGTATGAATTATTATCGGCCAATGGGTAATAGTTTGGATTATCAAAATCCAATTTGTCTTAAATATATATGAACTTTAAAGAAAAAGAAGGAAAATGTTGATATGTCACTCAACCCCCCACCCCACCCCACCCGTTTAATCATTGAACTCGAAAGATTAAGAAAATGGCCCGAATGAGTGTAGTCTTGACCGTGTTTTCAGGTAACCGAGGCTAGTGTGGTCCAAACGACCCTTAAATTGACAGAACTTTGTATGCAATTGGGTGACATGGAAGGTGCACATGTAAATGGAAGAAACAGTCTGCTTGTGCTTAATGAAGCTTTAAGTTGTGATAGAAGCAAGAATTATAATTTAGCACTTGAATCATGTCATTTATATTCAAAAGTGCAAAGTGAAATTAAAGAAGAAAAAATGCGTTATGAAAACAGGTTAGATAAGCTCTGGATTTTAGGTGGCATAACGGTCTTTGCCACATTATTCTGTTATTTTATGTAAAAGCAGATGTCGGATTTTGGTTGTTAAGCTTTCTCTTTTTGAACTTTTTTGTGTTGTCACATCTTTTTGTGAGTGCCATATTAAAAATGTAAAAATTCTAAATTTCAAAATTAGCTGGAGCTTTTTGGTGTCACATCTTTTTGTGTGTCGTATTAAAAATGTAAAAATTATAAAATTCATAATTACAGGTTATTAAGGTGAAGACACGCTTTCTTTTACTTTTATTATTATTATTATTATTATTTTTATTATATTTCTACTTATAACACCTTGGAATCATGCGTGGGTGATATGGTATTTTTTATCGAGGACAATGAGTCGTAAGAGGATGATGTTTGTAATACTTTGGGTGAAACATCAACTGACACTAAAGATGTAAGGTTCATTATAACATTTACGAAATTCCATTATTTCACTTTGATCATCCTTGTATTACAATGATAAAATTTTTATTTTCTTTTCGATCTTGTACTCGCTCAACACATCAACAAGTGCATACATATATACACGTATTCATATAAATTAAACACATGGATATACATATACATAAAATGTAAATAAATTGACTTTTAAAAGTCAGAATCAAACTCAATTTCAAAAGAAAGTGACCTGTTTGACTTTCAAAAGTCAAACAGGGTCAAATCCTTCAATTTAAGCCATGATTCGAATCCAATTGAGTTTAGTGGACTTCCATCTCGTGTACCAATATCAACATGCCCAACCCAAGTCCATACACAAGCTAATTCGACTGATTTTACGAAAAATTTCGAAATCAAACGGGTTTGACTTTGGATAGTCAAACCGTGTCAAATTTTCCACCAAATTCACGAAAATTTCGCGTATACATCCCACAAATTACTCGTGAATAAACCCAGTAGGAACCTAGACTAGTAATCGGACTCGATTCATTCTCAAATCTACAAATTTCGCGCAAAAAGCGCCGATCGCGACTATTTCTACATTGGAAATCAAAACGGAGATTTCAAGTAAAATTAACCTAATTAAAACAACCTACTACGATCGCATACCTTCACATAAACTCCTTCAACCCTTTTTCGATCCGCAAAACACCTCTGGAATCCTGTCAAGTCTCAAGAACACCGTCTCCGTCCTCGTAGCCGTTCACCCTCGATACACAACCAAACCAGGTAATTCTTATGCCTTTGTGATCTTTTTAAACCAGAGATCAAAAGCCCTATGATCAGAGCTTCGATTCTGTTGCTTATTGGGTTGATTCTCAGGCTAGGGTTTTCGGGAATACGATCGGGGAGGGAGATGGGTTGGGGTTTAGTGTTTAAAGACGTTTCACACTTGCCTACTGTCAAGAATTTAAATTCAGTTCAAACGGTTATGCTTCCCTGCCCCTACACGCATGGTTCCGAGTTTGAAACCCACGGCCTCGGTACTCTTTTTGCGTATTCCATTAAAACTGACCGGATCCTTTACAGTCACACGATAAAGCAATTTCGAACCAGTCCCCTTACAATAATCATCCCCTGGTCCAGTGGTCACTGATGGACATCTCCCTCGGGCAGACCCGGGTTCAATCCGGGCAAGCCCGAAATATTTTTAAAACCATCTTTTACAACTCCAATTATTTTATAAAACTTATTTTATAAAACCCAATACCCCCTTTGGATCTGATTTTGACATGAAGGAGCAAATTCTAAATAAAAACAATAATTCTTATATGTTAAAACTCCATAAAAATTATTAAAAAGTTATTCAAAATAAAAAGCATTTAAATTGTATTTTAATTAAATTATTAATGTATAAACAAAATATGTAAATGGTTCATTGGAACAATAAATTTTGCCTAATCATTTTTACACACTTATAAAATTATACATATTTCTTTGAAATTTCTAAATTGGATTTAAACATATATGTATGTTCTTAAATGCTCATTTTCGTGACACATTGTTTTATTAATAAATGAATAAATAAAAGAAAATTATTTATTTGAAATTATCATCTTTTTATAATAATAATCCATTAGGGTTTAAATTATAATTAAGTAAATATAATTTTACGTTACCGTTTAAAGGCACATTATTAAAATGAATAGATAAATAAAAAGATTTTATCTATTTATTTAGGGTATTTAAATTAAACCCTAAGTCAAATATTATCTTGTTTAATTCTTATACTTTGACTTTACGTTTTAAACTTTTATACAAATACAAATATCAATTCACATACACCCTTTACAAGAAATAAACGCAACCTTTCTGTACAAATCCACCCACATCAAAACCCATTGAACCCTAGACCTGGTCGTAGACTCTGTGCATGTTATTAATTCATATTCATACATTTTCACTCTAGGTTAAGTTTGTGACTTGCAAATCCACTTGTACTACTTATTGCTCGTGCTATCTACACCATTGACACATGTGAGTTTTACATAGCCTCTTTTTCACTGTTTTTACATTTTGGGGTGAAACATGATCACAACTTACAATGATTTACATAAACTACACAATACAAATCCACTTTACAATTTGTGTGCAATTTGAGCTTTATGTTTGAGTGCTAGGTGTGTTAACTACTTATTTGCAATTACATGTACAATCATTAACTAATCAAGCCGACGGTTAACAATGATAGATCTATTGAGTCTGACAAACCCACCCAGATTGGGGTGAATGTTACCGACAACACAATTTTTGCATGCTAGTTACAAAGGTTTGATTGTACTTTTGGTTACACAATAGTTGCTCCCCATAATTGCCTTATTAATCATGACTTGTATGGATTTGTTTACACACGACACTTTGATGCTATTTAGAGTCAAAACCTATGTATGCTCACCAACTATTTATAGTTGACCCTCTCATTTTATCATGTTTCAGGTACTAACTCTTGAGATCATTTACAAGATGCTACACATAGGATTGAGGACTTAGTTAAATAATGAATCGAACATTTATAGTGTACCTTATTTTTCCTTTTGTATAATTGTACATGTTTTGTTGAACAAGTGTTATAAAAAAATTTGGATTCAATTAATATATGAAACTTTAGTTTGACCATGTGCTATTGAACAGTCTACATGTCCCGCCCCGACGTATTCCGCCGTCGGTTGGGGTGTGACATTCATAGCGGTCTTCTGGTCTCAAATACTTCAGATGTGTTTGGGGTGTTTTAGCCAAGGATGAAATGAGTCTTATAGTTAAGTGCATTTAGGCGAAAGTGCTCAATTGAGAAGTATTCATCCATGTAATAATAATAAGAACATAAGATCATGAAACAAGTCAATTTTGTGATGTGATGATATACCTTTATAACCATGTAAGTAATTAATTACATTTATAGGTTGGAGTTGGGGATTTAGGAGTTCGGGGCGAGCTAGAAAAATGGGTTTCAAACAACAAAAATTTTAAATAAAATAAATCATTATTAAGGCAAAAATTTTACAACAATAAACATAACAAAATATAGTTTTAGAATGACATACTGCATTAGTTAACCGACAAATCGTACAGATCTCCAAGCATTATATATATATATATATATAAAATATTTTAGAAATTTTGGGCCCTCTCGAAAAACGGGCCCTGGGCGGTTGCCCTCCTTACCCATGGTCAGCTTGTTATGTGACACAATGTACATCCATGGTTAAATTTTTTAAAATTTTATACTTGTTATATACAAATATATATGTTAATGTACATAAAAAAATCATTAAACTAATTTTTTCATATTTTTATATATTTAAAAGTTTCCTACACATTGTAGGTTATGTGTAGGTAAAAAACATACAAATGAGTTACACATGTGCAGGTACAGATATATACAAAATTTGTTCATATTTTTTTGTTTGAATTGAATGAAAAACGAATAATTACATTTATATCATTTTCTTATATTTTAAAACTTTTTAATATTGAAAAAGTGAATGATTCTTTTTGTTCTGCGTATTCTCACAATATTTAGTGTTTTGAATTGAACTCTGTCATATATATATATATATATATATATATATATATATATATATATATATATATATATATATATATATATATATATGCATTTGTATTTAAGCATTTATCACAAATGTTAACATTTTTATCATCTTCAAAAAATATTCATATTATTCTCGGGCATGAATGTTCCAACACGTCTCATATCCTTATAAGCAGGGTCGTTCCTGAGATTTCGGCTGCCCTGTGAGACTAAAGAAAATGGGCCTCTAAAAATCTAAAATATAAAGTTAAATATATGAAAAAAAAATCATTAGTATGATGAAAATTGTAACAACAATAGATTTGATTTTCTTAAAAAAAAAACAATCAATTCAAAAACTTCCCTTTATTGAATTCATTCGATTGAATTTTACAGTATGCTTTTAATTAGGTAAATTTGTTAATTTGAACATGACCCAATGATGGAGTAATTGTTAATGTGTTTTTAAAATAAGTTTATTTGACCCATAAGTTAATTGTAATTTCTTTTTTAAATTCAGTTTATATTAAATATATTTTTATATATATAATTTATAATTTTGGGCCCCCAGAAAAACCGGGCCCTGTACGGTCGCCCACCCCGCACATGCTGAGGGCCGGCGCTGCTTATAAGCATTGTATCATTGTTATATTTTACGCGGTTCTACTTAAAAAAAATGCCTTACACAGTATCAACAAAAATATATGTAGTTCTCATACCTTGACAATGTATTATTTTCATCTAAATTCAATTGTTTAACCATTATATTGAATAAAAATATATTTGTTACACGTATTATTGTGTATTATAATATTGTTAAATTTTCTGACAGAAATTACGTAAATCATAAATATTTTATGTTACGCAAGCCATAGTTGATACGTGAATATGGTTTCGTGGATGACCTCTCCAAAATGTAATCATATTAAGATGAATACACGATCATTTACATGCATAACTAATTACTCACTTGATTATAGAGGCATATCGTTTTCTAAAAAAAATATTAACTTCACAAAAAGATTTAATAATTTAAATTGATATGAATATAGTTTTATAGTACGGTTGTTCTATTACTTCTGTTTTAAAGATGGATTAATGGATTTTAATAATCCCACTTTTTACAAATTGATCAATAATAATACCAACTGAGAATATTCTTACCATCGGTCCCTACTTTCAAACTATTTTTTTTACATTGGACCCCGTTAAAAAACTTAACGTCGTTAGAGTTTATATGACGTGGACATCTACAAATCGCCAGAAAGTCGAGCCAAGGTAGTAGTGGTCTCGTGTTAGCTTTTGAAATTGGCTTTGTGGTGTTTAACTGGTCTCGTTAAACACCACCATTGTCTCTGTTTGGACTTTCCAGACAAACGAGACTAGCTAAACATCACCAGAGCCAATTTCAAAAGCCATCACGAGACCACTGCTAGCTTGGCTCGACTTTCCGGCGGTTTGCAGATATCCACGTCATATAAACTCTAATGGCGTTAAGTTTTTTTAACGGAGGTTCCAATGTAAAAAATAGTTTGCAAGTAGAAACTGGTAGTAAAAATATTCTCAGTTATGATTATTATTGATCAATTGATAAAAAATGAATTATTAAAATCCAATAATCCTTTAAAGATTAAAATTGATGCAAGAAAATCTGGAATGCAGAATAAAACAATTGTCATGTCGTTGAGTTATAATAGGTGCAAGTACAGTATTAGTTTTTTAGGGGTCTGAGCTCTTGGACGGTTGTTTGTTTGCTTTTTTTAACGGCAATTTGGATCACTGATGGGCCACCGGCCCACCCGATCGTCTCCACCTTTACAGGAGGAAATTTGTCATAGGTGAAATTTGTCATAGGTGAGAAAACCCCATGGCCCAACTTAGACCCTTTTTTTTGTCACAAGTGGGACTTAAACCAAATATCTCATCATTTTTAGTGAAGTCTTAAACATATACCTTTACTTACCACTAGACTATGCAAGCGGTTGTTTGTTTGCTGTATTATTTATTTGATTAAATTAAATTGATTTTGTGGGGAAATTTGCTTCTATATTTTATTCCTGTTATAATGAGTGGAGACAAATTGAGTTGATTTTTTGAGAAAGTATTATATTTTTATAAAATAATTTATGAATATCGTATTTTATAATAATTTTCTTGAAATATTTTCTTGAAAGTTCTTATAATAATTTATACGGCCTTATCCTTCCATTTTATGAATTATTGTAATAGTCCATTATTAGGAATTATAATATGATATTAATGAAGATATCGTATTTTATAAATTTTTAGTACAAATCAAAACATATTTTACATGGTCTGTAATAAAAAGTTTGACTTCTTTTTTTACACATACATATATTATCTTACTTTTTTCATAATAAAATGATAAATTAGGGTTTACTTGTTTTGAATTTAGGGAATTTTAACATGTTTCTATGTTATTTTGTTTATGAAAAAATAATAGCTTATTTTCTACGTGTTATACCCATAACAAAAACATTAGGGTTTAAATCTTACATTAGACATCTTATGATGTATTTATCCTACAAAATCTAGAATTTGTTGTCAAAAAACATAAATACTCATTTATCTATAATTGGACTCAAATTATTATAAATTTACGTGATATCGTTTTAATCTTTTTATAAACATGGAGAATATTTAATGGATATAAACAATATTTAATGTGACAATTACATATATCTCACTACAAACTTTATAAATTACACATATACCCAGTCCAAAATATAAATTATATATATCCATTCCTTAAAAATAAAACTATCAAATACATCCATTCTGATTTATTTAAAAAAATATATATAGAATGACTATTTTACCATTTTGTACTAAAATTTAAAATTTTCAGATTTACCCTTTAACTAGTTTTTTTTCGTTTTTAACTTTTTTATATATAGTTTTTTTTACAATTTTTATCGGTTTTTATTATTATTTTTTTTCGACAACCACAAAAATTTATAAAAAAAATGCCAAAGTTTTGATACTTAATGTTGGAAATCACAAAACATTTAAAACAATATAAACTCGATAATCTGAGTCAACTGACCTGTTTGGATGTTGAAATCAGAAAAAGAAAAAAAAACACATGTTGGAATCAACTGACTTGGATCAGAAGGTCGTGTTGATGGAATCAGCCGTTGTGCTGGGATCAATGGATTCGAACTCGCCAATCGCGGGTAAGAAACAATCGCCGGTCAAATCGCTAGTTAGGTTTGAATCAGAATGTCGTATCGCAGGTTCGAGAATCATAAGAGTCGTGTTTTTCTTGTAAGCTTAAAATTTTATTTTTGTCAAAATATATAATTTTATAAAATGGGACTATAAGAGGATATATATGTAATTTAAGTTTTGGATTTGGTAATGTAGTTAGGTTTTAAAAATAAGAGAATATATATAATTTAAGTTTTAAGTTGAATATACATGTAAATATGTTTTAAAATAAGGGTATCATATACGTAATTCCACCATCTTTTTAATCATATCATTTATTTAATTAAGGTGATGTACAATAAAATTTTCATTTTGAACGGCGTGGGCTCAACTGGCACGTCCCACTAGGGGAGGTTCGTACATCAGTCTACCCGAACATCCCCCAAGGAATTCGAAATCTGCAGAGGGTGTTCCTAGTTTTTATGAAGTGCACCTTGCAAGATTCGAACTCACGACCTCCACAGAGAAAAAAACCCCATGACCATCAAGATAGAACCTTAATGACTGATGTACTATAAATAATGTTCTATAAACGTGGCGTATGTAACTATCTATTAACAACGTTGTAAAACAAGATGGTTGTGCGTATCAAAATTGACTTTTGTTAGTCAACGAGAATATTAAGTTTCATACTTTGAAGCCGGGAATTCTTTTATGACACTTCATCTTTAAATAAATCTAAAGTTCTAAACAATACGTTGAGTGACATGTTTGTTTTTTATTAGTATATAATAAAAAAATGAAAATAATATATTATGTAAGAATATGTGAAAGTAAACTCGGAATCATTGACAGCAATCATCTTTCAATTTTTTGAAAAATATAATAAACTTGTTTATTTTATTAGTAAACGTTTAAAAAGTTTAATTTTATGAACGCATTTAGAAAAAAAAAACTTACAGTTTAATCTAATTAATTTACTATGCTACATTGTAGACTTGAATGATTATGTTGTATATGATTTTAACATTGTTTTCTGAGTTCCATTTAACGAGAAAAGTGAAAGAAAGTTGAGAGAAAATTAAAAAAGATTTGTGTCTTCGGATTTTTAATGGAAATAAATGAAAAAAAATGGAAGAAAGATTTTTAATAATCTTCTCTCCTAACTTTTCTTCTAAAATAGACGGATTTAAAGAGAAAAAAAGAATGAAATATAAATACAATGTTTTATCAGTTTCCACTTTACACTTTCAATTAACTTATATATATTATAGCTAAGGGATGATAAATTGTAACTTTTTTTTCTTCCTTTCAACTCGAAAACACATAAAATCTTTAACTTATTTTTTTTTCTTTAAACTCTAAAACATGAAATGAAATTACACCCTTCATTTCCCCTCTTTTTTTTCTCTCTTTAGTTCTCTTTTTCTTATAATTTCTTTTTGTTTATAAAAGTTAAATAATCTTTTATTTATAAAATTCAGGAGCATAGCGTAAGGGTAAATAAGGGTGTATACCGTATTTGTGATTTATTACTGATAGACAATCACATGTGTCTATGGCGGTATTCATGTAACATAATATTTTATCTTTCTAATCTTTAAATACATATTTTGCGTCCTATATTCATGATTTTTTTTTAATTTTCTTTTCCGGTTTACTTTTTACTATTTTTCGATTACTAAAACTTTTTTATGAAAAACAATATAGTATAAAACTATTTACAAAAATGGAAACACATAATATATACACGTAAAGTGATTCAACCCGGTGCCTTTGATGATGTCTTTTTAGTATGTCCAACTTCAAGAATCGAGTAAACTAAACCGTTGGTGTTAAATGAGGTTTCGTGTTCAATACGAGTTACTTAAGATAGATTATGCCCCTCCCCCAAATAAACATGTTTGTTTCCTAGAGTATATGCAACAACCAAAACAATAGTTATACTCTTGAAAATGAGATGCGTCCGAGATAGGACCGAGATTCAAGGTGTTTGATGGTTTGTGGAAAAAGAAGAATGTAGTTAATTTGAACCGTTATAAAACACTCTTTAATATTCTGAAAGGTTTGAGTTACTCGTAGTTCTCAATAAAGTTTATGAGTTGCTTGTAAGTTTTAGTTTCATGTGTAAGGTCTCCCTTTTTTTCTCATGGTAAAAAATGAACGTTCATGTTCATATTTATATCAACCCAAAAACAAACCGAATGAATGTTTAATATTGTAATAATAAAGACTAAATTACATTAATATGGATTTAAGTGGATAATTAAAACTGCCATTTCAGTTCATGACACTTTGTAAATACTCAAAAGCAACCAAGTTCCTGCTCATCAACAGAAATCTACAAACAACAACCAAACTGCTGCTCTTCAACAATAACTGTGGGCCTTTAGCAGCAACCAACAAGCATCAGAAACTTGTGAGTGACAAGAAGTAACTCATCGGTAGCAACTATATGCTTAGCAGTAGCCGACATCAACAACGTTTGATCAACAGAAACTTCCTGTTGACGTCAAAAAAACCTTACAGAACATAAAACCGACTCGTGGTGATACGAAGTGCAAAGTACACAATCATAACCCACACTATGTCTATCGCCCATGCTCACGGCCCGCACGCTTTGCACCCTGAGTGTCTTCACTTATTCTTTATTGCTATGGAAACAATATCCAATGAAGGCTCCTACTTATATACCCTTCAATAGTTTGTTGACACGCCTATGTGAGACAAAACTCCCATTAAGGAGAACATAAACCCATAAACTATTAATTATATAAACCCTATATAAATATAATTATTTATGTGCAAAGTTATTAAACAAATCACATCTTCTCTGGTTGGTTTTTCCAAGATCATGCTCACAATACATGTTTGTTTGTTTGTTAAGATGTTGATAGAAAGGATGATTGTTGGAAATGAGGACATGGGTGTTTCAACAATATTTTTATACTTGTTTTAATTAAAAAAAGATGATGTTTGTTAACATGCTTTGTACACATCTAGTTTCATGATAAACAAGAGTGTGGGACACTAATGGGAGGTTTAACATGCAACTTAAATAAAGTATTTTTTTTTTTGTGTTTTAGTAGCATGTTTGTTATAAAACCGTTCTATTTAATGATTTTTGTGGTGGTTTTCATGAGTCCAATTGTTCAATTGGGAAATTTGGATTGGAACAAATGGTTTGAACTTTCGGTGTTATCAATTGGTTAGAACTTAGAAAAGTAATATTGAACTATTATCTTTGCTTTTTGGATTGATTTTGATTAATATTGTAATAAGAACATAATAGTAAAAACAAATCGAATATTAGTTTGCTTTTTATTTATTCTACATATATTAATTCCTACTCTCTTATAACTTAGTACTTACGATTCGTAAAAATACATATACCTTATATCAACAATTAATACATATACTTTTATCAACTTGTTGATAAAGGCATAAGTATTAATACTTATGATAAATACTAAGTTATAAAAGTAGATATTGATACATGTAGAACAAACAAAAAAAAAACACACACATATATATTTTTTATTTAATTCTAAAAGTATAAAGATTATACGTAACACTACGTAAACAAAAAACAAAAACTATAGGTATGTATACGTAATACATAATACGTAAAATGATTTTTTTAGTAAAATGTGTAATATTACATTGATATCCTTAGAAATCAATTAAAAAGTAAAAAAAAATATATTTTATTGGCTTTTGGTGGTTTTCGCATAATTATCTAGTCTTCTAATTATTTTTCCCCTATATACATAAAACATCAAATACAAAGTGAATAATACGAGAATAGCAGGAAGTGGTCATTAATCAAGATAATTAATAGTTGAGATGCTAGTGTGCCACGTGTAAACATTAATGACTACGCATTATATATGCACAACACATCCACGTTTATTTTAGTCAATTTCTTTTTGTAAAAAAAAAAGTCTAGGAAGATTATACTAAAATTAAAGAAATAAAATGCTCAATTGTATAATATAATTCTTTTTTAAATAACATCATATAAAAAGTTATACGTGCTTAAAATAATAGTGGAATTTTGAACATATTGCTGACTTGACATTTTTTAATTTTAACGTTTTTATTTTCAAGTGGTTCAAAATCATTTGTATAATTTTGTATGATAAAAGTCACTTATATATTTTTTCGTTGAAATTTGAATTTTTTACATGTGTCTATACACCGTCACATTAATATTTTCCAAGTGGCAATAAACATTGACACGATAATTATTCGATTACTTTTATTTTATTCGAAATGACAAAACTTCTAGTCTTATTTTCGAAGAGATCAACGGCACACATAATCCCAAAAAGTTAAAGGAATAAGCAACAAAATTTAAACAAACTAAAGACAACATTGGGCAATGCTCATCTTAAAATAGAATCACATTTATCGAAATTTTTAAAAGCAATAAATAAAGCGGTGTAATTTGGGTCTGAATTAATAATAAAAAAATAAACAAAACTTGGGATCAAACCTGATCGAAAGAACACATATTCGGTTAATTTTTTAATCTATTTTTCTTAAAGTTTAATTTTGATTCAAGATTGTTTCAAAACTTGGGTTGTGGTTTAACTACTAGAAAAATGAGTACAAATTACTGACGGACATTATCTGTCGATAATATGTCCTGACAATGTCATCGGTAATCACTTGGTAAAATTCGTCGGTAAATTTTTAACTACGATATGTTTTCAACGGTGTATCACCGACGGGTTACAAACGAGAACAATCTTTTCTTAACCGACGAATATGTCCGTGGGTAAAAGTCTTAAGTTTTGTAATTTGATAACTTTCCATTTTCCAGTGCTAACGTTGAAATGATTTCTCTTAAGTTTGTATTTATTCGATTACTAGTTTAGATCCCGTGTCTACACACGGGGTGAAATATATCAATACGTAAAAAATTTAAATCTTTATTTATATATTTTACATGTGAAAATTTATTACGTATACTAAAGATAGAAAACAAATTCAAAATATGTAAAAATTAATATATAATTGGGCTTCGAAAATACGTTAATTACTATTTTTTAATATCATTTGACTTTTATTTACTATTTGATTGAAAATAAAAGTTATATAATTAAAGTTTAAAGTTTCTTATGATAATAGATAATTTAAAATAAATGTAATTTATTAGTATAATTAATATTTTTTTCTTTAAATATATATTATTATTAAAAAATAGAAGTGCATTAAATAGGAGAGAGAGACGGGAAAAAAATGATGAGAGTGAATATAGAGGCGGCACGTGACATGCAAAACCTTTATTTATTATATAGTATAGATGTGCTCAATTTAATAACTAAAAACGAAGCTCGAAGCTACAGCTTAAATTGTTTTGGAGTTTTGATGATATCGTTTAACTTGGAGTTTGAAAATATAAAATAACATATAAAAACATAAATGTAAACACTGAAATAGAAAACAAAATTTAATGAAATCACATTCAGGTAATTCGATTTATTTGAAATTGTTTTCTTTCTACATCATGTTTGAAGTAACGTTTAACCAATTTTACATCTAAAGAAAGAACTTTATTTTAAAAAGCCTTCATTAGAAACTTTAACTACTTAAATTCTTATTATAATAAATGAATAATTTTATATTTCACGGGTCAACTTCTGATGAAATCCAGATTTTTGTTTTTCGTTACTCTCTCATATTAAATAATAATTATTTTAAATAATTAAATATCTTAATTTTTCTAATATTTTATTAAAACTTACTAAAACATAAGAAGATTTTAATTATATCTTATCTTAAAGTACAATTTTGTATATTTTAAATCTTCATTATTTGTTATTTATAATTCTTAAATATTCATTATTTCTTATTTATTATTTTTAAATGTTCATTATTTTTATATTTTATCAATGGTTGATAACATCCAATATACAATTTTTTTTAAAAACTAATGGTTTATAAAAAGTTTGATTTATTCAACCCGTATAATACACAGATTTTAACATAGTATAATATATATTCATGTAATTTGAAAAAAACTAAGTATACCGAATGAAGAAAAAACTTGCATTTATTTAGAAAAACACATAAGGAAATTATTTTTTATTTTATTTCACAACAAAACATGATAGAAGTTATTAATTTTATCATGATTTAATTTGATTTTATGGTAGGACAAATGGACAATGTTGTAGCTTTCATGATTAAACACCAATCTTTTGGACTCTAAAAACCTCTCTCCACCCCCACTAAACCCCACGACCCCTAGGTGGGGTCCACTTCTCCTCTAACCCAAGTCAAAAAATGATTTATTGTAAAATCTTTTCTTGATTCTTTAAATCTTGCAAACAATTCACATGTTTACATCCTCTCCACTCATCATCATCATCAACACCACATAAATAATCAAAGAACACACACACTACTGTGTGAAAACCATGAATGTTTGTCATCCTCCCTGGGCCCCACACATCTAATTCTGTCATATCTCTTCTTCACAAACAAAAAGCCCCACCCCCTTCTTTCGTTCCATGCCAAATTCCTTTTGATCATAAAAAACACACACACAGTGTGTGTTTTCAAGATTTCAAGAAAGTAGAACCACCTTTCATCAAATCCCCAAACTAACAAATACCTTTTTCAAAAAATCCATTTTTGTCCAAGAATCCGAAAAGGGTCCGAATAATAAGATGACCCAATTGGAAATCTTGAAGGGTCTGAAGAGATTGAAGGCTTCTGAAGTTGTTTGTTTGTGCGTTAGTTTTTGCTTCGTTTTGTGTTTGTTCTTGTTGGACTACCGGTCCGTGAGTAACGGGTTCAGGGTCCGTGGGCACCGTGGGTTGGGTGTGCGGTTCGGGTTCAGTCCGTCTGGGCATGAACTGGTTGGGTTTCTTGAACCGGGTCAAAAATGTGACATATTTGATGGTAATTGGGTGTGGGATGAGAGTTATCCACTTTATGAGTCTAAAGATTGTTTGTTGTTAGATGGTGGTTTTAGGTGCTCTGAAAATGGTAGACTTGATCAGTTTTATACCAAATGGAGATGGCAACCTAAAGATTGTAATTTGCCCAGGTTTTAATCTCTCTCTCTCACACAACTGTTTTTTTTTTTTTGTGAAAATTGAAGAGGGTTTTGTTTAAATTTTGAATTATGATTTGTGGGTAAGGTGTGAATTCATCATTCATGTTCATGTTTTTGCCACTTTTGGGGGTTTCTGTCACATGTATTTGAAAAGGGTTTTGTTTGGACATGGGTTTTTGGATTATTTTGCAGTTTGAAAATTGGGTATTTAGACAAGTCAATTTTACATTTAAATTGGAGAATTAGGGGTGTTTGGGTATGTTTTTCAAAAGAATTATTGTAATTTAAAGATTCTATATTAGATATAATCAATTGTGTAGTTTACACTTTATACACATGTGTAGTTAGGTACTTTTTAATTTTGTATGAATTATGAATTTTTTTTTATTCAGCAATTTGAATTATTGATTCTAGATAATTAGAAAATAAGACTGAAAATTGATTATTGTAAAATTCAGATTAGGAGTGTTTGGATGTGGATTTTTGGAGTCAAACGGATAATCATTTTGATACAATTTGAAATAATCACTTGCATATAAACAAGGGTCCTGCCATGCCCCATGTGACATTATCAAAACATCACGTGATGTAATCACTCAGGCCGTATAAATGGTGTACGACGTCATATCAGTCGCTTCTGTGTCATTCAGAAAAGCTATACGGCCCGTATAGCTTTCTATCTTATGACATGTATAACAAAAAAAAATCACAACTCAAGCGGTGCGTATAGCATCCGGTGTCTGAATAGCAAGGGGCTGGTCAACATGTTATATTACAATTTATAACCTGATTTTGACTATCCAGCATCACACAATCACTTTTTAAACCCACATCCAAACATCTCTTTATTTGAAGTTCATAGGATTGCTAAAGATTTGTGTTATTGGTGATAATTTTGTTTAAATGGGTTTTTGTTCAATTGATGATTAATGGATAAAATGTTACTAAATTGGGGTGTTTGGTCACATCTTTGAATGCAGATTTGATGCAAAAACTATGCTAGAAAGACTAAGAAACCGTAGATTAGCATTTGTTGGTGATTCAATTGGAAGAAATCAATGGGAATCACTTTTGTGTTTGTTATCTACTTCTGTTACCAACAGATCTTCAATATACGAAGTTAACGGGAGACCGATCACTAAACATACGGGTTTCTTGGTGTTCAAGTTTGCTGATTTTAATTGCACGATTGAGTACTACCGAGCCCCGTTTCTGGTCCTGCAGAGCAGGCCGCCAGGTGGCTCACCGAAGCAAGTGAGAACCACTTTGAAACTCGATAAAATGGATTGGGGCTCTGTGAAATGGAAAGGCTCGGATATTATCGTGTTCAATAGCGGGCATTGGTGGAATTCTGAGAAAACGATACGCGAGTAAGTGTGATAAAAATTGAAACTTTTGGCCTGGGGACACGTAGGTTCGGGTTGAAATGGGTGGGATTGGAAACACTTTATTTTTGTCTGTTATTTGAACCTTATATATAAATAATTAACGTGCTAATTATGATTAAGAAACATTATTATTACATTATGAGTTAAATCTTTGAATAAAACCATTTAATAGGTTGTGTTTGTTTTTGGGTGGCTTTTATTTGACCCGTTTAAGACATAACACTACCCAAATTAACCCATAAGTAAATGGGATCCAAACAGTTTTTTTTTTGTGGGGGGGGGAGTGTTGTACGCATTAGAAATAGTAGACGACTTTCAACCCGTTTTACCTGTTTCTCTTTCAGGTAACTTTTGTTATTTTACCCGTTTCAGTAAAACACAACCCAAATCGACCCATTAGTAAATGGGTCAAAATTGTCACCTATGTCTTTTTCTAGCTTAACATTTTAAAAATTGTTTCTTTTGATTGTTTGACCTGATTTTTAGGATTCTTGTTGTGTTTTAGGGGCTGTTACTTTCAAGAAGCAGGCGACGTGAAAATGAATATGAGCATTGAAACTGCATACCTAAAATCAATTGAGACAGTTTTGAATTGGATAAGTAAAGAAGTTGATACAGATAAGACGCAAGTTTTTTTCCGAAGCTTTTCTCCTGTGCATTTCAGGTTCGCGTTCATCTTTTATTTCTTGAATGTGAACAGTGTGGACGGGTTGGGTACTTGGGTAACGGGTCGGTTGGATTGACCTGGATAACCTTTTGTACAAAGATTTGTATCTTTTTTATAAACAATTAGTTTGTCAAATATGAATAGTTAAACCTATTTCACCCATTAGCGATGAAAAAAAAATAACCCGCATCGACCTGTTCATAAGTAAATGGGTCTAAGTTACCACCTCCATGATTCTTTAACTAATATTGTTTTGTGGGTGCTTTAGGGGCGGTGATTGGAAATCCGGCGGTAGCTGCCACCTTGAGACACTACCCGACTTGAGTTCATCACCAGCTTCGCCGAGCATTATGTTTTTCCCGAATATATTTGGCTCAGTGTTATCCAAACACAATAACGGGTCATCGTCACAAACAAAAGTAGAGTTATTAAACGTTACATATATGTCATCAAAACGAAAAGATGGTCACGCGTCTGTATATTATTTGGGCCCGAAAGATGGCGGGCCCGCACCTATACGCAGACAAGATTGCAGCCATTGGTGCTTACCTGGCGTCCCAGATTCTTGGAACGAGCTTCTGTATGCAGTCTTTCTTAAACGCGAATATTCCCTTGCTGGGAATTCAACAGCCGCCAGCGCCAGCCCACCACCAATGTAACAAAGTGGTGGAAGTGCTTCTTCTTGTGCAAAAAATGGATGGTTTGAGATATTGGTGAGGTGGGTTTATCAGTGGTGGCAGATGGCGGTCCTAAGGATTACGGTGGTGGTTATTGTGATGGGAATTCAGTGCCAATTGCATTGATGAGAAATTTGCATTTGATTTGTAAAGATTTAGGGGAAATTTTACATGTAGAGTTGGGTATAGAAAGTATACTATTGATTCATTCATCTTTGAATTGAATAGAAAAAGAAAAGAAATACATACTTTTGTGCTATAGTTGGAGAAATTTGTAAATGTAAGGACTGGTTTGAAATTGCATGGCTTATTTTTTTTACTATAAAGATACAACTTACATTGAACACAATACAAGTTAGCATTGGCAAATATAGAGGTGTTAGGTGTATTCAATACAAAACTAATTCTAAGTAAAGAACATAACAATATAACATGTGTTATATTTAAAGCAATAATGTGGTCTATTTTTAAAATTGATCGTAAACATGTTTGGTTGGACTTCCATAAACACTTTTTGTCAATTATGTGTTAAATATTGATCGTAAAAACTACAATCATAATGTATTATTTTTATTATATTGTTTAGCTTGTTGTATACATCAAAAATACACTTTGGGAGACTACGGACTTGTTTGTTTTTAACCCAATTTTTTCAATGGACCCATTTTGGATAAAACACAAAATGAGTTGACCCATTAATCTTAAAAAAGATAAAAATAAAAAAAAGCTCTATTAGGAGCTACCATTGATGATAAACCCATTACTGTAAACTTACGAGACCCGTCAATACCCAACTAGTCAATGGGACTACGTAAAACTTGTGTTGAGCCAGGGGTGTTCAAAAATATCTGAATCCGAAACCGAACCTGAATTATCCGAAAATCCGAATCCGAATTATCCGAAAATTCGGATATCCGAATTTTCGGATTCGGATTCGGATAGTGATTTTCGGATAGTTCGGATATCCGAAATATTATATTTATATATATTTTTTAATTGTTTTTATTATTTAAAAATAAGAAAATTTGAATCAAAACCCGATATATTATATTTATATATTTTTATATGTATATTTTCTAATGTTTTTTAAGGTTTTTAATTGTTTTTGTAATTTAAAAATATTATTTTTATATATTTTTTATATTTTTTTTTATATTTTCGGATATCCGTTTCACTATCCGAAAATTTCGGATATCCGAATTTTCGGATATCCGACTTTGAACACCCCTGGAGCCAGTGCCTAGTGGCCTTCAACTAGGCATGTTAAAGGCAGAAAACTAGTGAAAGTTAGATTCAAACCTAAAACCTCTGTTATACAGAGAATTAGTGGAAGCTCCAGTAGTACTACACCACCCCCTTAAAGGTTTAGTTTTCATGTTATAATATATATATATATATATATATATATATATATATATATATATATATATATTTATATATTTTGTGTTTACACATAAAGACACTTTCTAGGGTTGACACCACACTTAAAAATAACCCCAAGTGCTCTATGTGATTTGTCAAATTACTAAACATACACCAAAAATATGATACGACTTCTAATATATTTCAACTAGGGATAAGATTGTTTTATCAAGTGCATCTTACACATCCATCACTAAGACTAAGTGCAAGCATAAATATTTCAACACCTCTCTATTTACTTTATGATGTAACTGATTTTCAAACCATGGTCATCTTCTTTGACAGTTTATGCACTCTTAATTCTTGGTCAAATGGGTTGAGTTGACCCAAACAATTTAATCATTTCCCCTTTTGAACTTTATAAATAACAAGTATGTTATGTATGATTTCAAAAACTACTTTTTATAACAATAATCTAATTTTTTTTATTAAATCAATTTAGGAGGTTTTAGGCATTTTAAATACACTTTAAACAACTTTTGCCCGTTTTAATTATGAAGGAATCTCTTACTTTCATCCATTTGACTCTTTTGAGTTTTGAGGTTAAACTGGGCCTAAAGAGACCAGAATTTTGGGCCAAGATCTGGCTGGGCCTAGGACTGATTATTGGTAGGGATTAATTAAGGTCTCTAGAAAACTGTTTCATCTGAACACTCAACAACACTCAAGTAGTCAAGTGGAGGTTTAGGAATGTTTTCTATTGTTCTTGCTCATCTTTAAAGATAAAAACTAAATTGTAGTTTTAGTACATAAAACCTCTTAAAATCATTTTTCGGTCTGACCCAGCTGAGACCCGGCCCAGCAAGACCAACCATTTTCAGGTCTGGTCTTTGGTTTTAGATTTTCGAAGTATTTGGGTTTGGGTTCGGTTCCTACCGCTCTGGTCCACCTAAAACAAAAATAACAAGGTGCCTTTGTAACATATGCCCCTTTGACTCGAGAATATCTTGAAAACTGTGGGAGTTAACGAGCTTCTAAATTAGACAAAAAAGTCCCATAAAATAATGAGTACTCGATAATGATAAAAAATTACTAGTATACAACACACCTTCAAAAACGGGCCGAAAATAAGACCGAGCAAAACATTTTCCAGTTGTAAACTGATTCTATATCTTGATCCATTCAGTTGTACTTCAAAACATCATCCCTTCAATGCCATTCATCTTCTCCAAATCTTCTTGTGATAGAAGGGTTTTCTTTCCACCACCGCCAGTTTTATCATACGGTTGTGCCATTTTCCTCAGAAACTGCAGGTACCAAACATTGATGCACGGTGAATTCAACCCATTCATTAAGTTCAGAAATAGACACATGAATTGGGTAAAAAAATAGTTAAAATGGAAATGGGTCAAATGGGTTAAAAGTCACCCAAACTTTGATAGTTTCAACCCATTTATTTATGAACAGGTTGATTTATTTTGTATTTGATCGCGAACGGGTCAGATACAAAAAGACTGATAAAAGGGGAACAGGTCATATGTTCCTAAATCGTTATATTCAAAATCTTAGAATATTATTGATAAAATATTATTGTTATTTAGTCACAATCAACACATTAACTATTTACTATAAACTGTTTTTGGAAAATGGCCAAAAAAGAGTTAGCGGGTCTGCTTTGACATGTAGAAAAATGACATGCTTCAACCCGTTACTCGACACAACCACCTTGCCACTACTACAAAGTAACTTTGAACAGCTTTGGATCATAAGTACAAACTTAGAAGATTTACCTCTCTTGCTATATGAACCGCCATATCTGTACTCAAGTTGAGGTGTGCATCACGTAGATGAGACAGAATCCATCCAGGCAATTTGGAGCGTTTGTCATGTCTTGTATATCTGCATATATAATATAATATAGCAAATAACAAGTCTTTTAATGCATAAAATTTAACAAGAGTGATTGTCTTTATTTAGAGTTGCATTTAAAAGGTCGATAAAATTAAACTTGTTCATATTAATTATGTGGGTTTTTTAGATCTTAAAAAGGTATATATCCCTTGATGAAATGATCCACTAGTAAATGCTCAGTGTTTTCCATCAAGAAACTCTAGCTGTAATATATTTAGGGGGGAAGGTTCCACTAAGAAGTGGTTTTTCGCTAAGAAACGCTAAGAAGTGGGTCAAACGAACTCCGATTGAGCTCATTCCAGCGGCGTTGGAACCGTCTCATCGAACTCTAATCCGGACTCAAAAGCCTAAACCCCCCTCCACCCGCACCCCCAAAAACCTAAACCCCCCCTCCAACCCCACCCCAAAAAGCCTAAAACCACCACCCCCACCCCCCCAAAAACCTAAACCCCCCAACCCCACCCCCCCAAAAACCTAAACCCACCCCCAAAAACCTAAACCCCCCACCCCCCAAAAAAACCTAAATCCTAAAAGCTAAACCCTAAGGCTAAAACCCTAAAATTTAAACGTAAAATCTAAACCTTAAAAGCTAAACCCTAAAAGCTAAGATGATAGAGTTCGACGAGACGGTTCCAACGCCGCTGAAATGAGCTCAATCGGAGTTCGTTTGATATCGTTTCTAAGCGTTTTGGTCATTTCTTAGAGTTCTTAGCGAAAACATACTTCTTATTTGATCATCCCCCTATATTTAGGGTTGACTGATGTGAGAAAAAATCCTTTGTTGACGTCGCCAAAACATCTATCCGTTTTTCCAACTATACTTATTAGTTAAAACCAAAGCTTCATCATTAGCCTTACAGTTTGGAATGAGAAATAATAATCATATATTGGTACAAAATGAATCGACCAAGCATACAAACCTTTTGTCAGCAAATATCATCATTCCGTAATCTGCCTTGGAACGGATAACTCGCCCCACACACTGAGCAGCTTGTCTCTGTCAGTGTTATCATCATTAGACAAAAAAATCACAAATGAAAAATCATTACTTCTTAACAACTCATCAAAACCAGGGTAAAGGCAAAAGTACCAATGCATCAAAGGTCAAAAAGTCGCCTTCTTTTATTTGAAAAGTCTCCCGCAAATACTCTAACCGAGCGAGTAATATCCTGCAAGCTCAAATAATACATGACTCTGATTGAAGCTTTAGGGGGTGTTTGGGATTGCATACTTTGACAGCTTATCTGCTTATCAGATACGCACTATTGAATTATTTGGATGAAGAATGTTGCTAAACTCTAAAGTTGATTATCTTATTCTGCTTATAAGCATAAGCATAAATTGTTTAATAAGCAATCCCAAACACCTCGTTAATTTGTATGATATTGCAAAAAACCTAAGAGTGACACAATGGTTTTCCTGTCAAGATAAAGTAGGATTTTTTATAAGATATCAACAGTTTCACTTTGTTTACTCACCTGCTTAATGTGTACTGGAAAGGAACCCCAAACATGATTACAAGTCTCCCGTAATGTCGGTCAAAGTCTATACCTTCTGCCACTTTCCCCCTGTGATAATGCATATATAACTAAAACTTTTGTAGCTCTTGATAAAATTTTTTGGTAAACTGATCATTCTCAACTGCATATGCTATAAAAGATTGGGGTGTTCATTGGGTTGAAACGGAACCAGAAAATACAAAAGAACAGAACCAAAAGCCCTACCTATCCAGTTTTTTAATTGATTCACCCCCCACGCACACAAATCGAACCTCAAACCTGATAAATACTCCTAAACTGAAAAACAAAGGTATAAAACGTTCTTGTCTCAAAATTGAAAATAATAACTTTTTCAGGAAAGATCAGTACCGTTCCAACTCCAGACAGCCCGGACCAAACCAAGAATGAAATCAAATTGGTTTTCCGGTTCTGTCCGTCCAGACCTGTTTTTACACACTCCTAATACAGTCGCATATACCGACATATAGTATTAAAGAGAAGAGGGAGCAGACATATTCCAATGGGAATAACCAAGTTACAAGGTTACCTGGCAACAGAGAAAAACACAGCACCTCTACCACAATCACAAGCTTTACGATAGTTGTCTAGTGCTAGTGTTGTTTCAACAACATCTTGTGTCTCAATAAAGACTAATTTTCGTTGCATTATATCCTGGAGCACAAGTTTGAGTCAGTAAGGTCAATTAAAAAAAATAAAAACCCATTCTTCATGTTAATATTATCATAAAAAGAACAAAATGGGCGAGTCAAGCGGTTTAGGTAACATGTCTAAATGGATAAATTTTTTAACAAGTCGGGTCAGGAAGCCAGGTTGGGTTAGATTGACCTGAAAGTCTGAAACACTTCTTTTTTCTGAAGTTCTTTTATAATATTTGCATAAAAAACTAGTGTGTCAGTATCATTACAATAATAACTTAATTTCAATAATATTTGAAAAAAATGTTCAAAGTCCATTTAACATGTTTCCTTATAGGCTAACCTTTTCATTTTGCCCATTTGACTTGACACAACCCTAATCAGCCATATTATAAGTAAATGAGTCAAAACTGCCACCTCTTACAGATAAAGCACAATATCAACAGAAACAGAGTTTTGCAAAAAGTGTTGCTCACCTTCAAGATTCCTGTTTCATTCCAACTGTTGACTATTGCATCCATATATGAGTAACTGACAAAAAAACAAACAATCCCATCAGGAACTACTGACACCATTTCCAATAAAAGCCTTCCATAATTTCTTTCCACTCCAGGATCACTTCTCAAATCAAACTTTGTGCTAACTGGAAGCTGATCACTGTAATTGAAAAAAGAACATTTTATTAGTAAGCACGTGGTTTTTTCAGATACAAAGGTGAATTCTCCCTCTGTCCCAAAATTATTGTCTATACTTCTATTTTAGTTTGTTCCAAAATAACTGGCCACTTCTGAAAATGGATAGAGACAATTAACTAATTTTACCATTCTGTCCTTAATTACTCTTACCACTGAATCTCGTAAATTTTCCAAGTCAACTAGCCTCTTAAATACATTAAGCGTAAAGTTGACATTCTTCTAACAAAAACTGCATTAAATTACATATCCTAAATTGTGTGTATTTGTTTGTGGACTATTTTGAGATGGATGTAATATATAAATAACAAATTCATCCAATCTACAAAAAAAATTGTGAAAAAAAAAATTAAAGGAACACAAAATTGTTGATTATTGTACCTTCCCCGCGTGAGAACCATGGGGCATATGCAATCCCTTGTTAATGACATAGTAAAACTTCGACTAACCACTGGATTAAAATTAAGAAGTCGAGGATAGAGATCGATTGGACTTAGGGTTCCAGATGTGATCACAACAGATTGAAATCTGTCAAATACGGGCTTTATTGCAAGAGAAGCATCATGGCAGCTGAGCTGGAAATATATTATTAAAAAAAAGAAGATACCTTTACTAACAAAAGAATGTACAAGTAAAACAACAAAGATATGGCATAAGCACAACAACCTATTTTCAATTTTACAATTTAATCCATCATCATACTCATTAAGTGATTGGGAATTCATATCAGGTTGGAAACTGGAAAGTAGTTATTTGACTTCAAAAAGTCAATTTTAGTCTTGCACAAAGGAGAGATACAAACCAGATGACTAAAAAAGAGATAACATTATAAGCTTTTACTAACAATATATATTTTCTCAGCGGATAAATTTGTACAAAAAAAAGATGATATAACCCACATATAAGCCTGTATGTGTTCACCAATTTCAATTTTTAATGTTGTAAATGAAAAAAAAATACTGGAAAAGGAAGTCAATATAAAATACCTGCAAAACTGGATCAGGAATATGAGGCATTCTCTCATCATAAGGTTCAATTATGATTGAAAAACCTCTGGTGTATGTCCCCACAAGTGTTGCAAAGTCGCATATCGTTTGAATGTGCAGAAATTCATCAGTATCAGTTATTTCTAGAGTTAGCATAAGTGAGTGCAAACGATCATAGCAAAATTTCAGCATTTTTTGGTCAATTCCAACATGTGAATTCACAGCATTAACAAACGTAAGTGGACCCTCTTTTTCAACATTCTCAGTTTCCAAACGCCCTTTTAAGTACTGCACCAGTCTGCGTAAAACAGACAAAAAATGCTCTGCTCGCCGTATATTTCCAGGTACAGCTTCCTTTAAAATGTCATCAGGTAAAGCAGGATTTGCAAGCCAGGTGTCACCAACTGCACAAATAAGGAGTTGCGTATTGAGATAACAAAGTGAAAACTGCATATTAAGATAACAAAGTGCAAATTGCATATTAAGATGATATAAAGTGCAAACTGCACATCAGGTACAGCTTCCTATATGTAATGACCTTTGTTTTCAATCATAAAGCAGTAAAGAACTTTCAAAATATTTAAGGTAATCTTGTAGGTTAGCCGGTTCTCATATCATATGCCACATCAACATCACGTAGAAAAAAACATGAACATTACAAAGGTTACCACAAATTTAGCTGTCGAGTAACCTGATAAGAGGGTCAAGTTACCTTTAATGGAACTTTTGAACGTTTATAACCTCAAATTGAAACATTTAGAAAGTTTGTTACCTTTTTATAGATGACAAGAAATTTCATTAACTAAAATAAAAATACAACTAAAATACGTTGCCTTTTTATGGAATTTGTCCCACAGAAATACCACAAAATTAATAATCAGTTGGTATATAAATATGTATTTACCTGGCAAATTCCCTCTTTGTGCTAAACCCTCAACAAGGCGGTTATATTCGGCACGCAATCTACCAGCATCAGTGGCCTTAAACCTTCCTACCAAGTTGAAAAAAAGTTAAAAGTAATCACATATCATACATTCATAACATATATATCTTCTCAAGGTGAATTACGATATCTCATGTGTATTTTCCCTAAAAAAACTGGAACTTAAAACCAAGATTTCATAAGTAAATCACATAAATCAAGGAAAATGAAGTTGCATATGAATTTGCTACCTTGTGATAACATTGTTAGCTTATGGTGGTACATAAATCAACAAAAAGATATGGAAACACATAGTTATTGAAGCATAACCAGTGTCACGTATACAAAAACACAAAACAACAATGTGCTCTTTTAATATACAACTAATTCCACTTTTTGCTATGAACATGGTCATTCCACGCGACCGAGTAAGATTTCTGATGATTTAGTAGTTGCACAATAAGAACATTAATACTCCAATTGACCAATAAAATGATCATTAGAACATAGTGAAATAAGATCTCATTGATTAATAATCCTAAAATATACCTGTTAATCTCCTGAGCCATCTTATTAATATTTCTAGTTGCACCTTCAATTGTCTGCCTCCTTACACTAACACTCAGTGCCTCAATGCACACATTATCAATATTATGAGCCTCATCAAACACCACTACAGATTCTCTCTGCATTTCCTTTGATATAATCCCAGCTACTTTAGGATCAAGTAAATATTGGTAACTATAAACCACCACATTTGCAAACTGCACCATATGTCGTGCTAGAAAGTATGGGCACCACCCTTTTTCCTTACCAAACACCCTTAGATCCTGCCAAAAATTTCAAATCTTTATAAGAAGATGATTAAATCAAGCCAATTATGAGTGAAACATGTTCAGAAAACTACCCAACATAGTGGAAAAGCAAGAGGTAAAGAATGATCAGCACTTATTCAAACAAATACGCATACCGGATAACAAATTGTGTAATTCCGGTGCATATAAATTAGCTTAAGGAAATGCAATGATTAGTAATAGAACATTAGTTATTTCAAGTTCTGTGCATAGTCATATGCTGAAGGTAAATATATTACTGTCATTACAATGCATATTCATATGTTGAAAGTAACTCAGTGCTTAATCATAGCAAATTAGTAACATAGTTATTTCAATTTCATTGCATAATCATATGCAGAAGGTAATACATTACTGTCATTCCAGTGCATATTCATAGGTTGAAAGTAACTCAGTGCTTAATCATAGCAAATTAGTAGCTTAGTTGTTTCAATTTCAGTACATATTCATATGTTAATGGCAATAGTCACGTCATTCCAGTGCATATTCATAGGTTGAAGGTAATTGAAGCTTAATCATAACAAATTAGTAGCTTAGTTGTTACAATTTCAGTGCATATTCATATGTTAAATGCAACAATCACATCATTCCAGTGCATATTCATAGGTTGAAGGTAATTCTATGCTTAATCATAAGAAATATTGTTTCAATTTCGTGTCCTTTTGGCTGTAATCTTATGAATATCAACAAACCTGCAAAGTATACACTCCAGGAGGCAAAACAGCATCAGAACCCGCTCTCTCGTAGGCCTCAAAGAACGAACATGTCGGAATATTAGGGTTCTCTATAGCAAGTGCCCTGATCCAACTAGCAGTAAGTTTCCTACATCCAGCATCAACCGAATCTCGATTCTCCGCAGAAACCACACCTGGATTTACACACAAATTCTTCCTAGACGAAAGCCCTAGGGCAAGCATCCGAGCAGACGGACCGATGTTATCGAGCTGGTACTTGTGAAGAAGTTTGAGCTCCGCTAGGGTTTTTTCCATCTCGTGAACGGTGCGAGTACAGTAAAGAAGTTTAACAGGATTGGACGGTTTAGAGAGCGTGTAACTGGTGATTAATGAGAGTAGAGCGATCGTTTTTCCGGTGCCGGTAGGCATTTCGAGGAGGCAGTGGCCTTTGGCATCAAGTGATCGTTTGAGTTCGATCATGTAGGAGTATTGTTCGGGGTAAATGTGATCGTAGGGGAAGTAGACTGTTACATCTTCGATATGGAACTTCATATCTGAATTCAAGCTATTGTTCTGCAATTTGATTCTACTGTGTGTGTTTAGGAGAGAAAAATGGAAATCGCCGGAAAATTGGCGACGGACCGGAAAGATTTGACGGCGACGGGTCGGGGGGTAATTGGAGAAAAGGCGTAGGGAGTAGGGAGGGTTTTATGGGCCTGTTTGGTTACAGAATTAAATCTTTTGTAATGTTATATAACTTGGGAGGCACATAGGGGATGTTACTCATGTTCCATCATCATGAAAACACAAGTCATTGAAATTTTCGGTAGTAGTGTACGTTAGGGGTGTCAATTATGTTGGGTTGACGGGCTGATAAATTTCGGATTGACAAGTTGAACGGTTTAACTTGAACATGACCCGTATATTTATTTTTTGCCGTGTCGTGTTAGATACACTTTAAGTCATGTCATGTTCGGGTCTGTCACACCCCAGCCGACGGCGGAAACGTCGGGACGGGACATGTAGACTGTTCATGAGCACAAGGTTTACTATATTGAAATATTTTAAATCATAACTTCATTTCAAATAACCAAACACAATCAAGTTCAAACAAATACGAAAAGAAATGCATAATATTCCTTATTCAATTTTTAACTAAGTCCATGTCCTACGTGTAGCATATCTTGATCAACTCACACGTTATCACCTGAAACATGAATAAAATAATGTCAACTAAAAAATTGGTGAGCATACACAGGTTTGTACATAGATAGTATATAGTTGTGAAAGATCAAATCCTTACATATCATGAATAAATAACGCATTTATGGGGAGTAACTAATGTGTAACTAAAGTACAATCAAATCTTTGTAACTAGCATGCAAATTGTGTTGTCGGTAACAATCACCCTAATATGGGTAGGTTTGTCAGACTCAATAGATCTATCATTGTTAACCGTCGGCTTATTAGTTAATGATTGCACATGAAATTTGCACACAAATAGTCAACACGTATAGCACTCAAACATAAAGCTCAAATTTTGTACACATGAATGTAAATAGGATTTGTGTTTTGTGTAGTTTGTGTAAGTGTAAATAGTTGTGTGTATAGCGTTCATGTTTCACCCCAAAAGTGTAAAAGAGTAAAAAGGGGCTATGTAATGCTCACCTGATTAGAGGTGTAGCTAACACGCGAGATTAGATAGCAAATTTGTCCTTGTAATTCACCACGTTAACCTAGAGTGTAATATACATTAAATTAATAACGTGTACGATAGTCTGGGTATAAGTCTAGGATTTAATCGGATGCGTGTACGAAGGGTTTGAGTTGTAGGCTGAAAAGGAATGTGTAGGTTAATTGGATGAGTGTTTTATAAATTGAAAGGTTGAAAATAGATAATTTAAAGTTTGGTTTGAATAACTAAATAAATTAAATAATTGTCATTTAATTATCTAGTTATAAAAGTAGAATGTAAATAATCTGAAATATAAATTAAATAAATAATTTTTCTCTATCTATTTATTTATAAAGATGTGAAAAATAATATTTATTTATAAGATTAACTTTAAATATAATTTAAACGCTAAGTGTATTGGTAAAAGTAATTTAGATCGATAATAAATACATTTATTTATTTATTCATCATTTGAAATGATTATGTTAAAATAAATAAATTTACTTAAAAATTGACATGTATTCTTTAAATATATAAAAACTATATATATATTTAGATGTAGTATTATTAGGTTTTAAATATATAACTTCAATTTTATAAAACCTTGAAAAAAAGTATTTGTAAAACTTTGTCACAAAATTTATAACATTAGGTAAATGAATTACTCAAAAATAATATAATTTAAATTGGGTGTTTTAATTTATAAAAATAGAGGTTTTATGAAAAATTGTAAAACTTGTTTTATTCTGTCCTAAATAATGTAGGATTTATAAAAATATTTTTTTTATGATTTTTGGAGCCCTAAAACGGTTTTTAAAAAATTATACAGACCTGGGGGTTCGAATCCGGGTCTGTTCTGAACAAGCTTGGTAAACAAACCACTGGACCAGGAGCCTATCATCGTTACTGGGTTCGTTTTGGATGGATCTAAACCCATTATTAATAGGGCCAGGTTTAAATGAGGCGCAAAAGAAAAAGAAACAAGCATGTCGTGGGCTGTGGGTTTCGAACCCTCGTCGCCTAGTTCAGTTCCGAGTGTTTTAACCGGCTGAACTAGGTGGTTCGTTGGTCTTGATAGTAAACTGGAAATTTAAGTACAAGAAGTAGGCTTAAATCAAAATCCCCAAATTAGAATCGTAAGAACCCTAATCTGGTTTTTATTTGTGGATTCTGTTCTTGTAATTTAACATGGGGATTTTGACAAGGACCCAGAAACGAACACAACGACACCAGACTTACGTATTTTGGTGAAGGGGCGTGCGAGAACGACAGGGATGAAGCTCCGATTGATCTTGATACTCGGCAGGACTCCAGAGGCAAAACGTGGATCGATTGAGGGTCGAGAGCATTTGTGTGATAGTTCACGAAGGTAAATGAGTGGTTTGATTTAATTAATTTCGTTCAAATCGCTCGATTTTGTTACTATTCGGAAACCACGGCTTTTGGGATTAAAATACGCGTTATACGGTTTGATTTTGGATTAATCGAGTCGTGTTTGAGGTCTGGATACATTCGAGAACAATCAGTGCATGATTTCCGGGATTCGAACGCGTTTAATTTCTTGATTGTAATCGGATTTAGCCTCGTTAGACTCCGAATAGTCAAACGAATTTAAATTTCGAATTAAGCCGCGATTTGTGGTAGATTGGAATGATTATCGGGTCGGGATAGGTCCGGAATTCGACTTAGCACCTCTGGAAAGCCCACAACAATCCGGGTCGGTCGAATTTAGGTGTTGAAATGCATGAATGTGGGCTTGTTTGACTTTGATAAGTCAAAATTAGTGGGTATGGTCAAAATTTAGACCAAAGGTTCAAATTGGAAGATGGTTCAAGACAATTTGTTTTTATAAACATTTGGTTTATTTTTAATTATCTCCTATAATTATATATGTGCAAGATTTATATACTTTTAGCCATTTGTATATATATATAGGATTTGAATTATGTAAATCTCGTGAGTTTGTATGGAAATTTTAGGGTTTACGTGGTTGTACGATTGAAATAAAACATTGTACTAGAATCGGATTTGAAATGAGTTACATTGGATCACAAGTAAAGATAATAAAACCAGGAATATTACAGGGTCGACCTGTTTAATGTTTCTTTGCGAATACAAGTAAGAGCATTCACACCGAGTCTTTAAAACCCACTTTCTCTTTAAATATACAGGAAAAAAATATATAAAACAACTATTTACATGCTTCATCCGGTTATTTAAAAAAAGAAACAATTATAGAGAATTAAAATAGATTCTCTACATATACATATTCACTATCATTCTCTATACTAAATCTATATAATGTTTATGAGTGGAAGAAAGAGAAAATATAATAAAATATTAATAAACAAGTATTATCAAATTGAATAGGGATAGAAAATGGGATGTGAGACGTTTTTAAAAGATGCTAAAATTTTAGAAATAAATGTGTTGTTTAGATAAATTATAAAGATAAGGATTATGAAGCGGATGTGAATGCAATACCTAGTGGCTTGCTAACAATTTAAATAAGGAACTTGGTTTTATATATTTAGCTCAAGATTAGAGGAAGCAAATGTAAATTTGGAGAATGGGTGATTAGAACTAATGAATAAAGTTATTGGAAATTAAAAGGTGATAAGTATTTTAAGAAGAAAAACTAATGAGCAAGATGTAAAATTAAAAATCAAAATATTAAATTTTAACTCCTTTTAAATAAACCCCTCTAAAATATAGTTAGGAACGTTTTTAAAATCACTTAAATGGGTTAACCCATTTACTAACCTAGTCATGTTCGGATTAGCCCATTTATTAAATGTGTCGTGTTCGGGTTGACCTGCTTAAAAAAAAGGGTTATATTATCAGACTTAAAACCTAATTATTTTCATATAATTTCATGTCGTGTCAAGAATTGTTGACCCCGGTACATATAACATACAAATTTCTACAAGAAGGTGGGCCCGTTTGACCTGGTCGCCCCTTACTCGGTCCGCCCTGAACTACACTTAAAACAGTGATGCGTTGAGCGATTCTACCTACATGTTTTAACAAGCGGTTTGTACTAGGAGATATGCTAGATGTTTCGTTTGCCGATGAAACCATGAAACCTTATCCAGAATGGTGGTATGTTGTGACTGTGAGTAAAATATGCAAGTAGGTAAATGTATAATATATCTATAGACATGTTTGTCTTTCTGAATCATGAAATGAAGGAAGGTTTATGGTTACACAATTAGAATAAACTACATGCGAGTCATGGTCATACAAATGTTTGTCGGTTAACTACCACCAAAAAGGATTTCCATGCGACAAGAGTGAAAGGGTGATACATGAAGGGTCACGTATAGCATGCATTTACGTAAGTATTGACCGGCATAACGCGTGAGTTGCGCGCAAAAGCGACAGTAGGGCCACACAATTTGGGGATACTCGTGCATTATTTACCAAGATTTAACTCCATGTTACAAAAGGGATTTTCTTGGATTACAAACAAATATCAAGGTACAATTTAGACATGATGAAACACCTAGTCTGCTATTGTTCTTCAGTATCAAAACAAGCCCATTAACATTTTGTTGTTCTCAACTCTTTCGAACCCAAATCTATAACTTCTGATCTATCATGTCTCGCCGGCTTTGTTTAGCATCTAGGAAACACCAGCTTTTGTTGTTGTAGTTTTCATTCTTCTGACGATGCCTTGCAAGCCAAACCCTTGATAACATGCCGACACTGAAACCTGTAATGGGCAATAGATCAAAATGAGTTCAGGTTATGACACAAAAAGGACTTATAACTTTGCAGATAAAAACAAGAATTAAAGAAGATCACAATAAGTTTGGGTTGGAACGCGTCATTTTAGTATAGATAAAGACTGTTGGGTGGACCCACAGACACCTTTTTTATCCACTTTCTAAATTAGTTTAGATTACTAATAAAATCAATATGATTACAAAAACAATAATTTACATCTTTGAATAAAAAGAGACAATACACATTAAAAGCATACTTTTGATGAACTTCAAACAGTTTTTGACCCGTTTACCGTTTAGCTAATTTTCTTTATTCAACCCGTTTGAATAAAACACAACCCACGACTTCAAAAGTTGGCATGCCACAAAACTGGCAGATAACTTTAAAGGTAAAAACAAGAATTAAAGAAGATCAAAATGAGTACGGATTGGAATAGGCCATTTTAGTATGAATCAAGACTGTCGGGTGGACCCACAAACACCTTTTTTTAAATTATTTCAGATTGCTAACAAAATCAATATGATTGCAAAAACAATAATCTAAATCTTTGAATAAAAAGAGACAATATGCTTTAAAAGTGTACTTTTAATGAATTTCAAATCATTTTGACCCTTTCATCTTTTAGCTAATTTTATTTTTTTAACCCATTTGAATAAAACACAACCCAAACCGAACAATTTTCATAAGAGAAATTCCTTCATAAGCTGGCATGCCACAAAATGGTGGATAACTTTGCAGGTAAAAACAAGAACTGAAGAACACAATGTCTACTAAAAGCATAAATTTCAAAGAAATATTACCAGATGTAATCATTTGAAGTAGAATCCAACATGTTGCTTGGGTTTACAGGTTGAGTGTCACAATTTAGAGAATGAATCACTCGATCTTGATTTCTACACTTGATTCTTAATCTCATTGGCACTATCTGCAAACACAAGACAATTACAATAAAGGGTATATCTTACTAGACAAAAAATTCAATAATTAAAACCACTAGTTTTACAAAGGGGAGTGATATGTACATGGAAAATAGTTATTCATACATGTGAAGTACAAACATCTTGTAGCTAAGGTACAAGTAAGTGATGCACCCTTTTTATGTGTATGCGTCATTTTTTTCAGTGTGAATATTACCTCCCGTTTACAAAATATGAAACACAAAAGGTACAGATATTAACAATATAATAACTGTGCAAAGATACAAAACAAAGTGTAGTAGAGCACCAAAAGCCTTGCCTTACATGGTCAACTGATTCAAGATGATTTGAATAATATTTATTCTCTAACGGGTCAAATGGTTAAACTCATAAACATTAGCTAAGAATGAAACATGCTTAACAGGTAGAAAGTAACCAAAAGTATATTTTTAATGCATAAAACCTCTTAAACCATCTTATAAAAAAAGTTGGATTGGTATTGAAATAAGATAATTAAATAAGTGTATTTGAAGACAAGTTATTTGTAAAAATGGGAAAGAAAATGTTTCGGGTCAACCCAATCCTCAATCCAAAAATTATTCATTTCACATCTTACCCAACCAGCCCATTTTGCTGCCTCTACATGCAAGTGTAACTTGGAAACTCTATAGAGTTGTAAAATTGACAAAGACCAAAAATATCTTTGAAAGTCTATATCAGATTGCAGGTTGAAGGTATTCCTGAAGATTACCCGTTTTAACCCGATACCCAACCCGCTAATTTGTAATGCAACTCTAACTTGGAACTCTAGATGGAGCTGTAAATGTGAAATAAGTAGATAAATAACTTTGAAAATCCAATCAGATTGTAGCTTATAGATATTCCTGAAATATCCACAATATATATGTTATCAGTGAAGTTTCTAATAAGAGGAACCATATTAAAAGATATCCAAAATGGTTCAATATTGAGAAGAAAAAAAAGGCGGTTCAATGATTTAAATGTTCCAATAATGAAATATTACCTTCTTGTTGTATCTAAAATCACGCTTGGGAAGAAAATGCAGAGGCATGTTGAAAGAAGAAGGAGCTTTCACCAATAGGAACAACTTTGAAGGGCCTAAAAGAATTGCAAAGCTTCAATATAGTTTCAAATCAGCCTGTTCCAAGAAATTCTGATTTTTAGAATGTAAATATCCAGCTCATCAAAGAATACCTTCATAAGATTCAGATCCAGCACCTTTGGATACCAGTGTCCTGATGACCTGTTCAAAGATGGGTTGATTTGGTTAAAGTACATCTTTAATGGGTCAAACAAGCTAAGCTAAAATATATAACTAAAAAGCATACTTCAAACAGGTTGAAAGTCATCCACATGTATCAAATTGCATAAACCTCCAAAATCACTTCATTAAAAGAAGTAAGATTATAATAATAATAATAATAATAATATAGGTTTTTGTAATCATATTTAACACATCAATTATCTATATAATTAAAAAAAATTGATAAAGAAGAGTCTTGGGTCAGTCCAACGGACCTGACCCGACCCATTTTGACCAGCAATTAAATCAACCCATTTTGACCCCTTACCCAACCAACCAGACCTACCCACAGAGAGGATATCTAGACAGAACCTTTCTTGAAATCCCTTCTGCTACTCTTGTTTTAGTGAAATCACAAGCATCAGATACGACATCTTTTCCATGTGAAAAACACAACTCATAAACATGTCTAGGCCGAACTGGACTAGCTCCAAGAGCCAAAATGACAGCCTCAATATGTGGAATTTCACTAAAGGCCAGTTGGAGGGCAGTTTGGGTATTAGCAATAGTTTTCATCAGCTTTTCAAGTCTTCTTATGACATGTTTCACTTCTCTCTTTCTTCCCATTTGAACTCTACGTTGAGACGCCTTCATTTCAGTTTGTGCAATAACTACCTCCTGAAAATGAAATTTTAAAAGGTAGTCTCCACAATGAGATCACAGATTTCTTTAAAAATATTGTATACATACCAAATCTTTATACTCTGTATTCATTGCATCAAACTCAAGACTGAGATCTTGTAAGATCCTGTCAAGAAAAATGGTATTGAGCATTTTTTATAGGAAATAAGAATTTGATTTATAGAAGATAAAAAAGTTGAAACAAATTAAACAAATGTAGTAGGCATTCATTGAACTCAACAATCAAGCAAAAGAACAATTCTATGCATAGTAGTTAAAGACGTCAAATGCGCAAAGGCACAAAAAATCTGAAAAGACCTGTCTGAACGTGCAAAAAACCTGTTTAAACCGCCCTAAACTAATCTAAAACAGTATACAAGCCAAAACTAGTCTAAAGCAGCTAAAAGCAGCCTGCTTATACTGCGCCTTGATTGTATCGGGTGCCCATTTTTTAAGCGCCTTGCGAAACAGGCCCACCCTTTGCGCCTTGAATACGCCTTGGCCTTTAACTATATATATTCTATGTAACTGGAAACCGAGGACTAACATTCAGTTAAGCCTAAATGAGCTTCCATCTTTAATCCAAACCTAAAATCAATGAAACATTAGAACTCAGTTAACACTATACAAATACTTACTTTCTAAAGATCATAGATGAGATATCTTTTTGATGTGTTAACTCACTACCTGGCGTTAACTAAACGAAATCGACAAAAGAAAAAACTAACAAACTTAGTTTAAGCAAATAACAGATCGAACCATAACAATTATCCAGCCCTAAATTATCCACCACAAGTTGCGAAACATGAATCTTCACGCACATGTATCTAATTTCCTAACTTTTAGGCAATTCAAGCACAGATATCCATCAACTAAAACAAATATCAAAATTAATGAAACAGAATCTGAGATTTGATGGTAATTAGGGGAATTAAGACGAAGCTTACGAAGGGATTTGCTGGTGCATAAAAAGAACAAACCCTAGAATGTCCATTACGAGATGAAACATCACAGACGCGTCTATAGAATCGGCGGCGATATCGAGATCGGTGAACTCCATCTCCGACGTTCCTCCTCCTTCCATGGCTTCTCTTTGAATTGGCATTCTGAAATTGAAACCCAGCGTGCTCTGCTCTGCTCCCAGATTTGAAAAGGCCAAGAGGCGGGTAATTATGGTAATTATGGTCAAGCAACGGGTGATATCAAATATATATTCATTTAAAATGCGCACTGTCTATAAATGTTAAAAAGAAAACAAAAACAAAAAAATTAAGAAACCTGGAAGCGAAAACCATGTGAAAAAAAATTAACTTAAAAAATAAGAACCATGAAAAGATAAAAACCAAGGGCTCTGATTAACAACGCAAAAAAAAAGGTTTAAATTGAGACGCAGACAAACATTCTCGTAACAGCGAAAAAAAAGTCAAAGCGGCGCTAAAACCGAATAAAACAAAAACTAAAAGAATTCAACGAAATTTGGAAGCGGATAACATGCGAAAAAATGTAAATAGAAATATAAAAACCAAAGAAAGATAAAAAATAATACAAAATTTGGTAGATAAAAAATAAAAAGATACTGATAGAAAAGAAAAAAAAAATTAAAAAAGAGCAAAAAAAATCGCTTGAAAAAACAACTCAAGAAACGGCCCAAAAAAAACTTGAACCCGTGACCTGCAGCTCGCAAGCAACCACTCCAACCACTAGACGAATGAGCTTCTTTGTTAATAGCACTCAACTTACCATCTTTTATACACAGAAAAAAATAGTCAATGGCCAGCTGCCACGCAACTTGTTGGACAAATATTGTCATAGTCTAGTGGTCTAGGAGGTTTGACCGAAAATTAGAATTGGGTGCAAGGAGGAAGACAAGATAAGTCTGGATTGGATTGCAAGGGTATTAGTCCTAGTAGGAGTTTAATGTTTATTTTATTAATAATTTAGTATTTATCTAGTAGGTCAAGATATGTTTTAGTTTGTTTGTATCGTTAAGATATGTTGATAAGATTAGGATGGGTTTGCAGATTCTTATTAAACTTGCAAATTTTATTCTAAACTGAGCGTTACAGAATTTTTTATCTACGTCTGGACATAAATTCTATTACAAACAGAGAGTAACAGATTTCTCATAGAATCAACACTTTTATCTACGTCTCGACAAAAATTCTATTACAAACAGAGCGTGACAAATTTCCCGTCACATCAGCACCCTACCACAACTTGCGGGTTTATATCTACTAGTTATTTAAATATATACGACCAATACAATCACCTTTGCTTTAAATGGTTTATTTCATATATTCAAAATCAAACTCACACAACTTCTAAACCTCACATATGGTTTGAGAAACCTAACCATATAGAAGTGAAAGAGGAGTATGTGTTGAAAGGTGTGTGTTATTCTTTCTGTATCATGAGAATAAAAACTGCTATTACTAAGATAACTTCACCACACAACTCAATTTTACACATCCGGATCAAATGTTTCCTAAAAAATAAACAATGTTCACATCAACGGTATATACAAAAAGTTCTTTTCTAATTTTCTTGTTTGTAGATAAACTCCACCATAAAGCTTTCATATACGGTTTTGCAGTTATCGTTTAACCCGATTTAAATAATCTAGCTTCTCGGTTTATTCTTTTACTTGTTATACGCCGTATCTTTTTAAAGCTTTGCTTAAACTTGGCATTACATTGTATGCTTGATAAGATCTTCTCAGTTCAATGATCGAACCCACCTGATATAAACAAAAAGAAAAAAAAATTAGCTAAAAAAGAAACGGGAAGATCATACAAAAGTGTATTTTATTAAAAAAAAAGTAGGTTATTATTGAAAAACATAAATTTGGTATTCATGTGACTATCTATAAGAACATTAATGAATCCCTATAGAATGACCCATTCTGACCCGTTACTCAACCCGCCTGACTCCATTTTGCCACCTAAAAAACTGATGCTACTGATGATGTGGATCCTACTTTATGCAAGGGTATTTAAGGCATTTGAAAGATGAACACACTTTCCTAAATGTATATGCTCAATCAAAAGATTCAATATTCATGGGATTAAAGGATAACTTGTAGGTCTTAACCTACAAATTATACTAAATATTCCACCCAAAAGTATTAAGCAGTTGATGCAATAATAACTTAAAAAAAAATATTGATGGGCTTACAATGATAAGAACAGATGTAAACCCTATTGAAAACCCCTCATTGCTTTTGCGCAAATAATGATCAAGAATTGTTGATGACGTGGCCAATATACTCAACAGCAAACCACCTGAAGAAAAAAAAATCATAATTTCATAAAACAATGATCAATTACATTAATGGAAAAAAAATTAGCTGATTTTTTTTTGGATAAAGAGATACCCCAGAAACGGGTCGAAGCTTGAACTTTTGCCAAATATTCAACAGTGGCGTTTCCAGGCTTTACATTTGGTATCCTTGCACCCATTTTATTTAAATATTCTGCAATTTCCTTGGGCATGTTGGCCTGAAATGAAAATAATCACATATTAAACTTGAGGGTAGAGTTGATATTCTATATTAGAGGTCACACTTCCGATTTTCACCCATATTGCTTTTAATGTTGAAAATCTAATTACTAACAATTTTAATGTTGAAAATGGAAATAAATTATAAAGTGTACATCATTTTTAAGCACTTAACGTACAGCATAGAATACATCAAAAAGTAGAAAAGTTAAAAATTTACTTACAATATCGAATATGTTGAAAACAAAAACGAAGAATGCATAGATTGTATAGTAGACCCATGGTGCTGCTCCAAGAGATGATTCAGGATTTAGAATCTCTCTCACGTTTATCCAAAATCGTGAAGTAAAAAAACTGCAAAGTACAACTTAGCAGGTGTGAGTCCAACTAGAATACTGTTCTAATTTTGAGAAACTAAAATGGCTACCAAAATATGAAAAGTTACAATCACAATCAAGATGTTACAATATTTTGATGCTTTTGGGTATAGATCGCAAAATGAAATTGGGTTGAAACAAGTTGGACCGGGTTGTGTTGACACACCAACACTTATTTTTCCTTTTTGCCTTTCTAGTTTTGTAAATAACTATATCAAATAAGATTAGATAGCAGTAAACTAATGATCCAATATACTTAATAAGAAATTTATGAGGTTGTGCTCACTTAATAGTGCGGCTACTTACACGAACCATTTTTTATTTCTTTCAATATAAAATATGAAATAGAATTAAAAAAAAAAACTAAGTAATTAATTGATCAAACCTTGCCACAATAGCAGGAAAACCCAATAGATAGCTGGTAGTGAGGACAGGTTGCATTCCAGAAGGATTAATATTAAATGGAATATATTGCTCCACCTCTGTAACTGGTGAGTCTTTTCTGTCCACACATAAAAATATGTTAGTAACATGCTATAGATAAATATATATGTTTTATAGCTAACGGGTCAAAAAAATATCATAAAACCTCTTAAATCATCATATTCAATAGATTAAACTATTACTGAACAAATATAATTATTGAAATCATATTTGACACAACAATTAGTTATAACAAGTTCAGAAATTCATTTTATTAAAAAACTTGGATTATTACTTCAATGATAAATAAAACACAAGCCATATAAAGCAGAAGTGGCAATTTCAACCTATTCACCTATAGATGGATCAATTCTGGTTTTTCATATTTTTCAGGTAAGTTATAGAAATCAGCTAAAAAAGAAACGGGCCAAACCAATAAAAAGTCGCCCAAAGTATATTGTAACTATACTTAATATAGAAACTATTTAAAAAGAATTTGACAAAAGTGTTTCGGGTCAACCTGACTCATTTCAACACATACCAGAATTACCCTTTTAGATACATCACATGACCCACCCATTTTGCAAAGGAAAGAAGTCATTCACCTTGTAGAAGATGCAAGTTTGAAGCCATAGTACTGTAGCTTAATTTTTCTGCAACCTTGTGTTACAATAACTGCCCACATAGTAACAATAATGAAGACACCAGATACTGCAAATATATAAGGCCACAATCCAACAGTACTTCCAGCACCTACATAGAACAATGATATAATAATTCAGCAAATTGAATTAAGTTTTGCTACATTTCACAAACCAAGTTATGTAAAATTAGTGATGAAGGTTTGGGAGTTGAATGAATCAAATTCTGATTGCCATTCCTCATTACAATTGCTGGAATATATAGAATACAATAGGAATACAATAGGCCTACTCTATTTATGACTAATAAATAATGATAATAATACAAGACTGCATCTAATGCTAATAAGTGAGATTGCAAGGTATAATGCTATCAAATTTAGCTAAGATTTAGATTAGCTCTTTATTACAAGCACAATGAATTTATATGCTAATGATGATGTGGGTACATTCGGAACCCTATGTTCTGCTTAGAGACTATCATATGATCTAAGTGCTTCTGGACCTCAATGCTTCGGATAACCAGCGTGTTGTCCAGACCTTTGTAGTCAAGGTTGAAGTATCTGTCATTAATAGGGTTCAAGACAATGACTACCTACATCCAGACCGATATTATCTGGTCCTAAATGCATCTCCCTTAGGAATTACATTGCTATGTAGGGATCTCTGTGGTCTGGACCAGGAACCACCAGACAGCAGCAAAAAACGGATAACGTGAAGGTATTGTGATCATAAATGTTATTTGACATGTAGTGTACGCGAGAAGTAACGATGTGCTCATCTGTAAAGATCCTGATATAGAACAACCTAACAACTACTATCCATACTTGCTGCAGCATTTCGTCAGGGGCAGCAGCGATGAGCCTTACTGAAGTAAGGTAGCAACGGTACGGGTCATTAATGACCCCCACCTCTTTTCTTCTCTGCACTATAAATACCATGGCCCCAACCAACCAGGTAAGCAAGCATTCAATACAACACCTACTAAACTTGTACTAGACTTTTCCACATCAGTACTTCCTCTCACGGCAGAGGCGGGTCATGGGAACTCTTCAGTGACAAGGTTAAATGTGTTCTCTTTTCTCAGGACCCAAAGACAGGACTCAACTACTCTCCAGCACTTTGGCTAGATATTGCTGCAACGAGTGTAAATATAAAGGCTAGCTGCACGAAATAGAACTTTATCCTTTTTTTCTGAGTTTAGCAGCCAAGTTTTAAGTTAGACACAAAATAGAAACTTACAGTTTATTACAGATTTTAGCAACCAACCTCATTTTAATTGCTTTTACCAGTAAATTGCTGATGTTTTTTGTTGACCCCATGCCAGCCACCACACCGGATGCCACATATGCACAAAAAATGCTTATGTGAAAAGAAATTATAAAATAATAAACTTATTTACAAGTTTGAAAAATGATATTTTTTTTTAATTTGAATTAAAAATAATCATTAAATGCCACATCAGATGGCATGTGGCACATACATTAAAATAAAAGACGCCACATCAGCAATTTATGAAAAATAAGCAAAAAAGATGACCTGCTACCACTTCAATAACTCATTAATTGCAAGCATCCGTCATAAAATCCAACTAGGTTGCTAAAATTGGTAATAAAATATAAACTGGTTTCTATTTTGCGCCTTACTTAAAGTTATTGCGGGAATCTGGAAAAACTATAAACTTTGTTTCTATTTCTTGCAGTTTGCCCTAAATATAATTTAGAGGTCCTCAAGCAATCTTGTCAAGAGGTGCATGATCAGTTTTTAAGTTGCCAATACTTGACCATTCTATTAAATCACAAAAGAATCATAGTCATACTAACAAATTTAGTTGATTATGTACCAAGGGACATGGAATAGTATATTCACTAATCAAAGAAATAAAAATGTGGTTCTGGTCATATTATCACATCATGAAAGAGATCATGAGAAGCCAATATAGAGCAAAAATAATATACACTGACAAATATGTTAGCATGAAAAAGATGAAGGAAGCCATCCAAGCTTAAGGTCATGATAAGGTTATATGAAATAACAATAGTAATAATAACAATAACAATAATAATGATAATAGCAATACTAATAATAGTAATATTAGTAATAGAAATAATAATAATAAAAACTATTAATAGCAATAATATATAGTTTACCTGAAAGTTGGGATAGCATTTTGTGTAATGTCTCTACATAGCCAGTTAAAATATTCACACATATGAGCAATGATGATCCATGACCTGCACCATCCATCACAATCAGAGAGTTGGAAAGTGATAGGGCCCACTACAAAGATCATATAAAGGCTCAACAATCACAATCACAATGGCATGTGGGAACGAATGTTACAACCGACCTATATTGTTCTTGGTCAGCAATGCCAATTAACCAAAAAAAAGTAAAAACAATGTTTGAAATAAAAGTTCAGAACTTAGCACACACAGGCACATATATATATATATATATCATCTTTTCAAATTTTATAATATCATATATACCGTCTTTCAAAACACTGAAAATATCATATTTACCGGTTCCATGGTAAATAAAACTAATTTTTTATAAAAAGCTGTCCTCACCGAATAAACGAACAAGAAACAACATTAATAATGTGACTCATCTTAGTGCATAATGTTCTCTTTGTTTATTCAGTTAAACATGTTACAAGTAAATGATTTTGTCTTATTTACTAGGAAATGGGTAAATATGATCTTGAGTTTTGAAAGGTTAAATATGATTAATGATATTATAAATTTTAGAAGGATGTATATGAAGCAGATGATAAGTTTTGATGATATATTTAATGTAAGTTGTATATTTACCCTATAAATATATCAGCTGATTTTAGGACATAACATAATAAATTAAAGACAGCATCTAAGCATAATGATTAAAGATACTACCAAAACCAGAGTCTGATATTTTATCACAAATCCATGTTGTAGTCATTGCACCAGAGACCAATAACATTGTTGTCAACATGACGTGTTTCACCCTACAATTTAAAAAGTTGGATCAAATATAAAATAAACCGTATAAAGTATAAAAAAATCCTTCTTTGACTGTATTAACTAGAGAAATTAGAAATTACCTTTGACTAGCACTAGCTGCATAAATCGAATATGAAAGTGAAAAATAAGAAATAATCAGTGCCTCTACTATTGCAAAGCCAAACGACATCCACCATCTAGAATAAAGTAAGGAATGCAATGGATTACTAACCTTTTATAACCATATAATAGTTTAAACCTATGTAAATAATTATAAAATATCGTAATATTCATCTATCTGCTTATCAAAGATGATAAAACATACATATAACTCTTTATTTTCTCATTAGCATCCAAGCCTTCTTTTCGCAGCTTAATCAATGAAGGAACAACATAGCAAAGCACCTGATCACATATCCACTTAAATTAGCCTACATCTGAAATTAGGTTTAATTTCAACTGAAAATAGAGCCAAATCAACCATAAAAATAAAAATAAAAAACCGTAATTTGTATGAGTTCACGCAGTTATATGATGATGAGGAGCACTAGAAATATATTAGTTAGACTACTTTTGAGTGGCTGAAATTAACCAAGTTATCAGCACCCAGATCCCTTTCTTCAGATTCAACAAAAAGAAAATAAGTAAATAACTTTTTTTTGCCAAGTCTCGGGCATGATACTGAATGCTCATTTTTTAAAACATATGTCCTAGGTGCAGTTCAGTGATAGTTAATGAAATGGACCTAGCTTTTGTAGTTGACATGTCATCACATGCCTTGACATCAAAACTTCGGTTTGGGGTTTAGGGATGCTAATTTTGGGATTCATACTGTGCTATGGAAGCATCAATAATAATAGAAACCAAAAAACAAGAAACAATAAATACCTCAATTGAAGTTGGCATATATCCATGGGATTAGAAGTTTTACCTGCATAACAATTGATGCTGCAATTTGGGGACTAATTCCAAGTTGGAAGAGAGAAAGCTTAAGTTCTGGTGCCATCTCACCAAGTTCCTCTGTAATTGAAGACAATGATTTATGAGGATGGAGAAAAAAGTGAAAGATAATGAGAAAAAAAAATTGTTAACATAGATCGCCATGGAAAACAATTATTTTTCACTGGTGGCGCCATCTTTAATTAACCATTTTGTAAGCCATCAGAAGCTGTAGCAATATCATTTCCCCTTGGTATAAAAATAGCCGATGAATATCTTGATTTAAACATGAAAAACAAAATAATTAAGATGAATGGTTCTGCCATTAGGAAATGTTTACCATCCTTAAACCAAGAGGAGACTAATAATTAACAGAGGGTTACTTTTATTTAAAATAGAGGTGGCAAAATGGGTGGATCAGGCAGGTTCGGGTACAAACGAGTTACTTTTAGTACGGGATGGTTGACCCAAAACACTTTCGTCAAAAAAAAAGTAACTTTTCTTATAAATAGTTAGTGTGTCATATTTGATTAAAATAACATTTCTTTTTGTAAAAAAAAATAGATTCAGAATGATTTAAGCTAACACAGTTTGTGCATTTTTTATATTATTTTTTCGACACGTTCCCTTTTAAGCTATTTTTTATATTATTTTACCCGTTTAAAATAAAACATAATGTGATACGACCATTCATAATTAAAATGGGTCGAAAATTTCACCTCTAATTTGAACCAAGCATGAACTAAAAAATCTGTGAATAATTAATTCTTCCTTTTGCAAAACAAAAATTGGGCCTGAAAGGAGCTATAAACATACCAACTGAGCCCGAAACAAAGCTAAGGTAGTTTTCTGGCACTAATCTTCTATCAAACCCAGGAAGAGGAATAAAATATCCTACACGACTAATCACAAGTAATGAAGCAGTAACAAATAACCTCCTTCTTATCTCACTCTTGAAAAAAGATTCAGCAGTGTTATTGATAAAAGAACCCAAGCGTGCAATTATAAGGAATCTGTTTTCATATTTAGGTTTAGGCTGCAAAGTCTCATCAATATATGAATTGGCTTCAAACTCATTTTCAGAAGTTTGAAAAATAAGTTTGTTACTAAGAGACCCAGAAGTTGCTGCCCGAATTCTCATATGGTTTCTTTTGGGCTGATTGTATTTGAATTTTGGTGGATTGTGGCCGGAACTTGAGCAAAAGGGACTCTCTAAATTCACAGAATTCCTTCTGAGAAGTTCTAAATTATTAATCTTGAGGGAACATCTTTTCCCAACACATGGTGTGCACCATAAGTAGAGGCTATTAGCATTTCCACCTGTCCATCAGGAGAACTACAAATTACACCCATATCCAAAACAAAGCTTAATTCAATAATGATTTACTAAAGTTTAAAACACATAGCTTAGAGGGGTAAACTTATTTCTAGTAACACACTAACACATGTGAAGTTGAATTACATTTTTGTATTGAGGTTAACGCTTTTCTCATGCGGGACATGAACATACGGATGGGTGGTTCCCAACAATATCATACAAGAAACATGCATGTGGAATAATCAGATTAGATTGAAGTTGGAACCATACAATATTTAATTTCTGCCGATTAATGAAACTGAAAATTAAGTTCCCAATAGCTTAATATTGCTTAAAATAACTCAAATCACAAGCTAATATTCCCTTTCATCAAAAACCCAACGAGTTGCAAAACGGTAAACTCTCTATGCCTATGTCCATCAATCTCCACTGATTTTCTCCAATTTAAGTGACGGTTACTGTTAAGTAATCAAATTAACAAATATCAGCACCTTAATGATCTTTCCACACCAAAACATTACTACATGAAGACAAGAACAATTATATAAATATTTTACCACTTTTTGTAGTTATAGCTACTTTTATACCAAAAGTTACAATATGCATATTAAATAAGAGTTCTAATATATGTCTCAATATCTAAGTTTAATGGCTACAAATTATTTCCAATCAATTAAGTAATCTTCAAAAGTTCTGATGATGAAAACGTTATCCTGTCAGAGACGCAACACGATTGATGTTCATCATATAAATTCAATTGACCTAAAAACATTCCAACAAATCAAGTAATTTTAAAACAAAATTCGATTAAGAAAAACGGATTATATAAAATCAAAACTACCTGATACGCGTAACCGACGATGTAGAGGAACGTATTCTGCGGATGGTGAATTGATTTTGCTAAACCAGGGGTTGATGCTCTGCATTTGCAAATTCATTTTGAAAAGTCCTTATAACCAATTGAGAAATTACTACGTGTCCGTCTAACTTTCGTTGACGGCTTACACCGGCGGGATGACTGTAATCCGGCACACCGGCGATGTTGAAGATAACGAAGTAGCAGGGAAGGGGACGGTGGTGGTTCGATACCCAGGGTTTTTGCTTCGATAATTTGGGGTTTTAACATGATTATATTATAAAACTACATTTTTCATCCTTCGAATTTGTTTGAAATCACTATGGTCCCTGTGGTATGCATAAATTTCACATTTGATTCATAACTTTCGAAAATTACATGGTTGGACAGTAATTAGCCTCCGAAATGGATAGGCGTTAAATTTGGATATTAAGTGAGTGTGACATGACTAAAATATCTTTTACATTTTCAAAAGAAAAAAGTACACGGATACCCCATGTGGTTTTCAAAAATTTTGGATTTGGTCCCTAAATATGAAAAAGTACATAAATATCCTCTTTATAAAAAAATAAAAACTATCTTAACCAACCCAGGCCCCACCCCTTGTCTTCTTTCCCTCTCATCCGTTATCACGTAACCAATACGAACAAGCAATGCCTCCCTGGAACCTAACAGTCAATCCGGAACGTAGCACTCTGATTCAATCAACCTGAGAGAGGGGTGCCCTGGAGTGGGTAACCTGATCGGTTCAAGCAACAACGGGAAGGGCTGCCCCTTTTAAGGTATCCCAGAACTATTCAATAAGCTAGAGAAGGTTATACCGATCAATTTCACAACAGAGAAACCGATGTTTTATACAGGATTGGATAAACAAAACACTCATGAAGATAGCTAAACAGGTATTTTAATGATCTGCAGTGCTCCGATAAAGAGCTTGCCAGCGATAAACGGGGTTTCGATCTACCCATCACCAATCACCACCACCATCACTGATCGACCAAAAGTAGTTCAGTGTGTGCGTGATAAACAGTAATGATTTTCAATTTTATGAAAATCAACAACTGTTTAATGCAAAAAATCGGATTGATATCCAAAGACAATTTTTCGACGTGGATTAGGTGTTCCAAACACTCTTATTTCGAATATGCCGGAACAAAATCACGAGAGGAACACCGGCTGCGATGGACAGATAGTGGAAGTTGAGGGCGGCTACGGTGAACAAAATCATGAGAGGAACACCATACATTTCTACAACATTCAAGACCGCCTTGGCTACGACCGTCCGAGTAAAGCCGTGGATTGGCTTATTAGGAAAGCTAAAGCTTCCATTAACGAACTTCCCGCCGCCCCGATTGTGAATATTGTTAACGGAAACCTAAATCATCTTCAACTAAGGCAACTAGCGGGACACCCAGATGACTATGTTGTTGATAATCACATGGGTAACGCTCAAAATTCTTGCTTTTTGCCTGCATCTCTTGCTTTTTCAACGCCGTCCAAGCTGCTTTCAAGAAAAAGTAGTCAGAAACAAAATCTCAAGCTCTCTTCAATCAGTTGAAGGAAATAATACTCATTTTACGGCTCCAAACTCCGGTGGACAGAAAACTCACAGGACCGCATTAATACACTGATAACAACTGGATCAGGTAAAGTGATAAACGCATCTTACACTCTTGTCTTCAAGGAGGTTAACCAACCGACTGGATTTAAAACCTCCCCTAAAGTGTTTTAATCAACTATAGTACATCTTAAAATTTATTTATAATAAACATATATTCAATTTTACTTGTAAAAATCAATCAAAATTATTACCTATACCAAAGTTCCAATTACACAATTATGACCATACAACATACAAGACGTTGATCTACAAATACATTTTCAACACAAACTTCACCATTCTAGAACACACAAATATAACTTCAAACCATTAAGATGACAAATGGAGATTTTGAACATCAATCTGTAATGCTTTTACTCTTTCCTCCATTTTTGTCAGTTCATCTTGAATCATCACAAGTTCATCCAATCTGCTCTGGGCCAATTCTTGATAAGGCTTACCCGCAAACTTAACATAATTTTCGAGACTTTCGGTTGTCTCTAATAGATCTTTTTGCATTGCTTCTTCGAGTTTACGGGCTAAATTATCTGCGGTTCTTTTTACTTTATCAACCACTTTTTGCCTGCGACCCGGGAAATTTGCAATCGCTACATAGCTATCACATAAAGATAGATCCAATTAGATACCTAGAAAAACATTTTGTTTATAATGCATAAAACTTTTTGCAGCATTTTATTAAAAAAAGATTCAGATTATTGTTGAAAAAATATATATTTACAAATTATATTTGACACACAAACTATTTATAGAATATATCAAACTTTAAAGCTTCATAATATTAATATATGGGATGTAGTAGAACTAGCGATTTTGACCCATTTACTTTGGGATTATATCTTATCTATATGATGAGTCAAACACGTATATAAAAAAACGCTTAAAAAGGCAACGGGTCAAACAGTATTTTTAATGGATGAACCATTTTAAGTTATTTTATAGAAAAACTAGAATATTATTGAAATAATATGATTTTTATAATCATGTTGACACAAATTATTTATAAGAGGTCTAAAAAACATGGAAAATTTTTGTTTCGCACACAACCAACCCCACCTGCGCAAAATATTTACCCGTTTTGACCCATTGACAAACAGCCAATGTTGTCAATTGGCCACCAATAATAAGATGGATTACCCGCCAGCAGAGCAAAGCCCAAGAGCAAGAAGATCTTCTAAAGTTGTTGGTAGCACTGATGTTAGAAGTGAAGCTAATAAACTGGCGGTTCCTATTCCACCAAAAGTCCCCAAGAACTGTAACAAAAAACAGACTAATAAGCACTAAACGACTTGCAAAATTTTACAAGATATGAGTAAAAAAACATGTGATATGATCAAACTAGCTATCGGTCTAAATTTAGGTGGTGCCCAAACATTTGAAGCGTAATGAAAAACAAAAGGATGCATATGTAATGACTACATGGGGCATTTTTATGTGAAGATGGTTCAATTTTTGGTTTATATTTTAATGCATGAAATTAGAAATTTAGCTAAAAGTAAAATGTTTTAAAAGTGCCTAAAGTGTGTTTTGATAATAGGTTTTTAACAAGTAAATATATATATCAAGGGTTTTCCACATAAAATTCCATCGTCCTTTTTTTATTTATCCCGTATTAGTTATTGTACTTTTTTAGTACATGTGTCGTTAAAAGATGGTTGCGTCTCCATGAGTCAATGGGTCATTTAATTGAACAATAAACTGGATTTTAGGATTAAATTTCATAAAATGCAAAGAAAGTACAATGAATAAAATGCTATAAATGAAAAGGTGCATTGGTATTCTATGCAAAAACTCATATATTAATTAATTAAGAAATTCAAGAAAAAGGTCAAAGAAAGTGTTGTCGGGGTCAACTCAACCCATGTGACTTGTCCTGATAATGAATCCAAATTGACCCGTTACTCATCCCACTTTAAGACGTCCTAAAAGTGAACCGGTTTTGACCCGTCCAACACAGCCATTTGCCACCTACAGTATCCATCATCAAGATAAAATACATATATAGTAAAATAAAGCTCACCACTTCACGAATTTCTTGCTCAAATAGCTTGGAAGCAGCAGCAGCACTGAAGTCCTCTACCACTTTGATACTGAATTCATTTTCTTTCTCAACCAACTTACGTGTTTCTGACATAAATCGGTTGCCTGAGACCATAAATGAAGCCCATTTTTTCTCAAAAGTTTCCTCATAAAGTTTTACTTCACGCGCATTATTTGATTGAAGCCAAGCCACATATTCCCTTAGTAATCGCTGCACGTTTAGTAAATTTCATGATTAAAAAAAATCTGAGCAAAATGCAGTTTCTAAAAATGTTTGAAGCTGATTATTTTGACTTGATCAGTATTGAGCGTTTGGTAAAGAAAAAAAAGAAGTGATTAAGAGTCAAAATTGTCAGATTTCATGAAGCAAGTAGTAATTTGTTGTAAGAAATTTGATATCCAGATAAAGATAAAATTATCCACCTATCCTTAGTGTTATGGTCCAAACTTTTAATTCGCGATTACTTTCAAAACGCACATCCATACGCCACCTTAATTCCATGTTAGAGTAAAGATTATGACTTTGCAAATTTTGGATGAATTTTAACTGTTTTATAGACGTAGCAATTTTGACCCATCTACTTATGGTATGAGACGATTTGGTCATGATTTATGTCCAACGGTCAGGCACATAAACTAAAACTAAAAAGATATAGCTTAAGAGGAAAGTGGTCAAATGGGTAAAAAATCACCCAAAGTTTATTTTAATGCATTAGACCTCCTGAATTATTTTATTCAAAAACTTAAATTATTATTGAAACTATATAACTTTCATAACCATATTTCACACACTAATTAAATCCAAAAAAGTCTTAAATATTAGACAAAAAGCATTTCGGGTTAACCCTACCCACCTATTAACGATATTACCCTCTCTGACATGTTATCCAACCCACCCATTTGCCATGTTATCCAACCCACCCATTTGCCACCTCTTACTAACACAAATTGTTACTTACTTGTGATTCCAATAATGCTGGATCAAGGGCATCATTTCTAACACTTGCAACTGCAGGCATCGGGGATTTATTACCTCTAAAAACATATGATACCACAATATCAAGATTTGACAACCTCAGAGTTGACACAATAAGATCCACAATCTTTGCTTGTGTTTTATCTATCTGCAATTTCAGAACACAAAAATAAACTTAAAAACATTATTGGTTATAAATCCAAAAACATTTTCCTTAAAAAGATAGTAGCAATAATGTATGTGAAGACCACCCAAATATTCAACTTTTTTTCATTAAGGTCACATTTATTGAAACTACCTTATAGGACACCCGAGTATGTACTGGGTTCACGCCAAGAAAACATGTTGGGTGACGAAAATTCCCTTAATTTTTTTAAAAAAACAACAATTTCATATGTAACAGGTTGATGCCTCTTCAAAGATACTTTTTGTATTTTCAAAAACTTGAAAGACATTTTCATCATCTGTAAAAGGCACACCAATGACAAAATGCCCGTAAACTTCTTGAAAAGGCAACAGGTTTAACCAATAACATATTGGTATCTCATGAAAAGTACTTTGTATACTTTGAAAACTTGAGGGCGTTTTTCTCATCTGGCATAATAGTCAAATGAGAAAAGTGTCCTTAAATTTTCTAAGAAGATAACACTTGTAAAGCTATAACAAAATCTTTAAGGGTGTTCACGTGTCATCTGACATGTTTTTAGTCAGGAATTGGTATAAATGAAACCAAATACATACTTGGGAGGCTTATAAAGCGGTTTTAGTATATGGGAGGCCTTAATAGAAAAGTAGAATATTTGGGTCCTCCATTACCCCACAAAAATATTTTTGGTTGCCACTCAAAAAAACTTGTCATATATCATACCAGTGACAAAGATTGTTTCTTCCAAGATATGCTTTCAGTCTCCATCTTGGATTTATAATCTTTTACACTACTTATTAACTCTTTTATTGAAATCAAATCTTTCTTGGCTTGTTGGTAATCTTGTTCCACAAGTTTTTGAGATGCAGAAAGCAATTGTTCTGCAATTGCAATAGGTGTTTCAAGTTTAAGTTTCATTCTTTCGGTTCCTGTACTTGTGGACCCATCTAAAAAGCTATATAAATACTTCTCAAGGTCATAAAAGCTTGTTGTTTCCCAATAAGAATCATTCCCCGCCAATTCTTCAGGCTTTTCTTCAACATTGGATATTGTTAGTTTTCTTTCAAGGGCAGATCGAGCGGATACAGGAAACAATATTACTTCGTTCTTTAACAACTTTTCTGTGTTCTCTTTGATAAATCCAATTGCTTCCTCAAGCTGCATTTATTCAGATAGACATTGAAAACACGTAAGAAAACCTGTAATAAGTGGTGGAAAATGGGTGTGTTGGGTAATAGGTCGAAATGGGTTGAGTCGACCCGCAAACACGTTTTAATCCATTTTTCTAAAAGAAACTATAAGGATAATATTTTACAACAATAATCTAAATCTTTGAATACAACAATTTAGGTGATTGTATGCATTAAATATATACTTTGGAAGACTTTCGACGTGAATGATACATTCCCTATTAGCTAAATTTTCTGATTTGAACTCTTTTGAGATATAATACAAAATTACAAACCCCAAATCAACCCATTCGTAAGTAAATGATCAAACTACCAACTCTAATTACCGGTTTCAAAGCGATTATTGTGAATTCAAGAATCATACTATTGATTGAAGTTAGGAATAGCTGCGCAATATTAAATATATCTTCAAAAATCAATTTTTTTTGGCAGTGCTCCGAATCTAGTTATTTTGTCCACGAAATAGTCAAGAGTCAGAATCAGATTTGTCAAATAAGATAAAACTGAATAATCACCCAACACATCCAAACACCCCCTCTAAAACAAGATTGAAGGTAAGTATGTACAAACCTCAGCGGGAGTTCGGTATATATCAGATTTATTCAATACAAACACGACTTTTTTCTTCCACTGTTGTGTGTAACGCAAAAAGGCAACCTGAAAAGCATTAAAAAAGACCAATAATCAGCATTGGAGTAAAGAAATGCATCACAAGCATAAGCATGGCCAGATCCTGAACCATGACATGTAAAGGTGGCATTTTCAACCCATTTATGGGTCAACGGATTGTGTTGGGTAATTGGGTTCTCTCTCTAATGGGTCAAATGGGTAACTTTTTAACAAGATGGCTAAAATGGAAACCAGTTGAAGATATCAAGAGGCTCAAAGTCTCAAACCGGTCAAAAACCCGGAGTACATTCCAAATGCATAGTACCTCTAAAATCGTTTTAATTCAATAAATAGTTTATCATGACGATAATATATAGATTTTTTTAAACCCAAGAAAATAAAAGGAAAAAAGTAAGTGTGTTGGCCTGACCTGACTGATTTTGTCATGCAAGAATAGCATTACCTATTCTGACCAGAACCCATTACCCAACCATTTGTCATCCACCCTTGGTTTTAAAAAGCGATAAGCGCACCGAAGCGACAAGGTCTAAATCCGAAGCGCAAATCGCAAAAGCAGACCGATTTTCGTACGCAAAGCGCAAGGTGCTTATATAATTTTTTTTATGTATCCCATTGGTTTTTAGCATCCCCTACCCAAAATATAGCCATAAATAAGGTTTATATATGATTTAATGTATAAATTACTTACATGTACAACCTTTTTAGCTAAATGTATAACACTTTGAAGCACAAAAACAGCCCATGTACAAGAATCGAGCCACTCAGTGCGAGTTTTTTTCCAAAAAAATGCGATTTTTTTGCGAGTTTTGTACGTTGCTCGAGTTGGGTTACATGACTCGCTAGAGTCATCGCCCTAGGTCGAGTTGCGAGTTAAGCGCGAGTAAGCGCGATTTTTAAAACCAAGCATCCACCCATTTGTATACCTCACTTTCGGTCAAAGGGCGATCTGCAGAAATAACAAAAAGAAGCAAATCTGCTCTGGGCACAAATTCTTCAGTCAAACGTTGTTGTCTTTGAAGAATCACATTGGTTCCAGGTGTATCAACAATAATCATCTGTTTTACCAAAAACAAATAAATAAGTAACTGTAGAACTTACTTGTAGCTCATAACCTAGGACTAATAAGGAATTTAAAATTCTTGTACACAGGTAACGTGGAACCCATAATGTCCAGATCAATTTAAACATGGAAGTAAATTATAGTCCAAAACCTAGGTGTGTTTTGTTGACTGGAACGGAATGGATAGAGTGATGGAAAACGCAAGGTAATTGTATGGATTGTTGCATTCCATTATCATGATTGGTTGGTTTGTAGAGAACGGAAAGAGTTGCAGTACAATTTTTTTATATTATAAAAATCATCGTCTTTTATCTTCACTTTATACATTATTTAATAAAGATATTTGAATTTTCAATGTACAAATAATGCAAATTAAACATAATAAGAACTCACTAAAACCTTAAAATCCTTAAATATGATTATGTTAAAAAGATACTTTCCTAGTTATTTTTGGAAAATACGAAATAATTTAAATTGAAGTTTTGAATAATTTTAAACAAAGTTATGTTATTGACGATTATATAAATAAAAATGGGTTACCCCGAAACAAACAACTTTTTTCATTCCAATGGAATGGAAACGAGTCCCAAAACTTATAAGGAGATCACAATTCTCATCTACATATAATATGGAATGGGAAACCATGGGGGAAGAAAAGGGAGGGGTCACACATAATCCTAAGAGATGGCGGATAAAATTACTTACCTATAAGTGTTACAGATGAAATATGGATTGTATATATAAATGTAAGTATTATTTACTCACGTTCTCAAGTATTGGTGCAGGTAGATAACATATATATTGGCCATCTGGATGTCTTTCACAACGTTGTTGTTCATTAGAATCAAGCTCAGAGTACCGTAAAAAAGTAATCTCATTTGTTGTAGGAATAACTCCATCTTTGAGGTATTTTCTCCCAAGAAGAGCATTTATGAAAGTTGATTTTCCAGAATTAAATTCACCCTGCAACCTTAAAGTCATTAGAAAATCATGATTAATTGGGAAAACCTAAAACAGAAAAGCCCCGGGAATCTTAGCAGTGGATATCTTTACATAAGAAACTACGGTTATTTTTCATCCCAATAAGATTTTCCATATCAGTAATATATTTAGTGAAAAATTTCGTTACTCGAATAAGTTAAAACATCGGATGTGTGTTTACAAAGGAATATTAGGGTTGAAAAATCAGAATAAGATAACCACTCGGTTTAGTATAAGCAATTTCATATTTATTCCAAAAATATTTTTTTAAGCAATTTCTCACCTACTTCTCCAAGTTGCCGGATTTTATTTGCAGTGGCCACCGTTATTTATTTTATGAATTTTCTTTACTTACCTGGCTAAGCAGTTAATGCGGTAAAATATCGGATATCGGTCAAGGACCGATATTTGAGATATCGGTTATCGCGGTGAGATATCGGTGGGATATCGGTAACCATAAATTTATATAAAAATTATATAATAATCATCAGATTCAATAGTCATACACTAGAAACATAAAATTTATGTATAAATTTTTAAATTTATAAATATAACATTACTTTTATGCTTTTTATGTATAAATTTATAAGTTTGAGGACCAGATATAAACTAGTAAAAATGTAGAGGGGTTAAAAGTTAAAAATCCAAACTTAATAAACCCTAAATCCATCCACCGGTTCATTATACGCCGTTCCCCTGCTCCACCGTTCCTCTCTGCCTCCACGCTCACTAGCTCCAAAATCAGATCGAATGGGTTCGAAATCGTGGATTGCTGGGTTGATTTCCCACAATGGAGACACTGGTTGTTCGATTATGCTTCGAACTAAGGTAAGAATTCGATCTACTTGCTCGATTTGGTCCAAACCGAGAATATCGGTGATATAACCGATATTTAAAACTCTAAATTTCGGCGATATATCGGTTATCTCGGCCGATATTCTCGGGAACGATATTCTAACCGATATTATAAGCAATTATACCGGCCTATGTCCGATAACCGATATATCGGTGATATATCACCGATATATCGGCCGAGTTAACTGCATAGTTACCTGGTAGAGGTGGCAATTTTTAACCCATTTTCGTGAAAATAGGTCAGTTCAGGTTATATATTATAGATAACAAATCAAGACAAATAAACCCAACCAATTAGCTAAAAAGGGAATCGATCAATGGTGTAAAAGCCGCCAAAAGTATACTAATCTTTAATGACCTAAATTGCTAAATGATCACTATTTCAATACGAGCATTTGTAAATCGTAATAATAACAAATTAACTATTTGTGACTTCAAAAAATAAAGATATGAACAAAAAATAATAGTGGTGGATCAACCCAATACATTTTGACCCGCCCTGTAATTTTACCTATTTGATCTATTACCCAACCCGTCCATTTCTCCACACTCCACCCATATCAACATGGTTTCATATTTAATTTGTGGTCTAGTGTTCAATTTCATATTCTTAACTTAAAAAGAAATGCAACATATATCATAACAGAATTCTGAGGTTAACCAACAGAAAAAAGTCTAAAAAAACAAAACCTTAGCAGATTGTCAATCCTAATCTTGCTACTACTTATATAAGTTTACGCCACTAATTGACAAAGTGAAAATACCCACTTTTAAACCAGTATTTATGTAAGTACCAAATGCGAGTTAAATGTGATTTTGTAACATAAAGAAGAAAAATCATTTGAATTTAAGAGCTAATACCAATATACACCCGCGGAACCAGAATTTGTTGAAGTTCAGCGCACAATTACCACTATAACCAATAAGAAAGGCTCACTCAGGTGTGAAACAGCATCATTGAGAAGTGAAATTTCCTCCATCTGAAATAAAAAACCATCCACCAGATAAGTAATTAGTGTACATGAAAAACATTAAAACTGAAAATTTAAACATTTCAGTTTCATAGGTGGCAATTTCAATCCCTTTATCGGAAACGGATCAATTTGGGTTATTCTAATGCCTACAGTTTGAAGTTGAACAGACATCGATTAAATCATTCAACTTTCTAAAGTTAAATGAAAAAAGGTCCATTTTACATGATTAAGTCCTTAACTTTATAGAAGGGCCTATTCGTTAAGTTTTATAAAATAAAGGATTAAATCATGCAAAGATAAAGCCCTGGTACTTATTTGCGAGTTCATCAGAATTGCATAGCGTTTTTTCTGACAATCACCCATCTTTTTATTCATATTTAAAAACATTAGTTATGTATAAAACTCAAGAAAAGAGAAGACAAAAAATTGTTTGTGGGTTGGCCCACCCATCTTGGCCCGTACTAAACAAAGTACTCCCAAAAAAAAACATCTTGCCACCTATACTTTTCACCAAAAGAAAACCTGGCCACAAAATAGCAAGATTGAAAGATCACCAGAGGCGAAGCTCTCTGGATAACTTCAATTGTTTCAAGCAGCAACGCTCTCTCGGTTTGTATCAACTCTATTTCTCGATCCACCAAATTTACAAAACCCGAGAACCCCTTTTCACTTGGAAACTCGTTTGACCGGTCAAACTCCAACCCGTTATTTAAAGCTCCCATTTTTTTATCAGATGCATGTATGCTATATAACTTGTTCAAAGCATCATTGCCCAACAACTGCAACCCTTCCAGTGAAACAACTAAACCACTTGCTCCAGATTGTAATAAATATGACATCTCGTTGAATAAATTATCTTCATTAATCGAACCAACGGATACAAATATTGGAATTTTAATTTGATTGATCGCAGAAATTGATGATTCCTCTATGATCTCTTCTTTATTGTTTTCATAGATTAGAAAATCAGCACCTTCAAAACTAGAGGCATTCATGGCAGTATTCATGGCAGCATTTGAAGTTTGTACTTTTCTTCCAATTAATGGAAGAAATACGGAGTCAGATTTTGAATCCATGATTGTATTTCTTGCAACAATGGCAGGTAAACCTGTTTTAAATTATAGAAGACATTAGTATGTTATTATAGAAGACATTAGGCATTAGCCTGTTTTGCCATAATTATATTTCTTACAGCAAGTTTGCAACTGTTTCCCAGGAATCTAATTATCATGCATGTGTAATTCTAAAAGCCAAAAAATCATAATCATAATCACTTTGACCAAAAACCCTCAAAACTAAATAATCAGCATAAATGCACATTTAAACATCCCCTTACTTACAGGCAGTGTTGTAAAAATCGTTAGGCGCTAGTCGGGCGGTGGGGTAGGGCCTAGGCCTAGGCGGGATTAATCAAGGCCTAGGCGGGATTAATCGGATTGGAATTTTTATATGTAATTTTCAGTTTTTTATATATATACACACATTTTTATATGTAATTTTTATAAAAATGTTCATTTTTAAACCACACCAAAGGTTTACGCCGGAATTTGGCCGGAAATTTCAGGTTTTCGCCTGAATGTTCGCCGGAATCTGGCCGCCTAGGCCCGCCTAGGACCGCATAGGCCCGATTTGGACCGCCCAGCGACTAATTGACCGACTAGGCCAAAATTAGTCCTCCTGTGACCGCCTAGCGATTTTTAGGCCCCTAGGCGCGATTTTTACAACACTGCTTACAGGCTTATACTCAAAATCTAACTAGCTAATCTCTATATCGATGGCAATTTCAACCAGTTTACCTGTGAACGGCTTGATACGGGGCATGTTCAAATGGATGGTTAAAAAAAGTAGCTAAATGCAAACTGGTTTCCTAAAATGCGATTTTTATACATGCAACCACCTGATGTGTTATTTAAAAGAATTTCTATGTTGCAGTTATATAGTTTTTGTAACCAAGCTCAATGTATTAATTATTTTAAAAAAAATCAAAATGGACAAAAAAGTGTTTTGGGTCAACCCAGCCTGACCCGTTTCTACATTAACTGTTAGATTACCCATTTTGGTCTGGTACCCAACCTGCCCTACCAAGTACCAACCCATTTGTCACCTCTACATTCAAGATATAGAAAACTACATCCCAAAAAGACCATGATTGGTGAATGAAAATTTACCTTCACAAAAGGCACTTTCAACCAATGACAATTATCACCAGAAGGCATAACTAAAGAACCTAATGTGTTGACTCATGTAAAAAACATACACGATGACAGTATGATATATATATTAACAATCACTTCATGGATCACCAATTACAAAAACAGGTATAAGATCATGCTACATTGTGTTAACCTTATGCTTATCTCAAAAACAAAATGCAATCATAATAAGTGTAGGCCTAATTAACATCCAAACACCCTTAATATCCAAAAACATGTGCATACATTCAAAATTAGGGCAAAATCAGATATTCTAAATATTTTCTAACCTTGATCGGAAACCACAACACCACTAGCATTAACAGCAGTTGCAATATCAACCCTCTCCGAAATCAACAAATAAGCCCTATCTCTAATCACCGATTTCAACAAACACGCAGCATCATACAAAACCCTACCACTTCCATCTCCACAATTCAACACCACGACTCCAACAACCCCCGAAACCGCCTGATCAACAGCATCGACAACCAGTTTCCCGCCATCCAGCACTTCCTCGGGGTTCATTTGAAGCACGACATTTGGGATTTTGATCTCCGGCCGCTTGTATCCGCCGGGGAACAACGTTCGTTGAGGCTTTTGATTTTGACTGGCGTTTGAGATGAACGAACCGTTCTTCTCGATGCAGGTTATGATAGAACCGGTGGTGCGGTGGGGGTAGGGTTTGGAAAGAGACGGAGGACGGTGGCGGTTGTGGTGGTGGTTGGTGAAGAGAAGGCGGTGGGATGGGGTGTGTAGTGAAATTGAGTGGTAGAGTAGAGAGACCATTAGGGTTTGTGGATTAAGGGTTTGAAGACGGTCGTACACATACAGAAGAAATAAGATATTAAGATAGTGTGTGTTTTACAGGGTGTGTGTGTGTGTGTTTTTGTTATCTTGAGATTTGTGTGGAGATGGGTGTGAGATTTCATTTTTTCTATTCTTATCTCTCTGAACTTTTTGTCGTTAGTTGGAAAATGGAAGCCCATTTTTTATTCCCGCCTCCACCATTTTTCATTCACGTGGATGATCTAAAATAAAGTGTTAATAGCATAAATGACTCCGTGCTTTAATTAAATTGCATCTTTGGTCTCCACGTTCTAAAACTTATAAATTTAGTTCAAATTTTTTATTTCTGGTTACGTCTTTAACCTAATTTTAACATCAGTTAGTTTTTTTAATTGAAATAGCCATGTACCATCCACGTGACTTACAATTGTAAACTTAACTATAAAAATAAGTTAAAATTAATAAAAACTATTAAAAAATAATTAAAAATTTGGTAAAGTAAGTCACGTGGATGGCACGTGCATTAATTTTCCGTTAAAACATCAAGAGCTAAAGACGTAACATGTCTCAATTCTTTAGGCTAAATTTTCAATTTTTTTAAATCTGGGGCCGATGCAATTTGATCAAACCACATTGGCCATTTATAGGGGGGGCGTTCATCGGGTCAGGTTGCGGCTTTTTCGGGTTGGAATTTTTTTTGTTGAAACCACGATCCAAACATAAAACCACATTGTAATTCGGTTTGGTTTTCGGTTTGAACCTACTACAACTCTTTGAATAAGTGACTTTTTACCTTCAAATAAATTAAAAGTGTTACACAATTTGTTATTCAACACTGTACATGTTGGCAACCTTCAAATGAATCTACCTTGAAATAAATTAAAAGTGTTCACCTGCAAGAATACTATTGAAAACATTAAAGACTGTAGATGCTTTTAGAGATCCGTTGGTTGTACTTGATTAAGTTTGAATTGAGATTTGAGCTCAAAATAATCAATAAAACTCTGCACACTCGAATCCCTTAGACCATCAGACACAGTTTCACACCTCACACCTCCTCATTCTGTCACACCAGTTTTTACTGATTTTCTACATATCAGAATTTGAGCTAAAAAGGCTCTTTTTTTTAGATTATAACAGGAGATCCCAAATATTATACTTTGTGGTCATTGTTACACGCAATGATGACCTTATAAAATCTTTTTTAATCTCTCTCCTCATCATAGTGGTCATTGTTACATGCAATGATGACCTTATAAAATCTTTTTTAATCTTTCTCCTCATCATAGTGGTCATTTAAACAACATGTCTCCGGATGTTCTGAGACACCATCACCGGCATCCTCTTCCTCTCCGGCAAGATCCTCCGGTATCCCTGGTGGCGGAGACGAGAAGTCCAAACACACACCCCTAATCACCCTTTCGTAATCATTATCATCCATCACCTCCTCCTCCTGTTGGGAAGTAAGCTGATGATACTCTACAAGTTGCCGGAGGCATTGGTTTTCTCGGGTTAAGTTAGCGTTATCGTTTGCTAATCTTGATTTTTCAGTCAATAATGCCCTTTCGTAATCATTATCATCCATCACCTCCTCCTCCTGTTGGGAAGTAAGCTGATGATACTCTACAAGTTGCCGGAGGCATTGGTTTTCTCGGGTTAAGTTAGCGTTATCGTTTGCTAATCTTGATTTTTCAGTCAATAATGCCTCTAGTTGAAGCCTCACCTGTATACAATCAAAAATTGTTTGTTAACAAAATTATTAAAATTTTGGATCACTTATCCAAGATTTAAATAACTTCGGATCACTTACCCAAGATTTTAAACGGGTTAAGTTTTCAAACTCGTCAAATAAAATATATTGAATTGTTTAATAAAAATGGACAAAAATATGTTGAGGGCCGGGCTGCCCGCAACTTTAGGCCACTTATCCAAGATTTTAAATGAGTTGAATTTCAAATATCAAATAAAATATTATGACTGTTTATTATAAATGGATTAAAAAAAATGTTACGGGTCGGGTCAGGCTGACCCGTAATTTAGAGCATACCAGATCATCTTCCTCGGGTGGAACTCCTTTCACAAACCCGTCCCGAAGCCGCCTATTTTCCTCCTCAAGAATACTGCATCTTTCTTGCATAAAACAAAGATCTGATTTCATAGATTTCATTTCTCTAGCTAAAAATCCTGCTTGTTTCGCCATCGATACAGCAATCTTGAATTTATATACAAAAAAAAACTATCAGACTTTTGCAAAAGATTGTGTTAAACTTAGCTTTACTTGAATTTGCTTACATTTTTGGCCCGGTTGAGCTTCCCAAACTCTTTCGGGTTATCGTGGGTGTCTTCAGAAGAATCTTCAGGGTCCAGCTTTCTTTTTGTTCCTCTTTTGTTGGAATCCAAATTCTGATCTTCTTCTTGTTCTTCATTTGATGAATTTTGATTTGTTTTTGCTTGTTGTAAAGAACTATGAAGAACATCAGATAATGTTGGTGGTCTAGCTAGATCTTTTGCTCCCTGTAAATAAATAAAAAGACCACTTTAGAAAATAGTATCGAACAGCAGAAGGGAAAATTTTAAATTGCTCAAAACTGATAGAACCGCCTAAAAGCAAGCAGGCCGGGTTGAGATTTATACGGTTTGGTGGTTTAAGAGTATGGCTGACAGGTTGGAACTTGAAACCAGCCGTGTAAATCAAAAGTGTCAATAACCTTTTTTAACTTTTTTTTCATTTAACTTTTCATTATTACCGGTTTAAAGATATACAAACTACTGATTTAAAAATAAAAATAAAAAATCTATCCGAACTGTCAAAACCAGTAAAAAATTTACATTGATAATAGTCTCATTTTGCCCATTTAGATATAGAAAACAAGTATAAACACAAATAAAATGGGTTACAACAGGGGTGTTGATAAACCATTTAAACCAACTAAACCGTCCAAACTAAAGCAAGTTGGCCGGTTTGAGATTTATACGGTTTGACTATTTAAAAGTCCATCAACGGTTTGAAACTTGAAACAGCCCATGTCTTTTAACCTTTCTAATTCTTTTGTCATTATGATTTTATAGATTTAATACAAACTAACCATTTAAAAGAATTTTTTAAAAATTAATTCAAACCGCTAAAATCAGCTTGTATGGTTCGTCGTATTCAAAACTGGCATAAAATTTCATCAAAACTAGCCGAACCAGCCCGTGAGTGGGCTCTGTTTGAGATTTATACGTTCGGCTTTGACAATTTGACTTTTTAAAAGTCCGCCAACGATTTGGAACTTGAAACCGCAAATGTCAGTTAACCTTTTTAATTTTTTTAAGATTTATTATAAACTAACGATTTAAAAAATGTTAAAAAAAACAGTTTGAACCGTCAAACCGCTAAAGCCATCCGGTACGGGTCGTCTTACCCAAAACTGGCATAGAATTTATGTCAAAACCGTCTAAACCGGACCATGAGTTAGTTATAAGTTAATTACCTGAAGAGCATTATCAAGATTATTAGAAAGCTGAGAGAGCGAGCTAGCAACAGAATCAAACCCTCTCAACAAAAGCATCGAATCTTCCTTCAATCTTTTCGCACGATTTCCCCCTTCATAATTCTACACCAAAATTCCCAAGTCAAACCCTAACCATAGAAACCAAAATCAATCAAATTAGATCCAAATTCTCTTACAAAAGCTTGACCCTTCTGGTTTTCAAGAAGCGTATCGATCCGATTACGAAGAACGCTCCAGAAATTCTTATCAGAAATCGGACTGATCATCGGAGACGAAACCTGCAATTTGACAAAAAATGACGTTAGCTGTGAAGAAAACTGTGCGGTTTGAATGATTTGAAAACCAATTGACCTTCAATTGGGGATCTGGAGATCTGGATTCCATGGATGCAGGTGCCATTGGTGAAGGAGAAAGAGAGAATTGGGGATTGTGAGTAACGGCTAGTTTTAACAAAGTAAAGTGGGGAGGTGGTTTTAAATAAAGAGGAGATGATATGAGGTAACGTTATTAATTGAAGAATCTAACGGCTCCAAGTTTTATTTATTAATTTAAGGATTTTAGTGTTGTGTTCTCTTTTATAATTTTGTATAAATCTTGTTTAAATTTTATAAAATAATTGATTGCTACACCATCAATATAAAATGATTTTTTTATAAATAAAGCTATTATAGTTCTTTTGAAAATAATAAAATACTCTAAGATGAATTATATTTTACTATTTTACATGAATATACAAATTTTCAACCAAAATTTTAGTTTCTTTACACTTTAAATAGTACATGTTTGTTTATACACACGATAAAAACATTTTTGATTGGTTTTTAGCAGGGTGAAACCAAGAACGGGTGAGCTAAATTTGTTAGCTTTTATATTTATATGAATCTTTATCTTCTTAAAGAAAAATATGAGTTGAACCCGTAATCTTAGTCGATAGATAACCAATTTTTTGTGAAAACCTCCAACAAATGAATTATAGTTCTATCCATTTATATACTAATATACTTTTATTATTTTGAGTAAAATTATAACATATGTTATATTTAATCATTAATGATATAAACTAAGTTGCCTCAAATAAACATAGAAAGAAAGGTTGCTAGCCTAAGATATAGCAAAAAAAACATTATCTAATATAGAAAGTTGATCTAGAAAAACTTGTTATTTTATGAATTTTACTATCTTCTAAACTTGCTTAGTTTTTAATTCTGCAGCCACTTTAAATTCACAAAAATTTTATGTAACTTTTAAAGGAAAGATATATGAATTGGAAATAAAAATGACATGTTTAAATTATTTTTTATAGTTAAATAAATACGACATTGTAGACGTTTTTTTAAAAGAATATATGAAATTATCACTAATGAAATTATCACGTATGTCGGTACTTCTCTAACCTTTGATTGGTTTTGGATTGAAGATATTTTGTTTTTTTTTTAACGGCATGGGCTCAACTGGCACGTCCCACCGGGGGAGGCTCGTACATCGGTCTACCCATATAACCCCAAGGAATTTGAATCTGCAGAGGGTGTTCCTAATTTTTATGAAGTGCACCTTGCAAGATTCGAACCCATAACCTTCACAGAGGAGAAACCCTTTGGGAAAACTCCCCTGACCACCAAGACAGAACCTTGATGGCTGAAGATACAATTGTAGGGACATGTGAATTGCAGGAATTGGGTGGCTGTCGTTCGGAGTAAAATCAGATACAAGTGTGTGATCGGAGGGACATGTGGTTGTGGTTGTGGTCGTGTAATCCAGATGTCTCGTTCTCAGTCAAGTCAATCAGGTCTTCATTTGCCAATCAAAGATTGTTGGTTCCGAGACAACCATTTTCTTGGGACGCTTGACTACTACTCAAGATAAATATCTTTGGATGGAGAATGCTTGCTGCCATGATTCCGACTAGATTGGTGCTACAAAGGAGGAACATTTGTATTATATCACCGGTATGTGTCCTTTGCGGAGAGGTGGAGGAGTCGGTTGATCACGTCTTCACATATTGCTATGTTGTCTCGATCATCTGGCAAAAAATATCATCATGGTGTAGGGCTTCCATCGATTTTTGCTTTCACGGTGAAGGACATGTTCTTTGCAAAAATCGTGTGGGGGAGGCAAGCTATGAGACAGCGGTTGGTTCATTCGGTTATTCTGTTGGCTTGCTGGGCTATTTGGAAAGCTAGAAACAAATATATATCTTCGAAAATCCAAAGATTATCATCCTAAAAATGATTGGAGAAATAAAAACGATGAGGTTCCTTTGATTAAATAACCATGCTAAGTTGGTTACATTTGACTGAGATAATTAGTGTTCTTTTAATTTTTAGTCGTTAGGTTGTATGGGTGGTTCTTAATCCGTTCTTTTATTTTGTGTGTTTGCTTTCTTGTTTGTTTTTTTTCTTTCTGTATTGTTTTTACTAGTCTCTGTTTAGCCTGTTCTATGAGAATTTTGCCTTAAAAAAAACTAATATAAATTATAACAATTTTTATTTTTATTTTTTAAGTTTGGCCAAAATTAAAACACATTTTTAAAGAGGTTTCCAACTAGACCTAACAAGTTCATATTGTCTCCAAGATGTTGACTTAGTCTAATTGAATTACGCTACTCTCACATTTTCGCCATCTATTATTACTATTTTAGTAAATTACAAAATTATTTGTATGCTTTCAAACAAAATAAGTATGATTTACTAGTTTATCATTTTACCCCTAATAAATTATTGCCACCATAAAACTTGATATGGTTTACTAACGAATGATGTTTTAAAAGCAAGAGTAAAAATGACATCTTATTAACTTAAAATTCCCTTAATTAATAACTAGACAGAGATGTATTTTTAAGTTTCCTTATAACTTTGATTAGCATAATTACACTTATTTTGTCTTAAAAGTAAAATCCGATAACTAATAAATTGTCTAAAAAGACACAATTTTAATGACAACATATACATAAAACTATATTTTATTGATATTAAATATTGGTTTGATAACGGCGTCTATAAAACTTTTACATATGTTAGATATTTTAACCACCAATGAGTGCTAAAATCTTTAACCATAAAACATCACTCATATAAGCATAAAAAACATTTTTAAAGACGTGTTCAAAACCTATTAAGTATACAATAAGTTGTTCGTCAAATCTGTTTTTATGAAAATGGGCTCAAGTTCGAAAGACTGATTCACACTTAAAAGTTTGAATTATAAATAAACTTAATTTCAAGTGTCGGCAATTTAAAAAAAAATTTCAATTCTGACCCCTCTAATTTATTTAAATGTCATAACTCACCCCTGGTTTTATAAAATGTCACTTTAACCCTCTTAAGTTTCTAAAGTTTCGAATTTACCATATGTAGTATACATAATAACTTTCGTTCGTTAATTAATTTTTTTCTTGACGTTATGGTATAAATTTCAATAAAAACGGAGTCGTATTCAAATGTAGGATATTTTTTATGTGTGATGGGTTATATCGACTGACAGTAATGTGATGATACCGTGTAGAACAAGATCGACACCGACTAAAAAATATCGGTTCCATTATATAACTGTGTTTTTTATCTATGTTTCGATCTCTACAACCGATTCGTCGTAACTTTATACGTCTATGTACTTAACCACGTTTTTTTTTGTGTTTAGCCACGTTAATACCATCGTCTCTGCCATTTAAGGTATGCCTCCCACCGTGTGGCGCAGCAGCCTCCCGCCGCGGAGCGCGGGGCTCACAACCGACTCGTCGTAACTTTATACGTTTATTCTATGTACTTAACCACGTTTATTTTGTGTTTAGCTACATTAATGTCACCACTTCAGCTGTTTAAGGTTCGTCTCCCGCCGCGAAGCGCGGATCTCATTTTCTAGTTCTAATTAATTCGAAATTTCGAATAAACCTAAGGCTACTGGGAGTGGTGCTCGGGTAGAGGGGAACCCGAGATCGGGTATGCGGGTACACCGCCGCACGAAAAGGCGGGTTCAAGCGGGCAGTGGTTAGCGGGTATGGTGAGCGGATTTCCATACCCGCTGAAAGTTTACAAAATCGTACCGTTGAACGAGGTTTCCATAGTGGTTAGCGGGTATGGTTGGAGGGTACCACCGTTTGTCGCGCTCAGAAGGTCCCACTGTACTTTTCATGTGTTTTAGCAAGCCTTAGCCGACTTTGCTGGCATGTCACACTCTGATTGGGCTAAAAAGAGGACGACTATAAAACCGTCAACTAAATTTTAATCTCTAAAATGAAAAATAGAATATGATGAACCTGACTATTTTAGTAATTTTTTCTCCAAAATAAAATTACACTAAAATACTTAAAAATAGAAAATATTGTATTGAGTTAAAGGTAGCCAAAGAATAGTTGTTTGTATCTTTAAAGCTTTATCTCTCTTTCTTGTATATATATACATCACAAGATCAAAAACCCCTGGTTCTCAACCACCATCATCAATGGCCACTCTTCTTTCATCTTCTTCTTCATCCTCTCTCGTCTCCTCCACCAATCTCTCTCCCCCTTCTCTCCCCTCCCTCTCTCTCTCCTCCCTCTCTCTCTCCTCCCTATCTCCCTCCTCCATCTCTCTCTCTCACCGCTCTCTCTCATCATCTTCAAGAAAACACTCTCTCTCCTCATTCACAGTCAAAGCTGTTGCTTCAGAGAAGAAGAAAGTGCTGATAGTCAACACCAACAGTGGTGGCCATGCTGTCATTGGTTTCTACTTTGCTAAAGAGCTTTTGGACTCTGGTCATCATGTTACTGTTCTTACTGTTGGTGATGAAGGATCAGATAAGATGAAGAAGCCACCCTTCACTAGATTTTCTGTAAGTTTTTTTTTATATAATTTGAACATGTTTTTGAGATGTAAAGTTGATGATAAATTGTGGGTTTGTTGTAGGAAATTGTGGAAGGAGGTGGGAAGACTGTTTGGGGGGATGTTGGTGCAATTGGGTCAGTTTTGGAAGGATTGACTTTTGATGTTGTTTTGGATAACAATGGTAAAGATTTGGATACTGTGAGGTTAGTTTTGGTCGAATTACAATGGTGAATTTAGGCCCTGTAAAACGGGCGGGTCAGGTAACGGGTCAAACTGGGTTCGAGTCTGTAAGTTTTGTTTTATAAAGTGTCATTACGAGAAAATCTCAAAGGCTCCAAAATTTACAAATTTATTATGATTTTTATTTTGGGTTGAGTAACGGCTCAAAACGGGTTCTGAGCAAAATGGGTTGAGATTAAAAATGTCCGCTCATTACAAAAGAATATCAGATTGTTATTACAAGAAAATCTCAAAGGCTCCAAATTGACAAATTAATTATGATCTTTATTTCGGGTCCAGTTGGGTAACGGGTCAAAACGGGTTCCGAGTAAAATGGGTTCGGATCAAATCTGTCCGCTTTAAAAGGTATCTATACAAAAAAATATCAAATTGTCATTACAAGAAAATCTCAAAGGTTCCAAATTTACAAACTTATTATGATCTTCATTTTGGGTCGGGTTGGGTAATGGGTCAAAACAGGCTCTGAGTGAAATGGTTCTGAATTCTGATCAAAACTGTCTGGTTTAAAAGGTATCTTTAGAAAAAAATATCAAATTGTCATTACAAGAAAATCTCAAAGGCTCCAAATTTATAAATTTGTTATGTCCTTTATTTCGGTTACTTAAAAAGGTTAAAATGTTGGTTACTTGCAGGCCAGTGGCAGATTGGGCAAAGAGTACTGGTGTAGGACAGTTTTTGTTCATCAGTAGTGCTGGAATTTACAAGTCAACTGATGAGCCACCTCATGTTGAAGGGGTACTCATCTTAACCTTTAAATAATTGTGTTTTATAATTTATAAAAATGCAAAAGAAGAACACTCAAGATGATACAATGTAGCAAATGAAATGCCCTAGATAGCCGATATACAAACCAAGTTTTTTTACTGTTCCACTAAAGTAACTTAAACTTTTTTTCTAACTATAAAACCACTCGGGTTTCAGTATTGTTTTATTATTGTGAAAGTTTAAATAAATGGTTAAAACTAAGGGATGATGAAACTTGTGATTACTTGTGTAATGTGATTAAAAGAAATAGTTTAACAAGTTATGGAAAAAAAAATTGAAACTTGAGGGATTTTAAAGTTCAGAAAAACCTTAGTGAAACAATAAACTTTGTTACTATTTCATGACTTTCTCCCAATCTTAATCACATGTTTTTGTTTAATATTTTGAGTAATTTTTTCATAATAATCACAGGATACTGTCAAAGCTGATGCTGGTCATGTTGCAGTTGAGAAATACATCTCTGAGGTTTTTGGAAATTGGGCAAGCTTTCGCCCACAATATATGATCGGCTCTGGCAACAACAAAGATTGTGAAGAGTGGTTCTTTGATCGTAAGTCTCACCCATTTACTTATGAATAAGCCTGGCAAAACGGGCGGGGCAGGTCAGGCCAGATAATGGGTCAAAATTGGTTCAAGTCAAAAGGGGCCCTTTAAAAAACTATTATATTGGTTCGGGTCAAACCAAAATGAGTCAAAATTGGTTCAAGTCAAAAGGGGCCCTTTAAAAAACTATTATATTGGTTCGGGTCAAACCAAAATGGGCTCAGGTTGAAAAAGTCATTTTAGGGGAAAAAAATACTATCAAAATAGGTTCACTCGCTATAATTTTTTATTGCGGCTAGTGGTGACGGGTGGAGGTGGCGGAGGAGGCGGTGATGGTGGTGACATCATGGTGCGGCAGTGATGACAGTGGCGGAGTTGGATGGCGGCGGTGGTGTTTTACCTCAAATATGTCAAATAAAAAAATATCTAGAAACAGAACAGGTGAAAGTCTATTCATGTACGTTTTCTAAATCGTTTATTTTCAAAACAGGTATTGTGAGGGGGAGGCCCGTTCCAATCCCGGGCTCGGGTATGCAACTAACAAACATTTCACACGTTAAGGATTTATCATCTATGTTAACAAAAGCAGTCGAGAATCCAACTGCTGCAAGTGGGAATATCTTCAACTGTGTTAGTGACCGGGCTGTGACCCTGGACGGTATGGCTAAGTTATGTGCTAAAGCAGCGGGCTTACCCGTTGAGATTGTGCACTATGATCCAAAATCCATTGGGAGCGATGCAAAGAAAGCTTTTCCTTTCCGCAATATGGTATGAATACTATGAATGCATTATGCAACCTCACTAGACATGGTAGTTTTAACCCGTTTACTTAACAACGAGTCGATTTGAGTAGTACCACAAATCTACCCGAGGGGTCTACTCAAAAACTTAGGCGGGTCAACGGGTCAAACGGTTTAAAAGTCTGATACTATTTTTAGTTCATACCACCACTAAACTATTTTATTAAAAGATTTAAATCACTATTTATAGTAATATTGTTTGGAAAATGCTAACCAGTTACCCGACCCGAACCGTCCATCTTGCCACCTCTAGTAGTCATGCATGCATGTTTTGTTGAACAAAGTACAGACAAGGTGGTAATTTTAAACCATTTACTTATGAGTTGGTCGGTTTTAGCAGTGTTGTATCTTAAACAGGTCTATTCACGGGTCATACGGTTTAAAAGTACATTTTTAATACTACCTCTAAACTGTTTTATTGAAAGATTTAAATCACTATTTATTATAACATTATTTGAAAAATGCTAACCAGTTACCCAACCCGACCCGTCCATCCATCCTACCACCTCTAGTAGTCATGCATGCATGTTTTGTTGCACAAGGTACAACTCATGTAGCAGGATGAAGGGCAAAATAGTAATTAACAGTTTATGGTGGTTTTTTGCAGCATTTCTATGCAGAACCAAGAGCTGCAAAAGACCTTTTAGGATGGAAAAGTACCACAAATCTACCAGAAGATTTGAAAGAGAGATTTGAAGAGTATGTGAAGATAGGGAGAGACAAGAAGGCCATTAAATTCGATATCGATGATAAGATATTAGAATCCCTAAAAGTCCCGGCTGCGGTCTGATATCAAAAAAAGATCATAAAGTATGAGTTTATATTCATGAATGTATGTCAAAATGACCAATGTTTGGTGTGTATCAAACGGGTCAGGTCGGGTTGACCTAAGATACCTTTTGTAACTCTTTTATCCAATTTTTTGTAACTTCTTGAAAAATGAGAGATGTAACTAAATTCTTATGTGCATGTAATTACATTGCCTCAATAAATGTTTTGTGATTAAAAAAATTCAATAAGAAGACTACAGTGTAGAGGTGACAATTTCTCTCTAACTGGTCAAACATGTAAACTTAAAAAATGTAGCTAAAAGGAACATTATACGATCATAGAGGTATGATAGCAGGTGTAATAATATTCGACATGCTAATTCCATATAAAGATTTATAATTCTAGGACAAAAAGTGTTGGTGAACCCAACCTGGTCGATTTGACCCGTAGCAGAAGTTGTTTGTTTTCATCCATTACCCACCCCGCCCATTTTACCATCTCTACCCACAAACCAGTATTTGACTCGTATCTCTACCCACAAACCAGTATTTGACTCGTATCTCTACCCACAAACCAATATTTCTAACGGATCAAATATGTAAACTACATAAATTGTAGCTAAAAGGAAAATCTTACTATCATAGAAGTATGATAGCATGTGTAATAATATTCAACATGCTAGTTCCTTATATAAAGATTTATAATTTTTGTACAAAAAAGTGTTTCGGTGAACTCAACCTGTAGCTTCCAAAGAGTTCACCTCTCATTTTGCATAATGTATCGGTTTTTGCTATTTTGACTATTCCTTTTACCATTAACATTATGAGCTACCTGGACAATGTAAAGGGTTGTGGGGGAGTTTGGGAGGGACTCAATAAGTGTTTTTGACATCAACGATGCTATCATAGGAATGAGAAGTTGGCGGAGAATTTGCATTTTAGTTTCAGAAATGCGAGAGTCAACATCAAGCAGACCATCAACTAAGTTTTTTAAGTGACGACAAAATAAGGTGATAGACATTATCATTTTTCTAGTATTACGAAAAGTGTCTTGAAGTTAAAGCATATGAGACATTTATTGTTGAGAAAGAATTCACATATGTTATCCCAAGAGGTTTTGGAAGTGCATTTTTCACCAATACATAGATCCTGGAAAACGGTACGCCACAATTCGTAGCGGGTGCCATCAACATTAAGTTTAAAATCAAACTGTTGATTAATGTTGGTGATACCGTAATCAAGTGAGACAACGGGTGGGGAAACTGTTTGGTGACGGGTCTAGTGGTAGACCCGAAACCTCAAGGACCCGAACCACATAGGCTTATAAGGTTCGGTTCTAGGTTCCCAGTTTCATCAATAAAAGGGTATTCGGTTCTTAAGGGTCCGGGTCGGGTCGGTTCCAACCCTTTGCACAACCCTACTAGACATAACCGTGGGCAAAGGGTTTTGCAAAAAAAGAAAAAGGAGTACCCCACACACAAAAGTGTAATTTTTACGAATCATAAGACCACCGACGGTTCATCAATCCGCCTGTGACCCACCGCACTTACCTACATTATACTTCCATTATTGCAATCTGCAACCTGACAAATCTTCTAATCATAAACAAACCCTAATTTTCAACGTAAATGGACCTAAAAGACAGCCAATTTGGGCATTAGGAGAGAGAAAATGATCAAACATAAAAAGGGTTTTATGCTTGCTTGAAGTAAAGGGTATCTCGATTTCATGCATCATCATCATACATACTTACATACATACAACATGAACATGATGATGATGATGATTTAAGAAGTGGGTGTGGCAGCCATGGATGCTACAAGAACCTCCTCTGTAAGTTCTTGCTATTTCCTGCAAATCTGCAACACATTCTTGAATCTTTATGCATTTATGATGTGGGTTTTGCCTTTTAATCATCAATTTATGGTTTTTATAATCTGGGTTTTGTTAATGTTGTCAAATGGGATCTTGAAAATTGGTTCGTGATGGTTTCTGACTTGCTATTCTCTGTTTCTTCTTTAATTTATAACTTGGATTAATTTCAAAGGTGTTCTTTGTAGCACATTCTTGAATCTTGATGCATTTATGTTTGTGGGCTTTGCTTTTTGACCATCAATTTATGGTTTTATAATATGGATTCTGATAATATTGTCAAAAGGGATCTTGAAAACAGTTTCTTGATGGTTGCTGACTTGCTTTCCTCTGTTTGTTCTTTAATTTATAAATCTTTTCAAAACTGTTATTTGTAGCACATTCTTGAATCTTGAATTCTTGATGCATTTAATATTTATGTATGTGGTTTTCCATTTTAAATTTTTATCATCAATTTATGGTTTTTGCAATCTGGGTTTGGCTAATGTTGGTTTCCTTGTATGGGATCTTATGAATCTTTATCTTGATGGTTGATTTGTTGTCTTAAAAAGTTGAATCTTGAATGTGGCTTGTGTTGTAATGGCTAATAAATTATAAAATTATAGAGATATGTTTTACTATGATGTTTGAATTATAGTTTATTATTATTCATGGTTCCTAGAGTTATATGTTTATTATGTTAGGTTCTCTATTTATTCTCTTTTGTATCTCACTATATGACAACGAAAAATATACAAACCTTTATGGTATGAGAGATGAACAGGCTCAATGCCTTTATTTCCCTACACCTCTCTCCTTTTTTCGGATAAACTATTCAAACCGGTAATCACCTCTTTCTCTAAACATCATCCCATTGATTCGTTTAGATAAATGGGTTACACAGGTCGTGTTAGGGTTACATGATATACATTTGATACGAATAAATATATGAAAAGAAACCCGTTAATGAACCACATTTATGCAGTGTTTTGGCCAAACACCATACCAAAGTTTTAACACTCGAAAAAGACATCTTCAACTCAAAGATCTACCTTAAACTCGGCCTCGTGGGACGAACCAACCAAAATCATGAAAATCCTAAAGTTCTTTCCCTACTTTCTTCATGTGTTCAAAAACATGTCGAAAAGATGTTCCAACAGTTTTTCATGGCTCAAGAGCACCTACACTTACCATTCAACAATACATCGACCGCATCTTCAAATACTCTCGGTGCAGCCCGTCTTGCTTTGTGGTTGCACATATATACATCGATAGATTGATCCGATCTGAAAATATCATTTTGACTTCCCTAAACGTCCATCGTCTTCTAATCACGAGCATAATGTTAGCTACAAAGTTCATTGATGAAGCGTAAGTCTTCTTCCCAAATCAAGAATCCATCTGGTATTTTGGTTTGCACTTTGGAATTGATTAGTGATTATCTGATTTTTAGAACTTGAAATCCTATGTTTGGAAAGTGTCAGTCGTTTTCGGGTTAGTGGGTTGAATCGTTGAACACATACACAACTCATATGTTTATTCGTGTCAAAACATCAACCCTAACCCGGATACACTTAAAATTGTGTAACCCGGTCCAGCCTATTTATCATAATGGGTTGACGGGTAGTAATTGAGTTGTAAACATATTAATTAGGTTGGTGGATTGTAGTAAATGGTTTAAACGGGTTGTGGGTCGGCCTGTGTAATTAAACTTGTTGGCGGGTCAAACATGTTTAATTAAACAGGTTAAACATTTCAATCTGAACATCACCGGTTTAACTAAACATGTCAACCCGAACACAACTAGTTTAACTAAAAGGTCAACCCAAACACAACCTGCTTAAAAAACGGGTTAGATATGACAACCCAAAATCTAATTATTTTTATATCTGGTCTTGTCGGAAATTGCCACCCTATTTTAATTTTTAACCTAATATAAGAGATTTTATTTTTGTTATTTTTTAAAAGATAGTCATATTTAGTCATTGTGTATACATATTGTTACTACTTTAAACATAAAAGACACTTTCAAACATGACATCCCTGATCACATTTAAGTAACTGTTCGAGATCAAGTTATGAACACTTTCGACTTGATATTCTTTGTTGCAGATTCTTTAATAACGCGTATTATGCAAAAGTGGGAGGAGTAACGAGAGCGGAAATGAATCGATTGGAGATGAAATTCCTGTTTGGAATCGATTTTCGATTGTATGTAAACCTCTCAACATTTGAGAAGTATTGTTTGGAGTTAATGAGTGAAGGTTCAGAAGAGGTTCAAAAAGAACGATTGGTACATGGTTCATTTGGAATCACAGTGAACCGGTCCAAGAATATGGATGATTCCAATTATCCCACTATTGAAATCCATATTGAATGAGTCATTGAGTAAGATCATGAGTCTGATAAATGGTTCCCGAGAGTTTTAGAATATTGTTTGTAACTATTTGTATTTAATCCAAACTGAATTTTTTTCACGTAATAAAGAGAAATAGTCAAATCACAAAAACGGTAACAGATCATGGGTGTAAATAAGTCAAGTTATCTGATGAAGATTAATTTACTAAAAGCTTATTTAATAAATAAACTCGAACATGAGTTTCGCATACAAATCTAACAAGATTTGTAACCTCCAGTTTGGCTAAATTTTTCTAAAAATGTTATCTGTAATCAGGCGACAGTGTTTAAAACTCTTACAGCATGTCACGTGTCCCAAAAATGTTGGAATCGCTGGTTTTTCTTTTTTACAAAAATGTGGTGGTAAAAAAAAATTCAAACACCGTCGTCCGAAGTTAAAACACCATCGATTTTTTCAAACAAACACTAGTAATTATAAACATACCGGCAATTCTAACCTTTTTGGAACACGTGATAGGCTGTAGCTGGTTCTAAACACCGACGTCCAACATAATTGTACCGTTGGATCCAAAGGTATTAAAGAGACAAATTGGGGTTTGGGCAAATGATTGGTAACAACTAACAAGGACGTTTTAGGGATTTTTGTTAATAATATATAAGTATATAAATAAAGAATTAATAAATAACAAACAAGCTTATAAAGAAAACACTTATATTTATATCATTTAATAAGACAAATTATTTGCATGAACATGTGAATCATACCATTCTTTTTAATGCTACTTTAGTACTGTCAATTTTTAAAACCAATTATCAGTAAAAAGAATAACTAATGAACTTATATGTAGACCTTTACTTTCTTCTTTCTTGCAACATGAGATTATTGTTGTACCCAACAACATCACATATCACAACCACTTTAATGTCAAAATGATACACAAACATTGGTTATATTTGACTTACAACCATCACTAGAGAGTAAGATTTCTGATCAATAAAGCAAAGGATTACACCAGTTAATACTTCAAGTTCTTGTTCAGTTCAGCATAACTACTGACATTAAAATCCTCTTACCATTTCTCCAATAGAAACTAATCACTTTCTATACATCTCTTGTATATCAAGACAAAAAAATTGAACCTAAATTTGTCTACTGTCACAAGTCAGTTTTCACTGCCCGGTAAGTCTCTTCACAAAGCAACTTCTTATCTCTGGCAAAATGCGCGTCACCAGACTATCGTACCTGGCAAATCATTTCAGTTTAGCCACAGATCATCTTTGTTAAACGGGTTGGGTCACCCAGAAACACTTTTTTTGTAAACTTTTTGTAACTGATTATTGTCTCATATATGAAATATGATTACAGATAGGGAAGTTTAAAAAAAAAAAGAACTAGACTTTCACTAAATTCACATACAATTCCCTCGACTTTTGTTTTACATGATTAATTCTCAAGACTTTTAAAACTGAACGGAAAAGTCCTCTTTATAAAGTTTAGAGACATAATCGTGCGCAAATGGAACTTCTTGTTAAATTTTGAAAAATCCAAGCACTTTTAGGGTGATAATTAAGTGAAGGGACTTCATCCTTAAGTTTTTAAAAGTTAAGGACTAACTTGTGAATTTAGCAAAAGACGATATAACTTTTTTCAAAAATTATAATCTAGTTTTTTTCGGTGAAACAGATTTTGGAGGTTTTATGCATTAAAAATACAATTTGGAAACTTTAAGCTAATCTTTTAACTTAACCCGAAATGACCTATGTTGTAAACGGATCAAAATTGCCATGAGAACATACCATGGTTTTGAATCTAATTTGTGAAAGTGTTCCAATACAAACAGAATGCAGGAATTCCTCAGTGACACAGCATTGAAGGCCTCTGATAAGTCATACATAAGTTCAACATTCTCAGCTGTTATATCCTATAACATTAAAAGGCAAAAACAATGACAAGTTAACACACAAAAAGTAGAAGCGGCAAGTTCAACCTAGGTATGTGTAAACGGGTCGTTTTGGGTCATAATTTTTCCTCTAACAGATTAAATTATAGAAGCAAGTAAAACAGAAGCAGATCCAGTGAATCCAAATTTCATAGAACTTCTTAAAACATTCTGATTAAAAAATATAATTGTTGTAAATTTGTAATAATATAGGGCGCATTTAAAAGTTTTTAAATTTCAGAAAGGAAAAGGAAAATGAAAAAAATTGCAGGTTGTCCCAAATCAACAAACAACCCCACACCTATCCTGACCCATTACCCATATAGGGTATATTAAAAAAATTGCAATTCACCTGTGCAATGGTGTACTCACTAAGACGCTTCAAACCCTCCAGAAGATATTGATCAGCAGCTTTAAGAAGATCATGGGCTGCTCTCAAACTTATCTCTACTGCTCCAGTGTATATGTACCTGCAAGTGAAAGGTTAGATGTGGCAAAATGAGCAGGTTAGGTCATTTGTTCAGTTGGACACACTTTATGGTACAACTTTTAGATTTTATTAATAACTAATGCATTAAATGTGATTAAAAAAAACTATATTATCACAATAATCAGTAACCAAAGGGCCTTTGGCCTAGCGGTATCAAGGTGTTGGATAAGGCTTAGTCTTTCCATGTGGTGAGGGTTCAAATCCCGTTGGTGACAAAAGAATGTGTAATTTAAGTCATTAAAAAAACACAATAAATCAGTAATAATTAATTCTTTTCAAATAAAGAGAAGGTTGTTTTTTTAAGGCAAATTTCATTAAAGAGGAGGTTGTTGTATGCATTAAAAATACACTTTGAGCGACTTTTGATATGTTCCCCTATAGCTAAATTTATATATTTGGCATGTTTAGAGTTCAAACATGATTAAAACCGACCCATTCAAGTAAATGGGTTGAAAACTTGAAATATCTTTTCTAGAAAATATATTACGGAAAAAAAATTGGTTTGTTGCTTCTACATGGGCAATTTCATATATATCGTTCTAAAAGTTCAAAATTTCATAATATCGTGATTACCCTTTCAAAACTCAAATAATATCATATCTACATGTTTCATAGTAAATAAAACAAAAGCAGCTAATTATAATAGCATGCTTTACTAAATAAACAAATAATATCATAACATTGTTTATTCAGTGAAGCAAACTGTTATAAGTAAATGATTTTATTTTGTTTATTGTGGAATAGGTGAATATCATATTTATAGTGTTTTGGAAGGGTAAAATATGATGTTATGAAATCTAAGACATGGAATTTTGAAGTTTTAGAATCATATATATGAAATTAATCCCTTTTCTACAAGGGGGTGGGGGGCACCAATAACATGAAAGCATAAGATGAAGGATATACGTACCTCATCATTAACTCAAATGTTTCCCAACTAATATTTGGAATCTCAATGTCTTTAGCATCTTTCTCCTAACAAGACATCCATTCAAAAAGTCAAAACACAAAAATAAATTAAAAAAGAAAAAGAAATTCACCATTATGATTACTAAAAGAAATGCATGACATGTACATAATTTGATGCGAGTTAATTGTGACTAACCCTGTAACCACCATTGAACATGGCCCGAAATGCATCAGAAGAAGCAAGAAGACAGATTCTGTGAGCATAGAACCGTTTGCCTGATAAAAAAAATACATAACATTAACCACAATCTTAAATAAAATGTCATAAGAAACTAATTTGGGTTAAGAGGAAGGTTTCACACCTTCAACTAAGAAAGTTACATCAGAAAGTGTAGGATTGTTCACATATTGTTCGCCCAAATAAACCTGCAACAAGAGTTTACTTCAGGACTCAGGTGGATTGTCTCTTAATGAGAATATTCAGACAAAATCACAAAATATCATGCAAGATACTTTGATGAAATTTTTATTCCATTACAAGGCACAAAAACCATGAGAGAACTTGTAAAATAATTATCCAACAGACATTATTAATAGGGCAAGCTGAACAAAACAGAAACCAACTTAACGCTTTGTTAATTGTTTCTGATAAGCTCAATCTCAGCTAGTTATTTATGCTAGAACTTCAGTAAAGTCGGTAAAGTGAGATCGGTAAAGTGAGATCTGTTCATAAAATCAGTAATAATTTTTTAAGATTATTTCTATTCTGCACATAATTTATAGTTGCTTGCTAAAATCAGAAAGAAAGAAAAAAGTGGTAATTGTTTTTGTTTTGAGATATAAACACATTTTTGTAAAGTGTGATAATGAATGCATTCCACCACTCCAAAATTGAAAGAACCACACTGAAATCTAAAACTAAGAAAATAACTAAAAAAAGACGAACCTGAGATATTGGAGATGAGGGTCCTGCATCAACAGGAGAAAGTGAAGTAGTTTTTTCAGCCAACTTACACAACGCCACACAAGCATATCCTCGAAGCTTTGAATGAACTGATTGCAAGAGCTCCAAAAGTAAATCTATTCCTGAAAATTTCATAAAATATAAATTAAACAGAAAAGATAATGGACCATGTTGCTGTATAAACAAACTGTGTAATTCAACAGCCGGTTTTAACTTTTAACAAGGAACAAATTGTTTGGTGTGGCATATATAGCTTACCATTGTTATCAACAAATATTGTTTTCTGGTCATCAGGAGAACAGAGATGAGCAAGAGCTAAAGAAATTCGTCTTTGAATAATTCTTTCAGCATTATGCATTAGGTACAACAAGCGCCTCAGTACCTGACAAGAGAACAATCAAACTGATTTTTAAGTGGTAGAGAACTTAACAGTATAAATAATGTAGTAGAAACCTCAAAAATAAAATCAACAGAAATAAATGGATTAAAAAAGTGTAATTTTTTTATATTTAAACGAATTGACCTAGGTACTGAGCTGTCAAAATGGTGGATATATTTAATTGATGTATTAATTTTTTTATTGGTTGGCTCACTTAAATGGATCAGATAAAGACAAGACTCATTAGCAGGCCTAGTTAGTTACATTTCCAACAATTCCAAGAATAGTCTGTTAAGACCATCTACAAGGAATATATCACAAGAAGAATCCTAAAGTGGCACAAAATATAAAAGTAATATTACCCATCCTTGAATCTTTTCCTCCAGTCTTTTCAACATCTTTGCTACACAATCCCGAGTTGGCTGTGTAAATACAATGAAAGCATAAAGTCAATTAATCAAGTCTTAGATGGTTCTTGATATACAGCAAAATCAGTAATAAGAAAAGTAATTACTTGAGCAATAAAGTCCCCATCCAGAAGTTTTTGAACACCACCCAACCTTATAAAATCAGCAACATTATCCTACAAAAATATTTACCAAAAGTTGAAAGGCATTGCACATAGAAATAAAATAATACAAAACTCTAATTTTGAAAAAAAAATCAAAGTTACCTCATTATCTGCAAGACCATACAAGGCAAAGGCACCATTGTGTTGTAGACTTCCATTTCTCGAGTCAAGAAGTTTTAATAATGGAGCAATGCCACCACCATGGGCAATACCAGCTTGGTTGTGAGTATCCTAGTAGATGTGGAACATTTAGCAAGCCAAAAACTAAAAACAAGAGTGCTTAACAATATATAAATAATAATATTACAAAAGGGGCAGATCAAGTAGGTTGTGGATTTGGGTAACAGGTAACTTTTGTATGGATGATGTCGACCCAATCATACTGTTTATGAGTTACTAGATTACCATATACGATTATAAAAATTATACTATTTAATCTAAGTTTTTAAATAAAATAGATTTCAGACATTTTATGTGATAAAAATATACTCTGGGTGACTTTCAAATCCCTCAACCTCTTTTACTTGTTTCTTATAATGTAACTTTTTTTATTTTACCCATTTGAAGAGTTAGAGATAAAACATAACTTGATTGACCAACTCATAAGTAAAGAGGATACAATTGCCATCTCTAGTAAGACATTAAGTAAATTAAGACAAACACAGCAACCTAAAGAAACTGCCTTCCAAAACAACCAATAGCTAGTGTTTGGAAGACAAGCGGAGAGGCGTTACATAGTTGTGAAAAGCATAATCATTCAATTGACTATTTATAGTTAACACTTAACCACCACTGAGTTAGTTCTGAGCCATTTTTTTAGGGTTATCTAAAAAACAGCTACAGAGTCCAGACACCAAGTGAATAGGTAACAATAAAGAACCTTAACATGATTACATTTTTTGTTTAAAATTTTGTACTTTTTTAATTCAAAAAAATCATTGGTCATTTCAGATTTTGGGCCAGAACATTCTCTATTATAATATTCATTTTACCAATAACATTGATACCAATTCTTTTAATATAATTAAAAGAAAGAAAGACAATTTATGAAGTAAGAAACAATCAGTTTGAAAATATACAACTCAATATTTGATTACCTGTGCCAACCTCCCAAGTGCAAAGGCTGACATTTCCTTTAGTTGAGCATCTGAGGTCTGCAACATCTCAATCAGCGGACCAACAGCACCTCTTTGAACTATGTGTACCTGCAAGAGTATTGTATCTGATTTTTATGGCTTATACTGAAGATAGAGAAAATAATAGGCAAGAGGAAAATGGCAAATGAATAAGACTGTTTTATACGGTTAGAATGAAATAATATAGATTGATAAATGAATAAGAGTTTGAGCAACCTTGCAGTCTGTATCAGCAGCAGCAAACTGTCCAAGAAGTAAGGCGGCTTCTCTTTGACTCTCGGAACACGTTGAACTGGTGACAAAAGATAGAACCATGAAAGTTATGAAAACTGATCATACAACCATAACAGCTTTTTGCTATAATTCATTGCAGGTAATTTAGCTCGAATTAATGGTTAACTTTAGTAAATTTTTGCAGGTCTTTCTACCGTCTGAAGACACCTTTTTTGTTCATTGTTAAAGGTACATAGCATGCTAGAAATACATGTGTATACACCAATTTAGACATGTATTATACATGCGCCCAAATATGTATGCATATATACATACGTATACAAACAAATATCTAGTAGGCCACGCAAGCATAGATCAAAACAGTCATAATTGCACTTTTTTACGAGTAGCAAAAACTTGCAGTGTAAAACTAAACCCCTTAAAGAGTTGAAGTTACATCAGTTTCCCTATTTCACCCTTCTAATTTACAAGGATATAAAATATATAAGATTACTTTCATAGCTAGATACCACATGTCATCTATTTATTCAAATTGAAGTAATTTTTTTCAACTATATTCAGTAGAGTGGTACCTAAGCAATTCAATTACAGGTTGCAATGCTCCAGCAAGAAGAACTTCCTTCTTTATATTTGGGGATGAGTGAACAAGATTGCCAATCACACCAACCTAAAAAACCATTCAGAAGTTATTGCAAACTACAAACAAGGTTAAACATAATAAAATATCTAACAAGATAAATGCATGCACACTAAATGGTACAGTTACTCACCGCTTCATAGTGTATGCCAACATCTTCTGACTGAAGCATTAGAACAAGGGTGGGCAGAGCATTGCAATCCACTATCTGCAAATAATGTAAGAATTTGTTATTAAAATTCAGTTATTAACCCCCAAAAGTAACAGACTTATAGTAACCCTTCTAAGCATCAAACCTGGGTTTTGTTTTCATCATTTTTGAAAGCTAGTGTGCGTAAGGCTCCGGCTGCGGCTCTTTGCACTTTTATATCAGTGGATTCCAATAATTCAACAAGAGGAGGAATGCCACCTTCAAGCCTAAACATGATGATATGATAAAAACCGTATAAAAGCAAAGCGCAATTGTGCAAAGAATTCACTAAAACAAACCTAACAAGGGTCTTGATTTTTCCATTTTCATGAGCAAGGTTGGTTATTGCATCAGCTGCTTTCCTTACGGCACCATTGACTGCTTTAGAATTTTGACCATTTTTGTGTCTCTTAAGCAAAGCAACTAGATGAGGTAGGGCTCCAGCATCAACTATGAGGTGTTGATGCTCAGGCTGTTAAACAATGGAAGCAATGAAGTTAGTACTTCAGGATAAATTGTTGAATGTACAGAAATTACAATTTATAACAATGCATCAACTATGAGGTGTTGATGCTCAGGCTGTTAAACAATGGAAGCAATGAAGTTAGTACTTCAGGATAAATTGTTGAATGTACAGAAATTACAATTTATAACAATTCGGACATGACTTTTTTACATGATTATGCCAGAATCTTAATGGTTGCGTGTTCTTTCTATCATACCACATTGCTATAAATGAACCTCAATCACATTTGTCAATGGCTACTAAGTTATGTCATCATGCTCAATGTTCACCCACTCATGACTCACCACAGCAATTTCCAACTGTTTGGTTACACTGTTCAATCTACAAGATTAGTTGTCCTAGGAGGCATGTGATAATCATTTAACTAAAGTTGATAACATTGTAATGTGACACCTGCTATTACATTCAAATATTATTCATGGATAGTACATCCACTACTGTCTAATGCTTCATAAAGAGTTAGACAAATTATATCAACTTAATAGCAAACAACTTATCACCATGAAGAACGGTGCACTTATCAAGTACAGTCTTTCAGATAATGAATGATTTATTTCAATTTGCAAGGTTATAACTTCAAAGAACATAGTCAGATAGTCCAATTGAGATACAACAACGCGTCAAAGGCATGTCGTATACATGTTGAGTAGCATAACTACCTTTATCGCAAGGAGTCCAAGAGTAAAAGCACTTCCTTTCTCTACCTCATGCTCATATGGCCTCGAGCCGGTAACATCCTCATCTGGCAACTTTGGTCCTTGAAGACCTTGCACCAATGCAGGAACCGCACCAGATTCAACTATCAGGTTTACATTATCCTCTACAAACACACAAAGTAATCAAATGAAAGGTTTAGCCAGCATAGAGCCAATATGAACTAACAATTATCCAACTTATATTAAAATAGCTATAGTCGTGAAACAACAAAACTAAATACATATGTATGAAATCTGTTTCGATTTCGTAGGGCACAATATTCAACTTTTGATAGAAACGGACCAGCAGTAGCACCAGATACTCACAGAAGTGACAAATGAATAAGAAAACACAGAAATCAAAATTTATAGGAACGGATAAACAAAATCGTATGCCTAAAACAAAATTTAAGAGAATATGCAATCAATATAGTGGAAATTCACCAGCACAGTAACACATACTAGAATTATAAGCATAAAATAAACGAAATCGAACTACGCAACTTGAAACTGAATAACATAACAAAATATAATAAATGAAATTCATACCGTCCTTAGCAAGTTCAGATAGGCTGTGAATAGAGCGTTTGGCTAGGGCACGATCTGCCTCCATCGAGTAGAAAGAAACCTGGAGTGCGTCAACATGAGCACGGATTTCAGTTAACAGATCTTGTTGCGAAACGTCTTCTGAATAACCGATGCACCGATCTATGATGAATTCGTCCTCCAGCTTCCTCTTCAGGCTTCTTCTGACGGAGTTTGTCGGTTGTTCGTGTGGTCTCCGATCGTCCGCCATGAGAGAGTGAAGTGAAGGGTAAATTGGGGAAAGAGACAGAAGAGAGAGTGTGAAAGTGAAAAGGAAGTGTGGAAGGAGCAATTTCAGGGGTTAAAGTAAATGAATTAAAAATTCAACGCCCGCCTAATAATTGTTTTTTCCCCGGCTTTTTTTGAGATTTTGGTGCTAACGTGCGCTCCCGCTCTAATTTTCTTATAAATGTGATATATTGAGATTACAATGGTTTTAGTATTGTTTTTTTCTTAGCTTCTATTTCTCTCAAAATATGTTACAAAATAGTACAGGATAATAATAAGAAGAATAATGTAGTTTTTTATATAACTCAAGTATGTGTAATCAAGATGTTAGGAACATAACCATGTATTAAATAAAACTCGAGAAAATAAGTAATTAAGTATGACGTGTAATTTTATTTTTTTTTGAGCTCGTTCAATAGGTGCAATCTAAGTTAAACAAACTTCTTAAATATTGATGGCGGAAGTGTTGTGCTGAAAAATGTCATATACGTTTAAATAAATTGTTGAGTAATAATATTGTCACATTCCGTCTAAACAAGACTTAACATGACTGATTGGTACTAGATTTACATGGTGGATGCATAAAGTTTTCATCACTTGATAGTTAGAGACTTATAGTGCATTACTTAAACAAAGGAAAATAACATCTTGTCTTAGTTTCAGGTACAATCAAAAGATTAAACATGTACTTCCACATCAAAATTTCTCCTTATCGTGCCAACTTGCCAAGTCCCATAACTTTGAACATTTCTTCTTATATTTTACCTTCAACAACCACACGAGATAAACACTTTAAAACACACATGAGTTTACACTCGCAAGTCCAATCACATACACATTTATTCAACACATGGGTAAGGGTAAGGAAAGTAAAGCTAGGGATTTAGACAGCTACGTTTCTAGGCCACCAATTTTAACTTGTATATATACAAACACTTCTAGAAAGCATGGTCCATTGCCCGTTCCTATCTCTACTTTTCTAGGCCATCAATTTTAACTTATATATACAAGCACTTCTACAAGGAGATTTAGGGTACTTTGCGTTGTGCTACTACCACTTACGGTAATTTGAATTGAATTTGAGTAAAATGAGGTGGCTTTCATTCATTGGTTTGAGCATAAGGGTAATTTGAATACTTAACTCTTTGTACCCTTATACCATGTGTAGTGGTAGAGTGAAGAGGGAGGAGGGGGGCCTTCATAGGGAGAAGGCAAACTCGTCGTTTAACTCTTCCAATCAAATTTTAACACCTCAATATATATTTTTAATTAATTATTTAGTTTATGATTTAATTTATTTTTTTCTCAAATAATTAATGCTCGGTGATTATTAAAAAAATTAAATTTACGAGTTTGTTTATTTTATTTTTCTGAATATCTAGTTATAAATTTTAATGAAAACGGAGTTGTTTTAAAAAAAATCTATTTTTTATAACTTACGTGGTTTTTTAACGTATTTGGATCGACATTTCAACTAATAAGTAAATGTTTTAAAAAATAAATGTCAGTTGTTTATAAAAAACTAATAAAAAAATTTACTCACTAATGCGGGCAAAAAAATCGCTATGCACCTTGGTGATTGTCCATGTGTTGATGTGACACTGAAAGAGGGGGCGTGAAACCACTACGAATGGCCTTAGTTTCACAATAATAACGCGTAACCACTATTGACAAAAATGTCACACAATACATTAAATACTAAATGCCCGTAAAAAAGCAAATTAGGATCCTTATAATTATTACAAGACTAAAATCCTTGAATTTTATTATTTCTAAGCATAACCAAGAACCAAGACTCCAAGACCAATGGTCAGACCAACGGTGCTCGTAAGCAACCACTTTGGATCACGTGTTGCCGCCTTGCTTTCAGTCGGGCTAGGTGTTGGCGCCTTTGACTCCACGGGTCCCGCTGCCGCATGGGAGGTGCTTGGTCTAGGGCTGTTGGCGGGGCTTGGTCGTGGGGTGACGGGTAGAGTTGATGATTTTAGGACTCTAACATCAAGTTTTTGGCCGCCTTGACAATGACGAGAAATATTACTAGTAAAGTAGTAATGACCTCCTGACTTGATAGTGAACGAGTCATTGCCCGAATTGTACAATTTCAAGGGAGCCGAGGTGTTGCATGCTCGGAAATTAGAGTGGGTCACAAGTATCACGTTGTCGTTGGTTGCATTGTACTCGAACACTGTTTCACCACCGTAAATCAACGATAAATATACTTTAAAAAACTAATTTTAATTATTTAATGACCGATGTTAAAAAAAGTAAAATATATAACAAAAGTACTCACGAAGAACATCATGAACACGAAAGGTCTTCGAAGACGCCCAATCTGCATAACTCGAGTTGGAACTAGCAGCCCAACACGTAGAATCACCTACCCTGTATACTTCCCCGGTGACCATCACGACCGATGAACTTAAACCGATCATCAACAACACAAACAACATGATTTGTTTCATCGTTAATTTTTTCGAGAAGACACCTATGGTTACTCTCTATGCGAGAGAGATGCCGATGAAATTTTCGAAGAAAATGATGATTTTGATTAGGAGAAAGACCAGATACCACAATTTATGTATTATGTCTTCACGTTATTTACATTTCGTGACATGTTTTTTGTACTTATTTGTCTTTGAATAAAAATTTTATTGTCATTTCTGAGCTGTTTTCAGTTTCACTGTATACTTGCATTTTCATATGACATTTCACAAATTATATTTGTAACGGTTGTTGTCTTTGTCTTTGTCTTTTTCTTTTTCCTTTTCTTTTGAGGAAATTAGTATAAGATTCATTTAATGTTAGATACGATAAAAAAAAATGATTGCATATCTAAAACATGCTTTTAATGTAATACTAAAAATAATAATAATAATTCAAATGGGTCACATGAAGATTCAAAGATTTTTGTGAGAGAAACCGTGTTAAAATACGTTGGGTAAAAATTAAAAATTATTTTTTTACAGTTAATTTTATTTTTTTATCAAGTAAAATTATATTTTTCAGTTGATTCATTTAATCATAAACTAAAAAACAATGTTTAATTTAATATCGACTCTTGTTACCCTTAATCAATATACCTAAATAGGTTGTTCAAAAATGTCACAACCCGATCAGGGGGCTAGGCGTGATGATCGAATACCAAAACAAAACACAACGGAAATAACGTGACATATAATTTATAAATGTCATTGGTCCAACTAAGTCAAAATATACATTTTCAAAGGTTCATATCATCTATACACTAACTAAAAATAAAATAATTGATTATGTCTTCTCATCAAAGCTTTTTCGGGTGGAATATATGGCTCGGCTTAAGTCTTCTAAAGGAATCATCTATCTTCAAGCAAGCTCTTGTCTAAGTTGCTAATTTTCAAACTCGAGAAAGTACCTGAATACATGCTTAAAAATATTGTGTCAACTAAAAAGTTTGTGAGTTCACGAGTTTAGTTAATAGAGCATTTATATTGAGAATCCAAATATGTATGGTGTAAAATTAAACAAGTTCACAATCAACCATGTGCCCACAACCTGTGGACATCTAGAAATAATAATATTTCCCTAACCCATACCCCTTATTGTTATGGGTCTAATTACTCATGTCTGCCAACATAAGTTCAAAATTGTTAAACGAATATATGTCACAAGATATTTATCATCATCATATGATTATCATTCCATGAGAGGTTGTCCCGGTTACGTCGGGCCCATGGTGTGCGGGGGTTTCACCAGATAGTACTACCCATATATTTGTTGGCTCCAGAGGAGTTAATGATTATGTGCTAAAGTTCGGGGATTCGTTATGGCAGCTAAAAATGACCTTATTTAATTTATACACCAAGTATGTAAACAAAACATAAGCATGTAATCATCCCAAAAAGTTTAAGTAAAAGAGGGGGAAAACACATTGTAACATCCCAAAAATAAAACGACAATTATAATAACGGAATAAACGAACGAGGCATGACGGATCAGGTCGGATGGGTCAGCAGGCTATAAATAGAGAGAAAGTTGGCGGATCGACCCGAGACTTCAGCAAAGTGTTACTCCATAACTCGTGAGAATAACCTCCGGATCAGAAACTCGATTCAGGTAACAATCCGACCTAAATCTGAGTTTTAGTTCGTTTTTTGGTTTTTCGGGTTTTGGGTGAAAAGGTAAGGTTTGAACGGATGAAACTGAAAGATAATCATGGATTTGAGTTCCTTAATGGAAAACGAACGTTTTGAATGCAACAGGTTCGGGATTTTGACATGATCAGACCCGAATGCGAAAGTTAGGGTTTTCGCGAAGAACAGGTCGTGCGCACTTGCTAAGTGCGCACGGAGCAGGTCCTGCGCACTTGCTAAGTGCGCAGGAGGAGGGACCTGCGCACTTGCTAAGTGTGCAGGAAGCAGGGTCTACGCACTTGCTAAGTGCGCAGGCAGCAGGGTCTGCGCACTTGCTAAGTGCGCAGGAAGCAGGGTCTGCGCACTTGCCAAGTGCGCAGACATCAGGCTGGTTAAGTAAAGTTAGTATGTTTAGAATGGTTAAACCGTTAGAGTCGGTAATGGTCTGATGTGTATGTAACTACTCAATTCAGATCGTACGTGAAGTCGTTGGACCTTTGTGTAGGACAACCGAGACTAGCTCATCAGGTGAGTTCTAGAAGCCCTCTTTTAAATGTTTTAATAATGTTTTTGGGCTGGTGTGCATACGTAACGACGTGACTATTTTGTAAAACGATGTTTATGAATGTTGTATGTGACGTTTTATAAAATGATGTTTATGAACGATGTTTTGGAATGAAAGGTTTTGAAAGGAAGTGTTTATGAAATATTTTGCCAAAAGAAGTTTATGAAGTGTTTTATGAACGAATGAAAGTTTTAATAAACGTACGAATGCTTTAGTTGAAGTTTTGAAGTAAAAAGAAGCGAAGGTTTACAAAAGTCATAAACGAACGAATCTGCCAACATTCCTTAGGGAATGAAGGTTACGGGAATGAGAAGTATGTTATGGGCCTTTACCTTTTAGGGGCCTCTGTGGCTGGCCGACTGTTGTACAACTGGAGCGATGACGGTCGTCAAGGGGATTAACGTGATCCTTGAAGTTTGGTACGAATTTCCTTACGGGGTAGTCGTGCTTGAAGTTTGGTACGTGTCATCCTTGTTGTCACACCCCAACCGACGGCGGAATCATCGGGGCGGGACATGTAGACTGTTCATGAGCTCAAGGTTGACTAAATTGTAATATGTTAAATCCATTTCCATTCAAGCAACATGAATCAAGTTCCAAGTACATAATGAAATACAATTTAATTTTTAATTAAGATTAACTAGGTCCAAAGCCTATGTGTAGCATGTCTTGATCAAACTCATATGAAAGCACCTGAAACATGAATAAAATAAGGTCAACTAAAAAGTTGGTGAGTATAACACAGGTTTGTATATAGATAGCATATAGTTTGTAAAACAAATCCTTACATAACATGATAAATAAGGCATTTATGGGGAGCAACTATTGTGTAACCAAGTACAATCAAACCTTTGTAACTAGAATGCAAAATTGTGTTGTCGGTATCAATCACCCCCATCTGGGTGGGTTTGTCAGACTCAATAGATCTATCATTGTTTACCGTCGGCTTGAATAGTTAATGATTGCACATAATCGCATACAAAAGTTAGCACAACTAGCACTCGGGCATAAAGCTCAAATTGCACACATGAATGTAAAGGGGATTTGTATTTGTATAGTCTGTGTAAATGTAAACAATAGTATTGTAAAATGTTCATGTTCCACCCAAAAAAGTGTAAAAGAGTAAAAGGGGCTATGTAATACTCACTTGATTAGAGGTGTAGCTAACACGCACAGCTAGACGGTAGAATGATGATTGAAACCTCACAAGGTTAACCTAATGTGTAATAAATGTTGAATTACTAATGTATCCAAAAATCTGAGTCTAAGACTATGATTTAATTGAGTGTGTGTACAAAGGTTTTGAGTTGAGGGTGTTTGTGATTTACACGATGTAATATTAAATCAAATAGTTTATAAAATAATTGAATCCGGGTTTGGGTTGGATAACTAAATAAATCAATTATTATTTATTTATTTAGTTAGGAAAAATAGCATAGATATTATATTTATTTAAATATGATTTAAATAAATGATATTCTTATTTATTTATTTATAAGAATGTGTATTCTATATTAAATATAAATTAAATAAATAATTTTACTTTATTTATTTATTTATGAAGACATGTATAAAATCTAATAAACATACATTTAACTCTTTAGTGTAAATTATATAAATAATAAATAAATTTATTTATTTATTTATCATTTAAAATAAGTATTTGTTTGTTTTAAATAAAGTTAAAATTTTATAAAACTTTATAAACTTTGTTTTCAAGGAAAAGTATTTTATAAAAATATTTTCCTCATATTTCTAATGTGAAAAATTATTACTTTGCAAAATGTCTTTTTATAATTTTTTTTTGTTAATTAATTAAAATGACATTTTAACAATTTATTTGTAATAATAGTGATTTTATATTAAAAATTATAAAATTTGGTTTCATTCTGTTCAAAATGTTGTGGGGTTTATAAAAATAATTTTTATATAATTTTTGGGCTTTAAAATAGGTTTTAAAAAAATTAAAACAGAAGGATCACATCCTCTGGGACTCGAACCCAGGGCTATCCGGAGGGAGTCCAAGGTGTGAACCACTGGACCAGTGGTTCACTAGTGTTTATAACCCGCTTCGTTTAAGCTTTATGAACTGGTTACAAGGGGACCGGTTCTGATTAAAGGGAAACGCGCAAAAAGGTACCGGGTATTCGGGTTTCGAACCCGCGCCACTCGGTTCGATGGTGCAGTCGCTTAACCAATCGGATCGAGTGGTTTCGCTGATTAACAAGCGATCCCAATTAACTAGAACACTACGCAGTCCACACCCCCCCTTGGTCGCGAAAAACGAATAAGAACCCTAACTCCAAATCGAACCTGATGCCCTCTGTCATTGCGAATTGACAGAGGGGTTTTGATAACCTTGCGTTTACGAATCGAATGGTACAATTTTTACCTGAAATGGTTATGGCACGAGTGCGGTCGGCTTCGATTTTGTTCCGATTGTTCTTCGTGGTTGACGGAAATTTTGAGATGGAATGGGGTTCGATTGAGAGCTGAGAGGGTTTGAATGATTGTTTACGAAGGTGTTGGAATGATTACTTTCATCTAATTTCATCCGTATTAGTCAATTACGTTTGTGGTTTGATCGCGAGTTTGATGGGGTTCGGTTACACGTTAATTCGCCGAATTAGAAACGAATTGGGTATTGATAATAGTCTAGGTTCGTACTAGATCGTTTCACGTGTGATTCATGGGATTTACACGCGTAAATTTCGTGAATTGGGTTGATGTTGTGATAAGGTTTGACTATCCAAAGTCAAACCCGTTTAAATTTCAAAATTTTCCTTTGAATCAGTCGAATTGGCTCGTAAATGGGCTTGGTTTCGATCGATTATTATTTGTGAATTCATGGAAAGCCCAATCAAACACGTATTTGACCGATTGTGGCTTGATTTGTATGAAAATTGGGTTTTGTTGACTTTTGAAAGTCAACTTGACTATATGGGGTCAAACTAGTTGTAAATTGCTTGTATCTTTATGAGGTATCAATGTATATGTCTCGTTATTTATATATACTTATTTTTAGACTAATCTCGGGTATAAATGAGTATATATATATCTATATGTATAATTTATATGAATATGTGTATATATGTATGCACTTGTTGATGTGTTGAGCGAGTACAAGATCGAAAAGAAAAAGAAAATAGAATTTTTATTATTGTAATACAAGGATGATTAAAGTGAAATAATGGAAATCCATAAATGTTCACACTGAACCGACAGTTAGTGTGCATGGAACGGAACAGACACGAATTGAAGAACAACCTTTCACTTTTGAACCAGAAGTGAGAGCAACCATAGCTCGAGAGTTCTCTGAGTTGATGAAGAATTCTCTGCCAGGTCTGTTGGCTGAAGCATTAAAGAAAGTGAGTGGGGAAGGTGGGTCTAGCGCGGCAATTGGTGCCCAAAACAATGAGACTGATAGCGCGCCGCCTACTCGCGGATGCGACTATAAGTCATTCAAGGCATGTGACCCGCCAATCCTGACTGGGAAGAAGGACGCGGTGGCTACTTTTGATTGGGTAATCCGTATGGAAGCTGCCATTCGTCTGAGCGAGTGTCGAGCAAATCAAGTTGTGAAATTTGCTGCTAACTCCTTGAGGGAAGAAGCGTCCCATTGGTGGGAAGGGGTACGTCAAGCTAAGGGGAATGAGGTTGTTGACTCGATGATGTGGACTGACTTAAAAACTTTGGTAATCAAGAACTTCTGTCCAAGGCACGAGATTGAGAAGGTAGAGAGGGAATTTCTGGGTTTGAAGGCCGGGAGCATGACGCACCGGCAGTACACAACCCGATTTTAATGAACTGGCACGTCTGGTGCCACACCTTGTCACTACTGAAGAGAGAAAGATTGCCTGCTATATTCAAGGATTGTCGGACCAAGTCCGCACCTATGTTAAGGCGAACGCCCCTACTACCTATGATTCAGTAGTAGAACTGAGCGGCGTGGTATTTGATGATCTGGCGCTGAATGTCGTTGCCATTGATGAGCCCAAAAAGAAGCTGAGTTTTCCCGCTAAGCGATCGGGTGGGAAGTTATTTGGGGCTCGAGACAAACATGTCAGGGTAGGCGAGACGACAGTCTGTGAAAGATGTGGAGTAAGGCATACGGGTGAGTGCCGGTTAGGATCAAATATTTGCTTCAAATGCGGAAAGACCGGGCACTACTCCCGTGAATGCCCGCAAGGCTTTAAATGCTACAATTGTGGGGAAAGTGGTAATATAAGCCGGGAATGCACCAAGCCCAGAATGGGTGAAGCCGGGAAAGGGAAAGGGAAAGGCCCGGAGAAGAGAGGCCCCGAGCAAAGACTCGTGCGTACGCGCTGACACAAGACCAGGCCAGGATGGACCCCGACGTGGCGTCAGGTACGTTCGTCCTTGATAACACTCTTGTTTCTGTGTTATTTGATTCGGGTGCCAGTAAGAGTTTTATATCGGCGAATTTTTGTAAACGAGTAAAGTACACTGTCATTAAGCTAGAAAGGGCCTTTAGCGTAGAAACCGCTGAGGGTAGAATTGCGAGAGTGACCGATGTAGTTGACAACTCCACGATAAAAATAGAAGGTCATAGGTTCCCTGTCAGGTTGTTTGTTATGGTTTTGGGTGGGTTCGATGTCGTGTTAGGTATGGATTGGCTAACTGCCAATGAAGCGCAAATTATATGCAAACGAAAGATAATCCGACTCAAGGCTCCGGATGGTAGCAAAGTCGAGGTTTTTGGAGATCGTGACGTCCCTATGCCAAACGTCATCTCGATGATTAAGGCAACAGATTACTTGAGGCGCGGATGCGAGGCTTATCTGGTGTATGTGATTGACAAGTGTAAGGAAGTGAAGGAACTAGACGATGTACCCGTGGTACGCGAGTACCCGGAGGTGTTTCCAGAGGATTTGCCTGGAATACCACCCGACAGAGAGATTGAATTCCGAATTGACTTAGTACCAGATGCCCAGCCCGTGGCTAAGGCTCCATATCGACTAGCACCAGTGGAGATGAAGGAACTAATGACCCAATTAGACGAACTACTTGAGAAGGGATTTATCCAACCGAGCATCTCGCCTTGGGGTGCTCCGGTGTTGTTTGTGAAGAAGAAAGACGGTTCGATGAGAATGTGTATTGATTTTCGCGAGTTGAACAAGCGTACCGTGAAGAACAAGTACCCGTTACCAAGGATCGACGACCTGTTCGATCAGTTGCAAGGCGCAAGTTGGTTCTCCAAGATCGACCTTCGATCCGGGTACCATCAGTTGAAGGTGAGGGAAGAAGACATACCGAAGACTGCATTTCCCACACGTTATGGACATTTCGAGTTTCGCGTAATGTCTTTTGGATTGACGAATGCCCCCGCAGCGTTCATGGATTTGATGAATAGAGTTTGTCGACCAATGCTGGATCGATCGGTGATCGTGTTCATCGATGATATCCTCATCTACTCCAAGAATGAGGGTGATCACGCGTGTCACTTGAAAGAGGTATTGGAAGCTCTAAAGAAGGAAAAGTTGTATGCTAAGTTCTCCAAATGCGCGTTCTGGCTTAGGGAAGTCCAATTCCTAGGTCACGTCATTAACACGAACGGCATTATGGTTGACCCAGCAAAGATAATGACGGTAAGGGAATTGAATACTCCTAAGACGCCAACTGAAATCCGCAGTTTCTTGGGATTAGCATGCTACTATCGGAGATTCATCCAGGACTTCTCGAAAATAGCTTCGCCATTGACAAGGTTGACTCGGAAGGAGGTTAAGTATGAATGGGGTTCGACCCAAGATGAGGCGTTTAAGGAATTGAAAGAGAAGCTAACCCAAGCTCCAGTCTTGGCCCTTCCCGAGGGCAATGAAGACTTAGTGGTATACTCTGACGCTTCGGGTCAGGGATTGGGATGCGTATTGATGCAACGCGGGAGAGTGATCGCGTATGCGTCACGACAGTTGAAGATTCATGAAGCTAATTATCCGACTCACGATTTGGAACTCGCTGCTGTCGTATTTGCATTGAAAATCTGGAGGCACTACCTCTACGGGGTGAAGTTTACTATTTACTCCGACCACAAAAGTTTGAAGTACTTCTTCGAACAAAGAGAGCTTAATATGAGACAGAGACGATGGTTAGAACTCCTAAAAGATTATGACTGTGAAATCATATACCATCCTGGAAAGGCAAACGTGGTGGCTGACGCTTTAAGCCGAAAGGATGTGCCTACTCCTATTAGAGTGAAAGCCTGTCAGTTGGTAATAACATCAGATGTGATGAGAGAAATTGAAAGAGCTCAAGATGAAGCCCTTAAGCCAGAAAACATAAAGAAGGATAGGATGGTTGGCCAACATGACAAGTTGGAATATAACACCCTTGGTGTTAGGACACGTTTTGGACGTATATGGATACCTATGGGTGGCGAACTTAGGACCAAAATATTGGATGAGGCTCATAAGTCTCGTTACTCTATCCATCCCGGTACCAATAAAATGTACCAAGATCTGAGGAGGGAATACTGGTGGCCTGGAATGAAACGTGACGCGACGAAGTATGTAAGCAAGTGCTTGACTTGCTCGCAAGTAAAGGCCGAGCACCAGAAACCGTATGGAAAGATTCAACCACTTGATATACCGGAATGGAAGTGGGAACACATTACCATGGACTTCATAACTAAGCTACCTCGCACAGCTAAAGGTCATGACACCATTTGGGTAATTGTGGACCGTTTAACGAAGAGTGCTCATTTCCTACCTATTCGCGAGACGTTCTCGTCGGAAAGGTTAGCGGAATTATTTATTAACGAAGTAGTAGCACGGCATGGGATGCCTTTGACGATTATATCTGACCGGGACACACGATTCACATCGAGGTTCTGGAAAAGATTTCACGAGGCGATGGGCACGAGGCTTAATATCAGCACGGCATACCACCCACAAACGGATGGTCAGTCCGAAAGGACCATTCAGACATTGGAGGATATGCTCCGTGCTTGTATTATCGACTTCGGTGGCAGTTGGGACAGGCATCTGCCGTTAGCCGAATTCTCCTACAACAATAGTCATCACATGACGATAGGCATGCCGCCTTACGAAATGTTGTATGGGAGAAGATGTAGGACCCCGGTTTGTTGGGGTGAGATTGGACAGAAGGAATTAGGAAGTCTCGAAGTCGTAAGAGAGACGTCAGAAAGGTTTGATCAAATCAAAGCACGAATGAAAGCCGCACAAGATCGTCAGAAATCCTATGCGGATAAACGACGAAGGCCTATTGAGTTTGATATTGGTGACAGAGTAATGTTGAAAGTGTCACCATGGAAGGGAATCATATGATTCAGGAACAGAGGAAAGTTAAGTCCGAGGTTTGTCGGACCGTTCAGGATAATGGCACGGGTTGGTGAGGTCGCTTATCGGTTAGAGTTGCCTGATGAGTTAAGTGGGATTCATCCTACCTATTGTAAGGGGGGTAGACTTGTAACATCCCAAAAATAAAACGACATATATATTAACGGAATAAACGAACGAGGCATGACGGGTCGGGTCGGATGGGTCAGCAGGCTATAAATAGCCTATGCCACCCCTTTTCTCTCATTTGCAACTTCTAGAGAGAGAAACCGTAGAGAGAGAAAGTTGGCGGATCGACCCGAGACTTCAGCAAAGTGTTACTCCATAACTCGTGAGAAGAACCTCCGGATCAGAAACTCGATTCAGGTAACAATCCGACCTAAATCTGAGTTTTAGTTCGTTTTTGGGTTTTTCGGGTTTTGGGTGAAAAGATAAGGTTTGAACGGATAAAACTGAAAGATAATCATGGATTTGAGTTCCTTAATGGAAAACAAACGTTTTGAATGCAACAGGTTCGGGATTTTGACATGATCAGACCCGAATGCGAAAGTTAGGGTTTTCGCGAAGAACAGGTCGTGCGCACTTGCTAAGTGCGCACGGAGCAGGTCCTGCGCACTTGCTAAGTGCGCAGGATGAGGGACCTGCGCACTTGCCAAGTGCGCAGACATCAGGCTGGTTAAGTAAAGTTAGTATGTTTAGAATGGTTAAACCGTTAGAGTCGGTAATGGTCTGATGTGTATGTAACTACTCAATTCAGATCGTACGTGAAGTCGTTGGACCTTTGTGTAGGACAACCGAGACTAGCTCATCAGGTGAGTTCTAGAAGCCCTCTTTTAAATGTTTTAATAATGTTTTTGGCCTGTGTGCATACGTAACGACGTGACTATTTTGTAAAACGATGTTTATGAATGTTGTATGTGACGTTTTATAAAATGATGTTTATGAACGATGTTTTGGAATGAAAGGTTTTGAAAGGAAGTGTTTATGAAATATTTTGCCAAAAGAAGTTTATGAAGTGTTTTATGAACGAATGAAAGTTTTAATAAACGTACGAATGCTTTAGTTGAAGTTTTGAAGTAAAAAGAAGCGAAGGTTTACGAAAGTCATAAACGAACGAATCTGCCAACATTCCTTAGGGAATGAAGGTTACGGGATTGGGAAGTATGTTATGGGCCTTTACCTTTTAGGGGCCTCTGTGGCTGGCCGACTGTTGTACAACTGGAGCGATGACGGTCGTCAAGGGGATTAACGTGATCCTTGAAGTTTGGTACGAATTTCCTTACGGGGTAGTCGTGCTTGAAGTTTGGTACGTGTCATCCTTGTGATGCCGTGCTTGAAGAGGGGTTGAATAACCTAAGTATCGGGCCCTAGGAGTTCTTCACCCAATACGGTGATTGATGGGCCTAACGGTGGTGATCTTTAGGTTATTCAGCTAGTATGTAACGTTTGGATTTGACGGTTATGAGAAGCCGCATATTCGATATGTTCGTTGACTTATGTTTATGAAGTGTTATGTTTTGCTAATGCATTATTTACGTACACTTTTTATTAAAAGAAGTATGAAGTTATGTTCTTGGCAAATTATTTGAAGTTAACGTTTTATGTTAAAACTAGAACTCACCAGCGTAGCTGACTTTTTAGTGTGCACATTCAGGTTAAGGCAGGTTACAAGGAGGGACGATGATGCTTGGCTAGCGAGAGGAGTTACCCGGCTGACAAAGAAGACTGGCATCCCGTTATGTTTTTTTTGTTTATGATGTATTTATGTTTGAAACAACGTTTACGCTTCCGCATGTATGAACAATGATGTTATGTTAAATGAAATTTTCCGCTGCGTTATTTGATATTCATGTTTAAGAACTGTTTGTGAATGAGTAAATCCAACAAGTGGGGCCTCCCGGGTTTGGGGCCTTACACACATGAACTCACCTGGCAATCTTGTATATGCCAAATAATATGCTAAAGTTGCGAGCTTGCTATCGTGTGCAGTTGTCAAAACAAATCATAATTATAATAGTGACATTAGTACAGTGTACTAGAGTAATGTCATGAACCGTGTGGTTGAGCTCGACCGATTCGTAAAGGTGTTGGGTCATTTTGGTAAAAGTCTCGGGTTTTAAACCTCCGTTTATTATTATAATAGTTGTAATATAAAAGTGTTGGTTTGACTTAGTATTCGTGTATAATGGTAATGCTTGTGTATATGTTCTAATGGAAGTATTAAAATAATGTTTCGACTCAAATCAAAGTAATACTAAGTATTATAATAATGGTTCGATTCAAATAAAGTAACACTAGGCATTATTTACTTACGTGATGTATTTATATATGTACAAATAACTAAATATATATACAAGTAGTTATATTTGTTTCGAAGATAATAATCAGGATTTATAGTTACATATATATAATTGGGGGGAGGATCAAATAATAAGTTGTTTTCGGCTAAGAACTCTAAGAAGTGACAAAAACATTAAGAAACGATATCAAACGAACTCGGATTGAGCTCATTCCAGCGGCGTTGGAACCGTATCGTCGAACTCCACCATCTTAGCTTTTAGGGTTTAGATCTTAGCGTTGAATTTTAGGATTTTAGCCTTAAGGTTTAGATTTTAGGGTTTAGGTTTTTTTTGGGGGGTGGGGGTGGGGGTGGGTTTAGGTTTTGGGGGTGGGGGGGTGGGGGGTTTAGGTTTTTGGGGGGTGGGGGGTGGTGGTTTTAGGCTTTTCGGGGTGGGGTTGGAGGGGGGGTTTAGGTTTTTGGGGGTGCGGGTGGAGGGGGGTTTAGGTTTTTGGGTCCGGATTAGAGTTCGATGAGACGGTTACAACGCCGCTCGAATGAGCTCAATCGGAGTTCGTTTGACCCACTTCTTAGCGTTTCTTAGCGAAAAATCACTTATTAGCGGAACCTTCCCCTATATAATTGAGCATAAAAGTCATCAAAATGTACTTGTATGTTATGGATCATAAGTATTGAAAGAAGTAGTTATGGTCGTCTTATATTAATATATAGTGATAGGGTTTTGGTTTGCAAGTATTGGTAATTGTTTAAACTTGTATTTATATGAAGCCACATAAAAATAGATTTGTATCGAAAATAAATATTTGAAGTTTATAAAATGTTTATATATATAAATATACATAAAATATGTATTCAGTATTATGTCAAATATTGTTTTCATTAGCTAGTAATATGGTTAAGTAAGCATGTATGTATATTTAAGTGAAATAAGGTTATACATTTTAAATACGTGTTGGGTAGTAGTAACTATAAACATAAGTATAACGATTTTACTATGTAATAAAAAGTAATTGTTGTATAATAATAATAGTAAGCAGTAAAAGTAACGATATCACTTAAGATATATAGTTCATGTAAAAAAATACTAGTACTAATATTAATGAAAATATTTGTAACGTTGATAATATTAGTGTAAAATATAATTTAAGTTTTAGTAGTTGAAAATAATAATAATAATGCTAATTACACTAATAATGGTAAAGGTGTATATTTATATAAAGTTAATAGTTATAATATTATGTTAAAAATAATGTTAACGATAATAATTATAATAATAACTAATAAAAGTAATGATAATAACTATGTATCTTTAATAATTATAAAAATAATAATAGTAATATCAATAATAGCGTTAACCATAAGTGTAACGTTTTATGTAAAGAAAATATCGATTTATAAAGTTTCAATATAAGTACATTTTTAGTAATAATAATACTAATAACGAGCATAACATTTTTAATAACAACTTTTATACGAGTATTACTTATTTTTAAATAAGTATTTATAATATTTAGTCTTGATAAAAATAACAATATAACTCGTTTAATAAAAATAAAAACTTATATCATATTAATAATAATAAATTTTAGACTAATTATCTCTAATATGCATGCTAAGGAGAAAAGATATTATAATGATAATAAGAATATTACGCACTTAAAATACTAATAACTAATAAAACGGGTGTATGAATCTAAAGGTCGTACGCTTATAAATATAGCTATATATATATGATATTATAACTTTCGTGTATCGTATAAATACTCGACTTTAGTTTATATATATTATTCTCGTTGTTTATACCGATATACTTGTAGTTGTTTTATAACTTTACTTCACTAAATAAAATATTCTATAAGTGTTATACACTTTATATTTCTAATTAAAGCAATCTATATTTATTTATGACTAAATGTATATACACATGTCTACATAACCGGTTTTTATAAATTTTTGATTTCTAAAAAAATTTATATAAGTGTATATATATTTATTTTTCTAAGTAGTATTTTATATTTATAGTTACATGATATAGGTGTATATATAGAGATTTTTATACTTTCTTTTTGTTTGGACGGAGACCCGGTTATTACAAATATACAAACAAGGTTTGGTTTTACATCTAAATACCGAGTGGTCGGAATCGAGTCGGTTTAGCTCAACTAACTATTACACACATTACATTTTACATATTACAAAATTAATACAAAGCATAGCGGGCGTTTATACCTCACTACATATACGAGGAGCCGCTCATAAACGAATCGTTTAGGAGGCTAGTGACACCGTCTGACTCAGTTATCACGTCCCGAGCATTTCTTGGTTTACCACTGCTGCTGTTAACCGCGGTTTACTTTGGTTGACTTCCATTGACCTAAACCCGAGACTGCAGAGAATGACCCGAAAAGTCCCGTCTATCCGGGTGACTTAGCTACACCTTCATAACCTGTCCAAAATCCAAGCAATCACCCGGGAATGAAACCCAGTCAATCTCAAAGACTCGTTTAACCAGAAACCTTGCCGGAATCTCAAATACAAAACCAACTTCAACAACGGGTCGATCTACCCGAAACAACGACATGCAAAAGGAAATAAACTCACCAGGGACTCGCCGGAAAAACGAGACCTTCGTCTGTCCCGCAGGAAAACCGGGTTTGAAACCCTAGCCGCCTTCACCGTCTATCCGTTGTAGCACCACCACAGCCAAGACCCATCATCGGTTCCTCCCGCCGAGCTATCGCCTACGATACAAGGGTGGAACCCTAGCCGCCATCGCCATCACTAAGATCCGTCATCGGTTCTCCTCTCCCCTTCTCTCTTTCTTTTTCCCGCTCTCTCTCTCTTTGCTGTCGTTTGGGGTTGCTGTTCGTCGGAGCCGCTAAATGTCCGCCTGGTGCCGTCGTCGATGGACCGGAGGGTGGTCGGATGTGGCCGGACTCCTCCCCCAAATTGCTCTCTTTCTCTGCTGGCTCTCTCTCTAGAGGCACACATTGTTTGTGTTTTGAAATATTTGAGGGGATAAAAGGTATTAAAAGATCCATTCTTGGGTTTTGTGGGATTGTGAGCAGGGATTCTTATATTTGAAAGGATATTGAAAGATTTTGTATCGATTCATCAGATTTGTAGAGATTTGGTTTTTATGATTTTATTTAATTTGGGATTTTAAAAATACAACAATAGTTAATGTATAAATAAGAGTAGGCTAAAAACCAGTGTAAATTATACTGGTTACTGTATATCGCGTGTTCTTTTGAGTCTCCGTCTAGTTATTTAAATTCGGATTTTTATTCTATAATTCTTAGAATAAGATGCGGTAATAAATGTAATTAAAATAATTATTTCATAAAATTTATGTTCCAACTGCTGTCAAAGCCGGTATGCGTTGACATCGCGTGTCTATACGCGTTCTCTTAAAATAAATGTTCCATGCTTCGTTTAAATAATATTATTAGTAAATATAATGAATAAAAATAAATAGTGACTTAATATATTTACTCGATCGCGCGGTTCTAAAATAGTCGGATACTACTTTTGTACAGCGTGCTCACACGCGTCTACTCCTGGTAAAAGGTTTTGCGCTTCACAAGTAGTTATTAATTACTAAATAATAACAATCTTAATAATTTAATGCGATAGGCATAGAATAATTATTTGTCTGTATTGTTTAATTATACCGGATCTAGCAAGACCGCTAATGTCCACTCCGGTGTTTGTCGCAGTCACGAATCCAACGTCGCATATCTCGCGTATAAATTCATAGTCAGTCGCCCGAATTAAATACTAGTATTTATTGATACTATTTTTCTGAGATTTGACGTCTAAATATTTTATCGCGTCGGATAACCCATAATAACTCGTACGAGCGCGTTAATCATTCTAAAAGTTCTCCGCGTAAATGGTTTAATTCGTAATTATTATAGATTATATCGAATCGTAAAACGATCAGTCAAGCAATGTTTATTAGTTGGTTTTTGATTGGGTTCGTATACATGGCCTTTAGTTGAGTCACTCAAGGGTCGAGTTCGTTTATCTACAGTTGGGCCAAGTTCAATGGGCCTAGTTCACTTGCAATCACAATGTGTTCATTGGGTTCTAAATGGTAATCCAAAGTGTCCGAGTTTGCTATTCAACAGTTCAAGTAACCAAATAGGTAGCACGTAATAAAATAATAAAAAAATTCAGGCCCTAAATTTGGGGTTGTTACAAAAAAACTCGTTGCTCGGAGCTCTCTTGAAGGCTCGGATTGAAACAGAGCCAAGTCGAGCCGGCTCAGGTTGTAAACGTGTCAAGTTCAAGCCAAGGGTGGCTCGCTCGTTAGCTTAGCTCGAATTATTTTACTTTTTTTATGTATTATAATTATTTAATATATAACACACGCATGTATATATATAGGATTAGGTTTAGGTAAAAATGATTTTAATTTTAAGAAGAGTGAGAAAGATTTATAGCCATTAAATCAAATTGTATAAAATATTTAATGGTTGATATTAAATTGTAAGAGAAAAAGTTGTTGGAAATGTATTTTTGTCTTGGCCACTTTTGTTGACTTTTTATCAATTTCCCACTCTTATTTTTAAACGTTCATAACTTTTACATACAACTTTGTTTTTTTTTTAAATTACACCATAAAAACGAGTGTTTTTTATCTTTAAAACGAGTATAGTGTCGTTATAATCAAAAAAGAAAAAAAATTACGTTTTCCAGCTCATTGTGTAATACAAGTTCATTGTGTAATATAAGTTCATTGTGTAATACAAGTTCAATGTGTAATACAAGTTCATTGTGTTATATGTCTTTATCATTGTGTTTTACGTTTTTCAGCTCATTGTGTAATTAGTCAGGTCACTGTGTAATACAATTTCATCGTGTAATACAAGTTCATTGTGTTATATGTATTTATCATTGTGTTTTACGTTTTTCAGCTCATTGTGTAATACAAGTTCATCGTGTAATACAAGTTCATTGTGTAATACCACGTCTGATCATTGTGTAATATCTGGTCATTGTGTAATCAGTCAGGTCATTGTGTAATACAAGTTCATTGTGTAATACCACGTCTGGTCATTGTGTAATATCTGGTCATTGTGTAATACAAGTTCATTATGTAATACAAGTTCAATGTGTAATACAAGTTCATTGTGTTATATGTATTTATCATTGTGTTTTACGTTTTTCAGCTCATTGTTTAGTTAGTAAGGTCATTATGTAATACAATTTCATCATGTAATACAAGATCATTGTGTAATACAAGTTCATTGTGTAATACCACGTCTGGTCACTGTGTAATACAAGTTCATTGTGTAATTAGTCAAGTCATTGTGTAATACAAGTTCATTGTGTAATTAGTCAGGTCATTGTGTAATACAAGTTCATTGTGTCAAATATTTGTCATCATTGTGTTATATGTTTTCATCATTGTGTTTTACGTTTTTCAACTCCTTGTGTAATTCGCTCATTATTGTGTAATTCGCTCAAATATGTCAGGTCATTGTGTAATATGCTCATTGTGTAATATCAGTTCATTGTGTAATATCAGGTCTGATCATTGTGTAATATCAGACTTTGTATTACACATTGACGATCATGCCTTCCCTTTAAAAACAATAAAATTACACATGTCAAACTTAGAATTCTTCTTACCCTTCTTATTTTTAAAACCCTTTTTACTATAACCTAACCCTATATATATTCATATTGTCGTTGAATCGCTCATAGCCTCATAATTTTTCTCTAAACCCTAATTCATATTGCCGTTCGTCTTCGCTCTCCTCCGGACTCCATTGCAATATGCAATTCTAACCACAAGTTCACAACCAGTCAACCACCGGTCCATATATCAATCGCTAAACGCCCTTGTTTTTCTATATGTTCTTTAAACTATTGAAATTGACGTGCTTCGATATTTATTAAATTTCCTCTTAAAAAACCGAGCCAAATCAAGCCAAGCTATCTCGGTTTTAATTCAAGTCAAGTCTGAGGTTACCCTGGCTCAGCTCAGCTCGTAAACAACCTATACCTAAATGCTAAAGTGTTCTTAAAATTATCAAAATAATATAAATTCCAGTAAAATCACGTCCTTAGGGACAAACGAAAGTAAAAAAAAAAAGAAGATGGATTCACATTTCTTGTTTATTGGGTGTTGTGAATTTTTGAGATGTGGCATTCTCATTTCTCACTTAAAAAACTAATCACATTTTTTTTAAGGTTTGAACACCTTATTGAGTGGTAACTTGTCATCCATCCCTGTTATAATAAAAAATTAATTTTTTTGTCAATTGTAATCACTATATGCATCTTCATAATTTTTTTTCTCCAAAATCACGTTAAATCCTGTATTCAATATTTTCATATTTTGATTAACTTTTTTGAAAAATTACATAAATAAACATTTATCAAATTAATTCATTATTATTACCATTGACTATTTTTTTTTTAAATTATCATAAAAAATGAATATTTAAAAAAAATCAAGAATTAAAAAATAGGAGATTTAAAAAAGATTACTTTTATATTTAAATAAATATGTGTTAAAATAAAGTTTACTGATATTTAACTAGTAGTTTTTTATTTAAGTTTAATATTTATAAATAATTTTTTATTTTATTTTAATAGTTAGTTTTTAGTTAAAACTAGAATTATACCCCGCGCGTTGCGGCGGGTGGCGTGTTGTGACGATACAGTTACGATCGAACCAAAACATAGATAGAAATAAGAATATCGCGGTGACGGCATTGAACCATATTAAATTCACGTCAAAACATTTTTTAAAATAAGTGTGTTAATTTCCAATGCGTTAAGGCAAAGTTAAAGAATAAAATATAAAAGAAAAAGCAAAAAAAAAACTAACAAACGCTGCCTGGGGTAGAACCATGTGGGGAGTGTGATAGAAACAAACTAACCAGCTAGGCTGGATTTTTCTTGCTTCAATCATTCAATTTTATTGTATTTGTACTTGAATAAAATCCTCCTATAAATTAAAAAGAAAATGTGCTTAACTTGCTTGTACCAATTGCAACTAAAATTGTACATAATCTATAGTAAAATCCCCCTCACAATGAAAATTTACTTTTTAATATCTATTTAATTAAGAAACTTATAAATATTTATTTTTAAAACTGTATTATATTTTAAACTTAATTTTTTTTAAATGACGAGATTTTTTTTAAAATATGTTTGTTTTCAATTCTAATTTATTAGTTTTAATTTTTTTCATATTTAATTTTGGAATTTTGATTTTTAAATTGTGTTGATATACTGAGGAGTGCGGTTTTTAAATTTTGGAGTTTTAAATTTTGAATTTAAAAGACGATATATTGTTGAAATTTAAAATTTATTTTATTTTAAAGACTAAATTACAGAAAACAATCTTTATTTTTATACATATTTGTATCAACAGAACTTAATCTTCAATAATTACGTTGGACACCCTTTATGTACATTGTTTGTAACAAATTAGGACCTTTAGTCTAACTTATGTTAATTATTTCCATTAAATCCATGTTAAATGACTAATTTACCCTTTGTTTAAAAAAACCATACTTAATCATAGTAAATTCGTAGTTACAGTACGTTCGACCAGGTGACCTTTCTGTTCTTGTGCTAATATACCTTACACACAGTCACATAGTAAATTCGTAGGTTATTTATGGCCTTAATCGTGTTCGTATTAGTCGGTTAAGGGCCTTTGTTTTCTTTAACTTGTCGAGATATCCAACGACCTGTGATGGAAATTAAACCATTGTAAATATGTTTGTTTTCAAGTGAAGTCCTTACCTATTGGTATTTAATCATCATTTCAAGTTTTTTTTAAAAAAATGTTTAGTGTTATTCAAATCTATCTATACTATATAATAAATAAAAGTTTTTCATGCCACATGTCACCTCCATATTAACTCTCATCATCTTTTTCCCGCCTCTCTCTCCTATTAAATACATTTCCATCTTTTAATAATATTAATAATATATTTAAAAAAAAATACTAATCATACTAATAAAACAAATTTATTTAAATTATCTTTTATCATTAAAAACTTTGAAATCTAATTATTTAACTTTTATTTTCAATCAAATAGAAAATGAAAGTCAAATTATATTAAATAGTAATTAACGTATTTTTAAAACCCAATTATATTTTAATTTTTACATTACTTGAATTTTGTTTTTTTATCCTTAGTATATGTAATAAATTTTTACACCTTAAATAAATAAATATATATATATATATATATATATATATATATAAAGATTTAAGAATTTTATGTATGATATTTTTCATCCCGTATGTAATACACGGGGTCTAAGCTAGTATAAAAATATAGCAAATCGTGTACGTATGTATGTTTTAAAGCAGATTACGTATTTTGTTTGAATAGTTAAATGGTTAGTTTCCTTGCGTTAAATATATTTATATAATTATATATATAGATAAATAGATATTTATCAATATTTTGCAATGTTAAGTTGCAACAAGAAGTGAAGCTTTCCAAGTTCAGTAAAAAATGAGGTTTTATTTTTTATTATTTTTATTTCTACATTTTTGAGTAAGTTACACAATAGTCCCTCAAATATAATCCTTCTTTTATTTTTAAATAAGGGTAGTTTGGTATTTTTAAAAATGTTTAACAGAAAATCTAGCCTCAGTTAGTGTAAAAGCCCTAATTTGTTACAAACAACGTACATAAAGGGTGTCCAGCGTAATTATTGAAGATTAAGATCTGTTGATGCAAATATGTGTAAAAATAAATGTTGTTTTCTGTAATTTAGTCTATTTTAAACGAGAGATTAAATATTAAAGGTTTAGCGAGATTTTCCATATATACGAGATTTAAAAAAAAGTAACTTAATTTTGATACGTAAATTTAATTACAACTTACGCATTTGTAAATATGTTACAACATCAAGATTAAAGTTTATACAAAAAAGCTTATAGAGTTCAAGAAATTAATAAAATGAAGAAACAACGTATGCAAGGAAATCGTTGATCAATTTGATTATTTTCGGTTTCTTTGACTCTTTACTGGCTTCAATCAGGTTTGCACCATTTGTGTCATATTTTTTGAACGGTTTTAGTTATTTTGTGATTTTAATTATTAAGGAAAAGAAACTCTAAATTTCATTTCCTATTCCCATTTCAATTCAAACAAATTCCACGAACCAAACGTGTTCAACTTTTTTGCTTTTTTAAACCCTCACAATTCCAAAGGCCCATAACACATACCGAAAGCCCAAAATACAAACAACCCATATTGAAGATTTAGGGGAAAGAAAGAAGATGAAAACGTTGGAGTAAATTTTGACTGGCTCTTTCTACTTCGTAACCCTCTTATCCACAAAAATGATCTCCGACCCATAATTCGAAGCTTTTGACGCTTCACTTTCAGATAAAAATGGCGACGTATTCGTTATCAACCGCCACGTCATCTGTTCGTTCCGTTTACCAACGCCCCAGATTCAGCGCAAAGCCGCTAACAACACTCGTATCCCTTCAAGGTTCCTTCAATATTTATATTTTCATTTAAAAAATTCGTAGAAATTAGAAATTAATTGTTCAACGGTTTCCGATTTTTCAGGGAATTCGTTGTCATGGAGCTCTTCTGTTAGTTACATGAAACTGAAAGCAAAGAACGTTGTTGTTGATAAAGCATTACCACACAAAAAAAGGTAATTTTATTTGCAATTGTTGCTTTTAGTTTTGGGGGTGTTTGGATGTAAATTGATAATTGTTCATGTTTAGGTTAAGTGATTATGTAGGGTCAAATGTAGAATTATCCTTAGTTTTTGAAATTAATTATAAATTAAGATTGTGAAGTTTCAAGACACAATTATCACCTTGAAAATGCATATCAAAATCCCTCTACAATTAATATTTTTTAAGATAATTTATGTTAAAATATTCAGATTTCTGCAGTGGAAAATGAGGAGCTGCATAGGTTGTAGTACATATAGGTTATTTAGGTATTAAACCATATATAGAGCTTAGGGGTGTTCACGGTTCGGTTTTAAACCGTGAAACCGGCCATCGGTTCGGTTTCGCGGTTGTTTTTTATCCTAAATTTTCGGTCGGTCGGTTTCAAAAGTTTTAAACCGTAGTGAACGGTTTGGTTTACGGTTTATGCCAAAAACCGGTCGTAAAAAACCGGACCGGACCGGACCGTATATATATAATTATTATATATATAATTTTATATACATATATTATATAAGTTAGGCAATATGAGTGTTTGGGACTTGTTTAGGAAAAAAGAAAAAAAAGAAAGAAAGTTAACAATAGATTCCAAATCTTGGCCAGTTTCGACAGTAATCAATTTCAAGATTTCAACAAAACTTTTATAACTTTTTATATACATATATATCCGTTTAATATTTTACTCTAATTTGGTTTATGTTGTCAAAATCTCAAATTTATTTTACACCAAGTTTCTGTATTTGATTTTTTTGCAAATTTTTTACAAAAACCTTTGAAATGGAAAATGAATCCCAAACCGCGAAACCAAACCGGTAACAACGTTTCGGTTTGGTTTGGTTTTGGTTTTTAGTGATAAAAAACCGTACCCAACGGTTTGACCTAAAAACCGCGAAAACCGGACCGTGAATAGAGCTTATTAGAGTCTAAATTTTGGGTAAATGATGCTAGAATATATAATAAATTGTGCCTCGCGTACGACTGGTTTTAGTTTTATAGACACTGTTTGCTCGGTGCGCTTCTCACTTTTTAAAACCAAGGTCATCCCCAACTTAAATCAGTTTATTATCTGACTCTGGTTTTTGTTTCGCCAAGTAGAAACCGTCACTTTGAAAACGCCCGTCCAAATACGCCTATGGTTACGATTTAAATTTTTGTTGGGTCAAAATAATCAGATTTGTAGAAGGTAGAAGCGGTAGACTAGCAGTAAGAAAACTAATTGTAGGGATTGATGTAAATTCACTTAACTAGCCCTAAGTTTAACCACCTGACAATGTGATTGTGATTCTGATTCTTCAAGTCGCAATAATCACTTTGGAAACTCATGTCCAAACACCCTCCATAGAACGACCTGCCCGCTGATATGTAACTAGTTAGACTCATCACTCATGCATGATTAACCATAAATCTAAAAGTGTGATTGATTGTGAACATTGAAACCCTCTTGCCATGGTTTTATTTGGAGGTTATTTAGGTCATTTTGTCGCTTTGAGTTTGAAATGTTTTACAAAATCTTGGTTTTGAATTTTTGATCCCATGATTTATGTTTTTGCATTAGATCTGAGTAATGGGAACGTGATGTTGTTTTCTACTTTCTTTTTAGTAATGCAACCATCAAGTGTGCCACCCTTGAAGAAATCGAGGCTGAGAAAACTCTGATCGAAAAGAATGCTGTAAGTTAATTAATGAAATCTTTGCATTCCTTTAAATTTGCGACCTTTAAGGATTATGTTGAAATACACGTTTTCATCATCAAATTTTGTTGTTTTCATTTCTTGGTGCGCATTAGAAAGAAAGAATGGAGAAGGCTATTGACAGCATGCTATCAAGTTTTAATTCTATAAGAACTGGGCGATCAAATCCAGCAATGCTTGACAAAATCGAGGTTAGATGTTTTTGTAGGAGGTGTCAATGTTTAAAAAAATAAAAAATGTTGACAAGTTTAGTTATAAATGGCTTGCTTTTATGATTTTTGTTTCTCTGTAGGTGGAATACTATGGTTCACCTGTCAATTTAAAGACCATTGCACAAATCAGCACTCCTGATTCAAGCTCTCTCTTGGTGCAACCTTATGACAAATCTAGGTACATGAACTCTTGCTTCCATTTTAGATAGATCTTAACTCTTAAGTGTTACCATGTTCTCTAGTAAAATGGGCAGGTGGGCCGGGTTGGATAATGGGTCAAAATGTCAAATGAGCTGGATTGACCCGAAACACTTTTATGCTGAACTTTGTATAACTTTTTTAACAATACACTTTGGGCGACTTCGACTCGTTTGACTGGCTCAGCCCCTTTTGACCTGTTTTCTTTTTATCTAAAATAAAGACACCCATTTGAGGATACACTTTGTTCAATTTTAAACATCTTTCGTATATATTTTGTGTGCTAAATACTTCAAAAATATCATTACAAAAAATACGTATGTTACTATTTTTCCAAAAAAAAAAAGTGTATTTGTTACAATAATAATCCAATTAAAAAAATGATTCAGTTCGTTATGCATTAACATCTAACAATACACTATAGGAGACTTTTGACTCGTTTGACTGGTTCAACTCATTTGGCCCGTTTCCTTTTTAGCTAAAATATTGAATCAAACCGTTTACCCATTAGAGATAAAACAAAACCCGAATCAATCCTTTTATAAGTAAATGGGCTGCATTTGTCACCTCATAATCGGGTGTTAGAAGTTTTCAGCTTTGATTTGTAGACGTATATTGATTGTTCATAGCTGTAAGTAGTTCTTTTTTCTAAGCCTATTACACTTTCTCCAATACTATAAGCATTAAAGATGCATACTTTGACCGGATCAATGTTATCATACATTGCGTGGTGTTTGACTTTTTACAGCTTAAAGGCTATTGAGAAGGCCATAGTCAACTCTGATCTTGGTGCAACTCCAAGTAACGATGGTGAAGTGATACGGTTATCCCTTTCACAGCTCACATCAGAAAGGAGAAAGGTGCTCCCTTTATGATACTCATTACAGGTGGCAATGTTGTGGGTAGGTTGGGTAACGGGTCAAAACCAGGTCACACTGAGGTTACTTTGAGTACGCGCCAAAGTGAGTTGACTCTGAAACACCTTTTGTTTTGTCTGAAATTTTCAAAATAACTATCGTGTTCATCATTCTTATACTGACATAGTAAATCTTTGAATAATGCGTTCACTATCGTGTTTTTTTTTTAAATATTTAATTTTCAAAATAACTATCGGGAGTTGACTTTGAATGACTTTCATATTGTTTGGCCCATGGACCCGTTCTTTTTTTAGCCCAAATCAACCAGATCAAAGTAAATGAGTTGAAATTGCTACTGCTAATGCTTGTAACGAATTGTTATACTTCTGATAACATATTTCTGATTATTTATATAGTTTAACCATGCTTTTAATTGCAGGAGCTGTCAAAAATTGTTGCCAAGCAGGCTGAGGAAGGGAAGGTAGGCTTTATTAGGCGGTGTGCACATCTTGTTTTTTTTTAAATATTTCATTTTCTTCATCCATTATGTAGGTAGCAATCAGAAACATAAGAAGAGATGCCATTAAATCGTATGATAAACTTGAAAAGGTTTGATCTTTAAACTTATACTTCTCAATGGCAAAGTTTCCTATTTATTGTATTTCCAACCATCGTTATTATGTACAGGAGAAAAAGCTCTCGGAAGACAATATTAAGGATTTATTGGCTGATTTGCAGGTATTAATTTTTGGTACAACACATTTTGAACCCAACAAGACCAAAATGGCCAAATAGCCAGCTAAAAATGGTGGGAAGTTAAACACTGAAAAAGGTTATTGCAGCTATGTGGTCTTGTAGAAATTTTTAACATTTTGCAGTGTAAAAATATAAAGGGGGTGTTTAGTTTTGCTCTTGCAAACTGTTTATCTGATTATTGTGTTTTTAAATCTTGGATAATCGATTTTGAGTGTTTGGATGAATTGGTTTTCTCACTATTTGACAGTGAAATAATCAGTTTGAAAGTAGCATATCTAAACTGGTTATTCCAAAACTCATCACTTTAAAACACAATCTCAATCCCCAAACACCCCCATAAAACTGTTGTTTATGTGCATCCACTGAAAAAAAAATGAGTTGTAATGTTTTGTAGTGTAGAAAAGAAATATAATTTTGGATTTTTTGCAGAAAGTGACTGATGAATACATGAAGAAAATTGACACCATCTTCAAACAGAAGGAGAAGGTATTATTAATTATTATATACCATTTTCTTTTGCTTTTATGGAAGTTTATATGCAGTAAGTATTTATAGTTCATATTTGTTTTCAGGAATTGCTTACGGTATGACAAAGAATACGGCTAGGTTAAATGTGAGCGGGCTATCTCGATGATCAAATCTAAAACCGAGGTGACCCGTATTTCTTTTTTTGTAATGACCAAATGTTGTGTACATGTTGGGTAATGGGTTGAAAATCAAAGAACAACACAAATGCATTCTTCTTTCTATGAGAACTTGTTTGTTTGCGTTTAACCCTTGAAGGCCACTGTCTAGCGTAACCTATGTTTTATCTGATTTCATTGGTTAGCATAGTATTGACAGGGTCTAATAAATTTTATGATAACAGGTTCTCATGGTTTAAAAAAACTTGTTTGGCTTCTTGGCTTGATTTTGGTAGAATGTATTGAAATATGGATAAATTGTTTTAAAAAAAGAATCTAAACTATAAATAAATATTTACAACCCAGGAATTGCTCAAATTCAAAAGAATTAGTATTTTAATAATACTTTGTAATTACCTTTAATTTATCAGTTTTTCTTTAATAGAAAACAAGTGGATAAAATGTTAAAACAAGTCAAGTTTTCTAGCTTTATAAATATGAGTGTAATATGTTGTAATTCACAATAAGGACACATTATGTTACAAACTCATATTAGGTTCAGTATTTGAACATGATTTCAATAGTCATACAAAAATAAAAAGAATGCATATATTAATTTAGGTTATCAATCATTCATATTTTACACTAATTATTGATAAGTTTCATGAAATTTACTCTTATAGTCTTTTTTAGGTTAGTTTTTTTAAAATTTATTTAAACTAAATTGGTTTTATTTTAACTTCTTTTTTTGTTTAGTAATCAAGTAAGATCTGATTAAATTGGGATTTAACGTTCCTATTTTCAAGAATAAGATCCCATACAAGATCATATGCTTATGAAATATATAACGAGGATCAATATGTTTTATTATTTAAAATAATAAGATTAATATTCTTTGAAGGTTAATGTACAACATAAGGTCATAAGCTATGTTTTATGTTTTATTTGATCATATTGGTTAACAAAAGTATTTATAGGGTCTATAGAAAAAGTTATACAATTAAAATCGGAATCTTTAACAAGCTAAAGAAAATCTAACTGTATGTGAAAGTATGAGCTTGAGCCTAGAGGGGAGAGGTTCACAAAAAAACCTGGTTATTATAACTATAAACGGTTATTGACTAATAAATGAATAACCGTTATTTAAGAAAAAAATCGTAGGTTTTGAATCGGTTTTGGGTTTCTAAGAGTCGATGGTAAAGAACCGGTTATTAACGTTACAAATAAAAAAATAGTCGGTTTAAACGGATTTATAGCCGTTTGTTACCATTTGAAGGATTTTTTTGGGACCATTCGTCCCATAAAAAAACGTGGTGATGATAGCAGCAACAAAGTGAAACCATGTCCAACTTCACTTTTTCAAAATTCGATTTATAGTACTAAAATGGCTCGATGCAATAATTGTTACGTGTTTCTCAAAACCGTGTCCAACTCCACTTTGAGAGCTCATCTGGGGAAATGTTGCAAGGCGGTGAAATCCAACCCGGCTCATGATCAAGCACAACGTCAACCGAAGCCCCAATAGCCCCCTGAATAAACACTAAACGATGACGAAGACGACGATTGTATATCAAATAAAAAAACTTATTCAGGATTTTCTCTTTCTTTTTAACGATATTATGTTTTATTAATTTTAAAAATTTAAAAATAACAAAAAGGAAGTTTATTTCATTTATTTATTTAATAAAAAAACCTGATGTTTAACCTGTCTCAGGTTAATCGGTTCATATTAACCTAACTGATTTAATAGGTTATGACTCTTGACCCCTCAAACCTTTTTTTCAAACCTGTTTTGAACAAGTTTAAAAAACCCGGATCGGTTAATAACCGGTCCATTTTTTTTTAATAATCGATTTATGCACCTCAAGTTGATATAAAACCAAACCAGGAGCTTCGGCCATGAACTCATGAATGCAAAAGTCCAATGGAATTGCTTCTTATGATTGGGCCTGGGGTCTGTAAAAATTAAAAGCCATTAGAATATTAGAGTGTGGAGTGCTTCGTGTGTTTTGAGTTGTTGAAGAAATCTGGACACCTTGAAAATGGGCTTCAAAAGTTAATGGAATTGTACGACTTATGATTGGGCCTTGGGCCTTTAAAAACCACTAAAGGGCTTCGTTGTGTTTTGGGTTGTTGAAGAAATGAGAAATCTGGACTCCTTGAAATGGGCTTCGAAAGTCAAGTGAGATTCACTGCCTTAAGGCCGCCTAAGCATTGACCACACTAGAGATGGTTAAACTTTTGACCGGTTAAAACTTTTTCTTAACATGGTAGGTAGAGTAGAGGTGCACAAAAAACCGTTTTTTTAACCCGGTCCAAACCGACAAACCGGTTTGGACCAAACCAGTTCGGGTTGGTATAAAACCGGCGGTTTGAAACCGGTTTGAAGCTTTTTGGAAAAGACCGGGTTGGGGACCGGTTTGTGTGACCCAGTTTGAAAAACCGGTTTAAACCGGTTTTTTTCGAAAAAAATATATCCGTTGGTGAACGGCTATATGGCCGTTGGGGTCGATTTTAGGCGTTTTTTTGGCCTCATTTTCACACTTAAAACACTATAAATAGGTGGGGGGTGTTTAGGGTTGATCACACATCTCTTTATACTCTCTAATCTCTAAAACCGCTCTTTAACAGCTCAAAAACGCTCTCTAAACTCTAAAAAAATGGCAAGTTTTGGTGTTGGTGGTTCCTCAAACGAAGTTACCGTTGTGGAAATTCGAGCAACAACGAGAAATCCGGCAATTTGGTGCAATTACGATCTATGTTTGTTGTCAAACGGGAAGGAACGTGCTCGGTGCAAGATGTGTGGTGCGTTTTTTGGGAAATATTCAAACACTAGTTTGAAAATGCATATGGAAAAATCTTGCCCATCATTGAAGGGAATTCCAAGTGAAGGTCAAGCCTCGATGACAAGCGAAGGAGGAATTTGGAACTTTGATCCAAATATTGTTCGAGATCGAATGGCGAGGTTAGTGATTCAAGAAGGATTGCCGTTCAACCACTTTGACAATCCGCGCTTGACAAGGATGATTCAAGAGACACTCCAACCACGTTATCATCAAGTAAGTCGCACAACCCTTAGACGAGATTGTATAAAAATGTGGAAAAAAGCAAAAAAAGAATTAATTTTGGGTTTTGAAAATTTGCAAACCGGTGTAAACTTAACCACCGATGTTTGGTCGGCTCCACATGGTATACCCGATTCGTACCTTTGCGTTACCGCGCATTGGGTTGATCCCAATACGTGGCAAATGATGAAGCGTACAATCGCGTTTGACTTGTTTGAATATCCACACATCGGCGAAAATTTATTTTATATATTTGATGGTGTTATAACCGAATTTAAATTACAAAATAAACTTTTTTCAATGTCTTTTGATAATGCATCTAATAATACAAATGCGGTTCAAAAACTAAAAATTTAATACAAATGCGGTTCAAAAACTAAAAATTTAACTAAAAATTTAGTCGATGTGTCGCTCACATCATTAACTTGGCGGTGCAAGCCGGGCTTGCAATTGAAGAGGTTTCAATCTTAACATATACTTTTCGACTAATGCTTAAAGATATTTTTAGTAACAAAAAAAGATACAATGATTATATTAGATTTTGTCGTGAAACGAATAATCTTTGCTTAGGTCCGAATTGGTACGTCGAGACAAGATGGAACTCGACTTATACTATGTTTTATAGCGCTTTACGACAAAGATAAACTTTAGAACTATTTCATGAAATGTTTGCCTCAAAACCTCGTCGTAAAATTCTAAAGTTTCCTTCTACGAGTTGGGACATTTTAAAAGACGTAACCGAATTGCTTGAAGTTTTCAAAACCGCCACAACTTTTTTATCCGGTGTTTATTATCCCACAAGTCCATTAACTCTAAAACAAATATATTTAATGGCTAACAAGTTGTATGAACTTGAAAATAAAAGCCCTCTTTTTACATAAATGATAGAACCGATGAAAGAAAAATTAGTGAAATATTTTAAAGAAATGCCCCCCGTTCTAACTTGTGCCGCCGCGTTAAAACCCTACAATAAATGTTTACGGGGTTGAAACTTTGATTGATAGAATTACTTACGCTTTGAATTTGGATAGTGAAGAGATCCATTTTGCACAAGTCACAAAAACATATTTTAACAAATGTTTACAAGATTTATTTGATGCTTATTTACATAAATATGGTACAACTCCGACTCCACATGATACAATGGGTACATCATCAAGTGGTAGCTCGAGAGATGTTAATTTGAATTTATATAACGAAATGTTAAATGAATTTAGTAAACGGGCTCGAGGTACCACTCCGAGTAGCGAACTCGGAAGGTATGTTGGCACAAACTTTTTAACGTTTATGCCTCCTACCGTTTTTGAGGAGTTTGATATTTTGGCATGGTGGAAAAAAAACGAAGCTTCGTTTCCGATTCTTTCCGCCATGGCCCCTGATGTACTAACCGTCAAAGCTTCCACGGTAGCTTCGGAATCTGCGTTTTCTTTGAGTGGGAGGGTATTATCGATACGAAGGACTAGACTCACCCCCTTGCAATGGAAATGTGCATTTGCTTAAAGGACCATTTGGACGCGATGGATAGAATACAAGACCAAACTTCTCTCGAAGACGAAATTCAAGCCGAAGAAATCATACACAATAACGAGGTTGATCTTGGAATATCCGAACTAGTCACCGATGAAGAACTAGCCGAAGATGCAAGGCTACGAAGCTCTAGTTCCGAAGACAACGCACAAGAATAATCAATCAATAATCGAAAAAATAAAACGTTGAACTTTATGTTTTATATTTGTTATATTTTTTGTAATGTTTTTAATTTTATAATTTTATCTTCTCATGTATTTCAATTTCCGAACATTCCAAATATTAATAAACGTTGAACTTTATGTTTTAATTTTGTTATTTTTTTTTTTGGATTTTATATTAAAAATATAAAATTTATTATTATTATTTTTTTAATAAAAACCGGTTTAAAGGGCAAACCGGTTTGTAACCAACCCTAACTGGTTTGACCGGTTTGACATTTTCCATCACTGAAACCGGTTTAACCCGAACCGGTTTATGGCCAAACCAGTTTTGACTTTTCGTTGACCAAACCGGTTCGGGTCGGGTTGGGTTGAACCGGTTTGGGTTAAAAAACCGATTTGTGCACCTCTAATGGTAGGTAACATTGTCATTTTCTTCTACTTTGACTCTTTAAATAATCATTGTTGTTGAAGCTAACCACCGAGTTGAGTGGAGCCAGCTTTAGCTCAGCTCGACCTCAAAGTTAGATGATCCAACTCGACTCATTTAATCTTAACAATTTGTAAAAGGCTCAAGCAGCTATTTTTTCTTCAAGTTTTAATAATTAATAACATTTTTTTACATAGATGCAAAGCTTGTAAACATATTTAATAGGAGCTGAATGAACGAGCGAGCGAACGAGGTTAAATTGATGTGAAATATGGGCTTAGAAAGATTAAGATTGGAATCTTGTTTGGGCTTAAAATGAAACGAGCACACGAGCGAGTCCAAGAGCTTTTTAAACAGTTCTACTAAAACTCCGATAGCATTAATTTTAATTAAATTTTCGCAATCTTCCTTTGTAATTTTGTTTCCTACTATTTAATCGTTTGTTGTATATTAATCTAATTTATGATTAAATTATTGAAAATACTAAATGAAAATAATATTTTTCTGAAGTAAAACATATAATTAAAACATCCTCGCCAATCACACATCTATACCAACTTACATAAAAATTGGGTTTTCACCACAAAAAATTCAAATAAAAGTCTTGATATCGATTTTATAAAAAATATATAGACATATGAGAGTTATTTTTGGGTTTCCTTTTTTACATGGATGGTTTCAAAATCTATTTCTTTATTTTATCCTCAATCCCTATAATTATGTAAACAAACTCGCATTTTATTACAAATTTACCATTAAGTGATTAGAGTCATTGATCAATCATGATCAAAGATAGATTATTAGTTTTCTTATAAAACAGTGTTTTCATTTGCACCGCTCCCCACACACACATGAGAGATAATGAGAAACCACATAATTACGTGCATTCTACCGCCGAAGTTGGTTCTTCTGCTAGCCTCACGATTGTGAAAGTTGTTCCCACAACTAGGAACCGAAATATTTGACAACATTACGATTTTTATGGGATGTCAAGCGGGCTGATGATAGCCCGTTGCAAGTTGTGTGGTCACTTTTTTTTGGCAAAGATAACAATACGACTTTAAAAAACCACATAACCGAAACTATTGTAGTGTGTTGAAGGCTCAAGTGGCGGCAAGAAAGAACATGTCTAATCACAAAAAAAACTTGGTTAAATACATAAAAGAAGCATATGAAGTTACGACGACTCGGTTTTAGAGATCAAAACATATATAAAAAACAGTTATATATCGATACCGATGTTTTATAGTCCGGTGTCAGTTTTATTTTTCACAGTACCAACAAGTAATCGTCAGTCGATATAAACCACGATACACAAAAGATATATTTTTTAATATGACTCCGTTTTTAACAAATCAAAAATAACTTTTATGAAATTATATTCATATGAAGTGTTTTGTAGAAAGAAGTAGGTGCACACAAAATGATAAAATTGTGCACAATACACTTCTACAGTAGAATATATAATGCGTAACTTTACAACAACATTTTTGACTTCGTTTCAAGATAAAACAAAAATGATACTGTAGTTGATGTTTTATGTTTAAATAAGTTTATAATATTAAAAATCAAAACTAAAAATACAATATATTAATCTTAATTAATAGAACCGTTTGCTCATTTCACCCCAAAATCACTAGTTCAACTTTATGGATTCAATCATTGGTGGTAAAATAAAAACTTTAGCAGAAATTACAAAAGAAGCACCTGAAAAATCCATGAATTTGTGCTTGGGCTGGAGATGAAGCACAGTCTATTCGATAAATACCAATTTGTAAACGAAGCGAAAACATGAATCAGGAAGAAAAAATAACAATTTTAAATTAGTTTAATTCAATATTCAAAGGAAAAATAAATAATAGAGCAAACTTCAAATTACGTTATTTAAGTATTACCTAAGTTTCAGTATACGTTCTTTAACTAAAGAAATTACTAAAAACGTTCATTATGTTTAAAAAATCTTGCATGTTACGTTCTTTGACTTAACGACCGTTAAATTTTACCGTTAAGTCTGATCACGTGCCATGCACATGAGTGTATTTTGAGACTTTCACATATAAAATAACTATTCTTGTAATTTGTTTTCGTGAATGAGGGTTTACAAAAATAATCCTTTTATCGTAAAAAGATCAAATTACCCTTATGTGCTATTCATATTACCTAACTTAATGGTAAAATTTAACGGTCATTAGGATAAAAGATGTAACATGCAAGGTTTATTAAACATAAATGACGTTTTCTTTAATTTCCTTAGTTAAATGACGTATACTAAAACTTAAGTAATACTTAAAGGGGGTAATTTGTAAACTGATAACTTGCAATCTATGAAAAACTATAGATTAACGTAAAACCCGAACTACCCGACCCGATCTACCCGACAACCGAACTACCCGAACCCGCTCTACCCGAGAACCGAACTACCCGAACCCGATCTACCCGACAAGCATACAGATCGGTTATCGGTTATAATATGAAACATGAAAAACCCGAACAACCCGACCCGATCTACCCGAAACCCGATTAACAAACCCGAAGAACACCCCTAAACTATATGCCGCGTATGGTTCTATACGTGGCGTATAACTCTTAAGTTTCAGTGGTAAAAATCCCTAATCTACCTAGTTTTACCCGCTAATAATCAATATAAACCTAACATTATTGATCGGGAGTTGAGATACGTACCTTTACGAAGTTTTTTTGAGACGACAATCGAAATCAATGAGTTATTATTGCCTGGTCACGTATGTGTTTGTGTGTGTTTGTTGTGGATCGTTTAGTACTTTACGAGGCATCATCCGGGTTAATCAGAAATTTTGGTATTCTATACGCCACGCATTGCCCTATACGTGGCGTATAGCCTTTAAATATCTGAAATTTTAAAATTTTGAATTCCCTCTAATTCAAGTTTATACGCCACATATTGGGCTATACGTGGCGTATAGAATACCAAAGGTTGGTGGCTATACGCCACGTATTGACTTATACGTGGCGTATAGAATATTTAATTTAAATTATATATTATTAATTAAAAGATTTATTAAAATTAATTATAGTTAATTATAATTAGTTATAATTAATTAATAATAAATTAAAAATAATTAAATTAAAATTATTAAAACACTAATAAAAATGACCATAAAATTAATTAAAAATAGTTAAAATACAATTTTAAACAAACATCATCCGTGATCCGTGACGTATTGTGGAAATCTAGATCTTTATCCACGTCTACATTTTCATCATCGACAAACAACGGTTTTAAATCAAGTTTTCTCCAGAAGACGTCCAACGCATCTAGCGGGATTCTGCCACCTGTATTAAAACGAAATAGTCAAAACAGTTTGAAAATAAAAAAACAAGATAAATAGTCAAAATAGTTTACCTGTAGTTTCGATATTTGCCAGACGACAAGCACACGACAACCCATAACTACTGAAAAGTTGGTAACCACACGTTGCATTTTGTTTCCGTATATGTGATAACTTGTACCACTTGTTTTCTAACAAATTTAGAGCTTTATGTGAAACTTCACCATGCAGGTTATCAAACAATTCAATAGCTATGTGGCTGTCCATTTTTTCTTATGAGACTTGTTCCAAACCCAAACTGTAATTGATAATATTGATCTGTTACAATTTCATCAACAAACCCAACAAGTCTATCTAGCGAGATGTTAGCATTTCTAAGATAGCTCTTTAAGAGCGAATGTTGGCTCTCGACTCGGTTCGTTGTATGTTGACCAAAATTGAGGTTTCTGTTGGACCAGTCGGATACAAAATTTTATTTATACGGGTCCAACCAATTTTTAGTCACATAATCTATAACTCGTGAAAAAATATTAAATATTGAATAAATATTTAATAACTCCTAGATTAAATGTTTTACTATTTTATGTATTGTGTATTTTAACGTGCCGCTACATACGAGTTAACACGCAACAACACAATTTGGTGTCCGTTTTTTTTCCTATTCGAAGACTTTGATTTATTTAATGGTTTAGATTTACTCTTTTTTTATAAAGTTCGAAGCCGTTTACCATATGTAGTTTAACGTGTCACAGTGCGTGGCGGCCGCAACGCGCCGGGTAAATAACTAGTTAATATACAATGCACAAGAAGTTACATATCGAGTTGGTATATTTTAACACACGGATTTCACGGGGTTTGGACCGGAACTGACCCATAACCAGATAACCTAGTTTATCAAAACCGAGAACCGGACGAGATAAACTATATCTAGGTTCTGACGGGTATAACGGATGTCCGGGACAATCATGGTCTCATTCTAAACCAATCACATTGTGCTTGGGGACTTCATTCATCCGGCATTAGTATCTCACATTCGTAGTAAAATATATATACATAAAGATTTAAAAATTTTATGTATTGATATTTTTTTATTCCGTATGTATTAAACGGGTTCTAAGCTAGTATTAAATAAACCCTATTTACCTGTAAATTGGGTTTTTATATTTATCAGAATATAATTGATAATTGCTTTTACCATATTTTATTTTCATCTTACATGCAAAAAAGAAAGAAACCGAAACTTGCAATTATTTTCTTGATGCTTTTTACGTGGAGAGAAACGTTTTGACGTTTTGCAATAAATGCAGTGAGTGTATTGGGCTCCATTAATATTAAAATAGTCCATGAAAAAAAAAATGACATTCACACCCCAATTGGGCCCGGCCTGTTCACTGCACTTCCGACATGTCATAAAGTAGAGGGGCAAAAAAAACAGGTTTGAAATTTTAAACCGGGCATAACCTGAAAACCGGTTCAAACTAAATCAGTTTACCCTAAACCGGTTCAAACCCAAGTGAAACCGTCGGTTACAAACACGTTTGTCATATTCTGGAGCCCACCAGGTTACGGACCGGTTCTCCCAACCCGGTCCACAAAACCGGTTTTTAAACAGGTTCAAGCTGGTTTTTCGCGCTGAACGGTTTATAGCCGTTGGAGAGTTTTCTAGCCTTTTTTTTTGTCATTTTTTCACCCTTAACTCAATATAAATAGGTGGGGGGTGTTTAGGGTTGATCACACCTCTCTCTAAACTCTCTAATCTCTCAAACCGCTCTTTAAACTCGTTAAATGCTCTCTAAACTCGTTCTAAACTCTTAAAAAAAAACCATGACAAGTAATGTTGGTGGTTCCTCAAACGAAGTTAGCGTTGTGGAAATTCGACCAACAACGATAAATCCGGCAATTTGGTGCAATTACGATTTAAAGGACTAGACTCACCCCCTAGCGATGGAAATGTGCATTTGCTTGAAGGACCATTTGGAAGCGATGGATAGGATATAAGACCAAACATCTCTCGAAGACGAAATTCAAGCCGAATAAATCATACACAACAACGAGGTTGATCTTGGAATATCCGAACCAGTCACCGATGAAGAACTAGCCGAAGATGCAAGGCTACGAAGCTCCAGTTCCGAAGACAACGCACAAGAATAATCAACCAATATTCCAAAAAAATAAAAATATATATTGTCATTTGTAATGTTTTACAATTTTATAATTTTATCTTGTCATGTTTTTTAATTTTTGAACTTTCCAAATATTAATAAACGTTGCACTTCATGTTTTATATTTTTTTATTTTTTATTAAAAATATCGAATTTATTTGAATTTATTCAATTTTTTTAATTAAAACCGGTTTAACACACAAATCGGTTTCAACCCAACCTTAACCGGTTTAATAGGTTAGGGATTTCCTTGCCTCCAAACCGGGTTAACCCGAACCGGTTTAGGGCCAAACCGGTTTTGACTTTCCGTTGACCAAACCGGTTCGGGTCGGGTTCAAACCGGTTCGGGTTAAAAAACCGTTTTGTGCACCTCTATCATAAAGTAATAATTCAAATTAAATTAAAGTATTTACAAATTTCATGTTAATAGGTTACGTGGAGTGATCAGCGAGTGTTAGTCGAAAAGTGATGTCACGTAGACGTCATATAGGTAGTAGTGATGGTCACAAGGGGTGTAAATGGGTCAGTTTGATTTGGTTTTGGGGTAAAACCGAACCAAAGACCGAAAGTTCGTTTTTGGTTTTTTTGAAAACTGTTGGGTTTTGGTTTTTTGGGTTTTTATAATGAGTTTGATTCGATTTGGTTTTTTTGGTTTTACCAATTGGACTTGAACTTTTTAGAATAACTTCTTTTTTTATTAACTAATGATTAATTAGTTATTACACAACTGAGCCTAAAACTTTTGGGTTACATAATTTACTGGTTCCTTGTAAAATAATTAACATTCAAACATATACATTATAATCCATAAATTCAATAATAAATATAAATCTTACCGTTAGTTTTTAGTTTGGTCGTTTTTTTTTTTGTTAATTCGGGTTTTTTTCTCACCCCTAGTCACAGTTCCAAGACATCTGCACGGCGTCTTGGGTTTCCAAATCCAAGAATTCTGTCATGTTTGATGAATCAAAATGGGTGATTAGTGGACTTTGATTTTCTCGATTTAGATTTGGTTAGTGAAGCAGAGAGGTTCCAATTTGGCAATTACAGAGATGAACAAGCGAATTCCTAGGAACTTCCCCTAATTACCCTCGAAAGCCCTACAAGGTCAATTGTTTGGAATCGAAATCGATAGAAGTTAAAAATAACTTCAGTATCACCCATGTGGTTTTTTTTTCGATGGCTTGATTCGTTTTTTTTCCTACAAAAATCATCCTACGTATTAAAAATTACCATCTCTCTTTCCAATTAATTAATTAAAACTAATCTTGCACCTAACTAAATTTATCTTATACAAAACAAAATTCATCCTACACGTATTGTAACATGTCAATGGTTTAGGTGTAACGAAAATCCATATTTGTAGATGAACATGCAAAAAGTACATTTGAAACTATTCATTTTCACCTACACAGATAATTTGTTTTCTGAATATTTACCTATACTTTTCACATATTTATCTACACACAAGTCATATTCACCTACACAATATATGTGATAAAAGAATAATGAAAAAGATGTTAACCTACACATAACTTATATCCACTCACACAAGATATTAACCTACACATATCTCATAATGTGCATGGACAGTCCAGGAACGAGACCTTCACCTAACCCCCAGAAGGCTGGCTCGTTGTTAACAAGCAAATGCGAAGGAAAAAGTTTCAATCTCACATTTCGATGTCACTGCTGAATGTGGTTGCTTGAAAGGACAATTTCACATACGGAAGAGAGAAAGCAGTCTTAGCAAGAACCCTTTTTAGGGTTTGATCATAAACCCTAGCCGAGGAGCTTCTTTGTTGCTTCATGAAAAGAGAGGAACTGCTAGTCTTTAAGCTTGAAGGGCCTTGCTCCAATGATTTTGACTTCTTACTTCTTCTCACTCAACTTCCTTAGAGAACAGCGAGAACTCGAAACCGATAACAAACCTAATGGGTTCACCCATCATCAGCTAGAAAACCATTTTTCAACAACGAAGTAGCAACTACCTTAAATCAGCTATTAATACGGTTAGCCCCTTCGGGAAGAACCCGGAGAAAATAGCTATACAACAAGAGACATTGCCCATACAAAGACTTGAGGTGACTAGCCTTAGGGCAATAAGGAACGTCGGGATGCTAAAGAGATATTGCCATGAGACTAGTGCAAAGATATATATATATATATATATATGGAACGGTTCCAGAGAATACCACATAGTTAGGTGAAACCAAGAAAACCACTAAAAAAATCAATTTTAACCAATAATATAATAATATTTATTTTTATTTTATTTTATTTTTTATTATAAGAGTATCAATTTAATATTACTCATTTTTACCAAAAAATCATTTAAATATTATGGGTTACGTATACGTAAACCATAGTATTACACATTGTTTTAGTGGTTTTCTCGGTTTTCGCTTAACTTTGTTATTTCCTATTGATCCTTCCCCTATATATATATATACACACACACACACACACTAGTATTATAGCCGCGCGCGTTGCGGCGCACTAAACTTTTGGGCATACCCTCTAGTTGATGTCAAAAACGATATTATTTCAATAATAATCTACTTATTAGAACAAAAAGATTTACGAGGCCGGTTTTATGCATTGCAAATACACTTTGGGTGACTTTTGAACCGCTCCCTTCCATCTAGTTATTTTAAATTGACCAATTTATCAATCTGGGCTAGGGCTTGAGTAAAGATGCATCTTTATCGTGTTCTTTTTTAACTATGCTTACATCAACTTCTAACTCGAGTGGAACATCTAACTGATGAATTTGTCCCTTGGACAGGAAGCTGAAAATAAAATGCCAGCATTAAGTTGAGTTTAGGATATGGTTAGATGTTGCAAAATGGATTGGGTTGAACAAAACACATTTTGTCCTAACTTGTGATATTTTCACTAATGTCGGATGAATTCTTGAGTTGATTCCTAGTAATGTGGGTTTTATGCATGTCGTCTGCCTACAAAGTCTCAGCAAGTTCAAGCTCAAGTGACCTGATTCTTGATGATGCATCAAGAGTTGTCTCATCCGTAGTCGCCTCCAAATCCTATAGCATGAAAAAAAGATTTAGAATTCAACTCATAGCAAAAGTTTTTTATAATTTACCATAAAAGGTAATTTGATATATACCTCTGTGAGCTTCATGTGCTCTTGAAAACTGATGTTGCAAAATTGGTTATGTACGGTTGAACAAAACATAATTTGTCCTAACTTTTGATTTTTTTTATTATCAATCGTCGGTGTAAAAAACATAACACTTGTATGAACACATCTCCTTCATTTTCTCAAATTCCTGAATTTTTTTCACAAAGTCAAATTTAAATGTAGAGTAATTTTCAATTAGCTTTGATTTACTAAGATGAGGGGTGATAAGTTCTTTTACCTCTTTATATAACAAAGAACTACTTGTGGGATGGGAACACTCAAAAAGAGCCATGACAACCCATTGAACTGCAATTAGGAATTAAATTGAGAACAATTGATTAACATACTAATAGTTAACATGATTTATTCAATTAATCAAGTGAAGTGTACCATGTAGTCTTCATGCCAGTTCTAGCCTTGGACAACACATCCTTCCCTGAGAAGTTAAAACTAATTCAAATCTTATTTATTCAATCTGTTATAAAGCTTCATATACGTATCAGTTTTTTTCTTGAACAGTTGAAGAAATAAGTCCTTTCTGACTTGAAAGGTCAAAGCATGCCTCTTTATATAGAGACTATGGATATAATATATGCATATACTGAAATAATGAACTATTTACACTTTTGTTAATTTCAACTTATATTCAGCAAATACAAACCTTTGAGAATGACAGGAAGAGTTGCATCCTAGACAAAAGTCATCTTTTCATATCCAGCATCCTTTCAGCGACATTGGCGAAACCGTGCATTTATCAAACCTGCAAAAAATTAACATGCTTTTACTTAGAAAAACACTAATTTGGTCTACCAATTATTTGATAGTTCCAAATAAACTAATTTCATTATAATAAGAATGCCCTGAGGGCTTCAATTCATGAAAAACACTCAAAGATCATTCTACATTCATGATTTTCAAACTTACAAGAATGGCCCGAGGGGCTTCAATTTTACAAGCAAACATGGAAATCCGTAGTATTGATCAAGTCTAAGAAAAAAGAAACCCAAAATTTGGAGAATAAAGGTCGGTTGCGACGGTAGTGATGTTTGCACTGGTTCGTCCCCACCTATTGATTATGTCTAAACTGTATTTGTAGATTTTTGTATTACAATTCAGACATAAGCAAAAGCCCTAATTTTATCAACGAAATTGGATGAAAATTGTAGTTGATCACAACGATCAAAGTTTTTACCTCTGGATCTCTAGTGTTCCTTTCGCCTCTGGCTACATTGACGTGAAAATTCTTCTTACACGTGACATTTATATCACCGGAGAATCCACGGGAACATGTCGGTGATCGACTGTAAAATCACTATTGCACCAGCTACTCCTCCGCGTACCGGCGGATGATGTGGTGGTAGTGGTACATTGAGGAGACTTCGGTGTAGATTCCGGCAGCGGAGGAGCATTAGTCTCCACCGGATCTGCCATATCTCGGAATGATTTCCACAGGAAATGGTGTTGCTCATCTTTGTTTTTCCACTTCTCCTTTCAATCGACGGTCATGTTTGTTTTCGGCGAACGTGGGGGAGGAAAAGGAGGAAGGAACAGGTAAGTTTTTTTTTAACAGATATGTAAAAATACTTGTATAAGTAAATTTCTTAAAAATGATAAATTTACTAAGTTGTCATCCTCAAATGTATTATATATATGTGTGTGTATGGAGGTTCCCGTACAAAGTATTTTTTTTAAAGCATAACAAGCAAGGGGAATGCACCACATGTACGATAATAATTTCATAGTAGACTAATATTTGCATCATTTATGCTAGCAGAAAACACACAATAATATGATCATAAATTGTGTCGGTTTAACATTTACAACTGTGATGTTATATCATTGAAGAGTTGTAGAAACTCTCCTTGATGAATAGTTCCCGAATTCAATCAATTATAAGCTTTGGAATTCATTTCTTGCCCACATTCTTTATGAGGTCATCCCCTATTTATACGATATTTACATTCTCTTTCCTCTAACCGAATGATAGCGACATCCCTCATTCTTATTGGTCCACCCTTGCTCTTTATTCCCTTGTGGGTCCCTCTGATGGTTAGACGGTTAGTGTTTTTATTTCTTTCTTGGGTCTCCTTTATTCCTTCTCATTTAGGTCTTAGTATGAGATATTTTATCATACGTCGTCAAGTCCCCCTAGCCAATTTGATTTTTCCGTTTAAAAATTAATTTGACTATAAAAAGTTTCTTTATCACTTTTCAGAGAGCATCATGAGTGTTTTTCTCAGAGGTCAAATCGACCTTGTTGCTTTAGTTACTTGGGATGTGTGAGTGCAGGCCCTTTCGGTCTTCCGAATGTCCCATCCATCAAACCCATGACCTTCCCTTGGACGCCGTTATTTATCCCCTTTCACCTTTTATCTTCCCGCCTTTTCTATAAAAGGGGGAAAAAGTTTCACTTTCTCCTATCACTTTCTATTTGCTTCCCATCACTTCCTTTGTTATTGAGCTGCTTCAGTTCTACAAAGTTCACCTTTCTCAAGTCCATCCCCTGGGGATGTGCCGTATTAGGCTTTTCGAATTTTGTTGCATTGCCATGAAGCATGATCCGTCAGTCGCTATCTTTCATCATTTTTACAAGTTGTTTCTAAAAGACAGTTGGTTTTCTTTTTCCAAGCGTCCCGGACTGACTCCTCATGCCAAAGAGACTCCTCAAGGATTCCGGGGATGGAAGGAATTTTTTTTATATAAGTGTCCGGATGGTTCCGGCGAGTATGCGTGTTCGGTCCCTTCGTCTGGCCGTGGTTGATGTTCCCCCCAATTTGGACGCTTTTAAGAAAACCCCAGTTTTCTCTCTCATGACCTCTCGTCCGACCGATATCCAAGAAATTCCGGAGCATGCCCTAGTCGGGATTGGCATGAGCCGGAATTGGGGAAGGATTGACCGGATTCCAGTTTATTCCATTGGGAAAGAACGTAAGTGTATGTTGTTCCATACTCTTGCCAATGGATGGTGCCTTTTCTTTTCTTTTTCTCTTTCTTTTGTGTTTATAACCATTGTGTTTTATTTTCTCTGTTTGCAACAGTTACTGGTTATTATGATGTGTTTTTTTCGGAGACCTTCAAAGCTCTTGCCCGAACCTATTTGAATGTGGGACCGGGTGAGAGGAACGTTCTTGAAATCTTTCATGAATGTTTCTTTTTTCCTCGTGCTAGTCTACAAGAGGCCGTAGACCTAGAGGCTGGTTAGTTGACATGAAGTGTTGTTCAGCCTTCTTTTTTTTTTTTTTGCTTTGTATGTCTTTCTAGGAGACCATGGTGCGTCTGGGGTCCAAGAGGACAATATTGTGGAGACTCCTCTCATAAGGACCAAAGCTTCCGGAGGTGGTTCTAGGGGGGATGTAATTTCTCCCCGGAAGAAAAGGCGAAAGCTAACTGAGTCTTATGCCGTCGGCAAGAAAATTCCCGGGGTGAGTCCTGAAGTGTGGACTATACTCACGCAAAGACAAGATGCTTTTGACATTATGTAGCTTCCTGTTATCAATACTCTTGCTTCCTTGGCCGACCAACCGGATCTCAAGGAGATAAGAGATGTTCTTGCCATTAAAGACTAATCTTGATTGTTGTTTAGGCCTGCGTGCCTTTATTTTTAATGTGATTTGTAGCATGTTCATGTATCAAGACTTATTTTCTTTGAATGTACTTTGTCTCTTTTGATTGTGCTTTTCTTCTATCTTCATGTGTTGTTTTTTGCTCGCAATTGTCACACCCCAACCGACGGCGGATTATACGTCGGGGCGGACGCGGTTGTTCAATAGCACAAGGTTGACTATTAAAGTTTCAATATTTCATTAATAGATAGATTCAAAGGTTTAATACAAAGGAAATAACAAGTATACAACATTTATTTAATAAGTAGTCTAGGTCCAAAGCGTCCTATGTGATCACAAACAAGTCTCATGATGTAGAACCTGAAACATGTGAAAGAATCTGTCAACTACAAAATAGTTGGTGAGATACAAAGGTTTTGACACAGTTTAACAAGTATTTGGAAAGAATTACAATTCATTATGATATATGCATTCTATAATGTAAGTATGAGAAACAAGTATCTTAAACATTGTGCATATCAACCCTCCAACCAAGTTTAGGCATAACCCGCAGGTTACCCTTATAAGTCTCAAGTTTAAAAGTTTAATTCAGTAACAATCACCAAGGGCTCCCCCCGAAGGGTCAATCAATCAAGGTGGATTGGTCAAATGCAATAGATCTATCATTGTTACTATAGGCTTGATCAAAGTTAATGAATATGCTAGTTTTAAGTTTAATCTAAGCATACAAGTCTCAAGTTTAACATAAGAATAAGCATCTAGTCATAGTTTGTACAAGAATTGTATAAGTTTAAAGTTTTGAACATGTTTCACCCCAAAAGTATAGAAAGGAAAAAGGGGCTAAGTATACTCACTTGGATTGATGAAAAGTATCCGACACGGATAAGTATTTGCAAGACTTTGAGGGAGAATATCCTCATAATAAGCCTAAGAATGCAAGTCTAAAGATTTAAGTTTGCTTCTACAAGTCTAAGGCAAAAGATCTAGGATTTCATGATTCGACTAGGGTTCCAAGTGGGAGATGGGGACGATTGTGTTTATAAGGTTTAAATGAATTTCTAATTATGGTTTCACAAGACTTGAATATCAAAGTTTAATAAATTTATAGATTAGAATAATTATTAATTAAAATAATTATTTAAAAGTCTTCACAATTATTAATTACACAAAATCGGTAATAATAATATAAGATAGTTTTCTAAGTATTTATAATTTAATAAATTAAGTGCAAGACTAAATAATTATTAAAGATAAATATTTATTAAGGTCAAATAATTATCTATAACAATAATTATTTTATTTAATCCATATAAATCATTTAATATTTACTTAAGTATTTAAGTGTCACGCGTTTATTTTACAATTTATCTTGAAAATAAATAATGTTTACAATGTAGTTATAAGTTGAATTGAATAATACGTAATTATAAGTTTATAAAAGGTTAAATAGGATTTCCTATTAAGCTTATATTTTTAATTGTAAGTTCATAGATGTTTTTAAAATTTAAATGAAAGCATAAGTCTATAAAGCCTTAAATGATAAGTTTATAAAGTTCTATGTTTTTTTTTAAATTATAAGTTTATAAATACCCTAGAGTGTAAATATAACCATGAGTTTATAAAATCCTAAATTATAAGTTTATAAGTATTCTAAGTTCATATATAAGTTTATAAATGTTTTAATATTAAAGCTTTTATTTAAGTTTTTATAAAGTTTATAAATTTAGAAAATATTTGTTTATAGATGAATACAAGTTTTCAGTTTTCTATAAAACATGGGTTTTATAAGATGTACAAGTTTCTAATTTAATAAAACATCTCTTGTTTAGACATAAGTGTTTATAAAGTTTAAAAAAAATATTTTTAAACTTTTTAAATATTTAGTACTATTCTTATTATAAACTCAATTAAATTTTATTTAATTTTAACAAAAAGTACAGGACATCAAGGTATAAATAAAATTCATTTTTGAGTTTATAAAGGTTTAACATCAGTTATAAAAATTATTAGGATTTTTAGAATTAATTAAAAAGTCCCCAAAAAATGAAAATTACAAACTGGGGCGCGACTGGATCGAACCCGGGTCACTGACCGGGTCGAATCATACAACCACACACTAACCATCCCGGCTACGGGGCTCGCTGTTAGTTTAATCGAAAAGGAAACTTAAAAACACAATCCCGGAATCGCCCCCTTCTCCTTATGAACCCTAGTTTCTTAATCCCCCGAATTCGAACTGATAATCCCTCTGCCACTGTAAATTGGCAGAGGGCAATTGACTATGAACTGGAAACGATGAAGATGAGTGTTCGAATTACCTGAAACAGTGGAGAAACGGGTGAGAACGGGTCTGGACCTCCGAGTCGGCCGTCGCGAGTTCAAGCTAGTAATGCCGACTTGTTTAAACCGAATTGAGGTTTGAGAATGTTTGAGGGTGATTTCGTAGGTCGATTACAACTGATATTTATAGTTGATTTCATCGATTAATGACGAATTAGGTGAGAAGGTTACGTTTGAGTCTTAACGGATTGAATTCGAATTTACGCGTGGTTAGCATTGAATTCGACCATTGAATGTTGTCTGGCAAGGGTCGCATGCGGGAGTCGAACCCGAGGTTCACTGAATCTGGACGGGATTTCGCGTTTTCGAATAAAAAGGTTGAAACCCGGGCTGTGCGAGACTCGAACCTGGGACCGATTTTGGGTCTCGGATGTTTAGTGAAATGGCAAGACAGGCCCTCGGAGTTTCACTGCATTGACACTTTATGTTTTCTAGTTTAAAACAAGTTTCGGAAATTGACAGTTTTAATCCCTGAGCTTTTGTAAAATAATTGAAATAGATTTATTTTATAAAATCTAATAAATCTCATATGTTTATATTTATTTTTATTAATATCCAAATAAATGTTATTACTTTAAAACTTTATGAGATATTTTATAAGATTATTAGTTTATAAGTTTAAATATAAAGTTAATTTTAATTATAAATCATAAAGTTTTAAGAATTTAACATACCCCTATGTGTATTTTAAATAAGCCTTATATATATACATATATATATATATATATCTCAAGTATAAATGTTTTTCTTAAATATATTTAAATCAAATCAATATTTATTATTTAAGAAATAGTTTTTAATAAAATTTCAGGTTCAGAATCGATAATACGTGCAATGGTTTTGGAAAAGATGTGTCGGAATATCTTGGATATTACAGCAATACTCCATATATACAACTTATTCAGGATTTTTATAATGCCGGACACATGGTCCGGACTGTTATCATGTCGTATGCATTGATCCGGTCTTTTCAAAGTGTTAGCTTAAAATCCAACCTTTTTATAATGTCGAACACGTGGTCCGGTCTTTTATTGTGCCAGATACGTTGATCCGGTCTTTTTAAAGAGTTGGATTAAAATCCAATCTTTTTATAATGCCGGACACGTGGTCCGGTCTTTTATTGTGTCGGATACGTTGATCCGGTCTTTTTAAAGTGTTGGATTAAAATCCAATCTTTTTGTAATGCCGGACACGTGGTCCGGTCTTTTATTGTGCCGGATACGTTGATCCGGTCTTTTCAAAGTGTTGGATTAAAATACAATATTTTTATAATGCCGGACACGTGGTCCGGTCTTTTATTGTGCCGGATACGCTGATCCGGTCTTTTTAAAGTGTTGGATTAAAATCTAATCTTTTTATAATGTCGGACACGTGGTCCGTCTTTTATTGTGCCGGATACGTTGATCCGGTCTTTTATTGTGCGGTCTTTTTAAAGTGTTGGATTAAAATCTAATCTTTTTATAATGCCGGACACGTGTTCCGGTCTTTTATTGTGCCGAATACGTTGATCCGATCTTTTTAAAGTGTTGGATTAAAATCCAATCTTTTTATAATGCCGGACACGTGGTCCGGTCTTTTATTGTGCCGGATACGTTGATCCGGTCTTTTTAAAGTGTTGGCAGGTTAGTTTTAACATTCAACTGAGATTTCATTCATATCTTAGCAAATTTGCTTTCATTTGTAAACAGAAAATAGGGCAACAGAAACAATATGTAGCATTTCCTGAGTTGTGCTACATTCCATGTTCTGGGCACATTTGTTTCATCCAACCTGATTAAAGAGTATGCTCCTTTTCCTAGAGATTGTTTGATTTGGTAGGGTCCTTCCCAGTTGGGTCCTAACTTTCCTCCAGGCTCACCTCATTGTTTCTAAAAACGTATTCGCCGGGGTGGAACTGATGAAGAACGACATTCTTGTTATAGTACTTGGCCAGAACTTGTTTATATTTGGCCTCTTGGATGATTGCTTGTTCCCGTCTTTCCTCCAAGAGATCTAAATCCAGTCTTAGTTCTTGGTCATTATCCTGGTCATTTGTCGCGGCAACGCGCATTGTTGGCACTCCCAATTCTACTGGGATCACTGCTTCATGTCCATAGGTTAGTGGTCTCTCCGTTGCTCGTTTTAGGAGTGGTACGATGGGCCCATAACACGCTGGGTATCTCATCAACCCATGAACTTCCCCTGGCTGAGAGCCTGGTTTTTATACCTTTCAACATGCTCTGATTGATTTGCTCCACCTGCCATTTCCCTGCGGGTGAGCGACAGATGTAAAGACTTGTTGTATTCTCATCTCTTCACACCATCCGGCTAGTGACTCAAATTGTGTCCCATTATCGTTGACCAGGTACAAAAGGAGGCCAAATCAGCATATTATGTGATCCCACACAAATTTTTTGACCTGGGTGGTGGTGATTGTTGCTACTGCCTTAGCCTCCACCCATTTGGTGAAGTAATCCACTGCGACGATCAGGAACTTGATACGTCCGGGTGCCTCTGGGAATTGCCCGACGATGTCTATCCCCCACCTCTTGAAGGGCCATGCCCCGGTGACTGGTATGAGGTCGTTCTTGGGCCTTAGTGTTTTGGGAGCATACTTTTGACAGCTAAGGCACTTTTGCAAAGTCTGCACTGCGGTGATGTGCATTCCTGGCAAGTAATATCCTATGTTCATTAATTTAGCAACTATCATTCTTGGACCTACGTGCATCCCGCAGGATCCTTCATGCACTTCTTTAATCAACGATTCTGCTTCTTTTTGACCAACACATCTTAATAAAGGTCCCAAGAAGGTTCTTCGATAGAGCTGGCCTTCCACCAGTTGATATTATAATGCCTTGGTTCGCATCTTTTGTGCTTCTGCTCTATTCTCTGGCAAAGTTCCTTCCTTTAAATATGCCACGAAGGGTGTCATCCATGTCCAACCACCGTCATCAAGGTGGCTAAACTCCTCGATACAAACGGAGGGCCTTTCCAACGCTTGTACTCGTATTTCTTTTGCTAGATGAGCAAATTGGACTGATGCTAATTTACTCAGTGCGTCTGCCTTCCGGTTTTGACTCCGAGGAATGTGCTTTACGCTGCATTCTTGAAATTGAAGCATCATTTCCGTAACCTTTTTTAGGTATTCGATCATCATCTTCCATTTGGCTTCGTAGATCTTATTCACTTGATTAGCTACCAGCAACGAGTCCACATGTGCTCGGACATGTTGGGCCTTCATGGTTACTGCCAATTGCAGTCCAGCTAAGAGGGCTTCATATTCAGCTTCGTTGTTTGTACTCTTGAAATTCAGCTTTGTTGCATATGTCATCTCCACCCCCTCTAGGCTAAGTAGCATGAGTCCAGCCCCGGACCCTTCCATGCTAGAGGCCTCGTCGGTGTATAACGACCACCATTGAGGTGCCATAACTTGTACCGCGACTATAACCGGGTCATTAGTGATTTCCGTCTCCCGTCCTTCCGGTGTTTCCGTGAGGAAATCGGCAATGACTTGCCCCTTTATCGCAGTTCAAGATTTGTGTTTCCAAGCAGAAAGCACCCAGTTCTACGGCCCACTTGGCTAATCTTCCGGACAACTCCGGTTTTCTCAGTATTTGTTGTTGAGGCAAATTTGTGAGTACCTCCACCGGATGAGCTTGGAAGTATCTACGCAACCTCCGGGAGGCATGTACTAAGGACAGGGTTAGTTTTTCTAGCAAGGAGTACCGTGTTTCCAGATATGTCAATACTCGACTGACGTAATAGATGGGAGTTTGCACTCCTTCTCTTTCTACCATGAGTACGACACTAACGTCCGCATCTACTGCGACTATGTATGCCTTTAATTTTTCCTTTTCCATTGGTGCTGTGAGAGTAGGAATTTTGCCAGGTACAGTTTAAGCTGCTGGAAAGCTTCCTCTACCTGGTCCGTCCATTAGAATTGTGCCTTATTGAGGCAATTTTTCAAGGTTTGGACGAAAGGTAAAGATCTTTCTGCATGTTTGGCCATGAAACGATTTATTGCCACCAAAAGCCCATTCAACGCCTGTACATCCTTTAGGGAAGATGGGGAAGGCATCCGGGTGATGGCTGAAACCTTATCCGGGTTTGCCCGGAAACCTTCCTTGGTGACCATGACTCCGAGGAATTTTCCTTCTTCCACCCCAAACGAACATTTTCCTGGATTTAACATTATCCGGGATTCTTTTAACCTCTTAAATGTCTCAGCGATGTCAGCTAGAAGGTCTGTTTCATCGTGACTTTTGATGACTAAGTCATCAACGTAGATCTCCGAATTTTTACCAATTTGAGGTTCAAATACTTTGTCCATGAGCCTTTGGTAAGTAGCCCCAACATTTTTTAACCCGAATGGCATTTTGGTGTAACAAAATACGCCAATGTCTGTGATAAAAGCTGTTTTCTCTTTATCATGTTCGGCCATGGGGATCTGATGATAGCCTTTATATGCGTCTAAGAAGCATTTAAAACGGAAGGGAGCTAATGAATCAATTTTTAAATCAATCTCCGGTAAAGGGTATGCATCCTTAGGACATGCACCGTTCAAATTCTTGTAATCTATATACATGCGCCATGCACCGTTCCCTTTTTTTATACCATTACTGGATTTGCTATCCATGTAGGATAATGAACTTCTCGGAGGATACCTGCGTTAACCAGATCCCGGACTTGATCCACGGCCGCCCTACTTCTATCCGGACTTGATCCACGGCCGCCCTACTTCTATCCATGCACCGTTCAAGGTCTGGTAGTATGTGCTGATGTGAATCCCCCCGGTGTGGTATAAGTTGTTTCTTCAAATGTTAACCGGTTCCGGAGTTCTGTCAGGCGTATATCCTTCCAAAATTGTTCATCCATACGAACCCGGCGCTGTTGCTCCATCCACCATTCATTTCCTGTGAGTAAAGGCGTGGTTTAGGGAATAGACCCAGGGATAGGCGGGATGCCGGAGCTGGGAATAGGAGGGATTCCTTCAGTGGAAACAAGGGATTGTGACAAATTGTATATGGGCATTCATGGTGTGGTGGAATGTGGTAAACTAGTAGTTAGTGTGGGTTGCGGGATGTCACGATTCACTTGGGTAGAAGTGGTAGTTGGGATCGGAGGATGAAGGAAACGCACGCTGAGAAAATGAGTTAGGCATATTAACATGCGAAGTGTGAGGATGAGATGTTGTTGCTGCCAACAGGTCTACTGAGCGGCGTTGGACCTGTTCCAAACGCTCTTTTAGTGACAAAGTCGTAGAAGCATAAGCATGAGACTGTATATCTCCTGCTGGTGCTCCCGCGTTTTCCATGTGATTCCTTTCGTCGTCTGATTCGCAACCTGACTGTATGTTATCCATTGCAAGCAAAGATTGTACTCGGGACACCGTTGTAACTATTGTTCGACCGCAGATGGCGCCAATGAAGAGTTGTAGAAACTATCCTTGATGAATAGTTCCCGAATTCAATCAATTACAAGCTTTGGACTTCATTTCTTGCCCACATTCTCTATGAGGTCATCCCCTATTTATAGGATATTTACATTCACTTTTCTATAACCGAATGATAGCGACAGCCCTCATTCTTATTGGTCTACCCTTGCTCTTTATTCCCTTGTGGGTCCCTCTGGTGGTTAGACGGTTAGAGCTTTTATTTCTTTCTTGGGTCTCCTTTATTCCTTCTCATTTAGGTCTTAGTATGAGATATTTTATCACACGTCGTCAATCATATCATATAATTATACTTGTTAATAACCATCACAGTTTTCACGTAGTGGATTACGTTTTTCTCTAAAAATATCATTTTCTAAAATATAGTAATAATATATACTTAAATTAAACATAAAAATATGCTCGATTTAATGGTATAGTTTTATTTTAAATAATGTTGCATAAAAATTTATTTGAGTTTAAAAAAGACGGTGAAACTAAAATTAATGTAAAAGAAAAGTTAACAAAATGACAAAATCTTCATTTTACCAATTTTAGCCATTAATTAGAGTTAAATGTAGTTTTCCTTGATGAGGTTTGAAGAAAGATACTACATGTGTCACCCACTTTTCTTTTTTAGCAGATTGCGTCCCTTACACTAACAAACATTAAAAATTCTGTTAACATTTTTATAAAATAACGTTTATACCCCTCTAATAAAAAATAAAATTATCTAACAAACATTTTGGAATGTCGGTAAGCTCCTGTTAATCACGACGGTTTCAATTGGTCCACGCATTCCCTTAAGAGTTAAATGACATTTTAACCCATATATGAGATGGTTTTTCTCATATAAGTTGACCATCTTCTTTTCAAAGATAATTTTATATTTTCTTAACTTATGTTTTCTACGGTTTGAGTTATTTATTTTGAGGCTCTACTTCAACAGCGCAACTTCGTCACAAAAGGTCGCTTAACTTTTAGTTTTTTTATGATTTTAAGTTCTATAACATTTTAATTTTAGATTTTTTTTGCTGTTATAACTTCTAAATTATGATGTTTTACAAAATTTCGAGTGTATCATTATGATGTGCTTTTGTTTATATATGTTTCGTTATAAATTTCATTGTAATGTACAAGTAATCGAAGCATGAACGTACAAGCCGCCTAAGTTGCTTTTAAGGTTTTCTTTTCATTTTTTTCCTTCTCTTACATGTTTTATAAAATTCGGGATTTGCAGTTTCCACGTGATTTTTTTTATCTGCGTTTCTATATGAATTTTTTTGCGGGTTGACTAATGGTGTATAAGTCGTAAAAATCGAGGCTTACAAACTCTAACACTTAACTCATACCGACCAAACAACATTAGTAACGACGTCGTCAAAGAACGCACCCCACCTTTGTTCATCGTCAAAGAACACCCCGGCATACCACACCACCGGCCGCCACCACACCACCGTAAAGGACCATGTCCACCATCCTCACACCATCTCCACCATATCCACCATCATCGACTCGTTTGTGAAATCTGTTTATGTAGCAACCATATGGGTGATACTGAAGTTATTTTTAACTTCTATCGATTTCGATTCCAAACAATGCGTCATCCCACTACCAATCCATCTCCGATGACAACCTTCCAACGAAGCTCTTCCCTCACTACACAACAGTTGAATACGAACCCTAAAACGAGAGACCTCTTTTGCATGCTATCCATCAGGTGTTTTTCTTTGTGGTGGATACTTGCATGATTTAGGAGGAAATTGGGTTTTTGATATAAGGGCTTTCGAGGGTACTTGCAAGTTATCCCTCAGGTGTTCTACTTTGTGGTGGAGATGATGATTTTTTTTTGAACGGCGAATATTGAATGTTGTGACGTCGCACCCCCGTTACATGGGAGAGCCTCGTCCAACTCCGGCCAGTATGTTGTCTTAACCGGGCCCACTTGACGTCAGAGTTGGAGAGTTTTCAAGGAAAAATCCCACCCAATACGGCCCCTTCCAGGCTTAAGGGAGAGCCGAGGCTCGAACCCTTCCGAGTGGAGATGATGATTTGGGGGAAATAGGGGGAGCAAACGAAAATGAAGAGCATATGGTTATGAGTTAACAAAAAAGTTTTCAGCTGCCACTTTTAGAGACAAAATGTGTTAAAAGAAAGAAAAGTGGGTGAGCCAACATGTTAAAGGTTTGAAAGTTGGATTAAAGCTGATTTTTTTTACCAAACTTCAAGGACGAAAACTACATTGAACTCAATTAATTAAGTTCTAAATTAATTTTAGCCTTTAGATTAGTTTGATCAAAGGCTTAAATTACTTTCTATATTTTTTAGGGAAATTGACTTTGTACTTGAACCCTCTCTCTATATATGTGTGTGTATAAAAGAAACAGGGCATGAAGTCGAATTGCCCTTTTGACAGTTCACTTTGCTTATTTGGTCTCAAAAGCCGGTTAACCGGTAAAAAAACAAGCAAGAGCTGTTATTAACCGGTTTTTCTCTAATTTTCATCGGTTTTATAATTTCATAAAGAAGGAACACGTAAGATACACATCATTTCCATTAACGTTATAGCCCTCATGATCAAACTTAACTTGAACAACTATATAAAAAGACAAAAAATATTTCCCTTTGGGAGTTGTGTTTTGGTTGTGTTTCTCTTGATATTACTTGAATCTAGATTTAGTTGAAACAATAGTTTGATCAAAGGTGAATAAGCAATTTGTTCTAGCTGATTCTTAACAGATGATGGAAATGTCTTTCTCCTAAATTAATACTTTTGGATTGAAAATATCATACCCACATTTATTTATTTTAGTTATCCTCCTAATCAACACTGTCCATATATAGTGGGGAAAAATTTTGCGGCTTTGGAAATTTTGGGCTGTGTGGTGCACACTTCACACATAATTGAGGACTACCTTGCTGACAAAATAGAATTTCAACATAGATCCAAGAAATAAAAAAGAATAAAATTCTGAAGCTTTACACTCAGTATTTTAGCAATTCCAAATATTAAAACAGAGCTAACTTTAGTTTTTGTAATAATATTTAGCATACTGAATATTAGATATTTTGAGTGTTATTTGATCTTTTAACTGTTTTGTGAGCTCACATGATTATGTTCCCACAATAGTCTGGATGGACACCCATCCCCCTATTTAGTCCTTCTAGGGTTTTGTGAGTGAAAAATATTAATAAATAAAATTCTTAAATTTTATGTGTATTTTTTTAGGATAATTACTATTTAATTTAATTTAAATTTTATTTACTATTTAAATAAAAATAAAAGTTATATAATTAAATTTTGAAGTTTCTTATATTCAACGATAATTTAAAATAAATATGTTTTATTAGTATAACTAGTTTAAATCTCGTGTATACACACGGAGTAAAAAATATCAATAAATAAATTTTTAAAATTTTTATGTGTATATTTTACATGTGTAAAATTATATCATATACTAACGATAGAAAACAAAACTCAAAATATATAAAAACTAATATATAATTGAGTTTCGAAAATACATGAAGTACTATTTAATTTAATTTAATTTGATTTTCATTTATTATTTGATTGAAAATAAAAGTTACATAATTAGATTTCAAAGTTTCATAAGGGATAATTTAAAATAAATTTATTTTATTAGTATAATTAATATTTTTTTAAATATATATTATTATTAAAAGATGGAGGTGCAATTAATAAAAGAGAGAGGTGAGAAAAAAAATGATGAGAATGAATGTGGAGGTGACACGTGACATGGAAAAACCTATATTTATTATATAGTAAAAATTTGTATTTTTTTAATATATTATTAATAAAAGATAGAAGTTTATTTAATATAATAGATATGCGTAAAAAAATGATGAAAATAAATATAAAGACGATACGTGGCATGAAAAAACTCCGTTTTTGCTCACTGTAGTTTGACAATTTTAACCTTTTGTCCCTATAGTTTGAAAATCATTTTCCTGCCTAACACTAACTCTGTTAAATACTTCAGTTAAAAAAGCCATTTTAGCACACACAAAAACGAACACATAACCGTCCACCACACCCACCACTGGCAACCACCACCATCGCGGGCCAACACCTTCCTCCTAAACCCACCCACCACCTCCTCTAACCACCCCCACCACTGTCCTCCTCTAACCACACCCACCACCGTCTATTTCATCTCCGGCACACCACCCACACCACCGTCTGCTTGCCGCCACCTCTTCTAACCACCCCCACCCCACCTCTTCTAACAAAAACTATGACTTTCGTCTCCAACTGAACGGTTGAACCCACCACAGGAGATGTTTGGTAGTGAAAAGTAAATTTATTATTCTATTCACATGTACTGGAAATATTTTATAGTAGTTTTTTTTAACAATATTTTTATAGTAGTTATAGAGAGATGATATTAAGATCAAGCGGTATTCCACACCGCCCCCTTGATGGCGTGAGGGGGTGCGTGAGTGGTTTAAGTGAAGATCTTCACGGGAAGGAGAGGAGAGTGAGTGTTGTACCTTGTGTTTGTACATTTGTACCATTTATATAAAATTAATATATAATTATAAAATACATTTAATACTCACACCACCCTCATTCACTTGGGTATTTCCCTACTCTCACTCACTTGTTGTGAGAGTCGAAAAATATGATGTGGCGCCATGTGGCAACCACTGTTCCCTTACTTGAGTCTCACTCACTTGAGTATACCACATGCTCTAACTACGAACGATCATATTGATGCCTCAACTCTGAACAACCAACTACTTCACTAAATGATGGTATGGCTCCGTTATTTATATGTTTTTTTTATTTTTTTAGATAGCAGATGGTCTAGCGGTCGGAGGACTTTGTTATCTTAATCGGGCCCAGAGTCCCCACCCCGGTTCGAACCACACTCCACAGGAGGAAACTCACAACTGAAAAAACTCATTGACTTAACCTGGAAATTTTTTTGTCCCAAGCGATACTTGAACCCTTTAAAGCGTGATGCTTTATAGAATTCGGCATTTGCCATTTTCACGTGCTTTTTTTTTATAAGCGTTTCGATGTGATTGTTTTGGCGGGTGACTACGAGTGTAAAAGTCGTCGAAACCGAGTGTTACAAATTTTTATACTTACCCGATATCGGCAGAACATCGGTACCAACATAGTTATTATCGAAACTGATACCATTATTATTTGTTTTGGTTTTTGATCGATGTAAAACACTTTCTTATATTCTTTTTAGCATGTAACGAGTTTATTTTTTAGGTCTATGCCGGTACCGTAACAAAACAATCCGATACAGAGCAAATTTTGATCGCGTAACATGGAGAAATACCACTATTTTAGTTTATAGTCAATGGGTTGTTACTAAAAAATAATTAAATTAATAAAGAGTAAAATCAATGACCTAATTAATAGAAAGTTGTTTTATTTTTTTTAACGGCAAACTTTTATTCTATTTTTTTGTGTGTTAGATGAGGTTAGAACCTATAACCTTTTGGTTGTGGTACTCTTTATTTACACCACTACACCCCAACCTCCCACTCAATTAATAGACGGTTATTATATTATATATTCAAACAAACTTCAATGTTGGTGTCCCTACGTCTGTTAATACACTGTAGAGTTTAGTTTTTACTCTCTAATATTTGGATATAAGTTTTTTTTAAACCGGAGTTTTATTTAAAATATAGAATTTCTTTCATATTGTAGGCTCTAGCGTGTATAGGTATGGTGACGAACTGAACTAATACCGGTTAAACATATTGGTACCGGTATTGTTATTTTAAGAACCGGTATCGGTAATTCATTTTCTGGTTTCTGGTCGATAAACACCATTTTATTTTTTTGGGTTACATCAAACAATTTTTGTGTAATGAAAGCATCGTAAAAAAATATTTTTGTTTTGTATCGTAAATTATACCAAGTGCTGGTAACATGATGAATCGAAACAAAACTGACCGAACAACATCAATACCAATATAGATATTATCAGAACCGATATCAATATTTGTTTTTATGGTTTTCGACTGTTTTAAAACCTGTGCCGCTATTCTTTTGAATTTTAATTTTATTTTATAAAGTTTTAAGTGCATTAATTTCTTTTCGTGTCCCGAAACACACATGGTTTTAATACGTACTTCTTTTATTATTTAATAAAAAAATATTATATACATAAATATGCATTTAATTTAGATCATCTTAAATGAGTTGTAAATAAATAAGAACTATTTGATTGATATTTATTTTTTATGGGACCCATTGTCATATGCACACACTAGTTTATTGTCACGTATAACACGAGTAGCCTAGAAAACTAACATTTAAATACCTAAAAATAATGCTATTTAAAACCACAAATTAAGTTTCAGTTATTTAAAATAGTGATTATATCATCATTTAAAACCATAAAACTTAAATAATATAAAGCTATATTATTAAATTTCAGATAAAATAGAGGTGAGAAAAAAATGATGAGAATGAATGTGGAGGTGACACGTGACATGAAAAAACCTTTATTTATTATATAGTTTAAATTTGTATTTTTTTAATATATTATTAATAAAAGATAGAAGTGTATTTAATATAACAGATATGCGTAAAAAAATGATGAAAATAAATATAAAGACGATACGTAACATGAAAAAACTTCGTATTTGCTCACTGTAGTTTGACAATTTTAACTCTTTTATCCCAATAGTTTAAAAATCATTTTCCAGCCTAACACTAACTCTGTTAAATACTTCAGTTAAAAAAGCCATTTTAGCACACACAAAAACGAACACATAACCATCCACCACACCCACCACTGGCAACCACCACCATCGCCGGCCAACACCTTCCTCCTAAACCCACCCACCACCTCCTCTAACCACCCCCACCACTGTCCTCCTCTAACCACACCCACCACCGTCTCCTTCATCTCCGGCACACCACCCACACCACCGTCTGCTTGCCGCCACCTCTTCTAACCACCCCCACCCCACCTCTTCTAACAAAAACTATAACTTTCGTCTCCAACTGAACGGTCACAGGAGATGTTTGGTAGTGAAAACAGGAGATGTTTGGTAGTGAAAAGTAAATTTATTATTCTATTCACATGTACCGGAAATATTTTATAGTAGTTTTTTTTAACAATATTTTTATAGTAGTTATAGAGAGATGCTATTAAGATCAAGCGGTATACAAGCCGTGAGACTCACCGTGAGACTCATTCACGGCGTGAGTGGGTATTGCACACCGCCCCCTTGATGGCGTGAGGTGGTGGGTGAGTGGTTTACGTGAAGATCTTCACGGGAAGGAGAGGAGAGTGGGTGTTGTAACTTTTTTTGTACATTTGTACCATTTATATAAAATTAATATATAATTATAAAATACATTTAATACTCACACCACACTCATTCACTTGGGTATTTTCCTACTCTCACTCACTTGGTGTGAGAGTCGAAAAATTTGATGTGGCGCCACGTGAAAACCACTGTTCCCATCACTTGAGTCTCACTCACTTGAGTATATCACATGCTCTAACAATTGTTTTTTTAAATAGAAAATAAGATATTAAGTACGAACTATCAAATTGATGCCTCAACTCTGAACGACCAACTACTTCACTAAATGATGGTATGGCTCCGTTATTTATATATTTTTTATTTTTTTTAGATAGCAGATAGTCTAGCGATCATAGGACTTTATTTTTCTTACTCGGGCCCAGAGTCCCCACCCCGGTTCGAACCACACTCCATAGGAGGAAACTCACAACTGAAAAAACTCATTGACTCAACCTATAAATTTTTTTGTCCCAAGCGATACTTGAACCCTTTAAAGTGTGATGCTTTATAGAATTCGACATTTGCCATTTTCACGTGTTTTTTTATAAGCGTTTCGATGTGATTGTTTTGGCGGGTGACTACGAGTGTAAAAGTCGTCGAAACCGAGTGTTACAAATTTTTATACTTAACCTATACCGGCAGAACATCGGTATCAACATCGTTATTATCGAAACTGATACCATTATTATTTGTTATGGTTTTTTATCGATGTAAAACACTTTCTTATATTCTTTTTGACATGTAACTAGTTTATTTTTTTGGTCTATGCCGGTACCGTAACAAAACAATCCGATACGGAGCAAATTTTGATCGCGTAACATGGAGAAATACCACTATTTTAGTTTATAGTCAATGGGTTGTTACTAAAAAATAATTAAATTGATAAAGAGTAAAATCAATGACCTAATTAATAGACAGAGTTATTATATTATATATTCAAACAAACTTCAATGTCTGTGTCCCTACGTCTGTCATAGTGTCAACTGAATACACTGTAGAGTTTAATTTTTACTCTCTAATATTTAGATATAAGTTTTTTTTAAACCAGAGTTTTATTTAAAATATAGTATTTCTTTCATATTGTAGGCTCTAGCGTGTATAGGTAAGGTGACGAAGTGAACTAATACCGGTTAAACATATTGGTACCCGTATTGTTATTTTAAAAACCGATATCGGTAATTCCTTTTCTGGTTTCTGGTCGATAAACACGATTTTATCTTTTTGGGTTATATTAAACAATTTTTTTGTAATGAAAGCATCGTAAAAAAATATTTTTGTTTTGTATCGTAAACTATACCAAGTGCTGGTAACATGATGAATCGAAACAAAACTGACCGAACAACATCAATACCAATATATATATTATCAGAACCGGTATCAATATTTGTTTTCATGGTTTTCGACTGTTGTAAAACCTGTGCCGCTATTCTTTTGAATTTTAATTTTATTTTATAAAGTTTTGAGTGCATTAATTTCTTTTCGTGTCCCGAAACACACATGGTTTTAATACGTACTTCTTTTATTATTTAATAAAAAATTATTATATAAATAATTATATAAATAAATATGCATTTAATTTAGATCATCTTAAATGAGTTGTAAATAAATAAGAACTACTTGATTGATATATATTTTTTATGGGACCCATTGTCATATGCACACACTAGTTTATTGTCACGTATAACACGAGTAGCCTAGAAAACTAACATTTAAATACCTAAAAATAATGCTATTTAAAACCACAAATTAAGTTTCAGTTATTTAAAATAGTGATTATATCATCATTTAAAACCATAAAACTTAAATAATATAAAGCTATATTATTAAATTTCAGTGTTTAAAACAGTGGTTATATCATTATAAAAAAACTATATCATTGTAGAGGAGCAAATTAAATTATGGTGGTATTGCAGCTTCGATTTGGTGGTATTATAAAACCATGGTGGTATTATAGAAAAACGGTTGTCTCATTCTGATTGGTGGAAGGACAATTTAAACTTTATGCAAGGCCTCAATGGCTATTTTGACCATAACATTCCTCTCACCCCGTGAACACACTTTCCGCCTGGCCACTGTGACACCGAGAGAGGGGTTACCGGAAGAGAGGGCGGCAGGTTGGTGGGATGGTGGTGGCGGCTGGTGGTGGTGGAGTGGGGATGAAAAGAGTTTTTTGGTCATTTAATATGATTTAACTGAAAAACTTAACGAAATTAATGAAATTGGACGAAAACTGTTAAGAAATGTAACCCCAAGGACCCATAATATTAAGGAGGGACTGAACCTGTTAATTGGGTCAAACGTCTGGAACAAAAGCTGCAGTTTACTCTTTTTATTTTATTAATTTTTGTATGGGTTAATCGGACCATCAAGCATAAATACGTTTCCTAGCTAAGTGGAGGGCGTGGATCATGGCTCGTGTCTCCTCGGCTAGAGCCTCGGTTTTACTTAATGGGTCTCCAACCAGGGAATTTGATTGTTTTCGGGGCCTAAGGCAAGGGGACCCGCTCTCTCCTTTTCTATTTATCATTGCAATGGAGGCCTTAACCTGCGTAATGAATAGGGATTCATCTCTTGGGCTTTATCAAGGTATTAAATGCACCCAGAACGGGCCCCTTTTAACACATTTTTTGTATGCCGATGATGCCATGTTTCTAGGGAACTGGTCTGCGACCAATGCCAAGAACTTATGTCGGATTCTTCGGGGCTTTTATTTTGCCCCGGGCCTCAAGGTGAATCTATATAAATGTCAAATTTATAGTGTTGGGGCTGAAAATCAAGAATTAAATCAGTTGGCCGATATTCTGAAGTGTCAAGCAAGTTCCTTTCCGTTCAAGTTCTTGGAGCTGTAAGTCGGTGCTAATATGAATCTCGTGAAAAATTGGCAACCGGTTGTGGACTCATTTAAGAAACATCTCTCAACTTGGAAAGGTAAGAACTTATCATTTGGTGGTCGAATTATATTGATTAGGTCGGTTCTCAATGTGCCCCCTTTATATTATTTTTCCTTATATAAGGTGCCCAAAGCAGTTTTGTCCTCCCTGAATAGTTTGAGGAGGAAGTTTTTGTGGGGAGGGGGGCTTTGGATAAAACAAAGGTGTGTTGGGTGGCTTGGGACAAGATGATTTCCCCCCGGAGGTATGGCGGGTTGGGGTTGGGGTCACTGCGTAAATCAAATATGGGGTTGTTGGCTAAGTGGTGGTGGCGGTTCAAAGTTGAGGAGAATGCACTATGGAGGAAGGTAATATGGGCTCTACATCAGAATTCTCGCCAATGGAGCTTTTTTCCGGTTAAAATCTCAACTCATGGGGTGTGGAAGCAGATCCATGGGTTGGATAGGCAGCTTCTTCAGGTTGGTGTGGACCTGTCAAAACTGTTTAAAGGAGAGGTTGGGTGCGGGAGGTCTATACATTTCTGGAAAGATTGTTGGTATGATTCAATCCCATTGTCAGAATCATATCCTGCTTTATATGCAATTGAGAGGAACACAAGTTGTTTGGTAGCTGATCGTATAAGGGCTGAGGATGGCGTTTTCATGGTGAGTTGGGAATGGACGGCACCGCTGTGAGGCCCTTTTTCCTGAAAGGCCTCACTTATTGGATTTACTCATCAACACATAGCACTTTAAACGTAAGGCATTCATTAATACAGCGGAAACGATTTAATCTTCTTTACATACGCAGCGGAAACACATAACATGTCTACATACAAACTGAAACTTGTCTGAATCAACTAAAACAATAACATAGACAGGATGCCAGACTCTGGTCTTCGGGTAACTCTTCTCGCCAAGCCAAGCATCCACTTCCATCTACTGCCACCTACACTTAACTGATGTGCATACTAAAAATCAGCAACGCTGAGTGAGTTCTAACGTTTACTTTAAATCAATTTTACAAAAGATTTACTATTACATACATACTGCCCTTAAGGCCAAAACTTTACATACTTTACTTTTCAAAACATATATATACTGCCATTAAGGCTAAACTTAACACACTTTACTTTTCAAACATATATCTATACTGCCATTAAGGCTAAACTTAACACACTTTACTTTTCAAACAGTTTAAAACGTATAATAAACCGTCAATTCCTCTTTACTGTACTGCCCTCATGGCTTACATCCATGAACCGACAAGTACCTGGTCAATGCCCCCATGATCAACGACCATGAACCGACAATACCGCTTATCCGTCAATTCCTTGTCACTACTGTACCGCCCCCATGGATTCATCCATGAACCGACGAGTACCTGGTCAATGCCCCCATGGATTCATCCATGAACCGACAATACCCTGGTCAATGCCCCCATGGCTCACGTCCATGAACCGACAATACCGCTTAACGCTAAGGGGAGGTTGCGTGGACCTCTCGAGCAACCGCCGTCACTCATCCCAGTTGTACAACCGTTAACGAACCACAAAGGTTCTTACTAATGGGTAGAACCCATATCTGACATCTTGTACAAGTAACATCTGTCCCAAGGACCTTTATAGCTGGTACATATTCCCGAAGGAAAACTGTTCTCTTTACTGTTCACTTTACTGTTCATAAATCTTTCTGTAAATCTTGTTCATAACTTAACATATATCATGCCTTTGTTTATGTATATAAAAATATAGTAAACGCTTGCCAAATGATATATCTTTGCTTTTACTGAAATATATCTTAACACATATATCATGCCTTTGTTTATGTATATAAAAATATAGTAAACGCTTGCCAAATGATATATCTTTGCTTTTACTGAAACATAGCTTATCATAAAATACATCTTATTTTCTGAAACATAGCTTATCATAAAATATATCTTACTTTCTGAAACATAGCTTATCATATATATCATGCCTTTGTTTATGTATATAAAAATATAGTAAACGCTTGCCAAATGATATATCTTACTTTACTGAAAACATACTAGCACATATATCATGCCTTTGTTTATGTATATAAAAATATAGTAAACGCTTGCAAAATGATATATCTTACTTTACTGAAACATACTTTTGCCTCTTTTAAACCTTTCACTAAAACATAGCTTTTCTCCTCAGTTTATAATATATAAAATATAATAAACACTTTACACTAAGTATGCATACCACCCCTAAAGAAGGCAAAAAGGGGATTAGAACTCACTTGGTATCTTAGCGGGGATGTCCTACTGGAATCTCACACAATCTGTACAATTATAAAAATTCGTCACATATCAGACTCATCAAAACTTCCTAGTTTCGGTACCTGCAGACCTATCGAAACTCCTAGTTTCGATACATGCTGACTATCGAAACTCCTAGTTTCGATACATGCTGACTATCGAAACTCCTAGTTTCGACATATGTTGACTATCGAAACTACCTAGTTTCGATACATGTGACCTATCGAAACTCCTAGTTTCGGTACAGGTTGACTATCGAAACTTCTAGTTTCGATACATGTCCTAGACCTATCGAAACTTCTAGTTTCGATACATGTCCCAGACCTATCGAAACTTCTAGTTTCGACCTGCGCAGACCAGCCTTCTTCCCCGTGAAAAACCCTAACTTTCGCATGCAGGTCCGACCTTGTCAAGATCCGGACTTTTTTACATTCAACACGTTTGTTTTTCGTTTAAGAACTCAAATCTTTACTTTTCTTTCGGTTTCATCCGCAAAAACACCATCTTTTTACTCAAAACCCGAAAAACCCCAAAATGAAGAAAAACTCAGATCTAGGAGAATCGGTTACCTGTAAACGCTTCCTTTTCGTTGATAAACACTCACGAGACTCTTGCTAACGATCCTTGAAGCTCACTCCGAAAACCGGGACTTTCTCTCTCTAAGCTCTCTCTCGCTTTCTCTCTCTAGAATTCCGAAAATGGTGTTGGAAATGAGAGCTTTTGGCTGATCTTGAGGCTTATAAGGGCCCGACCCTTGCCCCTTTCGGCCCATACACCCCGGCCCAAGCCCGCTTCCTTTCTTTTTATTTAAGTTTTAATTCCTCGTGAATTCTCTCGTGCTCTAAAACTCGGGATGTTACAACCGCCTTCTTCGTCAACTGAACTAGAAGAGCTGCAGGGTCTTTCTCTTGCGCTGTCTTCTGTGTCCCTCTCCCCTTCGGCTGATAAATGGAGGTGGGTCATTGACGACTCAGGTTGGTTCTCGGTTTCGAGTTTAAAACATAGGTTGGACTCGACTCTTTTGACTACCCCTGATTACGCTTTCGTTTGGAATAACTGGGTCCCCACCAAGGTGGGGGTGGTGGCTTGGAGAGCAGAATTGGATAGGCTCCCGACGAAAGTGGCGTTAACTCGAAGAAATATCACTGTGCAGTCTTCATGGTGCGTATGGTGCGATGAACTTGAAGAAACAACGGAACACGTTTTCATTTCTTGTGCCTTTGCTCAAGATGTTTGGCGGGTTGTTTTTCAATGGTGTAAAATCCTCCCATTCTTTGCTTCGGATATTCGTGATCTTTTGGGTATTCCCAGATACGTTCCTGGAGGGAAGAAGGTTCAAAAAATCATTCACGTCGTCTTTCTTACAACCATTTGGAGCTTATAGGTCACAAGGAACAAAATTATATTTGAGGGCGGTGATAAATCCTTGGCGAAGATCATTGAAGACATAAAAATATTGGGGTTTTTGTGGATCGGGAGCAGATCCGGAGCCAGTTCCATCACGTGGGACCAGTGGGTTCGATTTGATATGTCTGGTTTGAGCTAGTTTAGCTTCTGGTGTTGATTTTTTGGTTTGGTGTTATGTATCTTGGTGTAATTCGCTAGCCCCTGGCTAGCTTTTGGTGATATAAAAAATTTTGTTGGTCGTTCAAAAAAAAATTAAACCATTGCTCGATCTTGACTTTTTTGGAGATCAAATTACCTGATGATCTTCGACAACTGCATTCAATAAAGCAAATTAACCTATTAGAAAAATTATATGAAACTCACATGATATTAAGTGAAGCTATGACTTTGGACCACCACATGAATGTGGCCTCCAACTTTTATTTTTTATATGTGTGATTTGGGTTGGCTTGCTGACAATGTAATATGTGGATAAGCGGAACAGAGTGGCTGAGGCCTGGGTGCTGTGAGGGATTAAGGAAGGCTGAAGTGGAAATACGAACAGTCGCCCTAGACGAAATCCAAAGGAAAAGTGACTCTGAATAAACTGGTGATGAAGAATGCAACGCATCGAAATCCAATAGACTCTTATGGTGATGTTCAGTAAATGTGCTATGCAGAAGGCATCATAATTACTGACTCTCCTCTTATGGCACAAGGACGGTGAACATAATAATTCTTGGATGTCTCTGTACTTGTTTAATATATGCAACATAGTTAGACAATTAGTTAAGTAAAACTAATAATATGTAGGTAATCTTTATGTGTCAAGGGTTTATAATAATGATATTTAAAAAAGGCTCCAAATTTTCATTTTTATATATTAAGCTTGATTAGGATCGCGAGGTGAAACCGATCATGTTTTTGTAAATGTAATAATTTTCATTTAGGGTGTTATCTAGTTACAAAATAAACATTATTATATAAAGTATGATAAAAATAATTAAATAATGTATATGTTAATAAATAAAATTAAATAAATATATAGTAGGTATAGGGAATGTATAATTTGAGAACTCTTAAATATCTTGAGAACTCCTATCAATGATTTATATTTTTTAAATTTTGTATTTTTTATATATTGTCGTGTATGTTTATGTACACAAAAAAAATCAAACTAAATTTTACAGATGTTTTTATATTTTTAAATTTTTGCCTACACTTGTGTAGTCATTTATAGGTTTTACTACCTACACATGTATAGGTAAAAATTTAAAAATGTAAAAACATATGTAAAAATTAGTTTGACTGTTTTTTATATACATAAACACACATGACAACATATAAAAAATACAAAATTCAAAAAATATAAACTATTGATAGGAGTTCTCAAGATATTTAGAGTTCTCAAATGATCCTAACCCAGTAGGTATATATATATATATATATAAATATATATATATACACACATATATATAACATAAATGTTAGGTTATGATAAAAAAGGGTTTTAAAAATAAGAAGAGTGAAAAGATTTTGGGCTTGACATGTGTCATTTTAAAAGGAGGGCGTAATTATTATTGTATAATATATCAGGTAATTGTTTAATAACAGGTTTGGTCATTGTGTAATGTCAATTATGCTCTGACCATTTTATCAAATATTTCGTGCCCAAGTTTATAAAATTACTCACAAGTCGAGTGACTTTAGCCGTAAATCACGAAAAAGTTGAGCTAAAGCTCGAAGATACTCAACTGATAATAAAATTTACAAGCTTGATTCATTTTAAAATAATAATTTTAATATACCACCTACATCATAAAGTTAAAGTTTACCTATATTATTAAATTTAATGACACGTGATAACTAAAAATATGATTTATTAATTATATGAACCACAAGTTTTTTTTAGGGAGAATTGCATATATATCCCTATAAACTTGCTTAATATCATATATATCCAAACCAAACTTTAAATATCAAATATATCCTTTCCTAATAAATTTTAACCTTAGTGACAAGTTTACCCTTCTCAAATATACTATTATTTTAAGTCTCTTTTAATTTTATTAGGTCATAAACTCAATAGCATCAATGAATTCATCTCTATATACACTACAAGAGTAACTATTCTTCAATCACCCTACAGCAGCTTCATATAATTCATCTAGTTTCGTCCAATTCCATATGCAGGTGAGTAATTTTTCAATAGGCTACATGCTACAGTAGCAATTGTAAAATAAATCAAAATTAAGTAAAAGAAAAATCACAATTTTGATTAATTTTGAGAACAATCAACGAGGCAATCATTGATTAAGTGAGTTAAAAGTAACATTTTGATTGATTTTAGTTTGTTTCACTGTTCGAGAATAATAGTCGAGGAACTAGTTTTTGATATTCATAATTATTAATTTATTGTTTAGTATGTTCATAAAAGAAATAGTAATAACCGATTTATAAATATATTTGATATTTAAGGAAGTTTAAGGATAAAATGGTCATATTATGAATTATTTCTAATAAAATATATTAAAATAGATAAATATGATATTTTAAGTATTAGGGAAGGATATATTTGATATTTAAAGTTTGGTTTGGATATATATGATATTAAGCAAGCTTGTAGGGATATATATGAAATTCTCCCTTTTTTTTAAGATGATTAATCGAATATAACATGAAAACTTAATTAGAAATGATACATTTCAATTTTCAAATAAGATGGACGGGGTTAAAAATCTTGATAAATATAAAAGAATTTGACCTTACGTTTAATTGAATATTTTTAGCTTCATCTAAATCACTGGGTACACAAAGTAATAAAATTTACATGTTTGGTACATTTAAAATAATTCTTATTATAATAAATTCTTACTATAATAACTAAATAACCATAAAAACACGTGTCAAATTGTCTCATTACCGTTATTTTTTCACCTCTATTTTCTATTAGACTCTCCGTAATTGAGGCGTGAAAACCCAAGTGTCGTCCATGTGGGCACTCTCACGGGCGTGAACACCAACCCCTATGGGCGTGAATGGGGAGTGAATTGATGGGAGGGGGCAATCCTTACCAACATCTATCCAATCACAATCAAACACATAATAATTTCTTTTTCTTTTTTTAATTAAATATTTCTTTAATTATTAAAAAATAAATATGGGGTGTGAACCACTACGCAACTTACTGATTATGGACAGTGATTGCCCCTATGCTGATGTGGCGCTGACATGGCGTGACATGAAACCAATATAAATGGCCTTAAATGAGTAGACACGTGTCAATATCTGGTGACTACTCACCCTTATTTTTTTTTCCGTTCTTTCTCCTATTAAATAGTGATATTAAATAACAATGATATCAAAAATATATATTTTTGGATATTTAATATAAATTTAATTATAGGTAGGTAATCATATCACTATGTAAATTTAATATGAAATTAAAAATGGATAGTTATAATTTTTACGTTACTTATTAATTGCGAAAATAAATTTGTATTATGGATAATTATTATATCATCAAGACTGTTTTTACATTTTAATCAACTTCATTATTTCATACAACTACATTAATAATTCGTTTCAATATTTTATCTATAATTTTTTTATTCAAACTTTGTTTATTATCAATTAAATTGATCAATCGTTTTATGATTTCTAATTCCTCATTATCAATCAGTATTTAATTTTTTTTCTTTATATATCGCACGTAATACAAGAGTTTTCTAAACTAGTAATTTAATATACCACCTACATCATTAAAGTTAACCCATATTTTAAAACTTTTGTTTGACATGTGTAGTTTAGCCAAAGAGCTGGTGGTGGAGTGATAAGGAAGATACTTGGTGTTCCTTGTGACCCAGGTTCAAATACTGCCCACCCCATTAGTTTTTACGGAATGCAAATGAGGCCTTGTTCTTAGACTGAGGCACCAGGGTTTTACCCACGCCGATCCAGGTTCGAGCCTCGGCTCTCCCTCAAGCTCGGAAGGGGCCGTATTAAGTTGGATTTTTCCTTTGATGCTCTTCAACTCTGACGCCAAGTGAACCCGATTAAGACAACATGTTAACCGGAGTTGGACGAGACTCTCCCATGTGTTGCAAGAGTGGAACGTCACAACATTCAATGTTCCCCGTTAAAAAAAACATGTGTAGTTTAGTGACACATGGTGATAAAATATGTCCTTATTTGATAACTAAAAATATGATTTATTAATTGTACGGACCATGAGGTTTTTTTTTAAATATGATTAAATGAAAACTTATTTGGAAATGATACATTTCAAATGCGTTGGGCGGATTAAAAATCTTGTAAATTGAAAAGTATATGACTTGACGTTTAATTAAATATTTTTAACTCTATTCAAATCAGTAATTACATAAACTAATAAAATTTGCAAGCTTGATAATACATTTTAAAATAATAAATTTAATATACCACCTACATCATAAAGTTAAAGTTAAACCATATTTCAAATTTCAAAGCTTTTGTTCGTCATGTGCAGTTTAATGACACGTGATAATTAACATACGTTGTGTAGCTTAATTACACGTGATAATTAACATACGTCGTTGTTATTTGATAACTAAAAATATGATTTGTTAAGATGATCACATAAATATAATTTGAAAACTTAATTAGAAGTGATACATTTCTATTAGGTTGGTGGATTAAAAATCTTGTTAAACAGAAAATAATATACCCAACGTTTAATTGAATATTTTTTAATCATACATAATTATATATAATGGGTCAATTTATCGTACGAAGGGTCCCCAAGCGTGGATTTAATACGATCTATGGTTTAAAATAACGCGGTGGCATAAACGTAAATATCTTGAAAAAAGAAGCGTTCGGGTAAAAAAGGGTATTGCCATTGGGTTGGTGGCCTAATGGTAGAGGGAAACCCTTTTGAAACATCAAGGTTTAAGAAGTTCATGGGTTCAACGTTTATACTTAAAATACTCATTTAACATGGAGTTAATTACTCTACAGCTATTGTATCCACTTATGGCTTATAAAATATGAAATATATATCTCAAACACGTTTTAGGTACATTTTTATGCAGTGAAAAATTTGTATACACTACGAGTAAACGAAGCATTAGCGGCTAGATATCGTCGCTAAAGGTCCATTGCCATTGTTACATCGCTACCGTTGTATTATCGTCGCTAAAAGGTTCACCGCTAATACGTACCACATGAGTCATTATTAAGATAATCAATGGTTGAGATATTACATAGGGAGACTCGAGTAAGTGAAAACAATTAAATGGATTAAAGGGTAATATGGAGGAAAAAAAACTTAATTCTTGACTTTTATCTTTTATCCGATCCAAGTTTGTTATTTTTGATCCATAGAAATGAAACCAAGTTTATATCTTCCACTAATTTGTGTGGCGCGAATGAGTTGTTGTTGAATGTTTTGTCATTTCTCGCTTTCCGTATGGACCAAAAATCAACCAAAATAATCATGTGTATCTTCTTGATTTGGACTGGGAATCTATAGAACATCCACAATCAAGCTGTGTTGGACTATCATGAGGGAAGTTGCACCAACTAAATATTTGGGTCCATATCAGTTTGACAAGGTTACATGTGGTTCCCAAATCTGCTCCAAGTTCTCCACATGTAATGTCTTTACATGTACTAGTAGGGTTGTAAACGAACTGAACTGAACGAGATGTTGTTCAAGTTCACTTGTTAAGCTTTCTCGAATAAACTAACGGTTCACAAACACATATCTGAACGAAATTTTGTGTTCGTGTTAGTTTGTTAAGGAAATGAATTAATTGTTCGTGTTCATTTGTGTTTGCTTGCTAACATTATAAATGAACACAAACGGACATAAACTAACTCAAACGAACATACACTGATAAACAGACACAAATGAACATATAATAATTTAGTTTTAATGGTACAAAATTTAAGAAATACTAAAAACTTGTAACATACGAACATAAACGAACAAACATTAACGAGTAAATTACCGCACGTTCACAAACATTATTGAACGAACGCGGCTGTTGTTCGCGTTCGTTCATTTAATTAATCGAACATAATTTATGTGTTTGTGTTCGTTCATTTATTAAATAAATGAACGTTTCACTACACGTTCAGTTCATTTACAACCCTAATTAACTACTGTGGTGTATTGGTAAGATCACTTTTGCCCGTAATCGTGAAGTATCAATTTTGAAACTCCACCACCATTTAGTTAATCAAGTTATATTAGCGGATCTAATACTTCCAACCCTTAGAACACCCGCATCTTTTTGTTCCATCATCTTATCCCAAGCGATCCAACTTATTTTGAGGAGGAATTATATTACCCCCATAGAAACTTTCTTCAAATTCCTTCTAACGTTTCAATTATGTGTGATGGGGTTTTGAAAATGGATAAATAGTAAGATGGTAATCTCCTAAAAACTGATTTGATTAGATTAATCCTTTCCTAGAAAGTGTTTTAGCCCTAGTAACATGGTAATCTCCTAAGGGAGCAAGGGACGTATTGCGGGTAGACCATCGGGTAGTTCGGGTTCATCGGGTACACCGACGCAAGGTGGTTGGGTAACCCTTACGGGTATTCCCTTCGGCTACTTCTACCCGCTCACAATTCCTAGATTTAGCCTTTGTTAAACGACATTATAGCCATTGGGTTAAACCTACAATCTTTCCACTACAATTCTACATAAAAAATAAACTCTTTTTATCCATTGATTCCAAAAAAATCAAAGGCCGGTTCTTGCCAAGATCAAACAATACAACAACCGTTCCAATACCAATATTATCCGTATTCTCAAATGTCAACCATGCCTACTCAAATTACACCCGGTCAATACATTTATCCCTTACAAAATCAACTTATGTTTGACCCTTTTGCACCCGCTACCAAAACCTACCACACCATATATAGAGGTTTGGTTTTGACGCTTGTTTATACTTGGATACAAAAAAATATGAAATATATATCTCAAACACGTTTGCACATATTATACATTTGCACATATAATACATGTTAAATTCAACATTACTCTATAAAATATGGAAAATCTTATAAAAGGATATATAATAATATTTTAAGTATTTAATTTCAACATTTGCACATATAACACATGTTAAATTCTTGGATACAAAAAAAATACACTCTTTAATCATCTTCCCCGAAAAGGACAAGCTAGCACAAAATCAATAGCTGTAGAGTAATTAACTCCAAGGTTATAACTAGTCAATCTAACATAAAGTTAATAACTTAAGTTGGAAGGGGTGGACGCGTTTGGCTTCGGGTTGGCCAATGCATAATAAAAAAACATTTGTTTAGACAGCATTTTTTGAAAATATATAAAACTATAATAATTCATTTACCTATTTAATTTTTATATATGTGTAGCACATGGATATTTCATGTATTTTTAATATTTTAGGACCATTTTCTAGGAATTTGAAATTTATCAAACTATAATAATTCATTTACCTATTAAATTTTTATATATGTGTAGCACATGGATATTCATGTACTTTTAATATTTTAGGACCATTTTCTAAAAAGAATGGGCATGTACAGTAAATTCTTTTTATTGGTTCAATTTTTTTTATTCACTTTCAGTTTTAAAGTTTTTTTATTATTTACGTTTCACCTCTTCTACTATATATAATATACACTTTTAACCATTTTGATTATCTATTAATATTGTTTTCCTATAATAGCTTCCGTTCATTAGTTTTTTTTTTAAATGGAATACGCGACTGATTTTAGTTTTTTGTGAATCTTCCGGTATAAACTTTTTTTTAAACGGAGAAGTATTTAGAATCGAGTATACACTCACTTGTTAATAAATAACGTTAGGGCTATAAAAGATGAATAAGGGTCGTGTGTGTACACTTGTATATGTGTATATGTGTTAAGAGTCGGTGTTTGAAGTCCTTGAACTTCAATTGTCTTGTATCGATTGAAGTGTTTGAAGTTCACTTGTGTTATTTGGTGAATGAAGTCATTGAACTTCACAGTGGAATTGATATGATCATATGAAAGAGTTTGAAGTCTAAGAACCTCACCCGGTAATAAATTAAGGTCATGAACTTCACAATATCGTTTTGGGACATTTGAGGTCTTTAGAACCTCATAATCAGTAAGGCTGGGTTAAGAGGAGGAAAACCAACTAAAGATTACATACATCGGTGATAATGTATGTAATAAGAAGTAATCGGGGGATAAAACAAGTTGGGGTCGCAAGCTAATGGGTTTGCAAGGCCAAAAGACAGCAAATTTGTGTGCTGATGCAGGAGATGTACCATACACCCACCCCTGGGCTTAATTTATGCCCCAAACCTACTGTCAACGCTGCTCATACGCCTAATTTTGTTGAATTTATCGTTTTGGGTTGTTTGTTCTTTAAGGACATGTGGGATCGTTGGGGAGTTGTATATCATTAGTAATGGTGTTATTTGTGGTGTTTTTCTTGTATGTAAAGCTCTGGTTTGATGTCTCGGGTCACGCTTCGTGTTGGATTGGATTCTCACTCGTTTTGACGGATGTTGTTTGTTGAGGTTGAACCTATGTGGGAGGAGTATTTAAACTTGTTTTGGGATGTCATTGGATGCTTAAACGTGTTGTCTTTTGAAATATTGGTTTATTTCTTAATGTTGTCAAATAATTTAGCGGTGTTTAATCAAAGTTGTTTTTGGGACCTTTATTTCGCGTGATTTTGAAAGTTCAAATCAGTTGATTTTTTTTGTTACAAAAATGTTTGTTTAACAACCATGAGTATAGATCTACGATTTTTAAGCTATATTACACGTGAAAATATGACTTTTTTGGATTTGAACCCCTTTTTCCCTAAAACCCATTTCACAATCAAAACAGGAGATTAAGATTGATCTAGAACAAAAAACGAACGAGATAGGAGGCTAGATGGTGGTGTTTCTCCGACTCTCTCTCTCTCTCTAAGTCGTGTCTATCTCTCTCTCTATAAGTATACAGAAGAAATAAAGAATGAGGGGGGAAGAGGGGGGGGTGAGGGGATGGCGGCCGGGTTTAAGGGGTATTCTCCTCTCTCGTTACTTTCTTTTTATTCTTTTTAATCCCTTAACTTTGTTTTTATTTTAACTTTCATACAAAACAACATATTTCAAAACTTTTAGGATATTACGGTTATATTTGTTATTCATTTTTTAGAATTATTTTCGGATGGTTATTTTAGTTGTTTATTACATGGGTCGATTAAAAAATAAAAAGAACATAGTTATAATAAGTTGATTAAAAAATAAAAATAAAAGCTACAATGGATTGACCGAATAAAAAAAATAAAATGAAAGAATTATAATGATTTGGTTTAAGAAAACCATAATGGGATGATTGAAGAAAAAGAATATAAAATAAATTAATTAACACCTTCATTTTGATAAATAAGTTTTTTTTGTTATCATCTATTGTTTTTTAAAAGGTATTACTATGTGCACATTAATCTATAAGTGGTAGAGGTAAAACATTTTTATTTGAACACTAAAATTTGAAAAGTTATAAGTTCAAATCTTACTCACGCATGAATAAATAAAATTTATCTTTAAAAAACTACAACACCATATACTGCTAGAATTAAAACCCCTCTAATCATTCATCAATAACTCTTTTGATCATTTATTACCAAGCATTAATACAGGAAAAATATTCTTGGAACATAAAGGTTTAAGAAAATTATGGGTTTAAGTCTCACTTACAAAGATAAATACAATATTTGAAAAGCCATCAATTTTACCTAAATAACCTTCTAATAAAAAAAGATAATAAATAAAAAAAAAATTAATTTGGAGCTTTTTTTAATTTTTTTACAACAAGAGGCAAAGATATCATGAATGATTCCCTTCACTCCTTCTGAGTATCACTTGGGTCCTCTCTGTCTTCTTCCCCAACCCCTCCCCCCAGATTAGACCTTTATATATCACTATAAATATTGTAAGAAAGCAAGTCCCTCTTGTCATATATTTTTCTTAAATCTCCTCCGGAGGTGACACACAACTTCAATTTATTGACAAATCCCATTTATTTAATCAACATGAAGACCGGTATCATCTCTCCGACCACCACCTTCCACCGCCTCTCTTCTCCGGCAGCCACCACCACTCATTGTTTCCCTCCCATCTCCACCAGTATATCTCTCTCTCTCAACCCTACTTGTATCAAATGTATATATGTTTGTATATATGTAGGTATATATGCTGCATGTATATGAATACAAATGAATGTTGATAGAAACCGTTTTAATCTTGTCGTATATTTAAACTCACTTCACTACAAACATTTGAGTTATTTTTGAAAAAATATATGTGATTTAAAATACTAAAAGAGAGAAGCCAAGATGGACATATTTGTGTAATTTATTGCAAAAAAACAATTTTTAAAGTTTATCTTTCTGAAAATGTATTTGGGATCTTTCTATGTGCATTGGGTTCCACTGTTTAACATGTAGCGGATAATATGATCATCATCATCATTTTGAACTTTATTCCTTTCTGCTTTGGTTTCAAGCGTTAATAAACGTTATTTAATTTAAGTGGATATATATCTATAACTATTGTTGTTTCTTTATAGGAATTGTAGTTCTTAGAAACCGCGATTTTCGTTGCAAAGCCGTATCAAAGTCTCGTACAGAAGGTATTCACCGTCTTTCTTTCTTTCTCTCTTCTACTACTACTGATTATTTTTCATTTACTACGTATAAGTGTGTTATATAATTCTTACAACTTTATACATCAAATTGATTATGTATTTAACATGTTTTTTTTAATTGATAATTGTTATAAGATACCAATAAAATTGATTGCCATTTATTATGTGAGATTTTGGAAATTAATTAAAAATTTTGTTCATATTATTTAAATCCCCTATTAATAACCTTTTTTTCTAAAAATGCCAATCTTATTTTATTGGAACAACAAAACAATTACTATTCAATGGGCCCACAATATCACCAAATCTTTGACACATACATATAGGGTGATAAGAGCGAATCTTTATACTTCAGTAGTATTGATAATTATTCTTTACAAAATTAGTCGGTTTAAATCCTGGAATTATAGGTTTAGATGGTATTTAGAAGTAAAAAAAATGTTGTTCAAAAAAATATATAAGGAGATAGGCAAATAAGCGTTATAAATTGACAGGTTATTCGAAATTATATTCTTGATTTTATAATGGTATAGTTAGTCTTGTGTGTTCCTATTGGTGCAGATTACTTACTTCAAAAAAGTGAAGCTCCGTTTATCAATTGGGGCAATGACCATGTGACAGATCGTGTGAACACAGATAAGGTTGTTATTTAATTTTACCTTTTAAAGTGTTACTTTTCGTGTCTACTACTATACTAACATCTTATATTATCTTGTTTGCCACAATGTCCCCGTTATTGTCAAAAGGTTTTGTATCCGAATGACAAGATTAAGGAGTTTGTGGAGATAATTAAGGCGATGTTTGGTTCAATGAATGATGGAGAAATAACCGTATCAGCTTATGATACGGCTTGGGTTGCACTCGTGCAAGATGTTAATGGACGTAAGGGTCCCCAATTTCCATCAAGTTTGGAGTGGATCGTGAACAATCAACTCTCAGACGGGTCTTGGGGTGACGATCTGTTATTCTCAGCTCATGATCGGATCATCAATACGCTAGCTTGCGTTATAGCACTAACGTCTTGGAATGTTCATCCTGATAAATGTGAAAAAGGTAAATCGGTATTACAGTTTAGTAATTACCGAGTATCTAGTTTGGTGATTATACGCCACTTTATTATTTATACATCACAAAAATACTATACCAGTAATATTTTTCTTTTAACAAGAAAAGACAAAATCAATGAAAGAACAAAATTATAATTTTCAAATGTATTGATTGTGGTGTTACGTATATATAATTTAAGTAGTGTTCACATCATCTCTCGTCCGTATTTGTTGATGTCCTTATTTCGTTTTGTTATTAAAAAATAATAAACAAATATACTTATGAAAATAAGTTCCAGCTCCGTAATACACGGATTAATTTAAATTAATAAAAAATACCAAAAGTGAAGTAATTACCATTAAAAAAAAATACGAATATTTTATTGGACAAATAAATGTAATAGTGATGTCGTGTCACTAAAAAAAGTGATACTCTTAAACACTAATTAAAAGAGATGTCATGTCATCCTTTATTTCACTATGTTGACATTCTGTCACTAAAAACTGATGGTTGCAACCAAAAAAACTGTCACTAATGCTTGCCGTGGTACCCTCGATCAGGAATGAAATTTCTTCAAGATAACATATGTAAACTTGAAGACGAGAATGAGGAACATATGCCTATAGGTTTTGAAGTCGCGTTTCCTTCACTTATAGACATCGCGAGGAAGTTAAAAATCAAAGTCCCTGACGATTCTCCCGCCTTGAAAGAAATCTATGTAAGACGAAACCTAAAGCTTTCAAAGTAAGTATTTTTACGCACTGTTATTAAAACCATATCTGACTAGCCAGTCGGACCAAGAACCAGCCACATAACTATCCGGTTGTGTACTTTTAAACTTTCTCTATTTGAGCCGGCCGTGACCCGTGAACCAGACCGATGGTTGAATTTGATTTCAATATATTTTTTTCTTTTAAAATCTTATTACTGATGTATTTATTATTTTTTTAACGGCTAAAGGTTACAACTTTAGCATATTCTTGTTAACATTCTAAATCAATACTAAAAGATAATATAGTTTCATATTTTCACTATCAAAAAAATGAAAAATTTGCGACAGCAGATTTCGTGAAAAAATTATCGGAATTGGTCGTTAGCGACAAATTTTGACAAAACAACGTTTGTTAGAAAAATCTTGTAGAAATTGTTTATTACAAAATCAACGGATTGACTGGTAAAACGATCTGTCATGACCAGTGTTGGATCCAGAATTTTTTCTTAGGGTTCACATTTAAAAAAAATGTAAGGGAGTAGGTGTGAACCAAGAACCTCCTTGTTAGAACACAAAGATTTAATCAATGCACCTGCCTTCAATTTGTTAAAGGGTTCACCCTATATATTATTTAGGGGTTCACTCCAATCTATACTATATAATAAATAAATGTTTTTTCATAACACGTGTCGCCTCCACATTCATTATCATTATTTTTTTCTCGTCTCTTATTAAATGCACATCATATTTTTAACAACAATATATATTTAAAGAAAATATTAATTATACTAATAAAAGACATTTATTTTAAATTATCCGTTATGAAACTTTGAAAATCTAATTATTTAACTTTTATTTTCAATCAAATAATAAATCAAAAACAAATTGTATTAAATAGTATTTAATTTATTTTTGAAACTCAATTATGTATTAGTTTTTGTTTATTTTGAGTTTTGTTTTCTATCCTTAGTATATAATACATTTTTACACGTGTAAAATATACACATAAAGATTTAAAAAATTTATTTATTAATATTTTTCACCCGTGTGTATACACGAGATCTAAACTAGTTTTTTATATAGGTGTTCTACTAAAATTTTGAAACTCGGAGGGTTCCGATGAACCCCTATCTTACTACCTAGATCTGCCTCTAGTCATGACCGGCCTAGTTATGAAAACATTGGTTCTACGCACTTTGCTTCCAAACAAAAAATAAAGAAACTATCAATAGATAGCAAATTAGGTTGCTTTCATCGGACGACACGGAAACATGAACATATGTGTGACGTTTTTTTTCTTTTTTTGTGACGAAAAGGATACCGATGGAAGTCTTGCACAAAGTGCCCACAACTTTACTTCATAGTTTGGAAGGAATGCCAGATTTAGAGTGGGAAAAACTTTTAAAATTGCAGTGCAAAGATGGATCGTTTCTCTTTTCTCCATCATCTACTGCTTTTGCACTCATGCAAACAAAAGACGAAAAGTGCCTTCAATATCTTACAAATATTGTTACCAAATTCAACGGTGGAGGTATGTTTTAGTGGCGGTTTTGGAGCCAATGCTTTTGTTGTTTTTGAAAAAGGAATGTTTCTAAATATGGAATTTTATAAAATTCTTGTGTTTTGATCATTTTGTAGTTCCGAATGTTTACCCGGTGGATCTTTTCGAACATATTTGGGCAGTCGATCGCCTTCAACGACTTGGGATTTCACGTTATTTCAAATCGGAGATTGAGGATTGCGTCGGGTATATCTACAAGTATTGGACGAAGGACGGGATTTGTTGGGCGAGAAACTCGAATGTACAAGATATTGATGATACCGCAATGGGATTTAGGGTTTTAAGAATGCATGGTTATGATGTTACACCAGGTTGGTTTTATGCTTTAACTAATGTTTTCAAAAGCGGATCGGTTATTGAACCGAATATATTATTTACTCGTAAGACGAGTTGAACCGAACTATAAAACCAAAATTAAATAAAATTTAAATAGTATATTGTTATTTTCTATATTTAAAAGAAATATGTAGTTTTTCTTAAGAAAAAGAAAAGCAAAATAGCATATTTTTAGATTAGTTAGCCGCTTTCATATATGTATGAGGTGTCCCAAGTTTAAATTTTATAATTTAAAAAAAAAACATTTTCGCAATAAAGTTTCTTTTTAACTTAAAATAGGTCCAACAGCTATTCACCAAAAACTGGTTGGTTCAACCAACGTCATTTCAACTCATGTCAACAAGTCGGTTCGGGTCTAGTTACTAGTCTAACTAGTTCGATCGGCCGGTCAGGTTTAGTTTTAACAACATTGATCTAGTACGTTAGACAATGTCTTTAGTGACCAATTCAAAGTTAACGGGCATTTTATGTGACAGATGTATTTCGACAATTTGAGAAAGATGGTAAATTCGTATGCTTTGCTGGCCAGTCAACACAAGCCGTCACTGGAATGTTTAATTTGTATAGAGCGTCACAAGTGCTCTTTTCCGAAGAGAGAATTCTTGAAGATGCAAAGAAATTTTCATATAATTATTTGAAGGAAAAACAATCGACAAACGAACTTCTTGATAAATGGATCATCGCCAAAGATTTGCCGGGCGAGGTATGCAAATATTACTTATAAAATATAGCGACAAAAAGGTTATCGAGAAATGTCATGAAAGACTTTGCAACATGTATTTACGCAATCTTATAGTAACTAATCGGATTATAAATCAACAGGTTGGATACGCACTAAACGTACCATGGTATGCGAGCTTACCTCGACTTGAGACAAGATTTTACTTGGAGCAATATGGGGGCGAGGATGATGTTTGGATAGGAAAAACCTTATACAGGTAAATACATAAAAATAAAAATACAGGGAAAGTTAATGTGCCCTAAGTTAGGAGGGTGTCATTCCACGAATACCCGAGGTCATTCGTGTCATCACTCTCCTCTACAATCATTCAAACATTATTCAACGCATTAATTTGAACGACCCAAGCCATTCAACTTTTTATATATATTTTAAATTTTAATAATTGTTAATTAAATTTAAAACAAATAAAATTAATTAAACTTAAAAATATAAAATAAAAGAAAATCCAAATTTCATTATAATTTTGAAAATTACAATACATAATAATTCAATTAATTAAAAAAAGTAGAAAACTAATGGTTAATTGTTGGCACGTGGGTTATTGCAACATGATCCACGAGATGTTGTAGACTTTCATACAAAGTTCTAGCCGACATCTTCAATTACTTGTCATACGCGTTAGGCACAGCTAATTGACGTATTGTGGACGTAAACTTTGGTAGCGGCGTAAACGATCTTTTTGTCTCTACCATCATAACGTACTTGAAAAAACGGATATTCTCTTTCCATGTCCTCAACAATTCGTTGATATAATTCCGTCCGCATCCGAAACCGTTTTCCAAATATCTCTGACGTGTTCAAAGGAATTTAGTAGAAGTATAAAATTACTTAGGGATAAAAATATATAATTTTTAGAAAAAAACATTTTTCCTTTTCTGACATCTAGTTAGATGGAATTAAACATGTTGCCCCCAACCACCCCACAATTATTGAATAATTAAATTTTTTAATTGAGGATCGAGTCTCATGTCTTTTTCTTGGATCGCGACTGACTGTTTACTAGTTTTTAAATAAAATAAAATCACACTTATTTCAGATCTTGTCGTTCAAAATTAAGATTTATTTTTTAATTAATTTTTTTATTTCTTCAATTATAAAACTAACTAAATGAAAGTGCAGGATGGGACATGTGAGCAATGATACGTACCTTGAAATGGCTAAATTGGACTACAATAACTGTCTAGCAATGCATCAACTTGAATGGAACACTATGCAGCAGTAAGTTTACTATTTTTGTCACATAATTTTTTTAACTTATAAGATTTCATGGTTTAAACTGTTACTTTCATAACCGGTTCAATCATCGAACCAGCCGTCTTACCAGTCCACCGGATTCAAAAACCGGTAGACTTTTGTTATTTATGTATAATATCAGTATGATATGAGGTTTAGAATATTCAAAATATGAAGTCTGAATCAGTAAAATAACCGCTATGAAATTTTGTAAGAAAAAAAAAGATTAGAAAAATATGTAATGCGGTTCAGTCGGTCCGGCCCGTTGAAATGGGCTTAACCAGACTCGTTATCTGTTTCTGATCCGACCAGCTAATCTGGTCCAATTGTGACAAATTGGTTCAAACAGTATTAAAAAGCATATATTTGCTATGGAAAAATACGTCACAAATATTGCGACAGATTAGCTACGGATAAATTTTGCTGCTGTTTACCTGCGGATATTCCGTCGCAACTAGTTGTTTATGTAGAAGTGAATTGAATAGAACCTAATTAATTTTCTTTTGTATGCAGATGGTATGCTGATTTCAATATCGAACAGTTTGAGACTAACAATGTCACAAGCCTTTTAGTCTCATATTACCTAGCTGCAGCCAGCATATTCGAGCCAGAAAGGTCGAATGAACGAATTGTGTGGGCTAAAACCACCATATTAGTCGACACCATCTCGTCGTTTTTTGATTCATCACACCTCTCAAAAGAGGATAGGATAGCATTTGTTGACGAATTTAGAAACAAATCGTCTTCAAGAAAGCATTTGAAGTAAGTTTTAGTGACATGGAACTTTTAGTGACGGAACTTTTCTTCTGTCGCAATAAATTTTAACAGTTTTTTTTTCCCTTTTTTTGGTTCCACAGAAGTGAACCATGGCACAAATTGATGGTTGCATTGCGAGCAACCCTACACGAGCTTGCTTTGGACGCACTCTTGGCTCGTAGTCAAGACATCCACCCACAACTCCACTATGCGGTATGTTTGGTATATCTAGTATGGCTCGCTTTTGTGACAAGACATATGTTGTCGCTACTAACTAGCAATCGTGTTTTTTTATCATGTGGTATTTAGTGGGAGATGTGGTTGACGAGATGGCAAGATGGAGTAGGCGTGACAGGACATGGGGAGTTGATGGTACAAATGATAAACATCGCGGCTGGCCGATGTGTATCGAAAGAACTTTTAACTCATCCTCAATACCAACGACTCTCAACTATTACTAATAACATGTGTCATGAAATATCTAAGTCGCATGACTTTGAGGTAAACATAAGTAAATTGGCATTAAGATTCTTTCGTTTTTCATTCACTTGTGATAAAAAAAATCTTTCTATGTCGATAGGAGAATCGCACGATGATAGATTCGAAAATGCAAGAACTGGTGCAACTTGTATTGAGCCGCTCACCTGGTGATCTCGATCAGGATCTTAAGCAGACGTTCTTAACCGTCGCAAATACCTTCTACTACAAGGCGTACAGTGATTCAGAGACGATGAAAGTCCATATCTCCAAAGTATTGTTCGATATTGTAATTTGAAAACAATGATATATAAATAGCATATATCTGACAAAATGGGTCACTTTTTATTAAAATAAATAATAAAATAATAAAGATACACTCTTTATTCGATATACAAATGATAAAATATAAAATAAACGTTGCATAAACGTAAATAGATTAAAACCAAAGTCTTCAACGGTAGAGTCTTCGACTGCAAAGTGAATGAACTAATCATTAGTGCCGTTAAGGCACGTGTCCAACACGCTTCCCATGAAACAGATTTCACGTCTCTTCTTAGACAAACGCATATGTCTCTCAGGGAACAATAATTGGAAGAATATGGTTACTGTAGAAGATGGCTCACGCATATAAGATTGCATCGGGTTAATGGTAATTTGGTTTGTAGAAAAAGAAAAGATGAAAATGGTGGTGGAAACAAATTAGGGATTAGTTCTCTCTATATTTCTAGAACAAATTAAATGTGGTTTCAAGTTACTCTTAAATATGTGTGATTTAGATAAAACTCTTCTATTCTCTCTACTCTACAAATGAACCTTTATGTTCATTTTATTATCACACAAGTTGAAACCAAAATGCTATCAAGCTTCTCGCGGTCCGTGACGTGTGGAATAAAGGTTTAATGATGAGATGTCACGTGACATGTGACTAATGAAAGAAACCGACGCGTGGAACCCTATCGCGGACCGTCACCCTGATCCTTAACGTTTCGCCAAGAAGCCAATCCCTTAGCGGTCCGCTAAGAAATGTCTAAAGGTCCGCTACGTGTAACGCAAGAATTTTATCCGGAAGCAGGGCGGTAGCAGTCCGCTATCTTCCTTGTTAGTGGTCTACTACACAACCCTTTTCAGCCTATAAATTGAAATCAATGCTTAACCATTTCTACACCGACACACACCTAATACACCTATTACACACATACTAGCTCTAAAATCAGTAACGCTGACCCCAGTGCGCGTCTGCGAGTATGATTAACGAGTAATTCATCCGCAAAATTTCGTACATAGTTCCGAGGTAAGCTTTACCTGACGATTTAAGATCCGATTATTTACCACTAAGCTAGGTATGTTTATTTAATTAATATTATTTAGATTAACAATATCTTGCTTATTTTAATCAAAAGATATAAAGTCTATATATCAAAAGTTTTAGGGAGAATTTCATATATATCCCTACAAATTTGTTAAATATCATATATATCCAAACCAAACTTTAAATATCAAATATATCATTTCCTAATAAATTTTAACATTAATGACAAGTTTACCCTTCTTAAATATACTATTATTTTAAAACTCTTTTAATTATTTTAAGCCTCTTTATTTTTATTAGGTCATCTCTGTAACTATTCTCCAATCCCTACAGCAGCTTCACATAACCCATCAAGTTTCGTCCAATCCCATATGCAGGTGAGTAATTTTTCGATAGCCTACAATAGCAATTCTAAAATAAATGAAGATCGAGTAAAAGAGAAATCACAATTTTGATTAATTTTTTGAGAACAATCACCGAGGCAAGCACTAGTTTCGATTAACATGCCAATAGTTTTGATTAATTGTGTTAAAAGTATCATAATATTGTTTTTTAGTTTGATTCACTGTTCGAGAATAATAAATTAGGAAATCACTAGTTTTTTATGTTCATAATTGTTAATTTATTGTTTTGGATGTTCATAAAAGCAACATTGGATGTTCATACTTTTTATTTCATTGTTTAATTTACATTGAATATTCATTATTTGATTCATCATTGCGTATCCTTTATTTGATTTATCATTGTATTTGATTGTCTTAGATGGACGAGACTGAAAATAGCTCTATAACGCCAGTGTGGGAATTCATGGTTCAATCACCCGTACTCGAGTATGTAAAGCGTTTTTTATTGTTTATGTTTTGATATTGTTAAAAACTTTTAATTGTACATACAGTCTTGGCTTTGAATGAATTTTCTTGTAGGCCGGTATCTTCTAAGTATAAGCTAAAACTAAAATATGGAGGCTACTTTCGGTTAGCTAAGAATTCATCTAGGAAACGGTATTGTTTTGGCTTTCAAAAAAGTATTTACATTGACGCATTCACATACAACTTGGAGGATTTACTTGAAGTGGTTACAAAGCATTATCCATCAAATATGGATCTCATTTTCTCAACTTGTTTTGTTGACAAATGCGCCATGGAGCATACTTTTATCGAGCTTGATTCTAATGAGAATTTCGAGTTGATGCTTAGTATGTACAATACGGAGAAAGAGTTAACTCTTTATGTGACGACAAATAATAATATTGACATCAGTTCTAAACAACAAAGGTATAGAACATTTTAATTTTGATGGGAATTTAATATCGTGTACACCAAATACAATTTTGATGAGAGTTTAATATCATGTGCAGGGTTCAAGATGAAGTTACCAATGAACCACACGGTGAGGAAGAATTAGAATATTCTCTAAGAGATGAAAGTTATCATAGCCATTATAGTACTGATAATGAAGTTCGGTCACCAGATGACGAAGAGGAAACTAGTTCACTTAGAAAGAAATGTCCAACAATGAAAGTTAACTCAAAGTTTAAAAATGTGATCGAGTTTAGAAGAGCTATAAACCATTATGCACTTGTAAATGAATTTGAGTACCCCATCGAGAAAAGTGACCTAATACGATTCACAGCAAGGTGTGCACATATAGAGTGCAACTGGAGAATTCATGCTTCTATCACACAAGATGGTGTTACATTCGAAGTAAGTTTATAAATAAAGATTATTTTCTGACACTCATTGTTAACAATTTGTAGTTCATATAAAATTGTGTAGGTTAAGACATTTGTAGAAACACATTCTTGCACTAGGAGCAACAAGGGTGGTAATAAGCTTGCCACTCAAGGGTGGGTTGCTAGTGTAGTTACTGACAAGCTAAAATATGATGGGGATGTCTCTGTTACGGATTTGAGGAAGTGGGTTATGAAAAATTACAGTGTTGATGTATCGTATCTTAAAGTTTACAGAGGGAAAGAACAAGCTTACATAGATATGTATGGAAAGTGGGAAGACTCATTCATGAAGATGAATGATTTTAAAGAAGAACTAGTAAACAAAAACCCTCGAAGTGTTGTTGATATTGACTATGAGACAGATGGTAACAAGAAACTCTTTTTACGTTTTTTTTATTTCACTAATAGCTTGCTCTAAGGGGTTTCTTGATGGTTGTCGCCCTTACATTGCTCTTGATGCTTGTCATCTAAAAGAAAAGTTCAATGGAGTACTAGTTGCGCCAAAAGTGTTGACGGTAATAATTCTATTTTTCCAATAGCCTATGGTGTACTTGAATCAGAGAATAAAAGTTCATGGATATGGTTTCTTGAGTTACTTAAAAAAGCAATCGGTACACCTAATGGGATTCTATTAGAATTTCAATCAAGATGGTTTATGTGATCATGTTTAGATGAGCGTCTTAATTTCACTAAGACTCTTACATGAGTGAGATAAAAGGATGGATTCTATTGATGATAGCTCCGTGTGTTCGTAAACATTTTCAATCTGATAGTCGTGTCTATCAACTGTTGAACAGGTCTAATGATACCAACTAGTCTTTGAGTGGGTTATGAGAATTTCTACAGACAGTGGAAACTTAAGTCTGTAAATCACTGATTAGGACCATTTATCCACACACTAGGTTTCACCAGGACTTACATGCACCCCAAATTACTATTACGTGTGCACCCGTAATGATAATTTGCTTTGCATACTCACCCTAGTTCTCCCTGTCCTGTGTCATAACGTCCTTTAGTTTGCATTGCTGAGTACAGAGTGTTGTCAGATATGACAAGTTATTGTGAAGCTTAATCATCAACCATAAGTTGATCAACCAGGACTCATATCAGGAGGAGTAGTCGGAAATCGTTTGATCCGAGTATTCACTCGAGTTGAAATACACTACGATGGTCCAATCCAGCGGATTGTATATGGAATCACGTGCGCGAAATGCGACTTCGAGAAGTGAAACTAGTTCATGGATATATGGGACTGGAAGAGGCAAAGTAGGCGTCCTTCCAACTGAGTCAGGATAAGGTTTGAGTATACAATGAGCAAGGCGTTCTCAACCTTGTGGTCAATCTTTCTTCAACAGGATATCGACCAACGCCCGAGCCCACGGCTCAGGAAAGTGAGGACAACTATGTGTCAATGGATTCTGCAATAATGCGGGCAACGGTCTGCCTTCACACGGCGTATCGTTGTTAGTGGGTACAGTAGGGACTCGCCTCCGACGATCCCAACTCCCAAAGAGATATGTGCTAGTGCCGAGTTTCGTCCATAACATGGACCTGAGAAAGCCCACCATACCCAACAGGTGATGGTGATGTAAGTGACTCCTCCAAAGGCTCCGTCTCGCTGCCCTCGGACGGGAGTGGATGATGTTCTGGTGATTCCCCGAGTGTCGCCACTGGGAATGATGATGCAATGCAAATGATGTGTTCCTCGTCAGAAGAGGGTGATATGGATGTTGTCATCATGCCTGCAATGCAATGTATGTATGGATACCATGTGTATCATGTATGAGTGTCTGTGTCGTGTAACTAATGCATGTGTGCGGTTATAGTCTAGTATGCAATCCTAGTTCTCTATAACCAATGTCTCTGATACCAATCTGTCACACCCCCAATTTCAACTAACGGAGTTTTACCGTTTGGGAAGTGACAAACCAGGATCTCAGTCATTAGTTACATCAAACGACACTATATGGGACATAAATGTAATATCATAAATGTTCAGAGTTAAATGCGGAAGCGTAAACGTTAGAATGAAATCAAAAGTAATTACACGCAACAAGCGTCAATTAATGTAAATAAGTAACACTGTTTAAAATGTTTGAAATGAATGATATGACAGTAGGACTCCATGCATGTCCTAAGTGTGCAACCTGTGCCAAAGCGACCTGAGAAACATGTAAGAAAAAGTGTCAACACGAGGTTGGTGAGTTCACAGGTTTGTATGCAAATAAACTGTTTCAATGTTGCTTGATCCACATACGTAAGTCACACCTATTGCTAGCTAGACAATGTACAAGTTACTCTAAGCGTTCGCAACCGAAGCTGACTGTTTGTGTTTGGGTACCTTCCGCCATTGCTAACATCAACAATGGCAAGTGTTAAGGACAATCTACACCCGTTCGACCTCCAATCGTGCTAGCGCGACTAGCCCGGGTGGGGTTTGTCAAACCCAGAAGTACTACTCAAATTTCCTCGCTATACTCCATATATTAACGGTCCGAGTGTGTAAGGACTTTGCATGTTATGTTTGCACTTAGGTACACAAGTGGTAATGAAATACTATGTGATCCATGTCCGTGTGTATGTCTCTCCCTGGCTGGGAGACAAGTAACGGATGTATGTTCGTATGCATGTTTCTCCCCAACGGGAAAACAAGTAAAATGATATTCGTTTGTATGCATGTTCCTCCCCAACGGGAAAATAAGTAAAATATTGTTTGTATGTATGCATGTTTCTCCCGAACGGGAAAACAAGTAAATTACTGTTGGTGTGTATGCATGTTTCTCCCCAACGGGAAAACAAGTAAAATAATGTTTGTGAGTATGCATGTTTCTCCCCCAATAGTAAAACAAGTAAAAAGGGGCCGTGAAACTCACATGCGTTGCGTAGTAGGTAGTATCACACAAGTATGAGATTTAGAACCTCAAGTGTTAGCCTACACGACTTACGTATGCCCTAGAATTATAAACACATAAGTTAGGGACATATTGGGATTTGTGACGACGACACGGAAGATTAGAACATATTAACACATTCTAAGGATTGATGAGTAGACGAACGTGTCTACGGGAATATCGGTTTCTTAATATAATAAATTAAGATCAAAGCGTTGCGTGTCGAACGTTAATAGCGATTAAAATTAAATAAATAAATAAATTCGTACGTTTGGGTCGTTTAGAAAAATAATACAATTTAATATATTATTTTTAGGTACGCAGGATTAACCAAATAATCATTTATGTGTCAAAAATAATAAATATATTATTTTTAATCGATAATGAAAACAGAGGGTAAATAATACAAATAATTATACTATTTAATTATTTGAATCGTTTCAAACGGTTTATAAACGTGGTAAAAATAGTATAAAAATATATTATTTTTAATTGAGATCATGGGGTTGAAAATAATATAAATATATTACTTTATACTAATTCCCGGTTTGAACAATATAAATATATTATTTTAAAAGTTGGAATAAATATAAAAATAGGTTATAAAACTAAACCCGAGCCTACGGGTGGTTTCCGGGGCTAAAACATATTAATATAGGATCATAATATCATAGGGATTGATTTTTATAAAGAGGAAACAAATGAAAAAAGCCCCAAAAAAATATTGCAGGAGACCGGATTCGAACCCGGGTCTCCTGCGCACAAGCCCAACAGCCTAACCACTCCGCCCGCTAGGGTCTCGCATCAGAAAGCCGGATAAAAATGATTTTAACCCGTACATCACATGTGTTCACCCCCCCTTTACGCAACCTGATCCCAAATCCATCCCCAATTTCTCTGAATCTTGTCGCGATTGTCCAAGGGACCATAGGGTTGTGGTTCATCAGTGGTATGCGGACCCGTGTATGAGTTTAATTGTGATAACATTGCGTTTAGGTTGATTAATTATCAGTTTGAAATCCCGTAACCCTAGTTTATGAACATGGAATCTATTTGAATAATCCTGATAATAGAATCGGTTGAATTCATAGGGCTTTCAAAGAGTGTGGGATTTCGAATCTAATCATACCATTTAATTTAATTGAGATTGTGTTTAGGTTAGAGTTCGATTAAACCCGTATTCGTATGAACCCTAGGTTGGATTCTTGTCCAATTAGATGATATAAGCCCTAGATATGATAGGGCTTTTGTTCTAGGAATGAATGCGAGTATGAGGGTGTGATTTGTTACCTTGAATGATATCTAATTGATGGAGATCGGCTAGTTAGGTTTCCGACTTCGAGTGGTTTAGACCCCGGTGACTTCAGCTCTATCTCTGACCGAATACGAGGGTGAAACAGCTTCAGGGAGGTCGTCTAAAGTGTGCAGAGTGTTAATTCCAGGTATGAAGATCGAATTGACCCGGATTTACGAGTAGAAGAGATGAAGTCGACGGTTATAACTTTAATGCCCAATAATGGGATAAATTCGTGCATGATGGTGATGTTAATTGACTCAATGATGATCGATTAAGATGTTAATGTGCATTTCGGTTACTAGTTCAAACGGATTTCAGTTATGATACGCGAATTTGTGCTTAGAACATCATGAGTTTGACTTTAAAAGTCAAACAGAAACCCAATACATTGCTTTTGACTTTGCTAGTCAACAGATCAAGTTTTAGGTTTTGGCAGGGCTAGTCCCTGTACTTGTAGTCTAAATATTGATAGAATTAGTCCCTGAGGTTTCTAACCGAGTTAACTAAGTTAACGAGAATTTGCCGGGTGTCACATTAAAGGTATTCCATGTGTGCATGCAGCTGCTTTAATTGCTTTTACGAGGGATGTAAACTGGGATAAATATGTTGATTCATATTTCATCACTGAGAAACTTAAAGCAGCTTATGCTTTGGAAGTTGCTCCTTTGCCTGCAAAGGATCAATGGGTGCACATAGATACAGGAGAGAAGATATACCCACCTACTATCAAACCTCCACCTGGAAGACCAAGAAAGAATAGAATTTTACCACACGATGAGCCCAAAATAAGACATAGATGTTCACGTTGTTCTGAGTACACACACCATGCAAAAACATGCAAGAATGCATCATATCAAAGTTCTAATCAACATGAATCATCAACCAGTAAAAGGGGACGAGCAAGGAGTACAAAAGTCTCGCGAAAATAGCTAATCTAAGTCAAACTGTTGGTTTTTGATATTGTAATGGGTCAAGATTTTGTTATATGTTTTTTTTCATCTTTAGAAATCGTTACTCGCATTTTTGGCAATTATTTTTTTTGGGTATTTTAGCATTTTTGGTCAATCTTTATTGGGTGTGTAAATTGAAAATTGATGCAGGTATAACTATAAAATTTTGATGAAAACTATAGTGAAAAATGTTGTAAATCAAAATAAAAAATTGAATTTGTTAGTATAAAATCATTGTGTAAAGAAAAATATAAGTATTAAAAATCGTATAAAAATGAAAATGGGTTGAAAAAAGCGAAAAAGTAATATGACTATTAAATCAAAATATATTATAAATTCTCTTTAATAAAATATATTAAAATAATTAGATGTGATATTTTAAGTATTAAAGAGAGACATATTTGATATTTAAAAGAATTTAAGGGTAAAATGGTAATATTATGAATTGTTTCTAATAAAATATATTAAAATAAATAAATATGATATTTTAAGTATTAGGGAAGGATATATTTGATATTTAAAGTTTGGTTTGGATATATATGATATTTAGCAAGTTTGTAGGGATATATATGAATTTCTCCCGTTTTATCCACTAACTTTACCAATAATTTAATAAACATAGCTCTAATCAAACATATAGTTTTATCGGTACACTCTTATCGGGTAGGTTTATAAATAATTTATAAATTATATATATGAATATATATATATAGGATTAGGTTCAGGTAAAAAGGATTTAATTGTAAGAAGGGTGAAAAGGATTTAGTTAGATCAAGTTGTAGAAAAGATTTAATGGTTGACATTAAATTGTAGGAGAAAAAGTTGTTGGAAGGGTATTTTAGTATTGGCCACTTTTGTTGACTTTTATCAAGTTCCCCCTTCCCCCCTCATTTTTAAACGTTCATAACTTTTACACACGGCATTATTTTTTCAAAAAAATTACACCATAAAAACGAGCGTTTTTAATCTTTAAAACGAGTATAGTGTCGTTATAAACAAAAATGAATTTTTTTACGTTTTTCAGCTCATTGTGTAATACAAGTTCAATGTGTAATACAAGTTTATTGTGTAATACAAGTTCAATGTGTAATACAAGTTCATTGTGTAATACCACGTCTAGTCATTGTGTAATACAAGTTCATTGTGTAATTAGTCAGGTCACTGTGTAATACAAGTGCATTGTGTAATACAAGTTCATTATGTTATACAAGTTCAATGTGTATTACAAGTTTATTGTGTTATATGTATTTATCATTGTGTTTTATATTTTTCCAGCTCATTGTGTAGTTAGTCAGGTCATTGTGTATTACAAGTTCATCGTGTAATACAAGTCCATTGTGTAATACAAGTTCATTGTGTAATACCACGTCTGGTCATTTGTAACGAACCAAAATCCGGGTCTCGTTATAAATAAATAAATATTTCTAATTAATATTATGGTGAAAATAATATTTTAGAAATAAGTTGAAACAAGTGGGTTTCAAGTTTGTAATGGGGCTATGTTAGTTTTGACTAACTTTAGAATGAAATGGGTGAAGTGGAAAGTTCAGGGACTAAAGTTGTAATATGGCAAAATCTGCCATTTGACTAGTTAAAGTCAAAATTAACTCATTTTTGAGGTGTTAGTCGTTCAAGAGAAGAGGAGAAGAAGAGAATTTCGGTTTTGGAGCTAAATCGCGGAATTGAGGCTTGTTTTGTGAAGGTTTTGGCTCACACAACACCTTCATAACATCAAGTAAGTGATTCTCTTCCTCTTGATTTCACCATGAATGTGTTCTTGGTGGGTTTTGGGTGAAATCCGAAATTATGTATGCATGTGATGAAATGGTGTTAGATTATTGATAATCTAGCTAAACTAAAGTTAAAGAATGATGATTAACATCCTAGAACCCTTTGATTTTGATTATGAGAAGTTAGGGTTCATATGGTGGAAATTGGGGGTGTTTGGATCATGATGCTAAAATGATGAATTAATGAAGATTAAGTGTTTTTAAGATGTTAGACACTTGAACAAACACCAAATTAACTTAATAATAATTTTTGAAAGAAAAATTAGTGTTAAGATTAAGATAATGAAACTCAAGTGGGTGAGTTTGTGGTGAAAGAGGGTGTTTGGTTATGAGGATAACCCAAACGGGTCAATTTGGGTTGGAAATGGGGAAATTGAGTTGTGGACTCAATTGTAATAGAATTTTGATGTATGTTAGATTACTAAACTAGGTGAATGTGTTTAGGTAATCTAATTGCAAAGCTAGAAGGTGGTGCGGGATCCTCTAACTCAAAAGGTAAGTGCTTTGCACTTACTTAGTAATGATAGGTGGTGGTGATGTTCATATTTGAATTTCATGTTGGTTATTCAAATATCTTATATGTGTTTATTGGTATGTGGATGAAATTAGTTATTTAACCTATATGGTGTGAAAATTTACTTGTGTGGTAAAAGTCAAGTTTTGTATGCATAATGTAGTTGGCTATGTGGTATATGGTCAAACTAAAATGTAGAATATGTTGAATTGGTGTAAATGACTATGTGGTATATAGTTAAGCAAAAATGTGGTATGTGATAAAGTAGAGTAAATGACTCGTGTGGTGTAAAGTCAACTAAATGTGGTAAATTGAAGAAAGTGACTTATGTGGTATATAAGTCAACCATTGTGGAATAATGGTGAAGTCGGTGTAAATTGACTTATGCGGAATATAAGTCTAACCATTGTGGAATAATGGTGAGATTGGTGTAATTGACTTATGTGGTATATAAGTCAAGCCATTGTGGAAAAATGGTGAATGTGGTGTAAGTGACTTATGTGGTATATAAGTCTAGTGTAAGGGGCCTTATTTGACCAAATGGGTGCAATTGGGTCAAATGGGTCAAATGGGTGAAAAGGGTGAAAGCAAGTTGTAAATACTTGTTTGTTATGTTTATATCATTACTAATGGTGTTATGTCAATGTGGTGATGTAGGGAAAGCTCCGAGGTAGGTCAAGGTCAAGTCCAAAGCGCGAAGGGATCTCGTATGCATTTTTGGTGGTTTTAAGGATTTGGGGAAATTACTTGTAATTTGGTGATTTGATCCTTAAACTGTAAATTTGATATTTGAAAACTTAGTTTGGATGTTTGGGGTCAAAACCCAAGTGTTGGAAATTTTTGTATGTCAAGTGATTTGATAAAAGTTGGAAAAATGGCAAGGTTTTGAAACCTGCAGCTGAAGGGAAACTCACTGGAAATTTGGTCCCTCGCGGTACGCGAGAGACAAAATCTCCGGTTTTGCCTTTCTGAGTCCCCTCGCGGTACGCGAGAACTTGCAGGGAAGTCTCTCGCGGTACGCGAGAGACCTGGGTTTCCGGGTAAGTATTTTGGGACTCCCTCGCGGTACGCGAGGGAGGTGGCCCGTGTGCCTCGCGGTACGCGGGGGTTTTTTTTTTTTAAAAAAAAAAAAAAAAAAAAATCTTGGGAAATGCTTCCGCTTGTTTAAACGTTTAATTGTCGGTGTTTTAAAAGTGGTGTGTTACAACTTGGTATCAGAGCAATGGTTTGAGGGATTTGGTGTGGTGGCACCAAACTCAAACCGGATGCTCTTGATATGGGGGAAAATGATACGAGAATCCATGAAGGACTTGACTAAGACTCGGAGCTTGCGAAAATGAAAGGTTAGTAATGATTTGATAAAATGATAATATATATATATGGTGTATGTATATATGTATGATGAATGTTGTTAAGGTGTTATGTGTGCCGAAACTTGTTTTGTGACTTGTTATATGGAGATGGTAATTACAATTGGGCATGGCGTACTATTAAACATGTCTGGCCAATATGTTTAATAAGACGAAATGTGCAAGAGACTTTATGATAACCATATAACAATGAACATTTGCAAGGATTAGGTGAAGGTGGTTATATGTGTGTGTATGTATGTATGTATATGGATGATTAGATGGGGGTAATACATATACACATAGATAAGATATAGTGCCTTAACGAGTGGGTAGATTAAAGACCTATAAGTAGGTAGAACATCTACAACTTAGTTAAAAATTTGTCGGGGAGACTAAGGGGCACTTGTGTAAGTAAAAGAAATGGTGGATGAACGTCATCTTAAGGACTCAAGTATGTTAAAGCCTAGTAGTGTATCACCTCGTGGGTGGTGAGGAACATGGAATAGGTTGGGAGAAAAAGAATGCATCAATCTAGCGGAGAATGGCTAGAGCTTTCTATCATGTTGTATCAATCTTCCTTCAAGGAAGATAGGGCTCTTTGAGGTGATCCTTGGGAGGAACAGTGTAAAGCCTAGAGAGCGGGAAGAACTTCGGTTGGTGAACCGAAGTGGAAGGAAAACCTTGTTTTCACAAGAGGGTTCGTGGTGTGCGAACCAAAGGAGTTAAAGGGTGAGAGTTAATAGCTGATTAATTAACGATGAATCACTATGATGGTCTTGTCTTTTGAAGCAATCCATTGTGATTGGTAGAGGGCGTATTACGCACGATGAGTCGACTCCGGGACATGGCGGAGGATTGGTAAATTAATCTTCGTGAGGAGAAAGGCATAAGGGCGTGAAGGCACATGCATCGAGGGAATTCATGAGATGACGTTGAATTACCATCGATTACAAGCCATGGTGGGTGGCATAGTGGAAGAGTTCCTTCATGTGCAGTGGACAGCAGAGGTGATCAATAAGATTTCGGGCAAGTGTTTTATGACTGGTCGAAGTCGCTCGAATCTTGGAATCATCGAAGAAATGTAGATAGATCGGGTTTCTCGATGCTATCTGTTGACGTTATAAAGGGGATCCTTGCGTATAGGGTACAACTCAGGTGGAGTCAATTATTAAATGCGCAAAGAAAGGTTGAACATAGGAGATAAGTGGAAAACGAAGAGTAAATGAGAAGTGGCTTCGTGAAAGCCGAAACATTCTAGCTGAGCTAGAAACCCTTTATGGGAAGAAATGTCGGACATTGCTATATGTCCGGAGGATAACACAAATGGTGAGAAAATTTGAAATTTGCTTAGGCCTATGGGTCACGCATTTCTAATCACCATAGTCGTGACTGAAGCTTTTCGATCATTGTGTTTGATGAAAGGCTAAGCAGATCGGTGGATTCGGGCGATCATCATTAAGGGTGTCATAATGTTGATGTTTACATGTTTTAATAACATGAGGTTGTGGATGAAACGATCACATGGATTTTGATCCGATGATTGTAAAAGAGGTGTTGGGTTACTTAGTAACCATATCATTGCCTAGTATGATAAAGGGGTGACGTGTTAATCTGTTCTCATTAGAGACAGTGAAACACGAGGTATACGAACTGGTGTATATACATGGCTTGTGCCATTGTCATCAACCGGGGATATAAAAGGGATACTTAGCATTCCAGTTGAGAAAGAGGATTTGATAAGGGTCATTGAACCTGTGTGCTTTGTTCTAAAGCACATAAACTTTTCGGTGAAAAAGGAAAATGGAAGAGTGTGTATTGCCACTGTCAGTCGGTGGTAGGATAAAACTGATTAAAGGTCTCGCGGTATGTGGACTTTTTGGTCAAGGGGTAAATGTTAAAATGTACATTGTACGCAATCGGTGTTTAAAAGCGAAGTTTTTGAACTTCAAAGGTGGATTCGGTGATTGAGATCCTTAAATCTCAAAGGATGACTTATGATTAAGTCAATGGAGATACTTAGGGTGTTTGGGTCACGGATAGGGATCTTCCTTCCAATGTTGTAAAAGAGGATTCAAGTAAGGAAGTTGTGGTATCCTTACTTGAGGAGGTCGCATGCTTTATCGGTTAAGAATGGGTGAGTTGAAGACTCGAGCTTCAAAGGGTGTTATGTATGGGCATTGGGATCCTCGAACCCCAAGAGGTATGAATTTGAGACCTTGAGTCTCAATTGGTTGATTGGTAAGGAAGTTTTGAAATTTCCATGTAAGAGGTGGGTGACGTGGGATTAGAACTTGGATTTCTTTAGTTGTCAAAAGTGTTGACTACTCGTATAAAGTGGTTCAAAAATCCAAATATCCTATGGTTAGGAGTGTTGAAATTCAAGTGGAAACTTGACGTTATAAAAGTTTTCCTTTGAAATGAGTGGACTCCATAATACATTTTTACGTGACCATACATGAAAGCATTAGGAGGATAGAACTGTTGTTATTTCATATGGTGAAGATGAGATAAATGATAAACGTTTCATCTAAATGAATCAGTGACTATCTTAGATAGTGGGCGAACTAATTGGTGCAAAAGTAGACAAACTGCATATCGTTGTCAAAGGAACCATTAAAGTGAAGTCGTTCATGATGACAATTTCATCGTCTCTTATTGACGAAATTTGAGAGTCTCAAGTGTTAGCACTTGGTGGTGACTTGAAGAAAGAGCGGATGGTTGCTTATGTTGATAAACTTGGTGAAAATAGCATGGGCTTGAAGACATGCTTTGGTAGGATTTGGATTCCTAGGTTGTCAGGTATTTTGACAACTATTTTAGATGAGGCGCATAAATCCAAATATCCTATCCATCCGGGGGCCACAAAGATGTTTTATGATTTGAGGTGTCATTTTTGGTGGCCGGGTATGAGGCGTGATGTTGTTAAGTATGTTGAGAGGTGTCTCACATGCTTAAGGGTGAAGGCGGAACACCAAAAGCCGTATGGAAAGCTCCAACCGCTTGAAATACCGCTTTGGAAATGGGAGAATATAGCTATGGATTTGATCACTAAACTACCAAAGACTCGAAAGGGTTATGATGCGATATGGGTAGTAGTGGATCGGTTGACGAAGAGTGCACATTTCCTACCTATAAAGGAAACATACTCTTCGGATAGATTGGCGGAAATGTATGTGAAGGAAATTGTGTCACGTCATGGTGTGCCGGTGTCGATTATATCGGATCGTGATACGAGATTTACTTCTCGATTTTGGAAGAAATTCCATGAGGATATGGGGACTAGATTGAATCTTAGCACTGCTTATCATCCACAAACGGATGGTCAAAGCGAGCGAACGATTCAAACGCTCGAAGATATGTTGCGAGCGTGTGCTTTAGATTTTGGTGGTAGTTGGGATGACCATTTACCGTTGGCGGAATTTTCCTACAACAATAGTTACCATTCTAGTATTGGTATGCCGCCTTTTGAGGCATTGTACGGGAGGAAATGTCGATCACCCGTGTGTTGGGGTGAGATTGGTCAACGGGAACTTGGTAGTAAAAAGGTGGTCGAGGAAACTAATGATAGTATCGACCAAATTAGAGCACGCTTGAAAGCGGCTCAAGATCGCCAAAAGTCCTATGCGGATAATAGGAAGCGAGCGATTGAGTTTCAAGTGGGGGACTTTGTGCTTCTGAAAGTCTCTCCTTGGAAAGGGGTGATACGGTTTAGGAAACGGGGGAAGTTAAATCCACGTTTCATCGGACCGTTTAAAGTGATAGCAAAAGTGGGTGCGGTAGCTTATCGTTTGGAACTACCGGAGGGACTAAGTAGACTTCATAACACATTTCATGTGTCTCATTTGCGAAAGTGTTTGGCGGATGAATCTACTTTTGTTCCATTGGATGATATTGAGTTGGACGAAAAGTTGAATTATGTGGAAGAACCGGTGGCAATCTTGAATAGAAAAGTGAAGCGTTTACGCAATAAAGAGATTAGCCAAATTTTGGTGAGGTGGAAACATAGAAGGGGAGCGGAAATGACTTGGGAAACCGAGGAGGAAATGCTCAAATATTATCCGAACCTTTTTATGTGAAGTCGGGTTTCGGGGACGAAACCCAAATAAGGGGAGGAGATTTGTAACGAACCAAAATCCGGGTCTCGTTATAAATAAATAAATATTTCTAATTAATATTATGGTGAAAATAATATTTTAGAAATAAGTTGAAACAAGTGGGTTTCAAGTTTGTAATGGGGCTATGTTAGTTTTGACTAACTTTAGAATGAAATGGGTGAAGTGGAAAGTTCAGGGACTAAAGTTGTAATATGGCAAAATCTGCCATTTGACTAGTTAAAGTCAAAATTAACTCATTTTTGAGGTGTTAGTCGTTCAAGAGAAGAGGAGAAGAAGAGAATTTCGGTTTTGGAGCTAAATCGCGGAATTGAGGCTTGTTTTGTGAAGGTTTTGGCTCACACAACACCTTCATAACATCAAGTAAGTGATTCTCTTCCTCTTGATTTCACCATGAATGTGTTCTTGGTGGGTTTTGGGTGAAATCCGAAATTATGTATGCATGTGATGAAATGGTGTTAGATTATTGATAATCTAGCTAAACTAAAGTTAAAGAATGATGATTAACATCCTAGAACCCTTTGATTTTGATTATGAGAAGTTAGGGTTCATATGGTGGAAATTGGGGGTGTTTGGATCATGATGCTAAAATGATGAATTAATGAAGATTAAGTGTTTTTAAGATGTTAGACACTTGAACAAACACCAAATTAACTTAATAATAATTTTTGAAAGAAAAATTAGTGTTAAGATTAAGATAATGAAACTCAAGTGGGTGAGTTTGTGGTGAAAGAGGGTGTTTGGTTATGAGGATAACCCAAACGGGTCAATTTGGGTTGGAAATGGGGAAATTGAGTTGTGGACTCAATTGTAATAGAATTTTGATGTATGTTAGATTACTAAACTAGGTGAATGTGTTTAGGTAATCTAATTGCAAAGCTAGAAGGTGGTGCGGGATCCTCTAACTCAAAAGGTAAGTGCTTTGCACTTACTTAGTAATGATAGGTGGTGGTGATGTTCATATTTGAATTTCATGTTGGTTATTCAAATATCTTATATGTGTTTATTGGTATGTGGATGAAATTAGTTATTTAACCTATATGGTGTGAAAATTTACTTGTGTGGTAAAAGTCAAGTTTTGTATGCATAATGTAGTTGGCTATGTGGTATATGGTCAAACTAAAATGTAGAATATGTTGAATTGGTGTAAATGACTATGTGGTATATAGTTAAGCAAAAATGTGGTATGTGATAAAGTAGAGTAAATGACTCGTGTGGTGTAAAGTCAACTAAATGTGGTAAATTGAAGAAAGTGACTTATGTGGTATATAAGTCAACCATTGTGGAATAATGGTGAAGTCGGTGTAAATTGACTTATGCGGAATATAAGTCTAACCATTGTGGAATAATGGTGAGATTGGTGTAATTGACTTATGTGGTATATAAGTCAAGCCATTGTGGAAAAATGGTGAATGTGGTGTAAGTGACTTATGTGGTATATAAGTCTAGTGTAAGGGGCCTTATTTGACCAAATGGGTGCAATTGGGTCAAATGGGTCAAATGGGTGAAAAGGGTGAAAGCAAGTTGTAAATACTTGTTTGTTATGTTTATATCATTACTAATGGTGTTATGTCAATGTGGTGATGTAGGGAAAGCTCCGAGGTAGGTCAAGGTCAAGTCCAAAGCGCGAAGGGATCTCGTATGCATTTTTGGTGGTTTTAAGGATTTGGGGAAATTACTTGTAATTTGGTGATTTGATCCTTAAACTGTAAATTTGATATTTGAAAACTTAGTTTGGATGTTTGGGGTCAAAACCCAAGTGTTGGAAATTTTTGGATGTCAAGTGATTTGATAAAAGTTGGAAAAAATGGCAAGGTTTTGAAACCTGCAGCTGAAGGGAAACTCACTGGAAATTTGGTCCCTCGCGGTACGCGAAGAACCTGGGAGGATTCTCTCGCGGTACGCGAGAGACAAAATCTCCGGTTTTGCCTTTCTGAGTCCCCTCGCGGTACGCGAGAACTTGCAGGGAAGTCTCTCGCGGTACGCGAGAGACCTGGGTTTCCGGGTAAGTATTTTGGGACTCCCTCGCGGTACGCGAGGGAGGTGGCCCGTGTGCCTCGCGGTACGCGGGGGTTTTTTAAAAAAAAAAAAAAAAAAAAAAAATCTTGGGAAATGCTTCCGCTTGTTTAAACGTTTAATTGTCGGTGTTTTAAAAGTGGTGTGTTACATCATTGTGTAATATCTGGTCATCGTGTAATACAAGTTCATTGTGTAATTAGTCAAGTCATTGTGTAATACAAGTTTATTGTGTAATTAGTTAGGTCATTGTGTAATACAAGTTCATTGTGTTATATGTATTTATCATTGTGTTTTACGTTTTCTAGCTCATTGTGTAGTTAGTCAGGTCATCGTGTAATACAAGTTCATTGTATAATACCACGTTTGGTCATTGTGTAATACAAGTTCATTGTGTAATTAGTTAAGTCATCGTGTAATACAAGTTCACTGTGTAATTAGTCAGGTCATGGTGTAATACAAGTTCGTTGTGTAATACAAGTTATTGTGTCAAATATTTTTCATCATTGTGTTATATGTTTTCATCATTGTGTTTTACGTTTTCCAGCTCATTGTGTAATTCGCTCATTATTGTGTAATTTGCTCAAATATGTCAGGTCATTGTGTAATATGCTCATTGTGTAATATCAGTTCATTGTGTAATATCAGGTCTGATCATTGTGTAATATCAGACCTTGTATTACACATTGACCTGGTATATTACACATTGATCATTATGCCCTCCCTTTAAAAACAATAAAATGACACATGTCAAGCTTAGAATCTTTTTTACCCTTCTTATTTTAAAACCCTTTTTTACTATAACCTAACATATATATATATGAATATATATATACACACACATACAAAAATGAAAAATGGTGTATAATTATGCACTCTTATATATATAATACACACACAATTATATATAATTACACATAGTACAACAAAAATTTTTAGAAAAGGTTGTTTTTTTTAAAATATATATGACAATATTGTACTGAAATTAAAGAAAAACAAAATAATTGATTTTACGGTATAATCTATATTTATACTACTATATAATGCATATTGAATAGATATAATTGTAATTGATCAAAAATTTTAAGACACTTATTACAAGCTATTAGATATAAAATACATCTCTAAATGCATGAAATATGTTAAAATTACCATTTAACCCAAACCCTAGAAATTCCCTGCCCAGATATCACGCCTCCACTCTCAAACATCAAACCCGCTCACACTCTCCCGTCGACCCCTCCCTCTGTTCACCCCCTGCAATCACTCTCCACTTATCCAAACAAAACCGTTATTTCTATCCTCGAAAATGGAAGATCACAACCTTTCGAAATGAACCAGTTGTAGCATTCAAACCCACCTCTGCAATGGCGATGCAAACTTCTCACACCGTAAGTGCCATAATCTATACACATATGTTTAGATTTACGATTTCACTTCTAAATTGATGGAATCATGTTGAATCAGTAAACTGGTTGAGGGAATATTGTGAATTGAGTTGCACGCCAGGTGTTTGATGAAATGTCTGTTAGTGAGACTCAAGTGTACGAATTTGTAATTAGGGTTTGTAAGGAGGCTTTGACCTCTTCTTGATGAAAATTGATGGAATCTTCTTGAATCCTTAAACGGGTTAGTTTTGAAGCTTATTATCGCCCGTTTTTAATGCTATGAAGTTCCTGTCTCTACTCTATCTGATATTGCTTGTGATTGACGAGCTTCTGAATTCTGCTCTCAAGAACACCATGAAAATCCCATATTTCAGGTGACAACTCCGTGTTTTCTTTCCCGTTTCTTTTTTATTTATTCGTATTTATTTTTTGAATTTTTAACTGTTTTAATACATGAATACATCAATGTTGTAGTTTCTGATTATGAGAATTATTTTCTTCTAATTTATGTTATAATTTGAGTAGTACTGATTGTAGTTAGTTTTCTATATGTTTAGGTTTATTGTAGAGTTTTGGTTACATTGAGATGGTGGATTCTGAGACAGAATGGTTCTTCACCATCGTCACAGATGCCGGTTATGAAGAAATATGGTGTGCTGGACCGACTAAGGCTGACGTTCACATGAATGCACTGTTGGAAAAGGTATACCCTGTCTTACTTTGATGCCTTCAGTAATTCAATTTGTTTTTACGTTCTAACGTTTTCAGGTTTTGAGGGTGCAGAAGAAACAACAACAACAAACCAAGGTTTAAAAGAACGGAATCGTGCCTCGAGGCGCTTTCCCTTCGCCTCACGAGGCGTAAGCCCGAGGGAGAAAAATTATATATCTTATAAAAAATAAAATACTATATGTTTGAAATTGACACAAAGTCTAGAACATCAAAAACACACATGAAGTTTGTAATCAAATTTAAACAACATAAAAGGCAGCAGCAACCCAATTGATTAAAGATTTCTGAATTCACATAGAATGGTAAATTGAAAAAAGCAGTCATGAATCTGTGTTGTGTAATACCAGAGATGCGATGGGGAGATGGTAAAAAAATTAATCACATGTAAATTGAAAAAAGACCAGAGATGCAATGGGGAAACAACAGATGCGATGGAACCCTTTTTTTCCCGAGAGCTAGAAGAGGAGAGTCGGTAGAAGTGGACAACAGCAGATGCGATGGAACCCTTGGTTTTGTCGTTTTATTATGGCCCGATTCAACATAAATCGGCTCAAAGTTTTTTAACTATTTTGCTATTGACATTCGATCTTCAAAATCTTCGACCCAATAAAAAATATTCATTGGCTCAAAAATAAACTAAAGGAGACACGAATGGATGTACGAAAGGGTTTTTGGGACACGTCTTTAAAGCATCATCTAGACATATCAAATCAAACAGTCCTTATCAATATTGCATGGAATCAAATATCGTAAACGTTTATGATACCGAGTTCCATAAAAAAAATGGTCAAAATACCATAAATATTATGAAATCTAAATTAGTAAAATAATCACTTTGAAATTCTTGCGTTTAGACCCTATATTTAAGGGCCTTCATTTTTTAGGTTTAACTTGATTTAATTTTTCAAGGTTTTGATAAAAACAATAAAAATATAGTATACTTAAAATAGTTTTATTTCAAATAAAACTCACTCTAACTTTAATACGTGTGATTGTGTGCCTATTAGAATTTGTATGCAAAAAATATGCATCATCATATTCTAATGTGTTAAGATTTTAAGAAAAAGTTTGTTTTATTTATGAAAAAGGCCACCATTTAAAATTTTGCTTTACGTCCCGTAAAAAGGTGAGTCGACCATGCCTAACCGCCACGAATACCTTCTAAAACAATGCGCGTTGTGATCCAAAAACGATTTATGTCATATTTGTGGGATATTTAGTTTAATTGGATTAACTTGTTTGATCAATACATGTTATCATAAATATCAAATAAGTTAGGAGGTGCGGAGTGCATAGGGGTGGATAATATGAAAACCATAAACCTTAAACCATGTGTTACATATGTAACAATTTAAAAAATAGGTAAAATCATTTTTTGATTTTTTGGATAGTTTGTATATCTAATTTAATCATTTTTTTGTAAAAAACAAAAACAAAAACAAAAAAACGCCAAGTGGTTTTTTTTATAAAAAAAATTGAAACATTTTTTACATACGTAACATCTTGTGTTACAAATGTAACATGCTGACATATATATAAAAACGCTAATTTTTTTTTATTTTTCAATAACTGTTTTTAATTTACTCGGTGTTTTTTATATTTTTTTTTATTTGTGCATTTCTGGTGACGAAATTCCATATAAAACACCCAAAAAAAATTACGAATGAGTTTCCTCATCTCAAGTGGGTTTTCAATTTATTTTTCCCCTAATGACATATAATTATATATAATTATGCACATGCAACAAAATCTTTCAAAAATTTTTTATTATTATTAAGAAAGATTAAAGATCAACTTCTTATGAACAGTAAATTAAGAGTAGTAATGTAACTTCATAATTTATTATATATAATTAGAATTAATTACATGAATGGCCCTTGTCGTTTGTAATCCCCAAAAAATTTCGACCTTTATTTTAACTTTTTCGGTATTGTAGCTTATTTATTTTTTTTTTATGAATACATTTATACATTTCAATAAATTATATGATTTCTTTTATATGCTTACATTTAATATCATTATTACAACCTGATACATATTTATTTAACTCAATTACATAAATATTTATTATTATCTTAATAAATAAACATATACATTTATGAATATACTAATACATATTTATAAACGAATTACAAGAATATTAAAATAATTAATAAATACATTTAAAAAAAAATATGATTTAACCATTAAAAATATGCTAAAACATTAATTCAAATAATTAATTTGAGTTATAGTTTTAATTTAAAATAAATCTATTAGTTTTTTTTATATATTATCATTGTAATTAAATAACTTATATAAATTTATAAAGATTTATAAATTTACAAAGTTTTTATGTTTTATAAAAGTTAGGGTTTTTTTTGTAAAACTTTGAAACTTAAACTTAAACTAAAACCTAACTTTGTACATAAAATAGTAAACCAGTGAAAGTTTGAGGGCCTGTTTTGCAAATTCTCAAAACTTCAGGGACTGATCTGCAAAGTCCGGATTTTTCTTTCTTCTCCAAACCAATCGCAGGTTCGAAACCTGTGGAGACCGGTTTCGAGAGCTTTTTCTTGATCTCACGATTTGAGTGATAAAACTCGAATCCAAAACCGGCAATACGTTCGTGAATCCGAATCGATCCGTCTCCTCGCATTTAATCGAACCTTATGATCGCGAAGATGGTTCGATTAGTAACCGTGATATCCTTGAATGCCCATTACTCGATCGATCTGTTTGCACCAGAATTGCCTATAAATTGAAGTCTCAAACCATTGGCCACACCCATCTCAGACTACCTCCGACCTTAAACCCCTCGTTAATCGTCGCCGGAGCTCAAACTCAGTCGAAGAACACGCCTCGGTTTGGCCCAGTTAATCTCGCGATCCACGCAACTAATTCAGGTAAATTTAACATCATTCGAACCGTTTGAACACGAGGATCAAAAGCCCTATGAAATTAGGCTCGGCTATTAGCCGGATTGACCGAATTCGCGGGCTAGGGTTACGGCTTGAAATGGGGAAGATGATGGCCGGAGACTTTGGGTTAACAACTCTCGCCGCTTCTAGGACAAGGCATCATGCCCAGTCCAGCGGTTAAGTATGTGCGTGTAGTTTGAACCGGTAGAGGCCGCGGGTTCGAGTCTCGGCCCCTGCAAATCTTTTTAAACCTTTTTCCTTTTACAATTTTAATACATTTTAAATCCCTAAAAATTCCAAATAAAATTTACAAAAATCCTAAAATCATAAACTTATAAATCTAAAATTATAAAAAGACATTTATTTATTTTAGGTTTAATTAAAAATTTATTTTTAACTTTAATACATTATTTAAGCAATTTAAGATCCAATAAATTGTTATAAATTTCCCTATTTTATATAAATTAGAACACAAACCTTTGTATTTATTTTTAAATTAAAAACCCGTATAAATTTCTAAATAAATTAATTAGTTAGTCGAATTTACTAAATTTCCTCATAAATTAATAATGTTATTTAAGTATTAGACATTATTAAAATCTTTTGAGACAAAAGTAATTATTTTTAACAAGAATAATTATTTAGTTACTTAAATGATTATTTTAAATAAATAATTACACAAATCTCTTTTATTTCAATTAAAACCTATTTATTCTCTAAGTCCATGATAGGATTATTTAGTTATTGTTTTAAAACTTATTTATAAATATCATAATGTATAAGATTGTACCATCTCAAAGACTCCAACTATTATACAAATTAAGTTTAACAAACCTTGAATAATCTTATGATCCAAAACTTATATAAACTCATCTTCAACTCTAAACCTCAAATCTTACCATCTTGTGTAACCTATCTTAAACCTAGTATACAAATCTATCTTGTAGGTTTGTTATGAGTATTCCTCACAATATCCATCCAACTCATCAAACCTATCATCCTTAGTTACATTCAAGTGAGTATTCATAGCCCCTTTTTACTGCTTTTGTTTTGGGGTGAAACATGTGTTAACTACCTTATCTACACAATTCAATAACTTGATTCTATGCTATGATCAACATGCTTTATATCTTTAACTATCTGGTGACCATTGCATGAATGCATGCCAATACGTTCATTAACTTATGTTGCAAGCCCAAGGTAGTACCTAACATGATCATTTATAGGGGAAACCGAAACTAAACTAAACTTACCACATAACCTTGGCGGGTTGTTGTTGGTGTGAACTATTCTCATGGGTGTATCTCCCCGTGTTGGATGTGAACTATTGTCATGGGTGTATCTCCCCATGTTAGATGTGAACTATAAAACTTCGGGTGTTATCTAACCCCTTTTATCAAAACGGCAATCCGTGGGATTGTGGCAGCTAGATTTCATTTACCAGGGTTGAACTGTACGCTTGGAGCCTTATGTGTTATTAGATATGCTTTAGATCTGCATTAGAATCATCTGAATCGTAAACTATATCTAAACTTTAGTTTTGGTGTCAAACCTATGTTGCTCACCAACTACTTGTAGTTGACTTTTACTCGCATGTTTCAGGTGTACCTACTTGAGGCCATTACTGCTCACGTAGGATCTGGACTTAGTTAATAAATTGAGAGTGATGTTATGTTAAACTTTTGACTTTCCATTTCCTTTGTAACGGATAATTTAATCTTGATTAATAAATACTTACGCATTAATTAGATGATCATGAGCTTTTGAACAACCGCGTCAGCCCCGGCGTATAATCCGTCGCCGGCCGGGGTGTGACATCGTTTACCCTAATTTCACTTTTGGCCCATAAGAATGGGAAACTACAAGTTTGACCCAATAGTTTGCACGATTCTAACACCCATAGCCCATGGGTTGGATGTCCGTTAAATATTCTGTTAAATTTCTTAAAAATGACCAAAACACCCTTCTGAACCTCCTTCCTCACTATCAGACTCAAAAACTTAATTTTGACTCCCAAAAAGTCAACCGGTCTCAAATTCATCTTAATCTCTTTAAATCCGGAGTTTAAATTCTTCCAAACTTGTGATAATCCTATCTTGATCCAATAGAAACAAGAAATTAGTTAGTTAGTATCGTTCAATCATACCAATTCGAAAACCATTTTCAACCAGCTCATACCAACTGATTTCTAGCTCTAAATCCTTTATTATCGTTCAATCAGAGCTGCAAACCCAATGATTTATGAATCCGCGGAGTTTGTTGGATGCGGGTGTTGCCCGGAGTTGGCAGGTCTTGGCCAGATGCAGGTCTTGGCCAGATGCAGGTGTTGCCCGGAGTTGGCAGGTCTTGGCCGGATGCAGGTGTTGGCTGAGTGCAGGTGTCGGACGAAGGAGGCGATGGTGATGGTTTTCCGCCGGAGTTGGCAGGTGTTGGCCGGATGAAGGTGTCAGACGAAGGGACGATGGTGGCGATGGTGATGGCTTTCCGCCGAAGGGGACGATGGTGATGCAGGTGTCGGACGAAGGGACGATGGTGATGATTTTCTATCGGAAGCAAGAAGGTGATGACGATGGTGGCCTGCCGGAGATGGAGGGTGGTGAGCGGTGGTGGTTAGAAGGAGAGATGAAATCTAGGGTTTAGTGGGAGAGGTGGGTTTTGTTTGAAGAAGATGAAGTGGGTGGGTTTTGATGGGTTATATTTTTTTTAAATTAATTCTTTTTTGTTTTTATTATTTTAATATGAGAGGGTATTTTAGTCATTTTACATTCATTTAACAGTCAAAGTTGACGGACATCCAACTCAGGGGCCATGAGTGTTACAATCGTGCAAACTATTGGACCAAACTTGTAGTTTTCTAATCGTAGAGGCCATAAGTGAAATCTGGATAAACCACATGGGTCATCCGTGTAATTAATTCATATAATTATGCACATGCAATCAAATCTTTCAAAAAATATTGCATTTTTAATATATGTGTAGCAATTTTATACTCAATTAAACATAATAAAAAAAATCAATTTTATAGTATAATTTTTTATATAGTAATAAAGTATATAAAAGTTATCTGTATTTTAAAAAGGTTGTGAAACTAGATAAAAGTCAATAATTATGTTTTTTGTTTCTTTTTCACACTATTTTTTAAGTATGAAATTAGCATCACCTTTATCTTATCCGTTGATTTTGCCTTTATAAATGTTTAGATTTACTACATACGCTTATCATCAAAAAACCACTTATTTGATTTGGCTCGTGTGCGTATGTACGAGTGTTTAAAATAAAATATGTGGTCTAACCACCGGTTCAGTTCGTCGATTCAACCGCCTTGTACTATAACCAACCGATTCAAACAAAGGCGGTTCAAGCAACTCAACTAGACCAGTGTTATGAGTGATCATCGATCCGTCCGATTTTAGAAACATTGATTGAAAGAGTATTGGGAGAGTTGGGTGGTGTTAGTACTTCTAGGTAAAAAAAATAAAAAATGCTCACTTCACCCTTAGACGATTAAAATCTTGTCGTATAGAAGAAGGATCAAAGGGTCAAAATGAGAAATCCCGCTTCTTTAAGTTATCTTTTTGTTGTCGTTAAAAAAAGTTTTAAAAAGGAGAAAAATGAAATAAAGAAGACACGAGTGGATGTATGAAATGGGCATGTGTTTTTGGAATACATGCATTTAAAGCATCATCTAGTCGTATCAAATCAAACCATCTTTGTCATATTGAATTGACCCCATATCATAAATAGCTGATCTTACTCTTCTTCAGGATTCCCAGCCCATCCCCATTATTATTATTATATTTTAATAAAATAACTTAAAATTCACCCATTCTTATCCTTTATTTTAAAACTTCATTAGAAAACAAGCACTATCCAAACTGGGCAGCGCAAAACAAAACAGAAAAGAGAAAAGCTATATAATTACAAATTTACATAATTACCTATTCTTATCCTTCATTCTCATACTTTACTCTTATACTTTTAGGAGAAAGCAAACCTATCCCTGATATTTAAGAGGTCACTATTCATTAATTATATATATTTTTATATTTTTTATGAGTGAATTTTAGTGGAAAAAAGAGAAAAAATAATAAGAAAATATTATTTAATTTACTAGAGATATATACGGGGAATGGGAAAATGAATAATAAATTTAGAAAATTATGTTTTTTAATTAAATTATAGGGACGAGGATAGAGAATAGAATATGAATCCTCTAAAATGTTGAATTGAAATAATTTAAAAATATAGAATATTGATGATTCATTTTAATGTTTTTAATAACTATTTAAATTCATTTTTTATTCTATACGTTTTCAAAATATAACCGAAAGATAGTTGAGATATTAGATAAACGAATTGAATCACCTTTTTTATTTTCATAAAACTAGTAAACGTAAATTTGTGCGTTTTGGCAGGGTGTTGATTTTACGAAAAATTTGTAACTCTCGGTTTAGAATAAAATTTATGTCAATGTAGATATAAAAGATGAACATTGCAACGGTATATTCATAATTATATAAAACTAGAAGGATAAATCGTGTCACTTTATATAAAAAAACGAAATCGTGAAACAGTTTTGAAAACTTGTACATTTACGCTTCGAAAAAAATTTAACATCGAAACGAATGATAAGAGTGGTTAAAAACATCCCCATATTATAAGTCTAGTTAAAGTTGATGGAGCAAAAAAAATTTGTGGTCAAACTTTAAAGTACAAAAGTTTTATGATCAATTTTTAAAAAATAATAAGTTTTTAAATGTATATTATAAGTTTAATTAAAACTGAAGGGGCTATACGATAATTGTTCAAAAAAATTTTTAAAAAACTTTGTAGCCAAACTTTAAAGTACAAAATTTTTATGGTCAATTTGCAAAAAATAAAAAAGTTGCAGTCAAGTTGAAAAAAATAATAATAAGTATACTATTATTAATGGTTGTTATTTGTACTTATATATAATTATCATCAATGAAGAAGGAAATCTGGGTTTTTAATATGTAGCCTAGTGATAAAGGTGTATACCAAGACTTATTTATAATGGAAAGGTTTTGGCTTCACTTGTGACAAAAAAAAGGAGGTCCAGGTTGAGATTGGGGGTTTTCTAACCTATAGTGGGTTTCCTCCTGAGGGTGGTGCAGATGATCGGGTGGGCCAGTGGTCCGTCAGTGATCCAAATTGCTGTTAAAAAAAATTAAGGTTTACATGTTTATTAAATTTAGAGTAAACTATGGTTTTAGTCCCTATGGTTTGGATCAATTCCTTATTTTAGTCAATTAGTTATAATTTTACCCTTTTAGTCATTGTGTTTTCATTTTCGTTTCAATTAAGCTTAGACGTTTAACACCGTTTGTTTTTTTATGTTGAACTTTCTTAATTGACAATAATACCCTTATTGACTCCATACTAGATACACAGCCACATATTCACCCCCTAAAGATTTTTGGCAAGCGGATGATGGTGGTTTCAAGCATCAACGGGGATTGATGGCGGTTCGTCTACCTTTGGTTCGACTGAACATAAAATTTAATTTTATATAGATTTAAACTAAAGTATTGAAAATTTGAACCTAAACCATCAACATTTTTTAAGGTGTGTAACTATAAACATATACACATTTAAAGTAAATTTGATTAGGTTTTACTTGCCTTGTCTAACAAAATATTCAAGGATTTGACATTCCTGTCTCTAGTGTGCAAGAAAGCAAAGCATGCTAAGGATAAATGTGGGGTTGACATTTATCAAAATATGTTATTATCATTTACAGGAAATTGACAACATATTTTTATTTACTTTTTTTTAACGACAGAGCTAGATATTCTAGGATAATTGGGTTTTTTCCGGGCAACATCTAGAACATCTAGGGCAGTCCACCACAGGAGGAACCCCCAACTGGGTAAACCCCTGACCTGACCACATACCCCCTTTTTTGCTGTTATCAGGATTCGAACCCAAAACTTCTACTATAGAAAGTGTTAGGACTACCATTGTATCAAATAAGAACGGTTTTTTTATTTACTTTTAACACATAATAAACTCGTAAGAATGTGAACTCAAACCGAAGTCTTGAAATCACTCCTTGACGCTCAAGTCATTATTCTATGTCAAAGATAAAATATGTATATAAATAAGATCCAGATTTATCTCTCCGGGCTTGTTTGCTCGGTTTAAACATGGGGAGCAACAATAACCCCAACACCGTCCAACCACCGATGCAATACGCCCCCTACTGCCTTGTCAAAACCCTGACGGCCCACCAATCCGCCGTCTCCTGCGCCAAATTCTCCAACAACGGCAAACTCCTCGCATCCGCCTCCCTAGACAAAACCCTAATCCTCTGGAACGCTGAAACCCTAACCCTAATCTCCCGCCTCATCGGCCACACCGACGGCGTCTCCGACCTCGCCTGGTCCTCCGACTCCCACTACATCTGCTCCGCCTCCGACGACAAAACCCTCCGCATCTGGGACGCACGCGCCGCCGAGTGCATCAAAACCCTACGCGGTCACACCGATTTCGTCTTCTGTGTCAATTTCAGTGTTCATTCAAACCTCATCGTGTCTGGATCGTTTGACGAGACAATTAGGGTTTGGGATGTGAAAACGGGGAAAACTAATCACGTCATCAGAGCTCACTCTTTACCGGTTACCTCCGTCCATTTCAACCGCGACGGATCGTTGATTGTTTCCGGGAGCCACGATGGTAGCTGTAAGATCTGGGATGCCGCAACCGGAACATGTTTGATGACGTTAATTGACGATAAAATTCCGGCGGTTTCGTTTGCTAAATTCTCACCTAATGGGAAGTTTATTCTTGTGGCAACACTTGATGATAATCTGGTTAGTTAACTTGCTATGAAATTTGCACTAATTTATAATTAAATGTTTAGTTGCTCTGTTTGTTTTTTTAATTAGGACTGTTATAATTCAATCATTTGGTGATGTTTAAGTGCGAAAAAAATTCGCTCTAGATCAGCTTATATTTGTTAGCTAAGTATTGTATTCAGTTGTAATATTATATACTCAAGGCTGTCATTTAAGGCGCAAATGGTGAGCCTGTCGCCTATACGCAGGGCACTTAATAAGCACGCTCTCAAGACAAACAAATCGCACAGTAGTATAAGCATGCCAATTTAACTGTTTTATACTTGTTTTTCGGCTGGTTTAGACTGGTTTTTAGCTTGTTTAGATTGCTTTTTGTCTGCTCAGACCGTTTGGAACTACCTTTGGCCGGTTTTCAGACAGGGTGTCTTCATGCACTCGAAACGTTTTTGTTGCCCCTTGCCTTGCCTAGGCGCACGTGCCTTTAGCACCTTTAACTACATAGGTTCAACGGGTTAGAAGGGGTTCAAGTTGATACTACTTATTTTTATCTAGGTTGAGTTGGTCTACAAACTCTATTTTTGTTCATTTTTAGTGAAAGGTTAATATGTTGGTAGTATGATGTGAAAACAATATTGTTAATTTATGGATAAAAATATTTGAAGAAAATGATTTAGGAGATTGTACGCATCAAAATTAGACCTGATTCCAACATGTTTTTCCCATTTTACAGGTTCTTCTCTTAGTTTAAATTTTTTATTCGACTCGTTTGAAATAAAACACCATCCAAATGGGTCAAATCAACCCATTCATAAGTAAATGGGGCGAATTTGCGACTTCTACTGTTTTTGCTTTTCTTGAATTCTGTATGCTTATTAAACTCTACGGAAGTCTATAGATTTTTGCTAGCAATATCGGAAATCTGCAAGAACTTGAAGTATTGAATGGGTGGGATGTGTTTGTCTTTTGGCCCCTTTTAACATTTAGTTTTCTTCTACTGTGAATGTAGAAGCTTTGGAACTACTCAGCTGGGAAATCCTTGAAGACGTATACAGGACATGTAAACAAAACGTATTGTATAACGCCCACTTTCTCTGTGACGAATGGCAAATATATTGTTAGTGGCTCAGAGGATCACTGCATCTACATCTGGGATTTACAGGGGAAGAACTTACTTCAGAAATTAGAAGGGCATACGGATACCGTTATATCTGTTAATTGCCACCCGACAGAGAATATGATCGCTTCTGCAGGACTTATTAATGACCGAACAATCAAAATATGGGTTCAACCTAGATAATCAGTGGCGTTAATAAGCTGTTTACTTGTGTGTACTGCTGCTTTTGTATTCTTTGAGTTAAGATTACTTACAGAGTTTTTAATGAACGGATACTAGCTGCAACTAAACTAATTATGAAGGGGTGAAATAAAATTCTCTATATACCTTTCTTTTAACCTAATTTAGGGGACCTTAGACCCAATTTGACAATCAGAATTCGTTGAATTAGGTGATACAACTTCAAACAATTGAAACATCTTCAACATTATCACCTATGGTTTGTCGTCTTAGGGCTGATTGTGATTCTTCAAATTTACATGTGACTTGCAAAGCACACATCCAAACACTCCTAGATAGATCCTGTGTTGCAAAAGCGTGCCTGTCTTTGAGTGACTTCAACGCAGGCGCGCTGGCTTTAGACAGGTTTTGTGCATTTTCTAGGTCTCATGTGTATTGTGTACTCGATTTGAAATTTAAATGGGCTTTTTTTAGATCTCGTACCTCTATTTTATGGTTCAAATATGATTAAAACCTAAGCGACCTCGCAACAATTATATGTACTCATCTCTATTCTCCTGGACTGCTGCTGCTCGGAACTGTATGCGTTTGTGGACTCATCTCTTCTGCAGACTTCTATGCTCATCGGGTTGCTGCTCACAGAGCCATACTCAACAGTCGAGTAAGGTTTTTTTTATCTTTTTTTGTTCTTTTCTCTTGTCATTCTTCTTATTTGTATGATATTCTGTGCAAAGTCCAAACTCATCTGTTAAGTGTTCTTTTCTTTGCTGAGTTGATTATTTTTGTGCAAAGTGTTAGATGTGAACTCAATTATTCTTATTTCATGTTTGTAACTTTGTATCATGATATGTATTTATCCGTTAGTGTTACTTTATTTATGATCTTCAATATAGCAACTTGTTCCAGGCTTCCCAGTTAATTATTTCTGAGTTCTTGTATCTGTTAATGTTGCTTTGTGAGTTTCTGATGTTCCTTCTGTTAAATGTTGCTTTGTTCTAGACTTCTTAGCTGTTTCTGCATAATATGATTTGTGAGTTCTGACTTCTGAGTAATTATTTGGTTCCACTTTATATTATTATTACCCGGATTATATAGACTTGCTTCATTTGTTTTATGTAGCAGTATAAACAAGCCAAGCCGAGCCTAATGTCACGGGGTCATCTCTCGAGGCCCCGTGTCAGCTAATCCGTCCTGCTTATGATAGGGTCTACTGGTTTCGTTCTGCCTTGGAATCATCAGGCGAGCGGCAACAACTCGCGACCAGTGATGCTTTCGGTGTGCCAACACACCTAGGCATGTTCACGTCGTTTATCCCACTGTGGCCGTCCCCGATGATGTCCGGACTAGCCAGCAAACCCAAGCGTTCAAGTGCAAACATAGCAAAACGATCATCGAATATTTGGTCCGTGACACTCTCCCACCACCATTTCATGCACGTCCTCGTGCATGCCCGTAATTCCATACTTGCTTGCAGCCGTAGGACAATGCTTCACCCTTATGATTGAGCATGATTCACTTTGGTAAGGACACTCGGTAGTTAACAACAAAGATCTTCGTCTTGACCGTTCAGATTAGTGCATCGGATTGATAAGTGGCGCCGATGTTCGCCTAGTTTCTAGTATGGGGACCTGGAGGGTTAGCAGACTTCCCTCTTCATTTTGCGGCTCTACTAGACCGCAGTTGCTGAACTTGATCACGACGGGCTTCAATGTTAACCGGACTAGGGCGGCGCTCACGATCCCATACTCGCGGCGTACAAAGACCATCGCCGAAGCGCTCCCCATTTGGCCTTCTCCCACCACCATTGCTTAACCTTACTCGTCCGGTAAACGCACATCTGAGATAAGTCACCTTCCAAGTTATCCGAGGGTCAACCTGGCTTTGATACCACTTTGTCACGGGGTCATCTCTCGAGGCCCCATGTGGCGCCCTGGGTTGCCCCTGGGCCAGCCAATACGTCTCGCTTATGATAGGGTCTACTGATTTCGTCCTGCCTTGGACTCATCAGGCAAGCTGCAACAGCTCGCGACCAGTGATGCTTTCGGTGTACCAACACACCTTGGCATGTTCACGTTGTCTATCCCACTGTGGCCGTCCCCGATGATGTCCGGACTAGCTAGCAAACCCAAGCGTTCAAGTACAAACATAGCAAAACGATCATCGAATATTTGGTCCGTGACACTAAGCTCGCTTAAAGCTCTATTTACAAAGCTCATGCTCGAAGCTCTATTTACAAAGCTCATGCTCGGCGAATAGTTTTTTAAGCTCGAGCTTTTGTTATTTATTAATGATTTAATTACCTTACTTATATTTTTTTATTATATATATATATATAACTATAATTTTTATATATAACGTAATATAAGTAAACTGCAATTTGCGTATCTGCAGCTTACCCCAATCTACACATTGCGTCCTTGCGTTTGAAATTTCGTCATCTGAGTCCCGGTGGTTTCAATTTTTCACCAATTGAGTCCCTGAGGCTAACGCATGTCAGGATCTGTTAGTGAAAAAGGGAAATGACCATAATGCCTCTAGTTTTTCCCTCTATTACTTCATCTTCTACCATCTTTTTCCTGATTAAATTGTTTGAAGCAAGCGAGGTGATTAACTGATGCAACCCCAAATGTGCACCACAAATATGTTACTGTTAGAATCAACGGATCTATCATTCCCAAATGTGTTTGCAAGCCGACAGTGCACCACAAATTTGCAAGCCGGCATTGCAAACCCAAATGTTACAAGTCGCACCAACTTATACAATCAACGAGGGAAAATGCATTTGTTGTAATCAAATTGTTGTAATCAAAATAGAGGCAATGCCAGTTCTTTGCAACTGATACAATCTACGAGGGATTAAACAGAGGCAATGCCAGTTATGAGCAAACACGATCAAAACATAGGGAAAATGAAGACTAGATTCATTTCATACATACATTTGGGGGAAAGCTTCATCATTACATACATTTAGGGGTAAAATTAATCACCCAAAACCCCTAAAAACACTGATCTTTAGCCCAAGTGGAGTTTCCAGTTGAACAGGAACTTCCAAGGTTACCTTGCAGTGAACCACAAGGTGGGTAATGGTGCCGTTATCCTTATTCCGGCTACATGTTCGTTCTCTATCGTTGTCGTAATTCGGATTGAAAACACCATCTTGTGCGTTGCGAGTGGTGGATCGTGCAAGGATGAAGTGCGACGGCAGTTAGGGATAATAAATGAAATATTAAATAGTAATGCAAATCTAAGAATTAATATAAGAAAATATCAAATAGTTAGTAACAAAGAAAAAAATAAGTTGATCGGAAGTTAAGAATTTTAACACGTGATGCAAGTTAAGTATTGTTGGAAGACAAAAGGGAAAATGCATCGTGAGGGTTTTATTTAAATTAAATCCAGTTCCATTTATACTATAAAATTCATAATTTTATTCTCTTTAGTTTAAGCATAATATTTCCACCGGTATTAATTTTTAATGTCTGACTGTTGGTTAAAAAGAGCGTCTAAAATTGTTACAATAATGTAGTTTTTCAGGTCTAGTTCGTTTTCAATAATGAGATCCAGTTCGTTTTTAGTAATGAGTTTCAGATACAAAGATAATTACAATGGTAACAACTTATAGGTCTTTGATAATGAGTTTTAGTAATGATTGATTTTTTAGAAGAAGTTAAATTAGAGAAATTTAAATGAAGAAAACAAAAATTCAAAGTGTGTTGGTCAAAAGAGCAGTGGCGTAATGTCGTCTTTTTCTCAACAAACCTGCAATTTGAGCAGTAGTGTGCCATTGACCAACCTCAGTCTACTACACTACAATCATATGGTTTAGCAACTTCAAGAAACATTTTGGATTCTTCTAACACGATATGTACAATCATTAAAATAAAGCAAATACTATAAACTATTATGTGACAATGGTTGGTTGCAAACCAAACAAGTTTTATTGAGTTTCGGTATCACAAAGAAAGGCTAAACTTCGAGTCCGGTACACATTATGATTTTGAGACCAAAGCGGATCCAACCTTGTACCGTCTCTACAATATAAGCAACTAAAGTATAACCGTTTTAGGCCCCAAATTTTAAAGGTCCCAAAATGTTTAAAAAACTATATATTTTAAGCTGAATATATATATAATAATACATTAATTTTAAGAAATAAGAAGAGATAACAAAATGATCGAAGATTTATTTATGTGGATGCTCCAATGCCTAAACAATAATATTATATGCTTTTACGCTTGATAAAATTACATTTTACGTTGAGCCGCCCCTGGTACCAAACTAATATCATACCGTAGCTATCCGTGCGATTCTTTGTTCCTATATTCTCATATTTCCAGTATTGATAATCTTAGTCTCATATTTGATTATAAACCCATGGCCCATACTCACATGGGTACAACTAGGTCATGGGTATACCTACGGGTATTAGATATGCCCTCTTATGGTCTTGTGTCATTAAAAATTACCCGTTAGGATACTCATTACCCGCAACCTGGTTTTAAACTCACCTAAAAAACTTGAAATATAAAATATTCAACTACATTTTTATTTCTATAGTTTTAATAATTTCAAGTTTTTAACAAAAACATACTATTTATTATACTTTTAAGAATATATAATATATATTCAGTTTTGGGTAATCGGGCTGGTTTCACCTAATAGCATGCCTGTCCCTAACGGGTGAATTTTTTCTAAAATAATCCCATACTCAGTATATTCAACTAGTTGATTACAAGCCCGCGCGTTGCGGTGGGCTAGTATTGTCTCAAACTCGACATACGTTACGGCGTAAATTTCGCCACCATCCCAAAAATCAAAACGCGTGTACGAAAAACATAAATGCTCGATCACTTTCTGTGCGCCCGACTATAGCAAAGAATATAAGAAACAAAAAATATATAGTCGTGCGTGACACGCCGAAAACGTGTGCGGTTCATTTGTTTTTTTAATTGAATTTCAGTTAGATTATAATAGGGAAAAATTATTAAAAAAATGTTTAGTTAAAAATTTTAAGTTAAACAGTTAAAAAAACGAAAAGGAAAGGGAAAGATCATTTCTATAAAAGAAATAAACTTCAAATTAGAGAAGGAAATTTAAATTTCTTTTAAAAAAACAACACAAAAAAGAAAAGAAAAAAAGAATGAAGGTTGAGGCTACTTTGTAAATTACAAAAGTTTGGTGGTCAATTTATAATGACTTAAAATTATACTATAGCTTTAAAAAACAACACAAAAAAGAAAAAAAAATTAAAAGAATGAAAGTTGAGGCTACTTTGTAAATTACAAAAGTTTGGTGGTCAATTTGTAATGACTTAAAACTATACTATAGCTAAGATCTTTTTCTTAAAAAAAACAACACAAAAAAGAAAAAAGAAAAAAAAAGAATGAAGGTTGGGGCTACTTTGTAAATTACAAAAATTTGGTGGTCAATTTATAATGACTTAAAATTATACTATAGCTTTAAAAAAACAACACAAAAAAGAAAAAAAAATAAAAGAATGAAAGTTGAGGCTATTTTGTAAATTACAAAAGTTTGGTGATCAATTTGTAATGACTTAAAACTATACTATAGCTAAGACCTTGTTCTTTAAAGCTTTTTGGTAATGATAATTGGTAATTCTCAAGTCAAAACAAATCAACCAACCACTCACCTAGCCAGTCAAGGTGGTTCAACTCCTATAGCAATTTAACAACCTATAACTTTTCTACAAAACCCAATTGTGATTGTCACAATCCCTCATCAATCAGGCAATCATGGGCCGGTTTTCGGGTTTATTAGCCATAATCCTTGCAATTATGGTTTTTACAGTTACAGGTCAGATTAGCACTCCATGCACGGTGTCAATGATTGCTAGCTTCACCCCGTGTGTAAACTACATCACGGGGAGTAGTGCAAACGGGGGATCACCAACCGCAAGTTGTTGTAAAACGGTTGAATCCCTTATGACTACGAGCATGCAGTGCACGTGTCTTATTGTTACTGGAAATGTCCCGTTTTCACTACCGGGCTCAATTAACCAAGCGTTGGCTATTAATCTCCCGAAAGCATGCAACTCTAAAAGTGTCCCGATGCAATGCAAATGTAACGGTTTTTATAAGTTAATTTATTTTGAATTTTTATCAATGGTTGATATTTTTATAGAGTTCTCACTATTTATCTTTGGTTGGTTTTGCAGCTACTGGTATTCCTTTGCCACCTACAGGTAATCTTTGACAGTAATAATTAGTGGTGGTAGTTTCGACCCATTTCGTGCTGGGTAGGTTGAGCAACAAGTTAAATGGGCAAGTTTTAGTACACATACAAATGGGTCGAGTTGGGTTGGCCCGCCAAACACTTTATTTGTCCGTTTCTATAGTGATATAGTTTTGTTAATTAAGGCAACTTGAATGACTTTTGACCTAGTCAACACATTTGACCCGTTTCCTTTTTCAACTAAGTTTTAAAAATCGACCCATCAGACAATTAGGGTATAATATAAAATCCAAATTAACCAATCTTTTAGATATCATTAATATAATAATCACTTATAAAATTATAAATACGAAGGTAAATGGGCTGAGCGGGTCAAACGGGTCGATACCAACCTCCTAAATAGTTCAAAAGGATTAGAAATAATTCAATAGTATAGTTTCTTTAATATGTTAACTATTTATAAAAAATTAAACATGGACTAAAAGAGTAAAATGTTTTGACAGATCAACCCAACCTGACCCGTACTGACCTATATTAAAGAATTACCCATCTTGAGCAGCACCTCTAAAACCTGCTACTAAACACACCAACTTTTTCACCTCTAATAAAAACTAACTTAATGGCAGGTCCTGCATTATTTGTTCCTCCTCCTCCTCCACCTAGAGCTCATCCACCAGCTGCTGATTCTCCAGAATTGCCACCGAGCCCTAGCGGTAAGAATCATAAATTTATACAAACCGAATCAACTTACAAAGGTTTTGAAACCCCCAAATATTTTCAGGGTCTACAACAGCAATGTTGGCACCAACACCATCTGAAATGAGCCCAGATGGCTTGCCTGAGCCCGACCCACATGTGTCCAACCCAGTGATACCTGATGCATCAGCACCAACTGCTCACCACGGTCCACAGGTTGGTTCAGGCATCAGACCGGTGCTTACACCAGCATCAGCTTCAAACCGGTTACAGAGTTCACCAACAGTTATTTTGCTAATGCTTGCAGCAATCACAATTACTAGTTTTCGTGAAGTGTTTATTTTTTGATGACACGTGTGATGTGTCAATTCTGTCGTTTTGAATTTCGCTTTGGTTGAAAAAGAAATGAAAACATATATACTTTGTGAATATAGTGAAATATGATGCATAAACATCATGTTTAATGTTTCTTGGGATGTTTTTGTGCATGATTATTGTGACTTGAAGTTGCATAGTCCATAAGGATTTTGATTTTCTGATTATTTAGGGCCAATACAATCAGATTTGGAGAAACATGTAACCAGTTGATTATGGATTCTAATTCTGCAAGTCATAAACTCACTTTCGAAACGCACATCCAAAATACCTCTTGAATGATTTTCAGTTTGATATTTGATAATATGTTCAGATTCTTTTATTTTTTGTTAAAAATTATATTTTTCCAAACAAAAATAACACAATGTATCACAAGTAGGGGTGGCAATCATGGCGGTTTCGGGTTGGCAGGTTCAATTATGAATCCGAATACGACCCATATATTTATTTGTGTCAATGACATCAACCCTAGCCCAAATGCACTTAAATCATGTAACCCATTTATCTAAATGAGTCAAAATGGGTTGGTGGGTTGTAATCAAGTTGTATACAGGTTAAACGGGTCATAAGTGGTTATAATAAATGGGTTAAACATGTCGTAAACAGGTTGACCGTATAAAATATATCTTCATTCTAATTTTAAACCGATTGATGGGTCGACCTATATAATTAAAAAGGTTAAAGGTCAACCAACATGACAAACAGGTTAGACATGACAACCCAAAACCTGATTATTTCTGAGTTGTGTCAAGATATGACAACCCTAATCACAAGCCTGGTAAAATCAAAGGGTACACAAATCAAACTAGGCAAAAACTTCATCTAATCTCATTTATTATCTTTCATTATATAATACTATAATGCATTAGCGAAGAATGATTACTTTCATATCACACAAAACTAAACATATACATACACACAATAGACTGTAAAAGGGGTAAAGAACTTACCTGATAGTCTCACATAACAAAATCTTCATGTCTTGAACTTTACCTTAGTGAGAGTCGAGGCAGTTGAAATCTTGCTTATTTTCTTGTTTTTTTACTCCGCGAATCTTTGCAACCCGTCTATCATACTTACTAAGCATACAGACACAAATTCTATCAAAAGGGATTCAAAAGAACCAAAAACATAATGCATTGATTATAGTTGAAATCAAGATAAATATGTATTTGAATAACATCTTGCATAACATTGCAGTAAACATATCAAAGAACAGCATACTTCTATTCGTTTTTCCAAGCACACAATACTAAAGAAAACGCTAAACCGTGTGAATGCGGATCTCTACGAAACGAGTTTGACCAAGAAGGATCCAAGTTTGACTGACTTGCCCACATTTTCTCAGCTGATAAACATGTTTGAAACAAGAAATTAGCTTCACCACTTAGCTTCCCAAACAGCCAATTATGCACATCCCAATACACTTCAACCGGTAAACCATCAACCAAAATTGTATAATTTCCCCTAAATTTCCATCTCAAATGCTTCACTTGCATCACCGTTTTACCATCCACCCGAATCAAAAGACAAGGATCATTTACACCCACAAGATCACATTCAATCATAATATCATGAACTTGCCCTTTCCCACAAAACTGACCCCGAGTCAAATAAACTTTCTTCCCAAAAACATGCTCTTTCTTCGAAACAAAAACGAAATTCGGTGTAAAACTAGATAAATCCATCTTGTTCTTCATTTCTTTCTCCATATCCCCTAACATCAAGATCAAATCTTGATTCACAACAATGGCAAAACAGAAACCCTCTACCGGTTCGGGCGAAAAACCAAATCTTGCAGAGGCTAAATCCCAATAAATATCAATCAACTTAGAACCCACTTCAAGATTCTTGAACCCTCTTCTTTTAGAGAACACCCATGGCTTAATTTCAAATTTGCATAAACATTGGTTGGTGGAATCATCAATTTGAACAGAAAGACCTTGACCCATTAAGTTTTTAGTCCAAGTAAGAGTGACAATGAAGCAAGAGAAATTACGCAATCTACACTGGTAAACACACGTAACAAGATTTTGACCAATTTTACCATTGAATGTAGTGAGGGGAGCACTTGATGAAGATGCAGCATCAGCAACTTGAACACCATTTTCACCAAAGCAAGAGAAATCCCTCATTTAAAAATGATAAATTTGGTACCTTTTTGTTGTTTGAAGGTGAGATGTGAAATGGGTATGGTTGTATAGCGATTGGTTGGAACCCTAAATTGCCCAAAATTAGGGCAAGATTCTTGATGTGAAGGTTTTGGGGGAAATTGGGGAAAATGGTATGTGGGTATTGGAGATTTTTTTTTCTATCAAACAATAATGGATATGATTCTTGATTTTTATTATTATAATTTATAGCTCACTGGAGCTGCATTGAAGACATATAGTTGAAGGGGTCAAAGTGTGCATTTTGAAACCTAATTCCGCAGCGGTTTGATGAGTAAATGAAGACGAGGTTACCTCGAGCGTCGTGTATGATGTACACAAATAAAAGGAGAATAAATAATAATAAATGTTATTACTTCTTTTTTTTTAAATGCAATTTGTATCACATCATCCTATCATCACTACCTCTCTGATGAAAAAATTTACTATAAGTGATAAAATCTTCTGGTCCAACCTGGATCTCTTGATTTTATCACAAGTGAGTGGTTGTAAATGTTGTTACTAACTAGTCAACATAAACACGTCTGTTGTAGTGGAGGCGTTGATAATATTTGAAACTTTATATAAAGGAAATGAAACCGTAAGGTAAACAAGCGCGTTGCGATGAGGACGTTGATAATACTTAGAACATTATATTAAAAAAATGAAACCGTGAAAAAATTCACGTCGGAACGTTGATAAAAGTAAACACGTTATCGAAACATATATAAAAATAACACGTTGCAACTAGAACCTATAAATTTAGTTAAAAAGATTAATTGCGTTTAATTGAGTAAAAAATAAAATGAACTTTATATAAAAAAACATGATTAAATAAGAAAATAATTAAATGCATAGATGGAAACATAGAAAATAATGAATCGGAAATAGAAATGACACATACCTGATGTGAAATCCAATCCGGAAAACTAAATAATAGTAAGCGTAATGATGGTGATGGCTGAAGGAAATCGTAAGGGGAAATGGATACAGAGGACATAATTAGGTAAAATGACGGTTATCAATTGGGGGTTAGTTTTCATATAGAGTGATGGTGAGTCGATAGAGTGGTCAGTTGACGGCGGCATGGAGTGTTTTGGTCGGGGTTATGGTTTAGAGGAGAGAATGGAAGGTGGTTGAAGACGGCGAGAAACAGAAATGACGGAAGAAATACGCTTTTTAAGGATGTTTTAAATAGGTTTATTAAGAAATTAACAAATGAGAGGGGGGGGGGGGAGACGGAAAGTTACTTGATAGTATCCAGTTGGCCAACCTCTTTGGGACTTTTCTTGGTCCGATTCGAAGGACATGTGGGTGTGGGATATGGATTTTGATGACGAGTTCACGGTCAAAGCTGTTAGAAGACATGTGTTATCTTATAAGTGCCTTCTTCCGGTTGGTACTTGCTACAAGATGGAACATATTTATTCGGAAGAAAGTGAATATTTTGGCTTGGAGGGTGATTATGGATCGTCTTCCGACAAGACAAAAATTGGTAAATAAAGTTATTGACATCTTTTCTATTTTACACCATTTGTGTACTAAAGAGGTTGAGACGGTGGATCATGTATTAGGGTATTGTATCATTGCGATTAAATCACGGGAAGTAGTTAAAAAGTGACTTCAGTTGGATTTTCATGGTTCATAAAATTCGAGAGAGTTCACTCTTTGGTGGGATTCGAGTGGTATGTCCAAGGCCAAGAAAGTGGTGATTGAACCTATTGTTATGAGTCATAGGGGGAGGGTATGGCGTTTTCAGAATGATATAGTTAATGAGAGGAGTAACAAAAATAACTAGAAAAAATTTTTGATTCTATTGTTAATGTTTCGTTTTTATGGTTTGTTATTAGGAATTATAAGCTAAACTTGAGTTGGGTCGAGTGGGTTCAAAATTCGCTCATGCATTTGTAATCGTCTGGCTATTTCTCGTCTAGTTTCTTATCAATCGGGTTTATATTTAATTCAAGTGTGGTTGTTAAAAAAAAGTTCCCAACGTTTATATATATATATATATAATATATATATATATATATATATATATATATATATATATATATATATATATATATATCTACAAAGAACTACTACGGTAAGAAAAATGTTTTAGTTTCCTCAAGGGTGAAACAAAATTCAAGAAAACTCGTATCATATGGATGAAACTTCTTGAAACGGGTGTTGCGAAAGAAAGGCCTACACGAGGATGCTTTCTAGGTTTTTATGTTGCTCAAGAGTTTCTTTCTATATTATTAAGAATTATATTAAGAGACCCCAAAAACATTGTTAGTGGAAATTTCTTCAAAACGTAACCATGAGTTGAACAAACCAAACGCTTTGGGGGCATAACTAACATCTCATGTATACATTATTAATGGATGGACCTAACGACATAAGGCTCTTGAAGATTCGCACTTGGCCACAAGTTCAAGAAATTAATCAAAACTAACATCCGATCTAATCTAACTTGCTAATTTAGGACCCTTTTTGTTGTACCATATGTATGTATGACATCTCTTTAGGAATTCGTGCAAATATATAATTGTACATAAAACATACTTGTATATATTTAAAAAATAGGTGAAAAATATCGATACATAAATTTCTCAAATTTTATTTATGTATTTTACAGGTGTAAAAATGTATTACTATACATATACTACGGATATAAAACAAAATTCAAAAATATAAAAATAATATATAATTGGGTTTCGGAAATACGTCAATTACTATTTAATGTAATTTGACTTTCATTACTATTTGATTGAAAATAAAAATTATATAATTAAATTTCAAAGTTTTTTTTATAATAAAGGATAATTTAAAATAAATGTGTTTTATTCGTTTTTTTTTAACGGCAAATGTTACTCCTCTACTTTTACACCAATAATATTGAACCTGATACCTCCCCTCTAAGAGGCATGTGCCTTTACTAAGTGGGCTAGGCCCACATTGGCGTTTTATTAGTATAATTAATAATTTATTAAAAGATATGAGTGCATTTAATAAGAGAGAGATGCGAAAAAAGAATGATGAGATTGAATATGGTGGCGACACGTGTCATATAAAACCTTTATTTATTATATAGTATAGATATTGAGGGGAATAGTGTCTATTTTGTCTTGTATTGTTTTTTTTCTTCTACTTCTGTGTTTTATTTTCTTTTCCGGTTTTTTTTAATGTTTTGATTTTATGACGGAGTGACGTACGCATTTACCACGGGGTATGCTTTAGGGTTTTACGTTTGAGTAACAGTCGTTGTGACGTGTTTTTGTATCTTCTTTTGTGTTCGGCTTACTTCACGATGTGCTTTCGGGTTTTACATCGGAGTGACGCTCGCTTCTACGATGGGATACGTTTTAGGGTTTTATGACATGGTGAGAGCCGCCGCAATGTGTTTTTATATATGAATGTTGATACTCGAGATCGTGTTGTCGCCGCAGCGCGTGGTTGTGCAATAATTAAATAACATTAAAAGGAGAAGAATGTGAATAATTCTTTCATGTCATTGGAGCACCATGCTACGTGTCAAGCGGTGATTGGACACAATTAATTTTTTTTATTCCATTCACATTTTTGTATCATGTGTTTGTATACTAGAGGTTTAAGTCTAATGTTTGTAGCGTCTCTATAGTCCACCTCCATACATGTGGGTTGATTGTTATATTTTCCCTTTGGTCTAAATTAAACAGGCCACATGCATGTCATTTGCCCTGTTTATTTCTTGCAAGCTACTTCACATCCTTTCTAAACCACAAAATTAATTTTCTTTTGATATTTATCAATTTCCATATTCACTTATACAATGTCATTTTTAGAACTAGGGTTTGACCAAACAACTACAAATCACGAACAACCATTCAAGATTGTGTGTTTTTCTAATTATTTGCGCATACGATATGCCGCAACAACAAATAAAAACGAGTCAAAAGAAGATTAAAAAGACTAGTTGTCATGACAAAGTTGCTAATCTTTTTTAAAAAAGGATTAGCATATATTCATTATCATGAATTACAACATTGCCGCAAAGTTATAAATTCTATCACTCCCTTTGTTTAAACATTATCATGAATTACGACATCGCCGCAAAGCGCGAGATGTTCTACTAGTTAATTATATGATACTAGTAACTTGAAAAAGATGACGATGTCAGCTAATTTTTAGAAAAGATGACGATGTCAGCTAATTTTTAGAAAAGATGACAATGTCAACTAAATTTTCTAAAAAATAGTTGATTCGACACAAGTAGATTTCTACCACCCGGATAGAATAAAAAACAACCAGTTTGATTTGCCTGGCTTCATACAAGGAGTCAGGCAAAACCGGTAAATAAATTTTTTATTTTATTTTGTTAGAACATGTTATATAAATAATGTGTATCGGATTTTATCATCATTTATATTAAATTTTACTAATGCTTTTAGAATTTATTTTGTAAATTTTGACTAAACCAAGAAAGAAGAGCCTATGGGCCTACGGGTTAGATTTGTAATCAGCCCAGGCCCAGCCCAAATAAAATCATCATCCAGAACAGGCCCACCCAATTTCCACATTCATTTACATAGCTATTAGGGTTTTACCACTTGATTACTCGCAGAAGAACGAAGAACAGGCAGTGACGCCGTCAATCGGAGTAGCTAATAACAGGTTCGTCTCTTCCGGCAACACACACGTTTTTCCGTTTGGTCTTATTGATTTTTGCAGTTAAACAATCACTTGTTTCACCTCAATAATACATAATCACCGTTAGCGACTTGTCAAACGGCGATAACGTACCTGTTTTTTTATTACTTACGGAGAGTTTTTTTTTATCACTTCCGGCGATAACGCACAAAATCTTACCGGTAATTTTAGACAATTAGATCAGATCGATTGGCGCGAGTTTGACGTAGGAATTGATTAAGCGAATGGATCGGAGGTTGTGATTAATTAGCTAATATTATCAATCACTATCATTTAACTTCATACTTTTTGATTAACGATATTTTGGTAGGTTGCTAGGGTTTATTAAAATTCAATTTAAGCTTTAGATGTTTCTGAGTTTAAATATTGATCGATGTAGCTTAAACGAAGAACACATTAGTTGATTATGTTATGAGTTTTTAATTGTCTACAAGTATTTTTGTTATCTGCAATGTTTACGACTCTGTTCTGAGGTTTTAGTTTGTTTGATTTTAGGGTTTAATAGTGAAAATGGCGGACACTAAGGCAGTGACTATCCGTACAAGGAAGTTTATGACAAACAGGCTTCTTTCTAGGAAGCAATTTGTGAGTTTATGCTTAACTGATGTTCTTATTTGCAGTAATTATATTCTAACCTTTATTTTAAAGTATTCTTATTATGATGAATTTTGTTCATGTAGGTGATTGATGTGCTGCATCCAGGAAGGCCGAATGTATCCAAGGTTCCACACTTTTCTACTACCAATCTGTAGCAATATGATACTTTTGGCTTGTATTTTTTGTCTGTAATCACAATGCAATGCACATGCAGTTACTTCAAATGTTATTGTTGTTAGGACGCCGTACCTTTGACTTCACATTCTCATTGAGAGTTGGGTAAATAGTGAAATATTTTTTGGGTCAAAAGTGAGTTTACTGCGTGCTGACTGCTTATCATAATCTATTTTTTTTGTATCATTAGTAGTTAATATGTTGAATATGATTTAACAAGCTATTGGTAGTGTAGTGATCCAAAGTTTTTTGATTAACGATGTCTAGAAGTTTGTAAGGGTATATTTTGGACAACTTCTAAATCGGATGACCATTTTGACCTGTCTTTTTAATCTAAAGTGAAGTCTTAGTTTTACTCATCTGACCTGTTATTACCATACAACACAAGTTGGTATACACCTCTGATTGAGATGTGTTGTATCTCAATGATATATATGCACTTTGCAGTGTTGTGTAGGGAAATGATAATGATGCATCATTGTAGACACTTTCATCCCTGCAGTGGACACTTTCGTGGTTCATTTCTAAGTTTTATTCCAACACAAAGTGATCTTGTTTTTATTTTTTTATCCTTTTTATGAAGGCTGAATTGAAGGAGAAGTTGGCTAGGATGTATGAGGTTAAAGATCCAAATGCCATTTTTGTATTCAAGTTCAGAACTCACTTTGGTGGTGGCAAATCAACTGGTTTTGGATTGATCTATGATTCTGTTGAAAATGCAAAGAAATACGAGCCAAAATACAGGCTTATCAGGGTAACTATTTTACTTTTTTGTGTTTATGTTTTTAATCTTTTTTTGTCCAGTTTCTCATATGTTTTTTTTTGGTTTTGTATAGAACGGCTTGGATACCAAGGTTGAGAAGTCAAGGAAGCAATTGAAGGAAAGAAAGAACAGGGCAAAGAAGATCAGAGGTGTAAAGAAGGTAAACAATTTAATAGTTATTTTACGAGTTTGATACTTTGATTATATTCAAGGATATAACAAAAGCTACTACGTGTAGCAAGATGGGTGGGTCTGGTAACATATGGAAACAAATAGAATTGTGTTCTGGTTGACCTGGAAGTGCAACAACTTTTTTCCTAATTATTTTGTGCTTAACCATGATCACAAAATGTACTATTTGGACAAGTTTGAACATGTAAGACCTGTTTGACTCCTTTGTTATCTTAACTTTTTGATTTTACCCATTTGAGATAGAAAAAAGTAAAATCGATCCATTCAAAGTACATGCTGAAATTGTCACCTTTAAAACGCACGTTATAACTTTATTAATTGTGCAGACCAAGGCTGGAGATGCTGCCAAGAAGAAGAAGTAAACTTTGAGAGATTTTGTTGCAATTCTCGGAATTATGTTAGCATCCTATCTTTTAGGGTATCGCGCAATTCAACTTCTTATCACATCTTTTTAAACATCGATCTGGTTATTACTATGTTAAGATGAACCTAGTTTTTTAGAGTTTGATATGGCAAGAATAATATCTTAATTTTTTGTTGACTCTTTGGACGGTTCACTACTCTTTAAAACACCTTTATTTGGGGTTGCTGATTATGGTGCAGACCTGTTAACTGGTAAACCAGATAGGTGGTTGACTGGTATTCAAAGTTTATTCTTGGTATATCGATATACTATTAAAATTTATGTACTCTAATTTTTGAAACCGGTCTGATGCAACCGACTAGGTTGATTCATAAACCTTAGATCGTTCCCGTTGGACTTATTGAGCTCGTTCATTGTGTTCGAGCTCGTTAAAAGATATAATTGAACAAGTCAATTCGATGAGCCCGAATAAGTCGAAAAGTTTCCTCCGTATGTCTATTATAAGCTTGTAAAAGTTGCATTATTGTTTGTTGGGTCCATCGGTTAACTGGCTTTTGAATATATGGTAGCTGGCTAGCTGCTAATTGATAGTAGATGTAGGTATGGACCATTTAAGAGGGTTCGACTTTTATGTTGTTTGAATGGGTTTGGTTCGAATGGCAGGACCAAATAAATTTTGATACGTATTTCAAGTTATTCAAGTTTGCGTAAATGATGTAGTTTTCTTCTACGTTTTTTTCTAGCTTACCTAAGTCTAAGGTTAGTCCGAGCTTGAATTAAGATAACCTGTTAAATTGTTGAATAGAGTTCAAATTCAACATTAACTTCGTCTTACACTAAGCTTTATACTCCAATAAAGGTCTCCTTTTATCCCGATACCATCACTGACTTGAATGTATGGCTACAATGACTCGAGCCTCTATTAGTTACTTGAGCTCAAGTTCGTACTCTAGGCTTTATTTCGACGAACCGATTCAAATGCCAATGAATTTAATTCAATCAGAGTTCGTTTGACCCAACTTCTTAGGTTAAACTTTCCCCATATACATATATATTATATACACTAGGTTAAAATCCCGTATATTACACGGTTTGAATAAATAAAATATTATATACTTAGTGATAAAAAAATTATATTTTTAAAAACCCGTGTAATACACGGGTTGGATAAACCGATATATTACATCAGTTGAATAAAATATAATGTTTGTTAACAAACACATTCGTCAAGATATGTTTTTAAAAAAAGTTAATTTGTCGTGACATTTTTTTTCAACTGAGTATTAATTTTTCAATTTAATTGATAAATGTTAATTCATATTAAGTTCAATTAATTGATGATACAATAACTATTTATAATTATATAATTAGTATCCGTAATTAGATTTTTATTAAAAATCTAAAAAAAAAATCTTTTAATATCATTATTCAATATGACAGAGAAAAGCGGGAAAAATGATACAAATGAACCAAAAAGTGACATGTGTCCATAGAATTTCATCCTTATTCTAATAAATAATTCAAAAAATGACACATGTCATCACCATACTTTTTCTCAAATTTTCCTATTTTTAGTAAGTTTAAATTTTGAAATTTAATTATTTTATGTTTATATTTTTCAAAAAAGATAATATAAAATTTGAATTTTAATTATTACTTAGTTAAGGGAACAAAGAATTTTATTTCTTGTTTTACATATTATTTTAAATTTTTTTACACATTATTGTACTTTTATTTTTATATTAAACAACTCATGTAATACATGGGTATATAACCTAGTTTATTAATATAAAGATTATTATTTAATAAGAGAGAAACAGAAAAAATATTATTTAATAGGAAAGAGAAACAGAAAAAGTAATATTTAATAGGAGAGAGAGACGAGAAAATAAATGTGAGGAGTAACCAGAGAGTGACACGTGTCCCTCATGGTTTTCCTTTATTATATAATATAGATACATAATACGAATTTTAATAAATTTTCTCACAAATAAAGGTGTTACCAAGAGAGACAATTTGGAACTCTAGTCGTTCACTGTTATATACTAGTGGGGAACCCGCACGTTGCAGCGGAGTCGACAATTTACATTGTTGTACCCGATTTCCGTTTGTTTATCAATTCATAGCTCCCTTATGACCTAACTGTTGACTTCTGAAAGAGTCAAACGAATAGAACATTTTATGAATTACGTGGAAACAATCCATCCTTTTGCCAAGCTATGCCAGCATTCCAAAAGAAACATAATAATCAACTTTCAGTAATCTAAACGGAATAAGTAAATAAAAAACCCATCCTGATTTAACCTCTCATATGAATTGATATTTGATCCCCAACTAATCAAACAATAAGAACTTACTACGCATAATAACAACTTGAGAAAGCACATAATAATGGTAAAGATAACTTCTAACCTGTTGGTTGTTGCACAAAAATAGTGTTGCTGATTTGAGTTTGCCAAGATACATGTCATCTAACAAACTGCACCTGCACAGTATCTAGACAAAACAACAAACATAAAAGAATTAACCAAAAAAAGTAAAAACTAAACTAAATAAAGAATATATTATGCAGTCAACAAACACATACCAATGAGTCTAAAACATACCAATGAGTCTAAATATTGTCAGTTTGTGGTATTTGTTTAGCTTTATTGATATTTACCTGGCCTTTTACGGCCTTACAAAACTGGCTTTCATCGCCTTACAGGAGTTATTCAAAAGATGTAATTGTAGAAGTCGTTGTAGTGTATCTTGTATTCTTTACAAAAAAAGATGCAATTGACTTGTTGTTTTAGGTGTTGTTGTGTAGCATTTTGCGCCTTGCTCGGTGATTCTGATACTGTAGTATTAAATGGTCTGTTAGTATTTGTTTAAAATTATTATACTCTATCTTTTGTGTAACGATGATATGTACCTGGTGAAAGCTGCAACTATCTTTTTTGTGGATAAACCGAGCGTGACAAAACTTGACTGAAAAAGAAAGTAACAAAAAAATCAAAGAATATTATAACCCACATATGTAACTAATATTATTGTATGTGCCTGAGCCTATTTAAATTGAACTAAATGGCAAATGGGTTTGAATTGTTAATAAAAAAATCAAAGAAAAGAAGAATAAAATGTGCAGTAGAACTCTCTGTGGCTAGGTATTATACAACTGGTATGAACTATCAACTCACAGCTAAATGATTCTAGCTTGTTAACTAAACTCAAGGAATTATCAAAACTCATAATCTTTAAAGGTACATGAATCTTTGGCTATGTTTATGACCTTACAATCATTACTGTTATAAAAAAAAGATTAAAAAAAAACATGAAATAGATAGAACTGTAAATATGAACTCTTTGCAAGCTCTACTATACTGACAAAAATCGATCTCAAAGCAAGTAGCAGGATTAATATGTTATCAATTTACATATGCTGATGTTCATAGAAATTAAGATGCATCATAAGCAACGATTTTGTACTCAGGCATTATTTCACATAAACAGGTCAAAATGGGTTTGAGTCATGTTCATAGCAATTAAAATGCATCATAAGCAATGATTTTGTACTCAGGTATTAATTCATATGAACGGTTTAAAATGGACTTGAGTCAAATAGGGCAATTTTAAAAGACAGTTCATATGGGTCATGGGTCTAAATAAGCAGTTAGGTTCTATTGACAAGTTCATTTTAGTAGCTAGTGCAGTCGAGTACGCATGTAATAACCTCTTTTAGGAGATGTATAAAATCAATATACAATGCAAGGGTAAATAGGCGATTTCATGTTTTGTTACCTAGGTATTCAGTGACTCCCATTGCTTGCTTGTCAATCCTGTCACCGGATGTTATAATCTCGTTGGTTTTGCCTATAATTATGTTTAATCCCCTAACCATTTCCGATAATGTTTAGATTATTATTGTAATAGAAATATAAAACAATTTTTCTGATAATGTTTGGCACAATAACTATTTATAGTAAAAAAGACAGAAAAATGTGTGGACCAACCCAACCCGTCTGACCTATCTGTTTTGCCATCTCTAGGAAGCAGTAAAAAGAAAACTAATTGGCATAACATCTGCTAGGTTACAAATTGTTGGCTTACCCATTATAGCATGAAACACCATCAAATGTATAAGCTCTTTCATCTGATTTCTTGAGGTCCAAATACCGAGCAAGTTCTTATACTGAAAGAGCATCTCCGAGATACTACAATGATTCATGCACAGCCATAACTAATGAATAAACGAAAACGGGCCATAAACAAATATAACAAACTAAATACACTATATATATATATATATTGGTTAACTTCTTTCTACAAACTGCTATCCAGGCATCCAACCCCCTTGGATACAAGGTATTCCACTGGTTGAAGAACCCGAGCCGACGTCTCAAAATTCGGCCAATCACTTTCTTTGATGGTACTTATTTCTATAACTAAACTTGATTTGTCCTAACACATGATAAATATGCTTCAGTATAGATGATCATTTACATTTTTACATCCTGTAAAGTTGTTATGCATGTGTGTGCAGTTTGATTAATTAAAATAAATAATAAAAAGGGAAACATACACTGGGGCCAAGTTTCGGGTGCATGCATTTCTCAGTTTCGTCAGGTTCATTCCCACCAACAAAAGCAATCACAGCCAACCCCTCCAGTAACTACAAATCAATTTTGCCAAAAGAATGTTAAGTAAGAATTAAATTGCAACAGGAATAAATTACACAAGTAAATGTATAATTGTGTATATATACTGATGCTATCTTGATGCTTCAGAACGGGATCTCAAAGCCTCTGAGATAGGGGTAACCAATTCTTCTAATAATTCTTGTGCTTTCTCACCCGGGCCAGCAATTAGAGCTAGTAATCCTATACAGATTTAACACTGTTTAGGGATCTCAATTAACAGATTAATCTGATTAAAACAAAATGAAAATTGAAGTTACATAGTATATACCAATGGCATGAGATGCTAAAGATATCTCTTTTACAGACCCCTTCTTCACAGAATTCAAACATTGATGCAGCAATGTTGCAAATCTATAGACAAAAAGTAATACACAAAATACATCAATCCACCATAATCAATGAAACGGAAAAATTTACATCACAGAACGTGCTTACTTTTTTCAACAAACTCGTGCTGTAAGATGCTACTAAACGCCTCAATAGTATCCGCCAACGCCTTCTCCCTCGTGGACCCTCTTTAAAAACATAAAAAATCCAAGTAACCAAGAACTAAACACGAAGATCAATAACACAATAAACCAACAGTACTTAGTAATATAATAGCACCTGTGTATAGACCCTAACATTATCATCCAAGAGAAAGTAATAACTAATTCAGATCCACACAATTAGAACAGATTATTGAATTATTAAATATAAATCCATCTGCATAAACACACTTACAATTACAAGAGCAGTAATTAACTGAGGACGTAAATTGATGGATAAGGTTTCCAGAATTTGAATCTCGAATGCGAATTTCGAAGAAACGTCAACAACATTAGGTAATCAGTCTCCGGAGGGAGATGAAGAATAGTACTTGCTATTAGATATCGAGTGGTGACGAAGGAGAAGAGTGGTGTGACGCTGGTATATGATCCGGTGTTTTGAGTTGAAGTCTGTATTAATTTGAATTAATTTCTAAGGGTTTGGATAAAATGGTACATCCATTGTTAATGTGTATTTTTTGCAAACAAATTTGTAACAAATGTCTTAATTTTTTTTAGTAAATTACAACCCTATCATTCTGATATGCATTATATAGTAGTATAGAACCGATAGTGTAGATATAAATATACACACATGCATAGATTTCATCACTCGCAACTTTATATTATAAATAGAGTAAATTCGTTTTGCGTCCCTGTGGTTTGGTCAAAAATTCGCTTTGACTCCAAATGTTTCAATTGATTGTGGTTTCATTTTTGTTTCAATTAAACCCATAACACTAACATCATTAGATGATTCTGTTAAGTATTTGTAAATTAACTAAAATACACTTTATCTTAATTTTTAAAATAAAAAAACATTAAGACATACAATCGCCACCCCCACCATAACCCTCCTCATCCTGGCCGCCATCTCCGGCTAAATCGAACCAACCACCGGCACCCTCCTCCCCAGCACCACTACAGTTACCGATCTGAATCGAAATGGGGGTTTTCAACCCTAGCCTACCACCGTAAACGTCGGAAAAACAAGGGTTGTCCTCATCGAAGATGAATTCAAAGAAGAGAAAGGGGATTCAGCACTAGAACTCAAACAACCAGGAGCCGACATCGTAACTTTCACCCCATTCTTTACCAAAATCGTTGCCGATGAAGGAGTACGTAGATTAATTGGGGATGAAACTTGAGCTCCATTTGAAACCTTTGCAACAGCGAGCACACAGAGGAAGAAGAAGATCAACCATGGCGCTTCGGATCAATCCGGTGACGTTTCAATCGGAGATGTACCGTTCATTCTCGTTTCCTCAAACGAAGAATCTCATATCTCCCAAATTCACCATGGCTTCCACCCTCGGATCCTCCACCGCGAAGTGAGTGTCCTCACCGGAAATGGGGGCCAGACCCACCACCACTGCGCAACACCACCATCTCTGTTGTCCTCACCGCTGCCGCCGCCCTGCTTGAATACACCACCACTGCCGCCGCATCTAGGATTAATGGAGGTGATGATTATTTGGTCTTCATTCGGTCCGGCTGCATTTAAGGTTGGGTTTTGTTTATTTATTTTAATACCAGGGGTAGTTTCGTCTTTTAACAAAAATTTAACAGAAATTTTGGATGACGTTAGAGGCCTGGGCCTAATTGAAACCATAAGGACTCAAAAAGTCCAATTGAAACCTTTGAAATCAAAACGATTTTTTGATCAAACAACAGAGTCGCAAAACGAAATTTACTCTTATAAATAATAGAGAAAACGTAGCGATAACTAAAAGTAATTTAAACAAGCATATCATTACGTTTTTCAATAACAAACACCACAATACATGACAAAACTTGTATTTTAACATCATATAAACAACCAAGCAAAACATTGATAAACTTGTACACCATGTTTTGGAAACCAGCCAGGCAATATCCGTTTATCAAGAACATACATTTTGACCAGCTAACTAATCCGACACAAACGAAGCAACCAATTAACGAATAGAAAATTAATAAATTTTTAAAACTAAACTAACCAGTTGAAAAAATCAACGACATCTTGCAGGTAAGTTTTTGAGTAATCAAAGCCATTTATAGAGAGAATTGTAACCTAAAAATTAATTTTTGCAGACATTAATACGTTATAAAATTTACAAATACTGCATAAAATAAATAAAAAACCCCCTCGAAATTCACAAATTCCTCTGTATTTGATGCAAATGTTGGTGACTACAGGGAAGATACTCGTATAATTCAGAGCTAAATAAACACACACACACACACACCGATCTTTCTCTCACTAAAACCCTTGATTCCTTCTCTCTCTAAACTCACACCAAACCACTTCGCAATCTCGTCTTTCCACCATGAATCGCAAGTGAAATCGAATCCCTCCAGACTCCTTGATCCGTTTATCAGGTAATTCAGTTCCTTTCACTCGAATTTCGCGATCAATTTTCCGTACGGAATTTGGTTTCAGTTGATTCGTTTTAATTCGAGTTGAAGCGTCAATGTTCTACAATTATGGTTGGTTGAATGTGTGTATTTTTTATTGAATTATCTATAATTATGTTTCATTTTTATTGCTTGGAGAGTGCATTGGTGCTATACGGTTGTTATGAAACCCTAGGGTTTGATCTTACTTGAATTTTGCACTATTTGTGTTAGATAATCATGAATTGTGACAATTAGATGTGTTAATTGATGTTGTGTAGGGTTTGTCAGGATGAAATTGAGATCAAATACGGTTTTCCAAAGGGGGAATCCTAAAATCAGTTCAACTATCAAGGATGAAGGTTTTTTGAATGAAAAGAGGTTATCATTGTGGTCTAGTAAATCGAATTATGGTAAAAGGGGAGCAAGTAAAGCTGGAAGTTATGAAAATCTTGGAAGGGGTACGAAAGAAACACTAAATGTTGATGGTAAGGTGTATATTTTGGGATTAGAGGCGGTGGTTCCTATCAAGGATTTGGTTGTTTCTTGTCCCAAAGATGAAATTGAGGAGGAAGAAGGAAACGAATCAGTGTCTATACATTTGAATGAAAAGCTTCTCGATTTGAAGGAAGAAATAAAATCAACACATATAGACTGTGAAAATGGGTCTAAAAGTTTAGAGTCTGAAACATTTGCTGATGATACGGTGATTGCTAATGGTGATGATGGGTCTAAAAGTTTGGAATCTGAAACATTTGCTGATAATACAGTGATTTTTAATGGTGGTGATGATAAGGAGACATCATTGAATGATCCGGGAAATGCTAATATTTTGGGTAAATGGAAAGAAAAAGGCAGGCATGTTAGGAAAAAGAAATTTGTGGGGAAAGTAAAGAAAATTGAAAGTAACCAAGAAAAAATTCATGTTGTTTTAGGTGTAAATGGTGATGATGAATGTGTACATATGCCCTTGAAACATAAGAGGGGGAGGAAGAGGAAAAATGTTGAGGCTTTGGGTTCTAAATGTAATGGAAGAGCGAAAAAGGAAAAAGTTGAGAAAGATGTTGAGGCTTTGGGTTCTAAATGTAATGGAAGAGCGAAAAAGGAAAAAGTTGAGAAAGATGTTGAGGCTTCGGGTTCTAAATGTAATGGAAGAGCGAAAAAGGAAAAAGTTGAGAAAGATGTTGAGGCTTCGGGTTCTAAATGTAATGATGGCCCTGTTGCAGTGGTTAATGGTGGATTAAGGGTGGTGGTTCTTGGTTTAAAAGGATTAAATGAAATACCAAAGAAGATGCTAAAACGTCGTGGAAGACCTCCTAAGGTGCTCACAGAAGGCGAAAACACGAGACCAAAAAAGAAATTAAAGAGGCGTGGAAGACCTTGTAAACTCCAGGGTGAAATTACGCCTTTACCCTTGAATGAGATACTAAGGAAGAAACTAAAACGTCGTGGAAGACCGCTTAAGGTCTCACACGAGATTCCCGCAGGAGCCATGAAGTCATGTGGAATAAAACAGAAATTATGCGGTAAAGGTATTGCTTTCAAGAAATTTAAACGTCGTGGAAGGCCCCCAAAAATGGAAGCAAGAACTTTAGCAACACATGTGGTTAAAGTTAGAACCGTGGAACTCATGTCAGTAAAAAAGAGCCCCAAAATTCGTAAAAATGAGAAATCTGAAGAAAATAGTGAACAATTGATGGTGGAAGGTAAATTTCTTAATGCAGGAAAAGGGATTATTGGTGGGAAATTGGAAAGGAAGAAGTTGAAACAGTTAATAAGAGATAAGATATCAGATATACTTTTGAAATGCGGGTGGACAATCGATTTAAGACAAAGGCAAGAAAAATCATACAAAGATGCAGTGTATATTGAACCTAAGGGGAAGAGATCGCACTGGTCAATAACAGGAGCTTATGCTAAACTAAAACAGAAAATTGAAAATGGTGTTGCTGATAATAATGAAACGTCTGCATTTACACCAATACCTGAAGAAGAAATCAATGTGCTTTTTAGACAACGTCACAAGGAATGTAAGAAGAAAAAGAACAAGATTTTGAAGAATGTGAAGGGTAAAATCGTCACCAACAAAAAGAAGAAACTTGGTAAGAAATCAAAAGATGGGTCAAAGAGGAAAATGATATTCAAGCCACGGGTTTTAGTCAGTGGTTCTGAAAACGGGTCAAAACAAGATAATGAGGGTGTTTTGGTAATTAAGAAGCGTAATCTTTTATCATGGATGATTGATTCGGGTGTTATTATGGCGGGGACGAAGGTTCAGTATGGGAAGACTAGAAGACAAAAAAGGTCTTCTGAGGGTATTATTACCAGTGATGGGATTTGTTGTGGTTGTTGTAATGAAATTATGGGAATAACAAAATTTGTCGGTCATTGTGGAGGGAAATTTGGTCAGGTTTTTGATAATTTATATTTGGAATCGGGAACGTGTCTTAGAAAATGTTTGACAGATTCATGGAGGAAAGAAGAGGAATCAAACGTCAATAGATTTATTGTTGTTGATGTTCAAGGAGATGATCCAAATGATGATACATGTAATATTTGTGGAGATGGGGGGAACCTGATTTGTTGTGATGGTTGCCCGTCAACTTTTCATCAGAGCTGCCTTGATGTCCAAGTAATTATGGTTTCTTTCTTTAATTTTTAAGTTCTTTACTTGCTAATAGAGGTGTCAAAACGGGTGGGTTGATTAACAGGTCAAAACGGGATCAGGTCGTATGGGCTGACCACCCCCAGTTTTTATGTATTATTTATGTAACTAGTTAATGTAATAAATATGACTACAAAAATATCTTATTAAAACTATACGACAACTTTTTCTATATAAATAAAACTATTTTAGACACAGTGAGCATTTGTATACATGTTAGACGACTTTTGACCCCTTTGAACATTTGGCCCGCTTCATTTTAAACTAATTTTCTATATTTACCCGTTTCATTTTAAACTAACAAACGTACACAGTAAATTTTCACTCATAGCAAAACTAATTTTATATATTTACCTGCTTCATTTTAAACTATTTTTCTATATTTACCCGTTTCAGTTTAAACTAATTTCTATATTTGGCCTGTTTCATCTTGAGCTAATTTCCTACATTTGATCTGTGTTCCCTATATATGGTTTGAACCTGCCACCTGTACTTTGTATATAATTCTTATAATTATCGAAAAATAATTTTAAGTAATACTTCTTTTTTTCCCCTTTTCCAACTATAGAACACTCAAAAATGATTATTGCACTAAGTGGTTCATCTCTTGTAGAATTTTCCTTCTGGGGATTGGAACTGCATATACTGCACGTGCAAATTTTGTGGAGTGGTTTCCGTTTCTTCCCCCGATGATGCAATTACCTCACAAATGTGCTCATGCTGTTTGTGCGAGGAAAAATGTATGTGATCAGTTAATAATGAGTTAACCAAAAAATGTATTTTTTTCCTCTCTTTCTTGAATAACTTTACATCCTGCTAACAAGCTTTTGAATGTAACAGTCCATCAATTGTGCTTACAAGAAGGTGAAGATGTAAATGAAGATTCAAATAGACTACCTTTTTGTGGAAGGAAATGTCAAGAGGTATGATGTTGGGATGCCATAACTCTAAATGAGAGCACTTAGTTATGTGATAATGTGTGCTTGGATGTGCATTTGGGGCTTCAATTTGTAATAATTGCTTTTGAGGTGTTCAGTGTTTGACAAGTTCCATTTGATATAAGGGTATATAAGTAATTTACTATACCCTTTGATGTGTAGTTAATGCTGTCAGAATCAAACTGGTTATTCAGTAATGACTTAGACATAAGCCAAAGTAGGTTTTGCAAACACTAGAAATGTTTCTCAGTTCTATTTTAAATAAAAGGGTTAATGTTGAAAAACATCAACCAACTTTCAACAATTGTGGTTTGGTTCGTTGACATTTTTTTTGCTGAGGTTATGTACATACATCCCTTGACTTTCTTTTGACTTACTGAAAATGCGATTTTGACTTGCCATTTTAAATATGGGTTAAAGTTGGATTAAACCAACCGACTTTCAACATTTTGGCGGTTTAGTTCTTAACTTTCAATTTGCCGCTGTAACATTCTTTAACTTTGGTTATTATTTATATTCTGTTTTGCACATGTGGTGTCAACATAAGCATTTAGCCTATTCAACAGGTCAACATGTCATTTTAACCAAGGTAAAAAAAGTTACCGGATATAAGTATAAAACTGCTAAATGTTAAAACTTGATTGGTTTTAACCAACATTAACCCTATGTAAAACTAGTAATTTGTATGCATGAAACTTAAATCTGATTTTTTTTCCTTTACTAGCTCTTTGAGCGACTGCAGACGTATCTTGGGGTGAAACATGAACTTGAAGACGGATTTTCATGGACTCTACTTCAACGTTTTGATGTTGACCAAGATTTTAATGTTCATGATACTCAATTAAAAGTTGAACAGAATTCCAAATTGGCTATTGCATTCTCTGTGATGGATGAATGTTTTGTTCCAATCACTGATGAGAGAAGTGGGACCAGTATAATCCGTAATGTTGTATATAATTGCGGGTGAGTGTCAAATAACTTCATTTTTGTTTGAATATTTTATTTAACGCAATTGACTTATTTAAACTAGAGATGGCTATTTGGGGTCGAATGTCAATTACGGTTTAATTTCATCTCAAATGGGTCAAACTAGTAAAGTCAAACATTAGCTTAAAATGGAAGCAGGTAAAATTGTCGAAGGCGACACAAAGTTTCTTTGTAGAATGTAAAAACCTTATAAATTATTTTATTAAAAAATAGATTACTATTGGAATAATATAATTTTTGTAACTATATTTGACCCGTTAGTTATTTTATTGAGGAAAAGGCCATACCAAAAGTATCCTGTTTTGACAGAACTTGCCCATTTTGCATCCTCTAGTTTAAGTAATCGTCGCCTTTTCTAACCAATTAGATTATCATTTTAATGGGCAACTTCTGTCAAAACAGGCTAAAAGTAGCCTGTGACATAGTCCAGTGTTTATAACCTCCTAAGTCATTTTATTCTAACTAATCAGATTATCATTTTAATAATATAGTTTTCGTAACTTTGGACAATTAGTCATTTGTTTATAACCTCTAAGGAGGATGGGCCTTTGAGTAACTGGTAAGGTTGCTACTTTGTGACCATGAGGTCCATGGGTCAAGCCATGGAAACAACCTTCTGCACAAAGTGTAGGGTAAGGTGCGTACATCAGAACGTGAAGCGATCCGGCCCCTCCCCGGCCCATGCACAAATGCGGGAGTTAAGTCAAAAAAAAGTTTATAAACCTCCTAAGCTCGTGACTGCCTAATTTTTTATAGAAGAATTAGTAACTTTGGACAAAAAATTGTTTTAGATCGTACCTGACCCGACACATGCAAAATGAACTCGTTTGACCCATAAGCCAACCCACCCATTTAGCCATCTCTAGAACTGTTATTATTATTAGTATTATTGTTATTTATTATACTTCTTAATCATACTTATTCTGTACTCATCTACTGGAACCTTTTTTCAGGTCAAACTTCAGGCGGCTGAATTATGCCGGCTTCTTAACAGCCGTTTTGGAGAAGGATGATGAATTTATCACAGCAGCATCCATACGGTTACTATCTCTAACTTCCTGTTAAATTATTTTAAACTAAATAGTTTATTTAGGAAGTATTTGTCATTTTAATATTATTTATAACAGGATACACGGGTACCGGTTAGCAGAAATGCCTTTTATTGGTACTCGTCACATGTATAGACGTCAAGGAATGTGTCGCCGGCTTTTGGATGCAATTGAATCTGTATGTCAACTTTATTCGATATCTTTTACTCTAGCCCTATTTTTTTTTGTCTTGTCTGATTGCTATTAATTAGTTTGCACGTGTTAAAAATAGACTTGCAAAATTGACGGGTCAGGTAATGGGTCAAAATAGGGTTTGGTCAAAACAGGCGATTTCATAAGTATGGGTGAAAAATAGTCAAGTCAGGTAGCACAAAACACTTGATGAAATAGATAACATGTCTAATATGATTACAGTTATTTTATTATTTCAATAATAACCAATTTTGTTGAGTAGTATGGTTTAGGAAGTTTTTCTGCATTAATAGTACATTTTGGTTGAATTAAATACATTTGACCCATTTACTCATTTAGTATAAAACATAACCCAAATCTATCCATTTATAAGTAATCGGGTTAAATCACCCCTTTACCGGTTTGGTTCACTAATTTAAAATAGAGTATTTGAACCACATATTTGTATTACAATTTTCCAAATATCCCTCATCTCAAAAGTCAAAATCCCCAGGAAAGATCCCCATTCTTCGCGACTAGCGGTTACACTCCTTAAAACGATAACTAGCTAATTTTGTATTGCTCTCTTTATTTTATTTTATTTTAGATTCAGTTGGTTTGAATTTGATGAGCAAATAATTAGTGAAGATTATTAATTGTCATGGAATGAATCAATGGATATGAATGCGACCGTATATAGTGTATGGACCATGGTGTTCGTTTTCATGCGAATCAAACAATTTTATTAATTTTTTAAAAATATTTCAGACTCTTTCTTCTCTCGGTGTGGAAGAGCTAATAATTCCTGCCATCCCTGCACTTCTGCAAACATGGACCAATGCGTTTGGTTTCATGCCCCTTGGAGAATCAAAGAAGCAAGAAATGAAATGCATGAGCATGATGGTGTTTCCTGGTATAGATATGCTTAAAAAACCTCTTCTTCAAAATATGTCTGCTGATGCGGATACTACTCTATCTGCAGGTATTCATGAATATTTGTTCTATCTTTTTTTTTTAACAACAAATAGTCGATGAATGTTTTTTTTTTTTGCTTATCCTTTCTTAGTTGCAGTAATTTAGATCCATTTACTTATGAATGCGATTTGGTTATGCTTTATCCAAAGGTTCAAACCGGAAAGAAGCTATAAAGAATTGGGTCAAACGGGTTGAAAGTCGACTTTATCATAAAACATCCTAAAACATTTTATTCAAAAAATCAGGGTATTGAAATAATACCTCATACATTGGTTATTTAAAAGATTTAATTATTTTTTTGGACACAAGCCTGTACCAAAATTACTTGTTTTGACTTCAACCCGCCTGACCTGTCAAATTTACCGAGTCTATCTTTTCTATTTGCATCGTTTTGTTACCTGGACTTAGAGATGGCGCTTTTAACCCATGCATGTAAAAATGAGTCAATTTTGGTTATATTTTATTTCTATTGTTTTATGCATCAAAAATTCATTTCAGGCAACCACTTTGGATCTGTTTCACTCGGGTTTTTAGAAATACTTTTATGAACTTGTTGGAAATATAGCATATAACCTGAATCAACATAAATACAAACTTTTGATTATGAAACTGTGTAATCAATCGCAGCAGGGGTCGGGAAAGATGTTGCTCATGAACGAAAGGAAGAAATGATTTTGTTAACGGATGGTTGCAGCATTCCCGAACCAAATGACGAAAATAACCCCCAGTTTGAAACAGCATCATCTAATGCAACAGATTATCAGCAAACATCTGCTGATACAGCCGGCATTGGGAAAGATATTATTGATTATAAACAAACAGAAAAAGAAACCGTCTTAATGGATTGTTGCAGCTGTCCGGATCTTGAAGATGATAAATTAACTATTTCCCGTGGTGTCAACAGCCTATGTGACTTAAATCTTCCAGTAAAGAACGTTCTTCCATGTGATACAGAGGGTCAAACTTCTGCCGACTCCGGATCGTTTCCAGATTGTACTTTTGAACCGAGTTCTTTGGAATCTGCGGTTTGCGGGAATCCTGAATCGTCAGAATTGAAGTTAGATGTTGAGAATGATGGTGTTCCTGAGGTCAAAGTCAAATCACCTCAGTTGACTTCTAAACTGGTTCTGAAAAACACGTTTGACCTGAATCTGCACCCTACTGCAGTTGAAACTGATGTGCATGTAATTAGTGATGACTCTATCCAGTGTGAAACTCGAGCTTGCATCAAGTCATTCGAGCTATCCGACTCAAGGTCTCAGGTTGACCAGAGTGCTGGAGGTCAAACTTATTCCAGAACCTGTGAAAGTCAATCTCTTGTCATAAGTTGACTCCGTTTTGTGAACCAAAGGTGAATTATGATTATAAATTCTCTTTTGATGGCACAAAAGCTAGTTATTTATGACTGTGTGCTAAAAACCTCTTGGCTCGTGAAAATTTCAAAATATACATCTAAGTTGACCATTTTACCCTTTAACTTTTTATGTAGTTTACCCTTTAAAAAGTACCAGCATATAACCCATAAAATGTGTATCTTGTTTGCAGTTGATTTCTTATTTGTCCAACTTGCAGGTATTTCTTATTTGTCCAACTTGCAGGTAGGTTTATGGCAGTTAGATCGACTTCAGTACCGGATGAAAAGATATAAATGGTTGCATGTTATCAATAATCAACCACTGCCTTCCAGACGCTTTAGACGGGCAGATTTTTGTAGATTTTGCTTTTGTAAATTAATCTTTATTTATAGAGTTTGTAGGATTATCTTTGTTAGATTAGCATATGATGGCATGACATGGTTTCCAGAATCCGTCATTGTTTTGGAACCCATGAAGATGCAAATATATGAAAATATAGAGGCCGGCAATAAGGATCTTCATCTTAAGGTAAACCGCACGTTGTCTGTTTTTGATGTTTTTTTTGCTCAGGCTTAATGTAATATGTTGATTTTAGAGTGTTAACCCGAGGCGTGTTTGGTTAGTATGCAGTATGATTTTGGAGATTTTAGCTGGGATGGGAGCAACTCGCAGTGATGCTGACAGTTGTGTCGTCTAGATAGTCTGCCGGAACATCATAAAAGGCTTGTAGAAGTTGTTACCTTTTCATTTTGCTTGGTTATTATGAAACATTATGGTATGTAGTTAGTTATCTAGATGATGTTCTTGTGGTTTTGTTCCTTATGACACAAAAAGGTTTCTTTACAACCACATGCCACTTCTTTGTAACACATTTTTCGCCATCCGATGAGGCCTTACTTCAGTGTTGTAAAAATCGGGCTTAGGCGCTAGGCGGCCATTTAACTTATAATTTTGAGCTAGGCGGACCATTAATCGGAATCGGGCCTAGGTGGTCCTAGGCGGGCCTAAGAGGCCAAATTCCGGTAAAAACCTGAAATTTCCGGCGAAAGCCTTGGATTTTCCGGAAAAACCATGGATTTTCTAACCAATCCTTTTAAATTCCAGCTAAATATGTGTATAAATATTTAAAAATGAACATTTTTATAAAAATTACTTATAAAAATGTGTGTGTATATATAAAAAACTAATAATTACATATAAAAATTCCAATCCGATTAATCCCGCCTAGGCCCCGATTAATCCCGCCTAGGCCTAGGCCCCACCCCACCGCCCGACTAGCGCCTAGCGATTTTTCCAATCATGCCTTACGTTAACACATTGTCGGTGTAATTTCTTTTCTTTCTCTTGGCTGGAACGTCATGGAAGCAAATGAAGGTGGTTTAAACTAAACTTATTAGTATAAGGGTTATTGAGTCATTAGTGTAAAGTATGTTCAGAGTCAAAATTGTAATATTGTAATTAGTAGGGGCTAACTGTAATTAGTCGATAGGTGTAATCGGTGTTTAACTTCCAAATGTTGCATCCGGTTGGAAGTGTATACAGTTTTGTAATCCAGAAATTCAAATTTGTGTGTAAATTCTTGTTCTTTTCATTCAATTTTAACTCTGATTATCAACGGGGTGGTTGAAGGTGTAATACGTGAAAACGATCACACCTAAGACCCGACCTGCTGATTTAGAGTTGCTAGTGATAAAGCTAGCACATAGGTGCACATCGAGCTCAATCATGAGTTTATAAAGGAAAAATAACCAACTTCTCGTATTGTTGTTGGAGCTAAAGATATGCAGTGATAGAATCAAAACTTTATTGTTAGGTCATAATAAAGTTTTCTTATATACCACATTAAGGCGTTGAATTTATAATTTTTTTGAAAAACTTAAATTTTACAAAATATATTTGTAGAATTCCGGACTAAAGGATCAATGAACCTCCCTGAACCTAATCTAGTTTTGCCATGAAGATATTAAAAGTCTATTTACAGATAGGTACATATGTGTTAGAAGTGAATAAAAGAACGGTTTGTGAACTTGAACCGGTTTAGAATCGGCCGAACCGAAAACAAAACCAACTTCTAGCCCTATAGGTTGAACCCTGTCGTACCCGAACTGAACCGGTCAAAACCCCTCCAAAAACCGATTTCAACCCGAACCAGTTTAATCAAAAACAAGTTTTAACTTTTGTTGACCAAACCTGAACTGGTTTATAGTTTGAAATTCATTTGTGTTGTGCTATTAATGATGGGAAGGAGAGTCCTAGGTGACAGGCTAGTCATTTGCGGCACCCAAAGGAACACCCCCTGTTTTTTTAGCGGCACGAAATGGGTGTGGGTGACCACATCCGAATAAAATCAATAGTCGTTATGCAGCAGCTATGCGTAATTTTTTTTATTCTAATTAACTTTTTTCCCTTTAAATACATATCCAATTTACATTTTTTCATAACAATTCTTCTCAAACACTCTCAAATTTACATTCTATTATATGTATTCATTTTCTTCATCTAGTTCTGAGGAATCTTCCAATGGTTTGTTGAGGAACGTAACAATTGATTTTAACAAAGATGGCTCAAGTTGCGGTTCTCCTACTGAATGATGATGAAACTTTAAGCAACGCTAATTAAAGAAGGTATATAGATAGAGACGGGGTAACCGCACATGATCATCTCGTACATGATTATTTGTCCCAAAATCCTTTTTACACGTCAGAGATATTTCAGGAACGTTTCATATGTGAATGGAGTTATTTCGACGAATCATGGACGACATGGAAAGAGAATACCCCTTTTCCAATAACGTTATGATGATAGAGGCAAAAGATCATTTACACATTACAAAAATGTACGTCCGTACCCGTTCTTCAAGTCGTTCACCTTCCGGAGACTGATGTGAGAGACAGATTTAAGAAAGCACAAGAAACACTAAAAAACTCGTTCCGCTTTATAATATGCTCAAATGTAATTGGGCTGATGAGGCCCAAATTTATACGGCCCAACGATTGTTAAAAAAAGCCCGGGTCTGTCCAATTCGCTCATAGGGTATATAAAGTTTGCTTTGCATCTCCTGAAGCTAGGGTTTGCATTTTCGGGCGAATAGAGCGTTCGGAGCATCAACCGCCAAGACCTGCAACTCCGACTGCAATCATGGTGAGTCCTACATCCTTCAACATCTCGATCTCTATCGCTATGTCCTTTTTTTTCTCATTTGTGGTGTCGTGATTTGATAAATTACGCAGTCGCTGGTAGCAAATGAAGATTTCCAGCACATTCTTCGTGTACAGAACACAAATGTTGATGGCAAGCAGAAGATCATGTTTGCTATGACTTCAATCAAGGGTATTGGTCGTCGTTTTGCCAATATCGTCTGCAAAAAGGCCGACGTCGACATGAACAAGAGGTAGTTTAGTGCCTTTATCAGATTCTGTTGTTGAGATCTAGTTGATAATTTTCTCTAGTGTTCGAATGTTTGATCTGTGTGTTACTGAAATCATAATCATGTTGAGATTAGCTTATATGTTAGTTACTTATTTGATACTTTTAATTCAATCTTATTAACTGTATTGAAAACGTATTCGTATTGTAATTGGCTGAATATACATGTATTGCAAGTGTTGACACTGTTTATGGATCAGTAAACAAAGCCACTATTAGGAAAGAACTTAAAAAAATCTTAGTGTTGTTAGTTTAGTTAACAAATTTTTTACTTTTATGCAAAAAACCATAAATTTGTTTTTCTAAAATCTGTCACTCGTAGACTATGGATTTCATTGTTTTAAACCCATGCTTGAATGCTTTTTGGTGAGCATGTAGACATGTTTATCATCTGCCTTTCACTCAATTCCCAGAATATACAGACTTACAGTACTTTAGGATGATTTCATTTCGGAGAATTGTTGAATGAGAAATGCAGAGTTTTGATTGTTTTTCTAATGTACTTCCTAACTGATGTTTTGTGCAGTCGCTTGGTTTAGCAAACTCCACATTTTTTTGCCAAATATTTGTAGAAAGATGTTTTGAGGGATTTAAGATGTCTTTTGCTGAACTTTCGTACTTTTACGTAGTTATAATGTTGTATCATCAATTTCATATCTTCACTATTTAAGACTCTTGTGAACGATTCATGAACATTGCTGTGTCGAATTTATCTTGTTATATACCTAGATGTTTATAGTTTAGTATTTCTATATACATCTCTAGAATGTTACTTCAATTTTTCTGACTTGTGTCTGCCTAGTTAGATTCACTCCTTTGACTTTTCGTCAATTATATATTCAATATTTATTAGAGTTGGCCTTTGATATTGCAATTGTTACTTTTGTTCCATGTTTGTATTTTAACCTACTTCAGTTTAATTTGTTCTGAATTCTCTCATTTTTAGGGCTGGAGAACTTTCAAGTGCTGAGATTGATAATCTGATGACCATCGTGGCTAATCCACGCCAATTCAAAATCCCAGATTGGTTTTTGAATAGGAAGAAAGATTACAAAGACGGGAAGTACTCACAAGTCACATCAAATGCTCTTGACATGAAGTTGAGAGATGACCTTGAACGTTTGAAGAAGATCAGGTTGGGCTTATGTTCAATATTTTATGAGTTGATTTTGGTCTATATGTTTATATATCATACCGGTCAAATGTCTTTAATCAGAAATTGTAGTCAAATTGGGAATGGGTGAAGCTGGTTTTAAATCACCCTTAAAGTTTATTAATTATTTAATTCATAAAACCCTCCAAAATTTCTCTTTCCCAAAGATTCAGATTAATATTGAAAAAATAGACGATTGTAATATGACAATATTACCCTTGCATATCAAACGCTTCTTTTATAAATCCTTTATATGATGCAAGGGTGACATTATCAAATGACAATTCTTTATAAATTACTTGTCCATTAAAATACCATCTACTCAGAAATGTTTTTAAAGAAGTTTTAGTGAAATACTTGTGCTAAATGCAGTTTTTGTATGGTCTTATTTACAGAAACCATCGTGGTCTTCGTCATTACTGGGGTCTCCGAGTGCGTGGACAGCACACAAAGACCACTGGTCGTAGGGGAAAGACTGTCGGTGTGTCCAAGAAGAGATAAGTCTTTTCTTGTTTTTTGGAAACAAGCCACTTTTCTGGTTTAGACATATCATGGATCTTTATTGTTATCAATTTTGAACGTTTTGCGGTTAAGTTGTTATGGCATGGTTATATTTGTACTTTTGGATTATATGCAAGAAAACTTTTTTTTTAAACTGGTAAAATATGGAATTTGACTATCTGTTTAGCTGGTATTACACAGGGATGGCAGAGCCCTTGTCTGTATTTTTTGGGTCATATCTACATACAGTTTATAAGTTATGTCCTCCGTTTTAAGCTGAATTTATTATATGACGCATTTCTTTCTCTAGCCTGTTAACCTTTTGATAAACTTGGTATCAAAGGATGGCTCATCAATTTAGTATAATTATATAAAGTAAAACGATAAAGTTTTCTTTGCAAAGGGGATCACTGATTCACATCACATAATTTGCTGATAAAATCATAAACATTTAGTGTGTTTACTTGGAAGATGCAAAGAATAGACAAAGCAAAAGCCATTACACACAACCATCTGATCCGTCAAAAAGTGACATTCTCTACTCAACTTTTTAAAGCGTTAGGGTGGTGGGAGTGATACCCTTCAACCTAAAGTATCCTCCGAATTTAGACGATTAGAAAGATGTCAACTTACTTAGCCAAACTATCCTTTCAAAGTATCCTTCATGGTGGGAGTGGTACCCTTCAACCCACACTACCCACCCCTCTCAAAAAAACGTTCAAATTGGACCTCTTTCGACGGGTTTCCAAAATCGCTGATGATACCCGCACCTCCTTACCCGCTTGAACCTGTTTTAGTGGGAGTTGTACCCTCCTTAGTAACTAATAATTTCTTACCTTATGTATCAATAAAAAACACATATTTTCCAAGCAGGATGTGTGGCCACACAAGGCTCGACCGGATAAAAAATGAGATTCTTCGGGATATATTTGGGATGGCTAGTATACCGGATATAAGGGATAGAATATTGAAATGGTTTTATGAAGTGGAAAAGGATTGGTTTGGTTTTACACCCAGATTTCAATCGGTTCAAATTTAACCAGCTTCAAGAGGAGTTAGGAGTTCTCAATTGATATCAAGCTGACGATTCAGGTTGGTTGCTAACTGGTTCTTACAAAACCGGTTTTTGGTTTTTCGTGGACCTCTAGTCACAAGCGTAGAACTCCAATTGGTCCGAGTAAAAGAACGGGTCTGGTGATAGTTACTCTCACACTGATGTCGAGTCACGATAATAGACCTCCCCCCCCCCCAACCCCAACAAGGTAACAACCTTTTTTGTTTGTTTTCTAAGGCCATACAACACTTCCAACACCACCGGACTGCTACTTAAAAGGCGATTTTTTTCAAGTCACAAACTCCCATAAACAACACAATCCAAAAGTAAAATTGGTCCTGTACCCAAAAAAACATTTGATATTTTGGTGCAGAATATGACAAAAGGAACAACCCATATATTTGATTTTCACAAATATGGGTAAGATTTAGGTTGATTTCAATGGTGGTACAACTACAATCAAGAATCTCTTCCATGTGGTTCTAAAAGAAGGAAGCTTTTCTCAAGGTAACATAACAAAACTAACATTTACAAACCTAAAGTAACCAAAACCCCATGTGCTAAGTTTCTCAAGGACAAAAAAAGTTAGGCAGGTTGTGGGCATCAAACGTAGTGGTGAAAAAAGAGAGTTCCCTACATGCAATGATAACAAATGGTTGGACAGGATAAGAAGTCTTTTTCACACATTTAAATAAAGTAACTCAAGTTTCTATCCAAATATGTTTCCAAAATTATGACTTAATAATCATTTCTATTATATTGATTTCAATAAGAGGTGCTAGAGCATGTTATGCCACATTTCTATTATACAACAAGCAACACGAAACTTTGGCCATTTTGATTTAACACAAACCTTGCTCATATGATTCATCAAGATTTGTTACAACCCATTTCCTAGGTTTTAGAGGGACTTGAGGTAGCCGCCTCATATACTTCTATGTCAAAATTGGTCAAGAATTTAGCTGATTAAAGAGTTGATATGTAAAACAGAACACGACTCCTAGTTGTAAGTTAAGCTTATTTGGCTGTATATGAAGCAATGCCTCACATACGTTATGCACGTCTCGGCTTTTGGGACCTAACCGCCTCGAAGCCCATTTCAATAGGATTTTAAAATGAGAATGTATGTCATATGACCTTACTTTTAGCACATAAACACATTCAAACAAATTTTCATTCAAGCATAACTTCTAAAATCCACATTTAAACGCCTAAAATTGGAAGATTATGCACTAGAATGACTAGATTGGGCTTAATTGATATTAGTTTAGCACACAATTAACCTAAAATTAGTACAAAAAACACTTAAAACTTGAATGTAGAAGAAGAAGAAGAAGATTTGATGATAAGTAGCAGAAAACATAAATCAATTTCATCACATTTGACTCAACAAACATAATAAAATAAAATTTAAACAGCAAATAGAACACTTGAATTATTACTGTACAAGAACAAGTTGCCCTGTTCCGTTACCTTCACCCCAAACCTCTCCGTCAAAGTTAACGTCCTTCGGCACAACAACCACAAGCTCTCCGTCACTAAACGACGCCGTCGCAAGCTCCGGCAGCGTAGACGGCGGAAGCCGGAACCGCCAAACGTCAAGCTCCAGCTCGTTAACCGGATTAACGAAATCATTAACAACTCGCGTTCCCCCTACGACGATTTTAGTAACGCCGGGGCAGATCTCGATTGTGCGAGCGGCGGTATCGGCACCGATGTCGTCGTCGGTATCGACTACGAATCTGAGCGATTCAGATGTTTCGTGGATGGAAACATCGGCGTCGGAGTAGAAAGGTAGTTCGAGGACTTTGGCGAAGATGTGAGGGAGTCGCCGGAGCTTCTTTTGACGGCAATTGACTCCGGCAGCGTTTGATTGAGAACCGAAATCGTAGCGGACGGTGATGTTTCGCCTGTTAGGTGCCGGATGAACCTTCATGGTGCGTTAGGGCAACTGGAAACCCCAGGTGGAAAATTGGGCAATTCTAGGGGAATTTGTTGAAGATAGAGATGCAAATCGCAATACGGATTTGAGATTGATTGATGATTGGTAACTGATTGGTGTGTGTGTTCGTGGGATATACGTACAGAAATCCTGTATGTATGTATGTGTTTGATTCTCCACGGATTTCTAGATATGTAAAAATAGAGGAAGAGATCAGGTTTGAGACTGTCCAAAAAAAAATGAATTAATTACACGGATGCCCATGTGGTTCACACATATTACATTTTTGGTCTCTAGGAATAAGAAATTACATGTTTGGACCAATAGTTTACACACTTGTTTCACTTTTGGCTCCTGAAGTGGATGTCAGTTAAGTGCATATGAAATGACTAAAATACCCTAGGTTAAATAAATGAAAAAGTCAAATATGGGCCCTCAAACCCCACCCACTTCATCTTCTTCCTTTTTTACTCATCTTCATTAAACCCACATCCTTAGCCACCACCATCACAGCCCCTCCCCCTTGGTCCCCTTCAGTCGCCGAAAAAATCACCTCCACCTCCGACTCCGCCGCCACCGACCTTCTTTCCCGCCTTCTCCACCGCCTGTCGCCATCTCTATTCAACACCAACGGTACTCCTTTATTACTCCGTCACCGTTCTTCACTCGCTGCCACCAGCACCACCTCTCCTCCGGTCATACCGTTCACCGACCTCAACTCCTCCCTATCCTCCACCCTACCTACCGTTTCCGGTCATACCGAGTCAGACTCGGTTTCTCTTTTCAACCTCTCTAGCCACCAGAAACACCAACACTTCCCCTGAATCTGGCAGTTCGGTTTCGACGATGAAGATGACGCCGGCGCCGGAGACACGTTGTTTCTTGACTCGTCTTCCTCAACTGAGTAATCTGAGTTGGCTCTGAGTTCTCTCTGTGAGTTAAATACTCATTCACTTCGATTGATAAAGCTTAGAAACGAGTTAGAAGATTTTAAACATTCCAGATTTTGTGGGATTTAAAGAATTTGATGCAATTTTGGCTTTTGAAAAGTCAAAATTGGCGATAAGCAGGGTGGGGGAGGGGTTTTAATTTTGAGGTTAGGTGGGCCCCACTAATTAAAGATATTATTTTAAAATTTAATTTTATGCTTTTAATAATATATATTTATTATTAGGGGTGTTTTAGTCATTTCAAATATACTTAACTGAAAAACTTAACTGACATCCACTTCAGGGGTCAAAAGTGAAATAAGTGTGCAAACTATTGGTCAAAACATGTAATTTCTTATTCCTAGGGGCCAAAAGTAAAATCCGTGTAAACCACAAGGGCCATCTGTGTAACTAATTCAAAAAAAATTATAAAAAATTATAATATATATATATATATATTTTTAATTTTAACATATAATTCTAAAAATATAAAAAGTTATGGCCTCGTAAGTCATAAACTAAAGATTAAATTATATTATATATTCTTCGCTTATTTATCAAATTTCACTTTATATTTCTAAATTAAGAAAATAATAGAAATCGTTTATAAACAAAAGTAAATTAAATAAATCACACACATCTCCATCATCTTTTATCCTCTACTGAAATCTTCATCCTATTCTTTTTTACCAATGAGCAATGAAAGTGCAGATGTGAAGATTTTAGAGAAACCCAGCTACGATTCATCTTCAAAAAACCAGATCCGATCTTTTATTTGTCTTAAGAAAAGCATAATAGATCGATCGAGGTTTATACCAAACACCTACTTTATCCACAAGGTTTTGGAAGTCAAATGATTAATGGGTCTTTCTCCGGTCCCTTGAGGGGTGGTTTTGGTGGAGGTTATGGCAGAGGTGGTTCTGGTGTTAGGGGTATTGAAGGCCATCATTAATAAATTAAGGTGGTTGTGGAGAAGATGACGATTTGATAGGTTTTTAGTTCCATCACAATAAATCACTATCTATTCCTTATGTGAAACTCGAGTTGAATCTAGGGATGTATGCTGGGAAGAAGATGAAGTGTGCGAAGGATGGGTTAAAAGTGGGATTTTCTTTTGTTTTTGATTTTTTAAAAAAGTACAAGATAAGAGGTTAAATTGGTCATTAACACATCATTTAATAGAAAAGTTAATCTCAGTTAGATCTAAGGACGAAATGTGCAAACTTTTTAAAAACATAAAGGACAATTTCTGTTATTTTTTTTGTTTAAGGATGTCAACTAAAATTTGGTAATAACATAAAGGACGTAAAATGTATTTTACTCTAACTTGTTATTTCATAAACTCAATTTTACACGACTCACGTAACAAAGTTCTAAAAGGCACAGGGGCAGAGCTATTACGTACGAGACGAAGTCAAAGCGATATAAAAGATTTTTGAAATTTATATCGTTTTCCTTTAATCAATGTACCAAGGTTCGGGTCGTGGTACTCTTATTTTTTGTTATTCTTTTTCCTTTTCAAAATTGTTATTTTTGTTCCATCACTCTTTTTTCCTTGACTTCCAACACAAATAAATTGATTAAAGGAAAACGACGCTTACCATGTCCACCGATCATTTCTTCCTCTCCATACACTAGAACCGGCCTCTGTAAAACACATATTTCATAATACTTATCGGTTTCTCATCTCACTCTCTCTCTTTAAATCAGTTACGGGTTTAACATCTCCAGTAATTTCCTTCCTGTTATATAAGCTATGATTACAAGTCAGTTGGAAGGACTACTACACAAAGGAAGTTGGGATACAGTCTCCTTGAGTGCGACAAAGTAAGGTTAAATAATTTTTTTTCCATGTAGTTCTTAGTTATGGTGCTATTCTTGCTTAAATTTAATATCTTGATCATATATTATATTCAAATATTTGTCCCTATTCATAAAGAAATACGTTGGTGTTGGCTGTTATCAACAAAAAAGAAAGAAAAATTCTAGAATCTTGACTCATGTGGAGGAATTGATAAATATTAAGGTATTATTCATTTGTCATTTCATATCTTTTATTCGCAACCGTGTTTTAAAGGTTACAATTTGAAATTATTTTCTTATACATTAAAATCATGTGTTTAGATAACATATTTGTGGAACTTCAACTTTGATCCAGCGCAAGAATAGCATGTAGATAACATATTTGTGGAAATGTGGTGAAACTTTAGTGATTTAAGATTTTTAGTTCGTAATTTTAATTATTGATTGGACTTTAGTGATTTAGTTGGTCTTGAATTTGGTTAATGTAACTTATTGAAATTAGTTGTTAAAAACTTGATTCAACCCAAAATTTATGACATTAGGTTGTTAAAAATCCAAGAACCGAAAAAAGTGACCCCATAGGAAAAAGAAATCATTGCCCCGTCACTGAAAACGTACAAGGGTCAAGTCACTAATTCTAACTTTTTATTCTACGGGCCAAGTTGTATGACCCCTCGTACCAACTCATGCAAGGTTTCTTATTTATGACTTATCAATAGGCAATAACATCAAGTTTTCCTTTCATCACCTTCCAAAAGTGATCTCCAAACTCAACATGATGTCTTTCATCGTCTAACTATCTCACTGATCTTAACATTCTATTGATATCTAGAATATACATGTTATTCTTTGATGTCTGGTTGACGTCGAGTAGGTTTAACAACATCGTCAATGCCCCCTATGTGAAGTCTCTAGTTGAAGAAATATGGTACCGAACCCGATAAACGGGCCAGTCTCCACGCCACAAGCACAAAAAAGGAAGTTTCATAAAAAAACCTAAAAATAAAATAATAAGTAAAATAACTACCTATGCTGAGGTGACATCCCTTACTAAAAATATAATAATGTGACCGTCAATAGGAGACGCTGATCACAGGTAAAGTTAATTTATAACAAAATATTGTCAATCTATGAATGATACATGAAAGATGTGTTGTATCTTATTGGATGGTGTCATGATGGTGGAAGTTAATTATTTATGAAAAAGCGCCTAAAAAAAAGAATTAAAAGTGACATGACTCATTTTAAAGAATGGGCCGAGTTATATAGGCTTGGCTTGGCCTGGCCTGGCCATTGGGCTGCTAAGGAACGAGGGCTAATTAGGTGAAAGGAAAAGAAAGAATTTACTTGTTACTTTATTATATAAATAATTAAATAATACGCATCTACAATTAAATTTATATTAAATATTTAAAAATATATTTTTTTAATATTATTATTTAATAGAAGAGAGATGTGTGAAAAACATAATAAGGATGCACCAGAAATTAACACGTGTCCCCATATAATTTTTATTTATTAGTGTAAACATATATATATGCACACGGAAATAGGTTTTGATGCAAAATGTAAGTAGTCGTCTGAGATCATTAATTAGCTTTTTCCGATGAAGATGGAGGTGCTGGTGAGCTCGTAAATAAAAAAAATGGTAAAAATGGTTGATGGTTGTAAAAACGAAAAACTTACTTGATTGGAAAATGACTAATGGTTTGGTTTTAACTCATGTGCTTCACAAAGAACCTCTTTATCCACTAAATTATTACTAGCATAATAATAGGCTTAATGTTCAAATACAAGTTGCTCTTCACATTCTATGATACATAGCACCAAGTGTGGTGGTTAACTAAATTTTGAAAAAGTGACTTGTCATATATGTAGTGTGTCTTTCACTAACTAAATTGTTAAAAGTGTGTATTGATTATATTTTATATTTAGAAATATTAAAATAGGATATGATATTTATTTTTCAGGTTTTCCATTCCATCTCAAGTTAAATGGTGGAAGCCAAAACAAAGTGGAGACAACATACTATCACCCGTACCATCACTCTTCATTCAATGTAAGATTAGCTTTCACTCCCCACTATTTTTTTTCAATACAATTTATATATTTATATTTTAACAATTTAACAAAAAATTCACTTTTAGGGTTGGGTCTCTTGTATGGTTCCGGTTTGGGTCTCGAGTATGTAATCAGTTTGGGTTGGCATAGTAGGCCGGTAGAATGGTTGATTATAAATGGTAATTGTGATTGTGCGAAAATGGAGTTGATTCATATGTGACGTGTGACGGAGATGGCATGTAGAACGGGTTATTTGGATATTTTTTTTGAAAATATACGGAGAATGTAAAGATTTTGGAGAGAAAATGGTTTCACTTCCAAACTCTTCACTCATTCCCTAAACCAAATACGCTCAGACGCCTCTGTCAACGCTGCTTCCATACGTCGTTTGACGTATATGATACATTGGTCTTCTGTTTCTCCTTGCTGCTTCTTTTTTCTCTTATTTGCTAGCATGGCCTCCAACTCTCTCATCTTTTCAAACTCTATCATTCCTCTGCTACTAACTTTCCTTTTATGCATATTTACTCACTAAGATGCAATTATTTACGTCACAACAATTCAATGCATTCTTTATCTATTCAAACATTAAGAACACAAAACATAATAGTTATCAAATTATCACACCCCCGTTAGTCACTCATCCCTGAATTACTCCCACCCGATCACGTTTAAGTGTGGAGTTCTTCTATATCCATAACCAATGCGCCCGAAACGTGTTGATAATATTTGAGGTGAGGTGTGTCTTATTAACCCTAAACTCTTTACATTTATTGCATAGTTCTTTAATTGGGTTTAATACAAGTCTTTATCATACTAGTTTGGTTTTTAATTCAACAAAGACTTTAAGAAAACTTATTCACCCCCTAGTTTTCTATAAAAGATACTCTTTTTATTTGTGGAAACAATGTGGTACAAAACCATATACAAAACGAATTACTAGAAAAGTAAATAAACATTACATAAACGTAGAAAGGATTCAAACTAAACGTCTTCAAGACGGGGTGTGTATTGCCGGAGACGGACCACGCGTCCGAGGTATCATCGGGTTAATGATGTTTAATGTTTTTGGAAAAAGAAAAAGAAGTAAGTGATTTGTAAGAGCATGTAGAGAATACTCCTCTTAGCTTTTCCGAAACAAAATGGATGCAAGTAGTTCTCTTGATTAGTGTGTTAGAAATAGCACACTCGATTTTTCTCAAATGAACCACGATGTTCGTTTTACAATGACACAAAAAGAAACTTAAACTGCTAATTTAATCTTATAATCAACAAGATTTAATTGCATTGAAGAATGCATTAAAATGGTCAAATGAAAATGTCATATTTATTCATGACTTGGTTCGTAGCAACTTCTGATCGTGGTAGGAACTTTCCAGGTCGGTGTCTCAAAGCGCCAATCGCTCACGCCACGCGCGCATGTGTCAATGGTGCCACCATTAGGGTCCCAATTTGTGTGTGCTTATTTAGTTTAATCTTATAATCAACAAGATTTAATTTCCTTGAAATGCATTAAAATGCATAAAATTGGTCAAAAGAAAATGTCATATTTATTCATGACTTGGTTCGTAGCAACTTCTTATCGTGGTGGAGACTTTCCAGGTCGGTGTCCCAAAGTGCCAATCGCTCACGCCACACGCGCATGTGTGAATGGTGCGACCATTAGGGTCCCAATTTGTGTGTACTTATTTCTAAGGAAATAATATTGAATGAGGACTCTTCTTTATATACCAATTCAGGTTTTATCTTCCCACCTATGTAGGGTCCTAGTTGGGTATTTCCAAACACCCACTTCGAGCATTGATATCTCATTCGTCTTAACTTAGTTTTGGACGCAATTTGTTTGTTGCGAGACTCTCACATAGTAGAACACAAACCCAGTAATTGATAATCATATTAATCATAATTACTTATAATTATTTGTGTCCAAATTTAATAAAAAAAACACCTTTTCACTAATTTTTTCAACTTTTATATATATATATATATATATTATATATTTTTTAAATTATTTAAGTCATCATTCAATTTAAATTGGCTCGAGTAACGATCCAATATGGATAACCCAGTTTAATGATACGGTTATGAAAACATTGTTCGCACGTTAGAAACCTTTATGTTGGTTTTTATTTTTTTATGTATTTGATTGAAGTGAATCTTTATATTATCTGTAAATGTATGATTGGAGTGTCAATTATTGGACATCAAATCGTACGGTGGATATGATTCCACGATCCGGCCAACATTGTAATCCAATAATCTCATTTGTCATTATCAAAATAATCTAGTGGTTTATATCATTTTGAAGTTTCTAAATCAACCGTTGGTGTCAAACAGTTAGCCGATCAATTCAATTAACTATTGAAGCAAACGGTCGATATTTGAATGATTTTTGGTTCATCGAGTGGGATTAAACAATTGATGCAACCTATGAATCATTTTATTTCATTTTTAATCAAATGTCACTTTAAAAAAAATAGTGAGCCAATTTTAGTGATAATATATGAAATTTTGTTGTATTATAATCTAGTAAACCCTAATTTAGGTATTGTAAATAGTTTTAATAAAAACAAATACGTTTTAATATAAGTAATAACTACAAAAATATTTCATATGAGTATAACTAATGTGAGTCGATTTTTTATATCTTTGATTTTTTTAACAATACCAAGTATTTGTTATGATGTACACAATAATTATTTTTAAAATTTTGATAGTGCCACTTCACTTACAATAATAATATAGTAATAAAGAAAACAAAAACATGGTAGTGTATGCATGTGATTGTCACGTGACCATGGACACAGACATTTCAATTTTCCCATTTGACATTTTTGACACATGCAAACAAAGAATGATATTTCCTTCATAGTAGTATTTATTTATCTTTAATGTAGAAAATATTAGTACATTTTTAATAAGCACTAGTTAAAATATAAAATTAATTAGAATATCTAGTTTTGCTAAAGGCTTGAGCCGACTAGAGTTTAAATGAGTTTGAACTTAAACAGGTTAGATTGCGCTCTCCAAAAGAGTCTCGGTGATACCCAATGCTTTACGTGGGCCAACCCACTAGTAATAAATAAAGGTTTTTTCATACCATGTGTCACCTCCATATTTATTCTCATCAAACCATTGTAATATACGGAGTTTAACCTAGTAATAAATGTATCGATCAAGCTTTTGACATAAACCTCCAAGATATCCAAGTCCTAGCATCAATAAGTAACAATAATTCTTAAATGTGTTATTTCAATGTTAATTATAGTATCTTCATAAATAACACTTCATCATATTTTTAATCTAACATCAATAATTACCCTGGTAAGTGGAAACACCAATACTAGTTTGCTTATTGTCACATGAAAGACACCTTCCACCTTCTAAAAGAAAAAAAAATCAATTTTTTATAAATCAATTTTAATCATTTTCTTTCTAAATCAAATTTAAGTCATCCTTATTAATTTTAGTTGTGTAATATTTTCTAGTCATTTCAATGTATTTGTAGTTTAGTGGTTTAATTTTACCATTTTTAGACTTAAATTCCCCTAATACTCAAAAGGCGTTGTCGGCGACGAATCAAACAATTTTCCTTTTTTTTTTCTTTTCTCATATTCACCCATCAATTTGAGACGTTTTTAAATAATAACCTAACTTTCCAAAAGCTTAAATTTACCTCCACAAATAAATTATTTTATTTTTGTGTTTAATATTTTATTATTTGTGTCCCGGTATAAATTTTATTTTACTCATTTATAAGTGTCTACCACAACTCTTCCCTAAAGTTTACAAAATGTCAAAATTATGTGTTTTTCCCCACCCCCGTGTCATATGTCACCTATCTGGTGGTCTGTAATTTTTTTTTGGGTATTTTGCTTTGATTTTTATATATTTTTTTATTGGGCTAATCAAATCGTCGTAACTTTCATACAATCTTTTCTATTTACTTAATCAGGTTCTTTTTGCTTAGTCACGTTAGTCACTGTCTCAACTGTTTAAGGTCCGCTTCCCACATCAGAGCGTGGCGTGCTAAAGTCACTGTATTTAATGACGTTATTTTCACAATGGCAATACGTGTGACGAGATTCACAAACACGCTGACTTAATTATGTAATTAACCACGTTAATATCACTGTCCAAACTCGTCGCAGCACGCGGGTAATAATTTCTAGTGTTATTATGTTTCAAGATAACAAGCCAGAAAAAAAAATAAGAGTATTTAATTAAAAGAAAACAAAATTATGAATAAGTGGGACCAATTGTCATGTAAAAGAGAAAGTAAAGACAAAAGCATCAAAGCAATCATATCAAAGAAAGCCATACTAACATCATATTTATGTATTTAATTTTTTATTTTTTTACATTATATGTCTCTCTCTCATCTCTCACACACATAGTACAGTAGATGATATTGGAATTGGTAAAAAGAAAAAAGAATAACAACAAAAACAAATGTAACAAAGAAAAAACCAAAATCATAAATTATTTATCCTTGAGTTGAAAAACAAAATTGAAAACACCCCCTCTAATCTTGGTCAATCTTCAAGAAGTTGGAGTATATGGAGATGGTAAGGGGCAAAACAGACATTTCATACATGTACTACATGTACTAAGGGTTCATCAATCCATCCAAAACCATTTCTTGGCATCTGCATTCTTCACTACAAAATGCTTTCTCACCCCTGAAATTTATACAATAATTCGCATATTCATTACAACATGATCAAGATTCTTGAAAAATAGCTTAAAAATCAAGATTGCATAAAGATGAAATTTTGTTAATTAAAAGTAGAATTCAATCATGGGATTATTAACCTGTACATGAAAATGTCACTGCCCTCATCAAGATTCTTCTTACAAGTCTGACAGAAGCTCACAAAACTCTCCAATGGTGATGACCCGACCCGAATACCACAGCAGCTATTCACAACACAATTATCATAAATATGGGTCGTTTTCGGGTTAGGCCCATGAGAGATCACACGAGTGTAATCTTCCGAGAGCTCCATCTCCCTCAAAGACAACGGCCCGGTACAGAATCTTGGCGACCCGAATCCAGTCGGAATCGGACCACCCGAAAACTGAGAATTCCGGGTCTTGATCCCAAAATCACCCGGTGATTCGGGTGACCCGTTTGGAAACGGTTCAAGTGATGGGATTTGAATCTTTAGCTTTGATCCAAACAAAATCTTCCGGCTAGAAGTGTTAGGTTTATTACAGATATTGCCATTAGGGTTTTCTTGAACAAGAACAAGAGCAATCCCTCCAGAATCAAAATTCTCCGATTTGTGTTTATTTCCTTCATAAATCTTTGTGGGGTTTTCTGGGTTTTTGGTGAATCGAAATGGGTTGCCGGCGAAATTACAGATTTGTTTGTTGGTTTCAAGAATCGAAGTGGGTGAGAGAATTTTAGGCGAGAAGAAGCCATTGAAGAACCTTGGAGAACCAAGAAAGGTTGAAATGGATCGGGTCGGGTCGGGTGTGGTTGGGGATGAACGAGATGATGCTTGGTGATCCGCCATGATCGGTGATTGTTTCGTGATAGCTCTTGATCTGTTCCTCAGCATCACTACCGGAATAGAATATAAAGACCAAATTGTTGATGAAAATAGGAATAAAAATGAAATTTTTTCAAGAAAAACAAGAAGTTATTCGAATTAAAACCCAAGTGTTTGTGACAAAATTAAGATTAGATTTTCTAAGATTCAATCTTCCCATTTAATCTTTCTTCTTCGAAAATGGCATCAAAATATCAAAGAAAGAAAGAAAAAAGATGGATTTTTTTTTTCATTTGGTTGTCATGGTTTTTGGGGGTTTTAAAAACAAGATAAGGAAGAGAGAGAAAGAGATGCGTGTGACTGTGAAATAATTTTTCATTTAATATTTAATATTTATGATCATTTATTTTCTTTAAAAATCGTACTATTTTTTAAATTTATTTATTTTGGTACAAAACGACAAAGAACTTCAATGGTGAAAGGTTTTTTTTTATTATTATAATTCATTTTTTTTTCTTTAAATCAAAACTTAATGATAAAAGGTTTTTTTTTTAAGTTTTAATTCCCATTTGTGTTTGTCACTTTAATAATTAAGATGTATATAAAACTAAATAATATTTTGTTTTAATATGTGAAACCTTAAATTTCAAGGAATAAACCAAAAGTTGAAAATCATCTAAAGGTTTGCAACTTATATGTGCAACTTGCTCTAGGCTTTTTTGTTAAAAGAAATGAAATGCCGTTATAATTATATATATTAAAGATTAAATTTATGACGTTTGTTCAAATTAATTAATTGGGTCTTTTATGTTTTAAACCCTCGGTTTGAAACTTAACTTTTTATTTTTTACTTTATTTAGTCTAGATGGTTGATGCATTGTTAATTGTTTTTCTTCTAAAATAATCAAAATAACTTATGGACTCAAATGGTTGAAAGCATTTATTTGTTATTTCAAATTATGACTATTTGACCGGTAATAATCAATACTAATAATTTGGGTTAGTGACAGTTTTAACTTTCATTTTTGTTGTTAAGGACAATCATATTAACACAATTACCATAGATTTACATTCGATTTCATTTGTGTGTTTCTCCATCTCGTTGAAAATCCTCAAAACAAATATAAATCTATTATAGTTATGCTACATTCGTAGCAATAAATATGAAAGTATGAAAACTTATTGGTAAATAAGTTATAGATTGGATTATGTCTTAAAAAATAACGATATAAATTTTTTTTTGAACTATGAACATTGAATGTTGTGACGTCGCACCCTCCGGTCACATGAGAGAGCCTCGTCCAACTTGGCCTATACATTGTATTAACCGGGCCAACTTGGCGTCAGATTTGGAGAGCATCCAAGGAAAAATCTCACCCAATATGACCCATTCCGGACTTGAGGGAGAGCCGAGGCTTGAACCCTGGATCGGCTTGGGTAAAATCCAGGTGTATCAGCATAAGCTAGGACTAGTGGCGGATCTATAACAAAAGTTCAGGGGTAACGAATTTTTTTATCGTATTTTCATGTAAATGAAAAAAAAAAAAATTTAAACCGTACTTTCATTTAAACAAAATTTGTTTATGACGGTAACATCAGTGGTAGAGCTTGAAAAAAAAACGTAGGGAGGCGAGATTTTTTTTCCTATCAAGGGGGCCGGAACTATAAAAATTTAAAATTTTTGGTATAACCGTAAACTAAACCGCTCATTACGGTTTTCACGGTTTCAAACCGAACCGTGAACATCCCTAACTGGGGTTTGGCAAGGCGGCGTCGAGCGGTGGTCTCAACTCAGGTCGAGCGGCTGGTCGAGTGGTCGGTCTCTGACTCTCACATTCTCACAGTTCTCGCTCTCTGTTTTTCTTCTTGATCGACCGCTTAGGTAAGTTGGGTTTTAGAATTTAGAATTTGAGGTATTGGGTTTTAATAAAACATTTGGTCTGGCTAAAACACAAATATTTTATTAAAACCCAATACCTCAAAACTTTTTATAAACTATTATGTTTTTTATAATTTTTTTGACTTTTTATGAAGTGTTGAGTTATTTAAAAAATTTGAGGGGTAAAGTAAACTTTGCTCAGGGGTAACGTAAAGGGTAACCGGATATATAAAACCGTAAAATAAATTACACTACGCTTAAAAGTTGAGGGGTAGCAGGGGCTACCCCTACCCTCAAGGTAGGTCCGCCCTTGGCTAGGCCTCATTTGATGCCTTAGAAACTAATGTGGAGGGCAGATATTAAACCTTGGTCACTAGAAACATTAGGTATCTCCCTTACCATTCCACTACTACCTCACAATGATATAAATTGATAAATGAAACGAAAATAAATTGTTTTTCATATAGCTTGTGCGTTTCTAACAGAAAAAAGATATTTTTTTTTGTCGAACAAAGTTAGAGGCTTTCACAAGAATGTTGGTACAGTCATGTAATCTTAGCAATTTTGTTAGTTTAGGATAGGATCAAGCCGAATTCCATAAATCATCGCAGATCCCCATGCTAACTTATTAAACATCTCGTTCAACTAAAAAAAATAAGTGATTAAACGAGCATTAAATAAACTAAAATAATAACCTTGGTCCTATGTGTCACTGTTAGCTATCATATTACATTTACTTTTATTTATTTTTTTTACTTTTAAGAGCATTCACAATAGATTTTATATATATTTGTAAGTGAATTTTATATATTTTAGAGCACTCATATCAGTTTTTTTATATTTGTGTGAGTGTGTTTTGTATATTTTAGGGAGTGTTTTAAAATGACTGTGAGTGAAGGAGAGAGAAAATGTATAATTTTTTTTTGTATATTTGGGGAAAACATTTTTCATCCGCATAATTTTAAAAAGAGAGAAAAATGTAGTGATTTTTAATAATTTTTAAAGTCGTTGTGAGTAGAGCAGAGAGAAAAGATAATGATAAAGGTATAAAAATTTATTATTTAATTAAAAAAGAGAGAGAAAATGTAGTGATTTTTAATGTAATTATAAAGATGTGTATAAGGAAACTGATGGGATTGCTCTAAAAGAGTGATTTAAAGTGTTTATGAGTAAGGATAGAGAAAATGTTACTATTCATCTGTATAGTTGTGAAAACACTGTTAACCTCTATTCATTTTTTAAAACTGATTGTGAGTGTAGGAGAGAAAAAAGAGTAATGATAAAATTTTAAAAAGGTATTATTTAATTAAAAAATAAAGAGAAAATGTAGTGATTTTTGATATAATTATAGAGATGATGATAAAGAAACCGATAGGAATGCTCTTATAACGGTGAAGATAACTTTATTTTATTTTATACGGAAAAAGGTTTCCACCTGGAAGCTAGAAGCCGATGTTACAAAACCCAACTGATAGGATCCACATTATTATTAGTATATATATCATATCTTAAAAATTACAAGGAAACAAAATAAGATTTAACTTAAAAATGTCTTACATTAGATTTTTTTAAACCTTATATTTATCGTTATAACTATAAGGAAATATACACTGAAATCTTAAATATATCAATTCCTTAACAATGTATTTAAAATTATAAGGAATGAAATGTGATGGATTTTAAATTTTGTGAAAAATTTTGTATGAAATGATGTTTTTAGTTTAATTATAAAGATAAAGAAATTAATGAAAATGTTATGATTTAGTTAATTCCCCACAATTAACAGTTTAACTCATAAATTGGAGATTATGTTAACACCTCTTTGAAAGAGTTTCTATTGTTGGCATTGGCGTACCCTCCCCTATTGGGATTGGTGATAGGACTTGTAAAACAGGTCAATTCGCGTCTAAACAGATCGGAGGCGACGCGGATAAAACAATTATCAAACATGAATACGACTCGTTTAACAATCTTATATTTCATGTCTATAAGACAGTTGTATCTTTTATGTACCAATAAGGAAAAAATGATGGAGCGTATCCTTCAAATTTTACTAATTTTTTAAAATGTAAAAAGTTATATAGTGTACTTTTTATGAAACATATTTAATCATATTTTAAACAGATTAGGAATTGTCAATCCTCATTGATCATCTGACACGTATGAATTTTTCTTTTTGACTTATAATTACATTTACGTTCAATAAAACATTTCGTATTTGTGAAAATCGTAAAATAATTCTTCAAATATTCTCACATTTGAAAAATATATTTAGGTTTGTCATTAAAAAAATAATAATATATTTCTTAGTTTATTTATTATTATTTAATAAAAGCCCTATCGACCTTAACGTTGAAAGTTTAAAGTACATGAAGGGTCACGTGTACCCTGTGTGGCTGTGTCTATGTATTTTAATAAACTAGTTGCGTTATGGCAAATTGCCTATTAATTACTTTAACCAAATTATACATAGGCCGGTTATTCTACAAATGATTTTTAAGTTACGAAGCGTACGAAGACATTATCATGTAATACGTGTTTAGTGGGCGAGAGCAGTGGCGGCTCAACGTTTTTGGAAGCCCAAAACGAACTAAAAATTAGGTCCCTTTGTGGTTGTTACGAGTTTTAGTTAGGGATGTGCAACGGGTCAAAACCGGACAGGCCCGGACGCGACTTAGACGAAAAATGTAAATGCTCTTTTAACCCAAACCTTTTCAAATTCCAATTTGTTCCAAATAAAGAAGATAACTTTAAGTTTTTAACAACAATCCTGTGAGGAAATAGGAACTGAATATGAGGATTAGAACTTGCAAATTATTAATAGCATTAAAATATATGTGGATTAAAACTAAACTAATTTTAGCACTGTAATATATTTAACAAAAACCAAACAAATATGTTAATGAAAAAAAAAACTGGTCATATAAATGCTTTTCATAGTTCAAGAGGTTTTGACGCCTTATAAACGAGAGTCCATAATATTTCCGTAATAAAAAATTAGTCGTATATATTTTTTTCATTAATATTAATTGGAAATCTTATGCCCCCCCCCTCTCTCGCCTACCCACCACCTTACACACATACATATATAATCTATTGAGAACTTATAAATACTTAAGAGCTGAGAGAACTAACGAAAAAACAATCAAAACCATTTTCTGTTGTTTACAATTCTTATTAAAATACAACATAAAAGTGATTTATCTCTCATCTTTAAGTTATTCTTAAAAAAATTATACAAATGTGTAAATGGTAAAAATTTGCACATGTGTAAATAGTTAGTAAGAAAATATTAAATAATTAATAATGAAAAAAACAAGCGGGAAAACAATTTTGAAATTACAGAATTGTGACACGTGTTGCAACCAATTACTTATTTATTATGCATACACACACACACACCACTTAGTTTGTAGTTTAATGGTATCATGATGTGTAGTAAGATGTTCATTCCGAAATGGTTGATGGTTTTAAGCTTATGAAAAAAATTAATGTAGATTTAGAAATGGGTTTAAAGAGTCGAATTCTTCATATTACCTTATGAGGTGTCACAACTCACAAGCATCATACGGTGGCATTAATAATCGCTAAATCTCTTGGTATACTTTTTTTTAGTTTCATCCAACCTCAACGGTTTATTCTATTTTTAACACACATTTCTCTCATGAGTACATACTCGATATTACATTATTAGATAATCTTTTAGCAAGTGATACTAATAAACAATCAATGATAACACTTGTTAGTTGTTACACAACTAAAATGTTTTTAACATTGGCAACTAATTTACCTATAGCTTGCCAACATATACCTCAAAAGGTTAGATGGAATGGAAGCCGCGTATCCCGTCTCGCATGGGGGAATGAAACACCCCAAATCCAGGGGTCTCAAACGTTGAATCTGTTGGCACAGATCCTTCTTCATAAACACAAATCACACAAACAAAAATTCGCACAACCAGAAATTGTAATGGTTGCGATTAAAGACCAGATGGAACCGAAACTCACGTAATATCCATTCCCATTCTTAATAAAAACCTACGTACATGACCCTTTAAATAGGATAAATAAACTTATTACTACCTTGATTCAAACACCTAAAGATAATCCAAACATCCCTTGGATTTATCCCTACTTACTAGATAATTACCAAATTATTCAAATAAACCTTCAAAACAATAAATAAATAAAATACTCATACTTATCTCCTAATTAAACTAAGACTTGCGAATCCTAGTTTTGACCCTCCAGGAACTTTCGATCAACTTTTGATAACAAGAATAATTCAAACTAACTTTCACATTTGACCTAGTTGATTTCAACTATTCCATAACACCCCCTTGAACTTTCTAATGTGAACAAACAAAGATTAAGTCCAACAATCACCCTCCTAATATTTGTGTTCATAATCACCTTGTTTTCTTTCTCTTTGTCTTTCCACTTAGTCACGTTCTCTTGCGCACGTACCCGAACCAATGCTTGGTTTGGATCCCCCGTTCCTTCTTTGACTCCTTCCTACTTCCTTCTTTCTCCTACTCCTTCAATACACCAAGAATAAGAGTCCTTGACAGCCTTCTTAACAAGATTAAATCTTGTTTTCCCTACTCCTTCTCTCAATAAAAAATCGGGGTTCTTGATTGCCTACTTAACAAAGAAAAGTTTCTTTGTTCTTTCTTACTTGCTTCCTTCAAACCTTTATGAAGATCACGTTCTGCTACCTTCGAACCTACCTTCAAGATTGTGAACTCAATAACTAAGGGGGTGATTGTTGAGTTAATTATTTAGTTCACATATGAAAGTTCATCGAGTGGTGTTAGAATCTTTTGGAAGTAAATAGATGGTTAGGGCCTATGTAATTGAAAGTCAAGAAATAATAAACAGAAAGAGTCGATAAGTTGTTGAGATCAAATTCCGTGTTTGTATTTGTCACACCCCGCCTCAGGCACCCCCTGGACGTGTGCGAGCCCGATTGGAATCACTTGGTTACTTGATTTCAGAGTTTTTGTAAAACACAGTGGAAGTCTTTTTCAAAGGATCGTTTCATCATTCTTTCAACCTCAAGGGTTGTAATTGTAAATACCAAAACTCAGTTGAAAAACAAAATCCTTGTATTTACTTTATAAACATAGGGTTTCAATACCCTTATCATTTGATTACAAAATATTGTTTGAAATCAAATACATGATAAACCATTGGAAATAGTTCCAACACAGGGTTGATCAATTCCCTGGTCCTATCTCCTTCCATCCTTTTTCCTGGGTCAGATCTCACATCTGCCCGTATACCCTACTCATCATATTTTAATCATTACCTGAAAAACATTTTAAAAATAAAACGTCAGCGCGAACGCTGGTGAATACAATATCTTGACAAAAATCATTTTGGCACAAACAAGTATTAATTTCATAATCACAACTTCCTGTTCAATCTACACACTCTGCAGGCCTGTCCTGTTCAATCGCACCACAATATACACTGGCAGTATGTGTTTATAACAACGGGAACTCCATGTCCCTCATTTGTTATAAAGGGAAGCACGAGCCGTAATCCGGGAATTTCACCCGAGATCCGTGTATCCCTTGCAAGTTTTACGTATACATATGGCCTGAATGCTTGTTCGTAGAAGAACGTTGAGTATTACTTCATTAACCTTTATTTGGCCATTTTCGCAAATAAAAATGTTTGACACAAGTTTTGAAAGAAATAAAGTATTCACCTTGTTTGTATGAATGAGCCTCTAAGGTTAAAAGCTTAACTTCTAGCTTCTTAACTTGATTTCTCTAACGTACCCGCACTTCTAGGAGCGTTTCTTCTTAAATCGAGTACTACGAGGAGCGGGAGTTGAACCGGGATCGTTGGGAATGGACTAGAGGGTCTCTCGAACGGAATTTGAGAGTAAAGGACGAATTTCTGTGTGATGAAATGATCAAGATCGTCCAACTATTTATAGGGGTGAACTGGGGTCCGTAGCGGACCGTTATGCTCGGGCGTAGCGGTCCGCTACCGCCCTTGCATGCGTCAGCCCTATATGTCTTAATCCGATTGGACCGAACCTCAGTTTGCGGCTAGCGGACCGTTACCGTGAGGCGTAGCGGTCCACAACCCTGATACATGGCGAATTCTGGTTACTTTGCGGCTGGAGGACCGTTACCAACTGGCGTGGCGGTCCACCACGAGTATACGTGTCACAACACATGACCATTAGTCACTATACACGTGGCTTAACCAGATTGTTTGCTTAACCAACAAGTAGCGGACCGTTATCTCCTATCGTGGCGGTCCGCCACCTAAACCAGCACCTATAGCGGACCGTTAAGGGCAACCTTAGCGGTCCTCTAAGGTCTTGATTTCTATATTTTTTAATTTAAACCCTGAACTTTAAGGTAATTGCACTTATAGTCCCTAGGGCTTTACCTTTTGTCAAATCTCGGACATTTTTGTGGCAGGTGTTACAGTATTCTTGGACCTGATTTCCAACAGAATCTACACATCAGCGTAATAGTACTTAAATTTAGAATTTCATTCAAACACAGTGAAAACTTTATCTAAACATGCGTCAAGTCTTTACATCTCCAAAATAGAAACATAAATTTTCAAAGAAACATAAAAATAACCTTTTTATCTCCTCCTCTGTTTCCCATGTAGACTCTGACCCTTTCTTGTGCACCCATTGCACTTTTACTTGACAAATTACTTTGTTATGAAGCTGATTATCAAGGATGGTCACGAGTTGCTCGAATCCTCTCATTGAATGAGATAGAGAAATGGATATCCAATATCTAAGTTCCGGATATCCGATTTTAAACACCCCTAATGAAAATAGTATTACGTATACATGTATGGAAAGGTAGCAACGCTCCAAAAGTAATTTGATAACTAATTTTTCATTAATGTAAACAAAATGGAATACTATAGATAATTATTCTAACATAAAACATAAGAAAGGCAAACCGAACGGGTTGGGCTGGTTCGGATAACAGGCTAAGACGAGCCCGGGTCAGAGTTTGTTTGGGTCAATCTGAGTTTTGAACAAAACGAGTTCAAGTCAAAGTATGTCATTTTAAAAAAAATATTATTTTAATTTGGGTCAAAACGAGTTCTGACCAAAATGGATTAGGGTTGAAATGAATAGAAAAATTATGAAAAAAAGTTCATTGGTGGAGGTGGTTGCGGAGACGGTGGTGGTGGCAATGGGTACAAAGTGAAGACGGGGATAGTTGCGGTGGTGATGGTGTCGGCAATGTCGGTTGAATGGTGGCGTCGGTGCTGGTAGTATAAAATGATAGAAAAAGAAAAAAAAGATTATATACCTACTTAAATAATGCTTACATAAATAATAAATTGTGATCCATATCTAACTCATTTAGATATCTATATGCACTCCATATTTAAATTATTTGTTTATCTTCATTCATATTAGTCAATAGTATGGACTATAGATGCATGTTGGATTAGATGAGTGTTGTCACGCCTAAACCCAATTAGTAAGGGAGAAACATGGTTTTTCTAGCGACCCAGGTTCAATCCCTGACCTCCATATTCGTTTCTGCGGCATGCAAATGATGCCTAGCTTAGGCTGATGCACCTGAGATTTACCCACGCTGATCCAGGGTTCGAGCTTCGGCTCTCCCTCAAGCCCGAGGCCGTATTGGGTGGGACTTTTCCTTGGATGCTTTCCAAATCTGACGTCAAGTGAGCAATGTTAAGACAACATATTGGGTGATATTTTTTCTTAGAGGAGGTGGTTCACAGAGGCTTATTCTATGTCTACACTTAAAATTTAAAAAATTCGATCGTTCTTTATAATACGTGTACAAAAAGTGTGTATAAATCATCTCTTTATTTATCGTTGCATTCATGTTTATTTCTTTTAATATTAGTTTTAGTTTTATTTTAAAAAATATTCCGTATTATTATACTAAAATCAAGAATAAAATATAATTGGTTGAAAAAGTGTCATTAGTTATGAACTACCACCTGTTTATTAGGTTACAATAACCACTAGCTTAATCTAGTAGTAAATGTGTATACCAAAGCCTTCATTAAAATGGGGAGATCTTGGGTTCAAGTCTCACTTGTGACAAAAAAATGGTTCAAGTTGGGCCAGAGGTTTTCTCACATATGATGGGTTTCCTTCTGTGATGATCGGGTGGGCCGTCAGTGATCCAAATTGCCATTCAAAAAATAAAAAATAAAAAAATTTATTAGGCTACAAACTAATATATTAAAATCAAGAATTAAAGTGCCATTACTTGTGAATTAAATTAATTTATTAAAGTGATACATTTTAATTGATTACTAGGTTAGAATCACGTGTATTACACGAGTTGAATAAAATATAATATAATATATTAATACATATACTCGTCAATATCGAACAATATGAATCTATATCTATACTTCTATACTACATAATAAACAAATAAAATATAAGGACACTCGTCAAAATTCTAGGTCTCCTCATTTTCATTTTCTCGCCTCTCTCTCATATTAATAACCAACTTCACTATTTAGGCAACTAAACTAATTGTTTGTTTCAGTTTTTATCTACATATTTTTTAATTTAAAATTATGTTTATCATTAATTAATTTGTTCACTCATATTTTTATGAACACTACAAACTGAAAACAATTTTATAGCCAGCTAGGATTCAAATAAAAAACTTTTAATCATATATTTAGATATTCACATTGTCCCATTTCGACGAATGTTTGTGTTAATAAATTACATTATATTTTATTCAACATGTGTAATACACAGGTTTATTCAACCCGCATATTACATGGGTTTTAAAAACATGAACTTTTTTATTACTACGTATTTAACATTACATTTATTTAACCCATGTAATACACGAGATTCTAAACTAGTAGTTAAATATATGATTAATTTTTTTTATTTGAATCATAGATGACTATAAAATTGTTTTCACTTTGTAAAATATATAAAAATATGATTGAACAAATTAATTGATAATAGACATAATGTTAAATTCAAAAATATGTAGATAAAAATTGAAACAAATAATTAATTTAGTTGTTTAAAATAGTGGAGTTGATTATTAATATGAGAGAGAGGAGGAAAAATTAGAATGATTAGACCTAGAATTGTGACAAGTGTCCTCCTATTTTACTTATTTATTATTAGTATAGAAGTATATATTGAAAAAAAATAAATTAAAGGATGCAGATTTATAAACTGTTAATTTTATTAATTATAAATAAGAACTTTTTATTAACATGTAGCAGTTGAAGGCCAATTACCATTTGAACTACTTTTTTATTTGAAGAACATACATGAAAATACTAATAATATTAATGATAATAATACTAATATCGCTAATAATAAAATAATCAATAATAATATTGATTACTGTTATACATTAATAATATTAATAATTATTATTCTATTAGATATGCCGATATGGTTTTTTTTTTCTAGTGTAGAAGTGTTTTTTTTCGAGTTAACTAGTTTGTACGAATAGAATAAAAAAATACAAAGAGTTGCTTTATTTTGCATTATATGAAAGAATGCAAAGAATAAGATTTTATTATAAGTTTACTTCTTTAAGCAGTTGCAATCATTTGTCATTACAAATGATTTGATATATAAGTTGTTTCTAATTTTGCTTTATTCAATATTTTAGATAACTAATTTTAATCTTTTGTTAGAAATACATTAAATCCTAAGTTTGTCACTCTTTTAAGTAATGTATTTTGATGTATAAACGATACAAATAAGAAGTAAACAATAATAACGAAAATAATAAATAATATCGATGGTACAAACAGTAATAATTTTAATAACTATTTTTTAAAAATAAGACAAAAACATATAACAAAATCACAAGAGTGGACGCCGATAAAGAAAATTTATTTAAAATTACCAAATTTAATATGCACATATTTTTTTGAGAGTTTTATTGTTTCTACATTTTTAAATAAAAAACTAATAAAAAAGTTGTCAGCCTTTTAGATTTCGAGTCTTTTAGGCCAAAAGCAATCATGCAAAAGTAATATAACCACATACTATTTTTTATATAAAAAAATAAATAGTTTCAAGTTATCAATTCATATTATTCTACCATTTTAATTGTCACATATACAAAACTTCATCTTTTGTTATTTTATGTTTATTTTATTCTTTAGTTGAATAAAAAATTACCGAGAGATTTTACTGTTTACGTTTAACTTCATAGTTTATAACTTTTTGAAAAAAAAATCATAAATTAAATCTCCAATTTACAATTTATGAATCCTCTCAATATATAACTATGTTCGAATCAAAGTTACATATTTAGTGAACTCTCTAGTCTCTATTCATATCATTAAAAAGGTTTCATTAAATATGTATACGTGCCAACGTCAGTTCTACTATTCTTAGGCACAAAACAATATCTACGTTTAGGCCATTTTATAAAATGATAAGATTCAAACTTACGATTTCATATCGACTGATATCAATTTGGCCTAGATTGCTTATTACTCATAGCTATAAATATTTTTTTTGAAATGCAGAGATATATTAAAACCAGCTAGAAGAACTAGCAAAAGTCCTGAACCATTACAACAGAAGACAAGACAACCACAAAATAACAAGAAATAACATACTTATGGCTATAATATGTTTACTTACTTTCAATGTGTTCATCTAATTTCCAATTAAGTCTTAATTCTTGTTGATAAACATTTCTTTTTAGAGTAAAACTTTCACTAAAAACAAAAATTTAAAGTAAACAAATACTGGAGTCGTTTACCATTCCTCTCTTGTAATTTAACCTTCAAAATTTTCGTTGATATATTAGTTAAAACAAATATAAAAAATATATATATCGTAACCTGAGATAAAAAGTACTAATAATAATAATAAAAAAAAAATCTAGTAGCACCCATAGTTTAGTAGAATTAAATCAAAACCAATTCAACTTAAATATTTACAATCATTTATAAAAAAGACTCCTATAACAATTATTATCACTTATATAAGACAATTATTATCACATGAATCTGTTTGAAGAATTATGTAACTATTTATATCTTATGTAATGATTTTTTCCTGTGTGTATCATACCTGGTAGATTGAAACCTATCAATAAATCAAAGAAACCTCACATTCAAGGACCCCATATGAACAAATTTCTTGCATATTTACACCTTATTTTCAATGTTTCACTATGCAACTTTGACCAAAAATCAATGATTTTAATCATGATAAATCTTTTTCTTATTTATTACTTCTTTTTCTTGAAAAAATATATGTTTTTTATTTTTATAATTAAGAAAGATATATTGAATAACTAATGAGATGTGATGAGGATGGACCCCGAGACTAGTGCTAAATCTATACATTTTTAAAACAAAACTTGTTGCTACAATCTTTTACCGTAGGACCTACTCTTTAGCAATGCACAATTTTTTTACCGTAGGACCTACTCTTTATCAATGCAGGGCAACCGCCTTCTATGAAAAATAAGTAATAACTCGTTATCAGGCTTGTTTCTCTTACAACTCGTAGTCGTATATTAAAGGTTTTTTACCCAATAGTATCCTAATAATATGCCATAAAAAACTTAGTATAAAATTTAGCTAGAACAACAAACATTATCTACAAAAGAATATAGCATATACTAGCTTGGGGCCTTCCTATGCACAAGTCAATTATTGTGACTACGATTTGCACCAACTCGTGTTTAAGTTAGACACTTTAAATTAATTTTTAATATCATTTTCACAATATAAAATTCTAAATGTTTGCATCACAATATACATTTCCATATGAATAATTCCCACACGTAAAAAACAGTATTACACGACAAAATAAACAAGTCAAATAAATTATATAATTCATCAATAAATTTAAGTCAGGTCAGTTTTGTATGCCAAAAAATTTTGTTTATTTTCTTATAAAGTCTAAATTATATACAATTATAAAAATATAGTATAAAATAATTTATATAATGATATCGCAGGTGAAATAAATTTGATTTTGTCGACTTTTAGCTAATTCGAACCAGTGAAATATAACACATGTTGAATAAATAAAATATGAAACAGTTATTAATAAAAATTAAGGAATTATAAGGAAAATATTAATGAAAATTCAAAAATTAATAAATGAATGAAATATTAAATAGTTAGTAATGAAGAAAAAAATAAACGAGAAAAAGAATATTGGGTTCAAAGAGTTGTGACATGTGACACAACCATTTACTTGTTTATCAGGTAATGTGATAAAAAAAGAATGTCTAAATTACCTTCTTGTTACTTGTTTATTAGGTAATGTAAATAAATTAAATTAATTGGCCTAATAAATTAGTTAAGGAATAAATATATCTAAAACCCATGTGTAATGTGATAAAAAATATATATATATATACTTGGGGATTACGTAATTAATTCGAAATGCTTTCTTCTAATTACTTGTATCATTGTTTCACGTATCAAGGTAGGCAATTGTGATTATCATTTATATTAGCGTTTCACGTATCAAGGTAAGCAATTGTGATTATTATTATTTATTTTAAATGAATTAAAAAATTCTATATAATTGAGTTTTTTCTACGAGATGATCGAACCACTAAAGAAATCAAGATCTCTCTTTTAAAAACCGAGTTTTAAAAAGTCAACCAAACAAACCGATGAGTAGTTTAATAGATCGAACCGTTCGATCCAATAGACGATAAAAACGACCCGAAATGGTAACAACTAACAAGAAGGTAATTTAGACATTTTACAGCATAACCACATCTTAACACATAAAAGGTCTTTCATTTGGTGTTTCTAGGTATTCTTAGGGTTGTTTTTTAAGTTTGTTTGTTACAAGCTTTTAGTTTTTTAATTTTAATTTATCATTAAAATTAAATTATTATATGTTCGTTTTCATTTGTATTCTTTTTGTGTTCGTTTGTATTTGTATTTGTTCATGTTCATTTCTTTTTTGTTATGTTTGTTTGTGTTTGTTTATAATGTTAACAAACAAACACGGGCAAATTCATTTCTTTAACAAACGAACACGCACACAAACACAAAATTTCATTCGGTTGTATGTTCAGGAACCTTTCGTTTGTCCTATAAAAGCTTAACAAACAAACAAGAAGAACGTATCATTCGGTTCGGTTACAACCCTAGGTATTCTACTGTAAACAATGCTAAATAAACGCGACATGTATAGTAATAACATGCAAAAGAATCCCCTAAATGGAATAAATGTGAAAACGAGCTTTTAAAATTTGGTGGATTCGTATACCCAAAAAATCATGGTGTAAAATCAAGCATTTTGTTTCTTTTTTCTAAAAAAATCATACTATAAATTCGAGCATTTTTTTTCATACTATACTCAAATTAAAAAGAAAAAAAATACTTGATTTTATCGTGTGATGTTTTTAGACAAAAAAAGTACATTAAAGTTTTATGTGTTTAAAAAAATTTGATGAATCCATATAAAAAGTTAACAATTGTGATTTTTTCCCTAGCTGTCACACCCTGATGCCGGGGAGAGGCGTAAACATTGGATTTACTCACAACATACAACGGAAGACTTTACAAAACTCACTTTTAAATACATTTTAAACCTTATAATTTAAACCCTCACTATCAGATGTTGACTCCCCTTGTCAGATAGCCCGAATATGCCATGCCACACCTCGCCTTAACTCACCTTGAAACACGTTCTAAAACGGGGCAGCTTACGCTGTTGAGTCTATAACTTTCAAAACACACTTTCTTTATTATCAACACATCATTTATTACTTCAAAAAACTTTTATTAAATGATCACAGTTAAGATAATCCCACCCATCGTAGATATCACAAACATGTACCTTAGAAACCACACTTAGCTTCACCACAATGTTCATTAACTTACACTTTAGTTAACTCACACATCACTAATATCAGCAACACACAGGTACTCGAGATAGTTAGGCCCTCCCACTTTCTATCAACATGAGACTCAGTCTCAAACTTTGCCGTGAAAGTACTTTGAACTTTGAAAAGCCCAACCCAAAACTAATGGACCCAAACTTTGCCAATTTGCAGATTTAAACATTTTATATTTGAAAGTGAAAATTATTCTTGACTTTTGCAGATATGATTGAAAATAAACATCAATTGAGATATGCTTGAATTCACTACCTTTCTTATTTGTTTGATCTGACCAAAATTCATAACCCAAAAATTTCTGTCTGGCCCGACTCGATATCCAACCCGCTGAGAAGGCAAGGCCCGGCCCGACCAAGGCACTTTCGGTCCGGTCTTTGGAATGAATTAGATTAGGTCAAAATTGATATGGTCAGCCATAAACATTGTCTAACTTTTTTAATATGCAAGTAATATGCGTTATCAAATAGATTTTAATCAACCAAAATATACTGTATACAATCAATGCAAAAACATGCTAATTTCGGTTTCAGATAGTTAAAACTTAAAACCACTATTCGACCACAAACAAACGAAAAAACAGAAACTCGAAAACACCTAAATTCTCAGCTCGGCACACCCGAGAATTGTCCCCTGACACTGGGTCATGGAAGCGGCTTTCTGCCACACGGGCCTCTCATTCCCGAGTGTCAAAACATCAACATCGGACATCTTTTTAATATCCCAATTCCATCCTTCGGGCCCGATCACACCTCCAATCACGTAAATATCATCCCGAAAGCCCATCATAGCAAACCCGATTCTCCTCTTGAATTCTGAAGCCGAAATCACCACTTTCCTCGATTCATGATCTTGTTTGTATATAAGCCCGTGACTCATCACATATAACGAACCTTTAACCACGGTCATCGGACCCTGAGCCCACGAATGCTCATGAACCCTCCATCCGTCTTTGGTCAATACCTGAACCGTGGTCAAACCCTTGTGAACCACATGCACCTCACCACCGATTACTAACCCGGTACACCCTGAGTTATGGGTATGGTGGAGATCGGGAATCGAAACCCAAACGTCTTTCTCAGGATCGTAAATTTCAGCTTTCGATATTGATTTTCGGCACATTGTAAACCCACCCGCCACCAATATCTTCCCGTTTAACACACAGCATGCAAACATGGTCCGCGGAACAATCATGGCGGCCCGTTGGGACCATCGCCGGATCAGCGGATCATACGCCCACACCTCGTTTGTTGCAAAGCTCCCGTCTTGATCACCGGTCAATGGGTCAACCGCATCACTACCGCCACCTAGGACAAACAGTTTACCTGCGGTCGACACAACACCAAAATGGGCCAAATTTCTAACTTTTGAAGGAAGGATTGGGAGAGTAATCCAAAGATCTCGGGTTGGGTCATAAATCTGCCACACGTTTTCTGGGTCAAAAGCGCATACACAGAGAAGATTTTCACGCGATTTGACTTCTTCACGGGCTTTATATAGCTCTGTGCTGTGAACTGCTTCCCGCCAAGAACGGCAAACGGTTTCTAGTTTCGGGAAAAGGGTGAACGGGACCCGTGCTAGACATATGATAGCAACAGCATCAGGGAGACCTTCAATGAGAACCATAATCACTACGGTATATAGCAGCCTCCTAAGAACAAAAAAGACAAAAATACCCTTCAATTCTAAGACTTGGTACATTAACTACTACAATAAAAGAATAAACTGCTTTGTTTAAGCAGTTTCTTTAAAAGAAACTGAAAAACCAAGATCTCTTTATAATGTTATAACATTTGAAGAACCAAAATCATACATACAGGATATGGATAGTTAGGTAATAACATAACGTTAATAATAATCAATTTTATTATGGTTACTCCCTACTTGCTTATTCAAATCTAATTAATCTGACCCCAAATAGGATATGAATAAGCAGTTGTAAGAAAACCATTTACTGAGACAAATTTAAAATCAGTTAATTATCATTCTAGATTTTCAAAACCACAACCACTTTGAAAACGCACATCCAAAAAACCCCTTATAAGCAATCGCTCACCCATTTAGCGCACAATCTTAACAACAATCTTGATCAAATATAAAAAACACAAACATAAAGTTTCAAGGGATGCCTGGGATTGCTTATTAAAACGGCTTACTTGCTTTTTAAAATAAGCAACTTCAAACTGCTTATTCAAAACCATAACATAAGCCGTTTAGGTAAGCAATCCTTAACACCCTCGAAAACAGTTTATTACTGTATCAAAACACAATAAACAGATAAGCAGTTTTAATAAACAATACAAAAATACCAATCACCCCCTATGAAATAAGCAATTTGAAACTGTTCATTTTAGTTTTCTAACAATCAAATAAGCAGTTTAGATAAACAATCCCAAACACTCCCAATAAGCATAACCACAAAGCAATCAACACCCCCCCTTAAGTTATGACTTATGAGATCTGAATTCAATAATCCTAGCCTAGGTTATCTTAAACAAACCTTGAATAACAAAATCAATGTACAATCCATTTCCTTAATTGAAAACAAATTCAAAATTGTTCAACAAAACCTAACGAAAATCAAATCCAAACCACCAGTTTTTCAATTTCGCATCAAAATCACAAACACATGTTCTCAATTTCAACAAAATCGTGGTCAAACAAGCACCAACAACCGACCGTTAAACGAAAAACAGCAAAATTACCTTGGAAATGGAGGCTGATTTATGAAGAAACAGAGGCGAAGTGGGTGTGAAGAGGAGGGTGAAATTTATTATTGTCGGTTTTGTTTATTTTTATATATAATTTGGATGAAGGGAGAAGGAGAAGGGGGAAGAGGTACGGAAACGCAAAGTGCAGTGGATTCCAACATGTTTCTAGAGGAGAAAGATTGCGTGTGAAATGTGAAATTGGGTTTTTTTAATAATGTGATGAAAGTTCAAAGGGATATTCGATAAAGATGTTCTTGTGACATTATTTTTATGAATTTGTTCGGGAATATACGTTGAATTCGAGATGATACAAAATTAATATCATGTCTATGTTTTCTTAGGTTTTATAAATAAATTATGCATTAAAAAATAAATAAATTATGTATTGACCAGTTAGTACTTAATCTATCCTGACTCTGGGTATCATGGGTTAAGTAGGATTTGGACAAGAACCAACCGAGAATCTAATAACCTAGTTTATCATAATCGGACCGCATAAACTCTATACGGGTTCTGAGGGGTTGAGTTTTGCGGGTTTGGAACGTATAAGGCTCACTCCTGTATAAAACTAGTATAATGTTAAATCTTTAAGTTATATCGCATATTGAAAATTATAAAACGTTCATAGAATTTTTAGGTCGGAATTACTTATGTAAATCAAATGTCACATATATTTTTTACTGGTATTTCGCCCCTATGATACATACTCTTTTCTTGCTTTTTTAATTATTAAGTTTTCATATTATATTTTATTCAAACATGAATAGAGTTTACTCCTTCTAAACGAGATTAGGGACTGAACATGTAACATAACAATAACAAAAGCATATTAGATTAAATCGAATAACAAAGTATAACAAACTACGATAACTAGCAACTATATATGTATATGGGCATGTTCAATTAAGAACCATAATTTTGGAGAGAACCAAAATAACCATGCATACATAATTATAAGGATGCATGTAACCATAATTTTGACGAGAACCAAAAGAACCATGCATTCCTACACAAATACATACATGCATCATATGCATTTGTGTAGGAATGCATAGTTCTTTTGGTTCTTGTCAAAATTATGGTTCTTAATTGAACATGTCCCTGTATGTACAAACATGAATATTTAACAACTTCGAAAAAAAAAGTTTAGAGACTTATTAACTGAACAAATGAAACCTATACGTAATATGATTGTAAGATGTGTGGATCGATGTAACTATGGAGTTACATGATTTACATGATATGTTCGTGTATATCTTAAAAAGTGAAACGGTAAAAGTTTTCTTACACAAATGACAAATCAAAACGTAATACAACACTCTAGTAAATTTTACTATAACTTTAAATACACACCACACCAATACACAAAAAGCAATATAATTATAGATAACAATATGAAACTTAAAGAGTTCTTAAGCAACATGATAGTAAGCATATATTGTTGCTATGAAGAGCAAAATGGAAGTCTCATAAAATGGTAGGTTTTTCATATTCGCATTAAATGTCCCCTCACTTGTTCCCGGTGTAGTCTTTGAACCATTTCCTCACATGACTAGAAATCTTACAACGACACATCTATTGATCATTCAACGAAAATAACAAAAACCTAAAAATAATAAAAAATATATATATTTTAAGATCCGTCAGTAACTACTGATGCATCACCGACTGAAAAGGATAAATACTAGATTTTGTTTGTCTCGTCGGTGATATATTTATCAACATCTGATTTTCGATGGATCGTTACCGACGGATAACCGATGGATTTCCTGTTCTCTGAGGGATTACCGACATATATATGTTTGTCAGTGAAAGTTCTTTGATTTGTACGTAATGATAATAAATGATATCGAAAGATGATAGTCATGGTTTCTTGCTTCGTTCACCTGAAGGTGAATCCGATGGCGTAGAGCTCGCGGGTCCATTCGCACCATCTGGTACAAAAACAGTTCAAATTACACGGCGAAAACTTTAATGTTTCAAACCGTTATACGAACAAAAGTAACTACAGAAAAAATGACATACCAGTGCATCGACTAACCGGGGGAGTTTGAATATTGCAAGCACCGGGTAGTGCGAGTGCCAAGGTTTGGTTAATGTTCAAACCCGGCGGTGCACCACTGCCATCACCCGTGAACACACAAAGGCATTGTGGCTGCGACTGAACCACGTTGGCTAGCTGCGAGCAACAAGAAGTTGATGGGGTTGATGAGTTTCCAGAGACGTACCTGAGACACGGGCTCAAGCTCACTAGTGCAGTGGTGCATCCTGATTGAGCCATGACAACACCACATAGCATGACTATGGCTAGACCAAATACCTCAAATCGGTTTGGAGCCATTGTTATTGAGGTATTTAGCATATAACTATGACTTTGATTTATGCAAGTAAATTTATATGATGAATTGGTAATATGGAAAATTTAAAAAACTATGTTTGTGAAGGATCTTGGTGGCCTACTTTTGTTTATTCACATTAACATTCGAAATTTAAAAGTATTTAGTTGCTTTAAATATAAGAATTAAATTATGAACCTATAGTTAATTCGCAAAAGTAGGCTAACCGCAAATAGATAATATTTTTTATTACAGTAAACCGGCACCGTTTTCTGTTATATGGATTTTAACTCCGGTGTGTAATTTTTTAATTTTTAGAGTGGCTAACTAACAAGTCATATAAACCTATTGCTAAATCTATATCAATATCCATCATAGGCTTAAAACTTTCCTCCATGTAGGGATTCTACGACACATTCTGATACCGTTATGCCATAAACCCTTTGATACTAGGGTACTTATTATCGAATTAAATTTAAAAAATCGAATGGCTCGAATTCGAATTTTGAATTTTCACCTCTAATTTTAATATGATGTTCTTATGGAGTGATTTTAAAATACCCCTTAATTTTCTATTACTATTTTTGGACAACCAACCCAATTCACGTATGTTGAGTTCTACATACAAAACCATAAAATCCTCCACCTTTTTAGGACAATCACAAGATCCAAACAAACAATTCTATAAATACCAACTCAAACCATCCCATTGAATCACATCGTGAAAACACAACAATTAATAATCTATCAACTTGCAATGGCATCTACAAAAGTTGTTGCCGCCCTACTCGCGTTCATGGTCATTTTGGTCGCGACTCATGCCACCGACAACGAAGATCAAGATCACCGGCCAGAGCCTGCAGACTATGCCGATTGTGAAAAGACTTGTGTCGATGAAGGCAATGCTAGTTCTTTTTGCACGTTGAAGTGTGAGAAAGAATTTCACATGAAAAATAATATTGGTACGTAACTATTTTAATGTAATTTGACGTATATTATAATTTTTTGAAAAGTCATGAAAGTACAATATCTGACACGCTTTAATATTTGCAGCCAGACGTTTTGGTAGGTGAACAAGCTGAAACCTATGCATCGTCAAAATCCCCATACGTGCATATATGTTAATCTACAGTGAAGGAAGCTTTTATTATTCATCATTTTTTTTCTATTTGATTGTGTTCTTGTAATTATATATTCACAACATTGTATGTTAATGTAATTATATATATATGTATGTTGTCAAGCTTCTTCATTTCTTGTATTGAAATCAAATATGTTTTAAGGTTTTTCATTTAAAGGATTCATATCTGATCGAAATGAATCCCAAACAAAACAGAGTTTTTTCTCGTCAATAATCTGGTTGCTGATCAGGTCTTTTGCGACAGCTGCAGACTCCTGGTCGCAAATCTTAGGCAACAAGTTTTCTCTCGGTTGTTGAACTTGGCTCGTAAAGAAAGGTGTGTTCACACTTTGATCGCACACTATTTGATGGGTTTTTTTAATCTTCCTTGACCAAGGTACTATTTAAAAAAAAGTAGTACGATCCAATCTCGATCAGATCTATTGGCGGTAATGGAAACTTTGAAGTTGAAAGTTTAACTGTTGAAGAAAGCCGTTGCAAATAGTCTGGCACGTGCATGCCAACGGATGCTGATAGAGTCTTCCTTTTATTTTGGATCTGCTGATTAATCGTTCTAGTTTGTTTATTTCAGTTGTTGAGTCAGTCTTTGCTTTCTGTTTCTGTTTGAATGTTTGCCTATTTAAGGCCTTTGCATGTTATCAATAAAGCATCCGAAAATATTCTGTGAACTTCCATATTCTCTGATATACACTAACAAAGTGGTATCAGAGCCAGGTTGTTCACCTTTTCACTTGTTCTTTTCTGGTTTCCTGTGTTTCAATGGCTTCACAAAACAATGGAGGAATTCCCAACACCCCACTGCCGATTTTTAAAGGAGAAGGCTATGAGTTTTGGAAGATCCGTCTCAAAACTATCCTGATGTCACATGATCTCTGGGATTTTGTGGGAAATGGATATAATGAGGAGGATGCTGACCGAACTCGTCTGCGTGACCATAGACGGAAGGATGCTCGAGCACTGGCGATTATTAAGTCGGCTGTTCATGATGAACTGTTTTCTCGCATTGCCGGTGCTACCTCCTCAAAGCAGGCATGGACTTTGTTGCAGACGGAATATGAGGGCGATTCCAAGGTTCAAACGGTGAAGTTGCAGGGGCTGCGACGTGACTTCGAAACTGTCCAGATGAAAGAAGGTGAGGCGGTGACTGATTACCTTTCAAAGGTAATGAAGATCGTGAATCAGCAAAGAGCATATGGGGAGACAGTGTCGGATCAGAAGGTTGTTGAAAAGGTTCTAAGGAGTCTGCCTGTCAAATGGGACCACATTGTGGCTGCGATTGAAGAATCAAAAGATTTAAGTGTGCTCACCTTTGATCAACTTATGGGTTCCTTGCAAGCCCATGAGTCTCGACTCAATAGGGGGAGCCAGGTGATAGTTGAAGAACAAGCGTTTCAAGCCACCAAAGAGGAAGAGACCAGTCTCTTTGCGCGCAGTCGTGGTCGAGGCAGTCCTAGAGCAAGAGGGAGAGGCCGAGGACGAGGAAGAGGGAAGGCTGGAGTTCAATGTTACAACTGTAACAAGTTTGGGCATCTTAGTAGAGAATGCTGGAATGAACCTCAAGCCTCGTCTGCCATAGAAGAGTCCAATGAGGAAGAGGAAGAAGGCAAGCTGTTCATGGCCATGGTTGCAAAAGATGGGACTGAATCGCAACCATCCAATGACATTTGGTTTCTTGATAGCGGCTGCTCAAACCATATGTCTGGTCAGCAGTCATTGTTTAAGAACATTGATCACACGAAGGTGATGAGCGTGCGAATGGGGAACAGCAAAAAGATCAATATTAAAGGGAAGGGAAGTGTGCGTTTGGAAGTTGCAAATAGAAGGTTTAAAGTACTTGATGATGTTCAATTCGCACCCGATCTGGGCTATAACCTTCTGAGTGTAGGGCAACTAATGAAAGCAGGTCACAAACTTGTCTTTGATGATGGTGTTTGCACTATCATCAACAAACGAAGCGGCGAGACAGTTTGTGTAGTTCCGGTGGCCAACAATAACACGTTCCCTCTTGATGTAAGAAATGCAAACAATGTTGCCTTTGCCACAGTTTATGATGAGTCGTATTTATGGCACTTGTGATTTGGCCATTTGAACGAGAGAAGTTTGCAAAGTCTGAGTTGCAATCGGTTGGTGCATGGACTTCCCAAGATTAACAGTTGGAGCACGTGTGAAGGATGCTTACGAGGGAAACAGACGAAGCTTCCCTTTCCTAATCATGCGTAGAGAACAAGCAGTGTGTTGGATCTAGTGCATGCAGATGTGTGTGGACCAATGTCTATACCATCTTTGGGTGGTAGTCGATACTTTGTGCTCTTCACGGATGACTTGAGCAGAATGTCGTGGGTATACTTTTTGCAAGCCAAAAGTGAAGTCTTTAGCAAATTTAAGGTGTTTAAAGCTAAAGTAGAAGCTGAAGCTAATGTCACACTGAAGGCTCTTAGAACGGATCGTGGAGGCGAGTTTGTATCTAAAGAATTCATGGAATATTGTGAGAATGAAGGTATAAGGAGGGATCTAACTGCTCCCTACACGCCTGAGCAGAATGGCGTCTCTGAACGGAAGAACAGGACGGTGGTAGAGATGGCAATGAGCATGTTGCATGAAAAGAATTTGTCTAAGGTGTTCTGGAGTGAAGCTGTTGCCACTGCGGTTTATCTTCGAAATCTATCACCAACAAAGGCACTAGATCGAGCAACACCCTTTGAAATTTGGTACAAACGAGCGCCATCGGTACATCATCTAAAGGTCTTCGGGTGTGTTGCTTATGGTCTGATACCAAAACAATTGAGAAGAAAATTAGACTCCAAGACCTGTAAGTATATTTTTATTGGATATTCATTGCCCTCCAAGGCCTATCGCCTCTATGATCCCATAAAGAAAAGTGTTGTCATTAGTAGGGATGTAACCTTTGATGAACAGGCTACATGGTCAGCTACTACTAATGACCAACATTGGCTTTCCCCAGAATTTATTGAAATTACTACTGTGCATGAAAGTACTATGAATGAGACAGGTGATAGCAGCCAGGGGGCAGAAAATGGCATGATGGGTAATGTGTCTCCTGTTGAACCAAATGAAAGTGACATATCAGGGCCATCTCAATCAAGTACACCTCGCATGAAGTCACTAAGTGAGGTGTACGAAGCTACTGTTCCGCTAGACCCTTCACAGATTCAAGACATCTATTCTTGCCAACTGGCTTTATCATTGATGGAACCCACGTCCTTTCATGAAGCTGTTGGACATAAAGAATGGAGAAGGGCAATGGAAGCTGAACTTAAAGCTCTTAAGGATCATAACACATGGTCTCTAACAGAGCTTCCTAAAGAAAAGAATGTGATCGGTCTCAAATGGGTCTACAAGGTGAAACTGAATGTTGAAGGCAAGGGCCAGAAGTACAAAGCCCGCTTAGTAGCTAAAGGATATGCTCAGGAGTACGGAGTAGATTATGAGGAGACGTTTTCTCCTGTTGCACGTTTCGAAACTATTCGGGTCATTATTTCTCTGGCAGCACAACAAGGTTGGAACATCTTCCAACTTGATGTAAAATCGGCTTTCTTAAACGGGCCATTGAATGAGGAAGTGTATGTGACGCAACCCCCCGGGTTTGAGCTCAAAGGTCAGGAAGATAAAGTTTATAAACTGCACAAAGCATTGTACGGTCTTAAGCAAGCTCCGAGGGCATGGTATGATTGCATTAACTCCTACTTAATGAAGCATGAGTATGATCGAATAAAGTGTGAGCCTACAGTATATGTTAAAAGAACCAGTCATGGAAGTATTATCATATGTCTTTATGTTGATGATATTATCTATACTGGATCTTCTGTGGATCTGTTGACAGAATTTAAGGCTCACATGACTAAGGAGTTTGACATGACTGACCTTGGAAAATTGGCCTACTTCTTGGGTCTAGAAATTACTCAAACAGTGAATGGAATGTTTGTATCTCAGCATCAATATGCAATGCATCTGTTGAAAAAGTTTGGGATGTGGAAGTGCAAGGGGGTGGTCACCCCCATGAATCATGGAGAAAAATTGGTACAAACAAGTGATTCCAGTGGCAATGTGGACGGAACCTTGTTTAGAAGCTTGGTAGGAGGGCTTTTATACTTAACTCATACAAGACCAGAACTGATGTTTACTGTTGGTCTGATTGCAAGGTTTATGCAACAACCCTCGAATTTACACTTTGGAGCTGCAAAACGGATTCTAAGGTATGTTGCTTCTACTATGGATTATGGTATTTGGTATGAAAAAGGAGCAAAAATCTGTTTGGAAGGGTATACAGATAGTGATTGGGCTAGCTCAAGTGAGGATAGAAAAAGTGTTTCTGCGTATGTTTTCAGTGTGGGAAGTGGAGCTGTGTCCTGGAGCTCGAAGAAACAGTCTATAGTAGCTCTATCTTCTACAGAAGCTGAGTACGTAGCAGCAAATAATGCAGCTTGTCAAGCAATTTGGATGAGAAAGTTGTTATGCGAGCTGGGATTCATGCAAGAGAAAGCAACAGTGATTCGATGTGATAATCTTTCTGCTGTGTTTTTGTCAAAAAATGCAGCCATGCACAGTCGAAGCAAGCACATTGATATAAAGTATCACTATATCAAAAGTCTGGTGGATACAAAACAAGTGGAGTTGCGGTCCTGTTCCACTCAAGAACAATTGGCTGATGTTCTTACTAAACCTCTTGGTGCTAAGCAGTTCTGTTACTTACGAGAGAGGCTGGGAGTTGGACAGTTTGCATTAAAGGAGGGTATTGGCGGTAATGGAAACTTTGAAGTTGAAAGTTTAACTGTTGAAGAAAGCCGTTGCAAATAGTCTGGCACGTGCATGCCAACGGATGCTGATAGAGTCTTCCTTTTATTTTGGATCTGCTGATTAATCGTTCTAGTTTGTTTATTTCAGTTGTTGAGTCAGTCTTTGCTTTCTGTTTCTGTTTGAATGTTTGCCTATTTAAGGCCTTTGCATGTTATCAATAAAGCATCCGAAAATATTCTGTGAACTTGCATATTCTCTGATATACACTAACAAGATCAGGTTTGTTTATTTTTCACTTTGATCGTGAGCCGCCTTGGTTGATCCGAATTTGACCAACCAACTTTGTTTCTTGTTGCCACACTGTGATCTTAATCCGCCTTGATTAGATCTGAGTTCTTGTGACAAGAGTTGCGATTAGGGTTAGTAATCCCCAAGGAAAACCTTCTTGTTTAGCTTGGATCTGATACCAATTCAAGTCCCGAATCGGTTTAAACACACGTAATTGGCTAACTCTCAAACACGTTTATTAATATCAAGAAATATTTCTCTAAAACTTGATTACAAGTAGCGAACCCTGACTCGATTTACATATGCTACTTGATTACAGTCCATGATATCCTACACGGTATATATATATATATATATATATATCTAATTAATTTATATCATTGTTTGCCTTGCACTCCAAGCAACCAACTGATACAAGCCTCAGGAAAGTAACAAGAATTTAGCAATAGAATTAACAAACTTTTATTAGGTGTTAACCAAAATACACAAACACATCTGCCTTTATATACAGGCTTAACAAGATTAATAAGAATTAAAAGATTACAGAATTAGTCCCTGTAGAATCCAGGAATTACAAACTAAACCTCCAACACCAACCACCTAGCTGCCCCATATTAACTCTTAATGAGACGAAGTGTGGCAGGTTTGACTACTGGACTAAAAGTCTCAACATAGTCTAGGCCGGGACGTTGGTGAAAACCTTTGGCCACAAGTCGGAATTTAAGGCGGTCAACCGAGCCGTCCGGTTTAAATTTGGTGCGGAAGACCCATTTGCAACCAACTAAGTTAGGGGCTGAAGTGGGTGGGACAAGAGTCCATGTTTTATTACGATGGAAAGCGTCGAATTCATCTTGCATGGCTTTACGCCAATGTGGTTGTTTGAGAGCTTGGGTTATATTTGATGGTTCGGTGAAGGGTTGGGCAGTGGTTGTGTAGAGAACAAAATTGGAGTTATGGTATTTTGGGTTGGGTTTTCGAGTGGTGCGAGTGATGGGAGGAGGAGCGATTGGAGTGGTGGCAGGAGTGGAAGTTGTGGGGGAGTTGGGTGGAGAAGGAGTATGGGTGACCGGAGGAGGGGACGTCCCGATAAGGGGGTCCAATGAAGTGGAGATAGCAGTAGCGGGATTAGAGCGTGTACGGCGATTGTAAGTTATCAAGGGTGTGGTGGAAGGCTGGACAACAGTAGGATGGCAAGGGGAAGGGGACGTCACTGTAGTTTGATTGTGGTTAGAAATTTGAACAGTAAGGGGGAGGAAGGAGTCTGGAGGTGGGGTAGGGGTGTAGTAGTGTGTAGTAGGGATTCATATGGGAAGACATGTTCGACAAAACGAACATGGCGGGAGGTGTAGACACGGTTTGTTAGAGGATCAAGTAGGTGATAGGCACTTTGGGAGGACGAGTATCCAACAAAGATGCATGGTTTTGAACGGGGTTGGAGTTTATGGTTAGTATAAGGACGTAACCACGGGTAGGATAAACATCCAAAACTATGAAGTTTTTCGTAGTTGGATTGTTGGTGGAATAAACGGTAGAATGGTGATTCATTATTAATGGTGATGGTTGGTAATCGGTTAATGAGATAAATGGCGGTAGTGAATGCAAAAGTCCAAAATCTGAGAGGTAACTTTGCTTGAGATAAGAGAGCAAGACCCGTTTCAACTATATGACGATGGCGTCGTTCCGCATAGCCGTTGTGTTCGGGGTGTGAGATGCCACAATAAGCAAGATGCTTAGACAATTTAATATATTCGCCCCCGTTGTTGGAATAAAGAGTTTTAATTTTGGATTGGAAGTAGTTTTCAACATGGCGTTGGAATCGAGTGAAGGTGTCAAGAGAGTCCGATTTATGTTTTAGAGGGTAAATCCAAATATATTTAGTAAAATGGTCAACAAAAATTATGTAATATTTGAAACCATCAAAGGATGGCACGGGTGAGGACCATACATCGGAAAACAAGATTTGTAATGGTGCATTAGAAGTAATTGACTAAACATGGAAGGGAAGTTTATGACTTTTATTAATGTAACATGAATTACAATAATCTTTAAAATTTGAAATACAAGAAACTGAAGATGCTAAATGTTGCATGACTTTTGAATGTGGATGCCCTAGGAGATGGTGCCAAAAGGGAGCCTTATTTGTCTGCATATGAAAAACATGAGGTGGTGAGGTAGATGGCCGTAGCTCATATATGCCACGACTAGCTGTTGCCCGAAGGCGTGGTACGCGGGATCGGAAGTCCTTGATAACAAAATTGAAAAAGAAAAATTCAATTAGTATATTATTATCAATGCATAATCGAGATATAGAAATGATGTTGCGAGAGAGGGAGGGAACACAAAGAACATTTTTTAATTTGAAAGAAGCAGTTGAAAAAGAAAGATTAATAGAGCCAATATGGGTTATAGTAAGTGACGAACCATCACCGATGATTAGTTCCTTGTTACCGTGATACGGTGTTACGATAAAAGAAGAACAAGATCATAGAGAGGGAACGTTCAGTTCATTTCATCGATAGCTCAGTTAGAATCCCTAATCTGGTTATAACGACCAACTAATTCTGTTTACACAAGAATTACAAATTGACAATTAACCCCTTCTAGTTACAATATTAACAAAACTAGTCCTTATGTACTATTTATTCGTAACAATACTTCCCCCATATAGAGATTCTTGACCTCAAGAATCTATAGAAAAATCCGGATATCTGAGAACAAATTTATCAGCCAATTCCCAAGTAGCATCATGTAGAGGATGATCTTGCCATTGAACCAAAAATTTAACCACCGGTTTATTACCTTGTCTAGCCAGTTTCCGATCCAAAATGTGTAAAGGCTGAAGAGAATGAGAAGGACCAGTTGGAAGAGGAACAACCTGTGTAGGGGGTCCATCAACCTGTTTGAGTAAAGAGACATGAAAGGTATGGTGAATTCAGGAACCTGCTGGTAAGTCAAGCTTATAAGCAGCAGCACCAACTCTACCAAGAATCAAGAATGGGCCAAAATACTTGGGAGAAAGTTTGGAATATTTGTGAATCCGGAGAGTAGTTTGAACATACGAGTGAAGTTTCAAATAAGCCCACTTGCCCACAGTCAACTGTCTCTCAGACCTATGTGCATCAGCAAACTGTTTCATTCGATTCCTACCTTATGTAAGGACTGTTTCAAAAGATTAAGCATAGTTTCCCGTGCTTGGAATAAGTCTTCCACTGCAGCTACTTTAGAATCCAAGGGAATGTGAGGTAAATGAAGAGGAGGATCCAATCCAAACAATGCCTTAGAAGGAGGCATTTGAATAGCAGAATGCCAAGTAGAATTGTACCACCATTGGGCAAGATACAGCCATTTAAACCAAGTATCAGGGTCATGCATGACCATACACCTCAAATAAGTCTCCAAGCATCTATTCAATACCTCAGTTTGTCCATCACTTTGAGGGTGATAGACAGTGGATAAAGCTTGATTAATTCCTTGCATCCTTAAGAATTCCTTCCAGAAATGACTCAAAAACAAGGCATCTCTATCTGAAACAATGGTTTGAGGACACCCATGGATTTTAAAAACATTATCAAGAACCAACTGAACCACCTTAGTAGCAGTGTAGGGATGTTTCAAGGGAAGGAAATGACCAAATTTTGTAAGTCTATCAACAATGACCAGAATAGTATTATACCCTTCAGAATTTGGTAAGCCCCCAATAAAATCCATAGAAATATCAGGAAAAACTGAAGTAGGAACAGGTAATGGGTTCAACAGACCTGGGTTAGCCACAGTTTCATATTTGGCCCTCAAACAAATGTCACAATGCTTAACAAAGGCCTTAATATCCTTAGTAGCCCCCTTCCAATAGAACATGTCTTTAAATCTTTGTAGAGTAGCACGGATACCTGAATGTCCAGCTTGAGGAGAGGCATGACATATAGACAAAATTTCCTGTCTTAATTGTAAATCCTTAGGAATCCACAGTTTAGATTTCCTCCTAAGAAGGATACCATCCCAAGACAAATGAGGAATTTGATCTCCTTGAGACAATTTATTGATTAACTCCTGAGCCATAGCATCCTGTTGCCAACATAGTTTCAATTTGTCCAACAATAAAGGTTGATAGGAAGAGATTGCCAACTGAAAGAGAGCAGCACCATGGATTCTAGATAAAGCATCAGCAGCATTATTATCAACACCTTTCTTGTACACAATATCATAATCATAACCCATCAATTTGCTTAGCCATGTATGCTGCAAAGGAGTAGTAATTTTCTGTTCCAACAAGTGTTTTAAACTCTTTTGATCAGTTCTGATGGTGAAATGTTTCAAAATCAAATACTGATGCCAATGTTTAACAGCCACAAGGATAGCTAGAAGTTCTTTTTCATAAACAGATAAAGAACATTGCCTAACTGACAAGGCCTTGCTGACAAAAGCTAAGGGATGATTTCCCTGCATCAATTTAGATGAAGCATCAGTTTTCACCACAAATTCCTTTGACCAATCTGGAAGAGCCAATACAAGAGCATTCATTAAAGCATGCTTTAATTGATCAAATGCCACTTGAGCTTCTAATGACCATTTAAAAGCATCTTTCTGTAATAGATTGGTTAAGGGTTTAGCTAAACAGCCATAAGAAGAAATAAACCTTCTATAGTACCCAGTTAGACCCAAGAAGCCTCTCAATTGTTTAACAGTCATAGGAGTTAGCCAATCTTTGATAACAACAATTTTGGATTCATCAGTAGCTACTCCTTGTTTGGAAATCACATGACCAAGATACTCAACCTTAGTACCAGCAAAACTACACTTGGATCTTTTAGCCAACAAATGATGTTCTCTGAACAGTTGTAACACCTCTCTGAGATCAACCAGATGTTGGTGAAAATTCTTGCTATATATCAATATATCATCAAAGAAAATTAAAACCTTCTTCCTTAGAAATTGATGAAAAACAGAATTCATAAGGCCTTGAAAAGTAGCTAGGGCATTGGTTAATCCAAAAGGAAGCACCAAAAATTCAAACAAGCCTTGATGAGTTCTGAAAGCTGTTTTGTGAATGTCATCTTCATGCATTCTTATTTGATGATATCCGGATCTCAAATCCAATTTGGAGAAGACTGCAGCCCCTCCCAATTCTTCTAACAATTCTTCAATTAAAGGAATAGGAAATCTATTCTTGATAGTATTGTCATTCAATTTCCTATAGTCTACACAGAGTCTCCAAGTTCCATCTTTTTTTTTTACTAAAACCACTGGTGAAGCAAAAGAGCTAACACTGTTTCTAATGATGCCCATATCTTTCATTTCCTGCACCATCTTCTCAATAATGTCCTTCTGACCCACAGGGTATCTATAAGCCCTTTGATTAATGGTAGTAGATTCATCAATCAACTGAATTTTATGATCACAGGGTCTAGGAGGTGGTAGTGAAGTAGGAGTTTGAAAAATATCATCAAATTCACCCAACAGATTCTCCACTTGGGCATCCATTTTCTCCTCTGTCACTTTAGTCTGGTGTTGAAAAATTCCTTCCTCACTTGAATGAATACTAAACAATTATGCGTGAATGGTGGAAGACCCATTATCCATTAAAGAATGCAATTGTTCTAAAGAACACAATGATAACCCTTTATTGGTTGTCCCTTTGAGATCAATAATCTGACCACCCACTTTAAATTGAATAGTAAGGAAATTAAAATTCCATATAATATCATTCAAGGTTTGCAACCATTGGATACCCAAAACCATATCATAGTTATCCAAGGGAAGTAAGAGTACATCAGCTTTAAACCATACCCCTTGCATAACCCACTGAAAATCTTGACATAAATTTGTACAGGGCAGTTTATTACCATTTGCTACAGTAACATTCATAGAAGGTACCTGTTTAGTAGGGCATTGTAGTTTAACTGCAAGATTGTAGTCCAAAAAATTATGAGTTGAACCAGAGTCAATAAGGATTTGCAACTGTTTGGTGCCAATAGTACCAATGACCTTCATGGTAGAGAAAGAAGGAACTCCCATTAATGCATGAATGGAGATTTGAGGGTCTGACTGTAGTCCTGAGGATGACCCAAATCAGGAGTAGAACAGTCCTCACCTTCTTCATTAGCCCCAATTTCCAACACATATAACTGTTTGAACTTACAATTATGACTAGGAGTATACTTTTCAGTGCACCAAAAACACTCTCCCTCTGCTCTCTTTTCCTCTGCCTCTTTACTTGAAACTCTTCTAATTGGCTTAATCATTTTACTAACTGGAGGAGTTGGTAACAATGACAAAGTAGCTGTGGGATTAGAACTTGCAATACTAGATTTGTAAGAACTGGAACTGAATTTAGATGGAAAAGCAGTAGATACTGATGTCCCTATAGCCTTCTTACCAAATAGAGTAGTATAAACTACCTCTTGTTGTTTAGCCATAGCAATAGACTCCCTCAAAGTTTTAGGTTTAAAGATTTTAACCGAACACCTAATTTCAGGTTTAAGACCGGCTACAAACAAACCAGCAGCATAATCCTCACACAACTTGACTCTATTAAGTAATGCATCAAAAGCATCAGTATAGTCTTGTAATGAACCTGATTGTTGCAGATTTTTCAGTTCTTCAATTGGTTCCTCTGAGAGTCTTGTAGAAAACCTATTCAACAATGAACGGACATAATCGTCCCATTCAATTAGATCAATATCACGGTCTTGACTAGTAACATACCCTTGATGCCACTGCAATGCTATACCTTCAAGACTGATGATAGCATAATTCACCTTCATATTAGCAGGTGTCTTATCCACCGAGAAAAAGTGGTTACACTTATAAATCCAACCTTCCACATCATCACCATTGAATTTTGGAAAGTCTAGCCGACCTAATCGCACCAATCGTTGTTCATGATGGTCGCGATGCCTTGAATTCCGATCCATTAACTCTTTCATTTCCCTAATTTGCAAACACGCTTCCGCCATTTGAACTTGCAAATTGATGATGTGATTTGTGTTATCTTCCATAGCTGTTTGCTGTAATTGAATCGCTTGTGTGTTGTCTTTAGTCATCTTCTCCAATTTTCACATTTCCTGCTGTCGAGTCGCCATATCTGTTGACTGAAACTGCACCGCCGTAGAGAATCTCTTGAATTGTCGGAGCTCCGAAAGGATAGCTTTGATACCAGTTTGTTACGATAAAAGAAGAACAAGATCAGAGAGAGGGAACGTTCAGTTCATTTCATCGATAGCTCAGTTAGAATCCCTAATCTGGTTATAACGACCAACTAATTCTGTTTACACAAGAATTACAAATTGACAATTAACCCCTTCTCGTTACAATATTAACAAAACTAGTCCTTATGTACTATTTATTCGTAACATACGGGTTGTGAAGTGACAGGACGTTGAGATCATTTGTGATGTGGTGTGAAGCTCCACTGTCAAATAGCCAAGTAGGATTGGAGTTGCTGTTACCTGTGACTCCCATCATGTGTGCTTGGGGTTGAGTATTAGGACGTTGAAAGGTGGTGAGGGTTATGTGTGGATGAAGTCTCTTGAATGTGTTGCAAGAAGTTAGGGAATGCCCTATGTTAAAACACCACTGCACTTTCCTAAGAAAGGACGAGGGGTATTAGGGTTCGGGGGGGTGGGTAATAATCCAGAATTTTGAGAGTGGATTCGGTTGTTCCATGGTTTAGGATATGACCGAATGTGGGCGGCAAAGGCGGTGACGGGTTGATGTAGGGTGGCAGCGGGAGTGGGATTTTGAACAAGAGAGATAGAGTTCATGATTGATTAACTTCTCATGTAGTTCGTGGAATTAATGAGATGGGGTTGTCCCGTGCGTGAACGGCTTCAATGACGGGTTTGTATGATTTTTGATCAAGGCCATGAAGGATGATGTCTTCGGTGTCCATCTTTTTGCCGAGAATAGACAGTTCATCGACTAGGGTCTTCACGGATTGCATATATTCAGTGATCGGTTGGTCATGGGTTTTGGACAGTTGCTTTAGTCGGTATGGGGAGGCATAAGTGTTGGAAAGGATTTTCCAAGCCTCATAGGATGATTTGGCATTGGTGATAAGTGGTACGATGGGAGGGGAGAGGCTACCGAAAGAGAAGATGATCTTGACGAAACCAGTTGGTGAAGTCGGTGTGTGGAACAGAGACACCAGCGGCAGTGACCGTTGGGAGGGGTGATTTGTATGAACCATCAATATATTTGTAGAGATCCAATCCTTGAAGAAGGGCCTCGGTTTGGGTTTTCCAGCTTAAGTAGTTTGTAGAGGTAAGTTTGAGTGAGGGAGGGAAGTTAACTAGGGTGAGGGTTGAAGTGAGGGGAATAGAGGAAACGGGTATGGTGGTGGAGTTACTGTCAGTAGACATTTTTGGGAGGAGATGGCCGGAATATTGGGATGGCCGGAATATGGGTGGTGGTGGGAGATGGTGATCGCACTAGCTGGCTGATACCATATTAACTCTTTTGACTGAATTGATATTTCCATTGAATGAGAATAATATATACACATAATAATATAGAAAGGTACAACAATCAAGGAATGAAATAATTCTATTCTATAAATAATACAAATTCAAAATAATTTGAATTGTGGGTCAACCAGGTGAAGAGGGATCCGATTTGTGTAAGTGGTTTGGTGGTCTAATACCCCATACCTAAGCCGCGGGGACTAGGAAATTCCCAACAACGACAAGGCTTTTCAGATAATATTCTCGCTCGATTCTCAGGGTTGTCGTTTTGCCGACAGATGGCCCATCTGTAAACCATTGCAAAATATGAACTCAGATGTGACTGAAATTTTAACAACTGAAAAAAGAAAACTCCAACAAAAATATATACAAATGAGTTTCTCAATTATATGAAGTTTTTCATATGATTGATACGCGACATCAGTCCCCAAAATTCGTATAACATGTTTAACTTTGTGTCGCCCTTGTAATACACGGGCATTAACCTAGTCTTTTATTAAACAAGAATTAAGAAAGAATCATTTCAACTTCTATAACCAAATCAATCTGATGCCTCCAGTTAAAGATGACCTCTTTCTGCAAAAAAACCACCAAGAAAACATTCATCAGCAACTTATTTATAGTTTTCATTTTACGTGTAGTAATTGATGCTTGAGGGTTTGATTTGATGGTAAAAGAGACTTGACCCACAAAAGTTAATAAATTAAATCATTATAAACAAATGAAACATACAAATCCAGCATAGTTACCTGATTAGCAATGTGTTTCTTGTCTATTGCCAAAGAATTGCGCGATGGTAAGTGAAATCCAAAAGCTCTGTATAATCAAGAAACTTAGAGGATCAAATCATATGTTGAAATGAATTTGGGGACGTTTGGGTTACTTATCTGCTTATCGCGTTTAGAACTGTTTATCTTATTATTTTTTGAGTGAAACAAGTTGTTTAAGATAAACCCAAGTTGCTTATTAACGCGATAAGCAGCTAAGAAGTTTTAATAAGCAATCCCAAACACCTCAAAAAAAAAAATTGGAAAAACATGCCAATGATAAAGTCAAAGGGTTGACCTTTTCTTGGAATGGTGCAAGAATTTGCACCCGGACCAGGCTCACTGCGTTAACTACCAAGGACGCGTGGTCGATTATCAGTAGAAACTAAGACCTTTATATCTACATGAAAATGGTAACAGTTCTTCCACCTCAATCCTAGATGAGTAACTTATGTTTTTCTTGAATCTGGTATGGTTTATAGATTCGACCTCTGCTAAAAATACGCTGTAAACGGGCCTATGATCTGAAAATCTAGACTCCCCTCGAACATAAGATATTTGATGGAGCCCGTTACCATACCACAAGATACGATCACACCTTCATAAGAAATCAAATGTATCAAGAATTTGAAAAAACACAAAGATCAGTCTTAGAATAAAAGTCTTGTATATTAACGGGTCGATTCAGGTTAAGCAAGTAAAAAAAATATTTGAAAAATAAACGGGTCAAATGGATAGAAAGTCACTTAAAGAGTACTTTGATACATAAAACCTCTAAAATTGTTTTATTGAAACTATATAATTTTAGAAATCATATTTTAAACACTAAGTGTTAATAAAAAGGTGAAATATAGAAACAAAAACTGTTTTGAGTCAACCTGAACGGGGACAAAAATACCCATTTTGGCATGCAACCAGCCCGCCCCGCCCATTTTACCACCTCGTTACTAAGTTTACCATGCGGGAGTTCTTCGTTTTTCTCTAGGATGCATATCATATCCTGCATATCGATCTGAATTGTTCGAATATTTATAAGTTGGAGGGAAGGATATACACCCTTCATTCCATCCCTGGAATACCCGCCCCCTTATACGCGCTATCCGAAGCTGTAAACATATAAAAAATTAAACATTTCATGAACTTGAAGCTAAAAGATTGTAAAGTATAGAACTTTATCAACATTTATAAGATTCTGAGACATGCCTGGTCATTTTCCAACAAAGCCCTCCAGTTTCGCATCTCAACCAAGGCCTTGGCTGACCGATATGAAAGGGCGATTCGGTAATTTAAGTCACCAAGCCATATAATTCGACTACAGTCATTAAAAAGTAACAGTTTGGTGTTCAGAATTCAAGTTTGGAAACATTTCTGTCATAAAATGGTAATAATAACTAGAGTTGACAGTTTCTGACCCATTTATATAAACGGATTGATTCGGGTTACCTAACCCACCCATTTCACTACATACTAAAAAAATACTCATTCTGACCCAAACTTATTTTGACCCGTTATCTAACCCGCTCATTTCACTACATACCAAAAAAAAATTCATTCATACCCAAACTTGTTTTGACCCGTTACCTAACCCACCCAATTCACTACATACTAAAAAAAGACTCATCTTGACCCGTTACCTAACCCGCCCATTTCACTACATACTAAAAATACCCATTTTGACCGAAACTTGTTTTGACCCGTCACCGCACCCGCCCATTTCACTACATACTAAGAAAATACTCATTTTGACCCAAACTTGTTTTGACCCGTTACCTAATCCACCCACTTCATTGCATACAAAAAAAATACTAAATCTGATCCAAACTTGTTTTGACCCGTTACCCGGCCCGCCCGTTTCCCACATCTAGTAACAACATGAGGTCTTACTCGTGTTCAAGAATCGTTTGAGGAGAGTTGTCATCTCCTGTTTCTTGATCACGTGGAAACCGAGTTTTTCTCATGATTTCCATCACATCACAGTTTCTTCTGAGTTCATCTCCATCCTTCTGTCCAGATGTTAAGTGACTGCATATGAAGCAAAAGCTGGTTTGGTGCAATGACATACTAATTGAAATTGAACCCTGAAATCATTCAATCACACAACAATTACGTCAAATTTTACTACACTTTTTCAGTGGTTTAAACTGTTTAACCTAAAAGACCCAGGGCCTCAGATGAGCTCGTTTAGAGTTCTATTCATAAAAGCTCAATCTCGACTCGTTTATTATTTAATTACTTTTTATATTTTTATAATTCGTTTTATATATATTTATAATTAAAGTACATGGATGGTCCCACGTTTTACCAAAATTTTGGATTTGCTCAAAAGTACACGCATGTTCAATGGAGTTTGCACTTTGTAACGCATTTACTAAATCTAAAGTGCAAACCACAGGGACCATCCATGTGTAAATTTAAAAAGCTAGAGATTAAATCCAAAATTTTGGTAAACCACATGACCATCAGTGTACTTTACTCTTATAATTATCATTTTTTATATATAGTAATAATTATTATATAAATATATATTTAATATATTAAATAAAAAAACTCAATCGTACTCAAGACGTATGTGAAAGTTTAGCCTCGAGCTCTTTTATTAAATAAACTTGCCGATCTCGATTTTTTAGACTGAAATTTTGTAAATAGAAGTTTGAAATTTGACCTTGTTTCCAAGATAACCCATCAATCCTCTGCCCACACATGACACATTGAAATTACGAACATGATCACTAAGATCAGTCTTGACCCACACCGTAAGATATATCCCCACCATTTGCTTACTCGCAACCAAACAATACTTCAAATCTTTTTCCTCCATCGGGTCGTAATGTAGGATATCATCCGACCCGTTTTCTTCATCTGAAGACCCGTTGTCAAAATCACTCCTGAACATGGGCCGGTCACTTACACTGTATCTATTATGATCGAGTCTTTGAACCGGGATTGATATGTTAGTCTCGGTCAACCGCATGCTTTGACTTTGTGATTGGAAGGATCGACGGTGAGATGACGGTTGTTCGAAATCGGATTCCGTAAGTGGGTCGGGTATTGGTGACGGTGTGTGGAAACCGTCGGGAAGAGTGTTGAGTGTTTTTCGGATGAGTGCTAGCCATTTTTTGGCCGGACCATTGTCTTCTGTTCCGAGCACGTTGCCGGCGTTTAATGGGACAATTTCTTGAAACCTAAAACGTGACAATAATACGGGTAGACCCAACGGTATAACAACGTCAAAAAAAAAGTTTCCATGATCACAATCTAAGATAAGATAAGATTCGGGCGCTAAATATACACCACCTAATAACTAACCGTACATCACGTGATGTCTATACGAGATGTGTGACTTAAATGTCACATAAATTTGACATGCATGTCATCTATTTGGCTCGTATAAGCCTATGGAAGTCGTATAGATGACAGAGGTGGTGTACGTTTAGTAGGCTCTTCTTAATATTCTTTAGTGATCATTGAATTTAGGGAACACCATAGGAAAATATGACGCGGACATAATATGAAAGTTATATTTGTGAAATTCGTTTTAGTTAAAACGGGTCTAGTTAGTTACTGGTCAAACTTGTGAACACATTTAGATAAACATGTTGTGTTTGTGTTAACCAGATGGGTTTACATGTTTATTTTTAAAAAGTTATGTTTTATGTCATATTTTAAATTGTTTGGATACTTTATTCCAAGATTTAAGGGATAAAAGAGAAATAAGAGTCATGTTTTATAGTTAAAACGTAACTATATTTTGTATACATATTATTATATACATTTGTATTCTTTGTTGTAAATTTATAATTTTAAAGTAGTGATATTCAAAAATTAAAAATAGAATAAAATAAAATTTGAGGTTAAACAAATATGAAAACTCTTGTGTTCTTTAGATTTACATGTTTGACACGATTTTTTGGTCAAACTTGTGAACATATTTAGATAAACATGTTGTGTTTGTGTTAACCAGATGGGTTTACATGTTTATTTTTAAAAAGTTATGTTTTATGTCATATTTTAAATTGTTTGGATACTTTATTCCAAGATTTAAGTGATAAAAGAGAAATAAGAGTCATGTTTTATAGTTGAAACGTAAGTATATTTTGTATACATATTATTATATACATTTGTATTCTTTGTTGTAAATTTATAATTTTAAAGTACTGATATTCAAAAATTAAAAATAGAATAAAATAAAATTTGAGGTTAAACAAATATGAAAACTCTTGTGTTCTTTAGATTTACATGTTTGACACGATTTTTTGGGTTTTAGCCGGCTAACATAGGAACGAACACGACTTATTTAACACCCCATTGTTGATTTGACTACTTTTGTTCACCATTTTTCTAATACGAATAATGTGTTAGTTATTAAGGATAAGATCAGTACTACCGTACCGCTACCGAATTTATGGAAAAGTGGGTCCGGTACTAAATGTATCGGTATGGTACCAGTTCGGTACAGTACCGGTACTCGATACTAAATGCTCATCCATATTAGTTATCGTTATAGAAATTATATTTTTTCAATATATCTTTAAATAAAAAGAGTTTGAGGGTTTAATTCGTTTTACTTTAGCCAATTTTTTGAAAACAAATTATTATGTTTGAACTAACAAACAACAGAATTAACTCATTCATAAGTTCATAACTAAATGGCTAAATATTTGCTTTTTATAACTATAACTCACCCAAGAACATAAATGTGTGCAGGAGGTGAAGTGTGTAACCAATCTTCAAGATTTAAGCTATTTGTAGGAGATTTTCCAGCCACATTCCAAGTAGCTACAAAAACCCTATTTCAATTTTGAAAGCAATAATACATAAATCAAACAATAAATTATAAATAATCTTGAAATAAATAGAAAAGTTTGAACAAACCTATAGTTATCAACATCCTTAACTTGATCAAGATCAGGATCAATCTTGTTTGTCTGAAGACAATTCACATTTCTTTTACTTGATCTTTCTGTTCATTTTTTTAAATGGGTTAAGTACATAAATGTGAAATAAAAATAACATGTCGGATGTGTGTGTAAACATGCATACTTCAAACCTAAATAACTTTTGACCCGAGAGTAGTGAGCCCATCAAAAGGTTCTGATAGACCACATGTCTTAAATGATTTAAGTGTAAAAATGTGACTATAGTAATAGTATCATACAATTTTCATTATAACCCGGTTTGTTATATAGATTTATGCTAGTTTTAGTCGATTTTGACCCGTTTCACTTTCACCTATGCGCCTACTTTTAATCATACTTTTCTTTTGCATCAAACTACTTAATCAAGAATTCTAAGCATCAATTACTCATGCAAAATTTAAAAAAATTAAAAAAAAAAATTAATTGATGAGTGGTCCAAAAGCAATAAATACATAAAATAGTCTGAAACTACTGTACCTGTTCTTGTTTTTCTGCCTTTCTTGATAGAACACACTTCTTTTTCAGAAAAATTGTTACTCCATGCTTCATCTCTACCTGAAAAAGGAAACCCATTAAATAAAACTTCAAAAATTCATGGTGATTGACACTGATCATTTAATTCAACACAAAAAAATATGATTTGTATTAATAGATTAAATGACAGTTCTTTCTTGAGCTGCAAATAATAAAGAACATATTTTCAGAATCAAAGATGAAAAGTTGTTAAATGTCATTAAGATTCAAATTTCCAAATGCTACTTTTGCAGATTAACATACTGTGATTGATGTTGAAATAAAGTAAATAACAAGTCAACTGATGTTCCATGTGATATAATAACATAACAGAAAAATGCAAAAAATAAAAATAAATTAAAATTAAAAATATTTTTTTTTAAAGAACTTTAACAAATGAATGAATTATTATTACCTTCATAACTGAAACCATCAGCATGAAAACTTTCAGTTTTGTTCTTGACATTGAACCATTTCTTGATTGTTTTAGGCCATGAAACCTTAGCCATCATGAACATAAAGTCAAATTCTTCAAATTTCAAAAAAGTCAAACAATATAAATACAATATTGATGGGAAAAAAAACCTTGCTTTTCTTGCAGATTTCATCTCTCATTGCTCTAAATCCTCATAAATATGAACACCCACTAACTTAATTGCAGAATAAACAATGGGTGTAAGTGAAAAACAAATGTTTGATTAAAAAAAGATTCATAAAAATTGGTTCTTTTTTGTTTGACTAATTGGGGTCTTAAAGTATCAAAGAAAGATGAAAGAGGTGAAAAGATTGGATTTTATAATGCCCAGAAATTGTGTTGAATGTTAAGTTATAAATAGGGGAAGAAAGATGCAGTTTTTCTGCATTTTGGTTTGGTAAAATGCAAACAGAGAGTCAAATCAAAGGGGGAACCCAATTGGGTTTTCTTGAGTGTTGCAGCCTATATTTATATGTCTTTGTTTGTTATACCTAGTAGTTGTGTTTGCAGAAACAGAGGGAAAATGATGGTAAGAAACTAAATGCCTAAGTTCAACTGAATGTCATATAACTATAAGCAGCTATTTTATGACATTAGTATTTTTGTAATATTGCATATGTTTATAAACCGTTAAAATTTATCGAACTATTTAAATCGTTAAAATTGACCGAACTATTTAAATCGTAGCCACTTAACCTTTGTTATTCTTTTTATTTTCTATTTTTAGAATATAAAGTTATATATATATATGGTGTTTAGATTTTATGAATATATTTATCAATTTAAAAAAAAAATATCATTTTTATAGCCTTTCAAAACAAGTTATAATTTTTAAAATTTTAATACAATTTAACAATTTTAATATATATATATATAGGACATTCTTTTACCTCCTACCCCCACTATTTTTTCTCTACTATTAAATCATCAATGTGCTACGTACAAGTGTTTTATACAGTTTTTGTAGCTCGTAACATAATATTTGTTTGAAAAGAACGCATTCATGTATGTATATAGACACACACATATAAACCCTTTCAAACCAAAAAACCAAACAACCTTGGCTGATTTGGCTAGTCTGACTGCCTCAACCAACAAAAGTGAAATGGTTTCACGTTTTCTAAACTATGACTAACCGTTCAACCCTAAATTTTCATAAAAAGCCAATATTTTTACGATGAAAATTTGGTTTTGCCTAAGACACATGATGAACGAAACTTTTTCAATAAATAAATACGTAGTTGTAACAAAAGAAAAGTTTAAGGGATGTTCTATCCTTACATATTTATATTTATATTTATATTTATATTCATATCTATATTTTTATACAACATACATTATTTTTCACATGGTACATGTATGTACACTTCTAATGCACTTGCACTATATGGTAGGTGTTTGGGTTGGGGGCATCACTCCCTTCCGGTTCCTCAATGACGGCGGTCTTATTAATATAGAAAAACCATCATATTATTTATAACAAGTGAACTCCAAACATATATTAAGTGATTAAATAGGTTCCCAATTTCAGGATTATGTTTTGAGATGGATGCATTTGGACTTGGAATGGTTATGCAACATTAAGTGTATTTATTGGGTTGTGAGCATTGCATGCCTTTCTTAAAGGCTCCAATTTATAGAAACTTGGTTTCTTTTAAGGTCCATGCATGAAGAATGAGCGTTGGTTGAATATAGTTTTGGGAGATTTCATAGGTGCAATTTCCTTAAACCTATCACTTTCTAATTAAAGAATGCAACAATTTATGCATCTTGCTTACAACTCTCCATTTCTTCAAGAACTTTGTCTTTATAGAACCAAAACCAATGCATGGTCCCAACCAACATCATAACCTGTGTTGAATACATGCCCATGCTACTTTTTCAAGAGTTACGATAGTCGAAGTTAATATGATGTAGAATCTACTACACCTAAAAATACAAGTCGCTAAAGATTTATTACTCTGGATTTGAACAGTTTTAGCTTTTGAAAACTTGTGATTATATTTGAATATAAGATCTGGTTACGTGTTATAACATTTAGTGTTTCTAACCCTTTGACAAAAGTCGACCCGCAATCACCTTTTGTTTTATCTAAGCTAGCTAGGTAAGACCAAAGTGTATTTCGGATTAAGCTCATGGATGGTTTTGGAAAAACCAATCATGGTGCATGTGGTGAATGTATTTGGTCTCCTAAACATATCTTATAGTTTATTCTAAACACATAAATCTATCTCTAAATAAATGGGAATCCTCCAACAAACCCTCTCATGTAGCCCACTACTACTCTACTTCCTAAGTGAAGGTTCCACTAGCATTACAAAAAGGCTATTTGGTTTATATTATGTGTTGTTTAAGGCATGTTCTATTTTATCTTAGTTGTCATAAAATAAAATAAGAAAAACAACTAATAGAATCTTTTTAAAATTTCCATTTGTCACATTCATAATTCAACTTTTATGAGTTTTTATCTATTATTTTCCCAAAGACAAATGTCACAACTATAGCATAGATCCCTTCTTGCATAACAGCTATTACTTGTGTAAATGAAAATGGAATAACTTAATAAAATTGTCAATTGCTTCTATTTCTATTTTTTTTATGACTTTGGTATTTTGTCCCTTCAAGTTTTATGAGTTACCGTTTTTTTTTTAATTTCTGTTAAAAAAAACAAATAGAAAATTAATCCATACATTACATGGGTTTCTATAATATTAAAAATAATAATAGTAAATAAATTGTGTAACTAATTATACAAGAGGATGATGCCAAATAAAATGAATTATATATCCTGATTATTTTTTATTACTAAAAGTTAAAAAGAAATTTTCCTCCTGAAAATGATAGAGATGATCAGATGGAACAGTGCTCCGTCAATGATCCAAATTATCATTCAAAACAAAAAAGTCGATATCAATATTATTCTCACTATCTCACTAGGTTATTATATATCCTTTTAACTTTTAGTAATAAAACATAACAATACATTATTATTACAAAATTTCTATATTTTTATTAACTCAATTATTTATTTTAATACAATATAATAAATAACATAAAATATATTTAAATATTAAACTAAACGAACTTTAATTTATAACAAAGTATATTAATTTTTTTAGTTTCTTTTTTTTCCCTTTTACAACATTTAAAATATGACTTTTTTTTTTAAATCCTGGATTTGCCGTTTCCACATTTTTTTCAGCGTTTTGATGTGGATTTTTTTTCGCTAGATGAATACCATTGTATAAGTCTTCGAAACTGAGCATTACAAACTTTAACAGTTACCCGATACCGTCCGAACAACATCGGTACCGGCGTCGGTATTATTAGAACCGGTGCCTGTATTTTTTTTATCAATGTAAAACACGTGTCAATATCTTTTTGAGCGGTTAACGACTTTATTTTTTAGGTTTTCTCTTTCGTTTGCTATAATGAGTGTATGTTCCATACCAATACCGTAACAAACCAAAACGATACCGATCGAATTCCCTTCATGTTGCGCGGAGCAATCCCACTAGTTTTGTACATAATGCAAAGGTTATTAATGTACCTTTTCAATTCAAAATCCACATGCCAATGGCTATCGGGCACGTGGAAATTTGAATAATTAGACAAACATGACACTTTAATTACTATTTTATTAATATTAGATATTAATCAAAAGTACCTATCTTTTTAACATAACATGTATGAAAATTGTTATAATTGCAATTATAAGGTCATTAAGGGAAAGGTACGTACATTTAGAGTTAGTTGGTGATTTGTCCCTTTTTAACTTTGTTCAGTGTTATAAAATATGGGGTTATGAAGATGCCTTATTTTTTTTATAATCTTAGTTTATTCTAATAAAATATGATTATAGATAAGATTGTTGAAAAGTTGAAAGATAAATGTTAATTATTGGTTAAGTTAATATGTTTGATTATTGTAGATCTATTATATTAACTAAGTTTGGTAAAGACAGGGGCGTGGATCTTATGAATAATGTAACTTGTTAATTTGAATAAGTCTTATGAGTTAAGACGATAATCTTTTCACGTAAAATTTGTAAGATTATATCGACTTAATTATGTAGGAATGTATTGTAAATGGGGTGTTAAATAGGACGTGTTTACAGGTTGGCAGGTCGAACCTAACACGAACCACGAACACGATAAAAACTCGAAAATCTTGTTAGACACATGAGCTCGATTACTTGACATGAGTTTTCGAGGGTTGATATGAACACAACCCTTTTAACATGAAAATTGTTTTATTTGATTAGCATATTAATACTATGAAATTTTGAAAGTATATCGAAACGCATAAATAGATATAAAACTATTACGTTTAAAATATAAACGTTTATTTTTTATCTTTAAATTTTAGTATAAAAATCTCAATCAGTTTAAGGTTGTCACACCCCAACCGACGGCGGAAACGTCGGGGCGGGACATGTAGACTGTTCATGAACACATGGTTGACTAAATTTAATATATTAAAAATGTTACATTTCCATTCACAACCTCCAAATACAACAACACAAGAATATTTGAATTTCATAACATATCTATTTGTTTCAATTAACTAGATCCACAACCTAAGTGTAGCAACTTGATCAAGTCAAACTTTTGTACCTGAAACATGATGAAAAACGGGGTCAACTAAAAAGTTGGTGAGCATACATAGGGTTTTGACTCTAAATAGCATCAAAGTGTTGTGTGTAAACAAATCCATACAAGTCATGATTAACAAGGCATTTATGGGAAGTTACTATTATGTAACCAAGTAGTACAATCAAACCTTTGTAACTAGCATGCAAATTGTGTTGTCGGTAACAATCACCCCAATCTGGGTGGGTTTGTCAGACTCAATAGATCTATCATTGTTAACCGTCGGCTTGATTAGTTAATGATTGTACATGTAATTGCAAATAAGTAGTTAACACACCTAGCACTCAAACATAAAGCTCAAATTGCACACAAATTGTAAAGTGGATTTGTATTGTGTAGTTTATGTAAATTATTGTAAGTTGTGATCATGTTTCACCCCAAAATGTAAAAACAGTGAAAAAGGGACTATGTAAACTCACCTTGAATCGAAAGTGTATCTAGCACAATGAAATGGGTAATAGTGTAATCCTTGAAATCTCACAGCGTTAACCTAATATGTAGTATATGATGTTAATAATGTGTACGAAAGTCTATGTCTAAGACTATAATTGGATTGGATGTGTGTACGAATGGGTTGAGTTGTAGTTTGAAGAGGAATGTGTAGGGTTTTTTTTTTGTATTTGTATTTGTGTTTTTATAAAAATGAAAGTTTGAATTGGATAGTTTAAAATGATAGAAGTTAGAGTTTGGGTTTGAATAACTAAATAACTTAAACAATTGTTATCTAATTATTTAGTGTAAAAATTATATTTATTTAAATTAAACAAACAATTTTTAACTTTATTTCTTTATTTACGAAGATATGTGATTACCGATGGTTCTTAAATTAGACCTTAGATATAATTTAGACTCTAAGCATATTTGTAGTTGTAATTTATTTAAATAATAAATAAATTTATTTATTTATTTGTCATTTGAAATGGATATGTTAAAATAGATTTAGTAAAAATTTACATGGATTACTTGAGAATATAAAATCATATATTTGTTTTTAAGTATATAACTTAAATTTTTATGAAACTTTGTAAAAATATTTATAAAATTATGTCACCAAATTTATACATTTAATGAATTAAATTTTTAAACAATAAAATAATTTAAATTGGGTAACTGAGAATTATATTCATAAAAATAAAGGTTTTATACAAAAATGGTAAATCTGATTGGATTCTGTTCTAATAAATATAAGATTTATAAAAATAATTTTTACATAATTTAATTCCTGTGTAAAAACGATTTTTAAAATAAAAGGACGCCACCCGGTTCGAACCCGGGTGGGTTCTGAGTTATGTTTGAGTCTCACCACTGGACTAGGGGACTGATACTTGACATCAGTTGATTCAGGTTTGTATTAACACGGAATGACAGGGGATCCGGACTCTGCTTTGGAGTCTGCGCAAAAAGACAGGCCGGATTCGCTGGTCGTGGGTTTCGAACCTACATCACCAGGTCCGATGGCATCTGGTCTTAACCAGACGGACCGGGTGATTCGCTGGTATTAAGTGCAACCTCTAAACTTAAATACTAATTCCCAGTTCATCGAAACCCCCCCCCCCATATTTCGAAATCTTGTTACCCGCTTAGAACCCTAATTGTAAATCGATTTCGATACCCTCTGCCATTGTGAATTGGCAGAGGGCTTTCGATGTACTTGAAATTACGAATCCCATGATGGAGGTCTTACTTGGAATGGTTGTGGAATGAGCGCGGTCGACTACGGGTTCTCTCCGAAAATGCTTGGTGCTCGACAGGAGCTCCGAGGTGTAATGGGGTTCGATTGAGAGCTGGAAGGGTTTGAATGATTGTTTACGAAGGTGTTGGAGTGATTCCTTTCATCTAATTTCATCCGTATTAGTCAATTACGTTGTGGTTTGATCGCGAGTTTGATGGGTTCGGTTACACGTCAATTCACCGAATTAAGAGTGAATTAGGTATTGATAAGAGTCTAGGTTCGTACTAGATCAGTTCACGTGTGATTTATGGGATTTACACGCGTTAATTTCGTGAATTGGGTTGATCTTATGATAAGGTTTGACTATCCAAAGTCAAATTCGTTTGAATTTGAATAATCCGTGTAAATTGACCGAATTGGTTCGAGGGATGGGCCTGTTTTGGGTCGATTATTGATTGTACCCGTACCGAAGTCCATTGGTGTCAATTTGGTCGAACAATCGAGTCTTGATTTTGGTAAATTCGGCCTGTTTGACTTTTGAAAGTCAAACATGTAGATTTGTTAGGAAATTGGTTTAAATTTTGACTTTTTAAAGTCAATCTATTTATATTTTGTGTATATATATATCTACATGTATAATTTATATGAATATGTGTATATATGTATGCATTTGTTGATGTGTTGAGCGAGTACGAGACCGAAAAAAAATGAAATTTTTTTTTATTATTGTAATACAAGGATGATTAAAGTGAAATAATGGAAATCCATAAATGTTACAGTCTCCCAATGTTAGGGGAATTTCGTCCCGAAATTTAGCTAGTGGAGGCGACTGACTCAGCAAAGAGATGAGTTTGGATTTCTTAACGAGCTTTGATCGTTGGTTTGAGGAGTATGATATGTAACAAGATTTGGGTCTAAAGTTAATGTTAAGTATGAATGATATCAATGGATTTTAGTTTTCTAGTGAGTTAAGGAGAGATCTGACGAAGAATCTAAAGGTGACCTGCGTTGCTTGGAATGGATCTGATGGGAACTTGATGATCAGAGTTTGTTTAGAATGTAGACTAATATGCTCAAATAATTTAGTGAATAATAGATTTCACAATTTTGGGTCTAGGTCAAAACTTCAAGTGACACAAACAACGCTACTTCTGATAATATGATAGAGCACTTATATATAGGAAGTACCATCGGCGTATCCACCATGCCCTTGTCATATCACATCAGTTTCGTTGTTACATATCATGATAAGTTTTAGGTCACAACACATGACAAAATTCACTATGTTTTCCATGCGCTGATTCTTATAATTCCGTGTGCACCCGTAATTACTCGAATCACCGCATGGTCCTTATAGATCCTTCCGTTGTGTGTGGGAAAAAAAAGGGTACAATTTCACTCAGTTCATGTCTATTGTTTTCACATAAGAGTTGTTAAAAGTAACTATGTCCCTAGTAGGCAGGTCAGTTAGCAACTAAAGAGAAATATGGTAGTATAACTTAAAGTTCCATAGTTTACTCGTGTTTGAACATGAATACGTCAAACACCGAGTTGTTTTAAAGTCTTACAGCTTCCTCGTGTTTGAACAAGTATACATCAAACCCCGAGTAGCTTTTATGTGTTATGGTTCTAAAGTTTGGTGAACAATGTGTATGACCATGCTTCATGTATATTGTGATCATTCAATTGCAACAATTGTAAGTAACCTAATTTCATGTATAATGTAAACACACAAGTCTCATGTATGATCTAGTGTTATGTAGTTAGTAATCAACTAGGTTTCATGTGTAACGTGAACAACTTGGCATCATGTCAACTAAACTTGTATTGTAAGTAATGTAGTATCATGTGTATTGCAAGCAACAAATTTCATGTATGATATTAACAACTTAGTACCACGTATTTGTAAACCAATAATCTTTCATGTGTAATGTCAGTAATGTAATATCGTGTATCTTGTAACCAAATAAGTTTCATGTTCAATGCGGACACTCAAGTATTATGTATCAAACAAACGTTTGTTATGTATTGTGTGATCATTTTAGTATATGTATATTACAAACAACTACATTCCATGTATTACATAATCAATCTAGTAGAACGTGTATTGCAAATAATCAAATTTCACATATCATGTAATCAGTGTAGCATTGGATATATTGAAAATAACTAAGTTTCATGTATTACGTGATCGTGTTGTGTATATTGTAAATGTGCATACGTAAGTTATTGAGTTTCGTGTGTGGCATGTGCTAACGTGATTTGTATGTGATCAAGTGTTGCGGAGAAGCGTGTTGTTTGGAGTTCGTGTATAATGTGGTAGTTAGGTTCTAGCTCTTTAAATCTCGTTGAGGTTGATTGGGATGGTTAACGTCTACACGGTATGGATCGTCTCTTGAAGCGGCAAGTGAAAGGTAACGAGAGGGTTTTGAAAACACTCAGGGAGATATGTTTACAAATAACTGATCTTTGTTTGAAAATAGGAAATTGTAAATTGTTCCTGGTTGTAGATATATAAGGTAGTGAAACTATTGAATTAAATAATTTAAATAAATAGATAATTATAGGAAAAAACCTTTTTATTAAATTTTTAATTATTATAAGGAGGATATATTTTTTTTAAGAGGAATTATTGACTAAACTAGTAGTCTTATATTAATTTAGCCAGTGCTTAGAAATAATTACTTTAATGAGGAAAAATCATAATTATTTATTAATCCGAAATAATATTTTTATAAAATAGGTTGTATTAAGTTCCCTTTCACAGTGAAAATGTTTATGGAAAAATATATGTTTCTGATACTCTCTAAAAGTTTGATAAACATTTGGTTTGAAAATAACTAGGTTGTTTAAATATAATAGGATGAGTTGTTTACGAAGGAGATTGTCGGCAGTGTACTAAATCGTGTTGAATATAGAAGGTGATACTTGGAAAATTTTGATGAAAATATGATGAGTGCAATTCACACTCCACGTGTCAAATCAACGAATAATAACTTTAGAGTCGTAATATATAAAATTTATTAAATGTTGAAATGTTAAACATTACCCAAAACATAGGGAAATGGTTCTCAAACTGAAAATTTAAAGATAATAAATAAAATTTTTTGTTAACGTCTCTGGTAGCTTTCCACTAGAAGGAAGATAATTCCCAAGACGAGCACCGCTATGGTCGCTCGGGTAGTCGATCTGCCTTCAGCTCTAGCCGTTTCCGTACGATTCTCCAGTATTTCTTTTTCGAGGATGGAGATTAACTCCTTTTGGTACCCTAACTGGTTTGCTAGGCTATCCATTCTTTGTCATTACAAGTCGTGTATTATCTCTTGCTCCATCCTTTGCCTCTCAAACTCTGAGGTCCTCACATATTGGTGTATGTCATTGATTGGGATTCCCATGGCACTGGTGGGTGTCATGGTATGCCTTACCCAAGGGTTAGGGTGATACGGGTCGGGCATCAGATACGGGTCGCTTAGTGGGGGTGATTGAGGTGTTCGAAGTCTTGGGCCGGTGTTCCTAGCCCAATCTGCACTTACATCAAATCTTGGTCTAGCAGCTGGGGGTGTTGGTGACCGATATACGGGTGTCCCGATGTCTTCTTCCCAATCAGACTCTGCTCCAGGACGGTAAACTAGGGAGGAAGGAGAGTAGGAGTCCATGTCTAGTAGGAAAACAATGAGCATGTTGTAAGTGATAATGAAATACCGAGTGTTAAGTATAGGAGTTCTCATAGGTTTAGAGTTTGACTAGTCATAACACCGAGTCTTCACAATAGTATTTTAGAAATACACTTGACCTATAAGTAATGCATCCCTGAGGAGAATTCCCAGGAAAGAGGGGTGGGTCACTAGGACACACTTAAATACCCTGTCTTCCCTTAGTCAGAATCCCCTTATGGGTCTACACACTCTTCCAGCCATCATGTATTAATAACACTATTGTTGGGCTCATGGTCATGATGAGAATTGTTGTGGACTGAGCTTTGAGGCCCGAAAGTGAGGTTTATTTATTGCAGCGGGCTTCTTCTTCTTGGAGGGTAAGTAGGCTTCTTAGTTTATTGTTAATGGATATTAGGCCCAATGGTTTAAGTCTTTGTTTACATAAAGTGATGGTATCATGTGTGTGAGTTCAAAGGTGTATGGAGAATTTGGTGTGTGTGTTTAACTTAGGATAACACTTTAGTGAAACACATAGGTAGTATGTAGACAGTAATGAATGTAAGCACAAGAGTTATAAAGTAGTGTGACACATAAACTATCAAGTATTGTAACATGTATTGAAATTACTTAGGATAACATGCAAAAATATTCAAACAAGTATTAATCATGCAATTCATATAGTAGTATGGTATATTGTGGGTGTCCTAAGGTTATAGTCTAGGTCAAGAGTGTCTAATAACCTAATTCCCTATAACCAAGGCTCTGATACCAATCTGTCACACCCCAACCGACGGCGGAAACGTCGGGGCGGGACATGTAGACTGTTCATGAGCACATGGTTGACTAAATTTAATATATTAAAAATGTTACATTTCCATTCACAACCTCCAAATACAACAACACAAGAATATTTGAATTTCATAACATATCTATTTGTTTCAATTAACTAGGTCCACAACCTAAGTGTAGCAACTTGATCAAGTCAAACTTTTGTACCTGAAACATGATGAAAAACGGGGTCAACTAAAAAGTTGGTGAGCATACATAGGGTTTTGACTCTAAATAGCATCAAAGTGTTGTGTGTAAACAAATCCATACAAGTCATGATTAACAAGGCATTTATGGGAAGTTACTATTGTGTAACCAAGTAGTACAATCAAACCTTTGTAACTAGCATGCAAATTGTGTTGTCGGTAACAATCACCCCAATCTGGGTGGGTTTGTCAGACTCAATAGATCTATCATTGTTAACCGTCGGCTTGATTAGTTAATGATTGTACATGTAATTGCAAATAAGTAGTTAACACACCTAGCACTCAAACATAAAGCTCAAATTGCACACAAATTGTAAAGTGGATTTGTATTGTGTAGTTTATGTAAATCATTGTAAGTTGTGATCATGTTTCACCCCAAAATGTAAAAACAGTGAAAAATGGGCTATGTAAACTCACCTTGAATCGAAAGTGTATCTAGCACAATGAAATGGGTAATAGTGTAATCCTTGAAATCTCACAGCGTTAACCTAATGTGTAGTATATGATGTTAATAATGTGTACGAAAGTCTATGTCTAAGACTATAATTGGATTGGATGTGTGTACGAATGGGTTGAGTTGTAGTTTGAAGAGGAATGTGTAGGTTTTTTTTTTGTATTTGTACTTGTGTTTTTATAAAAATGAAAGTTTGAATTGGATAGTTTAAAATGATAGAAGTTTGGGTTTGAATAACTAAATAACTTAAACAATTGTTATCTAATTATTTAGTGTAAAAATTATATTTATTTAAATTAAACAAACAATTTTTAACTTTATTTCTTTATTTACGAAGATATGTGATTACCGATGGTTCTTAAATTAGACCTTAGATATAATTTAGACTCTAAGCATATTTGTAGTTGTAATTTATTTAAATAATAAATAAATTTATTTATTTATTTGTCATTTGAAATGGATATGTTAAAATAGATTTAGTAAAAATTTACATGGATTACTTGAGAATATAAAATCATATATTTGTTTTTAAGTATATAACTTAAATTTTTATGAAACTTTGTAAAAATATTTATAAAATTATGTCACCAAATTTATACATTTAATGAATTAAATTTTTAAACAATAAAATAATTTAAATTGGGTAACTGAGAATTAAATTGGGTAACCGAGTAAACTGCCATTTTCGTCCCTGTGGTTTGGTCAAAATTGCTACTTTCATCCAATAGTTTGTTTTTTTGTATCTGGGTCCTCGTGGTTTTAAAATATTGCCATTTTCATCCTCGTGGTTTTAAAATATTGCCACTTTCATCCAGTCAGCTAACACCGTCCGTTTTTCTCAATTAAATGAGGGGTATTTCAGTCCTTTTACATATTTGTTTTATTTCTTCATCATTTTTACTCTCACTTTTTAATCATAGAAACAAGCGACGGAGGTGTTCCAGTGGTGCTCGTCGGAAACTGGTCAGGAAAAGAGGAAGAAGGCCAGCAGGTGGATGATTAAATTAGAGGTTAAATTGGGGATGATTAAAAAGTGAGAGTAAAAAAGATGAAAAAATAAAACAAATAAGTAAAAGGACTGAAATACCCCTCATTTAACTGAGAAAAACGGACGGTGTTAGCTGACTGGATGAAAGTGGCAATATTTTAAAACCACGAGGATGAAAATGGCAATATTTTAAAACCATGAGGACCCAGATACAAAAAAACAAACTATTGGATGAAAGTGGCAATTTTGACCAAACCACAGGGACGAAAATGGCAGTTTACTCGGTTTTATACAAAAATGGTAAATCTGATTGGATTATGTTCTAATAAATATAAGATTTATAAAAATAATTTTTACATAATTTAATTCCTGTGTAAAAACGATTTTTAAAATAAAAGGACGCCACCCGATTCGAACCCGGGTGGGTTCTAAGTTATGTTTGAGTCTCACCACTGGACTAGGGGACTGATACTTGACATCAGTTGATTCAGGTTTGTATTAACACGGAATGACAGGGGATCCGGACTCTGCTTTAGAGTCTGCGCAAAAAGACAGGCCGGATTCGCTGGTCGTGGGTTTCGAACCTACATCACCAGGTCCGATGGCATCTGGTCTTAACCAGACGGACCGGGTGATTCGCTGGTATTAAGTGCAACATCTAAACTTAAATACTAATTCCCAGTTCATCGAAACCCCCCCCCCCATATTTCGAAATCTTGCTACCCGCTTAGAACCCTAATTGTAAATCGATTTTGATACCCTCTACCATTGCGAATTGGCAGAGGGCTTTCGATGTACTTGAAATTACGAATCCCATGATGGAGGTCTTACTTGGAATGGTTGTGGAATGAGCGCGGTCGACTACGGGTTCTCTCCGAAAATGCTTGGTGATCGACAGGAGCTCCGAGGTGTAATGGGGTTCGATTGAGAGCTGGAAGGGTTTGAATGATTGTTTACGAAGGTGTTGGAGTGATTCCTTTCATCTAATTTCATCCGTATTAGTCAATTACGTTGTGGTTTGATCGCGAGTTTGATGGGTTCGGTTACACGTCAATTCGCCGAATTAAGAGTGAATTAGGTATTGATAAGAGTCTAGGTTCGTACTAGATCAGTTCACGTGTGATTTATGGGATTTACACGCGTTAATTTCGTGAATTGGGTTGATCTTATGATAAGGTTTGACTATCCAAAGTCAAATTCGTTTGAATTTGAATAATCCGTGTAAATTGACCGAATTGGTTCGAGGGATGGGCCTGTTTTGGGTCGATTATTGATTGTACCCGTACCGAAGTCCATTGGTGTCAATTTGGTCGAACAATCGAGTCTTGATTTTGATAAATTCGGCCCTGTTTGACTTTTGAAAGTCAAACATGTAGATTTGTTAGGAAATTGGTTTAATTTTTGACTTTTTAAAGTCAATCTATTTATATTTTGTGTATATATATATCTACATGTATAATTTATATGAATATGTGTATATATGTATGCATTTGTTGATGTGTTGAGCGAGTACGAGACCGAAAAAAAATGGAATTTTTTTTATTATTGTAATACAAGGATGATTAAAGTGAAATAATGGAAATCCATAAATGTTACAAAGGTGTAGCATAAAACACAATCAGATCGACCCAAAACACGACCCGTATATCACCATAGTTAAACGCCTTCACGGGCTCGACCGAAACTGACACGAACCCGTTTAGCCTATCCTCAAACCCATAAGTTCTATGTTAAAATCGTGTTGTGTTTTGATAGAAATTCACACCCTAAATTATGAGTTGAAATCAATTTTTGAACTTGTGATTAATGAATAAAAATATCTTTAAAAATTAAAAGTTACCAAAAATAGAAGTTGGCATCACATTGGGTCTAGGTCGTCACACTATTTAATGCTACGGAAGTTGGTTGAGTTATGAAGATATTATGATTTGTTGAATGTTACATTGACCATAATGTAAATGCCCACATTATGGTAGATTTCAGTAGGCTCAAATTTAATTGACATTCATCATCATCCACTCATAAATCATCATTTTAGTTTTTTTCATTTATAATTCTAACATCCATCATCCTCAAACACGTCAATTCAATATTTTTTTATAATAACACATACACATATTAGAAAACATAGGTAAAAGAGGTTCAATGAGCCTTTATGACAATTTTTGCTATGACAAGTCATTTTCAAAGAATTATTGTCGGTATTAACCTCAAATGTTGCTATGACGAGTCATCAGATCGAGGCTCATGGTACTTGGATCTCTCATCAATTATTATTAAATTTTTTTCAAAACTTGAACTCATAACTCCTAATTTCTTGCAAGTAAGTTTCAATCAATTGAATATGTATGGTAACCATAGCCTAACCTAGGTGGAAATAATAAATATTGAACTTAGTATGGTACAAAATAGAAATGAGCATAAATAGGTGCAGGTGAGAAGGGGTTGGATGGTCCATCTTGGAGGACCATTTGCCAAATTGACATGGGTCAATGAGCCATAACACATCAACTGACATGGTGGACTCATGGTCATGCCTTTTTAATACACAATCTACCAAGGGTAAAAAAAATTCAACAAAACTATAACTATATGTTTAAAAAAACTATAATAATTTTGGTAACTATTTATAAGATTCAATTACTAATAAGAAGTAGAATAAAATAGCATATATATATATATTTTTTTGTGATTATCCAAACTAAAAATTACAAGAAGTACAATTAAGTAAGAAAATCTAAAAAGACCATATAAAAGACAAAAGGTGAGATTTCTAATCAATCAATTCGATTAATACTTTAAGGCTAGCGTATTTTGAGTCATTAGATATACATCATTTTCAATATTAAAGTTAGAAATTTACAATTTATACAAAATGTGTATGATTTAAAAATGAGAGTTATAAATTTAAAGCTATGTTGATGGTGTTTCTGTTTTTGTGAGGGTAAATTCTGAAAATAGCAAAAACTAGAAAGTTTAGAAGGTTGTGAACACGTAAGGATGTGATTAACAAATTTAACTTGCAAGATCAGCCAAATATGCTTATTATTCATTTTCTTTTTTTTAGCTTATGTTATAGGGAGTTTGATACGATTTAGCCGGGTTTAACATAAATTCTAGGTCAAATCGTTACTTACGGTTTTACGCAAAGTCAAACTAAAATGGTTGGGTTGGTTGGCCGGTTTACGGTTGAACCAATCTTTTTTTTTTAAAACATAATATCTATATCAAATTAAAAAAATGATAAATATGGTTGATAAATATAATATATATACATAACTTCATAATCTTGAAATGAAAAAAAGTTTATACATGGTAAATGGCTTGTTCAGTTTACATATCGGTTTCAAATATTAAACCGTAAAACCGAAACCGTATATATTTCAAACCGACAGACTTGCTTTGGTTTAAATGGTTCGATCATTTTCAACAGTTTATGAACACCTCCGGCTCATGTGATAAAACTCGGTGTCCTTTCTAATGATCGGGATCCAATATGTGCGAAACTAGGATTCTTTGTTAATAAGGGCACAAGACTACTACTAGAAAAATTAAATAGTATTTATCATCACTTTAAATCTGTTTAATATTTTATGGAATTTATTCAAATTATCAATAAATATATAAAAAAAAAGTTATCCAAACAAAACCTTGAAGAAGAACATGAAGGTGGACCTCAAGAAAACATAGTTCAACCCTACAATGAAGTTGATGCTCCAAAATGCATGTGACCAACAAACCATCGGTATGGGAGTGGGAATGATGTATAATGTAACATCTATATGATAAGATTGTGAAAATGCAATGGTACTACTAGTGCATATGCATCAACAATAATAGTATACACTTTAATTATTTTCAAATGAAAATAATATAGAATATGTGATAAATTAGACAACAATAATAGCATCTTAGCTTACCAACATTTTTAAAAACTTTTAAATTTGGTCATAATTAGTATAATCAAAGTCTACCTTTCTAACATATTTAATATCATCAATTTTAAATGGGAAAAATGTTTTGAGTGCAATTTTATAAAAGATGCAATGAATTTGGTCTTGAAACGATTAATGATCGAACCGTGGGTCGACCCGACCACACTGTTTGAAGTTGCTTTATTTTCTTCTTTAAAGTAGTTATTGCATGGATACTTGAACCAACCTCTTGCAAATAAAATATTTAACTTATTGATGATCTTATTACATATAGTGGTCACCCTCTAATGAGTTTTTTGTGTGTTGCAACTTGAATCTAAAATTGGGAACGGTTAGATGATGTTATGAGCAGCTAAACCCGACCCAGATTTAGATGTAGCATTAACCTTTAACGAATTAGGGAAGATGTTAAAAAAAGAAACTCCCAAATGTAAGATGAAATTTTATTATCATCCGAACTATTATACATGGTAGAAACACGAGTTATCATAATTTTTTTATTTTATATTGATGCGCATAGGGTGTTCATCGGCTTAGTTTTCGGATGGTTCGGTTTATTTGATTTTGAGTTATTTTTAGGCATATCCGTTAACCGAACCGTATTGAGAATTTGTCTAACCGAACCGAATTCAATCCGGTTCGGTTTCAGTTAAAAACGAAAAAACGGAATTCAACCAATTTCAACCGCATAACATTTTTGTCTACCTTTAGACATACATCAAAGACTAGAACTACCTTCAAGTTTCTTAAAAACCATAACAAATCAAGCTAAATAGAAAGAACACAGAGTAGACTTACAACCGTTTTCAACTACATAACCATTTTCAACCGTATACAGGTTAATTTTAACCCTAAGTCACTAAACATGTTACTAATTACATTTATAGTTATTCACATATTCGGTTAGATCGGTTAAACTGAAGAAACGAATTTCAGAAAAAATGTAAATCTGTTAACTGAACTGAAAACCGATTCACAATTCCGATACGGTTAGGAAGCGAACCGAAAACCGAATTCACAATTCGATTCGTTTTTTTTTGCTACGAATATGGTTAGTTTTTGTTTTTTTTTTTCACACCCATATATGCGAATCACTAATAAAAAAACAAGAGAAAACTTAGCCTAGAGTGAATTGGGTTGTTACTTAATGGACTGACAAATACGTGGGTGTTTCTTTTTATGGCTTACTGGGCTGATTCAATAAAAAAACTGGATTATTTAGTTAACAAGGCACTTCAACAAGACCCTATGGAGTGATGGATGTTAAAGAACCGTTAAAACTTATCGAACAAATGAGTTCACATTATTTTATAGTTTACTTAGGATAAGTTACAATTTTCAAATAAAGAGAAGTACATCTTATTTTATTTCTAATACACTCACCCAACAAAGATAAATAAAAAAGCAGTTCGTTCTGGTTAAACTAAAGTACCGAACCTAAACTGAACACTATAATACTGATCCCTTCCGAACCTAAACCGATCAACATTGCACCGTTAGCCCGGTCTCAGTTTGATCGTTTAGTCCCTAGCGGCGGTCGAGTTCATTTTTTGTAAGAAGATCTGCTGGGAAGAGTTCTGCAAATGGCTTTAATTGTGTTTGGAGTAGTTCTGCAACAACCACCTACAAGTGATGCTCCTATTTCACACCATTTGTTCACATACGAAACAAAATCTTCATCCGGCACTCCCGTGTTTTTCTGTCACAAACATAGCAGTATAAAAACACTACACAATTCTTGACCCGTTGACTTATGAATAGGTCAGTCAGGATTATGTTTTATCTTTAACGGGTCAATTACATAAAAGTTCAGCTAGAATGGAACATGTCACAACCCGTAGAAAGTTGTCTGCCCAGGGTGATTTTAATTCATAAAACATTCTAAATCATTTTATTAAAAGATTATATTACTACAGAAATAATATATTTTTTGTAACCATATCTGACGCAAATTCTTGACCCGTTACCTTATGAATAGGTCGATTCGAGTTATGTTTTATCTTTAACGGGTCAGTTTGGGTAAAAAATAGAAAAGTTAAGTTCAAAATGGAACATGTCACAATCCTTACAAGTTGGTTATCCAAAGTGTGTTTTTAATGCATAAAACCTCCTAAATCACTTTATTAAAAAATCAGACTATTATTATGATATCTTTTTTGTAATCATATTTAATACAATAAATTTATAATTTTAGGACGAAAAGTTTTTTTTTTAGATAAACCCAACCTGAAATATTTATAAGAAAGTTTTTCGGATAAATATTTTCAGTTAATAGAAAATACTAAACCGAGCATGAGTTCATAAGACAGCAAGTTAAGAAAAAAGCAGAAAGTTCTCACCACCCACTGCTTTAATTCAGCATCATACATTTCACCACTGTTTGGATATATAAGTATCGGTTTAGTTGTAACCTGAAAGATATATGAAAAATCATATTAAAACGATCACCGTGGCGCATAGATAAGTAGTTGGTACATGAAAAAGAAACAAGAAAAACATGAAGTAGTACCTTCTTGATAGATTGAATCAAACCACTGATAAATCTAGGTGGTGTACAGTTGATTCCTATAGCAACAACTTTCTGGCATGAGTCAGCAATTTTAGCGCATTCAGTCAATGAATCACCACTGACCACATTTACACCATCTTTAGAGTTAAAGGAGAACCATGCAGGGATTTTTATTCCTTCTTCAAGTAGCTCAGCATAAGCCTGTTGGAAAATATTAAAAAAAATATATCACAGCCAAAAATAGATTAAAATATCTACTCAACCTGGCCCATTTGACCAGTACTGAAATTGACCCGTTGAACCAAGCCTGTTACCCATCCATCCCATCTGCAGTATGAGAAACAATGGAATTTGGAGATTATAAGGTGTTTTACTAAACCTGTGCTTCAATCTTGTTTGGCACTGTTTCAAATGCTATTAAATCAGCACCAGATTCGGCTAAAACTTGAACTCTTCTCCTGTGAAAACTCTTCAAGAACTCCAGATCCATTGAATCACCATAGTCCCCGCTGTAAAATGACGGATGAATTTGAACATAAACACAAAAATCACAGATGATTCACTTGATAATAGCCGGAAGAAGTATAGCATCTTTAATGTAACAATCTGATGGTAAAATTTAAGGTACCTATATTCAGAACCATCGGCCAAATAGGCCCCATAACTCCCAACAGATGCAGCCACTAAAATAGGCCGATTCTTGAGAATTTTACCATCACTAGTAAAATTACCAGCAGAATTACAGCATCTCTCATAATATACATTTCTTGCTTCACAAGCAATATCTACACTTTTCTTAAGCATTGCCTCACTTTCTTCCTTAGAAAAGCCTTTGGCTCCAAACCCTTGAATTGTTGCCTGTCAAAATACCATTAGATTGAGCGTGTGTGTGAGTGAGAGAGAGGGATTGATGCTAATGAGGACCACTGAATTACCTGATATGAAGCTGTGATTATTATATCTGCACCAGCTTCAAGATAATCAAGGTGTACCTGCAATACAAGACAAGTGAATGCATTTATAAACTTTATCTTTACTATAAGTTTCTAAGGAGGCAAAGGGGCCAAGGGGGTCTACTTCAAAATTTCAAATCTGATAATAATAACAAACTTGCATGGTGGTTGAAATAATAATGTTTAAATAACAGAAAATGTTAGCTTGATCCAAACTGCATATCCTGCAAACAGGACCACTGAAGAAACAAGTGTTCTAATAATGATAGTAAATTCAAAAAATGGTCCATAACACAGTTGTACCTGGGCCATCATCTTAGAATGCTAACATTGCATAACATCTACCGGTTCTTTCATGCAATTTATCGCTCAAAACTACATAATTAATAATATAACCTCCCTAAAAAGCATTATGTTGACTAAACAAGACTTAAATCCAGGTTTTGGGAAGAGTTTATGAGAACTTATCAACTAAATCTGATATTATAAGCTATCTGATACTAGTTTGCGATCTAGTTATCGTGTTATCAGTATTGACCTAGAATCTACAAAATCATCAAAAGAGAGCAAACGAACCAAAAACTATGATCATTCAATAAGTTTATAAAACTTATTACAATTTACAAACAAATCTGCTCAAAATTAAATCGCAAAAAACAGATAACTCAATATATGATTATCTACAGACTACAGGTAACAAATTAACCAATACAGAAATCAGTACCTCCTTCCAACTGTAAACAAACCTAAAAACTTTTATAATAAGAAAAATAAAAAATCCAATTCCAACACCAAACAGATTTCTAGCACTTTAATTTCATATTTCCTGCACTGATAACCTAAAAGTAAGTTAGTTGGAAGCCATGGCGTTTATGCATTACTTAAGAACTTACATTTTTCTCGAAGTTTAATCACAATGAAAACTACACAGCTACGAACAGATTTAAAATTATTACAGTTATTCATCATCATTTCAATTTCTACTTCAATTAGTCAATTACTCACAGAAACGACCATAAAACGCAGTAGTGAGGGAGAGCCGATAATATACCTGACGAACAAGGTCTGTGGAAGTAAGAAGGCACTTGGCGCTCCAGAGCGGATCGTTAAGGTCAGCGCCGTGTCTCTCAAGCTCCGTCGCAAATCCGCCGTCGATAACGGCCACGCCACCGGACTTGCGGAGGAAATCAGACATCAACGTCTCGACTCTGCCGTTGTTCAGTCCCATTCTTCCGACGAGCACTGTGTATTTAGGTAAACACGAATCGAAGGTATCTCCGGCGAATGGCTACTCTTTGGACGTCGGCGGTGAATACAGTTTGGCGATCCAGTGAATCTGAAGAATAAGGACTTATAGAAAGGGTATTTACAGAAAGGGTGGTCTGTTTCAAACTACATTGACAAATAGCCCCCTTAACCTTCAGTTATTTCACTTACAGTCCCTGAGTTTTGGTTTGTAAACAATTCAGTACCTCAATTCAAGCAACTAATCCATTTTAAATTCATAAGTTTATTAATGAAATCTTGTAATGAAAAATAAATATAAGACTGATTGTATTATTCGTCTGATATAGTCTCAACTTACAAAAATTACGGACATGCTATATGAATATAGTAAAATTTATTAAAAATCGGTTCTTAATAGTTAATATTAACAAAAGTAGACAAGATAAAAATAGTGAAACTTTTTAGCTTTAAGAGTTTCTAAAATAAAGGTCCAAATATGTATAATAATATACATAAGTAGGAGAGGTTCAAATAAGAAGTGAATTTTCGTTAAAAAAAACCTAAGAAATGATTTCTTTTTTAACTGAAACGGGGTCAAACGATCTTCGATTGAGTTCATTCTAGCGGCGTTGAAACCGGCTCATCGAGGTTTTTAGGGGGTCGGGGGTTATGTTTTTTAGGGTGGGGTGGGTAGGTTTAGGTTTTTGGGTGGGTGGGGGTTGGACGATTTAGGTTTTGGGGGTGGGGTGGTTAGGTTTTTAGGTTTAGTTTTTATGGTTTAACTTTAGGGTTTACCTTTAAGGGTTTAGCTCTAGGCTTTATTTCGACGAGCCGGTTTCAACACCGTTGAAATTAGTTCAATCAGAGTTTGTTTAGCTCTAGGTTTCACGTAGCAAGCTAAAATCATTATAAGAAGCCCATACCGAACTATTGGACTATGTCATTGCTTCTTTTAGCTTTTGTATTGTATGATAACAAGAAGCTTGGATCATTAACCATGAAAACCATAATGTACACTCTTTTAGCTTTAATGCCTCTCACTTCTTTCGGCTCAGGATTTTCTGACAGTCATCTACATTGAAGTATTGGGCCAACATATGTCAGTTGTGGAGTACCGGCTAATGATCCCTTTGTCCTGACTGATGAGCCCTGTCTAGTTTGCTGCAAGGTTTTTTTGAATTCTTTTAGCGAGCATGCGGTCCATTGCAAGGAGTTACTTGGGTTTAAATATAGACATGATTTGGTCAGGGATGTTCTATGTGATATTCTTAAGTAGGCAGGAATTTTTTATAAAAAGGAGGGCCTCGTAAACTTTTTGATATATCCGCTTGAAGGGAGGTCTATTCTACGGCCAGCTGATATTCTTGTGTTTGGGTGGGTAGGGGAAAACACGCTTGTGTGGACCTTACCGGAGTGTCCCCTCTTGTGGGGGCTCAAGGACAATGGGTTTGTTACGAGCCAGACTGCATTGAAAGCAGAATAAAGCAAAGTTGCTAAACACGAGAAAACTTGTTTGGAGAATCAATCAGTACGTATTTATCCTTTTAGCTTTTGACACATTTGGCTTCCTAGCCGCGGAGGCTGTGGGATTTCTAAACAGAGTTCAGCGGGTCGTGCATAGTAATTTTTCGGGCCATAAGACCCTAAACTTTGTTTTTAGTAGTATCAGTTTTGCTATAAAAAAGGGGTTGCGGCGTAGCTTATTGCCCATTTACCTGTCACTCTGTTGTAATCGTCTTTCTTATAAATGAATATCAATTTCACAAAAAAAAAAACCTTTTTATTAGTTACCATATGTTGTCGACACGTTTGAAAATGTTGATTTTGTAACAAGTTCCTTGTTAAATATATTTTCTAAAGTCTTTCATGCATTTTGATTGATATTTTAAGAGTCGGGAAGTTTAATTCTCTTGCTTTAGATAGTTGATTTTTAATCACATTTGAATTTGAAATAAATGTTTTGATAGATGTAGTTATAAAAATATAGTCCCGAAAGAAATAAAAAAACTTAATTTTGGTATGAAAACTCAAAATTCAAAAAGCTGGTTTCTTAATGCGAATATGTATTTTCTCCATTGTTAGAAAGTGTATAAATATGATCCTACTAAGCCCGCAAGCAATTGCAAGAAAAAGCAAATGTCATTTTCTTATCCTACTAATCCCACAAGCAAGTGATTACAAAAAGTGATTCACAAAATTCATCTTATATGTTATGGATTTACTGGTGCAATATTTAAAACGATATCAAATAAGATATAAAAATCACATGATCACCCATGTAATTAACTCTATTTATTAATAAATAACATACCAAATTACTTGGGTTTTTATCAATGTTTTAAAACCGGTTTAAACCGGCCGGTAATACCGGTTGAATCGGATCTCGGCCACTAGCCCGGTGAGTTTGAACTCGGTAAGTTTGAACCCGGTAAATTGGAAAACCGGTATGTTAGTTGAACCGCCGGTATTACCGGGTTATACTGTTATGCCGGTTTTAGTTACAAGTGAAATTTTATGTTTAAAAAAAATTGTTTAAAAACATTTAAGCAATAAAACTTCTTATTTAATATTGTAGGAAACGAAAATATTTATGCTCTTGTTGATGAGGATGACGATGATGGTGAAATTTTATCTTTTAAGCAATAATGAAATTAATACATCCAACACTCCAATTAGATAAAACAATTATGCACTTTTATATAAAAAAACTTTATTGAAAAATTGAGTGCTTTTGGATTATCTTTTAGTTATGGATTAACTTTTGGATTAATTTTTATCATGGAATTATGTATTTTTGGATTATTTTTTGAGTTAGAGTTTTTTTATAAAACTATAGGTTTACTAGTCAACCCAGTTAAACCACCCGGTACAACCCGATACAACCAGTTGAACAATTTCTAAGCCTAATCCGGTACAATTTAAAAATCGGTTTTTAAAACATTGGTTTTTATCGTCATTTTTAGCCTTTAATTAGGACCAAGTTAATCATGAATTACACCAGACGTTATGGATATCACCAAAGATGAAAGTTTTCATAAAAAGTCTTTCTTCAATATTTTTTTTAATTTGCACTAACTACATGTATTTAAAATTAAAACAAAAATAAAGGTATATGTGGCATTCAACTCTTTTGCCCACTCCATGATGTTTAATTCTTCTTGTTGTGTTTGATGATGAGTGTTACACGCATCCACGTGGAGTTTTGGTGAACTCATTCTAAAGAATTCTTAACTTATAATGATAAATTAGAAAATTTTCCCCGCGCACCGTGACAGGAAATGTACCTTAAACGGTTAAGGCTGTGACATTAACATGACTAAGCATAAAAAATATGTTGTTAAATAACTTTGGATTGAAAGTTACTTTGACGCTTAAGAAAATAGATCAAACGGATTGAAAGTCACCAAGTGTACTTTTATTATTATTAGTTTTTATATAAGTAATAACCAAAGTATCTTAAGACCATGTGTAATGGTTTCACTAAAAAGTGAAAAACGTCCCGTCACGTCAGCAAGAGGGCAATCACTAAACCTAAGGTGCGTACTAGTTTCACTATCCATATATATACATATACACATATACATAACACACAACCTTGCCCATGCCTGTTGATTCGCCTCAAACCCCCCGCCCCACGCCTCCAATTACACTCTAGGAGACGGTGTTCCACGTCTAATCACGTGCTACGTTGGATCACGTTCCCTCAATCCTAAGCCGTTACACATAGTGTAATAGTTAATAACCTTGATAGCCAACTATAATTAAACCTTAATTTGTTATTCGTTGTTTACAAACGAGGGTTGACCGTTAAGCTATGATTTTGCTTATTCTTGTTGGTTAGCAAGGACGGATAGTTCCAGTAGTCGGTTCTCATGCTTACAAAAAAAAAAAATTTAAATAAACAAAAGAATTAAAGAAAAACTCACTTAGTATTTTAGGTCTTAAAAGAAAAATATTGTAATAGGATATCCCAACTAGAGGGGCACAGATCGGTTTTTTTAAACCGAACCGGTTTAACCGACTCGAACCGGTTTGGTCAAAACCGGTTAGGCCATAAACCGGTTCGGGTTAACCCTGTTTAGAAGGTGGAAAATCCCTAACTTATCAAACCGGTTACGGTTGGTTAGAAACCGGTTTGCCCTATAAACCGGTTTTAATTAAAAAAATCGAATAAATTCAAATAAATTCAATATTTTTAATAAAAATTGAAAAAAATATATATAACAAATATAAAACATAAAGTTCAACATTTATTATTATTTGGAAAGTTCAAAAATTAAAAAACATTACAAAATAAAATTATAAAATTAGAAAACATTACAAATTACAATATATATTTTTATTTTTTGGATTATTCTTGTAGAGATTAGAGAGTGTAGAGAGAGGTGTGATCAACCCTAAACACCCTCACCTATTTATATTGATTTATGGGTGCAAATGGATGGCCAAAAAGGCACCAAATGGCTATAATACCGTTTTACAACGGTAACTTATTTTCCAGCGGGTAAACCGGTTTGGACAAACCGGTCCTCAAGCCGATTCCTTCCTGGAAATCTTAAACCGGTTACAAACCGGTGGTTATGGGTTAATCCGAACCGGTTTTATTTAAATCGGTTTAACTTAAACCGGTTTTCCGGTTTGAATCGGATAAAAACGCAAACCGGTTTTTTTGTACACCTCTCTAGAGGTGCACAAACCGGGTTTTTGGCCCGAACCGGTTTCAAACCGGCCCGGACCGGTTTGAGTTGACCAAAAGTGAAACCGGTTTTGACTAAACCGGTTCGGGTATAAACCGGTTTTCCACATGTAGAATCCCGAACCTGTTGAACCGGTTCAGTTCGGTTCTGGACCGGTTCGGGTTGGTGAACCGGTTTAAACCGGTTTTATTAAAAAAAAATTTGTTTAAATATTTAACAAATAAAAACATAAAGTTCAACATTTATTCATACCGTAGGAGTTCGGAAATCACAAAACATTACAAAATTAAACATTACAATTCGACAAAAAGAAAAATATATATATATTTTTTGTTTTTTTTAATTTTAGCCGTCATTCTCGGAGTTACTAGTGGATCCTCGTAGTCTATCATCTTCGGCGAGTTCTTCATTTGTAAGTGGGCTCGCCAATCCTTGGTTGACCTCAGATTCGTGTATGAATTCTTCAACTTCAATTTCGTCTTAAAGCGAACTCCTATCTTGTCTCCTATCTACCGCATCCAAATGGTCTTTCAAGCAAATGCACATTTCCATTGCCGCGGGGGTGAGTCTAGTTCTTCGAATAGATAAAACCCTGCCACTAAGAGAAAAAACGGATTCCGAAGCTACCGTGGAAGCTTGGACGTTTAGTAAATCACGGGCCATGGCGGAAAGGACCGGAAAAGTAGATTCGTTTCCTTTCCACCACGCCAAAATATCAAAGTCCTCAAAAACATCCGGACTCATAAATGATAAAAAGTTTGTTCCCGTATACCTTCCGAGTTCGCTACTCGGGGTGGATCCTCTAGCCCGTTTAGTAAATTCATTTCTCTTTTCGTTATACAAATTTAAGTTCACATTCCTCGAGCTACTACTTGATGCGCCCGCGCCCATCGTATCATGTGGGGTTTGTGTTGTACCATATTTATGTAAATAAATATCAAACAAATCTTGCAAACATTTGTTAAAATAAGTTTTTGTTACGGTTGAAAAATGAATATCTTCGTCATTCAAATCCAAATCGTAAGTTATTTTATCAATCAAGGTTTCAACACCGTAAACATTAATTGTAGGGTTTAATGCGGCGGCACAAGTTATAACCGGAGGCATTTCTTTAAAATATTTAACAAATTTTTATTTCATCGGTTTTATCATTCTCGTAAAAAGAGTATTTTTATTTTCAAGTTCGGCTAATTTGTTACACATTAGAAATATTTGTTTAAGAGCTAAGGGACTTGTGGGGTAATAAACCCCGGATAAAAAAGTAGTGGCGGTTTTGAAAACTTCGAGCAATTCGGTTATATTTTCAAGAATGTCCCAACTCGTAGACGGAAAACTTTGAATTTTACGACGCGGTTTTGAGGAAAGCATATCATGAAAAATTGATAAAGTATCTTTTTGACGTATAGCACTATGAAACATTTTATAAGTTGAATTCCATCTTGTTGAGAGGTCCCAATTGGGACCTAAGCAAATCAAACCCGTATTGTTACATAATCTAATATATTCATGGTATCTTTTTTTACTACTACTAAAAACGTCTTTAAGCATGACTCGAAATGCATTACTTAATTCAATAACGGGTTCAACCGCAAGCCCGTCTTGCACGGCTAAGTTGATGATGTGTGCAATACATCGACTATGGAAAAAAACGCCGTTGCAAATCGGATTATATTTTAATATTAATTTTTGAACCGCATTTGTATTATTTGAGGCATTATCAAAAGATATTGAAAATAATTTATTTTGTAATTTAAATTCGGTTATTACACCATCTAAAATGTGAAATAAATTTTGACCCGTGTGCGGATATTCAAACATCTCAAACGCGATTGTACGTTTCATCATTTGCCACGTATTGGGATCAACCCAATGAGCGGTAACGCAAATATATGAGTCGGGAATACCATGTGGAGCCGACCAAACGTCGGTGGTTAAGTTCACACCGGTTTCCAATTTTTCAAAACCTAAAATTAATTCTTTTTTTGCTTTTTTCCACATTTTTAGACAATCACGTCTAAGAGTACTACGGCTTACTTGATGATAACGTGGTTGAAGGGCTTCTTGAATCATCCTCGTCACGAGCGGGTTGTCGAAGTGGTTGAATGACAAACCTCTTTGAATAACTAATTTCGCCATTTGGATCGAAGTTCCAAATTCCACCCTCGCTTGTCATAGATGATTGACCCTCACCCGGAATATTCTTCAAACTCGGACACGATTTTTCCAGATGAGTTTTTAGAGTAGAATTTGATTCCTTTTTAAAAAAACCACCATAATTTTTGCAACGAGCACGTTCCAACCCGTTAGACAACTCACATAGATCGTAGTTTGACCAAATTGCGGGGTTCCTCGTTGTTTGTATGATTTTCACAACGCTAACTTCGTTAGAGGAAACACCAAAACTTGATTCTGCAATAGCGTTTTTTTAGAGTTTTTTTGGGCGTTTTTTGAGCGTTTTCGAGCGTTTTTTATAAACGGGAGTGTAGAGAGCGGGTTTGAGAAGTATGATTTAACCAAAACACCCACTACCTATTTATAATGTGTTTGGGTGTTAAAATGGGTGAAAAAAACGGTCAAAAACGGGTCTAACGGTCAAAAAACGGCTATATAGCCGTTATCCCAACGGTTATATTTTGAAAGTTACCGTTAAACCGGTTTGACAAACCGGTTCACAAAAAACCGGTTTTATATATTTGCCTATTAAACCGGTTCATAACCGCCGGTTCATACCGGTTTGAAACCGGTTCCACTTAAACCGGTTCGTATTCGGGTCGGATTTCTTGTCGAAACCGGTTTAACTATTCCAAACCGGTTTTTTTGCCCACCTCTACACCTCTCCCAAGTTCCCAACAACATGCATGCTAGAAGTGGGCCTAATTTATGTCTTTTTAGGCTTTTATTATAGTGGGCCAATTTAAAAAAGTCCAAAAACTAATCTAAGAAATTACTATTTTCATTATTGTCCGAGTATCTTTCATACAATGGACTTAACTAATTTTGTAACGTTTTAATGAAATTTTAAATCTGTTTTATGTCAAAAACATCACCTTTAACCAACTTTCTAACAATATAGTCTTCGAAATTTTGGGTCGTAAACAGTGGCGGATCCAGGATTTTTTGTCAGCGGGTGCATAAAATGCCTTGGTCAAAACAGGTCAAATATGTCAAAAATAAACCGGTCAAAACGGGTCAAATATACAAAAAATGGACGGTCATGATGGGCCAAATCATGATAATATATTCGGCTAATTACTAAAAAGAAAATGTTTATCTTGATTATTTTTGCTTGTTTTTCATTAGATATGCAATTAAAATGAGTTATATTGTTCCAACTTCTTAGATTTAATGTTGATTTTAATAATTTCCAACATCGATAGAAAAAAAGTTCATGTTAAACTCCTATAATTCTCCGTACTTCCAACAGTTAAAAATTGAAACACTTCCTGATCGCAATAAAACTATTAAAATAACTTCTCTAAATACCTAATTTAATACTTTAGGGTTATTAAAAAATTTAAACAAAAGTTACAGGTTTACTTTGTAAGTTTTAATCAATTGATAGGGAATATGTGAAATTGTAAAAAATTCTAGTATCAAACGTGATTTTCTATACTTACAAGAGAGATTTACAATAAAAAAAATACAAGAGACTACATCAATTACTTTACAAATTTAGCTATATGCATGGAAGGGAAATAAAGAAATAATAAATATAGTTGGAACCAAATAATGGAAAGAGAGAAAATTGACCGTAATCCGGTAACTTATAACTTTTAATGTTGAAAAATTAAATCAACTCTTTGACAAATTTGTTTTCCTTTCCTTTGTCAACATGATCTTCTCCCCCTTTATCTCTTTCATCTTCATCTTCTCCATAGAGTTTGTGTTCTCCATTAAAACTTCTTGCGAAAAATCATCAAAATCTTCGGTTTCCCTTCTTTTCCTGATCTGTTTGTCGATGTCATGGGTGCCTCTCGAGTATTTGCGAAGGTGCCTACTAAAAGAAACCTAAAATTTTCTATTACTCAGATAAATTCCAGCGGGTGCCTCGCCCCCCGCTGAGCACAATGTGAATTCGCCCCTGGTCGTAAATTAAGAAATACAAGTAATAACCAAAGCAAAAAAAAAACGCAAACAAAATGTTACTTTGACGCTTAAGAAAATAGATCAAACGGATTGAAAGTCACCAAGTGTACTTTTATTATTATTAGTTTTTATATAAGTAATAACCAAAGTAACCAAAATGTTACTTTGGCGCGTCATTTTATATAAAAAACAAAGCTGTGAAGTAGTTTTGATTTTTTTTAATGGTAATACCTAGAAATTCTAGGATAATTGAGTTTTCCCGGGGCAACACCTACAACATCTAGGGCAGTCAACCCTAGGAGGAACCCCCCAACTGGGTAAACCCCCTGCGTGGCCACAAATCCTTTTTTTTTGTTGTGGCCCGGATTCGAACCCAAAACCTCCACTATGAGAAGTTTTAGGGCTATTATTGAACCAAACGGCGAACGGTGAAACATATGATAAAAGTGGATATGTAAGTTTAATTAAAGTTGACGAGAAAAAAAAAGTACTTTGTGGACAAACTTTAAATAACAAAAGTTTTGTGCTTCATTTTAAAAAAAAAACTAATAAATTATTAAATGTATGTTATAAGTTTGATTGAAGTTGAAAGGGCTATATAATAATTTTTCAATGTTTAAAGAAAAAAAACTTTGTGACCAATATTCAAAGTGCAAAAGTTTTGAGTTTTATGATTATGTTGCAAACTATTTGTAATTATATATAATTATACTTGATCTACTGTAATTTCAAGACACTTGCATGTTATATGTTTATAATCGTTGTGACTTAGATTCTATCAAACTCTAATTTAATATGACAAATTTAGCAAAAGAACATTTTATGAAACAAGCTTTCACTACTATGTCTAACACGTTGATTTAGTTATTTAAAATCGGCTTTAAAGCTTGAGCTAAAAAACCTCCATCATTTTATATTTTAGAATTTAGACCCAATTTTTTTTAAAGAAACAAAAATAACGTAATAGACATAATTATACTTCATTGCTATCATTGTAAAATGTTTTTCTTTATGGACTCTTATATATGCCAAAAAGAGAACATTTTACATACATAATGAAGAACTCGAGAAAACAACCTAATCAATATACAAATTATTATCATTATAAATACGCCTTTGACGAAAAATGTTGCCAAACGATCAATTAACATCCAACTACACATTATTGTCATTCCGAGACTCTTTTCCTGATGACCCAGTCGAAGTCTGTTTTTCAACATTCTTGTAAGCATGAAGCATAAAGTTGCAAGCTCCAACCGCCTCTCCTACCGTTAGATATATCCATTCTTGCCTGATCACCTCTATCAACTTCCCTTTGTTCATCTTCTTTATCACCTCTCCTCCCGGATTCGCCAAAACCAACTGCAAATAAATATCAAACTCAAATTCAATCATGTGTTGCTCAAATTTGATAATAAGTGCAAAATGTGATTTACACCTTTAACCCTCTTCTTTCCATAAGCTTTTTAACTTCTCCAAGCATTGTAATCCCGCTTGTATCAATATTTCCAACCGCTGCAACCACCCCAATGTTATTTTTTTAATATTCAAAATTATATAAAATTTTGATTCAACCTTTGATCACTTACCACTCAATGCAAGAATGACATATTGCAAGCTATTTTCTTCTGAACACTTCAACCTATCTTCCTCTTCATCAACCCATCTCGAAATTCTAATGAATAATAAAAAATAAAATTTTAAAAATCATAAATAAATATGACTTTTATTACTACAAATACAATAAATTGAACAAATATACCTTTCCCTCAAGTAGCTAGAGTTAGTGAAGTAAATAGGCGCATCAATTTGAAGTATTAAGATTCCTGGAACGCTTTTCGCGTTTTGGTATTGATCTATGCTCCTATAAATCGTGGAGTCGGGTATGTGACCTAGCGCCATTGTTTTAGGCCTAGAGACAAACATGAGTACCCGAAGCAACGACAATGCAACCTACATTTGTCCCATTTCAAGATGAATATAATACTAAAATATTAAAAATAAAATGCGTATTAAAAAGTATAATAGAGTAGTATACCGCGATAACTAATCCAATCTCAACACTTCCAAACACAACTCCAAAGTATGCACTCATGCATACAACAAAGTCGAATTTGTCTAGATTCCATAGGTGAATTGCTTCTTCATAATTAATAAGACCAAGCATTGCAGATATTATAATGGAAGACAGTACGACGAGTGGCGTGTAGTGAAACAATGGCGTTAAGAATAACAATGTGATCATGACTGCGATTGCCATTACAATGTTTGATACCGCGGTTTTGCATCCAGCGTTGAAGTTTACAGCCGAACGCGAAAATGGCCCTAAATATAAAATTGAATTAACAAAATATAGAAGAAACTAATATCAAACATTTGTTTAGAAGGATATAATAGTCATTTTACATACCGGTGGTGAGATAGCAAGAAGTGCATGAACCAGCAATGTTCATCATGCCAAAGGCAATCATCTCTTTGTTGCCATCAATGTTGTAATTCTTGAACATGGCAAAGCTTCTTCCAACAGCAATTCCTTCCTGTTTGAAATTACATTATTACCCCTTATGCTTTAACTACTTGTACCTTATGTATGTAATCTTGTACCGAAATTTTGGTTATTCAACTTTTGATGAAAGATTCAGTGACTAAAGTATTCTTTTCGGAGTTACAACTTATAACTTATAATTTATAAAGTTATGAGGTTTTGGAAAGGACTTGTACCCAATGTATTCCGAACCGGACCGAACAACGAATCTGCTGTCTTAAAGGTCTGTTGGTCGGACCGGATTTAAAGGTACAAGTGGTGAAGCATAAAGGACAAGTAACCGTTCGGTTAAAATAAAAGGTTTAAATATATAAAATATTCATTTTGAAATACTACATTAATCAGAAAATGAGTTTTTTTAATGAGAAATACAAAAAAAGATTTGAAATTCAGTCCGACCGGTAACCGGTCGGTTAAAATAAAAGTGGTTCAACTACACACAACTTGACTGGTTATGTGTCTGATTCCCGACAGAATATTTGAATGTTTGTACGGAACTTTGGTTTTCCAAATTTTAATCAAACATTACTCCCGTGACTGACATTGTTTTAGGCGTTTTGTGTATTTATAATTAGTTGCAAGTGGAGAGAAAATAATTGAAGGTACAAGTGGTAAAGCAGAAAGGACAAGTGACTTACAGCGAGGGCAATGACACCCGTGACTATGCCAGTTTTGATAGCCGTAGATAGGTACTGTGATCCAAAAGACAAGTCCATTATTGTAATTGGATTTAACCCTTTCTTCAATTCCCCAATCTGTAATTGTAATATCATTATAAATTAATTATTCATTTATATTCACAAATCATTAAAAGGTACCATCTTATAAAATCAACCCACCTTGTACTTTTACAAAAAGTACAAACTATCGAGTTTAACTAAAAATAAGTAGATAATTGGGAGGAAGCATGCCTCAATTATTTATTCTTGAGGATTTGTGGATAAACAATTTAAATATGTTTTATGTAGATACAGAAACTAACCACTTGAACACCGTGTTTCTCGGCGTGAGTAAGATAAACAAGAATACTTCCTAAAATCACTGATGTCAAAGGTGCCATCGCAGATATCCAAAATAGTTTTGGTCTTTTCGTGCTCTGTTCACATCAACTTTTGCATTAGCAGATGTATATTCTCATCGAATAATACACTTATATATAAAGTTTGGCATAAATAACGAGAGTTTGAAATAGAGTGACGCAAACGATTATGCGTCTAGTATATTATTATATGACTTCTATAATGTTTACTTAAAATTTTTCTATAAGAAACAACCTAGTCTCTATATATAATCATCTCACACAATTATAGTTTCATAATTCTTTTAAGTTCACAGTCTCGAAAACAATTGATAATAGGATGATTAATTGATTATTGTAAAGAGTATGACATATATATGCATTAGATTTAAAACAAAGATTAAAATAAAGTACACTTACAACATATCTAGCAACCAAGAGGTAGAACAGGAAGCAAACACCCAAAACTGCACTCTCCCATCTCCACTGCAATTATTTATTAATTAACTAGGTTAAAAATCTAGATTGAATAAAGAAAATATTAAATAATTAATAATAAAAATTACTAATCATAAAAAAAAACATTAAATGGTTGGTAATGAACAAAAAAGTAAAAAGAAAAAAATAATTTTAGGCTCAAATAATTATGACATGTGACGCAAGAACCTTGTGGGTTTGAGAGAAGACAGATTGCAAAACGGAGACAAGGTCGGTGCCATGAGTGAAGTGTTCGAGACCCAATATTCCTTTCAGCTGCTGTAAGCAAACCACCGTCGCAGCACCGCCCATAAACCCTATGATCGTCGCGTGTGACAAGAAATCCACTATAAACCCCAGCCTGCATGGATTAATTAATTAATTAATTAAACTATCATTATTTACCTTCATTTTTATGTTAATTAATTATTTAATTTCAGTGAGCAATTTAACCTCAAGATTCCTAAGGAAACTTGAAAAACTCCAGCGATGAATGTCGCCGTGAAAGCTAAGTGGAGGTATAATTTCGGGTCTTCGTTGGCGTTCACCACCGCCCCTAACATGGAGCCGATTAGCAGCGACGCCACCGCCACTGTTCCAACCGCTAAATCCTTTGAACTACCCATCATGGCATACACTAGTGGCGGAATGAAGCTCGAATCTTCAAAATTAAAAAAAAAATTCAAGTTTCATAATTATTCAATTTAAATCAAATTAAAAATAAATTAAATAATTAAAAGATTCATGTATTATCTAACTTAACTTTACAATATTTTTAACACTTATAAAAAAATTATAAAATATTGAAATACTTAATAAACTTATATGATTTTAAAGAAACAATTATTCAATTTAAAATAAATATAAAAATATAATCAATTATAATAAACAAGATTCATATATATTTTATTCATCTAACTTAATTATAAATCTTTTAACATTTATAAACTCACACACTCATCTAATATACTTCTGATTCCACTTCACAGTCCACAGCGTGACTCAAACCCTGGATCATTAGGAGAGTATGCACCATTTTACACACCAATATACCATTAAGTGATAATATAACGAGACACTCTTTGTAACTATTCTATAAATTTACCGCTATTAAAACCGCTCGTGTTTATTTGAAGATAGAAAAAGTGCGGAGAATCGAGCTTACACAGGCCGAGAATCGGCGGGAGATTAGCGAGTTTAGCGTAGCTAATCCCTTGAGGAATTGCTAAACTTGCAATGGTGATACCGGCAATTATGTCCGACTTAAAGAAACTTAAATTATAACTAGCCGCCCACTCGAAAAATGGGAACACATACTGTACTCCAAGTATGAACCTGCGTGCCGGAGGCTGGCCTTTGAACTGCCGGAGTGGGTCATCGGGGAACAACGTTTCTTTGACGGCGTTCTTCAAAGATCTTATAAACGGTTGGGGTGGCGGAATGGCAACTTTGTGTGCTGGTTGTTCGAATTTTGATGTTGGGTGATCGTAATCTCCGGTACCCATTTTGCTTGTACGGTGGCTGGTGGTTGAGAAGGCGGTGGAATGAGGCGGTCGGGGTAAGAGTGTGGAGGAGATAGGCGGAGATGGAGTAGGTTTATATATTGGTTTTTGAGTGGGGGGAGTGGGGTCATAACCGTAATGTTACTATTAGGATTGTGACACGTTTTGAATCTTGAAATGGAGACGACAATTTTTATGTTTTTAAAACCAAGTATTGAACTAAAGGTCTATGTAGTTAGTTTACTAAATTGAATAACATAATATTAGTTTTAAAAATATAAAACATAACAAAACAGAAAGAAGACAAAGTTTAGTGTATGTATTAATTACACAATTTTTTAAATATCTAACTCATACATTTTTAATTTATTTATAAATTTAAATCAATGTTTAGCATGAGACTAAACGTTCAACCACCTGACGAAGAGCGACGGTACATAAACACTGTTATATTTATATTATTGATAGATAGTTTGGGTTCGTGAGATTAATCAAGCTTAGTGTGAAAGTTCACGTGTGAGAACGTCTGTTAGAAAAAAAGTTTTAATTTAAACTTAAGTTTAGCTCGAACTCGTTTAATCGTATCTCAGTTTAAGGTTTTAGGCTTTTAGCGGACCTATATTTATGTTTAATTAATTCATAAGTGTTTTTGAATTATTTACCCCTATACCAATGGTCAGTGGACCATGGTATTGAACACAAGTTCTTGAACCTATTAGACTGGCAAGTTTGTAGTTTCTATGGTTACGCCTATAATTTCGTGAAATTTACATTGCATTTTGTTTCTTAACTACGTAGTAAAATATATTTTTTCAACCTTTTTACTTTTGTTATTTTATTTATCTATTTTTTTGTTTCGCAACTTTTTAAATATATTTAATTTCATTTATCTATTTAGTTTCTTTACTAAATTAATACATATTTTTATTTGTAGATTAGTTTATGGTATATTTATGTATTAATTTCTAAATTCTTCACATTATTTTGTTATATATACTGTATTTATGTCTATATATAAATTGATATATAAAGTTTTGGCACCGTACCTTATAATAAGTTAGATGTGTTGTTATAATATGAAAAGAGTGGTTACATTAATAAGTTCTACGAAAAAATATATGTATCGTTGTAATGAAAACTCATAATTAGAGTATGGGGAATACTCTCACATTAGAGAGCCAGGTGACATGGGAGAGCCAAGTGAGAGTACATTTTCTGTCACATGGTCACCACATCAGCGTGATAAGTTCATCACTTAAGTCTCACTTGGCAAGTGACATACCTAAGTGAGTGAAATACCATATATTTGACCATGGGAGACCCACCTAACCCCCACACCCACAATGGAGGACCCGTCCAACACCCACAAATTTTTCCCTTTCTCCCGTGAAGCCACTCACACAGACTCTCTCACCTCCCCCCCCCCCTCACGCCATAGGGGAGCGATGTTTCATATATGCTGATGGCGTGAAATCCCTCACGGGTACCCTTCCGTAAGAGAATACCACATACCCTTAAAGAAGATAACATCAGAAATAGTTCATCAAGACTCGCAATGAAAAATAACAAAATGCATCGTCTCACCACTAATCAAAATTCACTAAAAAAAATCAAAATTAAAAAGGTGGAGACATCGTCGTAATGTAACATCCTGAAAACCCGACACGTTTTATAGTATTTCGGGTTCGAGAAACGAAAGATACAAGTGACGAAGGGGTAAAGACGGGCGAACGAAATTTGGGGATGCACCCCTTAATCCTAGGCGCCACCCTAGCTACCTTCATTCTCATCATCTTCACCTACATCCTAAAGAGAGAAAAGAGAGAGCCTAGAGAGAGAAAGTTGGGAAATCAACATCTAGCCTTCCAATCTTGCTTTGGGCCTGAGTTTTAGTTGGCGACACTGATGAGTGGCAACACTGAGACCAATGACAAATTAGTCCATAACGCAAGTTATGCTGACATTGCCCATGGCTAGACTAGTGTATGGCGACACTAGTATCAAGCGACATTATTGACGACACTATGTCTGGCGACACTAGCCATAACTGATAGTTTGGCATGTTGATTTTCATGTAGATCGTATAGCAATCGACCTACCCTCCAACTTCGGATAGTTTAAATAGCCAGGTGAGTCAAGAATCCTTATTTACTCAAACAAATGTTTTATGACAAATATGTTTTACGAGTGAGACACGTATGTTTATGAAAATGAAATGTTTACGAACGAGTATGTTCATGCAATGAAAGGTTCACGAAAGAGTATGTTTATGAAATGAAACATTTACGAAATGTTATATTTATGAAATGAAACGTTTATGAAAGGTTATGTTTATGAAATGAAACGTTTACGAAAGATTATGTTTATGAAACGAAACGAATGGAAGGATATGGTTATGGAAATGAAATGTTTATGAAAGTATTTCTAAACAAGTATGAACGAAAAGGTTTATGTAATGAAGAGCTATGTTTTATGAAAAGAAAAGGGTAATGTATTGGGAATGGTTATGAAAATTTGAACTCACTCAACGTTAGCTGATTTTTAGTATGCATATCAGGTTAAGTGTAGATATATGGATAACGGACGCATGCTTGGTTTGCCGAGAAGAGTTACCCGATACTAGAAGATCTGGCATCTCATTATGTTTACGAATTTACATGGTTGAATTATTAAGACAATGTTCATCGTAACGAAGTATTTTTCGTTGCTTTAATGAATTCTATGTATAAGAAAACTATAGCTTAAGTGAGGTCTCCCGGGATCGGGGCCTCACACGTAACGAGTTAGTCCTACCGTTATAACAACATTAGCCTCGCTATTATAATCACCAATATATTTTTAAAATACCTAATAAATAAGTAACTAGTCATTTGGTTACGTCAAATATCACAAATATATGACCACAAAGTTATTTTTCCCGCTTAATTTCTCTCAACTATTTAATACTTACTTTATTCAACTATTTAATATCTTCTTTCTTCAACTATATACTGATTCCTTTATTTATACTTTTTTTAACTATATAATAATTCTTTTATATTTTTTTATTATTACTAATGATTTAAATTTTTTTATATCTTTAACCTGTGTACTACATAATTTCTAACCTAGTTGTTTTATTAAAGAGTTAAGATTTTATTTATTTAAAGTCTTAAAAGAAGTCATGTGGGGAACCATAGTAAATGTTACAATGGTCTTATGACCGTCGGACTTCCCTAAATCCGTTCTCTAACATAAAATTAGATTTACCGTTTTTTATATATATAAAAGCATTTGTTCTATCGGTATCTTAAAGTGTAAATGATGTCATTCCCCTTTAGGTCGAGGGTTTGAGTCCTTCGGTGAATAATGGTGTAAAATTATAAGTAAAATAGATTACTGTTGAAAAACTAATAAAAAGAATAGACTGAAACGTGTAGTAAATGTTGATTTGAGTAGGTTTTTTTATTAAACAAAGTGGATTAACTTTACGGAAACCAGAAGGATGCATCTTCTATAGTTAGTGGTTGTTGATGACGTGGTGAAGTTGATTGGTGTAAGTGGATTTGGCAGGCAAAGTGGCGGTTAGAGGATCCTAAAAAGATCAACAAACAACCATCATACCATAACCTTTTCAGGAAAGTTTATAGTTATATAAACTCATATACACATTAAATTTTACAAATTATGTAAAATAAATTTAAATTTTAAGGAGTTAATTACACTAATAGTTCATATAGTTTATGAAAAGTAATAGGTTTAGCTTACTATAGGTTTAAGTTCTATACTTTTAATTTTGTAATGATTTTAGGTATTAAAGTTAACCTCCGTTAGTTTTTCTGTTAAGTTTGGATAAAATGACTAAAATAAATTTTACGAAAAACTAACTAGGTTTGGGTACTAACAGTGGCGGATTTACCTTGTGGTTAGGGGGTGGGAAGGCACCCACTCAAAATAAGCTTGTTAGTGTAAACTCCTTTAGAAACTAAACTAAAAAAAATTAGGCACCCATGCATTTTATTTATAAGCACCCATGCCTAATCGTTTGAAATCCATATTGAGATCGAGGTAGATGAAGATGAAGATAGTGTACTGTTGTTCGAAAGAAAAAAAACTAAAAGAAAGATGAAGAAGACAGTTCCTTCTGGGTAAATGATGTAGTTTAAAAGGGTACCAGTGTCTTGAAAAATGAAATATATGGGGAGACGAAACTCATTTGAATATTTTATGGTATTTGTGTCTTGAAAGAGGGCAAATCTGCCTCGTGCCGCCCTATCCCTTGGAACTTGATGAAATAGAAAAAAATTAAAGTGGTTAAAAAAAACATAGTTTTCTAATGTAGTTATTAATTACATAAATACAACTTCTTGCATCACTTTTCAAGCATTGTAAATGTGGGTATAGTATTAATTAATAACTCTTCTTTTCAATTAGGTTTTATCTACTGAATTCTTAATGCGTCATCTTAGTTGTGACGAGTAAGATTGTACTTTAATTTCCCTTCAATTTGCTACCTAGTTTGACCCATTTAAACCGATCTGTTTTCATTCGTTTTGATCGACCTGTTTTCATCCGTTTTGATCGACCTGTTTTGATTGTTTTAGCCAACCTGATTTTTGTGCATCCGCTGATATAAAATCCTGGATCCACCACTGGGTACTAATATTTTAAAGTAAAAGGGCATTTTGATCATTTCACCCCAAGTTAACAGAAGTTAGTTATAATATCCAAACTTGTTACAAAATCGAAACCATAAAACCCAAATTTGTTACTTTAAAATCTTAGTACCCAAATGTAACATCCTAAATATTCATATGTTTATGATTGTGAATAAATAAATGAAATAAAGATATATGCAAAAATTATTTTAAAATTCTTTTTAAAGGTTGTGTAAATATGTAATTTATAGTCTTAGTAACAAGATATATATAAAAAAAATCCATTTTTTACATAGTACTTGTATAATTAATCCTATTAATGCCATAAGTAAAGCTTTTTGTTCTATAGATATACACGTTTTCGCTATATCATGACGTAAATTCGTAGTTAAAAGAAAAACAAAAGAGAACAGGGAAATAAAGTCGAAGAAGCACCAAGAGTGGATCATCAGTCTCCAAGTAGTGCCACGTGCACGCCTAAAATTGGATATGATTCACTGTATCTCAGGTCGGTCCATCCCACTATATCCACCGTTCGTTAACCATCGCTCAGTATTTTAAAATTCTTTTTGTCCATTTCTAAATTTTTTTACAATTAACCCCTTAAAACATTATTGTAAAGATATTATAACTTTTCGTATTTTTTAATTGTAAAATGTTATAATTTTGATTGTTTATCATCTTAACAAAGAATATTTTTCGTATACTATTTCACATTACTCCGTGAAATGCTAAATTTGAATTCAATATATATACTTTTTTGTTTAAAAAAAAAGTTCTGTTAGGGATATCCAAAATTGCTGGGGGATATTGGAATATATATCAAATAATGAAAATAAATACGAGTAAAGTAATCACTATAAAAGATATGTCAATAAATAATTATTTTACAGAATATAACACACTTTATTTAAATAAAAAATTTATATTGTAAGCGCTTATCGTATAAAAAGGATAAATATCAACAGAAAAAAGGGAAAAAAAGGTGAACTATTATTCCGTGGAAAAGGGTACAAGAATATTGTTGATAGACTGTTAAATAACTTATAATAAAGATTCCACTAAAAATAATAAACGTCTATAAGATAAACAAGAATCATATACTCCTCATGAAGAAATAAAATCATTAATATATATTTCAATAAGAATAATGACGTCTGATTTATCTACTAGTTATGTTTCAATCAGGAAATTATAAAGTTATTTATTATTGTTTTTTTGAACTGTAAATTTTTTAGTGGTACTTGAACCCATGACTTTCGTAGGTACGGATATTGTTGTTATATATAGAAAATGGGGTAACTTTTTTATTAAAATAAAATTACGATACTCACGTTATACAAGAGAAATACACGAGTACAAAACCAAATTAAAATTAAATTATGACACTCACGTTATACATGATAAATACACAAGTAAAATAACTTTATACATTTCTCCTTACAAATACGAGCTATTTATGTCTAATATATATATAAAAAAGTGGTATTATAAATTACAAGGGTTACTTAAAAATGTTTCAAAAAACCCGGCATCCTTTTATAAGGTTTAGCTTAGTGGATTAACATCATTTTGGTAACTACCCCACATCACAAGTTCACAACGTATTCACCATTCATTATATATCGGTGAATAGACTTGTATTTGTTGATGTATAAAAAATATACATATTTTCATGTTAATTACGAAATACTATAACATAAACAAATTTTCATAAGACATATTTGAAGAAGAAATAGTTGTTAATGTTCTAATTAAAACATCACACACTACATATATAAAATAAACTAGAAAAATGAAAAATAAATATTTTTATGACATGGGCACAACTAACATGGACTTTCCATGCAGATTTTTTGTCACATGGCTACATGAACTTCCCATCGAACATCCATTTGAAAACCGAAGTGGTCATGTGGATTAGTTTAAGCCATTAATTCTAATTATAGTGGAAAACTTTTCCAAAAGCAGAATAATTACAAAACTATTACGAAGAAACTGCCCTAGATATTACCTTCCTACCTTTTTTTTCTGGATGATCTAATCTTGATTGACTAATTAATCCAAATAAGTGTGGCTTTATACTGTTTATTAATGGATTCGGATGACAAGTAAAACATTTATTTTGAGGTGAATAAAATAGTTTATGAGGTTTTAGTATTTCTTTAAATCACGAGACATCCTAAACCTATTTTTAAAAATCTCGCTTTTATATTTTGAGCTCTCGACATAATAATCATTCATAAGAACTATTTGAGCCTCTAAATGATCACGTTGCACAATCATTTTTGATGAACTTTCTGGATCTTCAATCTCGTTTTCGGTTTGATGGAGGAGGGTAAAAAAAGTCAGATTCGAACTACTTGATGAGGAGGAGAGAATAAAGAGATTGCATTACATTTTTTTTAAAATAAAAGTGTTTTTGAGTAGAATGAGAGTGTATTGGAGTATAATTTGAGAGTATAATTTTGATTGTGTGAAAACAGTTTGTTAAATGGTTGTATTTATAGTGAGTTTTTTTTTAAATCAAAATTGCCGTTAGGCTCAAACGGTCATTTGTTAACGTTCATATTTCTCTCACGACGCACTACGCTGGCAAGCCCTTAAATGAAACCGCACAACGTCGTAGTGGAGGTGGCGGCGCTGTTGCCGTGGAAGCTGCACGGCGCCATGGAGGCGAGCCGTGGCGCCCCCACCACCCTAAGTAAACTAACCTAGGTCAAATGTAGAGTCCATACCCATATACCAAGCTAGTTCAAGACAAATGGCTATTGTAGTAGTGGTGAATGATAGTGACAATATAAGACCAATGATCACACGAATTGATACTGAACTGTAGCCACTGACAATGCGACTTTTGTTTTGTGGGTTTCAACGGTTATGGGTGTGTGTTTCCCGAATAATTAGAAAAGATTTGAAGGTAGTAATGTTTTTTTTATGTAATTGGAGGTGCAAATTAAAACGGAAGTCAAATCACACCCGACAATAGTATATATGTGGAAAAAAGCAAGTGAATGAAAGTCTAGTGGACTATCAAACCTTAACTCAATTATTGATCGATACAACCATCATTAGATATTAGTGATCCCAATATACAATATGACCACCTTCTAGACTTTTTTTTATGCCAAAAGAAAACTTCTTGATGACTTAAACACAAACCTACATGTTTGATGGACATAGATGGTATGTAATAAGTTTCAAGTATGAAACTGAGACCGCATGCTCTCGTGAAATGGAACAAAGTATCGATCATAAACTCTTGGAGATTCCGATGAATTAATTCCAGCAGCTCAAGAAGAGGGGAGATGTATTTACGCTATGTGTAGTGGGCAACGCCTCCACAAACTCTTCTCATTGAGCCACCTCACACATACGCACACGCTCTTCACTCAGATCGTGGTCATTCTCATAGTCCCGCCCCACACCCCTCTCACGGAGGGGTGGCGCAGCGTTCCGATTAATACATTTAATAAGAATATATAATACATGACGAATTTTAAATAAGAATATATAGATCGCCGTTTAATAAAAAAACCAATTTTAAGTATAGAACTAATCACATTAACAACTGTATATAATGCTTTAACTGTGATACATAAAGTAGTTGTATAATATCATGCATTTTTTAACCTCTCTATCATATATCTTTAAGTATTATGTATTGAAGGGCATTTTAGTCCTTTCACACATAAAGAACTAGTATGTAAATTAGTAAAATAGTTGAGGGGCTACTGTATTAAAACGAAATAAATAAATAAAATATTATAGTATTTATGATATGTATTTATTTACAATTTATGTTAGAAACATGTGTTTTACAAGAGCAGAATAAATATAATATTAAATAGTTGGTAAACATAATTTACGAATTATAAAGAAAATATTAAATAGTAATGAAGATTTAAGAACTAATAAAGGAACTATTAAATAGTTTGCAATAAAGAAAAAATAAGAAAGAAAATTTTTTTGTCTCATATAATTATGACACATCCGGTTACTTATAATTAGTTAACTATAAATAGGAAAAATTCATAAATGCATGCATAGTCTCTAGATTTTTTTTAGAAAACTATAATGTCTAACAAGAATAAATTAAGATTACGATTTCAAATATCTTTTTTCCCTACAATATAATTAAAAGAAACAATAATGGTACATAAATTATGCAATCAAAGATTAATCCAAATTACGCAACAATAAGGTTCAATTTCTTTAATCAATTCAAGTATTTTGTTTTTTTGTGTTGAATATATATTTCCACTTGTTCTTGAAATTATTGAAGTCTTGGAGTGTCGATCTCTTTTCACCTAATATCCCTTCCATTTGCATTATCATGAGGTTGAAACCCTGGACAATTGTTCTTTAGGTGCCTCCAAATTCAAACGTACAAACAAAATGACCAAACATTTCAAAGATAATTTAAAAGAATCTTGTTTGAATTCACATTTATGTATTGTATAATAAACTTTTGAAATTATTATCAATTAACATATCAAGGTCACGATAGGGTTTTCAAGAACATATAAAAATGATGAGTATACGTTAAAACGATTGAACGAAATTGATATGACTCTAGGTTGACTTATAACATGCATATGACCCATCAATGTATCATGACCTATCTTTGGTGGAGAAGAAGGCATGGAGTATAGGTCGTATGTAACCAATGGTCAATTGGTGGTCCAAATAAGGCAGACGTCTATCGAGTGGGCGAGTCTTGATCACACCACCATCTCATGCTCCTTCTTATATATCTATCCTTTACTCTTAGATGTCGTGTATTTAAATATGAGATCCTTCTTCCACTCTCCGTATGATTCAAACATATAATATTTTATGTCAAAGTTATTGAAAATACATAACAAAAGAGTTTGGTAAAAACATGAAGCAGAAAAGCTTTTACTTTCTTTTATATTTATATCTTTTACAAGTTTTATTGAAAGTCGATTCATATATTCCTTTCTAGTAATTACTTTCAACAAATATAACGACGAATTTGTCCACTTTTGTATGATGAAGCTCATGGAATGTTGTGTTTTATCTTCATGCATCTTGAAAAGAAACAGAATAATTAATTTAAGTAGAGAAGTGTGAAAACCATATTATACATGTTAGTGGTATTTGCTATATACAATATTGATGAGTGTTATATGCTTGTAAAAGTCATCTACACTAAAAAGATAACTACAAAAATACTAATAAAATGAGTGCATATATTTGCATATGTGTTTCCAACCTCAAGCAACACAATTCTACTTTGTAATTTTATTTTCTCTATGAATTGTGAATTGTTATAACACTGACGAATGTTCAAATCATATTGATAGAAAAGACAGCAATTATATAGACCACATATATGACATTTGAGTGACCTGATGTATACCGATACTTTCGTGACTAGTGAGTGACCCAAGGTTTTGGTTAGCCAATCACTTCCCCAAATTCGATTTTTTGAGTTTTATCTGATTGAGAAATTTGAGTAAACTATTGAATTGTTTCAATTTGAAAGTGATACACACGATTCTCAGAAAATCCAGGATTTGATATACGAAACCTACAAATTAAACATTTTAGTGCACTAATTTTTTCGGTCTCATTTGCTGCTCGAAGAAACAACTTACTCAGAAATTTAACCAATCATCAAATAAAATTTTTACTTCTTGAAACCTTAACTAGATATTTAGGTGACAATATTTTGTCTAACTTTTTAGAGAGGAGTGAACAGTAATGTATTTGTCCTATCCCCGCCTTTTACGTATGTGTATTTTTGGGTCAAAAATGAAAGGGAGTAGGGTGGTCAGTGGTGCACATGTATATGATGATGACATAAAGTGACGAATACAAGAATTTTTTGTATTGGGGGCAATAAAAAACGGGTCAGGTCAAAAAACAAATTGAGGGCACCGGCAATAGGCTAAAACCAGTTCACTAGATTTTCACACTTTTAACCAATATTTTCTTCTTATTTCTTCTTTTTAAATGCAGTAGACTTTTCCATCATTTTTTGCTTTTAGCAGTGCCCCCATAAATTCTTCGATTTCTCGAATTACGTGAACAAAAATTAAAAACAAAAAAAAACTGATTATGTATAGAAGATATAGAGATAGGTCGGGGTACATAAAAAGCAAAAAAAATATAAAAACAATTAACAAATAGGATTATAGAAGATAAAAAAAAGTTAAATGGAGAAGACTAAAGTCTTAAGAGCTTAGAGATTTGATTAGGCTTCAAGTTAATTAATTTTAATTTTTTAATTATACAAAAACGTCAAGATTCAGAAGACTTATTTTGTTCTAACTTCCCTCGTCGGCCCCACTGTTGAAAATTTTGTGCCCCAAAGGTCTTTAATTTTGGGCTAAAAAGTAAAAACACTAAAAGGTTTCTTTTTTTGTTAAAAAGATTATGGGCATTCACACAATTTCTTCTTCCTTTTTTTTTCTTTCCAAGAAGGTTGCTTGCACTTCCTTTTAGTAAATTAAAATATGTTTGAATTTTGCATTTCTCATGTAAAAGCGCTACGAGGGACATCCACGATTTTTTAACTTCTTTTTCAAGTTTTTTTTTCTTTTTGGTGTTCACCTAACCAGGTTAATGATATTTTTAACGTTGCGTCTACATTTTTATTTAAATTTTATTAAAACTCGGTTCGTTCCAACGCGATTTAAATTTTATTAAAAATCGGTCCGTTCCGACATGAATCGCGGGTGTAACATAATAAAGTACAACTAAAAGGCAAAAGCCCTAAAAGACCATGTCCTTTTTTAAATTAAAAAAATAACAAAAATTTAACATCGGCCTAAATGAGAATTTCATTCCCACGGAATACCCTAACAGTTTAATAATGAAAAAAATACACACTTCTATTAAATCCACTAGATTGTGACAAATTCTTATCAAATTAAGTGTGCAATTATTTGATACAAAGATTATTAGCCACATAATTTAATTACTAGAATCACTTTTCATCTTGAAAATTATATAATTTACAAGTAATAAATTAATGTTCTTAAATTTATCCGTATGAGAGTATAAAACATTGATAGATGCGAATCACATTTTAATTACATTATCCTTTCTTTTTGGCTTAATTCACCAACTTTTATATGGAGATTAATGAGTGAAAGCAATTTATACGATACAATAATATAAATAAAAAAACATACTTATAAAATAATTTATTTGATTTTTTAGATTGTAATTAAAATAGCATTTTAAAGAACAAAAAAAAATATATGGGATTTTTTTCTTTAAAAAATAATATAAAATTCATGCATCAACTTTGGTCTTGCATCATGACAATTGACAACCAAAATTCTTACAATATTCCAAAAAGCTATAGCTCTTGCCATATTTTAATCATTCTTTTTCTTTCTTGAAAATTAAAATAAACATACGGGTTTTGTAATTATTTTTGGTCCCATCTCCAACCGAATAATAGTTCTGGATCATGACCCATGCCATGTGATGATGCCGATTGCTTGACCGGGTATATGTTTAAAGGTTGAGGCCCTAGACCTTTATTAGCCCATAATCCTTTGTGTGGCTTAATTTGGATTATAATCTTTTATTAATGACACACACATATAGCCATATAGGTGAGTTATTGTTAAAAATGGGTTTAAGAGTGTTAAACATAGAAAACAAAAATATCAAAATGTGGCACGTGTCTTGTATAAGTTTACGCTTTGACGCTATAATTGACGTATTTTAAAAATCAATTTTTTTTATAAAAACTGTATTGGAACAATATATCAAACTAAAGATAAGAAATTCTTGATTTTATGGTGTAATTAAAATAATAATAATAATGAGCAATATAAAAATTATATGAGTTTAAAAAAACAGGGGAATTAAATAAAACTAAAAAATTATAGCTTTTCCTATTTTACCCCTCAGTGATATAATTTGTTATAATTGTACACTTGACACCCCTCTTACATTTCAACCATTGACCAATTCTTCATTTGATCCTTCATGTACATATACACACATGGGTAAATTACAAGGATCGTACCCGTGGTATGTAGAATTTAGGTTTGAGAAATTACGGATATTGTCCATACTGTTTAAGAATGAGCTGCAACGTATAGATAAACCCTTTAAAAAGTTAGTAGATGTACAACTATAATTACGTTTTACTATGTCCCATTGTTTAGAAGAATACTAGTAAAGTCTTGTGAGTTTTTCAGTAATATGTTATCATAATTAAAAAAAAAGGTTTAATAAATAGTAAGGTTACCCTATTTAAAGTTAACAAACTAATAGGCAAATATTCTAGACAAGTTAATGTGAATATTAATAACATGATTATGTTTGTTTGCCTTCTCATTTTTGAAGATCAATTATAATGCATCTCCAAAAGGTAATGAAGTTGACTTTGAGTGAGACCCATGCTACGTCAATTCTTCAACACACTATATCACTTTATAAATACAAAACGGCACTTGAAATTGAAATACGTAGTTGAAATATGATAAATAAACAATTTGAAACATTAAAAAGTGGGAAGGTTGAAGAAAGTGAATTAAGGACCAAAGAAAGTGGGAAGTATGGCCATGTGCAAAAAGCAACACATGTGCTCTTAAAATGTTGGGTACCTATTATCTTTTACTCACAAGTTGACCTATATATCTATTTTTGGAGGCATTTTCGGTATATGTTGAAGTATTTTCCAATTCACCGGATCGATCTAGTAGTCGGTTTTGATTACTTCTAATATTTTTAAGCTAGGACTTCACTTGTCATAAACAAGAACCCGTCAGAAAGTCTGGAGCTTTAAAAACAAATTCGAACGATCAAGTTGCTGATTTACGTGATGACGATATATATATGTGTGTGTGTGTGTGTGTGAGAGAGAGAGAGAGAGAGAGAGAGAGAGAGAGAGTTAAGTTAGAAGAAGTAATAATATAAGGATAGTAAGTTGTAAAAAGTTAAATGATTTACTGTCTTTTTAAATAATTTTATTTTTCTACTCTCTTTTTCTTCTAACAAGTTTCGTACACATGTGTATATCAACGAATTATATTGAATCTACACATGTGCATATGTTTGTAATATATGGATACATATAAATTTATTTGCACTTATACATTGTTGGCTCAATTGTTGTTTGACCCATGAATCAATCCCAACCCACGTGTTAGGGGTTTTAATGGGTAACTTAATGACCAAGCTAGGGTTATTAGGTTTTAGCATTATAAATAGATGTTACCGGGTTAGGGTTTTATAATGAGAGTTAGCGAGTTATTGTAATCAGTTTTTTGAGTTATATTTTCTGGTTATAATAAAATTCTTAGAGAGTTATTCCAATTGCAAGGTTAAGCTCTTACCCACCTATTTTTCATTGATCGGCGGTTGTGATCGACGAGAATCAGCGACAACGATGTTCGGTCTGCAATTGACGACGTAAAAGCTATTGGAGGTCTTGTGCGTTCGGCCGTTCTAAATTGGATCGGTGGTGTTGACTGTGTTTTTGGTCAACAATAAATATTGTGAAATCGTTTGTTTGTTTTTTTTGGCGAGGAAGAAAAAAAAATAATAAACATTTTTTTGTCAAAATCGTTTGTTTTGTTGACCTACCATCGAAGAAAACAAAGGAGAAGAATTTGTTTTTGCTCAAAATATTCACGTGGAGGAGGGGCCAAAACTTAGTTGGCGGTAGTCTCTTTTTGGGATTAAACAAGGAAGAAAAAAGAAAGTTTTTTTTATGGGTGATAAAGAAACTCCAAAGATAAGTGGTGGGAGCGGGAACATGACGGCGTTCCAATGTCCCATGCTTAACCCTACCAACTATATGGTATGGGCTATGCGGATGAAGATGATCATGAACGTACATAAAGTTTGGGATGCCATAGATCCGGATACGGTTGAAACTGATAAGAACAACGTGGTTACTGTGTTGTTATTTCAATCGATCCCGGAGACTACGATCTTGCAAGTGGGTAACCTAGAGACGGCTAAGGCGATTTGGGACGCGATCAGGACGCGATCAAGACGCGTAATCTAGGGGCCGATAGGGTTAAAGAGGCAAGATTGCGAACGCTCATGTCCGAGTTTGATGGAGTGAGGATGAAGGAAACGGAGACTATAGACGAGTTTGTGGCGAAGCTCTATGGTTCAGCATCAAAGGCAACGGCTTTAGGCGAGGTAATTGAGGAATCAAAGTTAGTGAAGAAGTTCCTCAAAGGCCTACCTCGGAGCAAGTACATTCAGATTGTGGCTTCGATTGAACAAGTCTTAGATCTCAAGACTATCGGGTTTGAAGATGTTGTGGGACGACTGAAAGCATACGAGGAACGGGTCAGGGAAGAAGAGGAGGAGACTGAGACCCAAGGTAAGCTTATGTTTCACAAATCAAAATTTTCAGGTTCTGGTAATCGGTGCACAAACCGAGGTTATGAGAACCAAGTAAGAAGACAAGGTCGAGATGATGATCAAGATGACGGATCAAAGAACTCGGGTCAAGGGAGAACTAATGTTCGCCAAAAAGAAAAGAAGGATATATCGCATGTTCAATGCTATCGTTGTGATAAATTCGGTCACTTCGTGTCACATTGTCCGGATCGTACAAAGAAACAGGAAGACGAAGCTGTGAGGAAACAGGAAGAGGCCAACTTGGTCGAAGTCAAGGATCCCGCTTTGTTTATGATGAGATGTGATCAAGAGACGGTTTTCCTCGTTGAAGAAAAGGTAATACCAAGATGTTTTGAGACTGAGCCAATGGAGAAAGACACTTGGTATCTCGACAACGGAGCATCGAATCACATGATTGGTAATCGTGCTTATTTTTATGATTTGAATGAACGAGTCACGGGAAAGGTGAAATTCGGAGATGGATCTTGTATTGACATTCGGGGAAAGGGGTCGGTATTGATAGAAGGGAAAACGGGGGAGCAGCGCCTGTTGACCGATGTTTACTACATCCCGAGCCTACGTAGCAACATCATAAGTCTTGGTCAAGCAACGGAAGTTAGTGTTATGAGCAACACTGGACCAGGAAGACAACAGTAGCAAAGTCGAATACAACGGTTACAACGAGTTACAGATTCACCACCCGTCTATCCGTTGGGCAACGGTTCAAACCCTAGTTACAGCTGCACCGCCGGTGGTCATAAACCGTGATCCCTTGATCACCACTCGAATGCCAAACGAGTTAGCTAGGATACGTTAATAAGACTCACGAACTCATGAGACTCACAATAAAGTTTTTGCAAATTCTCTCTGTTTTTCATTCATTCTTTTTTCTTTTGTGCAGAGAGTTAAAAAAAAAAATAAATAACTACCCATGACTCCCAATAAACAACTATTCGCATGGCATGAAATAAGGAAAGAAGTTGCTGAATTTAAAAGACAATTTAAATAAAAGAAAAACTACTAAAATTTGAAAGGAAAATTAACACGTGGGAGTCTCCTGCAATGAATGGTAGTACTTCATGGTGGCTACTCAACATGTATGGAATTGGTTTTAATCCAATTTACAAAAAACGCCCCTAGAGTTATGGTTATTTATCATGGATATTAACCCGATCGTAATCATCCTCCTCAGCTTGTGAGAAGTTTGCCCTCAAACTTGGAATACCATCTTCGTCCTCATAATACGGTCATAAATCAGCCACGTTAAATGTAGCAGATACCCCATACTCGCCCGGTAAGTCTACCATGTATGCGTTATCATTGATCTGTTCGAGAATTTCAAACGGTCCATCAGAGCGAGGGCTGAGCTTCGAGCGTCGTTTCAAAGGAAATCGCTCCTTCCGGAAATGAACCCACACTAAATCACCTGGTTCAAACTTGACAAAATGTCGCCTACGATCCACCCGCTGTTTGGCTTTGCTATTCATTCGCTAGATACGGGCTCGAACCGTGTCATGGAGCTGCTTGATATTGCTGGCTTTATCGGCTGCTTCATGACTGAATTTAGATGTCGTGTCAAGTACAACAAGGTCAAGTGGAGTGGTCGGGTTGTAGCCATACACGATTTCAAAGGGGCTGAGTTTAGTAGTGGCGTGGGGCACCCGATTGTAAGCAAACGCGGCCTGTGGCAACTGTCACACCCCGACCGATGGCGGAATCATCGAGGCGGACAATGTGATGATTGTTCAAAAGCACATGATAGCTAAAGGTTGCATAATTCATTAATTTAATTTAAAGACAACAAGATCCAAATACAATACATTCCAAATAACCTAGTCTAGTTCAAAACATTGATTTATTTAACTAGGTCCATGTTACTTAAGTGGAGAAACCTTCGGCAAGTAGTCACATATCCAAACCTGAAACATTATTTAAATCAAGTGTCAACTAAAAAGTTGGTGAGTACATAGGTTTAGTAAATCCAGTAAATAGTAGTGTAAATCGTTTTGCAACTCATTGTTTATCTTGTTAAACATAGCATAGGATGTAACATTTATTTAATCACAATTCAAACCGAGTTTGACGCGCTTGAACAGAGCACAACAGCTAAGTCCGGTATGCTTGAATATAGTTACCCACTATATCCGGTATGATTGAATATAACACGCGGTTATATCCGAGTATGCAGTAATAAACACCCTAACCGGGTGGGCTGGTCAGGCACAATAGATCTATCAATATTACAGTTGGTTGTCTTGTGTTTAAATGTATGTGCATCCAAAGAATAAGCATATAGTCTCATGTATAACACGTATAAACAATGTGAGTAGCATGTATAATGTTTCACCCCAAAACGTATAAAAATGTAAAATAGGGGCTATGTAACTCACCTGGCTAGCGGATGTTTTTAAATCCACAAGTGCGGGTGATAAGGATGTTGAAAACTAAGCACGATGAAATCCTATGTAGATAAATACGTATTATTGTATGTTTGTATGTGCGTATTCGTATTTAAATGTATATCGGTTTTATAATAATATTCCTTAATATTTATTTATAAAATATGGTAGGAATATGATAATGGTTTTGTAAAACTTTAACTTAAAAATATATATATATATTGTTTTAAACAAGTATTCATTATATTTAATGTATTTATAAATAATAATAACAAATAAAAGAAAATTCTTTATTTGACTAATCATGTTATATAGTTTAAAATTTGTTTTAACAAGTTTATTAAAAATATTGCAAGATTTATAAAAATGAGACCTTTTACATATTAAATGTATTTTAATAAGTTTATAAACATGTTACAAGATTTATAAAAATATAGGACATTTTATATATATAAAAAATGTGTTTAAACAAGTTTATAAAAATGTTGTAAGTTTTATAAAAATATTGGACATTTTATATATAAAAATGTGTTTAAACAAGTTTATAAAAATGTTGTAAGTTTTATAAAAATATTGGACATTTTATATATAAAATGTGTTTGAATAAGTTTATAAAAATATTATAAGATTTAAAAAAAAAAAAAAAATTGGAATAGTTTATAGATAAAAAGATTGTTTAATAGATTTCAAAATAAACGAACGATCAAACCGACTCGTTTTAGTCTTTAGTGTATAAAAATAATATTAAAATAAGTTAAGATAATTAAATAAAATAAAAAAAACGAAAATAGGAGCAAAATGGGGTTGGGCCGTAGGCCACCCGGATCGAACCCGCGACCTGATACACAAACACACACACGCATAACCAGCCGGGCTACTGCCCATCGCTGGTTATGTGTGTGTCGTTTAATTGATATACACGCAACCCGTGTTGGTCGCTGGTCCTCGGCAATCCGGCAACCGCGTCCGAGGAGTTGAGTTTGCTCGGTAATCCTCGAGCGATTGCCGAGATTTCGTCGGGGATTGATTACCTGATGATGACAGAAGCTAATGGACCCGAAATGAGGCTCGAACTTGGTCGCGAAGTGTCCGGTCGGCAAGGCTTTGGAACTCGAAAATGTCACAAGTGGGAATCGACTTCTGGATGGAATTAAATTTCGAAACTTTGGTCACAGCTTCTTTCAGGGACGACGAATGCCATGGTAGTCTCAATTTGGAGTGAGAGTAGACAGAGAGGGAGAATGGGGCTTGAGAAGGACCGACAATGGTTTTTATACCCGAAGTTGAATTCGATGGTGGGACACGAAATTGAGCACATCTACACACTTGTCTGGTTATGTCGAAACTGACGAGCCGTCTTGCAGACGTTGAGGTCCATCGATGAGGCCAATTCGCGGCGTTGACTTTCGAGTCAAATGAAGCGCGTGATAATTCTGATAATAAAAAGGCAAATTGGTCGGGGGCTTAGGTTCGCGTGGAGGCGACGAGCTCAGAGAGCCCTTTTTCGGCTGTCGAGGGGCAGGGGACAAGCATGTCGGAGTTCGCCGGAAAGGGGTCTTGGACCGCCGGTCTTTGCACAGGGGTGACCGGAGATGCGATACGGGTATTGGCAACTTTGGTCCCTTAGGTTTGAAAACGTTTAAAACAAACCTTAAAAATTTTTCGAACAAACCCCCTATAGAATCTGTTTTATTCCAAATAGTCCTCCGACTTTAATTTAAATACAAAATTTAATTTCTTTTTAAACTTTAATTAATTTAGATTATATTTATATATTTTATAAATCCATTTTCTTTATTAAAAACTAGTTATTTTTAAATAATTATCTTATTGAGATAATACATTAAATTATTTATTCAAATTATTAAGTTTATTTAACTTAAATTCTTTTAAACTAAATAAAATTTAAGCATATATATAATTTTATAAAACTTATGTTTTTATTTAAAATCAAACATTTTGAATGGTTAATAACATTACCATTGATTTATTTTTATAAATTATTTAATTTAATAACATAATTTATATAGTTTATAACCTTCAAATATTTAAAAATTTAAAAATGCATAAATTGAAATTTGCCAATACACCAATTTGTATAAATTTGATTAATTATAAAATGTTAATATTTACACGATAAATTCCGCAACGAAAGTTTTTGAAATGTCACAGTCTCCCCAAGTTGAAGAAATTTCGTCCCGAAATTCGATTAGCGAAGGTTATAGAAGCGGGAAAGAGATGTCAAAAGGTTTGGGATGGAATTACTTCACAAGAGAAATATTCAGCGGGGAAATATCGTATGATAACGGATGGTGGTGTTAATTCGAGTCGAGTTGATAATTAGTTGATTTAATGGTGTAATGAGATTTATGCATACAGTTGTTCATACAACGCATGAATGTAAACTACTAGGAAACAGATTTAATAATATTGGTGCCAATCACTTTGTGACATGGCATTTTCCTTTAAAACTCCATCTCACGGGTGTTCATATTTTCAAGTTTTGCAAAAACATTTTCTAAAATCCGGTCCTCCTCTTAGTACTTATGCACGGTTTATACTCGTTATATCAAGTGGGTTTATGTATAGGGTGTACCAGCGGCTAACCCACCACCCCTTTGATATACTGGGGATCCCCCGTGCATAATTACTAGGATTTAGATCATTTTAATCAAATCACCTTTCTCAATTGAAAATTGTACAATGAAATGCGTGCAATTTATAAATGTTATCACGTCTATGAGTGGTTTCATAGCACAAATATGTCTAACAATTCAAGAACCGATCCTCTTCCTAGTACTTATGCATGGTTTATACTCGTTATATCAAGTGGGTTTATGTATAGGGTGTACCAGCGGCTAACCCACCACCCCTTTGATATACCGGGGATTCCCCGTGCATAATTACTAGGATTTAGAACTTCAACAATTCAAGTAGACTTTAACAGAGCTAGCAAGTTGTATGACTAAATTTAAACATAATAGATTTGTTTCGCGAAAGTATAGGAATGAGATGAATGGTGAAAGCATAGCTGTTATATGCAATCACGGATTATAGAATTTATAGCAATGGATTTCCCATCCGCTATTACCATGATATACGAGTTATCAAAATTGGTTGGTTGTTTAGCAAATAGATGGTTAAGAGCAAGAGACACAATTTTTCTATTGGCATGAATATTGAATAAAACGGATGTATAAAGATAGTGAACAAAGGAACGTACCGTTGACAGTGTCGTCATTGGCCGGAGCCTCGTTAGCATTTATATTAAAGGCTCGTCCACGAGGACCACCTTGATTTTGAAGTCTTGGACATTGGTTCCGAAAGTGGTTTGGGTCTCCACATTCATAACAGGCCCGTCCATAGGTGATAGCGAGAGGCATTGGATGATTGCCTTGAGTAGCTTGATTAACGATAGTGCGAGCACGACAAGTAGTAACAACGTGTCCATAGCGTCCACATTTTGAGCATAGACGACATGCAGCATGCGGGGCATGGTGATACTTGCAAGTAGGGCATTGGGGAAATGAACCTACATAATTTCTCAGAATTTGACCCGTAGGAGTAACTTGGGTCACAGGTACGGCAGGAATGATGGCCGCAAAGTTTTGGGCCTTACGCTTCCTATCATGATGGGAAGATTTGGGTTCTTCATCTTTGTCGGACACGAAAGTAGCAGCTTTGTCGACCACTTTCTTGGTACCCTTCCTAGATAAGGTACTTGCTTTGACGTGATTGTCAGTCAACACAGCAGACAAACGGATAGCGTCTTCGAGAGTGGAGGGATTACTTCCCAATACGGTGTCTTGGAGCGGCATAGGCAGTCCACCTATGTATTTCTCGATTCCCCGCGCTAAGGGAGTAACCATGTGGGACACGAGCAGACTTAGTTCTTGAAAACGAGTGGTGTAAGCCAAATTCTCTCCGCTATCTTGGGTGAGATCCCAAAATTCAGCTTCGAGCTTCCTCATTTCGTTGCAAGGACAGAACTCGTCAGTCATAAGTCATTTCATTTCGTCCCAAGACATGGACATAACGGATTCGTTGCCTCGAGTACGTTTCTCACCGTTCCACCAGGTGAGTGCTCGTTTTTGGAAGACGCTGGAAGCATAACGAACTTTGAGGTTGTTGGGACAATCGCTGTTTAGGAAAGTACTCTCCATACTTTCAAACCATTGAAGAAGGCCAGTAGCACCTTCCGTCCCGAAGAATTTGGTGGGGTTGCAAGAATTGAAATGCTTGAATGTGCAGTACGGTGGGTTTGCACCATTCCCTTGCGTATTAGACCCATTACCATTGTTGTTAGCTTGGATCATTTGGCCTACTAGTTGAGTAAGTAGTGCAGCAAGGTCAACGTTGGAGTTGCTAGAGTTAGTATGTCGAGGAGGCATTCTAACACCATAAGAAAAGACAATGATATTTTAGATACGATGGATATATATGAGTTATAGCGGGAAATAATGTAAGCAGAAAAACGGGATTCATCATGACGCGTGCCAGTGCATGTGTATTTATTCTAGGTTGATGGGGAAAACTAAGTCATCTATTCCGGGTAGAACATGATGTTATAGATCATTATTCGCGTAATAGGAATTGCCGGGACTTGCATGCACTACAAATTGTTATTACGTGTGCACCCGTAATAATGATTTGTTTTGCATGTTCGTCTAGTTTTTTTCCTATTTTGCTATAATGTCCCCAGATTTTGAGTTCAAATTCGGATTGTATCCTTGCGAATACATTGACTTATCAACGTTAAGTAATTCCTCGAAACTCTCAAAGAGACATGCTTTAGCCTATAGGTAAACACTCACTTCAGGAATTCCCAGGAAAGCATACGGGTCCGTTTATTTGGATTTATACGAAATGCTTTCCTAGACAGAAAACCCAATGTACAGGTGTCACCCTTCCAGATTGCACGTGTCTTTTACTGGTTTCAGGAAATTAAGTCGTTGACGAGATTTTCAAGATTTTAATAGATTTGAGAGTCTATGAATATAAAATGTGTAGGAATGTTGCAATTTATAAGGATTAGGAGAGAGTATGGACAAGGATAAGTAGTGTATTTGTTTGCATAAGTTTGCTTGTCAAATGTGTATGTAAAGTATGTATCATGTATCAAAGTCTTGTATGTATGTGTATAAGTCTCATGTACCAAACTCGGGAAAATTCAAATAATACCTAACTACAAATAATTCATATAGCAATTTATCATTTAGCACATAACACATAAAAGGGAGTCCTAGGGTTATAGTCTAGGTCATTGTGTCTAATAACCTAATTCCCTATAACCATGGCTCTGATACCAATCTGTCACACCCCGACCGATGGCGGAATCATCGAGGCGGACAATGTGATGATTGTTCAAAAGCACATGATAGCTAAAGGTTGCATAATTCATTAATTTAATTTAAAGACAACAAGATCCAAATACAATACATTCCAAATAACCTAGTCTAGTTCAAAACATTGATTTATTTAACTAGGTCCATGTTACTTAAGTGGAGAAACCTTCGGCAAGTAGTCACATATCCAAACCTGAAACATTATTTAAATCAAGTGTCAACTAAAAAGTTGGTGAGTACATAGGTTTAGTAAATCCAGTAAATAGTAGTGTAAATCGTTTTGCAACTCATTGTTTATCTTGTTAAACATAGCATAGGATGTAACATTTATTTAATCACAATTCAAACCGAGTTTGACGCGCTTGAACAGAGCACAACAGCTAAGTCCGGTATGCTTGAATATAGTTACCCACTATATCCGGTATGATTGAATATAACACGCGGTTATATCCGAGTATGCAGTAATAAACACCCTAACCGGGTGGGCTGGTCAGGCACAATAGATCTATCAATATTACAGTTGGTTGTCTTGTGTTTAAATGTATGTGCATCCAAAGAATAAGCATATAGTCTCATGTATAACACGTATAAACAATGTGAGTAGCATGTATAATGTTTCACCCCAAAACGTATAAAAATGTAAAATAGGGGCTATGTAACTCACCTGGCTAGCGGATGTTTTTAAATCCACAAGTGCGGGTGATAAGGATGTTGAAAACTAAGCACGATGAAATCCTATGTAGATAAATACGTATTATTGTATGTTTGTATGTGCGTATTCGTATTTAAATGTATATCGGTTTTATAATAATATTCCTTAATATTTATTTATAAAATATGGTAGGAATATGATAATGGTTTTGTAAAACTTTAACTTAAAAATATATATATATATTGTTTTAAACAAGTATTCATTATATTTAATGTATTTATAAATAATAATAACAAATAAAAGAAAATTCTTTATTTGACTAATCATGTTATATAGTTTAAAATTTGTTTTAACAAGTTTATTAAAAATATTGCAAGATTTATAAAAATGAGACCTTTTACATATTAAATGTATTTTAATAAGTTTATAAACATGTTACAAGATTTATAAAAATATAGGACATTTTATATATATAAAAAATGTGTTTAAACAAGTTTATAAAAATGTTGTAAGTTTTATAAAAATATTGGACATTTTATATATAAAAATGTGTTTAAACAAGTTTATAAAAATGTTGTAAGTTTTATAAAAATATTGGACATTTTATATATAAAATGTGTTTGAATAAGTTTATAAAAATATTATAAGATTTAAAAAAAAAAAAAAAAATTGGAATAGTTTATAGATAAAAAGATTGTTTAATAGATTTCAAAATAAACGAACGATCAAACCGACTCGTTTTAGTCTTTAGTGTATAAAAATAATATTAAAATAAGTTAAGATAATTAAATAAAATAAAAAAAACGAAAATAGGAGCAAAATGGGGTTGGGCCGTAGGCCACCCGGATCGAACCCGCGACCTGATACACAAACACACACACGCATAACCAGCCGGGCTACTGCCCATCGCTGGTTATGTGTGTGTCGTTTAATTGATATACACGCAACCCGTGTTGGTCGCTGGTCCTCGGCAATCCGGCAACCGCGTCCGAGGAGTTGAGTTTGCTCGGTAATCCTCGAGCGATTGCCGAGATTTCGTCGGGGATTGATTACCTGATGATGACAGAAGCTAATGGACCCGAAATGAGGCTCGAACTTGGTCGCGAAGTGTCCGGTCGGCAAGGCTTTGGAACTCGAAAATGTCACAAGTGGGAATCGACTTCTGGATGGAATTAAACTTCGAAACTTTGGTCACAGCTTCTTTCAGGGACGACGAATGCCATGGTAGTCTCAATTTGGAGTGAGAGTAGACAGAGAGGGAGAATGGGGCTTGAGAAGGACCGACAATGGTTTTTATACCCGAAGTTGAATTCGATGGTGGGACACGAAATTGAGCACATCTACACACTTGTCTGGTTATGTCGAAACTGACGAGCCGTCTTGCAGACGTTGAGGTCCATCGATGAGGCCAATTCGCGGCGTTGACTTTCGAGTCAAATGAAGCGCGTGATAATTCTGATAATAAAAAGGCAAATTGGTCGGGGGCTTAGGTTCGCGTGGAGGCGACGAGCTCAGAGAGCCCTTTTTCGGCTGTCGAGGGGCAGGGGACAAGCATGTCGGAGTTCGCCGGAAAGGGGTCTTGGACCGCCGGTCTTTGCACAGGGGTGACCGGAGATGCGATACGGGTATTGGCAACTTTGGTCCCTTAGGTTTGAAAACGTTTAAAACAAACCTTAAAAAATTTTCGAACAAACCCCCTATAGAATCTGTTTTATTCCAAATAGTCCTCCGACTTTAATTTAAATACAAAATTTAATTTCTTTTTAAACTTTAATTAATTTAGATTATATTTATATATTTTATAAATCCATTTTCTTTATTAAAAACTAGTTATTTTTAAATAATTATCTTATTGAGATAATACATTAAATTATTTATTCAAATTATTAAGTTTATTTAACTTAAATTCTTTTAAACTAAATAAAATTTAAGCATATATATAATTTTATAAAACTTATGTTTTTATTTAAAATCAAACATTTTGAATGGTTAATAACATTACCATTGATTTATTTTTATAAATTATTTAATTTAATAACATAATTTATATAGTTTATAACCTTCAAATATTTAAAAATTTAAAAATGCATAAATTGAAATTTGCCAATACACCAATTTGTATAAATTTGATTAATTATAAAATGTTAATATTTACACGATAAATTCCGCAACGAAAGTTTTTGAAATGTCACAGCAACACATCTTCCCAGCTACGAATATGCTTCTTGACCAACACACGAAGTAGAGTGCCCAATGTACGGTTTGTAACTTCAGTTTTCCCGTCAGTTTGTGGGTGACTAGAGGTACTGAACTTGATTTTGGTACCGAATTTCTTCCACAAAGTGAGCCAAAAGTGACTAAGAAACTTGGTGTCACGGTCACTCACCATCGATTTGGGTATCCCATGCAAACGTACAACATCCTTGAAGTATAAGTTAGCGATTTGCACCGCATCGTGGGTAGTGTGGCAAGCAATGAAGTGCGCCATTTTTTAAAACCGGTCTACGACAACCATAATAGAATCAGAATGTCGCTGACTGCGGGGCAGTCCGATGATAAAATCAAGGCTAACGTCTTCCCATTGGGCATGTGGAACCGGTAGGGGAAGATGCAATCCTTGACTCAAAACATGACTTTTAGCTCGTTAGCAAACTAAGCAACGTTTAATGAGATATTCGACATCTCGCTTAACCCGTGGCCAAAAGAAGTAGCTGCTAAGGACCTCTACTGTTTTCTCGATACCAAAATGGGCTGCTAGGCCACCTTCATGAACTTCTTTGATAAATACTTCCTGAATAGGATGTTGTGGAATACAAAAGCGAGTGCCCTTGAGAAGATAGCCTTCTAGGATGTGAAAATCTGCGCAAGGATGATTAGTACATGTTGCATATAAGTTGCCAAAATCAGTATCAGTAGGGTAGTACTCTTTGAACAACTCAAATCCAATGATCTTGGAGTGTAAGGTGGTCAAGAGCAGATGCCTACGAGAGAGCGCATCAGCTCCCTTGTTCATAATCCCAGCCTTGTGTTTGATGGTGAAAGTGAAAGATTGAAGGAACTCGACACATTTAGCATGTCGGGCCTGCAACTTATGTTGCCCTTGAATGTATTTGAGAGCTTCATGATCCGAATGTAAGATAAATTCTTTAGCGATTAAATAGTGTTGCCAATGATCTAAGGCCCGAACCAATGCATAAAACTCTTTATCGTAGGTGGAGTAACGGCATTTGGCTTCGTTGAGTTTTTCACTAAAGAAAGCAACAGGTCGACCTTGTTGTGATAATACCGCTCCAATGCCTAGACCCGAGGCGTCACATTCAACTTCGAAGATGTCATCGAATTTGGGCAAGGCTAGAACCGGGGTTGTGGTGAGGCGTTGCTTAATGTCTTCAAAAGAAGCTTGAGCTTGGTGGTTCCAACTAAAAGACTTTTGTTTGAGTACTTCAGTCAAAGGGGCCACAATGGTGCTGAAATGTTTGACGAACCTTCTTTTCATCGACAGAAATTCCATCCGCAGAAATAATATACCCAAGAAAAATAACTTGTGTTGAAAAGAAATGGCATTTAGCAAGATTACTATACAAGCACTCCTTGGCCAAGGTGGCAAACACTTTTCGTAGGTGTTCCAGGTGTTCTTCTTCCGTTTTGCTATACACGAGTATATCGTCAAAATAGACCACAACAAATCGTCCTAAGAACGGCTTCAAGGTTTGATTCATTAATCGCATAAACGTGCTCAGCGCATTTGATAACCCAAACGGCATTACCAACCATCCATATAGGCCGTCCTTAGTTTTAAAAGCTGTTTTCCACTCATCCCCCTCATAAATTCGTATTTGATGATAGCCACTACGCAAGTCAATTTTTGAAAACACAACAGCCCCATAGAGTTCATCTAGCAGGTCGTTTAACCGGGGAATCGGGAAACGATACTTGATTGTGATTTTGTTTATGGCGCGGCTATCAATGCACATGCGCCACTCGCCATTTTGTTTAGGCACTAGTAGGGTCGGAACGGCGCAAGGGCTTAGTGACTCTCGAATCAACCCTTTCATTAATAGTTCCTCAACTTGTTTTCTGATTTCGTTGGATTCTTTTGGGTTAGATCGGTAAGCGGGTTTGTTGGGTAGAATGGATCCAGGTACAAGGTCAATTTTGTGTTGTATGTTGCGGAGAGGTGGTAAGCCTGGTGGGATTGCGGTAGGGAAGACGTGGGTGAACTGATCAAGTAATACCTGGCTTTGATACCAGATGTTATGAGCAACACTAGACCAGGAAGACAACAGTAGCAAAGTCGAATACAACGGTTACAACGAGTTACAGATTCACCACCCGTCTATCCGTTGGGCAACGCTTCAAACCCCAGTTACAGCTGCACCGCCGGTGGTCATAAACCGTGATCCCTTGATCACCACTCGAATGCCAAACGAGTTAGCTAGGATACGTTAATAAGACTCACAAACTCATGAGACTCACAATAAAGTTTCTGCAAATTCTCTTTGTTTTTCATTCATTCCTTTTTCTTTTGTACGGAGAGTTCAAAAAAAAATTAACTACCCATGACTCCCACTAAACAACTATTTGCATGGCATGAAATAAGGAAAGAAGTTGCTGAATTTAAAAGACAATTTAAATAAAAGAAAAACTACTAAAATTTGAAAGGAAAATTAACACGTGGGAGTCTCCTGCAATGAATGGTAGTACTTCATGGTGGCTGCTCAACATGCATGGAATTGGTTTTAACCCAATTTACAAAAACGCCCCTGGAGTTATGGTTATTATCATGGATAATACCCCGATCGTCATCAGTTGGATGAGACATCCACATGAAACATGATTTGCTAACCATTCATGAAGATACATGTAAGCTTTTGATGAAGGTGACAAGGGCCAAGAACCGTCTATACAAGATTAGTATCAAGATAAGAAGTCCCGATGTAAAAGCTAGCATTGGAAAGTACGAGTCAGATTCCAATCAAAGATTCAAGTTTCGAAGTTCAATGTCCAAGGAAGAAAATTCAAGAATACAAAGGAAAAGTCAAGCAAGTGATTCAAGTCCAAGGAAGGACATGTAGTGATCATAAGAAGCATGTGTTTGTTCAAGATAAGAGGAGCCCGAAGAACAATGCAAGAGATCAAGAAGTACCTAGGGAGAATCAAGACAAAGATGACAAGATTGAAGTTGAATACGCGCCTATTTCAAGTCGAAAATTAGGGGGTGATTCGGATACAACAATTGGTGGGTGATTGTTGGCTCAATTGTTGTTTGGCCCATGAATCAAGCCCAACCCACGTGTTAGGGGTTTTAATGGGTAACTTAATGACCAAGTTAAGGTTATTAGGTTTTAATATTATAAATAGATGTTACCGGGTTAGGGTTTTATAATGAGAGTTAGCGAGTTATTGTAATCAGTTTTTTGAGTTATATTTTCTGGTTATAATAAAATTCTTGAAGAGTTATTCCAATTATCGCTTGTTTCGGTTGAGTTATAATCGATTCAATCCTTGATACATATATCATATATCAGTTCAAGTATACTCACATAAAAATGACATATTTTAACAGTAATGTTAGAATTTTAGAGAAATCTCGTAGTTTTCGCATTATGTTTATGTATTTAACCCTTCATTATAGTTATAACCAACACTTTTGATTATTTTATTTGATGTTAATCTTTTCATTGTGTTGTTTCCGATTTTCAAATTGTATGATTCTACTACTTGTTACTTTAAGCAGAATACTCTCTTAACTTAAAGCAATTTCACACCTTTTATTTCAAATGTGCAAAGGTTTGATGGTGAATTGCCTTCCAAGATACAATGAAGCAACATATGTAGATTTATAATAAACTCTTGAACAATAGAGAAGATATCCGGATAAACTATTGAGATTTTAAGGATTTCGATTATACAAAATCTTACTTCTATAGCAATAAGATGGTTTGTATTTCTTGTATAAGAAAGAGAGTTTTAGTGAGGATTTGTGTTGAATGGGATGCCAAAAATGAAATGGGAGAGGTTTCGTGAATCATCACACTCCTTCACTTTTCGCATGAGTTTCACATGTGAACCATGGCACTGTTTTCGCTGGTCTGATGTGCGAAGCATCATTACTCTTATATCATCTGTTCAACCAGTCGCTGACGCGAGCCACCATGACCGTTCATTTGTTTCACATGTGAACCGTTGTGATTTCAGCGAACCATTGCATTTGTTCACGAATCAACACATCTATTCACATGTTTCTCAGTAAACCATATTCCAAACTCTTCTCTTTTACTTCCTAAGACTCGAAAACATTTATTTTGAAATTATTTTCCCAACACATTGTATATGAATCACACTATTTTCGATTTTGTTATCTCGTCCTGCTCGATCATCGAATTGAATTATGCCCATGCAAAATGCATTCCCAAAGTATAATTGTTTACTTTTTTCAGTGTGACTACGGTACCTGTACACATGAAGGAGTGAAGGCACACCAATTCTTCAACTCATGATTTACAATTTCTTAAAACTTCATTAAATAAATGATGCTACTTCAACATTATATAACTTAGAAACATAAAATGGGAAGGTGAAGATGATAAATACAAAAGAAATTTTTCTTTAAATTTTTCTGAAATAAATTTATATTAATTTTTTTTATATTTCTTTAATATGAAATTGTTTGTCTTAATTTCGATATTTAATAAATAAATAAATAAAATTGACAATAAAAATAAATTAAATAACTTACACATAAAAAAATCATACATTTAGTCAAAGAAGATATCCGGATAAACTAGTGAAATTAAAGAAGATACGCGGATAAACTACGTTAAAGAAGATATCCGGATAACCCCGATTAACTGAATCTTATTAGGGTTAGTATTTGGGTTTGATTACATTTACAAAAAAAAACCGATTAATCCGACCCGAAACCCGATGAACACCCTATGCCATCCCCATACCGTAAACCTTAAAGTTCAAAATTGATCTCATACACGTCCCGTCCCAGTATACCCACCCCATACACGCCCCCAAATGTTTCAAATTTCAGGTTTTTAGAACTGTGTTTAAGTTTTTATGTGATCCATACACTATGGTGGTAAAGATGAGCTTTTAATACTACTTTTCCTGCAAAAATATCAAATTATCGAAAGTAAAAACAATTAGGTTATTAGATTAATAACTAATTACTATGATAATCTTTTTTAATCATATATCAAATAGGCTTCACAAATTTTGAGCAATGAACAAACAGCCTACCCAGAAAATCTCAAACAAAGTTCAAAACTAAGCCCAACAATTTTAGAGATCTTTATATTTATATATCCTAAAAGCGACCACTTAGTATATATAAGGTCTTACGCCTATTCATAACTTTGCGTGGGAGTATTAACTAACATTAACAACTTTTAACTGTCACCAGCAATGAAGGCGGTAAGCATCGCCATGAAAAGATTGACGATATCAAGATACAAAATAACTGCAGCCCAGATGTACTCATCATACGTATACCGTTTGATTAGATTATCAGTGTCATAGACTATGTATCCACAGAAGATTATTGCAGCTAAACACCCATATATCATGTGTGAAATCTTACCCAGAGGAAAAAATATCTGAAATAACAAAAAAAGTTAACGCATAAATAAGAAAAGCTAGAAACAAGAAACTAAAACTATTGTAATCATAGCCGAATAACCGGAAAAACCAACTAAGAAATAGATGGTTTAGTTATAAATTTTTTATATGGTTCGGTTATAGTTATATGTATAAACAACCGAACTAGTTGAACCTAACCAACATTTAAACAAACCTTTTATACTTTTTACTTCTATATATAATATGTTTTATTTCTGGAAAAGTTTTGCTGTAATTTTCATTTTTAGAAAATAACATATTAGTTGTCGCTTTATAAATTAAAATGTTCATTAAAATTATATTTCATCAAATATATAGTTTGATGAATAACCGAACAACTTATAACCGAAACCGGTCGGGTAAAGGATTCTAAAAACCAAAACATTGGGTTTAGGTAACGTGTTAGCCTATAACCAAACTGACCCAACCCATGCTCGCCTGTGAAGTCACAACTCATGCAAGGAGGATGACCCACGAACCTGAATGAGGGCAAAGACGAGAAGCACCATAAGGGCACCGAACAAGAAAGGGCCCAAGAAATTGAAGTCATAACCTCTCTTGGCAGCCCAAAATGTGAACAAAGTGAGACTCACAACCACCACTGCTGTCAAAATTACCGCTTCCGGTAACACCTTTCCTGCAATATCCTCAAACAATCCGGCAATCTGTTCTATCAATTCTTTCCTAGAAGGTATAAATTGTTCAATTTCAATTGGTTTCTATGGCTGAAATTATCATCATCAGTTAGAAGAAATTTCTTCTTGCTGTAATGAATAATTTCTATTTTCTTCTGAGAATATGAAACTAAACATGCATAATAAACCTGGAAAACATGAATTGACAGAAATGTTGTGTGTAGGCTTACCACTACCGAGAGTGCATGTCAAACCGACTACAAAAGCAAGAAACACGGTGAAGATGCCGAGAAGGATATAGTTTATAAGATGACTCTGATGATGGTAATTCAATGCCCACATGGCTGTACAACAAAAACAACACATCAATTCAACAAAGATGTAATGAAATTATAACACAGAAACCCTAGCGAATTCACGATTGCACAGGTTTAATTAAACCAGATTAACACAACACCTCAATTCAACAAAGATCTAACTATATCAAACGAAACTATAACACAAAAACCCTAGCGATTTCACGATTAATCGATTACACATGTTTAATTACACCAGAAATAACACAAATGCTGCATATATTTATGATTACACAGAAATTAGAACACAAGAAGTCAAAAACCCTGGCGAACTCAACAAAAGCAACACGTCAATTCAACAAAATTATAACACGAGAATCCTAGAGAATTCACGATTGCACAGGTTTAATTACTCCAGAAATAACACAAATGCTGCCTATGAATCAAACGATTAATATATTTATGAAACAATTGTTACGCATAAATTAGAACACAAAAATATCACTGATTCACAATTACACAGAATCAAACGAGAATAACAGTAACACGGATAAATCAAACAAAGTTGATTCTATAACTTACTAATGAACGGTATAACTTACTAATGAACGGCGTGACGACGAGAAGCAAAAAACAAACCGATCCACCTCTAGTAGTTGTTAAGAAAGTGGCAATAGGATGATACCAGAAAAGAGTAGCAGCAACAGCGACGGTGAGAAGCAACTGTATCGCGACGATTGAGTAAATCTTACGAATAAACGACCACCGGAGTTCCGGCGTCTCCGACATCTTCGGGTACAACGCTCCAGTTTGTCCATTCTCCAAGTCGGTCTTCGCGAACGGCGGTTGGTTAGACATCTTGGTGAAATTCCGACGATTCGACTCAAAATTGAGAAACTAGGGTTTGTGATTGGGCAAATGAGAAGGTATTCAAGAAACTCAAGTTAATGAAGAGGAAATTAGGGGGGTTTTCATAAAGGTGGTAACGGAAGTTTTCCGTTTTCGACGAAGCTTGGAACCAGCACTCTTTTCGTAAAAGGCATCAAAAGATAACACGCGGTATACTATTATCCTAAATACCATACCGCGTCTTATACTTGTTAAGAAAACCCGTTCGAAAAGTACTCGCTTAAAATATGTTTGGTTACAAATAGGCGGACCGAGCTTGATTCAGCTTGTAAACAACCGACCTCGAGCTAGCCATGGCTTGGCTTGGTTCGGCATGTTAGCTCGCTTATTTGGCTCGTACAATCTAAGTGTAGCAGTTAATTATTGTATATTTTCAAAAACTCGAAGGTTCTACGTCCAAAACCTAGCACATTTATTCCTTATTTCCTTCCCTTACGCTTCTATCAAACATTGCCAATTTATATAATCTTAAACTTTCTTTTTTTCCCTGTAAATGTTAGTTCCACATCGTTTGATTCAAAAAAAAAACTTGTAAACCGACTTGAAAATAAACCAAAAACACTAACTGAGCCAAGCTGACTCAGATTTGAGCTCAATATTTTCAACTCAAGGTGAGCTAGCTTGGCTTGTAAACGAGCCGAGTTTGAGCTGACCTTGGCTCAGCTCATTTATAACTCTAGTCGTTATAGCATCAATAACATATAGCATCAATAACATAAAAAAAAACCGTTATAGATTAATATGAACAATACCTCTATTTTCAAAAGTATCATCTCTCTAATTTATCATCGTTCAATAACACCTTTATATTTTTATTTTATCACAATCTTTTATCTTTATTTTTCAAAACTAAAAAAATTATTATAATAAACTATTTAATTTTTAATTTCGTATTGTCAGTTTACTACATTATGTCTAAATGGTATGTAACTAAAAATAAAAAGATAAAATAAAATATATTTAATGATTAGAAAATTTGGGGAAAATATTAAAAATTTGAAATTTTAACACTTCTCTAATTTATAAAAAATTTATGCATATATTTTTTAAAAGTTTAAAAATATGTAAATATAAATATTTATAAACTACTAGTTATAATTTAATAGAAACAAACATATCTAGTAAAATTCTACTCAACGAGTAGGATGAAATTATGGCAAACCTTATGAGATGTAAAGCATGTATACAGTATACGCAGTGATTACCCATTCGACTGAAACTCTAACTCTATCAAACTTGCACTTCACTTGTGAAAAACACGACTAAGGGGATGTTTGGTAGCCTCTTAATGATTCCATTAAGAGGCTACCTTTGAATCGTTCAGAGGTAAAGGGTGTTTGTTTCACTGACAGCCCACCTCTTAATGGTTCGTTTTACCTCTTAATGGTTCAGCTGAAAAACCATGCTGAACCATTCAGACCTCTTAATGATTCAGCACTTAATGGTTCAGCACTTGCCAAACAGCCCCTAAGACCAACTTTCTTCGCTGGAACCAATTGGTCATGTTTCATTTTTGTATTTGAAGGGTGAAAGATCTGATAATAATAATAAGAATTATAATATTGGGTCTTTGGTTTCTATGTTTGTCAAGCCTTTATTTGGGGCTATGAATGAACCAAACAAATGGGTACAATCTGGTGCAGCAATGTGTATGGCTAAATTTGTGGAAATGGTTTCGATCCATCTGTTTTGGCTTTCCAAAAGCTTTGCAGTAGGATGTTCAAGTTTCTAACTAGCCCTAATTTCTTAGTAAATGGCATTTACTAAATGCTGCTCTTTTGCCAATGGCTTCAAGCCTTTCTCTGGTTGGTTAGGTCAAAAGACCAATTGGTCAAATATAAACATAACGGACAATTTCTGAAATTACCTTTAGTTTAAGGACAAAACCTGAAATTTGGTATAAAAATAAATGATGAAAAATGTAATTTGTTCTTAGTTTTGGAAACCGCTTATACAAGAGCGATGAGTTGACTATATTGTATATAACATTGCAAAACATCTGTATATTAAAACACATGTTTTCGAAAACACAACCACTTAGTATATATAACGTCTTACATCTATTCATAACGATGCGTGCAAGTATTAACAAACATCAACAACTTTCAGCTCTCAGCCGCGCTGAAGACAGTAAGCAACGCCATGAAAAGATTGATGACATCAAGATACAAAGAAACCGCAGCCCAAATGTACTCATCATACGTGTACCGTTTGATCAGATTATCAGTGTCATAGACTATGTATCCACAGAAGATTATAGCGGCCAAACACCCGTATATCATAACCGAAAACTTACCCAGAGGAAAGAATATCTGCAACAACAAAAATTAAGACATCAATAAGAAATGTTGGAAACAAAAAACTAAAACTATGGTGGTCACACTCACACTCACAACTCACGAACCTGAATGAGCCCAAAGACGAGAAGCACCATAAGGGCACCGAGTAAGAACGGGCCTAAGAAATTGAAGTCATAACCTCTCTTGGCAGCCCAAAATGTGAACAAGGTGAGACTCACAACCACCACTGTCGTCAAAATAGTCGCTTCGAGTATCACCTTTCCTGCAATCCTCAACAATTAAGCAATCTGTTCTATCCAATGTTGTTAAGAATGGGTTGAACCGATTCAATTGTTCGCCACGCTTGAGTACTTCTTTTATGAAAAATACAAACATACCAAAAAAAACCTTTCCTCCATCCCAAGGGTGGATCAAACATGTAACAATTTACTATTTAAATTTTATACATTATACAAATATTTGAGTAAAGTGTCATTTTCGTCCTTTTGTTTGTCCATTTTAGCCACTTTAATCCAAAAACTATTTTTCTAGCTTTTTCGTCACTGACTTTTCAAAATCTATCCAACTCCGTCTATATTTTAACGTTAAATCAGAGACAATTTGGTCTTTTCAATATCCTTCTTGAATGCCATAGAGAGTATAAGGCAATTGAAAATACTAGATTGTCCTTGATTTAACGTTAAAATATAGACAGAGTTAGTCAGGTGGATGAAAATGGCTAGATTTTGAAAAGTTAGTGACAAAAAAGCTAAAAAAAAGTTTTTGGATTAAAGTATCTAAACCACATACAAAAATGACACTTTACTCTAAATATTTTTTTTTAAATTAATTATGATGTAATCTGGTTTTTTAAGCTCGGTTCAAGCGGTCGGACATGGATAGTTTGATACCATGCCCGGTTTTAAAAAATTTCATAGGAAGTATCAATAGTTTCCTAGAAAGGTATCAATTGTGTCATTTGAATAGATTTGTATCCATTAAAATTGTCATCAGTTAAAAAGCAAATGCTATGTGTTACCGAGAATTTGAAATTAGACACGCATTAAACCTGGAAAATGTGAACTGACGGAAATGTTGAGAGTAGGCTTACCGCTAGTGAAAGCACAAGACAAACCGACTGTGAAAGCAAGAGAGACGGTGAAAATGCCAAGAAACACATAGTTGATAGGATGACGTTGATGATAGTAATACAATGGGCATAAGGCTGTACGTACAACAAAACAACACGTCAATTCAATAAAAATAGACCTGTAAACAAATCAAACGTTAAGTAACTATTCGGTGAAAAGTTGTTTTATGATTATTCATTTAATAAACGAACAGACATGATCATAAATTTCTGTTTATTTAGTTAAACGAACGAACACGAACGAATGTTCCCATCGTTCAGTTATGTTCATGAACGTTAGTATATATTCGTTCATTTATGTTAGTTTATTTACCCGTCGTTCATTTATGTTCATGAACGTTAGTTTATGTTCGTTCATTTACATTCGTTTATTTACGTTCAAATATTTCATGTTCGTCCATTTACGTTCATTTAAATCTTAATTCAAATTATATTTATTACTAATATTGCTTCACGATTAGTTTGATTTTCTAATTGTAATTTCGAATTTAATTTAGATCTCTTTGCGTTACTTTCGAAAATGTTAGATGTATGTATTTTAAAATTTAACGTGGAAATTTATTTTTACTTTTAATTTGTGTTCGTGTGTTTATATTTGTTTGTGTTAGTTTAAGTTCGTGAATCATTCTTTTAGAATATTAACGAACGAACATAAACAAGAAAATCTATTCATTTAAGTCAGTGTGTTTATTCATCTGTTTGATTAAAGTTAAGTAAACGAACACCGCCACCAAAACGAACACACAGCATTAAACCTAAACAAAATTATAACTCAAAAACCCCCAGCGAAATTGATATTATAACTTACTAATGAACGGCGTGATGAAGAGAAGAATATAACAAGCCAATCCACCTCTGGTAGTTGTTAAGAAAGTGGCAATAGGATGATACGAGACAACGAAAGCACCAACAGCGACGGTGAGAAGCAACTGTATCGCGACGATGGAGTAAATCTTACGGATGAACGACCACCGGAGTTCCGGCGTCTCCGACATCTTCTGGTACAGCATTCCAGTTTGTCCAGTCTCCAAGTCGGTCTTCGCGAACGGCGGTTGGTTCAACATCTTGACGTAAAATTCCGGCGATTTGATTCGGAATTGAGAAATTAGGGCTTTTTCAAACAAATTCTGAAGTTAGAGAGTAATTAGCACGCGATTTAAAGCAAATGTTTTCCGTTTTCCACGAAGCTTGAAATTGGAATCTTTTTCATAAAGAACATTTAAAAAAGATATACAACAATAAAAATGAAATATATTTAATGTTTATGAGAATCGAGTTAATTTAATTATCGACAAATTTATTTTGATATTAGTTCTCCACTTGTATGTATTTATATTTGTGAAGTAATAACATTTTTTTATATATTTTTTAATAGTAACTTTTACTCTAAATATCATCTAATTCTGAAGCATTTAAACATACATTATATTTGTGGTGCAATGTCACTAAGTCATAAGACCATGAGTGTTACGTTATGTAACCGTAAAATTTACTCTTTATTTACCGTAGTATATCTTGTGAACATTATATAAAAGTTCTTATTCGGCTCATGATTCTTTATTTAAAATTGATTTTATATTAAACACATCAATAATAAATCAAACCTCAGACCAGAACATGTTTCGCATACTTGTTATAATTGTCCCCTACTTGGATTTAGACCACATGAGTTGTTTAATATCAAACTAACTTTTAACAAAGAATCATGAAAACCACACAAAAACACACGCATATTAGACGACTATGTAGCGTGATAACAAGACCTCGTAGGTAAAGTAAAAAAAGAGATGAAGCATGGTCCAAAGCTAAGTACATGGGAGATGTTTTGGTTGAGGTTCTTGAGGACGGACATTGGCCCTCTTTTTTTTCTTTCGTTTTCTAAATACCAACTTTTATTGTTTTTATATACATACTTATTGAAACTTGAACAATAACAATTTAACAAAATTAAAAATTTATAAGAGTAGGAATTTATAAAATGCATGCATTTATATAATTAAGAATTTTAAACTTCATAAACTATTTTTTTAATATGACATTTGCGTTTAATTATGTAATATTTAGATGAGATTAATTTCTTTTATTTTTTATATATGATATTAAAAACCAAATTAGTAGAAGAAATAGTAAACTAAAAAGTTAAATGCAAAACTGGGGCGAGCAAGATTTTTGGCTGCTGCTATCCGAGAATTTTCAATATTTGAATTGAAGGTTCATACTCTCAAACTTATTTGATCTTATAAACTTATATAGTTTTCTCGAATAAATTGTGAATTTTCTAAAATACTATTATATAAGAACTTATAAGAACATTCAAAACAAAAACTTACAAGAACATCCAAATACGATTGGATTAAAAAGAGCATAGGCAGACAATCATCCAATTACAAGCAAAAGCAACCAACAAGTAAACCGAATTGGTAGTATATATACGAGAATTATGCCACAATTTCCCCAAAATCCTTGCTAAAAATAAAATAAAAAACTTTATAAAATAAAAAACTTCCGAATGCGACCAATATATTCATTCATATATATAACGTCTTACATCTATTCTACAAATTCCATCAAAACCATTAAGCTATCAACTGTCAGCAGCTCTGAAGACAGTAAGCAACGCCATGAAAAGATTAATGACATCAAGATACAAAGCAACCGCAGCCCAAATGTACTCGTCATACGTGTACCGTTTGATCAGGTTATCAGTGTCATAGACTATGTATCCACAGAAGATTATAGCGGCCAAACACCCGTATATCATAACCGAAATCTTACCCAGAGGAAAGAATATCTGCAAAAATGAAAAAAAAAATTTCAAGAAATTGAAAGTTTAAAACTATTGGTGTTCATGCAAGGAGGGTGACCCACGAACCTGAATGAGGGCAAAGATGAAAAGAACCATGATGGCACCGAATAAGAATGGGCCCAAGAAATTGAAGTCATAACCTCTCTTGGCGGCCCAAAATGTGAACAAAGTGAGGCTCACAACCACCACTGCTGTCAAAATTACAGCTTCCAATATCACCTTTCCTGCAATCAAATCAATATCCTCAACAATTCACCAACCTTTTTCTATAAATGTTGTTCAAACCAATCCCTTTCAATTTACATGAGTTCAAACCGCACTGACCGGTGGCAACCGGACACACAACCGGTTCGGCTGTGTAGTTGAACAGCTGCTATTTGAATCGGGTGAACCGGACCGGTTAGTCTCACCTGATTTTCTGAATCTTTTTTTTACTTCTATCTAGAAAAAAACTCATTTTCTTGTTAATTTAGTATTTCAAGTTGTTCCATTTTCAAATTAATCTATAATTTAGTGTTTCAAGTTTATTTAACTTGATATGCCATTAAAATTGAAAATTTAGATAAAACAAAAAATATATTTTATATTTTGTATCTTTATACAAAGTTTAAAATTTTAAATCATCTATGACGTCATCCGGTTCTTACATCCTCTAAAACAACCGGTTTGCTACCTGTTTCCGGTTGTAAAAACATTGGTGACAGCTAGACAAGTGAACTTCATTTCTTAGAGTATATAAGACTTGTACTTCATAATATATTAATACTTTTGATACATTATCTATTTAAGACAAACAATAATATAGTGTTTAAATTTTCGGTAATATAAATCAAAATTAATCAAGTAGAGGCTTAATTACCGCTAGTGAAAGCACAAGTCAAACCGACTGCAAAAGCAAGAGAGACGGTGAAGATGCCGAGAAGCACATAGTTGACAGGATGACGCTGATGATAGTAATACAATGGGCATAAGGCTGCAGTACAACAATAATAACACAGATTTAATCAAATCATGAAATCAAACCACATTATAACAGAAACGAAATTATAACCCTAGCGAATTCACGCGAACGAAATTAGAACACAAAAATCTCACTAAATTAACAATCGCAGAGGATGAAATTGAAACGATAACTTACTAATGAACGGCGTGATGATGAGAAGAATGTAACAAGCCAATCCACCGCTGGTAGTTGTTAAGAAAGTGACGATAGGATGATAGGAGACGACGATAGCACCAACAGCGACGGTGAGAAGCAACTGTATCGCAACAATGGAGTAGATCTTACGAATGAAGGACCAGCGGAGTTCCGGCGACTCCAACATCATCGGGTACAGCGTTCGGTTTGGTCCAGTCTCCAAGTCGGTCTTCGCAAATGGCGATTGGTTCCACATGTTGATGAAATTCCGGCGATTGGAGTTAGAATTGAGAGGTTAGGGTTTCTGGTTGGATGATTGAGAAGGTATTGGAACAAATGCTGAAGTTGATGATGAAGAAATTAGGGGATTCGAAGCGGTTATAAGGCGATTGCGAGTGGTTTTCAGAGGAAGCGAGAAACTTCTTGAGTTTTATAGTGGCGTACACCCGTGGTTTCCTGCCACGTGTCTCAATATAAGCTATCCGTTATCTAGAGTTTTCTGGGTCAGTCTTGTTTTCTTTGTTATTAACTCAGGTTACTGTATTTTAAAAAAAAAAACGTTGGGTTATAGTTTAAAAACTTTAGGTTCAGAAGGTTGATAAGCAAATATTAAATACTTAATAATAAATATTTAGAAATTATTATAAAAAAGTTTAGAAATTAATGAAAATAAAAAATAGTAATAAAGATTTAGAAAATATTATTAATTAATAAAGATTTAAACTAAATGAAGTATTAAATAGTTGCTAAAAAAATATTAAATGGTTAGTAATGAAATAAATAAGCTAGAAAATGATTATTTGGCTCATAGAATTGTGGTATGTAGCGTAACTATTTACTTGTTTATTATATATATATATATATATATATATATGTAAGGACATGTTCAATTGATAACCATAATTTTGGCGAGAATCATGCATTCTACACAAATGTATGTAGCGTCCTTACTTTATTTATGCAAAAATGCATACATGCATCCTTACATTTGTATAGAAATACACGGTTCTTTTGGTTCACGTCAAAATTATGGTTCTTAATTGAACATGTCCCTATATATGTATATCTTATTTTATATTAACATTAATAAGCAACGCGATAAACAACGGTTGTTGCATTGATGTTTTAACATGTGTATGAAGTGTTTACTCTAGTGGTTTAGTTTCCACCTTAGGGGTTGCGGTATACCTCCGTGAAACAACCACACGAGTCTATGTGACACCCTCACTTTGTGAAAACACCGTCCCTTCTTCACGTGAGGCTTGACATGAGAATTCTCACAGGAGGGATGGGAAGAGAGAGAGAGAGTAGTGATTGGGTGTGATATGTGTGAGGCACTTGAACACTACCCCCTCCCCAAATAAGACGTGAGAGGGCTCACCTCACGGAGATGTATAGCAGATGTCATTACCTATCTAAGGTTGCATACTTGGATGTTCAATCCTTAGCTACACGGTTTATTTGTTTTTTCACCCATTTTTTGTTACGTACCCATGTTCTCAAAGTCCTATTTTTCTGCATGAATATTGTTTCTTGTTTATCCATGTCTGCACGTTTATTTCATAGCATGATTTCCTTTATTTAGGTTAGTGGTTTTCCCATATTTATATTAGTTATTTCCCTCCATGTTTTGTAAGCCTTTAAAAGGCATGTTTGCTTATGTGATATGCATGAATGAAATTATGAATTTAGTCTAAAAACTCTTTAAATATTCTCCTGGTCATTTCTAATTTTCATTATGTTTATCTTAACCCAATCGGTACTTATTAGTACCGGTAATTGATTGGCCTAAGAAAATAGAAGAAAACTTGAGAGAAATTTAGAGAAGAATCTTGAGACTAATTCATAATTTTTCATTCATAAAAATCAAATTATAGACTCTTTTGCATAATAAATAGATGAAAATAAAGTTGCTAACTACCCATGACCCCATAGGTCATAACTCACGTAAATAGAACATACACATTGCATAAACAACTTTGACCACTATTATTAACCAACTACTATTACCTACTACACCTTCAATTAATTAGAAAACACAATCTAAACCTCTTAGACATTAATATGGAGGCACGTATCATTTTTCTTGTTGGGCTTTCAATTACAACTTTTATCACTAAAATGGAAAATTATTAAATGTCAGATCAAATATGTAGACTTCCAACAAAAGTGAGATGTGTCATAAACGAAGGAAAATTTTCCATTTTGGTCACTAAAATAAAAAAAAAATTAAATGCAGATCATATTGATTGACGTATGCTAATTGCCAAAGACTCAAGTTTCTCTTTAATGAAGTAGACCTTCAACAAAAGCAAAGTCCAAGTAAAAAAAACAAGATCTGAGCACTCAAGTAAATAAAACATTTCACATAAACTTTAGATCTTGTTTAAAATAAAACGTAAGACCGGTAATTTAAAATTTTTTAATTCTTTTTTAAACGACGAAAGGTGTATATAAAATAACTAACAAGAAGCTAGCAAAAGAGTTGCATCACATCACATGAAAAAAGTTAAATGTGCTAGAAAAAACATCAACCACCCCACACCGGATATTGATACAAACCACATTTTAAAACAAATTAAATACAAAACTAAACGGGTTAAACATGAACCTCAAACCCGTTTGAATTGTATTTTTATGCCGTGCCATAAATCCACACTTAATTTTAATACATCTCTCGATTTCTTATTAAGTTCATTTTTGTTACCATAATATGCAGTAAACCATGATGAAATACGTTAGAAAAACCTCATCAATTAGACATTATCAGATTCAGATACTACCGGAATGAAGGAATAAAAAACAAATCATATTATTGATACAAAAGTGAGAAACTAAACCAGTTTCTATTTCGGTTTAAAGCAGAAATATATATACAGAACCTATAAAACAAACATTTACGAATGCGATAAATGCGTGGTCTAAATTTGACAAGTTCGCCTCAAAAACCATGAACCTGGAAACAAATTAAGGATTGTAGGAGAAAATAACTAAAAAGGTAACATCTTGAAGTATATTCAAATGTTCACAACTTCACTACTTTAATCAGAGTTCTTAATCATACTTTAATATATTATTTATTTTAAGAAATATTAAACGAATATATACAAATATGTCAAATGTAAACTCCCATTTTGCCAGTTACTGTGAAAGCAAAGGAAAACAGTATCTGTTGAACATTGTGTATATCATTGTGTTGATTGGTGTGTAAAATAAGGATGCCTCAAAGCATCATCAACGGTCAATCGATCCTCCTGCGTTTCAGTTACTAATAATTATCGTGGCGAAATTAAAATACAAAAGCATGTAAAATAAAGGGGTGTTTGGGATTGCTTATTAAAAGTATTTATAAATAATTAATGTGTTAATTGTGGTTACAACAACAATAAAGATCTTTAGAGAAAAACAGTTGAGGTTTAAGAATTAAAAATTCATTTAGACAAACTTCAACCCGTTTGGCATGTTCCCCTTTTAAATATTATTTAACCCGTTTGAGATAAGACACAGCGTGACCCAATTATGAGTAAATGGGTCGAAATTGCCACCTTTATTATTAATAAACCTTTTCATAAAAACTTACCGGATCCCATACTAATAGTTGGCGTACTAATCTCAGAGCCCAAACGTTCGGAAACCTGCTTAGAAAAGGAAAAAGAAGAAAACATTAATGTAAGAAGCCATGGTTAAATATGAATAATCATATTATGAACTATGATAAGGTGATCGAACCCAAACCAACCCTATTTTAAGAGGATCTCTGCTCTTAATCTGACTTGAAAAGAATTCCTCAGAGCATTTCCATGAAGCTGGTGAACCCGATCTCTAAATCCAAATATAAAACTTAATTAGTACACAACTTTACAAAGCAATTCCTTAAAACAAGAGTTAAAAGTACAATAGAGGGGGCGGTTTTGACTCATTTATTTGTGAATGGGTCGATTTAAATTACACTTAACGGATCAACCAAGTAAGAAAGTAGCTCAAAGTGTATTTTCAATGCAAAAACCTCCAAATTCATTTTATTCAAAAAAATAAAAAAAAAATACTACCATCGATATAATGCAATTTTTGTTATTGAATTTAACACGCTAATTGTTTACATATAATTTAAATTTTGTGGACAATAAGTGTTTTAGGTCAACCCAGCCAACCCCGACTAGTACAGAAATTTAAATGTTTTGGGTCAACCCATTACCCAACCAGCCCCACCGGACAAACTTTGTCACCTTCAGTTTTACACAACTGTATACAAATTTCACTTTCCTTTCTGAAATTTATGAGGGAATTCAACTACAGCACATAGCCTTAAAAAAAACATGGTTGTTGATATTAATAATATACTGTCGTCCCACTATAAAATAATGCATTACGATGATAAAATAGTTCAAACCCAAGCAAAATGCTTTATTGACCCTTTTTTTGGTATGCATGTAGAAAGTGTAAGTTTAGAAAATAAAGGATCAACTAACCTTCCCATTGTGACCCCAAGATAGCAGATGATTTGCTGAACTCCCCGGAAGCAAAATGCATAATTCCATAAATGACCTTAGTCTGCCACCTCAGCAAATAACCAACTGTCAAGCTTAACAAGCAAGTACAAAGAACAACCAACACTTGGAAAAAAACGAGAAAAAAGTGGGGCAGATAATGGGTCAAAAAGATGACTTTTGAACGTGTCACTCCGACCCAGAACACTTTTTTCCAAACTTTTAATTCTTCTATATATAATAAGCATAAATATGATTATAAAAACCATATAAAATTCAAGAATGATATGTTTTTTCAAAGAATAGGATTTAGGAGGTTTTACTCTCATAAATAAATTGAATGTATATACCTTTTTGAACCTTTTCCTTTTTAGCTAACTTTTTAAATTTATGTTACCCATTTGACCATTAAATAAAAAATTTATATATTTATTTTATTTTGTGCTAGATAGGAGTTACTTATAAGCGAGCTCCTTCAATCCTTCATTCCAGCCTTCAAGATGTTGTTCCAAAAGAGCACGCGTTATGGCATCTATTTGAAACACATTTGGTGATCCTATAATCAACTCTAAGATCACAACACCAACACTCCACATATCATACCTATCAACAATTCAACATACAACAATAATAACAAAATAAAATTGGGACAATCTAACAGAACTTATCAAGGAAATGGAATTCATTTAGTAGTCTGGAAATTTTCACAATGAGAGGATATAGAGGCAGAAAATTGGCTGGCTGGGTAACATGTCAAAACGTGTAATCATTTTCTATGGTTCACGTTGACCTGAAAAAGGTTTTTTTACTGATTTTTATCTTTTATACAAAAAATAGTGTTCAGCTATGATTACAAAATTTTATTGTTTCAATAATAATCTTTTTTTAATAAAGTGATTAAAAAGGTTTCATGCATTAAAATAATATTTAGGTGATTTCAACCCGTTCGACATGTTTCCTTTTTAGCTATTTCTTATGAAATAATGTATACATAGGCCACCATGTATCCAAAAGTTTCCACTAAGGCCACTTAAATACTAAAATAATTTTAGAAGCCATCCAAGTATCAATCTGGTTTCGTTCATGCCAATTCTAACAAAACTTGAAACAATTATAAAATGACAATACCCCTAAACTTAATCTTTTGTCGCTTTAAATGACAAATTCACAAATCAACTAATATATGTTTTTGACAATCCATCTAGAGTTGAAGCTTTTGAGAATAACAGGTGGCATTTTTGTGACATTTACAACTCAAGATGTGACTGAAGCTTTCAAATATAAAGGCAAATGTTCCATTTTAGAATTTTCTGGCAAGTTTTTTTTTTGCCAGAATCGACATAACTGAAACCAAATTGATACTTGGGCGGCCTCTAAAATTTGTTAATAGTTAGACGGCATTAACAAAAACTTTTGAATACTTGGGCAGCCAATGTATATACATTACTCCTTTCACGTTTGAGATAAAACACAACCCAAGTTGACCCATTCGTAATTAAATGGGTCGAAATTGCCACTTGTAATTTTTGTACTAACAAGATATAGAAGCCGTACTTTGTAGTTATGCTTGCTGGCCCATGATACCAGGTAGCATTCAGAAAAGCTTCTGGAGGCATGTACTCGTAAGTTTGTTCATCCCTGATGAAGACAAGAAATGAATAAGAAATTATACACTTTATCTGCATTAAAATAAAATTAAAATGCCATGGGAAGAAGGTAAAATGACATATATTACACTGAAGTTTCTAACATTTAGTATTTAGGTATAATTAAGATATAAAATCTAATTTAAATAGATGAAAAAAATATATATAAAAAAACAAACCGTAAGGCGGCAATTTGCTTAGACATGTACCCATAAAAAAGTTACATTGAGATGCAATAATATCAAAAGCTTTCTTGACTTTCAAATGATGATATACTAAACCCGTAACCCAAAAAAAAAGATATACAAAGGAAAGGCAAAATCGACCACATCCAAATTGATACTCAATATATAATCCATACCCACAAATTGTTTTACTGCTTTTCCTTTCTTGGGATAATATTCCCACGTATTTATTATCAACAAAGTTAAATGCTGTTTTTGATCTAGAAAGTACCAACACAAACGAGGTTAAGAAGGGAAAACCTAACAAAGAATATAAATTCTTTTCGGAAATTTTAAAATGACAAAACCGGCATAACTTCATACCATCATGTTTTTAAATGTATAGCTTCACAAAAGCAATGGAATAAAAATTACAAATACCTAGAAGGTCCAGCAGCCCCATATAAATGCTTTATGGTAAATTCATCCATTGCACTGCCAAAGTCAATAATGCGCCTTGTGACACAAGGAAAAGAAACAAACGATTAGATTGTAAATATCATCATATTACCATGGGTCAAAGTCAACATATAAGGAATAAAAATTACTGTGAAATACATTTTAGTGATATAAGTCTCATTTTCACTAGGGCTTCCTTTTAAGCATCTTCCAGAATCCTGATCTTCAAAGCAAACGATCATATTCTCTTGAAAAAGAAAAATGCATTCCAAGTCAGAACATACACTAAAAAAACAAAAGTTAAATCACAAAGATGTAATATCACAAACACAACTCCAAGATGTAGAATTCTCAAAACATTTATGTAGGTTAAAATTATAAATTAGAAGTCATGTGCATAAAATAAAAGGGTAAACACCATCATAGATGAAAACAAGAAACACAATCTAAGTTGCACTTTTGCTTAGAAGGCAGTAATATTCTCACCAGGTTTAATATCCCTGTGGGTGATGTTACGATCATGACAGGATTGAAGTGCCATTAACTGATGAAAAATAAGAAACACAGTGAAATGTTAGACCAGTAAATGACTCAGAGTGCACCAGCTAAAACATTGCAACACTGATTAAAAAATATAAGCCTGCAGATTACTAAATAGACACTTAGTGACCTTCAGAACTTTCAAGGAAAGAAAAGAGCAAAATGGGTGCGGATCAAAACTGGCATTTTGTGTCCGAGTTGGGTTAAGTTGACCCAAAATACTGTCCTAAATTTTAAGTTTTATATAGATAATTAGCATGTCAAATATGATTAAAAACTATTATGAACAACAATCTATTTTTTTAACATAATGACTTAGGAGGTTTTTTATGCATTAAACAACACTTTGGAGACTTTTGACCCGTTTCCTTTAAAGCTAAGTTTTTAAAATAACCCATACCCGTTAGATATGAAAATATCACGAATCGACCCATTCATAAGTAAATGGCCAAAACTGAGACCTTTAATGATCATAGAAAAAGAATTCTAACAAGAATTAGCAAACACACCGACTGCATTATAAGACATCAAGTCACCTTTTAAGTAGGGGTGGGAAAATGGTTTCAGATCAAAATGGGTAATTTGTGTATAGACCAGGTTGAGTTTACCAGGAACACTTTCTGTCCAAAACCTTAATCTTTATGTAAAATAATTTGTGAGTCATATATGATAAAAGTAACTAAATTATTCAATAACGATCTAATTTTTTAACAAAATGATGTAGGTGGTTTTATGCATCAAACAACACTCTGTATTTTCAACCAGTTCAACCCATTAGACATGTTTCTTGTTAAGCAATTTTTTTGACACCCAATAGAGAGAAAACACAACCCGAATTGATCGAAAATCTCTGACAACAATCAGAAAAAACATACCAACTGCCATATGAGACTTTTCATTTCCTCTTGGCCCGCTTCTGTGGTCTTCAACCAACGCCACCATTTTGAGGGATGCAGTATACGAACATGTTTAATGTGATCATAATTTTCATTATCTGTGCCATCACTACTTCCAATATCGTCTGCTGTATACAAAAGTTTTGATAAAGAAATACCTTCATGGTGAAATACAAGCCATATCTCATTTGACTTTGACTCAAAAGACTCAATATATCTTGCAATATGCTTCAGCCCTTCTTCATAAGCAACATGTGGCTGTCTTTTCTTTCTTGAGGGCATATGATCTGGAGTGACTGATTCATCCATTCTTAAAAAATTATACGGGTATGGATAAGGGTATGAATCCTTTACTAATAATGTACCACCCAAATATGAAGAGGCGTTTAGAAAAAGTTCACCAAAATACTTCTCTCGTATACCGCTTAAGTAAACTGTGTTGCCCCTTTCTACCTGTTTTCAGTTTATGACATTTCATTAATTCCGAAACCATATGATAGAAAAAAGAGAAATGTAGAGAGAAAGGATGTAACTTGTATCATTTAAGTATGTGGAAAGGTACAGCACAAGGCTTCTATTTCTGGTAAAATACAGAAAAATCAAAGTACATAAAAGTCAACCAACTGACTGACGAAATATTGCCATATGGTAACCCTCTTTAATAATTTGGACTTTGATGACTATAGTTGAATTGATTATATACATTTTCCTGGCTACATACAGATTCATGAAATTTAAATCATATTCAATAGTAGTTTCAAGAAGGATGTTGTATCACTCAATACTCGTTTGTAATGAAAAACCAAGCTAATAACTTGTCTAAAAGCTAGAACATAAGCATTTATGAAGGCTAACATGACATAAGTAATGGCTGGAAATTACTTATGTGAAAGGATTTTGAACAGCTATCTTTTTGAACAATAATTTATACAGACTAGAATAAGTGTGAAAGGATTTCGCTGTAAAAGATGCACGGAAAGGACCAAGAAAACAAATGAATCCAACAGTTAATTGGGATTACCATTATACGCTTCAGAATGAAAATGTTATCATTGGACGGACCAGAAGTTCCATTTTCAGTGCCATGATGAGTGGTATGAAATTGGAAAGTTTTGTTTTTCACACTCTGTTCCGAATCATTGCTTTTCATGAGATAATCCCAATGAAAAGCTACCCAAACTTCTCCATATGATCCACGATCAAATCTTTTTTTCAGTATATACCTATAAGAAGTTATACAAAAAAAATAACAATCACAAACTGCTAAAAAGATTAGATATTAAGGGAAAAACTAGAAAGAGCGTCAATTTTGCATGTGAGAGATACAGAGTTAGATCCCAGCATTTGCATAATTGCATTGAATCGATATTTTCTGTTCAGACGAAAACCTAACAAGAACAAAAAATAAAAAAAAATAACAAAAAGAAACCTTGTGTTAGGATTGATGCCCTCAAAAGATTCTTGATTCTGTTTGACATTATCTGTAGGGAGTGATTCTAAAAGACCCAAAAAACTTGCAAGACCCTCGGGATTAATGCACTGATCTCTATCCCCGCCACTAGATCTCCCAAAGTGTAAGCACATCATCTGTTCACGGTATACATTTAAAGGTCCGCCTGATTTTACATAAGAAATTATAAACACATTATACATCCATAGTTATTGTCTAAGTAGCATGATATGCATTTAAAGTAGAGGAGGCAATTTTAACCATTTACCTATGAATGATTCGATTAGGGTTGTATTTTATCTCAAACGGGTCAAATAAAAAAAACTAGATGAAAGAGAAAAGGGAGTGGGAGTCACCCAAATTCCAGATTTAATGAATACAGCCTCTTAAATTGTTTTGACTCAGATTAGAATGCAATTGTAATAACTTTTGTAATCATAGTTGACACGTTAACAATATGTTAAAAAAAAGTATGGTTGGGTAAACACATCCTGACATGTTTCAATACAATACTAAAAAAACCAGATTCAACCTGTTACCTAACCCGCCCAGCCTGCCCATCTTGCCACTTGTAATATACATGTTTCCATTTGTGCATGCAATGATACTGACCAGGATGCCGATCACCATTAAAGAACGGAAAATAAGAAGAAAAAAGAGATATAGAAAATAATTTAAATGAACTGAACTAACCAAAATTATGATTAAGCATGTCAGGTAAGGCTTGCAGTGAACCATGTATAGAATCCTGCTCATCTTTTGAAATCCAGAATGTGCAGTCATCATTTTCATTTAGGCTCTCGGATAGATAGAAATATCCGTAAGTGTCTTGTTTTCCTTCAACCTAGTGCAAAAGTTCCAAAAAAAAAACATCACTCGCAATTTCCAGCCAATACTATAGGGGTTGGTAGCATAGTTAATACTTAATAATAGAGTTTGAAACATAAGAGGCTGGCTAAATATTAAAACTAATGATGGTTTATTTATAGAAATACATTAGAACCAAATAACACATTAACACAAAAGATTAACCTTACCAATAAACGCCCGAACTTGTCAATAACTGAATCACCATTCTCCGACCCTACAAGTACAAGATTTTTCCATCAGCAAACAATAGTAAAAAAAATTAATCAGGGTGACAAACAACTAAATGGTCAGCAAAAAAACCATATCCAGCTAAAAAGTGAAATGTGGAACATACAATTATTTAGGTATAACATTTATGTACTAATCAGAAACAGATTCCACTTTGGTAATTAAGGGAATAAGAAATTGGAAATTCCATACTACATTGTGTAACAAGTGGAGATAAGAATCTATCATAGCACATGGAATAACTGCAGCAAATGGATCGATTTGGGTTATATTTTATCCCCAACGGACGGGTCAAAAGTTGCCCAAAGTGTATATTTAATTCCTAATTTCCTATGACCAACTAATTCGCTTTATTTAAAAAAGATTATTGTTGTAATAATATATTTTTTGTGACCATATAACTATTTTACCAAAATTTAGACAAAAAGTGTTTCTGGTCAACCCATCCCATTTCGGTATGTACCAAAAAATTACAATTTGGCTTGTTACTCAACCCGCCCATTTTGCCACCTCTAATTTGCAGTTTCATATGTTAAACATCTTAGTGGTGTGGAGCAACTAAAATATACATTTCCACAAGTTCTGGTACACAGGAATAAATACAAATGATTTTAACTTGAACCATTCACCAATGCCATATGTTTAATTAAAAATGTAAAAAGTTGAAATAGTAAAATTACCAGAATGTCCCTCCACGTAATTCTGCAGTCCAACTTCTCGGGATCGTCTACTAGGCAGAGTGTCCAGCCCAAATGGAACTACAACAGCTGCCACATTATCCATACTGCCATTTTCAAGAGCAGTATCAACAATGCAATCGGCTAATGAGTATGAACAAGAAGGACTGTACTGTAATTCCAGGGGAGCATGAGTATGTAATTCCCAGAATAGATCACAGACATCCTGTGGCCCCAGCTTTTCAAGAACACCATCAGAAGCAGCCACCAAATAACTATCATTAGCTGTCAGAGGTTGCCAATCTGTCACCTCAGGAACAGATATAACACCAAAGCTGATAAAAACAATGGGCAATAAATTAGCAATAGCCTTTTCTGACTTCAACTAAAACACAAATTAAGGCTTCCAGTTAAAAGAAAGAAACCCAGCTGCAAAATGACCTTTGCTCTGATTTCCGTTTAGGGTTACACAATTTATTTGCACTCACAAACAGGCTCGAACTTTCAAAAGAATATTTAGGGTAATCTTGTAACTTAAATAGTTTTCAGGCGCCATGTTAGAAGGGGGCAAAGTAGCCATGGTCAGAATTACCACAGATCAGCTGCCACGTCATCATTTTGACCAGGTAACTGGGTCAAATTACCAGAAATCAGAAACTTTGAGGGTTCAAAAGATTTTTATCGAAATATTTGCAAGCCGGTTACCTTTTATGGGTGAAAACAAAGATGGTTACCTAAAACAGAAACATCACGTCAGAAAAAAAAAGGTCAACATGGCCAAAGTTACCAGCATGTCAGCTGCCATGGCATCATTTTAATCGGGTAACTGGGTCAGAATAATTCAGATTACCTTTAACCAGTTTTTTTTTTAAGTTTTAGAGTTTTTTTTATCAAAACTTTTGAAAGTTGGTTCCCTTTTCATGAGTGAAAACACCAAAGACAATTAATCAGATCAAAGTTCATTAAACTTTCATGCAATTTCCCCTTTATCAAAATGTAAAGCTCACCTTTTAAAGGACAAATCACCAATAGCGCGTGAAACAGCCAAATGACCATTGACTCGGGATACACCCCCCCATTCTAGGACATAACCGCCAGCCGATTCTACTCGAGACCGTTCATCAACCCTGTCAGGATGATGGTCCTTGGTCAACTCTTTGGCGAAAAAATGGGGTAAGCCGTCAGATGCTGCCAACTTAAAATTTCCATAATCTTTCATGCGTATAGAAGCACCATCACGTCTTCTCTTTCTGTACAATCTGATTAAAGTAGCTGCCATTTACAAAACAAACATTCAATTATCAGCCTCTCTGAATTCAATATTAAGGGCAAACTGCATAAAAGGTAACAAACTTCAGTAGAACTTCTGTTTAGGGTAATTATCTTTGGTTTCACCCATAAACAGGTAACAAACTTCTAAGAAATTCTGATTAAAAACACTTAACTTACAAAAGAATTGATTTAAGGTAACCTGATCATGTTACCTAGTCAGAAATGATGAGTGTGTTGGTAACTTTGATCGTATTGACTATATTTTCCAATGTGACGCCAGAAAACTGGTTAACTTATAAGATTTACCTAAATGAAATTTTTTAAATTTTGAGCCTTTTTAGTGCAAATAAAGTATAGAAGTACAAAGATAAATGTATCCACTAATCTGCTTATGACATAATTACAGGTCTTCTTAATCATATGAATGTCTCAGAAAATTATTAAAAAGGACCACTTTCTAACCTTTAGCATCAAGAGGAGATTGGAATGCCTCAGAGCATAGGAAAGCCTTTGAGTCTCCAACATTGGCAGCTAGGATTTGACTGTCTGCTATTAATATAACTGTTGCAGTGGAACCAGAGTCGAAGTTGTATCTAGAAGCATCCTTTAAAAAGCAATAAACAAACCATAAAATCAACAATAAACGCACACAAACACAAACATGTACAAAGAGAGAGAGGAGATAAAATAAAAGAAAAAGGCAGAAGCTACCGCTAACCTTACAAAATGCTGCATCAATATCATCAATCGCTTTCAATAGAGACTCCTTCAGAATTTCCAAGTGGAAATCTCCATTGAAAATTGTTGACAATGTAAACTTAATCCTACAACAAAAATGCCACATACTTCTTGTTATCTAAGTAGTTGGTGTTGAAATTGTTTATATATGAGACGCATTAGGAGGTGAGGTTTAAAGATCGTTAAAATGCCCTAAGAATATTAAATAAACTCCGGTTCATCCTTTTATTAGAAACTATACTAACGTTCTATATATTTGTCTAAATTCCAAAAGACGTCATGCAATGAAAAATCATTGAGAAGCTCATTTACCGGTAATTCCAAGGAATGTCCAAATCAATCTAAATATAATATGCAACATATATGGTTTTATTCACTATGAGACTAAATCATCAACTATGCCCATTTTTATTAATTCCATGGTTTGTTTCGGTTCTGTGAGTAGATAGAGAAAAATTAAACAACAGTCAACAAACTTATATTGAAGAATAGTAATACCCTCTAAAACGTAATGTCACAAGCCCAATCCGTAGGGAAGCGTATTGACTGGCATGAGCACAAATTCTATCCCTTATAGCAGTATTATAGTGCCATGCTACTTACATGGGACCAAAATAGACGATTGATTACTCAACATTAGAGTTATTAGTTTACAAAATAGTTATAAATTATAGCCTTCGAACTTTAAGCAAAATGCAATACAACAATATACCTTCATGTGTACTTGTAAGTATAATGCCTAGCATGTCCATGTGTTTTGCCCCCATGACTCACAACATGTGTGCACCACACCCAGACCATGGTAATAATTCTTACCTACAAGTAGGCAAGAGAAAGAAACACTCTTTAATGTGTGTTGTGCAAAATCTTTAAGCCAAACGAGATAAAACTTCACATGTATAATATCATGTGTATATTTAAAATAAACAAAAAGAGGATGCCATGAGAAGGGGGAAGTTGATACATGGTGTATTGTTGTCAATGTGGTAAAAGAGAAAATTACTAATTTCCTACAATTACAAATTGACAAGGTAAATAGTTCTTTTTCATCCGTTCAAACATATCACACCCTCAAAATAATCAGTGAAGTGTTCGCCTCACTTTTTCAATGAACTCCGATATTCCGATCTATCAGGGTTGAAAGACAATGGATAGTGGTCAAGACCACACCATTGCCTATCATTGGCTTTATGGTGCATGCACATGGGTGAATCATGAGTGCTATAAAGGGAGATTGTAAGTGTGTGTGTGGGTGTATTTGTTTGTCTTTGTAAGTGAAAGAGAGAGAGAGAGAGAGAGAGAGAGAGAGAGAGAGAGAGACCTTCCAATGTGCAGCACATATTCACCAAGTTTCTCATCCCAACCAAGCATTTGAGAAGCATAATCACGCTGCCCCTTGTTCGGCAACATTCCCTTTGATATCTTAGACAAAAAAGAATATGTGGTATCGAGAAGAAAAAACGTATGCAGTGTGAAATACTCCAATAACATCTTTGAGGCCATCTCACTAGCTTCTGAACCATTATGCCCGTCAAAAACTGCCACAATGCCAACTGAAGTATCTCTAATTCCATTAGGGCCTGCAACACATGAGAAATCAACCATATGAAAAAATCAGAAACAAAATACTTAGGACCTGTTTGGTTGGCAGGAATTCATGGGAATTCAATGAAATTGGAATTTAAATTTCATTCCGTTACATGTTTGGTTGGCTAAGAGAATGAATTGGACTTAATTCCAACCAAATGCTTCAATTGATGGAATTCAGAGTTCTCCAGCATTTTTACATTGCAATTCTATTTACTTATCAACCAAAAACACTGCGGATTTTCAAAGAATCCTTTAAATTCCACTTCCAATTCCAAAACATTCTACAAACCTAACACCAGTTAGTTTCTATGTAACTTCAAAAGGAACTAATGACTTGAAAGGGCAAAAATCGTTCTTAAACTATTTCAATAAATTTCCAGGACGAATAATATGAATCAAAGAGGCAATCAAAACACATATATTACCTGGAAAAGGAATCCGGATATCGAGAGTACAGAAAGTGCGATCTTCCAGAGATTTTCGTCGGCCCTGACGTGTGGCCGATTGGCATCTTCCTGTTGTGGATCGTATCCGAGAATCATGTTTCGGTAAGCTCCATCTAGGGCATTTTGGTGACTGGAACACCGCCGGTGCACCGCCTTCTTTGTACAACGCCAAGCAGGTCGATGATTCGCCGGCGGTACGTGTAATTATGCAGATAACAAACCCTAGAAAGGATAAAATGAACGTATTTTTGTTCATGGTTTGTATCTGTAACTTACAGTTGATTTTGAATACGACGTCAAGTTGAAGGAAGAAATCATTCGGAAGTCACAATTGTTAAGGCTCGCCGATCGTTTGAGTAACGATTAAACCGACCTACGATTAGGGGTGTTTGGATGTCACTAATCTGAAATTATTCGGATAACAATATACTTAGAGTAAATTTGAAATTATTCGGATAACAATTACATATTTGATCTAGACGTTTATGCCCGTGGTCTATAATTCCGTTAACTTTTTTATTAGTTTTTGTATGAAATTACTAATATACCCCTCCCCTTCTTCTTCAAACATCATATCACGCACCAAAATTTGTAATTTCACATAAAAAAACTAACAGAAAAATTAACGAAATTAGGTATCAGGGATACAAAGTTTTAAAACATCAAACGTCGGAGATCAAATGTGTTACAGGTGAACGAAACATGATGTTTTATTTAAACCTCATGGACGTATATTGTTATCTTTTGTTTGTAAAAATTTTCTCTAACCTACATTCTTGTTTCTTAGTTGCAACATCTGAATATCATTATAACTTAATTCACACTTTTAAAACTTTAATTTCGAAACCATCAAATAACTAAATAGTTTCTTAGCCCATATACAAAAGAAACGTAATTCAATTTCAAGATGTGTGTTTCTTTTTTCAAAGCACTTTATCGTCATCTACTAATTTATTCGGGAGCTTTACCTAAGGTATTACAACGTCAGAAGTTAGTTTTCATAGTGTATAAAATCATAACTGAGTATTATATGTGAAAGCTATTGGTAAGTTTTAACCACCTAATTTAGTTATAAATTGATTCTTTAGTTCACCTGTCTATTTAGAAATCTTAACGGATAAAAACATTGAAGTTGCTTAACATGCTATTTTATTCCAATCCTATGAAGACAAACGTGTGTCCTTCATATTTGTAAGTAACATGAATTGCAATATATTCTCTTTCACAATATTGCCAACTCTTCCAGCGTCATCATCTCAAAATCTACGTCTCACATCAAGGTTAAATAAAGATGACATCTCAAATGAGGCTTAATAACATTAAAATGGGGTTACATGTCGGCTTAAGATCTCAAGACAACATATTGGCTACATTACTTATAGGGGTGTGCAAAGTCGATTCGGTTCATTTATGAAGTCTTAACCATAAACATAATTGAGCTTCGTTTGTGAAAGATTGCTTACATAACCATAACCGATGGTGGGTTAACAATCGGTTATGAGTCGGTTTCGATTAAGTTCGGTTAAATGTCCAATGTATTTTTTTATATATACTTTGCTTTATTCTAGCTGAAAATGGTCCGCTTATGGTGTTCCAGTCTCGGTTATACAGGTTCCAATTTTGAGACCTAAGCTTAAGCCTACTTTCCAAATGAAGAGTATAATTGTAAAGTTGTTTGCTTTCCCCTAACTAGGATCCTTGTCTCCTAATGACATTACTCCGCTTGACCCATAATTTTAAAAATATTAAATGGCATACACGAATATTACCCAAAACGATTATTATTTTAACAAACGCTACGTTGTAATTCTAATACCACATTGATAGTTAATGACATGATACATAAAACAATTATATAACTGAATAACCATCTTTCTTTCTCTACCACTATATATCTAACCATCACTATAAAAATTAATGAATAGAACCTAGGTCGAAAATCTATATGTGGTTGCTAACCTAATGGCATAGTACACAAAAACACTGGATATAACCTAGTAAATATCGGAGAAGTACAAGATGCTAGAAAAAAAATAACTTTCAATATCGTTTTAGGCATATGTTTGGGTCTTTTGCAAAGGATGTTGCTACCTTTGGCATGATCGGGAAACAAATACAATTCAAATCATGTCAAAATACTAGAATTTACATTATTTACATCTTAAAAAAAAAACTCTAAAATTAGGGGAAATTGAATGATGGGATTTTGGGCCAGCAATGAATTGATTTTACATAAAATTAAGTAACATGTCAACACGGGTTCCTAATGAATAAAAAAAAACCTAAAAAAAAAGTGAAACCTCGAAGTAACTTTGACGGTTTGTACGTTTGTGCTTCGGTGACTTTTACATTATCATAAAAGCTTAGTTTTGAATAAGCCTTACATTGAAATGTAGAGAAAATCAAACTCATCGCAACGGTACATTCAAAATTTTATAAAACAACACATTTTAAAAGTTATAAGAAAAATAAAAAGAAAATCAAACAGTTGTGAGTGACCCACGTGTCGTAACCTGTTTTGTCCAAGAAAAAAAAAATTATAGGGTGTAAATGATAACTTTAATAAAGTTTAGGGGGCTCTGTTATAACTTATTTCGATTGAATTAAAGCATAAACATCGCATAAATGAGTTGTACAAAGTGCTTCAAGCACTCGTAAACTTTGATGTGACGGAGTGAATCACCGAACTAAACAAATAATATATATATATATATATAATATAATATAATATAATATAATATAATATAATATAATATAATATAATATGATTTTATAAAATGTTTTCAGTGTTTTCTTATTTTGCCTATTAATATACTCCTCAAACTCCAGGAGCAATCCAGGAATAAAGATTACTGAAAAGCCCATATGGCTGAGGCCCATAATCAATTTCTTTTGGCCCGTTGCCCACACATCCAAAAAGACTGGGCTAGTTATGAGGCTAATTTTTAAACTATAAACTATTTTTTATATATTATTTTGGGTTACTTTTATCAACTTTTCTTCAAAAAAAAATTATGCTATTAAAATAATTATGTCTTTTTATAGAGCGATACGACATTGCATTTAGATACATTGTGAACAATATTAAAGTTCACTGGTCAAAAGTAATATGTTTTGTTTAGCAAAATTACGAGTTAGGTTAAACTACTTTAATCATCGAAACTATTATTGTAAAATAATGTAATCTGTTATTTTAATAAAGTGAGCTAGGAGTTGAATTCATGAAAATAAATTGCAATTTTGACCAACGAAAGACTTAGAAACCTTTTTACTGAGGTTATTCTTTAAATATGTATGATGAATCAGAGTCACTTATTTTACTTATAAAATAAATCCATGAATTAAATACTAGATAACAATTATAAAAAAACTATCGGAGGTCACATGACCATGATACCCATTAAACCTATTTTCTAGCTATTTCTTTTACCTTTTTATTTATTTCTTTTCTTATTTAACTTGTCAAAAATAAAATATAATAATCAAAGGACTCTTTAAGTTTTGAAGAGTTAAAAACATCATGTGAACTAAAGCCCAATAAAATGACACTTAAGAACATACTATAAAACCCAATCGTTTCAAATTTAAGGCTTTGCTCGGTAAATTCAATAGAAAATATAATCCAAAAGTCTATTAAATACATAAATCCTAACTCTCGATTTATAGATGAGAGTATTAGTCTTAAACAGAAAAAATCATAACTAATTAAGAAATTCAAATTTCAATCAAATAATAAAAATATATAGCAAACCTTCTCATCATGTCTTCCAAGCCGCCACCATCAACCTACGTGTCCACTCCAAGAATCTCAACCCTTCAGATGCCTATACTCTTCAAAGATAATCGTAAGGACACTAGACGGTGCTACTGCAGCACAAGACATCTAAACAATAGATCTTTAATAATACTTTTTTTAAGGCAACTTTCTTAAACCTCTACTTCCTTTGGGAGCAGCCCGGTTGTTCCTGTGAGTCATGCATGTCTTTCCCAATGAGTTGTAACCGCAGCGGACTCGAACCTGGGACTCACCTAGGAGGAAACCCACAACTAGGAAATCCTCCTAGCTCAACCTGGAACAATTTGTCCCAGGCGAGACTCGAACCCATAACCTTCCATTTAGAAAGTCATGAGGCTACCAGTCCACCAGAATGCTTGTTATCAACTAGGCAACTATGCCCTTATTACATCTTATATCAATTTTCAACTTTGATAAAAATTGATGATTTTCCGTTTAACACGTTCACCTTCATAAAGAAAATTCTAAACTGAACGTGGCAAAAATTAGATAACCATACGATTTTATTACTGAAATTCAACACAAAATACAAAGACATAGAGACAGAAAGAAAGGTTTTAAAAACCCTAAACATAAACAAGCAACTAGAAGCATAAACTACATAATTGTTCTTGGTGGTTTGCAACTAATGTGCAGCCACATTTAAAGAGCAGGGGAACCTTAACCAAGAAGGAAAGTCGAGTAATCAGATGAGAAATCATCGGAGACACTAGGACAAAGGCGGCAGAGCTCAGCGCCTGTTTTGGGGAAGAAACCCTAGCTCAGTTTTTTGAAGAGAAGAATGAGCCGCAGTAGAAGAGGTTGGCACTTCAGACTTACTTATGGGCTAGAAGCCCAATAGACCAGCCAAGAGGAGAGGGAGCCCAATCATGAAAAACAAAACCGGACACAGAGATTAGAAAGCAAATAATAGATTATCAAATTGAAAAATAAAACAAAATGTAAAATTTTAACAGAACGTTGTAAGAATAACACAAAAATATCATAATGAATTCTTATAAATATGTTTTAAAACATACCATTTCACATACAATGTTATGAAGTTTGATGGATGTTCATCCTCATAGCTTATTCTTTCTACATTTTGTTCTCCGATCAATGTCAAAGTTGTGTATTTTCGCTTTGACTACAAATAATGATAAATTATTTGTAGGATAAAATCTTAAAAATAATAGCAATCTACAAAGGTTATTGTGTAATTTTTTTTGAAAATTAACTGGTTGGGAAAAGGAATTAAAGATTGAAACAAATAAAATTTTAGAGGACACTTGTATGACCAATTTAACAAGGACCACCCTACACTCTGATAATTTACAGCTTAATTTTGTTTTTTTATGTCAAGACATCTAGATATTGTTTTGTTTTCTTATTTATTGAGTTTATATAAAAACTTATTTTATTGTGAACGAAACCGAATTATTCATTTTTTCTGAAGGTAGGTGGTCCATTTAGAAAGGAATGTCGAAGTGTTGAAACACTAATAAATGTCATTTAAATATTTGACAGATGTTTTTATGTAATTGTTGTACTTTTTTTTGGTACGAGAATCCAGGTATGCGACTAGCTATGAGATCAGTATTAAAATATTTAGTGCGTTTAGGATATGTATGGTATTAGGTGATACTCACCCGATTACATAAACATGTGTCGAGACTGAAATAATATGTTGAAGTTGTTAAAATCTTGAAATTATTAAAACTTTACAATATCTTATATATCAAGTCATTTTTGAGGTTTTTGAGGTGAACTTAAGATTAGGTTTAAGGTAATAAACATCATAACATGTAATATTTAACTATATAATTCCACATACAGGTACAACCGATACCTGTGAACCCTAACTTCAATTTTGCTAGTTGCAGGTGTACCAATTTTTGAAAATTATGTTTTTGAGATATTGAGTTAGTGAGATAAATATTCGAAATAATATCACAGAAAATAAAAAAAAAATTATTATTTTTGATAAGATGCGGATGGCTGGTGGTCCTGCTAAGTTATTTCTACCGCCTCAATTTAAATGGCTAGTTACCAGTCTATTTGATTGAACCGGTAAATCGAACTGGATTCTCAAACCGAATTATGATTTTTTTTCCTTTTAAGTTCTCATTCACTACTTTAGATTTTATATTGTATTTATTTTAGAGTTTATATTTTATTAAAACTATAAACCCATAAATTTTGTTTTAAATAGTTATATATTAATTTTCGAAAACTATATATATTATATTTTTTAACTATCTATGAGATTATCTAAATGACAGTTTGACAACCGGTAGGGTTATAAAAAAGATTGAATTTTTTTAATTCTTGGAATATTTTGAAAAAATTGGTTGAATGTAAATTTGGTTTTGTTTGACCTGTCTAGATGAAAGAAGGCATCAGCTAGTGAACCTAGCTCTAAACATACATCACTTCTGAAACCCTAATCACCTGAACCTAGCTCATTATGTTTCCTTTATATCAATATCAAATATCAATGCATGCCATCTTAAATTTTTGTTTCTGCCACCTGTTGCTGCTGCTTCTGCTGAACTAGTCACATGACTAAAGCTGTTTCAGTTCACTGTTTGACCTTATGGGTCTTTTAGGGTTTTCTCTCAGGTTGATACTATCTATTCTATGTTCTTTATTTCTCTTTTGAAAATATAATATTATAAAATAACCTTACCCAAGTACCCTCCCCTACCCCACCTGCTTGAGTTTATAAATTTGCAGAAGCGTTTTAAACTTAGATTTATGTCTTTCATCTGCTAGATTCTTCTATGTTCTTCTTTTGAAATATTGAAAACCCTAACCATGGTTTTCTTTTTCTTTTTAACTCTTAAAAACCCTATTCATGTTTTTTTTTAAATCTTGAAAAACCCTAATCATTTGTCCCTTTTTTTATTATTAAATCTTGAAACCCTAACCATGTTTCTTTTTTAAATCTTGAAAAAATGTGTCTCTTTTTTGAAATCTTGAAACTCTAATCATGTTTCTTTTTACAACAACAACCATGTTTCTTTTTTAAAATCTTGAAAACCCTAAAGATCATGTGTTTCTTTTTTGAAATCTTGAAATTCTAATCAAGTTTCTTTTTAAAATATTGAAAACCCTAATCATGTGTTTTGTTGTTAAGAGAATTGAAAATACATGGACCCTACTGTTATTGAATATCAAATATTCCATTCACAATTGTTTTGATGGATATTTAGTTGTTGATGGAATTAGCTCCATGCATGGTGATCAAATAGAAGGAAAAGGTGAAGCTGCCAGCATGATCTATGATAGTGTTCTCGTGAAGAACCTTAAGTAGGTTATGCTGTCAGCTTCATCTTTTACTTTCCTTTTGAAACAGAGAAAAAATATGCTGATGGTCTATGTACATGGTTCATTCACGAAGAAAGAAGCTAAAGTGGTACTTATTACTTTTGATCTAGTGATGATCTAATGGTATGATGTTTGTCCTTCATAAAATTGATGTCGGTTCAAATTCTTACAAGTATAAAATTATATGGTATTTAGATGTAAAATATTTATAAAAAGTCCTACTTGTAACTTGTTACAAACACAAGCATTTTATTTCATTTATTTTTTTTAAATTTAATTTTGATAAACTTCTAAATTATATAATAAGTTTAATAAAAACAACTTATTTTTAACTTTTCTTAATTATATACGTATACCATTATATGTGATTGCTTTATAATATTGTGACAAGAATGGTGATATGTTTTTTTTGGTGCAAAAAAGGTAGCGTTGTTAAATTAATTGTAAAAATGAAATACTTGCCATCGCCATTCAAAAAATTAAAAATCTATACATACTAATAAATAAATGTTTTAGGGTGCCACATGTCATTCATATATTAATGCTTAACATTTTTTCCCTACTCTCTCTCCTATTTAATAATACAAGTTTTCATAAAAAAATTATAATTTTTGTTTGTTGTCTATCTCTCCTATTAAAGAATAATGATCTTTATAAATACTTTTAGAAAACATTTTTTTAATTAAAAAAATAGCTTTGTTTATAAAACATGTTTATAATTTGAACTTATATTTCATTCTTTTTATAAAACATTTTAAAAAATATCTATATAACATTTCTAAAATTTGTATTAAAAATTTATGTGATAAGTAATATTAGATCTTTATTACTAAGTGTGTATATATATATATAACATTACATTTATTCACCCTGTATAATATACAGGGTTTCTAACCTATATTATAATAAATGAATAATTATACTTGCTACGTGCCAACTTATAATGAAATTTAGATTTTTGTTTTTCGCTTTTCTCGTATTAAATAATGATGATGTTAAATAATTAAATATTTTATTAAAAAATATTTCTTATAATGAAATTATACTCGCTTCTAATATTTTATTAAAAAATACTAAATTATAAGAAAACTTTAATTATTTCTTATATCACAGATGACTAATAATATCAAACATATAAATATTCATAGAAAATATTGTTTTATAATAAGTTATATTTATTCAACCTATATAAAACATGGGCTTTAACCTAGTAAATATAATATGATATAATATATTAGTGCAATTAACCTTTATTAATCTTGTATTTGCATATTATCTGATCTAATAGTTACCCATTATCTTATATATTATTGTCTTATTTGATCTTTTGTCTTGATTTCTTTAATTTGACAAGTCTGGTGAATCAAGTTAAATTAATTGGGCACTAAAGAGTCGGTGAATCAAGTTAAATTAATTGGGAACTAAAAAGTCAAGAATAGTTGGTTTTAGGGAGCAAGGCACTCTCCAAAACATTTTGAAGTATGGTAAGAAAACACACAATTAGGGATATACATCTATTTTTTATCCAAATTCAACCCCAAATACCATCACGATAGTCCCAAGTCAGCCCCCTCAAGCAAGAGAGGGGCGGCATTTCACCCGAGTGATCCCCTTACGCCACTGCCACCTCACCTCTTCTTAGTCACACACTGACAGCTCACCCGCTTCCTCTCATCCAAATGTTTCTTTTGTGAGCCCCTCATGCAAACCCTCTCACGCCCCCCTCACGCCATTGGGGGCGGTGTTCGTGATCCCACTCACGCCGTGGAGCCCCTCGTATACCACTTACTTTAAGTGGTGGAAGTACTACCCTAAGTAGCCTAAGTTTTTTTTTAAATTACCCAACAACTTGATTTTTGGAATCGTTCCACGGGTAGTAATACCCGATTTGCTCTATTCGCTAACCTACCATAACTCATTGCGGCCGTGTAACCCGAACATGAACCCGTGGTACACCCGGTCCCCTTACCTTTTACCCCTCCGGCTCCTTTTTTTGTGACCTTAGCTGTTGTGGCATCATGTGATCATCCCTTTTTAGGATTTATTGATTTTTTTAGTTTAACCTGATTCTATACCTATATTATTGGTGATTGTATGAGGGTGTTTGGGATTGCGTTGGAAAACTGTTTATTGACTTATTGGTTTTTTTAAAAGCCAATAAGCTAAAAAAAGTGTTTAGCAAACATAAAAGCACTTTTTGTTTTAACTTTTTGACAAAGTTAAAAAGTTGTTTTTCAAGAAGCCACAAATTCCTGACTTTTTAAATGTCTTTAGCTTTTGTAATAAAATGTTACCAATCTACCCCTAACAATTTCTAACAAATACATATATATCATTATATATATCATCGATTATTAACCCTAGAGAGAACACATACACGTCTGTCACCAACGTTCGTCAATCATTGACTTATTGGCTTTTTCCATCACAAAAGCTAATACAAACACTTTTTAAAAAACTCATTTTCAAAAAGTTATAAGCTAATAAACACTTTTAACAAAAAAACAATTTTGGAGTTAAACAAGCAATCCCAAACACCCTCTATGTGTGTGTGTATATAGTTAAATATCGTTTAAAGATTCTCATTAACGATCGAAGCATTTCCAAACCCTATTATGCAAGCACAAGTTTTTCTTGGGAATTTTCAAAATCTTAAGGTTTATTTGTTATAAATATTTAAATATGAGGGCCATCCTTGCCTAAAAGGCCAGTCCACTGGGCTTTTCTCAGTAATTAGACGACCGTTGGTCTGATAAAACTGTACTGGAAACATGTAGTAAAGCCCATATTACAAGTGTCTACTCAAATACATAAGAAAACAAAACGAGGAATATGAATAAAGAAGAATGATAACCACCATCATCGATCGTTGTTGATGATTTATAGTTGGAACATTAATTAGATCCAATTAAAATAATATAAAAAATGGTGTTATATTATTACTGTTTGGCAAATTAGATTTTAATAATCTAAACTATAACTAATTGGCCGATAAAAATCTATAATAAGAGTTTAACCAATACCAATTCTAACTTTCACGTTCGTTATCAAGGACGATTTTAATAGCGTTATCATTAAAGATTTACACTCGTTTTCGTTTAAAAGGATTATGAACAAATTGGGGAAATGTATATACAAAATTGAGCGAAAATCAAATTTAGATCAAGTGTAAATGTATTATGATTACGTTATCAGGATTAAATTTGGTGACGAAAATGAAAGTTAGTAGTGTTATTGATTAAAGTTTTATTACAGTTTATTATTGACTCATAAATTATAGTTTCAATTATTAAAATCTAATTTAACATACTCTTATTATTAAAGCATGCGCATGCGCATGCGCATGTGTGTGAAGGTTATTTACAAAATCACAAATAATGTTAAAACTCCCGAAAAACATTCAAAATTATTTGTTTATTATAAAATATAAATTAAATTAAATAAAAGTGTAATCACAAAATATTAAATGATTTATTTCTTTCATTAATTAATTTCCCTATTATGTTTCACATTTTTCTTTTTTGAGTAACAAGTTCCTTACATGTTTACAACGTAAATTTATTATAAATTTATACATGTGTAGTATTTATAAAATATAAATACATATAAATTTATGAAAATATGCATGTATCAATTTAAGTATATTCACCTAGTAATGAAGTAATGATGTATTTACTAGTCATCTTAAATATTACATAAATCCACAAAAAAATGAATGATTTTGATTTTGTTCTCGCGGTTTTTGCAATATTTATGGTTTAGTAAATGACACACACACACATATATGGAGACGTTAATTTGAGAACCAGTTTTATCTTGAGAACCGTAAGATCTTTATAAAGCACTTGTACATAACGCATTAAAGATATAATGAGGTAGTGGGGTGGGCAATTATGTAACCATCTTATATATCACATATAAATTAAAGGGTACTTTTGAAAGCCTTAGTTATCTGTTTATTAAGATTTTAATATTTGTTTTAACAAAAAGTGTTATGATTTACTTGATAAGATTTAAAACTATCATAAACCAGCTATGCGATGGGATTTAGAAATATTTACACCTAAGAACAAACATGTGTACTAGTTTTGATTTTTGGAAGTAAAAAAATACCGGTAATATTTTTTAATTTGTCTTATTTTATTTTAACTATAATCAAGGTTATTTTAATTTATCTATTTTTTTTTGGCAAAAATGATTGCATGTAAGTGGCCAGTGCCCAGTAGTTTGTGTATTAACTTAAAAGTAATATTTGAATGCCGGATATTTGCCAAACATCTATTGCTAATATGATAATTATTGGTATAAATAATTTTTATTTATGATAAATATACACGTACAATTTTTTTAATAAAACATAAAAATATGAATTAAAGTTCTTGAAAACTTAATACATCACTAATTATTGTAGCTCCAAGATCTTCAATTATTGAACACTCGTTTCATAAATGAACAGCATGTTACTCTTTTTCATTTTAATAAATATATTTAACAGGTGATAATTTTGTTTCTTGTAGTAGACAAAAGCTAAAGAAAATATATAATTCCAGCCATTTATATTAAACTGCAATCAGAACTTTAGGTTATAATAAAAGAAATATTTTTATATCGGTTATAACTATTTTTACTAACGAATATTCAAGTGACCAAACTACAAGTAGACGATGACGTTGGATACATGTATTAATAGAAAATTTAACCAGTTGAATTTAACTTAATCACATTTACTATTTTGATACCAAAGTTTGATATGTAAACCTCACATGAAAAGGATTAAACTTCTAATTACTATAAGTTTGGTTGATGTAATGGTTGATAACACATTATTTGTCTTGTAAGAGTTAGAAAATAAATAATGGCAATAAAGAATTATTAAAAAAGAGAATATCTATGTGTGTGTGTGTTTTTATATATATATATATATATAGGGGGAGGATCAAATAAGAACTAAGTTTTCGCTAAAAAATCTAAGAAATGACCAAAACGTTTAGAAACGATATCAAACGAACTCCGATTGAGCTCATTTCAGCGGCGTTGAAACCGTCTCGTCGAACTCTACCATCTTAGCTTTTAGGATTTAGCTTTTAAGGTTTAGATTTTACGTTTGAATTTTAGGATTTTAGCTTTATGGTTTAGCCTTAGGGTTTAGCTTTTAGAGTTTAGATTTTATGGTTTAGGTTTTTTTGAGGGGTAGTGGTGGGGGGTTTAGGTTTTTGGGGGTGGGTGCGGGTGGGTTTAGGTTTTTGGAGGATGGGGTGAGGGTTTTAGGCTTTTTGGGGTGGGGTTGGAGGGAGGAGGGGTTTAGGTTTTTGGTGGTGCGGGTGGAGGGGGGTTTAGGTTTTCGGGTCCGGATTAGAGTTCGATGAGACGGTTCCAACGCTGCTGAAATGAGTTCAATCGGAGTTTGTTTGACTCACTTTTTAGCGTTTTTTATCAAAAAATCACTTATTATTGGAACATTTCCATATATATGTGTGTATATATATATATATATATTGATATTCCAAATGAGAGCATATAATAGACACTTTTTGAATGAAATAACCACTTTTTGCTACTTGAATGAAAGTTTGGTGTGGGCATGGGGTTGCGTCTATTGATTTCGTATGTCTATATCCTAGAGAAGGGAATCAAAACAATTGAGAAAGGGAAATAGATACCTATAGGTTTGCATAGTGGCAAAATCATTTCAATTTTATTTTCCATGAAATATTATTTCATATGTTTGTTATCCAACCATATGATATAAATTTAAGAGAGTAATCGAGCTTCGACGTTCGTTGTCTGCTCCTGATTACTTTATTAAAATCTTAAATCAAGTTGATCTTATAAGAGCTCAAGTATGAAATGAAACTCATTTGATAAACGAGTTCAAGCTTGAGTTTGAATATCACAAGCCTAAACAAGCTATGATATTTATATATTTATATAGTTAATTGCACAAATGGACCCTATGCTTTGATTAATTTGAACGTTTGGTCATCAAGTTTTAGCTCATGACGTTAATACAAGTTAGTTTTTAACGGAAAATTAGTTCATGTGTCATCCAAATGACTTACGATTGCAAACTTAATCTTAAAATCAATAAAAATTTGTAGAAAACAGTAAAAAAGGAGAGTAAAAATCACTAACTTTTTACAGATTTTTACTGATTTTAACTCAAGTTTAGGGTTAAGTTTGTATTCATAAGCCACGTGGATGACAGATGGGCTAAGTTTCTATTAAAAACTAATTGGCATTATGGTTAAAGCCGCAACCAAGTCACAACGTTTGAGTTAAATTTGCAATTTTTAAAACCTAAAGGTCAAACATGAAATTTGATCAAACCAGAGGGGTTAGTTGTGCAATTAACTCTTATTTATATAAATACATTAATTTGTATTATTATAATAAATATACAATTATATTGTAAATAGTATTTTATGAATGATAATATAAATAATAAACGAGACCGGATCAAGTTCAAGTTTTTTTATATGCATACAGAACGAGTGAGTGGCTGGAGATGAAAGAAAATAAAAGATTGTATAATTATATGGTATTAAAGTAAAATAGTGATAATACGCTTAGAGAATTCACAACAGGGTCTCTATATTTATCTTTATTTTATTATTAAGAGATTTATTCTATTTTGTATTTTTTTTACGATTTCTATTCTTAATCTTTAAATTTTAGGGTTTAGTAAATATAGAGATCAATTTTCAATAATCTCTATATTTTTTATGAGTGTTTAAGAAAGAAGAAAATAATAAAATAAATGTTTGTTAGTAAGATATAGAGATAGAAATAGAGAATAAGATGTGGGTGGTTAAACCAAATATGATATTTATTAGTTAAACTATAGAGATAAATTATAGAGATAGAGATGGAGATGAAGATACTATTGTAAATGCTCCTAACGTAGTTATTTGTTTACGTTTGTAAACTAAGCTATATATAAATGTTAAAACGATTTGCTATTGTTTGGGGGAAATTATTTAATTTTTTTTATTATTTTTTTATTTTTGATTTTTTATTTAATTAAAATAGGATAATTTAATTAAAATCAAAAAAACAAAATAGGATGATACATGTACATCATGGTGGGAAGAAGGGGTTGATACTACTTTAAATACTAGAGTCCGAATATCTTACTTATTCTACAGTCAAGTCATTAGCGTTTTGCCATTTAAAACCATGGCTACCATCGTTTGGTTACAGGCTTTCAAACCAACCACTCACCCACGCACACTATACATATGTATTTATATGTATGTAACTGTAACTAATTTCATATCACAAGCAATGGGAAATAATAAAAAAATCAATTTTTATTCTTATAATTATATATATATATATATATAGGGGTGTGTTCCAGAGAAAACCAATAGTTAGGCGAAAACCGAGAAAACCACTAAAAAAAACCAATTTTAACCAATAAAATAATAATATTTATTTTTTATTTTATTTTATTTTTATGTTTTTATAAGAGTATCAATGTAATATTACAAATTTTTACCAAAAAATCATTTAAATATTGGCTTACGTATATGTAACCCATAGTGTTACGTATACGTAAACAGAAAACAAAAAAATTCAAAAACATTGCGGTTACGTATACGTAATCCATAGTATTACACATTGTTTTAGTGGTTTTCTCGGTTTTCGCCTAACTTTGTGGTTTTCTCTTGATCCTTCCCCTATATATATATATATATATATATATGACGACGTATGATGAAAGGATCATACATAAGGGGCCTAAAAGAAAGAAATCTAAACTTCTTAACCACCACGAGGGCCCACGAGAAGAGAGAACCAATAAGAAAGAGGCTATTACTATCATACGGTTAGAGGAAAGAGAATGTAAAAATCTTATAAATAGAAGGTGATCTCATAGATGAAAGGGATCCAGGGCTGGTACTTGATTGAATTCGGGAATTATTATCAAAGTGGAGCTTTTACGTTTCTTCATTGGCGCCATCCCGGTCGAACAATAGTTACAACGTTATCCTGAATTCAATCTTTGCTTGCAATGGATAACATACAATCAGATTATGAATCCGATGAGGAGAGAAATCACATTACAAACACAAGGGCACCAACAGGAGATTCACAGTCACAAGCTGGTCTTCCTATGATTTTTTCGCTGAAGGAACGTATGGTTCAAGCTCAAAACCATCCAGCAGATGTGTTGCCAGCAGCAGCAGCGGCATCTCATCTTCACACTTTGCATACTAATATACCTGCTTCGTTGCCTTCGCAGGCGGTCTTTTCATCCCTCATACCGCCTCTAATCCCAACTACCATTCCCACCCACGTTACCCGGGACTCTCCATAACCTGCAATACCTCCCAGTTTCCCACATATCACCACATCCGGTATACCCATTTATAATCTGCCGCAACTCATTACAACCACTGCTGGAATACCTCCCCTTCCCGTTTCCAATTCCCCGCTTATTCCCGGATCTCTCCCTTACACCACGCCATTACTCGCAGGTAACGAATGGTGGATGGAACAACAGCGCCGGGCCCGCATGGACGAGCAATTTTGGAAAGAAATACGCCTGACAGAACTCCGAAACCGTTTAACATTTGAGGAAACCGCTTATGTCACACCAGGGGGATTTACACCTGCATGCACTACCGGATCTCTCGCCGGAGGGCAGTCCGATCCTCTCACCCATCCGTACAGCACACAGGGACCTCCTCCCGCACTCATACATGTACCCGGGAATACTCCTCTAGTGGACATCCATCGCCCGTACTGACCAACAGCTTTGTTAACACAATCTAAGTTCACACCCCGAATAGCTCAAGCAGAAATACTTCGTAAGTTAAAAATGCCATCCACAGTTGGGAAATATGACGGTACCACAGATCCGGATGATCACATCAATGTTTTTATTAGTGCTGGCGGGGTAGAGAGATGGGCCCTGCATGAATGGTGTCACATGTTTGTTCAAACCTTGGTCGGGACAGCTCGTCTTTGGTACGATAGTTTACCTATAGGCCGGATCGACAGTTTTGATGAATTCTTGGAAAAATTCATGCAACAATTTAGTCAGCAAAAACGACACACGAAAGACAAGACAGAAATACTTCACATCCGGAGACGAGATGGGGAATCGGTGGAAGATTTCATTACCCGGTACAACAAAGAAAGTTTGCAAATAGCCGGGGCAGGGGAGGATTTAATGATCGCAGGTTTCATTCAAGGCATCCGACATGATGAGCTCATCCGTAGGCTCCATGGCCGGGACGGTTTACCAAAAACCATGGAAGAACTAATGACTGCCGCTCGTGCCTTCGTCCGGGCAGAAAGATCCTTCCGGAGCGCTCATGAGTATGATAAAAAGGATCAGCGAAGCGATCGAACGGGAAGACAGCCACACTCCTCCAAACAGACTCAGCGTTTTCGGGGACCTAGTACATGGACGAGGCCTCTCCCGTACACCCGCCCGGAACCTGTTAAATCTGTCAATACCTCCACAAGGTTTAAGGATAATCTGGAGAGCAGGGGAGTTGCGTGGATTAACAAGTTGGTCAAAATCCCCCGGGAAGTTCTTTTAATAGAAAAAATAACATTAGAACCCCCGCGACCTCTCAACCCAAAGTCCGTATGAGATCCCAAACGGTACTGTGATTTCCACAAAGACACTAGGCATGACACGGATCATTGTTGGCATTTACAAAAATAAATTGACATGGCCATACAAACCGGCAAACTTTCCCACCTGTTAAAAGAAATTCATGCAGGACCGCCGGGAAGAAAGAATACAGGCAAAAAATCGGTGCGTGACTTATGCATGATACTGAATGAGGAGTTATCAAGCTCACGGGGTTATAAACGCGGGGGGGGCGCGACTGGAAGCCTGGATAGAACAACCGCTTACTTTCCCGACTGTTCAAGGGGGTGCCTCGTCCACCAGTCCAGTAGTAATCACAACATTAGTAGGTGATTACCGCTTCAGTCGGATTTTAGTTGACAGTGGAGCTTCAATGGACGTCATGTATGAGCAGCTTTTCAGACATTTGGATATGGAATATCAAAATACCTTGGAACCTATCGACATCGATCTCATAGGGTTTTCCGGGGAATCCGTGGTCCCCTTAGGACAACTCACATTACCAATGACCCTAGAAGAAGGCGCTAAAATCCGTACGGTCCTCGTGACTTTCATAGTAATCCCGGCTGTTTCAAAAAACAACTTGATACTCGGACGACCAGGTTTGACGTCTTTTCATGCAGCTGTGTCCACTGTCCACTCCGCTATCGCATTCCCAACTCCCAAGGGAGTAGCGGTGGTGTATGCTGACCAAATCATGGAAGTATTACAAGCACAAACCAGCCGGACCTCGTATAAAGATCATTCTGACACTCACGTGAAAAGTACATATGAACCGGAGAGGTGGATTATGAACCCCGCATACCCGGAACAGATAATTACCATTGGACACACCTTATCCACCGCAGGGCGAGACCGTTTGAAGCAGTTGTTACGAAACAACATAGAGGTTTTTGCATGGAAACCAGCAGATATGAAGGGAGTTCCACGGGAATTAGCCAAACATCGCCTACATGTATACAAATCTGCTAGCCTGGTAACTCAAAAACGACGGAGGATGGGCCCGGATAGAAGCAGGGCAACTGTGGATCAAGTCCGGGATCTGGTTAACGCGGGGATCCTCCGAGAAGTTCGTTATCCTTCATGGGTCGCCAATCCAGTAATGGTAAAGAAAGGAAATGGTACATGGCGTATGTGTATCGACTACAAGAATCTAAATAGTGCATGTCCTAAGGACGTCTACCCCTTACCAGAAATTGATCTGAAAATCAACTCGTTAGCCCCTTTTCGTTACAAATGTTTTTTGGATGCTTACAAAGGCTATCATCAGATTCCCATGGCCGAAGACGACGAAGAGAAAACAACTTTTATCACCGATATCGGCGCCTTTTGTTACACAAAAATGCCGTTTGGATTAAAGAATGCAAGGGGCCACTTACCAAAGGCTCATGGACAAAGTATTTGAACCTCAGATTGGTAAAAACTTGGAGATCTATGTTGACGACTTGGTCATCAAAAGCCATGACGAAACAAATCTCCTAAAGGACTTTACTGAGACGTTTTTAAGGTTGAAAGAATCCCGAATAATGTTAAACCCGAGGAAATGTTCGTTTGGAGTAGAGGAAGGGAAATTCCTCGGTGTGATGGTCACCAAGGAAGGTTTCCGGGCAAATCCGGAAAAAGTTTCAGCTATCACTCGGATGCCTTCCCCGTCATCCATCAAGGAGGTGCAAGCATTGAATGGACGTTTGGTGGCAATAAATCGATTTCTGGCTAAGCATGCAGAAAGATCTCTACCTTTCATCCAAACTCTGAAAAATTGTCTCAACAAAGCACAGTTCCAATGGACGGACCAAGCAGAGGAGGCCTTCCAGCAGCTAAAACTGTACCTTACGAAACTCACCACCCTTGCGGCACCAGAAGAAGAAGAGAAGTTAACAGCATATATCGCAGCTGCGGATGCGGCCATTAGTGCCGTCCTCATGGTTGAAAGGAAAGGCGTGCAAACTCCTATCTATTATGTCAGCCGGGTGTTAACAGACCCGGAGACAAGGTACTCCCTACTAGAGAAATTAACCCTGGCCTTAGTACATGCTTCCCGAAGATTGCGCCGATACTTCCAAGCCCATCCGGTGGAAATACTCACCAATTTTCCCATCCAGCAAGTGTTAAAAAAACCTGAGTTATCCGGAAGATTAGCCAAGTGGGCGGTTGAATTAGGAGCTCTTAGTCTGGCATACAAGCCTCGAACCGCACTAAAAGGGCAGGTCATTGCCGATTTTCTTGCGGAAATACCGGAGGGGCGAGAGATGGAGATCACCAATGACCCAGTTATAGCTGAAATACAGATCAAAGCACCTCAATGGTGGTCGTTATACACTGATGGGGCGTCAAGCATGGAAGGGTCCGGGGCCGGGCTTATGTTACTTAGCCCAGAGGGGGTGGAAATCACATATGCGGTAAAGTTAAACTTCAAAAGCACGAACAACGAAGCTGAATATGAAGCCTTGTTAACCGGATTGCGATTAGCGGCGACCATGAAAGCTCAGCACATCCGGGCACACGTGGACTCACTCTTAGTGGCTAACCAAGTGAATAAGGTTTACGAAGCCAAGGGGAAGATGATGATCGAATACTTAAAAAAAACTAAAGAGATGATGTTGCAATTTCAAGAGTGTAGCATAAAGCATATTACTCGAAGTCAAAACCGAAAAGCAGATGCTTTAAGTAAATTGGCGTCGGTCCAGTTCGCTCACTTGGCGAAAGAAATACGAGTACAAACATTGGATAAGCCCTCCGTTCGCACAGAAGAAGTTAGTCACCTTGAGGACGTCGGTTGGACATGGATGACGCCCTTGGTGGCATATTTGAAGGAAGGAACTTTGCCAGAAAATAGAGCAGAAGCGTTAAAATTACGAACAAAGGCCTTACAGTATCAACTAGTAGACGACCGGCTCTATAGAAGAACTTTCCTAGGGCCTTTGTTAAGATGTGTTGGTTAAAAGGAAGCTGAACTATTGGTCAAAGAGGTGCATGAAGGTTCATGTGGAATGCATGCCGGCCCAAGGATGATGGTGGCCAAGCTAATGAACATAGGATATTACTGGCCGGGAATGCATGTCACAGCAGTACAAACCTTGCAGAAATGTTTTAGCTGTCAAAAGCACGCGCCTAAAACATTGAAGCCTAAGAACGACCTCATACCAGTGACTGGAGCATGGCCTTTCCAAAAGTGGGGAATAGATATTGTCGGACAATTCCCGGAAGCACCCGGACGCGTCAAATTCTTAATCGTCGTTGTGGATTACTTCACCAAATGGGTGGAAGCTAAGGCAGTCGCAACAATTACTACCACCCAGATCAAAAAATTTGCGTGGGATTATATAATATGCCGTTTTGGCCTCCCTCTATACCTGGTGAGTGATAATGGAACACAGTTCGAATCATTAGCCAGATGGTGTGAGGAAATGGGAATCCGGCAAGTTTTTACGTCCGTCGCTCACCCGCAGGGAAACGGTCACGTAGAACGAATCAACCAGAGCATGCTGAAGGGCATAAAAAATAGGCTCGCAACCAAAGGGAGTTCTTGGGTTGAAGAGATACCTAGTGTATTATGGGCTCATCGCACCACCCCGAAAACAAGCAACGGTGAGACTCCTTTCAGTTTAACTTATGGCCACGAAGCAGTAATCCCAGTCGAAATGGGCACGCCAACGATGCGTATTGCTACAACAAATGGTCGGGATAATGATCGAGAATTAAGACTGAACTTGGATCTTTTGGAAGAAAGAAGAGAGCAAGCACTCATCCAAGAAGCTAAGTACAAGCAAGTTCTAGCCAAGTACTACAACAAGAATGTTGCACTTCACCAGTTCCGCCCAGGTGAATACGTTTTTAGAAACAATGACGCCAGTAGGGCTGAACCCGGAGGAAAGTTGGGGCCTAACTGGGAAGGGCCTTACCAGATTAAAGAATCCCTGGGAAAGGGGGCACACTCCTTGACCAGATTGGATGGAACTAACGTGCTCAAGACTTGGAATGCAGCCTAACTCAGGAAATGTTACATGTAATCCTTATGGCCGTGTTCATGGTTTTCCAAGAAACAAAAAAGAAGAGCATGTTTTTCAAAGACATAAATAGAATCCCCGTTTTTATAATCAAACTAGCATTTTTAAAAGGCCGGATCAATGTATCCGGCACCATAAAAGACCGGACCACGTGTCCGGCACAAGAAGATTGGATTTTAATCCAACATTAAAAAAAAAGAGACCGGATCAATGTATTCGGCGCTACAAAAGACCGGATCAATGCATCCGGCACCAAGAAGATTGGATTTTAATCCAACATTATAAAAGACCGGATCAATGTATCCGGCACCAAAAAGATTGGATTTTAATCCAACATTAAAGACCGGATCAATGCATCCGGCACCAAGAAGATTGGATTTTAATCCAACGTTAAAAAAGACCAGATCAATGTATCCGGCACTATAAAAGACCGGATCAATGCATCCGGCACCAAGAAGATTGGATTTTAATCCAACATTAAAAAAGACCTGATCAATGTGTTCGGCACTATAAAAGACCGGATCAATGTATTCGGTACTATAAAAGACTGATCAATGCATCCGGCACCAAGAAGATTGGATTTTAATCCAACATTAAAAAAGACCGGATCAATGTGTCCGGCACTATAAAAAACCGGATCAATGCATCCGGCACCAAGAAGATTGGATTTTAATCCAACATTAAAAAAGACCGGATCAATGTGTCCGGCGCTATAAAATACCGGATCAATGCATCCGGCACCAAGAAGATTGGATTTTAATCCAACATTAAAAAAGACCGGATCAATGTGTCCGGCACTATAAAAGACCGGATCAATGCATCCGGCACCAAAAAGATTGGATTTTAATCCAACATTAAAAAAGACCGGATCAATGTGTCCGGCACTATAAAAGACCGGATCAATGCATCCGGCCCCAAGAAGATTGGATTTTAATCCAACATTAAAAAAGACCGGATCAATGCATCCGGCACCAAGAAGATTGGATTTTAATCCAACATTAAAAAAGACCGGATCAATGTATCCGGCACCATAAAGATTGGATTTTAATCCAACATTAAAAAAAACCGGATCAATGTATCCGGTACCATAAAAATTGGATTTTAATCCAACATTAAAAAAGACCGGATCAATGTATCCGGCACCATAAAAGACTCGGCCACGTGTCCGGCACTATGAAAAGATTGGATTTGCAAATATTCAAGGATACAGCAAAGCATAACATAAAAAGGGGATAATCATACTACATTATAAGGCGGAGCACAGTACAAAGAAAACGCAAGGAATAAGACCGGACCCCGTGTTCGGTACAAAACCAGATCAAGACAGTCAGCATGATAACAAAGCTTGTACAAATTGCAAATATTCTTAAAAGCACAGATGAAAAACATAAAAAGGATATTTGCATTCAAAGGTAAATAAGTAAGTACATAAACAAGATTACAATATCAAAAAGTAGGAGGGCACGCAGGCTCCAATAAAAATACAAAGGGATTAGTCTTCAATGGTAAGAACATCCCTGATTTCCCTAAGATCTGGTTGATTAGCCAAAGAGGCAAGAGTACCTACTACGGGGAACTCCATAGTATCAAAGGCATCTTGCCTCTGAGTAAGTATGTTTCGGGCTTCCGGGCTCCAGCTAGGGAGACTCTCCAAAGACAAACCAGTTTTCCCTGCTTGAAACCCATCGGCTAGCCCATCATGATAACCCGCCGCTTCCGCAGCTGCGTTCAAACCAACTATCCTATCAATAAACTCGTCACTGCCCCTGACTGCCTCCACCACCCTGGAAAATCCTTTCGCCACCAACCACTTCCTATCCTCCTTCAACAAAGCTAACTCTTTAACCATTTTAGCCTTCTCCACCTCAAAACCCTCACTCTCCTTCTCAAAAGATACAACCTTTCCCTCCAGAACATCCAACCTTTCCTTGGACACCTTCAACTCCTCATCCTTCTCCGCCACCTGAAATGCCAGTTCCTCGGAACGTGCCTTTGCTTCCCGGACCATTTGGGCAAGTTTCTCAAGCTCTTTATTTGTCCGCGAGCAGGCCTCAGTAAACTCTGCCAGGGCTTTTGAGTGAGCGGCATCCTTCTCTTTCAATTGCCAATCCAGTTTTTTCACTTCCTGTGTGAGCGTCAACACCTTACCCGCATCTTCATTTTTCTGAGCCAAAGCTTTCCTCAGATGAGCAACTTCCCTGCGACCCTCATCCCATTGCCGACATATCTCAGGCATAACCGCCATACTCTCAACCCAGCTCAAAGCAGCTCTATCGGACAACACTTCCGGGGAACAGGTTGAGTGGCGTAATCGCTCAGCTGGGGGAAAAGCCTGCAACAAGAACGTCCGGCACAAGTGGGGATCTGTCAAACAGTCACCCTGCAAAATATTCCAGTTAGGAACATGTTTGGATTTAGAATCTGTCGGAGTCCAAGGCTCAGATTGGGTGGGCATCCTAAAATCGGATTGGCTCGTGTGCACACAAGAAGATCTGGGGGAATGAACCTCCCCAGTTCCCGCCGGTGTCTTCTCCTTCCCTTTATCCCGGGAAGGGATTTGAGTCCCCGTCGGCATGCTCTTGGGAACAGGGGAAGGTTTGACATTAGGGACAGAAGGTGGAAGATTAGGACCTTCCAGGGTTTTAACAACAGTTTTGATGACTGGGCAAGTTGGTGCAACCCCTTCACCAATTTTTAAGCCTAAAAAGCATCGGAAAGGAGAATATCAGGAAAAATATTCTTTACACTTAACAAAGAGAAACAGAACGGATACACACCTTCGGGACTCGCTCCCGGGGCCTTCTTTCCAGCAGCATAATCCTCGGTCAGCTTTCGCCTTTTCTTCTGGGGCGAAAGGACTTTCTCTCCAGAAGCACTCCTGGAAGCTTTTTTCCTTACTAGAACCTCTTCAGGTTCATCTTCTTGACTTTTTGAAACAATGCATCAACTTAAAACAAAGAGCAAGAGAGAAAGGAAGGAAACAACCAAACATTCATGGCATATCAACTAACCAGTTACTATAACCTCTTCAGCCTCTTGCAGACTAGCACGGGGAAAAAAGAAACGTTCATGAAAAACTTCAAGAACATTCCTTTCACCCGGTCCCACACTCAAATGTGTCCGGGTAAGATTTTTAAAGGAATCCAGAAAAAGTACATCATAATAACTAGCAACTGCTGCAAGAGAAATAGGGAAAACACAGTAAATACAAACATAATATATATAGGAAAGAAAGCGCCATCTATCGAGGAGAAATGTGAGACAACATACACTTACGTTCTTTTCCCACAGAGTAAATCGGGACACGATCAAGCCTTCCCCAATTCCGGCTCATGCCGACACCGACAAGGGCATGTTCTGGAATCTCTTGAATATCGGCTGGACGGGAGGTCAATAGAGAGAAAACAAGAGTTTTCTTAAAAGCATCCAAATTGGGGGGAATGTCCACCACAGCCAGACGAAGTGACCGGATCTGCATGCTGGCGGGAACCATCCGGGCACTTATATAGAAAAACTTCTCTTTCCAACCCCGGAATCCCTGAGGAGTCTCTTTGGCATGAGGAATCACCCCGGGGCGTTTAGAAAAGGAAAACCAGCTGTCTTTCAAATATAGCTTGTAAAAATGATGAAAAGTGGCGACGGAAGGGTCCTGTTTCAAGGCGATACAGCAGAACTCAAAATGCCTAATACGGCACATACCAAGAGGGTGAACTTGGGAGAGATGAATTTTGTAGAACTGGAGGAGATCGATAACAAAAGAGGTGACCGGAACTCTGAAATTAGCCTCAGAGAAAAAGTCAGCATATAGGGTAATCTTGCCAGGAGGAGGTTTGGCCGCCGTGCCTCCTCGAGAAAGGTACTCGGGTTCCAAATCATTAGGAATTCCATATGAAGCTTTCAGCCTCTCGAAGCGCTCCACGCTCCAATTTATGGGAATCAAAGCTACGTCGGCGTTATCACCCATTCGTCGAAAAAATTAACAAGATCGGAAGGAATTAAAGAAGCAAGGTTCAGGAGAAATCAAAAAGGCAAAGTAGAAGACGAGTAAAAAGGCAACAAATGCTTTACTCCCCTTTTTATAAACAAGAAGAGAAGACAAGCGGTCAGATAGCGGCGCCATAGGAAGGATTATTGGACTGATGGATGGGACGTACGGAAGGTTTGAAAGAAGCATTGCCCGCAGGTGTCAAGTTTCTTCATTTCCTAAAAAAAAAAATTTACTTAACTTAATTTTTTGAAGAAACAAAATCAAATTGAGTAGGGGGACTTGACGACGTATGATGAAAGGATCATACATAAGGGGCCTAAAAGAAAGAAATATAAACTTCTTAACCACCACGAGGGCCCACGAGAAGAGAGAACCAATAAGAAAGGGGCTATCACTATCATACGGTTAGAGGAAAGAGAATGTAAAAATCCTATAAATAGAAGGTGATCTCATAGATGAAAGGGATCCAGGGCTGGTACTTGATTGAATTCGAGAATTATTATCAAAGTGGAGCTTTTACGTTTCTTCAATATACTTTAAGAGGATGTGAATAGTAAATTCACATGATTGGTCCAAATGTCACCCAATTAGTGGTTTTTATTTTTATTTTTTACTTTTTTTGTTTTCAGTCATTCTAATATATATAATGTATGCTTTTAGGCTTTTCATTTTATAATAATATGGTTTTTCTTTTATAACTTTCGTTTGTTACATTTTTTAAAATATTGGAAGGCGTGGTTTTTTTAGGTTTTATAGTTCACGTTCTGGTGTAAAAAAATTTAAAATGGAGTTGTACTAAAAGTCGAGTATTTTTTGTGTCGTACGCTATATTGAGCGACGTTACCGTTTTGGTGTCGTGAAAAACCCAACCGCTTATGTGCGAACAACATCGTTTGCGGTGTTGTGGTATTATCTTCTCCGATATCGGTAGTATTGTTTTTGTGTCGTACTCAACAGCGAGCGACGTTACTGTTTTGGTGGTGTGACAAATCCAACCGCTTATGAACGTGAATATTTAATTATTATTTTTTTGTTTCATAAGATTTTGTTTTGCCTAAAACATTTTTAGTGGGAAATCAAACTTGTTTGTTGGTTGCACCGCCTGTTTGGAGTTCACTTACACCCACCCCACTCACCCGGGTTCGAACCTTGGGTGTGGGGTTTTTTTTTAATATTTTGTATTCGATTCTTCCAAGCTTTTATTAAGCTTTATATTTTTGTTTTTTCTTTCGTAATTTGATTTTTACGTTACAAACCTTAAAGCGCTCATTTTATCACCATTACCGCAAGTTACTAACTTGCCGCGAAGCACGAGAATTCACCCTAGTTAGTCTACAATCTCTCTACTAAAAGATTTATTTAACTTAAAAAATATTCTTCATCGAGAAATGTCAAACAATTAATATTTAGATTTTTAGGATAATATCATGTATACCCCTATAAACATGGATAATATCATATATACCTAACAAAAACTAAAAATATCATATATAACCAATTTAAACAATTTGTTATTTTATAACCATTCTACCATTATCCATTATACCACTTTTTTAATCTAATTTTTTTAGTTTTATCTAATACGTAAAGGATCACTTGTTCTCCTTTCTTGATGGCGACTATCGCGATTCAACAAACTCATTTAGAAGATATCGATTCAGAAGTAATGATTGCGAGAAGTTACAAAATGCTATTGCTATAAAAGAAAATTGGTAAAATTACTAAAAAATGAGAAAAATTCAAAATAGTATTTTGAGAAAACTATTTTTTATGGTTAAATATAAAATTATAAAGTTGAAAATGTGTAAATATAAAATTTCAATGTTAAAAGTTGGTAAATATGAAATATTAAAGTTTAGAGAAATAAGGGTAAAATGGTCATCTTTTAAATGGTTTTTAATGAAATGGGTATATATGATATTATTACATGTTTGTAAGGGTATATATATGATATTTTTAGTTTTTGTTGGGTATATATATGATATTTTTCAAGTTTATAGGGGTATATATGAAATTGCTCAACCACTGAAATTCACCGATATAAAATCACAGATTTATCGAATTTAATGTTGTACTAGAAAACTAGGCAATTGTGACTGTCTTTTCGGTCGCAAATAACCGTTTGCGACCGAAATGGCCGTCACGTATGCCTCTGAGTGTAAAGCCCTTTTGCGACCGTTTTGTGACCGATCCTTGTTGCGACTGTTTTGCGACAGGATCCTTGTTGAAGATGCTCTTCCCTTTTTAACAAATACACGTGTCAAGTTATGGTGGCTTCGTATCATAAAATCCTTTGTACGATAACTCAAAATTATATATATGTGTGTGTATATATATATATATTGAGAGAGAGAGAGAGAGAGAGAGGATAAACGATGCATGCAGTTTGGTGAAGATGCTCTTCCCTTTCTAACAAAGCATATGGTCCCCTCATAAACTCCATGGATCTCTTTCTTATTTATGGTTCTTGGATGATGCTTGCTTTGCTTCTTGTGTTTACTTTAGGAGGATTACAAAACACTGGAAGAATCATATCTTCAATTCTTTTCCAACTACTTACCTCTATTAATTTTGTCATCTTCAAAGTACGTATATTATTTCTTCGGTGGAATCCACCCATAATTGAACAAAATTATTTTATATATATCAACATTTAGTTTTTGTACATTTAGGTTGATTTAAAAAAAAAATCTATGCCAAAAAATTGTAAAATTAACTAATGATGAAATTCTTTAATCTAAAGCTTTTAACACATCTAACTTATGTTTCTAAGTTTCAATAATTATTACTTGTTTGTTTCTTGTATTTAAAACAATTTGATTAAATTCTTGTAATATGAACTATTTCTTTTGATGTTTTCGATATTTAACTATTTGTTATTTCATAAAATCATCTTTGTCACGTGTGACACGTAAATGTCTAAAATAACATCGGTGAAGAGCATTCAAGCACCGGTGAAGAGCATTCAAGCCCACCGCCAATTAACTCTAATCCATCAAAATAAATTAATATATTTTAAATTTATTATTACTATTACTTAAAATGGTCAACTATTGTATTATTATTATAAGTTTAGTTTCTTTATTATATAACACAAGAATAAATGGGTATGGTATCAAAAGAAATAACAAATATTTGTTTTTATTTCAAAATTTGAGATTTTCTTGTCGTCCCAACTTTGTAATTTACAAGTTTTAATGCGGATCATAACCCGCCACACTTTTTCTTGTTTTGTAATTACTGAATGAATTATCAGTCAATGAGTTAGAAACTAAATATTAATATTACATTATTAATTACAAAAAAAAACTTTGCTCAATTTAATAAAAGATTTTTATAGATAATAAAACAAAGTATTCATAATATTAATATTTTTCCAGAATCCACTATATGCCGTACTTTTATTGGTGTACTAACGATGTGTTCCCGAGTCTCATTTAAGGAAAGAAAAGAAGGAAAAAGAAAGGAAGGGAGAGGAATCCATTGTTCCTGAGTTTTTTTAAGGAGGAAAAAGAAATAAAATAGAATGAAGGTGTTCCATAGATTTTTTAAGGGGAAATGAAGGGAAAACTAAGCTTATATCCATCCTCCAAAATTGGAGAGATTTGGAGAGAAAGGAAAAGAAAAGAAGGGGAAGGAATCCCTTCCTTTCTTTTCCTTCCTTTAGTAAACTCGGGAACAAATCATAAGTTCTAATTTGAGTCGATTTGTTCGATTATATTAAATTTTGTTAGATACATATATAGATGACAGAGATATAAAAAAAACCATCCAAAATCTACGAATATATATATATATATATATATATATATATATATACACACACACACACACACACAGGGGAATACATCGAGTCGTATAGAGGTCAGATAGGTCAGACTTGTCTAGCGGCCGGATCATACGAGTCACATAGACACTATATGAGTTATAAAATTTTAACGGTTAGTTTTCAACATCTATTTAACGCCGAATTTTTAACGGCTATATTCTACCGGATATAAACTCATAATGTATTCCAACTCTCATTTTCATTTCTCAACTTTCAGTTTTCACTCTAAAGATTTTACTTTTACTAATTCATAGGGGTGGAGGGTATTCATTTTCGAATAAACCTGTACGCCCAGCAAACTCTTTGCCTCTGGTAGAACTTGTACATCCTGTAAACCCTTCTCATCCTGAACCATTGACAAAGACGGATGAAGAGTGAAACAAGACATTTGAACAGATCTTTAGCCAACTACAAATTGGCGAGGAGCATGTCCCCAATTCAGGACAGGTACGTCGCCGACCTGAAGAGTTTGATAATATAAACATAATCACGAATGGTATACATGATCAATGGAAAACTCAGATATATTTTTAGAAGATTCACTACCAAACATCGCTAACTCATTTTTTAATGTAACTGATAATACGTGGGATGAAATGTAACAGATTTAGAGAGAATTGAATGAACAAATGAATGACCATATAGTCGTTTATATAGCATTTTAACGGAATCTTATGTTGTAGCAAATAATTGGGGGAAATTTGTGTCGTATAAAATAATTGATAAAATCTTGTGTCGTATTTCAAATAATTGGCACGCATAACGAGATAACATGCATGACACATATAACGAGAAAAAACTTGCATGGTACATGTAACAAGAAAAATATACATTTGCGTGCAAAAGGAGAAAAAACCGTACGAAAGGAATCCGATCATGATATTATACGAGTCGTATACAACAATACAACTCGTATGGTAGTATGTTCTTATTAGGGGGAGGGGCTCCAACATTGTATGGAATCTGACTTATATATTAGTGACTCGTATAAGTTGCAGGTGGTGTGTGATTAGATGTCAGGGTGTGTGTATTGAGCGGTCCATTATATGTATGTCATTTGTTCCATGTTTTTATAGTTTTATGCTCTTAAGTTTTGTTAATTAATTAATATAATATACAATGTACTTATATAAACCCAAATACTTAATTTAAAAATAATTATTAAATACGTATAAAATAGAGATAAGTTTGATTTTTAAAAATATTTTATGATTTGTTTATAACCAAATATATTAACAAAACACCTAAAACTATTAATTTAGGAACTACTTTTTTATATTAACCCATAATCATGATCAACTAATTAGAAAAAATGAAGATAAGTAATATACTAATTAAGTTTTTATTAGAGAGAGTAAGGTTCAAATGGTAACCAATATTTATGTGATAACCAATCTCAAACATAGTGTTACGTATGTATATCAATTATCATTATGTTAATGTTACATATATGTAAACACTATGTGCACGTATTTGTAACATTATTTGGTACGTATACGTAAGACTTATCATTTTTGTATTTACGTTCAAAATATTTATTCAAGATACTTAAATATTATTTAACAATTAAAAGAAAAAATAATTAATAAATTATATGATTGTTTTATAGTGGTTAACACAGTTATCACGTAAAAAGTTTGTTACCATTTGAAGCCTTCACTTATTAGATATTTCTTATATTTAATAATCATTTTATATTTTTACATGTATTTATTTCACATATAAATAAAGTAACATTCATCTTTTGACTTCGCAAAGTTTTCTAATTTACCATTATATATTATTGCTTCATAATAATTACTAGTTTGTGAGGTTTATACAAAACTTCATATTTCATCCCTTTATAACATATTTCATTCATGATTTTTAATGTTATAACACTTTGCGTCCCTATTTCTTAACTCCGTTAAGTTTTCAGTTAGTTTTTTGTACAAAATTTAGTAATATATCACTCACCTCTTTTTCTTCTTCGTCTTCAACCATCAGACCCAAGAAGCAATTTTGACTTCATATTTTTACACTCCACATTTTTATATTCGTCAAACAACTGTCTGCCGATGGTGGTGCTGATCGGAGAATGACGACGATGACCATGACAAACCAGTTGACATGGGATTCGCGTGGTGAAAACCGTTTCCGTCGTCGGAACACCATCCTCGTTCCGTTTCCGCTGCCATCAAGTCTCACCTTAACCTCCACCACCATTGCTACGTCAGAACCCTAGATGGGGTGTCGCCAGAAAACTCATCTCGTCACCATCTCCTTCGTTTAACATCGTCACCGTCGCTATCTAGGCCACCCGACGCCGCTTGCTACATTGTCTCCACCTCTGTCTCTGCTTCTTGGAATCCCTAACCACCGCCACCATTTCTGTTGGAGCCACCAAGACCCGTCGTCGGTCAGGGGGAGGTGGTGCAGGAGAGCCGGTGGTCGGAGGGGGGTCGCTTCAGAGGAAAGTGTCATTCATGTTATTGAGTCTCATATACATTTTATTGAGTTTGATGAAGAAAAAGAAGAATGGGGAGGAGTATATTAGTAAATTTGCACAAAAACTAACCGAAAACTTAACTGGGTTAAGAACAAATGACGAAAACTGTTAAAACATAAAACTTTAGGAATGAAATGTGTTATAGAGAGACGAAACCTAAAATTTAATGCAAACCCTATGATCAGTTATGACAATTGAAAAACACATAATTGATAAACACATTAATAGAATCATAAATACTCCCAAATAAGTTATGGACCTTTTATAAATGTTACAGCTGGTGTTTTATGCGTAAGTAAATGTGTAGAGTTACCTTATGATCAGTTATGACGATTTAAAAAGTTTTATTTTTAACACCTATTTATTATTCTTTTATCACTTATTTAATTTATAATCTATCAATAATTTCATTAACAGTTATAACACATACACATGCACAGCTGCGTAGTTTTATAATCTCCACAAAAAATAGAAAACGAACAAAAAGAATTGCATGTGACCAGATAGATGATCAATAATGGGGATGTACTTTTTTGAACATTTTTTTTTAATTTTCATTTTTAAAAGATTTATAAATAATACTTGTACATGTAGAATATTGAGAATAACTGCATTACTTTTTATGCATATAAGACTTAAAGGCATTATATAACATACTATTACACACTATGTTATTATATAATTTAAGTTTACGACAAAAATGAAATAAAGGAAAGCCATCTCATATCTATACGTAATAAATAAAAAATAGTTGCATCACGGGTCAAAATTCTACGAGTTCAAAATTCTTTTTTTAGATTATTTTTTCTTAACTACTAACTTTTAATATTTTATTTATTAATTCCTAAATATTTATTATTTGCTTTACAATTCTTAAATATTTACTACTAACTATTTAATATTTATTTTATTCAACCACCGTAAACCACAACTTTCTAACATAGCATATACATATACAAGTTCGAATCAGAGGTGTAAAATTGAAACATGATGGTTAAGAGGTGTAAAAATGAAACATGGCGGTTAATATGGCGTGTTATTAAAATAGTAATAATATATATTTTAAAATAAAAGTATTTAAAACAATATAACTAACTAAATTCATATTAACTATTGTAAATGTTTTTTAAAGGAAACTTGATAAAAAAAATCATATACATTTAGAGGTAAAACTATCATTTTTACATCTTATCATGATAAAAAAAAACCTCTATTAAACACTATGGTAGATTCTCGTGTATTACGCGGGCTGAATAAATACAGTTTTATATACTTAATTAGTATTAAAGATTTACACATTACATATTACATATAGCTTAGAATCCGTGTAATACACACGATGTGAAAAATATTAATATATAAAGTTCTTAAATCTTTATGTATATATATATATATATATATATATATATATATATATATATATATATATATTTTGAACGGTAATTTAGATCACTGACGGGTCACTGGCCCACCCGATCATCTTCACCCCCACAGGAGGAAACTCACCATAGGTGAGAAACCCCTTGGCCCAACTGGACCCCTCTTTATTTTGTCAAAAGTAGGAGTTGAACCAAAGACCTTCCCATTTTGATGAAATCTTGGTATACACCTTTGCCACTAGACTAACTAGTGGTTATTTTATATATGTATTTTACATGTGTAAAAATGTATTACATATACCTAGGATATAAAACAAAATTCAAAAAGTGTAAAAATTAATATAGAATTGGGTTCTGAAAATACGTTAATTAGTATTTAATTAATTTGACTTTTATTATCATTTGATTTAAAATAAAATTTACATAATTAGATTTCAAAATTTATTATAATAAGTGATAATTTAAAATAAATGTGTTTTATTAGTATAATTTATGTTTTATTTAAAAATATATTATTATTAAAATATAAAAGTGTATTTAATAAGAGGGAGACATGAAAAAAATGATAAGAATAAATATGAAGACAACACATGATATGAAAAACCTTTATTTATTATATAGCATAGATTACTTTTTTATAAGTTTTTTTAAAAGTACTAATATCTTAAATATTAACTTTAATCAAATATAATAAAGAAAACTTTCTTTTTTACATTTTGTAATAAAAAGCAGGTTTCCTTTATAAAAAAAACGGACCGTCTTTTCTTTTTGTAGTTCCCAATCATGATACCTCTACATCTATCACAAACTAAAGTTAAACATATTATATGTGCGAACCTACCGTTGGTCATCTGGTGCAATGCTAGCCCTAAGACTTTTTATAGTGAAGGTCTTGGGTTCAAATCTTGGCCACAGCAAAAATAAGGTCTGTGATCAGGTCAGGGGGTTTACCCAGTTGAAAGGTTACTCCTGTGGTGGGCTGTCCTGGATATTCTAGGTGTTGCCTCAATGAAACCCAATTATCATATAATACCTACGTTTCGCCGTTCAAAAAAAAATATGTGCGAACCTTTATATTATTTATAATAGAAATTTATTTATTTATCATGCTTTTTCCACATCAATGAATATATTAATTAATGTATAAAGAGAAAATTTGTGTCACCTCTATGCCATATCTTATTTTGCCTTTAATATTATACTATAATGATATACGTATTTACTTGATTTGAAATTATAGATACATAGGTGGTCCCAACCAAGATGTAAAGATAATTAAAAAAGGCTGTAATTATAGAGAAGGTCGCTAAGTTGTCTGCATGGGGGCGAGGGGTGGCGTGGGTGTGACAATATTCAACTTGTCTCCTTTGGACCACTCTCTCTTCTTTTTCTTTACTAGAGATTAGTATTTTTAAATTTTATTTTATACTTTGTAAGTCATAGAAGAATATCTTCATGTTAAAAGTTACTTGGTATAATCTTTTGTTTTTTTTGATATAATAAACTTATAACACGTTATTATTTCATATATATGACAGTAAATTGTTAACCGTCTTCTTCTGCAAGACTTGACGAGGCTAGCTCCTTTTTTTATATTATTTAGGTTGATCCATGGCTACATGGGAGAGAATACGATTACGACTATCATGACCAGTGTTAGTAATTGGAGGAGTTTGGTGACACTCGGCGCCAACAGGTGACCATACCCGTTCACCTTTGTTTGCCTTTATCAATTATCAGCGTCTAGTCACGATAGTTTTAACACTATATTCACCGTTCGTCAAAAAGATGGCAATGTCTTGACATGTAGTTGAGAACGGAGTTTGTTGGAAAAAGTAGTTAGCGCTAAGGTAACCAACTACAATAAACGGTAATCAAATCAAAGTTTGTTACATTAGAAAGCAATTTTATAAGTTTATTATGTATATAATAAGAATTTATGTAAAATACATTACACTTTCTTTTGGTTTTACCCTTGATTATGTGGTTTCATACCAACTTGTTTTTGAAATAATGTTACTTTTCATCTATCTATACAGGTTTTTGGAATGATTATTCAAAACACTATGTAATTGATTATATGACTACTATAGCTTCAAACCATATAAAGAAATTCAACAAATAGTAATATAATACCACATATTTTCGTTATATCTAATTATTCAAGACGACGATAGGTTTTACAAGATATAAAAAGAATCACTATAAAACTTAAACTTTATTGGAAATCAGGTCCAACAACATGAACACAGGATGTTTGGTCTCAACCAAGCTATCTAAATTGACTCTTTCTGTTTATTATAAAATTCTTGATACATAATCAGACTCCTAACCCATCTGTTTATGCTATAGTAAACCTTACTAAATAACTTTTCTAATCTTAATCAAATACTACTTTTAATTCTTTTCTAACTCTAACAAACCAATATATAAACATAAAATAAAACTATTTAACTGAACTCAAATACTAATTAAAACTCTTTTTGATTTACCCTTGTATTTTTCATTCGTACGTACTAACCCTCCTTCTTACATAAAATCAAGATTGACTCATTTATTCACCTCCTAGTCTTGATTTGCACTGGCTTCTTACTCTTTGATTTCAAACTTACTAACTTGCTTGTTGTTCTTGCTTGAATTCTTTCGAATTCTTCCTTGTTTCAACTCAAAAACGAGTTTCTGTCTCTTGATATAACTCGAACCGGGTTTCTTGCTAATCATAACCAAATGATTTAAGATTTCTTGCTCTGACTGCTAATCACTTATCAAGGTTCTTGCTCCTTTTACTGATCAAATCAGGGTTCTTGCTCTTTTAATGTTCAAAAGATCAGAGTTTTTACTCATTTTACTAATCAAACGATAAGAGTTCCTGCTCTTTCACCGGTCAAACAATCAACATTCTTGTTGTTTCACTGATAAAACGATCAGGTTCTTACTCCTTTCATTGATCAAGGTTCTTACTCTTCACTAATTAGGGTTCTTACTCACTTGTAGGAAATCAATTCTGCATGACTTGTTTTCTGGCTAACTTCCTTTTATTCTTACTTCAAAAAAATCACATGTGTGCATGCTTGCCTAAACTAATTGAGCTGCGTGTCTGCTAGGTTTAAATTAATTCAACTACATGTTTGCTAGCTTAAATTAATTCAACAGCTTGTGTGCAAACTTCTTTCTCGACAATTTCCAACAATGAATTTGAGGTCTGTGCTAGCTTGTTTGAATCAATTCCTATGTGCCTTCTTGGTTGCTTCACCTACATACCTGCTTCTAATTCTTTTCCTCCTTTTCCTTCGAAGGAGAAAGTAGCTCCCCCTTTTCCAAAAGTCTTCTATCTACTTGCTTTTTTTCCCCCACAATCTCAAGCCACACCTGCCCCCTTTTAATTTTTCTTTTTTTTATCACACGTGTCGTTCTTCTTGCAAATTCTTCGTACTCATCCCTACAGCTAAAAAGAGGGGGCCGCTTCCCTTTCTCTGGAAATCGACACTCAAAACCCTCTCCAAACTCTGATACCATTTGCTGGAAATGAGGCCCAAGAACACGAATACAAAATGTTTGATCTCAACCAAAATCGACTCTTTCTGATTGTTATAAAATTCTTGACACATGCAAAGACTACTAACCCATCTATTTATACTAAATAAATCTTGCTAAACAACTCTTTCAATCCTACTCAAATATCACTTTTAATTCTTTTCTAACTCTAACATACCAATACACATAAAACTCCTCTTTCTTATGTAAAATCAAGATTGACTCCTTTAAACTTGTAACCTTTGAACATATAAATAATTGACACACACACACACACATATATATATATATATATATATATATATATATAATATTTGAATTAACAAAGTTCCCCATATACCAACAAAACAAACAAAACGAACTCAAAATTGTACAACTATCCCACTAAAATGGAAACATAATACTGGGAGTATCTTTATTTTTTATTTTCCTTTTATTTTATTCAATAATTACAACCTATTTAATTCCTTCATTAATGTTTACCTCTATATATACCCTTGAATCCTTTGCACTTTCTTGTATGCTCTCTACCTCCACTCTTTCTCTATCCCATCACAAAGAGTCACATGCACATACACAAAGTGAATTACTAATAGATGAAGCTGCCAGCATGATCTAAACTTTTCTTTGAAACTAAAAGTAGAGATCAGATCATGTGGTATCTTCATCCGTTGCTATGTTTCACAAACACTAACACTATCACATTCTTCCTAAGATATATGAATCCCATATATTGAAAGAAGAAATCTTTGTAAGTGATCATATCATCTCTTTTAAAGTGCATTTAATTTATATTTCTTTGTTAAGATGTTGGTGACACAAGTTTATTTTTTTAGTTTTCAAGATTGATTTTTGTGGTTTTATTCAATTATTTCATTTATTGTTATGGCAATGTGTTTTTTTTAAGAAAAATTACTTTGCATCATCTGCCGTTGATACTAAACTCTAATGTGGGATATGATGTAATTTTAAGTTGATGATAAAGCTTATAAAAGTTTAATAATTTTTTAAAAAAAATGTGGAGTCTAAGTGCAAGTACATGTATGGCGTGGGAATCTTAGTTGTTGCTGTTAGAGTTATTAGTGACAGGATTTCATAGGTCTCAAACCTTGCTTCTGCTTTTAAGATTCTCCTTTTTAATATATTATTGTTATTATAATTAATATTTGTCATTATTATTATTATAACTGGTTATTGTTATTGTTACAAAACATATATATATATATATATATATATATATATATATATATATATATATATATATATATATATATATATATATATATAACATGTGACTAGACATGTTATTGAGTTAAATTATTTTGCGGATAAAAACCAGGACCATCTATCTACTTGACGATTGGTTACATAATTTTTTTGTTAACATATGTTTGGATTATATTTTAATTTTAAAAGTTATAATATATATATAAGTAAATGTATTTAACTCAAATTAATTGGCTGGGGAGTATAATATATGTAAGACATTTATGGATTAAATATAAACTTTAAATACATAACTAAAGGATAGAAACATTAATTTCCTTCTTGTTTTAGAAAAAATATAATTGTTAATTTCCATATTCCATTTAATTTTTTTCAACGAACATATCTTTTTTTTTCATTCAAGTTGAACCAAAACGATTAATTACCAAACGTGAGTTGTGTAAAATCGTAATAGTTTTTTTTTTAATTATTTTTCATTACACCATGAGGTTGGTCTACATTTGTACTTGTTTGCTACTTATAGAACTCATTAATTGGGTTTTAAAATCAAATTGACGGTGATTTGGGTAACTTTATTATGTAATAATGTGTTTGCAAACCCAAATAATAATTGTAATTTAATGACCAATAATTTGTTTTGAAGTTTGTGATTATGATCGTGAATGATTATTGAGTACTCGCTTTAACCCCGTATGTTACACGGGTTAAAACTTTAAAATTATATTGATAAATAATTTAACAATTCTTTTTATACAAATTTGATATTGTATTTGTAACTTTTTATTTTGTTATGTGTTAAGATTATATGAATAAGAGTAATCAAAACATTAAAAAATAAATGAAAATACATTTCATAATTGCATGACTGTTACATTGCCTCGCTAAAATTTTAATACTAAATCTCTCAGTAAAAAAAAAATAATAATATACAAATAAAATTTAAATTTCAACAATATATCGTTTTTTAAATTCAAAATTTAAAGCTCCAAATTTTAAAAATTTCACTCCTAAATATTTTGACACAATTAAATTTAAAATTATAAAAATATAATATGAAAAAATTAAAAATAATAAATTAGAATTAAAACTTGTAAACATATTTTTTGAAAAAAATGAATTAATTACACGGATGACCCCTGTGGTTTACCCAGATTTCACTTTTGGCCCCTGGGAATGTTAAATTACAAGTTTGGACCAATAGTTTGCACACTTATTTCACTTTTGGCCCTTGAGTTGGATGGAGGTTAACTTTTTCAGTTAAGTGCATGTGAAATGACTAAAACACCCCTCTGAACAAAAGTGTCAAACCCCCTAACCATATAAACATAACTATGTTTTCCCCAACCTCTCCCTTTGCCACCGCATATGACCACCACCTGCTCCTCCTGTGACCACCACCACCGGTGAACTCCTATGACCAGCCTCCTCCTAGAACTTCAAATCCCCTCCCCTTTTCACGCACCAAAACCCTGTCACGCATCTTCTTCTCACCACCATCGAAGCCCTGGAAACCCACCGTCGCCGCCGCCATTGCCAGACATTCACCACCACCATTCACTGCCACCGGCACCACCCACCCCATACCTCTAGCACCACCCCCTTCCAATCAAAACTCTATCTAACGTGTGCTTGTTGCTTGGGGTTTTGCGAGAACACTCCCGCCGCCAGTCCTGCCCTCCCCCATTTGGCATTGCCGGTCCACCACCACCACCACCACCACCATCGAAGCCTGCAAAAACCCTAGATTTACACACACACAGATTTGTCCTTAATTGATTATGCAAAATCCCCCATCATCGACATAAACACAGATTTAGGGCCTTTTTTTAAGTGGTGGCAGGGGGAGGAGCAGGGTGTCAGGTGGTGGTCATATGCGGTGGCAAGGGGGGAGGTTGGGGAAGACATAGTTATGTTTATATGGTTAGGGGGTTTGACACTTTTGTTCAGAGTGGTGTTTTAGTTATTTCACATGCACTTAAATGAAAAAGTTAACGTCCATCCAACTCAGGGGCCAAAAATGAAATAAGTGGGCAAACTATTGGTCCAAACTTGTAATTTAGCATTCCCAGGGGCCAAAAGTGAAATCTGAGTAAACCACAGGGGCCATCCGTGTAATTAATTCAAAAAAATTGGTCATTTAAAAAATTAAAGTTTAAAATATAATACAGTTTTAAAAATAAAAATTTGCAAGTTTCTTAATTTTATTAAAAACGAAGTATTAAAATTTATAAATCAAAATAAAAAATTTATTTAAAATATCAAATTAAAAAAAAACTACTAATTAAATATTAGTAAACTTTATTCTAACACATATTTATTTAAAATTTCATATTTTTTATTTTTGATTTTTTTAAAATATTAACTTTTGATAATAATATAAAAAATGGGAGCCAATGGTAATAATGATAAATTGATTTGATAAAATGTTTATTTATATAATTTAAAAAAAATGATAAATATGAAAGTATTAAATGGAGGATATAAATGTGGTTTGGCGAAAAAAATTTGTGAGAGTGAATGTGGTGATGCCAAGTGACAAAAACATTTAGTATTTTATTAGATGAGGGATTAATTTGAAACAAGTTAATTTCATCTTGCACCAAATAGTAGCTAGTTGAGTGATACGCACATAACTTTTCAAAAGGAAGGTAATGAGTTTAAGTCATACTTGGGACAAAATGTTCCAAGTTACGTCAGAGGTTTCCTAGTTGTGGGTTTCCTCCTGAATGGTGTGTACCGGGTCTCCACGCTTCTGTTATTCGGACGGAAAAATGATCCGTTTACCAGGATAATCCTGGATTTTTGGGGTCTTTTCTGTTCAAAAAAAAAAAAGTTATCATCCTATTTATTGTTTATAGTGATATCAAATTATTTAATGGTTGAAAATTGTAAAATTATTTATCATTTATCTATAAATATCTTTCTTAAACATGCTATTAAAACAATACACATTCATAATTATATATACAGTTTAAAAAAACAATAAACAGGTCTATGAATTTTATTTTACACGTCTTAATTTGGTTTTACTTGTATAGTTATATGAATTCAAGAATGCGTCAAAAGCAGGATTCACTTGGCATCATTAACTACGTCATTGAATACCACGTCTATGGTTCAATTGGGATGTATTCGACCCGAAATATGTTTGTTTGATACATGGTATGCCTTTGCCCCTTTATAGTTAAAAGATATATAAATATTGAATATATATTAAATACATTTAAAAAATGTTGTATTATTAATACCATAAAATATTTATGATCTAGGAAAGTTTACAGTTATCTAAATGTACTTTGGACAACTTCATACCTATAAGATTTATTTAATTTCAGATAACGTTTTTAAGTTTATTTCTTTTTACCCGTTGAAAATGACATACGATCTAAAAAAATGAGTTCACGTTGCTAAATGCTAATTGCTTAATGTTTGGGCTTTGGCTTGGTTTAGGTTCTTTTCTGGTGGGCTCATCATGTAGATTGTAGGGCTGGTTCATATGGGCTAATGGGCCAATATACTAAAAAGGTAAAAGAACTATGATAAGCTAAACCAGGTGGGCCAATGATCAGATACACCGGTTTAACTATATATGGGTCTATGGCCTATGGGTGGTGAATGTTTAGGTAATTAGGTTCATCAATGCATCAAGCTATAAAGCCCAAGCCTATATAAGGTCAAGGTTAACTCTGAATTTTGATGAGCCGACTCGAGATCGGCCAGTTAAAACCCAAATTCAAGCCGAGCATAAACTAGCTCGAGCTCAAGCTCCTGCTTTTATTAGGTCTCATTTAATAAATAAGCTAAAACCTGAGTTTCATATTTTAAGCTTAAATAGATTTAAGAACCTATATAAATTTTATTTAATACACTAATTATACATTCATATAATACTTATTATAATACTTGTTATTATTATGTATAAATTATGATAAAAATAATTAAATAATATAAACTATATTATTAAAAAATTATAACTATAAATATATTGTATATATATATATATATAGTTATAAAATATGCAAATAAAATAATTAATGAATAATAAATGAGCTGAATTCGAGCTTTAGCAATAGAGCTCGAAACTAGCAGAGCTCAGGGAGCTCGTTTACCCGCCTAATCTTACAACCCAACTTCACTTGGGTTGGTTCTCCTTCGCTTTCTGATGGCCTGTTCATATAGTTATACGGTTAGTTGCTTACTTGCTTAGTTTGTTATAGCTGTATAGCCAGCTAGTCATGAATGAATGATTAGAGCAATTTTAAGTATAACAATCGAACCATGTTTTTAATAGCATATAACCATTTAAGAGATTTTGATTTAGATTGTGTTTGAATATGCATTCTGACTCCAGTATTTTAAACTCAATAAACAATCAAATTACACTATTTTAAAAGATAAGGGACTCAATAACAAAAAAAGATAATGGTAGCTCGCGAGAAGCTTATTCTTAGGCTCGACCTTGTTTAAGCTCGGCTCGATTCGAGTTTTTAGCGAGCCGATCTCGAGAAGTAGCTCGCCAGCTGGCTTGACTCATTTACACCCATAGCTGAGACCCTGAAGGAGGCAAGGAAAGAACTGGATGAGGCTGCGAGAAACAAGGATAACCCAAAAGGCAACACAATATGGAGGAAAGGTGAATGAAGAAACCGATAGTGATGACTCTGAAACTAAACCAACTCATGGTTGTTCCTACAAGTTCTTTAAGGGTTGTGATCCCACCCTATTAGGGTGGAGGGAGTGGTATCCATTAAACCCATGGAGCCCTCTTATTTCACTCAATTAAATTGTGTCATGTCATTTTTACCTTCTCTGTGAAAGCATTTGAACCCATGAATTTTTTAAATTATAAAATACTAGATTTTGCCTTGTCATTTAGTGGAGTTTGCAAGGGGTTGAACAGGTATTTCTACCCGTGTGAGAGAGCCTTCACCGAGCCCTAGCCACTTGCGGCGGTGTAGCCCTTACAACCCTTGAAGCCCGTGAGCAACCCGTGCCACGACTCCGTTCACCCTTAGATGACAAAAGGATGCAACTGCCACGTTTCATTATTATTTATTAATAATATATAATACATATTTAAACAAAATTTCAACAAAATTTCATATTTTAGTTTATTTGTTTTTAGAAACTTAAGTCATATATATCTTTGTATCACTATTAGTGTATGACAAATGTGTATATTCAAGTCTTTATTTTTTTTAACGACCAACAAACATATAATTGCCTAGGTACTCTATACGGGGTGACCCATTGGCAAAAGGCCACCGCCAGCTGGCCCAACCCAGCCGTACGGAGCCCTTAAGCGCCCCAAGTTATCTCTAGTTCCAGGGAATACCCACCCGCCCGAGAGCCCACTGGTGGTAAAATCCGGACGCACTCGGGATCGAACAGGAGATCACAAAGATCCATGTTTTCCTTCATTGAGCCACCATGCCCCTTCCCAAAGTGATGCTAGTGGTGATAGAACCTGAGTATTTTTTAGAGAATACAGGCTTCCTACCATTAAATTACATTGAAAGTTGCAAGACTTTATTAAAATGGAGAGATTTTGGTTCAAGTTCCACATGTAACAAAAAACAAAAAGAGGGGTACTGGTTGGGCCAGAGGATCTTTACACCTACGGTAGGTTTCCTACTGAGAAAGGTATAGATGATTGGATGGGTCAGTGTCCGTAAGTGATCTAAATTGCTGTTAATAAAAACGGTTAAATTGCAAATTTGTTTAATTCATTTTCAATGTAAAATATTTTATTTTCAAAAAAAGAAAAAGAGAAATAAAAAGTTAAAGCAAGAGCATGTATTCCGGCTCTCCTTCCCGTCCATGGCGGTTCCTCTTTCCGGTATCGATCTCAATCCTGCGTCTCAGGCACCAACTGAAAGTTCTTCATTGCTGCTACTGCAATATCGCTGCACGATCAGATCTAACTGTGAAATACTTGCTATATTTTCGATCGTAACAGAAAGGTACGCTCACGCTTACTCCGTAATGTGTAATTTTAGAGGTAATCGAACGAGACTGATGATCTATGTGTTCAACCAATTGCAGTTTCATGAAATTTTAATATTTAATGGTAGTTTATCTCAGTTTTGATTTGCATCAACTTTATTGATACGTGAAGGAAGCAATGTTGATAAATCTACTATCGATTTTGACTTTGGACGAATCAATCAACCTCTCAGCCCTAAACATCATAGTGATAGAAATTGTTTATTTCATGAATTCGAATCACACGTTCAAAATCGTGTGGTGTGTGTGAATTAGATTGCAACTTTCAAACACCATAGCGTTGCTTCTGAATTAAATTTGACTGCTCTTCATTTTCACAATGTTTTGCTTCTGAAACTGAATTTCCCAAAAAATGGCTTACAAAATCAGTAACTGGAAGCTCAAGTTGTAGAATAAGGTTCCTGTTTGAGTTGCAATAAGAATAGTGCTAAGTTTGACTTGACTCAAGGTGTAGATATATTACCAAAACAAAGGGAAGATTAGATGATTATTGCAGAGATGTAGTATCCGTAGGAATTGGTGATAGTATCTTTGTTGGCCGAGAATCGTTATATCAACACAAGAACACCGGGATTTGATGACTAAACTCAAGTCATGATGCTAAATTATGAACATAAAACCTTTACACATTCAGTGATTACATGCTTTCAGTGGTAATATTAATATGTTACATGTATGTGTTAGAAACAGAGGTGTAAGAGTGCTCCCTCCCTTGTGTCTGTTCAGTGTTCACATTCACTGATTACATGCTCTCAATGGTAATATTAATATAAGTTCATAAACTGTCATAATGTGTTTACTGTCACAACTTTTGTGTTGTTCATTTTTATCATTTGATTCTCATTTTTTGGGTCACTTTTATTTGGTGTGATGATAAATAAAGAAGTGATTGTACATCACAGTTGCTGAATTGATCCTTGAATAATAACTAAAGATGAAACTCATGAACAAAGAATGGAGGGAAATTGAATTAACTGATGCATCCTGGGTATCAGTATAAGCGTTTAATCATGTTTCAAGTTACTCAGGTTTCTACATCCCTGCTCTTTGGTCATGGGTTTTAGAATCCGAGCTAACTGCCACTACGATAAACCACTTTTTGATCAACTTCCTTCTTGGCTAACCATGATGAAAACGTAGAAATTGAACAAACCATAATAATATTCTCATATGTTCACAAAGTAAGTACTTACAAAGATGACATGAAATCAAATCATAACACTGCTATAATCATGTGTATTAACTACAAATATAAAAAATATACTTGCTAATTGTATCTTAGCGTCTGATGTAGCTTAGAAATGGTTTATCAGGTACTGGTATCAACTTCATTAACCATCCAATAGGCCATGATAATGCTGCAATCCCAACACAAATTCCCCATTGCACACCATTTAATCTTTCTGTATCCGCAAAATTCTTCAAAAACTCCACCATCACAATCTGAAGAATTATAGTAATCCCAATTATCCCAACAAACAATCTGTTTTTGTGTATACCTTCGAATATATTCCTTTTCTCCAGCTTCCTCGAGTTGAACTCATTGAACACTTGACATAGCACAAATGTATTGAAAATTATTGTGTTCTTCACCCTCTCGTTCACATTAAATATCGCCTTACCTTTAAATTGAAACGTCAATAGAACAGTGATCTGGAACATAGCTTGTGCGAGTAGATTTCTCCACATGATATTAGTTATGAGAGGTTCGACCCGACCCACAGGTGGTTTGTTCAAGAGTTCCTTAGTGGGTCGTTCTGTTGCAAGTGCAAGTGCACCCAATGTGTCCATGATCAAGTTCACCCACAAGAGTTGAACTGCGGTTAAAGGGACTCCACCAGAAGTTACCGCTGCAATGAAGTTAATAACAAGAGCTGCGACATTTACCGTGAGTTGAAACTGAATGAATTTTTGGATGTTATTGTACACACATCGTCCCCACATTAATACGGTTGAAACGGAGGCAATGTCGTCATCTAAGATAACAATGTCTGAGCTCTGTTTGGCTACTTCCGTTCCTTGAATTCCCATTGAAAGCCCAATGTCAGCTTCTTTGAGTGCGGGTGAATCATTTGTCCCGTCACCGGTGACCGCCACAACGTGTCCTTTTTGTTTCAAGCACTTTACCATCAAAAGCTTATCAAAAGGTGAAGATCTTGCCATCACACGGATTTTTTCAACCTTCTGCATTCGTTCTTCGTCTGTGAAATTACGAAACTGGACGCCTTCCACCACTTCTTCTTCACATACTTCTTGACCCGGTTCAAGTATTCCACATTCGGTAGCAATGGCTTTTGCTGTGAAAACATTGTCTCCAGTTATCATCTTGATTTGAACTCCAGCAAACTTACAAGTTTCAATTGCTTTTTTGGATCCGGGTCTACAAGGATCCTTCAACCCGACAATCCCTAGCAAAGTTAACCCTTCTTCGGGTAATGTTTGATAATCTGTACCTTCTAGAACCTTCTTATGCGCAAAAGCAATGCACCTGAGACTGCTTGCTGCCATTCCTTCGATTATATTCTCCAATTGTGTTCTTGAATCGCTATTGATGATCATTTTGCACCCGTTGCTATTATAATATTTAGAACACATTGCTAGTACCATCTCTGCAGCTCCTTTCCAATGAACATGAATATTGTTGCCATTTGTTCTCCTAATTGAAACCCCACTTCGTTTTTTCTTCGAATTAAATGTGTCGACATGAAGAACAACCGAACTCTGTTTCAGTTTCTCCATATCCATCTCCAAATCCTCAACCGCCCATGATAAAATCGCTTTTTCGGTTGGGGATCCGGAGTATTCGGGCACCAAGTGTGAAGCCTGTTTGAAAACCGTTACTGTAGTGTTGAACCCGACTGCCTCGTGGAGCAGTTCAAGGACTTTTAGGGCAATAGCATTGGAATGATGTGGCTCCATGTACTCGAGTCCAAGCCAAAACTTTGTTACCGTCATCTGGTTCATAGTTAAAGTCCCGGTTTTATCGGTGCATATAACCGTGGCTGAACCCATGGTCTCACAAGCGGATAGTTTTCGAACCATGGCTTGATCGCCCATCATTCTCTTCATAGAGTATGCAAGTGTGAGCGTGACCGCTAACGGTAGACCTTCTGGGATAGCCACCACCACGATGGTCACTGCCGCCGAGAAGATACCGGTAACCGAATCTAGTATTTCATTTATACTCGTGCGTTTCCCATTATACTCTCGGTTACCACTTTCGTCTTCTGTGTTTCCCGTGAAGTAACGAATTAACATAACTACAAGAACAAAAAAAGCTACTGCAAGACCTACCTTTCCGATTGAAGAAGTTAGTTTGTTGAGGCGTGATTGTAATGGCGTTTGCTCGTTATTATCTCCCGTGATGGAACTCATCATCTTCCCCCAAGCGGTGTTCATCCCGACCGATAACACGAGCATCCGACAATGCCCATCAGCCACTTTGGCACCGGAGATTAAAAATGGATTGCTAATGGCATTTACTTCAATTTGTTCACTCTCACCTGTCATGCTCGACTCGTCTACTAGCAACGAATGCCCGTCAATAAACAACCCGTCTGCTGGAATCTGATCTCCAACATTCAAAACGACAACATCTCCAACAACTATATTGAATATTGATATCTTTTGTCTTCGTCCTTCTCTAACAACATCAATCTTGATATTATTGCTTATTTTCGACAGACTGTCAAACTGTTTTTCCTGTCTGAAGTTACTAACCGCAGACACAACGATAACTAGAAAGACTGCGAGAAGTATGCTTCCGCCTTCATACCATCCATCTTTAATTCCATCTTCTTTGATGCCGAAACCAAGAGAAAGAGCCGCGCATCCCATTAGTATGAGAATGGTGACATCTTTAAAAGCCTCGACCACAAAATAAAACAAACCCTTCAGAGGGGGTTTTTCGTAAGTATTGGAACCGAACACTGTTGTCCTTTCGTTTAAATCTTGGCCGTTGATTCCATTTTCAAGATCAGTGTCAAGGGCTTTCGCCAAGCCCTTGACACCATCAAAAGTGCTAAGTGTTTCCATGTCTTTGTCTTGTACGATATTAACGAGTTGTGTTTGATCAACACCGTAGAAATCATGATGATGAACAGACACCTCTTTGATATCGATACTAACCTTAGGAACCACATTTTGTGGGATGATTTCAATAACAGAATATGTTGGGAAGTTGGAAGTTGGTAGTGCCTTGGAGAAGACGTTTCTGGCGATGGTGTTTGAGAAATATATGGTGAAGTATGCACGACGCCATCTTTTCTTGGCTTTGGTAAAGGTGGCTGTGTAGCTTATGATACCGATATCGTGCAGGGGTTGAATTTCGCTAACCATTTTCTTAGAGTGTTTTGTTTGCAAAATTTCAAAGTGAGAAAGGGCTAAAGGGATTTAGTATGGAGAGGTTTTATGCTCTGCTTCAACGTGCCTCCCGTTAATATACTAAATCAATTACTTGCTAATGCGAATTTGGAAGAAACTTCATAGAAATTCGTAGACATATATGGTAAAATGATGATCCTTTCATAAAGCCGACGTGCACGCCGCAATTCTTCCTGTTTTCAAACAGGAAAAAAAAAACAAAATTATACTCAAAACTACGGCTTATAAACCGCGTTAATTTACACTTAACAGTTTGGAATTAAGGTTGGCAATGAGAATACAATTAATTAATATACGTTTCCTAGATATCATTTAACTATTCAAAACATAGAGGTACTGTTATAAAATGGTATATAAGTGGACACGCGGTAAGTCAGCTCGGTTTTAGATATAAAAAGGTTGACAAAAAAGTATCTAGCGACGATATCTTCGGAAATCATGAAAAAGTCACGTATAAATGGAAAAAAACGAAAACGAATAAAAAAGTCGTTTAACGAAAAGATAAATTCGTGTGAAAATGTAGCGAATAAAAAACCTTAAAAATAAAATTTGGTCAAAAAAAGTTGTTACAAGAAAAAAGATAAATAAAAAACTACAATTAAAAAACATGTGTTTTACATCGATTGAAAACAATATAAAAAAAGCAGCGTGTGTTCCAATAATACAGATAATTGTACGAATGTTGTTAGTTAGCTATCGGTTCAGTTTGTGAATTCACCAAGAACTCGGTATAGTTTACGATATGAAAAAAAGGTTTATTTACGATGGTTTTGTCACACAAACGTTGTATGATATAACCCACAAAATAAAGTGGTGTTTTACATCGAATGAAAACCATAAAAACAAACACCGATATTGGTTCGGATAATACCAATCCCCGCCACGATATTGTTCGGTCATTATCGGTTCGGTTTGCACGGTTCCGGTACTCGCTATAGCTTACGATACAATAAAAAACTCTATTTTTGATATAACTCCGTTTAAAAAAAATATATTGGAATGTCGACAAAAAAACTAAAGATAGTTGCGTATTCTGTTTTTTTAAGTTAACGAACGAAAGTTATTACATTAAAATGAAATAAATAGAAAATTAAATGAGTTGAAAATGTATATTATATATAACACAAGAGGCTAAAACAATAACTAAAAATAAAAATTCTAAGTTCATTGTTCATCATTGAGGCTTTTTTTTTTTGAGTTGGGAGTTTTTCTTAAAGTAGGTATAATTTGTTTATATCCCGCACTCCACAATGTTTGTTGTTATTTGTTGTTGGTGTTTGACATTGTGTATAATTATGAGGGATATGTTTTGTAAAATACTAGTAATATCCTGCGACTTTTCAATGGAAAAAGTCAGATTTGTAGTACACGTTATTAAGAAAAATGGTGTATAGTTGAAGATTTAGTTACAGGTGTTCCAGGTACTTTATTGTTGGCGTTTTTGGTTTTTACACCCTTCATTTTTTTATTTTTTTTTTAACGGCGACTTTCATTTTTAGAGGTAGTCGCATCTCCGACAAGTCGGAGACCCATCACCCCTTAATACTTGACCACTACGTTATCTGAACCGGGTCCGTGGGTTCAGAGCGAGGGGTTAGGCGTTCCCCGGGAAACCATGGAGCTTGCTGCCCCCTTGACAGCAGTTGCGCCGCTACACGGGCCAAGACCCGCTAGCGTAACGCACTCCGGACTAAAACCTGGGTTGGCTCGGGTTTAAACTTGCGTGACTTCGTTCAATCCTTCATTACCTTACCACTTGACCAAATTCGGTTTTTACACCCTTCATACTCTTTCTACACACGCTGATTTGATGTGATTTCTCTCTTTTTTTTTAGTCTATTTTTATTTAAATTATTAATTTTTTTCTTTTACAACTTTTAATATATAAGATTTTATATGAATTTGATCTTGGTTTTGGGAGTTCTAAATAATGGACACAGTAAACTAAAAGGAATAATCAAACTATAACTTATTGTTTCAAAAACAATTTCGCCGGAACCATTCAAAAAACAATATGCTTTGAGTTTGTAACGAATCGCTTCCCAAGATACAGTGAAGCAACGGGTACTTTGTGGTTTGGTTCAACCGGTTTTAACAAAAAAAAATTGTTATGAAATTTAATATCAGTTAATGAAAAAGACGTAAATCGTTACAAAACCCTTTATATAAATGATAACAAGTGTAATTAATTAAGATTAAGCATCCAAGATGCAAATCCAAGATGCAAGTGGTACACACATGAAATACAAAAAGTGAAATTTACTATTAAATATATTATTTTAATTTTTAATTTTTTTAAAACACAATAGTAGTTTATATATGGATTATTGAATTTTAATAATCTCACATTTTACCAATTGGCCAATAATAATCTCAACTGAGAATATTCTTACCACTGGTCCCTACTTTCAAACTATTTTTTTACATTAGACCCCCCGTTAAAAAAACTTAACGCCGTTAGAGTTTATATGACGTGGACATCTGCAAACTGCCGGAAAGTCGAGCCAAGCTAGCAGTGGTCTCGTGGTGGCTTTTGAAATTGGCTCTGGTGGTGTTTAACTGGTCTCGTGGGTCTGGAAAGTCCAAACAGAGACAACGGTGGTGTTTAACGAGACCAGTTAAACACCACCAAAGCCAATTTCAAAAGCCAACACGAGACCACTGCTAGCTTGGCTCGACTTTCCGGCGGTTTGCAGATGTCTACGTCATATAAACTCTAACAGCGTTAAGTTTTTTTAACGGGGGGTCCAATGTAAAAAAATAGTTTGAAAGCAGGGACCGGTGGTAAGAATATTCTCAGTTGGGATTATTATTAGCCAATTGGTAAAATGTGGGATTATTAAAATCCAATAATCCTTTATATATAGATGTTTAGATTTGTTTATAACTAGTTTGTTACGCCCCGCGTGTTACCGCAGGAACCTAATATTTTAGAAAAAATATTAAAATCCTGATAAAATCAAGCACGACAAATAAACTAAAAGTATTGTACTTTTAACAAAATAAAAGTTAAAAGAAAAATAGTCATTAAATCACGAATGAGTTAACGTCTTCAACGAAAACGTTAATAAAAATAAGAACGATGCAACGGCATTGAAATCGTTAAAAAACAGAAAGTTCGTAAAAATGTATAAAAAATTAAAACTAATTTTTAGCAAACAAAGGTTAAAAGAAAAAAAATTCTCATACGTAACTTCGTAGGAAATCTAAAACATTAAAAATATAATTTATTAAACTAATATCTTGCTTCAATCAATATGGAATTACGAATTTATGCATTTTAAATTGAATGTCAAATAGAAACTCCTTGTCACTCTCCCCACCCACCGCCACCTTACCCCTACCCCTCTTGTCTTCTTCTCTATTAAAAATTAAAAAAATGTTTCAAGCTAGTACTCTTCTATAAGAAATTCTGATTGTTTAAAAAAAAAAAAAAATTTGGAGCAAACTTGGCATGCATATCCAGCAAATGAAAGACCCTCGTAAGTTTTCTTCTATTTTCAACACCTACACCCAATATTATAAACATGCAGTCGAAAAACACAATAGTTGTTTACATGTGGAAGCTTAGAAATTTACTTCACATAATTTACCGGCCTCTATCTACTTTAATTCTTTTTATACGGTTAAAGTCACTGTTATAAAAGTCTATAGTGAAAGTTATGGCATTGTATTTAGCATAGGGTGTATATTGTAATTATTTGACTTCCTTTTGTACTGTATTATTGGTGATTAATACAAAGCACCATTATTGAGGTATTTTAGATCAAGCTAATAAACCTTGATCCCTCCTGCAATCGTTTTTTTTTCTTCTACTCTTCGGTTCGTCAATGCCTTACGCCACCACCACTATCGGTGGTGATTGGCATCTCACCGCCACCGGTCAATTGCCATCACCGTGAACGCATGTCAGGTGGTCTTTTGCCACCGGCTTCCTATCGTTGTGATCGTCTACCCTAGATCGATGTGGGCAGAGGAGACCGAAGCTAGTTTCAGGTAGCGATGGTGCTAGTGTCGACGCCGTTTTGTGATATAATCTCCCAGTGAGAATACTCACACAAAATCTCACGCTCACGCCTCTCACTTAGTAGGGGCGACGTTTTCATGGTGTGAGGGTGTGACAGACTTACGTGAGCCACTCACGGTGGTATACCGCATCCCCTAACCTAAAGTAAAAGTCCAAACGAAGCCATAATTTGGTCTCTTTGTGAGTGTTGTCCTCTATATTATTACTATTATTGTTCGTACTTAATTTCCGTTAAAGCAGCCTTCCTTCACGTCCATGGCGGCAAGGGCGGATCTACCCTTAGGGTAGGGGTAGCCTCCGCTACCCCTCAGCTTTTATGCGCAGTGTAATTTTTTTTTACGGTTTTATGTATCCGGTTACCCATTACGTTACCCCTCAAATTTTTTTAAAAGCTCAACACTTCATAAAAGATCCAAAATTTTATAAAAAAACCTAATACTTTATAAAAAGTCCCCACATTTTATTAAAGGTTTTGAGGTATTGGGTTTTAATAAAACATTTGGGCTTTAGCCAGCTCAAATGTTTTATTAAAACCCAATACCTCAAAGTCTCAATTCTCAAACCCAATTTACCCAAATGACCGGCCAAGAAGAAAGACAAAGAGTGGGAACTGTGAGAGTCAGAGACCGACCACTCGACCAGTCGCTAGAACTGAGCTGAAACCACCGTCCGGCGCCGCTTCCGCCAAACCCCAGTCCTCCGCCTCGCTAGTCGCATGTTACCGTAAAAAAATTGTGTACATGAAACTACGGTAAAAAAAATTTGTTTTATTTATATGAAAGTACAGTAAAAAAAAATTTTTGTTTCATTTACATGAAAGTACGATAAAAAAAATTTGTTTCATTTACATGAAAGTACGGTCAAAAAAAATTTTCGCTACCCTTGAACTTTTGTTCTACATCCGCCACTCCATGGCGGTTCCTCTTTTCGGTATCGATCTTAATTCTTAATCATACTTCTCAAGCGCCAAGTCAAATTAAGTTCCTTGTTGCTGCTACTACAATACCACTGCCCAAAACAGTTGCTGTATTTTTCTATCTTCAAATCGATGCGCTATCGTAACAGAAAGGTATGCCCGCACTTACTCAGTAATGATTAATAGAAGTTTTTGATTTTCATCAACTTCATTGATACGTTAAGGAAGTAATGTTATGTTGATAGAATAGAAAATGCGACATTTTGAATTTGAACTGATCGTTCCACCTTTCAACCCTAATTAAAACTCATAGAAATTGATGATTTGAATGAGACACTCTGGTGTAGGCCCTGTTTAATTTTCCCATCAGGACAAGTTGCAAAAATTTAATTAGAATTTTACTAACCGGAAACTTAAGTAGATGATTATTGCAATAAGAATGGTGTTAATTTTATTTGGCATGACTCAAGGTGTTCATATTTTACTACAACAAAGGCATTTAGAACCAGAAAACCAGTATAAACAGAAAAGGTGTCAACTTCTCACACTGCCAACTAGTATAAAAACGAGAAAAGGAACAAACCATAACAAATTAATAATATTCTGATATAATCATAAATTATAATGCAAGTCTATACAATGGAAATGCCATAAAGTGAGATTATAACACTGCTGAATTCATGTATTTTAACTGATATGCATCTTAATGTCTGATGTAGCTTAGGAATGGTTTATCAGGTACTGGTATCAACTTCATAAACCATCCAATAGGCCATGATAAAGCTGCAATACCAACACAAATTCCCCACTGCACGCCATTTAATCTTTCTGTATCCGCGAAATTCTTCAAAAACTCCACCATCACAATCTGAAGAATAGTAGTAACCCCGATTATCCCAACAAACAATCTGTTTTTGTGTATACCTTCGAATATATTCCTTTTCTCCAGCTTCCTTGAGTTGAACTCATTGAACACTTGACATAGCACGAAAGTATTGAAAATTATTGTGTTTTTCACCCTCTCGTTCACATTAAATATCGTCTTACCTTTAAATTGAAATGTCAATAGAACAGTGATCTGGAAAACAGCTTGTGCGAACAGGTTTCTCCACATGATATTCGTTATCAGAGGCTCGACCCGACCCACAGGTGGTTTGTTCAAGAGTTCCTTAGTGGGTCGTTCTGTTGCAAGTGCAAGTGCACCCAATGTGTCCATGATCAAGTTCACCCACAAGAGTTGAACTGCGGTTAAAGGGACTCCACCAGAAGTTACCGCTGCAATGAAGTTAATAACAAGAGCTGCGACATTTACCGTGAGTTGAAACTGAATGAATTTTTGGATGTTATTGTACACACATCGTCCCCACATTAATACGGTTGAAACGGAGGCAATGTCGTCATCTAAGATAACAATGTCTGAGCTCTGTTTGGCTACTTCCATTCCTTGAATTCCCATTGAAAGCCCAATGTCAGCTTCTTTGAGTGCGGGTGAATCATTTGTCCCGTCACCGGTGACCGCCACAACGTGTCCTTTTTGTTTCAAGCACTTTACCATCAAAAGCTTATCAAAAGGTGAAGATCTTGCCATCACACGGATTTTTTCAACCTTCTGCATTTGTTCTTCGTCTGTGAAATTACGAAACTGGACGCCTTCCACCACTTCTTCTTCACATACTTCTTGACCCGGTTCAAGTATTCCACATTCGGTAGCAATGGCTTTTGCTGTGAAAACATTGTCTCCAGTTATCATCTTGATTTGAACTCCAGCAAACTTACAAGTTTCAATTGCTTTTTTGGATCCGGGTCTACATGGATCTTTCAACCCGACAATCCCTAGCAAAGTTAACCCTTCTTCGGGTAATGTTTGATAATCTGTACCTTCTAGAACTTTCTTATGCGCAAAAGCAATGCACCTGAGACTGCTTGCTGCCATTCCTTCGATTATATTCTCCAATTGTGTTCTTGAATCGTTATCGATTATCATTTTACACCCGTTGCTATTATAATATTTAGAACACATCGCTAGTACCATCTCCGCAGCTCCTTTCCAATGAACATGAATACTGTTGTCATTTGTTTTCCTAATCAAAACCCCACTTCTTTTTTTCTTTGAATTGAATGTCTCGACGTGAAGAACAGTCGAACTTTGTTTCAGTTTCTCCATATCCATATCCAAATCCTCAACCGCCCATGATAAAATCGCTTTTTCGGTTGGGGATCCGGAGTATTCGGGTACTAATCGTGAAGTGTGTTTGAAAACCGTACCTGTAGTGTTGAACCCGACTGCCTCATGGAGAAGTTCAAGGACTTTTTGGGCAATAGAATTGGAAGAATATTGTTCTATGAACTCGAGACCAAGCCAGAACTTTGTTACGGTCATCTGGTTCATAGTCAAAGTCCCGGTTTTATCGGTGCATATAACTGTGGCTGAGCCCGTGGTCTCACAGGCGGATAGTTTCCGAACCATGGCTTGATCACCCATCATTCTCTTCATAGAGTATGCAAGTGTGAGGGTGACCGCTAGTGGTAAACCTTCAGGAATAGCCACCACCACGATGGTCACTGCCGCCGAGAAGATACCAGTAACCGAATCTAGTATTTCGTTTACACTCGTGTGTTTCCCATTATACTCTCGTTTACCATTTTCATCTTCTGTGTTTCCCGTGAAGTAACGAATTAACATAACTACAAGAACTAGGAAAGCAACCGCAAGACCTACCTTTCCGATTGAAGAAGTTAGTTTATTGAGGCGCGATTGTAATGGCGTTTGCTCGTTATTATCTCCCGTGATGGAACTCATCATCTTCCCCCAAGCGGTGTTCATCCCGACCGATAACACGAGCATCCGACAATGCCCATCAGCCACTTTGGCACCGGAGATTAAAAATGGATTGCTAATGGCATTTACTTCAATTTGTTCACTCTCACCTGTCATGCTCGACTCGTCTACTAGCAACGAATGCCCGTCAATAAACAACCCGTCTGCTGGAATCTGATCTCCAACATTCAAAACGACAACATCTCCAACCACTATATCGAATATGGATATCTTTTGTCTTCTTCCTTCTCTAACAACATCAATCTTGATATTATTGCTTATTTTTGTCAGATTGTCAAACTGTTTTTCCTGTCTGAAGTTACTAACCGCCGACACAACGATAACTAGAAAGACAGCGAGAAGTATGCTTCCACCTTCATACCATCCGTCTTTAATTCCATCTTCTTTGATACCGAAACCAAGAGAAAGAGCCGCGCACCCCATTAGTATGAGAATGGTGACATCTTTAAAAGCCTCGACCACAAAATAAAACAAACCGTTTGGAGGTGGTTTTTCGTAAGTATTCGAACCAAACACGGTTGTCCTTTCGTTTAAATCTTGACCGTTGATTCCATTTTCAAGATCAGTGTCAAGGGCTTTTGCTAAGCCCTTGACGCCATCAAACCTTTGAAGCCCTTCCAAGTCTTTGTTTTGTACGGTATTAATGAGCTTTGTTTGATCAATATCATAGAAATGATGATCGATGCTAACATTTTGTGGGTTGATTTCGATCACCGAATAAGTCGGAAATTTGGAAACAGGTAGTGCTTTGGAGATGACGTTTTTGGCGACGGAGACCATTGTGTTCGAGAAATAAATGGTTAAGTATGCGCGCCTCCATCTTTTCTTGGCTTTGGCTGAGGCGGTGGTGCTTATGCTGCTCATCATGCTGCAAATATCATGCAGCGGCTGAATTTCTCCAACCATTTTTCGAGTGTTTAATTTCTTTGCAAACTTGATAAACTGCTAAAGGGATTTAATTAGTATGGAGAGGGTTTATGTTCTGCTTCAATGGCGTACCGTCTGGTTTTATACTAAATTAATTACCTGCTAAACTGGGAAGATCGAAACTTCATAGAAATATCATATTACTTATCTTATTATTGCATGATGTTTCCCGTGAAGAAGGCGGTACGTTGTGTTCACGCAAAAAGCTCTTAAATTGTAGTATGGGAAAGTGTTTGATCTTTTCAAACTAGCCGACCTGCCGTAACAAAAAAAAAAAGGGACAAAGTTTTACTCAAATAAAAGAAAGGCATCTCGAGACCGAATTGAATATTGAGATTTGAAATCATCAGTATTAAGGCCGGATCAAATTCCAACAAAGGTTACTGCTTTTTTTAAGCAGACACCAGTATCTCTTGGGAGATAGATCATAGATGTTATCTAAATCAAACCCAACTACCCTATCAATCCGGATCGAACCCCCAATTCAGGAGGAAACCCACAATTAAGAAAATCTCTTGGCTCAAACCAAATAATTGTTCTATGTGAGACTTGAACCCAAGACCTTCACTATGAACGTTTTGAGAGCTATAATTGCACCAAATGGTTAATGGTGTGTAATTTTACTGAAAAAATAAATAAATTACAATAAGTTGGATAGTAGTTACAACTAAACATGCAAAATGATTACCAAATTTTAAATACTTTTCTCCCAACATTTATGAGGTTTATTGAAAATTAAACGAAACATCAAATACGGGTGTAAATTGAATCTCAAATATTTTCTTTAACGGAATTAAGAAATACAATCCAAATATTTTAATTGTAGAGTAAGGGGCATATTCAAGTGATGAGGGTCTCAAATGATGGAAAAGTGTACGTCACGTGACGTCACGTCATTTCCTTCGATTATCACGCCCTCGATCAAGGCTCAAGGGGGCGGTGTACCCAAGAGATCACAGCGTGTTTTCATGGCCACATAGGTAACATACATGTTGAACGGCTAGAACTCATTTGATTTCATGCATGAAAAAAAACACGCCCTCTAATCACACCCCCCATCACGGCTCAATGGGGCGGTGTACCCAAGTGATCACGACGTGATTTCATGGCCACAGATCACGGCATGAAATGTTTCATGTATACCGAATGATCTTAGATTGGAAGTATATTTAAATTAATAGATTGATTAGATTCCCAATATATGACTTCATTGTTGAAAATATTGGATTGGCTTTGTAAAACGATGTGTAAGTTGTCTGAACCATTTTTCACAAACATGAGGGGTGAGTTTTGTAAATTTAAATTAATATTGTTTAACGCATTTGAATTTTGAAATATTTGACGTGATGTAAAATATTAGTACATAAAATTTTTAATTTTTTTATATATATTTTATATGTGTAAAAATGTGTTACTTATATATTAAGGATAGAAAACAAAATTCAAAATATGTCAAAGTTAATATATAATTGGGTTTCAAAAATACGTTAATTACTATTTAATGTAATTCGACTTTCGTTTACTATTTGTTTGAAATCAAAAGCTACATAATTAGATTTCACAAAGTTTCTCATAATAAAAAATCATTTAAAATAAATGTGTTTTATTAGTAAAATTAGTATTTTCTTTAAAAATAAATTATTATTAAAAAAATAGAGGTGTATTTAATAAGAGAAAGAGATAGAAAAAAAGGATGAAAATGAATATTGAGGCGACACGTGGTATGAAAAAACTTTTATTTATTATATACTAGCTTAGACCCCGTGTATTACACACGGGGTGAAAAATATCATATATAAAATTCTTAAATCTTTATATACATTTTTTACTGGTGTAAAATGTATTACATATACTAAGAATAAAAAATAAGATTCAAAATATGTAAAAGTTAATATATAATTGGGTTTTGAAAATATGTTAATTACTATTTAATATAATTTGACTTTCATTTACTACTTGATTGAAAATAAATGTTAAATAATTAGATTTAAAAGTTTTTTATGATAAAAGATAATTTAAATAAATGTGTTTTATTAGTATAATTAGTATTTTTTTAAATATATTATTATTATTATTAAAAGATGAAATGTATTTAATAGGAGAGGGATGCGGGGAAAAAATGATAAGGGTTAATATGGAGGTGACATTTTTCATGAAAAATCTTTATTTATTAGATAGTATAGATTATAGATATAGATATAAATTTTTTTGTTATGAAATGACAGTGAACTAGAAATATAATATCACAATTGTATAGGGGGTATGCTTGAAAAATGAGCCGGTCCTGGTGTTTTTTGTTGTGACATCATAGAAAAATGTTGGAATTACCATGGAGGTAATTAACAACTTTATTAAGCTTGTACGGCACATCACGATTTCTTTAATGCTCCGCGTAAGTTGATCACAACACGCTCAAATGTAACTGAAACGTAGTATGAATATATTATAGGGTATCCTTTATCTATCGGGTGCCTTAAGACTTAAGTTCAATATATAAGAGCATTCACAGTAGGTTCTGCATATATTTGTGAGTGGTTCCCCATATTTTATATGGTGGTTTAAAGTGGTTGTGAGTGGAGGAGAGAGAAAAGGGATAATTTTTTTGTATATTTGGGAAAAACACTGTTCACCTGCATAAATTTTTTAATTTTTTTTGAAGTGGTTGTGAGTGGAGGAGAGAGAAAAGGTGATGATAAAAGTATTATTTAATTGAGAAGGAGAGAGAAAAGGTAATGATAAAGGTATAAAAAAGTATTATTTAATTGAGAAGGAGAGAAAAAAGGTAGTGGTTTTAGTGTAATTATGGAGATGGGGATGGGGAAGCTATTAGGAATAAAAACATAAAATTATAAGGGATAATATATCTAAAATAATACATGACCTAAATATTTATTTTATTAATACCTTTCATGTGTTTGAACTGTTTTATAGGTTATTAGAGTAAATATATTTATATCAAATTCAGTAAAATCATGTATGATGAAAAAAAATTCTTAGTGTTTTTTAAAAGACATAAATCACGAGTAACGTTTTCACGTAGAAAAGATATTTTAATAAATAAATTAAATGAATATCTAGATAGATTATGGTGACACACGAGATGCATGGGCGAAGCTTAGTGAGGGACTCGTCCAACTCCGGCCAATATGTTGTTTTAATCGGCTCCATTTGAAGTCAAAGTTGAAGAGCATCCAAGGAAAAATCTAACCCAATATGGCCTCTTCCGGGCTTGAGCAAGAGCCGAGCCTCGACCCTGGATCGGCATAGATAAAAATCAGGTACATCAGCCTAATTGCATGCCGCAGAAACTAATATGGAGGGCAGAGATCGAACCTAGGTCACTAGAAACACTATGTCTCTCTTTTACCACTCTACCACTAGCTCATTGGCTAACTTAGTCATTTACTGATTCAACTAAATTCACTTAAACTTTTATCAACATAAAAAAATCATTTATTTTAATATGGTTCATTTGTTCTATCGTGTTTTTTTCTGTAAATGTTTAAGTGATTTAAATAAAATAAATATAAAACTTAATTTTTATTTTATGATAATTATTTTTAAGTTTAACCTAAAGGACAAGACAATTGTGAAATTTTTTTTTAAATTAACAACCAAGTTTTAAAATTATTTTTTGTATTTATTCAATTTTCACAATTATGAAAAGTTTTATAACAATATTGAAACTTAAATGATCTTATAATTTATACATAGAAACATAAATAACCCTATTAGAATAGTTTTAAAAGTTGATTACCAATATGATGAATTCACCCTAACGGTGTTTATCGGTTCGGGTTACGGTTTTTTCGATTTATTCGATTTAGATATTTTAGGATGATTTTTTTTGTTGGACCACAATCCGAACTGAATCTAATCCATGGAAACCTAATCTGAACTTAAAATCACTTTATAATTCGGTTTCAACTTAACAAACCGAATTATCTAAAAAAGACATTTTTTTTTCTTTTGAGTAGCCGTAACAAGTTTGGTTAAAACAACATAACATATAATTCGGTTTGGTTTGAAACATTTTCAGTTTTGATTCGGTTTGGTTTAAAATATTTTCAGTTTTAATTCGGTTATTAATTTAATCAGTTTAAAACCAAATATTGAACTTGCGGATGGTAAAAGAAACTTTTTGTATGTTATTACTTGTATTAATTATCATGAAAATGGAGGCGCCGCCTTTCATGCACGTCGACAAGTGCCATAACCTCATCTCTACACTCAAAGAAGAAAAACAAAACCAAAGTTTGACTCCAATTATGGTTTACGCGGCGTGGGGTCGTTGGGACGCTCTTATTTGTATTGTTAAGGAACTCATACGTATCGCTATCAAAATCGATCAGATCAAACTACTTAATAAATTATAAATTAAATATTCAATCTCGAGCTTGTTTTAGCTTGGCTTCTTTCAAGCTTTTATACAGGCTGATTTTGAGCGGCTAAAATGAAACTTTGTATTTTATGTTATATTCTGCATTTGATACAACATAATTATTATCGTTGATAAATGATTATGATACTACCCTACTATTCGTTTGGATAAACTTTCAAAGTAAATAACCAGTCATGTTAATGTGTAACTAAAAACTATACTCTAAAACATTTAAGAGAAAAACACGAGATGTAAAAACACCCCATACTAAATCATTAAATCGTATTCAAGTTTAACTAGAAAATTAGCCACGCGCTTCGTGGTGGCGAGAGGTGCACCTTAAATGGTTGATGCAGTGTCATTAACATGGCTAAACACAAAAAAACGTGGTTAAGTACATAGAAGAAACGTATGAAGTTACAACGACTCTATTATGGATATCGAAACATATATAAAAGATAGTTATATAACAGAACCAGTGTTTTTCAGTTGGTATCGGTCCCATTCTCTACGGTACCAACACATTACCGTTAGTCGATATAACACACGACACCTAAAAATACCCTACATTGAATACGACTCCGTTTTTAACAAAATTTATACTCGGACGTCAAGGAAAAAAAAATAATTAGCGAGCGAAAGTTATAGAGAAAAATTAGATTGTATATACAACAGGGGGTAAACATGAAAATTTTAGAAACTTGAGGGGGTTAAAGTGTCAATTTACAAAGCTAAGGGCCAAATCTATCATTTTCTCAAAGTTGAGGGGTGAGAGTAGTCGGTAAGAAAAACCACCGACACTTCCATTTAAGTTTAATCATAATTTTGACTTGATGGTTTATGTTCTCATACCTAGCGGTTATATATATTTCATACTTACATGGTTGTGTTTTTAAATCCTCTAATAAAGCTCTTTTTATTAAATTAAAAAATAAAAAAATAAATTTTATTGCTATCCTTAACGCTGTGTTCCCGAGATTATTAAAGGGAAGAAATGAAAGGAAGGGATTCCTTCCCCTCTTTTCCGTTCTTTTCCTTTCTCTCCAAATCTTTTCAATTTGGAATGATGGAAAAAAGTCTTGTTTTCTCTTCATTTCCTTTCATTTCTCTCCTTAAAAAAAATAGGGAACACACTTCCTTCAATTTCCTTTATTTTCCCTTTTTAAAAAAAACTCTGGAACAAAGAGTTATTTCACTTTCATTTCTTTTCCCTCCTTAAATGAGATTCAGAAACACAGCGTAAAGGTGTTTGCTATGAGGTAAAGAAGCAGGGAATGTAATAACCCATTCAAGGGTAAAGAAAATGGAGAGTGTTTCATATTGAATATCATTCTCTCTAAACCATTTTAATATTCCAAACTTGCAATATCCATGAAATTATCATAAAAGTATCCGATCATTCTTTGAAATTGCTTGCAACTAACTTGGGCACATAAAGTGGCAATTCTTAACGCATTTTATTAGTTTAGGAAAGTTCATATCGGTTTCGAATGAAAAATGATCGAAAGGTTTAGTATAGTCGTAAAAAAGCTCTGTGATGATGCCGGTCCTAGTAGTAATATCGTGGAAAGAAAAATGTATGCGAATGATTCTTTGATTTATTTTTGTATGGTGCCTTTATACAAATATAGTAACATTTCAATATATCTTTAATAGGGTTGGTATCTTAGTTGAAGGGAAAAAAGTTCAAACAAAAAGCGAAAATAGTTTTGTTCTCATAATCGTAAACTCTCTGATACCATGATAATTTTACAATACTCTAGACTAATCTTGATCTAGAGGGAGGAGATAACATGTATGAATTTGTGATCCCATTTTCAAATATTAAATCTACATTCATAGTTTATATTGGAAATAAACTACGTAGAAAAACTTACTAACCTACCCACTAATTCTAACTTAACATGAAATGCTCGAAAGTGATCTTAACCATTACCCATCTAAGGGCCCAGTGAAAGACAGAGAAGCCAAAATCTCATGTTAGGCGAAGACGGCGAGGCGAGAAAACCAGAATAAACGTACACTCTCTTTTTCTGGTACTCATTCTGACTCGTTGTCCCTTTTTCTTGACCCATTTAGACCTGATCTCAACTTTTCTAATGTTTAGCCGTCTAAACCAAGTAAAAGTCCAAACGAAGCCATGATTTAAACTTTTTTTAGCATTATGTCATTGTCACAGGGTCATCTCGAGGCAACAGCTCACGACCAGTGATGTGTTCGGTGTGCAAGACACCTAGGCGTGTTCACGTTGTCTATCCCACTGAGGCCGCCCCCGATGAAGTCTTGTCTACCCAAGAGTTCAAGTACAAACCCTAGCAAAACGATTTTCGAACATTTGGTCCGTTACAATAACCTCTTCTACTCTTATTACTATATTATTATTTTTATTGTTATTATCATCATTATTTTTATTATTATTTATTTATTGATTGATTTATTTATTTATTTATTGATACGTTTCCCCAACCCATAGTTGAGCGACTTAAAATGTTTTATTTTCCGTTAAAAGCAATAGCATGGAGTCCGGCTCTCCTTCCCATCCATGGCGGTTCCTCTTTTCAACATCATCTCAATCCAACCTCTGAAGCGCCAACTCAAAATTCTCCGTTGCTGCTACTACAATTCTTATTTTTCGATCTTCAAATTAAGCCTCGATCGTAACGGAAAGGTACGCCCACACTTACTCAGCAATGTGTAGATTTTATTGGTAAATCGAAGGAATTAGGTTACGTTTATCTCAGATTTGATTTTCATCAATTTCAATTTCATGAAATTTCAGCTTTGATTTTCATTCATCAACTTGATTAATACGTGAATGATGATAGAAGTCGTAGAACCTTTAACTAATTAAACCTTAGGTTATTTCCCTCTTGGCCAACCAGGATGAAAAAACAGAAAAGGAACAAATCTTATTAATGACTATATATACATAAATCATAATGTAAGTCAAGACAAATGTATGATTGAATAATATATTGCTAATTGTATCTTAACGCCTGATATAGCTTAGAAATGGTTTATCAGGAACCGGTATGAACTTCATAAACCATCCAATAGGCCATGATAAAGCTGCAATACCAACACAAATTCCCCACTGCGCGCCATTTAATCTTTCTGTATCCGCAAAATTCTTCAAAAACTCCACCATCACAATCTGAAGAATAATAGTAACCCCGATTATCCCAACAAACAATCTGTTTTTGTGGATACCTTCGAATATATTTCTTTTCTCTAGCTTCCTCGAGTTGAACTCATTGAACACTTGACATAGCACGAACGTATTGAAAATTATTGTGTTTTTCACCCTCTCGTTCACATTAAATATCGCCTTACCTTTGAATTGAAACGTCAATAGAACAGTGATCTGGAACATAGCTTGTGCGAGTAGGTTTCTCCACATGATATTAGTTATGAGAGGTTCGACCCGACCCACGGGTGGTTTGTTCAAGAGTTCCTTAGTGGGCCGTTCTGTAGCAAGTGCAAGCGCACCCAAGGTGTCCATGATTAAATTCACCCACAAGAGTTGTACCGCGGTTAAAGGGACCCCACCAGAAGTTACCGCTGCGACGAAATTAATAACAAGAGCTGCTACATTTACCGTGAGTTGAAACTGGATGAATTTTTGGATGTTGTTGTACACGCATCGTCCCCACATTAATACGGTTGAAACCGAGGCTATGTCATCATCTAAGATAACAATATCTGAGCTCTGTTTGGCTACTTCCGTTCCTTGAATTCCCATTGAAAGTCCAATGTCAGCTTCTTTGAGCGCGGGTGCATCATTTGTCCCATCACCGGTGACCGCCACAACATGTCCTTTTTGTTTCAAGCACTTTACCATCAAAAGCTTATCAAAAGGTGAAGATCTTGCCATCACACGGATTTTATCAACCTTCTGCATTCGTTCTTCGTCTGTGAAATTACGAAACTGGATGCCTTCCACCACTTCTTCTTCACATACTTCTTGACCCGGTTCAAGTATTCCACATTCAGTGGCTATGGATTTTGCTGTGAAAACATTGTCTCCAGTTATCATCTTGATTTGAACTCCAGCAAACTTACAAGTTTCAATTGCTTTTTTGGCTCCGGGTCTACATGGATCCTTCAACCCAACAATCCCAAGCAAAGTTAACCCTTCTTCGGGTAATGTTTGATAATCTGTACCTTCTTGAACCTTCTTATGCGCGAAAGCAATGCACCTGAGAGTGCTTGCTGCCATTCCTTTGATTATATTCTCCAGTTGTGTTCTTGAATCGTTGTCGATTATCATTTTACACCCGTTGCTGTCATAATATTTAGAACACATTGATAGTACCATCTCTGCAGCTCCTTTCCAATGAACATGAATATTTTTATCATTTGTTCTCCTAACTGAAACACCACTCCGTTTCTTTTTCGAATTAAATGTCTCGACATGAAGAACAGTCGAACTTTGTTTCAGTTTCTCCATGTCCATCTCCAAATCCTCAACCGCCCATGATAAAATCGCTTTTTCGGTTGGGGATCCAGAGTATTCGGGCATCAAGCGTGAAGTGTGTTTGAAAACCGTACCTGTAGTGTTGAACCCGACTGCCTCATGGAGAAGTTCAAGGAGTTTTTGGGCAATAGCATTCGAAGAATATTGTTCAATGAACTCGAGACCAAGCCAAAACTTTGTTACGGTCATCTGGTTCATAGTCAAAGTCCCGGTTTTATCGGTGCATATAACCGTGGCTGTGCCCATGGTCTCACAGGCAGATAGTTTCCGAACCATGGCTTGATCACCCATCATTCTCTTCATAGAGTATGCAAGTGTGAGGGTGACCGCTAGTGGTAAACCTTCAGGAATAGCCACCACCACGATGGTCACTGCTGCCGAGAAGATACCAGTAACCGAATCTAGTATTTCGTTTACACTCGTGCGTTTCCCATTATACTCTCGTTTACCATTTTCGTCTTCTGTGTTTCCCGTGAAGTAACGAATTAACATAACTACAAGAACTAGGAAAGCAACCGCAAGACCTACCTTTCCGATTGAAGAAGTTAGTTTGTTGAGGCGTGATTGTAATGGCGTTTGCTCGTTATTATCTCCCGTGATGGAACTCATCATCTTCCCCCAAGCGGTGTTCATCCCGACCGATAACACGAGCATCCGACAATGCCCATCAGCCACTTTGGCACCGGAGATTAAAAATGGATTGCTAATGGCATTTACTTCAATTTGTTCACTCTCACCTGTCATGCTCGACTCGTCTACTAGCAACGAATGCCCGTCAATAAACAACCCGTCTGCTGGAATCTGATCTCCAACATTCAAAACAACAACATCTCCAACAACTATATTGAATATTGATATCTTTTGTCTTCGTCCTTCTCTAACAACATCAATCTTGATATTATTGCTTATTTTCGACAGACTGTCAAACTGTTTTTCTTGTCTGAAGTTACTAACCGCAGACACAACGATAACTAGAAAGACAGCAAGAAGAATGCTTCCGCCTTCATACCATCCGTCCTTGATTCCGTCTTCTTTGATACCGAAACCGAGAGAAAGAGCCGCACACCCCATTAGTATGAGAATGGTGACGTCCTTAAAAGCCTCGACCACAAAATAAAACAGACTCTTTGGGGGTGGTTTTTCGTAAGTATTGGAACCAAACACGGTTGTCCTTTCATTTAAATCTTGACCGTTGATTCCATTTTCAAGATGAGTGTCAAGGGCTTTAGCTAAGCCCTTGACACCATCAAACATGCCAAGTGTTTCCATGTCTTTGTTTTGTACAATATTAATGAGTTGTGTTTGATCAACACCATAGAAACTATGATGATGACCAGACACCTCATTGATAGTTGCACTAACCTTAGGAACAACAACTGGTGGGGTGATTTCAATAACAGAATATGCTGGGAATTCGGAACCTGGTAATGCCTTGGCGATCACGTTTTTGGCGATGGAGGAGACCATGGTGTTTGAGAAATATATGGTCAAGTAAGCACGCCTCCATCTTTTCTTGGCTTTGGTAAAGGTAACGGAGTTGATGATGTGACTAATTTCTGTAACCATTTTTTCTAATGATCTGTTAGCAAAATTTCAATGTGACAAGGCTTTAATATTGAGAGTATTTTTTTTCTGCTTCAACGACGCATCCCGTTTTATACATCCCAAATTAATTAAACTGAACGAACCTTCATAGAAATTCAAAATGAAGGTCGTAATTAATATTATTATTTTAGTATACACATCCTTGCAGTTCACGTTATCTTTATTTGCTATGGAACGCGTAGGGTAGTTGGGGATTAGAACACGCACACAGATGATCGAATCCGATTCATATCCAGTCTTTAGTTTTCGTCATTAAGTAATTGTCAACTTGGGAATGTGAAAAGTGTATACATTAGTAAATAAATTGTTATATGTCATTTTTAATGATTTTGTAATGGCCGACGTAACGAAGTTCTCGTTGTAATTTAAGTTAACGGTATGTTAGAAACGATATTAACAGGGATTAAGTTGTCGTACATTGTATTAAGATGAAATTTAGAATATAAAATTAATCACATCTGGTATTATACTTAAACATGAAGCAAAGTATTTTGCAACCAACCTCCCTTTTTAGTTTCAAATTTAGCCCACGTAGTATATATTATCTTATTTTTCCTTAATAATTTTTGCATTTGTTGTTTATTTTTTTTTTTGACGTCCCGGCATACTTTTTTTTAAACGGGGTCGTATTCAAGATAGCGTATTTTTTATGTATAATGAGTTATATCAACTGAAAGTGACGTTTTTGTATCATGAAGAATGAGACCGACACCGACTGAAAAACATCGGTACCGTTATCTAACTATCTTTAATCTATGTTTTGATCTCTAGAATCGTTTCTATGATTCTTTTTGTGCTTAACCACGTTAATGTCACCGCCCCAACCGTTTAAAATGGTGCAAAATTTATTTAACCATGTTTCTTTTTATGCTTAGCAACGTTAATGTCACCGCCTCAACCGTTTCAGATCCGCTTCACATCGCGGAGTGGCAAAATTTCTAGTTGATAACTCACACACTATTTTTATTATATTTAGTTATACAGATTTAGACGAATGAGTCAAGATAAATATCATACATGACACATAAGAATTCAGATTATTAGATAGATAGAAAAAACTGTCTCATAAATTTTTTTAGCATTGACCATAAATATAATATTAAACTTTATCTACGTAAATTACGACAAAAAGCATATGCGTAGATTAATAATATTCATTGGAAATCGTAGAACAAGGGGAGTTTAGTTGCAAGTTAATAATGTAGAAATGGACACATATTAAATACCATAAAATATTACCGTTGTCATTTGATGCAATATAGTAGCCCCAAGATTTTTCATAATAGAGATTTTGGTTGAGTTTTATCTTGAGCAAATATTTTTTGTTGAGTCAAGGGTTTTTTTTCAGTTGTGGGTTTTCTTTTGGGGGTTCAATCCGGATTGATGGGGTAGTTGACCCCGATTTAGATAACATCTATCTCCCAAGTGGATTCTCGCGTCGGTTTTCAAAAAAAATATCCTAAAATATTCACGTGCCTTAGTTCAATTTTTGTGTTTATCTTATATTATGTTAGAACTCCGTGTATTACACGGTTGAATAAATGTAATGTATATTTAGTAATAAGGATTTATATATTATATATTTATGACATATCACATGAATTTTTAATAAAAACTTAGAAACATTGTATAATTATTATTTTTAAATATTTTATACAAAAAATGAACAAAATGTTCAATTTATAAAATTGTGTTATGAACAAACCTAACTTTTTTATAAATAAAAACCATTGTATAATATATTTTTTTATATAAATCATTATTATTTAATAGGAAACAGAGGTGAAAAAAAAATAATAATAAATAATTAAATTAATATATATATATATATATATTTAATAGGAGAGAGAGGTGAAAAAATAAAAGTTGAGGAGGCCTAGAATCATATCATGTGTCTACTAAAATTTTTATTTCTTAGGTAGTATAGATTATTGGAAATATTTTATCCCAAATTAACCAAGTTATTAAGTGATTTGCTTGTGTCACTCACTTTTTCTTTGTTAGAAAACCAATAAACATTAAAAAAAATCAAGTGATCAAAATGAAATAGAAAACGAGATTACTATTTAGTAATTTGTTTTCAAACTCAACATAGATATAATATATATATATATACTATATAATAAATAAAGGTTTTTTAATATCACGTATCGCCTTTATATTTATTCTTGTCATTTTTTTTCGTCCCTCTCTTATTAAATACACCTCTATATTTTAATAATAATCAATTTTGAAAGAAAATTATAATTATATTAATAAAACTTATTTATTTTAAATTATCTTTTATTATATGAAACTTTAAAATTTTGATTATGTAACTTTTATTTTCAATTAAATACTAATGAAAGTCAAATTATATTAAATAATAATTAATGTATTTTCAAAACTTAATTATATTGTAATTTTTATATATTTTGAAGTTTGTTTTCTATTCTTATTATATGTAATACATGTTTATATTTATAAAATATATATATAAAGATTTAAAATTTTATATATTAATATTTTTCTCCCGTGTGTAATATACGGGATCTAAGCTAGTAATTAATACATGTTGAATGAAAATTTAAGAAAAAAAACAACAAAATGGTTCTCAACTCAATATAAGATATTGTATGATAATGTTTTCATATTTGTGCTGTCATCAACTCATCATGTTATCACATGTCATACTGCATCGAAATGCGTATGACCGGTGATTCAGGAGGACTCTCCATTCTCCTTCCTTTTGAGTTCCTCAAGCATTGTTTTTTCATAAAATAGTAGGGTTCTAAAAATACTTTTGATATACTTTTTTTCTAAAAAAATTGCATTATGATTTTCGTATTGGGAATTATATTTTATAATTACCATCTGGTTGGTGACACGTACACATAGGCAAAATCTCTTGATACATTTATGTTTAAAGGTTGGGTTCAATTTAAAAAAGTAAATAAATTCATCGTTCTAAAAAAATAATATTTTATAATTCAATATTGATTACAATTTAGATAACTAGATCTTCTCTATCTAAATGTTTCAATATCACCTTTTCACAACCATATATGTGTAGTTTTATGAGTTGTTTTTATTTTCAGTTTATATACGCCAAGAACTTTTACATGTTTATATTTCTAGACAATATCACAAAATCATAGTGTCTTAAAATATACTAGGTTAAAATCCCGTGTATTACACGGGTTAAATAAATAAAATGTTAGTGATATGACATGACCGTTTGTTTGAAATAACTAGATGATCTTGTATTTCATGTGTCTATAAACTAAAAAATGTAAACTTTGAAATCTTGTATTTCATGCGTCTTTTTTTGCAAAGCATATTCAAATGGCTTAAAAAACAATCAATTTAATTAAAGGATTTCAACTGATAAATATGGATGAAAGCAAAATGCTATTTGATTTCTTCAGTTAATCAATAAAACATAAATAAATAATATGACTATAATTTTTATATAACTTTTAATTATACTTTGGCCTAGCGGTATCTTAAAGTGTAAAATGGTGCCCCTCCCCTTTAGGTCGAGGGTTCGAGTCCGGCGGTGAACAACGGTGTAGATAGGAGTATATTTGATTGCCGTTCAAAAAAATATACTTGACATTCAAAAATATAAATAATATCATCAAATTAAAAAGAAAATTTATATTCTCATTTAATAAACCTACTAAAATAAAATATTAATAAACAAGGGTTAAAGGAAAATTAATTTTTTTCGGGTATATGCTTCTGGTATATGGTTTGGGTAAACGTGTATGTGATTTCGGGTAATCAGGTCAGTATCTCCTAATCTCATACCCGTAAAAAAAATTAAAACTATTCTCATACCCGTCTTGGATGTTTCGGGTATACCCGTCGGGCTCGGGTTTTTTGCCATCCCTAGTAATCCAAACTATGACACAATTACCGATAATAATCTATACTAATAATTTGATCAATAACACTCTTAACTTTCACTTTCGTTACCAACGGCAATCCTAGTGGCATAATCATCATAGATTAAACTATATTTACATTTTAAGTTCACTCAGTTTCGCTTATATGTTTCCCCAGTTTGTTCATAGTCATCATTGTGAGAAAAACAAGTAGAAATCAAGTGAAAATATTTGATGAAAATGCTAGTTGGATTGCTTTTTGACAATGAAAAACAAGAAGTCTCGGAGAAGACCCAACTATTCAAAATGGATATAATCATGATGTCTTAGCCGGTAGATTGGAAAACCAAATTTATTTTTTCAACCAAAAAAAAATTTATAAAGCCAACGAATTATATATTTATGACGTTATTAATAAGTTTTCTTAATGGAAAGTTACTCTAAAATATTGACTTAAAAGTTTTTAAAAGAAGAAATTTAAAACATATTTTCAATTTCCATCATACATAGCATAGCATATAATATTGCTTTTCTGAAAAGGTTTAGATGCTTCAACAACACGCAAAAACTATTTATTACTTCAAACTTGCAATATCATCGAAATCACCTAAAAGAAGCCTCATATCATTCAATGAAATTCGTTACAACTAACTTGGGGCCGTAAAATGGCGTAACAGTTTCGTTTATTCTAACGCGTATTATTACTTTAAAAGTCCACATCAGTTTCGTGTGAGATCGACCAACAAAGTCTTGGAAATTACATAAAGAGTCGGGTCAGGCCAATCCTAGTAATAATATAATGGAAGAAAATGCGTGTTAGCTATTCGATTCTTTGGTTTATTCTTGTAACATGCCTTTAGGCAAATATAGTAACAATTAAATACCACTTTATTAGGTTTATAATGTTCACGAATCTTGAAAGGTTATTAGAGCTCTTTTATTTGGGCTTTAAATGGTTTTTTTTAATTTATTTAAATGACTTACAATGTTTTTAGTGGTTTAAATTCCATACCTTTTCTACAAAAGTTATTAAGTTCATCATATAAAAGTTCAAAAATGATATGAAAAAAGAAGAAAAAAACATGAGACAAGAGGAAAACATACATCTTTTGGGAATGGAAGATGTATGTGAATTTGTGAATGCAAAGTCCATGAGTCATTATGAGAGAGGAATACAATTTTCAGGCCCAAATACTAACCATCAACTAGTATTGGGTCATTCACTTGACCCAGGCCCGAACCAACTACGGCCCATATTACTTCATTTATCGAAAGTTTAACGGATAACTATTTGAGGGATTCGTGTTTTCATTTGCTAACTAGGGCCCATGAACTTGTATTTTTGTTTCCCGATATAAAAAATAATCTTTATTTTATTATTATTTATTTACCGATATCGTAAATCTAAGTCTAGGTATTAATTTTTTTAGATAATTGATAAATGTTAATTAATATTTAAATTTATTTAGTTAATGATATAATAATTATTCATAATTAGATTTATATTAAATATTTAAAAATATATTATTTTAATATCATTATTAATATATGATAAAATTTTAATATTTTTATATGGTAAAAAAATTATATAATTAATAAATTTTAGTTAATATTAAATTCATTTGGTTAATGATATAATAGTTGTCCATATAAAAATATATTATTTTAATATTATTATTTAATAGAAGAGAGACGGAAAATACATACTGAGAATATACCAGAAAATGACACGTGTCCCCTTCAAATTTTTGTTTATTCGTATAAAAATTTATCATTCATCCATGCAGTAAAAAGGAAAGAAAAAAAAAATCAAATTTTTACTCAAATTAAAATTTACGTGGCGTTAGGTCGGCGTGGTTCACCTAGATCTATGTTGATGCCTTTTAAGATCTTATCACTATCCAAACTGGATACATATTTGTTCAAACTACTTTTGTATTTTATGGTTTTTTTCTGCATTTGATCAATACAATATAACTATTATCGTTCACATTTTATTCACATCTAAATGATACGGTTGTTCGTTTGGACTTTCATAACTAAATAACTAGTCGATCATGTTAGCGGAAATATTATGAACCAACTAAATATTTAGAGGAAAATTCTTTTGGAACATAAAGATTTAAGGATCACTCCTAAGTCCTAACCAAAATTAAGAAATCTGTCTTTCAAAAAATTAAACTAAATATTATAGATTGTTGACCAAACATTTAATGATGTTTGATATAAAATTACAATAAGTTGTTGAAAAAAAACTATTATTTTAAAACAAAAAAAAAACATATTGCTAGTTGATATACTAAAATACATAATATAAAATTAGTTATTCACATTATTGTTGTTGATAATTACAAAAAAGAGTATACAACATAAAGTTAGTAAAATTTATTTAAGATTAATAACATAAAAAGGTTATTATTTTTCTATATTTTATTATTTTAAATATATAAATATTATGATTATGGGGCTTGTACACGACACACATTTGAAGCAACCTGGCATGCATATCCTCTTTGAGTCTCCTTGTAATTTAATAATGTAATTCAATGTAAATGAAAGACGCTTGTAATTTCTCTTATAATTCCAACACCTACCCCATCGATATTATTAAGCACTAGCATGTATATCCTCTTTCATTTTTCTGAATAAGTCATTTTGTTAGGTTAACTAGTCTACCTCGTAATTAAAATATTGAGGATTTGAAACTTACATGTGCAGATTGTGATGTATTTATTCTAGAAAATCTATGAATTGTTAAAGAAAAGTTACTCTCATGTTGAATTTTAGAAGTTTACTTTTCGATAATTAGATGTAACTGTCTATCTGCATCCAAAGGTCATTTGTCTAAATGGTACTCAGGTGTCTTGTATGATGTTCCCTTTTTAAGAGATTGTAGGTTCTAGTCTCGTCATAAACAAGTGATATAGATTTATAGTGTGTGAGTTTGGCGTTTGATTTTTTTGTCTAGGCAAGATGCCACATGGCTTTGGCGGAACAATACCGAATTGTAAATAAAGTAACCGATTTCTTTTCATGCGTTTTTCATACAACACATTAATTTCTATTTATACTAAGTAAAAATATTAATTCTAGGAAACTACTTTTAAAATTAAAAAAGAAAAACCAAAACAAATTAAATAAAAACCAAACATAACTTATCACTCGTATTAAAAGTAAAGTGGCATACAGATAAAGTTTCTAACTTGTTTTCAAGAAACGATTTGCTATCTACTTGTTTGAAAATCCTATTCAAGATGGATTTGTTCCGGCAATACCCCGGTAACTTTCAAATGAAAGGTCGCCGGTCCGAATCCGGGCCACGGCGAAAAAGGTATGTGGTCAGGTCAGGGGGTTTATACAGTTGGAGGGTTCATATTGAGGTGGATTGCCCTGGATGTTCTAGGTGTTGCCCCGTGGAAACTCAATTATTCTAAAATATCTAGTTGTTGCCGTTAAAAAAAAAGATTGATTTCAAATTACAATTTTACCCTTGTTTAACTCCTAAAAACACCTTGCTTCTCTTCGACTTCTCCTTTCATCAGTCATCATCATATCTTAGCAATTAGATTTAACAACCAAATTTCTTTTTTCAATTAAAAAGATATAAAATAGACTAGTTTTATAAACAAGAAGTTAATATATTCATGACGTTAATAATAAGTTTTCTTAATGGCAAGCTACTAAGAATATTGACTTAAAACTTTTCTCTATAAGAATTCAAAACATTGGTTCAACTTTCCATCAAACATAGCATAGAATTTTATAGCTTTTCAGAAAAACTTTAGATGCTTCATCAACAACCCAAAACTCTTTTATTGCAATATCGTCGAAAATCGCTTACAACTACCTTTGGGGCCCGTAAAATGACAAGAAAAATGCGATAACACTTAACGCGTTGTTATTACTTTAGAAAATTTTGCATCGGTTTCTTGTGAAATCGACCAACAAAGTCTTGGAAATTACATAAAAAGCCCGGTCGGGCCAATCCTAGTAATAGTATAATGGAAGAAAACGCGTGTTAGCTATTCGATTCTTTGGTTTATTCTTGGAACATGCCTTTATACAAATATAGAAACAATTAAATACCACTTTATTAGGTTTATAATGTTCAAGAATCTTGAAAGGTTATTAGAGCTCTTTTATTTTGGCTTTAAACGGTTTTTCAATTTATTTAAATAACTTAAAATGTTTTTAATGGTTTAAATTCCATACCTTTTCATTAAAAGTTATTAAGTATATCATTTAAAGTTAAAAAAAATTATAAGAAAAGAAGAAAAAACATGAGATTATAAGGAAAACATGCATCTTTTTGGAATGGAAGATGTATGTGAAATTGTGAATTCTATTTTCAGGCCCAAATACTAAACATCAACTAGTATTGGACCATTCACTTGATCCAGGCCCGAACCAACTCGGGCCCATATTCATTTATCAAAAGCTTAACGGATAACTATTTGATGGATTCGTGTTTTCATTTACCAACTAGGGCCCATGAACTTTTATTTACTTTATTTTGTTATTATTTACCATTATTGTAAATCTAACTCTTCGAAACCATTTCCCAGTGTTGTAAAAATCGCGCCTAGGCGTCGATTAATCGCTAGGCGCTCGGCTAAGGATAAATTTTGACCTAGTCGGTCCAAAAATCGCTAGACGGTCCAAATTGCGCCTAGGCGGTCCTAGGCAGGCCTAGGCGGCCAGATTCCGGCGAACATTCCGGTGAAAACCTGAAATTTCCGGCCAAATTCCGGCGAAAACCTGAAATTTCCGACCAAATTCCGGCGAAAACCTTTGGTGTGGTTTAAAAATGAACATTTTTATAAAAATTACATATAAAAATGTGTGTATATATATAAAAAACTGAAAATTACATATAAAAATTCCAATCCGATTAATTCCGCCTAGGCCCCGATTAATCCCGCCTATGCCTAGGCCCTACCCCACCGCCCGACTAGCGCCTAGCGATTTTTACAATACTGTCATTTCCTAAAATCAATTATATAACGTGGGTAAATTAGTAAATGTAAACTCCAAGATTTTCGGTTCAGTTTCGGATGATAGAGGAGTCACCATAAGGTATTTGTTAATCTTGACCTAGCAAAATAGAACAACATTAGTCTCGTCACAGTAAGGACCATAAGGTATTTGCTGATCTTGACCTAGCAAAACAGAACAACATTAGTCTCGTCACAGTGAGGACCCCGAGAGGTGTCGCTGTGACCAGCCTCCGGCGTGAGAGTAAGAATGGGTTTTGGAAAATGATAAGTATGAAGAAAATGTGAGTGAATTGGAGAGCATGCCTTTACATTAGAGTTCTTGGGTATTTATACCTGAAAAATGATAAAGTATAGATAGCGCGTCTAAACTTTTAAAAACAGTGTGTTTACCCATACACAGCCACACAGGGCCACATGGGGCGGATGCAGTGCTATGTTAGGAGGAATGGCCCGGAGGCCAACAGTTGTTTTAAAGAAAACAAAGTTTTCTAAACTATTTCAGCCCAAATTGGGGGCACTTGAACCATGAACGCTACCATTTGATTTTGTAAATTGCAACCAAGTGGGCTGGGGCAGTAGGCCACCAAAAAGTATAAAGCACAAGTAAAACAAATCAACTGTTTGTTTATTTTAATTTGATTTAGTTCGACTCTTTAGACTTTTCTTAAAAAGAGAAAATTCACAAACAAGTAGGCCAGTAAATAAACTGAACATTCATGAGCACATGTCTTGTTCGTGAACGTTTATTTATTTTCATTCATTTACGTTCGTTTATTTTTGTGCGTTTGTGTTCGTTTACTTTTATTAACTGTTTGTTTAGTTTTTTAACGAACACGAAAATTTCCTTTTTCTTAATAAATGAACATGAACAAAAAAAATTGTTTGATTATGTGTTCGTGTTTTCGTTCGGTTAATTTACAGGCCTACAAACAAGACAAGTTGATTGTGGCGAAAAGAGACATGGTAAATTAGTTATTTCTAAACTAGACATTTCACGAAAAGGGCCAATCAAATCACACCACGTATACACATCTAAGGTGGAGCCCTCACTGAAAATGTAACTCAGAAGTGTCAGAACTTTACATTTTTAGTCGGACAAATTCACTCATTATCTGATGAGATACGTGTTGCATTTTGATGCGTTCTCATATTTTTAGAAATTAATCATTTATATATGTGTATGTATAAAAATATAAATTTGGTTATTTGGTATTAATACATTACCAATGCTTGTTTCCCTTTAATTGGTTGTTGAAAGAAAACAATATCATAAATTGACTTTTGAATTTTAGGTTTCTTAAGGACGACGGCAAGGCAACCATAAAAAGTCTTCCATCAAATTCATGTGGATGCATCTTACGACATTTCAAAAGCAGCCAACACGCGTTCAATTATATGTTTCTTTTCTATGTATTTTAAGTTTTAATTTGAATGCATGTTTTGTGAAAATGTTTACTAAAACGATTTTGAAGATAAACGTATAAAAATATGTTAGTTTGGCATGATAATTTCCATATGTTCATTGAATATTATTTGTTTTGGATTATTGGATTTTAATAATCTCACATTTTATCAATTGGCCAATAATAATCATAACCGAGAATATTCTTAGTACTGGTCCCTACTTTCAAACTATTTTTTTACATTGGACCCCCCGTTAAAAAAACTTAACACCGTTAGAGTTTATATGACGTGGACATCTGCAAACCGCCGGAAAGTCGAGCCAAACTAGCAGTGGTCTCGTGATAGCTTTTGAAATTGGCTATAGTGGTGTCTAACTGGTCTCGTTTGTCCGAAAAGTCCAAACAGAGAAAACGGTGGTGTTTAACGAGACCAGTTAAACACCACCAAAACCAATTTCAAAAGTCAACATGAGACCACTACTAGCTTAGCTCGACTTTCCGGCGGTTTGCAGATATCCACGTCATATAAACTCTGACGGCGTTAAGTTTATTTAACAGGGGGTCCAATGTAAACAAAAAGTTTGAAAGTAGGAACGGTGGTAAGAATATTCTCAGTTGTGATTATTATTGGCCAATTGGTAAAATATATGATTATTAAAATCCAATAATCCATTTGTTTTCATTTTTTGAGGTTACATTATTAAAAACAATTTGTTGCTAGACACTTACATACTAATATCATGTTAGTCAATGAGATCCGGTTAAACGTATCTTACGTTGATGATCTTTAAAAGTGTTAAAAGCATAAAATTAGTGGAAATTGGATTTTTTTTTATATATATAATTTGAACTAGTGTTATGCAAATGATTGTACGTATAATTGTTTCATGGTTTTCACTTTTAATTTATTATAATACACAACAACAAAACTAAATAACAAAAATATTATGTTTTTTTTTCTTGATTTCCCACATCTCATTCATGTGAAACTAATGGCCGGGACAGGAATATGATCCCACAAAAACCCTTCTTTTTATTAGAATCGAATAATACAACATAACATCGTAGATTGATGAACGAAAAAATCAAAAAAGAAAGGAAAATTTTTATTCCAAAACAAATGTTTAGGAATTATTAAGTTAGATTTTATTTCGACTTGAATGGTATATCAGAACGCGATGAAGCATAATGCATCCGTTTACATTCTTCATGAAGCATTCACCATAACCCTAACGAACTCCTCGTAGCTAATGACCCCGTCTCCATCAAGATCAGCTTCGCGTATCATTTGTTCCAACTCTTCGTCTTTTAATCGCTCACCCAAATTTATCATCACGTTTCTCAACTATATGCCATAAGAAAAAATGAACGATGAATATTCGCTAATTATAGTTACTTTAAATATAATTATTCACTTTTAACAATATAGTTTGTTAAATAACATTAGATCAACTGTCATGATGACTGTGTTTTTTACTCTTGTATTGTACTATGTAATATAATACTACACACTACATTATACAAATATGAATCTTTGATGCATATGTAATGCATGGTAGAATCATATTTAACCAAACAATAAAAACTACCTCCTCGGGTGAAATGTAACCGTCTTGATCCCTATCAAATACTTTGAAAGCTTCCTTTAGCTCGTCGCTCACGTCATCCTGTAAACCAGTAAAAGCTAATGATTCAAAAACTCGACTCTTGAATATGTCAAGATAGTCATCGCTAGAGTTTCATTTATACATGTTTGGAAGACTATTTCCATCAACTAACAATTTATAATGTAAATCATAACCAACATAATATGATTTATATGTAAAAAGATATCCGTTTGATTTATTTATTTTATATCTTCTAAATTTTTTTTTTGAATTCTTACTTTCATTCTTTTAGACATGATGCTTAGAAATTCATGGAAGTCAATAGTGCCTTCTTCATTTGCATCAACTTCAGTCATCATTTCTTGGACCTCTTCATTAGTGGCATGTTCGTTCAACGTTTGAATCACGCCTATGAGATCCTCCGTACTAATTAACCCTGTTAACATTAACAAAACGATAATCAGACAATCTTACACGTATCACTTAAATGTTTTGAATAAACGAGTTTTAATAAAAAGATAAAAATACCATCAGAATCCTTATCTATCATCGAAAATGCTTGACGAAACTCGTTAATCTGATCGTTTGTCAGTCTTTCGGCCATCTTCGACAACTTGTAACTACGTTGCTACTTTATAGCACGATTATATGAAGATTAAGAGAGAGAGAAATAAGAGGTTTTTACAACCAATTTATGGGAATTTGGTCGAATAAATACAGGAAAATGGCGTAGAAAATGGGTAAAAGCTCATAAGTGTCCAAAAGAGAATTCTACGTTCAATAAATTAAGATGCAAACGAAGTCGTTTCTTTGAAATTACAAGCGTTGACTCACACATTTTTCTTGTCAGAGTCAACACATCAACTTTTTGGACGATCTTGACTTTTATGAGATCTCAAATCTAAATAAACCTTGGAGATTATTAGGTTCTTAATCTAATATACATATATCAAAGAGTGAAGTTGGCCGGGTCAAAAGAAATCTTTGAAAAATTCGACCAAATCCATAAATTAGTAAATGTAGTCAATAAAACTATATTTTAGCTCATTTATATATACGTCTTGTTAACCCATATAAAGTAACTTTAATTCATTATATATCAATATTATATTATAACATGGCCGGCCCTTAAAAATGCGGATGTGTGATCGTTATTTTAAAACAAAAACATATAAAGTAACCCAACATCTTTTGTAGTTTTAGACCATCCAAACTCATTTAACTCATCTAAATTGTAAACTCATTTAATCCAATTAAAAAATTAAACATTTTTTAAACCTAATTAAAAAAACTAGCGGCAAGTAAATAGAATTTGAGGAGACGCCGTCAGGGCTTCAATCAACAATTGGCAATCACTCGATATATTAGGGCTTCAATCGATCGAACCAAAAATTTTGACCATCGTATTAATGGTTTTTTTCATGTTATATTTTCCCTGTATGTATATATCTATATATGTATGTTACTTTGAAACTGATGAGAATCAAAATTAAGTCATACTTTATGTAAACATAGAAATTGCTTAAACAAACGTTCGTAACTAGCAGTTTTAACCATGTATGGTTTTTTATATCTTGTTTTTTGGGGACCATGAGAACTTCTAGCCTGTAAATTCACATACCGGGTAATACTATGATAACCAACGGGATAAAGTAAATTGTAGCTTGCACTCAGCATGTGACCTTCAAGATGTTATGGTAGGTGTAAAAAACTTGGGACGTGAATAGGTTTCTTTTAAATTTTTCTTGTTTTACTTTATTATGGAAGAACACTTGCAAAATGCAAGAAATAAACAACCAATAATTAAATAGTTGAGGGATAGAAAAACAAAACCGATTTTAGAGGTTAAAGTGGATATTAAGTAGTCCACTCTACATGTTTTTCCTAATTCTTCAATTGAGAGTTGCCCCCACTAGACATCTCTCTAAAACGATAGAGATCGCTGCTACATGAATGTCTCACTAAGTGAAGTAAGTGATCATCTTATACATAAACGTCTCACTATTTTAAAGAAGTGATCACCTTTTACGTCTAAATAATTTGAAAGTAGTGATACCCTTACAAAACGTCTCACTAAACTATAGTAGTGATCACCAATAATATAATGAAAGTATTAAAGTAGTTGAAGCACACCACTCTTATTTTCCTCTTGATTTTTGATCTTCTCAAAATAATTGTATAACATGAATGGGAGAGAGATCTATTTGATATATATTTTAAAGTGTTCTTGAGTAATGAGTGTGAAGGTTGGACAAATGTTAGGGCACTGGGAGTGCCTAGCGGGTACTCCAGTGGGTATACAACGGGTATGGCGGGTACCACTCCACTCCTAGCGGGTAACATGGAGAGTAACTGGCGGGTAATAGAAGAAACAAGCTTTTTAACCCGCCGAAACAAGGAGAAAGCACCTAACTTTGCGGGTAAATAACGGGTACCATCCCCACCATGAAAGGTAGTTTGGGAGGGTAGTTTGTCAAAATGAGATGGCATATTTTTATTGGTGGGTTTGAGATGGTAGTTTGAAGTGAGAGGGTACCACTGCCGGTCCCCTTAGTGTTTTTTGATATGAAAAACAGTGAGCTGATATGGTGGCGGTTGACCGCCACATCGTCCGTGCTACTCACACCATGCTTTTTGATTAGAGATTTAGTCTGTTGCATTTTTTTTTTGATCTTATATTCATTGGTAAGATTTTACATCAAAATGGTAATATTTCCTTTTATTTTTTTTTCAAAAGCAACAAAGATGACTACCTAAAGTGTTTTGCCTTTAGAACATTTAAAGTATGAGTGAATGTTGGATATTTACATCTTATTGAATATTTCACCGAGTGATCTTTCAAATTTAAAATTTGATACTTATTTATTTATAAAGATTTCTAATTTATAAAGGTTTTCTCAAGTTTTATAAAATCTTTTGAGGAAATAACTTATGTTCTATAAAAATTATATTTTATAAATCTTAGTATTATTTTAGCCCTTCATAGTTTATCATATCTTCCTTTCAATTTTCACCATTTTGATTGACAAGATTTATATACGTAATTTAAATTCTTTAGCCACAAACCCTTTTAAGTGCTTCTTGGACGCATACAAAGGGTATCATCAGGCGCACATGGCGCCAGAGGATGAAGATAAGACGGCTTTTCACACAGACATAGGCATTTTCTGCTTTCCAAAATGCCATTTGGGCTCAAAAATGCTGGCGCAACCTATCAGAGACTTATGGATACGGTTTTTGAAAATCAGATCGGCAAAAACTTGGAGGTCTATGTGGATGATTTAGTCATCAAAAGTAAGAAAGAAAAAATTATCAACTCATAACACTCATTTTAAGATATAAGGCCGGGTGTAATAGACATGAAAGGGCAACGCCCTGGGCTAGCGTGGCGACAATTTTGGTGCGTTTTGAGGCGTGAGCACCGCGACGATGGGACGCGAGGGGCAAGGGAAATGGTCATAAACTTGTTTAGTCAACTCTATCTCACAAACTTGTTTAGTCACTGGTCATTGGGGTAGTCAAAGGGGAAAGTGGTAAGAGCTCCCTTATGAGTTATGACAATGACGACAACAATAATAATATTATTATTATTTTAACCGACAGCTATTTTTATATAATATTATTATTATAACACTAATATTTGACAATAACGTATTTAGAAGAAAAAAACAATATAAAAGTATCTACGGTCCATGCGGTGGACAAGTTACATGACACATTGATGGGAGTGTTTTGCCTAAACACTTGATACATAAAGTATTATCATTAAAATCATTGAACGGGTCATGGAACCCTCCAAGATTAAGTTACAACCATTAGTGCGTAATGTACAACTTGTCACAACATTTATTGTAAAGTTTTAAATGTAGACTTTATCTTGGTCAAAGTTTTGAAATTTATAGTCAATAATAAGTAGCATTTTAATACGGAAACATGTCTATTATCATTAAAAACATGAAAATTAGGTTGTGAAATATACTTTTTAAATTAGTTGTCAATAAAATAATATAATACCTTCTACGTGGAAGATGCCATGGCTGACGTGGAAAGGGAGGGAAGAGGGGATCTTGCGTCGTAAGGAGAGAGGGTGAGTGAAATTTGCTCGAAAGAACAGGTAAGGGCGAGGAGTGTGAGAGGGAAGGATGAGAAAGAGAGGGTTGTCGGTGGCAGGTTCGACATGGAGAGGAAAGCCCCTCACACTTGATTGCTCAACGTCGTAGATGGTCTAATTAAAAGTGTGTAGCTAATAATAACTATATGGAAAATGTAATATAGCAATAGCAATCACACAATAATATATATAAACGACTATACAATTTAAGATATTTTATTATATTAAATGTTACAGGAGCATCGAGTTCTAACCAGACCAGAACCCGCATTGAACCCGCGCCCAATTGTGAATCGTTCGAGTTGGTGGAAAGGCCATGATTTCTTTGGAAGAGATAAGAGATCGAGAGGGTATATTATATTATTTATTTAAATTTCAAATTCTTATTTTATCATCATTGTTTTCTATTTTATCTTTTTTTTGTTTAGTATAAATAGGGATACATGGTTGTTTAGTTCTTGAGTCGATTGTGTTTTTTTATAAAGAACTAGGTTATATACCCATGTATTACATGAGGTTGTTTAATAGAAAAATAAAAACATTAACATAATTAAATTTTAAAATTCCAACTTACTTAAAATAGGAAAAATTAGAAGATTTTTGTGAGAAATAATATGAAGATGACACGTGACATTTTTTGGAATCGTTTATTAGAGTAAGGATTTAAAAAAAAATTAAGTAAAATATGAAAAGATTGAATAATGAATGTAAATGTGGTTTTAGGGGAAAAAGTTATGAGAATGAATATGGTGATAACAAATGGCAAATGATTTAGTTTTTTTATTAAAATAAGGATTTGTAAGTTTTAAGCTTGCCAACCGATTCATTCGGTTCAAATCGTTCGAATGAGATCATGTGTTCTTGAGGCATTTGGTTGCGCTTCTCGCCTGAATCGCTAAAATTTAAAACCACAATACTTTTGTTAGATACCTATAAACTAGTTCTTCAAAATTTATTTCTCACATTAAAGTTTCTTAAACTGCTGTTCCGATTCCTCTTTGATTCTTTGGTGGGCTGAAAATGCTAATCAATTTTAATGGGCCTGTACATTAATTTAATCCATGTAAATCTCTATAATTTCAGCCTAGTAATTGAACCAAAGCCCATTTGATTTTGTAATTTGAATCCCCACCGTTTTAATTTAAATCCCTTTTATTTTTATTTTTTTCGCAGCTTCTAAAATCTCTATATTTCTTCATATTTGACATTCGTGAAACTTTATGTTGCCTTTGAAATAGTATCCACGTTTTCCTTCAGCAAATTAAAAATTTTAATATCAATATTTAACATTCTAAGTCCATATATCTTTAAAACATATGAAATATTAAAAACAAATTAAATTAGAGTATTTTATAATCACCTCGATGCATTTAGTAATTTAGTAACTAACTAATACACAAATAAGTGTACATAAAATGTAGCGATCGCTATGTTTGTCACGTCATACTAGTAATATTGTTTCGATTATAAGCTCCTGACTTTGATTTTATTATATAGTTATACTTGTCTTAATTAGATAAATGACTTGTATACCATCAAAATTTGTCATAAATCATCAAAACCGATGTATTGTAAATTTTGATGGTATATAAAACTATTTTTTTTATGAAACTAAGGCTGTCATCAACAAATTATGAGTGAAAATCAAGGGCCGCCCCTGAGGGTGTTCCCGTTAGGCAGGCTGCTACTTTCGTTGACCTAAAATTTGTTTTTTGTTGTTTAAGTACTGGGTGTCGATTAACTTATTTAAAAAATATTATAAACTTTTTATTAATTATATATTCTAGAGGGGCCAAATAATTTAATAAATATTTTAAAACCTAATAACATATAATAGAGGGGACCCGATTAACCAAATTAAGTTTAAAAAACAAAAAAATCTATTTTCTTTAGGTTTACACTTGCACTCCATGTTCCCTTCGATTTTACGAATCATCGTTGGTCGGGTCCGTGCATTCAATACTTACTGCAAAGTACCATCGCTCAGTTTAACCAGTCGACCCTCGATGAAAGTTAATAAAATCATCACAAAACTCGTTATATATTCGTCATAACACAAAATTTCAATACTATGATTATTTTGTACATTATTGATTACGCTTGGAGTACTTTTTACTATGTATTTTCGATTGTACATATGACATAGATTATAGATTATTTGCCTTTAAAAAAAAATGACATAGATTATAGATTATTGATGAATAAATTATCTATATTTTTAATCACACAAATTTCAATTTTTAATTTTGTTGTGAAATACAAACGAGGGAACGAAGGCGAAAATAAAAGGAAAAAAAAAACACCAAGAATCTCTCTCACTCGTCATCGTCCTCCGCCGTTCGCCGGTAGGTTTCTGCCCTCTTATTTTCTCTTCTAATGTTATTTTTATGTTTTACTTAACCATTGTTTCATCATTACACCGCGGTCAATTTCAATCGGAACGTTTGCGACACCTTGTTCGTAATATGCGACTGTTAGGGTTTAGGGTTTTATCATTTATTTGAAGCATATGTTGGTTAATTTTGCTAACAGTTAATACTTTAGATCTTGTTTCATCTATGTAATTAAGTTATATGGTAATGTTAATTGTATGATTTAGGGTCTGGATTGTGAAGAGATGAGTAAGAAGAAGAACCCTAGTGTGTTCTTGGATGTGTCCATGGATGGAAGTCCTGCTGAAAGAATAGTAATCGAGGTCGGTATGTCGTATCGAAGAATTCATTCGAGCAGTATATGTTTGTTTCGTCAATGTGCATTATGGATTTGAGATGTTAATGGAAATTAATGGTTTGAAATTTGCAGCTTTTTGCTGATGTCGTGCCTAAAACAGCTGAGAATTTTCGAGCACTTTGCACAGGTGTGTGTTGAGTCCAGGGCTTTAATGAATATAAGATATTAAAAAGGCGTATATTTGGATTGTAATTACGTTATTGTTTGTGTAGGGGAAAAGGGAATTGGAAGCACTACGGGAAAACCATTGCACTACAAAGGAGTTGTATTCCATCGTATCATTAAAGGCTTCATGCTTCAAGTATGTTTAATTGTTATACGCTTATCTCAATCAAATAGCTACACTTGCAAGTTCTGTTTAAGCTTGTGTAATTAAGGTTTTCTTCGACGCACAATCATACTCGATGATTTCTTTGGAAAGTAAAGGCGTAAAGCTTTAAAGTTCTTTTAGATATCGGGCTTTGTTGAAAAAGATGATAACTTTACTTTGAGATTGGCATTTTCATAGGCTTTGAAGAATCTTAGGAGTGTGAATGAGCTGAGCCGAGCTCGATCTTGGCTTGTAAAGAGGCTTATGTCTAAAGCTCAAGCTTGGCTCTTGAGTAATTTACCAGCTCAGGCTTGGCATGAGCTTGGCTCGATTCAGGCTTTTAGCGAGCCGATCTAGAGCAACTTACCAGTGGCTCATCTGGTTTACACTCTTTAGATCTTACACATGTTTATGTCAAACTTGTAAATTAACTTTTTTCATGTTTTCAGGGAGGTGATTTCTCAAAACAAAATGGTATGCATTTTAGTTAAGTCTTGTTTTTGATAGAGTGAAGAAGGCTTTTTTTTAAGCTTCCATCCGCATGCCAGATTTATAAGGCGTGATCTTTTGATGGTTTGCAGGCACCGGTGGGGAAAGCATTTATGGAGGAAAGTTTGCAGGTACAATTTTAAAAATGTGTGTTTTTTAATGTTTTAGATTTATGAGTTTTTATTATTACCTATTATTTTTGCTATTACTAATACTTTCTGCTATTTTTGTAGATGAGAATTTTAAATTGGATCATAGTGTGCCCGGTATGCTATCTATGGCAAATGGCGGCCCAAATACAAATGGATCTCAGTTCTTTATAATCTTCAACCGTCAACCCCATCTTGATGGGTAATTCATAAGTCTGATTGATTAGGATTATGGACATATCATTATAATCAGGCCAAATTGCATGTTAAATGAATCACAAATGTATTTGAAGTCGGTTTCTCTTTTAGGAATTTTGCTTCCAAAATCAACATTTAAGAGCTAATATTGGAAGTTTACAATTAAATGAAGGATTTAGTTATTTGATTGTAAACTTATGACATAGGCATTTAAACATTGATTTTGAATGTACATTCTGTTAAAACAGAATCTGGCTGAAAGCAAGTAAACTTTTTAAGTGCAATTTACCCTTAAAACATCTCATCTGTTTTGAGGACTTAAAATGAACTGAAATTAAAAGAGTAATTTTTATTAACCCTTGTTTAATCGGTTATATGGCAGGAAACATGTTGTTTTTGGAAAGGTAATAAAAGGAATGGAAACTGTTAAAAAGATTGAGCAATTGGGAACACCTGATGGAAAACCTTCTGGGCTGGTAAAAATTACAGACTGTGGTGAAGTTTCTGAAGATAAAAAGAACAACGTGGAGTCTGATAAAGGTATTGTATTAATATAGTAGCAATTAATGTTTAAGATATTGATTATTTATATAGAAGGTAGAAAAAATAAACAAAACGTATGCCTTCAAACCCGTACTAAAATGCACCATTTTGACCTGAACCTGTTTTTGACCCATTACCCAATCCATTTTTACCCCTTCTTTTAGGTAAAAAGAAAAAAACTGGGAAGAAAGATATATCTTCTGATGAGAGTTCGGATGGGCGGGTGAAAAAACGGCGTGGAACAACTGTCAGTGATAAAAGGAAGAAACGAAGGAAGTACTCATCATCTGAATCATCCAGCTCTGATTCAGATTCTGGGTCTTCTTCAGAGAGTGATTCCTTCTCAGAGTCTGATTCCGACTCTTCAAGTTCTAGTGATGGGAGACGTCGTAAGAAGAGGTCAAAAAAGAGAACTGGCAAACAGAATAAGAACAAACGGAGTGGTTCGGCTGCCAAAAGGTCAAAGCGGAAGTCGAAATGGTACGCTTTTTATATGTTACCTTATTCTTCTTTTTGGTGTATCGTATAATTCGAAGGGGTTTTGGATAATTGGTTATTTGATCACTTTGTGTTTGGATTGATGGTTTTAGAATGGGAAGGAGAATGATAGGATATGTTTGGTTTGAGGGTATGTACTTTGCAATTAGGAATGATATCCACAACAAAACTAGCATTCTCCAAACCTACCAAAGGAGGTGGGTTTAGAATTTGATTCTTATTCCCGTTCCAACCTACTTTTAAAACCATACCCATAGTGATATCTAACTACAAACCAAATGCCAGTGTAGATTTGTCTTGCTAACTGTTTTTAGGGGTGGTTTGGGATTGCTTATTAAAAGTGCATTTGTACTTATTGTGTTTTGATACAACAAAAACTTAATTATCTACAAGTGAAACAACCACTTTTGAATAAGCAGTGAAGTTGCTTATTCCAGATTGTGTATATAAACAATAGGAAGCAGATAAGCAGTTTTAACAAGCCATTCCAAACACCCACACAGAATATGACTGGTTATTTGATTATTTAAGGCTCAAATAATCAGTCTTAGATAGTCAGTTTCATACTAGCTGCAAACAATTTCAAACAAAAAAAACACATCAGAACACTATTTCCTTCCATCCCATTTTATTACAACTGATTGTTATTTTCTGAATTTTTTTTCTTAAAATTAATCACATAATAACTTTCAATACCCCCTTCCTCTCGGGTGTCATCTTTCTAACTTATAGACGTTGACATACATAGGAGCTCAGAGAGTTCAAGTGAATCAGAAAGTGGGAGTACCAGCAGTAGCAGATCTGATGATGGGAAAGCAAATCGCCGGCGTGTTGTGAAGGCTAAAAATAAACCGCCAAGTAGTTCAGGTGTCCTAATTTGATATCTTTTTTAATAGTTATTATTAATCTCATTGCCATGTAGTGATCTGTTTTTTTGTTAATCCAATTAGTTAACTGTAGTACTGTCTTTCTGGTGTTACATATGTAGTCAGGAAAGAACCTGAAGTGATGCTGCGCCTGCAAAAGGATAACGATTCAAAGAAATATGATTCGGCAGATGAAAAAGTGGAGGCTACATTAAAGGAAAACAGACTTGTTACAAATGGCAATGATAAGGAAGTTAAATCTGAAAAGCCTTCTAGCAATCCACATCAGCATTCAGATGACTCAAGCAAATCCAGGTTTGCTGATAAAGATGTATTTAGGGGTGTTTGGGTGTGCGTTCTAGTTACACAATTTTAAAGAATAACTAGTAATAGAACGAGCTGTAGGAAATACTGTTTGGATTTGCTTTGTTAAATTAGTAATTAATGGATAATAAGCTGTTTGACAGTTCTGATTATTTAAGTAACTGATAATTTGATAAGTGACATGACTAAAGAGGACATTCTTTTATATTGTAATTTATTAAATCACTAGGTTAAAACCCATGTATTAGAGCATTCCCAGCCCGTTCTTTATATTCCATATCCTTTTTCTTATAATTACACTAAAAAACACTACTTTTTCTACCTTTTATCTCTATTTTTCTCTCTCCTTATCCTTATCCTTATAGTTATACTAAAAACCACTACTTTTATCCTTATATTTACAAAAACCTTATATATTTTCTCTCTCCTCCACTCATAACCACTTTAAACCACTCCATAAAAAATACAAAACTCACTCACATAATTATAAGGAACGGACTGTGAATGCTCTTACATGGGTTGAACAAATACAATTTGTTATAAAACATAAGTTTTTATGAAGATTTGTAAATTCTAAAAATGTTATATAATTATTTTTTAAAAATGTTTTATAAAAAGAAGAAGAGTTCAAATTAAAAAAAATGTTTTATGAAAAAACCTATTTTTTAAATAATTTTTTTTTATAAAAGTAATTATAGAAATCATTATTATTTAATAGGAGAGAGAGGCGGGAAATAAAAATTAAAATAAAAAATTAAAGAAAATTGTATAATTAATAAGAGAGAGAAGTGGGAAAAAAAAGTTGAGGATGCATGTGTGAGTGACAAGTGTCCTCCTAAAACCTTTATTTATTATATAGTATAGATAAATGTAAAATAGGATAAAAACAACTTTAACCAACTATTATAATGTTTTCCATATAAGCTGTTTATTAATAAATTATATAAAAATTGTCATATTTCAACAGTTATTATTTTTCACTGTATTAAGTGTTAACAATGAGAAATTTAGATAGAAAGCATATCAGGACATATAAGAAGAGTGAATAAGTAGTTTTAGTTTTTCCTTAAATAATCAGTTTTTTTTATTCTTTTTTCTTTCTTTTTTTTGTGTCTGGAAGGAAACTGATGATTCAAGTCATTTAACCTATTATTTTCGTATATTTATAATCAAAATCACTTTATTCAAACGCTAAAAAGCGATTTCTGCGTTTAACAGTTCTATACCGCTACTTGCTCACATGTGTTGAGCTCTATATTATCTTTTTATATGCATGATTTTCTTTTTTCTGCTATTCTTTTGCATAAGGGGTGACCAAAGTCCTGTAAGGAGTCGATCTAAAAGAAGTGCAAGCCCAATCTTAAATAGGGTTACAAGGAGCCCAAGTTTTCCCAAAGATGCTAAATCTCCAACTAAAAAAACTGATGAAGTAAAGACAAGAAGTTTATCAAGAAGCCGATCTCCAAATGGCACTCCAAAACGAATTAGAAAAGGGCGCGGTTTCACCAAAGAATATTCCTTTGCACGAAGATACCGTACACCTTCCCCCCCTGAACGGTCCCCACGCAGGTCTAATCAGTTTGGTTATGCTCGGGGAAGGTATCATGATAGGTAATCAAGATCTATATACTGTACAAGTTGCAATTTTGACCTATTTATACATCAATGAATCAATTTCGGTTATTCTTTTATATCTCTAATGGGTCAAATAGGTTTGGCATAATGGTTTAAGAAAGGGGAAAAGTCAAAAAAAACTTTTATAGACTTTCCTTTTTTCAGTATTGTAAAAATCGCTAGGCGCTAGTCGGGCGGTGGGGTAGGGCCTAGGCCTAGGCCTAGGCGGGATTAATCGGGGCCTAGGCGGGATTAATCGGATTATAATTTTTATATGTAATTTTCAGTTTTTTATATATATACACACATTTTTATATGTAATTTTTATAAAAATGTTCATTTTTAAACCACACCAAAGGTTTTCGCCGGAATTTGGCCGGAAAGTTCAGGTTTTCGCCGGAATGTTCGCCGGAATCTGGCCGCCTAGGACCGCCTAGGCCGCCTAGGACCGCCTAGGCCCAAAATTCCTCCTTAGCCGAGCGCCTAGCGATTAATCGGCGCCTAGGCACACTGCCTTTTTTGCATGCTTAGTTCCTAAGCATACAAAATCTCAATAAAAAGGTCCCTTGTATAAACTTTTGGGATTTAATCCTGCAAAAAAAGAACGTATTCGATGAAAATGAATCATAGAGGACTTTTCCTTTAAGTTTTTATAAGTTGAGGACTTAACAGATTTAACCAGGGACAAATAAAGGCTTGGACTTGTGTGCAATTTTAGCAAAAGTCCATGGTTTTTTATATTTGCTCTAACGAAAAGGAGACGATTGAAATGGGTCGAATGGATTGAAAGCCATCTGAAGTTGTAATCATGTTTAGTACATTATTAAAAAATATTGAAGTTACTTTTGTGATAATATAGTTTTTGTGGTCATAAATGCAAAGGATACGATTGAAATGGGTTGAATGTATTTGTGAGCTACCCGGCCCGTATTCACCCGCGATTTAAATTACCTGTTTTTACCTGAATCAGTTTTTACCCATCACAGAATCAGCCATACCAGCCGATTTACCATCTATATGTTGTATCATATGTTCATGAAAACAAATTTACATTTTTTGACAACTAAATAAAACTTGAATTGTAGCAGATATCCAAATTATAGACGATATTCTGATCGCTCACCACCACCACCACGAAACAGAAGTCCACCCAGAGGCAGGAGCCCTGCCAGGTTTTCTCTCTCTCTCTCTCTCTCTCTCTCACACACACACACACACAATTACACTTGTGATTCTTATTTCGGAAATTCTGCTATTGCATAAATGATACATCTCTCATTGACTTCCAAAGATAATTTAACAGAGGCGCTCTTTAAATATAGGCTTCTATGTTAATTTTGTTGCATTTTAGCTAAAAGAGTGGTCAAATGGGTTGAAGTTGCCTAAGTCCATCTTCAATGCACAAAACCTATGAAATCTTTTTTGATAACATTGTTTCTATAATCATAGTTAACTTAATAATTATTTGTAAAAAAATAAAGAATGGTGAAAAGGTGTTTTGCAAGTCAACCCAATCTTATCCGATCCAGCTAATAGGGGGTGTAAACGAGCCTGAGCTCGAGCTTGGTTCGTTTCGAGCTCTGTTTCTAAAGCTCGAGCTGCGCTCATGAGTAGTTTTTCGTGCTTGAGCTCGGCTCGTTTATTATTTGTTAATTAGTTTGTATATAATTTATAGTTATTTATATATATTTTTTATTATAGTTTTTCTATCTAACATAATATATATTATTTGGTTATTTCTATCATAATCTTTTATATAACAATAATTATTATTAAATATATATTTTTAAAATAATAAATAAAAATTATATAAATAATATGATTGTTTAGGCTCACGAGCCAGCTTGAGCTCACTAAGTGAAGCTTGGGCTCGTTTATTAAACAAGCTTATTTTTAGGCTCAAGCTCGTTTAAGCTCGACTCGATTCGAGCTTTTAGCGGCCCGATCTCCAGTAGCTCACGAATGGCTTGGCTCGTTGACACTTTACCAACTAGTACTTCAAAATATGCCCCGTTTCAAACCTAATCAGTTGTGAACTTAGCCAACCTACTCTGCTTGTTACCTCTGTACTAAACATTGATGCATAATAGGGTTAATATGATGTGTTCATACATTGTATAAAGAATTATTTATGCCCTTAGAAATAATAGTTATATCTATGTTCTAACTGTATCCTCTAGACATAGTCCACTGCACTCAATAAATATCTAAAGTCTTAAATATGATTACAGTAACTATGTTATTAGAGTAAAATAACCCATTTGACCTATTAAAGAGAACATAATCCAATCCCTTCTGAGGACATAAAATGATTTTAACATGTTAACAAAGTGAAGAGTTTCATAACTGTATGTGAAAAGAAGGAATTACCAACATGTCCTTTTGCAGGTACCGGCGAAGGAGTCGTAGCAGGAGCATTAGTCGCAATAGAAATGGGTCTTCGGGCCGAAGTCCTGCCCGCAGCCTAAGCCCGGTTGAAAGAAGAGCAAATATCAGTGACAAATTGAAATCTCGTCTTGGACCGAGGATGACCTCACCCAAAAGGTCTACCTCCAGGTCACCATCTCTGTCGCCACGTAAGCATGCTAAGAAAGGGAGATCTATGGCTCAAACCAGGTCACGGTCAAGGTCAAAGTCAAGTTCACCTGGTGGTCAAAGGGGGCTGGTTTCTTATGGAGATATTAGTCCTTAAAATTTCTATGTTTTTTTAACTCTGTTGTCTACATCTATTTTTGATCACCGACTGTCTATTAACTTCTTGCATGTGATGATTTTGCTGAATCTTTAACTTAAAACTATGAGAATCTTGTTTTATCATGTGATTTTGTAACTGAATCCATGTTTCTTAATTATGTTTTTTTTTTCCTGTATCAACTATTGTTATAATAATCTTTACAAGGCGCATGATTTTTGTTTGACAACAAAATGAAAACGTGCATAAACTTTGAGAAACTTTCTTAGCAAAATGAGAATAAAACGTAAAATTTGTAATAGATAGATATTGCGTAGTTTGAAACTTGGATCGTACTAAAAATAATTAGTTTAATATGATTATTGATGATATACATTAATTTGGGTTTCTGGGGATTTAGATATTTGCTCAAGATTATGGTTATTGGATGAAGTTTTATTAATATTGTCCCTCGTTATGGTAACCTCATTCCAGGCTTGGTCTATTTGGCTCAAGCCATTCCTAGCCGGCTCATTCATTTCTGTAAAAAGAATCCCCTTTGACACTACCCTATGCACCAGCCTCTCTCCTTGCTTCAATGACACATTTCTTCTTGATACTTTATTAGTTATACCATACATACACTCTTTGTCTTCTGCATATGTAACTGACTTGATCGTCAGAGTGTCCATAAGGTTTTGACCATGTGAACCATCTAACGGGTTGTTCATGGTGTTTACAATCTTACTCTTGGCCCGGTAAGACGATAAACAACATAAAATTATCACCAAACCACTCCAAACCGGGAACGTCTCACCCTCTTAACACTGTTGAACAATATAGAATAGTTTGAACTAAAAAATATAAGACATTCTGATGGTAAGGTGTGCTATATAGCTTTATTAAAAAAAACCAACTATAAATGTAATAATACCATTTTCTTGTATAAAGCATATGCATGTGTTTCTTTTAGAAAATTAGAAAGAAAAACAAACAAAAAACAAATGTATAATTTACTTTAGGGGCCTATTATTGGTACACCCAAATGGTTATTTTGACACCTTCAATACTATTAGTATTGGGGCCATACTAGTAGTATTGTATTAAATTTCAACAACACGCTGACACACACAGACATGTGTCAGTGCCATCAGCTTTTAACGGATGCATACGACCAGTATTAGTACAATACTAGTAGTATCCTAAAAATACGACTAGTATAAGTACAATACAATCAGTATTACCAAAAAAAATTAAAAATGAATAAAAGATAATTATCTGTTATATAAAATAAAATGTATTTTTTTTTCTTTTCATGTATTTGATTTAAAAAAAATATTTGATGCGACATAATATTCCCTAATAATTCGTCCGAATAATTTTGGTACGACGTAGGATTACTTGATATGTGTGTAAGTGACGTGATACGACAAACTTTTTCGACGGTACAAACATACAACTATCGATACGACGAACTTTTTCGAATGTTGGTCGACAAACGTCAAAGTAATTTTTATATCCAAAAATAAAATATTTTATGTCTTTTTTATGTTATATTTGACTAATTCATTTGTTAATTATTTTCAGGAGTTCTTCAATATTTAAATGATAATTGGCTATCAAAGTATAAAGAAATGTTCGTCTCAGCTTGGATTGATAAACATTTAAACTTCGGTCAACGTACAATAAACAGGGTGGAGGGTCAACATTGGAATTTGAAGCAAGACCTTGCTTCAAATAACATTTCTCTTGATAATTTTTTTCCTCGTTTTAATCAGATAGTGAAACGGCAAGATGGCGATATAAAGGAAACTTTTACTAAAAGCAAGATCACTCGAATGAGAGATCACGATAATCCGTTGTTTGACTTGTTACGAGATAAAGTTTATCTGAAGGCGCTGTCACTAGTAGTATTGAATTTCTATCCGACAAGAAATTGAATGGGCATACTAGTCGTATGCAATGCATACGATTAGTATGGATACAATACTAGTAGTATGGGTTTTCAAAAAAGTGTCAAAATAACCATCAGGGTGTCTGAACATCCCAAGCATTTACTTTAACCCGTTTACCCACCCTATGACTATGACACCGAATTGACCTCGAAACTTATTATTATACAAAATGGGCCCCTGGGCCGGTTGGCCCTCCCTAAATTCTTTCTACAGCTGTTTCATAAATGTCACCCAATCAACAGTCAACTCATCGTCGATGGGCTTTACATTATCTGACTTTCATGTTTCATGTCATTAATAAATAGCCCATAAATGTTCATCAACTTTTTTTCTTTTTGTATAGATATGTATACCTACTACTAATAGGGTGCAGTACTATGTTAACATTCAAATCACATACAGATAGATGTCTAGTTATAGATCATGTTTAGAAATTTAGAACATGTGCTATACTCGTATTTTTTTTTATTCTAGGTTAATTTTGCGTCACATTATTGTCTTTTATTTTTCATCTTCATCTCTCAACTTATGCTATACTTATATTTTATTTTTAACCAATTTTTAAAACTTTTTAATACAAATAATATTTGTGATACAACTAGCATTACACAACGTACAACTGGTGGTGGGTTTGTCTCACGGTGCCATGACTCCAACCGGGTTGAGTTTTCGCCATTCCATAACACTTGTTCTATAAAAATTATAATAACTTAGGTTTTAAAATGAAAATAACATATGTTATACGAATAATCACGTTTGTTATATGATTAATAACGCGTGGCGTTAATCACACATGTTATACGAATAATCACACATGTTATACGAATAAAACATCGTCATTTTCTTAAAAAAGGTCGATTTTTATATATTAAAAATATAGTAAAACTATATTCAAATTTCAGAAAATAAAATGCTTGATTTTATGACATGGTTTTAAAAAAAATAATGTCATATAAAAAAGTTATATTTATTTAAAAAAAATGCGGGAACTCAAAAAAAGTCAACAATGGTAGACTATTATAACTTTACCATGCAAAGAAAAAAGCTGATAGACACACCTTTCATCTTAATCTGTAATTTCCTAGATCAATTATTCATAGTCGTTTCTACACTTTCTATGATAAAAGCTCTTTATATTTAAAGACTAGCTTAGATCCCGTGTCTACACACGAGGTGAAAATATCAATATATAAACTTTTTAAATATTTATGTGAATTTTATAGATGTAGAAATATATTATATATACTAAGGATAGAAACAAACTCAAAATATGCAAAAATTAATATATAATTGGGTTTCGAAAATACGTTGATTACTATTTAATTTAATTTGACTTTTAATTACTATTTGATTAAATAAAAGTTACATAATTAAATTTAAAAGTTTCTTATAATAAGAGATAATTTAAAATAAATGTGTTTTATTAGTATAATTAAAATTTTCTTTAAATAGATACTATTATTAAAAGATAAAAGTGCATTAAATAAAAGAAAGAACCGAAAAAAAATGGTGAGAATGAATATGGAGGCGACACGTAGCACTAAAAAACCTTTAATTATTATATAGTATAGATTTGTCTCTCTCTCTATATATATAAGTGTCATCGTTATTTTTTAAATATATTTGAAACTAGATTAAAAGAACTTGTTAATTTCATATTTTTGATATATTATCTTGGGTCAAGTCTAATGGTTCAACTCCTTAAACCTAGAGCTTTAAATGAACTGAACTTTCAACGAACTGTTCAGTGAAAAGTTCGTTTACGTTCGTTTATTTGATAAAAGAACGAACACGAACAAACAAATTCCGTTTGATTAGTTAAATGAATGAATACAAACAAAGGACGCGTTCATTCAACAATGTTCGTGAACATTTGGTAATTTGTTCGTTAATCTTCGTTCGCTTATGAACGTTTGTATTCGTTTATAATGTTAACAAACTAACACGACACAAATTCATTTCCTTAACAAACGAACACGGACACAAAGTTTCGTTCGGTCATGTGTTTATGAACCGTTCCTTTGTCAGACAAAAACTTAACGAATGAACATGAATAACATCTCATTCAATATGGTTCGATTCATTTACAACCGTACTTAAAGCCATACATATGACATCCAAGACTCCAAGGTATCTAATCTAATCACCCCAAACGTTTCAAATTATATTTTTCCTATATCCTGATTAAGAAAAGGCTCTTGTCATTAAATGATCTTTTATTCATCTAAAATAAATCAGATAACATGTATAATGAACCGCGGTCGCATCTATTAAAATTTGAAAAGTCAATATCACATGACTCTAATCAGTTACCAACCATGATTCATTGGGCAAGAGAGGCATCCCTTATTTTCTAGGTTCCGTACTAGTTTTATTTATTTAATTCAAACAAAAACAAATTAATTTGATAAAATTTTCTGAATAATAAATAATTAAATACCCACCTTACCCTTCACAGGCCATATTTTCAGTGATATGCTAAATTGACATATGTTTCAGAACCAAAAAAAGACCAAAAACAGCTTCTTTGTGAAGGGAAAAGGGGACAAAAGGCTCAAAAAGATGTACTGTTAACGGCATGGGAACTTGGAAGCATTTCCAATTGCTAATTACCAATTTTATGCATATTTTATAATCATCAGCCTTTACATCTACATAGTTTTTATCAAAGCATAAGATTAGAAAATTTATTTACCAAAATACTATTCTTCTAAACTTTTTTATTTGAACCATATTAGTTCGCTTTAGATACATGTTTTCATGACCATGGAAAAGTGCGGACATACTTTTGGTAGTTTACGATATCAAAGGGAGGACCCGACCCGAGTAGGTGGAAGGCCCAGACCCAATAGACCTATGAAGTTTCAATAAGTGTATTTAATGGGCTGATGAGGTGTATAAGGGTTTAATTGTTTTCTTGTTGACCAAGTTAGGGTTGCCTGTTAAATACATAACCATGATTAGGATTATTGTAATTAAGTTTTAAGTCAATTTCTTGGTTATAATAATGCGAGAGTTCTTCTAACTTGAGTATTATGTTTGTGATTTTGTTTATCAATTCAATCTTTGACATATTTCTAACATCATAATCTGATATGCCATAACACATTAACACGCATTTGCAGTTGGCTTGTATAGTGACGTCAAGACTTGGCACTTCACCTATGAACCCTTAAGAAATTTTAAGTTTTACCCAATATGATTACCTCAAACATTTAGGTGAGTTTGATATTTATGTATTTAAGGATGTAAATATGTAATATATATTTGTTGTGTACGATTAAAATTTGTTTATATGAAAATCACCTTTTTTTAAGAAAGCCAAATGCGTGAACAAGGGGCTAATGCAAGAAGTCCACGACAGTGAAGGACGGTGGGCTTTGCCTTCGCGGCCACCACTAAGTTACAAAACACTTCACTCCAACAAGACTAAACTATAGTCACATTGGTATCAAATAATTAAATATCATTTAACATCTCCTAAGCTGTTATATTATTATAGTAATAATATACAGTGGCACATTAATTACAAAACAAGTTTTAAGTATAGAACATATGATTCGTATAAACACTTTAACCTTTTACTTTAAATACGATACATAGGACGGTTAACGATTGTTAAAAATAAAACTCTGCTATTATATTTATTAAAAAATAAACTATATAATAAATAAAGGTTTTTTAATGTCACGTGTCGTCTCCACATTTATTCTCATTATTTTTTTCTCTCCTCTCTTTCTTATAAAATACATTTCCATTTTGTAATAATAATATATATTTTTAAAGAGAATACTAATTATATTAATAAAACACATTTATTTTAAATTATTCCTTATTATAAGAAATTTTGAAATCTAATTATCTTTTATTTTTAATTAAATAGTAAATAAAAGTCAAATTACATTAAATAGGAATTAACGTATTTTATGAATATATACATAAAAATTTAAAAATTTTGTGTATTGTGTAAACACATATTGTAAGCTAGTATACGTATAATTGAACGTTTTAACAAATTTTTTTATTGTAACATAATAGTAAAGTTTAGTTATATGAATTAGAGAACTTCGTCTCTAAATATTTTAATGCTATTAGTGACAAACATACGACGGATGCGTGGAAGGCTACCCCACCTCCGTCTCTCCTCACAACCATTTGGTTCACCCTCTAACTCTAAAGTGACAAAGTTTTAATTCCAGATAAAGGCTAAAAAAGTCATGAATAAAATCGTGAGTGAAAACTGAAAAGTGTCAATTCGAGCCATTAAGCATAACAAACAGTAAAGATTGCGCATGAAAGTATTCTGTGGGACAGAGAGATTACCGGACGGTGGTCGTAAGAAAGAATGGCGGGGTTAGTTCAAGGGCAGAATGGGAAGAAACGAATGGAGAAGCAGATTGGTTGCATGTCTGGCTTCCTTCAGATCTTTGACCGCCAACATATTTTGGCCGGAAAAAGAATCCTCTCCACGAAACGCCTCCCTCCTTCCACCGTAAGTTCATCAATTTCTGTTTATCCTGACGTTACAAAAAAAAAAAAAATAGAAAATGTAACTGTATGGAGTAATTATTGAATGATGTAAAACTGTTTCTTGCAGGGCGTCGGTGCTTCGCCGGAGACGGGGAGTTCCGGTGAGTCGCATGAGTCAGAGCCACTGAAACATGCGGTTGTCATACCAGCAATTCCAGATAAGTCTCAGTCATCTCCGACGGAGAAGATGAATCACCGGCCAAAATCTCCGGTGGTGGTTCCGACATTTGAGCAGAAGGATGGAACGCAAAAGTCATCGTGGAAAGCGTTCAAAGAAATCCATAGGCATTCGCTTGATAGCAGGATAACTGTTAGAAATACGTCTGTTTCCGATGAAGATGATAACCAACGGCGATCCCCAAGTGTCATTGCGAGACTCATGGGACTCGAGCCTTTGTCATCTTCCGATCAAAAAACTGAAATCGGCGTGAAACCTGCTCTACGGAGATCTGCTTCGGAATCTAGGGTTTCAAGAGATCTAGTTTACTCAAAATACATCGATGACAACAATTTTCAAGTGAAACAACAGTATAAATCACAAAATCAAATTGTAGAACGTATTGTTAGAGATGAAACGAGTAATGTAAGTAACAGAGACTTTGCAAATTTGAAGTCGGAATCTTCTAGAACATCTTCCTGGAGGTCGCGAAGCTTCTTCGATTCCGCTGTTTTTTTCCAGGAGTCAAATCAGACGACAGTGACAATGCACGGCGATTTCGAGAAGAGATTGAAGATGAGAGGAATGGATGAACAGTCGAATGATCTAAGCACGTTGAAACAAATTCTCGAAGTTTTGCAACTCAAAGGTCTTCTGCGATCCACGCGTCATTCAAACAGAGACAACCAGCGGAACGTCGTCTATGATCGGAATTTGTATTCCGATGAATCCAGCATTGTCCTCGTGAAACCGTGGAGATCGTCAGCCTCAAAAGTTGATTATCAGAGATCTGTAAATGATTCTCGAAGAACGTGTAGATATGCTAGCGAGAATTTTCCGGCGACTAGTCCCAAGCGAGACGGCGGAGCAGTTGATTGGAGCGGAAGGAGTCCGGTGAGAGTGAGAACCTCTTCACCTAATCGAATCGGGAGTAACTTAAAAAGTTGTGATTCGATTAGCAAAAGGAAGCCATTAAACATTGAAATACAAAGAAGAGATGATGAATCCTCCGGTTCAATTAATTCTCCCAAATTAACACCTAAACGAAACGGATCCGTTCATCATTCCGTGATGAATCGATCTCACAGAAACCAGAAACCATCAAAGCGAAAGTTCATCAAAAACGTTGTTACAGAGGACGGATCATCCTCCATTTCTGAAAGCATCATCAGTACACCTTCTACAATCGATTCAGAGGTATGCAAATGTACATTATGATTTATTAATTGTCTAATTATCACCTGAGTGCTCATTCACGTCATTAATTTGATCTAATTTCGCTTAATTACAGAGACCTAAACGTGAGGAAAGCAGAGAAGGAAAGAATTTGTTACAGAGATGTGACGAGCAGCTCAGTAGCATAGCGGAGATGAACAGCACCACCGAGTCACCGCCGAGTTCAGCCACAGTGTTACCGAGTCCAGTGTCCGTTCTTGACTCGGGATTTGACAAGGACGAACCGTCGACTCCTTCACACTGCATTGATTTGAAAGGTACCTAAAAACAAACCCTTCATTGCGCTCACATGACAGTTACCAACAGAACCATTACGATTTACAAATGGAAAATTCTCCAAAATGTCCTCATTATCAAGCATTTTCCCCAAAAATGTCCCGTATGACTTATTTTTTCTTTTCTGAAAATGTTCTCTTCGTCTGATGGTGTTTGAAAAAACTCCAAAAGTGTTCTAAAAAATACGACGGTATTTGAGTTTTTTTTACCTCACTAGGTGACGTGGCATGATCTAATTTGTTAGAGGAGTTGATCAAAACTACTCACGAGGTGACGTGACATGAAACACATAGATTTAAAAATATTTGGTTCAAATTCAACAAGTAAATTTTTTTTTATTAGAATTAAGTATTAACACCGTCAAAAACATAGATAAAATAATTTTTTATTATTAATTATTAAGGAAAGCGGCAAATCTAGTTATAAATACAATACTATATTTATTGTTACATCTGCTCTTAAGTTTAGAGTGGAGGGAGTGGTAAAAAAAAAAATCATGGAACTCTCTTATTTTACTTAATTAAAATTTGTCATATCATTTTTACTCTTTTGAACCCTCTCCAACCCTAAAAGTAGGGTGTGAAATCAATAAGCCCTTGAATTTCTTTTCTTATTGTTTATTGGATAAAAAGGGGGCCCACACATGATTCCAACCTTTTACCATACATGCTTCCACGGGTTAAAACTACCCGCTTGAAAAAGCCCACAACCTTTGCAACCCGTGGGAACTCGTTCTCACCACTCCGTCCTCCCTTATCATAACAAATTCTCATAAATCTAGGTATAGATACAATATTTTATTTATTGTCTCATCTGCCCTCAAGCCATCATAACACATTCTTACATGTGTAGGGACACAACAATGAACGGTTTAAAGGTATTACTTTTTATATTTAAACCTTAATATAATACAACGTGTAATATGAAATATAACATATAATTGAGACGTCAAATTTCAACGCGGATAGAGTAATGTGTCAAACCAAATCTATGTCTCATAAAATCATCATAAGTGTAACACTTACCTAAAACTTTTTGTGAACATTTAAGCATACTTTTATAACTTTTGAACCATTTTTTTTATTTAACATCAAATTTTAATTTTTTATATGTTGTTAAAAATAAACTCTATAACAAATTAGAGTTACAATTTCCTTTTTTCGCTACACCTTTGTTCTTAATAATAACAATCCTTTTCATTTAAACAAAATATAGCAATTATTTGTAGGTAAAACTTTTCTAGAGAAATTTTTTAGATTATATAGTGTCTTTTAAATAATTTTTATAATTTATTCTATTCTATAATTATTAAAAAATTATTTGGGATACCATAGTCAAATTGTTTTATTACGTGCTAAATGTTGCATTCTTAGGAGTTACGATCCTCATATAAATGTTGCGAGACTTGTGTTTATTAGACAACATAGTTAATAGCATTCAAGTTTTATAAATGTTGTTACATGAGCCGTGTTTATGGGTTTACGGCTAGAACCCGATACATCATCAATAAACAAGTTGTACTCGGGTCCAATATCATTCATGTTTTCATGGATTAACATGAAGATAACATATTTAACCCTTAAAAATTTTAACTTTTTGATCTTTGTAAAATTATAAAGATGAGAATACTAATATTCGCTATAACTTTGTGTGTAATCCGATCATGGTGGCATGCGTCGGGCACATGTCACTTTTGTAATTTTGGTATATCCGATCATGGATATACCAAAGAGCTTGTGGTCTAGCGGTACTGATTTTCTATTTGTTTTCTTATTGTTTGCAAATCAGCAACTCCGACCGGTGATTTCAAGGATGAGAATGTGAGCCCTAAACTCTCACCGGCGAAATCAACAAAACACGAAGAATTCACATCCGACGACCCTGATTTCATTTACATCTCGGAGATTGTTCAAGCCTCACAACACCTTCACGAAGGTTCCGACGTCTTCTTCTCTTTCGAGAAACAGTTGAACAACACCGAAAACTCATCAAATGTCTCTAAACGCCAACATAAGCTCATATTCGACGTAGTTCTTGAGATCATCGGCAAAAACAAGCAGTTTCCGCCATGGAAGGCATTTTATGAAGATTCTCGAACATCACTTAAACAGATATGGTCTGAATTTCAGAAAATCCGAGAAATAAACACTAGTGATGGTCTATTAGAGTTGGTTAGTGGTGTTCTAAAGAAAGACCTCCTTGAAATCAATGGTTGGAGAGATTATCCAATCGAGAAGTCGGAAACAGTACTGGACATTGAACGGATGATCTTCAAGGATTTGGTTAGCGAAGCGATCCGAGATCTAGCTGAAATTTTCGGTGAATATATGTTCTTCAAGACCCGAAGGAAACTAGTTTTTTAGAAGTTGACAAAATAAGTGTTAGATAAGAGTTTTACCATAATTTTCATGGTGTTTCTCTCTTTTAACATATGGTTTTATTTATGTTTTCTAGATAGTTTAAGTTAAAGGGCACACAAGAGTTTATACTTTGATGCTTAAGTTAGAGTCACGATTGATGTAAACCGTTTAACTCTAAGTTATAATTATTATTAATTTTTTTGAATATCAAACACACACACCTGCTAATTCTACTCCTAAATTACACCAGTACACCTTTACCAGAGATAGAACCCATGACCTTCACCTAAAAGACATTGTGCCTCTAGCATATCAGCTAGCCCCACAATGGCCGGTTATAGTTATTTATTGATGCAAATATGAGGGTGTCCACACCTTTTTTACTCTTTTTATAGGGTGTGCACGCCTCCTTTAAGAGCATCGACAATAGGGGGTTTACAGACCCCCTCTCTCCTTTACGTTGACGTTTTCAAGAAGATGTCCCACGGACGAACACCCTTTCTTGTCTATAAATGAGAATTTACAATCACAAAATGTATGGCTATTCCTTGGTTTTAAGTTGGTTTTCTAACCATAAACGGCATCCCGAGCTAGTTATAAAAGCAAGTAAGCAACTTGACTTGAAATATATTCGATGTCTGCCAAATTTTTAGACTTATGATTCATCAAGAATCTGTTATGATGTCTTGTATCATAAATTGTGTTGTTGCGATCTATCTATAAAGGTGAAAATGATATTTGAGGGGCATAATGATAAAGTTAAAATTATCGAGGGGGCGTGGCATTTGAAATGATTTATTATTATGCCAACTACAAAGTGGCATGAAATGGAGTTGTGTTCTGAATAAATCCTCATTGTGTTTTTTTATTCCTTTAAAATATAGTTTTCGATAAATCAGACATTTTTTTAAGGAAACATTTATGTAACAAGTTTTTTTCTCAATATTCTTATAAACTTGATCACTTTAAAGAGGACTGTTGTCAGTGGCGAAGCTTGAAGAAAAACGCAGAGGGGTCGAGTTTTTTTTCCATATCGGGGGGCGAAACTATAAAATTTTCAGCCGAATACGTGTATATTAACACTACTGAGCGAAATCAGGGGGGGCCAGGGCCCGCGGGCCCTCACCATACTTCGCCAATGACAGTTGTAGTTCTGGTCTGTAACAACGAAAATCAAAAGAATGTAATTATGTAAACCTGAAACTTGAATCGGAAACTTGAACGAACACTTGGTTTGATCCTTGAATCATGTATCACTATCAGATAAACCAGTTGTGGGTTACCACGATGTTTATCGGATCAGACAAGGATCTTCCTTTGAAGGAATCAAGATTTGATTAGTTCCTTCCTGTGAGTTTCTAGATCGATAGTATCAAAACCGTTTTTAGGTTTTCTTTGTTTCTCTCGAACAGTGAAGACTTGATTCCATGGCCCAAATCAAAGTATTAGATGAGCCCATCAAACTTTATTAGTAGCCCAAATAGTATTAGTAAGTCCAACCATGTAAACTAAAATCCACTAATTTATCCATATAACAAAATCAAATAACTTTAGTGTTAAACTAGCCCGCACTCCTGTGTCACCTAACTCGATTAATCACTATGGTTATTACATCGATAACCAAGCTAACCAATATACTAAAATACATCTCGATAACATTAATATTACCAACAAGGACTACCGTTGATAAGTGACAATCTATTTAGACTTTTGCAATCAGATCTAGCTTAACTTTAATAGGATATGGACTAATAATCTAAGTTACAACCATATATATGAGTCTTCCGGTGAGTTTATTACCCATTAGACTTTTTAAACATTTTTTTGTGATAATTATTGTTATGTTATATATCAAGTATTTTAGGATAATTATGTATAAGTACTTAAGTTCGACTTATCTTTTGAATAATTGTGTCTAGTGTTTAAAATTATCAGTTATCGTTTTTAACAATAATTGCAGGTCTTAATAGTTATATTTCATCCTTTATCTTGACTTTGAGTCAATTTTAATATTTGACCAGTTCTTAAAATTAATACAAAATGACTTTGAATTTGACTGCATATATATTAATTTCTTAGTTTTCCTAGACACATGAGTTGACCGACTAATACAGTGTCAAGGACGTCAAGATTCCAAGTCGTTTGATAAAGGACATTGATTTCTCAAGTATATACCACGTTGTCGATGCTAAGTCTTCTTGTTAGATAGAATTCTTTTAAATTATTAAGTAAAACACACTCCTTAATTAGTCCTTACTTTTTAAAATGAGATGCATGCATGGCCCAATATATTTTTCTTATTTTAAAAAGGTTAGCCCCTCCTCAAGTATAAATAAGAGAACACAACCCATCATTTTTCAAAAACAACATGAAAAAGCAAATGATGTCTTGTTCAAACTCCTTACTAATTTTATCTCTAGCTCTACTACTATCATCCATACCACACTTTGCTTCTGCTTCTGCTTCTGCTTCTTTCGAAGAAGCCAATGGTCTTCTTAAATGGAAAGCAACCCTTCAATTTCCAAACAACTCCTCCCCACTATCTTCTTCTTGGACAACCCTCCCTATGAATTCCACTCCATGCACTTCATGGTTCGGTGTAGTTTGCAATGACGATTCCAGCATTCAGAGGTTGAACCTCACATCATCTCAATTAAACGGCACCCTTAGCCACTTCCCGTTCTCTTTTCTACAAAACATTACTCATCTTGAGCTTAGTGTAAACAACTTGTTCGGTCCAATCCCCGCACAAATCCGACTCCTGTCCAAACTTGTTTATCTTGATCTTTCAGGGAATAAGTTTTCTGGGGTAATCCCACCGGAAATAGGGATGCTAGCCAGTCTTCACACCCTCCACCTTCATGAGAATTACTTAAATGGTTCAATACCACAAGAGATTGGTCAACTCACCTTTCTCTCTGAGCTTGCATTGTATAATAATTCTATTGAAGGAGAACTGCCTCCAACATTGGGCAAGTTAAGAAATTTGGCTTTTTTATATCTTGATAATAACAAGCTTTCTGGTCAAATTCCACATGAGTTTGGACACCTTGTCAATCTTGTAGAAGTGTATATCAGTTACAATTCCCTCAGTGGTCCTATCCCACCTACCATTGGGAAACTGAAGCTGCTAGCCATCTTGTACCTTTTCGAAAACAAATTAAATGGTTCGATTCCGCAAGAAATCGGGAGCCTGGTGTCACTTGAGTGCCTCAGCCTCTTTTCAAACAATCTATCAGGCCCAATTCCTTCATCGTTGGGTGATTTGACGTCTTTGAGTCTGCTTCACTTGTACAAGAATCAATTATCAGGATCCATTCCTATTGAACTAGGGAATTTGAAGTATCTGACTGAGCTGGCGCTAAGCGAAAATCAACTCAATGGTTCTATTCCTTTATCACTAAAAAACCTGAGAAAACTACAGTATTTGTATGTTCAGGAGAACAAATTATCAGGTCCTATACCTCAAGAACTGGCAAGTCTAGACGTGGTTGAGCTAGGAATGGACCGTAATCAATTATCAGGCCATTTGCCCAAAGATTTGTGCCATGGCGAAAAGCTTCAATATTTATCAGTAAGTCATAACCAACTCACAGGTCCTATACCAAGTGGCTTAAGGAATTGCTCCAGCTTAATCAGAGGTTATTTTGATTTTAATCAATTTACTGGGGATATATCAGATAGTTTTGGGGTGTATCCAAGTTTATATTTCCTTGACACCAGTCATAACAATTTTCATGGGAAGCTGTCTCAAAACTGGAGTAAATGCAAGAATTTGGCAACCTTAATAATGCAAAATAACAACATCAGTGGTTGCATACCCCTTGATTTTGGAAATTTTACTTGGCTACAAAGGCTTGATCTTTCTTCAAATAATTTGGTTGGTGAGATTCCAAAGGAACTTGGAAAGATGAAAGCTATGTTGTATTTGTCCTTGAAAGAAAACAATCTTTCAGGTGCTATACCTCAAGAGCTTGGGTCACTTCATAATCTCCTTACTCTCGATCTATCCACAAACAGATTGAACGGGTCAATATCGAGATATATTGGTGAGTGGGAACACATCTATTACTTGAATCTCAGTAATAACAAGCTCAGTGGAAAAATCCCATCTGAGATTGGTAAACTGGGTCAACTTACCACACTTGATTTCTCTTTGAACTCACTCACGAAAGAGATACCATCTGAAATTCAAAGTTTAGTAAGTTTGACAGTTCTGAATCTTTCTCACAATAGATTAACTGGTTCCATTCCTAATGGTTTTGGCAAATTGCCTAGCGGGATTGATGTCAACCTGTCTTACAATGAGCTCGTAGGTCCGGTTCCCACATCATTTCCTATCTTCGTGAATTCATCCATACAAGTATTCCAAGGCAATCCAGGTTTGTGTGGAAATATTACAGGATTGAAACTATGTGAAACTCTAATCCTGGTGAACAAAAATAATGATAGCTTTCATCATAGGCTCGTCCTTGTAATAACGGTCCCTCTTTTTGGGGCAATTTTACTCTGCATCCTCTATGCTTATCGACAACAAAAGCAAAGCTATTCTCCAGTGGCACCAACGGTTAAAGAAAGTAATGATTTCTTCTCAATATCGAATTTTGATGGACGGGCAGTGCATGATGAAATCCTGAAGGTGACAAATGGTTTTGATGAAGCGTATTGTATTGGAACCGGAGGATACGGCTCTGTGTATAAAGCAGAGTTACAACCCAACAATATTACAGTAGCTGTCAAGAAAATTCATTCTTCATCCTCTGAGAGATTAGTTGATCATACAGGTTTCCTTAATGAGGTTCGGGCATTAACCAACATCAAGCATCGAAACATAGTGAAACTCTTGGGATATTGCTCCCATGCCCGACACTCGTTTTTAATCTACGAATACCTTGAAAAGGGAAGCCTGAGATCGATTTTAGCTAGTGATGTCATATCGAAGGAGTTAGATTGGTTGAAAAGGGTCAATATTGTAAGGGCTGTAGCTAATGGTTTGGCTTATATGCACCACGACTGCTCCCCACCTATAATTCATAGAGACATTTCAGGAGCCAACATCCTTCTTGATTCTGATTATGAGGCACATATCTCTGATTTTGGCACAGCCAAACTTTTAAAGCTAGACTCATCAAATTGGACAGCAATAGCAGGCACATATGGTTATATAGCGCCAGGTAACTAAGTTTTTTTCCACGCGTATCATCTCAAATTTCAGATATATTTTAGAAACTTTTGTGTTACTTTTTTTTTCCTTTGATTCTCATGTTTGTGTCCACTCAGAGCTTGCTTATACGATGGTGGCAACTGAGAAATGTGATGTGTATAGCTTTGGAGTTGTTGCACTAGAAGTGATCATGGGAAAGCATCCTGGAGACCTCATAACATCTTTACCAACCTTGTCTGTTGATTATTTGTTGCCTGCCAATGTAGGAGATAGTCGGATGCCGCCACCATCATCCCAAGTTGAGAAACTGGTCAAGTCAGTTCTGATTCTCGCGAGGGCATGCCTGAACTCTAATCCACAGGAAAGGCCAACAATGCTTCACGTTTCAAACATCTTGTCAATGGATCATGAACTTTGGATTGATATCTCTGGATAATTGGTTGTTTAATATTCATATACAGTTTGCATGCTTTCATATTTCATGTTTTGTATGATCAATAAACCTTCCATATGCTTTTCTTACTTTATACGTTACATATTTTATACCTTTAAAAATACTGTTATATTTCGATTATAATTTGATAGATGATTTAAAACCGAATACTTTTTACCCAAACACTAAATATGTGTTACTCGGTGTAAATTTGTATCAAATCTCGTTTTTGTTTTCTAGACGTCAAAGAATCAAATCTCATATCTTACGTTGTACTTTAATATTAAAATAAAGAAGCTAGAGTCTCAATTTAAACATCTAGTAGTTGAAACCTCTATTTTAGACTAACTCAAAGCATAGTGACTCAACCTAAAATAGATGAAAGGTTATGAAAAAAAATAAACTAACGATTTTAAAAAACCGAATGATTTTAAAAAACAGAACATTTTTGAAAATCAAACGGTTTAAAAACGAACGATTTTAAAAAACAAACAAAGTTTTAAACACCGAGTACTTTAAGTAATGTTTAATTTGAGCAACATTTAATTTATGTAGCAAGTACTTATGTTATATTTTTTTAAATTAATCTAATGTTTAACTGTTATAATTTAAATTTATGTAATTTCTAAACGTATTCTATAAATCTAAATTATATGTATTTGAAAAATAGTTTATTATAAAAAAGTAGTTTGATAATAAAAATAAATGGAAGTGATGATATATAAATAAAAAGATATTTAAAAGTGAATGTAACATTGGGGAGAAAATACATGTTTTTGATAAATGAGTGAAATCTTATTTGACATCTAAAAATTGAAGCCATTGGAGATACTCTTATGTATAAGGCATCCACAATAGGCCAGATTAAAACACTCAAAAACACGTTAAGTGAATTGTCAGATTAAATTTTTACTCCTATCATTAGTAAAGACTAAAAGCGTCCAAAAATCCCTCCATGTTATCACCACTTTTTATATTTAAAATCCCAACTATTTATTTTAATAAACTTCTTATTTTTAAATTTTAGTAATATTTAATGTAATAAAATGTATTTAAAAAGTATAAAAAGTATACATAAATTTAAATATTTAAAATTGGGGAAGAATAGTCGTTTGAAACTTCAAAATATCGGCATTTGAAAATTTTAAATATAAAAATTATGAATTTATAATGTATAAATTTATTAATATAGATTAGAATTTAATAAACTTTAAAACTTAACAATAAAACTTTTATTTAATAATGTAATATATTTACACCCAACCCCAAGGCCTCACTTGTGTCATTCGACCCTTACCTCCACCAAAACGAGCTCCCCAGAACGGGAGCCATGGCCAAAAATGGCCTTGAAGGCCACGTAATCCTTAAAATACAAGCAAAAACTCACTATTATGGGTGTTCTGTATCAGAATCATAAAGCGTCAAAGGGTCTCAAAACATCTTCTACACGTCTTTTTTTCTGAAATCACTTCACTACATTACTGCAACTGACATTTTTGGGCTTGTTATTTATGCAACGAAGTATATTAAATGTGGCGGTTTCAAATCCATCTCCAGAGAGTAGGTCAGTTTGGTAGAATTTTCTTTGTAACGGGTCAAATCAACAAAATATATAAAAACAGCTAACCGTAAAAGAAAAAGGTCAAATGGAATCAAATACTTATAATTTACAAACAAACTCTTAGCTCATTTTATTTCCTAAAAATAATACTATGATTTTAGTCATCGTAAGTATTTAATAGAGTTAAGTACACGGATGGTCATGTGGTAAGTTCAAATTTTGGATTTGGTCCCTTTTTTTAAAACTTTAACTAACAGTACCAAAGTGTGCATAAACGTAACATGTTTAGTCTCTAGAGTGGATGACAGTTAACTTTTCTGTTAAATATTTTGAAAATGACCAAAATACCCCTAGCTTAAAAACTCAAAAAAAATTATTAAAAAAACTATATTTATACTCACGCGGCACCATCACTTTAAAAAAAACATTTTTTTTTAGTTTTTAATCTAGGTGTATTTTGGTCATTTTAAAAATATTCAACAGAAATATTAACTGTCACTCACTCCATGGACAAAACATATTACGTTTATGCATAAGTTGGGACTAACATTGTAATTTTTTAAACTTATAGACCAAATCCAAAATTTGAACATACCACAAGGACTATCCGTGTACTTAACTCTATTTAATACATTAGTCGTATGTAAAATATAAAAAATGAACAAAAAGTGTTTGATGTATCAACCCAACCCAGACCTGAATCATTTTGTCCATCATTTTTTAAAGGTATTCCAAAACTTTTTTCATACTTATTGAAACACTCCTTGAAGGTGGAGTACAAAAACTACAATCAAAATCAATTTTAGTAGTATTTACCTAGTTTGTAGCTGGCACACTGATTTGAAACATACAAGATGCTGCATTAATTCCTAAATTCATGAATAGAAACTGGAACTGACCCTTTATAAATTATAACTCTACTTGCATGGTGCATGAGAGTGGAATACATATGGGCCCACCATGCATGTTTTCAGGCTTCTATATATTAGTGCAGACTGCAGGTACTGAGACTGTTATCTATCCTTAATATGTATGGTTCATGTCCCTCTTTGAGTTCTTAATTGACTTGCTGCACTCTGTTTATTAAATCTAGGTGCACTTTCCATGTTATAGATTTAGTTGGGTACTGCATTTGCTTGCGCTACTGATTAGTTAATGGGTCAAACAGGTAAAATACAAAAATGAAAAAGAATATTAGAAACAGATCGGAGGCCGACCAAATGCTTTTTAGTGCATAGTGGCAGACCTAGGATTCGTTTTCCTATAGGGTAAAAGAAATAGTTGCTCGGATTTCTAACAACCCGACGTTAGAATTTTCGGTTCGGCTTGGGTCACATGATAAAATACGATACCATATAAAAATATATCATCATTAGAAAACACACTATGTCATTAGAAATAAATAAAATGTATTACCTTCTATAGTTGTTCCCGATGTGTTATTAAATTTCAATAAGTTTCAAGAACCAAATTCAAGACCAACTAAAATCACTAAAGTTCCAATCATATATTCGTATTGGCAATTTGATAAACTTAGTTTGAACAGTTTTAGGATGACGATTTGATTCGACCAGTTTTAATAAAAATATTCACCCGAATAACTAACTACGATTTCAAGAAACAACCAACCAAACCGGCCAGGGGGTTGACTAGACTAGCTTGTTTTAGCGAATTGACGGTTTAAACCAATTTTTTTCCAAAGTCGTTAATGATCATTAATAAAATACATATAAATAACTACATGTTTCAACTTATTTTTGTTTAAACCGTATAAATAAATAATAATAATAATAATAATAATAAAAAAGGTATACTGTTCGATTCAATTCACACAACAGATACAAAGTCCCTAACTGTCGCCATTAAACCGTCATAACAAAACATTTAAATCTTAAACCAATTAAACAGTCGGTTTATTTCGGCTTGTATAATTTAATCGATGTCAACTATTTATCAACTACAATTTACAACATATCATTAAATATAAGTATTTGAAATTTAAATTCTTGGAGTGGCAAAAATATTTACCTCAAATATTTCCAAGCAACTTCTAAACTTTGAACATGAGAATAACATATTACATGACTCAACAACCTCCTGTTGACAAGTTCATACAATATGAACTCAAATTTAAAACAACACTTTTCAACTTTCAAGAGTCTCAAACTTTTTCACAAGATATAACATCCACCAAAAACAAGCCCCACAACATGGAAATAAAACGACAACCAAAGCCATAAAAATCCCACCAATAGGGTCTAGAAGGGTGTGATGTAAGCAAACTATACCTCTATCCCCCAATGATAGAGAAGCTGCTTCTAAGGAGACCCTCCACTCCAAAAAAACAAACCCCTGTCAAGACATAAAAATGAAACAAGAATTCAAAACCATAATCTGGAATTATGTCATGTAAATCAATCCTACAACCATCACAAAACAAAAGATGCACATAAATCTTTGCCACAATCCCATTACAGTACCAATAAGAACAAGTCAACAGGTCAAACACATTGCGTAAGCAGTTAAAAACAACTCATTCTGTGGTTTTGTTGATAAGGGACTTGTGAATGTGAGGAATGACACCACCACCAGCAATGGTGCCTTTGATGAGCGTGTCGAGTTCTTCATCACCGCGAATAGCTAACTGCAAATGCCTTGGTGTGATTCTTTTCACTTTCAAATCTTTGCTGGCATTTCCAGCTAATTCAAGTACTTCAGCTGTTAAGTATTCCAGAATTGCAGCAGAGTAAACCGCAGCTGTGGCCCCCACTCGCCCATTGGCTGATGTTCTTAATTTGAGATGGCGGTGAATCCTCCCTACTGGGAACTGCATCCACACATAAAAAGTAAATTAAATATAACTCTTGGGTGTTTATTGTAATAAATAAGATGGAATCATATAACTAGCACAAATAGTATTAGAGATAATATGTCAAAACAGGCAATTTCTGGTCAAGAATAAAGTGGACTAGTTTAGGATATGTTGATCAAAAGACACTTTTTTGTCTAAATATTTGGCTTTTATAAAGAATTTGTGTGTAAATATCATTACAATGATAATTTAAATATTTATACAGGTGATTATATAGGTTGTGTGCATTGAAATGCACTTTGGACAACTTCCAACTCGTTTGACCCATTTGACCTATTTTCTTTAATCTGTTTTTTTTATTTTACCTGTTGGTTTTGTTCAAGATAAAATATACCCAAGTAAATGACTAAATGGTTCATGTAATCGAAGATGGATCAAAACTCATATGCACTCCTACATAAGCTAAATTCTATCACCATAGTACCGAATTTTCTAAACCAAACACGAGAAGATTGCTTTAAGCCATAGACGGATATTCATAACTTGCATACTTTACCAGAACTCCCCAAAGCAACATTTAGTGGTTGCTCCATATAGACCTCTACATTTTGTCATGTAAAAATTATTTGTGGTAGCCATAAAACAAAACAAATGAAAGTTTGAAAAAAGAAGAAAATATTTCAGAATGGTCTATGAGCCTCCATTTCATGCAGCTCGCCATATATGGTGCACCAAAAGTGTTGGGAATAAATATAAAATCTAGGGTGGTAATGGGATAAGTACACATGTGTTCATATTTCATGCAGCTCGCCATCTGGTGACTTGATGTTAGTTGTATATCGAGTGTATGTTGGTTTATGGTCCATGGGACCACATGTACATTTATAATTTATAAAATCACTCTTATAACACACTTAAACATTTATAATTTATAAAATCAGGTATAAAATCAATAAACTAGTGATACAAAATTCAAACACAGTAAAAACAGTTATAAAGTATATATTTATACTTTCACTTGTTAGTTATTATGTAAATAGGCATTAAATCACAAACAAAAAACAAGTATAAAACAATAACCAACAAGTGTTTTCAACAATATATAAAAGCATAATCCTAAAAACAATATATCAAACTATATATAAAACTTAGATGATTCAAACAATATATAAATTAAAAAATCAATATACGATATGTAAAATCAATACATAAACAGCAGTGCCAAAACCTAGTACTCATGTTGTAGATGCATCAGCAATAGTGAAATGCGATGAGAATACATAGTCAAGAAAATTAGAAATGAAATGAGGATTACTCATCAAATGGTTAGAGGCACCAAAGTCAATAGCTCACTTGGTGTTGGAAGATAACAGACAAATAGCAACAATTAGAGTGGGAGAAGTTATGGATCTTGTACAACGAGCATATTCTTTTGTATAGATGGTAACAATGTGATCCGACGTAGCAGCAAGATGAGCAAATAAACCCTTTAGGTGTCAAGCCAAAAGTTTCTTACAAGTGTGTTTAATATGTTCAAACTCATGGCAATAGTAATACTCATCAGAATCGTAAATGAAGGCATGATCACTATGATTTCCTTGCAAGCCAAATCGTTGATCACTGTTTGGTCCACCGCAAGTACCATTGTGGAAGTGGGGTGACTCAAAACTTTCATAAGGAAGAATGCAAGCAAATGTTTCTTGAAGGGAAGGAAAGACAAGTTCGTTCAAACATTGAGATCGAATAGTATCAAATTCTAGTCGCATGCCACTTAAGAAACTCATTACCACTATTTGTTCCCGTTAGGTTACATAACCCTTACATCAACACTAAGAGGTAGGAGGGAATCCATCTCCTCATAAACTTTCTTGAATTTCATAACATATGCATCAAAGATCGGTCATGTTGCTCCACCAAATGAAAAGATTCACAAACATTGTAAACTTGAGAAATATTACCATGCCCACAATACATGAAACCCAAGTAATCCATCAATTCCTTAACAAACTCACAATGATTAATATGAGAAATGAGCAAGGAATCAATGGAATCAGTGTTGTAAAAATCGCTAGGCGCTAGTCGGGCGGTGGGGTAGGGCTTAGGCGGGATTAATCGGGGCCTAGGCGGGATTAATCGGATTATAATTTTTATATGTAATTTTCAGTTTTTTATATATATACACACATTTTTATATGTAATTTTTATAAAAATGTTCATTTTTAAACCACACCAAAGGTTTTCGCCGGAATTTGGCCGGAAAGTTCAGGTTTTCGCCGGAAATTTCAGGTTTTCGCCGGAATGTTCACCGGAATCTGGCCGCCTAGGACCGCCTAGGCCCAAAATTCCTCCTTAGCCGAGCGCCTAGCGATTAATCGGCGCCTAGGCGCCGCCTAGACGCGATTTTTACAACACTGAATGGAATTCCTAATTTATAGAAACAATTGTGTGTCAGTTTGTAGCCATTGATCTTTAGTCTCAATGTTGGGAGGATCAGAGGTAAGGTGAGCAATTTTTCCGATACTCCTTAAGTAGATATGATTTGTTTTGCTCCATTAAAAGAAAATTGAGCCATCAAGCTAGTCATCAGTGATTCGAATTGCTATAGAAATCACATTGGTTGCACCAATAGTAATACTAGAGCCACTATCGTGACATATCAATCTTTTAATGTAAAAAAGGAGATGTTTTATAACACAAACAGTCCACCAACTAACAGTTTATACCAAATAAGTAACAAATCGAAGTCTACAAATTAGATCCACGAATCCAAAAAAACCAAAGTCACAAAAAAGAGTTGTTCAAAAAAATGGAAGCAAAACATTGAAAGTTGCAGACCGAAATGAGATCAAAATACCAAGCTTCAAACTCAAAAACAAAATTAAAGGATTTGGTGAGAAAAACTTGGCATCATCAACAAAAAAATATGATGACAGTTGTGTTCCCCATGCCAGCACGTGGACGAATCCCAACTAAGGGCGACGGCACGTAAGACGCCATAATCAGAATTCAATTAGGCCAAATACATAGATTGTGAGATGAAAAACTACACGAAAAAGGACCTCAAGTTTGGCAAAAGTGGTGGTACTACCGAGCGCAAAAAGAGTTCTCACAAAGACACAAAGTACTCAAAAACCCAAGCATATCAGCATGATACCATGTAACCAGAGATGGAAAAGTTTCTTTATTATTCACTCTAACAAAAACTATACAAGGGAATATATAGCATAGGCCATAGGGATCCTAAACAATGAGTCTTGACCAAACCCAACCTATGTTGATTAACCAGATACTGAGGCTCCTAATCACAACTAACAAGAAGCAAGCAACAACATACATTGTTCATAACACTATTCCCTTTTAAATTAAACCTATACACCCCCCCTAACAAAATCCAAAACTCGTATTCAAAAACAGCTTATTTGACTCACAAATAATCATATAAGCAATTTATATAATCAATCCTAAACATAACAATGCCAAAAGAATATCACAGTTACATCAACAAATAGCTAGGGTTTATATCCAAACCTGGAGACCAGCTCTAGCAGAACGAGAAGTAGGTCTCTTCTTATCTTTGTCCTTGTTAGCTGCAGCTGCAGGTGCTTTTCCGGCCAACAGACCCTTCCCACCCTTTCCCGCCATTTATCCGATCTAACGAAGAGATAAATAAAAAATTAGCCTAATGACAGATCTGATTCAGGTTTCTGGTGAGATAAGAAACTAATTGCAAGCGTGCTGGATAAAAACCCTAAAACGAAAATCTGATTGCATAATACGTGTATTTAACATGAAATACAGGTTAAAATCAGGATTTTGACCTAGAAATAGAACAAACTGTTACCTGAGAAGATTGCAGGACTGTAGAATGAACAATAGCTATACGAGACGATAAACTCGTAGGAATAACCTTTTCAATTCAAAGTTTTTGAGCAATTTGGCGGCAAGATCGTGTGGTGGGAATCGGCGTTTGGAAAATGAATTTCAAGAAGATGTTGCTTTAATTTTGATCTTTTATTTCTGGAAAATAAAACCCTAATGGGCCCCCATATGTTTCCTTTTATTTTGATTATATCTTTTTTTTTAATTTAACAGGTGTCATGTGTATAATCATAAATGCAAAAAATAATAACCTATTTTGACGGAAATTTATAAGTTTAAGACGTAAATGAATTGAAGCTTTTACTGAACGACGGTGGATTTTTTATATGGGCAGTCGGCTAGGTTATATGTGGGTGATGACCATATTTGGTCCACCACTGGGATTTAACAGGGGACCCTTTGGGGCCTCTCCTTTTTGCCTTAGTTTTGCATCCGCTGGTTCATCATATCAGGGATTGCTGCAAACTTCTCTTCCATTATTGGTACCTAGATGATGGTACGATTATCGGAGACGCTAAAGAGGTGGCTAAAGCCCTAGCTATTATCAGGTCGGAGGGGCCCTGTTTGGGCCTTGAACTTAACGTCAAGAAAACGGAAGTTTTTTGGCCGTCGTGCAATGGGGTGAAGGTACAAGATGGATTGTTCCCTTGTGAGATTGGAAGACCAGTGCTGGGTGTGAAACTCCTTGGGGGAGCCGTTAGCAGAGATGCAGGGTTCATCAGTAATTTGGCTGTGAAAAGGGCTTCTTGTGCGGTGGAACTGATGAGCTGTCTTCCACGTTTGCGGGACCCTCAATGCGAGTTCCTTTTGCTCCGCTCGTGTATGGGAGTTGCAAAGCTATTATTCGGCCTTAGAGCATGTCAGCCTATGTATGTGGGGAAGCTGTTTCAATTTTTGACAAGGGCGTCCGTGGTGCGATCGAGGATATCGTGGTTTGTGGTGGTGCTTTTTTTTGGAGATTTTCAATGGAGGTTGGCATCACTTCCAACCCGTTTTGGGGGTTTGGGCTTATGTGCGGCTCAGGATGTATCTGCTTATGCATTGTGGCCTCGAGGACACAATCTTGGAGTTTACAGGACCACATTCTTCGGGGTTGTGATATTGATGGGTTAGACTCTGATTATGGGTGTGCGATGGATCGCTTGCGCATGTCCCTCCCTGATTTCGATCTTAGCGGTTTCTCTAATAAGGACACCGCCCCCCCCCCCCCCCCTAAAGCCCAACATGCTTTGGCGAATGCCTTATTTAGCAAAATTGTTCAGAATTTGGGGGTAAAGTTTGATTTATCATCTCGCCAAAAAGCAGAGTTTGAATGTCTCCGGGCTCCTCGGGCTCAAGATTTTCTAACAATTATCCCCATTGAAGGACTGGGCCAGCATATGTCGGATGTAGAGTATCGGGCTATCCTCAAGTATCGGCTAATGATCCCCTTGTTTCCGACTGATGAGTCCTGCCCAGTTTGCCGCAAGGCTTGTTTGGATTCTTTTGGCGAGCATGCGGTCCATTGCAAAGAGTTACCCGGGTTTAAATACAGGCATGATTTGGTTAGGGATGTTCTTTGTGATGTTCTCAAACGGGCAGGAATTTCTGCTAAAAAAGAGACTCATGTGAACTTTCTGACAGATCCGTTTGAAGGGAGGTCTACTCTACGGCCGACTGATATTTTTGTGTTTAGTTGGGCGGGTTGTGTGGACCTTACAGGAGTGTCCCCTCTTATGGGCTCAGGGACAATGGGGTTGTGGCGGGTCATGCTGCTTTAAAGGCGAAATCAGGCAAAGTTGCTAAACACGAGAAAGCTTGTTTAGAGAACCAACATGTGTTTATCCCTTTTGCTTTTGATACTTTTGGGTTCCTAGCACCGGAGGCAGTGGAATTCCTAAACATGGTTCAACGAGTCGTGCATGGTAATATTTCGGCCCCTAAGACCCAAAGCTTTGTTTTTAGTAGGATCGGTTTTGCTATTCAAAAGGGGGTTGCAGCGCAACTTGTTGCCCGTTTACCTGTCACTTTATTGTAATCGTCCTTCTTTTCCTGCTAAATTTGATTTAGCAATTTAAATGCAATGAAAAAGACAGATTTAAAAATGTTTTTTTTTTGTTAAAAGTGATTATTAATTTATGATTTTTTTAAAATAGGTTTTTAAAAAAGTGTTTGGATTAGCCTTTGTAGTAGGAAAATTAATCATTATTCTAATAAATGATTCCAAAGAATGTCACGTGTTATCGTCATATTTTTTTCATTAAAATCTTCTAATTTTTCCTATTTTAAGTAAGTTTAAAATTTGATTATCTTAATGTTTTTATTTTTTAGAAAAATAATATAAAATTTGAATTCTAATTATTACTTAATTAAACAAACAAAGAATTTTATTTTTTGTTTTACACATTATTTAAAATCTTTTACACATTATTGTACTTTCATTTTTTTATTAAACAGCCTCATGTAAAAATGAGTATATAACCTAGTAAGTCAATAAGTTATTATTTAAAAAGTGTTTGACTTAGTTTATATTTATTGTAGGGTAAAAGGTGGGTAGATTGGTAATTTTATATTCAAAAAGTCATAATGAGTTTTAAAAATCCAGAATTTATGACTTTTAGAAAATAATTTTTTAAGACTAATAAAAAAACAAAAATAAAAAGGACTTTTGTACATACCAAACATTTTTTTTGACTTATTTGTAAAAAACCAATAAGTCAATAAGTTATTTTCAAACTCTATCCCAAACACCCCCAACAAGTAATTAGCTTAATTCAAGTTGCTATTTAGCTTTTTGGGTTATTGGATTTTAATAATCCCACCTTTTACCAATTGGCCAATAATAATCCCAACTGAGAATATTCTTACCACTAGTCCCTACTTTCAAACTATTTTGTTACATTGGACTTCCCGTTAAAAAAACTTAACGCCGTTAGATTTTATATGGCGTGGACATCTGCAAACTGCCGGAAAGTCGAGCCAAGCTAGCAGTGGTCTCGTGGTGGGTTTTGAAATTGGCTTTGGTGGTGTTTAACTAGTCTCGTTGGTCAGGCAAGTCCAAACAGAGATAACGGTAGTGTTTAACGAGACCAGTTAAACACCACCAGAGCCAATTCAAAACCCACCACGAGACCACTGCTAGCTTGGCTCGACTTTCCTGTGGTTTGCAGATGTCCACGCCATATAAAATCTAACGGCGTTAAGTTTTTTTAACGGGAAGTCCAATGTAACAAAATAGTTTGAAAGTAGGGACTAGTGGTAAGAATATTCTCAGTTGGGATTATTATTGGCCAATTGGTAAAAGGTGGGATTATTAAAATCCAATAACCCTTAGCTTTTTTAAACTTTTTAGTTTGTTGATGACTTTAGGGTTATTGGATTTTATTAATCCCACCTTTTACCTATTGGCCAATAATAATCCCAACTGAGAATATTCTTGCCACCGGTCCCTACTTTCAGACTATTTCTTTACAATGGAACGCCGTTAGAAAAAACTTAACCCCGTTAAATTCAATGACGTGGACGTCCACGTGGGAGATTATGTGGCATTTCTTTTAACTATTTAATCATTTTAAAATTTTCCCTTTTAAAACCTTTTTCCCCTTTAACCCCCCCTTTTTAAATCATCTGCTCCTATCATCTTAAAACCCTAATTCGATCAAGCCTCTTCCAATTGAACCAGGGTTATTCTTCGATCATCAACAACCGATCATCAAATTGCAGGTACGCTACTCTGAGCATCAAATCGAGACCTTTTAAGGCTAGTACAAAGTATAACTCTGATTTTCTGCTTCTAAAATTTTAGGGGGATGGATGATACCCTGCTTGTAAAAATCTGGCATGGTGGAAATCTTACACCAAAACCAAAACTGCATTATGTTGGGGGTGAAACTAACATGTGTAAAGTAGACATAGACAAGATGTCTTACTTTGAGCTAATGGATTACGTAATGGATTATGGTTCATACAAAAGTAAAGATTTTGTGATGTTTTATTTGGTTCCTGGGAAGAAATTTGAAGAAGGACTGGTTCAGCTGAAGAATGATAAAGATGTGAACGAGATGATGATGACATTAGGGGAAGATGTGAAGCATATTCTTCATCTTTATGTACAAGGTCAGTCTTCTGTTGCAAACCAAGCCCAACCCAGTAACTTAGAAGCCCAACCCACTAACTTAGAAGCCCAACCCAGTAACTCAGTAGCACATGTGAACCCTAACCAAACACCACTAAAGAAAGCTTTTTTTACAAAGAATACAGCTAGAAGACTTCCAGCCACACCTTCGCTTAGCAAAGAAAACACATCTCCTGGATTTACCAAGAGTACAGCTAGAAGACTTCCAGCCACACCTTCACCTAGCAAAGAAAACACTTCTCTTGGATTTACTAAGACTACAGCTAGAAGACTTCCAGCCACACCCATTCACACCAAAGAAAACAATACTTCTGGATCTGAGGGATCTGAGGAAGGTTCTGGGTCAGATAGTGACAAAATACCATTACATTGATCATTAAAACCAGTACATTTCACTGAGTAGCAAAATACCAATACATTGCAAATAATAGAGTAACCAGTACAACAACATATGATTTAGTTGACATAACATTGCAAAAAGCCTGCTTATTTTTCAAAGTTTTGTTCTCTTCTTGTAGCATCATCTTCTCTACCTCCAGGTTTGCTATCTTCATCTCTAATGCCTTGTTTTTCAATTCAAGTATATTAGAATTGCCTCCATCAGAAAACATAACATCAACTTGTTGCTTCCATATAAAGAACTTGCAATCAGACCTCTAACAAATGTAATCAGAAAATCAGAATGCTTTCAAAGTCCATGAGACATCAAAAATTATAAATAAATAAGAAATGCAACTTACAGGCCAAAGACGGCAGCCATAAAACTCATGCCCTTGTCTAGCACTTCGACTACCGGCTACTCTTCGGATTGCAACCATGTCATGATTACAATACACATTTCCATCGGTCCCAACTCTAAAGATTTTGACTTTCTCGCTTGACGATGAAGATGAACTCATCTATGGAGTCGATTTGATGCTCAGAGTAGCGTACCTGCAATTTGATTATCGGTTGTTGATGATCGAAGAATAACCCTGGTTCAATTGGAAGAGGCTTGATCGAATTAGGGTTTTAAGATGATAGGAGCAGATGATTTAAAAAGGGGGGGGTTAAAGGGGAAAAAGGTTTTAAAAGGGAAAATTTTAAAATGATTAAATAGTTAAAAGAAATGCCACATAATCTCCCACGTGGACGTCCACGTCATTGAATTTAACGGGGTTAAGTTTTTTCTAACGGCGTTCCATTGTAAAGAAATAGTCTGAAAGTAGGGACCGGTGGCAAGAATATTCTCAGTTGGGATTATTATTGGCCAACAGGTAAAAGGTGGGATTAATAAAATCCAATAACCCATGACTTTATCCTTAATTACGACTTTCGACCAAGATGTAGTTGATATGTTTAAAGCTTAAAACATCAATTCGGAGTGTTTGATCTAGTTTTACTCGAGTTTTTTGATTGGTGTCAAATGAATATTGTATGAGTGATATATAACTTTATTCGTCTAGTCTTTAATCCAAATCCAAGTTGCTTGTTACTTTTTCGGGTGATGTGTTCTTAATGCTGCTTAGATATAAAAGCTCATGTATGAATGAGTTTACTACTCTAAAGATAAGTATTTAATGTCGTGTTTATGGAGTCATAAGATTGTGACTTCATAATTAAATATACACTTCATATTACGTGGCTAATAAGGTGATGTGTGATAATGATAAGTTGATAATCATGTATGTTATTTTGTGTATCACAAAAAATATACATGGTGAAATGATGTCTTATGAATATGGTGTAAATTAATATACTAATAATGATGTTTCTTGAACTGTTTTGATCTCGAGTTAATAGGGCTATCACAAAGAGAAATGACCAAGAGTTGGGTTGGGAGATGAAGGAAAAGTGAAAGTGTTGATATGTAGGTAAAGTCAGGGTGGTTGTTGACTGAAGCGGCCAAATCATGTGGACAGGTTATGATGGGTAATGGGGTGGTCTAAACCGGAAACTTTAAAGATAAGTGAATCAATGGATTGTTCACAAATATTATGGTTAAACAATATAAATTAGTCACTGTTATGTTTACCTTATAAATATATAATTTCTAGTCGGGATTAACGATTTGGTGATGTCTTATGACATATTCGTGTGGTAGAGAGACAAAGGTGATCAAGTATTGGGAGTGGGTCAATGGAAGAAAGATTTGGTGATATTAATGTCTATAAATACATGGTTGTTCATAACGGATCAAATGGACTTATTTTGTGTTAGTAATGATTGCCCTTTTATACAAATGGGTTATGCCGAAATTTTTTGAGTATATTTATTCAACATGTACCATTAAGTTGGAAGAGTATTTAACGTATTTGAGTGAAAACACTTTTGAGTATAGATTGATTTGAAAAATCTAGGCCTATTTTCCGGCAATCCATTAAATATTGTGTTTCAAGTTTTGGGTGTTATACTAAGTAAGAACATTCAAGTATTATAAAGTTTATGTGTATATTATATCCATGTATTCAAATGAATAAAAAAGGCTAATGTCCGAATATTTGGAATGTGTAACATATTAAAATAAAGTTTCAATATTCAAGTCAATTTCATTTATGCATTAGTTTGTCTTTGCGTTTTGATTCTTCTAGTCGAGTCAAGGATTACACTAAAATGGGGAGGAATGTTGGTGATTTTAGTGTCATCGTATCATTTTTTGTAACTGATATTTGTTTATGACCAAAGGAAAACAAGTTAGACACTTATATGACTTGAGGTATGGAGTGCACGTTCGTTCGAAACTAATTTGATTTTTTACACCGATGCACCTCGAAGGTTCAACAAGGCAATGCCATGTTGGGTTCCAAGGGGTTGAGCCCCTAGTGCATACATCAGTAAGAAATGGTCCATGACGAGCAAAAATCAATTATAGTAGTTGGAAGCATACGGAACTTTCTTCGAATTTGCCTAGTTGGTAGAAACAGTAGTAGGAAATGGTCCATCACTAGGAACTAATTTATTAGTAGGAATTAATATCTATCGCTAGGAAATGTGTGATTAGTGGTAACTAAGTCATCAAGAGTAATTACGCGATTAAAACGAACTTAAGCTACTACTAACAGGGACAAACTATTAGCGGTAACTAAGTTAATTTACAAGTTGTATTAACCAATTACCAAAATCAAACGCCAACAATTTAAACCATCAAACTGAGACACTCTTTCATGAAGCATTGTGTCGTTTTACCAAAACATTACGATTGTTTACAACCTATAAGGCTATAAACGCAATCTTTGCTCTATTTTTAAGTATTGTTTTTTCATAACCGAAAATACATACACGTTCCTGACTCTTTCTAAAGTATCCGATTAATATTTTGAGAGTGTCATCAAGATACTTTAATCTGAATTGATTTACACGATTCAGAGAAATAATCCATGATCTTGACTACTAGAAACCTACAATTAAGTGGGTTCGGGTCAAATCAGGCTTGACCAAACCATGTTCGGGTTAAAACGGGGTTGTTATAGGGTAAAAGTATTAAAGTGGGATCGGGTTGTGACATGTGCGGTATAGGTAGTGACGGCCTATGGAGACTTAACATATCAAAATTTCCAAAATATAATATTTATCAAGACCTAAAAAAAATAACATTTCAAACAAACACCTCTGGTTTGTTTTTAAAAAATGTATATTATTTTAATAAATACAGCCTACTATTAACATATAATTTTTTTTCCTACATTGTGTTGTTCGCCACATGTTTTGTTGTCAACGATGTAACTATCGATCAAGTGCCTATGTTTGGTGAAAACATCCAAATTCAAACAATGTTTGGATACTTTTGAAAGTGTTGTTCTTTACAAGACGATATGCCACATATTTTTTATTGAAACACGAGTCATATGCTTCTTCTTGTTGTCATCAAACGACAAAATGTGTTTGATGTAACGATGATTGATCGCGTTCGATTCGTTCTTACATAAATAATAATAAACCGAAACAACTTTGAATAAAGAGAATCTAAACTTGAGTTGTTTGAAGATAGAAGACATTATCGATCATGCTTTAGTTTTACCTAACTATTTCATCTTTTGTGTCGATGTGTAATGTCTTGGTCTTATAATTTATTTTGAGATGTATAATGAAGGAAAAAGCATGACCCTTTGTTTTACCCTTTGTTTTAAAGTTTAAAGACATATATTAGTGATGATTTTAAACAAATTAGAGAAACATACAATGAAAATCAAGTGTAGATCTTTGATGATTATGCTACTGAAATTGTTTTGAAAATAAAAGTGAAAGTTATGACTGTAAGTGACCAAATTGTTAGTGTGAATTATTATCAGTCATTGGGTTATAATTTGGATTATTAAAATTCAATTTATTTAAAAACTATGAAAACCTTGATTTACTCTTTTTATAATATGTCAGTAGTTCTTTTTTAAAAAATTGTTCATGTAACCTACTTTGGCTATATCATAAATAAAAAATAAACATATTGAAGGAGGGTTTTAGAAAATAATTCTCACACAAAGAAACCCACATCGTGAAATTTTTTCATGTTTATATAAATATATTTGTATCATTAATGATTTGATAACTAGTTAGTTTATAAAAATGTTTGGATTTATGATGCTCTCTTTAAGAAATTAATCTATGATAAGCTTTGAAACGATGTAATATAAGTGGTTGTGTTCTATTTTACCAAATAGTTTATAGTATTGAATACGTATGACGTGACATTGTATGGAATTTAGAAAAGTACATATATATAGTTTTTCCTAACAAAAAGGATTATATATATTGGCATTAATTGTTCGCGTTTAGGTTAAAAATTAGGTAGATACTTTTTAAAACGTTTATTACATGAAAGAAACACGTCTTCTCATCATGTTATAATGCTTTATTATGATTTGTTAATCCATAAATTGACGTTATCTATGCCGATAATATTTTTTTTCAAGTAGTTTTATTATACTTAAGGTTAAGGATAAGTATATTTTAATAAAAAAAATTCACGTGTAATAAATAAGTTTCTAACCTAGTACATTATTAAGAAACATGTCATGTCATCATGTTATAATGCTTTTCTATGATTTATTAATCATAAATTGACGGTATCTATATTGATAATATTTCTAAGTATATTTTAATAAAAATGTTATTCTGATTCCACCCTCAAGGAGTTCGAGTATAACATAATATCTATCATTCTGTTATATAATTAGATCCTAAAATACTAACAAAACAAATATAACCTATGAAATTTAGAAATTAAATCTCAACTCAACTTGTACAATCGTAATCATATACAATATTATTCATTTTTTTATCGTTGTTAAAGTTTTAAGGCGTTAGTTTCAACCAAAATCATGTTTGTTTAGTTGGATAGGGACTCCAACTAATTATCTTCAATCCCATCAACCTATGAGTTTAAAAATCCTTCAATATTTCAATAGAATAATTAAATTTTAAAGGAATTCATGTAACCTTAATAACAAACCCCAAAAATCCTTATCATATCTATGTCGGTTTTGTTGTTGATGAAGGTCAGTTGGATCGAAATTGATGATGAATGTCTACCGGGTTATGGCTTTCTACCACCATCACCTTACTACCATCTAATAGGAACCTAAGTGTAGTAGATTTTGAGTATATTTTAAGGTAAGAGGGAGTAGAACCCCTAGATATTAGCTTTGATTTGCTCCTCACATCCATGAGGTTCGATTTGATGGAGGGAGGACGACTAATAAATTGGGGGTGAGGGGATCTTAAGGGCAATTTTCTCATTTTAAGGTTTTTACTTTCTATTTTCATTTATAAAATTATAAGCCTAACATTTTATAAATTTTAATTGGATATAGTTATACTTTAAAAAAATACCAATTCTAATACTATATATCCTTCATTTAAAAACATTATGCAAACAAAATGTCCCTTGGTTTCCTATTTTAGGTCTCGGTAGGTGCTATACAGATCAATAGACTCGTGACGATATGACACTTAAACCAAGTGCGGAATCCATAGTAAACGTTTACACATATCAAACCACAACACAACAGAGAACACAAGCAAATAAATAAAACTCTGTATATATCCTTGCTATAATTGTTTACAATGCTTGAATCAGAACACGTAATCACCACGAATCCCACTCCAAATCAAGAGTGTAAGCTCTTATACCACTTGTAGGTCCCGGTAGGTGCTATACGGATCAACAGACTTGTGACTGCATGACACGTAAACCAATTGCGGAATTCATAGTAAATGTGTACGCGTATCAAACCACAACACAACAGAGAACACAAGCAGGTCAATAAAACTCTTAGTATATTCCATTGCTATAACCACTCTTTACAATGCTCGAATTAGAACACGTCCAAAATCAAACTAGCAAACAACTATATATAGGAAACACACTAAGTTCGCCTGAACTTGCCTTGGCGAACTTCTAAGTTCGCCTAATACAAAGTTAACTATTACATCACACGATTACAACTCAAAAGACATTACAAAAACATGTCTACAACAAGACTACGACTAAATAAAAAATATCTTCAAGCATGTTCTCACAAAGATGTTCTAACACTTTTCCTTCTTTTTCTTTAATTGTTTTGCTTTCTTTTTCTCTTATTCCCTTACTCTTAATTACCAACGTCGGCAGGGACTCTCAAGTATAATTTGATCACCACGAAAATGTAGATGGATATAGAGATCTTGATGTGAATGCTCTTATAGAAGGTAGATGTGATAATTTATATTATTAAGAATCAACTTTTTTTAGATTAAACTTTCATTTTTGTCTTCGTGGCTTTGTCATTTTTGTCAGTTTCATTAAAACATATATTTTTTTCCTGTATATTCTTGTGGTTTATAACGACTAAATCACCATATGGACGAAAATGACAGTTTACTTGTTTTTTTTTAAATACGACGGTTTTAGAGCACAAACTTTATGTTCCTTAAAAAAAAGTAAAATAAGTTCAACAATTAAAGTAAAAGGTGATCTACTAGAATGTCCTTTTAGATGTTTTGCCATGATAATGAAAAATGAAAGTTCTTTTCATGTTATTTCTCTGATTGGCATACGCATTTGGGCTATAAGTTTTAAGTTATGGACATGTGATGTTTCATTTAAAAACTTATAGGCATATATGGAATGTAGTCGCAAAATAATATTAATCCATGAATAATATTAATCCATAAATAAAGTTGGAATACTTTGATTATTGATTCATTAAAATTTAAGGAACTTTTACATCGAAATACAATACAAAAGGCTAACAAGCTGCGCCGCTAGCCTTTTTTGGATAGCAAAATTAAGTCTTTTAAAAACAACATTCATAGATCTTGAGTTCATAACATTACTATGCATGACTCGTTGGATTCGAATAAGTAGCTCCACGGCTTCAGGCGCAAGGAAAACAAAGTATCAAATTTTAATGGAGTAAACACATGTTAGTTGGCAAGACACGTTTTCTCATGTTTGGTTACTTTGCATAAAGCATCTCCTAAAGGAGTATAACCCACTGTGAAATAATTACATACCTTTTTTTTTTTTATAGGTAACTTTCATTTTTTTACGTGGCAGTTACATCTCCAAATCGGAGACCCGTACCCCACAACCTGACCACTACGTTGTCTGAACTGGGCCCGCGTGTTCAGTACGAGGGGCATAGGCTATCACCGGGAAACCATGGAGCCTGCTGCCACTTGACAATGCGCCGCTACACGGGCCAAGACCCGCTAGCGTAACGCACTCCGGACTAAAACCCGGGTTGGCTCGGGATGGAACCTGCGTGGGCAAGTTCGTCCTTCATCGCCTTAACCACTGGACCAAGCCAGTGGTTTGATTTGGTTTTTAAGAAATACAAAGTGTCATGTCACATTGAATTAGTGTAGCATGGAAAGGAGTTAGGCTCGTACTCACTATGTATTATCTCTTGTGGTATTTTGTGCATAATTGAGGTCCTATTGTGATGAAATCATAACTCATAAGAACAAATATTGCGTCAATCGCCGAACTTGTTGCAATTATTAATCTAAACGATAAGACTTATTTTAAAGGATGTTATGTATGTTTGTTTGGTTTAAAATAATGATGGAAGTTGGGTTGTAGGGGAGTGATAAGATTAGATGGATGTTTTTGGAAACGAAAGAGTCTGGTCTAATGGTACCAAGATGTGTATGAAAGACGTTATCCCTTAAGTGGTTGAGGGTTCGTGTCACATGGTGGAAAACTTGTGTATATATTTAGAAGTAATATTAGAGAGTGTGTAATTTAGTCGTTCTACATGTTATGTTGAAAGGTTGGAATTTCTTAGAGAGAAATAAAGGTTGAAAGTTTTAGAGTGACCATGATACCACATTAGGGATGATGATTTGATATCAAGTATCGGTACCGTACATACCATATAGAGATGAGAATTTTGTAATAAGTATCGATACCGTACCGACGTACCGATAAATTTGGTACGAAATTCGATACACAATTTTTAAAATCGGTATCGATGTTTTCAATTCATTTTTCGATTTCATCCGTGTACCACGTCATGGTAATTAGTATTGTATTTGGTTAACGAATTAGTAAAAGTTAGAGCTTGGATACCGAATTGCGTAACCCAAAAACTAATATAAAATTGAGTTATACCTAAAACTAAATGCAAAATAATGAAATTATTTAAGTTTAACAAATCTTATATGCCTTTTACTAAAGTTGATTGGGATGTACAGTAACATAATATTATTGGCTAGGATTTTATAACATTATTTATTGTATAATCTATTTATTATGTAGGTATTGCACCGGTTAATTGAATTGTTTTATATGAGTTTTTTAATGCTTAAATTGACTACCTCCAACGAACCAACATGTGTGAAGCCTAGCCTCACTCCACATTATCTATATCTATACTATATAATAAATAAAGGTTTTTAGTGCCACTTGTCACCTTCATATCCATTTTCATCATTTTTTTTCTGACTCTCTCTCTTATTTAATGCACTTCTATCTTTAAATAATAATATATATTTAAAGAAAATATTAATTACATTAATAAAAACATTTATTTTAAATTATCCCTTCTTATAAGAAACTTTAAAATTTAATTATGTAATTTTTATTTCAATCAAATAGTAATTGAAAGTTAAATTACATTAAATAGTAATTAATGTATTTTCAAAACCCAATTATATATTATTTTTACATATTTTGAGTTTGTTTATATCCGTAGTATATGTAATATATTTTTACACCTGTAAAATATATACATAAATATTTAAAATTTTAAAAATTGATATTGTTCACCCCGTGTGTAGACACGGGATCTAAACTAGTTTTCTAATAATTTAGTTTTTTTATAATTTTCGTTCGTTTTTAAAAAAATTAGAAGGCTCGGTTTTTTTTTCCGGCTTTTTTCGTTAACGTTCCCGTGTAAAAAAAACGGAAAAAGAAAGAGCTTTGTAAAGCGATTCATATCAATTATTTAACGCCCTCTTCCCTGCTAGTATCCATATCCCATTAAGGTTAGATGAGGGAATGGAACAGAAAGAAAGACTGCTGGAGAATATAGGTCTACTTTTTCCGCTAACTTGCTTGAAATGGCTAACCTTGCATTGCTTTCAAAAGGGATGCTTTACTATTTTACTTCCCTCTCAACTTGCCATAGGACTTGATAAGACCGATTCTATCATATAAAATCCCCTTCCCGTGCTATGAGCCTTTCGGCTTGTATTCAAAATTGAGTATATTTTGTTTGTGTCGTACACTATAGCGAGCGACGTTATTGTTTCGGTGTCGTGACAAACTCAACCGCTTATAAGGTTGTCAAACATGATACGCTTATTAAACGAGTTAAACTGACACACCTATAGGTTGATTATTTTAGTATTCTGTCTTAAGTGGAGTATGGAATTACCCTATAATATAGATGCATGTTTATTCTTATTTTTGGATTTATTTGTTTAAATTATTAGATATGCATCAAACATGAATATTAATTATTAATTTCCGCATATACTCGAAAATTTGAAATTTGTCTTGAATAAAATCTTAACGTTAAATAAGACAACAAATAGAAACATAAAAATGATTAAAGTTGATAAAAAAGAAAACGCGTTCAGCCTTTTCCTTCAATCTTTGTCAAGAAGCAAACGCTCACAGAATGAAGACTTTCGTTCATTAGTGGGTCCAGCTATCAACTCAACAGAATAAACCATCATGTAACTATTTTTATAAAACTCAATAATTAACACAAAGAATGCGACTTATACATTACAAAATTACCTTATATACTATTGCATTCACGGTGGTGTTGTACATAAAATAAATTAGATTTTAATAATTTAAACTATAATATATTGACTGATAATAGTTTACACTATTAATTTAAGCGGTGAAAGTCCTAACTATTACTTTTGTTGTCAATAGTAGCTCCGATAATATAATCATAACAAGTTTACGCTTCATTTACACTTGATTTGGCTCAAAATGATAGTTTAAGCAAAATGGAAAAACGTACATGCGAAATCGAGTGGAATTTAAGTACAACTGGAGCGCAAATTTATGATGAATATGTTACTAAGACTATTATTTACAACAAAAGTGAAAGTTAGGACTGTCACCAACCAAATTAATAGTATGGATTATTATCCGTCAATAGGTTATAGTTTGTATTATTAAAATACAATTTGCGCTACATAAACATCTAATAATTAAATATTAATATATAATAATAATATTCATAGTATTAATCCCATACAAACTCTAATATTAATTTATTTAATAAATTAATCCCAGTCAAAACACCATTACAAGATTAATGTTCGTTTGTTTGATGATAATACATGCAACTGTTTAGTACATTACCATTACAAGATTAATGTTAGTTTGTTTGATGATAATACATGCAACCGTTTAGTACATTGTGACATTAACATGATGACACATTGTTTAACACGTTACATGACAAATTGACAAGTATCTCATATGCTAAAAAAACACAAAGAAGTCAAAACGAGCATACCATGCAAGTCTATGAAACGCCACAACCGTAAATCTTTATCTGTTAGCGATTTACTACAGCATTGATGGTATAAAATCATGTATACATTTTAAAAGTATAAAAGTTCTTATAGATTTATGATATACTAACATAATCTTCGGACACACACTCTAAAGGCAACCCTCAAAAAGCCCAAGATATATGTCTTCACGCATACTAACAAGAAAACATGTCCAAGACACTAAACCATGTGACTCTCATCCAAATAGCTATTCTTAAAAGTAAAACTTATAAGTATACTAAAAAGTCATCAATACACAAGCATATGATCGTATAAGGATGTACATTCGCATTCGCTGATGCCAGTGACGGAGCTTGAAAATTTTCGCAGGCGGGAATTTTTTTTTCATATAGGGGGGGCTGGAATTATAAAATTTTCGGTCGAATACATATAAATTAACACTAGTGAGCGAAAAATCGATCGAATACGTATATATAACACTTCTGAGTGAAAAATCGGAGGGGGCCGGAGCTCGGGCCCTTTATATCCTCCGCCCCTGGCTGATGCATCAACTCAAACTAAAAACATGACTTAGTCTTGTGATCATTCTCTATGCCTCCTCGTTTATTAATTGTATTCGTTCATACACAAACTCAACTAACAACTTCTAAATTGTAACCCTCTTATACATAACATAAATGTGTGAACAACCCATTGTTTACATATGCTCTATCATACTTTTTTTATTCTTGATTTAGAGGAAACAAGAGAATATATAAGTGGGGAGTGTCTGCGAATTAGACGTTGAGCCAAGAGTGTTAAGGATTTGTGTTTCAAATGAGGGGACCTAAAGAAGGACCAGGGGACTCATGTTTTCGATAACTTTTGGTGCCTTTTTTGTTAAAGATGTATGTTTTATTTCTGAGCCAGGTGTGATACAAATAATCATAACCACACACAATCTATCTCTCTCTCACTCTATATATATATATATATTCACACAATCTCCCTATCTCTCTATCTATATATAGGAATATTCAAACAGAAAAAATAAAAATAATAAAAAGTATTAAAAGGAATTTGAATGGTTATCAAGTTAAACTAAAGTCAATAATAGCATTCACAATTATGTAATTCTTAACTTTTGGCTGGGAGAGGTATAAAAGTAATAAAAAAAAAACAAAAAAATTTGTCATTGTTGACCTTTAGATCTAAGTTATAGTTTCATCGATTTTTAAATCAATTATTTTTATGTATTTCTTTGTTTTAAAATATTTATATATAAAACCAAAACGATAAACTTTTACTAAAAAGACAACGTTTTTTAAAATCATCAATGCAGTGTGCGTATAGTAATGTGTCCACCTTAAACAAATGGTACTTCTAACTCGATCACAACTATACTATGTGATTGTCAAATATATACAACAATGTGTCTAACCTTTGTGTAATGTTCTCAAAGTTTTTTGTTTGTATTTCTTAGTAGAACACAATCACTCATAGTCTTGTAGTACACGTGTCACATCGTAACTTTCTACACATTTTATGATGTCTTTTCGTCACCTATACAAATGTGCATGCACTCGTGTTTGTGTGTGTGAGACATAATAGGATAAAAGGATGGGGTTACATGCTCCTCTTGTATATCATAGATAGAAGAATATATACAAATATGTATACGATTATCGTTACTTAAAATTGATTTAATATTTAACTCAGTTTACCTATTCATATAACAATTAAATACCCAATTAAAAGATATCGAATCCCACTTCTAAGTTAGGTGCCTAACATTTACCAATTTAAAACAATTGATGCAAAACATTTATAATGTTTTGATGCATTGGATGTAAAAGAGGTGAATTCCTTGTATGTTTTGAATTCGTGATAACTTCGCTCCTAACAACATTAAAGGTTCCGAAGTACTAAAGTTAACATAGTTTTGACCGAGTGTGCATCTTCACCTCCTAACTCGTATCAATATATATGTTAACTTCTTATTTGACATTAAGCAAATAAAACTAAACTAAAATGACTTGAATAACACTAAAATCACCAACATTCCTTAACTATGTATTATGTTTTATAAAATTGTAAACAAATTGTTTTTTAGTCATCGATGATAAATGACATATTTATGTAACTCGATTGGTGTTTTGTATCGTCAAGAGATTAACGGTTATTGAACTATAACGATTAAACTTATAAACTAAGAAAACTACGTTTATAATGATATTTGAATTTACAACTATTATAAAAACGTATACCATAATCCAAAAAAAATAATTCTTGTCCGTAAAATATATGCGAAACATAGTAAGATACAACTCACTGAAAAATCCTAAACATCATATTAGAAACATATTTATCAGTGTGCTTTAAAAGATAAGATAAAAAAACATATTTATCAGTGCTTTAAAATATAAGATAAAACGTTAGTTTCAATTCATCAACAAAAACTTTGAAACCTTAAAAATAATTCATGAAATTGTTTAAAACTTCATCAAATATTACACAAATGCTCAGCTTTCCCATAACAACAATTACATGTATCAAGAAGCTGCAAATAAGGTACATAGCATATTTTACATACAAATGATATATAGATATGAGATTAAAAAACAAAGGGTTGACTTTAACTAGTTACGAAAAATGATCATCTATTTAGAACAGTGTTAGACATTTTTAGATTGAAGTATTTCGTTGTTAGTTATGAAAATTCAATCGAATAAGATAAAGATAAATTAACCATAACTAGTATGTAAGTTCTACTATGAAAATGTGTATCATAATTTGTATGTGAATTCGATGGTTGAAACTAGACCAAAGATAATTTATTTATAGTGGACGAACCATCACAACTTTTCAGTTGGTAGAGTGTCCATGATTAAAGAGTTACATCAGTAGAAAACACTTTAGCACAAGCCCCATCAGTAGTAACTAAGTTACTAATTTTGCAGTTGTTACTGTTGCAATTACCACTGATTATAATGCTAATGATAATTAGTTGTCACCGAAGTACCAAATTGCTACCAATAAACTTAAGTTGCTCCTAATGAGTAGTATGTTACTACCAATAATAAGTTAGTACCAATAATCAGATTACAAGCAACTCTCTATATATCAATTATGTAAATCTGAAGCAACTTTAGTGGGTTTTCACCAAGGTAACAAAAGAATTTTCCATTCTGGGCGTCGCTCGCTTACAAATGAATTTCATCACCTTTCCATCAATTTTGCCACTCGTGGGACTCCTACCAGGGGATCTGCCCCTTAGACCCCGCCTATGATGTTGCCCTGGAAACCCCATTAAGGGGGCACTGCCCCTTAAACCCGTAGGTTCCTTAATGCACAACCGTTCGAGATGGCAAAGGGTTTTGTTCGGCCCGGTATTGGTAATATCAATTTTTAGGTATATGATTCAGGTAAACGGGTATGTTATTTCAGGGATTCGGGTCGGATATCACCTTATCCCATACATGTTCCATACTCGCGAAAAGTAAAAAAGTAATCACATACCGAGTTTCAAACCTATAGGTAGTGTTGCAAAAATTGTGATTAATCGGCGATTAATCGCTAATCGAATAATCACTTTAGATTTTTCATGTAATGGTCCACTGATCATTACTCGATCCTAGGTGGTCCCAAATCGACCCAAAGATTTGTTTTTCTTCATTTATCATTTATTCTTTAATAAAATTACAAGTTTCATCTTCAAAATTATAGTTTTAACAAAATTGACCAAAACTTTTAAATTTTTTTCATTTATCACTTTTATTTAATAAAATTACAAGTTTTATCGTCAAAATTATAGTTTTAACAAAAGTGACCAGGATTTTACATGTGTATGCATCAAGATGTTTTACATGTAGGTTTTAGGTTGTACATATATATTTTTTTATATATTAAAACTTATTTATAGCTAACTTTTTATAAATAATTCTAAAAACATATAAAAATTCAAACCTGATTAATCGTTAATCGGTACCCCACCGTCCGACTAGCGCCTAACGATTTTTACCTGTCCATACGGTTTCGGGATTTACCCATATCGAATGTTTCAGATTTCGGGTATAATCGTTGTCCTCTAAGTTGAAATATAAATAATTTTAGTAGAAAAATAATAAAACTTAACAATGTTTAACACCTATCCCCAAAATAAAATTATTATTTCTATTTCCGTTGTTATTACACAACCCAAACATAGCTTTGTAAAACGACAATAATTATAAATAAACTTAATGGCAAGTGTCGGAATATTTTTTTTAAATTCACTTTTAACCCTCCAATTTGTTTCAAATTTGCTGATACAACTTTGTTAAACTTCAATTCTAACCCATTCAATTTGTTGAAATGTCATAACTCACCCCGACTTTATAAAATATCATTTTAACCCTCTCAATTTTCTAAAGTTTTAAATTTACCTCATATAATATATATAATAACTTTCGTTTGTTAATTATTTTTCTCTTGATTTACCGGTATAAATTTCGTTAAAAACGGAGTCATATTCAATGTAAGGTATTTTTATGTGTTGTGTGTTATATCGATTGACAGAAACGTGCTGATACCGTGTAGAACGAGATTGTAATATTCTGAATTTTTCCGACTTCTTGGCACGTATTAAATTCTTGAAAATTTATTAGTTTATAATTATATAAATATTATAATTCATAAACTTATACATTTTTTATACTAAAATCTATAAACTTGAGGTTCAAAACTTATAAAATAATAAAACTATTCAAACTTATTTAGTTTTATGAAAATAAAACATACTTAAGTGTTTATAAAGTCCAGGGACTGAAACTGTCAATTATCAAAATTTATTTTAAACTAAAATCTAAATGTTATACATAAATGATAAAACTTTTAAACTTCAGGGGTCTGTTGTGCCATTACCCTAAACTCTCGAACCAGAATCTGATCACGAGTTCGAGTCCCGCAGTGACCGGTTTCGAGCCGTTTTAGTCAAAAAACGCGTTTCCCTTCCAAATACATTGAACCTCGGGTTCCAGTCGCGCATGCGACCAAAGCCAACCAAACGTGATGATCGAATTAAATGCTAATCACGCGTAAATTCAAATTCGAGCCGTTCGAACCTAACCGCGAACACCTCACCTAATCGGGCATTTAATCTCGAAATTGTGTATAAATACGAGTACCAGTGGGTAGACGACATCACACCACAACTACTTGAACTCTCAATTCGTTCATATCAAACCCGCATTTGCCGTTTGAAGTTGCGTCGACCGTCTCTGAAACTCAACCCAGTTCTCATTCATTTCGACACCAAATCAGGTAATTCCAAAAGCTATAGTCGTCGTTTTCATGATAGGAACGAAAGCCCTCTGTCAAATCACCATGACAAAGGGTTAATCGATCCGTATTTACGAGAATTCGATTCTAGGGTTCGTGGGAGATTAGGGATGATTTCAGAATCTGTTTAACCATTTCTTTTTCCGTGTATTACACTAACGAGACCCGTAGTCGGGCGGTTAGTGTGTGTGTGCGCGCCTCGACCCGGTCAGTGACCCGGGTTCGAGCCTGGGTAAACCGGTTTTACCCATTTCACTTTTTTCTGCCTTTTAAAACAGTTTTTAAATTTTTAATAATTTTTATAAATTATGTGATACTTTTATAAACCTGAATTCGATTTTATTTACACTTTTATATTCCGGAAGTATTTTAATTATATTAAAACTTAGTTAAAATATATAATAGCTAATTCTTTAAAATAGTTTTAAAAGCTTAAAAACTATAAATAATTTTTTTTTAACTTTATAAAACTTATATTCTAAACAGGAGATGTTTTATAAAAATTCAAAACTGTAAATTTTTATTACATTCCTAAATTATTTTGGTTTTGGAAACTTTGAAAAATAAATAAATATACTTTATTTATTTATAGAGTGTTTACAAACCTTATAAAACTTAAAGCTAAAAGAAACTTATGATTTATAAACCCCCATAAATGTAGAATGCATATAAACTTATGATAAGCTTTATTTAAATAGTTATAAACTTACAATTTAATACTTATGGCCTCATTTAAACCTTAAGAATATTTATACATCTTTTATTAAGATGTAAACTCTATGAGAAATTTTAATTGACTTTTTATAAACACATGAATGCATATTATTTATTTAAACTTACAACTAAAATCCTAAGCACTTTTACTTACAAGTTAAATAAAAAAATAAATGTTTAAAACGCTTAAATACTTAAATAAATCTTAAATGATTTATATGGGTTAATTAAAATAATTATGTTTATAGATAATTATTTGACCTTAATAATTATTTATCTTTAATAATTATTTAGTCTTACACTTGAGTTATTAATTTAATAATACTTCAAAAACTATCTTTGATGATTACTACCGAGTTTGTGTAATTAACAATTGTGAGACTTTTTTTGTTTATTCTAAACTTATTAAACGTTGATATTCAAGTCTTGTGTCATTCGTTCAAAACCTTTATTTGAAACTTTGATTTAAAACTTCGTAAACACAATCATTCCCGCATCCCATTTGGAACCCTAGTCAAAATCCTGAAAATCTTAGAACTCTTGTCTTAGACTTTTTGCTTAAAACTTTAGACTTATATTCTTAGGCTTACTGTGAGGATATTCTCCCTCAAAGTCTTGCAAATACTTATCCGTGTCGGATACTCTTCATCGATCCAAGTGAGTATACTTAGCCCCTTTTTCCTTTCTATGCTTTTGGGGTGAAACATGTTCAAAATTCTTAAACTTATACAATTCTTGTACAACTATGACTACGTGTTTATTCTTATGTTAAACTTGAGACTTGTATGCTTAGATTAAACTTAAAACTAGCATATTCATTAACTTTTGATCAAGCCTATAGTAACAATGATAGATCTATTGTATTTGACCAATCCACCTTGATTGATTGACCCCTTCGGGGGGGAGCCCTTGGTGATTGTTACTGAATTAAACTTTAAACTTGAGACTTATAAGGGTAACCTGCGGGTTATGCCTAAACTTGGTTGGAGGGTTGATATGCACAATGTCTAACATGCTTGTTTTCTCATACTTACATTATAGAATGCATGAATCATAGTGAATTGTAATTCTTCTCAAATACTTGTTAAACTGTGTCAAAACCTTTGTATCTCACCAGCTATTTTGTAGTTGACAGATTCTTTCACATGTTTCAGGTTTACATCATGAGACTTATTCGTGATCACATAGGATGCTTTGGACCTAGACTACTTAAATTAAATGTTGTATTCGTATTATTCTTCCTTGTATTGAATCTTAAATTATTCATTAATGAAATATCGAAACTTTAATAGTCAACCTTGTGCTATTGAACAACCGCGTCCGCCCCGACGTATAATCCGCCGTCGGTTGGGGTGTGACAGAGATCGACACCGACTGAAAAATATTGGTTCCGTTATGTAACTGTTTTTAGCTATGTTTCGATCCCCACAACCGATTCGAAGTAATACGTCTGTGTACTTAACCACGTTTCTTTTTGTGTTTAGCCACATTAATGCCAATGTCTCAGCCGTTTAAGGCGCGCCTCCCACCGCGTGGCGCAGGGACCTCCCGCCGTTGAGCGCGGGGATCACAACTGATTCGTCGTAACTTTATACGTTTATTCTAAATACTTACATTTCTTTTATGTTTAGCCACGTTAATATCACCGTCTGTCTAAGGTGCACCTCCCGCCGTGAAGCGCGGGTCTCATTTTCTAGTTCCAGTTTAAAGAGAATCACTTACTGTAGATAGACATGGTTTCTTTGGGTATCATCGAGACGCTGACGCGTTGCGCAATCTTGGTCATCCATCTGTCAAATTTCCTTTATCATATCTGCCGCGTGTCGTACGAGATCAACGTCACTCACCGCTTCATCATAACGAAATTCCAAAAATAGCCATCCTCTTTGGGACCCACGTATAGAAGTACTATAATAGCCCATGGGTTATTTTAGATATGCATCTTTTGTCCTTTAAACTTATACTTTACACTTTTAGTCCTTGTGAATAATTTTGATAAACAAAGTCGACAAACCAGATTTATTTGAAGTATTATTTTCATTTTAATTATTTATTTTATTTATTCAAAAGACGAGACACATTCAATGGATAAACAACTTCAACCAAAGAGTCGAAAGAAGTAAAGGGGTTTTTTCCTTGTGATACCCCAGTGACTTTCAAATGAAAGATCGTCGGTTCGAATCCGGACCACGGTAAAAAATGGTCTGTGGCCAGTTCAATGAGTTTACCCAGTTGGAAGGTTTCTATTGAAGTAGGTTGCCCTAGATATTCTAGATGTTGCTCCGAAAAAATCTGATTATCCTATAATATGTAGGTTTTGCCGTTCAAAAAATAATAATAATCGAAAGAATGGTATGAACATTCTTAGGTAGTGTGGGTGACATATAATACATGAGATAAGAGAATCGATTATACATTTATATGATCTCTTTTACGTATTACAGTTAAAGTAAATTATGCATGTATTTTTGTAGTTCTCGTAACCTCAACTTAAGTTTGTTTTGTATTTGATGATCTAAAAGATGTTTGTTGGTTTAGCGTTATACTTAATATTTTTTTTTGAAATTTGTTTTCTATAATTTGAACGGAAGTTAAAACTATTAATCTATGTGTTATACCCATGGTTTAAAAAAACGGAAAAAACGTATCAGATATCGTATATGAGGCGGCGCCTCAAGTGGGTTTTTAATTCGTACGCCTCTAGTGCTGAGGCGGTACGGAAAACGGCTGAGGTGGTTCGCTGGGCTGAGGCGGTTCACAGGGGCTTTTTAGGGTATTTTTCCCAATCATTTAGGCGGGAAAAAAAGCCCAAAATATTATCCTTTATTTGACCTAATCTCCCACACATTCCATCGCTCACTTCTATCGAAGCTGCTGGTCTGTTCTTCTTGCATCGCGGGAAAAAAACCCAAAAAAATACGGCTTCTCTTCGGCTTGCTGGTCTGTTCTTCTTGTAGTGCGAAGCTGCTGTCTTCTCTTCTCCAAACTCCAAGACTCCAACTTTCCAAGGTAAGCCTGCTGTCATCTCTTCCTGCTATTTCTTACAAACTTATTTTGTATTAAGATTTGTTTATGTTCATCGCTGTTTATGTTCATTCTTGCGAAGCTGCTAATCATCGCTGTTTATGTTCATTCTTGAAAATGATGCATTTTATGTTGTTTGAATTTTATTACAAACTTCATGTGTGTTTTTGATGTTCTAGACTTTATGTGTCAATTTCAAACATTTAGTATTTTATTTTTTATAAGATATATACTTTTTATATTTATTTTTTTAATTCCGCCTCGTTTCGCCTCGAGGCTTACGCCTCGTGAGGCGGAGGGAAAACGCCTCGAGGCGCGTTTCCGTTCTTTTAAACCTTGGTTATACCTTATTAGTGAGTTTGACCAAAAAAGCGTTGTTGAGTAGGTGCTATGTAGCCGGTGGGTGTGGTTACACTCAAACTCAATGAACATGTTTTATAGGTTAGTGAGTGTAAGCAAAAAATAAATGATGAGGTGTAACATTGTGGTTGGTGGATGTGTAATACACGATTTAATATGTGTCTCTTATAATCATTTATCTAATTATTAAATGATCAAATATAATTATTTATTTACCTAATAACATATAGCTAGTAATTAGTTGATTGGCTTAATTACTCTTAATGGGCCACTAATGGGTTTCCCTTTGAGTGTACATACAAATAAAGAGATTACAAGAGGGAATAGACTAATCGATATTGTATCACCACTAAAGAAATCGTCCATCTCTCTCTACCATAACCGTGAGTCTCAAGAACTCACCTTAGCCATCCTAATCGTACACCCTAAATGGGAACCCGATCCAGATCAGAAATCATGACGTATTCCCTATCATCGGTGAACTTAGCAGGTATGTTTATATTATTGTTTTTCATTATATATTTACAAGAACTGATCTACAGGATGAATATAAAAAAAATTTAAAATTCTTACTTGTGCGCCCCGCGCTTGTGAGCAGCCCTCCCTTATGCCCCACGGATGCAGTGTTCCACACCCATCACATAATCCACATCACCCATGCCCTCATTTCACGGACCCATAACACATAGTCTTATGGAATACATTCATTTTAAACATGTTTTTAAATTTAAATACCAAAAACTGCATTTGATTTGGTTGTCATACAAAATCGGCCATCCTTTTTGATGAAATTGTGATATGTAGAAGTCGTGTGGTGTTCATGTACCCGATTTCTGTATAAACATGTATCTATTTGGGTTTTCTTTTAAATTAAACTTTTGGTGAAAAGGTTAAAGTTTATAAATTCTATTAAGATTCAATTATTCATGTCTTTGGCGATTTCAAATCATCTATTTCTTAAAAGTTTCAAGACAACATATCCAAAGTAAAAGGTTATATTAAGAAACTCTTCCGATGTATAAATATTGATATGTAAATGATAATAAAAATATATCTTGTATTTGTAGAGAGATATTAGCATACGGAACAAGATCCTAAATTAGATCAAATCTAATGAACTTAGACTATATAAAATTCAAATCTAAAGAGGAAAGCAAAGTTAATGATAATAGATTTTGACACACAATATGCTTGAAATCAAACTAATGAAAATTCGTAGATGATGTGTGAATTAATTAACATACTTTAATAACAACATATACAAGATATAGTTGAGTTGGTTTTGCATACCGAAATGCCCCCCACAATCGACAATACGAAGTAGGATCAACAAGAGGTTTGCCCTATTCTTTTAATAAATGAAAGAATGGAGACTACACGGGATTTGTACTTGAAGAGCGTGAACTGTAAATATATGATGATTACTAGAGTAGAAGACCTAAGCCAAACAAAGAGACTTGCACACCCAAGTAATAATGCAAATGATCCAAGTTATTCAATATAAACTCAAAGAGGGAAGCAATTATGATCCATGTAACCTCTACCGGTAATGATGACGTATACAACATATACGGCAACATATTATCATGATCATATATAAATATCTGTGTATTAGTCTTGGATTTGAAAAAAGCAAGAATAACCGAATCATGAGATAGGTGACGAAACCATGCATGACGTGACTATTTGAGACGAGGAGGGACTAGGAAAGACGGTGGACGTGATATGGATGCATAAAAGATGTTCTTAAACATCAATTTGTCATATAGACCAAGCCTAAGAAGCCACGACATATACAAAAATCTGAAAGGGTAGTAGCCTTAATAACATATCTTTTCATTGTAAGCAACTTCTGCCAATTGATGTAATCTTCTGGCTACAACTCGAGTCTTATATATTGTAATATTCTCACACTTATCTTGGTATATACGATAGCCCCTTTTTTCTTTACCAAAAACATTTTTTATACAATGGGAAAATGGAATGAAGGAAAATAAACAGTTTCTTACAATAGCGTCGTACGTTTTGGTCATAGTCGTTAATAGCTCCATGGTTTATTAGAAATAATAGAACATAACAATGCCTAGAGAGGATGGGGTAGAGCTTGACAAAGTATTGGAAGACGAGGAGACAAGAGAGTGCAATGGTATCAACGGGGGATTCCAAGGATGGAATCTTAGGATCCACTAGAAGTGTGGTTAAGGGTACATTCTCATGGCTCACATGAGGTGTATGAAATGTGCTACACAAGTTTGGAATTGCGACTTCACCTTTATGAGGAACTTTTCAAATCAGGAAGAAAGAGAAATGGGTCATAAGATATAAGGGGTTGCATATCTTTTAATCAAACATAAATACTGGTTTTTCTGGTGTGAGAGATTCATAGGTAGTCACAAAGCATGCTAATTTGATCATGAATATTTTACAAAGAGACTGACTCTGATACCATAGACTGAGGAGGGGAGGGGGGTTGAGGCAAAACTAAGAAACAAAAGACAACGTAAGGAAAGATGAATTATTAAAGTGGTAATGTTATCAAATTGAACATGTCATGGTACACAAACACGAGAGGTGCAAGTGCATAGACACCTATAACTATGATGGGTGGGACGATAGCCAATAAATTGAGAAAAAAGGTGTCTAGAAATCTATCTTTTATGAGTTACAAGGACAAATGATAAAAGAAAAGACTACCACATACCTATAAACACAAATAACATGGACGTAGATGCCTAAAAAGAAAAAAAAAAGATTATAACATACAGTATAAGACATGAAATTTATGAGATAATAACAGTTTCTTAGAAATGCTTCAGATCTCTAGTTTATGCAAGTTGAGTGAGGCTCATTTCTACTGCATATATATTATACCCATCAACAATGTAGTCTTTTCATCGGTCTAAGACACTTAATGTACTTTGTGTGGCTATAGAAAAGTGTCAGTATTTAAAATTTCACCACCGAGTATGTTTGAACGAATTTTACTTAGCATAAACGTGGTGTTCAACCGCAACAGGAATGTTCACCGTCCGATTCAACCTATTTTTACTAGATTTTTGGCCCAACCCGGTAACTATGTATTTAAATAAACTAAAACAAACCGGACAGGTTGGTTGGGTCGGCCGGACCGACTTAACCGACCAAAACGGTTCGATTCTTGACGGTTTCATGTTGGATGTTGGATCGTAAAACATTCGAAATAATATAAACTCTATAATCTGAACCAACCGATCTGTTTTGATGTTAGAATCATAAAAAAAGGCACATGTTGGAATCAACCGACTTGAATCAGAAGTTCGTTTCGTTGGAATCAACCGACTTGGTAGCACCTGTTGTACATGAATATATGGAATCGAAATCGCCAGTTAGGAAAGAATAGTCAGTTGAATCGTTAATTAAGTTTGAATCAGAAAGTTAGATCGCTGGTTCGAGAGTCAGAATAGTCGTGTTTTTCTTGTAAGCTTAAAATGTAATTTTTTTTCATAATGTATAATTTTTTTAAAATAATGTGATATATGTAATTTAAGTTTTGGGTTGAGTATACATGTAATTAAGTTTTAAAATAAGAGACTATATGTAATTTAAGTTTTTAGTTTTTTGTTTGAACGACAATTTGGATCACTGACGAGCCACTGGCCACCCGATCATATCCACCCCCACAGGAGGAAACCCACATAGGTGAGAGAAAAACCCTCCGGCCCAATTTAAGTTTTTAGTTAGGTATATATGCAATTAGATTTAAACATAGGGTATTTGTAACTCCAGTTAGATAAGGAGATAATCCATTATTACTTCAGATGAAAATTTTAAATCAAGGACCAAAATGACAAAGAATGTTCGTACAGGGACTAAACGTGCGGAGTAAAGAACCCCATGGGTGGTTCTTATAACTATCTGTCGTACAGGGACTAAACTTGCGAAGTAAAGAACCCCATGGGGAGTTCTTGTAATTATCTGAAATGAAATGTATCCGATAAGCAGCGCCAAAAGAGTAAATTCACGCGGAAAGCAAAAGCGGAACCTCCTCGAACCTCAAGACTATTTTAGTGATGCTTTGGGCCCACTTAACATTAAATGACATTACTACCCTTTTATTTTTGAAACCGTAGGATAATCAAATTTCAAAAACCATGTACTAAAAAAATCGCTCTAGTGACAAGTAGAATTACATTATTACCCCCACTCGAACTAACCGGTACAACCACTCAACAAAACCGACACCGACGACTCGTTGTTGGTGAATGACCAAAGTACCCTGATACATCATCGTATCCTTTTCTTTTACGAGGGTGTAATATCTTGTGTTTCATGAGGGTAGTTTGGTGAAGAAAAAATCATGCATTTGTGGTTTTACTTTTGCAAGCAGCCCATGCCACGAACGTGAGCCCGTCCGTTCAAATGGTCTTTTTCTCCGTATCACGAGTTGCAACGAATCCACGGGTTAAGTGCTTTTAAAATAAAGAGATAATATCATATATACCCCTATAAACATGGTAAATATCATATATACCCAACCAAAACTAAAAATATCATATATACCATTACAAACATGTAATAATATCATATATACCTATTTCATTAAAAATAACTTAAAAGATGATCATTTTACCCTTATTTCTATAAAACTTTAAATTTTCATATTTATCAATTTTTAATATTAAAATTTCATATTTACGCATTTTTAACTTTAAAATTTTATATTTAACCAGAAACAATAGTTTTCTCAAAATACTATAGTTTTTGTTGAGTATATATGATATTTTTCAAGTTTGTAAGAGTATATATGAAATTACCTCTAAAATAAAATATAAAACAAGTTTTATTCTTCAAAAAAACTTCGATAAAAAATAAATTTCTGATTATATACTTAAAAACACCAATTAAAATTAGGGATAATGTAATGGCCCACATATATATTAAACAAATAAACATACACAATAAAATCATACACAAAGAAAAATATCTATGAATAATGGGATGTGAGTAAACCTTAACACTATCTCATACGATAAAGAAGCTACACCTAGAGAGACACCTAGCTGTAAAGACCACATATATAATAGAATGTTACAAAAAGCCAACTTAAATATAAAAAAATGATTAAAACTGGTAAAAAAATTAGAAGATGGATGTTAAATTACATGTATTGTTTTCATTTTCAATTTAAATAAGTTTACTCTAATTACTTTTAGAGAAGTTTTTAAGTCTCCTGGACCCTGCGTAAATGTAGGAGATAAGTCAAGCACCGAGTACTTTTTTTTATTATGTTTATTGTATGAGTTTATTTAAAAAAAAAAGATATTGTATGGCTTGGTTTTTTTTACTTAAAAGATATTAATTCATTATTATATTTTTTTTGGTTAAGATTAGCTTTAGAGCAAGGGTGTTTATAAATTGAGAGGTTTAGATGATATTTAAGAGAAAAAAATTGTTGTTAAAAGACAAATAATTAGATGATATTTAAAAGAAAAAATTTGTTGTTAAAAGATAAATAATTATCTTTTATAATGATAAAAAATGCTGGGAACGTACGGAATTTAACTCATTATTCTTATCATTTACAAAAAAGTTTAGGGATAGTTAGGTAATTTCGAAATTTTTACGACGTGGCAACCTGTGGCAGCAGGGCGGATTTGTAACGGACGTTTAAATGTAGAGCATAATCAGGGGGAATTATCACAATGTATTCCACGTAGGCAAAATAATATCCACGTCAGCAGAGTACACAAACTCCTTATATATAGAAAGCCCTAACCAAGTCTCTGTTTCTTTCTAACCCCAACAGAACCCGAACCTCTTTGAACAAATTTTGCAGTTACTCCGATCGTTGCCTTATTCCCTCCCCCGGCGACTTCCGTTTGTAAAATTTTGTAATATTTCGCCGGAGATAGATTTTCCGGCAGCCTTCCGTCATTTCGGTGATGTCTTAATTTCTTTAGGTGACGTCCTTACCTAGCTAAAACCTAACTGTAGCCATAAAGTTAAAACCCTACGCGAAAGCGAGCAAAACGTAGCAGAGATTAGAAGTTATTCCTTGTTTTATATCACAAATCGCTATTAAAAACATATAATATTGCTAATCTACAAGATAAAGGCATCAATTTTGCAGGTTTTTGTAAGGATTTAGGCGGATTTCTAGGTTTTTGTGCCGTTCGATTTGGCGATCCAATGATGAGAGCCTAGTTCATATGCTGTGTTTTACCTTACAGCTATTTGAAATTAGTTTTTGAATTTGTAGTTTTTGATCTGGTATTATCATTCGAAAATTGAGGTTTTCGTGAGAAGTAGGTTTTTCTAGGTTACACGTTTTCTCCTTCTCAATTAGAGGTTTGAAAGTGATAATCGGAAGAAATTTTGCTATGCCGTTGACGATGAAGATACAACCAATCGATTCCACCACACCTGAATGTTTCGAGTCGGTGAAGACCGTGCCGAAGTCTCGATTAAGACGCCTCTTTGATTTCTCGAGCTTTTTGAGAGGATCGGCAGTTGCCGACAGGTCCGTCGCCGGAGAGCCGCAATGCGGCAAGGACTGTAACGACGAGTTCGAGCCGAGCTCTGTTTGCTTGGACAAAATGGTGCAGAGTTTCATAGAGGAAAGCACCGAGAAGTACTCTTGCGCCGGAACGGCCAAATGTGGTCGGCACAACCACCACCAGTGCAATTGCGGCAACGGCAACTGCAACTGTAGTACGGACGGTTCTGGAGATGACTCCGATTCGTTCAATTGCTTTGGTAACCATAGTTCATCCACCGACGCATGCGATCCTCTTAAGGTGATTATTATTAATTATTAATATTAATTATTACTCAATTCATAACCCTAATTATGTTTTAGTAACCATAGTTCATTCATAATTATTATTCAATTCATAACCCTAACCGTTTCTTATGCACCGATTGTGTACAGAGTCTGGTGCTCTGCGAGACTGTTTCTGAGAGAAGTTTGTTAGCCGATGTTGCAAAAATCGTCGATAAAAACAAGATCTGTAAGAAGAAAGATGAAATTAGTCTAAAAATCGTCACCGACAGCCTCTTAGCAAGTGGATACACCGTTTCCATCTGTAAATCCCGCTGGGAGAAGACCTCAACCTATCCAGCAGGTAACACAGAATTTCAATTTCCCCCAAATTCTTCCGTTTATTCGCATGAAAATCAGAATTAAATTTATATTTTAATAAAATTACGTTACAGAACAACATTTCTGTCTCCGTTTGCTAATTGTTCAAGATTTTAGTATTATTGGTTTCATCAATTTTATAATAATTTTGGGGAAATTGGGTATGAACAGGGGAATACGAGTATATTGATGCTGTGATCGAAGGGGATCGGTTGATAATCGACATAGATTTCAGATCCGAATTTGAAATAGCAAGATCCACCAAAAGCTACAAAGCAGTTCTGCAGATGCTTCCTCATATATTCGTCGGCAAATCGGATCGTCTCCAGAAGATTATCAACATAGTTTCTGATGCAGCAAAACAGAGCTTGAAGAAGAAAGGAATGCCTCTGCCTCCATGGCGAAGAGCTGATTATGTCAAAGCAAAATGGCTCTCCCCTTGCAACAATCATTCTGATAACAACAATAACCAATCTTTCAATGAAATTACAATCCAGTGTAACCCGATTTCAGCCCCAAAAGACATGATTTTGGTTGACGAGTTTACGGAGCCATTGGAGATCAAACCAAAGGTAATTCCAAAGAGTGGAGGTAAAGTGGTTAGCGGTCTTGCTTCTGTGATTGAAGGCAAATGATAATGATGATGATGAGGTTTAATTAGTCTAAATCCTGTTTTAATCTGAATTTCATTTCTAATAATTTGTGGTTCTTGATTTTCTTGGTCTTGAATCTTGAAAATGGAACCCAAATCACAGAAATGATGATTTGGATAAAATGGGATTTAGAAAAACTGGACCCTTGAAGGTTTTGGTGTTTTGACTATTATCCTTTTTTTTTGGTTTAGTTTTCTTTTTTGGTCATTTTGGTACCATAAAAAAGAAAAAAAGAGAGAATATATAATACCCTAAGAAGATAAGATGGGTAGACTAATGTCCCCTTGGTGTTTTTTGTTGTAAGGGTCCATCTTTACTAACTGCTTTTGATATAATAATGATATATAAATAAAGAAATAAATGGAATATTCCATGGTTTGTAGTATTGCTACCTTGTTCTTTATTTATTTATTTATTTATTTGTCAGGCATATATACAAGAGTTTTGATTACGTTATAATTTGATAATGGATCAAGGTTATTTAGCCATTTGGCTTGATTTGAAACCAGATCAGGGGTGTATTTGTGTTGTATCAATGGTTGGTGACTAAGGTTTTGATATTGTGATCTATTGATGTTCTGGTTGCATTATCTTAAGAGTTGTATTAGAGTTTGTAAACGAGTGAAGACTTATTGAATTTCGATCGAGTGAGCATTTATCATGCTCAATATAGAACTGATTTGAGATAAAAGAGTGTTGAAGACCACACCACAAACAATCCAATGTAGGGGGAGAGAGAGGCGGTTATTTTTATGGCTTTTCACAAGCGTTTTTATGGCTTTTCACAAGCGGAAAGGTGTCGAGCAATGGTCGGCTCGTGCTCAGCTTGGTTTGTAAACGAGTCAAGCCTATCTGTCGAGCCGGGGTCGGCTCGTGCTTGGTTTGGCTTTGAATCCTAAACCTTAAATCATAAACGATCTGAGCCTACCCGGCTCATGAACTGAGTTCGATCTAGTTTGAACTCATTTCAAGCAAGCTTCGAGGTTCGAATCGTGAGCTATTTTAACATCCTAGGTTTAATACGTTTTTGTTTTGATCTTTTGAGGCACACTTCTTTATAGTTGTATGAAGGGTAGGCAACAAAAGCTTTGATCTTTTGGTTTACTACAACTCGATTGATCAAGGTTTTGATCTTGTGGCTTAGTTTTTAAGTGAGTTATTTTTTTCCTTTAAATTGTTTTTTTTTCTGAATCTTGAAGGAACGGATGAAAAAGGGGACCCAATGTAATGAATTATGATCTTGAATAGGTCCACAATGCACCTTACCTAATTTGGATTGTGTGTATATCCATCTACCTAAATGTACCCTACCCTACTTCCTCTTGGGTGACAATGTTCAAGGACCATCTACATTATAACAATGATCTAGGACCATATTTTAGATCAGCACGTACCGTGACACGTTATTAGCGTTCGTGCCACACGAGAGCGTGCTGGTCCACAACCAATCGTATGAATATTAATTGACACGTTTCATCATACGGTATTTTAGTGTTCAGGTATTGAAGTGTATGTATCTAGATGTAACATTCAATCGATTCGAAAAGGACATGTTATATGAACTTTTAGTGAAGTAATTGGAGCGTCACTTTTAATATATATGAAGTTTTATTTATATGAATGTTTAATCTTTTTAATCATATTGAATATGTAATTGGCACAGAGATACATACACACATATACAGAGAAAGTGAAGTTTGTTTCGAAACCAATAATATATTACGAACTACGAGAAATATGTAATACATCTGTACATATTATTATGAATGTGATAGACAAGATGGTTATGTAACCGTTTTTATTTCTCTATCCTACTACCTCTGATTATCTTCTATGCAATATGTATATGTACATTATGTGTCAAGATAACAACTATAAAATTTTTAGAGATAGTCCAATCCCGATAAAAGAGTAGGGTTGTTAGTTTCTTTCAAATCCTAATGGCCTTATATTTTAATTTCGTTTATACATTAAAATATACTAAGTGTTGGTAACCGATCAAAATGTGTCTTTCATTTATTATTCATGTACAAATATTTTTTTAGAATGACATAGCTAATCCTTCCCAATTTAAGGTCGGGTAAAACCCGACCCAATCCGTTCAACCTAGGTTGAATTCTCTAAGTTAAAATAAATAAAAAGTGAACTTAGAGAAAAGTAACAATTGAAATTCGTTCTTATTGTGTTTTTTAGTTGAATCAAAAGAGAAGAAAAATAAACAAAAAATGAGGTTCTAGGATCGTAAGCAAGAAAGTGAACTCTTTTTAACAGTTACGTATCATCACATACTTGTGAATTATTAAGGATACTTTTGTTAAATTATAAATTATTTTTCTTTATTTTCTATTAGTTATTTAAAAGAAAGTTTGGTAAGAAAACATGTAAATGATATTTTAATAACGTAATATAATATTTATTTATTCAACTAACTAAAAGTCATATTATCAAATATACTTATTTAAATATAATACTTACTCATTTTCATATATTTTGTTAAATACAAATCTTTATTATTTCATTCTTTTAAATTCTTTATAGAAAAACCACACACTCTAAACTTTAAACCCGTTAAAAATCTTGATTCATATTATATTTATTAACACAATTTTTTTTAAATATGAAATTTTCCCAAAAGAAGCATAAAACTTTTTTTTTACTTCTTTATTCTTTTACTTTCACTTTCTCTCTTTCATAGTAAACTTAAAAACAAAGCATAAAGAAAATTAATCTTTAATGGGTGACACATATCTAGTGATAAACGTTTGATCTGTCATAACCACTTGAAATCATATATACGGCGCAAGCTGTGTTTACCTGATATTTTAATTAGCAAGGGATTAACAAGGTTTTATAATCAGTTATATCTTGTAACAAAATCACTCAAAAATAATATATAAATAAATAAAAGAAGTTTATAAGTGGACTTAATTTGTAAGGAAAGCTAGCGGGGGACTAACAAAACCCCGATTACAACATCTCATTGTTGTCGTTAAAAAAAAAACTAAATTTGTAAGGCACAATATCCTTTACCTAACGTGCAACATGAATCCAAGGGTTAGACCATACTTTAGTCGGTTCTTAAAAGACTAGTCACATGCTCGTCTTTGGTAAATTTTTTAATATTTATTTTAGAAACGTGATATTAGTCCAAATATCTATTTTCCTCTCGTGCCTAAACAAGATTTATCTCATAATTGCCTTCTTAAAAATACAATTACTAAAGTAACATTAAAGAATACTATTATTCATGTATCGGACGGAGTGTATAACAGTATAAATGTGGATATAACATTTAATTGATTAGAAAAAAACATACATAACCAAAGAGGCATTGTCTAGCGGTATCCCAGTAACTTCTCATGTAAGAGGTCGTCGGTTCAAGTCTTGCTCTTTGACGAGCCATGGGGTTTTCCCATGTGGGTTTCTTCCTGGGTTAGTGGGTCAGGTCACCATGCTCTGATCTTTAGACGAAAGAGTGATCTGTTTGTTAGAGTGATCCCGGATGACCAGGTCTTTGCTGTAAAAAAAAGCATATATTTGAATTGAAACTTTTAACATATATATTTTTTTATCATCATTATATATATATATATATACATTTACAAGATCGTTAAGTACTTTTATCTTTCACAATTTGACAATTGGCAAAAACATTTTATGCTTATATATGTGTGATGAACGAAACTTAGACCACAACTTGGCGTCGCTCTGCTAGTAAACGTCGACCCCTTCACACGTGTAACCCATGTTCGAACCCCTCCCCATGCCGGTTCTCTTGGATTTTTTTTAATACGTTAAATACTTTTTATATTATTTATTTAACAAAATTTTCTTCAAGTGTATGATGTGGTTCGGTGATGTATGCCCTATTCTTCACCCTGGAGGTTGCATATTTATTACTATTATTACTACTAGTATCTCCGTTAAAAAACCACTATGTAAGACATGTGTTCATATATATTTATAAATGTTACAATTTTTTCTTTGGAATACAAGGTGTGTCTTTTATGTTACTATTGTTGTAAATAATGATTTTTTGCTAACGTACATGTTTCTTACGTTTACAAACAATTAGTAAATTTTCTAACCAAAACCTCAAGCATACCATACTGTAACGTAATTTTCTTGATCACAAATTTATGTTTGTAAATTATACGCAATACCCACCAAATCACGCGGGGAATCCCTCTAGTTTCAACACAAAATAAAAATTTAGAAAAATTAATAATAACGTGATCTTAATTCAAATATTTATTTTCCTCTCATGCCTAAGCAAGATTTCTCTCATAATTTCACCCTTAAAAATAAAACAACTAAAGCAACGTTAAAAACGATTAATGTATCGGAGACTCCGAGTGTATAATTAAAATTGATATAAAAAGTCATGTTTGTATTTGAGTTTAACTGTATAATATATATTCTACCAGAGTTTCAACATAAATATAAAAGTTTAGAAAAAGTAATGATTACATGATCTTAATCCAAATATTTGTTTTCCTCTTGTGCCTAAACAAGATTTATCTCATTATTTCACTCATAAAGTGTATAATAATTAAAGTCACATACAAATATTGATATCCATGTTCAGAGATTCGGAGTGTATGTACGTAGATATAACATTTAGTTAATTTATATCGTCATGTTTATATTTATCATCATTTCAACATAGAGATAAAAAATTAAAATAACCTACTATAATTCACTTCTAGCATAAAGTCTTTAATTTCATTGTTTACAAATATATATATATTTTTCACTTATATTTGAATAAGATAATTAACATGTTCAATTGAATATCTTTCGTTAAGTTGTATCCTTTGTTGGATTAAGTTCAGGTAAAAATGATTCTAATTCTAATAAGGGTGAGAAGGATTTAGGAGCATTATATCAAATTGTTGAAAAGATTTAATGGTTGAGATTAAATTTTAGGAGAAAAAAAGTTGATGTAAAGATATTTTAGTCTTGACAACTTTTGTTGACTTTTTATCAACTTCCCCCCTCATTTTAAAACGTACATAACTTTTACATACGACACTATTTTTTCAAAAAAATTACACCATAAAAACGAGCGTTTTTTATCTTTAAAACGAGTATAGTGTCGTTATAAAAAAAACGATTTGTTTTACGTTTTCCAGCTCATTGTATAATTAGTCAGGTCATTGTGTAATACAAGTTCATTGTGTAATACCACGTCTGGTCATTGTTTAATACCACGCCTGGTTATTGTGTAATATCTTGTCATTATATAATTAGTCAGGTCATTGTGTAATACAAGTCCATTGTGTAATTAGTCAGGTCATTGTGTAATACAAGTTCATTGTGTAATACAAGTTTATTGTGTAATACAAGTTCATTGTGTAACACCACGTCTGGTCATTGTGTAATACAAGTTCATTGTGTAATTAGTCAGGTCATTGTGTAATACAATTTCATTGTGTAATTAGTTAGGTCATTATGTAATACAAGTTCAATGTGTAACACAATTTCATTGTGTAATACACAATGAACATTATACTCTCACTTTAAAAACAATAAAAGGACACATGTCAGGCCCATAATCCTTCTTACCCTTCTTATTTTTAAAACCTTTTTTTTACCATAACCTAACCCTCCTTTTGTTTGTGTTCTGGTCTTAGGAAACCGTTCACAAAATAAGACTAAAGAAACTTTTATAAATTCAAATTATAATATAGAATAAAAAAACAAATTAGTAAATTTCAGTACTTTTACGACTAAAAAATTAATCAAAATACAAGAATGGAGATGAAACAGAAAAAAATAAAAGGATGAGGATTCGTATTTAATATGAGTTCCTTAAAACAATTTTCAAGTACTAATACGTTGGTTAGGCACCCACCCCCCCCCCCCACCCCCCACCCCACTTTCAAGTATTTGTTTGATGTTTTTTCCCATCTATAGCTCATAGGGGTTTCATCAATTTTCTTGCAAAATATCTTTTTTAAAAGATAGTTTGCCGAGAGAACGGCTTCCCCTCACATGTCTTGGTTCAACCCAGAACTAATCAACATACATTCATCATCTTTTTTAATATTCGGTTCTTTCGTTCTGAAATCCCATTTTGTTGTGAAGAATAGGGTGATACACTCGTGGATAATTCCATTTTGTGCACATAAATCCGCAAACGATGAAACATATTTACCTCCTCTACCGTTTCTCACAACTTTGACTTTTTTGTTTCGTTGATTCTCAACTTCACTCTTGTACAAGACAAATTTGTCTAGTGTTTCATTATTAATTTTAAGTAAGTATATATAGCAATATTTTGTATTATCATCAACAAATGTGGTCAAATACTTATTACCACCTCCAGTGGGTACCGATTTTAAATCACACAAGTCTGTGTGAATTATATCAAGGGGCTTGGTTATTCATTCAACCGGTTTAAATGATGATCTTGTTAGTTTGGATTCAACACAGTTGCACATTTAGACTTTTAATCGAATTGGAATGTCTTTAACTTAATCAAATGATAAATTGAGTTAAAATTTATATGTCCTAATCTATAATGCCAAACATTTGAATCAGAAAACACAACATAATACATATAGAAGTAGTAGCCATTTCATTCGTCCTGTCTTTGGCAACCATTACATTCTACTTAAACATGCATTAAGTGGTGTGAGTTCAAATCTTACAAGGCTTATGTAGTATTTTAGAAGTTAAAAAAAAGACATCAACAATTTAATAATCAATAAAAATAAAATATTTGATTTTTTGTTTCTTTATTTTTTCATTATCCTATCAACAATAATCTTAAAAACAAAGGGTAAATAACCGGAAATAAAACAGAAGAAGAAAAGAAAATGTTTCTTACAGCAAAAGTATGTCATTGTTAAATCTTGTGACAAAACTATGAAAAAAAATTAAATTAATAAATAAAAGAAGTTTATATAAGTTGCCTTAATTTGTAGGGCACGATATCCTTTACTCTCACGTGCAACATCCAAGTGTTGCAAAAGACTAGTCACAAGTCACAACCCACATGCTCATCCTTGGACCTTGCTACTTTCTTAATATTATTAATAATAACGTGATTTCAATCCAAATATTTATTTTCATCTCGTGCCTAAACAAGATTTATCTTATAATTTCACCAACAATATTTTATTTAAAGTAGCATTGAAAAAATAATATTATTTAAAAAAAAGTGAGCTCGACATGATAACCGTTGTAACAAAACTCGTATTTTCTTACTTGTATAAATACATAGTAGGTTAAAATTTCGTGTATTACACGGTTTGAATAAATGCAACATTATACATTTAGTAATAAAAAGTATATGTCTTTAAAAACCCGTGTATTACACACGGGTTAAATAAACTCATGTATTACAGAATTTTAATAAAATATAATGTAAATTGTTAATACATACACTTGTCAAAATTATGTTTTTATAAAAATTATCTTTGACGTGACAGATGTTCCATAGTTTAGTTATTTATTGAAAAATATAGATATAGATATATTACCTTTTTAGTATTAATATAAGAGGAATACAGTTAATGCATAAATGAGTGAATATAAGTATATAACTTAATATTTGGTTATTTGAAAAACTATTAGCTATTTAAATAAATCCTAACATATAAAAAGATTTTTTAAAGGCAATTTACAAATTACGTCTTTTATAAATTACCTAAATTTCAGTATACGTCGTTTAATTAAGGAAATTACAGAAAACACTCTTTGCACGACACATCCTTTGGCTTAATAAATGTTAAATTTTACTGTGAAGTCTTGTCATATGCCTTGCACATGAGGGTATTTTAGGGCTATCATACATAAATGAATATTCTTGTTACAAATGAGGGTTTACAAAAAAATAGTCCTTTTATGGTGAAAATACCAAAATACTCTCATGTGCCTTGCATGTGACCTAACTTAACGGTAAAATTTAATGGTTGTTAGGCTAAAGCGCGTAAAGTGGAAGATTTTTAAACAAAAATGACGTTTTCTGTAATTTCTCTAGTTAAAGGACGTATACTGAAATTTAGTTCATACTTAAAGTACGTAATTTGTATATTGTAACTTGCTCTTTTTTATTTATAAAGTCTGAACGCTTGTTTTCAAATATGACAGTTTATATAAATAATAATTTGTTATTAGAATCTAAAATCACCTTTATCATAACTAATCAAATCACCTATAAGTATGTTTCCACGATTTGATTTGTATCCCATTTGATCCTATATAGTCCATTATTTATTGCCATGGTTCCTTATTTTGTGTTCGTTGTCCGATTCTGATTCAACCCAACTAGATCCACTTTCTCCATTTTAAGCCCGTGTTGCATTATGTATATGTCCATCAATAAGAGGGAGTGTAACAACTTCTCCGTTCACTCAACTACCGTCGCCATTGTAGCTTCTTGGTTTGTTGATTATCCACGTCCGAATTGTTGTGAATATGATTTGTTGAATCGGCGCTTCAAATTGCCGATAATGGGAGAGCCGGTTCTAAGGATTAACAACTCTGATACCATTGATATAGTAAAAAATGAAAGATAGGATAGATGTAGAAGATGAAGACGAATTACGAAAGAAAGATATAATTTGAAACATTGGATGCTCTTCTCATTCATAATCAATTCTTAAGTACAAAGGGTTAACAGTTGAATTAACGACTAATAAATTGTTAGTTCGTACGACCCCCTACATTATTAACAGGGAGGTCGGCTCACTATTAAAAAAATTAAGCCCTAATTTGGGGCACCTAAATTTTTTGGGCCCATTTAGAAAAAAAATGGTATATATAAATGTTGATCATAATTTGTACTTTGAATGCTTGACAAATAAGTTGCCCGAAACAGAGATGCACAAATCGGATAAGTCAACGGTGGTCAAGGACTGGAACCGGATCGGATTCGATTTTGGGGTATGAGATTTGGAACCGGATCGGACAAGATATCCGCTTTTATACGGTTGGATCTGGATTTTTTCCGGATGTATTGTGTCCGATTTTTTCTGGTTCCAAATTTGTCTGATTTTATCCGGTTCGGATCCGGTCTCTTGAAAAACCATATATCCGGTCCCAAATCCGACGGCTCCAAAAGAATCCGATCCGGTTCCGGGTAATCCACCGGATCGGATCCAGATCCGGTTTTAATGCCCGCCTCTTACCCGAAATTCCATTATCTGGGCCAAGAAACATAGGTTCGAATCCCAATATCTTCAATTTTTTGTTTTGTACATGTTTTTTTGTTGTTTATTTTATTTTTACAGGTCATAGGCAAAAACAATTTTCTTTGACGGAATAAAATTCTTACCACCTTAAAAGTATAAATGCAAATGTTCAATTCATTTCCTTGACATTTTATTATAATATCTTGTTTTCTTTGACCCGGACTATCCTATTTTGGAAAAGGACCTCGGGTTTTTACTTCACTATTTTATTTTATACTACACATAATATGGTAGATCCAACTAAACAAACTCGTTGACTGAGAATAAAAAGAACAAGTTTATTTGTTGAAATAGAATTCTTACCACATAAAAAATAGGCATAAATTCAAATGTTTAATTCATTTCCTTAAAAAAAAATTCATAATATGTTGTTTTCTTAGAGTCGACCCATTTTTATCCAACCTATTTTAGAGAAGCACCTCGGTTTTTACTTCACTTTGATCCTCAAAATAGTTAAGCCGTCATGATAATTATAATTTTACAATTCAGTTCCTACCTTATTATGATCGTAATATTTATGAATGAAATTAAGTTAGAAATACCGAATAATATTAACAATTGCAAATGTTGGATATATAGTTAAAAATGTTGATTTTTAATAAAAAATAAAATGAAATAAAGAAACAAAAACACAGGCTTGTGCGGAGAATATGAAGTTAAGATGAATATTAAAAAGATTATTTATGTTAAATTACGGTCAAAGTGGGCATGTGTTGCTTCTCGAAGTCGCAATTTTTGTCTTTTAACCTGTCTACCTTTTCTTACTAATATAAAATTAAATTAACGTACATTTTATTTATTATAATTTTTTTTATAAATCACGTGAAAAGAAAGAATTTGTCGTCTTTATATAAAGATTCTATCAACAAGGTTTTAAAACATAAATTAAAATTATAAATTATTGCTAATGAAACTTTATCATATAGAATTGTTCAGATACATCATCTATACATATAGTATTATATTTGAAAATTATTATCGGTTTGTCAAACGTTATTGTTGGATTGATGTATCTCACTTTGTTATGAATTAACATCTAAATGACGTAACAACACTAAAAAAAACTTAAATAACACAACCACCAAAATGCATATAGTACATGAAATGCTACCAAAAGGCATTCAAATCATCATAAATTTCATTAATGGTAAAAAGGAAAAGGACCAAATTATAAAGAAGATGTCTCAACACAAAAGTGGTGAAGAACTTAAATAATGATGGCTTTGGTGAAAGGAAAAAGAAAAAAAGAGAAAAAAAATGAAAAATAAAAAAAGAAATTGGAAGCTATGCTTTCTTTATTAGTTGGGTAAGGAATCATTTTTTTCAAATATTGTCCCTTTAGCAAACTTTATTGAAAACTCATTGATAATAGGATGTATATATATATTTTTCTCGAAAAAAAGTTTGGGCTTTAGCCTTAGTCGTTGGGCCTATGTGGTTGCATAATTAGCCTTTTAGTTATTGGGCCTAGAGATGAAAAAAAGGATTTGCGAATTCAAACCGGTTTACAAAGATACCTGACCCGCTATGAAACCGGTTTGAAACCTATTAGAACCACTGGTTTGTGACCGGTTTGGCCTTGTGCATGTTGAACCCGGTTTGATTGAACCGGTTTTAAACCAGTTTAAGTCGTTAGAGAAATCTAGCCGTTGTAAAACGACATTGTAGTTGTTTATGACCATTGGAAGTGGATTTTTTTTGGGTTTTGTGACCATTTTACCCCTATACTTTAGTATAGATGTGTATTAGATATTTTGGTTCTATCACAACTCTTAAAATCATTCTCTATCTCTCAAGATTCAAAAATGCTTTAAAAATGGCATCATCAAGTGGACAATCATTCGTTGGTGTTGTTTTTTCTTCTAGCGAAGCAACCATTTTAAGGATTATACCAACAATGAGAAACCAACATATTTGGTCAAATTACAATTTATATGAAATGTCAAACGGTTTACAACGAGCTTGATGTAAGAAGTGTGGTATGCTTTTAAGGAAGGGTTCAAAATCAAGTTTGGAAGGTGGTGAAAGGCGCTCGCACTAGAGGTTAAGAAACAATGTCAAATGATGGAATTATTTGGATTTTTGATGTAAATACCAATGTTTTTAAACCCGGACCGGCCTGTCGGACCGGGAACCGTGACCTCCACCGGTCCGGTTACATGCTCTGAGACCGTTTGCTGGTTGAACCGGGCGGTTCAAGCGATTCAGCGGTCGAACCGCGAACCAGTGGTCGAACCGGGTAGTTTAATTTTTATTATTATTTTTTTTTTACTATTTTTTTATCTTTTTTATCCTATAGTCCTTCTACTTACTTCTATTTACAATTTTAACTCAATTTGACTCTTTCCTTTTAACTTATACGCTGCCACAGGTCCTCCAAAACCCTAATCAAAATTAAAATTGAAGAATCATAAAGAATTAAAATTCCTACAGACCTACAACCCTCGTCCTTGACTCAAAATTGTTTAAATGGTTGTATATGTAGTATTTGGAATTTTTTATATTTTTCTATATATTTTTATGAATATTTACATTATTTATTGCGTCATCCGGTTCTTGAATCCGGTCCGACCAGTGAACCTCTAAGATGTCCAGTTCGTTGTCCGGTCCGGTTCTGAAAACATTGGTAAATACAGTCCAAGATAAAATAGCGAAGTTTGTGATTCAAGAGGGTTTGTTTCGACCACTTCGATAACCCGTGTTTGACATAGATGATTCAAGAAACTCTCTTATCTCGTTATTATCACGTATGGTTCCATAACAGACATACATGAGCTCAAGTAGGAAAGTAATTCTTAATTTATATAATACTTTGAGAAATAAAAATAGCAAAAGGGCTCGGGGTATCTCCTCAAGTATCGATCTCAGAAGATATATTGGAACAGATTTTCTTTCTCATATGACTTTTGATGAATTTGAAAGTTTTGGTAATTTGGTTTGGTGGAAAGAAAAGAAATCCCAATTTTCAATTATAGACAAAAGTCCATGATCTACTAACCGTCAAAACTTCTACGATAGTTTTGAATCTGTTTTTTTCTCTTAGTGGCAGAGTTTTATCCCATTGGACGCGGTAGAACAGATAAGATAATTGCCTGATAAAATAGAAAATTGCTTACAGTATTTAGATCGTTGGAAGTGTGGTTGCTTAGTGGTCGGTGGAGTACATGGAGAAAGGGAAATTTAGAAATAGAGCGAGGTTTTTAAGATGACATATGACTTCACAATTTGCTTCTTTTCTATTTTTTATGCATAAATTATTGATATATTTATCACTCTCTACTTTACATTTTATAAGTATATGTGCAATTTTATTTTCGTATTTGATAAACTTGTGTTATTTTAAATGAACCACTTATTAATTGTCTCGTATTGTAATTTAATATTAAAAAAATACATTTTGGCCAACACATTTTGATTCCTACCCGTACAAATTGACAGTGTTTTAAAAGTCCATTTTTGACATGAATCCATTTTAATATGACATGTTATTACGCTCGACCGGACCGTCGGTTTTACGAGAAGTAATCAAAAGCATAGTCATCCTCTTGTGGCAACTAATGATCATACACTTTGCAAAATTTTTATCACATTATGCGCGAACCCAAGCCATGGTTAGTGTGTCGTCATGTAACTTATAAAGCTAGATATAATTAATCTATAACCTTGTTTCCGCTCTTCTTTCTTTCTATGTACAACACATTATATTACAAAAAAAACTTTAAATAAAAATAAACCTAATTATTTAATTTTTCTTCGTTCTATAGTTAGTCATACTTATCCGTATCCAAAATTAATTAAAAAAACAAATTATGTATTTTATTACAAGGTCATGTCACGTAAAAATGATTTTTATAAGATTAAGGAGAGTGACATTAAAATTTTCATAAACCCAAATTTTATATCCTGAGTTGGAAAGTTGTAACACGAAAGTTTCCAATTTATGTCCAAAATTACTCCCGAAACTGATCATAGTGTGATAATTAATCAATAATATATTTTGTAAATTCATATTATAATACCTATTTAATTATCTCCTTAAACATATACATTTTATAACTTTTGGTCAAACAAGCAACGATAATTATAATTATAATTATAATTATAATACGAGTTTAAATTGATGTTGGTGTTATTGTTTTTGTCATTGGAAATTTCCAAGCAACTAGAGGCATGATTTTAGCTTTTTAAATATTGAAATTTGAACTGTCTTTGTTGAATCGTTATTTTATTGCTACATGACCAAATTTCACATATAAATAACTTGTTCTTCAAGTAAGAGGGTTAGCTTATGACTCTCTTCACAATGGCATCACCGTCTCAAGTTGATATCATTGATGACGCGATGTTTTGCAATACTGGATTTGCATTAGCGTACTCTGATCCTGACCAGAAATGGTTGATACGTAAACACTTACTTTCTCTTCATAGAGAATTCTTGTCCTTATATCCTGTTATCGACACATATATCCACAAAGATGGAACCATAGTGAACTTGCTAAAAGTCGATGGCTACTTGCCTATATCTCACTCGCTACCTGCGATCCACATAAACATTTGGGTCCATGAGCACTACCCTCATGTGGCACCCATGGTTCAAGTGAAAATGGATCAAAACAACACAATTCGTTCAAACCACCCATTTGTCAATCCTTCGGGCTTGACCATGTCATCATATTTGCACACGTGGGGTCCTTTCGGGTATGATTTATTAGGCCTTGCACGTAACCTAGTAAACATATTTTCCTTAGACCGTCCTTTCTATGTTGTCAATGTTCCTCCTAGCATGTCTCACCCCTCATATGTGTCGAAAATGGAAGGTATGGACCAACTTTGGTGGAGGCTCCACTATGACATGATCGCATTGACCGAAAACACAAACGATGAAGTAGAGAAACTTGTTGCTCTTCAAGGTGAGATGAGGGCTCGCGTTGACATCACTGACAACATGATCATTGGACTGGACCATGAAAAGACCGAATTAAAGCAACGAGTCAAAGAAATGACCGATGAGGCTGATATCTTGGTCAACTGGTTAATGGTTAATAAAGTGAACTTGAGTGTAACAATGGGAGGGAGAGTCGAAGACGCGTTTGAATGTGCAGACGTACACTCACAAATGAAGATGGAGCGTGTAGCCGAGGATGAAGCTTTAGAAGATTTGATGTATGCACTCGATGATGCTCTAGGAAAAGGCGTTGTGAGCCATGAAACATACATTAAACAAGTTCGGGTTCTTGCTAGAGAACAGTTCTTCGCTCGGGCCAAAATCAAGAAGTTGAACCTTGAAGGGTCCTCAAAAATTCAAGTTTCTTGATTGATCTTGTTATTGTACATCCACACATATAAGTTATGCATAACTTCGTAGACTCGCATAACTCATGAATATTTGAATCATGGAGTTGAAGGAAATTTATCTACATGTTTAATTCTATATTTAAGTTTTCAGTCTATGATTATGAAATACATTATAAAAACGTAGATATTAAACAAAAACTAATGTTATAAAACAAATAGAATAAAAAAAACAAATATGTCCAAATCATACAAAGCTAGTAGAAGAAGATAGTAAATAGTAATATTGTATACAAATCGTTGGAAATTTCCAAGAAACTAAAAACTAAGATTGACATTGACTTTGAGATCGATGGCTAGAAATAGAATAATGACTTCTCAACCGATTACAATTCGAAATGAAACATACATTTTTTATATAATAAAACTATATCATACAAAGATGGTGACATGGATGGTGTCAGCTGACCCGTTCCGCCAACGTGGATGGTGACATGTAGTAGTAAAGAAAACACAAATTCATTTCATGCGAGTAGGTGTGAACGAGCAGAGTCTGAGTTGGCCTAAAGTTGTTATAGATGGGTTTAAATTCATTTTTTTAAATGGAAAACTTACTTAAGAGTAACCAAGTTTTCATCTATTATTCCACTAAGTTCAGTGTCGGTCCTGAAAATTTAAATGCTCCGGTCGAGCCGGAAAAAAGGTTCATACGGACAAAATATATAAACTGGTTTTTTTTAAACGATGATTAATGCGATTGCAATAAACATAGAAAAAATATAGTATGTTACATGACATACCATAATAGCTAACCGATGATTTGTGGTGGTTTCTAATTTCTTTATAAAAATTAAGGAGGGTCCAACCATTATAAAGATTAAAGATGACCCAACTATATTATAAAGATTAAATATAACCCAACCATTATAAAGATTAAATAGGGCCTAATATTATTAAAAATAATCCCAATATATTTTTAAGTTTTTATAAAAATGTTCCAATATATAAAATTTTATTAATAACCAGCTATAACCAGCTACTTACTTTAATGGAACATTTGTTGAAAGTTAGAGCCCACATAGGTGGTTCAACCCTATAACTCCAGTGTCCCCGGCCCACTCAAACGATCACCATTAGTAAGTCTATTTAAAGACAAATATTACTTTACTTAACCTTTTTTTTTCTAGAACATTAACTCACCCGGTGGGAGAGTGCCATGTGTACTTGAAAATTGTTTTCCCTTTTCAATCCTCATAGTATATATATTTTTTTGAATGACAAGTACCTGGATATTATAAGACTAGGTTATAGACCGTGTATAATAGAAAACTGAATATTAAATAATTTGTAAAAAAATTACAATAATGTGTATAATATAAATTACATAATTGTATAATGTGATAAAAAAATTAACATAAATGATGAATTTTTATTACATAGAACATGAACAAATGAAAGTACAATTACAATTCATAAGTCTCTAAACATTTCTTTGTAAACGAACCGAACCGAACCGAACGAATCCTTGTTCGTGTTCGTTCGTTAAGCATTGAACTTGTTCACGAACGGTTCACGAACACTAACCGAACGAAATTTCATGTTCGTGTTCGCTCATTAAGGAAATGGGTTTGTTCACGAACGTTACCGAACGGAGTGCTGTTTAGGAGTTTTGATGTCAACACTAATGCTTACATGATTTAGGATTGAGGGAAGCTTACATTATCTAGAATTGAGAACTTAGAAGCCCTAATCGAGTAATAGTGGATAGGGAAATGACGCATAAAAATTTTAAAAATTAAAGAATATAAAATATTTAGAAAAAATAAAATAGAAATATACAAAAATCTTAATGAACATCTTAAACAAACGAAAATGAACAAACATAAACGAACGTAAATGAACGAACGTTCACAAACAGCTTACCGAACGTTCACGAACACAATTGAACGAACGAGACCTATGTTCATGTCCGTTCATTTAGTTAATCGAACGAAATTTCTTGTTCATGTTCGTTCATTTATTAAACGAACGAACGTAAACGAACTTCCCGCCGAACGGTTCATGAACTGTTCGCTGAACGTTCAGTTCGTTTACAGCCCTATAAACGACATTTGTTTTTTTTTTTGAAATTTTACAATCTTTATCGAGTAACAATACTTTACATTCATCTCTACTTTTAATTCTGGACAATGTTACATACAGTTGACTAAGTGTAAACACTGGTTATTTGAGAAATAAACCAACCCTACATAGCGACTGTTCTTGACTTTTACTTATCGTCATGGAACTTACATTTCTTCCTCTTCACCACTCTTCAAGGCATTCTTTGCTATGACTTGAAATGCTTCTTCAACATTGATTCCTTCCTTGGAAGATGTTTCAAAATATGGAATGTTCCCTTCAACACATATAATTAAAGTATTAATTGCACTTTCTGCTCATAAGTTTACTTGAAAACAACTTGACTTTAGTCAACTAAGCATATATCTCAACCGTCGGCCATTTGGTGCAATAGTAGCCCCAAGACTTCTCATAGTGGAAGTCTTGGGTTCGAATCCTAACAACAACAAAAAAAGGGTATGTGCCCAGGTAAGGGGGTTTACCAGTTGGGGGTTCCTCCTGTGGTGGGCTAGATGTTCTAGGTGTTGCACCGGGGAAACCCAATTATCCTAGAATATCTAGCGTTGCCGTTCAAAAAAAAAACATATATCTCAATGGGGTGTGAAGAAATAAAAAACACATGTTAACTGAAGTCACTCCTTTGTTGGTCATACACTCGTCTAATTTGCTTAAACATACATCCTCATTCAATGAAATCACGGAAGTATGTAGCAAAGTGATACCTCTAGTTAAAGAATGTAAGAAGAAAAGAAAAATCCTTATTATAACTATGCTTACCACATTAGTCAAAAGGTAGTGACACCCAAAATCAAAGTCAATAAACCTTAAACCATGAATAATATGATCATATTTGACAGGCTAATATTAGGGTGAAAATTATATTTGTTTCGCAAAGAAAGTATTTTGGATCAACCCCACCCATACACACCCTCTTCTATCCGAACCCATTATGACCCATTAACAAAGTTGCATGGCCTGCCCATTTTTTCACCTCTAGTACATACATTAAGCAAGCGTACCTTTTTGAGCAAATAGATTGCTAACAATTCCAGAAATCTTTCATGGTTCTTTGCTGAAAGATCTGCATGAAAAGGTTTATAAATCAGTGAAATATGACGTTTATTTCATACGCCCTATTTGGGTTAGCCACAAATATCTGCAATAAGAGGTTTATAAATCAGTGAAATAAAAACATTTATGAATCCAACTCTTGTAAGTGGAAGTTAAGAAATTAAAATGTTGTAGAATTATGAAACATGGAAAACCAGATCACATAATGTGCTCCAAAACCTCAATTCGAGAAAGCGAAGCGCGATCATCAAATTTCTCATCCATGGTTACAGATTTCTATAACACAATTACACAAATTCAAAATAAAATAATTATCTTTCAACCACCCTAAATACAAACTCTAATCTAAACTCATAGTTGATATCCTATATTGGCTTGAGGCAAGTAATCAAGTCAAACAGTCAACAAAAATTCATAATGAAGTAACAATGCATACAGAGAAAATAAGTGAATGTTAACTGAATCGAATACATTTGCTCACTATCATTATGCAGCTCATCCCGCTATACAAATCAAAATGTAAACTAAACCGAATTTTATATCTCTTTTCATGAAAATGTTCTAAAATTATGGAACATTGAAAACCAGACTGCATACCGCGCTCCAAAAACAATTCAAGAAAGCAAAGCGGCTCGATCATCAAATTTCTCATCCATGGTTACAGATTCCTATAACACAATTACCCATTTTGACCCGTTTCCCTTCTCTTTATTACTTTTTATTTGTCTGATTAAGATACAACCCAACCCAACCCAACCCAACCCAGCTCAAACCAACCCAAACAGAGCCAAAATTGCCACATCTTTTATTTCCAAATACAAAATAAAAGATAACCAAATAAATAGATAAAAAAAAGTATGACAAAACTATTGATGCAAGAACATATGAGGTTGATCTACATTGTCATATTTTCCACGTTAACTAAAAGGAAAGACATTAATAAAAAGGAAGGATTAAAGATACCATTTTGGAAGCAAGTATGCCACCAAGAACACATGTGTACGGAATAAATGCATTCGTCAAAAGGTAGGTTTGAACCCGCATCTGTGCCTGGTTCTAGTAAGACTTGAATGCTAAAGTTGTCTTCTTAGAGAACTTCATGTCAAAACTATAATTACTGAATTCAAAATTTCACCTCAATTTCAAGTAAAGTTTTCATATTTTCAACTTGATGATACAAGTAAAGTTATGATTATTCAAATTGGGGACATAATTAAACAATTCAAACAACAAAAAGGAAAACATTTATAGGGCTTTGAGCGGGAGGATATAAAAGAAGAAAGAAGATGCTAACTGATTGCAATTTAATTGAGTTTGGAACCATGGAACAAATATTAAAATTAAATTTAACTTGCTGCAATTTAATTGGAAGTTTGAAATAATGGAAGCAAATGTTAAACTTTGAATAATCAATCAAACCTTGATATACCTGCGTAAATTTAATTGAAGATTTAGAGACGATTCACTCTGTAATGATATAGATAAACTTCGATCAGCCATAAACCCTGTGAATGACTAAATTCTGATTAGATTGGAGTTCATGAATCGGGACAAACAATTTCTTACATATTGTTTCATTTGAACAATTGTAATCGCAATTAATATGGTGCTGACACGTATAAGAAATTGTAATCATTTATTAAGTTTAAGATAATTATGGGTAAACCGTTTGATCAGGTCACATACCGTTTTTTTACTGTGACCCGGATTCGAACTGGTGACCTCCTAAGTCACTGGGGTGCCGCTAGGACAAGTTTTCCTTCCTTAACTTCCTTTCATTAATTTTTTTTAAAACGTAATACGCGGTTTTTTATCAACGTTAAGGTATAATTTTTATTAAAAAACGGAGCTATATTTAAATTCGATTTTCTTTTTGCGATCGTGCACTATAGCGAGTTTGCGTTTCGACATAAGTTTTATCCACCCAAATGAGCCGACACTGATAGCGACCAGACTCCCACAGCGAAACTAGTTCACGTTTATTACGTAAATTTTTTTATGAAATTAAATTATAATTTAAAGGAAATTATTAATTCCAATAAATATTTGTATGATGTTTAATTTCTAATTCTGTGAGTGTATTTTTAAATGGGAAAATGTAAAAAAACAATATTCCATCTTAAATTTGTATGGTCTTGATTTCCATTTTTTATATATTTATAATTTCTCCATGTAATTACTTGTATAAGCAAGTATAAATAATTTAAACTTTAAGAGAATTATAGGTGTTCATCTTCTTTGTTTGAAGTTCCTTGTGAATCTTTGCTCATTCCCTATTGACTTCCTAAAAATCAACTGGGCATTAGTGAGCATCTTCTGCATATCTATTACCCATTTGGTTAATTTCACTAACCTAACTTTTAAACTAACTCTAATTATGTCTACTTATAATATGGAATTCCTTTTATCCCAATTGGATATTTAGTATTGAACTTGGACCCCTTTGAAATCAGAACTTGCATAGTCATATTTGATTCAAATCTCATTTACAATATTGAATCGCAAAAATACTAAGAAACATAGCGGCTCTTTCACTGACCTCGATGGGACGGTCGAAGCAACATTATTGTAAATTTAGTTACAACCGTGATAAGGTTTTTAATTATATTAAAGGATACAAAAGGAGCAAGAATGGTGATTGAAGAGTACAAAAGCACTATCGAATATCATGATGAACGATTGAAAATCATGACGAGCGTTTGAAGAATCGTAAAGTCTTAAACGATGATTATAGGAAATTATGTTATTTAAGGCCTAATAAAAGAAAAATCAATATGTGTCTAAAAGAAAAATTAGTATTTTATGAAATATTATCAAAGAAGGATATATATGAAATTTAAAGTTTATTTTGAATATATATTTAATAAGATTTGTAGGAAGATAGATAAAATTATTCCTTAATAATACAAGTAATTTTTAAGGATTTTTATTATTCTTGAACAATATTTTAAACACCAACTTTTAAGACTTTTCACAAATTATTACCATTTAAAGTTCAAAAATATGTTTAGATATCAAATCATGAATTTGAAGGTTTGTTAAGAAAATATTGTTGAAGAATAATAAAAATCCTTAAGAATTTGAAAATTTCTTGTATGAATTTGAAGGTTAGTTAAGAAAATCACAAATGCTCCAACCGTAAATTGGTACCAGATTCGTAAAGATTTCCCTAAAAATATGCAAATATTTAAATTCCTTTTTTTATCGTCTTGTTGAAATTAGCCCCAATTTTTTCGCACGAACCCTAATCGATAAATCCCACCAATCAATCATCTGTTCTTCTCATGAATCTGAAATTAAATCCTGATTCTAGGTTTAAAAGTTTCGAATTTTGAATAGCGATGGATGCGCATTCATCTCACTTAACGGCACCACTCCGATCACGTAGCTCACAGTCTCCGTCGCCGTCACACTCCGCCTCTGCTTCCGCCACCTCCTCCATCCACAAACGGAAGCTCAGCGCGCCTGAAGACCACGCGCCACCCTTCCCTTCCTCCTTCTCCGACACTCGCGATGGCGCGCTTACCTCAAACGACGATCTCGAGAGCATCAGTGCACGCGGTGGCGCTGACTCCGACGACTCCGATGAATTCGAGGACGTTGTTGACGACGAGGAGGAAGAGTACGACGATTCTTCGATGAGGAACTTCACCGCCTCTCGTTTGGAGAATAACGTTGGGCCTACCGGGAGAAACACGAAGCCGAAGACGGAAAATCCGGTGAAGGTTGAGCCTTCTGAGGTAGGGAAGGACGGAGGTTCCGCCGCGGTTGGTACTGCGGCGGTTTCCACTCCGTCTGCGATTCCAGGGCTGGTGGCGAAGGATGATACAGTTAAAAGTATATTTACTGAGAATTTGCAGACGAGCGGAGCCTATTGTGGGAGAGAAGAGAGTTTAAAAAGAGAGGTAGTTCAATTCAGTTATGCTTTTGATTTATCTTATAGTTGTATATTTAGTGAAGCAAGTTATTGATATATGCAGGAGGAAGCAGGAAAGCTCAAGTTTGAATGCGTATCAAATGATAACATTGATGAACACATGATTTGGTATCCACTTGACCAATGGTTCTGTATGTGAAGTTATGTATATAGGAAGACTTGTAGTTTTATGTGGTTTAAATGGAAGTTTCTGAAAAATATGTAGGGTGCTATGCGCAATAGTGAAACATTTATAAATTAGTGCTGTCTCAGGTTTACAGTATTTGTAACAGGTTAATTGGATTGAAGAATATATTTGCAAGGCAACTGCCTAACATGCCTAAGGAATACATTGTTCGTCTTGTGATGGATAGGTATGGGGTCTGCTATATGTTGTGTTTTCTTTATAGTAAATAAGTTCAATAACTTGACTAATATTTATGGAGGGAGACTATTCCAAACATAAAATCATAATATTGGGCGACATTGACTGATATGTAGAAAAAGTTCGATTAAAGATTACAGAAAAAACGGAGAGGAGTGAGGTGTCATATGATGTGGCTGTATTTTGCATTTACAGTTTATACTGGAATACATCTGTGTGTGTCCTATTTAACATCTGATTGTATTAAATGATTCTCCTAGGTTTGTTTGCTTTGTTTTACTCATAAGCTAGATCATTGCTGGATTTGTTTTTCTGATGTTTTACGTGGTTCTTAGTTCTTACATTTTCTTTATAATTATACTTGAACTGTAAGAATACGATAAATGACGATGTAATGTTATTTGATGCAGAAGCCACAAATCTGTAATGGTTATCAGGCGCAATACTGTTGTTGGTGGAATTACATACCGCCCTTATCACAGGTAGAAATGCTACATGTGTGAGTGTGAGATGTTTTACTTTTGTTTTCTATTTGGAAGGAAGAAGGTACTTTCTGAAAAAGTAGACGTGGCAAAATATTAGCTGATAAGGAAACAAGTCAAATGGATCAAACGTGTTGAAACCTGAAAGTCAACCAATTTGTATTTTATTGTATATTGAAAAGAAATTATGATTATTAATAAATATGATTTTTGTAGTTATACTTTACACTTCATTTATAAAGAAGTTAAAATTCTTTTTGACATGGAGTGCTTCGGGATTCCCAAGCCGAACTGTACCAAAGTTAGCTGTTTTAAACCTGTTACGCACCACCCGTTTTTCCACCTTAAAAAGGGACGCTACTCTTTTCGGTTGATGATATTTTTCTTTCTTCTTGAGGCTACTTGACTGCACTCCAACCTAGTTTGTAAGTTATATTCTTATATTGTGTTCATCTTAAAATTTTCTTGTAATCTCCTCATTTCAGTTTCCTTCAGCCACAAGTTTATGAAATTTTCTCTGTCCTAGTTACGTGTGTAATACTGTATTTTGATCTGTTATAGCGGTGTATTTCCGAGGTTTAGATATCAAAAGTTGTGCATTTACGGTCTCTTAGAGATCAAAAGATGTGCATTTATGGTCTCTCAGATCAAAATATGTGAATTTATATACTGTTTTTCATGCTTTTTTTATATTTAACTTGGTTCTTTGTGTTTGTTTATGTGGCATTTTAGCCAAAAGTTTGGAGAGATAGCTTTTTGTGCAATCACGTCAGATGAGCAAGTAAAGGGTTACGGCACTAGATTGATGAATCATTTAAAAAAATATGCACGCGATGAGGATGGGCTTACTCATTTTCTAACTTATGCAGATAACAATGCTGTTGGTTATTTTAATAAACAGGTTAGACAATTTTTATCCACTCCGTAAAATACTTATTTTACTTTTTTTTTTTTGCAAAGCAGACTTGTATGTTCAAAATAATTTGCTTCATGTATGTTTTGTGTTACCCTCAAGTTATAAGTTTTTTGTACATGTTTTTACTATTTGAAAAAACCTTTCCAATATGTTTTTAGCATTGGAGTAGAAGACTTTTTTTTTGACATGGTAAAGAAGGGTTTTTGTAGTAAAACCTGTTACTGTATTATAATAATTTTACTATTTTTAACTGAAATTTTAATTTTATCTCTTCTCTTAATGGTGATTTTCCTTTCACTCTCTTGTCACGTATATTTTTTTTCAGTTCACCCAGTTTATTAGATATTCAAAATAAAAAGTGAAGATTTCTTGTTATAACAAAGAAGTCATTTAATAGATATCATCAACATATTATACTGACACCAATGTCAATATTAACATAAACATCATATAAGTTTTTTACATTTCAGGAGGTTTGTGAACCTTCTTTTAACAATGTAATTATATTTTTAAAATTAACTTACCTAATAATTAAAACGTTAATTTAAAAAAGAAAAGTTTTTCTACAAGCCTTTGCATCTGAGGAGGGTTTTAAAGACAGGTTTCTGAAAATAAAAGTTTGTGGAAATTTGATGTGGCAAAATGGCAAAATCCTTTTAAGAGGTTTGCCATTGGTATACTCTTGGTCAAGTAATATCATTGTAGTGAACTAATTAAAACATGTGTGTATCCACCTGTAGGGCTTTACAAAAGATATATTCTTGGAGAAAGAACGGTGGCATGGGTATGTTGTATATCTGAAATTTTAAAGGCTCATGCATCTTATGCAGCTGTATTAAAAACCATATGCTCTCTCTCTCTCTCTCTCTCTCATCTAAAGTCTGTGGTACTTCATATAGATTTTAGATACCCAAGCGATAGGAGCTTTTCATTTACAATATACTTGATATCAGCCCTTGCCCGTTGATAGATTTTTCTGTGTTCATGTTTTTAATCAATATTAGTGTTATTTTTCCTCTATAGGTATATAAAAGATTATGATGGAGGGATTCTTATGGAATGTAAAATTGATCCAAAGCTTCCATACACTGATTTATCAACCATGATTCACCGTCAGAGGCAGGTAAAATGAAAGGACCAGAATAATATTTTTTTGAAAATAATGGAAGTACAAATGGGGCTGCTTTCAAGAGGCATCCAGCTCTCCAAACTGACCTAATTTCAGAAAGTAAATTCTATTTAGTGATGTTTAACTTAACCATATATCAACATCCAAATCAAACACAGTAAACCATTTCTTAATTCCTGTTTATAGAGTTATGTAATTGTGAATATAATATTGTTACCTATTATTATCGTGGAACGCTGTCATTGTAATTGCCTATTCATGTAACATCATGAGGATGGGGATAGATTACTAATCTTGTTTTTACTAATTTTGGGGTCCCATGTGACAATGTCTGTCCAGATTCTGGTTTTAACGGAAGATTTATTGCTTTCTTTAAATATTTCTTAAATCAAGATGGTGAATGGAAGTAGTTCAGTAAACAAAAGAAAGCAGAAAACCTGATTTATTTTTGCACTTGTAACATGTACAATTTTTTTATGAATCTTTTTGTTTCATTTTGTATTTCAGGCAATCGATGAGAAAATAAGAGAGCTCTCAAACTGTCACATTGTGTACCCTGGTATAGATTTCCTAAAGGTATGCTCATGGTTAATTACCACTTCACCATCTAGAAGACGCATTTATTTCTGGAAAGCAGTCATTTTTTCATGTGTAATATATACTTGCGCTTTGTTTACCAGAAAGAAGCTGGAATTCCAAAAAGGATCTGTAAACTTGAAGACATTCCTGGGTTGAGTGAGTTCTTTGATCCTTGCTGTTATAGCACTTTGATAAATATTTAGTGAAATTTCTGAGTCTTTTGTTTTTTTTAGTTTTATATCATTTCGGCTTTTTTTTCCTTTAGGAAATGTTTAATAAGAGAGAATTCGAAAACTTAGTAGTAATGTTAGACAATCAAAATCACCAAGTGAGGATTACTTATTTTGTTTTAGAGGATCTCTCTCTTCAGATACAAAACATACGTTCTGTCTATTTTTTTCTTAGAGGTAGCAATTTATACCCATTGTATTTTGAATGGGTTGATTGGGGTTATGTTTCATTTCTAATGGGTCAAAACAGTAATACATTTTCTAAATCATTTTGTTCAAAAGTTGTATATCATTATTGAAGTAGTATATTTTCTCTTAAAAATATTTTGACACTTTAATTGTTCATAAAAGAATTATAACTTTTGGACAAATTATTCCCAGTCAACTGTCAACCCCACCTGTTTTGACCAGTACCAGTTTCCACGTCTAATTCTGATATTGAAAATTGTACATCTTGTAGCTTGTTGGTAGTATGGTAAAATAATATCTAATATAATTTTCAGTATTATGTTTTATTTTGTGAGCTTACCAACTGAAATTGAACTACAGGGGAAGCCGGGTGGACTCCTGACCAATGGGGACACTCTCGCTTTAAATATTTCAATGCTTCTCCAGATGGTACCTTAAATCAAAAGTTGACTGGATTCATTCGTTCCATTTTAAAGGCAAGTTTGTTAATTTAGTTTCATTCTGAAGTTTTATCAAGACAAAATCCTTACTTAAATGAAAAGAATCATTACTTCTTAAATATTATAGCCACACGCATTTTGAGCCTGTTGCGGTGGTGCAAGAGAATGATCGTTAATATACCAGGATCTTTATTCTTAATATGTTCTGATTAGATTGGGCTATTTCAACCTGTTAATGCGAAAATTGGTTAAAATGTGCTATGTTTGATATTAGATACCCAATAATTGGCAAAACTAAAATTTAGCTGAAAAGTAAACGGGTCAAACGATTCAGAAGTCACTCATAGCTTACACAAGTGTTCACAAACTCCTAAATTGCTCTATTTAAAAAGTTTTAATCATTAATGTAGTAAATACTTCTTGTAGTCATAGTTAATATATTAATTACCGTCTGTTAAAAGTAAAACAAATGACAAAAAAGGTGTGGGTGTGTCACGACTCAATCAGACCTGTTTTTGACCCGTCCTAAATTTTTTTGACCCGTTACTCAACTTACCCGTTTTATGACCTTATTCATTATACAAATTAATCCATAGTTTTTTTATCTTATGAAAAGAATTTGATGTAAGCAGGCATTGGTTGACCATGCTGACGCTTGGCCTTTTAAGGAACCTGTTGATGTTCGTGATGTTCCAGATTATTATGACATCATCAGAGATCCCATGGGTAACTGCTATTATTCTATCCAATATAACATTCAACCACAAATTTTGTGTATGTATATTTTAGATATTTGATTAATTGTAAATCAAAATTCAAACATTGAAAAATGTGTGTACGAAAGTTTTTACGCGTTTACGAAAAATCCACATTTGTTAACATGGAAACTTGAGAAAACCAAAATATTATGTTCTCTTGGTTTATGATCTAAAACAAGTAAATCCCTAATCTACCCTAATTAAGTTTATATGCAACTAATTATTAAATATTTTCATTAATGTAAATGTTTAACACTAATGAACGTTTAACTGATTGTAGATCTTAAGACTATGTCAAGACGGGTTGAATCTGAACAATATTATGTAACACTGGAGATGTTTATTGCTGATGCAAGGAGGATGTTTGCCAATGCTAGAACATATAATTCTCCGGAAACCATTTATTTTAAATGTTCCACCAGGTAATTCATTTTATTTCAGATTTTGTTTATTTGTTATGTGTATATGCGTGATGGTGGGTGATACTTCATACATGTTTATACATCTTTTTCTTGTAACTAAAATAAAAGGCGACGGTTTTGACCCGTTTGCTTATCATGAATAGGTTGATTGCGGTTGTCTTATATCTCAAACGGGACAAATTAAAAACAAAATTTTAATTTTTAATGCATACAACATCATTTTATTCAAAGATTTGGATTATATTTTGTTAATTTTGTTTTTGTAATAAGAATTATTGAATTAATTATTAGCTATTACCAAGCAAAATCAAGACAGATGGTAAAAAAGTTTTACAGGTTACCCCACCCAAGTCGTGGGCCGGCGGGCCGCTTTTTAGTAGGGGTTTAAAAACGAGCCTGAGTCTAAGCTCAAGCTAGAGTCGTTTATTGTTATTTAATATTTAATTATTTATTTAAATACATATATGATTATTTATATACATATTATATATGTATTTGCATGTTTTATTCTTATATATATATATATATAACAAAATATATATTATTAGTTATTTTTATGATAATTTTTATATAGTAACAATTATTATTTGAATATATTATATATTTAACATATTAAACAAAAATGGTATAATAATTGGCCTATTTAGGCTCGTGAGCCTAGTATAATATTGGCCGGAGATCGATATGTGAAGTTGAGGCTTGAACTCGTTTATTAAATGAGCTCCAATATAGGTTCGATATCGTTCAAGCTCGGCTCTATTCGAGTTTTTTGAGAGCCGATCTCGATTGCTCACGAGTGATTCGGCCTGTTTACACCCCTACTTTTTACCCTACCAACCTATGTTGCCCACCTTCAATATTATTATTATTATTATTTTCATTTGTTCCAATGTGTATTAAGAGCTGAAATTTATTATGCAGGCTTGAAACGTTCTTCTCGAGCAGAGTTCAGGCGGGTGTTCAATCGTTTCTGAAAATTCAGCAATAAGAAATGAAATCGAAAGATCCTTCGGTATAGCGCAGTGGTGTTCATTTGTTACGTTTATTTCATATTGCAGTTTAATTTATATTGAACATGACTATATATGGACAAAGACACCGGTCCTGTGGGACCAGACTGGTTTAAGTTTAGAACTGCAACAAAAGGTCTGGTTTGGGCCTGTGCATCCATTATCTGTCCAACCAGGCCCGGTCCTGAACCATTACCTTTTTGGCGTCTATAAAAGGATTGGATGACTTTGCTAATTATGGTTAAGGGTGCACATTTCGGTTTCCTTTCCCCAAACCATTTTGTGTTCAAATCGGTTTGGTTAGGGGTGCACATTTCGGTTTAAAACCCATTTCTGGTTCGGTTGGGTTTTGACCGGTTTCAATGGAGGGGTTTACAAAGCGGTTTCAACCAAATTGGTTTTCAAAATTCAAGTCGGTTTCAACGAAATTGGTTTTCAAAATGGATTTGCTTCGGGTTAAAAACTGATTGCGGTTTTGGTTTTCAAAACGGTCTTGGTTTGGGTTAAAAACCAGTTCGGTTCTCAAACCTGTTTTTTTTGGCGCCTCTAAAGTTTAAACTATGGTATTTGCAAGTTTAGTTGTAAGCTTTAAAAATGAGCGAGTTTAATTTTATAAATATAGAAAATTCGATAAAATTGAATTATTTTTGGTTTCTAAATTTGTTAAAACTTTTAAGTTTCACTAAGAAAAAAAAAGAGTTTAATAAGCTTATATAAACGAACATGCGTGCTTCTCGTAGAAGTTTGGTTCTTTTTAGCCTACGCCACGCCGTAAGAGTTTGGTTGTTATCGGTTCGGGGTGTGGCGTTAGACATCCGTTCCGATAATACCAATACTAGGCCATGATGTTCAGTCATAATAGGTTCGGGTCTTCGTGGTATCAAAATAATACTTGATTTTGAATAGAACTTAGTTTTTTTTTATATATTTGAATGTTGATGGAAAAAAAAACGGTGTATCCCGTTTTAAAAAAGGTTAACCAATGTATGTTCTTATAGAAAAACGGAACTAATACAAAAGTAAATGGGCTATAAGCGTAAATTACATCTACTATAAGGGTGAAAAAAAATATTTAGCAAGTTGTTTGCTAGGTTCGGCAACTGCTATTTAATAGTTTATGTAATGTTCCTGAGATAAATTTGAGAATAACTGTCAACATAATTTTATTAATGTTAGTGAAAACCGTTGTGATGTTCTTATTTTTATATGCATTTCAATATAAATTTTTTTCAAAACGAGTTTTTGTTATAATGTACAAGTCATTGCAAATAATAACATACAAGTCGTCGAAGATGTTTCAAGGATTCGTTTTTTGTAGTTTATTTATGTTTTTCTCTCACAACCTTTAAAATGTTATATTTTATAAAATTTTGGATTTGCCTTTTCGACATGCTTATTTTTATCAACGTTTCAACGTGAATTTTTTCGCGAAATTAATACCAGTGTATATGTCATTGAAACCGAACCATACAAATTTTAACAACTAGTCACACCGTTTGGGTTTCGCCCGCCAGTTATATATGAAAAATAGGGGGATAATTATCTATTTATATAGAATATGTAGGGAAAATCAAGAGGGTTTTTGGGCAACTATTTCTTCACGTGGGTATCCTTCTGGTATGGTCGGTTGGACGAAAACCGGCTACATAAACTATCTTGTTGAGTACATTTGAACTACATCTAATTGTACGGTTTTGAGTTAGATAGATGGTTGGACTAAATTTTCAAAAAAAGTTGATGTGTTCTATTTTTTCTTTCAATATCTCCTTTACCAATTATTTTAATGTTTAGTTTAGGCTTCATATTTATATATTCTAGACTTTATATTTTGTTAATACCACAAATTAATACCAAAAGACAAAGTATAATCATATTTTGTTTTAAATTAGTTATATATGTTCTAAATTTTCAAATTCTTTATACGTTAGATGATGTTAATAATGATCCAATCAGTAGACTGGTAAGAAGGTTGGTCGGATAACTGATCTGAACAAGCACATCCAATAAAATATCATTCAAAAGTAGGGTATTAGAAGGATGAGATAAAGGTAAACCTTACATCTATCTCAAATGATAAAAAGACCGCTTCTAAAGAGACATGTGACATCTCTAAAAATTGTATGATTCTAGTTTCGTGTAATCTTACGTTGATTTAATGTACGAGCCTTGTTTTGCCCCATTTTATTTAAGATCAAGACTTTAGTAGACTTAGCTTAGACATATTATAAAAAGACTTGTTTGTTTTATTTGGTGTATTTGTTCTGAAATACTGATGTAATAACTATTTGATCTTAATAGTAAATTTCTTTTGATCATGTGTGAGGATTCAATTTCGTCGCCCCCTCGTGTTTCCGCCTTGGCGGGGTGTGACAAGACACTTGGTTGATCCGATAACCAATCAAATTATGAAAACAATGTTTTTAGCTTTTAAAGTGAACATGGAGTAACACGTTTTGTGGTTTATGATAACGTTACTAAAAGATGCAAAAACATCCACATAATAATTAACAACTTAAAATGCCTTTGAAAATGATCGAGACGTACAAGACAGATGGCATATTTAATGGATGTAAATGTGAATCTAGTCATCATATTAATTAAATTAATATGGAAAGATATATATGACCAAATAAACAAAGGTCCAAAACTAAGAATTTCAAATCACCAATAAATCATGTGATAAGATTCGTGCATTAATGCCTCATCCACCACATCCCAACAATTCTCATCCTTCATAATCGAAGTTTGAATTTCAACATATTCTATGTTTCCATTAAACTATGCGATCCTTTAAACATTTATCTACTATTTGAGGATGGTAAAATAACCTAAATTTGATGGATAAATATGAAATTAGAAACATTCAGAACGATCGGATATGAGACCGAGTATATAATCAATTTTAAAATTTTACGTGTATTTGGGTACGGGTATAGTGCTAGGTGATACTTGGCAGATTACCCGAACTCGTCTATCATAATCAAACCAAATATTTAAATACATCATATAATTTTAAAATCTTGAAATTGTTATAATTACACGTGGTTGAGTATATGACATTTCAAGTCTATCTATTTTTTAGGTGAGTGTTTAAGATCAAATTTCAATAATGATTATTTTAATGGATAAGTTTTAACCACACAGGACTATATATAATGAGTAATAGTTATCCAACTTATATGAGAACTTATTGCAACTTATGAGGGCCATAATTGTAACTTAAAAATTATGCTTAAATGGGTTATAAAACATGCCACTATGGTAAGTATGGAAGAGGCATTATTGCACATAGTCGTTAGTAAACTTTGGATCCTTCATTGTTCATTCATAAAAGACAAATTGATATTGGTATTGGTATTGGAACTTAAAAAACTCAACAAATTCTAGATAAACATCTTACCTAGCCTTACGTTCCAAAAAAAACTCAACAAATCACAAAAATCATTCAAATATCCATAAATTAAAACCCCAACTTAGATTATGCTTTATATAAACATCATTAAACTATATAAAGAAAAAAATACATGATCATATGTACATATCTTTTTTTTCCTTAAATTTTCCTCTTTGGTTGTTTATTTCTTGAAAAAAAACCTATAAAAAAAACACTCAACTCTCTATAACATCACAACTTTTCATGATTCTAAGTCTTCTACAAGAAGTAAGAAACATATCCCATGGTACATCTCCAAGAAGCATCCAATCACCATCTTTATCTTCATAAGTAGGTGCGTACTCAGACTTGTACCCTTCCCTCTCAGAGTACAACCCTATAATGCACTTAAACATTTCTTCCAAACCCTTCAATAGTTCTCCATAGCTTTTGTACACTTTTAGATCAACTTTCCTCAAGTATGGAGCTCCATCCATGCTTACTTTTACATACATCCCAGATCCCATCTCCGGTTCACTTTTCTTCCCTTGAAGTATGTTTTTCCGGTAAGATCTCACCGGCGGCCATCCCACAACTTGTGCCCTGAAAACCATTCAACAACTCACATCATCAACCATGCAAGTGCATGTGTATAATTAGATCTTGCATGGGTTTTGTAACTTACTTGGTGGGTGGTGGAGATCTTGATGAATATTCCATCTCCGGTGCGCTTCTTTTGTTGGTGTTCACCGGAGAAGTTGTTAACTTTATCTCCGGCAACCCTAATCTTAGTTCGGTTGCTTCAAAGTTAATTAGATCCATGCCTCTTGTGGAAATGAAACAAAGATATATCCAAGTTTCTTGATTTCCCGGCAAGTTTCTTGATTTTCCGGCGAGTTTCTTGATTTTCCGGCGAGTGATAGAATTTAGAAATTGTTTTTGTGGGTTGATTTGTTTGTGAGGGAAATGAGTTTTATATAAAAGATTAGGGTTGGGACATGATTTAGGTGACTTATTCTCTTTGTGAATGAATGTGACAGGATGATGCCCACTCTCACCCCGACATTTATGCATTAAAGTCAAAAGCTTTAATTAAAGAAGATAAAAGGTTATAAAAATAGGAAAATCATCAAAATAAATAGCCATTTGATCAATTTCATTTTCAAAAACAGCTATTGACTTTTTTTTTACCAAAATAGCGAAATTTTGCTATAATATTTCACCGGAATTAAATTATTTTTTTTAATTCTGTGGGTCCGAATGGCGATTGGGTGTGGCGAAATTTTTGAAAAACGGTGAAATTTTTAAAAAATGGCGAAAATTTATGAAAAGTGACGAAAATTCAGATAATCAAAATTTTGGGAGGCGAAAATTTATGGTAATTTTTTAATCATCATTTATGATGGATCAAAATTTTCGCCATCAGGCAAAAGAGATTCCAAAATTTTAATCATTTTAATCATATTCCAAAATTTATGAAAATTCAGCGAAAATCTATACTATCTAATAAATAAAGATTTTCTTGCCACATGTCGCCACTATATTCATCATCATCATTTTTTCCCGGCTCTCTCTCCTATTAAATACATTTCCATCTTTTATTAATAACAATATATTTAAAAAAATACTAATTATACTAATAAAATACATTTATTTAAAATATCTTTTATTATAAAAAACTTTGAAATCTAATTATTTAACTTTTACTTTCAATCAGTTAGTAATGAAAGTCAAATTATATTAAATAGTAATTAACGTATTTTCAAAACCCAATTATATATTAATTATTACATATTTTAATTTTTGTTTTTTATCCTTAGCATATGTAATACATTTTTACACCTGTAAAATATATATATAAAGATTTTAGGATTTTATGTATGATATTTTTCAACCCGTGTGTAATACACGGGGTCTAAGCTAGTTAATCATTATAACCAAAATACTAAATTTTTTTATTAAAATTATATTTTATTATTTTAAAATTTTATTCGTGTTTTTAAATAAAAATTATATTTTATTATTTTATATTAATGGCGAAATAAATATATTAATGGCGAAAATTTAAAAATTTTAAAAAATAATAATATTTTAAGGAAAATGGGGAAAAATTAATAATATTTTAATATTAAAAATTAAATTATAATTTAATATTGAAATTGCGAAAATATTCCATATTTTTTTTAGTTTTTTTTACTGAAATTGGCGAAATTTTTGAATTCGCCAATTTCCTACATTTTATTAGTTTTTTTTTACTATAAAACGAATTTCGTTGATAAACCAACATTTTATTAAATTCGCCAATTTCCCCAATTTCAAAAATTGGTTATTAAATTGGTAATATTGGAAACTAATAAAGAAAATTAATTGTTAAATTTTGGTTATTAAATTCCGTCAATTTCGCAAAAATTAATTTTGGAATATTGGAAACTAATATTTTATTAAATTCGTCAATTTCCCCAATTTTAAAAATTTCACCAATTTTAGAAAAATTAATTGGTAATGTTGAAACTAATAAAAAAAATTAATTGTTAAATTATAATAATTTAAATTTTTTTTATTAAAATTTAAAAATAATATGATCACTTGATATTAAAAAAAATTAATAATATTTTAATAAAATTCAGAATATTAGATAATTTTAATAAAATTCGGAGAAAAATCAAAAATGGCGAAAATAATATTTTAATAAAATTCGGAATAATAAAAATTAATTTATAATTTAAAAAACAAAATGGCAAAAAAATGCCATATTTTTTCGCCGGAGAAAAAAAGGCGAAAATTAGTTATTATTTATTTATTTTTTAGCGAAAATTCAAATAAAATTTGGTGATTTTTTTTATTTTTGGCGAAAATTTGCCTCAAAATTTCGCTGATGGCGAAAATTTGGCCATTTTGACAAATGGCATCATCCTATTGGTTGGCTATTTTGGTAAAAAAAAAAAAGTCAATGGCTGTTTTTAGAAATGGAATTGGTCAAATGACTATTTTGGTGATCCTCCCTATAAAAATACTATTTTTTTTCTTTTTTTTATAAAAAGTGGGACCTTTACAAAGGATTAGCATTTAGTAACGACATCTAGGATCTTTTTTATCTTGTTATAAAAGTAGAGTTTTCAGAATTAAATTCTGAATTCACATCTTTGTTTATGATTCTTTCCTTTATACTTTCTCTCTAGCTTTTTGCTAGGGTGGTTGGGTTTTTATTAATATATTTGTCCGTTTTCAAAAAAAAAGTAAAATTTTCGTTTTCTCAAATAGCAAGTTTAAGATGCTGAATTGGAAAAAAACTTATTTTATTTAATATATAATTTTTTTTTCCTAATAACCAATAACATTTAATATTTAAAAAATCTGAATACATGTTTTTTTGTCTATATACTTTATTTTAGAGAACTTATTTTTTAATAAAATCTATATCAAAATATAAAATAAAACTATGTGTCTTGATTTTCTAAAATTTTTAATAATATATATTAAAAAATTGATTTCTTAAATAATCTATACTATAATATAAATAAAGGTTTTTGTATGCCATATGTCGCCACCATATTCAATCTCATTATTTTTTTTCCGTCTCTCTCTCTTATTAAATGCACCCATATTTTTTTAATAAATTACTAATTATACTAATAAAACACATTTATTTTAAATTATCCTTAATTATAAAAAAACTTTGAATTCTAATTATGTAATTTTTATTTTCAATCAAATAGTAAATGAAAGTCAAATTATATTAAATAGTAATTAAAGTATTTCCAAAACCCAATTATATATTATTTTTTACATATTTTGAATTTTGTTTTATATCCTTAGTATATTTATAGTAATACATTTTTACACCTGTAAAATACATAAATATAATTTGAGAAATTTATGTATTGATATTTTTCACCCGTGTGTGTTACACGGAGTCTAAGCTAGTGAATTCATATAAAATAAAATCAAACAAAACTACGTGTCTAGATTTTCTAAAATTGTGCTGAGATAGTAGGAATTGAATTTATTTCATTTAATTCTAATAACTTAATTCTTTTCTGATAACATTTAATATTTAAAATATCTAAATACAAGTTTTTTTTGTGTATATACTTTATTTTAGATAGAATTTATTTTTTAATAAAATTTATATCAAAATATAAAAGAATTAAACAAAACTATACGTCAAAATTTTCTGAAATTTTGTATATCATATATTAAAAAAAAAATTATCCAGTTTTAGTTTTGTGATTAGAAGTAGAGGTGAATAAAAAACCGAACTAATCGAACCGTAAACGAATTAATCGAAAAAACCGACCCAAATTAAAACCGACAGTTTAGGTTTTGTATTTTGTAAAAACCGAAAATTACGGTTTAGATTCGGTTTTATAGGTCCCGCTGAATGAATAAAAGAACCCATACTTCATTGATGCTTTATTTTATTTTTTTATTATTTTTTTTAACGGCGTGGGCTCAACTGGTACGTCCCACCAGGGGAGGCTCGTACATTAGTCTACCCGAACATCCCTCAAGAAATTCGAAATCTTTAGAGGATGTTCCTAGTTTTTATGAAATGCACATTACAAGATTCAAATACATTACCTCCATTAAGGGGAAACCCTTTGGGAAAACACTCTGACCACGAATACAGAACCTTGATGGCCATTGATGCTTTATAGGTCCCACTTTTTTAAAATGAAATTCGTAAAATAAGACATTTGGTTGGGGTCAGATGCGGGTGATACAGGGAACATACCCAAGACAGGTTGTATGGAAATCTGTGGTCCAACGGCTGTGATGCGCTGTTCGTTTTGCTTTCCAGGCATTAAATCCTTGACGTTGGATCACTGAGTGGGGAGAATACCATGTGATTATGTCTACAAAGATGGTGACATTGGCCATGTGTGGACTCTCATTGGTGCTACCCCTCATCAAAAACTCTCTTCATTTCATTTTTATAACATTACTAGTCTATATGCCCATGTGACACATGGGTTGAGAAAATAATAATAAAACATGCAAGCAATTCAAATAAATCATATATAAAAGATAAAATTCAAAAAATTATAAGTATTTCTAATGGCACATGGGTTCGATAATGAAAACCATATAATTCAAAAATGTGTAAATACTTCTTATAACTAAAATTACAGATTAAATGAAAAATAAAAAGTTTTACTTATAATTCACGACAGCTACGATACTGCTTTTTCAGGTATACTCCTGAAATATTCCCATATAAATGTTGCAGTTTTCACATGAAATTCAAAAATATCATAAAGTTTAAATAATTTAACTATAATATCAACAAATACCTTTCTTTGTTGTAGGTAGTACACGATTCTTCATTCCCTGTGTGTAAGGTGCCTAATCCCATAACACAAATTAGATCATAATATAATCAAACATATTTAAAGATTCTTTCACAAACGGCTTATTTTACCCGTTGAAAAGTAATCTGGTCAAACGATTCAGAAGTCACTCATAGGTCGTTGTATATTATTATAGTAAAAATTTTAAATCAAATAGAACTCTTTGATGAAAGAACTTTTACCATTTAATTTTTACTTTTCACCTTAAATCAGAAAACAAAATGAACTTGTATAACATGGTTGTTGAAGATGACACATTCCTTCTCTTTTCTGCTTCTGTACTCTATGTAATGAAATAAGTTGTCCACCAGCCAAAAAGACCATACAATAATTGAAACACAATTCCTGGGGTTACGGTTTGACATTTTATTCTAAAATAACCAAACTAATCAATTCTAAATAACCAAACTAAACTAATCAATAAAGCCAAATAATCAAACCGAATGAGTCTAAATTTATAAAATAACCAAACCAAACTAATCAATAAAACCAAATTAATCTAAACTAAACAAACCAAATTAATCTAATCAATTTATCTAAATTTCTAAAATAACCAACCCAAACTTATCAATAAAACCAAATAAACAAATTAATCTAAATAACCAAACCGAAATAATGTAATCTAAAGAACCAACTTACATTCCAATTCCATTTGTTGTACCTTATGGCACCGCCGTCGTGGCGGCGTTTTCTTTCTATTGGCCAGCGTCTAAAAATCAAGAAAGCATCACCTCCAATATTGTGGGCAGTCTTGACTTCCAACAGGCAACAGCACCTCCAATGTTAACTTGATTTTCGCCCCTCAATCAGCTCAACATCCACGCCAGTGCCATTAGTTAGGGTGGAGGACGATCTCGAACAGCAGCGATAACAGATGGTGGTTTGTGGCGGCAGCAGATGGTGGTTGTGGAGGAAGTTTAGGGTTGAAGATGAGAAGATGAAAGTGTCGATGTGTAGAAGGGGTTAGGGTTTTTAATTTGAAACCGGGTGATAAAAGGGAAACGGGTTACCATCTACATCCGGATCCGGATATGTTCTTAAAAGGTTGTCAAGTGTCCAAGTATATGTAAAAGGTTGCCAAGTGTTCACGTAACCTTAAAATTTTGACAACTTTCTTTTTTATTATATATAAAGATTTTATATATTGTTAATTAAATATTAGTTATTATTTTACATATTGCTATTATAGTTTTCTCACTAGCTTATGCTAGTGGTAAATTACTAATGTCATTATAAATACTTTTGGCCAACGGTGCCTTGATTCATGTGGTATATTTTAATTTTGGATTTGGTTTATAACTTTAAGAAACTATATCAACATTTTCAAACTATGTATAAACATAACATTTTAGTCCCTCAGTTACATGCCCGGTTAACATTTTGGTCCCTGAGTTCTATTGGTCATTTCACTCTATTTAACAGGAAAGGTTAACTGACCATCTACACAGGGACCAAAATGTTACGTTTATGCATAGTTTGGTACTGTCGGTGTAGTTTCTCAAAGTTATGGACCATATCAAAAATTGAGACATACCACAGAGACCATTCGTGTACTTAACTCTATTTTTATGTTACCTGTATACATCGAAAAAGGTTTTTGGAGTCGATGGTTTCACTCGAAACAACCTCTTTACCCTGGGTTATAGAAAACGTTTGTCTTCCTAGCCTTGCTATTAGTGAGATTTTATTGCTATTTTTGTTTATTATTGGTTTTAAAAAATGTAAGCTTACATGTGTAATTGTGCTGGAAAACACAAAAAGGTTAAAGAGTAAATCATACTTAACTTTTATTCTTTTTTTTTAATGATGAACTATTAATATTTCATTTAAAAATTTATTTTCTTTTGTTTTTTTTTTTGGACATCAAAATTCTTTTGTTTTTATTATCTGTACTATTTTGTTTTTAACATCAACACTAATTTCAACTATCATTCATTTATTTATAAGTTTACAGCTGATGTGTTTTAAATAATACATATTTTGTGTTTTAAATAATACATATTTCCCATGCATATTTTTTATATTTTAGATTGTTTTTGTAAATCTAATAGGAATTGATACCTAATGATTTTCTATGAATTTGCAGGTTTTGATGTTAAAAGCATGATTTTTGGATGATATAAAGCTGCTGGAGAGATTTTATTTGAGTTTGTGTGATTTTATTATGAACTTATGATGTGTATGATTGCTTGTAATATTGATTTTAGATCTGGTTTGTGTGGTCTTGTTGATCTTTTTATGAAGTTATGCATGTTAGATCCAACTAGTTCTATTTTTAGGGTATAAAAGTGTACTTATAACCTGAGGCTTGACAACTTAATCGGTAATAAAACTGGTGAAACTTGTGCGCTACCTAATGCATAAATCTGAGTAAAAGAGTTTAGGAACTAGTTAGGGTTTTCTCTGTTAGTCTGATCACGGATTGTAAATCGCTAGGGCGCTAATCTTTCCGGATTTGATAAAGAAACTCTAAGTTATAAGTAATTTGTAATGAAACTTGCTTCACTTGATTAGGATATTAGCGTGTGTTCATAGCACTACTTCCCTAGTTTTGTGGGATTAGTCTTAGCTGACTCTAATATATTCTAGTACTTCATATGATGTTTTAACATTGATAATAAATCTTTCAAAACAGTTTCATAAGTAAAATCAATCATGTTAGTCATTCCAACCTAGATGAGTTGAGTCTGAACGGTTATCTCTCCGGTGTGATTTTCTCAAAGGTTTCCAATATTCATAATTTGTTTCCTTTGTTGTTATTAGTTTTCTAAACAAATCTCTTCTTCACCAGTTAAATATTGATATAGTATTTAGTACCAAGAGCTACTATGTCCACAGATTGGCATCCGATTACATACGAGTGATGGGATTGGTCAAACTAATGTGGGTCAATATGGACCCATCGTTCTAAATTAGTAAAGTTCATGGGCCTCTCAATTTAAAAGCATGTACCAAACTAGTGTTTGGACTACAAGAGAACAAGGCCCACTTCTTAAGTTAGGAAGCTTTGAGGACTAAATTGTCTATTTGTGGCCTTGTGGGTTCCCCTTGGTCTAATAATGTTGTAGTAGTACTAGTGCACTTGACAATTAGGGTGGAAGGGTTGTCTTCGGGTTGGGGTTAGGGTACACGGTAGCACCGTCACAACAACAATAATAACTGACAAAAACATGCATATAAATGGGGTAGAAAATGTGATGGGATTGGTGAAACTAATGTTGGTCAGTATGGACCCATCGTTCTACGTGCGTAAAGTCCATGGGCCTCTCAATGTAAAAGCTCATACCAATCCACTGTTCGAACAATAAGAGAACACGACTCACTTCTTAATTTAAGAAACTTTTGAGGACTAAATTAGTAAATTGCCTATTGAGAATCGGGAGTTGGACATCCCACATCCAATAATGTTGTACCTTGTGGACAATTAGTTGAACCACATTTATAATTACTATTATACTTAGGGTATCCGGTATACTTCCCATGTGAGTGGGGTAAAAGGGGTAAGGTCGTGAAACTCCACCCCCCTATGGACGTGATGGAGGGGGTGTGAGAATTCTCATGGGAGAAAGGAAAGAGGGAGGGCGGGGGAATTTAATTGGCTGAGAGGAGGCGTGAAGAGGGTGAAAGACGTGGAACATCATCTCTCCCTTTCTTGTGTGAGGGTGCATCACGGGTAATATACCAGATACCCTTATTAATACACAACTCACTAAATAGTGACACTTTCATTATATTTTTGCCACCTCATACTTAGACGAACCATTTTATATATTATAATTACAAAGTAAAAAACAAATTAAAAATCTAGCACAATTGGTTAAAGCTCCCTACCTTCATAAAAAAAAGTTCTAGATTTCAATTGGCTAAGAGGAGGCGTGAAGAGGGTGAAAGACGAACCACTTTATCCACCCATCCCATTAATCAATAATCTACTGCACATATTTAGGTTTTACGGCAAATGATCTACATATCCTGATTACACTAGCACCGCACACCTTCGCTTTCGAATCTTCCAACCGCTTTCTTCATAATCAGGCAACTGCACCACAAATGAATGAACAAATAAGAAATGAATCTATAATTGTATTCATAGTTCCACTAAAATCATATGCTTTCCTGCTGATTATGGAGTGTTTGGAATTGCTTATTAAAACTGTTTATCTGCTTAACGAGTGTTGATAGAGCAATAAGCTGTTTAGAGGGTGTTTGGGAAGTTGGATTGCTTATCCTAACTATGTATTTGATTATTTCAGAAAGATATCATATAAGCAGTTTTAGTAAGCAATGCCAAACATGCAAACACACTACATATCATCTAAAAATATTAAAAAACTTACAAAAAAGTTATTATAAAAATCATAAATAATTCACATGGCAGATATTATAATAGAGGTAGCAAATGAGTATGTGACACAAGTTGGGTAAAAAAAGGTTATGTCAGGTTAAGTGCTTTTACTCCTATTTTATAAAAATCATAAATAATTCATAAGTTATGAGTGCACAAAAAATATAATTCTAAATTTATTAATATAACAATTTTAAGAGGTTGTAAGCATTAAAAATAAATTTTGAGCAATTTTCAACCCATCCAAGTGTTCCACTCCATTTGACAAAATGGCAAGCTCCCCTTCTAGCTATATTTCATTCGACCCATTTTAGATAAAACACAACCAAGTGCCCACGACCAACCAGTTCATAAGTAAATGGATCAAAAGTGCCAACTCTATGTTATATTCATCAAATTGTTACAAAATTTATAATAAGGTTAAAATTTATTTTTTACCTGTTGCCTAAAGGAAAATGGAATACCAACTCTCTTTGAACCATCAGCCATCCTTTTACAAGAATAACGGTTTTCTGAAGAAGAATCATTGGAAACCTGACAAGAAATTTACATCAATTTTAACTCTGAGAAGTATAAACAAAAATAAATATACAATCCATTATCCTGGACTAAACATATTCTTCAACAAATGGATTTGAAATCACAGATTTAAACAAGAAGCATAAAGATTAGTTCACCTGAGTTTGAACTGCTTGAACTAATACATCTTGGCAACCGATAGCATACACGCTTTCCAGCTTAGGGCATTGTAGAACTAATTTTTCTGAAACAGAACAATTAAAATTGAAGTCAAAAGAAATATTAACTTAAACTGGTATCATGTTGGTCAAGATGTCAGAAAATTTACCTGGTATTAAATTTTTACAAGAGTTCAGGTTCAGATCATTAAGATTTGGGCAGCTTAGATACAAGGACTGCAAATATCAGATAATAAGAGCGCGTATTGATTAAGATGAAGAACTAAAATGATAAGATTTTTTAGAATCTTACATCAAGGCTGGAGCACCCCCAAAGGCTTAGCTTTTTCAACCGTGCGTGTTTTATAAACAACTTCTGATGCGTAAGATGTAGCTTGCTGTTTGGTGATATTTGTAATTCTGAAACACTTTTCTCTTCATAGGTTGGATATTGCGCATCTAAATCACATATTGTCATCCCACAATCCATGAGTTCCAAAAGAGGTAACTGGGCAGTGGCGAACTGGATACCGCCTGATGATTTATAACAGGAGGAAATGTTAATTGTTATCAAATTAAAAAAATAACTATCATACACTATGTCTTAAATTATGGCTTTAACAATTACTTGATGTGATGTTGGGACATAGAGCAACAAGGAGCCTTGTTAGAGTCTCAGGGAATGCATTGCATATCATCCCAAGACCACTGTCACTGATGCTAGACCTGCAATTAATGAACACCATTAACGAATGAAGAGTGATTAAACATGATGTAAAAACAGCCCAAACATATAATCCAAAAGATAACCATGATATAAAAATACAAAACAAGTATAACTTACCCACTGAGGTCAAGTAATTCTAGATTTGAGTAGCATTTAGAAATAGCTACAACTGATGCATCAGTTATTTCTGGTCCAAGTACAAGTGATAGCATGCGCAAGCCCCTAAAATGCAATCAACAGTGCAAATATTTAAGTAAAAATTTGGAATCTTTAACAGTTTTTTCGGTTACAAATGCAATAAAAGTAAGCCGGTTTAAAAATGTCACTTGGGATACCTTAAATTTGCAGCAGTGAGAGAAAGCACAACAGAATGGGAAAGTTGAAGTGAAGCAATGTGAATATTATGTAATCTAGGGCAGGTTCTTCCAAGGCCATCCATCATAGAAGTAAGATCAGTGCTATCATTCTCTTGGCGAGAAAAATCAAGGGATATCTCAATTAAATTGGGGAGATTGAAAACCTAATTAAGATAAAAAATGAAGTAAATGTAAGCATCAAGTATGATTACGAGATTATTTAATAATCATCATAGAACATAACTAAGAGCAATTTTAAAGATGTATACCATCTTTGAAAGTGAATGAAGATCTGAAAGCCATAGAGTGGACATTGTGTTGGAGCAAAGAACAAAAGATCCAAGGTGACAACACCCCTCCATTTTAAGAGTTGTGAGACAACGTTTCTCGGCTATGAAACGACCCAATTCATCCCTAATATTAAATAAATAAATAAAAAACAAATTTAGAGGCAGATAAATGTTTTCATCGATTCTATAACAAGCCAAAATGTTTTCATTGATTCAAAAGACAATGTACAAATAAACTACTAGAATGGTGAGGACTAAGAAATCAAATCTGGTTGCAACAAGTAATGTTTTTATGAACTACAAAACATACATACTCATCAATGTGACCATGCATTTTAAAGTGAATCTCAACTCAGTCCAATTTAGCTAATTAACATGTAGAGTTAGCATAATCAGGCAACACAAACCAACCATATCAAAAATCTGATAACAAACCTGTTTTCAGAACTAATAAAAATCACATACGCATGTCCAAATCAGTGAAAACATAAATTCTTGATATTATATGTGAGTGTGTGATAAGGGTGTTCAGGTTTTTGATGTTTCAAAGTCTAACCAAAACCCAACCCAAATAATAATCGGTTTAATCAGTTTTCGGGTTATTCAGGTTTTATACAAATCATTTGAAGAAAAAAACATAAGTAAACAAGTTGAACATACATGGTCACTAGGCTAGAATACATTAGTACAATTTAGGAATGCAAATGCAATGCAGGTAAAATTCAATCCAAATTCCAATCAAAGCTTGAATATTCAAGCTCAAATTTGTTTTGTATAATAAACATAACACCGTATATGAGTTGGTAAAGTTACCCAGTAATGCGATTGAACGAGCCCTCACACATAATGATCTCTAGAGACTCAAGATTTGGACAGCCAAATGCAATGCAGGCTAACATAGTTGCATCCATGTCGCTGCAAAATAGAAATTGCCACACAAATAAATCACCTGAACTAAAATTCTCATAATATTTTCATTTTAACTGCAATTTTTTTAATGCTGTAATATGCAATTTTAACAATTTAATCAGCTTTAAACTATCAATTTAGTAATGTTTGTAATATTTTTAGTGTGAAAACAACGTTGACCGGTCAATGTAACGTCGAATCAAAGTGAATAACCCGATCGGACAATAAAACCACAGATCTGAGTTTTCTCGAACCTTTCCATCGTAAGTGAGAGTCTAACAAGCGCAGGGCATTTCTGTAAAACCGATCCAACAAATCCAACTTGCGTATTCGCCGGAACCCTAAGTCGGAGCTCTTCGGCAGCGTTCCAAAGATGTTTCGTAACATCTCGCCATCCCTTACATACCTTCGCCGCCGACAACAACGAAGGCGGCGGAAGTCTCCGCATCACCTCCCACAAACAACTCATCGGTAACGTACCAGATCCGATATCAACCTCCACATCCGGCGAGAAATCTTCCTCATCGCCTCTCTCGTCGTCGGAATCCGGCAGCTCACGGACATCGATATCATCAAACGACAACGCTCGTCGTAGATTAGAGCACGGCTTCTGGCGGTGAACCGGACGGACTATGCATAACGGAGAAACCGTGATGACGGCGGCGGATGAGGTTGAGGAATCAGCCGGAGTTACAGCAGCTGAGTTGGAATCAGTAACCGATTGAGGCGGTAGGTGACATACGTGGCCTTTCTTAGGTTGACCACACCGGCTACAACTGTAGTTACCGCGTCGCTTTCCTTTTTTAGCAAGGAGTGCATCGGAGTAAGCTGTGGCTCGGGCAGGAGTGACGGGGTGGGGCTGGTGGCCGTGCATTTTGAGCTAGGGTTTTGGATTTTAGAGAGAGAGAGAGGAGTGGTCTAGAGAGAGAGGGTAAGACCAGAGAGAAATGGGGATGAAATAGAAAGGTCGGGCGGGAGATAATCGAATGCTTCGCGCCTTTGTTTCAATTTTGGAGGAGCGTCTTCTGCCTCCATATTTTCAGTGTAGACTGCAGTAGACTTATTAATAAGCACGTGATGTCTTTTTCTCTATTTTTCATAATTCCTATTTTACCCTCGGAGCGTCTGTGTTGTGTAAAAGGGAAAATAATAATTTGAGGTAAATTACCTTCTTTTTTTTTCGAAAAGGAGTTACCTAATTGGAATTATTTTCATCAAAAAAATTACGTTTTTACTAAACTATAATTGTGCCCACGAGGTACGCGTTGTGACGCATGCGGAAGAATCAAAATCCTTAAAAAACCTATAAAATAAAATCGTAGAAAAATGAATCCGTTAAAAAAATTGCTTTTTACAAAATAAATAAATATAGTCGAAACTTTATATCAAAAAGCAAAACTTTTACGCAAACTCACGCGTTACAGTGATATAGCTTCTAGATATTCCAAAAAATTTATACAAAACCGTTAAAAAGGTTACTCAGTAAAAAATTAGAAAATAAGCAAAATTGTTTTTAAAAAATCATAAGACGTTGCACGTAAGTGGCTATATAACTTAGCATCACATGCAGTTCCACTATAAATTGTGTGTGTATCATATCTTGTAACTTAGTTGGTAAAAAAATCAATGTGTAAGTGATAATTTTATTAAAGTTAATGGATTATAGCATAAATTTATAAAAAGAATAAAAAAACTTTTTAAAAGTTTAGGGCTTAAATATAAAGATTTTATAATTGAATGATCTTAGTGTAAAACACTATAAAAGCTAAAATAGCTAAGATCGGCTTATGTTGTGATGACTTGTATTTTATGCATTATCTATTCTAAGTTTGCAAATAAGTTATCCTTCCGGACGTTGTAATTTTCGGGGTTCTTACAAGATTGTAGTACGTCCCATTATGACTACTCCCATTAGCATTTTGTATCATGGTCGATCGGCGAATAAGCTAAAATGAAAGACTTAACCTGCAACCAAGCTGGTGATTTTTTTAATAAACTTTTTGACATTTGGCATGTTCTTTATCACCCTACAACGGGGTTACCTTGCATGAAGAGTGTAAATCTAGTATCCACGAGAGTGCTACAAGGATTGCATGTGACCATGTCGGCTTATGCAAAAATACCTCGAGAAATGCTAGTCAGGTTCTTTCCTAAGTACTAAGGCGTTACTATCTACCTTCTACTTGACTAAACACTCATGACATGGGGCTACCTGTACTAGTATCCTTGGCTTGGTCCCATAATCGGTTTAAGTTCTGACTCAATGAAATGTCATAATCTCTTAAATTATTACTCTGATACAACTTGAAACACCCCAAACCATGGAGCTTCATCCGTTAGATTTACACATTCACAACATAGTTCCTAGATTGAAAACTTCATTGACAGTAGCGGAAAACAATCAAAGTACATGACATGTCTCACAAGCAAATAATACATTCCATAATTAAACATATTTATCTAAAAACAAAGCATAACGGGATTTCAGTCTTCAACCAGGGTAGCCATTCCATCCTTGTCATCCAGATCCTCATAGGCAACCTACACTTAACTTGATGTTCACACTAAAAGTGAGCTTATAGTTTCATAAAACTTTAACATCTCAACGTAACATTTTAATCATCAAATAGCTTGTAAATAAAAACCTTTGTAAACATGTGATGGAAGCATAAGTGATTTTAAGGAAAAATATTATCAACATACGTGAAAAGTCATACATTATAGTGTGTAGATCTGCAACATACATACATACATACTTAAATGAGTGATCACCATCACTCCAAACCATCAGCCGTAGCTACTGTGTCCACACACTTGAGTGATCGTCATCACCCCATACCGTCAGCCCTCGCTATCGTATCATCATTCCATACCGTTAGTCACCGCCACCGTGTCCTCATACTTGAACGATTGTCATCATTCCATACCGTTAGCCATCGCTAACGTGTCCATATCCCAATTATACAACCGATGACAGTTAGAAAGGCATTGCCTCCATACATTTGTCCATAAGGACCATACATACACATTCATAACGGATTCATGACAATGTAATGACTTATAAAACACTCATTAAAATCCATAAACAAATTTAGCTTTGAGTCATTATGATCCGTGTGTTCTATATGCGTGTCAAGAGGATTCGTGAAATTTGGCTATGGGTCATGGATCAATGGGGCAACTTTTGGGCTTGGGCCAAACTTTTGGATCAGACAAAGTTTGGGCTGCACCACTGGATCATGGCATACGTATAGGGTCCACTAACTAGCGGGTCTAAGGTTTTGTTGGACCTTCTTGGTTTCATTATATTAACATGTCATGGAGGTCAATAGATCATGTTTATTGCAAGCTAAATTGTCGGGTCACAAAGAGTAACTCTATAAACTTTTGAAACCTCACCATATTAAAAAACATTTGTATCTTCATAAACATTAGCACGTGCTTTAGATTTCAGCCCAGGTGGTGGTTTGATAGCTTGGGTAAAATGATGTGGGTCATTTCGTTACTTTGGTTGACAAAACAACCAAATACACCCAAAAGAGTATGGGTGTTTTCAGAACTGAACCGCCCAAACTGAAGCAAACCTACCGGTTTAAGATTTGAAAGGTTCGGTTTGACGGGCTGACAGTTAAATGGTTTGAATACAAACCAACAAGTTTGAGAGAAAAGGTTCGAACTGCCAAACTGCTAAAACTGGTTGGTTAGCTTTGTCATTTCCAGAAACCATAGTCCGGGAATATCATCCATTAGCTATATATTTAACCATGAACCATAATAAATACACGGGTATGTACCAGTATCGACCAACACACGAGTCCAGGTCGTGACACAAAAAGTATAAACATTGGGGAATATGATTGCTTCATTAAAACCTTCTTCCATCATCAGATCTTGGAGTATGACCATGACTCAGTTGTGAGTGATTCTTCATGTCAAAAAGAAACAAATCAGTTCACATACAAGGCTCACACTTGTAGGATTTTCAATTTTGTGGTTAAAAAATTACTTAGTAAGAAATGATTTATCCAGTTTAATAAGAATGATCGCAATGAGTTCTATATTAACAGACTATTTTTATCATGAAAATGCTAAAATACATGAACTTTATACAATAATTTTTTCAAAAAAATATCACAGAACTAACAAAATATAATAAAAAATGGAACACGATAATTCAAGCTAGAGGTGGCAAGATGTGCAGGTTAAGCAGGTGGGATAACGGGTCAAAACAGGTTTGGGTTAAAACTTAACGTTTTAGTAAGCATTGAAAGTTTGAAACAGGCGGGTTGACCCACAAATATTTCTTTGAACATGTCTTTAATTTTTTTCAAAATAATTAATGATAATCATAAATACAAAAACAATATTAATTCAATAGTAATATAAATCTAATAAGAAGAACAATTTAGGAGGTTAAATGCATCAGAAAAGACTTGACATGACTTTCAACATGTTTGAATCGTTCCCTTTTCAGCTAAATATTTTAATTTGACCCATTTGAGTTAAAACAAAACCCAAATCGACCAATTAATGAGTGAACATGTAAAATCGCCACCTTTAATTTAAACCGTGAATCATGAAAAGCAATATAAAAGAGCCAAAAGCTAGTAATTGATTATAACAAAAACAATAACACCATAGTATTAAACCACAAAATATAAAAAAAAGTTACTATAGGGTTGGCCACTACTTCATGAGTATATTTCATGTCCAAATAAAAGGAGCATTTAATTGTTTCTTACCTTATAAGTAAGAATTGCAATGCAATTAGTTGACTAGACTCTTGCTAAACTCCTGCAGCCGCTTTAGCCTCAGAATCCGCCTTACCCTGAATGGATTTTCAATAAGGCGATTTATAAGAATAAAAGTATTTACAGAAAATAAACGTGAAGCCAATAATTGTGAATCATATATTAAATCTTATGGTTAGCGGATGTAAACTTGTCACCGATAGAGGTGGCAAAATGTGTGAGGATGGGGAACACTTTTGATCAAATTTCTCTATAAACAATTAGTGTGTCAAATACTCAAATATGATTACAAAAATTATATTATTTCAATAACAATATAATGTCTCGAATAAAATGATTTAAGAGGTTTTATGCATTAAAATTTACTTTTAGCTACTTTCAACCTGCGGTAAATTAATAAATGTTAGCAGCAAAAAAGGGAAGATACGGGTTACTCAAGAAATGAGAAAAGATTTCATTAGGTATAAAGAAAAAAAAATTCAAAGAGTTGGTTAGGTGTTTGGATTTGTGCTTTGGAACTGATAATCTTAGTCGCAGTAATAAGTTTTTATTGCACATCTAACAAATTTCTGTTTTTAATCTTATCAGGGTCAAATAATCGGTTTTGGACAATTACTCTCATACTAGCTGCAACAAAACTAATTATCCAATGGTAAAACAAAAGTACTCAGTTACCCCTTCTCTTAAGCAGTTTATTTCATTCAACAACCCGTCTCTCCTATCTTCACAAAAATGTCCTCTTTGGTCATTTAATCTTTACTTCTTAAATAATCAGAATGTTTTGAACACTCAAATATCTGATTATTACAACTTCAACCAACACAAGCACAACCAAACACTATTTTTCTATGGCCCATTTTATTATTTCATTATAAATATTTTACATAATCATTTTCAAAACACACATCCAAACACCATCTATAGAGAAGTTCAGTGTCATACCCCAGATGAAGAATTTCGAATTTTCCTTGTAGGTGTCCTCATGGTGACAAATTCCTCTGCTGATGTAGGATGAACACCAACTGTTGAGTCAAACTGTGCCTTGGTCAACCCAGCTTTAATAGCAACAGCAAATCCCTGTGTTTTTATCATAAATTTGATCATAAAGTAAAATAAGAAAAGCCAAGAATGCACACAGAAGAAACAATTTACCTGGACAATTTCTGCTGATTCTTCACCACACATGTGTAATCCGACCACCTGGTCAGTTTTAGCTGACACTACAAGTTTCATGAAAACTCTATCTGGAAGGCCCGATAGAGTAGCTTTTAGGGGCCTAAAATTTGCTGTATAGACATCGATGTCACCATATTCTTCTATTGCCTGCAAATTCTGTGTGAATTAGTAGATGTATTCGCTAATAAAATATTAAAGTTAGAGGTGAAATTTTGGCCTGTTAACAAAAAATGGGTGGATTTGGGTAATGTTTTATCTCTAACAGAGTAGGAAAAAAGAATGGTTTAAAAGGAAACAGGTAAAAAGTTGCCCAAAGTGACTGATTGTTTTGATTTGACTGATTATTTTTACGCGTAAGAGTAAAACCTCTTGTAACTTTTATATAAAAATTATATTATTAGTTAAATAATGTAATTTTTGTAATCATCTTTGACACACTAATTATTTATAAAAAAAAGGTCGAAATTATTTAAACAAAGCGTTTCAGGTCAGCTGACCCTGGTCCAACCTGTTTTAACCCATACAAAAAGTTACCTGTTTTTACACATTACTCAAACCACCTGCTCAGCCCATTTTGCCACTCAAAAACATCGTAATGAAAAAACAAAAATTCTGTTATCATATATATGACACACTAATCATTTACAAAAAAGCATATAATTTTTTTGGACAAAAAGTGTTCTAGATCAACCCAACCCATTAAAAGTTACTCATTTTAACCAATTACCCAACCCGTGAGACCGGTCCATTAGTCATGACTGTCACCTGCTGCTCACTAAGACCGACTTGCCCGATTGGTGGCTGGGAGAATACTGCAGATGGTACAGCCCTAAAAACAATAAAAAAGTGAACAATTAGGCACACAGTTCTAAACAATCAGTCAAATCAAAAGGAAAAAAGTACCTAAAATCTGGTTTTGTAGGTTCATTTGCAAAAAGGGTTTTGGCTAATGCCCCGCCCTCCATCAAAGCAACAGGAGTTAGATTTATTCTATCAGTAACATCTCCAACTGCCCAAATTGATGGAACAGATGAACGAGAATATTCATCGACCTAAACGTCATCAAACATACGAGTTACAAGATGATATGAAAAATGAACCCGGACATATATTGTATATGGAGTTATAGACAACAAAAGATCAAAAAAATAAATATACCAGTATTGCTCCATTCTTGTCCAGTTTCACACCCACAGCCTCCAATCCCAAATTCTGCAATGTCAAACAAATACAAAATTACAGATCATCTACTTGTATTATAAAAAATAAAATCTGTTTTTATTCGTAAGGCACTTATGAGTTGAATCTCGATAATTTATAGTTAGCTGAGAACTTAAAATGTCCAATACATTTATTGGAAGAGGAAAATGAATAACTTAAACCAAGTGATAATGTTAAATTATTATTGGCACTCAATATACGTCTATCATCCCTGTTTAATGTTGGAGGTGGCAAAATGGGTGGGTAAGACAGGTTCGGTATCAGGTCAAAATTATGTAGTTTTCAGTTGTTGTCGGGTGGGCATGCAAACATATATTTTGCCCATTTTTAAATAAACAGTTAATGTGATATGTGTGTGTGCATATATGTATGTAACGTTTTAGGAGGCGATAAGCATTAAAAATATACTTTGGAGAATTCCACCCCATTCGACACATCTGATACACTTCCCTTTTAGCTAAGTTTTTTTTATTTAAACCATCTGATCAGCTAGGAATAAACCTAACCCAGATCGACCAATTCATAAGTACTAGTGCGGAATTTGCCACCCTATCAAAGTGATCTACCTTCATGTTCTTAATCTTATTCTTCTTCAACTTCTCCTATTTGTTTGAATATAACAAAAGTATTATGTTATAGTTTGTGTATTTTTACTTTTAAGTGTGAGATATCTACTGTGTGCCATGAAATAGGAAGATATTAAAAAAAATGTAGCTTCAAGATGCAATTAACGAGACAATGGTTATCTCTCAACTTTTTAATTGAGATACATCACAACAACCTTCATAAAAGAACAAATAGTAAAAATATAATATGTCTTATGATATGTAAATACTTGGCAACTTATTCTTTAAATCATGTTTTACTTGAAAAACGTACCTTTGTATTGGGTTTGCGCCCTGTGGCAAACATAACATGTGAGAAGCCGTCAATTGTTCCTTTATTAGTTTTCAAGGACAACGACCCGTCTGCAGATTTTGTAACTGCCTGTGGTGATTCCTCTGTGTGGAACTCAATTCCTTTTAATGACATCTGTTCAGCAACAAAGTCTCTAACCTATTCAAGTCAAAAGGTTAATTTTCTAACACAATAGCTCCCATCAAAATACAAGATAATTATACTCTAGAGAGGCTGATCTTTGAACTGATGTACTTAAATATTTATTACAAACCAACCACCCCTCTTGGAAAAGTGAAAAAAGAAACTAGAGATGGCGAAATAGTGCAGGTCATAATGGGAAATTTTTTATGTCGGTAAAAGGTTGCTCGACCCGAAACACTTTTTGTCCAAAAATGTTAACTTATTTGTATGAATAATTAATGGGTAAAAAATATACCAAAATATGAATTTTCGAACAAAACGATTTAGGAGGTTTTAAGGATTAAAAATACACATTGGGCATGTTTCCTTTTAAACTAAGGTTTTATATATTACTTGTTTTGCCCATTTAGATGCAAAAACACTCCAGTTAACAAGAATGTGTGATTTTGACAAATTGTTAAATAAATAAATAAATAAACTCAGAAAGAAGCATCATACTTCACATTTTCTTTCTAAAAAAATTCTTCTTCTAAAGGGTGCTTTTTAATTTGCATTTTGCCAGAATAATGGTTTGTTTGTACAGAAAAGCCAAATATGTATGTTTGAAAAGTCCAATCTTTTTATACACCGCATAAGTCTTGTTTGCAAATTCTTACCTCTTCATCAAACCCACGTAAAACCTGCTTTTGACGAATAAATACATGGACATCACTTTGCAAACCGTTGAAAATACCAGCAAACTCAAGTGCGATGTAACCGCCACCAACAATTGCAATTTTTGTAGGTTTTGAGGGCAAATCAAGGGCGGCATCTGAATCTATCACGTATTCTCTACCAGGAATATCGGGAATGAATGGGCGTCCACCAACTGAAACTAAGATATTTCTTGCAGTGTAGAGTTTCCCATCAACATCCACTGTGTGTGGGTCCACAATCTGCTTGCAAAATTATACAATATACACGTTAAGTAATTGTATGTTGAAACAGTACCAGAGTCGATGAGGTTTTAGTAGGTATTGTTTTCTATCTACATTCTTTTGTGAATGAAACAATATATTGGATTGTGATTTTTTGTTGCAGAACATAATCAAAGTTCATTTCACAAGTTATACGGTGAAAATAAAAGTAATAAACTAAAATTTTAGGTTATTTCCATACAAAACTAACATACTTTCAAGTTTGTGTCGTTTTAATCGTTGTATTTATTTTTTTACATTTGAGTCATTAAATATGGCTTTGTATACCGTCTGGATCATTTTGTAACCGGCAGTCGAAAATGAAAATTTGTTATATGAAAATGTTGGATGTATATACAGTGTGGAATTTCACATGTACAAAACTAATTTACCAGTTATATAACAACCCCAATGGTATAGAAAGTCATCTTATAATAACCCAAAAGCAAAAAAGAAACATTGACTAAAACGATGCAAACATGAAAGTAAGTCGATATTTTATAGGAAAAAAAACAAAATGTATGCCTCAGAATCAATCTCATCGAAGTCAAATAGTCAGCAAGCCTTCTTTTTTGTTCACCATTTTTGCCAAATTGTGAAAATATCAAACTGAAGCTTACAGTTTATAGCTGTTGATTACAAAATCCTGGAAACTAATTCTGGTTTTCTACAAGCATAAACGTTTACAAAACACTATTATTTCCATATTGGACATCCTTGAAAACGTGATCACAAAATACAAAATATATATATATATATATATATATATTGCAAACAAACATACCTTTCCTCGTCCTTCAATCAATTTGACGCCTGCATTGTTTAAAATGTTTTTGTAGATTCCAGTCAGACGTTGCAACTCAGCATTCTTATTAGTCATTAAAGTGCTCCAATCATGTGTTGGTTCAGAGTTGTAAGACCATCCAAAACCAAGGCTTTCCTCAAATTCATGAGAATATTTAGATGCATAAACAAGCAGTTTCTTTGGTACACATCCCCGAAGCACACACCTTCATTCCAAATATTAGTTAATCGCCGGAGCAGCGTATTCATACCACCATGAATAAAAATAAAGCATCAATTATATCAATGATATATGGTTAAAGTTCACCATATACGCCAGATCACCAACACAGTCTTAACTCGTTGGTAAGAATACAATAAATATCATAGCAATTCAATTACAGTGTTTTTAAGCATCATAAACCTTATAAACCCAACATCCAAAATTCCCTGGTATACTAGCAAAATATTAGATCTCGATTCGAGACATATTTACCATGAGGCCCGTTCAATAAATAACCAATTTTAAGTAGAGAACAAGAACTGCATAAACACATGTGATACATAAGGCGGTTATGTAACCGTATAACAGCTTCGCTTTCTCTCTCCTACACACAGGGGCTTAATGGCTGATGTGATTCTCTACTTAAAATTGCTTCCGTATTGAGCGCACCCTTATTTACCATTTTATTCTTTATCATTTTCCAGTTAACACCAATTCCAACTGCTCATTTCTGAGATAATCATCACATTCAACTTGCTACAACACTATCATCAAACAACCATCTGATATCAATTAAGGGGAAGTCCAAGTTACATCTATTTGAATATTGCTAATTCCTTATGAAAATTGAAAACCACACAAAACTTCACATTTTGCAAAATTACATGATAAAAAGGAAAGAGATAGTATTAATGAATTTTTAATAACACCAATTGTAACTCAATTTTTTAAATAAAAACAATATCAGATTAGAAACTTACGTTCCACCTACCCCTCCGGTAGTCTCAGAGGATATAGTAGCAAACGGAAGCTCGCAAACAGCTACCGAAGCACCAAAATTCGACGCAAAACGAGAAGCCCTAACGCCGCCGCTACCGGCGCCGATCGTAAACAAGTCGAAGTCGTAGCTGCGTGGCTCGGCGCCGTTAGTTGATTCAGCTCTGGTGGAAAATAGACGAGACTTTGGTACGGTGTGTCGGTTATAGTCGGATAGAAAACCTAGGGCTTTTTTCGAGAGATTGAAGCTAGATGTGTAATACCAGTGTGATGATGCTGATTGAGGACTAGTAACCAACGGAGAATGATTCAGAATTGAGAATTTGTGTCTATGGATGAAGGTTTGGATGGTTGGAGAAGACAAAGTCGTACCGAGCTTTGGTGTGCTCAGAGAAGTCGCCATTGTTAGTCCGTACAATTTTCTCTGGGTATGGTTGAAGATGACAAGTTCTATTTGTATGCTACATTTTACGATAAGCACCCCTTAAAATAATCTCCTACGTTTCTTGCCCCTTTAGAATTAGACATATATTCATTGGGCTGTGATTGTTAATGATTGGCCCGTTAGAATTAGAGAGTCATTTCCCTATAAACATAACCCATTTTGTTGAGTTTCCTAGGGACGGCTCAACTATATAAAAAAAAATTAAGAGGTGGCTTGATTAGTTTTAATTTTGTATAATTTTCAGGTTTAACAAAGAGAACATAAAATTAATATATTTGAAAAAAAGTTATTTTCGCTAAAACGTCCTCCAAGTTGGAGTCCCCAACTATAATGTGTGATTTTATGTCTTTGACAAAAAATTGTGTGTTATGATATTCTCACATATTAGAACTATAAGGAAAAAAATACATATATTTTTTATGAAAAAGGCCACGATTTTAGAAATCGCTTTAAACCTTCAAAAAGATTGAGTTGACCATGCCCACCATACGAAAAGGCCACGATTTTAAAAATCGCTAAACACCCCCCCCCCCAAAAAAAAGATTTTGTCGACCATGTCCACCACTATAATCACCACTTATTGAAAATATCACTAAGAGATGATGACATATATACATAAATCCATCATCAACCAGTCTGAACAACAAGTATTTCATTCCCCAACTAGCTTATGTTCAACCTTCTTGATATTTCTAACATTATAACTACTTTTAACCAATTTATAAGCATAAACATGTACACATCCCTTATGGTATCTTCATCTCCACTAATTCTTTCAACATTAAGACTACGTGGATCAGAATAAATCATATATTCTGGTTACATGGAAATAGCATATTCAAAATACAATCATTAACGAGATTGTTTTAATCCAAAATACATTTTTTAGTTTATTATTATTGATCTCAATCTCGGATAAATGAGGATGGTTTTGTAACAATGAAGTTTGGAAAAGACCATTTTTTTACTTTGCTCTAGGCTTTTAAAATGGTTAAGCCGCCCCTGCTTTTCCTATTTCTAGGTCTCCATCAACCGCTCTTTCTTATACCTCTCATCATACTTACCCCCTCTCATATACTATAAATATGATATATGTATGCATGTTTATATACTTCTTTTAGGTTATTCATACTTACTTGATCGTCAGATGGTGGTTCGTGATGACCTATTCTAACGAGTTTCTTGTAGTGTCCATCGACAAGTTCGGTAAGACGAAAAAAAAATAACAGTTAAACCACTTTTGGTATAAATTTTAACTTCTTTTAAGTTACAACGCTTTTTTAAACATAAATAACTTGTTTACACTGACTTTTTTTTTAAATGTCAATGTACTGTATGTATAACGTGCGTAATTATGTTTGTTAGTATAAACATAAGTTACGTGATTATAAAACATAGGCTGTGTAATTATAAAACACAGGTTGTGTAATTGTTATGCACGTGCATTGTTAGTTATACAGTGGTTGCGTAATACGTGCGTGATTATCTGACAACATACATAATTATGGTGTGAACACTTGTACCCCATGTCGCATTCTAATAGATTCATGCAATGTTTTAAAAACTGGTTTAAATCGGGCGGTAATACCGGTTGAACCGGGTCTCGGCCACTAGCCCGGTAAATTGGAAAACCGGTATGTTAGTTGAACCGCCGGTATTACGGGTTATACCATTGTACCGGTTTTAGTTACAAGTAAAATTTTATGTTTAAACTTAAAAAAAAATGTTTGCCGAGATACACACAAAGTCACAAACAAAATGCTTGTTGATCAATTACCTTACCTATAGCTCAGTTTAGAAAAAAAAATCAATTGATATGCTCATCTTCAGAAAATAGCGGCCTATGTAAAAACTATGTTTAACCATCATCATTCTGCTTGCCATTAAAAACATTTAAGCGATAAAACTTCTTATTTAATATTGTAGAAAACGAAAATAGTTATGCTCTTGTTGACGAGGATGACGATGATGGTAATTTTTTTTTTCTTTTAAGTAATCATGAATTTAATACATTCAACACTCCAATGACATAAAACAGTTATGAACTTTTATTTAAAAAAACTTTATTAAAAAATTGAGTGTTTTTGGATTATCTTTTAATTATGGATTAACTTTTGGATTAATTTTTATCATGGAATCATGTATTTTTGGATTATTTTTTGAGTTAGAGTTGTATTTTTATGAAATTATAGGTTAACTAGTTAACCCGGTTGAACCATTTATGAGCTTAATCCGCTACAATTTAAAAACCGATTTTTAAAACATTGGATTCATATGCTTTGTAGGTTAATCCCTCACTATACAATAACCTGCTTCTTAACATCTTACCACCGATTTAAGTTACTTCCATACCGTTAAAGCAAATCATCATCCAATAAATTTAGTACACTAGTATCAAATCCCTATTTAAGTTGCATGTAGTTATTTTTTACAGTGACTATTAAAAGCCATGTGAAATAAGTGATTATCTAGACTATATTATAGAGGTGGGGTTAGTGAATAAAATCTGTCTTTAAAAAAATCTATATGGTATATTAGAATGCATATGAGGAGGAAAAAAAATAATTTTATATAATTTTAAGAGTTTAAGTAATTATAAATTTCAAAACACATGCTACAATTATTTAAAACATATTATTAACTTTTAAACCAACTTTCCTCAATAATTTTTAAACGACCATAACGTTTTCAAAAATTCATATTTTTTTTAAACTACACTGATGCAGGAGCATCCGGTTTAATTGAAACCAAACCCGTACCAAACTCATACCCGTGGAAGACTCGTTAAAGTTAGATGGAAGATAGCTATTTATTTGGAAGAGATTACTTTCATATCTTTTTATTTATATGAATTTTAATTTCCTAAACTTTTATTTAGTTTTCTATTTGATTTATGATTCTCAATTATAGGAATTAGGGATTATTGTTTAGTTAGTTTTGATTATTGTAAAGACACCTTTAAGGTGTTTTGAACCATTTGGTTCGATTTAAGCTTTTGATTTAATCATAGAGTTATTTGAGCCTTTTGATTACATTTCCACATCATTCACCACAAAACAAGCATTTTATCTTCTTAAATTTAAATATGATATTGTTATAGATTTTTTTATTTTAAAAAATTAACATATTATATGATTAGCACTATCTATGTTTTTTAGACGTATCACGCGGACACATGCAGGTAATTAAAATTTATTTGACTATTAAAAAATTTCCTCAAATCTTGTTTCGGTTATTTTAAAATGTTAATCCGTACACACGAACATGGCGTCTACACCTCCTCCTTCCCCGCGTCCCCTTTCTTTCTCTCTCTAAATCTTTTCTCTCTCCTCTTCCCCCACAGATCAGCAAAGCATCCCACGCTATATACTCACATTAACAACCCACACTACGCTCAATTTCATCTCCAAAAACCCTAGTCACCACCACTACTTCCACCATCAAATATTTTCACCAATGATCAAAACCTCCGGTGTTATTCCCGTTTGATGAAGCAATTCCGTCGACGCACGAGGATTTGCATCCTCTCTTTGCTTTTCCTCTCTGTTTTTGCCCCGATCCTGCTGCTCTACGGTACGCTCTTCCTGTTCTTGTTGATTTTACAAATCATCCTTTTTGATTGATTGATTATTCACTAGAATTTAGAATAGCAGTTTGTCTGATGCATCTGTGTTTTCCGATGCAGAATCGAATGGATTTGTTGAAGAACTATCGAGTTTTGTATGATCTCATCGCCTTTAATGCTTTCGTCAATTTATCTCGTCACTATTATTATTAGTTAAAATTAAAATTGATTTGTTAAGTTTATTTTGCAACAAAATAAACATGTCTACGTGCTTATGACAGACGATTAAAATCGTGTCTAAAGAGGTCTTAATCTGCTTAACCTGTTTAGACCCGATTATGCCTATTTATATATTTTTTTAACTTTTTAAAAAACTTACATATTTATAGGTTAAGGATTGTTATTGAAGGATATTATTGTTATGGATTTTAATTTTTGTCATCTTCAATTTATCTTGTTATTTGTTAACCGTATTAAATGTTCCAGGTCGTGTCATGGCACTAAATAGGTGATATTAATTGTGTTAAACATGTCGTGTCGTGTAACACGTTTATAAACAGGTTCATGTTCGTGTTTAGCACCCGCGTTAATCGAGTAGTGTCGTGTCTGACATGTTTAGCACGTTTAGACTTGTTTTGCCAGCATTATTATTTGTTATGTAGGTTAACTAATAATGGTTCATTCTTTTATATCTGTTTTACAGAAACGCAGGAGGGATTTGCTGAGGCTGAATCTAATAAACCAGGTTATTTTTGCAATGCTGGTTTATACTTTGATTTGATTGTGAATTTCATGTGACTCATATTATTATTGTTATGATTTTTCGGGGGGTTAAGTTGCTTATTGTTGTGTATTAGGAGGATGGTGTTGGCTTAAGAGAACCCATCTTAAATGTTTACAAAGATGTAAATGCTGATCCTACTGTCAGTTCCAGATTCCAGGATTTGGGTGTTAGGTTTGATGATATTGGAAGGGGTGAAAACAATGGTTTCAGTAAAGGAAATGGTTGGTCTCTTGAGTGTCATCAGTTGTAACTTGAATATTGTTTGATTGGTCAATAATGGTTTTTGATTATTAATAACTTTTTGCTGAATGATTTCAGAAGGAGATCTTGATGCAAAAGGAAATAATGAACATAGCCAGGAAGAGAAAAGACTGTTAACTTCAGGGATAATGGTTTGATCTATGCTTTTGTTTTTTTTAGAAGAATGCAAGGCATTGACTAAATCCTTTTTAATTTTCTTATTGAACGAATATAGTTTGCTTGGCCCTTGGTTTTAAAAGGCGAGCTGAAAATCGCCTCAGGGTCTTGAGGTGGTGCCTCATGTACGGTTTGTAGGATGGTGAGGCTGATATGTAAAAACAACCAAAATGATGAAGAAATTATGATAAAAGGTTGATATGTAAAACGGATGAGAGAGACATAACTTATCTCGTCGTACATAGAGCAATGCCTCGCATATGTGATGCGCACCCCTTGGCTTTTGGGACCTAAACGCCTCACGCCTTTTAAAACCAAGGCTTGGCCTTTGTAAACGTGCCTCTAGGAAATAGACTTATTTCCAAGTAGAATTATTTATTTGCATATTAAAAAATAATCTTTTTCATATTGCATCAACATCTAAGTTCTAGAGGCAGATCAATATATTTGGATATGTAGGGTGCATTGATGTGAGTTTTGAAATTTATTATCGTGACTTGAATAATCAGAACAATTAATCATATAATCAGTTGATTAAGTATAGATAGTTAAGTAACTTTACATTTATCTCAATTATAGGTTAACTTCCAACAACTTTTTGTTCTTCTCCAAATATGCTTATTTTCATCCGAATTACCCTTAATAACCAGAATATTAGAATTATAAACCCTTTTACCCAAAAAACTGTAAAGCAATTTTGGTTGGTAAATGAATTACAACTGGTTTACATAGTTTCTTTTATATGTAAAAATAAAATTAGAGGCACTTGTAAGCTTCATATCTACACATAATTTATTTTGCTGTTTTACTGATTTGTTGTATAAAGTAGGCATACTTATCATGGCACCCTTGCTTCATATGGTCTATATGGTGATAGTCTAGTCTGTTAATGGCATAAGGGTGCAACTGGATAATATGCCCTAAATTTGATGTTCTAAAGAGCATTGCCATTTTTTGTTCTAGATGTGTATATTTCATATTTTTGCCGTTTCAAATTTCGAAAAGTTTATAATTTTTATTTGTTTTGATGACGTGGCAGGGAGAGGTTAGTCGTGCAACACTTGGGCATGATCAGGGTGTACAGCCACAAGCACCGAGGGTAATGGATGCGAAGATTAAAGAGATGAAGGATCAGCTGATAAGGGCCAAAGCTTACTTGAATTTTGCAATGCCAGCTGGCAATACTCATTTAATAAAGGAATTACGGTTACGAGTTAAAGAACTAGAACGATCCATGGGAGATGTCAGCAAAGACTTTGATTTGTCTAGGAGGTTACGTCTCGTTTCTTTTTCTTCTTATGCATGAATATTGTGAATATAAGAGGAAAATGAGTTTCATCTACTATGTAATCAAGTACATAAGTCTGATTCTTGTACGGAAAGAAATCCTGATCTCTAGAGGTAGCAAAAAGGGTGTGTCGGGTATAGGTTCCTGGCTAAGCAGTTAAACTTTTTGTCACGGGTCAAAGCTGAACATCTTTGGTTGACCCGAAAACACTTTTTTGTTAAAAAGTACACTTTCAGCGATGTTTGACGTGTTTCCTTCTAAGCTAATGTTTTAATTTTTACAAACGCATTATAAATAAAACAAAACCTGAATCAACCCGTTCCTTTTTAAATGTAAATTTTCTTTATCTTACAGGTTTAACCCGTTAGAGATAAACATAACCTGATCCTATTAATAAGTAAATGGATCGAAATTGCCACCTCTACAGTGATTTCAAGCAATAAGCTTCCATCCTATAAGTTTCAAATCTTGTAATATCATCAAACTGACTAAGTAGATTTATCTTTCGATTTGAATACAGTACCTATTTGATAAATGCCTTTAATTACTCTATCTTTAACCGTCTTTATGGATTTTTCAAAGTATCTTTTTATCCAAAAACCCTTGTCCAAACATAAATCGATGCGAGTTCATTATCGATTTGAGACTGTTGATCTCTTCAGGGCTCTTCAGAGGATGCGGTCCATGGAAAATTCCCTGCAAAAATCGGCGCGAATTTATCCCGATTGCTCTAGCATGATGAAGAAACTTCGTGCCATGGCTAACAACGCTGAAGAATTGGTTCGAGTACAAAAGGAGCAAGAATCTTTTCTTATACAGCTTGCAGGAAGAACTACTCCAAAGGGGCTTCATTGTCTTTCAATGAGGCTAACAGCTGAATATTTTGCTTTAAATCCCGAAGAGAGAAAGCTTCCTAGCAATCCAGATGTGCATGATTCAAATCTTTTTCATTTTGTTGTGTTTTCAGATAATGTTCTGGCATGTTCTGTTGTGGTGGACTCTACTGTTTCCTCTGCAAAGGTATTTGGACCTGGCTTTATCAGATTGTTCTTACTTGAAGTAGTACTGCAGATAATTTTATAAAAAAGAATTGAACCACTTTTTATCGCAGGTCAAAACAGGCTGACCTGGATACACTTGTTTGTCTTTAATCATCTTTTTTATAAATAACTTTTCGTTAATAATGATGATTGTGATAACTTCATTGTTAATAAGGAAAATGTTAGGGGTTAGGGCTATAGTTAACTACTTTTTTGGTTTTATTTTCTAAAGAAAACTATTTTTTAGACAAAATCAGTAACAACCTCTTATGTTCTCTATCACACAGCCAATGAAAGAAGTCAACTGTGGTTTTTGAGATAGGAGAAGGTGGTTTGTTATTATGCTTGAATATTATATATTTGAAAAACTAGAGATAAAATAACTTAGTTGTGAACGATAGTCCTGAGGGCCATTGTTAGCAAAAGCCCTAAAATAATAATTTAAATCCTTGATTAATACAGATTTTGAACGCTGTATGCATTAAAATTAGCTTTTGGGAGACTTTTGACCCATTTGACTCATGACCTTTTCCTCTTTCACCTAATTTCTTGTTTCGAACTGGTTGTGATTAAAAAGGACAACCCAAATCAACTCATTCATAAGTAAAGGATTTAATGAATTATCATTTCTTTGTCTCCCAGTTTACACTAGAATTCACATGTAACACATGCAGTGATACGATAAACAAAATGGCTAAAGTTTGCCTAGTAAAGTTAGGATAGCATGGTAGCTCTACTACTTTTATAGTTTTATGTTATAGAGGTGGCCGTTTAACCCATTTTCTTAGAAGTGGTTGATTTGGGTCATATTTTTATATCAAAAGAGGCAAAATGGGTCGAATGGGTCAAAAGTATTCCAAAGTGGTATTTAAATGCTTACAACCTCTTAAATCTTCCTTTTTCTGGTTTTTTAAACAGTCATTTTTTAATCTTATTCAATGCATTTATTATTTAAAAATTCAAGGAAAAAGAAACAAAGCGTTGGTGGTTAAATGTAATCTGGTCCAACCCGTTTTGACCTGCATCAGAAATTACTTGTTTTACCCGTTACCTAAACTGGCCATTTCCACCTACATATGATACTCATGATTTAGATTGTGGAAATTACTATTTTATTTTTATAAGGGTGAGCAGTGAGTTAATAGAAGTTGTTTATTCACAGGAGCCCGGGAAAATTGTGTTTCATGTGGTGACAGATTCTCTCAACTTTGCAGCATTCTCGATGTGGTTCATATTACATCCTCCTAAAAAAGCTTCAGTCCAGATTCATAACATGGACAATTTTGATTGGTTCTCCACTAAATATGACCCGCCAAATACCGATGGCCATGGTTCACAGGACCCAAGATATTCATCTACCTTAAACCACTTAAGATTTTATTTACCAGATATTTTCCCGACATTAAATAAGGTTGTACTTCTTGATCATGATGTGGTTGTACAAAAAGATTTAACACGCCTTTGGAGGGGAAATATGAGGGGAAAAGTCAACGGGGCGGTCAAGATTTGTCAAGGAAATGATCCTGCGTTTCGCAGAATGGATTTGCTACTCAACTTATTGGATCCAACGGTGGGAGAAAGATTTAGCAACGAGCCATGCACATGGGTGTTTGGTGTAAATGTGTTTGATATGCAAGAGTGGAGGAAAAGGAATCTGACCAGTGTTTATAACAAGTACCTGCAACTGGTATGCAATTCTTTTTTAGTAATTTATTTTCAATTGGACCATTATTTGCTTTGAGAATTGAATAGCTAAAATTGAATTGAAATCGACCCTTTTCTGGTATGTTATGCCGAATGTGTCAAATAAAAAATAGCTAAAATCGACCCTTTTCTGGATAAGTGGTGTCGTCAAAATGGGATGGGTTGGGAAACTCTTTTTTTGTCACATATAATTTGTGTCAAGTTTGTTTACAGAACTTTTTTTTAATGATTTTGTTTTGAATAAAGCTATTTTAGTAGGTTACATGCCTTAACATTACCCTTTGGACGACTTCCAACATGTTTGACTCGTTTCCTTTTTAGCTATTTTTGTTTTATTTACCCTTGTGAACCTTTGGAGATAAAAGTTAACCCAAATTGACCCATTAATAAGTAAATGGGCCGAAATTACCACCTCTAGCTAGAAATTTTTTTTCTTCAATTAATTAGTGGTCACTTGCAATAACAATTTAGAAACACTAATTTCATTTTTACCATAAATATTGCAGGGAAAAAAGAAGCCAATGTGGAAAGCTGGTACCTTACCCTTAGGTTGGATGACATTTTACAATCAAACCATGGGTTTGGACCAAAAATGGCAAATTCATGGATTAGGATATTCTTCTGGTATTAAACAAGAAGATATTGAGCAGGCAGCAGTCATACACTATGATGGAGTTATGAAACCATGGTTAGATATCGGTATTGAGAAATACAAAACATACTGGAGAAAACATGTCGAGTTCAATCACCCGTATTTGCAGCAATGCAATATTGCCTGATATCTCTCACCCAAATTCTTACCAAGCACAACAAAAACACGGATTTTTTTTTTCACTTTGCTAAATCATTTTTCATTCTAACTTCCATTCGATTCACACACACCAACACCACTCGAGCCATAGTTTTTTTTCTCTTTTCAAGAAGTGTTACAAATGGATATTTTCGTGTATATTACTCGCCTTAGGTGCAACTTCACTCATATGGATTGACAAGTTGCTCTTTCAGTTACATTACAATTGAATGAAGCTAACTTCATATATCATTACAGTGATTTTTTTGGTAGTTTAGTTGGTTATTTGTTCGTCATAATCTCTTCAGATTCTTGTGGCAATTGGGGATTAGATTATTGCTTATTTATATCGTCCTTATGTAATAAAGTTATGTCGATATCGGCCTCGTATAGAGGCTATGTCATACAGCTCGTCAATCAACTCTTTTGTATCATTTTGTCTCGGTGTTACATGAAGATTAGAGTAGGTGAGAACTTGCCATAAAATATATTTTTGCAGGGTAATTATAAGGGTGAGCGCGGCTTGGTTTAATTATATATGGCTTGGTTAATTCGTTTGTTGAAAAAGATGGTTCGGGTTTGGTTAACCAATCACCTTTTAAGCGGGTAGATTCAAGTTAGTTTCAATAAATAAACCCCATTATATGTTGGAATCAAATAATATATTAGCAATCCTTTTAGTTTGTAAAAAAAAACAATAAATAATACATTATTTATAAAACTTTATATCAGAGCTTTTTTTTACATATACTATAGTATGCTTGTATGATTATAACTTTTTAGTAAACCAATTATTCTTTTTGTTTTATTTGATCAACTAGCTTAGATCCCGTGTCTACATACGCGTTGAAAAATATCAATATATAAATTTTTTAAATCTTTATGTATATATTTTACAGACGTAATAATATATTACATATACTAATGATAGAAACAAACTCAAAATATGTAAAAAATTAATATATAATTGAGTTTCAAAAATACGTTAACATTTAATGTAATTTGACTTTCATTTATTATTTGATTGAAATAAAAGTTATTTTCAAAGTTTTTATAATAAATGATAGAAGTGCATTAAATAAAAGAGAGACGGTGAAAAAAATGGTGAGAATCAATATGGAGACGACACGTGGGCCACCTCAACCTTTTTAGGGAATCAAAACGAATCTAAAAATGGGCCCTCCTTTGTAAAAAAAAACATACTTTTTTGTTTAGGATCCTAACACGTGGGGATATTAAAGTTTGAGTGAGTTTCAGTAAAAAAAAACACTTTCAAATATACTGATTCTTTCTCTACCTGTTAATTCTATGAGCTCAAGATTATTTTTTCAACTTATTTTAATCAATCATATTGACTAACTTTACTTTTTTCTGAAAAATCATCAAACCTTATCGACTCACACTGACCATCCAAAAATAAAAATCATATTTCCTAAATCAGCAAACCATATGGACTCATATAATTTTAATTATATCTTATCATAAAATATGGTTTTACAATTTTTAAATTAAATTTATTTTACCTATTTAATGTTTTCTTAGTCTACTTATATTATTCTTTATATTGTATATAAATATAAAAAAAATAATTAAATGCTTTATTAACATTGTGTACTCATGTAGTGATGATGTTTGGGGCCCACGTTAGGATATTTTGGAACTGATTTTACCCGCCAGTTCTTACTTGCTGTCAATTTATAACCCCCTCAACTATTAAAAGTACACAACAAAAGACCACCTACTTGTAAAAGTTTCACTTTCACCCTTCATGTTCTAAATGATGCATTCTTTGAAATGGTAGCGTTCCTTTTACTCATTTACCTTTAAGCACAAAATTATAATTTACCTTAAGCTGTGAAATGAATCTTTTAATGTTACCGTGGTTCTTGTGATGTCGACGTGTTATTAAGGCAAGTTCTTAGCCTCAGGGTATGGGATCATGAAGAAAAATTGTCTAAACCTAAAGGTTTTAAAAACTAAACTAGTTAAACTAGAATCATGTGTACCAACAACTCAGTTATGAGACAATGGACCAAACACAAATAAGTCAGCTGGTTTTAAACGAACCAGAAAAATAGACAAAAACTAGAGAGAAATCGATAGAAACCCATTTGGCACTTGTCTTCTTCCTATGCTGGTTAGCTGAGTTTTAAGAACTCGATTAATCATCATAACTGTCTGCTCAATAACCAGTCCAATATATTTTTTTTACCTAAAACACAATATATACCTATCATTACCACTTAGAGTATATTAAACATGTTTAAGAAATCCATATTAGAATTTCTCTTTATAATTTTTGATAACAAATTTTCAATTTATGGTATAAAACTTCTAATTTCAACTCTAGTAAGCTAAATGTCGACGATAACAATCAGGAGCGAAACCAAGGGAGGGTCAAGAGCGTTTAATGATCCTCCGGTCACCGGAATTTGTCCCATTTTCATGTATAAAAGTAGTCTTTTTTAAGAAAACATGAGTTTCACTTCTTAATTATAGTCGGTAGAAAAGAGATGACACTCCAACTAAAATGTTCCTATTCCGCTACCGATAACAATCAATATTTTCGCATTGATGGCATCAAACAACTTCTATTTCATCATAGTCATAGCTACAAGTAGAGGGATCATTATGGTTATTTCTTATAACTGAAAGGACCAAATTTGAAAATCTTAAGCTGTAAGCATCCACAATCAATCACACATTCTAGCAATTTCACCAGCCATCTTCCAACTCACCAGACAAACTACTGCAACCTTACCATCTCCACCAAGACAATGGTACCCACAAATAAAAACCCTAATTACCTTTTTCATTTCACTTGGAACTTCCATGGCCGGAGAAGGGCTAATTGTGCCGGTGGACTCGTTTTCTCAACCGGCGTCGTTGATTAAGAAAACGGCCGTTTCACGGAGCTTGGTTTCCGTTAACTGTAACGGACAGAGCACCGTTTTGGATTTGGATAAATATGGTATCATGAAACGAGTCTCGATTCATGCTAGAGATCTCAGGTTACTTGATCCGTTGTTATCGTATCCGTCTGCGATTTTGGGCAGAGAGAAAGCAATTGTTCTTAATTTGGAGGTTCATAAATCATAACTTCATATTCTAATTATTAATTATTATTATTTTTAAATTTGATTCTGTTTCTGTGTTTGTAGCATATCAAGGCTATCATTACAACAGAAGAGGTACCCTGTTTTTCATGTTATGTTTGTATTTTTTTCTTCAACTAAAGGGGTTCGGTTCGGTTTTAGGTCGAACCAGTAAACCTGTTTAGCTAACCAGGTCGGGTTCACGGGTGGACCTGTTTGGTTCAATACTTTAGCGTAGATTGTATAGATACATATAATTCAATGGGTATTTCTGAAGGTTTTAATCCTAGTTAAGTCGGTTTCGAATTTCGAAAGAAAGCGAAAGTTGAAGGGGTAATTCAAAAAAGTTTAATTAATTACTATTTAATTAATAGTTTGAATCTTTAGAATTATCTAGTTTGATTAATTAGTAAAGATAATTCAGAGAAGTATTTGAGTAGAATTAGTATGTTTTATTTTAGTATAAATAGATGGTTATGGTGTATGTAATTAGAAAAGCCAATAAACAGAAAGAGCCGATATTGGTTTAGATCATATTCTGTGCTCGTATTCTCGGGTCTGATTTCCAACAATTTATTTATATTTGTAAAATTGCAATCTTGACCGAAGCTATTTAGGGCCGATTTCATTGGCTGTATGTGTTCCCATGAGAAGAGGCGGAGGATATAAAGGGCCCGAGGGGCCCCCCCCCCGATTTTTCGCTCAGAAGTGTTAATATATACGTATTCGGTCGATTTTTCGCTCAGTAGTGTTAATTTATATGTATTCGGCCGAAAATTTTATAGTTCCGGCCCCCCCTATATGAAAAAAAAATCCCGGCCCCCCGCGAAAATTTTCAAGCTCCGCCACTGCCCATGAGAGAAGTGTATCTAACGTTATTTTTCTGACATAAAAGTTTGACTAAATGCTAGATTTTAGTTTTTTACTACTTTAATAAGACATTTGATAGTTGTTAGATTTTATTTGTGAATATTTTTTTAGGTGTGAATTTAGAAATTTAGACTAGAATTAAAATTTTTCTGGGAACCAAACACATTAAGAAATGGAATTCAGATTTCAATTTCATTGAATTGCTACGAATTCCCCTGCCAACCAAATGGGCCTAAGATTACAAAACCATTGGTATTTATGACGATAAATATTGATCTAAACATAGGTATTGCTTCGTGACCCTTTCGATGATGATGTCATCCCCATTGTTGAAGAGCTTCAAAGACGATTGCCACCGGTCAATGCCAGTTTTTTTGGCCAAGGAGAAGATGAAGATGGCACAGGGGTTCAAACCGAGGCTCAAACAGACGAATCGATTGGTATATTAGTCCTTAACATTCACACTTTTCTCGCTTAATGTTACTCAATATCTTATTGATGTTCTAATTGAAGGTTTTTGTGTAAATGAACTTAGAATTCCTATTCGAGTTCCGGGCTCTTGAAGTTGCATTAGAAGGTATTTGTAGTTTTCTTGACGCGCGCACAAGAGAATTGGAAACCGCTGCTTATCCTGCATTGGATGAGCTCACCTCTATGGTAAGTTACTGATATAACTGAATTGTTCATGTGATCTTGAATACAAAGCATCTTTACTGTGATGAGTTTAAGAGGGTGTTTGGATGTGCATTTATGTGATTTTTGTTGCGGTTAAGTGATGTTTATTTTTGGGTTGTATGCTAAAGTGATGAAGTGCATAATATGTGCAGATAAGCAGTCGTAATCTGGATAGAGTGCGTAAGCTCAAGAGTTCGATGACAAGATTGACTAATCGGGTTCTAAAAGTATGCTTTTTTTTCAAGTAAATTACCGAACTAACCTGTACTCTTTGGGCCAAAAAGCTGACGGACAGTGCGAATTCGCCTTCCACATGTTCCACCATGTACTGTTTTGGCGAAAAAGCAGATGGGCAGTGCAAATTTGCCTACCACGTGGCTGACATGAGAAACAAATGTCTCTCGGCTTTTTCGCCGAGAGAAACATACATTTTTTTTTCAATGTTTAATAGAATTCAAGCAAGAATTCTAGTTATCCTTAGAAGAAAATTAAAGATTGTTAATAAGTAATTATTAATAATAATTTAGCATGTTAAATAGTTATTTAATTAATAACTAAATATTAATAATAATTCGTTTTCCGCCGACTTCGTGGTGGGTTTTTTTCGCCCAAAGAGTACACCTTGATGAACACGTGGGAAGATTTGGAGGGGGACACGCGGTGGGCTTTGTCGCCCAAAGAGTACAAGGTCATTTTCAGGAATTTGACTTTTCAAAGATTAGTTTGTGAACTTTGACTTTCCAAATGTTTAGTTCGGGAATTTTCCCACCTTTTCTCTTTGTTTCACCAAAAAATAAAAAATAAAAATAAAGACACATTTTTATATTCTACTTTGGATTGTACTAGAGGTGGCAATTTCAATCTATTTATGTATGAGCGGGTTGATTTGGATTATGTATAATCTCAAACGGGTCAAGCACAAAACAACATATAAAAGAGGACGGGTCAAATGGGTCGAACATGTAGAAAGTCACCTGAGATCTGTTTTTCACACGGACAACTTCCTAAATTGTTTTATATGGAGGTTTTAGATTATTACTATTGTAACAAATATTGCTATTTTAATCATAATTAACACATTGCTTAATAATTATTTATAAAAGAATACTAAAAATGAAAAAAAAGTGTTTGCGGGTCAACCCAAATTATCTGGAACTTTAATCAAGGGTTATTTAATTGTGTGATTTGGATCTTGTTAGGTAAGAGATGAACTTGAACAACTGTTGGATGACGATGATGACATGGCAGACCTCTATTTGTCAAGGAAGTTATCTTTTGCTTCTTCCCCAAGTAATGATGGTGCAGACTTAAACTGGTCTCCTGCTTCTCCTACCATAGAATCAAAGATATCCAGAGCAAGCCGGGCCACACCGTTTTCGACCCATGGAGAAAACGATGTCGAAGAACTCGAAATGTTGCTTGAGGTTTTTCACAAAATTTTAAATATTTATTTTGTTTTTTGATTGACAAAAGCATGTGTTTTTAGTAGTGATTTTGTTTAAGTGTAGGCTTCATGCAAATTGAAGCAACATCAAATAAGTTGACCACGGTAATCAATCACAATGTTTAGTTTACCATTTGTTATATAAATTCCAAGTTAGTCTATATAGAGGTGGCGGCAAGATGTGCGGGCGGGTTGGGCTGATATGGATCATTCGTCATTTTGTAGTAATTGGGTCGACCCTTCAATTTTTAATAGTAACATTATGATTATGATTACAATAACAATAAATCATTTTCAGCCCACTTGACCCGTTCCTTTTTGGACTATTTTTTGGGCCCATTTGAGATCAAACAAAACCCAAATCGATCTGACGTTAAGTAAATGGAATGTTACCTAGAAAAACATTTCATGTATTTTAATATATTAAATTTTTTTTGGTGTTTGCAGTTGCGTGAGTACATTGATGATACAGAGGATTACATTAATATTCAGGTAATTGAAGTTTGATGACAATATTTTATTGCAACCGTTTCAAACCTTTTTTAGGCCCGTTTGGTTTACAAAATTCATTTTGAAACATTCAAATTCTTTCGAAAACATTCTGCAGCCAAACGCCCCCTTGCAACTTTTTTCTTTGTATTTTTGAACTATCTTCTCACTTCACGAAAAATAGATGATTTTTTTTTCTTCATACAGTTGGATAATCACCGAAATTAGCTGATTCAGGTAAATATTATTATTGATGATGATTTCTCCTATTGATGTTATATTTAAAAGAAAAATATTTAACTTTTTTTTATTAATTTATTTTTGATGATATAGTTGGAACTCTTCCTACTATCCGGAACAGTTTCATTGTCTGTTTACTCATTGGTGTGGTGGCTGCTATATTTGGTATGAACATTCCATACCCTTGGAATAAAAACCATGGCTATGTATTCAAATGGGTATGTCACACCACTCTCTTCCTGCATTTAAGTACTTGTACTACGTGCATATACACTTGTACCTAATACAATAACAAGTGTGTGTTTTTTGAAGGTGGTCATTCTTGCTGCAATAGTGAGTGCATCAATCTTTATGTCTATAACCACTTATTCAAGACACAAAGGTCTTGTAGGGTCTCGACTCTTGACAAGGGTTTGATTCAAATGCAGTAGATGATTGTACTCCACGTACTAATTGGGTTGTACTTTAATTACCAAAAAGGTATTTCGTGCTTGTATGGGTTGTACAATGCTTGTATGATGTGTTTTTTATTTTCTTTTATTTTATTAAATATAAGTATAATGAAGTTTCATAAAATTAACGGTTTTTTAACCTCATTTAGTATCAAACGTCAAAAGTGTTACGGGTCGGCAAACAATGAGAACCAACCCTAGAATTATAGTAAAGTGAGAACTAAAGCCGTAATCTAATTCTGTAACTTCGAAATGATATTATCGTCAACCACCTTATCGCTCGCAGGATCGGAAATGTACATCGGTGATATGACATCCCCATCGTCTTTTAAAATCATATTGTGCTATAAGGCATGTGTACATTTGATTTCGTATCTTCTCGCGCTTCATTACCCGAGCCGGTCGTTGGGTACTGATGATCGCCATGGTGATATTGGCCTCGCAAACGCGTTGGACAATTTCTCCAAACCCAATGCGTACAGTCGATGCTACCAAGCATCCCTGGAATACCATGTCTACTTTCATGTGTATCGTATAAAAGAGCAATGTCGTGGCTAGTTGGTGCACATAAAAATTCTTTACCATATAACATAACAATAACATTGCAAAAATATGCTAACCATTCACGTGAGTTCCTAGCAGACATAGCTAAATATTCATCGTATTCTTCGGGGATATTTATCGGAAGGGAGTTGACGAATCACTGATGTGCATTTCTGTAATGGTGTGAAACTTTCTTTCATCCTCGCGTCAAACCCTTCTTGAAACCATTCAAAATTATCGCATAGATCCGCAACAATTTTTAAAAATAAATCATTCGACATCCAAAATCTCACTCTAAATGTTTCGTGGTCGTATTTTGGATTATCGACAAAGTAATCTTTCATAAGAACCTTGTGAGCCTCTACACGATCAAGTTGCACATATCTTTTTTTTAATGTGTCGTATCTTCAATTTCGGATGTGACGGTGGCGACAATGCAGGTTATAAAGTGAACCCCGCTTGAGTCGGAAACATAACTAGTTAACATGATGGGGAAGAATAACATTGCGTCTCATTTTGTTGAATTTTTTTTAATGTTAAATAAGAAATATAAGGGTAGAAGGAAAATGGTGTAAAATTTAGGATGAATAGTAACGTATTTATAGGATTTTTTTTTAAACCCTCCAATGGCTCACACCATCACCAACGGTCACATTTCATATGGCTTTACCAATCCGTGAATTAAACATGTCGCCGAACCCGTGGGATTTACCCACGGTGTTACCGTCAACCCGTCCCAACCTGAGCTCCACCCCGTCCGCCCTTAGCTTCAAGAAATTATAATTAATTAATTATTGGAGCAACATTTAATTTAGTCAAATATTTGTCTATTTTCAAAACTTGACTGGAGACAAATAATAAATGACTTAACTGTGCAATATACACTCATTAATTATTTATAGCTTAAATGTAACAAATTTAAATTATCACATGAAATGAACATTTTGGTTAATTGAAAGCGTAATATAACTCATTAAATATGACATATCATATTCTACATACTAGATCACATAATATTATTGGACAATTGCAAGGTAAAACTTGTAAAATTGCATATATATATTTATTTAAAACATGATTTAAACATTGTAACTTGTGCACTACAAACATATGTTTGTAGATATACAAATTTATTGTTAGTATACATGCATTGTATATAAATGTATATGAGAGGAACACACTCAAATACTCATTGTTTGAAGCTTGAAAAAATGAGTAATTTTGTAACAAACAAACCTTGTTCCCTTCTCATTGCGTTGACCTATTTCACTTGTTTTTTTATAACCCCGTTTCATAGCCAGTGTCCATTCGCTAAAAACTGATCGGTTTATATATTCAACGAAATCCAAGATTCAACAATCGATCTTCATGTGAAATTAGGAGACGATGATCTGGGGCATCACAACATTACTTTTGATCAAGGGTACAGATTCAATTTTTGTGAGAGTATCTTCGAAAATACTCTTTTTGTAGGAGATTTTTTCTACACAGTTCTATCTGCACATTTTCATGTTTTTGATAAAGAGATAGGAGATATTATTGGATGTAAATATGGTGGGCATGCAGATTTACGAACTCACCCTTCATAGGTATCGCACCTTCATCCGCAATTTGAATCACTCAAATTCTTCACCTCGTTTCACACGGTCTTCAATCCTGTTTCACACAGAACGTTCTTGATCTATCACAGATCTTCTTCCACACAGCTCTCACAACATTTTTAAACAATCTCTCACAGATCGTTTGTATTCTTCACTTTGTTCGAACCGATCACAGGTTCTAATACTCATTCACCGGTATCACACCGTACCACCCTGAATCATACAGGTAAACACTTCGCATATCCTTACACCTTTCGCAGGCGATTGATCATCCACTTAATCCGAATCGCTCAGATCGATATCTTCCTTGGTTGACTCACACAACCCTTCGTTGCTTTAGCTGTCACAGCCACTACTCACCACCACTGGCCGCCCGTCACTAATGTTTATATTGGAAAATTATCACAACTCCCACGATCTTTCATATAAATTCCAAATGAATTGGTTTGGCCCACTTTATTTTACCCAACCAATTTATTTAGCCATTGAAATTACCATAATGTCGTCCCTTGTTTAATTACACAAACCTTGGATGTAAATTTCAGCCACGACTTTAACCGTTTAATATATCCTGTCAATAATATTGCAACCGTGATCCCTTTTTTTTTCCTTTCTTCCTTCGATCACCGGCCTGCTCCTTCTTCGTCTTCAGCCCTACAGCCAAAGGGTTGCTTCCTCTCTCCGAAAAACGACTCTCAAAACCGCAAACACTTTAACCAAGCTCTGATACCAATTGTTGGAAACCTGGCCCAAGAACACGAACACAAATTTTGATCTCAACCAAGATCGACTCTTTTATTAATAAAACTCAACTCACACTTTTACAATTAATCCCTAACCATCTATTTATAATAAACCTTATACTAATCCTAAACCAACTCAAACTCAATTAAATAAAACTCTCTCCTAGTCTAATACGAACTCAACCAATTAATAAATTAATAATTATCTTTAATCAAGATTAATCCTTCAAAAAATGTGTCTCATCTTGGGAACTGATGAGACTATTTATAGGGTTCTCCTGGTTGGGATGTCTGGACCAATGGCCTATTTAAGGTTACCTGTAGTCAAACTTCCCTTCCTGTCTATTCTTATCAGACCGTTATTCCCTTTTTGGTGTTGAGAGGGTTCAGGGTTTACATATTATACTTTGTCTACATAGTTGACCCGTGCCCCTTGTGCATAGGTTCTGTACTTGGTACCTTTTGTCTCTTTAGCTGACCTGCCCTTTTGTGTATAAGCACGTATCTGACTTTTCTCTGTCATGGCCTCACGCTTCCTTGTCATTCTTTGTCTTTATAGTTGACTCATATATCCAACCTACAGATGTCACTCGGGTACGTTAATATAAGTTTGTCTTTACTCTCATTTTGTCTCTATAGCTACGTGACATTATTTCCTTATCATTCAATGGAACCGTTCCCTTTCTGGTGCATGATTTCTCTTATAATTTCTAAGTGTTTGAGCCCAAGCTCTTATTCTCCTTTCGCTCGACCTAGCCTCTGCCGTGACTGGGCTCCTGCCGCGGCTGGTTCCTTTCGGTTTATCACTTTGCCTTTATACGATTATAACTTATACGGGTTGCCCTTCAATTCCCGCAACGGACAAAAATAGAACTGGCCCGACCTTACCTTCTGCGGGACAAGAGTTGTGTGGAGCCGCGGCTGGGCTTCTGCCCAAGCTGGGTTGTCGGGCGGGACTCGGTGCTGAGCTGCAGCTGGAGGTGGCCGGGGCTGGGGAGGCGGGGACTGATAGACGAAATTAGATCGATGATTCCGGGACTGGCACTTCGAACCGGGATGGGGCTTTGGCATAGCCTGAGCCGCGGCTGGGCTTCTGCCGCAGCCACTAGGGTGTGGGTCTCGTTGCCTTGTCTCACTTTCTCGTTTAGTGTTTTGCTCATTTGGGTTAATCCCCTTCATATATCTAGGCTCTCTTCATGAAAATGCAAATTTTTTGTCAATCGGAGTACGTTTAATACTTATTAAGGTTGTTTTTGACAGTCTTCCATCTATTACTTATCTCTTTTTCGGTCACGGGTCATTTTTGGTAGGCTTTCTTCATGAAACTACAATCTTTTAACAACGGGAGAGCGTCTAATGCTTACTAAAGAGTAAGGTCGTTCTTTGTAGTCTACATCTATTACTCGTCTATTTTCAGTCATAGGTCGTTCTTGGTCGGCTTTTTTTTTTATGAAAATACAATCTTACGTCAATTGATTGTAAACCCTTGTCCCATATACGAGCAAGATGAAACTTGTAATGACTTCATGAGTGGATAGCTTATGGTATTACTTCCCTAAGCAATGAAAGAGGCGGGGAATTCAAAAAACACGTCATCGCCGTTATCATGGGCAATTCGGAATAATCTGGTGTTTTGACTACGCATTTTGTACTTTTGCACAATTGCATCACCGCTTGAGAGCCGCCTTCATATCTTTTATTGGTTCAATCAGAAACAGTTCTTATTGATTGGTCCAATAGGCAACTCATGTTGGTATACACCAAGGGTCGGAGTGGTTCGAACAATTGTTATCGGATTAATCGATTCAAACTGATGGGCCAAATTGATTGGTTCAAGGATCATGGCAGTTATGGTGATTACCAACGAAAGATTGCAATGGTTCACTAGGTTATGAATGTTTACCAATAGACTATATACGAGACTCAACCATTTGAAATACGCATAATAAAATAAACACTTGAATCCTCTTATTTCTCACTAAATTATTAATTTTTTTTTTAAATTAAATACAATATTATTCGATTTGATATTTTGATCAATAGACCAACACAACAATCTATTGAATTTTGTATTATTTATCGACCCTTTTATATTTGGACCTTTGGATCAAGTTCAAGCTGACCAAGTGACCAGATAGCGGACTTGGTACGACTTTTCGTAGAGTCAAAACGTTATTTCCCACGGAATAATTTTGGTCTTTCTAGGTCCCACCAGCAATAAACAAGGGCAACGCGCGCGCTGTCGTTGTATTCCACGCGCCATGGCTTTACGTCTTTTATTCGTGACTGTTTCTTATTCGTTATTCGTTAGATCGTAACGGCTATCAAGATTCCCATTACTGCTTCGTGGCCCACTTACGCCGTTACAAGAAAAAGATATTACAGTTTTAGTCCTCCAACAATTCAATTGTTCATTTGTATACCTTGGGTTTTTTTATGTTTTTTTTAAATCACATTATCAAACCTTTGTCAGATATGAATGCTTTTTAAGGGGATTGATTTGATATTGGGATTTTATTTGGTTTCATCTTTTTGACTTTCAGGTTGAATATAAATTTCAGAAGTTTTGTAATTTGTTTTTGTTTGCTTGGTTTTTCCTAGCTTTTTACCGGGTATATATTTATATATATAGTTTGTTGTCGTTAAAAAAAAAGAATGTGCACTTTGTATTCATATTTTTATATATGTATTTTTATATTTATTTTTAACTTGTATAAAAAAATATAAAACTTCAAAGAGTGGAATACGATTGAAAGATGCTGAACACAAGCGGGTGAAGCAATTTCGTTTATGCAACTCAAAAGGAAAAAATAAAATAAATAAAAGGACAACATACAACAATTGTGTAATCAAATAATTAAATTCCTTTAAAAAAGGATAAAAATAAAAATCAGTGTAATTAAACGGGTTAAATAAATCAACTTGTTATTTTAATTTTGAATTTGAGAGTAAAGTTTGATTTATCACCTCGTCAAAAAGCGGTGTTTGAATGTCTCCGAGCTCCTCGTGCTCAAGATTTTCTAACAGTTATCCCCATTGAAGGACTGAGTCAGCATATGTCGGTTGTGGAGTACCGGGCAATCCTCAAGTATCGGCCAATGATCCCTCTGTATCCGACTGATGAGTCTTGCCCAGTTTGCCGCAAAGTCTGTCTCGATTTTGGCGAGCATGCAATTCATTGCAAGGAGCTACCTGGGTATAAATACATGCATGATTTGGTTAGGGGGATTCTTTGTGATGTTCTTAAGCGGGCAGGAATTTCTACTAAAAAAGAGGCCCCGTGAACATTCTGACAGATCCGCTTGAAGGGAGGTCTACTCTATGGCCGGATGATATTCTTGTGTTTGGATGGGCAGGGGGAGTGTCCCCTCTTGTGGGGCTCAGTGACAATGGGGTTGTTGCGGGCCATGCTGCGTTAAAGGCTGAATCATGCAAAGTTGTTAAACACGAGAAAACTTGTTTAGAGAACCAACACATGTTTATCCCGTTTGTTTTTGATACTTTTGGTTTCCTAGCACCGGAGGCGGTGAAATTCCTAAACAGGGTTCAACGAGTCGTGCATAGTAATATTTTGACCCCTAAGACCCACAACGTAGTTTTTAGTATGATCGGTTTTGCTATTCAAAAGGGGGTTGCGGCGCAACTTGTTGCCCATTTATCCGTCACTTTATTGTAATCGTCCTTCTTTTCATATATAAAAGTTTTCGTTTGTTATTCATTTTGAAAGGATTGGCATGTCTTCATGTTCAATTAAATGAGTTAATAGGTAAACCTAACACAACCCATGTAATTAAGCATGTTAAACATGTTAATCGAACATGACCTGTTTATTAAACTAGTTAGATATGTTAATCAAAACTTGATTATTTACGTGTTGTATTTGTGTTTCCAATAACATTAGGAATTGTTACCCACACATAAAGGTGTTATTACAATTAGGAATTGATTTGAAAAATCTTCAATATTACTTTACTCGCTTCCATGTTAGATATCTTATATGTGTGCTCCATAACAATCATGCATCAAGATCACTCTATATATGATTTTTGAATAAATATAAGTTTAAATGGTATATTTTTAACAAACTCACGTATTTTATAGCAGGTGACTGTTTATGCCATTACGAATACCATAAGCGGCCAAAAAGAATGATAGCAACATATGATTGCTGACATATTTAATACTTTCCAGTTAACTATCATCTAAATGATGAGTTTTTTGATGATACGCAAGTGAAATGTAATAAGCGATGATGGGTCACGTATAATATACATAATGGACACAAACGGGTGATACATGAACAAAGTGAATAAGGCAACCTATGTATTGCGTATGTCATGATTATACATGTGTTTTTTTTTCTGACATGACTATAAGGTTTTATTATATGAAAAATTATTAAGTTCGTGGTTTTCTTTAAAGCAATTTGATATCGATGAGGTTTTGGTTTATCGTTTACGAATAATAGAAATAGAGTTTCGATACAATTAATTGTTATTGTTAAAACCTTCACTACCTTGATATAACTTATTTATAGAAAATTAGATCACAACACATTTATGCTATATTATTTTCCCTTGTTTTATATTGAGTTAATTATTTAATTCAACATGGTTGCATTTGTTTGTTTTGCTCTTTCAATTGTTTAACTTGTCATGTTTGTCTCGTACTTGTTTTTTTTTTAAATGGTATGGTTAAAATACGTTAAAATACGTCAAACTTCGTTGACTATGTCTTTTATTATCTTGACTTAATAAAAAATGTAACATGTTATTTCTCAACTTGATAAGTGTTGTTTGGAGGATAGTATAAGTCATAGTTAGTGATATCCAGGTTATTGAAATACATTTAATTCTGAAAATTAAGATAAAATTTATATTAATATTTAAAATAAGCATCATTCAAAATATCAAATTTTGTAAAAACAAAATTAACGTATTCACATCATTTGAAAAAAATGATAACTAATGTGCTATTTTAGTTATTTTTCTAAAATATCATATACTATAATTTAACTAAATATCATCTTTTTTTCTAATTTATATTTAAATCTGGTTTAACCTCTCACATTTCATTTTCTATCTCACTCACAAATAATTATTTTATTTATTTTTTCTCTTTTTAGACACTCACAAAAATGATAAAGATTGGTGAAAACTAATCTTTAAATTTAGAAAATATCTAAAATTTAAAAACAGAGATAAATATAGAGATTCAGATGGAAGTGCAAATAAAAAAAATATTTTAATAACATACATAGAGATAAAGATCGTGTTGTGAATGTTCTAATGACAAAACTTAAAAGTCTTACTTTTATCAAATCATTTTCTATTAATTTTATGTGGTTGAATTGCTTGATAATGTAATTAGCAATTTAACTTAATTTAAATTGTATTGTAATCAAGTTTTGAAAGTACATTTTAATGCAAATGATATATGTGTGTATATAGGTATAGTTGTTTGATGTTAAAATCGGGTATGTATGGCGTTTGATAAAAAAAAAAGATGACTATATAACAAATTTTGTATTTTACGTGTTTTTATGCCAGTAGTTAATAAATATTTAATGCAAATTCATATTCATATAACATAATAAAAAAAATATAAGTAGAACAAATTTATGCCGAGAAACTTTAATCATCTAATTAAAAAAAGATTTATTGATGATTTAAAGTTAGAAAATCATTCATGTTAATTTGTTGGAAAACAATTTTGATAATTATAGATTTCAATATTACAGTAACCTTGTAGAGGTTTGCTTTTAAAGAGAGTATATCTTTCGCATTAAAAATTAACAAATTTTAAGTTACATATGTTTCCCATTACAACTCACTTCGCTATTAAATTGTGAAACGATACTCTAATTAAATACTTTAATTATAAACGAACCAAATCTATACTATATAATAAAAAAAAAAATTATGTCACGTGTCGTATTCATATTCATTCTCATCAAATTTTTTTCCGACTATCTCTTATTAAATATATCTTTATCTTTTAATAATAATATGCTTTTAAATACAATATTAATTATACTAATAAAATATATTTATTTTAAATTATCACTTATTATAAGAAATTTTGAAATCTAATTATGTAACTTTTATTTTAAATCAAATAGTAATGAACGTCAAATTACATTAAATACTAATTAATGTATTTTCAAAACTCAATTATATATTAATTTTTATATTTTTTGAATTTTATTTTCTATCTTTGGTATATGTAATATATTTTTATACATGTAAAATACATACATAAAAATTAATTTTTTTTATATATTAATATTTTTCACCTTGTGTGTATTACACGGGTTCTAAGCTATCTTTTAATAGTAATATGCTTTTAAATACAAAATTAATTATACTAATAAAACATATTTATTTTAAATTATCACTTATTATAAAATTTTTAAAATCTAATTATATAACTTTTATTTAAATCAAATAGTAATGATCGTCAAATTACATTAAATACTAATTAATGTATTTTTAAAACTCAATTATATATTAATTTTTATATTTTTTGAATTTTATTTTCTATCTTTGGTATATGTAATATATTTTTATACATGTAAAATACATACATAAAAATTAAAAAAAATTATATATTAATATTTTTCACCTTGTGTGTATTACTCGGGTTCTAAGCTATCTATAATATGTAAATACTTATTTTACTAAGTATATAAAATTGCATTTATATAATATATGTAAGACACGAGAATCTAACCTAGTTTAAAATATATTATCATTTGTCATAAATTATAATATGATTAAAAAATATGGTCATAAAATGAATGAAAAATTATAAATATCTTATTATTTTATAAAAAAAGATACTTAAATTAAAATAAAAGTTAATCCAGAATAGGTATTCTATACAATTATATTAATTTATAATCATATCAGTACTAAATATTAGACCAACATGCCATGAATATGTTAGTATATTTAAGTGCTTAGTGTTTATATTTTTTTTTGTCACATACCAATCAAATAACCGGATGTTTTCGTTTTATTTTTATTTTATACTAGGTTAGAAATTTATGTCTTACATTGATTGAATAAATTCATCATGTTGTAAACCAATATTTTTTTTTTGAAGATTTATATGTTGGATTCATCAAACCATTGATGAAATAATGAAGATTCAAAATTTATAAATAACAAATAATGAAGATTTAAAAATTATAAAATTATGTTCCGAAATAAGATATAATTGAATTTTTCTTATGATTTAGTAAGTTTTAATATACTATTAGAATGAGAATATTTATATTTTAAATATACTACAATTTAAAATCATTATTATTTAATATGGGAGAGATGCTAGAATTGAAAATAATTATAACTTAATTATTTAAGATCATTATTATTTAATAAGAGGGACGTGAAAAACAAAAATCTAAACTTCATCATAAGTAGACGAATGTTCTCCTGTTACTTATTTATTACAATAAATATTATGGTAACGTCGGAATTTTTTTTGATATGTCCATTAAATGAAAACATGATTTAAAATATACAATATCAATTTCTTTAATAATCAAATTTACAAGGTTGTATCTTTATTACAAGACTATAAAAAAAATTTTATCCATCATAATAGAAATTCATACTTAAAATTATATAAATTTTGCAGTTTAGTGGTATGATGCTAATCTTGAAAATAATGTATGTTTAAATTCTTATGGTATTTAGAATAAAATTTGTTGTTAAAAAATTTAAATCATATAGTTATTATAACTTTTATTTAATGCAATAAAAATTAACGCTTTATATATGTTCTTTAACTAGTTTAGATCCCGTGTCTACACACGTGTTGAAAAATATCAATATATAAATTTTTTAAATCTTTATATATATATTTACAGGTGTAAAAATATATTACATATAATAAATATATAAACAAACTCAAAATATGTAAAATATAATATATAATTGGGTTCGAAAATACGTTGATTACTATTCAATATAATTTGACTTTCATTACAATTTTATTGAAATAAAAGTTAAATAATTAAATTTTAAAGTTTCTTATAATAAGAGATAATTAAACATAAATGTGTTTTATTTGTATAATTAGTATTTGCTTTAAATATATATACTATTATTAAAAGATACAAGTGCATTAAATAAAAGAGAGAGGCGTGAAAAAAATGATGAGAATGAATTTGGAGGCGACACGTATCACTAAAACTTTTATTTATTATATAGTATATGTTTAAATTCTTATGGTATCTAGTATAAAAATTTGTTGTTAAAAAAGTTAAATCATATAGTTATTATAACTGTTATTTAATGCAATAAAAATTTAATGCTTTATATATTTTCTTTAATTATGCATATATGAAACTTCATTAATTATATATTTTTATATATAAATATTTTTTTTTATGTTTATTTTATATGGTGCACTAGAAAAAAAAGTGGAAAATGTAAAACCAAGTTCAAGTGATCCGGGTTCAATCCCTGCCATCATCATTAATTTCTGAGGCATGCAAATGAGTCCTAGTTCTTAGGCAGATGCACACGGTTTTACATACGCCGATCCAGAGTACTAGCCTCGGCTCTCCCTCAAGCCCGGAAGAGACCGTATTGGGTGGGATTTTTCCTTGGATGCTCTCCAACTCTGACGCCAAGTGGACCCGGTTAAGACAACATATTGACCGAAGTTGGACGAGGCTCTCCCATATGATGGGGTGCGACGTCACAACATTCAACGTTCGATGTTAAAAAAAAAAGTTCAACCGGTGGGACCCACCTTTGAAATCTTGGGCAGAGACGGCAGTTTTTTCTTCTGACCACCTCTGCTTCTTCTTTACTATAAAATACTACATCCTCTTCACTCCAATATTCTCTCCCCTCCTCTTTGCAATACTTTCTCTCTCTAGAAAATGACCCAATTTTAATTTTTATTTAATTTAATTAAAACATAGCATTGTGAATTCCCTGCGTGAATCAACTGAAAGTCTTCTCTTTCACACATCACAACTCCATATCAAGATTTAAAGAATCTTGATACAAACCTCATGAAAACAGGTATGTTCTTTGCTTGATTTATCATTTTTATAATTTTTTTCTTCAATCAACTTGTTCTTAATCCTCATGTCTATCTGGGTTTTGTCTCTTTTTGTTGATTTTGCTTTTGATCTCTGTAAATCATTGTTGTATTAAAATTTTTTTGGAGTTTGCCCCTTTAGGTTTCTTGAGAAAAAAATATGAAATTTCATTTGGGTATCTGGTTTTTGGGTCTTTTATGACTTGTAATTTGATAAAGTTATAAAATTTTTGTTGGGTTTTTTTGTGTAATTTTGTAATTAGATTCTAATTTTGGGGGTTTTGGGATTAGGGTTTTTTTAGGGGATTGATTTTGGGGATTCATGGAAGAGGTGGAAGCAGCTAATAAAGCAGCTGTTGAAAGCTGCCATAGGATTCTAAATCTATTGGCTCAACCCAAAGATCATGTACAATCAAAGCACCTAAAGGTACAAACAGAGGAAGCAGTTGCTAGATTCAAGAAAGTTGTATCTCTTCTTGATGATGGTTTAAGTCATTCAAGAGTTAGAAAATTGAAAAAAGTTCAAAACTTGATCCCCCAAAACATACTTCTTGATAACCCCACAATTCAAGAACCATCAAACCCCCTTCAATTTCAGCTTACAACTCCAAATCCAACTCACCCAGTTCAAGAAATTGTTCCAAATGGTGTCAAGAACACTTTTTTATTATCAAACCATAAACCACTGCTCGAATTGAACTCAATTGGGAAGAACCCAATTCAAATTGGGAATTCCCAACAAAACCCTAACCCTAATTCAAATTACCAGTTCCTGCAACACAATCACCAGCAGCCAGCACAGTTGCAGCTCAAACAGCAGACCGAGATGATGTATCGGCGTAGCAGTAGTGGGATAAATTTGAATTTTGATAGTGCTGTCTGTACCCCTACTATCTCATCAAATAGGTCTTTTATGTCTTCATTGAGTATGGAAGGAAGTGTGACTACTTTAGATGGGAGTTCTTTCCATTTAGTCGGGGCAACTCGGTCAACCGATCAAGCTACACACCAACACAAACCGAGGTGTACGAGCAGGGGAGATGATGGGAGCGTGAAATGTGGGAGTTCGGGGAGATGCCACTGCAAAAAGAGGTTATTATCTTTGCTTTATTACTTATGATCCATTTTAATGTTTTGTTTATAAATAATGTTATGAGAGTGTTTGGATGTTTGTTTTGAAAGTGATTATTAGATTGTTGTGACTTGAAGTCATAGTAATCGGTTTTAGTGTTTGGATAAACAAATTCTGCTTTTGACTATATAATGATGTTACAGTTAAATAACAAATTTGATACGAGCTGCAACAAAATTGGTTGGGAAAAGTGTTTAAATAATTATAATTTGCCAAACCTTCGATGTCTTCAAAGGTGATTATTACAACTTCAAACCGCCGAAGCATATCCAAATACCGTCTCCTGCAACACGCTTTATTACAACTGATTATCTGATTTTGATTATTTAGTATCTCATAATCACTTTTAAAGCACATCCAGACACCCCACCTATATTATGATAATTAAATTTTATTTATTTTTCTTTTCTGTCTTTTTAATCAGGAAACACAGGGTTAAGAGGTCAATCAAAGTACCGGCTGTTAGTAACAAGCTTGCTGATATCCCCCCTGATGAGTATTCTTGGAGGAAATATGGCCAGAAACCCATCAAGGGCTCTCCTCATCCTAGGTACCTTTTAAAGACTCAAATATCTGTGATTTTATTTAACCCGCCTTTAAGAAATATTATGTGTTTTAATTTAATTTAACTCGCCTTCAAGATAATCAACATTTGGAACATGATCACACACTAGCATTCATCTTCAATATTTATTTTGCATCAACTCATGTGCATGATATATGTAATTATGTGCAAGTCTATAACCAAAGGAACTAGAAGAAAGCCACTTACAAAAAGTGGTCTTATTAAAAAGCATGTAACATGTTCCTTGTTAGTTATTACACATATACAACATTTATGGATTGTTGAGTTCACTTCTGACTAGAAGATAGAAAGTGAAGAATGGAAGGAAATAGTATTATTGAATCTAACCATAATATTTACAAGTTAAATTCTTGAAACAAAATCAAGAATTTTGATTGTGCTTACATGAAAAGGTGATGCAAGTTTAAAGTAATAATATTTAAAACGAGTGTAGGCAAACCAAGAGAAAGTAAAAGCAAATACACAGTATGACATGAGCTTGTTTATCGTGTCGATTTTATATAATGTACTCATATCTATAAACACAATTCAATTGGAGGTGACAAAATGGACGGGTTGGCAGATTGGTAACGGGCTCGGGTTAAAAAGGTTCATTTTTAATGAAGGTAGAAACACAGGCCACACCGGGTTGGGCTGACCGCAAACACTTATACCAATTATTAATGTGTTGGTCATGATTACATAAACAATATTATTACAACAATAATTTTAATATTTAACTAAAAAGAATTCTGACCCCTTATATTTTACCTGTTTTAGATAAACCCTCGGACCACAACTCAAATCGACCCATTTATTACAAGTAAATGGGTTGAAATAGCCACCTTTTAGTTAGTATAGTTGTGACACAATGATGACTCAATTTTTGAATTTCTATATGTATTTAAACTAATCAAACATAAATGCATTTAATTTGATCCAGGTACAAAATGTTTGTTAATTGTGCGTACAAAAACAATATTACTACAATAATAATCTAAATCTTTGAATAAATACAATTTAGGAGGTTGTATGCGTTAAAGATAGGCTTTGAGCAACTATCAGCTGTGTTTGACCAATTTGAGCTGTTCCTCCTTTAGCTATATATTTTCTGAACCCGTTTATAGAAACCAACAGCTCAATCGACCCATTTACAAGTAAACGGGTCGAAAATGCCACCTTTAACTGGTATTTTTGTGACACAGTAAAATTTCAATATTAAAGTTTTACATAGATACATTAATGAACCTAAGTATTTTTAATTTGATCATACTAAAGTATGTTACGTAAAATTAAAGAAACGATATTATTACATTAATCAAAATCTTTGAATTAAAATGACTCAAGGAGATTGTATGCAGTAAACATACGACCCAATTGACCTGTCCCTTTAATCTGATCTTTTTTATTTAACCCATTTGAGATAAACCAACCCACAACTCAAATCGACTCATTTCTAGGTAAATGGCTTGAAGTTGCCACATTTAACCAGTGTACTTCCAACACAACGATGACTCGATGTTTGAAGTTTACGTACATGTATTTATATTAATCAATCCTTAATATGATGTCATTTAACAGGGGTTACTATAAATGTAGCAGCATGAGAGGTTGTCCTGCAAGGAAGCATGTGGAGAGGTGTTTGGATGACTCAGCAATGCTTATTGTCACATACGAAGGCGATCACAACCATACAAGGGTACCTTCTCAATCAGCAAACATATGAAAAAAAGATCTTTTGATAGAAGAAAGCTCGAGATCTATGTTGTTTGTTGTTTGTTTAACTCTTTTCTTGATCGCATTTGGGTTGGTCCCGTACATGTTTTGCGACTTTAGGGAAATATATGGTGGGTTGGATCAAATTTCCATATGGGATGGATGGTTTTTGTTCAAATTATGAAGTTAGAATAGACATATTTTTCGTGTTTTTCTATGTTGTTTTGGTACATTGAGTCTTTGCTGGGCTGAAAGCCTGAAATGATGGTTATTTTAAGGATACATATGCCTTTCAGTTCATGTGGTTTTGGTGCTATGAAATAGCGTGCAAAATGCATTCCCTTTTTTTTTGCGTAGAATGCACAGATGAGATCGGTACCGGTATCTATTGATTCTGAATTTGAGAAGTGGGTACCAATACCGTACCAAATCAATTGGTTCGATACCGGTTTTTCGGTACTTTACCGCTTTGGTGTTTTCCTTTTCATGGCTAAAAAATTGATACGGTTAAAATGCTGATTGTTCTTGGTCGCCACTGTATCTTTTGAGATGGTCGCGATATGTTATGAATTCCCGAATGTATGATTTGAGATGGATCGCCGATTTGGGATGAAGATTAGGTAGAAATTGGAATCTTGATTGCCGATTTAGGGATGAAATTGTTACGTGATTTCTTAAATGCCGATTTAGGAATTGATAGGCTAAAATCTTGTAGACGACCGGTATGGAAATTAAAAAAAAAATCGCTTCACATTCTAATCGGTATAAAAGCGATAAAGTATCAAAAAGTACCGGTACTGATTTGGCTCGGTAATCGGGAAAATAAATCCCATCCCTACTGTAAAGGTTACAATTTCCTTGCATTGTTGGGAAGAAAATGTAATATTTTTAGAACCGGATTGGACAACGAACCGATCGTCTTACCGGTTCACTGGTCGGACCGGATTTAAGAATACGAATGACATAACAAATAATTTATTTAGAAATATATACAAATGATGTTGATGTACTAAGTTGAAGTATTTCAATAATAAGGGATTGAATATATGAAGTAATGATAAAAGGGTTAAAAGTGTTCTAAGTTATAATTTTAATGGGTGTATATGAAACTTCCATCCCCTCTTTCACCCTTCATCATCATCGCACCCTCTTACCACCACCAACCACCACTCACCACCCCCACCCCCACCACCGCCTCCACCACTCACCGCCATCTCTCGCCGCCAACACCCACCCCCACCTCCCACCGCCACCACCCACCCCCACCTCCTACCGCCACCACCCATAGCCACCTCCAACCACCGCCACCGCCACCACCACTCATGGTAACCAAACAAGACAATGAAATGAAATGGTCCATTTCATTTATTTGTCCATTTCATTACCTCGTTCATTCCGTTTCCTCGTCCATTCCATTACCTCATACCAAACAGACCTAAGGCTATGCGTAATGGTTTCATTAAAAAGTGAAAAACGTCATGCCACGTCATTAGGGGACGATCACTAAACTGAATCACTAACTTGTGCAATGGTTTCACTATCCACACACACACACATATATATATATATAGGGGAAGGTTCCGCTAAGAAGTGGTTTTTCGCTAAGAAACGCTAAGAAGTAGGTCAAACGAACTCCGATTGAGCTCATTCGAGTGGCGTTGGAACCGTCTCATCGAACTCTAATCCGGACCCAAAAACCTAAACCCCCTCCACCCGCACCCCCAAAAAACCTAAACCCCCCTCCAACCCCACCCCGAAAAGCCTAAAACCACCACCCCCACCCCCTAAAAACCTAACCCCCCCACCCCACCCCACCCACCCACCCCTAAAAACCTAAACCCCCACCCTAAAAAAAAACCTAAACCCTAAAATCTAAACCCTAAAAGCTCAACCCTAAGGCTAAAATCCTAAAATTCAACGCTAAGATCTAAACCCTAAAAGCTAAGATGGTAGAGTTCGACGATACGGTTCCAACGCTGCTGGAATGAGCTCAATCCGAGTTCGTTTGATATCGTTTCTTAATGTTTTTGTCACTTCTTAGAGTTCTTAGCCGAAAACAACTTCTTATTTTATCCTCCCCCTATATATATATATATATATAGGTATACAAATACACGCACATTTGTGCTCTCACGCCTGTGGTTCAAACTACGCCCCTACCCCCCACCCCAAAATGCCCATTAATGCCCCTATGGGATGGTGTTTCACGCCCCAAAATGGGTGAGTTGGCATTCACGCCCCCCAATTCCACGCCATTACACCTGACGTAATGTAAAAATGAGTAACCACTGATCGGTGTCGAAGGGACCGGTCAAAGATAAAGAAATAGAGTGTCCTAATCACCTTAAACTAGTTAGGGTAAGAAGGGTGTCGAACCACGAAGAGTTTGTGGTCGGTGCTCAACTTCAATTAACAATGCAAATTATGAAGTTACAACGGGTCTTTCTGACCAAACACAATCAATGATTTAAGTGGAAACTTTATAAACTCAACAAACAAATCAAGTACCAAACAAAACGGTTTAAGTTGTAAACAATAATTAAAAAGGGTATCACACCCGGGTTTCAAGCTCACAAATAATTAGGGATTATCACACCAACATTTGAGTTCAAACAATCGAATGGTTATTCAAATCTAATTAACCAAATCTAACCAAGAACATCAACATTCATACATCATCGACAAATAGTGTAAAACAATATTCACGAATGAAATCGAGACAAATGTATGCAATATAGAATTAGATTAATCAATAGATTCAACATAAATCAAAGTTCATAGCAATTATTATCTAACGGGGTCAATGGTGCAAGAATTTATCGACTCCCGTGAGTTCATAACCATACTAAACACAAAGATTCAAGTGTTTCAAACCAAACGATTACAAGAATTGTTTCTCAAAGCTAGCACATGATAAAACCCTAAAAACTTACAAAAATCCACCCGGGAATGATTACCGGTGGATTAGCCGCTCATGGTGGTGGAAATCATCTTCAATCTTTCAATCGGATGTTAGAATCGTGTTCTTTAGCCTCCAAGAACTCCAAAATCGCCCAAGAACAATGGTGTAAAAGATGGATCCGAATTTTGGGGAAGAAAAACCTAAATAACCTTTGAAATTCGGCTGTTTCGCCCAAACCCCGCGTCTGAAACGCACCGAGCGTAGGCTTACGCTGGGAGGGCGTAGGCCTACGCCGGTCCACTGGAAGCTGCTGTGAAGAAATTACTTAGGCGTAGGCCTACGCTGATATGGCGTAGCCTTACGCTGACCCTATGATGCTTCTGTTTGCAATTTGCCTTCGGCGTAGGCTTACGCTGTAGCAGCGTAAGCTTACGCTGACCCTGCATTTTGCCCCGTTTTCTCCGTGTCTCTTCCGACTCTTGCATCTCTCGCCTAATATCTTCCAAAATCGTACTTTAAGCTTCCAACACCTGCACATGCATGGCTACACAAAACCTTTGTATTCCACATATCAAAATGCATAAATATAACATATTGCACCTCTTAATACATGAAACTTTGGTCACTTATCAACCACCCATCATTATCTAACAGACACTCCCTCTCTCCATAAAAGATTCTTTCTCTACATTTTAGCTGCCCGCCGTTAACCGCCGCTCCCTAACTCCGACGACTATCGACTGGTCTTAGATCTGCTTCAAGCCTTCGACATCTGTTTCTTCAACTTCTTCCCTTAGAAAGGGCATGAATGGACCGTCGACGTCTCTGGTTCCGGTCCAGTCCGGTTTTCAAAGTATTGGGCAAAAAAAAATGATGGAAGCACTTCTCATTGGTATGGAACAAGGAAAGAAATAGGCAGCATGATATAACCTTGATTACTAGAGACATTAATCATTCGAACCGAACCGTATTCGAATAGTGAATTCGAATTCAAGTTCAGTATATTTGAATCGGGTCTTTGTCTGAACCGAATTCTGAATTCATTTTTCGAATTGAATACGAACCTATGAATTTCGTATCAACCGACCAGATTATTTGAATTGTGTAACATCCATGATTTTCTGATACTATTTTAAGTTATTATATACGATAATGGCGCACCATTTCAAACCTGTTTTGCCTGACAACATACGTAACCCTAATCATTGATTTAACACGTGGTAAATTGAAGTTTTATCCTTACATAAACATATTATTGTCCTAGTTAGATTTAAATAAACAAATATATGTACATCTATATATACATAATTATTATTATCATTTTTTTTATTAAATCAATTAAAAGCTTTAAACTTATCTCAAATAAATAAAAACTATTATTTTATTGTAACTAATCCTAATCTAATCTTAAATAACTAACTTGAAATTTCATCCTAATCTTTTTTTTTTTTTTGAACGTGATCTATTTTTAATATAACTAATTATATTCAAATATTTTGCAATCCTAGTCCAAATAACTATTTAATTTTGCGAATAAGTCCATAATCTCACCCTATAAATAGAGCCTCTATTCCTCATTTATTTTTCACACCTCAACGATCCTCTAGGGTTCTCTAGCTACTAAAGGTCGTTCTTCTCATCTTTTGGAAGATTCTAGCTTAAATCCTTTCATTCTAAGTAAGTTCTTCTTATGTTCTTGCTTGTTCATACTTTTCTTTTCAAAAATTCCTCATAACTAGCTAGATCTATGATTCTCTAACATGTTTATGTTATAATCATAGACCTATCTAAGATCAAAGGTCCTATTTTAATTAAACTTGTTCAAACTTTTATTTAAAAACTTGGTTTTGATCTTTCTTGTTCCTTTCAATTTCAAAAATCATGTTTTTACTAAAACTCCTTATTTTCAAATTAAACCCCTTTAATATTCAATTAAATTTATTTCTATCTTTACTAAACTCATATTTTCACTTTAACCCTTATACTTTTCAAACTTACCAAACAAACCCTAAACTTGGTCAAGTATACAAATAGGGTAACTTTCAAACCAGTATGTAGTTATCTGACAAATATTAAAGTTCTGGCTAGGAAAAGACGGGGTTCCGATCCAACCAACTCTTTCCTGGGAACTTTTATGTTGGAGGTACTACTCTGGAATGATAACCACTCTAGTATACAACAACCACTTTCAACTAATTACATTGTCAACCCCTCGACTATCCTTAACTTGTTTCTAACGTAACAAACTTAACTTAGGGAGTCGTTAAGGCATTCGATCCAAGTTACTACAAGTTCAAGTTTAACCCTTTCATTTGCAAGGTGAGTTTACATAGCCCCTTTTCCTTTTGTACTTTTTGGGGTGAAACATGATTACATTCAAATACTATTTGCAATTACACACGTACAATTCTATAATATGATTATATGTGTTTATTTGTGCTTTATGCTTGGATGCTAATTGTTAAGGCTACCTATACATGAGATACACGTGCAAACACAAATACATTATTTCAGGCTAACGTGTGTTGTTATGCCCTACATTTACATTAGGATAACATGTGTTGTTATGCCCTACATTAGGATAACATGTGTTGTTATGCCCTTCAATTACAAAGTTTTATTTGTACATCTAGCTTAACTTAGATTCTCCATAAATGCTTTATAAACCATGCATCATATGAATTGTACACAAAACATTTGAACTTTACTTGTGGTGTCAAAACCTATGTATGCTCACCAACTATTTATAGTTGACCCTCTCATTTTATCATGTTTCAGGTACAGTGTTTGAGTTAAGATTTCAAGTCGCTTCACTTAGGATTGAGGACCTAGTTTTGAATTTAATAAAGTTATTCATGTATTTTTATTCTTGTAAAAGTTATACTTGATTACTTGAGCTATGAAATGAAAGTTATTGTTTAATTATCACAACTTTAGTAAACCATGAGCTTATGAACAGTCTACATGTCCCGCCTCGACGTTTCCGCCGTCGGTTGGGGTGTGACAAATTGTATATATACTTTTTATTTTATATATCAACAATGTTGTTGATGGGAACTTAAGCATGTAAGCCAACGTGAATGTGCAAAAGAAAATAGATTTAACCGTGTGGTCCTTATGATAACACACTCTGATGCATTCTCCATTTAGGTCAATGCATTCAAGGAAGCTGCCACCATGAATATCCTATCCAAAACTCTTTCAATTTTCTTAAGTTTTAGGTTAGTTATCATTAAAAATTTGAAGATCGAGATTGTTAATTTATTGTTTTGTATTTTCTACTCAACAACACCAGGTTTAATATTTCATTTTCAGTTTATCTTATACCTTTTTTGTTTCTATTCAAATTGAAGCACTCGGTGGAGATTTAAAGAAATAACAGATGGTTCTTTATGTGGATAAACTTGGGAAAATAACTTTGGATTAAAGACTTTATATGATAGAATATGAATATGGATTCCTCGTTTGTCGACATATTGACTACTATTTTGGAGGTGGCTCACAAATTCAAATATTCTATTTATCTGTGGGCGACAAAAATGTTATATTGCTTGAGGTACAATTTTTGGTGGCCGAGAATGAAAAGGGACATCGCTAAGTATGTTGAAAGATGTTTCACTTGCCGGCGGGGGAAGGCCGAGCACCAAAAGCCATATCAGAAACTTCAATCGCTTTAAGTGCTTCTTTGAAAGTGGGATAACCTCACTATTTAATTGGTTATCAAACTTCATAAGACTCGGAGGGGGTATGATACGATTTGGATTGTAGTGGACCGGTTGACCAAAAGTGCACATTTCCTTCGTATTAAGGAAGCTTATTCTTTGGAGAAATTGACGGATGTCTACATTGAGGAAATTGTGTACACAACATGGTGTACCCGTTACAATCGAATTGATCAAATTAGAGCGCGCTTGAAAGCCGCTCAAGATCACCAAAAGTTATACGAGGACAAGAGGAGGATGCCTATTGAATTCCAAGTGGGGGACTTTGTACTTTTAAAATTCACCCATTGGAAGGGGGTGTTTCGACTCAGAAAGCATGGGAAGTTACATGGGAAGTTACTAACCATATGTTCATCGACTCGTCGTATACAATACCTTATTTATCATAACTATATAAGTTAATAAGCTTTTTACATGAATTAATGACTGTCATAAACACGACCAACTTTCTTAGCTTTATGGTAGCACCAAACACTATCCACACCACCTTAGTTGGGGTTTGAACACTCAAATTGAATTCACATGGCAAGAATCATGGGTTGTATGTGAATCCACACATTCTTTTTACCTTTTGTCATCATATTTTTTGGTCAACCACTTACATTGACGTTTAGAGAACAACCATCATTGTAATAAAGACATGTTAGTTTATAATAATGTCTAAAAAAACTATAGTTTTTATAGAATTATTATATTTGAAAATAATCCAAACATATTTCTTGTTTAAAAGAAGATTTATTAACATAACTTGTATGAGGACAATAATCAATTATAATGTGAGTAGTTCATTGATCTCCCCTCAAATGAATGTTATTGCCTATAATGATAAATACGATTATAAGGTGTTCATCTTTACTTACGTTATAACGAGCTTATCATACTCAATTTTCACGCGTTTTTAAAAATTCCTTGATCTACTTGTTGTCCGGTCAAGGTAGCACAAGTTAAGTTAATAAGATTACATAACCACCTTAAAATGTTAACAAAATCTCTTGACAATGTAATTTCCTATTGAAAAACATAAGTTTTGACCATCATTGATTTAAAACCAATTATCTCCCAAATGAGTTATAGTTAACAACAATGTGGATATTGGTTGTAAAGCTAACTTAATTTCCTACACAACCAACAAAATTTCATCAAAATCCATTAAGTGTAGCTCAAGTTATAACGAAATGAATCAAGCATAGAAACACAAAATGGCTACCATTCATCCAAAATCTCCATTACAACTTTCACCCATGCATCACCCATCTTGCTTTTCAGCCGTTGATTATAAACGATCAAACGGAGAATATTCAAACTGACAGTATCCGTGTGGTAGGTCTATCCACCAATCAGTTTTCAGCATCTAAATGTGCCCTCACTAAATTCACTTTATTTAAATCCCCAACATCATAACCACCACCATCATCAGCATCACATACCTGCAACTTCCGATTCAATCAGTAACCTTAGCTCAATCAATGGCGACGGAAGAACCGGTCATAGCGACGGAGCCTGCAGCGGTGGAGGCGGAGGCAGCTTGTCCTCCGGCGACGGAAAATCCTCCGGCTGAAACGGAGGCGAAGGAAACGAAAGTGAAGAAGACGAAGAAAGCATCAGCTCCGAGAAAACCTAAAAAACCTGCTCTGCATCCTCCATACTTGGAGGTAATTGGATCGCATTTAGCTATTTCTCTATTTCGGATCTAATTGGTGAAATTGAGCGGACAATTGATCTGAATTTGTTGTTTGATTGATTACGCAGATGATTAAGGAAGCAATTGTTACATTGAAGGAGAGAAACGGTTCTAGCCAGTACGCCATTGCTAAGTTTATCGAAGAGAAGCATAAGAATCTTCCGGCGGCTTTTAAAAAGACGTTGTTGATTCAGCTGAAGAAATTCGTCGCCGCAGGAAAGCTCGTTAAGGTCAAGGCTTCATACAAGCTGCCGTCGGCTAAATCTGAATCTGCTCCGGTGAAGAAGAAGCCGGCAGCGAAGAAGAAAGTGCCGATTGCGAAAAAGCCAGCCGCAGCTCCAAAATCTAAAGCTGAAGCCAAGCCGAAGGCCAAAGCTCCAGCAAAACCCAAGGCTAAAGCTAAGCCAGCTGCAAAGGCTAAACCAGCAGCAAAGGCCAAGCCGGCTACAAAAGCTAAGCCAGCTGCCAAACCTAAGGCTCAACCGGCTGCCAATCCGAAAGCTGCGGCTCCTGCGAAGAAGAAGCCGGCTGCCAAGCCGGCAGCTAAGGCTGCCAGAACCTCAACTAGAACATCACCAGGGAAGAAAACCGCTGCTCCAAAGCCGGCAGCGAAGAAAGCTCCGGTGAAGAAGACACCGGCGAAGAAGGCAGCGCCGGCGGCAAAGAAAACGGCAGCGCCGAAGAGAGGTGGAGCCACTACAAGGAAGGGGAAGAAGTAAGTATTGTCATGTAGGCAGGCATTGGGGTGTAAAGTTGAATTGTGGGTGTGTTTGTGAAGCCCATGGAAGTTTATAGAGTTTGCATCTTCTTCTTCTTCTTCTTCTTCGTGTTATGTTTTCATATAATCTAGTTATATTAGTTACTTGATGATTAAGAATTCTTGTTCATTGTTAGTTTTCCTTCAATGGAATTGATTAACATTTCATATGGCTGACAAAAATGGAAGAAGGAATTGTATGGTATATGCTGAAAACGCCTTTCTGTTATGTTTATCCACATCAATGTTGTGATGACTTGGAGGAAGTTTTTTTATTAATATTTTTTTAAACTTATTTGTGTACCGTTCAATTATTATAAATAATATAATAAAACTTGAAAATATATATTTAAGTTAAGAAAATATAAAACTTGTAATTCAACTTTGTTAATATAGAAAACGATGTTTTGTTATACAATAAAGGTTAAAAGAAAGAATAAAATTCTAAAAATGAGAGAGCCAAGCCTAAAAGATCACCATTTCTCTGTTCTTTGACCAGATGATATGTGCACTGAGAATACACACTTTAATACGTGCATGTGAAATGGGCAGAGGCTGTGCAGTTGAGTTGACATCTCATTGGGGAAGATTGCCCCTGACATTCGTGACTTTTAATGATAGATCGCTCTTGACACAATTCTAATGATTTTAATGTTAGAGATAGCTTTTAACCTTAAAGATAGTTTATTTAAATATAAGGTTATTATGTAACCCTTTTCATACAGTTCTATCTTGATATAAGAACCAAGAACTCTAATTCGGTGTATACAATCGTCATTATCGTGTTTATCTCTGAAAGCCGGTCACAATCATTGGTCGCTTTTCTGTTTGCAACCTGTTTTTTCGTTTGTTTGGAACCTGTTTTCCGCCGCCGCCACACCTAGGGTTTTCTTTTTTCGTTTGCTTTGCTCTGTTTTCCCTCACAAGAGTATTCGTGAAAAGTATTCACAGAAGCAAAGTATTCGCAGCTCTTATCGTCAATCCCAACTACTCAACATGGATTGCTAATGATGCTCATGTCCGTATGATGATTATTTCCGCTGTCTCCGAGGCATCCTTTGTTTACATTCAAGGAACAAATGCTTGCGAGTTATGGGCTTCTCTTGTTCGGGTTTATGCCCCCCTATACCGCATCCTGCGAATAGACATTTGAGACACAAATTTTTAAGCTTCAAATGAAAGGGGATGAAACACCCTTCACTTATCTCAGCCATGCACATGAATATGCTTCGGCTTTGGCCAACATTGGTGAATCGGTAAAAGACAAGGATTTGGTCTTATTTGTCATATCTGGTCTGTGTGAGGATTACAACGGCCTCAAATCTACCTTACTTGCTTGCCCATCTTCTTTGGCATTCAATGAACTCTATGGTCTTCTTACCGATCATGATTACATTGTGACAAAGCCACCACAATCCACTACAACAACTGCTTTTACTGCCAATACATCCTCTGCTCAAGCCCTACATCAGCTTCAATCCTTGCAACAAATGGCCTCTCAACATGGTTATCAGTTGATGCCCACTATCACTGCTGCAACCCATTCACCCCAAACATTCTACAGTGCTCGTCCTCCAACTAGTTGCTTCAAAAAAATCAACAACAGAGGACGTGGCCATGGTGACAACCGCGGTCAGTTCTCATAGGCCTCTGTACAAAACACCATCTATGACACTTGTAACAGGTGTGGAATAGGGCATGTTCCATCATAATTTAGTCTACCTATTTATAAAAGGATTCCATCCAGCCACAGACTCCCCTATGGCTACCCTCTCTCATGACACCGGGTCAAGGGCACCTTTTGGTATATGTCACTCGAGAGCAAGCTCAATACTTATGGAGGCCGCATCCCCAATAGTGCAAGAAGACAAAGAGGATCAAACCAAGGTAACTGAAAGTACAATATAATATTCAGCCCATCTTAAACACAATAACTGCAGCTATTACCACTAGCAGGGCTGCACTAATAGATAGGGTGGCCTCTGTTGGTTTTCTCGCGGGAGTGGTGAGTTTAGAAGAAAATTTATCAATTTTGTATTTATAACCTTTTTTTTGCAATTATAAAATATAATATATTGTTATAGTAGAATGGAGGCAGATGTGAAACCAACAATCACTGAAGAAACAAATAACAAATCAAAGGTTTGGAAACTGACTAAAACAAGTGAACCTTCTTAGTGTTGATCACTGGAACCTCTAGAAAACATGAGAGTAACAAAGGTATCTTGTCTTTTATGGCATGCTTATATTGTTAATAATGGTTTTGCCTCTTCGAGAATACGTTGAAAAAAGGATTTGAATCAACCCTAATATGATTAACCCTAATATGAATTCAATTAATAGAACTTCTTGTTGTGTCAACATACATTGATACAGACTACCATAGACCGACGTGACGATTCTGGTGATCGACACAACCCCATGATCGATCTAAACAGTTACAAACATTCAGACTATGCACAACAACCATTTAACTAATTATAACTACATAAAAGACTCAAACTATACTTTCTAATAATTACACTTGTAACCCATAAAATTTGTTCTTCCCTGTATTAAACTTGGTCAAACAATTACCGCCAACATATACTAACTTCATATAATATGAATACAATTTTTGCTATAGATATGAAACATTACTAACACAGGTTTTTGTTGCAACTATGATAGTAGTTGGCCATCCCTTAAGAAATCTTATTCCTCAATGCAAAGTTTTATTCATTTATTTATTTTTTCTTTCTCTCCTTGAATTGACAGCAAATTACATTTCCTTGATCAACTTTATTAAAATTACAAGTATTTATTTCCATAAATCAAAATCTTAGAAATTCTCAGATTTGAGTCAACTTTATCGAAAGTTGTTAATCAGACTAAAGTTGGTTACCTTTTTATGCAATAACGCGTTGATCAAACATAGAAGTTGATAGCGGTTTGTTGTATTCTACCCAATGACATTGTTGACATTTTATCTAATCTCGTTTTACATTTAAAAATCTTTCACCCAAGTAAATTTTCGATACAAAACACATTAGATGTTCCCCAACTAGAATTTGCAGCGCCACGCGAACTTTCCAGTTCTTGATCATACTTTCTTGCTTTCAATTTTCTGAATGTAATACTTTAGCTCTTTCTGAATATGCACTCTTGAAGGTGACATAACAATATCATGCCAAACTGACCCATTTTGATGGGTCGGATTCGGGTTGGTATAAAGTTCATATATTGAGTCTGCTTTCTCATTCAAGTTTTCTACCATTTTTAAGCATGATATCTCATCAGGATCAACCAACAATGTCTTTTCTTTTTCTTTCCACCCTATCAACTTTTGAGACATATAGTTCACATTTTTAACCGAATTAACTGTAACAGCAAGTTAAGAAGTGAGTTAATGAACAAGAACACATTAAATTAGATGTACCTTTGGTGGTCCATCTAGATCATTGGTGAGATATAGCCTTGCACTGTCTACAATGTGGCAATATGTCACAAATGCCCTTGCAAATCTCTTGTGTGACGTTAATTGTGACCTCACCCTCACTGCCCTTCTACACAGTATTGCTCTCCTGTTAACAGTTAACCAAGCTTGGTCAAATGGATTCAGGTTATCTTTTATCAGGTCAAACTGGTAAAATAAAAAAAATATAGCTAAAATGGAGACGAGTCAAACACATAGAAAGTAGCCCAAAATGTATTTAATGCTTAAAACCTTCTAAATCATTTTATTAAAAAATATCAATGTTGTTTTTTGAATAATATTAACTTTATATCACATTTAACACACTAACTGTCTATAAAGTATTAACATTTCAACAAAAAGTGTTTCGGGTTAGCCTAAAACCGACCCGTTTGACATGTATAAAAAAATCACCCGTTCTGATCCTCACATGCTTGGATCCATGCAATTTGCCACCTCTAGTTGGATGACAAAGTTTTGGTAGCATATATGACAATTTTGGTCTTTTTAGTTATAAATGGGCCGATTTAGGTCAACTGATCAAATGAAAAAAAATTGTTTAAAATTAAACACGTAGAATGAGTCGAAAGTTTCCCAAAGTTTATTTCAATGCATCAAACATTTTGTAATCATATTTGACACACTAATTATTCATCAACCTTTTTAAAATAACGGGCAGAAAATGATGACCCATTTAGACTGGCACCAAAATTTACCCGCTTGACCCGTTATCCAACCCGCTTGACCCTCATCATTTTGCAACCTCTAGTTTATGTCTTACAAAAATATATATGAAAAATAAAAAAAGGGTTTGCCTTTTATTTTTATTACCTTATGCCTCTAACAACAGCTAAATAAGCATCACAAACAACCCCAACTAATTCTATCCTGTATGGTCTTCTTTTTGTGTGACCATCTAATGGTTCACTTTCTTCTTCAAGCTGTTCCCAGTAGTTCTCAGTAACACTTCCATCATCATTCACCTTGTATCCCGCGCCCATACGGTAACGTTTACGGTGCACATTCCTTGCCATTGTTATTGTCTGTACAACAAATGGGACCCATGAGAGTGTTCCATCCATAATCACATCTCTCCCTTCATTTAGTGCTGTTACAAGGAGGGATGATGCTGCATCCGTAGACGATTGATGCACCTGTGATCACGCGGTTTGAAATTGATTATTTGATAAATATTTAATGTTTGGATGAACAGATTCTTCTTATATGTATATGTATATGTATATGTATATGTATATGTATATGTATATGTATATGTATATGTATATGTATATGTAAATGTATATGTATATGTATATGTATATATGCACATGTATATGATGCATACCAGTTCAGCTGTTTGAAGCATGTCATGATGGCCTCTAGAGCTAAGAGCTCTGTAAATAACATCAGACTCTTTGAAGGCATCTGCCTCTATTACAACTGCATTTGCTGATGCTCCTGCCCAAAATGGTCTGTGTACATTCAAACCAACATTATAAAAAAAACAGTTTATTTGTAGCTTCAAAGTTCTTAAATTTTAACAAAAGTGGACATTACTAACGGTATAATTCAACACTTTGCGTGACAGTTTATTTGGGTTGTGTTTTATCTCAAACCAGGTAAACAAATTAAACTAAAAGGTGGAACTGGTCAAATGGGTTGGGTTGAAAGGATCACACGAGTTGAAGGTAGCCCGTACCCTATTTTTAATGTGTACTACCTCTTAAATTGTTTTATTCAAAGATTCAGATTATTATGATAGTAAACCTAATATTGTTTTTGAAGCATATCTAACTCATTAATTATTTATATATTTGTTTTCCGAAAAGGAAGAAGAAATGTTTGTAGATCAACCCAACCCCAAACCCAATCTGACCCGTTTGAACCCAAACTAAAAACTTGACCCATTTCAACCCCAACCCATTTTGACTTGTTATCCAACCCGCCTATCTTTGACTTACTCTTGAAGAATATCCTTGAGAGCTGTGCTCTTTCCAGCTCCCATGCCACCACCCATGAAGAGGAGAACCGGGCTTCGATCTTTATGGGCCATTGGGACCATAACATCAGTACACTGTGAATCATCGGCAGACACGAGCCCGATTGCTTTCATTTCCTCCACCAAAGTCGTAAACACTCGGGCCACTTTCAGGTTCTTTGTCACCCTCTCAAATCTCTGCTCCCTGAAAATGAAAACTTCATTAAAATTTGAACCATTGTAAGCTTTTATTCATTTAAATTGCAAATTCCATTTGCAAAACCTGCTTTTCATTAGTTGAAATCTAGAATATGTATCACAGAGGTAGCAATTTTGACCCGTTTACTTATAAATGCGTCGGTTTATCTCCAGACTAGCAGGTAAATTTGATTTAGTTAAAAAGGAAATGGGTCAAAAGACGCATAAAGTCTATCTTTTTAACGCACAAAACCTCATAGTTCATTAACTCAAAATTTCAAAGTATTATTAAAATAAATAGCATTATAGTATTTTGGTCAAAAAGTGCTCTGGGTCAACCCAACCCGACCATGCACAAAAAGTTATTCGTTGAGCCTAGTGAACAAGCTGAATATGACCCATTACCCAACCTGGCTAACCTAGTTTTTTTTCTCTATCCAAGCACCATAACTAACCTGGTGGCTTGCATGACTATTTCCTTGAGCTTCTTTGTTGGCTCTTGAGCATCAGAACCAGCCAATATCTGAAGTTGTAGAGTAAAAAGTCATTTTTGTTAGATCCTTGAATAACAAACATCAGATAATCAATTGTAAATGTAACAGCCGATCCCTCATATCAACCAATATTAATTGCTTATACTGTAGAGCCACCCCTGCCTTTAACAGTAGAGTTTTGCTCTTATCCACAGTCAATACGCCCAAAACACGTTGGTATGATTTGAGGGCGGAATTCATTACGAGCCCAATATCTCTCATATTTTGTTGGAAAAAGAAATAAACTTTTTTTAAAACGGGATTAACGAAACAAGTAAATAGTCAGTTTAACCTTAATCTTTACATAATCAGTACACAAATCCAAACACCCTCTCAAATCGCGTAATCACTTTCAAAACTCACATCCAAACGCCTTTGAATTGATCTAAATAATTACCTGACTGATCATAAAATGAGCATTACTCCAATGAAATGCAAAATAACTAAGAATACATCTCTCTAACTCCTCAACCAGCTTTATAAACAATGAATCTCCATCTGGTTCATCAGCAAAAAACAAATACATTTCTTCCTCACACCCTTCTGCTTTCAAAATATAATCACCAGCAAATTTATATAAATTTGGGCACTGTTTTCTGTCAGAGAATCCCATCTGTCTAGCTGCATGATCAATACACACATTTTACACACACATGCATGGTTCTTTTACAAAAAAATTCTTGTTATAGGTGGTTCAGAATTATAAACATGGTTTTTGGGTGTTTTTTTAAACCACTTTGATTTCTAGCGGATATGAACACTGGGTGATCTGCTGGTCAAACTAGCGGATGTGAACCGTACAAAAATAACAATAAAATATATTATCATTAGCCTGACGTATGAAGATGATGAATATTTTAATATTATATTTACACTGTTCACATCCGCTAATTTCCGCTAATGACTAGCGGACCACCACTGTTCACATCTGCTGGTTGAAGGAGTATATCACCTAGAAACCAAAGTGATTTCAAAAAACACCTAAAAAAACCTTGTTTATAATTCTAAACCACCTATAACAAGAAATAATTCTTCTTTTACGTATAAAAACATAATGAATCATCTGATCTTATCAATCTAGCTTGATCTTACCTACATACTGAGCGAAACTCTCAAGTTTTAAGGGTTGTCCTGTGTCCGAATCACATATCTTGGGCATGATACGATATCGTCTTCTTTTGAAGACGAAATGCATGGAGGCAGCTGCGATTACTAACCCGATTGAAGATGCTACAATGATGTGTTTGTATGTCGGTTTTTCACCGCTGGTATCATCAGAATCTGCAAAAAAAACAAGTTTTTGAAATGGGATTTGTTGTGATTTGAAGAAAAAGTTAGAAAAATACATTGATCTTGCATGGCTTTTGGATCAGGTTTTGAAGTTTAGAGATATGAATGTTTGAATGCAGAAGAAAGTGATGGTTGTGCATGTTGAGATCTGAAATGGTTGCTGTAGAGAATTAATCAAATGTATAGCGAGAGAGATGGAGAGGGAAGTGGAGTGGAAGTTGATTAGGAGGGGTGTTGAGTGTAAATTTTCATGTAATTAAGGAACTTTGTAAGAATTATATATTTTGGTTATCTAAATTTATATAAAAAAAAGAAATTAATTCCAAGAAGTTATGATCAAGTTGATAGCCATTCTTTATAAACTTCGGTCCTATTTCTTTTATAACCGTGAAACTGTTAAGGTTATGTTAAATTGTCAATACCCTGCTAACCAATGAGATCATGTAACATAAGCAAGTGAAAGCGGAATGCAAACATTAGAGTTCAGAAATCAAACGTTTACCACCACACCACCGTCTTAAATGTTACGGTAGTCATATTTATATAGTAAGAATTAATAAAATTAACTTTTTTGAAATTTAATCATTTTCTTGATGATTTCAAACTTCGTTAGACCATATTAGAAATCAAATGAAAGTTAGTTGCTTCTTTTTGTATTTCATCCTTGAATATAAACGTGTTTTGGTTAACAAAGCTATAACTTACTTTTTGTTAAAAATATATTTAATAAATTCTTTATTTATTTAGGTTTAAATACACAATCTTAACCAAGCAAAGAATAGCTAGTGGAAGAAAATGAACTTAATGATTATAAATTAATGAGAAATGACTTTGGGTAACAAATTGTATTTTCAATTCATTTGTCCCCCTGTCATTTCATATAGTTCGCATAGCATCCGATCTCTTATATCAAACATTATTTTCCATTTTATCTATAAGGAGTTCAGGATTTGTTTGTCCAAAAGATCTCGTATCATCCATAGCTAATGCACCCAAAACCCGTTGGTAATATTTAAACGAAGAATTACTTATGACTCAGTATCTTTCTTATGGACATAACATAACGATGCGAGGTTTGTCTAAGGAATCACAAACACCTCCTCCCCCTCCTTTAGACTTATCGTCAGTGACGAGGTCTGCCCCACCATCGTAAACAAAATGAAACATGAGTGACACTGACACCATTTGTAACATCCAACCTTTCATACCAACCAATATTGTCCGTAAGGAGCTCACAGATTTGTTTTTGGCTAACTGACTGAAAACTTCCCAACAGGTCAACCATCATGGGATTGCTCTCACCTGAGTACGCTTAGCTGTGGAGTTCTCGACAGAGATTTCTCCGATATCTCTTCTATGAACATACCATAACAGAATGATGTGCGATTTGCATAATGTGTCATAGGGCTGTAAACGAATTGAATCGAACCGAACGAGACCTTGTTCATGTTCGTTTGTTAAGAATTACTGGACTAACGAATACATAATTGAATGAAGTTTCTTGTTCGTATTCGTTTTTTAAAGAAAATAATTTGTTTGTGTTCGTTTGTTAATTGTATAAACGAACATAAACAACACAACGAACACAAGTTAAGTTACAAATAAAAATCAACACTATTAATCTCAAACATTACTAAGTTAAGTACTTAACAAATTATCTAAAAATACTACAACATAATAATCTTAAACATAATCTTTTCAAAATAATAATAAAAGATTTATCCCTAGTCACCTCATCAGTTTAAATTTAAAAGTTAATACGATAAATGAATAGATATAAAAAGTTAAAAGATTTAAATGGTAGGATGATAATTAGAAATATAAAAAAAACCCTTTAACAAAAGAACCCAAAACACCGAATATGCAGGGGCGGATTCAGTAGTGTCGGGGGGTGCACAGGAACCCCCCGAGTTTCGAAATTTTAGTGTAACGGTAGGTAAAAAAACTAGGGTGAACCCCCTAAAATACCCTACGGTGAACCCCCTTACAAAGTTTCACAGTAAGCGTAGTGGTTTAGGCCCTATGAAATTGGGGCATCTAAAAACAGTGAACCCCTTGGAAAAAATTCCTGGATCCGCCACTGCGAATATGAACAAACATAAACAAACGAACGTTCACGAACACAATTGAACGAACGAGACCTCTGCTCATGTTCTTTCATTTATTAAACGAACGAACATAAACAAATAGTTCGATCTAAAACTTGAGATAATAGGTGTAAACGAAAAAAAAAACTTTATAAGTTGAATTTACCAAGTTCTAAGAAATATGAAGCATAATCGGAATTTGGCTCGGGGAATGCTTTCTTAACCATCCTAATGTCAAGGATCTGGTCACACAATTGAAGGAAATGGCGGCATCAAAAGAAATTAAGAAAATGAGTTTCAACCGGTTATTGTACACTATGGACACTACAGAAAACAAGGAATAATTGGGTATTTTCGAAAATAAGGAGATTGGTGGAACAAATGGAGAAGATATAAAACTATTGAACTTTGAATGGAGGGAACAAAGGAGTAACAAACCACAGGTCAGCTGGGAGAATTGGATCTAAAGTCCGGTAATGGGGATCGGTTAAGATTTCGAGTTGCTATTTTGTTTTTATGTAGATTTATAATAGTTTTATTTTGTTGTGGTGTGTCGATTGGCTGGTGTAATTGGGTATTGCTAGCTCCCCGCTAGTTTTTTTATGAGAATTCTCATTGTTGTTCAAAAAAAAAGTTATGCTTAAGTGCTGCATATATGTTTCCTCGAGCCGTCAAACAGTTCGCTACGTTCGTTTACAGCCCTAGCCCTCTACATGGCCACTTAAGCCTAAAACAAGCGGACACAGAGCCTTGTTTTCGACAAGCCGCACCCAATCCCCTCTCGGCTTAGGGAACCGATAAAATCGAAAAACAAAAATAAACATTTGGGTCACTCCCGTTTTTAGATCTTCGTCCCCCCCACCCTCACCCTTCTGGTTCCATGAGCTTCAGAAGAACCCCAAATTCTTTCACTCATTCAGCTTCCAAAAATGCCTCTTTTTCCGGTAAGATTTCATCTTTACTCCAACAATCAATCCAAAAACAAAAACCCCAATTTGAATCTTTTCCCCCCATCAATCACAAACCACCCAACATAAATCTCAATAACCCATCACACTATTTCGATTACATGATTCTCCTGCAACCCCTTCCCCCAATTTCTTCATTCAATCAATTACTTAATTCTGTATCCAAAACTAAACTTGCAATCATTCTTTTTCGCAAGATGAACAAAACCCATGTCCACATTTCCCCTAATTTGATAACCCTAAACATTGTTTTAAATTGTTATTGTGATTTGAAAGAAGTCAATCTTGCTTTTGGGATTCTTGGTTTGATTCTAAAAAGGGGTTTTGTTCCTGATAATGTTACTTACACATCTTTGATTAAAGGGTTGTTTAAGAAAAATGAGATTTTGGAGGCGGTTAGGTTGTTTAAGAGGATGGTTTTGGTAGGTGTTAGGCCTCATGGTATGACTTATGGGACTTTGATTAATGGGTTGTGTAGGGCGGGGAAAGTCGAGACTGCGGCTAGGTTTCATGAAGATGTCATGAATGGGAAATTGGGATTAGGGTTTGTTTGTAAGCCGAATGTCGTGTGTTATAGTATATTGATTGATAATCTTTGTAAAAGTGGATTTGTAAGCAAGGCTAGAGAGCTTTTTGTGGAGATGAAAGGTAGGAGAATCTCGCCGGATGTTGTTGTGTTTAGTTCTTTGATTCATGGTTTGGTGTTTTTAGATTTACAGGAGGCTAAATGTTTGTTTGTTGAGATGATTAGTGAGGGGATTCGTCCAAGTGTGGCAACGTTTAATCTTTTAGTAGACGTGCTTTGCAAAGAAAGGCGGTTTAATGAAGCGAGTGGGTTATTTGAGTTAATGATTCAAAAGGGCGAAAAGCTTGATTCTTTGTCGTATAACACGTTGATGCGTGGATATTGTCTGGAGGGAAAGATAGATGAGGCAAAGGAGTTGTATATTTCAATGGTGGATAAGGGTATTGAACCAGATGTTCAAATTCACAATGTGCTTATTAACGGGTATGTCAAGATTAGGAGAGTAGAAGAAGCTATGTGGATCTTTAAACAAATGATTCGTGGAACAATTAAGCCAAATGTTGTTACTTATAACGTCTTACTGACTGGTGTTCTTCAAAAAGGTGATGTTTTGGCTGCACAAAAGCTGTTTGATGAAATGCCACTTTATGATCTCACTCCAAGTTGTTGTACATATAACATCTTTTTAAGCGGGCTTTGTAAAAACGACCATGTTTTGCAGGCTTTAGACTTGCTTCAAACTCTAGAAAATAATGGGGTTGAATTGGGGATTAAAGTTTATAACTCTGTGATTGATGGACTGTGTAAAAGTGGACGAATGGAAACTGCTTGGGATGTATACACAAAGTTGTCATCAAAAGGCTTAAAACCAACGGTGGTAACGTATACGATCATGATACATGGTTTTTGCAAATTAGGTCAGTTAAAAAAGGCGGATAATTTGTTTTTTGAAATGATTGAGAACGGGTGTGCTCCAAATGTGGTCACTTTTAATGCGTTTATGAGAAAAGATTCAAATATGGCACCCAAAGTGATTGAGTTACTTAAGAAAATGGTGGAAAATAAAGTCACCCCAGATGCATCCACAGTCTCCTTGATGGTAGAGTTGTTATCGAAAGATGAGAAATATAAAAAGTATTTGGATATGCTGTTAAAGTTTCTTGAAGTAGGCTAACAATTAACAATTTTGATCGTATATCGTTATTATTTTGTAAAAGAGGATACCCCTTCTTAACAAGAAAAAGGAAGAGCAAAAGGTATGGCAGGAAAACTGTCATAGTCGGTGTCTTACAAAGTTCAATTTTGGAAGTTGTAAGCCGGTTTATCATCCATCTCAGGCTGCACATCCAACAGGTATTTAAACCTCTCCCGCTTTTTTTAGTGGTGGCACGATGGTCGGGTTGGGATTGATCCAAAACGCTTTTGTGTCTAATTTTTTTAACATGTCAAATTTGGTTTACAAAGTTCGTTTATATAAATAGTATCTAATTTAAGATTTTTTTCAGCAACATACTTTGGTGACTATAGCTAAGAAAACATCAAAAGTAATAGGGAAAACACCACAGAATAGTAACCAAGTTTCAAAAGTGTTCCAATTAGGCCACTCATGCTGTGTAAAATGCGTATTGAGTGACCTAATTAGAACCCTTTGGAAACTTGGTTACTATTCTACAAAGTTACCCCAAAGTAATAACCAGATAGGGACAAAAAAAGTTTATTTAATCACCAGAACGGGCCACCGTCTAAAGTATACCCTAATAAGTATATTTTTTCACAGATTAAACTTTATTGTGGAAATTATCTGGTGCTGTTTATCAGCAAAATTTGGAGCAGCAGCAAGCTTTTTGAAGATTCAGTTATAGTGGATTTCAGTTAAGCAGGCAAGGTCAGAAATTCCTTTTCTTTTGTAGTTTGACCTTGTTGGTTCTTTTAATATGTATGCTACACAATGTTCTAAAGCTTTTAGTTACTTGATTAGATTATAAGGGGATATTTAGTGGTCCGGTTTATACACACACAAAAAAATATACATACATTTATCTTACACTTGCAACAAATGGATGAAGTTACTAACACAATTTAATTAAAGTTATTAATACTACACACATGCTAACCTTTGTAATTGATGAATTTTGATCTTGGTTATTGAGTTTGACCAAGTCTTTCCGATTAGGGCTGCTAGAACAATAGTGTATTTATTTTGAGTTTACAGATGATCAATAGTCAATACTAGTTCAACAATTCTGCCTAATGTTTGCTTAAATCACTTAGGCATTGCCTAATGGCTCTGCAAGAAGTGTTATCCAAGTAGTTTTAGGAATCGTGCAAGTCAAAACGGGTCCGATTCAAACGGGTCGGGTTAACCTATACTTTCTTTCTTTTGAATTACTACTATGCAAATTTTATATTTATAATCTTTTGCTTCGAATAATAAAATGTAGTACCAAATTATTATTCTGGTACTGCGTTCAATTTGCATAAACTAGAGAGGCATAAATGTTTATGCAAACTGAACAATAATCAAGTCAGGAAAACATTTTGTACTTGCTGTCGTGGTGGATCCATGATTTCGAACTACAACTTGCATTACCGTAACAAATTTTTTGCTTTGCCCTAGAATTATTTTTTTGATTTTATTTTTTGATTTTTGTACATATAAACACTATGAAAACTTTCAGCTACAAGCCTACAACTATAACTACTTTTGTGCCAAACACTTCTAAAACACACATCCTGAAGAAATCCTTCCGAATTCAAAATGTGATAGAGTTGACCTTCAAAGTCAAACTGATTTTTCTGTGCAGTTTCTCCATGCCATATCATAAAATAGCTAACTGTTTTTATCTGCCATTTTTGCTCTTTTTTTGCAGTGTTGTATTTTTGAAGATTTTATCCAATCATGTATGCTCCAACTATACGGGTGAGATTTTCAAATATTGCTTTGAGGAGGTGATACAGTTGACTTTTGAAGTCAAACAGATCCACTTTTCGGATTAAGTTGCTAGCTCCCAACAAGGTTTTTGATCATGGTGGTCTTACAGCGGTTACTTATTTTTCTTCCATTATTTTTTTTTTCATTTGATTCTTTCAAAAACCTACAAAACCATATCCAAATTCCAATGGTTAAAATTTTGTTGCCATTCAATTTATACCTCATATACTTGTATACATATTGGTACACACAAGATTACAGTATACATGATTCATTTATACACACAATTTCTTTGTATGCATTGTTTCTTTTCTTGATATGTATATTGTAACTGAACCATGTCAGATACGCGTGGCTTGACTAATAATACATTGTTGCACGCGATCTAACACGGTTTTCGATTGTAATATCTCCTTACTAAAGATGTTTTAAGGCGATCACAAACATTTATTGAAATGCAGTCTCAAATTCTCGTATATCTGATTGTTATCTCATGGTGCACCATGTTATATAGATGAACGGCCTTGTATTTGTATTTATCTTCAGCAAGTAAAGTTCTAAAATTTGGTTAGAATGGAAGCCGGTCAAATGTATGAACCATTCCAAAGTGTTTGTACTGATAACTATATGCAATTTGGTTTTTTACTTTGAACTTAGAAACATTGTCATTTTAGGTTTATGTTTTTCAATTAAAATACTTAATTCTTGTATTTTTTTTCATATTAAAACAGTACAAAACGACTCTATAGTTCTTATTTTTTACTGATAAGTATTAGTGTTTTTTTATATGGCTTCTTCAACAAAGAAAAATCTTCTTTTGAGTTAGGCCGAAGGGAGTACCCTGTGGAGATGAGGTGGCCGGCCGTGGGCCGTGGAACACCGCGCCCGACCACGTGCGTGGAGGCAATCCGTGAAGACTTCCACGAGCCGGTGAAATTGCAACAAGTTTCATATTTTTTTTTATTTTTAATCAATAATTAATTAAGTACCTCAAATGGTTTTTCGTTAATAACTTGTTCTCGTTAACCTTTTAAAAAATCTAAATACAAAGCTTTTTTTTTTAATGAACATTCTGGTAAAATTTCATTAAAAACTGAGTCGGTTTAAAAAATACAATATTTTTTTTGTCTCGTATATTGTTTTAGCACATACTTGTATATGTAACTAATCTATTTTTTAATATTTTGATATACAAACTATTAAAATATAAAAGTATTATTTGTATTTAAATATAAAAATGACGTGACAGTGTAAAAACGTGAAACCATTTTCCTCAAATGTAGAATCTGGTATGTCGTTGATGTAACAATACGGAGGAGTGTAGAAATGTGGAGTATACCCTCTTACCCTTACTAATCATTACATTTTTTTAACAATGAAAACGTAAAAATATAAGTGTGGAACCAAACATCCAACACCATTCATCAAGTCCTTTGAAAAGTTTATGTGACCTTGCAAAAGTTGAAAATTGAAGGACCAAAATGAACAAATGCACACTTTATAGGGTTATCATATCAATTATCGAAAGATGAATCCTTTTTAATTTCCATAGAAGCATTTCAATTTTCCAATTCACACAACCATCGTAACTCTGTTTCGCTATAAACCCTAGTAAGTTCACTGCAATTACCGATGATTACTCGCTTTTAAATTATTATTGAACTATAACTCTGAATTAAATCCAGTTTTCATATGAAGATTTTGCATGTTCTTGTTGATTCTCGCTATATTTTGAGTTTGTTCATCAATAGGATTAGATTTGAATTGATAATCTGTGCTTAGGGTTTTGTTGAAATGTGAGTTTATATTGACTATTATTCTTCAGTTATAATCTTTTAGGTGCATTGATTTTGGGAATTTGGAAATTTGGCTGTTTAATTTACCCTAGCAATTCTAGGGTTTTACTGTTCATTTGGAAATTTTGGGAATTTCGATGAAGGATTGATTTTGTAGCAAAAGATTTCAACTTTGATTTTGTTGATGCAATTGAAAATCCAGATGAATTCTGTTGTTAATGTACAGTAGAATTTCTGATCTGGATTATATGTTTCTAATTTTTTATCTTGGTTTTAAAAAGCGCGCCTCAGGTGTGCATGAGGCGGCGGTCTCTCATGCTTATCTGGGTCAAAATGAGTCGAGTTTGGTCAAAGTTAGGGTTTGTTAGGAGGGTGATAAGTGATAATGAAAGCGCGTTAGGGCCTTGAGGCGGTCTCTCATCCACATCTGGGTCAAAATGGGTCAAGCTTGGTCAAAGTTAGGGTTTGTAGGAGGGTGATAAGTGATAATGAAAGCGCGTTAGGGCCTTGAGGCGGTCTCTCATCCACATCTGGGTCAAAATGGGTCAAGTTTGGTCAAAGTTAGGGTCTGTATGAGGGTGATAAGTGATAACAAATATATAGAAACAACTAAAGGGATTTAAAGATTATGAATAGTTTACTTGATAAAAAGGCTAATATGTAAAACAGATTAGACAGATGCAACTTTTAGTTGTATATAAAGCTTATTTGGTTGTATATAGAGTAATGCCTCGTGTTACTGAAACTCTCCCTCGGCTTTTGGGACCTAAACGCCTCGGAGCGCCTCACGCTTTTTTAAATCAACTTTCTGATTTTGTTGATACTTGTGATGATTACTCATAGTCTTTGTTTAGTTTATATATGTGTATATTGGTTTTATTTTGTTAGGATTTATAGAAAATGGTAGAGGACACTCAACAAAGAGAGGAAGACAATGTTCCCACACAGCTTGATAAGAAGAAAAAGATGAAGAACTCATGGATACCCGACGAAGAGAAGTTTTTAGCCATGGCGTATCTTAAAATATCCGAGAACCCGATGGTAGCAAACGGGCAACACGTGAATGCTTTTTGGAACAGAGTCATGGTATACTTCCGACAAAACACCTCGTTTACCAAAAACAGAACAAAAGATCAAATCACCAGTAAGTGGACTGATATGAACAAAAAGGTCGGTAAGTTCAATGAGATCATCACAAACTTGAAGAAAGGCTGTGAAAGCGGTCAATCTGAAGAGGACATCCTTCCTCTCGCCCTTACTAGATACAAGCAAGACGTGGGTCGGGATTTCAGTCTCTGGCACGTGTGGATTCTGCTCAAAGATTCACCAAAATGGAAAGCACCCTTTTTGACAACCGAGCAGTTTAGCAAAAACAAAAGATTAAAAACATCAAAAACTGGGGTGTGCACGTCTTCTTCACACGCACATGGTTCAGTAAACCGGGAAGAGGAAGATGATGAAGTTGAGCTTCAACATCCACCTGGTAAAGAGTCAAAGTCAACCCAACAAGAAGGAAAGTCAAAAGCTACATCATCATCAACCGGGTCCAAAGTACACGAGGCGCAAGTACAAAAGGAAACGATAGATCTCGAGAACGCGTCAAAAGTACAGCCCGATAAGGATGTTAGTTTTCGTCAGTTTCATGAAAGCTTGCTTCAGCTCACGAGTCTACAACTTGAAAAACGAGAGGATAAAGATTTTCGTTTCTTACTTATGGATACGAGCAACTTGACGGGGATAGATCTTGAACTCGTTCTACAACGTAAGGATCGGATTAGAAAAAAATACGCGTCTAAATACGGAGTGTAATGTATTGTGTATAAGTAACTAGTATTGTAAGGCCTGTGGTGGGCCTTTGTACCTAAGCCTGTGTAACATCCATTTTCTGTTTATCAACAAAACATCATTCTCTCTTTATCATGAAATTGAATTGTACTATTCATTGGCACAATGACTCTCAAAAATTGATATAACGACGTCAGAAACCATCTGATTTTTAATTAAACATGAGTTAGACCTTAGTTATAGCCGGCATTCCTCCTGAAGGGATTTTAAGGTTTCTCAACATACGTAGGACGCGAACCGGACCCGACTAGAACCGCTTCCTACCCGGTTCTAGCCATTGAACGAATAAAAAAATTGTTTTTTAACGGCTATATATTGGAGGTGGGTTAGTGACCGTTTACATGCCTAACTGGGACTTCAATGTTTACCGGTACTAAATCTATTGAAAGTTAAAACCTAAGTATGACTTGTACTTAAAAAGTAACTCTTTAATACATCTTTCATTTTTACTGAACATACCTTTCCATATCATACAAGTCATTCCATCTTTTCAAATCACCCACTTACACTGTACACAATCGTATGCAAATGCTATATATCATATACAACTTGTATACATATGCTATACGCCCATGTGCATATTCTGTTAAACGCATGTATACATATTCTGTTGCATATTATAATAACCGATGTAAAACTTTTAACTAAACTGGTGCATATTATAATTAAATAACCGATGTAAAACTGTAAAACAACCTTTCAATAGTATTTATACTCAACCGTATGCATTATAACTTGAAACAGTAATGCCCACACCATATTCAAACTTAAAATCTTTAGACCACATTAAACAAGTTTCAACCTCAAACCGCAGATCAGCAATAAACTGAAGATCTCGGGTCGGGTCAAATTGGAGCGGAGCAAGTAGTTCTAAAATGCCCGGACTGGTTACACCGGCTACAATGCACAACCCTTTTCACGGGACCTCGATCTTCTGATCTTACCCTCCTCTTTCTCGGCCTTCCAGGCGGTCTAATCAACTTTGGAGGGTTGATAATAATCTCAATCCCATCACTTCCCGAGGGTAAATCCGTCATTTCCTTCCAAAGCGTCTTATCCGGAACCGGATGTATCGTTTGTGAATACGCTTTCCGGTAATTCGTCACCGTGAAACAACTCTCGGTAAACCGGTTAACATTCTGTCTGCACGATAAAAGCGCCGCTACTGCATGAGCACACGGCAGGCCGTTAAGCTGCCATCCTCGACATAAACACCGTCTGTTTCGGATATCAACAATATTAGTCCCTTCATGTGAGATAACCTCAAATTCAGCCTCGTTTGCTCTAAGAACCTGATAAGTCCGTGCACGATCAATCGCTTCCGACACATGTCTCTCTGCTGTAGGAACAAGAAGCGAAGTCCATTGCATACTCGTCTCACGTCTCTCGTTGAACCACGTCATCAACTGCCTACGAATGCATTCCATCATTTGAATGATGGGGAGTCCAGAAGCTTCCATAATCCAACCGTTTAGTGATTCTACTATGTTAGCCGTCAAGTGGCCGAACCGGGTGCCTTCGAAATACGCCGTTGCCCATAACCGCGGTGGGACCCGTCTTATCCAATAAGCAGCTTCTTGAGATATCTCTTCTATTTCTAGAATCTTCGACTCGAATTCCATTACTGTCAGCGAATTGGCGGCGTCCCATAGAAGGTTGACCAGCATTGTGTTGTTGAATTCCTTTCGGAAACTCTCGCTGAGGTGGCGCATGCAAAACCCATGGAAAGCCGTTGGAAAGTTCACTTCGACGCTGTCCACGATGTTTTTCTGCCGGTCGGATAAAATGGTCAGTCTGGGCATGTTTTCCGTGTTGATTTCCAACAAATTATGGAGCTCTGAAAGAAACCACATCCAGTTATACTCATTTTCTTCATCAACAACACCAAATGCCAATGGGAATAACGCGCCGTCGCCGTCAAAACCCGTTGCTAAAAGTAACGTCCCGAGATACTTGCTTTTTAAAACAGTCCGGTCGAGCCCGATGAGGGGTCTGCACGCGTTTAAAAATCCGTAGATCGAAGCTTGAAACGATATGAAAAGCCGTTGGAAACAGTTATCATTCGGGTTCACGTAAACCGAGGCGATACTGTCAGGATTCGTGCGCCGTATCTGGTCACAATATTGCGGGAGATAACGATAATCTTCTTCGAATGAACCTCGTAAAGCCGCCAAGATCCGTTCTTTACCTCTCCAGGCTTGTTTGTATGATAATGTGATCCCGTGGGCGCGGTGGATTTCTTCTAGAATCTCTTTGGGTTTGCAGTGTGGGTTTTCTTTGAGCTGTTGTTCAACTGTATTTGCAACCCAATCAACTGAAGCTTGTTGATGGCCCAAATGAGATATTCCACCACAGTTGTGCTCTGAATGAATGGTTCTGATTGTAAAAGTAGGTACACCGGGTAGTTTAGCTGCGTGTATCCTCCATGGGCAGCCTTCACTAGCACATTTGGCGGTAAAACGAGTTTTGTCGGATTTGACTGTTTGTATCTCGAAATGAAGTGTGATTGCTGTGTGTCTTAACGCCCTGCGACAGCTGGCAACGTCTGGAAATTCTTGACCGACTGTTAGTTCGTAGTTTGGAGGTGGGGTGGTTCGGGATTGGATTACTTGAGTTGTGAGAACGAGTTCGGGTTGGTGAAACGTAAGATCATGGTTGTGATGTTGATCAGCAAGAACTAACTGAGAGTCAGGATTGTTGACCGATGGTTGACCAATACCACCGTGATGATCCATGTCATCATCTATATCATCATCACAGTTATTGTATCCAGATTCGTGGTTATTGGTATCATCAAATTCAGTTACATCTCCATTAACATGATGATGTGGCATGGATGCTATCTCATGGTCCAAAAGCAATCCATGATCATGATGATGTGGCAGAGTTATGTGTCGATTACCATTTTCGCCTAATCCATTTTCATGCTTTAGGGCTTGTCCCCGTTCCATATTATGATTCTGTCCTGCCACCAGTGTATGTGCATGCCATGGTATGTCTGGCCTTTGACCAACAATCATGCCATGGTTCTCCATAACATCAATCTTGACAGCCAAACAGACCTGATCCAACAAAGTCAAAGTTTAAAATCAAAATGCTTTCTTTACTATACCAGAACCTATGAATGCATTTCAGAATTCAGCTAAAAAATATAAAAAAAAATCTTATTCAATGGTTAACTATAGAACATTGATAAAGTGATAAACTACAGAAATTGAGATCTTCAAGTTTAACATTGATGTCAAAAAACCGAAACACTACGAAATACATGAATATATCAACAAGCAGTCATCTGAAAGGAGAACCAAAATCAAAACTCATCAAGCCTCCAGCAAATACAGCAATCAGGAAAACAAATTTCAAGCCCTAAGGCTTTGATTTCTAACACAACACTGGGGTTCATAATATGAAAACAACACACCACTTGGGTGTGACAAGTTGCTATCAGGGCCTGAGTTTAAGAGAATTAAATATTAATACTTCATTGAGACGCAGCGCACCAGTTGTGCCTCGCCTGGAAAGACGCACTTTTAGGCGCTGAGGAGCGTTTTCTGGGCAGATTCCGGCCAAAAAGTCGCCTGAACTTGTTTAAAACCCCAAATTAAGCCAGGAATCAACGTAAACTAGAGCTAAGCAAGCCTAAAACATGCTAAAACATGTCTAAAACCCCTAAAAATGGTATTTTTGTACTATGCCCCTAGCTTAAAAAAGCCCTCGCTTTTTTGCGCCTTGTGACTAGACTCCGGGTGAGGCCTTTTCCTTTGACAACTACGCAGAGGACAGGTAGAAATACGCTGCTTGTTAAGAAAAGGATGTATACACACTAGCCTACATGATAGGAGATTACTAGAACACAATTGTAAGGTAAATAATTAATCACAATACACCAATGTAATTAAGGATTTACAATTACAACTCTGTTCCGAACTATAACATGTAACGTGATTTTGTTGTCTTATGCCCTGTATATGTATAAACACTCACAAACCTAGATATATAGTATCGATCAAGATGTTGATCCAAGTTATGAATGATATGAGTGGCCTACACTCCAAGACTAACTCGTTACATCTAATATAGAAGATGAGTACCATGACGTAGAGGGAGCCAACCAAGGATCCACCTCAAAAAGAGGCAGGACGCGCCTGCCAGGGAATGAAAAGATATGAAAAGGAGTCCACAGATCCTAGTCTGTATGTTGATATCCGAGTTGCACGGGAAGAAATAAATTAAGGTGCATAATGCCAGATAAGAACGTCCATGCAGTTAATTAACTAGATACTGAGTTTTAAAAAGCATGCCTAGGCACAAGGGCTAGCGCTTTTGTGTAGGCAAGGCAAGGGGCGTACAAGGTACAAAAGGCGCAGGAGAGGCACGCTTTTTAGGCAAAAAATCGGCATAAGGCACAGGCCTGAGGCGCACTTTTTGTACAGGGGCTGGATTTGTGCTTCAGGACTTTGGACAACAGGGTTACATATAGGTTATTCAGACATTAAACCATGTATAAAGCTTATTTGTGTCTAATTTTTGGGTAAATGATGCTAGGAACCTATGAGAAATATAACAGTTATACGTGTGTTCTAGGGAGGTCCTATTGTGTTGATGAATGTTTGTGTTTATTGATTGCATGACGTCTCTAGAAAGATCCAGAGGATAGAAATCAAATGAATGTTGACTGAATAGATAATATACACATCAATAGATGCTTTGAACCACCCTAAGTTCTACTTTAGTGTAATACTGAATGTGTGAATTCATCATAATTTATAATCAAACTATTACATCTCCTGATAACACTTGTTGAGCATTTAATTCCGTAAATCAGAAACTTACATATCGAAAATCAATACTCAATCGAGAAAACGAACAAAATCACAACGGAAACACAGATACCTGAATCGAACAACATCAAAACTCACCACTCTTTGAATCCAGCGATAACAAAAACCGAAATCGGCTGTGAAACAAAGCTTCGAAGATCTGCAAAGAAGAAGAAAATCGGATGATTCTGTGAATGAAGAATGGATTCGAATTTCTGTTTGAAAAATTGGCGGGGAGTGAGAGTGAAATTACCTGGAAGATGGGATGGGGAACACACAAATATTTGAAGCAGAAGGGCAACAAGGGGAAAACGAAGAATCAGAAAGGTTGAGAGGGGTACCGATGGGAATTTTAGGGCTTTCTTTTATCCTCACGTCATCTACTTGGTATTTAATACATCTATTTTACTTTGTTTCCTATTTTACCCCTTCTAATTCGTAATTAGTGTCAAACTACATCTTAAATAGGTTTATAAATCTTGTTCTTTTATTTTAATATTTACTTCAAATTTAAAACTTTTGTCTAGTTATGTAAAAGATAATGAAAAATATAACAGAACTTCTTCACTGGCTCTTCTTTTAATAGAACGTCTGAAGTTAAGCCTGATATCCTCACTCGTCATGTGTCAATCATCCTGCTTCTATGATCCACCTTCTCGATTTCTTCTGTCTTCCTACTTATCAGCTTGGATATGTTGTAGCGGTATTGTTTTTTGCCGGATCTAGATTTGGAAGGGGGAGAAGGTGTTTTCGTCGGTACCGCCTTACCACTTCACCATGGTGTACTCCCTTCCCGCTTTATCATTCTTCCATTTTGTCTAGCCTTATAGTGTGAAGTAACTCATCTTAGTGGAGACTTACCCCACTTCTACGCTACATCTAACCACCAACTCTCCATGAAGACGCATATATGTACACAGGGCTGGAAACGTAATATTAACATACTCTCATGGTGGCCCTGATTTGACTTGAGGGTCAGAGTGTCCATAGAGCTTCATGCCTGTGGACCTTCTAACGAGTTTTCTCTGATATGATACACCGCCACCGAGACGGATTCCTAACCAAAGGAGTCTCACCTTCATTATCCAATATTTGAGGAAAATCAACCCAGAACTGACACGTTAAGGGAATTTGCTTCAACAAATAACAAAAGCTACACGCATTGAGGTTGAGCTAACCTAACTCAGCCCAAACTATTAGAAATTGTATTAAACTAAGTTGTTTTAATCATCTACTCTTGGTTTCAGACGTTCAATACATAATCAATTTTCAAGAACAATGAGATCACAAACTAACCAAAACTCATCCTTGATTACACTTAACCATAAAGTGGTTCTACATCAATATAACAGCAAGCAATAATTTCAGTGCTTATCAACCCAACACCCGTAACCAATTAACCACATCAAATTTCAGTTTCTAACACTTCCATTTCCTGCTCTAAACAATCAAAAATACACAAATCAAAAATCCACATTAAATCTCAGTTTCTAGCATTCAAGAAGACAATATTCCATCTGGCAATGCCACCTCAAGTTTATGCAAAACCTCATTAACCACCTTTTGGAGGGTTACATGGTTCAAAAATCGGTTCTTGACCCCATTTACTGTTGTTTTTGAGAGAATTGTGATGTCGTCTTTGTTTGAATTTTCTTCGAGTAATTTGTTCCAATAGTTGTCATCTTCATTAAGATTTGATTCCTTCAAAAGTCTCATAACTTCTTGCAAATGTGCAACATTTCTACCAGCCCCACAACCTGTTGCAGTTGCTGCACCAACTGCATTGGCTATGGTTAATGTATGAACCAGTGGCATATTGTGTATGTAACCATATGCAATTGCAGCCACAAAACTGTCCCCACATCCAACTGTGTCCATGACATTTACCTGTTGAAAGAATTATAGAATTGGGTAATATTGGTACAGGTAGAAATGCGGGTTTTTGTCCAAAAATCTGCAACTTTTTACAAATAATTATTGTGTTGAGTATGATTTAAAAAATAATAGCTTTTTCAATAATAATTTGATTTTTTTAACATATACATTAGTGGTAGTCAAATTGTTCTTTATGACATGCACTTTAAAGTAGCCACAGCTTTTAAAAAGTTATCCCAGTTTTTGCTTTAACTAAGCTATGAAACAAAACCAAACCAAACCAAAGTTGATCGGTTTGGCATGGTTCGATAAGTTTTGTGATTCGAACTGGTTTGATTCATGCTTCTGGCCATAATAGAAACCACTTACACACCTAGTTATATTTTCATTTTGTTTTCTTTCAACAACAAGGTCAACCCTCTTGCGGTGTACTTGATACATCATGCAGCAATAATGAAAAAACATCAAGCCATATGACTTGTTAAGCAGTCAAGTAGGGGGCATTTTAATGTCTGTTTTGAAAATAGTCAAGTGATTTTGAATAATCAAAATCAAATAATGAGTTGTAATATAATGGGTTGTTGGGGATAATTTTCAGATGTGCTTTTGTTGTTTATAATTGAATAATTAGTTGTTTGAGTAATTGAGTGTTTTACAATTTATGATCATTTAGGAAATTAATACTTAAATGACCAAAAAAGACAGATCTTGTTTAAAATAAAAGCAGGAGATGTGTCTCTCAAACTAGGTTAAAAAAAGGGGTGATGATATAACTTTCTTTTACCCTTTGATAATTAGTTTTGTTGGAAATAGTATTAAACTGATTATTATCTGCTTACCTACACATATCTGATAATCAGATAATGAGTTTTCAGTAAATCCAAACACCCTTTTAAGCCAAATGTGATAATTAGAATATCATTAAAACCTTAACGAAAAGCATATTCCATAGGCGATGAAAAAACAAAAAGCCATAAGTGTTACCTTAAATGAAGGTGCACAAGAAATGCCCGATCTGATGATTAAAACAGAGCCCTTTGATCCCATTTTGATTATAACCCATTTTGTGCGAATTCCTTTACTAAGCAATTCCTTTCCAGCTGCTATAGGGTTCCGCAATCCCGTTATTGATTCAGCCTAGTAAAAAACAAGTTAATAAATGAGAATTTAAACAAGAAATCAGACAAATTGTGCAAAAATAAGGATTCAGAAACTTAAGATATGCATCCACAAAGGTGACATTGACAAGAAACAGTAGATATGTGTTAACCTATGTAGTCAAAAGCACCACTGGCACGCGCCTAGGCACTTGGACAAGGTAAGGTGAGACCTAGGCGCTCGTCTTTTTCCAGGCGCGCAGGTGAGGTGGTCGCTCGGTTCTGTCCAAGGGCATGCGAGGTAAAAATGGAAACCGGGTCATACAGGCTGAAGGTCACCCATAGTGTATTCAAAATGCATTCAACCTTCTAAATTGTTATATTTCCAAAATTAGATATCATTGTAATGTTATAGCTTTTCTAATAATCTTTAAAACATAAAAAGAGTGTTCACATCGTTTTAACTCATTTTTAAAATTTGTCTGTTTTAACCCGTCACCCAACAGACCCGGCCCATTCATTTTGCCACCTCTACAATTCCATCAAGAAGGGAAAGCAGAAAACTTTAATCTGAAAAAGGTTATGAAGCAAACCTCCTCTGAAGTTAGAAGAAGAACATCACTAAATTTCAACAATTTGGCAAGTGCATCTTGTTCTTCAGGTGTTCCAACAGCAAGAGACTTCCCCTTTGGTCCAGGATCAAAAAATATAGACGTGTTAACTTCAACAGCATACTCCAGTGCAGAAGAAATCAGGCCCGCAGGAAGCTCATCAAACCCATACCCGTTACAAAAAAGGACTTTTGACTTTTGGATGCTCAACTTTACTTCATCAGATAATGTTTTCATCCAAGTAAATGCAGGCTCCTGGCTAAAATCTGCTCGACTAATAAACAAATCATGGTCAAATACTCGAGGTGGAAAGATGGGCAACGGGTACTTAGTTTGAAATGGAAATGATACTAGGGGAAAAGGATGAGAATGGAAAACCGTTAAAGTTTCATAGAATGGTTCTTTGCTTGGTGTAACATTGATAATTTCTGACCATGTCACTCTCCATCAAATGGCATCATGTATGATGAATTGGAAGGATTTTAGTAATCTCCACTGTCAAAAATGGCATAAACATCCTTGTGACTCGCCCCCACATTTTCAATTGGGAGTTCAGTGAGTGGAAATCTAAAGATTAGCAACAAAAATCCAAACAATGAGACGATAAGACAACTTCTCATTGTTTAGATTTCCGGTTTTAATCTTCTTATTTTCATTTCATACCATCGATCGAAAATATGGGGTTTTGAGAATGGAGATCAAATTAACTCTTTTCACAATCATCATACATGAAGCCATTTGAGAAAGAGTGGAGTGGTTTTTTCCACAAATTGACCAATGTTACACAGTTAGCTATCAGGGAGCGAGGGGTGGAGAGGGTAGGGTTTTTAAACAAACGAAAAATTGTACATATCCTGTTACAAGGTGCATCTGCCATTTGCATGAAATTTTATAATTTTTCATGGTTACCCATCCCCCCCGGCGGGGTGCACGGGTATCTTATCATTTTGCACCATTATCACTTTTAGTCTAATATATTAAATATATGGGTTGAAAAAACAGGGTCAATTTAGGCTGGCCCCAAACACCTTTTCCTCCATTTCAACGTTTTTACAAATAATTTATATGCTAATTATGATTATAAAAACAGTATTTTTACAAGAATAACTTTAATAAAATGATTTAGGATACAATACGCAGTAAGAATAGACTTTCAACCCATATGAGATCAAATCAACCCATTAATAAGTAAACGGGCCAAAATATGCCACCTCTACCATATACGGGTTAAATTGTAATTCCCAAAGTTGACACTCTTGAATCTAAACTTGAACGAACCTTTAATTAATCACTTGTACCTGCAAAACCCGTGTCTTTGCAACGGATCCACCAAAACCCAGCACAAAAGTGTTTCATATTCACTACTTGATGATGTCTTGATTATATCATCCTCTTCTCTCATTGCTATCACATTAATCCCCTCATCATGAAGTACATCCGATAGAAAATCTCCATAAATTTCATTCCCGATATGACCAATTGCGTTACAACGAAGCCCTAACCTTGCTGCTGCTATAGCCATGTTGCAGTTACCTCCAGCTTCCCAATATTTCTATAATCAAAACAAAATAATTAAGGTCTTAAAATAAGAAAAGAAATTATCAAAACAGTAGAGTAAAATAATCAATTTTGTATAACTTTAATTTATCAAACTACTTAGGGATCAAATATTCAGTTTTTGATAATATTTCTGATACTAGCTGCAACAAAACAAAATATCAAAAGGGTAGAGTAAAATAGCTTGCATTACTTTTATTTTAGGCAAATTGGATTTTAATAATTCAAACTATGACCTATTAGCTGATAATAACCCATACAGGCAATTTGACCAGTGACGGCCTTAACTTTCATTTTCGTCGTCAAGGGCAATCCCAGTAGCATAATCATCATTGATTTACACTTGATTTCGCTCACAATGATGAATATGAACGAAATAAAGACGTGTACAAGCGAAATCGAGTGGAAATCAAGTGTAATCTACAATGATTATGCTACCGGGATTGCTCTCGACAACGAATGTGAAAGTTAGGACCGTCACCGGTCAAATTGTTAAGTATGGATTACTATCCGTCAATGAGTCATAGTTTGGATTTTTATTTTACTAACAAAAATACAACATAAAATGTGATTATTACAGCTCGGTGACCACAGATGAACATCCAAACACTACCTTAGTGCAACTATACATATTATCACATCTAATTATTTGACTGTATTTATTCAATATAACATAATAACACATCCAAACACCCCTTGAAACATATGAACTCCATAACAACAACAACAACAACAACGATCCCACTATCCAAACTTCACAAGCAATTACACCTAAGAAAATAACAAACCTTATCTGGAGGTGATTTAGAAAGCTGTTCCATATAACTCTTCCGTTCATCGAAAGCCGATGGGGGCAAATTGGGAACATTAAGTACAACATCAACGCACAGGTTTCCAAGGGTGGCTACATCAAATTCCTTCTCTCCGGGGAAATTGAACGGAAAAAGACGGCGGTTATCGGAAACAGACACCTCAACTCCGTTACTGCTGCAACTAATCGGAATATGATTAGCCCTAACGACATGATTACGGTGAGTGGCGTAATTGGGTTTAAAGTGGGGAATTGTTAATCTAGGGTTTTGGATGAAGGATGGAAATGAAGAACGTAATCCATAATTGGGCGTGGGAGTGTGGGTATTGAGGGTTAGGGTTTGCTGATGCATGAATTGAGGGATTAGAGTGAGAGATTAGAGAGAATTGTTGAATTGGTTCTGATTTTGTGATGAAAGGGATAAACGGAGAGCATAAAGAGTGCAACTTTAGGAGGAATAGGGTTCTATAATTATGATCCAAAGCGGCAAATTTTTCTTTGAAGTTATATATTAAATTATATATGTAACTGAATTAAAAGTGAAATAATGGAATGAACAAATCTAGAAAGTGATGATTTGATTATGATTTGTTCTGTAAATGGTTATATGATTTAAATAAGTGATATTTATAATTCTTTATAGATGTTGTTTATTTTCTTTTATAAACTAAAATGATTGTTTATGTGTTTATTTGACTCTTGATATAAATGGATTTATTAGTTGAAATTTTAGTGAATCCATCGAAGTCCAAAGTATAAGGTTAATTGAACTAGCGGAACCATGTTTTTCCTAAACTGGATTTTGTGAATTGTTTATTACTGAAATCGAAACATCGGTGATAGATTTGACTTTAACTCATAGCATAATTGAATAGACTATTTTAACCCTTGTTTTAAAGTTGTTTTTGTTTCTTGGATTCTAGTATTAGTTAGAAGTTAAATTTAGAAGTCTAAGCAAGGCTTAAAAACTCACATGCTCTTAAATTGTGGAGAGAAAATGAATAGAAGCTTTTTTACTTTGATCAAATAAATAAAAATCATAATGGTTGTGCGAAAACAAACTATATATTGTAACTATGTTTTCCTTCTCGTGCGTTACGTCAAGAATTCCGCCATGATCTCAAATATCAAAACACGAACACCAAAACACGAAGACGTACGTACAACCCTAAAACATCAAGAAAAACTAGTATTTGAACATTGCCGTCTTCCTTCATCGATTCTTCTCCCGTGAAAACCTAGCATTTGAACATTGTTGTCTTTTTTTTCCGCTCTAAATGTGGCTACGGTAGCAATGATTCAGAGTTCGATCATGATATCATATACTGTAAGTCTATAAATCCTTTAATTAACAGAGAATAATATCCTTTAACTAGCATATATTGAAATCTTACATTATTCTTGTTTGTAGGGGACTACCTAAATAAACCTCTTGCCTATGAAGGTACACCATTGGGTGTGTTTACAGAGTTCTCTGGTACGATGTATGACAAAGACAAAGTGGAGTATGTTGATTTGCTGGATATTGAAAAATCCCATGTTCATGAATTAGACCGCATTGTTCGAAAATTAGGTTATCATGGAAAGAAGCCTATGTTTTACCATTTTCAAATTTCTGGAACTGATTTAGATTTTGCATAGAGCAATGAAACTGGAATTCATAAACTAACACTTAAAAATCTTACCAGATCAATTACACGAACGGTATAAAGATTCAAATTCATGTAGTGTTAAGCACCATGTTCTTGTCACTTACGCCAAAAAAATGTGACTGATGCCATAATGGTAGTTGCCATGGCACAATAATGTTGATTTGGTCACACGTTTTTTGTTTGTAGCATTTATCAAAGTTAAACGTATTACACATGTATGTAAGTATGACTTGTCTTAGGGGTGGCTCACTTATATAAAAAAATTAATACGTTGTTTAGGCCCCCCAATATTTAACGGGCCCCTACTTTAGGGATTAACTTTGTTTATTTTTTCAAAAGTATTACAAAACTGAAAGCAGAGATCCTAAACTTGTTACTTCTTAAAGTTACGCCACAACAAGATCCTAAAATAAGTGAATGAAACTGGTATTTATTACTGGTCTTAATATGGTTTACCAAAAAAGATCACTCGATTTCTAATTGTCATGATTTTTAACATTGGATACTTGGCCAAAAATATAAACCATTACCGCTATATTTTCTCCTTTGCGACACGGCCATAAAGCAAGTGAAGTTGCAAGCCTAAACAAGAAGGTACAAACAAAGTGACATGTCCTCTTAGAGACTAGGGTGGCTTTCTTGTGGCGGTTATTGGTGCACTCATCGTTGATGTCGTTTAGGGTCGGTTGTCCGTCGTTTCTTTCCCATGCCGGGTATGGCCTTACATATTAAGAAATGAAATCCATACCTTCATAAACCTTAACCTAGCAAGGCCTAAGGGGGTATTATATTTCAACAGCCACTCGACTACAAAATTATATCTCATATATAAAAAAAATCCGAAAAAATAACATTATCAAGATTTTGAAAAAAAAAACTAGAATAGTGGGTTTATACACTTTTTAAACTAAAAGTTTAAAGAACAAAATCTTCTATAGAAACTAAATTGTTTAAAACTTTATATAAATTATTTTTAAAAGTATGTTTTTAATAACAAAACTGAGTAGAAGAGAAGGTCCCTCACACTTATTTTCTATTCTATGTGATCCCAATCACACTCCTCTCCCTCACTCACTCACTCACATGTCTCTCACTATTGCATTGATGATGCTCTAAAGGGAAGTTATTGTTTTGTTTATCAACAAGTGATTGTGCATACTTATTTATTGTAGCATTTTAACTTCAGAATATACCCGTATGATCAGCTTAGTGATAATTATCCTTCCTATTTTTGCAATAATCAAATTATAGTTAAAATTATATTAATAGATAATGATAAAAAAATAATATCGGCCTTAAAGATTAGAACTTTTAATTATAAAGATTCCTAAAACAAAGACCTAAATGCTTATAACATTACATATATAGGATTTGGATCAAATGTAGAGATGGCAATGAAACCCGAACTCAATGGGAAAACCCGAACCCAATGGGAAAACCCGAAACCCAAAACATTCGGGACGGGTATGGGGTTGGGTAATCGGGTATAAGACCGGGTTTGGGATTATTTTTGAAATTTTTCACGGGTTTGGTACGGGTATGGGATATGGTGATATACCCGTTTACCGCTCCGATTACCCGATAAAATATACCCCCGATTATAAGCCCGACATAGTTTTCTTTCTTTTTATTGATTTTAAGTATATATACCGTATTTATTTTAAGTATATATAATGTATTTATTTTAAATGTATATTCCTGACATAATTTTATTTATTTATTTTTATTTTAATTACTATTTTTATATATACGATACGGGTTTTGGGTTGAGTATAACCCACCAGTATTTTTTACAAAGTAACGGGTTTACTCGAAACCCGCAGGCATACCCGATACCCGACGGGAAATTACTCGATAGAAACCCGACGGTTTTTTGGCCTGGTTATGGGACAAACTTTTATAATCGGGTATGAGGCCGGGATTACCTAAACCCGTCTCAAACCCGGCCCATTCACATCCCTAATCAAATGCGAACACCTAAATATTGTGAGAACTCGTAAAAAATGATCAAAATAATTTCATTTATCTAAAATAGTAGCCGTTAAAATACAACATTGATTTTTCTAACTAATTAATTGCTCCTCTCTCTAAATTACTCCTAAAAAATTTTGTACACATGTGTAATTGCTAAAAACTAGCACATTTGTAAATATTTATATTGTACAAGTACATGTAAATTTACACATATAAACTTATATAACAATGTTGTATTTTAGATAAATGAAATGATTTTGATCTTTTTTGCGTGAGTTCTCGTAATATTTAAAGTTCTCGTTTGACCATAACCTTATATAATTCAAAAAAATAATAATAATAATAACTCAAGTGAGATTCAAATTTTAGTGGATTCAAATGAAAAGTAAAAACATATTACATCCTTGATGCAAGTTAACAAATCAAAACTCAAATTTGACACAATTTCTGTTTGAGTTCAATACTAAATAGAAAACATTCAACATAAAAAAAAACAGCTTTAGAGAGTGTTTGAGTTTGCTTATTAATTAAGGGTGATTCTAACCGCACACGGAATATTGCTAATTGGACCCGTCGCCGCCCTATACGCCCTCGTATAGGTCAATACGAGGGCGTATAGAGTTCAGTCACTGCCAACAGAATGTCACGTGTCATTCTCTGTCTGGCGGCTGGTCCAATACGTGGCGTATTGACCTATACGCAGCGTATGAGGCACGGGTTATATTTTTTATTCAAAAGTTGGAAGGTTTGGGAGTTTTATGAATCCTATACGTGGCGTATTGACCTATACGCCACGTATAGGTATTTTTTATTTAATTATATATATTTTTTATTTTTTTTTATTTTTTTTTTAATTTATATAATTTTGTTAATATAAGTTTGTTAATCAAACAAAATATTAAACATTACAAACCAAACAAAATATTAAACATTACAAACCAAACAAAATATTAAACATTACAACCAAAGAAATAAACTAAAATTATATACATTACATCAAAAAATTAAATATATACATCAAAATGTTTTACATACATAACAACGAAAGAAACAAAATACAAATAAAAGAACTAAACCTGACCGGCTCCGGCGTCACCCTGACCGGCTCCGGCGTCACCCTGACCCGCCCCGCCCTCACCCTGAACGGGGTCGTCCGGTTAATGACGTGGCGGTGGTAGTGGGGGTGGCTCGATGCCGGCGGGTCGTGACTGATTCACGAGCTATCCAACCGCCCACATCATCAGGTCCTCCATGCGATCGAGTTGACGACCCTGTCGCCGTGAGTCGGCAACAAGGCCATCAAGCAATGCCTGGGTAGCCCTATCCAGCCTAACAGACCGACGTACGTGTCGGGGATGCTGTGGCGGATGCTCGTGGACCTGCTCGACGTGTGGCGGCTCGTCCTCAATCGCCACACCCTGTAGCGGCTGAGGCATAGGCGGGTCCCCCTGTCCAGGCATCTGCGGCAACGGCACCGGGACCCAAACCTGGTCCTGGACGGCCCCCATGAACCGAAGGCCCTGCGGGAATCGGTGCGTGATGCGCATGCCGCTCGCCGTGCGACGGTCTAATCGGACAGGGGGAATGGGCGGTAACATCGCAGGCTCATGGTCGTCAAATGGTACGACCGACCGCATGATATGCGTGATGAAAGCACCGCCATATAAAAGTCCGCGCTTCTGTCGCATATAGGCTGAAGCAAAATAAAGCGCCATGCTCGTGGACAGGTCGCACCGCCTCCCAGTAAGCAGGCAGAAAAGGAAGAAAAGATCTCTATCAGTGCACCACTCGTGGCTTTTCAGACGCGGTGCGATCGACGTCGAAATAAGCCGGTGCAGATATCTATACAAAGGGTCTCTAATACCCGAGACCCTCCCCTTGGTACCCAACCAAAGACTATCTGAAATCAAGTGTAACACCCCCAAATTCATTTACTTAGTAAATAAATAAATAAATTAGGGTTGCAGTGATTGGTAACATTACACAACAGCGGAAGCTAAATAAAGACCTCTAAATATGTCGAACGCCCTATCTTCATCTTCTAAGGACTTAATCCAAATGTTTAACCTATTCCAACCGCGCTGTATGTATTACCTGAAAAACATACTTAAAAATGTCAACACAAAGGTTGGTGAGTTCACATGTTTGATTGTTGCAATGTAAAGTGATTTTCCTTGAAAACATTGATATTGTGTACATGGCCATGATACGAAACTGTTTTCCTTGAAAACATTGAAAATATGTACACGGGTTTAATGTAAGGTTGTTTTCCTCGAAAACATGTGATGACTAAATAGTCATAAAACGAGTAGTTTTCCCAATGAAAACATGTGATGACTTCATAGTCATAAAACGAGTAGTTTTCCCAATGAAAACATGTGATAAATTCATAGTCATAAAATAAGTCGTTTTTCCTGAAAACATTGATATTGTGTACATGGCCATAATATGAAACTGTTTTCCTTGAAAACATTGATAAAAACATTTCCACGTAAACGAATGGCAAAACCATTGGTGTATAAGTGATTGGCAGATCCATCTGCACGAAAACGTTTCAATGAATATGATAAACAAAACAAGTAATGTTGACCCATTTGTAGACTAGCTAGGAATACAAATAAATTGTACATACATGAGGCATAACCAACCCATGACACAGGTGTTTCGCCCCTCACTCGTACCTCACGAGCAAATGTTTGAACACTATGCGGTCATTTGGCCAGAGGGACCCATGGTTAGCGCGACTAACCATGACCGGGGGTGTCAATCCCAATAGTACTATCCATAGAATCTCAGGCTAACCTATAGCTAATGGTTATAAATATGATGGTCAGGGGACTTCCAGCGCTCTATATGTGTTAACTCATGCAAACATAAAGGTCGGGTCTTGTTTTCTTGCTACCATATGAAAATGTTTGTAAGTACGTTTTATGTTTTCCCGAATATATCAGGCAATGATGTTCCCAACTGTAGTAAACAATGATGTCTCATGTTTTCAAACTTGTAAGCAAGTATGTTTCCCCCCCCCCCCCCCCCCGTTGTTTCTAAAACATTTAAAAGTTAAAAGGGGGCTGTGAAACTCACCTGGTGACGTGTCAAGACTAGTAATGTCCTTCTGATGGAAATAAAAACCAATGCCCACATGATATGATAGTCACGGTTTTACGTTCTACTCGATTCCTACGATACCTGTAGGTACTTAAAGAGCTTTATGAACTAACCCTAACATTATAAAGTAAATCTAAACTCGTGTCGAGTTGTCACGTGTGCGGTTGAGCTCTGTTGACTCTTAACGGTATTACTGATTCGGTATACGATGTTGGTTTAACATTTGGTAATATATTAGTTGCTTAATTCGAGTCGGGTATTTCGACTCGAATATGTTTAAATAGTTATATACAAAAATATTAGTTTGTCATTGGCACGATCGTATAAAGCTATATGCCCGTATAATTAATAATAATACATCATGTGTGTGCGTCCTTTAACCAAATGTATACAACTCTATGATTTAGTAAAACCATTTCAGGACTTTTGGAAAGTTCATACATGTATTTATAAATATAAATGTGTTCATAGATTTATATAGTTTCCATAAGCCTAAAGTATATTTCTATAGTATCGTATTTCGCAAATAATGTCCCTTAATGAGTTTTGTTCATTTTATATCCGGCGCCTCCCCGGGTAGAGGCCGCAGCCCAGTCTCTGAGTAGATGAACGTCGAAAGAAACTCGACGGCCAGCTCTCGGTATGTCTCCTCAAAAGAAAGGTAAAAAAGACGCGACCATGGCGTGTCCTGACCGATGATGGCCCTAGCTCGCTCGGCCTTTTGCACCTCCTCGAGGAGGGCCCAATCCACCGCCGTACCTGGACCCATCTGCACCTCCCGGAGCTTCTGGCAACGGGAATAAGCCTCCGTATCGGGCGGAAAATCCAGAAAAGGGTAGTGCGCAAGATCGTCTAGCTGATCCATCTCAATATCATCATCATGATCCGCCATATCTGATAATAATTAATTGTTTTTAATTTAAATAATAAATAATAATAATATATCGTTTAAATTTTAAATAATAAATAATAATATAATATTATTTAAAATTTTAATAATAAATAATAATAATATATTGTTTTTAATTTAAATAATAAATAATAATAATATATTGTTTTTAATTGAAATAATAAATAATAATAATATATTGTTTAAATATTAAATAATAAATAATAATAATAATTATTAATTTTTTAAAAACCTATACGCCACGTATAGGCTTATACGTGGCGTATAGGCGGTTGCCGGGCAAAATAAGCCATACGCAGGCCAATTAAGCCATACGCGGGCGAGTTGCCGGGTAAACCAAGCCAAACGCGACCCAAACCAGGCCATACGCAAGCAAGTGACCGGGTAATCCTAGCCATACGCAGCGTATAGACTTATACGTGGCGTATGGCTTCATCGTCTTCCTAAGACGAACTATACGCCACGTATGGCCCTATACGTGGCGTATAGTTCGTAAGTTCAAACCTAAAAATCGTAATCTACCCAGTTTTACCCGCTAATATTCAATATAAACCTAACATTAATGCTCGTGGGTGTAGAGACGTACCTTTTCGAAGTTTTTTTGAGACGACAATCCTAATCAACGAGTTTTTTTGCCAGATGCGTATAGGTGTGTGTTTGTTTGTTTTGGGTCGTTTGGTTTTGTACGCTGCGTTTTCCTGGTATATCAAGCGGCTATACGCCACGTATTGACCTATACGTGGCGTATAACCTTTAAAATATCTTGTTCTAGTCTATACGCCACGTATGACCCTATACGTGGCGTATAGAATATTAAATTAAAATTAGTTATATTTAATTAAAATTAATCAAAAAATAATAAAATATTAATTATAATTAACTTAAAATAATTTAAATTATAAATAATTAAAATTTAAAATAATTAAATTGACCCTATACTTAAAATTAATAAAAAAACTAATAAAGTATAATGCGTGAGTCGTGAAGTATTGTGGAAATGTAGATCCATTAGTAGCCATTATTTTCTTAAATCGTTCAATACGATCACTGTATATATTTTCCCATTTTGCTGCATCATCATTTCGGTGCAAATTCCAAAGTGCATTCGGCGTGGGAAATGAAAATCTCCGTTTAACTTGACGTGGATGAAATGAGCCCTGTTGACGTAAACTAATGATACAGTTTGATGTTGAGCGTGCACGTTTGGACCAAACCACAATGGAAAAAATGTTTGATTACCGGCGATGCTTAAAAGATGAACAATCACCCCAAATCTTTGAGCATTTAGGAGTCCTGTGTATGGCATCGACATTCAACGACTAACTGGTGCGGCTTTCACATCCTGCCAATCTATTGTGTGACGTAGCATATCATACTCTTGAAAGGCGACTCTGTCAAAAACAGTTCTCCACCATTCCTCTTTATTGTCCATCTCCTGTAGAAGTTGTCGTCTGATAAAAAGCCACCGGTTTTCATTTAACCCTAAGCCCAAAGCTACCGATCGAAACCCACAGTTACCGTCGGGATTTACATCCTGCCAATCTTTGTTGTTGCTTTTTCAAAGTTGGACGACCGCAAGTATCTTCTTGTACCACATGCGCTTTCTTGTTACTTTTGCTCGGAAAGACCACCCCTGCGATTCTCGACAGCATACTTCTTTTGACCTGATCAGGTTCTGAAATAATTTTGTTTCTCACTTGACCAAGTACTTTATCCACGTCTACATTTTCATCATCGACAAACGACGGTTTTAAATCAAGTTTCCTCCAGAAGACGTCCAACGCATCTAGCGGGATTCTGCCACCTGTATTAAAACGAAATAGTCAGAAAATTTTGAAAATTAAACATTCACAAATTCCAAAGTCAAAACAGTTTACATGTAGCTTCGATACTTGCCAGACGACAAGCACACGACAACCCACAACTACTGAAAAGTTGGCAACCACACGTTGCATTTTGTTTCCGTATATGTGATAACTTGTACCACTTGTTTTCTAACAAATTTAGAGCTTTATGTGAAACCTTACCATGCAGGTTATCAAACAATTCAATAGCTATGTGGCTATCCATTTTTCTTATGAGGCTTGTTCCAAACGCAAACTGTAATTGATAATATTGATCTGTTACAATTTTATCAACAAACCCAACAAGTCTATCTAGGGAGCTGTTAGCATTTCTAAGATAACTCTTTAAAAGCGAATGCCGGCTCTTGACTCGGTTCGTTGTTTGTTGACCAAAATTGAGGTTTTTGTTGGACTAGGCGGATACAAACTTTTCTTTATACGGGTCCAACCAATTTTTAGTCACATAATGTATAACTCCTGAAAAAATATTGAATAAATATTTAATAATTATTCAATACTGAAAATATTAAATATTCAAAACTTACTTCCTCGTTTGGCAGCATACAGTCGTTCGTAAAGCCGGTTGAAGTTGTACTGGTATATATCTGGCGTGGGAGACTCACATAATACCGACCATGAATACTTGAAATTTGCCCAGTCTTCTTCTGTAAATGATGCCCTGCAATGTTTTGCGATATTCTCGTGTATGTGCCACCGACATAGGTTCTTCGAACAATCCGGAAATATTTTATCACATACGTTCATAAGAGCTTTGTCCCTGTCTGTTACTATCACACGCGGCTCCATACACTTTTGCAACATTGCTTTTATTTGCAGTAGCACCCAGACGAAGTTTTCCTCTCGTTCTTTTGATATAAATGCATGAGCGACGCAAAACGGCTGGTGTGTGGAGGTCACACCGACCACTTGGACAAATGGAAGTCTATACATGTTTGTTTTGTAAGTCGCGTCGATCATCAACATGTGCGGGAACGCACGCCACATCTCAAACGATTTCGGATGAACAAAGAATATCTCCTCCACAATATTTGTGGCAGGATCTTCCCGGGTATAGTAGACGTATTTTTTAGAAGAAAGCAGGTTTTCCAGAATCTGCATTGGAGTTTCACCGACTCTCGTTTTGTTTTTTATCTTTTGTATCGCATTATAAATGTCCTTTTTAATGCAACTACTCTCTGGGTTTTGTTCCCTTATAGTTGCCAGAATGTTTCGTGGCAATATGTTTTGCGAATACAACTTCGCCACCAAAAGTTATTCCGACTGAGACAGTCTCCTCGCAAAGGAGTGCGCCTCAAGATGTTGACTAGGATCGTGGTTATGACTGTCATCCTTCACCGTTAATTTCCAATCACCAGTATTTTCTTGGTACTCTCCTTCTAATTTAAAAGGACAACCTATTTTCTTGCTACCGGCACGTCTAACCGTGGCAGTAGACGCACGTTCGCCGTGACGGTCACACACAAGCCACACCTTGATAAACGGTTCCGTCGGATCGTCGCCTTTTCTCATCGATCGTCGGGTGACAAGGACGTAACTATTCTCACGTCCTATCCTGACCGCCCAATCTACCAACTGTTCACGAGACTGAAAAGTCTGGTCAGTTTTATACGACACGTTTTGATGGTTTTGTTCCTCGTCTTCGGACACGAAGTCGTCGGTTTGTTGTGTCGGGTATGAGAATTCACCGTATACGTAGTCGTCGGTTTCTTGTGTCGGGTATGAGACTTCACCGTATACGTAGTCGTCGGTTTGTTGTGTCGGGTATAAGACTTCACCGTATACGTAGTCGTTCGTGGGCTGTGTAAGGTAAGACGGTTCACCGTATACGAACTCGGGATTGCTCAGTGGCTCGTTCAAATCCGAAAGCCTTACCCGTTGATGAGAATAAACGTCGGATTAGACCTCCTCCCGGTTCATCTCTTGAATGCCAGAACTATGCGGGTTGTTTTCCACCGACTCGTTAGAATATACCTGAAAACCGTAGTTACCATCCCACCACCAAGACATGTTTATAGTTTTTTTTTGGAAAGCATACGTTCGTTCGGTTCGAATGAGAATTCTGCATTGTTAAATACACAAAATTTGGGCCCTATACGCATCGTATAGCCCAATACGATGCGTATAAGGTACGATGTGATGGGTTTAGTGGCAGAAGGAATCTCGTATCCTAAACTGCATCGTATTGACCTATACGATGCGTATATGAGATTTGAATGACAGGTTGTAAGAGAATGTCGGGCACAGGAATTTGTGAAGGGCTATACGCATCGTATTGCCCTATACGATGCGTATATGACCAAGTGCGATTAGCATTTCCCGTGTATGGTTAGTAGTCCCCTTAATTAACCATGACTGTTATAAGAATATTCAAAGTTATTTATTTAATATTATTATTTTAAACTTGCATACTTTTAAAATAATGCAACCACAACTATACCCAGTAAAATCCTATTAATAACAAAGTTATTAATAGAGTCCGAATAAAAATGAATGCAGGAAAATACAGATAAAACTGTTTTTTCTCTATAAAATTGTTAAAAACACTTTTTATAAAAGGCAAGGGACTAAAAATACAAATTTCTCTCATGTTTTCTATCCACACGTTAAATTAAAGACCATCAGATCTAGGGGCACTCCGAACCGCCTTTGTTTCAGTCACATGCTACACGAGCATCAACACAACTCTTCTCCCTCTTTGCTTCCTACTTTTCCTCCACCCTTCTTCCGATCATCCCTACGATTCTTCACCGTTCTTCAGGTATCATTCTAATCTTTCTCTAATTCCCACTCAAACCCTTGATTTTCTTGCTGTTTTTTGCACCAAACATCGTCGAAATCGGTTAATTTTACGATCTAGGGCTTTTGTTATCATAAATTGCTCATTAATTAGTTTAATTAACTGAATTTCAGAGAGAACCCACTTATCAAGATTCTGAATTTATGTGATCTTTATGATTCAATTTTGCCCTAGCTCTTAAAAAAATTAGAAATTTAAAGAATTTTGTTTGCTCTGTTCTTGCAGAAAGAAAACCCTTGTGGGAAAGGGTTATTAGTTTTGGGTAGTTATGTATCTTTGTGAATTTATTGCTGCATACACTTGCTTGCCAAATGTTGAATGATTTTGACTTTTGTGGTTTGTTGACCTTTTTCTTGATGTTGTTTGACTGTTTATGGATTATGATTTTGAAGGAAATAGTTGATAGAATAAGGTTAAGATACCCTTGGATTATTAACAGAAATAAGTTATTCAAAGCACTAATTTTTTGTAACAGAAATATGGGGGATAAGTTTCGGTTAGAAGAAGAAGATAAGGGTATGTTGGAGAGTGTATTGGGTCATGAAGCTTTCAGTTTCTTGATATGGTCAGCTTCAAATAAGGTTCCTGATGAATTTAGATCAAAAGCTAGGGATTTAGGGGTTCAAGATGGTCTGCACAAGATTCTTGAGGTGTCGGATTGGAATTACGCGGTTTTCTGGCAAGTTTCGAATACGAAATCCGGGAAATCGGCTTTGATTTGGGGCGATGGGCATTATAAAGAGTCAAAGGGAAGTGAAGTTCATGATAAACGGGGCGAGAACATTAGGAAAAGAATGGTTCTTCAGAAGCTCCATTCGTGGTTTAAGGGACCCGAGGAAGGAAATCTTCAGTTGAAAATGGATTTAGTGTCTGATTTAGAGATGTTTTACTTAACCTCGATGTTTTATTTGTTCCCGTTTGATAAATCGTCTAGCCCGTCTCAGTCATTTAACACGAGTCGGCCCGTTTGGGCTTCTGATGCTAAAAGTTGTGAAGAACATTACCAGTCAAGATCATTTTTAGCAAAGTTGGCCCGGGTTCAAACCCTAGTTCTTGTTCCAGTTAAAAAAGGAGTCTTGGAGATCGGTTCTTTTAAGTCAATCCCGGAAGACCAAGGTTTTATTACACTGATCAAAAGTTTATTTAACGAATGCCACCCGAAGGTATTACCTAAAATCTTCGGTCAAGAACTAAGTCTCGGTGGTGGAGGTTGTGGCGGCGGCGGTGGTGCAAAAGGCGGTCCGATCAGCATTAACTTCTCACCCAAGGTCGAAGATGATTTGGATTTCGGGGGTGAATCGTACGGAATACAATCGAATCATGGGTTTTCCGGGAATTCATCAAACGGGCATAGAATCGATCCGGGAATGAACCACGTGATTGGTGGAGTATTGAATTCACAACCAATGATGCAACCGATAATTTCGGGTCTTGATCAGACCAATCAAGATTCAAGCTTGATGGATAGAAAACCACGAAAACGGGGTAGAAAGCCCGCAAACGGGAGAGAAGAACCATTGAACCATGTAGAAGCCGAGAGACAAAGACGCGAGAAACTGAACCAACGGTTCTACGCATTACGAGCCGTGGTCCCAAATATTTCAAAAATGGATAAAGCATCACTTCTTGGTGACGCGATTTCATACATAACCGATCTTCAATCGAAGATAAGAATCTTGGAAGCCGAAAAGGAGGTCAACTGTCAACCCGAGGTAGACTTTATGGCTCGAAAAGACGACTCTGTTATTAGAGTTAGTTTCCCGTTAGATGAGCACCCAGTTGCACACGTTATAAAGACGTTTAGGGAACATGAAATGGTAGTTAGTGACACAAATGTTTCAACTACAGAAAATGGGAAAGTGATACATACATTTTTGTTTCAAGCTCTTGGTGCTGATGCTGCAGAACAGTTGAAGGAGAAGCTGGATTCGGCTTTTGAAGATTGATTCATGTGTTAACTTGTTTGTAAGATAAATCTTGCTAATCTTCGTTTTTTAAGAACAAAAGATAAGTTTTTAGTTTTGATTACTTGTTATATAGATCAATGTGTTTTGTCTGTTTTAACTTTCAATGTTAAGAACAAGAAATCTATAGCATTTGTTGAATTCTAGCAGTTTTGGTAACTTTCATGTTGGCTTTTTTGGTAGATTTGAATTGAAGTTGAGTGATCCATCAAAAGTTGGAAGCTTTTTCATGAGAATTACTGTACGGTCTCGTTAAGTCGGTTTTAAAATTCTAGGCCGAACCTGCTAACTACAGTTTTAGAAAACGACTAACCGAACATTAGTAGTTTGACTGTCTAGAACCAGCTTTTTTCCCCTTTATTAAAGGGGTAATTTATAATACATATACGTAACTATACTCTTAAAATAAGTCGGTTCTTAGTTCTGGCGGGTTGATTATACAGTCGGTCTCAGAACTGTTAAAACCGAACTATATACATTTTAAACCATTTTAAACTGGTCAAACATTGGAACCAGACTGAAACCAAATCAAATAAAATCTTCCGGTTCTAAAAGAAATCATGAACTGAATACAAATTTAAGTTGATTTTCCAAATGGTATTTGCATCTTAATCATAAACTACTTTTCGATCATTTTAAATGGTAAAACAGAGTTTAGTTAGGGAATAATAAAACAGTTAAAAATATTAATTTAGCCATAGAATCAATAAACGGTTGAGAGCTATTTTAGCGTCTGTCATATTCGCTATGGGGACATTTTCGTAATTAAAATAAAATCGTATGTATTCATTGGTAAGTATATTATATATATATAATATCATACTCGCTGATGAATACATAGTTTTTTTTCTTTCTCCGATTTTAGTAATATTTAGGTATTATATTTACAAATGTAATTACTGAGGTGGGAGTGCTTTGTAATACTCTTTTCTATTTATACTGTAATTACATTTTTTTCTTCAACGATTTTACCGTTTCAGTGTTAGGTCTTGTTTACGCCGCAACATGCTAGTGTAATACTCTTTTTTATCTATACATTTGTTTTATGTACTTAATGACGTTAATGTCACCGCTGTAACACGCGTAACGAAGTTCGCAAACGCGTGTGCGTAATTAAGTACTTAATGTCGCCGTACAATCTTACCGCAACGCGCGAGTCTTAATTTCTAGTTTATTATATATATAAAAATTCAATCCCGACAATCTCACCGTTCACTTACGTGATATTTGTGTTGAAGTTATACATGTTGATAGTGGAGAATGTAGAATTTGACTTTGAAAGAATGGAGAAGTTGAAAAGTCAAAGTAGATTTTGAGAGCTTACACACAGATTTTTTACACCATGTATCTGATAACTTTCATATATAATTATAATTTATTAAAAAAATTATATACGTGCTTACATGGAAACTAAGTTAAACTGGTTATCGGAAAAAAGAAATAATTTAGAAAATTTACATGACTTACTATCACCAAAATCACGTTCTAATGGTCCACATTCAAACTTCAAAGCCATGACTTCAATATATTTTAGGTAATCTCTAACATTGGACTATACATATATGCACCATATAAATATAACTCTTCGTTCAACCTCATCTTCATCCAACAAAATATATAAATTATAAGAGCAGAATTAGAGTGAAAAATTAAGCTTCGGTGAACAAGAAACAAATTAAGCATGCACAAGCAAAGCACTAGTGTTGTTAAAGCGGCAGCAATATTGGTATCACTGGTTGTATTGCTGACCATGGCGGAGCCATGCAATGCAACCCATGGAACCATGAACCTACCTAGCCTTAAGCGGCTCACAGTACTCTTACAGTCTCTTGGCCACACGCACAGCCCCCCTCCTGGAAATCAAAGCACTGAAACTGGTAGTGGAAACCGACGCCTCTATCGGGCCACCGTTACAACCAATGTTTTCAGAACCGGACCGGACGTCGAACCGGTCTCCTTACCGGTCCACTGGTCGGACCGGTCCGACCGGTCGGACCGGATTTAAGAACCGGACGACGTCATAAATATTATAAAAATATATCAGTCTAAATAGCCATTAATCCTTTCAAAAACCACCAACAAGTCAATTCCAATAATTTTAAACCAACAATTACCTACGAAATACGAAGCCAAGAGACTTAAAAAAGATTAAAAAAAAAAAAAATAGTCAAGCGGTTCAACCGGTCCGACCACCCGGTTCAACCGGTCCGACCGCCGGTTCAACCGGTCCGACCACCGGTTCGCTGCAGAAACGGTTCAACACATGTAACCGGACCGGTCAGACCACCGGTTCCCGGTCCGACCGGTCCGACCGGCCGGTCCGGTCCGGGTTTCAAAACATTGGTTACAACACCTTCTCCTCCTCCACCATCGTCGCTATTTCCTGTTGAAACTGCCACAAACCGGAAGTTGATGATGGGTCTCATGAAGCCAGATGTCACAAACTAATAGAATAATTCATGCATTAATTCCCAATTAGTGCCTCGAATGTCATTGACTTTATTCCTATTAATTTATGTATTCTTTAGGAATAAAATTAGAGGACTTCGTGGCCTCGTGTTGATTCGATCTTAGTTGTAAAGTAACGGAATAAATGTTGGTTTCTTTCTTGTATAATTATGATTACCATATCCGTATGATCAATAACTTATTAAAAAAATGTTCAAATTCGGAGCCACGAATAAATGTTGACAAAACGGCCTCCAATTCACTTCTATTTTTTTTATTAAACTTGCAAGTTACTTATATTTCCCCAGTTTAATAAATGCGGAGCATGAGGAAGTGGGAGCCGGATGATAAGTTGGAATTGTCAAGGGCGTTTATCGACGTGTTAGAGGATCTCGTGATCGGTATTTATTTTTAATTACTACATTACAAATTTAGTGGGTTTATTAATAGTTTATTATACTAGTTTTATAAAACTTGTAAGTAACGCTCAAACATCCCAAGCCCTATGGTCCTGTGTATACAAGTGTAAAATTTAATAATCTAATGGGCGAACCTGAGTACCGAAGGTTGGACCGACTAAGTTCTAAATAGACCCATATAAACAAAAAGGTTCTAAGTTCAACGGGATCTAACAACAATGTGAGAGAAGCCGGAGGTGTTGTAATGATACCGACATTTTGACACAAGCAACAACCCGCTTCCAAGACGATCATGGCGGTCAAACTCCAATATAGATTTGGGAAATTTTGAGGAATTCGTTGAAATGGCAATCATTGTACGTTACTTCAAGTGGTGGATCGTCAAAAAAAAACCTCGGCCTAGATGAACGACAATCCGGTCGGATCCGATGGAAGAACTTTCTATGATCTCAACCAAGATATAGCGGATGATGCGGAAGAGATATCACGCCAGGTCGGAAAGAAAAAAAGCAAAAGGCAAAGCATCCGGCTCGGTTTCCCCTCATATCGAAATCGATTAACAAATGGTCGAATGAATGAGAGAATTTAACGTGAGTCAAAAAGAGAAGATAGTGGAAGAGAGAAAGGGAAGAGTTAAAAAATACTTCATACCGTGTTCTTTTGCAACAAACTGAGTAGAACCTATTTCATAATTGAGTGCATGAAGATGCTATATAACACGTTTAAAAAAAGGATTATTGGATTTTAATAATCCCACCTTTTATCAATTGGTCAATAATAATTCCAACTGAAAATATTCTTACCACCGTTCCTTACTTTTAAACTATTTTTTTACATTGGACCGCCCGTTAAAAAAACTTAACGCCGTTAGAGTTTATATGACGTGGACATCTGCAAACCGCCGGAAAGTCGAGTCAAGCTAGCAGTGATCTCGTGGTGGTTTTTGAAATTGGATCTGGTGGTGTTTAACTGGTCTCGTGGGTCCGGAAAGTCCAAACAAAGACAACGGTGGTGTTTAACGTGACCAGTTAAACACCACCAAAGCCAATTTCAAAAGCCAACACGAGACCACTGCTAGCTTGGCTCGACTTTCCGGCGGTTTGCAGATGTCCACGTCATATAAACTCTAACGGCGTTATGTTTTTTTAATGGGGGGTCAAATGTAAAAAAATAGTTTGAAAGTACGGACCGGTGGTAAGAATATTCTCAATTGAGATTATTATTGGCCAATTGGTAAAAGGAGAGATTATTAAAATCCAATAATCCTAAAAAAAAATAAAAATAAAAATAAATTATTACATATTAGGATGGATGTATCTGTGCTTTATATAATATTGATGTTAGTATTGCTTCATTTTACGAAAATAAGATCTAGAAAAGGGAGATTCTAACCTACACGTATCTTAACAACGATACTTGAATTCACGATTAAAATTAAGGTTGTAAATTATAGTTATGTTAACTAGATTTATTAGCACGCCAACCAACGTATAAATATTGTCGGTTTTGCATGCGAATCACAACTCGGGTGTAGTATAGTTCTCCTCAACACCACCATAGTTTTTCTTTTGAAAGACGACTTTCTTAAACCACTACTTCCTTCGGGAACAACCCAGGTGCTTTTGTGAGTAATGCATGTCTTTTCCTATGGGTTGTAACCACAGCGGACTCAAACCCAAGACCTCCTAAAAAAGAAACCATTATGTGGAAAACTCCTTAACCACCGGGACAGAATCTCAAAAGCTCAACATGACTAGTTGGAACACAGTATATATTACATAAATTGCATCTTCCAATATACATGCATGTTCGTTATGTAACTACTAACTATGTTTCATCTTTATATAAGATGTGACAAAAGGAACGAGATGGCTTTGGGTTAAAATAAAATGGCTTTGGGCCAACATCTGATACTTTATTGTCCAGTATTTTAAAAATTATCGTATGATAAAATATGATTATATAAATTATATAATTTATTATTGTAATCTTATATATTAAACAATCTTACATATTAAATAATAACTAGTATGATGCCCGCGCGCGATCCGGCGCGCTAAACTCGGAAATCATATTCCATGTGAACCTGTTGATTAGAATTTAGCATACTCATGCAGTTACCTGGAAAATAGCACTTTTAAACAATTGTTAAAAAAATTAATTATTGAAAATACATGCAAAATTATTAAGCCATACATCATGATTCTTCGTATTTTAAAGTCACAATCACTTGGAGAACGTATATCCAAAACCCCATACTTATATGCGAATACTTTTGTTCTACATAAAAACCAGACGTGCAATCGCCTTCTTCAATTCCAAAGAAAAAAATGCAATTTTTAGAAAACGAATTAAGCGACTTTTTTGTTAATGCGTTCTCCCCAGACCCTTCTAATAGCGTTAGCTATGTGTGGGATTATACTGGGTACGTTTGGTTTGGTTTGGTTTGTTAATGCGTTCAAATCTTTAGCAAATACAAAGATCTCGCTGCCAAGGTTGAACAGTTTAATCCATAAGCATAAACTACAACTGCAAATTACAAAAGAGCGAGGAAAAAGCAGCTGAAGTGCATACCAATTAGTAACAGTAGCAGGTAGTAATAACCCCAATTTCACACAGGCTACCTGCAAGCAAGAAAAAAACTGAACGCAAACAACATTCATCAACATAAAACATAGACGCTAACAAAAATCAATGACAATTTTCTTATCGCTGTTATTGGGGGCTAGTGTGATATTTCAGAACTCAGTTATGAATTTTAAAATCATACTGCTTTCTGTACTCAATTATCATTTCATAATTTGTGACATTTTATTGAGAGAAAACAAAGGAAGAGTGTCCTCAAACTTGTAGCAACTTATGTTCATCCTCCTGCTTAGGGTGATTGATTAATTAGAATAAGATAAAAGCAACTTCTCCTTCCATTTCAGACTTGTAACCAAAATATAAGAATAAGTTAATCATACACCAGTGAGTGAAAAAATGGTAAGTTTGACTTTTTAGGTCAAAGGGCTTTTGATTTTGGAAATTGTCAAATTCCTTGAGGTTTAGAGAAAAAGTTGACAACAAAGTGGACTAAAGGAGACGAAATTCACCTTAATCTAATACCCTGTTCGTTTGTTTTCCTTAAGTAGTCCTTAAGTAGTCATTTAGCACAGGGATTTTCATAACATTATCATAATCAAGAATCAATTGAAAGAATCAAAGTGACCATTAAAAAACATAATGAGCAAGAGCAAATTTTGTATATATAATACTGTTTGATTACCTCAGCCATGTCGTCTTCTTCAATAGCACCAGATGGTACAATAGTAGTACCAAATTTTGCTGCCATTCTTACAAATTCTGGTTGATCAGGCCAAAACAATTTGTATCTTCACCCTGTGGTAAGTGCAAGAGCAAAGCTAGTCATAAATTGAATATAAATAATACAGGGTCGATCAATATAGTTCAAACAGTAGCAAAACCCTCAAATTTTTATTAGATCTATCACAAACTAACAAAAAAGATTAATTATGGTTACTTCAAACCAAGAGTCACATAAAACACAGATTTAAGAGAAAAAATCTCCAAATATTTGTGGTTCATTTCCGCATTAAATATTTTATAACAATAATTAATCTTTCACAATCACAACTAAGAACGCAAAAGGAGGCAAGTTTAAGCTAATGACACTTACAAGCTATCTGTCACCAAAAAGCCATGCCACGAAAAATGGGTCCCCTGTACGAAATCAGATAGAAAGAATCTATAGCAGCCCTGTTTTACCATAACATTAGCAATATATATATATAAATATATGTAAAAAAATCAAAACAAATAAAAATAAGAAAAGAAATTTAAAAATGAGATTGGGGTTAACAAAGAGTAGGTGCTACCTATTTGGTACCTACCTAGTGTTTGGCAAAAATGGTGTTAGGCGATATAACATGAAAGAAAGATGATAAGAAGCTTATTTATCATCTCTCTTCTTCAGAGTAGATTTCAATAGACAGGTACAATCTCAGTCTCATTGAACGTACAATCTCAGTCTCATTGAACGCTTTAGGCGAGAAAATGAAAACGGGTCATCAGATCTCTCCCGGCTTCTTGTCTTGCTAGATTCACTGCCATTCATTCCAAGAAGCAGAGAAGCTGCAACAAATCCATGCTGCAAATAATTGGTTTCAACAATATAATTAGTGAAAATCATTATCTAGAGGTCAAATAAGCATTTTTGGATGTAGCTGCAACAAAACCGATTTTAAGTTTTTTTAATATTCAGTTACAACTTCAAACAGTACAACCACATCCAAAAACATAGTTTCTTGCGACATGTTTTGTAAAGGTGATTATTCCGTGCCACATAATCCTTTTAAAACCCAATGCCAAATACAAATTCAGGTCAAATGATAAGATTTAACAATTTTATTGGGTCTTAAACATATTTACCGATATCTTTATGCGTATGAAGCGAAAATAGTACCCCGCGTAAACACTGTTTCTTAAATTGAAAGGAAAAAAAATATATAAAAAGGGGTGATTAGGATCAAATAAAGGGAAGCAAGATCACCCTTAAGCATAGATCCTTCAAGGGAAGCAACTTCACTGTTTCCCATGTCATCCTGAGTGGGGAGCCCAACAGTAGTACCATGAGCCCTCACCAATATCCACTAATCAGGGACACCCTATAGCAAAAGCCATAAATAAAAAATTATTCAGCACATTTGATTACTAACATGTAAAAAATATAGCCTGCAAGCTGCAACCACTAAATTCTACAAAACCATTACATAACAACAACAAAATATGGAAGATCATATTGCAATAAAGCCTACAAAAATCACACTATTAGAACAAAACTGCAAAAAATAATAATGAGTAGCAATGCAAAATATAAACCCACCTTCAGAACAGAATCATGTAGATTGACCATCTCTTATTCAAGATACATCAAAGTAACATCTTTTAGTATCTGAATCACATCCTTCAAATTACTGCTACCCAATTCTATCCTTACCATCTCAACTGCATCCTTCAAAGGACCCTACACTCTCATCACAATACTTATAAAGAAACTGAAAACATTAAAGAAAAAAAACATAATAGTTGTCGAAAGAAATCGACTCGGTGAACCTCTCGACAGCGTCCGTCACTTCCTCCCCATAGCTTTTCTTCCTTCGCCGGAGACGACATGTTAGGCTGTTGCAAAGCGAATTTAAAATGAAAACTAATTTAGAATCAAAGAAATTTTACCTTCAGAAGCTCGTTGGCTTCTAGGGTTTCAAGCAACGCCGTGGACACCAAATTAGTAAGGGGAAACCTAATCTGAGTCTTTTGGTGTGAGAAGGGGACTTGGCTTCTAGGGTTTCAAACAAAGCTATGGACCAAATCGGTAAGAGGCAACCTAATCTGAGTCTTTTGGTGTGAGGAGGGGGGGTTTCAAGCAACGCCGGTAAGGGGAAACCTGATCTGAGTCTTTCGGTGTGAGGAGTGGAGACTTATAAAAGCAAGAAGTGTTGTACATCATGCATTCATACTTGTAAACTAATGTAGTTACTATTCATTCACACCGGCTTTAAATAAGTTAATAATACGTAGGACGTTATAAGTTTTAAAATATGTTTTATTTAAGTTTTGACCGTTTGATCAATTTCTTTCTCATCTTTTTATTTAACATTTTATAATTTATAAAACATAATTCGAATAACTCAATTATATATGTGATGGGAATGCAGTTCTGACTTCTAATATGCTGAAATACATACAAGGTTTGTAATCATTAACTTTGTTTTTTTCTATTGGAAAAATAAAACGTATAATTTAGTCAAACTATAAAAAATTCTAAAACATTGAAGCATTCTAAACACGGGTAAAGTTGGCCAAATTTTGAATACTAAAGTCAATTTCAAATGCAGAGAAAACATTTGCCAATTCTTATACACAATTTCCGGGGTTGTAATTGTATCTATACTATAAATGGAGCCCGCGTGATGCGGCAAGATTACAAACTTCGTTACGTATTTTGTGATGATCACACTAATTTACTTAGGTACATGAAAGAAATGTGTGGAGATTCGGTTTTGGAGATCGGAACATGGATAGAAAACCGTTTTATAACGGTACCGATGTTCTTCGATCGGTATTGGCTTCATTCTTTGCGGTAGCAGCACGTTACCGTTAGTCGATATAGCTACGATACCAAAAAAAATAATAATACCATATACAACCCGTTTTTAACAAAATTCATATCGATACGTCAAGAAAAAAAACTACACGGCCGCATGTTAGTTTTTTTTAAGAAAAAGTTAACGAACGGAAAATATTGTAGAAAAATTGAAGTTTTAGAAATTTGAGGGGTAGAATTGAAAACTTTGTCCAAGGGTAAACTTGAAACTTAAGAAAATTAAAGGGTTTACTTGAATATTTTGTCAAATTGATCTGCTGGATTAAAACTTTGTAAAGTCGAGGGGCTGATTTGTAAATTTTGGTGGTTTCTTTTCATTGGTAGCCGACCATGCAAAATAAGGTATTAGTATTTTGTATCCGTGGTTAGAGCATTCGCTTCAGCTCCCCCATTCCCATCCCTACAATTTAACTAAAAATTATCATTTATTAAATTTATATCTTACTTTTTTAAACGTTTTTACATCAGACTCCCCATATCTATCCCTTATTTTAATTAAATAATAATAATTTATTTATTTATTTTTTCTTTTTCTTTCACTTAAACACACTTACAAAAAATATAAAATAATGTATGGAGGATGGAGATGAGGTGAACCTTAAATATAAATGGTGGTTATACTTTTCTCTAAAAATATAGAGGATGGAGAAGGGGATGTGAGAGCTGATGTTAGTGTAAAACTACATGATTTTTCATGTTTCATTTATAATTTAGAGATTATGGTAAAGATGGGGAGCTGATGTGAATACTCTTAAAAATATGATTATACTCCTAGAAAATATGCTTTATATATAGGTATATAGCATTTTTAATTTCATTAATAGCTATATTTGTTTTCTTATTATTAAGAGATCAATAAGTTTTTTTTTTAACGGCAACACTAAATATTCTAGGATAATTGGGTTTCCTTAGAACAACACCTAGAACATCTAGGGTAGCCCACCACAGGAGGAACCCTCAACTAGGTAAACCCCCTGACCTGTCTACAGACCTTTTTTTTGCTGTTGTCAGGATTCGAACCCAAGACCTCCACAATGAGAAATCATGGGGCTACCATTGTACCAAATGGCCAACGGTAAGAGATCAATAAGTAATATGAGAAGTCTTTAGTATTCAACATGAGGGTTGACTTATACTAAAAATAATGTTTAATTTAAAAAAAATGTAAGAATGATTCTAAGCTTGATATGAACCATCCCACCAAAGTTCGAAGTACTCAGGGTTGTGAACCATCCCACCAAAGTTCGAAGTACTCAGGGTTGTGAACCATCCCTCCTGATTTCGAATCTCATGGTTGGCACTTTTTAGTTTTGTTTTCTTTTAGTCGTTTTATATTTTTCTTCCAGTTACAATTTTTTTCCTTCAACGATTTTACTGTTTCAGTGTTAGATCCTGTTTACATCGCAATGTGCAAGGCGTAATATTTTTTTCTGTTTATACTGAACCGTCGTAACTCCAAACGTTTCTTTTATGTACTTAACGACGTTAATGTCACCACCGCAACACGCATAACGAAGTTCGCAAATGTGCCGCATCACACATGCTTAATTATGTATTTAACCATGTTAATGTCACCGTATGAAACTGCCGCAACACACGAGTCTTAATTTCTAGTTTATTATATATATGATATGACAATCTCACCGTTCGCTTACCTGATATTTCTGCTGGAATACATGTTGATAGTGGAGAATGGAGAAGTTGCAAAATTAAAGTAAATTTTGGGAACTTTGATAGCTCATACATACATTTTAGGGATTTCCTATATCTTTTTACACAATGTATCTGCATTTTGTTCTTTTATGTCATACAACTACTTTTATTAAAAAATTATATACGTGCTTACATGGAAACTAAGCTAAGCTAGTTATCGGAAATAAGGAAATAACTTGGAAAATTTACATGACTTACCATCACCAAAATCACGTTCTAGTGGTCCACATTCAAACTTCAAAGCCATGACTTCAATATATTTTAGGTAACCTCTAACATTGGACTATACATGCACCCTATAAATATAACTCTTCGTTCAACCTCATCTTCATCCTACAAAATATATAAATTATAAGAGCAGAATATTAGAGTGAAAAATTAAGGTTGGTGAACAAGAAAGAAATTAAGCATGCACAAGCAAAGCATTAGTGTTCTTGACGCGACAGCAGTATTGGTATCACTGGTTGTATTGCTGACCATGGTGCAGCCAAGCCATGGAACCATGAACATGAACCAACCTAGCCTTAAGTGGCCGCTCACGCTCTTACAGTCTCTTGACCACAGCCTTGACCACCCTCCAGGAAATCCTGGCACTGAAACTGGTAATATTGGTGGAAAACGACGCCTCTATTGGGCCACCGTTGCAACACCTTCTCCTCCTCCACCATCGTCACTATTTTCTGTTGAAACCGCCACAAACCGGAAGTTGATGATGGGTCTCATGGAGCTAGAGGTCACTAACTAATATAATAACTCATGCATTAATTCCCAAGTGCATGCATGCTAGTACTACTATTACTATCGTCTTTATTCATATTGATTTATTTATATGTACGTCAAATGGGATGCTAATTATATATGTATTCATTCGGAATATAATTAGAGGACTTCGTGGCCTCGTGTTGATTCAATCTTAATTAAAAGTACGAGAATAAATGTTGGTTTCTTTCTTGATTTATTTATATGTAGTTTTATATCTCCTCCAAAGTTACCTATATTTAGCTCATACAAGTAATTAACATGTATACAATACGATGTAAGACATAAAACCAAAATATAAACTATAATACGATGTAAAACCTATAACCAAAATATAAAATTAGAACAATCGACAAAAATCATTGTTTCATATATTTACAAATTCGTTTACATATATGTAAACGTGGGTTTAATTAAATCAGTGTTGTAAATATCGGTGTATGCAACCGAGTACTCTGTAGGGTGTCGAGACGATTTTCTTCAACTCGGTCAATATTACTCGGAATTAGTCAAACTCAGAGCTAGTCGGTCCAACTCGGTTCAACTTGGACAACTCGGATTTTCGCTTTTTTCACTGATTTTTGCTGTTTTTGTAAGTCCCCAAATCCGGGAAACCTCACTTGTTGGATTTACTTATTAACACATAGCGAATTAAACTTTAAATAGAATAAATGCAACAGAAAATATCATTCAAATTACTAATTGTCTCAAACATAACGGAAACATTGTCTTAACATTTTTAAATTTTAAATATCAATAATGAACGGGATGCCAGTGTCATCGCTTGGGTCCACTCTCAGTGCACACTCCGCATCCATCCGTAAACAACATTATACACTTTACCTGAAGGCATACTAAAAAGTCAGCTACATTGGTGAGTTTTAACTTTACATAAAGCGTTACACACCATAGACGTTTTGTCAAAAATCAAAACATTCATCAATCATAAATAAAACCGCACATAGCATGCGATAACATAAAACATAAACCATTCGCATCAAATCTCCGCTTTATCGTAATCGTCAATTACTTTAGGCATTACTCGAGATTAATCGAGGCCCAGTGTCTGTCCAGGATGCTCAGTCTCGTCTGGAATCCTAATAACCTAGACAGAATCATGCCCCACCGTGATAGTAACATTAAAGCCCGTGTGCATTCACACGACATTTACAGGTTAGCTAATCCCGTCGGATAGCTAATCATGTTGTTCATTCCGGTTGTACCACTGTTTGCTAGCCACGAAGGCTCTTGTATAGTTATAACAAATCTTTGTGTCTAGGACGTCCAACCTCGTCTGGATTCTTAACCTAGACACGGTTTCATTCATTGCATTTGTTCTCGAAAGAACCGTTGGCAGATTTACTTACATCATAACATCCGTTCATTCGTAAAATCGTTTAGGTAAAGCATTGTACGTTTTATTAAAACACATTTCATTCAAAACCTTTTAAGGCAAAACATTTCATCAATCCCGAATGAACGAATATATATTCATCATTTGGTTTTTTAATGTACTTCCTCCTTGGACAACATTTTTTTTTTAATTTTATAGCAGTTTGATCAACTTTGTTTCATCATTTTTATCTCTAGATTTTAAAGAATTGTGTTTATGTCTACGCTTCTCATATTATCATATAGGATGTGACAAAATGAATGAGATGGTTAGGAGGTAACTCGATTAATTATATATGTGATACGAGCTTTGCAAATGGGCCAATGTACAACGTTTAATAGTCGTACTGACTTCTTATATGTTAGAAAAATATATACAAGGTTTGTAATCATTATCTTTGTTTTTTCTCTTTCTGGAAAAAAACGTATAATTTAGTCAAACTATTAAAAATTCTAAAACATTGGAGCATTCTAAACACGGGTAAAGTTGGCAAAATTTTGAACACTAAAGTCAATTTCAAACGTAGAGAAAACATTTGCCAATACTTATACACAATTTCCGGGTTTGTAATTGTATCTATATTTGTATCCGTGGTTATAAATATGATTATACACCCAGAAAACACGTTTTATGTATAAGCATAGCATTTTTATTTTCATTAGCACCTATACGTTTTTTTTAGTTGAATCACACATCTAAATCATATATACATACAAACAAATAAACACAAACATACATCTTAACCTAGTTTTATAAAAAAATACCAACCAAAACGAGTAAATTACCTTCAAATAGCTTGAAATCTCCTGAAATGGTGAAAGCTTGATATACATAAGAAAAATCAAAGAAATTACGCTCAAAACCCAAAAATGTTGATTTTTTTGTGAAGATTGAACAATAGATGTTAACTCACCTCAAAACCCGAGGGATTAGTAAAGATTGCTCCACAAAAGACCCAAAAATCGTGAAATCGCCAAAGAGGGGGGAGAGAGAGAGAGATGAGAAGATTTGGGTTTTTTTGTGGAAATGGGAAGCAGAAAGTTGTTTCTTAGGTTTATTCTCGCTGAGACCTATACCGACTACATGTCGTCTTGTAGGTATAGGTCTATTGACCAGTCAACTTTAAGTCAGACCTATGCCGACGACATGTCGTCGGTACAGGTTTTCACCAATATAAAAACTGGCGCACATTTTCCCTCAATATGGCTCAACCCTGTCGTCGGTATAGAGTCTCCCCCACCAAAAATTTGGGTTCGGCCTATGCCGACGACATTTGTCGTCGGTGTCGTCGGTATAGGGTGACCTATCCCGACCACAAATGTCGTCGGCATAGCCGGCGTCGGGATAAGGTCATATCCTTGTAGTATTAATATATGGAAAAAAATCAAAATCTTGATAAATAACAATAATTTAATAAAAACAAACCATACATATCAGTATTGAGCGTTGCATCTTTCAAAAGTGATATAGTTCCTGATCATACAATCTACATTAACCTAGAATAAACCGGTTACTAAACCACGGTCGTCAATAGAATACTCGAACGGTAAATCAACCAGGTAATCTTTTTTACTAAGCAACCTACTAAATTATTTAGGGTTAAAATGATTAAAAAAATGTTGAGTGACTTTAATGAGAAAAAAACATATATAAAGAATGTTGGTTTTATATGCAAAAAAATTATTTAGGGATTTTTGTAAGAAAAATTATTTAGGGATTTGTTTAATAACAAATCTTTAATGTTTTTCTTACAAAAATCCCTAAATAGTTTTTTTTGTATATAAAACCAACATTCTTTATATACGGTTTTTTTATCATAAAAGTCACTCAACAATTTTTTAATTAATTATTAAAGCATCTTCACATTTTAAAATTAAAAACCAATTATGTTCTTTTCTCATAAAATTCCCTCAAAAAAAAATTTAAACATTAAAGTATCTTCACATTTTATAATTAGAAAACCAACATACTTTCGGAACACCCGGTTCGTTTTGCTTACGTATACTTTTTTTTATGTTCCTTATAACTATTTTTTTTATCTAAAAAGCCGTGATGGACATTTAAAAGAATTAAACAACTATTTTATCTTAGCAAATGAATCAGCGGTAACAAGGCGAAGGAAATTGACCAACATAAGTAAGAGAAAAACAAACAATATAATTCGATAAACAATTTGATTATTTATGTGTTTTCACATATTTTTATAGGTATTTTACAAAATAGATTAAATTTGATTACAAATCATCTTCTTATAGAGTGGATTTCATTCTCATAACAAAGTTTATTTTGGAAAAAGTTGTTAAAAGACTTTTATGAGAAAAAACCAAAAGTATACTGGTTTTTTATATGTGTAAAAAATTGTTTAATGACTTTTGTGAAAAAAGAAAAAGAAAAAAAACGTATCTTAGTTTTTATGTGCACAAAATTATAGAGAGACTTTTAATAAGAAAAAACAGAAAGCCATGTTAGTTTTTTTTATGATATTTGCCCTTCAAAATACGTGAATAATCCCCAATTTTTGGACGCGAGGTAGTCTTTTTACATGTCAATTCTTCTACCTTATTTTCCGTGATAGATTTGGTGTTTGAGGTTTCATTTTCAGAATTTATAGATAGGTATGCGTAACGAAAGTCATGTGTTTATGCATATCTCAAACATCAATGCAAGTACTAAATATTTTTTTTAGTTTTAACACTATTCTTTTTAAATAAACTTTAATTAGAAGAAAAAAAAAACCTTTTAGATGATGACAGCCTCTGAACGAGTACGTTTATAAAAATTATATAAAACTAAATCAATCCAAAAACAACCATTAATCCTTAAAAATCATCAACAAGTCAATTTCAATAATCTTATTTAACAACTAAATACGAAATACGAATCCAAAAGACTTAAAAGAGATGACCACAGGGTCGTTGCAGGCCCGTTTCAACACACTTAACCTGTACTCGACCCTTACCCTTTTGAGGCTAAATCATAGACCCGTTTACCGTACCTAGTTAGCTTTTTCGGTTCCTCATGGGTAGGTTCTAACGGGTTTGACGGGTTTGCCGGTTAATGCCACCCCTACGGCCAAGTCTCCGGTTCCCGATCCAGGTTCTAAAACAATGTTATTCTTATTCAAAAAATATGTAAGTGCATACATGGAAACTTTGATAAAGTTCTCTGAAAAAAAAAAGAATTTAGAAAAATTAAAACCTCTTTACTATGACCAAAATTAACCATATTCCACTGGTCTACATTCAAACTTCAAAGCCATATATGACGTAATTGTCAAGTAATCTCTAACATAACACTATAAATATAACTCTTCGTTCAACCTCATCTTCATCCAAAAAATATATTAATTATAAGAGCAGAATTAGAGTGAAAGGTTGGTGAACAAGAAACAAATTAAGCATGCACAAGCAAAGCATTAGTGTTGTTAAAGCGGCAGCAATATTGGCATCATTGGTTGTATTGTTGACCATGGTGGAGCCATGCAATGCAAGCCTTAGTCTGACGCTCTTAGAGTCTCTTGACCACAGCCCTGGCCACTCTCCTGGAAACGGTTGCAGTGAAACTGGTACTGGTGGAAACCCATGCAAACCTCCCGTTAACGCGAAGGCCTTCGCAGGCCGTAATTGGGCCACCGCTACAACACCTTCTCCTCCACCACCACCATCGTTGCTATTTTCTGTTGAAACAGCCACAAACCGCAAGTTGATGATGGGGTCTCATGGAGCTTAAGGTCACAACCAAGTGCATGCATGCTAGTTAATTGTATCGTGTTTATTCATATTGGTTTATTTATATGTAAATGTGATACTAATTATGTATTCCTTAATTAAGGTGAGATCCAAATGTTGGTTTCTTTCACCATATATATAGACCGAATAATCAATAAATTATAGAAAACATAATGTTTTAATTAGCCATGTATTATGACGAATAATTATGTGCCTGAATTCGATAAAATCTCCAAGTTATGTGTTTGAAAATTGTTATTGCTTTATTTTACGAAAATAACATCAGAACAATGAAATTCTAACCTTAACAAGTAACAACTATATTTGAACCCATGATAAACACAAATATTATGTACATGGTTATACACCGATCAAGACAACAAAGATTAACATGACATTATTAACTTAATATTACATTAATTGAGCCTATTATTCTCCTTGTTATTGAATTACAAAGTGAAATGAATAGTAAACTTTTGGTGATTTGTATTTTGGCCACAAAACTTTGTTTTTTTCAAATTGGCACAAAAATGTTTATGCTTTAACCACATAGTAAAGTTTTGATGGTTTATGTTTTGGCCACACAACTTTGTGGCTTTCAAATTGGCACAAAAACATTTTAGTGCTTTATGTTTTGGCCACAAAAGTTTATGGTTTACAAATTGGCACAAAAGTTTGTGTATTTACACATTTGATACAAAACTTTAGGAATTCAAGTGGTAGTAATAGTTTTCGTTAACGTTTTTTTAAACGGGATGCACGAGTTTGTTTATTTTTTTTAGCGTTTCGAGTGTTTTTTATCTTTCGAGCCGAATCGATAACTACCAAACTCCCGCAACATTAATTCGACGCCGCCGTAACGCGAGGCGGGCAAATTTCCTAGTTAACTATATTAAAATCATAGTATAGTGAATAGTAACCTCATGATGAGAGCTTGTCACGTACCAACATTGTTTATTTATTTTATGTTTATAATTACTTTAGCTAAAATTGTTAGTTCTCTTGTAAATTTTATACGATAGTGTTTTCTATTTTTTTATCTAATGTTTATATATAATTACCTTTATTCAAAAAAAAATTCATTCATAACTTTTAATGTTTCCACCATTACGAAGTGTGTATTTTATCTAAGTTTCAATATAAATTTTGTTCAAACCCAGTTAAATATAATATTTTTTTTATTTTCTCTTATTTATCAGTCGGGCGACTATAATATATGTTTTATTTTAGATTTATTTATTATTCATTAACCCTCATTTTCATTATTTAGGGGCTCATATGAGTTTTTTTGGCTTGGTTAATGCTTTTATAAATAGTTTTTTTATTTCTTAATATTTTTTGCTGGGTCACGTTTTTATCTTTGTTAGACAAACACTTATTCCTAATATTTTAACTAGGTCATGTCTTATCTTTTCATTAAATATAACATTGTTGTAAATAAAGTCCTTATTTCTTATTTTCTAATATACATTTACCCTTAACTAGTTTTAAAAATGAATTTTGTGTGTTTATGTGAAATAAAAATACGGGCGATGGAGTATAAAAATTATACTAAACAGCTAGTTTCACTGTAGCTCCACCCTCTTGGTAGGAGATGACGGTGGGTGGTTGCCACCACCACCTCTGCGTCCGATAATTGTAATTGCGTTGAACGTGTTAGCGTTGGGTGGCCATCGTTGACTTTGAAGGGTTCTTCTTCAGTTCCCTTATTTGGTCCAAACCCCGAACGTTGACACTTGACCAGCGTCTACTTTAGGGAACATAATCGTCTTTTATTCAAATCATATATACATGCTTTTTTAATAACTATCTTCATGAAAACCAAATAAAACGGATACATAATGTTTCAATTATAATTCCCTAATTAATTAGTTTATAGCCATCAGGGTTTAGTGAGCCAATGATAAAAGAAAATCTTTTTGGAACACTAAAAGTTGAGAAAATCATGAATTTAAGTCCAACTACCACATGATTAAACAATTTTGCAACATGCATACCGTTTCATTTCATTTATTTCCATTTCTAGACAAAAGCCAATTTTCAAAATGAAGTCTAGAATTCACACTTATAAATCCTAAAGCAAACAATCAAATTAATGTTTTCTCATCCACTTTTAATCATCAAATGTGAAGTTTCTAAGGGAGGGTGCTCAATTGAAAACCTATTTCACTACTAGAAAAAAGTGAGTTTGCTACGAAATATTTTCGACGCAAATTGCAACACATTTGCGACAAAATAGTGACGAAAATGAATATTCTAGCCTCCGTTGCAAATGCGTAGCACATTGCGACGCATTTCCGACAAAACAAAAAGCAGTCTTAATAATTATAATAAAAAATACCTTATTAACTAAAATATAATAATTAATATTGATTTTGTCGCAAATGTGTAGCAATTTGCGACACATTTCCGACAAAACCAGTAATAATCCTAATAATTAAAATAAAAATACCTTTTTAATATATTTATAATAATTGATATTGTTTTAGTTGCAAATGCGTCGCAATTTGCTACACATTTCCGACAAAACCATTAATAATCTTAAAAGTTAAAATAAAAATACCCTTTTTGATATATTTATAAATAATTGATCTTGTTTTTCTCGCAAATGCGTCGCAATTTGCTACACATTTTCGACAAAACGATTAACAATCTTAAAAATTAAAATAAAATTACATTTTTAATATATTTATAAATAATTTATATCGTTTTTGTCGCAAATGCGTCGCAATTTGCTACACATTTCCGACAAAACGATTAATAATCTTAAAATTTAAAATAAAAATACCTTTTTAATATATTTATAAATAATTGATGTTGTTTATGTGATCGGTGTCGAAGGTACCGGTCAAAGATAAAGAAATAGAGTGTCCTAATCACCTTAAACTAGTTAGGGTAAGAAGGGTGTCGAACCACGAAGAGTTTGTGGTCGGTGCTCAACTTCAATTAACAATGCAAATTATGAAGTTACAACGGGTCTTTCTGACCAAACACAATCAATAATTTAAGTGAAAACTTTATAAACTCAACAAACCAATCAAGTACCAAACAAAACGGTTTAAGTTGTAAACAATAATTAAAAGGGTATCACACCCGGGTTTCAAGCTCACAAATAATTAGGGATTATCACACCAACATTTGAGTTCAAACAATCGAATGGTTATTCAAATCTAATTAACCAAATCTAACAAAGAACATCAACATTCATACATCATCGGCAAATAGTGTAAAACAATATTCACGAATGAAATCGAGACAAATGTATGCAATATAGAATTAGATTAATCAATAGATTCAACATAAATCAAAGTTCATAATAATTATCATCTAACGGGGTCAATGGTGCAAGAATTTATCGACTCCCGTGAGTTCATAACCATACTAAACACAAAGATTCAAGTGTTTCAAACCAAACGATTACAAGAATTGTTTCTCAAAGCTAGCACATGATAAAACCCTAAAAACTTACAAACAATCCACCCGGGAATGATTACCGGTGGATTAGCCGCTCATGGTGGTGGAAATCATCTTCAATCTTTCAATCGGATGTTAGAATCGTGTTCTTTATCCTCCAAGAACTCCAAAATCGCCCCAAGAACTGTGGTGTAAAAGATGGATTCGAATTTGGGGAAGAAACACCTAATTAAACATTGAAAATCGGTTGTTTCGCCCAAAACCCGCGTCTGAAACGCACCCAGCGTAGGCTTACGCTGGTAGGGCGTAGGCCTACGCCGGTCCACTGGAAGCCGCTGTGAAGAAAATACTTAGGCGTAGGCCTACGCCGATATGGCGTAGCCTTACGCTGACCCTCTGATGCTTCTGTTTGTAATTTGCCTTCGGCGTAGGCTTACGCTGTAGCAGCGTAGCCTTACGCTGACCCTGCATTTTGCCCCGTTTTCTCCGAGTCTCTTCCGACTCTTGCATCTCTCGCCTAATATCTTCCAAAATCATACTTTAAGCTTCCAACACCTGTACATGCATGGCTACACAAAACCTTTGTATTCCACATATCAAAATGCATAAATATAACACATTGCACCTCTTAATACATAAAACTTTGGTCACTCATCATATCCCCACACTTACTCTTTTGCGTCCCGAAAAAGAATTATGCAATGGAATCATAATTGAAACCTGCTCTCATAATCTCATACAATTAAAACATAATCACGCATTGACTGTAACAATTGGTATTTCTATCCGACTAAACCCAACCACCGAACCTCGAGCACCCGATTATGTGATCTATTATTCTATCTATTACCAAGCCAACGGTCTATCTATGGGTCTCATACTCAGAAAGCTACGACTTAGCCTAATTCAATCTCAAGGTCATGTTTAGGCCCGGGTTAAACCATATAGATTTCCCACCATTATAAACACCAATTTATATGTTTTTGAAAATTATAGAATTATGGATCGATGGGTGCATGTTTTTAGCTTTTATTATTATTTTATGAACGAACCTAACCCAGTGGTGCTTCAATCACGCTGGAACACGATATATGACACGTAGGCTGCAGTTCTTAAGCAATGAAATTCATAAGCTTCAGAATAGGGGTGTATCCTTCAAGTCGCCATCCCGAAGGGAAACACATAAACCTAACTTAGTCATCCAAACTTATTGATCACATAAGTCCCGCCCATGGGTGTATCCTCCAAGTCACCATCCCGAAGGGAAACACGTAGGCGAAACTCAAGCTTTCAATTGATTTAATTAATCTCATGCAAGATGGATTATGGAATGCGGGCGCCACTAACTTTCGAATTTATTTTCATAAAAATAAAGCGGTGTGCCAAATAATTTTAAAAACTTATAAATTTTTGTTTATAAAGGTACCTATCACCCTATGTTGACAGATTCGACCTTACCGACACCCCTAAGATGAGAACCCACAATATATTCTGAATTAATTATTCATTTAAACCTAGATACATTATCAGGATGTTTAAGCTCTTAAGTCGGTTGGGCCTACCAAAACATTACAAATCAAACGCGTTTTCTATTTATTATTGTTTTTAATCACAAAAGCATAGTTTCCAATTATATCTATCATTTTCCATTTAGTTACAAAAATTCTGATCCAAGGACATTTTTGAAAATCAAAAAATTTGTATGGTTTCCAAGATTTTCCACATCCCCACACTTGAACCTTACATTGTCCTAATGTAAATAGTTATGAAATGTAAAAGTGCGGTTAGTGGGTGCAAAAAAAAAATACCCAATAACTCTCAATATCCAACTCAAAGATTCCCATAACCATAAGCACCAACCCAATCACAATCAACCAAGTTTCAAACATAAACACACCAAAACAAACAAAAACAGATTCGTTCAATCAAAGCAACATAAATATGAGAAAGAGTACGTGGACCTGATTAGAGGTGATCATAGAGTGCTTGAACCATCACCAAAAATGGACTCGTAAGTCTTCCATGAGTCTTCCCCACACTTGAGTGTTGCTATGGTGACGAAAACTAAAACACACAAAACAAAACAAAGCAAAGACAAAATACAAGCAATCACAAGCCGGGTTGCCTCCCGGTTAGCGCTAAGTTTATTGTCCTCAGCCCGACAAAATTGCTTCCACTAGCTCCCTCACCACTTCGGTTCTTATCACTCCAACTCCAAGATTCATCTCTCGTAAATTTCACATCACACAAATCTACTTTCTCGTTCGGATGTTGGACATGGTCGGGTGGTTTCTTTTCATCTTTCAGCCTCTCAGTTTTCTTCTCGATTGCCTTCGGCTCGTCTTTCACATTAAACCTGTCAAACATGATACCTTTGTTTTTGGTGTCACCTTCATTTGCCTTGGCGCGAGGATGACCCACGTTAGTAGTGACTGTTTTTGAACACTTATTTTCAACCGAATATGTAAATGAATTTGAAAAAATATTAATGTTTAACTTACGCTTCCCAAAGGTCATGTCAATAGTGTCGGTTCGGCAATTGATTTGTGCATTTGCGGTTGTCAAAAATGGTCTTCCCAAAATCACTCATGGCTCCTCCTTAACAAGTGGTGCATAATCAAGCACTAAGAAATCTCCAGGATAGTAGAATTCTCCAATCTTCACAGCCACTCCCACTAATTTCCCCCGAGGACGTGTGCATGTAGCATTTGCTAACACCAACGTGGTGTTGTATTCTTCTAATGGACCAAAATTGTATTGGTCATACACGCTCCCTGGTAGAATGCTCACCCCCGTTCCATAATCTAGCAGTGCCAACTTAGTTTTGAATTCCCCAATTTGAATAGGAACTAAGGGTTCTCCACACTCAATTTCCTCCTCTTCTCCTTCTTCACCTTCTTCATTACCATGAGTCACATCAATTGCACTAACATGATGTTGTGGCTTCAATGTGTTGTCAACTGGCAGTTTACCTTCATTTTGTTTTAGCAAAGATATTTCTTCGGCCATTTGCCCCACTTGTCTTTCCAACGCCACAAAAGACTTGTCTCTCATTTCATTCTCCCTTTTTGACTCTTTCATCATCTCCAACAGTGCATCCAGTTTTGAATTAACCGCGTCATCACCCCCCGATGATCCACCTTGTTGTTGATGATCTTGATTGTAATTCCTTGGGGGGTAATTTGTGTTCCGGTTATTGTTATATGAACTCCTTTGGTAACCGCCCGAATTGTAGTTCCCTTGTTGACGAGGTTGGTATGACGAAGTACCTTGATTTGAACCTTGGAAATTTGGGTTCAATTGGTTTGATGCATCCCCGTATTTGAAGTTAGGATGATTCCTCGAGCTCGGGTGATAGGAGTTTGAGTTTGTATCATATGGTTTCCTATCACCAAAAACTTGGTTCACTTCTTCTTGTCTACTATCTTGCAATAGGCAACTTATGGCCTTGTGTCCCAAATCCCCACAACTCTCACAAACATCAAAACGGGTTTTCACTCCCGCTACTTCCTTTTTCTCTCCTCTTTTCAAATTGGCCAATTCTTTCTCCATAGAGGCTAACCTCTCCTTCGTCTCATAGTCCGGGGCAGATTTTGAAATTGGGTGTTTGGCTCTTCGGCTAGCCGATGCCTCGGATTTTGAACTTTGACTCATTCTTTCTAAGAAATCCCAATCATCTTCTTCGGGATTAGACAACAATGTCCCATTACTGGTGGACTTCAAGTACTTCCTCTCCTCTTGAGTCAAACCATCAACAAAACACTTTACTAGTTCCCACAACTCAATTTGATGGTGGGGGCATTTCCTCAACAATTCCTTGAAACGGGTAAAAGCTTCATGTAAAGGTTCACCTGTTTGTTGTTGAAAAGTCCGAATCTCAATTCGGGAGTCATCTGTCTTCGCAACCGAGTAATATTCGTCCAGGAAAACTTGTTGCATTTCATCCCATGTGTAGATGCTATTAGTCGGCAATGTGATGAACCATTGCTTTGCTCGATCTTTGAGGGAAAACTGAAAAAGTCGGAGTTTGACCTCATTTTGGTCAAAGTTTTCATCCCCAATTGTGCTACAGATGGCAGCAAACTCGGCTAAATGGGTGTATGGTTCTTCGGTGACCATACCATGAAAATGTGGAAGGACATTGATGTAATTCGGTCTTGACTTGAACCTCCTCATTCCAGGAATTGGTGGAACAATTGGAGAAGCATTCTCCGAAATAGCCGGTCGAAAACGACCATTCACTCCACCCATAGGGGCTACCGGTTGTCTTCGGTTTTCATTATTGTAGCCCCCAGTAGCTCTCCTCCCTTCCTGTCTAGGAGGATACCCAAATCTCTCTGGTCGAACTGTTCGACCCATTGGTTGTCTCGCCCTTTGGTGAACATAATTCACCTCTTCTTCCTCTCCAAAGTCTTGCCCCTCGTTATACTCTCCATATTGGCTCCTCTCACCATCCTCATACTCGTAATCGCCAAACCCTTCACCATTCCCAACATCTTCATTATCGTCATACCCAAAATATTCACATTCTTCATCCTCCCAACCCTCGTTCTCATTGTTTCCGGGAGGGGTTTGATTTTGTTGTGGTCCCCTTCTTCCTTGGTACGTGGGATTGGTACGGATGTTAACGGGTCGGTTTTGTTGAACTGGACCCGACCCATGGGGTAGGTTGTTATTGATAGGTATAGGTGGGGTTTGGGTTGAGGTTCGGTGAGGTGGAGTTGGTGGGCGGTTAGGGATAGGGCCTCTGTTTGGAGTTGGGCCACGGTTTCTTATGCTAGTTCTAGAATGACTGCTTCGACCATCCATGGATGATGGTTCCGATGAAATACGTTGTAAATTTTGTTGTTGGATTCGGTTTTGCCTTGCTATCCTCTCAATTTCCGGTTCAAACACAAGTGGTGAAGTTCTCCCAGATGAACGGGTACGCATGCACTAATCTGTCACCTGCACACACAAACAAACCCCACGCGTAACACAAAAATAGAAGAAGATTGACTAAACAAAACAAGTAACAAATAGTCACAAGAGTCAACTAAAATAAAACACCAAGCGCACACACTCCCCGGCAACGGCGCCAAAATTTGATCGGTGTCGAAGGGACCGGTCAAAGATAAAGAAATAGAGTGTCCTAATCACCTTAAACTAGTTAGGGTAAGAAGGGTGTCGAACTACGAAGAGTTTGTGGTCGGTGCTCAACTTCAATTAACAATGCAAATTATGAAGTTACAACGGGTCTTTCTGACCAAACACAATCAATAATTTAAGTGAAAACTTTATAAACTCAACAAACAAATCAAGTACCAAACAAAACGGTTTAAGTTGTAAACAATAATTAAAAGGGTATCACACCCGGGTTTCAAGCTCACAAATAATTAGGGATTATCACACCAACATTTGAGTTCAAACAATCGAATGGTTATTCAAATCTAATTAACCAAATCTAACCAAGAACATCAACATTCATACATCATCGGCAAATAGTGTAAACCAATATTCACGAATGAAATCGAGACAAATGTATGCAATATAGAATTAGATTAATCAATAGATTCAACATAAATCAAAGTTCATAGCAATTATCATCTAACGGGGTCAATGGTGCAAGAATTTATCGACTCCCGTGAGTTCATAACCATACTAAACACAAAGATTCAAGTGTTTCAAACCAAACGATTACAAGAATTGTTTCTCAAAGCTAGCACATGATAAAACCCTAAAAACTTACAAACAATCCACCCGGGAATGATTACCGGTGGATTAGCCGCTCATGGTGGTGGAAATCATCTTCAATCTTTCAATCGGATGTTAGAATCGTGTTCTTTATCCTCCAAGAACTCCAAAATCGCCCCAAGAACTGTGGTGTAAAAGATGGATTCGAATTTGGGGAAGAAACACCTAATTAAACATTGAAAATCGGTTGTTTCGCCCAAAACCCGCGTCTGAAACGCACCCAGCGTAGGCTTACGCTGGTAGGGCGTAGGCCTACGCCGGTCCACTGGAAGCCGCTGTGAAGAAAATACTTAGGCGTAGGCCTACGCCGATATGGCGTAGCCTTACGCTGACCCTCTGATGCTTCTGTTTGCAATTTGCCTTCGGCGTAGGCTTACGCTGTAGCAGCGTAGCCTTACGCTGACCCTGCATTTTGCCCCGTTTTCTCCGAGTCTCTTCCGACTCTTGCATCTCTCGCCTAATATCTTCCAAAATCATACTTTAAGCTTCCAACACCTGTACATGCATGGCTACACAAAACCTTTGTATTCCACATATCAAAATGCATAAATATAACACATTGCACCTCTTAATACATGAAACTTTGGTCACTCATCATTATGTCGCAAATGCGTCGCAATTTGCTACACATTTCCGACAAAACGATTAATAATCTTAAAAATTAAAATAAAAATAAATTTTAATATATTTAGAAATAATTTATATCGTTTTTGTCGCAAATGCGTCGCAATTTGCTACACATTTCCGACAAAATGATTCATAATCTTAAAAATTAAAATACCTTTTTAATATATTTATAAATAAATAATGTGTATGTATGCGCGTGTATGTGTATGTATGTCTATAAGTACGTACTTACATGTGTATGTGTATGTATCCATTCGTATTTGTATATATATATATATATGTGTGTGTGTGTGTGTATGTATAAGTATGTATTTATATGTGTACGTATCCATGTGTATTTGTATGTATATGTGTGTATACATATGAGTATGTGTATGTATCTATGTGTATGTATGTATGTATAGTGTATGCATATGTATGTTTGTGTATGTGTGTATGGTCAGTTGAGAACGTCAATTATCAGTTAGGTCCAATAAAAGGTCAAATAGAGTCAATGATGGTCGGTTAGAGTGATAAGTGGCCAAAGTTTCATGTATTAAAAGGTGTAATATGTTATTTTTATGCAATTTGATATGTGGAATACAAAGGTTTTGTGTAGTCATGCATGTGCAGGTGTTGGAAGCTTAAAATGTGATCTTTGAAGATATTACGAGAGAGTCGGAAGAGACACGGAGAAAACGGGGCAAAACTGCAGGCACAGCGTAAGCCTACGCCATCTGGCGTAAGCCTACGCCACCGGCGTAAGGCTACGCCATATCAGCGTAGGCCTACGCCTAAGTAATTTCTTCACAGCAGCTTCCAGTGGACCGGCGTAGGCCTACGCCCTCCTAGCGTAAGCCTACGCTGGGTGCGTTTCAGACGCGGGTTTTAGGCGAAACAGCCGATTTTCAATGGTTAATTAGGTTTTTCTTCCCCAAATTCGAATCTATCTTTTTCTACACACTCCTTGGGCGATTTTGGGAGGATTCACACATCCACTTGAAGATTGAAGATGATCTCCCTCACCATGAGCGGGTGATTCACTCGTGGCTTCCTCCAGGCGGACGATTCGTATAAGTTTTTGTATTTGATTCAGTTTATTCATGTTTGGATCTTGTTAGTTTCTGACAATAACTTGAGAGATTGATGTATTAGTTGATTTAAACAGTTTATGATTATGCTTTGAGTTTGCTTGCTTTACGATCTTGTTCGGTTGATGACAAAACCTAGTAGCAGGGTTGGGTGACTAAAGGGGGTAACTTGGCATTCATAAATTGGGTGATTGAATTATACTGGTTTGTGACGGAACTGGTTGTATAGGTTGCTGACAACAGCCTGTCTTCAATTACCACTTTAACTGATTTTCCAACACTATGTCTATGTGGTGTCCAATTAAATAACTGAGTTTTGCATAAACCTAGAATCTGAAGTTTGGAGGAGGTTGCATCTTTATTTGATCTGTGTGTTTTCATCCTAATTATCAAACTAAGCAATTCCACTAACCACTGATTCCTCGTGGATACGATACTCTTCTTACCCTTACTAGTTAAGTGTTTAAGGATTGTTTTTGACCGACCTAACGACATCGATCAAAATGGCGCCGTTGTCGGGGAATCGGTGCGCTTAGTTCTATTGTTTTAGTTTATTGTCTTTAGTTGATTTTAATTCTTCTCAAACTTCTTATCAAACGCCCAAAAAGATATTCTTTACTTTTGTTTTTATTTTTTTTTGTTTATTTTGTTTTATTTTTATCGTTCAGAACTACTTGGGTGTGCTATTTGTGCAGGTTGACATGGACAGTAATTATTATGGTGACCAAGACTACTATAAACCATACAACAACTGTGGCATCACTGGCCACTGGGCACAAGATTGCCCAAGATACAATCAATATGGTGGTGGTCCTGAGTACCCAAACTATCAGGACGATTACAACCAAGACTACCATCCAAGCAGGCCACCTGATCAAGACAACTATCAATCTGAACTGGATGTCATCCGGTCAGATATGAAGGAGATGACCAAAGTGATACAAGCAGTGGTGCAGAAACAGGAGAGCCAGGACAAAGCTCATCAAGCTTTGGTAGATCTAGTTGCTAACCTATCTGGGGTTGTTGCAAGCATCATCAAAGAAGTAGGTAAGCCTTGCAGTGCACATCAATCCTCAAATTCTCAAACCACAAACAGTGCACACCTACATGATGTAAGTCTTAAACCCTCATCTGATTTTGCTGATATTGAACATACTCCACCACTGGTAGTAGAGAGAGTGGTGGAGTACAGTGAGTCTGAATCTGATCATAATCAGGATTTAATTTCACAAAATAATCCGAAAAATAAAAATGTGAATAAATCTCTGAAAATTCCATTCCCTTCGGCTTTGTTACCACCAGTGTTCCCACCAGTGTTAAGTGAACGGGATCCAACACAAGATGAAAGATGGGAGAAATTTGAAAATCATAAAATTAATCTACCATTTTTGAAAGAACTTAAAGAAAATCCTGATAGTGTTGAGTGCTTGAAAGGTTTGAGTACCCGTAAACGACGGCACAAATGTCCCGAACAGGTAAAGCTAAGTGTTAGTGTGAATGCTGTGTTTACGGGTACCCTTCCTCCGAAACTCCAAGATCCAGGGGCACCTATTATTTCAATTCAAATAGGTGAAATTACATTGAATAGAGCATTACTGGATCTTGGAGCATCTGTGAGCATAATTCCAGGGAGTCTGTATGATCAGCATGAATTTGGTCCATTACAGAGAGTTAACACCACCGTGGTGTTGGCTGATCAGACTCCCGCACATCCTCGGCGGATTGTAAAGGATGTGATTGTGAAGGTAGGAGAGTTTTATTACCCAGTGGATTTCTTGGTGTTGAATTGTGTGAAGAACACAGAACCAACTATCATTTTGGGTAGACCATTCTTGGCCACTGCTCAGGCAAATATTAATTGTGCTGAGGGAATGATAAGGATGAGGTTTGGGGCTCAGAAAATGAGTCTTAAAATATTTTCAAACTTGCCAACCCCGAAAGCTAACAAATGTGGATCACCTGAAAAGGTGAATCACACAGTCGAGAATGCTTGTGTTGTGTTTGACAGGTCAGCTGAGATGAAGAATGGTGAGACTCCAGACAATGGGAAGAAAAGGGTCAGAAAGAGAAAGCGAAAAGGGAAGAAACCGCGAGTTCATGATGTAGATCAAGAATTCTTTTCTCTGTTTATGAAGGCTTGGAGAACATATGATGATGAGAGGAACTTAAGTGCATTGAAGGAGGACTGCAAACATCCCACCCGACCACCATGATGCAAGCAAGGTACACTACGTCTGGCGGAGGACGTTAAACTTAGCACTCTTAGGAGGTAGCCTAAGGTATGTTTTACATTCATTTCTAGTTAAATGAACTTTGCAGGTGTGTTCAATAGAAACCCTCACGAGAGTCAACTCGTCCACTCGGGCTACCGAGTGGTTTAAAAGGCTTGATGCATATGCTAAATGCATCCGTGATTCCTACGAAAGTGAGTTAGGAAATCATTTCTTTGTTTTCTTTGTTTTGTGTGTGAGCCGGCCAAGTGTGGGAAATTTTCATGGGTTGTCAAGTGAGTGAGTGTGCGTGCTTTCCAATTCTGTATATAGTTTTATTTTTGCATATTTATTTTCATCGTCTTTCATCCTACATTGGGGACAATGTAGAGTTTAAGTGTGGGGATTGGAGACTGAGTGTGTATAGAAAAAAAAATATATATATATAAAAATTGAAAAATCCATAAAAATTTAAAAATTTTCAAAAATGTCCTTGGATCAGAATTTTTGTATCTAAATGGAAAATGATAGATATAATTGGAAACTATGCTTTTGTGATTAAAAACAATAATAAATAGAAAACGCGTTTGATTTGTAATGTTTTGGTAGGCCCAACCGATCTAAAGAGCTTAAATATCCTGATATTGTATCTAGGGTTAATTGACAATCAATTCAGGATGTCTTGTGGGTTTTTATCTTAGGGGCTTCGGCAAGGTTGAAACTGTCATCATAGGGTGATAGGTACCACTATAAGCAAAAATTTATAAGTTTTTAAAAATTACTTGGCACACCACTTTCTTTTTATGAAAATAAATCCGAAAATTGGTGACGCCCGTAATCCATAATCCATCTTGCATGAGCTTAATTAAACAAAATTGAGAGCTTGAGTTCAGCCTACGTGTTTCCCTTCGGGATGGTGACTTGAAGGATACACCCATGGGCGGGACTTAAGTGATCAATATTGGATGACTAAGTTAGGAGTACGTGTTTCCCTTCGGGATGGTGACTTGAAGGATACACCCATGCTCCGAAGCTTATGTACTTCATGGCTTAAGAACTGCAGCCTACGTGTCATATATCGTGTTCCAGCGTGATTGAAACACCACTGGGTTAGGTTCATTCATAAAATAATAATAAAAGCTCAAAAACATGCATCCATCGATCCATAATCCCAAGTGGTGGGAAATCTATAAGGTTTAACCCGTGCCTAAACATGACTTTGAGATGGAATTAGACTAAGTTGTAGCTTCCTGAATGTGAGACCCATAGAGAAACTGTTTCTTGGTAATAAATAGGATAGTAGATCACATAATCGGGGGCTCAATAGATCGATGGTTGGGTTTAGTCGGATAGAAATACCAATTGTTACAGTCAAGGCGTAATTATGTTTTAATTGTATGAGATTATGAGAGCAGGTTTCAATTATGATTCCATTGCATAATTCTTTTTCGGGACGCAAAAGAGTAAGTGTGGGGATATGATAAGTGGCCAAAGTTTCATGTATTAAAAGGTGTAATATGTTATTTTTATGCAATTTGATATGTGGAATACAAAGGTTTTGTGTAGTCATGCATGTGCAGGTGTTGGAAGCTTAAAATGTGATCTTTGAAGATATTACAAGAGAGTCGGAAGAGACACGGAGAAAACGGGGCAAAACTGCAGGCACAGCGTAAGCCTACACCATCTGGCGTAAGCCTACGCCACCAGCGTAAGGCTACGCCTAAGTAATTTCTTCACAGCAGCTTCCAGTGGACCGGCGTAGGCCTACGCCCTCCCAGCGTAAGCCTACGCTGGGTGCGTTTCAGACGCGGGTTTTGGGCGAAACAGCCGATTTTCAATGGTTAATTAGGTTTTTCTTCCCCAAATTCGAATCTATCTTTTTCTACACACTCCTTGGGCGATTTTGGGAGGATTCACACATCCACTTGAAGATTGAAGATGATCTCCCTCACCATGAGCGGGTGATTCACTCGTGGCTTCCTCTAGGCGGACGGTTCGTATAGGTTTTTGTATTTAATTCAGTTTATTCATGTTTGGATCTTGTTAGTTTCTGACAATAACTTGAGAGATTGATGTATTAGTTGATTTAAACAGTTTATGATTATGCTTTGAGTTTGCTTGCTTTACGATCTTGTTCGGTTGATGACAAAACCTAGTAGCAGGGTTGGGTGACTAAAGGGGGTAACATGGCATTCATAAATTGGGTGATTGAATTATACTGGTTTGTGACGGAACTGGTTGTATAGGTTGCTGACAACAGCCTGTCTTCAATTACTACTTTAACTGATTTTCCAACACTATGTCTATGTGGTGTCCAATTAAATAACTGAGTTTTGCATAAACCTAGAATCTGAAGTTTGGAGGAGGTTGCATCTTTATTTGATCTGTGTGTTTTCATCCTAATTATCAAACTAAGCAATTCCACTAACCACTGATTCCTCGTGGATACGATACTCTTCTTACCCTTACTAGTTAAGTGTTTAAGGATTGTTTTTGACCGACCTAACGACATCGATCATAGAGTCAATTAGAGTCAATGATGGTTATTATGCTTCATTGATGGTCGATTGTGGTCGTTGTTTATCAATTAGGGCCAATAATAGTCAATGACGGTCAATATATGTGTATGTATGCGTGTGTATGTATATGTATAGGTGTATTTGTATGTATGTGTATGTGCATGTGTATTTGTATGTATACGTGTATATGCATATTTGTGCATATGTATGTGTATATATGTATTTGTATGTGTATATATGTATTTGTATGTGTGTGTATTTATATACTTAAGTGTATATGTATGTATGATTTTCGGTGTATACACAAACACATACGTATATACTTACAAAGTTATGAAAGGGTGTTTTTTGTAATTGGTTTCGATGGTGTACACGTACGTACGTAATCCTAGAATATGTATAAGTTTGTGAAATAACAGTATTTAACATATAATGAAGTTGCGAAGAAGATGGAATGACAAAAACAACGTTTAACCCTCAAAAAACGAAAAAACAAAATCAGATTGTTGGAAATGCGTCGCAAATGTGTAGCAGCTTGCTACACATTTGCGACAAAATATCTATTTTGTGGAGGTTGTGTAGCAAACGTGTAGCAACTTGCTACGCATTTGTAACAAAATATCTATTTTTTGGAGGTTGTGTAGCAAATGTGTAGCAACTTGCTACGCATTTTGACAAACTATCTATATATTAAGAGGTTGTGTAGCAAATGGGTAGCAACTTGCTACACATTTGTGACAAAATATATATTTTTAAGGAGTTTGTGTATTTGTATATGTATGTATCTATATGTGTATGTATGCGTATGTATTTATATGTATATGTGTCTTTATGTTTCCATATGTATATATATGTGTATGCATACGCATATGCATGCATGTGTATTTGTATGTATATGTATATGTGTCTTTGTGTATGCGTATATGTATGTATGCGTGTGTATTTGTATGTATATGCATTATCAATGATTATTATTATTGTTATTATTAGTAATATTATTATGATTATTATTAGTATTATTATTATTATCATTATTGTTCTTATAAGAATCCTTATTCTAATAAATGATTCCAAATAATGCCACGTGTTATCGCCATATTTTTTCTCACTAAAATCTTCTAATTTTCTCTATTTTAAGTAAATTTGAATTTTGAAATTTAATTAAGTTAATGTTTTTATTTTTCCAAAATGATAATATAAAATTTGAATTGTATTTATTACTTAATTAAGGAAACAAATAATTTTATTTTTTGTTTTACACATTATTTTAATTTTTTTAATGCATTATTGTATTTTTATTCTTTTATTAGACAACCCCATGTAATACATGGGTATATAACCTAGTAATGATAATAAAATAAAATTATTTTATTATCAGTATTTTTATTGTCATTTTTATCTTTAATAGTATTTTAAAATGTTTATTTTTATTTTATATTAATTATTAATTTTTTCCGTTGGAAAAGTGTCGCAATGTTCCGACACAATTCCGACTAAAGGCCATTTTTTATTTTCTATTAACATTTTATACAAATAAAATGCGTTTGGAAACCCTAATACCTCTATTCTCTAACACTCAGACATTTAGATTAAGACCTCCCACCATCTCCCACCTCCCACCTCCGGTTGTCTCACCACCGTCAAGTGAACCCAAAAATTCGTCGCCTATTGTCGCAACACCACCATCTCCCACCAGTGTCACAGTGAACCCGAAAAACCCCGCCGGTTGTTGCACACAATGAACTCGTCGCCGGTTCTCTCACCGTCGAAATCCATCGACGGCTGTCTTACCACCACCACCGTTCACCGCCGGTACCGAAACCCATCGCCAGTTGTGTCGTCCAACATTTATCCCACTTCTCGTTGAATTCTCGATCTGAATTTGGGGGTTTTGCTACTGTAAAGGTACTGTAAATTTCAGCATATGTGTTCTTTCATGTCTATTTAATTTTTCAAATATGCTTCAATTTGTGGTTGAATTGCACATGTTATTGAGGATTTCTTGAGATTTTCCTCAATTTCTTATCTTTATTTTTGGGGACTCGTAAGCTCCGTACGATAAAAGTTGTAACTTTCATTTTGGAATGCCTAAGAAACCTGCAACTGATTCCAATTTTAAGAGATTTTGAATTTTTAGTTATCTAAGAAGTTTATTTTGTTTATTTCACAAGATTTGTTTATTTTGTCAAAGATTTTGAGGCTTATTGTTATATTGTTATGCAAGGTATATATGTGTTCCAAGTTCTGATGATATATGATTATGTCCTCTAGGTCACTTTGTAGTCTTATTGTAGTGATTTGAGAGTATAAAACTAGAAATACAACTCTTGTTTGATGATATGAAAAAAGATTTATTTAATCATAATTCATTTTTGTTTGAAATATTTGTTCTTAAATGAAGGGTATTGATCGAAAGGATGTCCCACCTTCCAAGTTCAAGGTAAAGGTTCTATTAATCGTCAATGTTGCATCACAATGGTAGTTTCTACTAATAATTTTCATCCAACTAAATGCAGCTAAGATGAGTGATACCTTTTTAACTTGAAATTAACTGTTGGTTCAGTGGTTTGACTTCATCTAGTTACTCCAATCTCACTCAACTCTATAATAAGTGTAAAGATCAAGGTTCGTCGATTTGCAATGGAAGTTCGCCAACTGGCATCGGCACGCCAGATCAATGTTTTGAATGAGGTTCTAGTGGTATATTATCTAAATTTTTGTATGACTTTCTGACTCATTCAAGTGGCTTCCTCTAGATACATGTTATAAGATGAGTTTTGGTGGAATTTCATATATCATCAATTTTGTTTTCTCTCAATCTTACATTGATGCAGTTGATGTAACATCTCTAGTGGTACAAGCTGCTGCATTAGGGACTTTGGACTATGGATACATGTGGTGGAAGGTATGATTGGTTTTGAATTTTTGTTGAGTTTCCAATATGGGGTTTACTTTTAGATATTGGTTTTTTCTCACACAAATGGTCTTTTTTAGGGTCTTTCATTTTCAGACCTCATGTATGTGACAAAGAGTAACATTACAAATGCGGTTTCAAACTTGAAAAATAGTCTAGAACAAGTTTCAGATGGTATGCCTGTAAGTTTGTACTTGATTTTTAGGTTATTTTTTTCATCAATTTCTAATGTTCATTTTTTGTACTTTTTCTTGCTGTTGTTTCTTTTAACCAGGCAGCAAAGAGGCATTTGACTCAGAGGATTGAGAACTTCGACGGGAAACTGGATGAACAAGTGGAGATATCAAAGTTAATTAAAAATGAGGTACATTTGTTAGGCAAAAATACTTTACATATAGGTTTAAATTTTGATTCTGTCATTTCTTAGCATAAAATTGGTATAAAGAAATTGCAAATTTGATGAACTTGTGAAACAGGTGACTGATATTATTTAATTTATTAATAACCACAAACTTGGGTATAACTTAGATTCACTAAAGAAGGTGATTGCTGACATGGTGAGTTTTCTTTGGTTTTTAGCATATGTTTTTGAGATTTTATGTTATTTAATTTATTAATAACAAGTGAGTCAACTACGATATATTACATGATTAGGAAAGAAAATATCATTCATCACTATTTTCATTTATTTTATTTTATTTTTCTTCGAGGATGTGCTTGATTAGTTTTTGCAAACATGATTTCGCTAAGCATGGAGTGAAGTATCTACGCAATAAGTTTGATGGAAATTTGATCTCTCGCAAGAAACATGTTCAAATAGTGTTTGTTTTGTAGTTTAGACATTAAAAGGTTGTAATATATAATTTTTAGAACTAGGTTATTGAATTTGTAAAACAGATTCTGAATTATTTATGAGTTTTTCTGGATTTTTCAGCAGAAGTTTCTGTATTTTCTAATTTAATTAAATAAAATTTATATTTTTCAATTTTTTTTATGTTTGCGTCGAAAATGTGTCGGAATTTTCCGACAAATTTGCGACAAAACTAATTTCTTTATATTTATATAAAAATAATAATAAATAAAATAAAAATTAAATAAAAATAAAATCCATCGGAAATTTCCGACACATTTGCGACAAAACGAATTTTTGTATAATTATATAAAATAATAAATGAAATAAAATCTAAAAATAAAATCCGTCGGAAATGTGTCGGAAATTTCCGACACATTTGCGACAAACTATTTCATTATCCGAATTAGAAAAAGTAAAAAAATTAGATAATTATGTTAATAATTATAAGTATAATAATTATTCTAAAAATTATAATTAGAAATTGCGTCGGAAATTCCGCCACAACATTTTTGTCGCAATTCTGTCGCATTTTCTTGTCGCAATTTTGTCGCAAATTATATCCTACGAGGTTTTTTCTGACAGTAGGATTTTGTCGCAATTTTGTCGGAATTTGGTGTTTCCGACGCATTTGCGTCGGAAACGCGATTTTTTCTAGTAGTGATGGAACTAAAACAAAACCCACCAAAAGCTTCACAAGATTATCAAAATGGAGGAATGAAGAAGGTGATGCTTACAAGAGATTACCCACAATCACTACTAGAAAACTGAGCATTTGCGACAGCATTTTCGGTCACATAACGGTCGCAATAGAGCAATTGCGTCCGTTTTGCGACCGAAAATTTGGTGGGAAAAATGCACATCGCATTGCTTTGTTGCCACCGAATTGCGACTGCTATGTAGCTATGTAGCCTTTTTAATTCCATAAAAAACGTCGCAAATTTTGCGACCGCTTCGGTTTCTCACCGATTTGTTACCGCTTCAACCTTCAGTTGGCATCAATTTGCCATCGCTTCATATGATAATAGTTTCTTAGTAATCTAATCCTCAGTTTTAATTCCAAAATTTCTTCCTCTTTTCCTCCCTTTTTATTCCCCCTCTCTCTTTAATGAATAAAGCTCAAAGTTTGCTGACCAAATCAAACCTATATTAAACTTACAAAAGAACTCTTCTGTTTTGGTCTTTTTTTAAACATTTATATATCCCCAAAGTTACCACATATATATTACCCAAAATAAGATGTTTATAAATTCTTTCATATAATTGAAAGTGGGGATGTTGCGGAGCGTGTGATTGAGAGAGAAGTTCATTAAAAAAATACCAATAGGGCGATCAAATAAAAAGTATATGAAATTATAATTTAACATGATGACATATAATTTTATAAAAAAAATATTCTTTAATAAAAGAAAGTTGTGTATCATGACACGTGTTAATGTATGATGTCATGTCATGATTTGTTTAAGTCATCACTTACACATTTTTAAAATATATATATATGTGACAGATAATTTTACATTTTTGACAAATATATCACTTCTTAAGGGTGAAGGAGACATTCAAGACATGAAGCTCAAGAAGTCACGTACCCACCAATGAGATTATGACACATTATTTGAAGTCAGAAGAAGCCCCACTAAGCCACGGAAGTGAGAAACCCACACCCACCTAAGGCTGAAACCACAAGAAGCTACAACAGTTAGATTTTTAAGATTAAACCACTAAGCCGAGAAGCCATGAAAACAAACATTGCAACGTCGTACTGGGGGCGGCGACTACGGTGTTGCCGTGAGAGCCGCACGGAAATGTTGTGGCAACCCGTGGGCGCCCCCACCACCCTAACACTATACAAGGGAAAATAAAATATTATATGAAAACAAAAAATATATTTCGCACCGTAAAACCCGTCTAATATGGCCAATGTTTGAAAGTGAAGCAGTCAAGTTTTACATGTATTCTTTGTACCTTCTTTTCCAAGCATGAACTGATTTATTTTTATTCAAATAAACTTTAATTAAAAAAAAAGTTCATTTTAGATGAGGATAGCGCATATATTTGAAAAAGTAATGTGTGAAATAAAACTTTTCAAAATACGTTTTAAAAACAAACATATTACATATGGCTTATGATCAAAGAGAAGTACCCAAATATATAATTTTTACGGTAGTTATTTATCTGATAAATTTTATTTATATATTATATATAGATAATTAATTAAAAAAATATTAAATAGTTAGTAAAGAAATATTAAATATTTAGTACTAAAAAAAGAAGAGGAAAAATATAATATTGATTTCAAAGAATTATGACACGTGACAGTAGTAATTAATTATTTATCAGGTATTTTTCACAGAACAACTACATTTAAAATCATAATTATAAATTAATTAAAAAAAATAAACATGCATACATACATGGAACTAATTAGGCTAAATTCTCTGAAAAAGAATTCAATTTGGAAAAATCAAAAACTACATTCCGCTGGTCCACATTCAAACTTCAAACCCATGACTTCAATTTCAAGTAACCTCTAGCATAAGACTACATATAATATACACCCTATAAATATAGCTCTTTGTTCGCCTTCATCTTCATTCAAAAAAATATATAAAATAAAAAGAGAAGTGTTGCATGCAATATTTAAGCTCGGTGAACAAGAAAGAAATTAACCATGCAAAAGCAAAGTATAATTAGTGTTTTTAAAGCGGCAACAATATTGGTATCGCTGGTTGTATTGTTGACCATGGTGGAGCCATGCAGTGCAAGCCGTGGAACCATGAACATGAACCAACCTAGCCTTAAGTGGCTCACACTCTTACAGTCTCTTGATCACACCCCTAGCCCCACTCCTGGAAATGGTTGCAATGAAACTGGTACCGGTGGAAACCCATGCAAACCGCCGGTTAACGAAAAGGCCTTCGCCGGCCGTAATCGGGCCACCGCTACAACACCTTCTCCTCCATCACCATCGTTGCTACTCTCTGTTGAAACCGCTACAAACCGGAAATTGATGATGTGGTCTCATTGAGCTTGAGGTCACAAATTGAATAATAACTCATGCATTAATTCTCAAGTGCATGCATTCTATTCATTTTAATTATTTATATATAGGTCAAATGTGAGCTAATTATGTATTGTTTAGGAATAAAATGAGATTACTTGTGTGTTGATTCGATCTTAGTTGAAAAGTAAGAGAAAAAATGTTAGGTTTCTTTCTTGTATGGTTAATTACCGTAGACCTAATAATCAATAAATTATAAGATTCAACTTTGGAGACAAGTATGATGGATAATGTGCACATGGCCGGCCCTTCACAGGTGCGGGAGATGCGACCGTACATGGTCCGGTTTTTTCGGCCCAAAATTTTGTTTTTATATATTACATGTTTACATTTATTTTAAAACAAAACGATATAAAGTTTATACACCAACAATATTTTAAAACCCAATGAACTTTTTTTAAAAACCAACCCAACATCTATTTTTTTTAGTTTTAGACTATTTAAAGTTATTTAACCCATTTAAAATTATAAACTCATTTAACCCAATTAAAAAACTAAATAGCTTTTAAACCTAATTAAAAAAAACTAGCGGCAAGGAAATAGAATTTGATGAGACGTCGTCGTGGGCTTCAATTGAGAATCGGCAATCACCCCATCTATTCAATCGATATAACAAAAAAATCCCGATCGTCGTATTAATGATATTTTTCAATTATAACATTATATTTAGGGGGCCATTTTCTTAAGTTGCATAGGGCATGCGAAATCTCATAGATTTTTTTTTTGAAAGACAAATTTCTTTATTCCTATGAAAGTGTGACTTGAACCCATGACCTTCTCAATTCTTAGTGTTCCTAGAGGATTTTCCTCTACCATTGTGCCACCAACCCCATTGGCGTGAAATCTCATAGATGATTATATAATTTATATGCCCCCCTAAACCTCCAAGTTTCAGATGTTTGCATATATTTCCTGCTAATCAAAACGTTAGATATTATTGCCTTATTTAACGAAAATAAGATAAGTAGGGATGAGATCGGCACCGTACCGGTACCGATACCGAAAATACCGGTACCGAATTTATCGGTATGGTACCAGTTCGGTACGGGTACGATATATGTACGTTACCAGTATTCGTTACAAAATTTTCATCTTTTTCGGTACTTGTACCGTACCAGTACGAAAATACCGGTACCGAAATTATGAAAAAGTGGGTATCGATACCGGTACCGAATCTATCGGTACGGTACCGATACTCGGTACCAAATGCTCATCCCTAAAGATAAGATAAGGTGTTTAAAATACAAAGATATTAATATGACATTTTTGTTAACTTAATATGACATTAGTTACACCTAGGGGCACAGCTTCATCAGGGTCCGGGGGGGGGGGGCTCGATTTTCGCTAAGAAATGTTAATTTATATGTATTCGGTTGAAAATTTTATAGGTATTAAGTTCCGGACCCCATGATAAGAAAAAAAAGACGCGGCCTTATCTGCGTTTTTCTTCAAGTTTTGTTACTGGTTACACTTATTTTAAAATGAATCATTTGTATTTGTGTACAATAAAATAAGTGGGATGGGGTATAAAAATTATACTAAGAAAAGTCGGTTCAGCTGAACATTCTCGTTTTTTGTATCCGATAGTTGTTATTAACTTATTGTCTTGAACGTGTTAGCGGTTGGTGGATCACAAATTGTTGACTTTGAAGGGTTCTTGCTTCTTCATTCCTTTGGTCCGAAAGTTGACCAGGAACCACAATGACGTGCTTATTCAAATCATTCAATCACCCATTTTTAGGGAACTAAACTTTTGTCTTACTATTTAAACAAATAATTAAACACTCCTAAAATAATGTAATTATCGAATTACAAGACAACCCAAAAGGTGTGATACCTGTTTAGCAAAAAAAAAAGTATATGTTTTTCTCTGTATTAAGTAGAGCGGTATTGTAACTCTAACATTAACTTCGTAGATTATCAAAAAATTATAATGGTGGAATGACGTAATACAATGAAATTGATTTTTAGCAACGAAAAAATCAACGGACGTTTAATTAACGGATAAAACCATGCCATAAATTAGAGATAGTGCGGCTGGCATCACAAGCACTATCCCCAATCTCCTCGTAGCGCTCAACCTCCGCAGGGCATGCAATACGAGTGACAATGAATGTGTGTATACATGCACCAACATCCACCTTGGATATAGACACCACGTCCAAACATCCACCAAGGATATGTGCACCCACGCACAAGTATCCTTCAAGGTCATATGCATATACCATTATTTTACGCGTCATGTTGATTTCATTAACCGATGGTAATTTCTTATTTCCATTAGGATGTTTTCAGCAAAGGTTTACACATCTCAGTTCGAAAACCAGTTTCTAAAAGAAATTGTGAGAATATGTTAATTCAGTCAATTCATTTTGCAAACTTCTGATGGTTTGCTTTTCAAAATCTTTGCAGTTGAAAACCATTTAATAACATGCCAATAAGCCTAAAACATTTGAAGAAGGGTGTATGAAACTCACCATTATAAATCAGGTTTAGGACATACCTCATATCCCCAAACATTTAAAGTAGTTTGAATGTGGACATCATGAGTTCATGAAAAACTTTGCATCATATATATAACCCCAAAATGAAATATTTTAAAAAGTGGCTGCAAGAACTCATGTAGACTTTGCTTTTATAAGCCTTGAAACAAAATATTCCAAAGAGGGCCTTGAGAACTCACCACCAACAACTTAGGGCTTTAAGCCTACAATTAGGAAGAACCGGTACCCACCCAAGCATTTAGCTCGAGGTCCTAAACCATACCCACATTACTTAAACAAGTATTTAACTTAATCTTAATAGTGGCAGAATGTTACCTCTAAACTAGCTACTGCATATTGTAGACGAAAAGCGGGAAATTCATAGTCGAGAACGCATACCGGACCGAGTTCTTTGTTTTTAGAGGATAAGTGAGGGTTTTGGTAAGTGAAAGCGTGTGTGGTATGCTGATAATGATCGTACAAGGCTCTATTTATAGGCTGGACACTAGACCCGTAGTGAACCGCTATATAGGTAGGTAGCGGTCTACTACCACCTCTAAACCTGACCGTTTTTGTTAAAAAAAACTCATTTTGAAGAAAAACTCAGATCTGGGAGAGATCTTACCTCAATACGACGTATCTCTTCAGCAAATCTTCACCCGAGCAGTGGAGAAAGATGGAGGATCGATTTTGAGACTAAACCGAGACTTTTTTTCTCTACAGTTTCTCTCTCTAGGATTCTTGGAGGTGGGCAAGTGAGGATGGAATGAAAGAAGACTAGGGTTTTAAGCCCATCTCCTCCTCACATTTTCGGCCCAACACCCGAGCCCATCAAGCCCACGATCTTTATTCCTTTCTTTATTTTCCTCCAAAACCAGCTTATTTATCGTCGTTATTTTCGGTATGTTACATATATATAGTGTAAGTTTATATTCTGTTATGATATCATCCGGTTTTTAAGAACGGTTCAGCGCGCATATATGTCTGATGGTCTGACCGGTAAACAAATAGAGCGACTGATTTTTACGTATGCAGGTTTTCAAAACATGTTTATATATGTGTGTACATATGGCAGTATTATCGGACTACATATGAATCAACTTATCAACCACATTCGTTCAATTATAACATAGTATACATATAACGAAAAGGCAATGGCCCAAAAGTCCAATTATTTGAAAATCTTGATTCATGATCACATTCGTTCAATATTTCTGTAATTAAAATCGTAGAATTGAAAACTAGCTATAGTTACAATTAATAACATTTGTTTGATTGTAATGTGCATGCATGGGTGGCTAGCTAGTGGCCTCATCTAGCAACATGAACCCACGACTTAAGAGTCTGAGAAAGCTCATGTGGAGGTGGTGGTGAAGCAGCGTTAGGACTGTAACGACCGGCGGCCTTCTTGGAGCCGACACAAGGGTTGCCCCCGTTGCCCGTCCAGTTACAGCCGTTTCCCGGTGGTCCTTTGACCGGCCTTCTCTGTTGTAACGATGATAACAAAAGATATCCACTTTTCATCCATGTTTCTTCAAAATCTTCATCTAATAGTCTGCATGCTCCGGATGGTCTAACACCCAGCAATAAAATAGCAATTGCTGCTATGATAGCTGCAGAAATGAATTGGTGTTTCATGTTTATGGTTTAAACTTAAAGATTAGGGTTTTTTGATGGTGGTGAATTGAATGAGTTTGATTTAAAGAGAAAAAGAGTAAACTATAGTTTATATTTCAAGATTAAGGTTTTCTTTTGTTGGGGATGAATGAGTTTGATTTAAAGAGAAATTAAAAGGGTGAGCTAGTTTGGGTTTGGTGAATAATATTCATGGAGGATAGAAACTTATTTAGTTATTTATAAGCAAACTGCAAATCTGATTGGCACACGTTTTGACTTTGACTTGATTTTTTCTTGTTTTGACTTGGAATATAAGGAAAATTACCAAAATAGACATTTTAACAAACAATTTTTTTCTAAAATAGACTTTGACTTTTACACTACGAATACGTTATCTTTTAAGTCTTAGCAACGCCGGCTAATTATAGCCGGCCTAAATTTCCGTACACAATAGAGTTCTGTTCCAATGAAATTTCAACACGTGGCTTAGCCGCTGGTTAAGGGCCTTATAACGGCTTGCTAAACCTTATAATGGTCGGCTAAGCCGGCGCCCAGGCCCTGTTTGGTAGCCTCTTAATGTCATTAAGAGGCTACCTCTTAATGGTTCAAAGCCTCTTAATGGTTAAGAGGTAACCTTAAGTCTGAATGGTTAAGAGGTAACATCTTAATGGTAAGTCCTCACAAGTTACATGACCCCTTACCTCTTAATCATTAAGAGGCTTTGAACCATTAAGAGGTAGCCTCTTAATAACCATAAGATACTACCAAACAGCCCCTTATTTATAAGGGCAGTAATTTTTTTTAGTTACAATTTGGTGGATCTTAGTCAATAGCTTCATATTTGTTCATTTTATCAAAAACAAATTCGGCCACTAAAAACGAAAAGAAATTTGCATGAGATTTTTGACAAAATAAAATTGTTGGTTTTTTTCAAATTGAATGGGTCTCAATCTACGCAACTTGCAAATCCACATATTTTTTATAATTATAACATACCATGGTATTTAAAATAATATATAAAGAGATTTGTTTTTATTCATTTGTATAAACGAGGTATTAATTTGGTGATGTTAAGTGTTAAACTTTTTGTGCCGGACTATGATTCTCTTAATCTACCTTTTGATTTTCATATTCCACGTTGCTGTCCAAGCTTCTCAAGTAAATTTCATCAATGAGTCTTATTCTCTAATTTTAATTGTTGAGAATTTTTTTTTACTAAATTAAGATCGCTCCACAAATCTAGAAAATTACTAAATTAAGATCGATCCATAAATCTAGACGGTCGATCAATGATTGTAATATTTCCCAACAAATCTAAAATAAATGTTTGTGTCTTCAATGTGTATAACGATTATAATCGATAGCTATATGCGTATATAGCTAGAAAAACTTAATCCACATACAATTCTAAAATCTTGAAAAAATCACACGATGCTCTCTAGATTTAAAATCTCCCATCGACCATCACCATTACCACTCCCAAGACCAGTATATGCTAAATCAAACCTTTTCAATCTTTTAACGAGAAATCAGAAGCACACACGGCCTTGGAAAGATCAGAAGAAAAAAAAACCCACTTAATATATAATGCTCGTGTGAAAATTTGATCCTTAATTTCATAAAAGGGTGGCACAATGGTAAGTGTTTGAGTCCCTCTAGATTGGTCTCGAATTCGAATACAACCGATTTTCTGTCTTTAAGCCACTTGTTGGCCACCTATTCATTGCAAAATACGTTTTATCTTCCTAGTTGATGAGCTCGATTTATGCTAACACATTCTCATGGTTATAAAAAAAACCTACTTTGAAAAGAGTTAGAAAAGAACAAAATGTATTTTAAGTGAAGCTTATATCACATCGAGAAAGTTATAATAATAATATAAAATATGTTTTCTATTTCTAATATTACAACCATAGAATTAACATGATCGGATGGGTCAGTGACCCGTCAGTGATCCAAATTGCCGTTAAAAAAAAGATGAACTTTACATTATATTTGTGGGTATTTTATCATTTGCCATAAAGTTGTTATTTTATTATTTTGGAACCAAGCTAAGCAAAATCATATTAAATTTTGGGTGAGTTGTGAAGTTGTTTGGTTTAAGGATGAAATTAATAAAATAAAAAAGTCACTTTTAAACAATTTTAAATAAACAGGATACAAGAACTTATTGACGCCCATATCCGGAGAATGCTTGTTGGTCAAGGATCAACGCACATGGCTTGATGGGCTACTTCCCTTTTGGATAAGTAACTACTTAATACTTGGTGTCATTTTCTCTTCTTTCCTACCAATTCCTTCAAGTAGAAGTCGTCTCTTGATTCAAGTTTTCATTAATCATGTTTGAAAATGTACGTTGATATTTAATCAACAATGTTATTAAAAATAACTTGATACTTTGAAATGTTTTACAAAATCACACTATATAATTTTATAGTCAGCGTTTCTATTTTAGATTTTCAGTTATCTATGTAGTATGCGCGTGTTTAGGTTGTTTGAGTGTAAATGATAGCGATTCTTATTGGTGAATGTGGTTGTGGTTGTTCAAGAACGTTAAGAAATCAATAACATGCTCCATGTTAGAGCTTCAAAAACAATTGAAGATGTTCTTGAAGAACTGTTTATTAAATTTAGTAGATATTATATAATATATTAAAAGATAAGTTTGTGATGTGAGGCAATAATTACCGTAGATGTTATACACTATTTAAGGCATGAGGTACAACATCATGAAGCATGTTTTTTCTTACTTTTTTTTTGTTTCTCTATGCATCTTTCTTTAAGTGTTTGCTTTAAGAAATGCAAATCAAAAGAATACTTGGTGCAATGATATGCAGACCGTTGGTTCGAGTCTTTCAAAGTCAATTCATTTTCTTTGTTTTTTTTTTGGCTTTTTTCATTGTATTTTAATTTATAATCATAAATCTTATACATTAAATTTAACTAAAGCTTTTGGCTTTATTTTATAAGCTTTCGAATACTTTAACTTCTTCCACGGTTTAATATGTCGTAACTCGCGTGGGTAAATGCTAGCATTATCGCCCCGAGGCCGCCGCAACGCGCGGTGCCTCATTCTAGTTAATTAGTAATCACTAAGTCAAAATTAAATGTACATTAACTGTGATTTCATAATTAACTTGTGATTGATCAACAATAAGACTACCATAATCTTGTAATTGAAAAAAGTAAAAGTATCCGTAGTTGAGACGTGAACCCCGGGGGCTTGAGCCACCTGACCCTTTCACGGGTGTGGAACACCGCCCTCTGGGGCGTGAAAGTGGGCATGGGGGCTTTCACGGGGGAAGGGGCACTCCAATCTCCAACGGTAACATATGTATATCGGCTATATTAAAAAAAAATCTTTTATAATTACCTAACAATTTCACCAATTAAAAAATATAATCTTTCAATCTTTCCTAGCCATTTCTCAAACTCTCAAATCCTCTAAAAATAGTCCTTGAAACCCAAACCATCCTCATTACGCGAACATTCGCAACAACCCAAATAATTGGTCATTCCCCTAAAATTACGACCCAAACAATGACCAAGCAACCTTTTCAATCCCATTATTCAAGATGTTTATGTTCTAAGTACGTCACCGGAACCAAGCATTTTTCATCAGTTCAATCCCAATATTTATCTGGGAAACTTTACATTTTACCAAATGTCTACAACACAATAACCACCTCTGAACCAAACCTTTTCCACACCAGATTCCATAACTGAAACACAACTATTCACCGAATCCGTCCCCGAGACACAACTGTCGACAAAACCAAATAAACGATCTCATATAAAGAAACAACCAACAACATCAATGACGACACAACCCCACGTGTACACATGAAAAGTGGATAAGAAGATTTTGATTTGACACAAGCTTGGGTAGACGTATCGGAGGACCCGAAAAGTGGTAAGACGTTTATATTTTTTATAAGTTTCAAGTCGTTTATAAAAAAATATAAACGGCTTACCAATTTTCGGGTCCTCCGATGCGTCTACCCAAGCTTGTGTCAAATCAAAATCTTCTTCCAGTGTCCACTTTTCTTGTTGTGTCGTCAGTTGATTTTGTTGGTTGTTTCTTTTTATGAGATCGCTTATTTGGTTTTGTCGACGCTTGTGTCTCGGGGACGGATTTGATGAATCGTTTTGTTTCATGTATGGAATCTGGTGTGAAAAAGGTTTGGGTACTATTAATTTTTTATTGTATATATAGTCAAATTACATTTGTAATCAACGTCTTGCTCTTCCCTTTGTAACATTATATTAACTAATATTTCAATCATGAATCATCATTTGAATAATCAAATTCGTCACTGTTTGCGTACCCATTTAGTCAAAATTGGGTTACATTGGTCAAAATGTTTACTTAGTTTACGTGTTACATGTAAAGTGTGAATCAAGAAACGAGACCGTTGGGCTGATTTTAGAATATTTAGGTAAACTTAGAATGGGTCATAAGACCGAATTTTTTGCCCATGTACATAAAATTACTAAAATATACATTGACCAAATATTAAAAAAGGGCACCGGCTAAGCCTACAATAACAAAGGCTTTAACTGGCAAAATACAAAGGCTTAGCCTATGTTTCGCCGGTTTAGCGTTCAATCCGCCGGCTAAATGTTTACTTGGTAATTTTGACCTGGTCAATATCTATTTTAGTAATTATCCCTAATTATATTGGGTCAACTTAAAGTTCGTATTTAAAATAATCAAGAAAACATAATACAAGTAGCAATTGAAATGGGTTAATTCAGATTATAATCTATACTACGTAATAAACAAGTAAAACTAATAAGACACTTGTCACAATTCCAGGCCTCCTTATTCTCATTTTTCCGCCTCTCTCTCTTATTAATAATCAACTCCACTATTTTAGGCAACAAAATTAATTATTTGTTTCAATTTTTATCTACACATTTTTGAATTTAAAATTGTGTTTATCATCAATTAATTTTTTTAATCATATTTTTATGAATTCTACAAACTAAAAACAATTTTATAGACAACTATTATTCAAATAAAAAAACTTTTAATAATATATATACATATTCACATTGTTATGTTTTGACGATTGTATATATTAATAGATTACATATATTTTATTCAACATGTGTAATACACGAGTTTATTAACTCATGTATTATACAGGTTTTAAAAACATAAACTTATTATTACTAAGTATATAACATTACATTTATTCAAACCATGTAACACACGGGATTATAATCTAGTTTGTTATAATAGAGGTTGAGGGAGAACTTAACTAGCACATCAAAAGGGTAAGGTTTAACAAGTCAAAAAGGTAATTATTAGAAAATTAACATATACAATGAATAAATAAATCGTTTTTTGGGTTATACTTTATCTCTAACAACGGGATTTTAAAACATTAGCCGTTGGTTAATATCGTAAACGGGCCATTAGAAAAAACGTTGAACGGGTCAGATAGGTAAAGTTTAAAAAGACAGCATACATACATGTTGAACAGGTCTAATGTGAATTTCAAACAAAAGTATTTAGACAAAACCATATTAAGAAAAGGAACAAAGCTTCTTATAAACTTAAGAACATGCTAAACGTATCATCGTATATTAAACGTACCTCATGTTAAGTAAAAATAGAAAGACGAAATGATTGTTTTAGTATAAGGAAAAGAATATATATTCTACAAAAATAACGGGAGGTGAGTACATTTAACACAATCCTTATAAGCAATAACAGTATCAAGGAAGGGTCAAGGAGTTGAATTTCCCCTAAATTTATCATATAAATAGTGATAATCTTTTATACAAAACATGAGTTTGACCTTTTAGTTGTCATTAGTCGAAAATAAAACTTAAAAATATTTTAGGAAAAGGTTGATTTAATTTAGCAAACCGTAAATTTTAGATGAAAACTTGATAGTTTATGTTATTTATAAAAATTCAATTATGATACTTTTTAAGAGGAAAAACTAAGTGTTTTTATAGAGAAAAACACGAGTTTCTTAACTATATGTAAAACACGAGTCTATTTAAGGGCGGCCTTGAAGGTATGTCGGGTGGGCGATCGCTCTAGTCCTCAAATTTTTTTTTTTCAAGTTTAGGTAACGTAGGTCGATTAATATATTATTTTAAATTCTTCTCATTTAGTACTAGAATCTTGAGAGTATCCAATAAGTTATTAAATATTTTAAAACTCAATTAGGAAATAACATGTTATAGAAAGGACCCAATAAATTAATAAAAATTATAGAGTAAAGTGTCATTTTCGTCCATGTGGTTTGAGCATTTTAGCCACTTTAATCCGAAAACTTTTTCGTCCCCGAGTTTTAAAAATCTAGCAATTTTCATCCAAATGACTAACTCTGTTTACATTTTAACGTTAAATCAAAGGTTGGTTTGAAATTCATAGGTTAAAATCTAACAAAAGTACCCTTGATTTAACCAATATTTCCCTTGAATTAACGTGTAGACAGAGTTGTCATTTTGAAGAATATTGTTAGATTTTGAAAACTCAAGGGCAAAAAAGTAAAAAAAAAGTTTTTGAATTAAAGTGGCTAAAATGGTTAAACCATCGGTACGAAAATGACACTTTTATCAAAATTTTAAAACTCGATAGCATGTTGTAGAGTGGTCTGATTAACCCAATTAACAAAACAATAAAACTCATTAGGCCAGTAACATCTTCAATCGATCGCCCCCTGCACGATTCAAAGTCGAAGTTCGACAGTCGTCGGTTAGGTGTGCGCAAGAAAACCGAAACCCGAACCGAATTATGAATTCAGTTTCGGTTATGTTATTAACCGTATCCAAATTATGAATTCAACTTTCGATTCGGTTGTCGGGTATACCTTTTTTTGTCGGGTATATCTTTACATGGATCTTTCGGTACACTTGATTCTTTTTAGCCTGACCAGATATTACTCAGCAGTCAGCAAACATCAATCATATGTCTAACTTGATTTACATCTAGATTGTTTTGCTAACGTTAACAGATTTTGTTGTATGCAACTTCAACACTAGATGTTGTTCCTGTATGTATTTTATATTCGGGTTTTTATTCGTTTATTAATTAATTCATTCAAAAATGTATACTTTAATTTAAGCCTCGTCACAAGCCACGAACAAACATGCTCCTAGACACCAACACACAATGATTCATTGGCGACAAAATAATGAAAACATTATAGAAATGTTGCTTTTTAATGCATACGTAGCAAGTACGTGTTATGAGGTGAAGAACCCTCGTTACACATGCAATGCATTCACGTGATCCCCCCTTTTTCTTTATATTCTTGGCCCCACCTTCAATTATTCTCTTGGAAGGTATAATCATCCAAAAACACATCCAAACAAATTATGAAAAAATATAACAAAAGTTTCTAAATTTTATTAAACATGTGTTTGTATCCTTAAACTTCATAGGATAATAACTAAGTTAAAGATGAAAAAAAAACGATCATAAAAATAGCAACCGGATTAGTGAACGATAATTTGAAAAGGATATAGTCGTAAAAATAGTTACTAAAAATAATTCGCTCTTAAAAAGGGTCACAAATTTTATATAAAAGGGATTAAAGTTTTGAAAATTTCATACATTTTATTTAAAAAAATAAAATAAAACTCATCGTAAATTTTATTTAAAAATTAAAAATAAAATTTAATCGTAGAAAACTCCGGTGACAAAGTTTCAAGTCGCAAAAACCGATCGCTAAGTCGGTCGTTAGTTTTGAGACCGAAATTTTGTAGCAAAATATTTCGGTCACAAAGACCAGTTGCGGCCAGGTATAATCGACCGTCAAAACCAGAGTTAAACCTTGTAATATGATTGTATTAGAATGTGATTGTGTGTTTAGGGTTTACATAAAGAGGTGTTTATATAGAACACCATATTACAAGTCTAGTCCCTATACTATATCACTTAGTCTAATATTCCCCCGCAAACTAAGCTCGGGAGAGATTTAGGTTGAAAATATAAAAACATAAAACTAAAAAGATAGTTGGTCTTCTTCTTCTCCACCATGCTTTCGCCTGTCGCCATGCTTCCGCCCGTCACACGTTTTTTTTTTTTTTTTTTTTTTTCAGCAATGGTAAATGGGCTTGTGAGGCCCAGTCGAAACTAGATTAGGAAAACCCTAATCTTCTTCCGGCCGTCACCCGTTGGGTTTGTTCCCCTTTTTTTTACTCCCCGATTGTAGATCTTTATTTTTTTTTTGCAACCCTCGAATAAACGGAACTGAAAGCATTGTGGCTTTCGCGAGGTGCACGTCGCCGGAAAAACGACCACTGTTGTATAGTGGCGGCGACGGCGTCTAGGGACAAGAAAGCAAGTTGTATTTGCTAATCCTAGACGCGGGGAGGAGTTAGGGTTTAGGGCGGCGACGGTGGTGTTTGTGGTGGCGGATAGGGTACCGCCGCTGTGGCGGCTAGGGTTCCGCCGCTGTGGCGGCTAGGGTTCCGGCGGCTAGAGGCGGCGGCTAGGGTTCCGCCACGTGGTGGTGAGGCTGACGGCAGTGGTGTTGATGTGGTGGTGGTTAACGGCGGTGGTAGGAAGAGTGGAAGAAAAAAAAAGAGAACTGTATTGGCGGCACTATAGCACGGTACTGTAGCTGCGGCGGTACTGTAGCGGCGTTGGCACTGTAGCGGCGGCGGCAGTAAATTTTTAGGGTTGGATCAAAAGACATCAGCGGAGGTTTGTTGTGGTGGTGGGTAGGGCGGCAGCGGCGGCCGGCCGCCCCTCCGGCGGTGTTTTTCGGTGATTGAGCTCTATATGATTGTAATATGATTGTATTAGAATGTGATTGTGTGTTTAGGGTTTACATAAAGAGGTGTTTATATAGAACACCATATTACAAGTCTAGTCCCTATACTATATCACTTAGTCTAATAACCAGTCATAAGCATTTAGAAAATGGTCGTTTTTATAGTAGTGATTTTTCTAAGCGGTGTACCGAGACATATTTTGGTTATTTGATTATTTAAAAGTCAAATAAAATAGTGATTTTGATTATATGAAACAAAATAGCAAACACCACATATGATGTTATGAGTGAATGATCATGAAATGTGGTGAGTAGATACAGATATACATGCACATCATGTTAAAATGTATAGATATGAGTTGTGACATAGAATAGAGTGGTATAATTATTAATAAATATTAAAATAAATGACATCTTTAAAGAAAATCACAAGATGCTACCACTTTACACATTTTTACAAAACCCAAAAGCTTTAAAACCAGATATAAAACATCAAGAAAAAGGGTCATATATCAGGTGAATAATAATAATAAGTTTCTGCACTTGTTAAAATTTTTAAATAAGTTTGTAGCAGAAGAGCAGAAGATAGTTCGGATCACAGATACAAACATGCAACAACTTATGCACCAGATGCAGCAGCAGAAACACACAAGTGCCTTCAACAACACCAATGTGAGTACTGATCACATCCAACAGGTTTTTAATCTCTTTTTTTTTTCTTTTTCTTTAGGGGTGTTTGGAATTACTATAAACAGTTTTATGAGAATTTCAAACACCCCTATTGATCTTGGAGTACTGTAGTGCATCAAGGTCGCTTTGAGTTGTAGAAATAATTGATCTTTTTTAGCTGACAAGTTTACAATCAATTGTGTAGTATTTGGATGAAAACAAGGCACTGATCTTGAACATTTTGGAGAATCAGAGTTCTGGGAAGTTCAGTGAATGTGCAGAGTGAGTGTACTTTTCAATTTCTGTATATTCCAACAATTAGAGTTGGAAATTTCCATCAATTTGTTTACTTGTGAATGGTTGACTTAGGGTTATGATTGATCTTAGATGTGACAAAGTGGACGGGTCGGGTTAACAGGTCAAAATGAGTCGCTGTAGTACAAGTCAGGTCGACCCGAAACTCTTTTGCCAACAACTAGTTAATGTTGAATATGACCGTAAAACTTATGTAATTTCAGTCGTGGTTTTAGTTAAAATAATTTAGAAGGTTTTATGCATTAAGGTTATTAAAGATCACACTATAGCATCCTTCCTTCATCCACTATGACCCATTGGACCCGTTTACTTTTCAGTTAAGGTTTTTTAGTTTTGTCCACATCACCGATTTATATGTAAATAAGTTGAAATTTTTTGCATTTAGTTTACATCTAATGTGTAAAATAGATTTTTTTTAGCTAAAATCAAACAGGGAAAGTTGTCTTAATGTATTTTTAATGCTTAAAACCTCTTTAGATCATTTTCTTTGGTGAATATATAGACAAATTATTATCCTACTGATATAGTTTTTATAACCATATTGATTGTATTGATTATCAATATAAACTAAAAAAATGACAAAAGAGTGTTTCAACGTGGGAGTAAAGCCGGCGGCTCTCCTAGGGTTCCCTTATCGGGGATCCCTGGGCGGCCCAGTATACTATAAAGATTGTGAAACATTTTTTTTGCCCAGAAACCAAACTAGGCTACAGCACAATCTCATGTATTTGGCTGCAATAGCTGATTGTCAACCAAAGCAATCTCCTATTCATCTTCAGGTAATAGTGTAAAACTATGATACAAACAATATTATCATTACTTTATTTGTAATATAATCGTAACACACTAAATATGGTAACGCAGCCATATACAACCTCCATGCAGCAACAGCAAATGCAAATGCAAATGCAAATGCAAATGCAATCCCAACACATGATCCCACAGGCCCATATGATGGCTCAATCTCAACCAGGGTTTGGTCAGCAGTCACCCTTTACGATGCACCACCACGCCTTACAGAGCCAGATTGGCATCATGCCAACTGGAACCAGTGGGACCAGTCTAGACGGTGAAGGGTCTGGATTGGCCCAACCGGTCTTTGGGGATGGCTCCGGGGGCATTAGTGGACCAACAAGGTGGTCAATACCTAAAGAGAACATAAGCAGTGGTTCTAATGAAGATATTGGAGGCAATCACCCACAAAAGAAAGGAAAACTCAATAGAGCAGGTAGTTAGTTTGTTGTTAGGTCAGTGAGTTTTGACCTCGGTCGCTTGTTGTTGTGACATTAGTTGACTTTTTAAGGTGTGGTACAAGCTCTAGCTTGTACTCATGTTATAATAATATGGTCTACAAGAATGTGAATACAGATCCAATAGTGTTTTATGAGTGTTTTGTTGTCACTGGCATGTATTCATGTGCACTAATGTAGTAAACAAGAGTCTAAAGAAAACTTAACAGTTAATAAATTTATTTACGGTGGGACATTGGTCACTTTTTTTGGAACGACAACACCTAGATATTGTAGGATAATTGAGTTTGGGTTATCCCCCTGACCTGGCCACATACCTTTTTTTTTGTTGTGGCTTGGATTCGAACCCAAGACATCCATTATGAGAAGTCTTGGGCTACCATTACACCAAATGCCCAACGGTGGTCACTTTTTATTAAAATAAAATTATAATACTCATGTTATACAAGAGAAATACACGAGTATAAAACCGTATACAAAACCGAATGAAGAAGGATAAAATAAATACAAAATTTATACAATTCTAACCGTAGTCTTTCACAAGTTCGTTCGAGTCTTGGTTGCAAAACGAACGAAATTTTCTTAACATTCATAAGTGCACAAAATAACTAGTTTGAGGACATTATGTGTCAAAAGAAAAGAGTTGAGGGATCTCCATTGTTGATGGTTAATAGATTGAATATATAAATCCAAGTTTGAGAAAGCACAGCCACAAGCATCTCCCCTAAATCCGTCAATTTCTACAGCGGCTCCGAATCTTTTGCGTTTTCTTACAACAATGAATCGGTTCAATCAATTTCCGATCAACGGCTCACTCTCTCACTCACCATCGTCGTCGACGTGGCGTACCGACGTTTACCAGCCGCTGTATCTTTTTCATCGTTTCGTTTCCTAACAATTCGAGAGATTAAACACCGATTTTTGTTGTAATGTGAAATATATGGGGGAAACGTAGGAATATGAAGCCGTTCATCGTTGATTTTCGGGGCTCAGATCGTATGTCTGCTTCTCGAACGTCCTTGGAACGGTTTAATCTGTAGAATTGACGTCGTTAGGGTTTTGTTAACTCATGAATGAGTTACTGCACTCGCTTTATTACAGTGAAGGGATTCAATCTAAGGCAGGGGGAACGGGAAGGGATGTTTGATGGAAACTCGATGGAGGAGTTTGAAGTAATGGAGCTTGATTTTTGATATTCGACTGGTATGCATTCAGTACTTAGGGTTTCCTGTTTGGTTTCGACATTCAAGTGAAGAATTGTAAACAATTGCATTGGATTCAACCATTTAAGGACTGAAACATTATAAATAGCCTTTTGTTGTTGTTTACTTTTAATTTTATGTGAAGCTTACCACTTCAGTATTACCAGAAGATATAACTATAAAATAATCACATATATGATTCTACCTGTGGATGATTGGGGATGGGTTGGAGGTTTTAGAGGGCTCCACTTATTCAGTTTAGAAACCTGTATAGAAGCTAATTGTGACCCTGTGCTTAAACATGATATCCACTCAATTGTCCTGCTACTGAAACCAGCTACACCATTCGTCACATTTCATGACATAGTCATATATGATTCATCGTTCTCATGGTTAATAGGTGGTAACATAATTTGGTGGAAAGTTCCAAGGAAAAAGAGCTGGTCTAAATCGAAGGATTAAGAGTGTTACAGATTCTGATATATTGTTTTAATCACTTTCTGATATTCCTAAAAGAGAGCTTGAAGAGTAGGAGTGTAGGACACTAGAATAATCATAAGGATCACCCAAGTAGCTCAAATTAGGGCTTGGGTCACTATCATATGGGACATCTTGACCATTACAAAACTTAGTCTGTATATTTTTCATTCTTTTGTTGATATGTGATTTTAGTAATACACTCTTAAATTAGTAACCTAGTCATTGATATACCCCACTTCTTGTAAATTATGGAATTTTGAATTTATTTGCAGGGTGATATGACAAATATCATTGTAGGTTCTGAGGTGTGGGTTGAAGACCCATCAGTAGCTTGGATAGATGGAGAAGTTTTAAAGATAAACGGAGAAGAAGCAGAGATCCAAACTACTAATGGGAAAAAGGTAAGTTGATATTGTATTCTGTCAAAAAAAATGTTTTAAGTTTTCTGCTTAACAATTACTTCTTATTTGCATTCTTTCTCTTTAATAATTGAAGGTTGTTGCAAGTTTATCAAAATTATATTCTAAAGATGTGGAAGCTCCTGCTGGTGGAGTTGATGACATGACCAAGCTTTCTTATTTGCATGAACCTGGAGTGTTGCAAAATTTATCTACCAGATATCAACTCAATGAAATATATGTAAGAAGATATTTAACTTCTGTTAACTATTTTTTTTATTTTTATTTTCAATTTGGTGAGAGAAAACCATGAACTACTGCAGCTATGGGCGGCTGTGTCATAATATTATATCGTATTCTGACATATGACAGACATATACTGGCAATATCCTAATTGCTGTTAACCCATTTAAAAGATTGCCCCGCTTGTATGATGCTAAAATGATGGATCGGTACAAAGGAGCAGCATTGGGGGAGTTAGATCCTCATGTTTTTGCAATTGCAGATGCTGCTTTTAGGTTATTCTCCTGTTTCTTTTGTATTATACATAGGTGGAAATATCAATGGATTTGTATTGAAACGGTCAATTTGGGTTATTTTTTATTGGTAATGGGTCAAACAAGTAACATATACAATTAGCTGATAAAAAATGTAAGCAATTGAATACAATATTTGACCTATTTCACCCATTTGACAACTGTTTCATTATGGAATAAAATCATGAAATAATAACCAAATTTTATACTGTTCCAATAAATCAATACTTTTTTCAAACTTAAAACTACTCAAGTTTCAATATTCTATTGTTGTGATTTTTTTATGAATGTTAAAATTTTTAAAATTAAGTGACTTAAATGGAACATATATGAAACTTGGTTACTATTTAGTTTCTAATTGTTCGTTTTCAAGTTGACTTAAATGGAACAATTATGAAATTTGGTTATTATCTAGTGAATTTTTTCTTCACAACTGTCTCCTACTTCAGGTTAAACTTGAAAAAAATAATCACTAAATAGTAAGCAAGTTTCATATATGTTTTATTTAGGTCACTTTTTTTTAACACTTATAAAGTATTTCACAATAATGGAACAATGTTGAAACTTGAGTGGTGTTTGTAGTTGGAAAAAAAGTGTGTGACTTTAGTGGAACACTGTAGAAGCTTGGTTACTATGAGGTGAAATATTCATATTATATTATTATTTTAGTAATATAGTTTGGGTTTTCTAACATGTGTCGTAATGGGCACATGTTAAGAAGTATTTATTGTACTCACCTTTCCATTTATTAATGTTAGTTGATATTAATGATCTCTTAATTTATTTGATCTACCAATATTACCCTTGCTATCATTATGGAACAATCCTTTTTAAGAAATAACGGATAAATTAAATAAGGGCAAACTTGGTAAAAAAACTTAGGAGATTATTAAGTTCTCTTAACACGTGCCCTTATGGCACATATTATGAGTTTTTGTAATCATGTTGAATAATTAATAATTTAACACAATAATTGTTTACTTAATATTAAAAATTGGACAGGTGTTGGCTGCTGGCCCAACCTTGCTTGATAGGTCCACACCTATAGTTAACATTTTGACCGATCCATTTCTCTCCGTTACCAACCTGCATAACCTGTCCTCTTTTGCCACCTCATATTTATGTGGAGGATTAACAGACATTCTTATTTTCTTTTGATGTATCAGGGCAATGGTTAATGAAGGAAAAAGCAACTCGATTTTGGTCAGCGGTGAAAGTGGGGCAGGTAAAACCGAGACTACTAAAATGCTTATGCGGTATCTTGCGTATTTGGGTGGTCATAAAGGCACCGAAGGACGTTCTGTTGAACAACAAATTCTGGAAGTAAGATGTCAAAGTAACTTCATACATTTCAATTGTTCTCTGCTAGAAATATCCAAGTTTAGAAAATAATTCTTAAAGGTTGTTGAAATTGTATGATCTTTGCATTATGCCATGAATGCAGTCAAATCCAGTTCTGGAAGCCTTTGGCAATGCAAAAACTGTTAGAAATGACAACTCCAGGTGCAACATTTTTAACATTGTCATATGAGTTAATAGGAACTTAAACACATTTGCTGCAATTCATTACATTTATATATTTTTTTTAATTGCAGTCGTTTTGGTAAATTTGTCGAGATTCAGTTTGATAAACATACACAGATATCTGGAGCAGCCATCCGAACATACCTTCTTGAGAGATCTCGTGTTTGCCAAATTTCAGATCCTGAACGCAACTATCATTGTTTTTATCTTCTCTGTGCAGCTCCTCCAGAGGTTGTTTTACATTACAAGTGGCAAGATGGGTTGGTCGGTAATGGATCAAAACGTTGGGCTGAAAGTGGTCACTTAGCCTTTTTATCCTCTTAAAAAATGCATATAATTAATGTGTTGCATTGAAAATAGACCTTGGGCGCCTTTTAAACCGTCCAATCCTTTCCCCGTTTCTACGTAGTCAAAGGCGTGCGCCTAGGCGCAATGCAAAAATAACACCTTGCGTCCATCAAGGAACACAGGCGCAAAAAATCTGGTAAAAATGGCCAAATTCTGCAAAAAAATCTGAACCAGTTTGAAACAATTAAAATTGGTCTGAAACATCTAAAAATGGCCTGGAACCAGCCTAAAACAGCTAAAAGTGCCTGTTTACAATGTGCGCCTTGATTTTCTAGGGCCTCACTTTTAAAGCGCCTTGCCACTAGCGACACGCTCACCCTTTGCGCCTTGAGTGAGCCTAGCGCCTTTGATTACCTATCCTCATTTAGCTAATAAATAATAATATGACCCATTTTATAAGTAAATGGGTCGAAATTACCAGCTCTATTTGACATGAATCACACATTCCATGACCAAGGCTTTGGCTATTTATGAAATCTTGATTACTTTTCAATGCATTCAGGAAATTAAGAAATATAAGTTGGGAGATCCTAGATCATTTAGATATCTCAACCAATCAAAATGCTACGAGCTTGATGGTGTAAGCGATTCCCATGATTATCTTGCCACTAGGAGAGCCATGGGTGTTGTTGGCATGAATGAAAAAGAACAGGTTATAGTATCTTCATAATAATTTGCTTGATGATAATTAATGTGTAACATAACTGCAATAACATGCTCACTTATTCCAGGATGCAATTTTCAGAGTTCTGGCTTCAGTTCTCCATCTTGGTAATATTGAATTTTCCAAAGGGAAAGAAGTTGATTCATCAGTCCTGAAAGATGACAAGTCCAAGTTCCATCTTCAGACGACAGCAGAGTTGCTATTGTGTGTTTCAAGCTTTGATATCTTTGATCCTTCTCATTTTCTATAGCTGGCAGGCTCCGGCTGGGTGGGGAACGGGTCAGGTTGGGTTGAATCAAAACATTTTTAATCCAAAAGTGAGAAATTTTATAAGGTTTTATGCATTAAAAATACACATTTGGCATCCTTTAACTGTTAGAGACGAAACATGGTTTGAATCAGGCATGTCGGGTTGACCCGAAAGATTTTTTTTATCCAAAAGTAAGAAATTCTATGAGGTTTATGCATTAAAAATACATATTCGGCATCTTTTAACCCGTTTGACCCGTTAGAGACAAAACATGACCTGAATTGGTTGAAATTGCCACCTCTTAAGAATGTATGTGTGCATGTATCTGAATTGGTGTTTATCATTCTTAGGTGTGATCTTCAAGAATTGGAAGATGCACTACTAAAGCGTGTGATGGTTACTCCTGAAGAAGTTATCAAAAGAAGTCTTGATCCTGAGGGTGCATCTGTTAGCAGGGATGGTTTGGCTAAGACCTTATATTCACGCCTATTTGACTGGTAATATGAGGATTTTATTACTAGATGTGGCAAAATTGCCGGTCTGAGTAATGGGTCAAATTGGGTCGGGTCACGTTTACCCATGAACAATTTTTTTTCAAGTTTTATAACTTTTAAATGAATAACTAATAGGAGCACTTAAAGCGTATTACTACATAAATAATGTAATTGTTTGAATAAAGCATTTAAGAGGTTGTGTATATTACATGTACACTCTGGGCAACTTTTGATCCATTTGACCTTTTTTTCAGTTAATTTTCTTTCTAATTTTTTTTACTCATTTAGGCCGCTAAGTCAATCCATTCATAAGTAGATGAGTTGAAATTACTACTTGTAAAAACTTGCACAAATGTCAGACCATTTAGTGTGAAATGGAGGTAGATATCGAAGATGTGAAAAAAACATTTTTTTTCTAAAGTGAAACTCAAATTGTTCTATTTTTTGTGTTGGATCCACAATCAATCTTGTGGATCCTTGGGATATGGACATGATGAATTTATGTGTATGCATCTATTAAATGGTGCATCTTGTCATAAAGTAGTATATTTGTGCAAATTTTGGATCCTAAATGCAAGATGATACTTGATAACTAGAAATAGACACTATACCAATTTAAAAATGCATGATTATTCATATATGCAGGTTAGTGGAAAAAATTAATGTGTCTATCGGGCAAGATCATGATTCAACATATCTGATTGGGGTCCTTGACATCTATGGTTTTGAAAGCTTTAAAACCAATAGGTAAGTCTTATTTGCTGAAATAATTCAAATTTTATACTAAATTTATTTCCGTCTCAAATTGTATTATTTTAATAGTAATATAATATATTGAATAAATGATTTGGGAGGTTTTATGTATTACAAAGACACTTTGGACAACTTTCAACCTGTTTGACTCGTACAACCCATTTTTTTATTTGCTTGTTTGATTCGTAAAAATACAATCCAAATTGACGCATTCATAAGTTGAAATGGCCACCCCTACTTGGTTGTGATGATACATTTGTAACTATGTGTGCATTGTGCAGTTTTGAGCAATTTTGTATTAATTACACAAATGAGAAGCTGCAACAACATTTCAACCAGGTGTGACTTTTGGTATTTCTGACATAGTCATTGACAATTTTCCTGAAAACAATTGATTTTCCCCATTGTTTTCTTTTGTACTTTTATACAGCACGTGTTCAAGACGGAGCAAGAGGAATATAGCAAAGAAGAAATTGATTGGAGCTACATAGAGTTTATAGATAATAAGGATGTCCTAGATCTTATTGAAAAGGTATTTTATATGATGTGTTTTGGTGTTGTACTAGAGAGAACTGTCATGGTCAATTGTTTGAAGTTAGAGGGTGTTTGGATTTGCTTTTTCGAACTGATTAAGTTACAACAATCAGTTTTTGGTGTTTGGATGAACAGATTCTGCATCTGATTATTCAGATTAGGATTATTGGATTTTAATAATCCCACCTTTTACCAATTGGCCAATAATAATCTCAACTGAGAATATTCTTACCACCGGTCCCTACTTTCAAACTATTTTTTTATATTGGACCCCCCGTTAAAAAAACTTAACGCCGTTAGAGTTTATATTACGTGGACATCTGCAAACTGCCGGAAAGTCGAGCCAAGCTAGCAATGGTCTCGTGTTGGCTTTTGAAATTGGCTTTGGTGGTGTTTAACTGGTCTCGTTAAACACCACCGTTGTCTCTGTTTTGACTTTCCGGACCCACGGAACCATTTAAACACCACCAGTGCCAATTTCAAAAGCCACCATGAGACCAATGCTAGATTGGCTCGACTTTCCGGCGGTTTGCAGATGTCCACGTCCTATAAACTCTAACGGCGTTAAGTTTTTTTAACGGGGAGTCCAATGTAAAAAAAATAGTTTGAAAGTAGGGACCAGTGGTAAGAATATTCTCAGTTGGGATTATTATTGGCCAATTGATAAAATGTGGGATTATTAAAATTCAATAATCCTTCAGATTATTGGTCAAAAACTCAGTTTTTGATAATAAGTTACATATCAGCTGCAACAAAACCCAGTCTTAAGGGGAAATGAAAGTGCTAATTTACCCCTTTCTCTTTCTTTATCACTAACCTTTTATTTTTTTCACAAAAATGTATTGGTCATCTAAGTATATTCTTACATAATCAGAATTGGCCAAACATTCAAACTTCTGATTATGTGATTTCGACAACTCCAAACAACAAAATATATACAAACACTATTTTCTACTGCCTGTTTCATTACAATTGGTTAATTGATTATCATTATCCATTATCATGTAATCACTTTCAAAACGCAAGTAAAACTATTACCTGGTATCATAACATGTAGTGTTAATATTTGTTTGCTTTTATAAAACCTATAAAACTTTATATATAATGGTAAATACTAAATATTGCATTGCAACATGATGACTTGAACATTGGATTAATGTTTTTTGAATTATGATTGCAGAAACCTGGTGGGATAATTGCTCTACTTGATGAAGCTTGGTATTTCCTTTTACACTATTTTTTTATCTGCGTTTTGCATCTTTTCATTTGTGACATACTTATTCTGTTTCCAGTATGTTTCCAAAGTCGACTCATGAAACATTCTCACAGAAGCTCTATCAGACATTTAGATCTCACCAAAGATTCTTCAAACCAAAATTGTCTCGCACTGGTTTCACGATTGCTCATTATGCAGGAGAGGTAATTTTAATATTAATATATAATTTCTTTAACATTAGAAAACCACTTGTGTTTGCAGATGTTACAAGCTTATATGTTCTTTTATTGATTCTTCAGGTTCAATATCAATCTGAGCAATTTCTAGACAAAAACAAAGATTATGTTGTTCCCGAACATCAAGATATGTTGACTGCATCTAAATGCTTTTTTGTATCTGGTCTTTTCCCTCCATTGCCTGACGAGGCAACTAAATCTTCAAATAAATCTTCTAAATTCTCATCAATTGGATCTTGCTTTAAGGTAATTTATTTTTCTTGAAATATTCCTTAATGTAATATTGGTCATAAGTAGAGGTGGCAATTTCGACCAATTTACTTATGAAGGGGATGATTTGGGTTATGTTTTCTCTCTCATTGGTCAAACGGGTGTAATAATAACATAGCTTAAAAGGAAACTGGTCGTAAGTGTCTTCAAATTAAGCTAACCACAAGGTACAGTATATACAACTTGTCTCTTAGAAATGAAAAGAATATAGGGAAAATAGTAAGGCATTTGTAATTAACAAATCTATATCTGCAATGTGATCTTTTTCTTAACGCACGCAGCTACAACTTCAGCAGTTGATGGAAATTTTAAATAGCACAGAACCACACTATATTAGATGTGTGAAGCCAAATAATCTTCTTAAACCTGCATTTTTTGAAAATGTCAACATTATGCAACAATTGCGATGTGGGGTGAGTACTGTGCAAATATAAAATAGTCATATTTTATCTTTATAATATTTCCAAAAACTAATTAAATTCTATCTACTCCAAAGGGGGTTCTGGAAGCAATTCGCATCAGCTGTGCTGGCTATCCTACTCGCAAGAGTTTTTCTGATTTTGTTAACCGGTTTAGCATTCTTGCTCCTGAGGTTAACAAAGGAAAGTAAGTAAAATACTTTTGATATCTAGTTTTAGAGCGGGGGGTCTCCTTGGAAGCAACCTCTCTATCCTTTGCGATAGAGGTATGGCTTGCCTACATCCCACCCTCCCCAGAATCTTCTAATAGCTTTGCTATTGGTGGGATTTTACTGGGTATGGTTGTTGTTAAAAAAGTTATTTTTATAATTAAGTAACAAATTTTGGTCTGTTTTCTATTTAGGGTAACCTTTTTTTTTCACCCATAAAAGGCTTAAACTTTCAGTAATGTTAAAAAAGAAGGCTCAAACTTTTGTTTAATCTGAACCTATCAGAATGATGACAGGGCAGCTGACATGCTGATAACTTTGACCTTGTTGCGTTTTTTCCTCACGTGATCTGGCTCCTGAAAACAGTTAACTTACAAGTTTAGCTTAAATGTAAACTTTTTGCAAGTTTAAGCCTTTATATCGGTGAAAACAATGTTCATTATCCAAATAGAACACAGACCAAAGTTTGTGATACGAACCAAATTGGATTTTATTAGCAAAACATGGTAAAAGGAAAGTACAAGATAGTTCCTACAGTTTTAAAATAGTTCCTAAATCTTGACCCCCTAATCCCTATTTATACTAATATCTTAACTTGTTTATCAAGAAAATTGATGAACAAGAAAACTAATAAAGAAGAATCATGCTCATATAAGGAAGCTAGTAATTTCTCCCTTATTTATTTTTTTGACACCTAAATATGGCTCTCAACCCCTTCTAATTTAATAGTTACTTGGACCCCCCTGGACTATTACTGGCCTGTTCGTATCAGTTCGATACCTTTTTATGCAATGCTTTTAAACAAATTTATAAATGATGTCTTGCTCAAATTTTAAATATGAATTATACAGTCTCGATGCAAAGGTTGCATGTAAAATGATCCTGGACAAGGTTGGGCTTCAGGGGTCTCAGGTATTAGAACATTTTATTTCATTCATATATATTCATTCTTTTTGTAACATAGATATAATAGTCTGTTTATTCACAGAAAGATTTCTTTTTTGATGGTTTAACATATAGCTTGCAGTTAGCATTTTGCATTTCAATGCACTAAATGAAGTGTTTAAATAACTTGACAGATTGGAAAAACCAAAGTTTTCCTTAGAGCTGGTCAGATGGCTGAATTGGATGCACGAAAAGCACAAAAACTTAGCACTACAGCCAAAGTTGTTCAAAGAAAGATAAGAACTTACATTGCTAGGAAACGTTTTCTTGCTTTGAGAAAATCTGCTATAGTCTGGCAATCTTTCTGCAGAGGTTAACTTTCCAGATTACTCTCACATGAAATGTTTGCTTTGTTACATATTAGAGGTGGCTAGATGGTCGGGTTGGGTAACAAGTCAAAACGAGTTCGGGTTGAAAGAGTTCGATGTAGTACGGGTTGTGTCGTGTTTGGTTGACCCACACACACTTTTTTGTCCTTTTTTTATAATATATAATTGTGCCAGTTATGACTAAAAACAATATTATTACAATAAGAAACTAGATCCTTGAGCATAGTTATTTAGGAGGTTTTATGCATTAATTATAGACTTTGGGCTACTTTCAACCCATTTGACCTGTTCCCCACTTGGCTATATTTTTTTATTCCACATGTTTGCCATAAAACACAACCAAAATCCACCCATTTGTAAGTAAATGAGTCAAAATTCTCCACTGTACACAATACACAATAGAGGTTGCAGTTGTCAAGGTGGCGGGTTGGGTAATAGGTCAAATGGGTTCGGGTGGAAAGAGGTCATTTTTAGTATAGTCCGGGTCAGATTGGGTTGACCCACAAACGCTCTGTCCTTTTTTAAGTTTCTTATAAATAATTAATGCGTTTGTTATGGTTAAAAACATTGTTATTTCAATAATATTCTATTTCTTTGAATGAAACGGTTTTAGGAGGTTTTATGCATTAAAAATAAGTTTTAAGCTACTTTCAACCCATTTGACAAGTTTGAGATAAAACACAACCCAAATCGACCCATTCATAAGTGAGTCAAAATTTCACTTCTCCTAACGTATTCCCAAAAATTAAAGTTTATTTCTGACTTATGCTACTTTTTGCATTTTCTAAAAGCATATTTTTTTTTCTTCCAAAAAAACATGGTGTCGTTTATAATTTCGTTCCATATCCCCCTCTCTACATACTACTTAATGAATAATGTTTGCTTTAACTTGCATTTGTACATCACTATTCACTACATCCTTTTCATTTATATTGTATATAATTTCACTTCAATCGCTAACTCTCTTTGTGGTGTCATGTCCACTAGGAAAGCTTGCTTGTAAGTTGTACCTACACTTGCAAAAGAATGCTGCTTCATTAAAAATACAAACTAATTATAGGCGACACTTTTCAAGGAAGATATATAACAAACTCAAGCTGTCAGTAATAATCTTCCAGTCTCGTCTTCGTTCATTGGTTGCTGGTAAAAAATTCCGAACCAGACAACAAAACAAGGCAGCAATTCTTTTACAAGTCAGAACCTTTTCTTCACATACTGTTAGAGGTGGCAAAGTGGGCAGGATCACATGTTGGGTGGGTCTGGTCAGGTTGTGTTGACCCAAATGCCTTTTGTCCAAAAAATTGATTATTTGATAAATAATCACGAGTCAAATATGATTAAGAAATTTAATTTATTTCGATAGTAAGTTAATTTTTTAATAAAATGATTAAAGAGGCTTTATACACAAACTACTTTTTGGGCAGCTTGGGTAACAGGTAGAGGGTCAGATTTTGTTGAGCAAAATCCTTTAGTCCGATTTTTTTTTGACAATTATTCATTTTGTCATATTTGATTAATAATGATATTTTTTTATGATAATCTAATTTTTCGATTAAACTGATTTAGGAGGTTTTATTCTTTAAAAATATTCATTGGGCAGGTTGGTTGACTGGTTGGGTCAAGGTTGTGTTGACCCAAGATGCATTATGTCCAGAAATTTAAGTACTTTAAGTTAGCTTGTCAAGTATGATTAACCAAATTGTATTTTCTCAATAATAGTTTATTTAGGAGGTTTTATGCAATAAAAATACTCTTTGGGCGACAGACAACCCGTTTGGCCCATTTAGCCGATTTTATTTTAAGCTATTTTTTTACTCTACATGTTTGAACTATTAGAGATGAAACATAACCCAAATAGACATATTTGTCATGTTTAATAAGTAAATGGGTGGAAATTGTCACCTCTACATACTAATAATTCTAAACCTTTACACTCGATTCTAATACGAGTTTTAATTGCAGGCCCGTTGGCGTGGTCATAGAGATTATTCATACTATAAGAAACTGATACGAGCGGCAATTATTACACAATGTGGATGGAAAAGAAGAGTTTCTAGGAAAGAGCTTCGAAAATTAAAGATGGTTTGTTTCGTCTCTCTTATGCATGCTCAAATAGTAGTTCAGTTTTGCTGAATGCAGTTAGTTGTGAGAGACTTTTTTTGGTTAAAGTATACCATAACCGAACATGAATTATTTTTGCATATATTTTCATCGTAAGAATGATTCTCATGTAAATGAAGATTGTTTTTCTAATTAGATGATACTCTGCATAGACACTGCATGACCATTTTACTCTCTTGTTGATAACATTATATTCTTATTATTGATTTCTTTTTCTTTAAAATTTACAATTGCAGGCTGCAAGGGAAGCAAGTGTACTCCAACAAGCAAAGGATAATCTTGAAAAACAAGTGGAAGATCTTGTGTTGCGTTTAGAGTCAGAAAAACGCTTGATGGTAATATTAATATATTACTGACTAAAATCTGTTGGTTATGTTTTTTTTTCCAGAAATATTAATCATGTATTGAATGTTAAGAAGTTATATTATTTAAATTGACAATTAGATTACTTATAATGCAGACTAAGTTGGAAAAATCAAAAGATCAGGAAATTGAGAGAGTTCAGAAATCCCTGCAAGCCATGCAGAGGGAAGTTGATAAATCAAATGCCTTGCTTGTCAAGGAACAGGAGTCTGCACAAAAATCAATAGAAGCAAAAGATAAAGAGATTCTGGAATTGCGGAATTCCCTGAAAGCCATGCAGAGTAATATCGATGAGACAAATAACTTGCTTGTCAAGGGACGGGAATCTGCAGAGAAAGCAATTGAAGAATTAAAAGAATCAAAAGACCAGGAAATTCAGAGATTTCTGGATAATGTTGATGAAATAAACACCTTGCTTGTTAAGGAACGTGAATGCGCAGAGAAAGCAATTGTAAGATTAAAAGAATCAAATGAGCAGGAAATTCTGGAATTGCAGAATTCTCTGCAAGCCTTGCAGAAAAAAGTTGATGAAACAAATGAATTGTTTCTCAAGGAAAGTGATTCTGCACAAAAAGCAATTGAAGCAAAAGATAAGGAAATACTGAAATTGCAGAATTCCCTGCACGTCATGCAGAATAAATCTGATGAAACAAACAAAGTGCTCTGCAAGGAACGTGATTCTGTACAGAAAGCAATTGAAGAGGCAAAAGAAGCAAAAGACCAGGAAATTCTAAAATTGCAGAATGAAGTCAATGAAACAAATGACTTGCTTAGCAAGGAACGTGATTCTGCTCAGAAAGCAATTGAAGAAGCAAACAGAACAAAAGATCTTGAAATTCAGAAGTTGCAGAGCTCCCTGGAAACCATGCAGAGTAAATTTTCTGAAACAAATGCCTTGCTTCTCAAGGAAAGTGAGTCTCTGCAGAAATCAATTGAAGAGGCAAAAGAAGTAAAAGAACAGGAAATTCAGAAATTGCAAAACTCCCTGCAAGAGACACAGAGTAAATTAGATGAAACAAATGCCTTGCTTATTAAGGAACGTGAGTCTTCTCCGAAAGCAATTGAAGAAGCATCGATTGTCAAAGAAATTCCAGTTCGTGTGGAGGATACAGAAAAGATTGCTAGTTTAACTACAGAAGTGAAAAACTTGAAGGTATTGTTGGTGATTAGAGGTGGTAATTTAACCTGTTCGCCTATGAATAGTCTGATTTGGGTTGTAGTTTATTCCTGAAGGGCCATATGGGTCCATTAAAAAAATTTGCTTAAGGGAAAGGTTTCGAGTCACCAAATTGTGTTTCTGATGCTTTTCAGCCTCCTGAATTGTTTAAAAAGTTCAGAATGTTACTGTAACAGAATAAAGTAGTTTTTGTAACCGTATTTAATGCACTTACTATCAACAAAAAAAAGGGATAGCAAATGTTTGTACCCAACCTGCCACGCCTGTTCCGACCCACACTAAAACCAACAGTTTCAACCTGGACCTGTTTTTATTAGTTACCAAACCCGTCCGACCCACCTATTTTGCCACCTCTATTGGTGATGGTTTTGTCAAGGAAGTTGTTTAATATTTTAGCTTCTTTAGACTGAATGCAAGGGCATCAAGGACTGTTATTTATTCTCCTCTCTCTCTCTCTCTCTCTTCCTCTCCCTCTATATATATGTGTGTATGTGTGTGTGTATCATTGCCACTGCATATAAATAGTCTTCCTCATGTACTTATTCACGTGCAGGTTTTATCTGAATGGGAAAGACAACGGGCAGATGAATCTGAAAAGAAGTTCAGTGAAGCTCTGGAATCAAGTGAAAATAAGCGGCTGAAGTTGGAAGAAACTGAAAGAAGAGTGTTTCAACTTCAGGAATCTTTGGATAGGTATCATTGCTTCAAACTGCTTCGTATTTTCTAGTTAGAACTGCGACTTTGGATAAGTTAATCTAAACGAGTCAGGAATATAAGGTCAGTTCTAATATTTTATTAATTTAATGCAATACTACAAGAAATTTATATAGAACATAAGTTCAACCCTAGTTCTCCTGTTGGTATAAGCCGGAATTTATTTTTAAAGTAGTTAAGGTGATTTTTAATCTTACAAAGAGGATCTATATCATGATCAAAATAGGTGACCTTGTCACTAGTCCCATAAACCACTTATGTTGATGAAACATTTAAATTTCATAGTAAACAACTTTTTGGTTTTGATATTTTCATGAATAGTTTATCTCAGTTGTAATTAGTCAATTGTAATTCTGACAGTTGAGTATTCTCCTTATGAAATTAGGTTAGAGGACAAGCTGGCTGACATAGAGTCACAAAATCAAGTTCTTTGCCAGCCTGGTTTATCAAAGCTGCAAAAAAACAAGTTCGAGGAAGGGCACTCAAGGTCAATTAAGGTATTCATAAAAATTGAATTCATGTACCTTCTTTTTCTTTTTCATTTTTGTTCAATGAAAGAGAAAAAGGTTTTTTAGCAAGTTGATAAATTATTACTCATTTTTGTATTTTTGTAAAATTGTACTAGGATATTCATAGTTCTTCAACACACTCAAGAGATGCCTCAGATTCAGATGAGAGATTAAAAAAACATGTTGATGAGAAACAGGAATATCATGATTTGCTCACTCGATGTATTGCACAACGCCTAGGGTTTTCTAGAGGCAGACCAGTTGCTGCTTGCATTATATACAAATGTTTAAGGAAATGGCGATCATTTGAAGTTGAAAAAACTAGCATTTTTGATCTAATAACCCAAGCTATAGGCCGAGCTATTGAGGTACAAATCATGAGTATCTAATTGTAATCATCGCCCCAGTATATTCTAATATTCTAAAGTAAGCTACTTATTTTGAATAAAGACACAAGACAACAGTGATATTTTAGCCTATTGGTTATCCAATGCTTCAATGTTACTGTTGCTGTTACAACGTACACTGAAAGGTAGTGGCCCTGCTGGAGATTTACATCACCGTCGATCAAGATCAGGGAAGAGGACCCAGGTAAATAAAAATGGGCTGGGTTGGCTGGTTGGGTAACAAGTTAAAACAGGCTCGATATGAAACGGGCCAATTTAAGCATGGGTCGAGTTGACATGCAAACCCTTTTTTGCCACTTTTCTATTTTCTTATAAAAATGAATTAGTGGATTTTTGAGTAATATTATTGCAACAATAATAACATTGAATAAAGGGTTTTTACAAGGTTGTACGCATTAAAATTACAATTCTAGTGACTTTCAACTTGTATGACCCGCTTAATCAGTTTCTTTGTTAACTAGATTTGGACCTTTTGACACGTTTGAAATAAAACACAAACCAAATGGGTCCATTCACAAATAAGAAATTGCTAACTCTGATTCTTGTTTCAACTCCAATCACACAACTTGGATCTAGAATCAAAGCAAAAATCAGTAGCAAAGATAATCAAAATGAGTCTCTTCAATTCAAAATCTTGGTTTACATGCCCCAGTCCCAGTCACTTGTTATCTGTTAATTTCTTAAAAATGGCTTAAATTTTTACAAAAAAGTTTTTGCGGGTCACCCCAACAAAACCCACCTTGCCTGTTTTACCCACACAGAAAAATGACTCTTTTCAACCTGAATTCATTTTGACCTGTTACGCACCCCGCCATCCCTGCCCATCTTGTCACATCTTATTAGAATTATAAATCTTTAGCCCCAATACTAACTTCTAGACAAGATATTTCTTCTTATTTCACAGAGCTTTCGAGGAAGTCCTCATGGTGTAACTGTTTCTTCAATGGATGGTGATTCAATGGGTGGATCTGACTCCTTTCGCTCATTTGAACCCAAATACCCTGCTGTTCTTTTCAAGCAGCAACTGACAGCATATGTTGAGAAAACATTCGGGCTGATACGTGATAACTTAAAAAGAGAAATATCTCCATTGCTTGGGTTGTGCATTCAGGTAGTTACTGTTATATGTGGCAAAACAGGCTGGTTGGGGTGGTTGGGTAAGGGGTTGAGGTCAAAATAGGTACTTTTGGTATGAGTCAATCATGTTGGCTTTACACATTCGAACCATTTGACCAGTTTCTTTATGAGCTTTTTTTTATTTGATCCAATTGATAAAACATAACCCGGATCCATCCATTAATAAGTAAATGACCCAAAATTTCCACCTCACTTAATACATTATATCAATTCAGTACTTCATAATTTTTTTTTTCTTTTTTCCTCTAAAATCTTGTCTAAAGAACTTAAGTTTTCTACAAAGAGTTAAGTGTGTCAATTGTGAGTACAGAAGGTGTACTGTTTCAGTTATAGTTTAGTATTTAGAATAAAATGGTTTAGGAGGTTTTTCACACTTTGGGTTTCTTCCAACCAATTTGACAAGTTTCTTTATAAGCTATTTTTTATTTGACCTGTTAACGAGATCAAACATAACCCCAATGGACCTGTTTACAAGTAAACGGGTCAAAATTGTCACTAATATCAATTCAGTACTACTGAGAATTATTATTTTTTATGTTTAAATTAGGCACCAAGAATTTCCAGAGGAAATTTACCAAAAGTGGCAGCTCGTGCACTTGCAGATGCTGCATCTCATGAGATTTTGCTTGCACAGTGGCAAGGGATTGTTACCAAAATTGGATGCTTGTTTAACACGTTGAAGGCTAATTATGTATGATAGATTTCATTTTCTGAATATGATAGTAATCCAAATTCTGAAAACTTTGCTAATTTCCATCAAATATACATCTTTGTAGGTGCCACCATTTTTGATTCGCCAAGTGTTCACTCAGATTTTCGCTTTCATCAATGTCCAATTATTCAACAGGTTTCATGATAGCAAAGCTGCATCCTGTTGAATATTTCAGGAATCAAAGCTTGTTTTTCTGATTTTTAAATTAAATATGATTTCTAATATTAATTTATCTTTACAGCCTTCTACTGAGACGAGAATGCTGCTCTTACAGTAATGGAGAATATGTTAGGTCGGGGTTAGCTATATTGGAACGTTGGTGCCTCAAGGCAACTGAGGAGGTAAACCTGATGCATATTTATCATTTATTTTAGAGGTGGCAGTTTTGACCAATATGTAAAGAGAAGTTGAATCTAAGAAGGAAATGTTGACCAAAGTTTACTCTTAATGCATACATGATACAACCTCTTAAATCTTTTTATTAGAAAAATTAGAATAGTATTGTATTAATATAGATTTTGTACTTGTATACAAACCAATTATTTATAAGAAAATTGGACAAAAAAATTACTTGTTTGACCCTGTTACCTGACCCGCCACCTCTAAATTCTATTCCATCTTTTTATTCTTTCTATTGACTTCCAAGAAGTCAAATCTCAGTATGCAGGATCGGCTTGGGATGAGCTCAAGCACATAAGACAAGCTATTGCTTTCCTGGTATTGTGTTTTAATCTTTAATTATTTATAATATTCTTGTATTTATTTAAGAGGGATATCATATTTTTAGTAACCAACTTAATTTGGGGAAACACGGTATCAAATAAAGAGAAAAACATCTGCTAGTTTTGATCACTCGTCTTATTACTAATTCAAGATCTATATCTTGGTGCTAGGTTACTCATCAAAAGCCAAGGCTTAAACTGAGTGAAATAAGTCGTGATTTATGTCCTGTAAGTTTGAATTTCCAAGATTTTGTAGATTAATAATTATATTAATTATACATATTCAACTGTTGGTATAACAATTGATAGCATGCAGATGCTTAGTATACAACAATTATACAGAATTAGTACAATGTATTGGGAAGACAAACATGGCGCACATAGTCTTTCACCAGAAGTAAGTCTTGCTTTGATTGTGTACAATTATATCCATATATGTCTGTTTATGTACAAAGCATGGGTCCGATGCTAACTATGTTGGCGAGTCTCGGTCCCGGTTAAGCCCATTATGAATGCTTGAAAATGAGCTTTTTGGGCCCTGGGGATCCCAACTATTCTTATTTATTTCAACTTTTTTTGTTTTTTTTTGTTGCCTCTATATTGTAGTTGTATACTAATATATAGTTTGAAAGTGGGTTAACTTTTAAACTAAAACAACAGATTTAAAACTTGAAATATATAAAAGTTAATTACATGAAAAGTTAAAAAAAAATTTAATGGTAGTATTATTAACAATTATTGTTTTATTGACTGTGACTAAGGGGACAGGCAACGGGTCTAACCGGGCCTTGTAATCAGCAGTAACAGGGCTTTTAACTAGAATCGACCAAACTAGGACCATTGGGCTCAACCAGACCCAAGTGGACCAAGATTACCAAACTGTAAAAAGCTAAGCATTTGTCGATTGACAGGTTATTTCCAACATGAGAATCATAATGACCCAAGATTCAACTAATGCTGTCACCAACTCTTTCTTGCTCGATGATGATTCAAGGTTGAATTTATGTTATTAGAATAATCTTTTTTTACTGATATATTTGTCCCCAAACTACTGCTTACACAAGCTGCATGAGAAAAAATGGATAGGTTGGGTGACATTTTGTTATGAGTCGTGCTGGGTTGACGGCAAAAAGGTTTATTTGCTTTAAAAACACCGTAAATATGTAATGTATAAATATGATTACAAAGCTATATTATTTCAAAACATCTAATTTAAGGAGGCTGTATCCATTAAAACTACACTTTGGACGTCTTTTAACCCGTTTGACCTGTTTTATTTTTAACTAGTGCTTTTCATTATTCATTTGACCTTTTACAGATAAAACACAACCCAGTCAACTCATTTTGGGTTTTTCTTGTTTTTTATCTTGTTTTCGTGATTTAAACCCTTGATTAGAAGAAGTGGTTTAGTTGAATGAAAGTCATTTAACTTAAAAGTTGCACTAATTTGATGTGGATGGCATTATTCCTTATAGTACTAGAATACATTTTATTTTTGTGTTATGCACTGAATCCTGTCATGTGGTGCAGCATACCATTCTCCACAGATGACCTCACTAGATCAATGGATACGATCAGTATATCAGATATTGACCCTCCACCCCTTCTTCGTGAAAGCTCCGGCTTCGGTTTCTTAGCACCGCGTTCTAACTTTTAAAGATAAGCCTTGCAAAGTTAATATTTAGTTGATGTATGATATTGTAGTCCATCTGTGTAGGCCTTAGGTTTTGAACTTTCATTGTCAGACCTTCCATATATAGTATTGCCAATTTTGTAGTGTTAAAAAGTATTCTTGTAGTTCAATCAAAGTTTTTTAGTTATGCTTAACCTGTTGTATTGTAATCACATAAACCATGTTTTGTTAGAATGCTAAAGTCAAACATCAAGTTAATATAAACCGTTCAGGGATTGTATCAGTAGCAATTATCTATTAGTAATAAAGTTGTTTAGTAGTAACGCGTTGTGTGGTTGGAAAGAACTTTATGATTACTAGACACTAACCCGGAAGTAAGTGTTGACGATGAGCGGGGAAAATTGCCTTCGATGGTATGTTAGTACTGAATGGAAGTTGATGCCGATAGAAGTATAGTTACGACTGGTCGAAATTTACTGTTTACAGGAGTTACAGTTGTAAACTGTCGATAGAAACTAGTTAAAACTGATGGCAGTAGTTACTACTGATGGTAGTTGTTGTTGACAATGATAAAATATTATATTTTATCTTTTGTTTAAGAAGCTGTTTGAGGAGTTTGATTCAATTCATTTATTATCTTGTCAATTTAAGTTTTTGATTCATTTGTTAGTCCTTTGGTGCGTGAATATGAATATGTTCAACACCCTTAAACACAGTTCTCAATAAACTTGGGACTTGTATTTTTATTGTATGTTTACACTAACCCCATTAGAATAGACAAATACTTATTGACTAATAGTTCTCAGACCCTTTTTATCGTTTTTCTTGAACTAATCTTAAGCCGGAGACTCTTAAATTTGTTCATAATAGGTTTTCGATAAGACCTGTTTGAATGCAAGCCCGGCTGAACCCACTCGAACCCGATTCATCTAAGACCCTTGTGAGTTGTTTAATTTGACAAAACTCATGCTTTCATCCCTAATCACTATTAAAACATTTTTAATACTTGAAATGATCCTTTTTATAGGTGTGAGTCGTCCCACTTTTGGTGGATATAAAAAAAATTGTTAAAATTGGATATTGTAAAACTTGGTGATTAAAATGGCTAAAATGTATTCTAACGAATGGAATATTTAAATCGATTTCTAAAATTTCTAAAAAAATGTGAGAACAATTTTCTTGTTTGATTTATTCTCACTTGTTATCTAACCTACATGTTTTCACATGTTAGATATCCGTAAGTTATGCATTATTTACAAATTACTAGCATATTTAGAAATCTCATCTATTTTACATGATATAGAATATAATGCATGCATATGGTACCACACGAATTAAAATTCAATTTATGGCAACAAAAATCGTCTCATGTGATATATCATGGAGTAAATGAAACAGTCATATGTGCATTAATACGGCAAGTCGTCTAGTAAATTACAATATAGGTCAGTTTAACAGTTTTTGACAATCACTCTTTTTTATTCAATGTTTTAAAAACTTGTTTAGGCTAAGAAATGGTTTAACCGGTTGCACCGGGTTGTACACGACGGTTCAACCGGGTTGACTAATTAACCATATAATTCCATAAAAATACAACTTCAGTCTTCAACTCAATAAATAATCTAAAAGTATATGATTTCGCAATAAAAAATAATCTAAAGTTAATCCATAATAAAAAAAAAAACAATCATCCAAAAGCATTCAATTTTCAACAAAGTTTTTTTTAAAGTGTGCGTTTTTTTTTCATAAAATGTGTCTTAGGTAACTGAGCAATTATTTAAACGTAAGCAGAAGCATGATGGTTACACGATTTTTTTTTCTAAACTGGGTCGTTAACTTTTTTTTTAAAAGGAATTGAACAATTTTTTTTGTTTTAAAGTTCAAACTTAAAACTGGTACAACGGTATAATCCGGTAATACCGGTGTTCATTATTAGAATCGGACTCGAAAAACTCAAAACTCGATTTCGAATTCGGATCTCAGGTTCGTACTATGTTTTTGAAAATTCAAATTCAGTAATCGAATTTCAAATCCAAAATGAATTTGTGATTTTCGATTCGATTTGGAATTCGAATTCAAATTATGCATTTTATTTTTGTTATACACACACAAAAATATATATATATATGTATATATATATATATGTATATATATATATATGTATATATATATATATATATATATATATATATATATATAACTATAAAAAGGCTTCTAAAGACTAAAACTCTTGATTTACAATATTTAGGCCTGACATGGAAATTCCAATATTCAATCCACTAATGTCCAACACAATAATAAAAAATCTATGGCCCTAGATCAGTGACTTAATCTCTAATTGGCTAATCCTATTCATATTGAATGGTTGAACGCTTGAGCCTAATATCTAACACATCGCTATCTATCGTGCAATCGCCACACATAAAGTCGTGAACCCTAATTATTGAATAGCCGTTGCACAATCGCCACTCGTTCGTCTTGCCGTCCCTGTTTCTTAAATTCAATTGAGCCACATACTCACATTCGTGCAAAATATTAAGTCCAATTTTACTTTCTTTAGTATTCGATTTTGATTTCATTTACTTTGTTTTTTTGTTTAATCGTGTTTCTTACTTTATCTAAAAGAGTTTCGTTTTCATTTAATCTTGTTTCACAGCTTCTAATAGAGTTTTATTTTCAATTCATATTATTTTTGTAATTTGGATGTTACCATTTGAATATTTTAGATGTAGTTTTGGATGTGCTCGGTGTTCGAATTAGATTTGAAAAACTTGAAATTTGATTCGAATTCCAAATTCGAATTCAGTAATCGAATTTAAATCAAATTCGAATCCATCTTCAAAAATTCAAAATTCGAATAATTCGAGTAATTGAAATTCAGTTCATTGAACAACCCTTGTATTAGTGGTAAGCTACTACTATCAACAATAACTTGGTCGCCAGTGTTAATTTATTGGCGTCAGTAGCAACTTGGTCTTAATAGTGACTGACATTAGTGACAATTATGCGTAAGTAGCAACTATGAGGAGTGGTAACTAGGTCATACGTGGTAACTGAATTACTGTTGAAGTGTTTTTCTACCAATATAACTGAATAACAATTGTCAGTTATAACCGCTAGCTATCATACTATTTCATGCAGAGTTAACGTTCTATTCTGTTAGTTCACCGTCTATAATAGGACGATCTTTGGTCTATTTTTAGAGATGTATTTATATACGAATTTCGGTACATTTCTCATAACAAAATCCCATATATGTGTTTGTCTTCTTCGGTTAAAATGTTTAGAGTACCACCAAATTAAAATTGCTTTAAATATGTAATTCAAAAGACATCCAGAACTTTCCAAACTATAAAATCTATATAATTATCCTAACATGAAGTATAAACTTATTATATATGTATAACGTAATGGATTATATACTTTGACGCTTAATAATATATACTGTGGGATACAAAATGACATAGATGACAAATCTCATTGCTAATACATCACTGATTTAATGAAATAGTGATAATAGGTCAAATCTCTTTTGACATGGTCAAAAGGGGAAAATAGATTTAAAAACGATAAAGCATAAGAGGACATATTATTTACTATAAATTAAAACAACATATTTTTTATCATGCAAATACTTAAATGACACGTTTGCATATATAAAACTTTTAAGCCAAGATTTTGAGAAAGCATTAATTAAGTCGTCAAATTTAGAGAAAGATTTTGAGAAGCATTATTAAATATGATGTCACGTTTTATATATTTTGTATTTTTCTAATACGCTTTATAAAGTTATATTATATAATATTATATTATACGTGGTATAATTATAGATGAGGTAAAAATAAGATGAAAGATTCAGGTTTTGTTTAATGTTTAGACTACTTTATGGATTTGTCCACTACTCTTTTTGAACTATTTTTATAAATTTTGTTCTTCAAAAAAGTCAAGAAAAAACTATGTAAAATACAAAAGATAAAAACAAAGGAAGTAGGTTCCTTATTTTGTACATATATATGCACTCTAATCCAATGTTCTTTTCATAATTTATATCTAAAAGCTAGGGGTGTTAAAAAAAATCCGAATCCGAAACCGAATCCGAATTATCCGAAAATCCGAATCCGAATTATCCGAAAATTCGGATATCCGAAATTTCGGATATCCGAAATTCGGATATCCGAATTTTCGGATTCGGATTCGGATAGTGATTTTCGGATATTTCGGATAGTTCAGATATCCGAATATCCGAAATATTATATTTATATATTTTTTTTAATTGTTTTTATTATTTAAAAATAAGAAAATTTGAATCAAAACCCGATATATTATATTTATATATTTTTATATGTATATTTTCTAATGTTTTTTAAGGTTTTTAATTGATTTTGTAATTTAAAAATATTATTTTTATATAATTTTTTTTTTTTTATATTTTCGGATATCCGTTTCACTATCCGAATCCGTATCCGAAAATTTCGGATATCCGAAATTCGGATATCCGAATTTTCGGATATCCGGTTTTGAACACCCCTACTAAAAGCTAAAGCCAGAATTTTTATTATTAATTTATTATCCATCATTGATAATTAACTGCTATCATCCAAGTACGGAATTAATAGATAGATTAGTAGGAGAGGTAGCAATTAAACAAGCAAATTTGATGATTAATATAAGTCTGTAATAATAGAAAAAAGAACATGCAAAGGAAACACATGCAAGTTCAATAATTTCATACATGAATGCATACATACATTTATAGAAGAAAAATCAAATACAAATTCTATAAGTTACAGATATAGATGATTTATAGAATGATTTACGAGTAGATTATATGCTGTCCTAAAAAAAAGTCAAATACAAATTGATTTTATGCTAAAAAAGTGTAAGAATTGATATGGATAATATGAAGTTTTAAATGATTGAAAGGGCAAAATAAAATAACTTCAATTGTTGATTTTTTTTTTAAAAATCAAATAAGTTTTATATATTTTATTATTTTTAAAAAATAATTATATCATAAAACAAAGAATTTTATTATCTTTAATTTGAGTATGATATTGCTATATACATAACTAGTTTAGAATCTCGTGTATTACACGGGTTTAATAAATATAATGTTAAATACGTAGTAATACAAAATTTATGTTTTTAAAACCTGTGTAATACACGGTTTTTTGAATAAAACCGTGTATTACACGAGTTGAATAAAATATAATGTAATCTATTAACACATACACTCTTCAAAATGGAACAATATGAATATGTAAATATATAATTAATTTTTTTTTATTTAAATCCTAGCTGGTTATAAAATTGTTTCAGTTTGTAGAGTTTATAAAAATATGAGTGAACAAATTAATTGATGATAAACGCAATTTTAAATTTAAAAACATCTAGATAAAAACTGAAACAAATAATAATTAATTTAGTTACCTAAAATAGTAAAATGATTATTAATAGGAGAGAGAGTCGGGAAAATGAGAATGAGAAAACCTAGAATTGTTACAAGTGTCCTTATATTTTACTTGTTTATTATATAAACATATATACCCCTTGAGAAAATACATGTATCGCATATTATACTATACGCCTAGTCATCCGGGTAAACCCAATGACGAAAGGCCACCCACGTCTGTGAATGCAAACAGCGCTGGTGACCGGCTCGCCCACCATTTCAAGGGAAATCTAACACCCGAAGACCCACTGTGGTAAAACCTCTGGCCCACCTGAACATATTACACCAAGTGAGACTTGAACTCATGACCTCCATACATTGGAAGGCTATGGATTGTCTACTCCAGTGGCGAAGCTTGAAGAAAACCCCCGGGGGGGTCGGGATTTTTTTTCCTATCATGGGGGTGCCAGAACTATAAAATTTTCACCCGAATACATATAAATTAACACTATTGAGCAAAAAATCGACCGAATACGTATAAATTAACACTAGTGAGCGAAAAATCGGGATGGGCCGGGGCCCATCCGGGCCCCAACAAAGATTCGCCCCTGGTCTACTCCCAGACCAGTTGATCTAAAGCTTATTGTAATCTAACTCCATACATATATGTATGTTAATTTCTTTTTACTGACACCTAAGTAACTTCGTTTAATGTTTTCATGATGTAATTATTGCGCTTAAAAAGAATTCAAAATTTTTAATTATTCTAACACTGCTTATAAACATATAACATATATTAGGTTGGATGTTGGAGACTTTTGAGCATATTGTGGGCATTCTTCCGATTGCCCATTATTTCTTGATTCTTTGGAGACTTGGCAAGTTGGCATATTGTTCTTCATTGACTTTGTCAAATTGTTTTGGATTAGAGCCAACAATCGTATAGACTTGCCTCCATCCCATCGAGCTCGATTCAAGATATTTTGGTCTATCCGTTTATCTCTTCCTCAAGTGAAAAAGAAGAGCAAGCTAATTCATCATATTTTTCTTATTACTTTTTGGTGTATTTGGATATCAAAAAATGAAAAAGTGTTTCAAAGCAAGACGATTTATTCTTCCAAGATTTTTTAGGATATCAAGACTGTCATTTTTATGGATAAAAATAGAGCGGCAAATAATGGTTTTAATTGGTTAGATTGATGTAATTTTAATCTCATATTGTAAACTGGTGTTAGTTTCATGATATTTTGGTTAGGATAGTTGCTTGTTAATCCCTTCCGGCTTTGTTCCAAAAAATATATATATATATATATATTCGGAACTAAAATATGAATTCTTTTAAAACCGTCCAATCTTTTTTTATTATTTAACATATTTATTTTTTGTAATGTTTATGCCAAGTCAAACAATATCTATTTTATTTTAATTAGGTTAATGCTTTATGTGTATTTCTCACATATTTGTAATTTTTTTTCACTTTCTTATTTATATAAAAAAGTTCAAATAAGCAGAGATGTAAAAACACGTACCTTTTTTCTTTAAATAATTATTATTAATTTATATTATAAACAATATCTATTTTAATTTAATCAGTTTAGTGCTTTATGTGAATTTCTCCTATATGTGTATTTTTTTTTCACTTTCTTATTTATATAAGAGTTCAAATAGGTAAACACGTACCTTTTTTCTTTAAATAACTATTATTAATTAATATTAAAATCACGCTCCTTTCTTAAAAAAAACACGCATGTATTAATTAAAATGCTAATTAGTTGTGTAGTTGGATTATGCTGTGGGCATTAGAAATTAGAACTTGACGCCTTCGTCACATGAACTAAAGTTGTTAGTCCTCAAGTTGCTATGTGTTTTCTTTGCCGTCGCAGCCACATTATTTAAGTTTATGTACTTTTTTCTTTAATCAAGATATAATATATATATATATATATATATATATATATATATATATATATACAAGGCCGGCTTAGAGGGTGGTGCGGCAGCACCGAGGCATATTTACGAGTGGGGCATAAATTTAAAAAAATTATATATATATATATATATATATATATATATATATATATTATAAAAAAAATAAAAAATTAAATAACTTATAAATTCTGTAAAATTTTATAAAATTTAGGGGTAATTTTTTTTTAATTGAAATCCAACCCAATAATACCCAATTTAATAGTTATATTCAACCCAATAATACCAAATGAGCCAATCTTTATGTATTTATCTCATGGTCCATCCCAATTACACAAACCCAATTACACAAAGCGTAATTACCTGATGCATGCGATGAAGGCCTCCCGACTCATTTAGGTATATAACTACTAACTATATACTTTTCTATGGTAGTTTTATTTTCTTTATTATTATAATTACAATTATCGTCGTATTATTGAATTTTTTTTATATACGTGCATATTGAGGGGGGAATGAGGGCATTTTTTTTATATCGAGCACGATACTTAATTTCTCGGGGATGGCCATGTATATATATATATATATATATATATATATATATATATATATATATATATATATATATATATATATATATATATAAAAGTGCAATGTGATTAATTGGTATTTTAACAATTATTAAAGGAATAATTAAAGATTGTTTAATGAGTCAAATAGCATTTCTTTGTATATGATTAAAGACAAACACTAGTTACAAACTGATAAATCTCTTTTTTCAGAAACTAATTAGAATGTTAGATGAGGTATATTAAATGTGCAATGAAATATAAATTAAAATACTCATATTTTAGAGGTGACAACCTAATATTCACATTGTAACTTCAGTTTCATTTAACTTCAAAATTAATTGTGTATATATCTCATCTAGATACTAGATGGATACAAGCTTTTCATGTTTGTAACTCTATTAACAATCGCGATTTGTAGATTCGTTACGAGTGTATGAAAGATAAGTTAGTCATGTTGGTAACTCGATTAATACTCGTGATTTGTAGATTCAATACGAGCGTGTGAAAAACGAATTACTCAAAAAGCGTGCATGATCGAGTTGAGGGATGTATAATAAATGTCATAAAAATGCATAAGTTTTTTTATAAAAGCCGGATATATAAAAGAATAAACTTGTTAATATAAGACCAAGTCTTTGTCTTATGTTGTTTTCTCCCACTCTAAAATCTTCATAGATATAACCCTCTCCTCCAAATCAATTTACCATTTCTATATAGCATCTTCAATTCTACTCCTTTCTTAATCAGAAGATACATATATGTAAACTTGAAGCTTTTTCCTACATCCATGGAGTCCATGGGTAACCATGAAGATCAGCTCACAAATTCAATTGAACAAGTTGATCCACATGAGCAAGATGTCGGGCCAGTAGCTAGATTATACGAGTGCATATTTTGCAGGCGCGGATTCACCACAGCGCAAGCGTTAGGTGGACACATGAACATCCACAGGAGAGAGAGAGCCAAGAGTAGGCCTAGTTATTTGAGTAATAATAACTCAAATAAAAAAGAAGATCATAGTTTCTATGCAAACCCTAGATTCTACCATCCAGTTTTCGCAAGCTGCCCTCAAACTTCCAATACTCCTAATAATCAAGAGGGAGACGTTCGTTACAGGACATGTTTTTCATCCACTTCAAGTACTGCACAGCCGGTAAACCATGAAAACAATCATCAAGATTTTCATGGAGTGGTCAAAAGTCCATCAAGGGAGGAAAAGATGATGAGTTTAAGCTTACAATTTGGTTGGTCACATGGAGAAGATGATGATAGAGAATCAAAAAGAAGAACTGTAGGAGGAAGTGATGAAGATGAGCTTGATTTGGAGCTTCGGCTTGGAAATGACTACTACAAAAACGACCATTCGTGACCGTGATAAAAACCCTATTTTCAAGTTCCCAGAATGTCTTTTTGAGACAACTTTGGCAAAGGAAACTCAGGATTTACGGAAGGTAGAAATCTTTGTTGTTTTCCATCAAAGTTAGGGTTTACATGAGATATATATCATCACTTTATGATTCCTTTTTCTTCTTTTTCTACATATATTCATGTGAATGATCTTTCTCAGAATGTCTAATAATTAACTGTATGTCTGTTGAAAAGTAGCTACTGATTTGCATTGGAACCCTAATCAGAATCTACCAAATGCAAGAAACCAGTGTGAAGATAACAAATATATCCATCAGTTTTGAATTGTCCTTTTCTTTTGTAATGGTTTAGATTTTCCTAAACCTTAATTAATTAAGATTTGTTTATGTGAGTATTAAAATTAAGTGCGCCTAAAACCTAGTGAGGTGACTTCCTGATGACACGAAAATAATTACATTTTGAGTCATCATATCTAATCTGTTTAAGGACATTTTAGTTGACAGGTTAATCCGTATAATAAAACACGTCTACCCGTTTAAATTAATACAAAAAATATGTTTTACAAGGTTAACCTACCAACTCGTTTAACCGATATATTACATCTCACTTACAATTTGATAAAAATCCATTTACTATCAGACTATCCGTTTAACTCGTTTTAGATAACTAATTTACACAGAAAGTGTCTATGTTACATGATTTTATGTATGTTAGAAATTAAAGTTTGGTGTCTTAATTTTGACACAGGTAAAGATATGAATGTGTCACCCCTACTAAAAACTGAATTAAATCACTACAAGATATTACCCTATCCCGACGATAATATGAACGTGTCACCCCTACTAAAATATTAATGGTGATATTTCATTGTTTTACACCATCTGTTTCTTCTTTCAAAGTTAGTTATTTTAACACTAAGTTTAGAAAATGATAATCATTAATTCATCGTCACTTTTTTTTACCAAATATATGAAACATGTTGTCCCAATTATCCATAGTTGCATCCAAAAGCACCTTATCTTAAATGACCTAGATATATCATAAATCCTAAATTATCCTTTGTATGCATAGAAATAGAGACATGTTATGTCATGATTCAGTAATGCATGTAAAACAAAAAATAGAGTATATACAGATTTTTTTTAAGATACCTGCAACCAACCAAGTGTATATTGTTTACTCATGTCCTTTGCATTGGCATTATAATTACCACCAAGGATCTTGTGCTTGTGTATGTATTAAATTCATCCATGTTTGGATAACTTGAAATAAAATTCTTTTTCTACCGTAGAGTATAATATTCTGGCTGGGAGTACAATTTTTTAGTCTTCAAATAAAGAGTAAAAAGTTAAAATATAACCTAGCTAACAAAAAAATAAGAAATTTAGGACCGAAACATATGACCACTTCGCTATGTTTTAGTTTTCATAGTTATGTACACATCTATCATCTATACTAAACAGGTGCCAAAATATTTTTGGGCATGTTACGTTATATCTTTTTGTTACACATGTGTAATTAAACTTAATTTTTTCTTCTTTTTGGAAAGGTAAATTTCTTAATTTATGTGAGAGTGAGATTTAAACACATAACTTTCTCAAACTTTGGTGTTCCAATGATAATTAAACTTAATATTGCAGTTAAAAAACTTTTTTAAATTTTGTAATATACAAGTTTCCCGCTTTATCGCACGGGGAAAATTTGATAGTTTAATTTAAATGTAAACAAATTATGATTTGTTATTTATAAAACCCAAATCGTTTATATCTTAATTAAAAACTAAATAACATTATATTATAAAATACTATAAAGTGGATAAAAATATGGTAAAAATATTCTATAGTAATCACAAAATGAAGTAGCACATATTATTGGTTTGTTTTCTCAACACCTTTAATCCAAAACTAGTTGCAGATAATAACATACCCCCTGAAATCTGAAAGTAGAATCATTTATATGCTTGATAGTAAATCGTTGGCTGTAGTGGTCATCTATAAGTTTTTATGGAAATAATGAAAGAGAACAGGATCAACTGAAGTTGATTGGTTCAGGTCAGTTTCGAAAACTTGGAAAGAATAAGAACAACTCGGCTTGCGGTTAACCATCGACAAATCAAACCCAACCTTTTACAGGTTCATACCAACGTGCTTCAAGTCGCTTTGATTAGAAGAACCACCATGACAAAGACGCATGTCATTACAAACATCACAAACCATGTGAAGCATGAAGTCTTGAAACCTTGCAAGTATATGGCCGTAGCTTGTGTATTGGCTCGCCCCGTGCTTGCTAAACTATGCTCAACTGCCTTTTCAGTTGAATCAAGAATCTGCACTCAAATTGAACTCAAGTTTTGATGCCAAAATTGAACAAATAAATAAATAATTTTTTTGAAACTGGAGTATGACTTGTAAAGACTTACCCTTTCTGTATTTTGTATGGATTTGTTCATCTTAAGACTGTTCTCTTTGAGATGTCGTGCCAAAACCACCATTTCATCCGTCAAATCTTCTTGAAGCTTCCTGTCCGAGTCATTCCCAGGTTAGCAGAGGTGGCAAAATGGGCGGGTCAAGTTGACCACTCCTGAACTTTTATTAATACACTTTGGGTTACTTTCAACATGTTTGACTTGGTTCCTTTTAGCTATTATTTATTTTACCAGTTTGACCCTTCAGAGATGAAGCAAACCCGAATCGACCCATTCTTATGTCAATGGGTCAGATTTGACACCTACTTTCAGGCATTGAGTACCTGTGTTTTGTTATGTGTGTTTGTGCTGCAGCATCCAATTTGACAGGAGATGAATCAGATGAGTCAGAAGAATCTTGGCTTCTGAATGATGACGAAGGTCTGTAAAATGAATACGAATAAACATGATGGGGATCCAAACCATGAGATAAAACTCAAAAGCTAAAATCACTAAAATCATGTATTTTATGCTTACACAAGTCTTCTTCTTAAACCTGGGGAAAGGGTAATATTTTCTTCTTCTTTTTTATTAATATTTTCCTTGACAGACGTATCAACTCTAAGCTCACGGAATGCTACAACATCCGACTGCCAAAAATGTTTAGAAAAATATGATTCTGTACCATCTGAAGTCTATTTAAATACTATATATGTGAAAGAAAATATAATAAATGAACATACCACAGGGCTAGCCAGTTTTGCTGCGATTGTTTCAATTTTTTCCGAGTAATCACTCACCAAAAATTTTGAAACTCTATGGGCACAAGAGGAAGATTATAAGTTATAATCCTACAGGGTGGGGGTGTTTGGATGTGTGTTTTGAAAGTGATCATGTGATATTAAACAATCCGAATTAGAAAATCAATTGTAATAAAACGAGTTCTTGAATCTGCTGCTTCAAGAAGGGATAATCAGACGTTTGAGTATTTGAAAATTTCAGATGATTTTAAGCTATTTTAAGGAACTAGAAGATGAAATGATCCAAAAAATTTCCTCAAAATTGACCCTTAATTATGACTTCAAAGCACAATAATCATATATTTCTTAGACACCATAATATCAATACGCGCGTGAACACACACACACATACAAACTAAGGAAATGTAAAGAAACCGGGCCTCGGTAATCCATCTGAAGTTCGCTCTAAGGCGATTTGTTCCAGCTGTTCTCTTAAGGTAGCAACATACTGCAAAACAATTCATGTATTAGCTCCACAGTTAACAATGTTTAATGCCACCAACAGCGTTAAAATGAGCAGCTAATTAGCAATGGTTTTTCAAAGTCAATAATTTGTAAAAAAAATATATATATTTTTTGGAGTTAGCAGGGGCAACCTCTCTGTCCCCAGGAAAGAGGTAAGGTTTTCCACCATCAGACCCTCCCAAGACCCTACTAATAGCTTTGCTATGAGTGTGATTATACCGTGGACGTTTGGTTTGGTTTCAAAGTCAAAATTTTAAATCTACATTACTGAAGCATTTTATCAAACAGGTGGTGGGCACAATTCAGGGTCAAAAAAGTTGATAAATTCAAACAAGCAATGAATTTGAACCAACATCTTCCACATCCACAATTCACGTGATTCCTAAAGATCTAAATTGAAATTGAGATTAGCAAGAAACTATTACCAATGTTTAGAAAACATACATGCAGAAGTTTCGCTTTATTTTGTTGTTGTGGAGCAGCTGCTAGCAATCTTTTCAGATTGATTTCAGTTTTACTCAATCCCATCCTGAAAGAAATCCTACAAGATTCGTTTTATAAATGGTGTAGGAAACAGAATTTTGAAATTGAAAAAGGGAAATTGTTTATGATCAAGACATCGGATCATCGAAGAGAAGGTATAATGGAAGAAGATATTGATCCAGGCACCTTTAGGGTTTGGCCGGAAGCAGTGTTCTTTGATTCTTGGTCGAACGGTTACTCGTATTGCCATCGGTTTCGGATTTCCTCCGATGAGTAACTAACCGGGGTATATTTTTGGTGGTATCTATAAATATAATTATTACTTAACCAAAAAATATATATTATAACTTGGAATGGTATAGAAACTTGATTTTTAATCCGCGCGTTACGGCGGGAGGGTTATATTTTTTTAAGACTTAGGTTTCGATGACTTGTACATTGGTATTAACCTCGTGAAAAAAATTTGCGTTCAAACATTAAGAAACAAAAATTAAGCTTAAACGTATGTAGAAACAATCGTGTCGTTACGGCAGGTCTGTTATGAACAACATAGTGTTAATAATCGGCGCTTTGCAACGGGTTGGCATGTCTCAACGACTCGGTTGTAAACATATAACCAAAACATAGGTAATATATTGATGTCATAACTATATATTCTGAATTTTAAAAAATATTAAGTATTTTAAAAAAATAGTGAAAAAAATAAAGTTTTTCATTACTAAAATTTGGAAGATTAAACTTGCCACTTTAAATAATATTAATAACTAATTTTATTAAGTTGGTACCTCAACTCCCATTAAATTTATTAGAAAATGTATATTGCTTGACATACGTCTCAAATCCCAAGTTCTGACCATTTAAATTTCATTCTTGTTTGGCTGCTTCTGACCCACACATCCTAGCTACATGACAAAAGCTCGCACATATGCATACAGTAAGTATATCTATTATTTTTGTGAGATATCACTACTCACCATCATACCTATTGTTTGTATTAATAATACGTATGGGGATCATTTGACTCCGAGTATCGTTATCGGTACCGATAAATTCAGTATGTTATTCGATATCTATTTTTTCTGAAGTTTGGTATCCCATTTGATCATGTTTTATTTTATTTGATCATGTTTTATTTCTTCCATATTTAGGAGTATTATTTTACTGTATAACAAGATAATTATAACTGTATTACAGATCACGGAATCAACTCAAGTTTAGTCAACATCTAAAAAACATTGATTTGTCGCCAAAATTCAAGAAAGTAGAGTCAAGTTTGATCAACCTTGATTTCCATCACACGATAATAAACCTAAAAATCATACTAGATAAATATAGGATTATACGTGCACCTCTTATTACGACATAAATGTATGCATAACTCGTGTTTTCGGTGACAGTTTTGGAGACTTTCAACCGGATGTGATAGTAGTCTTTGTAATGTTTATTTCAACTACTCAACCGACAATAATTTTAAGTGGCCAAACTAAAAACACGACGAGGTTAACGGAGTCCTAAACCCCTTTTAGTTTTATGTAGTGAACATTTAAAGTTAAAGAATGTAACTTTGACATTTCATGACTTTCTGAGTATAAGCAACATTCTTCAAAAGTAAAAGGACCAAATAAGAAAATATGAGAGGGCTTTAATCCTAAGCTAAGCTATAACGTTAGGGTTTTGGTAATCCGATCAACGGACTTCCATAGTATCTCCGGTAGGGTTTTGGTGATTCAATCGCTCCACTCGTTTCTCCATTTTCGAATCACAGCAAGCTTTAAGCTATTATTGAAAATGGCGGTTGACGGAAAGTCGTTCGAAGTTACTCCCGAGACTGAGAAACTTCTATGCGAGCGATTATTGGATCAAACGCAACCAATTTCGGAGCGGTTCAGAGTCCTCTTCTCTCTCCGAAATCTTCGAGGTCCTGCCCCTCGAAATGCTCTGATCCATGGTTTACTCTCTCTCCCTCTCTGTGCGATAATTCATGTGGTTCTGTTCTTTATACGATAAATCGTTTGATTCGGAGATTATTAATTGATTATGGACTGTACTTGATTATGATATACAGAGTAGAATTGATCATATTACTAGTTTTACCCAGTAACTTGTTGAAAATGGTGATTTTATAAAGAGTATTATTGTTTTTTTGAAGTTTTTCTTCAATAATTAGGTTATGTTTTGATTGGAGGAAGATGAATACTTGAATACCTCTTACACAGCTGATTTTGCCTACTATGTTTCATGGAAATTAATCAAATTTTGTAAAAAAGTAGTTTTAGCATCATAAAAACTCACTATCTTGCCTGTTCATGCCATTACATGAGGGTACGCCTGTAAACAAACTGAACGAACACGAACTAGTTCGTTTAACTTTAACCGAACAGATGAACAAACATGAACACTTAAATGGACGAGAACACTTAAATGGACGAATTTTTTTGTTCGGGTTCTTTCATTAAGATAATGAACATGTTCGTGTTCGTGTTCGTTTATGTTTGTTCATTAATCATCTAAACTAACGGTTCACGAACATTACCTAACAAACGTATATGAATGTAAACTAACACCAATTAAAAGTAAATGTGAATATCTAAATTAAAGTCTAAAACAACATTATCCATACATCTAGCATTTCAAAAGTAAACAAAGATATGAAAATATGAAAATCAAATGGATTTCAAAATAATATTAAATTATTAATAATAAATAAATTTGAATGAGTATTTTAATGAACATAGTGAACAACACTGTTGTCAATAGCGACCGTAGCGGTCGCTATAGCGAATAGCGTAGCGAGGCGACGTAGTGTCGCTACAATGGGTGTAGCGATAAATAGCGGAAATAGCGGCATTTTTGTTTTTTAATTTATCTTGATAAATATAAAAGGGAGCCCAAAGAACGCTATGATGATGATGATGATGATGAGCCGGAATATGAAGATTTAGATGATTTGTGCCAAGTATTTTAGCTATGTTACTTTATCGCTACAAAATGAAATAACGGTCGCTATTTATCGCTATTCGCTATTAACAACTATGGTGAACAAATATAAACAAACGTAAATGAACGAACATAAACGAACGTAAATAAACGAACATAAGCGAACGTTCACGAATGTAAATGAAAGAACGGGATATGTGTTCATGTTCGTTCGTTTAATTAAAGGAACAAAAATTTGTGTTGGACAAACATAAACGAACTTCCTGCCGAACGGTTCACTTAACTTTGGTTTGTTTACAGACCTACATGGGGGGTAAAATCCATGTTTGAAGTTGTCAGTCATCTTTTTGTTCACCTACAACTGTATGTGGAGCATGTAGATGTAGTGCTATGAGCCTATGAAAGTTATTTTCTGTTCATATATGGTAGTGTGCTTATTTTATGGAATACTTGGTTTATAGTGATGTATAATTTTGCTCATGTACCGACAAAAGATCCTTCAAATCTGTTGGCACATGAGGCGGCTTTTGCTTTGGGTCAAATGCAAGATGCAGATGCTATTCCTGCTTTGAAGCTTGTTCTTAATGATCTTTCTTTGCATCCTATTGTACGCCATGAGGTTGACTTCTCACCCACATTTTCTTTCTGTTCTTTCTTTAATGTAATTTACCAGCAACAGTTATTATGTTTAAAAACTCATGTCTTGCTTGTATTGCATACGTATGATCAGGCTGCAGAAGCTCTTGGTGCCATTGGTTTAGAGAGTAATATTCCGCTTCTGAAGGACAGTTTGGATTCAGATCCAGCACAAGAGGTTCGGGAGACATGTGAATTGGCTCTTTCTCGAATTCAGGGGCTGAAAAATGTTGGTGAGAATAATCAAAAAGCCACACTAGAGGCATCACCATTTCTGTCAGTTGATCCAGCTGCACCTGCTTCTTGCTCTTCTGTAAATGAACTAAGGTTTGTTGCATAATATAATATGAATTTACCCCTCCTGCTACCTTTTTTGTCAGAAATATATCACCTAATAGTAACCAAGTTTCTTCACTATTCCACTAAAGTCACTCAAACTTTTTCTAACTACAAAACCACTGAAGTTTCAATATTGTTCTATTGTTGTGAAATTTTGTATAGATATTAAAATTAAGTGACCTAAATAGAAGTTGTTACCCCCTAAATAGATAGCCCATAAAAAAAGACATAAAAGTGCACACATCATGTACAGACCTCGCATGGCCTAGGCACGCTTTTTAAAACACAAATACCTCCTATATGGTTTATTTTAAGATCTAGATTATGATTGTAATAATTTTTTTAATTTTATTTGTATTATTATAGTTAACACATGCATCATTTATAATTTATAAAAATATTTTAAAATGAACTGTACCAAAACTGACCCACTTTACCATATACTCATTTTAATCCATCACCCAACCTGCCCATGTTGCCACCTCAAATCATTATTAAAAAGATTTTTTAGCATTGATGATAAGCTGGTGGAATTTAATTTTATACAGGGAAATCATTTTAAATGAAGAAAAAGGCATGTATGAGAGATATGCAGCACTTTTTGGACTCCGAAATCATGGAGGTGATGAAGCAGTTGCTGCCATAATAGAATCATTAAATGCAAAAAGTGCTTTATTGCGACACGAGGTCCACAATATAGATTTCTTTTTTTTTCTAATTTCTTTTAACCTTGTATCCATCTTTTGTGAAAACTAACATTATTTCTCGGATTCAGGTTGCCTATGTTTTGGGGCAGTTGCAAAACAGATCAGCTTCAGATGCACTTTCCAGAGTACTTAAAGATGTGAACGAGCATCCTATGGTTAGACATGAAGCTGCCGAGGCTTTGGGTTCCATTGCAGGTTTGGTTCTAAACCTTATGTTAAATTAGATTCATGTGATATGATGTAATTGTGAGAATGTGTGTAAAATAATCTAAATGGGCCGGGTAATGAGTCAAAACAGGTTTTTAGGGTCTAAACGAGTTGGGCTGGGTTGACTAGAGATGCTTGTTACTAATGACTTGATAAATTGTTTTTGTAGATGACCAATGTATATCTCTACTTGAGGAATTTTCCAATGATCCAGAGCCGATTGTTTCACAGAGCTGTGAAGTTGCTCTAAGCATGCTGGATTTTGAACGATCTGGCAAATCATTTGAGGTACTTGAAGATCAATTTTTTCTTGTTTTATGCGAAAATTGCATCGTTTTTGGAGTGATTGGTTTGATCTATGTTGTTTTCTGCAGTACCTCTTTATGCAGGCACCTCAATTGCAGGAGGCAACATGATGGTTTCACTTGTATTTTTCTGCCATTGGATACTACTTGACTTGCATTTTGATGGGAGTTTTGAAGAATGTATTCATGTCATTATTGTGTTAATTACAATTATAAAATAAAGTTCAATTATTATAACTTTTTGAATAGAAACACTTCTTTCTTGCTTTTGTATATGGTATATGCTCTCATTTATGTAAGAAATTATAAATTTTATATGAAAGTAAATTCATACAAGTGGAAAATGGTAAATTCTAAACAAGTTATAAATTTTATATAAATATATTAAGATTTTTTTAAGTTAAAAGATAAAAAAATTAAATCATTGTTAGTAGTTTGTTTAATTTCACTCGTTATAGAAAACATCTTAGCATGTAATTGTCACTAAACATTTGGAGTTAAGTGGTGAAGCTTCCCTTAAGGTCAATGATTCGAACCTTACGTGCGATATATTGATATAAATTATTAGAGGCCCCCCTCACTTTAGCCCTTTGCATTAGCATGCACCCCAGCCTTAAGTATGAGGCCTCTGAGTAGACAACTAGGGCTTCGTTATCATCTGGTAGGGTCAAGACTGGAACTTGAGTTAAACTTTTATTCGATTCTAGAAAAGCTTTGTTTTGATCTGTGCCCCAATTAAACTTTATTCCCTTCCTTGTCTGCTTAGTTAAAGGCATAGTTATCTTTGAGAAGTCTAGAATAAATCTTCGATAATATCCTGCCAAACCTAAGAGGCTACAAATCTCTGAATGCGTCTTAGGAGGGTTTCATTGTGTGACTGCTTCTATATTAGCAGGGTGTACCATAATTCCGTTAGGATTGATAACATGTCCTAAAAACTATACCTTACGCAGCCAAAATGCACACTTCGAAAACTTGGTATAAAGTTTCTCCTTACGTTAACGTCTCCATTACCTCACGGATATGACATGCTTGGTCTCCCTCTCTTTTGGAATAAATCAGTATGTCGTCGATGAACACAATAACCGACCTATCCAACATTGAATGACACACACAATTCATCAAGCCCATGAATGTCGTGGGATCATTGGTCAGGCCGAAGGATATCACTAGGAATTCATAATGTATGTATCGCATACAAAAGGCCGTTTTTTGAATATCTTCCTCCTTCACCGTAAGTTGATGATACCCGGACCTGACGTCAATTCGGGAGAACTAGTTTGCTCCTTGCAGTTGATCGAACAGATCATTGATTTGAGTAACGAGTATTTGTTCTTTATTGTAAACGTATTCAGTTCCCGATAGTCGATACACATGTGCATGCTCCCGTCCTTTGTTCTTAACGAACAAACCGGAGCACCCTAAGGCGATATGCTCGGACGGATGAATCTCTTGTCGAGTAATTCCGGTAGTTGGGACATTGGTTCCTTCATTTTAGACGGAGCCAGACGATATGGTGCCTTGGCGACAAGCTGGGCTCCAGGTAGTCCGTCAATCTGGATTTCAACCTCTCGATCTGGTGGTACACCAGGTTGATCTTATGAGAATACATCTGGAAAGTTGCACACCACAAGTACATCTCTTAATTCTTTCGTATCCGTTTTAGAATCAATCACTTATGCCAAATAGGTGCCACATCCTCGCGTCATTAGCTTCTCCGCCTTGATCTTAGAAATGATTGGCAACACACCACATACTCTGGGTTGTAGTTCGGAGCCTTGAGATGGATCATCTTCTTCTTACATATAATCTCAACTTCGTTGGCAGATAACCAATTCATTCCCAATACCATGTCAAATCCATTTGGAACAATCTAACGGAGAATTTGTGATCTTCTAGCTCTATACGATAGTTGTTTAAAGTTTCTGCCAATGTGGGGCTAGCCCACTTGGTAGAGGCATACGCCTCTTAGAGGGGAGGGCACAGGTTCAAACATGGGCAATGGTGTAGTTTAGGATTATTGGTGTAAAAGTAGAGTAGGAGTAACGTTTGGCGTTAAAAAAAGTTGTTTAAAGTTTCTACTATCTTCGTGGGTCTATCAATAGAAGTTTCTACTTCAAAGATCAAGTCTAATACCTTAGTTGGTCGTTTCAGTTTAGGACAAAATGTAGTAGTAATAAAACTCCTACTCGCACTGGAATAAAAAAGTACAGTTGCAAGAATATCATTGAGTATAAATGTACTTGACAGGACATCAGGGTTCTCTCGTGCCTCCTTCTGAGTGAGTGTGTAAGCTCTTGTCTTGACGCTGGAGTTCTCTTCCCTCTTTCCTCCAACACCCCCATTGTTACCAGATCCTCTTGCCCTTGGCTTCTTATGGTCCTTGCTAAGATGTCCATGTCCCCCACAACTATGGCACTTATGAGTACCTGGACATTCACAAGAGTAGTGCCCCGACCTCCCACATTTGAAACACAAGTTCATCCCCACTCTATATTCGCCCCAATGCTTCCTTCCACACTTCTTGCACACTTCATCCTCATCCACTTTTGTCCTCTTATCCTGTGGACCGTAAGTGTTCCCACCAGTGCACTTTCTAGGATGAGTCCATGTCCTATTGGGCTTTTTAGGAGTTAGGTCATTCATGGCTAGGTCATCATACACAATTCCATTGAGCTCTACCATCGATTCAAAAGTCTTCGGTGTATTGACTTTCACAAAGGTGGGAACTTTCAAGGGCGGCCCCTAGTTTTTGCATTTGGTCCTTCTTTTTTCAGGGGTAACAAGACAAGGTACCAACCTTGCCATCTCATTGAACCTAGAGGTGTACTGGCGGTGAGTCATGCTTCCCGCCTTCAGTTCAAGGAATCCTCTCTCTACCTTATCGATTTCAATATGTGGGCAGAACTTCTTAATCACCAGCTCTTTCAAATCATCCTTGAATGAGTGCGCGGTGAACTTAACTGCTTGAACCCCGCGAAACTCACTGATCTCGATGGAGGCCTCCATTCTTGTTATCCAGTCAAAATTGGCAATGCCTTAATTTTTTCCATCAACTAGTAGAGGGTCGCAACCTCAGAATGAATTGTAGTAGCAGCTGTGAGCGGGTTCGTCTTAATCCTTATCACCCTCCTCAGTAATTGTTGCTCTAGCGCCAGGGTTTTTAGTGGTTTCTCGGTTTTCCGTTTTCATTACTTCAGTTAGGATAGCTAGTAGGGAGGCTTGCAAAAGTTGGTTAACCTCACGGGCTAGAGCCTCCTTGATTTCAAGCTCAAAACTGAATTGTTCCTCATGCTTCCCAACTGATGGGGTTCTAACAGTTTCATCACAGTTCCTAGCTGCCCGAGTATGAAAGCTATCTTCATCATTTTGCCTTTGATTAACAGGTGGCCTACCATGACACCCGATATGTCCATCGCCTCGACTGCCACCTCTTCTACCAGCCATGACAGACTAGCTAAAAGGTAGGCGGAAAAAAAAAGCTAATGTCATCATGCTAGGTAACAATTTAGAACACATTAAGTAAGTTAAGTTGTTAATAACACTAGTCGTATGCAATTAGCCATTACTCTACCTTTTGGTTTCTAGTTGTTCCCTTTCATGAGTAACATCAAAGTTCACAAACTACACTGCTCTAAATTTTCAAGGATTGTGTCTGCAACACTTTTAGGTTAAACTTAATTTACATATCCATGTGTCAAAAATCTTGTAACAATCAAAGTGCAACTTAATATACAAGACTTCGACTTTTGGTGTAGGAATGATATAAAGGATAGTGCCAACAACATGTTGATGATTCGTGGCGTTGAAAAACCACATGATAGAATTTATGAGTGTATATAATATGCATATATTAAAAGAAAAAGACAGAACTTTGATGGGGTTGGATTTAAGATTAGGTTCCATTTGATAGATTCTTCCTAAATATAGGAAGATGTGAAAAATATGAACAATTGACAAAGAGGAAACGCGAAATTACAAAGTTGTCAAAATGATATGGTTTTAGATGCCTTTGATGGATTAGATGCTTCTACTATTTTATTCTTCATCCAATTGGGGTTGACTCTATCCTTAGTGTTATCTAGGAGCCAACTTCTAGGAACTTTAAGGATCTTTGGTACTTACTTAGTATCGATTAAAGCCCTACCAACATCTTGTGTCTGATTTTCGTGTGTATAAATAATGGTTAGATCTTCGCTAACTTAAAACATATGAGTAGCATATGATACTTGAAAGGCAACGGCTTACTTTAACATGTTTTAACGATTTTGAAATATACAAGAGAAGAAAATTAATCAAAGGTCTATTGAGGTGCACAAACTTGGAGATGTTGTCAAGACAGTTTTTTTGTCTTCTCTCCCTCAGGGACTTTCGACTTTTTTGATTAGTCAAAAGTCTGAAGTCCTTGAGGATTAAAGACAAAAAGATGTTTTGAATTTTGATCTACATATTTATGTTTACAGTTGATACGAATATTAGATTGTTTGTCTTATATACTAGTTATTTGGTTTTTCTATTCGATTTGTTTGATAAAAAATTCTTAAGTCATTTTTTTTATTTCCTATTTTCTTAACTATAAATTTGTAGTTTTGCAATAAAAAAAATATTTCTTTGTAATGATAAATTTATTCGTTTTAGAAAATTACTAATTTATTTTTTTTTTATGATAAAACACTTTACAAAACAACTATTATAAAAAATAAATGTAAAAATTATAGATGTATACTTTTGAAAAGCAGAATAAATATATTTAGTTCTATAACTTTGATGAATGATATCCTTGATTTTCTTGTGTATAAATAAAAGTTAGATCTTCGCTAAGTTAAAACACATTGATACTTGGAAGGCAATGGCTTGCTTTAGCATATTTTAACGATTTTGAAATATGCAAAAGAAGAAAGTTAAGCAAAGGTCTATTGAGGTGCACAAACTTGGAGATGTTGTCAAGACAGTTTTTTGCCTTCTCTCCCTCAAGGACTTCTGACTTTTTTTATTAGTCAAAAGTCTGGAGTCGGATTGAAGACATAAAGATTTTTGAATTTTGATCTACATATTTATGTTAACGGTTGATACAAATAATAAACTGTTTGTCTTATATACAAGTTATTTGGTTTTTCTGTTCGATTTGTTTGATAAAAAATTCTTAAGTTGTTTTTTGATTTCCTATTTTCTTAACTATAAATTTGAAGTAGTTTTACAAAATAAATATTTCTTTGTAATGATAAATTTATTCGTTTTAGAAAAAAATATTTTAGAAAATTACTAATTTATTTATGATAAAACACTTTACAAAAGAACTATTATAAAAAATAAATGTAAAAATTATAGATGTATACTTTTGGAAAGTAGAATAAGATATTTAGTTTTATAACTTTGATAAATGATATCCTTGATTTTCATGTGTATAAATAATAGTTAGATCTACGTTAAATTAAAACATATGAGTAGCATATGATACTTGAAAAACAATGGCTTGCTTTAGCATGTTTTAACGATTTTGAAATATGCAAGAGAAGCAAGTTAAGCAATTGCTTGGTCTATTGAGGTGCACACACTTGGAGACAGTTTTTCGCTTTCTCTCCCTCAAGGACTTCCGACTTTTTTTATTAGTCCAAAGTCTTTGAGGATTGAAGAGAGAAAGATATTTTGAATTTTGTTCTACATATTTATGTTAAAAGTTGATATGAATATTAAATTGTTCATCTTATATAGTAGTTATTTTGTTTTTCTATTTAATTTGTTTGATTAAAATTTCTTAAGTGTTTAATATTGAATTTTGATCTCAGGTACCTCACCTCAACCACTTGGGTTGAAAATTATTGGTGTTTAATATTTTAGTGTAAACTGACCCATTTTAACAATGTATTCCAGAGAAGTTAGCGGCTTCCAGTAGCTTGGGAAAAGACAAGCTATGAGGGCGTCGGCAAGGCTTTTGACAAGTTGATCTTTTGGCATAATTAAATTCTCATGTAATGGCTTTTGTTCAAAAACAAAATTGTGTAAATTCCAACTTACGCCCCTCCTCGGGTGCCTGAGACTCTGGGTGTGACACATATCATGCTCTGGTTGGACCACATATTTGAAAGATAATGAATCAACTTCAGCACTCTTGTATTCATGATCAGCTAAGGCTTCATTTAAAAATATGACTACCAAAAGTGCTCATTTGAGGCAATTTTTATGTTTTTGCAAATCACAACTCCTTGGAAGTACTGTTTTCTTTTAAATATGTTGTATTGAAGTGTTGGGTTCATTTTAAATCCTTAATCCATCGATACTTGATATGTTGAGTGTCTAGCTTAATAATCTTCTATCTAATCTGTTTTCTGCATCATCCCTTTATGCATATGCACCTCAGTTGCAGGAAGCAGCATGATGGTTTCACTTCATTGTGCTTTTCTGCCATTGAATACTTGATGTTTGATGCTGTTGTGGGCTTAACTTGATCATTGGTGATGTTTTCAATCTTTTAAAGCAAATATAAAGCCGATATCCGACTCCATATGCTGACCGCGTTGCATCATGAACATATAACTTTATAAAAGTCGGGTTCTAGTGAACATGATAACATATTGGCTGTAAGACCCTGCTGATTACTTACAAAGTAGATTTTTTTTATCATTGGGTACATCTTTCAACTTAATTAATCAGATCACTTTGTAGCAAATCTTTAAATGGAAAAAAATAAAAGATATTACAAACAGTTTTGTAACTAACATCAGACATACCAAAAATAAATGTTTCGATATGATCATATGAATACTAACCACATTGCTTCATCTACTTAATCACTCATCGAATATTCGGATTAACATGAATCTTTGTTTTGTTTGGCTAAGATCTCTCGATTATCCGTTTGTTGTATTGTAGTTGTAGGTTCATTCGCTCGAATCACTCCTTGCTTTTGTATATACTCCCATTTATCTTGAAACAAATATAAAAACCCAATGCATACAATTTCTGCAGTGAAAAAAATAACCCAAGGGGTTATACTCCTTGATGATCTCTTATGGTATGCATGTAACCCTGTGTACACGTTGATGATCCCGAGTAGAGAAACCGTTGTTCCTAGCAACCAATGTGCAAGAAACCATATACTTCGATTTTTACCGTCTCTGTAACAAGTAGAGGTGTCAACTTTGGCCCATTTACTTACATATGGTTCGTTTTAAGTTATGTTTTATCTCTAACAGGTCAACCAGATTAAACTTAGGGATTTGCCTTTAAAAAAAATGGGTCAAACGGGTCGACAACAATAATCTTTTCTATATACTTTATCTAAGAATATGGATCAAAGTCAAAAAGTATTTCGCTATTTTATGAAATTTGCTCATCATTTATTAAAAAGAGTTTGATTTATCTAACTATTCTAACCAGATTTAGCATATTAGTTCTTTATCTAATCTAGAAAACAGGATAAGAAAGGGTTTGCAGCCCCAAAGCCTGTTTTGACCCATACTAAAAATTACACGTTTTGACCCAAACTCATTTGACTTGTTACCCAACCGAACCCAACCCATTTGATCCGCCTTTTTTGGCATTTCAAGAATTTTTTTGGGAGTAAGCGTGTATCACCTGGATGGACGTAGAAGCCCGCTAAGTGCTTGCAACAGTACAAGCCCATAAAGGGCTACCCCTAATCTCCTATGCATATTGTTGAAAGTGTTGCTGAAATTCTTTACAGAAAGTACTGCTCCTGCTGTTACAAGAATCACTGACATGATCTGCAATAAATAAATCAAAGTAGTTTATTTTTTATTCTTCATTCTGTTATTCAATACCCTTAAAATACAATAAATTTAGAGCCAAAACATATTAAAATTTAAAACCAATATAAATGGCTTTTCTTTCGCTTAATAAAGTATCTATACAATCATTACAACCAACTCTAATTGCTCAATAAACAAACTTTGATCTTTATTAAAGTAGAAAAGTAGGATTATGATTCAATTAAATGATTAAAAAAACGCAGCAAATGAACCTGAGTAACAGCATGTATAAAGAACATGATTCTGAGCCTTCTTCCCTGCACTTCTCTGTTTGACAATCTGATGGTCAAAATCCCAATGGGGATCAAGAAACCCATTGAAGCCCAGAGGAGAAACGCGTGGATAATGATCTGCAACGATAATCGATGATCGTTGAGCATTTTTCTGTCCTTTTCTTTATGTTCTTTGGATGAGGTAATAACATATGGAAGTAGAAGAACAAGAAGAATGATGATAAAGTTTCTAACTTTAATGAAATATTCCATTGTTGTGTAGCTAAAAAGTATGTGGCATATGGGTGTGTTGTGTATCCTTTATTAGAAGCATGTAAGTAGGCTTGTGGGAAAATCTTGAATATTCAGTGGATTAATCAAGATTTATACTTCTGATTGAACAAAGTAAAGTTGAAAAAGATGTGATTTGAGATTAAACAAAAAGCAGTTGAATTTGCATGGGGAATGATGGTTTCTTGAAGGGTTTTAGAGTTGGTGTAACAAATAGACAAATGGTCCCAACTCCCAAAGTAAGATTAGAGTCACTTTTTCTAAACGAAAATGCTGGAATTTGACGCATAGCGGAAGTATAAAGATAAGAGAATACTCTTTGAAGGTAAATCGATATATTTCTAAATAAATAAAACCATTAAATCAACACGGGTAATTCTACTTTTAGCAGGTATTGTCATATTTTGAAAAGTCAAAAATAACAACCTAGTCTTCAAATTAACCGCCTAAATAAACACATAAACTAATAAATTCAAAGAATTACACAGTATTACTACAATAAAAACGAAATAAATAAAGATCGCTAACTTTAAGAAAAAATAAAATAGGAGCTCCGAAAACGAGCACACCGCCTGTTAGGCTGTTTTTGTCCATATATAAGGGCCTGTTTTAAGTTGGGCCCTTTTCTAGATCACTTTGTTTCTTTGGTAATATCAACTTTTGGATTCAGTACCACTCATTTGAGAAAAAAACTGTGGGTATAAAAAAATATAAAAATGGTACCAAATAAGATTAGATTGTCTCATGAGGGGTCACCTTTTTGGCTGAAAGAAAATGGTGGAATTACAGAGCAGGATTCAATCAATGTGTTTGAAAACAATAAGATAATGTCAAAGTGGATCTGTGAAATCCATCTTTTTTCAACTCACCCCACTAGTTGGTGCTCCAAAGTCCATACTTTGTTTGAATGGTTGTACAGTACAACCAATCAATGCAGTTGTTGATTTTAACTAGAATACCAGAAAACAATATAAAATGGTGAATTATCTTGTGCAGCTTTAGGGTTCTCAAATCTACTATTGATTGCATAAAAGTCACCTGTGGACCTTGTTCACCAATAGAGCCACTTATTTATGTTCAAACTAATGATTACTTTTAGACTCCATTAATCCTATGATTCCTCCACATGTGTCTTTTACTTTTTAATAATAAAAGTTACAAGTCGTTAAGCTGTTTATATCCAAGAAAAATAATATATAACAAAAGGGTTTTCTTAGATAAACTTTAAATGCAAATATGTATGTATAAATTAAGTCTAATGCTAATATTTATGTTTGATAGAAACAAGATCAATGGAGAATTGAAATAGAAACAAGTTCTAACCCCACACCATGGTCTTGGTTTGGATCCGTGAGTCGATTGCCTCATTTAACATTAAAATATGGACGAGGTTAACCAATTTGATGAAGTTTTGGAAAGCACGGGGACATGCAAGAGAAAAATAAACATTTTGGATTAAAGTGATCAAACCAGAGGGACGAAAATAAGAGTTTAATCTAATAATTATAATTTTCAGATTTCAGTATTAAATGATGAGAAAGAAGAAAAAAACAAATGATCCACTCACTTAACTTAAAAAACCAATGAAATTGTTTACCTTTTCTTAACAAGGATGACATGTTTTTCACATAATTAACTTTCTAAATTTGTGAAACGCAATGTTTTTTTACATAAATAAATCCCTAAATTTTACATTAAGTATACTAGCTTTACCATGTCCATGGATTTATATATGGATTCAATAAAACTCTAAAACTCTTGATTTATTTACCTTCAAATGTAATTTTCTAACTTATTTATTTTTATTTTTCTAAACAGCAAACTCATGTACACTTTAAATAAATCCACATCACTTATTTACGATGGAACTAGAACTAACTTCTATTTATTATGCAACTACTATACGCGTTAATTTATTCGCTTACATGTAATGTACACGAAGTTTCACGGTTGATTTATTTAATGCTTGTTTTGGTTTCCCTTTTCCTTTTAGCGGTTTGCTAGAGGTGGGGATGTGTTTATAAGGGTGGATACCCTTTAACCCTAAACTATCATATCCCTAAAGCAATATAAATTTGTCATGTCATTTTTACCATAAACTACTCCTCTCACAAAGGGTGGAACCCGTGAACCCCTAAACTACCCCCAATGTTTAAATTACAAGGTTTAAACACTCGAGTTGTAGAACCCGTGAACTGAACCTGAAGCCTCAACCCAAGTATGTTGCGACGGTATAGCCGCTTACCCGCACGAACCCGAGCCTCAACTGAGTACCACCCCTTCCACCCTGTACGTTTGTCTTTTGAAAAAAATATCAATGTTTGTTATAATAAACTTAAATGATATACAGTTTCATTTTCAGAACCATAAAGAATTTTGCTTAGTTTGAGAAATTTCTGATACAAGTTTAAATAATAACTTTTAACTACAAATGAATAAATATTACCCATAAAATGAAAAATAGAAATAAAAACAGGGTGAGGCTGTACAAATCATGGTTTCTAACCGATTCAGTTCCGGTCAGTGACGGTCAAAACTAATTTTTGAAAAAAAGCAGTTCAGGTTCGGAACTGGTTTATGAAGTGGAAAAGGATCATTTAAACCGGTTTTTAACCGGTTCAGTTAGGTTTTAACTGTTAATCGGTTTCCACCGGTTTTAAGAAAGGAGTTCTTAAACCGATATAAAACTGACGACTTAGGTTGGTTTTTTTTTTGAACGGCAACACTAGATATTCTAGGATAATTGGGTTTCCCATAGGCAACACCTAGAACATCTAGAGCAACCCACCACAGGAGGAACCCTCCAACTGGGTAAACCCTCTGACCTGGCACAAACCCCCTTTTTTGCTGTTGCCAGGATTCGGTATCAAGCCATCAGGCCCAATTTGACAATTTCTAAAACTCAAGGCCTAATTTGAACATTACATTTCACCCTTAACCGTTTTTTTTGGTAAATTACTTTTTTCTCCTTAATTTAATCTATTTTTTCTTTGAAAAAGATAATCACAAATCACATTCCTTTGAAACAGATATAAGACTGGCATACACAAATTCTATATATTTTAAAAAAATACTTTCTAAGTCTCTTGAATTTAACAAATGAAAACTTTCTATATACTTTTTAAATCTCTTGAACTTACGAAATGAAAATAAACTCTCTTTTATTGTTACGTTAGCAGTTTTTTCAAACATTATATATCAAATTTTCATGTATTTAAACCAGAGATGCACAGAAAAACCAGGATGGGAACTAGAACCCGATTTTAAAACCAATTTGGTTGAACCAGGTTTGGGCTCGAACCGAACTGTAAGGTTGAAATCGGTTTACAACCCTATACTTTGAAACCGGTCAAACCCAGTTCTTTTCCCCTCAAAAATTGGTTTCAACCTGAACAGGTTTGAGTCAAAAACCCGATATTGACCAGGTTTGGGCGAACCCGACCCGGTTTCAACCCGAACCGATTAAAATCCATCATCATATAATAGAGTCCATCAACTCAACAACAACCCAACAATAATTCAAAATCAGCCCAACAACCAGGTGGTAATAAGCCCAAGTGCGAAACAGAGACATTGAATTTTTGTGGGAGACGATTTATTACAATATTAGTTTCTTTGTTTGCAAGCAGAATTTTCGTTTCCATTCGGTCGACTTGAGTGTTTTCCATTGTAGAACAACCATAACAGTTACCGCATAAAAACTTACGAGCTCGATATAAATGCCATACTTTTTTTCTGTATTTGATCGTTTGTGAAAGGAAGGAAGCTGTAAAGGAGTGTATCAACGAACAAGAGATATCGGTCTATTGGTTCTGTAGGATTGATATCTCTCAAGAACTTGATTCTGTAATCAAATTATGTGGCGAAATCACACAATCTGATGATCAATCAACACAAACAATCACAAGAACACGATGTAAATCAAAGGCAAATTTGTATTGAATGAAGTTGTTTCGTACAAGTGCGTACTTTTACAAAGACGTTTACAAATGACGAACACATGCTATCTATTTATCACATATTGGCCTATACATTAAATTCTGGTATGTCAGGCTGGTATAACTAACTAACTAACTCTTTGAGTTGCCAGTTGTTCTCCGTAATAGATCTTCTAAGAAGAAACACAAAGTGGTCCGGATGAGATAACTTCTAGTCCGTAAGAACAAATTGTTCATCCGGAGTACTTGCCTTGTACTCTTGATCTTCTGTCCTTCTTTAATCCGGGACATATGTTGACTAAACAAGACTTGGACTTCATCTGGAATAATACTTGAACATTGAATGTCTTCAGAAAATTATCGAGAGTACTCTTCCTCCGGAGTAACTTCTTCATCCGGAGTAGACCTTACTTTTCCGGAGTAATTGTACTTGATGATATTTTGATAACATTAGCCTTGTGTTTGACTCTACATGTTACATAAAATTGAACGAATTGCTGAGAGTTCTCTTATTAATGTTTTTTTAACCGTATTTTGATCTTTGTGCTTTGTGTTTTTCTCTTGAGTATTATGTGTAGAAACGCCTTGATAAAATTAATAAACTAGTTCATTTTTATAGCAAAAAAATCATAACCATTCAACGATTTTCAATAGCACTTAAATGGGTTTTAATATCATTAAATTGTTCAATAACTGTCAAATAAACCTCATTTGCATTAACTACAACAGTTGGTAACGAGCCAACATGAAACCCAGTTGTACAACAAGTTAGCAGAGGGTTGTTCAACGAATCAAATACTCGAATTATTAAAAATTCAAAATTTTGAAGCTAGATTCAATCACTGATTCAATTCAAATTAGAATATAGAGTTTGAATTCAAATCGGATTTCAAGTTTTTATTAATCTGAATCGAATACTAAGCACATCCAAAAAATCAATTGATATTGAACACATCTAAAACATCAACAACTACACCAAAAAATATTAGGTTCACGTGTTAAAAATTAGTGTCCAAGACTTCATGGGTGACGATTGTGCAATAGATTAGGTTCAAATGTTCAACCTTTCAATATGAATAAATGGTTTAGGGCCGTTGATTTTTCAATATGAATAAGAATAGACGATTAGGTATTCAGTTTATATTCCATATGTATTCATAAACTATTGAAACCAATCAAATCACCCATGCCAAAGCAATTTGGCTGGTGTGAAATAGACGCAGTTCGATTTTGATGGTTTAACGGTTTAAAAAGTAAACTAAACCGACAGTTTAATATATAGTTTTCATTTTAGGAAAATATGAAGAAGTTATGTATATGTACTATATTAATGAACCCCCCATTTAAAAAAAATTAATACAAATTATACTTTAAAAATCGATTCAAAACCATTAAAACCAGACACTCCGATCGACCCAACAAACCCAACCAGTTTGGTTAGTGTTTTTTCAAAACCTTGGTTAACGATTGGGTCTAAAATTTTCATCCTGAATCGTACCGAGAACGCTAATAAATTTGACTTATGAAATTTTTTTTAAACAAGTTTAAATAGTTTAATTAATCAGTTTCAATTATTTACAAAAATAATAATATTCAAGAATCAGGGAAAAGGCTCATTTATTGATCATTCGCCAGTTTCACCGAACGAGAGTAGCATAACAGAGTGATAGAAAATGGCGACTCCCCCAAAGCCATGGAAGGCCGAATATGCAAAATCGGGAAGATCTTCATGTAAAGCCTGCAAGATCCCTATCGACAAAGAGAAATTACGCCTTGGCAAGATGATTGAAGCCACCAAATTCGACGGTTTCATGCCTGTAATTCACCCAATTTAACCCTTTTAGGTTTCTTCATTTTTAATCGTCTCAATTAGTTTAATGCTAATGTTTAATTAATCTTTGTTTTATACTCTTCTACTGGTTCTACAATTTTAGGGTTTTTTTTTTAATGCCAAACCCTAGTATTTATATGAATCTGGTTGTAAAGCTGACATCAACATTGTTCCATATTTGCTATGAAGTTGAATAGGAATTTTTCAATTTATGTTGACATTTTTAATTTATTTTGAAGCAAAGATGTAACCCTTTTGACTTTCAAAGTCAAAGCATGTCTCACTGAATGGAGGGGTCAATGTGATTATTTGTGCATTTTTACAAACTAAAATGAAATTTTGCATTTTTAAGAGTATAACTATAATGGTTATAAATATTGTATGGATTGTTGAACAGATGTGGCATCATGGTCAGTGCGTACTGAAGAAGGCGAAGCAAATTAAATCGTATGGATTGTTCTTACTTTTGTTTTTTTGATGCTCACTTTATTTTAAGAACTATGTTTTCTCATTTTTTTTGTTTTGTTTTTTAGTTGTGATGATGTAGAAGGCATTGAAACGCTTCGTTGGGAAGATCAACAGAAAATAAGACAGTATGTTGAAAGTGGTGGAATCGGGTCCTCAAGTGCAGCTGCTCCTTCTGCTAATAAATGCGCGATTGAGGTTTCAAAAACAGCGCGTGCTACTTGTAAGATCTGCAGTGAAAAGATTTTGACAGGAGAGGTGTGTAATTGCTTTTAAGAGGTGGTAAAAGATGAGCGGGTTGGACGGGTGGGTAAGGGGTCAAAAGGGGTAAATTTTGTTAGGGGTTGGGTTGACCTGAAACTTTTTCTGACCAAAATTTTATTTTTTTAAACAGTTAATGTGGCAAATATGAATGCAAAAATCATATTTTTCAATAATAATTAATAAGTTACCTTTTTGAAGGACTTGGGAGCTTGTATGCTTTAAAAATACACTCTTAACGGCTTTCAATCACATTTTGTACAGGCCCGGTAGTTCGGTACTCAGGCCAGGCTGACCCAAAGCAGTTTTTGTCCATTTTTTTTATTGTAATATGATCATAATTATATTATTTCAATAATTATCTATTTTTCTGAACGATTTAGGAGTTTGTTTGCATTAAAAAAGTACACTATGGTTTACTTTCAACCCGTCAGAGTAAAACATAACCCGAATGACCCATGTATAAGTAAAAGGTTTGAAATAGGCACCTATAATTTTCCTTCTTTTTCCATTGTCATTGCCTCATTGGAATGAACTACTGGACTGAATTTCTAATGGTTAATGGTTATTTTCTCAGTTTTATTTTATAATTTTTTATGGGTAGGTTCGTATATCTACTAAGCCCGAGGGTCAAGGTGCTAGAGGCTTAGCATGGCATCATGCTAAATGTTTCATGGATTCTTCTCCATCTACTAAACTTGAAACTTTGGATGGGTGGGAAAGTCTGCCAGATTCAGCTAAGTCAACCATTGGCTCAATGGTCAAAAAGGTTACAACCACCAAAAAAGGTAGTGCCAAATTTAGTAAAAGGAGTGGTTATTTGGACATCCTTTGATTTTATTGGGACATCCTTATACGGGCCGTATAGGGCTATACGGGCCGTATAGGGTTCATTAATTACCAGTCAATCATTGGTTAGTGCCTCGTACATCGTACCTATACGGCCCGTATAGAGCTATACGGGGTCGTATAAGGTGTACATTTAATGCTGATGAAACCCTATACGGGTAGTATTTGGCTATACGGCCCGTATAGGGGTTGTCCAACTACTTTTCAGGGTTGTCCAAATAACATCACCCTTAGTAAATAGCAACATACTATTAGTTCATTTATAACTTGTGTGATTTTTTATGCACTTTTGCGACCATTTTTGCTTGTTCTTTCCGGAAAAGACGAAGTGATAGAGGAAAAGGAGACTGTAAAAGGAAGCTCTAAGCGTAAAGGAACCGTTGACCGTGACCAAAAGTCAAAGATGGCTAAGACTGAAGACAACAATTCAAAAAACAACAGTTCAGTGGACTGTGAATTGGACCCGTCTAAGTTGCATAAACTATTAGAGGCCCAAACAAAAGAATTATGGGCTCTTAAAGATGATCTTAAAAAACACGTATCGACATCAGAGTTAAAGGAAATGCTGGAAGCTAATAATCAAGATTCATCAGGATCAGAACTAGATCTGCGTGACCGTTGGTAATTTTTTTTTTCTATCAACTATTTATAGCTTTAAATAAAAAAAGCCTGAAAATTTCTTTGGTTACCCAACTCTTCGTAATAAAAATCAGCTGTAAAGATCCTATTGATTTTCTAACTATTAAAGCATACATAGTATCTTTCATGGTGCGTGTCAGTGACATTGGGGGATCTAGGATTTAGTAGGCTGTAATCCACCATAACAGTTTTTCTTGGGAATACAGTAAAATAAGTAAATAACAATTTTTGTTTATTTTACACTACAAATATTTTCAGGGTATGTATGTGTATACACGGTCATTAGCATACCATGAAGATGTTTTTTTTGTGTGTTTTCCATTTTTCTTGAATCAGTGCTGATGGGATGCTTTTTGGAGCACTTAAAAATTGTGAACTTTGTTCTGGGCATCTTCACTATTCTGGAGGTACCTATAAATGCAAAGGGTATCTAACTGAATGGAGCAAGTGTGCATTTTCCACTTCTGAACCTGATCGTGTAAAAGGAAAATGGAAAATTCCAGATGAAACTAAAAACCAATATCTGAAGAAGGTAGTTTGTTAAACGAGTCATGCTTCATTATAGAGGTGGAAAGATGGTTGGGTTGGGTAATGGGATAAAACCAGTCATTTTTTAGGACAGGTCCATACGGGGGAGTCAGGTTGGGTTCACCCGCCAACAATTTTGTCCATAAAATAATTATAAAAGTTAATGTGTTAATTGTAGTTACAAAAACAATACAATAATAATGCAGATCTTTGAACAACCTATATGACCCATTTGACATGTTCCCATGCTAGCTAAATTTTTTGATTTGACCCGTTTGAGTTAACAAGGAGTCAATCGGCCCATTCATAAGTTAATCGGTTGAAATTTCTACCTCTACTTTGATATATTGGTGGCACATAATTTCTAACTATTTTCTTATTTAACAATCCTCAGTGGTTCAAGACACAAATGACGAATAAGCCCGTTAGGATAATGCCTCCACCTTCATCTAGTACTCCTGGAAAATCAACTAGTACTGGAACGACTCAGTCATCTCATAGCGAAATATTGGGAGATCTAAAAGTTTCAATTATCAGTTTCCCATCTAAAGCTATGGTACTATTTTCAATAAATTTTCTTTACCAGGTTCTCTTAAAGCATACAACTTCTGATAAATGCTATCGTGCAGAATGAGTGGAAGACCAAAATTGAGAGTGTGGGAGCACAATTTCATACGAAAATCAAGAAAGGTATGTGGTCTTCAGTCTTTACATAAAGATGTGAATAATCTAGCTGATGTGACATTTTTGACCCACATACTGATACTACATATGAACGGGTCATTTGGGTTACTTTTACAGTTTTACAGTTGACACAGTCGATTTTTAATGCATACAACCTTATAAATTGTGCTATCCAAAATTTAGATTAGTGTTCTAATAATATTGTTTTCTTTATCATAGTTAATTCATTACTTTTTTCATATAAAGATTTAAAAAAGTGGACAAAAATGTGTTTGTGGGTCAACCCAACTCGACCTGGACTGTTTCGATCCGTACCATAAATGATATTGAACCCATTTTCCAACGTCCCGACCTGCCCATCTTGCCACCTCCAGAATCTGGCTAATATAATGCGATTTTTATGTAAATATGGCAGACACAAACTGCTTAGTTGTAAGTGGAGTGCCAGATATTCTGAATGCTGAGATCAAGAAGGCAAGGTAGTCCATATTTTAAACTGAATACTGTGATTTCAAGTTGCAATAATTAGATTTGGGCAATCAGGTAATGAGTTTATTGTAATACATGTATAAAACTAATTATTGAGATAGATGTAAAATTTCCTAACTATCCTAGCTTTAATCAACTGATTATATGATTCTGATTTTAATTTTTAATTATTATTGCTCTCAAAATGCCATCCCAACACTCCCTAAGTCACATTAGCTATTACTAAATACTTCAAGTTAGAGGTGGTTGTTTCAACACATTTACTCATGAATGGGAATGGGTCAATTTGGGTTTTTGCCATTTTGTCTTGTCTCAAACTAATCAAATAAAAAAAGTTGGCTAAAAGGGAAATGAGTCAAGTAGGTTGGATGGGTCAAACACGTTGAAAATTGCCAAAAGCCTAGTTTTAATCCACAGAAACTCCTAAAATAGTGTTACTTATTGTAAAGCACTGATTTTGTTATTATAATCAAGGAGTTAATTGTTTATGAAAAAAATTAAAAATTGACGTAAAAGTGTTTATGGGTCAACCCAAATTGACCTGGTCCATCTCAACCCGTACTTTTAAAATGACCCTTTTCAACCAACTGGCCCATCTCACGACCCCTACCTCAAATGAACAGAACACCATGATCACATCTAATTTCTCATCTTATAATGTATAAATGGAAGTATTGAAATAATAATGTATTATAATGGGTGGTATTCTTTAAAATTTGTGCTAATTTGAGCTTGGCAGGAGGATGAAAATACCTGTTGTGAGGGAGGATTATCTAGTTGACTGCTTTGAAAGAAAGAAAAAACTTCGTTTTGATTTGTATAAGATCGAAACCAATGAAGAGGCTAACAAAAGCATGGTCACTATAAAAGTCAAAGGGCGGAGTGCGGTGCATGAAGCATCTGGTTTGCAAGATACGGGCCATATTTTAGAGCATAAAAAAAGCATTTATAACACAACTTTGAGCTTATCTGACTTATCCACTGGCGTTAACAGGTGGTTCTTGCAAATATTTTATATATTTTATTTTATCAACAATTGGCTTCTTGAAAAAAAATCAATAGCATACATTCTTTGTGGTATTATAATGTCCTAAGCATGTTATATACAATATATTCAACCAGATTATGCACTACCATAACAAATTTGTTAGGGATGATGCACTATAACTTTCTAGAATCAAAATATAGGGTACATGTGGCAAAATGGGTGGGTCGTGCAGGTTAGGTAATGGGTCAATGCCAGTAATTTCTTTTGGTACCTTCTGGTTGGGTTGATCAAATCAAACCATCTTTTGTTTAAAATTCAAGATTTTTCTGTACAATTAGTGTGTGAAATGTGATTGAAAAAAACATATTTTATTGAATAGTATTCTAAGTTTTAACCCGTTTCTTTGAAGCTGTATATTTTAATTACCTATTTGACCTATTAGAGATGGAAGATAAGCATATAACAACAAAATTTTATTTGTTCTTTCAATAAAAAGTTTACAAAAAAAAAAGTAGGGCAGTGCACAATTTATGAGTTGTATGTGTCCATTATTTATTAATTTGTCCTTTTCACTTGTGTTCTTATTTATACGTCTTACATGTTTTTTTGTATGTAGTTATTATATCCTTCAGATTATTGAAGATGATAAAGGTTCAGACTGCCATGTGTTCCGAAAGTGGGGCCGGGTTGGCAATGAAAAAATTGGAGGAATCAAGTTGGAAGAGATGCCTAAAGAAGATGCAATTAAAGAATTCAAACGATTATTTCTTGAAAAAACTGGGAATTCTTGGAATGATTGGGAACAGAAGAAACTTCAAAAACAACCCGGACGATTCTATCCCTTGGATATCGTATTGCTTCTCTTACCTAATTACTTTTGTAAAAAAGAGGCAAGATGGGTGGGTTGGGTAACCGGTCAAAATAGGTTTAGGTCAACACAAGTAGTTTTCTAATCTGGGTCGTGTCAGTTGACCCGACAACACCTTTTTGTCCCTTTTTCTTGAATTTGTAAATATTCACTATAAAAATATGAAAATAATCTAGTTTTTGAGAATACAGCTTTCACTTTGTGCGGATCTTGACCGTTTTCAGTTTTGCTATGTTTTTTAATCTTTAACCATTTGACCCGTTGGAGATTAATATAACCTAAATCGACCAGTATTAGGTAAACGGGCCGAAATTGCCACCAGTACCTTCCTGAGTCACATTTCATTAGCTTCTCCTAATTCATCGGATGTTTACTCTTGCAGGATTATGGTGTGAGCAAAGATCCAATTCAGAAGAACAACATTAAAAATGCTAAAAGTCAACTTGCTCCCCCCTTAGCAGAGTTGATGAAGATGTTGTTTAATGTGGAAACATACTGGTTGATACAATTTATAGTTTATATATTTACTTTATATTCTTAAAGAAGGAAGCTTTTTTTAAATATTTAATCTTTGCAGTGCTGCAATGATGGAATTTGAGATTAATATGGCAGAAATGCCCCTTGGGAAGCTTAGCAAAAACAATATCCAGAAAGGTAATGAAAATTGCTAATAGTCATCACAATACTGTTATCTTTTCCTTATTATAAACTTTTGTTTTTCTTGATTTTTTTCCTTCAGGTTTTGAAGTATTGACTGAGCTTCAGGATCTATTGAACAAGTCAACTGATAACACTGCAGTCAAAGAAAGCATGATTGTTGATGCCAGCAACCGGTTTTTTACAGTTATTCCTTCTGTTCATCCACATGTAATTAAAGATGAAGATGACTTTAAATCAAAGGTAAAAAGAAAAACAAGACAACAAAAGGATAAGTGAGTTGTGTTAACATAACTCATTTAGCATCACTATCTCTCTAATTTGTAGGTTAAAATGTTGGAAGCACTTCAAGATATTGAAATAGCTTCAAGGCTAGTAGGGTTTGATGTTGACAATGATGATTCACTCGATGATAAATATAAAAAACTTCAATGTGAAATGGTCCCACTTCCTCATGACAGTGAAGATTATCGGCTAGTTGAAAAATATCTCCAAACAACACACGCCCCTACACATACGGTGTGTCTAATTCACTCTTTATGATCTCATAAATGTTTCGAAACATTTCAAGGGCTTTTTGGTCTTTTCACACGTGTACTGAAAATTTGTTCCTTTTTGCAGGAGTGGGCACTTGAACTTGAAGAAGTTTTCACTGTTGAAAGACAAGGGGAGTTTGATAAGTTTTCTCCTTACAAAAATAAACTCAAGAACAAGATGCTCCTTTGGCATGGTAGGTTTGAAGTGATCTTGGTTCAGTATGACCAAATTGCCTGACCCAACCCGACCCATCTAAAATTTGTTAAAACGGGTTTGTAAATACTTGAACATTATTAAACTGTTTGACCCGTTTTCTTGATAGGTTCTCGGTTAACAAACTTTGTCGGTATTTTAAGCCAAGGATTGCGAATAGCACCTCCTGAAGCTCCTGCAACAGGCTATATGGTTCTCTCTTTCTCTACACGCGCGTGCGCACACACACGTATATAAATAAATATAACATAATGTGCATTTGTAATTATCTTTTTTGATGTGTAGTTTGGCAAAGGGATTTATTTTGCTGACTTGGTGAGTAAAAGTGCTCAATATTGTTTTACTGACAAGAAAAACCCGGTGGGTTTGATGCTACTAAGTGAAGTTGCTTTAGGAGAGGTGTATGAGCTAAAGAAGGCCAAGGTCATTTTCTGTTTCTATAACCTTTTGTTTTATAATTTTTTTTGTTATGCATAATATTTTTTCATGGTCATGCAACATTTTCTTATTCGTTATTTTAGTATATTGACAAGCCTCCAAAAGGGAAGCACTCGACTAAAGGGCTTGGCAAGAATATACCTAAGGAGTCCGAACACCTTAAATGGAAGGATGATGTCGTCGTGCCATGTGGCAAACCCGTACCGTCAAATGTTAAGGCCACTGAACTATTGTATAATGAGTATATTGTCTACAACACTGAACAAGTAAGCTCTTTTAATGTTCTTTTATACATTGTCTGCAACACTAATAGATACAATGACCATAAAGGATATTGCTAAATATAAAATATGATTACTTATAGATTGTATATTAATATTTTTTAACAGGTTAAGCTGCAGTTCTTGCTGAAGGTGAGGTTTCATCACAAGAGGTAAGACAGAAAAACAAAAGAAATGTATAAATATGGTAAGTTTGATGTTTAGCAATGGCACAGCTAGTTGCTTAATGATCTCTTTTTGGGGTTTGTTTGGAGATCTCAAGCAAAGCTATTTTGGTATTGTAATTGCAAATGCTTTTGACACCGTAGTGACTTCTAAGCTGTCTATTCACGTTTAAATTCTGCGTATTCATGGTTATATTTCGGTTAAAGTTCGTGCTGCCTAAAATGGGTCAGGCTGGGCCGAGTTGATTTTCAATTCGTTCAACCTGCACCCTTTTTAGCCACAAATATTTCTACTCGACATGTTTTTATGTTTGAGATAAAAAACATATCCAAAAGACCTATTTGTAAGTTAAATGAGTTGAAGTTCCATCTCAATTCGTCGGGTTTTGCTTCATGAATATTGGTATTGTTTAAAGGAGTTAATTACATAGATGGTCCATGTGGTTTGTGAAAAGTAATAGGTTTGGGTATTAAGGGTTAAAGTAACGAGTTTGAGTTAAGGCTACCTTTCGTTAATTTTTCTGTTAAGTTTGGGTAAAATGACTAAAATACATTTTGCGAAAAAGTAACAGGTCTGTGTATTAAGGGTAGTAAAAGAGTATTTTGGTCGTTTCTCCTCAAGTTAACAGAAAAGTTAACGGAAGTTAGTTTAATACCCAAACTCGTTATAAAATTGAAAGCATAAAACCCTAACTCGTTACTTTAAACTATTATTACCCAAACATATTACTTTTCGCATACCACATGGACTATATGTGTAATTAACTCTTGTTTAAAATATACTTTTAAATGGCATTTTTCTGTTTTAACATGAAAAACACTTGACACGATCCCACGGTTTCGGTGTGTATATGAACCGTTGATTTTTGAATTTTCTATTCGTTATGTTGGTCTTCCTAAGCCAAGATAATATATTTTTTTGGCTTTTGTGACCGATACCACATGTTCTTGGTTAAGTGTAACAGATTTTTACGAATGATGAAAGATGATTGTTGGCAAATGTATATTATATGATAGTAGTTAACATTTTGGGTTGGAAAATGATGAGAGTTTAACATGACATGATGGTGTATATATTTTTTTTTGAAAAGCGACTTTCATTTTTAAGTGGCAGTCGCATCTCCGAATCGGAGACCCGTTACCCCTTAACCTGACTACTACGTTGTTTGAACCGGGCCCGCGGGTTCAGAACGAGAGGCTTAGGCTTTCACCGGGAAACCATGGAGCTTGCTGCCACTTGACAGCAGTTGCGCCGCTACACGGACTAAAATGATGATGTATATTTTAGGTTGGCAAAAGTCGCAAAGTTTACATATCTTCACATTTTATATGAAAAAATCATTTTTAACAAAATTTTGTTGTATTGAAGTTGTTGAGCTTTCTTAAAAAAAAACTGACTTGCTACCAATAAACGAGCCAATATAACAAAGGTAACGTAAAGGCTAAGGGTGTAACTCACTCATTTTCTTTTAAATGACAACACCAAGAAATTCTAGGATAATTGAGTTTTCTTAGGGAAATACCTAGAATATTCAGGGATATCCACCCAAAAAGGAACCTCCAACTGGGTAAACCCCCTGACATGACCACATACCCTTATTTTTGCCGTGGCTCGGTTCGAACATGCGACCTTTTATTTAAAAGTTACCGAGGTAGTACCAGGACAAAGCCTCTTTTGGTCTTCACTCTTTGCTTTCCAGTACTCACTGACATGTCGCTCAAACTTCATTTCACTCCACTCTATTAATGAAAATACCTTTCATTCTAATTCACTATTCACTTAAAAATAATATATATATATGTATATAAGGGAAGTGGAGAATCCAACCGGCAAAGAATGCGTGGAGAATCCACGCTGAGCTCCATTTTGGACGGTGAAGAAAGGAGGGGGCGGTGTTCCCTAGCGGCCCATCCCTCTATGTAATCTCCTTCGCGATGAAGCGACATGTACACTGCATAGTCTAAATGTTGATGTGCATAATATTCTTGTTATATAAGACGACATTAATTTTTAATTTAAAGTGATAAGAAAATTGAAGAGATAATGTTTCACGTCAATATATTACATAGACATCAAATTATCTACATCGTCATATATGTGATGATATTGTTGCCAACAAATGTTTATCGTGGTCTATGATGATATTGTTGGTAAGAAATGTTTATCATTTTCATTATGTTTTGTATTTTGAATAAACTTTTAGATTCTAGTATATCATAATTAGATCAAGCATTTTTTTTTATGTAATATAGGAAAGTATATTGTTCTTTAAATTTTATTTTCAGTTAAAAAGTTGTAGCTTTTTATCCAACTAAAAAAATACAAAAAGTATTGTTTTCCTTTCCGTCTCATAAAGATGTAATAAAATGATTTTCTTTTGTCTTGTTTATATCCTTCTATTTTATTCATTCAAAATTTTTATAATGTAACTTTTATTTATGATAAATCATAAATTGTTCACCATAATAGAGAAACCTAACAATATTAGTGGTGTCGATAATAATAAATAAGAATACGATAAATAAAGCTAGCGTGGATATCTTTTCTTTTTTATTGGATGTTAATATAACTTCTTATATTAATATTTATAGTTATATTAATAAGCTTCTTTGTATTCATAATTATAATATAATATAATATATTATTGTAATCCATTCGAAGTTTGAAGGCATGAGATGGTGGATTCGTGGGGAGAAAATGGTAATGATTAATGCATAATCAGATTATACAAAATATAGGCCGCAGATAAACACTAGTAATTAGTATTGCCACAATAAAACAAAAGAGAATAGTTCTTTTCCATAATAGGGACCCAAAGAAATCGTACAAGTCCTAAATAGTTGTTTTAACAACATAGACAAATTCCAAATATTAGTGATATGACACGCCTAAATTTTCATATCTTGACAATTAACAAAGTTTGGGCTATCATTGATTGATTTGATCCGTTTGATTTATGTTACAAAGAATGCAAACTACGGGTGTAAACAAGTCGATCTGAGCCTGAACTCGACTAGGCTCGAGCTCGACTCGTCAGTAGTTTTTCAATATCAAGCTTCGCTCGGGCTTGACTTGCTTATTATTTATTAACTAATTTATATATATTTACAATTATTTATCTATATATATATTATTATATGTAACATAATATATATTATTTAGTTATTTTCATCATAATTTTAATATTATATAAATAGGGGAAGGATCAAGAGAAAACCACAAAGTTAGAAGAAAACCACTAAAACAATGTGTAATACTATGGGTTACGTATACATAACCACACTTTTTTTATTTTCTGTTTACGTATACGTAACACTATGGGTTACGTATACGTAATCCAATATTTAAATGTTTTTTGGTAAAAATATGTAATATTACATTGATACTGTTATAAAATAATAATAATAAAATAAAAAATAAATATTATTATATTATTGGTTAAAATTGATTTTTAGTGGTTTTCTTGGTTTTTGTCTAACTATGTGGTTTTCTCTGGAACCATCCCTATATAAATATATATTTATATATTAAATAAAAATTATATAAATAATAGGTTCGTTTGAGTTTGCAAGTCAGGGTTTATTAAACAAGCTTATTTTTAGGCACGAACTTGTTTAAGTTCTGTTCGATTCGAGCTTTTAGTGAGCCGATCTCGAGTAGCTCACGAACCAGCTTTTCTTTTGATTCATTATTCGGTTTTTGATTTGGAGGTTTTCAAACTGAACCGAAAACGATAGCGATCAATGAAGTTTAGTTCATGATCAAATTAAGTCGATTTTATAGTTTGGTTTTGAATATTCTAACCGTGCACAAAATCAAACTCATAAGTCATAAATATTGATAATCTTGAAAGTAATTACTAGTTATATCTTCGATTGAGTAACTATAAGGTATAGTTATAGAAAGTTAATAGAAATATATATAAATTTCTTCAAAGTATAGTTATAAAGAGTATTAAACTTACAGAATTATGAGGTGTGACACGACGAGTTACATATTTATAGAAAGTTAATAGAAATAAATAAGTTGTGAAGTTCATAAATACATGTTTTTTTGTTTATGAAAGTAATAAAGTTTTCAAAGTCAAAGCACTTGACCGTCTTCTTTGTCATGATCCCTAATATAGGGAAATACCAATGAAAAGGGTCCGGGTTCCACCAAATCTAAAACGGGTCAAAATTGTAAGGTAGTGCTAACTAACGTCATAATCACCATCTAATCAAAATAAAGGCCGTTGGGCTGTCAGCTTACGGACACGTCATCTTGACAACACGACAAGGAGCAGCGGTTCCCAGGTGCGGCGGCGTTCGGCGGAAAAGTATTTCTTTAAAACCCTTTCAAATTAATCAAATTACACATGGACCCAATTCTTTTTCACTTCCCAATCGCTCATAAAAGTTGACTTTAATAGTTCCATTAATATAAATAAACATTATTATTATGTTAATTGTATGCTTTTAATATCTATACTATATAATAAATAAAGATTTTAGTAGGACATTTGTCGCTCTTATGTTTACCCTTATCATTTTTTTTTCGCCTCTCTCTCCTATTAATTATATAAATTTCTTTCCATTTTTAAAGTTCTTTTTGTTTCACATCTCTCTCCTATTAAATAATTATGATTTCTACAATTATTTTTATAAAACTTTTTTATTGAGAAAATATGTTTGTTTGGAAAAAAAAATTATAAACCGAACATTTCTTTCATTCCTTTTACAAAATATTTTTAAAAAAATAACGATTTCATCAATAACATCCAACATACAAATATTCGTAAAAACTGCTGATTTACAATAAGTTGTCTTTATTCAACCCATGTAATACATGGGTTTTTAACCTAGTATATTAATATAATAAAGTTATGTATCACCATATACCTAATGAGTGTTATAAAATCATTATAATTGGTTTGTATTGTTTTATAAATCTAACGGTTAGAACCTAAAATGCAATCAATACGTCATTTTCGTTTTATGATAACTTTAAAAAGATTTTTCTTTGTTAAGAATATATTTTTATGAAAAATTTGTATGTTAGACAAGCCAAAAGTTAAAAACTATGAAACATAAAGATTTATATCCTATTTGGTTGGCAATTCATGGAATTTTAATAGAACTGGAATTTATATTTCATTCGGACATGTTTGGCTGACTAAGAGAAAAAAACTGAAATTGGAATTGGAATTGGAAGTAATTTCAACCAAATCCCTTAACTAACTGAATTTAAAATCTCTCCCTATTTCATTGGAGTTCAGAATCCATCACCATTTTAAAGAGTGATTTTATCTTTTAGGTATTTTACATTACACTTTCATTAACAAATATGCTAACCAAACATATTATGGATTTCAAATAAATCCTTTAAATTCCAATTCAAATTCCAACAAATTCGATGAACCGAACGCCCTTTATAGTGATTGAGTGGGTGTTAATTAACCCCTTCACACATTATCTCATTCCTTACTAATTAAGGTAGTGATCATATTTACAAAGTTCTTCCTAATAAGGTAGTAAACATCTTTTCGTTTATCACCAATCAATGTGGTGATCACTATTACAAACTTCTCTTTAACATTGGTAGAGATTACCGCTACAATGGTTCTTTCATAAATAACTAGTTAAGTGAAAATGAATGTATTATGAATAACTTTCAATACCCTTCTTGCAAATCCATGGTCTTTATATTTAGATAGTAGGCGTTTCTAAAGCTAAAGATCACTTAGATATCACCTAAAAGTCTATACTTTTAGTACACAAAAGAGTAATTCAAATATAGGATGAATACTTGCTTAAATAGTGTGGATACCAACTTTCAAAATGTTCCAAGGCCTCCATGGTCACTCCATGAAGGATGCACGATCCAACCAATCACCCTATGTGACATCACGTGACATTTTCAGATTTCTGATCGTTTTTTGAATTCACTAAGCATTTTCCTCGACTACTTGATTAAGCATTGACATCTTAGTAAACATTAAAGTTGTTTACTTGTTTTGGAAGTATTGTTAAACATTTTGAGTATACATTTTGAGTTCTTGTATCAATGTTTATATTTTTAATTTTCAAGGCTTAAAATGTGTTAAGAGAATAAGTTTAGAATTTTCTTACAATCATTTTTGTTTTATACTCTCATTTTATAAATAACTTTAATAGGTTTTATAAACAATCTCAACATATTTGATTTGGTTTATAAAAATTTCATTTTTGTAAAACTTGTTTTTGTGATCGTTTCTAACTTTGAATTTTTATGTCATATCCTCATCAACTCAATCCTTTATGAAACTAGATTTATTCTATAAAACTTTGGTTTAGTTTATAAAATATATATTCATAAACTTTAAAATTGTCATCATTTTCAAGTGAGCGTTACTCAGTTTAGACACTACTCATTTTTCCTTTACATTGATGAGTCTTGTAGACTTCTTGTTGACTTAAGGTTCATCGAACGTGGTTTTTTTGTTTCTTATTTCTTCAAAATTTGTTCAACTTTTGCCAATTTTACATGCACCTTGGATGGTCGTTGCACTAGACAAACGTAACATCAACTATTGATGTTACTAGACAAACGTAACATCAACGTAACGCTCATCATTTTTAAGTGAGCGTTACTCAGTTTAGACACTAATCATTTTTCCTTTACATTGATGAGTCTTGTAGACTTCTTGTTGACTTAAAGGTTCATCGATCGTGGTTTTTTTGTTTCTTATTTCTTCAAATTTGTTCAACTTTTGCCAATTTTACATGCACCTTGGACGGTTGTTGCACTAGACAAACGTAACGTCAACTATTGTTTTTTTAACCGGTTTGCTTTATTTATTGATCACTTGAACATTTTTTCTTGTGACTACAAAATATAAGATATGAACGAGTTTAAACTAACTCAACTAAATGATTAAAGACACTAATCAGATCATCAACACAATGATCTGATAAACCAAACACTACGATCTATTGGATAACGATTCAACAACAACATGAATCTACACAAACCCTAATTCAACGATAGGAAACAGAAGAGGCAACTAGAAAATTTGGAGCTACGAAAGAAGAAGAGGAGTCGGGTCAGAATATCCGTGCACACACACACTCCTTATATAGAATCCTAATATGATATATGGGACGGCTTCAGGCTTCACGATCCAACCACAACACTTCACAGCTCCAATCCCACTTCAACCCAACTTCAGTCTCCAACCCATATTCAGCCCAACTCCAGTCTCCAACCCATATGCAAAAAATAAAACATTAAATAAAACACATTAGGAATGATATTAGTTTGATATCATGAACTGACATATTTATGGCTATGATATGAGAAGAGGGGCCGATGAACTATGGTTGTAGTTTTTAAAGAAGGAAACGAATGGTATCGATGAAGGTGATTAATAGTGACTGACAAAAAAAAAAAGACACGCGGTGAATGGTGGTGGAATACTCGATATGTGAAGCTTATATGTAAGGCCCCAAACCCGGGAGGCCTCACTTGTTGGATTTACTCATTCACAAACAGTTATTAAACTTGAATATCAAATAACGCAGCGAAAAATTTCATTAAAACATACTCATAACATCGTTCAACATGCGGAAGCGTAACATAGTCTAATATATAAACATAACATAAACTAATCATAACGGGATGCCAGTCTTCATGATCAACCGGGTAACTCTTCTCGCTTGCCAAGCATCACCGTCCATCATCCATACCTGCTTTAACCTGAATGTGCATACTAAAAAGTCAGCTACGCTGGCGAGTTCCAGTTTTTCATTCAATTTATAAAATGGTTCGTCATTCAATAATCCATTAGGGTTTAACATCATGTATAAGAAAACAGGGCCTTTCGTTCATCATTAAAAACATTCAAACATTTATCATCATCATGAACACCGTTGAACGGATCGTTCGTTTAAAACATTTAACAATCATTTAAGTCGTACATTACTATCTAAATCTGTGTTACCATTCGTTCCGTCATTTAGTATTGTATTGCCCCAAAGGCTTAACTGCACGAAGACTGACAATACAATACATTCCGTCAATTCCCTTTTGTATTGCCCCCAAGGCTTAACTGTACGAGGACCGACAATACCCATTTAGTTGCCCCTATGGCTCTCATGTCCATAAGCCGACAACTTCCATCGACGGCTATGACTCACGGCCATAACACCGTCGGATCATGATTTAACCTCCATAGGGTCACGTTAACCCCTGAGTAACCGTTGTTACTCCCATACCAGTTGTACAACATCATAACCATTGGCAGGCCACCAAGACACTGCCCATGTTGTTCTTATGGCAACTATGGCTCGCTGTCCATAATCTACCACAAGGCTGAGAATTACATTCCCAGACTTCATTCATCAATTCCATCCATTCAACAGATTAGATTTGTAATGACTTCTTTAAAACCTTTGCCCCTTTTCTTTCATTTTCATAAACCTTTCATTCATTTTCGAAATCTTTTACCTTTAGTTTAAACCATTTCTTTATAAACATTTCGTTCGTAAACATTCCATTCATAAAACTTTCTTTCCATAAACCGTTCATTCCAAATCATTTCATTTCGTAAACTTAGTTTCATAAGCATCATTTTGTAAACATCGTTTCGTAAACATCGTTTCATAAAACATCATTTCGTATGTATGCACACCAACCCGAAAACATTATATAAAACATTTAAAAGAGGGCTTCTAGAACTCACCTGATAAGCTAATCTGGGTTGTCCTAAACAAAGGTCCCACAACGTCACTTCCGATCTGAATTGATTAGTTAAATACACATCAGACCAACTCCCGACTCTAACGGTTTAACCTTCTAAACATACTGACTTTACCTAAACAGCCTGATGCCTGCGCTCTTAGCAAGTGCGCAGGGCCTTGCTCTTGCGTACTTAATAAGTTCTCAAACCTCGCTTCATGCGTACTTGATAAGTACGCATGATCCTCTTCCTGCGTACTTGATAAGTACGCAGGACCCTCTTCCTGCGTACTTGATAAGTACGCAAGATCCGCTTCCCCGCAAAAACCCTAACTTTCGCCTTCGGGTCTGATCACGTCAAGATCCCGAACTTGTTTATATTCAAAACGTTTGGTTTTCATTAAGGAACTCAAAACTATGTTTTTCTTCCAGTTTCATCCGTAAAAAGTCACATTTTCGTCCAAAACCCGAAAAACCCAAAAATGAACAAAAACTCAGATCTAGGTTGGATCGTTACCTGTATCGAGCTTCTGATTTGGAGGTTTCTCTCACGAGCTATGGAGCAACGCATTTCTTCAATCTCGGGTCGATCCGCCAACTTTCTCTCTCTACGGTTTCTCTTTCTAAAACTTGCAAATGAGAGAAGTGTGGTGACTTAGGCTATTTATAGGGGAAGCTCCCCTATGTTCACCCCCTTCAAGCCTGCCGACCCATCCGGCCCGGCCCGTCATGCCTCATTCGTTTATTCCGTTATTATAATTCTCGTTTTATATTTTGGGATGTTACATTAGAATTGAACATGTTTATTAAATGAGCTCATATATAAGCCTGAGCTCATATAAACTCGGCTCAATTCAAGCTATTAGCAAGCTGATCTCGAATAGTTTACGAGTAACTCGACTTGTTTACATCCCTAAATTATTAATGAAAAATAAACCACTTTAATTTATTCAAGTGACACCCTAACTCAGTCTACACGGTGCGTAAAATTAAGGTGTTGCTCACGTTAATTAGATACATCAAAACAGAAGTTTTGAAATTTTTACGTCATGAAAGTTTTAAAGTCGGTACACAAAATATAACAATATGTGTAATGTTATGTACATTTTAACCCTAGCTAGAGTTGTATGAAGTTTTCCTAAAGTTATTTGTTGTTCCTGCGGTTACATGTTTATTAAATGTTACATCATTATATAATAAACTAGTTTTGATTTGATTGGAGTATAAAAGATTGTTTTGAAAAATATTTACTTACAGTAAAAAGATCGTATTTAAACTTGGAGTGTTAGTTATCATCAATAGTTATTGAAGGAAAAAATATCCATGTGCCAAAAACATATGTTTTAAAGACGTGTATTTAAACACAATATTATTAAATCAGGGAATACGATATGCAAAATATATATTTATGTCCAAACAATGAATGGGACATGCATAATCTTTTAAGCGATATATCACTAGTCTATTGTGAATATTGTATGTATACAAATTTATTTATTTTTTATGTTTTCGAATAATTACTCATGAAAACCTTAACTTGAATAATTAAAAGACTATTACGGATATGTTTGGATGTGTTTATCAAACAACTAGTTTAGAACTTGTATACTACACAAGCTGAAAAATATCAATACAGAAAATTTTTAAATCTTTATATATGTATTTTATAGGTGAAAAACTGTATTACATATACTAACAATAGAAAACAAAATCAAAAAATATGTAAAAATTAATATATAATTGAGTTTAAATATACATTAAATATTATTCAATTTAATTTGACTTTCATTTACAATTTGATTGAAAACATAAGCTAAATAATTAAATTTCAAAGTTTCTTATAATAGATAACTAGGTTAAAACCCATATTTTACATGGGTTGAATAAATACAACTTGTTATAAAACAGTATTGTTTATGAAGATTTGTATGTTTGATATTATTAGTCATCTGTTAAATAAGAAATAATTGAAATTTTCTTATGATTTAGTATTTTTTAATAAAATATTATAATAGATGTTAGATATTTAATTAATTAACATCATCATTATTTAATAGGAAAGAAATGTGAAAAAAAATCTAGATTTCATCAGAAGTCAACACGTAGCAAGTATAGTTATTCATTTATTATAATATAGGTTAGAAACCCTGTATATTATACAGGGTGAATAAATACAGTGTTATATACTTACTAATAAAGATCTAATGTTACATATTACATAGTTTTTTAATACAAATTTTAGGAACGTTATATAGTTATTTTTTCAAAATGTTTTGTAAAAAGAATGAAATAAATGTTTAAATTATAAAAATGTTTTATGAACAATGCTATTTTTTAATTAAAAAATATTTTATAAAAATAGTTATAAAAATAATTATTATTTAATAGGAAAGATACAGAAACAAAAATTACATTTTTTTATAGAAACTTGTATTATTAAATAGGAGAGAGAGACGGGAAAAAAATGTTAAAGATAAACATGAGAATGACATGTGCCACCCAAAAACCTTTATTTGTTAGCATGTATAGATTTAAAATAAATGTGTTTTATTAGTATAGTTAATAATTTGTTTAAAAATATATTATTATTGAAAATATGGAAATGTATTTATTATGAGAGAGAGACAGAAAAAAATTTATAAGGATAAATATGGAGGCGACACGTGACATTGAGAAACCATTATTTATCATATAATATAGATATATTTGAAGGTCAATGATATTTATGACCTAATTAAATTTAGCTTAACTAAAATAATTTATTTATTTTTTGAACGGCAAAATATTTTATTAATACAAAAGAATTAATTAATTCGTGTAAATAATTGATTATATATGTTTTTATTATTAAAATCATAATAAAACATATGTCACTCTAAAATCACACAAGGTTTCGATCAAGTACTATTTTCACTACCTTCAATTAGTTGAAAAATTTTAGTGTTTTTTTTTAATAAAAAATACTTTTAGTATGCACCTAAGAACCAGCCCCCAATTACTTTTACGAACCTAGAAAACTGATCAAAATCAAATATTAGGTGTTGCAAAGTAGGCCATAACTCTTGGTTTTCTAAGAGTGTTCAAATATCCATCGAACCACACACAACTGAGGTTAACCATGCATGCCATGAGAGAATGTACAGATAAGATGACATTGAAAATGTTATAGCGTAACAGAAGAATTTATATCAAAAGACTAGTTAGAATTTATCTTAAAAGACTAGTGTACATATCACATTTGTTTCCCATACAACCGATGTGGACAAGTCGTATACCTTACAACGGTTCAGTTTGTAACAGAAAAGTAAATATAAATTTTAGCCTAATTTAATTTTACCTTATTTTGTAGTCATCTCATGTTAATTAAAACTAATCAAATCGAAGGTTAATCGTGAATTAAGATAAAACGATTTTGTGGTTAAAGGTTAGCTTTAGATTTTTAGGGTGCTGGGGGCACCTTCAGGTTCAGCCATTGGGTAGCCCGTGTACACCGCCACAAACCTTGAGGGTACGCGTAGTGGGTTCATGCATCGGTTAAACATACCCGTGTGTTTGTGTGTTCGGCAATGGTGTAAATTGAAAGTTTTAGATGTTGGGGTTGGATTTGGGTACTTAGGGTCCCACCACTTGGGTATTTCGGGTTGAATTTGCGTAAAAATGATGTGTCACTCCCTTATTATGCATAGTCATTAGGGTACTTAAGGTTGTACCCAATACCCTTGGCACAAGAAGTTAAGTTTGTGTTTTCTTAAATTTTCGAGGTTAACCAATCCATGAAAACTTGTATGGAGATATTTTAAAAAAAGCTATCACAAAATCTATATTTAGGATGTCAAATACTCAAGTAGTTATATTATAAGCCAATTAAAGAATAGATCCCGAAAATTGCATACGCCACAAGTGTCACTTTATAACCCTACAAACACACCTTCTTTGTCTCCCCTTCCCTCTTCCTTAAAAACCCTCAAAACTCGCTTATTTTTCACCATTCTCTAGTCTCCCCGTGTGCCTCATCTCTCAACCCTTTAGCACTAAACCACATGGCAACTGTTGCTGGCACTGGCTCTCCTTGTGGCGCATGCAAGTTTCTAAGGAGAAAGTGTGCTGCAGATTGCATCTTTGCACCCTATTTCTGCTCCGAACAAGGACCGGCTCGCTTTGCTGCCATTCATAAAGTGTTTGGTGCAAGCAATGTTTCAAAACTACTGCTTCATGTACCTGTGGCTGACCGCTGTGAAGCCGTTGTAACTATCGCTTATGAGGCTCAAGCTAGGATCAAAGATCCTGTTTATGGTTGTGTCGCGCATATCTTTGCCTTGCAACAACAGGTAATATATCATATATTACACATGTAGAGTGATCAGGACTATATAAGAACAACAAATATGATGACAAACCTTTAGATTCACTCGGGGGTGGCTCGACTGTATAAAAAAATAAGTTGTCGCTTAGAGCATTTAAAGGCCCCCAATTTAGTATTTAACTTCGTTTGATTTACAGGTTTTGAAAAGAAGAACAAAGAATCATTATACATGAAAAAGTTTTTTTTTATTAAAATTAATTAACTCAAACTTTAATATGTTAGGATTTTATTAAGAAGAAAACATGTTTTTTATGAAAGAGTCCTGATTTTATTATTTGTTTTAGGCCTTGAAAAAGATTGAGTCTACTGTGGATTCACTAGATTAGTAGCTATTAATTAATAGTGGAAATTTTGTAATCATTGCAAAAGTGAATGTCATAATCAAGGACTAAATGGTAAATGGCTGTGAACTATACATGTATTATGTTATGTATATAACATATTAGTTAAGTTCATTTAAGGGTTTTCACCAATTTGATATGACAATTGCATGGTAGGTTGCATGTTTACAAACACAGTTGATGCAAATGAAAGCTCAAATGGTACAAGGACTCTACAATTCAAGAAACTTAGAGACTCAATGGCCAGAATCCGCGGTGTATCAAAACTATCCAATTTTCGCTAACTCTATAATCGAAAACATATCACCTCAAAGCTCATTTGAATCCATTGATCACAACAATGAAGGAATAGGGGTCCAAGAGAAACAAACTAGAGATGATGATTATGTTCATGACATATCTAATTTTCAACAATTTTACAAGAAGAGACCTTTTCCAACTGATTTGGGTGAGCTTCAAGAACTTGCTGTTAGAATGATGAGGAACTGATTCACTTTCTATTCTTAGTAACCTTCTAAAGCCAGTTAATTTGCTTCTTATGATCATCATGTTTATTCATCTTATCATCAAATATATAATAGTTTGCGGTTAATGTTAAACCATATATGTATGTATATAGGGTTGAGTTAGAGCTTAAAATTACTAAACTAAACTAGCCTTCAAGAATTTCCAAGAAGCTATTACCCATGCTATTTAAAGCCTAATTATGCAACTTTTTTCCCTTTTATTATACAAAATCTCTCTCTCTCTATCTATATATATATATATATATATATATATATATATATATATATATATTATACACACATGCATATACATATATAGTATGTATTGGGGCTAGATAGAGTTGAAAATTTGATAATGAGGACAATAATATATATTGGGACACATGTATCATATCTTTGACATTTTAGAAGGAACCCTCGTTTTTTGGATCATTTTGAAATTTTATCATCTACGAAGCTAGATCGTACGTCAGGAAGAATAATATATTTACATAGTTTTTTTGTATTTATCTAAGATAAAAGTATGGATAATTGGAGTTTGAACCCATTGGTGCCATTGGTGTCTTCCCCAGGATTATTATTACTTCTTCCCTATGCATACTAACAATAACTAGTCTAACTAGTCTAAAACGTTTATTATATATTATATAATCATTCTTTTTTTTTTCGAACGGCAAATTTCATTACCTAGCAAGACGCTAGAGGCAGGAAACAACGACACTACCAAAAAGAAAAATTACATCAATCACGCCAAGAGACAATACTTAACTGAGATCTATTTTTGACCCAAAGAAAACCTTACGATTTTATGTCATCCCGACCTTAGAAACGAGAATTGGTTTGTTTGAAGAAAGAGCGCTAGAAAGAGCCCTCCAAAGACACCAACAAGCCATCAAAATGATACATTAAAGAGCTTTCTTTTTTCCTTTGATTCAACGTTCTAACTTTATTATCTAATTTCATCGTGATCGATAACAAAATATAAATGAAGATTATATGAATGATTAAAAGATTCTTACGTTATATTCTTGCACTCTTGTATTTATTGTGTATAACAAAATATAATTAATGTTTTTAACAAAATATTTTATATGGACCCACTTTAGGTGCTAATAAGATGGTTCACCTAATCCAAGTAACTAATAACATTTTAATACAATAATAAACACGACCTTGTAGTCCTATACATAGACAAAATGTCCCCTTCATTAATTATATTATGACTTTAGTAGCTTTCATAAGTTATGTTATCATATAAATTTGGTTAGAATTATAAATATTTTAAGATAGCATATATCTGAAATAACCTTACGCTTTAATAAGTTTTAATAAAATTTTAAATATATTATTTAAAGTCATTATTATTTAACATGAGAGAGATAGGGAGTTAATTAATATGAGAGAGAGCCGATAAACAAAAATATAAACTTTATCAGAAGTCAACACGTGACAAATAAAGTTATTTATTTATTATATTAAGGAAATGTAAATTGCTTCGGAAATATTAGGTTTGACAATTCATATTTAAATCATCTCAAAGAACCAAGATCAGTAGATATTAATTAAAAACATGTATTTCTAAATTATTAAGGAACTAGTTTTAGGAAGAAAAAAAGTTCGACCCATTTAACCGGTCTAGCACAAGTTTTCAAATTCTTTAATGTTGTTATTAATAAAATATACTTTAATCAAACATTTCCGGGTAAATCAGTGTGGTACCAAATTGTTATTGAACGTTTAGTGTATACTTAGCTCCTTATTATATTGAAAATTATAAATTTAGTTAAAACTTTTTGTGATACGGTTACATCTTTAATCCCTAATGTTAATATTAGTTATTTTTTAATGAAAAAATCAGTAAAAATCATTAAAACTTAAAAAAGTAAGTATTAGTAAATATCAGCGGTTTAGTAGAAAATCATTAAAAATATGAAAAACCGGTAAACACCTGTAAAGTTTAGCAATATCACTAAAAACTAGTGAAGTAAATATTAGTAAAAATCAGTAGTAAAAAAAATTAAAAATCAGCACTGAAAAATCAGTAGAAAACTAGTAAAAATCAATAAAAATTAGGAAAAATCTATAAAATCATAAAAAAATCAGTGAAGTAAATATTAGTAAAAATCAGTTGTGAAAAATAATAAAAAATCTAGTAAAAATTAAGAAAAAGACAATAAAAATAAGTAAAAATAATCTTGACCCATGTACATTCTTATTTAGATCTTTTTATGGTTTTTTAATTGTTACTGATTTTAATTATTCTTTTGTTACTTTTTTACTGGTTTTTACCGTTGAGTTTTACTAATATTTACGTCACAGACTTTTAGTGATTTTCGGGTTTTTTTATTTTTTTTTCTGATTTTTACTGGTGTTTTTTTACTAATATATACTTCACTGATTTTTAGTGATTTTTCAGATATTTAATGATTTTATACTATTTATGATGATTTTCTACTGATTTTTTTTTATTGTTTCTACCATTGATTTACTAATTCTAACTTTTCTAATTTTTATATATTTTTTCCGTTAAAAACCAACTAGTATTAACTTCAGTGGCTAAAGACGCAACATGACACAGATTTTTAGACTAAGTTTATAATTTTTAAAATTTAGGGACCAAACATGCAATTTGATCAAACCATAAGAGTCGTTTGTGCAATTGACCCTAAAGTTAATGTCTAAATTTTTTTGAACGACAAATCTACTTTTACTTCTAAATTATATTAAATAATTTACAACATGTCTAAGTTTAAACCCATAACCTCTCATCTAAAAAAAAATAAAATGTTTACCAAAGTGTGCTACGTATTAACCTCTCATCCCATATTGACTAATTATGTCTAACTTATTTGCATGTTAGGAAACAACAAAGGATTTAATTTAAAGAATTCATCCACCCCATCACGAAATTGCATTAGTTGTATATTTATAAAAGTTAAAACCATGTTTATGTCAAAAAGTTAAAACTTAATTTTTCGTCTTTATCGGTTATAAATTTCGATCACTTTTATCTTCTGAAGTAGCATTTTATTTATTTTTATTCCAACTTATATAATTAAGAATAAATAAACCACTATCCAAACAATACAATATAATAATGTGTATAATTTCATTTAGTGTACTTTTCAAAAGCTTAATGAATTGAAGTAATTTATTTGTTTCTTAAACGCAATTAAAAACTTTGAAATAGAAAATCTTGACCTTGACCCAATAATTTCACTTTATTCATTTAATTATCATCAATTTGAGGGCATAGCGCATTTAATTAGTAGTCCAAAAAGATGTTGAAAAATAACTACAAAACAAATCATATCAAAGTAATAAAGGGATTCAAAGACTCCATAAACAATTAAATCTTTATGTACTTCGAGCCCATGACCCCAAACATATAGTCAAAAGGTCGTCAAAATTTAAAGCGTTAGTACATATACACGGTAGAAGAATTGAACCCATCTTAATTTAAGTTATCAAAACACAACAAAAAGATAACATTATGTTATCATGTATATAATATTTCTGTAAGTTAATTGTACATTATATTTATTGCAATACGAAGTCTAGATCTAACACCATCACTATATACCTTAACTAATTAGAGAATAAAGTGTCATTTTCGTCCTTATGGTTTGGTCATTTTAGACACTTTCATTCAAAAACATTTTTTTAGCTTTTTCATCCCTGATTTTTCAAAATTTAGTCATTTTCATTCACCTGACTAACTTCGTCTACATTTTGACGTTAAATCAGGGACAATTTGATCTTTTCAACTGCCTTATACTCTCCATGACATTCAAGAAAGATTTTTGAAAAGACTAAATTGCCCCTAATTTAACGTTAAAATATAGATCGAGTTGGTTAGATGAATGAAAATGACTAGATTTTGAAAAGTCAGAGACGAAAAAAAAGTTTTTGGATTAAAGTAACTAAAATGTCAAATCACATAAACGAAAATGACAATTAGTCTTAATTACATATTACAAACAAATAGTTTGTTCGTTATTGTGAATAACAAACTCAGATCCTCGTTTTAATCACACTGACACATGGTTGACAAAGGAAAGAAGAATTCAGTTGATTCAATTGCATTGGCCTTAACCACTAGTGAATTCAAATAAACTTCACCTTCACAAATAGTGAAGCCCATAAATTACTTCAAATTTCGCTATACCTAAGAAGACAAATCAAATTTCGGTACCAAAGAACTCAAAAGCACTTGAGATTTATCACAAGCATGGCTTAGGATTCGCTTTACAGAATAGCGAAGTCAGTGCATTGTCAAGTCATTGTTGGATATTTTGTTTTCTAGTGTGAATTTGCTATTTGTAATAGTGAACTTAGATTTAAGCCGCCCCCTCCTCTTATTATTATTATTTTAATCTAAATGCCATTTGATAAAGCGGGAAAAAACGTCAGTCTCGTCATACGGAAGGGGCTTCCCTGACCCGTCTCCGACGTGAAAATCAATATGCGACTTATGAATCGAATTGTAGATAGAATTAACATTACCATTATATGAGCAAACCCTTAGGTATCTGTACCTTTTCACCCGTTTTGTCATGCTTCCACGTGGCTTTTGGTTACCTGGTATGGAGTTTGTTACGTCGGTTACCAATGTGGGCCCCTTCTAGTTATCGTCAGGTCACATGCATTCGTATGCTTAGATTTGGACCGGTCGATCCTTCTAATTTGGGTCGTCGCTTCGACTGAGCCTCATGTGTCGTTTCGACCCGTTCTGGATCGGTGTGATCCCCCTAATACGAATCATTTCTTCGACCTAGTCTTTGTCATATTTAAGGCTCCCAAACCGAGCACCCTATAGTTGGGTCACATCACATTGTATTCTTTTAAAAACACTTAACTTATTATAAACATACATCGGACGTATTACTCAAAATTGTAATTATCTTTTAAAATCATTTTCGTTCTTATAATTACCTTATGAATGCATACGCACTGTCCCGAGTAGCACCGCTCCCAAGTCAAGATACATTGTTACGTGAACTCACCTGCAAAACAGTTTAATGTACATATAAAGTCAGCTACACTGATTGAGTTCTAACATTTATCATGAACGGGAAACCTTCCCGTTACAAATGTTATTTTATTAAAGCCCGAGAACTTTACATTAATTATAAAACCACGGGTCATGTATTAACATATTGGTAACACATGTTACCCAACACATCCCGACTCCCTAAGGGTCTAAAAGACTCTGACTCATCCCATAACCAAAACCCGTAAGTCTCACCAATATGGATTGAATTTACCAAACCACCATCCTGTGACCTATCACCCATAGCAACCCAAAGACTGGTTAATACAACCGACTCCTTGACATAGACCTGACAAGCCCTATACAAGACTCTCACCATGTCACACCCTCAAATTCCACTAACGAAGTTTTACCGTTTGGTGTGTGACAAACCAGGATCTCAGTCATTAGTTACATCAAACGACACTATATGGGACTTAAAATGTCATAACATAAAAGTTCAGAGTTAAATGCGGAAGCGTAAACGTTAGTATGAAATCAAAAGTAATTACATGCAACAAGCGTCAATTAATGTAAATAGGTAACACTGTTTAAAATGAATGATATGACAGTAGGACTCCATGCATGTCCTAAGTGTGCAACCTGTGCCAAAGCGACCTGAGAAACATGTAAGAAAAAGTGTCAACACGAGGTTGGTGAGTTCAAAGGTTTGTATGTAAATAAATTGTTTAAGTGTTGCTGGATCCACATACGTAAGTCACACCTATTGCTAGCTAGACAATCTACAAGTTACTCTAACCGCTTGCAACCGTAGACTGACAGTTTATGTTTGAATGCCTCCCACCAGGTCTATCAACCATGGTGCATGTTTTAGGTCAATATTACACCCGTTCGACCTCCAATCGAGTTAGCGCGACTAACGCGGGTGGGGTTTGTCAAACCCAGTAGTACTACTCAACATACCTCGCTATTCTTCATATTTAAACGGTTCGATGTGAGGACTTTCATGATAGAGTTTACGCTTAAGTACACAAGCGGTAGTGAAATACTATGTGATCCATGTCCGTTTGTTTGTGTCTCTCCCTGGCTGGAAGACAAGTAACGGATGTCTGTTCGTACGCATGTTTCTCCCCAACGGGAAAACGAGTAAAATACCGTTTGTGTGTATGCATGTTTCTCCCCAACGGAAAAACAAGTAAAATTAAGTTTGTGAGTATGCATGTTTCTTCTCAACAGGAAAACCAGTAAAATGATGTTTGTGTGTAAGCATGTTTCTTCCCCAATAGGAAAACAAGTAAAAAGGGGCCGTGAAACTCACATGCGTTGCGCAGTATGTAGTATATGAGATTTGGAACCTCATGTGTTAGCCTGCACGGCTTACGTATGGCCTAAAATTATAAACACATAAGTTAGGGACATATGAGATTTGTGACGATGACATGGAATATTAGAACGTCTTAACACATTTTAAGGATCAATGAGCAGACGAACGTGTCCACGGGAATATAGGTTTCTTAATATAATAATTAAGATGAATGCGTTACGTGTCGAAGGTTTCTTAATTACGAATATAATAATAATTAAATATATCTATGCGTTTGTACCACTAAAATAATGGCTAGAAAAATAATATAACTAATATATTATTTTTAGAGAAATAACATGATTATTTAATATGTGTGACAAAAATAATAAAACTATTGTTTTTATTCGAGGATATTAAACGTGAGTAAATAATATAAATAATTATATTATTTATTAGTTTAAAACATTACACGAAATTTATAAACGAAGTGAAAATAATATCTAAATATATATTATTTTTAATTAGAGTCACTGGTTGAAAATAATATAAACATATTATTTTATTCGGAGTCGTGGTTTGAAAATAATATAAATATTTTATTTTTAAGAGTGGAAATAATATTAATTATAAGTTATAAAACCAAACCCGAGCCTACGGGTTGTTTCCGGTGCTAAAACACATTAATATATTATTATAATAATAGTGGGATGATTTTTATATTAAAACTATTAATTAAAAACGGTTTTAAAAAGAAATGGGTGTGGAGAGACTCGAACCCGGGTCTCTCCCACACAAGCACATGCACTTAACCAGTCCCGCCCGTTAGGGTATCGCACAAGAACCCGGTTCCAAATGGATTTATTAAAGAACTCCAGTGAGATCCTCCCCCCTATCGCGATCCGAACCAAAACCATCATTTAAGTTTACAATTGATTAAAACAGCATAGGGGTTTTGTTAAACTGATAATCACGAACCTGTGTATCGGTTTAATTGCAAAAACGATAAGATTAAGGTCGTTTAATTACTGAAAGAAGGATTGAAACCCTAGTTTATAAAGTCAGAATCGATTTAAACAATTCAGATGATAAAACATGTTTAAATCATAGGGCTTTTACTAATTAAGGTGTTGCGAGTCTGCTGATGTAGTTTAATTTCATTTCAAACGGGTGTAGGTAGGAGTTTGATTAAACAGAAACATGCATAAATTAAGGTTTCACACACAATAAATTACATCTATACCCTCGTCAGGGTCATCCCGGTCGGGATATTTATATCACCACCGAGAACCCCCCCCCCCCCCTTTTGGGTCTCACTATTGCCCACACAAGGCCCCGTCACACTACACAGTGACACACTCGTCACTCGAGATGACTACCCAGTCACCCACATGGTGACTACTACCCCCCCCCCACAGAGACTGCCACGTCACTACATGGTGACAACACCCGAAGGACCGACTCCTTCCTATCACCATTGCCCAATTACACAGAAAATAGTGCAACACACACAAACAACAAGTTATGCATACATGACATGACCTAAACATGTACCATGACTCACCGTCCTTACACGGATCAGCTACGTGTGTAACCAAACACATACCCTAGACGTACCCTCATAACGTCTAGACATAACCTCTGACTTATTCCTACAGTCAATATACGACATACTAGTCTCATACCGACATCTAACCCACCCAATCTAAGGACACCACCTTGAGCCTTAGTTTTATTTAAATCATCATAAAGAGTGCATACAACCACAGAGATCGAGTTGTTACCGACATTGACTAAGGTGACCGGTTTGTTTAACCAAAGATTGAACGAGGGATTGGTTGATCAGTGAGTCTTGCTTTAAATGTGTGTGCATTATGATCCATATTTGTCTTCTTCTTAAGGACCCATTTACTTCCAACAACTTTGCTGTTAGAAGGTAAATCAACCAAGTCCTAGACTTGATTCTCATACATAGATTGCATTTCTGCTATCATGGCTTCAAGCCATTTGTCAGATTTGACATCTTTGATTGCAGTCTTATAATTGATGGGTTCACGCTGATCCACCAAAAACACTTCCTCTTTTGGCATGATAAATCCATATCTAGTGGGCTCTAGATGAGTTCTTTCAGATATGCTTACAGTTGGTGTTACTCTTGGTACTTGAATCATCTGTTTAAGTTCAACATTCACTTGTTGATTTTCAATTATAACATCATGTGGAGTACTTTGTGGTTCCTGAATTTCATCAAATTCTATATTTATGATAGTTCCTCTTGAAAGGAAGTCATTCTCAAGGAAGGTAGCATGGCGAGTAATGAATATCTTATTCTCGTTCGCATTATAGAAATAGTATCCTCTAGTTTCCTTAGGATATCCCACGAGAGTACATTTTTCAGAGCTGGGTTGAAGTTTTTTATATGTCATATCTAACATACGCTTCACAACCCCATATCCTTAAGCATGAAAATCTTGGAGCCTTTCCATGCATATTTCATACGGTATCTTTTCCATTTTCTTGGTTAGTACCATATTTACTCATTTTTGAAACACCATTATGTTGCGGAGTTCTAAGTGGAGTGAGTTGTGATACAATGCTACAATTCTTAAGATGTTCATCAAAGTCATAGCTAAGATACTCACAACCACGATCTGATCGGATGGCTATTATTGTTTTACCGAGTTGATTTTGTACTTCCATTTGAAAAACTTTGAAGATTTCAAATTCTTCTTGCTTATAACCATATATATTGAAGTCATCATTGATTTGGTGGCTATCATTGCGACGCTTTTGTCAGTCGCAAATTTCGGTCACTTTGCCTATTTTTGTAGTAATGTATAACATAGTATAATATACTATATTATATAGGGGGTGACTGTTACTTACACGAAATGAAAATAACTAGGTTTAAGGTATGATAATATAATCTGTTTAATAAACATGTCGTGTTTTGGATTAGTCTAACCCATTTAATAAGCGGGTCATGTTGGCTTGTACTAAATTAAACCTGTGACTATAGTAGTTTTAAGAACATATAATTAAATAAATATTAAAACTTAACTTTGGATTGTGAGGGAATAACACTGTAGATCTTATACTAATTTTAATGCAAGTTGTACAAGCTCATAATGCATACTCATAATGCATTATGTGTGAAAAAGAGAGAAACTATGAAATGTTTAAACTTCAAACATCACTTTTGTCTTCCAACAACCTCTTAACTTTCAAAATATTATAAGTCATTAGAAATGCTTTATGAATCAAATCAAATTACATGTTTAGTCCCTTATTTAAATTTCTACAACAACTTACATTCATCCTTGATCGAAAACATTTTACAAGATCCAACCTTTACATAACTTTTCTAACATTATAACTATCATATTTTTTCACTTGCATTTATTATAATAAAAAATATCAAACTTAAAGTTATATATTTTTAATTATATATGTTTATTTATTTATAAGAAACCCTAGAAAACTTTGGATTGGAATCATAGAAAAAAAGCCTCAAGAAATAAACCAAATGGGCCTCCAGTCTAGCTGGTCCGCGCCTCCATCTTTTACGGTCGAGACGTCACACTCGGGTTTGATCCCTGGCAGTGGCGGTTCAGCCCAATTCTTTTTTCTTTACTTTGCTGCAACGTCCGAGGCATGTCGTAACGCGTGGTGAATCAACATACTTATTTTTATAAACTTTTTGACATAACGCCGCCGCCGTGACGTGCTTATTTCTACCTATGTTTCAGCTCGATCGTAAAGGAATCGTCAAAACACGCCAGTGTGTCACAACACGCCAGTGCGTCGCTCGCCGCAACGCGCAGGTTCTAATTCTAGTTTATGTGTTACCCGTTTAGCACATTTATAACCTGTCAGGACTGGCTCAACTGTATAAAAGACTGAAGCTTGAGGCCCCAATTTTGGGCTCAACTTATCTTAATTTTCAAGTTTTGACAAGAAGATCAAAGAATTAGTATACTTGGAATAGTTTTCTTTTCACTAAAACCCATTTCAATTCTAATATGTGTAATTGTGTGATATTTAGAAACCATATACAAAAATATATGTCATCATATTTCTACGTTTTAGGATCATAAACATTTTTTTACGAAAAGGGTCCTAATTTTTTAATCCGCTTTAGTCCCCAAAAAGATCGAGCCACACTTACTACTCATTATAACTTTATTACAAGTCCCTCAAACAGTTTCTAAAACATTTAACTTGTTAAGATAAACGAATTAAACGAATTAATTACAGGTAATATTTAACTTGTTAAGATAAACGAACTAATAAAGTAATTGGACACGTGACAACACCACATTCCTCTCCCGTCTAAATGATATCACCATTTTTTATATCAATTAATATTAAAACATTTTTATTATACTTATTATACATAGTTGACTATTTATTAATGTTGTATAAATGATTGTATGATTGTATTTCAAAATTCAAAACTCAATTGGCTATCTAAATTTATAGGATTTAATATCTACTAATATTTAATAATCATATTAACCCATTTTATTTTGTAACGTACAATCTCAAAATAACTTTTCCTGGTAAATTAGCTTTATTTTTTAATCAATTTTTGAATCTCTATCAAATTAAATTTGTATGGTCCGTTTCATGATCTTAAAAAAAGGAAAAAATAAAAACATGAATCTCAATTCTAATTTTCATATCTTCATATTTATCGATTTATATTTAAATGTCATAAACACAAAATGTTCTCTCTGTATTTAGCATAAAGATATTATTATATTTATTTATTCTAAGACATTTAATAGAAAAACCTTTCAAAATTTCAATGTCTTTTTTTAACTTATAATTATCATTTTTTAGAGTGTGTACTACCAATATTGAAAATATTGACAGTTAATAAAAACCAAGGACAATCGTTATCAAATGTTGGTTTGTTTTTTAGATAACCGGTTTTCACACATGTTCAATTGTATGTGGCATCATTCAGAGTTAAAATAGAGCCGGAGTAAAACTAATAATCTTAGATACAGATGGTCATTCAAAATCTTAGATACAGATGGTCATTCTACAAATAAAATATTAAATATTGTATACAACGAAATTTTTAAAGATTTATGAATTATGTAAACACCTTTTTTCATTGTCATATGTATTGGTTCAATTTAGTGCCCTAGTTACTAATATAAAAATGTTTCAAATTCTAGATTTATGTACATAATTTATCATTTTCTTTGTTTTCAACCCGTGTAGTACACGGATAACTAACCTAGTAACATAATATATTAATAATCATTAGAAAATAATGGATAAAGTCAATAGCTTGATTTAAAAATAATGATAGAATTATTAGGGGTAACTTTGTAAAATAGTAAACAAATTTCAAAAGTGTTTCAATTAGGTTACTCAATACGCATTTTATATGGTATACATCCTCAGGTATACTATGGTGAGTGACCTAGTTAGAACACTTTTGAAATCTGATTACTATTCTATGATGTTTTCCCAATTTTTTTCATAAACATTTCCTAAGGTTGTCGCGCGCAAAATCCACTATTATTAATATCATATTAATATAATAATGAATAATAATACAATCTTATTTTTTAAAAACAACTTTCTTAAACCCCTAATCTCTTCGGTAGCCGTCTGGATGTTCGTGTGAGTTATTTGTCTTTACCAATGGCATGAGTTGTAACCGCAACGGACTCGAACCCGGAACCCACCTAGGAGGAAACCCATAACTGAGAAAACCTCATGTCTCAATCAGAAACAATTTGTCCCAAACAAGACTATGACCTTTCATTTAAAAAGTCATGAACTACCACTCCACCAGAAGGCTTTGTGGTCATAATACAATATTTGATACTAATAAATATAGGCTTAGACATTTTAACTTAATCAAAATTTTAAATTCTATAGAAACTTTAAATTAACATTACATTACGATTACAAATAAGATTAAAAGAGAAGGGTCTTGAATAGTGACCATCCCATTCATGATTTGACACGTTTTCTTTTTTTATTTAATTTTTAACCCTTATCCTATATATAATATACGCTTTTAGTCTATTTAATTTTATGTTAATTTCGTTTTTCTTTAATAACTTTCGTTTGTTAACTTTTTTGGGCGGTTGTTTTTTGTTTTTTTGTTAATGTTCGGATATAATTTTTTTTTAAAACGGAATTGTATTCAAAATCGAGTTTATTTTATCGTTGCCTATAACGAGTGTCGTTATCGTTGTGGTACCGTGACCAGCCGAACCTATTATGAGCGAACAACATCATTGTCGGTATTGACATTATCGAAACCCATATCGGTATTCGCTTTTATGGTTTTCGACAACCCGAACTCGTAATTTTTTATTTTGTTTTTACTCCTTTTTTTATTATTTACTTTTATGTTTCTCTTTTATTAACATTATGAGTCCGACCATCCGACACCCGCCGCAAAGCACGGGTATAACATCTGGTTCCATTCAAGTTGCTACGGAATTGAATATTTTATTTGTTGGAATTTGACGATTTCAAATTTCGATTGTTTTGTAATCCAATTTACACCCATAGAATTTAAATTTATTATTTTTATTAACCAAGAATCTTGTGTAATAAAATTTAAATTCAAATTCTAAATAAACCAAAAGCACATTCAAATTAAGTATTCTTTGGGATTGGAAAAGTACAAAAGAAAAATGACTATATGGATTTCGTATGGACGGGCACAGTGCATTAATTCATTAATTAACAACTAATCCATATAGCATAATTTAAAACATGTGCTAGGATTAAACATTAAAAGTAGACTTTTAATAGATGATACAATTTATTAATACATTAATCTGTTGTAACCCGGGCACAGTATAAGCAATTAAAGCAACTGATTTAGACCACAAAATTCAAAAGGGCCCAAAAATTGAAGAAAGTACTTTAATCTATATTTTAACGTAAAAATATATGTTATAATTTATCAACTTTTTGTGTTATTAGAGAGACATGATAATCTATCAAATTTTGTGTTAACATTATACGTTTTCACGTTCCATAAAATTACATTTTAGTAATTTTTATATATTTAAAAAAACTTTCACAAAAAGTCACAATTTTATTGTTCGCTATATGTTAAGCTACACCTAGTCGTATTTCACGTTTCATAAAATTACATTTTAGTAATTTTATATATTTAAAAAAAATTCACAAAAAGTCACAATTTTGTTATTCGCTTTAGGCCCCAAAATATGTTAAGCCGCACCTGGTCGTAACATATATAAAATTGCTCGTAGGCAGGTATTTACGTCCATCCCTAAAAAAATACCATATCAAACTTTCATTAATATATCATTTTAAAGCCCATTCAGTTTGTTGATAGAAAGTTGCTTTGTCGTTTAAAAGAAATTCTTGTCTCTCTAGCTAGCTCGGCAGGCTTTTATGTGCATACTTTAACTACATCTCATGTTAACAAATTGAATGGTATAAATTAAGAAGTTGCAATGTTAGTGTTTTAATTACAGGAGTTAAAAAAACTAATGTAACCCTAGAGGGGAGGGTTCAACAAACCACCATGCTAGTTGAGATAATCGGGTGGGCCGATCCAAATTGTTGTGTAAAAAAAAGTTATGATGAAGACAGACTGGGTTTAACTGTCAACTTAGATGAACAACATGGTAAACACACAACACCCAGCTTGCTTTGGGTTATTGTAAAGACTTTATGAAAGTGTAATGCATGTATACCAAAGCTCCTCCCGTCACTAAGCCTAAAGAAAAATGAAAAACATATATATTAGGTGAAGTAAGTGGCTTATGAATGATCTGAATAGAAGCTTTCATGGCAAAAAAACTGAAGCATATATTAGACTCATCTACTTTGAAGTACGTCATTGGTTCAGATTCCCCTTTTGTTCCTTTCCAATCAGATGAAAACGACAGATCGAGAGCTAACAAGACACTATGTGCATATCCTGGCAGCTATGTATGGACCTATATATGCTATTTAACATTTACAGGATCCGAGCCATACACTCCAACTGGTAATTAATTAGGACATCTCTAATCAAAAAATAGTGTGACCTAACAATATTAAGATTGACAACACTAGGGAACCAAACCCTGAAATTTTTCTTGTTATAGGTGATTCAGAATTATACACATGGTTTTAATTTAGGTTTACCATTTTGGTTTGTAGATGATCCGTTTATTCAACTGGTGGAATATGTGAACAGTGGGTGATCCTTATCTGCTAGTCAAACTAGCGATGTGAACAGTTATTTTCACACTGTTCACATCCGCTAGCTAGTTTGACTAGCGGATCCCCCATGGTTCACATACGCTAGTTGAAAGAGCAGATCATCTAGAAACCAAAGTTGTTCAAAAAACACTTGAAAACCATTATAATTCTAAACCATATGTAACAACAACAAAAATTCATCAAACCCTACTATCTCTCATAATGAGATGATGTTGGTGGCTGTAATGTGTGTAGCAGCAAATTATTGGAACTTTCACACATAACACAATTAGCCATTTTTTCTGCATCATTTCAAGTTCACATAGCTGGAAAATGCATCCATGATTTATGTGATTATGCTGTGTGTTTCTTCTCCTTTCCTGCAAGTCTACGCGATCATACGAAACGAAAATGGTAGCACAATATAGTTCCGAGTCATGACAAACTAGACCAACATGGGAGCTTTTAACCAAGACTTTAATCAACAACACTCCCACCAGGAAAAAAAACAAGTAAACGAATCAAAGCCGCACAATAATAATCAAGACTAGTTAAGCGATCTAAAACACACATAAAACAAACTTCTTCTAATATCTTAATCAAGTTATTAAGGTATAGAAGTCTTCCCATTTTAAAACTTTTCACCTTGAAGTAAAATTAATAAAAGTCCTATGATAAATCATACTTAGTGTATAGAACAATAGCAACAACTGAAAGAACTATAAAACAGATTCAAGCTAGATATATATACAGACACACAGAGGCTAAATTTAAAATACTGTTAATTAATTAAAAGGCAGAGCAGTTAGAAGACAGCCCAGTACCCACTAGTTCATACATAGGCTAGCAAGCTCCAGCTTTCAAGGAGAACTTCTTAAGAACAGAAAGTGATTCTGTAAAGAACAAATCAGGTGTTGATGATAAAGAAAGGATTTATTTATTATAAATTAAGTTATGATTAAATGATTATTATAAGCTATAATTAAGCTAAATTAGTAGCTATGTCAGTAAAACATATAGCTCACAAATAAACATCATATTTTCTACTGATCATCAAGTCTTTATAAACTAATATTAAACGGATGATCATATCCAAAGTTACACAAAATTTAGGGTTTCCAAACTTATATGAACATACTCTAGGGTTTACTAGTTGGCTAGCTAGTTTAATCTTATTTTATAGTAGCTAGCAAAATGGCATATCTTGGATCACAGAGTAACATAAACTATATATATATATATATATATATATATATATATATTTAAGTGTTTTTCTAGCTGATCCCAAGCTGATCTTGATTTTCATTTGGGAATTTTAATGGTGAATATAGCCGAAAGCAACGGAATGAAGGTCTTCGGTGTTCTCTTGGAAAGCCCATTCTTTGTCCAAAGAATCAATGGAGTAGCTTGAACCTTGTTGGAAGCTGGAAAATGATCCTTCTTCCTTGAGAAATGAATTCTCATAGTTTTCTCCCATGGAGTTGAAATTGATCATGATGTCATTCATGTTGTTGATGCTAGAATATTTTTGATCGAATTGGGGCGTATTTATGGATGAATTATCTTGTTGAAACCAAGTTTGGATATCTTGCTGAGGTGTGTAAGAAGGAAGTCTGCCATTATGTCTGTGATCATTGTTTGGATAGTTTGAACCATTGAGTACACTTTGAGCTGCTTGTGCTTTTAAATAAGCTAGTTGGGATTGTAAGCTAACCACCTGTTATCAAATAATTAATTAATTAGAATAGGATGTATAATTAATCAAGATTAATTAGGGTTAATTGTACCTGTTGTTGAAGTGCGAAAATATGTGAAACGCAGCCATAAATGGGATCTTGAAGCCTTGCTTGAGCTTCATAAGCGATGGTCATGGCTGCTTCACATCGACCGCTAACGGGCAGATGAGCAAGAAGTTTGGAGACATTGCTTGCACCAAATACCCTATGAATGGCTGCAAAATGGGCAGGACCTTGTTCATGGCAGAAATAAGGGGCAAAGACACAACCCCTAACACATTTTCTTCTCAAGAACTTGCAAGCACCACAAGGAGAACCTGATCCTGTCATGCTTAATTTGATGTTTTGAGTTTAATTATCAAGAAAAATTGATTCTTGAAATATTTGATGATGAGGTAATTGTGTTTGTTATGATCTTGATGAAAACATTATTGCCATGTTTATAAACACGAGAGGGTGAGGATGGATCATATTGTAATGAATATTTTAACCACACGGTTCCCTTAATGGCCTACAATTGCTATTGTTTAATTTCTCTGAGTAAAAAAAATATATATATCTTTTCATTTTTTTTGATAAACGTTGTGAATTGAATTGATTTACAAATTAACGTTGCGTGGGTTTTATAACCCTAATTCCTAATCGCCACAACGTTTCAGAAATACAGACGCGTCCGGCCTTTGATTTTGTTTAGGCTATTGACACAAAGGACCCTCCTAGTTACATAATTTACATATATGACTCAGACTATGACTTTAACTAACTACATAAGTGATCCATAACTTGACCCACATGATTAAACAAATTATAATTCAATATTTTCTCAGATGACTAGCTCAATAATGGCATTAACACACAAATGTATACATACATATGACCACACATACATACTTGCATGATTACGTACATACACGTGGGCATCCACATTTTGTTTATTGTATATATCACAGGGATCATGATAGTACTATCAATCAAGAAATAAACAAGAACACAAGATAAAGAAGTTGGGTTTATAAACCCTAAACAAATTGTATTTTTCGGATCTTTGGTTGTTTACAATTGACCGGCCCTTTATAGAGTTCACCCTAACGGACGCGTCGTTCTACAAACGACACATACATACGTACATAAGTAATACTAAACTTATACTATTTAATAAATACTCTTTTGACCTATAATTTTTATCCAAACTTAATCACACAATTAAGGCCAACATTCTCCCCCCTCCCTTGTTGGTCCAAGTTTGTTTCTACATCTTCAATGTTCTTGATTTCCTGTTCCTTCTCATGTTGCCAATCCATGTTGCATTCATAACTATTTCTTCTTTTATCGAAACCAACAACATTTGGTTTTCTGATCCTAGTACTCAAACCATGGCATACCTCGCCACTAACAGCCCCATCAGATGTACGTCTTCCTTCGCCAACATGAATGTTATTTGATTTCTCATAACCCTGGTTTCCTTCGCCAATTTAAAAGCATGTAAGGCCCCAACCCCTGAGGTCTCACAGTTGGTAAATAATAGCATACATAGTTCTTAAACTAATAATTTCGATAAATTAAGTAGCAGAACATGATCTAACGATTACATAAATTGTTTTAAATCCAAAAACTAAGGTTCATAAAACATAAACGGGATGCTAGTTCTTTCCAAAGGGTGGAAGGGAGTAGTCCTTCGCCTTGAGCCAAGCACCACCTTAAGCCTTCACCGAGACCTACATTTAACATGATATGTATACTAAAAGTCAGCTACGTTGAGTGAGTTCTTATTTACATAAACACGTGAAGAGAGATTTAAGCATAAAACATATAAACCTTTATAAAATGAAACGTTACATAAAACATACATCACAAGTCATACATAAATGTTTAGATTTTTCGTCATCTCCAAAGCGTCAGTATTGCCCACATAGTCTTAACCGCCATAGACCGACAGATATAGTGTATTGCCCCTTATGATCGTATCTGCCATAGACAGGGGAAATACAACGTTTTACCACTATGGTCTTAACCGCCATAGACCGACAAAACAACTATAAAAGGTGCCACGTTAACTCCAAAGCGATCATCATCACTTGTATAGCAGTTGTATAACCGTTAGCTAGCAACAAAGGCCCCTATAAAGGTATTGTCAATCATAAAATAACATGGCATATGTACCGAAGGAACCATAGCAGATTTAGACAAAATAATGACTTTATAAAAATGTTACCCTCTTCCTTTTAAAAGCATTATTGTTATAAACCTTCATAACATTCGTAGATGTTAGTAAACCATTGTACATTGCATAAGTCTAAACCTTTTATTTATAAATCACTTTGACGAGCATGCATATCACCCAAAAATAGTAAAAAGAGGGTTTTTAGTAGGGATGAACATTTGGTATCGAGTACTGGGACCGCTACCGCTAGCATAACGATAGATTCGGTACCGGTATTGGTACTCACTTATTCATAAATTCGGTACCGGTACGGTACTGATACAATCTAGAGATGAACATTTTGTAACGTGTACTGGTACCGTACCTATACCGTATCAATAAATTCAGTACCAGTACCATACCAATATTGTACCAATAAATTTGGTACCGGTACCCATTTTTTCATAAATTCAGTACCGGTATTTTCTGTACTAGTTCGATACCAATCTCATCCCTAGTTTTTAGAACTCACCTTCTAACAACTATGAAAATCAAGAAAGGGAAATATACCTGAAGCGTCTAACAGTCTGTAAGAAGAGTTAAATACGAACTATGTTAAAACTAGAGAAGTTTAGACCAACATTTCCATTCGGCCGAAACTATACTTTCAGCCGGAATTTCCATTCGACCAGAACATTCTTTCGACCGGAAGGCCACATAAAACTTCTGGTTGATTCATACGTACTCTCGGCCAATTCAAGTGTTTTTTGCCAAAAATGATGGTTTTGATTCAAAACTATAACTTTTTACGTTCAAACCTTTTGTATAACTCATGCAAGGCTAGAGCTTATGTTTTTATGCCAATTAACACATAAAAATCTGATCATTTTGTAAAACCCGACTTTAAAACTCAAAAATATGTTCTTACCTAGAATCCGACTAGAAGATGATGCTACAGTATTCTCCTTCATTTGTGCTCCAAAAGAGGGTGGAAGAATCACCAAGTGTTAGTTTGTCTCTCTAGAATTTAGAGCAAAAGGTGAGGAATGAGGGAGAGCAGAAGGTGGCGGCAAATGTTAAGGGAAGGGGAGGGTTTACCACGTGTCGGTTCTAATCCCTCTTTATTCATTATCCAAACGTTCTATTTCCTGGTGTTACAATTATTCCCCCCTTACAATAGGTTTCATCCTCGAAACCTCTTGTATATTGAACAACTGTGGGTAATACTTTCTTATTTCCACTTCTGACTCCGAAATAGCCACAAACTCTTTACGGTGTCTCCACCGAACTTTTACTTGCTTTAGGACTTTGTTCCTTAATTGTTTTTTTTTTCGATCGAGGATCGTTATCAGTTCCTCGATGTAGTTCAATTTGTCATCAACTTCTATATAATTTTCGAGGCTTTAAAAAAAATTATTGGGCCTTTTTAAATAAGTAATTTTTGAGGCTTTTTAAAAAAAAATTATTGGATCAAATATATCAAGAAAAAACAATTGGACATTTTTAAAAGTACGTTAGGCTTAAAAATATTAAATGTGTTTAGGCCCATGAATCCAATCCAATCCAACACTTTGTAATTTTATATTAGGCTTAAAAAACAAAAAATACGTTATGGACCTTTTTTTTCTGCTCGTGTAGGGCATTCGAATTCTTGGGACCGGCTCTTGGTATTGGTGTATAAGTTCAAGTGAGGTAGCAATGGTGTTAAAGTCCACAACGGGTGATCAACCGTGAGTTTCATATTGGCAATTAGCCGTGCATAACAAAACCTAATGTTAGTTATTAGTAAACATAAAACGACGATTTTAAATAATGTTTTATGTGATAATGTTTTATGTGGTGTTCTTAGCATTATCATGAATGTGTTTTTAAGGTGTAAATATTTTAAACATAGATGGGTGTTGGTGGCAAATGGTAATGTTGTGAATATTTGCATGATTAAGGTGATAAGTGATAGTGGTGTGTTTATGCATGTTACATGTAACTAGTAGTTTTATCGGCCGCACGTTGCGGTAGTTTTGAAACGTAGCCTAACTCGAATTCCTGTGTCACGCGACGTGAGTCGGATTTTAAACAGTTGAGGCGTTTAAAAAAGAAATATAATTAGGTACATAAAAAAACATATGAGGTTATGACTACTCGTTTAAACCTGAAAGAAAATGTTAAAAAACAAAAGAAAAAAACCTCGTTGACACTAACGTAGCTAAGTACATAAAAGTAACGTATGACATTGAGGCGGATCGGTTTTGAAGATCGAACTATAGATAAAAAAATGTCACCCACATATATCATTTAAAAACTATGTTTGTTATTATAGTTAATTAAAATATTTAAGTTAAGGTAAAATGTAATATATCATGGATTTTTTCAAAATGTTTATATTATTGTAATATATTTTTTTAACTGTGCTTTCGATTAATCTTATGTATTTCTTGATAAATTTTAACAAAACTGTACTTCAAATATTGTAAAATGAAAGTATTAACCTTAAAATATTATTGTTTATAAATTAAAAATAGATTATAATATAAGCAATTCATTCTTGAAACTTATCATTACATTTGGTCCACGTGTATAAGTACTAATATCAGTGTGAAAGCCATTTTTCGTATGAAAGGAAAAAAAAAACCAACCCAAGGACTTGAACCTGGGTTGCTGGGTGAAAGGAAAGAAACTAGAGAAGCTCTAGTCCACCAATTCCACCAAATTGCACTTTGCGTTTTAAAAGCAAATAATTGTTATTCACCCGTTAATTATTTCGAAAAAGACAAAAGGTGCACTGTACCTATGGGTTGCCTTTTTAAAAGGATTGATAGTAAGCTAGTGTTTATTCGTAAATGTCTGGTATCAATAATAAATGTTCAATAAGTTGTGATGATTTAAATGTTTATTTTGATAAAGATTTTGAAAGACTAAACTATAGACTTATCAATGAAAGCTGACTGATTTTAGTACGTGATTCAAGGTTAGTCTAAGTAACCGGTGAGAGGACATCTCCGGGCTTATTGGCATCATAGAGTTTTAGAAATTTCATTATTTTAAATTAAATGTGTATTAAAATGTAATGTAATTATGTAATGTTTTTAAAGTTTTTCGTTGTGTGTGAATGTGTAAATCCAACATAAGTCGCAACCCGGGTTCCGAGATGTGACATTCATATATATTTATATGTTTTTAACAAGTTTAGAGACTTTTTATATTAGAAAAATATGGGCTTAGGGGTCTATTACAAAAAAAAAATTGTATGCAAAGCTTTTTTTATACAATTAATCAGTATAAAAATAAAATTAAGAACAATAAAAATCTGTGTTTATGAAAATTTGATCAAGACAACCTGTGACAAGTATTTTATATATTTTTAGCTAGTTAAAGAGCTTTAGTATACAGTTTATTAGTGGAACGCTTTCATGAGAAATATGGAAGTGTGTCAACTTTTATGGTATTAACCATTATACAATTGCATATGACAATACACTTAAATTATGTAATAGTTTTTTTTATTGGGTTAGAATAAAACCAAACACAGTTTACTAAAAGGTTAACCTGATTTGACACCAGGTTATTAATAAGAAAAAGAGATGTAGATGGATAGGTGCTAGTGCCATTATTGGAAAGGAGACGTTTGTGTCGTACTATTTAAATTAAAACATGTTCGCACATGATGGGTTCTAGTCTTCTACTTAATAAAAAAACATTGATGTATTTAACCGTTAAAAAAAATTGGGCTTCTATTCCCGGAAATAAATCGATAGCCGGAATATGGAGATCGATTGCAAACTTAAACTTGTCAATAGCTAAAGCAAACCTAAACCTATCGCATTCAATCTTGGGGGTGTTGGGCAATGGGGAGACAATAAGGTTTTGGGTGGATTATTGGATTGGTGCGGCTCCTTTGATGGTTTCATTCCCGGCTCTGTTTAGAATCGAATCAGAAAAATCTCGTCTTGTCCGATACCGGTGTCGAATGTCGGGTAACTACCTAACTTTTTATTGGTCTTGGAAACGAAATATTTTTCTACCTTTTGAATTGCAGGAACTTAATACATGTTGCTCACTCCTAAACCAAATCAACTTAAGTGATCAACCGGATAAATGGAAGTGGACGGGCTGCTCGGACGGGTCTTTCTATGTTAAATCGATAAGGACCTTGTTTGCAAAACAAAGTGTGCAGGCTGCAGATCAACCTTTAGGCTGGAACAGTTGGTTGCCAATTAAAGTAAACATATTCGGATGGAGGACGAAGGAAGATAGAATACCAACAGGAGTGGCGTTGCTCCGAAGAAACATACATATCCCTTCATGGTCATGCGTCTTTTGTGGGGATGTTGATGAGACGGTGGACCACGTACTTATTTCATGCTTCGTGGCTACCTTAGTGTGAGCTACCTCCAATATATGCATTCACCATTAACGACTTACTCCAACTTCATATGAATGGTGGGCTGCCTAATCCAAATAAACGTGTGGTGCAATCTATAGTATTATTGGCATGTTGGGCAATTTGGAAGGCAAGAAATGACACACCCCAAAATCTACCAACGGAGTTTTACCGTTAGGGGCGTGACCTAACAGGATCTCAGTCATTAGTTACGTTGAACAACTCTATATGAGTTTAATAAAAACCACTAGTATTGCTCATAGTCACTAGAAATGAAAACATTGATTTAATGTAAGACTGCGGAAGCGAAAAGTTAAACGAAAAGCATGCGCCAAAACAGTCGCGCCAAAAATAAACAATTCAACAATAAATAAAAATAAATAGTTCTTGCGTTTGAAAATGATGGACTTCGAATGCATGCATGCCTTAGCTTGTGCTTGTACCTTAATTACCTGAGAAAACATGCTAAAATGTGTCAACACTAGGTTTGTGAGTTCACAGGTTTCAATGTTTGTAAAGTTTACTAGATAATATCATTTACAATTTATATCATAGGTAGCTAACCTAGTACATGTTACTAAAGCGTTTCGACACCGAAGCTGACTGTTTATGTTTGTACTGCCTCCCACCATGACTATCATAATCAATGGTGAATGTTTAGGTCAATGTTACACCCGTTCGACTACCTGTCGTGTTAGCGCGACTAACGCGGGTGGGGCTTGTCAATGCCCAGTAGTACTACTCAAGATTACCTCGCTAACCCATATACTAACGGTTCGATAAGTAGGGACTTTCATGATATGTTTGCGCTTAGTACAGAAGTGATATAAAAGAAATGTAAGATCTAAATGTTCGTACCCATCTTTTCTCCCCCAAGTTTAAAACGTAAGAAAATGGGCCGTGAAACTCACCTTAGAGTATGTGCGAAAGAAAACGAACTTAGAATGCTTGACGACTAACTACCACCTATAAACACCGGTTTATAAGTGTGTGTTTGTGCAAGATGATACGAACCCTAAGTATCCAAATAATCCCATTGTTTAAGTGTTTGAAAAGAGTTTACAAGTTTGACTCATGTTTGACCAAGTTTGACCCGACGACCCGTTGGTGACACGATGTATGAAATAGTGTTTGATTAATATAATACTTCCATATTACACACATAAGATCATACGGGTAACACTTAGCAACAATTCCTTATTGTTCTAACAAACAAGCATGATTTCCAAAAATAGAAAGTTTCCAAAAATAGAAAGTTTTCAAAAATAGAAAGTTTTCAAAAATAGCAGGTTTCTATAAATAGTAAGTTTGTTCGGGACTCGTGTTTCCTGGAAACTATTATCATTGGTATATTCGTAGGATCACTCTAACATGTTCTAGATCATTACATAACATAACAATTGTCTAGAACCTAAACATGCAAATCATAATTCAAGACAAAGTTTCCAACTTTAGTAACTTATGACTAACATGCGTGATTTCAAACACCTAACACGTTACAACAAGTTATTGTCTCCTATCTAACATAGATCTATCATCAAACCATATCATGCATGTCTAAATAGCAAGTTATAACCACTTTTAACAATTAAAGTTTCCTTGTTTGGAAAGTTGGTAAAACCGGGTTATGTATTCAAAATCTGATTTCACAAATCATGTCAACATGCATCGAGTAACATATAACCATCATCACATCATCCTAATCAGGTCTAGCATGCAAGATTGAAATCATAAAAAGTTTCCTCTTTTAGTAACTTGTTCATTACACGTTTTATTCATCCAATTAACACGTCAAATCAATTCTAAATCTTCCAACTAATATAATTACAACTATATTAATCATTATTCACGTCTAGCATGCGATTTCTAAACATCACATAATAAAAAAGTTCCAATATTTAACACGTTACTAATCACATGGATCTAGGGTTTTGCAAATAACCATATAATCAACAAATACATGCAAAACAATAATAAAGTTAACATTTTTATTATAAAAATCTATGTTTGGATGAACTAGGGTTTTGATCTAAAATTTAGGAATCAAAAAGTGATGAAATTGAACGAAACGACTTACGTAGGAACGTTAGGAATGTCGAGAGGAGTCCAAATACGCGTTCAATTTCAAGATCGGAGATCAAATCGATGGTGCTTGGGTTGCTTCAAGGATTCGGTCGAGTGGGGTGGGGTTTGGGAAGAAGTCGACGGCAATAATGGGGTAGGGTTTATGTTTAATTTTTTTTTTTAACTTTTATCGTTATCTAATCTTTAATGGGTAATTAGATTGGCCTGCGGGCTTAATTAAGGCCCATAAGTCTAATTAGTTAATTAATAACTTAATTAATAATTAAAACATTCGGTTTTTATTTTTATAAAAATACTAACTTTTATAAAAATACTAAATACGATTTACACACGATAAACACGTACGAAAACAATAATAATCACATAATTCACGTAATCACATACAAATCACATAAACTCGTAATTTATATTAAATATAAATTATTAATGTTCGTAATATTAATTTCGATTAATCACCAACGTTCCGGGTTAGACTCGAGTGCGATCCGATGTGTGCGAACTAACTGACACATTTAATTAATCTTAATTAAATGCAATGTATGTGTGACTAACTGAGTTTGTAACGAAAAATGTTTGAACTAATGAGGTTTGAGTTAACGAAGTTAACCTAAAAATGCCGGATGTCACATCATCCCCTTGTTGAAAGAATTTTCGTCCCGAAAATTAAACGAAGTCCATAACGTCTGAAACAAAAAGTTTAGGTTTGTCACATCATCCCCTTGTTGAAAGAATTTTCGTCCCGAAAATTAAACGAAGTCCGTAACGTCTGAAACAAAAAGTTTAGGTTTGTCACATCATCCCCTTGTTGAAATAAATTTCGTCTCGAAATTTAGTGAGTACCTTCCGTGTTTGCCGTTGAATGTTTAAACAGGTGAGGGTACTTTTTCATCATTTGATCCTCGCGTTCCCATGTGAACTCCGGTCCACTCTTCGAGTTCCAGCGAACTCTGACAATAGGTATCTTACTGCGCTTGAGGGTTTTGACCTCTCTGTCCATGATCTCAACTGGTTCTTCAATGAAACGTAGCTGTTCATCAATTTCCAACTCCTCGAGTGGAACTACAAGTGTCTCATCTGATAGGCACTTCTTTAGGTTTGAGACATGAAAGACATTATGTACTCCATTGAGTGTATCTGGTAGGTTCAGTTGGTATGCTACTGGACCGATCCTTTTCTCTATCTCGAATGGTCCAACGTAACGCGGGTTTAACTTTCCTCGTTTTCCAAAACGAATCACACCTTTCCACGGTGAGACCTTTAATAAAACTTTGTCGCCCACTTGGAATTCTAGCGGTTTTCTACGTTTGTCTGCATAACTCTTTTGACGGTCACGAGCTGCCGCCATACGGTTTCGGATTTGCACGATTTTCTCTGAGGTTTCATGCACAAGTTCAGGACCCGTAAGTTTGCTATCTCCAACTTCAGCCCAACAAAGTGGTGATCGACACTTTCTCCCATACAAAGCCTCAAACGGTGCTGCTTTGATGCTAGTATGATAGCTGTTATTGTAAGAGAATTCCACTAAAGCCAAGTGAGTCTCCCAACTATTACCAAAATCGATCACACAAGCCCTTAACATGTCTTCTAGGGTTTGAATGGTATGCTCACTCTGGCCATCTGTTTGAGGATGATAAGCTGTGCTCATATCCAGGCGCGTGCCTAGAGCTTTCTGTAATGATTGCCAGAAACGTGAGGTGAATCGGGCATCTCTATCGGAAATGATGGAGATTGGCACTCCATGACGGGATACTACTTCTTTAAGATAGAGGCGAGTTAACTTTTCCATTTTGTCGGTCTCTTTGATAGCAATGAAATGAGCGGATTTTGTTAGGCGATCCACTATCACCCAGATTGTGTCACATCAGTAGGGGTTCGGGGTAATTTGGTTATGAAATCCATGGAAATCTGCTCCCATTTCCACATCGGGATTTCCGGTTGTTGAAGTAATCCGGATGGATTTTGGTACACCACCTTGACCTTTGAACAAGTCAGACACTTGTTCACGTAGGTGGCTATGTCAGCTTTCATGTTCGGCCACCAATACAAAACTTTGAGATCGTGATACATCTTGTCGGATCCCGGATGGATGGAGTATCGGGATTTGTGAGCTTCATCCATGACTAGATCTCTTAGGTTTCCATATACTGGTATCCATATTCGTTCCGCGAAGTAGCGAATACCATCTGCTTTAGCCTCAAGTTGTTTCTCCATACCACGAGTGGATTCTAATGACAAGTTCTCCTCTTTTAAGGCTTCGAGTTGGGCATTGCGGGTTTGTTCGGGTAATCCTGTATGAATAGTGAGTTGTAATGCTCTAACCCGTCGAGGTTTGGTTTCTTTTCTACTTAGGGCATCGGCCACCACATTAGCTTTGCCCGGATGGTACTTGATTGCACAATCATAATCGTTTAATAACTCGATCCAACGACGTTGACGCATGTTCAACTCTTTCTGCTCAAAAATATGCTGAAGACTCTTGTGGTCGGTGTAAATGGTGCACTTGGTACCGTACAAGTAATGTCTCCATATCTTGAGCGCAAACACCACGGCTCCTAACTCCAAATCGTGAGTCGTGTAGTTCTTTTCGTGGATTTTTAACTGTTGAGAAGCGTATGCGATAACCTTGTCGCGTTACATCAACACACAACCGAGACCTTGGATGGAGGCATCACAATACACCACGAAGTCATCCGTTCCCTCTGGTAGAGACAGGATGGGTGCGCTACATAGTTTCTTCTTCAGTAGCTGGAATGCTGATTCTTGAGTCTCACTCCAGTTATAGGGTTTATCTTTTTGTGGGAAATCTTTGAAAATCCTTCGATAAAACGACGGTAGTATCCGGCCAATCCTAAAAATTGCCGAACTTCGGTCGGAGTTGATGGTGCTGCCCAATTCTTAATAGCTTCCACTTTGGCTGGATCGACATGTATTCCCTTCTCATTGATCACATGTCCTAAAAATTGAACCTCGCGAATCCAAAAATCGCATTTGGAAAACTTCGCGTACAGTTGCTCCTGTTTCAGTAGCTCAAGGATCAAACGCAGATGCTCCTCATGCTCTTCCCGACTCTTAGAGTATATGAGGATATCGTCAATGAAGACAATGACGAATTGGTCCATGTAAGGTTTACACACACGGTTCATGAGGTCCATGAACACCGCGGGTGCGTTGGTTAATCCAAATGGCATGACCAAAAAATCGAAATGGCTGTACCGGGTTCTGAATGCAGTCTTGGATATATCCTCATCTCGAACTCTCAGCTGATGATATCCAGATCTTAAATCGATTTTCGAGTAGAAACTTGACCCTTGAAGTTGGTCGAATAAATCGTCAATGCGGGGTAGTGGGTAGCGGTTCTTGACTGTTACTTTGTTTAACTCTCGGTAATCAATGCACATGCGGAAAGTTCCATCTTTCTTTTTGACAAATAGGACTGGAGCTCCCCATGGCGATGAGCTCGGTCGGATGAAACCTTTATCCAACAACTCTTGCAGTTGAGTGGATAGCTCTTGAAACTCACTTGGTGCCAGTCTATAGGGTGCTTGAGCAATAGGCGCTGCTCCGGGTGTTAGGTCAATCTGAAATTCGACCTGACGATGAGGTGGAAGACCAGGTAGGTCTTCAGGGAATACTTCTGGAAATTCGCGAACGATAGGGATGTCTTCTAACTTCTTCTCCTCGGTGGACTTGTCAGCGAAAAGGGCTAGAATTGGGGTATGACCCTTACGCAGACACTTCTGAGCCTTTATGAAAGATATGATGACCATGGCTGCACCACTTCTTTCGCCCTGAACAGATAGGATCTCTCCACTAGGGAGGGGTATACGAACGATCTTCTCACTACAGATGATCTCAACTTGGTTTTTTTAGACAACCAATCCATGCCCACAATTATGTCAAAACTGCCAAGTGTAACTGGCATGAGATCGATGTCGAGTTTGTGACCAGAAAGTTCTAACTGACATCTCTTGAGAATGTGGGTTGCCTCGATTACTTTACCGTCTGCTATCTCTACGGTATAATGATGTTCTAGTAAAGTTTGGTTTATTCCTAACTGACCGCTAAGTTCTCTAGATATAAAACTTCTATCGGCGCCAGTATCAAAAAGTACAGAAGCAAAATGATCGTTTAAGAGAAACATACCGTTCACCACGTTCCGATCATTCCGAGCTTCTCCCGATCCAATCACAAATGCTCGGCCCTTTGCACCATTTCCGTTGTTATTTCCATTTCCACCATGGTGGTTATTACCATTCCCATTACCGCCCTGATGATTGTTGCCATTTCCATTCCCGTTCCCGTTTCTCCTCAACTACGGGCAATTTTCTTGGAATGCCCTTCTTTACCACACTCAAAACAGCCTTTGGGTGCGTCTCCAGGTGGTGTTTGTTTGTTCTGCAGGTCTACTCTACAGTCTTTGGCCAAATGACCCATCTTTCCACACCGTTGGCAACGGTACCGGTCACACGTTCCATGATGGTGAAAGTTACATTTATTGCACTTCGGGTACTTGCCAACATAAGAACCCTGATTCTGCTGAGAAGAGTTAGACTGACTGTTGTTCTTTGACGGTTCAAACTTACGGTGTTGCTGTTGCTGTTGCTGAGAAGGTGGGTTTGACTGGAAGGTTTTGGGGGAATGAACTGTCAAACTTCCGTTTGTTGTCAGTTGTCTTTGATAATGCACCTCTAGGGGGTAGAGTGCCCTGAGCGACTGCCTGATCGGTCAGCCTGTGAGCCACCTGATTGCTTGCTGGATCGTAGTGGGATTAAAAGATGTCACCATGCTCTGAATTTGCGGGACCAAACCATCAATGAATTTCTAGATCCTCTTATAGGGAGGTGTTACCATTTGCGGACACAAGTTCGCCAATTCATGCGAACGAGTAGTGTAGGCTTCTATTTCAGATCCCTCCATCTTGAGGTTCCAGAACTCGCCCTCAAGTTTCTGCACTTCATCGCGGGGACAATACTCCTCCCGCAGCATAGTCTTAAATTCATCATATAGCAATGCATTTGCCATTTCAAGAGTTAGCATTTGCACCTGGGAGTTCCACCAAGTAAGGGCCGGACCCTCAAGTGTGCCAGATGCATATTTCACCTGATTATTCGGTGGACAGTTACACATTGCAAAAGCGGATTCAGATTTCTCCATCCAGTGGAGTAAGCCAACAGCCCCTTCGGCTCCACTGAATGAGTGAGGTTTGCGATCCATGTACGCCTTGAAAGTACAAACCTGTTGGTGGTTATGCTGACCTGGATTGTAAACAAGAATGCGTTTTAAGAATACCATATTCGAATTTGAGTTTAGGATGAATGATGACTCACTAGAGTCGATAATATGTTGCTTTACCTCCAACATTAATAGCGGCGTGAGTAGCTGCTACTGCTTCAGCCACACGCTCATTTATGAGTGCCGTGAGCTCGGCTGCAATCATGTTAATGTTTCCGCGACCACCGCGTCCACCACGTCCATTTCCTCTTCCAGACATTATCTTTACATTCACAACATACAATAATGAGAAAAATACATCGCATTTTATCATCATACAAGTACTAGTAAATAAAGAAATTCAAACCACAACATCTAACATTTCAATAATAGTAATACTTGATAAAATAAATTGTAACGATTACCAACAGGAGTGGCGTTGCTCCGAAGAAACATACATATCCCTTCATGGTCATGTGTCTTTTGTGGGGATGTTGATGAGACGGTGGACCACGTATTTATTTCATGTTTGGTGGCTACCTTAGTGTGAGCTACCTCCAATATACACATTCACCATTAACGACTTACTCCAACTTCATATGAATGGTGGGCTGCCTAATCCAAATAAACGTGTGGTGCAATCTATAGTATTATTGGCATGTTGGGCAATTTGGAAGGCAAGAAACAAGTACTTGTTCGACAATAAACCGATATCAATTGCAAATATTATTGAAGAAATAAAGATCTTGGGTTACTTATGGGTTAAAAATAGAGGCAAAATGAACCGCTTAGAATGGGGACAATGGTGCTCTTTTAACATTTAGCTTCAATGGGCTTATGTCTTTCTGGTCCTTCGTTCTTTTTCTTTTTTGTTTGTAAGTTTTCTTTTCTTTCCTTTGTTGTGTACTCGCTAGTATCTGGCTAGCTGTTTGATATGAAATTTGCCTTTCAAAAAAAATTTAACCGTTAAAAAAATTAAACTAAAAGGGTTACTACTAAATATATTAAACCCTTGTTGTTTGTTATTTTTACCGACTATATATATATTTTTTCTTACTAAATCAGTCATATTATCTTTCTACTTCTACTTAAAAGGTGTATGTTTAACATTAATTATCATGTATTTTGATGTTTGTACATAGCTTATAGTTGATATTATAATTAATTCTTACAGTGTGTGTTTTTTAATAAGAGTAAAATATTATTTTATTATCATCGCCCTGATAATAATTTTGTTAACTTGATCATTATAATCTTAAGACAAAAGATGTTACAAGCAAAAAAATTAAGAAAATCCATGTAAGTAACTCTAAATAAATTCGCAATATAGGTAATTAAACCATATGGACCATGTGTAATTAACTCTAGATAAATTCTATGTAATAAATTTATCTAATCATAGATAATATTTTCTAACTAATAATCACACTAATCTATATAGAACTGCATAATTATAATAAATCGTATGTACATAATAAAGTTTAACTAATATGATCTATCTAATACTAGTTAATATATTCTATCTAATACGCATATATTGTATGAATATGAAAATTAATTAAAAACCAATTCCATAACCAAACTAAATTCGTATAATGAGGTTCGAATTGATTCAGCTACAGTTAAACCGAATTCAGCTAATTTTGTCCAAAGGTTAAATCGAATTCTACGGTTTTTTTAAAGTCTTATAAATTTTAAAGGATATTTATGTAACCATGATTTTAAATTTTGACGTTGAGTTATTTCAAGAACTAATAATTCGAAAACCAATTTATCCAACCTTGATATGATTATAATTATAAGAATTAAAATGGGTTTGAATTTGGAAATTTTTTAGTTACATTTAAATATATACCGAGCACCGTAATTTTGGATGCTTTCTTCAGAAACAATGTATCTACAGCCGTTGTCCTAAAGAGAACTAGCTAGTGTAACTAAATGCCGACAAAGTATTAAAGTGCCATAGCATTATTAAGAAAACTAGGAAGTTTGCCCGTCTCGCGTTGCGGCGGCGTCGAACACGGCGGAAGTTTGGTGGTTATTGATTCGGCTCGTCCACGGGTATAAAACTTACATTTTAACACATAGTAAATCAATTTTTTTTTTCAAATTTTGTATTCATTAGGTTATAGGTTTGATGCATTTGGTGTCCAAAGTAAAAAAATTATATTATTTTTCATTTACTTGTTTCACCCACATTAGTCCCACATCGCCAAAGTCCAGAAATCCAAGTCTTTGACCTCTCTATATGTTGAACTCCCCATCCCATATCGCCTACAGAATAAAACTCAGCTCCTCTCACTACTCTATAAATTGGAAAGCCAACAGCAAGGCATGAACATTCGAAAACCAGTTGGACCGACAAAATGGTTAATCGAGATGACGCACGATGGTGCCTTATGAGGTGGCACGGTGGTGCCTTGTGAGTCACGACCATGCTTCATGAGTTGGCATGGTCGTTGTGCCTCATGCCTAGGCACGGTCGTGCTTGGTCGTGTGTTACTATTGTTTAATTCCTAAGGTTTTTTTAATAAAGAGGAGAATTAGAAATTTTACACTTTCCCGATCAAATTGAACATATGGGATAAAAAATAGGAAAAAAAGTTACCAGGATAATATATTATTTAAAAAATTTTGGCCTGCTCTCAGAGCTTATTCAACGGAAATCCTAACAATGTCAGCAACGTCGCCAATTGCATGTTTGAGTTGTCAGCTGTCCCCCTCACTGTAAAAAAACATCTCTTTCTCTCCTCCCCTCTCACATATTCCATCCAACCTCATCCTCAACTTTTACGTTAAGTTAAAAATCACTTGCTTTAGCCATAATTTTTAGGGAACCAAAATTTGATTATTGTACCTTGAGGTTCAACGTTCGTATCTTGATGTACCGTGTCTCAAAATTACTGTATGTACACGAGATTTATGTAAGGATCAGCAGATAAAGCAACGTGAAGACGTGATCTGTTCAAAAATCCTATAATGCCTTGAAAATTTACAGCCTCGGACATGTTAGGATCTAACAATGTCACTTGATTATGTTTATATTCGACACGTCGAGCCATCTAAAAAAGTTGGACAACAAACATATTAGCAAAAATAACAAACACGAACAAACAACAAAACAAAAAAAAAAATTTAAAAAGTTTTAAACAAAAAAATTATTTTGAACACAAAAAAATTTACAAGTCCAAATCTTCCCTGGCCCCTAGGCGAACTTAATAAGTTCGCTTAGTAGTGCAAGAGACGAACTTATTAAGTTCGCCTGACAAGTTCGCTTCAAACAAGTTCGCTTGGAACAAGTTCGCCTGAACCTGTGACGATTCAAATTCAAACACTGAATTTAAAAAAATCGGCTAATCAAGTTAAACACATGAAATAAGCAATGAATATCAGTCGATTATCACTTAGAAACCAATTAGAATGATCAATTTTATAATTCCTGTCAAAATTAGGTCAAAAACCGTCCGTTTAAACGTTCGACGGAAACCGAGAAGAAAATCACCAAATACGCACAATTGAACGGATGAAATTCAACAAAATTACCTTGGTTGTGTTCACAATTCAATTTAGAATATGATAGAACCGGTAAACACCCTAACAACACAGATTAAGAATTTCGAAAAAATTGCAGACAAGTTCGCTTCGTGTAAATGAAGACGATGACTGTCAAATTCGCTTGGCCAAGAACCTTAAACACATTAAGTTCGCTTATTTAGGCGAACTTGTTAAGTTCGCTTAACAATCCTTCGGTGAACTTGATAAGTTCGCTTCACCATCCACAGACAACCAGATTAAGTTCGCTTCACTGTTCTTAAGCGAACATATTAAGTTCGCTTCACTGTACACAGACAAACAGATTAAGTTCGCTTCACTGTTCTTAAGCGAACTTATTAAGTTCGCTTCACTGTACACAGGCAAACAGATTAAGTTCGCTTCACTGTTCTTAAGCGAACTTATTAAGTTCGCTTCACTGTACATAGGCGAACTTAATATTTAATCACTTTTGCCTTGAACAAAATTTTACCAACTTCAACCTTTCAAGTCTTGAACTTTCGTCAGCATCACGTATCCGATCCAATCCCGAACAATTTTAATAAAAGTTTAGAATTTTCATGGAAAATAAAATCAAAATCTTTTTGAGTTTTATCTATACAAACGGAATCACATATTTTTGAATTTTATCTGTACAAACAGAAACACATATTTTTGGATTTTTATCTGAATAAACTGAAATCACATATTTTTGAATTTTATCTGTACAAACAGAAACACATATTTTTGGATTTTTATCTGAATAAACTGAAATCACATATTTTTTAATGATCCTCATGAGCAAGAAGATCATATCAGTATCCAATTAATTCATCACACATTTTAGCAATAACAAAGGGTAACCTATAGTATGAAACCATCCAACTCAGTTTTGTGCACTTCGCATCTTTTTCATTTTGAAACTCATTCAATTTGAATAATATTTGAAATGACACGCGATAAATTCCAAAGTAAATAAGATCAGGTTATAAAATGCTCATTTATTTTTACCGAATTTGAAATATAACGCATGAATTCTTAAATTTGTCAATATTATATGATTTGAAACTATAAGCGTTTATTTTCCAAATTCATGTGATTTAATACCATTTAGATGAAAAACATCGCGTACCCCACATATATGCCAAACAGAAATATAAATTGCACTATCTTCAAGACATATACAGTTAATGTTAAGATTAGATCAATTTTCAAGATGAAATTATCTCTTTTAGCACAAGTATAGAAGCAGATCCCAAAGGATATAAGAATCATGATGATTCAGAATCAGAAGATTCTAATGAATTGGCTGATAATGAGAATCAACATATTCAGGTATGAGGATCCAACTATTATCTGGATAAACTTCAATGGAGTCAGACTAGATAATGTATCTAACTTATCCAAAGGCGAATATATGTTTCAACAGATTTTGAAAGCATATCTTAGTTCAACAACACCTTGCATGTTTTTCGGGGCATGGGCAGTGAAGTGAACTGAAATAAATTTGTGCTAAAGATATAATTCGATATTGGTCTCATGAAATTCTTTATAACCATATATTTTTTCTCTGATAATGATCTTTTACACACACACTCAGGCATATAATGGATTTAAATCACAGATGTAATCATATTATATTTAATTTTCACACTACTATTGGTTTCAAAACGCTTTTAGTCTATTGACAATTCAAGTTTCAAATTTTATACACAAATTTTAAAACAAATTTATCAAGAATAGAGCATTTACAACACTATCATTTCTCATTTATGCAGACTTTGAAATTTAGATCAAATCAACTCAGCTTAATCAATCATATATCAAAGGTCTACTAAGGTCGTGTGAAATGAACTAATCACTGATGTAATATCATTTCTTCTCTAACCTCAAATGATGTCAAATTTTATATTTTTCAATTTGTTTTGACTTTTTATAAATTAAAACTTTTTGACTGAAAATGTAAATGCAAAAATGTAATAAAGCAATAAAAGAACTTAAAAACAAAATTTTCCATGAAATTCTGATTTTGAAAAGCTTTTATTCGGGATTGATCATACCAATCATTTTAATTAGGAATTCAAACCTGGTACGATCAAATGCCTTAGTAAACAAATCAGCAAAATTATCTTCAGTGTGTACCTTGACCAGCTCAATCAACATTTTCTCTACACAATCACGTATAAAATGATATCTGATGTGCTACGAACTATACGCAAAAACCTACAAGTTCTAATATTTATAATAAAACGGACAAACCTAAACTAACGCGCATAATACGGCAAGTGTACCGATCGTTTGCAGAATAGATAGATAAGACCGAGTATCGAACCTACGGACACTGTATGTACAGCGAAATACTGACTCAGATGCAGGATAACTAATTACAAAAAGGGGGGTTTCTTTTATTTAAGAGAGAAATAAACTATAGAAAATAAAGGAAAAGACGAGGACAAACAAACTAGCGTGAGAATAACTACGAAACGAAAACAGATAGGGTGAAAGCACTACCTAGGCCCGAATCCTACACGTGTCTGACGAAGGTTCTATCGGTAATGGAACTGATGTGATACCGGGATCTTAAAATACTAAACTCAAAGGGAACCTAGAGCACCCTCGACCCTTCTCAAGGATTGTCAACTAAGAGACCTAAAAGCCATTAAACCACCGGCTGGACGGGTTCCCCTCACAGGTCATCCAGTCTACTCAAGAAGTATCCGCTAGATAATCTACCTCACAGCGCGAAAGTCTCAATACACCTAAGTGCAAGGGATAACTAAGAATTTCCTATTGGACTCGGTAAACAAGATGTGAACGACGAACTAGACAGACCTTCTCACAAAGATTATATACTAGCGATCAGACACACGAGATAAACCGACAATCTCTCACCTCACAGCTATTAAGATTGGTTGAATATTTAGATTTACCAATTCACGAATTTCATTCCTATGGAATACTACGTCTAGCAAACCATCCAATAATCAAAAACACACGGCAATTGATCTAGCATGCACCTATTATATGAAAGACATTCATCAAAGCACATGAGGACTGAAAAATCATTCAATTGATAATACTAAATACGCATACACATCCAATGATCAAAACCAAGTTTGTTACATCATGAGTTCTTCACATTCAAAAGTTCTAAAAACCAACAAAAACCAATGTCAAACATGTGCAATCATCTAAACCTAGGTAGTTCTAAAAGTTTAGCCAAGAAACATCATATAAATACAATTCATAATCTGTTAATAACAAAGGAAGAACAAGAAATCAAAGAGAAACAAAGAATCAAGGTAAACCGAATGATGAACACCCGATATCCTTGATCCAATGCTTTGATTCTTCGATCCTATACCTTCCCAGCCTTTGATTCCTCTTGAAAACACCTTTTTTCGTCACTTTTCGTCGCCTCCAGCCGCTCCAGGCTCGTTTTCCTCCTTAGGGTTTTCTAATTTTTGGTTTAAAAGGAGATGTCTGCGAAAAACCACCCGTCGCGTAGCGCGACGGGATCTTGCACACTCCTCGCGTAGCGCGAGGACCCCAGAAAAGACAAAACAATCGGACAATCATTAAAAGGGAAATTCTGTCATTTTGCAATCCTCGCGTAGCGCGACGAAATTCCAAGACCTGTCGCGCTACGCGACAGGGGTAAAAATCCAGAAAGTTTATTTTTTTTCTTATCCACAGCCCTCTCGCACGAACTGAAAACTCGTTCTTCTTCGTTTTCAATCATATCCGCTTTCTTTGTGACCTTCCCACCATAAGATATAGAAATATTAAGTACAAGCAGTTATAGAAGAAAACCGAAGCAAAACAAACACAAAGTGGGAATAAAATTGACAGTAAAATGCAATTATTTTGTAATACATCAATATCGAATTTCGATGTGCTTAGTTTTACTATGTTTAACAGGATTATTAGTTATGGACATAGTAGCATTATTATCGATAAGCATGGGGGTTCCTGTGAAATTCAAACCGTAATCTCTCAATTGCTGTTGTATCCACAGGATCTGTGAACAACAACTTGCAGCAGCTATGTATTCTGCTTCGCATGTAGAAATAGAGACTGTAGTTTGCTTTTTGCATTGCCAGGACACAAGTCAATTACCTAAGAACTGGAAACCACCTGTTGTAGATTTCCTGTCCAAACAACAACCACCAAAATCAGAATCAGTATAAGCATTGAAATCAAAGTTAGAACCATGAGGATACCATAGCCCCAAACGTTGTTTTCCTTTTAATACCGAAAGATTCTTTTCACAGCGATTAAGTGAGATTCTTTTGGCTTTGCCTGAAATCTGGAACAGATGCACACGACGAACATTATATCTGGCCTTGAAGCGGTTAAGTACATGAGGGATCCAATCATAGCTCTGTAAAGTCGACAATCCACATCTTTTCCTTCCGGGTCAGAATTCAACTTATGATTGACCGGAATTGGAGTATCATATGGGGTACAGTCCTCCATCTTGAACCGGCTCAAGATGTCTTTGACATACTTGGACTGATGAATAAAGAAACCATCTTTCTTTTGATTTACTTGTAAACCTAAGAAAAACGATAACTCTCCCATAGCAGACATTTCAAATTTCGACTTCATAACACCCTCAAAGTCTTTGCATAACCCTTCGTTTGTTGAGCCAAAAATAATATCATCCACATAAATCTGCACCAGTAGGTAATCTCCCCCTGATTTCTTTATGAATAAGGTCGAGTCTATCTTTCCACGAACAAATTCATTTGCCAAAATATGTATGGATAAAGTCTCATACCACGCACGAGGAGCCTGATGAAGACCATAGAGGGCCTTATCAAGCTTGAAAACCATGTTCGGATGAAGCGGATCTTCAAACCCCGGCGGCTGACATACATAGACTTCCTCCTTGACCTTACCATATAAAAACGCACTTTTTACGTTTAATTGAAACACCTTAAAACCTTTAAAGGAAGCAAAAGCTAGAAATAGCCTTATCACTTCGAGCCTCGCAACCGGCGCATAAACCTCAGTGTAATCAATTCCTTCCTGTTGATTAAAGCCCTGGACAACTAATCTTGCCTTGTTGCGTACCACGACACCTCGATCGTTTTTCTTACACTTAAACACCCATTTTGTTCCTATCGGATACGCACCCTTCGGAAGATCAACAAGAATCCAAACCTTAAGTTTGTCAAATTGAGCAAGTTCTTCCTGCATAGCTTCTATCCAATTGTTGTCATTTAAATTCATCTCAACATTCTTGGGTTCAACCTGCGAAATAAAGCAAGAATGTGAGCAATCATCAAGAACACCAGAATCTTTAATGCATGTATACAAACAAGTATTGTCAACAAGAGAACGTGTTTTCACTCCATCCTGTAAATTTCCAATTATATTCGTCATGGGATGATCTTTAAGTTCCTTGATGGATGCAACCTCAGGAACCTGCAACACGTCAACTTGAGTAGAGTCAGATTGATAAGAATAATCTTGATTAATTTGAATATCCGAGTCTAAATTTGTAGGAATCTCCCCCTGAGCCTGTGTCGAAGGTAATAGATCATCACCCAACAACGGATCAGCAGAAGAATCTTGAAAAATAGCATTATCCTCCTCACTCTCTGAATTTTGTGGACCTGAACAAGAAGCAACATTAGGATCGGGAGCAGAAATAGTTGGAATCGAAGAATTTGGAACTGCATTTGGTAGAAATCCATTGTGCTATGCATCCTGACAAGAATCATAAAGAACAGCAGCATCTTCATCAGAAATATCAGAAGGTAAATGAAAAGACTTGAATAAGTTTTCATAATTAAATGCCCAATCCGGACCAATCGCCATTTGTGGTCTGTTGGAGCATGTTTTGTGACAAGCAGCTTGAAGATTGTTTGTAGTTTATGAGAGTCGTTTGTATCTGATCGAGCTGTATATTCGAGTCTTTGTTCATGTGTGTTTTCGGTTGTTTTAGTGGATGCGTACTTAGCAAGTACGCAGGGAGAGTTTGTCCTGCGTACTTAGCAAGTACGCAACCTGAGTCTGTGAGTATAAATAGCTGTTAGGGTTCTTGTAGAAAAGGGGTCTGAACAAGTTCTTGAGAGAAAACCCTTTGTAATCAGTTGTTTGATGCTAATAGACAAAGTTTTATATACTTGTGTTTGTTCTCATCATATCTAGTCATCTTGTTCAAGCTAATCACAGAGGATTCTGCACTCTGTTGATTGGTTTCATCTCCTATACGTCAATCGATCTAACACCAGGGGACCTACAAGTGGTATCAGAGCCTTTGCTCTTGAAATTGAGTGTTATAGGAGTGATATTGAACGTTTTCGACTAGATTTGGACTGAATTACAAGATTTTTGACTTGAATTTGAGGGTTGTTGAGCAAAAACTGAGCGTTTTTGTTCCTCACTTTCACGTACTGAGATTGCTTCAAAATATCTCAATAGTTGTTTGATTTTATAAATTATTCATCAAGGGTTTGTTAGAATTGGATTTCTAAGCTTTTGTTTGGATTAATTTCATATTTTAGACAAGATTTGAGTGATGGATTGAAAAAAAGTAGGTGAACAGACCTTATTTTCTGACTTTTTTGCGTACTTAATTTTGTTCTTGCGTACTTAGTTTTGTTCTTGCGTACTTAGTTTTGTTCCTGCGTACTTAATTTTGTTCCTGCGTACTTAATTTTGTTCCTGCGTACTTAGTTTTGTTCTTGCGTACTTAGTTTTGTTCCTGCGTACTTAGTTTTGTTTCTGCGTACTTAATTTTGTTCCTGCGTACTTAATTTTGTTCCTGCGTACTTAATTTTGTTCTTGCGTACTTAGTAAAAAAAAAATTAATTAAAAAAAAAATAGAAAAAAAATATTTTTTTTTTACTAAGTTTAAGTGTTACAATGATGTTGTGTTACAAGAATGAGTTTGGAACATGGCCCCCGCCTCCTAGACTCGTATCTCTAAATGATTATACTACTTGGAAAGCTCGGCTTACTAAGTACGTTTCTTTGACCGATGAAGGTTTTTGGAAACCAATAGAGGAAGAATATACCCCTCCTACTTACACTTTCTTGGGTGATCCGAATACTCCAAAACCTCCATCAAAGTTCACGGTGAAAGAAAAGAAAGAATTTGATAGAGAAAAGAAGACTAGAGAGGTTCTTGAAATGGCTTTTTCACAAGAATTCAACTATAAATTTAGCAGTTACTACACTTCAAAAAGCTTATGGGAAGCAGTTCAAATGAAGTGTGAAGGATGCTTGAACGAGAAAGAAAAGACGGTGAATTATGTGGATTCACCAAAATCTTCGGTTGGTCAAAAGGATAAAAAAAATGAATGTGAAATTCCTCTTGAAGAAGAAAGGGAAGCTTCTGTAGCTGACCTAGAAGAATCTACCACTGCCGTTGTTCTCATGGCCATTGGAGAAGCACAGAGTTCATCATCTGAGGTAGATTCTAACCCTTTCTCTGTTATTTCTTGTTCTAAATGTCTAGGGCTAAAGCTTGAAATTTCTAAGCTCCAAGACAAAATTGAACCCCTATCTATGGCAGCTCATAATTACAAAGAAAATGAAAAACGTTTTAAAGAGTCTGTTGAAACGTTGAAAAAAGAAAAATGTGAATATTCTTTACAAATAAGTGAGCAACAAGTTCACTTGGATATTGCGTATAGAGGGTTAGAAAAACGGAACAATGAAATCAACAAACTGCAAAATGAGATCCTGCAGTTAAAATGTACAAATGAGAAGTTGAAAAACTCTCGCTTTGTGGTGGAGCACTACGAATCAGTAGTGAGGAAATTGAAGGGCCTAGGTCTTGGTACCAATGCCATTCCTCCACCTATAAGTGGGAAGTTTGTCAATAGCTTGTTAGACATTGATCTCACCTGTCTAGATGAGTCCTTTGATAAGGATGATTCCCCTAAAAAGGATGAATCCTCAAGTAAGGCTAACTCCACATCTAGTGAGGAGTATGTTACTGCTTCTGAAGATGGGTCGGTTAACACTTGCCCTGAAGGAGTAGTCTCCGAGGAGTTGTTGACTGAACAGAAAGTCCACAAAAACATTATCACTAATGGTGATAACTGCATTTTAACTGAACCTGATATAATTGAAACAAATGATAAACTTAAGGTAATGCTTTACGGGGGTTATAAAAATATTAACCAAGTTAAGAAAGAGGCTTTTTCAGCTCATTATGGGCTTGGTTACAAAGAGAATTTGCAAAAATACTATACTCCCAAAAGCCAATTACCATCGGGTAAACCAAATGTTCACCAAACAAATTCTCCTGTTCATCATGTCGAGTCCTCACATAGCAAATCAAATGAGCCTTACAAGAGGACTTACAAAGAGAAGAGAGCTTGTTTTCATTGTGGTATTGTAGGACACATTATGGTGAAGTGTCCTCACAAGAACCAGAGTAAGAAACCAGTTGATCCACAACAAGTTAAATCATCTGTGAAGCCACCGGTCAAACTAGTGGACAGATTTGTTGCTCCACGGGTTCAGAAAGATAAAAGACCACCAGTTCAAAAGAAAGGTATCTCAAAAGAACAGCCTGGTAGAATACCAAAGGCTAGTCTAAATGTGCCTAAATCAGTTGGTGAACAACATTTTGAGACACCTGTGGTGAAGCTTTCTAAACCACAGAAACGGAGACTGAACAAACGTTTGAGAAAATTAGAAAGAGAATTTCTTGAGGGTAAGATTGATCAAAAACCTGTTTCTGTAAAGCTAACTGGTGAAAGACCAAAGTTTTCAAAACCTGATTTTACAGAGTATAGCCACAAAACGGTTGTACCTGAGTTTTCAAAACACCAAAGTTTTCAAAAGAAAGAGGTTCAAAACAAGAACGTTTGGAAAAGAAAAGATCCAGTCTCTGATTCTGGTTCTAACTCTAAGTTACAATCACCACAACTTGATGATGGGCTTGATTGTGAACTTAGAGAAGTGAGTTATATTGGTAAAGATGGACGACCCAAGACAACGATGGCTTGGGTTTCTATTTCAAACTAATGTGTTTGTTGTTGTATGTGCAGGGTCAACCAAAGAGAACTATTACCTGAAATTTTTATTTATTAACATTGATTTGATGTAGGTCAATAGTGGTTGTTTCATGGCACATAATAGGCATGTCACACTTCTACAAAATTTCGAAAATCAGTTGGATGTGGCGACATGGCATAACCATTGCACTAAATGAGTTGTTGAGATATTTCAATGACTTGATGCTTAGAGGGAGAAGTTGAAGAAGGTATCTGGATTTTGAGGTCACGCAGTAGATGAGTCTAAGATGACAATGAATCTTGACACAAGAAGTAGGTGAATGGGCATCAAGCTTTTGATGTTGTACCTAGTTCTAGTGTTCAAGGGGAGTCATCTGGACAGGGGGAGTCTACCACTTAGGTGATAAAGTTTTAGTTTTTATTGTGTTGACATATCATTGTTATTGGTAACTTCTGATGATATCTTCTATCTCATCTTGAACATTTTGCCCAAGTTTAAAAAAAAAAAAAAACCGTTTTTCATGGAAGTGTTTATTTTTAATTTTTCTTTCATTTAAGGTCTTTTTAATTTAATTTACTTTCACATGTACAGGTCCTTTTATTTTGTACATTTCTTTTAATTTTGTACAGATCTTAAAACAAAAATCTATAAATATATATATATATATATATATATATATATATATATACATATATATAGAAAATTTTGCAAAATCAAGGTCGTTTGAAGTTTTAGGGGAAATGATAGTACATCAGGTGATTGTTTGACACACTAGACCATAGGATTTGACTGAAATGGTAGTTTAAGTGTTTAATTGAAGTTTACTTTGATCTAGACATCTAAGACTGCACAAATGGGAAATGATTGCGTCATGCTTACTTAATTGTTTAAATTGTTATGTTTTTAATCTGCTTGTTTACTAGTAATTTGAATTGTCAGTAGGCTTTATGCGTCTTTGAATCACTAGTAGTGTGGAAACTAAATCTAAATTACAACTGTGATTTGAACCCATGTATGCTAGTGTGTGTGCGTAAAAGAATGCAAAAGATCATTATCAGATAAAGGATGTTAGATTTTGGCAATAATTTTCTTCTGAGATCAGTATCGGGTTATGTCGTTAGCACAATTAATATGGTTCATATCACTGCCCATACTCACAAGTATGCAAGGAGAGATTGAATCAAGACATGTCTCTGCATTAACCGTTGAGCATGTTTTCACCCTTGAATCACTCCTGATTCATTGAAATCAAATCCAGATAAAAGTTGGATCCCTTTACCTGATAATCAAACCATATCTATTATCCTGAATCATCATCCCGATATTCAAAGAAGAAAATCACATAAAACCAAGACAAATAAATCACTCGATTCTGAATCTTATGATTCCCGATAATCCTTATGGATTCTGCTTGATTTTTCCTGTGCTAATAGATGTAGCTTCATTCTGAAAATCTAGAAAATCATTAGGAAAATCTTAGATGACTTGAGATAGTGCAACTTACATTACTGTAGCATATCAGTGGGGTACACGTTGTATATCTTATAATCCATACCTTAACACACAAGAACGTGATACAAAGATGTTTATAGTTTCAAATCTTATAATATTGTCAACTTGAATTACTTGTTTATGTGCTTATTATGTATGAATAAATAGTAATCCATGACATGATCCCATATTCTATGATGTCTATAGTATCATTGCTATTTAATCTTGAAATAATGAATTATCTAACTGTTTGCAGTTCATGATTAAGGCTGAAATTGATACTAGAACCCATAGAAGTTAGTTCAATGTGTGTGTCAGTCAATTTCTATCTGGTATGATTCCCTTTCTCACGACTCTTGAACAAAAAGAAGTTGCTTGGTAAATAGCTTTCTGTAAATAACTTTGTTATTTTCCTGTATATTCTAATCACTTTCTCATTTATTAAAAAATTATATATATATTTTGTTTCTAAACTTCCATGAAGTTCACATTTTTATAACTTGGGAAATTAAGTGTTTGAGAATCCTTGAATGTAGACAAATAGTTCTCTTTCTTATGTCTTGTTCGAGACTAAGTGCAGATATACTAGGCAAGGACTGCAGATACAGGCTGGACTTCATGATGTGAGCAGACTTGAAGACAACTTCTGAAGCTGTTGTCAAGGGGGAGTCTGTTGGAGCATGTTTTGTGACAAGCAGCTTGAAGATTGTTTGTAGTTTATGAGAGTCGTTTGTATCTGATCGAGCTGTATATTCGAGTCTTTGTTCATGTGTGTTTTCGGTTGTTTTAGTGGATGCGTACTTAGCAAGTACGCAGGGAGAGTTTGTCCTGCGTACTTAGCAAGTACGCAACCTGAGTCTGTGAGTATAAATAGCTGTTAGGGTTCTTGTAGAAAAGGGGTCTGAACAAGTTCTTGAGAGAAAACCCTTTGTAATCAGTTGTTTGATGCTAATAGACAAAGTTTTATATACTTGTGTTTGTTCTCATCATATCTAGTCATCTTGTTCAAGCTAATCACAGAGGATTCTGCACTCTGTTGATTGGTTTCATCTCCTATACGTCAATCGATCTAACACCAGGGGACCTACAAGTGGTATCAGAGCCTTTGCTCTTGAAATTGAGTGTTATAGGAGTGATATTGAACGTTTTCGACTAGATTTGGACTGAATTACAAGATTTTTGACTTGAATTTGAGGGTTGTTGAGCAAAAACTGAGCGTTTTTGTTCCTCACTTTCACGTACTGAGATTGCTTCAAAATATCTCAATAGTTGTTTGATTTTATAAATTATTCATCAAGGGTTTGTTAGAATTGGATTTCTAAGCTTTTGTTTGGATTAATTTCATATTTTAGACAAGATTTGAGTGATGGATTGAAAAAAAGTAGGTGAACAGACCTTATTTTCTGACTTTTTTGCGTACTTAATTTTGTTCTTGCGTACTTAGTTTTGTTCTTGCGTACTTAGTTTTGTTCCTGCGTACTTAATTTTGTTCCTGCGTACTTAATTTTGTTCCTGCGTACTTAGTTTTGTTCTTGCGTACTTAGTTTTGTTCCTGCGTACTTAGTTTTGTTTCTGCGTACTTAATTTTGTTCCTGCGTACTTAATTTTGTTCCTGCGTACTTAATTTTGTTCTTGCGTACTTAGTAAAAAAAAAATTAATTAAAAAAAAAATAGAAAAAAAATATTTTTTTTTTACTAAGTTTAAGTGTTACAATGATGTTGTGTTACAAGAATGAGTTTGGAACATGGCCCCCGCCTCCTAGACTCGTATCTCTAAATGATTATACTACTTGGAAAGCTCGGCTTACTAAGTACGTTTCTTTGACCGATGAAGGTTTTTGGAAACCAATAGAGGAAGAATATACCCCTCCTACTTACACTTTCTTGGGTGATCCGAATACTCCAAAACCTCCATCAAAGTTCACGGTGAAAGAAAAGAAAGAATTTGATAGAGAAAAGAAGACTAGAGAGGTTCTTGAAATGGCTTTTTCACAAGAATTCAACTATAAATTTAGCAGTTACTACACTTCAAAAAGCTTATGGGAAGCAGTTCAAATGAAGTGTGAAGGATGCTTGAACGAGAAAGAAAAGACGGTGAATTATGTGGATTCACCAAAATCTTCGGTTGGTCAAAAGGATAAAAAAAATGAATGTGAAATTCCTCTTGAAGAAGAAAGGGAAGCTTCTGTAGCTGACCTAGAAGAATCTACCACTGCCGTTGTTCTCATGGCCATTGGAGAAGCACAGAGTTCATCATCTGAGGTAGATTCTAACCCTTTCTCTGTTATTTCTTGTTCTAAATGTCTAGGGCTAAAGCTTGAAATTTCTAAGCTCCAAGACAAAATTGAACCCCTATCTATGGCAGCTCATAATTACAAAGAAAATGAAAAACGTTTTAAAGAGTCTGTTGAAACGTTGAAAAAAGAAAAATGTGAATATTCTTTACAAATAAGTGAGCAACAAGTTCACTTGGATATTGCGTATAGAGGGTTAGAAAAACGGAACAATGAAATCAACAAACTGCAAAATGAGATCCTGCAGTTAAAATGTACAAATGAGAAGTTGAAAAACTCTCGCTTTGTGGTGGAGCACTACGAATCAGTAGTGAGGAAATTGAAGGGCCTAGGTCTTGGTACCAATGTCATTCCTCCACCTATAAGTGGGAAGTTTGTCAATAGCTTGTTAGACATTGATCTCACCTGTCTAGATGAGTCCTTTGATAAGGATGATTCCCCTAAAAAGGATGAATCCTCAAGTAAGGCTAACTCCACATCTAGTGAGGAGTATGTTACTGCTTCTGAAGATGGGTCGGTTAACACTTGCCCTGAAGGAGTAGTCTCCGAGGAGTTGTTGACTGAACAGAAAGTCCACAAAAACATTATCACTAATGGTGATAACTGCATTTTAACTGAACCTGATATAATTGAAACAAATGGTAGTAAATTTCAATAGGGTGCAAGGATTACCAAAAGGTAGTAAATAATCCAGATTCGGCTTTCGATTATTCAGCAATTCATAGCAAGTCTTGTTATGTCGCTTAACGGTCAAGACCCTATTCAAAACGTGACACGCAGTATTCACAGCTTCAGCCCAAAATGTGACTGGAAGCTTAGAATTTGTAAGCATCGTGCGAGCCGTTTCGACCAACGTCCTGTTCTTTCGTTCAGCGACGCCATTTTGTTGAGGAACATATGGCGCACTGAATTCATGATGAATTCCTCTTTGTAGACAGAATAAGCCCATTTTGCTATTCTTAAATTCGCTGCTATTGTCACTCCTTATTCTTCTGACTTTCAGATTGAATAAATTCTCCAAACCCAGAATTAAGTATTGTACCAACTTAGTGGTTTCAGCTTTAGAGGAAAGAAACTTAACCCATGAAAATCTGGAGTAATCATCAGTTACTACCAAGCAGTATGATTTCCCACCAATGCTCCTAATACTGATAAGACCGAACAAATCCATATGCAGCAACTCTAAAGGGGTTACGATAGAATTTGTCGATTTAGATTTGTGAGATTTCTTTCTTTGCTTCCCCTTCTTGCAAGGAATACAGTCATCAGGAACTGAGAATTTCATTTTCGGAATACCAAGAACCAGATCATTCCGAACAATATAGTTCACCTTCTGGTAGTTAATGTGAGCTAGCTTCATGTGCCACAATATTGAATCAGATTCAAACGCCTTGGAGAGTAAACAAGTTGGAATTGAATCCGTTGTAGTGGCGACACTCATGTCAAGGACATACGTGTCATTTCTCCTCGGAGCCTTCATCAGAATCCATTCATCAGGAATCACGAAGCCCGGTTTAAAAATATAGCATTCAGCATCGTTGAAATGGAACGAAAACTTCTTGTCACAGACTTGTGATACGCTTAAAAGATTGTGTTCCAGCTGCTCAACATAATTCACCTTTTCAAATTTGACTTTGTCATTCTTTAACGTTCCTTGTCCAGTTATGTACCCGCCTTTATTACCCGCAAAAGCGACATAACCACCATCAATTGTTTAACATCTTCAAGCAATCTAACATTCCCTGTCATATGTCGAGAGCAACCACTATCCACATACCAAGTATTGTTGATAGTCCTCCTTGGTTGTCCCTACATAAACAACGAGAATCAGTTAGAAAGTGGAACCCAAGCCATTGTGGTCTTGGGTCGACCAGTTTGATCAAAATAAACAACTTCTTGTATTTTACAATCAATCTTATCATTCACTTTTGGAACAGAAGTTTGACAATCAGACTTTTTCAAAGAAGATCCATTTTTATTATTTTAAAAAACATTATTTGATATATATTATTGTCAGATTCGGATGTTTCCAATTTTTTTTTTTAATTTTCCAGTTTCTCCGTCTCCTTTGAGGTCTAGACAATTTAACCTCCTGCGGAGAATCTTTTGAAATTCCAACATAAGGAATCTCAAGTTTCTCTTTGCATACAAAAGATTTAGAATTCAATTTATCCTGTTGTTGAAATCCAGATGATTTAACAAAAGATTTAGCAGGCAAATTTTTCTCCAAGCTAGATGACGACTTTCCCTCATCTTTTCTTTTCAGAATCTTCACCACTTTCGGTTGTGAAGGAATAATCTTCATTTTACCCTGGTTCTTGTATGGACAGTTGATTAGAATGTGACCAGCCTCGTTGCAATGAAAACACACTCTTCTTTCTTGATAAGTTCTGAAATAAGAGGTTTTCTTTGAATTTGAAGATCCATCAGAGTAATAAGCTTCAGAGGAATGTCCAGAACAATTTATCGGCTTCTTTGGAACATAAGTCTGTGTTGGCACCTTTGAAGAATTCACCTTTTGATAACTAGCCGCAACAAACCCACTTGACTGTAAGATTGGAGAAAGTTTAGTTGGAACAGCTTTCACCTCTTCGGGGTCAGTCATAATGCATCTATCCCGGGTAACAGTTTTAACAACTGTTGAGTCATCAATTTTCACTTCTTTTGGAATGCCCTCGACCTTCTTTTCATCGAACATCTCACCTTCAGAATCAGACTCATACACCATATCCTCCCCAGTTACCGGATTCACCTTTAACCCAGTTTTTGGATCTATCTCCTCTTCATTTATGATTTCAGGTTCCACCACATAATTTGCATTAAACGGTGGAGGAATAAATCCAATACTAGCAACATGCTTAGTAGGATCAGCATTTGAGTTAAAATAATCCAAAACAACTAAAGAACTTTCAAATTGTTCCAACTTTCGATGAAGTTTGATCACCTCAGACTCTTTGTCAGATATTTCTTTATTCTTTTGGGCAACAACTTCATTACGTTTTTCTATTTCAGCATAAGCCATATCTAGATGATAATCTTGCTCTTTGTATTTTAGCCCAAGAGAATTTAAGTCTCTTTTCAAAGACTCAATTCTATCAATGCACAGCTTATCATTATCTTTCAGTTTCTAATTAACTAAATGCATTGATTTCATGTCACAAATCAAGTTTGTGTTATCATCCATGACCTTTTGCAGTTTATCTTTAACAGAAATGCAGTTAGAACAGTAAATATGACAAACAGAGTCTTTTACCTTAGACGGATCAGACATGTCTGCCATGAATACTTTGGCAATGGGAATATTCTCTGAATCATCACCAACTGAAGCATTTTCTGTAAGAACAATATCCTCCTCAGCAACCCCTGATGCAGCATCAGAATCAATATTCTGCCCTTGTTCTACCTCATCATCAACGCTTGGAACACTATCACCATCACACGAATCATCACTAGAACTTTCATCATCAGTAGACTCCTCTGGTTTTTCATAATGAATTTCTGCAACAAAAGCCTGACTTACAGCACCCACCAAGTCTTCCAGATGAATGCCCCAGTCATAGTTTTCGTCGTTCTGAGCAACCAATGCCGATGAAGCAGATGCATGATTTGTATTACCAGATGGACCATGATTTTGATTACCAGATGGACCATGTGACTGATTCCTATTATGCTGAAAGTTAGGCTGCTTCTTTTGAGAATCAAATTCTACCTTCGGCTTCACACACTCCTTAGTAAAGTGACCATACTCTTGGCAGTTGTAACAACGAACTTTGCTCTTATCAAAACCCATACGAGATCGACTATTTGAATCAATATATTTCTGCCAGTTTTCTTTAAGAAATCTTTAGCTTGGCGCATCAACATAGCCATATTCCATTGGATATTCATTTCTTCCAGATCAACAGGGTCAATCTGTCTGAAATCTTCTTCTATAACCTCAGGATCATGTATTTTCCCTCCAATAAAATTCTCATATGATGCCATGAATGAAGAAAACATAGCAAGATAATCATCAGCAACTTTCTGATTCAAATGAGATCCAGATGAAGTAGAAGCTGTAGTCACAGAAAATCCAGAATGGCTTGAATGACCAGAATAAATTGGAACTCCAGAACACTGATCATTTGAAGACTCTTGAGCATCACCAGAAAAGAATGCCACTCCAGTACCAGATTTACCAGTAGATTTGGCAAAATACATTGAGGGATCCTGGATATGCTCCATATTAGTCTCTTTCTTCTTCATATTCATGTCATGCGACTGAATCTTCCCTAGAACTTCTTCAAGAGACATGGTTTTGTACTTAATATTCTCTTTGATTAAAACCGTATACACATCAAATTTTGATGGTAAAGCCTCCAAGAATTTATCATTGATTTCCTCAGTCTCATACACCACAGAAGCACTTGTCAGTTCACTAAGAAGATGATAGAATCTTGCAGCAAGATCATCCAAGGATTCGTTTTGAAAATGTTTAAAGACCAAGAACTGCTTCTTTAATAGTTCCTTTCTACTCTTCTTCACATCCAAACTTCCTTCACACCTTTTCTGTAATGCTTCCCACAGTTGTTGAGAAGACTTGAACTATTTAAAACTGTGATATATTTCCTTTGGAAGAGACATCGAAATACTAGCCATCGCTTTCTTTTCCCTATCAAATAACAACTTCTCTTCAGTAGTTAATGCTGACACCGGCTTCGGAACATCATCCTTTCCCATCCACGAATAAGTAGGATGCGTATATCCTTCCAAAATCGGAATCCACAAACTAGTATCGGTAAAAGATACGAACTGGTCAAACCGATCTTTCCAATTAGAATAATCTGCTAGATTCAACAACTTCAGAGGTTTTTGAGATGTACCGATCTCATTGTCATAATTGAACATATTCGTGACTTGAACCATATTTGCCATTTTCAAAAAAAAAATTCTGAAAAATTTCCAAGTGCTGAACAGTCTTACCCTCAGGCGAAGATAATAAGTTCGCCTCTGATACACCCAAGCGAACTTAATGAGAAGCGAACTTAATAAGTTCGCTTAAACCAGAATTCAACAATCTGATTAAGTTCGCCTAAAATAAGTTCGCTTAACCCTGTGAGAAGGGAACTTGACAAGTTCGCTTGCTAAGTTCGCCTGCACAGAAATCAGCAAGTTCGCTTGCCGTAACAGAATCAAGATCAAGAACTTCTTCAGACCAAAATCACGAACCAAGAACATCCAAAAATCGTCATTAATCACTGAATTGAAGGAATTAAACAAAATTGGACCGTAGGAACGTGTAATTTGTCAATTAAAAGCTTTCTATCGGATCAATTTCATCATAATCCTCTTCAAAAACACCAAATCGGATCAAAATCAGTCTTGAAAACTCCATTGAAATGAAAAACTCAAAAATGATGAATTTGATGTCAATTTGCATATAAAATCGTCTAGAATCAACAAGAATCACGAGCAAAAGCTCTGATACCACTTTTAGATCCCTATGACGCTTCTACGGATCGATCTCGTGATAAGACGTGACGTTTACTCGGAGTGCGGAATCCAACGAGTCAACGTTTATACGCATAAAAGACAATGCAAACAAGCAAGTAAATAACCTTCTCAATTCGTATTTCAAATCACAATGATGTTTACAGACTCAATCGGACTTCTCTGTTCTATTTGGTTCTGTTCTGATCTCTCTTGAACGACTGACTCTGTAAACATATATATAGATAACTGACCTGATATAGGCGAACTTATTAAGTTCGCCTCTAACAGCTTAAGCGAACTTAACAAGTTCGTCTCAGTTAGACTTAAGCGAACTTATTAAGTTCGCCTCTGATAGACCAGGCGAACTTAACAAGTTCGCCTCTAGGCTATACTTGTAAAACACTTAGTGACATTTGACATTTACAAAACAAAAACATAAAGACATAAAATCTAACTATTACAAGCTTTTGTCATTACAAACTATGTCCTAACACCAAATCGTTTATGTAGCTTACATGAAGCTAGATCCAGGCTTTATACATCATATTACACGTAAAAACTTGATATTTGAGATGAAAACCCTAGTTTTACTGAAAACCCTAGTTTTACCCTAAAACCCATTTTAAACAGAAAAACAGAGATTCGGGTTCGATTCTTACCTCAAAGACGATGTTTCTTCGTGTATTCTCGATCTCTATCAGTGGAGAAGATTATTGAAGGAGATCTTGAGCAAAATGGAGCAGATCTTGAGACTGGACTAGATCTTTTTTTTTTTTTTTGAAATGGAGGCTGGCTAGGTTTTAAACCCTTACCCCCACTCCACAATCCTAGATAGGGCTGTTCAAAAAGCCCGTGGCTCATGGCTCGCTCGAAGTTCGCTCGAAAAAAGCTCGGAAAAAGCTCGACTCGGGAAAAGCTCGGTTTTAAACGAGCCGAGCCGAGCTGGCTCGAATTCTAAACGAGCCGAGCTCGAGCTAGGGTTGGCTCGGCTCGGGCTCGGCTCGTGGCTCGGCTCGTGGGTTCGGCTCGTGGCTCGGCTCGTCTAAATAACTAATATATATATATATATATATATATGTTATATATGTGTTATATTTGAAATATGATGTTTTGATTTTTTAAGTTAATTTGTTTTCAAGAACTCTGAGTTTTGGACTAAAATTTTACTTTATCTACAATTGTATTTACTCTCTACTTTGTAAGTTTTGGGTTATCTATGTTTTTTTTTGTATTTTATATATTGTCCCTTCCATCTATTTAGTTTTTTGAAGACAATCAACTTCAAACCGAGAATAAAATATTTTTTTTTGTTGTTTATATATATATTAATATGTAAAAAAAAAATTTAAAAAAAAAAAAAAACGAGCTGGCTCGAGCTTTTTACGAGCCGAGCTCGAGCTCAACTTTTCAGCTCGGAAAAAAAATCGAGCCGAGCCGAGCTGGCTCGTTTAATTTCGAGCTCAAGCTCGAGCCAAGCCTGGCTCGGCTCGGCTCGGCTCGTTTACAGCCCTAATCCTAGACCCAAGCCCACTCCATCTTAGCCCACCTTCTTCGTTTATTCTCTTGGCCCGATTATGCATGACAAGATTTTACGGATGTTACAAACAATTTAACAAGTTGGAAATAAAGTTACAAGAATTAGAAATGCCATTTTAGAAAAAGTTTACATTATTATTATTATATAAAGTTAATTTATTATAATAATCCCAATTCTTAATTATTCCATTCTTTTTGTCCCCAAGATTACTCATTCTTTACTGGTGAAGTGGCCAACAAGTATACATGAATGAAAGAGAGATATATAATGGTTTCCAGGAGGGAATGACATGCAATGCAAGAACCCCCTAAATAATTTGTTGTTTTAACGTCCAAAATTAACCTTCTAGTAAGCTAGATTAGTCTTGTCATTAGCCTAGCTACGTACCCTTTATTATCCCAATTTAAGTTTTACAACACGTAACTATAAGTGAACAGTAGGTAGTGAGTACAACCTTAGATGGTTGTCACATGTATATTAGAATTAAACTTTATAAAATAAAAGATCATCAAGTTGTTAAAAGTCGTTTTATTCTTTTTTAATATGCATTAATACACATCTTTATTATAACCGATAAATAACTTTACATTAAACACGTCGACTTCTGATAAATTCTAGATTTTTGTTTCTTGTCTCTCGGTTATATTAAATAACTCTTTATTCTATTAAATAATAATGATTTTAAATAATTAAAATTTTAATATTTATTCTGATATATATTATCTTAAAATATAATTTTATAATTCTTAAATCTTTATTATATGTATTTATAATACTTAAATTTTTATTTTTTTTTCTTATTTCACCAATGACTGATAACATCCAACATATAAATTGTATAGAAACTGTTGGAATCTCGATGAAAAAAGTAGAAGCAACTAAAGAAGGGTGATGAAGCTTCTTTGCATCCCATAGTGCTGTCGCACTAAGCGACTACCGACTTACGCTCTCTACTTGCTTTACAAAGCTCCACAGTTTCCACGATCACTTACGAGTTACTATTTTCACGAGCTCATTTGGATTACAGCAAGTTGGATTTATTCCACCCGTGTAATACATGAGTTTAATATAAATGGGTTAAAATCTATACTATGTAATAAATAAAAGTTTTTTTCATGGCACGTTTCGCATTCATATTCGATCTCATCCTTTTTTTAGAACTTGTGTATTACATATGGGGTGAAAAATACAAGTATATAAAAATATTAAATACTTATTTATATATTTTACAGTTGTAAAAATATATTATATATATTAGAGATAGAAAATAAAATTCAAAATACGTAAAAATTAATATGTAATTGGGTTTCAAAAATACGTTAATTATTATCTAATGTAATTTGACTTTCATTTAATATTTGATTGAAAATAAAATTTACATAATTAGATTTCAAAGTTTCTTATAATAAGAGATAATTTAAAATAAATGTGTTTTATTAGTATAATTAGTATTTTATTTAAAAATATATTATTATTATTGAAAGATAGATATGTATTTAATAAGAGAGAAATGCGAGTGAATATAAAAGAGACACGTGATATGAAAAACTTTTATTTATCATATAGTATAGATATAGATATAGATTAGAAAGATAATAACGGGGTCCCTTAACTAGTAAAACTTAGTTTGTAAGGAGAAGGGAACACTATTACTCCTCCGGTTTAAACTATTACTCTTAATATAAACATCTTATATGAAGGAACCGTTCTGTTTTGTTTTTAAAGCAAATTACATTTTTCGTCTTTTAATACTTATTTAGTGTGCATCCTTAAACTAAAAAAATTACATATTTTGTCCTTTATGTTTAAAAAAGTTTGCATATTTTATCATTTCCACTAACGTCTGTTAATTTTTGGCGTTGAATATAATCACATGCATAGTGAGAGAGGGTATGGGTGACCCTTTCTCCTTTCCTCGTCACCATCTTCACAGATTGGGCTATAAACGAACCAAACCAGATCAATTGAGACGTTTTTCATGCTCGTTCATTAAGCTTTTATCGGATAAACGAACGGTTTACGGACGCATAATTGACCGAAAATTTATGTTCGTGTTTGGTTGTTAAGAAAATTAATTTGTTCGTGTTCGTTTGTTAACATTATAAACGAGCACAAATGAACATAAACGAACACAAACTAATACCATTGAACATAAACGAATATAAAAGAGTTTAATTAGTAAAAATTAAAAAAAAATCTAAAAACTTGTAACAAATGATCATATACAAACGAACTTAATGGGACAAACATTAACGAACATTAACAAACAAATTACCGAACGTTCACAGACACTATTGAACGAAGTGCGACTTTTGTTTGCATTCGTTTATTTAATTAATCAAACTGAATTTCTTTATTCGTGTTCAAACATTTTTAAACAAATGAAAGTAAGTGATAAGTAAAAAAAAAATTGAAAGGTAAATTTATTAATTTATGTGAAAGTAAGATTTGTACCCATTATTTTCTCAAATCTTGATGTTTATAAAAGATTTTAAATCACATATAAAGGTGTTCTTGTTCGTGTTGGTGTCCCACTTTTAGGTGGAGCTTGAGAAAATAATCTAATTTAAAGTCAAATTGATTTAAGTAATTAACCGTCTCAGTTATCAAAATTTGATAACATGATTAATACTAGGTCACTTGGAACGCAGATCTTGTAAAAACTAGTAAGGTTTCTGTTTTATGATATTGAGGTCATGGATTCAATCCATGTGAAACAACCTCCTAAACAAAGTTTAGGGTAACTTTGTAAGGCTGCAAGCGATCCGGTCCCCACACAAATTCGAAAGCTAAGTCAAGCACCAGGTACACCTCTTTCCTGTTGTTTCATAAGAAGATATTTTAGATTAAAAAAAATATAAAAAAATAAACCCATTGCAAATACGTATTGCATCCTACATCCAAAAATGTAAATTTTTAGACTTTGATAAAACATGCGGCAAAACCCGCCTTTAATAATAAGTTGAAAGTTTGTACATATTTAGCAAACTAAATGAAATTTTTTTTTATAAAAAAAAAAAAGAGTTGTTATGGTATTAACCCCAAAAAACTTATTTTTATTAGGGGTGTTCAAAAAAATCCGAATCCGAAACCGAACCCGAATTATCCGAAAATCCGAATCCGAATTATCCGAAAATTCGGATATCCGAAATTTCGGATATCCGAATTTTTGGATTCGGATTCGGATAGTGATTTTCGGATAGTTCGGATATCCGAATATCCGAAATATTATATTTATATATTTTTTTTAATTGTTTTTATTATTTAAAAATAAGAAAAATTTGAATCAAAACCCGATACATTATATTTATATATTTTTATATGTATATTTTCTAATGTTTTTTAAGGTTTTTAATTGTTTTTGTAATTTAAAAATATTTTTTTTATATTTTCGGATATCCGTTTCACTATCCGAATCCGTATCCGAATTTTTGGATATCCGAAATTTCGGATACGGATTCGGATAGTGAAATCCACTATCCGAAAATTTCGGATATCCGAAATTCGGATATCCGAATTTTCGGATATCCGACTTTGAACACCCCTAATTTTTATTATAAGTTCACCTTACTTAAAGCAACTTTCCCTAAATAATATTCTTGTAGCTTTAGTTAGAGTTAAAAGCTAAAAGAGAGTAGTTTAGGATTACTTGTGTAAAAGTAAAGTATGAATAACGTTTGCTGTTAAAAAAAAGCTAAAACTTTTATTTGCATTAAAATTGTTGTAAATGTATTTGAAAAAGTAAAATAACCTAAATGTCTTTTGACATGGATTATGGTAAATATTTATTGTTCATTGATGTTATTTAAAGAAGTTGATTTTTAAAACCTGTCTTATAAAATTACCTAACTAATATATAAGCATGTGGCCTTTCATGTGGTCTATTAGTACTAGTGCTAGTCACCCACAAATATGATGTGGATATAACTTTTTTGTAAGTGGATGATTAGATGGTATTTTAAGCTTTTAGCTTGAAAATTTATTGTTAAAAAAAACTAATTAATATATAAAAAAATTGACCTTAAATTTGTTTTTAAGCTTTTTGGTTGTCATAAACACCTGATCACAAGCTTAATTGTACTTAATCAAGATTAAATAAACATTTAAAGAAGAAATCCACCCAATGATATTGTTTATTAATGAATCATTTTTTTATTAATATAATTAGCACCCCGACCAAGTTGAAATTGATACAGTGAACTAAAAGTTGTTATGATGCCACCATCTCAAAAGAAATGAATTACGTTTAGGGCAGTACATATTGTCTATCGGTGTATTACTATTCATAGGAAGTTAAATTTTTTTTTTGAACGGATCTCTTATAAGTTGGAGACCCATCACCCTTCAATACCTGATCACTACGTTGTCTGAACCGGGTCTGCGGGTTCAGAGTGAGGGGTTAAGCGTTTCCCAGGAAACCATGGAGCCTGCTGCCCCTTGACAGCAGTTGCGCCGCTACACGGGCCAAGACCCGCTAACGTAACGCACTTCGGACTAAAACCCGGGTTGACTCGGGTTTGAATTTGTGTGACTTCATTCAATCATTCATTGCCTTACCACTTGACCAATACCACTGGACCAAAGCCATTGGTTTTTTTCATAGGAAGTTAAATAATTGGTCCACATCATTCGTCCAATTAATTTATTATTTTTTATATTTTCATTTTTAGCCCTTATAATATATATAATATACGCTTTTAGCCCATTTTATTTTCTATTATTTTTGTTTTTCTTTAATAACTTTCGTTCATTAATTTTTTTTTTCAAAATACGAAGTGCACAGCCGTTTGTAGTTTTTTTTTGTCAACGTTCCGATATAATTTTTTATGAAAACAGAGTGTATTTAAAATCGAAGCTTTTTTATCGTGTCTATAGCGAGTTGTATTCAAAATCGAGGCTTTTTAGTTGTCTATAGCAAGTGATGTTACCATTGTAGTCCCGTTATGAGCCGTATCGGTATTCGTATTATCCGAACTCATATCGGTATTTACTTTATTGTCGATATTGGTATTATCCGTACCAATATCGGTATTCGCTTTATGGTTTTCGACATCCCGAACGGGTAATTTTTTTATTTTGTTTTTTCCCTTTTTTATTATTTAGTTTTATGTTACTTTTTTATTAACATTACTATTTAGTTTTATGGTTTTACTATTGCGCCTACGTCTTCATTTAAATTTTATTAATGATGGGTCTAGCACCGTTTTCTATGATAACTTTCGTTTGTTAAGTTTTTTTTTCATTAAGTGTTTTTTTATTGTACGTTATAACGAGTCTGCGATTAAATGTAAGCTTTATCCACGCAAACGAGTCAAACCAATAACGACCAAGCTTCCGCTGCGAAGCGCAAGAGGTAAAAACTAGTTCATATCACAAATTGTTAAGATTTATGTTTTTTAACCGCAATAATTATATTAAAAAATCACACTAGTAAGGAACTAGAGAGGACGAAACACGACCCATACAAAAGACTCACAAAGTCAGATACAAGACTACAAGATAAAAAAATGAAAAATGACCACATTTGTCAAAATAAAAAAGGAAATCCAGAAAGAACGAAACGAACACGATCTCCCATGGACCGACCCGACCACCCGTTGCATTATACCACAAGTACTAAGCGATGTAGCCGACATCTGATATCTTCAAACTCTCGCACGGTCTATGAATATTCATCATATTTATTTCACTTTTAGCTGTATCTCGTCCCAGTAAGGTAAAACGTAAAGAAATATCATCTTTTTCTCTACGAGAAAATCTCCATATCTTTAAGTCCACAGGGAAAATTCAATCCATTTACCTAACCGTGTGGGGGAACACGAACCTTAAATTTTCCCATGAGGATCTCTATACACACTTTACCAATTGCCATTGGTTCATCACTATCTTCATCTACAAACATACATTCACCCCACACCTCTGCCACCTTCTTTACTACACGTTGATCCCATCCACCTAACGGTAATCCTACCAATTCAATCCACACTTGTCAATTGTCGTCCCAATTATGCCAAGAACAAAACTATAAGAATTAGAAATGTCAAAACCCAAAAGACATGGAAGAAAATAGAAATTCAAGGGGTGGCGAACCGCTAGGGATCGATCCAGATAGCGGTCTGCAACGGGATCAGTTCCAGCCTATAAATAGAGGCTTTATCTTTGCTCATTTCACACCAACACAACTCTAACTCCGAGTTTTCTCCACTCTACCTGATCTCGAGCCTTTTGTTGTTGACTCGACACTCGAGTCGCTCGCCCACGTTTCGACTTAATTTCACATAAAACCCCACTTAGGCCTTTTCATCCGAGGCGATCCAAGAAACACGTAGAAGTCCAAGATAAGGTGTTAGAGCCCTAAGACTCGACCTTCTAAGCTGCTAAGTGCCTATATTACTATCATCTACTACTCCAGATCAAGGTGAATACATTTTAAACGCTTTCATGAAATGATCAGACCTTTTACGTTTACGAATATGGCAAAAGATGCGATAAATACTTGATGCATATCACCTTGTGGGGTTGGCTAAGGATATAACCCGAAGGGTAGTTGTTGTTTTCACATATGTATACGTAAAGTTTGATCAAATGATACACTTGCACCAGGAATATAAGGTCGGGCAGGGTTGGCACATATGTGAAGTGATTGTGTAAGACGTGGATCCGGTGGTCCCGCAACCCTTGAATAGGTGACCAGTGTATACGCACCAGACGGACGTAGTAATGTGTTTTACTACTATTCTATGAAGTTATGATTAAATATTTAACAAGTGTTTTGCCTAAAGATGAAGGATTTTCGTGTCATAAAACTATTCACCAGCTTATCACTGACGTTTCATTTTCAAACATTTTCAGGAAAGAAATAAATTTATATCTATGCATACTAATAAATAAAGTTTTTGGGGTGCCACATGTTATTCCGATGTTCATTCTTAACATTTTTTTCCCGCCTCTCTCCCCTATTTAATGATACAAGTTTCTGTAAAAAAATTATAATTTTTGTTTCCCGCCTCTCTCCTATTAAATAGTAATGATTTTTATAACTATTTTTATAAAACATTTTTTAATTAAAAAAATATCTTTGTTCATAAAACATTTTTATAGTTTGAACATTTCTTTCATTTTTTTATAAAACATTTTTAAAAAATAATTATATAACGTTTCTAAAATTTGTATTAAAAAATTATGTAATATGTCAAAAATATGTAATATTAGATATTTATTACTAAGTAAATATAACACTGTATGTATTCATCATGTATAATATAAATAGTTTCTAACATATCTATACTATATAATAAACAAGTAAAATATGAGGACACTTGTCACATTTCTAGGCCTCCTCATTCTCATTTTCCCGCCTCTCTCCTATTAATAATCAACTCCACTATTTTAGGCAACTAAATTAATTACTTGTTTCAATTTTTATCTACACATTTTTGAATTTAAAATTTTGTTTATCATCAATTAGTTTGTTTAATTATATTTTTATAAATTCTGTAAACTGAAAACTATTTTATAGTCAGTTAGGATTCAAATAAAAAACTTTTAATCATATATTTACATTGTTCCATTTTGACGAATGTATATGTTAACATATTGCATTATATTTTATTCAAGCCATGTATTACACGGGTTTATTCAATCCGAGTATTACACAGGTTTATTCAATCCGAGTATTACACAGGTTTTAAAGACATAAACTTTTTATTACTAAGTATATATAACATTGCATTTATTCACCCCGTGTAATACACGGGATTCTAACCTGGTATAATAACTATACTTGCTACATGTCGACTTCTAATGAAATCTAGATTTTTGTTTTTCGTCTTTCTCTTATATTAAATAATATTGATATTAAATAATTAAATATCTAACATATATTCTAATATTTTATTAAAAATTACTAAATTGTAAGAAAATTTCAATTTTTTATTATTTCACAGATGACTAATAACACCAAAAAATACAAATTTTCATAGAAAATACTATTTTATAACAAGTTGTAATTATTCAACCCATGTAACACACGGGCTTTAACCTAGTAAACAATATATGTCGAGACTGGCTACAAATATAGTCCCGAAGATAGTTGTGTTTGTTTTGTTGTTAGCTGGGTCTGGCTACGAATATAGATCGGTGAACAATCAGAAAATATATTACAGGTTCGTACCTAAAAATTTGTATGTTTTGTTGTTAGCCGGGTTTACCACTTTCTTCTCATAAGACTCATGTGTTAGTATGTTGAGTTAGTGTGTGTATATATAAGACTATTTAATTGTTGGGATGTTGAATAAAGAAAGAATATAAGGTGATGTGTATTTGAATGTGACGTGGAGGTATATTTGTGTGTTTTGATGCCTAAAGGACTAGTCAAAGACCCGACAAACACCAATTTGCACGTGGGGCCAGTGCACGTGTATGGATGATTGCTTATGTATCTATCCAACCCCCTACACTTAAAATTTTCTGTGTTTATTTATTAAAAAAATAATCTATTCCATTATATTATATTTATATTCGTTCTCTCCTAATCTCCAAGAGACGTTAAAACCAAATCCCGTAATTAGAATCGTACAAATTGATTAAAGAGTCCATTTCATAACTAAACATTATAGATTTGAAAATTCATTAGTAAATTGTTATGTTTGTTTTCCTAGCTTTATAATATGTATGCTATACTTTTTACATGCAATATTCTTTTTTAATTAACCAGCTTTTTCTCCCAACACAACATATGGGTTGCTCAAAGATGTTTTAATCATCATTAAACTATAATGCCTTTTCATAGAGTAAATTAAGACTACTACAGAACCGCGCATTAACAAAAAACACTTTAGTAGTGTAAACTCATCTAGCTAAGACTATGGTCGTGCTTCACTTTCAATATTAAGCGCTACCTTAGCACCACATCATCATCTTTCACATATGTAATACCTCTGCTTCACTTTAACCCACTTAAAATAAATAAAAACATTTAAGAGAGAAAGAGAGATATAGAAAGTAGAGAGAGTTGTAGTGTGTGTTGCATTGTACAACGTTTCTTCACCGCATTGTTTCAAAAGTGTGTTGCTTCATATGAGGGGGCGGTGTTGCTACACCATGCCTCACTTCCAAATCATCAACGTACACCACACATTAGTGTTACCATAACACACACCCTAATGGGTCAAAATGACATTGAACTTGGTGTCTACCATCAAACACTTTGTATTTATTTTAAGAGATTCAGTTCGAATCAACTGATATGCACCGAGTGTGTGGTCGTGCTTGCTTCAGGGAAGGAAAGGGATTTTTCAAGTTTATTTGGAGTCAGTGACCATAACTTTTTAGTCGAAAGGTTATCTTTTCTACCAACTACAATTAAGATCCAAGTATCCAGCTCATGTTTTTCTTAAAAAATAAATAAACTCAATTTTTATATATAGAAAAAATTCAAATTCTGGTGACTACACTCCCTTCATTCACCCCTAATGAAACGAGCATTCTATAAACTTAGACGAATTAGAGACCACCTAAACTCTATACTTTTATAAAAGGGAACGTTAAACTGTAAGATTGAAACTCAATAATTTGAATTATATCTTAACATAGTAAATCCAATCATTTAAATAAGCTTTATATATAATAACTTTTAATTTTCAGATTGAATTGAAACCCTAAAATATGCAATTGCATGAGTATAATATTTAATCAAGAACATGAAACGACATAGCAATGAAGCTTTCGAAGCATTGGAAGTCGAAGTAGAATCGGCATTTCTTGATACAAACGACAAAAATGTTAGCGACGAAAACAGCACTGATTGATATGGAAGGGACAAAGTTAGAAACTCTCATTTTCAAGATTAGCTGCTTGGAACACTTATTTAATTAATTTAATAAATAATTAATACGAAGTAATAATAAATTAACTATGAAAAAATCTACTAGGAATATTTATATTAGAAGGTTGTAGTTTGAATAGGAGGCCATTGTTCAAAGTCCAAACCATAAAATAGGGATGTAATTTATTCATAAATTGTACCATAAAATAGGCCATTGTTAATTATGTTACATAAATTGTATCATCTATATGAAAGCAATATATATTTATATACACATATATTTGTGTACTATATAGTTTATTGTTATGATATACAAACTTCATTTTTAACGAATGTGATGGTATGTTTCTGTCATAGATTATAGCAGTATGATGAATTTACATCTTCTGACAAACTCAAACACATCAAAAGAAAACCTAAAATTTGTTGATAAGCATAGGGTCCGCGCGATGCTGTGAGAAAATCGTATATTAAAAAATAAATTTTTTTGCATAATTATTAGGTTTAATCACATAAAACACTCTCGTGTATGACAGTGTTAAAATATAGAAATTTTAAATAGTTTAGTAATTAAGATTTAGAAATTCATGAACCAATATTAATAAAGTAATAATAAAGTAATATTAAATAGATAGTAATAAATATTTACTTAAAAAACAAAGTCAATTTAAACGTGACGCGTTACGCATTCAATCACTGATTTATCATGTATATATTAGATTATAAAAACATTAGATTATTATGAAAACCAAAATTTCGTCAAAAGGTTACAGTAAAAGTTCAAAATGTAATCATTCTAGCATTGCATTTGCTATTTTTACTTTTTGTTCTAAAAAGTAGGAAAACATTCTCTCTTTTGGCTTATTAAGTCATTAAAAGTTTGTTGTGTATATTCCATTTGGAGTTTGTAGATGACCCGATAATAATGAGAACGTGATAGTCAATTGTTGATGTGAGATATTTGTTTAACACTTTAAATAGAACAAAAATAAAAATACTAGGATTTTTAAATCGCAAATATAATGACATCTATTATTGATATAAAATAGTTCTTTGTTATATTTTATCTATGATAAAAATAATAATTTATATAAAAGCACAAAACCTTATATAAAAAACCGCTAAAGTTTATATACTCTAAAAGCAAAAAACACTAACAACATCTTATGATCATCATTATTTCCTTTAGCTTCAAGATGAGTAGGCTTGCTTCTAGTTCTAGCCAACCAGAAGGGAAGTGTTCCCCGGTCCTAATGATTCGTTAATATTGCTAAACGATACGACTCGAGGTGGTTATATATGTGTGTATGCTAGCGACGGGTAACTATTAACGTGACGAGGACCCTAGCAGTGGATCATGAAGGTAAGGAATTAAAAGTGGTTCTCAATCATTCACAAGTGTAATCCAGATGAGAGAAAGATATAGCCTATAACTTCTAGTGTAAGAAAATATATATTGACACATAAATTGTCGTAATCCCATCTAGAGGAATGTTTGACCGGGTGTTAACTCGGCATTGAATTCTACATTTGAACTTTTCTATGCTAGCTGTTTTCTTCATTGAAAAAGATAAAATGATTGATAGAGAAGTTAAAGGCTAAGAGTTCAAGTTCATAACTCCATACTTGTTTATTCATCAATGATTTATAAACAACTATGTTAAAACCCGTGTTTAACACGGGTTGGATAAATAACTATAAATGTAGTTTTTAGAATACTTTGTGTTGCTATTCAAAAAGAACTAGCGACGCAGCTTGTGGGACATTTGCCTTCTATTTCGATGTAAAACAAAATATAACTGTTATTTTAAAAAAAATATTAAATAGTTAGTAATATCTAAAGATTATAAAGGAAATATTTTATAATAATAAAGATTTAAGGATTAATAAAGAAAATATTACATAGTTAGTAAAGAAAATATATATTAAATAGTTAGTAATGAAAGTTATAGTTCGTCAATAATGGTGCAAGGTGACAAGATGGATTTGGCCATAGACGGAAGTGTCTAATGAAGGACTAGCCATCACAATTGCATAATTAAAGTTATAAAAGTGAGATTATTTGAACAAGTGAGATTAAATTTAATCTCACTCGAGCCATAGAGGAAGTGTTTTCGGTATAAAATATAATATATAAAGTTATTAATCTCACTTGTTCAAATATATAAAAAGTTCTCCGGTGTTTACCTCCTAAATTATGTCATTAAACAAGTTAAGAACTTTTATGATCAAAACTAAGATTATAAAATGTAAAGGGGTTATTTTGGGGGGCATTAATCTCACTTGTTCTAATATACTATAAAATGTTATCACCTTTTAACTTCTACTAACTACATGCCTACATTTTATTTCATTTGGTCAAAATGCTACAAAGTATTGTACTACATTCAATAACATATATATGCATGATGCATGCACACATCATCCATCATAGACACATATATGCATGCATGAAGTATGTATAATGTATGTGTATTTCCAACATAACATGTATCTAATAATTTGATGGAATATAATGGTGAGAAGATTTCTTGAGGCTGTACCAAAAAGGGAGTACATATATGCATACATAAATTTGGGCTACCATTTCATTAAAAAGACCCAACACACTTTGTTTACATGTCTCATGGATTGTATTTGTTTAATAGTATGATGGGATGAGTCAATGTAAAGTGTTGGACATATGGGGTCACATGTACATTGTATAATACAAAATACAAATTTGGTGGCCACCACCACTCGTTATGTAATGAAATCAAGTTTGTGGTTTGGAATGGTTGGGCAGCTTCTTTATTGGACATTAATATTAGATAAATGTAACATCTCAAAAATAAAAATGAGAAATAAAGATAACGGGTTCAAAGCGGGACGAATGGAATGAACGAAAAAAGGTGAGCGGGCCGGGGTTGGGCCGAGTTGGTCGCGAGGTGGGTTCGGGGAGGGGAGGCCCCTCCCATAAATACCCCACATGCACACACTTTCTCTCATTTGTAACTTCTAGAGAAAGAAAACCGTAGAGAAAGAAAGTGTCAGAATCGCTCAAGATTATACCAGCTCGTGTCTTTAGTGCTCGTGAAGATAACCTCCGAATCAGAATCTCGATTCAGGTAACAACTCGAGCTAGATTTGAGATTTTAGCTTATGTTGGGTTTTCGGGTTTTGGGTAAAAAGGTAACATTTTTACGGATGAAACTTGAAAATAAGCTTAGGTCTAGCATCTAGAAGGAAAATCGAACGTTTTGAGCAAAGAAAGTTGGGATTTTTGCATGATCAGATTCGCATGCAAGAACTTCGGATTTTTTGGGAAGAAGACAGCTCGACATGCGAACTTAGGCAAGGTTGGGGTGAACTTATCAAGTTCGCTTGACAAGTTCGCTTATGGCATCAAGGGGCGAACTTAGTTATGTTCGCCTGGTAAATTCACTTATGGCATCAAGGGGCGAACTTGGTTATGTTCGCCTAGTAAGTTCGCTTGGTCAAGTTAAGCGAACTTAGGACAAGTTCGCCTAGATTATGGGCAGCGAACTTAGCATTAAGTTCGCCTAGATCAGACTGAGTAAAAATGTGTAATCTAGATTAGGTCTGATGTATGTGTAATTTAACCAATTTAGATCGTGTGTGACGCTCGTTGGACCGTTGTTAGGACATAACTGAGACTAGCTTATCATGTGAGTTCTAGAAACCCTCTTTTAAATGTTTTAAATAATATTTTTAGGCTGGTGTGCATACGTGACGATGTGACTGTTTTATAAAACGATGTTTATGAATTATATATATGTGACGTTTTATGAAATGATGTTTATGAACGATGTTTTGGAAGGAAATGTTATGAAAGAAGTGTTTATGAAATATTTTGCCAAAATAAGTTTACGAAGTGTTTATGAATGAATGATTTTTAATAAAACGTACGAATGCTTTAACTGAAATTTTGAAGTAAAAGAAGTGAATGTTTACGAAAGTCATAAACGAACGAATCTGTCATTATTCCTTAGGGAATGAAGGTCATGGGTATGGGATGAATGTTATGGGCCTTTACCTTTTAGGGGCCTTTGTGGCTGGCCAACTGTTGTACAACTGGGGGTGATGACGGTCACCAAAGGGATTATCGTGATCCTTGAATTTGGTACAATTTACCTTACGGGGTAGTCGTGCTTGAAGTTTGGTACGTGTCATCCTTGTGATGTTGTGCTTGAAGTTCGGTGTTGAATAGCCTAAGTGTCGGGCCCTATGATTTCTCCGCCCGAAGGACAGTACGACGGTGATGGGCCTAGTGGTGGTGATCCTTAGGTTATTCCGCCAGTATGTGACGTTTGGATTTGACGGTTACGAGAAGGCGCAGATTCGATATGTTCGTTGACTTATGGTTATGTTTTTATGTATGTTATGATATTGCATGTTACCGTACGCTTTCATTAATGAGGATAAATGATGTGTTTTTGGTAAATATTTAAAGTTAATGTTTTATGTAAAAGCTAGAACTCACCAGCGTAGCTGACTTTTTAGTATGCACATTCAAGTTAAGGCATATTATGAGGATGGACGGTGATGCTTGGCTAGCGATGAAGAGTTACCCGACTGCTTATGAAGACTGGCATCCCGTTATGTTTTGATTACGCTTATGTTATGTTTAGACAATGTTTACGCTTCTGTATGTTGAACAATGTTATGTTATGTTTTAATGAAGTATTTTCCGCTACGTTATTTTGATATACAAGTTTAAGAACCGTTGTGAATGAGTAAATCCAACAAGTAAGGCCTCCCGGGTTTGAGGCCTTACAATAAATAAGTCCATTAGTGGTGTAATTAGCCCAATAGCTCTTAATCAGACCTCTTGGGGATCTCATTGAAAATTTGACAGATTCGTGTTTTAGTTTATGACGGTAATTTGAATAATTTAAAGAATAAATAAACTAATAGATTTTTCTTTTTCACAAAAATCTCTCATACCATCTATATCTATCTATAATAAATAAATATTTTTCATGACACGTGTCGTCTCCATATTCATTCTTATTGTTTTTTTCTCGTCTCTTTCTCTTATTAAATACACCATATCTTTTAATAATAATATATCTTTATAGAAAATACTAACTATACTAATAAAACACATTTATTTTAAATTTATCTTATTATAAGAAATTTTAAAATATAATTATGTAACTTTACTTTCTATCAAATAGTAAATGAAAGTCAAATTACATTAAATAGTAATTAACGTATTTTAAAACCCAATTATATATTAATTTTTACATATTTTGAATTTTGTTTTCTATCCTTAGTATATGTAATAAATTTTACACATGTAAAATCTATACTATATAATAAACAAGTAAAATAAGATGACACTTGTCACAATTCTAGGCCTCCTAATTCATATTTTCCCACCTCTCTCTCCTATTAATAATCAACTACATTATTTTAAGCAACTAAAATAATTATTTATTTTAATTTTTATCTACAGATTTTTGAATTTAAAATTATGTTTATCATCAATTAAATTGTTTAATCGTGTTTTTATGATTTCTACAAACGAAAAACAATTTTATAACCATGTAGGATTAAAATAAAAAAAACATTTAATCATATATTTACATACTAGTTTAGAATCCCGTGCATTACACGGGCTTAATAAATTATAATGTAATATGTCAACACGTACACTCATCAAAATATGTTTTTAAATAAATGTAATTTGACGTGACAGTTATAAGTTATGTTAAGTTAATTTTTAAATATTTTTTTAACTGTGTATTAATTTTTTTATGTAATTAATAAATGTAATTGATATTAAATTCATTTGGTTAATAATATAATAAGTATCCATAATTAAATAATAAGCATCCATAATTAGATTAATATTAAGTATTTAAAAATATATTTTTTAATAGCACTATTTAATAGGGTACGCGTGTTATTTAATTCGGGTAAATGGTTTGGGCTGAAAAAGAAAGTGAGATTGAATGATAGAGCGACACGTGGCAAAAAAATGTAATCATTTATTAGGTTAAGGATTCATATTGTTCCATTTTGACGAGTTTATGTGTTAACAGATTATATTATATTTTATTCAACTCGTGTATTACACGGGTTTTTAAAAACCTAAATTTTTATTACTAAGTATATAATATTATATTTGTGGTCGGTGCTTAACTTCAATTGACAATGCGATTTTATGAAGTGACAATGGGTCTTTCTGACCAAACACAAGCAATGATTTAGGTGAAACTGATCAAACTCAACAAACAATGATTATCAACTAACAATTATGACCGATAGTAATCAAGTACCAAACAAACGATTTAGATTGTAAACAATAATTAAAAAGGAATCACACTCGGGTTTCAAGTTCACAAGTAATTAGGGATTATCACACCAACATATGAGTTCAAACAATCGAATGGTTATCCAAATCAAATTAACCAAATCTAACCAAGAACATCAACATTCATACATCATCGGCAAATAGTGTAAAACAATATCCACGAATGAAATCGAGACAAATGTATGCAATATAGAATTAGATTAATCAATAGATTCAACACAAATCAACGTTCATAGCAATTATCATCTAACGGAGTCAATGGTGCAAGAATTTATCGACTCCCGTGAGTTCATAACCATACTAAACACAAAGATTCAAGTATTTCAAACCAAACGATTACAAGAATTGTTTCTCAAAACTAGCATATGATAAAAACCCTAAAAACTTACAAACAATCCACCTGGGAATGATTACCGGTGGATTAGCCGCTCATGGTTGTGGAATTCATCTTCGATTCTTCAATTTCTTGATACCAATCTTCAAGAATATGGTTCCTAGCCTCCAAGCACTCCCAAAATCGCCCAAAATCGATGTAGAAACTGATGATTGTCAATTTGGGGAAGAAAACCCCCAATTAAACACTGAAAATCGGTTGTTTCACTAAAAATCCGCGTCTGAAACGTAACCAGCGTAAGCTTACGCTGGTGTGGCGTAAGCTTACTCCGCAACACTGAAGTTTGCTGTGAATGAACTGGTTCGGCGTAGGCCTATGCTGGTCGGAGTAAGCTTACGCTGAGTAGGCCTACGCTGGTCGGAGTAGGCTTACGCTGGTGGAGTAGGCTTACGCTGGTGGAGTAGGCTTACGCCAGGTGGAGTAGGCTTACGCAAGGTCCTGATTTTCTGCCCCGTTTTCTCCGTGTCTCTTCCGACTCTTGCATCTCTCACCTAATATCTTCCAAAATCATACTTTAAGCTTTCAACACCTGCACATGCATAGCTACACAAAACTTTTGTATTCCCCATATTAATTTGTATAAATAAAACATATTGCATCCTTTAATGCATGAAACTTTGGTCACTTATCAATAGGACTCGGCTCGTTTACACCCTAAATTTGCACCATAACAAGTTTTTTTTTAATACAAATTATATATGAAAACAATTGTTAACTTTTTAACCTAATTATTCTCTTTAGCAGTAAACAAAGTTAACCTAAATACTTCATTTAATCCAATTAATTCATTTGTAATACATTGTTTGACACAGCCAAATAGTAAGAAATTAAGCTTAAAACAATATTTTATAAAACGATAATTTTTTGCTGAAAGTTTAAAATAATATTAAGTACTAAAAATAGGAAATTTTGAATTCTTAGTGAAGCTTAAAACAATAATTCATGAGTAAGAGATCCAGAAAACCTATTATGAAAAATGGATTGGACGGTTAGCTCATTTTTTTTAATAACGGGTGCTTGAGATATATAAAGAGCCCTAATAAGATGGTCGGGAACAAAGAAATATTACATCATAAGGAGAATCAATTCATCCCACCAAAGTTAACTTTACTATTCTTATTATTGAACCACAAATAATAATAATTAACTAATAAATCAAAAAACGCCTTCTTCCTTAGACGTCTTAGAATAAAAAATGGTCTTCTTCCTCAATCTCCAAAGGGCCCACTATTAAGGGAGTTTGGAATTACTTTTAGAATAACTTTTGGAGAAGTTATTTCAAAAAATTAGGAGATTCTTACTTTTGGATTTTAACTTATAATCTCACATTTTATATCTTCTTTTGTATTATTCAAACAAAATTTTAACTTATTATCTTTTTAGAAAAGTTAATAAGTTAATAAGAAGGTTCCAAAAATAATCCTAAAATGTCCTAAGTGAACACATAGCTTCAATCAAATCTTTCTTCCTCCTAAAGATACGAAGAGAATCAACCTAACACACAAGCATCTTCGGACGGTTGGTTCATCTTATTTTATGCTAAGTTTTTTAGTTGTAACTTACAACCCATTTAAAGTGTAATGGTTAAATTATTACCCAAAAAAGGTCTTTTAATTAAGTGGGTTTAAATTATCTCGATCCTGCATCTTCTCGTAAAAAGCAAAGAAAAAAAATAAGTTAGAGGTTTACAAATTTTTTTATTTATTTGTGAATAGTCCCACTCTCAAATGGGATTAAAAGAAAGAACTAAATGAGCAACTGTTAGGAGAGAAAATGAATCGAGTCGTTCGTGAGATACTAAAAATCAGCCTTTTAAGAATTTGAGTCGAACTTTAACAAGCTCAGCCAAACCTAAATCAAGGGTTATTTAATAAACAAGTCCTAGCTTGACTATCTATCTATCTATCTTCTGTTGCCGACAACCACCCGTCGCCATGCCTCACACCACCTCCCTCCTTAGGCCTACCACATGTTCTCTCTCGTTTCCTCGATTTCCAAATTTGTGGTGGTCCTCAATTTGTAGATATTTGGTCGTCGTCAAGTTAGATATGTGGTGGTCCTCGCATCGATTCTCTTTTCTTTCTCTCTTCCTCGATTAATTTGTATTGTATCACTTTTGAATCTATGTTTCCACCATTAGTTTTGTATGTGTTCATTGGGATTTCGATTACAGTTGTAGTTTTATAAATTTGGTTCTTTTTTCAAGTTTTGTTAGATTTATAATTCATCTTTTGGTGTGCATTGGTTGTGGTAACTTGAGGATACCTTAAACAACACCTTATGAATACAAAGAATGCTAATAAATTTACAAAATAGTTTTTATATATGATTAAGTATATTGTTGATAATTATATAATGAATATTTTTTTAGTGTGCATTGGTTGTGGTAACTTAGGACACCTCATACACTTTATGAACACCAAGAATACTAATAAATTTATAAAACAAGTTATATGATTAAATATATAGTTGATAATTATAATGAATATTTTTTTAAATTGACATTTTTATAGAAAATATGTTTTATAAAAAGGATTGATGTTTTATAAAAAGAAAAAGAATTAGAATTATAAAAATAAATAACTTTATATAAAAACCTATCGAAAAAGCTACATTGATGTTGATGTGGACTGCCACGTAGACTTAGATGGTGGCATGGCGTATAGTAGGGGTGAGCAAAAATCGAACCATAACCGAAAACCGATCAAATTGACCGATTATGGTTAACTGAATCTGTTTAACTGGCCATTCTGTTATGGTTTATCGTTTTTTTCGGTTCCCTTGGTTAGGAACTTTTTCAAGTTGTAACAAAAAACTGAACCAAATCAAATTCATATTTGTCTTAACCAAATTAGAATTATGTTCGGTTTTAACCGAAAAACCCCAAATTCATATTACTTCTTACTAACGTTGACTTTTTTGGTCAAATGTATGAGTTTCAACTTTTATATAAAGTTGATAAACATCTAACTTTTACATAAACTAATAAACTTTTACATAAACTAATAAACTTTTACAAATGTATGAGCCATATAATTGATATATGGATATTGGTTATTGATATAAATGTATTGGGCTAATTATAAAATATGTATTAAAATAGTTGATGTGTTGCAAAGCACACATGTATTTTCGTCATGTTTCGTGTCGTTTTTATATAGTTTTAGAGTCGTTTTTGTATACAATTGAGTCTTTGTTATGTTCTCAGGTGCTCGTGATGATTACAAGTGAAAACCGAAAGAAAACGAGCACGAGAATGAAGCCCGAAGAAACAAAAGTGAAAAATGGAAAAAAAATCTACTCTTCGCGGTACGCGAAGATCTGAAGTCCATCTCTCGCGGTACGCGAGCGAAAGAAGAACCGGGGGCGACTAATTGTCATGTTATCTCGCGGTACGCGAGGGCCTCAAATTACGATAAAAAACCTTAATTTTGAATTTAATAGTTTTGTAATCCCATTATCGAAATAGTCGATTCTCAGCCGTTTGGGGAGCAAAAAGGGACGATTTTGAAAGCTTGGGAGTCGATTGAAGAGCAAGATCAAGGCTTTCGATTCCGGGTTTGTCTAGATTTGATTATTCAGGTTTAAAGTTTCAATCTTTGTTTGAAATTAGTTTGTTTTGGATCATGTATTGCTTGATTACTTCTGTTATTCTTGTTCTAAGTATGATCCTAGGATAAACTTGTTAATACTGCCTAGGTTAATGATGATTGCTTGTTTAAGTTTGCAACTTTATCAGTTTTTGGATTAGTTTGATGATTTATTTGATTTTGTAAACGATCTTGGGGTTGATTAGTATGATGTATATGCATGTTTTAATCTGATTTGTAATTGATTATAATCCCGTATGCTAATTGTGATTGTCTACCAAATTTGATTTGCATATCTTGGTCATAGATCTTAGGGTTTGTGATTGGTGTGTGGTTTGCTAGACGTAGTGACCATAGGAGTTGTGATTGACTACTGATTAGAGTTGAATGTGTATCCTAGTTCAATACCCGAGATGTGAGAATTAGTTGTCTAGTCTTCGTCATTAGGAATCCGAGTGTTAACAGTCTGAGAGGGCGTTAGTATTAAGTGTCTAGTGATTGTTGTTAGTCAAGTCATAGTAGTTATCATGAGATTACCCCGTGCATTCTTTGAGTGTATTGTGGACGGTGAGACTGGGAGGTAATCTGTCCATTAGGGTATAATATCATAGTTGGAAATACCTAAGAAGTGATCTAACAATCTGGTGAGTTTAGTACACTTTAGATTGCTTAGTTGGTGACACCCTGAGAGTAATTAGGGATCCACTAGGTTATCTATAGTTGTTATCCTTAGAAACCCAGATCCATCATATTCCATAACCGGTAGAAGTTGTTCTTTGCAAGTAGGATTCCGACCTAGGTAGTGTTCTTCCTATTCCTTATATCTCCCTTTGTTCTTCATCTTGATAGTTTGAATCGTTCTTAGTTTATTGCATTCTTATTTAATTCAGTAGTGTAGTAAACCCCCAAACCAATCAAATCTTAAGTCAGAGTCTAGTTTGTTATTCGTAGTGTTTCTAGGGCTCGATAACTCGGTTTACCATTAAGCTGTGCTACACTCGATAGGTATACTTGTCTGTCAGTGCGGTTTAGTTCATAGGCTTTCCATTTATTACTTAGGAGTCTAGTTTAGGTTTTGTCAGTCATTTTATAGACCGTCTAGACGACATCAATAGTGGTATAGCCTAATTCGGTTTTTCGGTTCAAACCGAATTCAAAATCTTGAAACCGAGAAACGAACCAAAAACAAATTACATATTTGGTTTTTCGATTTGAAACAAACCGAAAACCAAATATGTAATTCGGTTTGGTTTTAAAAGGTTTCGATTTCGGTTCGATTATCGGTTTAATCGGTTTGAAACCAAATATTAAACACCCTGCTTCATCAACTTTAAACAAACACAAACAACTGGAAGATAATTTGAGTTCAAAGTAAGTATATAGTATTTTTTTATAAACAAAGTATACACATAATTTTTATATATGAGATGTTTGTGACAAATTTTAATTTTGATATACTTGTGATAGGGTTGTGCAAAGCTACAACATCTACACGATAGGTTTGTCATGGACCACTTAGCATCATAGTACTTGTAAGGTTTTTGTCCATACAATGCTTTTGAAAAGAAAAAAAAAACATTTTGTTGGACATCAAAGTTTTACGGTGGGTTAATGTAGGCCTAACGTGGTCCCTACAGATTTTGCTACTTTTTGTCAAAAATTTATAAATCTTTTTGTTTTTATTTAATTTTATTTTTTACTAAAAAGGATATTTTTATCATTTTCAAAAAAAGTTAACAGAAAAAACAAACGGCATTAATTAGCTAGGGTTAATTGAGATGAAAATGAAATTATTGGACCGAAAAAGCTAAATTATAACTATTGGACTAAAATGGTAATTTTGGTTAAACCACATGAACAAAAACCGTATTTAACTTTTTTATATGTAAACTTTATGTTTGAACTTTCGCTTTATGACATTATACTCATTTTTTTTTTAAATGGGAGTGTTTTTTAGAACTTGTAATTTTTTTTAAAACAAAGCTTAAAAAGGGTTTATGAAGAATAGAAGATACGTGATTTAGAGTACATATTAACATAGTTGTTTTTTTTTACTTAACGGAGAAAAGTTGTTTGTCCATATTAAAAGGTTAAGTTGAATCATTTTATAATAATTTCTTTGAACTATATTTCAATTAATATTTAATATTCTAATTTGATATTTAATATTTCAAATCAACATGCATTGTTTACTGTTATTATTAAGTAATTAGATTTTAGAGATATTCGCTTTTATTCTATAAAAGCTACATAAATGATACAGTTGACTAGTCGGGGCTTGTAAGAAACATCATAGGTAATTTGGTGTCTAGACTTTAGATATTGAAATAAATGAGCTCTCTTTTAAATTAAACGAGTCAAACTCGATCATTAAGCACTTAAGCTTGACTCGACCATTTACAAACCGATTAATGACCGAGAGACAAAGTGGTTACAATATAGTTGAGGGACTTCAGTGGAAGTTACCATATAGTTCAGGGACCATTTATTGATATACTTGTTTAGCTAGGGCTTGCAAAAACACAAGCAGACGGAGGCGGATCGCGTTACGAAATTAAGATCGCCGATCACACGACCAATTCGCCGGTGACGGTAAATTTCTATACGATACGAGTACATCGATTGTAATTTGATAAATTTGTTTGTAGTTTGAGAAATTTGTGTGTAGATATGAATTGAAACTTCAAATCTTCAACGTCTCTCTGTTATAAGTTCATTTCACTTATTTCGAATCAATGTTTGAATCGAAGGTAATATAGGTTGAAACTGGAGCAAAATAAATTCGGATTTGAGTTAAGAAAACTGCGATGTCAATTTTCAATTCGTATGTTGTTCAGATGCTTGATTATGTTCATTGATTGGGTTTTTGTAGAGTGAAAAATGGGGGAGAAGAAGAAGAGTGCAACAATGCTTATAAGATTGGTTTCAGCAGCAGGAACTGGTTTCTTCTATGTGAAGAAGAAGAATCCAAGGAAGATACAAACCAAGCTAGAATTCAGGAAGTATGATCCGCGTGTTAATCGCCATGTTTTGTTCACTGAGGCCAAGATGAAGTGATTTGATCTAATTTTAGCTTTTAAAAGCATGAGTGGTTTCCAGTTTTCTATGATTATGAACTATGCATTGGCCATTGTCTCTTTATAGCATGTAATTCACTGAGTTATCATAGCATGATATAAGATTTGAACCCTTGTTTTAGTTGATTATTGGTTTGGATATGAATGTTTTTAGTTGGAATTTGGAAACTTGAAGCATTTCTGCAGGAAAACACCGATCGGTTAGAAAGAAAAGGCGACTGATTATGCTTTATGGTAACTGGTAAGTTGTTTCGTTCATTAATCTCAAGTTAGGCAATCTTGACTCATTTATAGATAAACGGGTCGGCGTAGGTCATGCTTTGCCTCTACTGAGTCAAATGGGAAAGAGAAATTAAAAAAATTGTTAACATGTATTTGGTATGTGCAAAATATCTTAAATTGTGTTATATTTAAAATTTGATTGGCATTGTAATGCATAAGAAAAGAAAAGAACGTGTTTTTGGGTTGGCCCGGACTTGTTTTGACTTGTTACTTGATTTGTCTCTTGTTATAACGTGTAAGTGATAAATAATTCATCTACGAATATGTGACAAAACAGAGTTCGGACACAACTACTAAGTTACAAACCCAGTCACCATCACCCTACACAGCTTACACAATCCTGCCAAAAAAAAAGATTGTGATCGCACGCTTGGAGATGAGTCCAAATTCAGCCTTGCAAAGCCAATACAGTGGGCCCTTGTTACTATACCCGTTTTCAGGTAATATGTGCAGGTGATTATGTATTTTTGTGTGTCATCTTTTGCAATTCATGGTCTTGTTGATACATCATTTTCTTTCTCATTTTTCCTCTCCTGGTCGTAAGTAATAACCATGGCAAGCATGAGACTAGCCCATGTTGATAGCCAAGATTTTAATAGAGCGAAAGCCGAGTTTGACCAAACCAAAGCCGGAGTCAAAGGAATCCTAGATTCCGGGATTTTAAAAATCCCCAATATTTTCATCCACCCACCGGAGAATTTACTTAACAATCCGTTTCCAGGAGAGTACAGTCCAAACCTGCAAGTCCCGATGATAGACCTTGAAGGCTTTGAAGGTGGAAAAGAGGTCAAAATTAGTGAAATCCGAAAAGCATCGGAGGAATGGGGGATTTTTCAACTGGTTAACCATGGGATTCCAGTTAGTGTTCTTGATGAAATGATAAAAGGCGTGCAAGTGTTCCACGAGCAACCCAAGGAGGTGAAGATGAAGTGGTACTCACGTGAGCACAAGCAACAAGTGAAGTTTTACTCTAATGGTGATCTTTACGAGTCCAAAGCGGTTAATTGGAGGGACTCGGTTTCTTGTCACTATGCTGATGGTGCACTTGATCCTAATGCATTACCACTAGTTTCCAGGTATTACTTCGTTAACCGCTATTTGTATGAAAAAGTAATCAACCTGGGTTAATTTTTAGGTTATAAAAGGCAATCAACTTTTCAAAAAGCTAGATTTAAGGTAATATGTATAAATGATCTTAGTGGTTTGCAGGCGAGCGATACAAAACTACATGGAAAGGATCATAAACCTAAAAAACACGCTTGCAGAATTACTATCAGAGGCTTTAGGGCTTGACACTAACTACCTAGAAAGCATGGACTGCATGAAAACCGCAACACTCGTGTGCCATTATTATCCCTCCTGCCCTGAGCCAGACTTGACTCTAGGAGCCACAAAGCACTCAGACCCTTCTTTCCTGACCATTCTCCTTCAAGATGGTATCGGTGGTCTGCAGGTTCTCCAAAGAAATCAGTGGGTAGATGTGAAACCAGTCAAAGGGGCACTCATAGTAAATATTGGCGATCTTCTGCAGGTAATTGCAAGCATATAGTTTCTGCTTAGAGTTAGAGGTGGCAAATGCAATTCTTTGACACTAGACACTGAGAACTACTTACAGCCCATTTGACCCGTTTCAGCTGGCTAATTTATTTATTTATTTATTTTTGTGGTTGTACCTTTTGACTGACCCGTTAGAGATAAAACATACACGTTGCTGCCTCTAGTTTTTCAATTGTTCTCACTTAAGTTCTTTTGTTTGAATGTGTGTAAACATATAGTTTTTGCTAAAGGTGGCAAAATGGGTGGGCCAGCAAGGTTGCATGACAATTTCTGGACGGGTCTAGTACTCTAGTTGGCCCAAAACACCTTTCTCCAGATATTTTGTACTTTTTTAAATAATTAGCGTCTCAAATATGATTGAGAAAAGTTATATTATTTCAGTAACAATATCATTTCTTGAGTAGAATGATTTTAGGAGGTTTTATGTGTTAAATGTACACTTTGGTAGCAAAAGTGTTTTTATTTCTTTTATTTACGTGTTTGATCCGTTTAAGATAAACGATAGCCCGAATTGACCCATTAATAGATAAATTGGTTGAAATTGCTGCTTTGAGTTTTATCCGCTGTTCTGACTCGAGCTCTTTCAATTTATGTAGCTGGTGAGCAATGACAAGTTTAAGAGTGTTGAACATCGAGTGCTGGCAGCACCAATCGGGCCGAGGATATCTGCTGCATGCTTCTTTTATCCGAGTACTGCTAATAACTCTAAGCCATATGGGCCCATAAAGGAGCTGGTAACAGACGAGGGTGGACCGATATACAGGGAGACGGACCACAAAGAATTTATGTCTTACTACAGATTGAAAGGACTAGATGGTACCTCATCACTTTCTTACTTTAAGCTGTAGAGAAGTAGTTTGTGAAGCAATGGTTGGGAGTTTAATGTTATTTCAAATAAAATGGATTGGATTATTAGCAAGTAAACTCATGTATAAAGAATGCTAAAAAGACTAGTGTATTGATTAATTATAAACAATTAAGATTATAAATATCTGATGCTTTAAATTTGATTATAATAATAATCTAAAATTTTTAATACAGCTATTTATTAAATTATATGTATTAAATTTTGAAAGCACACTTTGTTTCGATGAGTCTAGGGTGGCAATCATCCCTTCTTAAAAAATGAGTTTGATTTGGGTAAATTAGATATGAGTCATATGGTTTATCTCAAATTATACGAGAGATCAAAACTTGTTAACTTAAGACAGGACCAAATGGGTCAGCACCATTCATTCATGATTCATGAACATTATTGTTACCACCTACTCGTTGCTTGACACCAATACCGTCTTAGCCGATGTCACCATCTATGCGCCTCCACTGTCACCACCATCACCGTCGCTCCACCTCCACCTCAATACTCCGACGCAACTCCGTTGACACCACCATTACCCACCTCCACCTCTATCTCCACAGCCGTCACCACCACCACCACACCTCATTGTCGCTGCCTAGACGCTACAGTCGCCGCCTAGGGGAATCCATTTTGATATTTCTTTTTTTCTAAAACAACTTAGTTCAACCCGAGTCTATTTTGGTATTAACTTGTTTTGAACCAAACCTATATGCTTATAGCCCGTTTAGGCCTGAACCAAATCAGTATTTTTTAATTGACTTGTTTTGACTCAAGCCTATTTTTCTCATAACTCAATTTTGACACGAACCTATTTTGCTTAGGGTGGAGGGGACACCCGCGTCGCCGACGCAGGGCTTCATGCGGCTTCAACGGCGCCACCGCCGCCACCTTCACTACGCCACTCCACGGCTTCAAGTTACGACTTCCCAGCGTAGCTCCCTCGTGACATTAATATGACCATTGGAAAGGATGGTGGGTGTAGGGCTTCATGGCTTAGGTGCCGCTACCTTCGTGGCTTCGTGGGCTTCAAATGACGTGTCACACTCTCATTGATGGGTATGAGGCTTCATTGGGGTTCAAGGCTTGGGTGCCCCCTCCACCTTTAGAACTTGTTTTGACACGAGACAATATTTTTTAAATGACCCGTTTTGTCCTGAACCTTATTTGCTTAACTCATTAGAAACAAAATCTACCCATCCTCATCCATATTAAGGGTGTTCACGGTCTGATTGGCTGGTTTCAAGTTCCGAATCATCGGTTGAATTGTTAATCTGTCAAAAGCAAACCGAAATATATAAATCTTAATCCAGTCAAACCAAACGACTTGCTTCGATTTGGATGGATGACATTATGTAGGCTTCTTGAACTATAATTCTACTTCCGTTTTTCAAAATTCACTTCTTTTCTTGCTTAAGTACTTCACATGCAAACTACAAAAACTATAAACTCCAACTCAAAAGAAAAAAACAATCAGCAAGAACACCATTACATACATGATACATCTTCAACAACTCATTGCAAGAATAAAATCCAATATGGATTCAATAACTCATTTAAAAAAAAACTCTTTTTTCTTTACCGTTGACCCATTTCCCGTGGTCAAGCTTGAATCACCAACCTTGTGGCCATCTTCCCTTGGGGTCAAGCTTTGGCAACCATCTCCTTTTCTTCAGTTTAGCATCTAGTCTTTTGTTTCCCTTATCAGGCCATATCAACTCTAACAAGAATCCCTTTCAAAGCGGTTTACGGGCTTGACCTTGAGTTTGACTTTGAGGGAAGCTTAAGAACACATCTTCATGAGTAGGAAAGATTTCATCATGTGTTCTGATGGTGTTGAGCCTCATATACCTGTGTTCTAGGGACTCTTTGGGTATTTCACTAGCTAACATAGGAGATGAACCACCCCAATTATTGGTGCCTGAAGATGGATGTTGGGGTGATCTAAAATCCAACGGTTCTCTTTGTATCATATCTTCAAAGATTTTAATTCACCAGAATCTGAGGTGGTGATCAACTTCACCTGTAATAAAACAAGATTATTTTGACTTTTGAGGTTTTTATTACCTTGGTCAAATGGGTTGAAATTGCCCTTGTGATTGTTAATCTAGATTTAAAACACCAAAAGATCACCACCACCATCATCATCATCTACTAGTGGATTGTTTAATATTAAAAATATATTTTTTTTATTAATTTTTTCATTGAATTTTCTAAATACTGAATTTTTAATGCCTGATTTCTTTTAAAATACTTTTGTAAATAAACATAAGCATTCATATGTAAACTACTAATATTTTTCAAAAATAAATAAAGTACTTTTTTTTAACAAGTGATTAATATTTTATATTAAACAGAAAGCCAATATATAGTAAGCTTTTATATTTGCAATGATCAGATATTTTTTTTTTGACGGAATAGTTTGATTTACTATGTTAAGATATGATATATTATAAAGATTAAGAACCTTTCTAGAAAACTAGAACAAAAATGACTGAATAATCATATTTGTTTATATATTATGCTAACTTTATGTTTAAAGAAATAGTTCTATCTATTCAATATATTATCTTTCTGGATGGATTCAGTTAACAAGCCAGAATGGAAACAATTTTTAACTGTGACTTGGAGGGGTGTGCCAGGCCAAGGCAGTAGTACAACACGAAGGCAACACTCAAAGACCTCACTAGCAAGCTATTGTGATGGATCTTTCCTCATAAAAAATAAGATTAATATCGAGTGAGCCAATGGCTAAGGTATCAGATATTAAACTGATAAGAACAGATACTACATTTGATCTTAGCAAAAAGGCTGAGAAAGGTATGCTTTTTCTTCTCTCGGACTGTTGTTTGTATAGGAAGTCTCTCCATCTTTGTGTTGTTCACTCAGCCAATGTGGGAGTGTGATAGATCTTTTCCATTTGGTTTTCATAAAGCCTGCATTATTTGATTGACACTAAATCAACCCTCCAGATCCTTTTCTAAATGTACCTGACTGGATTTCTTTATAAAAAAAGGGCGTACCCAGTGTTTGACTTAGCTCCCGCATTTGCGCAGGGTCCAAGAGGGGTTGGATCGCTTCGCTAGTAATTATTGCTGGATATTGTGAATTTAGGATTCAAGGATGGTTTTAAGCTAAGCTTTTAATCAAAGTGGACCCTTTCTGAATTGATTTAAGAGAACATCTAGCAAGCTATTGCCCCATTGTTTCTATTTTTCTAAATCAGTTTAAGGTTATCATAATTCAAGAAATGGTTAAACGAAACAAGTAAATGGGAAAATAATCAAATGAAATTAGAAGGCGTTATCAATAAATCACATACCAGCACCAATAACACCTAACTAATCCAAGTAAATGCATGCAAGTGATCACCGGATCAGATGAATAATATAGTGATTGAGTAACGTTGAATGTATGTTTTTCCGACCTCATTCTTAGCACAATGCGAGCGTGTGTGGTGTGGTTTGGTGCTAAACCATACAGTATACAAACAACACACGAGTAACCGTTTTGACAATGGCGGTGCTGAAGTAAAGAATAAATTATACTGGTTGATTTTAACATTACATATATAAGCAGATCTCTAAAGTTCTTATTGAACATATCACATCTGGTCATTCAAGTTCAGCTGCAAAACTGACTTGGTAAAATTTAATTGTGACTTAGTGGGGTGCGCCAGGCCAAGGCAATAGTGCAACACCAAGGCGACACACAAAGACCCCAATAGCAAGCTATTGTGAAGGGTCTTTCCCCATAAAAAATAGGATTAATATCGAGTGAGCCGATGGCTCACATATCAGATATTAAACTGATAAGAACAGATACTACACTTGATCTTAGCCAAAAGGCCGAGAAAGGTATGATTTTTCTTCTCTTGGGCGGCTGTTTACATAGGCAGTTTCTTCATCTTTGTGTTATTAACTCAGCCGATGTGGGATCTTGATGACATCCAAATCTTTTGAAATGGGTTCATCAGCTTCCATTGTAGATATTAAAAACAAGATTAGGTCTAAGGTTTTTATAACAAACCTAATTAAAGACATAAAGCTAACTTCTGTCAACGAAGTCCAACGGCTTGAAGTTATCATGTTCATAAGCTACTCTTTAGTGATGACAGATTGAAAGAAAAACAAAACTGTGTCAAAGAGTTTAGGCAACCCTACAATCATTTTTTCCTCCATTTAGCATGTGTGATTTATGGATTCTTTTCCTCCAATGTTGTCAATTCCTTTTAATCTGATATCGTTCATCAGTTATGTTAAAGTTCTAGCAATTTCTGTACCTTTGTAAAGTGCAGGGACCTTTCCTGACTTGAGCATAAATTTGGACTACAGGATGTTCTTTGGTCTTTTCTTAGGTCCAGGGGGGGTTTTTGTATTTCCTGATAGTTATTTTGTTATTACCGTTGTTAATTGGGGATAAATAGAGATTAGGTCATTACTTGCGATTAGAGCTTCTAGTTTCGATTGAATCTGTATTTCCTAGTTAAGCACACCCGTGCTTCACCTTTGTTTCCACCAAGTTGTAGCGGACTGAAAATGGAGAACGTGGGCGAAAACGGGGCTCAATTCCAAGTTATAACGAAGCGAGAAAGTGAAAAACAAGTTCTGACAATCGCAGGGTCGTGCATCTTCATTTTTTTTGTTTGTTTCTTTCACTTTTTCTTCGTTTTGCTCTTTCGGAAGGTTAATGCCTACAAATTCAAATATGTTTAATTATGATTAGAAATTACAATCTATAATAGTTTTTTTTTTTCTAGAAACAAGTCTCTTTCTATGTTATTCATGGTTTTCAATTCATACTGTATTCATTTTTAGTGCTGACCAAAAAAATAATGAGAGAACCTCGTAAATTTCATTGCTCTACCAACAACCGCACCCTTTCTCAACCAGAAGAAAGCCGTATGTCAGAAACTAAAGTCAATCATCAATGCAGCAAGTGCTTCAGGGGTCAATATATTATGTCTGCAAGTAAGCCGTAATATACCAATTTGCTCTTTTTAACTGGATGTAACCGGTTCCACAAACACCTTTTTTACCAATTTTCCAGAAAATAAAAAATAAGTATTGTGTTAGTTAATACAAAAATAATACTATTAATAGAAATATTAAAAGAGAACGGCTTAGGAACAGAGTTTTTCTAAACTTTTGTTTTGTTTATAAAAAGATGAAATATGAACTTCATAAACAAAATGGGTCTTTTGGTGTGGTGATAGTACACTCTACTTTCAAACTATATGTCATGTGCTCGAGACTAGTAAAGGTATTATTTTTTCCGGCTTCCACCCACTTTCGTTTAAATTTAATGTATTAGAAAAAAGTTACATATAATTATTTTTTTTAATTATCTAAGTAATTTAAATTTTTTTACATATGATGTTTTTTAAATAGATTTAGATTCTTTTTTAATGCCACAATGTATGCGCTTTATATCTAAAGTTTACGTTAATATTCTGGGCAATAGTTTTGTATATTAATTTGTTTGTAACATAGAAAATATGTTTTTTTATCGAGCCACGTATATACTAATAAGCATTAACATATCTTTTTTTTTTCTTGATGTTAATACCGGTATACGTATCATCAAAACCGAGATTTACAAATTTTATCTACATTATTCATAACCAAAACGCCACTACTTACGACCCATCTTTTTTGGTGGTTTAATGCACTACAACGTGCGGGTTTCTAAATTAACTTTGTAAAATACAAAGTTTTCTTAAGAATTTCAAATTTGTTATTTGTTTTTAGTCATTCAAACGAATCTTTTTTAAAGGTTTCGTTTTTTTTATCTAAACTCTTTGTTACTATTTTTGGCTTTAATTACCATTTTTTTTATCTATAATAACAAGTCAAATTATAGATTGCAAATTGTGTTTCGTTGGTAATAAGCCAGATTGCAAATGTACAAATACAAAACCCCTTGTTTAGTCTAAGCTAATTTCATTAAAAATGAGTGATGTTACCCGCACATTATAGCATGGTATTAAAATTTGTAACCCCTTGTTTAGTCTAAGCTCATTTCATTAAAAACAATGCATTACAGCAAGGTGTTAAAATTTGTAATTCGTCCCGCGTAAAAGTTCCACGTCGAAACGCTAAGAAAAATATGCACGTAGGAACGGCTAATCCAAAATGTTGTAAAAAGGTTGTAAGAGTAGAGGAAAAGAAAACTATAAAAAAACAAAACCATGGAGTTTCGACAACTTTCTCGCTCGTGCTTTAATTACTTATACATTATCACGAAAAGTTTGTTTTGCACGTAATTTTTATCGGAAGCTTCATAACGTAATGGTACACTCGTAATTTTATAGAACATACAAGAGAAAGACCCCTAATAATAATATGCCCAAATTTAATCATAAACGTTAAAATTATTTGAAGAACTAAAATAAACTAATTAATAATCCTAAAACAGAAGTCGATAATGGAAGCTAAAATTCATTCATATTCATTGTCAGATTCAGATCCACACAAATTACAAACATAATCATAATCTCACTCCAATCAAATCAAACCAACAAAAACAAAGAAGCATACAATTTGAGCATGAAACAGTAGCTAGCCGGTGTAGATATGAACGCCGATGGCGATGAGGAAAATGGTAACAAGACCGAAATAGATAACGGTGTGAACAAGTATGGAGAGGCCACTCGTCTGCATACTTCCAAACTCTACCACTCTGTTCCTCCCTGGTATCTGCAACAGCAATCCCGGCGACAACAACACGAACAGCACCACCGCTATTACCACCGGCCCCCAATCCGCCATCTTCAATTCCAAAGATTGATCTCTCTACCTACCTACCTACCTAGCTCTTTTATATATAGAGATTGTTTGTTGAATTATTATTAATTAAATAAATGGAAATGGTTTAGAACAAGTAAAGAATAAAAGATCGTGTGTGTGAGATGTGATTATGTTAAAGCAAAAGTAGAGACGTGGCGGTATCTTACCTCATGCATTTATCTTTCTTTGTCTCCATCTGATACTTTCCACATTCAATAATTTAACAAAACTCAAAAATTAATATATTTTTTTGTTAGCAAAAAACATCTAAAAAAAAGTTTAAGCGATCTCGTTAATAATTATCTTCGTATTAATGAATTTTTATATGTAACTTTCGCATAGGACATCTGAAATATAAGGAAACCGACCTCACGTTTTTATTAAGAGAAGAATGGGTTTTTTATGGAATATACTTGAGTTATTGAATGAAAAAAAGTTGCCCTCATCATCAAGTTCATATAAAAATTGAGTTAATACATAAATTATACGTTGTTCAAAAGAAGTTATTTCTTACATGATATGTAATATTCACATATTATTACTGTTAATGAAAAAAATTAAATACCGTCTTAGTGCTGGTTAGCATGAAAAACATGGACAAATATTTGATGTGATTTAAGTAACCAACTATTCTATGGGAGTCCCATAATCAAGAGTTTGTGGATTTTAACAAAAAATAATAATTCCAAGTTTGTTGTTCAAAACTTGTGGAATTTATATAACTCGGAGTTTTTATGGACATTATAAATTAACTATTTAAAAAATGACAAATACTTTAAGTATTGAAGAAAAAGTTACTCTCTTATCAAATTTATATAAATATTGAGTTAATATATAAATCACTTCAAAGTTTTTAACAAGCAACAAATATAAAAAAAATGTACCGGTATCATTCTCATTCACTAATATCTCAAACCTTAGGCATCGTTCACATACACTAAAACCTATGGGTTTCACTAATGTCATATAGTCACATTGTGTTATTGGTATTTGTTTAGCTATACAAATTTGTAGTTTTTTCAAAGTTGATTTGCATAACAAACTTTGAGTAAACTCAAGAATAAAAGCTTATATTGTCATGTTCAAGCTTATATCAAAGTTGTAACTCAAGACTGGTAAATTTAAATTGTCAAGGTGACTTTAAACGCGATCTCATATCAATTTCTACTTGATGGTTACACATAGAGTCGGCTCAACCTCTTTTGGGCCCAAAAAAAAAGTATAAATTTGAGGTTTTTTTCATGAAAAAAATACTTTTTTTTCTTCTAATAAATGGGAATATGACGATGCATCAACCCCTTATATATAACACACATTTGAATATATATGATTTCAGAAGACATGAAAACTGTATTCATATTTCAGAAGTAGATTGTACATAGAAACCTATAAACAGAAAAAGGGAAAAAACCTAAACCATAACAATGACTAAATACCCTTCACAATATCAGGTAAGATCACTAACTACTTTAAATTAGTTATGTTAGTTAGCTTCCGATAGTCTTGCGCGTATTGATTCCGGGCTTGATATTTTGTTAACACTGCAAATGAAAAAAGATTTTAGGAGCTAAATCAAAAGACCACCACTAGATGCAAAATGTATGAGAAAATGATCTTACCAGATCAAAAGATCACCACTAGATGCAGTTTTCTCATAAATCCATTCAGGAGCTAGCTCTTGCAACAATCTGACCTGTTCATCAGCTTCTCCTGTAAATAATAAAAACAAGATTAGTTTTTTAAGCTTTTATTAAAAACAAGATTATGTTGTAAACCTAATTAAAGACATAAAGACTTACTTCTGTCAACAATCTCCAATTGGCTTAAAGTTATCATTTTCATAAGCTCCTCTTTTGTGATGACTGTTCGTTTGACCGATTGAAAGTAAAACAAAAGTGTGTCAAAGAGTTTAGGCAACCCTGCAATCATCTGTTTCCTCCATTTAGCCTGTGAGATTTCTGGATTCTTTTCATGTAATGTTTTCAATTCCTTCTCTTTAATCTGAAACCATTCATCAATTACAAAATATAAATATAATTCAGTCTCATGAAAGTATGAAACAGAAAAATGTATATAGCAGTTGGATAATGAGGTTACCGATGCTAGGAGATCATCAGAGAGGATATCAAAAAGATCATCATCATCTGTTGATACCCTTTTGATAGGTGGTGTTTTACTCTTCAGAGGAGTATCAAATGTTATGGATCTCTTGCCGCTAGCTCGTCTGGTTAATTTGCTAGGAGACATGACTGGATCTTCATCTGGGGTCATAAAACCCCTAACCGGTGGCCGTGTAGATTGTGCAGGTGTGGCACTTAATGGAGTAGACACCAGCTTAACCGGAGTTCCATCAATGGTCATAACACCCTTGATTGGTGTTTCAGGTAGTTTTGAGGACAATTTTACCAGGGATAGAACATTGGATACACAAGCTGATTCATGGTCAACCTGAGTTTCAGAAGTCAAAACCCTAGATTCTTGCTCAACTGGTTCTACATTCTGGCTCAAAACTTGTTTCGAGAACCGTCTTTTGAACGATTGAGGCATAAGAGATGCTGCAATTGGCTGCTGTTCGATGATTGGAGATGTTATATCATGTACCGAGTCCTGATTAGCCTTTTGAATTGCAACTGAATATGAAGAGCTTTTCGATCTATTAAACGGTTCAGGTAACTCGTCCTCTGGAACTTCATCTCCCTAATTAACAAAACTAGCATCATTAACAATGAAACTAAACCTAAAAGGCAAAACTCATAATCTCAATGCAAAAACAAAACCTAAATCAAAATCATACAGTAGAAGCAATGAATCTAAATACCTCAGGATTCGATTTGCAGAAACTCAAAAGCCTGGATCGAAACAATTTGCTCAGCAGTAAAAAAGCACTATCAGAAGTCAACTTCTCATCATCCTGAACGATACTGAAATTCAATGTGACATGAAGATCTGGTTTCATACAGCTAGTCCGATCATCACGAACCAGAATCTTCTTGATCTCAAGCGCCTCCGGCAATAGAAACTTAAGCTGAGCTAAATGACTATAAGCAAAATTCCTACACAATCAAATATGACAGAAAATCGAATCAGTAAACGCTATCAAATTCATGTAAGTTTTTTAACAAATTATTTTGCATACCTATCGGTTAAGATCTCAACCTGCCGGCTGATGTTTGTGAATGTCGACATAGATCCTTTCAATCGGAGCAGGCGAATTGAAGATCCTAACCTATCGAAAAATGTGTTCAACATTTCATACCTAAACACGAGATTTAATTTTACATCAGTATCGTCATTCATCCACAATTTATTAAGCACGATATGAGAAAAAGGAGGAAATGAAACTTACTTTTCCGGAAGCGACCTGGAGGTGTTCGGTTTCGAGATTAGGGTTTCGGTTGCGGCAGCTGCGGATTTTAACGGATCTGTTGAAATCGAAGGTTTCAGATCTGGTTTCCGGAGATGCTTGGCTGCTTCCCTGACTTGATTCACCGACCGGAGTGATTGACGGCGAGTGACAGGTCTTCGTGGCGGATTCGTTGGCTTTTCAGGAGTTTTGGAGCTCCACGGGCTCTGATCTGGTGCTTCGCCGGATAAATGTGGCTTGTTGACAGAGGATCGTAGGACTTTTTTAGATTTGAACGAATCGAAAGGCGATGAAGCTCCGGCGGAGTTCATTTTCGCAGATGAAATGTGTTGTGGATGAAAGGGGTGATGAAGAAATGGCGGAGATATGCGATTAAATGCTAGGGTTTTTTTTGGCGCGAATGCCTATCTGGAATCAGGGTTGGCGCCAAATGACACGTGGACGCGGGAGGGTGCTGTTTGTAACTTCTTGTGTTTCGTTTTGGACCCTCAACTTTAATCTTTTTATGTTTTGACAATAATAGTTTGAAAATGTTTTATATTCTAGAATGGAAATCACGTTTTCGGCCCAAAAAGGTTTTGACCGTAACAAATTGAGATATGTATTTATATATGCTAAAAAAATCACTTTTAGAGTTTTAATGTTTTAGACCTTCAAATTAAAATTAAATCTAGAATATAAAAATAAACCAGTAAAGTATAAAACGTTAAATAAAAAAAAAGTAAAACACCTAAGTATATTCTTCGATACTTGTATCAGTAATAAACCGTCAAACTTTTCAATTCTTTTTCTACCAGCTTTGAATCCGACTTTTCTATCGAGTAATGAACATTAATTACAGAAGTAAATATATAAACGCTCCTATGTGAAAATGTTTTAAAGGAATTGAATCAGTGTAATATAAATAAGTTAATAAAAACAATGTATTCTTTGATACAATTCTTGTATCAGTAATGAATCGAAGAACTTTTCCGATGCTTTAACCACCACGAACCTCAGATCCAACCTTTTTCTATCGAGTAAAAGATATATAAACGTGGATGAAAAAATGTTTTAAAAGAATGTTAATTTGAAAGTCTTCTATATATATTATGTTTACAAATGATGACCGTTGGTGTTCATATTAGGTATATTCTTATTTGGTAAAATCTTCAATTAGTTAGCCGTTAGTTATTATCTAACAAAAAATAATAATTTTTGAATTAATTCATATGACCCAGCCCATTTACAACGGGCCAAGATTTCCAGCCCATTGGGCATATTTAATTTAAAGCACACATTTAAAATTATAAACACTTGTTATTATAACTTTATGCATTTTAAAACTACACTTCTAATTTATTATTGTCGGTTTGTCACGGTTAGGCCACATGCCATTCAAGGATTAAATGTATCACATTAACGCAAACGACCTTCTAGCCCATCTGCGAGGCCGCTTCCTTTGTTCCCCATTCATCCGGGTTCGAATGTTAGAGTTGTTTTTTTTATTTCCCATAATATTTTTATATATAAAGAATTAAATGCATGAGATTAAACATCATCCACCTGGGTTATTTCATCCGTCATATTGTACATAATATATGCTTTTAACCAGGGGCGGCCCAAAGGGGGGGGGGGGCGGTGAGGGCGACCGTCCGGGGCCCGGTCTCCTAAGGGGCCGTAGTTTTAAAAAAAATTACTTGAGTTTGACCCTCTAGATTGTCTCCACCAGTTACATATTTCATGTTTTGAAATATTACAAAAGCTTAAGTTAGATGAGTTGGTTTTAAATTACATGTTAATGTTCTTCCACTAAAAAATGTTGCAGGTTCGATTCTTGTAGCCCTCCTTTTTATTTTTCTTCTTTTTAAAATAGATAATTGCTCCCCCTAACTTTAGTTAAATTACAAAAGTCACCCACAACTTTATAATTGTTAATATGACACCCCTGATTTTGCGAAAATGGCATAACTAACCCCTAACTTTATAAATTGGTAATTTGACACTTCTCCCTCCCACTTTGATAAAATGGCGAAACTCACCCCTATCTTTGTAAATTGTTAATTTTACCACCTCAGGTTTAACGAATTTATCGTTTCAATGTTAACTCCTATTCGCGCCACAATTTATCTATTTTTCAAACCCAATGACCTAGTCGTGTCAACTTCATACGTTTCTTTTATGTACTATTAACCCAATTAGAAATTAAAAAAAATGTCACTACTTGTATTATCCATTTATCTTATTAACCCACTTAGGAATTAAAAAAAACCCACTAGATTTTCAAACTTATTAAAAAATAACAAAATTATTATTATTCGTTTGTTATAGTTTTTTATTATGAGTTTATATTATCGGACCCGTTTTTTTTAAATGTCCCGGGCCCAAAACATTGTGAGGAAACTCAGGACCGGCCCTGCTTTTAACCCGTTTAATTTTATAATAATTTCGCATTTCGGTTAAAAAAAATTGTTAACTTTTAAAAAAAAATAGAATACGCAGGTTTCTTTAGTTTTTTTATCAACGTTTCAATATAAATTTTATTTAGAACCGAGTTATATTCATTTTGTTATCTTAGGCTACAGCGAGTATACGTTTCAACGTAAATTTTATCCTCGCAAATGAGACGAATCAATAACGATCAAAGTTTCGCCACGTAGTCCGCGGAGAGGGGTGGGGGTTTACGAAGAAACAGGAGTAATTACCCATCATCCTCAATCAAGTCTTCGTCTTGTTTGTTAAATAAAATTCTAGAGAGAGAAACAAAAGCTTCTTGGACTCGAAGAAAACTGCAGAATAAAAATTAAAATATACAAAGGGCAAACAAGAATTCGATTGTTTTCTTCACGCAATCACAACCAGATTTCTCGTTTATTCGCCTTACTGCTTCCAATCGTTTCTTCTTCCGCTCAATTTCTTCTGGGGTTTCAGTGTTCGTCGATTACATATTCTGGGGTTTAAAGTTCCAGTTTCTTGGATATCTTACCGGTAAACTGCTTTTAACTTTTGTTTATTAGGATTTCCCAGAAATTTGCAGAAACTATTTATTTATTTGATTGTTGCCCAAGTGGACTTTGTTTGGTTTTTGATGTGGGTTTGATTTGTTTACAGCTGATTTTGCCCCAAAATTCATAAAGATCACAACTTTGATTTTCTTGATGTAGTTTCATTGCATACACTTGGTTGAATTGGTTAGTGATGTTATGTCTTATTGGGTATGTTAATTTGGTGGTATTTAGTGCCATTTTCCCCAAATTTGATTGTTCTAGTACCATTAAAGAACTTATGGCTGCCCTTTGGTTCTTGTTTTTGTGAGAATGGTGATTGATACTGGTAGCAATGAAGCAGGTGTATAGTTAAAAAGTATCCATTAAGAATTAGGGTCATAAACTTATAATAATCAGATTTAAAAAAAATGTTTTTATGCTTGGCTTTTAGGGTCAAAAACTCAATAATCAGATTTAGATAGCATTTTAGAAATTGCTATAAGAAAAGTACTTATTGAGATAAATGTGAATCACTTGAAGTGCATCCTGATCATTCTGGGTCAAAGTAAATAGACTAGAAGGAGCAGGCAAGATGTTGCTATAAGAAAACTGATTATTGAGATAAATGTAAAATTAGCTAATTGTTCTTAACTTTTAACAACTGGTTGTCTTATACTCACTTTCAAATTGCACATATGGAAACTTTTTATCTTTTGTGCTCTTTATCTAATTTTGAAAGGTGGAAATATTTGTTGTATTTGTATAATTTTTCTCCCTTTTCAGAATCTTGATGTAAATATTTAACTTCTTTGGGGGATGGACGACCTGCTCCTGCGGATTTATAATCTTATATAAATAAACAATGTTTGGTGGGACAAAAGGTGCCACAACTCTCCACCATTTAAAACAAAGATTACTTGGTGAATCATCTTTTACAAGATCAATTGACAATGTTGCCCCTGAAATCGAGTTATCCGATTACCAACGGGCCCCGAGTCCCGGTAGTGAAAGCCCGTCCGGACTTCTTAATGGTGAAAGCTTGAAAGTCGAACCGATTGCTGATTTGGATTTGTTCTTTGAAAGACTTTATAGCTACTATTGTGAAAAAGGTCTTTGGTGCATCATTATTAAGTGGATTGTTGAGCTTTTGAGTTTGGCTTTTACCATATGTTTTTCGGGCTTCTTTTTATTATTTGTTGATTGGAATGGTCTGCGAAGGGCAAAATGTGGGATGGATGCAGTTGAATCCGGGATAAAACCATGTGATCTTGCTAAAGAAGCTCTTCATGATCATCCTTTGACACCTTTAACAACTTTTAAGGTTGTTATTCTTGGTTATTTGGGAATCACTTTCATTTATTGGATATTTTGCTTTCTAAGGTTCTTTGTACAGTTGAAGGATACACTAGAGATACGCCAATTCTACATTAACAGGTATTTGTTAGCGTGTAGTTAAGTGTTGGGGTTGTTTGGATGTGCGTTTTGAGAGTAGACGCGACGAAATGGATGGGTTGTTAGCTTATATAACTATATTGTTCAGAATTTCAGATAATAGTCCAAATTTGTTAAAACAATAAAGTGTTTAGGAATTTTAAGTATCTGAAAACACTTTGGATGACTGTTGATCCGTTTGACCCGTTTGCTTTTTAGCTATATTTAAAATCTTACAAATACATCCCAGAATCGACTCATTTTAGGGGGTTGAAATTGATTATTTGATAGTCACAATAATGTTCTTTATTTATCCTTATGCAATCTATTTCTTCTAAAATAATCAATTTTGTCAAACAAGCATCATCAAAAGTACATTTTATTACAAGTGGTTATATGATTCTGTTTAAAAGATTTCACATGATCACTTTCAAATCTCACATCCAAACACTCCTTTAGATGAAAAGTTAGAGGTTGGTTTTGTTGACCAAAATAATTAATGTTTTCTTTTTTTTTTTGTTGCAAGTCTTGGTGTAACTGACAATGAGATGCAAACAATGCCATGGGCATCGATTCTTGAAAAAGTTGTTCGAATTCAAGAATCACAACAATTATGTGTGGTCAAGGATCTTTCTGCTCATGATATTGTGATGAGATTGATGAGGAAGGAAAATTACTTGATTGGAATGTTGAACAAAGGGGTGCTAGCCTTCCCGATCTTCTCATGGGTCCCGGGTGCGGGTCCCACTTTCAAGAAAGATGCAAATGGTACAAGATATTGCCTAACGCTAACCAAGACCCTTGAATGGACTTTGAATTGGTGCATATTGCACAGCATGTTTGATAGGTTTGTAATCTCTCTCTCTCTCTCTCTCTCGCTCTCTCTCTCTTGTGTAAAGTACTCATGAAACTTGATTATGTAGTTTTTTGTTGTGTAAAAAATGATAAAATAACTAAAAATTTTTGTTCATGTTAGAGGTGGAAATACATTTGGGCTTTGTTTTGTCTTTAATGGGTCAAATTAGGGACATAAAAGAAGTCCGCTAAGAAGAAAGCGAGTCAAACGGGTAGAAAGTCGCCAAGAGTGTATTTTCTTAATGCACAAAACCTGCCTAATCATTTTATACAAGATAAATTAGATTATTATCAAAATAATCTGATTTTGTAATCATATTTGGCACACCACGCGTTCACAAAAAAGATATATTTTTACAAAAAGTGGTTTGTGTCAACCCATTCCGCCCCGTTTACCCAACTCGCCCACCCGTCAATTTTGTTATGATAGTGCATACCCTATTTAAAATTCCTGGATCTGCCATTGGAGAAAGTTGTTTCTAGTTGATATGATTCATTTGACTTGTGAAGGCAACACAGTATATGTATTTGTACTAAAGTTGTATAATATCTTTTGCAGAAATTTTTGTATTAGAAAGGACTTTGTTAGTGACCGCAATACGTTAAAGAAAAGGCTAATGGTTGTTGGGATTGCAATGCTTCTTCTCTCTCCATTTCTTGTTATTTTTATGCTGGTCTATCTTTTTCTAAGACATGCGGAACAGTTTTATAATCATCCTAGTACTGCTTCTTCTAGAAGATGGTCAAATCTTTCAAAATGGATATTCAGGGAATTCAACGAGGTGATAATTTTTCTCATTTTTTGTTTATTTATTAGATAAATGGGTGGGATTGAGGGTCATGCTTTATCTCTAACTAGTCAAGCAGGTAAAATAAATAAAAATAACTAATAAAGAAATGAATTGGTGGGGTTAAAACAAATTGACACTTGCGGAAGTGTATTTTAGGTACATAAAACCTCCTGAATTACTTTATTAAAAAAAGTGTTTATGGTCAGCTCAAGCCATGCCGAAATTACCCCTTTGAACCAAAGCCTTTTAATCCGTTACCGACCCTCCCATTTTGTGAAGTCTACTTGTAAATTGGCGTGATGTTTTATCTCTAACTGCTGAAACGGTTAATAGAATACCTGAATGTGTAAAATCTCCTACTTCGTTACCCGATCCTCCCATTTTGTGACCTCTACTTATAATTGGGCCGGTTCAGGTGATGTTTCTTAAATGGGTAAATTATACCTCATAAAGAAACGGGTTCAATGGGTTGAAAGTCTCCAAAGTGTACCTTCAATGTAAAAAACCTCCTAACCTAATTCATTTTACTCAAAGTATTAGATTATCATTGGAATAATATTAGTTTTGTGATCTTAATTGATACTCTAATTATTTATAAAAAAATATTAAAATACATGGACAAAAAGTGTTTCTGGTCAACTCAACCCTTAACCTGATCCGTACCAAAATTTCCTGTTTTGACCCAAACAGTTATTGATTTGTTACCTGACCCACCAATTTGTGACCTCTGTTTCTTGTTATTTGTCTGAAAAAATTTACATTTTTTAGGTGGATCATTTGTTCAAGCACCGTATCAACAGCAGTGTTACACATGCCTCGGATTATTTAAAACAATTCCCGTCTCCTATTCTTTCAATCATTGCAAAGTTTGTATCTTTTGTTTCTGGTGGCTTTGCTGCAATCCTGATCATCATCGCGTTTCTTGAGGAATCTTTACTTGAAGGCCATGTAATGTTTCCTCATGTGTTAATGTAATAATCTGAAAAGTCAAACTGACCCGTTTTGACTAAAGTCTGGATCTTTTTAATGCAGATTTTTGGTCGTAATTTGTTTTGGTATGCAGCTGTATTTGGAGCAATAACCGCCATAAGTCGAGCTCTTGTTTCAGATGAGCTTTTAGTTCTTGATCCACATGGGAGTATGTTGTTAACTGTTCAACATACACATTATATGCCCAAAAAATGGCACAGGAAAGAAAATACTGAATTTGTACGAGTGGAATTTGAAACCCTTTTTCAGGTAATACCCTGTTTTGCTAAAATTGACGATTGTGGCCCATTTGCTTATAAATGGGTTGAATTGGGTTGTGTTTTATCTCAAACGGGTCAAATAAAAAATCAGCTAAAAAGGGACCAGGTTGAATGTCCAAAGTTTATTTTTAATGCGCGTACACCCTTCTATATCACTTTATTTGAAGATTTAGATAGTTATAATAATATAGTTTTTTATGCGTTACTTATTTAGCGTGATGCTGATGTGGCAATGTATATTTGTAATGTAGTACACCGGAAAGATGTTGCTGGAAGAGATGGCGTCAATCTTTCTAACTCCATTCTTGCTTATCTTTGTAGTACCAGAGGTATCATTATTAATAAATCTTTATGATTACTATTACTCTCTTTGTCCCATGACAATTGCAACAGTAGTGAAGTAATTTGTTAAATGTCTAAAAAGACCTTCAAATGAGAAAAAATAGTATCTTTTGTACCCAATGCAGACGGTGTTTGGATGTTTTCCACATAAAAATTTGATCGACAAATTATCGATAAAATATAGTATTATTGTAGATAAAAGATAAATAAATTGTTATATTTTAAATGTAGATTATTTAAGGATATATTAAAAATTGTCAATGGTGCAGCGGGTTGATGATATCTTGCACTTCATTGCGGACTTCACAGTTGATGTTGAAGGTGTTGGTCATGTTTGCAGGTTGATATGCACCATTTCCTTTTATATTCTTGCTTTTAATATTAAAAAATATATTCATGCAGTTTAGTTTCTGTATATCTAGCTAACATATAATAATATAACTTGATGATTATATATATGCAGTTTTAGCTTATTCGACTTCCAAAAACACGGTAACAGCAAGTACGCGTCTCCACATAACTCATCAAGTACTTACAGAAGTTCCCAAGGGAAAATGGAGAAATCATTCCTAAGGTAAGAAAAATGTTCAACTATTTGTTAAATGTCTAAAATACCCTTCAAGTAATGACAGTTAAAAGAATCTTGTAAATGTTAAACCTTCCCAAAAATGAAATCATTGCGCTTTTACGGTGGGTGAAAGAAGTATTTGTCTAAAATGGGGGGTTAATTTTAAAACTTTTTTGCAGCTTTCAAAGTAGTTATCCTTCATGGGAACCAACTGAAGATGGAAAGCAATTTCTTTCAACACTCAAGGCATTTAAAGAACAAAAGCTTCAAGAACAAGGTATAAGCCCGGGCTACGTAGGCCCAGACCGACTACCACAATGGGCTCCTACCTGCCCGGCCCATGGCGACCCGAACAGCTACTTTTCTAGGTACACGGCCCTCAACGTTTCAAAAAGTACTTACCAACAAGATTGTATGTGGCTCATTGACCCTGTTCACAAAAACCACCCGTACATTCTCGACTGGTACTACACATCGTCTCACCGTCACTGGCATGGGCCACAAGACATCGAGTCAGGCCCGGTTGGCGTTGAGGACAACATGTGGGACCCACCCGACTTAGGTCAGTACCGGGACCCGGCCCGGTATGACGAGAACTGGGGAACCTTTTTTGATGACCAAATGGGGAGTAATCTAGAAGCTTCTACGTCTGCTCCTTTGTCACGTGGAAGTGTTCTACAACATCATGATTCGGGCAATACGGGTCAGACGGGTAGGAGCCACTGGTGGGCCCGGGGTGGTGGCCCACGAGGGGAGGGCCCGGGACCTCAAACGAGCTTTGTGGAACCACCAAACTTCAATCGGGATGATTACGACAACTACCATGATAATTTCTCAGACCGGAGCTTTGAAGAACATGGTCAACGGTTTGACTGGGGGGCTTCGAAGTCAAACGGGTTGTCGAAGACTTTTTATATGGATGATACTGGAGGGAAATTCGATCTCCCTTTCGATGATATCTATGAAGGACATTCTGAAAGCCCGCCAAGAACCCGTATGTAGGAGGTCTCAAGTTCTAATCCTGTGTAAGGAAAACCGTTGAACATTCTTTTATTGTATATAACTTGATTAGGAAAATTAAAGTCAAACATTGGTTTCCAAGGTGATTAATGGTATATAATTACCTTAAACTAAAATGATGTAAAAAAGAAACACTATAACCTTAAGCTATATAAATGGCCCATACGGTTGCAATTTATTATTAATCTTCTTTAAAATGCAACGACTTAGTAACAATATATACATATTTGTTATTGGTTGAGGTTTTAATGATCGAGTTGTTTTCACGGAACAACAAGGCCTTCTGATGGAGTGGTAGCTTTATGACTTTTCAAATGGGATGCTATGCATTCGAGTCTTGTTTGGAACAAATTGTTTCAGGTTGAGCCAGAGGATTTTTCCAGTTGTGGGTTTTCACCTAGATGGGTCCCAGGTTCCAGGGGCGAAGGTTAGTTGGGGCCAGAGTGGGCCCCGGTCCACCCTGATTTTTCGCTCAGAAGTGTAAATATATACGTATTCGGGAGAAATTTTTATAGGTATTAAGTTTCGGCCTCCTCATATATCGTTCCCAAAGTTTAGGACTCTACCTAGGTCTCTCCAACGAAATCCTTCAAGCTTCGCCACTGCCAGGTTCGAGTCCGCTGCGGTTACAACCCATTGGAAAAGACATGCATAACTCACAGGAACACCCTGGCTGCTCCTAAAGGGAGAGTAAGTTGAAGAAAGTCGTCTTTCAAAAAAAATTGTTGTTTCCCGGAATACTTAGTTTGAAGCATCAACTTTCCATCTATTTTTTTAAATTAATTTAATTCAATTATTTGATTTAAAACTTTTAGAAAACAAAACTAGGATTTTAATGAGGTGCATTTTAAAATAATTTTACATCATACGAAGCATATAATATTTTTAGATGCTATGAAATTATGAATTGAAAAGGAAGAGGATGCGACAAGTAAAAATGAAGAAAACGAGAGCACGTATACCAGAAACCTATTTCTCCAAGGTATGTCCAAATTATAATTTCTTTTCCTCATTAGCTTATTTTTATGGTTTTCAAAAACATAGTGATCTTCTTTTCGTTAGATACAAAATATACACCACTATTTTTACATCAAAATCGAGATGAATATTTCAATAACTTTACACGAGTGTAAGGAAAAAATGTTATGAAAAATACCACGAAAGAAAAGGTTGTTGAGTTTCTACAGGGAGAGAGACATGTATAAGTTTTAGTTTAAGATCTTTCTGTTATTTAAGGTTGAGATTTCTTTAGAAACCCTTCGCTTATTTTTTTGCCCGACAATAACCCATAATTTAACAAAGATTTTGCTGTCTAGACCCAATTTTTCTTTTGAAAAGATTTCAAAAAATATCTTTACTTCCTCGTGTTGACCATACACAATTGATCAACTTGGATGTAAAGACTTCCGTAATAATTTACTTTTTCTTTAACTTCTATTCCCTCCTGAACTTCTGCATAACACCTCAACATACCCTCATCTCTTATCTTTTATAATAGTTTTAGTAATTTTAAATTATTCTAGCTAAGATTGATCCTACAATATTTTCATGATAATATTATAATGATTCTATAATTACTTGTATAATTAAAGAGTAATATATATTTTTGTTTTTTTTATAATTTGAATTGCTTATTTTTTTTCCAGGTTAATTAGAGTATGTTAAACCAAACTTTCTGGTCCAGTCTCTAGTCCAAACTCTAGAGGTTACGATTTTCATTAAGTATAATATTTTTACATGGTTTTGATCCATACGGAGCATATAATATGTGATAACAACTCTAAATATTAGGGGATGAGTTTTTATTGATGATCCATCAAACGTATCAAAATGAACACAGAAAAGTAAAATATTTTTCAAAACAAAAATACGATAAATGTAGGGTGGTGTGTGATTCACAAAACCACAAGATTAAACTAAAGGAAGGAATATTCCGTTTTTAAGAAGTTTTCTTAATTTTTTGTTTGTTAATAAAAACAATAAAATAAAATATTAAATGAAATACAATGGAAGGAAAAAATGTTAAATGAAAAATACAATGAAAGAAAAAGTTGTACATCTCTCTCTCTCTCTCTCTCTCTCTCGAAACTTAACAACCTTTTCTTTTATGTATTTTTCATTTACAATTCTTTCCTTTCATTGTATTTTTCATTTAACATTTAATATTTATTGTTTTAATTAGCAAACCAAAAATTAAGAAAACGTCTTAAAAAACAAAATATTCCTTCCTTTAGTATAATCTTGTGGTTTTGTGAATTACACACCACCCTACCAGTGGCGGATCTAGGATTTTTTTCCAGGGGGTTCACTATTTTTAGATACTCCAATTTTATAGGGTCGGAAGTAAAAAAAATTCGATTCAGGTCGGTTTTTTTTGTAAGGGGGTTCACCCTATACTATTTTAGGGGGTTCACCCCAGTTTTTTTACCTACCGTTACACTAAAATTCCGAAACTCGGGGGGTTCCTGTGCACCCCCCCCCCCTTCACCTAGATCCGCCCCTGCACCCTACATTTATTGTATTTTATTTTGAAAATTATGTCGTGTTCATTTTGATATGTTAGATCGATCATCAATTAATACTCATCCCCTAATAATTAGGGTTGTTCTCACATATTTTATGATTCATAAGGATCAAAACCTTGTAAAAATATTATACCGAATGAAAATCATAACCTCTACAGAATGATTATTTTAACATACTCTAATTAACCTTGAAAAAAATAAACATTTCAAATTATCACAAAAAACAAAAATATATGTTACTCTTTAATTATACAATTAATTATAAATTTATTATAATATTATCATGAAAATATTGTAAATTAAGGATCAATCTTGGCTAGAATAACTTAAAATTACTAAAACTATTATGAAAGATAACAGATGAGGGTGTGTTAAGGTGTTATGTAGAAGTTCACGAGGGAACAGAAGTTAAAGAAAAAGAAAACGTAATCATTACGGAAGTCTTCACATCCAAGTTGATCAGTTGTGTATGGTCAACACGAGGAATTGAAGACATTTTTGGAAATCTTTTCAAGAGAAAAATATTGATTACAAATGGCCATATATCACCTATTTATACTACTTAAGGCAGATCTAGATGGTTCTTAATCTAGACTATTCTATACATGACAATTACTGATTATAAATGGGCCTCATATCACCTATTTATACTACTTAGGGCAGATGTAGATGGTTCTTGTTCTAGACTATTCTATACATGATAATTACAAGCTAGTATCTAGAAAGTTCCAACACAATATCTAGTGTTTCAAACTTTTTCAAGGTTGATCTAAATGCTTCCATTGTACTCATTTTTGGTCCATGTTTTCTAGAATCTTCCTTGAAAATATCTTGGTATTATATGTTAGTTTAAGACCGGTCTAGAGCCTTCTAGGCAGCTCACTCTAGACCAGAATTTTGGAGTTGTTTCTAGAGAGTTTCAACAACCCTTGATGTCTCTTGAGTCTCGTAGAAATTTCTGGAATTTTGGAGAAGCGATCTGCGTTTTAGGCGGGTCGTGACATTCTCCCCCACCTAAAGCCACGACGTCCTCGTCGTGTTTCCTGAACGGTCCGTAACTTGCCCTTATGAGTTTCATGACGGATATTCTTGTCTCGTCGCCTAGTATCCGACTCCAAGGTTGCTGTGTGCACTTGGTCTCCTTTGACAATGTAAAGTAGGGGTGGGCAGTAACCGAACCATTAACCGAAAAACGATGAAACCAAACCGAAATTAACCGAAGATCGGTTATCGATTTTTTTTTGTATCCTCTGTTATCCGAAATTAACCGAACCGAACCATCCATATTTTTATACATTTCTATATTTTATACCTCCATTTCATGTTTTATACCTTCATTTCATGTATTTATACATCCATTTCATGTTTTTATACCTCAATTTCATGTATTTATACTTCCATTTCATGTATTGCCAAACAAAAATTATAGCCGAAGTTTAGTTTTGATTATTAGTCAAAATTAATCGAACTGAACCGAAAACCGACAAACTAATCGAATAAACTGAACCGATTAACCGAAAATCAATCGGTTAGTAAAATAGATTAACCGGATGACTTCGGTTTTGGTTTCGGTTAAGGTTAATAACAGAACCGAACCGTGCACACCCCCACTCTCTCATCCCCCTCATAATCCTCATGGATGACGTTTGTGTGGACGAACTCACTCCCCCACTAACTCACTCCCTCTCTTCCTACCTATATCCTCCACATTTACCACCACATCCTCCGTAAGGCTTACATATACAAGGGCGGACTTACGTATGTCGGGGGGGTTCACAGGAACCCCCCGAGTTTCGAAATTTTAGTGTAACGCTAGGTAAAAAAACTGGGTGAACCCCTTAAAAATTATAGGGTGAACCCCCTTACAAAGTTTAACCAGTGGTATAGTGGTTTAGGCTTTGCATTATAACATGGAGGTTGTGAGTTCGAATCCCTTTACTAACATTTCTTAAAACCTTTTTTTTTAACTGATATCGTATAGCCCTTTAATTTGTTTAGTTATTTCTTCTTTTTTTGTTGGGCCTTGCCTTCACTTAGGCTCAGGTTGTACCAGGGAAAAACAACAAATAAAAATAGAAATTAGGGCTTGACAAATAAAAATAGAAATTTGAGGCCTTCTGAACATTTTCGACAACGTTTTCTTCAACATGGTTAGCCTCCAGAGTGTCTCTATCATTGTTTGCAGGATCCTTTTCTTCAATCTGCACAAACAAATCCGATAGCTAAGACAAAAAAGAAACTAAATACATATCAAATGCAGTAGCAAGATACACCTCCTGCTGCTGCCGTCCACGGTCCACCTGCCCACACCGGCGCCGCCCACGGCCCACTGCTGCTGCTCGCCTGCTCCAGTGCTCCCCTACCCACAGACCACTCACCATAGGTTAGATTAAATGTTAATTTGAATGTTTGTTAATTGTTGTTAGGGTTAATTTTAATGTTTGTTGTTTACTTGTTTGAATGTTAGTTTAAATGTTAGATGCTATTAAGATTTTAGATGTTATCTTGTTGACTTAAGGGTTTCTTGTTATGGTTTGTTGTTTGTAAAAAGAAAATCTAGGGTTTTATTGTTGTTTGACATAGATGTTAGAAACTTGATATTAAAACTTGAATTAGATTTAGATGTTAGAAACTTGAATTGGATGTTAATTTAGAATCAAGTTGAAAAAAAAAAAAGAATCGAGGCTTAGTGAGGTAATCTTTTGTTTCTAAGTAAGAATTTGATGCATTAAATAATTTCATTTGTGGTTTGGAGATTTAGTGAATTGCATGTATGAGAAAAAAGAAACTAATTTGCTATGAATTTTGATATTGTTTGTTAATGGTTTATGAACTTGAGCATGTTTAAGTCATACTTAGCATACCAGTTGTTTGATGGAATGCTTGAACCAAAACCCACTTTAATCAAAGTTATAGTCTCGTATGATTAACATTTATCAAGCCCTCACGAAATTCCAATTGGAAATCAAATGGAAATGGAAATCATAACTAAGAACTAAAAGGCCACAAATTTTTTCTTCGCTTTAGGCATCCAAAATGGTTCAGCCGTCCCTCCGCGACCCGACCCGACCCGAACAATCGAACCGAACCGAACCGAATCGAACCGAAATTTTTTATGTCTGACCCTATGAAATTGGAGCGTTTAAAAATAGTGAACCCCTATCCACCACTGTACATATACCCTCCACGGATGTCTAACACACGGACACCCACTGGGTGTCTAACACATCATTAACAAATGTGGATGTGGTAGCCACGATTGTGGAGGTGGTAATAGCGAAAAATGTGGCGGCGATGGTGCCAACAACGAATGTCAGTGGCAGTAAAGGTGTGGCTTCAACAAAGGAGTAACAACAAACGTTTCAATTATCAACACTTTATATGTAATTATCTACCTTTTCATCATTTTATTTTTATAGGTAATTTATACTAAATTTACATTTATATAAGCCGTAACATTATTTTCCATATCATCATAAACCAACTTCACGTCACCCGTTTATAAGTTATAAAAGTTTAGATACAAACAGTAGAAAAATAGAAAACTAAAAAGTTAATAAATTTAAAACAAACATTATCAATTAATTTAAATAGAAGTGTTTGCCACCAACAACTTTTATCCCTCAACTTTTAAAACCTTTAAAACTCACTTCTTAACTTTGTAAAATATCATATTGACCCCTTAAATTTTCAAAATTTTCAAGTTTACACCCTATATGATATATAACCTGATTTTTCCTTAATTGTTTCGTTTGTTTGTTTATTTTTTTCTTTACATCTCCATATATATATTTTGTTAAAAACGATGTTGTATTCAAAATAGGGCGGGTTATATCAACCGACGGTAATGTACTGGTTATATTTTCGTTTATGTATCTAACCATGTTTTTTCGCTTAGCCACCTTAATGTCACCGTCTCACCCATTTTCAATCTCCACAACTGACTCACCGTAACTTCATACGTTTCTTTTATGTATTTAACTACGATTCTTTTGGTGCTTAGCCACGTTAATGTCATCGTCTCAACCGTTTAAGATCCGCCTCCCACCGCGGAGTACGGTGCAAATTTTGTTTTATCACGTGCCTTATTAGCGGGATGTACAAAACATCCTTATTAGTGGTCCACGTGTGTCACACCCCCAAAATCCACCAACGGAGTTTTACCGTTAGGGACGTGACATACCAGGATCTCAGTCATTAGTTACGTGAACGACTCTATATGAGTCTAAGAAAAACCACTAGTATTGCTCATAGTCCCGATGCAACACTAGTAATGAAAATACTGATTTAATGTAAGACTTGCGGAAGCGAAAAGTTAAATAAAAAACCTGCGCCAAAATAAACAATTCAACGATAATTAAAAATAAATAATTCTTGAGTTTGCAAATGATAGACTTCGTATGCATGCATGCCTTAGCTCGTGCTTGTACCTTAATTACCTGAGAAAACATGCTAAAACGTGTCAACACTAGGTTGGTGAGTTCTCAGGTTTCAATGTTTGTAAAGTTTACTAGATAATACCATTTACAATTATATCATAGGTAGCTAACCTAGTACATGTTACTAAAGCGTTTCGACACCGAAGTTGACTGTTTATGTTTGTACTGCCTCCCACCATGACTATCATAATCAATGGTGAATGTTTAGGTCAATGTTACACCCGTTCGACTACCTGTCGTGTTAGCGCGACTAACGCGGGTGGGGCTTGTCAATGCACAGTAGTACTACTCAAGATTACCTCGCTAACCCATATACTAACGGTTCGATATGTAAGGACTTTCATGATATGTTTGCGCTTAGTACACAAGTGATATAAAATAAATGTAAGATCTAAATGTTCGTACCCATGTTTTCTCCCCCAAGTTTAAAACGTAAGAAAAGGGGCCGTGAAACTCACCTTAGAGTATGTGCGAAAGACAAACGAGCTTAGAATGCTTGACGACTAACTGCCACCTATAAACACCGGTTTATAAGTGTATGTTTGTGCAAGATGATACGAACCCTAAGTATCCAAACAATCTCATTGTTTTAAGGGTTTAGAAAAGTTTGCAAGTTTGACTCATGTTTGACCAAGTTTGACTAAGTTTGACCAAGTTTGACCCGACGACCCGTTGGTGACCCGTTTAATGATTTAATGTTTGTTCAGTATAATACTTCTATATTATACACAAATGATCATGCTGTAACACTTAGCAACAAATCCTATTTGTTCTAACCAGATAGCAAGTTTCCATAAATAGCAGGTTTCTATAAATAGTAAGTTTTCAAAAATAGCATGTTTCTATAAATAGAAAGTTTCCAAAAATAGCAGGTTTCTAAAAATAGAAAGTTTCCAAAAATAACAGGTTTCTATAAATAGAAAGTATGTTCGGGATTTGTGTCTCGTGAAATTATCATTGTTAATATGCTTGTAAGACTACTATAACATGTTCAAGATCGTCCTATCACCTAATCATTGCATAGAACTTAACATGTATATCACAATTCCAAGTAAAGTTTCCATCTTTAGTAACCTATGACTAGCATGCGTGATTTCAAACACCCAACATATTACAACAGGTTATTGTATCTTAACTAACATGTACCAATCATTAAACCACATCATGCATGTCTAATTAGCAAGTTCTAACCACTTTTAACAATTAAAGTTTCCTTATTTGGAAAGTTGGTAAAACCGGTTTATGTACTCAAAATCTGATTTCACAAATCATGTCAACATGTATCAAGTAGCTCATAACCATCATCACATCATCCTAATAACTTCTAGTATGCAAGATAGAATTTCTAAAAAGTTTCCTCTTTTAGTAACTTGTCCATTACACGTTTCGTTTACACAAGTAACACGTCAATTCGATTCCAAATCATTCAACTAATATATCTACAACTATATTAATCATAACTCACGTCTAACATGTGATTTCTAAACATCACATAATCAAAAACATTCAATTTTTACATCGTATAACAACTATGGTTTCACATAATTTCTTAAAATCATCAATACGACATAACAACATCAATCAATTAACCAATTCATTATTATATTTCAAAATCATCAAGTTTGGATAATCTAGGGTTTCGATCTCAAAAATAATAATGAAAAAGTGACGGATTTTTATAAAATAACTTACGTAGGAACGTTAGGAACGCGTAGACTAGCACGTATCTACTTCCGGATTCACGATCGGGGCTCGAACGAAGGTCCTTTGGTTGCCTTCAAGTTTCGGTCGAAGGTGAGGGTGGGGATGAAGTCGCGACGGCTTGGGTTTGGGGTAGGGTTTAGATATATTTTTTTAAAATTTTATCCTTATCTAATCCTTAATAGGTATTAAGTTGGGCTTCAGGTTTAATTAAAGCCCATAGGCTATTATTAATTAACTAATACTTAATTAATAACTAAAACTCTCAATTATTATTTTTATAAAAACTCTAACTTTTATAAAAATACTAATTATGTTTTACACACGATAAACACGTACGAAAACAATAATATTCACATAATTCACGTAATCACATATAAATCATAAAACTCATAATTTATATTAAATATAAATTATTAATGTTCGTAATATTAATGTTTGATTAATCACCAACGTTCCGGGTTAAACTCGAGTGCGATCCGATGTGTGCGACTGACTGACACATTTAATTAATCCTAATTAAATGCAATGTACGTGCGACTAACTGAGATAACCGAGTTTGTAACGAAAAATGTTTGAACTAACGAGGTTTGAGTTAACGGAGTTAACCTGAAAATGCCGGATGTCACATCATCCCCTTGTTGAAAGAATTTTCGTCCCGAAAATTAAATGAAGTCCGTAACGTCTGAAACAAAAAGTTTAGGTTTGTCACATCATCCCCTTGTTGAAATAAATTTCGTCTCGAAATTTAGTTAGTACCTTCCGTGTTTGCCGCTGAATGTTTGAACAGGTGAGGATACTTTTTCATCATCTGATCCTCGCGTTCCCACGTGAACTCCGGTCCACGCTTCGAGTTCCAGCGAACTCTAACAATAGGTATCTTACTGCGCTTGAGGGTTTTGACCTCTCTGTCCATGATCTCAACTGGTTCCTCAATAAAACGTAGCTGTTCATCAATTTCCAACTCCTCGAGTGGAACTACCAGTGTCTCATCTGATAGGCACTTCTTTAGGTTTGAGACATGAAAGACATTATGCACTCCATTGAGTGTATCTGGTAGGTTAAGTTGATATGCTACTGGACCGATCCTTTTCTCTATCTCGAACGGTCCAACGTAACGCGGGTTTAGCTTTCCTCGTTTCCCGAAACGAATCACACCTTTCCAAGGTGAAACCTTTAATACACACTTTGTCACCCACTTGAAATTCTAGAGGTTTTCTACGCTTGTCTGCATAATTCTTTTGACGGTCACGAGCTGCCGCCATACGGTTTCGGATTTGCACGATTTTCTCTGAGGTTTCATGCACAAGTTCAGGACCCGTAAGTTGGCTATCTCCAACTTCAGCCCAACAAAGTGGTGATCGACACTTTCTCCCGTACAAAGCCTCGAACGGTGCTGCTTTGATGCTAGTATGATAGCTGTTATTGTAAGAGAATTCCACTAAAGCCAAGTGAGTCTCCCAACTATTACCAAAATCGATCACACAAGCCCTTAACATGTCTTCTAGGGTTTGAATGGTACGCTCACTCTGGCCATCTGTTTGAGGATGATAAGCTGTGCTCATATCCAGGCGCGTGCCTAGAGCTTTCTGTAACGATTGCTAGAAACGTGAGGTGAATCGGGCATCTCTATCGGAAATGATGGAGATTGGTACTCCATGACGGGATACTACTTCTTTAAGGTAGAGACGAGTTAACTTTTCCATTTTATCGGTCTCTTTGATAGCAAGAAAATGAGCTGATTTGGTTAGGCGATCCACTATCACCCAGATTGTGTCACATCTAGTAGGGGTTCGGGGTAATTTGGTTATGAAATCCATGGAAATCTGCTCCCATTTCCACATCGGGATTTCCGGTTGTTGAAGTAATACAGATGGCTTTTGGTACATGATAAGTGGCCAAAGTTTCATGTATTAAAAGGTGTAATATGTTATATTTATGCAATTTGATATGTGGAATACAAAGGTTTTGTGTAGTCATGCATGTGCAGGTGTTGGAAGCTTAAAATGTGATCTTTGAAGATATTACGAGAGAGTCGGATGAGACACGGAGAAAACGGGGCAAAACTGCAGGCACAGCGTAAGCCTACGCCATCTGGCGTAAGCCTACGCCACCAGCGTAAGCCTACGCCATATCAGTGTAGGCCTACGCCTAAGTAATTTCTTCACAGCAGCTTCCAGTGAACCGGCGTAGGCCTACGCCCTCCCAGCGTAAGCCTACGCTGGGTGCGTTTCAGACGCGGGTTTTGGGCGAAACAGCCGATTTTCAATGGTTAATTAGGTTTTTCTTCCCCAAATTCGAATCCATCTTTTACACCACAGTTCTTGGGGCGATTTTGGAGTTCTTGGAGGATAAAGAACACGATTCTAACATCCGATTGAAAGATTGAAGATGATTTCCATCACCATGAGCGGCTAATCCACCGGTAATCATTCCCGGGTGGATTGTTTGTAAGTTTTTAGGGTTTTATCATGTGCTAGCTTTGAGAAACAATTCTTGTAATCGTTTGGCTTGAAACACTTGAATCTTTGTGTTTAGTATGGTTATGAACTCACGGGAGTCGATAAATTCTTGCACCATTGACCCCGTTAGATGATAATTGCTATGAACTTTGATTTATGTTGAATCTATTGATTAATCTAATTCTATATTGCATACATTTGTCTCGATTTCATTCGTGAATATTGTTTTACACTATTTGCCGATGATGTATGAATGTTGATGTTCTTGGTTAGATTTGGTTAATTAGATTTGAATAACCATTCGATTGTTTGAACTCAAATGTTCGTGTGATAATTCCTAATTACTTGTGAACTTGAAACCCGGGTGTGATACCCTTTTAATTATTGTTTACAACTTAAACCGTTTTGTTTGGTACTTGATTTGTTTGTTGAGTTTATAAAGTTTTCACTTAAATCATTGATTGTGTTTGGTCAGAAAGACCCGTTGTAACTTCATCATTTGCATTGTCAATTGAAGTTGAGCACCAACCACAAACTCTTCGTGGTTCGACACCCTTCTTACCCTAACTAGTTTAAGGTGATTAGGACACTCTATTTCTTTATCTTTGACCGGTCCCTTCGACACCGATCAAATTTTGGCGCCGTTGCCGGGGAGTGTGTGCGCTTGGTGTTTTATTTTTAATTGACTCGTGTTACTATTTGTTACTTGTTTTGTTTAGTTAATCTTCTTCTATTTTTGTGTTACGCGTGGTGTTTGTTTGTGTGTGTAGGTGACAGATTAGTGCATGCGTACCCGTTCATCCGGGAGGACTTCACCGCTTGTATTTGAACCAGAAATTGAGAGGATAGCAAGGCAAAACCGAACCCAACAACAACAAAATTTACAACCTATTTCATCGGAACCATCATCCATGGATGGTCGAAGCAGTCATTCTGGTACTAGTATAAGAAACCGTGGCCCAACTCCAAACAGAGGCCCTATCCCTAACCGCCCACCAACTCCACCTCACCGAACCCCAACCCCATCCATACCTATCAATAACAACCTACCCCGTGGGTCGGGTCCAGTTCAACAAAACCGACCTGTTAACATCCGTACCAATCCCACGTACCAAGGAAGAAGGGGACCATAACAAAATCAAACCCCTCCCGGAAACAATGAGAACGAGGGTTGGGAGGATGACGATGGTGAGTACTTTGGGTATGATGATAATGAATATGTTGGGAATGGTGAAGGGTTTGGCGATTACGAGTATGAAGATGGTGAGAGGAGCCAATATGGAGAGTATAACGAGGGGCAAGGCTTTGGAGAGGAAGAAGAGGTGAATTATGTTCACCAAAGGGCGAGACAACCAATGGGTCGAACAGTTCGACCAGAGAGATTTGGGTATCCTCCTAGACAGGAAGGGAGGAGAGCTACTGGGGGCTACAATAATGAAAACCGAAGACAACCGGTAGCCCCTATGGGTGGAGTTAATGGTCGTTTTCGACCGGCTATTTCGGAGAATGCTTCTCCAATTGTTCCACCAATTCCAGGAATGAGGAGGTTCAAGTCAAGACCGAATTACATCAATGTCCTTCCACATTTTCATGGTATGGTCACCGAAGAACCATACACCCATTTAGCCGAGTTTGCTGCCATCTGTAGCACAATAGGGGATGAGAATTTTGATCAAAGCGAAGTCAAACTTAGACTTTTCCAGTTTTCTCTAAAAGATCGAGCAAAGCAATGGTTCATCACATTGCCGGCCAATAGCATCCACACATGGGATGAAATGCAATAAGTCTTTTTGGATGAGTACTATTCGGTTGCGAAGACAGATGACTCCCGAATTGAGATTCGGACCTTTCAACAACAAACGGGTGAGCCTTTACATGAAGCTTTTACACGCTTCAAGGAGTTGTTGAGGAAATGCCCCCACCATCAAATTGAGTTGTGGGAATTGGTAAAATGTTTTGTGGATGGTTTGACTCAAGAGGAGAGGAAGTACTTGAAGTCTACAAGTAATGGGACATTGTTGTCTAATCCCGAAGAAGATGATTGGGATTTCTTAGAAAGAATGAGCCAAAGTTCTAAAGCCGAGGCATCGGCTAGCCGAAGAGCCAAACACGCAATTTCTAAGTCCGTCCCGGATTATGATACAAAAGAAAGGTTAGCATCTATGGAGAGAGAACTGGCATTGTTGAGGAAAGGCGAAAAGAAAGAAGTAGCGGGAGTAAAAGCTCAATTCGACGTTTGTGAAGATTGTGGAGATATAGGTCACAAAACAATGGAGTGCCCATTTCAAGAAGGGAGGCAAGAAGAGGTGAATCAAGTGTATGGTGAGAGGAAACAATATGACATGAACTCAAACACCTATCATCCGGGGTTGAGAAACCATCCTAACTTTAAGTATGGGAACGCTGCAAACCAAATGAACCCCAACTTTCAAGGTGCGAATCAAAACACCTCATCAACCTCATATCAACCGCGTCAACAAGGGAACTACAATTCGGGTGGTTATCAAAGGGGTTCTTATAACAATAACCGGAACACAAATTACCCCCCAAGGAATTACAATCAAGATCACCAACAACAAAATGGGTCATCAGGGGGAGATGATGCGGTTAACTCAAAGTTGGATGCACTATTAGAGATGATGAAAGAATCAAAGAAGGAGAATGAAGTGAGGGACAAGTCGTTTGTGGCATTGGAAAGACAAGTGGGTCAAATGGCCGAAGAAATATCTTTGCTAAAGCAAGGTGGAGGGAGGCTACCGAGTAACACTACATTAAACCCGCAACATCAAGGGTCGACTTCAACCAATGCAAATGTAAGTAAAGTTACGGTCCTTCGTAATGGTAAGGTTATCGATAATAAAGTTGAGTCTCCACCATAATTGGTTGAAGGAGTGGTGGAGGATGTTACTGAGGGTGAGGAAAGTGAAGGTGAAGTGGAATTTGTTAATAAAAAAAAACCAATTAATCAAAATCTTGAAAAAATTAAACCGGTTTTTAGAGATGAGTCACCTATTGCTAAAGGAAAGGATATGACGGGTGGTTCCGTTCCTTACCCGGAGGCATTAGTTGAACCATCTAAAGCAAAAATGGTAAATAAAAGAGGACCACAACAAGAAGAAATGTGGGAGATGTTTAGACAAGTCAAAATTAACATACCCCTTTTGGATGCCATTAAACAAATTCCAGCTTACGCGAAGTACTTGAAAGAATTGTGTACACAAAAGCGGAATCATAAATTCCCAAAGAAACTTGATGTAACCGCTAATGTGAATGTCATTCTATCGGGTGCTCTTCCACCTAAACTACAAGATCCGGGGGCGCCTATTATATCTATTCAAGTAGGTGATTTCAAAATAAAAAGGGCACTCCTAGATCTTGGAGCTAGTGTTAGTATTCTTCTGGGGAGCCTTTATGACCAATATGATTTTGGCCCTCTTAGGAAGGCCGACACTACCGTGGTTTTGGCCGATTTAACCCCTAAGCTCCCCCGAGGAATATTGACTGATGTTATTGTGAAGGTGGAAGATTTTTATTTCCCAGTGGATTTTCTAGTGTTGGATTATGTCTCTTCCGACAGAATAACACAACCTACGGTTATCCTTGGTCGGCCATTTCTGGCAACCGCAAATGCCCAAATTAATTGCCGAAAGGGAACGGTTGACATGACATTTGGGAACCGAAAGTTGAGATTAAATATTTTTTCACATATATCTAACTCTCTGGTCAACGATGAATGCTTTATGGCGGACATTGTTGACGGGTACATCCCTCTTTGCGATATTATTGTAAACGAGGATAGCACCACAGAGACATGCTTTTCATGTGACAGATTACAGGTTGAGACAAGCAGGGAACTCGAAGAAGAAGAAAAAAGGGTTGAAGCAATGGCAATTCAGGATGGGAGACCACCGTGGACTCACCAAGTGGAAAGCTTGCCCGAACACATTGTGAAACACACCACTTTTAAAAACAAAGCTTTAACGCGCGGAAGTCTAAATCCCAGAAATTTTTTTTTTTTTTTTTCTTTACCTCTCGCGTCCCGCGAGAAACATAGACCACACCCGTCGCGGCCCGCGAGGAGACCTTTTTCACAGAAAGTTTTCAGCTTTTTCTGCAGTTCATACTTAGCCATTTTTTTTTCATTTTGCTTAACATCAAAACTTTACCAACCCTTAGATTTTTGACCAAAAACATCATGACAACATATGATTACATCAAAACATAACTTTTGTGCCAAATTACACCACTTTATAAGGATTTTACAAAAATCCTCAAAATACCAAAAATGCATACGAGAACCCTCCAAGCTTGGACGTTGACCTTGACCTATTTCGGAGCTTTCCCTGCATAACCACATAAACTTATAACCATTAGTAATGAGATAAACACAATCAACAAGTATTTACAACTTGTTTTCACACCTTTCACCCATTTGACCCGTTAACCCCCATTTGGCCAATTAAGGATTTCATACACTTGTATATCACCTACAAGTTACTTTCATTATTTCATTATCACTTTTCCATTTCCATTATGGCACGTAGGCCATAACTTCATATCCCAAAGGATACGAGATCATAACTCCATAACTAATCTATCCATTATGGTACTTAGACCATAACTCCATATCCATTCTATCCATTATGGTACTTAGACCATAACTCCATATCCATTCTATCCATTATGGTTCATAGACCATAACTACATATCAACATATCTATTATAGTATAAATACTATAACTACATTCCTTCAATTATGCATACAATTTCATGCTCATTCATACCACATAACAAATTGTGCAACTTTACACATTATACATACAACCTTGCATAAAACTCATTTATCCCCGTTTCATTTATGATCAACACATAATCCATTTCCATTATAGCTTAACACTATAACTACATTCATTCATTGTACATACTAAATCATTCACAATTTATCATATCACAAGTATGTTCACAATCACATAACACATAATTCACAAAATTCACCATTTATCATCAATACTAAGTAAGTGCATAGGCACTTACCTTTCGAGTTAGAAGATTCCGCACCGCTCTCAAGCTTTGCAATTTGATTACCTAAACACATTCGCCTAGTTTAGTAATCTAACATATACCAAAATTTCATTACAATTGAGTTCACAACTCAATTTCTCAATTCCAACCCAAATTGACCCGTTTGGGTTATCCTCATAACCAAACACCATCTTTCACCACAAACTCACCTACTTGAGTTTCATTAACTTAATCTTAACACTAATTTTTCTTTCAAAAATTATTATTAAGTTAATTTGGTGTTTGTTCTAGTGTCTAACATCTTAAAAACACTTAATCTTCATTAATTCACCATTCTAACATTATGACTCAAACACCCCCAATTTTCACCATATGAACCCTAACTTCTCATAATCAAAATCAAAGGGTTCTAGGATGTTAATCATCATTCTTTAACTTTAGTTTAGCTAGATTATCAATAATCTAACACTAATTCATCACATGCATACACGATTTTCGGATTTCTTCAAAACCCACCAAATATCACATTCAAAGTGAAATCAAAGGAAAGAAATCACTTACTTGATGTTAGGAGAGTGATGTGCAAGCCAAAACCCCCACAAATCAAGCTCTAAATGCACGATTTGAGCTTCAATTGAGATTTCTCCTTTTTCTTCTCTTGAACATAAACGACCTTAACAACACAAATGAGGTTTATTTTGACTTTTGCTAGTCAATATGGCAGATTTTGCCATTTACACATTTGGCCCCTTAACTTTCATTTCACTCATTTCATTCTATAGTTAGTTAAAACTAACATAACTTCATTATTAACTTGAAACCTACTTATTTCAACTTATTTCATAAATATTATTTTCACCATAATATTTATTAAAATGCTTTATTTACCTGAAAACGAAACCCGGATTTTGGTTCGTTACAAATCACCTCCCCTTATTTGGGTTTCGTCCCCGAAACCCGACTTCACATAAAAGGTTCGGATAATGTTTAAGCATTTCTTCTTCGGTTTCCCAAGTCATTTCCGCTCCCTTTCTATGTTTCCACCTCACCAAAACTTGGCTAATCTCTTTATTGCGCAAACGCTTCACTTTTCTATCCAAGATTGCCACCGGTTCTTCAACATAATTCAACTTTTCATCCAATTCGATATCGTCCAAAGGGACAAAAGTAGATTCATCCGCCAAACACTTCCGTAAATGAGACACATGAAATGTGTTATGAAGTCTATTTAGTCCCTCCGGTAGCTCCAAACGATAAGCTACCGTACCCACATTTGCTATCACCTTAAACGGCCCGATGAAACGAGGACTTAACTTCCCCCGTTTCCTAAACCGTATCACCCCTTTCCAAGGAGAGACTTTCAAAAGCACAAAGTCTCCCACTTGAAACTCAATCGCCCGCTTCCTATTATCCGCATAAGACTTTTGGCGATCTTGAGCCGCCTTCAAGCGTGCTCTAATTTGGTCAATACTATCATTAGTTTCCTTGACCACTTCGACACTACCAAGCTCCCGTTGACCAATCTCACCCCAACACACGGGTGTTCGACACTTTCTCCCATACAATGCCTCAAAAGGCGGCATACCAATACTAGAATGATAACTATTGTTGTAAGAGAATTCCGCCAACGGTAAATGGTCGTCCCAACTACCTCCAAAATCCAAGGCACACGCTCGCAACATATCCTCGAGCGTTTGAATCGTACGCTCGCTTTGCCCATCCGTTTGTGGATGATAAGCGGTGCTGAGGTTCAACCTTGTCCCCATATCCTCATGGAATTTCTTCCAAAAGCGAGAAGTGAATCTCGTATCACGATCCGATATAATCGACACTGGCACACCATGATGTGACACAATTTCCTTCACATACATTTCCGCCAATCTATCTGAAGAGTATGTTTCCTTTATAGGAAGGAAATGTGCACTCTTCGTCAACCGATCCACTACTACTCATATCGCATCATAACCCTTTCGAGTTTTTGGTAGTTTAGTGATCAAATCCATGGTTATATTCTCCCATTTCCAAAGCGGTATTTCAAGCGGTTGAAGCTTTCCATACGGCTTTTGATGTTCCGCCTTAACTCTTAAGCATGTGAGACACTTCTCCACATACTTAACAATATCACGCCTCATACCCGGCCACCAAAAATGACACCTCAAATCATAAAACATCTTCGTGGCCCCCGGATGGATAGAATATTTGGATTTATGCGCCTCGTCAAGAATAGTTGTCAAGACACTTGACAACCTAGGTATCCAAATTCTATCAAAGCATGTCTTCAAACCCATGCTATTTTCACCAAGCTTATCAACATAAGAAATCATCCGTTCTTTCTTCAAGTCACCACCAAGTGCTAACACTTGGGCCTCCCGGATTTCATCAATAAGAGATGATGAAATTGTCATCTTAAATGACTTCACCTTGATAGGTGAATGATTTGACTTCCTACTAAGCGCATCCGCCACAACATTCGCTTTACCCGGATGATAAAGTATCTCACAATCATAATCCTTAACCAATTCAAGCCACCGTCTTTGCCTCATATTAAGGTCCTTTTGGTCAAAGAAATATTTGAGACTTTTGTGATCCGTGTAGATCGTACACTTAGCACCATACAAATAATGCCTCCAAATCTTGAGCGCGAAAACCACGGCTGCAAGCTCTAAATCATGGGTTGGGTAATTCACCTCGTGAGTCTTTAATTGCCTAGATGCATAGGCAATCACTTTCCCCCTTTGCATCAAAACACACCCTAACCCCGAATGTGAGGCATCCGAATAAACAACAAAATCCTCGGTCCCGTCCGGCAAGGATAAAACAGGCGCCTTAGTCAACTTTTCTTTCAAGAGTTGAAAGGCAGATTCTTGCTCGGGACTCCAAACAAACTTTGTCTCCTTACGAGTCAACTTCGTCATCGGCAAAGCAATCCGAGAGAAGTTTTCGATGAATCTCCGATAATAACCCGCTAACCCCAAGAAACTTCTAATCTCCGAAGGCGTCTTCGGTGATGACCAATCTTTAACCGCTATAATCTTGGATGGGTCAACGGTAATTCCTTTTTCATTAATCACATGACCCAAGAATTGGATCTCGCGTAACCAAAATGCGCACTTGGAGAATTTAGCATAAAGCTTCTCCTTTTGCAAGACTTCAAGAATCTCACGCAAATGACAAGCGTGATCACCCTCGCTCCTTGAATAGATGAGAAGATCGTCAATAAACACAATGACCGAACGATCAAGGAACGGTCTACACACCCGGTTCATGAGATCCATGAAAAACGCAGGTGCGTTGGTCAAACCGAAAGGCATAACCGTAAACTCATAGTGACCGTAACGAGTGCGAAAAGCTGTCTTATGAACATCTTCTTCCTTCACTTTCAACTGATGATACCCGGACTTCAAGTCAATCTTAGAAAACCATGACGCCCCTTGCAATTGGTCGAAAAGATCGTCAATCCTAGGCAATGGGTACCTATTCTTCACGGTCAACTTGTTCAACTCCCGGTAATCCATACACATCCTCATGCTACCATCCTTCTTTTTGACGAAGAGAACGGGCGCACCCCAAGGTGAAACACTTGGGCGTATAAAACCCTTGTCAAGAAATTCTTGTAATTGCTCCATGAGTTCTTTCATTTCTGGCGGTGCCAATCTATAAGGCGCTTTAGCTACCGGCTTAGCACCCGGTATCAAATCAATTCCAAACTCTATCTCCCTATCCGGCGGAATCCCCGGTAACTCGTCAGGAAACACATCTACGAATTGGTTCACGACCGGTACATCGTGAATCTCCTTTACTCTTTCATTCACATCCGCGACACAAGCCATGTACGCCTTGCACCCACACGCCATGTACTTGGTCGCCTTCACATAAGTGCACAACCTTACTTTACCCTTTTTATCACCTTCTATTTAGATGGACTCTCCCGACGGGGAAACAAGTTGGATTGCCTTCGGTCCACATAAAATACTCGCCTTATTCTTTGACAACCAATCCATCCCCACAATAACATCAAAATCTCCCATAGCCAAAGGAATCAAATCAATAAAGAAAGTTTCACCCCCCGCTCTCAACTTACAATCTCTAAAAATGTCAAAGACAAGGAAACTCTTATCATTAGCCGCTTCGATTTCTAAGGGTTCATCTAACTTGCTACTTACAAAAGAAGAATGCTTAACAAATTTCAAAGACACAAACGAACGACTAGCCCCCGAATCAAATAGAACTAGTGCAGGTAATGAGTTAATCTTGAATGTACCTGACACCACCTCCGAGTTGTTCTTTGCTTCCTCCGCAGATATGTGGAAAGCTCTACCCTTAGGCCTGGGTGTCTCAACTTTTCTCTCGCTTCCACCTTGCTTCAAATCCGGGCAATCCGCCCTAAGGTGTCCTGGCTTGTAACAATTATAGCATATACGAATCTGGCTTGGACACTGATTTGCCATATGCCCCGGCTTCCCACACTTGTAACAATTCGACGTTCCCTTCTTACAATCCCCATAGTGCTCCTTCCCACAAACTTTGCATCCTCGAGAAGAGAACTTGGTAAAAGGCTTCTTACTAGGGCTCCCGCCCTTTATCTTGCTCACCACTTGATCCACAATTTCCCTTTTCCTCTTCTCTCCTCTAGCTTCTTGCCTCCTCAACTCCACTTCCCTTTCCCGACACCTGTTTATCAAATCCACAAGCGTGGTGAAAGAAGATGGAGATATGCTATCTCTTAATTCCACAGTCAACATAGCATAAAATCTGTCAATCTTCACCTTCTCGGTCGACACCACGTCCGGACAGAACTTGGCGCGATCAAAGAAAGCTCCAGCCAACTCATCTATTGACTCATTCTTTTGCCTCATGAGGAGAAACTCCTCAGTCATTCTATCAACTGCGGCTTGCGGGCAATGATACTTCAGAAAAGCCGCCTTAAACTCCTCCCAAGACATGGAGGTCACACCCAAAACACCCCTCTCCTTGCGGAGATTCAACAACCACTCCTTTGCCCTTCCAGTCAACAAAGGCACACTGAACATCACCCTATCCTTGGGCTTACATTTAGTAGTCTCAAAATTAGACTCCATATCCACAACCCACATGTGGCTCAGAATCGGGTCCACTTGCCCGTCATATTCCTTGGGCTTAATTACCATAAACTCTTTTAGGGTACAACCCTGTGGCACCCTTTCCTTCTCCTTTAACACGTCTTCGAGGGTAAGCTTGATAGCCCCTCTCATTTCTTCCATTAACAAGGTTGTGGCTTGCTCGAAGGCCTTAGCCACTTCCTCTTTTATCATATCTTGGATTCTTGGATCCAATGGTTCATTACTTGCATCTTCTGCCATCTCTAAACTGAGAAAATGAACCACAAACACCTTAATACCCTTTCACTTTCAATACCCTAGGTATCCATTACACATTCACTATTATATGTATTAAGTATATATTTATCTACCTATATACATACATACATATATAACCACCTTCACCTAATCCTTGCAATTGTTCATTGTTATATGGTTATTATAAAGTCCCTTGCACATTTCGTCTTATTAAACATATTGGCCAGACATGTTTAATAATACGCCATGCCCAATTGTAATTACCATCTCCATATAACAGGTCACAAAACAAGTTTCGGCACACATAACACCTTAACGACATTCATCATACATATATACATATATACATACACCATATATATAACCACCTTATCAAATCATTACTAACCTTTCGTTTCCGTAAGCTCCAAGTCTTAGTCAAGTCCTTCATGGATTCTCGTATCATTTTCCCCCATATCAAGAGCATCCGGTTTGAGTTTGGTGCCACCACACCAAATCCCTCAAACCATTGCTCTGATACCAAGTTGAAACACACCACTTTTAAAAACAAAGCTTTAACGCGCGGAAGTCTAAATCCCAGAAATTTTTTTTTTTTTTTTTCTTTACCTCTCGCGTCCCGCGAGAAACATAGACCACACCCGTCGCGGCCCGCGAGGAGGCCTTTTTCACAGAAAGTTTTCAGCTTTTTCTGCAGTTCATACTTAGCCATTTTTTTTTCATTTTGCTTAACATCAAAACTTTACCAACCCTTAGATTTTTGACCAAAAACATCATGACAACATATGATTACATCAAAACATAACTTTTGTGCCAAATTACACCACTTTATAAGGATTTTACAAAAATCCTCAAAATACCAAAAATGCGTACGAGAACCCTCCAAGCTTGGACGTTGACCTTGACCTATTTCGGAGCTTTCCCTGCATAACCACATAAACTTATAACCATTAGTAATGAGATAAACACAATCAACAAGTATTTACAACTTGTTTTCACACCTTTCACCCCATTTGACCCGTTAACCCCCATTTGGCCAATTAAGGATTTCATACACTTGTATATCACCTACAAGTTACTTTCATCATTTCATTATCACTTTTCCATTTCCATTATGGCACGTAGGCCATAACTTCATATCCCAAAGGATACGAGATCATAACTCCATAACTAATCTATCCATTATGGTACTTAGACCATAACTCCATATCCATTCTATCCATTATGGTACTTAGACCATAACTCCATATCCATTCTATCCATTATGGTTCATAGACCATAACTACATATCAACATATCTATTATAGTATAAATACTATAACTACATTCCTTCAATTATGCATACAATTTCATGCTCATTCATACCACATAACAAATTGTGCAACTTTACACATTATACATACAACCTTGCATAAAACTCATTTATCCCCGTTTCATTTATGATCAACACATAATCCATTTCCATTATAGCTTAACACTATAACTACATTCATTCATTGTACATACTAAATCATTCACAATTTATCATATCACAAGTATGTTCACAATCACATAACACATAATTCACAAAATTCACCATTTATCATCAATACTAAGTAAGTGCATAGGCACTTACCTTTCGGGTTAGAAGATCCCGCACCGCTCTCAAGCTTTGCAATTTGATTACCTAAACACATTCGCCTAGTTTAGTAATCTAACATATACCAAAATTTCATTACAATTGAGTTCACAACTCAATTTCTCAATTCCAACCCAAATTGACCCGTTTGGGTTATCCTCATAACCAAACACCATCTTTCACCACAAACTCACCTACTTGAGTTTCATTAACTTAATCTTAACACTAATTTTTCTTTCAAAAATTATTATTAAGTTAATTTGGTGTTTGTTCTAGTGTCTAACATCTTAAAAACACTTAATCTTCATTAATTCACCATTCTAACATTATGACTCAAACACCCCCAATTTTCACCATATGAACCCTAACTTCTCATAATCAAAATCAAAGGGTTCTAGGATGTTAATCATCATTCTTTAACTTTAGTTTAGCTAGATTATCAATAATCTAACACTAATTCATCACATGCATACACGATTTTCGGATTTCTTCAAAACCCACCAAATATCACATTCAAAGTGAAATCAAAGGAAAGAAATCACTTACTTGATGTTAGGAGAGTGATGTGCAAGCCAAAACCCCCACAAATCAAGCTCTAAATGCACGATTTGAGCTTCAATTGAGATTTCTCCTTTTTCTTCTCTTGAACATAAACGACCTTAACAACACAAATGAGGTTTATTTTGACTTTTGCTAGTCAATATGGCAGATTTTGCCATTTACACATTTGGCCCCTTAACTTTCATTTCACTCATTTCATTCTATAGTTAGTTAAAACTAACATAACTTCATTATTAACTTGAAACCTACTTATTTCAACTTATTTCATAAATATTATTTTCACCATAATATTTATTAAAATGCTTTATTTACCTGAAAACGAAACCCGGATTTTGGTTCGTTACACATTGACACAAAGTTGAAGCCATCTTTGGAGCAACCCCCAAAGGTCGAGTTGAAGGAGTTGCCAAAGAACCTCAAGTACGCTTTTGTAGGAGAAAACGACACCCTCCCGGTGATCATTGCATCAAATTTGACAAAGGAACAAGGGGAGGCTTTGATGAAGGTGTTAGCCACCCATAAGGCGGCAATTGGGTGGAGTATTGCGGATTTGAAGGGTATTAGTCCCTCGATTGTTATGCACAGGATTGCCACGGATCAAGTTATTACACCATCCCACGATGCACAAAGGCGGTTAAATCCAAATATGCGGGAAGTCGTAAAGAAGGAAGTTCTCAAATGGTTGGACGCCGGTATTGTTTACCCAATTTCTGATAGTACATGGGTGAGTCCAACACAAACCGTGCCCAAAAAGGCGGGCATTCAAGTCGTCAAGAACGACTCAGGTGAGGAAGTAGCCACTCGGCCGGTAACCGGGTGGCGGATTTGTATTGATTACAGGAAATTAAATGCAGCTACTTCAAAAGATCATTTCCCATTGCCGTTTATTGATCAAATTGTGGAAAAACTCGCAGGTCAGAAATATTACTGTTTTCTTGATGGCTATTCGGGTTATAATCAAATTGCTATACATCCCGAGGATCAACATAAGACAACATTTACTTGTCCATATGGCACTTTTGCATTTAGGCGAATGCCGTTTGGACTATGTAATGCCCCCGCCACCTTCCAAAGGTGTATGATGAGTATCTTTTCAGATATGGTGGGGGAGTCTTTAGAGATTTTTATGGATGATTTTTCCATTTTTAGTACATCTTTTGATTCATGTTTGAACCAGTTGGAAAAAGTTTTAAAAAGGTGTGTTGAAACCAATTTGGTCTTGAGTTGGGAAAAGAGTCATTTTATGGTCCAAGAAAGAATAGTTTTGGGTCATGTGATTTCGAGTCGTGGGATTGAGGTAGACCATGCGAAAGTTCAAGTTATATCTACTTTACCTCATCCCACGAATGTTAAAGGCATTAGATCATTTTTGGGGCATGCGGGGTTTTATAGGAGGTTTATTAAGGGTTTTAGCTCAATAACGAAACCATTATGTAACTTACTTTTAAAAGATGCACCGTTTGTTTTTTATGATGAATGTATCCATGCTTTTAACATTTTGAAACAAAAATTGGTGGAGGCCCCAATCTTACAATCGCCAAATTGGTCACTTCCTTTTGAAATCATGTGTGATGCTAGTGACTATGCGGTTGGGGCCGTGTTGGGACAACGGGTTGAGAAGAAACCCGTTGCCATATATTATGCAAGTAAAACTCTTTCGGATGCTCAATTGAATTATACCAAAACCGAAAAGGAATTACTTGCAGTAGTATATGCGTTAGACAAGTTTAGGTCCTATATATGGGGAAGCAAAATTATTATCTATTCTGATCACAGTGCTGTCAGGTACCTCATGGAGAAAAAGGATGCTAAACCAAGACTCATAAGGTGGATCTTGTTGTTACAAGAATTTGACGTGGAGATTCGTGATAAAAAAGGGAGTGAGAATGTAGTAGCCGATCATTTATCAAGGATCATGGTTGATGATGAAGAGTCCACGATAGCGATAAATGAATCATTCCCTGATGAGCATATAATGTCTGTTTCATCTGTACCGTGGTTTGCTAATATTGTAAATTTTTTGGCAACAGGTGCAATCCCGAGTCATTGGGTAAAGAAGAAGAAAGCCCACTTTCTATCCCAAGTAAAGCAATACATTTGGGAAGAACCGGAGCTATTTAAAGTGGGAGCGGATCAAATGATTAGACGATGTGTGCCAAATGAAGAAATTCCAAGTGTGCTAGCACATGTGCACTCTTATGCATGTGGAGGCCATTTCAATGGCCAAAAGACAGGACACAAAATTCTTGCATGTGGTCTTTTCTGGCCAACTTTGTTTAAGGATGCGTTTGAGTTTGCGAAACATTGCGTCAAATGTCAACAGTTAGGGAGCATCTCCAAAAGAGACGAAATGCCCATGAAACCGATTCTCGTACTTGACATCTTTGATGTTTGGGGAATTGATTTCATGGGACCCTTCCCAAACTCGTTTGGCAATTTGTATATCTTGGTGGCGGTCGACTATGTATCTAAATGGGTCGAGGCGATAGCCACTAAGACGAACGATCATACCGTTGTGTGTAACTTTGTCCAAACAAATATTTTCTCGAGATTTGGTATCCCCCGTGTCATTATAAGTGATGGGGGATCTCATTTCAAAAACTTTAAATTTGGCAAATTACTAAAACGGTATGGCGTCGATCATAGAATAGCAACTCCTTACCATCCCCAAACAAGCGGACAAGTGGAAGTGTCTAATAGGCAAATAAAAGATATTTTACAAAAAACCGTCCGGGCGGACCGAAAAGATTGGTCAACCAAATTGACTGATGCTTTATGGGCCTACCGAACGGCTTATAAAACCCCTATTGGCACGACCCCATACCGGTTGGTTTATGGAAAAGATTGTCATTTACCGGTAGAGTTAGCTCACCGGGCGTTTTGGGCTATCAAAGAAGTTAATGTGGATTATGATGTTGCAGGAAAAGAAAGGAAGTTGAGTCTAAATGAACTGGAAGAATTGAGAAGTGAGGCATATGATTGTGCATCCGCTTACAAGGACAAAATGAAGGCGGTTCATGATGTCAAGCTTCGGAAGAAGGAGTTTGAAGTGGGCTAAAGAGTTTGGCTTTATAATTCAAGGTTGAAGTTCTTTCCAGGAAAATTGAAAAGCAAGTGGACGGGACCATTTGTGATCACACGAGTTGGCAACTATGGAGATATAGAGATTGAAGATTGTGAGGATCACTTGAGGCAAGTTGTGAATGGTCACCGATTGAAGCCATATCTCGAACTCAACGAGATTAATGGGCCAACAAACCAAGCAGAAGCATTCTTATTGAGCTTGGTGACGAACGAGCATGAGTAATACCAACAAGAAGTGTCGGGCTGAGGACAATAAACTTAGCGCTAACCGGGAGGCAACCCGGCTTATGTGATGTTTTTAATTAAATTATGTTTTATTATTTTTCTTCGTTTAGCTAATTTTTGTTGAAATTTTGTGCAAGAATCAAAGGAAGGCGTGAAGTATGAGGTTACAGCGGATGTCGGTATTTCAGGGACGAAACACATTTAAGTTGGGAGCTGAAAAAAGACCAAAAGCAGGTCAGCGTAAGGCTACGCTGTATCAGCGTAAGCCTACGCAGAAGGCAAAGTTCAAACAGAAGCATCAGACATGCAGCGTAAGGCTACGCCAAACAACACAGCGTAAGGCTACGCTGTCTCAGCGTAATCCTACGCCGGACCATTTTTTTAACAGAAGCGTCAGAAGGTCAGCGTAAGGCTACGCCCCTTTAGCGTAAGTTACGCTGGATCGGGATTTCACACAAAAAGTCGCAGGTAAGTCCGAAAAATTGAAAAAAAAAAAAAAAAAAAAAAACTTAAAAACGTTTTTCTCTCCTCATTATCACCTACCTTATCTCTCTACTCCATCTTCTTCTCTAAAAATTACCCTTGTTCTTCATCTTCTTCCACTCCTTAATCTACCATCATAATTGATAAAAAATCAAAATTGGTTGAGGGTTTTTGCATAACTTTGCAAGAGGAGTAAACCCTACCAAGCGGAATTCAACGAATCAACCATACCCGAGAGACCCGAAATTCTAGGGTTTCGAAATTTTTGGGGCTTTTGTGTGAAGTGGAACGAATAATCATCACTCTTTGATATTTAAGCGTCTAAACCCAAAAGGTACGTTTGTATTACAATTCTTGGTTGTTTGAAGGTATATTTTCGAATAAGAATTGATGTTACCTTGTAGTTGTGTTGTTGGGTACTTTGGGAAGGATGGTTTAAGTTAGAATTAGAAGATTGAATGATGACATTGTTGAAGCATTGGAAATAATTGTGTTAGTGATTAATTGAATAGAACTTGATTAAAATTTTGGGAGAAATTTTGAAATTTTAAAACAACATGTAAACTTGTTTTGATGAAAATAACAGAAATTTTGTTTTCACATAATAAAAAGTTAATATGGAGTGAATTCAATTGGCATTATTAATGAAGAATTGTTACAAGTTTGATTCTTGGTGAATTCTTTGATTTATGTGTGCTTGTTGAAATTGTAGGAACAATGGTCAGAACGAAAGAGTCTCACAAGGGTAAAGAAAAAGCGGGTGAGTCCTCATCACGGAGTAGATCAAAGAGGGCACGAAACACTATTGTTCTGCGCGAAAGAAGTGAAGAAGAGAGTGCCCATGAATCTGAAGAGGAACTTGGACCCACAATTTGGAAGAAACCAGTGAGATTGTCATCTTTCCCATATCCACAGCAGAAAGATTTATACATGGACAAGGTGAAAAGCCCGGCTGGTGGATTTGAATCGTTATTTACTTGTGAAAAGCAGATCCACGAGCCGGATTTCGAGAGGTATGGAGTGGTTAACTGTTTTCGAAGGCTTGGTTGGGAAGAGAGCCTTGCTTTCCACTATGATGGAATTGATGATGTGTATGGTGAAGCAATTCTTGAGTGGATGGCGACCCTTCAACGAATTGAAGGAGATAATCCGCCCCAAACGACAGTTTTGAGGGGCACAGTGAATGGGAAACAAGCAGACTTGTCATTTCAAACTATTGACAAGATTGCCCACTTTGACTCAGGAGCAGAAAATAATGAACCTTATGAATATGTATCTGATGATAAGTTGAAGGCTCACGTGATCCAGGAAACAATGTGGGAAAACATGATCAGAGCCCTCTTTGCGGTGGATGAAGGTTGTGATGTGTTCCGATTGATATTGAGAAGAGATATGCTGAAGCCACTTCCCAAATTGCTGTTGGTATTTGTGACATTGAACGTGGTCCCAAGAACGGGGGATAAGACAAAGGTGCGCTTTTATGAAGTTATGGTTTTACATGCACTATTGACGGGTTCCCCAGTTATGTCATCTAAACACTTGATCATGTGGAATATTTGGGAGTCACGGGAGGAAAGAGAGAGGATGGTCATCCCTCATTGTCGGTTGTTGTCAAAGTTCCTCAAATGGGCAAAGGTTTTGCCACGAAGACCGGCGGTATTAAAAATAAAACATAAACCTTATACCTTAAGGTCCCTGGAGCAAGGAAGTTGGAGATATGAGTTGATAGCAAGAACTCATGTGTTGACTGATACCACCACTGCGAGGTTCTTGGAGGAATTAAGAAGTGATGTGTCGGAAGAAGAAGAAATGAACCTGGAAGATGAAGAAGTTGGTCCCACAGGACCAACTATGGGGACAAGTGGTGCAGGTTATGGGTTTGTGCACGGGTTTGGGTATAGTGCTGATTACAGTCAATCTTTCACGGAACTAATAGAGCAGGCTCGCCCGACAAGTTATCCTAATTGGGAGGAGGCCTCGCGTTTAATGTTTGATAGGCAAACGCAGAATCTGGAGGAAGATAGGAGGTATAGAAGGGGGATGATGTGGAGACAAGAGGAGGAAATTAACAGAAATTTTAGGGACAATGAAGAAGTGCGCCACTACAATGATTACCATCAGGGCGTACCTTATTCTTCACATCCAGCCCCTACAGAATGGGAGTCTTTGAATCCGTACGACATGGGTGACACATACCAGCGCTAGCGCTACCCACAAAGTCATCATTCTGAGTGGGTGGCGCCATACCCGACACCGGATACAAGTGGGCAAGGCTCGAGTGGAACGGCTCAAGGAGGCCTGAATAACATGAGAGATATGACTCAATCTTTATATGAGTCAGTTTTTGGTCAACCTTTACAGCAGGAGCCATATGATGCTAGGCCGGAGGCATACTGGCCTTACAAGCCAGGCAATGATGATGCAGACGATGATAAGGAGGAAGAAGATTATGATGATGATGGGGAACAAAACAGTGAGGACAGCTTTGCCTGATGTTGTTTGGCATTTCGAACAGGTCCACATACTTTTACCTTTTTCTTGCATATAAAAAAAAAAATTTGTTTTGGTGTGCTTTGTGTGTTTTAGGTTATTTTGATATTTTGTTTTGTTTTTGTTTTGGCAAGACCTTGGGTGATGCTTGGGTTGGTGCTTATGGTTATGAGAATCTTTGAGTTGGATATTGGGAGTTTTTGGGTATTGGTTATTTTTGCACCCACTAACCGCACTTTTACATTTCATAACTATTTACATTGGGACAATGTAAGGTTCAAGTGTGGGGATGTGGAAAATCTTGGAAACCATACAAATTTTTTGGAAATTGTTTTACAAAATGTTTGGTAGAGGTCTTTGGTCATGGTTAATTCATTAAGTTACTCGATTAAGTTTTTCCAACAAATGTAAAAAAAAAATAATAATAATAAAAAATAAATAAATAAATAAATAAATATATATATATATATATATTTATATATATAATAAATTGGAAATGTTGGAATTGGGAGTAACAAAGTAGAAGGTGATGGTTTGCATGCACATGTCGGTAACCTATTTTCCACCGTTTCTGTGAGAATTTGAGCCAAATTGATTTATATTCTCTTATTTGAGTGTTTAGCCACTTTGTTTCATATTTTAGAACTTGCATATTGTTAATACATGTTGAAACCTTGAACCAATTGATTGTGCAAAAATGATAAAGGCATTAGGAGAAACCTTTTTATTTTTAGCCATTTTTATGCCTTTACCCGTTAATATCCACTAGATACCCATTCTGAGCCTATACCTTTTCTTTTGACAAAACCCACAACATTCACCCATTCACTTTTTAGCCTTTTCTTTTTAAACCCGTGAGTTGGAATTCAATTAACTTAGGTTGTTGCAGTGGCAGTTAAAAAAAAATGAATGAAAAAGAAATACAAAAAAATAGTATTGGGTCAACATGTGCCCAAAGGTCTTGAATATTAGTTGAGCTACAATAAAAGATGTTATTGGGTCAAGTTTAACTCAAGTTTCATTTGATAGTTTGAAGAAATAAGAAATATAGTGTTGGTGGGTCATTTATACCCATGTAGAATTTTGAAGGTTTAAAAGTTGATTTGTAACTTTATTAGTTGAATTCCACTCACCTTTAGCCACTTTAAAAATCCTTATCCATACCCGTAACCCTAGCCTACATTACAACCCTTAAAAGACCTTTTGATTTGTGCGTTTTAGTTGTGTTAGTAGGTGGAGATGTGATCAATTTGCAAGCATATAATAATGTGATTCATTGTTTGGTTTCGAGTGAAAAATACTAGCACATCATCGCTAGTCCATATATGAAGCCGAGTGGAGTGACTGATTGTGAGGGGTGTGAACATGCAAAACCATAGCTAGATATGAGTTAAGCGCGTTCCAATATTTTCTTTTGTTTAAAAATTCATTGTTGGTTTGTTGGACTGTAAAGCTGTTGAGAGTATAATTTTTTTGAATTTTGCATGACCTTGGACCTTAACTTATGTTTAGTGAAAAAAATTATTTAAGAATGTGTAATGTGAATTTAAAAGCAAATGACTTTGCTTGAGGGCAAGCAAAACTCAAGTGTGGGGATATGATAAGTGGCCAAAGTTTCATGTATTAAAAGGTGTAATATGTTATATTTATGCAATTTGATATGTGGAATACAAAGGTTTTGTGTAGTCATGCATGTGCAGGTGTTGGAAGCTTAAAATGCGATCTTTGAAGATATTACGAGAGAGTCGGAAGAGACACGGAGAAAACGGGGCAAAACTGCAGGCACAGCGTAAGCCTACGCCATATCAGCGTAGGCCTACGCCTAAGTAATTTCTTCACAGCAGCTTCCAGTGAACCGGCGTAGGCCTACGCCCTCCCAGCGTAAGCCTACGCTGGGTGCGTTTCAGACGCGGGTTTTGAGCGAAACAGCCGATTTTCAATGGTTAATTAGGTTTTTCTTCCCCAAATTCGAATCCATCTTTTACACCACAGTTCTTGGGGCGATTTTGGAGTTCTTGGAGGATAAAGAACACGATTCTAACATCCGATTGAAAGATTGAAGATGATTTTCATCACCATGAGCGGCTAATCCACCGGTAATCATTCCCGGGTGGATTGTTTGTAAGTTTTTAGGGTTTTATCATGTGCTAGCTTTGAGAAACAATTCTTGTAATCGTTTGGCTTGAAACACTTGAATCTTTGTGTTTAGTATGGTTATGAACTCACGGGAGTCGATAAATTCTTGAACCATTGACCCCGTTAGATGATAATTGCTATGAACTTTGATTTATGTTGAATCTATTGATTAATCTAATTCTATATTGCATACATTTGTCTCGATTTCATTCGTGAATATTGTTTTACACTATTTGCCGATGATGTATGAATGTTGATGTTCTTGGTTAGATTTGGTTAATTAGATTTGAATAACCATTCGATTGTTTGAACTCAAATGTTGGTGTGATAATTCCTAATTACTTGTGAACTTGAAACCCGGGTGTGATACCCTTTTAATTATTGTTTACAACTTAAACCGTTTTGTTTGGTACTTGATTTGTTTGTTGAGTTTATAAAGTTTTCACTTAAATCATTGATTGTGTTTGGTCAGAAAGACCCGTTGTAACTTCATCATTTGCATTGTCAATTGAAGTTGAGCACCGACCACAAACTCTTCGTGGTTCGACACCCTTCTTACCCTAACTAGTTTAAGGTGATTAGGACACTCTATTTCTTTATCTTTGACCGGTCCCTTCGACACCGATCAGTACACCACCTTGACCTTTGAACAAGTCAGACACTTGTTCACGTAGGTGGCTATGTCAGCTTTCATGTTTGGCCACCAATATAAAACCTTGAGATCGTGATACATCTTGTCGGATCCAGGATGGATAGAGTATCGGGATTTGTGAGCTTCATCCATGACTAGATCTCTTAGTTTTCCATATACTGGTATCCATATTAGTTCCGCGAAATCACGAATACCATCTGCTTTAGCCTCAAGTTGTTTCTCCATACCACGAGTAGATTCCAATGACAAGTTCTCCTCTTTTAAGGCTTCGAGTTGGGCATTACGGATTTGTTCGGGTAATCCTGTATGAATAGTGAGTTGTAATGCTCTAACTCGTCGGGGTTTGGTTTCTTTTCTGCTTAGGGCATCGGCCACCACATTAGCTTTGCCCGGATGGTACTTTATTACACAATCATAATCGTTTAATAACTCGATCCAACGACGTTGACGCATGTTCAACTCTTTCTGCTCAAAAATATGCTGAAGACTCTTGTGGTCGGTGTAAATGGTGCACTTGGTACCGTACAAGTAATGTCTCCATATCTTGAGCGCAAACACCACGGCTCCTAACTCCAAATCGTGAGTCATGTAGTTCTTTTCGTGGATTTTTAACTGTCGAGAAGCGTATGCGATAACCTTGTCGCGTTGCATCAATACACAACCGAGACCTTGGATGGAGGCATCGCAATACACCACGAAGTCATCTGTTCCCTCTGGTAAAGACAGGATAGGTGCGCTACATAGTTTCTGCTTCAGTAGCTGGAATGCTGATTCTTGAGTCTCGCCCCAATTATAGGGTTTATCTTTTTGGGTTAAGGAGGTGAGGGGTTGGGCAATCTTTGAGAATCCCTCGATAAAACGACGGTAGTATTCGGCCAATCCTAGGAATTGCCGAACTTCGGTTGGAGTTGATGGTGCTGCCCAATTCTTACTAGCTTCCACTTTGGCTGGATCGACATGTATCCCATTCTCATTGATCACATGTCCTAGAAATTGAACCTCGCGAATCCAAAAATCGCATTTGGAAAACTTCGCGTACAACTGCTCCTGTTTCAGTAGTTCAAGGATCAAACGCAGATGCTTCTCATGCTCTTCCTGACTCTTAGTGTATATGAGGATATCGTCAATAAAAACAATGACGAATTGGTCCAGATAAGGTTTACACACACGGTTCATGAGGTCCATGAACACCGCGGGTGCCTTAGTTAATCCAAATAGCATGACCAAAAACTCGAAATGGCCGTACCGGGTTCTGAATGCAGTCTTGGATATATCTTCATCTCGAACTCTCAGCTGATGATATCCAGACCTTAAATCAATTTTCGAGTAGAAACTTGACCCTTGAAGATGGTCGAATAAATCGTCAATGCGGGGTAGTGGGTAGCGGTTCTTGACTGTTACTTTGTTCAACTCTCGGTAATCAATGCACATTCGGAAAGTTCCATCTTTCTTTTTGACAAATAGGACTGGAGCTCCCCATGGCGATGAGCTCGGACAGATGAAACCTTTATCCAACAACTCTTGCAGTTGAGTGGATAGCTCTTGCAACTCGCTTGGTGCCAGTCTGTAAGGTGCCCGAGCAATAGGCGCTGCTTCGGGTGTTAGGTCAATCTGAAATTCGACCTGACGATGAGGTGGAAGACCAGGTAGGTCTTGAGGAAATACTTCTGGGAATTCACGAACGATTGAGATATCTTCTAACTTTTTCTCCTCTGTAGACTTGTCAGCAACAAGGGCCAGTATCGCGGTATGACCCTTACGCAGACACTTCTGAGCCTTCATGAAAGATATGATGCCCATGGCTGCACCACTTCTTTCGCTCTGAACAGATATGATTTCTCCACTAGGAAGGGGTACACGAACGATCTTCTCACTACAGATGATCTCGGCTTGGTTTTTAGACAACCAATCCATGCCCACAATTATGTCAAAACTGCCAAGTGTAACTGGCATGAGATCGATATCAAGTTTGTGACCAGAAAGTTCTAACTGACATCCCTTGAGAATGTGGGTTGCCTCGATTACTTTACTGTCTGCTATCTCTACGGTATAATGGTGTTCTAATAAAGTTGGGTTTATTTCTAACTGACCACTAAGTTCTCTAGATATAAAACTTCTATCGGCGCCAGTATCAAAAAGTACAGAAGCATAATGATCGTTTAAGAGAAACATACCGTTCACCACGTTCCTATCATTCCAAGCTTCTCCCGATCCAATCACAAATGCTCGGCCCTTTGCACCATTTCCGTTGTTATTACCATTTCCACCCTGGTGGTTATTACCATTTCCATTACCGCCCTGATGATTGTTGCCATTTCCATTCCCGTTCCCGTTTCTCCTCAACTGCGGGCAATTTTTCTTGAAATGCCCTTCTTTGCCACACTCAAAACAGCCTTTGGGTGCGTCTCCAGGTGGTGTCTGTTTGTTCTGCGGTAACATCGGATGCCGCATCATCATCCTCATCCTGGTCTCCTGCAGGTGCATCCTCTGGTGCAACTCCTGCTGCTTCAGAAGCTGCAAGTCGTGCCTCCATTTGTTTAATCCTGGTGTGGAGTATATCTAGGTTCCACTCTGCAGTGTTCAGCCGGTCCTCCATGTCCACACATCCATTTGCCAAATTCTCATGAGCTGTATCAGTTGCTGCTAAATCTGTAGTCAGTTTGGTGATCCTCTGATTCATCAACATCTCTCGCTGAAGTATGCTAGTAATCTCTCCAGCTGCATCTCTCATGTTCCGGATCTCCCGGTCCATCCTAGCCACAAAGGCAGCTATCACCTGCTCATGGGGGTACTACAATGGTGGCAAAGCTCGTACAGAAGATGATGAAGAAGAAGAAGCAATGTCAGTAGTGAGTGGAGGTGGGACTTCCTCCTCGCGGATCCAGTTCCTGATTCTATCGGGATACCAATCCCAGTCCTGCGTGTTGCCTCTGACATGCACATGAATAGGCTCATCATGCCCTATTATGGTGTTGATCGGGTTGAGTCGACGTCTCCTCAACTCTGGCAAAGGTACTGTAGGAACATCGTGCTCCTGAACGACTGGGGATGCTGGTGAATTGGGTGGGGTCGACATTTCCTGTAACGGGATGAGTGAGTGCCATGTATGAGTGTAAGTGCTGTGTAACTAATGCATGTACGTGGTTATAGTCTAGTATGCATTTCCTAGTTCTCTATAACCAATGTCTCTGATACCAATCTGTCACACCCCCAAAATCCACCAACGGAGTTTTACCGTTAGGGGCGTGACATACCAGGATCTCAGTCATTAGTTACGTGAACGACTCTATATGAGTTTAAGAAAAACCACTAGTATTGCTCATAGTCCCGATGCAACACTAGCAATGAAAATACTGATTTAATGTAAGACTTGCGGAAGCGAAAAGTTAAATGAAAAACCTGCGCCAAAACAGTTGCGCCAAAATAAACAATTCAACGATAATTAAAAATAAATAATTCTTGAGTTTGCAAATGATAGACTTCGTATGCATGCATGCCTTAGCTCGTGCTTGTACCTTAATTACCTGAGAAAACATGCTAAAACGTGTCAACACTAGGTTGGTGAGTTCACAGGTTTCAATGTTTGTAAAGTTTACTAGATAATACCATTTACAATTATATCATAGGTAGCTAACCTAGTACATGTTACTAAAGCGTTTCGACACCGAAGCTGACTGTTTATGTTTGTACTGCCTCCCACCATGACTATCATAATCAATGGTGAATGTTTAGGTCAATGTTACACCCGTTCGACTACCTGTCGTGTTAGCGCGACTAACGCGGGTGGGGCTTGTCAATGCCCAGTAGTACTACTCAAGATTACCTCGCTAACCCATATACTAACGGTTCGATATGTAAGGACTTTCATGATATGTTTGCGCTTAGTACACAAGTGATATAAAAGAAATGTAAGATCTAAATGTTCGTACCCATGTTTTCTCCCCCAAGTTTAAAACGTAAGAAAAGAGGCCGTGAAACTCACCTTAGAGTATGTGCGAAAGAAAAACGAGCTTAGAATGCTTGACAACTAACTGCCACCTATAAACACCGGTTTATAAGTGTATGTTTGTGCAAGATGATACGAACCCTAAGTATCCAAACAATCTCATTGTTTTAAGGGTTTAGAAAAGTTTGCAAGTTTGACTCATGTTTGACCAAGTTTGACCCGACGACCCGTTGGTGACCCGTTTAATGATTTAATGTTTGTTCAGTATAATACTTCTATATTATACACAAATGATCATGCTGTAACACTTAGCAACAAATCCTATTTGTTCTAACCAGATAGCAAGTTTCCATAAATAGCAGGTTTCAATAAATAGCAAGTTTTCAAAAATAGCAGGTTTCTATAAATAGAAAGTTTCCAAAAATAGCAGGTTTCTAAAAATAGAAAGTTTCCAAAAATAACAGGTTTCTATAAATAGAAAGTATGTTCGGGATTTGTGTCTCGTGAAATTATCATTGTTAATATGCTTGTAAGACTACTATAACATGTTCAAGATCATCCTATCACCTAATCATTGCATAGAACTTAACATGTATATCACAATTCCAAGTAAAGTTTCCATCTTTAGTAACCTATGACTAGCATGCGTGATTTCAAACACCCAACATATTACAACAGGTTATTATATCTTAACTAACATGTACCAATCATTAAATCACATCATGCATGTCTAATTAGCAAGTTCTAACCACTTTTAACAATTAAAGTTTCCTTATTTGGAAAGTTGGTAAAACCGGTTTATGTACTCAAAATCTGATTTCACAAATCATGTCAACATGTATCAAGTAGCTCATAACCATCATCACATCATCCTAATCACTTCTAGTATGCAAGATAGAATTTCTAAAAAGTTTCCTCTTTTAGTAACTTGTCCATTACACGTTTCGTTTACACAAGTAACACGTCAATTCGATTCCAAATCATTCAACTAATATATCTACAACTATATTAATCATAACTCACGTCTAACATGCGATTTCTAAACATCACATAATAAAAAACATTCAATTTTTACATCGTATGACAACTAGGGTTTCACATAATTTCATAAAATCATCAATACGACATAACAACATCAATCAATTAACCAATTCATTATTATATTTTAAAATCATCAAGTTTGGATAATCTAGGGTTTCGATCTCAAAAATAATAATGAAAAAGTGACGGATTTTTATAAAATAACTTACGTAGGAACGTTAGGAACGCGTAGACTAGCACGTATCTACTTCCGGATTCACGATCGGGGCTCGAACGAAGGTCCTTTGGTTGCCTTGAAGTTTCGGTCGAAGGTGAGGGTGGGGATGAAGTCGCGACGGCTTGGGTTTGGGGTAGGGTTTAGATATATTTTTTTTTAAAAATTTTATCCTTATCTAATCCTTAATGGGTATTAAGTTGGGCTTCAAGTTTAATTAAAGCCCATAGGCTATTATTAATTAACTAATACTTAATTAATAACTAAAACTCTCAATTATTATTTTTATAAAAACTCTAACTTTTATAAAAATACTTATTATGTTTTACACACGATAAACACGTACGAAAACAATAATATTCACATAATTCACGTAATCACATATAAATCATAAAACTCATAATTTATATTAAATATAAATTATTAATGTTCGTAATATTAATGTTCGATTAATCACCAACGTTCCGGGTTAGACTCGAGTGCGATCCGATGTGTGCGACTGACTGACACATTTAATTAATCCTAATTAAATGCAATGTAAGTGCGACTAACTGAGATAACTGAGTTTGTAACGAAAAATGTTTGAACTAACGAGGTTTGAGTTAACGGAGTTAACCTGAAAATGCCGGATGTCACAACGTGCCTTCTTCTTTCTTTTTTCATTTTCACCCCTTCTATTATATATAATTTACACTTTAACTTGGTTTATATTTTTATTAATATTGTTTTCCATTCGTTACCTTAAAAAAACGGAATACGCTACTGAATTTTTTTTTAATGTTCCGACATATTTTTTTTAAAACAGATTTGTATATTCAAAATAGAGTATATTTTTTTGTGTCATACGCTATGGCGAGCAACGTCAACGTTGCGTTGCCGTGACAATCCCAGCGGCTTATGAGCGAAGAACATCGTTATCACTTTTTTGGTATTATCGTAACTGATCTCGGTTGTCACTTTTTTGATTTTTGACGAGCGACACCGATAACAACCAGACTCCTACACGTAATACAAAGAAAAAACAACCACACTCCGGTCGCGAAGCACAGATACAATTACTAGTTACTAGTTAAATATATTTTCGTATAATTTACCATCAATAATAATCCATTACAATATGTCACAATTTGACGTCATCTCTCCTAGGGTTTTAACAAGGGTTTCACCCCAAAATTCCAATTAACAATCCCCATCTCTCAATCTCTGAAACGTTCGTCTACTTCCACATTTGCTCTAAAATTACGCCATGAAAAGAGCTTCATCAAGACTCCTTCACTTCCAATTTCAAAAACTTTGCTCCAAATCTTCAATTCCTGTCTGTTCCAAAACTTTCACCACTCAATTTTCATCACCTCCCTCCATTAATGAACAAAATACCGATCTCAAATCATGCCCTAAAACTCAGTCATCACTCTTTTCAAGAAAACCACCCCATTTTCTTGACACCCTATCTCAAAATCTCAGCACCCTGGCTGACCCAAAAGAACCCAGTTCCCAATTATCTTCAAGACAGAGAAAAATCAAAGAAATATCACAACTTGTTGAAGAATTCGAGGCTGCGAAAACATCTGATGAAATGATCAAAGCATTTGAGCAAATGGGCTCCGGTTTTGATGAGAATGAGATTGGATTAGCTTGCTTGAAAATTGGGCTTAAACTTGATGAAGAAGGTGAGTACCCTGAAAAAGTTATTGAATTTGCTAATAACGCTTTGAAAATCTTGGATAAAAATGATGATGATGATGACATGTCTTTACCTCTTGCTATGAATTTACAGTTATTGGGTTCTGCTTGTTATAGCTTGAATAGGTTCAATGAAAGTTTAGGGTATTTGAATAGAGCCAATAGGATTTTGGTAAAATTAGGGGAAACAGTTGGTGATGGGTTTGAAATTAAACATGTTTTACACGCTGTTCATCTTAATTTAGCGAACACGAAGAATGCATTGGGTAGGAGGGAAGATGCTATTGGGAATTTTAAAAAATGTTTAGAGATTAAAGAAATGACATTGGAGGATAACAGTCGAGAGCTTGGGAACGCGTATAGGAATATGGCGGAAGCGTATGTTGCTATTTTGAACTTTAAAGACGCGTTACCGTATTGTGTGAAGGCGATGGAGATACACAAAGTGCAATTAGGGAATAATTCGGTAGAGGTGGCTCATGATAGGCGGTTATTAGGTGTGATATATACCGGATTGGAAGAACATATAAAGGCGTTGGAACAAAATCAATTATCACAAAAGGTTTTGAAAAATTGGGGTCTTAGTTCCGACTTGCTTAGAGCTGAGATCGATGCAGCCAACATGCAAATTGCATTAGGGAAATTTGATGAAGCAATCAATACTTTGAAATCGGTTGTACTTCAAACTGACAAAGAAAGTGAAGATCGCGCTATGATTTTCATATCAATGGCAAAAGCTTTATGTAGTCAAGAAAAGTTTACCGAGGCAAAACAGTGTTTACAAATGTCATGTGGGATTTTAGATAAAATGGAAAAGTCATCACCTTTAGAAGTATCGGAAGCATATATGGAAATATCGATGCAATATGAAGCGATGAATGAATTTGAAACTGCAATTTCTTTATTAAAAAAAGCACAAAATATGCTTGAAAAGATACCAAATGAACAACATTCGGTTGGTAGTGCTTCGGCTAGAATTGGGTGGCTACTTTTGTTAACGGGTAAGGTACAAGAATCAATATCTTATTTGGAAGATGCAATTGAGAGATTGAAAGAAAATTTTGGTTCCAAACATTTTGGAGTTGGATATGTTTACAACAATTTAGGTGCGGCTTATCTTGAACTAGATAGACCTCAATCGGCTGCACAAGTTTTTGCATTGGCTAAGGATATCATGGACACTTCACTTGGTCCTAATCATGTTGACTCAATCGAGGCGTGTCAAAATCTTTCAAAAGCATATAGTGCAATGGGAAGGTAAGGAACTCATGTTTTATGCTAATATTGCTTGGATGTGCGTTTTGAAAGTGATAATGTGATGTGTAATCTGAATTAGATAATCAACTATAATAATTTAATATTGGGTGGGTTGATTCGTGTTATGTTATCTTTAACGGGTCTGTGAGTTTTTAATCCTAATGTGGTTCATATGTGAAAGTTCAGGGGGGGGGGGGATCGTAATGAGTCTAAAGATAGATTGATTTAGTTTTTTACTTAAGGTATTGAGTGTTTATTTTTTGCTGTGAATGGGCTGTCATTCCAGCTGTGTTTGAGTTGTGATTTCTTAGTAATTAAGGTTAGGATTAGTATAAAAGAGGGTCATTGTTAGAGTTTAAGGTGTGTGGTTTTGATTTAATAAAAATTAAGAGTCGTGGGTGTGTTTTCCCACAAAAATCGCTGCTGTCTTTTGAGTAATTTCGATCCGATTGTCCAACAGGGTCAAACCGGTAAACACAAAAGATTTAGCTAAAAAGGAAATGGGTCAAATGAGTTTATACAGGTTATGTTATCTTTAACGGGTCAAATGTGTTTTTTTTTTCAGTTTATATAACTCAATTGTTGTTTTTTTTATCTGGTTGTGCAGCTATGCACTTGCAATGAACTTTCAGGAGAAGGCGATTGATGGTTGGAGAGGGCATGGACCAAGTGTAAACGATGAACTCAAAGAAGCTATACGCGTTCTTGAGGAGCTAAAGGTGAAAGCTTGCGGTGGGTCCCATGACCAAAAGATGTTGCCTGTAAATCATCCTAGGAGAAGAAGCTCACGGTCTAGCGGTTCAGTCGATTAAAGATTATTGAATGCAAATTAGATTACTAAAGGAAGCATTTTGAAGAAATTTGACTGCTTTATTAATTTCTCTACTGGTGAGCTTGCTGTTGACTTCCATTTATATAAGGTTTTATTGAGAAATTTTTGTTGGTATGGGATGTAAAGATAATTTGATATATGAATTATGATTTAAAACGCGTAAAGTTATTTGATATCTTGACTCGTTTTTAGACTGCGTCACTGATCTGTAGCTGTAGAGATTGCAAGATTGGCGGGTCAGAAGGTTTGAATAACAACACTTTTATTCTGTATAATATAATTCGGGTAGTTTCTCAACCCCATTTGACTTAACATGTTTGCTTTTTAGCATTTTTTATTTGACCCGTTTGAGATAAAATATAATCTAAAAATACTTCTTTAAGTGACTGAAATTGACAACTCAACTGCTGTTTTATGTGTTGAATTACGCACGTCTTTTTCTGCATTACACAAGAATTTCATGCATATACATCTTTGACCTAGCAACAGACCAGATCTGGCATACTTGGTCAAACTGTGGGTCAAACAGTCACACAGACGAAAGTAACCATGATTTTTTAGAAGCCTATAGTTCTAATGATTTTTTTCAAAAACCAATTTAGGAAGTTTTAAAGACATTCAATCATTCGTAAACTGTTGAAATCAAACCACGCAAACTTAAGCAAGTAGGCCGGTTTGTTCGGTTTGAAATCCAAACGGTTCGGTTTTGACGGTTTCTTTCGATTTGGAGCTTGGAACCGGCTGCGAAACCAAAAAGGTTGTTTAACTTTTACTATTTATATATATTTTTTATTTTTAGAATATGTCGTGTATGTGTATTATGATCATGATTCATATTTACCATTTTAGAAACCTAATACAAACTAATGATTTTGTTAGAAAAATGGTTTGGAGTGTCAAAATCGAACCGTTAAAGATCAAAACTGGTAAAACCAGTTGGTATGGCTGCCCAATCCAACGCGGTTCATCCATATTTAGTTTGTTTACCATTTTAGAAACCTAATACAAACTAATGATTTTGTTAGAAAAAATGGCCTGGACCATTAAACATCAAAACTGATAAAACCAGTTGGTCTGGCTACCGAATCCAACGCGGTTCATCCGTATCCTATGGTTTGTCTTGATGGAGTTAAATCAACCTATTTGTTATCAAACACACACCGACCCTCCAACAAAAAAGGATTTGGCAACTCCAAGATACATGGATATCTTCCAACTCCAAGATGGATAGTTTTTAGAAAATAGAAATTCTACCTAAGATGTGGCATAGATCTAGAGGAGTTGACCGTCTTTATAAGCAAAAGAAACTTGAAAGACCAGCAACCATGATTACAATTACTTGATGATGACTCAAAGACTCAAAGTAGACCAAGACCCACCTTAATCATATTTCCACCCATCATAAAGTATACCCTTCTCCTACAAATGTCAAATCTAAAAAAACTGACTTGTACATCATGTAATGGAAGTGGTACCTTCCATCATGGGTCCATCCCTCACTCAAGCATATTGTAGATGGAATATAATGATTTTCATTCATGAAAGTTTCTTCTAACCAAAAGTGACATGAACAATCATTCTTATACACCATGCTAACCATTTTACCTTAACCTAATTCAACTTCTTTGTGTTAAGTGTAATCTTTTACATTATGTTTTATCTTTTCTATTACAAACCCGGTAAAAGAACGAAAAATGAATCAAAAAAGAAAGAAAACGCGATCCCCCTATACGCAAAACACTAAAACTAGATCGGTAGAATCGCGTTTCTTGATCCTCGACCGTTCCCAAACGAGAAAAAATGTCGTCTTGATCTGCCACTTGTGCTTCCCTCTTCATTGTTTCTAGTTTCTTGGAGACGACCGTTGCTTTGCAAGATTTCTTGAACCGACAAGTAAACATGCCGGTCGATTGCTGAATCCATCGAGAAAGATCTTCGAATCGGTTGGATCGAAAATTGTTCATCTTTTCCCCTAACATCAATACTCTCATCTCCCATAATGGATACATGATGAGTTTTTCTTGTTTTAACCCTTTTCCCACCAATCTTTCTTGGAGAATGACCTCTTGGTTGATGCAAACTCGACCTGTTTCCGTCCTCAACTAACTCAATCACCACAAAATCTTGATCTCCAATCGGGCTCGATTGGGGATCTTGAGGTGAAGAAGTTGGTGCAATGATTTGGTCTTTTGGGTACCTTGCAGTACTCGAAATACTCAATCTACAAAGAGGGCAATTCGCGTTGTTTTGAAGCCAAATATCGATACAATCCAAATGAAACACGTGGTTGCAGCTCGGAAGAACCCGCAAAGTATCCATTTCTTGAAAATCATTCAAACAAACAACACATTCATACCAACTTCTCTTGTCACCTTCACATTTTGTGTATTGACAAATGGGAATCTCCCTTATAAGTAATTCATCAAGCCCTCTAACCTGCCAAGGAGGAGTCGAATAAGCAGACGATAACGGGTCGGGCACGGATCTTTCTCGGGCCATAGAAAACCGTCTCAACGGGTTGACTTGCTGCCAATTGAAACAACCTCGGGTTACAAAGAAGTAGTAGGAAACAAGCAGGAAAGCAGTTGCAACAATACACAATGCTGCAATGGCTAAGATTGGGAAATTGGAACTTGATGTATCAGATTCAAAGGTTGACTTTTGTTGACTCTTGATTGAAAGATGATGATCCATTGGATAATTGAAGAAATTTGAGATTTTGAGAAATGGGGTTTGCAAGATTTGTGAAGAACAGGTGTTCAGATTGAAGATGGTGATGGGGGAGATGAAATCAAAGATGGGTCATGTGTATGAAGTGAGAAAAAAAGTCAAAATTGATTAAGAAAAGGAGTAGAAGTACAAGAAGTAATAAATGAAGGGGGATGTTATTAAGGAACACATGGTTGCTTCAATGGAGATCTTGAAACATGGAGGGGTTTGACTTATCACAATGTGCAACATGAGGTTCACAATTTGAAGTCTGAACCACAAATTAAAAATAGGGCCTTTGTTCACACACACACACACACACACACACACACACACATATATATATATATATATATATATATATATATATATATATATATATATAGGGGAAGGATCAAGAGAAAACCACAAAGTTAGGCGAAAACCAAGAAAACCACATCATTTTAGGCAATTTTTTGATTTACGTATACGTAACCGCAATTTTTTTGTTTTATGTTTACGTATACGTAACTCTATGTGTAAAAATGTTTTTTGGTAAAAATGTTTAATATTACATTGATACTCTTATAAATAAATAAAAATAAAACAAAACAAAAAATAAAAATTATTATATGATCGAGTAAAATTGGTTTTTTTAGTGGTTTTCTCGGTTTTCGCCTAACTTGTGGTTTTCTCTGGAACCCTCCCCTATATATATATATATAGGGGCATGTTTTTTTAAGAACCAACCATATGTTGAGAACCGAAAGAACCGCACAAAACGTGTACATATCGCTTTAGTGAAAAAAGTAAAATTCAACAACAATGTTTTATTTATCTCTTCTCACTCTTAGTTTGAGTTTATCTCCTAAATTTTTTTAAGAAAAGTATAAAAATATGCATATATGCATTCGTTTGTGCATATAGTGTGAGTGCATATATGCATTTAAAAAAACGACTATAAATTCGAGGTCTTTTAAAACCAAACTTTAAACATACTGAAATGTATATGAATTCTAGTCAATTTATATTATAAATAGAGGAAGAGTTAATGCGGTTCTCACGGTTCTTAACATATTGTTGGTTCTCAAAAGAACATACCCCTATATATATATATATATATATAATACTAGCTTAGAACCCGTGTAATACAAACGGGTGAAAAATATTAATACATAAATTTATCAAATTTTATTTATGTATTTTGCAGATGTAAAATGTAACTATACATATACTAAGGATATAAAACAAAATTCAAAATATGTAAAAAATAATATATAATTGAGTTTCGAAAATACGTCAATTAATATTAAATGTAATTTGACTAGTTTACTATTTAATTAAAAATAAAATTTACATAATTAGATTTCAAAGTTTTTTTATAAAGGATAATTTAAAATAAATGTGTTTTATTAGTATAATTAGCAATTTATTAAAAGATATGTGTGCATTTAATAAGATGAGAGACGAGAAAATAATGATGAGATTGAATATGGTGACGACATGTGGCATACAAAAACCTTTATTTATTATATAGTATAGATTAATTATTAAATAATTAGGAAAGCAATTAAATTTTAATACATGGATTATATTTTATAAATGGTTAAGATATTTCTCAATTAGAAAAAAGTTCTTGAATTTAATAATATTTAATTTTTTATTTATAGATAATATTTAATTTTTATGATCTTATAATCTCTTGATAAATGTTTGTGTTTGCTTAAATTGAGAAGGAATTTAATTTTATGAAGGTCAAAATAAGTAAACTATAAAAATTAGAAAGATCCTTGATGGTATCACATACATAGCGGTGTTCCTGATTGCTTTCTAATCCAACTTTAGGTTTTCAAATTTTCGAATCGGGATAACCGAATTAAATTTTGAATTTCGAGTTGAATATAATTATGTGATTTTGAAATTAATTCGACTCGAATATTTAAATTAAAGTTATATAAAAAATTGTTTTTATAAAAAAACAAATATACATTTTATATATTTTATGTATATTATTGATTTTATTTATTTTATATATCAAGTGATATGTCAAATCTGTCAACAAAAGTTAGAGACTGCGTAATTAACACCAACTAGTAAATATTCTTTTTCACTCATAATTCGTTCATTTCATCATTCTTAACCCTACATTAAAAGGAATTGGAATCAACAAGCGTTCGTACAACTTTAGTGCTCCTTCTCTCGGTTTATTGCAATACCCCTAGTAGAGGTGTACAAACCGGGTTTTTTAAACCGAACCGGTTTAAACCAACCCGAACCGGTTTGGTCAACATTTGGTTAAAACCGGTTTGGTCCTAAACCGGTTCTAGTTAAACCGGTTTGCGAGACATGAAAACCCAACCCTATCAAACCGGTTAGGGTAGGGTCACAGCCGGTTTGTGGGTTAAACTGGTTTTTAATTAAAAAATCAATTAAATTCAATATAATTCAATAAAAAATCAAAAACAAAATATATAACAAATATAAAAGCATAAAGTTCATATCAAAGAGACTTCTAATGATTGAATATGTTAGCCTCTAAGTCAGACAACTCAATATAGCAAGTCAAAAGATTGAATATTTATTTTAGGTTGAATATGTATTTTAGGTAGTCATTGTAATCTCTGTAATCTCTCCTATGAATTAGCCTCCATCTTACATACATATATACGAGATTGCTACATAAATGTACAGAGAGAATTATGGTGAGTTATATGGAAAGTGAATATGAATTGTCCAATGAATTGCAGTGACCAAAATGAGGATTGAGGCAATCTTTGACTCTGCATGCTTGACAGAGGGAATCACGATGAGTGATTGGTTGCCTTAATAATTACAAAACGTTTATTGACCAAATCGGTTTAAACCGGTTTCCCGAACCGGTTTGGACAAACCGGTCCTCAACCCGATCCTCTCCTGATTGTATTAAACCGGTTACAAACCGACGGTTATTGGGTAATCCGAACCGGTTAGCCTTAAACCGGTTTTCCTTAAACCGGTTTGCCGGTTTGGACCGGTTAAAAAATCCAAACCGGTTTTTTTGTGCACCCCTAGTACAACAATAAAAAGGAAAAGATGGAAATTGGGCTTAGACATGGGCTGACTTCAACTAAAGTCCAAGTGGGTTGAATTGGGATTTAAATCTATTAAGTTGATTAGCTCTTGGGCAGCCCAACAAAAAAGATTAAAAGGAGACGTCAGGCAGGCAACAATTTTTAAAAATCCTTTTTAAGGGGATCCTTCCTCTGTCATTATCCTTTTTAAAGTCATTCATTATCTGATATTTTTGTTAGGATTATTGATATACTAGTTTAAAATCTTTTATCAAACAAGTAGCAGAAGCGTGTATACGAACCAATCCAAATTAGACTTTGGATCACCCACTAGGAGTCCAAATGCAAACAAAATAAAACAATAAACCAATCATAGATTAGATGAAGTGAAATACCTTATAAGTTGTTAGGTAACCAAGTTGGAACACCCTGAGATCAACAATCCAGTTGCTAGATCCGTAACACGAAAATAAAAAAACCCGCAAGGAGTGTGGCGGCGGCAGGCGTTTGTGACGACAACAGTGGTGGCCGGTGGTGGAGATGGGGCCGAAGCATAGAGTCAGGGAGGAGAGTTTAGGGTTTTCTAATTTCTGTGTGTTTGATTCTCCATATACAATCCTATATATAATGCCTCAAATCTTTAGGAACAAATTAGAGTAATACTCGTATACACGGGAAATAATTAAATCTGAAAGTGAAAATCAATGACTATCAGAGAATATCTTCAGTATATTTGAACCCAATTTCTATTATATATGAAATTCTCCACCCCTCCCCTAATTTCATATATAATATAAACTAGTTTAGATCCCGTGTCTACACACGGTGTGAAATATATCAATACATAAAAATTTTAAATCATTATGTATATATTTTACATGTGTAAAAAAATATTACATATAGTAAGGATAGAAAACAAATTCAAAATATGTAAAAATTAATATATAATTGGGTTTCAAAAATACGTTAATTACTATTTTTTTAATATAATTTGACTTTTATTTACTATTTGATTGAAAATAAAAGTTATATAATTAAATTTTAAAGTTTATTATGATAAGAGATAATTTAAAATAAATATGTTTTATTAGTATAATTAGTATTTTTTTTCTTTAAATATATATTATTATTAAAAAAACAGAAGTACACTAAATAGGAGAGATTGGCGGGAAAAAAATGTTGAGAATGAATATGGAGGCGACACGTGACATGCAAAAACCTTTGTTTATTATATAACTAGTTTAGATCCCGTGTTTACACACAGAGTGAAAAATATTAATATATAAATTTTTTAAATCTTTATGTATATATTTTACATGTGTAAAAATATATTACATATACAAAGGATATAAACAAACTCAAAATATGTAAAAATTAATATATAATTGGGTTTCGAAATACGTTAATTACTATTTAATATAATTTGAATTTCATTTACTATTTGATTGAAATAAAAGTTACATAATTAAATTTTAAAGTTTTCTTATAATAAGGGATAATTTAAAATTAATGTGTTTTATTAGTATAATTAGTACTCTGTTTAAATATATATTATTACTAAGGGGGTGTTTGAGATTACTTATTAAACCTACTTATTGACTTATTACTTTTTGTAATAAGTCAATAAGTTATAAGAGTGTTTGGGTATGGTAAAATGAATTTTTAAAATAACTTTTGGAAAATAGATAGTAAGTTGTTTTTTAGAAGTTATAATTTTTAACTTTTCATTTCTCCTTATTACTTTTAGGGAGTAATTTTCCATTAATTAGTCATTTTTCATTAATAAGTCAAGCCAAACACTTTTTAGAATACAACTTATTAACTTATTGACTTTCACCATCACATAAGTTCATCCAAACACTTTTTTTTAAAAACTTATTTTTAAAAAGTAATAACTTAATAAGTACTTTTGACAAAAAAAAAACATTTGGGGTTAATAAGTAATCCCAAACACCCCCTAAAATATAGAAATGCATTAAATAAGAGAGAGACGGGAAAACAATTATGAGAATGAATATAGAGGCGACACGTAACATTAAAAACTTTTATTTATTATATAGTATAGATTGAGTTCATATATACTAAAAGACATCATCTGATAATCATTGATGATTATAATAATTTCCCGCCCCCATTAATTTGACCTAGACATAATTTAAGATGATATCTTTTAGCTTATTCAATGATTTGTTTGTCTTCTTCACAAGAATTATAAAAAAAAAATCAATTAAATCATAGCCTATGGAATCTCTTGATCATTTAATTGTTATTTTATAAAACTCCATTTTAAATCCTACATTTGATGGAAGTAGATTAAGCATGACTCATGCCTTCGAACCTCGTTTTCTTCACCCATTAGGTCTTTAACCCCCTGGTGTGCACGGACACTTTTTACCCCCTAAGTCTCACATTCAAAACCCATTCCCACCCGTTTCACATTTCACACACACATTTCAGACAGTGCATCTAATCAAAACCTAATTTTTATTGTCAAAATCTTAAAATTCTGCAAAAATTGATCAAATCATAAATATTTTTAGTTTAATAAAATTATTACACGAATTTAACGTCACATCCTTTTTTACATTTATAGTTTAAAAATTATATTTTTTTCTTAATAATTTAAATATTTATAATTAAATTTGAGCTATAACTATTAAAATATTATTTACTGAATTAGTTAGTTGTAATGGTAAACTTCCTCCTAAGTTTTATGAATTTTATATAGACTTAGTTACTTCTATGTAGTTTCTAATTTTATAAACTTTTTAAATCTAAAATAAAATAATTATAAAATATAACAAAATGTAATTTTTAAGCATCCAGAATTATGTATAAAGAAAGCTTCACGGCGGGATCTTTTTGATGTTTTTTCGCCGTATTGCGCGACAGAAGTTTAGTCATTATCGGTTCCGCTCGTCGAAAATCATAAAAATGACAACCGATACAGGTTACGATGATAGCAAAACACTGGAAATGATGTTTTATGCTCATAAGCGGTTGAATTTGTCACAGTAACGCAACGTTGGCGTCGCTCGCTATAACGTAGGAAACAAAAAAATATACTTGATTTTGAATACAACTCCATTTAAAAAAATATACAGTAACATAAAAAAACTAAAATCAGCTGCGTATTCTGTTTTTTAATTAACGAACGAAAGCTATTATAGAAAAACAATATTAATAGAAAATCAACGGACTAAAAAGCATATATTATATATAGAAGGGGTGGAAACAAAATTTGTAGAAAAAATAGTTAGAAAAAAAACCACGCGGACAAGTCACATGTAGGAACTATAAATAGTTGATCTGTCACTGGAAATTGAAAGATCACCGCCGGGAGAACGCTTGTTAAACAAAACCATCATCCTTCTGTCACCGTCGCGAGATCCACCATTATCAATCAACTCAATACCACCGAAAATCAACGGGCATTTGATGATAAACATGATATACAAAATAAAACCTCAATTGACTAGGATCTATCTGGTCGAATCCCCAACATGCAAATCCCGATCAGAGTCCAACACCACAAACTTTCGTCTGTGGTCGTCGATCTTTCAAGCCGCCGCCACTGATCACCTTCGTCTGGACCTTTGAACCCATCTTCACTTTGGCTACCAACTTCAGATCCCGCCTAGAAAAGACAGCACGTCATGGATGGGAGATGGCTCAGGAGCATTCTCGGTCAGCTCAGCCAGAAGATTATTATCCTTGGAAGACACGCAAGCCATCGTTATGTCATGGAGTGGAATAATTGGACACCACTGAAGTGTAATATTTGCATTTGGAGGGTAGAGATGGAACGTTTACCGACCTTGGTCGCACTAAACAAAAAGGAAAGTGAACACTAATTCTTGTGGTAAATATGTAATTTCATCCTAACTTAACTAGAAAACTTAACGTCCATCTAATTCCGGAACCACCGATGTTACGTTTTGATAAACTTATGGACCAACGATGTAATTTTTCAAACTTGAGGACCATATTTATAATTTATGCAAACCATATGACCATTCATGTAATTAACTCTCATAATTTTTCTTTTTTTTTTGAACAGCAAATTTGTATTTTTTTTTTATGCTTTAGATGAGGTTAGAACCCACAACAAGGTTGTGAGACTCTATTCTTACCACTACACCCCAACCCCCCACCCAACTCTCATAATTATAACGCACTTTATTTAAAGATCATTTATTTTGTTTAAAAAAATAGATATTGATTTTTTCCTTTTAAGTCATCAATTTACTTGTTACTAAAAGTGCTAAAAAAAATGGCTCGTCGGCAACCGGCGACTATTTAAATCTGCACCGACTAAAAATTCGTAATCACAGTCAAACATTCATCTCAAAAGTCAACCAATTCAAGCTTTTAATTTCTAAAACTAGAGCAGTAATCACAATCCAAATCTTGCAGATCAATAACTATGGCAAATCTAGTTTCAACCTGGTCCAAGACTACTCAAATCTTACCGGAAAACTACATCTTCCCGGTCGATGAACGTCCAGGATCAGTCGAGGTTCCTTTGTGCCAAAACATCCCACTTATTGACCTCTCTCAAAGTCAAAGTCAAACAGTTCAAGAAATACTAGATGCCTGTCAAGAATTCGGATTCTTTCAGGTGAGATCTTCATTCAGTTTGATCCATTTTGAAGTTAAGTTTTGTAATTTGATATAACCAGGTAATCAATCATGGAGTTTCTGAAGATTTGATTGATGACACCATGAAAGTAGTCAAAGAATTCTTCAACATGCCCGATGAGGAGAAGGAGAAACTATGCTCTATCGATCCGACAAATAGTCGCAAGTTTCCGACAAAAAGTTGCAAGCTTTACACAAGCGGTTCGAATTACGCTAACGAAGAAATTCATTTCTGGCGAGACAATCTACGACATCCGTGTTATCCTTTAGACGAATGGGTTCATTCGTGGCCGGAAAAGCCTACCAATTACCGGTAAAATGACCCGAATCGCAACTTCGAGTTTTATGATTTCTAAGGTGATAAAAGGGTGGCCCGACATGCTTGGTTATGGGTCAACACGGGTTTAGGTTGAAATTAGTTATTTTTACTATCAGGTTTGGTTGATCCATAAACATTGTTTTGTTATTCAAACATATTAACGTGTGAGTTATTTATAAAAGTTAAAAGATAATATAATATTCTAAATCTTTGAATAAAAACGATTTAGTTGGATAGTTTTCAAGAGATTCATCCGTTTTACTTTCCTTTTTAGCTATTTTTTTTTCTATTTTCGTAAGAAAAACATGACCCAAATCGACTTAGTTAACGTTTCTCGCTTTGTTTTGAAGAGAGATTGTTGGAAAATACTCGATAGAAGTGCGTGAATTGTCGTTAAGAATGTTGGAGCTAATTCGTGAAGGGCTAGGACTCAAACCAGGAAATTTTGGAGAAGAGCTAACCGGGGGTCAATTGTTGTCGATTAACCACTACCCTCGATGCCCGGATCCCGGATTGACGTTAGGGTTACCGAAACATGCTGATCCTAATCTCATAACGGTGCTTTCACAAGGAAGTGTTTATGGGCTTCAGATTTTCAAGGATGATCAGTGGCTCGGTGTTGAGCCACTGCCTCATGCTTTTGTGGTTAACATCGGTCACCAACTACAGGTGACCAACGTCTCACCATTTTTTATTATTAAGTTAGTTATTTTGTACCTAAAAAATGTGAATTACAATTTGTCAAGTCGTGTTTAGATAATTAGCAACGGGAAGCTAAGAAGTGCGGAACATAGAGCCGTGACAAACTCGACGAAGGATCGGACAACGATTGTGAGTTTCATTAATCCTTGTCAAGACACCATCATAGAACCAGCTAAACCGATGATTGGGAACATTGTACCTCGTTTTCGACCGTTCAAATTTAAAGATTTCTTGAAGATTTATGCAGAGAAGAAGGGGGACGCTGAAGCAATTACTAAGGTTTATAAGATTCAACCTTAACAGCACACGGGGATCTCCTGTGTTATGTATCAATAATACTTCTAATTTCCAAATGAAAACATTTATCAAATGTTCTAATCTTGTATTATCTAACTGCCTTTTATCTATGTTTCCACCTCCACAAGCGAGTCGTCGTTATCTCATACGTTTCTTTTTGTGCTTAGTCACGTTAATGTGACCGCCTCAACCGTTTAAAGTCGGTCTCCCGCCTAGGAGCGCAGAGCAAAATTTATTTAACCACCTTTCATTTTGTGCTTAGCCATGTTAATATCATCGCCTCAACCGTTTAAGGTTCGGTTCCCGCCACGGAACGCGGGGTACAATTTCTAGTTTAAATTAAAACCCGAAATAAATATACAAATTACATCAATCAATATTCACGCATTTTGGGCTGTAAATGGAAAGCGTTGAAATTTGAGGGAAATTATTGATTGACGAAATTGGATCCTTTAATGATAGAATTCAGGTCAAACAACTAGGGAAACCCATGAATGCGTTTGCCACATGATCCGGCTCATTGAGTTCTTTCCGTCCTTTGTTTATGAGCCCTGTAACTCCAATTGTAACCCACGTTATGCTTGTTTCAAGTTTAGGCCCCTTCTGTCATGTTTTCCCTATCTAGTGGCCCAGGACCCAGGTAGAGGGTCTGCTTGCTCTTGGATCAATAGAAATTGACTTACTACGCATAAAGTATTCAAATGAAAGATTTACACCTTTTTACTTTTAAAACGCGGTAAAAAATTGCTAGAATTGGAGGAAGACCTAGCTTTGAAATCGTGGCTTTAAATAATCTAACAACTTGACTGACAGTTTGCCATATAATCTGGCCCATCAAAACCTTTCCATCCACTAATTATAGATCTCACAAATTCAAACGTAGAACAAGTCATGCCCTTTTTTATATTGGACAAATTTCTGTCACTTTTATATAGCTCGTCCAAGTATAACTTCCTAACTCTTGGATCAGGTCCATGTCAAATCTTTTTCAAGGCTTTCTTTGTTTAGAAATTAATATGAGCACCACCGAAGCTAAATTTTTTTTTGAATAAAAATATTTAATAAAATACAAAAACAAAAAGCGACATACTGTTTGCCGGTTTTAATATATATTTAATTTGATCACTGCCAAATTTATCATTAATTTAATCACACACTTATCACAGTTTTTTGTATTTAATATTTGTCCTGTACAAAAAACTATTAATTGTTAAAGGTGACATCTTTTAACTTGATTTGTATGTCTTCTTCGTAAGCATTATAAAAATTTTAGCCGATGGAATCTCTCAACCAAATAATTGGCATTTTGTTGTTATAAAACCCCATTTACATTTGATACACCTAGATTAAGGATTACTCATGGCCTTACTTGTTACTAGCTGGTCTAATGGAGTTGAATCGGTTCCTAAAGACTATGTAATGCCACCAGAAAGAAGAGCCGGAGATTTCGTCACACTTTGCAAGGAAATTCCAGTGATCGATCTTCAGAATGATCGGTCTGAGATCGTCCAACTAATTCTAAAAGCTTGTCAAGAATTTGGTATATTTCAGGTCTTTTTATAAGCTCTAAACCTATGTTCATAGCTTCAACTAATGTTCAAGATACTTGTTGTTTAAGATTGTTGATTTCATTAACAGGTGATCAATCATGGGGTTTCTGGTAAGATGATGCAGGACATGATGGCTCTGTATGATGAGTTCTTTAACTTGCCGGTTGAGGACAAATTAGGTGTTTACTCAGAGAAACGCGGTAATAAGGGGTGTATGCTTTACACGAGCGGATCAGAATATGCAAAAGAGGATGTCCATTTGTGGAAAGACACTTTGAGGCACGTGTGTCATCCTGTAGAAGAACACTCGCCATCTTGGCCTGATAAGCCAACCAGATACAGGTATCACATAACTGAATCTCACTGGATCTTGGTAGCAATATCAACTACTTGTAGGCTAGATACTAGTCTGCTTTTCTGATTGTATGTCTTTTAGGGAAGAAGTGGGGAGATATGTGGTTGAAGTGCGGAAAGTGGGATTCAAGATTTTGGATTTGATCGCAGAAGGACTTGGACTAAATGAAGGGTACTTCAATGGAGTGAGCCAAGGGCAGACGATGGCGATTAACCATTACCCTCCATGCCCGGACCCGAGTCTAGCCATGGGCATAAGTGAGCACACTGACATTAACCTCATAACATTCCTTCAACAAGCCAGCTATGGGCTACAAATAAAGAAGGATGGTAAATGGATGGGTGTTGACCCAATTCCAAATGCTTTTGTGGTCAATCTCGGTTGCCAACTCGAGGTATGTTATATGTAATGGGATATTATCTTATACTAAATCTTAAGCATAAGTGCCGGGCATGGTGGCTCAATGAAGGAAGACCGGGATCTTTGTGATCTCCGGTTCGATCGCGAGGGCATCCGGATTTCACCATCAGTGGGTTTTCGGGCGGGTGGGTTTTTCCCCGGAACTGGAGATAACGTGGGGAGCTTAAGGGCTCCGTACAGCTGGGTTTGGCCAGCTGGCGGTGGCCCTTTGGCAATGGTCACTCCGTACAGAGTACCTAGACAATTCTATGTTTGTTGGCCGTTCAAAAAAAAAAGTGCCAGTGACTTTAGTCACCAACCGACACCCCTCACACTTTAAAGAAATTACAATTTTCACCCTTAACTTTGTAAACTAGAACTTTGATCCCCTCAAATTTTAAAGTTTCATGTTTATCCCCTATAATATATATTCCTCAATAAATTTTGTGTTAATTAATTTTTTTTTCTTGACGTCCGGGTATAAATTTCGTTAAAAACGGAGTCGTATTTAATTTAGGGTATTTTTAGGTGTCGTGGGTACCATGAAGGATGAGACCGACACCGACTAAAAAACATCGGTTCTGTTATATAACAGTTTTTTATCTATGTTTCGATCTACACAACTGAGTCACAGTAACTTCATGCGTTTCTTCTATGTACTTAACCACGTTTTTTTATGTTTAGCCATGTTAATGTCATCCCCTCAACCGTTTACCGCCGCAGAGCGCGGGGCTAATTTCTAGTTTCACTAATCACATAACATATAACTTTTATATCTATAATTTTTTAAATAAGTAACCACCAGATATAAAACTTAAGTTTTAAAAAAGTTTAATTAATGCTATATATCGTAACAAACTTAAATCTAACCAACCATTTTTTTAAGTGTAGATTATAAGTAATGGGAAGCTAAAAAGTGTGGAGCATCGTGGAGTCTTGAATTCAACCGCCTCTCGAACATCCATCGGCACGTTTTTTGGTCCCGATCCTAAACTTGTGGATGTTGTTGTTGAACCTGCAAAAGAGTTGGTTACATCTAGCAATCCCCAGATGTTCAAATCACATCGGTACAACGAGTTCAAAGCAGATTACTTTGCCTTCTATAGCAAACCAAGTCCTCGTAATGGCACCCCATTCGATCCTTACCGGCTCTAAACTGAAGTTCTCGTTCGAAAACTTTGTATAATAACTGCTTGAATTGGTTTCAAAATAAGACATGATGTTATTGTTAATTTAAAAATCACATGTATAAGGCAATGTGTTGTGCGGGCAGGATTGGGAGCGTACGTAGTCCACTTGGCCGTGAATGGCGTGGAACACCGCCCACTGGGGCGTGAATGGGAGCGTGGAGCGGATCACGGGCGTTAGGCGCTCTCTCATTTGTGGTTGATCAGATTAATTTAAATAAAATAATCAATTTTTAAATTTATTTTGGATAATGAAACTATTACACACTTTAGTGGTCTTGTTTAATGATTGCACTCTGCTGACATGAAAGTAACATGACGATACGTGAATCACTTGTTAGTGATTCCACTACACATAGACTAAAAGTATAAAAGAGACTCTAAACATGTATATTCACTCGTTTTAACTTTAAAAATATAAAATTTATAATTTGAAAATGTGAATGAGCTTTAAAGCAAATCAAAGTTAACATATAAATCAAAATAAAAAGGTAAGAGTTAGAACGGGGGAGTCCATCCGTAACGAACCAACTTCTGGAATATAGTGCACAAGGAACCTTTGTGTGCACTTAGATGGAAAAGTGCACAGGGAGTATGCACTTAGATGGAAAAGTGCATAGGCAGTATGCACTTAGATGAAAAAGTGCATAGGAACTGATAACGGTTACGTCATTGTGACTAGAAGAGCGAAGAAAAATGAAGAAAATGACGTAGCGGTATGGCTTCAATGCAGTCTTAGTGGCGAGCACAAGAGTATAGCCACAACGAGGAAAACTGAAGGCAAAAAAATATGGTCACACTTTCCAATTGAAAGGGTTGTATGACGCATATGATAAGGTTTGGAGGTTAGACGTGACGAACGCGGTTTGTATCTGCCTGGACCAATAGAACCATCAACTTTCATCAAACTACAACCAATAGAATTGAAAGCCAGCATGCTGATATAAAAGATAGTTTCTAAGTCATAACAATACTTTGTAAAAACTGGTTGGATTTGTTGATGATATGATAGTTAAACATCATAAACTAATAAAGAGATTTTTTGAAGATAGCCTTAGAAAAATAATGTCTTGGGGATTGGAAAAGCGATCACGTTGAGGACTTGTTGGAGTGGTTGGTTGAGATGATGCATGATATCAGGCAGGTCCAGGTATTGGAGAAGCAACCACTACCACCAAGACGACACTATCCGTCGGCCGCTCAGGATCCGTCAGCAGATCAGGATCCACAGCCATAAATTAGTTTGTTGACTTTTTTTTTTGTATTTCACATATCAGTTGTATTTTTGTTATGTATATACAAACAGTTGTTTATGTCTCTAATGTATGTTTAAAATATTTTGAATGTTTGGTTTGCTACATATGCATCGATAACTTAGTTTCGATTACTTCTAGTTTTTTAAAACAAAAATTAAACAGAAAAACTAAAGTAAAATCTATTTTTATAAATAAAATAATTTTAAAAATAAAATAATTTTAAAAAATTAATAAAAAAATAATTTGTAAACTCCAATATGCTTCATATTGGCAAAATTATCCGAAGGCATTAGGAAAAAAAATTAAAAAACCCCTATACGCATTATATTGGTCAATATGATGCATATTACCAGAGAGAACTGATATACGCTCCATATTAGCCAATATGGGGCGTATCGCCAGACATAACTAACAGCTGACAATAATTTGTTTGTTTAACATTGTACCAATATGCTTTATATTGACCAATATAGAATGTATTAGTGTTAAAATGGAGTTTTTAGGTGTCTTAGTAGACGGAGCCAATATAAATTTATAGCATCTTATCCTTCGGACCGGCTTTCAAGGGTTAATATAAAAAATAATCTCTAGTATTCAATCTTAATAGGTAGTTGTCGTGATTCCGTCACATATTTTGCAAAAAAAGGCCCGCCGGCAACCAGTCACTATTGAAATCTTCAAATCTTCACCAACTAATTAAAAAAAGTTCCAACTCACATCAAACGTTCATCTCAAAAGTCAACCTATTCAAGCTTAAAAATTCTAAAACTAGAGCAGTAATCACGAACCCAATCTTGCAGATCAAGAACCATATATGGCGAATAATCTAGTTTCAACCTGGTCCAAGACTACTAAAGTCTTACCGGAAAACTACATCTTCCCTGTCGATGAACGTCCAGGATCAGTCGAGGTTCCTTTGTGCCAAAACATCCCACTGATTGACCTCTCTCAAAGTCAAAGTCAAACAGTTCAAGAAATACTAGATGCATGTCAGGAATTCGGATTCTTTCAGGTTAGATCTTCTTTCAGTTTGATCCAAGTTGAATTCTTTTGAAGTAAGTTTTGTAATTGGAAAAATCCAAAAAATGGAATTTCCTCATTAACACCGTTGTCCGATGATGTTTGAAAAAATCCGACGACATTTGGTGTTTAAAAAATCTGAAGGTCTTCCGACGGTATTTGGTGTTTGAAAAAAAATCTGACGGTGCTTGAAAAAAATCCGATGGTTTTATACCGTCGTCCGATGGTGTTTGGAAAATATCCGACAGTGTTGGAAAAATTCGACGGAATTTGAATTTTTTTATCTCAACAATTTTGTAAAAAATAAAATAAAATAAAATCTTTTTGAAAAAAAAATAATGATTTTATATAAATACAATTAAATCCTACCTTAACAATTTTGTAAAAAAAATATATATATACCGTCTGATCCGCCGGTGTTTATAAACATACCAATGATTTGGACACGAGGCGGGCTGTGATTGGCTAAGAACATCGTCGGACGACCATGTTATACTGTCGGTTCCGACGGTATGCGACGGGATATTTTCGAAAGGGATTAGTTAAAGGGACAGATTGAGGGACAAGAAAACTAATAAAGACATTTTGAAGATTTTTCCTTTGTAATATAACCAGGTGATCAATCATGGAGTTTCGGAAGATTTAATTGATGACACCATGAAAGTAGTCAAAGAATTCTTCAACATGCCCATTGAGGAGAAGGAGAAACTATACTCCATTGATCCAACAAAAAGTTGCAAACTTTACACAAGCAGTTATAATTACACTAATGAAGAAATTCATTTCTGGCGAGACAATCTACGACACCCATGTCATCCGTTAGACAAATGGGTTCACTTATGGCCCGAAAAACCTACCAATTACCGGTAAAATGACCCGAATCATAACCTTTGAGTTTTATTATTTCTAAGGTGACAAAACGTGTCACGTTTTGCTAACCCGGTCGTGTTTGACAAGACTGTTTAACATGACAATTGAAACAAAACACGACACGTTTAACAAAACTTGTCAATTTCATCAAATAGTTTGTTTTCTTGTATATGGGTTCTCATGGTTTTAAAATCTTGCCATTTTCATCCAGTTAGATAACAGCATCTATTTTTCTTAGTTAAATGAGGGTTATTTTAGTCCTTTTACATAATAGGTTTATTTTTTCATCTTTTTTACTCTCACTTTTTAATCATCCCCAATTTAACCTCTAATTTAATCATCCCCTCGCTGGCCTTCTTCCTCTTTTCCTGACCAATTTCCGGCGACAGGGGGATGATTAAATTAGAGGTTAAATTGAGGATAATTAAAAATGAGAATAAAAAAATGAAGAAATAAAACAAATATGTAGAATGACTGAAATACACCTCATTTAACTGACAAAAATGGATGGTTTGATTTGAAAGGATGAAAGTGATAAGATTTTAAAACTACAAGGACCCAGATACAGTAAAACAAACTATTGGATGAAAGTGACAATTTTGACCAAACCACATGGATGAAAATGACAGTTTACTCTTTTTTTAAACATTAACATAGACATCTTACTACTCTAATAAATAAAAATCTTTTCAGGACACGTGTCACTCTCTGGTTACTCCTCACCTTTATTTTCCCGTCTCTCTCTTCTATTAAATATTATATTTTCTATTTCTCTCTCTTATTAAATAATAGTCTTTATATTAATAAATCTAATTACGGATACTTATTATTTAATTATAAATAGTTATTATATCGTCAATCAAATGAACTTAATATTAACTAACATTTATCAATTAAATTAAAAAATTAATACTCAGTTGAAAAAAAATGTTTTAAAAACTAACTTAACAGGTCTTATAACTGTCATGACAAATTACATTTTTTTAAAACATATTTTGACAAATGTGTTTGTTAACAAATTACATTATATTTTATTCAACCGACGTAATATACTGGTTTACACGGGTTTTTAAAAAAATAAAACTTTTATTACTAAATATATAACATTTTATTTATTTAACTCGTGTAATACACGAGATTTTAACCTAGTGTTTAATAAAGAGTTATATGACACGACACACTTAACACGATTAAATATAATTTGTTCAATAACACAATGGCATGACACATTTACCAAGATTATTAACACAAACTTACTAAACACGTTTAATAAAACTAAGTTATTTTGATAAACAAGTTATAAACGTGACGTTTCGACCTATTAACAAATTTAACACGATAAGTTACTTGTGCTATGCGTGTCATAAACAAATCAAGTGAATTGAACTCGTTTATACACGTTTTTAATCTTGTCATTAATGTATCGACATGTTTATGACCCAAACCCTTTTACCCAAACACAAATCTGTTGAATTTCATGTTGAGTTAGGTTGTGTTAACGAGTCGTATCATAAACTGTCAGCTTTAGACTCAAATGCTTGTCGACAACGATTTGTTTTATATTTTCACATTTTTATGGAAAAAAGGACAAGCCAAATTAACTTATTAATAGTTAAATGGTTTGAAACTGGAATCTCTAATGTTTGATTTCATGAATGTTAATGTTTCTTGCTTTGTTTTGAAGAGATGTTATTGGAAAATACTCATTAGAAGTGCGGGAATTGTCATTGAGAATGTTAGAGCTAATTCGTGAAGGACTAGGACTCGAACCAGGATACTTTGGAGAAGAGCTAACCGGGGCTCAGTTGTTGTCGATTAACCACTATCCTCGATGCCAGGATCCCACCTTGACATTAGGGTTACCAAAACATGCTGATCCCAATCTCATAACCGTACTTACACAAGGAGGCGTTTATGGGCTTCAGGTTTTCAAAGATGGGCAGTGGTACGGTGTTGAGCCACTGCCTCATGCTTTTGTGGTTAACATCGGCCACCAACTACAGGTGACCGACGCTTTTTTCTTCATAAATTATTTATTTTTTCAACCCGAATTACCATTGGTGGAATTGTGTTTTAGATAATTAGCAACGGGAAGCTAAGAAGCGCGGAACATAGAGCGGTAACAAACTCGAGGGAGGCTCAGACGACGATTGTGAGTTTCGTCCATCCTTGTCAAGACACCCCCATAGAACCGGCTAAATCGATGATTGACACTGGCGTCCCTCTTTTTCGACCGTTCAAATTTAAAGATTTCTTGAAGTTTTATGAAGAGAAGAAGGGAGACACTGAAGCAATGATGGAGGTTTATAAGCTTAAACCTTAACAACATATGGACATCTCCGGTTAATGTATCAATAACACTTGTATTCTTGTGTTCAATGGAAAATTCAAGTTTACAAAGTTATGCTACCTAATCTTAAGGGACAATTTTGACTTAGAAAACTGGAAATAAACCTGCTAAAAATAAAATAAACAAAATAGGAAATTTTCAGACCCAGCAACCGAACTGCTTCACACCTAAGCCTGGCAAAACGGTTGGGTTGGGTTGGGTTGGGTTGGGTAACGGATCAGAATGAGTTTGGGTCAGGATGGGGTTATGACCAAAATGAGTTCGGATCAAAATGGGTCATTTTAAAAAAAAATATCAAATTGCTTCGGATCAGAATGGGTTGTTACCAAAAGTGACTCGTGTTGAAATAAGATGTCTTGGAAAAGAAAAGTATCAAAATATGGTACCCGTTTGAACACATTCTAAATTTACATAGTTTTTAGGCGACCTATCTTGACTCAAAATGTTTTAAGGTGTTGCCCATTTCAACATTTTCGTGTTATGGTGTTACCCAATTCAACCCAAAATAAAAAAAAATTACCCAAATCAACTCATTTCTCCTACTTTGGGTTAAGATTGTCAAGTCTAGTCACACCTGACTCAGCTGAACAATGCAATTTAACATGTCATGCCTAATGTCACAGTCTTGCATTTAATCTTTGTACCGAAAACTGAACAACAAAACTGTTAAAAATGACTTTTTTAACTTGATTCGTATGTCTTCTTCATAAGAGTTATAAAAAACTTCAAATCATTCAAAGTGCAGCCCATGGCATCTCTGCACCGTCTAATTGTTACTTTGGACGGCATTTTGATTATATAAAACCCCATTTGATACGAATAAGGATTACTCATGGCTTTACTTGTATCTAGCTGGTCTAATGGGGTTAAATCGGTTCCTAAAGACTATGTAATGCCACCCGAAAGAAGAGCCGGAGATTTCGTCACGGTTTGCAAGGAAATTCCGGTGATTGATCTTCAGAATGATCGGTCTGAGATCGTCCAAAAAATTCTAAAAGCTTGTCAAGAATTTGGTTTATTTCAGGTGTTTTTATAGGTTCTAAACCTATGTTCATACTTCATAGTTTCAAATAATGTTTATAATAATGCATGTTTATTATGTTAATTTCATTAACAGGTGATCAATCATGGGGTTTCTGATAAGATGATGGAGAACATGATGGCTTTGTATGATGAGTTCTTTAATTTGTCGGTTGAGGACAAACTAGGTGTTTACTCGGAGAAACCCTGTAAGGGGTGTACCCTTTACACGAGCGGATTGGAATATGCAAAAGAGGATGTTCATTATTGGAAAGACACATTGAAGCACCCGTGCCATCCTATAGATAAGCACTCACCATCTTGGCCGGAAAAACCAGCCAGATACAAGTAATGCATGACTGAATCTCAGTGGATCTTGGTAGTATTATCTGCTACTTGTAGGCTAGATACTAATCAGTTTTTTGATTGTATGTTTGGTAGGGAGGAGGTGGGGAGATACGTGGTTGAGGTACGAAAAATGGGATTCAAGATTTTGGATTTGATTGCGGAAGGACTTGGATTAAATGAAGGGTACTTCAATGGAGTGAGCCAAGAACACACGATGGCGATTAACCGTTACCCGCCATGCCCGGACCCGAGTCTAGCCATGGGAATAGCGGGTCACAATGATCCTAACCTCATAACATTCCTTCAACAAGACCGGTATGGGCTACAAGTACACAAGGATGGGAAATGGATGGGCGTTGAGCCAATTCCAAATGCTTTTGTAGTCAACCTTGGTTACCAAATCCATGTAAGATCATAATTATTGGAATATTTCACAAACCACAAGAAGTATACCTTTTTGATCCTAAAATAAGTTACCCCTAGATATAAACACACACACACACACATAGTTTTTCAAAAACTTGAATCTGACCGAGCTTTTATGTAATTTTTTGGTGTAGGCTATAACTAACGGGAAGCTAAAAGTTGTGGAACATCGTGGTCTCTTGAATTCAACTACCTCTCGAACATCCATCGTCACGTTTTTTGGTCCAAATCCTGAACTTCCGACTGTTGTCGAACCCGCAAAAGAGTTGGTCACGCCAAGCAACCCCCAAATGTTCAAAGCGTATCAATACAACGAGTTCATAGCAAATTACTTGGCCCTGGCCTATAATTGCAGGCCAGGTTCTCTTAACGGATCCGCATTGGATCCTTACCGGCTCTAAACCGAATTGACATTTTCGTTTGGAAACTTTGTATAATAATTGGTTTTATACATTGATGTTTTTTTACGAAACTATTTTCTTTTGAGATTTAATTATGCAGCATCTGGATTAATTATTAAATAAATGTTGTTTGATAAATTAGGGTGCTTAATATATAAAACTAGTTTTATACTCGTCCGGTAATAAAATATGGCAAAGTTGTTAACCTAGTGATCAAGATCTTCAACTGGAACATATGATTTTGAACTAAAAAAGTTCGACTTCTTTTATTAAGTGAAACGAAAATAACAGACTCAATAATCAATCTATAAAAACAAACTTATGACAAAACCTGACAATGTTAGATTATTTTTTAGATAATAGTCTTTTATTTAGATTAAACACAATATTTATTTATAAAACTAAAAAAATGATAAAAAATGTGTGTGTCGTCTCAACCCGTTTTAACCCGCACTAAAAATTTACTTGTTTCGACTTGTACCTAACATGTCCATTATTTTTAGAAAAAGAGGCGCATGTTAAACTGAAAAGTCAAAAAAACGATGAATGAGAATGGTGTGCTTGGATTTGAATGTATATATAAAATAATTAAAAACTCACACAACAGTTTTAAAATGGAATCATTTTGGATTTGAATGTATATATAAAATAATTAAAAACTCACACAACAGTATTAAAATGGAATCATTAATCCTAACCACACACAATGATAAGTATATTGATCGGTATATATTAAGTATAAACAAGTTCATATATCAATCCGTGGACACTTATGATGGCTCTCGATAATAACCTCTATCACCTATTAAACTGGATGATTTGAACATGCAACTAAGACGCTTGAACACTCGACAACTAAGGAAACAACTAAGAACTCGAAACTGAACGTAAAGATAAGATCAGATAGAAAGCAACCACCAAGGTGAGAATCCAACTAACATGTAATGACAAAGGGGAAATAACCGTATGACTATCTCTAATGGTATAAATTGAAGGTCGACTATGTATGTTTCTACTCCCTAAGAAACCAAAAAACTCGTATGAAGAACACGATAGACTGTGACAAAATGTCTAATGAGGGATTTCCGGTCGGTCTCACCACTCACAATGTCGTGAAAAAATGTGGTCCAAAGCCCAGAGCAAGGGACAATCTAGAACTAGAATGCATGCAAACCCTAAAAACACTAACACCACAAATGAAAGGCAAGACTCGTGGTCACGTAATCGAGACCTAACACACAATGTGTAAGAGGTTTTAAGCTATATCTATCACCGGGTAGGTCTCAAGACAAGGTACCAGTCTCGTTGGATTTTATACGGTTGATCTCCAACGAGATTGGAAGGATTGTTCATTTACATTATTGTAGTTGGGCGAATGTTCCCGTTGACAAAAAAAAAGGCCGTATTTCTCATAATTTTAGTAAGTATACAATTGTTAGTTTAAATGGGTCAAAATGACCCAAACCCACTTTAATAGACTTAGGTCATCCAATTGTTGGTTTAAACAAGTCAAATGGCCTGAACCCAATTTAATATACTTATAGCATCCAATTGTTGGTTTAAACATGTCAAAATGACCAAACCCACTTTAATAGACTTACAACATCCAATTGTTGGTTTAATAAGTCAAAATGACCTGAACCCGCTTTAATAGACTAAAAAGTTGGATATTTTTGCAAGTATTGTTAGTATTTGATGTTATTAATGTAGTTTAATTGAAATTTGAGAACTGTTATCGTTTATTACTTATTGTTGAACAAGTTGGTTATCCATTTTATATCAGTTATGCAAACGATTTTTAGTAAAATAACAATTGTACATTTATTATATTGTTTAACGCATGAGAGAATTCAAGAGGATTTTACGAGATCCTCGAGCGAGGCTGGTGATTCATCAGCTGTTGATGAGATTGGGTGTATCGAGCATGCCTTAGGTCAAAGGTGTGGGCATATACGAGGCGTTGGTTGTGTTCTGAGACATCTCACCCCTGATGTGTCTAGTACTTACCTTTCTCCTCACCAAAAATGGCAACATCAAGTGGATGAGCGAGTGAAACAACTCCAACAACAACAACTACATCAACAAGAACAAGAACAAGAACATCACTCACAACAATTTTCGATCCAGGCACAACAAATGCTAGGAATACAACGCCAAATGGAAGAAATGCGTCGTCTTTGGTCGATGAACTAGTAGTGATGATAATTAATCGGTAATTTAGTTTGGATGTTGCGAATAATTTGAACTATCTGGATGTTTTGTTTGATTTAGACAATTTATGTTTGTATGACATTTGGATATTGATGCTTGGACAATTGGATGTTGTGTTTAAGTGTTTATTTCTAAAAAAAATTGAAATATTTTGAGTATTTCTGAAAAATATTGTAAATATATAAAAATATAAAAAAAACTATAAAACCGTGTCGACATGACATGTCGTTGGGATATGTCCTTTTTTTAATTTTTTATATTTTTTATTTCTGGCTTATACACACAACTTGTCGTGTGGATAGGGTTGGATCTATACACGAGACATGTCGTGTATATAGATTTTATTATATAATTATTTTAATCCGACCTATACACACAACATGTCGTGTGTATAGGCCTATCTATATCGACGACTATTTTGACCTATTGGTACGAACCTATACCCACAAAAACAAGTCGTCGGAATAGGTCAAATGACCTTACACCCACGACATGTCGTCAAGATAGGTCAGCATATTTTCATGAGTATAGAGTCGTATCCTTGTGATGTTCCTTCCGCAATCTCTCGTTAATGATCGTCAGTAATCCGTCGATAAAGTCTCTAGCCACACCCTTTTCTTATAATAAGCTTCACCAACAAATTACCGTCAAATTCTATGTTTACCAAAGGATCTCCAACGCTCCTTTGTGATCATTTGTAGTCCATGTGACTATTTTCATGTTTTTCTCTAAATAATATTATACATCATCATATCGGGTACGATTTTACTTTTCTATAACTGAACACCTAATCCCATTGCCAAATCAAAGTTGTTTGTTTTCATATCTCATTCCATACAATCATTTACGGGTACGAATATGATCATCATCGTTCAAACATGAATCCCTTTTTTTGTACATATTAATTTTCCCATATTTGACTGGGTTGTTGGAGTAGCGAAAATAATGAGAATATGCCGCTTAATTTTAGTTTCAATACTCATTCACATACTATATATGTATACATACATTTGCTCTAACCTCCCTCCATCACAACAACAAGAACAAACAAAGGTAAGTACCAAAAATTTTCTATCTTTCATATTTTTTGTAACATGAATTCATTCTTTAATTAATCATATCTGTATTGATTTCTTACAGAAAGAAGGGGTTCGATCAATGGAACCATCGGGGAATTTACAAGTCCTAAACGCCCTCGACGGAGCAAAAACACAATGGTACCACTTCACGGCGATTGTAATCGCCGGAATGGGATTCTTCACGGACGCGTATGATCTCTTTTGTATCTCGCTGGTCACGAAATTGCTTGGCCGGATTTATTATTACACAGAAGGATCACCAAAGCCGGGAAGCTTACCGCCTCATGTCTCCGCCGCGGTAAACGGTGTTGCACTCATTGGAACCCTAGCCGGACAGTTGTTCTTCGGGTGGCTCGGTGATAAACTAGGGCGCAAGAAAGTGTACGGCATCACGCTTATGCTGACGTGTCTTTGCTCCATTGCGTCTGGGTTATCGTTCGGTAGCCAACCGAAGGGGGTGATGACGACACTTTGCTTTTTTAGGTTTTGGTTAGGGTTCGGTATCGGCGGGGATTACCCGCTCTCCGCGACCATCATGTCGGAATATTCAAATAAAAAGACACGTGGTGCGTTTATAGCTGCGGTTTTCGCGATGCAAGGGTTTGGGATCTTGGGTGGAGGAGTGTTTGCGATTATGATGGCCGCACTTTTCGATAGCAAGTTTAAAGCGCCACCATATGAGGTCGATCCGGTAAAGTCGACGGTGCCAGAAGCCGATTACGTTTGGAGGATAATTCTAATGGTCGGTGCTCTTCCCGCGCTTTTAACCTACTACTGGCGAATGAAGATGCCAGAAACCGCTAGGTTTACGGCCCTAGTGGCGAAAAACGCGAAGAAAGCGGCTGCGGACATGTCAAAAGTCCTCCAAGTGGACATCGAATCCGAGCAAGAGAAGCTTGATGAAGTCATGGAGGATTCGAAATTCAGTTACGGGTTGTTGAGTAAAGAGTTTGTTAAACGTCACGGTCTACATTTGCTCGGCACAACGAGCACGTGGTTCTTGCTCGACATCGCATTTTATAGTCAAAATTTATTCCAAAAGGATATATTCACGGCTATCGGATGGATTCCGCCCGCGAAGACAATGAATGCGATCCACGAAGTTTACAAGATCGCGAGAGCACAAACACTCATCGCACTTTGCAGTACTGTCCCCGGATACTGGTTCACCGTGTTCCTGATCGATAAAATCGGACGGTTCACGATCCAACTGATCGGTTTCATCATGATGACTGTATTCATGTTTGTTTTAGCATTCCCGTACAACTACTGGACCCAACCGAAACATAACTTAGGGTTCGTGGTGTTCTACTCGTTAACTTTCTTTTTTGCGAATTTCGGGCCGAATGCGACTACGTTTGTCGTCCCTGCGGAGATTTTTCCCGCGAGGTTGAGAGCAACTTGCCATGGGATATCCGCGGCATCGGGGAAATTGGGAGCTATAGTTGGGGCTTTTGGGTTCTTGTATTTGGCTCAGAATCAAGATCCGGCGAAGGCGGATCATGGGTATCCACCGGGCATCGGGGTGAAGAACTCGTTGATTGTGTTGGGTGTGATCAATCTTTTGGGCACTTTTTGTACTTTTCTAGTGCCGGAATCGAAGGGGAAATCGCTTGAGGAAATGTCCGGTGAGAATGAAGAGGAAATGCCCGGTGAGACACGGGCGTAAATGTCGCCGGAGCGAAACAAGGGCCTTGTTTTCTTATTTCTTTAACGGTTGTATTGTCACCTTAGCTAGATAATATTGCAACTTTTTTTTTTAATTTGTGTTCCATTTTTGTAGAAGTGATGCTCTATGATTATTAAAAGTTTTAAATTCTAGTTTTTTTCTATATACATGCAATTACGTTTTAATCGAAGAATGTAATGTGATGCGTGTAAGATCATATGCTTGTGTGTACATGCGGTTGACTAAACATGATAAAATTAAGGGGAAATACGAAAATGGACATTTGATCAAAAAAATACTCAAAAATAGACATCCTTATTTTTTTTTGAACGGCGAACATTGAATGTTGTGACGTCACACCCTCCCGTCACATGGGAGAGCCTCGTCCAACTCCGGCCAATATGTTGTCTTAACCGGGCCCACTTGGCGTCAGAGTTGGAGAGCATCCAAGGAAAAATCCCACCCAATACGGCCCCTTCCTGGATTGAGGGAGAGGCGAGGCTCGAACCCTGGATCGGCGTGGGTAAAACCCTGGTGCATCAGCCTAAGAACTAGGCCTCATTTGCATGCCTCATAAATTAATGGTGGTGGTAGGGATTGAACTCGGGTCCCTTGAGACTTCAGGCCTCACCTCAACCACTACACCACAACTAGCCTACTGTTTCATAGACATTGGTCATGACAGCCGGCTAAAGACGGCTAAGCTAGCCGACTAAAATTTCCGTGCCAAAATTTCATTTGTCAGAGTACGAACCAATAATATGGTGACACGTGGCAGACTTAATAAACAGTTTTAGCCTTTAGCTGTCTAAATAAACAGCTATAGCCGTCTATTAGACGGCTTAGCCTCCAAAAACATTTTTTGAAAATTTTCGGAGGCTTAGCCGTCTAATAGACGGCATAACTGTTTATTTAGACGGCTAAAGGCTAAAACTGTTTATTTAGACGGCTAAGCCTGCCACGTGTAACATTCTTATTGGCTCGTACTCTGACAAATAGAATGTTGGAACGGAAATTTTAGCCGGCTAGCTTAGCCGTCTTTAGCCTTTTCGCAAGAACAATGTCTATGAAACAGTAGGCTAAATAAGGATGTCCATTTTTGAGTATTTTCTTGGTCAAATGTCCATTTTCGTATTTTTCCCTAAAATTAATAACAACCTAAAACGATAAAACTAATGCATCCAAAACATCTATGCTAAACAACCAAAGTAAAACAATCAACAACAGGAAAAAACTCAATTTGCTAACCTTTTACGTTCATGTGACAATGACGATCGACTTAAAACAACTCACTATCAGAAATTTACTATCGATTCCAGAATAAATACGATATGAAAATAAACTCATCTAAACACATTACTCATCTACTCGGTCTAATTTATTATGATTAATACATAATATTTTTAATTAGTTATGATTAATGTTTAATATTATATGAGATGTTAATTTAGGGTTGTTTAACCTTAAAGTGAAACTTAATGATGCACACGCGGAAGCTCATTCAAATGGTTTAATCAAGAATAAGGTTTCAACCAAAAGTTTTAATCGAAAGATTCTGCCAGCAAACTTAAAGCTTCTAATGTTTATCAATGATAAAAAAAACTATCAAACTAAAGAATCACAACCCTATTTAAGCTAAACAAAAAAGATAAAACTAGGAAACTAAATACACCGAGAGTGGCTGTGAATGCTTATGCATCACTTAATGGTTTACTTTGTAACTTTACATGAATTAGAAGGGGTAATATGAACTTTAATGCTGGAAACTGGAATTACCAATGGTGCTAGCAGACAAATTTCACTTCCTTTCTTCCCGGTTCACAAGTCATTATCATCTTCTCTTAAATTTATCTTTTTTATTGTACATCTTCTCCATTAAAGCTGACTTGAATAACACCAAAATCTTTGGTTTCCTTTTCTATCTCCTTTCAAGTATTTGTAAAGAGGTCTTTTTAAAAAAAACTAAACATTTTCTACAATACAGATGAATCTAAGTTGATACCTGAAGAACATATAGATCCGCACTGATCAATGGTGCATAGATACTTGTTGCTAACTTGGTTTTAAAAAGCGAGAGACGCACAAAAGCGACGGGGTCTAAAACCGAGGCGCAAAATGATTATGTAACTTTTTTTTATATATATCATAGGTTTTTAACATCCCCAACAAAAAAATTAACTATAATAAGCTTTATATATGTTTTAACATATAAAATACCTACATGTACAACCTAAAAGGCACGTTGTACAACATCCTAATGCATATTTGTGCTTTTTTACATGAGGCGTGCGCCTCACTTGATCTTTTTGTGCACCTTTTGTGCGCTTTTTGTGCGCTATTCGTACAACTTGCGCCTTATGTACACAAAAGCTAAGGGCCTTGCGTCTTAGGTAGCCTTGCGCCTAGGCGTGCTTTTTTAAAACCAAGGTTTCTAATGCTTCGACAAAAAATTATATCATATAAGGGTAATCTCTTATAGGTAATGATTGTACTACACATGAAATGTGGTAAACCAATCTATGAAAACTATATACTAAAAAATGTAAAATGAAATTCATCAGGGTTGGTGACACTATTTTTCCTTTCATCAAATTTTTTTTATCACATTCGAATTTTCTTGATAAAAGTGGGTGATGGTCAATATACCCTGTCCGTTGACCCGCTTCTCTCTCCCTCCTCAACGGGCGTCATTTTTTCTCTCTTTCTCTCTCACAAACCGGCCCTCCTCTCCCACACGTGTGCCCTTCCACAAAGCGGCCCACGTTTCCCCGCTCACAAAATGGCCCCTCTCCCACACGTGTGCCCTTCCACACGGTGGCCCACGTCACGGGCACCCGCTGGAGGTGTTCTAATAGAGCATCAAATTGACAACGTAGAGTAAGCAGTTAATAACCGAGTATAATGTTGTATTTATTAATATAAATACTATAAAATACGAGTATATCAATTCTTAGATGGGCTGTGTGTATCACAAGCCTCCCTTCAACCCGTAGAATCGGAATCGTATATGAACTAAAATCATCTTCCAATCGATACAAAAATCCCGCCAAACACGTAATAAACAGGATTAAAATACGCGTAAAACAAAAACTTAGAATATATTTCAAATAACTAAACTCTATAAACCGATATCGGTCCAAGCAGTTGTCTCTACTCTTATTTTGTTTCCAAACACATAAAAAAACAAGACTATGTAAAATAGTAATGCCACCAAGAACCAGATTCCAAAATGCCGAAGAAAATCTAAATTTGTGAATCATGACATAGAAAACAACCCAAATTCCTCAACATCCAGACCAAAAAACCTCAAAATCATAAAACTTTTCGATGATTTTCCACCTCAATAAATGTTTCTTTCTGTAACAAACAACTGTTTCCTTGTTTTCAATGTCAGAGGTATATCCTCGTATGTATTGTTTCCAACGTCCATCTGCACTATATTTGTGTATATTTATATACACTGTTCGCGGTGAACGCTAAATCACATTTTCACGGTTGACTGATGGCTGGGGATCAACTTCAAGTGCTTCATGCACTCGATCTCGCGAAAACACAATGGTATCACTTCACTGCGATTGTGATAGCCGGAATGGGTTTCTTTACGGATGCATATGATCTTTTTTGCATCTCTCTCGTCACTAAATTGCTCGGTCGGATATACTACTATGAGGGGACGGACACCCCTGGTGTGTTGCCAGCGAGAGTAGCCGCAGCGGTTAACAGCGTGGCATTTGTCGGCACCCTTTCGGGCCAGCTCTTTTTTGGATGGCTCGGGGACAAAATGGGAAGGAAAAAAGTGTACGGAATGACGCTTATGCTCATGGTGATTTGCTCGATAGCTTCCGGGCTTTCATTTAGTGATGACCCGCACGCGGTTATGGTTACACTTTGCTTCTTTCGGTTCTGGTTAGGGTTTGGGATTGGTGGTGACTACCCGCTTTCCGCCACCATCATGTCTGAATATGCAAATAAAAAGACCCGTGGAGCGTTTATCGCAGCGGTTTTCGCAATGCAAGGTTTTGGGATTTTAGCCGGGGGTATTTTTGCTATTATCGTATCATCAGCGTTCAAAGCTAAGTATGATGTTGCTGCTTTTAAGGATGATCATTCCGGTTCGACCCCGCATCAAGCCGATTACATTTGGAGAATTATTTTAATGTTTGGCGCGATTCCTGCGGGTTTGACTTATTATTGGAGAATGAAGATGCCGGAAACTGCTCGGTACACGGCTTTAGTTGCTAAGAACGCGGAAAAGGCGGCAAAAGATATGGCTCGGGTTATGCAAGTCGATATTGAAGCTGAGCAAGGAAAAGTTATTGAAATTACCGAAAAGAGCACAAACACGTTTGGTTTATTCTCAAAAGAGTTCCTTCGGCGCCATGGGCTTCACCTGCTAGGGACCACAACCACTTGGTTCTTACTTGATATCGCGTTTTACAGTCAAAATCTTTTCCAAAAAGACGTTTTTTCTGCGATCAAGTGGATTCCTGATGCAAAGAACATGAGCGCGATCGAGGAGGTTTTCAAAATCGCAAAAGCTCAAACCCTCATCGCGTTGTGTAGTACGGTTCCCGGGTATTGGTTTACCGTTGCTCTAATCGATAGAGTGGGAAGATTTTCTATCCAACTAATGGGTTTTACAATGATGACAATCTTTATGTTCGCGTTAGCAATCCCGTATGATCATTGGAAAAAATCCGACAACAAAATGGGGTTTGTTGTACTGTACTCTCTGACCTTCTTCTTTGCCAATTTCGGCCCGAATTCCACCACATTTATCGTGCCAGCAGAGATCTTTCCTGCACGGTTGAGGTCAACGTGTCACGGGATATCAGCAGCATCCGGGAAGCTCGGGGCAATAGTTGGTGCTTTCGGGTTCTTATATCTGTCTCAGGACCCAAAGAAGCCCCAGCCAGGATATCACAAAGGAATCGGTGTTAAAAAAGCGCTTACTATTTTGGCTGTTGTTAACCTTTTGGGTGCTCTATTTACCCTTTTGGTACCCGAAGCTAAAGGGAAATCACTTGAAGAAATGTCGGGCGAGAATGATGACAACGATGTTGATGCGGTAAGGCTTGAAGATGTATCCAAGGTAGCTGCAGATGAACCGAATTCAACCTAATAATATCCTCTGCAGGCCTATTTGTTTTATGTTTCATTTGTACTCACTCCTAATAAATTGTCTGTATTTTCTTCAATAATCATATGCAAATAACAATATGGACAGATATACAAGTTTCAGCTAGTTTTTAGTTTTTGCCCGTTTTGACGGGCTAAAATAAAACATAACCCAAATCAACTTATTTCTAAGTAAATAGCCCCAAATTGCCACCTCTAACAAAATAATAGCACAAGAAGGCAATAGGATTAGAAGCCAGCTATATAGATATGATGACGGGTTACTAAATACATAATGATTTGTAAGTGTAAATAATGGAACGATTCTTACAATAATAAGGTGAAACAGGCTTATTGGCGCCCGGGTGCCATTTTTATGAAACATAACTTGCTTTTGCTAGATAGAAGCAAAAACTGGTTTGCAACTTCAGGAAGCTAGAAGCAATGGTTCAAGAAAGCTAACCGGTTAGTATACCCGTTCCTTTAGCACTTCAAGCTCCATTTCTGTAGGGTCGGTAGCTTGAATCTCATAGTGGACCCCATCGAGCTCGTGTCTGATTCTGTCTTTTGATGTTGCATATAACATCTTGGCTCGAATCCTAGAGGTTGCAGGAGACCTACACAGCATGCAAATTTTTTTTAACTCTTTTTACACTACAAAGTGATAAATATTAAGGATATGCGGATGGACCATAAAGAGAAGAAACAAAAAGAAAGCTAACCAAGCGATGAAAAAAATCTTGCTCTTTTGACAGTTATCAGAGGTGACAAAGTCAAAGTCAAAGATAGCATATCTGCAATCATTTTCAGGCAAAGCCGATGTAAAATCTTCATAACTTTCAGCAGGATTGCCGGTCTTGTCTACAACAATTTCATTTTTCTTCTCATCAATTTTAAAAATCACATAACGGTGTGCCTTCTTTCTTTGCAGCTCCAAGAAGGTGCCTTTACAGTGATCGGCAACGCCCATTCCAGAAGTAGCATTCTTCTGTGAATCAGTAGTGTATGTGTAACAATTCATAAGAAAAACAATTCTAGAAAACACACAAAATGCAAAAAGGCAGAAATTTCAAACTGAACACCAACAAACATCATGTTCCAGATCTATAGGGTATTTAGCATTGTGTTTTGAAAGTGAATGTGTCATATGATATGGAGTCATCAGAACTAGCTGTTGTTTGAAGTTGTAATGATACTAGTCAAAGGCGATATAGGCGAGACGCAGCCAAAACGCCTTGCAACATTCAAGGCGCTTCAGTGAGATACCAGCAAGTTTTCGGCCAGATTCCTGCGAGTTTCTACAAATTCTGGTCTGAACAGCTAAAACGGGTCTGAAACATCCAAAAATGGCCTAGAACCTATGTTGTCAAAGGTGCGCGCTTGGTGCGCCTAGGCGCAGAAGCGCAACCAGGGGCAAGGTTAGGGCCTAGTGGAAAAATAGGCGCAAATTGGGGCTTTTCTTTCAAAGGCGAGCTCAGGCAAGCGCCTAGGCGCGTTTTCCGGCCAGATTCCAGCTAAAAAGTGTCCGGATCTTGCTAAAATTCGCCGGAACTTGTATAAAACCCCTCATCACCCCTTAAATCAACCTTAAAAAGCCTGAACTAGCCCTAAACAAGCCTAAAACATTAAAACCCCTAAAAATGGTATTCTTATACTATGCACCTAACTTAAGAAAGCCCTGAATAGGATCCGTGCTCGGCCTTTGCGCCTTGAGTGCGTCTATGCGCCTTGACAACTACGCCTAGAACCAGCCTAAAACGTGTCTAAAACCCCTAAAAATTATCTGTTTATACTGTGCGCCCTGCTTAAAAAAACACTCACTTTTTATTGCCTTGCGCCTAGACCCAAAGCTCACGCTTTGCGCCTAGCGCCTTCGACTACGTATATTGTAATAATCAGTTGTTTGAGTGTGTGGCAAATTCTGATCATTTAAGGATTTACAAATAATACGAGTCAAATCACTCATAAATCGCCATAGAGATGTACCCTCCAAAATTCATAATTTGACCTCTATAAGATCAGTAACACCCTACAAATCGACTAAAAACCCTACTGATAACCATTAACAGATCATAAGCTAGCAATTAATCACCGAAAAGCCTAGCATCGATTGATTACATGATCGATTTATATACATAAAGTAAGGGAAATTATATCATAGAGGAAGATGAATCGTGCTTACCCCTCCTCGGAATCTGAAGGACATGATTGATCTTCGATATGATATGAGTCAATGAGGCAAAGAAGTGGGTATAAGTTGGGTGGGTTTAGACGGTAAACCAGAAAATGAGAATAATATATGAGCGGATGGATGAGGGGTGATGATGATAAACCCAATTACGTAAGGATTATAAAGATGATCGGGAATCGGGGGCGGTGCGTAGATTCAACGCTGCTTCATCCGACTCGATTAACTCGTGTGTAGTATGCTTGCGGGCCGTGCTAAATCACTTAATTTTTATTAATTATCTTCTTAATCATTTTCATAGCTAAGTAGGTTTTGTAAACTCTTGCGATGCGGGTGGTGTTGATGTTGTGAGAAATTTAGAATGCTCGGTTATTAATAAAATTTATGTTGAAACTCTGATAAAAACAACATATTCACGGTTTTAAATAAAATTTGCATCGAATCATAGATAAAAATAAGTATGTGGCGACGACATATTCGGAATTTTATAAAAAAAATTAAGTAAAAAAGATGAAACCCTGAATTAGCTATGGCGTGTACGTTTGTTCTTCAATGATCTGTACGTTACCACTGACAAATCGTTTTGAAAAAAAATCATGTCGAAACATTGATAAAAATAAGCACCTCGTAATGGTAAAATTTCAAATTTTATAAAACGGTATATTTTAAAAGTTAGAAGAGAAAAACAAACAAAGTTGTAGTTATAGAGTGTTTGAGCCCCTCTAATCTAAATCACAAGCCCAAAAAGTTAATTTTTTTTATTTGTAATATTTTTGACATCCGGTTTAACGGTTCAAGTTCTGATTGTATGTATGAATTCTAAATAAGTGTGTTCCTTATAATGTAGGCTTTAGCGACACAGACATGAGGTTGGTTGATTTTCAACTCATTTGTCAAGGTAAGATACTATTTTTGAAAACTTGGCATACATTAAAGGAAAATTATAAAAATATATATGTTTGGTTAAAAAATTTCAAGATGTATATTTAACTTTTAGCCTGCATATTTATACATTACCTACATGGCCTAATGCTAACACGTCACATCTTAGCTGCCCCATTTTGGCCTAGAAAAACATAAAAAGCATAGTGGGCCCCATATGTTGACCAATCACTGTTTGACACACTGTCAAGTGAAAAGTGAGGCTAAACTAGCTGGCGAAAACAAGCGCCGGATTAACAATCATTTTGAATTTTAGCCACCTGATACATTTTAGGCTTAGCCGTCGGTTTTGAATTTTAGCCACCGGATACATTCCAAGAAATGGAGACGATCGACCAGATGGTCTTATTTGTAATCGAAAGAAATGAACGAAATCATGAAATGCTTGAACATGTCGTGCCTGCCTTCTTTGTAATCGAATGAGATGAACAAAATTATGAAATACTTGAAAATGCTTTACTTGCTATGACTATTTATCTTACTTAATTTTGTAGCTGACAATTGTTTTCGAAAACCCAACATGTATGTGCAGAATGATTGAGTGATATTGGTGACGACTATGTAAATGAACTATGACAAAACAGGAAGAAATTTAATTACTATTTTAGAACATTATATTTTATGGTGTAGTATACTTCTTTGATTCGATAAAAGACGAGTAATGTTCAACTTATCGACTCTGTTTTTATATTTTTTTAATAAATCTGAATCGGCCTAATATTTGGACCTTCCAAACTCGGGCTTGTAAGGCCCAGTGCTTTTAATTCTGAAATCAGTGTGCATCATCACTTAACTTAGGCCCATTAGAAGGCCCATAAATACTGATATTTTAGATTTTTAGATGTTTTTCCATACACTTGGACTTGGCAATTATGACCCATTCAACAAGAAATAGGTTGATTTGGCAAAAAAAAAAATAATAATAATGGGTCAAGTTGGGTCTACTCAAGTTATACAATGGGTCAAGTTGGGTCTACTCAAGTTATGTGACGGGTGAGGACATGTCACTCTTATTAAACTTGTTAACTTAAAATGGGTAAGCACCACCCACCATCATTATGTGTTCCACCCAACGCCGCCACTCTTGCCACCTCCGCCGCCGCCCTGTTTTCACCACTACCATCGCCGCCGCCTCCAACTCCACCGCCACCGCCACGGTCACTACTGTCCCTGCCTGTATCACCGACGCCACCTCTACCTTCATCGGGTCGTATTTTATCAAATCTTTAAAACCCAAGTTTAGTACGAATATAATATTGTACGATATATTTTACACCAAGTGATTTAGGACCTGAAGTCACTAAAGTTGGGAGAAGCAAACTAAAAAGAAGCTGAAAGCAATATTGTTGATGTTGAGAAGTTATTTGAAACCATATAATCTTAGTATACTTTTCAAATTATAGTGATTCTTATTTTGTATTTGTTTTGCTGAAGGGTATCTACTTTTTCATCCTCCAAATTGACATCTTTACTTTTCTGCTGTCAGCCGTGTGAAGAAATTTTAATGTTTGAAATTTGTCGTATTAAAACATTAACTTTGTTGTGTGCATATGTTTAATTGATGTTTAAAATCTGGTTTCTGTAGGATATGTAGTAGACGACGTGTATCATACAAAAAATTAATGCCTATAATACTATGGGTATGTTACCGGTATTTTACACTTTAATACGAGTCTGATACTACTGTCTCCGCCTTCGCCGCTACCGCTATCGCTGTCACCTCGACAGTGGCTACCATGTCCACCACTATCACCTCCGCCTCCACCACTGACACTGCCGCCATCATCGTCACTAGCCGCGAGAGTGAACTCATTTGATCTTTTTTCCTTGTTATAACAACCCATTTTAGGCAGAACCCGTTTTGAACCGATTTTATTTTTGTATGAACTCGACCCGACCCGATACAACCCAGCCCAACCCGCCCGTTTTACCGGGCTTAGTTTTACACCTAGAATGTCTTTAATCTTACAATCATTGACAAAAGACATCTCAGATAAGGTTTAGGTGATTTCATTTCTTTACTAGCATAACCAATGATGACCACAAGATCAGGTCCAACATAAAAATGTTTTAATTTAAATGTAAATAAAAATATATATAAATTAAATGTAAATATATTTTTTTAATTTAAATCAAATAAAAACGTTTTAATTTAAATGTATACACTTTAAATTAAATTAATTTAAATATCTAGTTCAAATGTATTTAATTTAACTTAAAATAATTAAATTAATTAAAAATGGTTTAGTTTAATTAAAATTAATTTAAAAACAATTGAAATTAAAAAAAAATTGATGATGGGCCTACGTTTGACATTTGAAGCCATCAGAAAATCCGGAGTTCCGGGCCTTCTCCACTGGACAAGAGGCGTCCGCCTCCTCCATCGCGGTTGGTCGGCCATGTCCTTCATCCGCCTTCATCTGAACGATGTGCTAAAGGTGCTCCAACTATGGGACCACCCAAAACACTAGCATTTGGCATGGTCAAGTAGACAGGTAAGGTTGTGGGTTCAAGCCTTTCTGAGACATTTTAAACTCTGGCCATTGCCGAGATAGCCATGCTTGATATGGTGAGAGCATGATAGATCCTAATTCATATTAGGGGTGAGGGTGTGGTGCATGTTAGTTTATAGAATTGAGAAAAAGTGACATGTCGATTAGGGCTCATATAACATCCAATCAAATTTATACAAATATATATAAAAAGTTGGTGCACGCATTGGTATATATGCGTGTTAGATTCATGATAAAGGTGAATCAAACTTAGAAAGTTAGACACATTGTTATATAAATATATATCAAAACTCATTATAAAAAACAATTCTATACTAATAAAATACACTATTTTAGTACAAGAGTCAAGAAATATGAACACATCTAAGAAATGTATACCTAATAAAACAAGAAATATGGGACGTCAAGTTCAAATAAACAAGAGAGGCGGCCTAGTGCACGTGCATATGTACTAAACTACTATAATGTACCCAACTCATGTCGGTAATGAATGATCACATAGAGGAAAATTATATAGATCACAGATAAAATAATTAAAAGATATCTAAACTTTATTCCATGTTAAGATAATAAAAGATAATATTTAATGAAACCTTTATATTAAAAAAGAGATAAGGTGTGTCAATTTTATCTTGGTGAATTGAAAATGAATAAACAATCAAGAGCAATATATACATAATCACGAAACCTGTACAATTTTATTTGCTTCTTTAGGTTTCGTGATCATGTATATATGGAATTTAAAAATTGATTATTCGTGTATTTATGTAAAATGAATAAAACAGTAAATAATGGCATGATATTTAAAGCTAGCTTTAGAAAAAGTTGAGATATGGACATGCTTGAAAAAAACTTGAAAGGTGACCAAGTAAACATGAGGCCATTTGTTATTTTATTAGTCTGTTCACTTTTATGTTGTGACGTGTTAAACCGTTGAAAAGAAATGCTTATAAAATAAAGCCATATAAAGATAAAACCGTTAAAAAGTTATCCTTTACGAAAAATAAATAAATGTATAGTCGGAACTTTGTATAAAAAAGCAAAACGTTTACGCAAACTCAGGCGTTGCAACGAAATAGCTAGTAATATTCCAAAAATAAAAAAAAATAGAAAAAAACTGTAACAAGGTCGTTAAAAAGGTTAACAGGTAAAAGATTAAAAAAAGAATGCAAAATCATTTCAAAAGTTAAAGAGGTAAAAAAAACCATAACGACGTTGTACGCAAGTGTTTAAATAACTTGTACAAAGTAGCTTATGTCAGCATCATGCATAAACTAGTTATACTTTGTGTACAAGCTCTTCCCACTCTAACAATTAAGAAAACTTGTATTTTGATCATATAAAGAATAGTATACTTGTCATTTATCTTTTTAATAGGTATAATAAAGTATTTTTATTCTTATATATGAAATAAGTTCAAATAAAAGACTTTTATATATAAAAAATGTGAGAAGGATTTAGAGCATTAGATATATTTTTAATGGTTGATATCAAATTATAGGAGAAAAAGTTGTTAAAAGGTTATTTTAGTAATAATCATTTTTGTTGACTTTTTATCAAATCTCCCCCCGTTTTTTAAACGTTCATAACCTTTTACGTAAGACATTATTTCTTTTTAAATCTACACCATAAAAACGAGTTTTTTTATCTTTAAAACGAGTATAGCGTCGTTATATACAATTTTTTTTTTACGTTTTCCAACTCATTGTGGTTATTGCTCGTCATTGTGTCTAATGTTATGTCATTGTGTCTAAAGTCACGTTAATGTGACAACTATTTTTTATCACTATGTTATATATAATACCAAAGTTTGTTGCATCCAACATTTATATAGTAAAAAGGGTATTTAATCTTCTTATAGAACTTGCTTCACAGTTTTTAGGGTGTTAATTTTTGTACATAACACTATCGTTCTCCTGTCATGAGATTACAAGCCATAATGGGATCTAATCTCTTCTAGCACTTCTCAAGACTGATGGTTCTTCATTGTAATTGAGTTTAGGGTAAACATGTAGTGACTCCGAGTTCCTTAGATTCTATTCGACTAAGTTGCATTCTTAGCGAGGGATTAGTCCCTTTATAGAACAATTATCATAAAAGAGTCATTTGGTTCAAAAGGATTCTACACCTAGATGTTGTTTGTCTCATCCGATTTCCTTAGTTTCACAATTCGTTATCAGTTTTCATTCTCATTAGTTATTAGTTCTTTAATCATTAGTTTAACCAAACCCTCACCTTTTACATCAGTCAAATATCGACAGACGGTTGAATATCAAGAGCTACAATGTCCATTAATTGATATCTGGTTCTTACCTTCAGGGCCGGTCCCAAGATTTCTCAAAACGTTTTGGGCCCGAGACATGTAAAAAAAAACGGGCCCCAAAATATAAACTCATAATGAAATAATAAAAAACGACAACAAGCGAATAACGATTAACAAATCATACATAACGATTTTTTTGTTATTTTTTTATAAGTTTGAAAATCTAGTGGGCCTTTTTAATTTCTAAGTGTTTTAGTAATAAGATAAATATTTTTGTATGATGTTCTTTGTTTTTTCTTAATAAAAATATTTTTTTTTTGTTACTTTAGAGCTAAGAATTCTTATAAGATTCATATAAACACATTAGAAACATCAATTGCATTCTAGTGGATTTGAAAAATCTTAGACCCTTTCAATCTTGGATACTTGTAGTTAGTAAAGTAGCAATTTATATTATTTGTCATTTAGTATTTCCATCCACTAAGTACCACATCCCCAAGCCAAGATACCCAACTCCTTCACCTCTCTATGTATTATACTCCCCATCCCACATCGCCTAGTGAAAGAAACCAAGCTCCTCTCTTCTCTCTATGAAAAGGAAAGGAAACAACAAGAATAAGCAATCCAGGAACAGTTGGACAAGTATTATGGTTTACTGGTTGAGCCCGGTTCACTGCAAAACATGTCGGTTCTTTGACTATGGGCCTCTTAAGAGACCGGGCCCTGGACGGTCTCCCTCCCTGCCCCCCCCCCCCTAAGGGCCGCCCCTGCTTACCATTACTATATTGAATTTTGATATGTGTCTTTGCCTATTTGTTTGTAGTCTGTCTTTTGGTGATTACCCTTTAAAACCTAACGTGTGCAATTAATTTTATACCACTATTCGCGCACATCAACCGAACCCATGTCTTGCATGGAAAACACTATAATGTTTTATGTAAATAAATAGACAAGTCATCTACTTTGAAAGTACTTTATAAATCAGAACATGTTTTCCACGTTAAAACTCTAATTAAAAGGTGTTTAAAACACGGACGTTACGATTCATATAAATAATATGCTCGTTAGGCTCGCAAGCCTACTCAAGCTCGGTACATAAAACCTGTCTCGAACTCGTTTATTAAATGAGATCAAATTCAGACTTAAATTTATTTAAGCTCGACTTAATTCGAGTTTTAATCGAGTCGATCTCAAGTAATTTGTTTACACCAAAGTTTGTTGCATCCAACATGAATATACTTAAATTAGCAATAAATATGGCTTTTAAAAAGAATTAAAAATATCTTTATAGGCGGCTAATATTAAAAAGTGCACTTTAAAGTTGTTCAGTAAAAAATAAAAATTATCATTATTAAAGGGTAAAAATAATAAATTTTGAACACAAAATCCCCCAAGATTTGGATATGAACGACGTGATCAGAAACTATTGCAAAGTAATGATGATAGCCCTGGTGCGCATATTATGAGCCCACTTTTGCAATAGAGATTTGAGTGAGTGGATACTTTTGCTTATGTAATAACTAATAAATATACATTGAATCACCTCATTTCCAATATTTTTTAACGTAAATTAGCATATGATTAAATCAAACAATATTTAAAACGTAACGAGAACGCTTTAGATGGGTATACATGTGAAAATGTCTTATGTGAGAACAAAGTGAATGTCACCTCACCACATGAAGTTTTCACATCACTTTTATATAGAAAGAGGTACACCCATGTAAAAATGAGTGGTATGAAAGTTAAATGTTTATTTATATAAATTTAATTAAATATTAATCATAAATTAAATTAAGACAAAATACATAAATTAAATTAAGACAACATTCATAAATTAAATAAAAAAACAAAATACATAACTTAAATAAAAAAAACAAAACCATTTTAAATCATTGGGATTAATTTTGAATTCAGTATGATTTGTAAAAATAGAAGAGAGAATGGATAGATTATAAATCTTGTGTGTAAAAAATATAAGTAAAACTAAAAGTGTGTTATTTATAGAACTTGGTTTTCAAAATATATATATATATATATATATATATATATAGGGGAGGGTTCCAGAGAAAACCATAAGTTAGGCGAAAACCAAGAAAACCACTAAAAAAATCAATTTTACCCAATCATATAATAATTTTTATTTTTTGTTTTAGTTTATTTTTATTTATTTATAAGAGTATCAATGAAATATTAAACATTTTTACCAAAAAACATTTTTACACATAGTGTTACGTATACGTAAACATAAAACAAAAAAATTGTGGTTACGTATACGTAAATCAAAAAAATTGTTTTTGGATACGTATACGTAAATAAAAAAAATGCCTAAAATGATGTGGTTTTCTTGGTTTTCGCCTAACTTTGTGGTTTTCTCTTGATCTCTCCCCTATATATATATATATATATATATTAAATTTATTGCCGCTGGGAACGGTAATATTAATGCACTCCTTCAACTTTTTTATGTGTGAATAATCTTACCCCCTTACCTTTCACGAGGAAGGGATGGTGTTTCACGCCACACACAAGTCACGACGCCTTCCACTCCCTTTTCTCCCGCCCCACACACCGGATACTCTTACTAGGTTAGAAACCTGTATTTTACACGGATTGAATAAATTAAATATTAAATAGTTAGTAATGAAGATTTAGAAAATTTTAAATAGTAATGACTAATGAAGATTTTTGGATTAATAAATGAAATATAAAATTGTAAGTAATGAATAAAAAAATAAGCGAGAAAAAGAATTTTGGACTCAAAGAATTGTGACATATAGCGGAATCAACTTATTTATTAGGTATAGATTAGCTAAAAGTTATTTGTAAATCTGATTTTTTTTTAAATTCAAACAAGTATTAAGTGTCCAAACTTTATAATAAGACTCTATTTTGTTAATTTTAAAATTTATGTATTAATCATGCACGATAAAGTATAAGAACTCAATTATATAAGTGTATAAGCCTCCTTTTTGGATAATTTTAGCAAGATTTAATCAACCTACTTTAAGTGTTTCATTCACTAATTTCCTTTAGTTTTGTATGCAGCTTTTTAATTCCAAAAGAATTATATGTATTAAACGAGGATTATGTTTCCAAACTTTATTATAAAACTTTTATTTTGTTAATTTCAAAATTTTTGGATTAATCATCTCTTGTCGTTTCACTACAAGATGATAATACATTGAAGAAAGAAAATCAAATTCTGTTACATTACAGCCTTTGATTGATCATCTTTTTACAACTTTACCTCTCACAAATTCTTGGCTTTTTTTGTACATATATAATATTTCTAATTATTTGACTTTGTTTTTTATTTGCATTTTATGTTACATTTTAGGGTTCACATTTATGTTATCAGGAGCACTTCAAAAGAAATCAAGAAATATTAGAAGTAGTTTCATAAGTGGAATCAAACAATGAAATAATGCAAAATTTTAGAGAATATGGGGATTTGATCCAATTTTAAATAAAGTATATTCTTTTGTGGAAAACATAATTGTCAAATATTGAACATTACAAAAGATTATCCTCACTTAACACCTCGTGTAAAAAAAATCACTCATCAACATTAAATTAAATCATAGGTTATTGAAAAATACAAGTGTCAGAATAGTAGAAATAAAGGCCGAAATTTTCTGGGTATTACAGAAAAAATCATGTTTAACCATCAACTTGCATTTTATCATCATAATGTGTTAAAAGGATAAAAGTTTTGCTAATTTGAATGGTAACACCAACCTTACTAAAGTGATGATAGAAACAAGAAAACATACATCTTATCACTTGGTTTATTGATTATTAACGCTAACATTGGGTTTGCATGTTGCAACAGCTAAGATATGTTTTTCGACAATGAAACGTGTAAAGTCAAGTTTGCGCAATCGTATCGGTGATGATTTCTTGAATGATTGCGTATATAATTTGTGTCGGAGAAAAAGATGAACTTGAAAATGTTACTAATGATATGTAATGAAACATTTTCAAAAAATGAAAAAATATAGAGGAAAATTGTAAGATGAGTTTTTCTATTATTATTAACGAAATATATTCAACAACTTAATATTACTTTAACATCATGTTGTTTTCGGATCAGACCCATTTTGACTGACATATATTTTACCCTACCGAGAATTATTGTATTCACCACTAGTTTTTAACTTAGTTAAACACCTTTTTCTCTCTCTATCTATATATGTTTTTTAATTAGTTGATTAACTAGTATTAGAAAAGTAGTAAGAGAAGTACGACTGGGAAGTGGTTGGGTGTTTCATGGAAGTTACAATTACGTTGTGTCCATTGTTTTAGAAAACCGGTTTTGTATGCACGTACATGGACTTTGAAAAAGCTTGTAGTTTGACATATCAAATCATATAATTTATTATCGAAAGATTATTTCAAAACATAATTTCAACACTTAATTAGTGATAAGCTACTATTAACTATATATTTAAAAACATAAGTCAAAATATTATTGGTTATCTATATATTATTTAAAAACAGTTATAGTGTTGTTTTGATTTGAACCCTAAAATATATGCTTGATGGACATTACATTACATGCATGGACTCTTGATTCTTGTTTATAGATCGACTTGTTTGAATAGTGATGTGTTTAGGTTACAGCTGGTTGTTAAAATGGACTAGTCACAAACACAAGAGTCCTAAATGACTCATGTTCTTTAATTTCGTGAAAACTACATTTGCCATCTTTGACTTCACTTGCAATTGCAACTTGTACAATCATAGGCTCCGGTAACGTTAATATCTGTCTGTAAATGTTGTAGTGATTTTTTAATTTAAAATAGTTTGGATTTACTTATAAACACTTGTTATATATACGGAAGCGGTTAATTAATGTAAAAGAGAGAATATATATGAAGCATAGAAATGATTCAAGATATTATATTTAATTACTTTTAAGAATTAAAAGTGATAGCACTTGCATCAATTTAATTAGAAGTTGTTTTAGACGTAATGTTGTAATAGGTTGAGCATACCATTGTTTTCACGTTGTAAAAGGTTTGGATACCGTTTTAATCAACGGTGTGTCAACATTAAAAAAATCATATAATTTTAAAAAAAAGTTATAATAATACTATACTCCAATTAAAAAGAACAAAATACTTAATTTTATGGTAATATCTAAAATATAATAATAAATAAAGTGTGTAGAAGTTATTTGAGACTAAAAAAATGATGAAACTAGATTTAAACAAAAAAGTAAAAAGTGACGACATGATCGATTTTCTCTTATCTTTGACTCATATTTAGCTTTTTTAATTATACCTCGTCACCGACACAATCTTAACCATTAGGTTATTGTGATTTTGGTCCATGATCTTTCCTACGATAATTCTCGTTTTTATTTGAATCAAGGGTAAGTTTAAATGAGAACTACTTCAATTTGAGAACCGTTATTTTAAATGATAACCGTGTTTGTGTTGTCATATCGGCAAGATAAAAAAAAATTGTGTGTTGATATAATATAATTAAAGGAAACATTAGGTGCGCTTTATTTGTTGAAAAGACAGAGAAAATCATATACTGACGATATCGTAAGTAAGTGAAATTTTGATATGCATTGTTGAATAGACTAATAGATGTATAAATCTACGCAATGGCAATATATTATATAAAGAAAATGTTAATAACGTAGTGTATGCATTGATAACTACATATAGTATTTGTGTTACTTATTATGTTTCAGTGTATTCATTGGTGTATATAATGCATGTGCATTTTTAGCATGGTTTAATGTTATTAATGAAAGACTACTTGTAAATTCTAATAATAACTTGATATGTATAATGGTGAATAAAATACTTCTGCCTTCTAAGAACTTTAATCTATTAATTAATCGATGAATATACTACTTCTAAATTCTTTTTTAGTATATTTAATGTATACACTACATGTAGATTCTCCACATATTTAATTGTATTCGGTGTTGTATGCATTATATGTAAATTCTATACATAATTAGTGTGTTTCCTAATACATGTATTACTTATATTCTAAGAATTTTATTGTATTCTCTAGTGAATACATCAATTATGGCTTCATATATCATGTATTCGCTAAAGATCAAGTAGACTATATGTAGACTTCCTATAGTGGAGGTCTTGAGTTCGAATCCTGACAACAGCAAAAAAGTGGTTTGTGCCCAGGTCATGGGGTTTACCCAGTTAGGGGGGTTCCTCCTGTGGTGGGCTGCCCTGGATGTTCTAGGTGTTGCCCCGGGGAAACCCAATTATCTTAGAATATCTAGGTGTTGCCGTTAAAAAAAAACAAACAAACTCATGTATTATCTGAACATTGGTGAATACACTGATTCTAGGATTCCTAGTTAGTATCGGTGAATGTACTATATAGATTTTATTTTGATAGGTTATTTCATTTTATTGTTCTCGTTCGTTATATGGCCATAATTCGATATGTTTTTCGATGTATGTCGTTTTTATTATTCTCATTTGATTTATTATTGTTATATTTCTTCTCTTTGATATCTTTTGGTTTGATTTCGATCCAAGTTTCTGAGCGATTGATTTGCAACAAGGTTCAACTTTTTTCATTTTCATTTGGAGTTAACGGTAATTTACACCCCTGTGGTTTATGTCCACTGACACTTTACAACCCTCTTTTAAAAGAAGTGTAATTTACACCCCTGTGATATAGTTTTCCTTTCTTAATGAGCCCCTCCGTCAACTTTCCATCCATCCCATTGTTTAGAAGAAGGGTATATTTGTCTCAAACACCAGCACTCCACTGCCACCATCCATTTTGACTACAAATTTCATCTCCATCTGCAGACATATATGGCCTCCACCTACACCCTTATTTTGTTTCACAAAACTGAAAATCCTAGTGAGTTGATGACGGTGAGTTGATAAAGGTAAATACTAGTCATTTTCAATACCCAGAAGTGGCAACAGATATGGTACACTCATACCCATTCCTCAACCCCTTAACCCACATTTTGTCATCGGCTTCCCTGAAAATGAAGACTTCAACATGATCACAACTGAAAATGAAGACTTCCACTCATGACTCACTGATTCATATATTCACCACAATTACAATTTCTGATAACTTCTGCTAATATTTTGAAAGAAGCATTTCATCGAACATGGTGCCTACATTTGCAAGTAGCTTCACACTTGCTGCCACAGTTGATGAAACACCCTTTCTGCTTCTTGTTCATCTTGGGCTTCTCTCCGGACACTCGGCCTGCAACTCTCAAACCTTCCTCTCCGGACATTCGGACACTCGGCCTGCAACTCTCCGGGCTCATTAACTGAACCTTTTCATGATTAAACCTGCAACTCTCAATCAACCGCCCAAACGCCCCTAATTTCTCTCGATTCGATCCACTCATGACTCATTGATTCATATATTCACCATAATTGCAATTTCTGCTAATAATTGTTGAAATCGGTAACTGTTTTGATGTGATCCGACGATTATTCGGTTCATCGACGCCTCGATTGTTGTGATTACTGATTCTAGGTCATAATTGTGTGTCAATTTGCGCAGGAGAGAAGATTAGTTCGTTGTTTGTTAAAGGTGTGATCCTGAAGTCAGCCGGCGAGTCGTACTCACGGACGAAATTGGAACACAGGTGGACATGTAAATGATTACTGATTCTATCTTCCGTTTGAACCACCACCGTCAACCTTCTCTGACCCGGTCGATTCGACGTGGCTTGATTCCGATGGAAAAGAGACATTTATGAAGATAGAGACAGAAATGGACATTTATGAAGGGTAAAAGAGACATTTAACGTATAAATGGACGGATGAATGGATGAAAAGTTGACGGAGGGGTTTATTAAGAAAGTGAAACTATACAATAGGGGTGCAAATTACACTTCTTTTAAAAGAGGGTTGTAAAGTGTCAGCGAGCATAAACCATAAGGGTGCAAATTACACTTTACTCTTTTCATTTGCTATGGCATTGTTAGTCCCATTTCTTTGAATTGGATATTTGGATCATAGTTTGATGTAGAGGAAAGTCATTCAATTTGAAAACTAGGAATGTGTTTAAACGTGAGAGAAAGACAACTAAACAACATGGAGTAAACTCAAATTTGTCCCAGCGGTGTTAAATCGTCTTCGATCGTAGCCTAGTCAAGTTTAAGATGAATGATGTGTCTAGTCAACTTATTTTTAAGCTTGAAAACAGTCAAAAGGGGTAAAATTGAAATAACATACATTTATTGACATTTTTGATCAAACTCTCCCATTTAAAAAAAAATATGAATAACTTTTTTATACAACATTATCTTTAAAAACAATTACACCATAAAATCAACTTTTTTTTAAATGTTAATGTGTTTTGCATATAAAATGCATGATTGTGATCACCAAGTATTATTATTCATATAACATGTGTTATTATCATTTTAAAACATACATTATTATCATTCTACAACAAACGTTATTGGTATTATTCATATAACATGTGTAATTATTTGTATAACATGCATTATTATAATTTTAAAACAAGTGTTATTATAAAATATTCGTTAAAATTATATAACTTGCATTATTATTATTACGTGAAAACATTTACCTCTCGATTAATGACACGTGTCGCGTCCTGGTGGCTTCGTACGTTTTGCACGATAAAAAGTAGGGGTGTGCATGAGTCGGTTTTGGGGTAAAACCAAACCAAAAACCGAAAGTTCGGTTTTGGGTTTTTTAAAACCGTTCGGTTTTGGTTTTTTCGGTTTTAAAACCAATTGGGCTTGAATTTTTTCGGTGTAAAAAAAAAACCCAAAATAATGAATTTGGTTTGAAATTTTGGACCTAAATTATTTTTATTAATTAATGATTATCACACATTTGAGACTAAATATTTTAGACTACAAAAATTACTAGTTTCTTAAAAATACTCAACATAAAAAAAAATTATAATCTATAAATTCAATAAATATAAATAATAATCTACTATAAATGTAAATACGTGTAACACAAATATGTATACACTTTTAACATAGAAGCACACAACATAACACAATATACTATATATTATGAAATGTGAATGCATATAATATATAATTTAAGCATATGTATATGTTTGGTTCGGTTCGGTTTTTTCGGTTTTCAAAAGATACAAAACCGAAACCAAACCGTAATTTTCGGTTTTCAAAAAATACAAAACCAAAACCGTCGGTTTTAGTTCGGTTCGATTTTTTCGGTTAATTCGGTTTCGGTTCGATTATTTCGGTTTTTTACTCACCCCTAATAAAAAAGTCTTTGTATAATCACCTGCCCCTGTAATTTTCAACATTTAAAAGTTAGAAATACCAATAACATAATCTTTGAACAAGATTTCGTTAAAAAAAATGATTGCCGATCGACGTATGGATTAAAAAACTTTTGGGATTTTTTTAGAAAACAATTTTTATTATATAACAGGAGATTGAATAACATTTTTTTTTCAAAATGGATGATCTAATTATCGAATGAGATTTTATTTATGTAGAATGTTAATATTAAAATTTCAATATATTCTTTAATTTCACGTATACTGATTTAAATAATTTTTTGGTTGTTGATATTCCGTATAAAAATAGAACAAGTACAAGATTTTTCACTAAACCTACACACATGTGGGATGGTATACGTAAACGTTTTTGTTCCGTGTATTTCAACACTAATTTTCAAATATAAGGTGTATCTTGTTTGAAAACAATAAATCTTTAATTAATATCATATATTAAGATCAAATTGTTCTGTTGTTTAAATAAAAAAAATCATATTTGAAATACATAATATGAAAAAAAAAGTCAAATTTGAAATACATAATATTAAAAAAAAAAGTCAAATTGGAAATACATATTTTTCAAGATCTTGATTTGCAACCATTGTCCCAATTGTTAATTTGTAGTCATTTTTCATACCCATTGCACTTTTACATAAAGTACATAAATTACAAGTAACCTATTTATCTATACATAACATAATTACCTACACATATACCTCGCATTCATGTACAAAGCAACTTTAAATACTCATTACACTTTTACCTGAACATAAAACATTACATTTATAGCAACACATATTTAGGTTTACACTTTATATATACATGAACAAGTATCACTTACACTTAATTCATAACAACCTACATATTAGAGTATACACTAAAATTACATGAACAACAATCATCTACACTAAATTCATAACAACCTACTAAAGAGCCTTTTTCAGAAAAGACCTTACATCTTAATATCTTAAAGAGCCTCATTAAAAACTATATTGGTTTTATTAAGTGGTTAAAATCGTTAAACTGTTTTGAAGCATTACAAGTGCAAGCAGGTAATTGGAGTATTTGATCTAGCTAGTTGTTTCCACATAATGTTTAGTTTATGATAATACTCAGACATAGATGACACATTTTAAGAAAAAGAGTTAATTCTCACATAAGGTCATGTGGCATACCTCTCATGGGTGTCACATGTGAGCCGACGTGGCACCGTGGCTAAGCGTGAAACACCACGTCCCACTACTGTGAGTGTATTCACGTGGAAACTAATTGAAATGTATTTTTTTATTCATTTAATTTGATTTTTCTTTAACAGTTCCTGTTCATTAACTTTAAAACAAAAAATCCAAATACACAGTGTTGTTTACTTTTTTTTATGAATATTCTAATATAAATTTTATTGAAAACTCAGTTGGTTTCAAAATAAAGTATTTTTGGTCTTGTAAGCAGCTTTGACACGTGTTTGGATTGATAACTTTGATAGAACATATTTATGCGCTTTGATGACCCGATGACGATGATGAGTAGATATTTAGTTTTTTTTGTATTTTCACATTAGTGTTTTTTCAACTTGTATTGGTGTTATTGTTTTTTTATTATTATTACATATTTGTTAGTGTTTTTTTATTTAAGTTACAATTACTTTTTATTACATAATTGTTTAAACATATAATATTGCTTGTCTTTAAAAAAATAAAAAAAATGATGTAGAGAAGAGTGGTGACGAGTGAAAACCATTTTCATGGTTTAATGGTGGTGGTGGTGGAGGTGAAGATTGATGTGGTTCCGATACGACAACAATTGATATATTATTCAGGCTTTTTCTAAGTCTTTTAGATACATAGATGACGAAGAATCAAATTTTTATCCCATAAAAATTATCAACCAGATCTCTAGTAAAATGAGTAGACATGCATTCAAAAGCAATAACAAATGAAAACGTAGTGATTGTAATAATTGGTAAGAAATAAGATTTGTATACAATTAAGAATAAGATATAACAAAATACAAAAAATAAACTAAATATATGTTTTGAAAAAGTAATAAAATAAGTTTTTAAAGTTGATCATCAGTAAAAGAGGATGTGCTTATAATAAAGTAATAAACAATAAAATATAAAACTAAACTAAATATATGTTTTGAAAAAGTAATAAAATAAGTTTTTAAAGTTGATTTGTCAATAAAAAGAGTATGTGAACAATAAAATATAAAACTAAAAATGATTTAATACGAGAAAGTGACAAGTTATGTATGTGTTTGACTCGAGGTGGTCAACGTAACTTTGCTGCTGCTACTGTCAAATTGGGTTTACACTTAAAACACTCAATCTCCTGGAACCATCGTCTTGCACCCCACCCAGCCGTGCCTTTGTTCACGTCAGCAAAACTACAAATTTATAAATAAAAAATAAATATAAATACAAAATACTTTTCTTCGTGTTGACCTAAAACAAATATTATTCAAATACTGTAATATTGAAAATGCAGTAATAATATTTGTGGTTCTACTATTATAAACGTGCATTTCTTTAATTATAAATATGGGTTTGATTTTGAGTCTTTTTCATAATAGACGACAATAAAAAAACATAAATTGGATATTTTCAAGATTGAAAATGTCGTAAATAGTATTTGTGGTTCTAATATTACAAACGTGCATTTTGAATAATGGGTGTTGAGTTTTCTTTTTCTCAAAATACAAATACATAAATTGGATATTTTAGAGAGAAATTACATTTTTTACATAATAATGAATTCATATGAAGTTTTAATTATCTGTCAAAGGAAAAAGAACGGACGGATCTTACAGGCTATAAACATATAATGTGTATGATTTATTTATGGTAACTTATGTAAAATAAAATAATACTAAAAAAAGCCAATTAAAATTACTTCATAAATGGTGATTTTTGGAATTTTCCACAATTAATTAAAATAAAAACAAAACATTTTGAAACTGAATAAGACCCGTATGAGAATGAAAGTGATGTGTTGCTTATTTACTTAAATACCTATAAAAGTTTTTAATTATAAGCAAGTTGATTTGGAAATGAATTAATAATTAATTTTGTAGGCAGCTTAATTTGAAAAAGAAATTAGATTGGATAACAAGTTGACGGGTTTTTATATAAATATGATTCATTAGGGTAAGATTTTTTTTAGGCGAGGAGGAAAGGACAAATTAAGAAGTGAGTATTGATGAAAGTTCCTATTGAGAGTCAAGCTAAACAAAGTGTTATATGTGTCATTTTGATTTTTCTCTAATTACGTTAGCGTTTGGCTATCGTTGTGTCAATTTCTTGTTTAGTTATCGATTGCAACAATTTACACATGCGACTCATGGAAATTAATCTTTCCATAGTTTAGTCGTATACTTTATAGCTTGTCGTTGTGTCAATTTATTGTTGGGTTATCGATCATGACGATTTGCACATGCGACTCATGGAAATCTTTTCATAGTTTACTCATATACTTTATAGCTTGTGACGACGTATGATAAAATATTTCATACTAAGACCTAAATGAGAAGGAATAAAGTAGACCAAAGAAAGAAATAAAAGCTCTAACCGTCTAACCACCAGAGGGACCCACAAGGGAATAAAGAGCAAGGGTGGACCGATAAGAATGAGGGTTGTCGCTATCATTCGGTTAGAGGAAAGAGAATGTAAATACCCTATAAATAGGGGATGATCTCATAGAGACGGGGAGTAAGAAATGAATTCCAGAGCTTGTAATTGATTGAATTCGGGAATTATTCATCAAGGAGAGTTTCTACAACTTTTCAGCTTATCATAGACAAAAGGGCATATATGTTTTCAAATCATAATCAAATAAACTAAAAACCAAAATATTGAGTCTGTAGATTTAATTAATGTAAATTTGATGATAGTTTAAAGTGAGTACTTAGAAAAACGAAATAAAATTTCTTTTGTGTATTAAGGTTATTGATGTATTTAGCTTAAAAGAATTAAAAAAATAAATCTCAATATATGTAAGTATCCAACTATAAAATGCATCAGCTTAAGAGAATCAACTACTGCACCAAAACACTAAACATGAATTTGTTCAATATTTCAGTATGTATCACGTTCTATATTCAACTATGATAAAATAAAGGTTGAAATCTCAAACCGGACAAATAGTAGTTGGTATCTCGTTTTCTAGGAACATTCAGAAGTTGATGAAAGGATCTGTGTAATAAGGATATTGAGGTCCCTTAACTAATGTGTTCATTGTGTTCGAATGTTGCAGAAACGGCCGATCATGTCTTCGCTTGGTGTACCATTGACGAGTATTCTTAGTTTGCCATTGAGCAATAAGGACCTGACACATCTTTCCAATTGGATCGACTCGAATTCGATGGTTAGAGTGAAAAAAGATTTAATCCAGTCAATAATTATGACTACATGGTTTGAGAATAAACATATGAAGAAGCAAGGCATTTTTTATCACTTTGACCCGTTTTAAGCTTGTAAACTTTGTAAAATTGACACGTTTCAATTCGTCGTATAATTTAAGTAGACGATATATAATTTTGAATTAAAAAAAGTAAATATACTCATATGCAAGTATGCAACCCATTTATTGAAAAATGGTAATCATTGTCACCTAACAAATATACAGACCCCCTAATTTTTCCCAATTTATCAAATAAGTTAATAAAACCTAGATCATTACTAATTACTTAATTTAATATTCTAAATCCCCCATGTGGTGCATTACCCTATCATATTTAAACTTTAAACATTTTATAACCTTACTTTACATGATAAAAAAATCTCAACTAGATCTTGATCATAACGAAAATAATACAAAAAACTAAAGGCGTATACTATTACTATACATATTATATATTTGGTGGTCAACCTGGCTGGCTTATAATTCAGGGCCCTCACTCCACTTGGCCTCTTTCGTCGTCTTCCTTGACCCTTCATCCTCTCCCTATATAACCCTCAATTCTGTTCCCATTTCATCTCACCATTCTAACCATCAACAACTCCATAATAACACACAAACTTGAACCAAAATGGTCAGAGCTCCATGCTGCGAAAAGATGGGTTTGAAGAAAGGCCCGTGGAGTCACGAAGAGGATCGAATCCTAGTCGAGTATATCAACAAACATGGCCACCCGAATTGGCGGGCTCTTCCTAAACTCGCTGGTAATTACTAAAACCCGATCACTAGATTGATCGATTGATCAAGAAGTTTGCGAACGGTGTTGTTTGATAACTTTAGAGATTCGGGATCTAATCTTTTACATACTTGTGTTGATCTTTTTAGGTTTATTGAGGTGCGGGAAAAGTTGCAGGTTGAGATGGACGAATTATTTACGACCCGATATTAAAAGGGGTAACTTTAGTAAAGAGGAAGAAGATACCATCATACACTTACATACCGTTATGGGAAATAGGTGTGTAATTTTTTCTTCGAACCTTACAAATAGAGCTCTAAATAAAGAAAACTCAGTTTTGTATTCTTTCATTTTTCTATTAATAAAAGTTTACCACGGTCCAGTCTCCTTTCCAAAAAAAGAATAAAAAACCAATCAGAGCTCGGGCTCAAACCTCTATCATCCCGAGCTCTATCAAGTTAAATGACATTTATCAGATGTCAACTTTTACCAGTTTTTACTTTATTTTACGAATTTTGTCTTCTTTACTGATCTCGTGATGTGAATTGCAGATGGTCGGCGATTGCTGCAAGATTACCAGGACGAACAGATAACGAGATAAAAAATGTTTGGCACACACATTTAAAAAAGAGAGTAAAACCCAACCCTAATGACAAAAACCCCTCTGGATTTCAACAAATAGCCGAAGAATCCGAAGCAGACGGGGCTGGATTATCGCCATTAGAGACAAATTCAAGCAGTCAAACGAGTTATAATCAAATTGATTCGCCACAACCTTCATATACGGACATATCTTCAGTGACTACAAGTACAAATGATAACTTGTGCATGGAGGACATGGTTTTGGAGAACTTCCCGGAGATGGATGATGAGTTTTGGTCGGAAGTTCTTTCAGGTGGGAACTCCGGCGAAATATTACCGGCGGTACATGAAAACATAGGTCAACATTCAAGTGGTTGTGGGTATGAGTCAAATATGCAGTATGACATGGACTTTTGGTTCAATGTGTTCACAAGAGGGGAAGAATTGTCGTTGATCTAAGAGGATGACAAAATTGTTTTTTTATTCTTTTTTCCTTTTTATAGTTAGTTTTTTTACATAAATAATTCTAACAATTGTATTTGTATTTTTGGTGAAAAGCAACCATTATACTTGTTAAAATACAAAATAGCAATTAAAATTTTATAAAATTAGCGAGTTTAGACTAAAGTTAACAAAGTGTTGATTTTATTTATAATCAAACCTATTGATCTACATTTGTTAGAAAATAACCATCAAACAATATCTTAACAAATACATGATACATATCTATTTTTATTTTAAACTAGAATTTTGCTAAACATAACAATTGTGGTTTATGTTTGCTATGCATCAAACTTATATATAAAATAAGCATAAAACTTATATTTTAATTAATTATTATTAACTACACATTACTTGACATTTATATTTTAAAGAAAGTTTTTTTAAAAAATACATACCAATTCATATCTCTTATATATAGTAGTGCATGTCCAAAATAAAATTTGTGGAACTCGATATAATTTAAAGACAATTATGATATGATATACGTGCTTAGAGGTATTACACATATAGTTTAGATATGTGAATCATAGTCATGCATCCGAACTAAAAATGCATATTATATCCTAGGTGATTATATTATTTATATCATACGCTAATCAACACTCATTAGTATCAATATTATAGAGTAAATATGAATTTTGTTTTAAGAATTAAGTGAGGGATCAAAAGTGAAAGCATGTTCGATCTTATATATTACTATTACTATTAATAATAACTAGAAAATTAGAGTGAAAATATTGCTAGAGATTGGCTCGATTTCATTCTAGATGATTAATCGAGCAAAAGCTCAGTCAAGCTCTTTTATAGGAAGCCTTAAACGAGCCAAAGTTCGGCTCGAACTTGATTTGGGGGTTAAAGTGAATAATATATTAAATATAGAAAAGAAAAAAAAATCTTACTAGGCTCGTTAAAGCTCTCGCAAGCCTAAACGATCTTAGAACTCAAAGCTCGATATCGGGCTCGATAACTAAACGAACCATATAGTAGGCTCTAGATTGAGCTCCGGATCGTTAAGGCTCAACTTGTTCAAGCTTTTTACCGATCCGATCTCAAATAACTCTCGAGCCAGTTTGACTCGTTTACACCCCTACCATCGTCCATCTGTGTACTTAACTCAAGACTTTAAAAATTTGTATCATTTTCTTTGCTAGAATTTTAAAAGTTGATTATGAAAACTTATTAAGCAGTTTGTACCATATAAAAGTAAAAGAAAAATTTTACATTTCACTATTTTTTATATAAAAAAGATGAGAAATTAATATTTAACCCCTGAGCAAAAAGTGGAAGCAATGGTAAAGATATAAATTAACACCTAAAATATAAACGAGGGTATGATGGCATTTCAAAAAAGTTAACACCTCCAATGTTAAATTTAACGAATCATGAACAACAAGTGGATGCAATAGTAAATATATAAATTAAATCCATAACTTAAACTTTTGAAAAGAAAACGAATTTTATAATTTGAACTTCAACTAATTTACTCAAAAGTATAATTATAATGATTGGTTGTAAATGGTAAGGAAGAGTGGATAAGTTTACTTGTAGTCAAAGTTGATCGTCAGAAAAGATAAATAGCAAAGAAAAGGGAGGTCGGTAAACTAAATTTTATATGGCAAAAGCAATGTTTAGTGTTGAACAGGAAGTTTTTTAATTTGCAATTTGCTACCAAATTTACTCTTTTAATCATTAATAGTCATGTTTTTCAATTGGAATTAACTTTTAGTCGTATAATATTAGTTTAAGTGACAATTAAAGATAAATTAAAAGACTTGTGGGATTAATTAAATATAAAAAAGTGTTCTTCTGTTCTGTTCTGTTCATATGGTGTATTTTGATGGCTATTTCCGTCTTTTTTTAGTGTCTATGTACGTCAGAAAATCTATATTATATAATAAATAAAGGTTTTTGTATGCTACGTGTCGCCACTATATTTAATCTAATCATTATTTTCTCGCATCTATCTCTTATTAAATGCATTTATATCTTTTAATAAATTACTAATTATACTAATAAAACACATTTATTTTAACTTATCGTTTATTATAAAACAATTTAAAATCTAATTATATAACTTTTATTTTCAATCAAATAATAAATGAAAGTCAAATTACATTAAATAGTAAATGACGTATTTTCAAAACCCAATTATATATTAATTTTTATATATTTTAAATTTTGTTTTATATCCTTATATATGTATAGTTATACATTTTTACACTTGTAAAATACATAAATAAAATTTGAGAAAATTTATGTATTCATATTTTTCACCCCGTATGTATTACACGCGGTCTAAACTATCTATACTATATAATAAATAAAGGTTTTTGTATGCCACCTGTCGCAACCATATTTAATCTTATCATTATTTTCTCGCATCTCTCTCTTATTAAATGCACCCATATCTATATCTATACTATATAATAAATAAAGGTTTTTAGTGCCACGTGTCGCCTCCATATTCATTCTCATCATGTTTTTCTCGGCTCTCTCCTATTAAATATTAATCTGATTATGGATAATAATTATTATACATTAACTAAATGAAATTAATATGAACTAACATTTATCAATTATATAAAAAAACAATACCCGACTGAAAAAAAATGTTTTAGAAATTAACTTAACAGAATTTATAACTGTCACGTCAGAATAGATTTTTAAAGACATATTTTGACACGTATATGTGTTAACAGATTATATTATATGTGTAATACACGGGTTTACTCAACCGGTGTAATACATAGGTTTTTAAAAACAAAAATTTTTATTACTTAGTATATAACATTATATTTATTCAACTCGTGTAATACACGAGAATCTAAGCTAGTATTACAATAAAAGATTTTTTTTTTTAAATTACTTTTTATATGGAGAAAGTTATTGTATTCGTCTATGTGGGGGGGTTTGGGTAGAATTGCATGGTTCTGAAGTTTTTTAATTTTTCGTCATATGCATATTTTACTTTCAAAATTGTTACCGTTTCACCCCCCAATGGACTAACAAATAACACCGTTTGTTTTTCTATTACCCAGGTAAGTGATCCTGTAGAGAATAAGTGCAACCCATGTCTATCTATTTTTATTATAAATAATAAATAAGTTTATTTGTCAAGTATCAATTTTTGATAAAGTCTAGATTTTTGTTTCTTACTTCATTCTCATATTAAATAACTCTCGCTCCTATTAAATAATAATTATTTTTAATATTTAAAATTTATTTTAATATATTATCAAAACTTATAAATAATAAGAACATTTTAATTATATCTTTCCTTAAAATATAATTTTATAATTTTTAAATTTTCATTATTTGTTATTTACGATTAAATTTTTATTATTTCTTATTTCACCAATGACTGATAACATTTAATATACAAATCTTTATAGAACTCTACAATAAGTTGTATTTATTCAACTCATCTAATACATGAAATTATATAATTCCTCATTTATTTTTCTCGCTTATCTTTCTTCACTGGATAAATAAGTTTGTTTCCCGGTTCTTTTACTTAATTCCAACATATTTATTATTTTTCCCGTTTCTCTTTCTTCCCTTGATGAATTAAGTTTGTTTCCTGTTCTTTTTCTTAAATCCTAACTATTCATTACTTTTCTCGCTTCTCTTTATTTACCTAAGAAATAAGTTTGTTTCTCGTTTTTCTTTTTTCTAATTTTCAAATTTTTATTACTAACTATTTAATATTTTATTTATTTAACTCAGGTTTACACGAGTTTCACGCCTACTATACAATAATTAAAAAAAAACCACTCCATGCAATTCTCGTTCGAGGTCACAACCAGATCTAGAACCATTATTGCCATTGGTCGTCATTGTGGACGAGGTAACTCCGACTAGGATTTGTAAGAAATTAAGTGTAAACCAGATTGCTCTCAGTAGTTATAATCATTTATTCAAGAAAGAGCACAATAATAAATTGGGTACAAAAAACAAACGGTAATCATAAAATTAGGAAACAGAAAAATGATTCAATCAAACTAACGACTTCCTAATATTGGGGCATAAAAAATAGGATGTTTGTTATTCATGGAGTGGGTTTTTTATGCAATTCATGGTTGATCCATGTCAAAGACACATGGATGCCGCCATCTGAATCTTGCGCTTTCTCAAAGCAACTCCGGGGCAGGGAATCTTGCTCCCAAAAGAAGAAGGAACAAACCTCGTTGCATATTGTGACCCGGAGTGGTTTCCTTGCCAGCACACCTGAAAGTTACGAACGGGATACCTCTTACTTTTGTGGGGAGCATCAGTCTCGTGGAAGTCGAAGAAACAGTCGGTTGTGTCTCGCTCGTCTGCTGAAGCAGAATATCGGGCCATGGCGACCACGGTGAGTGAAGTATTATGGATACAGTGGCTCCTAAAGGAGCTAAATGTGACTCAAGATGGGACAATGCCATTGTTCTGTGATAATCAAGTTGTGCGTCATATTACCAATAACTACATGTTTCATGAACGTATGAAGCACATTGAAATGTATTGCTACTTTGTTCGAGAAAAAGTAAAGTCTCAGAAGATTGAACAATTGAACATTCACACCAAATCCCAAATTACCGACTTGTTTGGCATTAGGGGCTCAACAGTTTCGCTTGTCACTTGACAAGTTAGGGGTTCAAGATCTACAATGGATTCCATGATTATCTCCCCTCATATTTGACTATATTTGTTCCATATTTAGCTCCCTTGTATTAAGGAGTATATAATCTAGACTAGATAGGATCCCCTTGTATTTTGAAACCAATATATACTATTTATAAATAACTTGGTTGCTTGTGTAACCCCTCTCCTTGTTTATAGGGGTGTTTGGATTACTTTTTCAATCTTTTTATGACTTTTGAAGAAGTCATTTCTAAAATTAAGGAGTTTCTTACTTTTGAATTTTAACTCCTAATCTTATATTTTACGCGTCATTCAAAATGTGTAACCCCTCCTTGTTTAAAGAAGGTTCCAAAAGCCAAACATGCTCTACGCATCCGTATACATATTCTAAAATCATTACTCTTAAGTATGCACGTTTATATGGTTAAACTAAACACAACAACAAACTATATAATAGTATAATACATGGATCGAAAGAGATGGATGAATACATAATAAGAGAATGAGACCGCAATGACACTGACGGGAATCTAGGGGACCAAATTGCAATTTAAAAACAATTTTGTAATTAAACAAAAACAACACGGATCAGTTACAAGCCTGATTGGCGTCGTAGAACCGTCGCGCTTGCACCGCCGCCGCCTCATCGGAGACTAAACCTTCAATCACGGCGGTCTTTATCTCCCAAGCGCTGTACGGATACCCCTTCCTGCTGTAGGAGTTGATCAGCGCCGCCGTCGACTCCTTCACCAGCCGAGCAAACACGTTTTCTCCGTCGTCGTTCCGCGACGTCGCCTCCAGCAACGTCAGATCGTATCGGTAGCGTTCGTAAGCTCTAGATCCGAACACGTTTGACACCGTCGATCCCTGCGGTATCATCCTTGGCCACGCCTCTCGCCTACTGCTCCAATACCTGCAAATTCATACCGGTGCTTCTAATTTCATTTCGATTGGTTAGTGAGTTGACGCAGACATACGTGACCGATTCAATTCGTTTTCTAGCGTTTTAGGTTATTGTTCAAAAACAGCAAGAGATTCGTGGATTTGACCACAAATAAGTTGAAATTTGAATTAAAAATGGTTTTTAGGCAACAGATTCAAGTTATTCCGAGCTGCTCTTTGAGATAACAGATTCAAGTTTTTCCGAACAGATTAAAGTTAATCCGCTCTTTGAGATAGCATATTCAAAGTAATTAGTAATCTAAATGTTAAACACATTGCTTGAAGGAGCGGATTACCTTGAATGTGCTATCTCAAACAGTAGAGTACCTAAAAACCCATTTTGTATTCAAATTTCATCTAAAAACCAAATCGATTTTCCTAAGTCTAAATCTAAGCTTAAAATTTCATTATGTTTTGTAATCCGTACACATTTTCGCTTGTCAACATCGATTATTCTCGATTTGTACTTACTAATTACGCTGAAAGTTAATAGCAATCATATGTGCCAGATAGAGAAAGGAATAGAGCATACTGTGGAGTGCATCTTCCTCTGTTTCTCGTGTAGACGAAGCCTGGCCGGCCGGAGGATTCAGTTCCGGTGGGAAGTAGAAACAGTAGAAAGACGGCCACCGGAATAAGAACGGAACTAGGTACGAATGACAGATGCTTCTTCACCATCTTGTTTGAAAAATTGGTTTTGATTTTGAATATTTGGTGATGTTAACAAAAGGTTAACTGGAGTTGCAGGGTAAGTGAGATTTGGGATCTGAGAATGGCAACATGTTTGGGCAATAGCAGGTAACGTGGTCTCAGCCTCCTCCTCGTGACTTGTGCTTATTCTTTTCTGTTTTGAATTTAGCCACCGTTTGTTACCTTTCTTCAACCTCTCTCGTCCTTTAGTACAAAAAGAATCTCAACCTTTATCTCTTTTTGGACAACATTACCCTTGTATTTCTGTATATTTACATTGAAAAAGGTGTTTAAAAATGGTGTCGGTTAGGGTATGGGGGTGGGTGTTGTCCGGTGGTAAATCTCACAGCCAATAGGTTCCGGGTACAAACACGCTTTAAGGAAAAAAAAAAGGAAGACATTTGACCCGTCAAACTTATCAAAATGGACAAACTTCAGCCGACTATTGGTCTAAATGACCACAACTTAGTAGGCTGAAAAAGTTTGTCCATTTTGATAAATTTAACTGGTCAAATGTTTATTTTGATAATTTGTTGTTCGAAACAAAAATGGGATCAGTTATCCGGTCACTCTAGTAGTGCACTGATCAGTCCGGTTAAAGCGTGTTAAACGTGGATGATGTTATAATTAATTTTAACAATATTTATATATTACATAAAAGATAACTAGTGTGTTGTTATGTTGGATATATTTAGAAAAAAAGTAATGAATTGATATTTTAAGGAGAGAATGTTTAATTTAGCTATAAAACTACAACATTAACATTGTGCATTTTAATTAGCACACTTTCATTTGTGTATGATGTTTTAAATTTAAATCTTATAATCTACAATAAGATATTTTCAAAAAACCCGGTGTAACTAACTAGTACTAGTTCAACTAATGACAATCAAACCGACTAGAGGTTTGGTTTTTAATCCTGCTGATAGGTCTGATCCGGTTTTAACAAAATTTGTATAAAGTGATCGTTGTATACCATTTCCATGTATACTCTCTCATAAGGGATGGGATTCTATTGAAAAAAAGTTATGTGCACAACTAGACATTTATGATGTTAGGTGAAGGATATCTTAGTGGGATTTAATGGCTTTTCTTCACTTTTTTTTGCCATCTTTACAATCTTCAAAGTGTTAAAAGTTTAAATAAAAAGTTTGAAATATGAAATATTAAACGACCCCAAGTTTTCGGTAATTTTTGTTACTAATTCATCGATTTTCTTCGACAATTATAATATATATGGTTTATTGGTTTGTTTAAGATCGAGAAAAGAAAAAAAAAATGTATCCGGTGCTTGATTTAGCTCCTGCATATTTGCCGGGTTCAGGGAAGGGTTGGATCGCTTACGTAGTCTTACCCCCTACATTTTAAAATGCAGTAGGCCGTTTTCCACTCTTTGAACCCATAACAAGAACCTTACATGCTGCTTCAGACAAGAATAAATATTTTATTGTAAAATCATGAAAATAGCCCTTTTGGCCAAGTGTAAAATTGTATATCATCATAATAACTCTTTCATTGAAGCTTTTTTTTTTTTAAAATAGCCTGCAACTTATTTTTCAAGTTGATGAAGATTTTATCTTTGTCATGTTTGTTTTAAAAAAGAAAAAGACAAAATGTTGACACATGACGTTCGGATTTCAAGTTTTTTTCTGATATTTTGACTTTTTAGTGATGCACTATCTTCAAGGTTACTTTTCACGATTTGAAATTCTGTATTTTCTTTTTTGAGTTTTTTCCCATAAGTTTGAGGAATTAGAGCATTCATAATCGTTTGGTATAATCATCTAAGTAAGTTTTGTATATTTTAAAAATTGGTTTAAAATGGTTGTGAGTGGAGGAGAAAGAAAAGATATAAGGTTTTTGTTAATATAAGGATAAAAGTAGTCGTTTTTAGTATAATTGTAAGGATAAGGATAAAGAGAGAGAAAAGTAGAGATAAAAGGTAGAAAAAATAGTGTTTTTTAGTGTAATTATAAGGATAAGGAATATAAAGAACGGGAGGAGGAGGAGGAGGAGAAGAAGAAGAAGTTCAATTCATCGATATCCTTCATTCGATTCATCAATTCGTATAAGTACAGATGATTATTACATTCTCATTTACAACCCTCCATTGAACTACAATTACAAATAAACCCCTCTATTATTTAGATTTCGATAGTTAATGGTTAGTCCACTACAGTCTATGACTACTTGAGTGGTGAGTTTATAACATATGTTTCTCCTGTTTGTTTATTGGCCTGTACACAAACTTGTTTGTTTGTTGAACTTTTAAAATTTTGATCTCTACTGTAGAACTATTCGTCATGAGCCCTTACCGTAGAAAAAGTCCTACTTATGTTCGTTCGATTCGTTTACAAGTGAGACTTGTGTTTCTGGTCCTTAAAAGTTAAAATATACAGGTATTTAACAAGGTTAAGGTTTTTAAAATCATAATTTTACTCTTTTAGTAAACGACATCTATGGTCCCTGATAAAATAATGTTAGTCTCTTTTTTATTTATTTTCACATGTTATCGACTTATTGATTGTTTTTATATTTTATATCACACACATCACAATCACAAACCCAATACACAGTGGCCCAAATCAAATATGTGTCATGTTGGGAATGCAGTGGCGGACTTATGTTGGTGTCAGCGGGTCGGCCGACACCGATAAAATTTTTTTTCTTTGTTATATATATGGTATATTTCCGACCGACCCTCAAGAAATATTTTTTAGGATTCTAGATTTTAACCCAATAACCTTTTAAACAAAATAGGCCCAAATAACTCATAAATAAACCCAATACCCATTTAAAAATTTTAAACCTAATTAAATATTGCAAAAAAAAATATTAGCGGCATTGTGAGGGGAGGTAGTTCAAGCGACGAAAACATTCGGGAAGAAGAAATTAGCCGCCAAGTTTGAACTTTGAAGTTAGAGACTTGGAATCGTGGGGCGTTGGGCAGTGGCAAGAAGAAGAAATAAGCAGCCAAACAAGAAGAAGAACAGAAGATTTATTCGATTTGAGGACTTGAGGTAAGAAACTAAACTTGTTTGTTTTTCATATAATATAATAATAAGCAGGTTCTTTTCTTAGTTATGTTATGGTGGACATGTGTGGAGATATTGTTGTTGTGGTGATGAGTCACAATGTTATGTGTATTAATTTAATTAAATTTGTGTCATTGTGTCTTTATTCATATAAGCATATTTTTTTCTTAAGTATTTACTAAATTTATGTGTTAATTAATATGAATATTGAAAGATTTCTTAAAAGAAAAGTTGAGTCTTCATCTTCTAAAACTCCTGCTTTCATAGATTTGGATAATCTTTCATGTGATCCCGTTGAACGACCACCAATTTCAACTTATCACCCTAATCAACGAGACGAGAAGGGCTTACCTAATTAAAGGACAATGTCAACCTAAAGGTCATGATTTTCCAAAAAAAAATGGTTGGTCGCGAGGCAAGACGTTTTTATAGTGATTGGTTTAAAACTTATCCAAATTGGTTAGAGTATAGTATTAAAGCCGATGAGTATTTTGTTTGTATAGCTACTTGTTTAAGGACCTAGTTGGGGATCACAAAGATACATTTGTTACCGATGACTTTAATGGTTGGAATAAAAAAGTAGATTGGTTCTTCATGTGGGGGATGTAAATAGCAAGCATAACAATGCACAAAAAAAGTGTGAAGATTTACTTAGACAAAATCAATCAATACATGTTAAATTTGATAAGCACAATGATAAACAAAAGAAAGAATATAGAATGAGATTAAGTGCTTCAACTTCTCTTGCCAAAAAGTTGTTGAACCAAGGATTGTCTTTTCGTGGTCACCATGAATCAAAAGATTCTTTAAACAAAGGAAACTTCTTGGAATTTTTACAATTAATGGGAGAACAAAATAAAGCTCTTGGTAAGGTTATTTTAGAGAATGCACCGGGGAATAGCCAAATGACATTTCTAAAAATTCAACAAGACATTAAACATTGTTTTGCACAAGAAGTATTAAAACAAATATTTTATGATCTAGCTGATGGTGTGTTTTCTTTATTAGTTGATAAATCAAGAGATGTATCTAAAAAGGAACAAATAGCCATAGTTATTCGATATGTTGATAAATGTGGGGTTGTTAAAGAAAGGTTTATTGGTCTTGTCCATGTAGTTGATACATATGCATTATCTCTCAAATATGCTATTGATGATTTATTTGCCCGATATGGATTGAGTTTAATGAAGATTAGACGTTAAGGTTATGATGACGCTAGTAATATGGCCAGTGAGTTCAACGGATTGAGATCTTTAATCTTGCAAGAAAACGTTTCAACATTTTATGTACATTGTTTTGCCCACCAACTTCAACTAGTTGTTGTGGCGGTTGCAAACAAACATACGGGTGTTTGGAGGCGTTTCGAAATGGTAGGGTGTTTGACGAATGTCGTTTGTGCATCTTGCAAACGAGTAGACAAGCTTCGAGAACTTCAAAAAAAAATTTGGAAGATGAGATTGGTACGGAAAGTGGCTTGAATCAAGAAATTTCTCTTACAAGGGCCGGAGATACTTGTTGGAATTCCCATCATAAAACACTTACTCGGTTGGTTACTTTATATCAGTCTGTTATTTCAGTGCTCGAATATGTTGAGGGTAACACTATTACTTTAAACGTCTTATTCACTAGCTTACACCGATGGCCGGAATCTAATTCCGGCCACTACAAACCACCTCAACAAGACCCCTAGCCTAGGACCTTGAACTTGGCCGGAACATCACCGTCTCCTTTCGGTTGTTCTTCAAGTTCCTTGCCTGCTCGGGCGACAACTGGTAAGCATGCATGAGCACATCCACAGGCATCGACCTTATCGCAGATGTTTTACCCGCCAAGGTGTTTATCACCGCGTTGTCATTAGTCCTGAAAGATATCCACCCGCACCCTTGTTCTCCGGCCTGTTTCATCACCACAAAGTTCTGCGGCACCACCACCAACTGCCCCTCCTGGATCATGTCATCGAACACTGCCTGTCCCTCATTGTTCACTATCTGCATCCTCATGTTTCCCCTCGTCACGTAGACGATATCGTGTGCATTCATAATCCAGTATGGCGACACCATAGCATTCTGCAACCATCAGAAATAAACTCAAAGATCAGATTTTGAGTTATTTATCAAAATTAAAAAACTGGGCATATGCGACTGAAATCAATCACCGGTCGTAGAATTAGCTACTGTATTCACTCTGGTCGTAAAATGGTCGCAAATTTTACGACCGACAAAATTCATTCGCAAAACAGTTGCAGGACTTTTGTGCGAAATTGGTCTCAGGATTGGCTACCAGATTCACTCCGGAAGTGAAACAATCGCAAAATGTACGACTAACAAAATTCGGTTGCAAACGGTCGTTTGCTCAGCTACCGGATTCAATCCGTCGCAAATTTTGCAGACATTTTATTTTTCGGTTGAAAATTAGTCGAAAAAATGGTGAAAATAGGTAAACTAAAAATTCAAATCTTTTCCTAAAAGGTAAATTAAAAATAAAATAAAAACAGATCGAAAGAAAAAATAGCGGTCACGAAACGTTACGTTCGTGACCGCTTAACCGAAATATTCACGACTGCTGCAGTCGTGAAATTGCCCTCGTCGCAAACAACCAAAATTCCCATTTTTTCCACTTTTCTAGTAGTGTATATATGTTATTCAAATCTACCTTCCTAATTCTAATTACTATTTATTATTCACTAATTACTTAACCGTAATATTCGCGAATGCTGCAGTCGTGAAATTGCCCTCGTCACAAACAACCAAAATTCCCATTTTTCGCACTTTTCTAGTAGTGTATATATGTTATTCAAATCTACCTTCCTAATTCTAATTACTATTTATTATTCACTAATTACTTACTCTGTTAAGAACTCCTCTTTCGGCACTAAGTTGAACCATCTCAAGAATGGGTAGTTTGAAGCTGTTAAGGTGAGTCTTCCAACCAGCTTCCGGGTTGTAGAAATCAGCACGTGAAGCATCGTTGATGTTGGATGTGAATTTAGCCGAACAAATGGTTTCTTCTAAACCGTTAGCAGAACCGTGTTCCTGCTCTTCAATTCTGATCGGTGGCCGGACAACCTGAAGACCTCTTTGCACAGTCACAATGTGACCCCTTTGGTCATCTCGGCTTTGAAGCCTCTGAGCTGTTTCTTGGGCAACATTGAACGCCTCTGTAAGCATGTTAAGCTCGAATCCACCGAAAATGTTGCGGGAAACCTCTTCCGGTGACTCTCCTCCACTTTGTTTAGGGTTTCCGGCCAGGAAGAATCTCTGCATGTCACCAAAGAAAGCTTACAACTTATAGTCTTAAAAAATGGGGTATAATTTTTTTATGTGACCCGCTCCGGACATTGGTGATCCGCTAGTCACATCAGCTAGTTTGACTAACGGATCAAACATGTCTCGTAGTTTAAAATAGGATTTTTTGAGATAAAAAATGGGATATAATTTATGAATCTTTTTTCTTAAAATAACTTTTTTCTGTGTGATTGGGTGATCTGTTAGTCAAATCAGCTAGTTTGACTAAGCAGATCAAACACGTCACGATCACATAATATTTTTTTAAAACATCCTAAACCATTTAAAAAAAGAAAAAAATCTTATAATTATAATCTTTTAGGGTTTGTAAGGTATAAATAAAATGCATACCCTGTGGAATTGGTCTAGCTGGTTAGCTGCGTTTGTGGAGTCAAGCAAAACAACAGCAACGATCTCTTCTTCTCCGTCGTTGTACATCCAGTGAGCGGCTCCGGTGGGGATGACAATCACGTCACCTTCTCGGAAATGGCGGATCTTCTGGTGGCGATCTTGGAACGATCCACTTTCTTGCTTTTGTTGCGATGACTGAAACGTCTCCGGACACCCGGGCAACATTATCCCTTGATAACCCCTTCCTAAAGCATAAAACCAAATATTAACCCCCACCAATATTTTAAAAACTTAAATTTTAAGACTTTTAAAAAATAAAATAAAAGTAAGGTTTACTATTCATGAAGTAGGGGTATTAATAAACCGTTAAACCGAACAAACTATTTAACCAAAGGGAGTCTGAGGGCTTAACTGGTTTGAAATATATATGGTTCGGTTTGATTTTTACTATTCATGAATTATTCTTATTATTTTAAATAATCAATACAATTACTCTTTTATAAAATAAAAGAAATCCGTTTAAAAGTGTCAAAGAATTATACTAATACTTACATAGAATTAAATAGAAGTGTCGGTGGCAAATGTCACCGACTACTTCTACTCTCTCATCTTTGGTGTATTAATAAAAATTAATCTCAACTTTATAAAATGTCACTTTAACCCCTTTTAAATTTCTAAAGTTTAGTTAAAAACGTAGTTGTATTCAAAATATGGTACTTTTTAGGTGTCGTTGGTTATATGGACTGACGATAACGTGTTGGTACTCTAAAGAATTAAATCGACACTGACTGAAAAACATTGGTTCCGTTATATAACTGTCTTTTATCTATGTTTAGATCTGCACAACCGAGTCGCCGTAACTTTATACGTTTCTTCAATGTACTTAACCACGTTTTTTTTGTGTTTAGCCACATTAATGGCAACGCCTCAATCATTTAATCTCCCGCCACAGAACGCGGGACTAATTTTCTCATTATATTCATGAATCATTTTTATTGTTTTAAAAACCCGTCAAAGGCAATGATCGTAGTTAATGGTTCGACCTAATATGTTTGTTAAAACCGGCTGAACAAGATCGCAACACCCCTTAATGTGAGCTTGATTACTATGTAATTAACTCTTTTAATTAAGTTATTAGATAAATTAATTAATTAATTACCTTGGAGAATGTAGACCATGAGGGGAGTGTTTACGTAAGATGGCAAGAGAAGTCCTTGTGGTTGGATGTGGTGGCGGATGACCTCCACTCCGGCACACTGGAACTGCTGGTCGCCGGAATCAAAGAACTCGGTGTAACCAGCTTCTGCTTGGACACGTTCTTTAGGTTCAAGAGCATTCATTCTTTGAATCTGACACTGGTTTTGTGTCTGTTGCTGGAAGGGTCGGAGAGCAAGGCAGCCATGGAAGAGTAAGAGGAAGGCTAGTGAAAGAGAGAGGATAGACATGGTGGTAATGTGGTGGATGGTGATGGTAGCGGTGGTGATTGTAGTGGTGGAAGAAGGGGTTTTAAAGAAGTGGAGGGTGGATGAGAGATTGACACATAAGGATGTTGCAATAGAAAGATTGAGCCAAGTTGCACCATGCATGACATCTATGTGCTCATTGCTTTACACATATTTAGTTAAGTTTTTGAGAGTTGGTGTTCATGTGTTCGGTTTTGGAAGTTAGCAGGATGTGTCTTTTATTTATAGAAATTTGGGTTTTTTTATTTTTATTTTTATTTTTCCAATATACCAAAAGCTTATTCACCCTATGCTTCTAACTTTTTAGGGTTGTGAGTTTAAATCGAAACTTATGAAGGCTTGAACATGATCCAATGGCTTTAGGTTAAGCACGAATGTTTAATCTTAATTTGATAGTTTGATAAATCTTTAAAAGTAAAGATTGGTCTTGATTCTAATATAGTGTAATTTGGTTAGGCTATATTTTAATTTTTAATTGAGAATTTATATTGTGGAAACAAAACTCTACACGACAACCTTCGGGGACTTACGTATAGTAGATTCCTTCGGTTTGGATCCGTCTCGGTGGTGGTGTAAGGTCTAATCTCATCTTTCTAAGCCAAGAACAACTTATAAACACAAGAACCTGTTAGAGGGTCCACAAGGAAGGAAGGTCCGTGGATACGTATGAATACAAATCTCGTATGTAAATAGATATATCTCATGTAATAGTAACGTGTTCCCCTACCATCATAGGACTAGATGTCCATATACATGTGTCTCTCTAGACCATGGAGGGTTAGTGCTTACTAATATGTGGGGGGTGGGGGTCCTCATTAAGGTGGGTTAAATGTCCATGATAGTGGGGAAGAGTTTTTGACCAAGCCATCATAATAATGAGCTTAACTAATGCGGACCAAAACATGTTGGACTCGACCTAAAATGAATTAAGTCTAACTCTAAATTTCCGACTCATTTTTACTTCTTTCATCGTCTTAGATCTATAGTTTTCTACTTAATATACATAACTAATTATATAACAAATATTATTGTTAATTTTACCTTTAGAAATTTAGGCCGTTACAAGTTAATCGAGTCCCTTTGTCTCTTCATTCATATAACAGTTACTTTATCTAAGCATACAATATCCATTTTACCTCTTAAAATCATAATAATGGTCAACATCATATTTGACAATTAGGTATCCAGTTCACCACTTAGTCATCAATGGGGATATAACTTCCATTATAGGGTCCCGATGGTTGAGACACGCCTTTTAGTTATACTCGGTGATTCCTTAATTAGTCATCATAGACTTTTCTTCAATTGTTGACTTTTGGCCTAATACGCATATAACTTATAGTATAAGAAGTGTATTACATACCATGATGCATCATAACACCTTTTTTTATTTATTTATTTATTTTAATAGCAATTCATATATTTTTTAGGATAAATACACCACAACTTACGTTTTGCAATATTTGAACCCTAAATTTTTTCATTATGGGGTACACTAGTTAACCCATGATGCCCACTTAGGGACTCATGACACCTTATTTGACACTCCCATTTTGAATCTTCATGGCAAGACATTCAACGACCACTTCATTCTCAAAAGTCAGATGCCGTCGACCTTATTCTAATTCAGATGAACCATTATCAGTTATTTTTTTCCCTTTTATAACCTCAACGGTGTTGTTATGTTTGTGGCTACTCTTGTTCACTTGTCTCAAATATACAACATCCTTAGACATTAGTTACCATTTCTTAGTTCACCACTTCTTATAACCACTTATTGACTTTTTTTTAACTAATTAAGCCATTTACTGTTATAACACAACTCTTGTCACTAGCTACACTATAACACTACCATTATCTACTTGAAACTAAGCAGTTATGATTCTACGAACAAATCTCCCAAGACCAGCCGATCACTAATAACCAAATAGTATCAATAACAAGTCATCCCTACCTTCTTATGCCCTTTGTTTCCTTACATATATATAAACAATTCTATTTTACACCATGATATATAAATATTTCAGCAACCCTCACTTGTCTACCCACACACACCACACTTTTATACACTTCATACTATTTTTTTCTTTTTGATATAATAGTGATTATACTTGCATATTACAAAATACTACGAAACTAACCAAATATAGTTGTTAACACGCTGTACACATGTGCTCTTGTTACCTACTATATGGATGTTGGCTATTTTTTCAGTAGAGTTTACCCAATACTGGATGTTAGCGATAGTTTACACATTTGGTTATTAGAACTCTTGAATGGTTGGTTGCTCTGGTTTTTTAGAACTCTGGTTTTTGGCGCCTGGGTTGAGCACACTCTTCCTATACTCTACTAATAGCTATAATGTTGAGTGGGATTTTATGTATATTTGTGTGTTATGTCCACAAGATACTACTCATCTACACTGTAACACTAAGAAGATGGAGGCAATAATATTTCTCAAATTCATATTTCCCTTTGTTAATGTTTACTTTTCTTTAAAGTTTAGCCGCTCTAGGCCCAAAACCACTCTTGGCTAAAGCCCAGCCCCTATCGTTCATTCAATATTTTAAACTATTTCTACAGTAAAAGACACAAAGCTGGAATAGCTCAGTTGGTTAGATCGTGTGGCTGTTAACCACAAGGTCGCTTCTAGCATTTTTTTTCTTTCTTTTTGTAGTGTGATAATTTTCCTTTTTATCCATTATTATTAGAATTCTTTTTTGTTAATACTATTTATCAGATGGTTTCTATTAAATAACAAAAAAAAGTTCTTCAACCATTACTATTAAATTTTTTTTTTATTAACATTATTGTTATTCTTATTGTTATTATTGTTATGTTTTCTGAGTAAATAAACAAAAATACAAAAAATCCAAAAAATCTTATATGCAAAACACGGTTTAGCTTATAAAATGTTTTCTGTTTAGTTTCATATTGTATTATTGTATACTAATAACATGTTTATAAAGTTAATGAAAAATAATTATATAATATAATTATACAACAAACAACTTGAAATGCCGGATGCACTCAGATTATTACTGTTCATAAGATCCAACCTAGATGTGCCACGTGACAAGCTTTCCCCACTTTTTTTTTCAATTTAGTTCTACATAGTTTTTATACATTTTAGAGCACACACTAAACAAAGTAGTTAGTCACGCTGCCCAGTCCCACTCGTGCCTTGTTAGCACCATTTACGTTGTTGCTAAAAGTCACGTTTATATCTAGTTTTAACTTTCATAAAAGTTTGACGTTAGTTTTTTCAAAAGCTTACTTTCATTGACGTAATTTTTTTTGCATTTAACTCTTTCCACGATTTAGCGCACCGCAACGCGCTTAAAATATTTTGCTTATTCCTTTTACACGGCTTTAAAGTTCATTTTCGTGTTTTAACGTTCGTTTTTACAATTATACAACTTTTCAGTGCTTTCCGAGTATATCGTCACAACGTGTATTTTTATTTACGTTTCAAACCGTGCCGCAAAGGTTTCGATGTTTAGAACCGAGTTACCGCAATACGCCCTAGCCACAACGCACAGATAGACGCCAACTAGCTGTTAAATAAATAGCTATATTATATTGTAAGTGGTAATATTTAAGTTGAGGTTTGTATATACTATATTCAAGTCTATTATAAAAGCGGCAGACGTCCTTGTCATGTGTTTACATTTTGACATTTCGTGTTACTTGTTAAACCACATAAATACATGATGTCCATTTGTCACAATCTAATCCTTTATTTATGCACAAGCTTTTGTTGCCATCAACCCAAAAACAACTATTCATTCAAAAACATGGTTTTGAAAATAGGATAAATGACATGCTTGATCGGTCTAATCTTTTTTCAAAATCAAATAATATTATGGTAATTTAAAAAAAATAAAAATTATATTTTTAGAAGTATTTGGAGTTTCATAAAATACAAAAGAAATTTTAAGAAAATACTTATACTTATTACTTTTTTTAGAACGGCTAAAATACTTATACTTATTATAGATCTAAGGTATTAATATAATACAAATAAATTACATAAACTAGAGTTGTAATTTAAAGAAGAATAAACACTTAGGTGTATAAGAGAAAACCCTTTTAGCTATTGTTTGTAAACACTTAGCTCTAGAAAAGGTATATTGAAAACCAATCAACACTCCTCCCATGACCTCTCATACAAGTATACAACCTATTGAAGAGGAAACCCGAACTGTCAATATGAAAGCAATCGACACTAGCCTTGCAACACCATCCACCTATTAGGTCATGGGGTATACCACATATGAAAATAAAGTGTACGTCATGTAGACGTCATCTCACCACATAGAGTTTTCACATCACTTTCACACGGTAAAGGGTATACTTGTGTAAAAGTGAGTGGTGTGAGAATTAATAATTTTTATAAAATTTTATTAAGTGATGTGAGTAGTGTGAGAGAGGGGGTTCCACGCTCGTGAGAATTTTCACGGCTCCATCTTTCACGCCCCTTTCACATGGGAAGGTGGTGGTGTTTCACGTTCTTCATGGGCTTCCACGCCCACACCGGTTGATCTTAGTAAGGGCATGAGGTATGCTGTGCGTGAGTGGTATGAGTAAAAAGTGCACATCACATGGGTGTTACCTCACCGCCAACATTTTTCACACAACTCTCACATGGGAGGGGTATACCCGTATGAGTGTGAGTATTAATTATTTTTATAAAGTTTAATCAAATGATGTGAGTGTAGTGTGTGTGTGTGTGTGAGAGAGAGAGAGAGAGAGAGAGAGAAAGACTCACGCTCGTGAGAAATCTCACACCAAGGGCTTTACGCCATCATGGGGACGGTGTTTCACGCCTCCCCCCACCCACCCCCCCACGCCCTCTCACGGAAGGTATATCAGATACCCTAAACCTAGTTGTCTATTTTTGTCTTGTCCCCACTTGTCCGTCTTCTACTTTCTACAAGCCTTCTACATACTTTTGTGGTTTTAGCACACGCAATAAATCCACAATTGACTTCACCAGATCCCACTCAGATCCCAGTTCAATCAACAATATGGTTTACTGGTTTAACTCAGTTTATATGATTTGCCGGTTCATTTAACCCATGTTTAATAAACCGGCATGTTTCCTGATTAAAGTGGTTTAATTTTCAAAAATAAAAGATTCAAAGATGTTATAGGTTTCACTCATTATTCATATACTTTTAAAGAGTAACATCTAAAAAGAGAAACAATGACATAAGAATCCATGAGTGCATGACCCTTTATAAGTTATAACAAACAATGATTCAATTCGGATATTCTATAGTATAAAAGGACGTACATTTTACTTACCCTAAATAAATAAACAAATAAAATAACATGAGACTAAAAAGCTATTCTTTGGATTCTGAAACAGTCACCGGAGACTGAAACTCCGGCATACACATCCTCGGCAAAATATGAAGAGCCAAGATATCAAGTCCCGGAGGCGTTTCCACCACCCACAACATCGGTGGCGCCGCCACCACATCAACCACTACAATCCCCATCTCCTTTTCACTCACAACACACACTCTACCACCACCGGCGGCAATGCACTCCGCCCCCTTCAGCCTCTCATCCTCAACAACTTCCGACCAATTATCCCCATCCTCATTGTACCTTCTCAACACCCCTCTTGACTCATCCACCACATACATCGTCTCTTCATCCATCGCCGCCGTCGGACCCCTCCACCCACCCAACATCCCCTCCGGCATCTCCACCCACTCATCGGAATCAAGATTGTAAACAAACCCTTCTTTTGCATAATCACCCTTAACATTTACCATACAAAGCTTCCCTTTCCATCCAACTGCATCAATGGCTTCTCTACAAAGCTTTGAGTGCTTTAAAGATTGCATCTTTTCCCAATTCCCATTACCTTTTTCATCAAAAGATTCAATTTTTAGCTTCGAATTTTTCAAAGATTGAATCTTTTTCAAATTCCCATCTTGATTTTGATCTAAAGATTGAATATTTTTCCAATTCCCATCTGGGTTTTTATCCAAAGATTCAATTTTTATCTTTGAATATTTTAAAGATTGAATCTTTTTTAAATTCCCATTTGGTTTTTGATCTAAAGATTCAATTTTTCGGAACACCCATTTCTCGACGGAGCGAGCGACGGTCTCGGTGTAGTGAGAACCAATTCCGCTAGCGACAACCACCGTTTCTTGAAAAGCGCCGGCGGCGCACCACCGGCGTGGGGTTGAGAGTGGAGGACAGGATGACCATGTGTTGGATAAAGGGTTGAATATGAGAGGGTGTGAAAAGACGGGAACGGGTAGATTCCGGTGGGCGGAGGTGGCGGCGAGGAGGAGGAGGTTGCCGGAGACGGAAACCGATTGAATGGGTAAATTCCGGGACATGAACGACGGGTGTCGGTGGGAAAGGTGGTGGAGATATGGTGGTGGCGTTGGAGAGTCGATGGTGATCCATTTGGAAGAGATCGGATCAAAGGATGAAAGTTGGAGCATTTGGCCGCCGTCAACGGCGGCGGTTGTGGGTAGAGAAAGGGCGTAAAGTGACCGGAACGGCGGGAAGGTGACGGAGTAGATGAGGCGGCGCCATGACCGGCAAACGGAATACAAGGCGGTGGGAGAGATGAGAGATAAACAAAGTTGGGCTATGTGATCCGGCAGCCCTGGTAGCAGAGAGTGGTGATGGTCGTCGGAAATTCTACGGCGTTTGGCCTCGGGGTTAACGGTGGCGCGTGAGATGATTGTTTGATTGGCCATGTAATATGAGGTAGATGCAAAAAGATTTGTGATTGATGAAGCTTAAAAAGGTGTGGCTGTTTGATACTTTGCTAAAATGAAGACAAAAGTGATATTATTTATTTTTTAATAAATTATTTAAAAAAGCATTAGTTTTGTAGTAATTAAAGTTGTTATAGCCGGTCATTTATATTTATTAATAACAAAATTATAATTTTTGTCCTTTGTATTTATCTAAATTATGAAATAGGTTTTTTAATTTTTTTACTTTTACTTTCACTTATTATTCTTTATTTGAAAAGTTTTCTTGTATTTTGTCCTTTAATCTAACTGACGTTAAATTTTCAGTTAACTCACCTCATGTACACTGTACATGAGAGTATTTTAGTCTTTTTACCTATAAATGATAATTCTTATAATTTAATTAAGTTTTATAATGGTAATAAATTGTTTTATTTATTAAACAAAAATTTTAATACATATAAACCTAAATTTCTTTTCCGAAACAAATATCTGAACCTAACCTAAATACTTAAAAAAGCCCCCCACCACTTGTCATCTCCTTCCTCACACATGCAGTTGCACCAACAATGGCACCACCGTACTAGCACCACCGCAACTCCATCTCTACTTCGTCGACTCTCTCTCTCTCGTTCTTTTTCTGCAAGGAATTGGAGGGGTGCGCATCAAACGTTAGGAGGTTTCTAGCAGGTGGTGGAGGGTTGCACAGGGTGGAGAAGGAGTGAGGTGATGGCGGTCTTCAACAACATGATATATAGACATCGATGAAAATGGGGTGGGGATTTGGGAACCCTAGAAGGGGATGGTTTGACTGGGTTTCAGTTCCCTCTGATCTATTCACTCTAAACCATTCAAAATCTGAAAATCAAACCCTAGTTTCATGTGAGTTTTTTTTTGCCGGCGAACGGTTATTGAGGGATCCATACGATTTCATTGGACGGAAGTAATTTAATGCACGACAACTTCCCTGGTCAGTTAGATGCTATCAGTTTCGTGTGGGATCCATGTCTGGTGTTGAGCATGGATCCGAAGCCTCGTCTCCATGAGAGATTTGTCTATGTCGTCACTCAGCTCGGTCGCCCTGACAGTGTCCTCTAATTTTGACTTTCACCTCTAATTTTGACTTTTATGGGTGAAAGACTAAAATACCCTCATGTACACTGCACATGAGCTGAGTTAACTGAAAAATTTAACGCCAGTTAGATTGAAGGACAAAAAGTGAAGGAACTTTTCAAATAAAGGACAATAAGTGAAAGTCAAAAATTTAAATGATTTATTCTATAATTTGAATAATTATAAAGGACAAAAAAATGTAATTTAGTCTTTATTAATATAATAATTAAATATTATCAAACGTGTGTTTTTTACCACATGTTTGATTTGACAATTCGTACATAAACGTGAATAAAATTTATATTAGAGCATGAAAATTATACTTTTAGAAGATAAGTTGATTAATCTATTATAAAACTTTATTTTAGTTTTTTAATATTTAAAATTACAATTTGGGGAACGAATATTTCGATGAAAAAAGTTATAGGTAGGAGATCAAAAATAAAAGGCAAGAGTCGGATGTTGAATACGGAAAAAAAAGGACAAAACCTAACATGCCCCTAGATTTTCTTTTCTTTCTAGAATTAACTACAACATGCTGATTTATACGGTTATAACATTTAAAATTACAACTACAATTCAATATTTGTGATAGAGATAATTCCTTCCTGAATTAGATGTCGATTAAATTTTTTGATAAGATTCTAAAATATTACCAAAACATCCTACTGTTTGATAAAACAAAAGAGTCGAATAAACCCACCCACCCACCCACTATGTCTTCTCCCCACATCTTCATTAAACCCATTTCTCCCACAACACCTAGCCTTCACCACTGCCCCTCCAACTTGGCCACCACCATCTGATTATGTTGTTTTTGCGGCGAAAGGAGACGACCACAACCACCAAATCCGCATCTCCCACTAAATCCCACCCACCATCGAAGTTGTATTTCCGGTCCAGTAAAATTGAGAACTACATCGATGACACTCATTTTTAGCTCAGGTGTTAGCCGCGCTTGTTTTCGGATCTGGTGGTTGGCTGCATTGAAATCGACAATCACTGGATGGAAACCTGCAGGGACGATTTTCAGCCGAGCAAAAAACTCAGACTTTTAACGTGATGATAAGGGTTTGGTAGTTGATGTAGGCGGTGGTTGCTGATGTAGGTCGCGATGGATGCAGGTGGTCGTGGCTAGAAGTTGCATGTGGGATTTCAGGGGGGTGGTTGCTGGTGGTTTGACTAGGGTTGGTTTTTTGTTAAAATGGGCTATAGGAGATTGTGTAATCATATTTGGGGTTGTTCTCTCTAAGTTTATACATTTGGGGTTGTCTCTATTTGGATGGGCGACAGCTTCCCCACATTCTCACTCCAATCATTTGATGTGTCTTGTCAGTCAGTGAACCCAAAGCTGTCGCCCTTTGGAATGGCAGCAGCTTTCTTAATTGAATACACAAGTTTTCGTCATTCCAAATGGCAGCAGCTTTTGGTGTGTTGTCTAGTCAAACAGAAAGCTGAGATGAAGGTATGACTGGAAGCTGTCGCCATTCTAAAGTGCGACAGCTTTGGGTTCACTGACTGACCAGACACATCAAATGATTGGAGTGAGAATTTGGGGAAGCTGTCGCCCATCCAAATGGCGAAAACCCCAAATGTATAAACTTAGAGAGAACAACCTCAAATGTGATTACACAATCTCCTATAGCTCATTTTAGCAAAAAGACCGCTTGGTCCCCATTGTACACGCTTTTATTTAAAAAATTATATTGTTTTGTATTTAAACTTTTAATAAAAATGTCACGTTGAACTTGATCACAAGACTATAAATAAGCTTTTAATAAAACTTTTCTTTAATAACTTTTAAAATATAATGTTTTATAAAATTCTGAATGTACCGTTACGACGTGCTTATTTTTATCATCGTTTCGATATAAATTACATTCAAAATTGAGTTTTCGTAATAATGTACAAAGTCATCGAAGTTGCTTCAAAGTTTCGTTTTTTTATAGTTTTCATTTTTTTTTTCTGTTACAACCTTTAAAATATGATGTAATATAATAACTGGATTAATTGTTTTGACGTGCTTATTTTTATCAGTGTTTCGGTGTGAATTTTTTCCAGGGGGTGACCTAGTGAATAGATCGTCGAAACTGAGATTTACAAATTCTAACACCCCGTCGCAGCGTGTGGGGTTTCAAAACCTCGTTACTAATACAAAATTTATGTTTTTAAAATGAATCATATGTTAACACTTTCCTTAATCAAAATTTTCGAATTTCAGTAACGAAATTAAATAAATAATACAAACAGGTTCACTAAATTAGTCAATTTTGACGCATCTACAACATATTAATACTTTAAAGTACACAGTGAATTATTAAAACGACACAAAGAATGAAAAAAAATATTTCTACATAGATTTCTTTGGTAAAAGAATCCGAACCTAGTGGGAAAATCTTAAACATTTGAGATGGATATCTGACATCCAGGTATGAGATTAGGTATAAGATTATTTTTAAATTTTATTCAAGCATGAGACGAGCATGGTATTAGGTGATACCCATTTGATTACCCTAACTCGTTTATTCTCATCACAACCAAATATATTAAGACATTATATAATTTTAATTAATACATAGTATGTTGAAGTTGTTAAAAACTTAAAATTATTATAATTATAACTTTTAGAAAGTAGTTGAATATTTTATATTTCAAATCAATTTTGTATATGAATTTAAGATCAGATTTCGAGTGATTGGCATTCTAATAGGTAATTTTTAATCAGATAAGATCGTAAACCGATATACCTGATACCTGTATATAACCAATGAACCAAACAAGTGAGTGTAATGATAACGGCAATTATATAGGATTGGGTATTAGACATAGTTTTATAATCGTATATGAAATTGAGATAACCAAAAGCCGTCTGATACCCGATCCCGTCATCCCTAGATCCTCTCTAAACATCAACCATACTAAAACAATATAAACATCTATTTTAAGACCTAAAAAGCCACCGATTCATCAAAATATGGAAATTTCAATAAAAAGAATTATATTTTCTTTTTTAAGATTCTCTAGATAATGATAAAGTTAGATATGAGTCCCAAAATGGAAACCTATATAATGAGGCATTATGTTGACCACATGAGTCTTGGGACCTAAAGCATTCAAAAGTTTATGCATCACTTAAATTAGGGTTTGGTTTGGTTGGACTTGGACCTTTTGGCCATCACTTATTCATTGTCCCATTGGAATAGAGTTAATGCAAAAAGGTGTACGAATGGTTGTTTAATTATAAATATATAATGACCCTAGATATAGATACATGCATTCATTCATTGTATCTATAGGTTTTCTGTCCATCAAGTTCAACTTTTTTCCAACGCGTCCTTTACCCATTCAAACCGAAGAACATACGTGCCTTTCTCGTTTAACGTTTAACGTGTATTTCCGGGTTTTACCACCGGTGGGCTTTCGATCGGGTGAGTTTTCCCCGAAACTGGAGATAACTTGGGGCGCTTAAGGGCTCCGTACGGCTGGGTTGGGCCAACTGGCGGTCACCTTTTGCCAATGGGACACCTCGTACGGAGTACCTAGGCAATTATCTGTTTATTGGCCGTTAAAAAAAACATTTATTTTGATTTAGTCACAAAATATATAAAATAAATAAATAATTCATAAACTAACCATTTTTCACAAATTAGTAATGACTTATGTGACAAGTTCGCGTATATAATTAATTAGGTTAGAAAATCCGTGTATTACATACACATATTAAATAAATGAAATATCAAATGGTTAATAATAAGCGAAAATAATAAAAGAAATAGATTAGAAAGAAAACATTAAGTTTTTTTAGAACGGCTCATAATCTATTCCTGTTAAATATTAAATAGTTGAATAAAGAAAATATTAAATAGTTGATAAAAAATAAGCGGAAAAAAGAATTTTGAGCTCATAGAATTGTGACACGTTACACAACCAATTATTTATTTATTAGGTATAGATATTGAAAGATGGAAATACATTTTGAGAATACGCGGTTCTAATAATCGGTTATGCTAATGTGATTCTCTTACGTATTAGTATATGAAGATGGAGAGTTATACTTAGATACAATGTTTTCAGAACATGACCATATGTATAGTTGAACCGCTTTTATTTGAACCCATCGGGCAGATGAATTGGACCGGAAATTCAAAGTTTTTTTTTTGGTATTATTTTATTCAAAATCTTATTTCTGGATAATTTAATATTTTAAGTTGTATATTTTTATTATTTAAACCATGTCATTAAAATTGTAAATTTACATAAAATAAAATAAAAAAACATTTTTGTATTTTGTATCTATATAAATAGTTTTAATTTTTATATTATTTATGACATCATCCAGTTGTTAAATCAGGTCCAACCAATGGACCTCTAAGACGGCCGGTTCGATATCCAGTCCGTTTAAAAAAACACTGTTTAGATATGCATAAATCAAAAAGTTTTTCAAGTAATTATATTATCTGCAGTATGATGCATTTGGAAGTTAAGAAACAAAGTAATTTTTGGAGGGAGAAAAACATCCTTCAAATGGTTATGCGAAGATCTCAAATGCACAAGTTTTCTTTGGGCAAAAAATAGGAGAGGAATTATAGTTAAAGACTGGAAAAGCTTGTGGTACTAATATGTAATTTGTTCCTGTTGGTTTGTTTTGTTTTGTTTTTTCAGTTCTGTATGGCCTTGGTTTTTTGCTAGATTCTTTCTAGCTTGTTTTTAATATAGTCTGCATTTAAAAAAAAAAAGATTCAACGTATCATTAAAGTTCAAGTGTTTAACTCTAAAAGTTAGGTATGAAGGGTTCTCTTCTCGTGATCACAATTCACATGGGTCATATATGTATATTAAATCTTTTTTGGTTGTACACATTTCATCATAGGTTACAATAAAGAATTATGTATAATAGAAAAGAAAAAATAAATAACTTGATTGGCAAACCAGAAAAAAGATTGTTCTCACATGAATACAAATGTATGATTTATCAACCAAATAAAATTACTACTTAGGTAAGATTATAAGTATTGAGAAAGTCAAAAGGACCAAAGTCGAAAGTTTGTTTTCTAATACATTTAAGCTACTAAATTAATACATTAAGAGCAAATATATGATTTTTTGTGATCATAGATTCATAGCTTGTTTACAAAATACATATAACATGCATTTTTTTAATGAAACAAAAATTGTTTCTGAGTTAAAACAATTTAACCGGATGATGTCTGCCCCTTCCCCCCCCCCCCCCCCAATAGGGGTACCTACGTTGTAAAAATAGGGGCAGCCGCCCTTCATGGACTTTTTTTGTGTTATATACGCGTTACGATCGCTTTCCGTGAATAAAATATTAGTGTTATATACACGTTATATATCGCTAGTAAAACCGATACCAAAAACTTTTGACCCCCTGAAAAAAATTTCTGAGCCCACCACCGATCTGCCCCTGTGCACTCTACCCCATCTTATCAGCCATACACCATGGATAGAAGACTTAGGACTAACATTACCAATAACAAGATCCACAGTAAATAACAGAACAATTATTTGTACAGACTTTGAAGTTCAAGTCTTACCAATTATTGAATGTACGTGGAAGTAAATCGAACTAGATCGTATCTCAAACGGTTTTTTCCTGTTTTATGTTCTCATCTTCGCCGGTCTGTGAAGTTTGACTTTCTTCTTTGACTTTGACCTCACTAGTCAAAGCGGTTTCGGTTGGTTTCATACCATCTGTTTCTGTTTCAGATGGGGCGGATCCCACCTGCCCTTTGATGTCTGAGCATCTGGAGATGACTTGTTCAAGCTCATCATGCAGATTTAAAGCTTCAAAAAGAAGTATATCATCATCTGTAGTAGTTTCTGCTATTCTTTGAACCACAGGCAGAGATTCCTTGCACTTTTCCAACATGCTGACCGTTAGCTCATCCTGCACATCGAATCAAACGGGTTAAAAGTAGCCCAAAGTGTATTTATAATGCATAAAACATTATTGTGTTCTGGGTCGGCCCGACCCGACCCATACAAAAATTTCCCATTTTGTCTGCCAGCCAACTTATCCGACCCACACATTTTGCCGCCTCATATAACGTAAAGAAATAGACGCACAGTCGCGCACACACACAATTTTATATGTGTGTGTAACCATGTATAGAGGGGTGTTCATTTTTGAACCAATAATATGTTGAGAGAACACATATTACATAATATATTTTTGACACGATAATATCCCGATACTGTTAGGATTTTTGGAAAAAAAGTGTTTCAGGTCAACCCAACCAAACTCGTACACAAAACAAACCATTTTGACTAGTTAACTAGCCCACCCATTTCATCACCTATAACATACACTTCAAAATTTAACATAAATATGATAAATTTTGTCTAAATGACAATTGACTCAAAGATCTTACATTAATCGGTATGGGATCCATTCCTGAATCAAGTATGCTTGATAAAAGGTCAACACTATTTCTACCAACCAACAGCAGTTCTTTCTTTTGTTCGACTGATTGAACACCGTAAGCATATGGAATGGTATCGTTTTCTAAACCCATTAAATCAATATCCGGCAACGGGTATCTATCAGGGACTGACATAGGTTGTTGATAAACCTGTGACTCCATTGATTGATACCCAGGGCCCGGGTTTCCAGCCTGTGATCCTGCAGGTATCCCAGTGGTCTTCAGGTTCTGCAATATAAATATGCATATGTTCAATTACATTTTTACATGTTCAAAGGAGCAAAAAATTCACTGGACGGTCTATTTTTTTTAACAGAGTCTAATTAATATTTAATAAGGGCGCAGATTATTTCCTGATCTTATTTCTTAGGGCATCATTATAGACTTTGGTATTTGGATTGTATTTGACTACTTCCATTGGTTTATTAGGTCAAAAGTTGCAATTATTGTGGGATGGAGGTTGCAGTCTAATAAATAATAATGTAGATGCTTGGATGCTTTCTTGATGATAAAAAGGTATATCATACAAAATACAATGACCTACAGAAAATATTATATTCCAAATTCCTTTATTTTTTTCGAACTTCACAAACATCCAATTCACCCAGACAAAAAATAAAGCAATAGACCGGCAGTGATACGAGGTTTGAAAATTGACACATACCATGGATCTTCGTTCATAAGTCCTATGTTTATCTTGTGATAAATTGGTTAAATAACTTGTAAATGGGTTGGTGGGTCGCCTTGTTTAATTAAAAGGGTTAAACAGGTTGACCCGAACATGACCCGTTTAATGAAACACGTCAACCCAAACACAACCCAATTATTAAACAGGTAGATATGACAACCCAAAACTTGATTACTTTCGTGCTGTGTTTCGGGTCATAACCCAATTATTTATGGTGCTTAATTTGTCTTCATCTATTAAAACAACTGAATAAAATCTAAAAGTTTAAAACCAGCTTTAATCAAATATAAATCACATAATATAAAAAACAAATAAGCTGTGAAACAGATAATGAAAAAAAGGATTCACCATGTGAGTTTGCCGGAAAACAGGCAAATACATAAGCTCCTCCGATTCGCCCCAAGCCCTAATCAACTGCACCGCCTTCATTCTATTCCGTTGATCAGTCCGACCATCCTGAATCATCGCCACCATATCATCAAGCACCTTCTCCGACGCCACTTCAGAAAAAACCTTATCACAGTTCGACGTACACGCCTCCAACAGATCCAGGCTCAACCTCTGACTAACGGTGCTTTTGGTCGAACAAATCTTCTTCTTAATCGCTTTCACAATCTCCGTTCCGTTAAACTCCTCACCGTTAATCATGGCGCAGATTCTCAAATTCAACCCCCAATTAGGCTCCTCCATCGTCTCCAACGTCGCCTCATCGACGATCTTAGACTCCGGCGTCGGAGCTTGTAAGATCTCCTTCATCTTCGTGCCGACCAGACGACTCATCTGAACGCCGCCGGTCATCAATCGCTCGCCGAAGGAAGATGACGCCAGTTTGAATTTGTCAAGTTTATCCATGGTTGATTGGGGAAAATCAAAATCGGAATAGTAGATTATTAAGCCCTAATTAATAAGAGTTTGGTAGTGTGAAAGGGAAAGGGAAAGGGAAAGGGAAAGTGAAATTGGTGTGTGATACGCCTACGCGTGGCGGTTTATTTGCAGGTCGTCGATTGATTGATGTGTTGTCGGTCTCCGGCACCATATGTTCACCACGCAACCAATTGAAAGAAAGTCATGGCGTATGTTTGAATTACCAAATTTATATATCAAGAGGAACATAATTTTTAGTACAATAAAGTTTGACGAGACCTTCTCTTTTGTTATTTGGGTAGGAAAAATACCCTGAATAATGAATTTGTGTCTTAGAACTTTGTGAAATTACCGTTTGAACCTATGAATTAGAAGGAATCGATTTTCAGGGATTAATTTTTAATCAGGAAGGAAAATGACAACGTTTTATTAAGCTAAAAGATGTGAAAAGTCTTAATTACTCTTATTTGGATGTCACATGAGTAATTTTTCGTTAAAAGTTAATTGATATTAACGTCAGGGGTCAAATGTGTAACCTGATATCAAGGGTTTGAGCTAAATTGATAAGTTTTCAATCATGAGGACCAAACATGCAATTTGATCAAACCAGATAGGACATTTGTGCAAATAAATTTAATAAAATTATTTAACATTGAGAATTATTAGGAGACTCAATTAGAACCACATCTCCCCCTATATTTTGTAAACTAGCAAAACTTACCACTCAACTTTACAAAATGTCACTTTTAATAACTTTCTGTTATCGTGTTAATCCATTAAACTAGTCAAAATTAATCCAAATCATTATTTTTTTTTAAATAACATCATTACACGAATACAACTTCATGTTATTTTTTGAATTTTAATAAATTTGCAAGTTTATGGGCATTTACACTAGGTGTAAACTTATTTACATTTGCGAATTTAAAATAAAAAAAACATAACGTTGTGTCGATGTAATACTATTATATAATTTTTTTTATCTAGATTGATTTTGATAACATTAATTAAATTAACATAATAACAATAAGTTAATGATAAAACATTACCGTATATATACTCAGGTATATAAACCGTAAACACATGTGAAGTTAAAGAACATGTTGTATTATATGGGTCACTGCCTGGGTAAGGTCGAATCTTGTTGGATGTCAATTTCTTACGTCACCTTCATCTTATTAACACAAAAGTTTTTCAACTTTTAGCTTTTATTAATCATGATTTGTTTATAAATAATAATTAATTAATTAACCAACACCAAATCAATATTCAATTAAATCGCCAACAAACCCTGCAACTATATTGACCCACCAATTTAACCCCTTTCCCCTCTTCCCCCTTCATCTCGTTGATTCTCATGAATCACTCTGCAACTGTTGCCCAAAATTCACACACTCAGATGGATATTTCTTCTTAAATCTCATTCATTTGTGCGTTTGATCCAGATCTGTTTGTTATCGGTGTACTCGCACCACTACAAATACAAACATTAGGTTTGTTCCGAATTTTGTCGTTTTATGTGTAATTGAATTATTTCTCGTTGTTCGGAACATTAATTTGACGGAAACCAGTAGGTTCTTGTAATTAGCATTAATTTGGGATTTTTTTTGGTACAAAATTTGGCATCTAGAGTCTACAGGATTGTAATTTTGTTTTTGTTGCACACCAGGTGTTCGATGAATTGTCTGATACTTTGATTCTGGTGCAATCATTAACATTGAAGATAGAATGGTTATAAATTGTGTAGATTTTACATGAGTTACATGCATATTACAAGGTTTGTAGGTTTAGAGACTCATAGATGAGTGCATAACAATCTTTCTGATCTGGATGCTGAATATATCGATATCTAGTGACAAAAAGTTTCTTAATTTTCTACAGATTGATAGTTAAAGTTTACAACTTAATAGTTTGTTCTTATGTATGTTTTCCTTATCTAGAGGAAGTTATGGATTTTGATTTTTCTTTTGTGTAGCTATGCAAGCAGGGATGGGTATAGAAAAGGTTTTGAAAAGCGTAAGCAACAGCTTTTCTCGGTTCATTCATCTTGTCGCATTCGGTGCCCCGAAGAACCTGCCATGTCAGCAGGACTATAAATATGTTGCTAATTCACTAAAGCTTTTTAAACGGATACTTGATAACATTGATGAATCCTGCATACATTCGGATGAAATGCTGTGTAAGGATTTTGAAGAGCTTGATGTAGCTGTAAATGAGGCCCGGGAGTTCATTGAGAATTGGAGCTTTCACATGAGCAAAATTTATGGGGTGTGTATGTTCTTTCTTAGAATGGCATGGTAGATCATTTAATGTTGACAGAGAAAATGAAGGCGTTAATTATTTTTATTTATTGAATTTTTCCAGGTTGTGCAAAGCAAACATCTTATTTCAAAAATTCAAAGAGATTCAATCAAGATTTGTGAAAACGTATACAGGTCATTGGAGTCTTCATCATCAACTACATCTACTTCCACTTTGGCTGATATTCAGGTATGCTTGAGGTTGGAATCCAGATCCTTTTGATGGACAGAAAGCACAAATCTTTAGATACAAATAATATATTTTAGATATGCAATGAGTCTTTTATGCAGGATAGAAATCATAAAAACACACAGATACATCGTGCTTTACATCAAAAGTGAAACGGAATGAAAACATAAAAGTCTTCAATATTGTTAGGACCGCAGGAATAATCTTAGTGTTTTACTGTTTTTATAATGTTGGTTCTGTTCACAGTCCATGACCACATTATATTGTCCATTTTTCAGCATTTTATGGAGGAATTAAATAATTTGAAGTCGGAAATTGCAGCAGAGAAGTTGGAAGAAACCCTAAACTTCATAAATGAACAAAAGGTTCCACCATACGAACTTATAATGGAAATCATAGAATTGCTTCAGTTATCATCAGGTCATGAACTGCTAAAAGAAAGCCTTGCAGTTGAAAAGGAGTATATTAAGATTAACCAACCAAATCAAATTGATTATATCTCTGATCTTGTTTTTCATATAAGGGAAACCATGGTTAATCTTGAGAGCTTCAAAGCTATTAATGGTGTTTCAGTTCCTTCATATTTCATCTGCCCGCTGACCCTGCAACTCATGTTTGACCCTGTGATCGTGTCAACTGGTCAAACCTATGAACGGGATTCGATCCAGAAATGGCTTAATAACGGGCTTTTGAGATGCCCAGTAACCCGTCAAACACTTTCACACAAGAACCTCATCCCGAATTACACGGTCAAAGGTTTGATATCAAATTGGTGTGAGGAACACAATATAAAAGTTGACCGTCCTGATAAGTCGTCACCAGAAGATCAAATAGTTAGCAGTTTGACAATTGAAAATGGGTTTGACCGACTGAGTTTTCAAAAGTCAAACCATCGGTCAACCGAAGAGTCACGTACTCATAGCAGGAGTGAATCTACTTCAACGGCTGTTTCCAGTTCTGAACATTTATGTGAATTGTCTGGAGAAATAGTTTCTGATTCCGGGGTTTCACCGTTGCCACCTGGAAACCAGTTTCATAGTTCTAATTCCGTGAATGAAACAATTAATCCTAATGGCGGAAATCGTAATTACCCCAGAACTGTTTCACTTCCACCCGATTCTTCCTCAAACGATTCAACAACATTTTCTTATGTGAAAGAACTTGTAAACGAACTCAAATCTTCCTCAATTGAAACCCAAACGAAAGCTGCTGAAGAAATACGGTTTCTTGCTAAAAATAATATGGAAAACCGAATCTTGATTGGGCAATCTGGAGCCATTCAACCTCTTGTTTCCTTATTACATTCCAATCAAAAGCTTACTCAAGAACATGCGGTTACTGCTCTTTTGAATTTGTCAATAAACGGAAACATAAAGTCAATGATTGCTGAATCAGGTGCCGTTGAACCATTAATCCATGTTTTAGAAACGGGAAACACGTGTGCTAAAGAAAACGCAGCAGCAGCGTTATTTAGTCTCTCTTTATTAGAAGAATACCGGGTCAAAATTGGTCAATCCGGTGCGGTAAAACCGTTGGTTGACCTTTTAGGATCCGGTACCCTAAGAGGGAAAAAAGACGCAGCTACTGCATTGTTTAATTTATCGATTTTTCATGAGAATAAAGCTCGGATAATACAAGCAGGGGCGGTTAAGTATCTTGTGGAATTAATGGATCCTGAAACACAAATGGTTGATAAAGCGGTTGCTTTACTTTCAAATCTAGCTAGTGTACCTGAGGGCTGTTTAGTAATTGCACGGGAAGGAGGGATACCATTGTTGGTAGAGGTTGTTGAAACGGGTTCTCAAAGGGGTAAAGAGAATGCTACTTCCATACTTTTACAACTTTGTCTAAATAGTCCTAAATTTTGTCGGTTGGTTCTTCAAGAAGGAGCGGTCCCACCCCTAGTTGCTTTGTCCCAATCTGGAACATCACGGGCCAAGGAGAAGGTAGAATGTTGTGACTTTTACTTAAAACATGTTTTGACCCATTTGAGATAAAACAAAGCTGGAATTGACCCGTTTAGAGGTAAAATGGGTTGAAATGGCCACATCTGATATTATTGTTCATTGATTGACTAAAATCAAGATACTTTCTAGAGGTGGCAAGATGCAAGGGTCAGGCGGGTAGGTGGGTTGGGTAATCTCGGCTCGTTTAACTGAAGAGAGCTCGAGTCGTTTAGAGCTCAATTTCTAAAGCTCATAATTTTATATATAATAGTAATTGTTATATAAATAAACATTTAATACATAAAAATTATATAAATAAAAGACTCTTTTAGGCCCGCGAGTCTGCTCGAGCTTGATACCTGAAGCTCGGGCTTGAGCTCGTTTATTTAATGAGCCTCAATTTAATCTCGGCTCGATTTGAGTTTTTCGCAAGTCGATCTCGAGTGGCTCATGAGCGGCTCAACTCGTTTACATCCTTACCCGTAATTAACTTTTATTAGGAGGCTTTATGCATTAAAGGTAGACTTTGGGTGACTTTCAACCATTTGAGCTCTTCCCCAATTCAGCTAACTTCTTTTATTTGATACATCTAAGATAAAATACAACCCAAATCAACTCATTTTTAAATTTTAAGTAAATCTGTCAAAATTTCCACTTGTGAGTCAGTTTAGATATGTCCTGATTGTAACGTGTTTGCTTGATTATTAAAGCAGGCACAACAACTTCTGAGTCATTTTCGCAGTCAGCGTGAAAATGCTTCTGGGAGAGGGAAATCTTGAGAAACAAAAGATGTTTCAACCCCTGTAAGTTTATCTAAAAATAGCTCTGTTTTTTATTTGGATAATGTAACGCCTTTGTTGATCGATTTCATTGTTTTTTTTTCCTCTCAGGAGCGGTTCTTCATTAATTTATCTGTAAAGTGTGAAGATTTGATATCAAAAGACTTCAATGGAGACATGAAAGTGAAGGTAAAGGTCAGTTTCAGGCTTGTTGTTAGTTCAAAAGAGTGATTTTTTATTTGTTATTTTGTTTTGTGGATTCTTGTATTAATTTTCTGTAGCTTGTAAAAAGAAGGAATGAAGAAAACACAACGAATCTATGATTTGAATTGAATGATTCGATTCAGGGAGAGCAATGCTCCGTTTTTGTGTTGGACAATATTCTCTTTCCTTAGTGTAAGATATCTTGTTAGGCTCGTGCGAAAGTCCCTAAAGACAGGTTAGCCCGTTTAGGGATCGGGGACAGGTGTTTCTGGCCCTGAGTGGTTAATGACAGACTGACGGATAGAATATCAATAGGACAAAGCATTGAGCCCGATTATCATGTCTAGGACTGTACAGAACTTGTTAAAAGAGGGCCGGGGCAATAGAGAGGAGACTTGAAGGACCAAGTAGTTGAGTGTGCAGAACTTGATATACATTGAAGTAACGGTCATAGGGTTATGTGTGGGGGGTTGAAATTGAAAAGCTGGCGGTTTGGGCCGGGTTATGTGTGGGGGGTTGAAATTGAAGAGCTGTCGGTTTGGCCCGCGATCAAGCTCTGACGTGAAAGTATGGGTTATATGAGAAGTTATGTGCTAAAGGTTTGGTATTGTGTACATACCTTGGGAGTTAATGTTGTATTCACCGCGGTAAATATTGAAATAGTTGGCTGTATTTAGTTATTCCTACCAAGCCTTGTGGTGATGATGAATGTTCAGTTACCTTTTGTTAGGATCTTTTGTGTGTAGGATTCTGTTTTCACGGGATTATCTTTCAAACTCCAGCGCGGCACACAAGGTCTTCCTTGGGCAACCATTTCATCTTGTTTATGATTAGGTTCACTGGTTTCTTCCTGCCTTAGACTCATTAAGGGGCGGTCCTAGCTCCCGACTAGTGTTACACAGAATATACCACCACCCATTTGTAAGACTTACCTTGACCACTGAGGCTCTTCATGATGAGACAATAGGAGTAGTCAGTAAACCGAAACGTTTCAACACTATTTGAGTAGATACGATCTTCTACATTTGGTCCGTCACATTATGCTATGTTACCACCGTAAGCTGTTAGCCATCCACCTGAACGTGGTTCGGATGGCTGAACATGGTTCGATGAAAAATCTCGGTCCAGATGAATAAACATGGTCCGGATTAGAGGTAGGTGATCCGGACATGACTTTTGTCACAAAAGTGTAGTCCGAATGGCTGCAAAAATGATCCGGGTATGACCTCCGTCATCAATATAGAATCATGAAAAAAGATAAAGTTGAGCCGCAACTGCGTTGAACATAACAGAACCGGGAATACTTGATCCCGTAGTCGATTCTAATACTTGATACCGTTCTCAATCTGGTCTGGTTCCAGTCCGAAACGGGTTCTTTATTTGGGAGAATATCATATATACCCTTATAAACATGGGTAAATATCATATATACCCAACCAAAACTAAAAATATCATATATACCCAATTTAAATGATATTATTACTTTATGACCATTCTACCCCAAAACTAAAAATCTCATATTGTGGCATTATATAGTTGTTATAAAAGAAAACGAGTTCTTCTATATACGATGTATAAATGTTATAAAAGAAAATTGATAAAAGTATAAAAGAAAGCGAACAAGTTAAATATAACATTTTAAGAAAAAATATTGTTTGTGGGTAAATAACATTTAAAGTTAAAAAATGGGTAAATATGAAATTTTAAAGTTTTTAAAAAGTAAGGGTAAGATAGTCATTTTTAAATTGTTTTTAATGAAATGGGTATATATGATATTTTTACATGTTTCTAAGGGTGTATATGATATTTTTAATTTTGGTTGGGTATATATATGATATTTTCCAACTTTGTAGGGGTATATAAGAAATTGTCCCTATTTATTTCAATGAACTACGTGTTGTGTTAGACTGTTCGGTTTTGGTATGGATTATAAGGAAACCAAATTCAACTTCGTATGGGTTACCCAACCAACCGATACTAGGCTGGTACTATGTATCTGGGCCTGCCTGGAATGGATTTTTAAGTAAGGTTGGATTTGAGTCATGGGCCTAAAGCGAAACCAAATTGTACGATTGTTTTGTCTGAAAAGGAGACTCATCACGGGTCAATGACAACTCGAATATTGTATTAACGAGTAAGGGTAACTCGCACATTGCTGAGGGGGTGTTAGAATTTGTAACGCTCGGTTTCGACAATCCGTACACTGATATTAACCCATTGGAAAATTAAATTAGAAACACTGATAAAAATAAGCACGTAAGAAAAGCGGTACCCGGAAGCGGCTTTGACATCTTGTACGTTCGTGCTTAGATGTCTTGTACATTTAAATGAAAATTCAGTTTCGAATGAGATTTATATCTGAACGTATAAGTGCATCGCAACGGTGTCTTCAAAATTCTATAAAACATTATATATGAAAAGAAACAAAGTCTTTTAGAATACCTAAAATAATTAAAAACGTACATTAAATAAAAAAAATTAAAAAAAGAGAAACTTTTATAAAAATGGAACCAACTTTCACAATTATTCCAGTTAGGTCACTGAATCTTTTTTTTTTGTGTCGATTTAGTCACTCAACATTTAGAGAATGTGTTAATTTTATATGATTGGCTTGTTTAAGAGGTTAAAGTGATATAACATGACATTTTTTAATTCTTCTTTAAAAAAAATCCTATATATTAGAAACATACATGATTACTAAAATTTTAATTATATAATAAAATTTTGAAACCTACTAAATTTTTTTAAAATTAACAGTAGGTTCAAAATAATTTGGACTTTTTGAAACAATAAGTTTTGAATATGAATGTTTCTTTTTGGAAAAGTATGTTTGGGAACATGAATTTTCGAACCTACCGTTAATTTTTGAAAATTTTAGTAGGTTTCAAAATTTTATTATTAATTAAATATTTAGTAATTAGGTATGTTTCTAATGTATAGGATTTTAAAAAAAGAAAAATAAAAAAATGCCACATCAGCATATATGTCAATCATATAGGATTAGCACATTACCTACAAATAGAGTGACTAAACCGAGACAAAAGAAGATTGAGTGAATTAATTAGAACAGCTGTGAACGTTAGTTACATTTCTATGAACTTTTCCTTAAAAAAAACAAAAACTAATCCAAAATTGGGAGGAAACTAGAACGGGGGAGTGGGAACCCCACCTCGCATGTAAACATTTGACTTACCAACCATTGGAACGTGACCCCTGTGACTCTTGGCCTATGAGCCTGTGACTGTACGCTTACAAGATGACACAAATTTAGTCATTTATGTATGACTTATGATGTATATTTTATGTATGTATGATTTTATAAAGGTTTATATGTTTTATGCTTGTAAATGAATCATTTTTTACATGTTTATGTAAATAAAAGCTCACTCAACGTAACTGACTTTTAGTATGCATATCGGATTAAGTATAGGTTTTGTTGAAGGCTTAAGGTGGTGCTTGGTTCAAGGCGAAGGACTACTCCCAGATGGAAAGAACTTGGCATTTGTTTTATGAACTTTATGTCTATGGATTTAAGACAATTTAGGTAATGGGTGTACATGTACTACGTTTCGCTGTTTATGATATTAGATATTTTTGGTTTAAGAACTATGTGTGCTATGATGTATCAACTGTGAGACCTCTCGGGTTTGGCCTTACAGTGAGTGTGTGAGTTTGTCGTTATAAAACCAAAAACAACCATTACAACACTACAATTTTTCATATAAACTGCTGGTTTATAACAAGTTATCTTTATTCAATACATGAGTTTTAAACTAGTATATTTATAAAAAAAAGATAACTAATTGTTTACAAAAGAATGTAAGATAAAAAGAAAATATTTAAATTATTTTACAAACAACCTGATAATATGTTTTTTTTATGTATGATAAAATATAAAATATAATCTTGTCTTTTAACATATATACAGTACGTGAAAACATTAAATTTTTATTTAAGTTTTTTTTATTATTTAAATAATTTAAGCAACAACTTCTGTTTACCATTCTCCAACCAACAGGTCAGAGATGTTTGATTTCTTTGCCTCAATTGTTAAAACCTTAAACAGTTATGACCTCAAAAATCATGAAAATGGTTTAATTTCTTTCATGCTAATATAAATTAATGTTTTCTAAATTTAGCATACAACACAAAATAAAGTAATCGTATTCGCTTATCTGATTAAAATTGCTTACAAAATGTAATTTTTTTCCCGAATATATAGTTACGACGTGTTTATTCTTATCAATGTTTCGATATAAATTTTATTCATAACCGTGAAATTACATATTTGATATTTTGGTTACAAAAGTGTGTCTTATGTATAATTAAACCTATTACTTATTTAAAAAGAACATAATTTTTCTCTCATGTATCATGAAGGAAATAATTTTTAAAAGATTGTTAATTAATCTTTTGAAATGATTGAAGTAAACCTTATAAAGTTTTAGGGGAAAAATACGAAAATGGACATTTGATCAAAAAAATACTTAAAAATGGACATCTTTATTTAGCCTACTGTTTCATGGACATTGTTCTTACGAAAAGGTAAAGACGGCTAAACTAGCCGGCTAAAATTTCCGTGCCAACATTCCATTTGTCAGAGTACGAGCCAATATGAATGTGACACGTGGCAGACTTAGCCGTCTAATAGACGGCTATAGCCGTCTAAATAAACAGTTTTAGCCTTTAGCCGTCTAAATAAACAATTATAGCCGTCTATTAGAAGGCTAAGCCTCCGAAAATTTTCAAAAAATGTTTTCGGAGGCTAAGCCGTCTAATAGACGGCTATAACCGTTAATTTATACGGCTAAAGGCTATAACTGTTTATTTAGACGGCTAAGCCTGCCACGTGTCGTCATATTATTGGTTCGTACTCTGACAAATGGAATTTTGGCACAGAATTTTTAGCCGGCTAGCTTAGCCGTTTTTAACCGGCTGTCATGACTAATGTTCATGAAACAGTAGACTAAATAACGATATTCATTTTTGAGTATTTTCTTAATCAAATGTCCATTTTCGTATTTTTTCCAAGTTTTAGTCCAATTTCTTCTTGACTTTTAGAACTCCAGCTGTTTTTTGCTTCACAATTTCAGATCTTTAGCGAAAATAATTACAATTACATATTTATTTTCTATCACATATATAGTGACTAAAGTACACAACTTGAACAATGTTAATACAAATATACAATCAAAAACTTGATAAAGAAGAACGCACAAATTTAGCATAATCCTAGTCACATTATATTCATCATATAACATTTTAAAAATGTTTCAAAATTTTAGATCATAGGATATTTTACAAGTACAGGGTATCATTCTAAGATGAGGTTAGTAAAGGTCAGACCATAAAAAGCCTTTGCGCCATTCTTCGGCATTAGCGGCTACAAGGTCCCCAAGCATTCAACCACCATCTTATAATTCTACTCTGTCCTTAACCTGTCTAAACTCTATTTTAAAATATTTTCAAAAACGTTTCCAATTTTATACTCTTTTTTTAGTGTTCAAGTTATCATGGCATATCAACACTTAAAAACTTAGCCTCTGAAAGAGGCAATCATAAGAAATTAAATAAATTTAAAATTTTACCAGTAATTCTGGGGTGGTAACACCAAGCTTGTAACTTCAAACTTCAACTATTATTTAAGAAAGATTGTATACAAGAGTGAGAGAAAATTGCAGATTATCTGCGGGGTGTTTTTTTACAATGAGAAGGGATCCCCTTATATAGATGGGGAGGAAAAGTAAACAAACAAAATACACATCCTATTGTGGGACCTATATGACACATTTGTCAAAAAGAAAACAGTATGACACATTTGTCAAAAAGAAAAACAGTAAAGATCAATAATTTGAGTCTTCTTTTGATAAAGTGATTGATTCTGGCAATTTTGAGGCCAGCTATTTATGACTTTGTCGGCCACTCCATCTATTATTGGAGTCTTTTGACACGATTTCGTCTTTGCTAGGGACCTATTGTCTTTTGTCCTTTAGCTTTGCTGAAGATTCTTCAATCTGGAATTCTTGCTTGTATTCCTCCAAAACATTGTTGATGTAGTCTTCATCAACTGTTTCTGTGTTATCATTTTGTGCTTCGTCTGAAACATTTTCCTCATCTTCTTCTGTTTGAGAGGAGATTGACATTGGTTTCGAAGAAGATGCTTCTTCTTTGTTGAAGTTTTTCATCATATCTTTCTTCATTTCGGAAAGATAAAACTCCATTATTTCTTTATTACTGATATCATCAGTTCCTTTGAGAGCTTGGATTTTCCTGACAATATGCTTGAAGGGGCTATGAGCTTCCCTTTGGGGAATATTATCCAGCTGTTCTTTATAATCAGCAATAGTTTTTTCAATCAATTTGATTGTATCATGGCTTTCTATAAGGCCGTCTATATTAGTGAGAGTCATCTTCTTCCAGAATTTTATGTAGAAGATTCTTTTAATACAGAGGATATTCTGACTATCATAGTCTACCTCAGGAGTCCATTTCCATATCAATGGGATACTGAATTGGACATAAAAATGTAAAGCAGGCATATTCTGGACAAATTTGTCATCCTGCTGGGCCTCTATAATGGCCGGAGAGACTTCTACCCATTGTTTATAAAGAGTTTTAAATAACTCTGGTAGAATATTAGTTGATGGACCAAAAAACTTCCACCAATTGTGGAACCAGACTGGAATTTCCTGTCCGTATACATGAGAACAGATTTTTATGAACCAAGAGTGTTTCTGCTTTGGGTTCTCATATAAAAATGTTTTATAAAAAGCATTTTTGTAATCCTAATAATTATATTTAATTAGGATTTTTGTTTGAGGGTGTATTAAATCCCTTTCTTTTAATGGGGAAGTTCCCCAAGCTTCTACAAATATGATTTGTTTGATAACGATCTTACTGAAGTTATAAACATCAGGTTGACCAGTGTGATAATGTTCTATTTCACAAAATTCTTTTTTAAGAATTTGCTCATAGAAAAATCTAGGCTTATAAGCCTCCATTGGATAGAATCCCGTATCCATATATTTGCGTATAAGCAACCCTAGATTATCTTTCCATTTGACATCCCTTTTTTCGAGAAGAAGCATGACTTCTTTTTCTGGGTTTATTGCCCAATTGGAAATGTCGTCTTCTGCTTCATTAGCAGTAGCCCTTGCATATGATGCTGGATCTGTCTGAGGAGAGTCCCTTTTAGTCTTTTCTATAGTAGCTTTATAAGCCAGAAATTCCTTATAAAGGAGGTTGTCTGGTTGTGAAGTGCCAGATGATGAAGCAATATTTTCGGCTATAAGCCTTTGACTGCCAATCTGGGATATGACCCTTGGGTTGTTGTTTCCTCCTCTTCCTCTATAAGAGGAAGACCTGCATCTTCCTCTTCTTCCTTTTTCATAAGGAATCATACCTGAAGAGTTTATCCACATGAAATAATAATTTTAAGATCTCGAAATATACGAATTCTTTCTATAAATTTAGATTTCCACATTTTCCTATCTTTTATTAGGACATCTTTATAATTTTGTCCTATGAACGTATTCGCTTGTATTTCAAGAATAAGGACTTCTTCACGAATAATCTGAAGAGATCGATGCTCAATTTCTTCTTGAATTTCAAGAAGGGTCTTTTTGATTGGTCCTTTGGAATGAGGCATCAGTCTAAGTATTCTCTGGTAAGAAAATCAGGGAGACTATTGTCACTACCCTTTTTATATACAATAATAAAATCAAAATGAGCTAAATGCGATTGCCATCTGGCAAACATTTGCTTTGAAACATCATGTTTAAAATCTTTAGCAAACATAAATTTTGCTGTTTGGCAATCAGTCTTTATTATAAACTTCTGATTATATAGATCATCCTGAAATTTTAAAACACATTTTACTATTGCTAGAATTTCTTTTGCAATAGTAGCATAGTTCTTCTGGCTATTATTCCATTTTCCTGAATGGAATCTCACCAGACTCTCTTGTTTATTTATTGGTGAAATTTGTTTCAAGATTCCACCATAGCCTATATCAGAGGCATCTGTTTCAATAATTTTTTCCCATTCTGGGTTGGTTATCATTAAGCAAGGAAGATTTTTTACCTTCTGCTTAATCTTTTTAATGGCCTTAGTATGATTTTCTGTCCAAGGCTGAGGATTCTTTTTTAATCTATCATAAAGAATAGCAGTATCTTCTGCTAGATTTTTATAATAGGGGAGAATATAATTTAAACTTCCTAAAAATCTTTGAAGTTGAGTTTTGTCATAAATTTCATTTGGAAATTTTGACCCAAATTCAATACTTCTATTGATAGGAATAATTTTTCCTGTTTCAATATTATGACCCAAAAATCTTATTTTGGTTTGAAAAAGCATCATTTTTTGTCTGGAAATGACTAAACCATTTTTATAATTAAATTCTTGAATATCTCAAGATGTTTAAAATGAGTTTCAATATCCTTAGAAAATACAAGGATATCATCTATATAGACTATTATGAAGTCGCTAAAAGGAATGAAAATATCATTCATAATATTTTGAAATTCTGAGGGGGCATTTTTCAACCCAAAAGGTATAACATTCCATTCATAATGGCCCGTGGGTACTGCAAAAGCAGTTTTATACCTATCGTTTTCATTTATTTGGATTTGCCAGTATCCAGATTTTAAATCAAATTTTGAAAATATTATGGCATTATACAATTTATCTAATAAATCTTTTTTATTAGGTATAGGATACCTAATCCATTTTAAATTTTTATTTAGAGGTTTGTAGTTTATAACTAATCTAGGAATACCTCTTTCTTTCTCAGAATGCTTATTAACATAAAAAGCAGTACAAGATCAAAGGGATTTTGATCTTTTAATTAAGTTCTTGTCAAGAAGAGATTTGATCTCTTGTTTGCATAATTCCATATATTCGGAATTCATCTGACAAGGTCTTGCCTTAGTGGTGATTTTACTATCATTAAAATCATCTTCATAGGGGAGAGAAACAATATGTTTCTTTCTATCCCAAAAAGCGTTTGGATGATCATTACATATTTGTAATGTGAACTGATTATTAACCATTTTGATCTTATCCTGGAGCTTAGGATTATTTATCCTGTCCTGAATATTTAAAGAAAATATTTCTTTTTGTAAAAAATCAATTTGATTTATTTTTGCTTGTAAAAGAGATTCTTTTATATTATTCAAAGTCCTAGAAAAAGGATTTGTAATAAATGGAAAATATATTTCTTTATTTCGGAAAACTCCAGTTATCCCTTTATTATCAATATTTTTTAAAGGAAATATTTTATTTAGAAAAGGGGTTCCAAGTATAACTTGACTAGTAAGATTCTTTACTAGAATAAAACTAGTAGGAATACAGGTTTCATTATGACAAATATGAGCCTGTGGTATTTTATATTCAATTTTTAATTTCTCTCCTCCCGCAGAACTTAAGTTATGGGAGGTTTTATGAAAGTATCGAGTTGGAATAATTCCTTCCTGGATACAGTTTAGGTCAGCACCACTATCAACTAGTGCTGTAACAGTTATGAAAAAATTATCTTCTATGAGAAGTTTTATTTTAATATTCCATTTCTGTGTAGTTATAATATCTACAATACTTTCTAAAAATCCTCCTTGAGGGACTTCTTCGGAGGTTTTATTTTGAGGAATCTCATGTTTAAAAACTCTTTCTTCTAGATCCTTATTGTTCTTTTGAAGAATTTTGATATCCTCTTTTAGGTTATTAATTTCAATTTTTAAATCATGTATATTAACAGGTCTAGAAGTTTGATTTCTATAAGCTAGTTGTCTTTTTAATTCAACTATAGAAAAATGTTTTAAATCCTGTTGAGGATTATTGGAGGAAGAAGCTTCCTCATTTCTTTGTTGATTTAGGTATTCAGAAATCAATTTGTCTTTTATCTGAGGAACAGTTATAACTTTTAAAACATTTATTTCCATATTTTGGAATTGAGAAATAATTTGATAAATTCTTCTTCTGACATTTCAGAAGAGTTTTTGCAGCAATCTTTTTTACAGCTTGCTGAACAATGATCTTCCTCTGATTCAGAGGAATAAAAACTTTCATATTTAAAACATTTAGTTTTTCTTTTTCAGAAGAAGATTGCTCAGAATCAGTTTTTCAAAAATGTCATGTAATAAGACTTCATTAATCTTATCTCTTAATTCTCTATCTTCAATTTTGTTAAGTTTCTTTCGAACCCAACAAGTTTTTGCCTTGTGACCTAATTTGCCACATTTTCTACATTTTATAATCTTTTTAAAATCATTAGGAAAATCTTTTCTTTCCTTATATTTTTTCTTTTTATAAGGTTTTTCTTCTTTTCTATATTTCTTCCTTTTGTAGTGCTTCTTAGGGGAAGAATTTTCTTTTCTGGTTTCTATAGACCTATCAGGTTTACTATCTATGCCAAATTGGCCACAAAAATCTCCTAATTGTTTCTTTTCATTTAAAGAATGTTTCTTAATCTGTTGATTAAGTCTTATCTCATTACATAGGCTTATTCCTTCTTAAACACATGTGCCTATGAGTTTAAGTGTAACTGTCATAATTTATGACACCATTTACTCTTATTTTGCCTTTTATCCTCTCAGCAAATAAATGAGGAAGGCCATCTATAAACTTTGATTTCCAATGAGAATTATTAGCCTCGGGGAGTTCCATAACTCTACATAGGAAGGTATCCTTATACCATCTAAAAGATGTCAGAGTTCTACATCTTAAATTTTGGAGAAGAGTTCTGATATTTTCAGAATCTTCAGACCATCTTCCAGTAAAATGTTCTATGATATTAACAATTAGAGTATAAACAGCATTACTTTCGGTATTGCTGGTACTAGCGCCTTCTTCTTGTTTAACCCTATTAAGGATTTTATCCTTATCTGGTTGGGATAGATAATTGTCCCACCAACCTTTAAGTTGGCCAGTAAAACCTGAAACTATCATATTAGCTATGGCTTTTACTGAGTTATTATTATTTTTATAAATCGTACTATACATAAGCATCCTATGGACAGTATTATAAATCTGTCCTTCTGATTGACCATCTATGTTCCATTCATAGATCATTTTCCCACTATATGAGTTATTAACAATATACTCTTGTTCTTCTATAAGGACATCCTAAGGGGTTGGTCTAGGATAATAATAGTTTCTTTGAGTAGGTTTATCTGCCCACTTAGAAAGTTTGGAAATTTGATCCTTAATTTCTTCCTGGTAATTTACCTCAGAGAAATCTGTTAGAGTACTTATCTTAAGACTCTTTAAAGCTTTCATTGTCTCATTTAGAGTTGTCTCAAGGCTATCCTTAGATTTTAATTTAAAATATGTGACTTTCGGAGGAAGTTGTATACTAAGCGTAGCAATTTTTTCTATAAAAGAGACTGGTTTAGCTAATAGGGGTTTTTCTTTCACGGAGGATATTATTTTATCCATCTTAGCTGATAAATCCTGGATTTGTTCTCCTAGGATTATTAGATATAAGTTTGTATAATTCTGCTGTTTAATTAAATCATTTAGATGAGAAATTGTGATTGGTAAGATATCACCTTCTAATAATTTTTGAAAGGTTTGATAATATCTTACTTCATTATCTTTTTCAATTTTAAAAGATTGATGAGTAGGAAGGAAAACATTAGAAATTATTTTTTCTCCTTTAATAGTGAACTCCCTTTCAATTACAGAAATAATACTTCCCGTATATCTTTCTATAAACTAAAGAATAAATGGTATAATCTCATTTTTTATAATTAAATCTTTATAATATTCTTCCTTAAAAAATTTTGTCTCGGTTTCTTTGAAATTATTAAAAAACCAATTTCTAAATAATTCCCATCTGAGTGATTGAAATTCTTTATTAATTTCTTTTCTGACCGGAGATCCCGGATTAAAATCAATTTTTTCTTTAAAATCCATTTAAACAAAATTGACTTCTGATTCGGTTAATTCCGGATCAACTTGGACTCCATGAACTCCTGTGACTATATTGTCAGTATTTAAATTCAATCTATTAAATGTTTCAGTAGCAGGGAAAGTTTCCCTAACTCTTGAAGTTGAAGCTCTGGAAGGGCTTCTAACAGTATATCCCAGAGGAGATATATATTGTCTAGAAGACAAAGACCTCGAAGATAAATATCTAGGTATAGAAGAAGTATTTCTAATTTGTTCAAATTGAATTTGGACAGTTCTGTCACACCCCAACCGACGGCGGAAACGTCGGTGCGGGACATGTAGACTGTTCATGAGCACATGGTTGACTAAAATTCAATATATTAAAACATTACATTTTCCATTCACAATTCCAAATATAACAGAACAAGAATAATTGAAATACATAACATATTCATTTGTTTCAATTATCTAGGTCCACAACCTAAGTGTAGTAAGCTTGTTCAATTCACTTTTGTACCTGAAACATGAATAAAATAAGGTCAACTAAAAAGTTGGTGAGCATACACAAGTTTGTACATAGATAGTATATAGATGTGAATAAACAAATCCTTACATAACATGATAAAATAAGGCATTTATGGGGAGCTACTATTGTGTAACCAAAGTACAATCAAACCTTTGTAACTAGCATGCAAATTGTGTTGTCGGTAACAATCACCCCAATCTGGGTGGGTTTTTCAGACTCAATAGATCTATCATTGTTAACCGTCGGCTTGAATAGTTAATGATTGCACATAAATTGCACACAAACAGTTAACACACCTAGCACTCAAACATAAAGCTCAAATTTTGCGTACATGAATGTAAAGAGGATTTGTGTTTGTATAGTTTATGTAAATGTAAACAATTGTGTGTATAGAGTTCATATTTCACCCCAAAAAGTGTAAAAGGGGCTATGTAATACTCACCTTGAATAATAGAGGGTTGGACTTGAAACTTGTAGCAACAAGGCTTAAGGATGCCCTAAGTTACATAAGATATGTTATTATAATGAAGAACGGTTTGAGGGAACAATAATTGTATGGTTTGGGGTTTGAAACGAACGAGCGAATGGAAGGATATTAAGGATTCGAAGGGTGTCAAATTAAATAAGGTGGATATATATAAATCAAAATACTTGAAATAATGTTTTATAATCTTTATTTATAAAAGAGATTTATGTGTCGAACAATAAATATTTTTAGTAATCTTAAGACAACAACAATCATGAGGAACTGAAGTAGTGATGTTTTAGAAATATCACCATGAATATGTTACGTGAAAAGTAAAATTTATTATTTATGAAATCCAAATTTCTAAATGAATCATATAGCCATATTATTTGTGAAAGTATTAATATGACGAGAACAACTTTAAAAATCATGATATTAGTAACACTACTTTTATCGTATTATATAATAGATCGTGACGTTTTAAAGACTTAAGTAATATTTATAAAAAGTATAATGAGGTTTATGTTAAAGAATATCAATGTTTGTCACGATAACGAAGTATACGTTAGTAACACTTTAGTGCGTAATAACGATCAAATACTATCCGTTTGTGATATTAACTAAACATAATTTAAATAAATAAATATATATATATATATATTTTTGAAGGATAATAATTTTAAAACTCTTAAAATCCATAAAGAAGTTGTTTATTAAACAAAACTTATTAACACAAAAATGGGTATGGGTGTGTGTGTGTGTGGGTTAGGAGGAAGCAAAACAGGAGAAAAGTGGTCAGTGGGTTTCGAACCCATGACATATGGTTTGATTGCCAAGGGTTTTTACCACTGCGCCAAGATCCCATATGTTAAAATAGTTCAGAAAGAAACTTTAAAACCTAGACCTCCAGTTTAACACCTTCTTCCTTACACCCCCAAACGTAACCCATTCCTTAATCCACCCTAAAATCGATTTCGATGGCAGAAAAGAGAGAGTAATGTGCGATTACAGTGGAGGAACTTGATACCTGATTTACGAGCTTGAACACAAGGCCAAATCGAAGCTGCTGCTGGCTCCTAAACCGATCGCAAGCAGGATAAATTTTGGGGGGGGGTCAAGAGGTCGACTTCGTGGCTGAATCGAGTTGTTATATGATAGGGATTAAGTAGGGTGATGAGGAAAACGCGTTATAGCTGTTAATTGAACGAGATTTGCGGGATTAAGGGGCTTGATTCATGGGTTTCTAGGATCCATGACCGTAACATTCAAAAAGGTTAAAAGAATTGATCTTTCAAATAAATTTGAATGATTTTAAGTTACCATATGATTGTAAACGAGTGGCAAATTGATTTGAGAGAATTAATGTTTCGGATTTCCAGGGATTTAAGGGCTTGAAACTCGGTTTTGACTTTTAGAAGTTAAAATTGGGTTTCTTATAGTTACAGGGTTCAAGAAACAAAAGGAAGGGTTCAAAACTTGGTTAAATGGTTTAACTCCATTTTATTTATTTAGAAAAATTATTCTCATAAATTTTTATGAAAATCTAAATATTTGATTATAATTAGTTTATAAAATAAAGGGGTATATTTTCTTAAAAAAAAAAAAGAAATTTATAAGTTGTATAATGGTTTATTAAAGTATATACATATTTATTAAGATATACATATATGTATAAATCTAAAAGATGTAACCACATGATTTTAAAACTCATAGTTTTTAGGTTTTGATTTAATTTCCATAACGGAGTATATATAAATGTACGTGTGCTATACATATGAATAGGGAACTATACGTAAATGCAAAGTTTAAAATTTGAAATAGTAATTAATGTGTCACATTATGTGGGACCAGTACGGGATTGAAAAGGAGTGTCATCATTTTTTTTTGTATAAAATAGATTAAAAATAGTGTTAGAAAATCATGGATGTTACAAGTTCCTTCTTCAGATTGTATAATTTCTAAAGGGTTATTATCAACATATTGTTGAGACGTTGTGGCCTTATCAAGAATCCAATTTTCTGAAAAGTTAATTTCTTCTCATTTTATCTTTCTTCTGGTAGTTATATTAGACTTACCAAAATTAGTTTCTATCACTATTGTTTCGTTTAATGGTTTATCAACTATTCTACACTGAGGATTTAAAGTGTATAAAGGTTTATAATATATTTTATAACATATACAGATAACCTCTGAACCTGGAGCATAGTTATAACCATGAGTTTTAACATTTAAAGTTAAAGCGTCTGATATATTAACATCTGATAAAGATAACTGTAAATTTGGATAAACATTAAAATAGACTGGTCCATGAGCCAGACTCGTTTGAACAATCCCTATTAGAGATTGTTTCCAGTCAAGATTTCTAGCATCTCTTAGAGCTGCTACAAAGCTTTCTGGAAGACCTTCTAGGGTCAAAGGTTTGAAAGCAATTTGCACTAAACCAATATGAAGAAATTTATAATCCTTCTTATATTTATTTAAATCTTTATTTGATAATAGTTTAATTACCATGTCTTCTTTATTTAAAGAAAATGTTTCTTCAGTTGTTTTTACAACTTGTTTTAATCCTAATTTTTCAAAAGTTCCTAATTTATAAATTAGTTTATATTCCATTTTTGGAATAGTCCATTTATTTAATAAATCAAGATTGTGAGGAATTTCGTATTCCTCTTCAATACTGTTTTTAACAGTATCGTTGCTTTTCAGAATATTTATTTTAAATGAATACAAGTAAGTGTTGATCTGCACAGTCAAACTTGAACAAACTTTTATTTTAAGAGCACTTGGCTCTGATACCATTTTCAAGACCTATACTTAAAATAAAAACAATTTTTTTTATAAGATTAAAAACATTTTAAAAATGTTTCAAAATTTTAGAGCATAGGATATTTTACAAGTACAGGGTATCATTCTAAGATGAGGTTAGTAAAAGTCAGACCATAAAAAGCCTTTGCGCCATTCTTCGGCATTAGCGGCTACAAGGTCCCCAAGCATTCAACCACCATCTTATAATTCTACTATGTCCTTAACCTGTCTAAACTCTATTTTAAAATATTTTCTCAGCCTAGAAATTTGATCCTTAATTTCTTCCTGGTAATTTACCTCAGAGAAATCTGTTAGAGTACTTATCTGAAGGAATAAGCCTATGTAATGAGATAAGACTTAATCAACAGATTAAGAAACATTATATATATATATATATATATATATATATAGGGGGAGGATCAAATAAAAAGTATGTTTTCGCTAATAACTCTAAGAAATGACCAAAACGCTTAGAAATGATATCAAACGAACTCCGATTGAGACAATTTCAGCGGCGTTGGAACCGTCTCGTCGAACTCTATCATCTTAGCTTTTAAGGTTTAGATTTTACGTTTGAATTTTAGGGTTTTATCCTTATGGTTTAGCCTTAGGGTTTAGCCTTAGGGTTTAGCTTTTAGGGTTTAGATTTTATGGTTTAAGTTTTTTTAGGGAGTGGGGGTGAGGGGTTTAGGTTTTGGGGGGGGGGGGGTTAGGTTTTTGGGGGGTGGGGTGAGGGGGGGGTTTTAGGTTTTTAGGGGGTGGGGGTGGTGGTTTTAGGCTTTTTGGGGTGGGGTTGGAGGGGGGGGTTTAGGTTTTTGGGGGTGCGGGTGGAGGGGGTTTAGGTTTTTGGGTCCGGATTAGAGTTCGATGAGACTGTTCCAACGCGAGCTCAATCAGAGTTCGTTTGACCCACTTCTTAGCGTTTATTAGCGAAAAACCACTTCTTAGAACCTTCCCATATATATATATATATATATATATATATATATATATATATATATATATATATATATATTGTCGTTGCTTACACGGCGAAAAGGAAAACAAATTAGGCAAAAGAATATAAATATTGGGCGATTTTATTTTTATTTTTGTATTTTTCTTCTTTAAAAGGTTAGAATGAATAATAAAGTTATAATTGTAGTGCAGTAAGGAAAAATCAACAAAATAATGCATAGATAATTACACATTGGATAAGCTTTTGTTGCTTAAAATAAAAAGAATAACATTTACAAACACAAATATTAATCTTATAATCCTATGCATGTACATAAATTCAATCTCATCAATCACTTCGTGCAAATCAAATTCAAACATAAAAACACCCAAGAATCAAATGAACAAATTATATGTTCACATCTTAGATTTTCTACACCTAAAACACTTCAAATTCACATTACTAATGACTACTACTCATAGAACACAATGCCATTGTCATTATCATCATCCTCATATTCCATGTGTTGTAGATTATGGGAAGGAACATGGTCTTCAAAACCCATATTGTAAAAGAAACCATAGTGATCGTCACACTTGTTATTTGTGCTTATAATCATTTGGACCGTTGATTGATCGATCAAGGTGGAATCTGGAGGTTGTTGGAGAAGATTTGGATCGTTACAATGTTGTTGTGATATGCCAAAGTAATTTTGGTGGTGGTGGTGGATGTGTAGTGGTGGGCTTTGATTGGAGAGGGTGGTGGAGGTGGTGGTGATCAATGGGTCGTGGTGATGGTGGAGACAGGGTGGTGGTTGGCAGACGGCGGTGAGGGTAGGAGATGGATCCAGATTATTTGGTGAAGTGGTATTGTTGTGATACATGTCTTGTGGACAGTATTGGTTGCTATTGTCTCCCTTTGCTTTGTAAAACACTCTACATAAAACCCAATCTTCCTGTTCATTGAATTCAACCAAATAAAAGAGAGTTAACTAATTAAGTTGATGCATATTTTAGAGATTTTTTTGAAGCAAACTAACACTAAAAATAGAGAACATTGTTCATCAATTTGAATGCTTTGGATCATACAAGAAAACACCATATCAAAAGCATAAAATATTTTTAAAAAATTGTGGGATTTCAAGATCAAGAAATTGTTACCTTGGGAGGAATATTTGGGTTTTCTAGTCGAAATTCATGCATGATCCAACCAGTTTTAATCCCATTTGGTGCTCGGTTCATGTAGAACACTAAAGTTTTCCTCATCCCAACGGTGACACCAGTGTTTGGATCAACAATTGTCCTATCTTTTCCGGTAGCCTTCCAGTATCCAGATGTGGTGGCCCTATTTGTTCGGTATCCTGTTGCATACTTGCGATCACGAAAGCTAAAGAAATACCACTCACTTGAGTTGAGTTTTGCCGTCTCTTTGGATAACATAAAAACGAAAGGTTCAAAAATCAATAAGTAATCAACTAATCAAGCACCATGTAATGAAGTCATTTAAAACCTAGCTAAAAGATCTCTAAATGCTTTAATATGACATAAAGTTTAAAGATAAAGTGATTAAGATGGTGAACAAAGCAGATGTTTCAAATGTGCAGTGTTTCTTGAAGAGGATTCAAATGAAAGGCTAAAAAGTATGAAGCAAATTGTTGGTACAATGTCAATTTCATGACATGTCCTTATTAGCACCATCATTGATGTGTATGTGACAGAAATATGTTTCCATTCGCCAACTTACATGCATCACATGCGTATACACATACTTGAACTAAATTATTCTTATTGATCGATGCTTCTATTTATGTTACTAATGTTTATTCAAACGGTAGAAACATGTAATTTAATTCAAGTATATATTAATTGACAATAATATATAGAGAATACAACTAGAGTTTATTATCAGAAGAATAAGAAATTACAATTAAATAAAGGAAAACAAGACAATGAATAGAGACTATTTAGGTTAACGTAGCTAAACATGATTATGCTAACACATATACAATCTCGATATGAGGCTAACTGTTGCTTGATCCTTTTGTAAGGGATGTGTCAATTGAAAACGCGTCAAAATATTTTTTTTGTCTGAGTAACGATCATTGTTGCTTCTTTTTTAAGGAACTCACTGAAGAAAGCAAGATATGGCTCACTAAAAAAAGACTATCTTATCCCATTATTGTTTATTAACAGCAAGACACAGAATTATCTTTTTGACACTAAATAATTAAGGACAGGGTTGATAACAATGGAATATATTATATATTTGATTGATTTGGATGATAGATACATATATTAGTGCATTTAAATCTGTAGTCATATCTATTAAAAGACATGTATAGGGTATGGTCAGGGTGGGGAATAAACAAGCTTTTTTGATTCCATATCTAAAAGGTGCTTTTGGAGTTTGTCAAGAAAGTTATTATTCTTTATTAATTATTTTTTTTTGAAAGGCAAGGTAATCGAAATCCACCCGAAGAACATGGTGACCCTATCTTCTTAGGAGGAAACCCGTAACCGGGAAAACCCCTAACTCACCCAGCGCATCTTTGCCCCAGACGAGATTCGAACCGCTGACCTCCCAAATGATGAGCCGGACCAAACGGCCAGTAGTTCTTTATTAATTAATTAACTATGACTATTTAAACACAAATAATTGATGCTATAGTACTAAATTAAGAGTTCAATTCTCCTGTAAATATAAATTAATCATGTAGTACCTATATGCGTGTATAACATTTTATCCATCTACATGCATTGTATCATACCTTAAATTCTGATATATATATATATACACACACAAATTATACCTGTATACACATGATACCTATATCCACACAAATATATCATATATGATATATTATATAAGAGGGAGATAGATTCTTTTAGGCAAAGCCTAACCTTAGATTTCTATCTTTTAGAACTATTCCATATATATATAAACATATATATCTATCTATATATGTATTAAGTTTAGGTGGTATTTAGGGGTAAAAAATTATCATTTAAAACAAAAAAAAATATTAAGATAAGCATGATATGACAACCATGAGTACATATATATTGTCTAACATGTCCACTGTCTGCTTAAAACCAAACAAATCAAGCATTTCTTTCCCCAACTCCATGATCACCAAAGAAACAAATGTCACATGTTCACAGAAATTAAGTTACCAAATTATAATTGATTATATACAGTGAAATAAATTTCACCGAAAATAAAAAAATAAGCAATTTGGATAAACGGTGGGGGACACGCTTGAAATTGTTTATTTTATTTATCAAAACGCATAAAATAAATAAACAGTTTTTATAATAATTCTTCAACCATCACCAAAACTCACCAGGAAGTTGCCATGGCTCACAAGTATGAAGATCAATTTCCACCAAAGTACTGCCTTTAAAAACATCTTCATTAGCTATCTTCTTATAAAGATAGTGGCAAACCAATTCTTCATCACTAGGGTAAAACCGAAACCCTGGTGGCAGTGTGGCTCCAATATCTCTCAAACCCATCTCCTGATTCGAAGCGATTAAACTATACTGCAAGATTAATTAGAGCATTTAGAGGCTCTATTGATTACAAAACTATACTTAAAGATTTTGTATTTTGGCAATAAGAAAGGTGCTGAGGTTGGTGATTCTAACTGAAAGCTTTTCTACTAGCTAGGTGTTCTAATGTGGGAGTATATAGTGAGTTGTTTATAATAATAAAGAAGAAAGGTGTTGTATATAAGGGGATGGAGGCTGAAAGGTACCTTTGCCACCAGGAATATATTTCTAAATTATCAATCAATATTCTAACAGTTTATAATTATGCTTGCATAGTTGGTTGTTGTTTCTGTGGGGGAACTTTCAAGAAAAACCAAAGTCACAAGAAATCAATATCTGTCTCTTTGGTGTGCATTATATTAGCTAGTGTTTTCTAACTTTAATATATCTATACGTATCAAATAACTAGTATGTGTCACAAAATAGCTCAAAAATTTTTTTCACTTATTTTTTCTTTATTAATAACTATTTAATATTTTCCTTGTTAATTTATTAATAACTATTTAATATTTTCCTTGTTAATGACTAAGTATTCATTACTATTTAATATTTCCTTTATAAATATTTTCTTTATTCAACCCGTTTAAAACACATATTCTAATCTATACTATATAATAAATAAAGGTTTATTAAATACACCTCTATTTTTTATTAAATACACATTACATTTTATTATTAATATTTTTTTAAAGAAATTTCTAATCTTTGTATTAATAAATCTCCTGACATATTTTGATGAGTGTATGTGTTAACATATTATATTGAATTTCACGGGTTATTTAACCCGTATAAAACACGAGTTTTTTAAAAATAATTTTTTTATTACTTAATATATAATATTATAATTATATTTATTCAGCTCGTATAACATACATAATTTTAACCTAGTCTAGTATATGTATGTATTTGTGTGTGTTTTTTCTAGATCCTTATAAATGTGAAAGCCTTTTAAAATATCTTTTTTGTGATGGCAAAATAAGGCAAAAAATCTAACTAATTTTTGGCATAGTTTACTATTTTTAATTTGAGAATATGCTTAGATGGATCACTATTATAAACTTTGGTGATGTTGGGAAATTAATTAGTCTCCTACTTTAGGGTTTAATTAGCAAAACTATAAACCAGCTGCTTTACATCGTAATTGTCATACGAACTCATTAGGTTAGTGTTATGGAGCTTACCTCATAAAAATAGTGTGAGTTTAAATTACTACACTATAAGATTAGATGATATTTAGATGTAAAAAAAGTTGTTAAAAAAACAATGTATTCAAGTTATCAGAGATTTTGCTTTTCAAAAAAAAAATCTAAATCTAAATACCACTACCTTTAAACTGGTGTCAATATTAAAAATGAACATAGAACAATTCACTAAAATATTGCAGCAAAACACATTTATCTAAATTGATTAAAAATATTAGGTTTGGACCAAAAACAGAAATAACTTTTTAGATAATAGAGATTCTAGTTGCAAGATTTTAAAAACAAGAACATGATCCAAAGACATTAACTTTATGAGTTGGTGTGAGAAAACTTCCAAAATCCAGCTTTTTTTTTACCATCTTCATGAAATTATATCATTGGATCTTTCAATTATTTGCTTGTTTTTCATGATCCTGTAGCTTTTTGCGCACAAAAACCAAACATAAAAGACAAAATGGCTACATATATATAAAGCAATCTTAACGCATACGTATTATGAAATAATCGTGTGAGTGCACAAATGTGTAATTCTTTTTTCTTTTTCGTATACAAGTGTATAAGCAATTGATAAGATTATACAACTAGAGAAGTGTTCAAATGATAATCAATTTTTTATGTGATACTCATGATAATCACTTTAAAATAATCACATAATTTATAAATTAATTGTTCTGTTAAATGTTAAATATCCTTTAAACATATATATCTTAAACATAAATACGAAAATAAAGAGTTTTACATACACGTACCACATAATGTTACATATACGTGACACATAGTGTTACGTATATGTAACACTATGTTTGAGAGTGGTTATTACGGTTATCACATACATATTGATTATCATTTGAACCGAGGGTTGTAAACGAACCGAACCGAACGAAGTCTTGTTCATGTTTGTTCGTTAAGCATTGAACTTGTTCATGAACACTAACCGAACGAAATTTCATGTTCGTATTCGTTCATTAAGGAAATGGGTTTGTTCACGAACGTTACCGAACGAAGCTTTGTTTAGGACTTTTGATGTTAACCCTAATGCTTACATGATTTAAGATTGAAGGAAGCTTATATTATTTAGGATTGAATGAAGCTTATATTATTTAGGATTGAGAACTTAGAATCCCTAACCGAGTAATAATGGATAGGGAAATGATGCATAAATGAGAATATGGTTTCCTACTTTATTTAGTTAATTGTTAGGGTAATAAAAAAAATAAAAAATTAAAGAATATAAAATGTTTAGAAAAATAAAACCGAAATATACAAAAATCTTAATGAACATCTTAAACAAATGAAAATGAACAAACATAAACGAACGTAAATGAACGAACGTTCACGAACAGTTTACCGAACGTTCACGAACAGATTACCAAACATTCACGAACACAATTGAACGAACGAGACCACTGTTCATGTTCGTTCATTTAGTTAATCGAACGAAATTTCTTGTTCATGTTCGTTCATTTATTAAACGAACGAACGTAAACGAACTTCCCGCCGAACGGTTCATGAACTGTTCGCTGAACGTTCAGTTCGTTTACAGCCTTATATACAACTATAAGCTACAATTAAAAGATAGAGCAAATTGCAAATTATGTCCTTTAAGTATTACACAAATTTTAAAATACGTCATTTAACTAAGGAAATTACATAATACGCCCTTTATATTTAAAAAAGTTTGAACGTTATGTCCTTTGGCCTAACGACCGTTAAATTTTACCGTTAAGTCAGGTAATGCCCTTCATGTGAGGGTAAAATGGTCTTTTTTACTTGCTCAGGGACTATTTTTGTAAATAACTTGAACATTTGGGTTTAGCTTAAATAATAATTATAAAAAATTCAACATGGAAAAGACCATTTTACCATCACATGAGGGGCACATGACCTGACTTAACGGTCGTTAGGCCAAAGGACGTAACGTGCAAGCTTTTTTAAACATAAATGACTTATTCTGTAGTTTCCTTAGTTAAATGACGTATTTTGAATTTATAAATTTGAATACCGAAAATAGTCTTATAATCCTAAAAATTAGTAGTACGTGGTGGTGTTGAAAACACTCAAGCTATAGAATTCGATAAAAAAAATTGTAGCTGAGTTGGCTTGAGTGTCTGATCCAAGTATATACAAGCTGCTAGGCGTGTCTAATTAGCAACTAGCTAGCAACTGGCAATTTCTTTATAATTACAGTTCTGTTAAAATAACTTCATATAGCGTTAAGATGAGAGGACACCGAAATGAACAATTGACGAAAAATATCAATTTTTTCAATTGCTAATTTTGATTATTTATGTTAGATATTTTGGCAAAGAAAAAGTAAAAGAAAAGATTGTATATCTCGTCCAAAAAAGCTAATATATTGTGTACTTAATTATTCTTGAAAATACAATTTCTTTATTTGAAAAGATTCATTTGCATGTGAAATAAAATGTCCTGTAGAAAATGATATAAACAATGTGAGTTAATGAAGAGTGTGGGTGTGATGTGGTGAGTAACAACTATAATGTATGTCAGTATGTGTGGTATATGTAAAATGGGTGAGATATCTAAACTAAATTGTTTAATAAAGAGTTTCTTAAAATACTAATTAAATGATGTTTTGATTATGAAAGTAATATTTTGAAAGTTATAGCTCATAAGCGTAGGTTGACCCGTTATAGTACGTGTTTCAAGGTGATTTAAGATGGGTTGTAGCATGGTATCTCCCGACTATCTAACAAGGGCAGCTGACATCATAATGAGTTGGGATGAGATTAAAAATATGAGGTTTTAAATTATAATCTAAGTTTTGTAAGTTTTCCGTTGTATGTTGTGAGTAAAACCAATATTTACGTCGCGCTCTGGTTTTGTGGTGTGACAGATCTTAGCACCGCAAGAAATTGAGTTTTGTAAAAGATTAACAACCATTGCTTGCCAAAATACACTAGCCAAAAGCTCAACAATTGTTTTATTAGGCTTAAACTTGGAGCTCAACATTAGCATGCCAACTTAAAATAGTCCTTTCTGTCATGACACGTAAATGCAGAATTTGAAATTAATTCACATTACTCATTCGTTTTCATGTTGTTTTTTCAAACTTTATATCTTATAACTAGTTTTTGGACAGTTTTGAGTTTCTTTTAACTCTGTATAAGCCTCTGGAAAAATCTTAGAAAGAATTATTTTGTAAGCCTGTGACATTTGATTAAACAACTTAGCTACTAACAATCTAATTTCTAAATAATACAAAACATATTTGAATAATTGAGATTTTTGTTTTTTGAAGTGAAGGAATGGACAAGGTCTATTATAATCTCTAGCTAGATGTAAACATTATATTACATAATTTTAGTGATGTTTAATATAAATGATTGCTTTTATTTAGAGAAAACTTGTAGGTTAATACTTAAGAGCAAATGCACGAGCCCATAAACTTTTTTTATTAACATCACTCAACTATTAGAATTATTTTATATATAGCTAATCTAACTATGTAAAGTTATGGTTCATACTAAAACATATTTGAAACAACACAAAAATACTCTAGCACTAACCATATATTAAGTTGGATTTTTTTTTCAAATATACTATAACCTAGCAATATAATAGAAAACTAATAATTGAAGAGAGATTTTGAATTTTTCGTCTTGAATATCATCAATAGTTGGGTACATTATCGAGTCATCAGAGTATGAAAAAATGAAACTGGGACAGAACGAAATGTAATCGTAAATCATTGAGTTTTAAAGGTCATATCATGTCGAATTATTTGTAAGCATAAAAGAAAATAATTTAGATGAAGTTATTGGTAGGTTACAATTCCAAAACGACCCGTGTGGGGTCTAACAATCATGAATGACGTGGCTCGGGGACCCACTGGATGTATGTGTAACTTCATATATGGTCATTTGCCAGTTGCCACTTGTCGTAGAATAAGAATTTCGTGTTTGGGCCCAAAATAGAATATGTGCAATTATTATTTTAAATACACTTGTAGTATTTTTTTTTATGTAATAACGCTACAAGTGTATTTTTTATAATGCTACAACTATTACTTAAAAAAAAGTACACTTGTAACATTTTTTTATAATAATATATATAATCCTAAATAAAAACAAAAATATTCATAAACAAAAACTCTACAGGTAATAATATTATTTAAATTAACTGGTTAAAAATATGATAACTATTCATAATTAATAAATAATAAGTATCCATAATTAGATTTATATTAAATATTTAAAATACATTCTTTTAATATCATTATTAAATAGGAGAGAGAGATTGAAAAAACATATTAAGGATGTACCATAAAGTAACGCATGGCCCATTAGAATTTTTATTTATTATTATAAAGATTAATAATACGGTTGGAAATTAAATCTTATTATGATATATCATTTTACTAAAAAATCTTGTTTTAAAACAAATGACAATCTTGTTACAAATCTAACTTATATTTATTTTTCTATTTAATTTTAACGATCCTATTAAAAAAATACTTGTAGTCAATGTATCAAGGTGTTAACAAAAAGTCTCTCCTCAAATATGTTGATGGTTCAAGTTTCATAGTAGAGATAATGGTGCGTGAATTTGCTATTAAAAAATGTATGAGTTATTTTTTTTAACGACAAACACCAATAACTGTAGAGGGTACTGACAAAATCCCCCCTTCCGTGTCAGGATCCCTTGTCTGGATATGAACCCATAACTTCTACAAAAGGAAAACATTTTACAGGAAAATATCCTGAAGACAAAGCCATAAGTGTTGATGGCAAAAAAGCAAGAGTTATTACTTAAGGAGATTTTTAGAGACACCGTCTACTTTTTGAATTATACATGCCTTAACCGTCACTTATATGGCTAAACGTGGCGTATATGGCACATAATGTCATGTATAGAGTAATCCGTCACCCCTTATGCACCAGACTTTGGAATCAGCGCGCCAGATAATGTCACGTATAGGGCAATTCGTCACCCTTATCCACCAGACTTTGGAATCAGCGCGACAGAGAATGTCGGGATGTGTTAGTGGGTTTTTTTAGGGTTGAGTTGAGTTTTAGGGTTTTGGTGGTGTATATGTCACGTATAGGGCAATCCGTCACCCTTTTTTTTATATATGCATGTGTTCACACTTAAGATGTATTACGCGACATAGCGGCACAGTTTGTCAACTAAGAACCGTGAAAAGAGGTTGCTGACAACAGTAAACCGTCTAAAGGACATACGATGCACATCCCCGAACATGCGGAAACTAACCTCCGCGTCCACCCGTCCCTCCACAATATCAGTCTCCTCCAGCTCTGGCAATCCCGGCGCACGCGGCCAGAACACAAATGTAGAGTACACCTCGAGGGTATGCTCTCGGTGTGCGAGCCAACCCGTAGTAAATAGACTATCCCACGGGCTATCTTATCCAATAATCGCGGTCGCCCTCGCTAGCTCGCCAACCTCATCAAACCACTCCCGTGACAAAACGGTGTTGGGCTCCACCTTCTTCCCTCTGAGAGCCATAAGCCGCCGGTGTGCCGGAGTACCCTCCTCAAACTGAAGGTGCGGGTAGTCGTCAACCCCTAGAATAAAGTTCTCCTGGTGCTCATGCTCATCCTCGGAACTAGACATATATGTGCATAAATCCGTATTTATAATTAATTAAAATGTTTGTTAAACTAACGTTTAGGGTTTACGGTTTAAGGTTTACGGTTTAAGGTTTAGGTTTACGGTTTAAGCTTATTATTATTATAATCAATGTTATTATTGTTATTTTTATTATTGTTATTATTATTATAAGATTATATTATTATTATTATTATAAGACTTGTTAAACCTGGTTCAAATCTTCGAAGGTTGGCTCCTCATTCAAATCTGGAAACTTCGACTTCTGATAAGGATCTCCCGAACTCGACATCGGTGTCAGATGTGAAACAAAAAAAAACGGTGTCCCAACAGCAAATAACCACAACCAAGAACTCAAACACTCACTTTCGTCTATCATTTCTGTTCTTTTTTTAATTATGGTGAAGATGGTGGTGTCGGTTGGTGGGTGAGTGAGGGTTGGTTAGCTTAACGATGGTGACAGCTGGTAGGTCGTGATGGGTGTGAGGATGACGATGGTTAGGGTGTGGGGGTGACGGGTTTGTGTAGGATGGTGGGTTTAGTGTGATGAGAGTGAGTGGTGAGAGTTGCATTGGATGATGAGTTGTGTTCATATATGTTGAATCTGCATACATAACCGTCACGTATAGGTCTTTCTGTGACAGTTAGGGTAGGTGCCCGACAACGCTGTCAACTTTAACTTTCTGTCAAAACAACCTCGTACATTTTTGAACCGTCACGTATTGGCCTATACGTGACGGTTAGGGTTCGTTTTTTGTAGTCTTCCAGACTGCACAACCTCGTATTTTCATCAGTGTCCTTTTTATTCTCATCAGTCTTCCAGACCTACCATCACGTGTAGGCCACAACGTCATGTTTTGGGACACAACCGTCACATTTAGACTTATACGTGACGGCTAGGTCAGGTGTGAAACAAAAAACACAGAGGTGTCCCTAGCATAACCCTTACTTAATTAATATTTAGATGGATATGTATGTATACATACTTATACATACACGTACATCTCAATATATTTATATTAAAAACGTAAAAAAGATTGCATGCTATCATGATCATATGTTTTGATATAAAAACTTTTATTTTCAGTTTGATACACTGGCATTGGAAACCAACACACATTTACAAGCTTGCGTACCAAAGTGTAAAAAATTAAGCATGAGAATTTTCGTAGGCTTTTCATGTGACATATCATCTATTTTAAAATAGTTTGGTTCCGTTAACGTGTAGTCGAGATCATAAAGTCTATGATTGTAAGAAATTGATACAAACTAATAAGAAAGATCGAGGATATGCAAAGACATCTCGAAATGTATCATTTACTGACAATAATTGGAAACGTACAAGATTTAGATTATGACATGAATATAAGGGGGCCTTTGAACGACACAACTAAGGAAATGGATCTTGTTTTGGTGTAAACAGAAGAACCAAATATATATATCCTCATGGTCTTCCTAAATCAAAACTAATTAATTGTGATCAATTGTATTTTTATACTATAAAATATTATGTATTATTAATAATTATATGTAAGATTATGATAAAAATAACTAAAAAGACCTAAATAAATCATATATATTTTAATTATACATATTAAAAATAATAATAAACATCAACTAATATATTTCGATATTTACAAATATGTATTTAAACATTGAATTAAATTAAACTAATCAAAGTTGATTGGGTTGATGTAACTTTTTATGGCTCACTTTTCCATGAAAAACTTAAACCGTTTAGATGATCCATTTATTGATTGGTTATGATTTTAGTTGAAAATAATATATTTGATCATATGTTTAAGTATGCTTTCTGGCTTTTGTTTTTCTTATTATTCCCATCCAGTTATCCATTCTTTTAAACAATTTTGTTTAAACTGTTTTGTTCAGGATATATATTATTGAATTAACAATGAAGGTTCCCTCTCTTCCAATAGGAATGTTTGACAACATATATGATGCGAGGTGGAACCCCAGGTCATCTATCGTTGTGTGTGACGTGTCGATTTTCTATGGTTGAATGAATATAATCAATCAGTTTCACCCCTCACTTTCATGTAACAAGGAGAAAATCACAATGATTGCTAAAAACTGGGATATATATGGATGGGTTGAAACTTGAAAGGGTTCGTTATAGGCACCTGTTATACGAGCACACAACTATTGCGTTATATACGGGTCATATTGTATCATACAATATGTACGCTTTTAAAACAGTCAAAGCAATCAATGTTACGCCGTATGATACAATATGACTCATATGGATTGAGAGCAAACGAGTCGTATATTGTATATATTTTAAAGTTTAATTTTTTATTTATTGTGAACTCATCAAACTAGATAGATAGATATATGGAAAAATTACAAATTGACAGTCTGATTGAGGTACAGGGGTAAAGGTAATAAAGTGTATATGTGTGAATTGTATCAGATTCACCAAGATGTTATTCTTTTGTGATGCCCTCGTCATGTAGATTATCTGGACTTCAATGCCCTGTCTCAATTTAATTCTCCATGATTTATGGTATCCGCATTGGACGCATACCGATGGAATTTGTAGTTGGAACCAAATAATATGAATGAACACAACGAATCTGACATCTTATTAACATAGTGGTTGAAAATTTTTAAATCCCTCTCATTTGTTGTAGTGTTCTAGTCAGCTTTTTGTGCCAGAACGTCTAACTTTAGGTGATCTCGTGTATTTGCCCCCATGATCACATCTAAGCCATATTTTGATGACATGGTGGTTGGTTGGGTTTTCCTTCATCCTTTGGGTCACGATGACATAAGCATCCTCTAGTCCTCTAGCAACAGCTCAATCCACCAACTCATCACAAGACACGAACACCTTAAACAATATTATGATTAGCACCTACATAAAGTTAACGAAAACTAAGTGACGAAATGTAATGCCTTATCGGTTTATACAACCCAATCTCCTTAGGAGATTCACCCCTCATATCGTTATTAGGAGATTCACCACACATATTGTAAGAAGATTCACTACCGAATAAATAGTTGTTGTCCTAGAACGACATAGCTCGCGAACTTTCTAAACATATTGCTGAAACAAACGATTGAACTGATGTAAAGAATGAATAAATGAATAACATATAATGGTTTATATGGTAGATTATGATAGAATCTCACGTCGTGTCAAATAATATACAATCGTATCGAGAAATCTTATTTCGTGTAAAATAATTCGCACACATAACGAGGAATCGTACATAAATTTTATCATCTTGAAAACCTATACGAGTCGTATAGGGAAATACGACCGGTATAGGGGAATACGACCCGTATAAGGGGGTCTCGTATGACCCTATATGAGTCACGAACAGATTGACTGATGTGACATTTAGCAGCTTTGTCGGGGTACCCTAAAAGTAATACTACATGTATACGATCTATACGAGTCGTATAGATGGTGCCCGAATAATTGTTTTGTCGTTTTCGCAACAGTGAATGATTGAGGTAATGTGGTGCAGTTTTATTAGGGAACCCTAACTCTATACGACTCGTATACACCGTACACGAGTCGTATAGATGGTGTCTAAAGAACATTTTGGGCGTAGTATTAACAGGTTATGTTTTAAATCTTTTATTTTAATTCTTCAGAAATTATTCTAATATAATCATGTATGCATGCATGCATTTATGTAATAAAATAATATAAAAAACTATGTGGTGTGGTGAAGTAAGTTGGAGAAAGAGTCACGATTTGTTATTCGTACCCAATGATTTGTAAATTCCACGTATGTACTCTAATTACCTTGAATCACTCCCTTAAGTTATGGGCAATCTTAAATCTCTATAAGGGGCGCTTTGCCCCCACAACTCATCAATCACCGTGTACTTCATTTAAATATAATATCTTAGGTTATGTAATCAACAGAAGTATTAATATTTATATTTATATAAACCCTTTAAACATTTTCGTAAATATGGATTTTAATAACATCTAAAAACGTGAAGGCATGACACATCAATGATACCTATAAATTTTTTTAAGCAATTCATCAATTCAAAATACATCTTTTTTATGTTTCACATCATCATCGTTTACATTTATTATTATATCAAATTATTTTAAAGATTTAAATAAATAGAATTATAACAAATTTAATGCCTAAAGCTTACCAATAAAAAATGATAAAAATCAAATACAAATATAAATTGTGAAAATTATTTGTAAGTCAAATGAGTTTAAAAGGTTTTCTTGATTTTTATAAATAAAATCAATTTAAAGTTTCTTTGAAACTAAAATGAATTTGTAAAACCATCCAACATTACCTTCCTCACCACTCTTATTCTTGAGATCCTCATTCTTCAACACCGTTCTTTTATGATCTTCGTTTAGTTCTTCATCAAATCAGTTTTTCAAATAACTTTTTTTAAGTAGATTGGTTGTGGGCATCCGTCCCCACAAGTGTGAACCCTAACAACACCCATAAACATCACCGTATAATTCGGCGGTTGTGAGTTTATTGTCCATCATCCGTCTACATGGCATTTGTCACTGTCTGTAAGAGCACCGTTATGAATGCCCTAGAATCATGAGAAGAGTGAAATTTTGATTATTTTGTTATCGTATTTAATGATGTTGGTTTATCAGGTTGCATAAAAAAAGCTTATTATATTTAATACCAAGGTCTTTAAATTATTTTTGGAAAAACTATGGCCTCATATTACTAAAAAAAAACAAAATTATCTTTTATTAATTGTTTAATCGAAATCTTAAAGTTGAAATTGATATCTAGTCCTAGGGTTTCTCGGCTATAAAATAAACTTATTTTTTTTCTTTCAAAAACGGAAAAAGATACCAAAAACCTTTTAAAACAAATAGCATAAATGAAATAAATAATTCCCACACAGATTTTTAAATTAAAGTTTTTAGAACATATCCGTTACAAGCACTCTAGCTAGCAACAAAAATACTAGGTAACGGGTCCGGAAAATATAAAAATTATTTGAACCAACTTCTTATGCATTGTATTTTATGAAACGAACAATTAAAGCTGTTTTTCTTCTTCGGTGTGACGAAATCCCGACACAAGTCGTGATGACATAACAGGTATACCTTGAGCTAGCTTCATAGAATAACATAACGCGAAGCTGGATAAATCACTAACCCTTCATAATTTGAATTATTAGATTAGAGCTTCACTGGGGTTGGTTGCCGGCAAGTGGAAGAGGTAAATATAGAAATGATTAGTTTTACATATACGTGACACATAGTGTTTACGTGTATGTAATACTAACATAATGATAACCATGAAAATCACTCACAAGCAGAGTGTTACGTATGTGTAACAATTATCATTATGTTAGTATTACGTATACGTAAACACTATGTGTCACGTATATGTAACATTATTTGGTACGTATATGTAAGACTAACAATTTCCATATATATGTTCAAGATACTTAAATATTCGTTTAACAATTAAAAGAAAAAAAACAATTTATAAATTATGTGTTTGTTTGATAGTGGTTATCACATAAAAATTTGTTTATTATTTGAACCCTTTGTCGGGTCAAATAAACTTGCACCACCGGAATCAACATCTCCGGTGACCCAACTCTTTACCGCCACAACTAACGCCGTTAGAAACTTGGGTAGTTAGAACGGTTGTAACTAACACCGTTTAGCAGTTATTATTACATGTATAAATAGCACTCATTTGTTGTAAATCAAACCAAGAAATTCCCGTATATAAATTTACGTTCTTGTTATATACGATCCTTATACTCTCTAGAATTGGTATCAGAGCCAATACCACAAGAACAAACAAATCAATACCGATCATAATCACCAACGGACCGGCGATTACCGATCATCAAAAACATTCGAAATCAAAAAACACAAAACTTTGATTCGTGACGAAGGACTGTCGGAATCAAAACCCAAAACAGAAACAAGAAATCGATTGAAGGATTATTCCCCGAAGGGCCATGGGAATCATCACTTGTACAAACCGGCGAAGGACTGCCGTAAGAAAAATCAATTCTAGAGGATATAAGGACAAAGAGGAGAAGGAAATACCTCTTTGTACCAAGAATGAATTTTGGTAATTATAATAAATATAAGAGAAATAATAAAGTTCAAAGGAAGCAGTGGAAATCAAACAGTAAAGTAAAGTGCTTTAAGTGTGATCAACAATGACATTATTTTTCAAATTGTCCAAAGAAAAATCAAGATCAACAAGAATCGCATCTGGTACAAGAACCTGAAGAACCAACTTTACTAATGGTAATTGAGGAAGTAATCATATGACTGGACAACGATCATATTTCATAGAATTAGATGATGGTATTACTGGAAAAGTCAAATTTCGTGACGAATCAAGCATAGAAAATAAAGGAAAAGGATCCATCTTGTTGCAATGCAAAAATGGAGAACAAAGGCTAATCTCTGAAGTCTAATTAAATACCTAACCTACAAAGCAATATTATCAGTCTAGGACAAATGACTGAAACCGGGAGTACTGTAGTGATGAAGGATGAATATTTATGGGTTAGAGATTCAAATGAGAAGTTGATACTAAAAGTTTCGAGATCAAGAAACAAGTTATACAAAATAGAATTATCTATCTGATCACCTGCATGTCTGCTTACACAAATTGAAGATAAAGCCTCGTTATGGCATGCACGGTTAGGCCATTTAAATTTTAATTCTCTAAAGCTTCTCACAACGAAAGGAATGGCACGCGGAATTCAAAATATATCACATCCACCACAAATATGTGATGCATGTCTTATCGGAAAACAAAGAATAATATCATTCCCCACACAAACCACATTCAGAGCAAAACGACCATTAGAGCTAGTTCATGCATATTTATGTGGGCCAATATCACCTGCAACAAAATCGGGTAACCGATACTTCTTTCTTTTGGTCGATGATTACTCACGTTATATATGGATATATATGTTAAAGACAAAAGGATCAAGCATATGAGACTTTTAAGAGATTCAAAAAAGAAGCCAAATCAGAAGCAGGAGAGAAACTAAAGCAATAAAGAACTTATCATGGAGGAGAGTTTACCTCTATATCATTAACAATTTTTTGTGAGGATAACGGAATTCTACGCCAGCTTATAGCACCTTACTCCCCACAACAAATGGTGTTGTAGAAAGAAGAAATCAATCAATTATGGGTACTACAAGAAGCATGCTCAAGGCAATGAAAATGCATCAAGATTTTTGTGCTGAAGGAACTCGTCATGCAGTTTATATATTAAACCATGTATCCACTAGAGCCTTAGAGGACACAACACCATATGAAGCATTAAAAGGATCAACACCAAGTATAGAACATCTTAAAGTGTTTGGATGCACAGCTTACATGAAGGTACCATCTGTATAATTGAGAAAATTGGATGATAGATCAATAAAGACAGTACACTTGGGAACAGAATCTGGATCTAAAGCATATCGTCTATCTGATCCAATAATGATCAAATCTATGTGAGTAGAGATGTAAAGTTCGAAGAAAGTTTACCATGGGATTGGGAAGGATGCTTATCTCAAATAAACAGAGAAGGCCCATCTTGGACAGATTTTATTGTAGAAGATCCCCTTATTGAACTACAGTCTATTACATCAAATGATCAAACAAAACCACAAACACAAGAACTACAGTAATGAAAATCATACGAATCATTTGGACCAATCGTCTGAAGATAATAGTAACCTATTTGAAGGATAATTTGACACTGAAAGTGAAATCAACACAAGGTTATCTCCAACAGATTTTGATCACAACCCTATCAAAGGCTTCAAAATGTTGGAAACTATCTATAATCAAACAAAACCAATCGAACCCAATTACCAACTAGAAGATCTTTATTTAACCTATGACGATGAACCCAACAATGTCAAAGAAGCATTAAGCGATTCAAACTGGGAAAAAGCCATGAAGGATGAGATCAATTCAATAGAAAAGAACACGACATGGATTTTAACAGAGGTACCTCAATGACAAAAACCCATAGAATTAAAGTGGGTTTTCAAGGTAAAAAGTGACGAAAGGGGGAAGATTTCTAAGTACAAAGCAAGACTAGTAGCAAAGGGCTACATTCAACAACATGGCATTGACTTTGACGAGGTCTTTGCACCAGTAGCAAGAATGGAAACAATAAGACTCATTTTGGCACTTGTTGCAAAAGAGAGATGGGGAGTACATCGTCTAGATGTAAAATCAGCATTTCTAAATGGAGATTTAAAAGAAGAAGTGTACGTAACTGATCGGTGTCGAAGGGACCGGTCAAAGATAAAGAATTAGAGTGTCCTAATCACCTTAAACTAGTTAGGGTAAGAAGGGTGTCGAACCACGAAGAGTTTGTGGTCGGTGCTTAACTTCAATTAACAATGTGATTTATGAAGTTGCAATGGGTCTTTCTGACCAAACACAAGCAATGATTGAGGTGAAATTAACAAATCCAACAAGCAATGGTTATCAACTAGCAAAACGATCACGAGTAATCAAGTAGAAAATAAACGGTTTAAGTTGTAAACAATAATTAAAAAGGAATCACACCTGGGTTTCAAGTTCACAAGTAATTAGGGATTATCACACCAACATATGAGTTTAAACAATGGAATGGTTATCCAAATCAAATTAACCAAATCTAACCAAGAACATCAACATTCATACATCATCGGCAAATAGTGTAAAACAATATTCACGAATGAAATCGAGACAAATGTATGCAATATAGAATTAGATTAATCAATAGATTCAACACAAATCAAAGTTCATAGCAATTATCATCTAACGGGGTCAATGGTGCAAGAATTTATCGACTCCCGTGAGTTCATAACCATACTAAACACAAAGATTCAAGTGTTTCAAACCAAACGATTACAAGAATTGTTTCTCAAAGCTAGCACATGATAAAACCCTAAAAACTTACAAACAATCCACCCGGGAATGATTACCGGTGGATTAGCCTTGCATCTTCGTAAAAGAATCTTTAACTCTTCTCTTTCTCTCAGTCAAAGCCAACCAAAGAGCCAAGAGAGGCTCCTCCCCATCCCCTCGTGATGCCTCCTTCAAAACTCAATTTTCTGTTCAAAATAGTCCACTCCCCTCGAAATTCGTCCCGGCCAATTAATTGCCAATTAATCCACTCGGCCGTTTTTTTCTCCTTGTCCGGTCAACGCCGCCAGCCCCCTTTCTTTGTTTCTTGCCCATTGGAACATAAACCACAAAGCCCCCTTCTAATATTATGAGCCCATACTAATTTTCTTTTTTATGCTAGTCCATCCCACGTGATAGCCCACATTCAATTTAGTTTTGAGCCAACAATTAATCAAGAATTCTGTTGAAGTCCATTATTAATTTTTTTTCCTTTGTTGTTGACTTGCTGTAGTACCTCACGTGTGTCTTATTTCTCAAGATAGATATCGAGTATTTGTATTTCATCATGCTCCATTCTTTTTTATATTAATTCCTTATTCTAGCTCATTCTATCCAATATAACCTGAAACATAAAATGAGCACAAAGTAAATTGGTTCACATATAATTTAGGCTAAAAATATGTAATTAGTTATACTAGCACGTGTAAATCAAACACTCATTAGTAACTCAACCAGAAGCCTTCTTAAAGAAAGGAAAGGAGAATAAAGTTTATAAGTGATCCAAAGCATTATATGGATTACGACAAGCACCTAGAGCATGGAATGTGAAACTTTACAGAACCTTAAAGGAATTAGGATTCTTAAAGTGTCCACAAGAACAAGCAATCTACAAGAAAAGTAAATCTGAACTAATCATTGGAGTCTACGTAGATGACTTGTTGATTACAGGAAAGGACAACAAGGATATCATCAACTTCAAAAAGGAAATGAAGAATCAATTTGATATGAGTGACCTGGGTTTACTAAGTTACTATTTAGGAAGTGAAGTCACTCAAGATGCAAAAGGAATATCTATCAACCAAAGGAACTATGCTTTGAAAATTCTGCAAAAGGCAAATATGGATGACTGCAATCCAACGAAATATCCAATGGAACCAGGAACAAAGATTTCAAAGTTTGAAAATAGTGAACCAATGAATGAAACGGAATACAGAAGAATAGTTGGAAGTCTTCGCTACTTAACACATACAATGCTAGACATAAACTTCGCTGTAGGAATACTAAGTAGATACATGTCTGCACCAAAGAAGGAACACATGCAAGCTATAAAGCAGCTACTAAGATATGTCAAAGGAACACTACAATATGGAATCATATTCAAAAGCAATGGAAGCAAAACCCTCATTGGTTTTAGCGACAGCAGTTATGGTACAGACCCCGATGATGGAAAAGGAACTACAGGAATAGTATTTTACTTTAATGATTCACCAATATCATGGGCAAGTCACAAATAAGCAACCGTTACTCTCTCATCATGTGAATCTGAATTTATAGCTGCAACCTCAGCAGCTTGTCAAGGACTTTGGTTAAGAAGTTTATTAAGTGAACTAACAGGCTGGGAACAAGATAAGATCATATTATATGTTGATAACAAATCTGCAATTCTACTTATGAGAAACCCATTCTTTCATGGAAGAAGTAAGCATATTGACACAAGGTATCACTTCATACGTGAATGTGTTGAAGAAGGAAAGATTATAGTGGAACACGTCAGTGGGAATTTACAAAAGGCGGACATATTAACTAATGCTCTACCGTGATTGAAGTTCATTGAAATGCGAAACCTATTAGGAGTAAAAGACCTTGGAGCAAGTTTAATTTGAGGGGGAGATTGTCGGGTCAAATAAACTTGCACCACCGGAATCAACATCTCCGGTGACCCAACTCTTCACCGCCACAACTAACGTCGTTAGAAACTTGGGTAGTTAGAACGGTTGTAACTAACACCGTTTAGCAGTTATTATTACATGTATAAATAGCACTCATTTGTTGTAAATCAAACCAAGAAATTCCCGTATATAAATTTACGTTCTTGTGATATACGATCCTTATACTCTTTAGACCCTTCCCTATACATGTATGAGTGTGTAATAAGTTAGAAACTCGTGTTTTAGATGGGTTGGATAAAAGAAATATTTAATAGTTAGTAATGATAAAAAAATAAGCAGGAAAAAGAATCGTATGTTCATATAATTATGACATGTGATACAACCAATTATTTTTTTTATTAGTTATAGATGTGTATGAATGTATGCATGCATACTTCAATTAAATTTCCAATAATAATCTATATCTATACTATATAATAAATAAAAGTTTTTCATGTCACGTGTCGTCTCCATATTCATTCTCATCATTTTTTTCCCGTCTCTCTCTTATTAAATACACTTTTATTTTTTAATAATAATATATTTTTAAATAAAATACTGATATTTATATTATTTTAAGTGCATGTGTTAACAGATTATAATGTATTCAACGGGTTTCAACCCGTGTAAAACACGAGTTTTTGAAAAATAAAAAATTCATTACTTAATATATAATATTATATTTATTTAACTCGTGTAATACACGGGATTTTAACCTAGTTCAACATTAAAAAATTCCACGGTTTACCTCTTTAGCGGTTCAAGTAAACTGTGAAGTTTAGTTTAAATATAAACAATTTGTAATATTTTGCAAAAGTTCCAAAAAAACATGTTATCATCGAACTTATCCCAAAAGAAAATACATGGTTATAAGATGAATCATGGATGCCTCTACAAGCAACTAAATCAATTGTTTTATGCCTCTAAATTTTAAGGGTCCTAAAAATTAAATAAACTACTTCAATCTGTATTTTAACATAAAAATATATATGATAATTTATCAACTAACGCTACATAAAATTACATTTCAGTAATTTCTATATATTTAGAAAACTTTCACAAAAACTACAATTTTAATATCCGTTTTAAGTCTCAAAATATGTTAAGCCACTCCTAAAATGTATCACGTATAAACACGGAGCAAAGAAACCGAGAACAAAGACAAGATACATAATAATTAAACATTTATTAAAAAAACATGAAAATGCATGTATGGACCCTTCACGGTTTTCATGTCCAATCTATACAAAATAAAATACTTGAAATAAAATCAGATATATATTCCTTCTCTATCGCAACAAATATCTTATATGTACTAATATAAGTTGTAGTTTATATTAGTTTTATTTAAGGTCAATTTCTTGTTGATTCATTTACGTGTTCCTTTAATGCATATTTAAACGCCAAACATACAAGATTCATCCCCTTTAATGCATAGTTAGCATTCTAGGTATCAAGATTCGAGACCCACAAAATACATGTTATAATGACAACTAGTAGAATTCCTCTGTGCGTTGTGATAGGAATTCTGTATACGTACAAAACAAAAAATATTGTTAACATGCAGTAGTATCAAGGTACGCACGCCTAACCATCCACACTGGATTAACTTTTGTGATTTATTCTCTTTTTAATTTTATTTATGTACTAGAACACGTAGTTCTTTGTGTTTTGTTATCTGTAAAAAAAATAAGTAATTTAAATTTGTGCAAGCACAAATATAAAGCTATTAACAACAAAATTACGTTATCGTGAAAATGAGTGTTAAGAAACAACAAATTAAATCTAAAAGTAAAAATATGTTACGGTTGGCCGGGCTCATAAAAAAGAGAAAGTAAAAAAGTTATTACATTTAACTTGGCTCAGTTTTGAACAAAATCTATATCGAAACGTAGATAGAATTACGCACGTCAAGATCAATGAATACAAATTTATGTTGTCTTGAAAATGAACATTAAAGAACATCAAATTAAATCTAAAAATAATATATATATATATAAGGGAGGGTTCCAGAGAAAACCACAAGTTAGGCGAAAACCGAGAAAACCACTAAAAAAACCAATTTTAGCAAATCATATAACAATTTTTATTTTTTATTTTATTTTATTTTTATTTATAAGAGTATCAATGCGGTTACGTATACGTAAATCAAAATATTTGCTTTTGGATACGTCTACGTAAATAAAAAATTTGTCTAAAATGATACGGTTTTCTCGGTTTTCGCCTAACTTTGTGGTTTTCTCTTGATCTCTCCACTGTATATATATATATATATATATATATATATATATATAAATATATTATAGTTGACCCGGCTCATAAAAAAATAAAAAATATTATATTTAACCTGGCTCGATTTTGAAAAAAGTTTATATCGAAAAATAAATAAAAATACGCACGTCGCATCGATATATTCAAAAATTTAAAAAAACATTAACGTTTAAAAGTTATCAAAGAAAAACATTTTTTTGCCTAAAACTAATTATAAATATTAAATAAAAGAAAAGTGTCACATTTATAAAAGAAAAACAATTTTCCCATAAAACTAATTATAAAAATTAAATAAAAAAAAAACTGTCGCGTGATAGCCTCCCGTTTTTGTGCGGGTATTATTCATTGAAATGAATTTATGAATTCATTATCGTTTAAATGTACTAGGGAAAACAATTTTTTTCCTTAAAACTAATTATAAACATTAAAGAGGGAAAAAAAACTAGTCATCTGGCGACCTCCATTTTTAAATGTGAGTTTATAAACATTATTAGTAGTTCTGTTGTGTGTCATCAAGGTTTTGTCAAGTGGTTAAGGGCATTTTTTCAAAGAGTTTTCCATCTGTGGAAGTCATGGGTTGGAATCTTGTAAAGTATACTTTATAAAAACTAGGAACACCCTCTGCAGATTCGAATTACTTGGAGGTTGTATGGGTAAATTGATGTACGAGTTTCCTCTGACGGGACGTGCAAGTAGTTCTGTTGTGTATTATTTAATTCTTTTTAAAGCATCAAGTGATTCATAATTAAAATATAAAATCAATTATTGAATTTTATCTTATATATATAAACAACTTTTTTTACTCTTAGATACCATATAAATTTACACGTGTATGATTTGAATCCACACCACTTTTATAAGAACGATTAACCACTTTTATAAGAACGATTATCAATGTTACTAGTCGGGCTAAAATACGAAGATAAGTTTATATGATGTCTAAGTTGTATGAATAAAAGTTATCCACAAGAGAATGAGGACATCCATATCGGAATTATTAATTATTATTATTAGTTATTAAAGGAGAACCTATGGGAACACTAACATGCTACATTCAGTGACTGATGCGTGACTTTTTTTTTCTTTTTTTTTTTACTATTTTTTCAACTTTATATTATATAATATATACTTTTAGCCCTTTTCATTTTCAATTAATTTAATTTTTTTTAATAACTTTCGTCCGTTAATTTTTTTCTAAAATATAGAGGGCGTGGCTGTTTTTTGTTTTTTTATCAAGGTTCCGATATATATATATTTTTTAAATGGCGCTGTATTCAAAATCCAATTTTTTTTGTATCGTTGTCTATAGCGAGTGCTGTTACCGTTGTGATACCGTGACGAACCGAATCTATTATGAGCAAACAAAATCATTGTCGGTGTTTGTATTATCGTAACCCGTATAGGCATTAACTTTTATGGTTTTCGACGACCCGAACCGGTAAATTTGTTTTTTTCTTTTTTTACTATTTAGTTTTATGTTTCTCTTTTATTAGCATTCTTTTTACCATTGCGTCTACGTTTTCGTTTAAATTTTATTAATGATTTGCCTGACACCGTTTTCTATGATAACTATCGTTCGTTAAGTTTTTTTTAAATAATGGAATGTGCTGTTTTCTTAAACTTTTTTTTCAACGTTCTAGACTAAGTTCTATTCAAATTCGAGTGTTTTTTTGGGATCATACGCTATAACGAGCCTGTGATTCATTTTAAGTTTTATCAACGCAAACGAGTCAAACCAACCCACCACGAAGCAGGGGGGGTCATAACTAGTTGTGAACTAAAGTTGAGAGATAAATTCCACTATATAAAAAAAACTTCTGACCTCTAAAACACAAATTTAGAATATTATTCACACTCACACTAAAGCTCATAAATGAGCCGATCAAACAAAAAAAAAACTTTATTATAAACATTTTTTAAAATAATTAAACGAACATCAAGCTAAAGCTCGAACAATGCTAAAGAAGTTAAGCTTGAACATAAATACTAGTACGAAAAATTATTCCAAGGTCAATTTGAATACTTCTTAAACAATATAAATTCATATTTATTGATATTCGACTCGAATTAGCTATCAAAATGGTTAAGATCGACACAACTCTATGTCATTTCAGTACGCATTAAAGAAACAAGTTTTCGTTTAAATGATATTTGTTTGACCGCTTCGTACAATATTAAGATTTTAAATTTCAAGTTTTGATAACTTAAACTTGTAAAGTTATAAACTATATAATTGATGTACTTGATAAGCAACTGACTGCTCTTTGAAATTCAATTAATACTTTAAAAATAATACAACATACGAGTTATTATTATTATTATTATTACTACTTCTTAATGAAAATTTATTTTTACTTTTAAACACCACATAATCTTTGTAAGATTTAAACTTAGATCTTAGATCACTTTTGTACAGAATACCTAAAGCAAAGACAATGGGCATACAATTTATTATTTAAAGTCCAAATATAATAACTCTTGGAAAACTAATTCTTTATTTGAATTACTCCTATGTTGATAAAAAAAAAAGAGGAAACTAAATCACAAGTTATAACCACGTTAAACGAGAAAAAACAATACAAATTTGTTAGTTCTAATAAAAAAATAATTTTTAATCGAGTTGTTAAATTATAATGTGGACAGATTCAATCATTATCACTTGCAAAAAGACAAAAACAGAACAATAATTTATCTTTTAAATGATATAGCAAATCTAAATAGTGTATAAAATAGGGGAATACTAACCATACACGGGAAATGCTAATCGTACTTGGTCATATGCGCATCGTATAGGGCAATACGATGCGTATAGCCCTTCACAAATTCCCGTGCCCGACATTCTCTTACAACCTGTCATTCAAACCTCGTATACGCATCGTATCGGTCAATACGATGCAGTTTAGGATACGAGATTCCTTCTGCCACTAAACCCATCACATCGTACCTTATACGCATCGTATTGGGCTATACGATGCGTATAGGCCCAAATTTTGTGTATTTAACAATGCAGAATTCTCATTCGAACCGAACGAACGTATGATTTCCAAAAAAAAACTATAAACATGTCTTGGTGGTGAGATGGTAACTACGGTTTTCATGTATATTCTAACGAGTCGGTGGAAAACAACCCGCAAAGTTCTGGCGTTCAAGAGGTGAACCGGGAGGAGGTCTCGTCCGACGTTTATTCTCATCAACGGGTAAGGCTTCCGGATTTGAACGAGCCACTGAGCAATCCCGAGTTCGTATACGGTGAACCGTCTTACCTTACACAGCCCACGAACGACTACGTATACGGTGAAGTCTCATACCCGACACAACAAACCGACGACTACGTATACGGTGAAGTCTCATACCCGACACAACAAACCGACGACTTCGTGTCCGAAGACGAGGAACAAAACCATCAAAACGTGTCGTATAAAACTGACCAGAATTTTCAGTCTCGTGAACAGTTGGTGGATTGGGCGGTCAGGATAGGACATGAGAATGGTTACGTCCTTGTCACCCGACGATCGAGGAGAAAAGGCGACGATCCGACGGAACCGTTTATCAAGGTGTGGCTTGTGTGTGACCGTCACGGCGAACGTGCGTCTACTGCCACGGTTAGACGTGCCGATAGCAAGAAAATAGGTTGTCCATTTAAATTAGAAGGAGAGTACCAAGAAAATACTAGTGATTGGAAATTAACGGTGAAGGATGACAGTCATAACCACGATCTTAGTCAACATCTTGAGGCGCACTCCTTTGCGAGGAGACTGTCTCAATCGGAACAACTTTTGGTAGCGAAGTTGTATTCACAAAACATGTTGCCACGAAACATTCTGGCAACTATAAGGGAACAAAACCCAGAGAGTAGTTGCATTAAAAATGACATTTATAATGCGATACAAAAGATAAAAAACGAAACGAGAGTCGGTGAAACTCCAATGCAGATTCTAGAAAACCTGCTTTCTTCTAAAAAATACGTCTACTATACTCGGGAAGATCCTGCCACAAATATTGTGGATGAGATATTCTTTGTTCATCCGAAATCGTTTGAGATGTGGTGTGTGTTCCCGCACGTGTTGATGATCGACGCGACTTACAAAACAAACATGTATAGACTTCCATTTGTCCAAGTGGTCGGTGTGACCTCCACACACCAGTCGTTTTGCGTCGCTCATGCATTTATATCAAAAGAACGAGAGGAAAACTTCGTCTGGGTGATACTGCAAATAAAAGCAATGTTGCAAAAGTGTATGGAGCCGCGTGTGATAGTAACAGACAGGGACAAAGCTCTTATGAACGCATGTGATAAAATATTTCCGGATTGTTCGAAGAACCTATGTCGGTGGCACATACACAAGAATATCACAAAACATTGCAGGGCATCATTTACAGACGAAGACTGGGCAAATTTCAAGTATTCATGGTCGGTATTATGTGAGTCTCCCACGCCAGATATATACCAGTACAACTTCAACCGGCTTTACGAACGACTGTATGCTGCCAAACGAGGAAGTAAGTTTTGAATATTTAATATTTTCAGTATTGAATAATTATTAAATATTTAAATATTTATTCAATATTTTTCCAGGAGTTATACATTATGTGACTAAAAATTGGTTGGACCCGTATAAAGAAAAGTTTGTATCCGCCTGGTCCAATAAAAACCTCAATTTTGGTCAACAAACAACGAACCGAGTCGAAAGCCAGCATTCGCTTTTAAAGAGTTATCTTAGAAATGCTATAGACTTGTTGGGTTTGTTAATGAAATTGTAACAGATCAATATTATAAATTACAGTTTGCGTTTGGAACAAGCCTCATAAGAAAAATGGATAGCCACATAGCTATTGAATTGTTTGATAATCTGCACGGTAAGGTTTCACATAAAGCTCTAAATTTGTTAGAAAACGAGTGGTACAAGTTATCACATATACGAAAACAAAATGCAACGTGTGGTTGCCAACTTTTCAGTAGTTGTGGGTTGCCGTGTGCTTGTCGTCTGGCAAGTATCGAAGCTACATGTAAACTGTTTTGATTTTGGAATTTGTGAATGTTTAATTTTCAAAATTTTCTAACTATTTCGTTTTAATACAGGTGGCAGAATCCCGCTAGATGCGTTGGACGTCTTCTGGAGGAAACTTGATTTAAAACCGTCGTTTGTCGATGATGAAAATGTAGACGTGGATAAAGTACTTGGTCAAGTGAGAAACAAAATTATTTCAGAACCTGATCAGGTCAAAAGAAGTATGCTGTCGAGAATCGCAGGAGTGGTCTTTCCGAGCAAAAGTAACAAGAAAGCGCCTGTGGTACAAGAAGATACTCGCGGTCGTCCAACTTTGAAAAAGCAACAACAAAGGAAACAGGATGTCGCGAGAAACAGCTCATTCACAGGATCCCAACAAAGCAAATGTGACCCTGCGAGACACAGCTCGTACATTGCGTCACAAGACTCGATACAAGCGAGTTCGGTCATTCAACACCGTCGTCCAACGAAGGGTAAAGGAAAGCAACCACAAGATGATAACGCCTATCTTGGTTTTCCATTGATTATGGGGAAAGATGCGGTTAACAATATAAATTGTTTTAAGGATTCGATACCGTCTGTCTTTCAACCGTACATTTCACATATACAGGATGTAAATCCCGACGGTAACTGTGGTTTTCGATCGGTAGCTTTGGGCTTAGGGTTAAATGAAAACCGGTGGCTTTTTATCAGACAACAACTTCTACAGGAGATGGACAATAAAGAGGAATGGTGGAGAACTGTTTTTGACAGAGTCGCCTTTCAAGAGTATGATATGCTACGTCACACAATAGATTGGCAGGATGTGAAAGCCGCACCAGTTAGTCGTTGGATGTCGATGCCATACACAGGACTCCTAATTGCTCAAAGATTTGGGGTGATTGTTCATCTTTTAAGCATCGCCGGTAATCAAACATTTTTTCCATTGTGGTTTGGTCCAAACGTTCACGCTCAACATCAAACTGTATCATTAGTTCACGTCAACAGGGCTCATTTCATCCACATCAAGTTAGACGGAGATTTTCCGATTCCCACGCCGAATGCACTTTGGAATTTACACCGAAATGATGATGCAGCAAAATGGGAAAATATATACAGTGATCGTATTGAACGATTTAAGAAAATAAGGGCTACTAATGGATCTACATTTCCACAATACTTCACGACTCACGGATGATGCTTTATTAGTTTTTTATTAATTTTAAGTATATGGTCAATTTAATTATTTGTAATTTTAATTATTTTAAATTAATTTTAAGTTAATTATAATTAATATTTTATTAATTTTTGATTAATTTTAATTAAATATAACTAATTTTAATTTAATATTTTATACGCCACGTATAGGCCCATACGTGGCGTATAGACTTGAACAAGATATTTTAAAGGTTATACGCCACGTATATGTCAATATGTGGTGTATAGCCACTTGATATACCAGGAAAACGCAGCGTACAGACCCAAACGACCCAAAACAAACAAACACACACCCATACGCATCCGGCAAAAAAGCTCGTTGATTAGGATTGTCGTCTCAAAAAAACTTCGAAAAGGTACGTCTCTACACCCACGATCATTAATGTTATGTTTATATTGAATATTAGCGGGCAAAACTGGGTAGATTAGCGATTTTAGGTTTGAACTTAAGAACTATACGCCACGTATAGGGCCATACGTGGCGTATAGTTCGTCTTAGGTAGACGATGAAGCCATACGCCACGTATAAGTCTATACGCTGCGTATGGCTAGGATTACCCGGTCACTTGCCTGCGTATGGCCTGGTTTGGGTCGCGTATGGCTTTGTTTACCCGGCAACTTGCCCGCGTATGGCTTAATTGGCCTGCGTTTGGCTTATTTTGCCCGGCAACCGCCTATACGCCACGTATAAGCCTATACGTGGCGTATAGGTTTTTAAAAAATTAATAATTATTATTATTTATTATTTAAAATAAAAAAAATTAATTATTATTATTATTTATTATTTAAAATTTAAACAATATATTATTATTTCAATTAAAAACAATATATTATTATTATTTATTATTTAAATTAAAAACATAATATTATTATTATTATTTCTTATTTAATATTTAAAATAAAAAAAATTAATTATTATTATTATTTATTATTTAAAATTTAAACAATATATTATTATTATTATTATTTATTATTTCAATTAAAAACAATATATTATTATTATTTATTATTTAAATTAAAAATAATATATTATTATTTATTATTTAAAATTTAAATAATATTATATTATTATTTATTATTTAAAATTTAAACGATATATTATTATTATTTAAATTAAAAAATTAAAAACAATTAATTATTATCATATATGGCGGATCATGATGATGATATTGAGATGGATCAGCTAAACGATCTTGCGCACTAACCTTTTCTGGATTTTACGCCCGATACGGAGGCTTATTCCCGTTGCCAGAAGCTCCGGGAAGTGCAGATGGGTCCAGGTACGGCGGTGGATTGGGCCCTCCTCGAGGAGGTGCAAGAGGCCGAGCGAGCTAGGGCCATCATCGGTCAGGACACGCCATGGTCGCGTCTTTTTGACCATTCTTTTGAGGAGACATACCGAGAGCTGGTCGTCGAGTTTCTTTCGACGTTCATCTACTCAGAGACTGGGCTGCAGCCTCTACCCGGGGAGGCGGTGGATATTGATCCGGATCGTATTTATTTTTCTATTTTTGGGGTCGTTTACCGTCAGACCCTCCGTCAGTGGTCCGTCACGACGAGCTTATACTACGAGCCTGATACGGTAACGCCGCTTTTCACCGAGGCGGTGACGGAGGTGGACAAGGAGGAACTCCTTGTTTTTTGGGGCTTGATTTCAGATAGTCCTTGGTTGGGTACCAATGGGAGGGTCTCGGGTATTAGAGACCCTTTGTATAGATATCTGCACCGGCTTATTTCGACGTCGATCGCACCGCGTCTGAAAATCCGTGAGTGGTGCACTGATAGAGATCTTTTCTTCCTTTTCTGCCTGCTTACTGGGAGGCGGTGCGACCTGTCCACGAGCATGGCGCTTTATTTTGCTTCTGCCTATATGCGACAGAAGCGCGGACTTTTATATGGCGGTGCTTTCATCACGCATATCATGCGGTCGGTCATACCATTTGACGACCATGAGCCTGCGATGTTACCGCTCATTCCCCCTGTCCGATTAGACCGTCGCACAGCGAGCGGCATGCGCATCACGCACCGATTCCCGCAGGGCCTTCGGTTCGTGGGGGCCGTCCAGGACCAGGTTTGGGTCCCGGTGCCATTTCCGCAGATGCCTGGACAGGGGGACCCGCCTATGCCTCAGCCGCTACAGGGTGTGGCGATTGAGGACGAGCCGCCACACGTCGAGCAGGTCCACGAGCATCCGCCACATCATCCCCGACACGTACGTCGGTCAGTTAGGCTGGATAGGGCTACCCAGGCATTGCTTGATGGCCTTGTTGCCGACTCACGGCGACAGGGTCGTCAACTCGATCGCATGGAGGACCTGATGATGTGGGCGGTTGGACAGCTCGTGAATCAGTCACGAGCCGCCGGCATCGAGCCACCCCCACTACCACCGCCACGTCATTATCCGGACGACCCCGTTCAGGGTGAGGGCGGGGCGGGTCAGGGTGACGGCGGAGCCGGTTAGGTTTAGTTCTTTTATTTGTATTTTGTTTCTTTCGTTGTTATGTATGTAAAACATTTTGATGTATATATTTAATTTTTTGATGTAATGTATATAATTTTAGTTTATTTCTTTGGTTGTAATGTTTAATATTTTGTTTGGTTTGTAATGTTTAGTATTTTGTTTGGTTTGTAATGTGTAATATTTTGTTTGATTAACAAACTTATATTAACAAAATTATATAAATTAAAATAAAAATAAACAAAATATAAAAAAATAAAAAAATATAATTAAATAAAAAATACCTATACGTGGCGTATAGGTCAATACGCCACGTATAGGATTCATAAAACTCTCAAACCTTCCAACTTTTGAATCAAAAATATAACTCGTGCCTCATACGCTGCGTATAGATCAATACGCCACATATTGGACCAACCGCCAGACAGAGAATGACACGTGGCATTCTGTTGGCAATGACTGAACTCTATACGCCCTCGTATTGACCTATACGAGGGCGTATAAGACGGCGACGGGTCCAATTAGTAATATTCCGTGTGCGGTTAGAATCACCCATAAAATAACTATAAATACCTTGTAACACAATATTTGCTATTAAAAAATTGTTCATGTCCTTTTTCTATATCTTAAGAACTAGATTTGGAATTTGAATATTTGACGAATTAATTTTAGAGAGAATGAATGTGAGAATTACTTGTCTATATTTCTAGAAATAATAATTATTTGATCTTTTAGATAGGTTGATCTCATAATCTACTGGACTAGTTGTATAATATTTGTCTTTTTATAAAAATGGTTCGAGTTTAAATTTTTATAAAACGAAACTCATCATAGGTGAGAAACCTCCTGGCCCAACCTGAAACCCCCCCCCCCCCCTCTCCCGCCTTTTTATGTGTCACATGTGGGACTTGAAGCCAAAACCTCTCTATTTTGGTGAAGTTTAAATATACACTTTTACCACTATGCTAAGCTAGTAGTTGTAAGTGTAAGATTATATGGTATTTAATTATTTATATATAAAAATTTGTTAAAAAAAATAAGTTCGGTTAAATCATCAATTTATTTTTTGAACGACGAACATTGAATGTTGTGACGTCGCACCCCCGTCACATGGGAGAGCTTCGTCCAACTCTGGCCAATATGTTGTCTTAACCGGGCCCACTTGGTGTCAGAGTTAGAGAGCATCCAAGGAAAAATCTCATTCAATACTGGCCCTTCCGAGCTTGAGGGAGAGTCGAGGCTCGAACCCTGGATCGACATGGGTAAAACCCAGGTGCATCAGCCTAAGATCTAGGTCTCATTTGTATACATCAGAAACTAATGGGTAAAGCTGGGATTGAACATGAGTCACAAGAAACACCAGGTCTTTTCCTGGGATTGAACATGAGTCACAAGGAACACCAGGTTTTTCCCTTACCACTCCACCATTAGCTCATTGACTTAATCATTAATTGATCGAGTTGATTATTCAATAGGCTTGATTTAATTATTAAGTATTGAATTTAATGCAATTTGACTAACCGGTTGCAGTTATCATAATTTAACCTTTTGGGGTTATCATAATACCTTTTATTTTCTGTGAATAAATGCATCTTCAATAACTTGTTAAATAATATCTTAATTCTTTACCTTTATAAAAAAAAGTTTTGGTATTAGACTAATGTGTAGTTAATGATAGTAGAGGGTTGTTTATGTTATATCGTGGTCTACAAATACTACCACCTATTGTAACAGTAATTACAACTTTACAATATACACACACATTTGGTTTTACTTGGTATCAGAATCTAGAGCTCAACCACCTAAAAAAGACGCCATAAAGATGGTCGATCGCCGCCCTACCCACCACCACCACCACAAAGTTGTGCACGACCTTCTTCATCTCCTTCTACCACCGTCGTTAACCACCACCACACCAACATCACAACCATAACAACACCACTACCGACGCCACCACCACAAACCACCACTTCAGTCAGCATCCACCAAGCCACAGCCCTCACCGTCGTACACACATCCCTCCATAGCCCCTGCCACCGCCTCCGCCTCCGCCGGAACCCTAAATGCCGCATCCACTGAAACCCTACATCTAGCCAGACCTCCTCATGTCGCTGCTACCATACAGGTGTGGTCGTTTGACGTGCACGTCGCTGCCTCCATATTTTGCGAGGGTTGCAATATTTCAGACACAATGGGGGAGAAGAAGAAAGAACAGGAGAACAAAACCATAAAACCCGTTTTGAAAAAAAAAACTGTCTGGCGACACTAAACGGATGACAAAACGAGAGAAGATTGAAGACCAACTATCTTTAAGTTTATGTCTATTTTCATTTCAAACAAAAACGCTCCCGCGCTAGCTTAGTTTGCAGGGGAGTATTAGACCAATGTGTAGTTAGTGATAGTATAAGGTTGTTTATGTAATATCGTGGTCTACAATTACAACCTCCTGTTTTAACCATAATTACAACTTTACAATACACACAAACATTTGGTTTTACTTTTGGATATTTAAGTAGGAAAGGTCCATTAGGGGACATATGGGTGTTAAGATGGCTTCCTTATATTCTAGAAGTTAAGAATTCAAATCCTACAATGTATATGTATAGGTTGTTTATACGAGTAGGAAAGAATGATTATAATATTAAACTAGTGTTTATGGTGGTTGGTTTTGAGTTTAAAATGTTTGTATGTTTATTGTGAACAAGGTAGAGAAAGGCATAATATTTAGTGGCCGCATTATGAATTTTAGTTAATAAAATAAGTAAACTTGAAATTAAAATATTTTAAATAAGTACGTTTGATATAACATGTTTTTTTATTAGTTATATGTGCTATTATATATATTTTTAAGGTATATATGTAAAATTGCATCAAATAAATATAATATGGTTTATATTGAAGTAGGGCCGGGCCCGGGGTAAAGTGGGCTACGACTCCAAGCCTGATAACCCCCGATGCCTGAAGTTTTAAATTTTATATATGTGTGTGTTATTGTTGTATTGTGAATTTTTTTATATATTATTTTTTACTTTATATTTTAGAGGCCCGGATTTTTTTACATGTTTCTGGCCTAAAATGTTTTAAGAGTTCACGTGACCGGAACTCTAATAAAGATGTAACTTGGTGTGTTATATTAGGCCCGTTGATTTTACCCGTACCCGATTAACCCGACCCGAACCAACTTCACCTGAACCGATTAAACCCGTACCCGAATAACCCGTAACCGATTAACCCGAAAACCGTTTAAACCGATTGTTATTCGGGTCGGGTTTCGGTTAGACTTTCAAGCATCAAAAACCCGATTAACCCGAATAAACCGAACATTTATATATTCTCCCCTTTCTCTTCTCACCACCACCACCAACACCAACACCACCACCAAAATCCGCTTCTAAACTATGAGTTTAAAAAATCCACTACATAAACACGAATACTTCTATTTGAAGCTTTAATCTCTTGGAAATGTATTTATTTTTGTTTCACATACACGTTTATTTTATGTTTTTAAACTTGATTCACTTTTTTTTTCAACCATGTGTCCCTACCCGAAACCCGACCCGATTAAACCGAAAACCGATTAACCCGAACCCGATCTACCCGAATGTTATTCGGATCGGTTATCGGATAAATTTACACACACCCGAACCGATCTACCCGAAACCCGATTAAATTACCCGAACAACACCCGTATGTTATATCACCTCTTTGAGTGGGTCTGAGAAGGCATATTCCCAAATCCTTTTTCTTGAATTTCTTATGCATGCATACGCCACTCATTTTTCATTCACTCATTTTTCATTCTTATCTTGTACCTTCATATATAAGTGACCAAGTAACAAAAATTATATTTACTTCAAATTTGAACTATTTTACTAAGCATAAAATGAAAATAAAACATATTATTTCAAAGTCTTGTACACACAAAAACACATTCAAAATTTTAGTATATTAATCAATAGGTTACAATCACGTGTGTTACACGGGTTGAATAAATAATATGTTATACACTTAGTAATAAAAATTTTATATTTTTAAAAACCCGTGTAATACATGGGTTGAATAAACCGGTATATTACATCGGTTGAACTATTTATAATTAAATAATAAGTATATGTAATCAGATTTATATTAAAAATCTAAAAATAAACTCTTTTAATATCATTATTCAATACGAGAGAGAGACGGAAAAAAAAGTGATACAAATGAATCAGAAAGTGACACGTGTCCGTAAAATTTATTTATTAATATAAAGATTATTATTTGATATTATTATTTAATAAGAGAGAACAAAAAAATTAATATTTAATAGGAGAGAGGTAAAAAATTAAGATGATAAGTAACTAGAGAGTGACACGTGTTCCCCATGAGTTTCATTTATTACATAGTATAGATGTCTACATATTCAAGTTAGTTTACTATTTTATAACCATAACTGATGAAAAGACTCGATTGATTTATTAATATCTCACTTTCTGTGATACATTTGTCACACATGAATAAGAGATTTAAATTGTTCAGTATAATATTTCATATGGGATGGTTTCAGAGAAAATCACATAGTTAGACGAAAACCGAGAAAACCACTAAAAAAATCAATTTTAACTAATAATATAATAATATTTATTTTTTATTTTATTTTTATTTTTTTATAAGAGTATCAATGTAATATTACATATTTTTACCAAAAAATCATTTAAATATTGGCTTACGTATACGTAACCCATAGTGTTACGTATACGTAAATAGAAAACAAAAAAATTGCGGATACGTATACGTAACCCATAGTATTACACATTGTTTTAGCGGTTTTCTCAGTTTTCTTCTAAATTTGTGATTTTCTCTTGATCTCTCCCCTATTTCATATTATGTATAAAATAAATCTATACTATATAATAAATAAAGGTTTTAGAAGTACACTTGTCACTTACACATGCATGCTCAACTTTTTTTTCTCGCCTCTCTCTCCTATTAATTATATAATTTTCTTTAATTTTTTTTAATTTTTGTTTCTGTCTCTTTCTCCTATTAAATAATAATGATTTTTATCATTACCTTTATAAAACGTTTTTTTATTTAAAAAAATAGGTTTTTTCATAAAATATTTTTTTTTAATTTGAACACTTCTTCAACATTTTTATAAAACATTTTAAAAAATAATTATATAACATTTTTAGAATTTACAAATCTTCATAGAAACTTATGTTTTATAACAAGTTGTATTTATTCAATCCATATAATACATAGGTTTTAACCTAGTATAGAATATATAGATGTGGGATGACATGTAAAATTGTTTAAATATTTTTTTACAACATCGAATTTCTTTACTTCTGCTTATGGTGAAATGCAACTCTAGACTCTAATTGCTAGGATTACATGATTGACAATTTCATTCCTAGAAAACTTAAATAAATAGCCTCCCAACCCCTTTCACTAATGGTGAAATGTAACTCTAGACACTTTTCGATCGTCGCTACTATTACTGCCTCCTTTTTACGTGGCTTTTTTTTTTTATATAATTAGATTTAATACTAATTAACTAGTTAGGTTAATGTCTTAATGTATTATGATACAAATCACCAATGGACATGGGGCTTTGGGGCATGGGCTAACAAAAATAAGTATAATTTTATATTATTTTTCACGGTTCGGAGTCAATTACTTTTTGTTTTAAAAACCAACAACCTCAAAAAAATATTGGGGTCGCTCGGCAGACGCGTAATATACCGATACTAAAAATTTGAAATGGAATGGGGTCGGTTGACCCCGGTGTCATATGCCTACCTCCGCCCCCGTTTGAGACCGGCTCGTTAAAAGCTTGAATCGACCGATCTTAAACAAGATGGAGTCCGAGCTTTACACATCGAGCTTTACTAGTCGCAAACCTAAACAAGTCTATTTTTTATATAATTTGTATTTAATATATTAAACATATATATTTATATTTACATAATAAATTAATAATAAATGTGTAAATGAGTCGGCTCAAACTTGTTAAAATTAAACAAGCCAAACTCAAACTTAGACAAACTCATGCTCACCTTGTTTACACTCCTAAACCTCGCCTCTCCCAATCCAAAATAGATTAAAAAAAACGGAAAAAACCCTCTACCCGGCCTAGAAGTTACCTTTTCCAAAGTCAAGCATATTTTTTTTTAACGGCAATTTGGATCACTGACGGGTCACTGGCTCACCGATCATCTCCACCACCCTTAAGAGGAAACCCACTATATAGAGGTGGGCAAAAAAACCGGTTTGGAAATCCAAACCGACCCGACTTCAAACCGGTTTAGTGGGAACCGGTTTCAAACTGGTTTGAACTGGCGGTTTTGAACCGGTTTACTTATACATACGATTTACCGGTTTAGGAACGGTTTTTTTGAACCGGTTTGAGGAACCTGTTTGCCAAACCGGTTTAACGGTAACTTTCGAAAACTAACCGTTGGGATAACGGCTATATAGCCGTTTTTGACCGTTAGACCCTTTTTTTGACCGTTTTTTCCACCCATTTTAACCCCCAAACACATTATAAATAGGTAGTGGGTGTTTTGGTTAAATCACACTTCTCAAACCCGCTCTCTACACTCTCGTTTATAAAAAAACGCTCAAAAAACGCTCAATAAAACTCTGAAAAAAACGCTATGGCAGATTCAAGTTTTGGTGTTTCCTCTAACGAAGTTAGCGTTATGAAAATCATACCAACAACGAGGAACCCCGCAATTTGGTCAAACTACGATCTATGTGAGTTGTCTAACGGGTTGGAACGTGCTCGTTACAAAAATTGTGGTGGTTTTTTTAAAAAGGAATCAAATTCTACTCAAAAAACTCATCTGGAAAAATCGTGCCCGAGTTTGAAGAAAATTCCGGGTGAGGGTCAAACATTTATGACAAGCGAGGGTGGAATTTGGAACTTCGATTTGGATCTTAAACAAATATTTCTAATGTGTAACAAATTAGCCGAACTTGAAAATAAAAATACACTTTTTACGAGAATGATAAAACCGATGAAAGAAAATTTTGTTAAATATTTTAAATAAATGCCTCCGGTTATAACTTGTGCCGCCGCATTAAACCCTACAATTAATGTTTACGGTGTTGAAACCTTGATTGATAAAATAACTTACGATTTGGATTTGAATGCCGAAGATATTCATTTTTCAACCGTAACAAAAACTTATTTTAACAAATGTTTGCAAGATTTGTTTGATATTTATTTATATAAATATGGTACAACACAAACCCCACATGATACGATGGGCGCGGGCGCATCAAGTAGCAGCTCGAGGAATGTGAACTTAAATTTGTATAACGAAATGAGAAATGAATTTACTAAACGGGCTAGAGGGTCCACCCCGAGTAGGGAACTAGGAAGGTATACGGGAACAAACTTTTTATCATTTATGAGTCCGGATGTTTTTGAGGACTTTGATATTTTGGCTTGGTGGAAAGGAAACGAATCTACTTTTCCGGTCCTTTCCGCCATGGCCCGTGATTTACTAACCGTCCAAGCTTCCACGGTAGCTTCGGAATCCGTTTTTTCTCTTAGTGGCAGGGTTTTATCTATTCGAAGAACTAGACTCACTCCCGCGGCAATGAAAATGTGCATTTGCTTGAAAGACCATTTGGATGCGGTAGATAGGAGACAAGATAAGAGTTCGCTTGAAGACGAAATTGAAGTTGAAGAATTCATACACGAATCTGAGGTCAACCAAAGATTGGCGAGCCCACTTACAAATGAAGAACTCGCCGAAGATGATAGACTACGAGGATCCACTAGTAACTCCGAGAATGACGGCGAAAATTAAACAAAAAACTCCAAAAAAAAATATATTTTTCTTTTTGTCGAATTGTAATGTTTAATTTTGTAATGTTTTGTGATTTCCGAACTCCTACAATATGAATAAACGTTGAACTTTATGTTTTTATTTGTTAAATATTTATTTTTTAATTTTTTTTTTTTTAATAAATCCGGTTCACCAACCCGAACCGGTCCAGAACCGAACTGAACCGGTTCAACAGGTTCGAGATTTTATATTAAATAAACCGGTTTAACCCGAACCGGTTTAGTCAAAACCGGTTTAAGGTTTGGTCAACGCAAACCGGTCCGGGCCGGTTTGGAACCGGTTCGGTTCAAAAAACCCGGTTTGTGCACCTCTACCACTATAGATGAGAAAACCCCTTAACTTAACCTGACCCCTTTTTGTCATTGGGCTTTTACTTTCTTGTACAATAGCCCATTGGACTATAGGAGGTTGCTGCTACCCTAGTCAATGGTTAAATTAACAGAATCTTGACTGAAATTATCTGTTCTGATATGTAGCCAATCTTGTGGCGCCAATCATAAACGTGTTTACTTGTCACAAATCCTTTTTTTTATTATTTTTTTTATCAATGACAAATTCTTAATTACAATGACAACATGAACATTAGGAAAAATGTAATACTAATAGTGTCAAGAATGAAACCATGGATTCTCCGAATCTAGCCCGGAAAAATTGAACAATAATAGCAAATGAATCATCAAAACGTGTACGTTTGTTACAAAACCTTATTCAAACTAAAAACCTTATTCAAACGACACGCAATATTACATATGCAGAAAAAGGTGATGAACTGAACTATCACATTCAAGGGCAATAGACGTAGACGTTTCTTCAGAAGTGGAGCCCGCTTTATCGATCTCCTTGTATTTTTATAAGTTTAAAAGAGGCAAAACTTTCTATCTTCCCACAAAGGATAACCAATTACCTAATTGACCTAAGTCTTGGAATGATGCATGAGATTAGTATGTTACTGACAGCACATGCCACTAGACAAATAATGCATAATACCAACATAGATAAATGTACAATTTTAAGGCAATAGAAGCATGAGAATAAGTTGCTAAAATACAAATTTTAACAGTTAAAAGTGGAATGGTGATATTCCAGTAAAAGATGATCACAAGAATCCATTATAAAGTTATGATATCATGCATGTGCAGCTAGTTGTTATCATGTCAAAGAGGAAGACTGAAAGCAATGATATATGCATGTGCATGTGGGTTTTGTACAATAAACAAGTATTTTAAACTGAAACTAGTACAAATCAGTAGGTTGTCCAATCTGGAAATGTAAGCATCAGAACAGAAACAACCAAACTTGAATCTAAATGTACCTGGATATCGTGAGAACCCGATACTGAAAAACTAGCGGGACCTGTTAATGCCCTGCTAATCAATGGGATCGGATAAAGCGTAGCTTGCGTTGGGCAGATGGTCTTTAAAACTCGTGAAAGTTGGATTCAAACTTGAGAATTCTGCTGAGGACTCAAATGCTTATTAGCTATTACGACGCCACCCTCTTGAAAATTATTAATGTTGGTTATTGTCATACCATCAAATTATTAAATCCCAAAAAAAAGTTAAAGAATATGTCACCATACATTCATACAAAAATGGCTGAACAATCATAAATTGGGCCAAACTAAAACTAAAGCAATAGAAATTTTAAAAGATAAAGTACTGACAGAGCCCAATGGCTGCACTTGACCCTATCCTTTTTGTGTAGTGCGAACCATCAAGCACAAGCACAAACCCATATTTATCTGACTAAGCCCATTTTAATAAATTTATTCCAGACAGATAACATGATTGAAGTTGATTTCAAGCCCGTTATATTGGTGGGTTTGTTTCCATGCATTTCGCAACTAGTTTTCATCTATGATTGAACTTTAACTCCTTTATGGTTCTGAATTCATAGAAGTCCAAGTCGTAAAATGCCCTTGGCTAGCCACCAAAGTGAGGCACAACAACACCGCCTTGCGTCCATCAAAACGCTCAGATGAGGACCCCAGCCAAAATTGGTTTACAAACCAACGAACCAAACCCAGAAAAATCCTACTAATGGCAAAGCAATAGGAAGAATCTGAGAAGGATAGGATGTAAGCAAATCATATCTTTATCATAAAGGATAGATCTAATAAAATAGTAACAGTTAGTCACAAATAATCATATATAGTGAAACAATGTGGCTTGTGAAAAAGGTAAAAAGATATATATAACATCATATCTATATGCACTAAGCAAGGAAGAATGTAACATGTATAGTTTATCACTAAGTCCAGATATAATATTATCTTGATCTCATATCAATTAGAAATTCAAATTCGATTAATTATATCTTTTGGGCATGTTACGCATTATGTTTTGTTTAGAAAGAGCATTTCTTATGAAATTAAACTTAATATACTTATGTTAATAAACCTTTTTATTTTGAAATTAATTATTAATCACAATAAAAACACATGATTGATCATAAATAAAGAAAAACAAACCATTCTCATTTAAACTGGGTTCACAACTTCACATACTCAGTACACAACTAACCATTTGGTATAACCACCCAAACTGAAACACAAAATAAGCCAAAAGCCGAAACATTTCAGTATTTGGGAGCCGGTTTTTGGATCGGGAGCAAGCCAAAACGCTTCTTCAACAAAACTCTTTGCCTCGAGAACTTATCGTCTGGTGAAAATCGAGCTGCAAATAAGAAAAAGTTATACAAGAACGCTGTGTGTTGATATTTGGTAGATTTAGCATTTTAAGTTGCATCCAAGGGTAAAATCGGGTCAAATCAGAAATAGTTAAAAAGAAAGCGGGTTAAACCGGTCAAAAGTTGTACAAAATGTATTTTTAATGCATACAACCTGCTAGATTGCCGATTACTCTATCTAAATAATTATTAAATGCAAATTGTCGAAAAAATACTTTTTGTAGTCGCATTTAACACAAAAATTATTGATTAAAAAAATTCAACAAAGCTACAGAAGTGATTCTGTTTCCAATTTTTGACCCATTACTAAACTCAACCGACCCGCCCATTTAGCCACCTCTGTTAAGTGCAAGTTCAATAAGAACCGAGCAGTGACTGTTTTTAAAACACATACCAGGATGAGCGGACTGTGTAGCCAATCCAATTGGTGACTCTTTCTGCACACCAACAAAAGTGAACGATATTATCGATTAACATCTTTTCTATATTGAACATGAAACAATATCAGCCGTCTGTAAACATGGCAAGGCTTTACTATGCATATAATAAAATTACAGATGTATTTGTTTGAAAATATGACAATGAGAAAAAAACAAGTCCATACCGATGTAACTTAAGGGTCTGGTTGCAAAAATCAAGATTAAATGATTAATCGCTAATCAGGAGCCCACCTCTAAATTTTCCTCTAATCGGTTCATTACTCAAAAATCGGTCAACGTTAGTCAAAGGCGCTCCTAATCGGCTAAAAATCAGTGGCAGCCAGCTATATTGGCCAGATTCTTGTAAATTCTGCCGATTTATAAAAATGTGTGTGTATATATATAGTTATAAAAATTACATTTATATGTATGTGTAAATATATTACATATAAAAATTCCAATCCGGTTAATCGCTAACGCCTAGAGATTTTTACAACAATGCTTAAGAGTACAAGCAAGCTAATTTAATCTAAAATCTTGCAGAAACACAACGGTTAAATTATTAAACACTAAACAATACAAATAAGTTTTTAAAGTTAGAGATTGTGTTTTATGAAGTGTTCATAAAGCTAATAAATTTACGTATAAAAATTCCAATACGAACCTTGGTGGTGTAAACCTTGTCACCATTTTCGTTTATGTAAAACTGGAGATACATCTTGGTTAAGTATCCTGCAATAAATGCAAACGCATACAGTCAGTATAATAATCAGACTGTATACACATGTGACGGTGTAAGAACTAAGAAGTAACCTTGATTAGCCGGAGGAGAAAGAGAACGGTTATCTTCCGATGTTAGACGGCAAAAGAAAATTCTAGGGTTTCAATTTAGGGCTTTAGGACTTTATAGTATCCAATTGGGCGATAATGTGATAATAGTGTACACGATAGACCCTGAACTTTATATTATTTTCATTATTGTGACTGTACTTTGGAAAATATCCATACGAGTATTTTCTTTTTCTTTGTTCTTTTTTCGTAAAAATCTACAAACCTGTTCATTTCAAGATTTTGGGCTACTTGGTGGACTTGTTTTCAATGTCGCAATTCCTGTTAAATTGTTGAAAAGTTTACTTTTATTTAGTTTTTCTCTACATATGAAACACGTTTTTGCAATTATATTATATATATAATATAACTATTGAAAGAGCATGCCGATAATAGTAGAAATAGTAGAGTATAAGATGCAAAGTCTCATGTATAATTGAATTATGCTTTTAACGTGTGAAGCCCCTTCTTATACGTTTGTACATTCAAGAGGTTTCTAATATTATAGCCATGCATCTGATCTTCAAAAGTTCATCTTCTTTGATTACCACTACTGCCACACCGCTTATTTTCCGCCATTAATTACGAGTTGATCCATTTCTTGAAATCGAACTGTAGGCGGAGATCTGTGACGTCTTAATCATCTTCAGTCGAAGGTGGTGTTTGCTTAAACGTTTCTATTGGTTGTTTCCGTTGCCCACGAGATGTGCAAGCCATGTAGGGATCTTTAGTTTCTGACGTGGAATTAAGTGTTTTGATGCAAAAAAGTAAGGAATCTTAGGATTAGCACATTCGGGTCTAACTTTTGGATCAGTAACAAAATTTGACTTGCTTTGTATTTTGTCAAATGTGACTAAAATTAGGATCTTGCGTTATTTACTATCAACGGTTTCTCACATATGCTCAAATGTTCGCCGCGTAACATCATATCTCTTGACACGTTCTCTTTACGTATAAGCTTACCGTTGTTTTTATAACACTTTAGGTAACTTTGATGATTGTGAATTTTTGTTTATGAGTAACTTCTGGTTAATCATTATGGATGGTCTTTTGGCTATTTTTATTAAGAGTAACTTGTAGGTATTAGGTATTATTATTGGATGTTGTCTTAAGGTCATAACCGTTTTATAGAATATATCTGAAAACTTAGTAAATTTCTTTAGGATTTACATAGGGTGGGAGGGGTTCACCAGAACCCCCGAGTTTCGAAATTGTAGTAGAAAACTATATAATATTATATTTTATCAACCCGTGTAATATACGAGATTTTAACATAGTTCTTAATATAATAAATCACTATGAGTAGGTGTCGTGTATCCTTTTTTTTAGGTCAGTTATCTTTTTTCTCACTCAAACTAAATCAACAAATGAATTGATCAGTTAATTTTGTCTCCAGTCAATTAATTGAGAAATTATATGGATAAAAAAGGTAACCCACTATATCAAACGCAAAATCTGGGAATCATCAATTCGAAATTCAAAAGATTTAGATAAAACAAAACTCAGAACATTCAAGTATTTAAATCTTAATGCATTAGTTTTTTGGGGTTTACGAATTTTGTCGTTTCTATTGTTCAACCCGTGTGCTACACGGGTTTCTAACCTAGTACATCATATATGTAGATAATACAACATGAAACCCTAAAACCCATAGTCTGCTTTTATAACAACCATGTCTTATTTCGAAACCAATTCAATTGGTTATTATACAAAGTTTTGAACGAGAATTTCGGTTTAGAGCCGGTAAGGATCCAATGGGGTGCCATTACAATGACTTGGTAATTTGCCATAGGAGCCTAAGTAATCTTCCATGTACTGGTTGTATCGATATGATTTGAACATCTTGGGATTGCTCGATGTAACCTACTCTTTTGCAGGTTCAACAACAACTGGAAGTTTAGGATCTAGACCAAAAAACGTGTCGATGGATGTTCGAGAGGCGGTTGAATTTAAGACTCCACGATGTTTCACACTTTTTAACTTCCCGTTACTTATAGTCTACACGTAAAAGATAAAAGGTTGGTTATATTTGAGTTTGTTACTATATAACGTATTAATTAAACTCTTTAAAAAAATATAAGTTTTATATCTAGTGGTCACTTATTTTAAAAATTATAGATATAAAAGTTATATGTTTGTGTTATAGTTTACCTCGAGTTGGCAACCGAGGTTGACTACAAAAGCGTTTGGAATTGGGTCAACACCCACCCATTTCTCATCCTTGTGTATTTGTAGCCCGTATCAGTCTTGTTGAATGAATGTTATAAGGTTAGGGTCATTGTGACCAACTAAGCCCATGGCTAGACTCGGGTCCAGGCATGACGGGTAATGGTTAATCGTCATCGTGTGTTCTTGGCTCACTCCATTGAAGTATCCTTCATTTAGTCCAAGTCCTTCCGCAATCAAATCCAAAATCTTGATCCCATTTTTCGTACTTCAACCGTGTATCTCCCCACCTCCTCCCTAACAGACATACAATAAAATAAATTGATTAGTTTCAGGCTATCAACTAGTCTACAAGTAGCAAATATTGCTACCAAGATCCACTGAGATTCAGTCATGAGTTACTTATATCTGATTGGTTTATCCGGCCAAGATGGTGAGTGAACTATAGGATGGCTTCAAAGCGTCTTTCCAATAATGAACATCTTCTTTTCCATATTCCAATCCGCTAGTGTAAAGCGTACACCCCTTACAGGGTTTCTCCGAGTAAACGCCTAATTTGTCCTCAACCGGAAAATTAAAGAACTCATCATACAAAGCCATCATATTCTCCATCATCTTATCCGAAAACCCATGATTGATCACCTGTTAATGAAGTCAACAATCTTAAACGTACAACAAGTATCTTGAACATTAGTTGAAGCTATGAACATAGGTTTAGAGCTTATAAAATGACCTGAAATACACCAAATTCTTGACAAGCTTTTAGAATTTGTTGGACGATCTCCAACCGATCATTCTGACGATCGATCACCGGAATTTCCTTGCAAACTGTGACGATATCTCCGGCTCTTGCTTCGGGTGGCATCACATAGTCTTTAGGAACGGATTTGAGTAATCCTTAATCTAATCTAGATGTATCAAATGTAAATGGGGTTTTATAACATCAAAATGCCAATTAGATGGTCAAGTGATTTCATCGGATAAATTTTTTATAATGCTTACGAAGAAGACATACAAATCAAGTTAGCAGATGGCATCTTTAACAATTAAGTTTTCATACAATACAAATATTATATGCAAAACTGTGATAAGCGTGTGATTTAAATTAATGATAAATTTGGTGTTGATAAACATTAAAAAAAATCTCGTTTGACTCATCATAGAACCTATACTAAAATGAAACGGGATCTATGTTGGATATTTTAATGTAATTGGATTAACTTGTTTGATCAATAAATATTATCATAAATATCAAATAAGTTAGGAGGTGCGGAGTTCACGCTTATTTGAGTTTATCATGATATAACGGGGGTCTGGGGGCAGCGCCCCTGGAAGCGGGGTCCGAGGGGCGGCAACCCCTGGCTGGGATCGACCCGAAAATTATTTTGACACTTATTGCTTTATAAAAAATCATTAGGAAATTAATTTTATATAAATTGTTCTATAAAATTATTGTCAAACTAATGGGCTGATTTTGATTAAAATTCAAAATTAGAAGATAACTGCTTTTTGGTAGTTATCTGTTTTTCCTAGAATATGTCTTGGATTAATCATGCGTTTTGTTTCACTGGTTCATATCCTAAATCACGAAGTTCTGCATAATTTTGTTCTAATTAATCTCTTAATTGTATCCGATCAATTCATTTGGATAAACCACCAAATAGATTTGATCTGAAAGTGTTTTACGCCTTTCAAGGAGTCCAAGATTAACTCGTTTTTTGCAATTTTTACAACAATCTATAGTGCTCCAAGAAATTTTTAGTAATTATTTTAAGGAAATAACTTTTATTTGGTTTATGTTGGCGGCTAAGGTGGCGTGTAAGATTTCTTACTTTTTATTATTATTAAAACGAAAATTGTGTACATTAATTGAATAATTTTTCATAAAAAAAACATTGAGCTACCAAAATACCCTCTTGGATCCATAACCCCGGGTTCAATCCCCGTCGGTGGAAAAAAAATTTAACATTTTTTTTTCGTTCATTTTAACATTTTGTTTCTTGTCACGTAGCGCAGATATCACCCTTAGTTTTAAATATTACAAAAGTAGAGCTTATCCTTTTGGTCTACAACAATTATTATTATTTAAAAAAATATATGTAGAAAATAATATAAAATATAAAATACAAAATTAAAATATATGTTGCATATATTGATTTATGAGTCGCAAACAAAGATGTAAATGATCACGGCGAAGAAACATGACAGAGAGAAGCATGAAAACAAGCATTTTTTTTAGATGTGTTATATTTATATGGTCATGAAAAGAATATTAATGTCTATATTCATAAGATACATGTATCCATGCTCGTGTAACTATTTCGCTCGCGTATGAAGCTTAAATTTCATTGATATCATGTTATGTTTAAGTGAATTACATTCTTTATATCACATATGAATCAACAATCGTGTTTCAACTTTAGCTCATGTGCTGTAATTTTTCAGTACTAAATTAAAACTTATTCATAGTAACTAAAATTAAACAATAGATACGTAGAATATAATATTCAAAACAATAACTAGAACAACTAAAGTAAAAAAAGATAACACCATTCAATTATTATTCGTTGATTCTATATATTTTTTCTTTTGATTTTCATATAATGCATGATATATGTATGAGAACTATATTGCATACTGATAATACAATGTTAGAAAATATGAGAAATAACGTATACCACATTACATTGTTAGATGTATTAAAACCATCGCCATCCAGCCGCTTTTGTTGGGTGTCTAGTTTTGAGGCACCTATTATGGGTCGTAGAGTTCTTATATATAGTCTTACGAGACCCTTTTCACGGCATGTCATATTGCCTCTTTAATTTGGCAAGCGTTGTAGGCTTGGTGTGGTATTCCTCATATATACGCCTTCTTGGTAAGAGACCTTCTAAAGATCCATAATATTACAAACTGGAGTCGGTTAAGAAGGAAAGTGATTCAAGGGATTATTATGGTCGCTTGTTGGTGTATTTGGAATGTTAGGAACGGAAAAGTCTTCGACAATAAAGATATCATTGTTGCTAAAATTATGGAAGACATAAAATCTATCGGGTTCCTTTGGATTAAAAATAGATCTTCTTTCAAAGCTTTAGTGTGGAAAGATTGATATACTTTTTCTTTTTAATTCGTATTTGTTTTTCCTAAGCTCTAGTGGCTTGCTAGTAGTCTTTCTAATGAAATCTACCGTTAAAAAATTAGATTATTATGTGTACGTTGACACCTTGTGGGTATCTATCTAGTATTCATTTATTGTCTAGATTGAAAAATGATCACATAATGTAAAAAATGTCAAACCCTAATTTATTTGATGGATTAGGGATTAAATTATCTACTATTTTATTACTTTTATTTGATTTATTTTGCTATTGTTTATGTGTTATCACATCTTATCCCTACAATCATGAATTTTATTCCAGTTCATAGTCTTACCTATAATTAAAGTTTCTTTTTTTTGTAACGGCTACTCACACACTCACCTACTCCTACTTCTAAACTATACCAATTCCTAATCTATCTCATATTAGAATTTGAACATTGGTCTTCTCTAAAACATCTTCAACTCTTATCAATGGCATTGACAGATCCAAACTTTTGTGACGAGGTGCAAAAAATGCATCGAGTCAAAATGGGTCGTGTTAAAACTCATTGAACTAAAATGAGAACGACTAATCAAATAACAAAATGTTGGATACGCTAATGATCACTGGGCTATCAACCTAACTTTTTTTTTTGAACAACAATGTGAATCACGGACAGGCCACTGGCCCACCCGATCATCTCCACCACCTTCAGGAGGAAACCCAACATAGGTGAGAAAACCTCCTAGCACAACCTGGACCTCCCCTATTTTTTTTTTTATCACAAGTGGACCAAGACCTCTCCATTTTAAAAAAGTCTTGATATACACCTTTGTCATTATACCAAGCTAGTGATTGTGACTATCTGGCAACCTATAATTAGAGTTAACAACATTTCTTAACACACCCCTTAATTTTAAATAGTTACGGTTCGAAGACCGGTCCAATGCAAAAGACGCCTTGGCTTGCCTGCCGGTTATTCTCAATCTAAAGGAAAACCACACGCAGTTGACACTTCAAACCCACGTCTCCCCCACTCGCACTGCCCTTGATTATAATATTCCATCTTCCTTTCATCCATATCCGATCCTTCAATCCTACGCTGTTACAGATTTCACTCCAAAATCAATCCCGATCACTCTGTTCCTTTCGAATTTCTCTCACTTCAATTTCAACAAATCTGCTACTTGTTTACTTGATTTCGGTATCACATTCATCAATCACAGATTCAAAGCAGCACAACAACAGCAATCAGCGATGTCGTTCGAGTTAGAAGAAGAAGAGGCATTCGAGCACACGCTACTAGTGGTTCGAGAAGTCTCTGTTTTCAAAATTCCGCCGCGTTCCACCAGTGGCGGTTACAAGTGCGGCGAGTGGCTCCAGTCGGACAAGATCTGGTCCGGCAGGCTCCGTGTTGTTTCCTGTAAGGACCGGTGCGAGATCCGGTTAGAAGATCCGAATTCCGGCGATCTGTTTGCGGCGTGTTTTGTTAATCCTGGCCAGAGGGAGAACGCCGTGGAATCGGTGCTTGATTCGTCGAGGTATTTTGTTTTGAAGATCGAGGACGGCACCGGGAAGCACGCGTTCATAGGGCTAGGGTTTACGGAGAGGAATGAGGCGTTTGATTTCAATGTGGCGTTGTCGGATCATGAGAAGTATGTGAAGAGAGAGACGGAGAAGGATGACGGTGAAGCGAGCGACGAGAGTCATATAAACATTCATCCTGCTGTAAATCATAGATTGAAGGTATCATCACTTACAGTTTCTCCGTTGTATGCACATTAGATTATCTAGTTAAGATTATCTAATTAGTGACTGCAATTTGCCGATGCCTTGAAGTAGAATTAATTGTAGTTTAGAAAGTGGCAATCGAAATGTTAAACAATAGCGATTAATCGAAAGGAGTGGAAGTTATCCGGTTTAATTCATTGATTAGAGTTCCACTTAGATTTGATAGATCATGCTGATTGCTGATCATTGTTGGAGGTTAAGTTTTTTAAGGTCACCTAACCCTAGTGGGCCATGATTTGAGTTTAATTTAGATAAGGTGTACTATAGATACACCGGTTGACGTCATCAAAAACCGGATGATGTCATATTACAGACTGTATAGATGGTGAGAATAGGTTATACGGCCCGTATAACATATGTTAGTGGTGTACGTTATCACATCAGTCGCTTCTGTGAGTTAGAATGCTAATGGCCTGTATTTTCATCATACAACTCGTATAAGAGAAGAATCACAACTCATACGGCTCATATAAGAAAAGAATCACAACTCATACGGCTCGTATAGCGTCTGGTGTCTGAATGGCAGGGGCCAGGGGCTGGGGTGTGTATAGCCTTCCTTGTTAACATAATACTCACTGTGATGTGATATATTTGGTTGCTTTTTCTTCATGTGTCATAAAAGGCTAATTGTTAAAGTGTTTCTAATTATAGGAAGGTGAAACAATTAGGATCACTGTAAAAAACAAGCCTACTAGTGGAGCTGGGATGCTTTCAACTGCTGGATTGTCTGGTGGCGGTGCAGCTGGAACTGACAAGATTAAGCCATTAAGCCTTGCTCCTCCACCTGTTACCTCCACTAAAGTTAGACCTTCTGGAACCGATAAAGTTAAGCCGCTAAGCCTTGCTCCTCCACCTGCCGCCACAGGAAAAGTTAGGCCTCTTATCCCACCACCACCCAATGATCCTGCTGCTGTTTGGATGACCACTGCAAATCACAAGGAAACCGCAAGGAATTCTACAGATGCTTTTACCGATCTCTCTCCGCTCGAGGTATATCTTTTGATCTTCTGTCATATGTTATTCAAACCTTAATTCCAGCTTGGATTGTTTTCTTTAGGGATTTCCATTGGTTGCAATTGTACAAACACTCTTTATCTTTATGGTTTTAAAGTCTCTGAAAATCTATTTTCCAGGCATACAACTTCTAAATCATTTTCTTCAAAGATTCAGATTTTCATTGTAAAAAAATTATCTATATAATCGTAGTTAACACATTAGTTTTTTTTGTATAGATCATTAAAAAGAGGGCAAATCTTTTTTTATCTAGTCAAGCCAACCCAGCCCGGCCTGTTATGGCATGTACTAAAATTTGATCCATTTACCCTCCCATCTTCCCACTATGGGCGTAAACGAGTCTAAGCTCCTTTCAACCTCTATATCCAAAGCTTGAGCTCTGCACGTGGTAGTTTTATCTATAACATATAGTTTTATTTTTATATATACTCATAATTATAATTTTATATATAACATAATATATATCTTTTTTGTTATTTTTATCATAACTATATATATAATACTATTATATATTTATAAAAATTATAGCTCACAAGCCTAGTCAAGCTCTGTATATGAAGCTCATGCCCACCCCGTTTATTAAACGAGCTTCAATTTAGGCTTGGGGTTGGGCTCGAGCCTGTTTACGCTTGGCTCGATTCGAGCTCGGCTTATTTACACCCCTGCTTGCTACCTCTATCAAACTATTATGTTTTAAAGAGAACAAATCATCAGATTTTTAACACTTACACATTTATTGCAGGGGAATCTTCCTTCCATAAGTGGTTCAGGATCAAGTCAAAGTAAAACTACTGCAGCTGGATGGGCTGCATTTTGACTATCTGAAGTGTAATTTTACTTGGTAATCTTTTCTTCTGTCTCGGTTAAAAGATAATAATAATAGTCATATTACTATCAGACTACTAAATTCATGTGTTCATGAGATGTGAAATATAAAATATGGAAATATGTTGGCATCTCAGTCGTGGGTAAATAGAAAATATCAAGCCGTTTCCGAACATTGAACTAGCATGATATAAATTTGAATGAAAACCGAGTTCTATTCAAAATAAAATATTTTTTGAAGCTTTATCGAATTATTTCAACGACTATATTTCAATGGATACATTTGAACGACTATATTTCAATGGATACATTTGAACGGCTATATTTCAAATACTATAAATACAAGCTTTGTTTCATACACAAACATGAGCACAAGTAAGATCAGATACACGTATTTAGTTTGCTCTTTATCCTACTTTGTGGAGTCTTAGATTGTTAAATGTGCATGACCAAACATTGGTTGTCGAAGAACTTTATGAGGACAACCCATAATGTTTTAGTTGATGAAATGGTTTTTATTTATTAGTTTGAAATTAATTTTTAACATGTGCATCAATCCATATTACAATGGTGCATCAATCGACATTTTTAATGGTGCACCAAACCATGTACTTTTGATGTATCGTTGTAAATCTACAAATCAACCTACGGCGCATCAATACTTGTATTTTTGGCTCACCATTTTACTATAAGTTGATGCGTCGTCATAAATATATGAAATGCAAACTGTTTATTACCTTCACAAGGGGCGTTGCCTTGGTCTCTACTTTTAAATTTGATGCATCGCCATTAATATTGATTCACCGTTGTAATAAAAAGGGTATCAAATCTCACTAAAAACGTCATTAAAAACATAAATTCTAGATTTTTTAAAATAAAATTCTAAAGATATTTGAGGTTAAAAGATTGGATGGAAACAATAGTTTGTTAAAATTAAATCAAAGAAAGCAATAGCTTTTTGTACCTTGAAGCGTAGTAAAAAAAAGATTGTTATAATGCTGTGTGTGTTTTGAGAGACTTGCATTGAATTCTTGTGTAATTTTTTTAACTAAGGAGCACCTTAGTTCTATACTCATACAAAAAATCAAAACAACTCAATCATTTAATCAAAATCAAACGAAAAATTAAATTGTATTAAACATCTTCAATTCAATTTATTCGGGTTTAATTAATCATGACTTCTTATACTGGAATCTTTCGATTGGAACTGAGCTTAGGGGAAACGAGGAATAGTAACAGCTTAGTAGGAACGAGCGGTAGTAACCACTCGGTGGCAACTCGCGCACGAGCAGTAAGGACTTGCCAGTACTAACTGACTAGTAGTAATTGCTCAGTAGGAACCTGACTCATCAATGGGAGTTGGTCACACCAAGCAACATAAGTAGGAACTATGGAAACGAGGAGTGGTAAATGCTCAATAGGAACTGCTTAGTGGCAAACACACAGGCCGGTTAGTAGTAATTGCTCAGTGGGAACCCAACCCATCAGTAGGAACTAATTAGTAGTAACCTGCGACTACTGAGCATGTGAGTAGCAAGAAGCTCACAACCCGTCAGTAGCAAGTTACTATTGTCGTCGAACTAACCTCAAAAAACATAAGGCGACTCTCAAAGTGTGCAAAGTTTCCACTTGTTCCTTATGGTTAAGGAAAACTATAAATTTTGTCTCGTGCTTCGTAGCGGGAAGCGAACCTTAAACAATTGAGACAATGATATTAATGTGGCTAAACACAAAAAGAATCGTAGTTAAATACATAAAAGAAAACGTATAAAGCTACAACGAGTTGGTTGTGAAGATCGAAATATAGATAATAGACAGTTAGATAGCGGTGCCGATGTTTTTCAGTTTGTTTCGTTCTCATTCTTCATGGTAGAGGTGCACAAAAGAACCGGAACCGGAACCGATCCGATGGATTATCCGAAACCGGATCCGGCTAGAACCGGTTTTTTTAGAACCGGTCCGGATATTTTGAGAACCGCCGGTTCCGGGACCGGTTCCGGGTTTTTTGACGGACCGGATAAAAATCGGATATTTTGGAACCGGTTTTTTTTCGGACATTTTGGAACCGGTTCCGAACCGGTTCTAGCCGTTGGCGTTAAAAAAAAACGGCTATATAGCCGTTTTATGCCCGTTTTTTTTGTTTTTTTTTTGTTTTTAAGGATTGAAATTTAGTATAAATAGGTATTGGGTGTATGAGTTAGTTCACCACAACATTCTAGCTCTCAAAACTCAAAAACGCTCTCAAAACGCAAAAAAACGCTCACTTTAAGCAAAAAAAAAAAAACGCTCTCATGGCTTCCGCTTCCGCAAGCACTCAAAATTCGGTTGGTGGTTCTACTAGCGATGTTACGGTTGTGTCAATACTTCCTTGCTCCCGAAACCAAGAAATATGGGCTTATTTCGATTTATGCGAAATGTCGAACGGTTCGCAAAAGGCTCGTTGCAAACGTTGTGGTATCTCAAGCGAAGAAGAATGAAAACCGATGTTACAAAGACTACGACGAAGAATATTGAAAACATAATAAATAATTAATGCTTTGTGATTCAATTATGTTTTTTGTATTTTTTTTGTACGAACTATTGTTAAATAACTTAAAAAAATCTACAAAATAAATAAAACATGTATTTTATAGTGTATCTTTGTTATTTTTAAAATTTTTTTTTTCCGGAACCGGTGGAACCGGTTTTTTTTATCCGGTCCGGTTCTAAATATCCGATCCGGTCCCAATAGGTTCCAAGTCTCCACACCCGGAACCGGATCCGATCCGGAACCGGTTCTTGACCAACGTTGACGGAACCGGTCCGGATCCGAACCGGATCCGGTTCCGAAAAAAAAACCGGTTTGTGCACCTCTACTTCATGGTACCAGCAGTTGATATAACTCATATACCTAAAAAATATGTTATCTTGAATATGATTCCTTTTTAAAAAATAATTATATCGGGACGTCAAGAAAAAAATAAACAAACAAGCGCGAAAGTTATCAAAGAAAAATCAGATTATATATACTACAGAGAGTAAACTCGAAATTGTGAGGCCCCGATCCCGGGAGGCCTCACTTATTGGATTTATTCATCAACACATAGCACTTTAAACATAAGACATACATTACACAGCGGAAACGATTTAAATCTCTACATATGCAGCGGAAAACATAACATGTCTAAACATAACTTGTCAAATACAACTGAAACTTGTCTTAATCAACATAATCAAAAGAAAACATAAACAGGATGCCAACTGCTGGTCTTCGGGTAACTCTTCTCGCCAAGCCAAGCATCCACTTCCATCTACTGCCACCTACACTTAACTGATATGCATACTAAAAATCAGCAACGCTGAGCGAGTTCTAACGTTTACTTTAAATCAATTTTTACAAAAGATTTACTAAAACACATATACTGCCATTAAGGCTAAACTTGACACTTTACTTTTCAAACATATATACTGCCATTAAGGCTAACTTAACACACTTTACTTTTCAAACAGTTTAAAACGTATAATAAACCGTCAATTCCTCTTTACTGTACTGCCCTCATGGCTTACATCCATGAACCGACAAGTACCTGGTCAATGCCCCCATGATCAACGATCATGAACCGACAATACCGCTTATCCGTCAATTCTTTGTTACTACTGTACCGCCCCCATGGTCAACGACCATGAACCGACGAGTACCTGGTCAATGCCCCCATGATCAACGACCATGAACCGACAATACCGCTTATCCGTCAATTCCTTGTCACTACTGTACCGCCCCCATGGTCAACGACCATGAACCGACGAATACCTGGTCAATGCCCCCATGGCTTACATCCATGAACCGACAATACCCTGGTCAATGCCCCCATGGCTTACATCCATGAACCGACAATACCGCTAAGGGGAGGTTGCGTGGACCTCCCGAGCAACCGCCGTCACTCATCCCAGTTGTACAACCGTTAACGAACCCAAAGGTTCTTACTAATGGGTAGAACCCATATCTGACATCTTGTACAAGTAACATCTGTCCCAAGGACCTTTATAGCTGGTACATATTCCCGAAGGAAAACTGTTCACTTTACTGTTCATAAAACTTTCTGTAAATCTTGTTCATAACTTAACATATATCATGCCTTTGTTTATGTATATAAAAATATAGTAAACGCTTGCCAAATGATATATCTTTGCTTTTACTAAAATATATCTTATCATATATATCATGTCTTTGTTTATGTATATGAAAATATAGTAAACGCTTGCCAAATGATATATCTTACTTTACTGAAAACATACTAGCACATATATCATGCCTTTGTTTATGTATATGAAAATATAGTAAACGCTTGCCAAATGATATATCTTACTTTACTGAAAACATACTTTTGCCTCTTTTAAACCTTTCACTAAAACATAGCTTTTCTCTTCAGTTTACAATATATAAAATATAATAAACACTTTACACTAAGTATGCATACCACCCCTAAAGAAGGCAAAAAAGGGGATTAGAACTCACCTGGTATCTAAGCTGCAACGATCTACCGGATCTCACACAATCTAAACAATCATAACAATTTGACACTTATCAGACTTAACTCGACGCTAAACAGTTTAACTACTCTAACATACTGACTTCACTTAATCAGACCTGATGCCTGCGCACTTAGCAAGTGCGCAGACTCTGCCTCCTGCGCACTTAGCAAGTGCGCAGTCTTCCCTTCCTGCGCACTTAGCAAGTGCGCAGGTCCCTCTTCCTGCGCACTTAGCAAGTGCGCAGGACCTGCTCTGTGCGCACTTAGCAAGTGCGCACGACCTGTTCTTGGCGAAAAACCCTAACTTTCGCATTCGGGTCTGATCACTTCAAGATCCCGAACCTGTTTGCATTCAAAACGCTCGTTTTCCATTAAGGAACTCAAATCTATGTTTATCTTTCCGTTTCATCTGATTAAACATAACCTTTTTACCCAAAACCCGAAAAACCCAAAAACGAACTAAAACTCAGATCTAGGAGAATCGGTTACCTGTAATCACTTCCTTTTTGTTGCTAAACACTCACGAGACTCTTGCTAACGATCCTTGAAGCTTTAATCCAAAAACCGGGACTTTCTCTCTCTAGAATCTCTCTCACTCTCTCTCTCTAAAATCCGGAAATGAGGATGGAAATGAGAGCTTTTGGCTGATCTTGAGGCTTATAAGGGCCCGACCCTTGCCTCTTTCGGCCCATACACCCCGGCCCAAGCCCGCTTCCTTTCTCTTTATTTAAGTTTTAATTCCTCGTGAATTCTCTCGTGCTCTAAAACTCGGGATGTTACAAGTCTACCCTCCTTACAATAGGTTTCGTCCTCGAAACCTGCCATAAGCTACACTGATAGCAAATCACAGAACGGGTGGCATGAACCGTAGCTATGCAAGGCAGCTTGGTCATGAAGGCCATTGTGATCAACTACCACTAGGAGCTTGACCTTGGGCTATCTCAAATTCTAAGGCATCTAGAATAATGGGCTAACTAATTTAGTAAGGGAATAATAACATAAACTTGCCATATCACGAATAAGAGCTTGCAACGTCAGGAACTCTCTCTCCACCTTGTGGACTTCGTTCTTAGGACAAAACTTCTCAATTACTAACGCTTTCAGATCATTCCACCTCATTAGTTCGACCGCTTGGTCACCCTTTGCCTGCTTCACCGTCTCCCACCAGTGTGCTGCTTCTCCTTTCAATGACTTTGCAGCGAACATGACTGCTTGTTCCGGTCGACATTCACTAAGACGAATGGTCGACTCCATGCCGTTAATCCAATCTAAAGTATCAGCTGCTTCTTTCTTTCCAGTTAGCTCAGGGGGATCACAACCACGAAATGCCTTGTAATCGCACCCGCGAGTAGGCGGTGCAACATTCTCTACCAGAACTGGTCCTCCCGTAGCTGGAAGCACCACAGGCTCTTCAGTTGTGTTAGGGCTCTCCTTGGCCTTCCTCAAGGCTTCGTCTAGTATGGCCGGTAAGGTTTCCTTCAACAGTCGGGTAAACTCACGACCGAGAGCTGCTTGTACGAATGGTTCAAACTCAAACGTCTGATCATCTTCTGCCGTATGTTCAACATTGTGCTGACTGACTACCGTATCAGTATGGGTAGTGTGAACACTCCCCTCAATCTCTTGGTTGGTTTTAGCTACACCGCGGCGGCATGTACGCCCACCACGTCTTCCTCCTCCACCCCCTCTAGTTCCTCCACGTCTAGCCATTTCTAACTAAAAGATAGAGAACAAAGGGATTTAATTTCAGCATGCTAGGGAATATGTAGAACACAATAAGTAAGATAAGATGTTAATATACACTGGCCATCTGCAATTAACCATTACATCACTTCTCGTTTTCCATTTATTCGCTTTCATGATTCCACTAAAGCCTCTATTCTTATCTTGACACTCTAAAAGTTAAACTTTACTTACTATACGCTTCTGATGCTTTGGCTTGAGTTACCCGTACTGGCATCCGCTTCTTGTCCCATTCTCAGTTTAAGTCTGGACATCGGGGATGTCCAAATCTCTCAAACTATGGCTCTGATACCAACTTGTGAGGCCCCGATCCCGGGAGGCCTCACGTATTGGATTTATTCATCAACACATAGCACTTTAAACATAAGACATACATTACACAGCGGAAACGATTTAAATCTCTACATATGCAGCGGAAAACATAACATGTCTAAACATAACTTGTCAAATACAACTGAAACTTGTCTTAATCAACATAATCAAAAGAAAACATAAACAGGATGCCAACTGCTGGTCTTCGGGTAACTTTTCTCGCCAAGCCAAGCATCCACTTCCATCTACTGCCACCTACACTTAACTGATATGCATACTAAAAATCAGCAACGCTGAGCGAGTTCTAACGTTTAATCTTAAATCAATTTTTACAAAAGATTTACTAAAACACATATACTGCCATTAAGGTTAAACTTGACACTTTACTTTTCAAACATATATACTGCCATTAAGGCTAACTTAACACACTTTACTTTTCAAACAGTTTAAAACGTATAATAAACCGTCAATTCCTCTTTACTGTACTGCCCTCATGGCTTACATCCATGAACCGACAAGTACCTGGTCAATGCCCCCATGATCAACGATCATGAACCGACAATACCGCTTATCCGTCAATTCTTTGTTACTACTGTACCGCCCCCATGGTCAACGACCATGAACCGACGAGTACCTGGTCAATGCCCCCATGATCAACGACCATGAACCGACAATACCGCTTATCCGTCAATTCCTTGTCACTACTGTACCGCCCCCATGGTCAACGACCATGAACCGACGAATACCTGGTCAATGCCCCCATGGCTTACATCCATGAACCGACAATACCCTGGTCAATGCCCCCATGGCTTACATCCATGAACCGACAATACCGCTAAGGGGAGGTTGCGTGGACCTCCCGAGCAACCGCCGTCACTCATCCCAGTTGTACAACCGTTAACGAACCCAAAGGTTCTTACTAATGGGTAGAACCCATATCTGACATCTTGTACAAGTAACATCTGTCCCAAGGACCTTTATAGCTGGTACATATTCCCGAAGGAAAACTGTTCACTTTACTGTTCATAAAACTTTCTGTAAATCTTGTTCATAACTTAACATATATCATGCCTTTGTTTATGTATATAAAAATATAGTAAACGCTTGCCAAATGATATATCTTTGCTTTTACTGAAATATATCTTATCATATATATCATGCCTTTGTTTATGTATATGAAAATATAGTAAACGTTTGCCAAATGATATATCTTACTTTACTGAAAACATACTAGCACATATATCATGCCTTTGTTTATGTATATGAAAATATAGTAAACGCTTGCCAAATGATATATCTTACTTTACTGAAAACATACTTTTGCCTCTTTTAAACCTTTCACTAAAACATAGCTTTTCTCTTCAGTTTACAATATATAAAATATAATAAACACTTTACACTAAGTATGCATACCACCCCTAAAGAAGGCAAAAAAGGGGATTAGAACTCACCTGGTATCTAAGCTGCAACGATCTACCGGATCTCACACAATCTAAACAATCATAACAATTTGACACTTATCAGACTTAACTCGACGCTAAACAGTTTAACTACTCTAACATACTGACTTCACTTAATCAGACCTGATGCCTGCGCACTTAGCAAGTGCGCAGACTCTGCCTCCTGCGCACTTAGCAAGTGCGCAGTCTTCCCTTCCTGCGCACTTAGCAAGTGCGCAGGTCCCTCTTCCTGCGCACTTAGCAAGTGCGCAGGACCTGCTCTGTGCGCACTTAGCAAGTGCGCACGACCTGTTCTTGGCGAAAAACCCTAACTTTCGCATTCGGGTCTGATCACTTCAAGATCCCGAACCTGTTTGCATTCAAAACGCTCGTTTTCCATTAAGGAACTCAAATCTATGTTTATCTTTCCGTTTCATCTGATTAAACATAACCTTTTTACCCAAAACCCGAAAAACCCAAAAACGAACTAAAACTCAGATCTATGAGAATCGGTTACCTGTAATCACTTCCTTTTTGTTGCTAAACACTCACGAGACTCTTGCTAACGATCCTTGAAGCTTTAATCCAAAAACCGGGACTTTCTCTCTCTAGAATCTCTCTCACTCTCTCTCTAAAATCCGAAAATGAGGATGGAAATGAGAGCTTTTGGCTGATCTTGAGGCTTATAAGGGCCCGACCCTTGCCCCTTTCGGCCCATACACCCCGGCCCAAGCCCGCTTCCTTTCTCTTTATTTAAGTTTTAATTCCTCGTGAATTCTCTCGTGCTCTAAAACTCGGGATGTTACAGAAATTTTAAAAATTTGAGGGGGTCAAACTGATATTTTACAAAGTTTGGGGCTAGTATTGCCATTTTATCAACGCTGGGGGAGAAGTGAGCCACCGACACTTGTGTTTAAGATTATTGATAATATCCTTAGAATTAGAATCCTCACTTATATGCCACTTTCAAAGTTCCATCATCCTCTCATGTGGGATAAGTTCTCATTTTTTCTTCCTACTTTTGCACTTCTGCAAATTTCAAATACACAACTTTAAACATCGATATCTCATTTATCTTAGTTTCGTTTGAAAACTAAGGAAGAGTTTTTTAGTTTTCTCATAAAAATGAGTTTTCTTATGAACCCAACCCTTGTTTGAAAAGAATCAAGTAAAGAAACCTAAGTAATATAATAATTAATTTTATTTTTCATTGTTTGGTTAAAAATCAAATTCAAAAAAGACATTGACGTGTTGAAGAAACAAATTCTACAAATACCTCCTTGATGATGAGAATAACTAATATGTGTTTGATAATTATTTTATATTAATTATGGTAAAAGTTGCAAATAGTTTGTAAATTATATTCTTTGATAAATTCTTGTACTTTCATGATTTCCAAGTAATATTATTTTTGTATTTTAACAATATTGTTCTACTGTTTATAGCGTGTTATGCTATACCAAAAATGATAGCGTACTAACATAACTTCAAAATAAATTGTACACTAACCTATTAAAAAAACCAGTTTTTTCAAATCCACAATTAAATTTTTTAATCGTGGAAACAATTACCTCTAAAAATTAAACCGACACCCAAGCGGGTCATTCGTGTTAACGATACTCGGGTTTTAAAACCCATGACGACCCGCTCGGGTTTTTATCCAAAGTAGCAATCTCCTTTAAAAGAGACTTAAATAGAGGCAAATCCTCAGATGGAATCCTCTCTTTAAAATGCTTCACTATACTAGCGGAATCACTGATTCCGTCTCGTTGTTGTAAAAAGGTACAAATTTGACGAATCAAAACCTCGGGTTGCACCCCACCCAAGTTATGAGTTGACCGGGTTCGACCATTAGAACTTGAACTCGCACCCAGTTGGTGGTCGAGTGCATCGCCAGCCGCTTGCTCTTGGGTCCCTCTAATCTTAGCAAGTAATTCGGATGAAGATAGTGCTTTACCACCCGATGCACCAGCAGCAAACCGTTTGTTGTTGGATGACCCTTCATCAGGTCGGGTTTTGGTAATCAGTTTGGAGTTCACGGTTGACCCAAACTTCCGGGCTACAGATAACCCAGGTGCACCCGCAGTCCCAGATCTCCCCGTCCAGGTTGGGACGGAAATACTTTCTCGGCTTCGGATCATTCTTGACTGGCGCAATGCTTCCGCAGCTCGGTGTGCAATTTGGGAAGCTTGTTCATCAAGTCTCACCTTATCCTCATCATGAGCATTCATTATCACATCATGGTTCACTGCACTCTGAAAATCATCAAAAATAATAAACGTTTAATAAAACGAAATCTTCAATTTAATATCATCAAATAACAGATACTAAAAAGCAAATACTTACATGAATCCCCTGAGCATCAAAGAGACTTCTCAAAATATTTGTTTCTTCGCCTTCGCCTTCGCCTTCCCCTTCATTGCTATCATCGGTTTTTTCTTTTTCGTTTTCTTTCTTTTTGGATGACTTGTTGGAGCTTGTTGCAGGATTCTCATTTTTGACAACTGCTGCTCCATTTAACCCTTGATTACTTGCATTAGAAGCAACAATATTCACATCTTGAGATAACTGACTGAAAAGATTAGATGTTTCTGTACTGTCATTATCTCTATCGTCGTTTAATCTGAAGAGATCTTTCATGTCTCGCGCCTTGAAGAATCTCTTTTGTTGTGGATTTTTTAAGATTTTGTTGGTTAAAAAATGTTTGTATATTTGTCGCTGATACACCTTTTCTTCTATTGTTCCACGCGTTATTAGTCTATAAACTGTTACGTCTTTTGTTTGACCAATACGCCATGCACGCTCTCTCGCCTGTGATTAGCGATGCAAAGTAACGAGTATAATAAGAAATTATTCAGTTTGGATTGTTTTAAGATATATAAAACTAGATATACGTGGCAATTCGACATTTTTACTTATGAATTATGATTTATCTCTAACGGATCAAAAGGGTGATATTAAAAAAATTACTCACCATCCCAAAAAAATTGCCCCAAAAAAAGCGCAATTTAAGATGTGTACGATGAATACAGATTTAACCAACATAATGCCAACTTTACTTGCATTTAAGATACCAGTGGACTTGAAAACTTGCAAGATTTAAAAATATGGGTAATCAAGAGTAAAATGGGAAGGCAATGAACAATAATATTTATTTGTAAAAGTGGATAACTATTTATGTATTCACAAGTTAGACAAAGTGTTTCTCAGGTCAACCCCACACGAACCGTTTTGACCCGGACTAAATCATTACCCTTTCGGACATTATCTGATTCAAATTAAGCCAAACTAACAAGTGGATATCGAGGTAATTTGTAACTGAATGAAAGTCAAACCTGCATATCAGTGGACGGATTCCAATCAGGATCAAAGATGATCACTCTATTGGCACCAGTCAAATTCGTTCCCAGCCCACCAACTTTAGTTGTCAAAATAAATATAAAAATCTCCTCAGAATTATTAAATTCATCCATCAAAGCCATCCTCTGTTTCACAGGTGTCAGCCCATCCATCCTTCTATACGTATAACCCTCACCAATCAAAAAATTCTCAAGAATATCAAGCATCTGTTGTGTCTGTGCAAAAAGAAGAACCCTATGAACCTGTTCTTTCCAAACCCTAAGTACCTGTTTAACAACTTTCATTTTGCCACTTCGTTCTTCATTTCCATAATCTGGATTTTGGGCTGCATGTTCTCTTTCAAGTAAATCAGGATGGTTGCAAATTTTACGCATTACATCGATTCCATAAAGTGAGTTTCTTTCTCCATTGAAAATTTGTTCAACTTCTGAGCTGGCGAGGAATGATTGGTATAAAGATCGTTGGACATCTGTAAGACTGCAAAACAGAACGTGTTCGGTTTTTGATGGAAGTTGAGCATTTACATCTGCTTTCATCCTTCTAAGAAGATATGGCATTATTAAGTCACGTAGAACAACCGCACATCTGTAGATTATTGAGATCTTAATCAGAAATATAACCCTAGCAACAATAGATATAGGGACTAGAGGTGGCTAAATGGGTGGGTTGAGCAGGTTGGCTAACAAGTCAAAACATATAACTTTTATTAGGTCGACCACTTTGTACCCACTCTTTTTAAAAAAATTTGAACGGTTATTTCTCACTATATTTCAGTAATAATATCAACTTTTTGAATAAAATAACAGGTTAATAATGAAATAAACCTAAAACTTTCACCATTTTGGTGGTTGAACCCTTAAACTTTTGTTCAGTGGTTCTATCTTTTTTTAGTTATTAAGTCAAGAAAAGCCGGAACCACTGCCAAAAAGAATTTAAGGAGTTAAACAGCAAAATGGGTAGAAACTGCCATCTCAGTTAAAATTTAAACATTTTTATATTAAAAATTACCAAGCTTACCTGTAAGCAGTGGATACTTGCAAAGGTGACGCATTAGCATAACCACCAACAGAAATCGGAACTGCAAATTCGGCTTCAAATACAGGCAAAACACCCAATTTTCCTGGGAATACAAAATCAAACAATGACCAAAGTTCACTTAATTTGTTCTGAATTGGTGCACCCGTCATTATAATACGATGAACAGTTTGTAATTGCTTGCAAACCAAAGTAACTTCTGCATTAGGGTTTCTTATTCTATGTCCTTCATCTAATACTGCATATCCCCATTCAATATCAAGCAGTTTTTCTCCAAGAATACGTAACTGCTCATAAGTAGTAATCAACAAACCAGATTCATTTCTCAAAACCCGGTTTATTAAAGAGTCCCACTTCTTGTTGCTTTTTGGATATATTTTTTCTTCTTCATCACTCTCAGTGATTTCGTAATCACTCTCGTCTGATTTGGGTTGTTTCTTTTTATAGGAAGAATCTTGAGCAGAATCATGTAATATTTCCACATGAAAGTTTGGATACCATTTTTTTGCTTCTCTTTTCCATTGTCTCAAAAGTGTGACTGGGCATATGATTATACTCGGTTTATACATTTTACTGAAATGTAGAGCTCCAAGAAATGATAAAACTTGAATGGTTTTTCCAAGGCCCATTTCATCTCCTATTATTCCACCTGCTCTTTGGCAATGAAGCTCCCATAACCACTGTACACCTACCTTTTGATAGTCAAAGAGTTGACTGAAAATAGAATCTGGAATGTTTAATCCACCTTCTAGTTTCACAAAAGCAGCTTCATCACCTTCTTCTGCTTCTTCATCACCTTCTTGATTATCATCTTCAATACTAGAGCCTCTTGTGTCTTCTGCATTCAGGATAATACGGGAATGAAGATATTTTACACAGCGTGGTAGAGCTGAACAAACGACTGAGAAAACAGGTGGCAAAATGGGTTTACGGGTTGTTTCGCAGATAAAAATGGGTAATTTATGGTACGGGTAGAGTTGGGTTGACCCAAAACACTTTGATAAATTAATTAATCCACCCATATATTGAAAATACTTTATAGGCCACCCAAAAGTATATGGTTACATTTATACTAATCTCAAAAGACAAAATACCTTCGATAGCTGTCAACATGTTGTAGGTTATATGTTTTCTACAAAAAAAATAAGGGCACTTTTGTCATTCCTCCCGGCATGTTTTTGGCCTGAGTTGGTAATAAAAGAAACCATATACATACTTGCATGCCCTCCACATACGCTATCCCCTTTTAACCTCAAATATGATTATAGAAGTTATAGCATTTCAACAATGAACTTTTTTTTAACAAACTGATTTAGGACATTTTATGCAGAAAGAATGTGCTTAGGGTGACTTTCAACTTTCAAGATAAACTTTTTATAGGTTTGACCGTTAAAGAGATAAGACATAGCCTGAATCTACCCACTTACAAGTAAATGGTTCAATATTGGGACCTCTATTTCAACTGGGCTATCATTACATACCATTTTCTTCCAGAAGATTCAGCTCACGAGATGCTTTTTTACTCCATCTCTTCTCAGGCAAAGGCCGCCTTTTTTTCCTATTTGAATCTTTAGATTTTTCTCCCACATTATTCTGAGACCGAGGGTTTTTAAATGGGGTTTTAAGTCTTTGAAAAGGACGTGTTGGTGCTTCAAGTCTTGGTAAGGAATCTGGATCTAACAGCTTTGTTGTAGGACGAGCTTTTGCAGCCTCTGATATTGATTTAACAGCTCTCGATATGCTGGCAGAAGAAAAATCGTTGAATCCATTGACTTCTTCAGTAGTATTAGATGGTCCTGCTTCCTCAATGCGACGTTCATATCCTTTTAGATTATGAAACGGGGTTAGAATTCCTTTTCTAACCAACTCGTCTCTTTCCTGAAACAAAAAGTCCCATTTCATAGAATTTTTTAATAAATAGATTATTTTTTTCATGTTTTGTAAAGTAAATCTAATACCACTTTGGAGGACTCACTGTTTCAACAAATCCAGTAGAGGCCGCGTTTAAAACAGCATCAAAATCGCCATCGTCACTGAAGGCTACTGTTTTATGTCGTTTCAATTTCTTACTTGTTTTTGGAACTTCTTTCTGCTTCCGCTTGTGATTTGGTTCTTCTTTAACAAGATATTGCAAGATTTTTTCATGTTTACCAGCTCTAGGTTCCTTTCCCAAATTTCCAACTTGTTTCTCAAGTTGGGCCTTTGTCCTCTTTAGGCTTTCCAACCGGTCAGTTGCTAGAGCATGTTGAAGGGTTAGATCATTAGAAGCCTGCAGAATGCTTTCTTTTCCATCTAGCTGTTCACTTTCATCATCATTATTGTTTACTTGTTCTTCAGTTCTTGAAATGTTTTTCACATCTTCAATTGTGCATGCAACGGCCTCTATTTCAACATTTATGGCTCTTAATCTATTAAAGACATCCGTTTGTCTGGTGGATGATGGTTCATTGGTTGCTCCCACTTGGCTGCCCTGTTCAGCATGGTTTCTTGCCTATCAATATACAAACGCTACGATTTAAAAAACCAGCCGTGAAAGATTGGCAGCATAAGCATCATTATCTTAAGTAACAAGCTAATATCACAAAGCTTAAAATCATATTTCTTCGGTTTGTATCATGCACATAACACACAATCATTCTACGCCAACTATAAGAACAAAACAACATATAAACAGAACAGAAGAAATTAACAGAGATTAAATAACACCTGTTCCAATATATCATGTTCAAGTTCGTCAGGGTTTGCTGATGTGACCCCGAGACTACTTAACAGAGCTCTATCTTCATCCTCTTCTTTCATTCTCAATCAGCTATTTCAAGAGCACTAAGATCCCAACGAGCCACTGCCACCGTCACAACCACAAATTCGTTACTTGCTATCACTAAAACTGATGTGCATGCAGTTGAAATAACTAAGCTTGTGCATAACAATATAACATCATCCAGCTTCTTCTACTTACAAAATGCTGTAATTTGCATGATATTCAGGAACTAGGTTTAGTAGAGTTGTCAGTCTCATGCCACTTCGCAATGTTAATAACAGAACCGAACTTCCAAATTTTAAAAAAAAAATTCTTTCAAAATCTCATTTTTTAATTAATTAAGTATTCCAAGTTACATATTTTATTTATTTAAGTCTTCATATGTCATTAAAATTACAAATTTACATCAAAACACAAAATATTTATATACTTTCTATATATATTTTTAATACTTATATTATTTATGACATCATCAGGTTCATCGAACCAGTGTACCTAGGGCGACCAGTTCGTTGTCCGGTTCGGTTATGAAGACATTGGTTGATAATTTCTCACGGTAACTCAACACATTCAGCACCATTATCTCACTAAATTGACCACTAATATCCTATAGATTTCATGTGTTCTTATTCTACTTCAAAATTTGCAATCTTCAACCTACAATTTGTTTCAGCATAAATTTCAACAATCAATATCAGTGCTAAATTGTTCAGATACAAACTAAACAAGTAAACAACAATCATAAATGATTTCCGTCAGTCTAACCTGAACGAGTCTTCAGATACGGATGATCGAGCGTCTCTATCTCTCGGTGAAGAAGAAATTAAGAAAATCAAAGATCGAGCGTCTGTATCTTCCGGCGATCGATTGAATGAAGAAATTAAGAAAATTATAGCACAAATACGGATCGTTAGATGATTAATCAAACCTGAGATTAACGGAGAACCCAATTTGTGAACTGGATTGTGTTTCTGATTCCCCTCTCTGAACCCTAACCTAACTTAAACTCGAAAAACCTAACCAGAGACGACGTCGTTTTTGAAAATGTCTACCGCTTGGGTCGGTTGGCTTGTTTGACACTCGTTACGTTTCGCGCCTTCAATCAAGTAAAAGTGACCAAAATAATTATTTATTAATTTTAATTATTATTTTTTAATTTTTAATTGTAGGATTACACCAATGTTTTCAGAACCGCGTCGTATAACGAACCGGATGTCTTAGAGTTTCATTGGTCGGATCGGTCGGACTGTTTAGACCGCATTCAAAATCCGGATGACGTAAAAAATAATATAAATATTAATAAAAATATATAGAATAAAAGCAAAAGTCCCAAGTACAACATATACAACCATTTAAACAAACATAATCCAAATTAAGCAAACTAACTCAAGTTTAAACAAACATAATCCAAATTTAAGGTTAAAAGAGTTTTGTGATAATTTATTTGTTTAAAAGTTAAAAAAAGAAAAGCAAAAAAAAACTTAAACTAGAGAACCTGGTTCAACCGCATAATCGTATGAACCGCCCGGTTCTTTATAAAACGGTCACATAATATACAACCATACCGTCGAAGGTACCGGTCAGATGGAGACCCGAATGTGACATGATAATATACAAAAGAGGCTATCAGTTTTTCCTCTGTTGTGATCACTTTTATAAAAAAAGGAACTCCACAAGCTCTTCAACTCTCTCTTTCTGTTAGCGAACTAGGGTTTCATACTTTGTTCGAGTCTGGTGTACTTGAGTCATAGTATTGATCAGTCATCGTGTTGACGGTCCAAGTTAGGATTTCTGAGAGTTTCTGGTTTGTGTTATTTGGTTTGTATCAAATGTTATATTTTTTGGGTATAAATCTTTGATTTAGGATTGTACTGTTCAGATTATCATGTTTTGACAAAAAGAATAGAGCACAACCCCTTCTTTGTGAAATTAAATATATCAAAGTGAAATGAGTTATCTTCTCTATTTTATAATTGCGATATAAGTTGTAGGCTACGAGGCTTTTCCATCTAATTGTGAAGTGGATACGCCGAATACTATTTTATGTATCGATATCTCATTCACTTTATTTTCATCTTGAACATGTTTTAAGTCGTCGTGAAATTCTTGTAACAAATAACACAAAACACATAGGGTATTAACTATATACCTTATACATACAAATCATTATTACTAATATTATTTATATTTGATACACATCTTATACATCTTTTCACTTCAAATCGTTTCTATTATTTATATTTTTACTTTATATTATTAATGTATTTCTTGTTATTTATGTTAATAATATGTATGATCATCATTATATTTCATTTAAAGGAGTAATAGTATCATTAGGATTCTTATTAGTAATGTTAATCTATGTACTTTTTTTTCCTATTTCTATTAATATACGGTTTATTTCTAATGGGTTAAGGGGAAGGGGTATACCCATTTGATTATGGTGTCATGTGATAATAAAGTGCACGCCACGTCAGATTCTGGAAAATCACACCATAATCACATGGCAAGGGGTATACCCATGTGATTGTGGTGGTATGATAATTTAATGTTTTTTTTAAATTTTTATTTAAATAAAATAAAACATAATAAAATAATATTCATTAATAAAAATAAAAATTACATTAATAAAAATAAAATTACATTAATAAAAAAAATTACATTAATTAAAAAAAAACATAACCAAAACCTACGGGATACCATGACGTTCTTTGATCTCCTTTTGTTTTTTTTTCAATCAAAAAACGTTGGGCGGTTGTGAGTGACTCAAGATCGATACCAAGAATTTCGATCTCTTGTTTTGTTCGTTTCCAATCCATCCTCTCGTCTTGGGCGTTGTTAAGTCTACCGCTTGGGTCGGTTGGCTTGTTTGACACTCGTTACGTTTCGCGCCTTCAATCAAGTAAAAGTGACCAAAATAATTATTTATTAATTTTAATTATTATTTTTTAATTTTTAATTGTAGGATTACACCAATGTTTTCAGAACCGCGTCGTATAACGAACCGGATGTCTTAGAGTTTCATTGGTCGGATCGGTCGGACTGTTTAGACCGCATTCAAAATCCGGATGACGTAAAATATAATATAAATATTAATAAAAATATATAGAATAAAAGCAAAAGTCCCAAGTACAACATATACAACCATTTAAACAAACATAATCCAAATTAAAGCAAACTAACTCAAGTTTAAACAAACATAATCCAAATTTAGGGTTAAAAGAGTTTTGTGATAATTTATTTGTTTAAAAGTTAAAAAAAGAAAAGCAAAAAAAAACTTAAACTAGAGAACCTGGTTCAACCGCATAATCGTATGAACCGCCCGGTTCTTTATAAAACGGTCACATAATATACAACCATACCGTCGAAGGTACCGGTCAGATGGAGACCCGAATGTGACATGATAATATACAAAAGAGGCTATCAGTTTTTCCTCTGTTGTGATCACTTTTATAAAAAAAGGAACTCCACACGCTCTTCAACTCTCTCTTTCTGTTAGCGAACTAGGGTTTCATACTTTGTTCGAGTCTGGTGTACTTGAGTCATAGTATTGATCAGTCATCGTGTTGACGGTCCAAGTTAGGATTTCTGAGAGTTTCTGGTTTGTGTTATTTGGTTTGTATCAAATGTTATATTTTTTGGGTATAAATCTTTGATTTAGGTTTGTACTGTTCAGATTATCATGTTTTGACAAGAAGAATAGAGCACAACCCCTTCTTTGTGAAATTAAATATATCAAAGTGAAATGAGTTATCTTCTCTATTTTATAATTGCGATATAAGTTGTAGGCTACGGGGCTTTTCCATCTAATTGTGAAGTGGATACGTCGAATACTATTTTATGTATCGATATCTCATTCACTTTATTTTCATCTTGAACATGTTTTAAGTCGTCGTGAAATTCTTGTAACAAATAACACAAAACACATAGGGTATTAACTATATACCTTATACATACAAATCATTATTACTAATATTATTTATATTTGATACACATCTTATACATCTTTTCACTTCAAATCGTTTCTATTATTTATATTTTTACTTTATATTATTAATGTATTTCTTGTTATTTATGTTAATAATATGTATGATCATCATTATATTTCATTTAAAGGAGTAATAGTATCATTAGGATTCTTATTAGTAATGTTAATCTATGTACTTTTTTTTTCCTATTTCTATTAATATACGGTTTATTTCTAATGGGTTAAGGGGAAGGGGTATACCCATTTGATTATGGTGTCATGTGATAATAAAGTGCACGCCACGTCAGATTCTGGAAAATCACACCATAATCACATGGCAAGGGGTATACCCATGTGATTGTGGTGGTATGATAATTTAATGTTTTTTTTTAATTTTTATTTAAATAAAATAAAACATAATAAAATAATATTCATTAATAAAAATAAAAATTACATTAATAAAAATAAAATTACATTAATAAAAAAAAATTACATTAATTAAAAAAAAACATAACCAAAACCTACGGGATACCATGACGTTCTTTGATCTCCTTTTGTTTTTTTTTCAATCAAAAAACGTTGGGCGGTTGTGAGTGACTCAAGATCGATACCAAGAATTTCGATCTCTTGTTTTGTTCGTTTCCAATCCATCCTCTCGTCTTGGGCGTTGTTAAATCTTGTCATTTGTTCGACCATTTTCTCTCCGATTTCGTCGTGTCTTGAAACCGATCCCGAGCCCGTTGCTTGGGCTTTTGCTTTTTTCTTCCCAATCGGACGGGGTATTTCTTCCACGTCTTCCGGTGCATCTATGTTTAGGTCGTACTTAGATCTACCATCGGAAGCGCCCGGACTAGCGTCGATGTCGGTTGAAAAGACCATTTGAAATTCTAGTGGTGTACCCGGTTGAGACATTTGGGGTTGGTAGTTAAACATTTGAAAGTTCGGGTTTGGTAGGAAGTTTGGGTTGGATAGGAAGTTTGGGTTGGCCACAAACGCGTTATCACGAGCCGCGTATTGAGCCCAAAAGTGTTGGTTCTGGTTCGGATCGTTACTCATTTTTGGGTTGGGGATATTAGAAATGAGTATAGAAGATTAGTAAGTTTGGGTAGAAAATGAGTGTAAATATTATGGAGTAAAATTGAGTATTTATAGTGAGTAAACATAAAAATTATTAATATTATTATTAATTCAAACGGCTAGTTTTTTAGATGGATATTACCGTTAAACGGCTAGTTTGGATGGATTGCTCGCGTGAGAAATATCACGCTCAAAGTGCACGCCGTGACTTTTGAATCAAGGGGGCGGTGTTCCACCAAGATCACGGCGTGATCTTGATGGCCACCTAGATCACGGCGTGATCTTGGTGGCCACCTAGGATCACACCACTTTTGCCTTTACCATACCGGATGCTCTAAACAACTATTATTAAAAAGTTGCTTTCTTGGTCACAAAATAATTGTTCACAAACAAACAAAAAAGGTTACAGCTTAAGAAATGTTTACAACAAACACAAAATTTAATTAATAAAACATTAATCGTACTCTTGATGCATTTAAGATAACTTTGAAAGATTTAATGAAACTAGGGTAAAATATGAATATTAGTAAATTGTATTAAAAGTATATAAATATATTGAGATAATAATCAGAAGTTATATGAGATGAGGTCCTAGCCACTATGGTATGGGCTGTCAGTAGCCAAGGCTCAAACGGGGCCTTGCTAGACTAAACGCACCACAATCAATGTGGCAACACCTTACATGCTAGCCCCCACTCCTAGAAACCAGAGTGACTCCTAGCTCTTAACTCTCCATTTAACCTTAATGCCCCCACTTGAGTCACAAGCCCACGTTATTGAACCCAACCGAAAGTAAATGGTGGTCTAGGTAATGCCCCCACTTGGAGTAGGAACACTCTGATTACGCCGGAAGCAAACAGTGGTCTAGGTATCGGTTGCCTTTGGTCGTTGAACTTGTCGCTTCTTGCTGAATTGTGATGGAGGCTTAAAGTGGAAAATAGGGGTCTTTGGTCGAGGTGTATTAAAGCCATGATGCCATCCACAACGTTACTATTATTGATGATACACCGATTGCCAAACACAGGGTATTGGGAGTTTGGTGGGAGATATCCAAAACTGGAATTGATTTGAAGAATGGGATGTCTCTCTGACTGCCATCTTTGTTTGAAAGGAAAATTGCTAGTTGGAACAAAACTCATTTTTGGAAAGACAATTGGTGTAGCAATATGAAGTTAAAAGATAAATAAATATCCTAATATTTACCCTATCAAATCAGTAAAAAATTGTTTGATTTTGGACAGGGTGACCAATATAGGCATATAGCCGACCCGTCAATTAACTGAACCAAAAGTTATGTCATGGTCCACTTTCATGTTTTTTTATGTTTAGCCCAACTATTTTTAATATCATAATTTGTGGAAGCTATCATTTTTGTTATTTGCTCTTTTGTTTATTTATAAAGAACTCAGTGGTTCTAATTTACTTTTCAGGTACAGTTATGGTTTGTGGAGTATAGTGTGCCTACATCTTATCCTTCACAGACCATAACAATAACTTTACTATTTGTGGGATTTTACTATGTATGGTTGTTGTTGTGTTCATTTATGTTTGTTCCTTAAAATCCGTAAACGAACACAACCGAATATAAATGAACACAGGCGAACAAGTCTAATACATTAAGTATCCAATAATGTCAGTTGTTAACAAAGACATCTAAATTAGCGGTTCTGACGATGTACCCGATTCATCCAAAAATCCATACTCATGACTCTGGTGGCTAGACTTTCAAATACTCATTAAGTCATTCAAATTATAATGAGATTAGGCTTATTATCATGATTGGGCTTATTATGGTTGGGCTAACTTTAAACAAATTTAAAACTTGCAAAGTTGGGTTTAGTAATAAAAAAACTGCATTATTTTATTAACAAAAACAAGCAAACTTGAGTGAACAAAGATAAACGAACGTTCACGAACATAAATAAATAAATGAGACACACATTCAAGTTTGTTTATTGAATTAAATGAACAAAAAAATTTGTTCATGTTCCTTCGTTGAACAAATAAACGAACATAAATGAACTTATAACCAAACAATTAATGAACGGTTTACTGAACATTTGGTTTGTTTACAGGCCTAATGACATTGATGTAGAGTGCAAATTTGCATGCAACCTGTCGATGGAAATGCAATCGAATTTGAACAAAAGATTGAGCTTTGATATTGTGGACCTTTTTATCAAGGTTACTTCATTTTCGTCCGTTTATATTATAACACCTGTATCTTATGCATTAAAGTCGTACATTATACAAGACGAGTTAACCATTTGGTGCCTTCTTGTGGATCATATTCTTGAAAACTGTCGCTAATAATCATTCAGTCATGGATTTGGTTGTCAATTTAGCCACCTACTTCCACTAGTCACTTGATTTTTCAAGCCTTAGAAGCAAACACAATGGTTGATATCTTCTATAACAATTGTTTAAAGTACAAGTACAAGTACAAATTTGGTGGCCAAGTTTTTATGTTGGTCCGAAAACACTTTCTACATTTTGATTATTTTACGAAAAAATATAATAATATAATTCCATATTCATCTATTATTTTAAATTTTGAAATAATAATCAAAGTTTATTATAGAATAATAATCAAAGTTTATTATAGAAAAATAGGAGTGGGCGATTGTCGGCATCCCATGTTGTTGGCAAGTGGTATAAAGATAATTGCTAGTCCTCTTGCCGCGAATCACATCGGATAACCCGACAATAAAAAAATTACTTGGTATGATAATTAAACCAAATTTGATTTTAATATTAAAACTATGCACAGACGAATCTTGAAGAAAAACGTAGGAAGGCCGCGGCGTAGTCTTATAACTTTTAAACTTTGAAGAAAATATCAGGGGGGACCGGAACTTAATACCGATTAAATTTTCAGCCGAATACATATAAACTAACACTTCTGCGCAAAAAATCCGGGGGGTTGGCCCCCCAAGCCCTAATGAAGCTTCGCCCCTGAAACTATGACTAACGGTTTGACTTGTAACAGTTCTAACTTTTACTTTTGTTGTCAAGAGTAGTCTCAGTAGCATAATCATGATTATGATTACACTGCTGGGACTGACATTCATGGGCGGAGGATAGTGAGGGCCCGGGGGGGCCTCGACCTCTCCCGTTTTTTCGCTTAGAAGTGTTAATATATACGTATTCGACCGATTTTTCGCTAAGTAGTGTTAATTTATACGTATTTAGCCGAAAGTTTTATAGTTACGCCCCCCTGATAGGAAAAAAAATATCGGTCCCTCCTGCGTTTGTTTTCAAGCTCCGCCACTGCTGACATTAACAACAAAAATGAAAATTAGGAGTGTCACCATTCAAATTATAAGTACAGATTATTATTAGTCAATTGGTCCTAGTTTAGATTATTAAAATATACTTTATTAATAATTTATTATTTAGTTGGTTAATTGAAACGATTGATTGATTTTAAATTGAATAATAATTGGTTATATAATTGAATAAATTAATTAGTGTAATAACGTAAAAAGAGAATCAAGTAGCGTTGTCCGTTGGATGACTGCCAAGAATTTTGTTTCGAAAAACAATGGCATGTGACACGAAAACAAAAGAACATGCACGTCCATGTGGAGGCACACCGCTCATGGTCAACTTGGATCATAGCATGCAATGTATTGGATTTTTATAGAAACAAAACTATAATAATTTCGGTTCAGAAATAATTCTTTTTATGTTGTCTTTACATAATTAATTTAGTTTTTTATGATTATTTTAAAGCAAAAATTAAATGAAAACTTGATTTGAACATGTGGCTCTGCTAGAGTAAAACGACTCAAACGCTTATAAAATAGTAAAATACTATTATTGATAAAATATTAAACTGTAAATGAATTCACCGTACCTTTTTGTATTTTTAGTGCACCTCCAACAATAAACACCAACAAACACGTTATATTGCATTTTCATATATTCTTCAAAAACATCAATCTTATTACAAATACACACTTTTTACAATTTTTTTTAATTAAATATTTTGTATTTCAGAGAGAGGGTCCCACCAAATAACTACATAACCCGTTTGTTAGCGTTTGAAATTCCAAACATCAACAAACGAACGTCTTTTCAAACATCTCCTCCAATGGTGCGTTTTGAAATTCAAACCGCCACCTCATTCGATTCTCACATGTGTTGGAGAAGCTCTTACATATTTACTAAAAAATTAAATCATTTTTCTTTGATTAAGCACCAACCCAAATCTTCATCAAAATCTATAATTTACCACATAATCATTTATTCGTTTATTTATTAAAATAATCAGAAACGAAAAAAACAAAAAGAGAACGCAACAGAAAACTGGACCGAAGGTATATATAAAAACCAAAAAGCGTGTGGGCAGCAACAGATGAGAGAGTTAATTAGTTAAAGAGAGAGAAAGCTAGAACGAAAATGGCGGAACAATTCTTTCTCTGTATGTATACATTCATATCCATTAATTTACGTACATAAAACTTTCTGAATCTATCGATATACTAATAATAATAATAATTTTGCAATTTTACATCTCCGACACAGGAATTCACCGCTGTTTCTGCAACTGACGCCCGATTCTGCGTCAATTCAATCCGGATTTTTCAATTTCGGTGTTTCAGATTAGGTTTAATTCGTTACGGTAAGTTGATTTTCGTTTGCGGCACATTTTTTTATAAAGTGCTTTGATTCGCTAGCTTTTATTGCATATCGAGCTTTAACTTTGCGAAAATTTGTGAAAATTCGGTCTACGACTCGAAATTTGGGAATCTGGAGATTTGTTAGCATCGGTGTAAAGCTATTGGATCTCGAAAAGCTATTTGTTAAATATGTGTAATGTTTATTGTTTGAAACAATATATTTGTTATTCAGCTGCAGTTTGTTATTCTTTCTGTTTCTTTTCATTGAATTTGAATATGTGATTGTGGAAATCTGGTGTGCAGTGGAAATTTGATTTGTGGTTGGTGATGAATACCTTGGGGTGAGGGAAATTGATGGATTCTGCAAGGAGTTGGCTACACAAGTTTCAACCAAGAGATCGATTGAGGTTGAATACCAGAAGGAGGGATTCGATGGATGGAGTTGAAGATGATTTGATTTCTGAAGAAGAGGCATCAAATATGACAAAGCAAAAGGTTGCTGCTGCTAAAAAGTATATTGAGAATCATTACAAGGAGCAAATGAAGAATTTGCAGGAGAGGAGAGAAAGGTAGTCGTTACGAAATTACATGATTTTAGATGTTTATGTGCCTATTGGTAGTTGCTTTACATTGTTGATATACTGGGAAAGAACTCTTAAATTAGCATAACAAAATATGATGAATGTTATAGGTGTGTCATTACTTAATTGAATGGGCTATGTGGCCAAAGTAAAGTTGTGTTTAATTTTTTTACCTTCACATGATAGAGAATAGCAAATCATCTGTTGATATGTTCCTAGAAGAAAAGTAACAATTGAATTTTTGTTGAATAGGCGAATTTTACTCGAGAAGAAATTGGCTGATGCTGATGTGTCTGAGGAAGATCAAAACAACTTGATTAAATTTCTAGAGAAAAAAGAAACTGAATATATGCGCCTTCAAAGGCACAAAATGGGAGTTGATGACTTTGAGCTACTCACCATGATAGGGAAGGGTGCTTTTGGTGAGGTATGGTTACCCTGCCCTTTTTACAGTTTCCATCCCTTTTGATGTTATTTTTTGATGCTAAATATATTTCATTCAAATAATATATAATAAATCGATCATCAAAATCTTAAATATTATGAATAGTATTCAAGTATTTATCTTGTTTTATTTTCTTCTCCTATATGCTCTATTTCTATGGTCATCATGTGGTGTAGGTGAGAGTCTGCAGGGAGAAAACAACAGGCAATGTATATGCCATGAAAAAGCTTAAGAAATCAGAAATGCTTCGCAGAGGCCAAGTATGTAATTTTGTGGTTTAAACTTTAAAGATAATTTAATGTTTTATTTACATTATATGCTGGTATTTAGTTTACAAATTCCATTTATTAGGTTGAACATGTGAGAGCTGAAAGGAATCTGCTTGCTGAGGTGGACAGTAATTGTATTGTTAAACTGTATTGTTCTTTCCAAGATGACGAATTTTTATATCTGATCATGGAATATCTACCTGGTGGTGACATGATGACCTTGCTCATGAGAAAAGATACCTTAAATGAAGATGAGGCTAGATTTTATGTTGCTGAAACAGTTTTAGCCATTGAATCCATCCACAAACATAATTATGTACATAGGTATGCCTATAGACTATAACTAGCTTCATTATGTTTTACAAACTAAATTATAGCAAGTTTTAACTTCTGCTATGTTTTCTTTTGATGACAGAGACATTAAGCCAGACAATTTGTTACTTGATAAGTTTGGTCATCTGAGATTATCGGATTTTGGATTGTGTAAACCGTTAGATTGTAGTACACTTGAAGAAACCGATTTTTCAACTGGGGATAATGCTAGTGGAAGTTCAACAGGTGAAAGACGAACACAACAAGAACAACTGCAACATTGGCAGAAAAATAGGAGGACACTAGTAAAAATCTTACTTCCATTTACTCAATTCTGCAACAAAAAAAAACAATAATAATAAAGTTGGAATTCTTGATATTTTGCGACATTGCAGGCTTATTCTACTGTTGGAACTCCTGATTATATAGCTCCAGAGGTTTTACTGAAAAAGGGTTATGCACTGGAATGTGATTGGTAAGAAACATGATTATTTTTTAATCTTGATTTGCATTCTTTAAAATGATTATGTGATTTTTGTTGTTCTTTAGGTGGTCTCTTGGTGCTATTATGTTTGAAATGCTTGTGGGGTATCCACCATTCTACTCTGATGATCCAATGTCAACGTGTAGGAAGGTAGCATATTATAAACCAATCTTCGATCGTTTTTGCAACCAATTAGTAATTTCTGCTGTTCTGCATCCTTTTCTTTGTCATTTATAAGTGTTATTTACTTTAGAAGCACCTTTATTGTTTTGTGTAATGTTCTCCTGAAATATGATTAGAAAAATGTCTTTTATTTCAGGGGTAATGGTAACTATATTCAATAATGTCCCCATCTAGTGATTATTACTTTTCTTGAAATGAGTTAGTTTGTAATTGTATTTTCTTAACTGGCTTGCCTGTTAATTATACCTTTTCAAAATGAGCTAGTGAGCCCTCTCATAAAAAAAATGTCACCTATGCAAGAAACCGGTCATCAATGATTATATTATCAAATTAGCTCATTTCAAAGTATAATTACCAAAACAGACTACCAAGTTACCTATGTTGTTATTTATATGTTATAACATTAATCCCCAATACAAGTTAACTAACATTGTAACCTTTTCCAACAAACTTTTACATCTTTTTCTTGTAACCAATATGCTATCTAAAAGAAAATCAACCTACCATTCAGAATATTCATATTTTGATTACCTAATTCTTTTGTTGCCTCTCTTATTTGGTACTTTCCATTATCTATAACATTAATTTTTGTTCCATACATATGATAGGTACTAATTTTCTTGCATGTGCAGATAGTAAACTGGAAAATGCATCTAAAGTTTCCTGAAGAAGCAAGGCTTTCACTAGAGGCAAAAGATCTAATTAGCAAACTGCTTTGTAATGTCAACCAACGGCTGGGATCAAAAGGCGCAGATGAAATAAAGGTGTTGTATGGTGTGTCCTATTCTAGCTTCTTGGAACTGTTTGAGTATCAATTTCTAAGTACATTGACTCTAATGTGTTAAATTATGTTAGGCTCACATTTGGTTTAGAGGTATCGATTGGGATAGAATTTATCAAATGGAAGCCGCATTCATTCCTGAAGTTAATGATGAGTTGGATACTCAAAACTTTGAAAAGTTCGAAGAGGTATCTTAGTTTTATGCATAGTGTAAATTGGCGGGGCGGGTAAGTGGTTGAAACAGATTGGGACGACTTAAAAAACTTTTTGTCCAATATTTTAAATGTTTTATAAATAAGTAATGTGTCAAATATGATTCCAATATTGCATTAAATAATCAATTTTTATTCAATAAAGTTACTTAAGAGGTTGTATGCACTAACTATCCACTTAGAACGACTTTCAAGTTTGACATGTTGAGTTTGTTTGACCTACATAACCTGAACCAACCCGTTCGTAAATAAAGGGGGTCGAAATCTTCACCTCTGTGAATGATATATAAATGAACTTACTCTTATATGCTTTTTTGTTAATTCCTTGTCATTTTCATGTTTCAGTCTGAACACCAAAACCATAGTTCATCAAGATCTGGACCATGGAGAAGGGTAACATTTATAATCTCACCTGTTTGTTTCTAATAATATAATACAACACACACATATAGGGAAGGATAAATGAAAACTCTAAATATTGCGATAACTCATCAAAATCATTATTTATTATGAAAAGTGTATAAAATATTAAATAGTAAATGATTTATCTCTCTAATTAATTAATTCCTTTTCTCTATCTCCTCTCTCCACTCTAAATTACTCTTAAAAAGTTGTGTACACATGTGTAAATGGTAAAAAGTTACACTTGTGTAACTGAGAGACTCACACATGTGTATATGTTTATAATATACGAGTAATGTGTACACATGTGTAAATGGTAAAAAGTTACACTTGTGTAACTGAGAGACTTACACATGTGTATATGTTTATAATATACGAGTACATGTAAATTTACATATATCAATTCATATAACAATATTGTATTTTAATAGTAATGCTAGTGTTTTAGATAAATGAATGATTTCGATTGTTTCTCATGAGTTCTAAACTTGCAATATTTAGTAGTTTTTGTTTAATCCATCACACACGCGCACACACACACATACATATAAATGGTTAGGTTTTCATTATGTTTTTTTTTGTTTTTCTCCACACATACTGATTTCACTAAATCATTTGCAGATGCTTTCATCCAAAGATATCAACTTTGTTGGTTACACATACAAGAACTTTGAGATTGTTAATGATTATCAAGTCCCTGGAATGGGTCTCTCTCTTTTACTCTCTCATGAACACACACATAAGCAGCTAGGTTATAAGTACATGTGGCAAAGTGGGTAGGTTGGATAACGGGTCGAAAAAAGGTTTCGGGTTTAATGGATTAAAACAGTTAGGCTCGGCTTGGGCCTTGGGCTGCCCAACAAACACTTCCTTTTCTATTTTCATTGTGAAGTCCTTTTTGTAAAAAGTTTGTTAAAAGTGTTAGGCTTTTGTAACCTCGGGGACGAAAACCGTAAAAGCAAAAGGGGCATTTTAGTCATTTCGCCAATTATTTAACAGATCCATAACGGACGTTTGGTCCGAGGACGAAAAGTGATGAAATAGAAACTACGAGGACACAAATAGCAGTTTTAAATTAGGAAGGACGTAAAGTGATTTTTGGGGTAAAAACCTTAGGGACGAAAACTACAGTTTACTCTTATAATAACTATACAAGTAATAACAAGATTCGTGTTAAAGTTGTTTATGATGTCATATGTGTTAAAAGTACAATCCGAGCAACTCTCTATATGTTTGACCCGTGTGATCTGTTCACATTTTACCTCATGTTGTTAGGATTTTCACATTATTTTGAAAGTATACTCATTTGGCATTATATATATTGTTGCAGCTGAACTTAAAAAGAAGAACACCAAACCAAAGAGACCAACAATCAAGTCTCTATTCGGTATATTTCCTTTCCAAACGTAAAAGACAATTTGAATTTAAAAGTTTATATTTAACTGATATAAATTAATGTACAGAGGAAGGACCAGAAACCGACACAGAGACATCAGAGAAGCCTGCTAACGGATCGTTTTCAAACCGTTTGCCACCAAAAGTATAAGTTTCTGTAAAGCAGAAGTAGAACGAATCACATTAACTTGTTTCGGGTTCTTTTTAAAGACAAGATTACAAGTTTATTTGGCTAAATATGGTAATGGAGACACTAATCTCAGCTTATAATCTGATCAAACCAGCATCGAAATTGTGGGGTTTTTTTTGTCACTTTAAGTTGCTGTCATAATCTTTGCTAGCTTACTTCATATGTTTACTTTTGTGAAGGGACATTTTGTTGTTACGGATGGTCAAGTGGTCATGATAATTGATATACAGCAATATAAATGGTGTTTTTGAAACATCAAATCACTGGGTGTTTTAGTCTTTCTAATTACTTTATATTAATTTATTATTGGATTATTATTTATTTAACGCTCGCAAAACGGGCAGAGTTAGGTTTGGTGGTGGGTCAAACTGGGTTCAGGTCAAATCTGGTTCCGATCAAAATAGGTTTGACTTGAAATTTGTCGTTTTAGAAATAAAAAAGTATCAACATGGATTCATATGCTATATTTGCTTTATGGAGATTGGTGCCGACGACTGGTAGCGGTGTTGGTAGTCGAGGCGGGGGAGATAGCGGAGGCGGCGGCTGTGGATAGGATAGTGGCGGTCGAGATGGAGGCGATGGTCGTGGAGGTAACGGTGGTCGAACTCCGTTACTGCTGATGGCAGCTAGTGCCTATGGCTCGATTACCGCTGCTGATGTAGTTATTACCAATGGCTCGGTTACTATGGATGGTTGCTAGTGGTGTGGCTACTATGCAATTGTTGGGTTTCCCCGTTACTTTTAGCTTTCAAAAAATTTATCAAAGTCCAAAACGCAACGGAAGTCTTAATCAAAATTAAGACCGGAAACCAGAAGAAAGATCTAGATGTAAGAACTGTAGAAACAAAGATGAAGAACATGAAATTAAATAACTTTAATTTCTTACATTTGCTCTTGTAGGAGGAAGTGGATGAACTTGAATTTAGATATACACAACGATACAATGACGAAAGGTTGCTAGCCCGTAGTCCCGTACACGAGAATCACCAAACTGCATGCAAAACGAAGCTCCTTGACTTCTTTTATTGTTGGCCGAAATCTTCCAAAGGAGATTTCATTATTGAGATTAAATCTAAGGGATATTCCGTTACATATTATATGACATATTCCATTTAGATAATTATGGTTTAAATAATATATCAATTTCAAATATATTATTTATATATATATAGGTGAAGGTTCCACTAATAAGTGGTTTTTCGCTAATAAACGCTAAGAAGTGGGTCAAACGAACTCCGATTGAGCTCATTCCAGCGGCGTTGTAACCGTCTCATCGAACTCTAATCCGGACCCAAAAACCTAAACCCCCTCCTGTCACACCCCAACCGACGGCGGATTATACGTCGGGGCGGACGCAGTTGTTCAATAGCACAAGGTTGACTATTAAAGTTTCAATATTTCATTAATAAATAATTTAAGATTCAATACAAGGAAGAATAATACGAATACAACATTTAATTTAAGTAGTCTAGGTCCAAAGCATCCTATGTGATCACGAATAAGTCTCATGATGTAAACCTGAAACATGTGAAAGAATCTGTCAACTACAAAATAGTTGGTGAGATACAAAGGTTTTGACACAGTTTAACAAGTATTTGAAAAGTATTACAATTCACTATGATTTGTGCATTCTATAATGTAAGTATGAGAAAACAAGTATGTTAGACATTGTGCACATCAACCTTCCAACCAAGTTTAGGCATAACCCGCAGGTTACCCTTATAAGTCTCAAGTTTAAAGTTTAATGTAGTAACAAACACCAAGGAACTTTCTTCTTTAGAACATAGACTTGTCTAGTCACCTTTAAGGATTTCTTCTGACCTTGACCAGCACAAACAAAACCACTTGCAGATAAAACTTTGGAAGGTGGATTGGTCAAATACAATAGATCTATCATTGTTACTATCGGGTTGATCAAAGCTAATGAATGTGCTAGTTTTAAGTTTAATCTAAGCATACAAGTCTCAAGTTTAACATAAGAATAAACACGTAGTCATAGTTGTACAAGAATTGTATAAGTTTAAGAATTGTGAACATGTTTCACCCCAAAAGCATAAAAGGAAAAAGGGGCTAAGTATACTCACTTGGATTTGGATGAAGAGTATCCGACAAGAGTTTGCAAGAATTGGAGAGGGAGAATATCCTCACAATAAGCCTAAGAATGTAAGTCTAAAGTTTTAAGTAAAAAGTCTAAGACAGAGGATCTAGAATTTCAAGATTTGACTAGGGTTTCAAGTGGGAGATGGGAATGATTGTGTTTATAAAGTTTAAGTCAAGTTTTAATAAGGTTTTGAATGAGTCATGCTAGACTTGGATTTTTAAAGTTTAAATAAGTTAATAGTTTAAAATAATTATTTAAGATAAGGATTAAAGATAAATAATAATTATTTCAAAAGTAAAATAATTATTAAATACAAAGTATTTAAAGACTAACTAGTGATTAAGGATAAATAATAATTATTTAAGAATAAATAATTACCAAGAATAAATAATTATCCAAAAGAATAATTGCTTTATTTAAAAGTAGAAATCATTCAAGATTTAAAGTATTTAAGAATTAGGTATTTATCTTACAAAATAACTGAAATTTAATAATGTTTAAAAATAATACGTATTTATAAGTTTATAAAGTTCACATCTAAAAAGAGAAAAAGATGTCTAAATATTCTTAAAGTCTAAATGAACCCATAAGTTTAATAAGTATTAAATTATAAGTTTATAACTATTTAAATAATGTTTATGTTTAAAATCATAAACTTATATGTATTCTACATCCATGGGGGTTTATAAATTATAAGTTTCTTTTAACTTTAGGTTTTATAAAGTTTATGAAAGTTATTTCTATTTTAAAGTATTTATTTATTTTTAAGGTTTTCAAAACCGAAATAATTTAGGAAATAATGACAATTTCCAGATTCGAATTTTTATAAAGTACCTCCTGTTTAGAACATGAGTTTTATAAAGTTTAAAAATATTTTTATAATTTTAAGGGTTTAGAACTATTTTTAAAGGATTATTTAGTACAAGTTTTAAATAATTAAAATAGTTCCAAAAATTAAAAGTATAAATAAAAATCATTTTTGAGTTTATAAAAGTTTAGCAGAATTTATAAAAATTATTAAAAGTATTAAAAACTGATAAAGAGGCTGAAAAAAAATTAAAAAGGCGAAAATCGGTTTGCTGGGTTCGAACTCGGGTCCCTGCCCGGTTCACCCGCATACACACACGCTCTGACCATCCCGCCTACAGGCTCGTTAAGTTAAAACATGGATTATCAATTTCATGAATATCATCCCGGATTACCCCCAAATTGACATGAACCCTAGAAACGAACCTCGTCAAATTCGACGTGTAGATCCCTCTGTCTTTAGCAATTGACAGAGGGCAATCGATCCTAGAATGAAACCGAAACTAATGCTATTTCGAATTACTTGAAAATATGCCGGGATGAAGGAGAACGGGTTGGTCTTGTCGCCGACGGTAACGAGGGAGGATTCGGGTAGTGCCGGTTATAATCGGAGAAATTGAGAGTTTACTGAGTTGGAGTGTGATATCGTTTAGGTGTATGGGTCGACTTTTATAGCGAATTCGTGCATTAAATGCTTGATTAGGTGGGGAGGCAACGGGTGGAGTTGTCGAGTTCAATTTCGAAATTGCGCGGGTCTCGGGCCGTGTCCGAGCATTGAAGTTCCTCGGGGTTGGGTCGCACGCGGGAGACGAGTTCGAGGTTCATTGAATTGGGACCGGATTTCGCGTTTTGGCTAAATCGGGGGAAAAACCGGGGCCTGCGGGTTTCGAACCCATGACCGGTTATGGAGAAAGGGAGTTTGGGGAAAAGTCAAAACAGGTCCCTGAAGTTTGAGGCTATTTTCACTTTATGTTAAACCATGTGTTTTAGTTTAAAATAACTTTGATAAATGACAGTTTTAGTCCCTGGATTTTTATAAAAATAAATGTGTTTTATTTTTATAAAAGCTAACTAAGTTTTGTTATTTTATAACCTTATAAAATAATTTATAAAGTTTATCTTATAATTAACTAATAAGATTTTAAGAAATTTATTATTTATACAATAAAATTATATGTTTTCTCTTTTTTTTTTATTCATTCCTTTTTTGAAAAATGTATATATATATACTTTCAAATAAGTTGTATATATGAATATATATATATATATATACATATCAAGTATAAGGTTCTAAGAATTTAAGTTTTAAACGACAACCATACAAGGGTTTTGAAAAGGTACGTTCGGAGAAATCCTGGGTATTACACCTCCACCCGCACCCCCAAAAGCCTAAACCCCCCTCCAACCCCACCCAAAAAGCCTAAAACCACCACCCCACCCCCCAAAAACCTAAACCCCCCCCCCACCCACCCCCAAAAACCTAAACCCCCCACCCCCACCCTCCAAAAAAACCTAAACCATAAAATCTAAACCCTAAAAGCTAAACCATAAGGCTAAAACCCTAAAATTCAAACGTAAAATCTAAACTTTAAAAGCTAAACCCTAAAAGCTAAGATGATAGAGTTCGACGAGACGGTTCCAATGCCGCTGAAATGAGCTCAATCGAAGTTTGTTTGATATCGTTTCTAAGCGTTTTGGTCATTTCTTAGAGTTTTTAGCGAAAACATACTTTTTATTTGATCCTCCCCCTATATATATATTATATATTATATCTATATATCTATACAACTATATAAAACATATTGAAATGACAACAATATAATTTGACTTCAATTTTAAGATGTTTAATAACATTTATACTACATTTGGTACAAATGTTGATTCATCAACAACTAGCCATTTACAATGTTTCCCTCTTTTTTACAAATCTATGATCATTCCACATCGGATGAAAAAATAAATATGGATGAAAGAAATGACTATAAAATGACCTTTTAGCTTTTTCAAAGAAATATAGACAACAATCATGTAATTTCCCAAAGTTATGGACCAAAAATGAAATCAGAGCATACCACATGGACCATCCGTGTAATTAACTTTAATTATTTTGATATTTTCTATTTTGATAGTAAATTACCATCTTTTTCGTGTTTAAAAACAGTTTGTTTTTTTTTTCTTCTGTTGGGTCAAATTCATATGTTTGCCATGAAAAAAAGATGTTATATAGATCATAAAATTTAGAATCGTTTATATATTTTCTCTCTTTAAGAATTTTCTATTCTTTTTGAATCATGTAACTTTTGTTTTTATCATGTTACAATTTATGACTGTCATGCAAAACAAGATGTTACACATTAGTCATTTCATCAATTTTTAGTTAGGGGTATAAATATAAACAAACAATCATATAAGTAAAATCTTACTTATAGCAGAAGTGTAGAACTAGCGGTAGAATTCAGGGAAGATGGAATGATGTCACACCTTTCTCCATCAACTGTTGATAGAGAGGTTGCTCCTCATAAGACCCCGTCTATAAAAAGTGGTACTCACCAAACCCAAAATCATTTCTTCTTCTTCAACCTTTGTCCTCCACCATCATCGTTTGCTCAAAAAAATGCATTTATGAGGGTGAAACGATCGTCGACAACCTCCGTTCTTGATCTCGTCTCATCTTGAATGTGTTGGAAATCAGGCCTAAGAACACGGACACATCATTTGATCTTAATAAAAGATCGACTCTTTTTGTTTATTAGAATTCTTGACACAATAAAATCAATACAATATTACCCTATTTATAACCAAACGATTCTAATCATACTAGACTACAACTTCGAGTTCCAATCCAACTCAAACTCATTAAATATATATTTAAAACCAACTGGATAATCCTATCTAATAAACACAAATTTTGATCTTAACAAAATATCGACTCTTTCTGTTTATTAGAATTTTGACATAATAAAATCAATACAATATAACCCTATTTATAACTAAACGATTCTAATCATACTAGACTACAACTTACAATTCTAATCCAACTCAAACTCATTAAATAAATATTTAAAACCAACTAGATAATCCTATCTAATAAAAGGATAAACATGACTAAATAAACCATAACTATTTTTTATCTCAAAACATCCTTATCCAAACACATTTCATGTAACAAACAAATTAGGATAAATCCTTCAAAGTATAGAAGAACCAATCGACCCACCACCACAACCAAATCGGTGCACAACCATTGAGTTGGTGCCCGAGAGAATTTACTATTTTTATCTTTGTTTTTAAAATTTAATAATATTTTGGTTATTTGAAAGTCGCTTAACAACAAAAGTTAACTTTCATTCATTGTAGAACTAAACGTGTTATGTTTTGACAAACTATTAATTTAAATGTGTAGAAACATACATTATACATACTATAAGGTTAGATAACAAAAATTACAACTAAAAATACGATATTCGACCAACCAGAGAAGGCCATGTCATCCCCGCGCTACGCGACGGGTACTAAAACAAAACGTTAAAACGAACGGAAAAAAAACTACAAGAATAAGTAAAAAATGTGAAAAAAAGATAATACCAGCCTAGGTATCGAACCTGGGTTAATGGGTCCAAAAGTGTTATTGGTGACGTGCTTATGACCAGTTTTATGATTTTTTTATTAATGTTAAAAAATTAAAAAAAAATACATTTAAAATCACTCAATTTTCATTATGTGTCTCAGTTTTATAAATTTTTTATTAATGTTAAAAAATTTTAAAATTAAGTAACCTAAATACAATATATAAGAATCTTAGTTGCTATTTAATGTTTTTTTTCTAAATTAATTTAAGTTGAACAATTATGAAACTTAGTTATTTCTTAACGAATAATTTTTGTCACCATTACCTTTTACTTCAAGTTAATTTAAAAAAAAATCACTAAATTACAACCAATATCCATTTGATCACTTAATGAAAAAAACATCATTTGAAAAAACTCTACAAGATTAAAACACCTAATGTAAGTTAAATGATTTTAATGAAACAATATAAATATACGTATTGTTCAAGTCGGTTTTTTTAACCCACTAACTCAACACGATTACTACTCCTAAGTCCTAACTACCTACATGTTTTAATCATCTCCATGTAGTCTAATTTGTTCAAAAGAGGAAGATGTGGGATGAAAAGCACAACCATAGATGCACAAAGTACAAATCAAGGAAAACCTCTCTTTTTGTCTAAATTTAACCCACTCATTTGAAACTTTGAATGGTAAAAATAAAATCAAACATATAAAGTAACAATAAACTCCCAATTTCCTCCTAAGTCCTATCTATTCTCTCTCTCATCCCCCTCTTTTAAGTTTTAACATATTTCCCTCAAATTTCCCATTTTTTCCCTTCTTTTATCTATCTAATCCTAATCCTAATCCTAATCCTAATCCTAATCCTAATCCTAATCCTAATCCTAATCCTAATCCTAATTCTAATTCTAATTCTCCCACAAGATTTATTCAAGTTGTGAACATCTTGTTGGGGTCACATTGACCCCATGGGCACCAAGGTGAAAGGACTCATAAAAGGCATAAAGAACATCTCCTCACAGATATTCGGTTAGTACATAAAAAAGATACAAAATTTCATCTTTTGATCATTACCCAATGAAATTGAGGTTTTTGTGAATGCAGATGATGAGAAAGAACCAGAAATTCAAATCGGTCAGCCGACCGATGTGAAACATGTAGCGCATATTGGTAGTGATGGACCGACGAATGAATCTCCGAGCTGGGTATTTGTTGTTATTTCTGGTGTGATCTTGATCAATAAATGATTTGAATTTTTAATTTCTTGGGATGCAGATGAGGGGGTTTGATGCATCACAAAATTCTCAATCTGGACCATTGAACAAAACTGGAGCCATCGTAGAGACTCCTGAAGGTTCGAGTAATCTATATTCTTTGGAGCCAATCGAACCATCCAAACCAAAGCAAGTTGGTCGGTTTGAAATATATATACGGTTCGATTTTAATGGTTTGCTGGTTTACCGTTTAAAACTCGAAACCGAAGTTGTAAACTAAGAGACCATTTAACATTTACTTTTTACAGGAATATGAAGTTATGTATATATATTATATTCATAAACCATCCTTGTTATTTAAAAAAATAAAAAAAATTATGCTTTGAAAAAAATATAGAAAAACTGGTTTAAAACTGTCAAACCGCTAGGTCTAGCCGACCCAACCAATGTCCTTTATTTGGTTTGTCTTTTTCCGAAACTGTAGTTACTAGTCGGCTCAGAATTTTCGTCAAAATTCAAAACCGGTCGAAATGGAAAATGAACACCCTGTGTGTGAACTTATAATATGACCCATTTTTTGTTTATAATCTTTTTTTGCAGATTCAACCCGCAGGAAAGCCCAAAAAGATGATTCATGCCATAGGAGTACTCGCAGTGTGGAAACATCTAGAGAACTTCCATTGTTACCAAGATCAACTCAAAACCGTCGTCGATCAATGGATAATAACATGGCTTCCGAGACTCTAAGCAAGGAGTTGTCGTCATCTCAATCCCGACATGCAAGAAGACACCACAGGGGATCACGGTCTTCTCAAGATCAAAACACGGGGGATGATTCAAAGACAGACATTCCGAAAAGGCCTTCACGACGTTCTCAAGATCAAAACAGGGGCGATGATTCAAAGACAGACGTCCCAAAAAGGTCTTCACGACGTATTAGAAAGCCAAAGGAGAAATCTTTAGATGACGGGCCAACACGATCATTGACCAAGTCAACAACAGATGATTCGGAACTTGGATCGGATGATGTATGAGGATGAATGTAGATTGAGAAGTTTTGTAACGAGTGCAACAAGGGATGGGAGATAGTCGATATGGCAATGCGAAGTTGGCCTATTGCTTTGTTTTTTGTATAGCTTTTGTATGATATACCCATGGAAACAACCATATTGTTATACACTTAACATTCTTAAACGTTTGCTAACTGTTTTTTGCGGGTTGGATATAAACCCGGCCCGTTTCGGTTAGTTTTGGGCCTTAAAGGAAACTGGGCTTTAAAAGAAAAGTATTAGGTGATACAAACTAAAAGACATTTGGACCTTGGAGAAAACTATTGATTGATACAAACTAAACTAAAAGACATTTTGGGCCTTAGAGGAAAAGTTGATTGATTTAAATAAAAGGCATTTTGGGCCTTAAAGGAGTTGATTGATACAAACTGAAAGACATTTTGGGCCTAAGAGGAAAAGTGGACTAAAAGACATTTTGGCCCTTGAGAGGAAAAGTTGATCGATACAAATGGTTCTTGGAAATGTTCATGCAATGGTTTGAAAACTTCTCTTGGTGATTTTGAACATTCATTTCATATACAAATTGTATACATTTGTAAGAAACTAATTACATATTTGCCCTAGAAGTGGCAAACCCCCCTACATAAAGAAAAACCAAAGAAACATTATTACTAGCAAAGATGGAACTTGATAACCATTTGAACTTGAGCTACTAATATGGGGAAGGGCAAATTTGGGATTTTCAACCACATTGCATATCTTCAAGTGACCCAAATTCCTATTCATCTTGGAAAATGACTTAATTACCCTTTTATCCAAACACAATTCAGGGTTGCCTTGCACCTCAAGCTTCCTTCCAACTCTTGAAACAAATTTAGCAGAAAATGGAAGCCTCCCACTCAAATTGTTGTTCTTCAAATTCAATTCATTCAACAATTCCAATCTTTCAAGCTCCAAAGGCACTCTCCCTGTTAACTTGTTGTTGTCAAGGGCTAAATAAGTCAAATTTGACAGAAACACCCCTATTGAAGATGGAATATTACCAACCAGCCCTAACCCTGAAAACCCAATTCCATTTATACCCCTCAACTTTCCCCAAAAGTCAGGAAACACCCCTCCTAATTCATTCCCACTCAAATGCATAACCTTCAATTTACTCATCTCTGAAAAGAACAAGGGTATCCCGTAATTAGAAAATCTGTTATAACTCAAATCCAAAAGCTCCAAACTTTTTAGACCCTTCATGCTCGCCGGAAACGCACCGGAAAAAAGATTCATACTCAAATCCAGCTTTATCAGATTCTCTAACTCCCCAACCCCTGCCGGAAGATTCCCTTCAAACCCATTACGGCTAAGATCAAGAATCTTGAGTTTCTTAAGCTTTGACACGTTTTCCGGCAAAGTTCCGGCGAACCTATTCCGGGAAAGTGTAGCTTCTTCAAGATTCTCTAACAAACCAAACCCATCTGGGATTTCGCCGGAGACATTAGTTCCGGTGATAACCAACCTCCTTAAGCTCGTCATGTTACTAATGGAATCACTCAAAGACCCGAAAAGACTCGGGTTTTCTATGAAAACAAGTTCTTCAAGACCCGACCCGACCCGAGAAAACGCTTGTAAAGAAACGGGTCGTTGTGTAAAACAGTTGTAGAAGAAAAGCTTACGAAGGTAAGGAAATGAAGAAAAGAAAAACGGGTCGAAATGAGTTGAGTTCGGGTCACACGGCGGGTTCGGGTTGTGGTCCGAAACGTACCCGAAACTGAGTTCGAGAATGTTGACGGTTCCCGGGTCGGTGTCGGTGGGTATGGTGGTGTAGCCGCAAACGACGCCGTGTGGGGCGGAGGAGCAGAGGTCGTCCGGGAAGAGAGTCCGCCATGGGATGTCCGAGTTGAGTGACTCCAGGACTCGGTACACTGACTCTTGCTCCACCGAGTTGAGAACCGGTTGTGAGTCGGCGATGACTATTCCACTCATGAACAAAAACATAAAGACAAAAATCGCCATTGAAAGATGCATGTTTTAAAGAAAACTGAAATGGGATTTTAATATTTATAAATTATAACAACATGCATATAAATTTATATGTAGAGAGAGAAAGTGTGTGTGTTTGAGTGTGTGAGAGAGGGGTATATCTGTCTTTTTCTAAAATATTGAGAAGAAGATCACTGTACAAAGGTGGTGGCAGAGATTTTCTCTCTGAATAAATCACAACTGAAATCTTTTGGAAATGACTAAATTAGCCCTCTGTTTTGGGACAGACAAGGGTAATTTGGTCAACTTACATGCATAAGGTTAAGGATCCCAAAAGGGTAGTTTAGCCCTCCAACTGTCCTACTGTATTTGTTCCGGGTGTAACGACCACGGCTTTAAACATGATGGTAGTTACAGTTTAGGCCCTTCAAGTTTTAAAATTTGCATTTCAATATCACATATTTTACTTTTAATTTTTTTTCGAAACTATGTTTGATTCGTTTCTCTTCTATGAATCTTACTACTTTTATTTCTATTGACATGATAGTTTACTTTTATTATTATAGCTATAAATAATTGTGCTTCTTAGAATATCCTAAATAAAATGATTGTCATAAAAGTTAAAAAGATGTAACCAAATTAATTGTTATATATATATTTTTTTAAATAAAATTAATATTTTTGTTTAGTGCACAACTACACTACAAACCCTTGTATGGGTTAAATAAAATAAATATTAAATAGTTAGTAATGAGAAATTATGAATTTTAAAATAATATTTTTGAGAAAAATATGATTGAAGCATATTTATAATACTAGAATTGAGAAAAAAAATAAACAAGATGGGCTCACGAAATTGAAACACGTAACACAATCAGTTACTTATTTATTAGCTATAGATGAGTAGTAATCAATTACAAGGTCAAATTTGTCACAAATTTAGGGGTAATAATGGGAATATCGGTAATATCAGTCTCATATTCGATTATAAAACTATATCTCTTACCTAATCCTCCCATACTCGCTACTTAATATTCATCGGTTTTTCGGTATATCCACGGGTATCGAGTATACCCGTTTATGATTTTATGTGATTAAAAGTTACATGTTGAATATACCCGTTTATGATATGTGATTAAAAGTTACATGTTGAATAAAATTCGATCTTAAGCTCAAAACCGACATATGTATTAAATTTTAAACTTCACTTCTAATAATTCAATAATTTTAACGAGTTCAACATATTATTTATTTTATTTTGATGATAAATTAAATTTTAATATATCCGTTTTGATGCGGGTAAAAGTGGTCAAGTAATCACACGATATCATTTAATATCATACCCCTCCTAAACCTGTTTAAACCTAATCTCATACCGAGTCACATGCTCAAATACACGTATAACGCACATCTCTAGTATTTCAGGTTTCAGATTTTCAGTCAAATTTCCGTTTATCATCCCTTTATTGTTGTGTAAATAAACATCTGACATCTGGGTGAAAGTATAGGGGAGTGGGGTGAAACATATGGGTGCCGGCGGCGAGGGGACAATGGGACACAAAAGCATTTACACAGTAGCAATAAGGCCCGCCGACGGCGCCGACTTGGCTCATTCCGGTAATTAAGACCTACGAGGTACAGTACTTTTCGAAAAGAACCTTTCATTAAGGTAATAATGCTGTAACAACCCATGTGCTCTGCCCCCATTTCCGTTCATACTTTTTGCTACTTTCAATAAATTAAGTAAATTTAAATTATATTTTTTTCTTAACGACAAATTTGGATCACCGACGGACCACTAGAGTATCATCAGTCACGAGTGGTATCATCCGATCATATTCCAAAATTAAGTCACCAATTCAGGATGAAACCTAATTTTTCTGGGAAAACCCCCTTGTGAGATTCGAACTCATGACCTTATAGTCACTGAGCCTTATCCCACCACCAAGATGCCGCTGGGCTATTTTGCCTTTGACAGATTTAAATTATATTTATTATTAAAAATTTAACCACGTAAACTCAAAAAAATGAGATACATTCAAGTTTATTCAAAGTTTATAATATCTCTATAATCCTAGTTCGTTAGGCCATGTGTAGTGAATTAGTGATAGTGTTGAAAGTGGCGTGATTTACCTGGTCATTTATCGACATGGAACACCGCCCCCTACGACGTGAATGTAATTTGATTAGTGGGCGTGCGGGTTTTCACGGACTGAGGGGGATTTGATATTTGCATTAAAAAAATTCAACGACAAAAACTAGTTGTGGGAAATAAAAAAAACTTTTATAATTATCAAACCATTTTACTCAAAAATATCAAACCATCATTCAATCTATTCTTTAAATTCTCGAATATTCAAACTTTCAAATTCACTCAACAATGAATTTTTGGAACCCAAATCATCCACATTACGCGAACATTCGTAATAACCCAAATACTCGGTTCTTTCCTTAAAATCCAGACCCAAACAATGACATGAGCAATCTCTTCAATCCCAATATTCAAGAAGTTTATGCTTCGAGTATGTCACTGGAACCAAACGTTTTTCACCAACTCAGTGTCACTCAAGAAATATACTACAATTAACGCAGTGTTACTCAAGAAAATATACTACAATTAACACAGTGTTACTCAAGAAATATTTCCTTTTTTAAAGGTAAATTTCTTAATTTATGCGGGAGTAAGACTTGAACATATGACCTACTTAAATTTTGGTGTTTATATATATGATTTTTTTTACCACTGAGTCACCAACCTCAATGATAAAAAATATTTACTCACACTAATAAATACGAGTATTAGAGGTAAATAGCAGTATAGCACCCCCACCTTTACTTATTGTGAGTTGTATGTTGGATATCCATGGATGGAAGTAGCAATAAATGGTTATGACTGATCTTAGGGATTTCAGACATTCCACACTAATCAACAAGATGTATCACTTATATGGAAAACTCTAAAAGCCTCTCATTGGTTACTTGGTTGTAACCTATACAAATGAAGAATACTCCATGTAAATATAAAATATCTAAATATATTTAGAGCATGTGTTATACTGCACGGATGATGAGGGGGAAGCGGCCACGTAAGACAACACTTACGCGCACACAACGTTGCTCAAAGCGTGTGTTAGCTGCGAGCGGTGGCTCCTTGAGTATACTCACGCTCCTGAGTTTGATTTGTTCGTTAACATTATTATTTTAATAATATGTTTTTTTATCATCTAATTTGATTTTTTTTAATAACTTGTGTTCGTTAGTTTTTCTTACACCAAATACATAGTTTTGTTTATTTTTTCTATACATTCCGATAAAAATATTATTGAACATGACGAGCATAAAAGAATGAACGAACACAAAAGAAAAAAAATCAATTAAAAGTAAACATGAATATCTAAATTAAAGTTTAAAGACCATCATCTTTACATTTAACATTTCAAAAGTAAGCAAAAATACCAAATTGATTTTAACTTGGGAGTAAGGGTTTCACAATCAAAATGATTTTAAATTAATATATTAATAATAAATAAGTTTGAATGAATATTAAATGAACATAAACAAACAAATATAAGTTCAAAAATATAAACGAACGTAAATAAACAAACGTTAACAAAGATAAATAAACGAGCGAGACATGTGTTAATGTTCGCTCATTTAATTAAATGAACAAAAAAACTATAGCTCACTTATTAATGAGAATATAAACAAACTTCAAAGCGAACATTTTCCGAATGGTTCACTGAAGAGATACTTCTAATCCAATTATTACAGGCCAAACTCATGCTTCAACAATGAACAGTAAAACTCACATATCTAATTATTTTCTGGGATTCCTTTAGTATTTTTGTAATTCTGTTTCCAACAGATGCTACATAAGCTACTGCAACAACTATGCAAGAGATTTCTGGTAATTTTTAAATTGACATGTTACAACCCGAACCCGTCCTGAACCTGTTGTGACATGTTACCTGGCCAGCCTGAACATCCCCCTATGCCAGGTCTAATCGTAAAAAATATAACAGATTTCAATTTCATTGAATTGAAATAAACATATTTTCTAACACATTAAACTTTCACATATCCTCGGTATAATGATTTAAAGAACTTGCAACAAACAATGAAATTGATTCTGAATACATGATAAGTTCAATTAAGCATGAAAATAAATATAGTTGTCCAGATCAAGCAGTTTCTGACTGCTATTCCTTTTATATTTATTCCCAAAAATGAGAAAAAGAATTATAATTTGAGAAATACAGTTTATGTTGATTTGAGTGCTTTAACAGCTTTCTCAGCTGCATCATCAAGATCTTCTGCTGTAATCAATGCCATCCCACTCTCCTGTGTCATCAAATAACACATTGATTATTTACAAAAATGACAAGACTCAAAAATGTCAACAGGTCAACCAGACCCGGCCAGTTTCAACACACATAAATTTCCTTTTTGACCCAAACCCATTTGGCCCGTTACCAACCAGCCTGTTTTTAGTCAAATTGAGATGACAATGATCGATTTTACCTTGAGAATCCTCTTTCCTTGGTCGACATTAGTACCTTCAAGACGGACGACCACGGGTACTTTCAATGAAACCTGGGAACAAAGTTTAATCATAATTTGATGTTAACACTAATACAAATGTGATTAAACTTGAACTCATCAAATCCAAGTGAAAACGGTTCATTAATTTTAATAGAACCACTAATTATTCAAAGGGATGCTGTCAAAATGTAAGACCTTTGGCACAATGGCATTGGTGAATTCCCCTCAACCAAGCGGTGAGGGTTCAAACCCCATTGTGGGTATTTAGGTGGATTTTAGGTGATGTAGAATTAGAGTGTGTGTAGCCGTTCTAAAAATTAAAAATTAAAAATTAAAAAAAAGAGAGGATGCTAATGGACTTACATGTTTAGCAGCATTAACAATACCACTTGCGATGACATCACATTTCATAATCCCACCAAAAATATTGACCAAAATTGCCTTGACTTTTTCATCTGAAGTCAAGATCTTGAAGGCTTCCACAACCTGTTCTATTTATTTCTCTCTAGTATTTACAACTTACTCAGAATCCATCAGTTAACAAAATTAAAACTTTTACAAAAAAGTATACTCGCCTGTCCTTCAGAAGCATTACCACCAACATCTAGAAAATTGGCGGGAGTTCCACCATGTAGTTTTATGATATCCATGGTGGCCATTGCCAAACCTGCACCATTCACCATGCATCCGATTTCCCCATCCAAACCAATGTAATTCAAATCTGCTTTTGCAGCTGCAACCTATCAAAACAATCAGACAACCACATCAGTTTGAGTGAGTTTCTTTGTCCATCTTTTGGGGTTGTTTGAGCGAAACCACATATCAAAATGAGCTGCAACTAAAAAAAAGTTTGAAGAATTTACAGGTTAAAAGGGTAAAGATCAAGTTCCGTTGACCTGCCCTTTGAATCTTACATATAATTGAAGTATAATATATGACTACAAAGACTATACCATTATAAGAATAATCTATTTTTTGTAATGGTGTAATAACCATAGTTACCTAATACGTGGTTCGCTCCGGTACGGGTACGCGGTTCGGGTACGCAATTCGCTAGAGTTAACGTATTCGGTACGGAGGGGGGTAGGTTCATTTTGGTACGAACCGGTACGGTGTACCATGTAGTTCGGTTCGATGTACCCGAATGAAACATAAAGTTCAAATACAAATAATACTTTGCCAAATTGCAAATCAAAATATAACTTCAAATAGCATTAAGCCTAAAACCCAAGGGATGAAATTGAAACTATACGTATTAAATTAAACTTCAAAACCCATAATTACAGTGGGGCCCCCTTTCAAAAAGTTAATTTCGGCCGCTGGTTTGTCATCTCTCTCTCACGCCTCCGTCCACCACCGCCGTTCGACACCTCCTCTCTTAAATTCCCCCTCTTTCTCTCTCTAATCAACTTTCTATCTCTCTTTCCTTTCTCCTTTTACGTCATAGATTCAAAGAATTCGTTGAATTTAGGGATCGCTGTGTGGCAAATTGTTGCAGGATTTAGGGTTTCGTACCGAATTACCTAAATCGCGAACCAGAATGTAATCCTACCAGCGAATTCGATTACCTAAATCGCGAATTGGGCAGCGTAGGTACAACGTTTTCATACTAATCGGATCGCCGAACCATAGTAATCGGATACGCCGTACCGGAGCGATTTGGTACAAGGCGAATTTTGATTTGGTACGTCACGATCCAATACGGGGATCGCGGGGGAGTGGACGAATTCGGTAACTATGGTAATAACAATACTTTCAAGTTTTGACATATTACATGGCTATTGTAATTAGTTTGATACTTTTGATGTTACAATTTGATATTTTTAGTAACAAATAATGGTCCCAGTTTATTACATTTAATATATTGATTTTAATGACACTAAAAAAAGTGAAACAAAATCAGGGAGTCAACCGGATCTGAGCCAGACCTACTTGTTACAATGGCCCCAACTCACCAATTTTGCCACTTTTAGTTATACCTCACGAGGGTCCTCCTGTGTTGGATCACGTAGAGAAAATACTTCTTTTTGGCGGTATGCAGCATTATCATCAAAATTTAGCTTAGCATCAGCAGCAATCAATTTGTTATCAGAAGTCTCAGCAATGGGATTGATCTGAAGAAGGGTTCTTGAAATTAATAACGAAAGATGGGGATAAAAAAAACTTTTAAGAGAGTTCTTTTAGTGAATTAAATGCTGACCTCCAACTGCGTGCAATCAGATTCACGGAATAGATTATACAACTTCTTTACTTGTTCTATAGAAGCATTTTTGTCAGCTACTTTAGGAGCAAGACCCTCTACAACCTTAGCAGCATCTTCGTCTGTAATTCCTTTGAAAACATCAATAGGCACCTGTAAAAATAAGGTGTAATGGATAATTCTATTTGATGGGAATTGGGAACCATATAATCCTTCCAGTAATTGTGGCAAATTGGGTGGGCAGGGCCAGTTGGATAACGAGCCAAAACATGTAGTTTTTTAAGGGCCAGTTCAGGTTGACACAATACACTTTTGTCCAAAAAAATTGTACTCTTTTATAAATAGTGAGTTTGTCAAATATCATATTATTTCGATAACAATTTTGAATAAAAGGACTTAAGAAGTTTTATGCGATAAAAAAGCACTTCGGGCAACTTTCAACCCATGAGATTGGCATGTTTCCTTTTAAGGCTAATTGTTTTTTTATTCACCCGTTTAATCGACCCATTTATAAGTAACTGGGTTGAAACAGACACCTCTAGTTTAAGGTGTATCAATAGATATGGAAAAAAGGAATACTTTTATAATCATGTCTGGGAATTTCTCTGCAAGGTCTTCAATGCTGGTTCCTCCCTCTCGGCAGGCAATTATAAGCTGAAGAACAAGATATTCAAATAAGTAGAATTTATGAATGACTATAACATTCTCTTCATAAAAAACAGTAAAACTGACAACGTAATAATATAATAAAAATAAGATCTTACGGGACCAGCAGTTGTACGATCAAGAGTGATTGCAAAGTACATCTCATTCACAAGTGACACCTTTTCACACAAGTAAACCTGCATAAATAAAGACATAGATCCATTCTTATGTCTAGATTGCCACTCTTTAATAACATTGATTAAATAACACAAAAGCAGTAAATGGTCATAACTTATTAACATATGAATAAGAATATAACTAATGTTAACCTTGCTGACAACTTTTCCTTGAGGGCCAGTTTGTTTAGTGACAAGAGTCTGTCCAAGCATCTTCCCTACAAAAACATCAAAATAAGATCAAACAACCTAAAATGTTATCAATCCTCAAAAAGACCAACATGCGTAACCTGCAAATATTATGTAATAAGTGCTTAACTAGTTAAACAGGTCAAATTCAAAACGAATAATACCAGCTATCTCTTCAGCCTGTTCAGCTTTGACAATGTGAACTCCACCTTGAAGACCGCTTGTGAATTTCCCTAGGCCCCTTCCACCAGCAAGGATTTGGCTCTTCACCACCAACTGAACCAAAGAGATCAGTGCCACTTATTTGAAATTTCAACTTACTTTTAACATTTGTTACAAATAAGCACCAAAGGACAAGACATAAAGATTACAGCTTCTAAACATTGCCTTTGAGTCAAGTTGGAACTGATAGAGATAATGAAAGAAGAAATACCAAAAATAACCCACAACCAATTTAAAGATCGACCATAGAGTGTATCATTTCGTTTCTTGATATTTACAAAGAACCAGCCTCAGTCTTGGTTTTACTTCTTATGAATGCGGTTTAAATGTCCAAACAAAATAGACAAGCAGAAATGTTATTTATGACAAACTACCTCCTTCTCATCAGGGAATGTTGTTTGTATAGCTTTTCGGACTTCCTCAACAGAAGAAACAGCAACACCTTTTGGAACATTAATACCAAACTTGCTCATTAATTCAGCTCCCTGGCATTAAAACTGTTTTTGTTAGTAAGCAATTATAAATGCAAAAAGGCATCACTGAGTGAACGAAACAACGCAGGTTTACAATCGTAAGCAACGAACGCAACGTAGGCAGCCGTGTTCAGAAAAAAACATTAACAAGACAAATTAAAGACAGTGTCATGATCATTCAGTAACTCACAACTGTCAAAACTATGACAAATTTGAATTGAATGAACTATAGTTATTACATCATCTGGACCTAAATATCAATGAGGCACATATCTATTTCCAGAAACAATAATTAATCTGAACATATCAAAGTCAAAATCATGATACGCCTTAATAACACAACTGAATCATGTTTGCCATAGGCGTGAATCTCATTCCTAGAAAACAACAACTAATTTGAACATACAAAGATCAAACCCTAGATATTATTTTCATTCGTCATCTACCAGATGAATTTACATATAGTGGCAAAAAATGAAGGGGAGGGGGTGAGGACCTGGTATTCATGGATGTTGAGACGGCGGAGCTGCTGTTGCTGCCATTTTCCGGCGACGTTGAGCGATTTAGAAGCGACCTTGTTGAACAATCCTCGTACCATTGTCGTGTTAGATATATTGACTGAGATCCACTACAGAAAATCAACAGTTAGAATAGATCGAATCGATAGTTTAGAAAAACAGGAATCACAAGGCCTATTATTTCTAGGTCAAATCGGCAGCCGGAGGCGGAGAGACGACTGACCGTGATTGGGGAAGCAAAGAAGCCCTTGTTAACCGACTTGTTTGAGTTTAACCTTCTGTGTTTCCTTTTTTTCTTCAAAAAATTTAAGGAATTTTTTTTCTCACCTTTTCTATAATCTCATATTTGTTCATTCGTAAATTAAATTTTAAAATAATCTAAACTAATCATGCTGACAATTTTATTAGGACGTGGCCTTAAGCTACTATGGCATATGACATGGTACATAACGTGCTAAGTCATTATATTTTTAAAAAGTTATAAGTACGTGATCTTAACCTGTGAGGTATGTAAATTATGACATGACATGAACATGACATAAAAATTTATGGGCTTCTTGAGACATTTAGTTTGAATGGGTTCAGACAGTTTCGGATGGAACTGCGGCTACGTCTAGCTAAATGGGGTTTGTCGATTAACACATTTAACCTGTTTAATTTTATAATTTAAAAGAGTATATGTTTTGTGTAATAACTGAAATTGATCGGGTATTTTATGTCCAAAATTAAAAAGGGAAAATATAAATGGGTACCATGTTTTATAGTTTAATATAATTGTTTTATATACATTTTAATTTTTTGTTGTAAACAGGTTATGTTGGGTCAACCCTACAAAAACTCATGTTGTGTTCAAGTTCATGTGTGTTACACGATTTTCAGGTCATGTAATATTTAGATTCGTGTCAAATTTTTAGGTCCATGACAAATTTAACCCACCAACCTATAATGTTGGTTCTTCATCTTCACACCGCCCTTCATCCTAAATACCTCTCTCCCCACATTTTTAATAATATAATACTTTATTATTTGTATAAGTATTTTAAACTGAAATCATTTAGAAACCTTATTATGTACATATCGTACGGATTTGATTACACTTAAAGAGATGTGTCGGTGGCAAATGTCACCGACCACTTCTCCCCTTCAACTTTGGTGAAATGATAAAATTACCCTCAACTTTGTAAAATATCACTTTGACCCCCCTCAAGTTTTTAAAGTTTCGATTTTACCCCTTCTAGTATATGTATAATTTAATTTTTCCTCAATAACTCTCATTTGTTAAAAAAATTCTTGACGTCCCGGTATAAATTTCGTTAAAAACGGAGTTGTATTCAAGACTCGAGGTCGAGTCTTTTTCTAACCCGACGAGAGTGATGCAAGAGCATCCACAGGCTCCCTAGCGGATATGTGTAAATGTGCCTTTTGATTTGGGCTTTGAGCCTTTAATACATTTGGGCTCGTGGAGAAGCATAAGTGGGTCGGAGCCAATCGGATCAAGAGAGTGGTGGACCAGGTTACGAGTTAGAGAAGACATTGGCCAATTTCCAAGATATCTAAATCTTTTATGTAATTATATTTATTTTGAATTTTGAATTTCAAATTATGTAGATTTAGTTTTCATAGTGTAGTTAGAATTGTACTATAATATAGGATCTTATGTATTCATTATAATTTCATGTAGAGATGTACAAAAAAACCGGTTTGAAAACCCAAACCGGTTTCAAACCGATACCCGAACCGGGTTAGACCAAACCGGTTTCAAACTGATTCAAACCTACGGTTTGAAACCTATACATTTAAACCGGTTTAACCCGAACCGAACCGGTTAAACCCGAACCGAACCGGTCTTAAACCGGTCAAACCCGGTCAACGGCCATCTCAATCCGGTTTTGACTTTACGTTGACCAAACCGGTTCGGTTCGGTTTTGAACCGGTTCGGGTTAAAAAACCGTTTTGTGCACCTCTAATTACATGTGTTATATACTTGATTAGTAGAAATCGAATAGCTTTTGCTTTCGTCCAGATATTCGGTAGAAAAACATTGATTCTTATCGGTGCGTGTGAAGGCCATTTGAATATGCTCTCACGTTTGCATCAATGTGTGCAATGTAATATAATGTATATGATACGATACGATATGATACAATACCATGATATGTAATGTAATAGAATGTAATATAATGTATTTTAGTAAAAATATACATTTTATCAATCTTGCAACATGATTTGAATCTTGATAGAATTTGATGGAGTTGAAAGATTCCGTTTTAGTTTATTTTCTTAAACTAAAAACCACATGAAATTAAAATTGAAATTTTTTACATTGAAGTTTGTTATATTTTTTAAAATATTCCATCTAGATATAGTTATGACGCTTAGATGGATTTTTAACGATTTATAAACACAAGTATGTTTCTATATGCAAAGATAACAATGTCACAGGCCTTTCAACAATGTTTTTTCTCGGTAAATTCTCAATACATTACCAATTTTCATCGTCCATGATTTAAGTTTTGATAGATTAAAAGAAACTAATGTAATATGATACAATACGATACGATACAATATGATATAATACTATAATATAATATAATGCACTTTAACGGAAACAAACATTTCATCAATTTTGCAACGGAATTTGATAGAATTTGCTGAAGTTAATAAGTTCTGAAACATTTATTTTCTTCAACCAAAAACCTCATCAAATAAAAATTGAAATTTTTACATTGAAGTTCGTTCTAATCAGACGTCTCCGTTTGTTTAAAAAATATAAGAAAGTAAATTAAACCACTCAATACTAGTAGATATATTTATCAACCATGTCACATACCTTACAATGCATTTCCAATTTTCATCATCCATGATCATATTTAACCATTTTATAGGATTAAAAGAAACTAATGTCATTATCAATATCATAACCATTTGATGGAATTAAAAGAAACTAACCCTTACCAATATCATAACCATGTTACCAACATTTCAAAAGGCACTTTATTTAAATACATTGAACTTTTCTTTTACTGACGAACACACTCTCTACTCTATTCCTAAAATCACTACACCTGTATTACGCATGATTTAAACCCACAACTGTTTGGTTGAGTAATACACCACTTAACCACCAGGATTAAACCCGTTAAGAAATTTCATTTATTCTTGGGTTTACGATTCAAGAATTGAAAAAGTTGTGATGGGTTAAAAATGCCCGGTATACGCAGTTCCCCGCTCATGAGCAGCTTAGCCGCTTCCGGGTACGTTAGATCCTTAACTTGAGGATCAAGCATGCTCGGATTTGGCTCTGCTTCAGCCTTTCCTTTTCCCTTTGCCTCAGAGTTGTTTGAAGAAGTTGGTGTAGCATCGGGTTGAGCCGGTGGACGATCAAGGGCTTTGGATGGAGCCTCGGTTCTCAGTGCAACGACATCAGATGGATTGGTTGAAGCCATGGGCATAGGAGAAAAAGGTGTTGACTGAGGAGGAATGGATCTGAATGGGTTATCTGGAGACATTGGCTTAGGATAATAAGGTGTCATATTTATAGGAGAAATGGCCTTGAATGGCCTTGTTTGAGCCATGGCTTGAGGTGCAGCCGGCTTGAGTGGCTTAGTTGTAGCCATGGCTTGAGGTCCTGGCTTTGGTGGTGGGGGTCTTGACGGTCTTATTGTTGTTGACGGCTTCAAGAAGTCAAAGGCTTCATCTCTCCCTTTTCGCTTTGGTGGCTCAGACGGTAATTGTCTACGTGAGCGGTTCATGGTAGCCTGCATGAGGATCAACCGTTAGCATTTGGTCATATATTCCATAAATGCCCTCAGAAAAACCCAAATATTTCACTTATATCAACAATTTCACTTTTACATATTTGAAATGGCTAAAATAGTAAATAATAATAATAATAATAATAATAATAATAATAATAATCAAATACTAACAAAAATATTTACATGTCAAAGAAATTGTCCAAGTGAATATAAAAAGAAATTAAAAAATAATATGTTATCATATCACTACTAGAAAAAATCGCGTTTCCGACGCAATTTTTTGTCGCAAATGCGTCGGAAACACCTATTTCCGACAAAATTGCGACAAAATCCTTCGGTCAGAAAAACCCTCGTCGGAAATAATTTGCGACAAAAAATCTGACACAATTGCAACAAAAATCTTGTGTCAGATTTTCCGACGAATTTCCGACACAATTTCTAATTATAATTATTAGAATACTTATTATGTTTAGAATTATTAACATAATTCTCTAATGTTTTTATTTTTTAATAATAAGATTTAAATGAAATATTTGTCGCAAATATGTCGGAAATTTCCGACACATTTCCGACGGAATGTATTTTTTAATTTTAATTTTTAATTATTATTTATTTTTTCATACACGTATACAAAAAATTAAATAATTCCTTTTGTCGCAAAAATGTCGGAAATTTCCGACACATTTCCGACGGATTTTATTTTTTAATTTTGATTATTTATTTTTTTTATATAATTATATAAAAATTAAATAATTCATTTTGTCGCAAATGTGTCGGAAGTTTCCGACACATTTCCGACGGAATTGTTTTTACTAATACTATTTATTTATTTATTTGTGAAATGTAGCAGAAAATTAAATAAACTGTTTGTCGCAATTATGTCGGAACTTCCGACACATTTCCGACGGTTTTTTTAATAAAATTAAATAATTTAATATATATTTAATAACATTTTCGTCGCAAATGTGTCGAAAATTCCGACAGAGTTTTTTTTTTTTTGAAATAAAAACTTTTTCGAAAAACAAATAAAATCCAGATTTTTTCAGCTACAAAAATGCAGAAAAAAATCAAAATCAAAAACCTGTTTTACAAAACAAATACAAATACAATAGCCGTTTCAAACGTATTAATTACAATAACCACAGTTTAGTTACTACTAATATAATACATTACAACTAACATATATGTCTAATATAATATCTCAAAGGCTATTACTAACTACAGGGGAGGACGAAAATTTTTCATAAACTCTTCCATTTCTTTTTTAAAACCTTCCTGCATTTGTTGTTGTGACTTCTCCCTTTCTTCTCTTTCACTTGCAACTAGAGCCACCATTGTTTGTTTTTCAGCTTCAAATCGAGACTCCATTGTTTGTTTTTCAGATTCAAACCGAGACTCCATTGTTTGTTTTTCAGATTCAAACCGAGTCTCCAAATGTTGAATCTAAAAGTTTGTTAAAACATATATAATAACTAGTAAACAAACAACACATAATTAATCAATGGGTTAACTTGGGTCATCTTAAATTAGTCAATCTGGGTCACCTCAAATTTTCAATAGATTAATTTGGGTGTCCTTAAATAAGTCAAACGGGTCAAAATGATCAAATATTATAAAATTTAGTTAACTTAAAATTAGTATAATTTGATTTAAGTTTGAGTTTAAAGCTGCACATTTTGGTACCTTATTTCTAAGTGGAGACAGAAGAAGCATGCTACTATGTATTTGTATAAATTGAAATCAATTTGTAATTACTTACTTGCATCACATGTCCCCAAATAAAATCTAATCAAAACGACCCATTTTGACCTTGCTACCATATCCTAAGTGGAGACTATAAGGTTCATTATTACCCCTACAAACAACATATAACTATAATAAAAAAACAAACCTTTTCTTGCGCTTTCATGTAGTCGGTGTATGAGGGTCCAGTCCCATAAGAGGATGATGGTGTCCCGGTCACCACATAACTTAGATCCGATGATCCAATCCCAAATACCCGGGGTCCTTTTACCTCCTCCTTGAACACGTAACCACACATCAGGATCATCTGTGGTGAAGTTCGACCCAAAGTTTTTAAACATTTTGACTTTTACTTCCTTCGGGATCTTTCTGTATGTGATCCAAGAATCATTAATATTCTCACGTAGTATCTCGCTAATCGACGAATGAACACGATTACTTCCGAACCTGTAATGCATTAAGCCCTTGGCAAGTAAAATCTCACCGTATCTCCAGCTCTAAAAAACCATTGAGCTGAGAAATATAATTCTTTATCAACAGTTTCAAACATCTCCACAATCCTAGCAATTAAATATGGCTGCCCTTCTTCAGCCTAAGAATCAAGTAAACAAAATAGATATCATCTATCAATCATACGTCATATATTCAATCAAATGAACATAGTTATAAGATCAGCATCTTTGGAGCGGATATTACGTTTTGATCATAACATTATGCCCTACTTGGTTTCAAGCAAAAGGGTTTTCCAATATTCATGTGTTTGTGTGCCAAAAGTTTTCTGAAAATATTTCTGATTTTCTTATAAACAACATGACCTAACATATTGTAGATTGGTGAGTATCAAAATAATATAAAACTATTGTCATTACAATACTAATTACAATATAATTAGAAAACTAAACCAGCTTGACCGGCTTGTCAACTTTGGTCCCCCCAACTTCACCGACTTGTGAATCGGGTTAGAAATTACCGCCAACATAATGTGACAAATTCTGCATCGGTGAATTTTATAGTTCACACTCACAAGCATACATTTTATGTACAAACTACAACCCACAAAATGAATTGAGAACAGAGAAAGTAAATTGGAAGCTCACCTTGACATAAGCATCATCAAAAAGATCAAAGGCAATATCATCAACAATAGCTTTGGTATAATGGCACTTAGCTTGAATAACCTCCTTTTCCAATTCACTGCCAAAATAAATAAATAAGTAATCAAGCAGATAATATTTTGTTACCCACTTTCTAAAATTAGAACCAAAATTTATAACTTCTTTTACAAAAAACAATCATAATTTTGTTAAACATGAAAATTACAAGACTCTGTTATTAGGGATTATGCTTGTTTTCAAGCACATTCAAAGGAAATTGATTATTTCAGTGTAAAAAAAAAACAAAAAAACACGTTTTATTATTTCATCCAAACACCTAAAATAGGTTAAAAAGTGTGATAACATTAAGAAACAAGTAATAAGTTAACAAACTCACCCATCTGATGACGCAATAACCTTCACTTTCTTCTGTAACCATCAATTACACAACATTACATATTTGCATTCGATTGGTACAACAAAACTAAACAGATGCAACACAAAAAAGCTAAATCTGAGAAATTTCACCTTCGATTCATAACGATGCGGCCATTTCTCTCTGGCTTGATCAGCCGGTACTGGTTTTCCGATGAATCGATTCGTCGCTGAAGCGGCGGCGGCCGGATAGGTTTTGCATTTTTTTGATGGTGGCGATGGTTTTGCATCGGAATAATGTACTGATGAATCAATTGCTTCCTCCTGTTGCAGATCTCTCTTCAATCCTTTGGCCATTTCCTACTCTCCGTCACGGTGGTGGTTGTCTGAGATGAAGAGAGAGCGAGAGTGTGTGTGAATGACCGTCGGAGTTGAAGATATTTAGGGTTTCAAACGAGCGAGAGTGAGAGTGTGTGTGCGACGCTGTTGCGACAAAAAATTTTTCAATTATTTATAAATTTCTTAACAAGGTATTTTAATTTTATTTTTTTAAGATTATTGATAATTTTGTCAGAAATGTGTAGCAAATGGTGATGCAATTGTGACAAAAACAATTACAATTATTTATAAATATATTAAAAAGGTATTTTTATTTAAATTTTTAAGATTATTATTGGTATTGTCGGAAATGTGTAGCAAATTGCGACAAAAACAATATCAATTATTTATAAATTTATTAAAAATGTATTTTAATTTTAATTTTTTAAGATTATTAATAATTTTGTCGGAAATGTGTAGCAAATGGTGACGCAATTGCGACAAAAATAATTACAATTATTTATAATTATATTATAAAGTATAAGGCAATGTAGATACATACTTATAGAGATACACAAACTCCTTAAAAAATATATATTTTGTCACAAATGTGTAGCAAGTTGCTACCCATTTGCTACACAACCTTTTAATATAGATATTTTGTCACAAATGCGTAGCAATTTGCTACACATTTGCTACACAACCTCCATAAAATAGATGTTTTGTCACAAATGCGTAGCAAGTTGCTACACAATTGCTACGCATTTCCAACAATCTGATTTTGTTTTTCGTTTTTTGAGGGTTAAACGTTGTTTTTTTTCATTCCATCTTCTGTGCAACTTCATTATATGTTAGTTACTTTTATTTCACAAACTTATACATATTTAAGACGTACGTACGTGTACACCATCGAAACCCATTACAAAAAACACCCTTTCATAATTTTGTAAGCATATACGTATGTGTTTGTGTATACACCGAAAATCATACATACATATACACCTAAGTATACAAATACATATATACACATACATATGCACAAACATGCATATACACATATACATACAAATACACACACAGATACACAATCAAGCATATACACCTATACATACACATACATTGATCGTCATTGACTATTATTGGCACTAATCGATAAACAACGACCACAATTGACCATCAATGAAGCATAATGACCATCGTTGACTTTAATTGACTCTAACCGACCATTATTGACTCTATTTGACCTTTTAGTGGCCCTAACTAATAATCAACGTTCCCAACTGACCGTACACACATACACAAACATATATATACATACATTATACATATATACACATATACATACACACACATACTCATATGTATACACACATACATATACAAATACACATGGATACATACACATATTAATACATACTTATACATATACATACACATACACGTGCATACATACATACACATACACATACACACACATATATACATACACATACATATACACATTTACGACAAAAACCAATATCAATTACTTATAAATATATTAAAGAGGTATTTTTATTTTTATTTTTAAGATTATTAATCATTTTGTCGGAAATGTGTAGCAAATTGCGACGCATTTGTGACAAAAACATTATCAATTATTTATAAATATATTAAAAAGGTATTTTAATTTTAATTTTTAAGATTATTAATCATTTTGTCGGAAATGTGTAGCAAATTGCGACACATTTGCGACAAAAATAATATCAATTATGTATTAATATATTAAAAATGTATTTTTTATTTAATTTTTAAGATTATTAATCGTTTTGTCGGAAATGTGTAGCAAATTGCGACGCATTTGCGACAAAAACAATATCAATTATTTATGAATATATTAAAAATGTATTTTAATTTTAATTTTTAAGATTATTAATCGTTTTGTCGGAAATGTGTAGCAAATTGTGACGCATTTACGACAAAAACAATATCAATTATTTATAAATATATTAAAAATGTATTTTTATTTTAATTTTTAAGATTATTAATCGTTTTGTCCGAAATGTGTAGCAAATTGCGACGCATTTGCGACAAAAACAATATCAATTATTTATGAATATATTAAAAATGTATTTTTATTTTAATTTTTAAGATTATTAATCGTTTTGTCGGAAATGTGTAGCAAATTGCGACGTATTTGCGACAAAAACAATATCAATTATTTATAAATATATTAAAAATGTATTTTTATTTTTAAGATTATTAATCGTTTTGTCGGAAATGTGTAGCAAATTGCGACGCATTTGCGACAAAAACAATATCAATTATTTATAAATATATTAAAAATGTATTTTTATTTTTATTTTTAAGATTATTAATCGTTTTGTCGAAAATGTGTAGCAAATTGCGACGCATTTGCGACAAAAACAATATCAATTATTTATAAATATATTAAAAATGTATTTTTATTTTATTTTTTAAGATTATTAATCATTTTGTCGGAAATGTGTAGCAAATTGCGACGCATTTGCGACAAAAAAAATATCAATTATTTATAAATATATTAAAAATGTATTTTTATTTTAATTTTTAAGATTATTAATCGTTTTGTCGGAAATGCGTCGCAAATTGCTACATATTTGCGACAAAATCATTATTAATTATTATAATTTAGTTAATAAGGTATTTTTATTATAATTACTAAGATTGTTTTTAGTTTTGTCGGAAATGCGTCGCAAAGTGCTACCCATTTGCGACAAAGGCTAGGGTTTTCATTTTCGTCACTATTTTGTCGCAAATGTGTAGCAATTTGCGACGGAAAATTTGTGTCGGAAATATTTCGTAGCAAACTCACTTTTTTCTAGTAGTGTATAATAGGCGTTTTAACTACGAAACCAAGGATAACTTAACCATATCAAATACGGTATGAAATTTAACTTTTAGATCTTATTCTACTTGTATCATCAAATATTTGAAGCGTTGAAATCACACGTAATGGAACGAATGGATGAAAAATAAACGGATTAAACATTATTGAATAAATTTAGAGCACAAATGATACATCATGTAATCTAGCTATACTAGATGAAGATCTTTGAAGATACAAGAATCGAAGGTCTAGTGGGAGCAATGTTGTGCTTATGTTTCAGATCGTATTTTATAATGGTGAAAATCTTTTCCTCGATGAAAAATGTCACACGAGGAAATGATATCCGCAAGGGACTAGCTTGATCGGTTAGATTGAAACCAACACAGAAAAGAGGGCGAAGTATTCGATGAAATAAAGTTTTAAAAAAGTACCAATTCGGAGAGAAATCTAATTGGCTTGTATTTCAGACAAATGAAAATGTGAGAAATTAGGGTTGCCTTTTAGATTCCTATAAAAGGAGCTAATGAGATAGTACTAAACGCGTGAATTTAAGGTGAAAGATATCATATGTGTTCACACGCTTTAGAAACTACGAAAAATTATAAATAGAGTAAAGTGCCATTTTTGTCCCTGTGGTTTGGCCATTTTAGCCACTTTCATCCAAAAACTTTTTTTTTTAGCATTTTCGTCCCTGACGTTTCTAAATCTAGCCATTTTCATCCAACTGACTACTCCGTTAAAAATTTAACGTTAAATCAGGGGCATTTTAGTCTTTTTCAAAAATTCTTCTTTTTAACCCTTTTTTTAATCCCTTTTGTTTCCCCTCCTTTTCAAAGCTTAAAAAAAATAAAAAATTCTCGAAGTTTTTTTTTAAGATGACGATGACTAGGGGTTTTTAGCGAGCCGATCTCGAGTAGCTCGCGAGTGGCTTGGCTCGTTTACACCCCTAGTCATCGTCATCTTCAAAAAAAACTTCGAGAATTTTTTATTTTTTTTAAGCTTTGAAAAGGAGGGGAAACAAAAGGGATTAAAAAAAGAGTTAAAAAGAAGAATTTTTGAAAAAGACTAAAATGCCCCTGATTTAACGTTAAAATTTTAACGGAGTTAGTCAGTTGGATGAAAATGGCTAGATTTAGAAACGTCAGGGACGAAAATGCTAAAAAAAAAGTTTTTGGATGAAAGTGGCTAAAATGGCCAAACCACAGGGACGAAAATGGCACTTTACTCTTATAAATATGAGTAATGTAATATTAACGTGTGCTAAAGTAAATACATTTTTTTATTAAAGATTTTCACACACTTAGGTTTTAAATATAATATTTGATTTTACCTAATTAGTTATAGAGTACATGCAAGTAGGCAAGTGTACCTATCGAGTAATTATGTAGCTTTTGTAAGAACCGATAGTATCAAAACAATGACACATAAGCTCCTACTAATAAATCTTTGTGAATATTTATCCGAATAAAAGACTAAGTTATGAATATTACATTCTAGAATAAAATAAACTCGTAAACAAACTAAAACATATAACAACGATAACGATACTTATGCAGCAGCATCCATGGGTTCTCTCGTGGGTATTCAGTCAGGATATAAGTATTTACTAGTTGGGCCTTTTAATCCGGATGTTAGGTCATTAACTTGTTTGGGCTCACGGGAAAAAATAAGTGGATCGGCAAGCTCATGGACCGGGTGGCGGATTTGAGAAGAAGTTAGATAATCTCAAAAGATTAATAATAACATTTATGTAATTTGTTTATTTTGTATTTGAATTTTAAAATTATATATATTTAGTTTCCTAAAGTTTTATCTAGAGTTGTATTATAAATTATGATCTTAGGTTCTCATTATAATTAGTTTTTGTTGAATTTCACACGCTTTAAAATTCGTTCACCGTTCATTCGGTCGATCATCCTTTGACTAACATTGAATGCTTCTAGACTCATTTAGATATGTATTCATAGTACAACAAGTGTTGTTAAAGCTATTGGTTATCAAATGACTTTATGTGAAAGGGAAGACCCTCATGTGTGTAGATTCGTCGGACTATATAACAATAGTGTTATTCATGACCCATGTTCTCGTGGTAGAGATCAAGCTTCTAATCACATAATCGTCGACCTATGAAGTGGTGGAGTTGGTCCCAACCTACAACATGTCAAGGTTAAGCGACTTCGACAACGATTATATAATCTTGAAGCATAAGAGATCAAACGACTCCAATAACGATTCTGAGATAGGAGTTGCAATGGGAGATGTGCAAGGCAAAAACCGAGTTGAGCACCGTCACGTGAGACAAAGCTGGCGACATGTAAGGTCCCAAACCTGTCACACATTGGATTTACTCGCTCACAAACAGTTCTTAAATTTCAAATAACATTAAGCAGCGGAATTAGGCATCATTACATTGTTTCAAAATGGCAAAAAATTAAAACTATCTTTAAACATTCAACATTCAAACATCCATAAGAGATGCGAGTCTTTTATCGTCGCGTAACTTATCTTTAGCTGAGCAACATCCATTTATCAATCCTTTAGCCTTAACCTGACATGCATACTAAAAGTCAGCTGGTAAGTTCAAATCTTTCACTCAATTTAAGAAAATGGTTTATCGTTCGTTCATTCGTTAGGGTTTATCATTCATAAGTAAAACAGAGCTTAATATTCATTTTCCATTCATTCAATCATTCAAACATTCATTTAGAAAATCATTTAACATTCCATTCAAGTCATACAAGAAATATCTAAATTTGTATTATCGTCCATTCCGTTCCTTTTATTCATCCCTTTTAGGACTCGTAAGTCACCAAGGTGACCATTTACCATTCACGGGTCACGTTAACCCCGGGTGACCATCGCCACCCCCATTCCCAGTTATACAACCATAATACCATTGGTAAGCCACATAAGCACTACCATGTTGTACTTATGGTACTATGGCTTTCCCATAACATACCATAAGGCTGGGAATTTCATTCCCAAACTTCATTCGACAGATTAGATTTGTAATGACTTCTTCAAAACATTTGCTCGTTTCCTTTTCATAAAACATTTCATTCATTTATAAAACCCTTTTCTATCTTTACAAAACCATTCCTTATAAACATTTCATTTCATAAACATTCCTTTTGGAAACGTTTTCTTGTTTTAAGCATCGTTCCTTTGGTAAAACAACTGTTTCGTAACATTTCATTTAACATTTATTTCATAAACATTTCATGAGTATGCATATCACCCTAGAAACAAGTAAGTAGGGATTTTTGACTCAACAGACTTTAAGGAACTAAACTCACTCGACAACAAACTTCAGGCTAGGTGGGAAATGCTAATCAATCTATTCGAACAATTACGAACAAGATACGTCATTACAGTGTTAACTCTAAGATATTTTGTCCAAAACATACCTGGCCAAAAACATTTTCAGCCGAAAACCATTTTGTCCAAAACCTCATTCATCCGAAATCTATATCGTCCAAGTTAGATTTTTGGTCGAAATCCCTTGTTTCTATTTCGACCGAAATACTTTTCGGTCGAAGGATCGTTTTCGATCCCTTCATAGACTGTTCATGTGTTTTTGGCCAAAACTCGTCGTTTTTATTCAAATTTCCAACCCTTTATGTCTGAAATTCCTATCTAGCTTCCATTAAGCTAGATCTACACTTTTCAGGCCAAAATACACGTAAAATCCCGATTTTATGTTAAAACCCCATGAAACCAAAAACCGATCGCTTCAATCAATAACCTGAATCTGGGAGAGTTTTGCTACCTGTTTTACGTGCGATTCTCCTTCTCTAATCTTCAACAAGGCTCCAGCAATGATCTCGGGTCAAGATGGAGGTCTCGGGTGCGGTTTTGAATTTTCTCTCTCTAAGCGCTCTCTCTCTTTCTCTCTCTAGGCAAGGTGATGAAGATGAAGTAGAATGGGGATGGGGAGAAGTCTAGGGTTTTAGCCCTCCCCCTTCCTCCCATTTTCAGCTCAAGCCCACGAGCTCGTTGTCTTTCTTTCCGCGTCTCGACCCAATCGCCCCTCGATCTCTATTTTATTTCCTCGAACTCCGTTTTATTTATTTCTAGGAAGTTACACGACAGAGAGCAGAAACCACTCAGCTATCATTACCTCGGTTCTTTGAACCAATTTATCTAGTGGGTGTGTCGGAAGACAAACTCGTGTTTGATGACGATGTGAATGTTGACGAAGGAGAGTTTAGGTGAAGATTGTACATGGGTCACCATAGCCTTAAACATATAACACTGCAAAGTTAGTTTTGATTAGTTCAATAGGTGTGATCTTTTTAGGCTTGACATCCCCGGGGGTGTGGAGCTTTTCTGGGTTTTATTATTCGGCTATACAGGACTCAAGGTCGAGTCTTATTCTAACCCGACGAGTATGATACAGAAGCATCCACGAGCTCCCTTGCATGCATGTGCAAATGGGCCATTTTAATTTGGGCTCTGGGTCGCTAGTAAATTTGGGCATGCGGTGAAGAATACGAAGAGAGTGGTGGACCGGGTTACGATTTAGAGAAGGCATCGGATAATCTCCAAGATTATCTAAATCTTTCATGCGATGGTATTTATTTTATATTTTGAATTTCAAATTATGTAGATTTAGTTTTCATAGAGAGTAGTTAGAATTGTAATAATAAATAGGATCTTATGTTTTATTGCAATTACGTGTGTTTGATAACTGATTAATAGAAATCGAATAACTTTTGCTTTCGTCTGAAGTTCGTGAAGGCCATTTGAATACACTCACGCATATGCATTAGTGTACGCAATGTAATATAGTTCATATGATACAATACGATACGATATGATACAATACGATACGATATGATACAATACCATAATCTATATCTATATCTATACTATATAATAAATAAAGGTTTTGAAGTGACACTTATCACTCTCATATTCACCCTTAAAAAATTTTCACCGCCTCTCTCTCCTATTAATTATACAAATTTATTTAATATTTAAAAAAAAAATTTGTTTCCCGCCTCTCTCTCCCATTAAATAATAATGGTTTATATAATCATTTTTTTATTTAAAAAAATGTCTGTTTGTAAAACTATTTTTATAAACTGAACATTTCTTTCATTTTTTTTATAAAATACTAGTTTAGAACCCGTGTCTACACACGGGGTGAAAAATATCAGTGTAAAAGTTTTTAAATCTTTATGCATGTATTTTACAGGCGTAAAAACTTATTACATATACTAAGAATAGAAAACAAAATTCAAAATATGTAAAAACAATTAATACATAATTGAGTTTCAAAAATACGTTAATTATATTTAATGTAATTTAACTTTCATTTACTATATGATTGTATATAAAAGTTACATAATTAGATTTAAAAGTTTCTTATAATAAAAAATAATTTGAAGTAATGTGTTTTATTAATATAATTAGGATGTTTTTTAAAAATATATTATTAATAAAAAATAGATGTGCATTTAATAAGAGAGAGAGGCGAAAAAAAAATGATGAGAGTAAATATGGAGGCGACACGTGACATTGAAAACCTTTATTTATTATATAGTATAGATTTTTAAAAAAATAACTATTTCACCAATAAAATCCAACATACAAATCTTAATAGAAACTACTGGTTTACAACAAGTTATTTTTATTCAATCATGTAATGTATGTAATGTAATCGAATGTAATGTGTTCTAATATAATGTAATTTAATAAAAAAATATACGTTTTATCAATCTTGCAACATGATTTGAATCTTGATAGAATTTGATGGAGTTATTTTCTTCAACTAAAAACCACATGAAATTAAAATCGGAATTTTTACATTGAAGTTTGTTATATTTTTAAAATATTCCATGTAGATATATTTATGACGCTTAGATGAAATTTTAACGATTTATAAACACCAGTACGTTACTGTTAAACAAATATAACAATGTCACGTCCCTTACAACATTGTTTCTTGTCGGTAAGTTCTCAATACATTGCCAATTTTCAACATACATGATCTATGTTTTGATACGTTAAAAGAAACTAATGTAATATGATCCAATACAATATGATATGATAAAATATCATACTATAATGAAAGGAGACGTAATATAATCTATATCTATGCATACTAATAAATAAAGGTTTTGGGGTGTCACATGTCATTTCCATATCCATTCTCAATATTTTTCTCTCCTATTAAATAATAATATCAAATACTATATAATTCTATAGACACGTGTCACTTTCTGATTCATTTATATTTTTAGATTTTTAATATAAATATAATTACAGATACTTATTATTTAATTATAAATAGTTCAACCGATGTAATATACCGGTTTATTTAACCCGTTTATTACACTAGTTTTAAAAATATAAATTTTTTATTATAAAGTATATAACATTTTATTTATTCAACCCGTGTAATACACATGATTTTAATGTAGTTAGTATCAAACAAAAATAACAATGTCACATTCCTTACTAGAGGTGGGCAAAAAAACCGGTTTCAAACCGGGTCCCCGGTACCCGACCCGAACCGGGTTCACAAACAAACCGGTTTCACCTAACCCGATCCGAAACCCGATCCAAACCCGTAGGTGTGTAACCAGTTTTTAAAAAAATTTTGGATACCGGTTCTTAACCCGACCCGAACCGGTTTCACCCTCAAACCGGTTTTGGGCCCGACCCGGTTCTCAAACCGGTTTCAAACCGGTTCGAACCGTTGTAAATTTTGATTTTAACGGTTTTATAGCCTTTGGAACGGCTATATGACCGTTTTTTTTGTATTTTGGAGCCCCTACAACTTGTATAAATAGGTGTGGGTTGTATTGGTTCAACCACACAATTCCAAAACGCTCTCATTTCTCAAAAACGCTCTTATTTCTCAAAAACGCTCACGCTCGAAAGTCGAAACTCCTAAAATGGCAAACGAATCTCAACAATCTAATATTGTTGGTGCTTCTCAAAGTGTTAGTGCTCCCACGGTTGTGCGGGTTATTCCTACAACAAGAAATCCCAATGTTTGACAACATTTCGATTTATGCGAAATGTTGAATGGTGGTCATAAGGCTCGATGCAAGTTGTGCGGGCATTTTTTTGGAAAAGACGCAAACACAACTTTGAAGAATCACATTGAAAAAAACTATTGTTCGGTTATAAAGTCTCAAGCTTCGCAAGGTCAACCAAGTATGACAAACGAAGGTAATATTTTTGCGTATAATGTTGACTTGGTTCGGGAGAGGATGGCGCATTTTGTGATTCAAGAGAGTCTACCTTTCAAACACTTTGACAACGAGCGTTTGACTCGGCTTATTCAACAAACGCTCCAACCTCGCTACACTCATGTAAGTCGTGCTACTCTTAGAAGAGATTGTATAAATATGTGGAAAAAAACTAAAGTAGAAATAATAAATGAATTTGAAAATTTAAAAACCGGTATTAGTTTAACTTGTGATGTTTGGTCGGCTCCCCACAATTTGCCGGATTCTTACATTTGCGTTACCGCTCATTGGATAAATCCGGAAAATTGGCAAATGATGAAACGTACTATTGCGTTCGATATTTTTGCATACCCCCACACCGGTGACAATTTATTTTATATTTTAGACAAAGTTATAAGAACTTTTAAAATAGAAACAAAAGTTTTTTCAATATCGTTTGATAACGCCTAGAATAATACCGTCGCGGTAAACCAACTTATTTTAAAATATAACCCGATTTGTAATGGTATTTTTTTCCATAGCCGATGTGTTGCACATATTATTAATTTAGTTGTGCAAGATGGTCTTAAACATATTGACGATGCTAGAAATCAATTTAAACAAATGTTGCGTGACATTTTTCATACAAGTCAAAGAAGATATCATCGATATATAAAATTTTGTAAAGACGGTGAAACCGAATGTTTAGGTCCAAATTGGGACGTTTCAACACGTTGGAACTCAACGTGTAACATGTTCGAAAAAGTCATTCAACAAAAACGAAGTTTGCAAATGTTTCATGCCCAACTAGCAAGGCAAAATAAAGTAACAAAATTTCCGACAGCGAGTTGGGGTATCATTGAAGGTGTAGCCGATATGCTCCATATTTTTAAAACCGCTACAACCTATTTATCGGGAGTTTACTATCCCACAAGTCCTTTGGTTTTAAATCAACTTTTTTTAATGGTCGAAAAATTAAACGAATATTCCATGCGAGGCGTCGTATTTAAAGAAATGATACCGCCAATGAAAGAGAAATTTAAAAAATATTTTCCCTTGAAGGCGAACTCGAAGTCGAGGGAGAGATATACGAGGACGAGGTGGAAGGAGGATTGATTGAAGCAATCGGCGAAGACCTCCTACGAGGGAGTTCGGGATCCGACTAGTACCGACTACCCGGATTTTCAATATATCCACGAAGAAGACTTTTATATTTAATGTATTTTTAATTTGTAAACTTTTAATTATTTGTTTTGTAATTTCTAAACTTTATCTTGTATGTTTTGTAATTTTTAAGTTAAGTTAATATCTTTAACGGTTAATTTTTTAAAAAATTAACGGTTTTTTTTTATAAAAAAAATCCGGGTAAACCGGTTTTGGACCCGAACCGGTTTAGTAGCCAACCCGGTTTCAACCCGGTCCGATCCGGTTTGGTAGGGTTGGGTTCGATGATCCTTGAACCCGGTTCGTGACCCGAACCGGTTCGTACGTCGACCCGGTCCAAGCGGGTTTTGCCCAACCCGACCCGGTTTTAAACCCGAACCGGTTTCAAACCCGAACCGGTTTCGTTAAAAAACCCGATTTGTACACCTCTATTCCTTACAACATTGTTTCTTTTTGATAAATTCTTAACGCATGGCCAATTTTCCTCATCAAATATCATATTTAACCATTTGATAGGATCAAAAGAAACTAATGTCATTTTCAATATCATAGCTAGTGATAGAATTAAAAGAAACTAATGCTCTTATCAATATATAACCATGTTACCAACATTTAAAAACATACTTTATTTAAATAACTTGAAACTGTTTTTTACCCGCGAACGCACATTCTCTACTCTATTCCTAAAATCACTACACATGCATTTCGTATGATTTAAACCCACAACCGTTTGGTTGAGGAATACACCAATTTACCAACCCGTTAAGAAATTTGATTTATTCTCGGGTTTACCATTCAAGAAATGAAAAAGTTGTGATGGGTTAACGATGCCCGGTATATGCAGCTCCCTACTCATGAGCAGCTTAGACACTTCCGCGTACGTTAGATCCCAAGCCAGGTCATATACAATATATTTTTTTAAGTATATTTTTTACTTTATAATATGACATTTTAGAGAATTTCAAATGTAGCGTTGCGAAGTGCTTATTATTTATTTACGTTTCGATATAAATTTTGTTCAAAACTGAGTAGGGTCACATATAATATTTTTTTAATTTATTTATTTGATATAAATTTTGTGCAAAACCGAACCGAGTCATATATATATATATATGTGTGTGTGTGTGTGTGTATTATTAAATGTAATGTGTTTCCTTTTTATGACTTTTGATAAATAATGTTTTATGAAAGTCCAAATATACCGTTACGACTACTTATTTTTATCCATCTTTAAACGTAATACTTATTTAAAAAAAATTATTTGTAATATACGTTTTTCCTGAATCATCGCAGATGTTAAAACCTAGTAGTTAGTTACCCTTAATAACCTACAATTCCTGACCACCATTATTTAATTCTTGCTTTGAATACTTAAATTATAGCCTCCCAAATCTATGTCTATACTATATAATATTTAAAAGTTTTTCATATCACGTGTCGTTTTCATATTCATTTTTTTGCCTCTATTTTTTATTAAATACACTTCTATATTTTAATAATAATACATTTTAAAGAAAATATTAATCAAACTAATAAAACACATTTATTTTAAATTCTCTCTTATTATAAGAAATTTTGAAATCTAATTATGTAACTTTTATTTTTCAATCAAATACTAAATGAAAGTTAAATTACATTAAATAGTAATTAACGTATTTTTAAAACTCAATTATATATCAATTTTTACATATTTTGAATTTTGTTTTATATCCTTAGTATATCTAATACATTTTTACATATGTATTGGTATTTTTCACCTTGTGTATAAACACGAGTTCTAAGCTAGTTAGTTATATATTTTAGTAGCACTAACGTTTTGAATGTAACTAGGTTATGATTTTATTTTTTAAAAAATGTGTAGAAATAGAAGGATGCATTCCGACCAACTTTAATTTAAGGTTATGTTTCATGTGATGTAATGTAATCAGATGTAATATCTATAATATGATATAATATAATATAATAAAATGATGTAATATGATATAATATGATACAATACAATGTCATGTAATATAACGTCATACATGTATATCATGAATTTCATTAAAAATAAACATTTTGTTTTGAAACATAATTTATCTGTTCATATCTATATCTATACTATATAATAAATAAAGGTTTTCTCATGGCACGTGTCGACTCCATATTCATTTTCATCATTTTTTCCTGCCTTTCTCTCTTATTAAATACACTCATATCTTTTCCATAATAGTACATTTTTTTAATAAAATTATTAATTATACTAATCAAAACACATTTATTTTAAACTATATTTTATTATAATAAACTTTGAAATCTAGTTACTTAACTTAAGTTTTCAATCAACTAGTAAATAAAGTCAAATTAGTTGAACACTCATTAATTAATGTATTTTTGAAACCAATTATATATTATTCTTACATATTTTTGGATTTTGTTTATTATTGTTATTATATGTAATACATTTTTCCACCTATATGATATATATAAAAATTTAGGAATTTTATATCTTGATATTTTCCCCCCACTGTGTAGTACACAGGTTCTAAGCTACTAATTTAATAGAATCAAGAAATTCCAATTCAATTTTCTTAAACCAAAAAACCACATTACATTAAAACTGTAATTTTGAGATTGAAGTTCATTATACATTCAAGATTCCATATTATCAAAAATCCCCAAAATATAAAAATGAAAAAAGTTGATATTTTAGAAGACTCGATATTGAGAGATATAGTTATCTTCGGCCAACTTGTTTCGTTTTTCACGGTTCAATCAATTTCAACGGTTTATAGCATTGATACTTTGCTATCAAACAAAAATAGCACCGTCACATAGACCTTTACAACATTGTTTATTTATAGAGTAAAATTTCTCAAAGCATTGCCAAAGGATTAAAAGAAGCTAATTATGTCATTATCAATCTCATAACCATTTAAAAATATTAAAAGAAACTAATGCCCTTATCTATATCATAACATTTTATTTGAATAACTTGAAATTATTTAAACCCGTTACAAAATTTCATTTATCCTTGGGTTTACGATTCAAGAAACTAGCAAGTTGTGATGGGTTCACGATGCCCCGCACCTCCCCACTTTTGAGCAACTCAGACACTTCAACGTACCTTTGGCTTTGATCCTTAACATGAGGCTCAAGCATTGCCCCAGAGTTATTTGAAGAAGTTGATGGATCATTGGCTTTAGCGGATCATAAAACTCACCAAATAGCGTGCCATGTGTTAAAAACTCATGAGCCAAGTACCCCGCTAGGAGTATGTTATTACCATGAGCAGGTGGATAAGCAGGGGCTTTGGATGGATCCTCGCTTTGAGGTGAGACAGGGGCTGGTGGAGGTGTAACGGCTGTAGACGGCTTGGTTGGAGCCATGGGCAGAGGAGAAAAAGGTGTTGATTGAGGAGGAACTGATTTGAATGATATTGGGTTAGGATAACAAGGTGTCATATGGCTTGTATTTAAAGGCCTTGTTTGAGCAATGGCTAGAGGTGCAGCCACATTGGGTGAGCTAGTTGTAGCCGATGCTTGAACTTGAACAGGTTTTGGCGTTGGCTCGGCTAGCTTTGGTGCTGGCGGTCTTATTTTTGTTGATGGTCTTATTGTCGTTGACCGTTTTTTTGTTGTTGACGGCTTCAAGAAGTCAAAGACTTCATCTTTCCCTTGTCTACGCGAGCGGTTCATGGTAGCCTGTATGAGGACCAGCCAGTAATAAAGTGATGAGAGAAGGCTAAAATGGTAATAAAATATCGTAAGTAAACAAATGTAAAAAAGATCAGTATAAAAGAAAACTAAAAATCATCATCTCATAAATCATAAAATTACATTAAAAGATAAGATAGTGTTATACATTCTTATTAATTAAAACCTTAGCCCGTGAATAAAACCCATGTGACTCCGTTAATGTGTAGAAGTTATATCAATGTAAACTTTATATTTTCTATTTTTTTTTTCCAATACGAGAATGGAAATTCGTATACTATATGATTTTAGAATGACATGGAAAGTCTTCAAAGTCAGCGATCATAAAATACTAACCATATCAAATACATTATGAAATTTAAAATTTAAAATTTAGCCTTCTGAACTACTTATCTATCTACGGAGATCTTATAAGTATATAACTAATAAATTATTCATCTAAATATCTAGTTATAGAATGCCAAAATATTAAAGAATTATTAGGCCAAAATTATTAAAAAAAAAAAACTAAAGATGATTAGGGCGTAGCTTATTTTGAAATAGATTATCGATTTTGAGTTCCAGACAACCAGTTTTGAGTGTTTGGGTTTAGGCATAGAGGTGATTATAGGAAGGGAAAAGGAACCCGGAACGTAAACTCAAAATGTTTGGTATAGGTATTCGAGTATAAGACCAGGTATATAGTTAGTTTTAAAATTTTCACAAGTATGGGACAAGCATTGTATTAACTGTTAAGTGATTTCCGGCCTGATTACTAGAAACATATGTGTACATTATTCAGAACCAATCCCGTAAATGTTTAATTTTCTTTTCTTTTTATTTGGGTAATCCACTAATCCGTAATAGAGTAATATACTAATCCCACTAAACTTTTAGCTTTTTATATGTCTAATTCTTTAGCTAATAAAATTATACAAAAATTAAAAATAGTAAGAAAAGTATTTGGGAATACTAACAGGTAAAATTTTAACCAACTAACATGTATACCCGATGCCAGTATACCTGATACTCGAAAGGTAATGAATAAATGGGTACTTAACGAGTATGAGACCAAGTATAAGCAGGGCCGGCTCAACATATTTTGTGTCATAAAGCGAACATTGAAATTGAGGCCTTCTGTGAAAGTTTTGTAAATACCTTGAAAATTTTAAATGTAATTTAATGGAGCGTCAAAACATATAATGTTAACATAAAAGTTGTGAAATTATAATTTCTCTCTGAAAACACAAAAGCTGATAATACAAATTAAAATAGTTTTTAATTTTTTGAGCTTAAAGCGGTTGCTTTAGTTGCTTATACTGTAGAGCTACTCCTGCCGTAAGATATAGTTTTACAATTTGATATGAGACTGGGTGTTACCAAACCGTTCCATTTGGTTATTGCTTCGGCTAAGGATAAAATCGGTTAACTGTCAAGTTTTAAAATTCCAGCCCATCAAAAGTACCATACTATAAGTTTTTTTTTGCTACCTTTTTCCTACTAAGCCCAATGGAGATTATTTTCGGCCTAAGACTAGCAACATATTAAATAATGTAAAATAAAATGATCACATAAATATTTTATATTATGAAAACATAAAAAAATTATATTTTAATAAATAGTAAAGAATAAAAAAATGTTTACGTTCGGTTCAGTTAATAGCACTGTAACTTTTATAAATAAGGGTCATTTACATATATCATCTTCCTAACTTCGTTTATTACATACTAGGTTAGAATCCCGTGTATTACACGAGATTGTATATTAAAAAAGATAAAACTTATAAATTTGTAAATACGTCATAACTTGTCAAACTATTATGATCGTCTCAAGATATATCAAGTGGAAATGTGTGTGTATATAACAAATTAGTTATATTTTAATTTCATGATATATATTCTAATTTAATATAATTAGTATTATTCCTTAATAATATATTTATAATATAATTATTATTTAATAAAATATATGTGCATTTATTAGGAGAGAGAGGCGGGAAAATCAATGTGAGGAGGCATAAGGAAGTGACAAGTGTCCACCTTAAACCTTTATTTATTAGTATAGATTTACTTAACCCCTAATTTTAATTACATATTTCCCCTTTCTAAAACATATATATTACATATTTATCCAATTCATTTAAAATTAACTTATTGAATTACTATTTTACCCTTAATGAACCAATTAAAAAAATATTTACATATATCCCTTCCTAAATATATCATTATTAGGTTTTAAAACATAAAAGGGTAAATAGGTAATTGTATAAGGATTGGGTAAATACGTAATTGATTTTTATGGTTGGGTATATATGTTATTAAGAGGCTTAAGAAGGGAAAATATGTAAAAAAAACTCTATAAATAATACCCAAACCATCAATTTCTGTTGATCAAATTTTAAAAACTAAAATATCGGTTTAATAAATTTTCAATCTATTAATTCAGTTTCAGTTAGTTTTTCGGGTTTTATGCTTTGTGAAACTTATTTTAAAATTTTTATAAGAGACAAACATCATACATGTCACTTATACTGTAATCATAATTCATTACTACAATCCATTAATAATAAAACATTTACATTTATTAAAAGAAAATACAAGATCTTTACTCTCTCAAGCTCTCTTGCCAAGTCTTCCCAACAAGCTCCGTAACCTAACGTGTTAAGCTTCAATATCATTTGCATGCATGTGATTTTGGCATTTTTAATGAATCTGGATGTGCATGGTTTACGTAGCAAACAATTAAAGTCAAGAGGTGGCGGTCAAAGTTAATTTCATGCTTTATTTTAAGTTTTTTCTAATTTAATAAATAGCATTAGACTTGGTATTTGATAGTTGGTAGTGGGTCATATTTGATAGTTGGTAGTGGTATTTGATAGTTGGTAGAGAGTGGTTTGTTTTCCTTATTAGTAGTGTAATTGTTTGCTTCCTTAGTCAATTAATCATAAAACGGTTTCGACCACACTCTACATATTTTTTTTTGTAAATTGCATTTTTATTGCCAATTTCTCATAATGTACGTAACAGAAAGAATGTATGCCTGAGTAAACTTGGTTTTACTCAGTGGGACAACAACTATACAATATGCAATACCGTAAAAATATATATCAAACAATATTTATAAATACACATTCATTAAACACATTCAGTTGTTCAGTGCGTCACATGAAACACCCCAAAACCGATAGTCTTATAGTTGACACAAAACATATAAAAACAACTAGAAAATTAAAATATCTGTTATAGCGGAAGACTTTTTCAAACATTCAAAATCCACAATTAAGTAAAAAAAAACTTAATTAACATTGTTCAGGATAAACTATCGTAAGAGGAAATGTTAGTCAACGGTCCATGCTATCGAGCCCTCGCAACTCCTCTGATCTATCATTACCTGATATGTATACTAAAATTCAATTATGCTGAGTGAATTCTATCTTTACTTTATAAATTGTAAACCCTTTTTTCTCTTTAAGGTAGCTTAATTGAAAAAATAAAACAAGTTTTCTTTGTGTAAGTTTTAACAAAATACTCATTTTTGAAACATTATTCTTTTTTTTAACAGCAAACTAACATAATCCTAAATACTTCAAAATTTACACCTTATAGGATTTGAACCTTCAACCTCATGAATAAAGGGAACACACATTATCACCACACCAAGTCCCTTGAAACATTATTCTTTTAACGTAAAGATATTTCATTTTAATAAAAAAAAATCCGCCAATCAAAAACTTACACGTGGCCTTGCCGCCCACAACAACCAATAAAAAGCTTCTACTGTAGATCGTTAATTGGTTTTAGGGGTAATAATGATGGAAATATCAGGAGACGACGTTGACTTCAAAGTTTTGTATGAAGAATAAAAAAAACAGAGTAGGCCCAAAGATAACTTGTTTGTGGATACAAATTTATGAAGAAAAGAAAAAACAGAGCAGCTCCAAAGAATACTTGTTTGTGGATACAAATGTCGTATTGACTTCCAAGTCTTCCATGGCAATGATTAAGTTTTTTATTCATTTCTAGATTTATAAATAATCAAGTTTCGTGAATCTCAAGAACTCATCATAAAAATCCATCTTTACATATCACGTTGTAAGGTTGAATAATGGGTCATCAGTGGGGTTTGGGGCTCCATTTCATTTTTGTAACTATTTTTTTGGTTGCAACCGCAAATACCTGTTTGGGTGCTCGTAATACCACGGTGGCTTGCTTTGAGCATGAGCGACTAGCTCTTCTCAAGTTCAAACACAGTGTCAGAGATGACTATGGTATGTTGTCATCATGGGTTGACGATGATTGTTGTCATTGGGAAAGAGTCACGTGTGATGGTGTCACTGGAAATGTTGAAACTCTTCATCTTAGAGGTGATAACGGTGTTCATACCAAGTACTTAGTTAGTAAAGAGTTGGACACTTCTTTAGGAGAGTTGAGGCATCTAAAATATTTGGACTTGAGTATGAATGGGTTTCAAGGACGCGTCCCTGAGTTCATTGGATCCTTGAAACAGTTGACTTACCTCAATCTCTCCTATGCATCTTTTTCTGGTATTATTCCTTATCACATTGGAAATATTTCTAATTTAGAGATTCTTGATCTCGGTTTTAACGAAAGAAGACTGAAGACACATGATATGGCATGGTTTTTTGGTCTTTCATCACTCAAGCATCTTGACTTGAGTTATGTGAATCTTAGTGGAGCAAAAAACCTTGACATGGTGCTTTACATGATTCCTTCTTTAAAGGTGTTAAGTTTGTCAAGTTGTTTACTTTCCAATACAAATCTTAGCCTGCTTCGTAATTCAAGCACTAAACTTGCCGACCTCAGACACCTGGATCTTAGTCACAATCATTTTGAAGGTCAACTCCCTCAATTTTTTCAAAACATGACATCCCTACAATTCCTCGATCTTTCATTCTCTCATCTTAGTCTGGCATCCAACTTTGACAACTTGCTAAGCATGATCCCTTCTTTATTAGAGCTCCATTTGTCATATTGTAACTTCAACCAAACACATGTATCTCATATTCTTCATAATTTCACTACCCTTTCTAACATCCAACACTTAGATCTATCTCGAAACAAGTTAACAGGTTCAATTCCAGAAGAATTTCTAAGAAAATTAAAATGGTTACAAGTATTAGATCTATCTGATAACGAGTTAACGGGTCCAATTCCGACATTCCACCAGAAACTTACTTAGCTTTACCTTTCTTATAATTACTTGAACGGTTCTATTCCGGTTTCAACTGGGCAACTGTCTAAACTTCATTCTCTTGATGTCTCTTTCAATTCTTTGGAAGGAGTAGTTTTCGAATCCCATTTTTCTAACCTTTCTATGTTGAAGGAATTGAATGCAGCTTTTAATAGTAAGTTGATATTCAATGTTTCACGTGAGTGGCTGCCTCCGTTCCAATTAATAAGAATTGATCTCAGTTCTTGCAAGATTGAAAACGGATTTCCACAATGGCTTCGAAATCAGAGGAAACTTCATAGATTAAAGTTGTCTAATACAACCATTTCAGGACCTCTGCCCACATGGTTGCAAACGATGCCCATCATTCCTTTCATAGATCTCTCGCATAACAACCTCAGCGGATCTTTGATCAACCTTCCTAGTGGGGATACCAACATTGATGATGATTCGGACTTTATTCAACCAAGATTATATCTTCAAAATAACAATTTCAACGAGTCGATTCCAAGGTCCTTGTGCAAGAGGACAGATTTAGTTAATCTTGATCTTTCCAAAAATAGTTTAACGGGGAAAATTCCCAAATGTCTCAAGAATCTGTACAAATTGCAATTCTTGAGATTAAGCTCAAATAAGTTACGTGGTGTCCTTCCAAGTTTTATAGGGAACTTTTCATGGCTATCATCGTTAAACTTGGATGATAATAACTTTAGTGGTGAACTCCCTGCTGAAATTTGGAATTTAAGAATTTTAGCGGTCTTAGATTTGGGTGATAATGCGTTCTGTGGAAAAATACCGGAATGGATTGGAGAAAAAGTTAATAGATTGTTGGTTTTTAGGTTACACAACAATAATTTCACAGGAGAAATTCCTCGATCTCTGTGCAAAAATTTAGAGCTTCAAATTTTGGATGTTGCACACAACAACTTAACAGGAACAATCCCTCATTGTCTAGGAGAATTGCAAGGTATGCTTCAAAACCATTACCATATTGACTTTGGTGAGGGTACTGAGGAGGGATTGATTCAGGTAATGAAAGGCACTTCTCTTGAATATACGAAAACATGGTATTATGTAAATAACATTGACCTTTCAAGCAATAAACTTGTCGGAGAGATACCTGTAGAGTTAACTGCACTTTATGCATTGGTGGGTCTCAATTTGGCCAATAATCATCTTAGTGGAGGCATTCCAGACAACATTGGAAACATGAAAGCATTGTTATCTCTCGATTTATCAGGAAACGAGTTGGGCGGGAGGATCCCGCCAAGCATTGCAGCTTTGAATTTTTTGAGCCATTTGAATTTGTCAAACAACAACTTGTCCGGCCGAATTCCAACAGGAAAACAATTGCAGACCCTTATTGATCCATCAATATATGGTGGGAACAAAGATCTTTGTGGAGCTCCATTGCCAAAGATTTGCCCTAATCATGACGACCCAACAGCAACTACCAAGAACAAATATGAAGCAGTTGATGGGCCTAACAAGGTATGGTTTCATGTGGACATAATATGTGGTTTTGCAACAGGGTTTTGGGGTGTTATTATAGTTTTGGTGTTGAAGAAGCAGTGAAGACATAAGCTTTTCGTGTTTGATGAGTAGACCATGGACAAGATACACTTTGCGGCCATATAGATCAACACAAATGCAACTTATGCAAGTAATTCACATATATATTATATATCATTGCTTGTTCTTCATTTCAGTACTTGTTTTAGGATTTTTATATTTGTAAGGCATTTATTATATGGTGTGAATGTGTATACATACTTTTTATGATTGTTAATTGGGATTTTGTCACTCTTTTTTAAGGGATATACAGATTGTTACTTGGGACTTGTGTTGTTTAAATAGTTTTATGACAAAATTTACATACATTGCTGATTGAGATGATTGTTAGTTACCTGAAAAAAGAGAAGTCTCTAGTGAATGAAGTTAACTGATTGTTAGTTACTTGAAAGATGACCACATCATGAACACTGTAAAAAAAAATCAAAAGCAGAAAAATATGCTTCTGTTCTGTTAATCTGGTTTCAATACTAGCAGCAGGAAGAAATCAGATGGCATGACAATCTTACCAAGTGTTCAGTTAAAATCATTAGCTTCAGCAAATTAGTTAGAATTTAGAAAGGGGGTGGTGCAGCTGCTGCTTAACATGCTAGTATGATTGCAATAATTTCCCATTGTGATCAAAACATGCTTTGACCTTAACCAAACTAATACTTTTTTAAAATGACCCGTTTCCGACCGAAATGTTGTGACCCTTTACATGACCCGGTATCAGCAACGGATTACCGATGATAACCACTTTCACCAATGGATTTTTATCCCGTCGGTGAAGGTCGTCTGTCCAAAAGAGGTTTTTGTTCCAACTTTTTTATGTTATGCAGATCTAACTCTATTTAACTAAAAAAAAACACAATTATTTTAAACAAAAACCATCCAATTCTTTTATGTTATGCTCATTTCCATAAGCCACGTTCTCTTTTAGTTTTATGTTGTAAACTAGGGGGAATTCCCGCGCTCCATAGCGAGTTAGTAACTCGCAGTAATGGTGATAAAATGGGCGTTTTAAGGTTTGTAACGTAAAAATCAAATTACGAAAGAAAAAATAAAAATATAACGCTTAATAAAAGCTTGGAAAAGTCGAATGAAAATATTAAAAAATAACCCCACACCCAAGGTTCGAACCCGGGCGAGTAGGGTGGGTGTGAGTGAACTCCAGACAGTCGGCGCAACCACCAAGCCAAAGTCACTCTGTGTTTGATTTCCCACTAAAATGTTTTAGGCAAAAAAAATCTTATTAACAAAAAAATTAATAATTAAAAGTGCTCGCTTATAAACGGTTGAGTTTGTCACACCACCGAAACGGTAACGTCGCTTGCTATTGAGTACGACACAAAAACAATACTACCGATATCGGAGACGTTAATACCACAACACCGCAAACAATGTTGTTCGCTCATAAGCGGTTGGGTTTGTCACGGCACCGAAACGGTAACGTCGCTCGATATAGCGTACGACAAAAAAAAATACTCGATTTTTAAAACAACTCTATTTTGATTTTTTTTTACACCGGAACGTGAACAATAAAACCAAAAAAACTGCGCCTTCCAATATTTTTAAAGATGTACTGAATGAAAGTTATAAAAGAAAAACTAAATTATTATAAAATAAAACGGGTTAAAAGAGTACATTATATATATTAGAATTACTTACACGGATGGCCCTTGTGGTTTACTCAGATTTCACTTTTGGCCCTACGAATGCTAAATTACAAGTTTGGCCCAATAGTTTGCACACTTATTTCACTTTTGGCCCCTGGGTTGGATGGCTGTTAAGTTTGTCTGTTAAGTGGGAGCGAAATGACTATAATACCCCTTATAAATTTGAAAATAAATTAAGTAATAAATAGACCCCACTCTCTTTTTTAATTTAATCCAAATAAACAAATCAGAAAGCTTTCACCACCAACCCTAGCCCACCTCCCCCCTTCACGATTACCGGCGATCCATCACACAGAACAGAGAGGCTTCACCGGATTGTTACGCACGTACGATGTCGAAGCAGTCACTCGCACTTCCCTTTCCACAATCCAATACAAACCGCGTCTACACACCTTCATATTCACCTTCACACGCATCACCACCACCATGAGACTACCACTTCCATGGCGGACTCCATCTTCCCTCTCCTCTGTCTAACCCTTCTTCTTCTTCTTCTCCTCCCCCTTTCCAATTCCTCACTCCCAACCGTCTCAATCTCACACCTCAACCCCAACCAAACCCTAATATGTGCCCTAACGAAACCCCTAACCCAACCACAACCACGTCTCAGTTGCACCACCACTGGAGTAGTTCCGGTTCCGTTAAGTGACATAAACAGATTTTCCTTCGTCGGAATCGTCGGTGGATCTCAATTCCTCTGTGGATTAACCTCGCCGGTCTTAAACTCATCGCTTCTAGTCTGTTGGAGGTTCCTCAAAGATGGAACGACGCCACGCAAGCGAATTTACCGTGGTCCGCTTCTCAAAGACATCGATTCCGGCAATTCACATGTCTGCGGGATTGTTTCCACCACCAATCAGCTCGTGTGCTGGCAATGGGACCAGTTCAACAATAATTCTGAACTCAAATCAAACCGAATTCAGCTTCGTCGTGGCCGTCGGAGAGAATTACGTCTGTAGATTGTCTGAATTAGGGCAAATAAGATGTGCAGGAGGTAACAATAGCATTGATAATCTCAACATCACTAACAATATCCCAACCGGAAATAAGATGTGGTATCGCCGGCACGGTTATGGGTTGTAGATACACAAGCGGGACAACAAGATGGCCGGAAAAAAGAGGGTGGGGAAGATGATATCCAGGGACATATTATTTTATTTTTTTTATTTCCTTTTACTATATAAAGGTTATTTTGGTCATTTTATAAAATATTAACAGAAAATTTAACAGTCATCCAACCCAGGGGAAAAAAGTGAAAAAAAATGTGTAAACTATTGGGCCAAACTTGTAATTTAGCATTCCCAGAGGCCAAAAGTTAAATCTGAGTAAACCACAGAGGCCATCGTGTAATTAATTTTATATATTATAAGGGCGGAAAATGATAAAAAAAAAAAACCACTCATTGGTGGATTATGATCCATTTATTGATCCATGTGTTTTGGGCCTATGTATTCTTATTGCTTCAAGACAAGTATGTAATCATGTTTAAAATATTTTTCATTGGGCTGGTTGTTAAACCAAAGCCCAATAATGTGAAACTTGTAATCGGGTTCTAAATGGCGGCATTTATGGTTTTTCTGCAACCGTCACTCCAAGCAACGCATCGTTTCATGAATTTGTAGGGTTATAGTGTTGAGTTTGTTTCCAAGAACAAGTGTCGATTTTGTTTGTATGTGTAAGCATTATCAAAGTGTCTACCCTCCCACCCCTACCCCGCCACTAACAAAATCGACACTAACACCACCCCCTCCCCTGCTGCTGTCGCCTCCCGCTGCACTCCTCCGCCCACCGCTACCCCCGCCACTAACACCACCCCTTCCCACCACCACCACCACCACCCGACATCATGATGCGTTCGACGCTTTGCCGCCACCACCACCCGATGCCATGCTGCCACCCACCCATCACCACCACCACTGCCACCCGCATTCGCCGCCAACCACCCGCATACGCCGCTAACCACCAGCCACCGCTTGTCGCGGCGACCTACCCGACCCCGACAACCACCCCTACCCCACCCACCCTTACCCAAACACCCCTACCACACCCGACCCATACCCACCCACCCCACCCCACCACGCCGTCATCGCCCGATCGCTGCCACTACCCCCCACCCTACCCCACCCCCACCCTACACTACCTTACCCCACCCTACCCCACCACACCCACCCCTCCCACCCCACCACGCCGCCATCGCCCGATTGTCGCCACCACCGCCCACCCCACCCCAACCCCCACCTCTGCCCTACCCCACCCTACCCCCACCCAATACACCCCTACCCCACCCCCACCCACCACACCCCGCCACTCCGCCATCGCACGATCGCCGACACCACCGTCACCAGCCACCCCGCCCCACCCCGCCCTACCCACCCCACCCCACCCACCCCCTTCCTCGGGCGGTGGCGGCGTGGTGGTGTGGTGTGTGATGGGTGGGGTAAGGTGGGGGTAGGTGGGTGGGGTGGGTGGTGGCGGCAATCGGGCGATGGCGGCATGGTGGGGTGTGACGGGGTGGGGGTGGGTAGGGTGGGGTGGTGTGGGTGGCGATAGTGGTAGCGGCGACCGGGTGGTGGCAGTGTGGTGGGGTGTTTCTGTTGTGGGGTGGGTGGGGTGGGGTGGGATTTGTGCCGGTGGTGGTAGCGGCGATCGGGTGGTGGCGGCGTGGTGTGGTGTGATGGGTGGGGTGGGGTGGGGTGGGGTGGGTGGCGGCGGTGGTGGCGAAGTCATTTGGACTCGAACCCAATGGATAGTTTTTTTTTAAAACGACCCGTTTTGACCCGGACTAATTTTACTCCAAACCCGTTTTGACCCGAAGTCATTTTGCTCCTAACCCATATTAACCCGAACTCATTCTGTCCCGAACCCGTTATGACCCGAACCCGCCCGACCCGCCCAGTTTGCCAGGCCTAGAAAATAATAGAATCATTCATAATGTGAAATATGTGCCTAAGTTGAAGAATGTTCTTAGTTTGGATCTGTAACATTCTAGGCAAATCTCACATCGGTCGTGCACATAAGAGATGTTGTGTTCATAAGTAATGGTCTGCCTCAAATATCATCAACGCGTTTTGGGCGCATTGGCTGTGGATGAGATGAGAACTCCACAGTTAAGCGTGCTCAAATGGAAGTAAACTAGGATGGGTGACCTCCTTGAAAGTCTTCACCCGAGCAACCAAAACAAAATATGTGAGCTCCTAGTGGGCAAAACAAACAATACTGTGGTATGAGGGGCCAGATGTTAAAAATGGTATCAGAGTCACTCATGTGCTTTCGGGATGGTGGGGAAAACCTTATCGAGGATGATGAGTTCCTGGGGTGTTCAGAGGAACACCTTAGGCAAATTTCACATCTCTGATTGGGATGGTGGGGCAAACCTCATCGAGGACGATGAGGCCAAAGGGGGGTGTTTGTAACACCCTAGGCAAATCCCACATCGGCCATAGACAGGAGAGATGCTGGGTCATAAGGCGTTATCCACCTCAAATACCAGCAGCGCGTTTTGGGCGCATTGCCCTGTGGATGAGAGAACTCCACATTTAAGCGTGCTCATGTGAGAGTAGTATTAGGATGAGTGATCTCCTGGGAAGTCTCCACCCTATAAACAAAAATAAATCCGTGAGCTCTTAGTGGGTAAAGCAAACAATATTGATGGTATGAGAAGTCCGATATTACATGATCAATTTGGTTATCAAGGGCTGATGTAACTCTTGAGGGGGATTCATGCTATATGAAAGATATGTTTGAGGATGCATCGGATATCTTTGAATATGGGTTTGAAAAGATGGATGAAATGGAAAGTAATTACTTGAATAATTACTTTGATGAATTAACTACATATGAGATTTAAAAAAGAAAGATGGAAGCCTATCTTAAGGGCTACTATTATCACATGTGGAATGATATTCAAGAAGAGATGGGTGATAATATAGAATTGGAGACCCATGGTTCAAAACCAATTTTTATCGACTCTATGGATGCATGCATTGCATTTCTTGATATGTTACAAAATAAAAAATGTGTGATGAAGTATAAGGAGTCACTTAGGAAAGATTTCATAACACTTGTCAAATGGTTCTTTAACGACTTTATCAAACAACCAAATGACATGGAATATCCACCTAAGTTACTAAATTGGTTTTAAATTGAATGATTGAATCTTTACCTACTTGTGGAGGATGAAAGCGGTTATAGGAAGGTTACAATGAATGCAAAGTGGCCCGTGATTGCTTACAAATTGGGTCTATAAAGGGAGTATGCTGCCAATCCAAGTGTCATCTATCTAACCCGCACTCGTGACGTGTCGTGCTCGACTTGCTTGATCGTATTTAGAAGTGTGTGTGTGAATATTTGTTTGTATGTTCAATTAAAAGCTCAACGACTTCAATTTATAGGCTGACCATGGCACCCGTAGCGGACCGCTAAGAGGCAGGTAGCGCACCGCTACCGCCTACCAGCCAGTCGCTAACCTTGTTCCACAAGTAGAGGACCGTGATGGTTTGGGGTAGCAGCAGCTGCTACTCCTGCCACACGTTACCTTCTCCGGCTTCCCCCTTTTTGAGGCGCAGTGGACTGCGATGCTTCTGATAGCGGCCCACTATAGGGTTACGATTCCTGATTCATGGCTTGACACGTGGCCAGTCATTATTGTTGCCTTCCAAACCACGTAGCGGACCGCGATGGCTTAGTAGCGGTCCGCTACCGACCCATTTTTCACAATCTTTCATACTTTTCCATTTTCAGTCCCCGTGGCTTGACTGTTTACACTTTTACCCCAGGATCTTTGGGTTATTTGCATTTCTAGTCCCTCGAGTTCTATTTCTTCGGTTTTTGGGGTGTTACAAAGATACCTTCCGATCGAATTAAGTATAATGTTATGTTTTATGCGATGTGATGTAATATAATGTAATATCCACAATATGATATAATATAATATAATAATACGAAATAATATAATATAATACGAAATAATACAATATAATATGATATAATATAATATAATACAATACAATGTCTGTAATGAAACTTTATGTCATGCAATATAACTTTATGCATGTATATCATGAATTTCACTAAAAATAAATCATGAATTTTGTAACGGAATTTATGTCTTCATAGAACTTAATGGAATTAAGAAATTCCAATTCAATTTTCATAAACCTAAAATCCACATTATATTAAAACTTTAATTTCAAAAAAACTGTTTTGATATGTTTATTATCGTTGGCTATCTGGTGCAATTGTAGCCCAAGGCTTCCTATAGTGGAAGTCTTGGGTCAAAGTGACATTTTACAAAGTTGAAGGTAAGTTTTGTGTCACACCCCAACCGACGACGGATTATACGTCGGGGCGGAAGCGGTTGTTCAATAGCACAAGGTTGACTATTAAAGTTTCAATATTTCATTAATAAATAATTTAAGATTCAATACAAGGAAACATAACAAGAATACAACGTTTAATTGATAAGTAGTCTAGGTCCAAAGCGTCCTATGTGATCACAAATAAGTCTCATGATGTAGAACCTGAAACATGTGAAAGAATCTGTCAACTACAAAATAGTTGGTGAGATACAAAGGTTTTGACACAGTTTAACAAGTATTTAAAAAGAATTACAATTCACTATGATTTATTCATTCTATAATGTAAGTATGAGGACATTGCATCTTAAACATTGTGCACATCAACCCTCCAACCAAGTTTAGGCATAACCCGCAGGTTACCCTTATAAGTCTCAAGTTTAAAAGTTTAATTCAGTAACAATCATCAAGGGCTCCCTCCGAAGGGTCAATCAATCAAGGTGGATTGGTCAAATGCAATAGATCTATCATTGTTACTATAGGCTTGATCAAAGTTAATAAATATGCTAGTTTTAAGTTTAATCTAAGCATACAAGTCTCAAGTTTAACATAAGAATAAGCATATAGACATAGTTTGTACAAGAATTGTATAAGTTTGAAGTTTGAACATGTTTCACCCCAAAAGAATGTAAATAAAAAAGGGGCTAAGTATACTCACTTGGATTGATGAAGAGTATTCGATAAGAGTAAGTTTGCAAGACTTTGAGAGGGAGAATGTCCTCACAATAAGCCTAGGAATATAAGTCTAAAGTTTATAAGACTAGGACAAGAATTCTAAGATTTCTGGATTTGACTAGGGTTCCAATGGGAGATGGGTTGGTTGTGTTTATGAAGTTTTTAAATCAAGTTTAAAACAAAAGGTTTTTGAACGAATGCTTCAAGACTTATGTATCAAAGTTTAAATAAGTTTATAGCTTAGAATGATTTAGTAAGATCATTATTCAAAAGTTTCACAATTATTACACCAATTGATAATAATAATTAAAATAGTTTTCTAAGTAATTATACATATTGTTTAATGAAAGACTAAACAATTATTTAAAGATTTAAAATGGTTATTTAAAGAATAACGATTTCTTTGACAAGAATAATTAATTATTTAAAAGGGTAATTACTTTATCCAGTTAAGTATTTAATATTAAGTATTTAAGACTTTATTAGGTATTCATTTCACAAATTGTTTTGTAACATATTATAAGTTAATAAAAGATTTAGATAGAGTTTCTTATTTTAACCCTTTTTATAAGTTTACAACATAAAGTTTCTTTACAAATTTATGAATGTTTAAAGTTTCTATTTAATAAAGTTTATAAGTTTTTGTTTTCAAATTGTTACATAAGTTCTATAATGATTTTATAAGTTTCTTTTCCCTTTTAAATGAAAATTGATAAGTGTGTTTAAATAAACAAACTATTTTCATTTATTTTAGAAATAATAGCCTTGCCGATTTTTATAAATCGTTTTTGTTGGAAAGATGGATTCTATAAAGTTTGAAAGTATTTTTGTAATTTTTAAGAATTTAAAACTATTTTTAAAGAATAAAACATTATGGGTTTTAACTAATTTTAATTAAATAAAACAGCTCTGGTATGCAAAAGTGTAAAAAGAATTCATTTTTATGTTTATAAAAACTTAACAGAATTTATAAAAATAATCGGAGCATTTAAACCTGAGTGAAAAGTATAAAAAAAATAAAAGTATCAAAAACGGTTTACCCGGACTCGAACTCGGGTCTGGGACCGGGTCGCAAATCATACACACACTCCTAGCCATCCCGCCTACGGGTCTCGGTGGGAATATATCCGAACAAGAAATTTTTAAACAGATGCTTTGATTATCCCAAACCCATATGAACCATAGAAATTTAATCCACCAAATACACCACGATTAGCCCTCTGTTAATGGAATTAAACAGAGGGCTTTTGATCATCAAGCGATTTCGAGTTGATTGAGCATGAGTTTTACCTGAATTGATGCGAAAACGAGGGAGATTGGCCTCACCGAGCTCGTCGGCGGTCGCCGCTCCAACCCGAGGAATTGCGAACCCAATGCGTGAATTTGGAGAGTGGAGGAGTGTTGGGATGATGCTTATGAGGTGTAGGAGTCGATATTTATAGCCAATTCGGGCATTAAATGATCGAACGGGTTGGAGGATGGTGGTTGAGCCGATTGGAATAAATCCCGACATCACGCGTTGCCTCGGTCGAAATCAACCATCATAGCACCTTGGGGACGGGTCGCACGCGCGAGCGAGGGTTGAGGTTCATTGCATTTGGATAGGGAATGTGATTTTGAAAATTCGTGGATGAAACCGGGGTCGGCTGGGATCGAACCCACGACCGGTTCCTTTCTTGGTTGTTTTGCCTTTGTACAAAACAGGTCCCTGAAGTTTCCCTCAGTTAACATTTTATAAAAAAATGTAGTTTCAAGTGTAAAACAAGTTCCAGTGATTGACTGTTCTAGTCCTTGTGCTTTATGACACATTATGTTTTGTAAAATTTCAAATAATATGGTTTCATTTTTGTAAAATAAAATAAGTTTAATAAGTTTTATTATTTTATAAGTTTATATAAAAAAAAGATTTCGAATATTTAAGTTTATAAGTTAAGTAAGTTTGTTAATTATAATTTTTATAAAATTATAAACACACATAGAAGTATGATCGTTTTTCCTTAAATCCATATTAAATAAATTTAATATTTATTGTTCAAGAAAATAGTTTTAATAAGAATTTAAGTTTTTAACGTGTAGAAGTTTAGGAAAAGTTACGTCGTAAAAATCCCAGATATTACATTTTGTCCTTTGATAAAAGTAAGGGGAGGGATGATGTTTGCCAATTGATAAAAGTGAAGGGGTGAGAAGTAGTCAGTGACATTTACCACCGACACTTCTTATTAAGTGTTGTTAATGTTTTATGAAAGTTCAAATATATATATAGTTGCGACTGCTTATTTTTATGGGAAAATTACCAAAATGAACATTTGACCAGTCAAACTTATAAAAATGGACAAACTTTTTCAGTCTACTTCGATATAGTTATTTGGGCATGAAGCCGGCTGAAGTAGGCTAGTTCAGCCGACTTCAAATTCCGTGCCAAACCAGCTTTTTTTCAGATGTTCAGCCAACCAGAAACTGACACGTGAAGGTGCTGATTGCTAAGACGGCTAAAGCCCACTTCTAAGCAGGCTAAGCCGGTGTGTTTTTTTTAGCCTGTTATATGACTTTCTTTAGCCACTTGATTTTAGCCTGTTATATGAGTATCTTTAGCCGACTATTTGCCTTTGTTTAGCCCACTTGAATACATAAAAAATAGTATGACTTTGCTATATGACTTTCTTTAGCCCACTTAATTTTAGCCTTTGTTTGTATAGTTCAAATGTGTATTTTGATAATTTTTCCAAATAAAAATAAGGGATGTATAGGCAACAAATTGAGTAATTGTAATTTGGCTTGTGAGACTCACTTGCTTTATAACATAAATAACAGTGACGTCACATTCGGTTTGCAAATATAAAGAGGGAGTTGTAGGTTTTCACATTAAAATAGTATGATTTTGCTTAGCCCACTTGATTTTAGCTAAAAAAAATAGTGAAATATTAATTGTGTAAGCTAAAATCAAGTGGGTTAAGAAAAGTCATATAGCAAAGTCATACTGTTTTTAATGTATTCAAGTGGGCTAAACAAAGGCATATATTCGGCTAAGGAAAGTCATATAGCAGGCTAAAATCAAGTGGGCTAAGGAAAGTCATATAGCAGGCTAAAAAAACATGCCGGCTTAGCCTGCTTGGAAGTGGGCTTTAGCCGTCTTGGAAATCAGCACCTCCACGTGTCAGTTTCTGATTGGCTGAACATCTGAAAAAAGCTGGTTTGGCATGGAATTTGAAGCCGGCTGAACTAGCCTACTTCAGCCGGCTTCATGTCTAAATGACCATATCAAAGTAGGCTGGAAAAGTTTATCTATTTTTATAAGTTTGACCGGTCAAATGTACATTTTAGTAATTTTCCCGGTCAAATGTCCATTTTAGTAATTTTCCCTATTTTTATTTGCGTTTAAACGTAATACTTATTTAAACTTTTTTTATTTTGTAATATACGTTTCTCGCATCGCATATGTTAAAACCTACTAGTTAGTTACACTTGATAATCTACATTTCCTGATCACCATTATTTAATTCATGTTTTGAATATTTAAATCATAACCTCCCAAATTAACTATATATTTTAGTAGCACTAACGTTTTCAATGTATCTAGCTATAGCTTATGATTTTATTTAAAAAAATGTGTAGAAATAGAAGGATACAATCCAACCAACTTTAATTTAATGTAATGTTTCATGTGATCTAATGTAATAAGATGTAATATCTATAATATGATATAATACGATACAATACATTTTATTTAGTAGCACTAACGTTTTGAATGTATCTAGCTAGGTTATGATTTTATTTAAAAAAATGTGTAGAAATAGAAGGATACATTCCAACCAACTTTAATTTAATGTAATGTTTCATGTGATCTGATGTAATATCTATAATATGATATAATGCAATGTCATGTATTTGTAAATTAAGTTATGCATGTATATCATGAACTTCACTAAAAATAAACATTTTATTAGTAACTAAAATTGTATCGTAATTTTGAGATTGAAGTTCATTACACATTAAAGATTCCATATTATAAAAAATCCTCAAGATATAAAAATGAAAAAAGTTGATATTTTAGAAGACTCGATATTGAGAGATACAGTTATCTCTTTGGCCAACTTGTTACGTTTTAAATGGTTCAATCAATTTCAACGGTTTATAGCATCGATACTTTACAATCAAACAAAAATAGCACCGTCAACAACATTGTATCTTTGTAGAGTATAATTTCTCAATGCATCGCCAAAGGATTAAAAAAAGCTAATTATGTCATTATCAATCTCATAACCATTTGAAAAGATTAAAAGAAACTAATGCCCTTATCAATATCATAACATTTTATTTGAATAACTTGAAATTATTTAAACCCGTTACAAAATTTCATTTATCCTCAGGTTTACGATTCAAGAAACTAGCAAGTTGTGATGGGTTAACAATGCCCGGTATATGCACCTCCCCACTCTTGAGAAGCTCAGACACTTCGGCGTACCTTTGATCCTTAACTTGAGGCTCAAGCATTGCCCCAACGTTGTTTGAAGAAGTTGGTGCAGCATTGGCTTTAGCCGGATCATACAACTCACCAAATAGCGTGCCATGGGTTAAAAACTCATGAGCCAAGTACCCGGCTAGGAGTATGTTATTACCATTTCCATGAGCCGGTGGATAAGCATGGGCTTTGGATGGAGCCTCGTTTCTAGGTGAGACAGGGGCAGGTGGACGTGCAACGGCTCTAGACGGCTTGGTTGGAGCCATGGGTCGAGGAGAAAAAGGTGTTGATTGAGGAGAATGATATTGGGTTAGGATAACAAGGTGTCATATGGCTTGTATTTAAAGGCCTTGTTTGAGCAATGGCTTGAGGTGCAGCCACATTGGGTGAGCTAGTTGTAGCCGATGCTTGAACTTGAACAGGTTTTGGCGTTGGCTCGGCTAGCTTTGGCGGTGGCGGTCTTATTTTTGTTGATGGTCTTATTGTTGTTGAACTTTTTTTGGTTGTTGACAGCTTCAAGAAGTCAAAGACTTCATCTTTCCCTTGTCTACGCGAGCGGTTCATGGTAGCATGTATATGGACCGGCCAGTAATAAAGTGATGAGAGAAGGGTAAAATGGTAATAAAATATCATAAGTAAACAAATGTAAAAATATCAATATAAAATAATTATTAATAGTTAAGATAGTGTTAGACATTCTTATTAATTAAAACCTTAGCCCGTGAATAAAACCCGTGTGACTCCGTTAATGTGTAGAAGTTATATCAATGTAAACTTTATATTTTCTATTTTTTTTTTCAATACGAGAATAGACATTCATATACTATGTGGTTTTAAATTGACATGGAAAGTCTTCAAAGTCGGCGATCATAAAAATATTAACCATATCAACACATTATGAAATTTAAAATTTAGATTTCATTCTACTTATGTCACCATATTTTAAGCGTTAATATAAAGCTTAAACGACGACACAATTGAATGGATGAATGAAAAATAAATGAATCGAAAATTTTTGAATAACTGTAAAGCACGATTGATACAATCGCGTAGTCTAAACATACTAGATGAAGATCTATGGAGATACTTACAAATATAGAAGGTGTTATGTTTCAGATCATACCATCTAATGGTGAAAATCTTCTCCTTAAAAAAAAAGTCACACAAGGAAATAATCTAGATACGACATTTGAATGAGACTAAATTGATCGGTTAGGTTGAAATCATGGGGTTAAATATATAGAAGAGGGTGGAGTATTCGCTGAAATAAAGTTCTAAAAAGGTAACGATTTGCGGAGAGAAATTTATGTTTGGCTTGACGAATGAAATATGAGAAATCAGGGTTGCGGTTTAATTCCAATAAAAGGAGCCTGTGAGACAGTGGTAAGCGCGTGAACGTGAGATAAAAGATATCATATGCGTTCACATGTTTTAATAAGTACAAAAAATAAAAATTAAAAATATGAGCAACGTAATATACATTTATTTTATAATTTAGGTAATATTCTTTTAATTCGAATTCATATATTATCTTATTTAATTCAGTTAAAGTAATTAATAACCAATTGTAAAGGTAATCAGTCATTTCGTTAAGTTAGAGAAATAATGTGGTAATTGACATCACATATATGTGTTAGGTTACATTGGGGTTGCTGGCCCAATGGTAAAGGAAAATCCTCTAAGAAACACCAAGGTTTGAAGAGATCATGGGTTCAAGTCCCACTCTCAACAGAAATTATGAAATTTGCCTTTCCAAAAATAAAATATATGTGTTAGGTTAACGTATACTATATTGGTTTGATGATACTTAAACGTAGTCAAATACACGGATCAAACTATAATGAGCATATATACTAAATGAAAACACTGTTGAGTAAAGTTGGTCATCTTTTGACCAACTTAAACGTCTTTCACTCGCTCAACATAAGAATTGTCCAACTAATAGAACTAGTACAATTGTCAAAGTATATTATAAACCCTAATTATATGTTGCCAAAGCGCTATATGTTGATTTGTGTAGGCAACTTATATCAGTCCGGATACTTAAGACTTTTTTTTTAATTAATTGATATTTTTGTCATTTCACATTCAGTTAATAGAAGATGTTAATGTTTATGCATACATGGACCAAATTTGTTACAAATATGCAAAGTAGTGGTTGAAGCGTGTAATTTCTCAATGTTATGAAATTATTAATTTTCATTAATATTGGACACAAAGGAACAAAGACAAGTAGAATTACCATCATTGATGTGTTTTTGTGGGTGATAGTCATTTACTTTACCTTTTCACCGAATTTATTTATTTTAGCATTTAATAAACTCAAAATATTTTTTTTTTATTAAATTGATATTAATATATTTATACATTAGTGATCATGTATAATTCTTATTTTTACACTTAATAAATTATTTCGTGTGCCAACATAAATGCATGGATGTATACCAAGCTAACATACTTTTTATTATATTTTTCATATATATATATATATATATACACACACCTGCTTTATTTTCTTAAAAAGATGGTAAGGTTTATAAATTCAAGACATTTATAATGATACAGATGCATAAAGTTGATACATGAAATTTACGCACATAACATCATTTATTTACTTATTTATGGTTAAGTAGGTATATAAATACTAAAGATAACATTAGTTTAATACATTGACAATGGTAACAAGTTATGATAAGAATGAATTGTAAATGTTATTATAACGAGAAAATTAGGCCCGCGTTTCATCATGGGAGACGGACTTTAAACGGTTAAGCGGTGACGTTAACTTGACTAAGCACAAAAACAAACGTGGTTAAGTACATAAAAAGTGTGTGAAATTACAGCGACTCGATTGTGAAAATCGAAGTGATATAATGGTACCGAGTGTTCTTCAGTCGGTGTCAGTGTTATTTTTCACGGTACCAGCACGTTATCGTCAGTCGATATAACCAATTGATATCTACAAAATACCATAATTTGAATGCAACTTTGTTTTTTACAAAATTTATACGTGGACGCCAAGAAAAAGTTTGAACACAACAACAAATTATTATTATTGTTATTTTAAATTAACGAACAAAATTTATTGAGAAGAAATCCGGTTGTATATACTAAAAGGGTAAACTAAAAACTTTAGAAACTTGAGGGGTTTAAAGTGATATTTTAAAAAGTTGAGGGGTAAGTTGTGATCATTGGCGGACCTACCCTTAAATTAGGGGGGTCGGCCGACACCCATGGAAAAAAGATTTATTTGTTATATATGCTGTATAATCTCGACCGACCCCCGTAAAATTTTGACGACGACACCCATAAAATTTTAACCGACCCCAAGAAAAAATAATTTTTAACACCAACCCTCCGTTTAAACTAAAAACTTAATTGGACATTTGGACTAAATTGGATTAAAAGCTTAGCCATTTAAACAATTAAGCCGATATTTAGTTAATTCATTATCCATTTAGACAATTAAGCCCACATTTAGTTCACCCATTACTCATTTAATTTTTTAAACAATTTAACCAAATAAAAATTCTAATTAGCGGCTTGGGTCGTTTACAAACAAGTCGATTTCGAGCAGGCTTTTCTCAAGTTTTTTTCGAGGGAGCCACGAGCCGTGAACTTTTTGAACAACCCTATATTGATTAGCGTAATTGGTGACAATGTATGTATTATGTGACCCGACCCAACCTGAACCGGACAGAAAAATTTCATTATTGAGTGATAGACACCCGACTCAGAAAATTTCGACCCCCATAAAAAAATTTGGGTCCGCCACTGGTTGTGATATTTAGCAAAATTATAGAGTTGATTTATTTAGAAGAAATACGATTATATATATATTAAAAAGGTAAACTCAAAACTTTAAAAACTTAAGTGGATTAAAGTGGTATTTTAAAAAGTTAAGAGATAAGTTGTACCATTTAGCGAAACTGTAGGATAGATTTCGTCAGTGGCAAATTGCCACCGACATTGGTAATCGATAGAATAAGGAATATAAAAAAAAAGTTTATTTTCTATATAAATCAAAACCGAAAATCGTGAATGTTAAACGATGTCATAAAAGACCAAGGATGCATGCTTCACAAATATAATGGTTGCTTGACTTTGTTTCTGGAAGTTCATCGATGGCTCACAGTTCACATACTCATATTGACCCCATTAAAACAAAAAATTCAATAAAATGTTATTATTTAGTTATATAGTTTAGTTTATTATTTCAATTTAAAATATTTTTAAATTTTATTGTGTTTTTATGTAATATTATGAAAGATATTTAAATATAATTCGTTATATTTATTTAATATCATGATAATATTTACTCAAAATATTATATTTTAAACTATTTAATGTATTTAAATATAATTCATTATATTTATTTATTATATTAAAATGCATGAACTTGATTTAGTTAGGAAATACTAGTGTAAAAATTGGGATAAATAAAAAAAAAATACAAGGATAATTATAAGAACAAATGCATGTCTCCGGTTTGTCTTTGTAACAAAAGATATTTAAAAACTCACGTGACATGACATAATAGTAACAAGGAAAACATAAAGACGTATGATTGCGGACGGTCTAAATAACTTGGTTTGAATTGACTTAGTTTTAAAAATAGCAAATATATACAGGTCCGCCAACACATGTGCATATATATCTACTTGTTTCCAACTAGTGGGTTATACCCGCACTCGGTTACGGGAGCAGGGCCAATTTTTAATAAATTTTAAATTATATGTAAACGCAATGTAAAAAAATAACATTAACACAACGGGGCGAATACAAAAAAATATTAAAAAAAAACAAACAAAACTTTTAAAAAAAAATGTGCGCGTAGCGGCGAATTCGTTGCAACGGTACATTTGGAATATATAAAAACATAATATAGTGTTACGTATATGTATATAAATATACATATAAGGGTAAGGACCAAATGAAAACCATAACATAGTGTTACATATATGTAACAATTATCATTCTGTTTACTGTTGACATAGTGTTACATATACGTAACACTACGTGTCATGTATGTGTCACACATATGTAACACTATGTGTTACGTATATCTTCTCATTTTTGTATTTATGTTCAACATATATGTAATAGATACTTAAGTACTTTTTTAACAACTAAAAGAAAAAATAATTTATAAATTATGTGATTAGTTAAGAGTGGTTATCACGATTATTACATAAAATATTGGTTATCATTTGATCTCTACACCTAATACAAACGTCATGTGTGTATATATTCACATATGTACTATACATGTATAGAGGTGAGTTTATCGTATATAATTATGTTTGTAATTACACATGATATACGCACAACACATACGTTTTTTTTTAAAATAATTTTATTGTTTTAAAAAATATTGGTAAAACTATACTCAAATTAAAGAAAATAAAATATCCAGTTTTATCGTGCAATTTAAAAAAATGGTATAAAAAGTTATACGTGTTAAAAAAATTTAGGAATTTGAAAAAAGTCAACAGTGGTAGGTTATCTCAATTTTACCGTTCACTTTTCATGCATAAAACATTGTTGAGATATCATTATTTTAAGGATGGCAAAATAACCCAAGTCGCATACCCGAAACCCGTAACATTCGGGACGAATATACCCGAAACCCGACGGGTATGGGGCCGAGTATTGGATTAATTTTTTTTTTAGCGGGTATGAGACGGGTATGAGATTAGGTGATACCCGACCTGATAACCCGAAAGCCATATACCCGAAATTTTTTAATTTTTTTTAACCCATGCCTATTAATGTTTTATTTTAGTAGGCTAATTATGTGAAAAGTTGAATTTTCTTTTAAAATATATAGTAAAGTACACGACACATACCCGAAGGGTATTAGCCGATACCGGCGAGTATACCCGATAACCGATACTAACGGATATACCAGATACTAACGGGCACACCCGATACCCATGGGTAAACCCAATACCCGACGGGTAATGAGCCAGACATGGGACACGATTTACAACCGGGTATGAGTTTAAGATTACGAGTACCTCACCCAAACCCGACCCATTATCATCCGTGCATTCTTTTCATCTTTACCTTTAATTTCCTTGATAAATGGTACAACCCATTCATAGTTTATTTAAACGTTTTTTTATATATATTATCAAAAATTCAATAACTTAATTAGTCACAAATTTTAATGACTCATACAACCATACAAAATATTATCTTAAATAAAAAATCATCATATATATTTTAGGTAAGAATTAATTTAAAGATTAAATCCACTTGTCAACATATGAGCCCCGCATGAGACCATGACAGTTAAATTCATAAAGTCCATGGGCCTTGCTATTTTTTTATTTTAATTTTTAACATTTAATTTCCCCATACATACCAGTTGCCTTTTCCCTATATTTATCTCCCAAAATATTAAATAATAAATAAAATTACAAATATAGCTTCAATCTCACGGTTCACGATTCTTCAATATCCCCTTATTTTCAGCTTTAAAGAGTTATTGATTTCTTTCCCATGCGGGTATTCGTGTTCTTTAGAGACTCAATTCATCAACATCAACTAAAGCAAAGCACATAATTTGAATTATTTGAATTTTCGATTAGTTTTTCGATAAAGAAAAGAAAAAGAGAAAAAAGATTGAAACTTTATTTGATTCTTTGTGGATCAAAAGTTTCTTGAATGGAGTTCTGATTGAAACTGAAGATGGGTTCTGATTTTCATGTGCTGTGTTTCCTCAATTTCAGTTGCCATAAAGAAAGGTAATCACAAATTCTTTTATTTTTTAATAATTTATAATTTTCTGGGTACTGATTGGATCAGAATTAGGTGTTCTTGCAACTTCAATTTGAAGAAATCAGTTGGGATTTTGTGGGATTTTTGAATTAGGGCTTTTATTTTTGATGAAAAATTGGGAATTTGATCTTTTCGGTTGCAACTTGCAAGTCAACTTTTATGATCCTGTTCAATTAAATTTATATACTTTTTGTCTTAATTTTGCAAGAATTTGACTTGAAGCAAAGAATTTCATGTTTGATTTTGTGGGGTGAAGATTTCTTGAGGTTTTTGATCTTTTATGTTGCAAGTCAACTTTTATGATCATGTTCAGTTAAATTTACAATTTTATGTGTTGGTTTTGCAAGAATTTGACTTGAAACAATGAATTTGATGTTTGCTTTTGTGGGTTAAAGATTTCTTGAGGTTTTTGATCTTTTTTGTTGCAAGTCAACTTTTTATAATCCTGTTCAATTAAATTTACATATTTCTGTGTTAATTTTGCAAGAATTTGACTTGAAAGTTGAAACACTGAATTTCATGTTTGGTTTTGTGGGTTAAAGATTTCTTGAAGGTGGGATTCCGATATGAGGATCAAGAACCGAAATCAGACCGGAGAGCAAAACAGCACTCGATCAACCCGGCGGTTTGGAAGAATCTTGCAGTGCCTGTGCTCCGGTGAACAATCACGAAGCACAAATGAGATGATCCCTTCATCAGAATCACTAGAAACGAATGACTGTTCTTCACAAGTGGTTGATGAACACGATAAGAAACCGGATACTGGCAGCATTGAAGAAGCAGAATTATCCCTTCGTGAAAGTGGTTCCATCAATTATGAGGTCTGTTTTTCAAACCCTTTTGTTCATTTTTAATTTTGAAAATTGAAGATCTAATGTTCTAAACATGTTGGAATCATTCAAATTATGGATCTTGTAGCTGTTCCATGTGCATAATCAATGATTTACAGCTTGTGTATCTTAAAAGTTGTGTCAATATCTTATGAATTATAAAATTGATTATATTCATTAATAATTATTAGTTTTTATTGTTTGGATAAGTGATCATATTCTGATCATGCTGATTATGAATACTCAATATAAATGCACATGTAATCACTTTCCTTAATCAGCAATTTAGTACATTTTTTAATACTTTTTTTAATAAACTGGATTGAATTTACTGATTATTGAACCCTGAATATATAATAAGTGATAAACACTACTCAAACCTAGAAACCCTTCTTGGGCAAATAAACCTTAAAAATAAAATACTATTTAACATACAGGAAGCAAGAGCATTGCTAGGAAGATATGAGTTTCAAAAGGGAAACATAGAAGCTGCTCTTCATGTATTTGAAGGGATAGATATATCTACAGTTACTCCAAAGATTAAAATCAGTCTTGCTAAAACAGGGGAGACGCGTAAGAAACGTTCCCATAATTACACCAATCCGCCATTATCACCACACGCACTTAGTTTACTTCTTGAAGCAATTTACTTGAAGTCAAAATCGTTGCAAATTCTCGGGAGGTATAAAGGTATCCACTTTGTGCCATATTATAATTTTAAATATTGCAAGTTATTTTACAATTTGCAATTATTACATCTCTTCGCATTTGATTTTGCAGAAGCTGCTCAATCATGTAAAATTATACTCGACGTTGTTGAATCATCTTTACCAGAAGGCTTACCTGAAAACTTTGGTGCCGACTGTAAATTACAGGAAACCTTAAGCAACTCAGTCGAGTTGCTTCCCGAGTTATGGCAACTCGCTGAGTCACCCCATGATGCAATCTTGTCATTCAGATGGGCCCTACTCCGAAACTGGAACCTTAATGAAGAAACAACCGCAAAAATCGAAAAAGATTTTGCTGTTTTTCTTCTTTATAGTGGAAGCAAAGAGGCTGCTCCACCTAATCTAAGATCCCAAATGGATACTTCATTTGTTCCAAGAAGTAACATTGAAGAAGCTATTTTACTTTTAATGATTTTACTAAGAAAAGTAAACTCCAAGAAAATCGAGTGGGACCCATCTGTGGTTGATCATCTTTGTTATGCATTATCGGTTTGTAATGGGCTCGGGCCTCTCAGTAAGCAAGTTGAAGAATTACTTCCTTCGGTTATTGACAAGAAAGAAAGATTTCTCCTTCTATCTCTTTGTTACTATGGACAAGGTGACGGTTTATCTGCACTAAATTTATTAAAAATTATACATAAATATGAGGATCCAGATTGTGTGTCGGCTTTACTATTGGCATCAAAAATTTGTGGAGAAAATCCTGATTTTGTAGAAGAGGGTGTAGTTCTTGCTAAAAGAGCTGTTTATGTGTTGGAAAATAAATGTGATGAGATGGCGGGCGTTGCTAATTCTTTATTGGGTATTTCACTTTCGGGCCAAACTGAATTGGGTTTGACCGATTCAGAAAGGGTCAAACTTCAAGCGGAAGCGATTCAGACTTTAGAGACTGCAAGAGGGTTGACCCGAATGAAAGATTCTAGAATTGTTTATGATCTTTGTTTAGAGTATGCTGACCAGAGGAAACTGGATTCGGCTCTCAGTCAAGCAAAGTATTTGATAAAACTGGAATCCGGGTCTTGCATTCGAAGTTGGTTGCTATTGGCTAGAATATTATCGGGTCAGCAACGGTTTTTGGATGGTGAAACAATTATTAATGCTGCTTTAGAACAAACAGGAAAATGGGATCAGGGAGAATTGTTAAGAACAAAAGCTAAGTTACAAATTGCACAGGGTCAAATAAAGACTGCAATCGAGACGTATACTCAACTTCTTGCTGTTCTTCAAGTTCAGAATAAAAGTTTTCCGTCTCGAAAGAAGAATCTTGAGGTATTTTTAACTAAGTTTTTGCATATATAGTCCGAAAAGGCACAATCTTGGAGCGTCTTTGCGAGCAAATTGCAATAAATATCAACTTATTTTCACTTCATTTTTACTAATCCTTAGCCATTGCATTTTTGAAAAGTTATTATCTTGGGTACACTTGGTAATCATGACCCGTTCTTAAATAAATAGGTTGATTTGTGTAAGTCTTGTTAGCTAAATGGGTTGACCTGGATCGCTCAAATTATACAATGGGTCATTGCAATGAAAATAGCTAACTTGGAACGCAAGATTCTTGGTTAGATTTGACTAAAAACTATAAAATAAGGTGTTGGTCACTGCAATTTGCCATCTTTTTGTCAATTATCCTGCAGGAAGTCGTTTCTTGATGATAAAAACTGTTGATTTTGTTTCGGTGTTTTGTATTTCTAGGTTGTTGTAAAACATTATAAAGATTTGGAATTAGAAACATGGCATGATTTGGCTATGGTGTATATAAGTTTATCTCAATGGCGTGACGTGGAAGCTTGTCTTTCAAGATCCGAGGCTATCAGTTATTATTCTTCATCTCGTTGGCACATCACCGGTATGTTCTTGAAATTCTTTAGTCTTGTTTATTTTAACTACAACTATATGGTTAAAGTCAGGTATCGAATCTTTTTTACTGTGAGGTGTCACAATGTTTCGATCTTTGGATGTCCTGGATTTTTTTTTTGCTGGGTCAGGTGGATGAAAATGGCTAGATTTTGAAAAGTCAGGGACGAAAAAACTAATTTTTTTTTTGAATGAAAGTGGCTAAAATGACCAAACCACATGGACGAAAATTACACTTTACTCAATAAAAAATATAGGAAATATGCAGTGTTAAATCATGGTAGCCAACTTTCTTATAGGTGTCATCTTTCGAAAATATACGGCGCCACTGCCACTTGACTTTTGGTTATAAATGTTAAATAAAGAATGATATTTTGTCGGTGTCATGTGATACCGGTGCTAACCACCAATGTATACATCTTTATTGGAAATTTAAGAGAATTACTACTGTGATTCTTACAGGTCTATTGTATGAAGCAAAAGGTTTGGATAAAGAAGCTTTAAAAGCATATGAAATTGCTCTAGACGTTGACCCTGGTCACGTGCAAAGTCTTGTTTCCATGGCTATGGTTTTAAGACGGGTCGGTGGCAAGTCTGGACCAGTGATCAGAAGCTTCTTGACCGAAGCATTGCGGTTAGACCGAATGAACTCGTGGGCTTGGTATAATCTGGGCCAGTTTTACAAAGATGAGTGCCCGATGTTCATAAAGGAAGCTGTGGACTGTTTCGAGGCTGCGAGTATACTTAAGGAAACAGAACCGATTGAACCATTTAGATGATGATTATATGTTTGTTGATGAAAGTATATAAAAGGGTTTTAACTTTAGGGAAATAATTGAATTTGTTCCACTAATGTTATTACAAGAGAACAAAATGATATCTCATTGCCTTTTTTGTTTTCAGTAACTCATTTTTCTTGTTCATGGTCAAGTTGGTTTGGACCCATTTGGGGAGGTGCATTGGAGATGGTTGGGTTCAATTCATGTCAAGTTGGTTTTAGTTTGATATAGAGAGCCATAAGGAAACCTAATGGCGTGATCTAGTGGTATTGGTAATTGTCCTGTATAAAAATGATGTATATTTAAATCCTGTAAACGCAGGTTTAGGTATAAAAGAATCTTACAATACTAATAAATACAAATAATTGAGGGACACGTGGCATCTTCTAAGCCATTCTCTTTTCAGTTTTCCCGCCTATACTATGACCCGAAAATGTGGACACGCGGATCAATATCTGCCCCATTTCTTTTCTTTTAACCCGTGTTTCCTTATCTCCATCTTTTCTCTACAAACCCTAAGCCGCCTTTGCGTCTTCTGTAATTCTCTGTTTCCAGATTCATTGCAAGTTTTCTTCCATCGCCATCATCCTCATCTATCGTCGTCACTAGGGTTTTCTGTTACAAACAATTTGACCGACATTCATATTGATTTTGATGTATTGATATGGTAAGTATCTGGTTCTGTGAACTAGGGTTTTCTGTGACAAAATATTTTTCAGCCTGTTTTCAAAGATTGAACTGTTTAGGGTTTCGTCTTTTTTGTTTTGTTATTTGGATTTGGTTGTTGGTTGCTAGAAATTAGTTAGGACGACATAACTGAACTTGCTAAATTTTCAGGTGCCATACAAGAAATGGATCCATCGGCATGAGTTAGTTCTTCGAATTTGGTTTCGTGCAGGTAATCGGTGTGAAATTTGGTCTACTTGATTCTTCCTCCTGTTGTTAATCGATATGTACAGTGCTTGCTTCCTTTTAGGTTACGTTTTTGATTTCTGACTCATTCCCAAAACACTCTTCTTACGATTCCAAATTCTTTTTCTTCCTTCTCGTTTAGTGAGAAAATCTTAATATAAACATACCTTTTTGATAATATTTGCTGGTTATTTGGTTACTTCTCAACGATCCGTTACACCTATATCATATATATGTTTACTCTATAGATATTTGTTGGTTATTCGATTACTTTGACATGGTTTGCTCACATGTTTGATTGGTGTGATGAGGTTAATATTGTTTCTCTGATTTTATAGCTTTCGGTTAACATGTATACAAGCTTATAGAAACGAATGCATTATCTACTTATTTAGCTTTATGAACGACAATTAGGGGAACATGGACATAGTTCCAAAGCTAAGATTGTTTTTCTTCAAGAGTGTAGAGAATATAGTATTAGGTCTCTGAAACTGGACCCAAACATGACAAAGTATATTATATAAGATATAATGATAAAACACTTTAATTTGACCCATTTACGAAGCATATACATGTTAGTACTATAAGATGTCTTTTAGCTTTTACCAGAGTTATTTGAGTATGTGACTTGAAAATAGTCTATTGTTTTACTACATGTTAAGGTAGGGTCCTCACTTTCTCAGTTTTATTTTTGCATGATCAACTATGATTTTTTTTTACCTTAATGTACACTAAATTATGTAATCATCTATTACCTCTAATCATGCAAATATTTTTTTTTATCAGGTGGTAGTGATTTCATCTTCTAATTTTCCTCTTGAGATTCCTCTACTTCGGTTGATGGAAGCACTTTATATGGGAAATGATCATGTTCTCAAGGTTGATAGCAAGATGGGTTCTATGTCGTACAAGTTGGATACAGTGATAGCTAATGTTTCAGAATTTAATATTTTGCTCATTGTACCTTCTTATCATATTTATTAACTCTTTTATTATTTAATTATTTAATAATAATATAATGTTGCATTTTCTAGGTATGCATTCTCATGGGTATCTTAAATGTTGGACAAAATGGTAATTTCAGTTATTATTTTCTATGGTCAAGCTACATGTGAAATTACCAAAACTACCCCTGCCTTTGAACAAGTGATCATCAATTTTGGACAATTGACCACAAAATTGACCAAATTCAGCTTTCAAAGCATTCTTCAAAGTCAAATGGAACAATGGAGGAATGTAAATGGCGATGTTATGCCAAAGGGGTTGTGTATGCGCTATAACGTGGGGGAAACGAACTAAAACTGGTTAAAGATTTTCTTAACTTATAATAGTCAAATGTTTTAATGAATACAATTTATGGGTCAAAATGTTTTCTTTTCGAAACGTGTCATTTTGACCCATTTAGTCAAATCGTTTGAGTAACTGCATTTAGTCAAATTGTTGAATATTTATTTCAGTTATTGAGTGACTTCGTAGTTTTTGAACATCATTAATTGTGAATTTCATGTTTAACAGGTTGGAATTGCTTACTTATTGGCTCTGGAAAGTGCAAGTAATATGACAGTATCTCCTACAGAAAACATCGAGTTTGATCCGTAAGTTCCTTTCTTACAATAGCTATAAGGGGTCGACTTGGGTTGTTATTTATTTTTATTTTTTTATCTCAAACGGGTCAAATAAAAAAAGTTAAAGCATGCCAAACAAATGAAAGTCGCCCAAAACCCAACTTTAATGCATACAACCTCTCCAATTATTTTCTTCAAAAATCTAATTATTATTGTAGTATTATTGTTCTCATAATCACAATTAATTACATATAATTGTAGGTTAATTGAGAATAAATATTTGGGTCTGAAAAATATAATATTGGATCAGTCAGCTATATTTGAGCAAGTTGTTTAACTTATATGGATTGCAAGGTATTTTTTCAAAATCATTATAATTATTACTCTTCAAATTCTTTTGCATGTGATACATAATACTATACTAGATAAGTGTTACATTAAATAAAACTTTTTAAGGGCTAATTTCATAAAAAGGTAACATTTTTTTTGAGCACTCAACCATGAAAGTTTTATCAATTTTGATTTTATGTTACCAGCTTCAAAAGTTCAATTTGATGTCATTTGACCCGGTCAGGTGAATATGACGCTTGACAGCGGAGTTGCTCAAACTTTTAACCATGTAAACTTCATCTTTTCTGAGATGGCACCTGAAACCAGTTATCTTATTTAGCTACTTGAATCATATGGTTGCCGTTTTTATGGAAGCTGTTTTTCAAATAAAGTTTGTCTTCAACCTGAAAATTTGATATGAATTTGTTTAGATCTATATCAAATTTTGTTAACTCTAAGTCATGCACAAGGCACTTCAAAATGAAAAAAAATATAGGTGTTAAAAGATAATTCCTTTTTTGATGTAAATGTCAAATATTTTAAATTACTAACAAGTGTTTTGACTATGACACTCAAACCTACTATCCTTTACTTTCAAAATAGATGTGAATGTATTGATGCAAAGATTAATACTCTGTCTAACGAAACTTGAATAACTTCATAGTAACAAATGGGTGTAAAAAGGTTCAAAATTTCAATCAAAATTTGGGTCTTTAAAACACTGGCTTTGACTTCGGTTTTCAATTGTTGATTCGATACGAATTTAATTATGTTTGATTTCAAAGATTGACAACTCCATTAAACCAAAAGTAAATCATTCCAAATGAGCAAAAAGGTGCTAACATTGTTAAAAGTTTCTTTCAAAATTCAATCTTTAAACCACTAATTTTGACTTTTGATTGTACATGTGCAGGTCTGTGGATTAATGGTGACAGAATAGCAACCACATGCAATGCTGATACCTATGGAATTATTTCTAATGGGGTATGGGCTTTATAGGCCGAGCCCGGTCATTGGCAGCTCGGGGCGCCCTAGAGCTACTATCTCCTGAAAGCATGGGTTAAAGCTAAAACCGATAAAAACCCGGGTATCATCTCCTAATTCAATTACCATTGAGAGGTACAATCTGTTTGAAATCGATCACGGTGTTGGCGTACAGTTTGTTGATTCGTTTTTTTTTGTTTTTATATTCAAAGGTAGATATATACGTATGTGATATGTGTAGATATAGAGGAGAAAGGGGAAATATATTCTTTGAAATTGTGGACATATTCATTTGTAGGAGTGGTGGTCATAAAACAGAAACATTGAATTTTGTAAAGGGGAATATGATGCATTTATTTATGATGAAATGCAATGTATTTTGTAAGTATTATATACACTTTATAGTTATATTGTTTTTATTATTCCAACCCGTGTAATATTACGGGTCTCTAACCTAGTTACCATTAAAGAAAAAAAGCAAACCCAATGTTTAGCCCAAAACTGTTGAACCATAAAGAAGACCGGTTTATTGTGCAGTGGCTAACAATCTGTAAACAGCCATTCGACATTGGTCAATGTCATCTGTCCAACGCAAGTTGTAATTCACTTAATCACGTTAGTTAGCAGGATATTGATATTGCTAGGGTCCTATGAGTTTACTGGTACTGAGTTCTCATTGTCAAAAGAAATCAAGATGTGTTACACAACCTCCAAGACCTTTCCAAGAAGAAGTTGGGTGTTCAAAGATATCAATAACTTGTTTCCAATTCTTGATGTAGTTTATGTTTGCACCAACCAGAAGGCCAAGATACATGAAAGGTTGAGTGCTTGCTTAATGACGTAATGTGTCAACAAGTTCAATGATGTTAGCCGAATCTGACTTTTTGAGCAACTAAACTTGAGGCCGAATGCAAGATAGAAACATCAAAGTATTCTTAGCTAAGTTTTTTGCATTAGTAGTTGACCACTCCAAACAAAGATGACATCATCAACATAGAAGAGATGAGACACGGTAGTACCATTGTTGAGAGATAAAACTCCATGAAAAATACCTACGGAGGATGCCTTCTTTATTAGAACAATCTAAGCTTCCATGACTAGTATAAACAAGTATGGTGACATTGGTCGTCTTGTCCTCCAACTCCTTTTTTAATGTTAAAATCTTTGATAGGAAAGCCATTTACCAAGAGACAAACTCTAGTCCAAGTCCTTAAAAGTGGCGGGAAGTTCATATGAGTCTTGACATCATCCACCAAGTCCCAATGAATTTTAAGGAATCAAAGGCTATTTCAAAATCAACCTTAAAAAACATAACCTTTGATTTGGATTTCTTTAACCATGAGATTAGTTCATTAATTATATGAAATGTCCATCCAAGATGTTCTTATTAGCCACAAATGCAAATTTGATTTGAATTTCTTTAAATTGTATATTTTTAATTATTTCGATAGATTTCTTTGAATGTCATCCAAATCCCATTTCACTTCACAATCCTTCCTGCTAATCAAATCCAATCTAGTGTCCAACAATGACTCTGATTTCCAAAACAATACAAGTAAACAATCTCGAAGAAAATAAGGAGACATATAAACATACAATAAACACATGCCTTTTGTAAAAAATAATAAGTGTTTCAGCCCGAATGAACTGGTAATCCCATGAAACTGGAACCCCAGAACAGTTAAAGACTGAGAATTGATATAAGTCCATTAGCATTCAAAACAGTTCATAGACATAAGTCTCAGATGCTTTGCCAAGATGGACTAAAGATGAGTTCAAAGACACAAATTAAGGATGAAATTAATAATGTTTCAGCCCGAATGACTTGGAACTACCACAATGTTTGGAAGTCCAGAACAGTAAAAGACAGAGTTTGTGTAAGTCCATTAGCATTCAAAACAATTCATAGACAAAAGTCTCAGATGCTTTGCCAAGATGGACTAACAATAACATACAAAGAAGCTGAAATTGATGAATAAACCCATGTGATTCGAGCTGGAATTAAGGAATTCGGTGGATCTTTTGAGGCCGCCGTTTGTGGAAAATGGAAATGAAGGATTAGGGTCTGAAAGAGAAGAAGGGTATTTAACGGCGTCTGGTGAGGGTTTGGTTGGTGGGGTGGGTGAGTAACAAATCCATATTGGGCTAAATATAGCCCTTTAAACACCGGCCCGGTATGAGCCCAATTGGGTTTAAGAGTAGTATTATATTCAATCTCTATTTGAGTGTGTCAATGAGGTGAACAAAAAAACCGATTTGGAAATCCAAACCGGTTTTAAACCGAAACCCGACCCGAGACTAAACCGGTTTAGGAGAAACCGGTTTCAAACTGGTGTGAAACGCCGGTTTTGAACCGGTTCGCTGTTCCATACGATTGAGCGGTTTAGGACCGGTTTTTTGAGAACTGGTTTGAGGAACCGGTTTAACGGTAAAGTTCGAAACTAGCCGTTGGGATAACGGCTATATAGCCGTTTGGATAACGGCTATATAGCCGTTTGGAGCCGTTAGATCCATTTTTTGACCTTTTTTTCACCCATTTTAACCCCCAAACACATTATAAATAGGTAGTGAGTGTTTTGGTTAAATCACACTTCTCAAACCCGCTCTCTACACTCTCGTTTATAAAAAAACGCTCGAAAACGCTCAAAAAAACGCTATGGCAGGTTCAACAAGTTTTGGTGTTTCCTCTTCCGAAGTTAGCGACCCCGCAATTTGGTCAAACTACGATCTATGTGAGATGTCTAACGGGATGGAACGTGCTCGTTGCAAAAAATGTGGTGGGTTTTATAAAAAGGATTCAAACTCTACTCTAAAAACTCATATGGAAAAATCTTGCCCGAGTTTGAAGAAAATTTCGGATGAGGGTCAAACATCTATGACAAGTGAGGGTGGAATTTGGAACTTCGATCCAAATATTGTTCGAGATATAATGGCGAAATTAGTTATTCAAAGAGGTTTGCCGTTCAACCACTTCGACAACCCGCTCGTGACGAGCATGATTCAAGAAGCCCTTCAACCACGTTATCATCAAGTAAGTCGTAGTACTATTAGACGTGATTGTCTAAAAATGTGGAAAAAAACAAAAAAAGAATTAATTTTAGGTTTTGAAAAATTGAAAACCGGTATGAACTTAACCACCGACGTTTGGTCGGCTCCACATGGTATTCCTGACTCATATATTTGCGTTACCGCTCATTGGGTTGATCCCAATACGTGGCAAATGATAAAACGTACAATCGCGTTTGATATGTTTGAATATCCGCACACGGGTCAAAATTTATTTCACATTTTAGATGGTGTGATAACCGATTTTAAATTACAAAATAAATTATTTTCAATATCTTTTGATAATGCCTCAAATAATACAAATGCGGTTCAAAAATTAATATTAAAATATAAACCGATTTGCAACGGCGCTTTTTCCATAGTCGATTTATTACACACATCATCAACTTAGCCGTGCAAGACGGGCTTGCGGTTGAACCCGTTATTGAATTAAGTAATGCATTTCGAATCATGCTTAAAGACGTTTTTAGTAGTAGCAAAAAAAGATACCATGAATATATTAGATTTTGTGACGATATGTGTTTGATTTGCTTAGGTCCCAATTGGGACCTCCCAACAAGATGGAATTCAACTCATAAAATGTTTCATAGTGCTATACGTCAAAAAAGAACTTTAGAAATTTTTCATGATTTGCTTTCCTCAAAACCGCGTCGTAAAATTCAAAAATTTCCGTCTACGAGTTGGGACATTCTTGAAAATATAACCGAATTGCTCGAAGTTTTCAAAACCGCCACCACTTTTTTATCCGGGGTTTATTACCCCACAAGTCCTTTGGCTCTTAAACAAATATTTCTAATGTATCACAAATTAGCCGAACTTGAAAATAAAAATACTCTTTTTACGAAAATGATAAAACCGATGAAAGAAAAATTTGTTAAATATTTTAAAGAAATGCCTCCGGTTATAACTTGTGCCGCCGCATTAAACCATACAATTAATGTTTACGGTGTTGAAACCTTGATTGATAAAATAACTTACGATTTGGATTTGAATTCCGAAGATATTCATTTTTCAACCGTAACAAAAACTTATTTTAACAAATGTTTGCAAGATTTGTTTGATATTTATTTACATAAATATGGTACAACACAAACCCCACATGATACGATGGGCGCGGCGCGGGCGCATCAAGTAGTAGTTCGAGGAATGTGAACTTAAATTTGTATATCGAAATGAGAAATGAATTTAGTAAACGGGCTAGAGGGTCCACCCCGAGTAGCGAACTCGGAAGGTATACGGGAACAAACTTTTTATCATTTATGAGTCCGGATGTTTTTGAGGACTTTGATATTTTGGCTTAGTGGAAAGGAAACAAATCTACTTTTCCGGTCCTTTCCGCCATGGCCCGTGATTTACTAACCGTCCAAGCTTCCACGGTAGCTTCGGAATCCGTTTTTTCTCTTAGTGGCAGGGTTTTATCTATCCGAAGAACTAGACTCACTCCCGCGGCAATGGAAATGTGCATTTGCTTGAAAGACCATTTGGATGCGGTAGATAGGAGATAAGATAGGAGTTCGCTTGAAGACGAAATTGAAGTTGAAGAATTCATACACGAATCCGATGTCAACCAAGGATTGACGAGCCCACTTACAAATGAAGAACTCGCCGAAGATGATAGACTACGAGGATCCACTAGTAACTCCGAGAATGACGGCGAAGATTAAACTAAAAAACTCCAAAAAATAAAAATATATTTTTCATTTTCTCGTATTGTAGAATTATCTTGTTTAATTTTGTAATGTTTTGTGATTTCTGAACTCGTAGAATATGAATAAAACTTGAACTTTATGTTTTTATTTGTTAAATATTTATTTTTTAATTTATTTTATTAAAAATCCATTTTTTTTTAAAACCGGTTTAAACCGGTTCACCAACCCGAACCGGTCCAGAACCGAACTGAACCGGTTCAACAGGTTCGGGATTTTATATGTTTAAAACCGGTTTAACCCGAACCGGTTTTAGTCAAAACCGGTTTAACATTTGCGTTGACCAAACCGGTTCGGGCCGGTTTGGAACCGGTTCGGTTCAAAAACCCGGTCTGTGCACCTCTATGTGTCATTATTAGAGATGCACAAATTGGTTTGGTTTTGTTTTTGGTTTGGGTCGGTTTCTAAATCGGTTTTTGGTTCAACTCTGGTCATGATCATCAGAGGTGCTTTGGTATTTTTGATTGGTTTTGATAAAAAATATGATTCAAATTGCTAACTACAGTATTAAGAAATGATGAACAAATCAATCGGGTTTGGTCGATCGGTCGGTCCTGCTGGTGTTACCAGTTTGTTGGATTAATAGTTCGTTTTTGGTAGCTTGACAGTTTGAATTCAAAATCATTAGTTTGTAATAAAGTTTTTAAAACGATAAGGATGATTAATGATTATAATACATGTACATAACTACGTACTTTAAAATGAAAATAAATATATAAATTATAATTGTTAAACGGCTGATCCGGTTTACACGGTCTGTTCCAAGTTTCAAATCTGACTGAACTGTTAATCCGCCAAACCTCGAAAACATACCTCTTTGATCTCAAACTAGCCAAACCGACTGACTTGTTTTGCTTTAGATTGTTTGGTTTTTGAACGGTTTTATGATGAAGATGAAGTGAAATACCAAAAGAATTATCAGTTTATCATACAACTAGATTGTGGTACTGATAATTATGGTGCGTACAAGTTGTTCGATTAAATGCCAAGGAGAGGGAAACTATAGCAATACAATCACAGGCTAAATATTTGCATTCTTCATGTCTTTCTTTGTTCTTTACTCAATAATTCTACACTATGCCATGTGAGAGCTCTGTATATTCAACCTGATTTCACTTGGCAGCCATGTTTGTACTCACTTTTTAAAATTTAGGATTATCCGATGATTATTTATTTTACTCCTTTACTATTCCATCCACTTCTGCTTTGTAGTCAAAGTTTTTCGCGGCTATAAGAAAGAAAATGAAGTTCAAAAGGCACAAAACCGTGAAAAGTACATAATAATAATCTAGGTGTGACTCGTTCAGGTTGTCTAGGATCCATCCTTTATGTCCATTCCTTCCGGTGACATTAGCAACAGTAGATAAGATGAAACTACTAAGAAAATATCCAACACCAAGACTAGTCATGAAATAAGCTGTACCAAGACTTTTCATTCCTTTAGGTGCTTGATCATAGAAAAATTCAAGTTTTCCAACTTCTAAGAAGTTATCAGCGACGCCCACTAAAACAAATTGAGGAAGGAGAATGAATATACTTAAAGGCACGATTCCCCCTTTCTGAAATATACCATGATGTTTAGCCACGTTAAGTCGTCGCCTTTCTACCAAACTAGCAATGATCATGATGATGACATGGAGGGCTATACCAACTGCCATCCGTTGCAATAAGGTGATGCCTCTAGGGTTTTTCGTGTATTTTTTAACCAATGGTATGAAGTAACGGTCGTATACGACAATGGTGATAAGCATGGAGATTGTTATGAATGCGGCTAGACAAGCTGGTGGGATCTCAAAATGTGGTCCCATGGACCGAACCAATGTGGTGCCTTGTTTGATGAAAAGTGTGTAAGTTTGAGCCACTAATGTGCTAGGAATGAATGTTGTGAACAAGATTGGGACCATTTTGAGCATTTGCTTTGTTTGCTCAACTTGAGTTACCGGACATAGATTCCATTTAGAAACCGGTTCTTTCACTTCTTTGATCTTCACTGCGGCTTTGTCGAGGAACCTATATGTAAAAAAAAAACTGTTGTTTAAAGCGGTGTATAGTAGTAGTCACATGTAAAGCGCGTCACATAATATACAGAAAAACACAAGTTTAAACTAGAATATTTTATTAGATTAGATGGGCAGGTTGCTTAACTAGTCAAAATAGGGATGATTGAAAGTTGAAACATGTAATTTCTTAGTATGAGTGAGCCCGGGTTTACCCATAACTATTTTTTATTTGTTTTATATAAATAATTAATGTGCTAATAATGATAACAAAATTATTACAAAAGTTATCTAAATCTTTAAATAAAAACACTTTAGGAGGATGTACAAAATACACTTTAAGCAAGTTTCAACTCGTTCCTCTATTAGTTGATTCTTTTGATTTGGCAAACACAACCAGATCTGATCATGATAAGCAAGGGGTTGAAATTGTCATATGTACTTCATATTATTGAAAATAAACAACGTAGGATAAGGTGTTTAACTTTTGTCTTATGAGCCCTTGGGCCATGACCCGTGGCCCGTTTCTTTGTAAGTATACTTGCAAAATGTGAAAAAAGTTATAAAATAACCTTAAGGAAGAGGAATGATCAATTCTATGCTTCCTAGAACTGGAGTACTCATCCGAAGTTAACTCATAAAGCTCTTTAGGGTCAACGGATATAACTATATTCCTCTTTCTTACAGCAGCAACCAATACTTTGACCATATTAGTAAACGGGCTTTCTGCCATTGGCTTGTGCCTATAAGTCGGTGTCCCGATTATAAACACTATAATGGCCACAAAAAGAGCCAATGTAGAGATAACATACCCTAAACCCCAACCCACATTATCTTGAATGTACACTAGGAATGTATTTGAGAAAAGGGTGCCAAAAAATATGCTAAACATCCACCAATTGAAGAAAGTGAGCTTTTGGGCTCTCTCCTTGGTCTCAAAATGATCGAATTGGTCTGCACCCATTGTCGAGATATTGGGCTTGGTTCCACCCGTCCCAAGTCTCAACCGCAACAATATAGAGTGCACAATAGAATATACCAACTTGAAATGATGAGGCTCGTTTATCGCAGTCTAAGTAGGTCACATGTTTTCCACAAGATGGTGGCTTTAGGGATGGCAGCGAAACCACAAGAGTCAATAAACACATACCCTGTTTGATATAGAAAAAAGAACAAGACACTTTTCATTACCATTTGGCATTTACCACTCTTGTATATAATTAGGCTTAGGCCCATAAAAAACTTGTCCGAGGCCCAAACATGGACCACAAAACAAATTACAAAATTGATAACTCATGAAATTATGAAATTAGGGGTGATAATCCACAATTCCACACTAACTCGAAATACATCATAGTTAGGTTTTAAGTTGTTTAATCTAACCTTGTTAATAAACGGGGCGTGTTAGGGTTGACCTATTTAGCCCATTTAATTAAAAAGGTCGACCCACCAACATCTTTAGGACATGTTAAACCCAATGATTACAGCCCTCCAACCCGTTAAACACGTTTACAACTTGATTATGACCCGTTTACAACTCATCAACCAGATTGACTCGTTTAAATAAACACGTTAAACGGGTCGTGTTCGGGTTACTCTATTTTAAGTGTATCTAAATTGTGTTTGATGTGTATGAGTTGTCTTCGAGTTCAATGACTAAACCCACCAACCCGACATTACTGATGCCCTAGGTAGAATCATATATTTACCACAAGATAAATACACAGAAGCAATCATGAAAGTCTAGTATCGTCCCAAATATGTGTCAGCAATGTATACACCTAAAATAGGTGTCATCCACACGGTCCCAACCCAATTTGTGACATTGTTTGATGATTTCACAGTGCCTTCATGTAATTCCCTTGTCAGATACAACACCAAATTCGTTGATATTCCATAGTATGCCATTCTTTCACACACTTCATAACCTTCAAATTAATTTATAAAATTGTTTAATCATAAATCAAACATATTCATGGTATGCATAAAGTTATCATTAAACTCACCAAGTAACACGCTCTCCATTTCCCGGTATTTGATCTTTACCCTTGAGATTTCTAGTCCCGTCTTGTGTAAAGTCGTCTCCACCTCTCTTCTCATCTCCGGTCAACCCAATAACGCAAAAACATAAGAAAACATGTTCAAACACGAGCCCGTCTTCTTATAAATGTATGTCTTCATCGAACTTTACCAAACTATACCCAAACAATTTGGTATAAACAAACTTAGGTTGAATCTACGCCTTCCATCGCTTTCGGTCCCTTTCATTTGTACATCACAAGCCTAATTTTTATGTCATTTTCGGTTCATTGGTTTCTTTTAGTTGGAATTTCCTAAAATGTCTTTGATGCCTGCCTTAGTTTTTGTAATCATATTTACTTGTGGGCTTGGGATAACTAATATATACATTTTAAGACCAGGGCCTAAAAATTTCTAACAGTTGTAATGCTTTTTGGCCCGTCTAAAACTCTTGATGTATACGAGAAACCGAACCCAAGTCGGGAAACCTATTTAATTCTTGTATAACTCTCAATATTATTATTCAGGGAAATATAACTCAAAAACCTCTATTACAACACGCTTGATGAACACTAACTCGGTAATATCTATTTATAATGTTAATACAAACTTTGTTAACAAGAAACCTAATAAACCTAACTTGATCGTTAAGTAAACCATTAAAACCTAACTAACGGGTTGGACCCGTTTCTTAGGCCAGACAACAGTTGAGCCAACAATCACCCCCTCATTTGTTGTATCCGAATCACCCCCTAATTTCCGACTTGAAATATGTGTCATCAACTTTAATCTTGTTATATTTGTCTTGATTCTTCTGAGGTACTTCTTGATCTCTTGAAGTGTTCTTTAGGCTCCACTTAGCTTGAACAAACACATGCTTCTTGTGATCAATACACGTCTTTCCTTTGGCTTGAATAATTTAGATGGGTTATGTGAAAATGCACAAAAGACGCACCACTTGACCCAAAAATTTGTTAAACCAAAAAAATAAAATAAAAAATAAACATAAAAAACTGAATTTATTGCTCATCGAAGTTGTTCTTTTTATATAGTATACTAGGTTAGAAATTTGTGTATTACACGAGTTGAATAAAGAAAAAAGTTAAATAGTAATTACTAATAATGATTTAAAAACTATAAAACGATTGAGCAATTTGATTGATGATGAATAAAATTTTGAATTAAAAAATTTATAGATAAAAATTGAAACGAATTACTAATTTGGTTGTCTAAAATAATGGAGTCGATTAAATTAAAAAAACAGTATTGATAATATAATAACTATCCATAATTGATAAGTAACATCAGAAATTATAATCATTTATATTTAATATCATCTTGAATTTATTTAGTTAAAGTTATAATAATTATCCATAATTAAGTTTATATTATATATATCACCATTATTTAATGGTATAGAGAAACGGAAAAATACGGGCGATAAGGTACGAGAGAGTGACATGTGTCCCCTCATTTAGTAGGAGAAAAAGACGAGAAAATAATGATGAAAATGCATCAATGAGTGACACGTGTCCATCATATCCTTATTTATTAGTATAAATAATACGAACAAGAAACAAAATGAAAACAAGCTAATATACGTAATAATGGGTCCTTGAGATACTTAAAACCATTACTCAATACGTAATTTTTTTTAACGTTACCTTTCAAATATCTTCTTTCAACTCTTGCTCGGTTTCATTGACTTCGACATTGTAAACAAAGTATTTCGCGACGACAAGGAAGAGAAGGAAGTTTACGAAGCTCAAACCCGCATAAAACGCATAAAAATAATCTAGGTGAGATATGTTAAGGTTGTTCAAGATCCATCCATTGTGTCCATTCCTCTTTGTAACATTAGCCACAGTCGATAAGATGAAACTACTAAGAAAAAACCCTACGCCAAGACTAGTCGTAAAATAAGCTGTCCCAAGACTTTTCATTCCTTCAGGCGCTTGATCATAGAAAAACTCGAGTTTTGCTACTTCCAAGAAACAATCAGCAACACCCATCAACGCAAATTGAGGAAGGAGAATGTATATTTTTAGAGGAACAATTTGCCCTTGTTTATATATACCATGATCTTTAGCGACGCTTAGTCGATGCCTTTCTACGCGACTAGCGACAATCATAGTAATGATATGGATGATTATTCCAACACTCATTCGTTGCAACAAAGTGATACCTCTTGGATTCTTTGTGTACTTTCGAACCAAGGGAACAAACAGGCGGTCGTAAACTGCAAGGCTAATAAGCATGGAGATCGTAACAAAAACAGATAAACAAGCCGGTGGGATTTCGAAATCCGGTCCAATGGACCGAACCAACGTGGTGCCTTGTTTGATGAAAAGTGTGTGGGCTTGAGCCATTAATGTGCTAGGAATGAATGTTGCACACAAGATCGGGATCATTTTGACCATTTGCTTCGTTTGCTCGACTTGTGTAACCGGACATAGGTTCCATTCAGAAACAGGTTCTTCAACCTTCACCGCGGCTTTGTCAAGAAACCTATATGTTACAATGTTTAAAGAGGTTATGCATTCACTTTCATCTAGATAACACATGTATAAATACAAAATGGTCAAATGGGCTTACCTTAATGAAGATGTATGGTCAACTCTATACTTCCCGGGGCTAGCGTACGCGCCCAAAGTCAACTCATAAAGCTCTTTAGGGTCAACGGGTACACTTGCATTCCACTTTCTTGCGGTTGCAACTAGTACCTTGGACATTCTTGTAAACGGGCTTTCTGCTCTTGGTTTGTGTCTATAAATCGGTGTTCCAAACATAAATGCTATTATTGCCACAAGTAGAGCGACTGTAGGGATACCATACCCTAAACCCCAATCCATGACATCTTGAATGTACACTAGGAACGTACTTGAGAAAAGGGCGCCAAAGAAAACGCTGAACATCCACCAATTGAAAAAAGTGAGCTTATGGGCCCTTTCCTTGGGCTCAAAATCGTCGAACTGATCTGCACCCATTGTCGAGATGTTGGGCTTCGTTCCACCTGTCCCTATCGCAATAATGTAGAGTGCACAATAGAAGATACCGATTTGGAACGAAGATGCCCTTTTGTCACAGTCCATGTAACTCACATGTTTACCACATGTTGGTGGCTTTAGGGATGGTTGTGAAACCACTAGAGTCAATAAGCACATACCCTGTTAAATAAAAGGAAAAGTTGTAAAATGATTTCATGATTCCAATTGGGCTAAGTCCTAACAAATAGCAATTAAGTATTTTGCTTTTGTCTAAAACACAAATAATGTTAAGATATACGGATAAGACATATATATACCAGAAGATAAATGACTGAAGCAATCATGAAAGTCCAGTATCGTCTAAGGTATGTGTCAGCAATATATGCTCCCAAAAGAGGAGTCATCCACACGGTTCCGACCCAATTTGTGACATTGTTTGCTGATTTCACAGTGCCTTCATGCAATTCTCTTGTTAAGTATAACACAAGATTTGTTGATATTCCAAAGTATGCCATTCTTTCACAAACTTCATACCCTGCAAATTAAGTTCCACCAACTCAAATATGCATTGTAATATATTGCAACTATTTGATGCAAAATCAACAATATAAACAAAATATTAGCATCAACAAGGTAAATTTAAATCATTTGTTTCTGTTTGTAATTTCTTGGGATCCGAAGGTAAATTTTCGACAAAAATAAAAAAGATATGTTAATTTAAATCATTTGTTTCTGTTTGTTAACATTTTAAAAAATTTAATGTAGTACGTGATATACATAACCAACATAACCAACAATTTAACTGTGTCTCTCACACATATATGTATATATGATATTAATTATAAAGGTGTTCCGACACTTACCTAGCATGTAATAACACGCTCTCCATCTCCCAGTGGTTGATCTTAGGGCACGTCTACCCTTAAGATCGGTAGTCCCATCTTGTGTGAAGTTTAGTTCGACTCCCTTCTCGTATTCCATCAATCCCATAGCATGAAAAGAGCAAGAACTAAAACTAAAAGTGTTTGGTTTTTTGTATATTATGTTCGGCTTTTTATAAACGCCTATGTTCTTGGAACTTTGCCAAATTAGATTGAAACAAAGAAATTCTTGCTTTTAACAATTCTTTTAGTGGTTTTCCCTTGTTATATATCATCACAAGAGTAAGTATAATGTCATTTTCGTTGATTTCTTTTAAATGGAATTTACTAAATTGTCTCTCTTGCCTACCTTGGATCATGTTTGAACACTTACATTTGGATCTTTATGTCTATCCACATCCTCAAAATTTAGAAAAAGTATATAAATTTTATATTTTTACTTTTACATCATAATCCTTATCCCCATGCCTCATCCTGATATTTATAGGGAAAAATAAAATGAATCTCCATATTTGAGGAAAGCTAAAGTGAAAACCCATGATGTTAGGGGTGAGGAATGAGTTGTGTGAGGTTTTAGACAATGAGAAATAAATCTAGTAAATGATAATTTTTAGTTAATTTATAAAGATAGAGACATGGAACATAATATGAACGGCGGTTAGCATGTGGATCCATGAGGTAGACTACATGTTGATTGCTAATAGCAAATTCGGCAACATTTGATTCCCTTGGTTACTAATAAGAAATGACTAATTCATTTAGAAATGATTCCCTCGATTTGGTTTTAGTTTACGTTTAACGTATAAAATTAACATAATAGTTAAAATGGGATTAGGGGTATAAACGAGTTTCAGCTCAAGCTTAACTTGTTTCGATCTCTATATCCTAAGCTCAAACTTGCCACAAAGAAAACTTTCAAACTCGAGCTCTACTCATTTATTATTATATTTATTTACTCATCTTATTTGTATGCATAAAAAAACTACACGACGCAACATGAGTAACACAGGTGCAAATATGAACACGACACGATAAGCTAATCGTGTCATTTTCTTCAGGCACGAACATGTTAACGAACGTGTTACACGACTTGACCTGTTATGACACGAATAATATCACCCTAAACAACCGTTGGTTGTGGTGGCCGAAAAACCGTCGCCGCCAATTGTTTGCCCTATCAGTGGTCGTCTTTGTTTCTCGAAGCCATCACCACTATTGGTTTTCATATCTAGTTATTTTAGGTCCGGTTGATGAAGGCGACGATAACAAGTTAAATAATCAAAATCTGAACCGCGACTACGCTCACGCTGGTCAATCGACGAACGATTTCTAATAGGGATATAGTGTAGTTCTTGACTGTGAGGAAAGCGACTGCCGACTGTGCTTGAGAGGTCGCTTGTGTCCAGCCGCTGAAATCGTAGAGAAAACTGCAACTTCTCAACCTAAAATAGAATGGGTTGTGGTTTCGAAGAAATGAGGATATGGATTATTAATCTTTTGATCCTTATGTTTTTATTATTTTAACTTAGTGGGTCAGACTTATTTATGTAAATGGACTCGTATGTTTGATTAGCCCACGGTCCAATATGTATTTAGGATTAAGGGGACTGCTGAACTCGAAAGTCAAACAGTCGTAGAGCTGTATCAGGGAAGCAGCGATTGAAGATTAACCACACAATCATACTCATATTGATTGGGATATATATATATATATATAATTGAAAGATACAATGGGGAAAAAGGAAAGAACAAGCTATGAGATGTATAAGTAATACTATATAAAATAGCTACCAAATATAAATAGTCTTATGACGATATAAATGAATATCTTGAATAGTTTGTTCATATTACCGGTGAACAGTGGCGGATCTAGGAAAAAATCCAGGGGTATCTAAAATTTCGTTCAGGGGTATCTGGATACATAAAACGGTAAAAAAAAAAAAAAATTCCCGCTGCGCGTCGAAAATTCCCACTACGCGTGGTACCCCTCGCCTCTTCATAGATCCGCCCCTGCCGGTGAAGAATCGTTAAACATCATCCCATTTTTTTTTTTACAGTGAAGCGTAATTTTTATTTATGAAATATATTTTTTTATCAATCTTGTAATATTTTATTTTAATATCTTTTATTAATGAAATCTCGTCTTTAAACGAGGCTTCAATGGAAACAAAATTATCATTCAAAACAAAGAAAACTTCATAGAATAGTAATTAACTTTTTCATTTGTTCTATTTAGTCACTCAAATTTTTTTTGTCTCATTTTAATTACTTAAGTTCAATCTATTGTTTCAATCTTACACAATTATCAGGTTAACATGTTACTTTTTTATTTTATTTTATGAATATGGTGAAAATGCTTGTTTACTCGTTTTGGATTCATTTTCACCTTATCCATTATAATACGGTAATTGTGCAAGATTGAAACATTTGAAACTTCAGTAACTAAAATAAGAAAAAAAATTGAGTAACTAAAATGAAATAGATGAAAACTTAATTAGTATTCTATAAAGTTACATCTTTAAAACAAATAAAATAACAAATAATAAAGGTTTTTATAAAAAAAAATATACAATATGATATCCAAAAATCTTGATATATAATTTAATAATATTATTTAGTTAAGTTAAATGTAAAAAGCCATGACTAAAATTTAAAAGCAATATTTATGATTAACGGAATAACGAAAAAGAAAATAAACAAATATACACTAACAATCCTTAATCCCATTGGCATCGGCCCTAATTAAAAAACATTACCCGGCAACACAACTTTGTTCTGTGATCTTTCCGATATCTTCTTTCAACTCTTGTTCGATTTCATTGACTTCGGCATTGTAGTCGAAGTTTTTTGCGACGACAAGGAAGAAAAGGAAGTTAACGAAGCTCAAAACCGCATAAAACGCATAAAAATAATCCAAGCGAGATACATTAAGGTTGTTTAGGATCCAACCTTTATGTCCATTCCTCTTTGTAACATTAGCCGCAGTCGATAAGATGAAATTACTAAGAAAAAAGCACACACCAAGACTAGTCGTAAAATAAGCTGTCCCAAAACTTTTCATTCCTTCGGGCGCTTGATCATAGAAAAAATCGATTTTTGCTACTTCCAAGAAACAATCAGCAACACCCATCAATGCGAATTGAGGAAGGAGAATGTATATTTTTAGAGGCACAATTTGCCCTAGTTTATATATACCATGATCTTTAGCGACGGTTAGTCGATGTCTTTCTACAAGACTAGCAACAATCATGATAATGATATGGATGGTTATTCCAACACACATTCGTTGCAACAAAGTGATGCCTCTTGGGTTCTTTGTGTACTTTCGAACCAAGGGAACAAAGAAGCGGTCGTAAACCGCAAGGCTAATAAGCATGGCGATCGTAACAAAAACGGATAAGCAAGCTGGCGGGATTTTGAATTTTGGCCCAATAGACCAAACCAATGTGGCGCCTTGTTTGATGAAAAGTGTGTGGCTTTGGGCCATTAATGTGCTAGGAATGAATGTTGCACATAAAATCGGGATCATTTTGACCATTTGCTTCGTCTGCTCGACTTGTGTAACCGGGCATAGGTTCCATTCAGAAGCCGGTTCATCAACCTTCACCGCGGCTTTGTCGAGAAACCTATATGATACAATATTTAAAGAGGTTAAGCATTAACATTCATTTAGGTTGCATATGTAAAAGTATAAAATGGGCTTACCTTAATGAAGATGAATGGTCAATTCTATACTTCCCGGGGCTAGTGTACTCGTCCAAAGTCAACTCATAAAGCTCTTTAGGGTCAACGGGTACACTTGCATTCCACTTTCTTGCGGTCGCAACTAGTACCTTGGCCATTCGAATGAATGGGCTTTCTGCTTTTGGTTTGTGTCTATAAATCGGTGTTCCAAACGCAAATGCTATTATGGCCACAAGTAGAGCGAGTGTAGGGACACCGTACCCTATACCCCAACCCGCATTATCTTGAATGTACACTAGGAATGTGTTTGCGAAAAGGGTGCCAAAGAAAATACTGAACATCCACCAATTGAAGAAAGTGAGCTTATGGGCCCGTTCCTTGGGCTCAAAATCGTCGAACTGATCTGCCCCCATTGTCGAGATATTGGGCTTGGTTCCGCCCGTCCCTATTGCAATAATGTAGAGTGCACAATAGTAGATACCAACTTGAAACGAAGAGGGCCTTTTATCACAGTCTAGGTAACTCACATGTTTACCACATGTTGGTGGTTTTAGGGATGGTAGTGAAACCACTAGAGTCAAGAAGCACATACCCTGTTAAATAAAGAAAACATACTAAGCCCATTATTCTACGTAGGCCTTAGGCCCTAAAAAGAAGATTTGGCCCATTTGGGCATACCGATTATAACAAAAGGATTGCTAATTTTAATTTTGAAGTGTAGAATGATATACTTTTTAGACCTACATCATCATTCATACCCATTTATCTGCTGTCAAAACTGAAATTATTAATGTACGTTAGTATGTTAGGACTTAGCCCAATGGGCCGACTTTACAACTGGTTTTGATACAAGGTATCACTTATACAGTTATTCTCGACCCATGACAGGTAACACCTACTACATAACACAAATAACAAATAGGATGGTGTTTTCATGAGACAAATAACAAAATGATTCTGTTATTCCAATTGGACTATGTCTTAACATACTATATAGTAACTAAAACTAGAACTTTGGTCTAAAACACAAATAATATTTAGATATATTTACCAGAAGATAAATGAGTGAAGAAATCATGAATGTCCAGTATCGTCCAAGGTATGTGTCAGCAATATATGCACCCAAAAGAGGGGTCATCCACACAGTTCCCACCCAGTTTGAAGCGTTGTTTGACGATTTCACAGTGCCCTCATGCAATTCTCTTGTTAAGTACAACACTAGATTTGTTGATATTCCATAGTATGTCATTCTTTCACAAACTTCGTATCCTGCAAATTAAGTTTCATCAACCTAAATATATAATCATTAACAATATAAATGGTATGTATTTTCGGTCATATATAAAAGAGAAAGTGATACTTTTACCTTTAGACGTGTTACTTGTAAAGTTTTAATTTTATTTTCTTATATAAAATATGCACTAGTCGAGTGTAACCCTATAGGAGCTTGCAAAGGGTTTGTATGTGTGTGTGTGAATGATATTATAAAGATGTTACGATACTTACCTAGCATGTAATAACACGCCCTCCATCTCCCGGTGGTTGATGTTAGGGCTCGTCTACCCTTAAGGTCAGTAGTCCCATCTTGTGTAAAATTTTGTTCGGTTTCCTTCTCGTAATCCATCAATCCCATCACACGAAAAGAGCAAAAACAAAAGCGAGAAATGGATACGCTAATGCATGCTTGGCTTTTTATAAATGTCTATGCTCTTGGAACTTTGCCAAATTATATCGAAACAAAGAAATTCTTGTTTTAAGCTACATTTAACGATTCCTTTTGAGTCATTTTCCTTTGTTACACATAATCACAAGAGTTAGTCTATTGTCATTTTTGTTGGAATTTACTAAATTGTCCCTCATCTCATGCCTATCTCTTTGTTTTGGGTCATGTTAGTATGCGGATCCATGAGGAAGGCTGCTGATTACTAGTAGCATATTCGGCAACATTGGATTCCCTTGATTACTAATATCATGTCGATATAGTTATATTTAATCTAGGCTCGATTCGAGATTTTAGCGAGCCGTTTTGAATTTCGAGTATCTCACGAGTGAAATTTCACTTTATAACGAAATGATTTTATGAAGTGAAGTTTATGAAATGATGTTTATAAAGTGAAATTTATGATGTGTTTATGAAATGTTTTACCAAAGAAGTTAATAAAGTGTTTATGAATGAGAAGTTATTTTAATAAAACTTACGAATGCTTTAACTGTGAAGTTTAAAGAAAGAAGTAAATGTATTGAAAGTCACGATATGATCGAATCTGCCACGGTTCCTTCTGGAACATAAACTATGTTATGTTATGTTTGGCAACACCTTTATAGAGGCCTTTGTGGCTAGCCAACGGTTGTACAACTGGTCGGTGACGACGGTCATCTTGGGGGTTAACGTGACCTTTGAAGTTAAGCATGTGTCACTGTACGGAGGAGCAATGCTTAAAGTTTGGTACTCGCTACTCTTCGGAGTAGCGATGCTTGAAGTTTGGTATGCGTTACTCTTTGGAGTAGTCGTGCTTGAATTTGGAATTGATGGTTACGAGGAGGCGCAGATTCGATATAAATGTTTGCCTTATGTTTAATTATGTTTTAGCATGTTTACGTACGATTTTATTATAGAAGTTTAAATGTTTATGTTTTGGCAAAATAATTGAAGTTAATGTTTTATGTAAAGTTAGAATTCACTCAGTGAAGCAGACTTTTAGTATGCACGTCAGGTTAAGTATAGGCTGGATGTTGGGTTGGTGATGAGGAGTTACCCAATCGTAGTGATCTCTTCTAATTTTTGGGCATCTACTAGACATGCTTCACAAAAACATACATCGAATGGGTTATGAAGTTGTTCTTCCTGGTCGTGTTTTTTATTCAAACTATGGTTAAAGGCAACGTTCTTTTTGTTAAGAACATGTTTGTAATTTGAATGATATTTCTGTTGCTCGTTATGCATATCTTACCTTTAAGACCTATGTGTTGACTTGTAAATCCAAAGCGTTTGGTTTCTCAGGTTTGAGGCCTTACAAGTCTTACAGGATGAAAATCATTCAAACGTATTTAGATTATAACAAGTTAACTTGTTTTGTGCAAAATATCAAATTATTATCTTAACAGTTTATTCCATTTTTGAGCAAATTACAAATTACGTCAAACATTTAGTAAAGTGTTTACACCATTTCTTTTTCCAATAGTACCTATTTATTTTGGTACAACGTGCTATACGTTCAAGTTTAGTTGTGCTACTAGGTCGTATAATTTTGAAAAGGCGGGTCACTAAATCAATAAAGTTGGAACACCTATATACGCTATCAACTTAACATAAGACAAAGATGTTTGTCTGTAAACATGTTCAATGTAAATCTTGTTAGAAGAAAAAGTGTAGCAAACCCTAATAATGAGTTGTGAATATTTTATTAACAATATGTAGAAGAAAAGGTGTAGCAAACCCTAACAAATATGAATAAGGTAGAATTATAGTCATTATATTTATGCCATACATGAAAGCTTTTTGCATACTAAACAAGCAAATTTACATAATGACGGTTCCTTAAGAGACTTGACCTTGTAAACTAACGATCCTTAATCCCATTAGCATCGGCCCTAACCTAACTAGAAATATATTACCCGGCAACATAACCTTGTTCTGTGATCTTTTCGATATCTTCTTTCAACTCATGCTCCATTTTGTTGACTTCGACATTGTAATCAAAGTTTTTTGCAACGACAAGGAAGAAAAGGAAGTTTACAAAGCTCAAAACCGCATAAAATGCAAAATAATAATCTAGGCGAGATAGATTAAGGTTGTTTAGGATCCAACCTTTATGTCCATTTCTCTTTGTGACATTAGCCATAGTCGATAAGATGAAACTGCTAAGAAAATACCCGACACCAATACTAGTCGTGAAATAAGCTGTCCCGAGACTTTTCATTCCCTCGGGCGCTTGATCATAGAAAAACTCAAGTTTTGCTACTTCTAGGAAACAATCAGCAACACCTAACAACGCGAATTGAGGAATGAGAATGTATATTCTTAGAGGTACAATTTGGCCCGGTATATATATGTCGTGATATTTTGCGACGCTTAGCCGCTTCCTTTCTACGAGACAAGCGACGGCCATGGTAATGATATGGATGATTATTCCGATAGTCATTCGTTGTAACAAAGTGATACCTCGCGGGTTTTTCGTATACTTTCGAACGATGGGAACGAAGAAGCGGTCGTAAACCACAATGCTAATAAGCATGGAGATTGTAACAAAAACAGACAAACTAGCTGGCGGGATTTCGAAATGTGGCCCGATGGATCGGTCCAACGTGGTGCCTTGTTTGATGAAAAGTGTGTGAGGTTGGGCTATTAGTGTGCTAGGAATGAAAGTTGCACACAAGATCGGAATCATTTTGACCATTTGCTTCGTTTGCTCGACTTGTGTAACCGGACATAGGTTCCATTCAGAAACCGGTTCTTCAACCCTAACCGCGGCTTTGTCGAGAAACCTATAGGATACAATATTTATAGAGATTGTGTATTCACATTCATTCAGATAACAATGTATACATACAAAATGGTCAATTGGGCTTACCTTAATGAAGACGTATGGTCAACTCTGTACTTCCCGGGACTAGCGTACTCGTCCAAAGTCAACTCATAAAGCTCTTTAGGATCAACGGGTACACTTGCATTCCACTTTCTTGCGGTTGCAACTAGTACCTTGGCCATTCGAGTAAACGGGCTTTCCGCTCTTGGTTTATGTCTATAAATTGGTGTACCCAACACAAATGCAATTATGGCCACAAGTAGTGCGAATGTAGGGATACCATACCCTAAACCCCAACCCACGTTATCCTGAATGTACACTAGAAACGTATTTGAGAAAAGTGTACCAAAGAAAATGCTGAACATCCACCAATTGAAGAAAGTGAGCTTTCGGGCCCGTTCCTTGGGCTCAAAATCGTCGAACTGATCTGCACCCATTGTCGAGATATTGGGCTTGGTTCCACCGGTCCCTATTGCAATAATGTAGAGTGCACAATAGAAGACACCGATTTGGAACGAAGAGGCCCTCTTATCACAGTCTCTATAACTCACGTGTTTGCCACATGTTGGTGGCTTTAGAGATGGTAGTGAAACCACTAGAGTCAAGAAGCCCATACCCTGTATTAAAGAAAATATTGTAACTCAGAAGATTATTACAATATGCATTATTCTTGCGTAGGCCTTATGCCAAACGTTTAAAAGGATTTGGGCTTACCGACTTAACAAAAAGTTGGTAATTATAAATATAGAAAGGCCAATGTTTCTAGTTGGGCCCATGTCTGATATTGAGCCGATAATAGTTAGTGACAATATTTGAGATTAAGCCCATATCACAAGTAATAACAAAATCGAGGACAATAGAAAAACCCGAACACGATGAGAAAATTGAAAACTAATAAATTCGGGTCGGGTACCTTGACAAAGTATTTGGTAATGGAACGGGTAAAAGATTAATAATAAAATATATCACAAGGTGGTGATCTCGAACTCAATTATCGGAAACCGATAGTGTAAGGGTGAGCAAACTAAAAATTGACGGTTGGTTTTGTATTTTTTTTAAACCAAACGTATACATATAAACATTAATAGTATGTTAGAATTTATATTTGTTATTGAATTTATGGGTTATAATGTTTATTTTTTAATGTTAAGCATTTTATCCGTGTTAAAAAAATTTTAAAAACTGACGGTTGGTTTTGTATTTTTTTTTTATCAGAAAAAAACCAAACTAACTAAAAAAATTATCAGAAAAAACCGAAGCAAACTAAAAACTGACGGTTGGTTTTGTATTTTTTTTTTAAACCAAACGTATACATATTGTTAGGATTTATATTTGTTATTGAATTTATGGGTTATAATGTTTATTTTTTAATGTTAAGCATTTTATCCGTGTTAAAAAAAATTATCCATGTTAAAAAATTTTGAAATTTTTTACTTATTACATGTAAATATGTATGTTTATGTATATAAAAACTCACTAAACTAATTTTTTCATATGTTTTTATATATTTAAAAGTTTCATACAAATCTATATAAACGAAATTTGTTCATATTTTTTTGTTTGAATTTCATTAAAAACGAATAAACATTACATTTATATCATTTTCTTATACTTTAAAACTTTTTAAGATTGAAAAAGTGAATTATTCGTTTTGTTTTGCGTATGTTCGCAATATTTAGTATTCTAAATTGAACCCTCCTCATATCATAGATATACCAGAAGATAGATGAGTGAAGCTATCATGAAAGTCCAGTATCGTCCAAGGTATGTGTCAGCAATATATGCACCCAGAAGAGGAGTCATCCACACAGTTCCAACCCAATTTGTGACATTGTTTGATGATTTCACAGTGCCTTCATGCAATTCTTTGCTTAAGTACAACACCAAATTTGTTGCTATTCCATAGTATGCCATTCTTTCACAAACTTCATACCCTAAAAATTAACAATATAAACAAAATATAATCATTAAAGATATTATTGATATGTATTTTCGATTGTATATAGAAGAGAAAGTGATCCTTTTACCTTTAGACGTATTACTTGTAAAGTTTTATTTGTGTTTTCTTATATAAAATATGCCCTAGTCTAAGTGTGACTTTATATGAGCTTGCAAAATGTTTGTAGACCCTCCATTCAAAGTATTGCCATCATTTAATGATGTGGTGCGATTTCTACTCGTTTATAAAAAAAATGGTATAATGAAAAGCACTATATTAAAACAAGTATAACTTTTGATGAGTTAGAATTAACCTAGTTAAGAGATCCAATAGCATCTACCTTTTTTAAGAACAATAACTGACACACTTACCTAATTTACTCCTAATTCTGATGACTTGCAGTATTTGAACTCACTTAACTTGCAGAATAAGTAGTGTGATTATATACGACATAATATGTAGTGTGATTATAGCGTAAATTTATATTTGACGTGTGTCGCATTCTGGTGACTTCCTAAGTATAGCACGAAAAACCACTATGACCAATAACCTGCATCCATACACACACATATATACTATAAAGATGTTACGACACTTACCTAGCATGTAATAACACGCTCTCCATCTCCCGGTGGTTGATCTTAGGGCACGTCTACCCTTAAGATCAGTAGTCCCATCTTGTGTCAAATTTTGACCGACTCCCTTCACGTGTTCCATCGCACAAAAAGAGCAAGAACGAAAACCAATAGTATGTATGCTAATACATGTTCGGCTTATATAAACGTCTATGTTCTTGGGACTTTGTCAAATTAAATAGAAAATAATGGTATAAAAATTGATTGTTTCTAGCTACATTTAACAATTCATTTTAGTCGTTTTCTGTTACTCTACCCTTCCTCTTAATACGTCACAAGGGCAAGTATAATGTCATTTTCGTTGGTTTCTTCTACGTGGGATTTACTAAATTGTCCCTCATGTCTACCTCTTTGTTTTGGATCATGTTAGCATAAGGGTCCATGATGTCATGATGACACATGGTGATTCCTAAAACCAAATCCGGCAACATTAATTTAAAATGTTTTTTTTAAAGGCAGCATTAATTTAAATGGGTTGATTTGAGACCATTCATGCTTTAAGGAAAAAAAATTAAAAAAAGGCCCAAATAATATAAATAGTCAATGAAATTTGTAAGAACGAAAATTGAATTGAGGAGTTCTTTTTAACTACTCTTTTTATAATCACTTTCTTTTTCTTGTCAATATGAGATGAAAGGTTTTAAAAAAAAATTAAGGTTATGTTTTTTTTACTGATCAACGTGGGTTGTCAATTTATAGTTTAACTAGAAGAAATTAGTTACAAAAAGCTTGCTTAGAATAAATTTCATCTAAATACCCAAAAAAAATCTCTCTTGAGGCAAAAAATTGGTTAAACCATTTTGAGTTATAGTTTATGATTTGAGTATAAAATTTAAAAAAAATAAGCTAAAATAAAATGGCTCAAAGGGGTTTCAAATCGTGGAAAGCCTAATTACATGCTTATAAAAGTAGATTTTAGTCGTTCGTAAAATAAAATAAAATAAAATACTTTTGATAATCAAACTATAATACAAAAATTAATGGAAAACAGTCAATTACAATATAATATTACAACTGAAATAAGCAAAATACAAGAAACAAGATGAAGAACAAGATGGTGGTGGCTAAGAATAGGGTTGTTCAGGAGCCGAACCGAGCCAAGTGAGCTCGAACTTGGTTCGTTTGCAAACGAGTCGGACCGGCTTGTTTACAACCAAGCTTTTTTTAGCAAGCTTCGAGCTATTTAAACAACTCTAACTAACATGACCATTACTAGAGATTCGGTTCCACCAATTAATTCTTTGTGAGAAGACAATTGCAATGCCACAAAAGAACTAAAACATTTAATAACTAAATTCTACAAAATAAATTTGATCAATTAAACTATGATTAAAATAAAGTTTATTAGAATACAAAATATATACACAGTCAAGATTCAACAAATTATCAGAGAAGTAGAATATTAGGTCACCTGTCACTAAATCAGTTATCAGTATGAGAATATTGGGGTTGAGCACTTGGGTTGTATACTATGGGGTGAGAAAAAGTAAGAATTGACTAGGATATGAAACATTAAAATTTAGGCTTAGCTTAAACGAGTCAAAACAAGCGAAGCCAGGGTCAGCTCAAACTCGATTCATTTACAAACTGAGCCAACTCGAGTCGACTCGTTTACAACTGAGTCGATTTCGAGCAAGATGTTTCCAAGCTTTTTTCGAGCGAGATTCGGGTTTCGAGTTATTTGAACAACCATAGCTGAGAATTCATGTTAAACACAAGGCCTTTAAACACATGTTGCGAGTCTTGTAAGAGAACTTGTCTGTTTCTGATTGTACAATAGCCGAAGCAGTGTCTCACCGGGAAGACTCGAGCACCTTAAATTTACCTTGAACAAGAACAGTAAAGAGGATAAAGAGAGTGAAAGAAATTATTTACTAGGTGTTTGGAGGAGTTGCTTGCGATTTTTGGTGTATGTCTCAACTAGGAGCACCCAAGTTTAATCGTGAAAAGAAAATCAAAACTAACTCATTCTGAATTAAAAAGAAAAATAATTTGCATTGAACATCAATGCATTTTATTCTCTCTAGTTGATTTTTATCACAACTGATTTGTTTTTGTTTCTGACTCATCAATCACAACTAAGATGTAGCAATTGTTGCTCCTTCATCGTAACGTAGCAATCGCAAGACAAGCAACAACCGGTACCCATCAGCAGTAATCGAGAACGATCAAAACTACGACCCAACAGTGGCAAAACGAGTAGTAGCAACTGCTGGTCCATCAGTGGTAACTACAACTGCTGGCGTCATCAACGTGGAGACCGACCAACTCGCCCCATCAGTTGCAATTGTTGGGTGACATCATGAGTAACAACCTTGACATCATCAGTAAGAACTTCCTATTGCCCAGATCACTAACCTCGAACCAGTTTCCAAAAATAGAACTGCGACTCGTGATGATATGATATGCGCCATCAAAATGCTACACTACCCTCACGCAAAGTGCGTTTGTACAAGTTAGGACCATCAGGTCCCCACTTGTGTCTGTTTTTTATTGAAACAATACCCTTAGAAGACTCTTACTTGTATATCACTCCAGGGTTCAGTGTCCTCTTATGTGAGACAAGTACCCACATTCTTATTCCCATTTTCATAGCTTTACTAAGTTCAAACAAACAAACTTTAAGTTTCGATATTTCATTCATCTTTTTTCTTTTTTTGACGTGGTTTGACTCGTTACGAAGCTGAAACAAAACCAATAGTTAAAATTTTAGTACTAATGATTACATCCAATCCAATTACATGAGTCCAAAGTTGGTGAAAAACTTATTTTTCAGAGTGAAACTCATTTTTCACCTAATAAAAAAAAATTGCTTTGTGCAAAATATCGAATTATTTATCTGAGATTGTGATAAGTATACTCATCTTCTTATGATCGAATCTATATTATTATTTATTTGTAAATTCAGAAAATGGACAATATTAAGAACGTGTGGGTGACATATAAATATTCATACGGCACATGAAAAGTTTACGTTTATCGTTTTGCTTACTGATCTATAAACTTTTGTTTAAAAATATTATACTTTGATTACGACCTATCGACGGTAACAAAAAATATATTTACGAAGATACTTGACAGGGCCTGGAATCTACATAGCCACGACTCTTCAATTTTTATTTTTGTTTACATGTGATTGTAGCTTTCACGTATAATTAAATAAATAATATTTAATAGCTGGTTCAATATAAAAAAAATATCTTAACTAAATACACTTAAATGTATTAAATACGATTATAAAATTCATAAAAATAATCTAATTATTCTAAACATAACTGCTGATAAATGTCTAAAAAGCCTTGTAACTAAAACAGAACACAAAAATTTGAATTGAAAAAGGACAGTCGATACTTGATAGACACCGTCCATTGTTATATCATGTCTTACAATCCGTGTTGGTTCTAAAACACCATAAGTCGTAACAAATCAAGAATCACTAGGTGGTAATTTCAACTCATTTACTTATTAATACTTAAGACGTGGGTTATTTTTATTCTATAACGGGTCAAACTGGTAAAAAACAAGTGCTAAAACGGAAATTGGCCAGATGGATCATAAGTTGCCAGAAATATATTTTTAATGCATAGAACCTTTTAAATCATTTATTCAAATAACCGTGTTAGCCTATTCGGCACACCAATTATATATACAAACTTTTAACCACTCAACCCAGCCTGTTCCGACTCATGCAAAAAATCACATTTTTTTGACCCGCCCCCACCGCCTATTTGCCACCTTTAAGAATAAGTAATTGGAACTTTAAGCACAAAAGCAGAAAAACTAATGGAAGGCCAAAAGCAAGTTTTAAACTTTAAACAATAAACTTACGTACCCATTTGGTCAGACTCGAACTCTTGCAACAGACGTTCAAGATTTACATTCTTGATCAGGTTTCATGTCTTCAATCTTCATCACATTGTTATTTCCTGCAAAAACAAAGAGAAGATAACAGGGGAATAATCATTCCATTGGCTAAAGATCCTAACAACTAATTTACCTGATTGAAAACGATGATAAGAATTAAGAAGCAAATCAACTAACACATATCTGGAGTTAAGACACTACAAATTAAGCAAAGAAGCTTATAATGCAACACAACTACAAAAGTTAATACTTCTGAAACATACTACCAAAGATTCAAGCAATCCAACCAGTTTTGAGTTTGTTGTCATTAAGAAACCAAAAGATTTTCAAGAATCTGATCTCCAGGCAGCATTAGAGTAATTAGGCTGCCCGTTATATGGACGCAAATGCCCTTGTTGATCTCCACCACTTGCTGCCATGCTATTTGCAGCACCGCCTGGCCCAGATCGGCTTTCAGCTGCTGCATATCCACCACTGCCTGTATTGTATCCATCACTAGTACCATAGCCGCCATACCCATAACCTTGGTTCCCATAGCCAGAACCGCCACTTGGAGACTGACCCACCGGTGCAGGAACAGCACCACCACCTCCACCCGCAGCAGCATTCCAAAGAACATTAGCCCCGTAGCCCACATTTGCACCATAGCCTGCACCGCCATAGCCAGGAGTCTGACCAACCCATGGGCTTTTTAATGCATTAGGACTACTACCTACATTAGGATTCCCATATGCTCCTGCAGGACCACCATAACCACCGACGCCATAACTTCCATAACCACCATAACCAGCACCACCATTTGGTGCACCAAAACCATAACTCGGTTGACCATATCCCGAATAGGCAGGATATCCACCACCAGAGTTTTGCTGCATGAATCTATAACCATCCATTTGACTATCATATGATCCAGCATTGTTACCTTGATATCCTCCACCACGACCTCCACCACCGCCGCCTCCTGGATTAGCATCTTTAGGGAGTGCTCGTTTAACCTCCACTAGCTTATTGTTCAGCTCATGGAAGGTCTTTTGAAGAACTCTATCAACAGCATCTTCTGTGTCAAAAGAAATGAAACCAAATCCGCGAGGTCTGTTGGTATTTTGGTCAAACATAATTACTACATCGGTTACATCTCCATAACTTTCAAAATATTGGCGGAATTGTTCTTCTGTTAATGTGGAAGGCAATCCACCAACAAATATCTTTTTGGTTCTGTAATTTCCTGATCCTACAGAGCTTCTGCTAGCATTATTTGCAGGCCTAGATGCTTGCTGTTCTTCTCTGGATAAAGCCCTCTTAGCTTCCACCTGCAAATAAATTGCACACAAGCATTTCATAATCTTTTTAGTCAAATTAACCTTATATGCATGAACATATGCATATAACAGAGTAACAGATGATCGTATAAGGACCAAAATCGAACCAATAACTGATGTTTTAGTGTTTAGATTTTGATGACTGATTCAGTTACAAACAGTTAGGTTATTCAGAAAGGTGGTTCAGTTAATTCAGCTATCAAGCCAAATAAAAAAGCAACAAGCCTGACAAGTTACAAAGGAGGTGGGAAGAAGTGATATATTATTTATAAAAATTTGTAACAAAACTTTTCCAACATATAATATACTATATACAGAAAATATATATAAAAATATAAATGTTTGCTTTATCAGCGGGTACGATCCGGTTATTTATACACGTATAACCATAAAACTCCGTTATAACCATAAGCGAACCAAAGGTTTTTGGTTCTCAATTGGTCCGTTATTTCAGTTATTCAATTTTCTGGTCACTCACACATCACTAATTAAAAGATACCAATCACATAATTAAATTCTATGTAGCAACAGTCAAAGGGCTTTACGAATTCAAAGTTCATCCATAATAGTATAAATTTATGCCTAAACCCTAATTTCAAACAAATAAACAACAGTTATCAATTGGAAACGAATTGAAAAGCAATAAACAGTCACTAATTTCTTACATTGCGGCCATCAATGGCGTGCCTATCTTGAAGAACAGAATCGAGAACAGACGGATCTGAGAACACAACGAAACCGAATCCACGTGGACGTCCGGTGATCTTGTCACGCATGATTACAGTCTGAGATACGTCGCCGTATTTGCCGAAGTAATCGCTTAACCTTTCTTCGGTGGTGTCCCATGCTATTCCTCCTAAGAACAGCTTTCCTTCGTCTGAATCCATTGATTTTGTTTGTTTTCTCACACACAAACAGGCAGCTCACTTTGAGCGAATGAGTGTGTGTATGTGTGCGTGATTTCAGAATCTAGGGTTTGTAAGGGGTTGAAGTGGCCGTTTGGGAATTTGGGATCGAATGAGGTACGTCATGATTTTGACCAGGACGACGCCGTTTCATTGTTCATGGAATGCGCGTGCATATCAACAATAACTAAACATTCCCTCGTATTAGAAAACCAATTTCATACTAACGCTATCTTCCCAATTTAATAAACGAAAGAAAAAAAAAATGGAAACGAAATTAGGGAGATAAAATAAAGAAAAATGAAAGATATAATCTAATTATATTTGTTTAAATGGATGGTGATGAAAAAACATGTTTAAACCGTCAAAAAAAACCTCTAACCCGTTGACCGATTTGATCCACGTTTATACAAAACTGTCAAACAGTCGGTTTGTCCAAAATGGACGTAAACACCCTTATTAATTGTAACATATGCTTGTAGTTTCGCTCCAGCCACTTACGAGGTGTTTATCCTATTCATAAAATCGTTTGTTGTTAAAAAAAAAACTAGAATACATGATTTAAAAATAGTCTATGAGACACGTTTATAATAGATAATTATTATATATATAATTGCTGAGATAATATCTTCTTATATGTTCAATTCAAAATGACTATTGGTTTGTATCTCTAGGTGGTTTATCCGGATTGATTCCATTATCTTATTTGCTCTCATAATCTAAGGATGAGTGAGTGTTAAAGTCTCAGTCTTATTTCACACACACATGTTTGTATTCTCCTGTGAGGCGTTTTGTATTTTGAATTAGGGTTTCATAATCAACGATCTTGATCTAGTGTATTTCTTGTTCAGATTTATCACACATTGATAATCTAATCGTCTTGTATTTTGTATCTTTTGTGTGTCCTTTAGCCCAATGATTTTCTTTGGAATCCCCAGTTTGTAGACGAGGGGTTCAAACCCTACAACTAAGGGCTTTTTTGCCTTTGTACACGTTTCTTTCCATTTTCAAATGTTCAACCATGATCTTACATATATTTACAAACCCCGTGGATTACATGAGTTGAATAAATACAATGTTATATATTTGGTAATAAAAATTTACATATTACATAGTTTTTAATACTAATTTTAGAAACGTTATATTGCTATTTTTTAAAAATATTTTATAAAAAAAATGAAAGAAATGTTCAATTTATAAAAATGTTTTATAAACAATCGTTTTTTTAAATGAAAAAAGTTATATAAAAAACTTCATTATTATTTAATAGGAGAGAGAGACGGAAACAAAAAATTAAAAAAAAAACAATTAAAGAAAGTTTGTATAATTAATAGGAGAGATGGAAGGGAAAAAATGATGAAAATAAATAAGAGAGTAACAAATGTACATCTAAAACCTTTATTTATTATATAGTATATAATTGCCTAGCAATTTTATGAATAGTAGGCATGGAAGCAGAGGTGAACAAAAAAACCGGTTTGGAAACCGAAACCCGAACCAAGACTAAACCAGTTTAGGGGAAGCCGGTTTCAAACTGGTGTGAACCGTCAGTTTTGAACCGGTTTACTGTTTCCTACGAATGAGCGGTTTAGGACCGGTTTTTGAGAACCGGTTTAACGGTAAAATCAAAAAACTAGCCGTTGGTAAAACGGCTATATAGCCGTTAGGATCCGTTTTTTTGTCTTTTTTTCACCAATTTTAACCCCCAAACACATTAAAAATAGGTAGCGAGTGTTTTGGTTAAATCACAATTCTTAAACCCGCTCTCTACACTCTCGTTTATAAAAAAACGCTCGAAAACTCTCAAAAAACGCTATGGCCGATTCAAAGTTTTGGTGTTTCCTCTTCTGAAGTTAGCGTTGTGAAAATCATACCAACAATGAGGAACCCCGCAATTTGGTCAAACTACGATCTATGTGAGATGTCCAACGGGATGGAACGTGCTCGTTGCAAAAATTGTGGTGGGTTTTTTAAAAAGGATTCAAACTCTACTCTAAGAGTAAGAACTCATATGACAAAATCTTGCCCGAGTTTGAAGAAAATTCCGGGTGAGGGTCAAGCATCTATGACAAGTGAGGGTGGAATTTGGAACTTCGATCCAAATATTGTTCGAGATAGAATGACGAAATTAGTTATTTAAAGAGGTTTGTCGTTCAACCACTTCGACAACCCGCTCGTGACGGGGATGATTCAAGAAGCCCTTCAACCACGTTATCATCAAGTAAGTCGTACTACTCTTAGACGTGATTGTCTAAAAATGTGGAAAAATACAAAAAAAGAAATAATTTTATGTTTTGAAAAATTGGAAACCGGTGTGAACTTAACCACCGACGTTTGGTCGGCTCCACATGGTATTCCCGACTCATATATTTGCGTTACCGCTCATTGGGTTGATCCCAATACGTGGCAAATGATGAAACGTACAATCGCGTTTGATATGTTTGAATATTCGCACACGTGTCAAAATTTATTTCACATTTTAGATGGTGTGATAACCGATTTTAAATTACAAAATAAGTTATTTTCAATATCTTTTGATAATGCCTCAAATAATACAAATGCGGTTCAAAAATTAATATTAAAATATAAACCGATTTGCAACGACGCTTTTTTCTATAGTCGATGTATTGCACACATCATCAACTTAGCTGTGCAAGACGGGCTTGCGGTTGAACCCGTTATTGAATTAAGTAATGCATTTCGAGTCATGCTTAAAGACGTTTTTAGTAGTAGCAAAAAAAGATACCATGAATATATTAGATATTGTGATAATACGGGTTTGATTTGCTTAGGTCCCAATTGGGACCTCCCAACAAGATGAAATTCAACTTATAAAATGTTTCATAGTGTTATACGTCAAAGAGGAACTTTAGAAATTTTTCATTATTTGCTTCCCTCAAAAACGCGTCGTAAAATTCAAAAATTTCCGTCTACAAGTTGGGACATTCTTGAAAATATAACCGAATTGCTCGAAGTTTTCAAAACCGCTACCACTTTTTTTATCCGGGGTTTATTACCCCACAAGTCCCTTGGCTCCTAAACAAATATTTCTAATGTGTCACAAATTAGTCGAACTTGAAAACAAAAATACTCCTTTTACGAAAATAATAAAACCGATAAAAGAAAATTTTGTTAAATATTTTAAAGAAATGCCTCCGGTTATAACTTGTGCCGCCGCGTTAAAACCTTGATTGATAAAATAACTTACGATTTGGATTTGAATTCCAAAGATATTCATTTTTCAACTGTAACAAAAACTTATTTTAACAAATGTTTGCAAGATTTGTTTGATATTTATTTACATAAATATGGTAAACACAAACCCACAAGATACGATGGGCGCGGGCGCATCAAGTAGTAGCTCGAGGAATGTTAACTTAAATTTGTATAACAAAATGAGAAATGAATTTAGTAAACGGGCTAGAGGGTCCACCCCGAGTAGCGAACTCGGAAAGTATACCGGAACAAACTTTTTATCATTTATGAGTCCGGATGTTTTTGAGGACTTTGATATTTTGGCTTGGTGGAAAAGAAACGAATCTACTTTTCCGGTCCTCTCCGCCATGGCCCGTGATTTACTAACCGTCCAAGCTTTCACGGTAGCTTCGGAATCCGTTTTTTTTTAGTGACAGGGTTTTATCTATCTGAAGAAGTAGACTCACTCCCGCGGCAATGGAAATGTGCATTTGCTTGAAAGACCATTTGGATGCGGTAGATAGTAGACAAGATAGAAGTTCGCTTGAAGACGAAATTGAAGTTGAAGAATTCATACACGAATCCGAGGTCAACCAAGGATTTACGAGCCCACTTACAAATGAAGAACTCGCCGAAGATGATAGACTACGAGGATCCACTAGTAACTCCGAGATGGATGGCGAAGATTAAACAAAAAAAAACTCCAAAAAAAATATATATATTTTTCATTTTCTCGTATTTTAGAATTATCTTGTTTAATTTTGTAATATTTTGTGATTTCCGAACTCCTACAATATGAATAAACGTTGAACTTTATGTTTTTATTTGTTAAATATTTATTTTATTAAAAATCTTTTTTTTTAAACCGGTTCACCAACCCGAACCGGTCCAGAACCGAACTGAACCGGTTCAACAAGTTCGGGATTTTATATGTTATAAACCGGTTTAACCCGAACCGGTTTTAGTCAAAACCGGTTTAACGTTTGCATTGACCAAATCGGTTCGGGCCGGTTTGGAACCGGTTCGGTTCAAAAACCCGGTTTGTGCACCTCTACATGGAAGTATAAGTACTAGGTTTGGTTTTGTTTTTTCGTGATAGTCGTTTTTATTTTGAATATTTTGATAATATAATTATTTTTAAATATTTTTTTTCTTATGAATCTGAAAATATATTTTTTTATAAAATTCTCAATATACCGTTGGGACGTGTTTATTTTTATCTATGTCATGATATAAATTTTATTTAAAACCAAGCCGGGCCTAATATAATTGATTTTTTATTTATTTATTTTTTATATAATTTTGTTTTTACGTTATAACTTTTCCTATATATAATGTTTTATAAAATTCTGAATATAGCATGTCGACGTTCTAATTTGTATCTATGTTTTGATATAAATTTTATTTTAAAGTCGGTTCGTTTCTCACACTTTTATAGAGTACGTCACAAATTCGAGTCTCTCTGACACTTTATCCTTCTTTTATAAGCCACTGAAAGTCGTCAACACAACTTCAATATTAATTTTTCTTAATGAAAACTCGGATTACAACATCTTACCGCACCACACGGATAAACCCCTTGGTTTAAGTTCCCCCTCCATGAAATTCAAGAAAAACTATAAAATATTTAGAAAAGATAAATAAAAGATTAAGTTCCCTCTCCATGAAATTCAAGAAAAAGCGAGTCTAATATGACAGCCCGGTGACGACAGACCCCACACCGTCATCATTTACCCCAAACCCAACGGTCATTTCCTTTCCGAATAACATATCCCCTGTTCTCTTACAAAACCCCAAAATTCGACCGTTTTCCCTGCGCTCTCACTCTCCAACAATGGCGATCGTCTAACATTCAAATCCCTCAAACACCCAGTAGAAGAAGATTCTCTGTAAATCAACAACAGGGAGACACTGAAGTTGAATTCTAATGGGTTGTTTTCTTGGTTGTTTCAGTTCTTCAAAAGAACGGAAACGAAGAAAGCATCGGTACAGGGCTATCCGCCGAGATCAGGTAAGATTTCTTTAATTTCCCCTTATGGATTTCGTCTTAAGTAGTTTGATTTCCAATAAATTGAAGAATTTTGTTTATCTGCTAGATTGTTTATGGTAGATTTGGGGATTTTGACTTTTTATCTGGTTTGACTTTCTTGATGGTCTCTGTTTTTCAATGTGTTGCTTGATTCTTGAATTTCTTAGCTTAAATGTTTACTTTCTTGTATTTTGATTTATAATTTTCTTGGGTTTCTTTTGATGATCCACAAAAGAATGAAACTCCTGATATTTAGTTGAGAATTGGGGATGTTTGGATGTGCAATTGACATAGCATTTTTAAAAAAATTGTAGGATAGTTAAATTAATCCAAACATGCAACCAATAATCTGAATTTGATTATCTAATATCATTCTATCACTTCAAAGTGCACATCCAAACACCCTATATACATCCAAACATGCCTAATCATCTGAATTTGATTATTCAGTATCATTCTATCACTTCAAAAGTGCACATCCAAACACCCTAAATGAGAATCTTAAATCATTCAATCACTTCAAAATTGCATCCAAACACCCTAATGAGAATCTCAATTTTGGGTTAATTATGAATTTGTGTTTTAGGATCCTAAAAGTCAGAACCTTGTGCAAGCTGATGTATCATTGGTACAAAGCATCAAAGATAAGCCCTGTGATTCACTTTCAGAATTAAGGTAACCCGCGGGTTATGTTGATGTTTTCTTTGATGTATTTGTTTAGGGTCCGGGCTTTTTTACTAACCGTTTATAATTTTTTATATTTTTGTTGTAGAGGAAAGAATGAGGAGCCATTGAGTTTGAGTAAAAGGAAAAAGGTGACATTTGATACAAATGTCACAACCTATGAGCATGTTCAAGTCTATGATAGTACTGAATCTTTATTGGAAAAGAATGAAAAAGGCGAAACCTTTCCCAAGTCGGGTCATTCCCATTCCCATTCCCATTCCGGTTCTCCGGATAGTTCAGATATCCTGAATGTTGGACCCTATCCACCAAATTACAGGTATGGGAATTGCCTTGAAAGTGATGATGAAATTGAAGATTCAGACTATGAGGATGAAAATGATGACGATTTAGATGATGAAGAAGATTATGATGATGAAGATGGAATCACATGTCAAGAAGTATGGCGTGAGTCAATTCCGGATGTCATTTCATCATCGGAATCAAGAATCGAATCATCTCTAAATCCGGTGTTAAAACCTGTTGAGAATCTTGCACAATGGAAAGCTTTGAAGTTGAAAGGAACTGTAACACAACCACCAAAGCCATTGGATTCCAACCCGCAAAAGGAGAATTTTTCTTTTAATTCCATTCCATTCCCACCCAAGAATTGGAATCAAGAAATAGCAGTTGATGCTAGTCTGAACTGGTTGGTTTCTACAGAGAAGAACTCACCAAATAACAAACGGGCCGGATACTATAGCCCTGATGTTGAACCCGTTTCCTCTGGAAAATGTTTTTCTCAAGAATCAACGATTACTTCAGTTAAAAGCATTGAAGATAGACCAATGTTAGGCGCATTGACTGCGGATGAGCTGAAACAGTTTTCAGGCTCGTCTTGTACACCAAGGAAGTCACCAGGCCGAAGCCCTGATGATATGCCTATAATTGGTAGTGTTGGGAGCTATTGGAGCCACACGGGCTCAGCCCAATCTTTGAGCTCAACTTCATCATATAACGGCATACCGAATGCCACCAGCAAGTACAGAGAGGTATATTTATACTTTTTTGTTGTCTTTGTGATTAAAAGGTCAAATGTTACTCAAACGAGCCCGCTTATCTTTTCTTGTGTAAAGTGTGCAATATCTTTTCTTGTGTAAAGTATGCAAATTACATAGGGGTATGACTAGAGTTGACCACCTTTTTGACCCACAAGTCATGGGCTGCTCTTAGAGGTGGCAAAATGGGCAGATTGAATGGGTTCGGGTTGAAACGAGTCATTTTTAAACGGGTCGAAATGTATCGATTCGGGCTGGGTTGGGTTACTCTGTAGCTGCTTGCTAGTTCTTTAAATCTCTTATGTATAGTTAATGCGATAACTTTGATTTGATTACAAAAACATCATTATTTACAACAGTCAAAACCTTTGAATATTACAATTTAGAAGGTTCGGTTTGAAACAGGACATCTTTACTACAGGTAAAACGCATTCAAGTTGAAAGAGATTATTTTTGGTACGTGTCAGAAAATGGCCGAGTGACCACTTTTTTCTTAATTTTATTTGAAAATTGTAAATAACTAATGCTCTGAATTATGACTACAAAAACATCATTATTGCTGTAATAATCTAAATCCTTATTTAGGACAATATATGTATTAAATATAGACTTGAAACATGTCTGAACCGATTCCTTTTTTGGTTATACTTCTTATTTAGCCCGTTTGAGATAAATCACAACCTATATGACCCCCATTCATAAGTAAATTGGTAGAAATTGGCACCTAATGTCTCATGTTTTTGCTGCTAGTTTAATGTGGTATATGGTTTGCAGGATAAGAAGGTGAATTGGCAAAATACCCCATTTGAAACAAGATTGGAGAGAGCTCTGAATGGAGATTGTACTGAGTGCTGAAGCATAGAAGTGATTGCTCTATTTCCATTTTTTTTCTATTTTTTTTTATCATTCAAGGGTTGGTTTGTTGTAATTCTTTATTGGTTTTCTGGTGGTTATCAATATAAAAAAATTCAAAGTTTTATAAGGTACAGTAATAGTTTGGGCCGGTTCTTTGGAAGGAGAGGTATGTTGATCCAAGTATTAACTGGTTTTTACTTTTTTGTGATTTCAATAATTACTGTTTTATACAAACTTATGATAACTTATAATAAACTGAATTAAGTAGAAGCCTTGAATTTTAATTAAAAAAAAATTATTATTTTACTGCATCTTTTTGTTTATTTTGTTGTGGAACCACTTGCTATAGAGTATAGATGGTAAAATGGGAGGTTAAGAAAACATTGGCATGAATTGATAGCCAAGCTGAGAGGTCATTTGCTGAAGAGCAAGCAATTGTTGTGGAGATTAAGTGTCACTGGTAGTTGTAATGAACACTGTAGAAGCAACAGATTATGGGGGCTTTCATGTGAAGCTTAAGAAGTTAGGTCTTAAGTGTGATCCTTGAATCAGTGTGAGGGGCATATACCCGTTCAAGAGAGAGACAAAGTTCACCAAAAGTTGTGCCTTGAACATATGAAAAAGAGGCCACATAAATTGTGGAGATGATAAGCATTCGAATATGAGCATCATTGTGGACCCATGTAGAATAGTTGTTATTAACGGTGACAGTTGTTGTATCATCAGCTCCGGTGGCAAGAACGCGTTCTGGGCACGGAATAAAACCGTCAATATAGGCAAAAGAGATTGTTTGTGAGGAGGAAGGGTTGAAGCATTGTCTTTCAATAGCCATAGTTTGTAAGGGATAAGGTATAAACAAACTTGTGTGAATTGTGGGATGTTTTTTCTTAAGGTGTGATAGTAGCGATTGTGGTCATGGTTCAAAAAGTAAAGGGAAATATATGTGGTGAAACTAGATGGCGAAACGATCACAGTTTTGCAGCTAGTGGGTGAAACTATCGTAGTTTTTCAAGAAGTTGGCGAAACTAGCACAATGTCGCAAGAAGAACAAAACCTTACGGTTTCTAGGGTTTTGGTGGTGGCTGTGAGTATCGAGGGCAGAAAACAGTAAAATATGGTCGACTATGGACCATTTTGAAGATAAATTTCGTCAAGGTGAAGAAAAAGGAGGAAAAATGAGCCGTTAGCGCAACAGAAAAAAGATGCCAGAACTCGGCGGTGGTCGACAGTGGTGGAGTGCGGCGGCACGTGTGGTAGTGGAGATGTTTGGCTCTGATATCAAGTTAAAAACCTTTAAGTGCTTGTAATTATGATAATTGTAGTGAATGTTGTAATGATTTTGTGATGCAAGATTGGGTTATATACAAAAGGCTATTTTTACATAAACTACCTTGTATTTCTAATCATTACAATTGATCTAATACAACGGAGTTTTAGAGAGTTCATATAAGTGAAGGTTTATTGTAATAATCCACGATACCTAACTTGAGATTTTCATTATTCTATTTAATTTGGTCCTAAACAATATAATCACAATTGAAACCGTTATTTTTGCAATAAGACCCTAAATGCTGCTATGTTTTCCCATCGAGCCAGCGTTTCGTTGTCGGTTGGACAAGGTCTGACTATGTTGAACTTGGATTGAAGCTGCATAAAAGAACCAGGTGACCTGACCCTTAGAAACATCGTATGCTGGTCAAACAACGGATTTCTAAAGAATAATATTTTTAAGAGGACATTGCAGAATTAACATTATAAATTTGAGAAATCTGAGCTCTCCTAACAACCCATCTAGGTCTTCCATAATAGAACACAACCCATCTGATAACCGACCCGATTAACATGCCGAATCCAAATTCAGTTTACACTCTAAAATATACGTCGGAGACGAGGTTAACAATTCAATACTTTTACTCTCACTCATGAATACCCTTTCTCAAAAGACTTTTACTTTCATTTTCACTCTCACTTATTAATACCCTTTCTCAGAAGACTTTTATGTACTCTCACGTCAAAGTCGACTCAAAGGGAGAAATCATCTTTCATTGTGAAGAGGCTAACATTGCTCTTTCTACAACAACAATAGCCACTCGTCACCACCGTTAAAAGAACATGAGGCAATATTTTTTTAAACATGTATAAAATAGAAAATTGAAAATAAAAAAATGAAGTCTCAAAAAATAAAATTATGGTTTTCCTTTTAATTTAAAAAACGGAATTACTAAGAACTATACATTTTGGAAAGACATCTACCGCTATAAATCGTCATTGGTTAGTTTTGGCGGCTGTGTCACGTGGCACGGTTTGGTTGGGGAGTTTTTTTATTTCTCACGAAAATTATCTATGTTTTAAGAATTAAATGGAGGCAGTTAAACAAAACAACCCTCTTGGCTCAGCGGCAAGGTGGCGCCCTGATACGAACCCAGAGTCGGGTCAGAACTGGGTTAATGGGTCGGGTCAGACCCAGATGCTGTTAATGGCGGGAATTGATTCAAACATTTAGAAAGTGGGTAGTTGATCCAACAATTCAGGAGATGAGGGAGTGGGATGCAAAAACTGCCGATTAGAATTAGGATATATATCCAAGTCTTGTTTAGGTTTAGGTGTCTTTGATATTATTATTTGTATTGTAATCAGAATTTGGAGACTAGCCCCTCTCGAATCGGGCCGACTATCTCGTTTGCTCTTGTTTTAATCTATCAAATTTTCAGCATCTATCATTTGGTTCCGTTGCCGGGAAATTGAAGCAACGATGATGCGAACCTGGAGCAGTTATGAGGGTAATCGCAAATCCAGCCCTGCCAATATCAAGTATTCGATGGCACCATTTACCCGGAGCAATACCGAAGGTAGCGTCACTCACCCTGACACTCTCGCTGCCCAATTAGCTGCAATCGCATCCCAACTTGAGTCCATAGTGTCGCAATTGAAGGGTGATTTTGCAGAAATCAAGGCTTGGATGGATGTCAAGGAAGTTCAATCAGAAAAACGAGCAGACTTCGAAAAGGAAGACAATCATGGCGAAACTCAAATACCACAAGATACATGGAAGCCCAACCACAGGATGGAGGCAAACTCTACTGGACCGGGTTCTGTTCAGGCTGCACCCGGATTCGGGCTAAAGAAAAAACAGGTTAACGGTACCATTGGACATAGCAGGTTTAGTGGACCCATTGCAAGACCTTCATCTGCTGGTGTGCCTGGGAAGCCTATTACTTTGTTGCTGCCCAGGAGTTTACGGGCCCATTTTCTGTTTTCAGTTTGTTCATGGACCCATAATCTGTTGTTTCGACACCCTACACCTATGGCTTCTCTTCCTGTTATAGAAACATGGGGAATTGACCTGCAACCATATTCCGTTCAAGCCCATCAAGGGATCCATGAAGCAGGTCAACCTACAATTGAATGGCTGATTGCTTGGCACAACGTTTTCCCTCCTTTCGACTTGAGGACAAGTCGATTTTTCGGGCCAGAAGTATTGATACGAACCTGCAAATGGGCTAAATCCATTTGGGCTGAATTGGGTGAGCCCATAACCTGAATCAGGAATATTGATTTGACCCAGAATTAAAAGTTACGTATGTGGGGGGGGAAACTGAATTAGTGGGGGGAGAAGAAATAGGAAACTTCAGTTATGTTTGGTCCTTTATATTCGTATTTTGTTTTTAGGTTTAGGGGGATGTTTTTTATTATCAAATTAGGGTTTGTAAACCTTGAAATTGGAGACTGCCTATCTCGAATCAGGCCACTATCTTTTAATTTTCTTGTTTTAATTCAATCTATTTCCTGGTTCCTATCATTTAGAAGTTACGTATGTGGGGGGGGGGGAACTGAATTAGTGGGGGGAGAAGAAATAGGGAACTGCAGTTATGTTTGGTCATTTATATTCGTATTTTGTTTTTAGGTTTAGGGGGATGCTTTTGATTATCAAATTAGGGTTTGTAAACCTTGAAATTGGAGACTGCCTATCTCGAATCAGGCCACTATCTTTTAATTTTCTTGTTTTAATTCAATCTATTTCCTGGTTCCTATCATTTGGTTCCATTGCCGGGAAATTCGACATGGCGCAAACCCGGGGTAGCGATGGTAGAGGTGTTTCGTCTGATCAAATTGCCGCCAAGCTCGCTGCCATAGAGTCACAATGGAGGGATGATGTTGCAGCGCTCAAGGCCGTCATGTTTGGAAAACCAACCAGCAACAAATCACCACCACCAGCACCATCTACACCTCTCACTCACACCAATTATGGAGCCACCGCTACCCACATCAATACCAAATCAGCCCACAGTCACCACTCCCCCACCCAAACAAGTGCCCTCCGTGACCAGAAAACACCCCAAGAACCAAACCTTTCAACCATCATCATCACACTCAGTCCACCACCAACACCCGCTAAATCCCTAATTCCGGCACCAAACATCACCCCTTGTTCTCATGTTGTGCCTAAACCAACGAGCAACTAGACACCACCCCCCGCGCCGTCTGCACCTACACCGCCACCAACAATAACACCAAAACTGGGCACGTTACTAGACCCCTCCGTACCTCCTCTGGTAGGTTCTGTCAAACTTGCCCCGGTGTTGTTGTTCGCTCCACATTCACGTATCGAAGCTGGCGGATATGGGATGGAGCTCATGTCGAACACTCCAAGATTAAGAGAGACTTCCCGTACACAAAGAATCAACAGTCCCGGGACACCGTTGCATTTTAAAGGTGCCGCAAGGAGATGTGAGTGGCGTCCACCGTGGCGCCATGTTGAGACCGCCCCTAACGTCTGTGTACGCCTAGAATGGCGACAACCATGGGGAGGTTATGCGGATCAATTTCCTTATCTTCAAATCACATTGACCCATTCTAGAAAGATTTTAAACGAGCTGGCCAGAGAATATTCTTCTTTTCGACTTGAGGACAAGTCGTTTCTCCGGGCGGGTAGTAGTGATACGAACCCAGAGTCGGGTCAGAACTGGGTTAATGGGTCGGGTCAGACCCAGATGCTGTTAATGGCGGGAATTGATTCAAACATTTAGAAAGTGGGTAGTTGATCCAACAATTCAGGAGATGAGGGAGTGGGATGCAAAAACTGCCGATTAGAATTAGGATATATATCCAAGTCTTGTTTAGGTTTAGGTGTCTTTGATATTATTATTTGTATTGTAATAAGAATTTGGAGACTAGCTCCTCTCGAATCGGGCCGACTATCTCGTTTGCTCTTGTTTTAATCTATCAAATTTTCAGCATCTATCACGCCCCCTCTCCCCATCCACCGGGGTTCTTGCCTTGGAGGTATCATTTTTATGTTTAATTATTTTATTTTTACTCAAGCTATTTTTTTTTCCTGTATTTTCGCTTATATTTTGGTTCGAGTCCGCGCCTCCATCAAATGCTAGTTTAATACAAGTAGTGATTTTCTTTTTTAAAATTATTGGTATTGTAGATGATAAAAGAAATGAAAATGAGATTATAACACCCAAATGAGAATCAATCGTGATGGTACATTCCATTCCCAATTTGATTTCAATAATCCCCAAATGTTACTTGATGATTTCGATTTTAGGGTTCATTTCGATACTCTTTACATCAGAAAGACTGGAAGGTTGCTATCAGATAATTGGTAGAAGGTATTTGTTATTTGATCTTTGTTTTCTTTGTCGCACAAATCAACGTGGATGGTATAGCATTTTCAATTTCTATCCATTTTTGGTGGGATCCTGCAGCTGCTCAATTGCTTTCAAGAAGCATTTTATTGAAAATGAGATGCATTAATAGATGTCTTTTTTATCTTGCTCCCCAAGTGTTTGATAAAATGCCTCAGTAAACTACAAAATTTTGAGATCACTGTTAAATGCTAGGGATGTGATTCCTAACACAGAAAATGACATGAAAATGTTCAGCTTTTGTGATCGTAAAGTGTTTAATCTGTGTTAGAATAAAAAAACATATATTGATAGGGTCAATCAATTAACCTGTTTACAACCCGTTATTCCATTTATTACAAACCATCAAGTCATCAACCCGTTTTTAACCTCATTACAACCCCTTAACAACCCGTAAACCATCCAGAACTTGAATTCATACGGATGGCGCTAAATGTGGCTACATTTTCTATTCTGGATTGTGCTTGATTGTCAGGTTGGACCGTTTTAACCATCCAGAACTTGGATTGAAGCTGCAACATATAAGAAAACCCGTTAGGAGGTGACCCGAGGCCAAATTTGAGAAACCCGAGCTCCCCTGGTTGCCCATCCATGTCTGAGTTGTTCTCTTTCAGTGATCCTAACAACCCATCTAGACCTTCCAGAAAAGAACACAAGCCATCCGGTAACCGACCCGATTAATATCCCAAATCCATATCCCATAGCAACAGATTCCCAAGAAAGCCCATTAAAAAAGCTAGAATCTTCTTCATCTTCTTCTTCTTCTTCTTCTTCTTCTTCTTCTTCAGGTATCGGAGAGGACGACCCCTCATCATCTTCACATCTCGTTGTCAACGGGAACCCGCATAATCCATCATTCCCTTCGTATGAATCGTTTCCAAACGTATTAAACTGTCCACCTTTAGGTATGTCTCCTTGAAGCTGATTCTGGGAAAAATTTACAACTGCAAGGAATGACAGACTTGCTAACTCTACAGGAATTGTACCTACCATCTTGTTAGATGAAAGATCTAAAGATTCAAGCAGTGTTAGATCTTTCAGGTTTGTTGGGATCTCACCGGTTAGACTGTTTCGCGATAGATTGAGAAACTTAAGCGATCTCAGCTGTCCAATTGTGTCAGGTATAACCCCTTCGAATTTATTAACCGAAAGATCGATAGTTGTGAAGACAGTTAGTATTCTCTGTAGTTCCATGCTCAATCCTTTCACCACTAACACCACTGTGTCATCATACATGAAGCGTGTACCCATGTACAGATCTCCTGATGCAGCACTATCTCTGCTCATCATTGCTTTAAAGTTTTTGAAGTAGTTTAATGGCAAAAAGCCCGTAAACCCGTTGCTAGAGAGATCAAGAATCCGAAGCTTTGGAAACGGGCTTTTCGTGTTGGATGCGTGTAACGTGCCATTGAGTTTATTACCTCGCAAGACAAGAACTTGAATCTCAGGAATGGTATCAATCCAGTGCGGGAATCCACCGGTTAGCATGTTGTTCCCCAAGTTTAGAACTTCAAGATTCCTACAGTTGATCAAACTCTCAGGAATCAAGCCGTGAAGTCGATTCCCGTTCATGTTTAGACTCCTTAAATCGTTATCTCGCTTCAAGAAAGTTGTGGGTATGGTTCCATGGAACCGGTTCAACCGTAGATCCAACACTTTTAGCTCCTGGCTGAAGTTACCAACGCATTGTGGAATCCCGCCACTGAACCGGTTGTTTCCGAGGTCAAGAATCTCCAAATATCTCAAGTTGCAGACCGATTCGGGGACGGGACCGATGAGCGAGTTATTACTTAAAGTCAAGTATATTAACTTTTCACAATTGGTTATAGTTTGAGGAAAATAACCTGTAAGGTTATTGTCATGTAGCACAAACTGTTCCAACTTTGTGAGGTTACCAAAAGAATCCGAGATCGAACCGGTTAGCCGGTTAATGAGCAAGAGCATCTCAACTAGAGAGTTCAAATTTCCCAACTCTTTAGGAATAGAACCATTAAACCTGTTGTCATTAAGGTATAATTGCTCTAGTTTGCTTAGATTCCCAACTGAAACCGGGATCTGACCACTTAACTCGTTGTGACTGAACGATAACTGAATCAAGAACTCCAGTTTTCCTAGTTCTTGTGGGATAACACCCGAAAGTAAGTTTTCGTGAACATCTAATATCTCTAACTTACTCAGGTTTCCAAGTGAAGCCGGGATGGAGTCCGTTAGCTGATTATGTCCCAAACGCAAAATAATCAAACCCTTCATGTTTCCTAGTTCGTTAGGAATCCGGCCCGAAAGTTTGTTCATGTATAAAGATAAGATCCTTAACGAGCTAGAGTTTCCTAGCGATGTTGGGATTGAACCCGTTAGATTGTTTTGAAACAGGTACAACTCAGACAGTTTACTAAGATTTCCTAGACTAGACGGGATTTGTCCCGTTAGAAAGTTGCACGAGATATTGACCTTCTCGAGATTGTCTAGATTTCCTATAGAACCAGGAATATGACCTTCAAGATTGTTATTATCCAACAAAAGGGTCTTGAGACCCCTTAACGTCCCTATTTCGCGTGGAATTGGTCCAGAAAACCGATTATGCGAAAGATCAAGAAACACTAGTTTAGAAAGATACCTGATTTCAACCGGGATTGGACCGGAGACATCGTTTAGTCGAATATCTAGATGTGTTAGACTAGCGAAAGACGAAAACCTGAACTTTTGAAGGGTACCGTTCAATCTGGAAGTAGAAAGGTTGAGTTTGATGACGATACTGTGATCGTTGCAGTGAACACCGTACCAGGTGCATGGTGCGGTGCTCGTGGTTCGGTTTGTACGGGTAGGAGCAAGTGACCATGAGGACAAGAATAGGTTGTTTTGGTTTGTGAGGCTGGTTTTCCATTTGAGAAGAGAATCAGCTTCTGGGATTGAAGCAAAAGTAGGAATGAAAGAAAAGAGAAGTGTAAACAGAAGAATAAAGAGTGACTTCATTGGTATTTTGATGGATGTTTTAAAGTTTCAAGTAACATACATATAATACTAGTCTAGACATGAAAATTGAAATTGACTTGTGGGATATATTTGGGAACAGGTTTGGCATGACCTCATTCCTTGTGTGGCTTGTATGTGTCATCTCTTACGTATTAATTATGAGTTTAATACAAAACATCAACTTAAAAAAAAAAAAAAATTAGTTTTTATAAAAACGTTATATGATTATCTTTTAAAGGCGTGTTGTAAAAAAAATACAAGTTAAAAAAAATGTTTTTAAATGTGTCTTAATTTGCTTTTTCGGTTGTGGCGGACTTGCGGGGGTGGCGGGTTGGGGTTTGTAGGTACTGGAGGTTAGCGGCGATAGGGGTATTCAACATTCAGTTTTCGGTTCGGTATTTAGTTTTTATTTTTTTAGGCCTATTTGTTATCCGAACTGAACCGTATTGGGAATTTGTCTAATTGAACCGCGCGAACTCAAAAAAATGTATAAACCCAATTCAACATATATAGTTATCACTTATTCGAATTATTCGTATAACGAATAAACCGAATCCAAAAAATGTATATACGTTAATTGAACCGGAAACCGAATTTACAATTCGGTTCGGTTTTTTCCGTTACGGATACGGTTTGGTTTTCAATTTTTTTCAATTTTCATTTTTTTGCATACCCTAAGCGGCGAGTAGCATGTGTTGGTAGGTCGAACTTCGTTGTGGTGGGCTTGTGGTGGTTTCAGGTCAAATTGGTAGCGGAGCTTTTTTTAAAAAAAAATACATTTTTACCGTTTATTATAAAAACGTTATATGATTATTTTTCAAAGACGTTTTGTAAAAAAAAAGCTAGTTAGCAAAATGTTTTTAAATACGTGTTAATTTTTTGAGTAAATTTCGTTTTTGGCTCATGTGGTTTGGCCTGTTTAACCCTTTTAGTCTAAAAATGAATTTTTTAACATATTAGCCCCTAAGGTTGTATTTTTATAACCATTTCAGTCCATGACACTAGCGCTGTTAGCTTTTCTGTTAAGTATAGGAGCATTTTAGTCATTTTATTTCTAAGTAAACTAGTTAATTTTTTAAGTTCAATAAAAACTTTTTTTAGATTTTTTCATAAAAAAAATTCTACTTTTTTTAAAAACGTTTTTTTTACTTTTAAAAATTATTTTTTTAGTTCTTTTTTCCGTAAAAACGTCTTTTTTGAATCTTTTTAAAAACGTTTTTTGATAAAAAAAAATTAAAACCTTTTTCATAAAAAGCGATTTAAAAATACTTTTTAGTTTTTTTTATAAATTTTTTTTAGCTTTTTATAAAATGTTTTTTTTAACTATTTTAAAAACGTTTTTTTTTTACTTTTTTGAATGAACTAGTTTTAAAAATAGTGAACTATTTTTAAAAAATATGTTTTTAAAATTGTTAAAAAATTATTTTACGAATAAGCTAAAAAACGTTTTTATAAAAAAAACGAAAAAATGTTTTAAAAACGTTTTTTACGAAAAAAAGTTTAAAAAAAATATTTTTTAGAAAAGTGAAAAAATGTTTTTAAAAAGATTCAAAAATGCCTTTTTTTAAAAAGTAAAAAAAAAACGTTTTTAAATTAGTAAAAAAAAATTTACAAAAAAAGTAAAAAAAAAATTTACAAAAAAAACTAAAAAAATGTTTTTAAAAACGTTTTTAAAAAGATTCAAAAAGTCGTTTTTACGAAAAAAAAAAAAAAAGAACAAAAAAATGATTTTAAAAAATTAAAAAAACGTTTTTAAAAAAAGTAGAAAAAAAGTTTTATGAAAAAGCCTAAAAAAGTTTTTATTGAACTGAAAAGATTAACTAGTTACTTAAAAATAAAATAACTAAAATGCCTATATACTTAACAGAAAAGTTAACAGAGTTAGTGTCATGGACTGAAATGGTTACAAAAATACAACCTTAGGGGCTGATATGTTAAAAGATTCTTTTTGGACTAAAAGGGTTAAACAGACAAACCACAGGCCAAAAACGAAGTTTACTCTAATTTATTTTACGAAAAGTGATAAGTTAAAAGTCATTCTTTTAATGGGAGAGACATGAAAAGTAAGGGAGGGGGAGTCTCATGACACCGATAACTTGTGGGTTCAAATCTTGTCCAAGGTAAAAAAAATAAAATAAAAATTCGCCGTTAAAAAAAGGGAGGGAGGTACGTATAGTTTGAGCCTTTAAATAATTGTATGGATTTAAACTTAAAACCTTTATTATTTGAGAAAGAATAAAGGAGTCTGTATGAACGACTCATGTGTCGTGTTTTTAGGTGCGACATTTGTCAAATGCTATAACGAACTTTTAACTCGTTTTATAGTTATGTTTTTGTATATTTTGGGTGGGTTTGACATTTCCTAATTACTTGTGGCATCTACAACCTACCTCGAAGGGCAATTGTCGCTATCCTCATTTATTTACATAACGTGTTTCAATTTTCTAGGCTAGCGATTCAAATCTAACATCATTTCATCAAACGGATATTTGTCAAAAATATAATTAAATTTCATATTATTTATAATTTTTGACATGTTAATAATGTTATCCTTTTGTGAGACGAATTCAAAATGACTTATTTGCCATTCAAGAGGACTTCATGTGTATTTAACTGTTAAAGATGCATTTGAAAAAGTCTTATTTATTTCTTCAATAGTCCAAGATGCTTTAAAATTTTATGGTGTGAAATTAGGGTGTTGATTATTAAATCCTAAAATTTCGTTTTGAACCGGATTCAGAAAAAGAGTTTGAATTCGAGTTCCAAATATTTAAACCGGTTCTTATCTTAATCGACCTTTTGATTCGGTTTTCGAATCGAATTCAAATCTACAAACTTTGGACCCAGCTGAATTTAAAATAATATGAAATTTAATTAGATTTTGACGGAATAACCCGAAAATAAACCAAACCCCTAAGAAATGGAAATGAAAGAAGACGCGATGGAACAAGAATTCGCTCTAGTGGTTCAATACTTAAACTTTTATAGAAGATAAAAATATTGTTAAACTTGTTGTGGGGTTTGGTGCTTCTAACATGGCTTCAATAGATAGAACATATTAATTAGGGATTATTGTAATACCACAATTCTAAAATATGATTTGATTAGGTTTTCTTTATAATTACACTCATTGTACGTTTGTAAACAACTGATAAAAAATGGTGGAAGTTAGGGTGTTAAAACAACCCAAATTTGAAACTGGACCCGATTTATCCGAAATTCTAAATTCGATATACCGAAAAATTCAACTATCCGAAATTCGGATATCTAAATCTGAACACATAACTCCCACTTTAAAAAAAACATATTTTATAGTTATTATAAAAAACGTTATATGATTATTTTTTAAATATGTTTTGTAAAAAAATAAAATACTAATTAGAAAAAATGTTTTTAAATACGTGTTAATTTTATTTATTGGCTGTGGCGGGTCGGGGTTTGTAGTAGTGGAGGTTAGCGACGATAGGGGTGTTCAGCGGTTTGGTTTTCGTTTTTTCGGTTTTTAACCTTTTCAGGTCTTTCCATTAATTGACCAGAACCGTATTGTGAATTTGTCTAACCGAACCAAATTCAGCCTAATAAACCTAATTAAAAAATGTATAAACCGAATTCAACATGTATAGTTATCACTTGTTAGGTTTATTCGGTTAAACGAATAAACCGAATTAAAAAAACGTATATTCGTTAACCGAACCGAAAACTGAATTCACAACTCCGTTCAGTTTTTTCGGTTATGTTCAGTTTTCGTTTTTTTGGACACCCTTAAGCGACAAGTAGCGTATGTTGGTAGGTCGAACTTGGTAGTGCGGTTATAGCGGACCTTACTGTGATTTTAGGTTGAACTTGGTAGTAGAGCTTTTTAATAAAAAAACATTTTTTTATAAAAAAACGTTATATAATTATTTTTTAAACACGTTTTGTAAAGAAATAAAATACTAGTTAGAAATTTTTAAAAAATATATCTTAATATATTTTACATAACGTGTTTTTCAAACAAAATAATAATTTTTGAATGAAATAAAATGACACATTCACTTTCACTCTCTGAAAATCCAATGTGATCTATACTTACTTTTATATCGGAGCTGCTAACAGAGTTTCCAACCCCGTAACAAAGTTAACGGTGTCTTAGTGTCTTACATCAGATCTGAAGTATCGAACTAGTTGAAGTTAACCAACATACGCTCATCATTTCCATTTCACTTATAGCATATTGACTATGAATGCAAAAAAGACCTTTTCAAATGCTTCTTTAATAATAAATATCCATAAAGTCCTTTTGAATTCTTCTCACAAGTAGGTAAAACGTTTAGTCATATATTTAAGGAGTTAATTACACAGATGGTCCCTCTGGGCATTAACTTTTAAAAGTAACAAGTTTGAGTTTTATAATTTTGATTTTATAATAGGTTTGGTTATTAAGATTAACTTTTATTAATTTTTTTCTGTTAAGTTTAACTAAAATAACCAAAATACATTATGAGGGGCTATTTGTTTAAGTAACTAAAAGACTTTATCAAACCCATCATTTATAAGGGAGTATTCTTGTAAAATCCACCACTTTATCAACAGTGGGGAATAGAAATGGTGGCGATGGTTTTGGTGATAACTTCTTTTAATTAATTTGAGTTATTTACATAAATTGTCCCTCTAATTAAAATAGAGTAAATTACACAAATAGTGCTTTAAAAGGTATTTTGATCATTTTACGAAAATTTAATGGAAAACTTAACATAAGTTAGCTTTAGTATCCAAACCTGTTATAAAATCGAAATCACAAAAACCCAAATTTGTTACTTTTAAACTACAAAAATAATTGACTGATAAACTACAAAAATAATTGTACTAATAAACTACAAAAATAATTATAAATATTTTTATTTATTTTTATATCTTGACTCCATACGTTTGGACAACTTGGTTCGAAATGTTTAAGCCGACGTACTAAAGAGATCAACCGGATCGGTTAGGCAGTGACCAGTTATGTTCGGTGCACCGTGCACGGTATGAAAAAATTGGTTTTCGCTCCGGTCCGGTGACGAAAATACTCATTTTGGTGTCCAGCACCACAACGGTGGATGAAAAAAAACACAACAAACATACCACATCAGTTGACATATCATATTTTCACTCATCTTTTAAAAACACTCATTTTAGTGTCCAACACCACATTTATCTTACAAACACTCTCTTTCTAATTAAAAAAAAAATTAAATATAGATACAGGGGTATGTTCTTTTGAGAACCAACAATATGTTAAGAACCGTGAGAACCGCATTAACTCTTCCTCTATTTATAATATAAATTTACTAGAATTCATGTACATTTCAATATGTTTAAGGTTTGGTTTTAAAAGACCTCGAATTTATAGTCGTTTTTTTAAATGCATATATGCACTCACACTATATGCACAAATGAATGCATATATGCATATTTTTATACTTTTCTTAAAAAAATTCAGAAGAGAGGAGATAAACTCAAACTAAGAGTGGGAAAAGATAAATAAAACATTGTTGTTGAATTCTACTTTTTTCACTAAAGCGATATGTACACGTTTTGTGCGGTTCTTTCGGTTCTCAACATATAGTTGGTTCTCAAAAGAACACGCCACTATATATATATATACATATATATATGCCATCAAGGTTCTGCTTTGGTGGTCATGGGGGTTTTCCCAAAGGGTTTCACCTCTGTGGAGGTCATGGGTTCGAATCTTGTAAGGTGCACTTCATAACAACTAGGAACACCCTCTGCAGATTCGAATTCATTGGGGGTTGTATGGGTAGACTGATGTACGCGCCTCCCTGATGGGAAGTATCAGTTGAGCCCAAGCCGTTCAATATATATATATATATATTATAAATGATGTGAGAGAGGGGGATCCACCAGATTTCATCCGGATTTCCGGATGATAAACAACCGGACACATCACTCCAATGGGGCTCCATCCGCCGGCTCACGTCCGCTTCCAAGCTGATGAAGCGTTGCACATGGCCTAGGGGTGAGCAAATAACCGAATAAACCGAACCGAACAAATAACTGATGGTTCGGTTAACCGATAACTGATTAACCGAAATTTCGTTTTGGTGTTTGACATAACCGAATTAACTGAACCGAACCGATTATAAACACACACACATAGCTATTTAAATTTTAAAACACGCGATACACTTCATACATAATTGTTTGCGTTAGAATCCTATTAATCTTATAAAAAAAATATATTATTTAACCAATTTAGTTATAATATGTATTTGGATTTAATTTATAGTTAAATTCTTAACAAAAGTTCAATTTTTTTAGCTTATTTCAAAAGTTTTGGTGTAACACTTAACCGAACTGAATTACTACTAATAACCGAAACCGATCGGTTTTCAAAATCCTTAACCAAAAGTTTTGGTTTTGATTCGATGGGGGCTCAAAACCGAACTGAACCGACCACACCCCTAGCACACACTGTTTGACTTATTATATTCCCGTAAAGAGGACACATATTTGCCTAGAACTCGCAAGGAATGAGGAAACATCAAACCTGTTCCTCAAACATCCAAAAACATATTTGTCAAACAAGTCAAGTTGATGTATAGTATTTGACAAATGTCGCCACCTACAAACACATATATGCCTATCAATATGATGCGTCATTCACACCAGTCATTCGTACTTTCTTATGAATACGTGTTTGATACGTTACATAAAATGACAAAATTACCATCTAATTTTAACAAAATATAAAACAAATATGCAAACTCAAATATTCTTAAAAAAATATTTAAAAAACGAAAAACGGCTATTGTTATTACGTAAATTATAAACATTTCTAATTTTTTCTTTGAAATGTTGATTCAATCAATTGAACAATTTGTTTGAAACTTTTCTATTTTTTCTCACAACTAACCAAATATGTCAAAAAAAATAAATTTAAAATCCAATTCTATTGAATTCTTATTAATTTCTGTCAACTAAACATGCCCTAAATTTGTTATTTGGAATGAGAGATATGAAACAAAAAATGTTAAATGACACCCATTATTAAAAAAAAAGTTAGAACTTGAATATGAGTTACTCAACATTTAAATTGTTACCAGGTCATCAAATACTATTCATATTCACAAATGAATTTGACCAAATTTAGAACTTGAATTTGACAAAAAATTGTTCAATCATTTGGTAAGTAGATGATATATATTTCAAGTATATTTGATATGTGAAACCAAATTACCTCTTATTTATTAGTAATGTTTTGAAAACTAGACCGACCACCCACAAGAACAGTCAATACCACCGGTTTGGTTATGAGCGAATGGACCGGACGCAAATGAACCGGTCGGTTTCAAAAGAACCAGAAAAAAAAACGGTGAACTTGGTCCAAACATGTTTAAATGATTTGCTACATTCAAATAGGGACCTCTTGTTATCGTAGCATTGCATTCCATTAGTTTCATTCTGATTCCATCTCACATGCCAAACATACAATGCAAAACTTAGGGTGCGTTTGGTATGCCGGAATTCAATGGAATACAACGGAATTGGAATTTGAATTCCATTCATTTGGGTGTTTGGTTCGTAAAATTTGTTGGAATTGGAATCCGAATTCCTTTCTTAACGTGTTTGGTAGAGAATGGAATTTCAGTTGGAATTAATTCGTTCAAATTCCCTCAAATGAAGGATTTCAAATTCCTTTCAACTTGTGAAGGAATTCAACTAAAGCAAGTGGAATCTCCGACTACTTACCCTTGTCACCGTCACCGACCCTTGCGACCACTGCCGCCAACCCCGCCGCCACCCCGACCATCCCCACCGCCGCCCCCCCCCCCCAACCGCCGCATCCGACTCCGACCACCGCCGTCGACCACAAACGAAAATTCGACTATTTTTTTTTATGAAACAAGGCAAACGAAATAAACATTTTGGTTTTTTTAGTTTTTAGTTATTTTTTGTTTTATTATTATTTTTATATTTTTCTTTATCTTTTTTTTAGGGGGTTTTTTTTTGCCTTATAAAAATCCAATTCCTTAATGATTGTTTTGTCAAATCAAATGTATTTAGGAATTCAAATTCTACCTGCCTACATCGATTTCCAGGATTCACCAAACTAAATTAAAAACAATTGGTCTTAACTAATGAAATTTCATGATCGAAAAGCAAGCAATGGTACATATATTTACAGTATGGTTACATTCTTAAGATGATTCAGTTGAGGATGACTCGTTTAATTTAGCACGTTTTGAGGGTTGTGATTCCGAGGGGTCAAGTTCTACCTCTTGCTTCTCTGATGATGGTAACCCAACTTTAACTGGGTCGGGCTCAGTTATGGTTTGGGCTGGAGAACTTGAGATTTCATTGGTCAACTCGGTTTCTAATTTTTCTGGGGTGGATGATGCGGGGTGGATCGGATCAATGCCATACTTGCATTGCTTCTCGAACATCATCTGGAGGTATCTCCCTTGTTCTTCTATTCTCATCTGTAGATTTTTTTGAATCTGCAGTCACAAAATATAAACAAAGTTTGACTTGACATATTAGTAAAAATAATAAAATACGCCTTAACAAAAACATAAATAAAGAAAACTTGTGGATACTAATAAAAATTGTCAACTCCAAGTAGAGGTGGCAAAATGATCAAGATGGGTCACACCGGGTCGGGTCGGGCGGGCCAGAAACTCTTTTTGCTTAATTCTTTATAACTTACTATAAATAAACTCTTATAAAAGTACTATTACAATTATAATCTAACTTCTTGAATGAATCGTTTTGGTACTTTGTATCCATATAAAAAAAAATTGGCCAACTATGACCCGTTCCACCCATTTGACCCGTTTTCTTTTTAGACAGTTTTTTTTCTTTTACCTATTTGACCCTTAATATTGCATAACCTGAGTTGACCCATTCGTAACTAAATGAGTCATAATTGCCCCCCTAATTCCATGTATTGATTATTGACATGCAAAAAGGAAAATTTATAGTGAAAAAAATTAGCAGAAAAGAATCCAAGTAATAAATCTTATACCTCAAGTTGCTCATGTAGTCTTTTTTGAACTTCCACCTGTAATCGTAATGCTTCAGTGATCTCTGAACTCCTGTTGTAAAGGAAAAAGTGTTGAATTACAGATTAATTCAGTAATAAAAGTACTGTAATTAACTACCTAACTAAGAACATAAATGAAAGTAATCCCCAGTTTCATGTGAATTTCGTTTTCCCTAAGCCTTAAATCTACGAATAAGCTAAAAAAACCATAGTGAACATTTGTAAGGAGCTCCAATAAATGAAGCAACTCTCATGATCATATATACTTGTTACTTACAAAATTAATTTCTTATATGAGATCCTAATCACAATAAAGAACAGGAACTAATTTAGGAAGGTATCATCAGGAGAGACCGATTATGACCCATTTACTTATGAATGGGTTATCCCAAATGGGTCAAACAGGTAGAATCAAGAATTCACTTATAAGGAAACCAAATAGTCGAAGGGGTCTAAAGTCACACAAAGTGTATTTTAATGCATAAAATTAAAGTTTCTAAATCATTTTATTCAAAAGAGTTAGATTATTAATGGAATGATATACAATACACTTTTTAACGATATTTGACACTAATTATCTCTTTTTGAAAATTGAAATTTTCGACAACATGTGTTCCAGGTCAACCCAAGTCGGTCCAACCCGTTTTGACCCATTGTCCAACCCGTCTGACCCTCCACTTTTGCCACCTCTAATCCTCAACAAAGTCCTACAAACTTTTTCTAAGGGAGATACTTGGAAGAGAATAGTTCTGCAAGGGCATCGTATAACATTTATGATACGTATAAAGTAACATTGAACATAAGCAAAAACTGATTACTAATTATGTGAGAAATATTGCTTTCATTTATATTCATGATCCTTTAGTTTGGGGTGATTGGAGATTTGGAGTGAAGTAGAGCTGCAATCGTCCATTATGAAAATCAACCATTCAGTTTTCCTCATGTATGCCTAGCATTCTTCTAATTATTTTCAAAATAAAATGGACTACATCAACAAATGACTTTATCGAGCTCTTTCTTTTTTGGTTTCGATTTGGTTTCTGTAAGTTAAAGATTATTTAACATTGCTACTAAACACAGCAATGTTATGATAACTTAAACTATAAGATTAGCATCATTTATTGCAAATTAAGATAGTGATTATAGTAGTGTTTGAAATGTGCCATAAATGGAATTTAATAAGACAAAAACAAAGAAACACACATAAATAAGCTCAATTGAATTCAGATTAAAAGTAGATAAAAATGGATCTATGCAAATCAGCTAACCACCAATGGCAATTGGAGAATCAAGGTCAATAATTTTTTTAATGCTACCATCAGAAAAAATTGGTGTTTGGCATATAGAAATAGATTTAAAATGTGTTTTTATAGTGGGTGTATCTGTAAGAATCATCCATTTCTGAATGGAATGAACAAAGTTACAACCCCTTATGGAATAGAAAACGCATCCTTTCACATAATAGACATAATTTAAATCAAGTTAAAAAGGTAAAGGAAAAACTAACTTACGTTTTCAAATCCAATGACGAAAAGTCTTGCTTTGGAGTAGACTTTTTCTCTGAAGGTCCTGAAAGAAGTGATTCATCAATTGTATCACTAAATATCATTAATATCTATTTCTTTTATCATATCATTTTCTGGAAATAAACTAAGAGAAAAAAAATAACGAAATATTTTGTTTACCTTCGGATGAAGGTTCAGGTTTGTATCTAGCTGTCCGATATTTCTGCAGGCAAAATAAAAAACATATGTATTCTACATGAAATAAAACACATTCCCTTGAAGTACGTAGCTTATCAGCAGAAAATACCATAAATGTACCTGTAGATGACTTTTTACATGATAGATAGTAAGGCCCTCAACCTTCATTAGCTTCAATACTCCCTTAGGAGTAGCTCCTATGGTTAAAAAGGAGTTAATTACATAAACCACCTACCACCACAACATATAGCAATGGAGAATAAAGCAAAAATTAAAATTAATATATATACTTTCACTTCCACCGAGCATGCTGACCGCCTCCACAAAGGCTTCATGAAGTTCTGGTGTCCAACGCATGCGTGGCTTGCTTTGGGACCCACATGATGATGGTGTCACCGGGGTGCAAGCCTCTCCAGGGGATGCTGGAACAAGTGGTTTTACTTGCAGTGACAGTGAGGTTCCAGATGATTTCCCAACATGGAATTCCAACTATAATAAACAAAACAAACATAAAAAACGGTTATTGTCATAGTGACATAACTTTGGAATGATCAAAAACCGATTTGTAATTTATGCAGTCATGTTTGACAGAACTTCGTGCTCATGATTGCTCTAATTCTCATTTCCTCTATTTTAGAAAAGATAAAGTAGAATAAAAATTTCATTGACACCTTTGGAGTTTGATCAGCAACAGCAGTGTCAACTAGAATCTCATTCCAGTTTGGCGTTACACCATCATCCTCAGTAATTAGCTGATCAGCCCAATCTTGCCAATCATTTGGCTTGCCAACATCTTCGCATGGCATGATTTGTAAATTACTGGATTGAATAGGGCAATTTTCAGGGTAATCAAGAAAATCAGGCAGTGAATCAGTACACCAAGAACTAGTGTTATTTTCTTTCATATAATCACGGAAAGCTGTAGATCGCAGAACTTCGGATGATTGATTAATAAATGGGGCTTTTTTTGAACAAGCTTCTTCAGAAGAAATGTGAAGATTTGAAGACATCCCTGAAGACGAAGAAACTATGTGACCAACTGTCCCATTTGTTGAAGACATCCCTGATAATTCAACAACTATGAAAAGACGTTTCCTGGAAAAAGTAATCACTAGAACAGGATCACTAAATTTTCTCTTTTTTATAATCCAACCACATAGTTATGCGAAAACCAAGAAAACCAATAACAATTTATAAATTATTTGATCTCTTATATATATGTATATATACATATATATAGGGGTATGGATCAAATGAAAACTGTAACATAGTGTTACACCTCATTCCCGTATTTATGTTCAACATATATGTAATAGATACTTAAATACCCTTTTGACAATTAAAAGAAAAAATAATTTATAAATTACGTGATTGGTTTGCTTGGTTTTCGCATAACTATGTGGTTTTTTGATGGCCCCTCCCCTATATAAACATGGAGCTTTTGGACGATCATGCAAAAAAATTATTAGAAGTATGGTGATACGTGCATTTTACATTCGAAAACCTGATCCACCGTACATGATGTATGGTGTATTATAGGTCTCCATGCAAACTTTTACTTCACATATGATTCCAAGAATACCTAAAGTATGCAGAATGTTCTTTTATGATTTCAATTTTACATACAAATTGCATGTTGTATATTCTTGAACTAAGAAAGTGCACAGGATTTTATTCTGATTCATGATTGGCAGGAATAATGGTAATAGGCATAACTTCAAAGTTTGATAGTGAAAGATTGATGACCTAGTTTTGATTCTATCCTTGTTAGATTTAAGGTCTAAGCCCTAATTTGAAGACTCAAGTCTCAAATCATACTAAATCAACTAAATCCTTAGCAGAAGTGTTTCAAATTTCAGTCAATCTTCAATATTCAATAATTAACAGAGGAACATAAGTTACTTGCAGAAATTTGATCTCAAAACAGAGTTCAATCGCTGTAATGTAACACAAGTTATCCTAATTGAAAGCAAATCACACGATACCTATAAAGGAACATTTGAACCATTCGCATTCAAACTTAAAAGTTTCATATCCTCCCTCACGACCTAAATCATAGCTATAATGCAATTGAAGTGACGAAACAAGCATAATTATAACTTATTAACCGTACCTCAGATTACAGCCACAAAATCCGCCGATCTAGAAGCCGAAACAGCTCCGACTTCACTGACGATATATAAGGTTTCTAAAGAGATTGAGTTGATGCAAATCTGACGTTAAGCAATTTAGACGTTTTGTTGAAAACTGAGATGCTTGTCATATTAAGTTCGTCACCGCCGTCTGGACAAGACGAAATGAACGGTGATGATTGGGCGACCTTCGTGTTTCACTTGGCCTTTGATTTGTGTACGCAGCGATCCGATGGAAAAACTGAAAGTCTACTCGCATGTGGTGGCGCGTGAATATAAAATGAGAAATTATGGGGCTGAAGACGTCGCCGGCCCCACCGGTCCCACCATATAACCGGTTCACGACTGGTGGGTTAAGCTGTAAGCGCGTGGACGAGACAACTTGGGTTTTTTCCGTAAATGGAACCATCAAATTTTGGATATTTTTACAACAAAAATTATCATTGATTAAATTATATCAATAAATTAAATATACTTTTAGGTTGATTGATAAGTTTTGGATGTGTTTATAGATTTAATTTAAAGAGACGGATCTCAAAGCAACTAGTAAAGTTATTCTTTTATGTATAAAGGTTAGGGTAAGGCTTCGTACATTAGATCGCGAAGTAAAATAAAGAAAGTTAAGTTAAACACCGGATACGTACTTTTAGATTGAAATTAAATATTAGGTTAATAAAATAAAGAAACAGTTATTTCTTACAAGAGGATTATTTTATAGGATAAATATAAAATTATATAGTATTTATAAATTTCATCAAATAAAAATACTATTTGACTCTCAATCTTGAAATAGTTATGGTCATTGTATTTTTTTTTTTTCTGCAATTGCATATATTTTTTTTGAACAGAAAACTTCAATAGAAGACACGGCCAATCTAAACCGGGCCTACGAAACAAACTGCAATTAAATATGTAATTACAAAAATATTTATCACATATTTTATTATTTAATAGTGTTTTATTACTGTTTTTTTTTTATTTTAATAGTAGGAATTAATAATTGTAAAATAAAGTGGTTTATTAATTTAATCATATACTTATTATTTAATAATGTTACAGATGCGTAATCCTATGTGTGTTGTTTTTAGTCCGATGTATATTCCATCATATTCATGAGCTTGGACGTCACTCCCACAGTCCGTTACTTTTAGGGGGTGTTTGGTACAGAGAATGAAATTGTAGAGAAATGGAATAGAGAAATGGAATTGCAGAGAAAGGGAATTGGTCTGGAGAATGAGAATTGACTGTTCTGTTTGGTAGTACAGAGATTTCAGTAGAGAAATATAGCTGAGAATCATTTCTCTTGTTTGGTACATAGGAAATAAACAGAGAATTATATCAACTTTATCATTAGCACAAGTCTTTTTTTCATAACAAATATTTATTAAAAAATAAAAAAACATATAAAAAGATGTATAAATTCCAACCAAAATATGCATTGATAAAACCAATTCACATACAAAACATAGTTTTTAAGCAAAAAACATCAACCATAGTTACTAGTAAAAGTACTTCAACCATGCTGAAACCAAAAAAGGTACTTCAACAACCACGGTGAAACAAAAAAAATTACTTCAACCATAAACAACTATCCCATTGAACCATCGGTATACAACTCGACCATCTCAATTTTCTCTTCTATTGTCAACGCAAGAAAAGAACGTCCTAGATCCACATCTTTACCAATCAAATGAGCTGCTTTGAACCGTTTTTTCGTAGTGATACCTGGTAAAGCTTTCAACTCATCACTAACCTTTTCATAGATTTCACGAGCCTCCATACCTTCTTTGCTAAGTTGTTCACCCACCATCTCCCCAAATCGAAGCAAAACTTCCTTGATATCTTTGCAAGACTCTCGATATATCTCATCTGCATCCGTGCTTCTACCTCTTTTGCGCTTGCTTGTTACACTTCCTGTTTGTCCTTCAGATCTATCAACATTTGGAACGACTTCATCAACAAAATCAAAGTCTTCAATATCAACAGGTGAGCTTTTTTGCGTCTCTTGAACAACATCTTCTTCTCCAAGGTCAACTGCTTTACTACCAGTAGCTCTATCCTTACCGAATATGGTACACAATTTGTCATAGAAAGGAAATGCCTTGTCACGAAAATTCACAGCACCTTTGTGAGACTACAAGACAATTACAAATAAATTAGACTAAAATTTTAAAATCTAAAAAATATATTTTTTAGAATATACCTTCACGTATTCATTCCAAACACTATCATCGGCAATAATACAACATTTTTTTTCATCCCAACCAAACCCACTTGTATGCACCATATCATATACAATGCTAAAGTGTGTCTTCCATGTCTTCATCCTAGACTTTATATGTGGTTCTGCTTTGAGGCCAGAGTTAGGAAGACTTACATCTAGCAATTGTTGAACACCATTTAAATAACCTGGTTTGAATCCATTGTCAGCACTAGCATACTTTTCGGATGCATGTATCTCCATTAATGCATCAATTAGCTTTGCATCTTCATCATTTGTCCAGGTATGCTTGCTCCGAGTAACTCCTCTCACTATATTTGAATCTGCCATGTCTACGTACAAATGCATAATTATACAATTAAAAATCATAATTCATGTAACTACAAATACAAATATAACAAGAAACATTAATAAGAAACAAATAAAGTGCATAAATAAACATTAATAAGAAACATCCTTGGTTCTACAAATAAAAAATACATAATTGTCAAACATAATTAAGAAACATTTTTGGCACGCTGCGCACGCATCGCAGTCCAACTATTAAACATTTCATTAGCAAGAAGGTCTCTACGATCGGTCCATTCTTGTGAGGGCTCGATCATAGAAATAACATTGTCATGGTCATTTGCAGGTTGTGTGTGATTTACTGGGATTTCGTTATCAAGAGGGTCTTTAATGTATGTTCCATCTAATGCTCCTAAGCAACCCTGAGTTAAAAGAAAACATTACTTACTAATTTATGTTAGCAAAAAATATCTTTAATAAAAAATGTGTTTGACTAACCTTAAACCATTTCCATCTTTCATCAGTTTCATTATCTGGCACTGGCACGGGTGACTTGTAGAGTTCTTTGTGTAATCGACATATAGCATTTAAGACTAACTTGAAATACCGACTTACAGTTTCCCCGGACCGATGAAATCTGTTGACTATTATCCTATTCTTTGCATTATGAGCAAGGGTATGTAAAAACATAGCAACTTGCTCATCGACTAGCATGTTTTTACTATTCTTTAGTCCCCCTCTAGTTTCTAGCATATCACAAAGTGTTGTAAATGCATGTATATTCATTCTTATGTTAACAACACTCGTAACATCACTTTCATAAACCATCCTCACCATGTTTTCACGCCTATTATGGTAACTCATTAAATATTTTGTACGTAAAGTCATTGACTCAATCGACTGACGCAAATGATAAGTACACAACATCCACCAACGAATCGTAACATAAATGACATAAAATGCACCTATGGCAACTATTCTTTGTCTGGAAGGTGATCTTGCCATCTACACATAAAAATATAAGAAAATTCAAGAAAAGCAAATAACTCCAAAATATAATCCAAATATTAGCAACAAAGTGATTGAACATCCAAGATTACATCAATATATATGTTATTTTGGATGAAATTGAACATCCAAGTTTCCATGTGAGTTACAAGTCAATGTTATACAAGATGACCTTCTTTTGAAAAAATTCAATTCTTTGCAGCAAAGTTGAAGCTAATTTTTGGCCTCAAAATCGCATACAGACCCTGTTTAAACTCACTTGATTTCACCTCCACACAGTCACATATTGCCTACAGTTCCCATTCTTCATGAAAAAACACACCAAAAAGGAATCTCTCTATCACTGGCATGCATACAATTTACTCGTTTATGCCAAATCAATCAAACTTCTTAATTTGCATAAAACAGCTAAAATCAACGACCTAATCAACCAGAAGCAGAGAAAACACATTCGCAAACAGTAAACAGGTAGGTATCATAACATTGTTAACCTTGTAGAGTCTAACCTTTTTGTATAAGCTGTTGATCAATGTATTTCTGTTAAACATTGTTTAGATAGTTTATTTTCATGTAATTTCTTTTAAACGAATTTACTGCTTTTTAGTCTAAGTCTGGGCCATCGAAACTATAGTTTCGAGTGAGATTTGTTCACTCGAAACTAGTAGTTTCGATCGATAGTAGTTTCGACAGGCACTTTTTCCACTTGTAAATGTTCACTCGAAACTAGTAGTTTCGAGGAACATAGTTTCGATACCTGTGAAACTACTATAAATAGCCTAGTTAGAGAATTTCTAGGGTGTGAGTTGCGGCTGTAACCCTGAATTCTCTCTTTCAGATTTGTTTTTGAATCAATACAATTTGCATTCGTTTAATGCTTGTTCTTACACTTTCACATATTATTTGCATTGATTCTTAGTGTGTTTGGCTGTCTTCTTCACCAAGTCTGTCTCTAATCCTCTGTTACAACACCATACATACAGATTCCGCCTGTGTGTGTGGGTAATCGATCACTTTCGTGATTTCCGACTGAAATCTGGACCTACAAACCTAACGAATCTGAATGCCGATTAATTCGATTTCTAAGCCCTAAATCAGACGAACAGATGACAGGATCTTAAATAAACATCAAATCGATCAACATAGGGCAAAATTAGGGTTTGTAGATGGAAGTTTGAGGAATTTGGTTTACCTGAACAATGTATTGACGAACGCCGGAGAAGAGAGGTGACTGCGGATTGAAATCGCCGGAGAAGAGAGGTGACAGCAGGGAGAGGCGTGAGAGAAATCAGACGAACAGATGACAGGATCTTAAATAAACATCAAATCGATCAACATAGGGCAAAATTAGGGTTTGTAGATGGAAGTTTGAGGATTTTGGTTTACCTGAACAATGTATTGACGAACGCCGGAGAAGAGAGGTGACTGCGGATTGAAATCGCCGGAGAAGAGAGGTGACAGCAGGGAGAGGCGTGAGAGAATTGGTCTGGAGAAATGAAACCCTAGAAATCCAATTCTCCGCTTTTTTTAGAGAAACAAAATCAGAGAAATGGAAATGGTTTATTTCCATTTCTCACCTCTTTCTTTCATAAACAAACAAGAGAATTCTTTTCAATTCCATTTCTCACCCCTCAATTCCCTCTACCAAACACCCCCTTAGTATTTTTAAAATTTTAAAATATGGTTAGATTTAATAAATAATTGCAACTTGATTTCAACCAATCATAAAGAAAAGACGAAAACAATAATGTAAAATGACAACTGATTACCGTGTCTTTTCTTACTTTCTATTCTCTATGAATGGCATTTAATGATTAGAAGTATAAACTAATAAATAATACGAGACAACTTTCAATGTGGTGTAATAGTACGAAGTCTGAATTTCTTTAAAAAGGACTCAGGTTCTATCCCTACAGGCATCACTTTAGGAAGGGGCATGGTGACTCAATAAAGGAATACCGAGATCTTTGTGATCTCCGGTTCGATCCCGAGGGCGTCCGGGTTTTATCATCGGTGGGTCTTCAAGCGGGTGGGTTTTTCCCAGAACTGGAGATAACTTGGGGCGCTTAAGGGCTCCGTAAGGCTAGGTTGGGCCAGCTGGCAGTGACCTTTTGCCAATGGGTCACCCCGTACGAAGTACCTAGACAATTCTCTGTTTGTTGGCCGTTCAAAAAAAAATACGCATGCTTATAAAAAAATAGTTTTGCTGTTATTATTCTAACAAATTCAATCTAACCATGAACTCTCCATATTCTAAGAAGTATGTATATATATCGAGCCTTGAGTTGGGAAGTGGAGGATCTTCTTATATGAATAATCTCTCGTAAGGAATTCTATATATGACTACATATATACATTTATACTTGTATATTCATATGCTTATAATCTAAGACACCAACTAGAGTGTAGGAGTGCCATTGTGGGTCCTTTAACGGGTTTTTTTAAACATCTTAAAACGGGAAGTCTTATAGTTGACATAAAACATGTAAACATAATTCTTAAACTAGAAAATCAGAATATCTATTACAGTGGAAGATTTGTTCAAAACATTCAAAATCCATAATGAATTAAAACTTTAACATCTTTGTACTAGAACTATCGTGATAAGGAAATACCAGTCTTCAAAAAGAGCAACCAATTGATCCATGTTATTCGAACTCTAGCAACTCCTTTGATCTATCATTATTTTAACCTGATGTGTATACTAAAAGTCAGATATACTAAGTGAATTCTATATTTACCTTCATAGTCATAAACTTTACCTTTCTTTAGTTCTCTTTTATATAATATATAATATGTATACATTTGAAAACTCTTACAGTCACTTTCAACACTGTCACTTTCATTTACTGTTAAACTGTCACTTTTCATTTATCAGTGTTCCTTTATAAAAATATAAGGTTAATTCATTAATATTGTCATACATGTCTTGGACCAATATCATTAAGATACGGTCCCTTTGGTGCTTGCACAAAGCAAGACTCCTTTCACTGTCGGTGCTTGCATTAAGCAAGACTTCTATCGTTGCTTGGAATAAATCCAAGACTCATGTCATGCTTTGATGAATCCAAGACTCATGTCAATGCTTGGCGAGGCTAAGACTACTGTCAATGCTTGAACGAACCCAAGACTCTTGTCATGCTTGGACGAACCCAAGACTCCTGTCAATGCTTGGAACGAATCCAAGACTTCTATCAATACTTGGACGATTCCAAGACTTGTGTCAATGCTTGGACGAATCCAAGACTCCTGTTAGTTTTTGAAAGACTTTTATCGGTGCTCGCAAGAAGCAAGACTTCTATCACTATAAGTAACTATATCGTTACACTATCATTCATACATAACAATTAAGCTTTACACATAAACATTCAAGTAGCACATAGTAACACATAAGTATTTAACACAACATCCGTCACTATCCATCAATATTATAATTATATTGTGTTCATTTTTAAGTTTATTCATTTACTTTCTGTCATTTGTGTCATAAAACATTTGCCATTTAAAATCTGCCTTTATCTTTCTTTAACTTTCATAAACAAATGTTTTCTTTCAAAGTATACACATCAGCCCAAAAACTTATAAAACGTGCAATAGAAACTCACCAGTACTGCTATCATTATCCAACTATCAAATTGTCGGGCTAGGCGGGTTGTTACGTGATCTATATGAAATCAACATGTGAAATCTATCAACTTAGCAGGTGTCGCCTATAGTGTCGCCAGACACTAGTGTCGTCGGTGACAGTGTCGCCATAACTTACGTTATTGACTTGTTGTGAGGCCCCAAACCCGGGAGGCCTCACTTACTGGATTTACTCACCGACACATAGCACTTAAACATAAGACATACATTATCACAGTGGAAACGATTTAAAATCTCAACATACGCAGCGGAAACATAACATGTCTAAACAACTGAAACTTGTCAAATACAATTGAAACTTGTCTTAATCAACATAATCAAAAGAAACATAAACAAGATGCCAGATGCTGATCTTCAGGTAACTCTTCTCGCCAAGCCAAGCATCCACTCCCATATACTGCCACCTACACTTAACTGATGTGCATACTAAAAATCAGCAACGCTGAGTGAGTTCTAACGTTTACTTTAAATCAATTATACAAAAGATTTACTAAAACATATATACTGCCAATAAGGCTAAACTTTACATACTTTACCTTTTAAACAGTTTAAAACATATAATAAACCGTCAATTCCCTTGTCACTACTGTACCGCCCCCATGGTCAACGACCATGAACCGACGAGTACCTGGTCAATGCCCCCATGATCAACGACCATGAACCGACAATACCGCTTATCCGTCAATTCTCTTGTCACTACTGTACCGCCCCCATGGTCAACGACCATGAACCGACGAGTACCTGGTCAATGCCCCCATGATCAACGACCATGAACCGACAATACCCTGGTCAATGCCCCCATGATCAACGACCATGAACCGACAATACCGCTTAACACTACGGGGAGGTTGCGTGGACCTCCCGAGCGACGGCCGTCACTCATCCCAGTTGTACAACCGTTAACGAACCCAAAGGTTCTTACTAATGGGTAGAACCCATATCTGACATCTTGTACAAGTAACATCTGTCCCAAGGACCTTTATAGCTGGTACACATTCCCGAAAGAAAACTGTTCACTTTACTGTTCATAAAACTTTCTGTAAATCTTGTTCATAACTTAACATGTATTATGCATTTGTTTATGTATATAAAAATATAGTAAACGCTTGCCATAAATACCTTTGCTTTTACTGAAATATATCTTAACACATATATCATGCCTTTGTTTATGTATATCAAAATATAGTAAACACTTGCCAAATGATATATCTTGCTTACTTGAAAATACTATCACATATATTATGCTTTACTAAACATAGCTTAGCACATATACCATGCCTTTGTTTATGTATAATAAATATAGTAAACGCTTGCCAAATGATATATCTTGCTTACTTGAAAATACTAACACATATATTATGCCTTTGTTTATGTATAATAAATATAGTAAACGCTTGCCAAATAATATATCTTGCTTTACTGAAAACATACTAGCACTTATATTATGCCTTTGTTTATGTATATGTAAAATATAATAAACGTTTGCCAATAATATAATCATACTTTACAAAAATGTACTTTTGCCTCTTTTAAACTTTTCACTAAAACATAGCTTTTCCCTTCAGTTTATAATATATAAAATATAATAAACGCTTTACACTAAGTATGCACACCACCCCTAAAGAAGGCAAAAAGGGGATTAGAACTCACCTGGTATCTTAGCTGCAATTGTCTACTGTATCTCACACAATCTGAACAATCATGACAATTGACACGTATCAGACTTAACTCAACGCTAAATGGTCTAATCATTCTGATTTAGGCGACTATACTGACTTTACCAGCCTGATGCCTGCGCACTTAGCAAGTGCGCAGACCCTGCTTCCTGCGCACTTAGCAAGTGCGTAGGTTCCTCTTCCTGCGCACTTAGCAAGTGCGCAGGACCTGCTCTGTGCGCACTTGATAAGTACGCACGACCTCTCTTCGCCAAAAACCCTAACTTTCGCACTCGGGTCTGATCACTTCAAGATCCCGAACCTGTTTGCATTCAAAACGTTCGTTTTCCATTAAGGAACTCAAATCTATGCTCATCTTTCAGTTTCATCCATTCAAACATAACCTTTTCACCCAAAACCCGAAAAACCCAAAAACGAACAAAAACTCAGATCTAGGAGAATCGGTTACCTGTAATCACTTCCTTTTCGTTGCTAAACACTCAAGAGACTCTTGCTAATGATCCTTGAAGCTCTAATCCGAAAACCGGGACTTTCTCTCTCTAGGCTCTCTCTCACTCTCTCTCTAGGCTCTCTCTAAGTGAGGGTTTTGGGCTAGTCTTAAGGCTTATAAGGGCCCAAACCCTTGCCTCTTTCGGCCCATACCCCCCGCCCCAAGCCCGCTTCCCTTTTTCTTATTTAAAATTTTTAATTCTCGTAAATTCTTTCGCGCCATAAAACTCAGGATGTTACACTTGTGTCGTCTACCATAGTGTCGCCATTTCCTTTGAGCCGACACTGTCAGTGTCACCACAAGTTAGGGTATATTCTCCTTCGTCCCTGGCTAGTGTCGCTACCCAGTGTCACCTCAATAAGTGACTTCTCGAACAAGCTCGTTTTTTTATCCAAAGTTGATACTTTTTACATTCAAATCGTTTGTTTACCTCCCATGAATTTAGATCTAAGGTACTTAGTCCATTTTACATGTAAAAATTCGATGTGTAAGTATAAAACCCAAAACAAACAGAAACCCAGATATAAGGACGATTTCTAACATGGATTCTCGTGTTCTTTCTTCTCTAAGCTTCAACAACGACTCAACAATGATCTAAGAGCAAGATGGAGGCCTTGGATGGTGATTCTAGAGCTTTATCTCTCTTTCTCTCTCTAATGGTTTTTGGTGAAATGTGATGGAATGAATGCTCGAGGGAGGTGGACGCTAGGGTTTGTAGCCCCCTCCCCCTCCTTTTTTCCTTCTTTCACAGTTGTACCCGAATGGCCCTCGACCTCCTTATTCTTTTTTATTTATGAGCCCCGCTTATTAAGCTGTCATTATTTTTTGGATGTTACATTTTTAGTGATTGTAGTTATACTATTGGCTTGGAGAGACGGGGAACAACTACACCAACATCAGATGACTCTTAACCGGAGGAATCTCCTGCATGGCAAGTTTGTGCTAGATTTTACTTCAACAATAGTAAAAAGTTATTTTTTATCTGTCGTATGATGAGCCAATTTCATATATACCCTACAAAGTTGGAAAATATCATATATACCTAACCAAAATTAAAAATGTCATAATACCTTTATAAACATGTAAAAATATCATATATACTCATTTCGTGCCATACTTAGACATTTGTTGTATGATATCCAGGAAGGGAAGATTGACATGGATTTGGCTTAATAGCTCGATGTATTTCTCATATTGTTCGTCAGTCTTCTGCTTTACTAATCTTCCTGGGTATGGTATGTGAGAATGGAACGCTCTTTTTATCAGAATTTTCGGAGGAGTATCCACTGGAGCAGGAGGTGGGATCACATTTGATTGTGATCCTTGAGTAGTTGTTTCTACGATGTGTGGACGAAGTGGTACATTTATGTATTTATGTTCAAAATATTTAAATACTCTTTTAATAATTAAAAAAAAATAACTTATAAACTATGTGATTGTTTGAGAATGATCACGGTTATCAAATAAAAAACTAGTTATTATTTAAACATTTCCATACATATATACATATCAAAATTTTGTATGTGACATTGTATATTTATTATTAACTAAACAAAAGAGGGAAACTTGTTTGTCTGTTTTTAAGCAACTAGTTTAAACCTTTTAAGGCATGACATTTATGATTTAAAAAACTGAAAGTGACCATGTAACGACGATTTGTGTTGAATATTGGCTATCGACCAAAACATATGCCCCATCATATTCTATTCATGTCATCACAACTTGTACATAACCAATAATTTTGCAACTTGGAACCGTTCATTTTTCAAACCTTGTTTATTATTCATTTTGGGTTAATACGAAAACCTCACATGATCCATAAATATCTTGATAACCTATGTCATCAAATAGATCAATCATAATATAACGGTAAAACCTATCGTTACTTAAAAAGCTTGTGACTTAAAACTCGTTTGAAAAAAACACCAACTTCAAATCATTCGTTTGTAAACAAGCAAAGCTGAGCTAACGAGTCGAGCATGAGCTAAGTTAAGTTTGCTCTTTTGGCTCGTTTATATTTAGCCCAAAATTTCAATTAGAACTCAAATAGTAGTCTATACTGAGGTTCATTATCTAAAATTACATTATTGCGTGAAAAAAAAAATCATTTTAATTTTTTCATTAATGATTCATTTTTCTTAAATTTTGCACTTCTTACCTACAAATACATATATTGATAAAAATCATCAAACTAATTTTTCATGTGTTTTTAAGTTTTAACCGTTATGTGTAGGTAAATATAAATTACACATGTTTAGATTTTATGTATAAACAATTTTTTTTTTCATTTTTCTTAAAACTTGCCTTTACCGCCAACCACTTCTCCCCCCCAACTTTGGTTAAATAGCAAAACTCACCCATACACTTTGTAAAGTTTAACTTTGATCCCCTCAAGTTTTTCGAGTTTCGATTTTACCCCTATAGTATATATAATCTAATTTTTTATAAAAAAAATTCGCGTTTGTTTGTTTTTTTTTCTTACGTCCTGGTGTAAATTTTGTTAAAAATGGAGTCGTATTCAAAATAGAGTATTTTTAGCGTCGTCACCGTTATCTAACTGTTTTTTATCTATGTTTTGACCTCCAGAACCGAGTCGCTGTAATTTCATACGTTTCTTTTTGTGTTTAGCCATGCTAATGTAACCGCCTCAACCGATTGAAATCTGACTACCGCCACGGAGCAAAATTTATTTTATCATGTTTTTTTTGTGCTTAACCACGTTACTGTAATCACCTCGACCGTTTAAGTTCCGGTTCCCACCGTGAAACGCGAGGTGCAACTTCTAGTTCTATATAACACATCTTAGTCGGTTAATCGAGTTTTTTATTTTAAAATAATTTTGATGGGTTTAAAATAATTTTGATGGGTGACAAAAAGTTATAGCAATTGTTTATTCCTTTTCTCATTATTTTTTACAGAGTAATGTGACATTTTCATCCTTGTGGTTTGACTATTTTAGTCAGTTTAATCCAAAAACTTTATTTTTAGCTTTTTTGTCCCTGAGTTTTCAAAATCTAGCCATGAATAGAATATGATGTGGCATATGTTTTGGTCCCTGAGTTTTCAAAAACTATTTTAGCCAGTTTAATCCAAAAAGTGACTAATTTCGTCTATATTTTAACGTTAAATCAAGGATCGGTTTGAACTTCATAGGTTAAAATCTAACTAAATTACCCATGATTTAACCAAAATTGAAACATACCTACAAGATAAAATAAAATTCAACTTGTAGAATGTTTAAAAATGTTATACAATAATGTCCGACTTTAGAATCATTTCATGATATGATAACCTTGTCTCGCGTGATCTAAAAGCTTTCAGGAAATGGAAGTTGTAAGAATAATTTCTTGTTTCAGTAGAGGTTTAGTGGTCTGAGAATCTAGACAAGTGGGTTTGGGTTATGAAAATGGAAAAAGAATTCTCAGTGAAAGCGGTTAGGAAATATATTGTATATGCTATTGCAAGGTGGTTGGACTTGGATTTTCCGACTTCAAGAAAACCGAGCGATATGATCTCTTGGTGGTTCGGCCGGTATGGGTAAGGCAAAGAAAGGGGTGATCGATGCCATTTGTCATGACGACTTGGTGGGTGTTTTGGAGTTTTCGAAATGATATTGTATACGGCAACCGTAATACGCGAAGGAAACCATATTTGATTCTAACAATAATTATTCATACTTGTGGTTTTTTAATAGAAATCGTAAGGTGAACATTAGTTGTGTTGTTTGGTTATAAAACCCCACTATGTTCACGTAATGTCTCTTTTACCCCCGCTAATTTCTTGTTAGGTTTTTTTATATTAATTCAGATGTTTACAAAAATAAAAAAGCTTTACGGAATCGGGTTGGGATACTATTCAAAATATAACCGAGTTGTTTGGAGTTTTCCAAAATGTGACTATTCTTTAGTGCTTAACCAACTTTTTTTAATGTGAAAAATGATAAAATCGATGAAAAAAAAATATAAAAAAATTAAAGAGATGTATCTCGTCACATTGAAACCAACGTAAATTTTACTGAGGATAAATCTTTAAAAATATAATAAATGGCATTTAAAATTTGTTAGAAACATAAAAATATAAACATGTTATTGAATTTCAAGTTGGTTTTAGGTGAGTTTAGAATATAGTCAGGTAATGACATCCTAATGGTTAATTTCTACGACATAAGGTCATAAACATGCGTACCTAATACTCGTGTCGTGTGGAAACCCAATACTCATATGAAAACCAACAAACCAAAAATGTAATAAGTAACAATTACTCAAAGAGTACGATGTTTAGTTTTACAAACAAGTATGAGGATGAGATTACCAAAATCCATCTCTACTTGCTCATTGTTATCACTACTCAATAGCTATTAGCTAACAAAATGTTAGTTATAGGTTAAAAATGATTGAAAAATAAAATAAAGAAACATTATATTCTCTCTTTTCATCTATTCTTTTGATTTTATCATGTATAGTTGTCTTCGTGCTACATTTAAGCTAAATTTATGTTGTATAGTCGACTTAATTGTGTTTGTGATATGAACAGTTTTATCTAACCGGATTACAGTCTAAGAAGTTGAATCAGCCACATGTACTACGGATGTCAAAAATCGTTGAAACTGACTGAAACGTCTAAACCAAGTTAAATCAGACAGGTTAAGAAAAATACGGGTTGGTTTACATTTGGATCCGACAAGACAATGTTAACGAATAAAAAACTAACAGATGACTTGCTTTTAATTTAACAATTTAAAAAAATAACTTTTTACTAGAGATTAAAAGCATTTGGATTGTGACACAAAAGACTAACTTATATAACAAAAAATTGAAATTTAACTTCATTGCACCAAAAACAGATAAGATGATTAAATTAAACACTAGTGATTGATGTCTAACAAAATTCTCAATAGCACAAAACATCAAATATGCAGTCAAAACAAAACAAAAGCTACACCAGTTACCAAAACATAAACTCCAAACCAGTGCCTAAACAATTGCATTGGCAGCACTTGCAATTCTAGGCCACAAATCAGCACATTCCTTTCCAATTGGTCCAGTTATCGCAGATCCTGTATAAAATAAAGTATTCAAAACAAACTCAACTTTCGTATAACACAATATATCTTATTCTTATTAATAAAAACAGCTAATAAAGCTGTAAGCGTTTATAACTTATAAGCTAAATTATCTTTATTAGATCCTTTTGATTAGTTAAGAGATAAGTCATAACCCTAATTGACATCCAAATGCAGCAGTTATAAAGTTTTACCTTTCATTTCACCCTTAGGATTGACGATAACACCAGCATTATCTGCGCAAGAAAAGGAAAAGAATTTAGAGGTAGTTCTATCGTATTGTATGGAAAGCTACAAAGACATGGTAGACTTGTCTCATGTCAACGAGAAGTATCATACATAAAATTATACCAATGTATGCTTAATAAAAAAAGGTTTCGTTTTTAAAGATTGTTTCATTGTTCACAGATATAACAAAGAGAGCCAAATTAATATAAAAATGTTGATGCAGAAAAGATACAGCTTCTATTAAAACAGAAATGTCTATCGACGATATTCTTTGGTTTTGGTACATAACAATAGGAATAGAGCTACTTTACAAATAGGGCTAATTACTTCGCACCTGACTGTGATAGCCCTCTCGAGATCAGAAAAATAGGCGGACGACTTATAGTATAGGTCGGATGTTTTCGAACGGGTCGTAATCTAGGAAGAGCTAGACACGATGTCGGGAGTCACTTTACAAACTGAAGAATTTATATGACAAATCTGGATTCAACGATGATAAGAACACACTGTTGACTATCAGTATGCATCCATCAAAATCACTACAATAGTATTCTAAAAACATCACCAATGGCAGTTAAAATGAACACAAAGCTACTGTTTCTGCCTATTCTTTGTTTTGTAGTTATAAACTAGTACTTTTAGAAACTTTGAAGTGAAAATTAACTCTAACAGAACTCAAAAGGGTAACACCACCCTATTAATTGGTCAAAATTGCTTATACATTCAAAACTAGGCAAATACAGTAATATGAATTTGTTGTATGTACAAATTCATAACACTATAGAATCAATCTATAAAAACTCTATTTAACTTTCAATCTAAGCAATTACAGTAATATGAATTTGTATATACCACAGTTATAAAATCAATATACTAAAACAAATCAGAAACGCAATCCAATAATTATAAATTAAGAACTACAATATATATAAAAAACAAATAGCTAATAAAAAATGAAATCAGAAATTAGACCTTCAAAGTACATGAAGACACCATCCTTTCGGCGCCAGGGTTTGCGTTGACGAACAATCACAGCAGGCATAACCTTCTTCCTGAGATCCGGCTTCCCTTTCTTCACCGTAGCCATAACCATATCTCCGACGCAAGCCGACGGAAGACGGTTAAGCCGTCCCTTGATCCCCTTCACTGAGATGATGTACAGGTTCTTAGCGCCGGTGTTGTCAGCGCAGTTGACTGTTGCCGCCACCGGAAGACCCAGCGACATCCGAAACTTGTTCCCGGCGGAACCTCCGCGACCTGAAGAACAATAAACAAGCAATTGATATTATAACTTAGATCAAACATGCTCTGATTCAAAATCAAAAGAAGAAAAAAGGAATGGAGTGGTGATGAAATGTTATCAAACCTCGCTTCGACATGGTTGATCTCTTCAGAAGCTCTGAATGGAGGCGGAATGAACTAAGAATTAGGGTTTTATATAAGTTAGGTGATTCTGATTTAGGGCATGGTAGGTTTGGGCCGTCAAATGATAATTGGGCCGGTTGAGCAGATATATCTAATCGGTTGGGGTTGGGCGTTTATATGGTTAAATGTTCTTCATTTTAATACCAAATTACAGATCTAGACTAAGCCTGCTTAAAAAGCTCGCGGCGTCTTGTAGCTCGCTCAATTTTTTTTGAAAAAGGTTCGGTTAAAAACGAAGCGAGCACGAGCTAGGGTAGGCTCGGCATGTGGCTAGCTCGATAATTGGCTCGGTGGCCCGTTCTTGGCTCCCTCGTTTAGCTTGTTTAAAAATAAGATTATTAATAATAATCATAATAATAAATAATTGAAAAAACTTATACATGTAATATTTTGAATCTACCTCGGCGTCTCTCGATCTTTTAAAAAAAATAACAATAAACTTACAACCTTAATACTATTTTATTAGTTCTAATAACGTTTTTTTTGTTTCCATGTATATATCAAAATGTCCAAAAATACAAAAATAAAAAAATAAGTTTTTTTTAATTATCGAGCCGGCTCGAGCTTTCACGAGCTGAGCTCAAACTCAACTTTTCAGCTCGTTAAAATTTTCGAGTTGAGCCCCCTCAGCTCGGCTCGTTTACAACCCTAATCTGAATTACACCAAATGGTTCCTTAATATATTTTTTTGACATGAATAATGCATCCACAATGAGAAGCTTGTCCCCCCTCCCCCTTCTCTCATATAATTTGTTTTCATACGTTTTTTATAGTAAAAATGTCTCTCATTGTTCTCTCCCCTCAGCCCTATCTCTTCCTTCTCTCTTCTACGTAACTCAAAAAAATACCTCAAAAACATGCATTAGAGAAGCGGACAAATAAATCTTAGTATCATTCATATTTTAGGTTATCATTGAGTACGTGGACAAGCGGTATCAAAGTGTGTAGTGTGATTTGTACACAACAAAACAAACAAATATTGAATGTAACGTGTTTTGTACATAACAAATTTACCTTTCACATATATCATATACAAAAGGTAAACAATATATGGTGTAAGATGTACAGCAAGAAACTTTTTCGGTATAAATCACCTCCTATATTAAAAGTATGTATTTCTAGTGGAATGTATAATCGTATAACAATAAGGAAAATACATCATTTATCACCAGGATGTCCCCATAAGGATATCTTCTGTTATATTTGATCCCGCCTTTAGACAAACGATCTTTAAAGAGTTTAAGTCGAACACCCCTTTAGTCAACTTTCGAAAGCAAACATTCTGCATTTCATCTTTGGATGCATAGAACTTGTATAAGCCTACACTTTTCACACAGTTACAATCCACATAAAACGGTTAATCTATTTGCATGAAACCAGGTAAAAGGAAAGGTGGTGAAGATGAAGTCCAAATTTATAAAAACCCGACTAAAACTACCAACAGGCTTATGGATCTCCTTGGTACAAACAAGACGCGCGTACAAACATAACTTAAAACAACCTATCTTTAACTTGTCATACTAAGAGCCTAAGATAGATACAAAACATGATACATGTTTAAACAGAGTGCGGTCTCATGGTGGCGATAACCTTCAAAACAGATATTGAATTATTTCATGCATATCTTCTTTTTCTTAATCCTGCAATATAACAAATAAAAAAAAACTTAAGTACAAATTAATTAAAAAAAATCAACCTTAACAACTTTCAAGGATGTTTCCCGGCGCATTCACCCTTATTGAGCAAATCGCTACCTTATTTGGCCCAAAAGTACTATAGTCGAATAAATGATTTTAAGGGCCGTTTGGATGTGCGTTTCAAAAGTGAATATGTGATTTTGAATAACCATAATCAGATTATCAACTTTAACAAAAGTAAGGTGTTGAATATCGTTTTACAATCCGTTGTTTCAAGTGTTTGGCAAATTCTAATTATTCAAATATAAAAAAATAAAAGACGTACGTTTGATGTTTCTGCAGAACCTGCTACCACATCGGCACCTAAATGCCTTCACAGGATGTTCTTCATCATCAAAATCAATACCATAATCCTGTATGGATGTCAGATATTCTAGTTTAACAATGGTAATTATTACAGATACAAGCACAATATTAATATATTATGATACGAATTCAGGAAGGCCAGGTCCAAATCCGGTGGGGCTTTCTACTGGGTCAAAGAGGTTATTTACTATGCCTATTATTAGCTGGAAGATGGAAGGATGAGGGGCTGTCCCTATGCCTAATTTCAAAGAGCAGTTACTAAATTTCAGCAGTTATATTAAGCAGGCCTTTATGTTCATTAGCTTCAGTCTTGTTTTTTATTATCAAAGTATTAGTATTGTGTAATTGGAGACATTGCCCCTCTCGAATCGGGCCAACTATCCCTGTTCTTGTTTAATTTAAGCAATCAAATTTCAAGTTTCTATCATATTATGCAAGTACAATAGTAAAAAAAGATTTTCAGGCCACAATTTTCAACTTCTTAATAATTAACTAGTGTCACATATGAACGGTGTCCGAAATAAATGAAATAATCTAGTTTTCTAATATTATCTAACTCACCCATGTTAACTCTTCTAGGGCTTTCACCTTTCTTGTAGTGAAAAAGGCAAGCTGCACATCATGAAAAAATGTTATAATTCAATTATATACATACAAATTTATAAAAAAAAAACATTAAAAAGTGTATCAAGTTACATACATGATAGTAGTGATGATCAGGATTCTCAACTTCCACTGGAATCTCCACCAAATTCGAGTCAAAACACCTAACAAAATAAAATAATAAGAAAGACGTGATTATCATCAGGAACGAACTACTAAATGATCAGAAATAAAATCTAACTGTACCAACTTACCTGTGATTGATAAATCTAGCCACAATTCCATAATAAGTGGCATCCAAACAAAGGGCTTCTTCATCTTTCAATTCACTCTCTGCACCCCAATCAGCATCAAGCAACACTGGATAAGCGTGTTCGTCTTTGTTTGAACTTTTTGAAATTCGATCATATAATTCTGCATTTGTTAATACTTCTCCCACATATTCACAAACAAATGCACCTTTAGGCAAGTCCTCAAGGGTACGGAGGCCCCACCCTTTTCCTCTGGGTGTCATAAACACCTACAAGGGAAGAGAGACCAAAAGATAATTTCTTATAGATACAATATGTAAAAAAAACATAAACTAAAGCATTCAAATCGACGGGCCATTTCAACCCATTTGTTGATGAATTGGTCGATTCAGGTTATGTTTTACCTTTAACAAGTCAAACAGAATGAACAAGCTAGAAGGGAAACGGGTCAAAAGTCACCCAAAGTGTTTTGATACGCAAAACCTTCTAAATTAGTTTATTAAACAAAAATAAATTGATGTTCAAATTATATAATGATTGTACATAATATTTTACTAGCTAACTAACATTCCCCCCGTCCCAAAATTATCGTCCACGTTTTTATTTGTCCCAAATAATGGTCTACTTTCAAACAGGGATAGTTATAATATACTAGTTTTCCCATTTTACCCTTAAATGCTTAATCTCTTACTATTAAATTTGCAAGATTTCCATGTCAATTGGTATTTTAAATGCATTACTCGTAAAATTGGCCTTCTTCTAATTAAAATAATGCGTTAAATGTACATATCTTAAGTTGTCTTTTAGTTTTTGGGCAATTATTTTGGGAAACCGGGGGGGGGGGTGATAAAAAAGATTGAAAAAAAGTGCTACGGATCAACCCAACCCACCTATTTTGAGACGTACCTGATTTAACCTGTTACCTGACCCACCCAATTTGCCACCTCTAGTGATGAGCAGGTTTATCCACCCCAACCCAATAACCAAAGCAGTGTGATGTATAATTCCAATTTTGAAAGTACTTTACCTGCAATTTACGTTGAATACCACGTTGTACTACTCGATTGCCACACTGTTTATTACACCCGCATTTCAACCAACATTCCTTAATAAAACTCCTAACTGAATGACCTTTGCATGACTCAACAGTCTCCCCGTTCTTTGATCTCTGTAGGGGACATTCCTTACAGTAAAACAAACAATGTTTTTGCGGGTCCCGATTCATTTTTATACACTCATCTATAAGATCCGCTTTAACAAGGCCCTCTTGTGTATATGCAAGTTCACCTCCTGATTGCAGTGCACAAGCACAGGCCGTTGCTGATGTTAGACAATCTCCAAAACAAGCGGAACAACAATTGTCGTCCCCAATTCTAGCAAGTGAAAAGTTAACATAAGCATTCTGGAAAACCGCATTTCCGGGAATGTAATGGAATGCAGGAGGACATTCGGTGTTGACTTCATTGACCAATGAAATTATTACTGATTCTTGTCCTTTAGCTATGTCATTGATATCATGAAGAGACCTTATGTCATCAAAAGTTGATTGATCACTGGGCACAACCACCAAACTTTGTGGCTCGGGATCTTGAAAACCATTCTGGTCAATGTGTTGTTCAACTGAGCCATGGGCACTAACAGCGGTTGCACCTTTTTCCAATGGCTCAGCGTGTTCAACTGACCCAGTGGTACCAACATTGGCTGCACCATTTTCCAATGGCTCAGCGTGTTCAACTGAGCCACTGGCACTAACACCGGCTGCACCATTTTCCAATGGCTCAGCGTGTTCAACTGAGCCATTGGTACTAACATCAGCTGCACCATTTTCCAATGGCTCAGCGTGTTCAACTGAGCCATTGGCACTAACATCGGCTGCACCTTTTTCCAATGGCTCAGCGGGTGATGTGGAGTCGGGTTCAGGTTCAGTATCCAGCAGGGAATCACATATATCGTTCAAAAGTTTCTTCATGGAAAAGTTTGAGTCGAGGACTTTGTATGATTTAAGGCATTTATCTTCCATTTTTTCTAATAAAGTATCCACATTGGTAACAGAAAAGTTAGGGTTTTTTATAGAGTTGCAGGTTAAAGAAATCTTGATTTCCCCTGAGGATGAAGAAGCAATGTCTAATTCTGCTGTTGATTTATCTGGGATTGTTGCAAGCTCACTTCCACTTCTTTCATTTGATGAAGCTAAAACATTGCTGTTTGAACCTTTGTTAGCTTCTCTAGGCAAATTGTTTCCAGTTGAAGAAACTCCGTTGATCAATGATTCTATCAAGTTTTTAAGAAAAAACCTACATAAGTACCAAAAAAACGTGCAATATATGCTAAACGGTAAGTTACTCGTACCAAATAGCACCCATTTTAATCAAAACCATTTTTGACCCGTAACCCAGCCCGCCATTTTGCCACCTCTAACCTTATCAAAATAAAGAGAAAAAAACTACCTGGTCTATTAACTGAAAGAGGCGCCGAAAGAGGTAATATGTCATCTGTAGACTCGTCTTTGGGTTTTATTAATGAAAGATAGGTTTCTTTAGGCTTTGGCTCTTTAAACCGCACTCCATTTGATGACCTGCCAGAACTTGACCTTGACTCTTGATGACCCGTTTGAGGTAAAATCGGTTCTTTCCCTTTGTCTTTCAGATGCCTTGAACGGAGACCAGAATCAGGCACAAATTCATTTGTGACATCGGGTTGAGTGTCAGCTAAAACAGGTTGTTTTCCCTTGTTTCTACCTTGTAGTTGGGGTAAATCGGGCTCTCCAGTTGAAGTTTTAGCCCGTGCTTGAGACTGGGGTATAGCATATGGAAGATCATCAATTTCCAATTTCGGTTTTTTCAGTGGTGCTCCATGTGAATTAGGGCTCGAGCTGGTGCAAGATGGCCCGTCTTGGTGCCTTAACCGTAGCCGCTTTAAGGGGCGTTCTGGTTCTTCTGGAATTTGTGTTTCTTCTTCAACAACCTTCATTCGCTGAGGATTAAGAGTGGTGCAAAAAAACTTAGAAGCAATCAAACAATATGTCAAAAAAATTACTCTCCTAAATCAAAGAAGATACATACTTCAGCTTGCTCAAGTTTCTTTTTCTGTTCTGCTGCCTGAGAGATGACACCAAGCAGAAAGAAAGGGGAAAAAAAGCAATGTTAAATACGCATTTTACAAACTAAATGTGGCAATTTCGACCCATTTATTTATCAATGGATCGACTTGGGTTGTGTTTTATCTCAAACAGGTCAAATAAAAAACTAGCTAAAAGAGGACAGGTCCAATATAATGTAAGCAAAGTCTGTTTTTGATGCATATAACCCCCTAAACTGTTTTTATTTGAAGATATAGATTAAAACTGTTATAATATTGTATTCCTAGTCAAGATTAACACATTAAATATTTATAAACATTTAAAAAAAATGAGAAAAAAATGCTTGTGGGTCAGCCCAACCCGAACCTTTTTTCACAAATTACCGACCCGCCCAATTTGCCACCTCTACTACAAACACAACATCAACAAACTCAGTTCAGCCATGGGTAAAGTAATATCTACTTACTTCAGCTTCAGCACTATCATGCTTTTTCTTCTTTTCTGCAGCCTGAAATATAATACTAGTCAGGGGTATGAAGATAACAGAGAGATGTCGCAAATAGAAATAATGATAATTAAAAAGATGATGATATAAAAAAAAGAAAGAAATTACATACCTCTGCTTCCTCGCGGTCAAATATAGCATCTGCGAGCGCTCTATACTCTTCTGCTTCAATAGGTTCCCAGTTTTTATCGAAAATTTTCAAAAGATCCTTTAACACTGGTTTTGTTTTCTCTTCAGGAATCCCAATCACTCTCATAGCACGAAAGGCTTTTGCAACTCTTGGATTGGGAGCCATTACCAAATTTGCAGGTCTTCCTACAACAGATTCAGATTTTCAATTACATGTACACCTGCAAATATATAGACATGTGAGAAAGCATTATAATTACAGAAACAAAAAAGAGAAATGCAAGTTCTTATTGCCAACTACAATACAAATTGATCAAATGAATACCTAAAAACTGTACACCATTCAATTATTTCACAAACACAACAATGCAAGATAACTCCTATAATCAACAGCACAGCACAGAATAGGCTTATTTGATTAACTGTTATAACTTTCTTACTATTATGAACCATCACTTTAATTTCTTAAACTTGACTAGTCCAGCATGTTTCCGTAAGTTTCTATTAAAATAAACTAAACAGCATATCACCATGGTGTAAACAAACCCGACCTTAATGAGAAATTCTTTATACTTACGGATCATTAAAGTAATACACAGTTTACTTCTATTCTATGATTGAGGTATCCAAAGGGTAATTACTCAGTAACAATCAGCTTACTAAGTAAATCTCTTGTATATTAATTGAGACACAAAAACCTGGAAAAAAAATAAGAAAATATACTTATAAATTATAAATTTGACACATACTTTAACACGCATGCAGAACGTATTTTGTGTCAAACTCAGTTTCATCTTCAAAATGTCAAGAACAGAAGGTTCAATTTGATTGCTTAATAGAAATTCAGAAGAGAAAATCACTAAAGTAGCGATTTTCCTGGGTGCCCTATAGCCATGTCAGAGACCAATTACGTCTATAGCCATGACATAGACAACCATGAAATCATACATCACCCTTTGTTCATGTATCAAACCTTAATCACATAAATGTGTACGTAAATGTCTGTTCTATGCGATCAAAACTTGTGTATCACCCTTTTGCTCAAGTAATATCAGATATATTCATTACCTACCCGGTTGGGAATTGAATATCTTTATTGGTACAAAAGCCTTCCTTTGTTCTATAAAAGGCGTGAATCAGATAGACAATCTCAACGTTTAAACCTATATAAGTTAAAAGCGTGCACCCACCCACACACACACACACACACATATATATATATATAGAGAGAGAGAGAGACTATTATGCATAGAAGGCTTGTTATAGAGCGAACAGAATGAATACAAGACATGAAAGCCACTTAAGTAATATCGGATCACAATATTAATCTCTACTCGTGGTTGGTTTGTAATGTTTGGATCAACTACTCATGGCAAATGAAATGCTCTAGGTAGTCAAAGGCGCACTCAAGACACAAAGGGTGAGCCTTGCGCCTGAAGCGTGCGCCCGAGACAAGCAAGACGCACGTGTGTTTCAAGACATTTTTAGCTGGTTTAGGCTGGTTTAGACATTCAATGGCATGTCGAAACATTGCGTTTTTACAAACAAACTAACTAACCTCCCCCCCCCCACACACACACACACAAAAATTGCACAAAACTCAAACCAGTTGACAGAAAAACGAGCTGTGATTGAGCAATTTCAGGGAGACTAACCCTAAAATTCTTTAAGATTGACTAAAGCTACAAACAACACACAGAAAATAGCAGTGATCATATAACTACGATTAAACGGAAAACTTGCAACAAATCGAACGATCAATGAAAAACACAAAACAATGTTGGAATTAATCAATAATATATGAATTTGTTCGTATTTCCTTACCGATTGCAGCGACCTAGAGAACGGTGACACTGTGTGAGGGTGCGTTCTTGAAGTACGATACCGATGAAGTGGAGGTTCGGTAGAACATAAGAACTCACGAAGGATCTAATGTTTACACTCTAGCCCCTCAATTAGTGATGATTTGCAAATTAGGATAATATAAGGAGTTTAGGTGCAAGTTTTAATTTTTAACATAGTCGGCTCAATCTTTTTTAGGGATCCAAAGCGAATTATTATAAAATCGGTAGCATTTTCATAAAAAATACAATTTTTTTTAATTACACATGGAAATATTATGATTCATATTTTTTGTATAAAATTTCTTATATTCACACAATCACTATTAAAGTTGGAGTTTGTTTTAGTAAAAAGAAAACTCTTTCAGATATATTGAATTTTTGTTTTTCTTGTCAAAACCTGAAAATTAAACGAAGTTAAATTCTAAAAATTAAGTGTCTTAAATAGCTTTTTATTTTTTTGTATAGTCGAGTCACCTCTAAATTTTAAACATGGTGTTTAGATGTGCATCTATATTCTAAATGATAATTAGGTTTGGCTTTGTATAAAGAAACTAATTTTGATGTTTTAATTAGGTGTATCGTAATAATCTCATCTTCATAAGCAACAATCATGTTATTATGAGATTATAACAAAGTAATTGATGTATTCAACTAGAAGTGAATTTACCTACTAATCACAAAAATATATAAAACCTATTTTACTCTTCATTTATTTAGTTATTTTGTTTTAATACTCGAATTAAATTAGTTTTGATACTAGAACCGTTTTTTTGTATGATTATATTTCAAGAAAATCATAAAAATAATCATTTTATTAAACAGATTATCAAAATACTAATTGATGCATTTTCTATGTAAAACTTGGTCACGTTTTCACAAACGTTACGAGTTTCTTATGCTTGGTTTATCTTATCAATCAAACATGTGTAATTGTTAAATTGATAATTTAAAAAGAAAACCAATTATAATATTATCGCTCTCAACCTACAAAACCACCGCTCCTCTTTTTTCTTTCTAGTCTACTCACCACCGCCCCACGCGATCCTAAGTCCACTCGTTGAATTGAATAATCTTTGAACAAGGAAATAAACATATGACCGTATATCTAAGAAACTTTGTTTCTCGTTGATTTTATCATGCCAATAAACTTGTGACCACAACTTTCTAATTTCTACTAGTATTTCTCGTCCATCATGACATTAACTTTGTATTTAATAAATCTAAGTCAAAACGTGAGATTCAATATGACTCGAATCTTATATGAGTTGAGCTCGAGCTCAAAATTTCAGATCAGTTAATAATTTCAAGTCCAGTCGAACTGAGTTGTTTTAAATTCGAGCCGAACTCAAACTCGCGCTACTAGCTTAGCTTCTCCTCGTGAACATTCTAGAAAGGTCACGGATACTATATATAATTACCTTCACCAATTATAAATTTGTTTTGAATATGAACATGATTTCGAGTACATCTATGACTCACATCACAACAATAATAATCCATTAAAATACCCAATCGTACCCTTTCACGCCTCCTCCGCCACTTCATTTTGTCTCATTTTCTCACCCAAATTCCCAAAACTTAACCAGAAAAATGGGTCCATCAAAATCACACATCTTCCTCTTCATTCTCTCAATCTTTTCCTCAACTCTTTCATTTGCAGACATCACAACCTTCATCTACAAAGGCTGCGCAAATCAAAAATTCCAAGACCCATCTGGAATCTCATCACAAAACCTCCAGTCTCTCTACGAAACTCTCATATCCCAATCATCCACCACCAATTTCTACAACACCACCACCGGAAACCCCCAATTAACAACCTCCGTCACCGGACTTTACCAGTGCCATGGAGATTTATCCAATTCCGATTGCAACACCTGCGTGAAAAAAATCCCTGAAACGATCGGAAAAGTATGCGGTGGAGATACGATCGCCGCCAGAGTCCAGCTCGACGGGTGTTATCTGCGGTATGAAGTTGTGGGGTTCCCGCCGGCGCCGGCGACGGAGCTATTGTTTAAGCAGTGCGGGTCGGGTCGGGCGAGTGGGTCTGGGTTTGATTCGAGGTTGGAATCGGCGTTGGGAGAGGTTGTGAATGGGGTTGGGAATGGGAAAGGGTATTACTCCGGTGAGTATCAGTCGGTTTATGTTTTGGGGCAGTGTGAAGGGGGTTTGACGGATGGGGATTGTGTGAACTGTGTGAAATCGGCGGTGGAGAATGGGAGGAGTGCGTGTGGGAGTTCGGTTTCCGGTCAGATTTATCTCCATCAGTGTTACATCAGTTACACGTATTACCCGAACGGAGTCCCCGGATCAGGTATTTAATCTCACCGGAGTTTTCTATTTGTTCAATTATTTGTTAGAAATGTAGTAAACCTACTCCTAAATAGTAAATAACTGGACTAGCCGGTCAAATCGGTTGGACTAGGACCGAGTCGTAGAATAGATCCGGTTATGACTATTTGGACCATTTCCATTTAAACCAGTTAGATTCCGGTTGGACTAAGAACCGGTCATAGAATCGATCCGGTTACGACTATTTCCATTTAAACTAGTATACCGGATACTGGTCGGACCGGATTTCTAAATATTTTTCTTTTTTTTTAAACTTTTTTCTCTTATGATCTTATCTATACTATATAATAAATAAAATGCCACATGTCGCCTCTACATTCATTCTCATCATTTTTTTCCCGCTTCTCTTTCCTATTAATTACACCACTATCCAATAATAATAATATATTTTTAAAAAAATACTAATATTTATATTAATAAATATTCTGATATATTTTGACGAGTGTATTTTTATGAACTCTACAAACTGAAAACAATTTTATAGTCAGCTAGGATTCAAATAAAAAGTTTTAATCTTATATTTACATATTAATATTGTTCCATTTTGACGAGTGTACGCATGTGTTAAAAGATTACATTATATTTTATTCAACCCATGTAATTAGGGGTGTTCAAAACCGGATATCCGAAATTTCGGATATCCGAATTTCGGATATCCGAAAATTTCGGATAGTGAATTTCACTATCCGAATCCGTATCCGAAATTTCGGATATCCGAAATTCGGATATCCGAAATTTCGGATATCCATTCGGATAGTGAAACGGATATCCGAAAATATAAAAAAATAAAAAAATATATAAAAAAAATATTTTAAAATTACAAAAACAATTAAAAACCTTAAAAAACATTAGAAAATATACATATAAAAATATATAAATATAATATATCGGGTTTTGATTCAAATTTTCTTATTTTTAAATAATAAAAACAATTAAAAAAAATATATAAATATAATATTTCGGATATTCGGATATCCGAACTATCCGAAATATCCGAAAATCACTATCCGAATCCGAAAATTCGGAACGGATATCCGAATTTTCGGATAATTCGGATTCGGATTTTCGGATAATTCGGGTTCGGTTTCGGATTCAGATTTTTTTGAACACCCCTACATGTAATACACGGGTTTTAAAAACATAAACTTTTGATTACTATGTATTTAACATTACATTTATTCAACCCGTGTAATACACGAGATTTTAACCTAGTTTTCTAATTAATTTAGCATTCCATGATCAATATTTTGTTTTATTTTAGGTATATATAAATAGTTTTATTTTTTCTATTATCTTTGATGTCAACCAGTTCTTCAATTCTGTTTGACTGACTAGTGGAACGGTAAGACGACCGTTTTGTTGTCTGCGGGATAGGACTTAACAGGGGCCAAGGTCACCCTACTTTTTTGCTTAAAAGTACTGATTTCAGTTCACTGAGTTTATTTTATATTAGTTATATTGTTTGAGTCTCTCCTAATCCAGATCAAAAATCCAATTTTGTTCCACAAATCCAAATATTTTTTAGTTTTTTCTACATTGTTTTGCTTATAAGTATTGATTTCGGCCCACTTGATTTATTTAATACTAGGTTAAAATCCCGTGTATTACACGGGTTAAATAAATATAATATTATATATTAATTAATAAAAAATTGATTTTTTAAAAACTCGTGTTTTACACGGGTTGAATAAACCCGTGAAATACAATACAATTTGTTAATAAATACCCTCGTCAAAATATGTCATAAGATTTATTAATATAAATATTATTATTTTATTTAAAAATATATTATTATTATTATTGGATAGTGGTGTAATTAATAGGAGAGAGAAGCGGGAAAAAAATGATGAGAATGAATGTGGAGGCGACACGTGGCATAGAAAACCTTTATTTATTAGTATAGATTAGTTATAGTGTTTGGGCCCCTCCTAATCCGGACCAAAAACCCAAAGCTGTTCCACAAATCCACTACAGAATTTGGTATTTTTATGTGTAGTATTTTCGACCCCCAATTTAACTGTTCAAGTTCCGCAACTGGTTGTCTGGTCGGGTTCTGAAAACATCGTCTAAATCTACATCAATGCCCGCCATAGGAGTAGAAAAATCTTTACTACACACCTTCATACCACTAGGCTACAAACTCTTTGGTAGTATCTTTTCAATTAAATTATGATTTTTAAAGTGAAAAGCATCTATCAATAATCACCTGGTAGAGAATCAAAAGTGGGATCTACGATCTCTGATTCAGGGTAGAAAGTTTGTTTGTTTTGTTTTTGGAACTTTATGTAAAAGTAACAACGTGATGTGGGTTTGGTTTGTTGACAGGTGGTGGTGGTGGTGGTGGTGGTGGTGGTGGTGGTGGGATACAAACATCAGCGACGGAGACAGGCGGTGGGGATGGGCGGCACAATACCCAGAAGATGGTGGCGATTGTTATCGGCGGATTAGCGGGATTGTTTCTCGGAATCGCTTTCTTGCTGGTTTTGAAATCAGCTTTCAAGAAGAAAAAGGAGAAGCACTCTTATGGTCATTATGGAGGTTGGTTAATCGTTAACTTCTTTCTTTGCATTTTTTTTCTCATTATTTTCACATATTTAAAAGGTTTGTATAAAAATTATGATGTCACACTAAGTGAAACTGAAGCCTAATTAACAAAATAAGAAAGAGACACCTAATTAATTTTAATAAATATTATTATCGTATCATTATTATTTTGTTATATTATAGATAAATTAAAAAAATTATGAGTATCATATCATTACTTTAAATATACTAATTTAAACCAAGTGTGTTTATAAAATGATTGAAATGTTTAAATCAATGCAAGTAAGCTGCTTTGAAATCCAAAGGGCTCGGTTCAAGGTTTCGTTTCAACGGTTTGATGTTTTGGTGCCGTTTGAAACTAGGTGTGACCGGACGTTTGTTTTTTACATATTTTTTATTGTATTTTAGTGCCACCTGAGAAGTGCGTTTAAGATATGTAGCTAAAAGTTAAAACTAAAAAAATCCATAAGAAAGTGGCATGAAAACGGCCTAGGAAAGCCTTAAAACCGGCCATGGGTGGGCTGCGAGATTTGAACCCGCGTCACATGAATTATCAAGAAACACGACAACCACTGTGCCAAAGCAAGCATTTGGAATTCATTCCCTAGAGCTAGTATTTAAACATAAGTGGATTTTGGAAAAAAAAAAAATTTAGCCAAACCAAGCAACAAAGATTTATAGATTAGGCTTTGAAACTTGTAAATTTTGAATAGTAAATCCTCATCACATTCAAAACTTATCTTTTAATATTTATTTAATTCCCCTTAACTACGAACCTTATTTATTTAAGAAAGTAGGTTAGAATCTTGTGTATTACACGAGTTAAATAAATGTAATGTTATATATACTTAGTAATAAAAAAAGTATGTCTTTAAAAACTCGTGTATTATACATACACTTATTAAAAATATGTCTTTAAAAAATATAATTTGATATGATAGTTATAAATTCTTTTAAATAAATTAATTTTTAAAACATTTTTATATAAATAAAGAGTGAAAAATATGGTTTGTTTGTTCAATGATGTAGGTTATTGAAAAAGGAGAAGATAATGTTGAGCTTTGTTTGGAGCTTTCTGAGTGGAGGATGTAAAGACAGACAAATGACACATGCTTTTAATCTTTTGCCTTTTGTACATTTGATTATAATTATTTGATTTTTGTTATATATATATATATATATATATACATACTAGGTTAAAATCACGTGTATTACACGGGTTAAATAAATAAAATATTATATATTTAGTAATAAAAAATTTATATTTTTAAAAACCCGTGTAATACACGGGTTGAGAAAACCAGTATATTATATCGGTTGAATAAAATATAATATAATTTGTTAACAAACACATTTGTCAAAATATGTTTTTAAAAAATGTAATTTGTCGTGACAGTCATAAGTTCTGTTAAATTAGTTTTTAAAATATATTTTTTCAACTGAGTATTAATTTTTTAATTTAATTGATAAATGTTAGTTCATATTAAGTTCATTTGATTGATGATATAATAAATATTCGTAATTAGATTTATTAATATAAAGATTATTATTTAATAGGAGAGAGAAATATAAAATCTAATATTTAATAGTAGAGAGAGGTGGGAAAATAAAGATAAGGAATAACCAGAGAGTGACACGTGTCATGACGAGATTTTCATTTATTAGAGTAGTAAGATATATATATATATATATATAGTTATTTACATATGTTAGAAATTCATGTATTGCACGAATTAAATAAATATAACTTATTATAAAAGAAAAATTCAACTTATGGATGAGGGGTTGGGTCTAGTAACATATAACTACACCGAGGATGTGTCAATTTTCCCTTCTTTTTGTACAAACTCAATAACGTATTATGTATTATCGTTAAGTGGGTATCTACTAAAGGGGCTTTGTTCTGGCGGTACCCGGTGACTTCCAAATGGAAGCTCACCGGTTTGAATTCGGGCCACAACAAAAAAATGGGTATGTGACCAGGTTAGGGGGTTTACCCATTTAGAGGTTCCTCCTATAGTGGGTTGCCCGTCCTGGATGTTCTGGGTGTTGCTCTGGGGTTTGAAAACCTGATTATCCTAAATATCTAGACGTTCCCATTCTAAAAAACAATAGGTATCTAACCTAAAACTACACCGAGGATATGTCAATTTTTACAACATGTTCTTATATATGTCCTTGAAATTTAAGGTCGGTTATTTGAATAATAGAAGACTTCATTACATGGATAGTCCATGTTGTTTATGAAAAGTAACAGGTATGAATACTAAGTGTTTCAAGTATGAATATTATGTTTCGATTTTGTAACAATAATAGGTATTAAGACCAACTTTCGTTCGTTTTTCTGTTAGATTGAAGGGCACATTTCACGTTAAAAGGACTGATTATGTAACTTAACAGAATCAGCCATTTTAACGTGAAAAGACTAAAATGCATCTAAACTTAATAGAAAAACTAATGAAAGTTGGTCTTAATACTCAATATTGTTATAAAATCGAAACATAATACTCATATTTGTAACTTGAAACCTTTAATACTCATACCCGTTATTCTTTACAAACCACACTAATATAATTAACTCATAATAGAATTAACATTAACTCATAATAGAATTAACAACTCTGCTGTGCTAAACTTAAAAGGTTATCAAAGCAAAAAAGATGCATAAATTTATAATCTTATTCAATTACTTACAATTACCAAATCCCAACATATTTTGCATTAAGTACAAGTAGTTAATGCATTCTCTCAATTCTCTCTTACACACTTGGGGCAAGATAAGACCGGCCAATTACCAACATGCCCACCTCTCTCATTTTTTTTGGCAAATAAGATAATGACACATGCCATTCTTATATGTTTTTCTTTTTTCTCAAGTTTTTTATTTATAGTTTTAAAATATAACATTCTATAAAATTTTGAATACACTGTTGTGATGTACTTATTTTTATCTACGTTTCGATATAAGTTTCGTTTAAAACGGATTTGCAAGCGATATTGTAAAGTTATCTTAACATTTACGTACAACTTCGTGTAATTTTTTGTAACTCTTTACTTTATTTAAACATTTTGCTTTCTTATTCTTATATTTTTACGATTAACTTTTTTCAACTTCATTGTTACGGTTTTTTTTATACATTTTTTGAAATATTACTAACTATTTCGTTGTCTTTGAAAATGGAGAAAAAGATGGAGCTAAATGCATATTAGTAATTTCATATAAAAACTAAAAAAAAATTTAATATAGTTAAAGACCAAGGATAAAAATTATTAAAACATAAAATATAAGGGATGATACGTGTCAGAGTAGACGAAAACTTGAAGTTTGATTTAAATGTCACAAGAAAAACTAAAGTTTACGTATATTTTAATTGTTGCACACCTTACCAATTTAGAGCATTGAACACTGCCATACACGGCAACGTCCTTTCGGAAATGATCCCATATATATCCAATTCAACGGCTCCAACCAGATGTTTTCAAAACCCCCCTTCTCCATTTCTATAGAAATCCAAAAGGAAAGTTGAGATTCACCTTTCTCGCAGTCGTCTTCCCCTTTCAATTTGGTATACTTTGTGATGCTCGATTTCTCACTTTTACCTGCACACACTGTAAATCCCGAGATATCCGTTGTTGCTTGTCGGTTTAGGGTTTAACGAATTGAGTTTGTAATCGGATTTCGGTCATGGCGAGTTCCTACTCATCTTCCGCCATCGCTTCACAGGTATTTGTTTCTCTGCTCGTTTAATCTCGAAAACATTGTTTAACATCATGTTTGATCTATTTTTTGTTAGGTTGGTTCGCACTTTGTTCAGCAATACTATCAGGTTCTTCGGCAACAGCCTGAATTTGTTCACCAGTTTTACACCGGTTCTAGCACTATGATCCGAGTTGACGGCGAATCTGCTGAGACCGCATCGGCTGTAGCTGTGAGTTCTGTTAACATTGCTAACAATATTTTTCAATTTCTGTACAATTAAACTCAGTTTGCTCCATTTTTGGAATGTTGTTTGTGAATCTCTATACATCTGATGCTTGTTAGGAGCCAATGTGAATTCAATCTTTCAATTTGCATGTATTTCTTGACCCAAGGATTTAAGGTTAAATAGTCCTAGAAAGATTGATGGAAGTTTATGTTAGGTGATTTTAATGTTATCTAGCTATTTGTGTGATTGGGTTTACTTAATGACCAAATGAGAAGTCATAATGAAACATTAAACAAGTTAGTAAGTGTGGAGTGCACACTTTTTAGACGATCTTCTAACTTCTGGTGCTAAAGACACCTTATTGTATCAAGGGGGCGAAGGCCACTGAACAACCTGGTTAGCAGGGTCCTTGTCGACCCTAGTGGGGTCTAGGGGGCAACGCCCCTGGCTGGTCCTTCGGAAGTGGAAACTGCTAAAATAATTCTGGAAGTGAAAACTACTAAAGGATGGTCCTCCGGACCAGTTTAAGTTTTGTCTCAGTAGTTTTCCTTTAACAATGTTTGCAGTCTTTATGGTAAGCATAACATGTGCCTTTGTGTCCTACATTTTCGCACCATTTAAATCAAGTGTCCTTAACATAAAAGTATAATTCCTTTAATACGAGCTATCATGCGTATACATTGAATAGTATTTTTATAAATATATGAACAAGAAGGTATTTGCAGGCGACCCACGCTAAAAAGATAACTGATCTAATTTGAATTTTGTTTGACCCTGTTACAAACATGCCAGACGTGTTCATTTTTTCCATCTTTACTGTGATTTTTCTACTCTTTTAGCATTTTATTTCTTTTTCAGTCATTACACTTTAGTGGGATTGAAACAGAATGTTTTTTTTCTCTTGCAGCAAATCGATACGCTTGTTCAGTCATTACACTTTAGTGAGATTGAAATCAAGACCATAACCTCAGTTGAATCATGGAGTGAAGGAATTACTGTGGTGGTGTGTGGTTCAGTCAAATCTAATTGCTTCAGTGGTTGTAAGAATTTTGTTCAGACCTTTAGTCTTGCTCTCCAGGAGAAGGAATACTTTGTTATGAATGATATATTTCACTTTGTTAGCGAGAAAGACTTATCAGGTATCCCATCTTCTTCTTATATAGTAGCTTCTTGAACTTATAAACAGTCAGAAAATCATAACCACTCAAAACTGACAATTGTGACTTATAGGTGTCATATACACCAAACATCCCATTGAGATTCACTATATCAAGAGAAAGGACCAAGAAACCGTTGAAGACTTCTTGTTCCGATTCACCAAAGAAACCTCACAAATCCCAGAAGCCGATGAAAAAATAAAGATATCAGGTTTTATCCATGGAGTAGGTAATGATGAGCTGAAAAAGCAACTGTATGAAAACATCCCACAAACATTTGAAGACATGATAGATCGAGTCAAAGGTTTTGTTAGGGGAAAGAAGGCAATTGCTTTACTAAAAGATGCTGACACGCGAAAGTCCTCGCACTCATCACGCCCCAATAACCGGAAGCGGAATAGGTTCTCACCATACCGCCCTATGAGGCGAGCTGATTTTCTCAAATCATGGATGGAACAACCAATAACCTTTCCCGCTATTCGAACGGACGATCACCAAGAAGGACCTGTTGTCATTACCGCTACATTAGGCGGTTATCGGGTCCATATCGATGGAGGAAGCGCCTCGGATATCATGTTTGAAAGTTGTTTCATGCAGTTGGATGAAGACATCCGTAGGAACCTGACTGACGACCCGAACCCATTAGTGGGATTATTTGGAGAAGTGGTGAGACCGCTAGGACAGATCCGACTTCCGGTTACCATAAGGTGAGGGCGGAAGATTCCGGACATTAGGGATGATCTTTTCGGTTGTCCGTGCTCGTTCTTCACCCAACATCATCATTGGACGTTCGGGGATTCGGGTCTTGGGGGCTGTGGTATCAACCATTCATGGAGCCATGAAGTTTCCTACTCCTAGTGGGATCACAACTATCTTGTCCAAAACAGAAACATCCATTGGCGGTTTGAGCCATGAAGTTTCCTACTACTAAAACCAAGGTAACAAGATATGACATTTTTCATTTGAAGAAAATTCACACACTTTTTGTGAGGCACACAAACAAATATTTATGTCAAAATCCCAAAAAAACCCGATCTTGCGTAGCTTTTTGTTAAGGCGTGCGACTCGCTTGAAAGTAGCTCGCTACAAACGAGCCAAGCCGGCTTGGCTAGGTTTGTAAACGAGTTAAGCCCGAGCCAAGGTAAGCTGGCTCAAGCTCAACATTTCAACTCGTTAAGATAAACAAAACGAGCCGAGCCGACTCGTTTATTTTCTAGTTGAGCCCAAACTAGCTCAGCTCGACTCGACTCTTTTACAACCCTAATCTTGAATTATTTTAGATTTGTTGTATTGAATACAACAAATTATTTTAAAGACTAGGAGCTTCTTCACTTATTTGAAATTATAACTTCATTTAAAAAACTACTAAGACTTTTGTTAAGTGATGTTTTATCATATTTTATTTAACCTTTATTTATATTGTGTTTTTTTTTCTTGACATTTATCTTGAACTTGAAGTCTTGATTTGTTGACTTTGTCGAATAGCTTGAAGAAAATGAAGCTCGACAACTCAAATTATCAGGAGTTTCATGAAGATTTGAAGGTGCGGTCGTTCTTAAGTCAGTTCTTACAAAATGTGTTAGGATTAAGTTAGGGGTCTAATGATAATTGTTAGGAGTTAGAAGTGTCTAGGTGTAAATGCTCAACCAACTTAAGACTAGAGTCGGTTAGTAATTAATTGAGAAGGTTGAGCCAGTTAATTCCCAAGTGTACTTAAACTATCACAATGTATGGGATTAGGCAGCTAACTAATTCAGATTTAATCCTCTTTCTCTATGATTTTTCTTGTTTTTCTTCTTCTGCTGCATTCACCCTATCTACCATTTTTATCATTACATCGCTACCGTCGCAACCGACCTTTATTCTCCAAATTTTGGGTTTCTTTTTTCTCAGACTTGATCAATCGAACAGTTACAACTACGGATTTCCATGGTTGCTTGTAAAATTGAAGCCTTAAAGCTCTCCCTTGGGGCATTCTTGTAAGTTTGAATTTCATGAATGTAGAATGATCTTTGAGTTTTTTTCATGAATTGAAGCCCTCACGACATTCTTATTATAATGAAATTTGTTTATTTGGAACTATCAAATAATTGGTAGACCAAATTAGTGTTTTTTCTGAGTAAAAGCATGTTAATTTTTTGCAGGTTTGATAAATGCACAGTTTCGCCAATGTCGCTGAAAGGATGCTGGATATGAAAAGATGACTTTTGTCCAGGAGGCAACTCTTCCTATCATTCTCAAAGGTTTGTATTTTCTGAATATAAGTTGAAATTAACAAAAGTGTAAATAGTTCATTAACTCAGTATATGCATATATTATATCCATAGTCTCTATATAAAGAGGCATGCTTTGACCTTTCAAGTCAGAAAGGACTTATTTCTTCAACTACTCAAGAAAAAGACTGATACGTATATGAAGCTTTATAACAGATTGAATGAATAAGATTTGAATTAATTCTAACTTCTCAGGGAAGGATGTGTTGTCCAAGGCTAGAACTGGCATGAAGACTACATGGTACACTTCACTTGATTAATTGAATAAATCATGTTAACTATTAGTATGTTAATCAATTGGTCAAAAAAAAATTGTTCTCAATTTAATTCCTAATTGTAGTTCAATGGGTTGTCATGACTCTTTTTGAGTGTTCCCACAAGTAGTTCTTTGTTATATAAAGAGGTAAAAGAACTTATCACCCCTCATCTTACTAAATCAAAACTAACTGAAAATTACTCTACATTTAAATCTGACTTTGTGAAAATTTTGCAGGAATTTGAGAAAATGAAGGAGATGAAACCGGATAACCTAAGAGTTGACTTTGCGGTTAGAAGAAATTGATATAAGATTTTAAAATTAAAGTGTAAGTCAGCTAATCATGCCCATCTATAAATATAGAACGGTTACAGTTCCAAGAGGATTTATTACGTCGTCGTCATCAATCTCTGTTGATATTCGTTCTTTAGCTTGTTTTTTTTTTTTTTGTAGCGAGTTTCAATCACAAAGAAATCAGGATGTGTTCATACAACTCACAAGTGTTACATTTTTTACACCGACGATTGATAATAAAAAAATCAGAAGTTAGGACAAATTATGTTTTGTTCAACCGCACATAACCAATTTTGCAACATCAGTTTTCAAGAGCACATGAAGCTCATAGAGGTATATATCAAATTACCTTTTTATGGTAAATTATAAAAAACTTTTGCTATGAGTTAAATTCTAATTCTTTTTTTCATGCTATAGGATTTGGAGGCGAGTACGGATGAGACAACGCTTGATGCATCATCAAGAATCTGGTCACTTGAGCTTAGACGACATGCATAAAACCCACATTACTAGGAATCAACTCAAGAATTCATCCGACATTAGTGAAAATGATATGCATGGTTGGCACTTTCAACCCATTTATAAATGGGTCAGTTTGGGTTTTATTTTATTTCTAGCTGATCAAATGTGTCAATTTAAAATAATTAGATGAAAGAGAGCGGTCAAAAGTTACTCGAAGTGTATTTATAATACATAAAACCTCCTAAATCTTTTTCTTCAAATAAGTAGATTATTATTGAAATATCATCATTTTTGACACCTGTAATTACTAATAAAATATCACAACTTAGGACAAAATGTGTTTTGTTCAACCCAACCCAACACATTTTGCAACATCTAACCACATCCTAAACTCAACTTAATGCTAGCATTTTATTTTCAGCTTCCTGTCCAAGGGACAAATTCATCAGTTAGATGTTCCACTCGAGTAAGAAGTTGATGTAAGCATGGTTAAAAAAAGAACACGATAAAGATGCATCTTTACTCAAGCCCTAGTTCAGATTGATAGGTACACACGGTTGGCATTTTCAACCCATTTATAAATTGGTCAGTTTGGGTTTTATTTTATCTTTAACCGGTCAGATGCGTCAATTTAAAATAACTAGATGGAAGGGAGTGGTTCAAAAGTCACCCGAAGTGTATTTGCATTGCATAAAACCGTCCTCCTAAATCTTTTTGTTCAAATAAGTAGATTATTATTGAAATAACTAGCTTTAACCCCGTGTGTTACACGGGGTGAAACGTTAAATTTATATTGACAAATATCTTAACGACACTTTTTATACAAATTTGATATTGTATTTATAACTTTTTCATTTTGTTAGATGTTAAGATTATATGAATGAGAGTAATTAAAATATCAAAAAATAAATGAAGATTCATTTAATAAGTTGTGCACTTTTTACAATACATTAAATTAAATGTTAAATGAAACCTTACAATGATTATTTACAAATTTGAAAATACTTCATTGTATGTAACATTTGACGTGATATTGGTAATTTTTTCATGTTTACCAAAGAATAATAGCTTAAGTCCATCTCTACTTTTAACTCTTGATAATGCAACATACGGTTGATCATAAATAAACACTGGATCTTTCAATACAAACCAACTTTTGAAAGTGATTGCCTAAACATTTATTCATGGTCATTGCAAAAATACAACAATTGTATATTTTTTTCTTTGAAGTTTTAGCGAAATTCTTTTGTCTGGATATGTTAAACCAATTATAATGATAAAATTGTGATGATCAAAGTTGCTTCAAAGTATAATATTTGCTTCTATAACGCGATTACCTTGTGATTTGACCTAAATACTTGTTACATTACCTAAACCATTTTTTCATTAATATTTATTAAATAATATAACTGTAACACTGACATTTAAAACTAATTTATGGTTTGACAAACCTGGTAATGCAAGTTCATTTAGAAAAATCAGGAGATTATAAACTTTCATCAAATATCATCAAGATGGTCTGATTGACGGGTACTATTTATACTTGTATGCGCAAAATCTCACTAAAGTTTTAATACTAAATCTCTTATTAAAAAAATAATAAAAGGATACAAATAAAAATTAAATTTCAACAATATATCGTCTTTTAAATTTCAAATTTTAAAACTCCAAATTTTAAAAATTTCACTCCTTAATATTTCAACACAATTAAATTTAAAATTTCAGAATTAAATATGAAAAAATTTAAACAAATAAATTAGAATTGAAACTTGTAAACATGTTTTTTGAAAGAAAAAAAATCTCGTCATTTAAAAAAATTAAAGTTTAAAATATAACACACTTTTAAAAATAAATATTTGCAAGTTTTTTAAATTTATTTAAAACTAAGTATTAAAATTTATAAATCAAAATAAAAAATTTGGATAATATCATATATACCCCTACAAACATAGGTAAATATCATGTATACCCAACAAAAACTAAAAATATCATATATACCCAATATAAATAATTTGTCATATTATGACCATTCTACCCTTATACATTATATGATTTTTTATAACCTAATTTTTTTTAGTTTTATCCAGTACGTAAAAGATCATTCGTTCTCCTATTACTGATGACGACTATCGCGGTTCTCCAACTCCTTGAGAAGACATCGATTTAGAAGAAATGATTGAGAGAAAGTTACAAAACGCTAATGTTATAAAAGAAAATTGGTAAAATTATAAAAGAATGAAAAAAGACATTCAAAATAGTATTTTGAGAAAACTATTTTTTATGGTTAAATATAAAATTCTAAAGTTGAAAATGTGTAAATATGAAATTTCAATGTTAAAAATAGGTAAATATGAAATATTAAAGTTTAGAGAAATAAGGGTAAAATGGTCATCTTTTAAATGATTTTTAATGAAATAGGTATATATGATATTATTACATGTTTGTAACGGTATATATGATATTATTACATGTTTGTAAGGGTATATATGATATTTTTAGTTTTTGTTGGGTATATATGAAATTGTCTCTAAAAATTTGTTTTTAAATATCAAATTTAATTAAAAAAACTACTAAATGAGAATTAGTAAACTTTATTTTAACACATATTTATTTAAAATACAAACGTAGTATTTTCAAATTTTATATGTAAAATTAAAAAAAAACTTATTTTTATAATAAAATTTTAAAAAATCATTTTTTTAAATAAAACTTTAAAAACTCATTTTTTTTAATGTCTTGTTTTTTAATCTTTTGATTTTTTTTAAATATTAACCTCTTGATGATATTTAAAAAAAAAGTGTGAGATAGTGGTAATAATGATGAAAAAATTTATTTATGTAATTTAAAAAAAAAAGAAAAAACTAAATATGAAAGTATTAAATGAATGATATAAATGTGGTGTTTGAGGAAAAAAATTATAAGATGAAATATGGTGATACAAAGTGACAAAACCATTTAGTTTTTTATTGTAAGAGAGATATCGTTTTTGACATCAACTAGAGGGCAAAGTGTACCCCTTATTGAATTAAGGGCGTGATTTGTTTGCAGCAATTGGAATCACTTCTTGATGAATTGTTAACCATTATTCGTTGTATTTTGAACTTTGTTGAAGTATGTCTTTTGTTTTGTTAGCATATGTGTAAACCGAAGATCTTTTGTTTTTTTAATGAATCCATGTACATATAAGAAGAATAATTATGATGACAAGGTAAGTGGAGTTGAGATTAATCCTTGCTCAATCGAAAGAGGTACAGAGACCACCTTCACTATAAATGCATCTACAGGTACAAATTTATTCTAATTTATCTATTAGGTAGTGTGAACCAAGCGTTAGGTGTTGGTGAGCTATTAGGATGACTTTTCTTACCTATCATTGATGTCGTGCAAAAGTAAATGATATGTGCATGTTTAAACCGTTAAACTTTTATTGCATGGTGAAATGGGTTGGGTACTTGGGTCGGTTCTCTTTGTTTGTTAGTTTTGAATTTTATAAATTTGTCATATGTTAATTTTGGTCCGGTTAAAAAAAACTCTACTAAATAAGAAAATTTTGAAGATGAAAGCTTAAGAAATACGAGCACTAAGTAAAACAAAAAGATAATTACACATAAGAGATATGAAGCAGATACACAAAATAACACATATTTCTTGAGTTGGTGTTGCGAGTTACATTGCTTCTAAAAATTATGATTTCAAACATTCCTCGAATAAAATTATGGTCTCTTCTATTTGAGGCGTGCATGAACTGGCACTGATCAAAAGCAGTGAACTTTTGAAGACAACCTTGCACAAGCCTGCATCTGCCCCTCAAACAGTATTCTGGTGAGACCTATCGCCCAATTTTCTAACTCATAAATTTGATTTTTATGTTTTTTGTTAATCATTTTATAGGCTGATGATGTGTTATAGGCCACACAAAAGGAAAATGATTCTCTTATCGAACCAAAAAGGCTTGAAGATTATCCACTGTTACCTCTTTCTATAGGCTATGAACCGATGCAATCTTCTTCTATATGGGTTTCAATATCCTACTTATGGAATTATTTTTACGCCTTTTAATTGTTTTAATTTTTTTAAGGTTCTGTTATACGTATTTTTTAAGGTTCCTTTAGGCGCGTTTTTTTAAAGTTATGTTATATGTTTTCTAACTGTCTTCATTTTTTTAAGGTTCTGTTATACATCTTTTTTAAGGTTCTGTTAGACACGTTTTTTTAAGGTTCTATTTACGTCTTCTAACTATCTTAATTTTTTTAAGGCTCTGTTATAGCTGGATCACTCTATTGCGAAGCTGGGTATGCGGGGGATGCCCAAAAGTTTAGCGCGCTGTAACGTGCGCGGGTATAACACTAGTATAGTATAATGGATCATCCATTTTGTAAATGAATCGACAAGTCTCGTGGCAATGTGTTAGGGCATCTCCTCTCTTTTGAAGGACCGTTTGAAACTTTTTCTAAACTTTGGAGGGCATTGTATTGTCAGAATCTTAAAGTGTATGGTCCAAATAAAAAACATTCCATTACCACCAGTCCACATCATCATCAAACTATCTACACCGTCCACTACATATCCAATCCAACGGCGATCAAAAAGTAAAACCCTTTCAAAATCCCAAACCGAAGTTTTTCAAAATCCCCCCTTCTTTCTCCATGGATCTTATCTTCTCTCTCTGAAACCGAACCTCGAATCATCGCAATCTCCCTTCAATTTCACACTTCTACGTAATTTCAAAACGAAAACAGATATTTACATTTCGATTTAGCGTAATTTGTGATCGTACATGCTCGATTTCACTCCTTTACTTGCATTAACCGTAAATCCCTAGATATTCGTTGTTGTTCGTCGGTCTAGGGTTTTAACGAATTAGGTTTTGATCCGGTTGTGCTAATGACGAATTCATACTCATCTTCCGTCACCGCTTCACAGGTATTTGTTATTCTACTCGTTTGATCTCGAAAACACTGTGTATCATTCTGTTTGATTTACTTTTGTTTGATTTCGTTAGGTCGGTTCGTACTTTGTTCAGCAATACTATCAGGTGCTTCAGCAACAGCCTGAATTTGCTCACCAGTTTTACACCGGTTCTAGCACCATGCTTCGTGTTGACGGCGAATCTACGGAGACCGCATCATCTGTATTTGTCAGTCCTTGTTTGATTTGACTTTATACAATTATGCACATTTGATTTTTGTTAGGAGCTTGTGTGAATTCAGTTTGTACAGTTTTTCAACGTGCATGTATTTATTGACCTAGGGTTTAAGGTTAAATAGTGCTAGAAAGGTTGATGGTTGTTTAGATCTCAAAATCTGTCTATCTGATTTGAAGATGCAATCACCATTTTTGGTTTAACTTGATGATGGTTCTTCGTCATCTTTCTACCATTAATCAATTTATTATGTGATAAGGATATTTTTGTCATTTTATTCAAACATTCTATCAAATTTTTATGACTTTATACAATTATACACATATGATACTTGTTAGGAGCTTGTGTGAATTCAGTCTGTACAGTTTTTTTAATGTGCATGTGTTTATTGACCTAGGGTTTAAGGCTAAATATGCTAGAAAGGTTGATGGATCATGGATGTTTAGATCTCCAAATCTGTCTGTACTGATTTGAAGATGCAATAACCATATTTGGTTGAGCTTGATGATGTTACTTTGTCATCTTTCTATCATTAATCAATTTATTATGTGATCAGGATATTTTTGTCATTTCATTCAAACATTCTATTAAATTTGTATGACTTTGTTTAAGTTATGCCTCTTTCATGATCCATTTGTACATGATTGTCAAAGAAAGGATGAATGATTTTTACTAATTTATATGACTTTGCTTTTTTGATGTATTTAATAATGTTTTTAGTGTTTATGGTTTGTGTCCTACATTTTCACACCAATTGGATTAAATGTCATTAACATAATAGTATAGATATCCTTTTACATGCCATTTAGCATGAGCCATCATCTGTACTTTACACTAACAAGTTTGCCATTTTCATTTTTTCATACTTGCCCATCATTCATCAATGATAATTTTAACACATGAGATTTTTTTTACTTCCATTTATGGTTTTCTTCTCTTTTGTTCTATAAGAATTAGGTGTTTAGTTTTGTTATTCTTTACCTTTTCTTCGATTTTCCTAATTTTTGCTGCACATTAGAGGTGGCAACTTATGACCCATATACTTGTGAACAAGTCAGTTCTGGTTATTTTTCATCTTAGATGGATAAAAATATGGGTGAGCAAACACAACCGACCCATAACCAACAAATCTAACTTAAACAAAAAGGCGTATCTAAACTTGAACATTGTGTTAAACTGTAAATGCAATTCAAAATTTCAAACAATTTTAATCACTTTGTTTCAAAATTCAGGTTATTTTTGCAAAAGCATAGTCTTTGAGTATTATATTGTCTAAGAAACAGAAATTTTTTATTGTTCTATTGCAGCAAATTCATGCGCTTGTTCAGTCATTACACTTTAGTGGGATTGAAGTAAAGACTATAAACGCTGTTGAATCATGGAGTGATGGAATTATTGTGGTGGTGTCTGGTTCAGTCAAATCTAATTGCTTCATGGGTTGGAGGAAATTTGTTCAGACGTTTTTTCTTGCTCCCCAGGAGAAGGGTTACTTTGTTATTAATGATATTTTTCACTTTGTTAGTGACGAGGTTACCAAACATCTTCCATCACTATTGGCCACTGTACATAAAGATGGTTTTCAACCAGTAAAATCTTCTCAAAATTTATCGGGTAGTGCATCTTTGACTAAAGTTAGGGGTAGTTAGGTACTTAGGTATCTTCACGTTTATTTCAATTGGTTCTCTTATAGTAGCACCTTGAAATCTGATTATCTCGACTCTAAACAACGAGAAAATTATAAACACTAGAATATGATAATTGTGACTTCTAGGTGCTCATATAATGATTTTGATTTTTTTTATTGAAGCTTACTTGATTATTAAAGTTAAAAAGGGATTTTTTATTTTTATCTTTTTACCATTTGCTAGCAGTCTAACTGATTGATTTTTTTTACTTCATATTATTGCCTTAATATATCAGGACGCAGCTTATGGAAGTTCCTTTGTATATATATATATATATATATATATATATATATATTTATCTTGTAACTTTTGTGGCTAAGACTTTGGATTCATTGACGTTTTGAATTTCTTTCTGGGTTTTATTTATCTTTCTAGTATAAATAAGCCATGGTCATTTAGAAGGAAAAAAAGTTTCTCAGTACTTGAAAATGGGTTTTAGTGATGGTATACTATTAAATGGCAGCTGTTGGAGATGCATTGGAGGTTGAAGCAAGTGAAAAATTTAATTCATTACACCTAGGAAGTAGAGATCAAGGTGACTACTACTATACTTCACATGAACACCAGATTCAGCAGCAAGAAGAAGATGCTGAAGATAGCGAAGACTATGAGGAAGAGTCACCAGTGGAACAGCCTTCTTTTAACCATGCTGACTATTTTCAAGAGACTTTTTATCAAAATACCGTGGAGTATGATCAAGAGCCGTTGCATCAAAACACATCTTCATATGTTCAAGAACCAAGTCAAGTTGTGGAAAAACCTGCTCGTGAGCCTGTGAAGTTCACTTACGCTTCTATAGTAAGTTATATTATTATTTTAGTTGTTATTATTATTTTATTATTGAACATAGACAATTATTCTCCTACTATTAGTTGTTATGTGATGTTTTTGTTCTTTATTTTGTCTCAATAGTGTTTGTTATTCAACTTTTTGCCTGGGTGTGTGAGCCTGGAAAGTAGTATTTTTTCATATTTTCATCTTCTTTTATGATTGTTATTAAATCTATTTTGAACAAAATCAATTGCTTGATTTTAGTAAGATTTTTTAAGAAAGTTTGTTTGTATCTTATTGATAGTAATTTGTCATTATTTGACATTATGCAACATATAGACATATAAAAAAGGGCTTACCCGGTGCTTGACACACACACACACACACACACATATATATATATACATCTGATTTTTTTTTATCATTAGTTACTTAAAAAGAACTAGAATGTCCTAAAAACTTAAACAATTAATCCAAACACTAATTTATGCAGCATCTTCTTTTACGGCTGATTATTTGACTTTTATTATTGCGTATTACATTTCAGTTCTAAAATGCATCCCAAAACACCATGTATGTTCTACAGTTTCCCATTTTTTCCGGTACTAATTTACATTTCTTTTATTGTTGCCAAAAATGGTGATTTATAGCTGCAATCAAACGGAAAATCTATGCCATCGGTTCCCACTCAAGCACCAGTCGTTAAGAGTGTTCCGCCTACAACCGAGTGGAATCAGCCACCAGAACCGGTTGCTTCGTTTGCGCCGGAGACTACATCTCATCTCACAGAGGATACTTCAGTTAACGAAGAAGGTGAATATATATCACTTTTTTAATATAAAAAAGAGGCGAGATGAGGAAATGGGAAGTTATGTACCAGGTTAAACTGCGTTAATACCAAAAAAGGTCATTTTTGTGGATCAAAATGGGTTGGTGTGGGATGACCCAAAACACTTTTCTGAAATATGTATATTTTTAACAAGTTATTAATATTAGAAATACTGGTTAAAACTACTTAGTTTCATCAATATCATAAATAAAAATATAAAATGTATTAGGAGGTTGTATGCATTAAAACACACTCAGGAACCTTTTGACAATTTAACTCGTTTTTTTAGCTATTTCTGTGACATTATCTGTTTGACCCATTAGAAACAACTGACCCCCTTCTTTTGTTTTTCTATTGGTGTGCCACTGTGCCTGTGTACAATGTTTTTTTATTGTGAATATGCATGTTGCATCAAGTATGTGCACAACCAAAAGTAGTGATGACGATTATCTCTTAGCGTTCATGTGCAATTTTCTTTTAGGTGAATCATTGTCTGTTTACGTGAGGAATTTGCCCACTTTTGTCACAAGTCAAGAAATTCTTCAAGAGTTCAAGAATTTTGGGAGAATTAAGCAAGATGGCGTGTTCTTAAAGAATCGCAAGGTCTTATTTTTTTTTTATATCTTAACTACCATTAGTTTATCAATATAGAGTCTAACTTGTCATTTGCATTTTGCAGGATGTTGGTATTTGCTTTGCATTTGTAGAGTTTGAGGACATCAGTAGTGTTCAGAAAGCTATTGAGGTTTGAGCTCAATGAAATCAGTTTCTAACTTTGATGATGAACATATTAGGAAAATGAAAGTGTGATTAAGATAAATTTTGTTTTCTAATTTTTACAATTTTTTATATGATCTTGACTTGTTATTTTTAACTTTTAGGCATCCCCAATACAACTAGCTGGAAAGCAAGTGTATATCGAAGAAAGGAGAGCAAACAGCAGCAGCGGTGCTCGTGGAGGAAGTATGTGCCTAAAGTTCTCTTAAATTGAAATAATTCATCTTTAATTTCTAAAAGATTGGGTTTTTAAACAAAGTTACATACTTAACCGTTCTAAATCAATGATTTAAAAAAAAGTTAAAAATACAAATATTTTTCAAGACTGATTGACCACCCTTGTTTGATTTCAAATGGGTCTGTTTGGGTTTAGGATTTTTATCCCTGGCAGTTTATGGGAAAAGTTAAGTAACTTAAAATCTCAGTATATTTTTAGCGTGGTTAGTTTAGGAACTCTGTTACATCTTTCAACCATGATCAATACCTTAATTAGTTAAAATCAGTTTCAAATTTTGGGTTATAACCGTTGGAGATAACTAACCAAGGTCAGCTCGTTTTGTCTTTCATGAACTTTAGTTGTTATATTTGTCACTTGGTCTGATAGACTCACCCATTTGGCCGCACATATTATGGTTTAAAAAGTCAACAATTTGTTTTAAAAAATGGTTCTTTGTTAAAACAGGAGGAAGAGGTGGGAGAGGAAGAGGAAGTTACGATGCATCAAGAGGACGTTATGGTGGTGTTTCTAACGGAAGGGGTAACGGATTCCGCAACTAGTAAAATGAAAATAACCAGGTTTTGAGTTTGACCATAGGTTCGGTTTTGAAACAAATGTTTGACTTTTATTATGTCATATATGCACTTTGTGAATGTTGGTTTCATCTTGATGAATTTCAAAGAACTTTTGCCAGTTTTGATCGGTTATAACATGAAAGTTGATAAACTGCTGAAACAGCTAGGGACCGAACCATGCAATCTGAAGCCAATCGGTTTCTCGGTTTAACTGTTCAGTCCTATGTATATCTTGCCAACTTGGAACCGACAGTTCAACTTTTTTTTTTGGTAATATATAGTTATGTATATGTATTATAATCGTGAATCCTTTTTAGCATTTAAAAGTATTTTCTATTTAAAGTTAAAGATTTTGAAAAGCAGGAATATATATATTTTTTTTTCTTTTTCTTCATTTCAGTTTATGATTTCAGTTTAAGTTTAGTTATGGTTAATTGTATATATGTAAATATGTAACAAGGTAACTGAGTTGAGTCAATTCACGAACCATTGGTGTTTATAAAACCAGACTGATTGGTCCAGTGGTTGGAATTGGATAACTTGCTCATCATTGAACCAATGACACATCACACAAGCACCACGAATCAATGTTCTTAAATCCGGAGCCCCTAAGTGTGGTTTGCATGGGTTAGACAGTCAGTGAGTGAATTGGTTGAATTTTTTAGACTTTGTGGTTGAATCGGCTAACCGCTTAGCAGGATCAAACCAGATTTTGTAGATCGAGTAGGACCGAATTGAGCAGTGTTTAAAAAAACTGACTTCATTTATAGAGTGTGGAGGTACAAGGAATGAAACTTTTTATCTTTAACAATGTAAGAGGGAGAAATCTTTTACAAAATTGAAAAGATAATTTGAAGTTACAAAATTTATAAATGTCATTCAACGATTCAAACTACAAAATGATAAATGCAAACTTATCTATCATCATATTTGAGTCGACCAAGGAAGACGTCTCGAACAATGAGGTTAGCCCATTATCTTGTGCTTGGTTTGCAGTGTTTTTCATTTAACAAAGAAAAAACATTAAAAAATTTAAAAAAGTTAATGTTCACGATCGAACTACGGTTTTAATATATATTTATATAATGTGTAAGTACATTGTTTTTTATAACATTCTCAGATAATAAAAGGAAATACCACACTAAGTTAAGCACGATATAACTAGGGGTAAAATCATGAAATAATAATCAAGTTTCAATATTGTTTCATTAAAATCAATTATCATTTTTTTCAACTATAACCACTTAAGTTTATTATTTTTCTTTTGTTGTGAAACTTTTTATTAATCTTAATTTTTTTCTTCTTCTTAAATTTAGTTACTTAAATGAAACATATATAAAACTTGAATACTATTTAATAAATATTTTTTTCAAGTTAGTTTAAGTGAAATATTGTTAAATTTGATTATTATTTACTGAATTTTTTTTCTTTATAATTATGTTACACTTCAGGTTAAACTAGAAATAAATAAATAAATAATCAATAAATAAATAGTAACCAAATCGTATATACTTCAAAAAAAAAAAATTTAAAAAAGTATTACTATAAATTCAACATAGAAAAATATAATAGGTGAATCAACTGTTTGAGTCCGGACGTGAGATCCAAAACCCTGAAATTATCCGACCAAAACCCTTAAATTGACCGTTCGGCGTTGCTAGGGTTTTGCACACAGCAGCGTGAAGAGAAAAGAGATGATCGGGAGGAGGTTTATTTCGTTTTTAAGGCGCAATCCTTCTCTTTCCAGGTATCAATTTGATGATTTATTTTACATTAAATAATCTGAATCTCGAAATTTCTAAATTGGTAAGCGGCTGCAGCAATTCGCCCAAATTGGAGGTGGAGGAATCGAAGCCCAAATCATGGGGCCGGAGAATTGTTTCCGGAGGCTTGATTTGTGTCACCGGCGGCGTTGCGTTAAGCGCCCTTGATGACCTTTTCATTTACCAAAGTTGTAGCAGGTAATCACTCTTCATTATTGACATAAATGATGGGTTGAATTTATAATTAAATCTACATGAATTTTGTGTTTGGATATTCAACATTATAATAAAAAATCAGCCAAATATATTGGAAGGGGATAATTCTTAGGGTCTTGTAGAACACATATTTTTGTTATTTTGTAATTGGTAAAGCGGCGTAAGTCGGCCTTGCCCTTGGTTTAAAGGCGTTGCTCTAGGTACAACTAAATAAGCTTTATTTACAACCGGTCTGTTTTACACATCAACATTGTTTTATCAAGTAAACATTTCATAATTTCTCCATCCCTTTGATTGTTTTTACGTATCAGACTCCTACAGAAGTACAAGAGGCTACGCCTCATGCCCCTAAGGCGTGCCTTTTAAAATCAAACTTTTAAATGCAGTGATTACCAGATACTTGGTCTTGTTAGAAAGGTATAAGGGACTAGTCATAATGAGCTAGATGATTAATTTAATGTGGTTAGTGTAGAGTTAACTGCTGTGATTCATGTTCAATTTCTCTTTCAAATAACAATTGAGTCAAATGGGTAGATCGAAAAATAAAGCCAAAGTGGAAACATGTCAAACGGATTGAAAGTTTTCATAAGTGTATTTTTTAGAGTTTTAATGCTTACAAGTTACAACTCTTAAATCGCTTTATTCAGACGATTAGTTTATTATTTTACGTACATAGCTTTTGTAATCATATTTAATGTATTAATTATTTATAAAAGATCTTTTTTAAAATAACCTAACATTGACTTCAAAGAGTAAAGTGTGTTTCAGCGAAAGAACATGATTGCATTAGGTTGGAGACGGAGTATCCTTCTAGAACTTCCAAAATTTTACCTCTGCGTCGATTTATGAGTTTGTATGATTTCTGATTATGCATGGTATTACATTTCATGTGCTTGTTTTTTCCTTAGAATTTATAGTTGCTTTTGACATAGTGTTATTCTTCACCATTGTATTTGTTCGTATTGTTCTTCTATGGTTATTTGGGGTGTTTAGAGCGACACAGGGTGGTTGTTGTCTGGTTTCACAAATTCTAAAAGCTATAATTTGGAAAGAAGACTTTTAAAGCTACTTGAATAAGGAATCACCTTTTTGTTTATAACTAATAATTATGTAACTTTTTGTTCACTAACTCAACTTTCTGTTTTTTTTTATATAAATTTTGTTCAGTAAAGCCATGGAGAAAGCCAGTAAGAACCAGGCTGTTATAAATGCAATTGGGGAGCCGATTTCTAGAGGTCCTTGGTATAATGCATCACTTGCAGTGACTCATAAAAGGCACTCTGTTTCTTGCACCTTTCCAGTTTCTGGGCCCCATGGCACTGGAATCTTTCAACTACGGGCTGTTCGCAGTGGAGGTAAGAAATCATCATGTTATTTACTTATTTTTTATGTGTGGATTATTGTACACTCCAATGAGCTGTTAATCATATTGATCCCAGATATTTAAAAGTCCAAAATTGATTATTATTGTTGCACCCCCACCAAAGAAAAGCAATTGTAACTAATGGGAAGTCTTTCAAGAGATATATGATATTGGTCCGTACTAAGTGTTAGAGGTGGCAAAACAGGCGGGTCAGACGGGTTGGGTAACATGTCAGAATGGGTTTTAGTTAAAAGGGTGGTTGTTCTGTATCAGTTAGGACTTAGGGTGACCTGAAATGTTGTTTGTCTCATCCTTTTTTAAATAAATAATCGGTGTCAATTATTATCAGAAAGGTTATTATTTTAATAATAATCTAATGTTTTGAACAAATGATTTAGGAGGGTTTATGCATTTAATTACTCTTGGGACTATTTTTGACCTATTCAACCGATTTATCCTGTTTTCTTTACTCATATGTTTGTTCTTCTGGTAGAAATGGAACATAACCTGAATAGACACATTCTTAACTACACGGATTGAAATTGCCATGTACTTTCAACGTTTATACTATAAGTTATTTTTTTGTTACTCTACCCCTGTTTCAGTCACATATCTACTTCTTTAACAAAATTGAAAATTGAACATCCCAAACCAATGGAAATAAGTTATAACATCGATTGTGTTGTCTTGAAGTTGGTTGAGAGTTAGACACCTAGATTATTTAAGTCCTAGATGACAATATGTATTTTTCTAGTATATTTGTTTACTTACACCTTAATTTCTCTTGGAAAACATATGTATGTTTTCTTCTCCAGAAAACGCGCGTTTCTTTAGTAACGTGTTTAGACTGAAATGTGAAACACACACACACATACTTTATCTCAAAATAATGTGTGTACATCTGTCTTTTAGAGTAACCCATAGACCATAGCATGACCTGGGTTGGGTGGGGTGGGGCGGGGACAGACAGGTTCGGGTCAACAAAGTCAAGTTTTGGTATGGATTGGGTTTCTTGACCTAAAACACTTCTTCAAAATTTTAAATTTTTCATGCATTAGTTAATGTGTCAATTATGATAACAAAAATTATATCTTTTCAACAATAAACTAATTTAATTAATAAAAAGATCCTGGAGATTTTGCGCACTAAAATAACACCTCTAGCGACTTTCAACCACTTTCCTTTTTAACTACGTTTTATTTTTCCTGATTGACCCGTTAGTGATAATAACACAACCCAAATCGCCTGATGTAAATTGGTTGAAATTGCCACCTCTAGTACAACCTCAATCTGACCCAACTTTGCATTCCTAAGTTAAAAATGAGAATATATTTACAATGCTCTGATAATTCACATCCTACATATATTTTTGATGATGATGATGATGATGATGTGTAAACAGAAGAGAGCTGGGTATCATTTTTCCGACCACGAGACTGGGAAATCTTGATTATGGAAGCTCTACTGCATGTTCCTGAAAATGAAGAAAAAAATAAAACATTCAGAATCCGCTTATCGGATGACATGTCTCCACCAGCATGCCAGCCATGCATCACAGGTTGCACAGGAAGTCAAGAACCAAATGCTCCTGAAAACAAACAACCTCAAGCCACTTAAGTCATTTTTTTAAGTGTTTATTCAGGAACTTTTTAAGTGTTTATTCAGGAACTTTTTCAATAAAGATCTTGGTGCTAAAGTATTCAAATTAATTTTGTATAATTGATGATTCTTAAGTTATCTTCTATGTGATATTGTTCCAACACAATTTATAAACCGTGACAACAATATTTGTTGCATCTGAATAACGATGAAGACGAAATGAGTTTCCGAAATCCATATAGTGTTTTTGTGTTCATTTCTTTGCATATCCGTTTGTTAAATACAATTGTTTCTAGCATTTGTGATTCCGGTTTACTTTCATTTGCACTTGCTGGAAAACTTAGACGTGTTAACCAAGTACTTGCAAAATGTGGTTTGGGTCCGGACAATATGAAAGTTTCTTCCGGATTCCGGATCAGTAAACCAAGGTGGTTAAAGGCGGAAGACGTTAAAGAAGACTCACTAATAAGAAAAGGAAAAGTTCGTAGAATAGTAACAAGTTTTCATATGTTTCATTTTAATCACTCATATTTTTTTGTTTTATTAAAGTCACTCAAGTTTCACTTGTTTCAATGTTGTGCAATTACTATGTTACTTTTTTTTTGTATTTCATTTTATGCATATGGTGAAAATGTGGATTTACTGTTTTTGTATTTTATTTTCATCATATCCGTATAATAAAAATAAAATAAAAAGTAACGGTGTAACTTGGTAATTGCAAAAGATTGGAACATATGAAACTTGAGCGCCTTTAATGAGAAAAAAAAAGTTTAAGTGAATAAAAGAACACATGAAAAACTTGGTTACTATTCTGTAAAGTTATAGAATATATATATAACAAAGTATAGGAAATTTAAAAAATTAATATCGTATCTTTTGTTTTTATCAATCTGTAATAAGATATAGTAAAAAGTTGAGTTGATGCAATACATTGTAGTGCACGCATTTGGAGACGTATGCAAGTGAAGCAAGATCAGGGACGTGGAAAACCATTATTACTTTTTTTTAACGCCTAATTTGGAACATTGACGGATCACTGGAGTATGTTCGTGCCACTAGTGGAAAACCATTATTACTAATTTGGATCATTGACGGATCACTGGAGTATGTTCATGCCACTAGTGGAAAACCATTATTACTAATACAACATTTACAAATGTCGGTGGGTGTTATTTAGAATGAATTCCATTGAACTCTTACTTTTTATCTTCCACGCGTAATATTTTTATAGGTTCGCAAAGTATTATTAGGTGTAAACATCTGGACGCCCCGTTGTAAATAATCCGGACACCCAGTTGAACACATCCAATTCAAACACGCTTTATTTTTTCCTCTTAAAATATAGCAATTCTATATTCAAATTAAAGATAAAATATACTCGATTTAATGATATATTTTTTCCCAAAATCTTCTTCACTCTGCGGTATGCACAAGTAGGGCTGTCCAAAAAGCTCGACGTTCGAAACCCACTTGAAAAATGCTCGGAAATACGCTCGTTCGATTTTCGCTCAGTTGTAAACGAGTCGAGCACGAGCATAGGTACGCTCGCTCGTAGCTCGTTCGGTTAGGCTCGAATTATTTTTTAATTTATTATATATATATATATATATATAGATAGATATAGATAGATAGATATAGATAGATAGATAGATAGATACTTGTTTCTTTTGGTCAAATCCAGTAATTTTTTATTCCAGGAAAGTGCCAAAACCCAACTTAATCAAAATTAAAAAACAAACATTTAAAGATGGTGAAGATCTGCTGTTTCGGATTTTAAAAATGTCATAATTTAATTTGAATTTAGATTTGGATTTTGTATGTTTTTCACTGATGTTTTTGAATTTGGATTTTGTACGCTTTTTGGATTTTGAAAATCTCAAGTTTGTTGATTGAAGGTTACATCTCTGAGATTTTTTAAAATGAAGATGTATTTTTTTTTGTATTTTTCCAGCTTTGGATTTTTGAAATCGAGCGAAAACGAACCGAACCGAGCGGCTCGAATATAATCGAACCAAGTTTGAGCAATACATTCTCGCTCGGAATTGTAAATTCGAACCAAACCGAGCTGCTCGGTTTGTAAACGAATAGAGTTCGAGCAGACCTTCGTTCGGTTCGGTTCGTGAACATCCCTATGCACAAGGAGCCATCAGGCTAGTTCCGTCTGGATAAGTTTGGTTTAGCCCAATTTAGTCCAGTTAGGTCATGTTTTTATCTAATTCCGGACAGGTTCAAGCCTAAACCAAAGTACTTGCCTTGCCTCACTTGCGTCTAGACCAAGACGATAACCTCACATGCACAAACATCGTTTTGTGTTTGTTTGAGGCGCTTAGACCTCGCCTCGAGTGTGCCGCATTTGACTACATAGCAATAAACTAAAAACAAGCAAACCATTACTTGACCAAACCGAACCAGGACCAACTATATTCGATATTGTTTCTAGCTAGAGTTTATTAATCTTACTTCTGGTTTTGGTCCGGAAGAGTGGTGAAGTGGGGCGTGCAAATGCAATGATAATAGAAAGGGGATATTAGAGTCGTATGGTAATTATCGAGTAAGATTTTCTGGGCTATTGTCTGATTGGTGGGCCCCATATTAGAAAGTGCAGCTTTGACCACTATCATGTGGTATGGTTTCCCACATCCACATTCAGATTTTGTTTCTTCAACAACGTTTCCGTTATGTTGGTTTCTTTTTAGACATCACCCATTTCCTCAAGTTAGTGGAGGTTACTTTTTATTAATAAATTGGGAAAAGATTTAGATAACTCACATTAAAGATCCTCTAAAATGTCTTTTTAGACATCATTCATTTCCTCAGGTCAGTTTGTTTAAGCGAGCTTTTTTATTTTGATAGTTTATGATCGAGCTGATCCGCTTGTTTACCCCAAATTTCCATCAAAATAGGTTTCGACTATCGGTTACTTATCAACATCATATTTTCAACTATACATGTTCAATTCTTTCACCCTTTATTAGCCTTCAAGCGTTAGACTACGACTAAATTTTCAATTACACAAGGTAAGTTTGAGGCTCATTGAGTTCAAGCCTCACTCCCAACAGAAACTAAAAAATTTACCTTTAAAAAAAAAGTAAATCATTCAAGGGACGTCAAGCTATCCTAGCACTTGTTTTTACCGTAATCCAATTTATCGTTGCCATTTAGGTCTGGCTAGTCTAAAACGAAAGTGCGTATTCTTTTTAGAACGACGAGCAATATATTTATTAAAAAACTCTAGCAAGCCACTAGAACAAGGGAAACAACATTACAAACTAAGATCTAACATACACCACATGTTCCAATCTAAAATATTCAGGTTGATCGTATTCTTAAACCAAAGAAAAGTGTTCGTCTTATGAAGTTTGTATTTTGTCTCCAAAGAGACATCCTGTGGATAAATTGGTAAATGATTGTGAGTTTAGACCCTAGATAGTGCATATGTGGTGAGTTTAGACCCTAGATAGTGTCTAGAGTAGAGAGTGTGGTACACTGAACACCAACCCAATCGAGACGAAAAAAAGAAAGAATAGCAACTACATCAACAACCTTGATTCCTGACTTGAACGGCCGCTTTCTTGGAACTAATTCATAGGCGCTTGAAATTCGTTATAGAACTAACACTATATAAACAAATATAACAAATGTACAATACGCAGCATCAACTAACGGAAAAACGTAATCACAGACTGTGATATAATGCACCCGGAAGAGCTCCTTCTCAATCTCATTCGTACCATGTTTACTTCTTTACTATGGATCATGTCTTCGGAGGTTAATGTCGGTGAATCGTTCGTCAGTAAAAAAATAAAGTTTGTATTCTCTTGTTTCCATATTGATTTTGAAGAACCAAACAATCTCATGTGTGTTCAAGTTCAAATAAAGTTTTCAAATTTTAATCCTAACGTTTTCATGTTCAAGAGCAAGCAAATTTGAGTAGTTATCGTTACATTCAAGCTTTCATTCATCACAAAATCTCATGCCCACACACAACCCACCCAAATGTAACTTCATTAGGAATCCTCATTATAATATTTTCTTTTGTCAAAAGCTATAATCATTTTGAAAAATAATAATAATAATAATAATAATAATGCAAAATTATCAATATACATGATAACAACGTATTATAAATCAGTTAAAAGTTAAAGTAATACATTTTGCATATATTTTAATTTACTTCGGTTTTAAATGATTTATATTCATTATTTAATATAAAATACAACATATTTATGTTTTTGGCTACTATTAAACAATCTTTATATATTTTTAACTAGAAGGGTTGAGCCGCGCGTTGCGGCGGGAAGTCTTGAACGATACCAAATACCTAAACGCATGTTTGAGAAACTTAAGGCATAAAAGATCAAAACGCGTGTTTGGGAAACATAAGGAATACGAAAAGTACAAAATGGGAAACATAAGGAATACGAAAAGTACAAAATAAAGTAAACACACAACGATCTTGATTAAATGTAAATCAGTGGAAAAAAATATATTAAGTTAACTTGAGAAAGAAATGGCAAAAAAAAACCTACCTAGGAATCGAACCTGGGTTAAACAGAAGAAATAAAGGAAGGATTTAAAGACAATGTCTCAACCATGTCACCAACATTCCATTTTGTTTTTAATATAAGGGATAAGCCAGCAATACACACTTGTACTTTGATTGTTGCTTGAACCTCTTGTACTTTACTGCTCATCAAGTTGATAATTGTTTGATAGTATAATTGTAATGTTAATATATTATTCATAATTTTTATATATATTAGTTGTAGCATTAATATATTATTCATAATTTTTTTATATTTTAATTGTAATACACACAAGTTTAATGAGCTTGATTAATAAAAACCAAGGTTTAAAATATGTTATTAATTTATATAAAAAGTAATATTGAATATATTCTTATCTTTTGTTTTTAAATATTGAATATATTAATAATTTAAATAATTGTTTGTTTTTTTAGTTTTTGTACGTATTAATTTTTTATAATGAGAAAGTAGAAAAATGAATTATGAAGTCGTAGACATAGAGCCCTGAGGAGACTTTGTTGGACCCCACGTCTTGTCGGCTTGTCGTTTGGATTCTCATCATTCTCTTCTCCTCAATATATCGTCAATTTCTTTTCTCTCCACGATATATTGCTCACTAAACTTTATTGCTTTTATTTCTATTTTCTCCCTTTAGATTAAAGAAATGTGACAATCACCCTCAAACCTATCTAATTTTATTCTTTTACACAATACCCCCTCAAGTTATGTTGGACTAGTTCTCCTTTTTATAAATGGACTAAAAAGTTGCAATATCATCAAAGATAGTTGCTTGTATGAATATAAGGAAAATGCTACTTGGAATGTTTGAGATATCTATCTGGGTCGCGACCCTGGATTAGAAACTCACGGTGGTGATTTACAAATGTGTTGATGTTGATTAATAGTAAACATCAGGTATTTGACAACCCTATCAAATATTTCGGCACGTATGTCGTAACCTTTTTATGGTTTTAGTTCAATTGAAATTAGTTTTGCTAGATGTTGTTTAGTTTATAGATCATTTTAAACAAGAATTAGAAGTTTGAATCATGACTTTCACATTTAAAGTCAAGAAATTTGATGTCTTTGTAAAATAAGCATAGATCAATCACCCTCCACTTTGCATGCTTAGAATAATTATGGTTTTGAAATATAATTGCTTTATTGTAGATTTCTTGAAACGTGTAAACATGAGTTTAGATATTTGCTCATAATAAATAAAAGAAATATTTTTTTCTGGTATATTTATTGGTTAATGTCTATGTCATATAAGCTTTATACTTTCATAACTATGAAACACTTAAAACTATTTCATGCATCTATTTTATGGTCACGTATTATTAAAAATGTCTTGAAATGTATAAATTTGATGTATGAATCTAACCAATTTTTTGTTAACTTTTTCTTATTAATACGTGACACTTTTATCACGTATCTACTTTATTTTCTTAAAAATGTATCCAGATTATTTTTTTTAACTGCAAATCTATCCTACTCGTACCTCTAAATTACAATAAATATTTCACCACATGCCTGAGTTTGAACCAATGGTATCTTATCTAAGAGACAAAAGTTTCTATCAAATGGCTAGTCTCATATTTACGTATCAAATCATTTAAGATTATACATGTATATAAAGTATATCCAATTTATATTTTATATATATAATTTATCTTACCCAAAAAATAGTAACTTTCCTTGATCTTCTCCAACAAATTTTGAAGTCCCTTTAACTTGGTATTTGCCAAAAAAAAGTGATTTTAGATTCTTGTTTTCTTTTTCTTTCTTTATCTGTGCATAGGATTCAATACTTTTTAACCAAAACAACAATTCAAATCAAAACCACTAACAAAAAAAAAAAAAAACAAATAAAAACAGAGAAACTTTTGCTTTTAGGAAAGCAACTTTCACAGAAAGAAATATAAACAGCAAAACAAAAGTCATCTGTATTGTGTTGTACTCTAATCACATTCACCGTGCATAAACTACTTGTACTTTTTATGAGATTAGGAAAAAGACATAATCGTGGGTAGTCTAGAACTTCTTTTTATTGGTGGGGGCAGAGTCTTTGGATACAAATGGAAACACAGAAATATGTTGGTGTGGGGACAAAGTTAGGAGAAATCGATGATGAATTGTGAGAACCAGAAAGCCGACATGTGGGTCCCACCATCCACCACCACCCCCCCTACCCCCACCCTCCCAAATGTTTTCTTTATGCACCAAACTCAAATCAAATCCCCTGTTTTCTCTCTTTCTCCCAACAAAGTTTTAGTCTTTCTTTGTAAAAATTCAATATTTTTCCAAAATGGATGTTACCCTTGGGTTATTAGATCATATTCCGGCCGGTGGTGATGGTGATGGTGGGGTGGAGTCTGGTGGGTCAACCACTGCTAGGTCAATTTTGACTGGGTCAAAAGAAGATAACAAGAACTCCATGGTTATGTCTAGTGAGGTTACTTCATCATACCCTGTTGTTGGTGAGAATTTGGATGATCTGGAATTGGGACTTGGGTTGAGTATTGGTGGTGGTGGTGGTGGTGGTTTGAGGTCAAAGGCGGTGGCAGGTGGTGGTTGGAGTCAATATGCTAGAATCTTGACAGCAAAAGATTTCCCTACTTCTTTGGTTTCTAAACCTAATTCTTGTTCTTCATCTTCTTCTGTTAATATCCCAAATTCATCCACTTCTGGTACCAAAAGAACTGCAACTGATTCTGTTTCTCCTCCTAATGGAACCAGGTATACAAAATTTTATTTTTCCAGCAATTTTCTGTTTTTTTTTCCAATATTTTTTTTTGAGAACCCCCAAAAACCCTTTTTCTAGTTTCTAGCGTATGTTCTTGATTTTTTTTTAATACAGTTTTAGAGATTTTTTTTGTTAATTTATTGATTTATGGATATTGGATGCTTGAATTTGTGTTAAACATTTAAAGTGCAGGAATTTACCATATTCTTTATTGTTATCCACAAGTATTTAATTAATTAGGGTTCTTATCCTTAATTCGGATTCCCCTTTGAGAATTACAGAATAAGAACAAAACATGCATTTTTGGGTTCTTGATTTTTGTTCTGTTCAACTTGATCTTGTATGTTCTGTAGAACCCTAATTTACTGTGTGTGTGAATCTTGAAGAAATCATGAATCACCCTTTCTTTAGGGGGTGTTTGGAGAAGATAGTAAATGTAACAATACCAACTATCTTAAAATTTAATCACTCTAATTGAATAATTGAATTATCTGATTTGATTATTCAAGTTAAATGATCACAATGAAAGCACACATCCAAACACCCCCTTACTGTCCATTAATCTTGAAAAAACATATTTATTAATTGAACCTTTTTTTTTACAAACTTCATGATGAAAGATTGAACCTTTATATGTCTGCAATTGATCTGTTATTTGATCACTAAATTTGGTTTAATATCTAATGAAACTAATTAAAGTTTTTAAATTTGTGTGATTTAAGTGTTGTTGGATGGCCTCCTGTAAGTAAAGCTCACCGGATGCCTAGTTTGGCTAACCAAATCAAGTCACCAACCGAAAACTTTATCTCAAAACCTGAACAAAACAAAAGCAAGAACAGAACAGTTGGAATCAAGGATTATTCTGATGAAAGAAATGGGATTTCCAACAAGAAATATTGGTCAGTAAAAGTCAACATGGATGGAACTCTGATTGGAAGAAAAGTTGATCTCAATGCTCACACATCCTATGAGATGTTGGCTCAAACCTTACAAGAAATGTTCTTTAGCAGATGTAAGTTGGTCTTTTTAATTTTAGTTTCACTTACAAGCTTCAAAACTTAGAGGCGGGACAGGTTGATAACGGGTCAAATGGGTTTAGGTTGAAACAAGTAATTTTTCAATGCGGGTCGAAACGGGTGGGGACAGGATGACCCATAAACACTCATATCCACTTTTTTATATCTTTTTTTCTAATTAGATAATGCACTAATATTATTAAGAAAAAGAGTAGACAATTACAATACTAAATGTTAGGATAAAGTGATTTAGGTGGTTGTATGTATTAAAAATACATTTTTACGGCTTCTCAACATATTTGACCCGTCCGGCCCATTTGACCTTTTTTGTTTTAGCTATGCGTTTTCGTTTATTTTGGATAACACATAACCTAAATCGACCCATTCATTAGTAAATGTTTTGAATTGGCACCTTATCAAAACTAGTTTTCTTTTAAGATGATTATATAAGGGATTTTCCCAAAGTTTGTTTCTTGATCTTGAATCTTGACTTAATTCGATAACAAATTTTGATTTTTCAAACTTCGATTTGCTTAGTGAATTGATAAAAGTAATTTTTGTTCATATGCGTTTAGGGTCAAGCACTGAAGCAATTAAACCTTCAAGATTATTGGATGGAACATCTGAATTCGTGCTCACTTATGAAGATAAAGATGGAGATTGTATGCTTGTTGGAGATGTTCCCTGGCAGTATGATTTCTTAACTTCCATATCTTTAAACTTTGACCATCAAATAGATTTTATTTGACCAATTTTGACATCTACTCCACCTATCTGATTTCAGGATGTTTCTCAGCTCAGTCAAGAGGCTTAGGATCATGAAAAATTCTGATTGCAATGAGCTTGGTGAGTAACTACTTATGTTATACTAGAGGACACAAGATGGGCAGGTCAGACGGGTTGGGTATCATGTCAAAAATAGTCATTTGTTCTGTGGGTCAAAAGGATCCAACTTTCAAACTTTTTGACTCTCGTCTATTTAGCCATAAAATCTTTTTACACATTTGATCCATTAGAGATAGAACATAACCTGAATCGACTTATATCATCTGCAACCCAACTAACTTCTTGATGTGGTCATATCTCAGCACCAAGATTTCAAGAAAACAATGAGAGACAGAACTGATTCTGTCTAAAAATACATATAAACTTCATTTTCTGGTTGGATGAACTCGAGAGCCAAGTTATTGTTGGTTGAAAGGTAAAGAAGAGAGTAACAGTTTGATCGATGCGTTGGTTTTGTGGGTTTGTATAAATCCTACATTTTTCATCACACCAGGGTTTAGGATGAGACCCGGTTTTGTCTGGAAGCTTTGTATAAGCAAGCATCAAGTTTTTGGTGCAAGAACATTATTAAGCATACACAATGCACATGTTACTAATATATTGAGTTTAATGATATTGTAATTATGGAATTTACTATGAAATGAATTAGGGTTTTTGAGATTTTTGTGTAGTTTTGGCTGGATTGTTCCATGTTCAGGTTTATTGTATATTGGTATTTTGGCTACTTGAACAAAAATATGTTCCAAGCCAAAGTACCTTTACATCGAAGCTGCATACGTCGCCTTGTGTGGGTGTGGGTGTGGGTCCGTCCGTGGCTGAAAAGTGAAGCCAAGTTTGTGGCGATGGACGACTTCACTGACGCTCATGTGTAGGCCCCTTTCAATTTAATAAAAACTTGATAAACTTTATAAACATATATAGTTATTAAACTAAAATAATTTTATTAATTTATAACAGTAAATTAGAAGTTATACCAAAGGGCGGTATTAAAGATGTTCTTTCCCAAATTGCTTAGGGTTCTAGTTCCATGTATAGATTTATGATTAGGTTTAGATGGTATGTGAGTTAGAGTTGGTCCTTAAAAAAAGTTATATGTTATATTTAAATGTCTTAATAAAATTTAAGAATATGTATATATTTACATATAAAATTGCATAAGTTTATGCATATATATTTGTAACGATATAAAAAACAAAATAGTTTATTACAATAAATAATTTGATTATGAAAAACATGTTCATAAAAATGGATCCATTGCACATTGCATAGAACAATATTTATACAATTCAGAATCAAATTACAAATTACAATCCAAAAATTCATCCCACCATTGTTAAAATTATTCAAATCTTCAAACCTCAAAACCAAAACCGTAAAAACTAACACAAGAGTACAACAAGGGCGGCGGCCCTCTTAAAATAATCAAGGCTCAAGCCTAAGCCATTACTAATAATCTGGCTATAAACCCTATAAATTACCACTCACTGCTACTCTCAATTAGAAAAATATACACTTATTTCTTTATATGTATTTTTTTTTATTTCATTTTCTTATTTGGGGATCTCATTGAACACCCAAAATAAAAGCATGAATCTCTGCCCAACTAGAAACTGTGTAAAGGGTACCAGAAACACCCTTCCAACAAGGAGAACCGTCTGCGATTAACTCTCTTTGTTTTTTCACTAAACCAGAAAATAATGGGACAAATGAAAAACCAAACAAACCTCCAAGTTTTTTTATATTAGCACTTGGAGAAATAACGATCCCGATATCTGCTTTCAAAAGGCAAAGCAAATCTTCAACAGAACCGCCAATGTAAAGTGATAAGTTTGGGCCATTGTTGTTGGAGTTCTTGCAGATACGGTTGAAAGTTTGAAGCTTTTCAATGGGAGATTGAACTTTTTTCAAGATTTCACCAGTTGATATAGATTCAGTGAAGAGTAACTCGTTTGAATGGACATTGGGGAATCTTGAATCTCCTGTTTAATCAAATAGAATTTATCAAGTATTGAAGAAAGTGTACACAATGTCATGGATCAAAGTTCCTACCAAAATCACTAGAAGTGGTGAAATGGGTGGAATGGTAATATGTCGAAATGATTAATTTATCATACGATTGAAAGTGGCTCAAAGTCTAATTTTAATGCCTACAAATTTCCTAAATCTGTATCATCTAAATATTAAGATTTTATTATTTCAAGAATCTTGTTTTTGTAATCATAATTAACACACCGAGTAAACAAAAAAAACTTAAATTTGGACCAAAAAGCGTTGTGGGTTGTTTTGACCAGTAGAAAAATACGCCGTTGCAATCTGAACCCCCAATTTTATCACCTCTACTTTTTAATAGTGATTTTTTTTCCTGAATAAAGCTATTTACTAGTCTGTGAGCAATAGAATAAACTTACAAACCCGTTTTACCCCTTTCATTTATAGCTAAATTCTTAAATTTACCTATTTGAATACACTTCGGTTAACTTTCAACCTACTCGACCCATCTTACAACCTACTCGACCCATCTTACAACCTGTTCCATTTTCAGCTAAGTTTTTAAAGTTTACCCATTTGATCTGTCCGGCATTAAAAATAACCCAACTTGATCGATTTTTAGCTAAACAAGTCAAAATCACCACCTCTAAATTGAGAACCACATGACAAATATATAACTTTTCAGAATAAAATATAAAAGAAAACACACACCTGAATTGAAGGCAGACCTAATGAGATCCCCAGACCAACAGTATGAAAGTATATGAGCATCAATTGCAACATTTTCTTGTTTTTCAATTTCTCTAAAGAATTCTAGACAACCATCTTGAAAAACCAAGTGTTCAGCAGCCCATTTGATGTCATCTATATGCAATCCTTTCAGTACACCAGAGTTCTCCACTCTTAAATTTCCCGCCTTTTCAAGATCTGATAGCTGCCTGAGTGCTTTACACAGGCTTTCAAAGTCGAATTTTGCGACTGCCCAATAGAAAATAAACAAAATTTAGTATACATGATAATATTATTTAAAATACCAAGTAAAAGCAGAACATACTTTGTAAATATAATTTAAAATACATGATAATATGCAACTGTAAACTTTAACTATCTACAGTTTGAAAGCAATTACATGACTGTAGATTGTAGGAGACGACTCTTAAGTGTTTGACAAATTCAGATTATTTAACCAGAAAAAAGACCAAAAGAATCATTCTTGTTGAAATTGGGAATTCAAATCTTTGTAATTAAGTTATTACTAAATATATTGGATGATCAGGCAATTTTAATTCACCATTTAAAAATCAGTTTTGTGGATAATCAGTTCATAATCACCAATTATGGAGTCAGTTTTGTGGAAAAAAATATATACCTTTTTCGCTAAGCATGATGTTGTCAATACACTGTTCATATTCTTCAACATACTGACCATGGAGACCACTCCAAATATCCCGAAGATTATCCAAAGAAGTTCCATCACCACCGGATTCATATCCATTCGACTTTATGGTTTTAGATGATTTAATAATTGCCAAATCAGCAAGAAGTGCACCTGAATCAACAGCACTGCATGTCATGTCAAAACCACTACATATCAAAACATTGTGTTCATCATTTCCATGAGCTCGATACAAGGGAACAACAGTGTTTTGCATGATTGGTTGAGCCCAGAAAAAATCTACTTGAAGCTTCATTGCTTTGTGATAGATTGTTTCTACAAATTGAAGCTCTTCACCAGTCAAAGATACGGTCAACTTATCTAAAAGTTCTTCAATTTGGGATGCAGAATCCTAAATTTGGAGGAAATATAACATAAGATACGGGCTGTCTTGATTAATAAATAATAGAGGATTAAAGGTGGCATTTCGACCCATTCTAATAATGGGTTGAATACTTGAATAGGATCGTGTTTTATTTAAACAGGTCAAATGGGTCCGAACATGTTGAAAGGCACCTAAAGTCTGCTTTTTAGTTCATACAACTTGGTAATTTAGCTTATTCAAATATTTGGGTAAGTTTATGACAATATAATTGTGTAATTACAATAATCTCATTAATTTTTCCAACAAAATTTGAAAAACGAGAAAAATAAGTTGTTCAATTTGGGTTGTGTTTTATCTTAAAAGAGTCGAAAAAAAGTTAACTAAAAGTCAAATGGGTTGACTATGTTGAAAGATGCCCAAAGTCTATTTTTGATTTATACAACTCCCTAATTCCCCTTTTATTTAATAGTTAGATTACAGTTGTCGCAATATAGTTCTTTTAATCATAATGGAAAAAAAGTGTTTGCAGGTCAACCCAATCCGACCCATACCAAAAATTCGAGCGTTTTAAGTTGAACTTGTTATGACCTGTTACCCAACCAACCCACCCGACCCACCCATCTAGCTACCTCTAATCAACAATTCTTAGCAAGTACCATGAATAACCAATCAAACGAACCTCGTATTTTTGAGAAGCAAGACTATCAATCCACTTTTTGTACAGATGAATGTTTTCATCAGGTTCAAGAACTGCTTGTATCTCCTTACTTAGAAATGACTTAATCCTCATGGATGGTGCCATGGCAGCAAGTGCATATGCAGAAAGCTTAGTTTTCTCAAACGGGGTTGCGAATTTCCCAGGAAATTTCTCTCTTACCGATTTCCCCGAGGCTGTTGCCAACAAGAAATCTGTGTATTTGATCATCGCACGATCTGATATGTTCCCTGCTGGAAGTTCAAATCCCCATTCCTGTATGATTAATCACTAATCAAACTCACAATTTTGATCTAAAACTCAAATTAGATGCAAATTAATACTACAACACAACCATCTATTTGTAATTCAAAAAGGAGTCTTATAGTACACCAACCCCATCTTATTGGTACACCAGCCTCAATACGGGCCGTATGGATGTCTCGACGTGACTGAGGTGATACAGCCCGTACCAGGCAATACTGCCCCCATGATGTGACAGTTGGGGGTGGTGTACCGATATCAGATCCCTTTGAAATAGGAAATTTGGGAGCCTACTTGGACGATCAATCGAAACATTGTCATCTTCTTCAACACCCGTTTTCTAATCTTTCGAATCACAGCCCTATCATCATCATCATCATCATCTGAGAACTCTTCTGCCATCTCATACCTAAAATTTCCAAATTTCAAAACAATTAGATACACACATAAACAACTTATATACATGAATCAACTACCAACTTACGCCTCGGCTGAAGCTTGCAGAAACTGAACATCCTGAAAGATGCAATGAAGGAAAGAACCAGAATCCAATTTCCCAGATGCTAATGATAATATGTACGGAGTATAAATTGCAAATATCGATTCGTTTGTTGATTTCTTCCATAAACTTTGCGCGATCCCCCCTTCGTCTCTAATTGCTAAACCCCCCATTTTTGAAGATTAACACAACCAAAGAAATTAGGGCAAAAAACTTGATTACTCAAAATTGATGATTTGGATAAGATCCCACTCAATTCCAATAAATACAATTGAACTACTGGGAACAAGTTACATTCAAATTCAACGCCTTCGATTAAATTGGATTGCGATCGGTTGATTTTTACACAACTTAAAATCTCAAACCCTAAACCCCCAATTTCAAAGGTTGAAATTAGAAAGATTAAATAACACCTCCCTTGAATAGAAATTGATAAATTGACGCAATATATATTGAATTTCAACCCCGTGGATTTAATTGATGGCTTGCAAATCACGATCGGTTGAAATTTTCATGGAAAGATCATGATTTGCATTTACAATTTGGGGGTAAATTGATTGGGTCTCCGGAGACCAAATAAAGAGGGGCGGCAGCTGCGTCAAGTTCCGACATGGGAGACTCGTGAAATGAGAGTCGTTGTTGGTGGCCTGATGGGGGTAAAATTTAAGTCAGTGATTTTTACTTTTGCACAAAGAATTGTTTACCGACGAGAGAATGCACCATGCGTAAGTTTATTGGTTTGACTTCCATATGGTCAAAGCCTAAATAGTATGGAAATGTGCCTATATTTGAAATCCTATTAATAATCCCAACCCAAGTACCTCTTTCTTGAACGGCCCGTTTATATATGGAAAGGTTATACTAAAAAAGGACAACCGCCGTCAAGGTTCTGTTTTGGTGGCAGAGGGTTTTCCCAAAGGGTTTATCCTCTGTAAAGGTCATGAGTTCGAATCTTGTAAGGTGCACTTCATAAAAACTAGAAACACCATCTGTAGATTTCGAATTCCTTGGAGGGTGTATGGGTAGAATGATGTACGAGCTTCCCCTGATGGAATGTGTCAGTTGAGCCAACGCCGTTCAAAAAAAAGAAAAGGACAACCATCATATCAAACTAGTCTTTTCTTTTTCAATCTCCAACGTATACAAGAAGAGTGTGGACTAAAGTCGATCAAAAGAAGCCCGATTATAGTATATGAAGATAATGCAACCTACATCGCTTAAATCAAATAATACTACATTAACGATTAAGTTCAGTAGTTATTACAAAAGATTGCACTTTAGGGGCTGAATGATTTATGTTCAGACGAGGGGGATGTTATAAGCGTAGTAAGGGTTTGTAGGGGGATGCTTAATAATCATAAGCCGAATCTGGAATATCCATTAATTTTGGTCTTGAAGAACCGAAACAATATTATCTAGTAATGTTGATAATGTATAATATAAAATGTCTGATAGGGAGTATTATAAGCGTAAACCATTTTAGGTTCATCTCATTGTTAAATCGAGAACAATTGCAATTGTAAAATCATGTGTACTTAGTGCTGACTAAATATGGAGGCTGAGAGGAAGAGAGACGGTTATACGTATGGTATGAGTGGCGATCATGACTCATTGTTTAATAAGTGAGTTGATTTGAGTAAAAATAGTTTTCATATAGGTTCATTTCAGTCAGCCTAAATTATACAACGGATCAATTTAGGTCCACTCAATTATATAATAAATCAAAACCGACTCTTACAAGACTTACTTACTTAAAACGGGTCCAAATGGATCAGCACCCCCCACGACCATGGTCTGTTACCTTTGCCTACTCGTTGTCGCAAACACCACCAACACCGTTCCCCGCCACCACCTGGTTCACCTCCCCATCGCCACCTCCACCGTCGGCGCCACCACCTCCAATTGTTAGCCGCCATCCATCATAATATAGGTATAGCAGGTAAATTAATTTTAAAAAAAATTAAATTCAAGCCCATTTTATGTAATATCCAGTATTTTTCGATGTACCTTTCCTAAACTTTTACCCGTATTATTTTAAACTTGAATCTAAAACTATTCATTTATTTAATATGGATTTAAGGAAATCATTTATGCTTATATATATACACACATAAGACTTATTTAAAATATGTATATATATACCTTATAATGAAACTCTTGAAACTTTATAAATTTAAGATTATTATTATGGAAATAATATAAACTTAAAACTTAGAAATCATTTTATATAATTTAAACTTATTTAGTTTCCATAAAAAAATGGAACATATTTGTTTTTATAAAAATTCGGGGACCAAAACTGTCATTTTAGAAACTTAATTTAAACTTAAATCTAAGTTTATTCATAAAATGATAAGAGTGGGAGACTTCAAGGGCCTGTTTTGCCAAGAACCCAAACCCCCGAAACCCACTGCAGTCGCGAGTTCGAAACCCGCAGTGACCGGTTTTCCCCCCTTTTATACGAAAAACGCGTAAACGACCAGATTCGTTGAACCTCGAGACTCGCCTCCCGCGTGCGACCCAACCCCGACGTCATCAATACTCGGACACGGCCCGAGACCCGCGCAATTCGAATTCAAATTCGGCATTTACTCAACCGTTAACCCCCCACCTAATCAAGCACTTAATGCTCGAATCCGCTATAAATATCGATGGTTAAACCTCAACGACAACACACCCAAACTATCTAAACCATCAATCGCACTATTTCGAAGCTGCACTGCCCGATTGATCCTCGCGACAGCCGTTCGTGAAGCCCGACCCGTTCTCACTCGTTTCAACATCGTTTAAGGTAATTTTTGTGCCCGTTTTGTTCGCCACAGCTCGTAGATCGAAAGCCCTCTGTTTAATTCCATTAACAGAGGGCAATTTGAGGTGTAATTGCAGGATCAGGAAACTAGGGTTCATAAGGGAAGGGGTCGATGGAGGATTTTGTTTATCTTTTATTTTCTTCAGTATTAACAATAGCGAGCTCGTAGCCGGAGTGGCTAAATGTGTGTGCGTGTGATGACCCGGGGCAGAGCCGAGTTCGAATCCGGCCAGCCCCAGGTTTTTGCATTTTGTTTTTATTATTTGATTTTAAAACAGTTTTTAAACTCTAATAAATTTTATACAATCTGAGATGCCTTTATAAACTTAGAAATGAAGTTTTATCCTACTTTCATATCCTAAACAAAATTTTAACTATTTAAAACTTAGTTAAAAATTCTTAAAAAAAAAGGGGAGAATTTATTGAATTCTTATTAATGACTTTTCTTAAATTCTTAAAAAACTATTCTAAAATTTTATAAAACTTATACTTTTGTCACAAATTATTTTTCAGAAAAGTTTATAAACTTATTTATAAATTTATAACTCTATAGAATTATATAAACCTCTTTGTTTATATAAAGCGAGAGAAATAATTATATTTTAATCGTTTCCTATATAGTTATGAGTTTAAAAACTCTTTAAAAACTAGATGAACGTTTAAACGTCCATGAACTTGTAAACCTTATTTAAATAACTTAAGAAACCTTATAACAACCTATAGTTTGATCCCATATTTAAAACCTTTATAAACGTATAGTCAAAACGCATAAAATTCATAATGGATTATACTTTAAAAACTTATGGAAACTTGGTATTTATTTAAACTTATAAAACATCATTTGGTTGCCAATTATAAAATAAATACTTAACACGTAATTACTTTAATAAACCTTAAATAATTTATTATTCTAAGTAAGTTAATTATCCTTTTAGATAATTAATTACCTTTAATGATTATTTACTCTTTAAATAATTTATATTAATCCCAATTCACTATGTAGTCTTTAAATATTTGATGTTTAATAATTATTTTACTTTTGAAATAATTATTAACATTGATCCTTACCTAAAACAATTATTATAAAACTTTAAATAATTGTATAGTCTTTCGTTTAACAAAATATACAAATCTATTAAATTATTATTACTTATTGTATGTAATTTATAATTTTGAGACTTTTTTTAAAACCATTTTAAGTTATAAACCTATTAAACTTTGATATACAAGTCTTGTACCGTTCATTTAAAACCTTTGTTTTAAACTTGATTTAAAACTTAATAAACACAATCATTCTCGTCTCCCATTTGGAACCCTAGTCAAAATCTCAAAATCCTAGATCCTTACCATAGACTTATAGGATCATACTTAAATCTTTAAACTTGCATACTTAGGCGTATTGTGAGGATATTCCCCCTCCAAGTCTTGCAAATACTTATCCGTGTCGGATACTATTCATCATCCAAGTGAGTATACTTAGCCCCTTTTTCCTTTCTATGCTTTTGGGGTGAAACATGTTCAAATTTCTTAAACTTATACAATTCTTGTACAACTATGACTACGTGTTTATTCTTATTTAAACTTGAGACTTGTATGCTTAGATTAAACTTAAAACTAGCATATTCATTAACTTTGATCAAGCCTATAGTAACAATGATAGATCTATTGTATTTGACCAATCCACCTTGATTGATTGACCCCTTCGGGGGGGAGCCCTTGGTGATTGTTACTGAATTAAACTTTAAACTTGAGACTTATAAGGGTAACCTGCGGGTTATGCCTAAACTTGGTTGGAGGGTTGATATGCACAATGTCTAACATGCTTGTTTCTCATACTTACATTATAGAATGCATATATCATAGTGAATTGTAACTCTTTTCAAATACTTGTTAAACCGTGTCAAAACCTTTGTATCTCACCAACTATTTTGTAGTTGACAGATTCTTTCACATGTTTTAGGTTCTACATCTTGAGGCTTATTTGTGAACACATAGGATGCTTTGGACCTAGACTACTTATAAATTAAACGTTGTATTTCTTGTTATGTTCCTTGTATTGAATCTTAAATTATTATTTAATGAAATATCGAAACTTTAATAGTCAACCTTGTGCTATTGAACAACCGCGTCCGCTCCGACGTATAATCCGCCGTCGGTTGGGGTGTGACATTTTTGTCATAACATGTTTTGACCGGAACGAAAATAACACTTTTAAAGGACCCGTTATGACCCGAACCTATATTGCCCAGAACCCTTTTTAACTCGTTACCCAACCCGATCGTTTAGTCGCACAGTTACATAAACGTCTTATTATATAACATTTAAAGCAACAACAGTATTTATGGCATTGCATAATGCATTTTATACAGGTTATTTCCTTTATTGATTGGGGTGTGCTCAAATGAGAGATGAGAGGTCTATTCGATTGGAGGTGGGGATGAGAAGGTGGTGGAGCCAAAAATTCATTAACAAGTGGCCAAAATGCTAGAATTTATGTTTTCTATACTGATATTCTTTTAGAAACCTCTATCAACTATAAAAGTGAAAATTAATAGAACAGTTTATATACCACTAAAGTTGTTTGGTAGGGGTGTTGGTAAATCATCGAAACCGACCGAATCAAATTAAGTCGGCCGTTTGAGATTTAATTGGTTCGGTTTTTACGGTTACATGGGTTTAACGGTTCAATCCGGCTTAAAACTTGGAATTGGCTTGTTAGTAGTTTTTCAAAATTGAGCTCGGCATATAGGCCTGTATGCTTATTATTAGTAGGTTGGAAACTAATGTATTACACGAGTTGAATAAATCGAACTTGTTATAAACCACCAGTTTCTATAAATATTTGTATGTTGGATGTCATCAGTCATTGGTGAAATAAGAAATAATGAAGGATTAAGAATTATAAATAACAAACAAAAAATATTTAAGATTTATAAAATTTTATTTTAAGATAAGATAGTAATTGAAATCTTATTATGATTTAGTAAGTTTTAACAAAATATTAGAATAAATTTTAAATATTTAATTATTTAAATATTATTTTATAATAGAAGAAAGAATCGAGAAATAAAAATCTAGAATTAATCAAATGTCTACACATGGTTGAAAAAGTTATTCATTTGTTATAATAACAATTAGTTATTTAATTATTTAACAACTACATTTATATATATTTTATAATTATACTTTTATATGAAACAAAATATATATGATTTAATTATTTTTATCATAACTAAATATATAATAATAATTATTATACAAATAGATACTTAATACATACGATAAATAAAAATCATATAAATAAATATCTCTCTCAATCTTCATATGTAAAGTTCGGGCTCGAGCTTATTTATTAAAGAAAATTATGCTAGAGATCAAACTTGTTTAAGCTAGGTTCGATTTAAGTTTTTAACGAGTAGCTCGCGAGGTGCTCGGCTCGTTTACACGCTTCTTTTACCCAATCTGCTTCCAACAAGTAACAAAGATTCCAGAATCACATGCAAATAGAAAGTGCACAAACCCTTTGTTTTCATTATTAGAACAACCACAATTTTAAAAAGCCATTGCCATTATTGTAATTCTCTTTACCTTGTCCATAACTATGTACAATATATAAAGTACAATAGGAAATCTAAGTTGGGTACACTTTCACACTTCACCTTCCTTTTTTTATCCCAAATGTTGGGAAGATTTTGGACATAGACCACATGATCAAGATTCTCTCTTATACCCCTTTGATATATCTATATAATAATTAAAAAAAAATGAAAAATAGTAACAAATTTGTTTCTCACATAAACCAAGCAATCATACTTCCATTGGAGTTCATCAAGGATTCTTTGTTGTATCTCCCGAAAACCCGTCCGAATTCGAGTTGCCATCATCCGGTTTTTGTTTAGCGAAAAACGGGTCCCACTCGTGAACTCCGATATACTCGCCTTCTTCCAATAACGCGTATTTCCAACTTAGTTCTTCAATAAAATCGTCGTCCGTACGCCCATCAATCATATCTTGTCTCAATTTTGTCACCTTGCGGATAATCGCGTCCACGGATACATCAAATGCGTCTTTCGTCGTCTCCAGTTTGGATCGAGGATCCGCATAGATTAACCTCGGGATCAAATTTATAACCTCCTCCCTCATCTTATTGATCGTGTTAGAATCAATACGACTAAGACGTTGTTCTATACTTACATTCCTACGAATATCTTCCTCGGGGATGAAAACCGAGTACTTTGAATAATTTTTCGGTAAATGCCAAGTGTATTGCGTGTAAAACGACCCCGGATGAAAAAACACGGGGATACAACCCGCCAAGATCGAATCAAAAGCCGATCTTCGCGTATACGAATCCCCTTGCGGTTGTAAGCAAAAAACCGAACTTTGAAACATCTCCATCACATTACTCGGCGAATGACACTTACTTTCACCCGGCCCGCATTCCAAAAGCTTGCCGACCCGCGAATTCGTGCACTGATCAATCAAAAGACTCCTGATCGATTTCGGGCTATATCGGGTCGTGGAGCACCCACGAAACAAAACAAATGTTTCCTCTCCGATTTCATCATCCGATCCTGCCAATTCGACACATCCGAATCTTTAGACGGATGAAAATAAGTAGGGTACGGAATCGCAATATCGTTCGAGTTCCACGGGCTCGACTCGATAAGAAGAACCGACATGTTTCTTGCCGCGGGTAAGAACAAGAACTTGTTCCCCCAATCGGTTTCTTCGTCCGTTAATCTTCGAAAATCCCAAGTAATTCTTCCTCCAACAAGAAAGTGATCTTTCCCATTCATGATCTTCCACTCATCTCTTTTTTGTAACCAATCAACAAGATCAAGAGACGCAGCATCTCTAACAGAAACATTATACCCCCAAAGATATCTCGCAGCGTCAAACCCTAGATAAAATGGGACGAAAATCGCGGCAGCCATGGACGAATCATTCGTCAAGCATTCGTATTGTTTCATTCGATTGTAGAAGATGACATCAACTGTAAATTGATTTGTGGCGTACCATCCGTCATCTGAAAACACACCTTCAGTGTTCTTCAATGGCGGTCCGAGCCCATAATTCGTGGTGAATTCACACATATCAAACCATTTGTTAATAGTCGCACACTCTTTCATCATATCTTCATTGAATCGTGACGGAAGATCGTGAACGTAAACGTACCTTCCGCCGCAAGGATCGCTCTTTTTGTCTGCAGTTATCATCGCTTTCGTGAACGGGAAAACCCTAGGGTTTTCAAATCGAGAAATAAGCGATTCGATGTTGTGTAGATTGTGATTGACAACGGTTTCAGGTTGGGGAAGTTTGGATTGATTTAGATTGGGATTGATTTGGAGATTGGTGGTCGAGAAAGATCGGGATTCGAAACCCTGGAAATGGAAGTAGAGTAAGCAAATCCAGAACAGAGCGCATACTAATCCTAGTGTGTAAATACGAGTCTGTTGGAACATGTAACCGCCTTTGTCCATCGATGGGGATCGGTGAACGTTGAGTTGTTATGATTCAGGAAAATAGAGAATTGAAACGAATTTCATGGTGAATGTACATCAAATCAATCAATTGGATCGATTAACAGTGTAGGATTAAGGATTGAACGGAACAAATGGAGGTTGGGGAAGATGTATGGATTGACTGTAGAGAGAGAGAGAGAGAGAGAGAGATGAAGTGAAGGTGATATGCTGTACTGTGAATAGTGTGGGGTATTCGACTGAAGGAGACGAAGCGTAAGTTAGCGAGATAGGCGCGTTGTATGTACAGGGTGTATTATTATGACTTGTTCTGAGAATTGCGTCGGTAACCTGTAGTGGTGTGACACGTGGTGAAATATGACGCGATCTGCTACGGAGATCATTCCAAGTTTCCAACTTGAGTTGTGGTCAAATTAATGCTCCTCATAAGGGTGTTGGGGCGGGATACCAGAATGAAATCGAGTAGACCGGGTAAAGGGGTACATTGCCCCCGATGAATCGAGTAGGGTCGGGTAAGTTTGGCCGAGTATCATGAACGAGTATATTTACTCGGTATCGCTGGATCTAGCCGTTGGGGCTGACCGTTGGAGGAGCTAGCCGTTGGTGGGGGTGGGGAGTGGGTTGGTGATTAAAAAAAACTAATTATATATATATATATATATAGGGGTATGTTCTTTTGAGAACCAACAATATGTTAAGAACCGTAAGAACCGCATTAACTCTTCCTCTATTTATAATATAAATTGACTAGAATTCATGTACATTTCAATATGTTTAAGGTTTGGTTTTAAAAGACCTCGAATTTATAGTCGTTTTTTTAAATGCATATATGCACTCACACTATATGCACAAATGAATGCATATATGCATATTTTTATACTTTTCTTAAAAAAATTCAGGAGAGAGGAGATAAACTCAAACTAAGAGTGAGAAGAGATAAATAAAACATTGTTGTTGAATTTTACTTTTTTCACTAAAGCGATATGTACACGTTTTGTGCGGTTCTTTCGGTTCTCAACATATGGTTGGTTCTCAAAAGAACATGCCCCTATATATATATATATATATCTCACTCTCCTATTTAAACAAATCACTCTTTTCATCCATATATTTTTGTAAAACTCTAATTTTTTTAACAAAATGTTTTCATCCGATTCTAGCATTCTTGGTTTGCCTTCGGGATTATCCGATTCTAGTGTTTTTGATGATTTTCTTTCTGACATTTCCGAATCAAGTGGCATTGAGTTTTTGTCCAAAGTTGCGGCTAGTGAGTTTGAGGATACGGCAAAATCAAAGAAAAAATGTGTACATCGTGATCGTGAAGTTCCTAACACAATTTTGTTGAAGGATTAATTCGTCGAACGCCCCCAAGTACGACGCAGATACGTTTAGAGCGAGATTTCACTTACCGAAAGATTTGTTTTTAAGCATTGTAAGGGATATAAGTATGGATTCAAGGTTTTATTGGTTTCACGAAAGGTATGACGGGAGGTTAAATAAGAGTTTTATTGGTTTCACGAAAGTGTTTTTACGTAGACCTACAAGCCACGATATTGCACGTTTGTATAATGCGCATGAAACTAGATGGGGCCTTCTAGGGATGATCGGTAGCATCGACTTTACGCATGTCGTTTGGAGGATGTGTCCAACTAGTTTGCATGCCCAATTTATGAGAGATGATCACCAATACCCTACGATCATGATGGAACCAATATCATATTGCACAATATTCTTTTAAAGCATGACGGAAATGCAATCTCACCTAGCTACGTGATGGACCCTCCAACCAATGAAGTAGTAGACGATGGTGTAATTAATGAATTACGGGATCAAGAGACGCACTTTAAACTACGATATGATCTTGTTGAACATTTTGCTACACTACCGGAGTGGGCCAGCAGCGATTCGGAAGACGATTATGTTTAATTTCTCGTTTTTTTTTATTTGTAACTTATTATTGTTTTTTGTTATTTTTAGTTGTCTTTTTACTTTTTAATTAATAAAAAAGTATGTTTTTTTATTTAAATGTTTATTTATAAAAAAAAAGTTGGTGAGTAAATGAGTAGGGTGTTTCCAATTAAATCTGAGTAAATGAGTAGTTTTGAGGTGACATAATTCTATTGGGCAGTTTTAGTGAGTAATGAGTAGATGGGTTAATGACCCCCATCACCCCAAGCCGACATAATTTATTTAGAACCAGGGTGAACTCCGCTCTACGCGGCGGTGAAATAAGCAGCAGTAATGGCGATAAAACAAGTGCATTAAAGATTATAACGAAAAAGACAAATTACGTAAAAATAGCTCAAATATAAGATTAAAAAAGATAGGGAAAGTCAAATAACCAAAAAAAAAATTAAAAAACACAAAAATTAAAAATCGAACCCAAAGTGAGGGGACTGGCAGTGGGTGGCGGGTTCGCAAGCGGGTAGCAGCGGCTTGACGGGTACACCGTCGCATGGGTGGCGGGTACAAGCAGGTAGAATTGGGTGGATATGTTGGGAGGGTGCTAGCGGGTACTTTTACTCGTTGAAACTGTGGAGAAAACCCGCTGAAACATGGAGAAAAGTAAAGAGATTCACACACAAAGCTTTTAATGCAACATGCACATGATTGACCCCACCTTCCTTTCTTTCTTTGTGAGTAAACTAGTAAATTTAGTCCTTCAAATTGTACTAGAATATGCCTTTTAATTCAACAAGTTAAGGTAAAAAATAGAAATTAAAAAATATATAATAGGTCCGGTAGTTTTGCTAAGTGGGGTGTCATCTTCTAAGTGTCCAAACCGAGAGGAAATTTAAAGTATTTACAGATTCGCACGACCATCTAATCGGACCGATATTGGAAATAATCTTAAAACGGAAACGTGAAATAGCCGCAAAGTATGATTGGTCATATGAATTTTAAATTTTTAGGTGTTTTTTAAGTTGTTTTTTTATTGTCTTTTAATTTATTATGTACTTTTAATTAATTAATTAAATTTTTAGTTTATTAATTTGGTTTATTTTAATTTGAAAAAAAATAAAAATAAGAGGGTTATAGGGTACTTGAAGGGTACCACTCCCACCATAAAAAGTACTTTAGCTAATTAAGGTGACATCTTTTAATTAATTTAATTTGAAATAATAGTTTGATTGAGAGGGTACACTCCCATTCTCTTGAGAAGTTAAAGGAATGGAACAACCCATGCATGAACCACCAGACCAAGGTAACTTTTTTGATTTTATTGTCTATGCAAACATTTTTATAGACTAAACAAACTGTGTAAATTAAAAAAAAATTAAGTCAGCCGCCACCACCCAACTTATCCAATCAAATAAGTTTACTATTCACGCACTAAGAACATCATTTTAAAATGCTTGTTAATGAAAAACGATTGCTGTTAAAAAACAATTCTTTTTATAAAACAACCTAATCTACTCCCCTTAATTCATTTCTTTTAGTTAATAGAATATAGAATTTCTTTATTATTGTGATATTTAAATCCAACCTAATCTACTTCTCTTAATTCATTTCTTTTAGTTATCATAGAATATAGAATTTCTTTATTATTATGATATTTAAATCCTACCTCTAAATGTAAGTGTTTTAAAAGGTTTTGTCTCTGTCATTGGGTTATCAACCCAAGTAGATTTCTTTTAATTCTAACACAATTGTGCACCGTAAGACTTAAATCCTTGACCTCTTATTTGATTAAAAAAATTATTTGTAAGGGATGCATATTACGTGAAATAAGATCTTAATCCCACATCAAAAACCGAATATAAGTATAAAATATTTAAATACATTTTTAACAACTCTATGATTTTTATAATTTTAAGTTTCTAACAACTTTAACATGTTACTTATACACATATTAATTTTTTAATCATTATTTGAATAAGTAATTTATAAAATTATTTTATAAAATAAAATTAATAGAACATAAGAACATACATTGATTTCATAATAATAAAAAAATACCATATAAAAAACTACTTTCGTGATATAATAATAAAAAATAACTAAAAATTTGACTGGCAATATTTTTTTCCTAATATTTTCATTCATATTTCCACGAGTTCACGATCTATCCTCGTCAAATGGTCGATGTTAATCACGAGATATCTCATATAGAGGGTTTAAACGTTGAAACCTTATGATGAAGGTCCTTCATTTGGACAATATCTTGTCAGGTTACGATATTTGCCCTGACCCAGTATAATATGAAAATTGTCACAGATGCATTTCAAAAAATCTAAGCCCATTTGATTATTTTCTATAACAAATAAATAATACACGTTATTGAAAGTTACAAAATAAATTTTAGACAAAAATAAATAAATAAATAAATAAATAACATTAATATACCAACTTTCTAGTCCTCGGATATGTCGATCCAAGCTTGCGTCAAAGCTACATCTTCTATGGTCCACATTTCATGCATACGTGGGATATAATCTGCACATTATGTTGTTGGTTTTTTTGTGATCTTTTCGTTTTTGTGAGTTGTGTTTTGGGCACGTTTCCAGGTGTGGGAGGGGTTTGGTTTTGGTTACAAATACCAAATGTGTATTGTGGTTCGTATAATCGTATGGATCGGTTGGAAATTGAGGACGGTAAATATAGTTGGGGTTAGAAAAATTTTGATTGAAGATGTTGTTCGGATCGTTACGTTGGTTATCGTTGAATTGATGATTAGCGAAGAATGTGTTGTTTGGGTTCCAAAGATTCATGATTGGAGGTTGAGGGAAAATTGTATATAGTTTGAGAGAAATTTGTTGTTGTTTGAACTAGAAAGATTGAAAGGTTAGATTATTTATAAATTAATAAAAAATAATATTTGTTTTTAAATGTACAACGACTACAATAACGGCTCTTTGGATTATTACACCGACCCACGCCTCGTGATTGCCTTACATCCTCTGCCCCACACCCCAATAACGTCTTAGAGGGACAGTGTTCCATGCCTAATCATTGGTCACGTGATCTACGACCTGCTCATTACTTGTAGCCTTGTTGATAGTTTTGAAGGAACAAAAACGGGATCCACATATATCGGAGGTGCTATCTAGATTCGGTCCTGAACACTCACACCGGTTTCTTACATGTGCGGTTGCTTCCTGTGGATGGAAACTTTGATGCGGTTGCTCCACTTTTGTCTCGGCCCATGTTTGACCCGATCCACTTTTGCAACCTCAATTTGCAGACTAGATATATAAATAAATACATAGCGTACGTGTAGTGAATTGAGTTACTCCAAAGTCCAAACCCATTTGATATTACAGTTTAAACAAACTTGCTCATAAACTAAGGCTTATTTAATAGGTAAATTGATTTTTAATAATCTAAATTATAATTTATTGACTGATATTTGGCTTGTGATAATTTCAACTTTTACTTTTGTTGTCAATAACAGTCTCAATAGCATAATCATCATATATTTACACTCGATTTACCCTCAATTCCCACTCGATTTCACATGTATATTTCTTCATTTCATTTAAAATAGTTACTTTGAGCGAAAATAAGTGTAAATCTATGATGATTATGCTACCGGAACTGCTATTAACAACAAAACTGAAAGTTTGGATTATCACCGTTCAAACTGTTAGTTTTAATTATTAAATGAGTCATAGTTTGGATTATTAAAAACCAATTTGCATAATAATTATTAACATATTATTGGGCATGAGAAGAAATAGTGTAGTTTAATTTAATTTTATTTTTTACTCAAAAGTTTGTTTTTTTATAAATTTGCCATAAAATTTAGTTTACCTTTTTTTCTTATTTTTTACTTAAAAGTTTGTTTTTTTATAGATTTACCACAAAACTTCAATAAAATAAAGGGCAAATGCTATAAAAAACCAACATATTTTCTAGTTTTTTTTATAAAAGTCTCTCAACAATTTTTTGCACATAAAAAACCAACATACTCTTTTTTTTTTCTCATAAAAGTCACTCAACAAATTTTTGCACATAAAAAATCAACATGTTTTCTTGTTTTTCTCACAAAAGTCTGTCGATAACTATTTATCTTAGCAAATGAATCCTCAAAAGTAAAGCAAAGGAAATCGACCAATAGAAGCAAGAGCAAATGAATCCTTTGCCTTGCTTTTGTCGATCCATTTGCTAGGATAAATAGTTTTCGAGAGACTTTTGTGAGAAAAACAAGAAAGTATGTTAGTTTTTTATGTGCAAAAAATTGTTAAGTGATTTTTTTGAGAAAAAATAGAGAATATGTTGGTTTTTTAAATACAAAAAATTGTTGAGAGACTTTTATGAGAAAAACCAGAAAGTATGTTTGTTTTTTATGACATTTGCCCTAAAATAAACTTTAGTTTTTTTCCCAAAAGTTCGGGTTTTTATTGCAACAAAAGTTGAATAGGTATTAGTAATAATTTTGTTTTTCTGTAATAATTTTTGTTCGTTAAATTTTTTTAAACGGGAAGCACGGGTTTTTTTTGTCAGCTATCCGAGTATTTTTTTTATCGTACGCCATAGCGAGTCTGTGTTTAGACGCAAGTTTTATCCCCGTGGATGAGCCAAACCGACAACTACCAAACTCACGCCACGTAGCGCGGGGGAAAAACTAGTTATTATTATATGTAAACTAATTTAAACATGATAAAATATTTTATATAATAAATTACTATTTCAGCTTTTCACGTGTCATCTTTTCATGAGATCAACTAAAGTTTTTCACCGTCCAAACTAAGTCAACAGAAGTTACGAAAAAATCAATTTGAATCCTTATGTTTGAGTTGAATACAATTACAAAACTTTCAAAATATCAATGCCACATCATTTGCAATGCAACAATCTTCAAACATGTACACAAGACACATGTACTACTTGAAAAAAGCTTAACAAACTGTAACACAATGTAAAATAGCAAGAAGCACTTCCAATGAAGGCATTATTAGGAATCTTAAGATGACTTGGAGCTTATACGGAAAGGAAAGAGAGTGTAAGGATGGATGAAGATTGCTTAAGACAAAAATAAAATATAATAAAAATTTGCCTTTTAAAAAAACAGGTAAAATAGACTTTTTTATATAAACTTAACATATCTATAGATACTAATAAATAAAGGTTTTTTAGTGCCACGTGTCATCTCCACATTCAATCTCATCAGTTTTTTCCCGCCTCTCTCTCTTATTTAATGCACTTCTATATTTAAATAATAATATATATTTAAAGAAAGTATTAATCGGACTAATACAGCATGTTTATTTTAAATTATCCCTTATTATAAGAAAACTTTAAAATTTAATTATGTAACTTTTATTTCAATCAAATAGTAATTGAAAGTGAAATTACATTAAATATAATTAACGTATTTTTGAAACATAATTATATATTAATTTTTACATATTTTGAGTTTGTTTATATCCGTAGTATATGTAATATATTTTTACACATGTGAATATATATACATAAAGATTTAAAAAATTTAAATATTAATATTTTTCACCCCGTGTGTAGACACGGGACCTAAACTAGTTTTTTTTAATAAACATCGCTCTAACAACCAAAAGTGTTACCGACCCGAGTAAGCAGTAGAGGTCAAACCCGTAATTTATCAAACCTCTAAATACGTAATACGTACATACCACATAAACTATCTATGTAATTTTTTCTATACTTAAGTTGTGTACATGTCATTACTAATAGATTACAGAAAATTTCCTTAAAACTCATAAATTTTCACAATTAAAAAGGCTTACAAATATAACATTTTTCTACATTTTTCCTGACGTACACATACTTTGGGCCAAAACTACAAGAAATTTGCTTCCAACTTCAAGAAATCAATGAGCAAACCATAACCCAAGCAATCATACCTCCATTGAAGTTGCTCAAGTTTGTTGTTCTTGCTTGTTGATTAAATGATCTTAACTACCATTATTCGCTTTCGTTCGCCTATCGATCATATCTTGTCTCAATTTAGTCACTTTGCGAATAATCGCTTTCAAAGATACATCAAATGCATCTTCTAAAGTCTCTAATTTCGAATGTGGATCAGCATAAATCAATCTAGGAATCAAACTTATGACCTCCTCCCTCATCATCTTGATCGTTTCAGGATCGATTTGATTGAGTCATTCCTCGATACTTACATTCTTTCGAATATCATCATTAGGGATAAAAACAGAGTATTTTGAATAGTTTTTCGGGACATGCCAAGTGTATTGCGTGTAAAACGACCCCGGATGAAAAAACACGGGGATACAGCCAGCCAAGATCGAATCAAAAGCCGATCTTCGCGTAGCTGAATCCCCTTCTGGTTGCAAGCAAAAAACCGAGCTTTGAAACATCTTCATCACATTACTAGGCGAATGGCAATTACTTTCATCCGCCCTGTATTCCAAAAGCTTCCCGACACGCGAATTCTTGCATTGATCGATCAAAAGACTCCTAATCGAGCTCGGGTCACCAGGGCGTGGAGCACCCGCAAAGCAAAACAACGATTTCTGCTCAGTTTTCCTCACCCTCTCTTGCCATTCGAAAACCTCGGAATCTTTAGACGGATGGAAGTAAGTCGGGTATGGAATCGCGTAATCGTTTGAACCATACGGGCTCGATTCGATAAGAAGAACCGACATGTTTTTTGCCGCGGGTAACAACAAGAACTTGTTACCCCAATCGGAATCTTCATCGGTCTTTCGTCGAAAATCCCAAGTGATTCTACCTCCAACAAGAAAATGATCTTTTCCATTCATCATCTTCCATTCATCTCTCTTTTGTAACCACTCAACAACTTCAACAGAAGCAGCATCTCTAACAGAAACATTATACCCCAAAATATATCTCGCAAAATCAAACCCTAAATAAAAAGGTACGAAAAACGCGGCCGCCATTGATGAATCATTGGTCAAGCATTCATACTGTTTCATCCGATTGTAGAAGATGACTCCAACAGTAAATTGATTTGTGGCGTACCATCCATGGCCAGAAAACACACCTTCAGTGTTGTTCAATGGAGGTCCGAATCCACCGTTCATGGTGAATTTACACATAGCTAACCATTTCTGATTCCTTTCACATTCCTTCACCATATCTTCGTTGAATCGAGACTGAAGATCGTAAACGTAAACATACCTCCCGCCACATGGATCGCTTTTATTGTCTACGGTTCTCATCGCCTTCATAAAGGGGAAAACGTTAGGGTTTTCAGATTCGGAATTCTCAATTTCAGGTGTTGATTCCGGAACCCTAGGTTCGTTTAAACTGGAATTAGTTTGCAGACTGTTGTTCCAGGAAATTTTACGTTCGAAAACTCCATTGTTGATGTACAATATGCATAACCCTAAGAAAGCACAAATTAAACCTATTACACATATATGAGATTGCTGGAATACGTAACTTCTATTATCCATCACTTGCAATTAGTTTGAAATTGGATGGATTTTTAGAAGAAATATATTTTTTCTGTGAACAGTGAGGTAGTCAAGGAAGACGAAGTGTAAGATAGCGTGATTGGCGTATTTTAAGAGTAGGGTGTTTTTACGACTTTTTCTACCCGCTGGGCCGGTAGCCTGTAAAAATATACCACGTGTTCGGAATTGATTTTATTAATTTCAAATTGTGAAGTGGACATGTGGTCAATTAAATGCTAGCTCCCTATGTTACGCAATAATTTGTTCCAAGTTGTCTTGTGTTTGATTTAAGTTCATATAATATTAGATTTAGTAGTTTGGTACATATATAAAAATTTTGGGTGTATCGCATTAAATATTTTACAAAGAGGAAAAACAAACGTGCATAATAAGTTATAACTAGAAAATTTGCCCCGCTTTACGGCGTGAAGTTGACCTTATTATGTTGGTATCATTAACGTTGCTAAGCATAAAAAGAATCATAGTTAAATACATAAAAGAAACACATTAAGTTACTGCGAGCCGGTTGTGGATATCAAAACATAGATATAAGACAGTTAAACAACGGTATCGATGCTTGTCAGTCGTTGCCGGTCTTATTCTTCATGGTGTTAGCACGTCACCGCCAATCGATATAACCGACGATACTATAGTGGAAAAATCTAAAACTTTATAAACCTGGAGGTTGTAAATGAACAAATCAAATAACAAGTTATAAATACATTTTTTTATAAACGAATATAAAAAAAAGTAAAAGTAAAAAAACAAAAAAAAACTTGGTTAGTCACACTCTACACTCGAATAGACGTCGACGGGTTTAACTGGGTTATTGTAGAATAATAAAATTTGTAAAACAATAATGAGTTAAAAATGCATATTACATATTATAAGTGTAAAGTTGAAAATTTGGAAATTTGAATAATGTGTTAAAAAAGCATATCTTATATATTTACCATAGTGGAGGTATTGGGTTCGAATCCTTGCAACAACAAAAAGGGGCATGTGGCCAGGTCAGGGGGTTTACTTAGTTAGGGGGTTCCTCCTGTGATGGGCTGCCCCTGGGAAATCCAATTATCCTAGAATATCTAGTGTTGCCGTTCCAAAAAAAAAGTTCAGTGATACTTTATAAACCCGAGAGGGATAACTGAATTTTTTAAAGTTAAGGGGTATTAATTGAAAAATATAGAAAGTTAAGGGGTTTAAACAAAAAAAATAAAAAAAGGAAAAAGAAACAAAAAATCTTATTGGACACCGTCCATTTATTTTAGGGAAACATATGAAAATGGACATTTGACCAAAAAATATTCAAAAATGGATATCCATATTTAGCCTAATGTTTCATGGACATTGGTCATGACAAACGGCTAAGATAGCCGGCTAAAATTCTCATGCCAACATTTCATTTGTCAGAATACAAGCCAATAAGCATGTGACACGTGACAGCTTAGCCGTCTAATATGGATGTCAATTTTTAAATATTTTCTTAGTAAAATGTCCATTTTTGTATTTTTCCCTTTATTTTAAGTTAGCAGGAATATTACAAATCAAATTAAGAATAAATAACATTGATAGTCCGTGTGGTTTATCAAAATTTTGTATTTAATCTTCAACTTTTCAAAAGTACAAGGATGGTCCATGAGGTTTGCACTTTGTAACGTACTTAATCCTCAAACTTTGATAAAAGTACATGTATGGTCCATGTGATTTGCACTTTGTAATTCATTTAGTCTCTAACTTTGACATTTTAAAACTTTTAGATTTGTTGGCTGGGACTAAATGCGTTACAAAGTACAAAACACATGGACCATTCATGTATTTTTAAAAATCTAGGAAACTGATTCAAAATTTTATGTTATAGTGTTACCTAATTCAACCCAAAATACAATTTTTTTTTTACCAAAACCAACTCATTTCTCCTACTTTAAATCAAGATTGACAAGTTTCACAGCTAATAATGAAGAGTATTGGCTAATGTCACCGTACTATATTCACATCTACTAATATGATGTTGCCATCATAATTAGAGTTACAGCTTTGAGCAATTAATTAACTCTTAAAATAATGTGGACCTCCTCTCTTTAATTTTTTTTGAAAGGCGAACATTGAATGTGTGACGTCGCACTCCCCGTCATATGGGAGAGACTCGTCCAACTCCGGTCAATATGTTGTCTTAATGATGATAAAAGTTCGTTTTGAAAAAAGTTAAAAAGTTACTATATTCATGAAACAATCATTCGTAAATGTGTTTGCTATTCTTTATTTGAAAAAGAAAAATGCTTAAGAGTTTGCATAAGAATGAAAAAACATATTCATGGGTATTTGGATATTTGTTTAATGTAAAAATATTTTTGTAAGCCAGAAAATAAAAAGAATGTCAAGAATGGGATTCGAACCCATGCCCTTTCGGACCAGTACCTGAAACTGGCGCCTTAGACCAACTCGGCCATCTTGACGATGTTGAAATAATTCTTATATGTAAATATATCTCTAACTAATTTGAAGAAGAAAAAATTACGAAAAACATTTTTGAATTTTACATGGTAACATATTTGTTTTGGGTTTGTAAACTTAACTAAAATCTATTATAAATATTTGATTATTGGTTAGAATATCTCATTAAATTGCATACCAAACGTATTATGTTTTTTTTTATGGGTAACTTTTATGCATACTATGACATCGATACTTTTGATAGAATTTTTAAGCCATTTATATTAGAAGACGTATAAAATCATATTGGTATTGAAGATGCATGTTGATACCAATTACCAAATCATAATAGAATCGAAACCAACCCGTCGGTTCTCGATTGTAGATTTTACAAAAATAAAAAATAGTTATACATTTATATTATTTTCAAATTTCAATAATAAGTTTTAGGTATTGTTTGATCTAATTAATAAAGAAATGGAGATGGATTTTTATTTTGTTTTCATCTTAAAAACTTGAAATGACCTAGTTGTATATTAATAATTAAAATTATAAATGTATAAATGTGTATATGGTTTACAATTTGATTTAAAAGTCTACAATAAAATCAAATCAAATAATACAATTATCATATATTTTTAAATTATTTATTTTTGAAAGGCAATTTTTTTTAAAATTATACATATATATATATATATATATATATATATATTTTAAATTAAACGTAAACAATATTAATAATTTTAGGAAGAACCAACACGTGTTTATCCCTTTTGTTTTTGATACTTTTGGGTTCCTAGCACCGAAGGCAGTGGAATTCCTAAACAGGGTTCAACGAGTCGTGCATAGTAATATTTCGGCCCCTAAGACCCAAAGCTTTGTTTTTAGTATGATCGGTTTTGCTATTCAAAAGGGGGTTGCAGCGCAAGTTGTTGCCCGTTTACCTGTCACTTTATTCTAATCGTCCTTCTTTTCAACATTAATGTTATTATTTAAAAAAATTAGGATAATCTCAATAAATGAATAACCTCGTCAAATAAATAACTTTATCATGTAACAAATGGTAATGTAAGACTGTGTACATCAAATCATAAAGTGATCTGTCCCTTCCTGAATCATACGCAAAAGCGAAAATTAAGTCAAGCACCTAGTATATCTTTTTTATCGGGTAACAAGTCGGATAAGAAAATGACAGTAATTAAATAATCTTAGTAAACGAATATTTTTTTTCCCAAAGAATATTTATTTTTCAAGATTTTTATGCGTCTTATTGGATTAAAAATAACACCTGTAACGTTTTTAGACAAAAAAATATGTAGTTAAGAAACTTGAAACCATTTTGAACCCGGTTAAGTTTGAACCGAACCGGTCAAACTTTGGTTTTCAACCCGATTTTTAAACCGGTCAAACCCTCCATAATAACTGGTTTCAAATTCAAATTGGTTTAATCAAAAACCGGTTTTGACTTTTATTAATCAAACCCACTGTTTTAAAACCGGTTTTTAAACTGTACCGGATTGGACTCAGAAATGGTGCAACCAGTTGTATCGAGTTGTACTGGGCGGTTCAACCGGGTTAACTAGTTAACCCTATAATTCCATAAAAATACAACTTCAACTCAAAAACAATCCAAAACTACATAATTCCATAATAAAAAATAATCTAAAAGTTAATCCAAATAAAAGTACACGATCGCTTAAAAGATGAAATTCACTTAAAAGTTTTTAACGACAAGCAGAAGGAGTGTTAAATGCATCAAGATCACGATCGCTTAAAAGATGAAATTCACTATTATCGTCATTCTCATCAACAAGAGTATAACTATTTTCGTTTCCTACGATATTAAATAAGAAGTTTTATCACTTAAAAGTTTTAACAACAAGCAGAAGGATGACGATTAAACATAGTATTTGCATGGGCCGCTAGTTGCTGAAGAGGAACGCATCAATTAATTTTTTTTCTAAACTAGGTCGTAGGTAAAGTAATTGATCAACAAGACTCCTATTTGTGACTTTGTATATCCCGGCAAACATTTTTTTTAAGTTTAAACATAAAATTTTACTTATAACTAAAACCGGTACAACGGTATAATCTGGTATTACTGGTAATACCGACAGTTCAACTAACATATGTAACGAACCAAAATCTGGGTCTCGTTATAAATAAATAAATAATTCTAATAAATATTATGGTGAAAATAATATATATAAATAAGTTGAAACAAGCGGGTTTCAAGTTAGTAACGGGGATATACTAATTTTAACTAGTTATGGAAGGAAATGGAAAAGATTGAAAGTAGAGGGGCTAAAGGTGAAACATGGCAAATCTGCCATATTTGACCTTTAGAAGTCAAAATTTACTTCATTTTGGAGTTGGGTCGTTCAAGAGAAGAGGAAGAGAGGAGAAATCGGGTTGAAGCCAAAATTCGTGTGTTTGAAGCTTGTAACTTGAAGGTGTTGGCTTACACATCACCTTTCTAACATCAAGTAAGTGATTTCTTCCTCTTTGATCCACCATTTATAGTGTTCTTGTTGGGTTTTGTTGAAAACCCGAAATTATGGTTGCATGTGGTAAAATGGTGTTAGATTATTGATAATCTAGCTAAACTAAAGGTGTAGGAAGGTGAACAACACCATGGAACCCTTTGATTTTGATTTTTGAAAGTTAGGGTTCATATGGAGGAAATTGGGGGTTTTGGGGTTTTGATGAAAATTGATAAATTGATGATGATTAAGTGTTATAGAGGTGTTAGACACTTAAACAAACCCCAAATTAACTTAAAGAAACTAGTTTGATAAAAATTAGTGTCAAGGTATTGGAAAGAGAATTCTAGTGGTTGAGTTGAGTTCTTGATTAAAGGGGGTGTTTGGATATGGAAATAACCCAAACGGGTCAATTTGGGTTGAAAATGGAAATTTGGGTGGTAAACTCAATTGTATGTGTTTTGGATGAATGATTAGATTACTAAACTAGGTGTGTATGTTTAGGCAATCAAATTGTGGGTCTAGAAGGCGGAGCGGAGTCGTCTAACCCAAAAGGTAAGTGCCTATGCACTTACTTAGTATTGATGATAAATGGTGAATTTTATGTATTATGTGTTATGTGATTGTGTGCATACTTGTGATATGATAAATTGTGAATGATTTAGTATGTGCAATGAATGAATGTAGTTATAGTGTTAACCTATAATGGTAATGGATCATGTGTTGATCATAAATGAAACGGAGATATGGCCTTGTGCCATATTGGAAATGGATCATGTGTTGATCATAAATGAAACGGAGATAAGGCCTCGTGCCATATTGGAAATGGATCATGTGTTGATCATAAATGAAAAGGAGTTATGGCCTTTGTGCCATAATGGAAATGGATCATGTGTTGATTATAATTGAAACTTGTAGTAAGGGTGCAAGAATATGTAGCCTAAATGACAATTTAGGTGGAAACAGGTCAAATGGGTGAATGGGTGAAACAAGTAGGAATTTACTTGTTTGTTATGAATTTATCTTCATTACTAATGGTGATATGTGTGGTGAATGTAGGAAAAGCTCCGAGGTAGTCAAAGTCAAGTCCAAGGCGTTGGCGGATCCTCGTATGCATATTTTCATGTTTTGATGATTTGGTGGAATTCCCCCTTTTTGATTGTAATTTGATAAACAAAACATGTTTTTGGGTTGTGATCATGTTGTTGAAGGGGTTTTTGGTTAAAACCCATGTGTTGGGCAAATTTGTTGTCTTGTATTTTGGAAAAAGTTAGAAAAATGGCTAAGTATGAAAACCTGCTGAAACCTGAGAAACTTTCTGAGTTTTTTACTCCCTCGCGTATCGCGAGGGAGGAAGCTTGTTTTCTCGCGCTACGCGAGATGGTAAAAAAAATTCCTGGGTTAAGACTTCCGCGCGTTAAAGTTTTGTTTTTAAAAGTGGTGTGTTTCAACTTGGTATCAGAGCAAGGTTTGAGGGATTTGGTGTGCGAGACACTAAACTCAAACCGGATGCTCTTGATATGGGGGAAATGATACGAGAATCCACGAAGGACTTGACTAAGACTCGGAGCTTTCGGAAATGAAAGGTTAGTAATGATTTAATAAGTGATTATGTATATATGTTGTAAATGCATATGATTGATTGAATGACAAAGTGTTATGTGTGCCGAAACTTGTCTTGTGAATTGTTATATGCATATGATAATTACACTTGGGCATAACGTATTATTAAACATGTCTGGCCAATATGATTAATAAGACGAGATGTGCAAGAGCTTTTATGATAACCATATGACAATGAACATTTACAAGGATTAGGTGAAGGTGATCGTATATGTATGTGTATAAGTAGGTAAATATATATATATATATATATATATATATATATATATATATATATATATATATATACCCTAGGTGATTTGAAGGTATAGGAATGTTAAGGTGTTTTTGGTACTATTTCTCGACGGACGAGGGTGACCACCACGAAAATGTTGATGTGAACGAAGAACCGTTGGATCCAAGGATCCAAGATATGATAAAGGAAGAAGTGGCCAAGGCGTTTGAGCAAGCCACAAATCTCTTGATGGAGGAAATGAGGGGAACTATTAAGCTCTCTCTTGAAGAGGTCATGAAAGAGAAAGATAAGGAACCTCGAGGTTGTACTCTCAAGGATTTCATGGTGATTAAACCGAAAGAATACGACGGTCAGGTGGACCCGATACTTAGCCACCGGTGGGTGGTGGATATGGAGTTGAATTTAGAAACGACTAGATGCAGGCCCGAGAATAGGGTAATGTTCAGTGTGCCTCTGTTGACTGGGAGGGCAAAGGAATGGCTGTTGAATCTCCATAGAGAGAGAGAGGTGTTTCTGGGGTGACCTCTATGTCTTGGGAGGAATTTAAAGCGGCTTTTCTGAAATACCACTGCCCGCAAGCCGCGGTGGACAGGATGACTAAGGAGTTTCTCCTCATGAGACAGACGACTGAGTCAATTGACGAATTGGCCGGGGCCTTCTTTGATCGGGCCAAGTTTTGTCCGGATGTGGTATCGACCGAAAAGGGCAAGATTGATAGGTTCTATGCTATGCTAACAGTGGAATTCAGAGATAGCATATCTCCATCCTCATTTACCACGCTTGTTGATTTAATAAACAGGTGTCGGGAAAGGGAGGTGGAGTTAAAGAGGCAAGAGGCCAGGGGTGAGAAGAGAAAAAGGGAAATTGTGGAACAGGTGGTGAAGAAGATAAAGGGCGAGAGCCCTAGTAAGAAGCCGTTTGTTAAACCTTCTTCGCAAGATTGTAAGTTATGTGGAAAAGTGCATTTTGGGGAATGTAGAAAGGGTTCTTCAAGATGCTATAAATGCGGAAAGCCGGGGCATATGGCTAATCAATGCCCAAGCCAAGTCCGTATATGCTACAACTGCTACAAGCCCGGGCACAATAGGGTGGATTGTCCCGAGTTAAAGCAGCAAGGTGGAAGCGGGGTGAAGGTGACGCCAAAGCCTAAGGGAAGAGCCTTCCACATTTCGGCGGAAGAGGCAAAGAACAACGCGGATGTAGTGTCAGGTACATTCAAGATTAACTCATTACCTGCACTAGTTCTTTTTGATTCGGGGGCTAGCCGTTCTTTTGTTTCCTTAAAAATTGTTAAGCATTCCTCTTTTGTAAGTAGCAAGTTAGATGAACCCTTAGAAATCGAAGCAGCTAATGATAAGAGTTTCCTTGTCTTTGACATTTTTAGAGATTGTAAGTTGAGAGCGGGGGGCGAAACTTTCTTTATTGATTTGATTCCTATGGCTATGGGAGATTTTGATGTTATTGTGGGGATGGATTGGTTGTCAAAGAATAAGGCGAGTATTTTATGTGGACCGAAGGCGATCCAACTTGTTTCCCCGTTGGGAGAGTCCATCTACATAGAAGGTGATAAAAAGGGTAAAGTAAGGTTGTGCACTTATGTGAAGGCGACCAAGTACATGGCGCGTGGGTGCAAGGCGTTCATGGCTTGTGTCGCGGATGTGAATGAAAGAGTAAAGGAGATTCACGATGTACCGGTCGTGAACCAATTCGTAGATGTGTTTCCTGACGAGTTACCGGGGATTCCGCCGGATAGGGAGATAGAGTTTGGAATTGACTTGATGCCGGGTGCTAAACCGGTAGCTAAAGCGCCTTATAGATTGGCACCGCCAGAAATGAAAGAACTCATGGAGCAATTACAAGAGCTACTTGATAAAGGTTTCATACGCCCAAGTGTTTCACCTTGGGGTGCGCCCGTTCTCTTCGTCAAAAAGAAGGATGGGAGCATGAGAATGTGTATGGATTACCGGGAGTTAAACAAGTTGACAGTGAAGAATAGGTACCCATTGCCTAGGATTGACGATCTTTTCGACCAATTGCAAGGGGCATCATGGTTTTCTAAGATTGACTTGAAGTCCGGGTATCATCAGTTGAAAGTGAAGGAAGAGGATGTTCATAAGACAGCTTTTCGCACTCGTTACGGTCACTATGAGTTTACGGTTATGCCTTTCGGTTTGACCAACGCACCTGTGGTTTTCATGGATCTCATGAACCGGGTGTGTAGACCGTTCCTTGATCGTTCGGTCATTGTGTTTATTGACGATCTTCTCATCTATTCAAGGAGCGAGGGTGATCACGCTTGTCATTTGCGTGAGATTCTTGAAGTCTTGAAAAGGAGAAGCTTTATGCTAAATTCTCCAAGTGCGCATTTTGGTTGCGCGAGATTTGGGTCATGTGATTAATGAAAAAGGAATTACCGTTGACCCATCCAAGATTATGGCGGTTAAAGAATGGTCATCACCGAAGACGCCTTCGGAGATTAGAAGTTTCTTGGGGTTAGCGGGTTATTATCGGAGGTTCATCGAAAACTTCTCTCAGATTGCTTTGCCGATGACGAAGTTGACTCGTAAGGAGACAAAGTTTGTTTGGAGTCCCGAGCAAGAATATGCCTTTCAACTCTTGAAAGAAAAGTTGACTAAGGCGCCTGTTTTATCCTTGCCGGACGGGACCGAGGATTTTGTTGTTTATTCGGATGCCTCGCATTCGGGGTTGGGGTGTGTTTTGATGCAAAGGGGGAAAGTGATTGCCTATGCATCTAGGCAATTAAAGACTCATGAGGTGAATTACCCAACCCATGATTTAGAGCTTGCAGCCGTGGTTTTTGCGCTCAAGATTTGGAGGCATTATTTGTATGGTGCTAAGTGTACGATCTACACGGATCACAAAAGTCTCAAATATTTCTTTAACCAAAAGGACCTCAATATGAGGCAAAGACGGTGGCTTGAATTGGTTAAGGATTATGATTGTGAGATACTTTATCATCCGGGTAAAGCGAATGTTGTGGCGGATGCGCTTAGTAGAAAGTCAAGTCATTCACCTATCAAGGTGAAGTCATTTAAGATGACAATTTCATCATCTCTTATTGATGAAATCCGGGAGGCCCAAGTGTTAGCACTTGGTGGCGACCTGAAGAAAGAACGGATGATTTCTTATGTTGATAAGCTTGGTGAAAATAGCATGGGTTTGAAGACATGCTTTGATAGAATTTGGATACCTAGGTTGTCAAGTGTCTTGACAACTATTCTTGACGAGGCGCATAAATCCAAATATTCTATCCATCCGGGGGCCACAAAGATGTTTTATGATTTGAGGTGTCATTTTTGGTGGCCGGGTATGAGGCGTGATATTGTTAAGTATGTGGAGAGGTGTCTCACATGTTTAAGGGTTAAGGCGGAGCATCAAAAGCCGTATGGAAAGCTTCAACCGCTTGAAATACCGCTTTGGAAATGGGAAAATATAACCATGGATTTGATCACTAAACTACCAAAGACTCGAAAGGGTTATGATGCGATATGGGTAGTAGTGGATCGGTTGACGAAGAGTGCACATTTCCTTCCTATAAAGGAAACGTATTCTTCGGATAGATTGGCGGAAATGTATGTGAAGGAAATTGTGTCACGTCATGGTGTGCCGGTGTCGATTATATCGGATCATGATACGAGATTTACTTCTCGTTTTTTGAAGAAATTCCATGAGGATATGGGGACTAGATTGAATCTTAGCACCGCTTATCATCCACAAACGGATGGTCAAAGCGAGCGAACGATTCAAACGCTCGAGGATATGTTGCGAGCGTGTGCCTTGGATTTTGGTGGTAGTTGGGACGACCATTTACCGTTGACGGAATTCTCTTACAACAATAGTTACCATTCTAGTATTGGTATGCCGCCTTTTGAGGCATTGTATAGGAGAAAGTGTCGAACACCCGTGTGTTGGGGTGAGATTGGTCAACGGGAGCTTGGTAGTGTCGAAGTGGTCAAGGAAACTAATGATAGTATTGACCAAATTAGAGCACGCTTGAAGGCGGCTCAAGATCGCCAAAAGTCTTATGCGGATAATAGGAAGCGGGCGATTGAGTTTCAAGTGGGGGACTTTGTGCTTTTGAAAGTCTCTCCTTGGAAAGGGGTGATACGGTTTAGGAAACGGGGGAAGTTAAGTCCTCGTTTCATCGGGTCGTTTAAGGTGATAGCAAAGGTGGGTACGGTAGCTTATCGATTGGAGTTACTGGAGGGACTAAGTAGACTTCATAACACGTTCCATGTGTCTCATTTGCGGAAGTGTTTGGCGTATGAATCTACTTTTGTCCCTTTGAACGATATCGAATTGGATGAAAAGTTGAATTATGTTGAAGAACCGATGGCAATCTTGGATAGGAAGGTGAAGAAGTTACGTAATAAAGAGATTAGCCAAGTATTGGTTAGATGGAAGCATAGAAAGGGGGCGGAAATAACTTGGGAAACCGAGGAAGAGATGCTCAAATGCTATCCGAACCTTTTTATGTGAAGTCGGGTTTCGGGGACGAAACCCAAATAAGGGGAGGAGATTTGTAACGAACCAAAATCCGTGTCTCGTTATAAATAAATAAATAATTCTAATAAATATTATGGTGAAAATAATATTTTAGAAATAAGTTGAAACAAGCGGGTTTCAAGTTAGTAACGAGGATATACTAATTTTAACTAGTTATGGAAGGAAATGGAAAAGATTGAAAGTAGAGAGGCTAAAGGTGAAACATGGAAAATCTGCCATATTTGACCTTTAGAAGTCAAAATTTACTTCATTTTGGAGTTGGGTCGTTCAAGAGAAGAGGAAGAGAGGAGAAATCGGGTTGAAGCCAAAATTCGTGTGTTTGAAGCTTGTAACTTGAAGGTGTTGGCTCACACATCACCTTTCTAACATCAAGTAAGTGATTTCTTCCTCTTTGATCCACCATTTATGGTGTTCTTGTTGGGTTTTGTTGAAAACCCGAAATTATGGTTGCATGTGGTAAAATGGTGTTAGATTATTGATAATCTAGCTAAACTAAAGGTGTAGGAAGGAGAACAACACCGTGGAACCCTTTGATTTTGATTTTTGAAAGTTAGGGTTCATATGGAGGAAATTGGGGGTTTTGAGGTTTTGATGAAAATTGATAAATTGATGATGATTAAGTGTTATAGAGGTGTTAGACACTTAAACAAACCCCGAATTAACTTAAAGAAACTAGTTTGATAAAAATTAGTGTCAAGGTATTGGAAAGAGAATTCTAGTGGTTGAGTTGAGTTCTTGATTAAAGGGGGTGTTTGGATATGGAAATAACCCAAACGGGTCAATTTGGGTTGAAAATGGAAATTTGGGTGGTAAACTCAATTGTATGTGTTTTGGATGAATGATTAGATTATTAAACTAGGTGTGTATGTTTAGGCAATCAAATTGTGGGTCTAGAAGGCGGAGCGGAGTCGTCTAACCCAAAAGGTAAGTGCCTATGCACTTACTTAGTATTGATGATAAATGGTGAATTTTATGGATTATGTGTTATGTGATTGTGTGCATACTTGTGATATGATAAATTGTGAATGATTTAGTATGTGCAATGAATGAATGTAGTTATAGTGTTAACCTATAATGGTAATGGATCATGTGTTGATCATAAATGAAACGGAGATATGGCCTTGTGCCATATTGGAAATGGATCATGTGTTGATCATAAATGAAATGGAGTTATGGCCTTTGTGCCATAATGGAAATGGATCATGTGTTGATCATAATTGAAACTTGTAGTAAGGGTGCAAGAATATGTAGCCTAAATGACAATTTGGGTGAAACGGGTCAAATGGTTGAATGGGTGAAACAAGTAGGAATTTATTTGTTTGTTATGATTTATCTTCATTACTAATGGTGATATGTGTGGTGAATGTAGGAAAAGCTCCGAGGTAGTCAAAGTCAAGTCCAAGGCGTTGGCGGATCCTCGTATGCATATTTTCATGTTTTGATGATTTGGTGGAATTCCCCCTTTTTGATTGTAATTTGATAAACAAAACATGTTTTTGGGTTGTGATCATGTTGTTGAAGGGGTTTTTGGTTAAAACCCATGTGTTGGGCAAATTTGTTGTCTTGTATTTTGGAAAAAGTTGGAAAAATGGCTAAGTATGAAAACCTGCTGAAACCTGAGAAACTTTCTGAGTTTTTGACTCCCTCGCGTATCGCGAGGGAGGAAGCTTGTTTTCTCGCGCTACGCGAGATGGTAATAAAAATAAAAATAAATAAAAAAAAATTTATTGGGTTAAGACTTCCGCGCGTTAAAGTTTTGTTTTTAAAAGTGGTGTGTTTCAACATACCGTTCTACTAATTTACCAGGCTCAAACTAACCGGGCTAATGGCTGAGACCCGGTCCAACCGGTATTACCGGACGGTTTGAACCGGTTTTTAAAACACTGATCAAACCCGACCCGATTTGAGCACCTCTAGTTAGAGATGGGCAAAAAAACCGGTTTAAAATTTCAAACCGGGCATAACCCGAAAACCGGTTTAAACTAAACCGGTTTACCCTAAACCGGTTCAAACCCGAGTCAAACCGCCGGTTACAAACCGGTTTGTCATATTCTGGAGCCCATCGGGTTACGAACCGGTTCTCCTAACCCGGTCCACAAAACCGGTTCAAACCGGTTTTCTCGCTAAACGGTTTATAGCCGTTACAAAACGGCTTTATAGCCGTTGGAGAGTTTTCTAGCCTTTTTTTTGGTCATTTTTTCACCCTTAACTTGATATAAATAGGTGGGGGTGTTTAGGGTTAATCACACCTCTCTCCAAACTCTCTAATCTCTCAAACCACTATTTAAACTCGTTAAACGCTCTCTAAAGTCGCTCTAAACTCTTTAAAAAAATCATGGCAAGTAGTGTTGGTGGTTCCTCAAACGAAGTTAGCGTTGTGGAAATTCGACCAACAACGATAAATCCGGCAATTTGGTGCAATTACGATTTATGTTTGTTGTCAAACGGGAAGGAACGTGCTCGGTGTAAGATATGTGGTGCGTTTTTGGGGAAAGATTCAAACACTAGTTTGAAAACGCATATGGAAAAATCTTGCCCGTCCTTGAAGAGAATTCCAAGTGAAGGTCAAGCCTCGATGACAAGCGAAAGAGGAATTTGGAACTTTGATCCAAATATTGTTCGAGATCGAATGGCGAGGTTAGTGATTCAAGAAAGATTGCCGTTCAACCACTTTCACAATCCGCGCTTAACAAGGATGATTCAAGAGACACTCCAACCACGTTATCATCAAGTAAGTCGCATCACCCTTAGACGAGATTGTATAAAAATGTGGAAAAAAGCAAAAAAAGAATTAATTTTGGGTTTTGAAAATTTGAAAACCGGTGTAAACTTAACCACCGATGTTTGGTCGGCTCCACATGGTATACCAGATTCGTACCTTTGCGTTACCGCGCATTGGGTTAATCCCAAAACGTGGCAAATGATGAAGCGTACAATCGCGTTTGACTTGTTTGAATATCCACACACCGGCGAAAATTTATTTTATATATTAGATAGTGTTATAACCGAATTTAAATTACAAAATAAACTTTTTTTAATGTCTTTTGATAATGCATCTAATAATACAAATGCGGTTCAAAAACTAAAAATTAAATATAAACCGGTTTGCAACGGCGTTTTTTCCATAGTCGATGTGTCTCACACATCATTAACTTTGCGGTGCAAGCCGGGCTTGCAATTGAAGAGGTTTCAAACTTAACATATGCTTTTCGACTAATGCTTAAAGATATTTTTAGTAACAAAAAAAGATACCATGATTATATAAGATTTTGTCGTGAAACGAATAATCTTTGCTTAGGTCTGAATTGGGACGTCGAAACAAGATGGAACTCAACTTATAATATGTTTTATAGCGCTTTATGACAAAGAGAAACTTTAGAAATATTTCATGAAATGTTTGCCTCAAAACCTCGTCGTAAAATTCTAAAGTTTCCGTCTACGAGTTAGGACATTTTAAAAGACGTAACCGAATTGCTTGAAGTTTTCAAAACCGCCACCACTTTTTTATTCGGTGTTTATTATCCCATAAGTCCATTAACTCTAAAACAAATATATTTAATGGCTAACAAGTTGTATGAACTTGAAAATAAAAGCATTATTTTTACAAAAATGATAGAACCGATGAAAGAAAAATTAGTAAAATATTTTAAAGAAATGCCTCCCGTTATAACTTGTGCCGCCGCGTTAAACCATACCATAAATGTTTTCGGAGTTGAAACGTTGATTGATAGAATTACTTACGCTTTGAATTTGGATAGTGAAGACATCTATTTTGCACAAGGCACAAAAACATATTTTAACAAATGTTTACAAGATTTATTTGATGTTTATTTACATAAGTATGGTACAACTCCGACTCCACATGATACAATGGGTACATCATCAAGTGGTAGCTCGAGAGATGTTAATTTGAATTTATATAACGAAATGTTAAATGAATTTAGTAAACGGGCTCGAGGAACCACCCCGAGTAGCGAACTCGGAAGGTATATTTGCACAAACTTTTTAGCGTTATGCCTCCTACCGTTTTTGAGGAGTTTGATATTTTGGCTTGGTGGAAAAAAAACGAAGCTTCGTTTCCGATTCTTTCCGCCGTGGCCCGTGATGTACTAACCGTCCAAGCTTCCACGGTAGCTTCGGAATCTGCGTTTTCTTTTAGTGGCAGGGTCTTATCGATACGAATGACTAGACTCACCCCCCTAGTGATGGAAATGTGCATTTGCTTGAAGGACCATTTGGATGCAATTGATAGGATACAAGACCAAACTTCTCTCGAAGAAAAAATTCAAGCCGAAGAAATCATACACAACAACAAGGTTGATCTTGGAATATCCGAACCAGTCACCGATGAAGAACTAGCCGAAGATGCAAGGCTACGAAGCTCCAGTTCCGAAGACAACGCACAAGAATAATCAATCAATATTCTAAAAAATAAAAATATATATTGTCATTTGTAATGTTTTACAATTTTATAATTTTATCTTGTCATGTTTTTTAATTTCCGAACTTTCCAAATATTAATAAACGTTTCACTTTATGTTTTATATTTGTTATATTTTTTTTGATTTTTTATTAAAAATATCGAATTTATTTGAATTTATTCAATTTTTTTAATTAAAACCGGTTTAACACACAAACCGGTTTCAACCCAACCCTAACCGGTTTAATAGGTTAGGGATTTTCTTGCCTCCAAACCGGGTTAACCCGAACCGGTTTAGGACCAAACCGGTTTTGACTTTCCGTTGACCAAACCGGTTCGGGTTAAAAAACCGTTTTGTGCACCTCTGCCTCTAGTCCAATAATGCGCAGGCCATATATGGTGGGCCAATGAGTCCAATAAATGGCTCATCCCGCCCATTAACGTGCGCCATATTTTCGCCCTCCAGTCGCTTCACGCCGGCGAGTGTTCATCGGAAGAAGCCATGGCGTTGTTGATGGAGAAGGGAACAGAACCTCAAACGGAGAGTGAATTAGCAGACCTTGATGCTATATCTGCTCTCAAGGAATCCGCTGCTATTGAACTCAAAGTAATCTCTCTCTCTTTTCACTTACATAAACACTACAAGTTTAGTTCTAATTAAGCATTTAGTTTCTTAATATCCTAGCTTAACAACTTGATTATCGAACTAATTGTATATTTTCGTTGATCGTAAAGTCGCGCTCGAGAAATTGATAGTAGTAATTGAAACTAATTACATTATCAGATCAATAGCTGTTGATTAGGTTTTCATGTTTTAATTTCTAAATCTGGTTCTGTTGTAGTTTATTTGCATAGTTTTATGTAGTTGTTAACATTTCATGCTTTAAACAAAATGCTTCTGATCAAATTTTGAAGTGAAATAGAGTAGTGGTTAACTAGTTATAACACGGTGCAGTTGATACATACAGCAATTTTGGATCTGATTCACTATTTGGTTTCTTATTATGATGGTTCAAGTAGTTTCTTATTGAGTAATTGTCTGTTTTCATTGATCTTAAAGTTGTACCTAAGAAGAAGGCATGTAATCCCTAGAAATTCAAATGAATTGTCAGGTCAAAGTTATTGTTTTAGGTTTTTGTAGGGTTGTAAACGAACCGGACCAAAGGAGACGTGGTTCATGTTCGTTCGTTAAGCTTGTTTCAGACAAACGGACAGTTCACAAACACATAACTAAAACGAAATTTTATGTTCGTGTTCGCTTGTTAAGGATATAAATTTGTTTGTGTCCGTTTGTTGACATTATAAACGAACACAAATGAACACATAATAATTTAATGGTAAAAAACTTGGAAAATGTTAAAAACTTGTAACAAACGTTAACAAACAATTTACTGAACGTTCATGAACACTATTGAACGAACGCAACCTTTGTTTGTATTCGTTCATCTAATTAATTGAAAGGAATTTTTTGTTCGTGTTTGTTCGTTTATTAAACAAACGAGCGTAACAAACTTCCCGCCGAATGGTTCATTGAACGTTCGATTCATTTACAGTCCTAGGTTTTTGGTTTTTTGTCTCCGGAAATATTCTACTGTTATGTATATGTACAGTTCAATATAGTTTTTAATGTTTTATGCTAAACTAAAAGATAGTTCTGATCAGTTTTGAAGTAGTAATTATTTCTTATTTATATACTTTTCATTGGTTTGTTTGGGAATATAGGAAGAAGGTAACAAGTATGTCAAGATGGGGAAGAAACATTATTCAGAGGCTATAAAGTGTTATACACGGGCCATAAATCAGAAGGCCTTAAGTGACACTGAGACATCGATACTTTTTTCTAATAGAGCACATGTTAATTTACTACTTGGAAATTATGGGCGTGCTCTTTCAGATTCAGAGGAAGCCATAAAGCTGTCCCCGGCAAATGTTAAGGTTTTTGTTTACTTAATTTTCTGTTATTTCATCTCAAATTCTTATTAATATGTGCATGTGTTTGTTGAATTCCTAGGCTTTTTATAGAGCGGCTAAAGCATCATTGTCTCTCAATAAGTTGGTTGAAGCAAAGGCCTTTAGTGAAAAAGGACTTGATCAGAACCCAGATAATGAAGAACTAAAGACACTGAAAAAACAAATTGATTCGCAAATATCAGAACTTCAACAGCGTGAGGCTCAAGTTTCCAAAGCTCTGAAAACAGCTAAGGTCTTGCATCTTGCTTATGTAGTAATGTTTGGAGGATCGGGTGGATTGAGCAACGGGTTTGGGTTGACCAGAAAACATTTTTGTCTATTTATTTACAAAAAGTTAATAATATATAGGAGAAGGTTCCACTAAGAAGTGGTTTTTCGTTAAGAAACGCTAAGAAGTGGGTCAAACGAACTCCGACTGAGCTCATTCCAGCGGCGTTGGAACCGTCTCATTGAACTTTAATCCGGACCCAAAAACCTAAACCCCCCTCCATCCGCACCCCCAAAAACCTAAACCCCCCCACCCCCACCCCCCAAAAAAACCTAAACCATAAAATCTAAACCCTAAGGCTAAAACCATAAAATTCAAACGTAAAATGTAAACCTTAAAAGCTAAACCCTAAAAGTTAAGATGGTAGAGTTCGACGAGACGGTTCCAACGCCGCTGAAATGAGTTCAATCGGAGTTCGTTTGATATCGTTTCTAAGCGTTTTGGTCATTTCTTAGCGAAAACCTACTTCTTATTTGAACTTCCCCCATATTATATAATGCATTAAATATGATTATAAGATGAATGATATTACAATATGTTACATCTTTGAATAAACACATTTTCAAGATGTATGAATCAAAAATACAATTTGGGACTCTTTCTAGTTTCAACCCCTTCAGCCCATTTGACCTGTTTTTGATTAAAAGTTAGACAAATTGACCTATTCATAAGTGCATTGTTTGAAGTTGTCAACTCTAATATTAACCCTCTGGTTTTGGCTTTTGCTTTTTCGGTTTTTTTTATAATGGTTTTCTAATCTGATTTTGCAGGACCTAGTGTCAGCAATTGAAGACAGAGAGTTAAAGATCGGACAGGCTACGTTTCAAAAATTATCTGGATTGAAAAAGCCAATCTTAGATAAAGATCATATACTTCACTGGCCCGTTCTTCTTCTTTATGCAGAGGTTATGTCTAGTGACTTCATTGAGGATTTCTGTGAGACAGATATGTTTTCAGCTCATCTTGGCTTAATATCCTTTTCTCACTCGTTTTTTTGATAAAAAAATACTAAAGTTGGGGAAAAAATATGATGTGGATGAACAGTTAAATTGTGTGTGTGGATAGTTCTTATTTTTTGGTGGATGAACACTACGTTTTATCTCTAACGAGTAAAAGCCTTACAATAAAAAGAATTACCCAAATAGGAAACATGCAAAAGGTCAAAGGTTGCACATTTGTCATGTCTAACACCTTCTAAATCATTTTATTTAGTAAATTAGATTATATTGATAAAATTATAATTTTTGTAATCATATTTAGCACATACCACTTTTGACCTTCCACCCAACCCGCCCATTTGGCCTCCTCTGGAGCGAACTTGTGAATCCTTAGCTGCAAAACATGTTTTCAGACAGTGCTGAACCGTTGCCATGGGATAAAGAAAATGCTTATACTCGTGATGCTATTGAGTTGTACTATGAGGTTAGAAGTTGCGGTCTATGTCATATATAATCTGATTTATTATTATTTTTTTTAATCTTATAAATTCTTTTTAACATTTTATGTTGATTTTTGTTCACCAGGCTGGATCAGGGGTTTGTTTGTCAAAGAAAGAAATTATTAGCAATTTCTTACAGGGTACAGTTGCTTCCCATCTTGAAACTTTTGGTGATGATGAAACAGACACAGTTAAATCTTTCCCGAAAGGAATCTCTTCAGTTGGTATGTTTAGTTTTCTTTTACTTCTTTTGTGTTATTATAACGTGACCCATTTGTCCAACTATGGGTCACTTCGGGTTGTATATTATCTTCAACGGGTCAGACTGGTAAGCTTTAACAGTTAGCTTAAACGGAAACAGGTCAAATGTTGACTGTTTTAAAAGTCATCCAAAGTGTTTTCAAATGCTTAAAACCTGTATTAAATAAATTGTCCGTATGGTTTTTATAATCTTATTTAACATGTTTATTATTTTTGGCATTTTTAGAAGGATGGTCAAAAAAGTGTTGACGGGTCAGCCCAACCTGAACCAACCTCATTTAAATTTTTTGTTCTTGTAATGCACTTTAGGAAACAACCGTTCCAAATGGGTGAAAGTGAACGAAAGAAGAACCCTTAATGCAGTTCTCAAAGAACCGAATTTCGTTATCCCTGGAATCCCTGGTTTGTAACCATAAAACTTTAAACGTTATTTGTATTATTTTGTATTTAAACCTTACTTTCTATTATTTTCTTGCCGATTTTTATATTTGTTTCGTGGGTGCAGTGTTTTTTGTTGTTTCAAAGAGATCCAGTTTCTATAAAGACTTCAAATCTGGAAATTGGTCACTTCCATCCTGAACCAAGTTACATCTGATCAACAATGTTCTGCTGTCTGGTAAACTTAAGACCGACAGATCTTTATTGTAATGCATGTACATTAATGTTTTGATTAGATGAACAAATCAAGTTAGAGGGCTTAATTAGCATGCAAATTCATGTAATGTTTCCTTGTGAAAGTAGTTTTGATCAATGACAATGTTTATCAAACCATACATTAGATGAATATTAGAATGGATGAGTTAAAACATGAGATGCATATCGTAGATCAGTTGAACTATGAGATGCATATCTCTGACTTGTATGTTTTGAAAACCGGACTGGCAACCGAGCTGGTGGCTCCAGTTGAACTGGCTGGCTTGGTCTCAAAAACCGGTCAGCCAGCGAGAGGGGAGGCAACCATCAGCGGGTTTTTTACGGTTCTAACCTGATCGCTTATTCTTAGGGCAAGCAAAGGTGGTGATTCGTAGGGGTGTTTAAAAAATCCGAAAACTAAACCGTATCCGTAACCGAAAAAACTAACCGAATTGTGAATCCGATTCAGTTCGGTTATCACATTTACTTTTTTTTTAATCTGGGTACACATATTTCTAATAAGGTTCGGTTTATTTGGATATATTTTTTTTAAATCAGTTTATTAGGCTCGGATAGAAGCATTTCCAATTCGGTCCGGTTCAGTTAACGGATAAGGGTTAAAAAAATAAAAAATGAATAAACTGAACCAAACAAAATGTTAACCGAACCGATAAAACACCCTAGTGATTCATGTATTTGCTGACCGTTATGCTGCTGACCAGGTAAGCAAAGCCTATTCTTGGGGCTTCAAACCGTTTGCTCCAACGTTTTGCATATTGTTGGAAGCCTAATGCCCTAAGCATAGGCTGGTTTGATCATGTATTGATATTCTATCAAGAGTTGAGTGAGACACCAAATTGTGTTCTCACTTGTTTCGGCTGGATGGGTCTTAGCCAAAGTAGTCGAGTTGGCCAAACCGTCCAAAACTGGTTTGATCCTGCAGGCTATTAACCATATTGAACCAGTTTTCAGATAAGTAGCCTCAGACACAATCGAAAAAAAGAACATGATTAAATCACTAATATAGAGTGAACAAAGTCCACTCACTTGTGCTTCATGCACAAACAATGGTACACATTCTTTTGATCAACAAGACCTAATTAGAGAAAATCTTTACAATATAACAACAAAGGGAAACAAACAAATTTGTATCGATAATTACAGTACATGTTGGATCACTTAAACCTACATGCAACCGAATGTAGCCATGGGGAACGGCCACTTCTCGGCTGTACCAACTGCCTTGTTAATAAACACATTGTACATGGTCAAACATACAAGAAAACGATCAAAGGTGTGAGAGTAAAAAAGAAACCAAAGCAGTAGTCCATGGAACCAAATCCAGCTAGCAGCACTAGTTAGGAGAGCTGGTGCAAGTTCCTGCAAGCGGTTCACCGTCTCATTAGAAATAGAACAAGTTTTATTTTCGGATAAATTGTGACGCTACAACTTCAGTTAAAACATAAAAATAAAAACATTTTGAATACAACTTTAGTACCAACGGTAATTCAGGAATAAAGTTGGTTAAAAATGTTTTTAACTAGTTTTCTGTCTTCAACCGTCTTGAAGGCCACCTGCCCAGTGTAAGACGCGTTAAATCTGGTCCCATTGGTTAGCAAGGTAATGGCAAGAACCCATGAGTTTACCAGTATTTGGTTCCCATGGATATAAAAAAGAAACAAAACAAAAGAAAAAAAAGTTTTTTTTTAAACTGAAGCAGTATTTCACATAGCATAGAAGTAGATAAACAAGAATTGACCTGCACTATTATTCAACATCGACCATTTGTGCTTCAAGAAAGTTATCAGGTCTGGTAAAATTTGTCCCCCGAGCACCATTAAATTGAAGGATTCTAAGCTTGCCTTCCTGCAAAGACACATAATTATAAATGTGAAACAATGTTATTCAAACAAAACTTTGAAGAAAAAGATGGTGAACAAATACATCCATGGTTGGGTAATCGGTCAACGGTTTGTAAATAATTAATGTATTAAATATGATAACAAAATTATATTATGAAGATAATAAGATAACTTCTTTTAAATAAAATGATTTAGGGTATTGTAAGCATTTGAATACGCCGTGGGCAACTTTTGAACCGTTCAACCCATTTCATGTTTAACTAGTTTTATACATTTAACTTGTTACCAACTAAGCAACCCGAATTGACGTGTTTCCATATAAATTAGTTAAAACTGTAACGTCTAAAAGATATGAAGGAATACAGACCTTTGTCCCATAAACAATACCTCCACCAGAGAAAGGGTGAAAGCAAGCTACATTCACCTCATCTTCTGCACTAGGAAGCACACTCACGAGTTCCATATCTGAAACTCTATATACCTAAATTTTAAAATACAAAATCGAGTTTATTATATCATAAAATGTACAGTAAATCTTCAACTGAAAATTAGATAACTGACGGATATAATAGAATGATAAACAGTTCTGCAATATATTATATTCGTAGGATAACTGAGTGAAAAATAGTGAATATTTACCTCCAAAACTGTGTAAATTGATAAAGAAGTATCACCATTGATATCAATGCTTTTGAGAAGAGAACTATGACGGCGACCATAAGCAAGCAGTATGTGCTCAGAACTAGGTGAAAACTTCAGGAAACAGAAGATAAGAGATTACTATGATTTCTTTAATTCATGAAAAATTGTGCAAAAGTTTAACATTCATAGACAAACGACCCAAAAAAAATGTAAAAGAAAAGGCAAAGTGTATTAAAAAATCATGGATTGTGAAAAAAGTAGATGTTCGTTGGCAATTAACTCCTTAATTTAGTAGATATAATTTATTTTATAAAGAAATGAATGAAGAATGTAAAGAAACTTACCTGGACCGAAGTTAAACAGTGAGCAGCTCTAACTGGCCTCGAGATAAGTACCGAACCAAAGCTACAGAAGTATAATAACTGTCAGATTACAATTTAACGTACAAAAAAGAAAGTTGAAATCATCAGTAAGAATAATCAAATCCTACGTGGCCTCCTCAAGTGAATATATTCTAAGTTCATAGACGACATGGCGAGCAGATATTGGATGGCGTGTAGGAGATGTTCCAGCCCTGCTCACATCTTGATGGAGTTGTGTTGATATCCCAGAATCGGCTTCAAACTGAGGAAGTACACATGCCACACAAGCAGCTAGATATCTCCCACATGGTGAAAAATGGGCACCCATTTCACTGCAACAACATGACCACCACACGCCTTGTTAGAAAAATCTATACAAACCTTCTAAACATCATAATATCATTTTGACACTTTTATAACACGAAAAATGTCATATTTACCCATTCCACGCTAACAGTGTTCTACAGAATAAACGAATTATCACAGCGCATAATGTTCTCTTTGTTTATTCGGTGAACTAGGTTGTTATAACTTAAACGTAACTGGTATTATTTTACTAGCTATGAAATTGGAACATATGATATTTATGTGTTCAAAAAGGTCAAATATGATATTATGAAATTATAAGGATATCAGTGTATGTATGAAATCACCCCTAAGAAAAGAGCAAATTGCATTAAAAGGTAACCAACTTTGGTCCAATTTCTATTTTGGGAAACCAACTTTGTTTGCCCTAGAAAAAGACCCTCAAACTTTCAAATTTTTGGTTTAAGATAATCTTAAACCCTATCAGAAGATAATCGGTTTCCACACACCACGTAAGAAAAAAGTCAGCATGGTCAAACTTCTCCACCACGTAAGAAAAAAAGTCAGCATGGTCAAACTTACTGGCAAGTCAGCAGTCACGACTCGAGTAATCATTTTTGACCTGGTAACCCGTAAAAATTACCTTGAATTGAAATTTTCAAAAGTTTATCAAATTTTTCAAAAGTTTAATGGTTCTTTTACAGAAACTGGACCAAATATGGTTACCATTTTTAATGCAATTAGCACTTAAAAAACACACACACACATATCTCGGATCAAAATTAGTGGCTTCAATCGTAAAATTTACTTTTAAACAGCCTAAAATCTTACCTGCAAAGGACAGCATGTGGTATTACTAAACGACATATTTCAGCCTTGAGCAAGGCACACGGATTTTTTAAATCATGAGACCAAATTCTTAGCTTTACAGTACAAGGCAACTCAGCAGCTGCAGTGGCAGTCAGTGATGCAGATATTTGAGATTGTATTCTACTCATCATAGGAATCGAGTCTACCCCATCACTTGGCTCATTGGTTTGACCAAGATCTATGTTGTATGGTGGCTCAGTTGCAATCCTATATCTATGTGGACTACCACTAAGAGGAAAAGTTGGTGGTGGGCCCGCTTGATTTTGACCCATTAACCATCCTTGCATGAACGGTAATTCCCAACGTACACGATCTCTTAATGGGTCCAAACCCGAATCCCGACCCGACTGACTCAACCCCGTATCTTCAATAGCAGATATATCCATGTTTGAAGCACTATCAGTCTGCATAAATTGTAAGGGGACTAATGGTAATTCGGCTGCTAAACTCAAACGGTCAATACGATGCATATTGCCCATATAACCCTGAGACGTTGCAGGTGCCATTGTAGAATCTGCAGAGTCAAGATCATTGACCTGCAAAACCAATTCAATTATTCAAAACATAGTAAAAGTTTCAAACAGTTCCAAACTAAAGGTGGGAAAATGAATGGGCTGATGTTTTCACGTCAAAACATGTTATTTTAGTATAGATAAGGTTGGGTTGGAATACTGTTGCAATAAAAAAAATCTTTGAGTAAAGTGATTTGCGAGGTTGTGTGCATTAAAGATACACTTTGGGCAGCTTTCCACACATTTGACCCATTTGGCTCGTTTGACAGATTCCTTTTTGGCTACTTCTTTTTACCCATTTAAGATTACCTCGGCAGTTAATAGAAGTGGAGCAGAATGTGGATGGAAATGCACAGCACGCAGAGAACGCCTAGTCCTTAATATAATAGCAGGTGAAGAGGTCTCACCTCTACTGTTGTACTGCCATAAATACAGCTGACATTGAAAAGCTAGAGTCAATATAATGGATTTAACTTCACCAATACAGTATATCTAGACAAAAAAACACTGAAAGACATGAGTGCAGTTAGAATGGTATCAAGACCTTATGGCCTGCAGCAACTGCAAGCAGTTCACCTTCAGAATGAAATGCAATGGAAGCAATAGGCCGATCTGTGAAAAACAAAAATATTGCAGGCGTAAGATAATAACAAAAATGCACACACAAGAAATATACGTAAGCATGTGGACAAGAATACTCTGATGTGCTAGCTTTCATCTTGGTGCACTGATTGCATGTATAGGTGGTAAAATTGGGTTGGAAAATGGGTCAAAATGGGTAATTTATAGGAAATCAAAACGAGTTGGGTCAGGTGCCCGGGTCTTAAACACTTTTTTATCCATTTTCTAGAATAAATAAAGTGCAAAATATGAATATGAAAACTATATTATTACAAAAGTAATCGGAGGTTTATATGAATTTGAATATACTTCAAAAGACTTTGAAAACGTTTGACCAGTTCCTGTTTAGTTAGACCTTTAGCTTAGTCCATCTGACCAGTTAGATATAAAACAAAATCCGATTCGGCCTGTTTATAGGTAGATGGGTTGAAATTCCCACCTCTAAAGCATGTAACCATGTATTCATATATCTTAAATGGTAAACTCTTAATATAGTTTTTATTTGCTTAATCGATTGGGAAGGGAACCCATAACTCCCTAACTCATCTTTGATTTAGTAAAGAAAAAGAAAACATTCAGCAATTACAAAAATCACGGGATCCTATGCATTCTGATGTATTTGCATTCCATAAGCGAACTTCATGATCCAAACTTCCACTAGCAAGTATTTCTGGACGCAATGGGTTGAATCTAACCTGCAAAATCGATAACAACACATTAACAAATAATTGAATGTTTAACGAACACTTTACAATAAGGTACAGACACTAAATCTGAACTTTTTAGATAACTTCATTTAGGGTACAGCTATGCGCCTAGTAAACCACAAAGAAAATAAAACAACCAACTTCTCACATGTTCAAAGAACAAGCTAGCAGCAAAACTTACCACCCAAGGTGTTCTTCGATGTCCACTCAAAACCTTTAAACACTTCCCAGTGTGACAGTCGATTATTTTCACAGTATGATCACCACTGTCACCCCAAAATGAGCGAATTCAATTAATATACAAAAAAACTGCTAATAACAAAACACAAAGGCAACCAACAACATACTGAGTAGATGCAAGAATTTTCCCATCTGGACTAAATGCCGCTGCAATAGTTGACCTTGGTGAAGGCGTTAATGAACAATATTTGGCTGATAAACACACCAAGGACTCAGCTTCCACCCTATACAAGCAAGTAAACTGTAAACATTACACAATTGCACTTTTACTTCTTTTAGTTTACACCAAATAGACAACTTAGAGGTGGCCAAATGAGTGGGTCATGTACTCATGTGTTGCATAATGGGTCAAAATTTCAAATCATGTAGCTTTTGTGCAGGTCGAAACCGTGGGGTTGGGTTGACTGAAACACTGTGATATTTAGTTTTTTATAAATAATTAGTGTGTCAAGTGTGGTTATAAAAATTATATCATTTAGTAATAGTCTAATTTCTTGAATAATTGATTTATGATGTTTTGTGCATTTAAAAGTACACTGGCAACCTTCGACTAATGTGGCCCCTTTCCTTTTAAGCGTATTTCTTTGGCCTTTTTTACCCATTTAGTCTCTTCAAGATAAAATACAACCCAAATCAGATCATTCATAAGTAAATAGGTCAAAACTACCACCTTCAAGACAAATTTATAACAATACAAGCAACATAAAATAAAAGTTTGTGCTCTTCATACGTACCATGAAAGAAGTTCACGCCTTGCATCACTTGCACTTTCACTTCTAGGCTTAACATATGTTCGATGATTGAGATCAAAAGTTCTACCTCCCTGCCTTCTTGGCAAATTCTTTTTTATCCTTGGAGATATCTCTCTCCTGGTCAACATTTGGAACACATTCCTACTACTGAAAAATTAACCAGTTAGACAACTAGTATATAACAAACTTCATCATAACATAATTGTGATAGCTTTGAACATTAAGAAAACAATTCATCTCTTTCAAAGTTACAACATACAGTTTGTGAACATAAAAGAAATAAAAGCCTATGAAACATCAAAATATATCTATGTCAAGCAGGTAGGGTTACACTTTTTCAGATAATGACAGACTAATACACCGGATGCATCAGTAAGTATCACATACAGAACTAGTGATCTATGATATGAGTTCAAGCACTGCAATATCTAGCTAGGTTTCTAAAAACCTAAACGGAAATAGATACTACATCTTATGCTTATTCCTAATCTCATAAGATAAAAGCGAATCGGACAACTTAACTGTATCAACATACCTAATTTACAAGCCCTACAATCAATCGCTCGATTCAAATACCAAAATTCAGCATGAATCAATCAATCGAGATTCTTAAAATTGAGAAACTGAAGTTATCGAATTGAAACTGCGGATAATCATGAAGAGAAAGGTGATTAAATCTCACTTTCGATGTGCCGATGAAGGTGTAGATGAAGATGAGAGATCGTCTCGATGTGCAGGTGTCTTCATGTTGATGTAAATCAAGCTGGAAGAGGTTTGTTTATTGTGAATTTAAGACATAAAACCCTGGTTTTAACAGTCGATCGATCCCCCTCGGCTTCTCTGTTTGATTGGATTTGAGAATTGGGATTTTGATCAGAGAAACCTAGCGAGCGAAGGAGGTAAATCCGGGACGATGCCCGAATGATGTGCAACAAAGGAACAAATCAACTACAAACCAATTTTACATAAAAATAATCTAAATACTTTAGTTTATCTAAAATAAAATGATAATTGTCGTGTTGGTTCGGTTCGGTTCGAATATGGAATAAAATCAAACCTATTATCAGCGTTTTAGTTTTTGGAATTTCATGACCGATCGGTTTCAGTTACAGATAATTCGATTATTTAAGGTATTAGAAAAACGGTTCAGTTTATCATAAGGTCTCAAAGCAGGTTAATTTGTTTGTTAACTTATGAACGATGGTGTGATGGTGCGAGTGATATATTATTTAAAACTTTTCTTCATCTAATATAGTATCTATAAAAAAAACTAAGAAAATTACTTTTGAAAAAAAAATATATAAATACTTACTTCAGAGAATGCATAAATGTCTTTTTATTACTATTTTTGTTGTACACAACATAGTAAGAAAAAAAGAAGTTTATCTATATAGTCTCGAGAACTAGCTCAACCTTTTCTTGGTCTTAAAATGAATTCTAAAATTGGCATCTTTTTCATTAAAATGTCTTTTTGCTTAGGATAACATGTGAGAATACTAAAAATTTAGGACGGTTTATTTCTTTTACAACCGCTCCTAATTTGACATATATTAATAAAAAACAACATAAAAACGTCTTGCAATCAAAAGTTAATATTTATAGAAATAGCTGGACTTCCATTCACATAAACTTCTCATACAAGAAATATTAATCTTACAAAAACATAATACAACTATTTATTAACTATAAAACAAACAAAAGGATGCAGCAAACTAGGAACCAATTGCAGAAACGGCTACTGTATTATGAACATGAGAACCAAAGTGCAGGAAGTCAAAAACATATGGATGCACAAATGCTGTGCATCAACAGTAGCTACAATTCTTTGTTACATTCTCTGGCTGCGGGCCCCATATGCGAATTGTTTGATCATCACTGGCAGATGCTAGCATTCGGTGTCTCTTGGGATTCCAGCTCACACAGTTTACAGTCATTGAATGACCAGAAAGCACCTCGATTGGATCAGAAATACGCCTATTCCAAATATACACCTGCAGGTCGGGTAAGAGGTCAAATGGCCAAGTGACATGTATCATTTCAATAATAATATAAACTTTTGAATAAAATGCTTCGGGGTTGATGCATAAATAAACACCTCAGTTTGACGTGTTTCTTTTTTAGCAAAATTTGTTTTACACATTTTCAAAGTGAACGTTGCAACTTGAAAAATCCGAATTAGGAGAAGATAATCAAAAGGTCATGGTTAATTTTGCATTTATTTCAGTAATAAGTAATAACTTTCCTACCAGCAACTCTTTGTTGCTCACCAAATCTATTTATTTGACTGTGAATTATTGATATAAGTTTTTGTAAGCATTCAGAAAGTGATTGATTTGACTTCAAGTGACAATAGTCAATTTAAGTGCACATGCAAGTAGAGGTGGCAATGGAATACTCGTAGAGGTGGGAAAATGTGCGGGCTGTGAAGCAAATTTGAGTCAAAACATGTCAGTTTTGTTTGGGTCTGATTAGCCCGAAACACTTTCCTCTAAAGTTTTTAGCTTTTCCATAAATAACTAGTATCAAGCATGATTACAAAAATTGTCATATTTCAATAACAATATACTTTTCTTTAAAAATACTTGATTTTGGAGGTTTTATGCATTAAAAACACGCTTTAGGTGACCTTCAAGCTGACATGTGGGGGTGGAGGTAGGGTAGGGTAGCGCATCTGTGAATTCTCACTGCCACTGGCAATAAACATTCCATTGGCCCCACCAAAGCAAGAACGTATCACATACTTGTGTTGCCTATGTCCCTTATACCTCAACGGTTTTTCCAAACATCCCTCAACATCCCACATATGAATCTCTTGACTGTTTAAACTAACAATCAGATATTTGCTATCTCCTGAAACAGAGAGAGACGTTATTGGATGCTCTTCAAAAATAACCCGTTCGGTATTCATGCCCACATTTAATATCCGAATATCACGATCTGAAAAGATACTAATTAAATACTCTCCATTTGGGGTAACAGCAATATCTGATATTTTAGGCATCCTTATTCCTCTCCATGCCTTTAACTCGTTTCCTTCACAATCCCACATGCATATGCCCTTTTTCGGGTCAGAACTACCACAAACAAGTCGGGTTGAGCCCGGGAACCATGCACATGAGCTGACTAGGAAGTCATTGTCACCAAACATGTGCTTACATGTACCTGTTTCTACATCCCAAAGCCTAAGGACTTCTGAGTTGCCACATGTTAGCAGCATTGTATCATCTGGGCTCCATGCTACAAAAGAAACGGGATTTTGGTGACTTTTCAATGTATGCTCTAGAACCAATTTGGAATCTTCTAGTACCTGCACAAACAATTTCAAGAACAGGGTTCAGAAAGAGAGGTATTTTCTTCTTTGCTGCTTACTTATTTCCTCAGGTACATAACTATAAAGATTTCCCACTTGATTAATAAACATGTTGAATGCATAAGAAAAGTTGACCCGTCTTCAAGATGATAATCGAACATGAAGGTTAAAAGAAACGATATGTTAGACCTTTAGATAAGTATTAATATTTAATTATGGATACATTAGTCTTCGAAATTATATAAGTATTTTAACAAAACAGGGATTTTTTTTAATTGAGATTAGGTGGAGAATGTGCAGTTATTTTGGTTGGCTTCAATATATTTGATTATTTTGAGTCTATAAATAGGGTTAGGAAAAGTATGTATTCATGTTCAATTTAACTAAAAAATACAGAATAACAGTCTCTTGTTTCGTTTGTTTTCATATTACACTTGGGTCCTACACTCCTACCGCAATATAGTCAAGATTCAAGAACATAATGGAATTTCATTTTTCCTAAATTAGATCAAGAGGATGCTCAATTTTAAAAAATCAAATAATCATGGTTTATAGATCAGATTAAAATATCCTAAAGGATGTTTAGGTTATAACATAGATGTCTCTGCCCATTGGTCGTATTAGGGTTAAAAAAATCAAAGCATATCAACAAGTTTCTACAGTGTGTTAGATTGGTCTGAAGTTTCAAACTGAACACGTATGTCTCACCTGAATTGGCAGTTGGAGGCACTCAAGCCACTATGAGATTAAGTGCCCAACTCCCCTGTTGTGCATATTTAAGAAGTTTAAATTTCCTGAACAACTGAACAACAATCAGTTTCCTAAAACTGGTGCACGACAAAAGATAATATGAAACAATATATTATGCATCATATTTCATCCCAGTTTTAGAGAACTTGATTATGGTGCTTTATTCACAGCTTAGGCATCCTCTGCCAATGGCACAAGAGCAGCAAGAAGTTGTAAGTAATAGTTGAAGAAAGTATAATATGCTTCTTTCAAACTACTCTTTTGGAGATTTGGAATAAAAGAATTCAAGCTGAAAAGAATTGACGTTTCCATTTATGCGTATTCATTCCGGTAATTATCTCTAAAAGTAATCAAACTTTATGTTTTTCAAGAGAAGATCAATTCTTACTGTTAGGGGCTGTTTGGTAGCCTCTTAATCTCTGAATCGTTCAGAGGTAAGGGGTGTTTGTTTCGCTGGCAGCCCACCTCTTAATGGTTCATTTTACCTCTTAATGGTTCAGCTGAAAAACCATGGTGAACCATTCAGACCTCTTAATGATTCAGCACTTAATGGTTCAGCACTTACCAAACAGCCCCTTAGACTGCTGGAGTAACCTAGTTTATTAATAACATCATAGCTATACCCAATTGAGACTGTTGGAGTAACTTCTTGTGATGTGGATGTATTATGTAGGAGAAGGTTGGAACACATTTACTACTATAAATAAGAAACACATGTTTTTAATTCCAGAAGATAACTTAGGCTAAAGCTTATACTGTTGACATCATTACGGTTAAGAAGACTTGATATTTTGGGATTAATAAGTTCTTCACATGATTCATCAAGTATTATGATTTAATGATATGAGAAGAACGTGTTATTTCTATCAGTACACCTGTTTTGTTTCTGGTTTTGTAGAGATAGTTAGAATAAATATAACATAATTCTAAACTAGCATGAGTAAAACCGGATTCCATTAAGAAACCCATGGTTTGTTAATCAACAGCTGCAAATATCAGGTCTAGACAATATGTAAATAATATTTCAGATTCTCTTAAACTTCAATAGAACAAACATTTACCAACGTGTCAGTGTAACATATAAGCAACTTGCTTCACTAAATATGGATAGTAATTAGTATTTAACATCCTTCATTCTTCATAAAAACAAAGGCATCACATTGGAACGGCCAAGGCCCCACTATAATATATTACTATAACCAAAACAAGTATCAAAATAGGACGGTTGATAGCTTCCATGTTATCAACAAAAAAGTGCATGTGGACTGTTCTCCGTTCATGCAGAAAACTGATTATAATGAGTAAATAAGAAATTGCGTTTGCTTTTCCTTGTTTTTACTAGTAATATAAAATTCAACAAATTTCCCAAATATTGCACATGTAGGATCTCCATACTATCAATTTTGTCAAGGACATAATATTTACCTTCCATATAATGGCTGTACAATCACTTGATGAAGATGCTAAATAGTTCCCATTGTTAGAGAACTGAACAAACCAAACTTCATTCTTGTGGGCGGACAAAATCTGCACCAATTTCAAAGAAAGACAGATTTACGTATACATATTAATAAGAAAAGTTAAAAATCCACAAGTCAAATTTACATGAGATTTAAAACATGATACAAACCGGTGGAAAGTTATATCATAACACAAGTAGCTTCTAGATTGAACTTACACACCTGGACTGTTTCTGTAGGGATTTGATCCCGGCCACATCGATGATCCTTATAGATTGATACATGATCAAGAGAATTGTGATAGATGCATGAATCAATTTGGGAACCAACCACCCTTTCAACCAAATGTTCCAATCTTCTATCAGGCACGGTGATTGGTGGCGGAATCAATTTTCCCAGTTCATTTATAAGAAAATTTCTCAACTCTTGAGAAACATCACTGTCATCATGAACCTTATTCAAACCGAGCTCTCCAAGTGAAAGCAAACCAAAAGCAAGCATGTGCACTTCCTCTCTACCCACTTGCAATTTCGAAATTTGTTTACGCAAAAGGGATAAAGCTAAAGAATCATCGCCTCGACCCAAACACTCCAAAAAGTACTGTTTGGAAACGAGAAACAAAGCAGTGTCCCTTTGTTCATCTGTCATTTCTTTGATCCCATAAATGTTAGCAATACAGCCTTCCCAATCTGCACCAAGGACCAACGATTCAAGCCGCTTAAATTCTGACGATTTGCATGAAATCCTCGATTCTGATTCCAAAGAAGCTGCAGATTTGTCATATCCTAACGAATATAGACACTGAATAAGAATCCTTACAAATTCATGCTTTTTTATCACTCCTTTCGGGCCAACCATTGTCGTTAAATTCTCCATTAATGAACAGCTTCTTTCTATGGTCCAAGATTCTCATATCTTCCACTTAACCAAAACACATGGCAACTCAACTGCCATTATGATACCAACTACCAAGAACTGCAGGAAAAAGAAGAAAAAAAAACCTAAATTCAATTTTATGGTTATTATGAGAGGTTAAATTTCTATACATGCATGATATTTATAGGTTTACACATGTTGAATCCAAAAAAATCCTGATTAAAACAATAATGCCCTAACACGTATATGCTATTCAAGTGTAGACAATTCAACATCCTATAATCAGCTCATGTAACATCTTCTTAATCACTGATAATATCATCAAAATCGCGTTGACTTCAGGTTCCTTATTGCGTTAATCAATTAGACATTTACACTTAAAATTCAAACAAGTTCATAACTAATACTACAAAAACCAAACGAGAAATCGAGAAATACATCGATCAATAAAGGAACGGACATACATGAAACTTGAATCAATTTAAAGTACCTCGTGGTCGATTGGATTGTGTTCGAAGTGCGAAATTGCAGATTATCGATGACTTCAATGCGGTGGTAGCTCAATCAATGAAATTAGTAAAACCCTAGGCGAGAGCGGTGATTCCGATAGACGATAATCCGGTGGATGACGGTGAGATCGGTGCAATTTTCAGAGTCGAAAAGGGGGGTTAACCAATTTTGTTCATAACCCTTCATTTATGAGATGAGTTTTAATTTATTTTATTCGGATAATTTAAATTGACATTGACAAGGACATATCTATCCGAACGAGATGGTATCGTGTCATGCACATTTTGAAATTTCAATTGTCGCACACAGACAACAATTTTTTAGAAAGATAACATTGAATTCTTTTCACTTCATTTCCTTTATTATATCTCTCTTTTTCTCACGTTTCACTACACCCCACCAATCTCCGACTTTTCTTTTAACTGAATGGTGGCAAACGTTACTTCATACTCCTTACTGCAATGGCATGTGTCGAATATCGTTTCCATCACAGCAATCCACATCTGGCTTTCTAATGGACTAACCGCTCCTTTCAATTCTCCTGGTTTACACGTCATAAAGTCCTTATACGTGCACCGGGCTTCGCATCAACCTTTGGAACATCATATTCCCTATCATGAGGTTTCTCAACCTCCTTGTGGTTAAGCCAACTCTCCAAATAACTTTGCAAATCTGCTTGCATAGTCGGGATTTTGCGTCGGAACTTTGCAGATCTGCTTGCATAATGCAATTTGTCTATGGATGGCTTCTGGGACTTGTTCGACTTCGTTCTTGTCGGGAGGTGGACACGCAATTCTCCCATGGCTCACTTCATCACGCATCTCTATGTTTCGAGGTTCAACCATTGTTTGCTGAGATACGAATTTCGTTTAGTTTCACACTCGTTTTCCCTAACAGTAGTCTAGGGTTTCACATTACATGCCTCATGCTATTCTAACCTTATTCAAGCATTTTAAGGTTTCACGTAAGGCCCGTTTATGCATTTCTACTCATGCATATTCATTTATGCACTTTAAGCATGCATATTCACATTCTCGGGTTACTGTATGTTGACATAAGTTATCATATGATGTTTGCGATATCATGATGGTATCATACATTAACTCTCATACTGGACAATTGTGAACTAATATATGTTACGCGTCATGATACTCCAACTACCATATGGAGCTTACACCAAACAACCTCTTCGAGAAGAATCAAGCCTTAATATTTTGATGTATTTAACAAGTTTTAACTTTGCATTTATATAAGACATAATTTGTACACATTTTAGTATTAGAAAATGACCTCTATAAATAAAAAAGTGGGGTTTTTTAAAAAGAAAAGGTTGGGACCTGTTTACACTAAACGTTTTTAGTTTTTAAACCATCGGTCCATGGTAGAAGTAGGGTGCTACTTGATCCATGTATGCACTAATATCGGATATTCCATACTCAATGTTAAATAAGATTTGGGAGTTGAAACTGAAGAAGTGATATTATGACTTATCATTATACACTTTTGTATTTATTCGTTTGCATTGGTAATCACTATCATTTTCTTGGGACGTAACGGGCATCGATACTAAGATCAACTGGTGATCAATGCTAATATCAAGATTATTGAGTTAAAGAGGGAGTCAATGTCTTATCAATGAAACGTTATAGGGTAATCCCTACACATTTATAGCGAAGACAAATATCGATTAAAGATTGAGGATTGGACATAAGATGAACTTATTATTGTAACGAACCAAAATCCGGGTCTCGTTATAAATAAATAAATAATTCTAATAAATATTATGGTGAAAATAATATTTTAGAAACAAGTTGAAACAAGCGGGTTTCAAGTTAGTAACGGGGATATACTAATTTTAACTAGTTATGGAAGGAAATGGAAAAGATTGAAAGTAGAGGGGCTAAAGGTGAAACATGGCAAATCTGCCATATTTAACCTTTAGAAGTCAAAATTTACTTCATTTTGGAGTTGGGTCGTTCAAGAGAAGAGGAAGAGAGGAGAAATCGGGTTGAAGCCAAAATTCGTGTGTTTGAAGCTTGTAACTTGAAGGTGTTGGCTCACACATCACCTTTCTAACATCAAGTAAGTGATTTCTTCCTCTTTGATCCACCATTTATGGTGTTCTTGTTGGGTTTTGTTGAAAACCCGAAATTATGGTTGCATGTGGTAAAATGGTGTTAGATTATTGATAATCTAGCTAAACTAAAGGTGTAAGAAGGTGAACAACACCGTGGAACCCTTTGATTTTGATTTTTGAAAGTTAGGGTTCATATGGAGGAAATTGGGGGTTTTGGGGTTTTGATGAAAATTGATAAATTGATGATGATTAAGTGTTATAGAGGTGTTAGACACTTAAACAAACCCCGAATTAACTTAAAGAAACTAGTTTGATAAAAATTAGTGTCAAGGTATTGGAAAGAGAATTCTAGTGGTTGAGTTGAGTTCTTGATTAAAGGGGGTGTTTGGATATGGAAATAGCCCAAACGGGTCAATTTGGGTTGAAAATGGAAATTTGGGTGGTAAACTCAATTGTATGTGTTTTGGATGAATGATTAGATTACTAAACTAGGTGTGTATGTTTAGGCAATCAAATTGTGGGTCTAGAAGGCGGAGCGGAGTCGTCTAACCCAAAAGGTAAGTGCCTATGCACTTACTTAGTATTGATGATAAATGGTGAATTTTATGGATTATGTGTTATGTGATTGTGTGCATATTTGTGATATGATAAATTGTGAATGATTTAGTATGTGCAATGAATGAATGTAGTTATAGTGTTAACCTATAATGGTAATGGATCATGTGTTGATCATAAATGAAACGGAGATATGGCCTTGTGCCATATTGGAAATGGATCATGTGTTGATCATAAATGAAACGGAGATAAGGCCTTGTGCCATATTGGAAATGGATCATGTGTTGATCATAAATGAAAAGGAGTTATGGCCTTTGTGCCATAATGGAAATGAATCATGTGTTGATCATAATTGAAACTTGTAGTAAGGGTGCAAGAATATGTAGCCTAAATGACAATTTGGGTGGAAACGGGTCAAATGGGTGAATGAGTGAAACAAGTAGGAATTTACTTGTTTGTTATGAATTTATCTTCATTACTAATGGTGATATGTGTGGTGAATGTAGGAAAAGCTCCGAGGTAGTCAAAGTCAAGTTCAAGGCGTTGGCGGATCCTCGTATGCATATTTTCATGTTTTGATGATTTGGTGGAATTCCCCCTTTTTGATTGTAATTTGATAAACAAAACATGTTTTTGGGTTGTGATCATGTTGTTGAAGGGGTTTTTGGTTAAAACCCATGTGTTGGGCAAATTTGTTGTCTTGTATTTTGGAAAAAGTTGGAAAAATGGCTAAGTATGAAAACCTGCTGAAACCTGAGAAACTTTCTGAGTTTTTGACTCCCTCGCGTATCGCGAGGGAGGAAACTTGTTTTCTCGCGCTACGCGAGATGGTAAAAAAAAAAAAAATTCCTGGGTTAAGACTTCCACGCGTTAAAGTTTTGTTTTTAAAAGTGGTGTGTTTCAATTATTCACGTGAATGATTTTACATCTGTTTTGCATTTTAAATTTCTTGTAATATACCCGTTGTCATTTGAGTTTTTAATAAGTACAAACAAGTTAAAATTAAAAATAGAACATTTACCTCACTTACTTTTCAAACAATATAATAGGTTAGAAACTCATGTATTTCATGGGTCGAATAATGATAACTTGTTGTAAACATCAGTTTTATTAAGATTTGCATGTTAGATGTTATTAGCCATTGTTGAAATAGGATATAATAAAGATTTAAGAATTATAAATAACAAATAAAGAAGATTTAAGAATTTAAAAATTATATTTTAAGATAAAATATAATTGAATACTTCTTATGATTTAATAAGTTTTAATAAAATATTAGATATTTAATTATTTAAAGTCATTATTATTTATTAGGAAAAAAAGTTATTTAATACGAGCGAGGGGCGGGAACAAAAAATTAAGTTTCACTAGAAGTCGACACGTGCGAGATAAAATTATTCATTTATTATAACAAAGACATATATCATACAATTTCAGTCATAAATAAATTGTTTATTTTATATTTAACAAATACATTGTTTATCTTTTATTTTGGTAAATAAAACAACTTAATGAACTAAGATATTGTATAAATAAAATAAATTGTTGTGGTGTTTTTTTTCAATGAAGGTACCATTTATTGCATTTAGTGAGCCAATGAGTCATAGATCAATTGTTTTGGGAAAAAACATCCCCATAACCTTCTAATGTGTTTAAGGATTTGATATTCCCTTGGTGAATTATGCCCAGGTGGGCCATGGCCCAAGGGTCTACCATAGTGGACATTTGGGAGTTCGGGTGGTGGGTTTCCCCTGGAATGGTGGCAGACCGGGTCATCAGCGATGTCTGCGTTCACGGACGTAAGTGGCATTTCGCCAACAAATTTATTCGGATGACCGGGCTTATAATATTCGTTGACCGTTCAAATAAATGCATTTAGTGATCCCTTAATCCTTTGGTTACACTCGTTATGTCGTTGCTTAAATTAATACACTACTTTAGAAGAAAAAAAAAACATCCCGGTTAAACAAAAATAATCAACTAATTTAAAAAAAAAATTGTTTATTTAAAAGTTATTTTAACATATCCCCTTATTTTAACAATTCAATGATTTTTGGACATGTGGTCAATGGCACTCCGTCCAGGAAGCCCAAAAAGGAACACTTGATAAATGGGCCCGTTTAATCTTTATATTTAATTTTGTTAATCATCATTAATGTACATGAGGAAAATCTTAGTGGGGTGCAAGCAAACAAATAACTAGATTTGTTTGATAATCTTCTCTATTTTGATTTCATTAAAAATACAACTAATTGATTTAGGGGGTGTTTGGGATTACTTTTTGATCTCCTTATTGACTTATTAACTTTTTAAAAAAGTTAATAAGTTAAAAGTTTGTTTGGATAAAACAAAAGAAGAAAGAAAAATGGAGAGAAAAAAGGAGATTTCAAGAAGTAAGAAAAACTTACTTTTCAAAACTCCTTATTAACTGTTTGCAAAAGTCAAAAAGGAGTTTTCAAAAGTAATCCCAAACATGCCCTAATAATCTGATACTTTTGTTAATTTTTTATTTATTTAAATTAAACCTTGTATCTCTTTATACGGATAAACCATTAGTGCCAAAATGCTATAGAATGCAAGATTTGAAAAGCGATCATATTTTTTTTTATTACTATGTTAGAATATCTTGTACTAGACAAGTTCAATAAATGTAATCTATACTACTTAATAAACAAGTAAAATTATGGGACATGTGTCACATTCTGGTGCATTCTTAGCATAACTTTCTCGTCTCTCTCTACTATTAAATACTATATTAAAAAAAATATTTTTAAGTATTTAATATCAATTTAAATATGGATACTTTTTATTTAATTATGGATTGTTATTATATCATTAAACAAATGCATTTAATATGGATTACAATTTATCAATTACATAAAATAAAAATAATGCCAAGTTAAAAAAATGTTTTAAAAATTAACTTAATATAATTTATAAATGTCACGTTAAAGTACACATATTTTGACGAGTGTATATGTTAAAATATTATATTATATTTTATTCAAACCGTGCAAAACACGGGTTTTAAAAACGTAAATTTTTATTTACTAATTATATAACATTACATTTATTTAGCTCGTGTAATACACGAGATTCTAACCTAGTATTATATATTTAGTAATAAAAAATTTATGTTTTTAAAATCCGTGTATTACACTAGTTGAATAAAATATAATGTAATATATTAACACGTACACTTGTTAAAATATATTTTAAAAAAATATACTTTAACGTAATAGTTATAAATTATATTAAGTTAATTTAAAATTTTTTTTTTCAACTGTGTATCCATAATTATCCATAATCTAATGATATAATAACTCATATTAAATTCATTTGGTTAATGATATAATAATTATTCATAATTAGATTTGTATAAAATATTTAGAAATATATATTTTTAATACAATTATTTAATTAGAGAAAGATGTGGAAAAACATGATGAGTATGCGGGAAAAACATGATGAGTATGTAACAGGATGTGACACGTGTACCCTTTAAATTTTTATTTACTACTATAAAAAAATTGTATTACAATTTCTAAATATTTGTGATTATGTATTGTATAAGGGAAAGGGTTCAATGTTATGTTAACACGTATCTTATGAGGGTTTGAGTTCTTTTTTGAAATTTTAATTTCAAAATAGAAAAGTTTTGTTTGTTTGACCATTTTTAAGAGTTTCTTAAAAAAAAATACTACAACACTAGTGACACCATTTGATGTTATATGGATATCTGTCGATGTTCGTGGTTATAACACATTCAATACATATAGCTGATTCCCGACATGAAAGATGATACAATCATAGAAGTAGCTAGAAAATATAGAATAATAATGATATAATTCAAGAAGTAGCCAGAAAATATAGAATGGTTAAAACACTATAACATATTGTGTGTCACTGATCAACTCATTACAAAACAAGCCTAAACCCTAATAAAGTTTTATTAACTATGGTAAAGACATTTATAGCAAAAATACTATATACACAATAAATTTTATCTCCATTATTGATTTAATGTTAACCAAAACATTTTGTCTAGTACTCTTCCGTAGTTGAAACGAGGAGAAATAAGATGCTCAAATTGAGTCACGAATTATCGAATAGAAGCCAAGTAGCATCGACATAAGAAAATAAACAAGCATGTGATGGCGCGAGTTACAAGTGTAGAGGTATGTGACGATAGCAGTGAATGTAACAAGTGCAGTGACGATGCCTGTTTTTAAAAACAAGAAAACTTTGTGATGACAAATCAAAATACAAATTCTTTATGTTATTTATACCAAACAATTAAATGAATTAAATAAATGCACATTTTTATAATTAAGTAATAATTAATTATTGCTTATGTTTCAAACAAAAACAAGTCAACAAAAGTATTATGATTTATAAAGGCGAATTAACAACTAATCCCCAAAAACAAAAACAAAACAGACCCTTCTTTTTCTGTTCTTTTTTTTAGTCCCCGTTCAGTCCTGTTCTTTTTCAGCAGTACGTAACACGCGCTTACCCACGCGCTTACCCACGCGCGTACACCAGACACTCTTTATGTAATCTGCTAGACCTGGAGCGTGCAATAATAAGCGACCCCACCTCACTCGCAGACCCTCCCCCTTTCCATCTCCCCTGTTTCTTCTCTCCCTCCCCATCCCAGCTGAATGCTGTCATTAGTTCTTCATCTCTCTCACACACAACACACACTAAAAACCTTTTTCTCCAATTTTCTGCAAGATCTAGCCATTGTTTTCTGTCTTACTAGATCTCCATTTTCTCTCTCTACTTCACTCGGTTTCCGTACCTACAACTCGTTTGCTTCCGATAGTCTCCGCAGTTTATGGATCTGCATTGCGGTATTTGAGCCAGGTTTTCACTTGATTTCACGCTGGAGGAGCTGTAGTGATGGTGTGCTTACTTGTCGTTGGACGAATTAACGGAGGTGTTTGTCGGTGGAGTTTACTCGAAGTGCAAAACCCTAGCTCGGAGTTCAGCGTTGCGGAATCAATTACATCCTTAGTGTTTTGACGATGGTGTTTATGTCTTCGATTACAAGATGCTAACATCTCTAATGCTGTTGTTTATTTTTCCTCTCATCACTATCGGTTCCACTACAGTTTGTTACGGTAATGGAGCGGAAATTAATTTTTCTTCTGTAAATTAAATTATATAGGGCTTTAGTTTTTGCTTTCCTGTTAGATGAATTGCACGAAAGAAAAATTTCAGAGTGGAAGTTAAAGTTGTGTGTAGAAAATTATGATTTGACTGGAAATTTTGGGGGTGCCGACCGTTGATTGATTATATCTCTCAGCGACAATCTCGGCTTACTTGTTTTTGTGTTCTTATTGTACGTTTTGATGAAACCTGCTTAATATGGAAATATATATACCCTTCCTTGAAGACAAGAATATGCTATGATTTGATGCGAAACCGAATTTGTTTAAATGTAAAATTGATACCAATTGTGTGAATAGGTTACCAGAAGTTCAGAATAGTTGTTGTAGTCTTGATACTTGACTTCTGATGAAGGTTTCTATATTTAGCTATTTATTCCAGTATTCTGAAATTCAGTATCGGTTGCGAATTGCAAGAGTAATCTATTTGACTTTCTAAAGTTCAAAGTCAAAAAGGTTCTTGGAAAGTGGCAGCACTGTTAATGTGATATTTTTCTGTTGAAGTTTTATATTGTTGGAGAGTTGGATCACTAAAAGGGGTTCGAGGTTCATAAGATTGCCCTTTTCTATTACTGATGTAGACTTCACAAAATTGATTTTTATTTGGGAGGATGAAAAGTTACCTTAATAGTGTTTAACTTTTAATGTCTCAAAAAGTGGTGATATTCAAACCATGAAATCCATGGTGGCATGGTTATGTGTATTGCTTGCTAACATCTCCCTTTCTACATGAGTAAAAGTTAATTTGGTATGTGAATGAAATTTGGTTACCTTAGAAATTCATAGTATTTTAATAAACATAAGTTAACATGCATTTATTTAAGAAAGATGTACACCATTCATTTGTGGAAGTGTGGAACACAATATGTTTGTAATAGTCTATGTATGTATGCGGTCTTGCTTGTTTATTGTATGCACAATGTTACACAAACAAGGAAAGTCAAAAAGGCTCTGACTTCCAACCCTATAATCGTTTACCGGAAGAGTTCTCAAATACCAAAAGTGTCTGATTACCATCCAGACAGTCGTACACGAATAATATGTCCTGTCCGATCATATTGTATCTTCATGTTTTCCACATCTTGGTCAGAGTATTTAGGCAACTTTTATCTTTCCATAGACAAGTCAAAATCTAACCTTTAGCCAGGATACATATATAGAAGGCTAGAAACCGTTAATGGATATAACATGGGTGCTACAATAAAAGTAGTGTTTATTATTACTAATATTGTCAATTTATCATCTTCTTATAATCTGTTATAAATTGTAAAGAGATTAAATGTAAAGTTTTGATTCATCTTCAACCTCTAGAAGTTGCCTATTGCAGATTCTTCTTTTATAATTTGATTACTTGATGGAAAAAATTGAAGTATAATCTGTTTGCCTTTACAAATGATGAACAATCTCTATGAAACATGAAATTAATATTTCTTGCAAGTTGTAACGGTCAATGGCTATTTACTTACACTCGAGTCACTTGACCTTTATTGTTTAATTTCATCACTATGATGGTGCTATATTATCTGCTTGCAATAATCTGTCTACTTCCTTTTCAGGCATTCCTTTCCTGAACATCAATCTGTCCCCTTCCTTGCTGCCAAGCCAACCTATGTTTGTGAAAAAAAATGGTTTTGAACATCTCAAAGGTAAGGGTTTCATACCTTATTCAAAGATGGAAATATTATGACTGCAATAATAGAAGTGTTAAAAGTTATATCCATTCATTAGTTTCTTCATCTTGTTTCAATCTGCTTTATAAATGGGCCGTTTCATGCTGAATCACCACTTATTGCAAAGTGCATGTCATGCAAAGATCAACATATTGGCTAAGAACTTTAAAATGAATGAAGCAAAGTTTTCATTTGTTAATATTAAGATATGGTTGTATGATGATGTTTCAGGTGTTATTCTCTTTCCCTAATAGATCATAGGTCTGATTTGCTAATCTAAAGTCAATTTTTATTGGTGTCCATATGTTATCCATACCATTAATCACCTGCATATAATATTTACTTAAACCAGGTGCTCGCTATCTTGTTAAGCAAGATATTCTTACTCATATGATTTACAAACTATTTAAAATTTTTGTACTTAAGGTTGCATATATTGCTTATTTCAGTTTCATTTTTTAGGTCATTTTGCATTTTGTGTTGACAATTTCTTTTCCATGAAGTTATCTTAATAAATGAGCTTGGTGTTCGCATATACGGTGCTGAAACATATGTATTCTTATCTTCTTATTTTCAGTGAGGTTCATGTCAATGAGTTCGTCAGTTGTTCCAGCTATAACATCATATGCACATCCACCTGAGCCCTTTATGAAACCTTCAATTGTACCTGCTCCTTCTCCAACAATTCAAGGTACTTTCAACTGTAAGTTGCATGTTTATTATGATTTTTTGTAGTTATATGTTTACTAAAATTTTCTTATAAAATCTAGGTCCTGTTGCGGGTCCCACCATTCGCAACTCACGGCGACATCGCCATCGTTTACATCATGGGAAGATCACTCATGTGGTCCCTCCATCTCCATCCCCTGTACCAGGTATGCAAGTCTCTGTTTATTTATCAGAATAGAGATGCTACATTGCCGCGTATATATTTGTTTTTTTGATCTCATTGGAACACATTTTAGGTTTGAAGTTTTGTCCTTTCAAATGTTTGGCTGGGAAAATGGGTTATCCCTTTGTTAATTGGCACATCATGGTTGACAATTTGTTAATAAAAGTGACATTCATGATTACAAATTTCATGAATCATTTTACAATCAAATCATAAATTCATTCTAACTTTTCCTAAAGTAATTTTGTATAACATGTAAAAATTTAAAATAGAAGAGGTAAGCAGTCTTTTGATCGATAAATAAATATGGTTGTATCAGTCTAGAAATGTCTTACCTTATCAGTCGCTAGTTAATGTGTGTACTAATAAATTCACATTATTCTTAACCAATAATGTCGGTGGCTAGATGGTAATTCTATTTATTTGTCTGCAAGCGCGTATACTTTTAGGGTTAGATTTGCTCATTATGTTTAAGTTAAATCTTCCTCCTTTATGGACTAAATATTTTTATTTCTATGTATCTATCACCACCTGAAACAATCTATCTTCCTCCTTTTATGTCAATATTTTTATTTCTTTCTATTTCTCATCACCTTGAATGGTCTCTTCTTCCATTCAAAGCCATACTGGTAATGACATGAAAACAAAAAATGCCGTAATCCAAAACTCTGAGCCATTATGCATGGTGATTGTGGTATTTTCTAAATCCGAGAAGGAACTCTGGAAATCTAAATCATTAAAGTAACTGATGTTGGTTCATAATAAACAAGTGTTTTAATGGTTACGACCACAAACAACGATTACCACGCCCTTGTTTCCTTCAATATGAATTGCATACTCCCAAACAAGGTCACTGAGGGCCATGGTTTAAATAATATGATTTTAAACTGAAGAAGTTGGTAAGTAATATACAATTATGTATATAAAGGAGAAATTTCATATATCCTACTTAAAAGTAGCACAATATCATATTTACTCATCAAATGATCATAATATCAAATATCCCCATTTTCAAATTTATGTCGTCTATACCTTTTTTTCTCCTCTCCCTCATATAAAGAGTCGTTGGATTCCTATCTTCTACAAATTCGGACAGGTTGCGGTTACGGGTTAGGGTTTATGTTATGGGAGTTTTTAATGTAAGAAGGGTAAGGGGAAGGAGATAATCATCATATTTCAGATTGTATATAATGAAATGGGTAAATATGAAACTTGAAGTGTTTTGAAATTTGAATGGATGTGTTTGATATTATGATTTTGATTGTGTAAATTTGATAGTATGCAAGTTTTAGAGGGGGATACCCAATACATGTAATTGCCTCTAAATTAAAATTCACACTAAAGTTTAACAATAAGCTAGTAACACACTAATGGGTTGCTTTTCTAAATCATAAACTTATGAAGTCTGAACCAGTTTAGAGTATTAGGAGGTAACGCCTGAAAACAGAATACTTAATGACGCAAAAACATTTAGTCAGCATTTAGCCCCAAAAAAAAAATATAAAAATGATCTTTCTATATAGTAATGGACTAATGGGTATTGTTAATCTCAACATTGAACTTTGACCATCATTACCTATATACTTTCTGTACATTTTTCAGACATTTTTGATCCATTTTCAATTAATTTTCTTCAATTATAATCTCTGACAGGTTGTGACCAAACGTGCATGGACCCACTCACTTCAACTCCCATTGGTTCACCTTGCGGTTGTGTTTTTCCTATGAAAGTCAGACTACTTTTGCAAGTATCTGTCTATGCTGTATTTCCTGTTGTTAATGAGCTAGAAATCGAGATTGCAACTGGCACATATTTAACACAAAGTCAAGTCGTCATAACAGGGGCCAGTGCTGATAGTCAAGATCAGGATAAAACCTCAGTTGATATTAATTTGGTCCCACTTGGAGAAAAGTTCGATAATACAACCGCTTTACTAACTTATGATAGATTCTGGAGGAAAAAACTTTCTCTAAACAGAACCCTTTTTGGAGATTATGAGGTGGTATATATTACTTATCCAGGTAAAGGCACAACCTTTTTTACATTTTTTTTTCTTCATGTTTTCTAAATTTAGGGTTTCTAATTACATAAAGTTATTTTCAGGGCTTCCTTCTTCACCACCATATGGAGATCTCCCTGGAAATGGACCAAATGGAAGTCCTGGAAATCGACAATATCCTATCACTGCAACTTTTGTAGGAAAAAGTCAGAAAATGAACCCTAGAACCATTTTTGTGATTGTTTTGTCTGCAGTAGTACTTTTGGTTGTTTGCTGTGCAGCAATTTCTGTTTTTATAAAGTACAGAAAGATAGGGAGATCATCAAATGCTGTCGGCCCTGTTTTTACAACACCAACTAGCAAGAGACGTGGTAAGTCTGTTTGTCTATTAGATTTCACTTGAAAATCATTTTGACTTTTTAGTTTGATTTCCAGTAATATAGTTTCCTTATCTTGTTTCATGATTGCTTTTCAATTTGAATTATAATTACTTTATTTTTGTTCGGAAAGTGACTATAAACAAAATTCCTCTTGACTGCTCTTCTTGTTTGAATTAGTGTATTGAGTTGAATGTGGCAATTTCGACACATTTATTAGCTAAACTGAAAAATGAAAATATGTGAAACAGCCCTGAAAGTTGCTCAAAGCGTATGTAAAATGCATAAAAGGACGTTACCCGGTGCTGGACTTAGCTCCCGAATTTGCGCAGGGTACAGGGAGGTGCCGGATCGCTTCCTACACTTTGTGCAGGCGGCTGTTTCCCACGGCTCGAACCCGCGACCTCAAGGTCACAAAGCAACAACCTTACCAGTTGCTCCAAGGCCCACCCTCGTATGTAAAATGCATAAAGCCAGCTAAATTATTTTGCTAAAATAACTAGATTGAAATTGTAACGAAATACCTTTTAATAACCATAAGTAACATTTTAATTTTCTGTAAAGTTTATAAAGGAAAAGACAAAATGTTTCGACCTAAAGTTACTTGTTTTTACTCGTGATCCAACGCTCAGCCTGTTGATTCTGCCATATCTATGCCAAATTGTTGTTTTTATTTTTTCCCCTTAATTCTTATGAACACCACCTTTTCATAATTTTTTTTCTAGCAGGTTTTGGAGCAATGTTATCAAGTGATCCATCAAACTCAACATTATCTGTTTTCTCTGCCATGCCAACTTCCCTCCTCTCAGTGAAAACCTTCACATTAGCTGAGCTGGACAAGGCCACTGAAAAATTCTGTTCAAGAAAAATATTGGGTGAAGGGGGTTTTGGGTGCGTATATCACGGGATAATTGAAGATGGATGTGAAGTTGCTGTGAAATTGCTTAATAGAGATAATAATCAAAACGGGGATCGTGAGTTCATTGCAGAAGTCGAGATGTTAAGCCGGTTACATCATCGCAACCTTGTTAAACTCATTGGTATATGCATTGAAGGAAGGACACGGTGCTTGGTTTATGAGCTTGTTCCAAATGGCAGCGTCGAGTCTCATTTGCATGGTATGACAATTCTCCTGAAAGAATATATTTATCTTGAAGTGGCAATTTTGAGCAGTTTACTTCTAAATGGGTCGGTTCAGGTTGCATTTTATTTCAAACGGGTCATAAATAAATAATGGTTAAAGGGAAATGGGCCAGTTAGGTTGAAAGCCGTACAAGGTATGTTTTAAATGCATACTACTTTTTAAATTGGTTTATTCAAATTATCAAATATTTATATTATTATTGTATTATTGTTTTTATAATCATAATTAATGTATTAGTTATTTGTATATTTTCAAAAGGTCAATAAAGTGTTTGTGGGTCAACACAACCTGACCCGGCACGTCGACCGGTTACCCTATCATCTTTCAACCTGCATGTACCGTATAAAAGAGATTTTATTCCCAAAACTTCAAAATTTCATATTCACATGAGCCCCAGTGAAATACAGACAGCCAAACTCTACCGAAATTCACCAGTTTACACATCTCTTGGAAAATATATATGCCGTCTCCTTATGTATTTAATAAGTAAACAAGACTGCATAATTGAGGTGGCAAACTTGGCTGGTCAAGTGGGTTGGGTGACGGGTAAAAGCAGGTAAGTTTTTGGTACAGGTCCAAACTGGGGCGGGTTGATCTGAAACACATTTTATCCAAACCATTAAATTTTATATTAGATAATTGCTGTGTTAAAATTTGATTATAAAAATCATATATCTCAACAATAATATGATTTTTTCTATAAAATTGTTTAGGGCTACTTCCAACCTGTTTCCTTTTAGCTATATCATTATACACATTTATAAGTAAACGACCCGAAAATTATCCGATAAGGGAACCCTAGGAGAGCCCCCGACCCACCTCTACTATTGGAAATATAAATTTCGTCTGATCTGATAAGTAAAAGTGCAACAAAAGAACTCTGTCTCCCTCCAAATCATGAAATTACTATAACATCCTTCTCTATGATAAGGAGATTGTTGCAAGTGTGAAACACTAATAATTGTAGATTATTCTAAAAGGTAAATAATATGAAGATCAATGTGTGGATGTTTCAGGTGTGGATAAACAAAAAGGACCTCTTGACTGGGATGCACGGTTAAAGATTGCTCTTGGGGCAGCAAGAGGATTGGCTTATCTTCATGAAGATTCTAATCCCCGTGTAATTCATCGCGATTTTAAGGCCAGTAATGTTTTGCTAGAAGACGACTTTACCCCTAAGGTATCAGATTTTGGGTTAGCAAGAGAAGCTACAGAAGGAAGTAGTCATATTTCTACTCGTGTCATGGGAACTTTCGGGTATGTTTTCTTTCAAATGCGCCTAGTGGATTTACTTCGTATCACATGCTCCGAAAATGGTAACTATGTCCATTTTTCGAAATGGGGTCCACTAAAATTACCATACTAATGAGACGGCCTGTTCATAAATTGCCACATGTGCTATTGATAGTTTTCTACCTCATTATGAATCATCAGTTATCTTACAAATCACTTAACCCTTGTATTCAAATTGCAGTTATGTGGCCCCTGAATATGCAATGACAGGTCATCTACTAGTAAAAAGTGATGTTTACAGTTACGGGGTCGTGCTGTTGGAGCTGCTATCGGGCCGAAAACCTGTGGACATGTCACAACCTCCGGGTGAAGAAAACCTTGTGACGTGGGCCCGCCCGCTTCTCACAAGCAGAGAAGGTCTACAACAGCTAGTGGACCCCAGTTTATCCGGGACCTACGACTTTGATGACATGGCAAAAGTAGCTGCAATAGCTTCCATGTGCGTACACCCGGAGGTCACACAAAGACCATTCATGGGTGAAGTAGTTCAAGCCTTAAAGCTCATATACAATGACAAAGATGAAGTATGTGGGGACAACTCCACCCAAAGAGATTCTTCGGTGGTTGACTCAGATATCAAGGGGGACCACGCCCCGTCAGACAGCAGTTGGTGGAATGCTGGTGGTGGGGCCACCCCACGATTGACTTTCGGCCAGGCTTCATCATTCATAACAATGGATTATAGCTCGGGCCCACTTGAAGATGTAGAAAACAGACCGTTTTCAGCTTCGAGTTTTGATAACAGGGTTGGGGTTGCGTTGCCCATTAGTCATGGGAACAGGTCGGGCCCGCTTAGGACGGTTAGGAGCAAACCGTTGTTTTATAGATCGAAGGGAAGTATGAGTGAACATGGTGGACTGCTGTCAAAGCCTTTTTGGAGTGAAGCTTCGTTCTAGCAGATGAAAAAGAGTGTTGATTTAGAAGTGTACAGAACCAATGGGTGAAGTTTAGAAAGGGATTTGGAATTGGGTTTGGTGTTTAGGGTTTGTTGTATGATGTTTGATGATAATAGTATCTTGATTTAATTATAATACAATTATTGGAAGCTGGATAGTGTAGTAGCTGTGTTGTATATGTTCATATCTGCTCAATTTTCAACGTCTTTGTTTTGAATAGGTTAATTCAGTTATTAGAAAAGATGGTGTGATTAGTTTAGTTATTAACTGTCTGCTTTTAAAGTGGGTGCAAACTAATTTCAATTAATAGTTCTGATTACATTTTAGGTTAAATAAATAAATTATCAACCATCCTTTTAATTATTAAAAGAAGAGTAAACTGTCATTTTCGTCCCTGTGGTTTGGTCAAAATTGCCACTTTCATCCAATAGTTTGTTTTTTTGTATCTGGGTCCTCGTGGTTTTAAAATATTGCCATTTTCATCCTCGTGGTTTTAAAATATTGCCACTTTCATCCAGTCAGCTAACACCGTCCGTTTTTCTCAATTAAATGAGGGGTATTTCAGTCCTTTTACATATTTGTTTTATTTCTTCATCTTTTTTACTCTCACTTTTTAATCATAGAAACAAGCGACGGAGGTGTTCCAGTGGTGGTCGTCGGAAACTGGTCAGGAAAAGAGGAAGAAGGCCAGCAGGTGGATGATTAAATTAGAGGTTAAATTGGGGATGATTAAAAAGTGAGAGTAAAAAAGATGAAAAAATAAAACAAATAAGTAAAAGGACTGAAATACCCCTCATTTAACTGAGAAAAACGGACGGTGTTAGCTGACCGGATGAAAGTGGCAATATTTTAAAACCACGAGGATGAAAATGGCAATATTTTAAAACCATGAGGACCCAGATACAAAAAAACAAACTATTGGATGAAAATGGCAATTTTGACCAAACCACAGGGACGAAAATGGCAGTTTACTCTTAAAAGAATAAACATATTTGCTATTTAGTATTTATAGAGAAATTATAACATTTTTTTTTAGATGTAACGTGTTCTTTTGTTTTTACCAAAACTAAAAATATAAATATTGTTTTAATTGCGGGTTAAGATAATTCGTTTATTTATATAGATATAAGTATATAACCGTAGGAGAGATTTAGATAAAACACAAATTATTGCCAGGATAAAAATGATACGTTCATTTTTACAATCTCAAAAGGTTTAAATATAAAACAAAAATGTATAAATATAATAGTTATTGTTTTTCACTCTACTTTTTCTAAACTAAAATTCTCCTTGGATAGAGGTAAAATTTGTTATAATTCCTATCTTCTCAGATTTTACTCTTTAAGTAAGATTTTGCTGGATATGTTTGTTTGTTTACTCTATTATTATAAAATTGAATAAAAAATAAGAACAAATTAGTTTGATTATTCTTTTATGTTTAAATATGTGGAGGAGGTATAATATAACCTATACATGTTTAGGTAAACAATGCAAAATTAGAATACAAATGAACACATTAGTTTGATGGTTTTTTATATTGATAACTTGCGTCAGTGTATGCATGAAGTACATAATTTAAAAACATGAACCATTGATAAAAAAATAAACCATTCAGATTTATTCTTTTTATTGTCGTAGTAATTTAGTGTTCTATAGTGATCCACACACTATAACAATAACTGAATCATAAAATTCAATTATAAAAAAATTATACATGTAATTTGCTTTTGATATGTTCGAACTTTAAATATTTCAGTGATTTTTTACCGCATCCGAACTAAAACTTTAGCTTTGTTTTTTTAAGGTAAGTTGGATTTTAATAATCTAAATTATGACCCATTGCATAATAACAATCAATATTAGCAATTTGACCAATTATAATCATAACTTTTACTTTTGTTTTTAAGGGCAGTTACGGTAGCATAATTATCATAGATTTACATTTGATTCACACTCGATTTCGATTGTACGTTTCTGCATTTCGTTTAAAATAATCATTTTGAGTGAAAGCAAGTTAAATCGAATGAAATTATTTGATGATTATGTTACTTAGACTGTCATTGACAACAAAAATTAAAGCTAAGAATGTATCAAATTTATTATCGTCCAATGAATCATACTTATTTTTTTATTAATTTTTTTAATATTGTTTATAGAAAATATTGGTGGATAGGATTTGAAAAAGTTAAAACCCAGTTGTCACAATTGTGAAATCCATAATGGTGGGCCCCTGAGTGCAAACGGCTATAGCCCTTGACAAGCAATCCTTTCACACCTATCGATCAATCATAGATAAAATCGTTTGCGGTTGCCGGAAGCAATCCCAGTGTTTGAAACGCGTCGTCACCGACCACGGCGCATAAATGGCAGCCACCAGTGCCACGCTCCCGAGCTTTTTCTCCTTTCCATCGCGCATCGCTTCCATTCCAATAACCAGGTGATTTCTTCAATGTTATTCAATTTCATTTGTTTTTCTTATTGAATCGTTGAATTATGCGTATGTGTGTGTGATTGTGTTATCTAACTGTGCGAATATTCAGGCCAAAAATGTTGTCGTCGGCGACGGTGACGCAGCTTGAAAATCCAATCGTGGTACGTATTTGTCATCCTTTTCTTAAATTGAAATTTTGATTGAGATTGCAGAATTAGGTCAAAACAGGCTGATTGCATCGGAGGAAACTCCTGCGCTTAATTATGCGTGACTTGATTGATGGTGTATGTAACTATTAGATATAACATATTAGTTAGGTTTATTGTAATTATTTTTACCATAGTTAGGAGATATGATTTGATTTAGGTAATTAGGTTTCTACTGTAATTATCCTTATTGTACTCTATAAACAGTTCATTATTCTATCGTAACTGAAAGTTAAATGTTATGGTGTAAACGACACAGCTTGGTTTTGGTGGTGTGGGGGTGGATCTCTTAGCTACTGTGGATGCGTTTCCTAATCCAGATGACAAGATCCGAAGCATCAGCTTGAAGGTACTCACTGTAAATCTATGCAGTTAATGTGAAAAAATATCGGTTATCGGTCAAGGACCGAAATCTGAGATATCGGTTCTCGCGGTGAGATATCGGTGAGATATCGGTAATTTTTATATCATGCATAAACCAACTAATGTAACTTGATGTTATCATATCAACATAAACCAACTAATGTAACTGAATTTTATCAACATAAACCAACTAACATACCATATTAACATAAAGATTAATGTAACCGGATGTTATCATATCATGAACAAGCTACTCTAACTGAATATTATCAAAGAAAAGCCCGATCGAGTGAAGGATAAAGTGGGATAACAAGTTGGACCGATATTTGGACCGATATCTCGGTATTTTGACCGATATGTCAAACCCTATATCGGCGATATATCGGTAAATATCGCCGATATTATCGCCACCGATATTTGGACCGATATTTGGTGAAGCCACCGATATCCGAGATATCACCGAGATATCGGTGGTATCGACTGCATAGCTGTAAATGAGCTATCCATGTTTAGAGGTTAGTTCCAATGGTAATGTTTTGCTTGATTCTGTAGTTGGGGTATCAATCTCAGTATAGCATGAACTTTAGGAGTGAATTTAAAAGTTTCTGAATCATGTGGATCATTTATCTTACATGAATGATAAAAGAGAGTAGATCATGATTTGCTACTCCGAGTTAAGAGTTCTATCAACAACGGGTGAGGTTTTCAGTGATCAAGAGTACATTCGTGTGAATTTGTTAGCTAAAATTGTGTATTTGGATGTCTAAAACTAAGAGGAGCAGAACGTGTGGAGTGTTTCCTGTAACTATGCAATGTAGGATATATCAACACCTAAAGATTATCCAATTCACTATGATTGGAAAATTGCCTTGTGATCATATTTTTTTTCCCTTGCCCATTCTGTTTACTTTTCCTATTTGATTGAGAATTTACACTTATTATCAGTCAAGTTTTCTTTAACAATTATTGAATGGAAATTGATTAGTCATCTTCTGTAGTGGTCCCAATACTTCGTATTTCTATTCATTTTCCCCGAGGGTGCTCAGTCTAATTTTATCCTTTATGGTTATAACATTTACTTCCAGTCTTGGTTTAAAAGCCGATTCATCATATTCAGAGGATTGTTGATGATGTTGGATTCTCAAAATAGTTGTTTGTGTTCCGTTACTCAAAAATGAAATGGTTACTTTTTGTGATGTGAAATACATTAAGAAAATATGACGTTTTGTATTTGTACATCCTGTTACTATCATTGTTGTAGAAGTTAGTGGAATATCCTTCAAAACTTTTACATCATATAATCCACACAATCATGAATAGGTACAAGGAGGGGGTAATGCAGGGAATGCTCTAACTTGTGCAGCGCGTTTAGGATTGAACGCAAGGTTAATATCCAAGGTATGCATGCAAAATGAATGACATTAGAACTATGTATATATTTAAGTTGTGCTCTTATCAGATTTAATATTGGGATAGCTTTTAAGTTTCTTCACCGAGCTATTCTGAAAGTTTTTGGTGTTTTCATATGTTACGTTATCAGGTTGCCAATGATGCTCAAGGGAGAGGAATATTGGAGGAATTAAAAGCTGATGGTGTAGATATATCTTATTTTGTGGTAATTAACTTGTATAAAAATACAATATTTTTAACATTTTTTCTTTATTCTGTCAAGGAGATCTCACTCACATAATTCAGATCATTTGAACGTAGACAGAATATCTTTGGGCTCAAAGAACTTGTTTGTTGGAACCAATCACCTCCCTTTTCTGCCGTATCCAACATTGATAACAAAAGCTTTTGAATATTAGCTAAATGCCCCAATAGTCTTGAACATTCAAGTTCGATAAATCTCGTGGCCTAAAATGAGTAATATCTACTTTTTCAATGGTTATCATATGCTCAACTGGTAGATTAACTTCAGATTTTATCAGAAATTGAAATACTGCAATTATTATGTGATCAAGTTTTTGTAAACTGTATTTCTTCAGATTTGCAACTTTTGTTCCTCATGCTTATCTTCTTTCATCTCTTTATTTCTATTAATGTAATGATCTTCTATCAACATACTGTACAAATTCTTCTGTAGAACTTTAGTAGGTAGCATCTGCCTTTGAGAATTCTTCCTTTTACATACATCAACTTACAATTTCCTGTTCACAGGTTTCTGAAGAGGGAAATTCACCATTTACCTATGTCATTGTGGACAATCAAACGTAAGCAACCCTTCTCTTCTCAGTTACTTCTGTGAAGGATATGTTTGGTTTTACTGACTGTTCTGCCAACAGAAAACCATTTGTGAACTTGTTCCTATTTGGGCTGTCATAGAATATTGTAAGGTCTTTCAGTTTGTGTTAAATAACCGAGTAATTTTCATAAACTGTTCCAACACTTGTAGGGAGTTCAATCCAAACCTGCATAACATAAAAGTGTCGTTTCATAATGGAATGGTTTATATGATCCAGGAAAACTCGAACTTGTATTCATACTCCGGGCTTGCCTCCAATGATTCCCGATGACATCTCCAATTCCACTTTGTTATCTGCATTGGCTGGAGTAAAGCTTGTTTATTTTGATGTACGCCTGCCTGAAACTGCTCTACTTTTTGCACATGAGGTAAATCTTAGGTGATTTATGATCTTTTTAATCCTGTTTGCAATCTAATGTATCAATTTTAGTTCGATCTGTCTATGGAGCCACACTGCCACCTAAGCTGCTGCTTTGAATGTGGTTAAACACTTCATGGCAACAGAATAGCTTCAGCTATAGGCCATTTGCAGGGTGTTTGGATGTGCTTTTGAAAGTGATTACTATGTGATAACTAATAATTAGAATCAAATAATAATATGTAATAAAACTGGTTATAGAAGATAGCGTTTGACTGTGCTTCTGATGTTTGAAGTTGTACAAATGTAACAAATCTGATAATCACATCTTTAAGTGTTTAACTAATTATGATTTTGTAAGAAATTAGTTAATAATTTGACGAAAAGGGCATTTTTGTGAAAGAAGAGCGACCCTTAGATAATTAGTTTTGTAGATGTTCACTCTTTATCCATACATTTAGAGCATATTATTGTGACTTCAAATCTCAAAAATCAAATAACGAGTTCCAAAACACAAATCCAAACACCACTAAGTAATTTCTGTTTAAATTGAAATGAACCACCCCTGTTCAATTTCACCAGTGCAGGCAAGTCGAAGAAAAATACCTATTCTAGTTGATGCTGAAAGACCAAGGGAAGGACTGGATGAGCTTCTAAATTTATCAGATTATGTTGTGTGTTCGGCAAAATTTCCTCAGGCAAGCTGATGATGCTTTCAAATTTCACCTTCTGTAGCTTCCTTCCTATATAACTGCAGTTCTGCTCATATTTTTTTTTACCTACAACTGGTTGTCTACGTAGAATATTGCTCACTTTGCATTTACTATCGTTTTTTTCTTTATTATTGAAAAAAATCTACATGCTTTGAATTTATAAATGGTTAAGTCCCTGAACTGTTTTTTTTGAAAAAACCTTACGTGCTTTCGCTTAATAAGCGGCTGAGTCCATAACCGGATAGCAAAAGGTTGTAAAATTAATATTTTTTAACAAGAAAAAGAACCTTCAAGGACTGAATTAATCACAAAAAAGTTTAGAGGGACTTGACCGTTTTTCAGTGAGAATACATAGGGTTTTTTTCAAAGATAACCTATCTTTTATTCCCTGGTCTGTCTACAATTGTAGCAGATTTTTTTTTATCCTTACTTCTGTCTGTAGTCAAGTATGGGTTTATTTGTACTATAATTCATTCTGATCATCTGGAAGTTCTAATACCGGGAATTTACTTTTGTATTTTTTTTAATTGTTTCTATTTTCACTATTTTTTTCAGACATGGACTGGAGCTCCAACGGTTCCAAGTGCACTTGTTTCCATGCTTTTAAGGTTGCCTAAGGTCAAGTTTGTGATTGTAACTTTGGGTGCAGATGGTTGTATAATGCTTCAGAGAAGCGTGGAAGGTGTGCATGTAATTTATTATATATTTCGTAGCAAACTAGTTTTCATTACAGTATAACACAGCTTTTGATATAAATTTCACTTCCAGGAGAGAGTGATCACGCTGAAGAAATAGATGCAGATGATTTAGTAGAGAAGTTAAAGTGCCAATCTGACAGTAGCACAGCTGCCCCATCGTGCGTTTCATCGGTAGTTAAATCATTAACTATTATACTTCCATTTTTATTCTACAAGTTAAAGTATATCACTATACTGTGCCTCTCTACTGGGGTCTTGACATATATGCATCTTATATTTATGACCTATTTACTTATGAGTTGGTTGTTTGGGTTGTGTTTTATCTCAAACGGGTCAAATTTTTAGCTAAAAGAGGAACACGTCACAGGTTGAAAGTCTCCCAACATCTACTATCAATGGATACGGCCTCCTAAATCTATTAATTCGAAGAGTTTGATAGTTACTATAATAATAGTTCTTGTAATCATAATTACACATCAGCTATTTATAAGTTTTTTCTAACGGACAAAAAGGTGCTTGTGGGTCAACCCGACTAAGAAATGACATTTTCAACTCGTTTCCTAACCCGCCCAACTTGCCACTTCTAATCATGATTGTGTAACAATTTTCTTAGTAGACTGAAAATATACAATTGAAATTCATATTCCATTTGAGATATAATTTTAATAATTATAACTACAACAGCTATGCTAAATTTACTTTGTGCTTCAGGACGTTACAAGTTTGCAGGCGAAGGGAGTTGGGACCGTGTGTGGAAAGCTATTATTGGGTACAGCTGAAAAGATACCACAGTCAGAGCTCGTCGATACAACAGGTGCTGGGGATGCATTTATAGGAACTGTCCTGTATGGTGCGTATTTATAACCAAATCTTTTCATCAATTTTTTATTTTCTCAAAGGCTAATTCACTTCATCACAAGTGCATTACCCTTCAATAATCACCTCTAGATAACCAGGTAGCTGCAAGTAGATAATAAACTATGGTTTTATGGTAAACCAGCATTATTACAAATAAAAACATTTATGTTAAAATAGATAGGAACATTTATGTCAAACACAACCTCATGAAGGATAAGGTTTTAATTTCTAAAAGGTTAAAAGTGCAATTGGATAATGAATGTTAAAGTATGACCCGGTCAGTGATTTTGTATTAAGTCAAATATTTCAGCTTTTATATTGTAATTAATTTAGCCATAGAATCAGCTTTTAGTTAAATGTAATTGATTGTATCAATCTCTAGTTTTTAGCTTTTCTCCTTGTATATGTATTCGATCAAATCAGTAATAAGAATTATCTTTGGTTAATCATTTTATATGGTATCAGAGCTTTCAATTCTTGGCAAACAAATAGATGCTGAGGACATCACAGACTTCATACTCACCGGTCTAGATCAAACCGCCTACAAGCCGGTCATAGATGCTATTCATGCACGGGACACACCCATTTCTTTTCATGAATTACATGAGAAACTTATCAATCATGAGTTATCTCTTGCTCAAACACCTACACCCACCCCAAATCTTCATCAACCAAATTCTGTTTTTGCTGCTCATACCCGTTCATCCACCAAACAATGGCCCACTCGTTACACCCCTAACCGTGCAACAGGCATTTTACCTACACCAACTACCAATACCACTCGTCCCTTCCTAGGAAAATGTCAATTTTGTTTTAAACAGGGACATTCATTAACCTCTTGTTTTGCATTCAAGAAAGCAAACCCTCAAGTGACATTCCCACCCCTTCCAAGACAAACATACACCAAACCACAACTACACACCATGGGAGTTTCCTCTACTAGTAGCTCCAATCCTACTTGGCTTTTTGATAGCGGAGCATCTCATCATATCACCAATGATCTCAATGCCCTATCACTTCACACACCCTATGATGGTACCGATGAACTTGTCATCGGCGATGGTTCGTCTCTTTTTATTACTCATGTGTTATTCAATTCTCGAATGTTTCTTTTACTTTGACTAAAGTTCTTTGTGTTCCTTCTATCTCCAAAAACATTATCTCTATTTCTCGATTATGTATTGACAATGAAATACTAATCCAATTCTTTTCTTTTAATTTTCTTATCAAGGACTTCCACTCCCGTCAAACTCTGCTCCAAGGAACGTCTAGTCGTGGGATCTATGAACTTCGTTCTACATCACCACCATTCGCTCTTCACATGCAACTAAATAAGTCTACATTTTGGCATCACCGCCTTGGACATCCGCACTCTCAAGCTCTACAAACTTTAGCTTCTATCATTCCTACTAGGCCTGTAAATGAACCGAACGTTCATGAACTGTTCGGCAGGAAGTTCGTTTATGTTCTTTCATTTAATAAATGAACGAACATGAACAAATTTTTTTTGTTCGTTTAACTAAACGAACGAACATGAACACATGTCGTGTTCGTTCATTTATGTTCGTGAACGTTCGTTCATATATATTCGTTTATTAACGTTCGTTTATGTTCATTTATTTGTGTTCATTTGTTTTTGGATGAATTATGTACATTTGAACCACTAATTTACATGTGTTTTTTGATAAATTATTAAGTATTAGACTTGTTCATGTGTGTTCATTAATGTTCATTTATGTTCGTTTGTGTTTTTTTATGTTTGTTCGTTTGTGTTCGTTTATGTTTGTTTAACTTTTTAACGAACGAACATGAACGAACACGAACACTTCTATTTTCTTAATGAACGAACATGAACAAAAAAATGTGTTCGATTATGTGTTCGTGTTCGGTTAAAATTAAATAAACGAACACGAACACGAACACGCCGATGTTCGTGTTCGTTTACAGGCCTAATTCCTACTATTAAAATTTCAAAAAACAATTGTAATTCATGTTGCATTAATAAAAGCCACAAGCTTCCTTTTCATCTCTTCTCTTTCATCTAATTCTCCTTTACATTTAATATTTTTTGATGTTTGGTCATCCCCCATTACGTCTATTGATGGTTTTAAATATTACATCATATTTGTGGATCATTATACTAAATATATTTGGATTTACCCTTTGAAACACAAATCCGATTCTCTCAACACTTTCATTCGTTTTCAACGACTAGTTGAAAACTATTTTCAAACCAAAATTAAGCAATTATTTTCCGACAATGGAGGTGAATATATCAAACTTGCATCTCATCTCTCCTCTTGTGGGATCACTCACCTAACCTCCCCACCTCATACACCCTAGCACAATGGTTATGCCGAAAGACGACATCGTTATATAGTCGAAACGGGACTTTCTTTACTTTCCCATGCCAATATTCCATTGAAATTTTGGCCTTTTGCTTTCACTACCGCCACTTATCTAATTAACCGACTTCCTACCACCACCCTTAACAACCACTCTCCCTACTATCAACTTTTTCAAAAACTTCCAAATTATGAAAAACTAAGAAGCTTTGGTTGCCTAGCCTGTCCTTGGCTTCGCCCTTATTCAAACCATAAACTTCAATCTCGATCAACACCTTGCATATTTATAGGCTACTCCTCTTCTCAAAGTGCCTATCACCTTCTAGACCCCACTACCAACAAAATATATACTTCCCGCCATGTTCGTTTTATAGAAAATGAATTCCCTTATATCACCTTAACCAAAACAAATATCACCCCTACTCCTAATCCCGATTCTTGGCTTCACATCAACATATTACCCATATCATCATCTACCAACAACTCTTCAATCACTTCCTCTCAAACAGCCCATACTATCCTTACATACTAAAGGCGAAAACCTTATGTTCACCCCCGAAACAGCACACCAGCTTATAACACCCCCACCTCACCTTCTAATTCAGCTACCACCTCCCCAAACACCCCCAATTCAGTAGATACATCACCAAACATCCCTCCAAATTCTCCCAACACATCCCCCAACATCTCCACTTCAGCCAATACCACACTACATATAACTTCCACAACCTCCACTCCCACATCTCACAACCCACCCCAATCCCCACCCCCTCGTCCCATCAGGCAGACCCGCAACCCCAACCCAAAATACCGAGATGATGATTTTATTCTTTTTCATTCTATCACCCAACCATTTCCCGAACCCTCTAACATCACTCAAGCTCTTAAACAACCTCATTGGCGCCAAGCTATGCAAGAGGAACACGATGCTCTTCTTCGCAACCAAACTTGGTCTCTTGTTCCACCCGAATCAGCCCCTAACCTTGTTGGTTGCAAATGGGTTTTTCGTACTAAATTTAAACCCGACGGTTCCGTTGATCGCCTAAAAGCACGTCTCGTTGCCAAGGGGTTTAATCAACGTCCCGGTCTTGATTATATTGAAACTTTTAGTCCCGTAGTCAAACCGGCTTCCCTTCGTCTTATTCTTGCACTAACCTCTTCCCATAATTGGTGTTTACGTCAACTTGACATAAATAATGCCTTTTTACAAGGAACTCTCACAAATTCTGTCTACATGTCTCAACCTCCCGGTTTCATTGATCCGTTTTTTCCACGCCATGTATGCAAACTCAATAAGGCCATTTATGGTCTCCGCCAAGCATCATGTGCTTGGTATGATGAACTCAAATCCTTTCTTCTATCGGCACATTTCAAACCCACCATTTCCGACCCATCTCTTTTCGTTTATCATTCCACCACTTCTCCTATCTATATTCTTGTATATGTTGATGATATAATCATCACCGGTCCCGACTCATCCCTCGTTACTTCTCTCATTACCTCACTCTCAACTTGCTTTTCTTTAAAAGATCTTGGTCCTCTTTCCTATTTTCTTGGTATGGAAGTTCTCCCCCACACTAAAGGTTTGTTTCTTTCCCAAAGTAAATACATTCTTGATCTTCTTGCTAAGGCTAACATGAGTGATTGTAAACCGACATCCACACCCATGACAACCTCGGTTCATCTCAATACCACTGATGGAACTCCTTTACAAACCCCCACCGATTACCGATCTTTTGTAGGAGCATTGCAATACTTATCCCTCACACGTCCGGACGTGTCATTTTCCGTGAACAAACTTTCACAATTCATGCATTGTCCCACAAACATCCATTGGGCTTGCTCTAAAACGCCTACTACGGTACTTACATGGTACCCTTCATCATGGTTTATTTTTTCGTCGCAACTCAACATTACAACTCCATGCCTTTACTGATGCCGATTGGGCAGGAGATAATCTTGGCTCCAACCCCATCGCTTGGAGTTCTAAACGACAACCCACATTAGCTCGATCATCCACTGAAGCTGAATTTAGGGCTGTTGCTTCCACAACTACGGAAGTGCAATGGGTCATTTCCTTATTATCAGAACTTGGCTTCAAATCAACAGTCACACCAGCAATTTATTGTGATAACCTTAGTGCAACACATTACTCTGCAAACCCGGTTTTTCATTCCCGAATGAAACACCTTGCCCTTGATTTTCATTTTGTTCGGGAAAAAGTTCAAGAAGGCTCCATTCTTGTTACTCATATTAAAGGTGACGATCAATTAGCGGATGCTCTCACTAAGCCACTACTCAAAGAGCGCTACCACAATCTTCTATCCAAGATTGGAATTCTCTCACGGTCGTCCATCTTGCGGGGGCATGTTAAAGTATGACCCGGTCAATGATTTTGTATTAAGTCAAATATTTCAGCTTTTATATTGTAATTAATTTAGCCATAGAATCAGCTTTTAGTTAAATGTAATTGATTGTATCAATCCCTAGTTTTTAGCTTTTCTCCTTGTATATGTATTCGTTCAAATCAGTAATAAGAATTATCTTTGGTTAATCATTTATAATGAAATGAAATTGGATGGTACACAAAATCACTAAGCATCCCAAGCAGCTGATGAAATTGACAACTCTTATTGTTCATGTTATTTGTAGGCATCTGCACCAACAAGCCACCAGAGCACATGTTACCTTTTGCAGCTCAAGTGGTGAGTATATTCAAGTTTTTGGTTGTTAAAATTTTGCAGTTGTCATCAAATTTATCTTAGTTTTGTTTGGGATAATGCTACATATGCCACCCAAATATTAAAATTCTCGTTTAGGCCGTCGAACCAATTTTTAACTTTTTTGGGCTTGGTAGTTTAAAAGAGAGAGTAAATATTACTTGATAATATAACCAAGTTTCACAATTATTCATACTAGACTTCTAGGTAAGGCGCTTTAAACGAAGGTGGGAGTTCAAGCTCCGAAAAACTTGAATATTTATATAAAATTATTTTTTATAACCAAACATATTTTTAATATATGTAAAAATTATATTTGACAGTATAACTCATTTCAATTATACATAAAAATTATAGCAAAACTTGACCACAAGTCAATCACCCTTTAGATAAGTTTAAAAATAATAAAACCAACAATAACATCACTTGAAAGTTTCAATTTCTATATATTACACAATGCTTGAAAAGCTCAAGCCGAGCTCAAGTTTGGCTTGTTATATATTCAAGCTCTTTTTTGTGCTCGAGCTCGAACTTGATGAAACTTGATTCCAACGAGCTTGAGCCCGAGTTGAGCTTAAGTTGCTCGATAAGAGGTCAACTAATTTGCAGCCCTACTTAGGTCACTCGGAAGTTTTAGACACTAGTTTAAATTTTGTTTCCATGTGAAGCTATTTTAAAAAAATGTCATGCAAACTGTATTATGGGTTACATACACTTGTGCCAGCAGTATAAAAATCGATAATTGTCATACATGGTCAATTATTCTTGCTATGTGCCACGTCATCAATTTCATCAATTGACATACCATGCCTAGAAGATATCTCTGTGTAATATCAAACTGTATATATAGAGCCCCTATGTTGTACAATCACCTTTATGGTTCAACTACCTAAATGAGGTAAGCTTGATAATATGATTTCCTCCACATGTCCATGTTCTTGAAATAACGGGTGCGTATAGCTTACTTATATTTTGTATAAGACAGGTCATTTCTCATCAGTGTTTTTCGGTATGAACGATTACAGGCAGCTATCGCATGTCGAGCTTTAGGAGCTCGTGCTGGTCTTCCACATCTCACAGATCCTCGTTTAGCACCTTTTTCATAGTAACAATTTCACAATTTCCTTTTTATTTCTAGCCCAAATTCTGGTATCTATTTCAATTTATTGTTGATTTAAGTTGCATTGCTGCATATGTAGCTGTGCATAAACACTGAGAACTCGAAAAACATGCTAGATCTAATCTTTTTGCCGATGGAAATTGTCTTCAATTGAAACAACATATAAAACATCTACAACATGCTAGCAGCCATCAGGGTACCTGCTCAACCGGAGGGATGGCAATTAGTTGGGTTTGGGACAGATTCTGGTAATTAAAGTCTTATAACCAATTGTAAACTGCACCCCGTACTTGCTTCAATGCCCATCGGGTATCTGATTACTCATTACCCGTAGAGTAGGTGGGTTCACCCTCGAGTATTTGGGTTCCTTGTTCATGAACTTATTTGCTTAAAAATTACTTGATGGGATTTCCATCACTTGGAACCGAATTTCAAACTCACACCAAAATCGACTTGAAATATCAAGTACACAATTATAGTTATAATAATTTCACATTCAATATAATATTCTAATAGCTTTAAAAATACTACATATTTTAAAATTATATTATGTATAAAAATGTCTGGTCTCGATGCGGATAAATGGGTGTAGGGTATCACCTAGAATCATACCCGTCTAAAACCCATGTAATTTTTTTGTAATTGATCTCATAAATGTTCACTTATCCGAATACCCACTATGGATGTTTCACGAGTGGTTTTTTTGTTGGGTTTGGGTTTTCCAGAATACACATTAAGAGTGTACTCGCTCCACCATCATCAGCCGGGTCCTTATCGACCCGTGAATTGTCAAAACCACCAGTTGTGATACTTGTGCATAGATCAAACATTTCCCAAGTCTACTGCTCGTTCGGGTTAGGAGCCAAACTATCCAAAACTGTTCGGGTCGTGACCCGTTCTGCCTGTACTTAGGCATAGAATAAGCATCCGTGGATCTGTGATGGATACTAGAATCGGCCGGAAGGAAGCTGAATGGTTGAAATAGATAATCCCAATTCGAGAAGGGAAAGATCTCCGGTAACAAAAGTTTATTGATAAAATTACTAGACCAAAAAACAAATGAAAGACAAAACATCCCTATATAACTGCTCCCCCCGTTCACGTTCAACTCCCCCCACTCAGCAACTAATGTTGAATGGGTCAAATAGAATACCCGTGACCATTTGTAGTTGCTTCATTGGGTCACCCACTTCTAATTGGGCCTAAGTCCTCTTGTGTAACACCCTAAATTCGTACACCGATTATTTAAACATTAAACACTCGGAAGCATTCGTCCTAAGAATTTTTATTTTTATTTTTTTTAATTTTTTTTATAACCCTCGCGTACCGCGAGGGAGTCCCAATCGTGCCTATTCGAGAGCCAGGTCTCTCGCGTACCGCGGGGGACCTAAGTAAACTTAGTTTGCCCAGTTCCAACACTTAGCCAAATTTTTTAATTTTTCATCATATCAACATGACACAAAAATTTCTAAACACTTGGGTTTTTGTATAAAACATTCTAGCATTATTCTTTACACAAAAACTACATACTTCATTTAACATTTACATCCCTTTTAAAGGATTTCTAATCACCCCCAAAACACCAAATATGCTTACGAGAATCCGCCAATCACCATGGACTTGACTTTGACTACATCGGAGCTTTTCCTACATAACATCACATATATCATCATTAGTAATGAAAATAAAACATAATAACAAGTAAAATCTACTTGCTTTCACCCATTCACTCATTTGACATGTTTCCACTCAATTAGTCATTAGACTACATATCACTTGCATAACACCTTACAAGTTTCATTCTTTTCTTATAACCATCATAATTAACTCATTTTTATTTCCATTATGGCACTTAGGCCATAACTTCATCACCACATTTTCATTATGATACTAGATCATAACTTCATCACCACATTTCCATTATGATTCTTAGATCATAACTTCATCACCACATTTTCATTATGGTATTTAAACCATAACTTCATATCCACATTTTCATTATGGTATTTAGACCATAATCTCATATCCACATTTCCATTATAGCATTACAACTATAACTACATTCATTCACTTGTACATACAAATTCATACACATTCATAACACACAACATGGTATGCAAACATAACACATGTATCACCCTTTATCATCAAAACTAAGTAAGTGTAAGAGCATTTACCTTTCGTGTTTGAAGATCTCGTTCCCCCTTCAAGATTTGCAATTTGATTACTTAAACATATACACCTAGTTTAGTAATCTATCATACATCAAAATCACATTTGAATTGGGTTCACAACCCAATCTTCTATTTCCAACCCAAACTGACCCGTTTGGGTTATTCTCATATCCAAACACCCTCTTTCCACCCAAACTCACCTACTTGAGTTTCATAACCATTCCTTAACACTAACTTTTCATTTAATCTTTAACATTAGATTAATTTAGTGTTCTTTCAAGTGTCTAACATCATATAAAAACTTAATCATTCATTAATTCATCATCCTATCATCATAACCCAAAACCTCCCAATTATTTACATATGAACCTTAATTTCTCATAATCAAAATCAAAAGGTTCTAAGATGTTATTCACCATTCTTTACCTTTAGTTTAGCTAGATTATCAACAATCTAACACTAATTAACAACATGCATCATCAAATTTCGGATTTCTACAAAACCCACCTACTAACTCATAATGGTGAAATCAAAAGGATGATTAACACTTACTTGATGCTAGAAGGATGATGTGCAAGTTAACACCTTCACAATTCAAGCTTCAATTGCACGATTTTGACTTCAACACCTTTTTCTCTTGAGTGGATCGACTTCTTTCACCAACACAAATGGTGAATTTTGACTTCACCAAGTCAAATATGGCAGATTTATCATATTTACAAATCCAGCCCCTCAACTTCCATTTCATCCATTTTCATTCCAAAATTAGTTAAAAACTAATATAACCCCAACACTAACTTGAAACCCACTTGTTTCAACTTATTTCTAAAATATTATTTCCACCATTATGTTAATTAGAAATATTTATTTATTTAAAACGAAACCCGAATTTTGGTTCGTTATAAATCACCCGGCGGGTTCAAGGGGGTTGCGCCCTCGGCGGGGTCTAAAGTGAAGAGCCTTTGGTAGGGTCTCGCTGCCTAGCCGTGACTGATTATCAGCAATAAGAAAGTAAGGTGGAAAATTTTATGTTACCTTAATGAAATACCATTGAAAGTTGCTTAAGATTTGCATGCTTGTTGTAAAACTTTATAGGAATTGATCCACTAGTAGCAATTGATTATCGGCAGTAAGTTACTACTCGTCACTAACAAGTTGGTCATAAGTAGTAATGACATCACTGACAAATAGACATCAACTAATCAGTAGCGATCATGCCATTCGAGTATAAAGAAGTATCAACCGAAAATTAAGTTTGATATTTTGAAATAATTTATTTTCTGTTTAAGTATAATGATTAATGATATGTCATATTTATTGATTTGGTAATGTGTTTCTATTTACACTTAATGGTTTTCTAGTGACAACATGTTGGTGGCGGTTTAGTGCGATTTCTAGACGTAGCCTTGCCTCTTGAATGCAAGCCAATGATGGAACAACATGTATCGGCTAGAGTTTTTCATGGCTATTATGAGTAGGGAGAAATGGCTGTTTATGTTAGGTTTAAAAACGACATGTGGTGGCGAGTAGGATTTTCAACTACTGTGTTAATTTCGCAAAGTCCATTATTTAAATAAAAAAATCAAAGAGTCCGCAAAAATAGTCATTGTGCTGGTTCGAACGTGCGGCTAGAGCATTATAAACATAGAGTAAAACCATTGGGCCAAAGCCCCATTATATTATATATAATAGTATGTTAGAAAATTATATATGTTTTTTTAACGACAATTTGGATCACACATTATATATGTTGAATAAAAGAAATTTTTAATTGTTTGTAATAAAACTTTATAAATTATAAAATATTATTTTAAAATAAGATGCGATTAAATAAATAAAATATAAAATAGTTAATAAATAAAAAATAAATTTTTTTTAAATTCATAAAATTATAACGTGAAAAAAATAAATTATTTAGTCTCTTTTGCTTTCTTTTAAGCAAAGAAAAGGTTAAAATTTGACGCAAAGGCAAACAAGAAAAGGCCCTTCGGCACAGAAAAAGGGGCACAGAAAACACACACATACACACACACCAAGCATCCATGGCTGCAACTTCTCATCTTACTAGAAGCTTCACCTCTGTTTCTCTACCCCCCGCCACTCTCTCTCACTTCCCTCACTCTCCTTCCTCCGTTTCATCAATCGCCACCAACATTCTTCATCACAAAACATCCTCACGAAGAACCCTAACCGTCAGAAAACATGGCGCTCTCGAGATCCATGCCATGACTGCTTCCTTCGGATCTCGATTAGAGGAGACTGTGAAGAAAACAATCACCGATAATCCGGTTGTTGTGTATTCCAAAACCTGGTGTTCGTAAGTTATTTAACGTTTCTATTTTTGGAATTTAATTTTTTCTTCAGCTTGTTTTGAAGTGGTTGTTTGTTTGTTTTGTTTCTGTTTTGATTGTGAAGGTATTCTTCTGAGGTGAAATCGTTGTTCAATCGGCTTCGTGTGCAGCCACTTGTGGTTGAATTGGATCAAATGGGTGAGTGTTGGTTTGGTATGGTTTTATGATGTAAATTGGGGGTTTTATGTTTGAGATGGAAGTTGTTTTCATATATATTTGGGGAAAAGGTGAAATAACGAATTGGAAGTCAAATTTGAACTGGACTTTTGATGAAAATGATCTGTGATTCTGTGAAGGTTGGTTAGGTTTAGAAATTCATTCAGTTAGGGTTTAGGATTGAGTTTATCATTTTGGTGCAGCCATATACTAGTTTTAGGTTGCAATATTTCAAACATACCTAATAGCAAATATGTCTGAAAATGAAATAGAGTCTTGAACCACTTGTAAGCTTCTAGAAACTTATACCATGTTAATAAGTTACCTTGGAGATTTTTGGTATCGGGAAGCAATTAGAAGGTGTATACGTCATCTACCTCGTTTAAACCATCTGTAATATGCATGCATTTGTTCAATCATTAACTAATTCATTATGGGGTTGATTGTTTTCGCGCAATATTTTTAATTTGGCATCTCAATAGGTTAAGGGAATTTTCCGACAAGAGAATGGATTATGGGAGTGTGTGACTTGAACTATTGTTGTCAAGATTCTGTGATCAACCCCACATGCAATATAACCACATTTTAATAAACAACTCTCTTGTTTTGAGAGAAAATTAAATGAATCCCATTTCTCTGTATCTTGAATGTGCTTAACTGTGGTTATGCCAAGTATTATACAGTATACTTAGTTTTTCACCATCATGTGCACTTTAATTTTGGAGTTAAACATACAATATCTGCAAATAAGTTGTTAGGATTTAGAAATACTGAATAGAGCTTTTTTTTTTCTCCTCAGGTGCACAAGGGCCTCAGCTACAGAAGGTTCTTGAACGACTTACTGGGCAGCATACGGTTCCAAATGTTTTTATTGGTATGTTGGAGATGCATTAAGAATCTCATATACTTTTCCACTTGAGAAATGAGAACAATTATGCTTTAATTTGAACGGAATGGACCTCGATCATAAACAGTTATTGCCTAAATTTTTTATTGCGCGCACCCAATGTGCATGATATAAATGTACTGGTGGTGGCAATTTCGACCCATTTAATATATATATGCTAGGGTCGGGTTATGTTTTATCTCTAATGGATCAATAAAAGAATATAAAAAAAGGGAACAAGTCAAATGGGTTGAAAATCGCGTAGCGAGTATTTTTTATGCGTACAACCTTGTAAATTACTTTATGAAACAATTTGAATTATTATTGTATGATATATCTTTTTAGTGATGTATTTTTGTAATCATATTTAACGCATAAATTACTTACAAAGGTATATTATAAAAGAAAGAAAATGTACAAAGCGTTTGAGTGACTCACCCATTTTTCCACCAACAAGATACATATTTTTATAGCGTAAATACAATTCAGGGTCTGTGTCTGCTGCTGAATTTGAACTGATGACCTTCCATCACCTTTTACAGTATCAACAACACGTGAGAAGAAATTTTGAAATGAAAAAATAAAAATAAAACTGGTTTACAGTAGCATTCAGTATATTATTTCTGCTTTAATTTATAATTTGTTTATTTATCTCGTTCTTTGATAACAGGGGGCAAACACATAGGCGGTTGTACTGGTACCTTCTTTACCATATCCTTTTTGTTACTTCATCTAATAACTATTCTTTCGTTTTCATCCTCCTTGGATATCATTATGCTTGATTATGCAAGCATATTATATGTGGGAAAAGAGTTTGCGTTAGAAATTAGAATCGGTAATCACACTCATAAAACCAAAAGTCATACATGGTACTTTGGTAGTATACACATGATTTAACACATTGCTTACGGATCCATAAGTGTTGTTAGAAATATTTTATCTTATGATCATGAATTTTGTACTTTATAGTTCAAATTCACTTATTAGAAAACAAGGATGACTGTCCTAACTGTAATTTATAAAAGTTATCATTAAAGCCATAGATCACATAAAGATTGACTCCTTAGAGACACTAGGACTTGAGGCATCGTGTATCTTTAAAATTTTTGGTACAACTTGGGACCCACAACTCTTTGTTGACCCTTCTTTCTAAAAAAGGTTTATAAATACTTAATGGTCTAAAATATGATTACAAAACCATATTATCATAGTAATAGCCGATCTTTTAGATAAAGAGATTTAGGAGGTTCTATAATACTATAAATGTCGTCTCGTGATTTGGTGCAGACACGGTGAAGTTACATAGGAAAGGGGAACTTGAAGCTTTGCTGGCGGAAGCGAAAAACACATAATTCTACTCCAGATGTGTTGTACCAGTTGAACCATTATACCAGTGGTTGGTTGTATTTGGTTTGATATTCAGAACATTAACATCTGTTTGTAGGTGATTCATCTTTTGAAATTTCATGTCTTTATAGCCAGTGTCAACTTCAACTACAACTCCCGTTCATTTAAAGGTTTATTTTGCAGAATTACAATCCTTTGGATATAACAGTTACTATATGAATTTTCTATAGAACTTATGTTTGTCATAATAACATATTTATATTGTATTCCAGTGAAAATTAAATGTATAAAACATTTAAATTCGAAAGTGCATCAATTAAATGCCAGTCAGTTGTTTCAGATTTTAAATTTCACAAAACAGGTTTGTCATCGATTGGTTTTTTGCTAAACAATACGGATGTAAACTTACCGTATGCCGTTTATGAACCATTAGTTGGAAAGTTGGTTTATGTTCTTTACTTGTTAAAACAAATTTACCTGAACAATATTATGTGTTTGTGAATGTTTGGTAACCATAGAAACCTTTAATAAGGGAAAAGGATTAAAAAGAAACCTTTTTGAACCATTAATCATACTTGATCAATGTGTCATGGGTTATATGCCGAGGCCTTGTACGGTGTCCTGGGTTGCCTCTGAGCCAGTTAATCTATCTTGTTTATGATAAAGTTTGATGGTTTTGTCATATCTTTGACTCATCATAGGAGCGGCCAAAGCCTCAAATACAATCTTCAAACATTTGGTTTGTCACATTCTCCCCATTACCAAACCATGCATGTCCTCGTGTATTTGTTTCACTTCCCCGGGAAGCACCCCATTGGATTTGGCTAAAGGGACGTTCATAAACAAGTTGATCCCAACGTGTGGCAACCTTTCCACCTTGGATCCTTCCACCTCGATCCATTACTTGGGTATGCCCATTACCCTTTATGGTGATCAACAATAGTTTCATATCACAACCACCGGAATCCTGCAATCGGTTCAACAATTATAAGTTGTACGGTGCTAATGACCCATTTGCAGACTTGTGGCCCCAATGACCCTGTTTTAGACAAATGGCACTGAAAAGTTATCGGATTTATGGCATCGACACGCCGAGTTTTGAACACGATTGCCTAGTCTTCCAACTTTCATTCTAGCTACTAGGATGAACGAAGCAACAAATTTCTTTACGACTTCATGTGTAACATCCCAAAAACTTCTAACAATAGGTTAGGACACGTGTCGGATAATAAACATGGCCAAAGAACCCAACCGGGTTCGAAACTGGAAGACTATTCGCCCGGAAATAGCCCAAAACTTCACATAAGCATATCTCGAGCTAGAAAAAGAGTTACGTGAGCCATAATATATGAAAACGGGGTGTTTCGACGAGGAGAATATGAAAATATGGAATGTCGGACCGATATCCTAAGCATAACGGTCCGACATATGTTGCTGAAGCAATTCAGGAGGCTTTGACAGGTGTTTTGACGACTCAGCACCCACGTCGGACCGATATGGTTTACACGTCGGTCCGACATCCGGACGTCGGACCGACATGGATTAGACGTCGGTCCAATACGTGCTGCAGAAGCAAAAAAAAAGAGGTTTTGACGCGTGTCACCGACTTCAGCCGAAGTCGGACCGACTTGGGATGACATGTCGGTCCGACATGGACCTCCAGGAAGCCTATAAATAGATGTTAAAGCCGTTCATTCAACACAAACAACACACACAAACACCATAACACACCAAACACTCTGAGGAGGATTAGAAGACCCGGTGCGGCGCGTTTAAATGCGAGAGCGGTACGCTACGAGTGCGGTTCGGATCCGGAGAGACGTTTAAGCAAGGAACGAGCGTAGGAAATGACCCGAGACTATCGTAAGTACACTGGACCCGTACCTTAGATAAATTTTTATATGAATTATGTGATTATGTGCTACATGTGGAACTAAGGTACGGGGTAATGACGAATTAGTCTAAACACTAAATGGGAATAATGAAGTAGTCACGACGTATCCAAGGGGTGGTGGATACGCCGCTGGTACTTCCTATATTTAAACCTCTTGATACTTCGTGGTGAAACCATTATGAATGTTTAGGGGTATAGACTAAATAAAAGTAATAAGAATATAGTAAACGTACAGGAGAACTTCCGACCGGTATGTAGTTATCGGACAAACGGAATGTTCTGTCTAAGGAAAGAGTGATGTATAAATCTCTCCTAGACACGTCACTCTTTCCTGGAAACATCTCTGTTAGAGGTAATACTCTGGATGGATAATCACCCCAGTTTACAATATATGATAAGTATGAATAAAGAAAGCTTAATTCTAAATAAAGAAATATCTGTAATGTATTATAGGGGTGGTGGGTACGCCGCTGGTACACCCTATATATAAACCTCTTTAATACATCATAGAGTCGTCTTTATGAGGAATTAGGACAAGAATGGGACAAAAACATGAAGAAGTCATGCTATCAAATAAATGATGAGAAACACTTAATCTTAAGCAAACGAGTATTCATGAGATGTTAAAGGGGTGGTGAATACGCCGCTGGTACTTCCTATATATAAACCTCTTTAACATAACATGACGAAACCTTTGTAAGGGATTAGAGCAAGAGTTAAGATAAAAGTATAAAGAGATCATGCTACTAAATGAGAGCTAAGTAAAGCAGTATTCATGGGACGTTAAAGGGGTGGTGGATACGTTGCCGGTACTTCCTATATATAAACCTTTTTAACGTAACATGGAGAAACCTTTATAAGGAATTAGAGCAGGGATGACACTTATGGATTTGCATCACCTTCAACTATGAAACTATATGTGCGAATATGTAATGCATATGAATACGTGAATGCATGATAAATGATCATGCTATATGTGTAAATACGAATGTGTGATGGAAACGAGTCTAAGTCTTAAAATGGAATAACAGAGTACTCATGAAGTGTAAAAGGGGTGGTGGATACGCTGCTGGTACTTCCTATATATAAACCTCTTTAGTGCATTATGGGGAAACCGTTAGGAAGTTTTAAGGTGAGGACTGGTTAGGAAAACATTGGGAGGCTGTGAGTCTATGATACTCAAGGTCCCAATGTAATGAGATGTCCAGCCTACGGGGCGGGCCTCAATGAATGAAAGAAAAGGAGACGTCCAACCTATGGGGCGGGTCTCAATAAGAAATGAATGAGTGAATGAAATGAGATGTCCAGCTTACGGGGCGGGTCTCAGAGATGTCCAGCCTACGGGGCGGGTCTCAAATAAAAACTCGGACCAGAGGTACGGCCTACGGGGCACACCCATAAAATATACGAATAACGTGACCGGAGGTACGTCCGGAGATGGTCACGTGGGCGCCGAGAGCCCGATAAAACTTGAACAATAATAAGAACCTAAAGGGTTCATAAAATGAATGGTGCAGTGTACTTCTTTAGTGTAAGCTAATCCAAAAACGTTTTCCAAACACTACAGGTTAAGAGCATGTGGAATGAGGCTTCCTAAGGACGTGACTGATCGGAGTTGAAGAATCCCTATGGTATATGATGTAATATTTTATGTAAAGACAATATTTATAATAAAATACACCTGTGTCACTTTAGTGACAATGTTTTGAAAAATCTGGGACCGTTTTCCGCTATAAAATTCTGATAAATTAATGTAGTAAAAATAGGGTGTTTCATCATGTCTTTATGACACTCTCGGAATTGATTGTACATGCGCATCGACTAGTCCTCGGACACCTTCATCGAGAGTAAAGTTCCAATCGACCAAGTTGAAGTCCATGACCACCTTCAACACCAGTCACCCCTCAGACACCTTTCGCTACATTTCTACGGGTTAAAGCCTGCCCGTCAACCAACCAACCAACCATGGGCGATAATGTTGATCTGCTTCCCACCACCATTGTGTAGCCATCATTTTTTAGAACATTTGAGATAAGTGACGTGCCAACATATCTTAGGCATGTCTTTGATATCACTTTATCATAGGGTTCTCTTCCAAGGCCTTGTGCGGCACCCATGGTTGCCACTAGGCCAGTCAATCAATCATGTTTATGATAAGATTCACTAGTTTCGTCCTACCTTAGTGGAGCGGCTACAACCCCCAACCAATGTTACACCGTAGTGGAAGCACAACACTGTAAGACTTTCCTCTGTATGACTGAGACTTTCCCCTATGGGGACAATATGAGTAGCCATTAAACCCAAGTGTTCAAGCACTAACCAAACAGGTACGATCTACAAAAATTTGATCCGTCACAAATGCCTCACATCAATTTAAGAGCTTTTGAGAAGATAAACATCAGTTCAAACACATGTCTGTCAATGAAAAAAAAACCCTCAAAAAGCTCAACCCCCAAAACACCTCAACACGCTAATGAGCTAGATTTTTCCATTTGCCAAAACACATTGAATAGCAATCGATACTGATTTCACCAAGATTTTGTGCGAAATTGAAGAAGTTATAAATGGTAAAATGCTCGTAATGGCGTTAACAACATTATTAACGGTAGAGTTATGTTCAATATAAATGTATAAATTTATAATATTAAAGTTTATAAATTTAATCATTTAATGTTAATAAAGTTGCTACTCATAAACCTTTTAGAAGCGGTCATGATTTCAATAACCACAAAGGACTTTGTACCCTGTTTTAAGGGTTGACTACTCAAAACCAAACATTTTATGACAAAGACACGACTATTAAAAAACTCATGCACCTTGCATTTAAAGAACAAATATGAAGGGTATGGTAAACATCAATTTATAGTTTTAAATTATAATTTGCTAAATGTAAAAATATGAAGGTTTGGTAATCATCAATTTTTATAGTTTTAAGTTGTTGTAAACTACATCTTAAATCTTCATGTAATTAACAACTATGAAATTAAATGATAATATTTTAATGGATTATTGGATTTTAATAATCTCACATTTTAAAGGGCATTGAAGACAATTTTCTCAACGTATACTTTTAAATACTTCAAAATCTTGAATGGTTATTGCTGTTAAAAAAACTTCAAAATATGTTAGATCATTGATCGTCTAACGAAAATATAAAAACTTTTTAATTAAAATTCTTCCATAATTATAAATAAGAAAGATATTGCAAATAGAGATACATATTACATCACTCAACATTTAGCAATATTGCTACTAACAAACTACATTGCTAGAGATCTTCCAATCTTATAACTCCACACACACATATATGGAACCTGATTTAGTAACACTCATACAATTTGACATCCATTTCAAGTCAAAAATAATACGCTCCTTGTGTGATATCAGTACGAATAGTAACAATCCCTCTTGTCATAAAGAAATCTCCAGTGCCACCAAAGACCGAAAAATCCCTTGTCTCCTCATCCATGAGATCCGCGCCCATAATATTAATCGTACCTTTATGTTTAGTGGAATTGAAAATTAACGTGTAAGAAAACCAAGCACTATACGCATTCTTCATATCATAGAAGTAGAATCCTTGAGCTCCAGCCATTTGGGGAGATAAGAGGTGGTTGTCTTTGGTCATGGGATCGTCGAAGACCACAAGCATTCCATGGTTGAAATTCCCAAGCTTCGTTTGGGTTCGTGACTTTTGCTGATGTGGCATTAGCGGCATTGGTGCCATTGAAGAGGATGTCATGGTAGTAGAGAATAAATCTCTTGCAAGGTTTCTTCTTGTCTAGATTTTTGGAGTGAGCAATTATGGAAAAAGAGTGTAGGATCAAGAGTGAAAATAAAATGAAAACAACGTGTTTGTAAACTATGCATGCCATTGCAAGTTTGAATTTGTGTTCAAAAAATGAGTTTCCTTGTTCAATATATATAGTAACAAGTGAAAGGATAGGCATTATTTAGGTGTAGAAATTTGTTGTTAAAAACACAAATAATAGCCGATGTATAATGATGTAAGCATTGGTTTGTCACACCCCAACCGACGACGGATTATACGTCGGGGCGGACACGGTTGTTCAAAAGCACAAGGTTGACTAATGATATTGAAATATTCCATTAATAATTTAAAGAGTTTAACATGGCAAAAATAACATATTGTTCAACAGAGAAATAAACATAAGATTAATTCTTGATGGTCTTTCTAAGTCCAAGCGTCCTACGTTTTCATAGATAAGCCTCACTCTTGTGCACCTAAAACATGTTGAGTAACTGTCAACTAAAAATAGTTGGTGAGATACAAAGGTTTTGACACCATTTTTACAAAGTCTTTTAAAAGTTTTACAATTCACCATGATTAATGTATCTAAGCATAAATGTGAGAAAAACAAGTAAATTAAACATTCTGCACGTCAAACCTCCAACCAAGTTTAGGCATAACCCGAAGGTTACCCTTATAAGTTTCAAGTATAAGTTTTATTCAGTAACAAACACCAAGGGCTCCCCCCGAAGGGTCAATCAATCAGGATGGATTAGTCAAATGCAATAGATCTATCTTTGTTACTATAGGCTCGGCCAAAGTTAATGAACATGCTAGAATTAAGTTTAATTTAACATACAAGTCTCAAAAGCATTCAACACAAAGAAAGCATATAATCATAGTTAAGTTTGAATTGTATAAGTCTAAAAAGTATAAACATGTTCCACCCCAAGTTTAAAAGCAAAAATGAAAACAAAAAGGGGCTAAGTATACTCACCTTGTAGCGGATGTAAGAGTATCTAAACAAGGGTTATATGTAGTGAAGTTTTGAGGAAAGATATCCTCACCACAAGCCTAAACGATAAGTTTAAAGTTTATTCATAGAAATTCTAGAACAAGGATTTCGAGATTTGGGATTGACTAGGGTTCTTGGTTTGGGAAGTGGGAGTAGTCGTGTTACAAAGTTTAGCTTCATAACCAATCGTTACATTTGAAGTTTAAATGAATACTCATATATCATATCAAGACTTTTAAATAGTTTTTCTCAAGTATTGAAGTTAAATAGTAAACAAGTATTTAATTGTGGGAATTACTTAGTAAGTTTTAAAAAAAATGTTTTAGAGGATGATACTTATAAGAGATATTAAGTTTCTTGGAGCTTTACTATTAGTGTAATTTATTAATTATCTAAGAGGGGAAATACCCATTTTTAAATAGATACATAACTTTCTAAAATAATTATCCATTTAAGAAAGTATCACCATTTATAATTTTGCTAAATAATATTTAAATTATTGACTACATTTTAAATAAGTATTAAATATACATGTATTAATTATGTTTTATAAAACCCTTTTAGTATTTTCATAAACCTTCAAGGTTACAATTATCCCATGTATTTACCAAGTAAAGTATTTAGTTTTTAAACATGTACAATTTAATAAATTTTAAAGGGAAGTATAAATGAATAAACTTTCTCTTTTTTTTTATATATAAACGAAAGTTGTAATTATTATTCAAAATTATAGATAGTCTTTGTTTATAAACCAAACTAATAATTTATAAATTATTTTCTGTCAAGTATTAAGTTTGTAACCGTTTGGGGTTGTTTTATAGATTTTAGGAATTTAAAACTAATGTTAAACATTATATATATATTTTTTTATAGTTTTTAAATTTGGTTTTTATTTGGTTGAAATGTTTTCCAATAAGGAAGACAAAAATAAAAATCGATTTTTTTAGTTTATATATGTTCCACATATTTTATAAAAATAAAGGGAATTTTTAAAACTGATTAAAAATGTATAAAAAATCAGAAAAACGGGCTACTGGGTTCGAACACCCGGCCTGCTCCGGGTCGGGATCTGCACACACGCACCACCGCTGGACCAGGGACTTGTTTGTGTTTTAATCCGGAAAACAAAATCCTTAAACACAAACCCAAACGCCCCCCCCCAATCCGTATGAACCCTAATATTTCAATCCCCAAATTCGACTCGGATTACCCTCTGTTTATGAGATTAAACAGAGGGCTTTTGATCCTTTCACGAATTCGATCACAATGGGCACAAGTATTACCTGATTTGGTGTCGATTTGAGAGAGATTGGGTTCGGCTTGGAGTCGGCGGTCGCGACTTCAATTCCGGTCAGTGCAGCTTCGGATGGATGAAATGGGTAGTGGAGGGAGGTTAGGGAAGATGTTTAGGAGCAGAGGGAGTCGCTATTTATAGCCAATTTTGGCATTAATTGCGTGAACGAGTCGAGGCGGGTGGTTGGGCCGTTCGGAGGTAATTCACACTCCACGCCAAGCATCGATCGAGGTTGATCATCATGGAGTCTTGGGGACGTGTCGCACGCGAGGGACGAGCCCGAGGTTCAGTGAACCTGGACGAAATTGCAATTTTCACGTGAAAAGGGGCGAGAACCGGGGGTAGCGGGACTCGAACTCACGACTGAAAATCTGGGTTTGGAAGTTTCGGCTTATTGCAAACAGGCCCCTGAAGTTTCAGTTTTTATTATTTTATATTAAAACTTGGATTTTTTGGTTTGAAATCGGTTTTAAGAATGACAGTTTCAGTCCCTGAAGTTTATAAAATGATCTAAATGTATATATATATATATTTATATAAAATGAAAAGAGTTTTATAAGTTTTTATTATTTTATAATTTCTATAAAATAATTTATGACATTTACACATTAATAATAAAGTTCGTAAACTATATTGTTTACATAACCGAAATTATAAACTCTATAAAGTGTTGTCATTTTTATAAGGTATATATATACGTAATGTATTTCAAAACAATTAGCATTTATTAACAAAAAGGGAAAAATAAATTCTAAATAAGATTTAAATTCACAAATTTGCATATTTGTTTTATCAAGATTTAAATCCACCAGATATGTTTATCCTTTCTCAAAATGTACGGTTTACAACTGGAAACTTTCTTTTTAACCAAACAGTGGTACGTCGGAAACTAACTGGATATTACATGGTTGGTATATATAGTATTATAACACCTTTCTCTAACGTATAAGAACACCAATAAGTATACATCTTTATCCATTAAACGAACTATAAAAAAATGTCGTTAAAAAAATTATAAATACGAATTTATCATTATTTTATCAAATAAAATATTCCTAAAATTATATAAAAATATTAAGATGTCATAGTTTTATAACGAACGAGGTTGTTATCGACGAGGGGGCTGCGGTCAACATATTGCAAATAAGAGTATAAGAACTCCCATCGATGAACTTTAACTTGTGATGGTTTGAGAAATAATAAAGAGTAAATTTCGCTTTTGGCCTCTATGGTTTGGCTTGTTTAACTATTTTAGTCTAAAAAGAAATCTTTTAATATATCAGCCCCTAAGTTTGTATTTTTGTAACTATTTCAGTCCATTACACTAACCTTGTTAACTTTTTCTGTTAAGTATATGTGCATTGTAGTTATTTTATTTCTAAGTGAACTAGTTTAATATTTTCAGTCCAATAAAAACTTTTTTAGTCTTTTTCATAAAAACGTTTTTTTTACTTTTTAAAATAATTTTTTTAGTTTTTTTCCATAAAAATGTCTTTTTTTAACCTTTTTAAAAACGTTTTTTTTTTTACTTTTCAAAAAAAGTTATTTTTTTCAAAAAAACTTTTTTTAGTTTTTTTATAAAAACGTATTTTAGCTCTTTCGTAAAATGTTTTATTTAACTATTTTAAAAATGGTTTTTTTTTACTTTTTTAAGTGAACTAGTTTTTAAAATAGTGAACTATTAAAAAAAAATTAAAATAGTTAAAAAAATATTTTACGAAAAATCTAAAAACGTTTTTATAAAAAATGTATTCAAAAACGTTTTTTATGAAAAAAAATTAAAAAAAAAATATTTTCAGAAAAGTTAAAAAACGTTTTTAAAAATGTTCAAAACGACTTTTTTACGAAGAAAAAAACACTAAAAAAATGATTTTAAAAACATAAAAAAGTGTTTTTAAAAAGGTAAAATTTTTTTATGAAAAAGTTAAAAAAAAATTAATTTGACTGAAAAGGTTAAACTAGTTCATTTAAAAATGAAATGACTACATTGCCCCTGTACTTAACATAATAGGTTAACAGAGTTAGTGTTATGGACTGAAATAGTTACAAAAATACAACCTTAGGGGCTGATATATTAAAAGATTCTTTTTTGACTAAAAGGGTTAAACAGGCCAAACTACATGGGTCAAAAACAAATTTACTCTAATAAAAAAGAAATCATAGTTTGTCATTGGGATGGTGGTCCAATGGTAGAGTCAAAACCTCTTAAACACCTAAAAGTTATAGGTTAAAGTTTCACGGGCAAATGCTATAAAAAACCAACATATTTTCTGGTTTTTTCTAATAATAGTCACTCAACAGTTTTTTACACATAAAAAACCAACATACTCTATCTTTTTTATCACAAAAGTTTCTCAACAAATTTTTGCACATAAAAAACTAACATACTTTCTTGTTTTTCTCACAAAAATCACTCGACAACTATTTATCCTAGCAAATGAATCGACGGAAGCAAGGCAAATGATTCATTTGCTCTTGCTTCTGTCGGTCGATTTCCTTTCTTTTACTTTTGCGGATTCATTTGCTAAGATAAATAGTTGTCGACGGACTTTTGTGAGAAAAACAAGAAAGTATGTTGGTTTTTTATGTGTAAAAATTTGCTGAGAGACTTTTGTGATAAAAAAGAGAGAGTATGTTGGTTTTTTATGTGCAAAAATTTGTTGAGGGACTTTTATAAGAAAAATCAGAAAGTATGTTGATTTTTTATAGCATTTACCCAAGTTCCACTAAGTAAAAAAGTTTAACGTTAAAAAAAAGGATGGCAACTCACGACCCGGTTGGTCTACCAATTAACCTAGAGTTACCAAATTTTAATTCTCTTGACACATGGCAACAATTGGTTGTATGAATATAAAATACTTTTCTTATCTCTTTTATTCTTTTTTATATTTAAAATATTTTTTTTTTCTTTTGAAATAAAGTAATTATTACTTTTATTATTTCTAATAACTTTTAATGTAATAAAAACAAGCATAAATTACATATATTTAATAAAAGTTGGTTCGTGTTGGGTTTGCTAATGAGTATACAAAATTAGGTTGTTAGCTGTAACTTAGAAGAGAAAGAAATTAATTTTTAATAGATAGTTGGGTTGGGTTGCGCTATGTGCAGTGATTTTACTAAAAACTTAAAAACGCCTCTCCATATCATTGTCACGTAAGCAGTAGTGAAACCATTAACTAGAACCACTAAAGTATGTAATGATTTCAGTATCTAACATTAATGAGTGAACTTTTTTATTTTTAATTTATTTTATTAGTTTTTTAAACAATTGATATTAATTTTAAAACAATTACTTATCATTCGAAATATCGATCTAAACACGTTACAAAATCACTTACGAGACTAAAAATACTTTTTTTTAAACTACTTCGTTTTTTAAAATTTATACCGAAACATTTAGAAAAAAAACAAGCAAGCTCGTATATTTGTTTGTTTTTTTTAACTAATGAGTGAAAGTTATTTGACAAAAATCAAAGTAAATGTTAAATAACATATTAGAATAAAAATAAAAAAAACAAATGCTGAAGGGTAAGACCATGATTGGCCCAAAGAAACATTTAATTCCATCAAGTCTGCTCAACCCGTGGCTGGGCTCACGGTGGCAAGGGCAGCCCCCGATGACGCACATAACACATAACCTAATGGGAATAGTCTAAGAGGGACTCTGAAAATTTTATTAGTGTGTCCTTGAAAACTCTATTTTATTAGTAGGTCTTGGTTTTTTTTAATTTATTATAACCTTACTGGTCTCCCTTTGATATTTTTTTCAGTCTTGGTAACAGTAACGGATACAGAATTTTTTTTGTAGGAGGGGCAGAATACGGGTGGATAAAAAAGGAACGGAGGAAAAAAATGAAATGACAATAAAATAATATCGTTCATCAAATATTTAAACATAGTATAAAAATACCTCCATTACAATTGTCCTCTACGTGTTTTCATCTTTCAGAAACGCTTCATTACATCTTCATTAGTAACATTGAGAAGTTCACTGGCCTATTAAAACCCACTATTATTTTGGACTGGACGATGGACATTGTCCCACCCTCTTTTCTACTTGAATCCGCCTCTGCTTGGTAAAAAAAATGATTGGGATCCGTCTAACAATGCACTCTGTACGTTTTTAGATATTTAGTATCAGAATTTATTTTGATTGATACATATATTCATTAAAATACATGAGGGTGTGTCTTAAAACAATTGGTAAAGTTGTAAGTTGTTACTTTATGACCTTAATATTATGGGTTCAAGCCGTGGAAAACAGACTCCTTCACAAAAGTATAGGATAAGACTGCATATATCAGACCGTGAAGCAATTCGGCCCCTCTCCGATCTCTATATAAGTGCGGATATAAGACAAACACCGAGTACTTCCTTCGTTAAAATACACAACCAGAAGAGCATGCCCTTTCAGTACTAATATATTAATATCTAAATGATGATTTTTGTATATATTTATTTGTAAGCATGCTTAGTTGATTGATGTCACTATAGAAGCCAAGTCAAATACTTGAAGCCTTTAAGGATTTGATTTCCATTTGATTCTGGCTTTTATTAAATTAGTTAATTCACCGACAAATATATTTTCAAGTCGGGATAATAACAGAACTATATTTTTAAAGAAATTAGAAAAGAAAGTTAAATTTAATAAAGTGATATATAAAAATATTTCTCAATCTAGTAAAAGAGGGGAAAGTTTAATTTTAATTTGTACAAAGAAATTTGTAAAAAAATGAGTATACTCCAATCCCAACTTTATCAGAAGGCAGATTTTCTTTAAAAATATTCATAGTTGGAACTAACTCACAAACTATCACATTATTACATTCTCCTTCAGTCCTCTCCCACATCGACAACGATCCTCATGTAGTCATATTAGATACTTCTTTTATGGATGGTTTTTTTCTTAAAATACAAGATTTAAATTTTTGTTAATTTGATTTTGATTTTAAAAAACCAAAAGAATCTCAAAAGGTACATATATTATATACAAATTTATTTTACAATTTATATCAGATTAGGGAGGATTTAATTTTTTTTTAATAGTGACAATCTGCTACCAAAAAATTTATGTGACTCACCAATATCATGTTAACCATCGAAGTTAGGTAATATGTAGCTTGCGCTGGACAATTGACATTCAAATAAGTTAAAGGCTAAAAACCAATGAAAACCAGATTCAAACCACTTTTAACTTTTTGTTTAAAACATCTCATTTACAAAAATTACAACAACCACTTTCTAAGCTTTCTTTATATAGATTTCATACATATATATATATATATATATATATATATAGGGGAGGGTTCAAGAGAAAACCACAAGTTAGGCGAAAACCGAGAAAACCACTAAAAAAATCAATTTTACCCAATCATATAATAATTTTTATTTTTTGTTTTAGTTTATTTTTATTTATTTATAATAGTATCAATGAAATATTAAACATTTTTACCAAAAAATATTTTTACACATAGTGTTACGTATACGTAAACATAAAACAAAAAAATTGCGGTTACGTATACGTAAATCAAAAAAATTGTTTTTGGATACGTATACGTAAATAAAAAATTTGCCTAAAATAATGTGGTTTTCTTGGTTTTCGCCTAACTTTGTGGTTTTCTCTTGATCCCTCCCCTATATATATATATATATATATATATATATATATATATATAGATAAAATTAAATAAATTGGAATTAACTACAACAAGTATAAACTTAACAACCAAAAACAAATAATAAATGGTCATTTACTACATGACCGAACAAAAGATTATATGGGATGGTCCCGTAACGATATTAACTATTGTGTCTATTTCTTTAATATCATTTTTGTGTCAACATGATTTTGTAGTCCCTCTCACCTTCTATTATGTTTCCTCGTAACAACATCATCATCATTATCATCATCGTCATAAATGTAACCGTCTACCAGTTTTCATCGATGATAACGTATTGTCCACCTAAAACATCATTAAGTTATAGCGTAATGTTTTATCCTTCAACTATCATCTTAATAACGAGATCGCGATAGTTGATCAAATCAGAAGAAAATAATATTATTACGTGTTATGATATTGATATTACAATGATGAATTAGAAAGATGTATCATTTTTTTTCTAAATTGTCTGCATCTAATACGGGTGTTATTCCTTAATTGTAACACTTTAATTTAACTTTTGAAGGTTTTTCTAAAGTGCTACAAATATAAACTTTCAAAGCTTTACTAATTTTTCATTTTTTTTAATTATTTAATTTAACTTGTGATAGAAATTACCTCAAACTTTTAGGCACTCAATCTCTTTGAATAAATAGCCAACAGAGTAGGGGTGTTACTCTGAGAGCACTCACAGTGAGCCTTTTTGGTGGCAACAGATGAGGAATTCACGGACGTCGCATTGGGTCGTATGTGGTGGCCATTTATGGCGAAGCCGTTAGTGGGGACGGACAGAGTCACGACAGGCGTGCTGGGCCCATCAAGTTTCGATTTGCAAAAAGATGGAGGTGGTTGGTTGGTCTAAGAGACACTACTAGAAAAAAAAAAGGTTTTCTGACGGACTTTTCCGTCTGAAATTTTTTGACAGATGCCGTCGCAAAACAACTTTTATTATTTTGAAAAAAATTATGCTACCCGTCGGTAATCCATCTCAAAATTATTGACGGTTAAAAGTCGGAAATTCCGAACATAGTTTATTTATCATTTAATAAAATAGGAAACATGAAAAAGAACGCGAATAATAATTATTAGAGAAAAAGAATAAAAAATTGTTACGTTTTCCTTGTCTTTTAATTAATTTTTAAAAACAACTAATCAACACAAATGTATGTATGATCATATCAATGATACATTTTTTTAATAAAACAAAACAAACATAATTAGTTAGTATAAGACAAATATATATGTGGAAAACAAACTAATGAAAAGGATGCCCATAATTTTAACGTTACTTATGATTTGTATTTGGTAAGTTAATTAATAATTAAACAAATACAAAAAATAATAAAAATCAGTGACTCGTAAACAATTTAATATATTTTAGATGTAATACTAAATACCACGTAGAGTTGTAGCGAATGTATATATATTTTTATTTTAAAACTCGTAAAAGGTTATGATTATTAAACCATATTTTTGTATCTTTTAGTCATTTCGTAAACATTTAAAGGGCCATGATACTTTCTGGTTCATGAAGCTTTTGGGGGTCAACGTCACATCTCTCAACGATTCTAAACCGATAATTAATAATATTGAATTAATTTACATAAAAGGTCCTTGGGCAAATATTATATATATATATATATAGGGTAAAGTTCCATTGTTAACCTACTGTTATTGTGCTTACCCAATTAACTTCGTCAAAATCGATGTTATGGGTTCAAGTTTAGAAACAACCTTTTACACAAAGTATAGGGTAAGACTGCGTACAACAGATCGTGAAGCGATCCAGACCCTACACAAATACGGAAGCTAAGTCAAGCATTAGATTCACCTTTTTAATGAGGTTCTGATTTAAGTTGGGCTTAGAAAAAACACTCTAATCTAGAGATCGAAGTATCAAACTATTGTCCGAACAAAGATTTGACTTAAAATTACCAAAATTTAACGAACTCATTTTTATGGCTAAAAAATGGTTTAAGTTTGAACCAAGTTATGTTAACACTTAACATAAATAAAGTATAATTGAAATTGATAACAAAAAGAATTACATAAATCATATCCGTGATCTGAAATGTTGAATATTCAGTTTCAAACCGATAACAGATCCGATATAAAAAATTGTATAGGGGTGATTTTGAGAATAACAAAAAACCATAAGGACTTTACTGCAAAATACGAAATTCATAATTACTTAATTTGGTTTTCTTTCTTATTATCTGGTTTTATACGCATTATTTTTCTCTCACCTGCCAGTGTGTGTTCGTGTGATCGGAAGTGGTTAGTGATCCGAACAACGACGGATCAAAGGCGAAACCGGCGTATCTCCGGTTGTTTTCACCACCGGAATGTCAGTTTCCGGCCATCAATCACCGACCGTTTCAGTATAAGGTACTGATCCCACGGTTTCAATAATTTCTCTTTCTTCTTTGCTGCTAATTTTGAAGCTCTTTTTGGTCTTATTTTCCTTTCTGAAAACAGAATCAGATTCTCTTATTTTTCTTCTGTAATTGCAGCTTTTTTGGAAAACGATCTTATGAATTATGATAAATTAATCATGTAGCTTTTAAGATGAATTAAAGTGAATAGAAATTAGGGCTTAAATAATGACGTCAATTTGAACTAGTGTGTGATTTTGTTTTATATGTTTTGGCTGTGTGAATTATTATTATTATTTATTTTCATGTTCCAAAGTGGTGACTGCTTGATGTGAAATTTCATATGAATATGCTGGAATTTCATAAATTGTAGTAGTCATGTCCCTGTTATTATTTTTATTTCCTCCCTTTTAAATTATTCTCTGGATAATCTATCAATGTCTTGTTTCTCTTACCCTATCATATCCAACCCTACTGAATCACTTGATTTTATCCCCAATTTCATGATTCACACACAGATTCACCAAGTAGGTGTTTTGAAGTTTTCAATTTTTTTGTACTTTAATTTGGGATGTGTCGTATTTCTAAATTAATATTCTTTTTTGAATTTTTGATAACTTTGTTGCTGATTGATTTGATGTTTAAAGAATGTGTTACTTTGTTGAGAGATTTACCTCATTTACTTTTAAAGATCTTATATTCTCATTGTCTTTTGTGGTTTATAACTGTGGGGTGTGATATTCACAGGTGTAAAAATGAGTTGGATTCAAAATGGGAAAAATAGAAACCCTGAAAAACCTGTTTCAGGATGCTTGGGAAGGATGGTGAACTTGTTTGATTTGAATACTAGTGTGGGTGGAAACAAGCTCCTTACAGACAAACCACATCATGATGGTGATTTTCTTAACTTTTGTACCTTTGTTTTGTTCATTTTTTCATGAGATAACTGGTGATGAAATATCTAAATACACATACATACCACTATTGTGTTGTATTTACAAACCATCAGATATGCTCACTCCATAGGAGAATATTATTATGAATATGAGGCTCTTGTTGTTAGATATATAACATGCTGGTTAAAAGTCTGTTCAAACTTTTGATTTATGATGCTTTATATGGAAGTTGTTTATGACAAGATATGAGATTGAACAGGTTCTTCATTCTCTAGGAGGCTAGTTGATGATCAGATGGATGATAAAGTGGTAATTACTTCAAATTTTGATCAATTTTGTATTAGAAGCATCTACTGTACCAAGTATACTGATTCAATATTGGTGCATGCAGATTGTATCTGACTTGAGAAAATCTCCATCAAATAAAAAATCAAACTATACACCCATAAAGATGCTTATTGCCCAAGAAATGTCAAAGGAAGAGGACTCGAAGCAAAGTCCATCTAATTTGGTTGCCAAACTAATGGGCCTTGATGCCCTGCCACGCAGGAGCCAATCAGGATCCTTAGAATTTTTGCAACAAGAACATGGATTCATGAACACACAATCAAAACATGAGATCAATCAGTATCAAGAACAAGGAGAATACAAAGATGTTTATGAAACATGTCAAAATGATTCACCGCTAAAGGGAAAATGTAGTGATAAACAAAAGATGGTTCTTGTTCGTGAGAAATTCATGGAGGCAAAACGGTTATCAACCGATGAAAAACTTCGCCAAACGAAGCAGTTTCAAGATGCATTAGAAGTTTTAAGTTCCAATAAAGACGCGTTTCTCAAGTTTCTACAAGAACCTAATTCTTTATTCTCACAGAATATATACAATTTGCAGTCTGTCCCACCACCACCAGAATCTAGAAGGATCACGATTCTTAAACCGTCTAAGTTGGTGGACAATGAAAAACAAGCTTGGAATAATAACGGCGTCGGTTCTGATATTTTGTTTTCTCCTGAATGTTGCAAAATTGATGATAACCCTAACCAGCCAACTCGCATTGTGATACTGAAACCAAGTTCTGTGAAACCTCATGATATCAAAGCTGTTTCTTCATCACCTTCTAATTCAACATCACATGGTGTTTTTGATGAGGATTCAGAGGAGATTGCAAATGAGATTTCTGATAATTTAAGTGAGCTTAGAAGAGATGAAACTCTGGTTTCTTCTGTTTATTCAAATGGGTATATTGGTGATGATAGTTCATATTGCAAATCAGAGATTGATTATGCGACAGTGAATCTTAGTGATTCTGAAGTCGTTTCTCCAGCTTCTAGACACTCGTGGGATTATGTTAATCGGTTTGATAGTCATTATTGTACTTCATCCAGCCGTACGTCTTATTCTCATGAGTCATCTGTTTGTAGGGAAGCTAAGAAACGACTTTCTGAAAGATGGGCAATGATATCAAATAAGAATGTTCTAGAACAAAGACAAATACAAAGAAGCTCAAGTACTTTGGGTGATATGCTTGCTCTTTCAGATTTGAAGAAACCAGTAAAACCGGAGGAAAATCATGAAACTAGTGATCTAATCAAAGCTGAAGACGCGGATAAAGGTTCTAGAAATCTTTTGAGATCAAAATCTGTTCCGGCTCGACTTGGTGTAGAAGTATCAGGTTCCCTGAAAGACAAGGCACCAGATGATACTGAAGATGTGGTGAAGGAAAAGCTTGTGAAATCATCATCTTTCAAAGGGCGAGTTTCAAGTTTGTTTTCTAAGAATAAGAAATCTAGTAAAGAGAAGTCCCACCAGTCTAACAATGTATCTCAATCTACTAGATTTCCCTTCAAAAATGTCGGTATTGGAGGATCTCAATGCATTGGTGACATGGTCAGTGAAGAAGCATCATGTTCTGGTCTGAAAAAAAGCATAATTTTACCTGAGGTATTGCTTCTTTCTTAAGTTGTATGTACTTATTTAGGGTTGTTCGTTTTGATTTGATTTTGAGTATTCGAATGTGTTTTATGAATCTGGAGTATATTGTCTGATGGATATATAATTGTTTATTACAGGCGGGATATTCTTTCACGAAACCTGAGTTTTTTGGAAGCCACATTGCGAATCAGGATCAACCAAGCCCTATTTCGGTTTTGGAACCACAATTTGAAGAAGACGACCATACAACAAATTGTTATTATAATTCCAAGCCGAATAAATATGGTAATTTTCATAAACTACTCACTTGTAGATTGTATTGTAGTCACTGGAAATGGGCGGGTTGAGTAACTAGTCGAGTGTGTAATTTTAAGCGTGGATGAAAATGGGTTAGACCGACCTGAAAAATCATGTTTTTATCTACTTTTCTGATTTTATAAATAAATAACATGCTAAGTATGATTAAAAAACTATATTATTACAAAAGTAATCAGACTTTTTTAATAGAGCTGTTTAGGAGGTTTTCATACATTTGATTACAATTTGGATGACTTTCATATGCATTAATTAACATATCTTGGACACAAATAATGTTTTCTTGTTGTACTAACAGGAATAGAGCCAATGAGATACAACTTGATTGATAAATCTCCCCCCATTGGATCCATAGCCCGAACTTTATCGTGGGATGATTCTGCGGGGTCAGCCACACCATGCTCCAGTAAACCTTCCTCCACACCCCTAAATCCAGAGGAAGAAGAGCAAGAATGTTTATCATATGTCCAAACCTTATTATCGGTAGCGGGTCTCAGTCAAATTCGGTCAAACTCATTTTTAGGCAAATGGCAGTCACCTGAAAGCCCGCTAGACCCGTCTATGAGAGACAAGTACATGAACCCAAGTCAAAAGGAACCCATGCTTGATCAAACTAAACTAAGATATCACAGATCAATAACAAAACTCGTGTTTGACTGTGTCAACGAGGCTTTGATAGATATAGCTGGCCGTGGGCCCTACACCGGGGCCCATAACAACGTAGTTGACATGACATTGTCATCAACGGCGCTGATGGACCGAGTGTGGGGTCAAATGAAGGAATGGATATGGCTGGAGGAAAGGTGTGATTGGGAGGATGGGAGCATGGTGGTGATGAAGGAGGTGGTGGGGAGGGGGTGGGTGGAGGGGTTGAGAATGGAAATTGATAATACAAGAAAGGAAATTGAAAGGAAGTTGCTAGAGGAGTTGGTGCAAGAGTCTGTGTTGGAGTTGACTGGTAGAGCTTGATGAGGGAGGCTTTTTTTTTTTTTTTGTGTTTTTTGGTTTCTAGTAATGATTTATAACATAATTATTTGTGTACCATTAAACACTATTATAATGTCTTGCTAGTTTCCAAAAATGGTACTTATTTTATATACTACATGATTAGTCTTGTTCTTATGCCAAGGGTTCAATATCTCCTTTTTATTACATTTGTTTGTGATCTTTGTGTGCCATATATGGGACAAAACCTATACTTTTCTATAATTTGTTAATTAAAATCTAAAATAATCAAAACAAAATAAAAATACCATTAAATTATGTCAAATATTATTTGAAAAATTGACATACATCATTGTAGGGCCTCTCAATTCATGGTTCCATCATACGACCATGTGTTACCGATTCACACTCAGTGGCATGATTGATTCGAGTTAGCGGGGGGGGGGGGGGGGTGAATGGATGGGCTTTAACCTGCTGACGCCTGAAGGGACAGAGGGGGTTGGGCGTTAAGGGTTTGGTCGATGTGACTCCGACGTAGTGGTGGTCACACCTAAGACTAGAGGTGCACAATCCGGGTTGGGCCCAGAACCAAACCGATTCTTTTATGACAGGGTACAAATCCGACCGGGTAGGAACCGAAACCAGTTTATGGGTTGAAAAACCTATCCGGTTCGGGTCTGAAACCGGTTCCAATATATACTTTTTTAATAATTAAAATAACATAAAATGCAATTTTTATTTATTTTTAATGTGGAATCGGGTAGGCTAGGAACCGGTTCTAGTCGGGTCCGGGTAGGAACCGCTTCCGGTTTGGATCCGGGTAGGAACCGTTCAAGCATCAAAAGGCTAAAACCGGATAGGAACCAGCGGGTAGGATCGGGTAGGAACCCGTTCTTGGAGATACCGGATAGGAACCGGAACTGGTTCGGGTCAGGTAGACCGGTTCCAACCGGTTTTTTTGTGCACCTCTACATTGGACGTTGGACCACTATATATGTAATAAATAATACACTTAACTCTCTACCTATTAATGGTTTACACAAAAACATCATCATATGCTAATGGTTTTGTGAGAGAGATGGGTGGATGTTCCATAGGACTTTTATGTATGTATTGGTCCTCACAAAGTCGCATCATATTATTATTGTTAGATGGGTGTTACAAGATTTTTAATAATATATTCGATAGTCATACTTACTTTATTACTAAACAAAAAATTTCTTTTAGGTGGGACCTGTTTGCTCCATGAAGAAGAAATTTGTATGATGTATAAAGTCACCTAAAAACGTAATAGATCTTGAAGTCAACTTATAAGCGTATGGACTACTCGGTGTATTGTCAATTAGTATTAAAAATGGGATCTACGATTGCATGTAAGCTGGCTTGATAACTAGTATATCTACCAACTATTATGTGCAATGCAATTTAATACCACTATTTTTAATATTAGTGGTTTTCAATCACAATCAAAATGAAATTATCAAAAGAGTGAGACCCTACCTTATTGATTAGGGGTTGTTATCTTAGATAATGACATATATATGTGTATATCTATGTCTATATTATTTAATAAATAAAAATTTTAGGGGCACATGATATGATATGATATGATTCTACGCCTACTTAACTTGTGTTTTCACGACTCTCTCTCCTATTAAATAATAATGTTTTATATAAATTATTTTTATAAAATGTTTTTTTAAAGTTATGTTTGTTCATAAAACAATTTTATAAATTGAACATTTCGTTCATTCTTTTTATAAAACATTTTAAAAAAATAACTATATAACGTTTCTATAATTTGTATTAAAAAACTATGTAATATGTCATAAATATGTAATACGTAAGTCCTTATTACTAAATATATATTATATTTATTCAACCCGTGTAATACACGAGATTCTAACTTAGTATATATATAGAGAGAGACGCCCACTTGTCTCTATTTTTTGCGTGTTGCGGAGGCTTGATTTTGAATGAAGTTATATTGAAATGTAGGTATAAATAAGCAAGTCACAACAGTATTTTCAGGATTTAAAAAAACATTACGTTGTGAAAAAAATAAAATATATATTATATTTGACCCGGGTCAGTTTTGAATAAAGTTAAGCAAGTCATAACGGTGTATTCAGAATTTTTAAAAATTTATATTTTAAAAGTTATAAGAGAAAAACAAATATGTTTAAATCTAATTAGGGTTCGACTTTTTTATAATAAAAGTATAACAAAACCATACTCAAATTAAAAATAAAAAATGCTTGATTTTATACTGTAAATTTGAAAAACAAAAGTAATGTCGTATAAAGGTATATTCGTTATAATTTCCGTTCGATAAATGTTCCGTATGAAACAAACTCTTTATCAGTTATCACATAATAATATAAGTGTGCCAAAATACTAACATACTTTCATTTTCTTAACGAAAATAACAACTTTTGCCATAGGAACGCGATTCTCTTGATCATGCTTTAACCCAATGAAACTTTAAACTTTTACCCTTTACCTCCTAAGTAAAAAAAAATTCACCCCAAAAGTCAAAAAGATGAAAGAGAAAGGGACAATTTTGGAAATTACAATTTCAAATCACAAGAAAAGTAAAGGTAAAGATTCTTCCATGAAGTGTAGTTAGTAAAAAGATTGCAATCATCAGAAAAGATTCCTGGCTTCTTACATGTAATTGGTGTTAGGAAGAAGCCAAAATAATATCAAGTGCAAGGACCAAAACTACATAGAGAACAGTTCTTGTGACACAAAGTTCAAAATAATATGAAGTGCAATAAGAAATTTTTCAAACAATGAATAGTAAATGTATCAGGAGAATAAGTGGGGTGGGGTGAGGTGATAAAAAACATTTATTATAAGTTTATTCTTAAGTTTTAAGGAAGGTGGAAGTGATATCCTCTCGATCAAACTAACTTTCTAAAGTAAACCAATAAAAAGATGTCATCTCATTTAGTCAAATTACCCTCCTAAACTACCCCACTAAGTGGGAGTGAGTGATACCCTCCAACCCACCTAATTTTATATATATACACACACAATCGGGTACCCTCCAAGCATGTTTCAGCAGGTTCCAAAATCCGCTCACACTACCCGTTCACCACTACCCGCTTGAACCCGTGATAGTAGGAGTGGAACCCCCCTTACCCGCATGGAACTCGCTATGCTACCCGCTGGGCACTCCCACCTACGTAAGTTATAATTTTTCACCTATAGCTATATCTAGGGATGGTAATTTCTGACACGACCCGTTTAAACGACACTACAAGACACGAAGTTAAGCAGATATGGATCATAAACGAGTCGACACGATAATGACACAATTAAAATCATGCAAACATAAAACTTGTCCATAGTTAAAAGTGTATATATGAATTTGTTCCACCTAATTTTCTAATGAACACACGATTGAAACTGACAATAAAGTAACACAAAGTCTACTTCTTAAGGCAGTTCTTGTGACAAAACTTAAATGTTGTAAATTGTTGCCCTAAGATCTTAATGAACACACGATTGAAACTGACAATAAACACTAAACAAACTTGACTTTCTGATATGAATGATTCATCAATTTGATATAGGCTCGATGATGGGTTTTATAACCCTAATATGGAACGATGTATCCATTCCTAAACGTTGCGACCTATAGCCCTAAACGGTTTCTAGGAACTAGGTTATACACATAGACCCGTTGACTTATTAATGCTACATAATGGACCTCCAAAAACAGCTTTAACATATTTAAATAAATGGCCCGTTAACTATGACCCATATCTATATCTATACTATATAATAAATAAAGGTTTTGAAGTGACACTTGCCACTCTCTCATGCATCTTTAACTTTTTTTTCACGTCTCTCTCTGCTATTAATTATACAAATTTTTTTAATTGTTTTTATGATCTTTTGTTTCATGCTCTCTCTCCTATTAAATAATAGTGATTTCTATAATTGTTTTTATAAGATGTTTTTCATAAATATGTAATATGTAAATCTTTATTACTAAATATATATAACATTACCTTTATTTAACTCATGTAATACACCGGGTTTATAAAGTTTAACATGAATTAACATTTATCAGTTACATAAAAAAATTAATACTTAGCTAAAAAATGTTTTAAATATTAACTTAATAGAATTTATAACTGTCACGTAAAATTTTATTCAACTCGTGTAATACACGGGTTTTTAAGACAACAATTTTTTTATTAGTAAGTATATATCATTACATTTATTCAACCCGTGTAATACACGGGATTCTAACCTAGTGAATTAATAAATTAGAGTTCAGTATAAACTAATCTCTATACTTTAAGTGTTAGACAAGTTCTTGAAAAGTACCCCTTTGACACTTGATTTTGAAATGAACTCCCTTAGGAATTAGACTTTGTGTTACTTTTTTCTTCTTCATCATATCTTATATTCTTATGACCTTGAGTTTTAAATGCCGGTGGCAAATGAAGCACGGCATTGCCTGACCATTGTTATATCTCAATATGATTATTTCATATGTTTGAATGTAAGTTTACTTAAAGTTGTTAATTGAAAAAACATACACCGGAATTTATTTGGGTCATTTGTTATATCTCCCTTTGTTTTCTAACTATGTATGTTATTGTCCCACTACTGAAGATGACAAAAAGTCTTTGTTACATTGTTTGACAGAGGTAGTTTCTTGGAATTTACATGTTCACTTTTGATTTTTTTTAATACATCATCACAGGTGGTAATTTTAACCAATTTACGAATAGATCGGAGTTAGGTCTATAAATGGGTCAATAATGAGCCCATGCTATCATCTCTAAATATATTAATTATATGACCCAATTGATTTTCTTTTGTTGCTAGAGTACAAAGCCCAATTTAATTCTTGAAAACCCCCCACCCCCCCCCCCCCCACACACACACAAGCACATGCATATCACGTGACCATCTTTTCTTCTTGATTTTTTTCCTTCTTGTTTTGTGATGTCCCAGCCCAAAAACTCGATTTTAGTTGTATTTCACCTACACAAATTGTCCATGAGAAGCTGAGAACTAATTTTAGAACTAATTTTAAACATTTCTTTAATTTCTTCATATTTCACATTCTTCGATTTTATGTTTCATACAGATTAAGAATTCTATCTCTAAATATCAAGTATTTATCATTTTAGTTTATTTACTCTTAAAACCTACAAACTATAAAAACAATAAAAGTAATGTTATTTATAATAGTAATAATAATATATATATAAAATACTAATTAACATGAAATAAAGTGTACCTAGAAGTTTTATGAATACGAAAAATAGATCAAAAAAATTGAAATATGAGTAATATTCCTTGCTATTGTTACGGAATTTTACCGAATAATATTTGAAGAGTAATAATCCAAGCGACATAAGGTAAAGTCCAAATAGCCTAATACGAAGGAAAGCCTGACCCAATTTATGAGGGTTATTGTCATCATTATTACTACATCGCCTAAGACACGTGTCGTCAATCCATAGGTGAAGGGCAAGAGCATGACCCTCATATCCCCCCCTCACCACAATGGGGCTCACGAGAATAGCATAATGGAGAGAGGAAGGAAACCTTAATTGAAAGGTATATAAATAGGAGAGAAAGATAAAATGGCAGATATAATCTTCTCCTTCACCATTGTTAACTGTAAAAAAAAACTACTTTATCCTTCTTCTCCAATAAACCATTACTGATTCTCACGCCTGATGGTGGTTACAGGGCCCTTCTTCCCCTGTGACACCTTAACGTGTTTGTTACTTGTGTAGAAGCTAGATCAGACGATTAAGCTTAGGGAGAAGTATACAAGATCATTCGGTAATGGCTCATCTAAAAGAGATTTTATAACATATCAACCCCAATCATCTCTTTAGTTTTTTATTTTCTGAAAAACGACCTAAAATGGGTCAACATCGACATGCTTTTTGACAAAATAAAGAAGGGAGAGTGGGTCGGGTCATGCCCAGATTTTAAATGAGAGTTGGGCTTGGATCTCATGGGCGAGTTTGTTTTTAGTTGGTTCTGTTTGTTTAACGCCCAACGTTGATTAAATGATTTAATTAGTTTAAATTATTTTTATAAATGAGTCAGAAATTCTATTTTGAATTTAAACTAGTGGGAATCCCCGCGCTTCGCGGCGGACCAGTGACTTATGATCATGGTGATAAAACGGACGCGTTAAGGTTTATAACGTAAAAGTCAACTTACGAAACAAAAAACCAAAATATAAGTTTAATAAAAGTTAAGGAAAATCAAATAAAATAATAAAAAAAAATTAACAAAAAACCTTTACACCTAAGGTTGAAACCCGGGTGAAAGCGGTGTGTGTGAGGGAAATCCAACGAGTTGAAGAAATTTGTTTTTCTGAAAGTCAAAGAATGGTTTAAATCTGAGAGATATGGAGAGGTTGTCAGGATTTGAAGTTTAGTGGTCATTTTGAAAGAATATGAAACTATATAAATTGAAATGTAAATGCCTGAAACTCAAGATGATGTCTTAGACCCAATGAAAAAGCAGCAGGTGGGCATGCCGTCCAGAAGAACAAATCACATAATGGTACTGTAGACATGAGTGTAAAACTCATTTCAAATGTAGAGTTGATAACTAGTTGGTTACCCCGCGCTCCGTGACGGGTTCGAAACATAGATAAAAATAAGCAAATCATGACGGTACATTCAACGTGACGTTAAAAAAACACGTTGCAGCGGTATATTTGATAGTAACGAAAAAATTACCTAATTGTATACAAAAGTGAAGTTATTCGAAAAAAAAGTAACACCGAAACGTAGATAAAAATAAGCGCGTCGGCGGCGCATTACGGCGGGTCGGTTTAAACATAGATAACAAAAAGTCACAACGATGCATTTTGATGGCCGCAAGACGGTTTAAAAAACGTTTAAAACAACCGGTGAGTTTAAAAATAATGTTATGAAAATTAACGTCAAAACGTAAATAAAAATAGTCACATCGCAATGTCATTTTTGAAATTTTACAAAATATCATAGTTTAAAAGTTGTAAAAGTAAATCATGTTTTTTTTTTTATTAAAATGACGCATTTCGCGGAAATGTAGATATGGATGGGGTTGTAGTACGTGTACGTACATGAATCACTGGGCAAAGACGCTATTTGTTTATTTTTAAGAAAGAAATTGTATTTAACTAAAAATAAAAAAGTAGAATAAAAAAATCAAGTTACTGCTAATACGGACCACGTTGCAGCGGGTAACCTATGTAAAATAATAAAGAGGAACCCCACAACGGTATATTTGGAGATGAACTTTGAATGGTTTGAAAAACCATATGGTTTAAAAAACCAAACGGTTTAAAAAAAACGTTTAAAACAACTGATCGATTTAAAACTGATTTACGAAAATTCACGTCGAAACGTAAATAAAAGTAGACATGTCGCAATGTCAAAATTGAAATTTTATAAAACATAATATTTTAAAAGTTGTAAGTGGAAAACAAAAAAAAATTATGAAAAAACTGAAACCATGAAGCAACTTTGATAACTCGTACATTTAACGTTTGTGATTTGATTATTTGTACATTATTACGCCCAACTACGTTTCGAATGAAATTTATACTGAAACGTAGTTAAAAATAAGCATATCGCAACCGTATATTCGAAATTTTTTTAAACATTATATTTTAAAAGTTATAAAAAAAACAAAATAACTTTGAAATTAATTATAATAAAATAATAAAGTAATCAATTATAAAAAAATTGAATATATAACTGCGGCCATGCATAGAAGGTTTGTAAAATGTGAATATAGAATTATCATTATGGGTTTGTAAGTAATAGAAAAAAAATATAAAAAAAGGATAAAAATTAACAAAAGAAAAAAAAAATAAGGCAAACATAAAGATCGAACACATGGCCTGGAAGAGAGTCGAAGGCTTAAGGAGCATGGGGCAACCAACTCCACCACCAAAACTTTGCTGATTTCTAAGGGAAGGAAATAATAAATATTGTAAAACTTTAAAAAAATAAAAAATAACCAATTAAATGTACACAGGTTGCACAGCCGCTCAGTTAAACCAATCAAACGACGATAGTGTTCACATGTGTGATAATCTCATTTTCAATTGTAGTTGTTATATAATTGTTTCGAGATATATTGTGTGTGTATATCTATATTGTCTTCACTGTATTTTGGCAATTCCAATGTTTTTTTTATGAAAGATAAAGTTATTTTTTTTTTAAATTTTTTTAACAACAATACTCTATTTTGGGTCCACCTAAACTACTTCTAATAATTTATATCAATTCGTCTATAATGAAGCTCGAACCCTTAACTTCAAGGAGAGTTTCACCACTTAGCTCCAATGTTTTTATGAAATATAAAGTTATTTAAATGTAATTTGAGTTGCATATAGGTTTTAATTCTAGAATTATACATGCTTCTATATAATTTCTAGCAAAATGATTATAATTTAAAAATGTGTAATAGTTTAACTAAAAATATAAATATTTTCTTAATTTATTTTTCTTATATATAAAAATGTGTATAAATAGTTTGATTGGTTGATTGTGAGTTGGCCTACACCCCAAGCGTCTTCACACCCGTTAAACCAATGACACCCATTCACGCCCCATTTGTATTGGTTAGGGCAATCTTGACCCAAAGTAGGGGGAATGAGTTGGTTTGGATAAATTTTTTTTTGTATTTTGGGTTGAATAGGGTAACACCACAACACACAACATGTTGAAATGTGTAACATCTTAGATCTTAAAACAATCTGGGTCAAGATAAGTCGCCTACAATCTATGTAAATTTAGAATGGGTTCAAATGGGTATCAGTTTTTGATACTTTTCTTTTCTAACAAGTCTTATTTCAACCCGAACCACTTTTTGATTACAATCCATTCTGAACCTAAGCATTGATACTTTTTTTTTAAAACGACCGATTTTGACCCGAACTCATTTGGTCATAAACCATCCTGAATCAAACTCATTTTAACTCGTTACCTAATCCAACTCAACCCACCCATTCTGTCGGGGTTAGTATTGGTGTTTGACACCCTCCATGGACTATCTTGCGTATTGGAGTGGGCAGAGAGTTTCATGTGTTGACTTCGAAGTCTTGGTGGGGAATAATGCATATATGTTTATTTTTGAAATTTAAGTCAGTTAGTGGTCTACTTACGATTTGTTCAACGATAAAACAATAACGTATTGTCAAGACTTCTATGATATTTTCTTCGGGTGAAAGATATAAATACAAAGAAGTATATGTATATGTACATAAAAAACCATTAAACTAATTTTTTCATATCTATACTATATAATAAATAAATGTTTCACAATGCCACGTGTTGCCTCCATATTCATTCTTACAAAATTTTTCCCGCCTCTCTCTCTTAATAAATACACTTCCATATTTTCAATAATAATATATTTTTAAATAAATTATTAATTATAATAATAAAATACATTTATTTTAAATTATCTAATATTATAAGAAACTTTGAATGTAGTTACCTAACTTATGTTTTCAATTAAATAGCAAATGAAAGTCAAATTATATTGAACAGTATTTTATGTATTTTTGAAACTCAATTATATATTAATTTTTACATATTTTTTTATTTTGTTTTCTATTGTTACTATATGTAATACATTTTTCTACATATAAGATATATATATATAAAGATTTAAGAATTTTATGTATTAATATTTTTTCACCCTGTGTAGTACACAGGTTCTAAGCTAGTGTTTTGTTATATGTAGACAAAAAACCTACACATGAATTACATATTTATAGGTATGTATATAAACAAAATTTGTTCATATTTGTTTTGTTTGAATTTAACGAAAAACAAATAAACATTATATTTATATCATTTTTTTATATTTTAAAATTTTTCAAGATTGAAAAAGTGAACGAAATTTGTGAATATATGGTCAGAGACGGCTCAACATATTTTGTGGCCTAAAGCGAACGTTGAAATTGAAGTCTTTTGTGAAAGTTTTGTAAATATATAAAAAAAATTAAAATGTAATTTAATGAAACGTTAAAACGTATAATGTTGACATAAAAGTTGTGAAATTATCATTTCTTTATGAAAACACAAAAGTTGAGAATACAAGTTAAAGTAGTTTTTTAATTTTTCAGGCCCTTTCAAATTTGGAAGCCTAAAGTGGTTATTTTAGTTGCTTGTACTGTAGAGTCACCTCTGTATATAGTTGAAGGTTGTATTTTGCTTTGTTGAAAAATGACACATTTAGGTCTCGACTCTCGTCAGTACACCGTTTGACTTAAAAAAATGTGATCATTCTCATCCGTCAATTTATATATATGTTTTTTTAACACAAACAAAAGTGTAAGCTTAACTTGCAACTAGGGGCGATCATGAGTCATGCCACTATTTTTTACATTGCAATACAATATATCTCTCTCTTAATAGTTAGCTTTATAAACAACTTAAAAATCTAAATCAATTTTGTAAATAATATTTTCCATATATCTTAGTGCGAATGTTAAAGTCAAAGAAAAAATTGAACTCATTTGATACATTTCAAACCATCTCTGAAATTTTCAAAAATGTTAATGCTTGTTTGAAATCATTATGTCACTTTTGTTGACTTCAAAGTCGTGTGAAGACTTGTGGTAGCTTATTTTAATTTCCAAAAGAGAAGAAAAAAAAGAGGACGACCCCAAGATTTACTTCCAAGTCTTCCATGACAGCAACTTTCTACTCAATTTATAAACCAACCAATTCATCATAAGAACTCATCTTAATCTTCACTAGTTTACCTTTTTACTAGCTTAAACAAAGTTGTGGGGTTGATTAATGGGGAATCAATGTGGTTTGGGGCTCCATTTCTTTTTTGTAACTATGTTTTTGGTTGCAATCACAAGTACATGTTTTGCTGCTGAAAATACAACTGTGGCTTGCTTTGAGCATGAGCGACTAGCTCTTCTCAAGTTCAAACACAGCGTCAAATCCTCTGATATGCTGTCATCATGGGTTGGCAATGACTGTTGCCGCTGGCAAAGAGTCCAGTGTGATGGTGTCACTGGAAATGTTGAAAGACTTCGTCTCAGAGGTGCTCCTCGTTTTGTTGAAGATGATCTTTTTGATGATCTTTATGGTTATCATTTCGAAGCTAGTGGTTTTTTAGATGAAGGTGACTACTTAGTTAGTAATGAATTGAGCGCTTCTTTAGCAGAGTTGAGGCATCTAAAATACTTAGACTTGAGTGAGAATGATTTTCAAGGAAGCCACATCCCTCAGTTCATTGGATCCTTGAAACATTTGACTTATCTCAGCCTCTCTGATGCATTTTTTTCTGGTATTATTCCTCATCACTTTGGAAATCTTTCAAATTTAAAGAATCTTGATCTCAGTTCAAGGTCATATCTGCAACCATTAGCAACACATGACATGGCCTGGATTTCTGGCCTTTCGTCACTCAAGTATCTTGACTTGAGTTCTGTGCGTCTTAGTGGAGCAAAAAACCTTGACATGGTACTTTACATGGTTCCTTCATTAAAAGAGTTACGTTTGTCAGATTGTGAACTTACCAATGTTGATCTTGGAGTGATTCGTAATTCAAGCATTATAGTTTCCAATATTAGACACCTTGATCTTAGCGACAATGTTTTAAAAGGTCAATTCCCTCACCTCTTTCAAAACATGACATCTCTACGATTCCTAGATCTTACATCCTTTGATCTTAACCCAACATGGAACTTTGCAAACTCTCTTAGCATGATCCCTTCTTTGTCAGAGCTTCATTTGCCATCTTGTAACCTTGAAGAGACGCATCTATCTCATGTTCATCTTAATTTCACTGCCCTCTCTAACATCCAATACTTGGATCTTAGCGAAAACTTTTTCCCACGGAGATTTCCATCCATTTTAACAAACATGACTTCCCTACGAGTCCTTGACATGTATGGTAGCTTTTTGAATTCATCGGTTCCTATTATGCCTAACCTTCGAGAGCTTGACCTTTCTCTGAATCACTTTGAGAAGTTTAAGGACGTGGGAATATGGAGACAATGCCACGTGAGACAATTGAGTGTGAGGAACAATGAAATCCTTATGGAATTGACCAACTCTCCAACGAACATATCCGAATGCTCCCAATATGCTTTGGAATGGTTGGATCTAACTTCGAGCTTAAAAGGTACAATTCCAAAATCCCTTGGAAGAATGACCAATTTAAGAGGCTTACATTTATCTAATGGGTATGACGATGCTTCATATGCTAACTTGGAAGGTTTAATTCCGGTATCTCTAGGAAAATTAAGATTATTGCAAGTTTTAGATCTATCTAATAATAGGTTATCAGGTCCTATTCCGACATTCCTAGGGAAACTTATTAAACTTGACCTTTCTCATAATTACTTGTATGGTTCAATTCCAGAATCTTTGGGAAGATCAAGATTATTACAATTATTAGATCTGTCTCATAACAAGTTAGTGGGTACTATTCCGACATTCCTTGGGAAACTTACGAGACTTGACCTTTCTTCTAATCTCTTGAACGGTTCAATTCCAGAATCCTTTGGAAGATTAGCAGCTTTAACATATTTGTTTCTTGAAAACAATCGGTTAACAGGACCTATCCCGACATCTATAGGAAGACTTGTTTCATTACAATCAATTTTTATGTCTTCAAATTTCTTAAGTGGGACTATTCCGGTTTTAGTTGGTCAACTCACTAATCTCCGTTATCTTGATGTCTCTAATAATTCTTTGGAAGGAGAAGTTTCTGAAGCCCATTTTGCCAACCTTTCTATGTTGAAGTACTTGAATGTAGCCTCTAACCGTAAATTGATATTCAATATTTCATGCGAGTGGCTACCTCCATTCCAATTGATAAAAATTGATCTTAGTTCTTGCAAAATTGTAAACGGGTTTCCACAGTGGCTTCGAAATCAGAGGAATCTTTATAGTATATCAATGTCTAATACAACCATTTCAGGACCTCTTCCCACATGGTTGAGAAAGGTGCCCATCATTCCTTCCATAGATTTCTCTCACAACAACCTTAGTGGACCTTTGATCAACCTTCCTACTCGAGGACCTTATAATAGTAATGTTAATAGAAATGCTTTTGCGGTATTATTTCTGAACAATAACCTTTTCAATGAGTCGATTCCAAGGTCATTATGCAGGAGGACAGAGTTGAGTTATCTTGATCTTTCGAGAAATAGGTTAACTGGGAAATTCCCCAACTGTCTTAAGAATCTAAAAGAATTAAGCATCTTGAGATTAAGCTCAAATAGGATGAGTGGCATCATTCCAAGTTTTATAGGGCAAATTTCATCCTTGTTCATGTTAAACTTGAATGACAATAACTTTAGAGGCGAGCTTCCTCGAGAAATTTGGAATTTGAGGGGGTTAGTGGTCTTAGATTTGGGTGATAATGCATTTTCTGGAAAAATACCGGAATGGATTGGACAAAAAGTTAAATCGTTGTCGGTTTTTAGGTTACATAAAAATAATTTCACAGGAGGAATTCCCCGATCTTTGTGCATGATTTCACAGCTTCAAATTTTTGATTTTGCACACAACAACTTAACAGGAACCATCCCTTGTTGTCTAGGGGAACTGTATGCCATGGCTAATAACTCTCTTACTCTTAATCGGTCTTTATTTTTTGATTCTATGGATGGGGTGATTCAGGTGATGAAAGGCATTACTATGGAATATACTAAAACAATGCAATTCGTTATTAACATGGACCTTTCCAGCAATAAACTTGTCGGAGAAATACCTGTAGAGTTAACTACACTTCAGGCATTGGTGGGTCTCAATTTGTCTAATAATCATCTTAGTGGAGGCATTCCAGACAACATTGGAAACATGAAAGCTTTAAATTCTCTGGATTTCTCAGGAAACGAGTTGAGCGGGTTCATCCCTCCAAGCATTGCAACTTTGAATTTTTTAAGCCATTTGAATTTGTCAAACAACAACTTGTCAGGACGAATTCCAACAGGAAATCAATTGCAAACTCTCATCGATCCATCTATATATGCTGGTAACAAAGATCTATGTGGAGCTCCACTGCCAAAAGATTGCTCCAATCATGAAGAGCCAAATGCAACGCCCAAGAACAAATACGAAGCTAGTGATGAGTCCAACAAGGTATGGTTTTATGTGGACCTAACGTGTGGTTTTGCAACAGGATTTTGGGGTGTTATTGTAGTTTTGGTGTTGAAAAAGGAGTGGAGACATAAGCTTTTCATGTTTGCTGAGGAAACCATAGACAAGATACACGTTGTAGTCATGGTACGAGTTAACAAGATGAAGAGGGGAAGAGAAGCCATATAGTTCCACTCGAATGCAAGCAATTCACATATATATTATCATTGCATGTTCTTCATTTTAATACTACTCTTAGGATTATATATTTGTACGGCATTTGTATATGGCGTGTGTATTTGTTATATGTACTTCACTACTTCTTATATTCTATGTTATTTGAATGATTTCAATAGGATTATTACTGGAATACTCAGTTATGAATGTACTTTAAATAGTTTTTTATAATAAATTTTTATGATAAGTTTTAGTTACCTGAAAAAGAGAAGCCTCTAATTAGTGAATTAACTACTAGACGGATAAAATTAACTATAACGAACAGATGGAAACACATGGAACACCAACTCCGACTTCTTATTTGGAAGCTCATGGTATATTTGTAGAAACACAGGTGTAAAATAATACGTGTAGATAGAACAATAATCAAACTTAAAGTCATATAAAAACATCTTTATCTATCAAACTTAAAGTTAAAATACTAAAAGCCATCAAACGATAACAACAAGTGTATCAGAAGGAGAAGGAGCAGCAACAAGGGGGTTGAAGAATTGGGTCTCCTGCCTTCACTTCGATCTCCAGCTTCAGGATCTTTTCCACGAGGTTGGAACACAGTTTGCCGGTTAGGTAGTTTTTTTCGAGCTCATACAGGAAGGGGAGATTAGCACGACGGTCTCTGCCTCTGAAATAAGCAACTCAACCTGAGTAAGCCATGTGTGGAGGTGCGTAACCATTTGTTTCAACCACGTCGAGTTCCCTTTCTAGTTCAAGCTTCTAGCACCTCAATTCTTCAACTTGATTCCAGGTTAATGCACAATGTTGATTCCACCCATTATTTCTGTTGACAATATAGCTTATTTGTTATTTCTCAATTTAATTATCAAAGTTATTGTCTCTAATATTGAGTTTTATTTGTTCTATTTCATGGTGTTGAATGAGTTTGGAGTTAAAAGCTAGTCAACATGTGGACTAAACTGAAGCCGGACTTTAAGGCTGTTTATGGGCTTGTTGCTGACAAAGGTTATGGGCTTGTAGCTGGATTAGCCGGATGGATTCAACTATTCAAGTAAAGATCTAGAGCCAAAGAGGTTGTGGTGTAGTGGTTGAGGTAAGACATGAAGTTCCAAGGGACCCGGGTTCAATCCCTGCCACTATCATTAATTTCTGAGGCATGCAAATGAGGCATTGTTCTTAGGCTGATGCACCAGGGTTTACCCACGCCGATCTAGGGTTCGAGCCTCGACTTTCCCTCAAGCCCGGAAGGGGCCGTATTGGGTGGGATTTTTTCTTGGATGCTCTCCAACTCTGATGCCAAGTGGGCCCGGTTAAGACAAAATATTGGCCGGAGCTGGACGAGGCTCTCCCATGTGACGGGGGGTTGCGACGTCACAACATTCAATGTTCTCCATTCAAAAAAAAGTAAAGATCTAGATAATGAATGCTACCCGTTTTGTCTCTAAAAAACACACGGGTCTTGGGATTCATATGGATGCTCCAGATTTTAGTTGGAGACCATAAAAGGATGAGAGAGTGTGTGTGATAAAGATTACGACTCAATCTTTGATATTTGTTGATCACGGTGTCAAGGTCAATTAAAAATATTTATAAAATTCACTACTTGGCTACCTTAAACTGTAGATAGGGAAGTAGGGTTGTCGAATCCACAGGGAACACGTGGAGAATGCTATTTAAACTAAACTGATTCAATTACTACTAAAGTTCTAAGCTTTATTAATTAGAAGACTTGAAATTATAAAAAAAACAATTAACTTGAAGTTGTAAAAACAATTGGAGAAAGACGGACCACTCCGGGATTCAGATTTAGCAAAGCACACGCACAATTTCAGTTTCAAATCAGATCAGAGATTACATAGACATAATGTTTAACTGTTTAACCCAATCATACAATAGTCAATTTATTCACAAAACCAGATTATTCCCGATGCAAGAAAACCAAGAAACAATGATAGATGCGATAAATCGAAAACATGCAATTGTTCATAAATCAAACATGCAATTGAATTCAAAAAACTTAATAGGTTCACAAAACTTCAATCCAAACTGATCATTAACTAAAATCATACACATACAAGCAGAAATCATTCACCCGGAGGGATCACGAAAGCGTTTAGCCGCTCATAACTGTGGAAAACATTAAAGGTCTAAATTTAAACTTACAAGCATTCAAAACTAAGATCAATTGGCCAAACAAGCGCTGGAATCGCCTTACAGAAGCTCTGGGACGACAAGGAAGAAGGTAATTCGAGAATGAGAGTCACAATATGTTTATAATTGAAATTAGGTCAAAATGTTGAAACATCATTCTCTCGCGTACCGCGAAGGCCAAAATAATCGAGCGCGCTTCTCTGGTCTCTCGCGTACCGCGAGACTTGCTCTCTTGATCTTCGCGTACCGCGAGGATCCCAATTTTCCAGAATTTGACTTTTTGCTTTGACTTTGATTTTCTTTGACTTCCCGGGCTTCATGCCTTCTTATCAACGACTCGTAAGCTTCCGCTCTTTAAGCACATTTAACCTGCAACACATCAAACTGCAAAACCCACATAAAACCGACTCGATAAACACAATTAAACTACTAAAACGTACAAAACCCGACTCTTATACATGTGATATTTAACCCTACATCATTTGCTCTAATCTTTTCTTCTTCCAAATCTGAGTTAGGGTTTCATCCTTAATGATGAATCTCATTTGTATTTCTAAGAGTTTGTTAGTTGATTCTTGAGTGAATTTTAGTATTGATTTATTGTTCTCGGTGAACTGGTATTTGTATTAGGTATACCAATGTTTCATTCGTATCTTTGTATTTGAGTTGGATATTGTATTTTCTGAGTATAAATCTTTGGTTTGGATCTGTTTGAGATAGATGTTTTTTTTGAAAGGTGAACATTGAATTGACGCACCCCCGTCACATGGGAGAGTTTCGTCCAACTCCAGCCAATATGTTGTCTTAACCGTGCCCACTTGGCGTCAGAGTTGGAGAACTTCCAAGGAAAAATCCCACCCAATACGGCCCCTTCCGAGCTTGAGGGAGAGCCAAGGCTTGAACCCTGGACCGACGTGGGTAAAACCCGGGTCCTTGGGACTTCAGGCCTTACCTCAACCACTACACCAAAACCTTTTGAGACAGATTACTTTTTTTTTGAAAGGCAAACTTCATTCACAAAGACCACCCTAACCAAAAAGTAAGGGGGCACAAAACACAACCGAACTACACAAAAACAAATTTACACCAATTGGACCACGAAATCGACCTATGTTTAGATCTATACTTAAACCATAAGAAACCGAGGGATTTAACATCCGCAATAATATCCTCAATCTTGACAATCTTATTCGAGAACATCCTGCCATTTCTAGACTTCCACAAACACCAACACGCCACGATCATAATACCTTGAAACGCCTCTTTCGCCGGACCCTTTAACCCAACCGAATCATGCAGTTCCAGCAAGTCTTTAAACGAAAAAGCATAATTGACCGAGACCTTACACCACACACTTAAATGATGCCACATGACATTAGCAACCCCACAAGCGATAAACAAATGAGACGAGGTTTCGAGATTATTAATAGTTTTGACTTAATTTTATACGGTGATTCAAGAAAAGCCCAATAGTTTTGACTTTTGACAGGCTGGACCCTGAAACCAATCCGAGACGAACAAATAGACCGCCTTACGAGCCTGAAACCTTTTGAGACAGATTACTAATAGTTTTGACTTAATTTTATACGGTAATTCACCAAAAGCCCAATAGTTTTGACTTTTGACAGGCTGGACCCTGAAACGAATCCGAGACGAACAAATAGACCGCCTTACGAGCCTCAGGGTTTTCAAACCCTAAACCCTAAAAGTTTCTTTTCTTCTGGATCCTTCTATTTCTCTGTTATTTTATTATCTCTGCAGTCTTCACCCCTTTCACACACTTATTTTTTTCTCCTTCGATTCACCGCACCAACGCCGTCGTCAGCACCACAACCAACGCCGCCACCATGTATCGTCTCGCCGCCAAGCTCGCCTCCAAATCAATGTGAGTTTTTTTTTGTAAAGTTTTAACCTAGCAATTTTGTTTAACATCCAGGAACTTATCAATTGGATTAATTTTGTTGTTTTTTATTGTTTGATATTCAGGATCGCAAGAAACAATGCTCAGCAGGTATACAGTGTGTTATAGTATACGCAATTCATTAATCTGCTTGTGATATTGTGTAAGATAGGTTGACGTTTGTAAATCTGTTGCGTTGTCTGATTCAGATCAGCTCTAATTTGAGCTGGACGCGAAATTATGCCGCGAAAGACATTAAATTTGGAGTGGATGCTAGAGCTTTGATGCTTAGAGGCGTTGAAGAGCTTTCTGATGCTGTCAAAGTTACAATGGGTCCCAAGGTTTACTTGAATTGTTGTTTTTCGTTTCTCGAACTGCCGTTTTTTCGTTTTGTTATTTGTATTTCGTGTGCGTAACTGCCTTCGTGACAACACATTACTTGATAGCATATTTTAATTTAGAATGATTTCGAGATAATAACTTTTTGGTGTCTGTAAACAGTTTCTGTCTTTGATAACTTGTTGATTATCTTATCTTGACTGTTTAATCACTTAAAAATTTCATATCTAAACACTCTCATAATGTTTCATATGCAAACTCTGATCTAGTTCTGTTACGAACTCTGGTGGAAGATCGCTGTCATATTGTAGTTTATTACTTCTTGTTAGTTATATGTGGCATGCTTCAAATTCTTGTTCGTTTTAATGCTGTTTTTAGATGTTATAGCTAATGTTAGTGGTTGATTCTATAGGGACGTAATGTGGTCATAGAACAAAGTTATGGAGCGCCCAAGGTGACAAAGGATGGTGTTACTGTTGCAAAAAGTATTGAGTTCAAAGACAGGGTTAAGAATGTTGGTGCTAGCCTTGTCAAGCAGGTTGCTAATGCCACCAATGATGTTGCTGGTGATGGTGAGTTTTCTCTTTTACTTTCCTTTTTTTTAAGTTAAATAATTTTTCTTAAAGCTGACATGCTTCATTATGTTTCAGGTACCACTTGTGCAACGGTTCTCACGCAGGCAATTTATTCCGAAGGCTGCAAATCAGTTGCAGCTGGAGTGAATGCCATGGACCTTAGACGTGGGATTACCATGGCCGTTGATTCAGTGGTAACAAACTTGAAGAGTAGAGCTAGAATGATCAGTACATCTGAAGAAATAGCTCAGGTTTGTTTGGTTTTTTAAGCTGAATAAGGGCTATGTTTTACTTTCTAGAAATAATGACCATGCCATTTTGTCTCTTTGGAATTTAAAGGTTGGGACAATATCAGCAAATGGAGAACGAGAGATTGGTGAGCTTATTGCCAAGGCTATGGAGAAAGTTGGCAAAGAGGGTGTTATTACCATATCTGTAAGTTCCGTGTGAAGTTCTTACTTTCATTAATTTGACCCATACAACAACTGTGCTTGTGAAAGTTCTAGATATCTAGTGGTGTAAGATATTTTAAAGCTTGACATTTTTATGTTGTTTGTCTTGTATTATATGTTCTGTTTAGGGTTTATAACACTAGAATGCACCATACTTTCATCTTTTGGTCATTATGATTAAACTAAGCATGAATAATGTCCCCCTGCCTCCTTTATGAAACATACTTTAAGTTGTTTACCATGGTATTGTGGCACACCCCTATGTCATCAAGAAGCTGGGCGCATCAGCATTTTAAATGCTATAGACAGTTAATAGTTACATACAATGATAGAAAATAATTCAAAGCATATCACATATAATAGTTAAAAACATTTTTTCTTGCATACAATGACAAAAGGATGGAGGTAAGTTTCATTTTGGTGTAATTAATCTTTCTGTTTTATGTTTTTCAAATATGACTGATCTTTACCGATTGAATTGAATGTTATCCTCATGTTTATTCAATTGATGACTTGTAATGCATTATATTTGTGATGGTTTTAGATGTAATATTGTTTTGTTGTAGGATGGGAAAACACTTAACAATGAATTGGAAGTGGTTGAGGGAATGAAGTTGGACAGAGGCTATATATCACCTTACTTCATCACCAATACAAAGAACCAAAAATGCGTATGCTCTAAACCTCTTTGAAATCATTAATAAAAAAGTTCTTTGAAGATACTTTCTATACATTCTGCTATTGATTATAACATTTTATTGACGATTTCTCTATTTGTACAGGAATTAGATGACCCTTTGGTTTTAATACACGAGAAAAAAATCTCTAGCTTACATTCTATCGTTAAAGTTCTAGAGCTGGCTTTGAAGGTAATGAATGATTGAATGTGTGATAGCTGATGATAAAAGCTTGTTTGTTATCTTTGGACTACTTGTTTACTATTTTTAATTATTTCAGAATCAAAGATCACTGCTGATTGTTGCTGAAGATATTGAAAGTGAGGCATTAGCCACTCTCATTCTTAACAAACTCCGTGCTGGTATTAAGGTATAACATATGAATGAGTTGAGGTATAACATATGAATGAGTTGATTTAGGCCATGTTTCTCTTTTCCTAACGGGTAAAATAAAAAAGAGCTTAAAAGGAAACAGATCGAATAGGTCGAAAGTCGGGCAAAGTGTCTCTTTAATGCATAAACGTATTAAATTGTTTGATTCAATAGCCAGATTATTACTGAAATAACTTACGTTTTGCAATCTATTTGAGGTACTAGTATTTTATATAAAAAAATTGATTGTTACTGAAATAACGTACTTCTCGCAATCTTTTTGAGCTACTAATTTTATCTAATAATAAATTAGAGTTATGGACCTAACTGCTTCGACTCATACAAAAGTTACCCTCCCGATCCGTCCATTTATAAGTATCGAATCATATCAAATTAGTTTCTTTGCTTTGTATCATCCTCTCAATCTATAAGACATTTTTTTGTAGGTCTGTGCCATCAAAGCCCCTGGATTCGGGGAAAACCGAAAGTCAAATTTGCAAGACCTTGCAACTCTTACCGGAGGAGAGGTGCTTTTTTGTACCTAACCATGATTCTCATGTATCCTGTTACTGCTTTTGTAATGTGTATTTCGACTCATAATTAACAATTTCTGCTCACAAATTTGTTTTAGGTCATCACTGATGAACTTGGCATGAACCTTGAAAAAGTGGCACCAGACATGCTAGGGACTTGTAAAAGGGTAAACCCTAGCTTTTTCACCACTAATTTTGCTTACTAAATATATATTTATGAATTTATGCTAATTTTTGGAATATGTAAATAAATTCAGGTTACAATATCAAAGGATGATACAGTTATTCTTGATGGGGCTGGTGATAAGAAAGCCATTGAAGAAAGATGTGAACAGGTTTGTACTCCATCCCATAGTTGTTGATAAATGAATAAACATATGACTTACATGTATTGTGTGTTGATTGTTTCAGTTGAGATCATCAATCGAATTAAGCACTTCTGATTATGATAGAGAGAAGCTGCAGGAGAGATTAGCAAAGCTTTCTGGTGGCGTTGCTGTTTTGAAGGTTTTGATTTTTGTTTTAATGTTCATTTTACACTTGATATCAAAAACTATATTTTGTTATAAAATTGAAAATAAATTACAAATTGATCAGATTGGAGGAGCTAGTGAAGCTGAGGTTGGTGAGAAGAAGGATAGGGTTACTGATGCTTTAAATGCTACAAAAGCTGCAGTTGAGGAAGGAATCGTACCAGGTAAACTTCAAATTTTGAGCTAAAATGAAAATGAGCCAAAAGGGTGACAAGTCACCTAAATTCATAATGCATAAGACCTCCCAAATTGTTTTATTTCAAAAATCTTATTATCATTGTGACAATATAGCTTTTTGGTCATATTTAATAAATTAATTATTAATAAACTCAAGAAAAGAGAAGACAAAAAATGCTTGCAGGTCAGCACTACCTGACCTCACAAAAGTTGCCAGTTTTGACCCTACCCGCCTTCTTGACCTATTGCCTGATCTGCCATTTTTCCACACCTAATCAGTTGCAGCTTGTATGTTTATTTATGCATATCTGCATACCATATTTTTCAGTATCCTTTTGTTTTCTAATCTTGCGAGTTTCTATGTGCAGGTGGTGGTGTGGCTCTTCTATATGCTTCCAAGGAGCTTGGAAATCTTCAGACTGCCAATTTTGATCAGAAAATTGGTGTTCAAATAATTCAAAATGCTCTCAAGGTATATTTTTGTGCTTTGTTAAGAATCGTGACATTTTTTTTATCTTTGCTTTGTGCCTTTAACTTGAAAGTCATATACTTGTTTTAGTTCTATCACATGCTTATATTGTACATCAACTAACATAATCATTTGCTGACTTTATTTTACGTTGGTTTTCTATCTGAAGGCACCGGTGCACACGATTGCTAGCAATGCGGGAGTCGAAGGCGCTGTTATTGTTGGAAAACTATTGGAGCAGGATAACCCTGATCTTGGATATGATGCTGCTAAAGGTCTCTCTCTCTCCCTTCCACACTCTCCCTTATACCCGTGTGTCATGAATGGGTTAAGGGAATGAACCTAGAGTATCACATGGAGAAATAAAAACATAGTACCTTTTATGGATTTTTTGGAGTCTTTGTGGCTTGGCTAGAGTTGCTGATTTGACCTATTGACTTGTGAATGGATGGATTCTGATTATGTTTCATCTCTAGTATGCCAAACAGGGTAAAATAAAAGTAGTGACTAAAAGGGACACTGCGTGAAACTTGCTCTAAGTGTATTCATTATGCATGAAATTTCCTAAATCATTTTATTTGAATATTTAGAGTATTTCTGTGAGAATATTATTTTTGTAATCATATTTGACACTAATTATATATAAAATCATTTTGGACAAAAAATGTTCCGGACCAACACAATTCAACCCAGCTCATACCAAAGAGTAGGGGTGACAATTTGTGTCGGGTTCAGGTTGGCAGGTTTGTATAACATGACCTGATTACTTAACCATGTCTAGAAGTTGAACCCCTGTATCACCTGGTTAACTGAGTGAGTCAAATGGGCTGGGTGGGTAAAAATGTTGTAAACAGGTTTTAAGGTCAATGGATTATCTGGTTAGAAACGGGCGATTAGGTCAATCCCTACCAGCCTGCTTATTACATAGGTTAGCTATTTACAACCTTTACAACTCAAACCCGTTTAGCCCCAACCCGAACCTGTTTATTTCATCTCTCCCCACATAAAAATGCAAACCTTGATTCCATTATCACCCATGTGTGAATTCATGGTCAAATAACTGATCTTTTTACTCAATATGGTCTTCATGATTATTCTTATTTAGGTCAATACGTAGACATGGTCAAGGAAGGAATCATCGACCCCCTGAAAGTCATCAGGACGGCATTAGTTGATGCTGCAAGGTAAATTTACATTTCCGCCTTTTTATATAAAACCATACTCTCCTTATTCACATGCAAAAACCGAGTTTCTTTTATTGTTGTTTTCAGTGTGTCATCTTTACTAACCACAACGGAAGCTGTAATCGTTGAGCTTCCAAAAGATGAGAAGGAATCACCAGCAATGAGTCCAGGCATGGGTGGCTATTAAACTCAACAGTAACTCTTTCATTTTTTCCATATAATTTTGATTATTTTCAAACTGTACGAGTCGAATTAGTACCTTTTTTGGTAGTTGTTTAGATCCATATCTCTCAACCGATTTTAAGTTTTTAGGGTTTTCTTTTGTTTTCTTATTGGTGCAAAACCATTATATAATCATTCGGAGGGGTCGGTTTCCGGAAATTTAGGATAGCCAAGAACATTTTTCATCATTGGTCTTAGGGTATGAAATCAATGGTGATCATGTTTTGGTAATAAACTGATGATAATACAACATGCGGTTTTATGATGGCTTTTTTGATTGGTTGTAAATGATTGTTCAAACTGGGTGGCAAATGAATCCGGTCAGGTGGATTCTGGTCAAACATTGTTTGGGTTGAGATGGAAGTTTTAAGCATGTCAAAAAGGGTTGGCCGATCAATAAACGGTTAAATTCATTTTTAACGTATACCTAATAAACAAGTACATAAAACAACTAACTGGTTGAGTCAAATGTTATAATTATTTTAATCTTAGATTTTGTTTTCTACTTGTTTTTTCTTCATTACTAACATGGTGAACAGTAGTTTAGGGTGGTGTAGTTTATAAGTAGTGTCGTTTAAAAAAACTATTTAATATTTTTTATTAACTATTTATTATTTAATATTTTTTTATTAATTTTTAACTTTATTACTATTTAATATTTTTTATAATTTCTAAATCTTCCTAATAACTATTTGACATTTATGTTATTCAACTAATGTAAAATGTGGGTTTCTAACCTAGTATATGTTCAACCTTAATGAATTTAAAATTTTTTTAAAATATCAATAAAATTAATGAATTTGAAAATCGATAAAAAGGCCAATTGAGATTGATGAACGGAGTTGGCTTAGAGGTGCACAAACCGGATTTTTTTCATATCCTGTTTGGATTCAGACCGGATCCGTCAAACTTGGTCAACAACCGGACACATTGGAACCGGTTTCGGATCGGATCTGGTTAAGGGAGTGGAGAGGTGGAACCTATTGGGATCGGACCGGACAAAAAAATCGGTTCCATCGGATTTTTTTTTAAAAAAAAAACTTTTTTAAAAAATTAACAAAGATACACTATAAAATACTTGTTTTATTTATTTTTTATATTTTTTTAAGTGATTTAATAATTGTTCGTACAAAAAAATTACAAAAAACATAATTGAATAACAAAATATATATTATTTATTATGACTCGTTTGTCGTCGTCTACTCGTCTTAGTCTTCGTAACATCGGTTTTCAATCTTCTTCGCTTGAGATACGTTGGGCTTCATCATAAGCTTGTTCTTCGTTAGAAAGTGGATTCGTCGCCCCTTGTTCTACTTCGAATTCGTGTATTTCTTGTTCAATGTCAAGCCCGCCTTCTAGTTTTGCAACATGTTGTACACGTTCGGCGGCATCCAAATGGTCCTTCAAGCAAATACACATCTCCATAGATTTCGGTGTAAGCCTCGTTCTTCGAATAGATAAAACCCTGCCATTAAGAGAAAAAACAGATTCCGAAGCTATCGTGGAAGCTTGTACGGTTAGTAGGTCACGGGCCATTGCGGCTAGAACGGGATATTGGGATTCCCTTCCTTGCCACCAACTCAAGATATCAAAGTTTTCAAACTCTTCGGATCTTAAAGTTGAAATAAAGTCGGTTGCTTGATATCTCTCAGGCTCGCTACTTGGTGTGCTTCCACGAGCTCGTTTAGTATTTTCGTTTCTTAAAGTGTTAAATCAATTTAGCATCGGGTTCCTTAAACTACTAGAACTTGAACCCGAAGCCATTGATTCACGTATGTTTAATGAATCACCACTTCTACCATATTTGCGTAAATAATAATCATACATATTATTAAAAGCCGAATTGAAGTCCCGTATTGCCTTTGATTCAAAATTTGGGTCTTCCTCGAACATATTTAAATCGTCCGATATTGATCCAATTAATGTTTCAAAACCGGTTACATTAATCGTTGGGTTTAAGGCGGCCGAACATGTAACAACGGCCGGCATTTCCGAAAAATATTTTTTTAAATTTAGCTTTCATAGGTGTGACCATTTTTTCAAAAATAGTGTCGTGATATTCAAACTCTTTTAATTTATTACATATTAAGTATAATTGTTAAAGTATTAGCGAAGACGTGGGATAATAAACTCCCGCTAAACATGTAGTTGCATTTTAAAAACCTCAAGCAAATTAGTTAGTTTCTCGATCATATCCCAACTTATATTATCAAATTTTTGTGAACAACGTTTCTTTTGGACAAGTTCATTATGGAAATGTTTTAAAGTAACTCTTTGCCTTAAGGCCGATTCAAACATTTTCCATGTCGAGTTTCATCTAGTAGGTACGTCCCAATTTGGAACTAAAAAGATGGAATCCGTTTGTTGGCACAAGTTTCTATAGTTTATATATCTTTTTTTGCTTGTGCTAAAAACTTCCTGTAACATCACTTTAAAATTTTCTTTCACTTCTCTTATTTCTTGGACGTTTAGACCGTCTTGCACAACCAAGTTAATGATGTGTGCAACACATCGACTATGAAAGAAAACACCGTTACAAGGCGGTTTATATTTTATTTTTAATTTTTCCACCGCGTTTGTGTTATTTGAAGCGTTATCAAAAGATATTGAAAATATTTTTTGTTGAATTTTATAAGTTTGAATTACCGAGTCTAAAATATAAAATACGTTTTCACCGGTATGTGGATATCCAAAATAATCAAACGCAATCGTACGCTTCATCATTTGCCACGACTCGAGTTGAACCCAATGTGCGATAACGCAAATGTACAATTCGGGTAAACCATGTGGAGCGGACCAAAAGTCCGTTGTTAAGTTAATGCCGGTATTTAAATTTTCAAAATCAAAAATTAATTCCTTTTTAGCTTTTTTCCACATTTTTAAACAATCTCTTTTTAAAGTAGAACGACTTACATTTGTGTAACTCGGTTGAAGCGTCTCTTGTATCATCCTCATCAAGCGCGGATTATCAAAGTGATCAAAAGGCAATCCTTCTTGAATGACGAAATGTGTCATTCTCTCACGAACTCTCTCGATATTGTATTGTCAAACTCCTCCATCCCTACCAATTTGAGTTTGATCTTCACCTTGAGTGTGTTTTGCGTGACTACCAATATGTTTCCTCAAACTGCTATTTCCCGCAGCAACCAAAATTTTACCGCAACGTTTGCAACGAGCCTTTTGCGAATCGTTCGACATTTCGCATAAATCGAAATAAGCCCATATCTCTTGGTTTCGGGAGCAAGGAAGTACTCTTACCACCGTGGCATCGCTACCAACCGAATTTTGAGTGCTTGCGGAAGCGGAATCCATGAGAGCGTTTTGTTTTGCGTATAAGTGGGCTTTTTTTTGCGTTTTGAGAGCGTTTTTTAGTTTTGAGAGCTAGAATGTTGTTGTGAACTAACTCATACCCCCCAATACCTATTTATATTTAGTTTCAAGCCTCAAATACCAAAAAAATACAAAAAAAGGCCATATAATGGCTATATAGCCTTTTTTTTGCCCCAACAGCTAGAACCGGTTACAAAATGTCCAAAAAAAACAGGTCCCAAAATGTTTGATTTTTATCCGGTTCGCAAAAAACCCACTAACCGGTTCTGAAAATGTCCGGACCGGTTCCAAAATGTCCGATTCTAGCCGGATCTAGTTTCGGATAATCATTCAGATCGGATTCGGATCCGGATCCTTTGTGCACCTAGTTTGTCTGCCCTTCACAATTAATTTGATAGGCACGCCTAAAATAAACTAAATAATTTTATATAAAAAACCATAATACAATTCATATTTTTTTGTTGAATCAAAAAATATGTTTGGGCCTTTTAATTTTTATGTGGGTTTAATTACAACTTGAACATTTTTTAACAATTCGGGTCACATGTGTAAGTAATGGACTAATGTGATTGGGTTTAAAACTAAAAATATATAGAACTTTATATATATAGATATAAATATATATATATACAATATATAATACAAAAAAATTTAAAAACTTTGGACCCCTAAGGAGACCGGCCTTGGACGGTCGCCCTCCCCGCCCCCTAAGGGCCGACCTTGCTGATAGGTTCGATTTACTTCTGTGAGGCGATTATCGCCTTAGAATTTTGTAAAATGATCGAATCAGGCAATGAACACCTCAAGTTAGAGTATATATTGGACGGACTGTCGAACTACAACCTACTTTATATGTTCAACCTTATTTTCTTAAAATTCTTTAGCTTAACCGATCTAACTTGTGGGGACTCGAATCTCTCTTCGCGTTCAATATTTGTATATGTTTACATTCAACTCAAATAAAACCCGAACCTTCCTTGAGTTTAGCCTACACCAAGAAGACTTTGCGAATTTATGAAATACGATATTTGCCTAGGGATTGATCTTGTTTTGTTTTATTCATACAAGATCATAAAATGGAAATACAAGTACACATGGATCCTAAAAAATAAGAATGTTTATGACCTGATTTCCTGACACATATATATTTGTGGTGGGGTTGTGGGAGACAAGTTGGGGAAGTTGAACCTCTCTGAGGCTAGGGCACATGCAAAGTATCCGGTGGCCATATTGTTCATATATTATTATATCCACTGCTCACATTTACTTTGATGCCATTCAAACCTATAGATCTTGTGCAAATAATTGCATCATGAGTGAATGGAATAACCAACTTTTATTTTTCATATAAAAGTTTTTATTTTAAACAATTTATTTTACTTATTATATCTATATATACACGTTTAGAATAGTAATTGTCATTTTTGGTATCATTTTCTACTATTCATATTAGGAGATCTCTAACGTTTGGTAATAAGAAGCTTATTTATTGGAACGGTCATCAATCCTTTGTTGTAAATAGTCTATACTAATAAATAAAGTTTTAAGGTGGACACTTGTCACTTTCTCGTGCATCTTCACATTGATTTTCTCGCCTCTCTCTCCTAATAAATACGTCTCTGTCTTATTAAATAATAATAATGATATTATAAATATATTATTAAAGAAAAATACTAATTATATTAAATAAGAATATATAATAGGAAATCAAAATATAACTAATTAAAGAAAAATACTAATTTGTTATGTACACACATTTTCACTTGATATATTTCGAGACGATCACAATAGTCTAACAAGTTATGACGTATTTACAAATTTATAAGTTATATCGTTTTTCAATATAGACCCCGTGTAATACACGGGGTTCTAACCTAGTTATCTAATAAATAAAGGTTTTTCATACCATATGTCGCCTCCATATTCACTCTCATCATTTTTTTCCCGCCTCTCTCTCCTATTAAATACATTTCCATCTTTTAACAATAATAATAATAATATATTTAAAAAAAATACTAATCTATACTAATAAATAAAGGTTTTTTAGTGTCACGTGTCATCTCCACATTCAATCTCACCATTTTTTTTCCGCCTCTCTCTCTTATTTAATGCACTTCTATATTTAAATAATAATATATATTTAAAGAAAGTATTAACTGGACTAATACAACACATTTATTTTAAATTATCCCTTATTATAAGAAAACTTTAAAATTTAATTATGTAATTTTTATTTCAATCAAATAGTAATTGAAAGTGAAATTACATTAAATAGTAATTAACGTATTTTCAAAACCTAATTATATATTAATTTTTACATATTTTGAGTTTGTTTATATCCGTAGTATATGTAATATATTTTTACACCTTTGAAATATATATACATAAAAATTTAAATATTAATATTTTTTACTCCGTGTGTAGACACAGGACCTAAACTAGTTATACTAATAAAACACATTTATGTAAATTATATTTTATCATAAAAAGCTTTAAAATCTAATTATTTAACTTTTATTTTCAATCATGTAGTAAATGAAAGTCAATCTATATTAAATAGTAATTAACATATTTTCAAAACCTAATTATATATTAATTTTTACATATTTTGAATTTTTTTATCCTTAGTATATATATGTAATACATTTTTACAACTGTAAAAAATGTATATAAAGATTTTAGAATTTTATGTATGATATTTTTCACCCCGTGTGTAATACACGGGATCTAAGCTAGTGATGGAATATATCGAAACCACATAGAATCTCATCAATACTCATGAGATTATGTAGAACACGATTTGGGCTAGGCAAACTTTCAAGGTGTTAAACGCAAAAAACTAGTGGAAGTTGGATTCAAACATGAAATGTCTACTAAGAAACTCAAGCACTTATTACTATGACACTCCGTAAAAGATTTTTAATTTTTGTTTTATAGAAATATATTAGTAAAAGTAGTTTTTAAGCATACACTACAAAGATGATGACTTTCACCAACGACCCAATCCATCGGTGAAGATGGTTACCGACCGTAAATCATTTGAAAATTAAGGCGTTGGTAATTTGATTTCTAACATATTACTGAAGGATATTACCGACAAGTCTTCCAAGGTCATACTAAAACGTTTTTTCTTATATGTTACCAACGGATCCTTACTGACAGATTACCAATGAATATTCCCTCAGTAATCTAGTTGGTGATCTTCATTTTTATAGAAAAAAAAACAAATAGTAAATATATTTAAATTTCTTAAATTAAAAAGAATTTATAAACTCTGCAAATAAAAAAATTACAGAACGTACAAATAATAAAAAATGTACTGTAGACGGAAAAAAATTAGTTACAATAAAGTTAAATACAAAATATATAAAAAGGGAAAATCTAGCTAAGCAGGGTGAGAGGGTACCCGTGGTGGGGATGTACCCAAATATTAATCTGCTATATATATTTGCAATTCTATCATTTATAAACTTTTTATAATATAACAGATATCATCAATAACCTCTCCTTATCCTCGTAGAGATCTTCATTCTTCTCTCTAATCAAGTTATGCATCACTTTTACAACTTCTCCCTAATCTTGATAGGGATCACCAAACCTCTCTTTGATCAAGATAAAGATCACATTTTAAACTTCTCTGTAATCTTTGTACGGACCACCACTCAATTATAATTAGGTTTTGAAAGATATCTTTTACTAATATATGATCTCACTTCTTATATGAAGTGTTTGGAAAAACTAGATATCACTTAAAAGTATATATGAAAGTTGAAACCATATGTTTGTAAGAGACCCTCTCAAAGTATCACATATTTTTCTATCGTATCTAATTAACACAAAAATTTATAAGTTCAAGTGTTGAAAATATTGTTGCACGATGTCAGAAAGAAAATATCGTGTATAATGATTAATCTCATATTATTAAGAAAGGTACTCACAATGCATATAATAAGTCCAAGGTGACAATTCAACCCTACAGTTTTGATTTTTAACGTAAATGGACCCAATTGAATAGACTACTACAAAAATGGATGGTCCACAATTGGTAAAGTTGATTGAAATTGATTCCATCATTCCCCACTCCTTCCAAATTCTCAATTATATTAGGTTAAAGAATAATTAAATATCTAGAAATTGTTATATTTACATATAGTCATCAGTAAATAATGTATTCATTTAATCTTTTAGTTTTCTATATAAATAGTATATTCATCGGTGAATAATTACTGATAATTCAACAAATAGTGTATTTACTATACAAAGGTTATTTTTATTTTATAAAAAAAGGTATTTTCGTTCATTTGTGTACATATGTTTTTGGCAATCACATCCGTAACATGTAAATGCGGTAAACACAACGTAATCAAAATCAAATACAAATTTGTACATATTCACACTCTGTACGTTACAACGCAGTTCTTTTAAAAAATGATTTTTTTCATAAAAGGTACTCGTATTAAAAAAAATAACATTCTTGTTTTATCGTATGGTTTTTTAAAATGTAATAAAATATATAAAAGTTATTTTAGTTTATCAGATGGGCTTAGATTTTAATAAAAAAAAGTCAATAATAAAAGGCCGGATTACTTTTTTATACCTCACTCATTACGATTTTTCAGATAACTACGAAATTAACACTAATCAACTTAACCATTAATTTTTTTTTCGAACGACAACTTTTATATGGAGAAACACCTTGCTAGCAAACAACTAGTGAAGGGCAAAACGACCGACTACAAAGGAAACAAAAGCAACAAGGAAACAACATTACACATCAAAAGAGCTCCACTTCACCCAATCAAGACACACCGACTTAGACCGATTCACATGAAGCTTAAGGACGTCATCTCTCCAATGATCTTTTCTATCTTAATCGGCTCACTTGTGAACAACATTTGTTTCAGGCACGCCAAATACTCCAACATGCAATGAGAATAATGGTGCAATTTTTTCCTCCTATGGTTAGCAAGAGACATGCTTGTGAATTTCAAATAGGTCGTGCACCGAGAAAGCATAGATGGGATTGACTTTGCACCACGTACTTAATCATTAAATATTTGATTTAAAACGTAAAATCTTTCTTATGCTTTCTAAGAAAATAATTTTTATATTTAATCTGATCTCTATAAATGAATTTGTGTTTATGCAATTCTAACTTTGTTGCAAGAACACGAATAGAAAAAAAATTACGAAAAGAAAATACCCGTTATAACAATAGTTATACTTTAATAGAGTTAGGCTATATGTACCACTCTCTTTTACTCATCGTACCTTCTCCATATAAAATCAAATTAAAACTCGTCATATTTCCTCCTAAAAAATTATTAATTTTAAACAGCTTTTTTTAAGTTTAAAATGAAATTATTAAAAAAAGCATATTAAAAAAACGTTTTATAAAAGTAAAAATAAAAGATTTCAAAAAATAAGCAAAACACTTTTTGTAAAAAAACTTATTTAATAAATACAAAAAACTTGTATTTAAAAAAACCATTTTATAAAAAATTAATAAAATGTTTTTGAAAAATTTAAAAAACTCTGTAAAAAATAAAAAAAAAGTTTTTCTAAAATAAAAAATAACGTTTTTTTATTTAAGAAAACTCTTTCTAAAAAAATGTTTTATAAAATATATAAGAAACCTTTTTTTTATAAATAAGGGAAGATATATTTTATTTCAAAACTTAAAAACCTATATCTATAAAACTTTATATATTGAAAAGCTTATTTTAAAAAAGTTAAAAAAACATGTTATGTTCTTAAAAAAAATTAGAACTTTTAATCTATTAAAGAACAAAATAGAGAAATAATAATAATAATAATAATGGTGGAGTTTGTATATGTGACAACTAAAAGGATGAGATACTATGAATTCAATATTTTAAAGGGTGTGGTATGACAAATAAGAGCATTCTCAGTCCGTTCTTTATATTTCGTATTCTTATCCTTATAATTACATTAAAAAACACTATTTTTTTTACCTTTTATCTCTACTTTTCTTTCTCCTTATCCTTATAATTATACTAAAAACCACTACTTTTATCCTTATATTTACAAAAACCTTATATATTTTCTTTCTCCTTCACTCACAACCACTTTAAATCACTTTTTAAAATATACAAAACTCACTCACATAATTATACTACCAAACAAACTGTGAATGCTCTAAAAAATAAGAGAAATGGTAAGTATTACATAACCCTAATAAGATAAAATGGATAACATGATAAAGTCTTAAATACGAGGTCAACTAATTAAACTTATTTGACTAATATAGGCTTGTAAAGCAATAAGCACTTAAGTACCTATCATTAAGATTTGGTTGTGTCGGATGACGTCACAGTATTTAATTATTTCTTTTTGAATATTTTATTTTGTTAATATTTAGCATACTCACTACTAAGCTAATGAATCTTTGACATCATTAATTTGATATTATAATTTCAGGACAAAATTAACTTAAGGAAAATCTATAGTATTAAAAAATCAAACTTTTACTTTAAAAAAGTTATTATGTTCATTAAACGAAAGAAATAATTTATAAAATATGTTTAAAGATTAACCGAATGAATATTCATTTAGGTGTTAATAATTTAAAATCAATAAATTGGATTTTAATAAACTAAACTATGAGTCATTTACTGATAATAATTCATACAGGTAATTTGACGAATAACGTCCATAACTTTTACTTTCTTTGCCAAAGGTAATCCGATAGCTTAATCAACATAGATTTACACTAAATTTCGTTGTACTTTTTTTCATTTCGTTCATAATCATTATTGTGAGGGAATTTGAGTATAAATCATGTGTAAATCTATGATGAATATGACATCGGGATTACTTTTGACAACGAAAGTAAAAGTTAGGAGTGTCATTGGTCAAACTGCTAGTATGAATTATTATCGATTAAGAGTCATACTTTAAATTACTAAATCCAATTTACCTTAAAAAAATTGATTCAACGAAATTAAAATTCAATTATTTTAGCTTTGTAAACATTATGCGGTGAGACTCGTCAAACCCGTAGGACCTGACCCGTGTGGAACCTTATAAGTTAATTATGGTACGGGTTCACGATTCTAGTAACAGATTTATATCCGCATTCTGTGGGTCATACCCAGCAAACCCAAAATGTTAGCAGTAAAGGGATCCGGGTCGAGTATGAGTCTAGAACCATACCATCCATATCAGAACCGTCGACTCACATATGTTTCATAATATTTGTATACAGAAATAGCCGTTTAACATCGTCTACCGTCATAGCCTTTTTATCTGTCTATCGAAATAGCCGTTTCATCATTTGTTTACCAAAGTAACTATTTCATCCATCCTACCGTCTAAGTAACCGTTTAATCTGTCTTGCCACTATTCAACCCAAGTCTCTTTTTATCTAATTTATAATAAACATGTATACATATATAATATGTTTTTTTTATTTCATTATTGTCTATTTTATCCATGAGAAGGTAACAAATTTGTTTTTTTGTTCACCAAGTGAAAACTTTTCAGAGGTTATCCATTTTTAGATTGCTCTCACTAAAACACGTTTATTGTGTAGTTCTCTAATTCACAGTCAATATGCCTAAAACACCTTGATAATATTTGAGCTATGGTATTAATTATAAACTCAACATCTTTCATGTGCACGATCAAAATGAGATTTACTAGGGTAATTACAATCACCCCTTTATAGACTTATCGCAGTTGATGAATTTGCCTCACCATCCGACTCAGGAATATGAGATTTCCCTAAAAAGTCCCCTTCTACACCCCCAGTTATTATTTTTGGTAACCATTAGAATCTATTGTTACCGGAAAACTTAGGAACATCTGTCAATACTTTGCTAACCAATAAAATTCAAACCCGAAACCCCCACTAAACCGGAATCATGTGCTTTATTCATTACATCACTATAAGTTTTTATTATTACTATTATACCTTTTTATCAATATTAGGTAAAAGTGTGTATATTTTTCACTTTTGTGTTAAAAGTTTTTTTTAGAACGTTGTCGGTTAGGATGTCGCTAACCCCTCCTAGCCTAGAGTTCAAGTCCTGCCATAGATGGTGTTCCTGAAATTATGAAGTGCATCTTGTAAGGATTAAACCTGAGACCTTCACATGAGGAAAAAGCCTTATGACAAAACCCTCTAACCACCGTAGCAAAGCCTAACATAAGTCAATGGTGACTCTCTCCCGATGATAAAATGAACAAACTCAAAAGCACAGAGAGAGAAAGAGACACACACAGCGCATACCTTATCTTCTTCCTTCGTCTTCAGCTGCAACTACTTCCCACCCACGAAAATACCTTCATGTCCTTTCTGTACCTTTAATTTCCACCACTCCAACTCACAATCATCATATAGTTGCTGAAACCTTGTTCATCATACAATAATTTTAATCGGATTTTGTTAATCAATCGAATCTGTTTCCTTATCAGCGAAGATGTTTTTGATTTGTGACGATTTTAAAAGTTTGTTCGGTTAATCGTTTGCGAATTCTCGTCACAGTGAGATTTATAATTTATATGTGTTTTCTTCGATTTTTTATCGGTGTTGAAAGTTGCAGATGATGAATCATTATGTTCCTGATTTCGAAATGGATGAAGATTACTTGATTCCGGATTCTTGGAGTTTGAAAAGGCACAAAAAATCAACGATGTAATTTTATTTGATATTTATTACTTATTTCAGATTGAGATTTTGTTTGAGGGTAATTTGAATTTTGTAGGGGAGATGAAGATATAATGGAGTTACTATGGCAAAACGGCCAGGTCGTAATGCAGAGTCAAAACCAGAGATCCAGCGGGAACAAGAGGTCGGAAATGATGCCGTCGACTGCCGGTAGAGAGATCCGATCCGGTGTTATGGAGGACGAAACGACGCCGTGTAATCTGTTCATGCAGGAAGAAGAGATGGTCTCCTGGCTTCATTACCCTAGCGATGATAACAATTTAGACATGTACCTTCATAATAATGATATTTTGTATCCTGGACTTCCGTCGTCCGCTTCCGTCATTATTCCGGCTTCTTCACAACCGCCTCCGCCTCCGCCGGTAGTTAACGCGCCTTCTCCTCGGCCTCCGATTCCACCGTCGAAGCGCGTGGAGGAGGAACCAAACCAAACGAAGACTGCAAACTTCATACATTTCTCGAGGCCTTATAAAGGAAACCTAACCGGATCAGCTCCGGCGAGCTCGAACAAGGCGTCACAGGCAATGACGCTGTCAACGGTCGTGGAGTCAAACGATCGGCCGGCGAATGAACCGCCGCAATCTAGAGCTTCACGCGTAACGGACAGTACCGCACTTGTGTCCGGCGCTAACATAGGGTTTCGCGGGAGCATGAGCAGTTTTGGTGCTGCCGGTACATCTTCCGCCGGAAGAGAACCGGAGACTTATGATCTCAGCGCTTCATCTTCTCCAGGTACCGGCGGCTCAGGAGCAAGTGCCAGTGTTGAACCGTCGTCTCAGAAGCCTCCTCCGGCGACGGAAGATCGGAAACGCAAGGGCATAGACACCGACGACACAGAATGTTACAGTGAGGTAAATGACCAATTTATCCCTTGTGCAATCATATACTTGTACTTTAGTATGAATCCTCCTGATACGTTTAAACAGCATCTCTATCTGCATTTACGGTAGTACTCTCCCCTCACAACAAAACACCATCCTCATTTATCAGTACATGACCAATAGAAAACTACTAAAACTGAATAAATATTTATATATTTTTTTTAAATAGTGAGTAATTTTATTAAATAAAACACGCTACTAGTAAGAAGCTAGACATACACATACACATACACATACACATACACATACACATACACATACATATACATGACAGATATTTATTTTTCATGTTATGTGATGGATGAGATGGTTTTTTAACCGTAATCATACAAACATATAATTATATGTCATGAGTTAATACAAATATTTATACATTTCTCGTATTCTCTACTAAAAACTTATTCATATCATACTAGTAACGTATTATATTTGAATATTTAATAAAGTAATTGATTAAAAAGATATCTTTTATCAAGATAATTACCATACACATAATAATATGTCATCATGTGTTTCTCGTATTTTTTATTTACTGAAAACCTATTTATATCAGACTAGTAATATATTATATTTGAATATTTAATAAAGTATTTGATTAAAACGAAACTTTTTACCAACATAAAATTTTATAAAGTTCTAGTTCAAATAAACTGTTATACTTCACCATTTTTCTTTAATTTTGGTTCATGAGTTTATTTAAATCCTTAAAAATGATATTTTAAATATTATAATAGTATAAAAATATTATTATTAAACTATAAATGAGTCCCATGTTGAGGACGCAGGCCTTATCGTTGGTGAAATCCAGGTTTAATGTATAAATGTTGGTGCAGAAAGAAAGTATAAATGATTACATCATTCTCGATGAATGTTGATCAACTTGAGTTTCGTGAAAAAGATCTACCATTTTTGTAGTTTCTTGTCGTTTCATTTGTCGTGTAGCACCAACGAACCCATAAAATGCAAGTTTCGATGCACTTTTGGACCTCCGTATTTGCCACGTCGAACAACGGCTTCACACGTGGCTATTAGTGCTGACACGTGTGTCCATAGGGGGGCCACTCAGACTCTAAACAGTGGCATACACTTTCATACATTTCTGGAGAATACAATGGACACCAGAAATTGTCAAAATCACTAGAATTAATTTTTCAACTTTCTTTCTTTTTTTTAGTATTTGTCTCATATTTACTTTTCACATATATATTTTTTTTATGAAAATGTTTTAGTTTATACAATTCAGTGCATTTATTTATTAATGATTATATGTAAACATTAAAAAGATCTTGAATGTCAAGTCACCTGCTTCTCCAAATTCACCAAGATATTTGATTTGTCTTGGTTTTGTGAACCTTTTATTTAATCCAATTTTGGATTGTATGGTACAAGTGCTTCATGCATTTAAATACTGCAGTCAGGACTCAGGAGTACTTACCACTGTTACCAGTTACCAACCATGTGCAGTGCTTGCATGCCCCCATTTGATCATAATGTTAGTTAACTAGCTGAAATGCTGAATTTACAATTTCACCCCTAGATTTTGGGTTAATTACAATAAGAAAAGTTTGACAAGTCAACATATATATATATATATATATATATATATGTTATAGTTGGTGTTTTGAAACTACTTATGTGATGAAATAATGCAAATTAGAACATAATGTTTGGAATTTTAACTCCTTTTGTTATTTGAATGCAGGATGTCGAATTCGAGTATCATGATGCAAAGAAGCAAAAACGTGGATCGACATCCGCCAAAAGGACTCGTGCTGCGGAAGTCCACAATCTCTCAGAAAGGGTTTGTACTTTTTATAAAACTCTTTCCGTTTAATATGTTATGAAACTATATTTTATGATAATCATGCGATTAAACTTGATTTATGAAGAGACGTCGAGATAGGATTAATGAAAAGATGAAGGCCTTACAAGAACTAATACCTCGTTGCAACAAGGTCCGGTTACACGTGTATGAAGTTGTTTATTAAAACGCGCTAGTTTTTCAACTAAAGTGTTTTAACATTTTTTTTACTGGCAGTCTGACAAAGCTTCAATGCTCGATGAGGCGATTGAGTATCTGAAGTCACTTCAAATGCAAGTACAGGTAAGCGAGTCAAAATTCAAATTGACCTGTTAATAAGTGAACGAGTCAAAATTATAACAAATGTGACATACAACTATAGATGACCATTTGTATATGCAGATGATGTCCATGGGATACAACATGGTTCCTGTGATGTTCCCAGGTGTCCAACGGTACATGCCAACCATGGCTCCTCCTGTGGGTATGGGTATGGGTATGGGTATGGGAATGGGAATGGATCATGTAGGAATGAACCGTCCCATGGTTCCATACCCACCCGTTCTTCCAGGTTCAGCCATGCCGAACCCTGCAGCAGCTGCAGCTCATCTCAGTCAACGGTTTCCTGTTCCTCGGTTTCAAATGGCACCGATTCCCCTCATGGGGCGCACAGGAAGTCAAGCAGCTAACCCATCAGACCCGATGATGAATGCGTTTCCCATGCAGAACGCTAGCCAACCGCGAGTTCCATTTGCAGATCCATACCAACAATACATTGGTCTCCCCCCAACACAGATGCTACAACCCCAGGCACGTTGAATATAAGACTTATTTCATAGATATATATATATATATATATATATATATATATAAATACTTTAATGTGTATGATTATGGAGTACACTATCTTGAGTGAAAAAGTTGGTTGTCATAAATTGATCTTTACATTTTGAAATGCAAATAAAATCCATATTTATTAAGACTCATATGCGAGCATTATTTTCTTTAATTTAAGTGCGGAATTTATTATGACACTGTATTTATTCATGCTTAAGCTAACACTTTTTTTTTAATAGTAACACCTAGATTTTTTAGGATAAATATATCATACATGTATCTTCTAAGTATTAGAACCCTAACCTTTTTTGTTGTGAGGCACACCACTTAATTAACCATCATGATATCCCCATGAGGACTAAGAGTTTTTTGGAGATATGGTGTTGGCATGGTTTCGTAAATGGTTTCCAATGTTTGCATGAAATCATTTTGGTTTTGAGGAGTACGCTTGTTGAGATAGCAAACTCTGACAAAAAGTGCACTAATCCACTTGTGGAGAAAACGGATTCATGACTCCTCCCTATCTGCTCCTCTAACAAACAGACATATAAAGGGTGGAGTCATGAATCTATTTTCTCCACAAGCGGATTAGTGTACTTTTTGTCAGAGTTTGTTATCTTAACAAGCGGAGTCCTCTAAAACCAAAATGAGTTCATACGAACACCGAAGACCATGCCTACACCATTTTTCCAAAAAAAACTCTCATGACTAAGCTAATATATTTTATAAAGAACCCATATATTGAAACTGTTTTTTTAAATCACGCGAGTATATATCCAAGTCAGAATCGCTTTAGATTAAAACCATATACATACTTGGGTGGCGTAAAAAAGATTAATCTTAGTTTAAGAAGTTATCTACATACATAGTTGGGTGGCTTAGGGATTGTTTTTAAGAGGCTGCCTCTGAATCGGTCGAGGTTAGGGGTGTTTGTTTCGCTAACAGCCTCCTCTTAATGGTTCAGCTGAAAAACCATGTTGAACCATTCAGACCTCTTAATGGTTCAGCACTTATCAAACAGCCCCTTAGTCTAGGAGGTTGAATGTTTGTGTGACTTCACATATATTATCACTCTTTTTTATACATTTAATTATAGGTTATAACTTAAGAAAAACTTCTTCAATAAACACAACTTATTAACGTTTGTAAGTTTGAACAAACTTCACAAGATATTACACTGTTGCGTGAACAAAATTACACGACAAAATACGTATTTTTTGTAGCGAGTACAACTGGTTACATCCGTATTTCATGAATACTCACAAAACCAATCTTCATGCAGAATCAAACAGGCATGCCTGCAGTTACAAGTAAGCCTAGCAGCAGCAAAGATATCAAGAATCGCGAGCATCACCAAACCGGTAAAGCTAGTTAATAACTTGATATCCATGTAGAATCAAAGATGGCAGTAGTGACCGATCTATGTGCTTATGCAGGTTGATGTTAATGGGAGACGAGGCTCAAAACGGACTAAATTTTGTAGTTAAAAAGGGGGAAATGAGCATCAGATGCATTCTAAACCGACTGGGTTTTACACGATATAACATAGTTGGCGCGTAATTATACCACACGATAGCAAGCAGGCGTTGTGTAAAGAAATGTGTCGACATGTTTACTTATATTTAACTATTTAGTGTTTTCGTCTCGGTTTTGTTTGTAATTGTTTCACAGGAAACCAATAATGAAGGAAAAGAAAGGTGAGTTTCACTTTGTGAAATAATATACGTGTATATATATATACTTCTTAGATGAGAATGTAGCTTTTTGATTGTGGGCACTAATACACGTGATGTAAGAATCTGTGTTCGAATCATGTGACTTTATATCCAGAAGAATCTGGGCCAAGATTCCGGAGGGATAACTGACAGTTGAGCTTAAGAACATATCCCTTTACATTATTAAGGTTGGTACCAGTTTACTAGTTGCATGCAAGGAACCAAAATAATCAATTTTTATTGGCGTATCTTCAAAATGCGTCGGTGTGATTCGACTCACTTCACCTATATCCTTTTCATAACTTGTGGGGGCAAATGCTGTTGGTTACCACTAACTACCATGTTATTCAACATTGAATATACCGTCTCGAAAAATATCAACATAAACTATTATAGGGTTGATCACGGGCTGAGGACCGGATCAGTAATAGACCAGACCGGACCGAGACCGTTTTGACAAACTTCAGATAAAGATCCAACATTCCTCATCAAAAATTGCTTCACATACCTATGATTGTTGATTGCTGGACTGATTTAGGGTAGACAAAATCTAGCAACAGAAAACAATAGAAACCTATTACTTATTGCAGAAACAAAGAATATAGTGAGAAGTATACTGAAATATAAAATTTGATTACCTTTTCTGTAAATAGGCGAAACGCTTCCTCGCCCATTGCTTTATCAAGTTCCTAAAAAGATTAGAAAATGACTTTTAGTGTTGGTTGTGTTCATTGCGGGTTTAATTAGATATATGGATGATTATATCACTTACAGTTTCAGCATCTGCAGAAGAATCTATTTTGTGTATCAGGTTTTGTAGCTCCTTGTCTTTCAAAGCATTAATGATTTCGCTATTTGAAGCTGTAGTCATATTATTATGTTTCAACCAATATATCTTTTTGTTGGATTAAGAAAACGTATAATACATGGCGGGAAGATGGGCGCAAGTAGTCCACGTTGAAACGGGTCATCTTTGATCAGAATAGGCCTACAAATGTTTCTTTGTCCATTTTTTTCAACATTTTGTAAATACCTTATTTGTTAGTTACTTAGATATGACTCATATGAGTACAAAAAAAATATTATTACAAGAATCATCTAAATATTGGAATAACTCGGTATGGGAGTGATGTTAGGCAACTTTTAACCTATATAATTTGTTCGACCAATTTGACCCATTCTCCTTTTTATATTTTTTTATTTGATCCGTTCGAGATAAAAAGAACCAAAATGCCACCTATAACATCAAAGTATAGACTTTGTCCAAAATATACTTAAAAAGAATACCTATGCACTCTAGTTGTGACCTTTGTAGCACCTTATCAGCAGCATCAACATAACATGGTCTATCAACATCAACTGTTGTAATAGTTGCGCCTGAAAATAGAGTTGAATTGGTGTTAGATTAAAAACGTCAATCAAAATTTAGGAAGCGAGATTACTTCAATCCCTCCCCAAATCCCCATAATGAGTGCTTCAGGGTTCAAGTATCAAAGGGCGTGGCGTTGACTGTATCCTTGTATTGTGACCACAATCGATTCGTTTTGATCTTTCTTAATACTGGTGAAGAAATTTAGATTTCATTTAATGTAAAAGATATAAATTAAGGTTAATAATCTATTAGAAGAACTTAAATCATAAGCCAAGAGATAAAGAAAGGGTGATGCTATACAACTAATTAGTTTTCCTCAATAGCCTAGACTGATATGGGCTCACCAGTTGAAAGCATCAGAAGACGAAATATGTTACAAATTACGATGTGATTTGTTACTCTTATCGGTATGTTTTTTAAAATTGTTTTTTTAAATTGTTTTGTTAAGATATAAGATTTACATTTATGAAGACTATTCTACACCAAAATGTAGCACATAATATTGGGTAACAGTTTAAACTTACTTGTATCATTCTCTGGAGCAGGAGCTGGTTTAACACATGGAATTTCTGCAAAGATCAGACATCTTCAAATTAGCATCCAAATCATAGTAGTGAAATTCACAAAACACAAAGGACTCGTCTGTCGCCTAGACATGAGGCCCAAAAAATGGGCATGTCCGAGACAAAAAAAAGCGCAATAATAGAAATATATGTGTTTGTGAGTAAATATACATGTAATAGAAAAATAAAATTAATACCAGTCCACAAATGTAATTAAAACTTAATAGATAAACAATTAGAATCATCCAATTAATACCAAACCAACACAATAAAACAACATTCATTGTAAAAAAGGTGAAAACAGGTCAAAATAAATCTCATAATTTATTTGCAGCATATGTGCTTTTTCCCAGTGGGTTAAAGTCACAGACTTTCTGATTATTATCTCATTAAAAAAGCAAGAAATCACACAATGGACTTTCTAATTTAGTTTCATATTTTCACATGGAAAGATTTAAGGCAGAGAGAAAATGTAAGATTCATCCACTCAATTCAGCATTGAATCCCTAATTGTGAATAGCCTGTCGGCAAGAGAGGGTGAGGTACTAAACGACCACTGCAAGAGGGAGTGAGGGACTGTGCAAGATGGATAATGACCAGAGCCTGGATAAGGATAGGAGCAGAGGTAGTTAGGTAACAGTTGGCAAGCGAAGTAGGCTGCTGCATTCCTGCATGCAGGTCTTCAGGATTATGTAACTAAAGTCCAATGGTCAAAACTAAAAAACTCCTGGAACTCCAAATGCTCTCGCATGCAATGACTGGAGCCGCACACCTCCTCCACACTTTTAGAAGAATCAACTTGATGCGCACTGCGTAGTAGCCACTGGCCACATCTATGTGCTTAGGCACGTGCCTTGTGCGCTTTTGAGTTTTGACTAGTATGTTGCAAACTAGTCTAGTACTCTGGAGTAACAAAGGAAGAAAGAAAATGGAAACTTACATTGACAAAAATAAAACAAATTAGGCATGCATGAGTTACACTAGAATCCTTTGTTCTACAAACAATTTAACACTTGTATTGCAGTTGGCCCGGAATGCCTCCATACTCTTTCTAATGCTAAAATATAAACCTTTATTTTATTATAAAAGTAAAATGTATCTTCCTACTCCAATGCTCCATCATATTTCAGCTGTAAGGCTCCAGCTTTTCAACGTCAATTAGGATTCATGTGAATCTTCAAACTAACTCAAACACATAATTAGAAATGAAGTCTTAAGCAAAACTTCAGCCGAATTATGTTTCATCTGGAAAATCACTTAAAACCCTAATAACATCATCTAATAAATCTTGTACCAATTTCAGTTGTAGTCTGGTTTGATTTGCTTTATATTCAAAGATCAGCTGATGCAAAACTATTTGAACTAGAAGAGTCAACTAACTATTAATGGTGAACTTCATATGAGCATAAACCCTAAATCGCTAAATTCAACATCACTGACCAAAAATTGTCAATAAAACCAGATAAACAAACAGTAATTGATCCACTGAACTAGAGATATAGCATAACTACTTCTAGATTACCTTTGTGTTTCTTAAAACAGATGAGCGAACAACTGCAGAAGTAAACAAAGAGAAGAATATCAAACATGAATGATAACGATTTCGGAACCCTAAATCTATGAATTACAAACAACTTACTATGGAATGAGACAGATAGGGCATTTATATCTGGATTCTGCTTTTTCACAGACCTTGCATTCCTTTTTAGACGCTGTTATTTGTTTTTTCATCACTCCGATCAAATCAACACGTTATATTTATCGCTCGGCGGCAAACGAGTGAATGGATATTTAAGAGCAGAAGGTTCGTTGTCTATGGGGTTGGGAAATTAACTGGACCCAGGCCCAGGGGTTTATCGTCATGAAAAAAATAATAAAAATACAAGAAGAAATTGAATAATGTTATAATATCATCTATTTTAGGCACAGCCCAATAGGTATGGGCTTTAAAATTTTTCTATTATATCTCTATAAACTTGTTTCCCTCTTCTAGTTTCTCTCTTATTTTCATCAAATACTGATTTTTTTTTACAGAAAAGGCACGGACACCCGGGGTAACCCTTACAAACGTATCATCCTTCTCTGTCTAAAAAATAGAAGCGTGGTAATCTGACCCCACACCACCTGGGAGTAAACCCACAGTTGGGAATACCTCTTGACTCAACCTGAAACATAGGACTCGAACTCATGACCTCCCATTTGGAAAGTCATGGGGTTATCACTAATACATGTTTTGAAACATTTGTAAAGTAACAAATGAACGTTGTCGCGCATTGCGGCGGTTACATTAACGTGGTTAAGTACGTAAAGAGAAGCGTATAAGTTGCGGCGGTTCGGTTTCGAATATCGAAACGTAGATAAAAAAACATGTTGTAACTGTATATTCAAAAATTAACAAAAACGTGACGTCGCTGTAAAAAATCAGCGTTAAGAAGTATGAAAACAAACATAAAAAATTAACTAGTTAAGAAGTACGAAAAGAGAAATCGAATGTAGGTATAGGGTTTTAACTGATTTGTCGGACCAAAACAATTGTCGTCGGATCTTAGTCGCTGGAAAGTCGGTTTCATGGTCAGAACCCTAACCGTCGATATTCAAACGTTGAGGGAGAGGGAGAGAACGACAACCTGAAAATGAGATTAGGGCCAAGGTTGAGAGCGCCAACGATGAAGATTGGCTGTGGAGGAGGGTGATGGTCGGTCACCTCATCGTAGGGTGGGTTTGGTGAAACAAACGCCTGAAGAGGAAAAGGGGGGGGGGGGGGGGGGCGCGAGAATGATAGAAGTGAAATTAGGGTTTTCAAATTAAAGCTGCTAGTTTGAGTTTCAAGCGTCATGAGAGGCGCAACTCTTAAATTTAAGAGATCTGGTAAAATTACTGTTCTTCCCTCCCAATATGTATTCGAAAATGATAACACATGCCATGTGACTATAAGTATGAGAAGACATGTGTATACAATATCATATATGTTTGTTCTATTAAAAGAAATGCAGAATGAAACTTTCAATCCACCCTCAGACGGAGAGAATATTATCATGTTACATCACCATTTTAAGGAAAACATAAACAACCAAAACAAAGTGTTCTTGAGACAAGACAGGAGTTGAAAAGCATGTTCACATATAAAGTCCTTCTGGTACACCCTCTTTCTTCTTGAACATAACCTTGTCCTTTGCCTTCTTAAAATCAGCATGTGTCACCTAATTTAGACACAAAACATAAGACCACAATTGATTTGGGAACAAAATGTCCTCCAATCCTAAATCAACAAGAACCACTTTCTCCCAAACAAATCACATCCCTTGCGTGTTCTCTAAGTTTGACCATACATGGTTGAAAAGATTTTTCCAATTTTAACCTGATTATGCCAAAAGATGTCGACTTGGTGTATGTTTTATGTATATTTTGTAACCGATTGAACGAGTCACAAAAAAAGAAACAGGTTAAAAGGTTTAAAACAAGCGAGCGACATACTAAAGTGCTTAAACCCTTGAAATTGCCTTACTCTAAAAAAAAGAAAATAATTATTTTAATAACAGTTTTGCAATCACATTTTAAATATAGATAACTTGTAAAATTAAAAAAAAAGGACAAAAAATTGTCTATGGATCATCCCAACCTGTTTTTGGCCGGACCTATGAGGCTATGATGGATTAGAACAAACCAACTATCAAAGAGAGTTGCAAGACTTAAAAGTATAAAATTTCTAGACTTTTTATTTGAAACATATACAAAATATATATATTTACTGACCTTCATGCGGCGTTCTCTTAAAGCAAGTAATCCAGCCTCGGTACATATAGCCTTGATATCAGCTCCCGAGAACTCATCTTTGGTCATGACAAATTCTTCCAGGTTGACATCATCCGCTAATGTCATTCTTGACGTGTGTATCTAGATTAACACAATCATTAAGCGTGCAGTATTTAATATTGGTTCAGTTATTTATAAATGAAGTAATTAACCAGATATGGGTTGTGTCTTATGTCAAATGGGTCAAATCAAAATACATCTTAGAAACGGAACAAAACATGTTGAAAGCCACCCAAAGTCTATTTTTAATGCACACAGCCTCCTAAATTGTTTTTTTATTCAAAGATTAAGATTATTGTTGTAATAAAATTGTGATTAAGGCATTAATTATTCATTAAAAAAACAGGCAAAAAGTGGTTGTCTGTCAACTATAACTGGAGGTAGCAAGACCAGGGGGAGGGGATCAACGGTCATCATTAGTACTGGACAAAATGTTCCATCTCAGGCTGGGTTCTGCAAACAGTTTTTTGCAACTTTTTTATGAAAAAATAACGTGTTAATTATGATTACAGAAACAATATATTTACAATTACATCTAAATAATTTTATTTAATAAAACTACTGGGAAGATCGAAAGTAAACTTTTGGCCATTTTCAACCGGACTTGAAGCGTTCCCCTTAAAATTAAAGGTTTCTATTTGGCTCGTTTGAGATAAAACGCAGCCCAAACACAAGTAAATGGGTAAAAATTGCCACCTCTAGGGTCAACTTAAACCAACCAGGGCTGTTTTAATCCATTTCAACCCAAACCATTTACCCATGCTGCCCTTCTTGCCACCTCTATCAATCTCATTGCAAATTTATTAATCTGTACCTGGAAAATACGTCTCCTGGTTTTAATGTCAGGAAGTGGGAACTCTATCTTCCTATCAATACGACCTGGTCGAAGCAGGGCCGGGTCAAGGCTTTCAATTTTGTTAGTGGCCAGGATTACTTTGACATCGCCTCTTGAATCAAAACCATCCAACTGGTTCAATAATTCCAACATGGTTCTCTGAATTTCACGTTCACCCCCCGAGTGTGCATCATACCTGCATGATAATCGTGCTTAATTATAAACATTTATAATTAATGTGTACCAAATATGATTATGAACCTATTATTTCAATAAAAGTCCAATTTTTTAATAAAATGATTTTAGAGGTTTATGCATGTGAATGTACACTTGTTTTTAATCCTTCTGACCCACTTTAGAGATGAAACATAACCCAAATCAACAAATTAGTAAGTAAACGGGTCAAAATTCCATACCTCTTTGTACCAACAGCATCAATTTCATCAATAAACACGATAGATGGAGATAGATCGTCTGCAACTCTAAAGAGTTCTCTAACCAATTTAGGGCCATCTCCAAGGTACTTTTGAATCAATTCACTTCCAACTACACGCAAGAAAGTTGCTGACGTGGAGTTTGCCACTGCCTAGACAACAGAACAAAGGGATTAAATTATTTTAAAAAACACTCTATTAACAGGTTAAATGGATTATTGTTGTTGCTAGAAGCTAAGCGTAGTAAAATAGAACTTATAACAATCAAAAACTAGATATAAATGTATGAACAAGTGAACAACAGCCACGATCTACAAAGTTCATTAATACCCGTCTTCTTTGTATAAACTAGAGGTGCAATTTCAACTTATTTACTTATGAATGGGTCAATTCACATTATGTTCTATTTCTAATTGGTCAGATACTCAAATAGATAACTTTTAAAACTTCAACTAAAAGGAAACAATCATACAGTAAGTCATCTAAAGTGTACTTATATACATATAACGTACTAAAATGCTTTATTCAAAACTATATATTATTATGTTAACAATTTGTAATCATATTTAGCACAAGAATTATTTTTAAAAAATGGACAAAAAGGGGTCAAGTAAAGTCAACCCAACCATATTCGACGCAATACCGAACCACCCATTGTGCCACCTTTATGATAAACATACATATCAACACATAACCTACCTACCTTTTACTTCATAAATAATCCCGAACTTAGACTTAGTATTAGGATATCAAACATCCGAGATCCACCCTTACAGGATATGCACATGCATACCCTACAACAAGTAAGTATTTTTGTTCTTGTATGAAAACAAAAAAATAAAAATTGTTACTTTATAAACCAAAAAAATCTTTTAACAGTACAAGTTACAGAATCCACCCCCGCCCTCAAAGCGGACAAAGCTACAAACATTATTCACATATATCTTTAGTATTAAAGAAAGTCAAAGCTTAAATAGCAGATTAAAATCATAATATCATAAGATAACTTCAAATATATTTATACCTTTGCAAGCAAGGTCTTGCCTGTTCCGGGCTCTCCATACAATATAACCCCTTTTGGAGGTTTGATCCCGATGTCTTCATAAAGTTCAGGATGAGTCAAAGGAAGCTCTACCGCCTCCTTTATTTCTTGTATTTGTGCATCCAATCCACCAATATCAGCATAAGATTCCAATGGAGCTTTTTCAACCTTCATGACAGATACCATGGGATCCACATCATCTTGTAGAAGCCCAACAACAGACAGAACCTGAAAGATTATTACAACAAAAGAACCATTAGCACTTACATTGTGTTGCTGTATTTATTTCCTTATCTCTTTACTTTACACATACTGTTTTGTTATATTTGTTAAAGCTACAAAAAAAAGTTAAAATTGGGAATCTATTCACCGCTCCTTCAGGTTGTCTTACAGTCAACTATACCACTGTCATGCAAGGTTACAAAATGCATTACATTAAGCAATGCTAAAGAATTTGGATATGAACATATAAAAACAAGAAAAGAAACAAACATCCCAGCAAAAATCTCATTCATACTGTAGGGTCTGAGGAGAGTGAGATGAGGGCAAACCTTACCTCTATCCCAAAGGATAAAGAGGACCCCCGGCTCAGAAACACAATTTTTTTTCTTTAAGAAAATACAGAAAGCATACAAGAAAAACAAGTATCATAACAGAATTTATTAGTAACAGAAGATAAAAGAACAGGAAGCATAAAACTCCTTGACACTAAAGGCACCCCAAAGGCAAACCTTGAAAGTAGCTAACACCGACCTGAAATTAACACTTGTCAATTCAAACTAAATAAAATGACATGAAATTAACACTTGTCAATTCAAACTAAATAAAATGTTAGCTCCCATCAATTAAAACCCTTATTTGATTTGGAAAGAAAACAACTCAAACCAGTTGAAATCCAATCATCACAATAAAATTGAAACACAAACTTCACCTTATTGTGCATCAAAATTGCACATCCAGGCTCCAGCTGATCCTTGTCAACAAACGATAAAATCCCAACATAATACTCCGGTCCAATCGACGACGATACGATGGCGTGATTCTCATCAATCAGCTCTTCCAGATTCCCAACGCTCATCGGAGATCCACGCAGATCATCAACCTTAGATCTATCTTCTTCCGTCTTCTCTTCCTGAGGCTTCAATCTCTCCTGATTCGCCACAAACTCTTCTTCCATCAACAGATAGTCTTTGATTCGTTCCAGCTTTAAGAGCCGTAACCTACACTTCGAATGCGGCGTCACCGTCGGCAACCGAGCGCTTGCTTCCGGTCCTTTCTGCTTACGTTGTTTCCGGCCGACTCGAGAAGGCGGCGCAGCCGGTTCGAATTTCTTCTCCTTTTTGTCGCCGTCGTTCTTGCGATCGCCGGAATTTCCTTGCCGGCTAAAACCGCCCGGAGTTCCTTGTCCCATGGTGATTGAGATTTTTTCGTCTTGGAAATGAAAATAAAAAGGAGGATTGACAATTAGGTTTTTGAAGGTTCTTCACTTTCTTTCTGTGCAAGACAACAAAGAATACAGTATGTGGAGCGGTTTTGATCCGACCCGGATTTGCCAGGCCCGCTGAGATTCGCCTTTGTGGGCTTACAAACGCGGGCTTTCAATTTTACAAAGTCCACAACAACAACCACCCTAATATACCCGGAATTCCAGCAATACCGATTCAGCCAATTCCCGACACAAGTTTCAACAACAACAAATTCCGACTAGGACAAGAAACACCAAACTTGAAAGACTATCGTGAACCCGACAATCAAGAAATGATTCAAGTGATGAACCGAACAATGAGATGTCGCCCCGCAAGACAACGAACAACGAAAAGGCGTTGGCTTAAGGCATTTGTTTTTTGTTCCGAATACCTGATGCACGATAATCAACAACAAAGAGACGGGTTTTGAAAATAGTTTTTTTATTTTTTACGTTTATATTTGTTTTTATATTAATTTGTTAACATATATTTTTATATTAATGTTTTTTCTTGTACGTTTATTTATGTTCTTGAACATTTTCAGGACAATTGGGGACGAATGACTGAACCGTACATCAAATGTATTCTTAATGGAATGGTTTTAATCTTACAATCAAGACATTAATTAATTAACAATCCTTTAAATATAAGTTACAAGTTAGAAAAGCAATGTTTACAACCGGTTGTTGCTTTATTATTATAGGTGTGTGGTTTCCTTCATCGGCCCACGCAAAGCTTAGATTTCACGCCACGTATCATAAGAGCACGCCACGTATCAGAAGAGCACGCCACGTATCAGAAGAGCAGGGAAAGAGTTACCACCGCTAATAGCCTCATATCCACGTTCTCTCTCTCTCTATATGCCGGCAATGATGGAAACGATAGGCGGTGGTGGTGTTCACGGCGGCTCAGAGGAGGATTTTATGTTGGGAAGATTGTCATCTGCTTATCGGAAAGCTCAACGACACGCAGCCCACATAGTGGCGACGGTCGGGAATTGTTCATTATAGCCGGATGCCTCCAAACGAAAAATGGAATCAGGTTTGATTTCTACAGTTTGCCTTCATCAATAACATGTTTAAATTCTCAAAATATTGATCGTTGTTTTTTTAGTGGGGGTGGTCAAATTAGGGTTAACAGTGGAAGGGGAATTACATCTAGGATTGTGGAAAGTGAGAAAAGAAAATGGTATGTTTGATTAATCCTAAATACCACCTACTCTATTCATCATCCTCTCTGTTGATGATTGAAGTTTTTGGGGGTGTTTGAGTTTGCTTAGGTTTTAACGCAGTGATGATGTACTAAAATTTGTCAGATGAATTTGAATTTCAAGTGTACTTATATTTCTCTGTTTTTCTGATTGAGTTTGATAGTGGCCAATGAAGACTCTGGCATGGCAATGGACATCAACCCATGAGGGATTCTCTTATTCAAGAAATCTCCAGGTGTTTTTTACTCCCTAATTTCTCATGGGTCTTTGTTAATGCTCATCCAGATGTTGCTTCGATTTAGTCCATCAGTGGCCTGATAATTTCAGAGCAAACTCTGAAGACAAATGATAGAGGTGAACATTTTCCATTGACTGCAATATGCTGACAATTTGAACTCCTAACCATGATTATTAGCAAAGTAAGCCATTTTAGTCATGATTACTGTTTGTTAATAGACAATATCCATGATCTGTTCCGTTTTGGAATGTTTTTTGTTCAACATCTAAACGGGTAATCAAAAGAAGTTATAGTCAATTCATTCCACTCAAAACTTAAAAAATGGCTTTTCATTTGTATTTCTTACAGGTAATCAAGTAAATTCCCAGAAGTGCACATGTTAAAGCCCAGATTAGTCGTTGTAATTTTCCTGCAAATTATCATTCAAATTTGAATTGGTGTTTCAGTAACTTTTAAATTTCAATTCAAAGTTAAAAGGAAATAGGAAAAACTGTTCAAAGTTCCAGTTTTATGTTTTCTTTTAAGGCTCTCATCTTTATCCACCAACAGTCCTCAAAATAAAAAAAAAGTTTTACTTTAGTTCTTTTTATATAGAGTACTTGGTATCATAAGATGTTGCTATCATGCGCTAGAACTCCATTGCAGCTGTAAAATGAAGGATGAATTGGGGACTATTTTAGATTGTTATGCCCATGACTGTCATTTTAGTACCTTCAACAGACATAAACGCATTTACGACTACTCCAACCGTGGTTAACAAATAGACTTCTGACTTCACGTGGTCCTTACCGTTGGCTTCCTTCTATGCTTTTTCCATCATTTGAGATTTTGAGCTGCTTACCTGCCAATTAGGTCGATTCACAGTGCGTCTTATCTCAAAAAGAAGTCAAATAAAAAATGGAAGGGGTCAAATAGATTGCACAAAGGCTCTTTTTTATGCATAAAACTTCCAAGTCCTTTTTTCTTTTAGATTTTGATTTTTTACTTTAATAACATTATTTTGTTATCGACGCGTTACTTGCAAAAACTTTTAAAATATGGACAAAAATGTGTTTGGAGGTGAACCCAACCCAGTTTCTCAACTCATCTGACCCAACCATCTTGAGTTTACTTGATAGTCAACCTTTTTTTTATTCAGTAGGGTTTCTGTTTTGTAATGTATAGACTAAACTTATACTCATTCATGTGTTTACAGTGTTTTGAAACTCATATGTGCATTGTATTGGGACCGTTTTAAACGTTTTTGACCTTTGACCAGGTATGAATCAAGCCTTCAATCTTCGAAAGCTATACTGAATCTGCTTTATTTCGTTTTCCACTCATTTTTGTGGTTTATTGACTCGTCACTTTCACAATGTCAGCAGCCACTCATGATCATACCAGACTTCCATTGGTTTTAACCGAAGCAAATTTTAATTATCGGCAGAAATTAGTAAATCTGGTTTGAATCTGTTTTTTTCTGAATTTTTTCTTCTGAAGCAGCCTATGAGATTATAGTAACAGAAATGTATTCACATGTATTCTTTGAGAGACAGAACCTGATGTTTGGACGATGGTATTTCATTTATAACATTATTAATTGTTGTTATCTATTTTGATAATTTAATTTTTATAGATACACGTATTCAATTGTTCATATGCTTTGGGTGATCATTTCTTATTAATTGAATAATAATATGGTTTATCATAATCTCTTCTAGCTGATAAGTTTGTTAAGCATGTTTGGGTATTTGACGTCGTTGCGCCCCGCAACGCGGGCGAGAAGCCCCTAGTTTAACAACATATACAACAAGAATTCCATGAACGAAGAAGTCATCAATCCAATCAAGATGTGTTGATGGCCACAATTAATTAATTCAAGAAAACTGTCTTGGTCAGACTTCACCCACGTGGCGGCATAGGGAGTTCTTCGCCATCACTCAATGTGGCTCGTCGTTCCTCCCATGGGTGCCCAGTCTAATGAGACGTAATAAAAGAACGAAGACAACTGAATCAGGTCAACATGTCACGTCTTCGGATACCGAATTTCCCATCACCGATCTTAACATTGACGACAATGAAGTCCTCGGCTTTAAAGAGTTGATAAGACCAACAAGAAGAGGAAAGAAAACAGTATCATCATCATCACGAACCCAATAGTTTGACCTGACTAGCGAGATATATAGCCATATATAGTTTGCCCGAATATCTTATTTTAAAATTCCTTCTTTTAAGACTTTAAGTTCAAATTTCCTATTATTTTTAAGATTTTCAGTTTTTTATCAACTTGTAAAACGTGTGAAATCAGTCACTATATTTTAACTGTTGGTATGTTTTGTTAATCAGAGCTATTTTTCATGAACTATAGATTATATTTTTATTATATTTAAATATATTTGACAAATTTTATAAAAACAATAGTCTACTCAGCTGTTGGTATGTTTATTAATTATACTTTTTGTCACAAAATGTTAAATTGTTTTGAAATTTTTTTACAATTATTATTGTAGGTCAAATGTAAGTAAATCGTTGATTGGTTGGTTCAGGTAATTAAGAGGTAAACCTTTTTCTTGTGTAGGTATAGAAATTAAAATTATTTTATAGAAGTATAACACCAATGAGTAGTTTACTACGTAGTTAGCCTATCTTTTGTGTATATGTAAGGCTAACCGCAGTGGGGTGTAAGTCATATGTCCCTTTTATTGACGCGGAACACCTCTCTCTATTGTATGAAATTAAATTAGAGCCAGCCGTCCAAAGTTAACCAATCATAGTTGTTTACCGTAGACCCAATCTTAAAATGTATGTATATAGAATGTGGCGTGGAGCGGTTAGCGTGACCAAGTTCACGAGTAAGGAGGCAAAATTCTTACATGCAACACCCAATAAGATTAACACACCTCAAGTTTTCTTATTCCTTTTTTAAGAAATATTTATTATAGGATTCTTATATGCAACACCCAATCAGAGCAACACTCATGGTCGTTAATTATTAAAAAAACGAACTATACGTGCTTGGTTATTTTTTATTCCGGACATACATGTATAAATTTTAACGAAAACGTTTCAAAAAAAACTATTTTCCGTCACGTAAGTGGTTTTTTAACGTGTTGGAATCGACATTTCAAATTATAAGTAATTGTTTTAAAAAATATATAATCAATTGCTTATAAAGATTAACAAAATGAAATAAAAGAATTCACTCATTAATGTTAGGTGTAATACCATTACGTAACTTAGTGATTTTGTCAAGTGATTGTCCATATACTAATTTGACGGTAACATGGGGGGCGTGATTCACTATTTTAGTGAAACTACTATAGATGGCCTAATCATGTACGGTTTAAAAAAGAAAATTTATTTTCACTTATTTTATCTTCTTCGTTTAGGTTTAAGTTGAATTCAAATTCTTTTTTTTTTCTAGTTTGGAAATTAAAGCATTTATTGAATCTAATCAAGACCAAAATCTTAGTTTAAAAACATTAATTGAAAGTCATATTCATATTCAACAACCTAAATCAAGACTATGGAATTTTATAACTCAATGTTATACCTATAATTTGTGGTCCCGAACATGTTTTATATGAGAACAAATTGTGTACGTTAATGATATTATTGACAATGAAAGACACACATGATGCTATTATTGGATCAACATATGATTATACTAGTGGGTTGGCCCGCGTAAAGCGGCAGGTGTCACCGTGGCTCTTTTTGAGTACGCAATCTTACCTGGCCTGCTTTAAACACTGATTACAACCGAAACAATTTCAAGGCGACTTTTTTTCAAGCAAGCTTTGAACCTTGGTTAAGTATACAAATTTTTGCACTAAAAAAATATTCATTGTTTACTTAGCCAAAAAGGGCATGGAATACATGGTTCAATTTCTCTCTAGTAAAGATGGAGCCTTATCTATTTATAGTGGTTTGCTATATGATTAGGTTGAGTAAACCACCAATGTGGGACAAGCTCGACAGTAAAAAAATTTGTTTAGCTTTAAAGGTTTAAGCTTTGATGTATTTGCATATCGTGTTTAACATGTGTTATTTAAGACGGTGTATTAAAACTGAGTAAAATTACCCTTTTGCCCACCCAATATGTATTAAAAAGTAGGGACGCATGCGCTTCGCGACGGGTGTGAAATATCATCACATTACTCTTGGGTTTAGTATTTTACAGTCTTACACTCTCAAAAAAATTAATATGGTTCAGTTGATATCAAGTATTACACTTTAAAGTTTTAGCTAGGTTTGGTATGTTATAGAAATCGAAATTTAGCACATAAACAAAACATCAAATGATTAGTATGTTATAGAATGTGCGTTTTGATAAAATGCATTCAACCTTTTGGTGTTCTTGTTAACTAAATTCAACTGAAATAAAATTTTAAAACTCCAACCCAATTCGTTCTTTGTTTAAGTTTTCAGTTATTAACCAAAAGTTGAGTTGATCCAAGTTTTAAAACTGAATAACCGAATTGCTTCTAACCCAAGTTCTAACCGAAGCTAGTCGGTTTTTAAAGATAAATAACCGAATATTTCAGTTATTTTTTATGGTTATTGCCTCAACTTTATAGAGTATGTGGTCCCTCCACTTTTGTTTCTTCATCGATATGGGATAAAGAAACAATGGAATTGATGAATTCTTTGAAAAAGTCAAAGGGTTCTTTTATAGTCGTTTCATTTATCCATATTTTTTTCTCATCCGACGTGGGATGAGCATAGATTTATAAAGAGGAACAAAATTATAAATGGTAGTTGTTGATGCATCAATACTTGTACCAAATATAGTATAGATGTTACTAAGTGTCTTAAAATTTAAGTTAAATTACATTATTATCCTTTCAATATGCTTTATATAGTAATATAGATATAGATATGAATATTAAAACAAGATACTAGGGTTATACATCTATAAGATTGCACAAATACACCACAACTCAAATGACAAAAGTAACCTCACAACCAAAGAGCAACACTCTCTTTTTAAGTAGAAACCAAACGTAGCTAACAACGCAACAATAAACAAACAATGCACACATGAAAACAAAAACTAGTAGCTATGATTACAACAACCATTTTCAAGGAAGTGGAGCCGCATCAATTCCGGCACCCGGTCCTCCGCCACCAATTCCACCGCCACCGAGAGCCGGTAAGCCAGCAAAACCGTTAGCAAGACCTCCAATAGTTCCTATGCCGCCAGCAGCCGCACCGGGTCCGCCAAATCCATAACCAGCACCTATGCCTCCGATCCCATTGTTGTTACCAATGCCGGATCCAATAAAGCCACCACCAATGGGTTGGCCATTGTTGTCGAACCCTGAATAGCCACCTAGTCCACCAAAAGTGAACACGTTCTTTTGGTCAGCGAGACCAACATCACCTTTCTTTTGGTCAGTGAGATTAACAGTGTTTTTGGTCTCACTTGGAACATTTCTAGCAGTAATACCTTGTGTTACTACTGCTAGAACAATTAGTAACATGAAACACCATCTTGCCATCTTATTTTGGATGGGTTTTTTTTTAATTTACTTAGCTAGAAATGTAAGTGGTGATGCAAATTTGGAATGTGTGAATGTCCTTTTTAAACACGAAATGGAGCAGTAGGAAACGGTTGGGAGGAGTAAATGACCTTATTTTCTAGGGTCATCTACCCAATTGGAAAAGGGCACATAATATTTCACCAATAAATCCTCATTTCATAACTTTTTTGTATTTCCGACATCAATCATTTAATTAAATTGATCATATTAAATTTTTTGAACGTGAAATCTACCTATTAGGGTGAAGGGGGCACATACGGGTAAGGGGTTCGGGTTCACGGGTACATACGGGTAAACCGCCACCGTTAACGCGGGTAGCCTTGCAGGTTGCATTTCACGGGTATATGTACCCGAGTGTGGTTTGTGTCTTCTTGAAGTGGAATATTATTATTTTATTCAATTCAAAATACTTTATTATTAATCGGTTTATGTTTTAAATTTAATTAGTTTAATTCGGTTGGCTAACAAGTAACAACAAACTGTTAGTAGGGTAAACCTGATTAGTCCACATCTAACCTTATTAATTCACATTTATATTGAATAAATGAATTAGTTATATATATATATATATATATATATATATATATATATATTAGTTTTAATTTAACAAATGAAAAAAAAATAATAAAAAACAGGGTATTAGGGTTGTGCCCCATCACTTTAGGGTATTAGGATAACATTTTGGTAAAATTGAGGTGACACACCCTTATTGGTTGGTTTTGTTATAATAGTTTTTAGATGAGGGTTGTGCCCCTTCACCCTTACTATTTCTAAATTACACCAAATAATTTAGCATTTGTGAATTTAAACGAAACACTTTCAATTTTAAAGACAAGAGCCTTTAACAAGTAGACTAGTCCAACATTGGCGATCATAATTCCTTCACTGGATTGTAAACGGAAACAAATCATATGCTCAATTCTCTTTTTTTTTATTACCAGAAACCTCATCAAACTTTTCTTAAGGATGGAGGGGTGCTTCTTTCTATACCATAACACGATCCAATTAAAACTTGTCATATAATTTGAACTCAAAAGTACCCTAAAGTGAGGGGGTGCCCATCTTTCAACCCAAAACTACGATTGCACTTTTTTAAATAAAAATAACGTAAAATCCCACAAATCATGCGGCTTTATGAACCCAATTCCCTTGCTGTGCCGATTGCGGCGGTGTTCCTGCCCAACCCACTACTACCTGCGAGTTTTTTTACACCAAAATATCACCAAACATTGCACTTGTAAAGATCTAAACCTACATCACTTTTGTGGGGATGAACACCGTACCATTAGACCACTAGGTACTGGATAGAAACCTTGTTCGCTTAGCGAACATATTTCTTGAAAACAATCAATAATTGTTTTATTTGAAGATAATTTCGAGTAAAAATTGCCGATTTGTAAAAAAACTAAAATGGTCAAATCCTCTTATTTTACTTTTATTTAAGAAATTAGCATGAGCAGAACTAGAGTGAGATCCAAGGTCTATTATGGTCAACACAATTTCATGTTAACAGACTATCGATATACATAAACACAGGGCCGGAGTTGAGTCTGGGCAGGGTGAGCGACCGCCCAGGGCCCGCTTTTCCGGGGACCAAAATTTTAAATTTTTTTATACGTATTATATATAATTTTTTTACTCCATTTAGATAAAATTAGTTTTTTGCTTTAATAATAATTTTTTTATCTAAAATTTGTATCGTTTGAGGCTCATTTGTCTAGCTCGCCCTGGACCCCTATATACATCAAAACTCAAAGTGTTACCTTATGTGCTCCAATCGCCTATTAAAATCGTTACAAAAAAATGAGTGGCGTATGGATGAAGGTAGGTTGATCATGAACATTCAGTTACTGTATTCATGCATATGCTCTCATCTATCACCACTACTACACCAAATACCAGCACCATTTACTGCAATTCATATTTCCCCTCTGACATGTCAGAACGCAACATTCATGGAAGAGAGAGAAAGACGAGTGGCCCATCTCTGTGCAAAATCAATATGGGGATCGGGGACAGCATGAACTGGATACATTTATTATAACCGCTTATTCACCAAAGAAACCGAGTTACAGATGCACACAATTTACGTCGATTAATGTTTTTTTGTACCTTTTCTGTTAAAATGGGATATATGATTTTCACTTGCTAATCGTGCAAACTCTATTCCAGTGATTTGTTCAAACATTTGTAACATGTTTATAAATCTTTTTGGCAGGATACCATTGCAACGTTTTATCTTTCATATGTAGTTTTATCTATAGCGGTGGATACTCGTATAAATCGTTAGCCAAGTCTTTAGAATACTCGTATAAATGATCAACTCGACCCTGTAAGGTTCGATAAACGATTGGTTTTCTTGTTGGTTACCCACAGTGTCATCATCAAGAAGCTATTCAACAAGAGGGTTATCCGGTCCGTCAACCGGAGGATTATGAGGTTCGTCAACACGAGGGTTATACTGTTCTTCAATCGCAGGGTTTTTCCGGTGACCCAACAAAACGGTTTTCCAATACGTAACCCGGAAGAGTTTTGGGATACTTTTCTATATCAACTTTGTATGTGAAAACAAAAAAAATAAATACACTTGTGATATATGTATAGGGGAAGATTCAAATAAGAAATAGTTTTTCGCTAAAAAATCTAAGAAATGACAAAACCTTAAGAAACGATATCAAACGAACTCCGATTGAGCTCATTTCAGCGGCGTTGAAACCGTCTCATCGAACTTTTTTTAATTTAAAGGCGTAAACTATTAACAGTTACAATCTAACCAAAACTCAATTATAAATCCACCAAGAAATCAATCTGTATACCAAGAACAATAAGGTAATCAGCCAGGAAACAATATGTAGTTAACAAACAATAACAATAAACTGAAGAAGCCAGAAATCGAAGAAGCTTAGATGGTGTTTGGAGTGTGGTGTGAAAATGCTTATTGACTTATTAGTTTTTCAAAAAGCCAATAAGTTAATAAGTCAATCCAAAAGCCAGGATTTTCTTGGTTTTTGAGAAAATGCTTATTTACTTATTAGCTTTTTAAAAAACTAATAAGTTAATAAACATTTTCCCACCACAATCTCAAACACTCTCTTAATCAGGCAAAAAAAAAACATAAAGTAGACAAAATCAAAAGGCATTCACAAACATATTAATTTTCATTTAAAAGCGTGTTAAATTTGTATAAGATTACCTTTTTAATTCCATTAAAAATATGTTAAATTTTGTAATGCAAACCTTTTAATAGACTTTTCAAAAACAAAAACACACGTCTTACATAGAGTTTAGGGTGTGTTATGGACACATGGTCTCATTAATTCATGAGATTCAAGACAAAGGGCCCCTCTAGTCAAATTTTTACCTATATGGGAGTGTTCTATCACACTCATGTGTTACCCCCGGCCCAAAATACTAATTTGACACCCATTGAGGGGTTTGGTGTTCAAATAAACAAATTATGTTTTCGGTTTTTTATTAATTTATTGCTTAATTGATCAATTTGTTATTAGCTATTACAAAATCAATTATCTGATGGCATAAGAAATTGATTTTCTTATTAATCGACTTTAGTTTTTATTTATAAATCAAAACACTATTGCATGTTACGTTGTTCTGATCTTTTAAGAATCAAATACACATTTCTATAATTTATTATACACGTCCAAACATCTTATAGCATTCTTAGTCTTTATTTTCTATAGATTTATTTATTTATTTTTCACCTAAGATCTCTATCTCTATCTTTATCTTTAAGTTTTAGAGTTTAGTAAATAAAGATTACGTAAATATACAGATCTATTTTCATCAATCTCTATATTTTTTGTGAGTGTTTATGAAAGAGAAAAATAATAAAATAAGTGTTTGTGAGTGAGATGGAGATACATAATGAGATTTTGGATATTAAATCAAATTTAAAGATAAATTTATAAAAAAATAATATTTAATTAAATTATAAAGATAAAAATAAAGATATTACCTCCAATTCTTCTAAATGGTTTACAAATTCAGAATTTACGTATCACAGATAACTGGACCTAATTGCTCAAAGCCCACTTCTTTTAATAGTAGTGGTGGTGAGAGTACTGAGTTGTGACATTCTTCCATTTCTCTCTTTTTATTGTCTCTAAAATAATCTGGGCTTATAATTATTTTGGACTCAAATATAATTTGGGCTATATAATTGGCTTAACAACTTATTATTAATAATTTAATATGATTCAACTTTAAGCATAAAAATCGATTAACTGAAAACTAATTGTATAATATGGTTATCTGTTTTTAAGAATGGTCTACAACATATTACTTAATTTTCCCTGTTTATTTCTTAACTTTCCTATGATTCTAGGTTCACTGAATTCTTGAAATATGTAGGTTTGTAAATTTTTATATCACCAAATGTAATTTAATATCGGTATCATATATACTAGGTTAGAAACCCGGTGTATTACACCGGGTTGAATAAATTCAATGTTATGTACTCAGTATTAAAAAATTACTTATTACATATTTATAACATATTACATAGTTTTTAATACAAATTCTAGAAACCTTATATAGTTATTTTTTAAAAATGTTTTATAAAAAGAATGAAAGAAATGTTCAATTTATAAAAATGTTTTATGAACAAACATATTTTTTTTAAATAAAAAACGTTTTATAAAAATATTTATCATTTAATAAGAGAGAGAAGCGGGAAACAAAAAATTATAAAAACAATAAAAAAAAATTATATAATTAATAGGAGAAAGGGCGGGAAAAAAAGTTAAGGATACATAAAAAAGTAACAAATGTCCCACTAAAATATTTATTTATTATATAATATAGATATAGTTTTGACTAGCAATCTACCTGGCTGCAGGCCCCGCACGTTAATATTTGTTAAACAACTAAAAAATTTTAAAAAAAATGTAAAACCATGACACATTACAGATGAGTATTATTAAAACTCGTTTGAAAAAATCAAGCAGTTGGGTTGGGTTGGGTTGGGTTGGGTTGGGTTGTGGCTCGAGTTAGGTTTAGGGTGGAAGAGGTGGGGTACGGGTTCACTCACAGGTTCCATCAGGCTCATGGTAACACCGCCGTAACCTAGTCGGGTTGTGGCTCGGGTCATGTTTACGGTTTTGTGAAGCCTTGCGCTTTCAGGTGTGTTGCTTGTCATGGAATTGGACCGTTGTATAATTCAAATTCGAATATTGAGTTTGAATATCACAATTCGAATTTGATTCGAAAACTGAATTCGGAATTTGAATTTGATTTGAAAACTGAGTTCGGAATTCGATTCAGATACTAACCCAATTCGATAACTTGAAAACTGAATTCGAGTTTGATTCGTATCAATTTCAGATATTTAAAGTCCTGTAGGAATAAGGAAGAAGGCGTTGTTATTATTTTTTATTTTTTACTTTTAAATTATTAACTAATGTTATAAAACAAGATAAAAGAAATTTCATTACTCTCAATTAGAAGTGTCAGTGGACTTTACAACCGAAAAGTTCTCCCCCCAACTTTGGCCAAATGGCATAACTCACCCCTCCACTTTGTAAAGTTTAACCTTGACCCCTCAAGTTTTTAAGTTTCGAGTTTACCCCTTAGTATATATAATCTGATTTTTCCTCAATAACTTTTGCGTTTGTGTGTTTTTTTTTTGTTAACATCCCGGTGTAAATTTTCTTAAAAACATAGTCGTATCCAAAATAAAGTACTTTTTAGGTATCGTGAGTTATATCGACTGACAACCGTGAAGAATAAGACCGATACCGACTGAAAAACCTCGGTATCATTATCTAACTGTATTTTATCTATCTCTCGACCTTCATAACCGAGTCGCCATAATTGCATATGTTTCTTTTTATGCTTAGCCACGTTAATGTGATCGCCTCAAGCTGAACAAAATTTATTTAAACATATTTCTTTTTACACTTAAACTCGTTAATGACACCGTCTTATTTGTTTAAGGTCCGGTTCCATCGCAGAACGTGGTATACAATTTCTTGTAAAAGGTTAAAAAGCAGTTTGATCAATTAGAGGACTTTCGATAAAGAAATCTATTACAGCTAAGACGGTAATGGCCTCACCGAGTCTTCTCAGGAATTATAGTAAATTACACGAAAGGTCCATGTGGTTTGTTATTATTTTGGATTTGCTCCACAATTATGAAAAACTACATGTTTTCTCCACGTGGTATGACAAATGATAACATAAAGTGATGTCCGTTAACTTTTCTTTCAATCTTTTAAAAAATGACTAAAATACTATTATAAAAAAAACCTTGGACCATCACTTTTCACTTCTGTCTTCTTCATTTTATTACCCACACCCTACCCCCACCCCCACCTCCACCTCTTCATCACTTTATTACCCAACCAACAAATCTGTTCATCTCCATTGCTGTCATTTAGACATTGCTTTCAAATTACAAACTCAGATTCAAGAAATAGTGTTTTTCATAATAAAAAAAGACGAAATTGGTGATCAAAGACGGGAATTGGAACCCGCCGGAGAAGACGACTTATTATTAAGCTATCGATCACACACAACAAAATACGCCTGCCGTTGCTCAGCTTCATCAATCTCCGGTTACCAAACATCACCTGTAAAAAACTCGTCGATTTCACCGGTTTGTCCCTCCGATCAAAGCTAGTTAACCTAGATTTACTATCTAACCGACACGCCATTCCCTGTGCTGGCGGCGATGGCGGTAGTTCTGGTGTCGGTCACGGCAGCAGAGGAGGTGACGGTGGTGGTGGTGAGTGGTACCGCGGCGGAAAATCCAGTGAGTGCAAATGTGTTTGGTGACATTGAAACTCGTCGGAATTTCGGTTTAAACGTGGTGATAGACTCGTCGGAGATGATGGCGGTGGCGATTCAAACCGGGAGGCGACAATGAAGGAATAAACGTGGGGTGGGTTTTAGGGTTCTTAATTTTCTTTCGTGTAAATAAAGATTTATTTTTTTATTTTTTAACTAATGGTATTTTGGTATTTTTTAAAAATTTGACAGTAAGCTTAACAGACATCACTTCCAGGGCCTTTTTTGTTACCATTTGTAATACATAGGGGGAAAACATGTATTTTCTCATATTTAGAAAGCAAATCCAAAATAATTACAAAGCAGATGGACCTTTCATGTAATTTACTCCAGGAATTGATGCAACTCACTCAGTACCTGTAGCTTTGCTACTGAAAGTCAGAAACTGAGATACTACTTTCGATATAGCAGTCAGAGGATGAGGGAGGCAAATGGTGAGTCCGGTGGGATATGAATTATGATGGAACCTATTGAAACACTTCGCCGCCTGCGTGTATGTGCAGGGGCGGACTTAGTAAGGCCGGGAGGGGTTTCGAAATTGTAGTAGAAAGTTATATAAAAAGCCTTGGGTGAACCCGTTCAAAAAATATATAGTGAACCTCTTAAAAGGTTGAAAACTGATCAAGATCAAATTTTAAGATGTAAATTTAAAGTAAAATGAGTTGCTACCATTGATGGTGCTGGATATGAGTTTGCAGGGAGGGGAGAAAGAAGGGAGATGGAGATGGAGATGGAGATGGAGATAAATTGAAATGTTGTTGTGGCCTGTGAGCTTTGTTTTAAAATTAAAAGTATATTAAAATACCTCGTAAAAAGAAGAAACTTAATATTAAATAATAGGTCCTTTTTTACCTTTCAAAAAAGTTGTTAGAATAGTTACAGAGCTACCTATACATTGAAAAGACATAATATTTATTTAATTACTTTGTAGTTTGTATCTTGTTGTTTTATTACTTTAATTTAAAATTATAAACATGTTTAGCATTTATTTTATGTCATACTTTTAGAGAATTTTTTACTAAAATGGTGTTTTTTGAGATTATTATTTCACAAATGGTGTTATTTTTTTTTTTATTTCACAAATGGTGTTTCTTAGTTTGCTAACCACAGATTGTTGATTTTGGTGGGTATTCGTGGTTGGGAACCACGAATTGGTACAAACTTCATTTCCCAACCATGAATTGATGTAAAACCCCATTTCTTAACCACGAATTGATGTAAAACCCCATTTCCCAACCACGAATTGATGTAAAACCCCATTTTCCAACCACGAATTGGTTCGAACCCCACCTCCCAACCACGAATTGATGTAAAACCCCACTTCCCAACCACGAATTGATTCAAACCCCACCTCCCAACCATGAATTGATGTCATTTTAACTTACCAATTGGTGTTGGTAAGTTAAAATGACATCGGTGGGGTTTAAACCAATTCGTGGTTGGAAAGTGGGGGTTTACATCAATTCGTGGTTGGGAGGTGGGGTTTGAACCAATTCGTGGTTGGGAGATGGGATTTGAACCAATTCGTGGTTGAGAAATTGAGTTTGTACCAATTCGTGGTTCCCAACCACGAATAACCACCAAAATCAACAATCCGTGGTTAGCAAACTAGGAAACACCATTTGTGAAATAAAAAAAAAATAACACCACTTGTGAAATAATAATCTCAAATAACACCATTTCAGAAAAAAAAACCTACTTTTAGATGATATTTATTTTTATGATTCACTATTTTATATAAAATCTTTTATATCAGTTATGAAGGACATTTTGATCATATACAAACAAAATCTTAGTCATTTTCTCTCAATTTATCCTAAAAAAACATACAATTTCTCTCAATTTATCCTCAAAATTGGACCCGAATAACGCTAACCCTTTTTGTTGTTTTTTTCGCCTCCCACTCAATACTACCAAAACCAACAACAATAAGCGGGTCTGACCCAATAATTCACCATTTGGAACTAACATCTCCTATCCAACAACCGTCTTCAACCCAACCATGATATCAACCACAATTCAAGTCACCACCCGAGTCCCAAACCGTACCCGAGACTCATACATACCCAAACCGCGCTAAAAAAGAGGGAAACACAAGATCATTTGGTTTCGACCGTCCCTAAAAAGTGGATGCCCATGGAAAAGAAGAAACCTTAGCGCGATGCTCAAAAGTTAGACAAATTTAGCATTAAATACGACGATATCGAAAAAAATTCAAACTTAGGGAGGAATCGAACAAACAGGAGAATCTAAAGTTGTTTATTGTTAAAAATCAACCACCTTTTTTGTGAGAAGCTTGAAGACGTCCTAGCTTTACAAGCGAAGATTCCGTCACGTCTTAGGATAAAATGATTTTTATATTTTTTATGTTATGTTTTTAAGATTTTATGTAATGTTTTTAATTTTTAACTATTAACATAAACTTAACAGATTTTATAGAAGTTAATGTTACTACCTAAAAATATTAAAAATTATAAAATACATATCTTAAACATATAAAGTTTTTTAAAGTTAGCTCTTAAAAGTGTTAGTTTTGCTACACTAAATTAACTATTTGTGAAATTAATTATAAAATTTTAACCTTTTTTTAATAACAATTTTTTACATCTAAATACCACCAAACCTTATACTTGTAAGGAATCAAATCCACACCACTTTTGTAACAGACAAGCACCAATACTCGACCACTAAGTCAGTTATAAGAGCATGCACGACGCTGAAATCTGGTTGAATAGGTGGACACAAAATTTCCGGATGTGGCATTGGAAGACCATGTTTGGTTGGTGTTTGTTAACGCGTTCGAATTTGCGAACCCTTTCGGACACAATATGGTAGGCCACACCCTCTCTCATATATCAATATCTAATAATTTATTTATATGAAAAAATGGGTTTTAAAATAAAATTTATTTTTGAAATAAAAATTAGTGTTTTTAAAAGATAAATGAAAATCTGATTTATTATTGTTTGTGTTTTTAGTTTTTTTACCATCCACAATGCTCCAAGTCATATTGTGAATCCTTATTATAATAAATCACTATCTCTAGGTGTCACATGTCCTCTTTTTATGAGGTCAATTATCTTTTTTCCCATCCAAACTGGGTCAACAAATTAATTAGCCATTTAACTTTGTGTCCGGTCAATTAATTGAGAAATTATAGTGGCCCAAAAAGGTAACCACATATATCAAACGCTAAATCTACGAATCCTGAATTCGAAATTCAAAAAAATTAGATAAACAAATCTCAACACATCAAAGTATTTAAATCTTATGTTGTGTTCCCAAGATTACTCAAGTGAAGAAAAGAAAAAAAAAGATTTCTTTCTTATCTTTTCTTTTCTCTTATTTTCTTTTCTTTTCTTTCAAAATCTTTTCAATTTGAAAGGATGAAAATAAATCTTCTTTTTCATTCATTTTCTTCCATTTCTCTCCTTAAAAAAAACTAGGGAACACCATTTCTTCCATTTTTTTTCTTTTCCCCCCTTAAAAAAAAACTCTGAAATATGAGTTTATTTTCCCTTACTTTCTTTTCCCTCTTTAAATGAGACTCGGGAACACAGCGTTAATGCATTAGTTTTTTTTTGGGGTTTTTACTATATTTCTTGTATTTGGGGAGTTGGAGTTTATAAATTTTGTTTTTTCACCGTTCACACCGCGTGTACTACACGAGTTTTAAGCTAGTTTATGTAATATAATATTATATTTTGTTTTAAATCTCTGTATCATTAACCTTTTTAAATCCGCTTGGAAGATGGGGCACACGTGGACTTCAGTTGGTGACTTAGTACTTGTAAGCAGCTATGCTTACGTGGATAGTTGTTACTGGATAAAGTCTTGGTAACGGCGGAATATCGATCGGACGGACGAAGAAGTACGACGGTTGCGTCATTGGCGAGATGGGACACGTGGCGAGAATTGAAGAAAGGCACCGTTTGAGAAACGAATCCAGTCAAACACCTTATCTCCTCTTGCTTGTCCTATCTTCCAACCTAACCTCCTCAAAAATATGCTTAAATTTTTTTTTTTTTGATTTATAGTTTGATGCGTAAAATGTTTACTCAATAACTTTGAAATTTTAATAAATATTTTCAATACTTTTTCTTTGCGAGCCCAAAGTAATAATTGTTAATTCAATCTTTGGATTAATAGTCATATTTTCATTTGATATTTTTATTAATAAATATATTTAGTTTGGTTATTTTATTATTTTATATGTAATTTCTTAATAAAAAGAAATAATTTAAAAATAAGAAGTAGGTTGTTATTAGTTACTAGATTATATATCTATGTATTACATGTAGTTGTTTAATAGAAAAATGAAATTACAGTAATGTGTAAGAAAATTTAAAATAATGTATAAACCAAGAAATAAAATTCTTTGTATTCTTAATTAAGTAATAATTAGAATTCAAATATAATAATATCTTTTTTGAAAAATAAAAACATCAACATAATTAAATTCAAATTTACTTAAGATAGAAAAAATTAGAAGATTTTGATGAGAAAAAAATATGATGATGACATGTGACATTATTGAAATAATTTATTATTCAGGATTTGTCACCTTTACTACTCGAACCTGTAACTTTTTAATTGGGATGAAGTTATCGCTTTAACTCCTATCTATTTATCACTACACCTAACTTTATTATTGGTGATCAACATATTTTATATATCTTTAATGTGTACAACTTTATGTCGTTATCTTATATATGCTACTTGTATGTGTAATAATACTAAAGAATTATAAGTTAAAAAATTGAAGAAATGTTGAATTAGTACTGTAGAAGAATTACAAAATATTCTTAATCTAAATAAGGCTCGATTAATATGATATTTTATCTAATGTCATTAGAGAATTTCATTCTAGAATACATACTAATGTCTCTTATTACTTTTCAATCTAAATTTCTTTAAATCTACATTTTAAAGTAATTAAATAGTAGACTCAAAACTATTAGCATTAGATGCAGTCTTGTATTATTATCATTATTTATTAGTCCTAAATAGAGTAGGCCTATTGTATTCCAGCAATTGTAATGAGGAATGACAATCAGAATTTGATTCATTCAACTCCCGAAACTTTCATGGTATCAGAGCCTCTTCTGATCACCACCTGACCTGTCGGAATTCTCTCTGCCATCGACTGCCTTTCCCATATGTTCATCAGAATTTGATGCAGTCTTGTATTATTATCATTATTTATTAGTCCTAAATAGAGTAGGCCTATTGTATTCCAGCAATTGTAATGAGGAATGGCAATAAGAATTTGATTCATTCAACTCCCGAAACTTTCATGGTATCAGAGCCTCTTCTGATCACCACCTGACCTGTCGGAATTCTCTCTGCCATCGACTGCCTTTCCCATATGTTCATCAGCGGCCTGCTTCTGATCCCATCTCTCTCCTGCCATGGATTCCAAGCACATTCATTCAGCCTTGATAGTAACCAACATCAGGAACTTCATTCCAATAACCCTCGAAATGGAGAGTGGTCAATACACGTCTTGGGCAAAACTGTTCAAGATCCATTGTCGTGCCTTTCAAGTCCTTGATCACATCACTCCCAAAGCCGCCGACCTTTCCTCTTCTTCTGGTTCTCCCAGACCTTGCGATACAGAATTATGGGCTCGTTTAGATGCCATTGTCATCCAGTGGATCTACAGCACTATCTCTAATGACCTCCTTCACACAATCCTCAAACCTGATTCCTCCACGGCACAGGCATGGACGACTCTTTCCAATATTTTTCAGGATAATCAGAATCAGCGTGCCGTATATCTGGAACACAAGTTTGTTACTACAAAACTTGAGACCTTTCCAAATTGCTCCGCCTATTGTCAAGCCTTGAAGATGCTATCCGACCAACTTTCCAATGTTGGTGCCCCTGTTACCAATCAAAGGTTAGTTTTACAATTGATTGCAGGTCTGACTGAATCCTACGAAGGTATTGCAATGATGATTCAGCAAACCAATCCCGTGCAAGAATTTTATGAGGCAAGATCTAAACTGATCTTAGAAGAAACCCAAAAAATCAATAAGGCAGCCACCTCTGGCACTGCACTAACTGTGCAAACAGCCCGCCCTACTGACTTCCAACGACATCAGCACCCAAACCAGGCCCTAGACTACGCTCCCTCTTCCCGTGGCCGTGCAGAGGTCGAGGCAGGGGACGGGGCAGACACAACAGGGGTCGTAATGGGGGATATTCCAGCACTACTCATCCGTCCTGGACTCCTCATCAGGCCGGTACTTGGGCCCCTCAACATCAGCAGTGGACAGGTTACTCAAAGCCTCCACCTCCCTTGGTTTGGACTCCCTAACAGCCCGGTTACCAGACTTGGACTTCCTCCCCACCCTGACCTTATCCAACAGCCCTGCAGAAACAGTCCTCTACATCCGGCCAGCCTACTGCTCCGGGACTTTTTGGCCCACGACCAAATCAGGCTTATGCAGCCTCTGAATCCAGCTTTACTCCCACTGATTTAGAGCAGGCTTTCCACACCATGTTTGTCACACCCCCGGATCAGAATTGGTATATGGACACAGGTGCTACCTCTCACATGACCAACAATCAAGGTACGTTCTCCTCTTATGTCAATAAGGGTATTTTTCGGAACGTAATTGTATGTAATGGCGCTCCAATTCCAATCCATGGAACCGGTAACCAGATACCCCCCTTCCCACCTTTACATTTATATAATGTCCTCCACGTTCCAAATATTATTAAAAATTTGCTCTTTGTTCGTCGACTAACCACAGATAATACTATCTCTATTGAATTTAATCCTTTTGGTTTACTGTGAAGGATTTACAGACTAGAATCCCTCTCCTCAGATGTAACAGCACGGGAGACCTTTACCCGCTCAATTTCACAGCTCCTTCTGCCGTTACAAGCCCACCTGTTTTTGCTGATCTTACTCAAGATCTATGGCATCACCGTTTAGGACACCCGGAATCTCCAATTTTGTCTCATTTAAATAAACATTTGTCTTTATCTTTTCGCAATGTAAACAATTCGGTTGTTTGCAAATCTTGCATTTTGGGCAAACATGTTAAATTACCTTTTGTTTCTTCTACTTCTGTTACTTGTTCTCCATTTGATATTATTCACAGCGATCTTTGGACCTCCCCCGTCCTAAGTTTAGAAGGTCATAAATATTACTTAGTGTTTTTAGATGATTACTCTAATTTCCTATGGACATACCCCTTAGCTACCAAATCCCAAGTCTTATACATACTCAATTCAATACCAAAATAAAATCCCTTCAGTGTGATAATGGCAAGGAATATGACAATAATTCTTTCAAGCAGTTTTGTGACTCACATGGCATGGTGCTTCGTTTCTCATGTCCGTACACATCTTCCCAAAATGGCAAATCTGAAAGAAAAATACGTTCCATTAACAATGTTCTTCGGACACTCCTAGCCCATTCATCCGTCCCCTTAAACTTTTGGCACCATGCCTTATCCCTTACCACTTACTTACTCAACATTCTACCTAGTAAAATCCTCTCTTTTTCCACTCCCACTTTCCGTTTATATACTCGCCACCCTTCATACTCTCATCTTCGGGTCTTTGGTTGCTTATGCTATCCTCTCATACCCTCCACCACCATACAAAAACTTCAACACCGATCCTACCCGTGTGTTTTTCTGGGTTATCCGTCCACCCATCGTGGATATAAATGTTACGACATTTCCACCGGTAAAATCTCTATCTCCCGACATGTTATTTTTGACGAAACAGTTTTTCCTTTTAAAAAATTTCACATCACTCCTCCTACATATGATGTTTTCACCTCTGATCCTCACCCTCCATTTGGTTTGCTCAACCCCCCTCCCCTACCACACCTCCGCCCCCACCTCCAGCTGCTACCAACACAAGCCCTCCCCAAACACCTCCCACTACCTATCCTATCACTTACTCTCGACGTCCAAAACAAACCCAGCTTGCCCCCTCTTACTCCTCCTGTCAGCACTGCTGTTCTAGACCCACCATAGCCTACCAACATATCACAGCCCACAAACCAGCCCGATCCCCCTGCCCGCACCATTCACACACGTAGTATGTCGGGCATTTCCAAACTAAGGCAACCCTTCTTTAACCTCCACACTTCCACCACTGTTTCCCCACTTCCTCGCAACCCCACCGAAGCCCTAGCCAACCTGGATTGGAAAAACGCCATGCTCGATGAGTTCCGTGCTCTTATCGATAATAAGACATGGGAATTGGTACCTAAACATCCTAATATGAACACCGTGAGAAGCATGTGGATTTTTCGCCATAAGACACGCTCGAATGGCTCCTTAGAAAGGTATAAGGCACGTTTGGTATGTGATGGACGCTCACAACAGATTGGTGTGGATTGTGGTGAGACTTTTAGCCCCGTGGTCAAACCGGCCACAATTCGAACCGTTCTAAGCATTACGGTTTCAAACTCTTGGCCTATTCATCATTTGGATTTGAAAAATGCCTTTCTTCACGGCAAATTGGATGAAAAAATGTATATGCATCAACCCATGGGATTTCTGGATACCCGTTATCCTGATTATGTTTGTCTATTAAAGAATTCGCTCTACGGTCTCAAGCAAGCACCACATGCATGGTATCAACGCTTTGCTGAGTATGCATCTTCTATGGGATTTTGACATAGCCAGTGTGACCACTCTTTATTTGTATATCGCCATGGTAATGACACAGCCTACATTCTTCTCTATGTAGATGATATTTTGTTGGTTACGTCTTCTAATGTCTTACGCCATCGCTTCATGGGACTTTTGGATAATGAATTTTCCATGAAGGACCTTGGACCTATCAGTTATTTTCTGGGGGTTGCAGTCACACGCCTGCAAAATCACATCCTATTCTTGAGCCAACAGAAGTATGCCTCGGATATTCTCTATCGGGCCAGGATGACAACTTGCAACCCTGTCATCACTCCAGTCGACACCAACCACAAAATAAGCTCCGCAAATGGTACTTTACTTGAAAATCCAACGGAATATCGTCAATTATGTGGTGCTTTGCAGTACTTAACTTTCACAAGACCCGATATAAGTTATGCCGTCCAACAAGTGTGTATGCACATGCACGCCCCACGCTCAACACATATGCATGCTCTTAAACGCATTCTGCGTTATATTCACGGCTCCATCACCTACGGGCTTACCATTACCAGCTCGGACACTCGCTCGCTCATTTCCTACACTGACGCCGGTTGCCCAGATACCAAGATATCTACCTCCGGTTACTATGTTTATATGGGGGGACAATCTTATTTCCTGGTCCTCAATAAGACAGCCTACCTTGTCACAGTCAAATGCTGAGGCGGAATATCGGGGTGTTGCAAATGTCGTTTCTGAAACTTGTTGGGTGCGAAATTTATTATGTGAGCTTTGCCAATCTCCATCCAAGGCCACCCTTGTTTATTGTGATAATGTCAGTGCCGTGTACCTATCAACTAATCCGGTCCAGCACCAACGAACAAAGCACATTGAGTAGACATTCATTTTGTACGGGAAAAAGTGTCTAAAGGCCAAGTTAGGGTTCTCCACATCCCTTCACGCTTCCAGATTGCCGACATTTTCACAAAGGGCCTTCCACGACTTCTATTTGAAGACTTTCGATCCAGTCTCAACATTCGGTCTCCTCCTGTTTCGACTGCGGGGGTGTATTAACATTAGATGTAGTCTTGTATTATTATCATTATTTATTAGTCATAAATAGAGTAGTCCTATTGTATTCCTGTATATTCCAGCAATTGTAATGAGGAATGACAATCAGAATTTGATTCATTTAACTCCCAAAACCTTCAAAAACAATCAAATTTTCTTTTGAATAAATAGTTACCAACGTTCAATTTCTAGAAGTTGTTCCTTGTGACTTCAATTCACGTGCATTTTACCAGCACTATACTACTACTATTTCGGTATACTCGTATATAAGTTAATTAGGTTATGTACCCGTGTATTACACGGTATGTACGTAATAAATATATAAACAAAAAAAAGTTATAACAGAACATTTCTTTCTTTATTAAATAAGCAAATACTAAAATGACATCATAATTCATAAAAATAGAAAATCAAAAATCTCTAAATATTTCTACTCTACTCTTGATACGCTACGTACAACTGTCCATAGGTCACGTACTTGTGCTCAAACAGAGTAGCATGGTTACATTCGATATTCAATTTGAATTCTTCTACAGGGATTAAAAATACAATTCAGAAAAATCAGAACATGTTTTATTGACAACTATTGCAATTGATTTTATAATACAATATTCTAGTTCTAGTCACAATCTTTAATGCTTTTGCAATTCATTTACTTCATTTTAAACTTTCAATATTTCTTTGTATCTTTTATGGTTATGAAATAAAATCTAAAAACATTTACCTATAACTCTATATTTTCGTAAGAACTTAGCTGCTATGAGTTAGCTGATTACTGAAACCAAGTACTTAAAAATTTGGAAGACACGATTGTAGTTAAGAAATGATCATCCTCTTCACCAGAACTATCATCATCAACAACAATTACATCTTTTTCTAAGTGGTCTTCATCATCTTTAATAGGTTCTTCATCAGGTAGTACCATCTGAAGTCCATCTGAATTGAGAACAGTCATATTAAAGTGAGAATCACCAACAACTTCAAACATAAGCAAATTGACAAACGTCGTATGTTGCATCACTTTTGTCCATCTCTCGATGAAATAGTAACCGTCTCCAATCCTTTGTATATTAGTTTAATGTGCCAACTTATTCTTTAATAATCTAAAATGGCTAATCATAACCTTGACATACATACAAATATGTTGCTTTGGTTCTGTTGACAGTTTATGAATCCGACTTTTAACTTTCATTAAATAAATTAAGTTCAATAATCAATATCCCACTAAGAAATTAAATTGCTGAGTTGTTATAACTATATATGATACCACATGGAACTTGTATTTAAGTTGTTCCTCCAAAGCGCTCGAAATCATCTTACTAAGCAACTTGATAGAATCCTATTTATCATGATTCAATTATAATTTATAAACATTTTTGCTTGACCAACAAAAAAGTTATGAAAAGTGAAGACATGAAGAACGCAGTAGTTACCGTATTTCCGTTACAAAAAGAAGACAGGAACTTGCCATCTAAGTTCTCTTTTGCATCAACCATACATTGAGCTAAGGCCTTGACAATTAAATCTACAAGGTAAGTATCAAAGTGATAATAAAATCATTCATGGATCCAAGACTCATATGAAGTTTACTGAAGAACCACAAATTATGCATTTAGCCACTAAATCATATTTTCATATAGATAAGATAAAGTAAGAATCTGCAAACATTTTGACATTTTCCCTATCATAACATCTTAAAATCATATTATCAAGAATATGCAAGAACACTTCCAAGAATCATTCAAAAAAACATATCAAAATAGTGAATTTCCTAAAAACTGCACATTAAAAAACATTCTGTATTAGTTATATAGAAAATAGAAGATGAAAAGTGCATTTTACATATAGTTATTTGATAAAGTGGTTACTTTCTCAAGCGCTCGTTATACACTTAAATTCAATATTTCTGACCATACAAAAATGTTAAAGTGTTAACAGCAGAATATGAAAATTATGCTACAAAGTAAAATATTTAAAAAAAAAAATAAACATGAAAGTGTGCAACAAACAAAACGTGTATAAAAAATTGTAATACAAATGCATTTGAATCCATGTAGTATGTGTTCAAATATCCATATCGTTATTACGTGATATGTTATATTTCCTTTGCAAGCCTAATTTCATGTCTAATCATTCAAAGATGCAGCGACTTAAAAAAAATAGAAACCGTAACTGAATAAACAAATTAACATAATAAAGAAAATCGTATAATTTAACAACTTCCAAATGTGATGTGCATAGAAAATTTAAGGTATTTGCAAGAAGAAAATTTAAGGTGTTTGTAATAAGAAAATTTAAGGTATTTGAGGTATGTGTAATAAACAGGTCTATAACAACCAAGTTTTTTAAATGAAACTATTTAGGAGGTTTTATGAATTAGAAATACACTTTGAGAGATTTTCTACCCATTTGACTCCTTATCAGCTAAATTTTTAAAATTTTACCCATTAGAAATTAAACACATCCCAAATCGACCAATTTGAAAATAAATGGGTCCAAATTCGAACGATGTCTCATACAAAGCTTATCATGAATAAAAAATAAGTGTCCCTCTAGGTAAGAGAGCAAGGTGGATCAGAATCTGAAGTGCATTAATGTAATTCTTTTTTCTAGGAGTCCAATCAAAGCATTCCATTGTTAGGTAAGTAGGAAAAAAAATCACTTCATTAGCGGTGGCGGATCCAGGATATTTTTCTAGAGGGTTCACTTTTTTTTTATATTCCAATTTCATAGGGACGGATATAAAAACATTCGGTTTCGTTCGATTGTTCGGGTCGGGTAAGGTTCATCACATAATAAAAATACAATACACTAATAAAAAAACATCATCTCTATATAATAATATTTTTCCAGTTATATAAATATTTAGAAAAGAGCCCAAACAAACTTATAAATATTTACAAAGTAAATACTCTATAATATTTCTTATACCTTCATATTAGATGAATAGATACTCAATAATTGTAATTATTTGTATCCATATTTAATTTAGCAATCTCTTTAATTAAAGGAGTAATCCGTGTAAAAATTAATTATTTTTTATATATAGAATCCTAAACCTCTATCATTGGTGAGGTTGATTTACCATATCATCTTTTTTCTTTTGAAACAACTATTTTCTCAAAGAGGGTTGAAAAATACGGGCAATAACATGAGCGATGAAATCAACATATACGACTTCAAGTATCTCTACTTTTCTTTTCTTAAAATCGGATCTTAATAAGTTTTTAACCTTTTTAAGGGGTTCACCCTATAATTTTTAAAGGGTTCACCGCGGTTTTTTTATATGGCTTTCTACTACGATTTCTAAACTCGGGGGGTTCCGGTGAACCCCTTCGGCACTATGTAGATCCGCCAATGTTCATTATGTTAACCTAATTCAGATTCAGGTAACTACAAATAAATTACATTAATAAATTTCTTTGTTTCATATGTGACTTTTTGTTATACTTTCTGTCATATTTTTTTAATTAAATAGTTTCTGTTTTAGATTTGCAAATTTTATGATTGCATTGTCTTCTTATAATGCCCATTTATTATGTGTTTTGAGTGTTTATAATTGGCTTTATTTTTGCTTCTAGGCAGGGTTTTATTTATAGGATAACGCCTAGGTATGGATCTGTGGAATCGAACTTGACATTCCCAAAAATTTCGTACTTGTGTTCCCTACGCAGCTATATGCAATATCAACATGAATCACAACTACAAATGAAAACAGAAGACGCAAAGAAAGAGCTTAAACACATACCGATTAAGAATAGAAGTAAGAAGTGATAACGTAGAACGTCAGAAAGGAAACGGGTGCAGTACCAAAATCTGAGAACCTACACAATGATCATAAACATAAAACACAATTGCAAACTAAAACTGAAGACATAAACAAAAAGCAATAACCCCTAGCGATTAACAGCATTAACATTGAACGATAACTCTCAACTCCACATAGGACACAGAGGCAGAACCGACTTCACACGTGAGACCTGCGCAGAACAAAAATATAGGAACTGCAAATTAAAATTAACGCTGAAATAGCCCTAATTTTATTTTGCACACTAAATTCTTCAACTTTTAATACAATAACAAAAAGGTTCTTCTTTATAGATCAAGTCACTAAACTTAATAAAAAGGGCCTCTTGAACTTTTTTCTGTCCAATTCTGTGAGCACAATAATGAGCTTGCAAATCCTCTTGTGGATTCCTGCACAATAAGTTACAGTAAATATCATTTTCCCAAAATGAAAAATACCAAAATAATCTAGGAAAAAATATGTCTTACCAGAAGTTGGGTTGGGCTATCATCACTACATCTCTGAATATAGATGGAGCCTGACGTGTGTTTAGTAAGCCCTGCTGTATGGAGGAATCAAAAGAAAATGCAAATAGAACATATTTTAAAGCATAAAAGATAACCAGGAAAATACATAGAAAAAAAAGAAGACAAAAATATTTAGAATGCAGTGTTAGAAACAAACCTGCAGAAGGGCAGTCTTCCCACTTCCACTTCATCCAAAACTGTAGTAACTCGTAATCCATCAAATTAGGGTTTACAATGAATTTAATAAAACAACAACAAGTAACGAAAAACTGAATTATATTTCTCTTTACTCGGTAAGATCATTAGTGAAAACCATTCGTAATCCATCAAATAAGGGTTTACAACGAATCAAAACATCAAACATACAAAAAAAACATACCTATTGTGATGGATTTCATGCGATTAGGAAAACCAGTCGGAGAAGAAAGATATAGCGATTTCGTGCGATTACGATTAGGAAAAACATACAAAAAAAAAAACAAAAAGAAGATTAGTAAGTGAAGAAGAATTATGAGATTAGAATCTGATTGAAGAGTAACATACCGGTCAGTTGAAGTTGAAGCTGAAGCTTGAATCTTGAATATGAGGATGAAGATGTTAAGAGCAGCGGCAAAATTGGGAATTGAAGGGGCGAAGTAGGGTTCCAAATGGATAGGCAAAAGGGGATCCCCCGTATCAATCAATAGTCGGGTTATAAGTCGGATTAAAACCGGGTATGGTCGGTTATTTAGATCCGCGTGTAACATCATCAGAATTACCACATGGGCGGGAAAAGGGAAATTTTAGCACCTGAGAACAGGACACGTGTCCAAAAGTATTTTTATTTATTAGTATGGTAGATGGTAATTCCTAACACCAAATTATTGTAACATAAACAGGACTCGGTTATCATGTGTTCATGTTATGTTAAAGTTTGTCAAATTTATAAAATAAAATAGATCAAACTGAAAAAAACAAAATATTTATACGTTGTGGCTGTTAAACCTCGAAAGCAATCGTCTTAGAAAGTAGAAACTTTGTATAAAAAAAGACCAAAAGGATTACATAAACTCACGCGTTGCACTTAGAGCATTGATAATATTTAAGACTTTATATAAAAAAAATAAACTGCTTTATATCCGCACATTGCAGCGTAGGTGTAAACTCGTGACAAAAAACTGAAGTTTAAACGTTAAGACTCGTACGTTGCGGTGAATCTGTACGATGACAATAATGTGCGTAATGGCGCGTTTGCGAACTCAGTTACGCACGTTGTGGCAATAACACAAACGTGTTTAAGTACATAAAAGAAACGTACAAATTTGATGCAAGTCGATTTTAAAGATTGAATGCCTCGCACATTGCGGCTTAATAATTAAAAAATAAGTAAACAAAAAAAAATAACAATCTAAAAAAACAAAAAAAAACCATGATTAATAATAATAAAAAAACTAATCAAAACTAAAATAATTCTAAAAAGAAAAAAACAAAACAAAAAAAAATTATTTTAGGTAGGATCGAATCTGAGACCTATGTCAAACCCAACAAAAGAGAACCATGTTGTAACCAACCAACCAGAGAAACGATTTGATAAGTTATAGGAAAAACAAATAGAAAACAAATACAATGGTTTCTTATGTGGTTTTCCATTGTCATCGAAATTATATCTTTTAAGGGTTTGTTAATGAGTATATTTTGATAGCGTAAAAATATATATAAGAATGGAATAGAAAACTTTAGAAACAAAATGATCATCAACAATTTATGAAAAGAATGGTATAGAAAACTTCAGAAACAAAATGATCAACAACAATTTAATTGTCAAATAATTTATGACGTGTATGTAAGATTCTAAAATTAGAAATTACTATAAAGATGGTCCATTATTGGGTACTAAAAACAAAAGGGTTTGTAAGTTTTGTTGAATTTTAGGAGCATGCATACTTATCTTTATGTACGCGTACGTGATCACATTTAATATAAAACTAATTTAAAGTAGGAAACTATTTAATACGTTTATATGTAACTTTTATGTAGCGCGTTTAATAGAGGCAATAAGACTATCTGTAATACTCGGATGGGGGTGAAGAATTTTCTATGCCACGTAGTCACTGACTTCTCTCACCCTCACACTCGCCAAGTGTGTAATGGTGTAGGTGAAGGTGACCAACCCTCGAGCTCTTTCTTGCCTTCTCCACCCTCCCACTCCCGTTAACACCATCACCTTCCTCCCACCACACCACACTCACCCCCATCTGGTGCAGTGTTTCACGCCCGTGGTAGGCGAGGTAGCACCATGCCCCTCCTCTCACCCGAATACTACACACAGTCTAGAGTTAAAAAGAGATGATAAATGATAGACATACAACTGCCTTATTTATCATAATTAGGGCATGTTTGTGATTACTTTTAGAAAACAACTTTTGACTTTTTGGAAAAGTAAGTCCTCACTTACTTTTGGAAAACAACTTTTTCATCCTTTAAAAATCAATTTTCACACCTTTATTCAAATAAACTTTTGACTTATTAACTTATTCAAGAAGTTAAAAAGTCAATAAGTAGGATCCAAAAGTAATACCAAACATGCGCTTAAAACAAAATATATAAACATATTATATGATTTTGTCAGTTTTTATACTTTTATATTATACCACCTGGTGCAGTGTTTCACGCCCGTGGTAGGCGAGGTAGCACCATGCCCCTCTTCTCACCCGAGTACTACACACAGTCTAAGAGTTAAAAAGAGATGATAAATGATAGACATACAAATGTCTTATTTATCATAATTAGGGCATGTTTGTGATTACTTTTGAATAAAAAACTTTTGACTTTTTGAAAAAGCAAGTCCTCGCTTACTTTTGGAAAACAAGTTTTCCATCCTTTAAAAATCAACTTTTACACCTTTATTCAAATAAACTTTTAACTTATTGACTTATTCAAGAAGTTAAAAAGTCAATAAGTAGGATCCAAAAGTAATACCAAACATGCCCTTAAAACAAAATATATAAACATATTATACGATTTTGTCAGTTTTTATACTTTTATATTTAAAACTGGTTATGCATTACTGATATACACACACACACATCTTTTAATACTAATAAAATAATACTTTTTGGTGTTACTTGGCAACTTCTTATAGCATTGTTTCCGTCCAAATCTCTATCATGTATAATTATTATTAATATTAAAAATATTAAATTAATATTAATACTAATACTAATTATAACTATTACTAATACTATATACTAATCAATAATAATAATACTAATTACTAAAATATTTGACTCCAATGATTTGAATACATTTTCTACCGTTTCAAGCTGTGTTTAATTAATGACTCTTTTATTTATTTAATTAATAAACACTATTATAACTTCTTATATAATTATAGTAGGTTAAAATCTCGTGTATTACACGGGTTGAATAAATAAAATGTTATATACTTAATAATAAAAATTTTATATATTAAAAAACCCGTGTAATATACGAGTTGAATAAACCGGTATATTACATCAGTTGAACTATTTATAATTAAATAATAAGTATCTGTAATTATATTTATATTAAAAATCTAAAAATAATTTTTTTATATCATTATTCAATATGAGAGAGAAAGATAGCAAAAAAAATGATACAAATTAACCAGAAAGTGACACGTGTTCATAGAATTTTATTTATTAATATAAATATTATTATTTGATATTATTATTTAATATGAGAGAGAAACATAAAAAAAATAATATTTAATAGGAAAGAGAAACGAAAAAATAAATATGAGAAGTAACCAGAGATTGACACGTGTCCCATGTGATTTTCCTTTATTATATAGTATAGATTTAGCTTTAAATCTTTAAATTTAAATTTAAACTAAAATACTGAGATATTTTCAAGTGTCAAATGTCTTAATATATTAGGAAGGCGATATTTATAAAATTTTATAAATAAAAGTAAACATCTTATTATGTTATCAAAGACTTCTAAAAATATCATATTTAATATTAACAATCAAAATTGATTATTTATTACAAATAATAAAAAAACAAGTTATGATTCCTAAAATATTGATCAAAAAAGTGGTTTATGTAATGGGACGAGACTACAAGTTATATCATTGAGAAATCGTGTTATCGAGGCATAGATAATATCCGGAAGTAATATTGGTAACCGTACTTTTATCCCCAGAATAACTTTGATGCCTTCAGACAAGAGGATTCCTTTTAAGTTTCAAAGAAGATAATTTTCATTGGATGTGCTCAGTTGTATGTCGTCTTATCCGGAGTTAAAGGTAGAAATGGGGTCAAACTTTTAATATTAGATAAAGATGAAAAACTTAGAAACCAAACAACAAATGTTGTATACAAAGAAGTATTTGTAGATTTTTAATTGCCAATTAACGTTCTTTTTTTGTTGTGTACAAGTGCGTTTTGTACCATTTGATATCAATCATTAATAAGTTCTTTTTTACGTCTTTTACGTGTTGGAGTATTGATTTTCACCCGTATAGAACACGGGTCATTAACCTAGTGCATATATATATATATATATATGGTTAGGTTCATGTGAAAACTTATTTTCACAAGAAAACTGGAAAACGCCCTCCCCTCAAATTTTAAACCTTAATAACGTTTTCATACGTTATTATTATTTTCTAGTTAACCTTAAAACTAGAAAACTCCCCTTTATATGTATATAGGAAAAAGTTCAAATAAAAAAGATTTTAAACTAAAAAGAGTGAGAAGGATTTAGGGTATTATATATACATTTGTAATTGTTGAGATCAAATTATAGAAGAAAAAGTTGTTGGAAAGTATTTTAGTCATGACCACTTTGTTGACTTTTTTTATCAAGTCCCCCTCCCCCCCCCCCTTTTAAATGTTCATAAATTTTACATATGACATTATTTATAAAAAAAATTACACCATGAAAACAAACGTTTTTTATCTTTAAAATGAGTATAGTGTCGTTATATACAAAAACAAAAAAAATACGTTTTCTAGCTCATTGTGATAAATACTCGTCATTGTATTTTAATGTCAGGTAATTGTGTCAAATATTTTTTACCATGGTGTTTAATGTCAAATATTTTTCTAATGTCAGGTTATTGTGGCAAATATTTTTTATAACCGTGTTATATATAATATATAAAAAACAGTGACAAAAATAACACGCAATTATCTAAAACGTAAGACACAGTGATGAAAACGATTGTTTTTTATGTTTAAAACGAATATAGTGTCGTTATATATAAAAACGAAAAAAAAATTACGTTTTCCAGGTCATTGTGATTATTGCTCGTTATTGTGTCTAATGTCAAGTTATTGTGTCAAATATTTTTCAGCATTATGTCTAATGTCAAATATTTTTCTAATGTCATGTCATTATGTTTAATGTCAGGTCATTGTGTCAATTTTTTCATATTTCTGTGTTATATATAATACATAAAAATAGTGACAAATAACACGAAATTATCTAAAACGTAAAACACAATGATGAATATATATAACATAATCATGAAAAATATTTGACACATGACCTGACAATAGACACAATGACCAGGCCTGATATTAGACGCAATAACCTGCTCGACTCAACCGTGATAGTGCGATTGCTAACACTGTTCCACACAAGACTATTTTGCGGAGCTGTGCATCTACAAGCCTCGAAACTCTGGTGATGAAATATATTCCGAATATGCTACAATTGTCAAATCACTTATGTGTCCCGGAGGTATTAAGCATGCTACATATAAAGCAACTCCTGACACAACAAGAAAGATGACGAACGACCGTTTGGTCTCTTGAATATTAAGTGGCATATCGTGTACCGGCTAGCATGATCTAGGTCTCAAAATCAAATAAGGAATATATTGTATACTTGCGTAATTTTCCATAATATGATTCTAGAGGACGGAGAAGTGACAGTGTCAATACAATTCAAATGAAGTGAAGACAATGCTCTTAGAACATTCAGAAGATGAAAAGCGAATATACCAGATGACGTGACGTACATATGACAAAAAAATACCCTCACTCTATCCTTACTCATTTGGGTATACCCCATACCCTAAGAGCAACCGGTGTGGGCGTGAAATAGGGTGTGAATGGCGTGGAAGACATGAAACACCACCATATTTTCATACAGGTATACCCTATCATGTGAAAGTGATAAAAAACTTCATATATTTTCACATGATGTTTTCACATTAGTATAGCCTATGACCTAATTTAAACTTTTAATAAATACACCAGTAAAATTTAAACGTATGAATAGTATGCTAGAGAGAGATCCAAAATGCATTTAAGTTAATTTGAAATTTACAAAGAAAAAGCCAAGTAAAATGGCATAGCATTCCATGTGGATGGCCATAATACCATGGTATAATTTTTTTTGACAAGTTTGAGACCTTTCCTGTAAGAATACCATGGTATAATAAGTTGCAGAAAGAGAATTGAGCTGCTTCCGTCAACATTTAGAAAAAAGAACTGAACCACCGCTTCCTAACCACCATTCACCACCCGACGCATGTTTTCTTGCGTATAATCCCAACACCATAAATACCGGACAACACTAAAACCTACAACCAGCCCCTGGTTTTCCCTCTGCTTTTCTCTCTCTCTCAACCAAGCAAAGAATTCTGCATCTTATCTTCAACAACTTGAAAATCAAGATCAAGTCATTTTCTCACAAATCAACAATCTTAGTTTCTCCGGTTTTTCCTCATTTTCTCCGGTTGTTTTTTAGGTTGTTTTTTATTAGTTTAAGGTTAATCTAAAAAAAAGATTGTATATGGATAGTACAAAGAAGCAAGTTGGAAGTACAATTGGTTTTTAAGGTTTAATCATAAAAACCCAGATGTTTTATGTTGTTTTCCGTACCAAGTTGATACTTTTTAAAAACTGAAACCCTAGCCACCTTCTAAAACTCAAGATCTTGTAGGAGTACTGGTTTTGATGCGTGACGTACAACTATGATGACTAGCACCGGCGATCAGAGAGGGGTTTGGGAACAGAATCTGCTTCAAGAAATGGATGATCCATCGATGTTTTGTAACGACGATCAGTTTCCACAAGTTCCTGATTTTCCATGCATGTCATCTTCGTCGTCTTCCTCGTCGAATCCGGCACCGGCGAAGCCGATTTCGTCAGCTACGACGTTGTCGTCGGCGTCCTCCATGTCGTCGTCTACTTCATCGGCGGCGATTGGAAGTGTGCCGCCGTTGGAGACGATTGATTGCATGGATGTGATTGAGGATTATGGGTACATGGATCTGATTGATGGGAATGAAATTTGGGATCCGTCTACGCTTTTTGAACAAGACCCGCCGGATTTGCAGCCGGAAAGTGAGGTGGTGGAAGGGAGTGAGATGAAAGACGCCGGCGGTGGTGACGGTGGTGGTGGTGGCGGTGGAGGAGGACGGTTGGATGAACTCGGGGCGGTGTTCTTCGAGTGGTTGAAATCGAACAAAGAATTCATATCTGTGGAAGATATGAGGAAAATTAAACTCAAGAAATCAACGGTTGAATGTGCTTCGAAAAGATTAGGGTCTTCAAAAGAAGGCAAAAAACAACTACTCAAGTTAATTCTGGAGTGGGTGCAACAACACCAGCTCCAGAAGAAAAGTTGCGGCATCGGAGAATTATTTCCCGCTGCCGTAGATACATCTGGTACGATGTACCCTTTACAACATTTCCAAGGACTTCCCCCACCGCCATGTTTTAACTCTAACTCTTGTGTTCCACGTGGTGAGATTAGCAATGGATTCACTCATCCTACGTGGAACCCGCACATGGCGGATCAGACGGGTAATGGGATGGCTATGGTGGCATCATCTGCGATGCCACCACCTTCCACCTTTTCCTATATGGGTGGTGATTTTGATTCGGGTTTGAATTGTCAGTTGAACCCGTATAATAATACGGGTTCGGGTGACTATCAAATTCTCGAATCTGCGCCGTCATGGAATCCGTCGCAAATTACCATGGCGGCGTCTCCTTACAACAATCAGTTTCCTGATGTGGGTAACAATTATGCTCCACAAGTTATGCCAATAGCTTCTGGTTACCCTGATCAGTTTTCGTATAATCTGGCGGTTTATGGTTCTGGTGGCGGTGACGACCAGCGGGTGATGAGGTTGGGTCAGTCTGCGACGAAAGAAGCTCGGAAGAAAAGAATGGCGAGACAGCGGCGGACCTACTTCCACCACAACCATCATTCCAGACAAAATCAGAATAATCATCACAATCATATGGTAAACTCCGATCACCATCCACATGCAATGCTTGTTGATGATAATAATTGTTGTTCCGGCAAAACTCATGGAGGAAACTGGTTGTACTGGCCATCACCGCCGTCAACCAGCACCCTTCCACCACCACCACCACTGCTGCCTATGGAAGCTCCTCAACGACCATCTTCCAGTGACCGCCAGTCGAAACAAATTTCGTCCGACAAACTTCAGGTGCACAAAATTAATTCAAGTACATTTTACTTTTCATTTAATCTATAATTGAAAGTTGATTCTTATTTTGTTTAATTTGACAATTATAATAGGGATATAAGACTGAGAAGAACTTGAAGTTTCTGCTCCAGAAAGTATTGAAACAAAGTGATGTTGGAAGTCTTGGGAGGATTGTGATGCCCAAAGTATAATCTTTAATGATTTTAATTACTTTTTATTTTTTAGAATTTTATAAAATTGTGCTTAATTTAATCGAAACCAAATTTGATTTATCAGAAAGAAGCCGAGATTCACCTCCCGGATCTCAACTCGAGGGATGGAATCACTATTGCCATGGAGGATATAGGAACTTCACAAGTGTGGAACATGCGTTATAGGTACATACCGTTGTTAAATTTAAGCTCTTTTTTATTCATTTGATGGTAATAGAACATAAAATACCAACACTTATGATCATGGGTTCAATTGTTGGGCATCAAACTAATTTTGTTTTTTGAATTGTGGAGTTTCAGGTTTTGGCCAAACAACAAAAGCAGGATGTACCTCCTTGAGAACACAGGTTAGCGACTTGTTGATAACTTTGCGCTATTATTGGAATATATGTTCGTCACCATTTGCTATTTTATGTATTTTTTTACGCGTTGCACCAAAAATAGTGTATATGGATCGGAAGAGCCCCTAGGTGTCATTAATAAAGAGAGCTGATAACCACTTTTAAGTAGAGAACAACAAGAACAACATAAACAACTTGTACATAGTACTTGTGGATCAAAATTACTTGAAAAAAAGTTGAAGATGAAATGTTGTTTTGTATCTTGGTTTTATCCTTTCTCCTAATTAATCGTGTTCGTGTTTCAGGAGACTTTGTGAAAGCTAATGGGCTCCAAGAGGGTGATTTCATCGTTCTATACTCTAATGTCAAGTGTGGCAAATACGTAAGGATCTATGCATGTATTTTTCCCAGTAACCTCGGTTAATTAAGTTTTTAATTTCTAATCTAAATTAAATTAAGTTACTTCCTTAGAAGGGTCAATTTTTTTGTTAATGGTTAATTTCAACTATTCAGATAACACTTGATATATGTATATGTGTGTGTATCCTCATATTTTAGTGCAAATGATAATTTGCTTATTTACTTGCACAAGTATTAACTAATGTGATTTTTTGTGCAGTTAATCAGGGGAGTGAAGGTAAGGCAACCCACGAGCGGGAAATCGGAGGGCAAAAGGCCCGTAAAGAGAAGCTATCGAAGCACCTCTTAGTCAGCTAGAAACTCACCCTTGTCAATCTCGTGCTAAAATAACCGTGATTTAAGTACCATTAACAACACTGTTATCATCAAATGGATCGGAATGCTTCATCCGTTTGCAGTTCAATATGATTCGATGACTCTGAGACCGACTCATGTTTTTTGCTGATGGTTGATGATGGTTGATGTTGTTTAGGGTGATAGATTGAAGGTTGACAACCTTAATGTGTTGATTTAGGTTGTGTTATATGCTGGAGATTGCTCCCAAGATCTCTAGTTAATAATGTGTAATATCACAATATAATTACTTATCTTTATATATGTGGATCAGTATGTATAGTTGATCATAGGATGTAATATATATGTGGTGTCCAAGGTTAACCATCTCCCCTAGACCATGGGTGGAGCAACTAGGTTCATTTGCACCTGTGTAATAGTTTGTTCTTGGTTAACTTGTATGTGAAATTCCTGAACCTTTTGTGTTTTGGTTGCGACACAAGTGTATGATCTGCTTTGGCTGGTTCAGAAGGTTTATTGTGTATTTAGCTTGATATATGTCAGTTTTATTGTGTATATGGAATGAGTTAAGACCAACCGGTACATCAATCACACAGGGTTGCAGGGGTTAATGTTGCCGTCGGGAAAGATGTTGCTTGCGGTGCCCGTGGGAAAACACCACACCGCGTACGTGGAGCGCTTGCTGAGAGTGAAATCCCTCCAAAGTTGCTTGTGGTGCCAGTCAGGAAACACCACGCTGCGTATTAGTCTGTTCACGACTCACGAGCCAAACCGACTGGACCTTGGTTTGTTTACAAACCTAACCGAGCCGATCGACAGCCGAGCGAAAAATCGAACGACCATTATTCAAGCATTAATTTTCCGAGCGAGCGGGGAACGATTTGGAAAGCCCTACTGTCTAGTGTGCCCTTTGAATTGCAGAGCCGCAAAAGCTGTTCATCGCTCGACGTCACTGGTCATGAGCCGCCAAGGTTGATCGGCTGATCAAGAGGGAGAGATCGACAATTTGAGACTTGACTCGTAGAGCCGCAAAGACTGCTTGTGAGGGCGGCATCCGATTAGGGGTTAGAGATTTTAGGCAGAGACGACTTGAGACTTGAATTAAGAAGAGGGCTCTAAGGGTGAATTATTGAAATAACGTAATTACTAAAAAGGTTTTTTTCTTTTTAGGATTTAAGTTGTGATACTCGTGACTCACTATAAAAAGTTTTATAATTGATTAGACCAAAAGAGTTATTTATAAATGTATAAAATATTAATTCATTAATTATATATATATATATATATATATATATATATATATATATATATATATAGGGATGTATTTTTTTAAGAACCAACTTTATGTAGAGAACTAGAGAACTGCATAAACACTTGTACATAGTGCCTTGATGATTTAATAAGGTAGTGGGTGGGCGGTTATGTAACCACCTTATGTATGATGATTAAAGCAAAACGTACAAGTACATTATGTGGTTCTCTTAGTTCTTTCAATTTTTTTAGTTTTCAATTGAATGTCTCTCTCTCTCTCTCTATATATATATATATATATATAAAATTAAAATAATAATTCAAGCCAAACCGAACGAGCAACAAACGAGCGTACATTTGCCCGTGCTCGGTTCTTATACAAACCGAATGAGCATATTTCAGTGCATTTTTTGAACGAGTTTCGATCGTCAAGTATCTTGGACAGCCCTAGCCGCGTACGTGGAGCGCTCGCCGACAATGAAATCCCTCCAATGGTCTCATGATCGTGGAACTCTCGGAGAGTGAAATCCCTCCAATGATCTCATGACCGTTCAATTGTATCATGACTGTTGAACAGTCAAAAATAAAAAAAATTACTCGGAGTGAGTATGTTTGAAACTAATACTCGGAGAATACCCTTTCAATCTATATTTAACTTTTATATGTAGTTTTAATAGTTAAAAAAGTTTATATATATTTGTGAGTGTTTAAGATGTCTTCTTCATCGTATAGATACCCTATCGAACTAAGATTTTTTACACATCAATCTTAGCAAGTTAACTGAAACACTTTATCAAACTAAGATTTTTTTACACATCAGTCTGCGCAAGTTCAACTCAAACTTTAACTGATGTAGTCAAAAGTCCACGTCCAATAACAAGAAAAACTCGTTTAAACAAAGATCGTGAAAGTGTACACAAACTTCTTGTTCGTGACTACTTTGTTGATGATGCCGTATGCGTTGACTAGTTGTTCAAACACCGGTTATTGAACGACAATTCTTTTGCTGACGTATATGGTGACGACTTGTTCAGACGCTAGTTCCAAATGAGTATATAACTACTTTTCATTTAGTTAATGATTGAAAAACGAAATGCCATTTTCAGACTATCACAGGATGCAAGAGATGGTGTAAGTTGTACTCTTTTGCAAAAGTGAACAACTGCATTTCGTGAAAATGACATACGGAACCACATCCGACTCATGTGATGAATTTTTAAAAATGTTTAAAAAAACCACACGAGACTATGTAAAAGTTCTCTAAACGTGTCACTAAGCTTTGCGGTAAACAATATAATTATTCAATATGTAAAAATTCAAACTTATGTAATATACTTAAAGAAATAAATATAAGCCGGTCTTCTAAAAAATATAAAAAGTACCTTGGGCTTGACATTTGTCATTTTATTGTTTTTGAAAGAATGACATATTGGTCATTGTTTGAAATACGGCAGGTCATCGTGTCTACTGTCAGTACCCTTTGATACAATAGGCCCGACAAACTAGGCGGGTCGGGCGGGTACGAGTCACGGGTCAGAACGGGTTCAGGTTAATATGGGTTAGGGGCAAAATGGCATCAGGTCAAAGCGGGTTTAGAGCAAAATGAGTTCGGGTCAAAACGAGACGATAAAAAAAAACTATTAACTTGGTTCGGTTCAAAACGCGTTCGGCCAATACGGTGGGAGGTGGTGGTGGCGGGGCAACGACAGGTTGGTTGGTTTCGCTCTGTGGATTTGTGATCATAGGTTACTGGTTAATGCTTGGTGGATCACTCTTGTTGAATGGATGGAGGCCGTTACTTGTACCAATACAGATATTTATCCTTGGATTTTGGACTTGGTCTTTGATGATTGCATTTGCGGGCAACGACATTTCCTATGGAGAAGCCTTTTAAGGGGAGAGGGCTTAGCCTCAGGTTTGGGCTTTCCTACGGTTATTAGGCTTGTGACGGTATTCGTTTGGTTGGGTCAATCCAGAAGAGGAATCCACGGGTTGAGGGTGGCGGCAAGAGGAGATTTGAAGAATTAAAGATTTGCACTACTTTTATAACTTGGGAGCTCAGGTTTCGGTCTTCCTCAGACTTTTGGATTATTATTCTTATTGAATTTCTTATCAAAACTTTCGACTCGAAGCGTTTGATTTTCCTCGTGTGTTTTTTTGTGCCATTTGATTGTGCTTCCATTCACATCATTGACTTTATTGCATTTAATAAGAGAGATGATTACAATAAAATGGCCGGTAAACGGGCAACAAGTTGCGCCGCAACCCCCTTTTGAATAGCAAAACCAATCCTACTAAACACGAAGTTTTGAGTTTTAGGGGCCGAAATATTACTGTGCACGACTCGCTGAACCCTATTAAGAAATTCCACTGCCTCCGGGGCCAGGAAACCAAATGTATCAAAAGCAAAAGGGATAAACACGTGTTGATTCTCCAAATATTACAGTTTTGACTTTTAAGTTGGTCAAAACAAAATGGTATAATTTTTATTTCTTTTTTGTCAAAAGTGTTGATTTCAATTTATCAAATTTTGATTCATTTAAAAGTTAACAAGTTATTTTAAACAAAATTAACAAAGTACATTCATTTTAGAAAAATTTAGGTGCTTGAATATTAAAAAAAAGTTACTCTAATAACTTTTCTGCGTACCTTTGACAAATTGAATACTTTAATATACCAAAAATTTTTGTCAAAAATATAAATATATATTTATTTTTTATGATACATTTAATATAATTATAAATACAAAAATGTACTAAAAAATAATTATATAAATTAAATCCAAAAGATTCTTCATGATTTAATTCATTTATCCAGTTATTTCTTGCTTTGTCCTCTCGAAACAACAAACATATAATTTAAAAACTCTACAATCAAATCCCTAAATTAAACATCTCACACTATTTACTAAACTTCATTATTACCAGCATTTGATGATGAAGAGTACAACAGGGATGAAGCAACAAAACTCGAACTATTTCCTTGAATGCACAAGCACTTCATTGCATCACTTGATGGGCCTTCACTCTGCTTACTATTTTCGCCTGCACACGACCCTTTGAGGTTCATTTTGGGCTCGGGTTTTGAACCCTCTTCTCTATCGAGCCGTATTTCCTTCAACATTTCTTCGATATCTTTCATGGATGGCCGATCATCAGGAGCCGCCGCAACACAAAGTAAAGCCACACCTAGTGTTTGCATGGGTCGAGCAGGGCCTGTAGGCTCGTGTCCAGTACTTCAATCCACAATGTGCAGCCCGTCTTGTATGGTGGGGTCGATTGGCTGCTTACCTGTCAGTATTTCTAGCATAACCACACCAAAGCTGTACACGTCACTCTTTTCTGTTACTTTCATCATGTACCCAATTTCTGCATAATGATAATATTTGTTATAACACAGCTAAAATTAAATTCGAATTTTGATTAGCGCTACAAATTTAAGATGTATTTCTTAGTTTACACGTTTGACCCGTTAAAAATGATAACATGACCAAAATTGAAAATTATAGCTAGAGGTGTCGATTTTGGCCCATTTATAGATGAAAACATAACCAAAATTGACTAGATTGTGTTTTATCCCAAATCGGATAAACGGGTAAAATCAAACTAATTAGCTTAACATGACACTAGTCTAACGGGTCGATAGTTTCCCCAAAAGTGTATTGTTAATGCATAAAACCTTCTAATTTTTTTTATTTATTTAAACAATTAAAATATGACCGATATAATATAACTTTTGTAATCATATTTGACAAACTAATTACTTATAGAAAAACTAAAACTTAGGACAAAAAAAGTGTCAACGGGCCAATCCAACCAGTAGAAAAAGTACTATTTTAACCCGTTCCCTAGCCTTCCAACTTGCAAAGACGAGTTTAAATTTAACAAGAACTAACCGGGGGCGATGTAACCAAAGGAACCGGCAACAGTGCTTGAAGATCGAGCAAAATCTCTATCATCAACAAGCTTGGCAAGCCCGAAATCAGCAATGTAAGGTTCAAAATCGAGCCCGATAAGAATATTATTAGCCTTAATATCCCTATGAACAATTGGAGGAACACAATCATGGTGTAAATACGCCAATCCTTGGGCCGAGCCCAATATTATCTGGTACCTTAAATTCCATTCCAAACAGCACCCATTGTTTCCATGAAGAACACTGCCTAAACTTCCATTAGGCATGTAATCATACATAAGCAGTCTGGTGTTTCGATTCCAACAACAACCCAGAAATCGAACTATGTTTTTGTGTCGGATTAAACCTAAGGTTTTGACTTCGGTCAAGAAAGAATCACGAACTGTACTTGAGGGTGCAGTGTCTTTTTCACAATATGCTGATGCCATTGTTGTTGGCCATAGTTTCTTGACAGCAATTACCTGACCATGATCAAGATTTGCTCGATAAACTACACCGGAACACCCTTTTCCAATCACGTTGGTGTCCGTTAGACATCTTAGTATTTGATCGACTGTAAAACTAAGCTTTTGAAACGGTGTGAATTTCCAATCCGATGAACTCCAATTGCCGGTTTCAGAATCGGTATCTTGAGTTTTAGCTTTCGGGACATGGTAAACAGCTATTAAACCAAGAATTACCAACACCACGGTCGCCATTGCTAATAACGCGATAACAACTTTGAGCTTCTTCGACTGTGTTGCACCTCTATTGTTCGACGTCCCCGTTTGACCAGTTTGACCGAGGAAACAAGACTTGTGTCCCAACGGGCATAACCCTTCATTTCCCGCCAATTCTTGGGGAGATAATTGTCGGAAAAGCATGTTGTCGGGGAGAAAACCGGTGAAGTTATTGTATGAAACGTTTAAAGAAACAAGATTCACGAGCCTCGAAAGCGACATTAAGTCTCCTGTGAGCATGTTATGTGAGAGATCGAGTGCTGAAAGCTTGTTTAATGAAGAAATCTCAGGTGGGATTGTACCGTTGAATGAATTCCAGCTCAAATTCAAAGCAATATCTAATGAAACTAAACGGAAAAGTTCAACAGGAATGTGACCAGAAAGCTTATTACTGCTAAGATCAAGAAACTGCAGATTCAAACAATGGCCAAGGGATGCAGGAATTGATCCAGAAAACGAATTTCCACTAACTGAAAGCCGGTTAATGAAAGAAAGTTGACCAAAAGTGTCGGGAATTTGACCGGAAAATTGATTGTTTGAAACGTCTAAAGCTTGAAGGATGGTTAAAGAAGCTAATGAGGTAGGTAAACTGCCGGAAAGAGTGTTATTGCTAAGATTCAGCATTTGAAGATGTCTGCAATTCCCAATTTCATCTGGGATTACTCCTGTGAGATAGTTTTCTGATACATCAAGAAAATCAAGATCTTCAATAAACCCAATTTCTTTAGGAATTTGCCCACTAATTTTATTATTTACTAATCTTAATCTAATGAGTGAACTACAGTTCCCAATCGAAGAAGGGATCAAACCCGAAATGAAATTCGAAATCAAGAGAACTTTTGTTAGATTCTTTAATTCAAATAAACCAGAAGGTAAGCTACCAGTGAGATAATTATTAGATAAATCAATAGACTGTAAACTCTTCAAACCTGCCATTGTTGAAGGTATGATTCCTTCCAGTTTATTCTGCCACGCGAAGAACACAGATAACTCCTGCAACATCCCAAGCTCATTCGGGATTGAACCCGATAAACCGTTTTGATCAAGCTGTAATTGGATCAAATGAGTACAATTTGAAAGAGCAGATGGAATTGAGCCTGAGAGATTGTTGTTACTCAGCATTAATTCTTCAAGATGAATTAGATTCCCAAGTGAATCAGGAATCCCACCAGATAAAAAATTCAAAGAAAGATCAATAATTTTCAAACTTTTACAGTTACCAATCTCTAAAGGAATTGAACCCACAAGATTATTTTGCCACAATAACATCTTTTCTAACTTGTAAAGATTTCCCAACTCAAATGGAATCGGACCCGAATGATCATTTTCGTATAAATATAAATCGATAAGCTCAGAACAGTTACCAAGTTCTTTCGGTATCCCTCCTGTAAGCAGTGTAGTATAAACTGATAAAGTTTGAAGCTTACTTAACCTACCAAAAGATGTAGGAATTGACCCTGAAATATTAGTAACAGCAAGACCCAAAACTTGCAGATTCTGACAGTTACCCAACTCATAGGGGATCTTTCCAGACATATCTTTGTTCCCACCAGCCCTAATAACTTCCAACATACCAAGATTTGCAAGCTCAACAGGAAGACTTCCAGTTAAATAATTATCAAACAAAACAAGATTTTTCAACCTTGAACAATTACCAATCTGTGGTGGGATAATCCCAGTGAGTTGATTGGAGTTCAATACTAAATCTTCAAGGCTCAAAAGCTTACCAATGGAAGCTGGAATACCCCCATAAAGTCTGTTGGAACTTACGTCGAACACCTGGAGTGCCCTACAATCCCCAATCTCATCCGGTATCTTTCCTGTCAAATTAGCACCGGAAATGACGAGTGTGTGGAGATGTTTAAGCGATGAGAGGTTGGAAGGGAAAGGAATCGCTAATTCGATGGATTGGATGTTGATTTGGGTGACGTAATTTTGTAAAGAACAAGTGATGTAGGACCAGTTGCAAGGGTTTTGATCAGATGGATTCCAATTTGAAAACGACGGCGTATGAAGCCATGAAAAGAGAACAACAGCTTCATCGTTTGAAGCATCAACAACGGAAATAAGAATTGATAGGAGCAAGAAGTGGGTTAACATCGGCATCTGCAAAATTTGTTGCATCGATGTGTTTCACTCCCACTAAAATTGATTTGAAATTTCAGATTTACGTTTACATTCACCACCATCATCGTCGTCTGCCTCGGGGTTCTGCAAATTTGTTAATTTTTTTAATTTATTGATATGTGTGATTGTATTTTCTTCTTTTTGGTTTGTTTTGGTTTGACAATTGGGCATTTGAAGAGGTGAGTATGGGGAACGATGAGATCATGTGCGGTTGTAGTGGGTTTTGCTTGGTTTTCTTCAATGGCGAATTGTATAATGAGTGGGAGTTGGCTTCAAAGTTTAACGTTTGTGTGTGTTTGTGCCTTGATATTGGCGCCATATTTGAACTAATTCAAGTTTTAAATATATCCGATCACCCGTTCGTCATTTGGTGTAAAACTTCTTACGGTGAAGGTCTTGGGTTCGAGTCACACATAAATCAATTATTTGGGTTAACCTAGTGGGTTATTTCAGTTGTGGGTTTCCTCGGGTTGGAGGTTTGATTCGGATTGATGGGGTAGTTGGACTCAATTTAGATAACATCTATCTTCCAAGAGAATCCTGATGTCTATTTAAAAAAAATATCCGACTAAACCGAATAAATCAAAACGTATTGAAAATATGTCTAACCGAACAAACTTAACAAACCAAATAAAAAAAATGCATATGCAACCGAATTCACAGTTTGATTCGGTTTTTCGGTTATGAGTAGGTTGGTTTTCAGGTTTTTTCTGATTTCGGTTTCCACATATTGACTAATTGATAGGCATTGCTTTTCCATTTCTAACAAAGGCACATACATTATGATCAAGGAAACGATTTAGTTTTAGCTGACATTTATAACTATATATATTTCAAATCTTTTAATAAACTTTTACTGTCAAATACATAAAAAGATTTTAATTTACGTAAGAGCATAATGAAGGCCAGACTAGTCTCCGTTGGTCGACGTGATTCATTTGTGACAAAGAGAGATGACGGACACTGCAGTTTCCCATGGCAAATGTTTTGTGGCTATGGACAACACATACAAAGAGATGGTAAGAATGTAAGAGAAAGAGAGTCAAATTCGAAAGAGATGGCGACATCGTTGAGGGAAGACCAACTTCCAACACGGACATGGTCCATGGGAGAGACCATTCTAGAGAGGGATGTGCAACAACCTGTTTAAATCGACTAACCTGAGAAACCAGACCAAGACTGGCTTGTTCATGGATCATATTCATCTTTCGGTTCGGTTCTCGGGTTCCACTTTTCTTGGTTTTCGGGTCGGCCTAGGGCGAACACTGGTTACATTTAGTTACAAATGATTTTTGTTAATTACATTCTATTACATTGGGTTTTGGTTAAAAGTCGATTGTTTGATTATGTGAAAATCAAAAATAAATTAGAGAGACAGAGGTTTAAAGGGTGGTTTCCAAAATCAATTTCTTTAATCTACCTGAATTACCCTTCTTATATGTAATTAACCTCGTTTAATTTTTATTTATTTACTTAACTGGCATTGAGTGTATCGACAATTTTTTAATAGTTTTCTTGGTTTTCTTAAAAATAAAGGTTTTCTTAAAAGCTTTTTCATAAATCTATACATAATAAATAAGTAACTTATTGTACCTCAACTTTCATTTTTCTTCTTATTTTTCTCGATCCTGGTATTGTGAAAACATCTCATTCCCATATATAATTAGTAATTATTTAAAATAATTTTAATTATATCTTATCTTAAAATATTGTTCTATATTTTTTAAATCTTTATTACTAACTATTTAATATTTTCCTTTATTTAACTCGTATAATACACGAGTTTGTAACCTAATACACGTGTGTATGTATTGTATGTAGGCGGACCCAATATCAAACACTAATGGTAAATGGTAATCATCTACTATATAGAAACACGACCCCGGTAAAAAAAAAATTACGAGTCTATCACCAGACACACATTTGTACACATGTATGTATATACAGAGGCGGATCCACATGCAATAATGGGTGGGCCAATTCCCACCGTCCATGGCCTAGAATAGCATACGAATTGAGAGCTTAGTAGCCCACTGATTCCACCGTAGCCCACAGCCCACTGATTCACATTCCTTTTTTTAACGACTCTTAACATACGATCGCAATACGCATCCATGCTCCCCCCTCCCTACGTCCCTTGAACTTCTGCCGGCCCTGTTCTAAATTTCCGATCAAATCTGGCGCCGTGACTCTCGCAAGAACCTCCACTTCAAGCCGGCGGCCGGAATTCGAACCCCTTTTTTATTCACCCGTATTTTACCCCTTATACAAAAAATTTTGTATCTGCCACTGTGTGTGTATATATATATATATATATAAAATATGAATAGTTAAAAAGAAAATTTAATCAAATTACATCTTTTAGTTATAGATTTATAGTTATCGTAAAAATAATTGCACTGGATCTTATTTAATGTAGTTTATATAATAAAATCTTAGAAAAATAATTATTAGAATCATGCATAATTAAAAAAACGTAACTAACGTTGTATTCGTTAACTAGGATAGAATCCCGTGTATTACACGGGTTGTATATTAAAAACGATATAACTTATAAATTTGTAAATACGTCCTAATTTGTCAGACTATTATGATCGTCTAACTTGTCAGACTATTATGATAATCTCGAGATATTTCAAGTGGAAATGTGTGTATATAACAAATTAGTATTTTTCTTTAATTAGTTATATTTTGATTTCCTATTATATATATTTTTATTTAACATAATTAGTAGTTTTCTTAAATAATATATTCATAATATTATTATTATTTAATAAGATCAATGTGTATTTATTATGAGATAGAGACGGAAAAACTAATGTGAGAAAGCATGAGGAAATGACAAGTGTCAAACTTAAACTTTTATTTATTAGTATAGATATTATTATTATTTAATAAGATCAATGTGTATTTATTATGAGATAGAGGCCGGAAAACTAATGTGAGAAAGCATAAGGAAATGACAAGTGTCAAACTTAAACTTTTATTTATTAGTATAGATAGGTTGGAAACCCTGTATATTATACACGGTGAATAAATGCAATGTTATATATTGTTAGTAATAAAGATCTAATATTACATATTTTTGACATATAACATAATTTTTTAATACAAATTTTAAAAACGTTATATAGTTATTTTTCAAAAATGTTTTATAAAAAGATTGAAAGAAATGTTCAAATTATAAAAATATTTTATGAACAAATTTATTTTTTAATTAAAAAATGTTTTATAAAAATAGTTATAAAAATCAGTATTATTTAATAGGAGAGAGAGGCGGAAACAAAAAATATAATTTTTTATAGTAATTTCTATCATTAAATATGAGAGAGATGCAGGAAAAAAATATTGAGGATGAACATGGGAATGACACGTGGCACCCCAAAAACCTTTATTTATTAGTATGTACTAGTGTTACATCCCGTGTATTACACGGGGTTATAAATAAAATAAATTTAAAACAAAATACAATTTGAGACTAAAAAAATGATGAATACAATTCATAATTCATAAATCAGTAAATATTTCTTTGTATACAACGTTGGATGTTTTGTTTGAAATTTTTCCATCCTTGTCTAAGGATAAAATTTTTAACCCGTCTCTCCTTTTAACTCTTGAAAGTGCAACATATAATTGACCATGAGTGAAAACCGGTTACCTCAAGAGCAATCCAACCCTTGATAAGGACTGACACTGACTCTTATTTATTGTCATGGCAAAACAAACCGAGAGTGAAAACTGTCTTCTTTGTAGCTTGAAAGGGACTCTTTTGTCTGAACGAGTCAAATTTATTTTTGGAATAAAAGTGTGAGTTCCAAAAAATTTTTCAGAAATGATCTCCGCCTCGATAACACGATTACCAAGAGATTTGACTTGTAATATAGTTCCATTACATAACTCATTTTACTTGTTTATTATATAGGATAGATAGATATAAAGAGTATATTTTTTACAATAATCGACAACTGTATAATCAAAATGCATTATTGACTTATACATCAATGAGAATTTTGTATTTTTGATTTAAAAAGTAGTAGCGTTAATCTACTACTATTGTAGCCTTGTATTTTAGGGGTTGTCTCTTTACTCTCTTTGCAATCAAGCATCGATACATTATTTTCAAGCAAAATATATGACTTTTATTCTTTAAAATATTTTATTACAAATACATATATATATATATTTTTTATAAATCTAATGGAATGACTCAAGAAATGTGTAGATTAAGTATATAACTCAACCAACAAATGTTTGAACTCATTGGCAGATCTAAAGGGGTCCGAAGGGTTCGTTGACTCACCAACCCAACAAATATTTTGTTAACTGGGGGCTCCAAATGAATTGTTCTTTTGTAGTTTAACTCCCCTAAAGCAAACCGTCTTTTACATAACCTAGAATAGTTAAAACAAGATAGAAGATTAAAAATATCATCGTCAGAGCTTTTGCTGGTGGTCGACGAAGAGCTTTGCGAATACGGGTCTTTTTGAAAAATAAAGCATAATATTTTATTATTTATATCTATATGTTATGGTAGAGATAAAATCTTTTAAAACACCAAAATTTAAATATATCATAACTTCAATTCCATATAATTAAATTAAAGAATTTTTTTTTGAACGGCAAACAAACATAAAATTGACTAGGTACTCCGTACGGGGTGACTCATTGGCAAAAGGCCACCGCCAGCTGGCCCAACCCAGTCGTACGGAGCCCTTAAGCGCCCCAAGTGATCTCCAGTTCCAGGGAAAACTCACCCGCCCGAAAGCCCACTGGTGTTAAAACCCGGACGCCATCGGGATCGAACCGGAGATCACAAAGATCCAGGTCTTCCTTCATTGAGCCACCATGCTCCTTCCCAAAGTGATGCTAGTAGGGATAGAACCTGAATCTTTTTTTAAAAAAATTCAGACTTCCTATCACTACAATACATTAAAAGTTGCTAAATTAAAGAATTTTACTTGAAAAAAAAAGAGCATGTAATGATTTGGTTAAAGAATTTTACTTGAAAAAAAAGAGCATGTAATGATTTGGGTATTAAAGTAAGATAGATTCATTAACATATTTCAAGGTTAAAGGACCATGTGATGTGTTTATGGAAGGGAGTATCTATTTCTACACCTATACAACAAAAAAGTCAGATACACCCTTTGCTGTCTTTTTCTTGATGTGACATGCTCTTGCTAAATTCCACCATTTTCCTATTTTAGATAATCTTTCGTTATTTTTAACCTTTTACATTTTTATATACTAAAAATAAATTTCACAATAAAAAATATATTTTATCCAAATAATTGGAACTTCGTGTTCTCTCATAGTTTTTTTAGTGTTTCTTTTTAATTTATATTTTTATATTAAATTTTATAAAAGTGTTTGTTAAATGTTAAAGTCATCTTCACTCTTCTTAAATTGATTAATGTATTTTGAGAAGTTATTTTTATAAAAATAATAAACTAAAAACAGTCATTTTTATAAAAAAAGATGTAAACGTCATAAGATATGTTCTAATAATTTATATAAAACTTTTAATGAACATATGACCTTAGTATAGTAAATACGTGATTGGATGACCTTCACATAATTTGTTCATATGAAACTTTTTTTTAATATATCAGATATTTTTAACAGTTAAGTTACTAGAGTTGTGACACAAATATATTAGATTTTTAAATAAAAACACGCAAACATAATTATTTCTAGTTGTGACACTAGAACATCAGATTATTTAAATAAAAACATGCAAACATAGTTATTTCTAGTTGTGACACTAAAACATCATATTATTTAAATAAAAACACGCAAACATAATTATTTTCAATGGGCGTCATCATTTGACCAATCCGAAATTACATTACTCAGTCTATAACCACATAACCAGGTGTACGTTTACCATTTATTAAACCATTATACATTTCTAGTTGTGACATGTAAGTTGTTTCCTAACCTTCTACATCTGGATATCCACAATTTTTTCACAGAATACTAACCGTCGACATCGGATATATTCCTGCTAATTCTATAATGATGAAATGGTTAGTATAAACATGGCAAGTTGTAACTGTTCGATGAGGCACAAGATCTTCTTGACGTGTCCATAACGGGAAAACTGTTGTGCTACCATTATAAAGAGGGGTTAAAGAGATAACAATCACACCAAACCTATTAGCAATCAAGAATCCCATGTATGGCATAAGCATCCAATGTGATCGCGGTGCAGCACCCGTTCCAAAAAAACTTAAGGTATGAAATGACTCGTCGTATGTTGTATCAAAAACTCTTATGTATATAGCTTCATATTGGATTAGCTCGATTCGAAGTTCATTTCAGATAAAGATCCATTGTTCTTCACCATATCCTAGAGCAACAGCTACAGACTGAAATCCGTAATTTCCATCAGGGATAACATCTTGCACACGAGACACATACGGATGGAATATGGATGGAATTTGAGACTCATACTGGTTAAAGTAATAAAGATCTTGTGGAGTAACAGTATTCCTCTTATTAACGAATGGACCGTGTATAGAAGACTCCTCGCGACGTCCCATGAAATCAATTATGTTTGATGTGGGATCCTAAGAGTTCACGAATGAACTGTGTCTAGCGGGATCCTGGGAGTCCACGAACGAACTGTGTCTAACGAGATCTTGAGAGTTCACGAATGAATTGTGTCCAACGGGCTCTTAAGAGTTCACGAATGAACTGTGTCTAGCGGGCTCTTTGTTCTTCTCCTGCTTCATGTTTAAATTCGGACGCCAACGAGTGTTTTTGTGAGAAAAGAACCTGCATTGGAGTTGATCCAATTTCTGTGGCTTTGCGTATCTTTTGGCGTGCATTGTATAGGGTTTTAAGTGAAGACACATTTTCAGAGTTCTGGTCCTTTAGTGTTGCTAGAATGTTACGTGGCTGAACATCGTGCTTTGAGAGGTCCTCCAACAAATGCATTTCTTGATCAGTTAATCTCATTGCAAATGGATGGCCCTCCAAATGTTGAGTTGGTGGATGGTTATGTTCAGCATGTTTCACTAGTAACATCCAACCATTAACATCTTTCACGTATTTCCCAATCAATTGAATTCGACAACCAGTTTTTCTTGTAGTTGAACGTCTAAATGTTGATGTTCCTTTGTATTCGCCACCACGATCACATTTAAGAAAAACTTTGGTAACATCTAGTCTTGTGTTTTTCTTCGACCTTTCGGTGACTATGACATAACCATGTTGACGTCCGGTGTTTTGCACCCACTGCATCATGTCCGGGTGAGACATGAACGCCTAGAACAAAATATGTGTTATCGTCAATAATAATATAGTTAGATAATCACGGTTAACAACGGTATAGTTAGATAGTACAAACATAATCATGAACGTCATACCTGATTAGTGTAAAACTCTGATATATTGTTAGAAGATTCTCAAACATTCCCTAGATAGTTTTCATCAAAACCCACCATACTTAACTCGTTTTTATCAGATTAGAGAGAATTCAGATTGAATGATAAGTGAATGAAATATTTAGTTGATTATATAGTATGTTTTGACGGAATCTTATGTCGTATCAAATAATTAGCGGAATCTTGTGTCGTTTCAAATTATTGACGGAATCTTGTGTCTTTTTAAATTATTTACACGCATAACGATGAAACTAGACCGGCACGTAAAACTAGTAAAGCCACTGCAATTATTATCAATGAATTCTACTATAAAACGAGTTGTCTACTTATCAATGAATTTTTTCAAGTTTTTTTTTTAATTTATTTAATTTTATATAAATCTAATTTAAGTTGAAAAAGTAAATAAATAAAAATATAAAAGTAACTTTACAATTTACATAATTTTACAAGTTAAATTTTTTTAAGTTTTTATTAATTTAACTAATGATATAAATTTAATTTAAGTTAAAAAAGTAAATAAATAAAAAACATAAAAGTAAATAAATAAATAATATAAAAAATATGAATAGATTTGATTTGGTTTGATATGATTGATTTGATGTGATAATGGTGTGAGAAATGTTGAGAGTGTGTACAAATAATAGCTCCCTTATGGAATCATTTTCTTGAAAAGATGTCAAAACTGTACTCATTTATGACATGTGGTGTTCCTTGTACATTCATTCATGTGTATTTGATTCCCTACCAGAGAATTATTACAAAATCTTTCGACCCAAGCCAATAATAAAGGTTTAATAGTTTAATTTTCTCCATTTTCATATATTACTTTTTAATTTTATTTTTCTTTTAAATACCACTCAGGTTTCTAAAAGTTTTAAATTTAGTATTGGACATAATTATAAAATCTTAAGTTTAACCCTTAAATTTCTTTTTTTTTCCTTTTTATTATTTTATATTCATTTGTAAAAATTAGTTTTTCTATTTTTATTTTGTTTTTATTTCATTACTAACTTCTTTAACGAATTTTTCGTTTCAAAGTTAACTTTTATTCACACGCAATTTATCTATTTTTTGATTTATAGAACCGAGTCGTGACAACTTCATACGTTTAATTTATTTACTTAGTCACGTTATTGTCATCAAAGCAAATGCGCGTAACGATGTTCGCAAACCCGTCGCATCACGTGGGCTATAAATATGTGTTTAAAGTCTTAAACACGTTAATGTTACTGTACGGGCCGCCGTAACACGCTGGTCTAAACTTATAGTTAAATATTAAAAGGAAATTAAGTTTTACCAAATAAATATTATATTAAAGTTGGGTTGATAGAAAAAGTGTGGCCGTAACATCCTTAAATTTTAACATATATATACTTTTAGTTTTCTTTTACAATATTAGGTAAAAAAATCTATATAATTAAGGGTGTAGACGAGTCAAGCTGCTCGTGAGCTACGCGAAATCGTCTCACAAAAAACTTGAACCGGGCCGAGTTTAACCGAGCTCGAGACTAAGCTCAAACTTTTATTGGGGCTCATTTGATAAACGAGCTAGAGCCGAGCCGGGCTTCATGTATCGAACTTGAATCGGCTTGTGAGTCTAAACAAGTTTTTAATTAATATCAATTTTTATTAATGTATTAAATATATGTTTATATTATGAGAAATCAGTTAAATAATACATACATAAAAAAATATAATTATAAGTGTTTATAAAATATATAAATAATAAAGGAGACGAATTCGAATTTGAAAAACTCTAAGAAACTAATCTCGAGTCTTAGAAATAAAGCTTTAAAGTTTAAATCAACTAGTCGAATTTGAACTAGAGGTGCACAAAAGGCGGTTTTTGAACCGAACCGGTTTCGAACCGGCCCGAACCGGTTTGGTCAACGCAAACACTAAACCGGTTTTGACCCAAACCGGTTCGGGTTAAACCGGTTTTGCAAGTATAAAATGTCGAACCTATTGAACCGGTTCAGGTCGGTTCTGGACCGGTTCGGGTTGGTGAACCGGTTTAAACCGGTTTTTTTTATAAAAAAAAATTTTTAAAATAAATTAAAAAATATTACAACATTACAATACGAGAAAAAGAAAAACATATAGTTCAACGTTTATTCATATTGTAGGGGTTCGGAAATCACAAAACATTACAATATTAAACATTACAATACGAGAAAAAAATATATATATTTTTATTTTTTGGAGTTTTTTTGTTTAATATTAGCCGTCATTCTCGGAGTTACTAGTGGATCCTCGTAGTCTATCATCTTCGGCGAGTTCTTCATTTGTAAGTGGGCTCGCCAATCCTTGGTTAACCTCAGATTCGTGTATGAGTTCTTCAACTTCAATTTCTTCTTCAAGCGAAGCCCTATCTTGTCTCCTATCAACCGCATCCAAATGGTCTTTCAAGCAAATGCACATTTCCATTGCCGCGGGAGTGAGTCTAGTTCTTCGAATAGATAAAACCCTGCCACTAAGAGAAAAAACGGATTCCGAAGCTACCGTGGAAGCTTGGACGGTTAGTAAATCACGGGCCATGGCGGAAAGGACCGGAAAAGTAGATTCGTTTCCTTTCCACCAAGCCAAAATATCAAAGTCCTCAAAAACATCCGGACTCATAAATGATAAAAAGTTTGTTCCCGTATACCTTCCGAGTTCGCTACTCGGGATGGACCCTCTAGCCCGTTTAGTAAATTCATTTCTCATTTCGTTATACAAATTTAAGTTCACATTCCTCGAGCTGCTACTTGATGCGCCCGCGCCCATCGTATCATGTGGGGTTTGTGTTGTACCATATTTATGTAAATAAATATCAAACAAATCTTGCAAACATTTGTTAAAATAAGTTTTTGTTACGGTTGAAAAATGAATATCTTCGGAATTCAAATCCAAATCGTAAGTTATTTTATCAATCAAGGTTTCAACACCGTAAACATTAATTGTAGGGTTTAATGCGGCGGCACAAGTTATAACCGGAGGCATTTCTTTAAAATATTTAACAAATTTTTCTTTCATCGGTTTTATCATTGTCGTAAAAAGAGTATTTTTATTTTCAAGTTCGGCTAATTTGTTACACATTAGAAATATTTGTTTAAGAGCCAAGGGACTTGTGGGGTAATAAACCCCGGATAAAAAAGTAGTGGCGGTTTTGAAAACTTCGAGCAATTCGGTTAAATTTTCAAGAATGTCCCAACTCGTAGACGGAAAACTTTGAATTTTACGACGCGGTTTTGAGGAAAGCATATCATGAAAAATTGATAAAGTATCTTTTTGACGTATAGCACTATGAAACATTTTATAAGTTGAATTCCATCTTGTTGGGAGGTCCCAATTGGGACCTAAGCAAATCAAACCCGTATCGTTACATAATCTAATATATTCATGGTATCTTTTTTTACTACTACTAAAAACGTCTTTAAGCATGACTCGAAATGCATTACTTATTTCAATAACGGGTTCAACCCCAAGCCCGTCTTGCACGGCTAAGTTGATGATGTGTGCAATACATCGATTATGGAAAAAAGCGCCGTTGCAAATCGGATTATATTTTAATATTAATTTTTGAACCGCATTTGTATTATTTGAGGCATTATCAAAAGATATTGAAAATAATTTATTTTGTAATTTAAAATCGGTTATCACATCATCTAAAATGTGAAATAAATTTTGACCCGTGTGCGGATATTCAAACATATCAAACGCGATTGTACGTTTCATCATTTGCCACGTATTGGGATCAACCCAATGAGCGGTAACGCAAATATATGAGTCGGGAATACCATGTGGAGCCGACCAAACGTCGGTGGTTAAGTTCACACCGGTTTCCAATTTTTCAAAACCTAAAATTAATTCTTTTTTTGCTTTTTTCCACATTTTTAGACAATCACGTCTAAGAGTACTACGACTTACTTGATGATAACGTGGTTGAAGGGCTTCTTGAATCATCCTCGTCGTGAGCGGGTTGTCGAAATGGTTGAACGGCAAACCTCTTTGAATAACTAATTTCGCCATTCTATCTCGAACAATATTTGGATCGAAGTTCCAAATTCCACCCTCGCTTGTCATAGATGCTTGACCCTCACCTGGAATATTCTTCAAACTCTGACACGATTTTTCCAGATGAGTTTTTAGAGTAGAATTTGATTCCTTTTTAAAAAAACCACCACATTTTTTGCAACGAGCACGTTCCAACCCGTTAGACAACTCACATAGATCGTAGTTTGACCAAATTGCGGGGTTCCTCGTTGTTGGTATTATTTTCACAACGCTAACTTCGTTAGAGGAAACACCATAACTTGAAGAACCTGCCATTGCGTTTTTTGAAATTTTTTGAGCGTTTTTTGAGCGTTTGAGAAGTGTGATTTAACCAAAACACCCACTACCTATTTATAATGTGTTTGGGGGTTAAAATGGGTCAAAAAACGGTCAAAAAACGGTCAAAAATTGGTCCCAACGGCTATATAGCCGTTTCCAACGGCTAGTTTTTTTTTTTACCGTTAAACCGGTTCAAACCGGTTTACCAAACCGGTTTCTCAAACCGGTTCACAAAAAACCGGTTGTAAACCGCTCGTCGCACAAATAGGTTAAACCGGTTGTAAACTGGCGGTTCGTATCGGTTTGAAACCGGTTCACACAAAACCGGTTATGGGGCGGTTCGGGTTCCGGTTCGGAACCGGTTTGGATTTCCAAACCGGTTTTTTTGTGCACCTCTAATTTGAACTCTCAAAATTTGGGCCTAATTAATACGCCTTGCGGCGATTGCATTCATTTCTTAGGCCCAAATTAGAAAAGCCCATGAACTCTAGTTCCCAATGGTTTAGCCCACATATCCGGATTTTCCCCGTCGTCGTCATCTCACTTCCAACTATCTTCTTTTTTTGCCGTACTGAAAAATAAAATATCTTGTTTCTGAGGAACAGGTGATTCTGATACAATGGCTTCTATGGTTAATCTTCATACTTTATATTCTCCAATCTGCTATTCGTCAAGATCATACAGTTACAGATCTCAAACCCTAGCTTTCAGCTCTCCATTATCATACCAATCGCTTTTGAAATCGAAAAAGCGTTCCGTCATTCCAATTGTTCAAACTCGAAGGTGCAGGTCACAAATCTACGCCGCTCAATCTAATTTTTTCAGAGGTATTTCGTGATCGAATTCTGTTAGAATGAATCTGTTCATATCCTAATTGTATTTGTCAATTTGTGAAATATTTTTGTATATTTTATAGCTTCATATTTTGTTTATTTTAGACTTCATATCTTATTAAAATTGCAATACATATTTTGTTTTACATTAGTTATATATATAAATAGATATGTTTTATTAAAAGTTTATATCATCTGGTTCTTGAGATATGAAAACAATGCTAGAGTGTGAAACAAGGAATGAAATCAATTTTTTTGTGCACAGTTTTAGCATTCTATAATCAAATGACTCTGGTGTCTGCTATAAGATTACATATTATGATTAATTTTCAAATTGGTATACTCACATTGTAATTGCTATTGCAAGTTCATCTGCCCAATTCATACCATAACTTTATAAGGTTTGAACTTTGCATATATTTATGTCTTGTTACAGGTTTTGCCCTAGATATAACGCTTGTACTCGTTTCAATTTATAGGGTTCATTAGTTAACTGTATGGCATGCAGTTCTAGACTTCGTATACAATGACGAGTCACGAGGGTACCTTAAGACATATGAAGAATTGATTAAGGAAACTAGTTCACTCATTCCCATGACAAAAGTAAAAAACTGAAGCTAGGATGTGGATAAAGATGTTAAGAATTCGCATGGGATGTGAATGTGATAGACCTCTTCTCTTCTAAAGAAACAATTGTTTTTTTGGAAAATTGGAGTAACTACTACTATGTTGTTTTCGATGTAGTATGTGAGATGTAAAAGAGTTTTTATTTTCTTTTTTTCATATGATATATTGAATTTGTGCTAACTTTATGTCAATATGTTGTTTTGGTAAAGTGCTTCAAACAATATATAAGGTTGGAAGGGATGGAATTGAAGCTGGAACGAGTTTAGTGCCGGTAAGTGTCGTTGTCTCTCTGTTTATATGTCTTTGATATCAAAAAGATATTCAGTTGCTTATTAATTTTCTTATACTTGACAATTAAACCTAATTGTGTTTTTATTGTGTGTTTTAGGAGTCTGTTCCAAGACCAATTGCTCGGATATCCGTGGCGGTAGTTGGGGCGACAGTTGCACTCTTTCTCCTCAAGTCATTCTTATCCACAGCTTTCTTTTTTCTGGTATATTTCCACCCATAGATTTCATGAGCTTATTTTTCTTGATTACTTGATATATGTGCAGTTTTATCCCATTACTTTCGTCGTAGTTGTCAAGGCTCATAGGCGTAGGCCTCGCCCGGAGCCTAGGCACTTGCGGCTTAAAAAGCGAGGGTTAGCTAGACGCATAGTATAAAAATACCATTTGTAGGGTTTTTAGACATGTTTTAGGCTTGTTTAGCCTTAGTTTTGGTTGTTTTAGGTTGATTCCAAGCTTGTTTAGGGGTTTTAGACATGTTAAAACAAGTTTAGATGATTTTAGGCCAGAATTTGGCTGGAAAACGCGCCCAGTCGCCTGAAACTGCGCCTATCCAGGCGAGGCGCCATCTTTGCACTGCGCTGCACATCTGCGGGTAAACATCTGCACGTACGGGTTGATTTGGGTTAATTTATCCCAAACGGATAAAAAAGAGTTAGCTTTAAGAGATAGGGTCTAAAGTTGCCCAAAAAGAGTTAGTTTTCTAATTTCATATTGTTCCTGTAAACTTGAAAGCTTATTTTGCTATTGGTTTAAGATTGTAGTTAATGGCTTTATATTTATGAAACAGGCAACAATGGGCCTAATATACTCGGCATTTATCGCGTTAAATAAGGATGAAGGTCCTACAGGGGACCGCAGCAGCAGCAGCACCACCGCCAGCACCACCGCATCATCCGATGAGGAGACCCTTGAAGAAGCTAGAAGAATTATGGAAAAGTACAAATAACTATATCAACATTAACTAGCTTCAAACAACCATGGTTTTAAAATCTTGTTAAGTGTAAATAACTTTTGTAAGTCCCTGAATCCATTTTTATATGTAGTACTACATCTTCTATAAACTTTAGCGTACCACTTTCTTGATTTGATTGATAGAATCATTGAATGTTTACCTGTGTTTTCAAAATTAATAATTATAACCATTTAAAAATTTAGTTTCATACTTATTTCGAGTATTAAACTTTACTTTATATGCGCTTTCTTTAAATTTTGATTATTAACTATATTTCCTACTGTTGGGCATCTACTCCAATGATACTCTGGTGTTCGAGTTAGAGCTTAGGACTTTATAGGTCTTGAGTTTATACCGTGGTGTTTGAGTTTGAATATTGTGATCCTGAATAGGAGGTTTAGATTTGACTTACTAGAATGTTATATGCCTCATGCAACCATAATTTACATGTTACGGTTGTTATTTGATTTTCAAGAGTTGTTTTTCTTTATTTTCTTAGCAGTGGGTAGTTTCTTTGTATGGCTATATAATATGCAACATACATTGTTTGTGAGATTATGAATGAAATTATAAAAATTGTCTCAAGAATCTTTCTAAATTTCTATCTAGTAATATATGCATTCTATGTATCTCAACCCTATCAGTACACATCATACAAAAAAGAAAGACTAAATTACAGAAAGCTACCTTTAAGTATATAATAAACTACATCCGCAGACCTTTATCTTCACTAATTACGCTAGACACCCTTTATCTAAACGGTTTGTATCAAATTATAACCTTTAGACTAACAGAGATTAGATTTTCCAGTTAGTTTTGTTTGTTTGTTCCTATCCGTTTTCGTTTCTAGATCCACACACATTCGACAGAAACTTTGATTAATGTTTTTGCCGATAATTTGACTTAAAAGCAAGAAGATAAGATTGAAGACAGTAGTATTGATTAGCATTATTCATGTTTAAAATTTGTTGCAATCACACAAAACGTGATTACGGTAAATTTTTTTATGAAAAAACGTGATTACGTAAAAACGTGATTACGTAAAAAAAAGCACGCATGAAGTGTGATTATTTTTAAAAAATTGACATTTATGCCTTTTTTTATCTGGACGATGCGTTATTTTTTCAAAGTAATTACGTTTATGCCACCGCGTTATCCCCAACCTTAGATCATATTAATCGGACGTTTGGAGGCCCTTCGTACGCTTCGTACGATTTTGTACGATAACCGTCCCCTATATATATATATATTAATTTGTTAATCTATACTATATGATAAATAAAGGTTTTGAGCGGACACTTATCACTCACATATTCATCCTCAACATTTTTTTCACACCTCTCTCCTATTAATTATACAAATTTTTTAATTTTTTTTTAATTTTTGTCTTCCACCTCTCTCTTATTAGTTATTCAAAATTTTTATTTATTTTTATAGTTTTTGTTTCCTATTAAATAATAATGATTTTTAAAATTACTTTTATAAAACATTTTTTATTTTAGAAAAATAGGTTTATTCATAAAACGTTTTTATAATTTAAACATTTCTTAATTCTTTTCTATAAAAACATTTTAAAAAAATAACTATATAACATTTTTAGAATTTACAAATTTATATAGGAACTGATGTTTTATAACAAGTTGTATTTATTCAACCCATGAAATACATAGGTTTTAACTTAGTATAAGAATGAAGGGTAAATTAGTTATTTACATGTCATTTAACTGAAAAATCTAACGTCGGTTAGTCTAAAGGTTATAACTTGATACAAACCATATAGATAAAGGGTGTCCAGTGTAATTAATAAAGATTCAGGTCTGCGGGTATATACCTAAAGGTTGTTTTATGTAATTTAGTAAAAAAGAAAAAAAACTATATATCCTTAAAATAAGTTTTTATTGCAAAATACCCCCATCTTTAATTTTTTGTGTACTAAAACGTAAATAAATTAAAATAGATATATTAATGAACTTTTAATTAACAACATTTTTTTAGGGTCGTATTTGGGTTACGCTAAAATCAAACGGTTCATATATTAAACAAGTGGTAGGCCGTTTAACACTCCAAAAATAGATCGACACATAAACAGTTCTAAAAATAAAAACACAAAAGTTAGAAAACATATAATTTCAAAACTTCAACCTACTTTAAACAACAAATTACACGTTGCAAGAAAACAGAGGAAAAGAAACAAAAACTTGGACTGTTGAGATTTGGGAGGGGTCGCGCGAACGCAAACCCCAGCTACCACAAATTACGACGTAGGATCGACCAACATAGGCCGACCTTAGGCTAGCACCCTTCCTTAATGTGCAATGGAAGTCACCAACCTAGGCCATGGGCCTTCCTGATCACCCATCATGACCCCGTCCAGGTATGTAAGTTTTAACACAACCCAACCCCTTCCTTCTTATATTCCCACTTTCACTTCCTTCTTCTTCAACTCCACCGATGTGGGACAAAACAAAAAGCTTCTTTTCGTCGTCCCTTGCTTTTTCAAAACAAATTTAAACCCTTATCCATTACAAACACTTTTCAAAACATAACACAATGTTGTTTCAGTTTTGAAAGCTAAAATTATTAGTTCGGTTCGGGTACTACTAGACTGAACCCAAAATCGCTTATAGACGAATCTTGATTCAAAAACAGAAATGAAACACGGTTTTACTAGAACTGAACCACGCATAGTCGGTTCCTAGTTCGGTTATGTGGTATCTGAATAGAGTATATGGCATGGTGACTAAACCATGGAGGACTAATGAATCCATTAGGTGACCTTGCAATGATCAGATGCTCTGAGCCAAATTAGATCTTTGACTGCTAGTTGAATCCGTAAAACAAGCCTGTTTCAATGTTGTGACAGTTGGACTCGTAATCAATACACCGCAAACACGGAAAATTATATTATCCAACGATTTGCTTAAAAATACATAGATGAAGTTACATGTTAACCTTCCAGAGCGAGGACCACTGGTAAGCGATTGGCTCCCTTTTAGTAGAGGTCTCATGTTCATTTCTACCTTCAACACCTTGAAAGTCATTTGTCTAGCGTAAGCTTAGTTAGTTAGCAGGGCGTTGGTAAGCGTCTTGTTCCCTTTAACAGATGTCTCAGGTTCATTTATACCTTTAGCTTTTTGAAGGTCATTTGTCCAGCGCAAATTGTGTTAGTTAGCAGGGCATCAATGGGAACCGTGAGTTTTCCGTTAACGCATTCTCAAGGTTATAAAAAAACACAGACAAGTCGTTTTGTACAATAAAATGATCATTAACTTTTATAACCATAATAATCCACTTGTTACAAAGCTAACAAACATGTTTAAAGTCGAGATGGGACACCAAATGTTGTATCAATTGGTTTAACTTAAGCAAATACTAATTACATAGCAACAGAAGAATACTGAAATTTCCTGTTCTCCATAAGAACCCATATTGCAACAATATGACATGAACGAAACAGAGAAAAATATACACTTCTCAAGTATTTTCGTTCAAAGACAGAATAAAACCAAAGAGAATTGTTTGGAAAACTGGATTTCTCAAAATGATTGAGAGATTAAATTACTTTTTCTTTTATTTATTTATTATTTAACACTGTCTGCCTCTTCGACAAGCAAGTGCACCGGATCCTGAAGTAAGCGAGCCCACAAAGGATGATGGTTTAGCACTCAGGCTCGATGCACGGGCGTAACTGGCTCCTGCACCAGTTCCAGATGGTATAAAGAATGCACCATTTAACATTAGGTCACCTTCTGATCTCCAATTCCAATGTCTCCATCTTCCTGATGTTATTACTCTATGAGTCACCTGTTCAATTTGAACCATAATTAGGTTTTTTTATTTTTTATTTTTATTTTTGGAGAATTGGTGTGAAAAGATTGTGTTTTATATATGTTACCTCTTTGGCATTAGGGTTAGTTGGGGCAAGGTATCTGTTTCCTTGGCTGTTAATTGTGGGATCTGCACTACCACCAATAGCATACATTTCCCAGTGTGTGTAGTCATTATTTACCACATGGAAATACCCATGTCTACACCTGCAAGTACCAAGCAAAACATATATCAGGTTTTGGGAAAATGGTAAAATGTGTCGGGCGGATAACGGGTCGAAACTCGAAACATAACTTGGTTAAAACTCAAAAGACCTGTGTTTCTCTAAATGCTATGGAATGTTGTTAAAACCAAATTCGATCGGACATCCGACTAGACATGTAAATGGTTTGGTTGGCATGGGTTGTACAGGCACTGGTTGGACCGACTGGGTTGTACCGGCACTGGTTCAATGATTGGACCAGTTTTGAGTAACTCTTTTTACGGAGCTTTTTTAGATTATAAGAATTAAACTTACGAACTAATCTAATCTAGGAAGATATTGGTATTTTATTACTACTATAGGTATATAAATTAAATGCTCTACCCTCTATAAACTATTCATTATTTTGTTTTTTACTATTTAAAAAATAATATATATTTCTCTAATTCTTTTAAATATAAACAATATAAAAATATACTAATAAAGTTTTATATAATATGTAAATATTTTTAAAATAGGTTTGGTTAAACAAGTCCACCTAGTAAATCATTAGTGTATCAAAGGGCTTCTAGTTTAATGTTATCAAGGTATCTATATAGTCATGTTACTCCACAAGTTGTTGACCAGCTAAAGGTTCTGATCCTATGGTGGACAAAAGTGTAAATCAACAGTGTGACCAACTCGATGATCGGTCCGGTTTTCAAAACATTGATGCTATATGCATACGCACCGTGGCATTCTTTGCACGAGACCTTCGCCGAAATGGTTGTATGCTATGGTCACTTGCATCATCTTGTCCCTATCATATGTATCACTATGACCCAATAACATAACCTGTTAATCAACCACAATGAACCGGAATCAGCACATGTTTTAAACGAGTTAAATTAAAGTTAACGGCGTTAGAAGTTATGAGTTGGTAGGACCTCATTATGGTGGGTGAAGTAGTTGTTAGAAATGGTAATTGCCGTTGACCCCATAATAGCATCAACAAGCCCATCAGCACAACTAGAAAGCGAATTATGATCAACCCAAATATGACTCGACCCGAATATCGAAATCGCATCACCATCCGCCATCGTTCTCCATCCGTAATGAGACGGTGAGCTTCGAACCATGGCGTTCCCGGTTGGTTTGCAGTCATGAATATGCAACCCATGAATAATAACATTTGTAATGTATTGAATTGTGATGCAACCTCCATTTGCAATATGAACATTGACTCCACGAGCATCAATTGTTTTGAAACTGTTCATGAGTAGTTCTTGTTTTAAGGTTATAACCATGTCTCGTTTGAAGATGATCCATAGAGGCCGGTCTTGAATGACGGCGTGACGTAGGGTTCCGGGCCGAGGGTTGACCGGGTCATCGTCATTAGGGTCAGTAATGACGTAGTAACGTCCATCACGGCCGCCAACGGCGTTGCGCCCGAAGCCAATGGCGCAATCTGCCAGACGCTTGCGGTTGCGCTGCCAGTTGCGGTCACACCGCCAACAGTCGTCCATTGGGTTTCCGGTTCCGCATGATAAGAATCCTAATTTCCTCCTTTCTGTACTGTTTCGAATGGCCCTGAAATTTTCATGATCCGGTTATGATTATATGTATATAAATAACCAGGTTAACTGAACCTACGTTAAAACCAATATTTATATACATGTATATCTAAAATCTATTTGTGTCCAGTGAATTATTAAGAGAATCCACCTCATGATATATATCATATTCTTAAATTGTAAGTGAAAAAAGATAAGATTTAAATTAAAATTGTATTACATTAGGTTTTTTAAACCTTATCTTTATTCTTACAATTATAAGGAAATGTGAAGTAGAATCTTAAATATATCAATTACTTAATTTCTTTAAAATTATAAGGATAAGAAATGAGATGTGAGAGGTTTTTATAAATGAACATTTTTTTATATGGGTTATGATTTTTAATTAAATTATATAAATAAGGATAAAGAAACTGATGCGAATGCTCTAAGAGCGAGACTAAATTAAGTAGCGGTAATCTTTTTATTGGTGCCGGGTGGAGCAACTCTTTGCTTTTTCTTTTCGGGATCTTTTGGAGCTCAAGGATCACGTTGGTCTAAAGGGGCTTGCAAGGAAAGTTTTTCATGGTATAATCATTATCGGGTGCTAGTATTTGAATAGCCAGAAATGATTGTAGATTCAACAATAAGGTGGTTAGGGTGTCGGACACCATCAGTGAAATTAGAGCTGTTAGCTTTTTATGCTATAATAGTAGAATGAAGTCTAAAATGTGTAGTTGGGAGGACTAGTGTAGTTTTATGATTATGTAGTTATTTTGTTGTTTTGTGGTGGCGCTGTTTCGGGGTCAGTCGGTGTTTTTATTGAAGTTAGCCTTTAAAAAAAAAAATCTTTTTATTGGTATAATATTAAATTCGTTGGTTATTGGGTCAAATAAAATAATGACAGTAACATACGGAAAAATGAATACGGATTATACGGAATGTGAAACAACTTGATTTTGTAGGTGGCAATAAATGAGTAGGGATGGAATAAAATAAATTACCCATGCATCGTCGGTGGGGGGAAGTGAATCATTAAATGTGGATATGGTTGTATCGGTTACAAAGCTAATAAACATATCCCCAACCAGACGTCCAGATCTAAGTCTTTTTCGGACCTGTTTTTCACCATTGATATTTCTATTACGATTAAAAAAATATGATAAAAACATTACCCCAAAAGTCGAAAATAGTTGATTGTGATTCCTAACACTTTTAATAAACGGCCGTGTTAGGAATGACCTGTTTAATCAAACAGTTTATGACCTGTTTTAACCAATGTTTTAGTAAGCGAAATGGATTGGTTAAACCGGTTTAAAATTAAAAAAGTTAATTGTACAGGTGGTTTGCGTAAAGTAACATGTTTGAATACTAAGAGCTTAAAGTAACAAATTTGGGTTTATACTTTCAATTTTGCAACGAGTTTGGGTATTAAAACATTAAGGCTAACTTTCGTTAAAGTTGTGATGAAATGACTAAAATACCCTTTGTAGAAAGTAATGGGTTTGGGCACTAAGGTTTTAAAGTAAAATTTTGGTCATTTCACCCCAAATTAACGGAAGTTAGACTTAATACCCAACTTCGTTACAAAATTGAAAAAGAATAAAACTCAAACATGTTTATTTAGATAAACGAGTTAAACAAATTGTCTTTAGGTTACACGATTGTTTTTAATATGAAGGTTAGGATTGATGTTAATGACACAAATAAAATAAATATACGTGTGGGTCATGTTAAAGCAAATGATTTAGCCCGACACGATTAACGTCACTAGCCAATCGTTGGACCCAATGGGTCTGTTTTGTTTTTTTGTACAATTCTAATGTACCATGCATGGAGATCTAAACATGATTATGTGATTGAGAGTACTATGTGAAAGAAAAAGAATATTTATACACTTCTTCGAATTTATTCCGGTCAAATTACAGTAAATTAAAAACTAAAAAAACATTAGAAAAAAACAGAAGAGATGGTATATAATAAATGACTAAATTGAGCATTCGAGACAGGAGGGTCATGTGACATGTGGCCACGCTGGCAGATGAAATGGTAAAAGATGCAAACAGCATAACAACAACATGGGGGAGGCCTTAAAGCAACACATTCATTTATTTATTTTAACAACACAAGATCAAACAACAAGATGATAAGGCATTGTTTTGTTGTTGCTCAGTGATCATGTGATCTTTTCATATATATTATTTTATTAATAATATTTAAATCATTGTCAGTTAAAATTCATGAATCTGTGAAGATAATAAGTGAGAGAAAGTTAACAGAATCGACTCACATGTCAACCATGGAAGCAACCATCTGTGGATCCTCATCAACAGCCCTATCATTCCTTTCTATAGCAATTTCTTCAATTCTCCTGAAAATTGTTAGCATTTAGAATTGAATCAAAAAATTAGTTCACACACATTTATGATGGAATCTGGTGCTTTAGTGCCGGTATAATCAAAACCACATTTTAAGATCTAAACACTAATAATTTGAAATTTGATATCCGAATTTTGATCCGGATTGAAGTACACATTTGTAAGATAAATCGATAGATCACAGCATGAATCTGATCGGTTCGTATAACAATCAAAGCAGTTACAGAAAGCGGTTAGATCTAACAGAATCGATCGTGATCGACGCAATTATTATCAGTTAAATTCAGTTATAAATTCGTTGTTCGAAAAAGGTAAAACAGAATGTTCGTACTGAACTAATCTAAACTAACCCGTCCGCCATTGTTGAGTTGGATATGAAGCTCTGCAACTCGTTTCCCTCATCTCCGCTGCGACCACACAAATTTAACTAATCAAATACTCAACAGATTTGAACGGACATTCTTGTTAGAAATAACAACTTTGGATATGAACGTGAAGATCTTCAACATTGTGTGAGGTTACCTTGAAACCGCATTGACGGAAACGGAATATATAAAAATTAGTAAAAAACAGAGAGCGAAATGTCTGAGCACCATTGTAGGTTAAATTCGCACAATCTGGTGTGCGAGTAGAGAGAGAGAGATAGAGAGAGAGAGAGAATTGAACAGAGATTAGAGGTGAGTGACGAGGCTCTTTAAAAAGGGAGATGATAAAAGGCACAACTCCAACACAATTCCATTAACACCTTCTCCTGAAATAACTGTCTTGGCTCACTATGGTTAAAGGTTATTTCCTCTAACCATGGTTAGGTTATGTCACACTCACTTTTTTTATTGTTTTTAGAATTAACTTAAACGAGTGGTTTTGAATTAATTTATATCGCAACGTAGATAGATATAAGTGTGTCATAACGGCATAACTGGAATTTTGTAAAAACGTTGTATTTGAAAAGAAAAGAAATATGTTACATTGATCGAAAACAAATAATGGTATCGGTTCTGATGATACCGATAACAGAACCGACGGTATCGGTTTCGTCCGTCACGATACCGGTACGACACCAAAATTAGACAGAGTTAATTTTGTATAAATTTATGTTATTCTGAAATTGACGTGAATCATGATCTATAACTTAAATATAAAGTAGTGATTTTTGATAAAAAATGATGATTTTACTTCAAATTTACCGTAAGTGATGAATTAATTAGCTAAATTGACAATGAATGATTTTTAGTGATCAACTATTTTTCCATGAATGTGTTTAGTTTAGCATATGGGAAACGATCAAAGTCAATTTGACAAATTTTAAGGTTGACATGTTGTTTGGGTTGAAAATGAGTCAATAAAGTTCAAACCCACCCTTAGATATTTGGACATGATCAAATAAATCCTATGGTTAAACTAGATAATCTAAACTTGATTTGGTCATGAGAGTGATGCAATTGACTAATATGTGACTTGGTTATTAATTGTGTTCAAAGAAACACACTAATTGGGTTGGTCTGAGTAGGTAGTAAGTTATATTTGGACAAGAACTTACGATTGAAGAGTCTAAGTAGCTAAGGTTGATGAGGAGAATGGCGGAGCTTAGTGAGGGCCCGCGGGCCCTCATGATTTTTCGCTTAAAAGTGTTAATTTAAATGTATTCGGTCAAAAATTTTATAGATATTAAGTTCCGATCATGCGTTATTATTATGACGCGGACGCATTTACCGCTCGCTCAATGAACACATATTGCATTCTAGTGCCTTCGTACGTTTCGTACGCTAATAACCGGGACCTATATATAGTTACTTTGTTAGAAGATGTATAATAAACAACTCGTCATATACCAAATCTTGTTATAAATTTTTATGATTAGTTTTTTTATACCTTTTATTTAAGTATAATTATATGAAAGAAGAACTGATAGGAATAGTTCTCTAATACTGACCACCAATCTCTACAACCCCCTCCCCTCTTTATTTTATTTTTGACTTTTTTTTTCCTTTTTTTATAATTTATTTACTTTTTTGTATTTTTTTTCATTTGATTAGTTTAACCGTTATTTAGTTAAAAAGATATTTGTTTTTAATGCCTTAGTGTTTTGGTATATGCATTTTGATATTTGAGATTGTAGCGGAATTTCCGACGCAACGAGCGAGAGAAAACTCTAGTTAAAATAATTTACAAACAAGAATATATTTTTATAAATTGTTAGACCAAATGTTTTTGGATACAAATGCATACATGGAGTTTTTCTTTTCTCTAAAGCGTTGGGGTGGGAATGAAATTATAGAAGTTGTTGAATTAAATTGGTGAAAGTGAATACTCGGTATTAAACCAAATCTAACACATTTATTGAATTAGTTGCATATTGGGTTCAATAATTGGTTTAAAAAATGTTTGGCAAAACCTAATTCGAATAATGTTATAATTAATGCATTTAAAAATTATGGTATATGCTCTATGCTCTAAAATAAATGACTTAAATGATACTTGAATATATTTGAAAATGACGTATCCTCCTTATACACGTTACTCTATTTTTTTCCTTTTATAAAGGTGGACGGGTCGACTCGGGTTGGGGCAGGTAATACGGGAACACCACCCCATGGGTGACGGGTTTGCAAAGTCGTGGATTAAGCCGAAGGTAAACGATGGTTGGTTGGTTGAAAAGCATGTTTGGGTTCAGGGTCATTCGAAAACACCGTCGCAACCCATCCTGTTAGTTTAGGGTAAAAATGACGTGACATGACATATTTTAATTGACTAATTATTAGGGTACTTAGGGGTTGAAGGGGTTTCACCCCTCCACCTTAATCATTTTAGTCTTAAAAACCATTTTAGGGTAACCATATTATATATAAATGAAGAGTCGTTTAATACATAAGAGATAACATTAAATGGTGTCTTCATTGTTGAGAGGGTGAAGTTAATCAATTCGAACACGATTCGTATATTTATTTGTATCACCTCGGACATACTTTCAAATCATATACAAACACATAATCTATTTATCTAAACGGTAAAATAATTTGTCCGTTAAAACAGTTCACATATCGTAAATAAGTTTGCAAGTTGTAAATCTAGTTGTAGTGGAATTACAATAAAGTTGCAAACCTATTGTTTGATTGAATATATAAATCAAATTTAATTTTAACCTTTTGTATTCTAATTCAAACCAGGTTGATGGTTGATACGTTTAATAAACATTCATATCGTTTGAGAAATTATGAGTTTGGTTTCAATAAACTATTAAATCGTTTTATTGACGATCACTAGAGTTTATGAGGGTTAACTAACAACTTTGATGATAAAAAAAAATTGTAGAGAAAAGGGTATGGAAGTGGTGACTTAACTAACCACTTTAACGTCACACCTAACCAACCGACTCTAGTTCATGTGTTGAGCTTGAGGAAGGATCTCTCACGTGTAACATGCCACAAGTCACGTGCCGTGTTTTTAATCTCTTTACTCACCCAGCCCCGATTTATTGACCTTCAGCGGTTATTACGTAAATAAACAGATAATTATTATCCCATGATGTAATCAATCCTTGTGTCTACTATTTTTTATCTTTTCTTTTTCTTTTTGATAAACGTGTTATTCCCTCATTAAAACTAATTTATGATAGCTAAGAAAACTTGTGAAGGTATAAAAATTTATAGATTAATTAAAATGCAATTAAATAAAAGAGATTAATAGTATTGGATTAGAAAGTAGAAAATGAAGTGAATGATTGGTATTTAAACAAAGGATGTCACGACAATAGCAATAAAAGTTGTAGATAAAAATTAAATACATGTACCTATAATTATAATTTAACAATTTATTGCAGTCACCTTTAAGGTGACTATATTTAACAAATGGTTAGTAACGGGGACATAATTTTTTTTTGTATTATTATTGTTAATCTTTAAGAATATGTAAAAATAAGTGTATCTCGAGAGTCGGGTATGCATATATCATATAAAAGATGAGTATTAGATACTGTATGCCAAAGAGGTTATGATATAGTGGTTGAGGTAAGGCATGAAGTCCCTAGGGAGCCGGGTTCAATCCCTGTCACCACCATTAGTTTTCACGGCATCGCAAATGAGGCCTAACTCTTAGCTTGATGCGCCTGGGTTTTTACATCTCGCCGATCCAATGTTCGAGTCTCTGCTCTCCCTCAAGCCCGAAAGGGGCCGTATTGGGTGGGGTTTTTCCTTGAAAGCTCTCTAACTCTGACACCAAGTGAGCTCAGTTAAGACAAAATATTGACCGGAGTTGGACGAGGCTCTCCTATGTGACGGGGTGTGACGTCACAACATTCAACACCTTTAAAAAAAGATACTATATTACAAGTAAAAAAAAACTTTCTAGGCCCACGTAGCATCCAGACATTGTATGTAGTTTGGTGGATACAAAAACCGATTGTATATAAAATCTTGGTTAATTTATTATGTGTATGTAGTTTCATGGGTTACGTGAATTTGTTGTACTTGTATTTTAATGCTACTCCAAGCACAAGGTTTTGTACTGGTAAAGGTTTATCATTTTTGTTGATTAACTCGTTTAACTTTTCATTGTAGTGGTTTTACGTTATAGTTAAACCACAAAGGGTAGTTGACTAAGGATAGAGAACGGCATGTAACTTAGATCGTAAGAGGATAATTCTTGGCGTTGGTAATGACTTTGTAAAGATATTAAAAATAAATTGCACACAAATATTTCCATGAGCAACATTTTCTATCAAAAATAAAAATCAATTTCCACATGTTTTGTCCATGCATTGAAGATAATACTAGTCAAGAGGTAAACTCCACCTAGATCATCATACCATGGTGTAGGAGTTGAAGTTGCACAAAAACCAAGTTCACGAAAGTGACCTTTTGGCTGTTATGCATTGAAAATTGCTTTAAAAGTGCTACAAGTTAGTCAATAAAAAACTGTTATGATGAATTATTACATCGTTTTACTCCTATACATAAGTCAATTTTGGTCAGTATCACACACACGGATTTTTTAACAAATTGTACAATTTCGTTCTTAAATCTCTTATTATTATTCGATTGAATACTTGTGTATCCTCGAAATAATTTAATCTGAAAGTGATCTTACGCGATTATCAGAGTTTCCCAGTCTACATGAACACCTAGAATTCCTACGGTTATTGGTTTGTCATTATCAGCTAGAAGATCGTTAGATATAAACTTGTTAGGTACATATTTGATGATAAAGTTTATAACTAATAATGCTAAATAATTTGTTACCTAAAATGTGTGTTAATCATTGTAAACACTTAGTAAAATGTTAGTTTTTATGGAAGTTGCTACTAGTTACACCGACTATATGTTATCGTTGTTGTTTTTTTTCTTTTAACCTTTATTTGGCAGGCTATCGCAAGTTTTCAGGTGTATACAACTTAATAATATGATAGCTTCTTCCGCGTCAGTTACATATTGTTGTTAAACAAGTGATTTGAATGATAAAAGTTGGAACCTTGATGCATTTTTCAGATAAGACGTCATTTCATGCAAAATTTAGGGTTTTTTGCGGAATGATGAGCAGGCACCAAGTATTTGCCCGAATACTAGTGCGAATACTTGGAGTATTCGTGAATGCTAATGTGAATACTTGGAGTATTCACTTAGAGTATTTTACTAGCGGTAATAGTAGCAATTTTTTATTGATGAAGTTTAGAATTTGTTTTCGAACGAAAGATGTAAACATTTTTGAAAGTCATGTTATGATCAAATCAGCTATGGTTCCTCCGGGGACTGACACTATGTTACGTTATATTTGGCAATACTTTTATAGGGGACTTTGTGGATAGCTAATCGTGGTACAAATGGTATCATGACGATGTGACATTGGTAGTATCAGTAGGTGTCAGTGTATGGAGGGCCAATACTGGAAATGTAAGCATGTCTCACTGTACGAAGTGTATGGAGGGGCAATACTGGAAATGTAAGTATTTGTCACTGTACGAAGGGGCAATGCTAGGCATGTGTCACTGTACGGGGGGAGGGGGCAATGACTATACGGAGGGGCGGTGCCCAAACTTATGAATTGGCGATTACGAGATGGAGCAGATTTTGAAATATATATGAATATATTTTTATATGTTTGACTTACGAGGTGTTATGTTTTAGTATGTTTACGTACATTTTGTTATGAAAGTTAAAAGTTTATGTTTTGGCAAAACCCCTTTGAATGTTTGAAGTTATTGTTTTATATAAAGCTGGAACCCACTCAGCGAAACTGACTTTATAGTATCCACATCAGGTTAAGTGTAGGTTGGATTCTCATTGATGGATGCAAGGCTTGGCTAAGGAGTTACCCGAGCGAAGAGATCTGACATCTCATTATGTTTACGTTGTAAAGTACTATATTAAGACAACGCTTAAGGTTATTGTTATGAACAAGTTATGTAATTCGGTACGATTTTCCGTTGTTTGAATTGACTCTTATGTTTAAGAATTATGTGTTGATGAATAAATTCAACACGTGAGATCTCCTAAGAACAATATCTTTATGTTACCTTTAAATCTCTAATAATAAGTTTTGGATGTTTTCAACGTATTATAGTAACCTACAACGTTTGCTAGTGCGCTATGTGCCGTACTATTTTTTGCGATTCAATAAATTAATTATCAAATTGAGTCCCATGGCGTATTTTTAAGATGAATGTATTACCAAATCTTGTGCGTCTATATAACATGTGTTAAAGTTTAATAATAATCTACTATCCATATGATTGAATTAAGAGTAGTATTTTTGATTTGTTGTATAATCTATTTTGTCCTGTTCCCTTCACTATATTTTTGATTTATTAGTAGTAGTTACCTTTTCAATGGGGATTAACTAGAACATGGGTTATAGAAAAATCAAAATACCTAATAATTGATATTGTTTCTTTTTATTTATGAAACACTCAAACACACAAGTCTGGAACCGGTCCGAACGGTTAAACCATGAACTATTGGTGTCGTTGGTTTGTTAGCGGTTAATAGATTGGTCACAAATGAATTGGCTTGGTTTTCAATGAAAACCGGAGCAAAACTGATGAAAAACGTTTGCATGCTCCTTTTGTTGGCCGGTTAGGTTTTATTACCGGAGTGACAATCATGTCAGCTTGTAATCATGTTATAAATAGGCTGGGGTGTTATAATCGGTGGTTAAGTAATGGGTTGGAGAATTGGTTTGTATATTTAAATGGATTAACATGTCACACTACTAGAAAAAATCGTGTTTCCGACGCAATTTTTTGTCGCAAATGCGTCGGAAACACCTATTTCCGACAAAATTGCGACAAAATCCTTCGGTCAGAAAAACCCTCGTCGGAAATAATTTGCGACAAAATTGCGACAAAAAATCTGACAGAATTGCGACAAAAATCTTATGACAGAATTTCTGACGAATTTCCGACACAATTTCTAATTATAATTATTAGAATACTTATTATGCTTAGAATTATTAACATTAATTATCTAATGTTTTTATTTTTTAATAATAAGATTTAAATGAAATATTTGTCGCAAATGTGTCGGAAATTTCCGACACATTTCCGACGGAATATATTTTTTAATTTTAATTTTTAATTATTATTTATTTTTTCATACACGTATACAAAAAATTAAATAATTCCTTTTGTCGCAAAAGTGTGGGAAATGTCCGACACATTTCCGACGGATTTTATTTTTTAATTTTGATTATTTATTTTTTTTATATAATTATATAAAAATTAAATAATTCTTTTTGTCGCAAATGTGTCGGAAGTTTCCGACACATTTCCGACGGAATTGTTTTTACTAAATCTATTTATTTATTTATTTGTGTAATGTAACAGAAAATTAAATAATCTATTTGTCGCAATTATGTCGGAACTTCCGACACATTTCCGACGGTTTTTTTTAATAAAATTAAATAATTTAATATATATTTAATAACGTTTTCGTCGCAAATGTGTCGAAAATTCCGGCACTTTTCCGACAGAATTTTTTTTCTGAAATTTTTTTTTTCGAAAAACAAATAAAATCCAGATTTTTTCAGCTACAAAAATACATAAAAAAATCAAAATCAAAAACCTGTTTTACAAAACAAATACAAATACAATAGCCGTTTCAAACGTATACATTACAATAACCACAGTTTAGTTACTACTAATATAATACATTACAACTAACATATATGTCTAATATAATATCTCAAAAGCTACTACTAACTACAGGGGAGAACGAAAGTTTTTCATAAACTCTTCCATTTCTTTTTTAAAACCTTCCTGCATTTGTCGTTGTGACTTCTCCCTTTCTTCTCTTTCACTTGCAACTAGAGCCACCATTGTTTGTTTTTCAGCTTCAAATCGAGACATGCAATCAGCATAGGTTGTCAAAATGATGTGGCAGGCCACAGCATCAGAAATTATATATATATATATATATATATATTTAAATGGACTAGATTGATAATTTAATGATGAGCCATCTCATCAGATAAAAGCCACATAAGCAAGAAAGTGGTAATCATGTGATCAAATTACCAAATTAGCCTATCTCAAAAAACTAAAATTACCAGCTCGGTAGGCTATTGAGTACAATTACCAAAACAGACTAATTAAAAATGCCACATAAAACTACCAGTTCAGGATGTTATTGAAACTAAAAACACAAAAAAATCATAAAGATAATCATTTAGTGTTGATTACCTTTTGCAAGATTTCTTCTTTGGTTGGCTGATCCTCACGCTGCAAACAGATAAAGTATAGTTGGAGTTTTTTAGCAGCCTCCATGAAATCTCTAGCATGCCTCTCCACATCAACTGAGAAGAAAAAGTAAAAAATAAACAAAAAAAACAAAATGATCATATAAGCTTGCTAGGAAACCACTAATGCGTCAACACTGTTGATTCTTTAGTTATACAAAAAAGAATCTAACACAGGTATAGCAAAAACACATCAATATGCTGCAATATCCCCACATAGTGAAAAAATTAGCATATTGTAAGTAAGTTCTAGACTACAAGCTCAGTTGAAATAAAAGAGAGACCATTTCCAGAATATGAAGGCCTAAAAACTTGACATAAATTGAAAAGAAAACCTTAATAGTATATTAGTATTTCCAAAAGCCAAGAACGAGAACAAATGAGCTGCTTAGTTCTGTTACATTGCTATAACTATGTGCATCTTTTTTCAAAAGTATTTTTTGTATTTCGAAATCCAAAAGCGTGTCTTTTTATGGGATGGAATGAAACTAAAATTATGTCAAAGAAATGGTATGATGAACTCTATAATCCAAAGATGTTCCATGATGATGCAGAATATATAAAGAACTAGAATAATATCTGCCAATTAACTCAGCCATTAAAAGAAGGATTGTTGTCATAGAATAGTAATGTGGTCCATTGTGGTAATTATACTCAATAATGTTTTGAGCAGATAATTATACCTTTCTGAAATGGACTAATTTTGTAATTAGATCAACTGATGATGAGTTTCTTGCCTGTTTAGAATTTTTATAATGAGGTGGTTTTCACTAAATTACCAGACTTCTCCATTCAAGAAAGCACAATTAAGTGATTAATAAGCTAGCCCATTTTGTGATGAGGTGGTCAGGTGTTTGCCACACCATCTTTTTTACCGTCTATGGTTACCTGTCTATAAATTATACCGAACTAACCCATTTCAAAAAAATCAAAGTACCAGGCAGGAACATTATCAAGCATAATACCAAAACATCCTTAAAAGAAAGATAGAAGCTCACTCACTCTGATGTGAAGGGTGGGGAGATCGATCAATAGCTTGAAGCTCTCTTGCAGGAAGACATGGGAGTAAAGCAGCCTCCAACGCCATAACATATCCAATCATATCATCCTTAGCTGGTGGTTGAGGAGAGTGCATTTGAGTATCATGTGCATGTTGTGGATCACCCAATTGTCTCTCAGCCATATTTACAGCCTACTCTTAATTACAACAAAAGCACACCATACAATATTTTAAGATAATAATCATTAACTAAAAGCCTAAGGTGAAAATCAATAGTATCGGATCCCCTTTGGAATTGTAAATCAACAGAGAATAGCAATACAATTATGCAAAAATTACTCTTTAATACAATGGCAGCAAGCCAGCAACACATTTTTCAAAACAAAACATCTATAAATAAGGGAAATTACTGGGTGAATTTTAGCAATCAAGCCATATTCTTTAAATCTTGTAATAAGGGAAGTTACTGTGCAGGTAAGTGAAGATATAGACTGCCTGGTAAGTGAACAAGTACAAACAAGTTCATTCATACTGTTTAATATAAATAATTAAATATACATAGAAGAACTAGACTACCTGGAAGAAAAATGGGTAAAAACTCAAAACCCATGCATCTAATTAGAGCAAATATATAATTTTGCCATCAATTCCTACACAAACTTTCATTTAGAAAGTAACAGATTTGATCAGAAGCAATAAAAAAAATAACCACTTCAGGGACAAGAAGTTAAGAACATGTAAATTTTACAAGTTCTCATCCATTTTAACATTGTTGTTCTGTTCATACAGATTATCCATCATTCAGTCACATTGAAATTCATAACAAGTTGTCAATTTTACTTAAAAGATATACAACTCAGATGTTGAACAAAAAACAAGAAACCCCATTAAGTGAAAAAATGAGCATTCGGGTAGCATAACAGTCAAAAAGTTAGGAACTACTAAAACATGGAATGGTAATGCAAACTATATTACAACCTATTCTGTTAACAATTTGATTTCCCCAAATTTCATATTTTTTTCAATAACCCTAAATTATCTATCAACAAGGAATCAAAATCGCGCAGAAAATGGAACAAATTTCAAGCAATTAAGCATGGATAGATCGGTGAATGATCCTATTGTAACAAAGAATGAGCTATTGAGAAGTTGAAAGAAACCCTAGAACCTGACCGTTGAAGTTAACTGCGCCTAAACAAGCGGTGAATCTGCAGAGAATTGGTGCCTTTTCGTTCCTTCACCCTAACCTCCCTAATAACCTAAAATTAATCAAAGTGTTCATCTCTGTTTACGAATGAAAAGTTAACACTAACAATTAACAGATTCTGACCAAAATCAAAGGAATCGGTGACAAGAGTACTTACAAGGAGCGTAGGCGATAGCTGAAGTAAAACGTGACGTTGGTGAAGGAAATGGCGACGAATGGCGGTGATCGACGATGGAGGGCTGGATGCGCGTTCAGTTTCAGGTGGGGAGGATGACGGTTTCGCGTATGCTCAAGGTGTGGAGCGGCTGAGAGGGAAATAGGAAAGGAGCGACGATGGTTCAGTTTAGGTGAGGGTGAATTAGGGTTACGTGTTTATTTTTTTTATAAAATAATTTAAAAACCTGTTTGTCGGAATTCTGTCGGAAACTTCCGACGCTTTTCCGACGCAAATATTATAATTTCAATTCACCACCACCAAATTTAAAGACTCTTTTTCAAACCAATACTAATAATATTAAAATTAAAAAACCTTTTTTAAAGACATTAGTAAACTAAAATAAAATTAAATATTTATTATTATTAGTAAACTTTATAAATACAATTATTATTAATATTATTAACACATCCATAAAAATCTATACATACTAATAAATAAAGGTTTTTTAGCGCCACGTGTCGTCTCCACATTCAATTTCATCATTTTTTTCCCGCCTCTCTCTTATTTAATGTACTTCTATATTTAAATAATAATATATAATTAAAGAAAGTACAAATTGTACTAATACAACACATTTATTTTAAATTATCCCTTATTATAAGAAAACTTTGAAATTTAATTATGTAATTTTTATTTCAATCAAATAGTAATTGAAAGTGAAATTACATTAAATAGTAATTAACGTATTTTCGAAACCTAATTATATATTAATTTTTACATATTTTGAGTTTGTTTATATCCGTAGTATATGTAATATATTTTCACACATGTGAAATATATATACATAAAGATTTAAAAAATTTAAATATTAATATTTTTCACCCCGTGTGTAGACACGGGACCTAAACTAGTATATATAATAATAATATAACTATTATAAAAAAATAATAACAAATAATATTATGTGTTTTTGTCACAAATGTGTAGCGAATTGCTACACATTTGCTACGCAAGTTCCTAAAAGAATCTATTTCGTCGCAAATGTGTAGCAAATTGCTACACGTTTGCTACGCATTACCGACAATGTGATTTTGTTTTTAGTTTTTTGAGGTTCAAATGTTATTTCTTTTCATTCTATCTTTTGTAAACCTTCGTTATACATGAAACACGTTTATTCTCACAATCTTATACATATTAGACACATAAGTACGTACATATACACCATCAAAACCCATTACCCACAAACTCTTTAGTTATTTTGTAGGTGTATATGTAAAACACTGAAACACATACATACATATACATAAACATACACACACACAACATACATATACACCTATACATACAAATACATATACATATACACCTGATAATAAACTACATAGCTGTCCATCAAGGAGAATAATGTCCTAGTTAACCATCATTTACTCTAACTAATCATCATCGACTCTAATTGGTCATTACTAACACTAATTGATCATGATTAACTCTAATTGATCATTATTAACTACAATTGAACATCAACGGCCCTAACTTACCGTCGATGAGCATACTGACCCCTAATTGACCATGAATGATTCTAATTTAGCATATTAACCCCAATTGATAATAAACTACATAACTGACCATCAACGGTAATAAGTTGACCAACATTGACTCTAACTAATCATCATCGACTCTAATTGGTCATTACTAACTCTAATTAATAATCAACGTTCCCAACCATACACACATACATAAACATACCCACACACATATACACACACACACACTCATACACATAAATATACATATTTATTAAAAAGTTAAACAAAAAATAGTTAATAATCTTAATAATTAAATAATTTTTTTTATTAAAACTATCATATTTAGTTTCGGTATAAATATATTAGAAATGTATTTTTATTGGATATGTGTATTGTTAAGATTATTAAAAATACTTAATAATCTTAATAATTACTATTTTTGTCGGAAATGCGTCACAAGTTGCTACACATTTGCGACAAAAACAATATTAAATATGTATTAAAAATGTGTTTTTATTTTAATTATTAAGATTTATAATGGTTTTGTCAGAAATGCGTCGCAAATTGCTACACATTTGCGACAAAAAGAATATCAATTATTCCAATTATATTAAAAATGTGTCTTTATTTTAATTATTAAAATTATTAAATGTTTTGTCGGAAATGCGTCGCAAGTTGCTACACATTTGAGACAAAAACAATATCAATTATTTTAAATATATTAAAATTGTGTTTTTATTTTAATTATTAAGATTATTAATTGTTTTGTCGGAAATGCGTCGCAATAAACAATATCAATTATTTTAAATATATTAAAATTGTGTTTTTATTTTAATTATTAATATTATTAATTGTTTTGTCGAAAATGCGTCGCAAATTGCGACAAAAACAATATCAATTAATTTAATTATATTAAAATTTTGTTTTTATTTTAATAACTAAGATTATTAAAGTTTTTTTGTCGGAAATGTGTCGCAGGTTGCGACGCATTTGCGACAAAAACAATATTAAGTATTTTAAATATATTAAAAATGTATTTTTAATTAAAAATTTAAGATTATTAATAGTTTTGTCGGAAATGCGTCGCAGGTTGCGACACATTTGCGACAAAAACAATATTAAGTATTTTAAATATATTAAAAATGTATTTTTAATTTAAATTTTAAGATTATTAATAGTTTTGTCGGAAATGCGTCGCAGGTTGCGACGCCTTTGCGACAAAAACAATATTAAGTATTTTAAATATATTAAAAATGTATTTTTAATTAAAATTTTAAGATTATTAATAGTTTTGTCGGAAATGCGTCGCAGGTTGCGACGCATTTGCGACAAAAACAATATTAAGTATTTTAAATATATTAAAAATGTATTTTTAATTAAAATTTTAAGATTATTAATAGTTTTGTCGGAAATGCGTCGCAAATTGCTACACATTTGCGACATAGGCTTGGGTTTTCATTATTGTCGCTATGTTGTCGTAAATGTGTCGCAATTTGCGACGGAAAATTTGCGTAGCAAATTAGCTTTTTTCTAGTAGTGTCAACCTGTTTAATTAAACGGGTCAAACAAATAAACATGAACACAAGTTTAATTAAATAGGTTAAACATGTTAGTCGTACATGACATGTTAATTTAAGGGTCAGATATAGCAATTTAAAATATGTTTATTTTTATCTCGTGTTAAAAATTATATTCTCTAGTTTTAAATTTTGAAGACCAGGACGATCAAGTGAACAAGCCCCTAAATATAAGATTTGAAAAAATTCTTAATGTTAATAATATATTCTATGATGTAAATTTAGAGTGTTAACTTTTCCTTAAAATTTATTTTGTGATAATAATACACACCCAATGAATATTTTGAGACCACTGGATTATATGAATCAGACAAAACAATTTTTTTATCGAATATTTTATAACTTTTTACAAAAAGGAAAAAGCAAAAAGATTGTCTGAGCAAAAATTAAACATGATTCTTATATCACTATTTGTTTTTTCTTACATGCATGTTAAAAGTGTTAATTATTATTGTCAATTATTGGTTAACAATTTCACACATTTTCTCTTTTTTATTTTTTATTTAACTAATTGGAGAGTATTTTACACACCAACTAGTGCTAACTATTTAACATTTGTTAAGTAACCAGTTGTTTTCCCTCCACGATGAAACGGGAAGCGTGTGTATTATAAAATAAAATAAAAGTATTTAAAACTGTATTAGATTTAATTACACGTGTAACCGAAAGATAAACAGTTACATGCCCAAAAGAATATGATGCCTTGATGACAACAATATTGGCCCGTAATAATAATAATAGTAATAATAATAATTATAGTAATGTTAATGAAAATAATAATAGTATTATTAATAATAGTAGTAATAAAAAATAATATTAAAATGATGATGGTAATAATAAAAGAAATATAATAATACTAATGCCAAAATAAATATAAAAAAAACATAAAAAATTAATAATAATAATAATCTTTAACAATAATTAAAATAAAAATAACAATAATAATAAAAATAGAATAGTAATATAACAATGATAAGAATAATAATAGTATTAATAAAAATAAAATAAAATTAAAACAGGTCAAAACTAATAGTAATAATGTTAAAGAAAAAAATGTATGAAAAAATGAAAAAAAAGAATAAAAAAAGGAAGCCCTTCACCTAGGTTATAAGCTCTTGACAGGTTAAAAGTGGTAACGAATGTCATGGTCAATTACCTAGGTCAAATTTAATCTGAAGCTTTAATTATAACTTTTAAAGTTTTTTTTCAAATTTTTGTTTGATAAATAAAATATTTGAATTCAATGTCATCACTAATTAACATGTTTTATTAGTAGTCCAATTTAGTTTTTAGTCGTCTAATTTAATTTTTAGTTGTCAACTTCGGAATCAAGGTTCGACAATAAAGTTATGGTGACATATTGTAACCTTAAAATTTAATAAATAATGTCATATCTTATCATATGAAAATGATTTAATGTTGCGTTATGAATTGGTATTTTACAACTTTTATATTGTACATTTTTAGAGGTGTTACAAAGAAATGAGAGAAATAATAGGAAGCATACACCTTTATGTGCTAGCACAGTAGCACAATCGAATGCATGATGTCGAGTAAAGATGAGATTGGTATCAAACAGGTACGCGTATGGTATTTATGGGGTAGGGATGACCAATCCAAAAATTAAGTTAAATTTAAAGAAATAATAATAATAATATTTAGCCAAAATGGGTTGTCATGGAAAAGAGATTAGACAATCACCAAACAATTTTCTAAACTAAATATTTATAACATAAATCAGAATTGATTAAAAATAAAAGCATATATCACTTAGGACTTAAACTAGTTAGTTTTTTTAACAACAACAATAAGAATACTCATAGAAAAGCTAGCGGGGCACTAGCAACACTCAAAATACACCCGAACGGCCCGAAGGTCATTACACCAAACAACTAAATAAAAGAAACCAAACATTAATACTAATACCATCCAGTTTAACCAGTGGCGGAGCTTGAAAATTTAAGTAGTGGGGGCCGAAAGTCATTAGACCCAAAATTTTTTTCCTATCGCTATGTTTCGGGTTATATGTTCGGATTGACGATTCAATTCGGGTCGGGTCAAACAAATTAACAATAAATAACTCTAAATATCTAATTATCTATGGTGGGCCGGTGGCGAGGGCGCAAGGCATAGGGGGATTTCAGATTTGAGATTTGGGTGTGTTTGAGGGAAGCGGGCATGGTCGACGAAAAGAAAAGGGGGCTAAGAATTTTAGGGTGATTTATTTGAAATTTTCATTTCCCCCCCTAAACTTACACTTTTATTTTTTAAATGCATAAACTTTTTTTTTTTTCGTCCTGATAACTTATCGAATCAATCTGAATAGAGCATTGAACTGAATTTTTTAGGGATAAAAAATCATAGGGGGCCAAAAAATTTTCAACGAAAAAAATCAAGGGGGACCGGCTCAATACATATAAAAATTTTCGAACAAAAACGCAAAAAGTTACACTACTAACGAAAAAAACGGCGGGGCCGGGGCCACCCCTGGACCCTTATATCCTTCGCCCTTGAGTTTAACCAATACACGTTAACAAGTTGACGATCCAATCTTCCCAACTTTGATGGAGCTTGTTTCCCCTATTTTCACTCCATTTATACCTTAACTTAAACTAGTGTGTTAACTGATTACTTTTAAAAACTTAGATAAAATCATATTTATTTAATTAAAAAAACAAATATTAAATATGTCCATTAATTAAATTATACTAAAAAAGTTTTTGTATACCTATTTCAATTAATGTAATTTTTTTATATGGCCATCAAATCATTCTCTTTCTTCATATATTTCAAACTATCATATTTTAATATAAGTTTAGAAAAAAGTAGAAATGTCAATTTAGAATAAACATATTTCATATTATAATTTTGAAATCACGTAAAACTTAAACTATATAGTTAGAAATAACATTTACTAACGCGTCTACTATAATTTTTTTTAAATTTTCACCCCCGTATTATATTAATATACGTATCTCACCCGTTTAATGTTTTACTAAATTTGATTTTTCTATAGTAACATGTCTTTGTTAGCTTTTTTAGAAAACCGAATACACAGTTGTGTGTATTTTTTTCTCAACGTTTCGGTATAAATTTCGTTGAAAACGAGGTTGTATTTGAAATAGTATTTTTTTTTTGTATCATGGGCTCTATCAAGTGCTGATACCATGACGAACATATGCTTTACCAACCAAACAACATTGTTACCCTTACCAGTAATATCAGAATCAATATCGGTATTCATTTTTATGGTTTTCAATCTATGTAAAACATTACTTTATTTCTTAGGTTACACAACTTTACTTTTTAGGTTATATCAGACAACTTTTGTGTAATGAAACCATTGTAAACAAACTTTTTTTAGTATCGTAAGCTATATCGAGTAATGGTACCATAACGAATCGAGTTGTGTTATGAATAATGTATTTTTGTGTCGTAAACTATACTGATTGCCGGTGTCATATTGGTAATGAAACGAACCGAATCGATAGCGACCGGGTACCATTGTCGGGATTCTTTTTATAATTTTTGATTGATCTAACAATTTTTGTTTCTTTTTAAATAAAATGTTTTTTTTTTAATTCTGAATACATCATTACGACAAATACGTTAAAAATATAAATTTTATTTGGAATCGCGCTACGAAAAGATATAATCCACCAGTCGATAAATTAATTGAGTAGTATTTCTCACATGTTTTACGGGAAGAGAACCTGATTTTCACATGATGTGAATTATTACAATTTATTTGAAGTTTTTTTTTCATATATATTTCCAAATAAATAAGTCAAACAAATTCTTATCGACAGTGATAATTATAAATATTTATAACAATATTCGTTCTCTCTCTTCTCATTTTTTTATTTTATAGTTAAAAAATATAAATAAAAGAAATATAGTATTTTACCGACTTAAAAACAAAAGATAATAATAATGTAAGACAAAATGTGAAATGTAGAACAAAGATCAACAATCAATGCGAATAGGATGGTGTGTGGTGTACGATGAGAAGCCACGTGTCCATGTGCATTTGTTTTGTTTTTTTTATTAACGTGTCCATGTGCATTTGTAGGGATATTCTGTAGACACGAGTTTGCCAGCCAATTAACTCACCGTCTCTTCTCTCTCTCTCTCTCTCTCTCTATATATATATATATATATATATATATTTTCATGTACTAAATAATCAGGGTTCGGAACTTTGCAATAATACTCTTGGTAAATTATACTATCACCGTAGGTCGGGATTAGGTTTAATGTCAAAACTATATAAAATTAAAGTGATTAAGTTTTCTTTAAAGTCAATGGTTCGAGCCCTCATCTACGATGGAATGATATAAATGATTAAGAGTAATTTAGGTGGTATCAAAATAGATTATTGTCATTTCAAAAAAATTTATAGTATCATATATCATATACATTTATTCATTTTAACAGCTAATATTATAAAGGGACAACTAAATACACACCACCTGACAATTAACTAGACACCATCTGATATCTATAGGAATCGTATAGGACCTATACAACTCGTACAGAGTACGACTTTCAGATAAGGTTGCATGGATCTCACATCCATTTGATCAATATTCCATACGAGTTGTGTAAAGGCTATACGACTCGTATAGAATATCTTCTTTGCACGATTTTCCTTTCTTTTGTAAGGTTTTTTTTCTCGTTTTGCTTGCGGGGTAAGTTTTCTCGTTATGTGTGGCGATTATTTGATATGACACAATATTCAGCCAATTATTTGATACAACACAATATTACACCAATTATTTGATACAACATTAGTTTCCATCAAAACATACTATATAAACAACTATATGTGTCATTCATTTATTATCTCTAAATCTGATACATTTCATCACACGTATTATCGATTAAATTTTAAAAAAACGAGTTAGCAATTCGGGCTTTGAAGGAAATATCTAGCGTTAGGTGGTGAATGTTCTAGCAATATATATGAGTTTTTCACTAATCAGGTTTAACATTCGCGATTATGTTTGTATTATCAAACTATACCATTTTTTTAACAATAACACATTTTGATCCAGATTTTCATGTCTCTCTTCAAACTTCATGCATTGGGTGTAAAACACAATACGTCAGTATGGTATGTCATAGTCACCGAAAAATCAAAGAAAAAGCAAGAAAAGATGTTATCAAAGTGTATATTAAATGTCATCGTGGTGGCCCTGATGGCAAATATAAGGGAACATCAACAGTTAGACGTTCTGGTACAAAAAAAAACAAACTAAGTGTTCGTTTCAAATTGTGGGAAAGTACGAGAAAGAGGTTAATGGTTGGATGTTACGGGTGAAACATATTGACCCATTCAACATTTGAAAGGGCATCTATTTGCAACAAAATTAACTGATCAAGAGAAGCGTTTGGTGAAGGACATGTCAAAGCACGATATTCAACCACGTAACATTCTATTAACAATAAGGGACACATATAATGAGCTATATGACTCGTATAAGCACTATACAAGTCGAACGAGCCTTAAAGTTCTCCATGTTCTTATGTGCTTGAACATAGAATAGTATACGACTAGTATAGTACCTATACGACTCGTATAGGGTCTATATGAGTCGTATAATGTCCTATAAGAATCGTATAACATCCTATACGAGTCGTATAAATGTTCTATACAAGTCATATTGTACCCTATTCGATCTGAATCAACATTGTTTTTGTTGTGGAGCAGATTATGCCGCCGAGATGTTGTCGTAGTCCTGAGGACGTTAATGATCCTCATATGTTGCTACAGTTTCTGCATTGGTACAGAATCCCGCGAACGGCTTCAGAGGTATGTCGAGTATTTCCCGCACATAAAATAATTTTTCTAGATCACTAAAAACCCCATAATTTCTTAGAATTCAATTATTCTTCAACATGCATTCAAATTCAATACAAAAACTTGAAGTTAGGTTCCCAACTCACCAGCTTTTGATTTAATTTTTCACCATTATCCCCTTTTTGTCCTTCAAGTTCCGTTAGTGTTACACTTTCACCACAATTTTAGTATATTCTAAACATTGATCTTTATAATTTTTTTAAAATTGATTTTTATCCAATTTCCTTTCATGTGTTCATTGTCATGCTCATCAATCTTTCAACCACTTCTTACCACCACTTCACTGTCATTTTTTACTCTAACAAACTGAAAAGTTCAAAAGCACAATGGTAAAATTAAGAGTAAATTACAGAAATCGTCCTTTATGTTTATACCCTTTTTTCAGATATTATCCTTTAGCCCAAAAACTTTCAGAGATCGTCCTTTATGTTTACAAATCTTGCACGTTACGTCCTTTGGCCCTAACCCAGTTAAATTTCTCAGTTAAGTTTGATCATGTGCATTGCACATATGTATAAGAAGATGGTTGAAAGATTGATGAGCTTGACAATGAACACATGAAAGGAAATTGGATAAAGATTAATTTTAAAAAAATTATAAAGATCAATGTTTAGAATATACTAAAATTGGTATAAATGTTAAAAAAATGATACAAATATAAAAACTTTTACCTAAACCCTTGCATATTAATCCTTTTCCATACTAACCTCACAAATTAACATTATCTTGTAACCACAAATGACCATTTAAAGACTCCAAGATCTCATATATATCACTCCTCTGCATATGACTTGTATCTCTAGCTACAAACTCATGCACATTATCCCCTATCTGGATTGAGCTACAACCTGGAACTTTTTCAATACCTTCTTCTCTCATTTCCCGCCTAAATCTCAAAGCATCTTGCCACCTTCCGATTGATGAACTCAAATTTGTAATTAGTGTCAAATAGCTCGCGTTTGAAGGTTCTTGATCTAATACCTTTTTGGTTACATACTGAAACAACTTACTATTCCCATGTAATTTACAAGCACTGATTAATGTCCCCCAAATCACCGCGTTAGGCTCCAAATCCATGCTTTCTGTCAATCTTATCGCTTCATCTAAATCACCAGATCGAGCTAGAAGATCAATCATGCATCCATAATGCTCAATTTGGGGTTTAATCCCAAATTTATGCACCATTTGGTTGAATAATGTTTGACCCTCTTTCACTAATCCTCCATGGTTGCAAGCCGACAGGACAGCAACGAACATGACATCATCTGGTTGTGTTCCTTGGACACACATCTTGTTGAACAGTGCTAATGCTTCTTCACACATCCCATGAACAGCCAAGCTTGACACCATTGCCGTCCATGTGATTATACATTTGTTAGACATCTGGTTAAAGATTGACTTACTGCTTTCAATGTCCCCACATTTTGCAAACATGTCTATCAATGCATTTCCTAAAGGGGTTGAAAGATTTATCTTGTTTTTGTTGATGTAAAACGCGATCCATTTTCCATTTTCAAGAGAACCCAAGTGAGCACACGCGTGTACGATGCTAACCAAAGTGATCTGATCAGGTTTGCATTTGCCATCAACTGACATCAGACGAAACAATGCAAGAGCTTCATCAAACATGCTTTGGTTTATGTAGCATGATATCATAGCATTCCAAGTCACAACGGTCCTTTTGCTTCCTATCCGATCAAACATTTTTCTTGCTGATTCAACGTCTCCAGTTGACGCGTATCCTGATATGATCGCTGTAGATGCTACCACAGACTTCACTGGCATAACATTGAACACAGCCTCTGCGTTTCCCAAATCACCCGCCTTCAGATATCCCGATATCAAACAGTTCCACGAAACATCGTTTCTCTTGGGCATTTCATCGAACAGTTGGCGCGCATAATCCATCTTCCCATTCTTTGCTAATCCTGTGATAACAGAATTCCATGTCACAACACTTCTTTCCGGCATCGATTCAAACAACCTAATCGCGGGTCCTACATCTCCACAATCCATATACACCCCAATCATAGTATTCCAAGACACAACATCTCTCACAGGCATTTCGTCGAACACCTTACAGGCAAGCTCAACACCATCACTAGCGAACTCACCGTACAAATTCAAAAGAGTGTTTCCAACGAATGTACTGGAAACATCAAAACCCATCTTCAAAACCTCCCCATGAATCATTCTACCGACATCCAAACTCTCGAAACATTTGAGGAGAAAAGTGAATGTGAAACTGTTGGGTGATATGATCAACTCTCGTGACTTCATTTCTTTGTAAACAGTCATTGCATTGTATGTTGTAGGATTGTTATTACAGCCGACGAAGCATTTAATCATGGTGTTGTAAGCAACGACGTCTGGGGAATTTGAAGTTCGAAGGGCGTTGAAAGCGTAGTCAAGTGAAATGAGGTCAGCGGAGACGGTGATGAGGGTTTGGAGTAGAAAGTTGTTGTCTTTAAGGCCATTGATGAGTATCTGAAGATGGGTTTGCTTCAGTTGATTGATGCTTTTGCAGGTATGCAAGAACCGGAGTATTTCACGCTCCATCGCCGCATTAGATTTTTGTGTTTATGGGGGTGTTTGCAACTTTGAGCATATGATTATAACCAAAAAAAAAGTTCAATTTTGTACATATTACTATGGAATTATGGACTATGATAAATTTGATGATAATTACTTACATACATGTGAAACTAAATAGAAAGTTTTATTTACACTTGTATTAAGTTTAAATACATAAATCGTGATATATCTAAAAGGATGATAACACACGTTTTATATCGATCGAAAATCATAAAAATGAATGCAGCCATGCCGGGTACCGATGTTCTTCGATCAATATGGATTTGGTTCGGTACGATACCAGTACTTGGTATAGCGTTTTCAATAAAATTTATATAAGTACTGAAAATACCAAAACCTAAAATGGGTAAAAATACAAACCAAACATGAAACATCTTATCGATTATGACGGTACAGTACGGTCTGATACTGATGGTTCAAATATGACATAAAAAACACTTTATTTTCAATTTGTAGGATAGTGGAAGCTATATTACGCTGAAGTTATCAATCCAAACACGCACGAAAGTCGTTTATAATACAAAACAACTGTCAACGAGTTAAACATGTCAACCAGAATATGACTCATCTAACTAAACAAACCAACTTGAACACGACTCATAATTAATAAATAAGATTTAGATGACAATTGATCATACTTTGTATGTAAAAAATAGAAACGGTCATCTAAAAATTAGATTTCCAATATTTATTTTTATTTCTTTATCGAAATCATCTGTTGAGAGCTTTAGATAACATTTAACCTTTTTATTTCTATATAGATATTATCGGTTTACAATGTTAGATATATAAATTTACATAGTAATTACATCTGGGGCTGTAAACGAACCGAACCGAACCGAACGAAGCCTTGTTCATGTTCGTTCGTTAAGCATTTAACTTGTTCATGAACGGTTCACGAACACTAACCGAACGAAATTTCATGTTCGTGTTCGTTCATTAAGGAAATGTATTTGTTCACGAACGGTTCACGAACAAAACCGAACGAAGGCTAGTTTGTGACTTTTGATATCAACTCTAATATCTTTCAAAATGAACATTTAATAAGATCATTTTAATATCAAGTTAAGTACTTGTATCGAACTTGCTTTACTTAGTTAATTTTAGGGTAAAAAATAAAATAAAAATTAAATAATATATACAGTTTAGATAAAATAAAATATAAATATACAAAAATCTTTGATGAACATCATAAACAAACGACACATGAACGAACACGAACGTAAACGAACATAAACGAATGAACGTTCACGAACACGTTACTGAACGTTCACGAACACAATTAAACGAACGAGACCTCTGTTCATGTTCGTTCATTTAGTTAATCGGACGGAATTCCTTGTTCATGTTCGTTCATTTATTAAACGAATGAACGTAAATGAACTTCCCACCGAACGGTTCACGAACTGTTCGCTGAACGTTCAGTTCGTTTACAGCCCTAATTACATCATATGTCCATTTGGAATCATGTAGTTTAGGAAATTTTTTACTACTAAAATTGTTATTACTATTTTAGTTATAATTTAATTTATATAAATTAGTTTACCAACACAATATTTGTTTATTATCATAAGTTAAATAATTTTTATAAATAATTTGATTTATCATAAAAAAAGTTGTGAATAATGTAAGAGTTTTGCTATTTTATTTAAAAAAAAAGGTGTTTGACAAACACCAAACAGTTTGTCTGGCATTAAACATGGCATAACTTTGGGATGTTCAACTTTTGTCAACATTAACCAAAACCTGACAAAAATGATCTAACGAGATAAATTATATAAAAACTTGTATATCCTTTCATGACTAAAACAAGACATGATACTGTATGAATATGATAGCTAATGAAAGGATACATATACAAACCGGCATCTAGGAACAACCAAAACACTTGCGTATTGAGAATAAACCCGATGGTGCGGATGGGGGGTCGGAATCAGACTTGCCTCGGGGCAGATGTCGTAAAAAAGCTTTCACCGCTCCATCCACACCGTCCTCCTTCTCCATTGCCTTCGCAAGTTCCACTGCTTGTTCCTTCACCTACAAAATGTTTTTAAAAAAAATAAAAATTGGACAAGTGTTTTGAGTCGACCCAATCCAACAGGTTTTGGTAACCCAAGTCCCATGCCCGATTATAAAACTGTCCTCCATACTCGGCCCAATACCCATCGAGTACTTGTTACTCGATACACATCGGGAATACCCTATTTATGATCTTATGAAGTTAAAAGTTACCCGCTGGATACCCATTACCCAAAACTCAATCTTAAATTCACCTAAAAAAATGGAAATATGAAAAATACCCAATTACACTTTTAATAGTTATATATTTTTTATAATTTTAATTTTCTTATAACTTCATCATATTATTTATAATAATTTTTAAGATTATATAATATATTCGATTTTAATTCAGGTTATTCGGCGGAGATCACCTAACACCATCCATACCTATACCTGTGAATAATTTTATAACTAATCCCACCCAAATATCCGACCCAAATGCTTCGAGTTTTCCTGCCTTCCCAAAACCGGGCCTGGCTTATTTTGCCAGGCACCAATATTAACTTGTTTGGGTCCGTTGGCCCAACCCGCGCCACTTTGTGAAGTCTATTTGTTATGCAGGAGTCAGGACTTCGAGTACATTTGGGACTAGAATACTAGATGATCATGGCATGTTGAAACAATAGGAGTTCATTACCTTGGGATCTAGCATAAATTTAATTGCATCAACCAACTTGGGAAGTGTAAATTGATCAACCGGTATGGGCGAGGGCCCCACGCCTCTGGCATGAACCCGTTCTCCCCAAAAGGGTTGATCCCCAAAGAAAGGTACAATTGCGGTTGGGCACTGAATTGCAATAAAAAGTGAAAAAAGATTCAATAACATCTTTCAGAAAGAAAAAAAATAAGTGCAAGTGCAAAGAACTTGTTAAGACTATTACCGCAGCTTTAAGACCAGCAGCTGTTGTTCCAGCACCTCCATGGTGGACCTGAAGATATTAAAATATAAATAAATAAATAAAATTCTCTATTACGGACCGCACTTATGGGAAGCAAAGATATTGAAGAAAATATGTAAAAGACCACGCTTGCCACACCCTATAAAATTCAAAAAACGGACAAAACATGTTGTCATGGCCCATTTTTTACCCACAACTTCAACAAGGTGGATGCCTTTACTTATCCTAATTAATAAAAATATAGGAATAATAATATAAACAAAGTGTATAAGGAAAGCTCACCACAGCTGCACATTGTAAGAAAAGCCAGTCATGAGGGATGTTGTCCAGTGAGTATACAAAATCCTTAGGTTCTGCCACTAAAGAAACAATGGTTAGCTAAATTAGTTTGATTTTGTGAAAAATTAGACAATCTTCATATTCATTTATTCCATAATCTACAAACAGGAAATAGAGACAACTAATAGCTTCTCCCTGTGCGATGCAGCGGGAAGCCTACTTGTTATGATTTATTACATAAAATGTGCCTCGTGTTAACCAAAAGATAAAGCCGTGATATACCCAAAAAATGTTGACACGTGTTTTTGAAATGTCATTATTTCTAATTAATTTTAATGTACACTCTTTGTATTATACTTGTAAAAGATAAAAAAATTACCAAAAAAACAATAGTTCATATTTGAAAAGTAAAAGAACGGGTAAAAAAATAGGTGTGGGGTGGGTTAGAACCTCTCACAGCTGACCACACCTTTTACTATTATATACAAGAGTAAACTGCCGTTTTTGTCCTTGTGGTTTACTCATTTTTGCCAATTTCATCCAAAAAGTTTATTTTTCTCCTGTGTATCCTCGTGGTTTACAAAACTTGCCATTTTCATCCAACTGGTTAACTCCATCCATATTTTTACGTTAAATGAGAGGTATTTGTGTTGAAATATACTGATGGTGTTAAGTGATTGGACACAATTACCCCTTATATAATGTTAAAATATGGATTGAGTTAATTGATTGGATGAAAATGACACCTTTTGTAAACCACGATGATACACAGGAGAAAATTAAACTTTTTGGATGAAGTTGGCAAAAATGGCTAAACCACAAGGACGAAAATGACAGTAGCAAATAGTGGAAAACATATAGTCAAAGAGATGTGAATTCATTTGAGAACCACGAATGAGCTCTTAGATAAAAAAAATGAAAGGCCAAGATTTAAGTAATCACATGTGCATGTACATGTTCATATGTGAATATACCATGCACATGTTTACGCCTTCATTCACAAGTTATTATTATTCACTCTTGACCTTCCATGTTTTTTATGGACGGGTCGTTCTCAAGTTTCTGTGGTTCTCAAATGAACATTATGCGACTCATATATACTGCAAAACATAAGGGAACAACAAACTTACAATTGCCGAGACCACCCCAGCCTTTGTTGATGATTCCTCTTTGACCGGTCTTTTCTAGAGCTTGAACAATTATCTGTGTCATTTTCTCAGGTTCTTGAACAGGCTGAAAGTGAAATTTTAAAATTTAATAGAAAATAACACTACAACGAAATGGAACATAACAATTACCATATTTATAAGGAAAGTGATTTATACACAACACAATTTAATTAATACACAACAAACAATTTGAGTTTGACAAATTTACCCTTAGACCTCATACTTTTTCTACTTTTCTTGTAGTGAGAAGGTAAATTTTACAAATTTAAACGTTTTGTTGTGTACAAATCACCTCCTGTATATTATGGGGGCGCCGATTAGGTGTGCAAATGATGTCCACGTGTGGAATTTTCTTTTTCATTTTCTTTTATTATATTGCTTTCAAACGGGATATTGAGTGATTACTATCTATGAAAGTATGAAACTACCACAATTTCTGATCGAAAAAATAGACCAACATAACAGGTTGAAAGAGAAAGAAAAGAAGAAAGCTACACAAGCAAGTTTGGAGAGACTCACAAGACTACCAAACCCAATGTAGATAGGCTTCGGGCCAGCTTTAAGCCAGCTCACAAGTTCTTCAGGTGGTTCATAATTTGAGGCAAGATCAAGGAAACAAAATCCAACAACATCAACCTTAGGTCCCCAATCTGCAAATGTAGATACCAAATCTTTCTTACGTATTTACTGCATGAGTCATCCCACCTCATAAATGGTAACAAGAAATAAGCATAAGAATAAATGAATGAGAGTTCAAAACCTACAGAAACTGAAATATGCACATTTGATCTGTAGTCTATCTCATTACCAGTAGTATGCAACAAGGTATGTCAGTTGTAGAAGTCTCGATAAGAAGATTTCACAAGTGTATTACAACAGAGAGGGTCAAACAGGGGCTGTTACAAGGTCAGAACATGTAAAATTTGGGTATGTGAGGTGGGTTAACCATTTTGGGTATGGTTAACCCAAAACATCTTTTGTCAAGAACTTCCATTTTTTTCTTCAAAATAGTTAGTGTCAAGTATGATTACAAAAATTATATTATTTCAATAATAACCTATTTTTAACTAAATAATTCACGATTTTTTTTGCATTAAAAATATTGGCGGCTTTCTACTCCTTTTCACCCGTTTGACTAAATTAAACCATTCTTAAGTAAATGGGTTGAAACTCACACCTCTACAAATGTGTAGCGGATACTTCTAGCAGCAAGACTAGAGCAACAAAATTTATAATACAGCTTAAGTATCAACAAAATTCTACAAAGAAAGCTTTTCTACAAGATGGTATGTTGAGGCATTCTTTAGTTATAATAGAACTCTAATGAAAAACTAGCCACGCAAACCACATCATATGACTATCACAGATTTCTAATTAATCAACCACATGACCTTAAGGTCACGAGCCAAATATTCAAGGTACTGGTCCACCCAGAAGGGTGTTGAAAGTGGGTTCCTGGATTGGAGTGCCTTGGCGATTAAGGTATAGAACGTGCATAGAGTGTATACTCATCTCGGCACCACATTGATCTGGAGTTAGGCTTGTTGGGTTCAAGACAGGTTTTAGTCGATCATACGCAGGATGAAAGGTTGGTACTTATCAAGATAAGGATGTCACACAGCACTTGTCGAGACTGGTTTGTGACAAATATAGAGATGTCGGTTGCACAATGGTGGTGCACATGAGATGCAAGATCCCTGACTTAAAAGTTATGCTCATGGGTGAGATCACTATCCCGGGATGTCGCACGAGGTAACATGATGCAGTGTCAAGGCACGGTTTCGTGGAAAAGAGACTAATGGTGACACTGCCAAAGACAGCTTTTGGTCGATCAACGATGGAGCCAAAACCACTAAAGAGATTAATGGACCAATCCAGGAGGGATGGTGGTCGCTGCATGTTGGGGCTAAAGGTGTGAATCTCCGGCATCCATTTAGTCACAAAAATCAAAGCAAAACCAAACCATTCGAATTGACGTGTAAGGAGCAGCTATGCATGAGACATGCTTGAAATGGCAATGGGAATATGTCACGAGGAAAACGTACAAAGTACGGGTCTTGTGTTCTAAAAAACGTGCATAAGGCTCATCAAGGTGACGAGTACGTCGCACCAGATGAGTGCACAGCCAAGGTTGTACATGAGGTGACGCTTTTTTGCGCTTTTCGGTGCTTTACAGTGAGGCACGCCTCTACGCAACATACCTCCTCATCTATCTGATGGTTTCTTTTCTTCTTTTTAAGGGTTATTTTTACAAATGAGCTATCTATATAAATGGGCTATTTATATTACAGTAACCCTTAGCAAAAGCCCATGTGAAATACACGATGTGCCAAAAAACCTAGAAGCAGCAACGTAACTTTTCTCACTTCTTAGTATCTAGTGTTGTAGCATGTAGGTTATAGGAGCGTGTCCTCTATGCATGAGCTACTTGTACGACAACCAAATGAAGCACAACAATTCAATACCTGATATATATGTTAAGGTTTTAGTATAAATTGATATAAATTCTCATCGTTGTGTGGTTTAACCATGAGAAGTGTTTTTGTGGCAAGACAAGTGCACCTCTCGTACGTGATGTGTGCATCTTCGCCTTTCGCCTCAAAGCGCCTTGCACTGTTTATAACACAAACGATCCACCTAGAAAGGTGTTGAATGTTTGGGTTCCTGGTCACTCATGCTTCTGCTATGGAGTGCCCTAGTGATTAAGGTTTAGTGCATGCCTAGGGTGTATACTCATCTCGGAATCACACTGGTTGGGGTTAGGATCACCCCTAAAGCCCCACGACATTAGTCAAGATAGGTCCATGGCAAGGCTATCAACCAGCCATTCACCCTTTCCACTTAAAGAGCAAAAGTTATTAGAGGTATAATAATCAAAGGCGGCAAAATGAGTGCGCTTGGGGGTCAAAACAGGTTCAGTAGTTTTTAATGTAGGCTGAAACACGTTGGATTACACAATATGTTTCCATTCTTTTATAAGAAATGTGCTAAATAAAACGATGCAAGTTTTTTTTTTTTTTTTGCATTTGAATACTTTATGGGTGACTTTCAATTCGTTCGACAATAGTTAAATCCTTTAGTTTAACCCATGTGACTTGTTAGAGATAGGCATAACCCAAATCAACCTATTTATAAGTAAATGGATCGGAACCCACCTCTACTTGCAATAAATGATATCTAGTCAACCATATCGCATGCAATGTACCTTTTGGCTTAGGAACAAGATGAGGACTCCATATATATCCATGTGGAATATCAGACTCTGAGCCTTGTGAGCCACTTAAATATGTGACTGGACGCAGCTTCAGTTTTTTCTTCCTAACATCATTTATCATGTCTCGAATTCCAAGCCAAATCAAAGAATCAACAATTTGATATGACATCTGTATTTATGCATACAAAACCAGACATAAGACTGACAAATGAGAATGCTAATATAAAATTTAATGACTGGTATTTGAAGTCAGACAATGAACTTACTCTATATCCAGCTGGTTGCTTTACACGGGATAAGGGATGAGGAAATTCACTAGTTGGCCTGGTTTGAAGAAATTGGAAGTCATTTTTCAAGTGAAACTTAAGAATGCTTGTCTTACAGCATGGAAAAAGAGAAAAAAAGTGCATGGTTTGAAAAAAATGGGGGTAAGTAATGTATATACAAGGAGGGAAATTGATAACTGAAGATGTATAAATAACTTGTAAATCAGAAAGACTTACGTCCAAGGCATTGTAAAAAATATATGAATGGGTATTTTCAGTGCCTCCGCAACATGTGTATGTCCTGAAACAGTTTTTTTTTTCCATGTTAATCAGTAAATACAATAAATCAGCATAATATATTGTTTCCAAGTTAGCAACAGAAAAAGGTTGCATGTAAAAGATAAGATAAAATTATCAATGCTATCTGACAGAGTTAGTAGAACAAGCAATGACAATTCAAAGTTCAAACCATCTAACCTAGAAATTCAAAGAAGTCTTTAAAAGAGGTAAAACAATCCATAGTTGGTGCTAGAGTGGTGTGGAGATAAAGGATAGAATAATAATTATGCCATGCTAAAACAAATCACATTGATCTAGTGCATGTACAAAAGAGAGAAACTAGTAGAAAACCTCCACCTTGAAGTTGTATGTGATCATCAAACTGAAACAATATTCAGGGAGCAAGATGAAATCGTGGGATGTAAACTTTGCAGAATGGAAAATACAAACAAAAGAAGTGTGTAACAAATATCTATTAGAATGGATCATAAATAAATTATTTAACTACATGCACAATTATAGCCGGATCTCAGTTCACGTAACATCATAGCCCTTCATCATCATATTTACAAATAACTAAGCACTCACCATATGCGGGGGGGATTGGCTATAATTGCCTCTGCTCTAAACGGGATTCCAGTATCTAGATCAGGCTCTTTGCATGCTGGGAGTAATGAATAGATTATATCTTTCATCTGACTTCTCTGAACAGGGATCTCTGAAGGACCCGACGGCAAGAACCCTTTGTTCTTAACCATGTCTGCATGACAATACAATTAAAAAAATATGAGTTATTACAATAGCTATGAGTACTCACTAAGTAAGAGGGCCTCATGTTTTGATCATTCCTTATAATTAGCAATTTAATTATGTAGCACACTGATAAAAAAGAAGACAAATCACCTCCCCATGGACACTCAAATAAAAAGGCATACTGAATTATAATCATCCAAACTATGACCAATTGGTCGATAATAATCCATACTGACAATTTGACCAATGGCGCTCCTAACTTTCAATTTCGTTACCAAGGACAATCCCACTCGCATAATCATCATAAAATTACACTTGATTTCCACTCGATTTGGCTCACAAGGATGATTATGAACGAAATAGGGAAACGTACCTTCCTTGTAAGCGAAATGAAATGGAAATCAAGTGTAAATCGAGTGTAATTATGCGAGTGGATTACCTTTGACAACAAAAGTGAAAGTTAGGAGTCAAATTGTCAGTACGGATTATTATCGGCCAATGGGTCATAGTTTGGATTATTAAAATTTAATTTGCCAATAAAAGAATGTGTTTACCTTTTAGACAATTAAATCAAGAGTGGCCATTTTTGTTAATTCAATACATAATAAAAGGAATCCAATCATTAAAGTATGGAGCTTTTCTTGTTTCTAGGTCAAATTTCTTAGGAAGACAAATTTAAAAAAAAAATACAAACCTGCATCCAAGTAAATGGTGGGAGGGAAAGGAGACTGAAGAGAAAAAAAAGGAGGGGGGACTAAAAAGGTATTGACGCTAACTTCAAGGATTAACAATTCTTATAGTAGAATAACATCTCTTTTATTCTTAACCCGCAAAATTTAATAGATAACAAATGCAGATTGGTATTGGATCCATGTAATGTCATCAAGTTTGTATTGGACAAGAAACAGCAAGAACGTACATTCAGCAAGAACTTTAGGATCTCCACCTAACGGATAAAACTCCAATCCAGCTGTCAAGACAAACTCCTTGAAGTTTGAATGGGTTGCTAGTCTAACACGGTGGCCATATTCCTGAAAAAATATAACACCATGCACATTCATAACCTATTAGAATCCTCATTTCATAGATACTGCAAATGTTTACAGACCTGAAAACAGTTAACAGAAGATGGTAAAGGGAGAAAATTTAGGCAACCTGTAAACGCTTTCCAATTGCAACAAATGGTTGCACATCACCACGGGTTCCAACAATAAGCATTATAATTTGTAATGGTGGAACACATTGAGGTTCCGCTGAGTCAGCAGGATCATCAATGCATGCATTTTGAAATTTGCCATTTCCATCCACATAAGCGTTAGGCTCAACATCTGCAGGTATCTCGAATTCTACCGTTCCATCATTTTTTACAGTAGCAATTCTGTTCAACAATTTGAGCTGCAATGATTTAAATGTTTAACAGAGATCACATACAAAAAAAAAGATCATGTGATGAAACTGCTAAATGTTTTTAAGGAAAGTACTACATATATTATGCCCAAAATACTAGAACAACTTGATGCAACACACCTGTTATTAAAACTAGCTCATGTTATCTGAAACTAACTGAAATGGGTTATCATGAAACCCATCAAAAATACCAAAAGGAAAGCAAAGATTGTAAGAAACAACAAGAAATTGAAATGTTCCTTTAAGTTGAATGCGAAAACAGACCAATGGGTATGAAGGAGTCGATTTGCATTATCAGCAATTAATTGTGTAATTAAGGACCATCCCTTCCAGCAATAAATTTTGTTCTGAGAACTTAGAGGACACTTTGTCTTGTATTTCCACATTCAGTTGATTTTATTTCCACTTTCACATGTAATGTTAGCCACTTTTACTTGATAGTGATTATCCAAAATTACGATGCAGATACACTAGACTTAAGTGTTTCGGTTGAGGTGATAGAAATGTTTGTTTACTTGTGGGATCTTGTGTGTCGATTTTCAAGAATTACTAAATTGACGGGGGCTTCTAATCTGATGTTCTAAGTGAAGTTATTTTGTGCACTTTGGTTCTACTAGGACTACTTAGCTAGAAAGAATTAGGATGATGTATGAAGTTGAAAACTACCGGATAGTTGAATTTAGAAACCAACTTCTAAAATGCTAAATTCCACAAAAATTAACATAATTCAACATAGTAAACTCAATAAACATCTACTGGAAGATCTAGACAGAAAAATCAGCCATGTTTCAACTAGCAGAAACTTTTGTAAAGAAAGCCTCTCGACTCATTTTATGGTGCAATTCTGAGATTTAACTATTATGTCAGTTAACATACTACAGATCAAAAGGCAAGCATCAGAATGTAAATCATACGAAGAGTATCCAATTTTAATGCATTGGTATGAATAAAAATTTGACGTTCACATATGATAGCATTAGCATCTCTATGCAAATCATACGTAAATCTAGCAATGTACCTTCTTCTGAACAGATATATTTTGATCAAATATTTGAGATGCATCTTCCGCAAGTATATTGTTACGTCTAGGCCTTTCAGTTTTCGATTTTTCCAGCCTAAGTTGGCTAGAAGGTGAGTCTAACTTGTCAGAACTCGATATTTCTGAAGGTAATTTTTGCAATTTAGGTTGAGCAGAAGATAACTCTAACGTATGAGAACTCGATATTTCTGGAGGTAACTTATGCAATCCAGGTAACCTCCTGCCATCTGCAAAATAATTCAAATGAGATCAAAGCTGTTGTAATCTTTGCATTTTAAAGAAGTCGTATTTCTTTTGCAGTAACAAATCAAATAATTGATGTCTGACTGGAAAACAATGCCCCATTGTCTAAAACTTCAATGTGGTGTATTTAGTATTTACAATGTTCATTTCAACTGACTAGCCGTCCACACCTTTGAGCAATGAAAAGTTGTTTTTAGGCCAAAATATATGTTCAACTTAATAAAGATCAATTTCCCAGTTTAGGATTTATCTGATAGCCATCCTCCTATAGCTAATTTCATTTATTCTTACTGGTATCTCATAGTCTTGTGTATATATCAATCACCTCACAGTAGGTCACCCCTCTCTCACCAAGCACGCTTAACTGTGAAGTTCTCCAAACTCCACAGCCAAATGCGCCCGCTGGGTATTTGAGGCGAGTCATTTCTTGTGAACCCAACATCTCTTCTGTCTACCGTCTATGTGTGATTTAACTAGGGTGTTACAATTTAATACCTAGGGACAAATATCATGACATTATCTGAACAATAATACGAGTGCATGGAAATTAATAGAGTTATTAACAAATGAAAATGAAGTGGCTACTGATTTTAACACAGATTATCAAAATTTTATAGGCAAATTGGATTTTAGTAATCCAAACTATGACTCAATGGCCAATAATAATCCGTACCAACAATTTAACCGGTGGCAGTTTTAACTTTCACTCAATTCCTCTCACAGTGTGATTATGAAACGAAATAAAGAAACAAACAATCGAAGTCGAGTATAAATAAAGTGTGAATCGAGCGTCATCATTATGCTACTAGCCTACTAGATTGATTAGCAACTAAATTGAAAGTTAAGACTGCCATCGGTTTACCAGAATGGATTATTATCCGTCAATCAGTCGTAGTTTTGGTTATTAAAATTCAACTTGCCAATTTTAAATTATCAAAAATTAACTCCAGTATATAACTCTCCTCTTATCTCCTCCGATCAATCGCCGTTCAATCAACATTTACTAACAAGCATAGAAAAAAAAAACGTAAAACCTAACAACCTGAAGAATCAGTAGTGCCGTTAGAAACTGGACCACCGGCCGCAACAGCATCGTCTCTGCCGTTATATATTCCCGCTCCACTATCGCCGTCGCCAGTAACTTCCTTCTCGAACTTAACAGACACTTCTCCAGTACTGGAGATTGCTCCAACCTGATTTAGCTCCGGTTCAGACGACGGCTCCACCGTCGGTTGAGACACAACCATCTCCGGCTGTGACGCCACCTGCTTGTCACGTTTTTGATCCGGATCTACAGATTATGCCGGCGATTTGCTGGTTTCAGTGCGTAATAGAGACGCAATACGAAGCTCCAGAACATCAATGGAGTCGTGGTGTAAAGAGTGAGAGAATCCAGATAGAAAGCAAGAGGGTGACACGTTCTGATTGTGAGGGGTGGGGGAATAACGGTGGAAATTGGTCTCTGCGTGGTTTGTACGGACCGTGGTTTAGGTGTAAATGTACAAGTTATTGTTGCGTATTTTCTCTGGATTTAGTGTTTTTTGTCCTGGAAAGTTTCTTTATCAACATTTTTAGGTGTATGTTTATTCATGTTATAAACTGATAGTCAAATCAAAGCCCGTAACGGTCTATACTTTTTGTTTTAAATAAAACATTTTAAAACACTAAATATTCTTAAAGATGTGGTTTTTTTGGAAATTTGAAGGTTCATTATTGTTTTATTTTTTCCTTCTCTTTAAGAGATCTGTGTTTATGTAAAAGTAGTAGATTACATTTGTGCCACGGGGTGTTTTTTAAGAAAAATTTAAATGAAAACGTCGATAGAAATAAACATGATGGTATATTTGAAAGCTAATAAAATGTGAAGTATTTAATAAAACAATAAAAAAGGGAAGAAATAAATATCAAGCTAAATAACAAAAGAAAAAAGTTGAAAACCAGACAGTTAAAGGGTAGTATGGGACTTGAACGGGGTCTCTTCCATATGTGTACAGGCATGACCACTACGTTTGGAGGGATTACTTGCTCCATATTCCATTTCACATATACTCAACAAAAAGTGTTAAATTAAAAAAAAAAAAAAAAAAAAACACTTGATAGCCCTGATTAAGTCATCTCTCATGCTCCTCACAATATATTGGCTAAATGTTATTATATATGATATTACTTTTTATTAAACATGTTATATAAAAAACTAAAATATACTTTTTAGTTTGAGTCCGACCACAATACATTTGTTAAAAAAAAGTTTGTATTTCCATGTGGTTTTTAAAAAAATTATGGTCTTCACCGTGATGATCAACGATGGGGTGGTGTTGGCCATGGTATTCGACGATTTATGATGGTGTTAACAACTATGTGTGATGTTTATTATAGTTAATGGTGGTTTTTATAGTTATTTATGTTTTTGGTAGCTTTTTAGTTTGCTTAAAATGAAATTAATACAAAGAGTTAATTGCACAAATGTCTAATATGGTTTGATCAAATTGCATGTTTGGTTCCAAGGGTTGAAAAATTACAAACTTAGACCGCGGATTTAACGCTTAGCCCCCCGACGTTAATTTCTGTTAGTTTTTAACGAAAAATGACCCCATGTGTTATCCTCGTGAGGGTAATTCAGACTTTTCAAATGTTAAAACCCTAATAATATACTACCATTTTCCCGCCATAATTACATCATATGTCGATGTATCCATTAACACACAACACTACGTCGATCAACATTCTTCAACACACCATCAACGCCTTCGTAAAAAATCGTCCAACCCACATCCAATACTTACATTTGAACTTACGAACATGAAGAAATCGAGAATATGTTGCTTCAAGCAATGTAAAACATCTTTCAAATACTCTTCACCTATTTGATTGTGTAAATCCGTCTTGATAAACTTCAATTTATAAAAATATCTTTCAACGGTTGTGGTTGCAACCGATAAAACCAATGCTAGCTTCAATATCAGATAAACCAAAAGCTTCAATATCAGATAAACCAAAGGTTCTGGTTTCCATCATTAGCCGAGCAAAGTCACATATTCCATCCACTTTTGCAAATTTATCATCTTTCTTTACAGTGTGATAAAAAAAACCTTCAGATCACCCGAAAGGCATGCTCTTACATTCGGATACATCTCAGAAAATGTCACTATCTTAGAGATGTCAAACTTAGAAAACCAATCACAAGGATTTAAACCAGACATTCTCTATCAAAGTAGTTGATACCTCATCGAATCGATTTCCAAATTCTTGAACTTGCATATCCAAAACCTTATTAAAATTTTCAACTTCAAAATGATGTCGATTAGTAGTGACATTTTTTTTATTTTGTTAATTGTTAGATGGGTTTATTTTGGGGTTGGGATTTATGTTTAAATTAATTTGGGCTTTTGGTTTTAAATCTTTTAATTAACTTGGGTTTTTTAGTTTTATAAACTTGGTCTTTAAAAAAGGGACTAGAGCCATTTTTCATAGGAATGTGCTAACATACAAAGGTTATGGGCCTAGTGAATCGGTTCTTGGCCTAGTGGGGACAAAATAACAAGTGAGAACAAACTTAAAAAGAAAAGGAAATTAGGTGACTATCATTTGGGTCTTATACATAACAAGACTAAGCACTGAAGATGAGACTTGGATAGTGAAAACCTACATAGCACAGCATACTATTCTTCAATATAGGTCCATAAAAGCAATCGCTTCTTCATTCATGGGTTCCCAGTAAGATATAGTTAACCTAATGTTTTAACTATAACTATTCAAGATAAGTTACAAAAGAAGTATGAATTGGGGGTTTCCAAATACAAGACATTCATAGCAAATACTAAAAGCTCAAGGCAAGTTCGAGGTTATTTTAAAGAACAATATTCTAAGTTGAGGTTTATATCATAGAGGTGCAGGGTGCAAATCCAGATTTCATCTTAGCACGATCTGATTGTCAAGTTCAAATCTCAACCGTTTATCAACATTCAGCGTCAATAGTATAGTAGGATTGTCTATGAAACTCCAGTAAGTTAATTTGGAATGTAACCATATGTAGGTTTCTTTTTCAGAAATTGATCGTGATAGGTATTATAGGTGTTGCTTAAGTTACAGATAATCTAATTCATTCTACTATATGTAGTGGATAGCACCTTAATCTCTATTTTGCTTACTTTTAAAATTATGTCATATACCGGTTATTATGTGCTCTATCCGTTATGCTTAGTTGTTGTATATGACTCTGTATATGCGTATCTCTGATAACTATCCCATTTCAGTTCATGAATCTTATTACTCAGCTTACTCTAAGATTTAGTTTTCGTGTTTGTTACTTTTGGATTGTTTATACATGACTTCTTACTTGACTTGCTTTACTAGGTAATTGTAAGCGGTTACTTTACTGTACATTTATTTAGTTCTAATTATATTAATATTATCTGCTAATCTAAACTCTAAATTCTGATACCCAAGCACACTTTCTATGTGGGTTTCATAGACTTGTCATTGCGGCATCGATGACTTGGCACCATCAGTGGCATTGTGATTAGACCACGACGTCTCCATTATATCTGATATATATATATATATATATATATGTGTGTGTGTGTGTGTGTGTGCGTGCTCAAATAAGCACTTGACCACATATGTATATCTGTTAGGAGGTGTATGGATTGATCCTATGCTATTTTATGAATAGTTATTTATACGAGTCTTTATATATGTCAAATAGAATAATTGTTTATATAATCAAATGGTCAAGAGGAGGTTTTTGTTTTTTTAATAGGATAACTATAATTGATTACTTGGCATAGTCTGTTGTGCACATTTGTTTCATGTTTTCGTTTACTTTGGTTGAGATGAATTTGTTTCATTTTGTATTTATTTTCAAGACTTTCTGTTATGTGTGTTTGGTTTTAAACAATGATTTCTTATATAATTCCAATAGAGTAATGCATCCGGAGGTGTGACAAGAGTACCGGTTCCTGTATGAAGTCATTTTTTTTTTATCAATTCTTAATTTTTTGATATAATTTAAAAAAAATATTAAAGTATATAAAAGTTATTTGAGTTAAAAATTTAAAAATTTTAATGAAAGATATTGAAAATAGATTTACATTACAACAATATCACCCTATCCCGACGATTTTTTTTGACCCTATAGCGACGACATGTCGTCGGTATAGATGTCGTCGGTATTGCCTTGTCCCAATAGGTCAAAGATGTCGTCGGTATAGGTGTCGTCAGCATAGGTCGACCTATGCCGACGACATGTCGTCGCTATAGGGTTTAATTAAATAATTCAAAAAGAAATTCTATACCGACGATATGTCGTCGGTATAGGTTCTGGACTTATATGGACGACAAGTCGTCGGGACATACCCAACCTATCCCGACGACATGTCGTTGGTATAGGCTATTTCCAATTTTTTAATTAAATTTGAAAAAGACCTATGCCGACGACATGTCGTCGGTATAGGCTATTTCCAATTTTTTTAATTAAATTTGAAAAAGACCTATGCCGACGACATGTCGTCGGTATAGGTTTATCTGTATTTTTTTATTTATTTTTTTTAATTTTCAAAATTTTCCAGAAATATTTAATTTCTAATTACCAAAACCTGCAAATCAGATAATTCAAACCATTAAAAAATTTGGTTTTCACCTATAGCGACGACATGTCGTCGGCATAGGGTGACCTATGCCGACGACTAGTGTCGTCGGTATAGGCGACGTCGGTACAGGGTCATTTCTTTGTAGCGTTAACCTAAAAAAATTAACATTGATGGTTTTTCCATTTTAACATTCATCCATTTTTAACCTTTTGTTACCAGTCATATTGTCACCATATCAATTCTATCATTAAAAAAAAGTATGATCATAACAATAGAATCAGTTCAAGTAGTTTAAAAAAAAAACTTTCTTCACATATCTTTTTCTGTATAAAATAAAAAAAATGACGACATCGACAATTTCCAGTCGTACCAATCACTATCCCCGATCTCATAAAACTTTGTACTATTTAGAAAAATGATGTCATGTGAAAATGTCCAAATCTATTAAATAAACATATTTTAATCATAATCTATGTTGATGTATCATTTAGTTTACTCTTTATTTCCTATATTTTTCTAACATAAACCATAAAAAAAACCTTTATTTATTAGGTACTAGCTTAGATACATCCCCGTGTATTACATACGAGGTGAAAAATATCATACATAAAATTCTTAAAACTTTATTTTTATATTTTACAGATGTAAAAATGTATTACATATACTAATGACAAAAACAAAATTCAAAATATGTAAAAATTAATATATAATTGAGTTTTGAAAACACGTTAATTATTATTTAATATAATTTGACTTTCATTTACTATTTGGTTGAAAATAAAATTTAAACAATTAGATTTTAAATTTTTTTATGATAAGAGATAATTTAAATAAATGTGTTTTATTAGTATAATTAATATTTTATTTAAAAATATATTATTATTATTATTGTTAAAAGATAAAAATGTATTTAATAAGAGAGAGATACGGGAAAAAAAATGATGAAAATAAATATGAAATTGACACGTAGAATGAAAAAACCTTTATTTATTAGACAATATAAATTATATATAGATTAATAAATAAATGGTTGTGCAACGTGTTACAATTCTGTAAGACCAAGATTGTTTTTCTCACTTATTTTTCTTCATCACTAACTATTTACTATTTTCTTATTAAGTTCTTAATCTTCATTACTATTTAACATTTCTATTATAATTTATAAATCTTTAATACTAACTTATTTTTTTTTATTAAACTCATATAAAACAAACTTTCTAACATAGTTTCTATTATAGCAAAGTAAAGACAAAATACATCTTATGAAATGTGATTTTATATACAGAGTAAATTGGCAATGAAATATTTAATAGATATTGTTAATTATTTTTTTAAATCTTCAACAACATAATCATCAAACATTTATTATATCATATTTATATACAGAAATTGTTGCACAGAAAGTTCATTGAAACTGGAAAATAAGATTATGCACATATTACTGAAATGATTTCAAATTTTTAACATATTATTATTTTATGTATATGTTAAATATAAAATCTTTTACTTGTGTCACACATGTTTTAAGGTAGTGATTGTATATTTGATGTAATTCGGTTATGCAAATTAAGACCAAACAATTTCAAGTTAATTTACGATACAAGTTAGAATATGTAAAATAGTACTTATATAAGCTTAATTTAATTAGATATATGAGATATGATCATCCCTAAAAACCAAAGCTTACACTAATTTGATTGCCCAAGTAAAAATGTGCTAGAAGACCAACCATACACAAATATGATGGTCGAGTTGAAAAAAGCGCCATTGTATGTGTTGAGTAGCATGTTGGAATGATTAATATATAATTTCTCTAAGCTTTTGACATCTTACACTAATCTTACGAATATTTTCCGGACACCAACTTTATAGGACATATTTACATTGACCTTACAAAAGTTTCCCAACACTAACGTATTAGCCACTAACCTTACCAAAGTTTCCCAACACTTACCTATTAGCCGGTAACCCAACACTACCTTTCTACACAAATGACCACATATAAATAAAATTACAACCAATGTTTTCAGAACTGGACCGGCTAATCATATCGAAACTAGACACATACCTGGTCCGTTTGTGTGTAGTTGAACCACTTTACATTGAACCGGCCGGTCATCGGTCGGACCGGATTTAAAATTTTTGTAGTTTCTTTTTCTTCAAAATCTCTATTTCTTATCAATTTAATATTACAAGTTACATATTTTATTTATTTAAGCCTTCATATCACATTAAAATTACAAATTCATATCAAAACAATAAATATTTTATATTTTGTATATGTATGCATATTTTTAATTTTTATATTATTTATGACATCAGTTGGTTCTTAAATTTGGTCCAACTGGTTCGACCAGTGGACCTCTGTGATAACCGGTTCACCGTCTGGTCCGATTCTAAAAACATTGGTTATAACTATTTTTTCCATGAAAAAATTAAAAGTTTCCATGACTTTCTCAAACTTTGGTGTTCGTAGAGGATTTTCCTCTACCACTATGTCACCAACCCCAATATTTTTAGGGAAAAATACCAAAATGAATATTTTGTCCATCTAAAAAAATTCGGAGGCTAAGTCTTTTGAATTTAAAGGCTTAGTCGGCAAAACCTAAAGAAGCCGGCTTTGAACAGGCTAAGTGTCCATTTTAATATTTTTAAAAGGACTATGTCCATTTTGATATTTTTTCCATATTTTTATCACTTAAATATTAAAAAATTTTGTCTTTTAAAAAAAATTAAATATTAAAAAAATATGAAAAGAAGAGAGAAGTTTGAATCCAAAGAGTGGCGTTGATAATGGCGTCCAATTGTATCGATCCGCCATAGCCATGTGGTCCTTCACAACGTAAATTCAAAATCACAATTAACCACACCATCTCTCACACACCTCCATGTGTGCACTGTGCAAGCATCTTCCTTTCGATTCAAGTATAAACCCTACAATTATATTCACATCCAGCAATCGAATCTCTTATCGATCGATTCCGCTTATTCTTTTGGTCAATCTCTGAAGTACTATTCAAGCAAATCAACTCAATCACAGATATCGAAGAAACCAGGTCATATTTTCGTTTTCACACCTAATATCTATATTATGCATCGATTTTAGTTGCCGATTGTATTTCGTCGCCAATTGGTTGTGAAGTTTGTTTCGTTAGGGTTACTAATGATTACGATATGCTATCGGATTTCATGATCCGGTTTACTCGGATTCAGTTACGGTTTTATTCGGTGAACTTTGTTTGATTCAGATGCGATATCTTCAAAATTTTAGGATATAACTTGAATTATCTAGGATTATGTTTACGATTTTGCTTATTTTCATGATGCATCTGTGAGATCGTCAGCTTGTTTGATAATTGCTTAAGCTCTGTTGTTATTATGTTTATATAGATTCAATAATAGTTATAATAAGATTTAGAGCAAAAGCAAGTGCCAGATAAACTGATGCTGCATTAAATTTTTGGGAGCGAAACAGGTCTGCTCATTAGTAATTGATTTCATGTAGGGTAATTGAAGATCTGCATCTGCATAAACACAGTTTTTCAGTGAAATCGCTTATGTAAATAGAAGAGAAAAGAATGTTAAGGTAAATGCATGAGTCTGATGCAATTGAATTTGATGCTGCAGCAATGACCAGTGAGCTTGAGCAAGATGCAAGTTCTGCAATTGTAAACGATAGATTAGTGGTGGGAAAGAGTTCAAATAACAATATATCTCTAAGAACAGGCGAGGAATTTTCACTTGAGTTTCTTCAGGATCGTGGTATAAGAAGAATTCCTAGCGGACATGATATGGTCCTGAACCACGGGCCGATAGTTGGATCAAGAAGTGATGTTAATGGTCATCTTGGTTACAGTGAAATTAGTGGTATGATTGGGTTGCAAAGAAGGGATTTGGTAACTAATTCTAATACACCTGATCTCATATCTCTGTCAAGTGCACCAGTCATTGGTTCAGTTCCATCTCTGTCACATCGAGCCTCAAATGATACTCAAAGAGAAAAGATAAAGTTTCTTTGCAGCTCTGGTGGTAAAATTTTGCCTAGACCTGGTGATGGGAAACTGAGATACGTGGGAGGTGAGACACATATTTTTTCAATACAGAAAAATATGTCGTTTGATGAATTTGTCAAGCGAGCGAGTGAATATTGCAATCAGCCTCACACGATCAAGTACCAGCTTCCTGGAGAAGATCTTGATGCTCTTATATCTGTGGCTTCTAACGAGGATTTTCAGAATATGATTGAAGAGTATAATGGGCTTGGAAGTCATGATGGTTCTTCACGACTTAGGATATTTTTGGTTCCTTTGACTGAATCTGAAAGTACAATCACCATTGAAGCTGATGCTAATCTCCAGAACAATCCAGATTACCAATATGTAGCTGCTGTTAATGGAATAGTTGATGATGTTCTGATAAGAAACAATGATGCACAGTTTTCGACAGATGAACTCGGTAAGTTGAAATCTAGTTTTGATCAAAATCCAAGCTTGTCCATAAAGCATTCGCCTTTCAATCCTTTCGATAATAATGCTGGCTCGAATAACACAAATGCCGCTCCATCTCTTGTTTTACCTGTTCTAGTGCCACAACGTGATGTTATCAACGGTCATGCACAAGTATACAATGACCCATTATCTGATAGTATTGAGATCCCAGTACTCAAGGGCCGTGCTTTTCATTCTGAAAACCGTATTTTACTCCCTCCTGATCCAGTGAATCTATATGTGGGTCCCGATGGGTCTCAACTGGGTATTCCACATGCATTTTCAGACCCACAACTTCAAGAACGTGGAGCAACCTCTGCTTTTGGATCTCAAGATGAATTGAATTTTCCTTCTACATTGAACTGCGCACCACCACCACTACCTTCACAGCTGTTATCTTCTTTCTTGCAGGGGAAGTCTGTTGAACAATATGATGAAATTAACCCACAAGTCCCATTTGAGATTCCAAATGTGAATCCTTCTGTTGTTTACAGCCAAACAGATTTCCTGCACCAAGAAATGAAAGAAGGTTCAAATAGGAGTGCTGAGTTGCAACATGATTATGATAGAAACGGGCCTCCTTTTCTTCAAGCTGGGAATTTTGTTAAGAATTCAAGAGTCAATCATGAGAAGATATCTGTTCTTGCAGTCGACACACCACTGTATGAACTGCATGAGCCAAACATTGTCCCTACATCAATAACAAATAACCCAAAGCCTATATCAAATGCAGTGATGCAGCCACTTTTAAGCAATAACAGACAACAAGCTTTTGAAAATCAGCAGCAGGTATATACTGGGACCAATATCATGGGAATTACAAGTATGGTTCCCAGTCACAATAATATATCCGATGCTGACAGATCATTGAATGATCTTCTTTCTCACTTATCTGATGGTTTAAGATCTGATGCACCTGCTGTACAACTACCAAGTTCACATCAGAAGGAACTAAATATCCACAAGCCTAAACAGAAAGCTGATGGTGCCATGCTGGAGCCAATGATGCATGACATTCCATTGATGCAGATACCAACAACAGGTGCTGAAGTCAGGAGAGAAGCGAAATTCATCGATGAAAACTTCAGTCACACCAAACAGAAAGTTGCTCACTTGGGTCATGAAGAACATCATAGCATGACACGGAAGGAAGTCCTGTCATCCAAGGGAAAGGAACAAAATCAACTGGATACTGATGCTATATGTCATTCACAGATGATAGGTGATGTCAGCAGTGAAGCTCTCCCCTCAAATGCAACAGAAGCTGGAGATGCCATCTCATATTCTAGTATTGGGGTATTGAATTTTGTTATGCTAGATTACTATATTTTTTTTAAAGACTTTGTGTTATCAGAGTTGCATCCAGATGTTTCGACAAGAGGAGAAAGATAATTATTGAAAATTATTTAGACGTATGCTAAAAAAAATTAGTTGCTGGAAAGTTAAAAATATACATAGAACACAAACACCAAGCTTACATGGCTTGAAAATATCCACTTTGTAGTCTCATTATGCTGCAGTTCATTCAAGTCACCGGAATCCTTAACTGAATGTAGGATTTTATAGACCCAATTTACTTAATGTAATCCTACTTTGTGTGGACTATGGATCTCAAGCTTCACTAGATAATATTTTGGTCTAGCTTGATTTATACCACCTTCTTCTAAGCTTAAAATGTTATTCATTCACATGTTGGGTTATTGATGATCCAAAATGTGCATGTAGGTGATTTACTAAGCAAAAAATGAAACAAAATGTTCAATTGTAGTTTTTTTAGAAATTTCAGTTTTATATTAAGCAATTACCTGTTGACTTATGCAGGACGTTGCAACAGAAAATGAAGGTAAGGATGTCCCATTCAGTAATGCATTAATAGCTGAAATGGAAGCTGATATGTATGGTCTCCAGGTACACATTATTATTTCTGTATATAATGTGTTCAGTAACTTTTGCCAAACACACCCAGACCGTTGTTGAGATCCACTGAAGTGTCCATGCATTTCTTCTGATTAAGGATAGCCAACTAATTTTTCTTATCAATTAGAGGTGGTTTTGTTAAATAACAAGAATCATTTAAGATTATTGAAGTTATTTCCAATCTCTCACTTACTTTTTTTATTCCTCTTGTTTAGCTGCTTTCCTCAACAGCATATTGTGTATGCAGATAATAAAGAATGCCGAACTTGAAGAATTAAGAGAATTGGGCTCGGGGACATATGGAACTGTTTATCATGGTAGATGGCGAGGTTCAGATGTTGCCATTAAGAGGATTAAGAAAAGCTGCTTTTCTGGGAGATCATCAGAGCAAGAACAACTGGTGGGTTCCTTTCACACGTTTTACAATTATTTTCGTTTTCTTAAATATTTGCATTATTTCTATCTGATTTCCGTTGTAGACACGTATTCTTATTAACTTCCAACCGTGCAGACTAATGACTTCTGGAGAGAAGCTCAAATCCTTTCAAATCTTCATCATCCAAATGTGGTTGCATTTTATGGGGTTGTACCAGATGGAGCTGGTGGAACCCTTGCTACTGTTACTGAATTCATGACTCATGGATCTCTTAGGAATGTCCTGATAAAAAAGGACAGGTGAATTTACTTTTCTGCCCTCAATCAGTATTTTGCTTTGTTTGGATCTTGACTGTTTCTGGAAGTTTAACTTTTATGCAGATCACTTGATCGTCGTAGAAAGCTTATAATCGCCATGGATGCAGCCTTCGGAATGGAATATTTGCATTTGAAAAATATCGTCCATTTTGATCTAAAGTGTGATAATTTGCTTGTTAATATGCGGGACCCACAACGACCCATCTGCAAGGTAATTGGAAGTTAGCAAACTGTGATACATGCTGCTGAACTAGTTCTTTTGCATGGTTAATCTGTCGGTCTGTATTGTAATACCTTGTTGCTAGTAAGGAGAAATACCTCGACACTAAGAGTCTAATTTGGACCAAAAGTACTAAACTGGATCAGTTTGGGATTTCTTGTTAATTTTTTAAGCTTGTTTGGGTGAAATGACATCCACATGAGCCCAACTGGGCTAAAAGGGGTTAATAGTGGTATAACCAACCAACTTTCAACATTTTGGAGTTGTAATCCTTAATTATTTTGGTGATCCGGCCCCTCCCCGGACCCGCGCGAATACAGGAGCTAAGTCAAGCACCGGGTTTGCCCTTTTTTTCGCCTCTTAAAGTTTTCTTGATTTGTTAAAAGAAAGTTTAAATAGTGGAGTTTAATCAGTCTTTTATAGGTTTGAATTAGATAAAGAAAAACATAGGGATTAAACTACTAAAAAAAGTTTAGGGAATACACCGCTGCAAAAAAAGTGAAGGAATTTAATCAGATAAATGATGGAAGTTGCGAGCATAAAACCGAAATGGATATTTGATTGAGTCAGTCAAAAAGTTAAGGTATGAAACCACCGCGAAAAAAGGTCAAGGGTTAATTTGCCAAAATGTTGAATGTTGGTTGGTTTTTACCATTATTAACCCTTAAGAATTCTTGGGACGGCTTGGGTTGGGTTTACCCACCACCTTTTTTTGTCCTCCTGTTAAATGTTATAAACAATTAAGTATTGAACATGATTACAAAAATTATACTAATGAATAACAATCTACACTTTTCGAGAAACGATTTATGAGAGATTGTAAGCATTTAATTTTGGCCCATTAACAACTGTGATTAGTATAATACGTTTGATGTTACAACTTATTACTTTTAGTAGTAAAATATATCAGATGATTATAAAATTTCATTTAATACATAGCTCGTTTTGACAATTTACGTAACTCACCCATTTAGCCACCTCTACTTGACACTAGGATGCACTACAACATCTACTTTAAGACATATTTATTTTTTGGGTCTACTTGCAGGTTGGAGATTTTGGGCTGTCAAGAATCAAACGGAACACACTAGTTTCAGGTGGCGTTAGAGGGACGCTACCATGGATGGCACCAGAATTGTTAAATGGTAGCACCACCAAAGTTTCTGAAAAAGTAAGAATAGTATATTATAATATTATTATCATACGCCATGAAATATGATAGCTAAACTACGACAATGGTCAATTTAAATAAACTTAATTTTGGTTAATGACAGGTTGATGTGTTCTCTTTTGGCATTACAATGTGGGAGATTCTAACTGGGGAAGAACCTTATGCAAACATGCATTGTGGTGCAATCATCGGTATGCCTTTTTCATTCATTTTATATGGCGATAACTAGTTCTTGGAACTAGGGGAGTAAATAAGCCGAGCCGTGCCCGAGCTCACCTAAGCTCGAGCTAGGCTCGTTTTGAGCTCTATGTCACGACTCGTTAACAAATTTTCAAGCTCGAGCTCGACTCAGGCTAGACTTGTTTATTGTTTACTAAATATTTAATATTTGTTTTATATGTATTACATAAACAAACAAACAAACATACCAGTAAAATCCCACACACAGTAGGGTCTGGGGAGGGTGAGATGAGGGCAAACCTTTCCTATATGTCACGACTCGTTAACAAACTTGATTACTATCTCACGAGCAGCTCGGTTTGTTAACACCCCTACTTGGAACTTATGAAAATGTGCAGAAATTCGTCCTTGATATGCAATGTCAGAAAGTGTTTGGAAACCACACAATTACATGACTATTTAATTTTTGGTAAACTAGGTCGTGTCTGGATGTGCATTTTCACTCTGATTATTTCAAAGTACAAGATCTAGAATCAGAATCTGATAATTAGTTGCAACAAAGTGATTGAAATTGGGGATAGTTAGATATTTTAATATAGGCAAATTGGTTTTTAATAATCCGAACTATGACTCATTGGCTAATAATAATAATAATAATCCAAATTAACAGTTTGGCTGGTGGTGATAATCCCAACTTTCACTTTTGTTATCAATGACAATCTTTGTAGCATAATCATCATAGATTTATATCCAATTTACTTTTGCCATTTTAAGTTATAATGGAACTGGCTGTAGAAGATAGTGTTTGGATGTGCTTTTGCCATTTTAAGTTATAATTATCAGTTGTTTAATTGTGTCAAATCTTGATGACAGGAGGGATTGTAAAGGATACCCTTCGCCCTACAATACCCGAAAAGTGTGATCCCGAGTGGAGGAAGTTGATGGAGCAATGCTGGTCAGCGGACCCCACTGCACGGCCTTCTTTTACTGAGGTCACAAACAGACTAAGGTCAATGTCCAAAGCACTTCAAGCGAACGGAAACAAAAAAGGTCAGCACGTATAGTATGTCTATGTAAGTGTTGGTATTTTAGTTTTTATGTGTATGTGTTCATTTGTTCATTCTTTATACTGAAATACAGTTGGGGTTGATAGAATAGTAGCTTGAAAGGGTACTAATGTAATTTACACCAACCATATACACAACGATAGATATGGATATGGTTATCTTGTTTGCATTTGTGTATTAGTGAATGGGGTGAAACCAAACAAACCTGTAACTTGCAAAAGTGTTGTATTGTTTAAGAAATTGGTGATAATTACTCAAAACCTTAAAAAAATGCTTCAATAAAAACAGATGCTTAAGTTTTATATAAACACCTTGAAGGTTTGATTCATCCAATAGAACCACATGGTTCAAAGCCAAAGTGGGCTCGACGGTTGACATGTATTTTAGTGGAATGCTATAAAGCAACAATTAAAATGTGTAGTCGGTGTGATTTCACCACTTAATACTTGAGAAATACTTTATCATCATTGAACGTGTGATTAAAAAAAAAACCATTATTGTAACTAAGTAGTAATTTATTTGGGTGTTAGAAAGACAGTTTAGGGCTTGACAATAATGTAATTTTTTTTAATCTAACTGAACCGAGCAAATAAAATTTTAACATAACTAACCGACTTAATCGAACCGAGTTAATAGAACCGAATAAAAAACTGATAGTTAACCCATAACCAATTAACCGAAATTTGCAGCTCAGTTTCGGTTTTTGAATTTGACAAAACCGAATTAACCGAGCCGATTATATATATACACACATACATACATATACACACATATAGCTATTTAAATTTTAAGACACGCGATTCACTTCATATATATAATTGTTTGTGTTAGAATCCTATTAATTTTATAAAGAAATATACTATTTAGCCAATTTAGTTATAATTTACATTTGAGTTCGATTACTAGTCAAATTCTTAACAAAAGTTTAAATTTTTTAGCTTATGTCAAAAGTTTTGGTTTAGCGGTTAATCAGATCGAACCAAATGACAACCAATAACCGAAACCGATCGGTTTTCAAAATCCATTAACCGAAAATTTTGGTTTCGGTTCGATGCGGGATCAAAACCGAACCAAGCTCTGAATTTGTTTTCGGTTAACTTTACAGATAAATTGAATTTAAATTTTGGAATCAAGTTATACATTTTTGATTTTTGAATGGATAGCCAAAATTGAATTATAGACATAGGTATTTTGGTATTATATATATTTAATATATTATTATATTTAAAAAAAAATTGAATTATTTTTTGGTTTTTCAAACTCAACATCGAAATCAGTTCGATTTTTCTAATTTTAATCTATTTGGCGAATTTGAATTTGGTTGGATTTGAAACTGAAATTAGACAATTATTATAATAGGATATTTTATAGTAAACCTAAAAATGAAGATTTATAGATATATAATAGGATATTATCTTAAGATACTTGATTGTTAATTTGTTTTGATAATTAGATTGAATAATTTATCTTAGTCGATCTAATCGGTTTCAACATTATAAATACTTCGTAAGTTGAAACCCTATAACAATAATATTTATAGGGTCACGAAACCATTTTCAAGACTTTGTAAGTTTGGTGCATGAGATTGGTGATTTGGACGGATGGTGCTGACTTAATAGGCTAATTGGATCTTGTGTAAACTTTTGCCAGCTCAGCATGGCGGAGCACCTTCCTCGCCAAGAAAGGTCAATATCTAAAGTAGCCACTTCTTTATGGTTTAGGTCTTAAAAGGCTTAAAGTATAAACAAGTGGCTAAGAAAACATGAAAATAACTACATGATTTTATTGTCAATTCAAAATTCTTGACGAGGAAGTTGCTTCGCCTGCTGAGATGGCAAAGGCTTACTTGGGATCTAAGCCAACTAAGAGCACATGAAATCCGGTATGTCTACAGTGGTTGGATGATCTTTAGTAAATAATTTATATTATATGTAGTATCCTTTTGGTCACCTCACATTTTCTTATATTCAAATCGGAATTGCTCAGGAAGCATATAACTATTGATTTATGGAACCTATTGACGGTTTCTCCTGTTTTGACGAAAATTCTAGACTGAACCATTAACTACGGTTTAGGGAAATAACAACCACAACAGGTCGGGTTGCGTGGGTCGGTTGATTTTAACGGTTCGAATTAGTTTTTCTTACCTTTTTAAATATTAATTTGTAACAAAAACTTTAAAATAATAAAGATGGTTCATAACTATAATAATTTTACATAACTACATGTTTTAAAATAGAAAAAAAAATATAAATGATAAAGATTAAACAGTTGGTTTTGAGTTTGGAACTGAACTGAACCGTTTGAATTTCAAACCAACTAACCGACCCATTTGCTTCGATTTGACGGTTCAATTGATTTCAATGGGTTTTTTTTAAACTCCTACAAGAAAGAGAACGAGAAATAAAGACAACAGTTTCAATCTTTTTACTTATTAAGACGTTGATTCAATCGTTTTACTATAACTGTAACATGTAATAATATTTAACACAAAATTCAATAAAAAAAAGAAACTGAATAAAATTATTTCAGTAATCTGTTCTAGAACAATTTGGTAATCAAGCTAAAGACCGATAAAGAGAAGAATACGAACACTTGAGAGAAGAAGGAGGGTACAACCCAATTCAATTCATCAATGCTTGCATTCCGTTAACTTGTTTGTAGTAAACGAGCTGATTGTCAATTGTTATTGGTTTACATTTATAACCCTCACACTTCACTACCATTACAATAAACCCCCTATGTAATATTTGATACGTAACAATACTCCCCTCTTTAATACTTTTTGACCTCAAAAAATCACGGGAACACAAGTGCATATCTTCTAAGTTTTTTCACGTAGCCTCCGAACTAAGAAGAACTGCCCACTGAATTAAAACATCCATGGTAGCTCGTCGTCCTTTCTTAGCAAGTCGGCGGTCAAGACAACAACTTAAAAGATACGAACCGAAAAGATTATGGTAATGGTATGATTGTTGACCCGAGTTCCCTTTAGTAGTGAGACATAAAAAGAGGCAATGACTTGGGACTCCTCTGGCAAATCAAACATGTATGCTACGGGACCTATCTTTTCAATGTTAAAGAGAGGCCCAAAATTATATTTCAAGGTGGATTGGTAGTAAGGATGAAATTTAAAAACACAATGAAGTATAATAGGTGTTTACGGTCTGTTTCACCGGTTTAGGTGAAAATTATGGGCATAACCACTAACTAGAGTTTAGGAAACGACAACACAAACAATGTTTTAACGGCTTGTCAGTTTGGCGGTTCGAACCAACTTTTTTTTACAGAATCATTAGTTTGTATTAAAAATTTTAAAATGAGAAAGATAGTTATGATTATAATACATATTCATAACTACACATTTCAAAAATGTGAAAGAAAAATCTACATAATAAAGATTAACAACTGGTTTCACGTTTCAAACCGGACTAAACCGTTTGAATCTCAAACCAGCCAAACCGATCAACTTACTTACATTTGATGGTTCGATTGGTTTCATTGGTTTTTTTTAAAACCCATGTAAGAAGGAGAATGAGAAATAAAGGTTACAATTTCAATCAATTAATTTATTAAGACGTTGATTCTAATAGCTTTACTTGTAAATTTATAGTATTACTATAACATCTAATCATATTTAACACAAAATTCAATAGAAAAAGCACATGAATAAAAATCCTTTCGAGTTAATCGATAAGCCACACTTTAACAACTGTAACCGACATCAACAACCGAAATTTGATGCATATGAAGTTTGGTGGCATGCTATTTAGCTGATAAATTTTAATCTACTTTCTTTTCTTTATGAAGTTAATCTTCCTTCTTCACATCCTATATCTACATGAGACACACAAGATATACGGGTCGAGTTGACCATCAAACATTTTTTTATATTTTCTAAAACCATGTGTATAACTAATGCGTTGATTATAGTTTAAAAATAATAATATTATAATAATAATCTTAATCTTTAAATAAAAAATGATTTAGAAGATTTTGTGCATCTGGCTTTTTGCGACTTTCAAATCGCTTGACTGCCCTAAATACATTTTTATCTAACTTTAGTGTGGTGGAAGAGAGCCACGAAGGACGGATGGTTGTCCTAATGAACACAACAACAACACCGGCAACAATCAGGTGTTTACTACTGGTTTCTATAGTTAAACATAACCCTTAAGTCTTTCTTTAAGAGTGATTTTGATAGTTAAAGCATAATAATGTAAGAATCCAGTTTTAGATAGTTGAACATAAAAAATAAAAAATAAAAACTAACCGCAGTACCCTGCATCTGTTTATTTAACAATCTAAAATACATGCTAGTATGTCCTGTACATCTTTCTTTCTTATTCTACATTTGTTTCGTCTATAGCCATCTTTCCACATCTCCCTTTGGCAATCTGGATGTATAGTAAACACTACCGTCCGACATGTGTAATATTTTTTTTTTACGTGTTATATAGTAAACATATTATTTTTGTAATGACTTATTTTCTTGGACGGCTTTAATTAGGTTGGGAATAATAGTGTCACATAAAATCAATTTTTTTTGTTGTGTTACATTTTTATACGCACAGTAGTGACACCGGGTAATGACACTCTATGTTCAAAAGAAAGAAAGTGGAGGATTTTGAAATTGTTTTAGGTTTTTATCATCTGTTGAATTTGGACATTGTTTATGTGATTACCATCGTATATATTTCTTAATTCTAAAGTATACACTATTATTATTATTATGGGAATTTTGGTAACCCGCCCTAAACTCGTTGCTACAAAATCATCTGGGCTACATATATGTAACAATGCAAAGAGGGTGGGACACCGGTTTGGAGCCGTCTCAGTGATGATTTGTCGTTTCTCGTCTTCTTGAGCCAGGAGCATGGTTTTAAATACCATGAACAACCCACTACAAGGTCAATGAGGGTGAAAGCCCGCAAACACCCTAACGGTTAATTCAGTCATGTATAATGAGCATAATGCGTATATGAAAGTTAAAGTAGTATGTAGAGTTGAATATGCCATTAGGAGAGCAAGTAAGAGTAACCAGAAGATGCCAAAGGGGGGGTTAAATCCCCTTTTATAGGAGCCATGCCAAACACTAATGACCGATAAGGAACGAGCCTTAGCCCGCTGGATGGATCCATCGAATGGGTATCGTCTATACACCAGGTAAAAATCTTTGGATATTCGAATATCGAAACTTGATGACAATGGTAAAACTTACGGATCAACAACTGTTTATTATTATTTTTGTAAAAAAAAATAACTCTGTTCGGCTTATATGTATGTAACGTTAAACTCAAATCAATCCTATAAATTTGGTTTTTCAAACAATAAAAATCGATGGCACATCACTTTTTTATGATAACACACTTAAAATTCAATAAAAGTTGAAATTTAAGATCACCAGATTAATTAACAAAGTGTTTTTTTTTCCCTTAAATCAGAATATCAAAAGCAAACTTTTAAATTGTCAAATATGACACGGTATTATAATTTTTGTGGTAAAAGAAGTAAAAAATTAAAATCCATATAATCATTAAATCAACAACCGTCTACGTTCATTGTTACAAGTGATGAAGTGAGGCATATATCGTCTTAATTGTGTCCATGTTCATTGTTACATCCAGACAAAAAAAACACCTTATTGTAAATCTTATCCATATAAAATATTAAAATCTCACATTTAGACTTATGGTATGTTTGGTATGAGATAATTGAATGAACAATGTAATTGAATGAACGAGTCAATGAAATTAACAAAATAAAGAAATGGATCATTGTCATTCCATTATCCTGTTTGGTTACCCTATAAGAATGAAATGAATAACTACTTCGTTTTTTTGGTAGACAGGAAAATATTTTATGAAAAATAAAATATTTTTAACTAATAAATTTATCTTATGGGTCGGGTCATGGGCCGAGCCACGGTTTGGGCCATGGTTCAGGTCATGGGACGTGTCATGGTTCGGATTATGGGCCAGGGCATGGGTAGGGTCATGGTTTAGGCCATAGTCCGGGCCATGGGACGTGTCATGGTTAGGTTAGGGTCATGGGTCAGGAGAGCATGGGTCAGGTCATGGTTCAAGTTATGGGTCAGGTCATGGATATGGGCATGGGTCGAACCATGGTTCGAGTCATGGTTTGGGTTATTAATTAAACAAAATCATTCAATTTTTTGAAGGAATGTAAAATAAAAACTCATTTCTTTTAGCATTACTACTCATGCATATAATTAGAAAGGAAATAATCATATTAGATAGTTTATTCCATTCCTATATGATTATCAAACATGTTTTGTTTTATTCTAACTGATCGACTGTCGTCGGTTCGGTCAAAAAGTAATTTATAAACCCTTAATCACTTCTTAAGTAGACAGCGGTAGTAAGGGGTCGATCCAAGGGAATCGTGATCTAGCGTTAATCTATTATCAGAGTTGCGCATAAGAAATTGTCACAATACTTAAAAATCGGATTTTGTAAAATATTAAAGAAAGCAATGGTTCTCTTTCGGATCCGGGTTTGCCAATCACAAGCATTTCAGATAATAACTTAGTGGGAATCTCTTAAATGGAGATTTACAAATGATGAATCTAACCAGTGTTGCAAACAAAACTTAACAGGTTTTGATTATCACAACAAACAATCCAATAACATATATATGACGGATTAATCTTAACAGGTTTAATCACAACACATAACATAATCAGATTTCTAGCAAATACATCATAATGATTTAGATAAAACTTAAATGGTTTACAATCTAATCCCACAATCAGTTACAAATCAAGAAGTACAAGCAAGATTAACAAACCCATTACCTAGGAGAACCATCAAGGATTTAGCCTCTCATTTCTTGAAATGGATCGATGGCTTCAAAACTCCTCCCTGAAGCTTCTTCTTCTTTCTTCTTTTTCTTCCCAAAAAACGAGTTTTTTTCTCCAAGATGAAGATAAGAGATGATATATTAGTTTTTATCAAGTGGGAGCAAGTTGATGGGCGGCAGATTGACTTTTGTGGCTAGGGGCCGTAAGTTACGGTGATGTAACCGTAAGTTACGGTGAGCCTTAACTAATTTCTAGCTTACGGTCTTTAGGTTCTGGTTTACGGTCCATTTTTCTCCCCTGTCCACCGTAAGTTACGCTAGATTCACCGTAACTTACGGCCACCGTAAGTTACTGTGGCCTGGCCGTAAGTTACTGCCAGCCCTTTTTCACTTCTTCGTTTCTTCGTTCCGATTCCCGTAACCTGCGTTCCTACTTGCCTTAACACCTTCGGTTTGTGTGATTTACCTACAAAACCACAAGTTCTTGTAGTTAATCAATTCAAATGGTATAAACACACAAAACACATTAAAACCCATATATTTGTATCATTTAACGCTCGGGTTTTTACCCCTCGATCACATCCCCACACTTGTCTTTTGCTTGTCCACAAGCAAACCATTTCAAAGTTAATAAACAAATTTTCAACAAAACACCTCAACATCCGTATCAACTTTTAGAATTAAGGTCCAAAGTCATCCAAGTCCTACAAATGATCACAGTCGGGTTTGATAATGACAAGACAGTTAATTATATGCCAAATCAAGACCTGTCTAACTAAACCTACCATGCTTTAAACTTGCACAAACACAGCATACCCCTCACAATGATACTCTCCTCTCGGCTATATCTGAACTAGTAGAAAATGTACTAGTGTATTCACTCAAGACCAGATGTGTTATCATGTAAGCATAAGCTTGTAAAGCGATCATACCTCCACTGCTGCAGAATAGTTCACAGATCAAAGGACTTTTTCGGTTTTAGGCTTTGGCTAAAGGTAGGGATTAGGCTTTATTTAGTGGCTTTAACAATATGAGAAATCCAATTGATAGCATTCTATATCAAATCTTGAATACACGAATCATTTTGACCCGTTTGTTCTTTTCATTCTATTTTTGACTTTTTTCAATGATTTTTCTCTTCTTTTTTTTTTATCTTTTTTTATCATATATATATATATAGAGATTTATCACAGCTATATTTGTAACAAAACTATTGGATTCTCACTTTCAGAAAAATATGTCTTTGATGCTCGGTTTTCGGGTTTAGAAATGAAAAGGAGAATTGTAGGCTCAAAATGGGCAACTAAGGGAAAATTCTTTTGATAATTAGGGTTAATACGGGATAATTGGGTGTCCTAATGCCTTCTCATTTCTGTTTCACACATCATACTAAGTTTCAGCACGAATCAACCAAAACAAGTTCTACCACAATCAACACATAATAGTCACACTCAACAAATGAATTCATCTATATGTGATCTAACCATCTAGTTGAATGGGGCTTCAAAATCTCACACACGGAGTAATAGGGTTACCGACATGCAGTGTATGAGACTATCTAAAGCATGCTAACTTTTGTTAGGCATTTCTATCCGTTTTCTTCAAAAACACTTGTCACAATACTATCCCAATGCTACAAGAGACAAGGATGATTAAGGACCTATATCTGTTTGTCAAGTAAGGAATTATGTGATGAATTGGAAAATCCGCTTTCGGCTATTTAATCTTGAGGACGTTTTTTTTTTTTTTTTTTTTTTTTTCACCCTTGTAACACAAAATTTTTCAAAGTTTTTAGATTTTTCTCTATTATATATGAACTATATACACACAGATAGACAACAGATAGACGCTAGTCTCCCTCCCCACACTTGAGAATTACATTGCCCTCAATGTAGATCAACAAGTGACTAAACGACTATCGACAAAAGGTAAAGCATAAGTTGGAACAAACTAACCGGGTTTCTTTCATTAATTGAAGTTCCAAGCTCCGTCGCGTGGTGTTTGTGACTGTATAGCATTTCTGTCGCAGCTTTAAAACACCAGCCAAAAATCCGAGATGCTTGAGAAAGTTGGATTCAATCGGCCACGTCCAAATGGATATTGAGTATGAACGGGTCAAGATTACTGAATTCTTCTTTCTACCATCTCTACAAAAAATCGCGTGTTTGACCTTTCAAAAGCTTCCCCACACTTGGGTGTTGCACACGCTATCAAAAATCCGGAATTTTACTTCCATTTGGGTTGCCTCCCAAAAAGCGCTAAGTTTACACGTCTTCAGCCAGACGCAGTCCCCTCGACTTTCTAAACTGGGTCATACACAACCGTTTCCACAAAAAGGCATTCAGACTGCTTGTCGACTCCATTGATATCATTCGCCTCTAGATATGGTTTTAGGCGATGTCCGTTCACAGTTTGCCTCAAATGATCATCGAAGTCCTCGATTTCGACTTCTCCAAACTCGCCTACCCGGATAATCGAATATGGACCTGTCCATTTGCTTTTTAGCTTACCGGGGAATAACTTGAATCGCGAGTTGTATAACCATACTTTCTGGCCAGGCTCAAACTTCTTCAATCGAAGCTTAGCATCATGCACTTTCTTCATCTTGTCTTTGTATGCTGATGCTGTTTCATAAGCTTCGTCTCTGATTTCTTCAAGTTCACCCAATGCTAGCTGCCTCTGTTTACCTGCACACTCGTAATCCATATTAGCAGTTTTGATGGCCCAAAGGGCCCTGTGTGCAATTTCTACAGGCAAGTGACAACCTTTACCGTAGACCAATCGATAAGGTGTAGTTCCGATAGGCGTTTTATAAGCAGTTCGGTAAGCCCATAATGCATCGTTTAATTTATTTGACCAATCCTTTCGATCTGGTCTTACCGTTTTTTATAAAATTTCTTTTATCTGCCTATTAGAAACTTCAACCTGTCCACTCGTTTGTGGATGATACGGTGTTGCAATCCGATGATCTACGCCATAGCGTTTAAGAAGTTTGCCAAAGTGAAAATTTTTAAAATGCGATCCCCCATCACTTATGATCACACGGGGGATACCAAACCTGGAAAATATGTTTGATTGGACAAACTTACACACAACGTTATGGTCGTTTGTTTTGGTGGCGATTGCTTCAATCCATTTCGATACATAATCTACCGCCACCAAAATGTAAAGGTTTCCACAAGAATTCGGGAAGGGGCCCATGAAATCAATGCCCCAAACGTCAAAGATGTCAACAACAAGAATGGGTCGTAATGGCATTTGATCTCTTTTAGCTATACTACCCATTTGTTGGCATCTTGCACAGTTCTTAGCAAACCTGTATGAGTCTCTAAACAATGTTGGCCAAAACAAACCACAAGATAGGATTTTATAACCCGTTTTCTGGCCACTGAAATGCCCTCCACATGCTGAGGTATGAGCCATCTCCAGTACACAATGGATTTCTTCATCCGGTATACATCTTCTAATGATCTGATCTGCTCCTACTTTGAAGAGGTCCGGTTCATCCCAAATGTAGTACTTTGCCTTTGCTTTAAACTGCTGCTTCTTCCTTTTGTTCCATTCGTCCGGCATTGTACCTGTCACAAGATAATTAGCAATATGAGCGTACCATGGACTGGTGCAGACAGACATAAGGTGTTCATCTGGGAATTGTTCGTTGATTTCAGGGGTGGTGTCTTTCTCAGTCGGTTGGATCCTTGATAAATGATCGGCCACCACATTCTCACATCCTTTCTTGTCGCGAATTTCCAGATTAAATTCCTGCAGTAACAAAATCCATCTGATTAGTCTGGGTTTAGCATCCTTTTTGTTCATCAAATACCTGATAGCACTGTGGTCAGAATACACAACAACCTTGCTACCCCAAATATACGATCTAAACTTGTCTAAAGCATATACAACAGCAAGTAATTCTTTCTCGGTTGTAGTGTAATTCATTTGAGCTTCCGAGAGAGTCTTACTTGCATAATAAATCACAACGGGTCTCTTTTCCACCCGTTGTCCCAAAACAGCCCCAATTGCAAAATCACTGGCGTCACACATTATTTCAAAAGGTAGTGACCAGTTTGGTGATTGTAAAATGGGAGCTTCTACCAGCTTTTGTTTTAACAATTCAAACGATTTTACACATGCTTCATCAAACACAAACGGGACATCTTTTAACAGAAGGTTACACAATGGTTTGGTTATACTTGAAAATCCTTTTATAAACCTTCTGTAAAAACCGGCATGTCCAAGAAAGGAACGAATACCTCTAACGTTAAAGGGTGGGGGTAAAGTAGAAATAACTTTAATTTTAGCATGATCGACTTCAATACCCCGCCCCGAGATAACATGTCCCAATACAACACCCTCTTGAACCATGAAATGGCTCTTCTCCCAGCTCAAAACCAGATTTGATTCGATACATCTTTTTAAAACCTTTGTCAATTGTTCTAAACATAAATCAAATGATGTACCAAATATAGAAAAGTAATCCATGAAGATCTCTAAAGACTCCCCGATCATATCAGAAAAGATACTCATCATGCACCTTTGGAAGGTGGCCGGGGCATTACACAATCCGAATGGCATTCGCCTAAATGCAAATGTGCCATACGGACACGTAAATGTGGTCTTATGCTGATCATCCGGATGAATGGCTACCTGATTATATCCTGAGTAACCATCTAGAAAACAATAAAATTTCTGACCTGCCAGCTTTTCAATAATCTGATCCATGAAAGGCAGAGGGAAATGGTCCTTCGAAGTTGCATCATTTAACTTCCTGTAATCTATACAAATCCTCCACCCGGTTACCGGCCGAGTGGCAACTTCTTCACCGTCCTTACCTTTGACGATTTGAATGCCCGACTTCTTTGGAACTGTCTGAGTCGGGCTCACCCATGAGCTATCTGAAATGGGATAGATAATCCCGGCATCTAACCACTTAAGAACTTCTTTTTTTACAACTTCCCGCATGTTCGGGTTCAATCTCCTTTGCACATCTCTCACTGGCTTGACTCCTTCTTCAGTAATGATCTTGTGCATGCAAATAGATGGACTTATGCCCTTGAGATCGGCGATACTCCATCCAATGGCGGCTCTGTGCTCCATCAACACTTCCATTAAAGCATGCTCCTGTTCCTGTGACAAGTTAGAAGCAATAATAACAGGGAGAGTTTTGTTTTCTCCCACAAAAGCATACTTTAGATGGCTTGGTAACTCCTTCAACTCCACTTGTGGAGGTGATTCCAAAGATGGCTTCAACTGGGTATCAATGTGCTCGGGAAGCTTCTCCACTTGATGTGTCCAAGTAGGTCTTCCCTCCTGTATGGCCATCACCTCCATCTCTTTCTCTTCTTCTGCAAGTTCCCTCTCCAGATCATACCTGTTCCTGTCACACATAAAGCACGTCTCCGTGGCGACCTCCTCATTTTCATGAAGTGGGCACCCTTCAACAATGTCTACCATAAAGCAGTCACTGTTGAACGGAGAGTTAGGAGCATGGGAAAATACATTTAATCTCAACTTACGATTTCCAAATGCCAGATCTACTATCCCAGTTCTGCAATCGATCACTGCATTGGCTGTAGCTAAAAATGGTCTTCCAAGGATGACCATTGGTTGTTTTGAAGAACCAGCCGATACATGATCAAGAACCAAAAAGTCTACGGGATAATAGAAATTCTCTACCCGCACTATCACATCTTCAACAATTCCCCTAGGGAGCTTCGTTGTCAAATCAGCCAATACTACAGTAGTATCGGCTTTCTTTAAAGGTCCAAAATCATATTGATCATATAAGCTCCCTGGAAGAATGCTAACACTCGCCCCGAGATCCAATAACGCCCTGTTGATTTCAAAATCACCTACTTGTACAGAAATAACAGGCGTTCCTGGATCTTCCATTTTTGGTGGGATTTCACCCGACAAAACGGCACTAACTTGTCCGGTTAAATCAATTTTCTTTGGGACTTTGTTATGCCGTTTCTGGGTGCACATTTCTTTCATATATTTGGCGTAAGCCGGAATTTGTTTGATGGCATCAATCAGAGGAATGTTGATTTTAACTTGTTTAAAGACTTCCCAGATTTCCTCTTGTTGAGGCCCCCGTTTATTACCCTTTGAACCTGATGTTGATTTCAATAAAGCTTGTGGAAAAGGAATGGTATTACCCTCCATATCATTTTCCAAAATTTCAGGTTTATTTTGAAAAGTTACCTTTTTCTTGGTAACGGGTTTTTCAAAAATTTCAACTTCTGACTCACTATCACTATCCTCCCGACCCGTTAAGTCTTCTACCTCACCATCCCGTCCCTGTGGTGGTGTACTAACATTATTATCATAAGTTTTACCTGATCGGAGGATTGTTACCTGATTTACTGAGGGATTAGATGTCTGTTGAAAGCTTGAAGACGGATGACTCGGGTTCCTTCTTGTATCACTAGGCAGCTTTCCCGGGTCTCGCCTTCCGTTTGCTATCTCTTCAGCCAATTGACCTACTTGTCTGGATAGAGCTTCATGGCTTTTGTCCCTCACCTGATTGTTCTTTCTGATCTCCTCAAAATTCTTCTTCATTTCATCATTGTCCTTCTTCAGTTCTTTTAGCATTTCGAAAATGGCATCCGTCTTTGATGCTTCATTGTTGGAAGAAGAAACACCTTGTTGGTTGTTGAAGTTCCTTTGAGGTCCTCGGTTATAACTACCTTGATTGTAGCCTTGATTGTACCCTTGGTTACAACCCTGTTGACGATTTTGATAAGGCTGGGGGTTGTTTTGTTGTTGTTGCCCTTGATTGGGTGCTTGAAAGTTGGGATTCATCTGGTTGGAGGCATTACCATATCTGAAATTTGGGTGGTTCCTCAAACCTGGGTGATAAGTATTTGAGTTCATGTCAAACGGTCTTCTATCACCATAAACCTGATTTACCTCAGCAGTTCTATTTGAATCTCCCGGGCATTCTAGATCCGAATGCCCCAAATCACCACAAGCAGAACAAATGGGAAATGAATTTACAGCTTTTGCTTCATCGCCCCTGCCTACAGTTAACTGAGCTACCTGCCTTTCCAAACTCTTGATTCGCTTTTCGGCTTCTAAATCAACAACTTTAGCCGACACCCCCCTGGTTTTCCTGTTAGAAGCTAATCTTTTAGAAATCACGCTCATTCTCTCCAAGAATTCCCAATCAACATCTTCATGGTTTGTTAAGAACGTGCCATTGCTTGTAGAGTTTACTTCCCTAACATCCTCGGGAAGTAGTCCATCGTAGAATGCTTTAATCAGTTCCCATTTTGGGATGCCATGATGTGGACATCTTCTTAACAAGTCTTTGAAACGTGTGAATGCTTCATGAAAAGGTTCACCCATGTGTTGTTGGAAAGCTCGGATGGCTTCTCGAGCTTCTGTTGTTCGATTCATTGTATAATACTCTTCCAGAAAGACCTGCTGCATTTGTTCCCAAGTTCTAATACTTCCTGCGGGCAATGTGAGAAACCATTGTTTTGCCCGATCTTTCAGAGTAAACTGGAACATCATCAATTTAACTTCATCAAGGGAGAATCCGTGTCCTCCAATTGTTCCACAGATGTTTTCAAACTCAGCAAGATGTAGATATGGCTCTTCGTTTGGCTTGCCATAAAACGTGGGTAGATAACCCAAATACTGAGGTCTTACCTCAAATGTCCTTCCGTCCTGATTGGGTGGAACAATAGGTGAAGTACTTTGAGCGACCATGGGTCTGAAATGGGTGGTAACACCTTGAGCTGGCCGATGATAATTTCTTCTCGGTACTCCGTCTGCATAAAATCCGGCTCGAGGTTCCCGAAGTGGAGGATTTGGAGCACCCATGGGTGGTACCCCCGTTGTACATTCTTGGCCCCTGTCGACCATGTCTGACTCGTCTATGATAAGCTCTCTGATTTCCCCCATAATGTGGGTCAGGACCCCCTTCGTCCATATATCCATCTGAATATTCTTCATAGCTCTCGCTGCCGGTATAATCATCATTCCAGTCATCTGTGTGAGCTCTGGTTCTTTGATAATAGGCATGCTGGTTAGTTGCGAAGGGTGGGGGATCATAGTTCATGTTCGGTTCCCCTTCGTCAAATACCGGTGGATATTGGTAATTTGGATTGGGCGGAAAAGGTGGATTTGGTTGTAGTGGAGGAGGTTGTGTTGGTGGTTGGTTGAATGGTGGTGGTATTGGCGGTACAGGTGGTGGTTGTGGTGGGATACTGGTGGTTGCGACATGAGATGTCACATTTGGATTTACGGGAGTGTTTGGATTGTTGGGTTCCATTTTTGAATTTGTTGTTGGTTTTCTGAGTGATCGTTGATTGGCACGATTATGTCGTGCAGTTCTTTCAATTTCTGGATTGAAAATAAGAGGCGATGTCTTTCCCGATCGACGGGTGTGATGCATCAACCTGTAATTAACCTACAATGACAAAAACAACAACGTACACGTAAATCCGAACAATAAGGATGAAAAATAACTAAGAAATCAACTTGGAAAATTTTTGAAAACAGTGAAATACAAATCAGAGATTAACACTAAATGCACCGAATCCCCGGCAACGGCTCCATTTTTGATCGACTGTCGTCGGTTCGGTCAAAAAGTAATTTATAAACCCTTAATCACTTCTTAAGTAGACAGCGGTAGTAAGGGGTCGATCCAAGGGAATCGTGATCTAGCGTTAATCTATTATCAGAGTTGCGCATAAGAAATTGTCACAATACTTAAAAATCGGATTTTGTAAAATATTAAAGAAAGCAATGGTTCTCTTTCGGATCCGGGTTTGCCAATCACAAGCATTTCAGATAATAACTTAGTGGGAATCTCTTAAATGGAGATTTACAAATGATGAATCTAACCAGTGTTGCAAACAAAACTTAACAGGTTTTGATTATCACAACAAACAATCCAATAACATATATATGACGGATTAATCTTAACAGGTTTAATCACAACACATAACATAATCAGATTTCTAGCAAATACATCATAATGATTTAGATAAAACTTAAATGGTTTACAATCTAATCCCACAATCAGTTACAAATCAAGAAGTACAAGCAAGATTAACAAACCCATTACCTAGGAGAACCATCAAGGATTTAGCCTCTCATTTCTTGAAATGGATCGATGGCTTCAAAACTCCTCCCTGAAGCTTCTTCTTCTTTCTTCTTTTTCTTCCCAAAAAACGAGTTTTTTTCTCCAAGATGAAGATAAGAGATGATATATTAGTTTTTATCAAGTGGGAGCAAGTTGATGGGCGGCAGATTGACTTTTGTGGCTAGGGGCCGTAAGTTACGGTGATGTAACCGTAAGTTACGGTGAGCCTTAACTAATTTCTAGCTTACGGTCTTTAGGTTCTGGTTTACGGTCCATTTTTCTCCCCTGTCCACCGTAAGTTACGCTAGATTCACCGTAACTTACGGCCACCGTAAGTTACTGTGGCCTGGCCGTAAGTTACTGCCAGCCCTTTTTCACTTCTTCGTTTCTTCGTTCCGATTCCCGTAACCTGCGTTCCTACTTGCCTTAACACCTTCGGTTTGTGTGATTTACGGCCACCATAAGTTACTGTGGCCTGGCCGTAAGTTACTGCCAGCCCTTTTTCACTTCTTCGTTTCTTCGTTCCGATTCCCGTAACCTGCGTTCCTACTTGCCTTAACACCTTCGGTTTGTGTGATTTACCTACAAAACCACAAGTTCTTGTAGTTAATCAATTCAAATGGTATAAACACACAAAACACATTAAAACCCATATATTTGTATCATTTAACGCTCGGGTTTTTACCCCTCGATCACTAACCTAATATTACATCATATTTTCATGAAACACTATCTTAAATTCAACTCAAAAGTTCTAAGTAAATTTAAGTTATTTTTATTCTAAACTATAAAAAATTAAATTGGTAAGTATATAAATTAACAATTAAGCATGTCAAAAGCCATAAAATATCATTCAAACATTGTCATTCATCTAAACCATTTTTTTTTATGACTAATACATCTAACTGGCCTTATTATTTAAAGATTAACTATCTTGAATCGGTATCTATCATACACTTAGCATTACTCTTTCAATTCACATTAAAACCCAATATTTCCATCCTCCTTTCCAACTTTCTCCTGTTTTTCTATTTTAATAAATAATTAGTTTTAGTTCTAATTATACCAACATATAAAACAAATACTTCATAATTAAAAATATTTTGCTCTCACCATTTCTTTTCAAACTTGTACGGTAGTTCTCATTTTCAAGCTCATCATGCAAACCAGAAGTTAAGTCACCTAAGTTAACACATGGAACCAAAATACAAAGTTTTTATATATATTTTTTAATTACACGAGTTGTAGCTTTTTTTTTTGAACGGCAGAGTAATAATTTTAATAATAAAGTGTGGGCAGAGTAATAATTTTTTTTTAAATTTTTTTTATATATATATATATTTTTTGAACGGCAGAGTAATAAGTTTAATACACGAGTTGTAGCTCTCTCCCTCAAGTAATAATTTTAATAATAAAGTGTGGGCCATGAATCTAAAAGTCGAGAAGGGGACAGTGGGGTTAAATGGATGTATGGGGACTCCTTTCTGTATATATGTTCAATCCATTTTTGACAATATGTATATTAGTTTTGTATCAAATCATTACTAATCAAATAGAGAGAAACCTTCTGTGTCAAAATTATTTATTTTTTCTTTTGTTATCACAACTAGAATAGAGAATTACAAAAAAACAAGTTTAGTTTATAGTTGTTTAATTGTTGAATTATGTTTGGTTTTTCAGTTTTTTAAAATAATTAGGCATTTTTTGGCACGATGTGGCAGGAACCATTTATGTTACAGAAAGGTTTGTTTAGAACAATGTTAGAGTGAGGTATTTTCCGCGCCGAATAACAAAACCATTTCAAATCTGGACATACATCGGCCTTGTGTAAATTTGTTAGACATAAATTCACACCGTACTATCGTGTATCAGTTTCTTTCAGCCATCAATGCTAAAGACTAATTATGTCAAATTTATCAAAGGTTCAAAGTTTATTGTGCCTAATTACAGTGTAAATACTATTTTTAATTTGTTAATTCACTTATTTAAGTGAAGGAAGACTGAATCGCAAGGAAATCTTATGATCATGTGTGGTCGACATCAAGATCCTATATATGGAACATCAATTTTTTTTATGGCCATTAGGGTCTACTACCATAAAAGTCACTGAACCTAACGCATATTCTACTAACCAATCTAGTTTGCACTTGGTAAATAGCCTTTAAGGCGGTTAAATGCATAAACTAGTGGAAGTTGGTTTGGTACCCCAGACCTTTACTAGAGGGATTCAGACGCTTACCATTACGTCATCTATTGAAGTTACCTTGAATCGAATTTTTCTTGATTAGATTAAAATTGTAAGACATCAAGAACTTAATAATCTTACTCCAAACAAAAAATACAAACTTAAAATATATACAAAAAAACTCTAAGAAATTAAAAAGGAGGGTGTTTTTGTCTGTCTTGTACATAAACTTTTAGTTTCAAATATATCAGGCTGATTTTTAAAGTTCTCAGCCTATTGAATTCAATTTGTTACATAAGGTAGAGATTATATAGTCGTTGGACCGCTCATTCTACTATTATTTAGCAAAAATTAGTTAGTTATATCGTAGAGATAATGTAATGTTATAAATTGAATATCTAGTATTTTTCTTGGGATTTTTCTCAGATTTTTCACTTGATTAATCGAATGCAACCAGAAGAACAATGTGATTGTTGATTATGTACTTGTTGTTTGGTTATGAGATAAAGTGTGGATTTTCTCGGTAAAATTCTAATAATTCAATCTTGATTAAACAAGGTGATTAAATAATCTTTTATTTTCCCTTGAAGCAAGTTATGGTAGTTGTAGTGAAAGCTAGTAATTCATATTAGTATTTTTCATCAGAACTTGTTTAAATTGCTAATGTTACGACTTTTGCCCTTTCTCATATCTCCCATTACTTTCATATGGTTTATGATTCACATCACCAAACATTAATATCACCACATCCACGTTCATGTTTGTTACCATCTTCCCTTAACCAATGTTTGTTTGGAATATAGTAGGATTTGTTGGTCTGGTTATGTAGGAAAATTCTGCGTGATTCGTGTATATGATGTAACTTGAATTCTCTACAATCGTGATATTTCACTATCAGACTGAATTATATCGCAGATACACGAATATTTAATCGGATAAACATCAGTGATTCAGGAACAAAAAAATGTGAAAAAATGTTAAGAATTTCGTATGTATGATACTGACCAAATTCGCATATATACATGGGGTAAACATATGCATTAGAACGTCATAATGGTTATTGGCTGGAAACCATAACAACCGTCAATCCATAATTGCTAAGTCATTGTACTTCGGATGAGCAAACTTACTCCGGAGAAACAAATATACTTCGGAGGAGTAAACTTAGCAGCATGACCAAACTGGTCCAAATGACCATCCTTTAACAGTTTTCACTTCCAGACAGGGGCGCTGTTCCTTAGACCCCACTAGAGGTTGCTGCCCCTAGGATGGCTATGTTTTGGTAAGCTTAAAGCAATTTTATTTAGTCAGATTTAGGAAATCACTAGTTGAGTAAAGTTGGTACCTTTATGTAAGTTAACTTGTGTGAAATCTAACAATATTTCACACTTCAAATATTTGAAATAATTAATGATTATGGTTAAATACATGGCAATGTCAAAAAGACAAAATGTTAAGTTTCTTTTAATTAATAACCGTCTTGTTTAGATTATTCGTATGCACACATGGTTGTTCCACTCGAACATGAACACTCATGTCCTATAAACATGGGAGTCATTGCTTAAGCTTTTCAATCTTAATTATAAGTTCTAAAAGTTAGTAAGTTTAGGATCGAAGCGTGTCATATAGCCACTTGTCTTTCAATTATCTGATTGATTTCGTCAAACAAACAATAATTCTTGATTATCGTAATAAACAGCTAAAAATATTTAAAAAAAAACCTATTGCGTGTCGTTTGTATTCAACATCCCTCTTCTGCACACTCTGTGTGACATATAACATTTTTATATAAAAACAACGCCTTGTTTATGTGTATTTTCACCTTTAAACATTCAAAAAAACATAATCTGAAAATGATTAAATAACTAAACGAGTAATTTGTGATAATTTATTGAAAAAAAAAACTAAAGTGATAATATATAAAATGAATACTAAGAAGCTATAAGTTTAGGTGGACATACATATGTCCAGGTTCATTTTGTTTTTTTTCTTTCCTTCACCCTACATATAATAATAATAATAATAATTGGAGATAGATGTGTGTATTGTAGAGAGAGAAGCAAAGGTTTCTAGAGAGAGAGAGTATGGAGGCAAATTCAAGAACAAAAGAAGATCAGTTTCATATTATTCATAAGGTTCCATATGGTGATGGTCCTTATGTAAAAGCTAAACATGCTCAGGTTAATTGTTTCTTTCTTCCTCTTGTTTTTTCGAATTAAATTAAACTTATAGTTTGATGTTTTTTTTTTATTAAAACGCTAAAAATCATATACTTGTTTTTGTAGACTGATTTTATGTAATTTTATTTTGAAAAATCAGTCTACAAAAACAAGGAAAAAGAACCTAGGTTCTAAAACCAATACCACACGCAACTCACAACTATCTACAAATCTTGGTTTTGATCTAAAAAAGATTCTATTTATATTAGATATGTTATAGAATATATGCTCATAAATTATGCTCTGATATCATGAAAAGAAGCCGGTAGTAGATAATAATTTGTGAACGTATATTTTTCTATATTCAATCATAGATATGAATCTAAAATTAAGAGATGCCTACGATGGATCTGTTACAAGAATCTGAATGGTTCATAGAAATAGATAAAAGAAATTGAAATAGAAAATAAATGTTAACTCGAATGACAAAATTACTCCAATACACTTCAAGTTAATCTACTTCTTCATAATAACAATAATCATTATTTTATATGTTTACAATCAATAGTTTACACTCAATATGTTAGATCTCATCTCTATCCATCTTAAAGTCATACTTCATCTTTTTATCATGTTTGATAGAGATTTGTTAGTTAATTTTCTTACTTAATTACATAAATCAAAGAAAATATTTTTAAAGCTAGATAAAACTTCAATGTTTATTTTTTAATGTTAAAGTGTAGCAAGTTTGAATTTTAAATCAAAAGCGGATAAAAATGGAGTATTCCATGTTTAATGTTAATCTGCCCTTGAGAAGAATTTAATGTACTCATTTAGTTTGTGTATCAAGTAGTTCTCATCATCTTATTAATAAAACAATGATTCTACAATTTTGTATTTATTTTAGTAATTAATAAATAATGAATTAAAAGAATGTAACATTAATCAATATGTGAAATTGATGTAGATTGTGGAAAGGGATCAAGAGGGTGCCATAGTGTGGTTTTGGAAGGCAATAAATGCAGGAGATAGAGTTGAGAGTGCCTTGAAAGACATGGCAGTTGTAATGAAGCAATTGGATAGAACTGAAGAAGCCATTGAAGCCATAAAGTCATTTAGGTGCCTATGCCCTAAAAGTTCTCAGGAATCACTTGATAATGTTCTCATTGATTTGTTCAAGGTACAACCTCACATGCACATAGTACTAACCTCATATGGCATGCTTGAAGCTTTGGTAGATGTTGCATCATCAAAACATCTTACACAACAATAAACAAATAAACAATCTTTTTGAAACAACTAACTCATACGCTCATAAATCTGTCCACCCCTGTCCACTAAATGACTTAAACGCACAACCTTTTCAGAGGACACCTTTGTTTCACACCTTGATATCATTGAGTTTTTGGTAACAAATAAACAATTTGTCAAAGGAATTTAAATGAATCAGAATATGAAATTAGAATCTATCGAAATAGTTGTAATTTGTGAAGCTTTTAGTTGACAAAATAACCATGTTTTGTTTGCAAATTTGTTAAAAGATGTTCGAAAGGTAGTAATATTGGCGTTCGTGGGGTGGGGGAGGGAGTGGTGGCAACTGCACCGACGATGGTGGTGGTGTAAGAGAAGGAGATTACATTCCTTTGATCGGTTTTCTTTTATTATAAGAAATGAATATAGAATTCTTTTTTTAAGGAATTTGAGTAAAATTGATTTTAATTATAATTCTCTTTCTCCAACCAAAAACATGATTCCAAATTTTAATTCTAATAAATTCTAAAATCAAAACGAGTAAAAAATCAATTCAGATCTCAATTCCATCGAACTCCAATGATGCGATACCGTCTAAAAGATTAAAATAGATTGGAATATAAACTAATGTGGTTGGATATTTATTGGACAGAAATGTGGGAAGGTGGATGAACAAATTGTGTTATTGAAGCAGAAGCTTAGAATGATTTATAGAGGAGAAGCTTTTAATGGGAAACCAACAAAGACTGCTAGATCTCATGGCAAGAAATTCCAGGTTTCTGTCCGACAAGAAACTTCTAGAATTCTGGTATATTTTGTTTGTTTCAAGGTTTTTTTTATCAAACTATATACGAGAATAAGATGTACGTGTTACACATATTATGTTATGAAACAATATACAAGTTAGTAACATGGTATGAGCAACACGTAACAACTAACTAATTAATTGTTTACTTATGGTATGAGCAACACGTAACAACTAACTAATTAATTGTTTACTTTCTCGTTTGAAACGAGAAATTAAACAATTCATTTAAACTAAATCAAATCAAATTAAAAAAGCCAAAATTATTTTGACATTTCTTTTCTTTTTTATTGAACAGGGAAACTTGGGATGGGCCTACATGCAAAAAACCAACTTCATAGCAGCTGAGGTGGTCTACAAGAAAGCCCAAATGATTGACCAAGATGCAAATAAGGCCAACAATTTGGGCCTTTGCCTGATTAAACAGGCCCGATACAATGAAGCCCGTTTGGTCCTTCAAGATGTCGTCAACGGTCAGATTCCTGGATCTGACGATATCAGGGCCCGAAACCGGGCCCAAGAACTTTTGATGGAGACCGAAACGTGGCGGCCAACATCAGAGCTCTTGCCGGGCCTCCCTGGACTGGACCTAGATGATGACTTTGTTAATGGGCTTGAAAAGTTGATGAATGTGTGGGCACCAAGTAGATCAAAAAGACTACCCATATTTGAACAAATTGAAAATTTTAGGGACCAAATAGCTTGTTAAAAGTTTTAAATATTTTTATAAATTTGTGGTTTTTAAAGTGTGAAAAATAAATGAGAAAGAGCTCTAGTTGTAAAGCTATTAGGGCCAATAGTTGATGATCAATACTTTGTTGCTCTAATCTCATGTTCTAATCTCCTTATGATGTAAAAAACTATATATTGTTAGCAGGACTTGTACAAAATCTTACTAAAAGTCATTTCATTATGCTCTTAAATATATGTTTTAGCTAGTTTATACGTTTTTATAAAAATGCATACGTAAATCTCATATCGTTACGTTCACATGAGAGATGGTGAGATACTGGGTGATAAAGAAATGTCATGCCTCAAAAATACCACCGACACGTATAAGCTGCATTGATTCTGAATGAAAGGAGAACTGCATAGTTAAGCTAGTTTAGGTGGATAAATCAAGAATCATTGACCTACTCAAGTTTCCATGCAAGTAACAAAAAAACAAATCCGTAAGCTACTCGTGGGCAAGGGGGACAGATTTACCAATCACAAATTCATTTGACCAACATTCTCGAGACGAGATATTATTATGCATGTTTATTTGTGGACATTCTGGTTGATTGAAGTTTCCATTTAGTCCAACAAGAGAAATTTGATAAAATAGGATAGAGGGAAATCTGCATGCAATTTCGATAGCTTGCATGGCAGCATTCAAACCCATGTTCGTTCAATCATCCTCACTTCATCTCCAACTATATTATTAAAATCTAACATCGCAACCGATGACAAAAGGATACCTTCCATTGAAATTCATCATTTCACTTCATAATTTCCATAAATGATATATGACCCATTGGATTCCGCCAACTTGAATGGAAAATTTTGATTGAACACTGTAATAGTTTGTACATTTTTGTCTTATAATAAAATTTTGATTGAGCACTGTAATAGGAAGGTAAATAAGTTGTTTTTAATTTCTTGGCCACGCTTTGAAAATCTTTGTTAGCTTCTAAGTTTTTTTGAACAACTTGTAGGTTGAAAATAATATGTAAACAAGATTGATAGAAAAGAAGAATCAACATACAACCACAAAATTTATAGTACTTTAGGGGAGTGTGGTGGCTAACTCATCTTACATCAACCAAGAGTTTATCTTCAATAAGAACTTCTCGTTAATGATCATTTTATAATATTCTCACTGATTAGGTAGTAATCACCAATAAACGTCTCACTGGTATGATAATAATCACCACTCACTTTTCTCCCTAACTATGGTTGTGATCACTCTTATAACGTCTCCATAATCTTAGTAGGATCACCACTTACAAATATAACACGTGTAATAGATATTATAATAAGTCTCATAAATACGTCTTCTCTTGTTAATATATGATCTTACTTGATGTGGAATGTGTTCAAGAAGTGGGACATCACTTAGAAAAATAGATTAATTAAAAATTGACATATTAGAAAGCATCGAAGTTGACTACTTATTTGAAAAGTATTTTCAAATCAACAAGAAACAAAACCACAGGAACATCCATCATGAATTATATCATAATAATATATATCGAAATTAGTTTATAGGTAGTATAAGCTTTTATAGTCGATCAAAAAGTTGAAAAAAGAAAAGAAAGGAAGAAACAAAAGCATGGGCAAGAACTTGATCATTAGGTCAGAAACCAAGATGCACATTCACTTGACACATTTGACACCATGACAAGCAGAAAAGAATATAAGGAGAATCAGTGCAATGATAATGCATAAAACTATCAGTTTAATCTTCATATTCTTCAACCACATTTTTCTTCTCAATTGCGTACCCTGAGTCCTAAAACCCTGCGCCTGCAATATTACGAAAAATAATAAGGAAAATCGATCTGTTTAATTTGAATTTTGCATTTGTATAGACTTACCTGGGAGTGAAGGCTCTCTGTTTTATCAACCAGAAGCTCAATCTTCTCTCCACGGTCAAGAACCTACAAAGAATTACTTACGAATGAGTCGATTCGGGTTATGTCTTTATCTCTAACGGGTCAAAGAGAAAAATACTTGGATAAAAAGGAAACGGGTCGTAAGTCGCCAAAATGTGTTTTTATTTTTAGTGCATACCCTTAAATGGTATAATACAAGAATATAGATTATTATGGTACCAATGAAGTTTTAGCAATCATAATTAACGCATTAGTAATTTAAAAATAATGGACAAGAAAGTGATTGCTTGTTAACCCAAACCATTTTGGCCTGTACCAGGAAAGTACATGTTACCAAATCAACATGCATGACCCGCCCATTTTGCCACCTCAAATCCTACACAATGGCGGCAAAATGAGAGGGAAGGGCAGATATTGTAATGGGCCAAAAAGGTTACGGTCTCAAAATTTCTAAATTCCATAAATAACCGATATATTAAATATGATTACAAAGTTTATCTATTAAAACAGTGGTAGTGAACTAGTGATTGAATTATGTTGTAAACACGGAAATTTTAATCCGTTGAGAGCGTTTTATGTTTAGCTACAATTTGAAACTTTACCATTTGAACCCATTACAAATAAAAGATAAACCAGAATTGACCTATTTTAGTAAACACAGGTTGAAATTGATCCTTATGCCTCACCTTCTCAATGTTCTCCATCATCACACCTTTGACTTCTGAAACCTGGGCCTTGACTTTTGAAAGCTTGCTGATCTCTTCTGGATGGTCCACGCAATATTGCATCTGCTCCTTCAGCTTGGGACTGAAATTAAAAAAAGAAATATGAGATTAACAATTAAAGCTTGAAGGATGGTAAGAAAGATGAAAATCAAAATAAGAAATAAGATTACCCGAATTCTTTGTTCAGACTATTGGCAACAGCTGTTGCAGCTTTCCCTCCAGCATATTTCTTGGTAAAATCATCCTTGATTCTTTCAAGAAAAGCCATTGGAATCTGCCGGCCAACAGATTCTATCGCGACCACACAGTATACTTCATAATTTAATAATAAGTTAACTGTTAGATGCGTATAAAATGAAGAAAACAAGTGAAGCAAAATGTCCCTGTAGTGTAGAGTAATAAAAATATCACTGTTTTATTCTTTGAAACTTTTACATAAAGAACCAAATTAAAATCCTTAATTCTACTAATGGGGTTGGTGATAACGAAGGTAATGATTAACTGATATAACTTTAAAAAGATCATTATGATGAGCAGCCTTATCTTGTGCCTATGTTCTCAAATAATGATAAATTAGTGATCATTGATGCTTTAATTTGAGAGTGGCTTATTGCTATACTAATCATTGGGATTAGTTTAAACATTTCTGCACTTTTTCTTGTTAATTTATAACCAATATATTCTACATAACATACTACATTTAAATTTTGGTAGCTTCACAAATAAAGAACCAGATACATGCAGAGGTAATTACATACATACAAAAAGATTAGAAGATAAGTTAGGAGATTTTAACACCTTGCAACGTATACACAAGTACAAACATACCCAGTGAAATCCCACCCATGGAGTAGGATCTGGGGAGGGTCAGATGAGGGCAAGCCTTACCTCTATCCCAAATAATAGAGAGGCTGCACCCAGAGAGACCCCCGCCTAAAAAAACAACATTTTTTAGAAGAATGCAAAGGATAATTATTATAAGATATATAGAATAGAAAAACAATAATGCATTGAAAAACATAAATACTAACGTATCTTAGATTTAAGCGCACCTAAAAGCTGAGACACGCCTAACTCCTAAGATTACCCTCCCACCTAGAAACTGAAGGCACACCTAAAATTAACATCCACCTGGAAACTGCATGCACTCCTAAGTCTAAGGGCAAACCTAATACTAGGTAAGTAACACCACCACCTAAGGTAACGTAAGGACAAGGTACAAGTCCCTTGCGCGTACCAGAAACTATATGCTCCACTAAAAATCCCTAACCTTTATCCGGCGTCTCCAAGAACTCCTATCACTGATCATATCCTTGGAGAGGTGCAAGTCCCTCTTAATTTGTTCTTTCCATGTCAATCTTGGTCTGCATCTGCTCCTCTTCCCCTCCATTGTGAGGGTTTCCTTTCCACACTCCTTAGACATGTTGTCATCTGTCTTCTCCCCACATGCCCGAACCATCTCAATCTCTCATCTTTTATCTTATCTGAAATACATGCTACCCCAAATCTAGCACTAAAAACTTCATTTCTTATCTTGTCTAACCTTGTGTGCCAACACATTCATCTAAGCATCCTCATCTATGCTGCCTACATCTTTTGCGCTTGTGTCTTCTTGATTCCCCAGCAATCGGTTCCGACCTTATACATGAGTACACAACATTTAAATCGACATCTTTTAGCAGATCAATTGGTCGATGTTAGGCTAGGAACTATAGCTGATTCACATGTAGAACCTGTAATGAATCAATCTTAAGTAATTATAAGATCTATTCATCATAATTCTTACTTACTGAGAACAGATGCATAGAGAACTCTGATCCATAATATAAGTAAAGTAATCGAAGAGCAGAGTATCTCATTCTCAGGATCCGCATAGATACAAAATGACATCAAGTTAATCAACAACAAACAAAGCAAACTAGCAATGATCATCACACAATTCCCAACCGCCAGAAGGAATTTTGAAATTAGAACAAAATAAGTACGATTACTAATTATTTATCAATAATCGTGATAAATCATTAAATTGCCCATTACGTACTACAATGATTAATTTTAACTCAAGCACAAAATTAAAAACACTCTAATAAAATTCGAATCACATCAACACAGAATTCATGAACATAGCAACAATCAAATCGAACAAAATTAACGAAAGTAAATCAGATCAAACTCACTAAATCCATCCTGAACGAGATAGTTAAACGTGTGGCCATCGCAGGAGTAGGTGAACTTATTGTTCGTTGCAGGAAGCTTCTGGAGACACTGAGCAGCGATGTTTGTGAAATTTCCGGTGAATTCCGTGTACTCCGAGAGAATCACCGTCCCTCTGGCAACAAAACTGTAGATCAATGACTGTTGCCTCATGGTAAACTCCTCTTTTCGTCTCCGGCGAACAGAAAACCCTAGCGCCAATCACCGCCGCGGTTATAGAGAGAAACAGATGGAGGAAACGTGAATTGGTGGAGAGAGAATATGGAAGGTGAGGGGGGAATTTGGATTTGCTTAAACTGAAAGTAAAGGTGTTTTTTGTCATGGAAAATAACGGAAACGTCCAGCTGTAATCTGTTTCCATATTTCGAATTTTTGGTGGTATGTGATTATTTTTTGATAACATTTATGCAACATTGTTTAACGGGTCATAACTTTTTTTTATTGAACGGAACGGGTCATAACTAAAAATAGGTTATTTGTATTAAAAATATGAACTTAAAAATATTAAATATAATTATTTTTAATATATTATAGCTGGACTGATTAGATATTGGGTTCAAATAGAATGGTTCAAAGAGCATAACAAGATCAGCTATCACATATACTTACTTAATATGACGCCTATTGAAATTTTTTTTAAGTTTATAGTGTCTGGTTCTAGTAGAGATGGTAAAATGTGTCATATTCTATTACACGGGTCGTATTCAACATGATACGTGTAGTATGATTAGTGGACCTGAACAAGACAGTTTAACTAAATGTGTCATTTTCTTCAACACTAGCACAAACAAGATGGAAAAACGGGTTACACGACATGACATGTTTAACACGAGTAAATGTAACCAGTTGAATGACACGAATTTTGTCACAGGGCATTAATCATGGTTTAGAAATAGTAAAAAACAATAAGCATGATGAAACAAAAACTACCCACGCATTGGTGGACCTGTCTTTTGGTAGGTGGGTCGGTTGAACACCCCCTCACCCCGCCATATTTTTTTTTAAATTTGTTATATATGTAGTATTTCTCGGCCGACCCCAAGAAATTTTGACACCACCGGCCACCATAAAATTTTGTCTGACCCAAGAAAATTTAATTTTGAACATCGACTCTTATTTAAACTAAAAACTTAATTTGACATTTTGATTGAACTCGACTAAAAACTTAGTCATTTAAACAATTAAGCTCATATTTAATTAACTCATTACCCATTTACACAATTAAACTCACATTTAGTTAACCAATTTAAATTTTTAAACAATTTAACCTAATAAAAAATCCTAAGTACAACAATCATGATCCATCAACGTCTCGACGTTTCATGTTCACGTTTCATGCAATATGAATAACGACAATTTTCTAATCATGATTCTCCTCGTGCCTCCTAAAGATTTCAGGCCTCTTCGCTAATCACGAATTTACGATTCTCGCCCTACTACTCCATTCATTGTTCACAGCCTTGCGTCGTTGCAGTAGGGTTAGTGGAGGTCGAATTGATCAATGATAGAACGAACTCATCCGACGACACAAAACCCATATCCTATCCATCTCAGAAAACTATCATTGCAAGTGTTGACATTTAGGGGTTTGATTACCGATTAGCTTGTGATTCCGGATGGGGTAATCGTGGATTTCTTCCATTAATGAACGAAGACAATTGGGGATTCCGGGGGGTCTTGTGCAAGAAATGTTTAATGAGATGAACCTGCAAATAAACCTAGTTTCAGAATTAAGATAAAGAGTACCAAAAATTTAAAATTAAAATTGATGTTAAAAACTAAAACAAAAAAGGTGGGAATGAATATAAATTGGGGTTGAAGAAGAAAGGGTAGAGAGAGAGAGAGAGTAGATAAAGAATACATATAAAGAGATTAAGGGGCTGTTTGACAGCCTCTTAATGGCTACCTCTGAATTGTTGAGAGGTAAGGGTGTTTGTTTCGCTGACACTCCACCTCTTAATGATTCATTTTACCTTTTAATGGTTTAGCTGAAAAACCATGCTGAACCATTCAGACCTCTTAATGATTTAGCACTTAATGGTTCAACTCTTGCCAAACAACCCCTAAGAGAGCGTAGAGAGAGTAAACGCCCTATGACTTTACAAATGGAAAGTCATGGGTTCGATAAATTGTTCCAGTTTGAGCCAGAGGTTTTCCCAGTTGTGGGTCTCGGGTTCGAGTCCGTTGTGGTTACAACTCACTGAGAAAGACATGCATGACTCACAGGAGCACCCGAGCTGCTCCCTAAGAAAGTAGGGTTTAAGAAAATCGCTTTTCAAAAAGAGAGAGAGTAAAACTTTAATTTCTTTTCTAACAAATACTTAATAAAACATTTGTAATATATATAATATATTTTGTAACAAGTTTTAATTAATAAAATAATTTATTAAGTTTATAAAATCTAATTTAATTATAAGAATTGTTTTTTAGTAATAAAAAGACTAAAATATTCTCATATGTAATCATGGGTCTTGGCCCGTTATGGTTTTTCATTTGTTATTTTGTGCTCTTTTTAGAATTGATCTAGTAATAATAGTAATAATATTAATATTGGTAACTTAACGAACTTAAAAATACGATATAAAAAGGTTAAGCTGCAAATTTTATAAAGATTCGGTGTTTTTTTGTTATTAAAACTAGAATTTAAAGTTTATGAAGCTATTTAATCGAAACTTAAAAAATTGGAAAAACAAAGTGGGTGGGACTTGGGAGAGGATTAAAACCCCTAACTTGAAGCATACTCAAAACCTAATATTAGTTACCATAACCACCAAAGCAAAGCCTCAAAGATTGATTTCTAGGTAGTTCCTAATAAAATTTATCACATCTTTTCTATCTTTCTAATTTTAGGTGGGTTTTACGACTGTTTAAGGCCTTGGGGTAGCGTGGAGAGGGCGGTGGAGGTTATGTGATGTATGGGGGCTATGAAACATCGCGCTCCCTTCGCGTGGACCACGCCTATGGGCATTTTTCGTGGAGAATTCTACTATCGTGGACGACACCCATGTGTTGTTGCGTTCCCTTAATTCCTCTTCTCCATTAATTTTGTGGGCTCCTGCGTCAAATTAATTTCAAGCCCATGTGAAGTAAAAATTTTAAGCCCAACAACAAATAATTATTTAAAACCCATTTATCATTTTGATGTATGTGACTGTAGAGGTTAACAAAAAAACCGGTTTGGAAATCCAAAACGGTTTCAAACCGAAACCCGACCCGAGATTAAACCGGTTTAGAGGAAACCGGTTTCAAACTGGTGTGAACCGCCGGTTTTGAATCGGTTCACTGTTCCCTGCGAATGAGCGGTTTAGGACCGGTTTTTTGAGAACCGGTTTGAGGAACCGGTTTGGCAAACCGGTTTAACGGTCAACTTCGAAAACTAGCCGTTGGGAAAACGGCTATATAGCCATTTGGAGCCGTTATTTTGTTTTTTTTCACCCATTTTAACCCCCAAACACATTATAAATAGGTAGTGGGTGTTTTGGTTACATCACACTTCTCAAACCCGCTCTCTACACTCTCGTTTATAAAAAAACGCTCGAAAACGCTCAAAAAAACGCTATGGCCGATTCAAGTTTTGGTGTTTCCTCTTCCGAAGTTAGCGTTGTGAAAATCATACCAACAACGAGGAACCCCGCAATTTGGTCAAACTACGATCTATGTGAGATGTCTAACGGGATGGAACGTGGTCGTTGCAAAAATTGTGGTGGGTTTTTTAAAAAGGATTCAAACTCTACTCTAAGAACTCATATGGAAAAATCTTGCCCGAGTTTGAAGAAAATTCCAGGTGAGGGTCAAGCGTCTATGACAAGCGAGGGTGGAAATTGGAACTTCGATCCAAATATTGTTCGAGATAGAATAGCAAAATTAGTTATTCAAAAAGGTTTGCCGTTCAACCACTTCGACAACCCGCTCATGACGAGGATAATTCAAGAAGCCCTTCAACCACGTTATCATCAAGTAAGTAGTAGTACTCTTAGACGTGATTGTCTAAAAATGTGGAAAAAATAAAAAAAAGAATTAATTTTAGGTTTTGAAAAATTGTAAACCGGTGTGAACTTAACCACCGACGTTTGGTCGGCTCCACATGGTATTCCCGACTCATATATTTGCGTTACCGCTCATTGGGTTGATCCCAATACATGGTAAATGATGAAACGTATAATCGCGTTTGATATGTTTGAATATCCGCACGGGTCAAAATTTATTTCACATTTTAGATGGTGTGATAACCGATTTTAAATTACAAAATAAATTATTTTCAATATCTTTTGATAATGCCTCAAATAATACAAATGCGGTTCAAAAATAAATATTAAAATATAAACCGATTTGCAACAACGCTTTTTTCCATAGTCGATGTATTGCACACATCATCAACTTAGCCGTGCAAGACGGGCTTGCGGTTGAACCCGTTATTGAATTAAGTAATACATTTCGAGTTATGCTTAAAGACGTGTTTAGTAGTAGAAAAAAAAATAAAAGAAACTTAGTTTTGTAGTTGAACACTTAACTACACTATGTGAGTGTAATGTTACAAAACTATGTTTCTTTTATTTTTATTTTTAATTAATTATTGTGAAACATATAAATATTAGTAGAAAACAATTCAAATTAATCATTTTTATATTAATATTCTATTCTAGAGTTCTGGTAACAAAGATTACGAGTTATAACCAGATGTAAGAGAACTAAATTCAAAAGCTAATAAAGACAAAACCACATATCATTGTAAACTCATATTTCCCCCAATTTAAAAAGTGTGCTCTCACATAACTGTTTTGTAGCGAGTTGGATTTGAATCATACTATTGTACAAGAGATACCGAAACAGGTAGGTTCATAACACATTAAAATGACATTGGATCAAAATGTCTGATCTTTAAGTGCGAGTTAAAACATATTTAATTGATTATACAGCATTTTTAACATGTTTATTACAAATTTTGTAAATACTTATTGTCTTATAAAAAGTTACTAGAATTATTCCCCGCGCGTTGTGACGATTCGGTTACGATCGAACCGAAACGTAAGTAGAAATAAGCATGTGCGGCGACGGCGTTGGACCTTACACAAATTTACGTCAAAACATTAAAAAAAATAAGTATGTTGATTCTCCACGCGTTACGACCTACCTTGCTTGCGCGTTGCGGTAAAGTAAAAAAAAGGTAGAAGAAAAGGCAAAAAAAAAATATTGAAACGTCACTTGCTGGGATGGAACCCGGGTTTGGCGTGTGTATTGCAAAGGAACTAACCAACTGCGCTTGCTGTTAGTTTGAATTAATTTTAGGTTTCAATTTATTTATAAAATAAACAAACTAGTGGCCTAAAAAGAAGATAAAAAGTAAAAATCACTTGCTAAACTTACTTGTAATAAAAAAAAGTATAATCTCTACAGTAATTTTTCACTCACATTTAAAACTTACCTTTTAATATTTATTTAATTATAAAACTAGTGTCGTAAGTAACCCTTTGAGCGGTTTCTAACATTTTAACAAGTTTAACCAAATTGATTTGTTTCTACATGTTAAAAGCAAATTATAGGTGTCCCAACACCCTACACATAAAATATATAAGTAAATGTTCATAAAATTGTTTTTAGTTAAAGTTGAATGAAATTGTATGACTAATATATATAGTAAGAGTGAATATAATTAGTATGGAACATATATTCACACGACTCGATAGACCCAAAAAAAATTATTAGTAAACTTTTATCTTTGCAAGTATAATATTGATCAATCACAAAGTTTAGATAACCTTTTCAAACAGATAAAGTAACGTGTCAACACTCACCTATTTAACATAAATACGTAATTTATATATCAATATAAAGACTGAAAAGTTAATGAAACGTATATTCACACGACTCGATAAGCATAATATTGATCGATCACAAGTTTAGATAATCTTTTTAAACCGATAAACTAACGTATATACTTGCTATTGATATTTATTACATAAATTTGGTTATAATTTGATAAACGATATTCACGGAATTATTACTTGTTATTGCATAAATTTTGTTGTCAAGATATTTAAAAATGTATTTTTATAAATATAGATATATGTATCAAATCGATGGTGTAGCGATTTGTAAATTTAAATTTGTGTTTTAAGTCTCGTGGGACATATGTGTTTTTTTTTTGAAACGCAAACTTCATTAGAAACCCAAACCAACCCGAAAAACTGGGCGGCCAAACCAACAAAACACGACTACATAATTACAAATTTACATCAATTTTTCCAAGTCAAAGTTTTAAACTTCGATCTGCTTCTAGCCCATAAAAACCCAATCATCTTAATCTCACTAATGATGTCCTCAACCCGTGCCGGTTTGTTCGAAAGCCTTAACTTGTTTCTAGCTCTCCACAAAGTCCACCAGCGTATGATGATAATGCACTCCAGCAGCGTATGATGATAATGCCATGAAAGTGGTATGACTTTTAAGGTTATTAATATATATGAACCTTTACAGACATAAAATAAAATATAGGGCTACAATTATAGAAATAGTCAAACCTTGGAGGTCAATTTCATTGACTTTTTGGCACTGATATCCATGCACAACATCACCATGAGGGGTTGTCTACCCAGAAATATGGACCTAATTATTTTAGTAACCAGATTATTTATTTTAAATTCATACCATAAGTAACTTCTATTTTATGTAAAGTTATAATATAATATACTTTCATAAACTTATATATCTTGGAACTTGCTAAAACAAAGTCATTATCAAATTTAATCATCATTGTGAAATTAAACAATATTTAACCTAAGAAATAACCATATTTAACTTTTCTAGTTTATTCACCTTGGCTACGACCCATATAACGCATGTATGTTTACTATCCATTTCATTACGTATTACTTGAAGTTTATCAACATGCTTTCTTACCATTTTAATTTTACAATTGTTACAACCTTTTTCATATAACTTTAACGTCCTCGCTCTTCAAATGATAACACATACTTCTATAGAAAATTTAAGACATGTATAACAAAAAAAATTCTACAATTTTTATTTTCTCAAATGACACATTTGACCCATCTTTATCCACCATTACATTTTCACATTTTGTCCACACAACTTTTTGTTGACTTTCAAGCAAATTGCCCACATAACAAAATCTTTCACAATAAAAGTTAATGAATCTTCACATGTCATGTAATAATCATGGAAGCCGTTATATTATATGAATGTTATTTGTATGTTTTTAATGCGAATTACAATATAGATATTGTTTGAAAATAAAATATGAAAACTCATAAACACGTTCACAAAATACGTATTGTGATTAATTGCACACTCACAACTACATTTGATGAACGTTTTAGTCCCTTAAGTCTATAGAACTGTTTTTTTTATTTGATTTTAATTGTTTATTACATAACATTTTCAAGATCTCATTATAGATCTTCATTCTCCAATTGACATAAAATATTGCACATCATTTAGTCATTTTCTCAATCTTGTCGTTTTCTTTACACTTGTCATATGTCATATCTTTTTTTTAAGACAAATTTTTTAATTCTTGCTGGGAAGAAGACTTAAACCTATGATCTTCTCAAACGTTGGTGTTTCTAGAGGATTTTTCTCTACTATTGGGCCACTAACCCCAATGGATGTCATATGTCATATCTCGTTGTTAAATATATGTGGTGTGTTTAAGTTTATATATTAATAGGTTAGAATCTCGTATATTACACGGGTTAAGAAAATAATGTTATATGATTAGTAATAAAAAATGTGTTTAAAAACATGTGTATTACACTGGTTGAATAAAATTATTAATATGATATAATATGTTAACATATACACTCGTCAAAATATGTTTTTAAAAAATTGTACATTGACGTGACAGTTATAAATTCTGTTAAGTTAACTTTAAAAATATTTTTTCTAGCTTGGTATTATTTTTTTATATAGATAATAAATGTTAATTTATATTAAATTGATTTGATTGATGTTATAATAGCTTGGTATAATAACTATTCATAATTAAATAATAAGTATCTATAGTTTTAGATTTATATTAAATATTTAAAAATATATTCTTTTAATAGCATTATTTAATAGGAGATGTAGACAGAAAAAAATATGCCGATGACACATCAGAAAGTGACGTATCAACCTGCGATTTTTATTTATTAGTATAAAGATTACAATTTACAACATATATTTTGTTTAACTTTATTTTTATAGATTCTTTATATGAAACTGTTGTTTTAAACTCTAAATTTACAATAATATCATCATTACAACAAATAGTTTGTTATGCATTATTATGACTTATGAGAACTTTAATTAAATACAAAATACTAAAAGATATTCATTATTTAAAGCATTTATAACAAACAACATATGTGAGATGTTTCAATTATCAAAATCTGCTTGTTCATACTTCATACCAACCATTTTGCTTGTTTTTATATATCATTTTCGTAATATGAGCAATTAATGTACAATAAAAAGTCAATTTCAATGGTCAAAAAGTCATACTACCATTGTTTTCCATCTTATAAATACCTTTGTTTTTTGTATCTCAACAAATGTGTGGTGAATTTGAGAACCTCCTTTTCATCTACTTTTTCAAGTTCAAGATTTTGCTATTGGCTGATGGCTAAATTCAACATGTCCTCACAAACCCTCTTCTTTCTTTCAATTTCCATCTTCTTGATCATAGCATCCATGATGCCTCAATCACTCTCAAGAACCCTAATTTCATCTGTTTCAATGGATCCTTATCATCACAAACATACCCAAGATCCGAATTTGACATCGTTCATGCATTCAAGAACACGGGCGGAGCTTGAAGCCGATGCTCATGAAGTTCCAAGTGGACCAAACCCCATTTCAAACAATTTGGTCGGTTGAAGTTAAGAAATCTTGTGAAATATAGTTCCATATTATTTAATGATTATTGATGGTATATGATATATTAATATGTTGGGTTTTTATGGTCGTAAAGTATATATACAATTAAATGAGATTATGTTCATGTTATGAATGGATTTTTAGTATTTTCGTATGTTTCGTGTGTCATGTTTTCGAACAAAATGTTATCGGCATAATTTATTTTGAGTCATTAAGATTGTAATTCTTTTAGGTACTATTATATCGTCATGTGTTTGTTTTAATTTTTAGAAACTATTTATTTGAGCATATGTATTTGTTTATTTTATTTCTTTAGGTACTATTATATCGTCTTGTGTTTGTTTTTGAACGAAGGTTCTTGTGTGTTGGCCAATGCATTTTTGTGTCCTCTCAATACACAAAATCCAATAAAGCTGAAAATCTTCCAAGCACAGTTCAACCATGATCGGTTAATGCCTTTATGATTACGTATATACGGAAGATTCAAATCATAACAATTTTTTTATATGATAATTGTAATAAGAGAGGTGTGAGTGGTATCATCTCATTTCAAACTATCATTTTAAACCCATCAACTAGGATATGTTACCTCATTTTGAAAAACTACCCTCCTAACTGCCTTTCATGATGGGGTAGTATCCGCAAACTTACCCGCTAACCATGCCCTCTTCTCCCCTTTCTTTCGGCGGATTTCAAAACCCGCTAACCATATTACGTTATGTAATTTTGTTATGGATTAAACCATGAATGATAAATTATATTTTAACTCAAATTTGATATTTTTAGTTTCTCCATTCACATTTATGCACTTTAAAACCATATGCTATTTCATTTCATTCTGGGTAAATTTAAATGAACCTTTTCAAGAATTTCATAGTCTTTATCTGTAATTTCTGTTTTCTTACTTTTTTTTAGAACTATATATCTCTTTATTTTTAACCATAATTACATATATACCCAATCTAAAATTTAAATTACATATATCTCATTCTTTTATAAAATTGTTCTTTTAACCTTACAAGAAATATGATTATTCTTATTCCATCGATCTCAACCCTAACCTTTTGATTCCCGTTTCTAATCGATTCCAACATCCATCATCGATTCTGATCAATTCCATCATCTAGTTGGGTATATATGTAATTAATAAAGAGACTATACGTAAATAAAATTTTAAGCTGGGTATATATGTTATTAATGAAGTTTTTATGGGCCATATCTTTTTCACTATATATGTGATTCAATGAGAAAAATTAATTGTGTAATTAATATACTAATCATTATTTTTTTAACAAAAATACATGCATAACACATTAGATAATAATAATTTTCCGGTTCTTAGAGACAGTTTCATACTTTTAGATTGAAATTAAATAACAAAAAAAGAATAAATGTAAAGCTCAGGTCGACAGTTGTGGTCCATCATGTTGTTATAGTACAAAACAACTAAAAAGACAATAAAAGGATTAGAGCCAATCAAATAAGGTTTGTGTAGGGTTAGAATTGCAGATGTGACCATGAACGGAACTCAAGTAGTAGGATGCTGTTAAATTACACTGTGAACTGTAACAATACGCCGGTGTATACCATCTCCGACAACCGGTGACGGGTCTAGGATTTTTTTCCAAAAGGTTCACTGTTTTTAGATGCTCCAATTTCATAGGGTCAGACATAAAAAGTTTCTAGTCAGTTCGATGGTTCGGGTCGGGTAAGGTTCATCACATAACAAAAATACGATACACTAATAAAAAAGCATCGTAATTAAAAATTAAAAAACACATAATATAAATAAAATAGTTTTTACGAATTAAAAAAAAACTAGAGTTGTTCCATACGATTTTTCATCTTTTGAAATCGTTACATTACATTTTCGTCCGAAACTTGTTGAAAGAACTCATTTTCTATGTAACCAATGCATGAATCGTCCATGTATCCATCACCCATCCTATTACGCAATTCCGTCTTCACATGTTTCATTGAAGAAAAATATCTTTCAACACTTGCCGTTGCAACCGGTAAACTAATGATAACTTTATTAAACGAAAGACCAACGGATAACCAATGTGTTTATTTGTTTCCACCATCATTTTGGCAAGATCACTTCTGTTTTTTTACATACCATTCTATTAAAAATTTTGAAACTCGGATCCCCCCAGCTCTACGTAAGTCCACCGCTGCCGACGACCCCCACACCCTCACCATGTCGCTTTTGCCACCGCCATCGCTGGAAATCATACCCGCCGCCATCGGGGCTAGGAAACCAAATGTATTAAAAGCAAAATAGATAAACACGTGTTGATACTCTAAACAAGTTTTCTAGTGTTTAGCAACTTTGTCTGATTTCGCATTCAACGTACCCAGACCCGCACCTTTTTTTTAAGTAAAATATATCATATTTGACCCGCTAGTTTTAAATAAAATTTATTTCAAAACGTAGATAAAAATAACAAAATCCTGACAATATATTCTTGCCAGAGAATGTTGGTATCCTTGAGCTTTGTTTCGGTTTCCTTAAACTTTGTATTTGTGTTGAGTATTGTCCTTCCTCTACCATTTTACTGATCTTGATCTATTACTTTCTTTGTGCCCTTAGAAATTTCTTTATACACAAGTTGCACGAAAGGCCATTTATTTTTCTTATGCTTTAAAATTTCTTCAAAAATCAGGAGGAGATTTGTTGACTATACTTGACAAAGAGATGGGTCGTTCCTTTCTCATATTATGCCATGTAATCTGCCCCAATATATGTAGCAATTCATTACATTGCTTCATCACATGCCTTGAATCGGCCATTTTATGATTATTAAAATTAGTAACCATGAATTTCTTGCTTGAAGTGTCGTGTCATCTGCCATGTACTTCGATTCAAGGGAGTCCGTAACTTCTTAACCAACTTTTGGTAGACATAAAGAGAGATGGACCATGTACTTTGATTCAAAGGAGTCCCATAACTTCTCTTTATAATTGTCATGGAAGCTTTCTCATGTCTCATAAAGAAGGCTTGTGAATAGGGGCTTTTCATGGTCTAACTAAAGACTGCGAACAATGGTCCAGTTCTATCTCATTTACTTTATGCGGATGATGCGTCCATTATCAGGGAATGGTCGAGTATAAATGCTCTCAATATCGCCGGAATTATCATGTGCTTTTTTCTTTGTTGGGTCTAAAAGTCGATATACGTATATCAAATCTTTTTGGCATCGGTATTGACTCGGATGAAGTTACCTCGGTTGCAATATGGCCCGTCTCCCTTTTAAATATCTTGGTCTTTTGGTTGGGGCAAACATAAATAGAAACAACAGTTAGAGCCTGATTTTTTAGACTTTTGAGTCTTGTGTATCCCTTTGGAAGGCCACTACGTTATCCATCGATGGTAGATGCACTCTTTTAAAGTCGGTTCTCAAGAGTCTTTCTACATACTATTTCTCTGTTTACAAAGCCCCTCGTAAAGTCATTGATGGTTTTGGAGTCTATTAGAAAGAAGTTTTTATGGGTGGATGTGAAGATAAAAAGAAAAATTCATTGGGTTGTTTGGGATAGAGTGACTAAAGCGAAGAAGCGGAAGGTTTGGGAATTTGCCCTCTAAAAGACATCAACGGTGCCTTAAAGACATCTCTAGATGGTATCAGTACCGTTCCAGTACCGGTACCGAATTTATGAAAAAGTGGATACAGTACCGGTAACGAATCTATCGGTACGGTACTGATACTCAATACCAAATACTCATCCCTAGTACAAACATAAAATGTCATAAAATAAAAAAGAAAATTACTTTATTACTGTATTTAATGGACGGATAATTACTTTTCAGATTTTTTTTGAACGACTAATTTGGATCACTGACGGACCACTGTAGTATCATCGTGCCACCAGTGGTACCACCCGATCATATTCCACTACCAAGTCACAAATTCAGGGGGGAAACCCAATTTTTTTCTAAGAAAACCCCCTTGTGAGAATCTAACACATGATTTTATGGTCACTGAGTCTTATCCCACTACCAAGATGTCGCTAGACTATTATAGCTTTAGCACTTTTCAGATGTTAAAGACTTAACTAAGACTCTAAGAGGGATAAAATTGCCATCAATGCATCAAATCTCAGCCCAAACAATGTTCGAACCCGAAGGCTCGAATCGGACGGAGACTTTCACGGTTCACCTCATTTCATTGGACCATGGGCTAATATTTACAGGCCTTAACATAATTAGGCCATCAAACTACACAAGATAAACTCATTATATATTACATCATCCTTATACCTCATGCATTAAAAGTTGTATCTCAAGTCAGACATCATAAGAACCAATAATCGCCAAAATCCATAGATTTACATGACAAAAAACGGGCATGTATAGCGTACAGTATCAGCATTTTAAATTGTGAAAAAAAAACCTTTGATTTCAAAAATCTTTTTCAACGCTTGGTTAGTCAGCAAAAGTGGAAAATATTCCTCGTGTGTGTCAGACTATGAGTGTGTATTGCTTGTATTAGACTGGGACCTCTTAGTCCTAAGGCGTCCACTGCCACTTCATCGCCACATCATTCGCCACTCCCACAACCACTAACATGCTTTGTGGCTTCTTTGGTTTGGAACTTCATCAGTAATTGGTGCGACATTCTACCTATTTTGTGTTCTCCATTCGTGATCTCCTAAATCTTCACAAAACTGCCCCGCTTAATCAAAGGAAGAAGAAAGCTCTTCAAAGTATCATCATGATGGCTTGTTGGTGTTTTTGGATTTGAAGGGCTAGAAATGAAGCTCTTTTTTCAAACAAACCAATTCTCGTTTCTAAGGTTCGGGTGGACATAACTTCGCTATGTTTCCTTTGGGTCTTGGTATGAGTGGTGTAATTTTTCTTTTTTGTAATTCCGTTGTTTCCCTGCCTCTAGCGTCTTGCTAGGTGGCTTTTTATGAAATTTGTAATTCCTTTGTTAATGAATTAGTTGTAGGATGTTTCACACACACAGTAAAAGGTCAAGTGAGTGTAACAATCACGCACCATATTTCTTGTGTAGGCCCGATACTTTAAAAAAAGTTTATTTCTATCTTCCATCACAAGTTATGATTCTTAAACAAGAAACACGGTCCAATGAAACATTTCAAGAATAATGAGAGCGCAAAACCTTGTTTCAGCTTTGTGCAGCATTCATATGCCCATATTTCTGCATCACCTTCTTGGTTGCCAACGCTGCAGCCTCGCTGGCACGAAGGGTCCCACTCGCCATGATGGCAGCAAACTCCTTACCAATCTCTTCTTGCACTTTGTTCCTTGCATCTCCTAGAGGATCAACTGTTGGTTTCTCTTGTGATGTTCCAGCTGGCACAACTGCAGGTGGGACCACGTTTTCAGTTTTCGACTTTGCATCACTGCTGGTCGCACTAGCATCCGCCTTGCTTTCCGATGACGTGTTGACCTTCTTTGATACTTGAGGAGTTGAAACAACTAGAGATGGCCTAAACTGAGGAGCTTGTGGGACCGCACCTGCCCTTAATGTGGTCTCCAGATTCTGTATCATAGGCACTGCAGTATGTAGTAAACGGGTCGATTTGGGTTATGTTTTATCTCTTAACGGGTCAAACAGGTTAAAAGATAGACCAAATGTGCATATTGCAAAAGGTAACAATTATGAAACTTACTTATCAGGGCGCCCATTGGGCTGCTCATGACTTCATTAGGGAGGTTGAGGATGTAATCAGGTATGGTGGCACCCACCAAAAACTGTGCGACCTCATTGCTAAAATTATTGCAGTTGTGTGTCATTAAACTGTAAGTTTCTTGTGTGTAGCGTGGGCTTATTTCCTGCAAATACATCTCAAACACATCTTTTGGGACATGTGTGACACCAAGATCAATCACTCGGAGTGGAGATCCGTATGGTGCTGTTCCAGCTGGGATTTGTTGTATACCACTCCCAAAATAGTACTCGGTGCCATATACCACCACACCTGTGTGCCTGTTGTTTAGAACAGATTGTTAATTGGACATGTTACAGTGACTATGACATTTCAACCCACTTATAGGTATTATAGTTTATTTCATAGTTACTTCGCCTCCAACAGGTCAAATAAACAGGTTGAATGGGTCACGTAGAAATAGGTCAAAGTTCCTAGTTTGATTTGTATAAAGAAATCATATTATTACGATGATAACATCGCTTTTTAACCAGATTTGTCCTGTTTTAGTCCTTGTTAACCAGATTTGACACATAAATATAACAATTCTAATATAAAAATATATTTCTAACAAGTGTTTTTTGCGTACAAAATGACCTAAACATCACAGTCATTTTTAGCGACTTGTGCATAGAAAAGTATTAATTAGAAAACAGGACCTGACTTGCGCACAAAAAGTACAATGAATAAAACAGTACAAATGAAGGAATATGTTTTGATACTTTAACCAAAACACCCCTTAAAATAAATGAAAAAGAATTTAAATGTGGACTGGTCCAACCCATTTTGACCTGTCACCCAAGTTGCCTGACCCCTCAAGAACGAAAGGTCATGATTGTTACCATATGGCTTCAATAGCCTTCCCCAGGAAGGACATGGAGAGCTGGCGAGCAAGGCCTCCGCTTAAATCATACACATGCAATTTCACCTTGTAACCCTCCTGTTAATGGATTTTAAAGTGATTATTTGATATCTCAAACTATAAATCCAGATGCAAACAGATAAAGGTACGATACAAATGAAAGTTGTGGATCCTAGAAATATATTCTTTCGGTAATAGAGTTGTACCTCAGCCATCTCTCAAATTTAAGATGGAAGTTGTGGATGATATAAATGTTCTCTCTGTAAGGTCTTCCGTAAATTTACTGATAGTGAGCTCTGTTCAGACAACGACATGCATTAAGAACACAAAAAGACAACGATCAACAAAAAAACTAAGAATTATAGTTCCAGACATGCAAATCATGCAGCACTAAAATAAGATACAAACATGTTTTCCAAAAATGGCATGTCTGATCCCACCACCTGTAACCTGGTTTTTGGGAGATCTTTTAACAATATAAGACGAGTCTTCAAAGCCGCTTATAACAATTCTATCCGACTATTTTTCCTTCTAGAAACTACAGCTGCTTTAACTGTTTCCTATAAAATATCATTGAAATCCAACACTTTTATATACTGAATACATGGAAACTTTTAAATCAACTCTCTTATTTCTTATGTGCAAACCTTGTATGTATTAGCATTTCAAAACATTAGCATTGAAGCAGGTAACGAACACAAAGGTGGACCTTTTCCCACCATTATTTGATCACATATGGTGTTCATTTGGCAGTGTTATCACCACTAGAGTGTTTTCTGCTTTCATTCTTATAACATTTTTGCACCTATCCAGAACCATGCAAAATGTAGGCCCATTCCCCAAAAGTGCCTACTCGTTCTGTTAATCTAAAATATGTCTAAGAGAAGATCTCTAAGTGATGCTTTTCTAAAGGGACATTCTTAACCACATATCCCTCTTGGTCTCCAAATTTAACAGAAACTATTAAACTAATAAAGCCTTTAGAAGACTTTACTGCTTACACATAAATATGAAAAGGCCCCAAAACATATACAGTACAAAGACCATAAATGGAAACGCAAATCCATGTTTTCTCCTAAAGAATTGCAAAAGTTAGACATGTGATGAGGTTATACACTAAACACGTCACAAATCAGTTGCAATTGAAGCACAGATCTTGGAAAATGGTCAAAATACCAAGATATGTGTGTCAATTGGAAGACGAACACGCTTCAAACGAGTGTATATATTAAACATTTTAGTGAAAACAGATATGTAACATACATACAAGTTTTTCGATGCCGTTATTAAGCATGTAATTTGATAATCAAACTTAATCAGTCATTTAATGCTCTTAGATCAATAAAACTGACCATAACTTCAAACTTCTCAAGAATTGCAAATACTACATATGATGAAATTAGTCACCTAACTGTTTGAATTTTAGAATAAGCATACAAGAAACGGATGTATGTCAGAAAATTTATACAGGAAAAAGATCAAGCAAAACTTCCAATTTCTAGCAATAAGTCAGAGCATCACACCTAAATTGATAACTTGTCTAATATCACAACCTTCATCATTCACATATAGATGGTCTAAAATAACTAGTAGCCAGCCAACTAAAACCTAGAGAATTGCAAATTGCAAACCAACTAAAACCTAGAGAATTGCAAATTGCAAACTAGGATATGCTAATTGCTAAAACGCCACATATCAGTTGCAAATGAGGCAGTAATCATGGAGATTGATCAAATCCTAACGGAGATGTGGAAATTTGACAAGCATACAACAATCAAAGGTAAATCAGATAATCACAAGCCAGCTAGAGATCCTAAATAATGGCGAACATCAGTAATATGATGAAATTAAACCCTAAACGTCTCAATTAGTGTACAGATCTCCAGTTGCAACGTGTTACGGTGAAATTAAGATCAAACATACAACAATCGAATGCATATGAGAAAACTTGTAGGTAAAGAAAAGGAGAGAGACGGTGTTGTTCGTACCGGAGATTCGGGAGTCAAAGAAGAGGAGCGCTGATTGAAATAAGAAAACCTTGATGATGACTTTATATAGATGGATGGGGTGCAATGCAACTACTATGACATTCTAGATCTACCTATGTTATTAGAACGTTGAAATTAAAAGGCATCATTTCATTTGTATAAATGCTGATATCAATGAATAATCTCATCTAGAAACATGTGTTTTCTCTTCCGATACATAATGTTACATTTCATTTAATCAAAAGTATGCATTTCAAAAAAAAATTAATCAAAAATATAATATTACTAATTCGATAATCATTGGTAGTTTTCTTTTACTTAAGTCTTTTTAGGAATGAGAAATAAGTGTCTTTTCTTTATAATTTTCATACGAAGGCTCAAAAGACTACAGGACGACAGCCAGAAGAATGCATAACCTTAACAGATCTATTAGAAACAGATTCAGAGGGACGTTTGTTCTAAACGTATTCATTTCGTCTTTCTTCCTGAAACTTCTTTCTTGTCTTAGTTCTGGATGTGGGCTCTTCTTTAACTCTAATACCGAAGGCAACTGACCCCAACGGGTTCTTCAACTATCGGCCTATAAGCCCGATTGGGGCTATCAGTAAAATGATCTCAAAAGTCCTTGCTAATAGGCTCAAAATGTTTTAGACTCGGTTATCTCGTAATCCCAATCGGCTTTTCTTAAGGATCGATACATTCTTGACGGCCCTTTAATAATTAACTAGTAATTTTACTCGCCGCATGTTGCGGCGGTGTCGAAACGTAGCCTAATTCGAATTCCCGTTATCCGCGACGTGAATTGAATCTTAAACGGTTGAGACGGTTAAAAAAGAAACATATTGAAGTACATGAAAAACATGAGGTTATGACTACTCGTTTAACTCTGAACTAAAATGTAAAAAAACAAAAGAAAAAAATTAAAGAAAAATAAAGTTTTGGAGTTGACACTAACGTACTCAAATACATAAAAATAACGTACGAATTTGAAGCTGGTCGGTTTTAAAGATAGAACCATAAATATAAAAATGTATTTTGTCTCTCATATTGTGCGTAATAAATAAAAAACAGTAATCAAAAGAAATTAAAAAAACCAAATAAAAAAAAATGTTTATTAGCCATGGGTTTGAACCCATGACGTAAGGTGTAAAGAAAATACACCTCTTTGAATAATTGATGAAAAAATTAATACCATTGACCACCGATCACGTGATTCAGGTTTAGTTATGTATGGATGGTGCATATTTTTTATCCTATTGGATTGGATCACATTATTATATTGGATTTGGGGCTTGATATTGCTCGACCCACCACTTTAGATATACTTATGTATTCAATTCAAGTACCACAACATATAAAGATGAAATATATTACGTGAGTGGCATGACGGTGGCCTCAAGCTCATTGGCCACCGTCCATGCCAATTAAGGTTATTAGTAATAGTAATGAGATAATATCTTGTGTAAAAAAATCTAAATCTAAAGCCTTTCTTTTAAAAATTGATTTTGACAAAACTTTTGACAATCTTAACCGGGAATTTTTTCTTACGGTAATGTCTCAAATAGGATTCCTAAGTAGGTGGTGTGGTTGGGTCCAAGGTATACTCTCTTTGGCCCGTGCCTCGATTCTGGTTAACGGGTCACCAACCTTTGAATTCCAATGTGAAAAGGGGTTAGGCAATGAAATCCTCTTTCTCCATTTTTATTCATCATTGAAATGGAGGCTTTATCATTTATGTTTTCTAAGACTGGGGATTTAGGGGTATTTCATGGTATCGTTACCCCTAATGGGGGCCTTCACTGTCTCACTTACTCTATGCGGATGATGTTATCATCATCGGTAACCGGTCAGAAACTAATGTAAAGAACACTGCCAGAATGTGTAAGGCGTTTTTATTTTTGCTCCGGCCTAAAAATAAACCTAAAAAAATCTAACTTGTTTGGGGTAGGTGTCGCCCCAAATGAGGTCGACCTTTTTGTTGGTATTTTTTGTTGCAATATGACTAACTTACCATTCCATATCTAAGTTTACTGTTTGGGCAAACATGAACATGGTGAACAATTGACGGTTTTTGAATCTTGTGAATCAAGACTATCTTTATGGAAAACAAAAACACTATCGATCGGCGGGAGGTTCACACTTCTCAAATCAGTCATAGAATCATACTACTCTTCACTCTATAAAGCTTCAAATAAAATGATTGAAGGCCTCAAATCTATCAAGAAAAAAATTTCAATGGGGGTGAAGATAAAAGAAAAATCCATTTGGTAGCATGGGATACGGTGGCTACATCGATCAATGAAGGGGGCTTAGGTGTATGTCGGCTTCAAGATATCAACAATGCTCTCCTATCGAAATGGGTTTAGAGATTCAAAAGAGATCCTCATAGCCTATGGAGGAAGACGGTGGCATCATTTTATCAAGGGAGAAACTCAAGGTCAAACCTCCCTTCTCGGACTAATTTAACGGGTGTATAGAACAACATTGTCAGATTCGATTCAAAATTAAAAGTTGGCAGGAAGCAGCTACATAATCTAGTAAAATGAAAAGTTGGAAATGGGGAGAGTATTCGCTTTTAGTTGGAACCGTGGGTGGCAAATGAACCTTTAAAAGACATTTTCCCAAGTTTATTTTCATTGGAGCACAAGAAGAATTGTATGGTGGTTGAGAGTGTCTATTCCGTCTCCCGGATTATTTGGAGTTTTAAAATTTTATTTCAATTCGATTTAGTTAACAAGAACATCAAAAAGTTTAATGCATTTGATCAAAACGCTCATTCTATAACATACTAATCCGTTTTGTTTATTTGCTAAATTTTGATTTGCTAAATTTTTATGTTAGGGTTTATTTAGTAGTGACTAATAAATTAGCCGAAAGTCCAATCCTGCGTAAAAAAAATACACTTGGTGAACTTTAATAAACCTTGACTAAAAATAATTAATAATTCAAATAACTCACCATAAGCAACGTGTACATAGTTGATCACAATTAACAAGCTTATCTATATGGTTAATCACAAATTATCCAAAATACACATTTTTATAATTAAAACACCGCTGGATTTTTATTTTACTTGTATATGACATTAATTATATAAATTTCTATTGATTTTAGCTTTTTTATATTTTATTCATGATATTTGAACTGTTTTAAGTGTTATTTAAGTGTTGATGCATCAACAATTAGCCATTTACAAATTTGTTCATCTTGTTTACAAATTTATGCTCATCTCACATTGGATAAGAAAAGAAATATGGATGAGCAAATGACTATAAAAGGACCATTTGACTTTTTCAAAGAATTCATCAATTTCGTTGTTTCTTTGTCTCATACTGATGAAGAAACAATATTATCATTTCTAACATATGTAATATGTCAAAATATATTGAACTTCATAGCTAAAAATAAAAAAAACTAATCGACATATAAAATGCGCTAAAATAAGTATTATAAGATTCATAATATATCACACTATATCATGTTAAAGCTGGTGAAACTTTTCGCTCTAATCACTACTACAAAGTTGTAATTTATCTCAAAGGTTTAAGACAAATTTTGCTTAGTGTACAAGTGCTCTATGCAATAGTTCATTATTTAATGCATATGAGATTATTTAATTCATTACATTAAGTATTATTTTATGGTCTTTTTATAAAAAAAATAATAGAAAAATTGGACGGCATTAAAGTGTCGTAGTTGATTGGGATAATTGACAAACCCTAAAAACTAAAAAAAATTAAAACTATTATGCTAAAATCGTTATTTTAAATAAACCACAATAAATAAAAGCGAAATTAACATACTTTTTTAGAAGGTAGAAAACTTTTATAAGAAGAAACCCACTAGCAAGTAGCTAGAATGGGTAAATTATAAAACAACGGTAAAGTAAACAACTAAAATTGAAAAAAACACCAGCTTCCCTAATTAATTGAACCGATGAAAAACCCTAGTTTTTATTCACATGAAACTACGGAAACATATTTTTTTATATTAAAGTATATATGATATTTTTGAAAACATGAATACAAGAGTTGTCAACCTTTATTTCCACTTTGAATATTATATTCTGAAATACAACCCAACACTCGTTAAACATCTTACACGTCTTCCCACTTTGATCCCACTCACATCACACCCCTCATCAACGCCAACCACACTCTCTTTAACCCCGCAACACTGGCCCACAATTAAATGTTCCAAGCGTTATATTGTACTGAACCGAACCAACTTCCATACCTATATAGTATATACCAAATCTGAACCAAAAGGGCAATTTATTTTATTATAATTATAAGAAAATTAAATAATTTTAGGTTCTCCTAGTTTCTAAGACTATGTGTAGTACCGGGTGGTGATCGTGGGCGTGGTGATCGTGGGCATGGTGTCACCTCACCCCATCACGGGCGTGGAACACCGCGTGAGCAGGGGTGGGTGGGGGGACGGGTGATGGTGTTCACGGCGTGGGAGGAGGAGAAAAAGAGCCGTTGGCTCGTTTGCTGGTCAACATAGCCGTTGGCTATTAAATAAAAAAAATTAAGTTTTATACAGTTTTGGACCAGTGTCTTCTTTTATTGCTAATGACAATGAATACAGTTTTGGTTATTATATGAGCGACGGTATTTATCCCGAATATGCTACTATTGTCAAAGCATTTACCTGTCCGCAAGAAAGGGATGAAAAAAGATGTCACTTTAAAAGAACTAAAGAGTCGGCGAGAAAAGATATCGAACGGGAATTCGGTGTCTTAAAAAAGAAATGGCATATAATTAGTCATCCCGCACGTATGTGGACGAAAGAGAAAATTCGAAATGCAATGTATGCTTGTTTAATATTACATAACATGATTATAGAAGATGAAGGGCGAGCTATCTGCACCGATTATGAAGAGGACGAGCCGAATAATATAGAAATAACAAACGAACAGAGACAAGCAAACCGTCGGATAATCCGTTGTTCAGAAACTCATACAAACCTTAGAACTGATCTGATGGAGTATCTATGGAGTAATCGTAATTATCATTAGTTTTATTTATTTATTTGTTGTTTGTAATCCAATTATTAATTTAAATTATGTTTTGTATTTATTTGTTGTTTGTAATCCTATTAAAATAAATTATATATTTTTTATTTATTTGTGATTAAAAACTAATAATTATGTAATCATTACAAAATTGTTCACCCTCATCCCACCATTACACATCTGGGTAAAGATGAGGGTGAAATCTGGCATAGTCTACGTGGCGCCTACGTGGCGTGAGATGTGCTCTCACCTTCACCCGAGAACTACGGATAGTCTAAGATATGATTTAGACAGAAAATTATACATTTTTCCATCCAATCTCTTATTAATGTGAACTTAATATAAACTAGTATCTTTTAATCTTCAACCGTGTGTTGCTGAGTCTTTGTTTTAAATAAATTTTATATCAAAATGTAGATAAATACATGTTGCAACACGTTAAATCACAAAAAAAAATCGTGTAAAAAACCAGCGTTGAGTATATATACAACTCTAACTAGTGTACATAAGCGCTTAAATGACTGTACATCATCACACGCAGCGCTATATGAAACACGAAAAAAAAACGTATGAAGTTGTCAAATAATAAAAAAAGCGTTGAGAAGCGTATTAAGTTGCAAATTAATTAAAAAAACAAAAAAGAGTAATAAAATTAAGTGTGAATTATATTTTTGTCCCGATGAATTGGAACAATTTTGTGAATTTAATCGGTATGTTATGATATTTACACGTTTAGTCTCTTTCAGTACTATTTGCTTTTAAAGATGATTTAAAATGGAACTATGTGCTTTTTATCTTCATTGAAGGAAGGAAGATGAAAACAAATAGTTTGAGAGGGGTAACGAGTATTTGTATTTTTAATTTTTGTTTCTTACATAAAGAGATAAAAGATTAATAATATTAAGAGTAATTTAATATAATAATAACAATAAAAAGGTAAAATTAACATTTCACATAATAATATCTAACAGATTGAGATTATTTTTTAAAACAATGCACCTAAATACATAAAAAGCATGAACTAGAGACTAAACCCGTAATTTGACTCGAATCATATGACTAAAAATGTAATTTACTTAGTTTTCTTCAATTTCACAATTTATATACTTTTTATGTATCCCCGCTCAAAATAAAACCAACTTTAAGTATATAACCTATTAAAGTCATAGAAAAACTTATACTATTTGATTTAAATCTGATACATAAGACAATTATGAATCACCTTTTCCACTATTTTTTCTAAATTTTTAATATTCGTTAAAAAATTATGTACAAATAATGTATTTAGGCGGTGTTTTATAGTTAAAAACAAACAATTATAATATGAATAAAAAACCAAATAAATATAATTTTTATTGCATAAATGCCTAACCGAATACCAAACCTCAGCTTCGGGTGCCGTCGTCCTCGAGCTTTTTGGTATGGACATATTTTCTTCTCCTTTTAAAACCACTTTCTCAGGTCGATTCATGTGTTGTTATTGTCTATATATTAAACAATAAATTCGAATCTTCACAAAATATCGTTAGGTTTACATCGATTTTGACAAGGTCGATTTGTTTGATCTTGATCAGACTGGTTTTACCGAATTATAGTCACCGATTGAAGTTCAATTTCACTTCAACTGCGTTTTCGAAACATCGAGAAGGTTTCAAGGAAATTGAGTTGAAAATTTCAAGTTACGTATCGTAATTTGGAACTATTTCACTGTTTCTAGTAGCAGATAGTCCGGAATTTCGTAAGTTGTTGATTATTGTTTGAGTATTAGTAATTCGTTTTCGTTGAATTCAGCTAATTTTCGCCTGTTGAATTGGTAATTAGGTTTTGACTTTTAAATGAATTGACTATCGTGTTTCGTGATCTCGTTTGGCCTGCAATGCATACTGGTATGGTATTAGATGGAATTAATTATGATTACGTTTTACTTGTTATTTTTTATTATAATTCAGAATGATTTGGAAATAATTTGTAGAGATTATCGGAAGGAGGAATATTGATTCACCTTGATAATAGGAGGTTTTGAATCAATCATGGCGCAGAACTGGGAAGCTGATAAGATGTATGCATCTCTTAGTTTTTATTTATTTTTTTATTTATTTATGGTTTACTGTTTTACTCATACATGAAAATCTATTAGTGATTTTGGTTATTAAACCCTATGAACTGGTTTAGTTGATCAGGACAGTAAGTATTTTGTTCATTCTCCTTTATATATCGCTTCATTTCGTGATCCTAACTTCATAGAAATCAGAAGCTTTCACTTATTTTGTGTTCTTTTTGATTGTTTAATACTTTTGATTGCTTAAGGGATGTGTTACTCATACATGAAATATTTACTTCTGATTTTGTAAATTCAGAGTAGCAGGTTTTTTTTTGTAGGTGTTAATGTAGTTTCCAATCTTCTGTTAGCAACAAAGGATGTCTTATTAATTATGAATTTGAAAAACTAATCATTTGTTTGAAGGTCTAATTTAGGCTATCTTGTTTTGGGACAGGGGAGCATTATCACTAATGTAACTGTGATATGGATCAGATATCATATGTTAAAACACGTTGCACGCTGGCTTCGATAACAATTTTGATTGAATGTGATCACAAGCTAAAAACTAACCTTCATGAACAAACATTCCTAATTATTTATAAGAATATTGTTTGTTTTGTACATGATAGAAATGTACTATATTTGGAATAAAGAGTTATTGATTTTGTCAATGTATTATGGTAATTGTTATTTGATTCAGCTTCTATCATATTCCTTTTTGCTAGGCTGGATGTTTACATCCATGATTATTTGTTGAAACGGAAGATGCACACATCTGCAAAAGCTTTCATGACTGAAGGAAAGGTTGCTACAGATCCTGTAGGTATGATATTCTCATTGTAAATATGGGCATCCAATATAGATCTACGTTATGCCAATATGTTCGATAGTCTCCTAATTTGGTTTATTTTTTAATATACATGATGCATGCAATATATCATTTTAGTTGAGTATTAATTTCACAGCTATTGATGCTCCTGGTGGATTTCTCTTGGAATGGTGGTCTGTCTTCTGGGATATATTTATTGCAAGGACAAATGATAAACATTCTGAGGCTGCTGCATCATACATAGGGGTTTTTTTCTATCTCTGTGATTTTTGTTGGGCTTATTGTCACTACTCACCTGTGTGGTATTACCCTTTATATGAATTTTGTTTCTTTTTCTTTTTGAAATCAATGTCAGGCACAACAAATGAAAGCAAAAGAGCATCAACAGCAGATGCAAATGCAGCAGATGCATTTAATGCAGCAAAGAAATGCTCACTTACAAAGGAGGGATCCTAATCATCTGCCACTTGGTGGCTCTGTAAATACTATGAATACTGACGGAATTATGGGAAAGCCATCTGTTAGTACAGTAGGTGTGAAAATGCAAGAGGAACCCATGAAACATTCTCAATCCATGGTTTCAGAAACCCTTTTGAAGTCAGCCACTAATCATCAAGGGTATATCAGCAGTTATCAATAAAGATTCTCTCATTTTATTGTATTTAACTTGAATTGATAGGTTGGGTCTTTATGTTTATGTTGTTTTTGTTGTTGATTCAGCCTGTTGATACCTGGGAATACTCCAAATGTGTCTTCAACTTTGCAGCAAATTCAAGGGAGGCCTCAGTTGAATACGGTATATTTCTAATGCTTTCTGGATTTATGCGTTTTTCTTATTCTCTTTGTTCCATTTTTTTGGCTCATGAGCTTCAACAAATCGTAGGAAATTAAACAAGAAGTTAACTTGGATAATACACAGAAATCCTTCCCTACAAATCCTTCATCAATTTATGGACAGGCAATTTTGCAGTCAAAGTCTGGACTTGGTGGTGCTGGTAATCCTTTTGCTCTTAAAATTACAAAATTTACAATAAAATAATTAGTTATTCACATCCATAAGGATGTCTGGTTCTGGAGAACCTTATAACTAGATGTGGCAATTTCCATCCATTTACTTATCAACGGGTTGATCTGGGTTGTGTTTTTAGCTTAAACGGGTCAGATAAGAAATTAGCTGCAACCGGAACTGGTCAAACAGGTTGAAGCCTCCCAAAGACTAATTTTAGTGCATACCACCCCAAAATTGCTATTCAAATATTTATATCCCCTTTTTGTTGTATTCATAGTTAGCACATTCATCATTTATAATTTTTTTATATCTTGGACAAAATAGTGTTAGCAGGTCAATGTCTACTGGCCCTACTCGACCTCATTGATTGTTATATGATGTAAATGAATTTTCATTTTTCTATCCCCATCCTTTCAGGATTGAATCAAGGTGTTTCTGGTCTTCCATTAAAGGGTTGGCCTCTAACTGTAAGTCATCATGGTTTTTATTTCTTCCATCTTCTGTTACAGTTTGATTTTAAGGTGAATTTTGATGATTGGTATAAATGTGCTTCATAGGGAATCGACAATTTACGCCCCAATATGGGTTTGCAAGTACAAAAGCCCAATATGCAGAATCAAAATCAGTTCTATTTGGCATCACAGCAGCAACAGGCCTTAGCACATGCCCAGGCCCAAGGTAATCTTGGAGCTTCACCAAATTATGGGCTTGTTGGATTTCCTAGAGGCAATCTGAGTATGAAAGATGGTCAAACCACAAGAAATGATGGATCCATAGGCTCCCCTGGTCAAATAACTTCACCCAAGGTTAAGATATTCTTTTTATGATCTACATTACTCACAATCATAAATGAACATGCTTCAGTTGATACTGTGTTGATAATTATAAACATGGAATATTTTATATAACAGGCGAAGATGCCTCAGATGCCACAATCAATGTCTCAACAGCAGGACCAGTTGCAGCAACAGGTTATGCTTATAGATAAATCCTGATTGCACAATTTATTTATATACTTTTATTTGTTTTATGTTTTCTTGATGTTTTAAAATTTTTAAGCAGAGTAACAGAAAAAGAAAACAGCATTCTTCTTCTGGTCCCGCCAACAGCACCGGCACAGGAAATACAGTTGGTCCATCACCAAGCTCCCCAGCATCAACGTACACACCTGGTGATGGAATGACCACCGCTAGCAGTCTGCAGCATTTGAACAGTGTACCAAAAGGCATGATGATGTATGGTTCAGATGGCACTGGTGGGCTTGAGTCGTCAACTAACCAGCTGGTAGGTTTGTCAAAACTGTTTAGGCCGGTTAAGTTGACCTGCTAATACTTCTTTTTTTCTTTCCATTTTTACATTTTTAACAAATGAATAATATGCCAATTATGATTAGAAAAACATTATACTTACCATAATAATCTAAATCTTTGGAAAAAAACCATTTAGGGTGACATTGAGCATTTTGGGGATGTTTCTCTGGATGATAATGTGGAGTCTTTTCTACAACAAGGAGGAAATGAAAGAGAACTTTATGGTACCATAAAGCAGACACGTACTGAGCACAAGAAAGAGTCTTCTAAAGGTATTAAATCATCTCATCTGATTTACAAATATAAATTTTTTAATCATGCCAGGTCATATCTAAATTCTTTGTAACAGGTTTTTCTTTTGAGGAATTTGGTTGTATACGCACAAGAAAGAAGGTTTTGTGCTGCCATTTTTCTTCAGATGGGAAGCATCTTGCTAGTGCTGGCCATGACCAAAAGGTAAACTGCAATATAATTTATAGAGGTGACAAAATGGTCTGGTCGGGCAGGTTTACAAGAACTTTTTGTCTAATTTTTTTTTGGTTTACAAAAGCTGTATTATTAAGCAAAAATTTAAATTTGAAATGCAAAAACACACTTTGGGTGGATTCCAACCCAAATGACCCATTTCCTTTTTATCATTTCTTTATTTTACCCATTGACCCGTTAGAGATAAAGCATATTGAGTTGAAATTGTCACCCCTGTTATTGTGACCAGATAAAAAAAAATTTTCACCGGAAGCACATGTTTTCTGGCATTTAGTTGATCATTTGTGTGTCCTGTCCTTTGTTATATGTTATTACTGTTGTTGACTTCATGCTGTCTTTTTAGGATGTGTCGTAAATACTGACATCAAATGAAGTTTAATTATTAGTTGCTATATACAGGTAGTTCTGTGGAACATGGATACCCTAAAAACCGAGAGCACCCCTGAAGAACATCAATTCATAATTACTGATATTCGGTTTAGACCAAATTCGACCCAGTTTGGAACTGTTTCCCTTGATAAATCTGTGAGGATATGGGATGCCGCTAATGTAAGATTTCTGTTTGTATACCTAATTCCAAAATTTATATTGGAGTTATTCATGTTCAGTTGGGTAACAGGTCAAAATGTGAAACTTTTTGTACATATCTAAATGGGTCGTGTCGAGTTTGACTCAGGTGATACGGGTCTTGTCAGGTTGATCCGAAATACCTTTTGTTCTTAATTATTGGTTTTCTTTATAAAACTTCGTGTGCCATATATGTTTATCAAATTTATATTATTTCCATAAGAATATGTTTTTTCAATAGTATGATTTAGGAGGCTTGACGCATTAAGAATTACACTTTGAACTCCTTTCATTGTAAGCTATTTTTTTTATTTTACCTGTAGACATGCAACATAACCTGAATCAACCCATCCATAACTGAAATGGATTGAAATTGCCACATCTACTTTCAATGCCTTTTCTAATGGATTACATTCTCTGTTTCAGCCAAGCTATTGTCTAAATGCATATACTACACACACTTCACATATCATGTCCCTAGATTTTCACCCCAAGAAGACAGATCTCTTTTGCTTCTGCGATGGTGACGATGAGATTCGTTACTGGAATATCAACCCATTCCAATGCACTCGTGTTTCTAAGGTCAGGCACGAGTTCGTTCAAGGGTGCTCTTTTGGTTTTTTCTTATATCTTTTGAGCTCCAGGTTTTCAAATTTGAAGTTTATATCTACTAAGCACAATTTATGTTTCTGGTTGTAGCAGGGTGGTAGTGCACAAGTGAGATTCCAGCCCGTAAGTGGACAATTACTGGCAGCTGCATCAGAGAAAGTTGTGTCCATCTTTGATGTTGAAACTGATAGACAAACTCATTCCTTCCAGGTATTTATTCCAAGTTTAATATTATGCTTGGTTTTATATATATAGGTGGCATTTTGATCCCCTTACTTATGAATGGGTCAATTTTGGTTGTGTTTAATGGGTTAGATGGGCCAAATCAAAATATAGCTATGACAGGAACGGGTCAAACGGTCTATTTTTAACGCGCACAATCTTCTGAATCAAATTTACTCAAAAATTTTAATTATTACTGCATAAATATTGTTTCTATAATAATCATTAAGGGATTAGTTCTTTAAAACATGGTGAAAAAGGTGTTTGTGGGTCAGCCCTTCCTGGCCCATCTTGCCTCCTCTAATTTAATCTTGATACAAATTTTAACCCTTTACTATGACCTCAGGGACATATGGGAAGTGTTAATTACTTGAGCTGGGACTTGAATGGGGAATATTTGGCTTCTGTAAGCGAAGACAGCGTGAAAGTGTGGTCAGTGGGGTCCGGGGAGTGCATTCATGAGCTCAATTCCAATGGAAACCAGTTCTATTCTTGTGTTTTCCATCCTAGTTATCCTGCTCTTTTGGTGATTGGTGGAATGCGGGTAAGTTGTTTTTTTCTATTAAATATGATGTTTCATTCATCACCGCTCATTTAGAGTTACAAATTACGTTATCTTTCTTCCGTCTTGTCTGCCTATCTCAACTTAAAAAATTATTCTTGTAATTTCACTTCTTGCTCTGACTATAAATGGGTCGAATTGGGGTATGTTTTATCTCTAACATGTCTAATTGGTAAAATAAGAAAAATAACTTAAAAGGAAATTGGGTTGAAAATCGCACAAAGTGTATTTTTAATACACAAACCTCCTAAATCAAAATATTTGATCATCATTTAAATGGTATAAATCTTTTTGATCATATTCGACACACTGATTATTTTTATAAAGTTGGATAAAAGATTACCAAATTTTGACCCGTCATCTAGTCCCCTCCATTTTTCCACCTCTAAATTATATTTGATAGGGAGACCTGGATTCATCTCTCGGAAATGATAGCATAATCGCTCTATCCTCATACTTACACGTGGCAACCATCCATACAATGAGAAAACGGGCCCACTTTCTCACCCATTTAGATGACTGACATGTGTAAGCAGTGTAGATAAAAATTTGCCATCATGTTATGTGTAACTTTTGAGTTACTAACTGGACTTTGTAATCAGGCCACCAAGAAAATGTTTAACAGAATTAACAACCGATTAGAAACTAATGAAGGATTTCTTTATTGATTGAAAACTTAACCAAACTAACTCTGTATTTATACAAGTACAAGAATCAGAAATTGACAAAACAAGTCCCTCAACAATTTGGAATTACAAACTAACAACAAACAGACTTTTATTTTGTTACCTGAAGTGAAATCAAACATTAACCACCACTTCTTTCTGGTAATTCTTTGAATGTCTGAGCAGTCTTTGGAGCTATGGAACATGGCTGAAAACAAGAGCATGACGGTTCCAGCTCACGACGACATAATCACTGCTTTGACACAGTCATCTGTTACCGGAATGGTTGCATCAGCGAGCCATGACAGTTCTATTAAGTTATGGAAATAAGCATATATGATATGCGATAACAGGTATTAAATATTAAGCCTTATAGATGATATATATGGTTACATTGTTACGAGTGTAACTGATATTTACAAAATATATATGGTCCTGGCAGCAAAGTTAAAAGTGTTAAGGAGTAGATTGTTTGTCTCGAGTCAAATGTATTTGCCACCGTGGTCTACAGAGTTAAGTCGTAATCTGATCATAAAATTTGATACGTTTTTCTTTTTCTTGGGTACATAGCGTTTACCGATTCAAGTCGGTCAATCATGGCTAAGGCATTTTATCAAACAGCAAGGGTGCACATATGATTAAAACTCGGTCATTAACATGCAATTAAACACTTTAACATGCCTTCAAATGTAATACGTTCCGAATCAGCATTAAAACTGGGTCAAAAAACCAGGTCGGAGCAAAACCTCACTCGTGGACTTGAGAGTCGAGGTTTTGGTCCGCCATTCGTGTCCACATGAAGCGAAGGAAAAGAGCTACCAAACATCTAGGCATAAATAAAGATAAATAAAGATGAATATTAACTGGATTAGAAAATTTTTAGGGATGTTATGCAATAAATAAACGCGTAATATTACAACTGGAACATCAACGTAACGAAAGATATAGGATATGTGACAAACCTAAACTTTTTGTTTCAGACGTTACGGACTTCGTTTAATTTTCGGGACGAAAATTCTTTCAACAAGGGGATGATGTGACATCCGGCATTTTCAGGTTAACTCCGTTAACTCAAACCTCGTTAGTTCAAACATTTTTAGTTACAAACTCCATTAACTCAGTTAGTTGCACGTACATTGCATTTAATCGCACACATCGGATCGCACTCGAGTCTAACCCGGAACGTTGGTGATTAGTCGAACATTAATATTACGAACATTAATAATTTATATTTTATATAAATTGCGAGTTTTATATGATCTTATGTGATTACGTGAATTGTATGGATATTATCGTTTTCGTACGTGTTTATCGTGTATTTATCGTATTTAGTATTTTTATAAAAGTTAGTATTTTTATAAAAATAAAAATTGAATGTTTTAATTACTAATTAAGTTAGTAATTAATTAAATAGACTTATGGGCTTTAATTAAGCCTAAAGCCCAACTTAAAACCCATTAACCATTAGATAAGGATAAGTTTAAAAAAAAAAAAAAAGCATAAACCCTAACCTCCCACCCTTTGAAACCGTCGACCCTCACCCACCCTCACCCTAGTTCGACCGAAGTGAAGAAGCAACCCAAAGGACCCCCTGTTCGATCTCCGATCTCGCAATTGAACGCGTATTTGGACTCCTCTCGACATTCCTAACGTTTCTACGTAAGTCGTTTCGTTAAATTCCGTCACTTTTTGATCCCTAAATTTTAGGTCAAACCCTAGTTCATCCAAACATGAAATTTTATAATAAAAATGTTAACTTTGTTATTGTTTTGCATGTATTTGTTGATTTTATGGTTAATTGCAAAACCCTAGATCCGTGTGGTTAGTAACTTGTTAAATATTGAAACTTTTTGATTATGTGAAGGATAGAAATCGCATGCTAGACGTGGATTATGATTTGTATGTTTGTAATTATATTAGTTGAAAGATTTGTGATTGATTTGACATGTTAATTTTGTGATTTGAACGTGTAATGGACAAGTTACAAAAAAAAGGAAACTTTTTAGGTTTTCTAACTTGCATGCTAGACATGGTTAAGATGATGTGATGATGGTTATGAGCTAGTTGATACATGGTTAGATGAATTGTGAAATCAGATTTTGAATACATAACCCGGATTTACAAACTTTCCAAATAAGGAAACTTTAATTGTCAAAAGTAGTTAGAACTTGCTAATTAGACATGCATGATGTGGTTTAATGATTGGTACATGTTAGTTAAGACATAATAACCTGTTGTAACGTGTTAGGTGTTTGAAATCACGCATGCTAGTCATAGGTTACTAAAGATGGAAACTTTATTTGGAATTTTGACATACATGTTTAGTTCTATGCAATGGTTATGTGATAGGACAGTCTTGAACATGTTATAGTAGTCTTACGAGCATGCTAACAATGATAAATTTCACGAAACACAAATCCCGAACATACTTTCTATTTATAGAAACCTGCTATTTATAGAAACCTGCTATTTTTAGAAACTTTCTATTTTTAGAAACTTTCTATTTTTGAAAATCATGCTTGTTTGATTAGAACAATTAGGACTTGTTGCTAAGTGTTACATCATGATCATTTGTGTATAGTATAGAAGTATTATACTGAACAAACGTTAAATCATTAATCGGGTCACCAACGGGACGTCGGGTCAAACTTGGTCAAACTTAGTCAAATTTGGTCAAACATGAGTCAAACTTGTAAACTCTTTTCAAACACTTAAACAATGGGATTGTTTGGATACTTAGGGTTTGTATCAACTTGCACAAACATACACTTATAAACCGGTGTTTATAGGTGGCAGTTAGTCGTCAAGCATTTTAGATTCGCTTTCTTACGCACATACTCTAAGGTGAGTTTCACGGCCCCTTTTCTTACATTTTAAACTTGGGGGAGAAAACATGGGTACGAACATTTAGATCTTACGTTTCTTTTATATCACTTGTGTACTAAGCGCAAACATATCACGAAAGTCCTTACTTATCGAACCGTTAGTATATGAGTTAGCGAGGAAATCTTGAGTAGTACTACTGGGCACTGACAAGCCCCACCTGCGTTAGTCGCGCTAACACGACAGGTAGTCGAACGGGTGTAATATTTACCTAAACATTTACCATTGATTGTGATAGTCATGGTGGAAGGCAGTTCAAACATACAAACAGTCAGCTTCGGTGTCGAAACGCTTTAGTAACATGTACTAGGTTAGCTACCTATGATATAAATTGAATACGGTATTATCTAGTAAACTTTACAAACATTGAAACCTGTGAACTCACCAACCTAGTGTTGACACGTTTTAGCATGTTTTCTCAGGTAATTAAGGTACAAGCACGAGCTAAGGCATGCATGCATACGAAGTCTATCATTTGCAAACTCAAGAATTATTTATTTTAATTATCTTTGAATTGTTTATTTTGGCGCAACTGTTTTGGCGCATGTTTTTCATTTAACTTTCGCAAGTCTTACTTTAAATCAGTATTTTCATTACTAGTGTTGCATCGTGACTATGAACAATACTAGTGGTTTTTATTAAACTCATATAGAGTCGTTCAACGTAACTAATGACTGAGATCCTGGTATGTCACGCCCCTAACGGTAAAACTCCGTTGGTGGATTTTGGGGGTGTGACAGGATAAGAGTGATTGAACGAAAGGTAAATATTGATTTTGAGAGTGTTCCTGTCATGATCACTTTTAAACGTCACATTACGTCCATGTCAACGGGTACATGGACGTGTTGCTTCCTTTACATCCCGACCACTTGTGTTGATTCATGCAAGTAATATTAGATGGAATTTGACACCTTATACATGTGGGTCTAATCGGGTTTATTAGCGGGTTAATGGGTTGTTGGATCGGTAGTTAATTTTTTTCATGAGGATTACATCCCCTTTTGGAACACTCCGAAAAGTATCTCTTGTGACATGATCCACTCCTATCGACATCAAGAAACCATCGTGATCATATCACTTTTGGATAGTAGTCAATTCATCAACAAATTAAAAGTGTGTAGAATTATGAACCTTCATGAAGAAATGTGTAACAAAATGTTTTTACATCTTCACACTATATTTATTAAACAAAACTCCATTTTGAATGAAATTAACATCAAAACATAGATAAAAGTAAGCACGTCACAATTATATATTCAGAATGTTATAAATATCATATTTTAAAAGTTAATATGGAAAAAAAACAAAAAAGTTATGAGTGGCCATGTGACCGATTTTGGTTAGGCAAAAAAAAAGAAAAAAAGTATTGGGTTTAAATGGTAAGTCCACTTAAAATTAGGGGGGGGGGGGGCATGTTATAACTTCATGAGGGAGCCGTATATAAATTTAATAACTCAAGCTCTAACGACTTGTACATTCAAGCTTCAATCACTTGTAACCTATAATCTGATGGAGTGTGTGTTGCGTCCTCTTGTTTTAATAGTATATATGATAATGTTGATGGCTAACCCCGGTGGCAAAGAGCTTTTGTTTTTATAGTATATATAATTTAACTTAGATCAATCACTCTTGTTTTAATAGTATATATGATAATGTTGATTGCTAACCCTGGTCTTAGAAACTTCATCACTACAACTAATATGTTACATTGTATAAGAAGGCCATCGACCTTTTGTTTTAATAGTATATATAATTTAAATTGAGATCAATCCTCATTACACAACTATTACATTCAACATAAAGTTAAATATTCTTGTAGAATTCCATGACCCAAAAATTTGAAACCCCACAAACAATTTCCAAAGAAGTGAATCCAGTCTCTTTGGCCAAGACGGTATATTCTTTTGCGGTTCGCTCTTTGCCACCGGGGTTAGCAATCAGCATTATCATATCACTACCGATGGCGGTCTTAGAAACTTCATCACTACAACTAATATCACTTTCATGGTCAGGAAGGATTACTTCCACCACCACCACCTTACCCCCCCTCTGGCAATGCTGCCCAACAGTTCTTCAAAAGCTTGTTACAAAAACTGTCACCCCAGTCATGAAGTATCCACTAAAAAAACCAGTGTAGTTATTTAACAGATAAAATTATTATTTAAACAAAGATTATGTTAAAAAAAGGTTGTTGTACCAACCTTTATGAAAATAACATCTCCTTTAGGAATACTTTGGAACATATCTCCTCCAACATGCTCCACACCTACTCAAGAACATCAATCAATCATCATCATCAATTAAATTGACTTAAAGAGACTTTGTATTAGTGGAATAATGTTTTTTTCTGCTTAAAAGATTAAATATATACCTGGATAAGGAGGTGCATCCTTAATGACATGGGGTAGGTCAAAGTTGATGCCCTTAATATTAGGGTACTTGGAAACAATAAGCTCAAGATTAGCACCTAAACCACCACCAACATCCACCAATTCTTTGACCCCTTCAAATCCCTTGTACTTTTCAAGAATCATCTTCATCAATATCCTTGTGTTGTCATACATGCACTTGTTGAATACCTCATTGTATCTATTGTCTTTTGCAGGATACTCAAATGCATTCACCCCATGAGCCTTGTCAAATGGGATCCCTCCATCAACCACCGCATCTTTCAAGCTATACCTGCCGAAAAGAAAATAATATGGTGGTTGATCTTGATTTATTTATGGGGAATGGGTCAATTTTAAAACATTTTATTGATAAAAGGGTTAAACTAGTAAAATATTTATAAGAAAACGTAGATATAAACGAAACATATCATGCAATTTAAAAGTTATCGAAGTATACAAAAAGTCAAAAACTCTCTACATCTCAATTAATTTTTTTTATTGAAACAAAGTTGATACAAATAAATGACAGATGTTAGGTAGACAAGCAAATGACAGGGACAAAAAATTGTTGTTAAAAGAAAAAAAATAAGGCTTTTTCTAATCACACACGGAATATTGCTAATTGGACCCGCCGCCGATCTATACGCCCTCGTATAGGGCAATACGAGGGCGTATAGAATTCAGTCACTGCCAACAGAATGCCACGTGTCATTCTCTGTCTGGCGGCTGGTCCAATACGTGGCGTATTGACCTATACGCAGCGTATGAGGCACGGGTTATATTTTTGGGCTTTTTCTAACCACACACGGAATATTGCTAATTGGACCCGCCGCCGATCTATACGCCCTCGTATAGGGCAATACGAGGGCGTATAGAATTCAGTCACTGCCAACAGAATGCCACGTGTCATTCTCTGTCTGGCGGCTGGTCCAATACGTGGCGTATTGACCTATACGCAGCGTATGAGGCACGGGTTATATTTTTGCTTCAAAAGTTGGAAGATTTGGAGTTTATGAATCCTATACGTGGCGTATTGACCTATACGCCACGTATAGGTATTTTTTATTTAATTATATTTTTTTATTTATTTATATTTTGTTTATTTTTATTTTAATTTATATAAACATTTGTATATTTTATTTTTTTTAAACATTTGTTAAATTTTTAAAGTATAACCAAGCAAAATATTAAACATTACAAACCAAACAAAATATTAAACATTACAATCAAACAAAATATTAAACATTACAACCAAACATAATATTAAACATTACAACCAAACAAATAAACTAAACATTATATACATTACATCAAAAAATTAAATATATACATCAAAATGTTTTACATACATAACAACGAAAGAAACAAAATACAAATAAAAGAACTAAATCTAACCGTCTCCGCCGTCACCCTGACCGGCTCCGGCGTCACCCTGACCCGCCCCGCCCTCACCCTGAACGGGGTCGTCCGGATAATGACGTGGCGGTGGTAGTGGGGGTGGCTCGATGCCGGCGGCTCGTGACTGATTCACGAGCTGTCCAACCGCCCACATCATCAGGTCCTCCATGCGATCGAGTTGACGACCCTGTCGTCGTGAGTCGGCAACAAGGCCATCAAGCACTGCCTGGGTAGCCCTATCCAGCCTAACAGACCGACGTACGTGTCGGGGATGCTGTGGCGGATGCTCGTGGACCTGCTCGACGTGTGGCGGCTCGTCCTCAATCGCTATACCCTGTAGCGGCTGAGGCATATGCGGGTCCCCCTGTCCAGGCATCTGCGGCAACGGCACCGGGACCCAAACCTGGTCCTGGACGGCCCCTACGAACCGAAGGCCCTGCGGGAATCGGTGCGTGATGCGCATGCCGCTCGCCGTGCGACGGTCTAATCGGACAGGGGGAATGGCCGGTAACATCGCAGGCTCATGCTGGTCAAATGGTAAGACCGACCGCATGATATGCGTGATGAAAGCACCGCCATATAAAAGTCCGCGCTTCTGTCGCATATAGGCAGAAGCAAAATAAAGCGCCATGCTAGTGGACAGGTCGCACCGCCTCCCAGTAAGCAGGCAGAAAAGGAAGAAAAGATCTCTATCAGTGCACCACTCACGGCTTTTCAGACGCGGTGCGATCGACGTCGAAATAAGCCGGTGCAGATATCTATACAAAGGGTCTCTAATACCCGAGACCCTCCCCTTGGTACCCAACCAAGGACTATCTGAAATCAAGCCCCAAAAAACAAGGAGTTCCTCCTTGTCCACCTCTGTCACCGCCTCGGTGAAAAGCGGCGTCACCGTCTCAGGCTCGTAGTATAAGCCCGTCGTGACGGCCCACTGACTGAGGGTCTGACGGTAAACGACCCCAAAAATAGAAAAAGAAATACGATCCGGGTCAATATCCGGCGCCTCTCCGGGTAGAGGCTGCAGCCCAGTCTCTGAGTAGATGAACGTCGAAAGAAACTCGACGACCAGCTCTCGGTATGTCTCCGCAAAAGAAAGGTCAAAAAGACGCGACCATGGCGTGTCCTCGCCGATGATGGCCCTGGCTCGCTCGGCCTCTTGCACCTCCTCGAGGAGGGCCCAATCCACCGCCGTACCTGGACCCATCTGCACCTCCCGGAGCTTCTGGCAACGGGAAAAAGCCTCCGTATCGGGCGGAAAATCCAGAAATGGGTAGTGCGCAAGATCGTCTAGCTGATCCATCTCAATATCATTATGATCCGCCATATCTGATAATAATTAATTGTTTTTAATTTTTTAATTTAAATAATAATATAATATTGTTTAAATTTTAAATAATAAATAATAATATAATATTGTTTAAATTTTAAATTATAAATAATAATATAATATTGTTTTTAATTTAAATAATAAATAATAATAATATATTGTTTTTAATTTTAAATAATAAATAATAATAATATATTGTTTTTAATTTTAAATAATAAATAATAATATTATATTGTTTTTAATTTTAAATAATAAATAATAATAATATATTGTTTTTAATTTTAAATAATAAATAATAATAATATATTGTTTTTAATTTTAAATAATAAATAATTATTAATTTTTTAAAAACCTATACGCCACGTATAGGCTTATACGTGGCGTATAGGCGGTTGCCGGGCAAAATAAGCCATACGCAGGCCAATTAAGCCATACGCGGGCGAGTTGCCGGGTAAACCAAGCCATACGCGACCAGTTAAGACCATACGCAGGCTAGTGACCGAGTAAACCAAGCCATACGCAGCGTATAGATTTATACGTGGCGTATGGCTTCATCGTCTTCCTAGGACGAACTATACGCCACGTATAGCCCTATACGTAGCGTATAGCCCTTAAGTTCAGACCTAAAAATCGCTAATCTACCCAGTTTTAACCCAAAGCTACCGATCGAAAACCACAGTTACCGTCTGGATTTACATCCTGTATATGTGAAATGTACGGATGAAACACAGACGGTATCGAATCCTTAAAACATTTTATATTGTTAACCGCATCTTTCCCCGTAATCAATGGAAACCCTAGATGGGCGTTATCATCTTGCGGTTGCTTTCCTTTACCCTTCGTTGAACGACTGTGTTGAAAGACCGAACTCGCTTGTATAGACTCTTGTGACGCAATATACGAGCTGTGTCTCGCATGGTCACATTTGCTCGGTTGGGATCCTGTGAATGAGCTGTTTCTCGCGACATCCTGTTTCCTTTGTTGTTGCTTTTTCAAAGTTGGACGACCGCGAGTATCTTCTTGTACCATAGGCGCTTTCTTGTTACTTTTGCTCGGAAAGACAACCCATGCGATTCTCGACAGCATACTTCTTTTGACCTGATCGGGTTGTGACATGATTTTGTTTCTCACTTGACCCAGTACCTTATCCACGTCTACATTTTCATCATCGACAAACGACGGTTTTAAATCAAGTTTCCTCCAGAAGACGTCCACCGCATCTAGAGGGATTATGCCACCTGTATTTTAAACGAAATAGTCAGAACATTTTGAAAAGCACACGGCAACCCACAAATACTAAATAGTCAGAACAGTTTACCTGTAGCTTCGATATCTGCCAGACGACAAGCACACGTCCTCTCCGCATAGCCCAATCCACCAACTGTTCACGAGACTGAAAATTCTGGTCAGTTTTATACGACACATTTTGATGGTTTTGTTCTTCGTCTTTGGAGTCGTCGGTTTGTTGTGTCGGGTAAGAGACTTCACCGCACACGAAGTTGTTAGTTTGTTGTGTCGGGGAGGAGACTTCACCGTATACGAAGTCGTTCGTGGGTTGTGTAAGGTAAGACGGTTCACCGTATACGAACTCGGGATTGCTCAGTGGCTCGTTCAAATCTGGAAGCCTTACCCGTTGATTAGAATAAACGTCGGACGAGACCTCCTCCCAGTTCACCTCTTGAACGCCAGAACTTTGCGGGTTGTTTTCCAGCGACTCGTTAGAATATACCTGAAAACCGTAGTTACCATCCCACCACCAAGACATGTTTATAATTTTTGAGAGATTGTTTGAAATTTTTTTGAACGATACGTTCGAATGAGAATTTTGCATGGTTAAATACACAAAATTTGGCCCCTATACGCATCGTATAGGGCAATACGGTGCGTATAGGATTCGGGTCAAACCTGGTCAAACCTCGTATACGCATCGTATAGTTCAATACGATGCGTATAGCGTACGAGGTACTTTCTGCAACTAGTCAACATCACATCGCTATACGCTCCGTATAGATCTATACGTGGCGTATAGCGATGTGATGGTTGACTAGTAGCAGAAAGTACCTCGTACGCTATACGCATCGTATTGACCTATACGATGCGTATACGAGGTTTGAATGACCAGGTTGTACGAGGATGTCAGGCATGGGAAATTGTGAAGGGCTATACGCATCGTATTGCCCTATACGATGCGTATATGGCCAAGTCCATTTAGCAATTCCCGTGTGTGGTTAGTAGTCCCCAAAAATAATCAAAGGGTGGGTGGGCTAATCAAAAAAACAGTTCAAGCATTTATAATATCCAAAATTGTTTAGTTTAAAAAAGTTCGATAACTACACCAATAATATTAATATATTTTTTCTTCTGCCCTTCAAAAAAAAAAAACTACACCAATAATAAATTCTGTATTCATCAAGTTTTATGCAATTTTATGAGAATTGATAGGTTTACGACATCAAATTGTGTCGTAAATGTGTCACAAGCCATGAAATATGACACAATTATGATAAAATAGTCGTGTCAAAAAAACCAACGTCTGATTGGAAATGCATTTGCGACATAATTCTGACGCAAATTGTGACACATTTGTGACAAAATTCCTTGTTGCAAATTTTCGACGCTTTTCCGACACATTTTGACAATTTATTTAGTAATTATAAATATGGTATTAATTATTTAAAAAAAACTTTTAATTATAAATATGGTATTGGTATTTTAGTTAATTAATTTCAGTTTAAAAAACTTTATGACCCAAAATTTTACGTCACAAATTTACATAGCAAATCCATCCATTTTTTAGTAGTGAATGGTGCATCAATTGGTAAAAGATAAAGGTAATTATAAATATACGATTGTATGAAAATTCAAAAGTAAGGAAGTCATGTACAATAATATATATAAATACGTAATTTTTTTTTATTATTATAATTATGTATATTAGGAAGCATTCAAATAATAACTAGTTTTTTATATGATAATCATAATAACCACTTTCAAACAAATCAAATAATTTATACATTGTTTTTTTTTCTTTTAATTATTAAAAGAGTATTTAAGTATAATATATATATGAATTATTTTTTTTATTATAAATGTCACAAGCTGAGCTTAAATTTTAGAAGTAGAGCTCGAAACGAGACGAGTTTGAGCAAAAGTTTACTCAAATTAGGCGAGCTCGAGCTCAACTCAACTCAATCATACTCCTAACTAGGATTCAACGCCTAAAGGAGTTGAATTATAAGATGTAAATATAAATAACTAACCAGCAATCCACGAGTACTTTATCGTAGATAAGGAGAAGTGTCGAAGCATGAGACGTCCCGTCTTGCTTTCGAACATAGTTATTGGACAAGGCTGTCATGCCATATACCTTCTTAGAATCTCCATGTTCATCCTTTACTATGGTTGATGTGAGAACCGAGTAACTAGCCAGAAATCGAAGAATCCGTTCAAGTAACATCGGGGTTTCGTGGGTTTGTCTAGGAAGACTAGAAGCAAGATCAAAACAAGAGAAGTGACGAGCAGGAGTCTTTGCCATGATCTCAAAGAGATGAGTTCGATAGCGGTTTTGATGACCATAGGAAGAACTATTCCCCCGTTTATTTGATTCACTCTAAGTAGAGCTTCCTCTTCTTCACTCATCTTGTAATGTTCTTGTGATGAGTCCATGATTGAATCAAATGGTGGATGTCTAATGATGAATAAACCTTAGTTTTGAATGATATTATATAGACCACTACACACAAACACAAGAAGTTGGGTGACTTGTGAGAGGTGGGCCATCTACAAGATGGGCCAAGACTCACCAACCACTCGCATAGTGTTTGATTTAGAATATATATTTAAATAAAGTGTTCTTTACATGGTTTAATCATTTTAGTCATTTTCAGCTAAAAAAAAATTTAGTCTTTTCGTCTCTGATTTTTTAAAAGTTAGTCATTTTCATTCACCTGACTAACTACGTCTACATTTTAACGTTAAATCAAGGGCAATTTGGTCATTTCAAAAATCATTCTTGAATGTCATAAAAAGTAGAAAGCAGTTAAAAAGACCAAATTATCCCTGGTTTAACGTTAAAATATAGACGGAATTAGTTAGTAGATGAAAACGAATAGATTTTGAAAACTCATTGACGAAAAAGCTATAAAAAAGTTTTTGAATTAAAGTGGCTAAGATGGTCAAATTACATGAACGGAAAAGACACTCTATATTTTTTAATGTAGGTTTTTAGAGGTGATTGTCAAACCATGAGTTGATACACTCGATCAAATGATTTATTTTATACTAGCACAAAAAAAGACGTGTTAGGTTGATATATAATATATAGGATAATAAATACAACTAGGATGATTATGATTTGGTTTAAATTGATAAAACCATTTAAAGGGTGATCGATTGATCGGTTTGGTGTTGCAATTGTTTCTTTTAATTTTCAGTCGTTTGTTTATAAAAGTTCAAACAAGGTTGGTTATAAGAATCTCAAACCAAAACATTAATAATTTGGTTTTAGAACCGGTCCATGGTAGATTGTTAAACAAGTTTATTCCACCAAATAAATTGTTTTGTATTACAAGACAAAAAGATGTGTTAGCTTGATAATATGACAAACCAACTTGTTTAATATACCTTTATCCAATATAAATATAGGGAAGGGTTCAAAAAATAATAAACTTTTTATTTGATAACCACTATCAAACAAAATAAATTATTTTTTCTTTTAATTGTTAAAATATAGAGTCCTTCCACTTCAGATCCTCGTTACACGTCTATTACATTCAGTATATAGTTAAATATTCTTGAAGAATTCCATGATCCAAAAGATTGAAACCCCGCAAACAATTTTCATGGAAGTGAATCCAGCCTCTTTGGCCAAGACGTTGTATTCTTTTGCGGTTCGTTCTTTGCCACCAGGGTTAGCAATCAGCATTATCATATCACCACCAATGGCAGTCTTTGAAGCTTCATCATTACAACTAACATCACTTTCATCGTTAGGAAGGATGGCTTCCACCACCACCACCTTACCGCACTCCGGTAATGCCGCCCAACAATTCTTTAGAAGCTTGATGCAATAACTATCACCCCAATCATGAAGTATCCACTAAAAGAAAAAAAGAACCAGTGTAGTTATTTTAACATAAAAAATTATATTTAAAAAATGGTCATATTAAAAAGGTTGATGCACCAACCTTCATGAAAATAACATCTCCTTTAGGAACAATTTGGAACATATCTCCTCCCACATGCTCCACTCCTGGTCAAGAACATTAAGCAACTATCATCGGTGTCTTGGTCCATTGTAGAGGTGATAAAATAGACCGATTCGTGTAAAACATGTAATTTTTAAGAAGCGTCAAAACTAGGTAGGTTGGGCATACACAAACACCGTTTTACCCATTTTTCGATACTTATAAACAACTAACATGTTAAATTTGATTATAAAAACTTTATTATTTAGCTATCATCTAATGTTTTCCAATAAAACTATTTAGAAGATTTATGAAATTTTAATACACTTCTAATGATCCATTTCATCTTTTAGTTAGTTCTTTAATTTAACCAACTATAAAGCATAACTGCATCAATCCACATAATGATGGTATGATCCAAAGATAACAATTCCAAAGAATATGTATTTGAGAAATTATATACCTTTGTAAGGAGGTGCATCCTTAATAACATGGGGTAGGTCAAAGTTGATTCCCTTAATATTAGGGTACATGGAAACAATAAGCTCAAGATTAGCCCCTAAACCACCACCTACATCCACTAATTCTTTGACCCCTTCAAATCCTTTATACTTTTCAAGAATTATCTTCATCACTATTCTTGTGTTGTCATACATGCACTTGTTGAATACCTCATTGTATCTATTGTCTTTTGTAGGATACTCAAATGCATTCACCCCATGAGCCTTATCAAATGGGGTCACTCCATCAACAACTGAATCTTTCAGGTGATACCTGCCAAAAAGAATATAATATTAATCATTAATCTCGACTTATAAATGAGAAACTTGTTCAATTTGAAACTATTTCATTGATTGGGTTAAATAGGTAAAATATTTATAAAAATAGCTTTAAAAGAAACATATCAAACAACTTAAAAGTTATCAAGTATATACTAATACTATTTACGACCTATTGAAATTGTTTTATATAAAACAAAGTTAATACAAGTAAAATAACATATATTATCTAGACAAGTATATGTATATTCAAAATATCGGCTCGGCAAAACAAACTCGACTTATGTTAGAGCTTATTTAATAAATGAGCTCCACCTCAAGTTTAACTACGTTTTACAAGCCTAGATGAGCCTAATATTTGTATAAGTTTTTTAATATATTAAATATATATTTATATAATAATCACTATTACATATAAACTTATGATAAGAAATAATTAATTATAATATAATATGTTATATAAAAAACTTTTACAAGCAAACTATGAGCTTAAAAACTATTTACGAGTCGAGCTCGCGCTTTAGAAACAGAGCTCGAGAGAATCTGAGTTCGAACTCAAGTTCATTTAAGTTAAACGAGCTGAACTTATATTGGAGCTTAGAGCTCATGCCATCTTGACTATGAATAGAGATTTAAACAAGCAGAGTCGCTCGTGTGCTACTCGAGATCGGATCGGTAAAAGTTTGAATTAAGCCGAGCTTAAACTAGACCGAACTTATATTGGAGAGCTTATTTAAGAAACTAACTCAAGCCCGAGCTTCAGATATCGAGCTTGACTTAGCTTTCGAGTCTAAACGAGTCTATTGTTTATATAATTTTTTAATATACTAAATATATATTTACATAATAAATACTATTAAGTATAAAATTATGACAAACTTTTCATATATAATAGAATTAAATACACGGATGACCCTTTGGTTTACACGGATGTCACTTATCGCCCTATTAAAAATTACATGTTTTGTCTAATAGTTTGTCAAAAGGTAACACATATAGTCTCTGAAATGGATGCCTACTAAACTATCTTTAACAGACATCCACTTCAGTGACTATTTGTGTTACTTTTTGACAAACTATAGGACTAAACCAGTGATTTCTGATTTCTAGGAGTTATAAGGGAAATCCGTGTAATTAATTCTATATAATATGATATGTTACATATAAAAATTATAGATAGATAAATAGTTATAAATTTGTATAAATAACATAGTTAAATAAATAACAAAGGAGTCAGCCTTAAAAACTACTCACGAGCGAACTCGAGCTTTAGAAATAGAGTTCGAAACAAACCGAATTTAAACTTAAATTCTCTTAAGTTAAACTAGTCGGGCTCGGCTCGACCAGGCTCGTTTACACCCCTAACTAAGATTCACGTTGTAAGATAGCTATATATAAGATGTAAGTATAAATAACTAACCAACAATCAACGAGTACTTTATCATAGAGAAGGAGAAGCGTTGAAGCATGGGACGTTCCATCTTGCTTTCGGACATAATTATTGGACAAGGCTGTCATGCCATATACCTTCTTAGAATCTCCATGTTCATCCTTTACTATGGTCGATGTGAGAACCGAGTAACTATCCAGAAATCGTAGAATCCGCTCAAGTAACTTCGGGGTCTCCTCGGTTTGTCTAGGAAGACTAGAAGCAAGATCAAAACAAGAGAAGTGACGAGCAGGAGTCTTTGCCATGATCTCAAAGAGATCGAGTTCGATAGCGGTTTTAATGACCATAGGAAGACCTATTGCCCCGTTTATTTGATTCACTCTAATTAGCGCTTCCTCTTCTTCACTCATCTTGTAATGTTCTTGTGATGAGTCCATGATTGAATCAAATGGTGGATGTCTAATGGTGAACCTTAGTTTTGAATGATATTATATAGACCACTACACACAAATCCAACGTTTGGTTGACTTTTGAGAGGTCCACCATCTTGCATTCAACTAACACTCCCTTTATAATTAGTATTTTCAGTACTGGTACGATACCATTTAGAGATGAACATTTTCTAATGAATACCTGTATCGTACTGATAAGTTCGGTACCAACATCGGTACCCACTTTTTTTATAAATTCGATACCAGTATTTTCGATATCGGTCTCGTCCCTGCTTTCTCATATCAAATATTAATGGTTACGTTATTAGGGAATGTATTATTCCTTGTTGCTAGAACTTCATTATTGGAATGGGCCATGTCTCACCAACTACCCACATCTAATAATCAATTATTTAATTTTGAAGTTATCTTTTAATGTGCTTTTACACATAGATTACCAAACAAAGTTGTGTGACTTATCAATATTCCACCAAATAAATTATTTTGTATTACAAGAGATAAAGATATGTATTAGTTTGACAATATGACAAATCAACTTTTTAACAGTAAAAGTTCACGTAATTTACGCATCTCCAAATAAGATTATTCGTAAGATGTAAGTTGTTGGACAACCTAGAGACGGTTAGGACAAAATTTGGTTGGTTTACAATATGCCAACTTCATTTTTCTTGTTTTGAAACGATATTGTTAATCAGTTATTAAATATGATTAGTGAAAGCATAACACCTAATTAGTGCATACTAAATCCCGCTATTCAGGTGAGGAGTTCTTTGTGTTGGTTATTCCTGTTTCAACGATTAGTTATTATAAATTACGCATCCAACAATGTAAGTGTTTTTTTTATAAAACAATTTAGGAAGATGGCGATAAACAATAACCAAAGTTACTCATATTTAGATGACGAAATAAATTTGTGACATTTTTTTTTCTTTCTATTTTTGTTATGACCATATCCAAGTGTGGTGACATGATAAAATGATGGATGCTGAGTGGTTAATAAAGTTGGTGGGAGGGAAGGAGTCGTGGTTTTGGTTGGGACGGAGTTTTAGAGTTTCTACTTTTCCGTAACTTGGACTTTAATTAGATTTTTAATATTTAATAGTTAATTTAATTATATAATTAAGATGATATAATTAGGAAAAATATCAAATGTGAACCAACTTTAAACATGTAAACCAAAAACTTAAATCTTGACCACATATTTGTTATAGTTAATAGTATGTTTGACTTTTGCCAATGTATGACTAGCTCATTTGATAGAGACTCTTGTCTTTTAAATGAGAGCTTCTGGGTTCAAATCCATAATGGAGTGAAGTATTTGGTGTAATTTAGGAGTACCATAGATCTGTCGTTAAAAAAAATATGTTTGACTTTTGGGGAGTTGATTAAAATAAGATGAAAATAAATGTGTGGTTAAAATTTGATTTTTTGGTTTACAAGTTCACAATTGATCCTTACCCGATACAAGTATACTATATAAAAATATAATATATGAGATATGCTTGCGTATTTAGCCTCTGATGTTTACACCAGTTAGTTTTTAATAGAAAGTTAGCCCATGTGTCATCCGTGTGACTTACCATTGCAAACTTAACCCTAAAAATGAGTTAAAATCAGTAAAAATACTAACTTTTACTGATTTTTATTGATTTTAATTCATTTTTAAGATTAAGTTTACAATCGTAAGTCACGTAAATGACACATGAGCTAACTTTCCGTTAAAAATTAACTCGTGTTAACATCATGAGCTAAATGTGTAACCATCTCTAAAAAATTTGGGATAAATTTATAATTTTATTCCTAAAAAATTTATGCCTTCCTTTTTTTCTTCACGTCCACCGGCCCAGAATCTGATTCAATTTACAGCCCAACACATATTATTTTTGCCGAAGTCCACGTGAGAGCCCAGCCTAAAATTCCAATCCATGTTTTTATTTGCGTGGTCACGAACCACCTGTTTGCAAAATTGAAATATACCAATGGATTAAATTAACTAATTTACTCATTTAAGTTCATTTAACTTAAGTCTAATTATTATTTAATCATTTTATCATTTATTCCACACAATTTTTATTATTTTTAACTTATTATATATCAAAACCTATAAAATATAAATTTCATTTATAATATAACTAGGATTAAAAACATTTAATTATATACAATTAACGAGTGTAAATTAACCACTCATCATATGTTGGTGTAAATATTTTCAAATTAGAGTCAAAGGTATTTTCAAGTCTTAGGAAATGTCTTTAATAATCAAAAAGAATTTCCTGATCTTGTAAGTTGTAAGTTTTATATTTCTTAATTGTTTGATTTTTTTAAATTTTAACCTTTTCTATTTATTTTATTTTTTAGATGTGGTAAGAGACGACAGTTGCTACAAAAACAGATACCGGCAACTTACTCAAGAACATGATGCCGCATCTTTTTAGAAAATTAAGTATTCCTTAAAGACGTTATTAGATTTGGTAGGTTAAATTTTGACTAGTTTAATATATTTAAGTATATTTTTTTAATAGGTTCTAGTAGAAACAGCATTTTGACTAGTTTATATTTTAAAATTCCGGATTTAATGAATTTTTGTTAATTTTGTGATTTTTTACGGCTTTGGATTGTTAAAATTCTACGGTTTTAATAGATTTGGCATGTTAAATTTTGATTAGTTTAAATTCTGGTTTTGGAGCTGTAAATTGGTAATTTATTTTTTTAATGTTAAATATTCATTTGACACGATTTTGAAATGACGTCTAAAAGATAACAAATGGACAAATCTGAAGATTTTTTATGCGGATTTTATAACATTTGGCGTGGTTTTAAAAACCGCGTCTAAAAATAAATATATTTTTTACGCGGTGTAAAACAACGTCTGAAAATAAAAATCACCGCGACTAAAAATTGTTTTTCTACTAGTGCTATTTGATTGCAACACCAACTCTAAGTTTTTTCTACTCATTTAACAACTATCAAATTTATCATCTCTAGTTGAAGAACAAAGATAAATGCAACAAACGTACGGTGTGTTTTTGGTAATTATTATAAAAAGAAATTGCATATGAAGTCCTTTTAACTTCAGATCCTCGTTACAAGGCTACTGCATTCGATATATAGTTAAACATTCTTGTAGAATTCCATAATCCAAAATGTAGAAACCCTACAAACAATTTCCATAGAAGTGAATCCAGCCTCTTTAACCAAGATATTGTATTCTTGTGCGGTCCGCTCTTTGCCACCAGGGTTGGCAATTAACATTATCATATCACCACCGATGACGATCTTAGAAACTTCATCACTGCAACTAATATCACTTTCAGGGTCGGGAATGATAGCTTCCACCACCACCACCTTACCACCCTCGGGCAATGCCGCCCAACAATTCTTTAGAAGCTTGATGCAATAATCGTCACCCCAGTCATGAAGTATCCACTAAAAGAAAATAATCGTTGTAGTTATTTAACAGAAAAGATTACCGTTTAAACAACGATTATGTTTAAAAAAAGTTGATGTACCAACCTTCATGAAAATAACATCTCCTTTGGGAACACTTTGAAACATATCTCCTTCCACATGCTCCACTCCTAGTAAAAAAACATCAAGCAACAATCATTTGATTATTAAAAACTCAATTACACAAAATAACTTGATGACACTAAAATTATCAAAATGTTACGTGCATGAAATTAAATATATACCTGGATAAGGGGGTGCATCCTTAATGACATGGGGTAGGTCAAAGTTAATGCCCTTAATATTAGGGTACTTGGAAACAATAAGCTCAAGGTTAGCACCTAAACCACCACCTACATCCACCAATTCTTTGACCCCTTCAAATCCCTTGTACTTTTCAAGAATCATCTTCATCAATATCCTTGTGTTGTCATACATGCACTTGTTGAATACCTCATTGAATCTATTGTCTTTTGCAGGATACTCAAATGCATTCACCCCATGAGCCTTGTCAAATGGGATCCCTCCATCAACTACCGCATCTTTCAGGTGATACCTATCAAAAAGAAAATAATATGATGATTAATCTCGACTTGTTTATGAGAATTGGTTCAATTTGAAAACTATTTCATTGATTGATAAAGGGTTAAGGTAAAATATTTGTAAAATTAGTTATAAAAGAAACATATTAAACAATTTAAAAGTTATCAAAAAGTATTATAAAACTATTTACAACCTTACTAAAAATTGTTGTATCTAAAAGAATGTTAATACAATTAAAAAGTTTTTATTTTGACTCCACACACATTTTACCAAAGATGTTTGATCCGTCAGTTCTGTCACCTCCATTTTGAACTTCGATTAAAGGGTGTTTTTAGTGATTACATCCTTCAAAAACTTTTATCTAATATATATTTTACAGGTGTAAAAATATATTACATATACTAAGTATAGAAACAAACTCAAAATATGTAAAAATTAATATATAAATGGGTTTAAAAAATAAGTTAATTACTATTTAATGTAATTTAACTTTCATTTACTATTTTATTGAAATAAAAGTTACATAATTAAATTTCAAAGTTTCTTATAATAAAGGATAATTTAAAATAAATGTGTTTAATTAGTATAATTAGTATTTTCTTTAAATAAATATTATTATTAAAAGATAGAAAGTGCATTAAATAAGAGAGAAAGGCAGAAAAAAATGGTAAGAATGAATATGGTGACGACATGTGACAGTAAAAAACCTTTATTTATTATATAGTATAGATTGGTAATAACTTAGTTTTCCTAAATCATATTTGAGGCATTAATTACTGTTTAAAAAAGAAGCAAATGCTTGAAGGGATAACTCATGATAAAAAAAACTTGTTTAACATGTTACCCAATATGCTCATTTTACCATCATGACTAGGATAAACGAGTTGAGACATTCGTGAGCTATTTGAGATTTGGTCGGTAAAAGTTTCAATCAAATTATGAAAAAAACCAAAAATCCCGTTTTTACATCATACGTCAGCATGTTACATATGTAACATAGGATGTTACATACGTAAAATTTTGGTAAAAGAAAAAAAAACCACTTGACGCTTTTTGATTTTTTTTTCTTCTCTAAAAGTGATGAAATTAAATATAAAAGATATCACAAAAACCAAAAAAAAAAATACCTCTGTTTTAAACTGTTACATATAACACAAGGTTCTCAATTACTATTACTTATAAATTTGCATATAAAATTATGATAAAAATAACTAAATAATATATATTATGTATGTTGGGTTATGATCAAATGAGAACTCATAAATACTTGAGAACTCGCGAGAACTCGTTAAAAAATCAATTAAAACCATTTTTCTTTGTTTTAACTACCTTTATTATTAAAAAAACATAAAAAATGATTTACCTCTCCAATTAATTCATCTCTTCTTTATTAAAATTTAAACACAAATGTAAATGGTAATCACTTACACATGTGTAAGTGGTAAACTTACACACGTGTAGATTTTTTTAATAAATAAATACATGTAAATTTACATAAATAAATTCATTTTTTTATATTTTATTCTAATAATAAAGATAGTAAAAATAAAAAAAAATGTTTTGATTGGTTTTTTGACGAGTTCTCAAAGTATTTAAGAGTTCTTGAATGATGCATTTCCTATGTTATATATATACAAATTATAATTAATTAATTATAAATGTATATAAATAAAATAATTAATAAATAACTAACCAACAATCAACCAATACTTTATCGTAGATAAGGAGAAGCGATGAGGCATGAGACGTCCCGTCTTGATTTCGAACAAAATAATTAGAAACCGCTGTCATTTCATATAGCTTCTTAGAATCTCCATGTTCATCCTTCACTATAGTTGATGAGAGAACCGAGTGAGTAGCAAGAAACCGAAGAATCCGTTCGATTAACACCGGGGTTTCGTGGGTTTGTCTCGGAAGACTTGAAGCAAGATCAAAACAAGAAAACCGACCACCCGGAACCTTTGCCATGACCTCGAAGAGATCGAGTTCGATTGCGGTTTTAATGACCATAGGAAGAACTATTCCCTCGTTTATTTGATTCACTCTAAGTAGAGCTTCCTCTTGTTCAGACATCTTGTAATTTTCTTGTGATGAGTCCATGGTTAATGAACCGAATGGATCCCTCGTTTTTTGGTGAAGGTTAGTTTTGAATGATAGTATATATACTACTAAACACACCAACGGTTAACTTGTGATTTTTTGTAGTAGGGGCCCAAACACTATAACTAATATTAAATAAATTTAGTGGGTCGAAATCAATATTTCGGAGCAAAAAAGTGGGAAAACTAAATTTTTTGTGGATTTGTGAAACAGATTTGGCTTTTGATCTGAATTTTAGGGGCCCAAACAATATAGCTAATAAGAATTAAATTTAGTAAGCCGAAATCAATACTTTTTATGCAAAACTTAGGGGGAGGCTGAGCCTTCTCTGACCCCTATTAAATTCTTCCACTGTCCGTATTAGATACCATTGAGATAAATGTCATTTTGCTCTATGACGTGTCAAAATTTATTTTGTTATTTTAAGTCATATTAATAAATAATTTATTAAATATAACTAGTTTATTTGAAAATCTACATTTTTTTTTGAAAAATAAATTTCTTAATTCATGTTAGTAGTGGGACTTAAACTCATGATTTTATCAAACCTTAGTGTTTCTAGAGGATTTTTCTCTATCATTGGGCCACTAACCCTAATGGTACTACTATCCATTTAATGATGTAAGTTTTTTTTATGAAATAATCAAGGAAATAAACAATAACCAAGGTTAGGTATTGAATTATAAATTGTTACATTTGTTATTTTTGTTGTGACATATTTCCTAGTGTGGTTGATATTATGGTGGTAGGACGATAGACCCTCATGACCACGAAGGGAAAGGTAACACTTGCACGTGACCATAGTTTTATCAACACAATAGCTTAAAATCTTGTATATTATATGAATTGAATAAATATAATATAATAAAAAATTTATTTTTTAAAAACTCGTGTTTTACACGGGTTAAATAAACACGTGAAATACGATATAATCTGTTAACACAAAAAATGTCAGGACATTTATTAATATAAAGATTAGTATTTTCTTTAAAAATATAGTATTATTAAAAGATAGAAGTATATTGAATAAAAGAGACATGCGTGAAAAAAAATTATAAGAATAAATATAGAAACGACACGTGACATAAAAAACTTTTATATATTATATAGTATAAATTGTCTTTATTAAAAGCATTTTATGTTTGAGAATAGTGGAATATAAAGTGTATTTGTAATCTAATTTTTCACTTTTATATCGATTTTTTTTTAAATATCCTCTAAAACCTATATCTAAATTTCACCTTTTGTTTATTTTATGAGACTTAAATCTATACTACTTACGTTGGTAAACATTAGTGTCACTAATATTTGTGTCATATAGTGAGTGATATGGTGACTATATGAAGTAATCTAATAATGTGTTTGGTTCAGGTAATTTCTTTTTAAAGAAATTAGAATTTGTCAAAAAATTAAAGTTAGAAAGAATTGAATTTAGAATTGAATTGAATGGCCATTTAGAATGTATGAAGGAAATGCAATCTATTATTTTTTTTATTAATTTTTAATTTATAATTCATTTAGATCACAAAACAATAATGAAATTATTATAATCTATCATGCACCACCGTCACCGCCCCCTCCATCACAACCCATCAACGGGCGTGATAGTGGAGGGGGTAACGACATTGGCATAACATGAATTAGATCGACAACGAGGAGTGGTTGGAGATTTCAATTCCTATGGTTGAATTCCATCACAATTTAGAAAGAATATTTAATTCTTTTGCATGAAATAATCTAATATGTGTCGGTCTATTCCATTTTCATCCATGTTGTCCTTTGAATTCAAATTCCAATTTTAGCGGGTTCTACAAATCAAACACGTTGAGAAATATTATTAAAATTTCAGTTTCATCAAATTCTTGAATTATGTAGAGTAGACATACCCTACTAGTTAAAATGACTACTTATATATAGACTAAACCAAAGAAAAAAAGAGAGGCCAAAAGAATTAGAAAAAGACCAACAGAAAAAAAGGGTATTACTTTTTACGTGGAAGTTTTAAATATAAAGGAGTTATTTTGTATGAAGAGTATGAAAGAATATCAGCGTGTCGAGTGTTCTTTTGAATTTTTAGTAGGAGAGATTTTTGTCATTCTACAGTGTTAGTATTTATACATACATGATTAAAAATGTGTGATTATAATATGCGTCATATTACATTCAAATTAATGCGTGATTAAAAGAACCGTGACAAATCTATTAATTACGTTATATGTAATTCAATTAATTAATTGCCATCAGGCCTTTTGTCTGGTGGTAAGGGGTTTTGTCATAAATCTTTCCTTTCGTGAATATCTCAGGTTTAATTCTCACAAGGTCCACTTCATAATTTCAGGAACATCCTCTGTGACAGGAGTTGAACTCTGGGCTAGGAGGGGTTAGCGATATCTTAACCGACATTCCGTTCTAAAAAATATGTAATTCAATTAATTAATGCGTCATATCTGAATTCATATGTATTATGTGATTAATCAGGGTGAAGGGAGTGGTACCCATGAAACCATCTCATTTTACCCAATTAAAATTTGTCATGTCATTTTTACTCTCTTGAACCATCTCCCCCTAAGAGTAACGTGTGGAAGTAATAAGCCTTTGAATTTCTTTTCTTATTGTTTATTGGATAAAAAAGAGAGCCCACACATGATTCCAACCTTTTACCATACATGCTTTCATAGGTTGAAACGGATATTACTACCCGTTTAGAAAAGCCCACACGATACCCTCACCACTTGCAGCGGTGTAACTCTTGCAACCAGTGACCATTCCGTCATCCCTCAATGTGAATTCATATGTATTATGTCATCTATTAATCAATTAATGCGTTGAATTCATATGTATTTATTGATTGAATTAAATGCGTGATAGTTTCATATGATTGAATTAAATGTGTGATATGTATTAATTGATTGAATTGCATTCAATTGATTGAACTAGATTCAATTAATTAATTAATTAATTAATACACATTAAATTGTTTAATTTCATTAAACGTGAATTAAAAAATTGATGAATTTCATTGATAAATTTAATTAAACGCATGTCCCTTCCTGATTTCGATATTAGCGGTTTCTCAAATAAGGACACCGCCCCCCTTAAAGCCTAACATGCTTTGACGAATGCCTTATTTAGCAGAATCGTCCAGAATTTGTGAGTAAAGTTTGATTTATCATCTCGCCAAAAAGCGGTGTTTGAATGTCTCTGGGCTCCTCGGACTCAAGATTTTCTAACAGTTATCCCCATTGAAGGACTGGGCCAGCATATGTCGGCTGTGGAGTACCGGGCTATCATCAAGTATCGGCTAATGACCCCCTTGTTTCCGACTGATGAGCCCTGCCCAGTTTTCCGCAAGGCTTGTTTGGGTTCTTTTTGTAACGAACCAAAATCCGGGTTTCGTTTTCAAATAAATAAATAAATATTCTAATAAATATTATGGTGAAAATAATATTTTAGAAATAAGTGAAAATAAGTAGGTTTCAAGTTAGTAATGGGGTTATATTAGTTTTTAACTAATTATAGAATGAAAATGGATGAAATGGAAAATGAGGGGCTAAACTTGTAAATATGACAAATCTGCCATATTTGACTTGGTGAAGTCAAAATTGGGTCATTTGTGTGTGTGTTGGTCGATGTTTGAAAGAGAGAAAAGGGATAAAAGAGGAGTTGGAGCTAAATCATGCAATTGAGGCTTGTTTTGTGAAGGTTTTGGCTCACACAACACCTTCATAACATCAAGTAAGTGATTCTCTTCCTCTTGATTCCACCATGTATGTGTTCTTGGTGGGTTTTAGGTGAAACCCGAAATTTTGTATGCATGTGATGAAATGGTGTTAGATTATTAATAATCTAGCTAAGCTAAAGTTAAAGAATGATGGTTAACATCCTAGAACCCTTTAATTTTGATTATGAGAAGTTAGGGTTCATATGGTGAAAATTGGGGGTGTTTGGATCATAATGCTAGAATGTTGAATTATTGATGATTAGGTGTTTTTATGATGTTAGACACATAAACAAACCCCAAATTAACTTAAAGAACTAATTTGATGAAAAATTAGTGTCAAGGTATTGGAAGGAGAATTCAAGAGGTTGAGTTCTTGGTTTTAAGGGGGTGTTTGGATGTGGGAATAACCCAAACGGGTCATTTTGGGTGGAAATGGAAATTGGGTTGTGAACTCAGTTTTAAAGTGATTTCTATGTGTGTTAAGATTACTGAACTAGGTGTATATGTTTAGGTAATCAAATTTCTAAACTAGAAGGAGGTGCGGGATCTTCAAATCCGCAAGGTAAGTGCCTTTGCACTTACTTAGTAATGTGATATGTGATGTATGTGTTATGTTGTGCATAGTATGAATGATACATGAATTGATTATGCATAAGTGTATGTATGAATGTGATATGGTTATAATACTATATCTAATATGCGGAGGTTATGATCAAAGAATCATAATGGAAAAGGGGAGGTTATGATCAAAGAATCATAATGGAAAAGTGGAGGTTATGATCAAAGAATCATAATGGAAAAGGGGAGGTTATGGTCAAAGAACCATAATGGAAATGTGGTAAGATCTTGGTCTATGTACCAAGATGAAAAATAGAAAGAAAGTTATGACCTTTGTGTCATAAATGAAATGATAATGTAAAGAGTAAATGAAACTTGTAGGTGAAATACAAGTGGTATGCAATCAAACATCAATTTGAATGTTAACGGGTCAAAAGGTTTAAATGGGTGAAAATGACCGTAGTCGCTAATTCGATAAGATGATATGCACTATTAAATGTTGTGAAGATGGTATGTTAAGTAAAGAATGGAACTTGCAAGGTGTAATGCAAGTGTTTGCACCCAAATGCATCTTTGGGCGCAAACGGGTCAAAATGAGTGAATGGGTGAAATAAGTAGAAATTACTTATTGTTATGATATATATCTCATTACTAATGGTGATATGTTTATGTGGTTGTAGGAAAAGCTCCGAAGTAGTCCAAGTCAAGTCCAAGGTGATCGCGGGTTCTCGTATATGTTTTTAGGTGCAAATGTTTGAAGTAATTTGACTTTCCCGTAAAGGATGTAAATTTTGAATCTAGGAATCATGTTTTTGGTGTTAAATTGGTGGTATAAGTGTGTGTTTAAATGCCCAAGTGTTTGGGATTTTATGTTTAGATGTATTGGTGAAAAAGGTTGGAAAAATGGTTAAGTGTGAAAACTGCTGAAAATGAAACTTTCTGGAATTTTGACTCCCTCGCGTATCGCGAGGGATGGAGCATGTTTCCTCGCGCTACGCGAGAGGTAAAAAAAAAAAAAATTTCCTGGGTTAAGACTTCCGCGCGTTAAAGTTTTGTTCTTTTAAAAAGTGGTGTGTTTCAACTTGGTATCAGAGCAATGGTTTGAGGGATTTGGTGTGGGTGGCACCAAACTCAAACCGGATGCTCTTGATATGGGGGGGGGATGATACGAGAATCCAAGAAGGACTTGACTAAGACTCGGAGCTTTCGGAAATGAAAGGTTAGTAATGATTTAATAAGTGATTATGTATATATGTTGTAAATGCATATGATTGATTGAATGACAAAGTGTTATGTGTGCCGAAACTTGTCTTGTGAATTGTTATATGCATATGATAATTACACTTGGGCATAACGTATTATTAAACATGTCTGGCCAATATGATTAATAAGACGAGATGTGCAAGAGCTTTTATGATAACCATATGACAATGAACATTTGCAAGGATTAGGTGAAGGTGATCGTATATGTATGTGTATAAGTAGGTAAATATACATATATATACCCTAGGTGATTTGAAGGTATATGAATGTTAAGGTGTTTTTGGCACTATTTCTCAGTTAAGAGATGACGGACGAGGGTGACCACCATGAAAATGTTGATGTGAACGAAAAACCGTTGGATCCAAGGATCCCAGATATGATAAAGGAAGAAGTGGCCAAGGCCTTTGAGCAAGCCACAAATCTGTTGATGGAAGAAATGAGGGGGACTATTAAACTCTCTCTCGAGGAGATCATGAAAGAGAAAGATAAGGAACCTCGGGGTTGTACACTGAAGGATTTCATGGTGATCAAGCCCAAGGAATATAACGGGCAAGTGGACCCGATTCTGAGCCACAGGTGGGTGGTAGACATGGAGTCAAATTTTGAGACGACAAGGTGTAAGCCCGAGGATAGAGTGATGTTTAGCGTGCCACTTTTGATTGGGCGGGCTAAGGAGTGGCTGCTAAATCTCCGAAAGGAGAGGGGTGAAAGAGGGGTGACCTCCATGTCATGGGAGGAGTTTAAAGCGGCATTCCTAAAGTACCATTGCCCACAGGCCGCTATTGACAGGATGACCGAGGAGTTTCTCCTCATGAGGCAGACGACAGAGACTATTGATGAATTAGCTGGGACTTTCTTCGATCGGGCCAAGTTCTGTCCAGATGTGGTGTCGACCGAGAAAGCCAAGATTGACAGGTTCTATGCTATGCTGACGGTGGAGTTCAGGGATAGCATATCTCCATCCTCATTTACCACACTTGTAGACTTAATAAACAGGTGTCGGGAAAGAGAGGTGGAGTTGAGGAGGCAAGAAGCTAGGGGAGAAAAGAGGAAACGTGAAATAGTGTATCAAGTGGTGAGTAAGATAAAGGGCGGGAGCCCTAGTAAGAAGCAGTTCATCAAGCCTTCATCGCGGGGGTGCAAAATTTGTGGAAAGGAGCACATTGGGGAGTGCCGAAAGGGATCTCAAAACTGCTATAAATGTGGAAAACCGGGGCATTTTGCTCATCAGTGTTCAAGCCAAGTGCATATATGCTACAATTGTTATAAACCCGGGCACAATAGGGCGGAATGTCCCGAGTTAAAGCAAGGTGGAAGTGGAAAGAAAGTGGAGACGCCAAAGCCAAAAGGAAGAGCCTTCCACATTTCGGCGGAAGAGGCAAAGAACAACTCGGAGGTGGTGTCAGGTACATTCAAGATTAACTCATTACCTGCACTAGTTCTATTTGATTCGGGGGCTAGCCGTTCTTTTGTTTCCTTGAAAATTGTTAAGCATTCCTCTTTTGTAAGTAGCAAGTTATATGAACCCTTAGAAATCGAAGCGGCTAATGATAAGAGTTTCCTTGTCTTTGACATTTTTAGAGATTGTAAGTTGAGAGCGGGGGGCGAAACTTTTCTTTATTGATTTGATTCCTATGGCTATGGGAGATTTTGATGTTATTGTGGGGATGGATTGGTTGTCAAAGAATAAGGCGAGTATTTTATGTGGACCGAAGGCGATCCAACTTGTTTCCCCGTCGGGAGAGTCCATCTACATAGAAGGTGATAAAAAGGGTAAAGTAAGGTTGTGCACTTATGTGAAGGCGACCAAGTACATGGCGCGTGGGTGCAAGGCGTTCATGGCTTGTGTCGCGGATGTGAATGAAAGAGTAAAGGAGGTTCACGATGTACCGGTCGTGAACCAATTCGTAGATGTGTTTCCTGACGAGTTACCGGGGATTCCGCCGGATAGGGAATTAGAGTTTGGAATTGATTTGATACCGGGTGCTAAGCCGGTAGCTAAAGCGCCTTATAGATTGGCACCGCCAGAAATGAAAGAACTCATGGAGCAATTACAAGAGTTACTTGACAAAGGTTTCATACGCCCAAGTGTTTCACCTTGGGGTGCGCCCGTTCTCTTCGTCAAAAAGAAGGATGGGAGCATGAGAATGTGTATGGATTACCGAGAGTTGAACAAGTTGACAGTGAAGAATAGGTACCCATTGCCTAGGATTGACGATCTTTTCGACCAATTGCAAGGGGTGTCATGGTTTTCTAAGATTGACATGAAGTCCGGGTATCATCAGTTGAAAGTGAAGGAAGAGGATGTTCATAAGACAGCTTTTCGCACTCGTTACGGTCACTATGAGTTTACGGTTATGCCTTTCGGTTTGACCAACGCACCTGCGGTTTTCATGGATCTCATGAACCGGGTGTGTAGACCGTTCCTTGATCGTTCGGTCATTGTGTTTATTGACGATCTTCTCATCTATTCAAGGAGCGAGGGTGATCACGCTTGTCATTTGCGTGAGATTCTTGAAGTCTTGCAAAAGGAGAAGCTTTATGCTAAATTCTCCAAGTGCGCATTTTGGATGCGCGAGATCCAATTCTTGGGTCATGTGATTAATGAAAGAGGAATTACCGTTGACCCATCCAAGATTATGGCGGTTAAAGAATGGTCATCACCGAAGACGCCTTCGGAGATTAGAAGTTTCTTGGGGTTAGCGGGTTATTATCGGAGGTTCATCGAAAACTTCTCTCAGATTGCTTTGCCGATGACGAAGTTGACTCGTAAGGAGACAAAATTTGTTTGGAGTCCCGAGCAAGAATCTGCCTTTCAACTCTTGAAAGAAAAGTTGACTAAGGCGCCTGTTTTATCCTTGCCGGACGGGACCGAGGATTTTGTTGTTTATTCGGATGCCTCGCATTCGGGGTTGGGGTGTGTTTTGATGCAAAGGGGAAAGTGATTGCCTATGCATCTAGGCAATTAAAGACTCACGAGGTGAATTACCCAACCCATGATTTAGAGCTTGCAGCCGTGGTTTTCGCGCTCAAGATTTGGAGGCATTATTTGTATGGTGCTAAGTGTACGATCTACACGGATCACAAAAGTCTCAAATATTTCTTTGACCAAAAGGACCTCAATATGAGGCAAAGACGGTGGCTTGAATTGGTTAAGGATTATGATTGTGAGATACTTTATCATCCGGGTAAAGCGAATGTTGTGGCGGATGCGCTTAGTAGAAAGTCAAGTCATTCACCTATCAATGTGAAATCATTTAAGATGACAATTTCATCATCTCTTATTGATGAAATCCGGGAGGCCAAAGTGTTAGCACTTGGTGGCGACTTGAAGAAAGAACGGATGATTTCTTATGTTGATAAGTTTGGTGAAAATAGCATGGGTTTGAAGACATGCTTTGATAGAATTTGGATACCTAGGTTGTCAAGTGTCTTGACAACTATTCTTGACGAGGCGCATAAATCCAAATATTCTATCCATCCGGGGGCCACAAAGATGTTTTATGATTTGAGGTGTCATTTTTGGTGGCCGGGTATGAGGCGTGATATTGTTAAGTATGTGGAGAGGTGTCTCACATGTTTAAGGGTTAAGGCGGAGCATCAAAAGCCGTATGGAAAGCTTCAACCGCTCGAAATACCGCTTTGGAAGTGGGAAAATGTAACCATGGATTTGATCACTAAACTACCAAAGACTCGAAAAGGTTATGATGCGATATGGGTAGTAGTGGATCGGTTGACAAAGAGTGCACATTTCCTCCCAATAAAGGAAACGTACTCGTCGGATAGACTAGCGGAAATCTATGTGAAAGAAATTGTGTCACGCCATGGGGTGCCGGTGTCAATTATTTCGGACCGGGATACGAGATTCACTTCTCGTTTTTGGAAGAAATTCCATGAGGATATGGGGACAAGGTTGAACCTTAGCACCGCTTATCATCCGCAAACGGATGGGCAAAGCGAGCGTACGATTCAAACGCTCGAGGATATGTTACGCGCGTGTGCTTTGGATTTTGGGGGTAGTTGGGACGACCATTTACCGTTGGCGGAATTTGCATACAATAATAGTTACCATTCTAGCATTGGTATGCCGCCTTTTGAGGCATTGTATGGAAGGAAATGTAGAACACCCGTATGTTGGGGTGAAATAGGTCAACGGGAACTTGGCAGCAACGAAGTGGTCATGGAAACGAATGATAGTATTGACCAAATAAAGGCTCGTTTAAAGGCGGCGCAAGATCGCCAAAAATCTTATGTAGATAATAGGAAGCGGCCGATTGAGTTTCAAGTGGGGGACTTTGTGCTATTGAAAGTCTCTCATTGGAAAGGGGTGATAAGGTTTAGGAAACGGGGGAAGTTAAGCCCACGTTTCATTGGACTGTTTAAAGTGATGGCAAGGGTGGGTGCGGTAGCTTATCGATTGGAGTAACCGGAGGGACTAAGTAGACTGCATAACACGTTCCATGTGTCTCATTTGCGAAAATGTTTAGCGGATGAATCTACTTTTGTTCCACTGGATGATATAGAAATTGATGAAAAGTTGAACTATGTGGAAGAACCGATGGCAATCTTAGATAGGAAAGTGAAGCGGTTGCGAAATAAAGAGATTAGCCAAGTGTTAGTTCGATGGAAGCATAGAAAGGGGGCGGAAATGACTTGGGAAACCGAGGAAGAAATGCTCAAATTCTACCCGAACCTTTTTATGTGAAGTCGGGTTTCGGGGACGAAACCCAAATAAGGGGAGGTGATTTGTAACGAACCAAAATCCGGGTTTCGTTTTCAAATAAATAAATAAATATTCTAATAAATATTATGGTGAAAATAATATTTTAGAAATAAGTGGAAATAAGTGGGTTTCAAGTTAGTAATGGGGTTATATTAGTTTTTAACTAATTATAGAATGAAAGTGGATGAAATGGAAAATGAGGGGCTAAACTTGTAAATATGGCAAATCTGCCATATTTGACTTGGTGAAGTCAAAATTGGGTCATTTGTGTGTGTGTTGGTCGATGTTTGAAAGAGAGAAAAAGGATAAAAGAGGAGTTGGAGCTAAATCATGCAATTGAGGCTTGTTTTGTGAAGGTTTTGGCTCACACAACACCTTCATAACATCAAGTAAGTGATTCTCTTCCTCTTGATTCCACCATGTATGTGTTCTTGGTGGGTTTTAGGTGAAACCCGAAATTTTGTATGCATGTGATGAAATGGTGTTAGATTATTGATAATCTAGCTAAGCTAAAGTTAAAGAATGATGGTTAACATCCTAGAACCCTTTAATTTTGATTATGAGAAGTTAGGGTTCATATGGTGAAAATTAGGGGTGTTTGGATCATAATGCTAGAATGTTGAATTATTGATGATTAGGTGTTTTTATGATGTTAGACACATAAACAAACCCCAAATTAACTTAAAGAACTAATTTGATGAAAAATTAGTGTCAATGTATTGGAAGGAGAATTCAAGAGGTTGAGTTCTTGGTTTTAAAGGGGTGTTTGGATGTGGGAATAACCCAAACGGGTCATTTTGGGTGGAAATGGAAATTGGGTTGTGAACTCAGTTTTAAAGTGATTTCTATGTGTGTTAAGATTACTGAACTAGGTGTATATGTTTAGGTAATCAAATTTCTAAACTAGAAGGAGGTGCGGGATCTTCAAATCCGCAAGGTAAGTGCCTTTGCACTTACTTAGTAATGTGATATGTGATGTATGTGTTATGTTGTGCATAGTATGAATGATACATGAATTGATTATGCATAAGTGTATGTATGAATGTGATATGGTTATAATACTATATCTAATATGCGGAGGTTATGATCAAAGAATCATAATGGAAAAGGGGAGGTTATGATCAAAGAATCATAATGGAAAAGTGGAGGTTATGATCAAAGAATCATAATGGAAAAGGGGAGGTTATGGTCAAAGAACCATAATGGAAATGTGGTAAGATCTTGGTCTATGTACCAAGATGAAGAATGGAAAGAAAGTTATGACCTTTGTGTCATAAATGAAATGATAATGTAAAGAGTAAATGAAACTTGTAGGTGAAATACAAGTGGTATGCAATCAAACATCAATTTGAATGTTAACGGGTCAAAAGGTTTAAATGGGTGAAAATGACCGTAGTCGCTAATTCGATAAGATGATATGCACTATTAAATGTTGTGAAGATGTTATGTTAAGTAAATAATGGAACTTGCAAGGTGTAATGCAAGTGTTTGCACCCAAATGCATCTTTGGGCGCAAACGGGTCAAAATGGGTGAATGGGTGAAATAAGTAGAAATTACTTATTGTTATGATATATATCTCATTACTAATGGTGATATGTTTATGTGGTTGTAGGAAAAGCTCCGAAGTAGTCCAAGTCAAGTCCAAGGTGATCGCGGGTTCTCGTATATGTTTTTAGGTGCAAATGTTTGAAGTAATTTGACTTTCCCGTAAAGGATGTAAATTTTGAATCTAGGAATCATGTTTTTGGTGTTAAATTGGTGGTATAAGTGTGTGTTTAAATGCCCAAGTGTTTGGGATTTTATGTTTAGATGTATTGGTGAAAAAGGTTGGAAAAATGGTTAAGTGTGAAAACTGCTGAAAATGAAACTTTCTGGAATTTTGACTCCCTCGCCTATCGCGAGGGATGGAGCCTGTTTCCTCGCGCTACGCGAGAGGTAAAAAAAAAAAAAATCTTGGGTTAAGACTTCCGCGCGTTAAAGTTTTGTTCATTTAAAAAGTGGTGTGTTTCACTTTTGGCGAGCATGCGGTCCATTGCAAAGAGTTACCCGGGTTTAAATACAGACATGATTTGGTTAGGGATGTTCTTTGTGATGTTCTCAAATGGGCAAGAATTTCTGCTAAAAAAGAGGCCCCCCGTGAACTTTCTGACAGGTCCGCTTGAAAAGAGGTCTACTCTACGGCCGGCTGATATTCTTGTGTTTGGTTGGGCAGGGGGGAAACACGCTTGTGTGGACCTTACAGGAGTGTCCCCTCTTGTGGGGCTCAGGGACAATGGGGTTGTGGCGGGCCATGCTGCTTTAAAGGCGGAATCATGCAAAGTCGTTAAACACGAGAAAACTTGTTTAGAGAACCAACACGTGTTTATCCCTTTTGCTTTTGATACTTTTGGGTTCCAAGCACCGGAGGCAGTGGAATTCCTAAACAGGGTTCAACGAGTCGTGCATAGTAATATTTCGGCCCCAAGACCCAAAGCTTTGTTTTTAGTAGGATCGGTTTTGCTATTCAAAAGGGGGTTGCAGCGCAACTTGTTGCCCGTTTACCTGTCACTTTATTGTAATCGTCCTTCTTTTCACCTTATATGAGAATAATCCCTATTTCCAAAAAAAAACAAAAAAAAAATTAAACGTGAATTGAATTAAATTGAAACCACATTAAGTTGTTTTTTTAACGGCGAACATTGAATGTTGTGACGTCGCACCCCCCGTTATATGGGAGAGCCTCGTCCAACTCCAGCCAATATGTTGTCTTAACCGGGCTCACTTGGCGTCAGAGTTGGAGAGCATCCAAGAAAAAATCTCACCCAATACATTTCCTTCCAGGCTTGATGGAAAGCCGAGGCTCGAATATCCAAGGAAAAATCTCACCCAAGTTGTTTAATTTTATTAAGGGTTTTTCTTGTCATTTGAGTATCCGCAAAACCCCCCTTTTTTATGTTTGGTTTGGACGCTGGTGAGTATAAATTGGCATTTATTGCCTTTTTAAACTGGACGACGCGTTATTTTTTTAAAATAATTGCGTTTATGCCACCGCGATATCCCCAACCCTAGATCATATTCAGACGGTTGGGGAACTTCGTACGCTTTGGACAATAAACAACCCCTACTTTTTATATTTTATAGTTGATGTGAATGTTTTGATATAGTAAAAATATAAGTAAATATATTTTTAGGATGATTTCACTAGATCAGGTTTTAAATTTATAAAATGATAATTACGTTAACTTAAAACACACACAATAGGCAATTGTACCTATCGCAACGTAATATAGTTTAGGTAAGAACCAAGTATCAAACCAATGGACACGATCGAGTTCCAATACTTAACTTTTGTTATCGTTTAGCCGGATTAATTATTGAGTGGGTTTTGTGTGATTGTCAAGCTGAAAAGTAAATGACGGTAAAGTAAATAGCATAAAAGTAAAAACGTGCGTGAAGTGTGTAACAGAAATGTAAATAGCAGAAAAGTAAATAAAGCGAAAATGATCAGATTACGGAATGTATTGCTTCGGGATTCGAATCAGCTTGGTACATAATAATGTTAAGTTAACTAATTCAGTGGTAATGACTACTACAAACTTGTGACCCGGGTCACCACTAGAGCCTCGTCCTCACTACATTTGATTTGCAAATTATATTCTTTAAAAAGTGGTAGTGCTTCCCGTTAGGGACAACATTTACCCTCAACCCATCGAATGGTCATCTCCGGGTTGGTTTAAGACATCGAACTCAAAATGTTTTATATTAAAGTTAAATAGGTGATTATATTTTGCTGACGGGGAGACGGTGTAACAATGGGACCAAGTATAAAGATGTACCGTTCCCAACATTAGTTCACCAAATCTTGGTCGCATAATAATCTCGTATAAAGACGTACGATCTTAGAAATATAGACCAAGCCTTTGCTTATCAATCTCTGCTCGTATAAAGACGTACGGGTTTCAAAGAAAGTTTTATTATAAAAGGGTTTTACTCTTTAAAATCAAGACACTCACAAATATAAAGACGGATTTAGACAATAATAAAAACCCATCAAAAGATGGTTTTTGAGAACGAATTAGTTAAAGACATAAACATACCACATCATTAATAAGTTAAACATTAACATGCACCAAACATCATCTTCACCCTAGCAATACAAAGAAGTTTTAGCCACGAATGGCCATAACGACTAGCGTAATGATGAGTTTCGTAGGCTCCCCTATTGTGGAACAAGGAGGAAGAGCCCCTCTAATCTCTACTCTTTACTCTAACTACGAGAATGCTCTCTTCTTGAGTGTTCTTTAGGTCTGGATTGGTGTGTTGAGGTGTGTGAAATGAAGAACTCAAGCCTCATATTTATAGGCCTCAAAATGAGCAATGCACAGCCGTGCATTGGGTTGCACAGTCGTGCAAAAGCCTAGGGAATCAAACAAGTACAGAGGACATCATACTGGACCCTTGGAGAGTAAGATAGGGTTTGCACGGTCGTGGATGGCATTGCACGGCCGTGCATTGCCCTGCTGCTCCCCAGTTTTGTCTTTTAGCTGCTGGTTGACTTTTGTTGACCAATTTTGACTTTTTGGGGGTCAATGCTCGGGAATGAATCTTCTAGAAGCTTGAATTCTTGGTTTTTTTTTATAGATTTTAGCTTGATTTATATTTTTAACACCGAATAACCTATAATTACAAAATATAAGTATTTTAAGCATAAATTATTCAATTATTACCACAATGTGTGATTATTATGTATGTAAAATATGTATAAATGATGGCACATCAATAGTCTCATAAAATATGGACGAAACATCTTATTGGGATGCAACACTTATGACAACTTGTCATATGTTCCTCCATCTCGTTTTTTTAATTTTGACCTTAAAGAACTTTTTCTATATCTTCTACTTTTTTTTTTAATTTGATTCGTTTTTAATTGTAAAATAAAATGTGTGTATCATGAATGCATTTAGTTAATGCATTTCCTTAGTTATGAGCAATTACATATATCTCTCTAAAAACTTCATTAATTATATATATACCTAACTTAAAATTGTATTTACGTATATCCTTTCATTAATTACATATATACCCAACTGGATGATAGAATCGATTAGAAGTGGCGTTGGATGTTGAAATCGATCGGAAGCGAGAAGCAGAAGGTTAGAGTTGGAATCAATGGAATAAGAATAGTTAGATTTCTTCTTATATGGTTAAAAGGCTAATTTTATAAAAAATGGGAGATATATGTAATTTTAGTTTTGAGTTTTGTATATATGTAACTAGGGTTGAAAATATGAAGATATATGTAATTCTATCTTTTTTATCAAACCTTCAAACCTGCTCCGACTCAAACTTAAATAATGCCTATATTTTTAAAAACTCGGTAAAATAATTTGTTATGGAAACATGTTCTAACTTTTTCAAAACCAAACACATGTAAACATCATATTTTATCTTTACTAAACTATCACACACATTTTTATCTTTACTAAACTATCAAACACAGACCTATTTACATATAACCCATGTCTAGTTTTAAAACATTGGTTTTATACCAAAACTTAATTTACGTAATTTGACATAATAATATATTAACGAACATTATCAAAAGTAGTGTTTGAGCTCTATCCCGAGACTCGATCTTGATCAACCTTCGATTTCTTGTGTTTTACCTGAAAGTATATATTAATAACGAAACTAGCAAGCTAAATGAGATTACATGTTAATAAACCTAAGTAAATAACCCAAGCCTTAAACAACATCCCCAAAAATTTGTACCGTACCTTACGCCCCCTGGTCCGTACCATGCGCCACACCAGAAAACCCAAAAGTGGTGTATGGCCAGCGTATAACAGCTTCTTTGAGTTTAAGGTTTAACAGAGCATCGTATGATACGTCGTCTGGGTGGGCCGTACAATAGAGTTTGGGTCATTTTTTTACTCTTTAAACACCATTTCAACAAAATTTTAAGTATAGCAACCATCGTATGCCAAATTCAATCAAGTTTTATGTTTATAAGTTATTTCAAGTTGGATCTTTATTGACATCTAATTATGGGTTTTTGTGACTATATAATCACCCTCTATTTGTGTTTCTACCAATCCATACGATCACATACTTACCATTGTGATTTATACTTATCTTTTCGATCATATTCGTTATTGTGATTTGCGTTACACCCTTTTGATCACATACACCATTCTGATTCTTTAAACTCAAATGAGACTTTAACACCATGTACAAATATGCATAAAATTACACCAAATCATATTTGATCACTAACGCAATAGTGACCGTATTTCACCTTTTTTTTTATCACATACACCATTGTGATTCTTTAGTCTCACCTTTGCACGTGGATCTTGAATTTCTTGATTTCGTACTCTAATTTTTTGAATTCATGTAGTCAACACATTTATGTCAATGTTGCTATTTTTTTTTCCATACAACTCATTTTCATAACATATGTGTTATTTAAACTAATTATATGTCTTTACTCTTTACCAGCCTCCAATACATCTTTCAATACATCTATAAAGGTCTTTTTTGAGGACCTTATTTCTCCGTGTCTACTTTCTTCTTTGGTCTCTTTTTTAACGATAAACTCACATACATTCTAATATACTCCTAAATTCATACCATTACGAGATTAGAACCCACAACCTCTTGAAAAGGGAACACCTATTTGATGTATACATATTTGATGTTATGTGCACATTGAACTTCAGTTCTTTTCTCTTTATTAAGCGTATTGTTTAAGGTATTATTATTATTTTTTTATAACCACGATAACTCATCACCGGAAAACTTATGCGATCATCAAATATCCTACTAACCAACGTGAACATATAAACCGTAACTTACGTTGGGCAAGTGTTATTTAAGAAGTTATGACAAAAACTAGTGGAAACACTATTCGAATATGACACCTCTGCGCTTACGTCAACGTTTGATTAGTATGGAAATTTTGAAATGCATGTTGTAGACTTGTAGTGCTTGATTAGTATATATACATATCAAGTTAATATTTGCCGTTAAAAAAAAGTTAGTTTTTGCTTATATTTTAACGGTTAATCAATCATGACCCGGTTTTAGTTCCGCCGAAAGTAAAAACACGTTAACTAAATAGTTTTGACTTTTGATTTTGTATCGTATCAGACGCCCGACCCACAAAGAAAATAACCCGATTTAGAATTCGTTGGGTCCTCTCTTTATTATTCCTTTTCATTTTAAATCAAAAGCTGCTAACTGAGATTGTTTCTTTCTACTCCGGAAGATCGGCCATGGAAGAAGACGCCGAATCGGAGCAATTTTCTGACAATTTCACCTGCGCCGTTTGCCTGTAATCTCTAGTATACACTTTTCGCTTTCAATTTCTATTTCGTTTCGTACAAAACTCGTGTTTTCTTTTGCGAATTACGTGTTAAGATTAATGTTTATCTAGCAGCTCCGATTAGGTTTTGTACTTACGATCTGATATATGAGATACGGTTATAAATAGTTTTGACGATTGATGTTCATTTCATCAGTGTCCTGTTATTTTAATCGGATTTACGGTAGTTTAATCTGATCTGTTGTTTTTGAGGATTTTATGTGTTTTGAGATCAATTTTACATGTTTATGGATTACTAATAGCATTTTTTGAAGAATATTGATTGCTTGTTGATGAAGTTAGTCCTAATTTGATGGAGATATGCTTTGAGGAAAAGTTAAAAGATAAATCATGAAAAGATTTTAAGATAATTATTATTAGTTTATTAATTGTTTAAGTGTTGGGAGATAATTATTAGAGTCTATTTTATTAATATATTGAGTTATATTAGGTATTAGAGTTGGAGTAGGAGTTATTGTAGTATAAATAGATGGCTAAGAGTCATTGTATTGTGTGGTTTTTGTTCATAATAATATTCTTAGAATCGAGACGGATTGTCTCCTAATTCCCGGTGTGTTCTTGTGTTGATATAACGAGTATGGGCCAACACTTGTTTATTCATGGACAGTATTATAGGGAATCACTACCTCCCTTTCCCCAAAACATTGACATATTTGTATATGGTAGTTAGATTTGACATCTTCTAGACTAAAAATTGATGACTGCGAATTTTCATCTGTTCTTTCTATAGTGCAAGTAAATCATTTGCATATTTCATTAATATGATCACATGCATTCAGCTTCTTGGTTTTAAAATGCATGAGACGAACAAATGCGATAGGGTCCTGAGCCGAGGCGATAGGCGCAAGGCGCAAAAGTGCACCGCTTTTTGTACGCGATGCGTAGTTTATTTATATAATTCTTTTTATATTTCTCATAGATATTTAGCATCACCTGCCCAAAATTTAGCTATAAAGAAGTTTTATATATAATTTAATAGATAAATAACATATATGTACAACCTAAAAAGTTATATGTACAAGTGTACAACATCCTGATGCACAAAACTTTCCTGTATGAAAGGTGCGCCTCAAGCGTACGCTTTTTGTACAGGCTGCACCTTAACTATGTTAAAGTTGTGCAACACCCATTTGAACTGCAGTTTACGTGTGCATGGGTCACATGACCTGCACACTTTATTTACTTTATTTATTTTATGTCATGTGTTTAGTTTGATGGTTAACTAGTTGGTAGTTGTTTCCACGTTTTAGGGTAAAATAGTGGGCCATGAAAATGTGTCATAGTGGGTAGTTTTTATTTCTCAAGTTCTGTGCTTTATAGTATTATTGTACTGCAGAAGTATTCATTTTTACCAAGAAATACAGAAAAGCTTTCGAGCAAAAGAGTTGTTTGTGTTTGTTTCTCTGTTGCCTAACTGTATCCATTTGAGTGTGTGAGATTACCACCTTGTTTAACAAACTAGTCAAAAGCGAGGGAGCATGAACCTGAGGTAGCCTTGCGCCTAGGCGCACTTGTTAAAGGACTCATTAGTTATGATAGCTTATATAGCTTCATGGTTGTATAGAGGATAAAGGATTCATTAGTTATGACTATCAACTACTTGCATCTTTTTTCGACCATTTTCTTTACTGGTGATGATTTCTCTTAAGTAGAGTTGTTGTTTCCTTGTTGCAGAGATGTCTTATACAAGCCCATTGTTCTAGGTAGGAAATGTTCACAACAGTAACAGAATTTATCAATGGTGATATTTCCATAGTTAATTGGGTATTATTGGTGATATTGTGGCTGTTTGCAGTTTGTGGCCATGTTTCCTGCTTCTGGTGTTGCCAACATTCAATGCATATGAGAAGTGAATCTCATTGTCCATTATGTAGGAATCCTTATCATCATTTTCCTGCCATCTGTCATACGCTTCACTTTTTGCTCAAAAAGTTGTATCCAATTTCCTACAATAGAAGGAACATACAAACACTAGGTAAACTTAATATTCATTGGACATATGTTTAAGGTATTTAAGCATTTATAATAGATTAATATTGTTTATGACATTCATCATTTTTGTTATTGGGTTGTATAGAGGATGAAAAACACAGCACATTAGGGTTTTCACTGGATATTGACAGTCTTGTTACCAGTGAAGAAAAAAACAGTCTCGAAAAGGTGGGCCAATCTTCCAATGTCAGTTTTGAAGACGAATTTTCAGTAGATTGTTATACCAAAACAAAGAAATTGAAGGAGAGTTCTTCTAGAACTTATAAGCAGATATCAGTAAGTGATGTGCCGTGTGCTGCTTGCAAGCAACTACTTTTTCGACCTGTTGTTCTTAATTGTGGACATGGTACTTCTGTCTAGCTAGTACTAGTAATTACATTTTCCAATTAATAAAACTGATTTGCTAATTCTATTCATTTCCCCTTTTCTTTAAAAAAAATCAATCTGTAGTTTACTGTGAAGGCTGCGTCACCATCCCAACTGAGGGGATGCTTAAATGTCAAGTTTGTAAATGCCGGCATCCAAGTGGATTTCCAAAAGTTTGTAGGGAGCTTGATCATTTTTTAGAGGAACAATTTTCATCGGAGTATGCATTGAGAAGAAGCATTATTCAACAAAAACAAGAGCAGAATCAAAGTACAAATTCATCTAATGGTATGTTTTTCTGGTTTAATATAGTCACACTCAGAAAATATTAATTTTTTTCTTTTTGAACAGCAAATACCCCATTTTGGGGGGCCTCCTAATAATTTACACCAATCCATCTATGACGGGGGTTGAACCCTTGACCTCAAGGGGAGCTTCACCACTTAACTCCAAATGGCTTTGCCATTGGACCCAACCCCCCCACCAATATTACTTTGTTGCAGTTAGTTATAGCCATTTTCAGCTCCTCACGTTAGACTTATCTAGCTATTTAATCTTTTTGGCTGAAAAAAATGCTCGTGGAAGATCTTTTCCTAATTATATCAAAGCATCAAAATCAGTAAATCACAAATTATGGGTTCTTTAATCTATAAACTTGTACTGATGTTCTTTTACAGACACAAGTACTCAATCTCCCAAGCTTTCGTTTCCTACAAAAGAGAATTTTCTTCAGTGGTTGACTGCTCATGACTCAAAATTACATGATTGCGTTGGTTGTGATGTGTGTGGGGTAAGTTCCTTTGTTTTTTTTTCATGGCATGCAAATAATTGAATTTATACATGTCGTTATCCATTTAATGATAACCATTGCTACCTTTTAAGGCATCACTGAAATATTTTGTCCTTAAAAGCAGTGGCGGATACATAAATTTTTTGTAGGAGGGGCAGAACAGTGGCGGGTAAAAAAGGAACGGAGGAAAAAAATGAAATGACAATAAAATAATATAGTTATGTTTTGCAAAAAAAAAGTGTCAATAAAAGACTTCAAAACTAAAGAAGATGTTTCCATCACATATACAATTCCCACAACATCTTCGTAACTATAAAACAAATCACATATACAATTCCCACAACATCTTCATAACTAAAAAACAAATACAATTAATACAAACTTTAGGGGACTTTTCTGCAATTTACAACATCTTCGCAAAAATTAATTATATATAGTGACCAATGCCCATAGTCTAATCAATCACATATAAGACCTCTTAATTGGACTGTATGGTGGGCATTGGCCCACCCTCAATTGAAGGTGTATCCGCCTCTGCTTAAAAGGGTAAAATTTTCAATTCTTGGCATCTGTTTTGTATAACCAGTAAACCCTAGGACTGATATAGTTTCTTAGTTATGTTTTGGTTGTCAAATTTACCTTTAAACTCCATACAATTAATTTAGTACGCCTTTTAAATTCTCGTTTCTTCTTCCATCTTCAGTTCTTCTCTATTATCCCCTTAAACAGTAATACAACTTAAAACGTGGCAGTTTAATTTGAATGTTTAACTCCTTTGTTGATAAGTTACCATAGTAGCAGAATAGACACGAAACTGTATGTTTACAAGATCAACCCTTGTAAACTACTGGTTTTCTCTTAAATTTAAAATCCCATATATAAGCTTCAAAAAATTGTGCATATTCTACAATTCTACATATGGTTTTACTTCACATGGTCATATATTTTCAGAAGATTAATATGCGTCCCAATCACTCTAATTATGATCACTATATACAAACGATTAATATTAGTCTTAACATGACTTTTTTCACCACACGTAACTTGAGGAGGCTATAAAACAAATTGCATCTCCTCTAGTGTTATTCAAAATTTGAATATGACATCTTAGAAATATGCATGTAACTCTTTCACTCACCACTTTATGTAAGTTAACCTCAAATAGGGGTGGCAAAAGGGAATGGGTAACGGGTCAAAACATAAAACTTTTAGAACGATTTTAAATGGGTCGACCCAGGTTTGGCTGAGCCACAATCACTTGTTTTGTTCATTTTCTTTGAATTTTATAAGTTAATAATTGTATTAAACATGATTATAAAAACTATATTACTACAATTATAATTCACTTTTTGTATTAAGCAATATAGAAGGTTTATGCATCTGAACCCATCTGATCCATTTTCTTTTTAGTCTAACCTTTAGCTTTAACCTATTGCGCCCGTTAAAGTTAAAGCCCAAATTGACCCATTGTTGGACTTAATCGGGTTTGTTCACATGAAACCGAATGGGTCAATGTTTGGGTCGGTCAAAATTGGAGTCGGTTTAGGTTCATTTGTTTAGGATTATTATTGTTAGTTTTTGGTATGGTGTTTTTATTTGGTTGATTTAGTTTCCAAAGTTTGGGTTTATTATATATAGGAGTCTTAGGGTATTGTATTGAGTGTGTTTTATTCTTAATAAAATACGCGAGTTTCTGGGTGCATTTTTCGGGCCTGTGCCATCACCCGTTTGTATGTAAATGGGTCAAAATTGCAACCTCTATCATCTTACAATTCTTCCTTTTGTTTTACAGATGTGTCCAATACTTGGGGATAGATATCGCTGCAAAGATTGTACTGAAAAATGCGGTTATGACCTTTGTGGTGACTGTTACAAAACGGGCTCAAAACTTCCAGGCAGGTTTAACCAGAAACATACTCCAACACACCGCCTCGAATTAGTCAAATCTATCAGAAACCGAAATGCCATATATAGGCTCTTGAGAGGACAGCTGGCAATTGTTTCTTCTAGAAGTGAACCTAGTCTTAATAATGGAAGCCCAAATCTTCCATTTCCTCCTCTTGAGGAAGATAGTGTTTCCTCTGCTTCCAGTGAAGATCAAAGTGACAACCAACCTCTTATATAAAAGGTACAAGTAATTTGGATTTGCATACTTTTCGCTCTTTCTAGTTGATGTTAATAAGCATGTATGTACTATATTCAAACTCTCGTGCCACTATATTAATCCGAACTAGCGTTTGTGTACTAAAATTACGCTGTGTTACCATTTTGGTAATTGGTCAGGTTTTAATTACTAAGTTTTGAACTTATAGTGTTTGTTTGCTATTTTTTAAAGAAATCCATGAAAGTAGCCATTTTTAGTGTGTTATACCTCTATACCATGTTAGAACAATCTCACATATATAACCATGAGATACGCGAATCTTTGGTTGAATGGTTGCAAATCTATACTTGTAATGTAATCACTTGAACTCTAAATATTTTCATAATTTTATTCTATACTATCACATTAGTTTAAGTTAATATCCAATGGGGAAAAGTCTTATATGTAAGTATTATGCATATATACATGAGATAAGCAACTAAGACTAAGAGTCGTGTATCTCACGGCTAAAAGGGTGATTTATTTATGACATGGCTATATACAGGTTACACATAAAAAAATGATTCCTTTCGTGATTTTCTCTGATTTAACTAAAAGTTGAAGCGAACGGAAGCTTGATGATAGACTAGGAACGGTTCTGTAACTTTCTAGCTATGCCATGTAGAGGTGTACAAAAAAACTGGTTTGGGCCCAGTGAACCGGGTTCAAACCCGGCCTGATGTGTGAGCGAAATTGGTTTGAGCCAAACCGATCCCAAACCGGTCCAACTTGTAGGTTTCAGATAGGTTTGTAAATTTTCTTTCATAACCGGTTTGGAACCCGACCCGGTGCTGTTTGGGATGTGAAACCGGTTTAGGTTTGACACTGGTTTGTAACGTTAAAAACGTATCAAAGTTTATTTTTTCATTACGAATATCACCAACTTTATAATTTTTTTGTGTAACGTATTTCAATTTGTTTTTGTATTTTTTAAAAATATTTAATAAAAACTTGAATTAAATTTTGTATTATTTGAATTTTGTTAATTAATTAAAGAAACCGTTTTGAACCCGAACCAGATTGGCATCAACCCGGTTCCGGCCTGACCCAAACCGCACCACATAGGGTCCACTCCTTCCGTCCTCCAAACCGGTTTGGATCTCAACCCAGTGTTGACCACGTTTGACCAAACCGACTCGGTTTGGGAGAAAACCGGTTTGTACACCTCTAGCCATGTTCTTAAACTATTTTTCTTTCTTTATGGTTTTAAATTTTTACACAATTCAGATTTGTGGGCTTTTCAATTTCAAGATTTTGATTTTTGTTTCATTCGTTCATATGTTTGAATCTGCTCTATTTGTTGAGTTGTTTTTTAGATGTATTTGCTACAAATATGGGTTTCACATAACATGTTCTTTCTTTTTCACCTTCCTCTCTCCATTGAGGAATTAGCCATTTCTAGATTGTGCTATGGACATGTAAGAATAATTTCATAGTGACAAGATACATGAAATCTTTAATATGTTCACGTGTCTGTTAGGTAATCAGACACGCACATAGAAAACCGTAAAGCAGTAAAGAGCACGGAGGTTTAACGTGATTCAGTCAAGATTGAACTACGTCCACATGGCCACAACTAGGGATCTTTTATTACTGAATGTTTAGGTACAAGGAATTACAAATACAAGACATGATATATACAAAAACTAGATCAGGGTTAATAACTTAATCCTCAAGTAAAGTTTAAACTGGGCCTGTTTGTGCAGACAAGGCTAGGGCTGGCTTAACCTTGCCTCCACAAACCCGACAGTATCAAGATCAACACCCATATTAATTAGAATTTTTATGTAAAGTTTAATCCAACTTCGAGTAAAGAACAACACTCAGATTACTAGACTCCCATGCGTTTGTGAACATTAACACTCATGTGCGTACGCTTCTGTGCATCTCAAGGATACATGTGTTGAATTGTTCGGATATAACGTGTGGAATTGTTCGGATATAACTTTCATAGAGGTATATATTACATTAAGAAAAATCGATACTTTTGTGATTTTAGTAGAACTAGAAATTATGACCCGTGCGTTGCGGCGGGTTCGTATAGTTATATTAACGTGGTTAATTACATAATTAAATCTGCACGTTTGTGAATCTCGCTACACGTGTTGCGCCTGTGACACTAACGTCGTTAAATACGATGACTTTAGCATCTCGCGCTCTGCGACGGGAAGCGGACCTTAAACAATTGAGTCAGTGACTAACGTGATTAAGCAAAAAAAAAATTATTAAGTACATAAAAAAATGTATAAAGCTAAGGCGACTTGATTAGCCTAATAAAAATAAATGTTAAAATACAAAGGAAAAAATCCAAAAAAAATTATGGACCAACAGATAGGTGACATGTGACGTGACGTTGGGGAATACACATAATTTTTATATTTTACAAATTTCACGGGGAGTTGTGGTAAGACACATGTAAATGAGTAAAACAAAATTTATACCGGGACGCAAATAATTTTTTTTAAACAAATGAGTAAAACAAAATTTATACCGGGACGCAAAGAAAAAAAATATTAAACACAAAAACAAATAATTTATTTGTAGAGGTATATTTAGGTTTTTAGAAAGTTAAGGATTATTATTTAAAAATATAAAAATGAGAAGGTTGCATACAAAATATGAAAAAAGAAAAAAATTCATTAGACGCCACATTGCTATTTGAGTTATTAGGAATTTAACATATTGGTATTTACATACACATGGTATTTCAGAAACCTAAATGTATAGCATTGTGTAAAGCTAAATATATATTATTAATTACTACTACCTTAATCTGCATTGTCGGCCACCAATAGATTTTTTTATCTTTTTTTTCTCTCATATACACCCTTTAAGTTTTTATATATTTAAATTATACCTCTAACTTTAAAAATTTTCAAATATACCCCTCGAGTTACTCAAATTTAGCTTTTACTTTGTTACTAAATTATTTAATGAATTTTTCGTTTCAATGTTAATTAATATTCACGTCACAATCTATTCATTTTTCGATCTCCAGAACCGAGTCGCGGTAACTTCATAGTTTTTTTATATATTTTTATTTAGTTTTTACTTTATTACACTAAGTTCTTTAACGAATTTTTTGTTTCAATGTTAACTCATATTCGCGTCGAGATTTATCTATTTTCGATATCCAGCACCGAGTAGCGGCAACTTCATACATTTAGTTTATATACCCAGTCACGTTAATGTCAACGTCACAACATGCGTAAAGAGAATTGCAAACCCCCCGCATCACATGGTCCAGTTTACCCCCTATAGTATATCTAATCTGATTTTTCATCGATACCTTTCGTTCGTTAACTAATATTTTTTTCTTAATGTTAAAAACGCAGTCGTATTCAATGAGGGTATTGTTGATGTGTCGTAGGTTATATCGACTGATGGTAACGTGGTACTACCGTGAAGAATTAGACCGACACAACCGACCCGTCGTAACTTTATACGTTTCTTCTATGTCCTCAACCCGTAAAGGTCCGTCTTGCGCCGCAGGACGCGAGGGTCACCCGCCACGGAGCGCGGGGCACATTTCCTAGTTATAATTATTAACCAATATATAGTTACTTTTTTTTTCCTCATATAATAACAAGCAAATTATGAGATGGGATATTTGATGTTAACATGCTAACAAATTTGATTATTCCAAAATCACGTGAAATTCTTATCTTTATCACGTGACAACACAAACTGAAGTTGCCCACATTGTCCCACTGCACCATCCATAAATGAACTAATGAAGCTAATATGATTGTAGAGTGAAAAATAATTTTGTTAAAATACATGATAAAGATATGATTTTATTTAGTGATCGAGACATGTCGATCTTGTATGTGTTATTTACAGGCATATATTCTCGATCTTAAAACATAATGTCATACGGTCTCGACTATATAATTAAATTTTATAAAATCATTCAAGTTCAGGCGTTCAAAATCATTCACGGCTTGAAACCTTAATAAAAAAATTTCACTTATTTTATTTTGATAACTTTAAAAGGCATGCGCGTACAATTGCTTTGATTGAACATGTTTTTTTACTTTCGTAATAAATCAAGAAATTTGCATGCACCTTTTAAGGATAAAAATAAAAAATTACACTTTCGGCCCTTTGTGAATGAAAAAGTACATACATTCTTTGACTTTGATGATGACACCTTGTTTTCTACTCTTCAAAGATCCCAAGTCAAACCTATTCTTATGATGATGTCTGATTTGCATGATTTACCCTTTTTTGCCATGTTTGAAACATGTGACTTCTATCCACTTGGAATAATTTCAAAAAACTTAGAAAACATTCTATTTATGTTACTCATTGTTTTTATCAAAATAAATATTGCCTAAAACATTTTTATTTTTAAATATGTCTCTTCTAAACTAAAAGAAAGAAAGAAACGTATTCTAGTTAGAATAAATTGCACTAACCGTTTATACCAATGACACCATGACACATGATAAATTGAAGTAAGGCCAAGTGTAATGAGCGTGAATGATCGGGACGTGATTCATATGGCCCGTGAATAGAACACCGGCCGGCGGGGGGGGGGGGGGGTGAAGAGGGGACATGATTCAATTCAGGGGCGTTGGGGGTATGTGTATGCAGTGGTGAAGCTTGAAGAAAAACGTATAAATTAACACTTTGAGCGAAAAAAAAATTTCTATCAGGGGGCCGAACTTAATACCTATAAATTTTTCACCCAAATACGTATAAATTAACACTTCTGAGTGAAAAATCGGGAGAGGCCGGGGCACACCTTAGTAATTCGGGGGGTGATTGTTCTTCTACGGACGTGACGAGACGTTTTTTCACTTTTTAGTGAAATCATTACACATAGTCTAAATTACCTTAGATGAGCTGATCATGTTTGGGAACAAATTATGGATAGAGTGAACTAGTGTAGCTGTGTCAGCAAGTTTCGCCTAAAGTGGATAGATTTGAAAAATATTTACTAAAATGAGTGCTTTTTTAACTTTTTTTTTCACTTTAAATCTTTATTGGATAATAAAACTTTTCAAATAAAATTACAAATAATAAAATTATAAAAACATTTTGATCGGTTCAATTTGTAACAGTAACCGAACTTATCCATTGACTGTCTCTGCCTTGAGTTCCTGTTAATTGATCCATGATTGAAGATCAGATCTGTAATTATTCTTGTTTGCTTCAAATTAATAGTACCATACCATGATGTCATCCCTAAGCTTTTTTATCTTGTTATTTAAAATTATATGAGATGCTCTTTGTAATTTATTGAAATTTGCTTACTAGGTGAAGACAAAACTCAAGTTCTTCAATCCAATCAAATAGTTAGTTTTCATCAAGACAAGTGTGACTAAAATTTGCCTTTAAAAATACTTTCGACATAACAATCTATAAACCTTTTATAAAATTCGATGATCCAACAAAATATTTTTCTTATTGTGTTAGAAACTTTTTACTTAACTTCTTTTAAATAATATAATTTTAATTAGAAATTATGTTATCTAATAAAATTCGATGATGTAATCAAACATAGTACCTCTCGTATACAAAGCAATCACTCAAAATTTGAGCCACTAAACACACTTTGATTTGGATTGTTTCACAGCTATAATAATAATAATAATAATAATAATAATAATAAAATTTGTTATTAAAAGTAATGAGTTGATAACTTCGTCCAACGATTACAAATAATTAGAAAAAAAAATTGAACGGTGAGAAAATCATATTATTAAAAAACTGTATTCTAGTCAGAAGCTAAGAGAACCATGCAAGAAAGATGACCGTTAAATCACCATACAAACTACAAAATTAAATAATTGGAATTAGTGGTGAATATGGACCAATGTCTATCAAAGACATGATACAGTCATACCAAAATAGAATTGTTACTTTCATTGATTTTATGCTTCAAATTTGGCCATTTAATTTTGCGAAATGAATAAAATTTTAAGGTGTGACACTCGCAAGAATGTAAAAAGGAATTTCACAAAGTGAAGAGATTTTATAAATATCATTTTACGACATATATGTCTAACAGAAACATGATAGGTAATATAAAACTTAATTATGAAACTTATAAATCATTATGAAAGCTACTATTTCAAGCTATCATCGGTTCACATTTCCTATATGAAAAACCTTATTTTAGAAAAACTTCATGAACATGCATTGATGAACTCAAACATATAATAAGTTTGAGAGATTGTCGTCGAATTAGAGTTGTATTCGTTACTAAAAGTAATGATAGTTGATAACTTCATCCAACGATTACGAATTATTCGACTTAGTGGTGAATGTGGACCAATGTGTATCAAAGGTAAGATATAGTCACCAAAATAGAATTGTTACTTTCATTGATTCTATGCTTTGAAATTGGCCATTTGAATTGATGAGAGCAATAAGTATTTTTGTCAAGGGGCGTGCCCACTTCAAATCAAAGCAATTCAGAGGATCCACAAGGTGATCATGAGGTCATGACTTGTATGATTAGATTTTAGCGGTCCCTTTGGTCCGTCATGTTCTTTCCAAGTTTTAACCATGGCTCAAAAACAACTTAACCATACCTAAATCTCTGTTTCTATTCGCGTCTAGATGAGTTAACCGCCACGAACCATTGGTGAATATGCATATGCATACGTATGTATATATGTGTAGAAAGATAAAAGAACAAATATAAAGTCAGTTTTTCTAAAAAAGTGTAGAAAAAAATATGAATCATTGATCAAAATAATTGAACTGTTAAAATCATTGCAATGATAATTTCTTGATTAATTGAAAGTTACTAATGGCTACCAGCCTACCAGGGTAAAAGAGGAAATCTATCTCTTTTGTTGAGTTATTTGCTTTTAAATATAGTTCCAACAAAAAATTTAAATGCAAATAACTTTTAGATGTTTTATTATTTTTTTAAATATATCATAAAATCAAGAATTGTATTCTTATTAACTTGAGTACATAGTATTGCTAAATATTAAAAAAAAAACAAAGTGTTTTGAAAAGATGTAACACAATGTGTGGCAATGTCAAAATGTTTCGTATATACCAATTTACATGGTACATATATGTGTCTAACCTATTTATAAGGTGTAGATGTGTGTCCAATGTATTAAGTTTTTATTACGCATCACATGGTGCGTTTAGGTGTGTTAGAAACCCGCGTATATAAACGGACATAAAAATACTCTCGCCCATAAAGCGTATGCATGAATACGTGTCTTCTCTTCATGAATTATTACTCTTTAGACCAAAAATGACTTTTGTAGGGAAACCAACCTCTAAGTATCCATATCTTAGCATCTTAAAATATGCAAAAGTGTGAGATTTGATTGACTTTGACTCCAATGATTTCTTTTTTGTTCTTATTAACATAGAGAGAGAATAACTATTTGGTGGAAGAGGTCATTATGCATCATGCAAAGGGCAAAGGCCATCATTATAATTAAAGGTGAGGCCTCAATGGGCCCAATGAGCCAATATGGACCCACCAGCCCAGCTAGCCCATCTGAAGTTGGGTGGGCAATAAATTAAATTGAGCATAAAAGTCACTTAGCCTACCTCTACTTTTGAAAATGTTGCCTTTTCCCCCTACTTTAAAACATTTTTTTTATTTTCACACTTTACTTCAATCGTTCGTGGTGAAAGGCATCATTTCAATTCAACAAAAAAAATGTTTTGAGCACAAAAAGTCAAGTGTTATTGACCTTTTACCAGAGATTTTAACAATTGGAATTTTTAGATTTATAGAATTATTTTCGCATTTCACTATTCATAGAATCGGGGTTATAAATGAGTCAACTCAAGCTCATCTAAGCTTAAAGGACGACTCGTTTAACTTAAGGAACGTGAGTTTTATGAAAAAATTCTGAGCTTTAAGTACTTTTTAAAGCTTAGCTCATGCATATGCTGAGCACATTCTTTTATTTATTAATTATTAACCTTTTTATTTGTATACATATATATGGAATGATTCAAATGAAAACAGTTTTTTATGTGATAACTACTCTCAAACAATCACATAATTTATAAAATATTTTTTATTTTAATTGTTAAATACTCTTTGAACATATGTCTTGAACATAAATACGAAAATTATGAGTCTTACCTATACGTACCACATAATGTTGCATATACGTGACACACAATCAGGGGCGAATCTTTCTTAGGGCCCGGGGGGGCCCCGACCCCCCCCCCCCCCCCGATTTTTCGCTCAGTAGTGTTAATTTATACGTATTCGGTCGATTTTTTGCTCGACAGTGTTAATTTATATGTATTCGGCCGAAAATTTTGTAGTACCGGCCCCCCGATAGGAAAAAAAAATTCCCGGCACCCCCTGGGTTTTTATTGAAGCTTCGCCACTGCACACAATGTTACGTATATGTAACACTAACAAAATGATAATTGTTACATATACGTAACACTATGTTTAAAACTGGTTATCACATAAATATTGGTTATCATTTGAACCGCACCCTACATATCTATATCTATACTCTATAATAAATAAAGGTTTTTGTGAGACAAATTTTCTTGCACAAGTTTTCTTTAATTGTTTTTTAATAATTTTTTGTTTTCCGTCTCTCTCTCATATTAAATATAATGATTTTATAGTTCTTTTTATAAACTTTTTTTATTTAAAAAAATTTAGGTTTGTTCATAAAACATTTTTAGAAATTGAACATTTATTTCATTGTTTTTATAAAACATTTTTAAAAGGTAACTATATGACGTTTTTAAAATTTTGTATTAAAAACAATATGTCATAAATATGTAATATGTAAATATTTATTATTAAGTATATAACATTGCATTTATTCAACCCGTGTACCTAATATAATATTATACATAATCTATACTACTTAATAAACAAGTAAATTATGGACACATGTCATCTTCTAGTGCATTCTTAACATAATTTTTCTACATCTCTTTCCTATTAAATACTATACTAAAAAAATATATTTTTAAATATTTAATATCAATCTACATATGGATATTTTTTTATTTAATTATGGATTGTTATTATATCATTAAACAAATGAATTTAATATGGATTACCATTTATCAATACCAAGTTAAAAAAATGTTTTAAAAATTAACTTAATATAATTTATAACTGTCACGTTAAAGTAGACATATTTTGACGAGTGTATGTGTTAAAAGATTACATTATATTTTATTCAACGTATGTAAAACACGGGTTTTTAAAAACGTAATTTTTTATTTACTAAATATTTATTTTTTAAATCTTAATTCTACACAATATATATACATATATTTTAATTCTACGTATAACAATTATTATGTAATTGTATATTAAACATACTAAATATAGTAGGGTTATTGGATTTTATTAATCTCAACTTTTATCAATTGACCAATAATAATACCAACTGAGAATATTCTTACCATCGGTCCATATTTTCAAACAATTTTCTTACAATGGACCGCTGTTTAAAAAAACTTAACCCCGTTAATTTACATGATGTGGACGACTGACTGGGCGATTACGTGACATATGTTTTAACCCTTTTAATCCTTTTAAAGGGTAAAGAGTAAAAGGTTAAAAGATATGCTACGTAATCGCCCAGTCAACCGTCCACACCATATAAATTAATGGGTTTAATTTTTTTTAACGACGGTGCATTATAAGAAAATAATTTGAAAGTAGAGACCGATGGTAATAATATTTTTAGTTGACATTATTATTGGACAATTAATAAATGGTGAGATTAATAAAATCCATTTTCCCAATAAAAGAATACAAATAACAGACTTGTTTATTAAACGAACTCCAATATATGCTCGAGGTCGTTCAAACTCGGCTTGATTCAAGCTTTTAGCAAGTCAATGTTAAATAGCTCATGACCACCTCTACTCATTTACACCCCTAATAATCTATACTATATAATAAGTAAACGTTTTTCATGTCACGTGTCGCTTCCATATTCAATCTCATTATTTTTTTCTCGTTTCTCTCTTTTATTAAATACATATCTATCTTTTAATAATAATATATTTAAAAAAATATTAATCTTTATATCAATAAATATCTTGATATATATATTTTGACGAGTGTATATGTTAACAAGTTATATTGTATTTAACGGGTTTATTCAACACGTGTAAAACACGAGTTTTTAAAAAATAATTTTTTTATTACTTAATATATAATATTATATTTATTCAACATGTGTAATACACGAGATTTTAAGTTAGTTATATATAAAACAAGAGGATAATTGTAAATTTAAAGGCAAAAGTAAAAGAGGAAGAAACACAATGGGCATCCATCCTTGTAGTATTTAAAAAACCCGTCACTAGCGGAATAATTTGAATTTTGGATCCGACCCTACCACGCCCAACTGGTTTGGACTCATATTCTGACAAAAAGAAAAGATGTGCACAAAACAGCAAAATCTCCAACTGGTATCTATCTCATGTCTAACTTACCTTAACCCCACACTCCCATATCATTCTTCTAATTCCACTCTTTTTTCTGCACTTCTCCCATGGACCTTCACCACCACCACCTCACCCTCGCCAAGACCTCGCGCCACCGCTCTAACGAATGGTTCGACGTTGTTTTGTTTTGTTTCACGGACGGCCTTTTTTCTTTAATTTTGTGTTGTTTTACATGTTGATCAACGGTCGGATCATGCTCTTTTTGCAGGATTTTTCGTGATGTCCCGAGTGATATAACGATCGAAGTTAATGGTGTCGTGTTTGCGTTACATAAGGTTAATTTTGTTATGGTTTTAACTATAACTTCTAAAACTTGTGATCAACTCTTTTGTTCTGTTCTCTCTAGAAAAAAAAGTCAAAAAAGTTGATTTTTAAGAGTCAAACAGAGTTGGTGACGGTTTCTATCCGTTTAGTTATCAACGATTCGATTTAAGTTGTGTTTTATTTCAAACAGGTCGAGTAACTTTCAAAATTGTTTTTATTCAAAGATTATATATTTTACAATCTTGAGATACTGTGTGTTTCGACTTGTACTAAAAATGACTCGTTTCAATCCGTTAGAGAACCTGATTATGCACTTTCTTGATTTAACAACCAACATACTGTTTTGTGCAGTTCCCTCTCGTGTCGCGTAGCGGACGAATCCGGAAACTGGTCTCCGAAAACCGCGATGCCACCGTATCTCGGGTCGAGCTTCTTAACCTGCCCGGAGGCCCGGAAACATTCGAGCTGGCCGCAAAATTCTGCTACGGAAACAACTTCGAGATAACCCCGTCAAACGTCGCGCAGCTACGATGCATCTCCGAATACCTCGAAATGAACGAAGATTTCTCGAACAACAACCTCGGATCACGTGCCGACGAGTATCTAAACTACATCGTTTTCCAGAACCTCGAAATGTCGGTCGAAGTCTTGCAACAATGCGAAAACCTACTCCCTCTAGCGGACGAGCTCAACTTCGTAACCCGATGCATCGACACGATAGCTTCAAAAGCTTGCGTGGAGCAAATCGCGTCGAGTTTTTCGCGATTGGAGTATAGTAGTTCAGGTCGACTCCATATGAGCCGACAAAAGTGCGAATCCGATTGGTGGATCAAAGATCTATCCGTCTTACGAATCGACTTGTACCAACGAGTGATCACCGCGATGAAATGCCGCGGAGTAAGACCCGAAAGCATTGGCGAATCGCTTCTGAATTACGCCGAAAAGGAACTAACCAAGAAACCAAATGGCCAACAGATCAAACTAGCCATAGTTGGCGGGTCAAACGACCACGAGCGGCTCGTGGTCGAGACCATTGTCGGGTTGCTTCCGGTCGAGAAACTCGCAGTTCCGTTAAGTTTTCTTTTCGGGCTGCTTCGAAGCGCCGTGATGCTTGATTGTACAGTCGGTTGTAGGCTCGATCTTGAGAGACGAATTGGGTCGCAATTAGATATAGCGACGCTTGATGATCTGTTGATCCCGTCGTTTAAACATGATAGTGACACTTTATTTGACGTTGATACGGTTCATAGGATTTTAGTTAATTTTTCACAGCAAGATGATAGTGGTGATGATGATGATGAAGATGGTTCGGTTTTTGAATCTGATTGTCTTGATTCGCCATCGGAGACTGCGTTGTTTAAGGTTTCGAAGTTGGTTGATAATTATCTTTCGGAAATAGCGCCTGATGGTAACCTTAAACTTTCTAAGTTTATAGCGGTGGTGGAGAGTTTACCGGCTCATGCTCGTACGGTTCATGATGGTTGTATCGAGCCATTGATGTTTACCTCAAGGTACGCCGTATGTTCTTAGAGAAAGATACAATTTTGACTTTTTTTGATCAAACTAAAACTTCTTGAATCTACAATTTTGACTATTGCCTTCAAGGTGGCCAGTTTCACTAGTTTACTTAACGTTTGGGTTAAGTTTTAAAGTGTAACGGATTAAAGAGGTAAAAATAAAAAAAAAATAGCTTAAAATGAATCGGTGCAAACTATGTAATTTAATGTAAATAGGTATCGGTTGTCTAAGCTTAAACTCAGCTCTTTTAACTTAAAAAGAGCTCGAGCCTAACTTGTTTTGAGCAATATCTAAAGCTCGTGCTTGACTTTTCAAGATCAAGTTTGACTTAAGCTTGACTCGTTTGTTATTATTAATTATTTAATTAATCTATTTATACGCAAATATAACTGTTTTACTTTTAATTGTAAATTTTTATATAATATAATATTTATTATTTAGTTAGGTTTATCACAGTTTTATATATAATACTATTTATTATGTAACTATAATAAATAAATAAAAATTATATTTATATATATAGTAGACTCACAAAACTAGTCAAACTTGATATGTGTTGCTCAGATTCAAGCTTGTTTTATTAAAAAAGCTCCACTTAAGTTTAAACGTGATCAATTCAAGCTTTTAACGATCTGATCTTGACTAACTCACGAGCGGTTTAGCTTATTTACATCTCTACTCTTAAATTATTTTATTTAAAAAACAGATTATCATCAAAATAATATAATTTTTCAAAATTTACAAAATAAATTAAAATTAATTGTTTTTACCCGCTGATTTGCTACCTATCAAGTTTCATATAAATCAGTTTGACCTTAAAAAGTCAAAGTGCACATTTCTTAGCTAGCTCTTATATCTGGAAACAAAACTTGCAGGCTCATCAGGGTCTATCAGAACTAGATAAAAAGAAGATCTGTAAACTAATCGACTTCCAAAAGCTCTCACCGGAAGCCGGTGCACACGCAGCACAGAACGAACGACTTCCCCTTCAATCGATAGTCCAAGTTCTATACATAGAACAACTCAGGCTTAGAAATGCCTTATACTGCTCTGAGCTAGGTGACAACCATAAACCGCCAGTGCACCACCAACAGTCGTGGCGGATCAACAGCGGCGCTCTCAGTGCCACCATGTCACCAAAAGATAACTACGCATCACTGAGGCGAGAAAACCGGGAACTGAAACTTGAGTTGGCTCGGTTAAGGATGAGATTAAATGATCTAGAGAAAGAACATGTGTGCATGAAGAGAAATATGGAGAAATCAAATTCAAGGAAGTTTATATGCTCGTTTTCGAAGAAAATTAGTAAACTTAATCTTTTTGGAAATAGTTCTTCAAGGGGATCATCCTCTCCATCAAGAAACTCACAAAGAACTGATTCTAAGGTGACTGTGAGAACAGAATGAAACAAATTGTTTAGGAAAAAAAATGGTTTCCTCCTTTTTGTGTTTAACTGTTAATCTGAAAAGTTACAGTCGATATATGATTCGGTTATGTTCTGTTTCTCCAAGTTTGTAATATATTGCAGAGGTGGCAGTTTCACATATTTACTATTACATGTAAAAGTGTAAATTACTCGATTTGATTATGTTTTATTTCTAGTGCGCTAGTTGGATCACATAAGTCGAGGTTCATCATAGTTGTATTTCAATGCATAAAACCTCATGAATCGTTTTAGTAAAAATGTTCGAGATATAATATGGCTTTTGTGATCATATTTAACATATTGATTTAACAGGGGTGAGAATATGTGATACGACACAAACTTAACATGAAATTCGTGGAGGCTCGGGTTTAGTGTAAATGAGCTCAGGCTAGTTTTAGGTCGAACACGCGGACACGTTTAGCTAAAGTGGTCGTGTTTGGGCGACTAGTTGGTTTGCGGGTTGACATGTTTAGCCTGTTTATTTTTAGAAAAAGTTGAAAAAAAATATTTTATGTGATAACTTAAATTGATTACCAAAATTCAAAAAATAAAAGAGAAATGAGTATCATGTAGTTTAACCGTAATATATTTGTACTTATTTATTCTATATTTGTAATTTTAGAGTATTAATACGCAGAAAAATAAAATAAAAGTTCAAGTTAAACGGGTTGTATTCGCGTCAACACTTGAAAACTCGTGTCATATTCTAGTTCGTATCAAATTTTCGGGCTTGTTTCGGGTTTTACCCGGCAACCCGTTAACACAAGCCATTTAACACCCCTAATTGATTACTTATAAAATTAATAGATGGATAAAAAATTGTTTGTAAGTCGGCCATTCTTTGACCTATACAAAAGATAAACATTTTGACCCGAACTCGTTTTGAATTTAGACATGCCCACTCGCCCATCCCCCAATCTTCTTCATGCAGGATTTCAAATTCTTATCTTGTTTGTCACTGCTCTCATGTTGACCATAATTTGTGGCTATTCTCCATGCTGACCTGTTTCTGTTAAGATAATAGTCTCTAGCTTGAAAAGTCAAACTATCATCCAACATGTCATCTACTTGAGCTTTTTGAGTGGTTTCTTCAGCCTGAGGCAGTGATTTACAAGGTGACTTCTGTTTGGAATCATGTTTGTAACCACTAGTGTTTCGAGTTGCGATCTGTTGCGAAGAGGATTGGCCGAGTTGTTGACTTTTAGCTTTGAGCAAGCGATGTATGGTCGTGTTTGGGATGATGTAGAACACTTGACCAGGAACCATAACCGATTCAGGACGAACCACAGTGTTGGGATATTTAAAGAAATCAGGGCGAGTGATGCTGTGTCTAGGGTTCTTCCTCATGATCTCACCGGCTGTAATTGATGTCGGTGATACTCGACATGCCTACCTGGATGCACTAGTTTAAGCACACCTTTTTGTTTTGTTGAAGCTCCCATACTTGTGGTGTTTAACTCTAAAGAATGAATGAAGATTTGTGTCTTTCAATCTTATTATACTTGGTTTTTACTTGGATTTATAGGTTATTATCAAGAAAAGAGTCAAGGGGAAAATGATTCTCTTTGTTGTAAGGATTTTAACCAGTTTTCATGTCTGGTTTTAACGGTTTGTAGGTTAAATCATTAGTAACGTTTTTGAATCTCTGTAAATTAAAACCAACCCGTTCTTGTTATATACTTATACTACACAACCAAACCAAATCGTTATATCACCAATTTAATAATTCTTTCATGACAAAGAAACATAATATTTTGTTGGCATTCTTTTTAAAATTATCACAAGCCATGTTTTCTTGGTATTGTATTTGACAAAGAAATGTACATGCATTTGACAAATAACTTGTTTCACAAGAAACAAGATTGTGTTCCTTGTTTTGGTGATCATAAAAGGTGCTCATTTTCCAGTCAACATCTAAAATTGTGAATGTAGAGTCATCACTTTGGACCAAATAAATTTAGTAAAACAAGAACAAATGGAACAAACATAACTTACTCTTAACAACATTAATTTCACAAGGAACTTCTATGTTAATCATTCTCAAAAGACTTTTTTTAAACAAAAAACTTTTTATTTTAACTTTTTGGTTCTGACTTTTTCAAAATCTAGCCATTTTCATCCAACAGACTAACTCCGTCTACATTTTAACGTTAAATCATGGGTCGGTTTGAAATTGATAGGTTAAAATCTAAACAAATTATACCTGATTTAACCAAAATTGCCAATGATTAAACTTTAAAATGTAGACGGAGCTAGTCAGTTGGATAAAAATAACTAGATTTTGAAAAGTAAGAGACGAAGAAGTTATAAATAAAAAATAAAAAAATTGGATGAAAGTGACTAAAATAATCAAACCACATTGACGAAAATGACACTTTACTCATCTCAAAATGATATTCTAGTCAGAAAGATAATACATTGCCTTCTTCTTTTAAGTAATTCTTGCATTGTAAGGTTGCAAACAAAACAGCACTACAAAGCATCTTTATGGCAACAATATGGAGAGCACGGAATGGAAAGACGTTTAACAATAAGCCGACATCGGAAGACAAGGTCATGTGGAAGGTGAAGTCTAATACGTTTTTTTGGGATAAAGAATCGGGTAAAAATTCAATCTCTTGATTAGTATCCTTGATGTAATTTCAATTTTACAAACTTCCACTCTTCTGTTTGTTTCTAGTAGGGTGTGCCTTGGTCGGTTTGATTCGGTTTTTGGGTAAACTCAAACACAAAACCGAAAGTTTGGTTTTTAGGTTTCCAAAATTCGTTTAGTTCGGTTTCGGTTTTACCAATTAGACTTAAATTTTTTGGAATAACTTTTTTTTGTTAACAAATTATTAATTGAATATTACACATTTAAGTCTAAATTTTTTGGGATACATAATTTATTAGTTTCTTATAAAATACTTAACATAAAAAAATAAACGTTATAATCCATAAATTCATAAAATAAATATAAATCTTAACCTTATATATTAATGTAAATATACATATACACAATATATTATAATAGTTTATAGGTATATTTTCGGTTCGATTTTTTTGTTTTTCAGAAAATATAAAACCGAACAGTAACCGTAATTTTCAGTTCAGTTATTTTGATTTTTTTTCTCATCTCCAGCTACTAGCAACTTGCTAGTAGCGTTTATTTAATACAATTTCTTTGCCTATTAAAAAAAGGCCATTTAATGATTTTCTCCAAAATAAACCGGTGGATGACAATCTAGTATCATTATCAACAATTCAAGTATTCAACACCCATCGTCCATAACAAAACGTCATGGGATCGGTGGCTACATTTAAATCTTGTGGTTGAAAAGTAACAGTAAACGAGTGGTCAGCCAAAATAAACACCACACACAACTTGATCGAAATCGACGACACTCCCTTTAACCGATCTGGTTCACGAGAGTTGAGTTGGAGATGGAGATGACAAACACAGATCTGGAAATGTTCATGGAGAATTTGAGGAAGTTAGTTTACGAGAACTACTATACTACATCGATTGGAAACAATCCTCTCATCGAAGCAAAAAAGCCTGAAATCCGGTTGCTTTATGAGGAGCTTTGCAACCTGATTGCGATTCATGAACCGGAAGATGTGGGAAACTGGAAGACAAGACTTATCCAAGCAGCACTTGAGGCAGAAGATTCCGTTGATATGTTCGTATCTTCTGCTATCATCAAGAACGATTTCGAACTTGATGGTGACGACAAGGCCCATCCGATTCATGAAGCGGAAGATGTGGGATACTGGCAGACAGTTTGTAGTTCAGTTGATTTTGCTGAAGATAGTTTATCTGATGTTGACGACGAGGCCCTTCAGATTCATGAACAAGAAGATGTGGGAAACTGGAAGACAAGTCTTATCGAAGAACTTCATGAATCGGAAGATGTGGGAAGCTGGAAGACAAGATTTATCGAAGCACTTCAGGCGGATGATTCAGTTGATATGTTCGAATCTTCTGCTGAATATAGTTTACCTGATGGTGACGACGAGGTCCATCCACGGACCCTCATTTTGATTAATAACACACTCGATTTCTCTCTTAAAAAACTTAAGGTTGTTATGGACGACCTAAAATCTATGAAGGAGGAGATGAAGGGGAACTTGTTCCAGAACCTTGTAAAGCAAGACATGATGATGGATAACAAGTTAGAAGATACCAGAATTTGTTCAAACAGCAATACAACGGCGAATCCCAGTGCAAAAGAACATGAACAATTGATTGTCGGCTTTGAGGACGATGTGCGGTTAATAATGGATAGACTTACCGGATACCACAAGAAGCTAGACATAATCTCTATTGTTGGCATGGGAGGACTGGGTAAGACTACTTTGGCTACCAAAATATTCAATAATTCTTTTGTAAAGCATCGTTTTCACAGACTTGGGTGGGTTACTGTTTCTCAAGCATATTCAAAGCGAGATATGTTACTACAGCTATTGGTGTCATTAGGCAAATCAGTTCATGAAGCAGTCAGTGAATCAAAACTGTATGAAATGTTGTACAAGAGCCTAAAGGGCATGAAATATTTGATTGTCATTGATGATATCTGGAGTTGTAAGGCATGGGACGATGTGGGGATATGTTTTCCAGATGATAATACTGGTAGTAGAGTTCTTGTAACCACCCGGCTTACAGAAGTTGCTTCACACACAAGCCAGGGCGGGTTCACTCACAGCCTAGGACAGTTAACCCAAGACCAAAGTTGGGAGCTGCTGTGTAGGAAGACTTTCAGGGGATATGAATGCCCTGAAAGTCTGACCGAGACCGGGAAACATATAGCTAACAAGTGTGGAGGATTACCACTTGCCTTGGTTGTCATAGCAGGACTTTTGGAGAAAGGAGAAAAGAGGAAAGATTCGTGGGAGAAAATTGCCGAAAGCGTGGGTTCATACGTTATTAATGACCCTGAAGGATGCTTGGATACACTAGCCTTGAGTTATGACCATCTACCTTCTCACTTGAAGAAATGTTTTCTGTATGTAGGCGGCTTTCCAGAAGACTACAAAATCCAAGTACGGACGTTGATCAGGCTTTGGATTGCTGAAGGGTTTATAAAAGAAGCAGGCCAAAGAAGCTTGGAGGAAGAAGGTGAGCATTACTTCATGGATCTAATTGATAGAAATCTGTTGATTGTTGCTGATAAAAGGTCTAGTGGAGGAATTAAATCATGCCGCCTGCATGATCTTTTGAGACAACTATGCTTGAAAAAAGCGGATGAAGAAAATTTCTTCAAGAAAATGAGTATGCCATTGTCAGACAATAATCCTTTCTCTGATTCTACGTCCAGCATTGTGAAGCAACGGCGTCTATTCATAGACTATGAAGTTTTGTGTATGATCCATTCACATGATTTTGCTACGCGCACAAGGTCCGTGATGTGCTTTCAAACCAATCATTTGAAGTATAAAACTACAAGATGGGTTCTTTCCTTTTTGCTTCTTAGGGTGCTGGATTTACTAACTACTCCAATATTTAGCATCAGCGAGATAAGCATGCTAGTTCATTTAAGGTACTTAGCAGTTTGGTTAGGCTACAGAAGATTTTCATTTTCAGAGCCCAGAAAAAAGGCCAATTTGGGGAGCCTTCAAACTCTCATTGTTAAAGGCGAGTTTAAAAGTTTCAGTTATTCACCAGGCAATACGGAGAATCTAAGGCATTTGCGGTGTGACAGAATCAACTTCCCAAGTGATTTTGGTGGTTATAAACTGTTCCACTTGCAAACGGTTTCCAGGCTAAGTCTAAGATCAGCTGACATGGCTGGCATTTTGAATAAATTTTTTCCTAATATCAAGAAGCTTGGGTGTATTATTTCTTCAACGTCAAGCAAGCAAGAATCACTTAGCTTTGTTTTGCTAAGTCATCTTGAAGCTTTGACCATAGAAAAGTACACGTCTGACTCGTTAACTTTAGTGAAGCCAATAAGGTTCCCAGAAGCTTTGAAAAAGCTGACCTTAAAAGGGTTAAGTCTTCCTTGGAGTTATATGTCAACAATTCAACGGTTACCCAAACTAGAGGTTCTCAAATTACTAGACTCTTCGTTCACGGGGCAAATGTGGGAAACTGGTGATGAGCAGTTTCAACAGTTGAAATATTTGAAACTAGAGAAGCTGAACATCCGTTTCTGGGAGGCTTCTAGCATCAGCTTCCCACACCTCAGAAAACTTGTTGTTAGACGTTGTGAATATCTAAAGGAAATTCCACTTGATCTAGGAAACATCTACACGCTCGAGCATATTGAGACTGATTATTCAAACTCTCGTGTACTCGAGTCTGTAAAAATAATTCAAGAAGCACAGGATGAAATGGGGAACTATGATTTCCATGTCAACTTCATTCACATGGATCCAAGTGAAGTCTTCTTTGAGGGAAACCCTTTCTTTGACTAACTCCATCATCACACCATCCTGGATATTCTCAGCTTTTATGGTCAAAAAGATATCATCAAAAAAATTTAGGACCAGTAACTTATATTTTGCATAAAATAGTTGTATGAATTGCAAGTTTCTTGTACAACATCATCATTGATGTGAGAATCATTGCTTATATATCCTCATGAATAATGGACAGATAAAATGTAAAGAGTAATGTTTTTTTATCAGAGAATTGTTACGTGTCGTAACATTACTCGTTTTTGTGTGATTTATTTATCTTACAGTGTTATTTGTCTATGATATACTAGTTTAGATCCCGTGTTTACACACGGTGTGAAAACTGAAAAATATCAATATATAAATTTTTTAAATCTTTGTGTATATATTTTACAGTTGTAAAAGTATATTATATATACTAAGGATAGAAACAATCTCAAAATATGTAAAAATTAATATATAATTGTGTTTTTGAAAATACGTTAATTATTATTTAATGTAATTTGACTTTTATTTACTATTTGATTAAAATAAAAGTTACATAATTAAATTTCAAAGTTTCTTATAACAAAAGATAATTTAAAATAAATATGTTTTATTAGTATAATTAGTATTTTTCTTTAAATATGTATTATTATTAAAAATAGAAATGCATTAAATAAGAGAGAGAGGCGGGAAAAAAATGGTAAGAATGAATATGGAGGCGACATGTGGCAATAAAAAACCTTTATTTATTATATAGTATAGTGATGCGTGTGAAACTATATATATTTTAATAGAGATTTATCACACAGTATTAGTTTTAAAAAGGGTTTTCACCAAAGACTAATCACACACACATCGGGCAGTGTACCCGTCGGATAGCAATATAGTAAAGGTAAGAACCGGATATCAATCCGTGGACACGGTGGAATGCGATAATAAACCGGAACTAAAATCTAATCAAGTGAGGGTATAAAGATATTTTGAAGAGTTTTGTTTAATTAACTAACATGCAAATATATGAAAACTAAGCTAGGTCACAATTTAAACGATTAGGGAGAAAATATCACTTCGGTGTCGAATCCATCTAGAATACATTCAATACACTCATAGAAACATGGCAAATACACGAAACATAAATTGACTAAATTCTCGTCAAAGATATCTAATCAAATGACCATTCGGAAAGCTAGCATGAATTATACAAACCAACCACCTAAAACCATACAACGAAGCTCACGTGTTTAACAATCATGTCAATATTTATAAAGATTGAACTAGCTTCCGATTAAGGTATACTAACCCAACAACTAGTTGGAAAGATAATATGAACAACACACTACCCACCTCAAGTTGATTAAATTAGACAACAACATGCATTTCTTCGACATACAATGTTCATACAAAGGTTATATAAATTAGGAGAATGTGTCAACAATTCCTAGATAAACATAAGACTAAGCATGAAACATCATAACAAATACTTTGTCTTTCCAAACATAAGCATAAGGATACACATGCAAATATAATGACTCACAAACAAGACTTCATTCACCATTCCTAGTCAAATGCCATAAACTAGTATAATTACATACACCAATCCATGAATATAAGCATAAACCACAAGTTTTCCAACATAATATGGCATACACAAATACAAGTCTTGTAAACAACTCAAAATACTTGAATACATAATTTCATCAAAGAATAATCATACGATTGTCATAACCTTAACACAATAATTGCCAATAACCCATGAATGTTGTCAAATGTATCTAAACTTCATCTAAACCAAAGTGAACAAGAGTTTTAGCTCATTATGAGTACCAAAATTACAAATAAGCAGGGAAAAATAGTGTGAAACATGATATGAAAACAAGAATCAAACCACTCCTCCAAGCCTAGATGTTGTTGTTGATGTATGGTGATCCTCTTGATGTTGTATCCTCTCCAAGAATCTTGAAATATGGCTGGAACAAGAGAAATACGAGCTGGAACAGTAGACTTTCTCCCCTGGTTGCTTCATGTCTGAATGGGAGTTTAAGTTCTGTTTAAATAGAAAGTGGGAAGCACGACCGTGCCTAGAGAGAAGGCACGACCGTGCCAGGTACAAAGGCGCGGTCGTGTCTAGGTCTTAGCACGACCGCGTGACAGAGGGTTGACCGATCCGGAGCTTCCATTGGGTCTCTTGCTTCGAGGTGTCAGACTCACGGGTGTTCCCGCGACCGTGTGGAGGCGGGGCACGGTTGTGCCTTGCCTTTTGGCTTGGCGCGGTCGTGCCATTTACGGGGCGCGACCGTGCTTAGGGTTTGCAAGTTAGGCACGATCGTGCCAATTAGGGACACGACCGTGCCTTCATCACAGAAACCCTAAAAACTTCACTTTTTATCCTGGAATCTTCTTGTTTGTTCACAAGCTTCACAAAAACCTACAAAACAGGAAATGAAGCAAATAAGTGCTTAAACGTTGAATATAACCAAGAATTGATCGTTAAATGAGCGAAGTTTTATGCCAAAAAGATGTGTAAATACTAACACATCAAACAACCCCACACTTGAACATTGCTTGTCCTCAAGCAATAAATCAAAATAAAACAAAACTTCCAATGACACTATGGATCAATTCGGAAAACCGTAAGCATTAATAATTTATAAAGGTTTGACAAGAATTGCAAAATTAACTAAATGAAACCCAATGAACCCAATGAAGTGACAACCGAATGAGCAAATGAATATGCCTAGGAAATCATTAGAATGCAACTTTATGCTTCTCACAATGTTCACACACACTCGGGAATATATATGATCATACAAGTGATGGTGTATGTATAGAACACTCAAATGTCAAGACAATTAACATGCATAAATCATAAGCTTGCTAAAAGATCAAATCTCTGTCAACTAACATGAAACAAAGCACAAATCAAGAGGGCTTTAAACGGGTTGTAACTTGGCAATGGCTAAGGGTAAGGAAATGAAATTTAAAAGTGGCTAAATGGCTAAAAACCCGGCGGTTATGCTAATTCAAAAACTAAAAACTTCTAATATGAAAAATAAACTAACTAATACTTCCGTATATAGATAAGAGCTAACAACCGAATTCTTTCCATCTTTGCTCACAAAATTGCTCTAATCGACTATATTTCACCTGATTTTGGTGATATAAATTTTTTTTTTATTTTTATTTATTTATTTATTTTTTTTTTTTTATCACTATTTCTTTTCTTTTGAAGGGAACTAAGTCAATATGCATCTTTCCTTAGCTAAAAACTTCTCAAGAATTTGAAGATTACAACAAAGTAAAAGCTATAAAATTAACATTAGCCGACCGGATTTCTAACACGGGTAAAAAAAATAGAATAAATAAGTAAAAAGGCTAATGAAGGTTTAATGGTGGTGTAATGTGGGTAATAAAAGAAAGAACATGGGATAGGCTCAACGTGGTTAACTAGTGGATGTGTTCGGGTAAGGGAAAAACAAAGATAAAAGGCTAACAAAGTGGTTTATCCTAATGCCTCAATCATTTTTATGCAATATTTATGTTCATGATTTCGAAATGTATACTAAAAGCAAGTTCTAACAAGCATGAAACATCCGGCACACTCAAATCCGCAAAAACGAGAGCAAACAATGTCTAAAGCTATCAAGGCTCAAAAATAAACTCACGGAAACGGAAAGGAATGGGTGTAAGCAAAAGGTTACATGCAATTCATTCGTTTAGCCCACTAAAACTCATGGTTATCACAAAAAAAATTGGGTTTGACTCAATGGAATTTCTATCTCAATTGCTTTCGAAAAATCAAACCTCTATTATTTACTAAAAATTGTGAATGCTAAACGGTTAACTTTTAATTTAGTGCCAATAAAAAATTATGAAGGAATATTTTGCAAAAAATTGAATCGATAAAATGCTAAAAGGACAAACAATGCGCGAATACAATCCCACCCTACACTTAGAATTGTACATTGCCCTCAATGTACAACAAAAAAATAATGTAAAGCAAAGAATGAACACCCAACCCCACACGTAGAAACATACATTGCCCACAATGTATAGAAAAACATGCAAAGCAAAATGGAATGCAATGCAATGGAGTGTGAAGGGATAACTGAAACTTCCCTCGTGTCGATCATGGCACACGCAAAAATCCAACCCACAACAATGACGTTCCACGTAGTTCCACAATTCCAAGATCTAATCAATACTAACAACATCAAACACAGATCAGTAACATCAAGCCAAAATAGAAACAGAAATGTAAAGACAAATATATATAACAGTACATGGAAACAAAAGTACAAGAAAACAACAACAAACGCCGAAGCGTGATAACAGAGTTTGTACAAAATACAACCAAGTACAACTCACAAAAATGATACCAAAAGGCAATGGGAGGTACTACTCCCACTGCACGCCCTCAAGGTCGACGCCGGAGGCCCCGCCTCCTTCTGCTGGTGGTGATGGTGGTGGTGACTGGTGATGCGGTGGAGATGGTGGTGGCTGCTCGGGCTGCTGCTCTGGCTGCATAAAGAATGGAAGGGGAACCACGTATGGTGCCCCTCCAGCAGCAGTAGCGGCGCACTGGACCTCATACTGCCAGGCCCAGTAACGCATGAATAGGTCGTGTGGGATGACAACCGGAGGCGGTGGTGGCGGCGGAGGCGGAGGAGGTGGCTGATCTGGCTGATGAAGCTCATGAATCTGCTCCTGCTCCTGCTCCTGCTGAGCGGCGGCCTCGGCCTGTACGCGATCTGGATCGGGGCCCGGACGGTCTGGATCCCACGTCCGTCCCCATCTGTCGACCAATCTAATCCCTCCTGCGCCTCGACGAGCTACGTGCATGTTGCGCAATGTCTGCACAGACATCACGACAGTCTCGGCCACAGGGGTCAGATCCCCTATCAAGTCATCTGTAAGCAGCTGGAAGTGTCATGCCAGCTTGGTCACGAAGTGACCTCCACATATCGCGCTGGTGACGTCGCGCCCCGAACTGTTCACCAAGTACCCCGCGATAGAATGCGCGAGATTGCAGGCGCGCGGGCGTACAAGGCAAAACAGATAAAACAACTCCCTAAGGTTCACTACTGTCTCCCCCTGACCTCTCCCAGAAATAGAATAAACAATACAACGATGGAGAACACGGTGCAAGGGATCCCGAAGGCTCGAAGCCTTGGTCAAACTCGGATCATACATCCCGAAACCATGGTCGTGCCAGAACTGGTCCTTGTCCTCCTCTGTCGGGAATTCGGTGATCCCCTCAGTGAACAACTCTGTCTGAAGCTCCTGTCGCGTGTATAACCCAAGTAATCTCCCAAATCTGGCGACAGACATCACGCGCCACTCGCCGCCTAATCTGAACCTAACAGTCTCGGGCTGCTCGAGGTCCGCGCAAGGATAATCAAACTCGTAAGTGGAGAAAAACTCCATCACGAGCTCGACGTACTGTATGGCGTGAAGCCTGAACAACCGGCGCCAAGGGGCGGTGACAATGTCGTTCCACCGGTCCCGCTGACCGATGGCATCGATGGCGGCTGGCTCTAAACGACGAGCAGCTAGAATTCGGCCTCTGCGTGGCCACAAAACGTCCAAACGAGCCTCGTACTCGTGCTCGTTCATGTCAAACTCGAGGTACGGGTGGTCCCTGTTGCCTGCCATCTGCACGACAACAAAAATGAAATCAGAACAGTTATGAAGACGCTAGATGGAATTATGAAGTTTCTAACCAAAATTTTGAAGGGGCACGGTCGCGCCTGGGAAGGGGCACGACCGCGCCTGGGCCAAAATCCAAGCCCACGGTCGCGCCTTGGTCGACCACGGGCAGTCCAAACAGGCAGGCACGGTCGCGCCTGGAAAGGGACACGACCGCGCCTAAGCCAAAATCACTAGGCACGACCGCGCTCAACAGAGAAACGGCCGCGCCTGACCAAACCTATTTCTTCCAGAAATTCAGAAGCCGAGCACGACCGCGCCTGGTCTTGAGCGCGACCGTGCTCACCCATTTTAGGGTTTCCAGAATTCAACAATTGTCCAGTTAAACACGTTTATGAAGGGGCTTTTGATACACTACAATTCTAGGGCATAAAACGACCTATTTCTACTTAATTATACCTAAAATGAAGTTCAAAAACAGAAAATCACTACAACCCTAGAAATTTAAAATGAAAAATAAAATTACGATCCTAACAATGAAAAGATTAGAATATCGGGGGCGTACCTGACTTCGAAGGAACGGAGATCAACAATGCGGAATAGAGGAAAATCGTATGTAGGGGGGTTCTCGTTTTGGGGATCGTTTGGGAAGAAAATAAGTAAAAAAATGAAGTCTGCCAAAACTTACTTAACCCGCCCAAAATTACAGAGACACGGTCACGTCAAGGACATAGGCACGACCGCGCCTAGGGTTGGAGGCACGACCGCGCCCGTGGTGAGGCACGACCGTGTCTCACACCCAGCAGACACAGAAACCTGATTTTTTTATGAGGGGTATTCCAAACCCGACTGCGATTCTTCCAAGTTAAAATTTCTAAAAATTCAGAAGACATACCTTTGACATTCCAAACATTATCCCAAATCCGCTCGATCCAAAATACGCTCCGAATACCTAAACTCAAAAATAAATGGTAAAATCCTAAAAATTAATAAAAATAGGAAAATAAACATAGAAACAAAATCTAAGAATTGTTACCAAAACAGGCTAAGTTTAGTAACGAGTCGTTAGCTAGACTCAAGTCCCCGAATTCATTTGTCCTTGGGGTGGAGGTCAACTACCTCCAATTCCGGGTCAACCGGTCCGTCGATATATGGCTTAAGACGATGACCGTTAACCTTGAAGATCCTCCCATCTTCATGTTCAATCTCGACGGTCCCATAAGGAAATACCTCCCTAATCGTGTAGGGACCCGTCCATCGGGATTTCAACTTCCCGGGAAACAATCGCAACCTAGAGTTGTAAAGCAACACACGACCACCCACTCGGAATTCCTTCTTGTCCTTCAAGCGTCGGTCATGTAAACTCTTAGTGCGCTCCTTGTAGATCGTGGAGTTTGCATAGGCTTGATTCCTCAACTCATCAAGCTCATGAATCTGAGTGAACCGGTTCTCTCCCGCGCTCACCAAGTCAAGATTCACCGCCTTCAACGCCCAATAAGCCTTGTGCTCTAACTCCACCGAAAGATGGCACGCCTTCCCATAGATCAACCTAAATGGTGTGGTACCAATAGGCGTCTTATACGCAGTCCGGAAGGCCCAAAGTGCATCATCCAACCTATCCGACCAATCCTTACGGTTCTGACCAACCGTCTTCTCTAGAATCCGCTTTATGCCCCGGTTTGTGACCTCTACCTGTCCACTGGTCTGTGGATGGTAGGCTGTGGAGAATCTATGGTTCACACCATATCATGATAGAGCCTTCTCCAACTGGGTGTTGCAGAAGTGGGTCCCACGGTCACTGATAAGGGCTTTGGGGGCACCAAAGCGAGAGAATAGCTTCTTCAGAAATTGAACAACCACCCTAGCATCATTAGTAGGCAAGGCTTGAGCCTCGGCCCACTTAGAAACGTAGTCAACAACGACTAGGATATACCGGTTGCCACGAGAAGCTGGGAAAGGTCCCATAAAGTCAATACCCCAAACATCAAAAATCTCACAAATCTGGATGCTGTTCTGGGGCATCTCATTCCTAGATGAGATGTTGCTTGCCCTCTGGCAAGCGTCACAAGCTCGGATCATCTCATGAGCATCCCGGAAGATGGTAGGCCAGAAGAAACCGGCGTCAAAGACCTTCTTCGCGGTCAAGGTAGCTCCATGGTGTCCACCCGTCGGGCCCTCGTGGCAGTGTCTAAGCACCTGACGTGCCTCATCTCCGAACACACACCTGCGCACGATCTGATCAGCTCCGACTCGAAATAAATAGGGATCCTCCCAAAGATAGTGCTTCACATCCGCAAAGAACTTTCGCTTCTGCTGATGCGTTAAGCCCTTAATCACGATCCCACTAGCAAGAAAGTTTGCAAAATCAGCAAACCAGGGACACTCCTCATCCTGTGTCTGTATGTGCATGAGAAACTCGTGGGGAAAATTGTCATTTATGGATGACCCCACAAGTTTAGATGAAGCTGAGCACTCAAGACGGGACAAGTGGTCCGCTGCGACATTCTCCGCGCCCTTCTTATCGCGGATCTCAATGTCGAACTCCTGAAGCAGCAAAACCCACCGGATCAGTCGGGGTTTGGCATCCTGTTTGCTGAACAGGTGCCGAAGAGCGGCATGGTCAGTGAATACAATGGTCTTTGATAGGACGAGATAAGACCGGAATTTATCAAAAGCGAAGACAACGGCTAGGAGCTCTTTCTCCGTCGTGGTGTAGTGCTCCTGTGCGTCATTGAGCGTCTTGCTCGCATAATAAATCGGGTGAAACTGCTTCTCTCTCCTCTGTCCTAAGACCGCCCCAACAGCGAAGTCGCTCGCGTCACACATGATCTCAAATGGCAACCTCCAATCAGGAGCTACCATGATAGGGGCATTCACCAACTTCTCCTTCAACAAATTGAATGCACTAAGGCATTCGTCGGAGAATACGAACTGGGCTTCCTTCTCAAGAAGCTGGGTCATCGGTCGGGCAATCTTAGAAAAATCTTTAATAAAGCGTCTGTAAAAGCCCGCGTGACCAAGGAAGCTACGAATAGATTTCACGGAAGTCGGCGGGGGCAGCTTAGATATGGTATCAATCTTAGCTCTATCAACTTCAATCCCCGCGCGTGAAACCTTGTGCCCAAGCACAATGCCCTCCTTCACCATGAAGTGGCATTTCTCCCAGTTCAACACTAGATTGGCCTCCTTGCATCTGGCCAACATCCTCTCCAGATTCCCGAGGCAATGATCAAAGGAACTCCCAAACACAGAAAAGTCATCCATGAAAACCTCCATGGAGTCCTCAATCATATCATGGAAAATGGCCACCATGCAACGCTGGAAAGTGGCCGGAGCATTACACAATCCAAAGGGCATCCGCCGATAGGAAAATGTGCCATAGGGACATGTGAATGTCGTCTTCTCCTAGTCCTCAGGAGCGATCGGGATCTGGAAGTAGCCAGAGAAGCCATCCAGGAAACAATAGAACATCTTCCCCGCTAATCTCTCCAACATCTGATCAATGAACGGGAGGGGGAAGTGATCCTTCCGAGTAGCATCATTGAGTTTGCGGTAATCGATGCAAACTCTCCAACCTGTGACTGTACGAGTAGGAATCAGCTCATTCCTCTCGTTGGTGATAACAGTCATGCCTCCCTTCTTAGGGACAACCTGAACCGGGCTAACCCAAGGCGAATCGGAGATGGGATAAATCAAACCTGCATCAAGTAACTTGATCACCTCCTTCTTCACCACCTCCTGCATGTTCGGGTTCAACCTCCTCTGGTGCTGCACAGCGGGTGTGTAGTCATCCTCCATAAGGATCTTATGGGTACAGAAAGAGGGATTAATTCCCTTAATGTCCATAATCCTCCACGCAATAGCCTGCTTGTGCTGCTTCAGCACCTCCAATAGCCTCTCCTTCTCATCACTCGTCAAATCAGAGGCGATAATGACAGGTAATCGAGACTCACCATCTAAAAAGGCATACTCCAAATGACTCGGGAGCTCCTTAAGCTCAACAGGTGGTGGGTCCTCAACAGAAGGCCGCTCAATCGGCTCAGACTTTCTATCAACCATTTCGAAAACCGCTGAACACTGGGGAAACTCATAGCTCTCCTGGCTATGCCACTGCTCATCAAACTGATCCTCACCAATTGGATCAATCGTCTCCCCCCCCCCCCCCCACAATCTGGGTGTCCAGGGACTCCTCCTCAGCTGTGTCCTGGAGATGATCACTCACACAAGAATAGACAGTCTCAACAAAGTAGAGTGAATCATCCTGATTCTGGGTGTGTTGCATGGATCTCCCAACATCAAAGGTCACCTCCTCTTCATCCACCCTCAATGTAAGCCTTCCTGAATACACATCAATCAGGGCCTTAGCGGTGGCCAGGAACGGTCGACCTAGAATAATAGGGATATTCTTGTCCTCATCCATGTCCAGAATCACAAAGTCTACAGGAAACACAAAACGGTCAACCTTAACCAACATATTCTCCACTATCCCTCGCGGATACTTGACCGAACGATCGGCCAGCTGGATACTCATGCGTGTTGGTGCAGGTTCTCCCAACTCAAGCTTAGCAAAGACCGCATATGGCATGAGGTTAATGCTAGCACCAAGGTCAGCTAAGGCGTTGCTAACCGACAAGCTACCTATCAAACAGGGGATGGTAAAACTCCCCGGATCTCGTCTCTTCTCCGGTAGCTTGTTCTGAATCACCGCCGAACACTCCTCATTCAGCGTCACCTGAGACAACTCCTCCAATTTCCTCTTATTCGTGAGGATATCCTTCAAAAATCTCGCATACTTAGGCATCTGAGCTAGAGCCTCCACAAATGGCAAGTTGATATGCAACTGCTTGAACAACCCTAGAAACTTACCATACTGCTCCTCCATCTTCTGTTTCTTCAATCTGCCTGGGTATGGAACGGCGGGAGTGTAATCTCTCACAGGCTCGCGAGGGCGTGATGTGCTCGCCGGTTTACCCCTCGGCGGTGTCTCATCCGGAATCTCAATCACAACCTCCTCCTCGGATGACTCATGCACAGGGACCTGCAGATCCGGTCCTGTGCCTCTACCGCTCCTTGTAGTAATGGCCTTCACATGAGCCTTAGGATTGGGCTCAGTGTTGCTAGGCAGGCCACCTGGCGGTCTCTCAGAAAGAAGCTTCGCGATCTGCCCGACCTGGTTCTCTATGGTCTGGATCGAAGCTTTCTGATTCCTCAACTCAGTCTCATGCGTGTGAAAACGCTCCTCCATGTAACGGTTCTGCTTCTCTGCCAACTGATTCTGACTCTCTGAGTTGGCAAGTAGCCGTGCAACCATGTCCTCCAAACTGGATTTACCCTCAGGTGCGGGTGGCGGACCGCTGCTAGAACCTTGGCCTTGAAACTGGCCCTGCTGAGGTCGAAACTGGGAACTCTGTCCCTGAGACTGGTGAGACTGATGCTGGAATGGGGGGCGCTGAGTGAATCCGGGTGGTTGCTGGCTATTGTTGCCAGACTTCCAACTGAAATTCGGGTGATTCCTCCACCCCGGATTATATGTGTTGCTGTAGGGATTATTCTGGGGGCGATTCTGGTTGGACATGAAATCGACCTGCTCGTGGGCCCCCTGATCCCCAACCTGACAAGCATTCGTGGGATGCGCCCCACCACAGAACTCACACAAGGACTGGGCCTTGTGGACATGCATCTGATCAATCTTGGTGGAAAGTGCTTCCACCTGGGCAGCTAAAGAGGTAATTCCATCCACTTGATGGACACCCTGCCTCTGAGTCCTCGCTCGGGAAGTATGCTGAGTGTAGCTCTTCGCTGCCACCTTTTCTAGCAGGTCATACGCCTCCTGGGGTGTCTTTGTTCCAATATCTCCACCCGCGTATGCATCAATCAGCTGCTTCCCGGTCATCTCCAGACCATTGTAAAAGGTCTCACACTGCTGCCACTTCAACAATCCATGGTGGGGAACCTTCCTCATCAGTTCCTTGAATCTCTCCCACGCCTCATAGATCGTCTCCCCGTCGTCCTGCTGGAAAGAAAGAATCCTAGCCCTCAACTTTGATGTTTTCTCTGGAGGGAAGTACTTTTCTAGGAATTTAGCAGCCATCTGGTCCCAAGTACTAATGGACCTAGGGGGAAGTGACAATAACCAAGCCTTGGCTCGATCCCGTAAGGAAAACGGGAACAACCGGAGCCTAATAGCATCGTCGGTAGCGTCACGAATTTTGAAAGTGGCGCAAATCTCTAAGAAACCGGCCAAATGAGTATTAGGATCCTCGTGATCCTTGCCATCGAACTGACACATGTTCTGCACCATCTGAATAATGCTAGATTTGATCTCGAACTGATGTGCTCCAACCGTCGGTCTGTTGATGCTCGACTCCAAACCCTCAAGTGTTGGTTTGCCAAAATCCGAAAGCGTCCGACCCGCATCCTCGTTCGCCATCTCCTCTACCTCGTCAACAACAACCTCGTCAAATTCGAGCAACCGGGCCACAAATCGGGAACGGGCTCGCAATCTCCGATGAAGATCACGCTCCGGCTCGGAAAACGGCTCAGGAACCTCCTCGACGGGAGTTGAGAACATACACGATCTGCACGACAAGTTAGATTTAAATACGCAAACCTAGGACACAGAAAACACAAGTTAGACAAAAATAAAAATAAAATAAAAAATAAATAAAATAAAAAAAAATAAATAAAATAATAAAAAAATAAAATAAAATGGGATAACAACCAAGATATATATATATACAAATGAAGCTAAAAATAACAAGTAAAATGCGAAAAATATCTATACACACAAAACCGCAAATAACAACAAGAAAAACACGATATTCACAAAAATATATATACTAAATGACTAAAAATTAATTCCAATCGTTCTCGCAAAACCGTGTCCCCGGCAACGGCGCCAAAAACTTGATGCGTGTGAAACTATATATATTTTAATAGAGATTTATCACACAGTATTAGTTTTAAAAAGGGTTTTCACCAAAGACTAATCACACACACATTGGGCAGTGTACCCGTCGGATAGCAATATAGTAAAGGTAAGAACCGGATATCAATCCGTGGACACGGTGGAATGCGATAATAAACCGGAACTAAAATCTAATCAAGTGAGGGTATAAAGATATTTTGAAGTGTTTTGTTTAATTAACTAACATGCAAATATATGAAAACTAAGCTAGGTCACAATTTAAACGATTAGGGAGAAAATATCACTTCGGTGTCGAATCCATCTAGAATACATTCAATACACTCATAGAAACATGGCAAATACACGAAACATAAATTGACTAAATTCTCGTCAAAGATATCTAATCAAATGACCATTCGGAAAGCTAGCATGAATTATACAAACCAACCACCTAAAACCATACAACGAAGCTCACGTGTTTAACAATCATGTCAATATTTATAAAGATTGAACTAGCTTCCGATTAAGGTATACTAACCCAACAACTAGTTGGAAAGATAATATGAACAACACACTACCCACCTCAAGTTGATTAAATTAGACAACAACATGCATTTCTTCGACATACAATGTTCATACAAAGGTTATATAAATTAGGAGAATGTGTCAACAATTCCTAGATAAACATAAGACTAAGCATGAAACATCATAACAAATACTTTGTCTTTCCAAACATAAGCATAAGGATACACATGCAAATATAATGACTCACAAACAAGACTTCATTCACCATTCCTAGTCAAATGCCATAAACTAGTATAATTACATACACCAATCCATGAATATAAGCATAAACCACAAGTTTTCCAACATAATATGGCATACACAAATACAAGTCTTGTAAACAACTCAAAATACTTGAACACATAATTTCATCAAAGAATAATCATACGATTGTCATAACCTTAACACAATAATTGCCAATAACCCATGAATGTTGTCAAATGTATCTAAACTTCATCTAAACCAAAGTGAACAAGAGTTTTAGCTCATCATGAGTACCAAAATTACAAATAAGCAGGGAAAAATAGTGTGAAACATGATATGAAAACAAGAATCAAACCACTCCTCCAAGCCTAGATGTTGTTGTTGATGTATGGTGATCCTCTTGATGTTGTATCCTCTCCAAGAATCTTGAAATATGGCTGGAACAAGAGAAATACGAGCTGGAACAGTAGACTTTCTCCCCTGGTTGCTTCATGTCTGAATGGGAGTTTAAGTTCTGTTTAAATAGAAAGTGGGAAGCACGACCGTGCCTAGAGAGAAGGCACGACCGTGCCAGGTACAAAGGCGCGGTCGTGTCTAGGTCTTAGCACGACCGCGTGACAGAGGGTTGACCGATCCGGAGCTTCCATTGGGTCTCTTGCTTCGAGGTGTCAGACTCACGGGTGTTCCCGCGACCGTGTGGAGGCGGGGCACGGTTGTGCCTTGCCTTTTGGCTTGGCGCGGTCGTGCCATGTACGGGGCGCGACCGTGCTTAGGGTTTGCAAGTTAGGCACGATCGTGCCAATTAGGGACACGACCGTGCCTTCATCACAGAAACCCTAAAAACTTCACTTTTTATCCTGGAATCTTCTTGTTTGTTCACAAGCTTCACAAAAACCTACAAAACAGGAAATGAAGCAAATAAGTGCTTAAACGTTGAATATAACCAAGAATTGATCGTTAAATGAGCGAAGTTTTATGCCAAAAAGATGTGTAAATACTAACACATCATATAGATTTCATTAATTGACTGTAGGGGCGGCAATTCCTGACATGATCCGAACCCAGCATGAAAAAAGAGGTTTTGGGATTCAAGTGGCCAAAATACCTAAACCACATAAACCACAAGGACGAAAATGGCACTTCACTCTTTATTTTATTAGTTTTAACTTTTAACTACTCATTCTCCAATCTTTTCTCAACTGAAACTAAAATAACTAGTATTATACCTGTCCCGATCCAAGCAGAACAATATAACTTAAAAAAATTATAAAATTATACTTCTTTATTGTCTGTTACTTACGTATTACAAAACAACAATCTTCCAAGTGTCTCTTTAATCTACAATAGAGCAGAAAACAATCACATTCAGCTCAAAAAATAAAAATCACATTCACCACTGACCCAACTTGCGAGGCTTTCACCGACCTAAATAGCTTTAGGCTGCTGACGATAGCATTTTTTGGGCCACTGTGATAGCAAAGTCCTGCACCTCAGATTCACTATAAGTATCAAAGGGGCCATTGTCACCCATGCAAAAAATAAAAACCCCACCCGTCTGACCCATTAATGGACATGCCCGGACCACCCATTTTACTAGAGGATAAATACCTTGATTTAGCCATCTGGGTTGTGTTTTATATTAAAAGAGTCAATGGGTCAAATAGAAAAAGTAACTAAAACGGGTATGGGTAGCCAAATTATTGATGTTACAATCTACTAACCATTTTATTTGAAACTTTAGATTGTTTATTGATACTATGCATGATAAGTGACCTGTTTAAAACCCTTCCTGTCTCTATCCATCACCCAAACCACCAAACCCACCCATCTAACCACCACAACCCCTCAACTGTAAGGCCCCTTATCCCGAATAACCTCACTTGTTGGGTTTACGCATAAACAAAGTCATTAATACTGAATTTTAAATTTAACACGTTCAATTAACAACAAAAACATTCACGTTTGAGTACATTACAGCGGAAGTCTCAACATTTAAAACATACATCATTGTTTAACAAAAGAAAACATAAATCGGAATGTCAGTCTCTAGCCGGGCAGCCTTCACGCCTTCACACGATCCTTTTCTTTGTTACCTGAAATGTATACTAAAAGTCATCTAACGCTGGAAAGTTCTAGTTTAAAAGATTAGATATAAACATTATTTCTTCAAAAGTATACATAAGTTTATATATAAAGAACATAAATACGTATTCTTAACTTTTACTTTTCTTTCATCATTCTTGAGTGACTACATTGATATGCATTCACCTTTAGTTTTTCCTTAACATTCATTTGGTCGTACACATAAGGGTGATCAACCCGTCTTTTACTACGTATGTCACAAAGACATACGCCATGAAGCTACCGTCGTAGCCCTTTGACTCGTCCGGTCCTAGAAACCATCCGCCTTAAAACCGTCCGGCCAACCTTCGGCCGTCCGTCGTAAACCGTGCTACCGTCGTAGTCCGTCCTTTTCGCCCGTCTACACGAAGGTATCCGTTTCCCACGTGCTACCATGTTTGCAACCGTTCTACATATGATTTGGCATTTGCTTCGACTGTCCATTAATGCCCCTTTTTATTTCCTAGCTGATGAAGGAATATTTTTGTCCCGGTTGCAAGATAGTCACGTGGTCGTCCGTCTACCATAGTAGCCGTTAGCATCGAAGCGTCCATAACATTCACGTATATTCATAACATGCAGTATATATTATATAAAGCAAGATTTCATTCATTCATATTTTGTCATTCTTTCATTCATACTTTGTAAACATACGTTTCATTCTTTGTTCATAATTCATTTTCATATATATATATATATATATTTGTATATCACGTATGATCACCTTGGCATTCATAGTATTTATTCATTTAGTGTATACACTTCAGCCCCAAAATATTTAATAAGGTTTGCACATAACATAGAAAGGGGCACATAGAACTCACCTGATGAGTAGTTTCTGAGATACACCTAGCTGGTTACTGTGCATCACTAATGTCACTGACAATTTGTATAATAAAGTCATACACGTAAGGTAGTGCTCCTAGATGACACTAGACATTACTATGCTTGAACGTAGTAGTTTCGATGGATTTGCTTATATCGAAACTTGGTAGTTTCGATAGGTTGCTTCTGTCGAAACTTGGTAGTTTCGATAGGTTGCTTCTGTCGAAACTTGGTAGTTTCGATAGGTTGCTTATGTCGAAACTTGGTAGTTTCGATAGGTTGCTTCTGTCGAAACTTGGTAGTTTTGAGTCATGGGTTCATATCGAAACTATGGTAGTTTCGGTAAGTAACTTATGTATTATCTTAGCTTCGGATCGTGGGCATATCGAAACTAGGTAGTTTCGATGGGTCTGTATATATATCGAAACTAAGTTGTTTCGATGAATCAGTCTTCTTCCCCAACAACCCGAAGGTTCTGCATGCGACTCTGATTGTGTCGATATCTAAATTTTATTTGATCAAAACGTTCGTTTTCATTCTAGATGCTATACCTAAGCTCATTTTCAAGTTTTATCCGTAAAATCATCATCTATTTGGCTAAAACCGAAAATCCCAAAAAAATCATAAAAACTCATATTATGATCGAACGCTTACCTGGGTTGGATTTCTTATTCGGAGGAGATGATCACGAGCACAGCAGCAACGTTCTCCTGAATTCCCGAGTCGATCCGTCACTTTCTGATGCAGCGGTAAAATGATAACGAAGATCAAGTCACGTTGATTCTACGAACTCCCGTGATGAACTTACAGAAACCCCAAATCCCACCCAAAGGTCAGGGAAAATGAAGAGAAAAATACTTATTATTAAAATTCCAGTCCCCCTGTTCATATTACATCAACTGAATATAAAAAGAGTTTCTAATACGAAATGGGCCTAAAATGGGCCATGGGCCGAACACAAACCCAAAAACAAAAACATAAAAAGTGCTAAAAAAACATAAAAAGGCCCAAAACTTTATTTAGGAGGCGTTTTTGGGCTTCGGACAGGGGCCAAACCGCCGTAAGCTGTTTGCCACAATGTGCTCCTCGTCTCAAGCTTTCGTGGGCCAAGTTATGCCCGTTTTCGTGGGAAACCTTTTGTAACGCGATCTTGGGCCTCCAGAAACATAATAGCCCGGTCTTCAATACTTGGGCCCACATCATTCCCCCCTGGATAGAAAAAATTCGACCTCGAATCAGTAGCCCCCTCATCATCAGAAGTGTCCCCGTAATAAGGTAGCAAATGTTTCACATTAAACACATCAGAACAACGAGTGTGACTCGGCAGCTTTAGACGATAAGCATTTGAGTTTATCTTCTCCACAATTTCCACGGGTCCAATCTTCTTAGCTGATAATTTGTTATATTCCCCAACAGAAAAACGATCTTTTGTCAAAACAGCCCAGACAAAATCACCTTCTTCAAATTCAACATGTCTTCGCTTTTGATCCGCAACCTGCTTATACTTTGAATTGGCTCGAACCAGGTTGTCATGCACATCTTTATGAATTTCATGTAGCCCTTCAACAAAATCTTTCACCTTCTTGGGTACAGAGCCAGGAACAGGAAGTGACATCAGGTCAAGGGGTCCTCGTGGCTGAGCAGAATAAACCACTTGAAAAGGACTAAACCTGGTACTTCGATTGACAGCATGATTATGAGCAAACTCAGCTTGACATAACTTTTGATCCCAAGACTTCACATGATCACCCACAAGACATCGTAAAAGATTACCAAGGGACCGATTAACAACCTCCGTTTGCCCATCCGTTTGAGGGTGGTAGGCACTACTGAAGTTAAGCTGAGTGTTCACCATCTTCCACAGGCTGCGCCAAAAATGACTCAAGAAACGAGTGTCCCGATCAGAAACAATAGAAGATGGTAAACCATGCAAGCGATAGACATCCCGAAAGAATAACTGAGCCACATTAACTGCATCTGTCGTCTTCTTGCAAGGAATAAAGTGCACCATCTTAGAAAACCGATCAACCACAACAAAGATCGAATCGTTTCCCCTCTGAGTCTGTGGCAACCCCAACACAAAATCCATACTAATATCATTCCAAGGCTGTGAAGGGACCGGCAAAGGCATATAAAGACCCGCATTAGTAGCCGTGCCCTTTGAGACTTGGCAAATTCGACACCTTTTTACATAACGATCTACCTCTTTCCTCATAGTAGGCCAGAAGTAGGAAGACTGCACCAAATGTAAAGTACGGTCACGACCAACATGACCCTCCCCATGTAACTCCTGAATAATTTTCAACCGAAGACTGGAGTCAGGAATACATAGCTGATTCCCTTTGAACAAAAACCCGTCATGCAAAAGAAAGTCTGACTTCTGACCCGCTTGCACATCCTGTAACACAACTGAAAAATACGGGTCAGTGGTTAACTGCTCACGAATAACATCCAACCCCAGCACATTGATTCTCACAGAAACAAGCAGATTTCCCCTCCTGCTCAAGGCATCAGCAACACGGTTTGAAACACCAGTTTTGTGTTTGACCACAAAAGTAAACTTTTCGAGAAAAGCTAACCAACGCCCGTGCTTATGAGAAATCTTTTCTTGCGTGCGAATATGCCTTAGAGAATCATGATCAGTGAATAAAACAAACTCTTTATGAAACAAATAGTGACGCCAATGCTTTACAGCTTGGACCACTGCATAAAACTCCAGGTCATAAGTACTATATCTCAACTTTGCCCCTGTTAACTTCTCACTAAAATAAGCAATTTGTCGACCCCCTTGACTGAGGACCCCGCCAATCCCAACCTTCGAGGCATCAGTATGAAGTTCAAAAACCTGTGAAAAATCAGGCAATACCAGAATTGGTGCGGTAGTGAGCTTTTCCTTGATAACCTGAAAAGCTAACTCTGCTCCCTCTGTCCATACAAACGTTTTTCCCTTTATGCAATCTGTCATAGGGGCCATAATGGAACTGAAGTGTGGAATGAACCGCCTGTAAAAAGAAGCAAGCCCATGAAAACTGCGGACTTCAGTAATGGTGGTAGGAGTTGGCCAGTTTTGAACAGCTGCAACTTTAGATTCATCCACCTGTATCCCATCACATGAAATAACATACCCTAAGAACAAAACTTTAGGGGTCATGAACACACATTTCTTTGTTGCTGCATAGAAACTGTCTCTGCGAAGTAAGGCCAAAACCTTCTTGACATGCACGACGTGCTCACTGAAAGAAGCACTATAAATAAGAATATCATCAAAATATACCACCACAAACTTTCCAATAAAAGGTCTGAACAACTGATTCATCACACGCATAAAAGTACTAGGCGCGTTTGATAAACCAAAAGGCATCACCAACCACTCATACAACCCTTCACGAGTCTTGAAGGCTGTTTTCCACTCATCCCCAGGTCTAAGACGAATCTGGTAATAGCCACTCTTCAAATCCAACTTTGTGAAAATAGTGGCACCACTAATCTGGTCAAGCAAATCATCAAGTCGAGGAATAGGAAACCTGTACCTCACAGTAATCTTGTTGATGGCTCGACTATCGACACACATCCGCCAGGTACCATCCTTCTTTGGAGTTAACAAAGCAGGAACAGCACATGGGCTCATACTTTCACGAACATGACCCTTAGAAATCAACTCCTCAACCTGTCTACGCAACTCTTCATGCTCTCTCGGGCTCATCCTGTAATGTGGCCTATTGGGCAATTGTGAACCAGGCTCCAAATCAACATGATGTTGGATGTCACGCAAAGGTGGCAGCCCATCCGGCAAGTCGTCAGGGAAAACATCAGAAAATTCCTCAAGTAAAGGAACCATAGCTTCAGGAATCTCAACTTCCTCGGGCACCGGTTTCCCTATCAAAACAAACACATTGTCTGCCCCCACCAACTCATCTTCAAACTGACTAATGGCCAACAGGTTGCTCGACTGCTTTGTGGCTAGCTGTTTCGGCTTGCTAGGAACAAGCGTTATCTTTACCCCACCAAACATGAAGCTATAAGAATTTGACTGTCCGTCATGTTCTATACTTCGATCATACTCCCAAGGTCTACCCAACAACAAGTGACACGCATCCATAGGAACCACATCACACACAACATCATCTTTATATGTGGTCCCGATAGAAAAAGAAACAAGGGCCTTTTTAGAGACCGTTGCCTCTCCCCCTTTTTTAAGCCACTGAAGTTTGTAAGGCTTGTGGTGACTCTCCGTCTTCAAGGCCAACTTTTGGACTGCCTCTTCAGAAATCAGATTGTCACAACTTCCAGAATCAATAACAAACGTGCAAACCTTCCCCAGAATGGTACATGTGGAGTGGAAGATGTTATGCTTAAGCCATCCGTCCCCATCAGCCTTTGGTGTATAGCAAGAACGCCTAACCACCAAGTTCACCCCCACATCACCGGTCACAAACTCCTCCTCATACTCGGGTTCTTCATCATACTCTGGGGCCTTTTCATATTCTTCATACTGTTCATCTTCAGATTCAACAAGCAAATGCCTCTTACCCGCTTGTTTACAGTCGACTTGCCGATGGCCCGTCTCACCACACTTGAAACACTTCACCCCGCTACTACTAGCCCCCTTAGAAGTCGACCCAGTGTTGTTGGCCCCCGACCTCTGCTGACTTGACACGACACGAGGTCCTCCACTACCCGACCCCGAATTTCCTCCAGCAGGGGCTGGTGGATACGAACCGCCCACCCGACGGTTTTGTTTTTCAAAAGCCAACGCCCGTTGGTATGCCTCGGTGACCGTTAACGGATCAAAAAGATTTACCGAGTCCATGATTTGAACCCTTAAACCCCCAATATACCGAGCAACGAGTTGTTCATCGGTTTCTTGAATATCATTACGAGCAACCAAATGATAAAACTCGGTTGTATATTCATCAACCGATCTGGATCCCTGTTTTAGATTCTGTAAACGTTGATACATCAACCGTTGAAAGTTGTGAGGTAAAAAGGTATCCCGCAAACACTTTTTCATCTTGGTCCAAGTCACGATCCGTGACTTCCTGAGTCTATTTCGTGTCATCTTCAACTGTTGCCACCATGCTGACGCCCTCCCACGTAACCTGGTAGCGATCAAAGAGACCCGCTTATTTTTAGGGACCTCTCGGAACTCAAACACCTCTTCTACACTAACCAACCAATCGATGAACCCCTCCGAATTCAAACTAGTCCCATCAAATTCTGGGATATCAGTATGGATCCCAGCATCCCAACGCCGGTTTCCATCTCCACGTTCTTGTCTTGGTCCCCTCTCGTAACCTTCTTCGGAAGACGAACCATCATTACCAAAAAACGGATTATCAAACTCCCTGTTTTCTGGGGGCGGCCTCCTACGATTCATCAAGTCAGCCATTCGATCAGTGAGTTGATCGACCACTTGATCCAATCGTTGCTCCACCCGCGCCATAAATCGTTGTTCCAACTCTCGTTCGTAAACCTCATCGAGCGGTCTCTGTTGTCTCCTTGGAGGCATTTTTGAGCCAGGAATTTGGCTCTGATACCAACTGATGCAGCGGTAAAATGATAACGAAGATCAAGTCACGTTGATTCTACGAACTCCCATGATGAACTTACAGAAACCCCAAATCCCACCCAAAGGTCAGGGAAAATGAAGAGAAAAATACTTATTATTAAACTTCCAGTCCCCCTGTTCATATTACATCAACTGAATATAAAAAGAGTTTCTAATACGAAATGGGCCTAAAATGGGCCATGGGCCGAACACAAACCCAAAAACAAAAACATAAAAAGTGCTAAAAAAACATAAAAAGGCCCAAAACTTTATTTAGGAGGCGTTTTTGGGCTTCGGACAGGGTCTAAACCGCCGTAGGCTGTTTGCCACAATGTGCTCCTCGTCTCAAGCTTTCGTGGGCCAAGTTATGCCCGTTTTCGTGGGCAACCTTTTGTAACGCGATCTTGGGCCTCCAGAAACATAATAGCCCGGTCTTCAATACTTGGGCCCACATCACTTTCTCTCTCTAGACCCGAGCTCTCTTCTCTCTCTCTAGAACTTGTGAATGGTAGAAATGAAAGGTTTGGAGCAGCCCTTGCCCTTATATACTTGGGCTTCCTTCGGCCCGTTGGAGCCGAGCCCAAGCCCATCCATTTTTCTTTCGCCATTTAAAAATTATAAATTTCGATCGTGTCATTATTTACTTATTACCAGTTTTGGGATGTTACAAGTCTACCCTCCTTAGAAAGGTTTCGTCCTCGAAACCAATTATACGTTAAACAACTGAGGGTATAGTTCCCGCATCTCGTCTTCTTTCTCCCATGTAGATTCTGATCCCTTTCTGTGCTTCCATTGAATTTTGACCAATGGGATTGACTTGTTGCGTAGTCGTTTCTCAGCTCGGTCAAGAATGGCTATTGGTTCCTCTACATAATTTAGACTGTTATCCACTTCGATCTCGTCGTAAGGTCTGTGAGCTGTGTCGTCAGCTAGGCACTTGCGTAAGTGCGACACGTGGAACGTAGGGTGTATTCCACTAAGCTCAACGGGTAGGTCGAGTCTGTAAGCAACTTAACCCACTTTCGCTAGAATCTTGAAAGGTCCGACAAACCTTGGACTTAGTTTGCCACGCTTTTTGAATCGGATGATTCCTTTCCATGGTGATACCTTTAACAATACCATGTCCCCTACTTGAAACTCTAAATCCCTTCTTCTCTTATCCGCGTATGATTTCTGTCTGTCTTTTGCGGCTTTCATTCGAGCCTTGATTTGATCAAATTTCTCGGAAGTAGCTTTGACCACTTCGAGACTTGCAAAATCCTTCTGTCCAATTTCCCCCCAACAAACCGGGGTCCTACATTTCCTCCCATATAACATTTCAAATGGCGGCATGCCAATAGTTGTGTGATAGCTGTTGTTATATGAAAATTCTGCCAATGGTAGATGGCTGTCCCAGCTCCCTCCGAAGTCAATGATACAGGCCCGGAGCATGTCCTCCAAGGTCTGAATGGTCCTTTCAGATTGACCATCGGTTTGAGGGTGGCAAGAGGTGCTGATGTTCAATCTAGTGCCCATCGCTTCATTGAATTTCTTCCAAAACCTTGATGTAAATCTAGTATCCCTGTCGGACACAATCGACAGCGGCATACCATGTCTGCTTACAATTTCCTTGATAAATACTTCTACTAGTCTTTCTGACGAAGAAGTCTCACGTATTGGCAAGAAGTGAGCACTTTTCGTCAAACGGTCGACGATCACCCAAATGGTATCATTGCCTTTAGCTGTTCGCGGTAGCTTGGTAATGAAGTCCATCGTGATCTCCTCCCACTTCCATTCCGGTATTGGTAAAGGTTGCATTTTACCGCATGGTTTCTGGTGCTCGGACTTAACTAGAGAACACGTTAGGCACTTGCTCACGTACTCTGTCACATCATTCTTCATGCCAGGCCACCAGTACTCCTTCTTCAAGTCTTGATACATTTTGTTTGTCCCGGGGTGGATAGAATAGCGAGACTTATGGGCCTCATCGAGTATTTTGGTTCTAAGCTCGCCCATCTTAAGTATCCACATTCGGCCAAACCTAGTTCGTACACCGTATGCATTTGCATCCAAATTCCCTTGTTGTCCTACTATTCTTTCCCGTTTTATATTTCCTTCTAATAGCGCTTCGTCTTGTGCCTTTGATATTTCACTCATCAAATCTGGTGTTATAATCAGCTGACACGCTTTGATCTGTATAGGTTCCGATTCTTCCTTTCTGCTTAAAGCGTCAGCCACCACATTTGCTTTGCCTGGATGGTACAATATCTCACAGTCATAGTCCTTCAGTAGCTCTAACCACCTCCTTTGCCTCATGTTTAATTCATTTTGCCCGAAAAAGTACTTCAGACTTTTGTGATCGGAGTAAATGGTGCATTTAACTCCATACAGATAGTGCCTCCATATTTTCAATGCGAAAACTATTGCCGCTAACTCTAGATGGTGTGTTGGGTAGTTAACCTCGTGAATCTTTAGTTGTCGCGAGGCGTAGGCAATTACCTTTCCTCGTTGCATAAGTACGCAACCTAAACCCTGACCCGAAGCGTCAGAGTAGACTACTAAGTCTTCATTTCCCTCAGGTAGTGCCAAGACTGGAGCTTGGGTTAATCTTTCCTTAACTTCCTCAAACGCGTTGTTTTGGGTTGGACCCCATTCATATTTCACTTCCTTCCGTGTCAACTTAGTTAGTGGCAAGGCTATTCTTGAAAAATCTTGAATGAACCTTCGATAGTAGCCTGCCAATCCCAGGAAGCTTCGTATCTCCGTTGGTGTCTTTGGGATGTTCCATTCCTTTACTGTCTCGATCTTTGCAGCATCCACCATAATGCCGTTTGGGTTTATTACATGACCTAGGAATTGGACTTCCCTAAGCCAGAACGCACATTTGGAGAATTTTGCGTACAACTTTTCCTGCTTTAGCACCTCCAGAACCTCTCTTAGGTGACAGTGGTGATCACCCTCGCTTTTCGAATATACCAGTATGTCGTCTATAAAAACTATCACCGATCGATCCAACATTGGTCGACATACTCTATTCATCAAATCCATGAACGCTGCTGGTGCGTTGGTCAATCCGAAGGACATCACGAGAAACTCATAATGCCCATAACGCGTGCGAAACGCGGTTTTTGGTACGTCTTTCTCTCTTACTTTCAACTGATGGTAACCCGACCTAAGATCGATCTTTGAGAACCAACTCGCACCTTGCAGTTGATCAAAAAGGTCATCTATTCTAGGCAGTGGGTATTTGTTCTTTACTGTCCTCTTGTTCAGTTCACAGTAGTCAATGCACATGCACATGCTGCCATCTTTCTTCTTTACGAATAGTACCGAAGCACCCCATGGTGAAATGCTCGGTCTAATAAATCCTTTTTCTGTTAATTCCTGTAGTTGAGACATCAATTCTTTCATTTCTGACGGAGCCAATCGGTAGGGGGCTTTGGCAACGGGCTCAGCTCCTGGCAGTAAGTCAATCTGAAATTCTCTTTCCCGATCGGGTGGCAACCCAGGTAGCTCCTCTGGAAATACTCCTGGAAAATTGCACACCACGGGTACATTCTTGAGTGCTTTCGTTTTCATTCTATCGTCAATAACATACGCCAGATAAGCTTCGCAACCGCGTCTCATGTAACTTTCGGCCTTGATCATCGAAATGACGTTTGGCATTGTGCAATTCCAATCCCCATAAACCGTAATTGGACTTCCGCTAGGAGCTTTGAGGTGTATCCTCTTACGTTTACATATGATTTGAGCTTCGTTGGCAGCTAACCAATCCATACCCAATACTATATCGAATCCTCCTAAGGTGAGAAGGAATAATCTAGAAGGAACCTTATGGCCCTGTATTTCTATGATACAATCCTCTGTTACTTGAAACACTGTCGAATTTTTACCCACGGCAGTTTGTACGCTAAAGGCCTTTACTATGGTGTTGATAGTGCAATCCAGTTTACAACTAAATGCATTTGATATGAAGCTTTTACTAGCACCAGAGTCAAATAAAATAGCAGCATTTTCATCATTTACTAGAAACGTACCTGACACAACATCAGGATTTCCTCTTGCTTCTTCCTCAGTCAGTGCATAGGCTCGAGTCCTAGCCCTTGGCTGTTCCTTTTCAGCTTCCTTTTCCTTTCCCGGACCGGATTGTCTGGTTTTCCTGCAATCCCTAGTCAGGTGTCCATATTTTCCACAACTCTGGCACTTGACATCCTTTAAACACTCTTGGGAGAAGTGTCCCGGCTTCCCGCACTTATAACACATGATGGTGCCGATTCGGCACTCGCCAAGATGGTGCTTTCCACACTTCTTGCTAGTTTCATATTCATCTGACCTTGGTCTCTTAACTTCAGCTGCTGCATCCCTTTTCCCGGTGCCCCTAGACGGGTTCTCCCACTTTCTCTTTTGTGTCTCAGGTGCCGGGTCCTCATTGGCGTAGTTGTCGTAGACGATTCCGCTCAGATTCACTACCGACTCGAAGGTCGAGGGTAGGTTAGTTTTGACATGGACACAGACCCTTTGCGGCAAACCCTTGACATAGTACTTAATCAGACGGTCTTCAGTCTCCACTAAGTGTGGTACCAGTTGGGCCAGCTCATTGAATCTCGAAGTATACTGGCGATGAGTCTTGTTACCATCCTTGAAGTTCAGGAACTCGTTCTCAACACGATCAATCTCGTTCTGTGGGCAGAACTTTTGGATTATCAGCTTCTTCAAGTCTTCCCATGTCATTCTGGCAATAACGTTTGGCGACTTTATTCTCTGAATGTTTCTCCACCAACCTAGTACTTCATTGGTGAAAGAATGGGCAACTGATCGGTGTCGAAGGGACCGGTCAAAGATAAAGAAATAGAGTGTCCTAATCACCTTAAACTAGTTAGGGTAAGAAGGGTGTCGAACCACGAAGAGTTTGTGGTCGGTGCTCAACTTCAATTAACAATGCAAATTATGAAGTTACAACGGGTCTTTCTGACCAAACACAATCAATGATTTAAGTGAAAACTTTATAAACTCAACAAACAAATCAAGTACCAAACAAAACGGTTTAAGTTGTAAACAATAATTAAAAAGGGTATCACACCCGGGTTTCAAGTTCACAAGTAATTAGAGATTATCACACCAACATTTGAGTTCAAACAATCGAATGGTTATCCAAATCTAATTAACCAAATCTAACCAAGAACATCAACATTCATACATCATCGGCAAATAGTGTAAAACAATATTCACGAATCAAATCGAGACAAATGTATGCAATATAGAATTAGATTAATCAATAGATTCAACATAAATCAAAGTTCATAGCAATTATCATCTAACGGGGTCAGTGGTGCAAGAATTTATCGACTCCCATGAGTTCATAACCATACTAAACACAAAGATTCAAGTGTTTCAAACCAAAATGATTACAAGAATTGTTTCTCAAAGCTAGCACATGATAAAACCCTAAAACTTACAAACAATCCACCCGGGAATGATTACCGGTGGATTAGCCGCTCATGGTGGTGGAAATCATCTTCAATCTTTCAATCGGATGTTAGAATCGTGTTCTTTAGCCTCCAAGAACTCCAAAATCGCCCAAGAACTATGGTGTAAAAGATTGATTCGAATTTGGGGAAGAAAAACCTAATTAAACCATTGAAAATCGGCTGTTTCGCCCAAAACCCGCGTCTGAAACGCACCCAGCGTAAGCTTACGCTGGGAGGGCGTAGGCTTACGCCGGGACTCTGGAAGCTGCTGTGAAGAAATCAATTAGGCGTAGGCCTACGCTGTAAGGGCGTAAGCTTACGCTGGTGGCGTAGGCTTACGCCAGTAGGCGTAGGCTTACGCCAGTAGGCGTAGGCTGCATTTTTGCCCCGTTTTCTCCGTGTCTCTTCCGACTCTCTCGTAATATCTTCAAAGATCACATTGTAAGCTTCCAACACCTGCACATGCATGACTACACAAAACCTTTGTATTCCACATATCAAATTGCATAAATATAACATATTACACCCTTTAATACATGAAACTTTGGCCACTTATCATATCCCCACACTTGAGTTTTGCTTGCCCTCAAGCAAAGTCATTTGCTTTTAAATTCTCATTACAAATTCTTAAATAATTGTTTTCACTAAACATAAGTTAAAGTCCAAGGTCATGCAAAATTCATAAAAATTAAACTCTCAACAGCTTTACAATCCAACAAACCATCAATAAATTTTTAACAAAAGGAAAATATTGGAACGTGCTTAACTCATATCTAGTTATGGCTTTGCATGCACACACCCCTCACACTCGATCACTCCACTCGGCTTCATATATGGACTAGCGATGATGTGCTAGTATTTTTCACTCGAAACCAAACAATGAATCACATTATTATATGCTTGCATATTGATCACATCTCCACCTACTAACACAACTAAAACGCACAAATCAAAAGGTCTTTTAAGGGTTGTAATGTAGGCTAGGGTTACGGGTATGGATAAGGATTTTAAAGTGGCTAAAGGTGAGTGGAATTCAACTAATAACGTTACAAATCAACTCTTAAACCTTCAAAATTCTGCCATGGGTATAAATGACCCATCAACACTAAATTTCTTATTTCTTCGAACTATCAAATGAAACTTGAGTTAAACTGACCCAATAACATCTTTTATTGTAGCTCCACTAATATTCAAGACCTTTGGGCACATGTTGACCCAATACTATATATATATATATATATATATATATATATATATATATATATATATATATATATATATATATATTTTTAATGCAATTACACCAATCTAAGTTAATTGAATTCCAACTCACGGGTTTAAAAATAAAAGGCTAAAAGGTGAATGGGTGAATGTTGTGGGTTTTGTCAAAAGAAAAGTTATAGGCTCAGAATGGGTATCTAGTGGATATTAACGGGTAAAGGCATAAAAATAAAAAGGTTTCTCCTAATGCCTTTATCATTTTTGCACAATCAATTGGTTCAAGGTTTCAACATGTATTAACAATATGCAAGTTCTAAAATATGAAACAAAGTGGCTAAACACTCAAATAAGAGAATATATATATATATCAATTTGGCTCAAATTCTCACAGAAACGATGAAAAATAGGTTACCGACATGTGCATGCAAACCGTCACCTTCTACTTTGTTACTCCCAATTCCAACATTTCCAATTTATTATATATATATATATATTTTATTTGTTGGAAAAACTTAATCGAGTAACTTAATGAATTAACCATGACCAAAGACCTCTATCAAACATTTTGTAAAACAATTTTCAAAAAAAATTGTATGGTTTCCAAGATTTTCCACATCCCCACACTTGAACCTTACATTGTCCCAATGTAAATAGTTATGAAATGTAAAAGTGCGGTTAGTGGGTGCAAAAATAACCAATACCCAGAAACTCTCAATATCCAACTCAAAGATTCCCATAACCATAAGCACCAACCCAAGCATCACCCAAGTTCTTGCCAAAACAAAAGCAAAACAAAATATCAAAATAACCTAAAACACACAAAGCACACCAAAATAAAATATTTTTTTATTTTTTTTTTATTTTTATTTTTTTTATATATATGCAAGAAAAAGGTAAAAGTATGTGGACCTGTTCGAAATGCCCAAAATCAGGCAAAGCTGTCCTCACTGTTTTGTTCCTCATCCTCATCCTCATCTTCATCTTCATCTTCCTCATCATCATCTGCATCATCATTGCCTGGCTTGTAAGGCCAGTATGCCTCCGGCCTAGCATCATATGGCTCCTGCTGTAAAGGTTGACCAAAAACTGACTCATATAAAGATTGAGTCATATCTCTCATGTTATTCAGACCTCCTTGAGCCGTTCCACTCGAGCCTTGCCCACTTGTATCCGGTGTCGGGTATGGCGCCACCCACTCAGAATGATGACTTTGTGGGTAGCGCTGGTATGTGTCACCCATGTCGTACGGATTCAAAGACTCCCATTCAGTAGGGGCTGGATGTGAAGAATAAGGTACGCCCTGATGGTAATCATTGTAGTGGCGCACTTCTTCATTGTCCCTAAAATTTCTGTTAATTTCCTCCTCTTGTCTCCACATCATCCCCCTTCTATACCTCCTATCTTCCTCCAGATTCTGCGTTTGCCTATCAAACATTAAACGCGAGGCCTCCTCCCAATTAGGATAACTTGCCGGGCGAGCCTGCTCTATTAGTTCCGTGAAAGATTGACTATAATCAGCACTATACCCAAACCCGTGCTCAAACCCATAACCTGCACCACTTGTCCCCATAGTTGGTCCTGTGGGACCAACTTCTTCATCTTCCAGGTTCATTTCTTTATCTTCCGACACATCACTTCTTAATTCCTCCAAGAACCTCGCAGTGGTGGTATCAGTCAACACATGAGTTCTTGTTGTCAACTCATATCTCCAACTTCCTTGCTGCAAGGACCTTAAGGTATAAGGTTTATGTTTTATTTTTAATACCGCCGGTCTTCGTGGCAAAACCTTTGCCCATTTGAGGAACTTTGACAACAACCGACAATGAGGGATGACCATCCTCTCTCTTTCCTCCCGTGACTCCCAAATATTCCACATAATCAAGTGCTTAGATGACATAACTGGGGAACCCGTCAATAGTGCATGTAAAACCATAACTTCATAAAAGCGCACCTTTGTCTTATCCCCCGTTCTTGGGACCACGTTCAATGTCACAAATACCAACAGCAATTTGGGAAGTGGCTTCAGCATATCTCTTCTCAATATCAATCGGAACACATCACAACCTTCATCCACCACAAAGAGGGATCTGATCATGTTTTCCCACATTGTTTCCTGGATCACGTGAGCCTTCAACTTATCATCAGCTACATATTCATAAGGTTCATTATTTTCTGCTCCTGAATCAAAGTGGGCAATCTTGTCAATAGTTTGAAATGACAAGTCTGCTTGCTTCCCATTCACTGTACCCCTCAAAATTGTCGTTTGGGGCGGGTTATCTCCTTCAATTCGTTGAAGGGTCGCCATCCACTCAAGAATTGCATCACCATACACATCATCAATTCCATCATAGTGGAAAGCAAGGCTCTCTTCCCAACCAAGCCGTCGAAAACAGTTAACCACTCCATACCTCTCGAAATCCGGCTCGTGGATCTGCTTTTCACAAGTAAATAACGATTCAAATCCACCAGCCGGGCTTTTCACCTTGTCCATGTATAAATCTTTCTGCTGTGGATAAGGGAAAGATGACAATCTCACTGGTTTCTTCCAAATTGTGGGTCCAAGTTCCTCTTCAGATTCATGGGCACTCTCTTCTTCACTTCTTTCGCGCAGAACAATAGTGTTTCGTGCCCTCTTTGATCTACTCCGTGATGAGGACTCACCCGTTTTTTCTTTACCCTTGTGAGACTCTTTCGTTCTGACCATTGTTCCTACAATTTCAACAAGCACACATAAATCAAAGAATTCACCAAGAATCAAACTTGTAACAATTCTTCATTAATAATGCTAATTGAATTCACTCCATATTAACTCTTTATCATGTGAAAACAAAATTTCTGTTATTTTCATCAAAACAAGTTTACATGTTGTTTTAAAATTTCAAAATTTCTCCCAAAATTTTAATCAAGTTCTATTCAATTCATCACTAACACAATTATTTCCAATGCTTCAACAATGTCATCATCAATCTTCTAATTCTAACTTAAACCATCCTTCACAAAGTACCCAACAACACAACTACAAGGTAACATCAATTCTTATTCGACAATATACCTTCAAACAACCAAGAATTGTAATACAAACGTACCTTTTGGGTTTAGACGCTTAAATATCAAAGAATGATGACTATTCCGTCCACTTCACACAAAAGCCCCAAAAATTTCGAAACCCTAGAATTTCGGGTCTCTCGGGTATGGTTGATTCGTTGAATTCCGCTTGGTAGGGTTTACTCCTCTTGCAAAGTTATGCAAAAACCCTCAACCAATTTTTGATTTTTATCAATAGATGGTAGATTAAGGTGTGGTAGAAGATGAAGGTAAAGGGAGATTTTTAGAGAAGAAGATAGAGTAGAGAGATAAGAGGTAGGTGATAATGAGGAGAGAATGAGAGAAAAAACGTTTTTAAGATTTTTTTTTTTTTTTTTTTCGGACTTACCTTCTACTTTTTGTGTGAAATCTCGATCCAGCGTAAGCTTACGCTGAAGGGGCGTAGCCTTACGCTGAGCCTCTGACGCTTCTGTTTGAAAAATGACCCGGCGTAGCCTTACGCTGAGTTCAGTGGCGTAGCCTTACGCTGAGTTCAGTGGCGTAGCCTTACGCTGATATGGCGTAGCCTTACGCTGAAGGTCTGATGCTTCTGTTTGAACTTTGCCTTCTGCGTAGGCTTACGCTGATACAGCGTAGCCTTACGCTGACCTGCTTTTGGTCTTTTTTCAGCTCCCAACTTGAATGTGTTTTGTCCCTGAAATACCGACATCCGCTGTAGCCTCATACTTCACGCCTTCCTTTGATTCTTGCACATAATTTCAACAAAAATTAGCTAAACGAAGAAAAATAATAAAACATAAATAAGCCGGGTTGCCTCCCGGTTAGCGCTAAGTTTATTGTCCTCAGCCCGACACTTCTTCATGGTATTACTCATGCTCGTTCGTCACCAAGCTCAATAAGAATGCTTCTGCTTGGTTTGTTGGCCCATTAATCTCGTTGAGTTCGAGATATGGCTTCAATCGGTGACCATTCACAACTTGCCTCAAGTGATCCTCAAAATCTTCAATCTCTATATCTCCATAGTTGCCAACTCGTGTGATCACAAATGGTCCCGTCCACTTACTTTTCAATTTTCCTGGAAAGAACTTCAACCTTGAATTATAAAGCCAAACTCTTTGGCCCACTTCAAACTCCTTCTTCCGAAGCTTGGCATCATGAACCGCCTTCATTTTGTCCTTGTAAGCGGATGCACAATCATATGCCTCACTTCTCAATTCTTCCAGTTCATTTAGACTCAACTTCCTTTCTTTTCCTGCAACATCATAATCCACATTAACTTGTTTGATAGCCCAAAACGCCCGGTGAGCTAACTCTACCGGTAAATGACAATCTTTTCCATAAACCAACCGGTATGGGGTCGTGCCAATAGGGGTTTTATAAGCCGTTCGGTAAGCCCATAAAGCATCAGTCAATTTGGTTGACCAATCTTTTCGGTCCGCCCGGACGGGTTTTTGTAAAATATCTTTTATTTGCCTATTAGACACTTCCACTTGTCCGCTTGTTTGGGGGTGGTAAGGAGTTGCTATTCTATGATCCACGCCATACCGTTTTAGTAATTTGCCAAATTTAAAGTTTTTGAAATGAGATCCCCCATCACTTATAATGACACGGGGGATACCAAATCTTGAGAAAATATTTGTTTGGACAAAGTTACACACAACGGTATGATCGTTTGTCTTAGTGGCTATCGCCTCGACCCATTTAGATACATAGTCGACCGCCACCAAGATATACAAATTGCCAAACGAGTTTGGGAAGGGTCCCATGAAATCAATTCCCCAAACATCAAAGATGTCAAGGACGAGAATCGGTTTCATGGGCATTTCGTCTCTTTTGGAGATGCTCCCTAACTGTTGACATTTGACGCAATGTTTCGCAAACTCAAATGCATCCTTAAACAAAGTTGGCCAGAAAAGACCACATGCAAGAATTTAGTGTCCTGTCTTTTGGCCACTGAAATGGCCTCCACATGCATAAGAGTGCACATGTGCTAGCACACTTGGAATTTCTTCATTTGGCACACATCGTCTAATCATTTGATCCGCTCCCACTTTAAATAACTCCGGTTCTTCCCAAATGTATTGCTTTACTTGGGATAGAAAGTGGGCTTTCTTCTTCTTTACCCAATGACTCGGGATTGCACCTGTTGCCAAAACATTTACAATATTAGCAAACCATGGTACAGATGAAACAGACATTATATGCTCATCAGAGAATGATTCATTTATCACTGTCGTGGATTCTTCATCATCAACCATGATCCTTGATAAGTGATCGGCTACTACATTCTCACTCCATTTTTTATCACGGATCTCCACATCAAATTCTTGCAACAACAAGATCCACCTTATGAGTCTTGGTTTAGCATCCTTTTTCTCCATGAGGTACCTGACAGCACTGTGATCAGAATAGATAATAATTTTGCTTCCCCATATATAGGACCTAAACTTGTCTAACGCATATACTACTGCGAGTAATTCTTTTTCGGTTGTAGTATAATTCAATTGAGCATCCGAAAGAGTTTTACTTGCATAATATATGGCAACGGGTTTCTTCTCAACCCGTTGTCCCAACACGGCCCCAACCGCATAGTCACTAGCATCACACATGATTTCAAAAGGAAGTGACCAATTTGGCGATTGTAAGATTGGGGCCTCCACCAATTTTTGTTTCAAAATGTTAAAAGCATGGATACATTCATCATCAAAAACAAACGGTGCATCTTTTAAAAGTAAGTTACATAATGGTTTCGTTATTGAGCTAAAACCCTTAACAAACCTCCTATAAAACCCCGTATGCCCCAAAAATGATCTAATGCCTTTAACATTCGTGGGATGAGGTAAAGTAGATATAACTTGAACTTTCGCATGGTCTACCTCAATCCCACGACTCGAAATCACATGACCCAAAACTATTCCTTCTTGGACCATAAAATGACTCTTTTCCCAACTCAAGACCAAATTGGTTTCAACACACCTTTTTAAAACTTTTTCCAATTGGTTTAAACATGAATCAAAAGATGTACCAAAAATGGAAAAATCATCCATAAAAATCTCCAAAGACTCGCCCACCATATCTGAAAAGATACTCATCATACACCTTTGAAAGGTGGCGGGGGCATTACATAGTCCAAATGGCATTCGCCTAAATGCGAAAGTACCATATGGACAAGTAAATGTTGTCTTATGTTGATCCTCGGGATGTATAGCAATTTGGTTGTAACCCGAATAACCATCAAGAAAACAGTAATATTTCTGACCTGCGAGTTTTTCCACAATTTGATCAATGAACGGTAATGGGAAATGATCTTTTGAAGTAGCTGCATTTAATTTCCTGTAATCAATACAAATCCGCCACCCGGTTACCGGCCGAGTGGCTACTTCCTCACCTGAGTCGTTCTTGACGACTTGAATGCCCGCCTTTTTGGGCACGGTTTGTGTTGGACTCACCCATGTACTATCAGAAATTGGGTAAACAATACCGGCGTCCAACCATTTGAGAACTTCCTTCTTTACGACTTCCCGCATATTTGGATTTAACCGCCTTTGTGCATCATGGGATGGTGTAATAACTTGATCCGTGACAATCCTGTGCATAACAATCGAGGGACTAATACCCTTCAAATCCGCAATACTCCACCCAATTGCCGCCTTATGGGTGGCTAACACCTTCATCAAAGCCTCCTCTTGTTCCTTTGTCAAATTTGATGCAATGATCACCGGGAGAGTGTCGTTTTCTCCTACAAAAGCATACTTGAGGTTCTTTGGCAAATCCTTCAATTCGACCTTTGGGGGTTGCTCCAAAGATGGCTTCAACTTTGTGTCAATGTGTTCGGGCAAGCTTTCCACTTGGTGAGTCCACGGTGGTCTCCCATCCTTAATTGCCATTGCTTCAACCCTCTTTTCTTCTTCTTCGAGTTCCCTGCTTGTCTCAACCTGTAATCTGTCACATGAAAAGCATGTCTCTATGGTGCTATCCTCGTTTACAATAATATCGCAAAGAGGGATGTACCCGTCAACAATGTCCGCCATAAAGCATTCATCGTTGACCAGAGAGTTAGATATATGTGAAAAAACATTTAATCTCAACTTTCGGTTCCCAAATGTCATGTCAACCGTTCCATTTCGGCAATTAATTTGGGCATTTGCGGTTGCCAGAAATGGCCGACCAAGGATAACCGTAGGTTGTGTTGTTCTGTCAGAAGAGACATAATCCAACACTAGAAAATCCACTGGGAAATAAAAATCTTCCACCTTCACAATAACATCAGTCAATATTCCTCGGGGGAGCTTAGGGGTTAAATCGGCCAAAACCACGGTAGTGTCGGCCTTCCTAAGAGGGCCAAAATCATATTGGTCATAAAGGCTCCCCGGAAGAATACTAACACTAGCTCCAAGATCTAGGAGTGCCCTTTTTATTTTGAAATCACCTACTTGAATAGATATAATAGGCGCCCCCGGATCTTGTAGTTTAGGTGGAAGAGCACCCGATAGAATGGCATTCACATTAGCGGTTACATCAAGTTTCTTTGGGAATTTATGATTCCGCTTTTGTGTACACAATTCTTTCAAGTACTTCGCGTAAGCTGGAATTTGTTTAATGGCATCCAAAAGGGGTATGTTAATTTTGACCTGTCTAAACATCTCCCACATTTCTTCTTGTTGTGGTCCTCTTTTATTTACCATTTTTGCTTTAAATGGTTCAACTAATGCCTCCGGGTAAGGAACGGAACCACCCGTCATATCCTTTCCTTTAGCAATAGGTGACTCATCTCTAAAAACCGGTTTATTTTTTTCAAGATTTTGAGTAATTGGTTTTTTATCATTAACAAATTCCACTTCGCCTTCACTTTCCTCACCCTCAATAACATCCTCCACCACCCCTTCAACCAATTGTGGTGGAGACTCGACTTTATTATCGATAACCTTACCATTATGAAGAACCGTAACTTTACTTACATTTGCATTGGTTGAACTCGATCCTTGATGTTGCGGGTTTAATGTAGTGTTACTCGGTAGCCTCCCTCCACCTTGCTTTAGCAAAGATATTTCTTCGGCCATTTGACCCACTTGTCTTTCCAATGCCACAAACGACTTGTCCCTCACTTCATTCTCCTTCTTTGATTCTTTCATCATTTCTAATAGTGCATCCAACTTTGAGTTAACCGCATCATCTCCCCCTGATGACCCATTTTGTTGTTGGTGATCTTGATTGTAATTCCTTGGGGTGTAATTTGTGTTCCGGTTATTGTTATAGGAACCCCTTTGATAACCACCTGAATTGTAGTTCCCTTGTTGACGCGGTTGATATGAGGTTGATGAGGTGTTTTGATTCACACCTTGAAAGTTGGGGTTCATTTGGTTTGCGGCGTTCCCATACTTGAAGTTAGGATGGTTTCTCAACCCCGGATGATAGGTGTTCGAGTTCATGTCATATTGTTTCCTCTCACCATATACTTGATTCACCTCTTCTTGCCTCCCTTCTTGAAATGGGCACTCCATTGTTTTGTGGCCTATATCTCCACAATCTTCACAAATGTCGAATCGAGCTTTTACTCCCGCTACTTCTTTCTTTTCGCCTTTCCTCAACAATGCCAGTTCTCTCTCCATAGATGCTAACCTTTCTTTTGTATCATAATCCGAGACGGACTTAGAAACTGCGTGTTTGGCTCTTCGGCTAGCCGATGCCTCAGCTTTAGAACTTTGGCTCATTCTTTCTAAGAAATCCCAATCATCTTCTTCGGGATTAGACAACAATGTCCCATTACTTGTGGACTTCAAGTACTTCCTCTCCTCTTGAGTCAAACCATCCACAAAACATTTTACCAATTTCCACAACTCAATTTGATGGTGGGGGCATTTCCTCAACAACTCCTTGAAGCGTGTAAAAGCTTCATGTAACGGCTCACCCGTTTGTTGTTGAAAGGTCCGAATCTCAATTCGGGAGTCATCTGTCTTCGCAACCGAATAGTACTCATCCAAAAAGACTTGTTGCATTTCATCCCATGTGTGGATGCTATTGGCCGGCAATGTGATGAACCATTGCTTTGCTCGATCTTTTAGGGAAAACTGGAAAAGTCTAAGTTTGACTTCGCTTTGATCAAAATTCTCATCCACAATTGTGCTACAGATGGCAGCAAACTCGGCTAAATGGGTGTATGGTTCTTCGGTGACCATACCATGAAAATGGGGAAGGACGTTGATGTAATTCGGTCTTGACTTGAACCTCCTCATTCCTGGAATTGGTGGAACAATTGGAGAAGCATTCTCCGAAATAGCCGGTCGAAAACGACCATTAACTCCACCCATAGGGGCTACCGGTTGTCTTCGGTTTTCATTATTGTAGCCCCCAGTAGCTCTCCTCCCTTCCTGTCTAGGAGGATACCCAAATCTCTCTGGTCGAACTGTTCGACCCATTGGTTGTCTCGCCCTTTGGTGAACATAATTCACCTCTTCTTCCTCTCCAAAGCTTTGCCCCTCGTTATACTCTCCATATTGGCTCCTCTCACCATCTTCATACTCATAATCTCCAAACCCTTCACCATTCCCAACATCTTCATTATCATCATACCCAAAGTACTCACCATCGTCATCCTCCCAACCCTCGTTCTCATTGTTTCCGGGAGGGGTTTGATTTTGTTGTGGTCCCCTTCTTCCTTGGTACGTGGGATTGGTACGGATGTTAACGGGTCGGTTTTGTTGAACTGGACCCGACCCACGGGGTTGGTTGTTATTGATAGGTATAGGTGGGGTTTGGGTTGAGGTTCGGTGAGGTGGAGTTGGTAGGCGGTTAGGGATAGGGCCTCTGTTTGGAGTTGGGCCACGGTTTCTCATGCTAGATCCAGAATGACTGCTTCGACCATCCATGGATGATGGTTCCGATGAAATAGGTTCTAAATTTTGTTGTTGGATTCGGTTTTGCCTTGTTATCCTCTCAATTTCCGGTTCAAACACAAGTGGTGAATTTCTCCCAGATGAACGGGTACGCATGCACTAATCTGTCACCTGCACACACAAACAAACACCACGCGTAACACAAAAATAGAAGAAGATTAACCAAACAAAACAAGTAACAAATAGTAACGAGTCAATTAAAATAAAACACCAAGCGCTCACACTCCCCGGCAGCGGCGCCAAAATTTGATCGGTGTCGAAGGGACCGGTCAAAGATAAAGAAATAGAGTGTCCTAATCACCTTAAACTAGTTAGGGTAAGAAGGGTGTCGAACCACGAAGAGTTTGTGGTCGGTGCTCAACTTCAATTAACAATGCAAATTATGAAGTTACAACGGGTCTTTCTGACCAAACACAATCAATGATTTAAGTGAAAACTTTATAAACTCAACAAACAAATCAAGTACCAAACAAAACGGTTTAAGTTATAAACAATAATTAAAAAGGGTATCACACCCGGGTTTCAAGTTCACAAGTAATTAGGGATTATCACACCAACATTTGAGTTCAAACAATCGAATGGTTATCCAAATCTAATTAACCAAATCTAACCAAGAACATCAACATTCATACATCATCGGCAAATAGTGTAAAACAATATTCACGAATGAAATCGAGACAAATGTATGCAATATAGAATTAGATTAATCAATAGATTCAACATAAATCAAAGTTCATAGCAATTATCATCTAACGGGGTCAGTGGTGCAAACTTTATCGACTCCCATGAGTTCATAACCATACTAAACACAAAGATTCAAGTGTTTCAAACCAAACGATTACAAGAATTGTTTCTCAAAGCTAGCACATGATAAAACCCTAAAACTTACAAACAATCCACCCGAGAATGATTACCGGTGGATTAGCCGCTCATGGTGGTGGAAATCATCTTTAATCTTTCAATCGGATGTTAGAATCGTGTTCTTTAGCCTCCAAGAACTCCAAAATCGCCCAAGAACTATGGTGTAAAAGATTGATTCGAATTTGGGGAAGAAAAACCTAATTAAACCATTGAAAATCGGCTGTTTCGCCCAAAACCCGCGTCTGAAACGCACCCAGCGTAAGCTTACGCTGGGAGGGCGTAGGCTTACGCCGGGACTCTGGAAGCTGCTGTGAAGAAATCAATTAGGCGTAGGCCTACGCTGTAAGGGCGTAAGCTTACGCTGGTGGCGTAGGCTTACGCCAGTAGACGTAGGCTTACGCTGGAACTGCATTTTTGCCCCGTTTTCTCCGTGTCTCTTCCGACTCTCTCGTAATATCTTCAAAGATCACATTGTAAGCTTCCAACACCTGCACATGCATGACTACATGAAACTTTGGCCACTTATCAGCAACATACTTAACGGCCTGGTCCGGTCGATACTCGCTTATGTTGATTACAGCGTTCATCCTCTCAATCCATTCGAACGTAGCCACTGAATCCTTGTTCCCATCAAACTTGGGTGGGTCTCCGTCCTTGAAACCTTTATAGGTGCACCTCCTATTGCTTGATCCTATCTTTATTTCGTCCCCATCACTGTCATATACTTTTTCCTCATGGTTTACTTCATCATCTTCCTTAATTTTCTTTAATGCTTCAGACAGCAAGTCAGGCAATACATTCTTTAAAGTGAGCACGACCTCACGGGCAATAGCATCTCTGACGTCGGGTTCCAACTGTAGAGACCCTTGATGGTCGCCCCCGGTTGGGGTGACATTAGTTTGGTGCACGCTCTCTGTGCTTTTCGTGTGCACATCCTCTTCTTCTTGATGTCTTGGATTCAGTGGAGGCCTACCGACTCGGCCCGTGCGACCGCCTCGGCGTCCTGTTCTCCATCCACCTGCCATTGTCTTTAGATTTCCTAATAGTCATAAAGGGTATACATCAATGTCATTCTCTCAGATCATAGTCTTAAAACAGTACGAACAAGGTAAATTTTTAATTACAGTGACCGGTTTGTGATTAGAAATTTACATTGCTTTTAGGGTTCCAAACTCTTCAAATTGGTCGTGACATTGACATCTATTGGTTCTAGGTTAGAGTATCTATTCTTATCCAAGTGTATTAACCTTAGTACTTACTTACCTTGCTGGCGTTAGCGTTGGCTACCCAGACTGACATCCGTGCGTTGGTCCCATAATCAGCTTGAGTCGAGACATTTAGGGATGTCTGAATCTCTCAAACTATTGCTCTGATACCAACTTGTAAGGCCCCTTATCCCGGGTAACCTCACTTGTTGGGTTTACTCATAAACAAAGTCATTAATACTAAACTTTAAATTTAACACGTTCAATTAACAACAAAAACATTCACGTTTGAGTACATTACAGCGGAAGTCTTAACATTTAAAACATACATCATTGTTTAACAAAAGAAAACATAAATCGGAATGTCAGTCTCTAGCCGGGCAGCCTTCACGCCTTCACACGACCCTTTTCTTTGTTACCTGAAATGTATACTAAAAGTCAGCTAACGCTGGTGAGTTCTAGTTTAAAAGATTAGATATAAACATTATTTCTTCAAAAGTATACATAAGTTTATATATAAAGAACATAAATACGTATTCTTAACTTTTACTTTTCTTTCATCATTCTTGAGTGACTACATTGATATGCATTCACCTTTAGTTTTTCCTTAACATTCATTTGGTCGTACACATAAGGGTGATCAACCCGTCTTTTACTACGTATGTCACAAAGACATACGCCATGAAGCTACCGTCGTAGCCCTTTGACTCGTCCAGTCCTAGAAACCGTCCGCCTTAAAACCGTCCGGCCAACCTTCGTCCGTCCGTCATAAACCGTCCTACCGTCGTAGTCCGTCCTTTTCGCCCGTCTACCCGAAGGTATCCGTTTTGTAACACCCTAGGCGAATCCCACATCGGCCGTGCACAAGAGAGATCATTGGTTCATAAGAAATGTCCTGCCTCTTAAATTAACAACGCGTTTTGGGGCTTAATGTAGTGGATGAGAGGAGAACTTCACAGTTAAGCGTGCTTAGGTGGGAGTAATCCAGGGATGGGTGACCCCCCGGGAAGTTTTCACCTAGGCAACCAAAAACAAATTCGTGAGCTCTTAGTGGGTAAAGCGGACAATATTGTTGGTACGAGGGCCGGATGTAAAAAAATGGTATCAGAGCCACTCTTGTGTCGTTCGGGATGGTAGGGCAAACCTCAGCGATCACGGTTGAGTCCCCGGGGGTGTTCAGAAGGACACCTTAGGCGAATCCCACATCCCTGAATTGGATGGTGGGGCAAACCTCATCGAGGACGATGAGTCCAAAAGGGGGGTGATTGTAACACCCTAGGCGAATCCCACATCGGCCGTGCACAAGAGAGATCTTTGGTTCTTAAGAAATGTCCTACCTCTTAAATTAACAACGCGTTTTGGGGCTTAATGTAGTGTATGAGAGGAGAACTCCACAGTTAAGCGTGCTCAGATGGGAGTAATTCAGGGATGGGTGACCCCCCCGGGAAGTTTTCACCTGGGCAACCAAAAACAAATCCGTGAGCTCTTAGTGAGCAAAGCGGACAATATTGTTGGTACGAGGGCCGGATGTTAAATCAACTCTACTCAAATGGCTGATCGTATATTTGCATATTTTGGTAAAAAAAAAATTCTTAACACAGCAGTTAACTTATTTATTAAAATAGGCCAGCAGGGAGGTGGGCAAAATACAAAGTAAACAAAATGCAGAACATTTGTCTGATCGATGATTGCAGGTTGGAAGATGATATTTTCCGGTTTGTTGTCCCCAGATCAGAAGAGTGTTTGAACATAATTGTCTTTCTTATCCACTAAAACATGTCTGTGCACCACAAGACCAAATGAGAATCAAAGCAGAAAACCCATGCCATGTTTGTGAGAATCCTTCATTGAGTAAAGCTTGAAAGTGCAGACCACAACCTAGAAACTATGCTGTATATGCAACACCATAGTAGAGAAGATTGAGTAAATTGACACCATGTGCAAAAATTTTGGTAATTAACCATATTAAATAACACATAACAAAAAATAAATAAATAAACTAAAACTAAAAAAAATGAGTCTTTTTACCTAATCAGAGAAGGGGATTTTGATATAAATGTCAACCAAATCACCCGTCCAAATCATGCATCTCGTCCCACCTGTTTTCAATGTATTTGCATACGCCATACACGAGCAGTTTTTCAAACACAAATTCTCACATTGCAAAAGAGTCAAATTTTTATAAAACACAGCATATTGCAAAAATTAAGTGGCTTGCAAATTGATAAACACCTTTCTGTGTACCATCAAGAACAGTCAATTGAATCTTCATCCTCCTCAAAGACAAGTATGCCAAAAAAACAACTAAATAAGTGATGGAAAAGGCACAAAACCTCAACAGATGGTTGCCTCAACACTTCAATATATTGTATTATTGTAAAATGTAAATAGTAAATTAGTGGTAATTTAATTAATTAGGTATCAGATAACGCTCACAAACGCCCAAAATTTTGTAATTAGGTATCTTACAAGATTTAAAGAGAGACCCTACCAGGTAAAGTTTATTACATTATGCACAATGCTGAAGAAGAGTTTTCGTCTTTTCTATTGCCATATGCAAAGAACATAACGCCTGAATTCCCGTAGTACTCCGAGACCTTGAGGCTACTAGGTCCGGAAAAATAGTTAACACTTTGACATAAATCAAAGAAAGTGATGTGCACATTCCTCCATGTAACTAAAATCAATTAGCAGTGATATTCAAGAAGCTAGACAATTGAAACACAAAACCACAAAAAGGTCTCATTAGAATATTGTTATATGTTCAAACTTTAAAGTACTCTTCAATGATTATAAATAAGGTAACTGAAACATGAAATCTTAGGCCTAGTAACCGATAAAGTTAAGTTGTATTAAGACCCTAGCCGAGACGCAAAGCACACCGGTTTTTGTACGTGAGACACAATTTATTTATATATTTTTCATAGATTTTTAACTATCACCTACCCAAATTTAGCTATAAATAAGCTTAATATATAAATAACTTGCCCATAATTGGGCCTCACAAACAACATAATCGCTTTTGAAATATGTTTATTTGAATTTATATATTATCATTTATCAGTTTTAGTGGGCTTGTGCGTCATTTTTGAAGCCTTAATCTTTTTAAAAAGTTCGTATCCTTTTTCCAATTAATTAGGTTATTATATGGGTGCTAAAAATGGGTTATATATTATTTTTCATTGGTAAAATAATGCAAAATAAAGTTTGGGGTTTAAATCGATGAAACTGTCTAAACTAGTCGTTGGCTTGACTTTGCGGTCGGTTTTTAAAAAAATTAGTTTGTAATGTTTTGTTTCGGTCGTAAATACATACACGTTGTTTCATAAACGTAGATCAAGTATGATCAAAATTAAGCTAGTCTTTTTTTCCATCTGAGTAGCCAAGTCCCACCGATCTCTCACTTCACTCAGTTTGGTTTGCTTTGTCAAAAAAAATTTATACAAAAAGCATAAACCGTAAAATCAAACCGATACTAAATCATTACTATTGGTTTGATTATGTATTAGTTGTCAACCACTGGGTTTTGATTTACAATGATTAAAATTAAGAGTTTTTTACATATTTTCTCCTCTTAACCTCCTTAATAACATATATACCCAACTATAAAAATCAATTACATATTTACCCAATACTTACACAGTTACCTATTTACCCTTATATGTAAATTGATATATTTAGAAGAAAAAAAAATATATGTAAATACTACTTTAATTGGTTCATTAAGGGTAAATAGTAATTCAATAAGTTATTTTAAATGAATTGGGTAAATATGTAATATATAAGCTTTAGTAAGGGAAAATATGTAATTAAAATTAGGGGTTAGGTAAATAGGGGAAGGTTCCGCTAAGAAGTGGTTTTTCGCTAAGAAACGCTAAGAAGTGGGTCAAACGAACTCCGATTCATTCGAGCGGCGTTGGAACCGTCTCATCGAACTCTAATCCGGACCCAAAAATCTAAACCCCCTCCACCCGCACCCCCAAAAACCTAAACCCCCCCCTCCAACCCCACCCCGAAAAGCCTAAAACCACCACCCCACCCCCCAAAAACCTAAACCCCCCCCACCCCACCCCCCCCCCCAAAAAAAAAACCTAAACCCCCACCCCTACCCCCCAAGAAAAACCTAAACCCTAAAATCTAAACCCTAAGGCTAAAATCCTAAAATTTAACGCTAAGATCTAAACCCTAAAATCTAAGATGGTAGAGTTCGACGATACGGTTCCAACGCCGCTGGAATGAGCTCAATCCGAGTTCGTTTGATATCGTTTCTTAATGTTTTTGTCACTTCTTAGAGTTCTTAGTCGAAAACAACTTCTTATTTGATCCTCCCCCTAGGTAAATATGTAATAAATGAACTTAGGAATGTGATATATGTAAATGACCCTAAAAATAATTACTAACGATTTGGCTTAAAAACCATCTGACCATAAACACTTAAGAAAAGACAAAAACACAAACCACAAACAAATATGCTTGGATTCCGTCTTTTGAAGTTTTTGCATTCAACCTTTCTAAACCCGTTTCCTTTTGATGTTCGTAGTTAACGTGAATGTTTTAAAGATGTATAAAATTCTACCAAATAAAATTATTTATAAGCCTTATATATTTTTCAGTTTGTTTTCTTTTTTTTCGATGGTGACAACAAGATTTTAACAAAAATAAATAAATAAGCATGTGCTCGGTTTGTCTTTATATACCAGGAATTTGACTTGTGATTACATATTCACCCAATTATTTATAGACAGCTTTTATTTTCAATTTTCAAATTTCGTTGGGGACCGACCCGTTCCTAAATGATTGGGATGAATCTTTTGAGTTCATTTACCTAATGTGCTCCTGCCGCCAAATTTTCTTAATTGTTGCTTTTAATAATTTTAATTGATATTAAGTAATTAAACTAATAAGTAATAATTTATTATAGGGTAACTTTGTAGAATAGTAACCAAGTTTCAAAATGTTTCAATTATGTCACTCAATACGCATTTTACACGGTATACGCCATCAGGTTTGCTATGGTGATTGACCTAATTGAAACACTTTTGGACTTGGTTACTATTCAGTAGTGTTTTATTAGTTTATTCATTTTCTCTGAGTAAATTACGTTTTTCATCCCTAAATTTCCCCCAGTTAATCTTTTGACATATCATGTGTCCTAAGGTTCACATTTTATAATAATTCTCATTTTCTCATGTTAATCTTTTGACGTATCATGTGTCCTAAGGTTCACATTTTATAATAATTCTCATTTTCTCATATTAACTCTATTAAATTTAGGAGCATTTAAGTCATTTAAATCAATGTACAAGTTATTAATGCACGGTATAAGCTTCCAATACATATATCAAATAAAATATGTTAAATATTTTTTAAATCAAATTACTTTATTGGTCAACAATTTGCAACCAAACTTGAAGACGATGAAATGGGTCCATAGTGGTGAATGTACCATTTTGACATTTAAGATCGGGTGGTCGTGGCGGTTTGAGGCGAGAGGGTGGTGGTAGTGGTGGTGATGCAACTCATTTTCCCGACATGAATGCTTGCGAGAGGTGGTGGAGGTGTTGTTAGCGACGAGGAGGGTGTAGGGTGAGATTTTCCGGCATGGATGCTGATGATGAGGAGGGTGGGGGCGAGATTTGTTTTTTGAAAGGTAAATTCCTTTATTCCTATGGGAGTGAGACTTGAAATTATGACCTCCTTAATCCTTAGTGTTCCTAGAGGATTTTCCTCTACCAATGGGCCACCAACCCCATTGTTGATCTAGGTTTTTTAATATTAAAATAGCGGGTCCTGCATATTAAATAACTTGATTAAAAAACATTTAACAATTTTTATTTAATATATGCATTGGAAGCTTGTACCATGTAGTGTAACTTGTAACTCGGTTAAAATGAATGAAATACCTCTAGACTTAACAAAAGAAATTAACCGAGTTATCACTAGAGACTAAAATGGTTATAAAGTGTGAACCTCAGCGCATGCCATGTCAAAAGATTGCCTTTTAGACTGAAATGATTAAACTAACCAAATCTCATGTATGAAAAGCATAATTTATACTCTTTTTCTCTCTCTCTATGTTTTTCGATATCTTTGAATTAACTTTTTAGCCTATAAATCATTTTTATAAGACTAAGGGGGTGTTTGGGATTACTTTTTGAAGCTACTTTTGACTTTTCTAAAAGTCATTTTCAAAAGTAATAATTTCTTACTTTTGGATTTTAACTTCTTCATCTCACATTTTCCATCTTATTTTGAATTGTCTAAACAAACTTATAACTTATTACCTTATTCTCAAAGATAATAAGTCAATAAGTTGTTTTGAAAAATAATCCCAAACACCCCCTAAGTAAACTGGGATCACTAAAACGTGATTCACGTCTCGCCACATTAGAAAGGACAATCACTAAAATAATCACTAATGTGCGGATTGGTTTCACTATCGGTTTTAAATTTTTAATCATTAAGTAATAATTACTTAAATAGTTAATTAATCAAAATAATAATAATAATAATATAACATAAAATAAAACATTAACTATATAAAAAATTAATAATAATAATAATAATAATAGAACATAAAATAAAACATTAACTTTATCAATATTATAAGAATAATAGAACATAAAATAAAACATGCTAAAAAATTACTTACGAGACCAAAAATAATTTTTTTAAACAATCTTGTTTTCGTTAAAATTTATAACAAGATATTCAGAAATAATAATAATAATAAGCATGTCTGTGTTTTTTTTAAGTTAACGAGTGAAAGTTATTTGATAAAGAATAAATTATATGTTAGGTGAAATTATAAAAAAAAAGTGATGAGACTAAGAATTATTATCGGCCAATGTTTTATTTTAGTTCAATCAACAAACCGACTACATGCGCAACGCCCGTGAGTGGCTTGGGGCCATCAAGAGCTAACGGCTCATTAACGCCCATTAGAGGTGGTGTTGTATCACACTCCAACCCAAAGGGTTAACCTGAGACGGAACATGAGCCCACTACACCTAAGTCCTAACCTAAGTGATATTATAATGTATTAAAATGGCGTATGACATCTAAATGAGCGCTACATGTTTTTTGACTTTAACGGTTGATCGATAAATTTTATATTTTTTTTATTTAAGTGATGACTCTAAAGTTGATTTTCTCTGTATTCGAAACACACTTGTTGCTTATTAAAAAAAATAACTTTGATATACATGTTTTAATTTCTTAATGATCTTAATGCTAGATAATCTTCATGTTTATGAGGAAATCAAGTAAGAGAAATGGTGCTGCAAACTTAGATGGTTAGGCGTACTCGGTGTTTTGACTTATCTCCTGTGTTTGCGCATAGTCTAGGGAGGGGCCGGATTATTTTACGCTTTCAAGAGATTGTTTTCATGGCTTAAACTCGTGACCTCAAGGTCAGAGGCGGGTCTTATAAGGGGCGGGAGGGGGTCCACCCCCTGATTTTGGACTTAGAAGTTCTTACTATTACGTGTAGATATGTGGTTAGATTGTGAATGTGTCTCTCTTATCCAATAGCCCGATTTCAATTTTATTTTTCTAACACAAAGACAAATCCCACAACCCCAACGACCTCATCGAGCTGAGTTGTAATTCTTTTTCCTTTATCGTTTATGTGTAAGAACTGGTTGTTTATGTTTGAGATTTTTGGTTTTTATGTTGTGAAAATTTTTTGGTCTTTTATGTCTAATATTTCTGGCCTCTTCACTTTAATTGTTCAAGTTTCGCCACTGCTCAAGGTCACAAATCAGCAACCTTACTAGTTGCTTCAAGGCCCACCGTCTGCAAACTTAGATGGTTAATCTTCTAAAATTGTAACTTGTATATAAACTTGTACATGGTTATCGTAATTTTAATAATAAAGATTAGTAAGTATTTAACATCCCTTTCTATGTATATATAATATAAACCAAAACCTTGGATCGTTTTGACAAACTAAAGAAAAGAGATGGGAGAGTGGGTCAAACGGCCAAACCACTCTAAACAAACCACAATGGACCGGTCACCCATAACATAACCTAAACGCATTACTATTTTTATATTTCATTAGAAAATATTTAAAAAAAGATACACAACCAAATAAAGACAAATTTGGAAGCTCCTAATGCCTTCCAATGAATTCAAATTGACAGGATACAGATATACATATACTGAAATTATTTATTACAATTTTAATAATTTTCTAAAACTATTTCAAAGCCGGATTGTAAAGTTCTTAATGTAAATTTTTTTAAAGACAAACTTTTTTTATTTCTATGGAAGTGAAATTTGAACTATTAAACTTCTTAAATCTTGGTATTTCTAGAGGATTTTTCTCTACCATCAGGCCACCAACCCCAGTGAAAAGTTCTTAATGTAGCTACCTAAGAATTTTCCTCGCGGAATGCATCAGGAAAAATTGTATATTAGAAAATAAAAAACTTCTTAAAAGAAATATAATGTTTAATTACACAACATGTGTTTCGTGTAACCAATTGATAAAGCCTCTAGAATGCTCAAAAACATTTTTTGCTAACATTATTATGATCACGAGTATCAAATTTGTCATTCTATTGGGCTGTAAGACGTAGTTGGGGCATTCACATACCCAGTAAAAAGTTCCAGGATATGGAGGTGGCATTGATGGGTAAATATCATCTAGATCATTGTAGGTCCAGACTTATGACAATCGAACAAAGAAAACGTATTGATGAAGCTACGAGATCTTCAAATTTTGGATGATCATATATCAAATCATCAGCATCGGGATACTTAACTTTGTGAGATCAATTTCAAAGGTCACTTTTTGTGTTTGTCTACGATGGTCATAGCTATACACTGTCTCGGTAGATATTATCCATTGTCCGAACCAATGAAAAAGATCACGAATTCAAGGCATAAGCATTGAAAGTATCAATCATGTTCTAAATTGCAAAGACAACATCATGTTCTTACAAGAAAATATATAGAAAGGGACTCATTTTGATTGTGGCGGGAGGGTTTTAAAATAAAAATGATAAAATGATTATTTTACATCATTTTAACATGAATATTTAACTTTAGTAAACATCACCATCCAAATATGGATCCTAATCATGATTCATTCTTTAATAATTAAGCTTTGGGTGATAAAAATAAGTTTTACATATAAGTTTATTTGGGTCGACTCAAATACAACAAGTTAATTTGAGTTTACTCAAATTACATAAGGATCAAAACAAGTCACTCTTATAAAGCTTGATAACTAAAAACGAGTCAACACCATCCATAACCATTATTTGTAGCCGTCACCAGTGCATCGTCATTGATACCACGCCACCCTAGTAGCATCGCCGCCACCTCCACTTCTACTGTCACAATCAGCCTGAGCCTCTTACGACATTTCAACCCAAACATACTTTATTTAGAAGTGTTTTAACCCATTACCCGACCCACCAGTTTCGTCCATTTTAGGGGGCTTAGTTCCAAAACGTGTTACAACACTAAAAACACAAAAAGAAAATAAATCAACAATATCTTGGAAGTTAAAATAAAATCTAAAACTTGACACCAAATTACTAATTTAATTCTTTTTTTTATTACCCTACATGATACCGCGCTGTTCTCCCCTCATAAAGCGCGTTCCATAAGACTCGCCTCATTGTCCCTTCCATCCAAACTAAAAAAAAATTCAACACAAACTAACAAAAAGAAGCGATTCATCAAAATCCATATCCACACTTTCATCTTCTTCACCACACAATTCTATCTTGTCTCTTTCTCTGTTTCATCTAATACTACTGCACTTCAGATCTGTTTTATATTCTACTGTCATTTCTTCTTGAAAACAAATCTCGTGATTCTAACCGGTATTTTCGGTTTCTGAAATGGAAGACGGCGGCGGAGGCCGGCGGTACGAGTTCGGTAGAGAAACCAACGCTTCATCGGCTGGTTTAACCCTAGGCGGAATCCTTTCGATCAAACAAACGCCCCCGTACCGGATCCAAGCTCGGACTCTTCTGGATCTTATCCGTGATGATCAGACTTGCGGAAAGGAGTCGAAGAACACGTGGAAGATGTTCCGGGAGAAATTCCGGCTAAAACTAGCCGGCTCAGTCTGTTCAACCACCGCCTCTCATGTGCACATTACCACCGACCGTAACCGTACGACGACGCGAAACGGTGCGACTCGATTGAATTCACCGCCGGTGAATAATAACACAGGTAGCGTACCGGACACGCAAACTGAGATTGTGCAAATTGAGCTGCCGGTGGAGGAACGTGAACAGTCCTTGACGGAGGAAGATAGAGGCGCCGGCGGAGAGGGAGGAGAACCGACGGCGGTGAGGATGTCGTTGATGTCTTTGTTGGAAGTGGAAGGATCTGCTTATTTGGATGGTGATGATGATGAAGAAGAGGTGGAGGAAGAGGAAGCGGCGGCGGCGGTGGAAGAAGTCGGCGGCGACGGTGGTGGTGGTGGTGGAGAGTACAAGTATAATAACTGCTGCGTCTGCATGGTAAGGCATAAGGGCGCAGCGTTTATCCCCTGTGGTCACACATTCTGCAGACTCTGTTCAAGAGAGCTTTTTGTCAAAAGAGCCAGTTGTCCATTGTGTAATAACCTCATTTTGGAAATTCTTGATATCTTTTAGTTTCAAAATCAATAAAAATATCAAATTAATTTTCAGTTTTATATAAAAAAAATGAAATTATTTTTATTAGTTTGTATCATTTATCTCATGTACACTAAAAACGTTTTTAGCCCATTTATTTTCAGTGCCTCCACATTTATATCCCCATGTGCCATGACTTATGACTATTGTATGATCCATGAAAAGAACAAAATTATATACTAAAGTTATTTAAAGTTTATTTGTCTTTTTAAAGTACTCTATTTGTCTTTTTTTTAAGTACTCAGTTTTATCAGGTTTCTAAACTTGTAAAAAAATTATAGATAGTAAAACTTTTTAAAATTAAACATATATAAATTTTTGTTACTATTTAATGATTATTTTATTTAAATTTTAAGGAGTTAATAGTAAATAAAAACACTAAAATTTTATTGTTCGATTTCAATCAAATAAAAACACAAAGATTGATTATGTTTCATTTATTAAGAAAATACTATTTATAAAAATTTCACAAAGTTAACCTTAAACCATAGAGCAAGACTCTATCACTCGATTGTTATGTTAACACGTCAAAGGTTTTTCTTGACACTTGCACATCATAAATTGACTTATTTTAAAAAAAAATAGTATTAATTTTTAGTAAGTTATGTTTTATATATTAGAAACTATATTTAAGTTTTAATTTTAATTTTTTAAAATTATATACAAATGTAATAAATATAAATAAAATTAATTTAGCCTTGTATTCGAGTAAAAAAGATGTAGTGAAAAGTTTAGACTGTGATGGATAGTGATAGGTTGGTGTTTGCAATTAGTGAAGTGCATGCCGGTTTCATGATAAAAAGGTGAAAGAATGCGAGTGGGCCCACGAGGACACCAGTTTTGTTCATTACTAACTTTCAAGAACCAAAATTCTGTGATGAGAGAATCCAAGAACCAGCATTATTGTTTCATTAAATATTTCCCAAAGTTATTAAATTAACATTTTGTACACTAAATAATACATGTTTAGTGTTCATATCATACAATACTTTGAAAACCATACCAAAAAGTTATTGGTGACTTTCATCTGTTAAATCAGTCGGTTCGGTCTTTAAAGTCAACTGTCCGGCGAATGAAAGAGTTTCGAACAACGGTTCGGTTTTAACCAATTTTATCTATTTCACTAAAAAAGTAACTGGTTTATTTGTATGTTTCTGTTAGTTAGTAATTGGACCGATGGAAATGTTGCTTCAGACAGTGTTTGTAAAAATCACTAGCCGCTAGTCGGGAATTTCCAGAGTTTTGTCGCAATCTCGCTCAGGAAACACACCGATTAGGGCCGATTAGCACCGATTTGCTCCGACTTTGACCGCGTTTGACTGATTTTCTATTAACTGACTGATTTGCTCAAAATTCCAAGGTGTTTAAACAGTTAATCGCGCTTTTTTCAACACTTGCCTCAATTTAACCAGCCGGACTAAGGTTCGGATCCAACTATAAAAATAATGTTGGACTGATTTTCTAGAGTTTGGATCCAAGGTGTTGTAAAAATCACTCTAGTCGGAAATTTCTAGAGTTTCGTCGCAATCTCGCTGGAAACACACCGATTAGGGCCGATTAGCACCGATTTGCCCCGACTTTGACCGCGCTTGACTGATTTTTTACTAACTGACCGATTTGCTCAAAATTTCAAGGTGTTTAACGGTTAATTGTGATTTTTATAATACTGGCCTCAACTTAACCGGTTGGACTGAGGTTTGGATCCAACTATAAAAATAATAATGTTTGAAATGGAAACTTAAGTTTGACATTTTCAATTCTATGAGAAAAAAATGTAATAAACTCACCGGCGTGACAAACGAAAACAAACAACGGCCCAAATATTCCTTTTACTAACTCCTATAATTTATTGTTTAATATTCTATTTTTAAAGGAATCCTCGTCGTTATGATTGTTAATTATTATTGTCTTTTTAAAAGGTGATCGGATGTGTAGTTGTGTACTAAACGATTAAAAACCAAAACAAACAATCATTTTATTAAAATAATCATTTGTTAAAATATTAATGAAAGTGACAATTTATTTAAATTGATTTATATGGTAACTAATAATCGTATATTGCATTATTAATAACAAACTAAAACAGTAAAATAGGATAAATATATACAATAATAAAATAGATTATACTAGTCATTAAACATATTATCAAACGTTTAGAACGTCACGAATCATTTTATATAAATAATATTATATCTCTATTTTTAAAACTTATTTAATACACTAATTATTTATGATTCAAAAAACAAATAAAAAATAGTGTCAACATAAACAATCCAACACGTTCTTGGGAATGGCAGATGAATCCGAACCCGATCGGAAAATATGAAACTTTAGGGATGTGTGAGGGGACGTGTATTATTATTTGCATATGAGATCAAGTATAGAATTAGTGCATCCAAAGGGGTATTTTTAATGCATAAGAACATAAACGAGTACCTTATACGTGCGTGTATACCAATGAACCTGATGGGTATCAAGTAACGGGTATGAGACAAGGTTTTATAACCGGGTATGAGACTGAGATTATCAATAACCAACCCATTATCATCCCCCGTTCTATCCAAAACTCATCATTCCCAATCCAACCTTTTGTTTTAACCCGCACATAAAAGTAATCGGTTCTATCCAAAACTCGTTATCCAACCCGTCTATTTTGCTATTAATGCCATAAAAGTTGACATTTTTGCACTAGCTATTTTACATACCACCACCAAATATGGGGGGCTTGCCTTGCTAAAAAACTATATCCATATAATGCAATTATGAGCTTTTATGACAGCTTTGGTCCATCACCCATCAGTCAAACAGACAAGTGGAGTGCCATCACGATTTAAATTAAACTTTTCCAACATCTTTCTTTACCTTAGCAGTATCAAGCAAACAAAGAATACTAAAAGTAAATGATTCCAAAAAGATGGTCATAACATAATCCATTCTTTATATAAACTGGCCCTAAGAGAGTATGGAGCCCGAAAACTTGAACCGCTTGAGACTGCCAGATCCTAACCAGGCTCAAGACTACCAGGGGTTCGGCCTTGATCAAGACCAGGTCCTAATCATGGTTTTGCTGTAAAAAGAGAGTCCTGAGTATTTCCTTACCAGGAGGACTGATTTTAAACCGTATACAGACCTATTTAGATCGGTCCAGTTTTGACCCAATGAACACGCCTTACCTACATCAAGCATGGTCGGTCCGCCCTGGGGGTGTTTTGGATGTGCTTATTTAACTTTAATAATCAGAATCAGATAGTAAGATAATTAGTTGATTAAAATCATAGTTAGTTAAAAAAGTTCACATTTATCACAATAATCATTTTTCTTGCTACCAGTCTTTACCTACTTCTCCAAAATAGGTATACTTTATCCATAAATTATCAAAATCATAATTATAATCATTATTTGCCAAAAGCTCAAAAAACTGATTATTACAATTTGATGTTGCAATAATAACTTTTGACATACATCCAAACACCCCCTAATGTAATGTCCATGGTTGTAAAACAAATAACCAGACCCACCCCACATGACACATGACATGACATGAATATATCACAAATATAACATACAGATCCAAAATACTTTTACTTGCATTTTCTAAATACAAAAAGATAAAACAGGAAGCTGCCAACTAAAACCACTTCATGAAGATGCAAACATTTTGCACAATTTGATAACTTAATTGTGGCCGGTGGCCACCAAAATGCTTCTCCTTACCTTCTTCTGTTTGTTTTTTTTTTTTTTTGGGGTGAAATAATTCACAAAAAAGATTAATGGCCCAAAAGCACTTACTTAATCATCCTTTGGTTCTCATAATTGTAATGCTGCCTTTTCCTCCTTCGGTATGAATCTTGGTTTTACCAACAACGGGTTTGCCTGAAAAAGCTGAAGTAGGGTATGATTTTGTGGCATTTTCGTTATTTTTCTTTGATTTTGATGGTGGTGGAGTGAGTATTTTCTGGTTTATGTCTTTTATGGTAACAGCTCCTTGCATGCCACATGGTTTTACAAAGGCAAATGGAAGCACAACTGAGGAAGTCATTTTCGTTGGTGTCTTTAGAAAAGACTTTTTCCCTGAACATAACAAGAAGACAAGATTAATAGACGAGTAACGGGGCAAAATGGGTACATGTGAAAACGGGTCAAATTGGTTCGGGTGAAACAAGTATTTTTCAATACATGTCAAAAATGGTCGGGTTGGCTTGGCTGACCAACACATTTTTGGATTTTTACATATATTTAATGTACTAGCTATTACTAAATTACTAATTAGCATATAATTTCTTTGATTAAATCGATTTAGGAGGTGGAAAACATTCAAAGAACACTTTGGTTGGCTTAAAACCCACGACTCATTTCATTATAGCTAAGTTTTTAATTTGCCCCATGTGACCCGTTGGACTTCACAACATAACCCATATACCGACTCATTTTCAAGTAAATTGGTTAAAATTGCCACCTGTAACTAAAAGGGGTGCTACTAAATTTTAACTATCAGAAACGGTATTTATTTGAAATGAACCATAAAAGGAAATCGTAAAAAAAACTTATGAATGTAACAAACCTTTAAGGATGATATTTTTAGGAGTAGGAGTGAGGAGCTTTTGACTAGTACCACATCCATCCTCAGGTTCAGAATTGTTTGACTCTATAGTAAGGTTAGGAAAATTGATGTAGTAAGAGATATTAAAATCAACGAAAACTATTAAATATTAGATCATTTGTATACCGGTAAGATCAATCTGAACAGCAGTAGATCCAGATGGGTTCCTGTTTTGGACATATTGGCAATTAACTTAATATTTCCGGGGGTTAAGTTAATGAACTACCAAGAAGTTGAAAGAAACATACAAATCCTCAATGTTTAAATGCATTTCTGTATCATCTATTAGACAGTCAGCTAGCCATCCCTCTGAAGACTGATCTAGAACCCCGTTACCAGATCCAGATGTATCATCTAGGAAACAATGATTTAATGCTCACAGTTAATACAACGATTTTATTAAATATTTGAAACATAGATGATGAATGCACAAATTTGTAAAAGAAACAATTATGAAGGTGTTTTTACGTGTGTCAGTGTGTGACTTGAAAGTGATTATGTGATATCGGATCATCAATTGTAATAAACAGGCATGACAAATTCGTGTTTGGATGTAATATTTGAAACATTGTTTGAAGTTGTAATATTTTAAAAATTAATACATGCATGGCGGAAAAGTTGCATATCCCATTCTCCTGGTAAAATGTCACTTGTTAGGTTATTATAAGAGGCAAACCTGCAAATCCAGCAACCCATTGAGTCATATCAGATAAAGCTTCATCCATGGAAGCCTCCCGCTCCTGCTCTTAAAACACATAGGGTGGTTAAGCATCATCACACGGAAAAAATTACAATCAACGGGTCCCACAACAAGAAAAAATGAAAATAAAAGATGAAAAGGAAATATCATTACACAAAAGGACAAACCAATTCCCATATATAGACAGTAAGTTTGCACTTCTTTTAGATTCAATTACAGCTGAATAAGAGGTGACATGTAGATGGCTGGGTGAGTTGGTTGCAGGTCAAAACAGGTATGTTATTGAATGGGTCAAAACAATAGGCTCATGTTGACCCGAAACATTTTTGGTCCAAAAAATTTTACAATTTTATAAACTAAATATATAAGAGAAATTATATTATTTCAGTAATAACCACTATATTTTTAATAAAACGATTTAGGAGGTTTCTATGCATTACAAACGCACGTTAGGATACTTTCAATCCATTTGACCCCTTTCCTTTTATGCTATATATTTACACGTTGAATAAGAGATAAAACATAATAACCCTAATCAACCATTCATAAGTAAACGGGTCGAAATTTTCTCACCATTGCTGATTAATAGGCTTTTTGAGTTTTGACTAGTTTCTTAAAATAAATTTAAATGATCTGATATCAAAAACTTAAGCACCTGCAAGCAGAAAGCAGTAATGCACACTTTTAAATCCCACATTATCTCTTCATGTTGAAGCTACTTATTTATTGCAACAAGGATACACCTAAAGGAACATAAATTTATTTCACTTGATTAAAAAATAATAATTTTAAAAGAATGTAACTAACCTTGGATTTTAGATATACAGATGAGAAGTCCTCATAAAGTGGGCTAATATCTGCATCTGAAACTTCATTATCAAAATGCAGCACTCGACGTCTTTTTGCTTGTGAATAGGTCTCTCTACATGGCTCTGTTCCCTTGGTTATGTTTTCTGCAACTTTATTCCTTGTATTAATGTCACAAATTCATACCTATGCTAGAACAAAAATGCATACTTTTCTTATAGAGACATAAACTACCTATGAAGTTAGCTTGATAATCCAAATCCTCAAAGGACTTTGCTGGGGTCGTTTCATTAAACACGCAAGAGAGATCATCTTGATTCTCATTTACATTGTTCCATACGCTATTAGAAGCATCTGCTTACAGCCATTTAACAGATTAAAATTAAGAAATGTGGTAAGTACCCACTGCCCACCCATAATCTGATAATGCTAATTTTATATGTATATATGAATGAGAGATAAAGAATTTCATGTTGAATCTTACTTGTTTGCAAACCATAATCTTCACCTTGCCAATCCCACATTTCAGTGCTGAAATTCAACAGGAAAGAAAGAAATACATTAACAAACATTGCATTTTATTATTGTTCAAACACGCTATTTAAGCAACGATTATAGTAAAGGGTGTTCGGCATTAGTTTTTCAAACTTCAAAGTCATTATTATACTATGGCAATGGCATTTGCAAGCAGTAGGAACAGTTCCAGCGTTGGGGTATAATCAAACTCATTCTGATTATCTGGTTAGTTACAGGTGAAATAATCAGTTTTGTGTAAACAATTTAAGGGTAGTTGCATTGTTGCAACAAAACTGATTCTGATTATTTAGAGGTCAATTTACATGTAAAGTATTGAGTAATTGGAGATTATCAAACACTCAAACAACTATTTATCTAACTATCAAATCTTCATACAGCAAAAGCACATGCAATCACTATCTCATGCTGCCTGTTCTGTTCTGTTACAGCTGGTTATCTAGTTCAATTTATTATATGTCATAGCCACTTTCAAAAAGTAGTGTCAAACACCCCTAAATCCCAAATCAGTCTTGTCAAATACATACACCCCGTGCATCAGGAAAACTAAGGATTATTCACACCCACAATCTGATAGTGCTTTTGCTGTTTGGTTGTAGTTTGAGTAATATCTGTCTCTACACACATCTTAGTCACTTGTTTGCATCATGGTAATCACGTAGAAACTTAACAAACGGCGACTAACTTAAGATTCGGCCCAAAATCAACCTCCCAAGCTAATCTAAGTATCTGACCCCTTTCCACTACAGTACAAACTGAGTAAAATCTCTTAGTTAGCAAACTAAATTCATGAAACAAGCAAAATCCAGAATCCTTCATTTCAATGCCCTAAACACCACAATAAGTCAAAAGACCTAGGGGTTCCCAAATAGAATTAGGGGTCCTTTTTGGTTAATTAATCAAGCAAAAATGCAAAATCCAAGTCCTATATCATATCCCTCATTTCAACACCCAAAACACCACAAAATCGGCTCAAACCCCTAAGTTAGCAAGCAAAACTCATTAAATCTAGCAAAATCAAACTCTCAAATACATCATTTCCATGCCCTAAACACCACAAAATCTGCATAATCCATCTGCATTTTTCATACAATACATGCTAAGTTAAGCAGAATCCAAGCCTCCAAATAAGCATAATCTACTGCATTCTTCTCAAAACACATAAGAAATCACATAAACACACAAACAAACTCATTTGAAAACATAAGCAAGCAATAAAACCACTTAAGTTAGCAAACAAAACAAAATTCACAAAATCCTCCATTTCAGTGCCCTAAATACCAAAAACCACCACAATCTATCTGCATTTTGTTCGCAAAACACAAAGGAGCCATAAAATCAAACAAACAACTGCACCTGCAAACATAAATGATAAATCAAACAATAAATATACCACTACAAACAGAGTACCGTTAGCACCTACTTATCTTCATCGTTGTAGTTCATCAGAGTGCGGGTGAAATGGATATGATCCGAAGCAGCACACACTGTTGAAGGTGTGAAGAAGAAGGAGAATAGAAGTTGTTGAAATACGTGTAATGAGGATGGAAACCGCAGGCAATCGCACCACCGCTTTTTCCGAGTGTGTGTGTTAACTTATTGGTTTTTTTATATGCAGCTACACGACACTTTTGGGAGAGGCAGACTCGAAAGTCACGAAGATTAAAAAATTAAACGAAGTGGTTAGCCATCGGCTTGGTTCTCGTTTACACCTTATAGAAATCAAGTGTAAAAAAAGTATCTTATGTTTAACCGTCTAATTAAACAGGTTGACTTGTTATCAGTTATGATCCATTTGACTTATTTATTATAACTTATTAACTTTATTAACACGTTTACAACTTAATTACTAAAGTTTCGAATCGGTAAATCACACGTTATTGGTTAACTCTCAAACGTTTATTGGTAACCAAGAAATCTCACTCTAAAAACTTGATTACAATGTTAAACCCTAACTCGGTTTATAAAGCTAACGTATACTCGTTAGACTATGATATGTGTTCAATAAATTAAGTACAAAATAATACTAAAACATAATATCCTAATGCTACTTGACTAGGACTCTCCAATTGCAGCCCCAACCCAACACCGACATGCGTTTGAGTCTGGGATTAAGCCAACAATCACCCTTCTAATTCTGAGTCGTATTAGGTAGGTCTTCAACTCCAATCAGCTCCCACATTTCCTTGTACTAGATCTTCGGGGGAGCCTTTGTAAAACTATCTTCTCGTTGCTCGTTATCGCTTACATGTTCGACTTGATAGTGCATCGCCCATATCGCGGTCCTAAGCTACATGCTCGTACTGCATCGTGATGCTCAACCGCCACCTCATCAATTTCAACACATTCCTGAATACAGTAAAACACACGTTATTGGCTAACTCCCCAAATATTTATTGGTAACCAAGAAATATCACTCTAAAAACTCGATTACAATGTTAAACCATAACTCGGTTTATATAGCTAACCTATACTTGTTAGACTATGATACGTATTCAATAAATAAAATATGAAATAAAACTAAAACATAGTATCCTAATCTTACCAATTGCATCCCCAAACCCCCAACACCGACTTGTGTTTAAGTCAGGAACTACACCGACAATTAGGGCATGTTTGGGATTACTTTTGGAACCTCCTTATTAACTTATTAAATTTTAAAAAAAGTTAATAAGTTGAAAGATTGTTTGGGTAATTTAAAATGAGATGAAAAATGCGAGATAAGAAGTTAAAATCCAAAAGTAAGGAGCTCCTTAGTTTTATAAATGACTTCTCCAAAAGTCATAAGGAGATTCTAAAAGTAATCCCAAACACCCCCTTACTCTCCAGTACAAATCACATTCATGATAAAAGTGTAGGAACCAACGAGGTGGCGACACGTGTAGATGAATGGAAGGGCAAAAGAGGGAATTGACTCCCTCGTTTGACTTTTCTAATTAAATACTAGTTTTACCCATTTTTTTTAACTCAAATCACTTTTACATACTTTATTTTTATTTATTTAAATTATACTATAAAATAGAGAATTTTATCCTCTTTAATATGAGTATAATATTGCATTATATTTTTTAAACGAATTTTCTTTTCTTAAAAATCTTGTAAAAATGGGACTGTACTAATAACAACACATGTATATGCCCTAATACTGGATTTATTAATTGAAATTATTTTGAATCCACCCACATCTAAAGCAGACGGTTAATCGGATTAACCGCACCTAGTTTTCCAACAACCACATTAACAAAATCATTTATAATTGAAACCGATGATTATAAAAATCTCAATATCGGTTATATATTTAGTTTTAGGTCATAACCAAACCGACTCATATGTACCTCTAATGCAAACACGTTCTTTTAAGGGCTATTAAAAACCACATGAAGACAAAAAGTACCGAAATCATATCATGAGCAAGCTAAGGAATCTTGAATCCAATATAAAGTTTATAAAAAAGACCATGAATCGTAGCATGAGGTATGGTACTCTACTTAAGGTTATAGTTAAAGTTTTAAAGATATACTTTCATGAATTTAGAAAATATCTCTTAAAAACGACTTGAGATTATGGCATATGTAATGAGAAGATGACGTATGGGGTACATATGATATGATTTACGAAAGAAACGATAGTGGAATGGATGCAACGTAACAACTATAACATAAGGGGTAACTATGAGATAATGATCACAGACTTATATCCACATAGTCATCTTTAATCTTATAGTATATGATTTTTCGAACTCTTTATTAAATAAAAAATCTATATAATTTAATAAAGAGTTTGAAAAATCATATACTATAAGATTAAAGATGCCGCAATTTAGTGAATACACACCTCTAAAATCTACTACTATTTTTTTAATGCAACTTTCTTAAGCCATACTTATTTCGGGAGCGGCCTAGGTGTTTCTGTGAGTCATTCATGTCTTTCTTAATGGGTTGTAACCGTAACAGACTCGAACCCGGGACCCACTTAGGAAGAAACCCATAATTAAGAAAATCGTTGGCTTAACCTAGGAAATCTACTCGTAATATCCGCATGTTATTTACTTTGTGGGATTTCAACAATTTAAAAAGAAAAAAAAATTATAAGTAATATCAGTAGCATTTAATACCGTTACAAATAGCCACTACAACGAACAAACTAAAAATGGAGCCTCCAATCTGACATCACAACTACCACTACACTACTGCCAACTTTTCATTAATGTTAAAGGTTCGGTTCCTTTCTCGTCCCTAAAGATATAAAAGATAAAAACATTAAATATAACATTTATTAATATATTTATACGTTAATAAATGTGTATTTATTTTATTTATATTCACATATCTCTAAAATGTATTCAAACTAGTAATTTTACCGGCCGCGCGTTGCGGCGGTGTCGAAACATAGCCTAATTCGAATTCCCATTATCTGCGACGTGGAGCGGATCTTAAATTGTTGAGACGGTTAAAAAAGAAACATAGTTAGGTACATAAAAACAATGACTACTCATTTAACTCTGAACTAAAATGTAAAAAAACAAAAGAAAAATAATGTTTTGGCATCGACACTAACGTATTCAAGTACGTAAAGATAATGTACGAATTTGAGACGGATTGGTTTTGAAGATAAAACCATAGATATAAAAATGTATTACGCCTATCACATTACGCGTAATAAATAAAAAATAATTATCAAAATAAATTAAAAAACAAAGAAAAAAATGGTATGGGTTTCGAACCCATAACCTCAAGTGTAAGGAAACTACAATGAAACCACTACAAGAAATAATATTGTTAGTTTTCATACGAGAAAACCGTAGTAAATAATTAATAATTGGAAAAATAAAATAAAATAAATACACATTGATAAGTTCAATTTAAGAAAATGACTTCAAAAAAATAATTTTTTTTTAAAATGATAAGTATCTGATATTAAATTTTTATTAATAGCAAAAATAAACAGAAAGGTTGTTTGAACCACAAAGTAACTTCCAAATCGGCTCTCATGATGTATTTGTGATATGGGCATGAGGCAAATTAATACAAGTAATTTGTAGAAAATATATAAAAAGCACATATTTATGGCTTATATAAATTCCATTTATTTGTTCATAATCCCTACACACACTTGCAAGTTATATTTCTAGCTAGGTTACATTTCTGCTAAAAAATGGGCTTTCGTCCAAAGATGTTGATGATCATTGTCACTTTGTTCGAAACGTTTTTCTCGCTTAGTGCCTCGACAACAAATACGAGTTTTGATCACAATTATTATGTAACTTGGGGCAAAGATCGTATTTTGTTTTTTAAACACAGACAAGAAATTCAGTTGTCGCTGGACCAATCTTCAGGTTTTATTTTTGGAAATTGAAGTTTTAGTGGTTCACATTTGAACCCGTCCTCATATATCTGTGTTATAAGTTTCGTGAACAGTCTTTCATTTTTATTTTGATAAATTAAAATTTTAACGATTCATATTTGAACCCGTCTCCATACATACGTGTGTGTTCACTTTCATTGCCAAACATTTCATGGGTCACTATTATATTATATTTTTATCGTACCATACTTATTTTTTCAAACTTTTAATTTATACTTTTGATTACATCAACAGGTGCTGGATTCGGGTCCAAATCATACTTTGGTTCTGGATTCTTTCAAATGAGGATCAAACTACCGGATAAGGATTCTGCTGGCGTCGTTACTGCTTTTTATGTACAAATGATTACTTAAAACTAGATATTTTTTTTAATATATTTTCTTAAAATCATTATACTAACTAGTCTGAAGGTGATAGAGGACTAGAGCCTAGAGGAGTGCAAGACCGCTCATTTGCCTATTGTTTGAGCTTAAGTTGGCCCATTTACATACTATTTACACCATTGAAACTATAGTGTTGATAGGGTTATTTTTTTGGATTTTCAAAAATTAATTGTGGTGAATTTCTAATTAAGTTCATAAGAAACTTTTTTTATACTTTTAACTACAAATCATGACATATTTTTATAAAAAATATAGACTTTTATAACGTCTGCTATTTAGAACCAATTCTTCTATACATTTCTCTGTATCTTTCCTATTATGTTGCTTGGTTAATCTTATATAAATGTTTTATAGTTAAATTCAAATGTGGGCGTACACGACGAGTTAGACTTCGAGTTCTTGGGAAACAGAGCAGGCAAGCCTGTCGTTTTACAAACAAATGTATTCGCACATGGGCTCGGCGGTAGAGAGCAAAGAACCCGTCTCTGGTTTGATCCCTCGGCAGATTTTCATTACTACAAACTCCTATGGAACCAACATCAAATTGTGTATGCACTTATCTCCTTTTGTTGGGCCGGTTAAAAACAAACGGGTTGGGTCACAAAGTCAAAAGAACTTCATATAAAACAATTATTTTCATTGCATCTCAAAATGGGTTGGGTTGGCCCGTCAATATATTTTTGTATTTGTTTTTGAAATAACTACTTTTTAAAAATAATGGTGTACATCACTATCAACCTTTTTTTAACCGTTTTATTTTTATCTGTTATACCCTTTGACCCTTAACCGATATAACACAACCTGAATCGACCCATTTTAACGGTTTTCTTGTCAGGTTTTTCGTGGATGACATACCGATTAGGGTATACAAGAACCATGTAGTGAGTGGTATAGTTGTGTACCCTCATAGAGCAATGCAAGTGCTTGTAAGCTTATGGGATGGATCTAATTGGGCCACTGATGGAGGCAGAACCAAAGCTAACTGGACCCAAGCACCATTTCAGGCCCATTTTCAAGATTTTAGTATTGCTGGCTGCCCTTCAAACCCCAATAGCCCAAACAAGGATTGTTATTCCACAAAGTATTGGTGGAATAAAAGAAGTTATTGGCAATTAAACCAGCATCAAATGAGTGCTTATGAGAATGTGAGAAGAAGGTTTATGAATTATGACTATTGTACTGATAAAAATAGGTACCCTGTTCCTCCAGTAGAGTGTATTGAGGAGTAATTAGTAATCAGTACTTTAAGTATTAATTTGTATGTGGTTGGGCCGGTCTGGGCCGGGCTTATGTTGTTATATGTTTAATAACCCATATTCCACTAGCAATAAAACTGAAACCCATATGTACTTGATTTCCTAAAAGTTGGTTGGTAATGAAATAGATGAATAGTAATGTTTGATTTATAACTAAATGTTTGGTTTACAAAATATGAAATGTGTCATGTGTATGGTTAGTATTCTCATGAAACATGGATCTAAACTCTTACACACAAAACTCACAAAGTGAATCTGATTACAAACCCTAACAACAATATGAGAAATACAATAATACAAAAACTCAGATATCAAAGATAAAAGACTACATAGCAGATCATCAACACGATGATTGGAGACAACTCTGACTAAATAAAAAAGGACTCATCAGAGAGGTGACGAAACCCTAATAATCAGAGAGAAAACGATCAGACGAAAGTGAGAGAAATGAGCTCACTATCTGACCATACCCTCTCTCTCTCTCTCTACATATCAAATATAAAAGACTACATGTCAAGAATTTACTCTTTTTTTTTTAAAGACGATGTCGAGAATTTACTTATTCAGTGTATATTCGTGCCACATGTCAAGATCTAAAAATTTTAATGTTTATAGCGGAAAAGAAAAAAATCAAAACATTAATTTCACAAAACATATTAGTCCAAATGTTTATTTTGCTAGTAAAAAAACCCTAACCCGTTTCAACATTTGACGCCGTTAATCTTCATTCTTACATCAAACCGGGCAATTTGGGGATACGTATAAATACGAAAAAGAATCGAGCTGAAACCGGAGAGATGGTCCGGTGAAGTAACGAATCAGCATCCCTGTAATCTCTCAATGGCGGTCATCATATAATACAAAATTATCATTTATAAAACGCACATCAAATCAAAAAAAACTTGCACTGGTATTGTAAATTAGAAATGGAGGTTGAAGAAGTAAACAAGAAACTAGTTGATGAACTTGAGGGGATGGGGTTTCCATTGGCCCCAGCAATGAGAGCAGTTTATTATTCAGGTTAGTCCATTGCCAACATTTTTTATTAAGGAATTGTTTTTATAAAAATATATGTGAACCCTTATTATTGTGAATCGTGGTAATTTTGACCCGTTTAATATTAGCTGAAAAGAAAACGGGTCAAAAGTCACCCAAAATCTATTTTATTGCATAAACTCTCATATGTCCTTCTACTCATGTAATTAGTTTATTGCCTTTTGATGTTATTGTGAATAACAAGACACGACACAACCCGACATGAAGTTAAGCGGGTTAGGATTTCAGTTAAACATGTCGACACGATTAAAAACATGTCTAAACAGGTTCAACATGCCTAACTTGTTTATCGAAACTATATAATTTTATAATTTTTTTTAAATAATTAAATGTATGAATAATTAATATAGGATTTATCCTAAAAATAAACTCTTATACCCTAATCATGTTAAACGGGTCGTACAGTGTCTTGTCATTTATGTTACTGAACAAGTTATATTTTATCGTGTTAAACATGTCGTGTAATGTAACCCGTTTATTAAACATGTCTATGTTCATGTTTAAAGAAATGACACGTTTACTTAATAGTGTCATGTTCGGGTTTAATACCCGTGAACATGTTAATCGTGTCTGACCTGTTTAGCCCGTTTTGCCAGCCCTTTATTCTGAGCATACTTTTTTTTTCAAGGTAACTCTAGTTTGGAGGATGCTATTAATTGGATTGTTGATCATGAGGATGACCCTGACATTGATCAAATGCCTCCGGTATGATTAACCAATGGGACCATATAAAACGCTGCTTGCATGTGGCAGATGGCCTTCAAGGGGGTTAAAGGCAAAAAACCAGTGAAAGTTGGATTCGAATAATTGGACCTGAGACTCTGCGGCCACTCCCTTGAAAAACAAAGTTCCATGTTCTAATATCACTACTTTAGAGTTTTTTTGAAACATTTTTTGTTAATCCAACAGGTTCCGTTAAAAATTGAAATCGACGATTTTGAGGCTTCTTGCGTGTCAGAAGAAGTAAAGCTAACAGCACAAAAACTACGGTTTGTTCTGTTTGTTTAGTGAAACATTTAAAATTCTCTATACCTAGTAGTTCTTCATGAGTTTTATCCAACAATAATATTATAAGTTATTTGTTTGGTTACTTAGAAAAATCATGATTGCTTATTTTCTGTACTGAATACTTATCTGTGCACGATTACAGAACTAAATCGCGAAAAATGAACAAGGAAGACGATATGAATTCCGTATCGAGTAGAGAGAAGGTACTGTAAATTGTTAACACTGGTTGGGTTGGGTTGGGTTGGATTGACCCGCCAAATAATCTTTTGTCTTATTTTTAAATTTAAAATTAAATAATATATGAAATATGATTACAATAACTACTTTTAAGATAATGATCCAAAAGAATGGACTGATTATGGTTTTACTTCTTCTGTTCTCTTTTTTATCATTCTAAGAAAATGAGGCTAAAAGTCACTTTTAAAAATGATATAATATTTCTTTGGACAAAAGATGTTAATACTAGTGATAATTATACATATGATCAGTATTAAGTTACAAAAAGAGAGATGATTACAGATTATACGAACGCGCTTTTATAGGTGTTGATTTTAATTATAAGCAGAATTGGCCCATTTTCCACCTTCCACTGCTTGTTTGCTTGATTGTTTGTTTAAGGTCATATTCATGAAGGATTTTATCTCTTTCATATTTATAGGAAAGAATTCGGGTAGGAAAAGAATTGCAAGAAGCAAAGAAAATTGCAGAAGAAAATGAAAGAAAACGGTCTCTTGCCAGAAACCTGTTTTTTTTTTTTTTTTATTCTTTTGTTTTTTTCATAATGGGTATATGTTGCTTCACTAACTTCATTATAATCAGTTTTATAGCCTTGTGGAAAGCAGAGAAAGAGGAAGAAAATAGAGCACGGGAAAGAATTCGTCAGAAATTACAACAGGATAAGGTTACTGCTGAATTACACTTCCACCCTGAAACCATCCACACTATCAGTTGTTGATTTTCTGGTAACGGGTCAAAATGGGTAAACTTTTAGGACGGGTCAGTTGTTAGTATACTAAAAACTACAATTACTATTTACTGATGGCCAACAATCTCTTTGTTATGAAATCATTAATAAGTAATACATGTGACAGTTTGACATTTGCTTGAAAATGGTTAATTTGGGTTACTTTTCGTCTATAACAAGTCAAATAAAAAACGTTAGAAAGGAAACGGGTCAAATGGGTTGAACTCTATTTTAAGTATTGTGTCTAAATTTGATTATCCAATTTTCTTCTTAAATCGGTGGTGTTCCTTATGCCTTAGGCAGAAAGAAGGGGGACGCCTGGGTTACCTCTGCAGAATCATGCATCTCTTAAGACCAACACGCCTACTGTTCAAGAAAATAAAGTAAGCTTTAGTATCATGTTTTGATGTCTAAGATTGTGAATTTCGTTTTTAAGCTTAAACAATGAAATTTTAATTATTGAAAAACAGGAGATGTTGCCTGTTATCTCTACTGAGATTGGTATTAATTTGACAACAAAGGTAGATCTCATGAGAGAATGTTTAAGGTCGCTCAAGCGATACAATAAGGTAAGTCTTAGTGTCACAAAAATTATTAACTACAGTGTTAATTGATAAAATTACCAAAAAGGACAGTGACATTTGGTCTCATGAATCATCATATCATTTATTTGGATGAAATTACCCCTTTATTTTACTTCAATGAACTTTTATTAAATTTCTTGCAAAATATAGGATGATGATATCAAAGTGAAGAGAGCTTTTGAGACTCTTCTAATTTATGCCAGAAATGTTGCAAGAGATCCCGACGAGGATAAATTTAGGAAGATCCGACTGAGTAATCCCGTTTTTAAGGTACATTTTGTTCTAAAATCTCTAAAGAAAATGCTATAAAACTTCATAGAATCTGGCATCAAGTATGTAGCAAAACACACTTTAATCACAAATCTTTAAGGACTAAGGATGCTTTTCATTTTGCTGATTTATCATAATGGCTTGTATGCAAATGTGCCAAACCTTTATCGAGTCACCCGAGCTCAATCGAGTCGCATTTTTTTTACTTTATGACCATTTTAACCCTATCCAGTTTTTTATAACTTAATTTTTTAGTTTCTTTTTTTGCATTTCTGGTTATTGTTTAATGAGATTTTTGGGTACTTTTTTGTAATTGGTTTTTACATTTCGTGCTATGTTATGTCGTCTTTTTGGTACCTATGAAAAATTAACGGAAATTGACTATTTTTTACTTGTGTTCTCTTTAATAGTTGGTATAAAAGAAAACGGGTTCCTCTATATACGATGTATAAATGCTATACAAGAAAATTGGTAAAGTTATAAAAGAAGCGAGAAAGTTAAATATAATATTTTGAGAAAACTATTATTTATGGGTAAATATAAAATTTTAAAATTAAAAATGGGTAAATTTAAAATTTTAAAGTTTTAGAAAAATAAGGATAAAATGTTCATTTCTTAAATTGTTTTTAATAAATGGGTGGATATGATATTTTGCCAGTTTATAGGGGTTTATATGAAACTGCCCTGTAATTTTTATTGTATGGGAACCGTCTGATGCTCATGATTGAAATAACAGGAAAGAGTGGGAATATTTGAACAAGGAGTGAAGTTTCTTGAGCTTTGTGGGTTTGAAAGAGTCGAAGGTGGCGAGCATTTGCTTCTTCCAAGAGATAGGTTTGACATGGCCGTGTTTAACTCAGCCGGGAACATATTGCAGTCTGCTATAACAAATCCCTTCTTTGGACTTCTATCACCACAAGAATGAATAATCATGTGAATTCTTACATATTTCCATAATAACAACTTTCATTCTTTTCACATCAATGTTCTTTGTGTTGTTTTACATAATTTAGACGTCGAAACACATAATTTAATGTTTTGGATAGTCCGGACGGCAAATACCCGCCAACGTTTTTGTCTATTTTTATAGTTTTATAAATAATTTTCTTGAAATAAAACGTCATAGAAGATTATAAGTATTTGAATACAAGTTAGGTTGACTTTTGACCCGTTTGATTCATGCAGAATCATTTATATTTTATTTTTCACTCAACACAACACAATCCAATCCGTCCTTGTATGAGTGGTTTGACACAACCTCGGACCCTACTTTTTTAGTATGATTTTACCGTGTATATTTTGTAATAAGTTGGGAACAAAGAAGGAATGAAAAAAATTAGGAATGACTTCACAAACATAGGATGTGATCCTCTTAATCTATTGGTTATTCCAATAATTTTTAAGTACAATTAATATTAGAAAAAATAGCCATAAAGTGCTTTATTTAATATATATAGAAAAGCCCCAAGCACAACACAAAAAATTACAATCTTTTGATTTAATTGTCCGTTTTATTAAATATGAGACATTTGGATTGACATGTTTAATATGTTTAATTAAAAAAAAATCATATTTGGGTTATACTAAAACTAATATAATCGACTCATCAACCCGTTTAAAATTAAAATAAAAACATATATTTTATAAGTTCAACCTCGACACGCTTCTCATTTGTTACCTATTTACAAACCGTCAACCTATTCAAATAAATAAGATACATAAATCATGTTCAGGTTATATTATTTTTATTATGTTATGGTTAGAGTTGTGTACTTTAACAAACAGATTATCTTTTAAAGTATTGCATTTTCCTATAACAATTTGGAACACGGTATGTACGGTCAAAATCGAGAAACTTGTTTTCAGCGCAAGCAAATCAAAAGGAAAAACCACGAAAATAGACATTGACCTGGTCAAATCACCAAAATATACATTGAAGACTTAGCCGGCAAAAACCTCCACACCCGCCGGCTAAAAACCTTCAAAAGCCGGCAGACTAAGCGTTCAACGTCTATTTTGATAATTTGACCAAGTCAATGTTTATTTTCACGATTTCCCTAAATCAAAATGTCTTCGGCTAACTACTTTTTATTTAACAACAATCTAATTTACTCCAAATTTTACACGGCCTACTTTTGTATTCGTATATGTAGGGAATAATGAATATATCGTCTCAAAAGTGAATGGTGTAAACACTGGTTAAAGTGAGATTAGATCATTCCGAACTCAAAAACATCAGGAATATCTGTTCTTCGAAATCACTGATTTTGAAGCATATGCATGTATGTTTTACCAAAAGAGCATTAAATCGTTGTTCCTCACTTGTAAAGACACCTCATCCGTTGCAAAGCTCCATGCTTTGCTGATAATTTCCGGGTACATTAATAACGGCAACTGCAACACCCAACTCATAGCATCATATTCTAGAACCGGGGATATTAGACTTGCCCACAAGGTGTTTGATAAAATTCCTGACAGAAGGGTGGATGTTTGGAATGCTATAATAATTGTATACTCTCGTAAAAACTGTCCTGATGAAGTAATCAATCTTTACCATGAACTGAATTCGGAAGGCGTTCGACCCGATAGCTCCACTTTTACAATGGCACTCAAGGCCTGCACAAGCTTGGTGAACTTGGAATTGGGTGAAGAGATTCGAAAGCACACGATCGATTGTGGGTACGAAGATGATGTGTTTGTAGCTTCTTCATTGTTGAATTTGTATGTGAAATGCGGGAAAATGAATGATGCGATGAAGGTGTTTGATAAAATGCCTAAGAGAGATGTGGTGTCATGGACTACAATGATAACAGGGTTTGCGCAAAGTGGGAGGGGCAGTGAAGCGATAGACGTGTATCGGCTTATGCAAAGGGAAAACATTGAAGGAGATAGAGTTGCGATTTTGGGTTTGATTCAGGCTTGTGCTAATGTTAAAAGTACAAAATTAGGTCTTTCTGTTCATGGGTATTTGATAAGAAGACATCTTCTTGCCATGGATGTAGTAGGTCAACTTCAAACCAGTCTCATAGATATGCATGCTAAAACCGGAAGCATAGAGCTTGCATCGCGAGTGTTTAGATCAATGCAATGCAAGAACATAGTTGCTTGTAGTGCTTTGATTTCTGGTTATGCTCAAAACGGGCTTGCTAGTAATGCGTTTGATTTGTTAGTAGAGATGCAAAGCTTTGGGTTCAAACCAGATTTGGCTTCCATTGTTGGTGCACTTTTAGCCTGTTCTCAAATTGGATCACTGAAACTTGCTAGATTCCTACATGGATATGCGATGAAAAATCTAGTTTTTGATCAAATTCTAGGGACAGCGTTGATTGATACATACTCAAAATGTGGTTCACTTCCTTACGCGCGTACCCTGTTTGATAAAATGACATGTAAAGATTTAGTCATGTGGAATGCCATGATTGCTAGCTATGGGATGCATGGGCATGGGAATGAAGCCATTTTAGTGTTCCATAAGATGTTAGAAGCAAACTCAAAACTAGATCATACAACTTTTGCTTCTCTGATGTCAGCATTGAGTCATGCAGGTTTAGTACAAGAAGGTAGGTTATGGTTCAACCTCATGGTTCATGAATACAACATTGAGCCAACAGATAAACATTATGTTTGTATGGCTGATCTTTTGGCACGTGGAGGGCACGTTGAAGAAGCTTACAATCTAACTGGTTTGATGAAAACTGAACCAGGGTTAGCCTTTTGGGTTGCCCTTTTGTCGGGGTGTCATAACCATGGTAAGTTTTTTATTGGAGAGATGGTGGCGAAGAAGATCTTGGAGTTGAACCTGGATGTTAACTCGGGGATTTACGCTTTGATTTCAAATTTTTATGCCAAATCAAGAAAGTGGGATGAAGTAGCTGATGTTAGAAATGCAATGAAGAAAAGTGGGACAAAGAAAGTGCCTGGGAATAGTGTTGTGGAAGTAAATGGGAAGCTTCATGCATTTGTTATGGAAGATAAGAGCCATTTTGAGTATCAAGAAATCTTGAAAATTTTGGAAATGTTGGATCTTGAGATGACATCACCAGTGGACTAGATGTAAAATTTTATTAAAAAAAAGACATTGTTTTGGTCAAAGTGACAATTTTGGCATGTTTACTTGTAACAAGTCAAATTTGAGTTATGTTTTATCCCAAATTGACCAGCAACTAATCATTTGTATACAAGATGATGGGAAATCAGTGAACATCCTTTGGTCATATACTCGTAAAGACATCATGACTCAGAAGAACAAATTGGTCGAGTCAAACAGAGAAAAGTCAACAATGGTCAAACAGATAGGCTAATATAGTCCCTCTTGGCACTTAATTGCTCGTACCGAATATCATATCAGTCGGTACAAAGTACAAAACTAGTTCCTACTGAGAGACTTATATCCTACCGATATCACCATAGTTGCTACCAACCAACTATTGTTGCCAATGCTTCATTGTTACCGATACACGTCGGCAATACATTCCAACAGTTATATTATGTTTGCTTATAGTCAAACATGTTTTACAATCTATTATAAAGGGTAATGTTTATTTGCATTGTTTAAGCAACCTATTTTACAATAATATGTTTAGAGTGTGTTTTAGTTTAATTATGGACACAAGTCAAACGAATTCTATGCTTATTAATGAAGAAAGTGATGATGATTCTATGTAGTAAAGCCAGCTGATGACCTTGAAGAAGCAACTCAAAATATAATGGCTTTAAAAATAGATATGTTAGAATAACAAATTATGAAAAAGGCCAAATGTATATTGTTAAATAAATAATTAGAGTTGAATGAAGAGGGAAACAAATTTCGTTCTTAAATGATTGACGGGGTCTTGGTGCACGTTATGTGTGCTTCAATTACGAGTGCCTACCACGTTGCCAATGGCCACCGTTAAAATTTTAAGGGTAAGTGTTAATTACTTAATTCAATCTTTTAACGGTAAGTCACGTGATCATTTTGGAGTTGTTAAAACCATATATTTTTCGTGTTCGTAGTTCAAACATACGTATTCTGTGAATATTTAAGTAGATGTTCAACGAGCGAGCTAAGCTGAGCTCACATTAACTTGTACTCGAGCTTATAATAATATGAAATAAGTTGACTCAACTCGTAATATTCAATCTGAGCTAAATATTGAACTCGTATTCAACTCGAGCAGACGTAAAGATCAGCGAGTTGACTCACTTTCTAGCTACTGTCTACATGCGAGTTACGTATCTTCTATTGAACTTTTTTTTTGTATACTTGGACTAGTTAGGTAGCTCGATTTGAATTTACAAGCTAGTTTTTAAGAGGAGGGGGGGAGTGCATGCGGGAAGAGATAGGGATGGTATGGTACCACAGGGAACACCGCCCCACCGGCCGCCCCCTTTGGTAAGGCAAAAAAGTGAAAAACCCAAAAAATTGGGACGAGCATGGCGAGTCTCCACGGATTCTAATACAATAGCAACTTGTACTTTCATGCATTAGTAGTTGTACATTTAGCATAAGTTGTAGTAATCGAAATCGTTTTCCCTAGACTTCTTTGAGAATCGTGATGCAATTTCATATTGAAACATTTCGATGGTACTCTCGAATTTTCAACCGGATAAGACTCAAAGAGAAAATGAAGAACGAATTTGTGTTGTTGTGTGATTTTGTTTCGTACCCTAGAAAATGACCAAAAAACACCGTATATGGAATTCCAGAAACTATTTCAAGGCAGTTACTTCAGATCGTATTGCATGACAAAACTGAATTGCTTTTATTCATTCGATTTCCATGTAAATTTTGAGAATTTATAAATCTAATGAGTTTTCAATAAAGGATTTTTAACCAAAATAAAAAATTTCAAGGGGGCGGTGCCCCATTGGAACCCTCATTCAGAAACCAATGAGATTTCTGAATACGCATAATCAAGCAAACGTTCATTCCACACCTCATGACTTGTTTAATGTATATTATGATTCGTTTTGGTTAACAAGTCAATTCAATTACACTTAAATGATATTGTTGACACTAATAGTTTAGAGATGAAGAGTAATGGATTACCTTCTTTACAGATTGATTGTGAAGTGATAGAAAATATGACATGCATCATGGATCAGAGGGAAGCACTACGAACACCCTTGATACTCCTTGTGTTAATCATTATAAAAAGCATGGAAATTATGACTAGACGTTTGAAAATGAAAGGGTTTTTATTGAATATAAATTACACACATGTCTATAAACAATGATCAAAACGATCAACTTTACGGAGCTGTGACGACTTTCCAAACCATTACATAAAGTCGTAATGACGTGTACAAACTTAACAAATGATTTATGATTAAAAATAACCTTAAATTTATTAAAGATCTTCTCGTAATGATTGAATCATTTTATAATTATCATTTCATAACTTTCTAACATTTTCTATTTTCTTTCTCTATACAACTATTGAAAATTTGGTAAATGTTTTTAAAAGAGAAAAAATAACATACATATATATAGATATATTTATTATAAAACAATAACTTACTGCTACACGAGTCGATATTTTCGGACAAGGTTTACAAAGAAGTCTTTAAAGGGATCATTCTCATTGCATGTTGGTGCCTTTGGAAAGAACGAAATGAAGTCCAGTTCTCAAGCAAAGTGCCTAAGGTGGAAGATATTATCGGGAATATTAAATCGTTAGGTTTCTTATGGCTCAAAAGTAGGTCTAGTCTCAAGAATCTTAATTGGAAGAACTAAAGTACACGGATGGTCCTTGGGTTTGAAAAGCAAAAGTTTAGAAATAACGTTTCATGTTTTCTAAATTGTAGTTATAAATGTCTATAAAAGCATATTTAATGATAATTTTTTTACCTTTTCAAAAACACTTAACATATGTGTGGATTCATACACTTTGGCATCACGATGATAAATATTGTGGTTGTAGTCGTATTTGAACTTTAAATATGCCAAATTGTACTTTAGAAAATTCAACCACATGCGTAATTTTGACCGGATATTATTTCATTTTTTATGATTAGGTATGAGAAACTTATAAAAACAACTGTTTTGTTTGCTATATCCACTTGGAAAATAACTATTTTGATTTTATTCATATTATAGCTTGAATTGAAAACCATTTGACTTTGAGCGTGTTAGTTGATTACATAAAGTTTATTCATATAAACAGATACATATAAAAAAGAGTAAACTGTCATTTTCGTCCCTGTGGTTTGGTCAAAATTGCCACTTTCATCCAATAGTTTGTTTTTTTGTATCTGGGTCCTCATGGTTTTAAAATATTGCTATTTTCATCCTCGTGGTTTTAAAATATTGCCACTTTCATCCAGTCAGCTAACACCGTCCGTTTTTCTCAGTTAAATGAGGGGTATTTCAGTCCTTTTACTTATTTGTTTTATTTTTTCATCTTTTTTACTCTCACTTTTTAATCATCCCCAATTTAACCTCTAATTTAATCATCCACCTGCTGGCCTTCTTCCTCTTTTCCTGACCAGTTTCCGACGAGCACCACTGGAACACCTCCGTCGCTTGTTTCTATGATTAAAAAGTGAGAGTAAAAAAGATGAAGAAATAAAACAAATATGTAAAAGGACTGAAATACCCCTCATTTAACTGAGAAAAACGGACGGTGTTAGCTGACTGGATGAAAGTGGCAATATTTTAAAACCACGAGGATGAAAATGGCAATATTTTAAAACCATGAGGACCCAGATACAAAAAAACAAACTATTGGATGAAAGTGGCAATTTTGACCAAACCACAGGGACGAAAATGGCAGTTTACTCTATAAAAAATAAAATATGAACCTTTTGGGTAACTTTTACTAATATTTTTATTATTATTTTATCTTTTTTATTAAAACCATTTAATTTTTTTATTATAAAAAACACAAGATTTACATTTATTCAATAAGGGAAGGTTTATAGAGGTTGAAAGATGGTTTGGTTTTGTTTTTCTAACGATGTGGGACAAGAAACAACTTTGTTTTATAAGGATGAAAGATGGTTTTCTTTACACTATTGAGAGATGTGGGATAGAAATAATTTAGAAACGAAAATTTAATAGTAAAAAATTTAAGGGGATTCAAGGTTAGCTAGGTTGAAATTGATGCTAAATCTGAGATTATCTAATATATATATATACACACAAATAACAGCTTATATCAAATATCAAATATCAAATTAAAAGTTCAACCTTAAAAATATATATATTCGATAATAAATGTAAGAATGTATATATTATTGATTGTTAAACACTTATTTATATATATGTGTGTGTATATATATATATTAAATTTAAAATTTTGTATAAATACATGATTTATTTTTTATATTTCATATTGTTAAATTATTAAATTACTTATTACGTCATCCGGTTATTAAATCCAGTCCGACCGGTTGGACCGGTCCGACCAGTGAACCGGTAAGAGGTCCGGTTCGATGTCCGGTCCAGTTCTGAAAACATTGGTGATAACCGTACTAACCACTATCAAACAATCACATAATTTGTAAACTATTTTTTATTTTAATTCTTAAAAGAGTATTTAAGCATCGTGAACATATATCTTGAACATAAATACGAAAATGATGAGTCTTACATATTACATATATGTGACACATAGTGTTTACATATGTGTAATATTATCTGGTACGTATATGTAACACTATGTTTGAGAGTTGTTATCATAATTATCACATAAATATTGGTTATCATTTAAACCACACCCTATTCAATACTAATAAAGTTATTCATAATGAGCGAGCATAAGGCCAAGCGGTATTTTAGTTCAACGGCGATAAATTTAAAATATATATTTTTAATTTTTAGATACACCTTTTTCCAAACTTTTTTTTTAAACCATTTTCAAACCTCTTCAACCATTTCAAAACGACTTCAACCATTTCAAATATTTTAGTTGTTATTTTTATTTTTATTATTAAAGTAATTTTAATATTTAATGTATTTTTTATTATTAATGTATTTTTATTTTAACTATTAATATGTTTTATTCTATAAATTATAAAAAACTAGTTAATGCGATTAAAAATTAAATATTACATAAGAGTTTGAAAATGCTAAACCACGGCCTTCAAATATTAAAAAATGTGAAAAAAATTTAAAAGATGATGTGACGCTAACTATACCATATGATTTATATAAGGGGTAGTGGTTTCATACACCACCTATATGGAATTTACACACCACCTATAAAGTAGTGTTAATAGTGACATAATCATTTCAAATCACATATATTAATTGGGGTTTGTTTTGTTTTACTTTTCTTTACGTTTTTAGTATTAGATTATATTTAAAATAAAATAAATATTTTTATTTTTTATCTTTTTGATATTATTTAATAATTTTTAACTTTTATCCTTTTAATATTATTTAAAGGAAACTAATATTATTTAACATTTCAAATTTTTGAATATTAATTACCATTTTACGGTTTGTCTTTTTAATATTATTTAAAGTAAACTAATATTATTTATTTATATTTGTAATAAAAACAAATAGAAAACAATAATTATCATTAGAGTTTGAATACATATCGAGTTTTAATCTATTTTTACAAATTCAACAGGTTGTGCAACCCAAACTCTATACATATCCTGGCGTGATTTGAATACATTTTTCCAACCAGCTGCACTGCTTCCTCTTTTGAGTGTCCACAGGTTGTTTGTTCTAGCCATTGGATACTCTCCTTGCAACTCTACCATTATAAAATGGTCCCCATTTACGTGTGCAATTGTAATTACCTTTTTTGTGGGAACTGATCAGTGCCTCTCCAAAGCGAGAAGCACGTCGAACTGTTTCTACTCACTTCATATATAAAATGAACAATTACATTAAACCTGTTCGCAATCAAGAAACCAGCTTCTGGCATGATCATCCAATGTTCCCGTGGCGCAAAACATGGCCCCGACCAACATAAGGAAGTATAGATATTTTCGAATGAGCCACAGAAAGCGTCTGTATACTCCTTTCTAAACTCTAATAACTCTTCCAGCAGTGCACTCCGAATTTCTGGCCATTGATCTTCACCGTACCCAAGAGCAAAAGCTGTTGCTCGAAATCCACAATTTCCATCACCCAACACGTTATGTATACGTGTAACATACGGACGAAAGATTTTTGGGAGGTGCTCAATATATTTGTTCATCGCATGTTCAGCAGTATCTTGGTTCAATCCCATGAAATCATATCCCGGTGTGCTTAAAGGGTTGGCAAAATTATCTTGGTTCATGAACAGACTAGGTTCACCAGGCACTTCAAAGTTCACATATGGACTGATGTAGCCGACGTAATCATCATAGTTCTTGAATGAACTTTGTGTAGCAGCCTCGGTATACCCAAATGAACTTTTACCGTTAGTATCTTGGTTCATGAATGGAGTAGGTTCACCAGGCAGTTGGTAGTTCACATATGGACTGTTGTAACCGACGTAATCATCATAGTTCTTGAATGAACTATATGTAGGAAGTCCTGGATACTCGAATGAACTTTGTGTAGCATCCTCAGGATTTCCGAAGAAATTTGGTCGTGCATGCTCTTTAGTGTAATAAGGCTCTTGGGAGGTGACAAATGAACTATGCCTTGGAGGGTCTTGAGGGTAATCACACTCTTGGGCATTCCCAAATAAACTATGGCTTGAAGGCTTTTGAGAATAGCTTCGCAGAAGTGGAGATTTAGGAGGGGGAGGGTTCGATTTTTTTGTTGTTTTTTTGGTTTTTGTAGTTGGCCTTCCACGAGTCTTTGTTTGCACTGCTGGTTCATCATAATTCGTGCTGCTAGGATCCCAAATACCTTTCAACTTTTGTAACCAACTCCTTTTCACCATCTGTCTTGTCTCTTTATCATATGCTTCCTTAAACTTATCAAGTTCTTCATAACATACAAGTTCTGGTTCACCTTTGTATAACAAGGCTGGTGAGAAATCAAGCTGCTTCCAAAAGATATTTATTGAATCTAGTGGAATTGATTTACGTTCATCCACATACGATGAGATTTCACAGGCACATGGTAACCCGCATTTAGTACGTATACGACAGGCGCATGCATGGTTTTTATCTTTAATATCTTTCAACCATTTCATCTCCCCTATTAATATATCTAAACCTTCAATAGAAACTTTATATAACAATAAAGCAAATGTTTTATTGTTGTGTTGATGTTTTATCTTACTTCTGCTTACCCCAAAACTTGCCTTTATTTGGGTGTATTGTATACGAACTATGTCATCTATGGTTTTTATAAACTTATCTAAAGGGGATTTGTCAGAATGCAAATGTCTTTTTAACAAAGCATGTTGGCTCTCTACCCTGTTTGTTGTATGTTCTCCAAAGTTTAAATGTTGATCAATCCATGCGGACACAAACATCTCTTTATAGTCTTGTAACCAGACCGAATCCAAGTAGGCATATACTCCTGACAAGTTAAATGAAACATGTTACTTTCGAAGTCAAAATGACTTAAGGAATGATTTTAAGAGATAAGAAAAATACTTTGATGCTTGCCCATCAACTTTGACTGTAGGCGTATTCGATTTTGCTCGTAGGCTTCAATTGTTGGAGACGCAACTAGGTAATTCCACCGAGCATCAAATTTATCCCACTCAGTCTCAGATTTGAATGATTGCTTACAGTGGTGTTTTATATTCTCATGAATGTGAAATCTACAAAGTAATCGGGTTGCCTCCGGAAAGACATATCGACAAGCCTCCATAAGAGCCAATTCTCTATATGTGACTATGACATGTGGCAACATGTGGCCATCTAGTGTCTAAATTAGATATGACAATAATGATCTTGCAATGGTCATCATATATTCATAGAAAAAAAGCCATACCATGCCTAAGAAACACAAATATTTGTCAGCCTTTTAATATTTGGTATAGATTTTCTCCACAAGAATCTTAGCTAGAAACACTTTTTGGGGCCAGAACACTCGCATCGCGTTCATCCAAATCTCTGTAAAATCTTTGGATAATAATGTAACCGGATAAATATTATCAACTTTTTTTTCTCAAATAGGTGTTCATGTAAAAGTTATTTACCAAAATGAGTGTTATCTATATATAAACAAAAAAAAACGATCAATAATTTTTTTTAAATTTGCATAATAGCTAACAAAAGTTAGACCATGTTAAATCTGAATATCTATATATAAACAAAAAAAAAACGTATCAATAAATTATTTCAAATTTAGCTACCTAAAAGAATGAATATTTATAAATTTATTTTAAACTTAGCTGCATATCTGTGTATGGGTAAAAATGGTAAATGATAATGTTCGTGTTTTGAATATAATGGTTTTTTAAATGCATTTCTTATTTCTTTTCTCATTAAACATTTCAAATTATACCAAAACGTATTTAAATATATATAAATAAAAAAATTAAAAAGTAAAAGTGATGTATGAAAACAATGACCTTATAAATAAAAAAAATAAAAAATTAAAAAAGTAACATATGTCATGTCAATGTCAATATGATGTATGAATTCAAAAGTGGTGTATTAAAACAAGGACCCTTTAAATATATCAGTTATAAAATTCATTTATTATTTATGATTTGTTAAAAAGGTGAGTATTAAAAAAACCATTAAATAGTACTTTTAGTGAATAATCACTGTATGGTGGTGATGTAGCATTTCATTTTTAATCTATTTTTGTATTTTATTTTATGAACAATAAATACAAATAGTCCACAACTTGAAAAAAAAAAAGGTCCACAACTTGATAGAATTAGTATACGACAGCTGGTATAGCAAATAATAATTAAGGCAGTTGGAAGGCGGTTGGTGACTCTCTTTATTTTAACTTCATGAAGGCATCTATCGACAGAATTAAACAAAATAATAATATTAAAAAATATATATTACATTCAACTTTCTAAAGGCATCTATTAAATGGATAACATTTCTTTTGTTATACTAAGTTTTTATTAGACACAGACAGGTCTATCTTGCCAAAAATATCGTGTAATTTAAATTTACGATCTAACAATTACCAGGAATATAAAAGGAATATGTTTTGAAATACTTACATTATTATGAATGTAAATAGTACTATAGACTATAGTAGCTACTAGCTAAAATGTCAATATATGTTATAGGAACATAAATTATTACCATCATATTAGTTATACTATTTATATCAACTAGGTAGGATGATAGTTAAGCTCATACCATGCGTAGGGTTTGCAAAAGCTGGTTGCGCGCATTGCAGCGACGACAATAACGTGAATAAGTACATAAAAGAAACGTATGAGTTTGCCATGACTCAGTTCCGAAGATCGAAAAATAGATAAAATGTGGCGCGAATAAGTGTTAACACTGAAATGACAAATTTGTTAAAGAAAGTAGTAATCAAGTAAAAACAAAATAAAAATAGAAAAAAAACATTTACAAATGAATATAGAAAAAGAAAAGAAATTTGAGAGATAAACTTGTGAGTTTAAAAATTTAAGGGATAAAGTTAAAAACGTATATTAAAAATATATTATAGGGGTAAACTTGAAACTGTAGAAATTTGAGGGATGAAGTTAAAAATTTTATACAGGGTAAGTCTGAAACTTTAGAAAATTGATAATTTAAATTACAAATTTTGTAAAAGTCAGGAGCTATAATGAAAAATATGTCGGTGGCCCTTAATTGGATGTCAACCTTACAAATTAAGGTTCTATGGAATTTATTATTCAAATTACAAGGTCAAGTCAAAACTAAAGAAAATGCAATTGCTTGTAAATTAACATAAACAAGTGGGTATTAACCTCCGTGCTGTGACGGGCTGACCGCTGCGTTGACTTAGTTCTGAATATAAAAACGTTGTCAAAAAGAGCACGTAACTACAATATATTCGGAAATAACGGAGACGTCTCATTGTAATAGAAACGAATGTTAAAAAAAAGAAAAAAAAAGTTTCGTTTCACAAAAAGTTAAAATCGTGTGAAATCGTCGTGCCCTGAAAATGATAAGGCATTAAAAGGTTAATTTTGCTAAATCTTAAAAAAACATTAAAATATTAATTAAGTTATAAATAAATTAAAACTTAAAAAGAAGATCTAATTATGTTAAAAAAAACCTAAAAAACATAAATGGAAAAAAAAAATATTTTAAAAAAATTCCAACGAAAATCATAGAACCGACAGAGAGAGGGGGGAGGGGGTTGTTCGAACTCTAATGCCTGTTCTATTTCCAAATCACTGTGTGTATATATATTAAAGGCAAAATGTCTTAAATAAAATAAAAAAGAGATAAGTTTGCGCCAAGTGGTGCAGCCAATATTTATTGATGGTGTAAATTAATGAAATCACATCTCAATGAATAATACGGATTTTTTTTTAACGTCCAACAAACAGAGAACTGTCTAGGTATTTTGTACGGGGTGACCCATTGGTAAAATATCACCGCCAGATGGCCCAACCTAGCCGTACGGAGCCCTTAAGCTCCCCAAGTTATCTCCAGTTCCAGGGAAAACTCACCCGCCCGAAAGTCCACTGGTGATAAAACCCGGAAGCCCTCGGGATCGAACCGAAGATCACAAAGATCCCGGTCTTCCTTCATTGAGCCACCATGCCCCTCCCAAAGTGATGCATGTGAGGATAGAACCTGGGTCTATTTTAGAGAAACCCGTTTCCTACCACTACACCACATTAGAAGTTGCGAATAATACGGATTTTAAGTCTAGTTAATGTGAAAGAAGAAATATCGGATGATAGGGAGCTTTCTCAAGACGAGATCGCAAACACAGGTGAGCAAATAAAGCGAAACACATATCTTTTATAGCAAAGGAAGGAGATAGGTACTTAAGTATAGCCTCCCTAAATTTGAAACTCAAATTGTAAATTGTTGAATACATGACACGGTAAACATAAAAAAAACCGACCAAAGACTTTTAAGTCTAACCATTTGTCCTTAAAGTGAATAAAATATCGGACTAGGGGGACACGATTAGGTAACAACCCTTCCACCTGGTTTGAATATATTCCAAACAACGTCATATCCAGATATCAAGAATAATGTTGATCTGAACGTTATCCAACTGACTGAGCACATGCAAGAAACATACGACACGATGGTGTCAAACCTTGAGATCATGACTAAGTTGGAGGATGGAGAAACGAACCAGACAAGTCAAAGTATAAACAGACGATACCAATCTAGTCTGGACCATAGCAAGACTTTAAGTCAACATGATGATAACGAGTCAAGCAAGTTGAAGTATACACGAGACCGGGTGATACCAGCCTAATCCGGACCATAGCAAGGGCACCCGTCAACACAACGGTAACTTGCCAAACATTTAATGTCGAAGATCTCAATAGTGAACGTATCAACCGTGGTACATGAGATCAATTTACAAGCGTGTTCAAAACCGCTATACTATATAACCTCTCCTCTTGGTGATAAGAAGACACTCGACATTCCTTAATTACTCTTTGCATTTACTTACATCTCTACTAAAAAGACATATTTTTTCTCACATCAGGGTCTTGGTCACAAAGAAAACTTCTCATTTCTCATTGTGACAGACAAACAATTCTTACCGATACAGACTTATCAACGTTCCTCAACCATAAGTGACCTCACATACAGTGGCGCAGCTTGAAGAAAAACGCAGGGGGGATTTTTTTTTCCTAATCATGAGGGGTCGGAATTATAAAATTTCCGGCCGAATACGTATAAATTAGTATTACTGAGCGAAAAATCGGCCTAATACGTATAAATTAACATTACTAAATCGAAAAATCAGGGAAGAGGGAGGGTCCTTAAGAAAGCTTCGCCCATATACCGATACTGTTGTCAAGAACCTAGTCAAGTCACGAAGGTTTGCGTAGAAAAAAGAATATGCATAGTTTTTAAAAATACTAATCTTTAATCTTGGATTTGAATAATCATTTGATTGTTATTCGAAAACCATCCTTTCTACAAAACCGCGTATGTTAAATATTAGAGGTGGAATGGTGAAGTGGTTATTTATTAAATGTATTAAACTAAAAAATTAGCTAAAACAAAAAAATTACTAAAGCCATATAAAGTATATTCAAATGCTTATATACTTCTACTCTTTATTTTAATCATAAAACATTTAATACAATCTGTCACTCATTTTTTTAACACCAAAATTTAAAACTAACTATCATTTATAAAGATTTAATCCACACCATTTTTATAAGAATGTGAAAATCAAGCATAACTAGCAAGTTTGCTCGCCTTGCGTTGCGGCGGCGTCGAACGCGGCGGTAGTTTGATAGTTATCGATTCGGCTCGTCTACGGGTATAAAACTTACATTGTAACAATTCCAGGTTCGATGCATTTAGTGTCCAAAGTAAAAATTTATATTATTTTTCATTTACTTGTTCCACCCACATTGGTCTCACATCGTCAAAGGCAAGAAATCCAAGTATTTCACCTCTCTATATGTTGAACTCCTTATCCCACATCGTCAATAGAATAAAACTCAGCTCCTCTCACCACTCTATAAATAGGAAAGCCAACACATGTTATGGCATGATTGTGCCTCAGGTCAAAGCACTATTGTGCCTCTAATGGATTGACATGGTTGTGCCTCATGCCTAAGCACGGTTGTGCCTCATGGCTTGGTACGGTTATGCCTCATGTCTAGGCACGGTTGTGCCTCATGGCTTGACATGGTTGTGTTTCATGTCTAGGCATGGGTGTGCCTCATGTCTAGGCTCGTGCCTCATGCTCTGGCGTGACCGTGTGGTTACTGTTCAATTCCGTTTGTCTTTCAATAAGGAGGAGAATACCATTAGACCATTATGTTATTGGTTACGATCCTGGTAAACATTTTTTCTATAAATATATAATAATAAATAATGTTATCATCGCTCGACCTCACACAGATATACTCATATACCCTTCGTATGTGAGAGTGGTGTGAGAAATTTTGATGAGCAAAGCATCGTCCACATGACGTGCACTTTTTGCTCACAACAATGAGACTCGAGCGCGGTATACCTTTTCATGATTTTTAAACACTTAATTTGTCGGAAGCGTATTTGGACGATAACTGTTTTTCACAAGTCGTATTTTGATAAACAAATAATCTTTTCTTTCCCCGGTAATAGTATCCAGAGAATGGTCAAATATGACCGGTGGCGCCGGTCAACGGTTGATAAACCACTCTTCTTCCTTCAAGACCGTTTCTTCTTAAAGTCCTCCATTTTTCATCTATCTCTCTGAATTCTCACACAATCGACGAACTTGCGAGCTATTATTTCAAGTTTTCATTTACTAAATTAAGATATCAAATTCGTGAGTTTTTGTTCTCAATTGCGGAAGAATTATCGTGCTCCGCAATTTCTGGTTCTGATTTCCAGCTAGATTCCTGCTAATTAGCCATGGCAGTGAGTTTACCTTCTTCTAATCTCTCTTTCTATCTCATACTAATTGCGTTTTTGGTTCATTTATTACTTGAATTTTGATAATTTTTTGTTTATTGACCTGATTATGCTGTTTAATTTGGGTTTTTTTGTTTCACAAATCACGTGATATAACCTTGAACTTGGTACCATCTCTGGAAATAATTTCAATTGGGGACGATTTTGATATTGGAAAATATTCAATTTGGGCGTCAAAAATCAAGAGTTGACTTGAATGGATGTAGTGTTAATGTTGCCGGAGAAATTAATATTATTGATTGAATCTAATCTTAAAGGGGTTTTGATATGATTACGAATTACTTTGAAATGCTACTTAGATCTATGTTTGTATTGATGATTTCTTGAAGATGTTATTGGTGGAGTTGACTTTCGTTGACAATTCAAACATGTTTGAACCAAGACTTAGGTTTATTAGTAATAACTAGATTCGAGTTTTCGCCCGCAAAATGCTTGATTCTTGAAGGGAATTTCGGTTATTCGTTAGGGGATATTTTCTTTTTATACTAATTTTGTAGCATGTGACACCTCATATAAGCCAATATTGTCTGTTTTGTCATGGATTTGTGGTTTTGTTTCCCGAATCAAGACTTCTCAGGATGTCACCGTCCTTGGATTGATACCAAAATCCCATCCAAACACGATTGACTGTGGATTTCTTCTCTCATGCACAACAGTTGCATCTAAAACGAGACATTTCTTATGTTCTTGGCTAATGTAGGATTTGTCTCGTGTGTTCAAATTTGATATTATTTAGTTAAATATTGTTATAATTTTTATTTCTTAATAAGTTCTCGATGTTCATAGTATTTGATACAAATTTATCATAATGTAAGTGTATTATTTACTTTAACATTGTTACATATTCACAACAGCGTCCAACAGTACCAAAATTCGGCAACTGGGGTGAAGATGATGTTCCTTACACGGTTTATTTCAACAAGGCCCGAAAGGGTAAAATGGATGGAAAAATGATCAACCCGAACGACCCACAAGAGAACCCAGAAATGTTTACTAATAAAAGCCCTCCACCTCCCGCTCCCCGGGCCAGACCCTATGCTGAACCGGAAGAACCCGTCCACAGGCCGGCTGTTCGGCCCGCTCCTGACCATCGGGTTAACCGGGAAGACAATGAGTATCCAGCACCTAATGATAACCCGGGCCGGAGAATTTCTGGTGGCTCGGCCCATCAACGTGGCGGTCAAGGGGCGGCTGGAGGGCGTCCGGTGAAAAATAGCATTGGGTCTGACCATAGCTTTGACCGGTCACCTCTTCATCCGCAGTATCAGGCAAAGGTTGGCGGGAAGGGTAGCGCATCCCCTGCTTGGGAAGGAAAGAATTCTTATGATAGCAGTCATGGTACTCCGGGCCGATCAAGAATGAAGCCAGCCCGTGGCGAGGATTCTGTAAGCTTTTTGTTATATACTTTGACTTTTGAGGTCAATCCTAAGATTTCTTAAGTTCCAAAACATTACAGTTATTTTGTGTCAAAATTGATAAAAACAGTTTTCCACTATGGAGTATTTGTTGTTAAGGTAGATGCAACCATCATTTTCTTTTTTAGTTTAACAAATCCATACCATTTTGAAGTTGAAATCCAGTTTGTTTGACTTCAGAAAGTCAAAATGTAGCTATAGTTCACTTGGATCTGCAACACACACAATCATATATGTTGTTTTAGATTTTATGGTGGCGTGGCAGAAATGATGGATCGGTAGGGCAATTTTGTTACGGGTCAAAATGTGTAATTTATTAGTACGGGCCAGGCTGACCCGAACCACGGCCAAAACTTTAATTTTATTCCAAATATCAAATATGGTTACAATAGTATATTATTTCTTTTTAAACTATTTTTTCATTTGTTAGACCATGTTAAAGATGCTACAGAACCCATATCGACACATTCATAAGTAAACATGTCGAACTTTTTTATCATTACCTAACACTAAAACTTCTGTAAATTACGTTTTTACCCTCAGCCCGATAGAGGAGCAGCTGTTCCTAGATTCGGCGAGTGGGATGAAAACAACCCATCATCAGGAGACAACTATACACATATCTTCAACAAGGTTCGTGAGGAACGTGTAACCGGTTCACCACTGCCATCCGGTCCAGATGCAAGACCAAATTACAATATTCCCAAAAACCAAAAACCCGACAAGGTATCATCATTTCTTAATCTATATTCTTTTAACGAAGTTTCTTTAAACACTACAAAGATTGTAATACATTATATTGGTTTCTTGTGAAGCAATGTTGCTGCTTTCCGTGGTAGAAGTAAAACCGAAGATTTTTCGGTTTTGGAAGATATGTGAATAGCTCTGAAGGGCTCATCTATCGTCTATGCGTACATCAAATGGATTATTTTATTTGAAATTCCTAAGTTTGATTTTGTTATTGTGGGTGCAATTGGGTTTATAACATCAAGAGAATTTGATGAGTGATTTTGACTTTGTATATCTGGTTGTAACAATGCCAGCAGATATTCTTTCATTTTGTTACAATGGTTTTGCATGATCTTGATGCTGGTTAATTCTCCAGCCCGGCCCGGCCCGGACCCACCAATGGCGGATCTAGAAGGTGTTTCGGGTATCAGTGTTGGCTAGGGCTTTATGGGAGCTTTTGAGAGCTTAAACTTTTATTTTATAAAAAAAAACTCGAGCTCTTAGTTGATATCCGAGTGTACCCTTGTTAAAAACCTTGGATCCGCCACTAGCTCCACACTGTGGATAATCGGGTGCTTAGCGTGTATGAAAATGATTTTCCTTTCCTTTTATACTTTTTTTTTGTGTGGGTGATCTTTTGTTTTAAGTTTATTCTTAAATGTGGGAAACTAAGAGAGAGCACAGAATAAAAAGTTCAAAATTATCAAACCATTTAATCCAAAGTAACATGTATCACACGCTAAAGTTGGAATATATTTGTACAATCGTTTCTTCTGCATGAAGGTGAGACACGCGCGAGCACTAATCGGAGTGCATTTACTCAAAATTATTGCATAGACGAATGACGGTAATGGCTGGGAAGAGGAACGTGTGTGGGTGATGTTAAACGTACCTTTTCAAATTATTTTTATTTGTTAAACTTCCTCTTAAACTTGTCAAATAAAAAATATCCTTTTTTGGTATCAGTTAGCCGACATAGGACGGCTAATTAGCCGACACACGTCGCTTATTCATTGGACCAACGCTTTAAAATGCATTGAAATTTATGGTGGCTAATTAGCCGGCTTTAGCCGCCAGTTGTGAGACAATGTTATAAATTTAAGGCTAAAAGTCAATGTTTATTTTGGTAAAATGAATCAGTCAAATGTCTATTTTAGTGATTTTTCATATCATTTAAAAAGAATGACGATTACAATAAAGTGACAAGTAATTAAACAAATTAAACCGGTCATTTGATTTTCCCAATCAGAAAAATGAGAAATAAAATGAAAAGACGTTAATATGTTGTTTTGAGGAGTTTCGAAAACCCCTGTTAGGTTTATATTCTTCAAATACTCCCTCCATTCTTCTTCACAAACACTTTGGGCTACAGAACTATCATCATTCTATCACAGTATCACTCTAGGTTCGAATCGCTCGGAGAATAGCAACAGGTGAGGTTTAATTTCATTGCATTTGCTAATTTCAATCAAGTTTTCGATCTTCATTGTGATCAATCATTCATTCATTTAATGTTTATGTTTTAATCTGTTTACTGCGTTCGATGGTTATTTATAGATCTTATCTTGTTTCCGTACGAATTTTGATTAGTTTTTCGTCTTTGATCTTGAATGTGTATAATTAGTTTTACATCTATGATCGTGAAGTTTTTGTTTCTAGGTTTATGTTTGTTTACAGTTCAATTGCCTTGGATTATATTCAATTTGGTGAATCTGAGTTACATTTGTGTTGATGACTTCATATGTGCAACTTGTTTTCTACGTTTGCCTTTAGATGTGTATCATGAGTTATATAATAGTCTTCTGGTAGATAAACTATGCAGAATACAGCTGATGAATTTATAAAATAAGCTCCGTGTTGGTCAGTAAAGCAGACTAAAAGTGCATTCAAATTTATTTTAAATGATGGAAAGCCGAATATAAATGCCTATGGTAGTGAATTGTCTCGTAAGTTGAATTTCACACAGATGCTAATAATATTTCAATTCGCTAAATACTATACAGATAAACATCCATTGTAAGTAGTGAGATTCTTTATTTGAGTTGATGCTTTGTTATGCTATAGTTGTATGTGATTTGTTTGTATTTTAAACTGATGCTATTTGATAATAATTTATGAAGACTAAACACATGCTTTATTTTGCACGAACATTTGATACATGGCTACAGGCGTGTTTTCCTGCTAGAAAATTAAACAATGAGTGCTCAGGGACGAGGTAGGAGGTATGCAAGAAATGGTAGGCGAAGGAGAGGAATGCTGGATCTTAATGCCCCTCCAGTTGAAAACCTGGAGCAAGCAGGAGGGCCAGCCCTTTCAGTGGATCAGGGTGGTATTCCAGTGGTTTATGATAGTCAGGTTCATCAGTTATCTGGATCCACACAACCTGCAACAATTAATCTTGAGGAATTGGATGATGATGTCAATATATCTTCAGTCAGAGCGTTCGATGAAGTAAAGTTTATATGCTTGGGAAACACTTTGCTTGTTTTATCTACTTATATCGTTCGGGTTCATATTGTTAGTTTGTACTTTGTCTTCAGGCTAAAAATAAATCACGAAGAAGAACATTGGTGGTTGATGTGGAGGCTGGTAAGATTATAATCCTCAAAATGTGCTCATGCATGCTCACTTATGCTCACTTCATGATACTATTATAGTTACTTTTTCTTTCTGAATATCATTCATATTTAAATGCGGTATTTAGGTAACTTTTTAGTATGTTGGTGGACCATGGATGCATCTTACAGAAAACCTGCTCTGGTTTCATTTCATTTCTTCTGAAAATCATGGCGCTTTAAATAAGACTAAAAGGTATATTAGTCAATCAATCTATATCGTGATTGAGCATGCATGATTGAATTCACCAATTACTCCCTTTTGCAAATTATAGTTTGAAGCAGTGCCTTCTATTAGTTACATACTTATGATATTGTATGAAAGATAAGATACATATCTCATTTCAGTCATTTTTACCCTTGCTAATACACCAATTACTATTTGTTTATATGATTGGCTTTATTATGGGCAAAACATAAAGTGCTTACAAGTTGATGGCAAAGGACATATGTAATAGTAAATAGTTCATACGATTATATTGAAGGTGTGCAAATGTTTTATACGTTCATACGATTATATTGAAGGTGTGCAAATGTTTTATACGTGCAGAGATAGGTTTTAACAATATAGTCAATTGAAAATTCAAGAGAATTTTCTGCTATATCGAGAGATTAGATTGTTATTCTATAATGTCATATCATCCTGTGCCTTATAGCGCAATTAATTCATGTTATGTATATGGCAGAAGAAGCTGCTATAAGGCTTGGTCTTATCCAGACGAACAAGCGTAGAAGAGGTCATCCAAATCCTCCAATCATCAATTGTGAACTCTATGTGAATTTGGAAGGAGGTAGCGGCTCTATGGTAATGACATTTTTTATAGCATTTTTTTCTTTTTATTATTCTATGTTCAGAAATAGTTAGCAAGCAACAAGTTTAAGTTAGTTTCTATTTTTCCTGACCCACTCCAACATCTTATATAACGAGTATCAAGAATCAACCCTTTGCTAGGATTAGGATATAGATTGCAAGTCCAGCTTTTATGAGCCCTATAGCTTCAAACCTGTATCTCTTCTTATGTACATCCTAGAGGTGGAAAAATGGATGTATTGAGTAGTGGGCCGTTCGAGTCTTTAGAACGGTTAGATGCAAAACAGTTATTGTGATATTTTTTAAGCTTTTATAAATAATTAGCATGTCGAGATGATTTAATTTTTTGAATAAAATGATTTAGGAGGATTTATGCATTAAATTACACGTCGGACAAATTTTTACCCATTCATTCCGTTTAACTTGTTAGAGATAGATAGAACATAAAACGATTCAACCAGTTTATAAGAAAATACGTTGAATTTGCCACTTCTAGCCTGTTTCACGTCTTTGAATATCTCAAGTCTAAATTTCTGAATTTGGCAACCTGTTGCATGCAGCTTCATTCTTTACAAGTGTCAATTTTGCTTCAGGAGTGTTCAAATTGTTCAGTATTTTATACTCTATTTGTTATGACTATATGGTAAGCAAGTGAACATAACTACACAAGTTAAAAAGTTCTTGTTTTCTGTTCTGTAATTGCAGAGGGAGAGAGCACAGTACATATTTGAATATCTCAAGTTCAAATTTCTGAATTTGGCAACCTGTTGCATGCAGCTTCGTTCTCTACAAGTGTCAGTTTTGTTGCAGGAGTGTAAAAATTGTTTAGTATTTTATATTTTACTTGTTATGACCTTGTGGTAAGCAAGTGAACATAACCACACAAGTTAAAAAGTTCTTGTTTTCTGTTCTGTAATTGCAGGGGGAAAGAGCACAGTACATTGCGGCGCCACCATCACCAAAGGAACCGACCTTCAGTTGTTCTGTTTGTATGGGCCCATTAGTTGAGGAAGTGGCCACAAAGTGTGGTCACATATTTTGCAAGGCGTGCATAGTGGCTGCAATAAAGGCTCAGCATAAATGCCCTACATGTAGGCAGAAACTTACAAACAAAAATCTTATTAGGGTTTACCTCCCTACCACCAAGTGAGTTCAAGGTGTGTATATCTAATCCTTTAAACTATTTATCATCATCTGGCTTTATTAAAATAATATTCTGTTATTAACAAATGCAATTTTGGACATTTTAAACAGGGAATCAAATCATCAATGTACATTGTGTGCCTTCAAAACCATTTGAAGTGTACTCTTTTAAACTAAGCATTACTCACTTATTTGCCAGTCTCAGATAATATGATCAGAATTGGCTTATTTTCATGTACTGAGTTCAAATTGCCTTCTCTAGTCTAGTAGTCCTTTATGCAAGGGTATTACAGACCACTCCTTTTAGAACCGATTCACTTTTCTGCTTGGAATTTCTTCTAGGACCATATCAATGTAAGGATGGCATGTTAGCTCATTATACCCTTACAAACGTATAATACTGAGTTCATCCCAGAAAGTTTGAATTTTTTTCTTTCTACTTTGCTGTAGTTATTAAATTTGATTTGTTAAGTATGTTTCAACTTCCTTTCGTCTTCCATGCGGATTTTCCAAATACATATCACTTGATCTAAAATACAAAGTCCCTCCTGAGTAGACTATTAGAGGGACTGGACAAATGTGGATCACTCGATAGAAAATCCCACTCCTATAGTCTTGAGTCTTGGTACACCCCTAGAAGGGTTCTCCATGAAAGAGAGAGTCGTAACCATATCTTACTCTTGATCCATCTCAAAATCCATTTGTTTATATTAAATCAATGGTGAAGGTCGTTAAAAATCCATTTTATTAGGCCTTGATGAGGTCAGATGTAGCATGGCTATGAGTTAAATAACATGACATGTTGGGTTGAAAATTGAGATACATAGATGATTGATGGATTTTTAAGCAGTTTTCTAGAACCTAATTACGTATATCATCTAATGCTTATTTTTGCCTGCTGCTGGCGTAGAGATGACAACATGGGCGGGTGGGTATCGACCTAACGGTTCTTGCTGATCCACCATCACTCTTTAGTCAGATTTTTTTTTTGGCTAGAGGATATTCTAGAGATTGCTAGATTTAAAAACAAAAAATTCTTAGAACCTCATAGTCTAATGTCCAATTATGCCTGCAGACGTAGAGGTGACAAATGGGCAGGTGGGGTAACGTTCTTTCTGAACTTTGTTGCTTATGTTGAGGTGATAAAATGGGTGGGTGGGGTAGTACCATCAATTTTTTGGTCCTCTTTTGGATTTTGTAATATAAATAATTAATGTGTTAAATATGTTTAAGGAAACTTTGTAATTAGATTAATAATATATTAAGCTTTAGATAGAATGATGAAACGATTTAGGATGTAAGCATTTGAATGCGTGCTAGACAACTTTTGACACGTGACAACCCATATGACATGGTTCATTTTTAGATGCTTATCATGTAATTTCCCTGCATTTTTAGCTACTGGATTGGCCTGTTTATATAACCTGTTTTCATATAAACGAGTTGAGTTTTAGCAATTCTATGCTAATGGGGGCTTCATGTACTGATGACAGGTGTGTGGCAGACCGATAGACATGAATGATATATGCAGCAGGTAGGAATCTGAACTCATTGAATAATATCTTGGACCACAGTTGTGTTGTATCTATCTCGTTACCTTAGGTTGCTTGGTCTTCTTATATCTGAAGTGTGAACCCTTATATCTGAATCTGTGCTGTTCATTGGTTGGTCCTTTTTTTAAAGATTTTGTTGGAATATATGAAATCCGATTTATTTTTGTATAAAAACCTTACCTGAAATAAGTTAACTAACTACTACACGAAACATATTCGGGTATATGTGATACGATTCCAGTGGGTCGGGTGAACCCACCTGGGTTTGGGGAGCAGCCCCAGCAGGTATTTGGATCCAGTTTTGACCCATTCAGACTCAGACACTCAGTCAAGGCAGTTAGCGAATGAGGGGATTAGTGGGTAAATGGGTAGCTAATGTTTAGGGGCTGCTGCAGTTTGTGTTTATTTAAATCTTTTGTTTTAGGATTAGGACTGGTCTGGTTTATTTTGAATTACCTAAAGTACTTTGTGTACCGGAGAATTACCCTTCTTGAAGCGGGCTGACTAGTGAAATCCCCCTTTGTTTGCACTCTCAATTCCGGTATCTATTAATATGTTTTATACTCACGCATCACCTAAAAACGCCCCTTAGATGTGTATTTGGCTATGTGTAGTGGAATCACTAAAAAGTGATTCACGCCCCGCCACGTCACTACCAAGTCATCAGGAGGGTTATCACTAAACAAAATCGCTAAGGTGTGTAATGGTTTCACTATTCTCATTAATTTAAAAATTATTTTTTTTTTATTCAAACCATTAAAAATGGATATGATTGGTTGAACATAATCTCACCCCCACCCCATGCCCGTGAATACCCTCACTCCTGCGCCCATTCATGCCCTAGGGGGGCCGTGTTCCACGCTCAATCACGGGTCACGGTGGATCACGTCCCCCAATCACTCTCCCATTAAACATAGCCTCATTATTGTCATGCTTGTATTGTCTACAAGTCTAATCAAACATCTGATAATAGATAACACAGATACTCGAGTATATAATAGTACACGCGATAATGTTTCATGTAACTTTGGTTCTTTGTACTGTTATCGGATGTAAAGAGGATTCCCCCCCTTTTTCGTGATTTTATCCGTTTTTTGTTCTTGTGTTTTAAAGAGTTCTGTAGCATCAGGCCTTATTACTCTATTAGGACGTGTCCTTGCAGTGTTACTGTGTTTACATGTTAATGAATATATTTGTTTTTCTGAAGCTATACTGCTATAGTGATTTGTACCTTGTGCAGTGAAGTTATAACATAGTGTTATCTAATGAGTGTTATTCAGATAGGTAGAACTCAGTGAGCAGATTAGTTTATTAGCATCTAGCAGTTGTTATATTTTCAGTTAGTGTAGCAGTTACTTTGTTTCATTCCATTGTAGTGTTCTAATTCAGTTGTAGACACCTTTATAGATAGAGGTGTCATAATTATTTATTACTCTCGATTATTCGTTCGCATTTCTGTATTATTTAATTCTTTCCATTCGCTTCTTCTAATTTCAAGCTAAGTATATAAGCTCAAGTTTATTAATTAGGAAATAGAGATAAGAAACTAGAACCATTGAAACACACCTATTTATTACACTCGATTATTCGTTTGTGTATGGTTCGTGTAATGTTTTTGAAGGAATTGGAATTCGTCAAAGGAATTGGAATTTTAAGGAATCAGATTTGGAATTGTAATTGTAATTTGTTTAAATCCATTTGAGTGATAAAACAATTATAAAGGAATTGTAATTTATCACCTATCGAATATAATCAGCCCTGCCACAGCCAGCCCCCCACCAACCGCCGCCTCTAACCGGCCCCGCCACCACCCTGCCATCACCAACTACTCGTTGCAACCGCCCGCTCCTTAACACCGCCATCAACACCCCCATGTAGGGGTGTTCTTTTTACCTGAAACCCGAATACCGAACCCGACCCAAATTAACCCGAACCCGATTAAGATGAAACCCGAACAACCCGAACCTGATTAAGATGGAACCCGAACCCGAAGGTAGTATTCGGTTTGGTAATTGGGTTAAAAAAATGTTAATCGGGTTAACCCGAATAATAATAAAAATGTATTTTTATTATTTTAATATTTATTTATAAACTTAGCTCAATATACATGTAAACATTTTTAATGCTTATTTTATTTGAAATTTTTTAATATATGACTGGAAACGGACGAGCGGATATGAAGGTGGCAATTCGAAAAGTAAACATTATATTTGTTGATTTGATTTGACTTTTTTTTTAATTTATACAATTGGTTGATATGGTTTGGTTTTATGCTTATTTTATTTGGTTTTTTTTAGTTAATATATGTGTTTATTGCATGAGTTTGAATGAAAGATCATATTGAGAGTGTTTTTATTTGATATTTTGTGTTTATTATTTAATAAATATAATGTTAAGTTAAATTGTAAAGTATGCTTTGCAACTTGTACTTAGAAACCCGAATACCGATTAATCCGACCTGAATAAACCCGAAACTGATTAACCCGAATCTTATTTGGGTCGGTAACCGGGTTGTGTTCCTATAACAAAAAATCCGAATAACCCGAAACCCGATTAAAAACCTGAAGAACACCCCTACCCCCATGCGACCATGCGTTAACACTGTCGCCCAACCACCACCTGATCACCCCGCGCGACCACTGTCTCCAACCACCACCAATCGCCCGACGACAGTGGTGACATGGGTTGAAGACGAAAGTGGTGTCGGCATTTAACTGGTAGTGACGGTAGCAGTCGGCGACAGTGGTCGAGGACGGGGGTGGCGGGTAGTGACGGTGGTAGTCGGCGACGGTTGTCGAGGACGGGGGTAGCGGTATTTGGCAGATGATGACGTAGGTGGTTGGGGGACAGGGGTGGCAGCGGCGTTTGGCAGGTGGCAACGATGGTGGTTGGGGGTGGCATTTGGCGGGGGACGGCAACGGCAAGGGTCGGCGGTGGCGACGACCAGTAGAGGCGAAGGCGGGGTTTAGAGGTTGGGGTCAACGAAGGAAGCGATTGTCGGGGTGGTGGTGGCGGCGAGGGGTTGGATACAAATACCATTTAGAGATGAATATTTTGTAACAAGTACCGTTACCTACTTTTTCATAAATCTGGTACCGTTGGTTGGACTAGTAATTGTATTGCTTGTTCATCGAAAAGACTTAAGTTCGATTCTTGATACGATGTTATTTTTTGCTTACTTTTCTCATGATTTGGTGGTGTTTACTAAAAAATATTTAGTAAAATAGTAATAAAGAAAAAAAAGGAGAAAAAAACTTAGGCTCACGTAATTGTGACACGTGACATAACTTTTAAAATCAATTCTTTTTTAAACTCACGAATGCCACTTTAATATTCACTTGACATAAATATATAAAATAATTATGGATAGTGAAAATAAATTTCTAAAAGTAAATGTTTATTGGTTAATGATGACGATATGAATAATATGATCCATGTATAAAGCTATAATATTAGATTAGGTAAGGTATATATAATTTAGTATGATTTTAACTAGTTGTGGAAAAAGTTAACATGACTAATTCAATTTTATTGTTAGTATGTAATGTATACGTTTATAGATTAAGATTCATATAGATTTTATATGCATTAGTGATTTACAAAATCATTTTTGACAAAAGTTATTTAGCTATGTTTTTAACAAAATTATTACAAAAAACGAACCCGACAATGTAACGAACCAAAATCCGGGTTTTGTTTTAAATAAATAAATGTTTCTAATTAATATTATGGTGAAAATAATATTTTAGAAATAAGTTAAAACAAGTGGGTTTCAAGTTAGTGTTGTGGTTATATTAGTTTTTAACTAATTTTAGAATGAAAATGGATGAAATGGAAGTTAAGGGACTGATATTGTAAATATGGCAAATCTGTCATATTTGACTAGAAGAAGTCAAAATTGAGTCTTCATTTGTTGTGGGTGTCGATCTTTGCAAGAGAAAAAGGGAGAAAAATGTGTTGAAGTCAAAATCGTGCAATTGAAACTTGGATTGTGAAGGTGTTGGTTTGCACACCATCCTTCTAGCATCAAGTAAGTGTTAATCATCCTTTTGATTTCACCATTAATGATTTAGTAGGTGGGTTTTGTAGAAATTCAAAATTTGATGATGCATGTTGTTAATTGGTGTTAGATTGATGATAATCTAGCTAAACTAAAGGTAAAGAGTGATGAATAACATCATAGAACTCTTTGATTTTAATTATGAGAAATTAGGGTTCATATGGAAAGAAATGGGGGGTTTTGGGGTTATGATGTTAGGATGATAAATTAATGAATGATTAAGGGGCTGTTTGGTAGCATCTTATGGTCATTAATTAAGAGGATACCTCTTAATGGTTCAAAGCCTCTTAATGATTAAGAGGTAAGGGGCCATGTAACTTGTGAGGACTTACCATTAAAACGTTACCTCTTAACCATTCAGACTTAAGGTTATCTTTTAACCATTAAGAGCCTTTGAACCATTAAGAGGTAGCCTCTTAATGGCAATTAAGAGGCTACCAAACAGGGTAAGTGTTATATGATGTTAGACACTTGAAAGAACACTAAATTAATCTAATGTTAAAGATTAAATGAAAAGTTAGTGTTAAGGAATGGTAATGAAACTCAAGTAGTTGAGTTTGGGTGGAAAGAGGGTGCTTGGATATGAGAATAACCTAAACGGGTCAGTTTGGGTTGGAAATGGAAAATTGAGTTATGAACCCAATTAAAATATGATTTTGATGTATGATAGATTACTAAACTAGGTGTATATGTTTAGGTAATCAAATTGCAAATCGTGAATGTGGAACGGTATCTTCAAACCCGAAAGGTAAGTGCTCTTGCACTTACTTAGTATTGACGATAAAGGGTGATACATGTGTTATGTTTGCATACCATGTTGTGTGTTATGAATATGTATGAATGTGTATGAATTTGTATGTACAAGTGAATGAATGTAGTTATAGTTGTAATACTATAATGGAAATGTGGATATGAGGTTATGGTCTAAATACCATAATGAAAATGTGGAAATGAAGTTATGGTTTAAATACCATAATATAAATGTGGTGATGAAGTTATGATCTAGGAATCATAATGGAAATGTGGTGATAAAGTTATGATCTAGTATCATAATGGAAATGTGGTGATGAAGTTATGGCCTAAGTGCCACAATGGGAATGAAAATGAGTTAATCATGATAGTTGTAAGAAAAGAATGAAACTTGTAAGGTGATATGCAAGTGATATGTAGCCTAATGACTAATTGGGTGAAAACGGGTCAAATGGGTGAAGACAAGTAGATTTTACTTGTTGTTATGTTTTATCTTCATTACTAATGGTGATTATATGTGGTGTTGTGTAGGAAAAGCTCCGATGTAGTCAAAGTCAAGTCCATGGCGTTGGCGAGTTCTCGTATGCGTATTTGGTGTTTTTGGGGGCAAATAGAAATCCTTCTAAAGGATGTAAATGATACATGAAATTATGTTTTTGGTGTATAGATATGATGTTTGAATGTTTTAACCAAAAACTCAAGTGTTTGGAAATTTTGTGTCATGTTGATATGTTGAAAAATTGGAAAATTTGGCTAAGTGTTGAACTGGGCAGAAAAACCAAACTTTCTGTTTACTGGAGTCCCTCGCGGTACGCCAAGATCAGGGGAAGGTTCTTCGCGGTACGTGAAGAACCTGGTTCTCGGTCTGGTGATTTGGGACTCCCTCGCGGTACGCGAAGTTGGGAGTCTGGTTCCTCACGGTACGCGAAGGAATATAAAAAAATAAAAAATTCTTGGGACAAATGCTTCCGCGTGTTTAATGTTTAAATAATCGGTGTACGATTTTAGGGTGTTACAGAATATCCGACGTCGGAAACATTCGGAACAAGTATTCAGGTATGGAACCGTATATGGGATTGTTAAAAAAACTTTACGGGTTCAGGTACTGGTATGATATTAAGTGATACCTTACCCGATTAACCTAACCATATACCTAAAAAAATTTAATTTTAATTTTCGATTGACCCTTGTCATTCATTATACCTAAAATTTTTTAATTTTAATTTTTGATTGACCCTTGTCATTCATTATAGTAGCTTCATTTTTTGAAAGTGAACTTTTCTTTTGGGATTTCATGATAATATTATTTATATTTTATATGTCATTAAGTATGAACTTATCTTTTAAGATTTTATTATCATAAAATTTACATATTTTATATATTTCAAACATCTTATGGTGATAATGATATGTATGTAATTTATCATATTTTTATTTGTTATAGTTGTTAAATACATAATTTATATAAAAAATTAGAATGGAAAGCAAAACTAATATACTTAGAAACCCTAACAGGTATTAACATACTAAGTAGTATACCCAAATATCGTGGGTATGCTTAATACTCGACAAATACCTGTCTGGTATCTGGTCAAGTATGGGGCATGATTTTATAATCGGGCATGTGACTGGAATTACCGGTACTCGCCACATTAGTATCCATACTTTGTCTTTGTCTTCCATCAATTAGGGATGACAATGAGACGAGTATTGTTAATCTCAGTATTATACTTGATTGTAAAATATGTCCCATACTCGGCCTTATACATGTCAGTTATCTGTATACTCGTTAGTTTATAAAAAAATACCCGTCAAGATTTCCAAATACATTTCTTAATATTTTAGTTTTTAAATAATCCATTACCCAAGGAAATTAGAAACTAAAAACTAAATCTAGATTAGTTAAATACTCTGTTACCTAAGAACAAATAAAAAAAAGAAACAGAAAAATGTTTATGAGTATGGTTCGAATAAATGAGTATATATGTTTCAGATAATCGGCTCTTGTATCACATAATACCACACCCGTGAAAATCTTATAAAATTAATCTCATACACGTTCTAAAACATGAATCCCCATATCGAAAGTTTCGGGCTTTGCCTATCGGGTCCGGATTCGTTTGCCATCTCTACCGTCGATCGAATGTTTTGGGTCACCATGATGACAATGGTAGTGAAAACAATGGTGTGCCCGGTAACCTGATGGTGGTGACGTCAGTAAGTTATGAAATCGGTAGTGTGGGTGGTAACCGGCGATGATGAGGATCTTTTAAGTGTTTCAATGTTCATATTATAATGTTTTATGATATTTTTATTTCAAATCAGGTGTGTTTATGATGTTTGGTTTTAGTTTTGTTTTATCCGATTATGTATCCTTTGATTGTCTAGGTATGGTTTCCTTTGATTAGGATATGTAGTTTCGGCTATGTGTTTCATATTAGTAACATAGTTAGTGTTATGACATAGTTAGTGTTATAACTCAAACTTATCACAAAATGAATAATACATAACTGAAAAATTCAACTTTTTTTAACGTAGACTTTAAAGGTGTAACTATAATTAAATCAATCAATCATGTGAAATATTTGTATAATTAAATCTATATTTATAGGGGTGTTCAATACATAGAATTTGTAGCATATGATAAGTTGTTAAGTATTATGTTGTTATTATTTTGGTTTTATTATATTGTTTGAATGTGTTGTTTTAGACCATATTTGGATTTTATATGTGTAGATGTTCTTGTTTTTGTTTTAGACTGTTAAAAATTTGTATTGTTTGGTCATGTTTCATTCAGCTTTCTTGAAATAAAAACCAAAACTTGATTATTTTCGTCTTGTTGAATTCGATTTTTTCAGTTCAAACCGAACCGAATTTAAATTTGGTTTTCAGGTTTTAAACTACGTAAACTCAACTTGCCCGATAACTGAGTTGGCTCGACAAACATCCCGTTATATAAAAAAAGAATATAACAATAATAGTAATTAACAAAAATATCTTATTATCAAGCACTAAAATAATATTTTTGTTTTTAAAAATATATAATATTCAAAACACAACTTCCAAAGGAAAATTACATAGAGATAGAAGGCAAACGGGCAACAAGCTGCGCCGCCAACCCTTTTTGAATAGCAAAACCAAGTCTTTTAAAAACTACATCTACAGATCTTGGGGTCATAACATTACTATGCATATGACCCGCTGTACTCGGTTAAGTAACTCCACGGCCTCTATTGCAACTTTGTTTTTTATACATAAAGTTGCAATAGTTTTATACAATCTTTCCGATCACCAAGTTGCAATATTTTATTTATTTTTAGTCAAAATTCGCAATGGCGGATGAGAGGCGGTCTGACGGGAAGAGAGAGTGAGAGGTGTATTTCTTTTAAAATCCACCGACCCGACCCGACCCCGACCCGTTTATACGAAAAACCCGCTTAGGTTTACATATTCTTTAAATACTCCCTCTTCTGTGAAATAGGTTGTGGTGTAGTGGTTGAGGTGAGGCCTGAATTCTCAAGGGACCCGGGTTCAATCCCTGTCATCATCATTAATTTATGAGGCTTGCAAATGAGGTCTAGTTCTTTGGCTGATGCACCAGAGTTTTACCCACGCCGATCCAGGGTTCGAGTCTTGGCTCTCTCTCAAGCCTGAAAGGGGTCGTATTGGATGAGATTTTTCTTTGAATGTCATATTAACTGAAGTTGGACGAGACTTTATACGACGGAGTGCCCGGCGTTCAAAAAAAAAATACTCCCCCTTTCTTCTTCTTCTCAAACCCTTGACAGGATAGAGAACTCCGAATCCCCCTTCTCTCTGCTTATATCATCATTCCGTCACTTTCGGTTCGTAATCGCTCTGAGGATCGCAACAGGTGAGGTTTAATTTCGTTGAATTCGCTATTCAATCAAGTTTTCGATCGTCATTGTGATCAATCGTTTGATGTTTATGCTTTGATCTGTTTACTGCTTTGCGATGACTATTCGTAGATCTTATCTTGTTATCGTACGGATTTTTTATTAGGTTTTCCTTCTTTGCTCATTGATTTTACATCCACGATCGTATAGTTTTTGTTTCTAGGTTTATGTTAGAACTTTATGTACTTATGTGTTATAGACTGATGGTTTACAATTGAATTGTTTTGGATTGTCAATTTTGAAATTGAACTTTAAAGCAATGGTTTATGTTTAGGTTTTGGTGGTTGGTGGAGGTATAGTTAATAGTAGAAGCGCATGAGAAGTTATTTAATGATATGTGATTTACGGATTAGTGCTGCTGGAGGCTATAGTATATAAATTTAAAGATTGACTTTTTATTGAGAAGAATTAGGTTTTGTTCTTCTTGATTTTGTATCATAAATTTTCATTTATGATCTAGAAGATGTAGTCAGTTTAACTTCTTTTGTGTTTTTGAAAAGCTGTGATTGCTTTAGATTTTGATTTTGGAATTCAGACTTCCTTAGAGTAACTGTCCTTACTTTTGGTAAGGTGATGATCTTAAAACTATAGTTAAATTGAAGTCATTTTAAAGTTCCAACCTTTAAAATTTAGTTGTGACTTGGTAAATAAGAATAATTAGTTGCTTTCTCAATTTTGGATTTAGGCGTCAAACGAGCTTTTTGTATGATTGTATGTGTGTCTAGTGGTAGGGTTGGACATTGAAGCATAATAGGGGGATGCACTTCTTTTGTATAAGATTTGTAGTTATGATCCAATGAGAGTGGGCCTTGGAGCAATTGGTAAGTTTGCTGCCTTTTGACCTTGAGGTCATAGGTTTGAGCCATGGAAACGCCACCTACACAAAGTGTAGGGTAAGGCGCGTACATCAGATCGCTTTGCCCCTCCACGGACCCTACGCAAATGCGGGAGCTATGTCAAACACTGAGTACGCCCTTTTTGTAATGATGATCCAATGCCATTTCTAGCTATATTCAATTTGGTGACTCTGAATTATATTTGTTTTGATGATTTCATATGTGCAACTTGTTTTCTTTGTTTACCTTTATACGTGTGTCAAGAATTCTACATATAAAATCAGAACATTACTTTATCTAAAACATTTATAGTCTTTTGGTAGAAGAAAGTATTCAGAATACAGCAGATAAATTCTTAATATTAGCTATATGTTTGTCAGTAGAGCAGACTAAAGTTGCCTTAAAATTTATTGTAAATGTGGAAGGCAAATATGTGTTATTCTAGAATTGCATTGATATTGAATTTCTACTACTCACTGCAAAGGTTAGTAGATTGTACCATAAGTTGAATTTCACACAGTTGCTAATCCCATCATTGGACAATATTCAAGTTTGTTAAGTACTCTAGAGATAATCTTTCACTGTAACTAGCGAGTGGAAGCTTTATGGCTTTGTTATGTGATTTGTTTGTAGTTTAAACTGATGCTATTTGATAATAAAGTATACTTATCAAGATTAAACACATGTTAGATTTTCAATAGTGGTTTTTTTGCATAAATATTTGATGCATGTGTGTTTTCCTGCTAGAAAATAGACAATGAGTACCCAGGGACAAGAAGTTATGAGGTATGCAAGAAACGGTAGGCGAAGGAAAGGACTGCTGGATCTTAATGTTCCTCCAGTTGAAAACCTGGAGCAAGCAGGAGGGCCTGTTCTTTCAGTGGATCAAGGTAGCCAAGGTAATGTTCCAGCTATTCCAGTGACTCGTGGCGGTCAAGTTCATCAGCCAGCTGGATCCACACTTCCTGCACCAATTGATGTTGAGGAATATGATGATGATGTCATTATATCATCACCCAGAGCATTTGAAGAAGTAAATTTTATATGCTAGGGAACACTTTACCTCTTTTATCTACTTTATATCGTTTGGGTTTATAATATTAACTTTTACTTTGTCTTCAGGCTAAAAAGAAATCACGAAGGACATTGGTGATTGATGTGGATGCTGGTAAGATCATGACCCTCACAATTTACTCAAACATGATCACTTATGTTCGCTTCATAATGCCTACTTTTTCTTCCGAACATCGGTTTATATTTAAACTAGGTTAAAATCCCTTGTATTACACGGGTTGAATAAATATAATATTATATATTAACTAATAGAAATTTTATTTTTGAAAAGCTCGTGTTTCACACGATTGAATTGAATAAACCCGTGGACTACAATATAATCTGTTAACACATACACTCGTCAAAATATGTTATGAGATTTATCAATATAAATATTAGTATTTTCCTTTAAAAATATATTAATATTAACAGATATTGGTGTATTTAATAAGAGAGATAGGCGGGAAAAAAATGATGAGATTGAATATGGAGGCGACACGTGGCATGAAAAACCTTTATTTATTATATAGTATAGATGTGGTATTTATGTAATTTTTTTAGTATGTTGGTGAACCACTGGACCATGGATGTGTCTTAGATAAATGCAGAAGCTTTGATTTCATTTCAACTTCTCTGAAAAATCATGGTAGTATGGCACTTTGAATAAGAGTAAAAGGTATATCAGTAGGGCAATCTTTATTGCGGTTGAGCATGCATGATTGAGTTCAAAGTATGCCAATTCTCGAGAGTTACCTCCTTTTGCAAATTACTGTTTTAAGCAATGCCTTCGTTAGTTACATGCTACCGTTATTGTATGAAAGCTAAGATACATATCTCATTTCAATCATTTTTACCCTTGGTGTTGCACCGATTATTGTTTGTTCTATGGTGGGCATATTATGGGCAAAACTTAAAGTGTTTACAAGTTAATGGTGAAGTTGTGTAAAAGTAAAATAATTCACAAGTTTTTATTAAAGGTGTGCAAATGTTTTATATGTGCAGAGATAGGTTTTAACAATATTAACAATTGAAAATTCAAGAGATTTTTTTTCAATATTAAAAGATTAGACTGTTATTATATAGTGCCATATCATCCTATGCCTTATAGCACAACTAATTAATCTGTTGTATACGGCAGAAGAAGTTGCTATTAGCCTTGGTCTGAACCAGGCGAACAAGCGTAGAAGAGGTCTTCAAAATCCACCAAGCATCAATTGTGAACTCTACGTGAATTTGGAAGGAAGTAGTGGTTCTATGGTAATGACATTTTTATTGCATTCTTTTTGTTATTCCGTGTTCGAAAAAAGTTCGCAAACTACAAGTAGTAGTTAGTTTTTATTTTTCCCGACTCACTGCAACATCTTATATAAAGAGTATCAAGAATTGACCTTTTGCTAGGATTAGTTTATATTTTGCAAGTCCAGCTTTTATGAGCCCTATAGCTTCAACCCAGATCTCCTTTTATGTACATCTTAGAGGTGGAAAAATGGACGTGTTGAGTAGGTCATCATTCGAGTCAAATTGGGTAATTTTAGAACTGTTATTAGTGTGTCAAGGTAATTTAATTTTTTAAATAAAATGATTCCGGAGACCTTATGCATTAAATTTACACTTTGGGTAGTCTTTAGAGATAAAACATAGCGATACTCAACCCACTTATAAGCAAGTAAGTTGAATTTGCCACCTCTACTATACTGTTTCACATCTTAGAATATCTCACACTCTAAATTTCTGAATGTGACAACCTGTTGCATGCAGCTTCATTCTTTACAAGTGTCAATTTTGTTAAAATTGTTTAGTACTTTATTCTTTTGTTATGGCCTTATGGGTAAGCAAGTGAATATCACCACATAAGTTAAAAGCTCTTGTTTTCTGTTCTGTAATTGCAGAGGGAGAGAGCACAATACATAGCGCCACCACCACCACCACCTCCACCACCAAAGGAACCGACCTTCAGCTGTCCTGTTTGTATGGGCCCACTAGTTGAGGAAGTGACCACAAAATGTGGTCACATATTTTGCAAAGCGTGTATCATGGCTGCAATAAAGGCTCAGCATAAATGCCCTACATGTAGGCAGAAACTTACAAACAAAAATCTTATTAGGGTTTACCTCCCTTCTACCAAGTGAGTTCAAGGTGTGTATACCTAATCGTTTAAACTATTTATCCTTATCTTTTTTTTATTAAACTAATAATCCATTGTTATTGATAAATGCAATTTAAGAAATTTCCTGGAACCTTTATCGTCTAATGTAGTAATGTTCAATTATGCCTATTGACTTAGAGGTGCCAAATGAGAGAGTGGGTTAACGTTGTTTCTGAACTTTGTTGCTGACGTGGAGGTGATAAAATGGGTGGGTTGGGCAACATGTTCATATTTTTGTTCTTTTTTTTTTGTAATTTTGTAAATAATTAATTAATGTGTTAAATATGAATAGGAAAACCTTATAATCAAATCAATAGTATAATAAGATCTAATGAAATGATCAAATGATTTAGGATGTAAGCATTTGAATACATGATAGATGACTTTTGACATTTTTAGTTGCTTATCATATATTTTCCTGCATTTTTAGTTACTGGGTTGACCAGTTCATGTGACCGTTTTCATATAAACGGGTTGAACTTTAGCATTTGAATACACACGAGACGACTTTGACTCTTCTAACCCATATGACATGTTCAGTTTTAGCTAGTTATATATTTTCCTTGCAGTTTTAGTTACTGGGCTGGCCTGTTTATGTGACCTGTTTTTATGCTGATGGGGCTTCTTGTACTGATGACAGGTATATGGCAGACCAATATGAGTGATATGTCGATTTATGTAAAGGAGATGAGGGGTAGAAGGGATATATGCAGGTAGGAAACTGAACTCATTGGAATGATTTTTTGGACTGCATGTGTTGTATCGGGTCACATGAGGTTTCTTGGTCTTCTTATTCGTGAACCCTATGTCTAAGCCTGTGCAGTTCATTGGTCATCTTTTTAAATATTTTGTTGGGATATATGAAATCTAATTTGCACTGGAAATCGAAAGACCCGCCCTTTGATGTTTTGCTATGGCATTAGCAAAATGGGTGGGTCGGGCAATGAGCTTAAATTTTGAGTCAACAAATGCATTTTATTAAGGGTTAAATGGTAGGCTTAAAGTCACCACAAAATGCAACCCCAAAAAATACCTACTCTACTCGTAAAATCACCATACCTATGATTGTTTGAATTGTCTCTTTAAAGTATCATACGTATTAAAAGTTCCCCCGACAACTTACACGCTTAATAGACAAGTCATCGAACTATCAACTACTGATTTTGGATCCAAATGCAAGCGACAGGCTGCCAATGACCAATGAAGATTGTTCTTGCTTCTTATCCTTCATATTTTTCTCAAGTCTCATAATCTTTGGTGATGATCGAGCAACAACGGAATCACAGCGTACATGTGAGTCGAGCAAATGGTGAAATTAAACATGGATCCCTATAGTTGACTGCACATCTCCATTGAAACCAGTTGAACACCCGTATGATCCCGACTTGCAACCGTAACCTGTATTCCAGTGGCAAAACCCGTTCCAGCCAAGTCATGGTCTGCTTACTTTGGTTGAATCATGTTAAAGTTTAACATTAGATTTGGATATTTGACCATCAAAAACATGTTTAAAGTTTCTTCAACTAGTAATAAACTTATTTAAAGTGTCGGGAACTTGTTTAGGACTCTTCTAAATTGTTTTAAAGTGTCTGGAACTAGTTTTGAATTTTTCTAAAGTCTTTGAACAAGTTCTGGTCAACTCTGGTGGGTTAATGATCAACTCTGGTCCGAGTCCACATCTTCTGGTCCAAGTTCAGAACCCTTGTGAACTCTCTGAAACTACTTTCGAACTCTTGTGAATTTGTTGGAACTACTTCTGAACTACTTCTAAACTCTTGTGCTCTTTAGAACTACTTGCGAACTCTCTGGAATTACTTCTATACTCTTCAACACTTTAAACTGAATCTAAACTTTTCTGAACTAAGTCTGAAGTCTTCTAAACTAAGTTTGAACTATTTGAATTCATTTAAACTCAGTTAAACTTTTCTAAATACTCTAAACTAAGTATGAACCCTCCTAATCTAAGTTTGAACCCTACTGAACTAAGTATAAAAAATAAACAACTAATTAAATCTTCTAGAAATGAATATATTTCAATAAATGTATTTGAAGGTACTTAATTTCAATAAATTATTAACGAAATCGTCAATCTAAATTTAGGATTCAACTACGATCAAAAGATAAGGTTATTTTTACACCATGATTAACATTTAAGGTATCCTTACCCCTCAACTTATTATTATCGTGTTCAATTGTTGAAACACTTTTGATGTTTCACAATTCACATTCTTTTGGAACTCCTAAACGTCTTTGGAATATTAATCAAATTCATTTAAGTGTCTTAACTTCATGATCCGGTTACAATTGTTTGGGCACGAAACATGAATTTGATATTCATTTGACTGGATCGCTTGTACTCTGGTACCTTGAGTTCTATGCTTCCTGTGGAGTATCCCACAGACATGACATTGCGACATCGATGTTGTGTGCGTTATTCGTGACTGTGAGATTAGTTCGCTGCATCTCCATTAGTACTAGTGAGGTACTTTAGCTATATGATTGGAGGCGTATGGATCGATCGTCGGATATGTATGTTATGTTTGTGGATGGTTTATGTGTATGCCAATACCCCATCGCACTATTGGGTAGTCCGGTATTTTATATGTTTCGGTTTGTGGGTATCATCTGTGTGATACGATTTACTTTATTGACGTGCTCCTTGGTTGAGACATACCCCATAGATCCTAAGCACAGACAAGCAAAAGCCTATGTTCCTTCTACTCTTCCGCTCTCAATGTATTCTTTCGGGTGCTAGGTCCTCCCCGGTAGTAAACATTACTTCGGTTGTTGTACTCTGGGAAACAAACGGGTTCCCTTGGGAGACTCAAAATTTGTTTTAAGAGACCCGTATTGAATACGAATCTTCAGCCACAATTCTTTTCTTATACCCCATTTCTTTGTAATTTTCTTTATTTCAGTTGTAATATGCACCGTAATATATTGCTTTATTTTCTTTTTATATCGTAATTAGAATTGTTAAATTATTTTTATTATTTTATGTGGACGAGATCTCCTACATAAAGTTGGTTGTTAAGTTTTTTTTTTTATTTTGTAAATTGTAGCACCAAGAATATTATTATTATTCTAAATGATGAAGATAATATGATATTAGGATGTGGCAAGTAGCTATACCCACGTATTGTCACGTCGCGTATTTAGTATTCAATTATTTACTCTAAATTAATATTCCAAAAAGCATTAAAGAAAAATGTTTACAGCGGATGCATGATGTACGATAAGTATTTTAGAATAAATTTCATATTTTTCTTCAAGCTACCCTTGTAATACACAACAAGAACTTCGTAAACAATTATACATGCAATCATCAAATAATTTTTATATATATTGTTGTTAATTAAAATGTAACTTTCGGACATGTATATATAAAAGTAATCTTGTGATTCTTTTATTTTTATTTTATTTGATTCATTAGATGTAACATAAAAGTAAGGTTCATATATTTTTTTAATCTAATTTATTTGTACAGTTATCTAAGGATGAAGTTATACCTGATGAATTTAATTCCTTGATTGATAAAAAATGGGTGTTTAAGATTTATGTTGGAGAGTACAATTTGGCTAACAATAAGGATGATTATACTATATCCAAAGTAACCGATGATCCTTCCATTATTTCAGAACTTGAAAAGAAGTTTGATGTTGTCCAGGTTACGCCTTAACCTATAAATTTAACTTTCAATTCTTGCAACAATATATGCGTCTGAATTCTATTGCCTCCTAACATCATACATCTGCAATAAAACAGGTGACAGATTCTGAGTCATTTAATCCAGATTTGTCTGCAGAATGGGCGAATACTATTGCAGTCAAGGTTTCTTTTAATAGTTTCATAACTTTTTGGTTTTTAATCTCATTATATTATAAAACTAGGTTAAAACCCATGTATTACATGGTTTAAATAAATATAAAATATTATAAAACAGTAGTTTCTATGAAGAGTTGTACGTTAAATATTATCAATAATTGATGAAATAAAAAATAATTAAGATTTAACAATTATAAATAAAAAATAATGAACATTTAAAAATTATAAAATTGTATTTTAATATAAGATATAATTGAACTTTTATTATGATTTAGTATTTTTCAATAAAATATTTGAGTAAATTATATATATTTAATCATTTAACATCATTATCTATATCTATACTCTATAATAAATAAAGGTTTTAGTGAGACAAATTTTTTCGCCTCTCACTCTATTAATTGCATAAGTTTTTTTAATTGTTTTTTAATAATATTTTGTTTTCCACCGCTCTCTCGTATTAAATAATAATGATTTCTATAATTCTTTTTATAATTCTTTTTTATTTAAAAAAATATATGACGTTTTCAAAATTTTTAATATTTTTTTAGAAATTAAACAATTATTTCATTATTTTTATAAAACTTTTTTAAAAAGTAACTATATGACTTTTCTAAAATTTATATTAAAAAATAAAATAATATGCCATAAATATGTAATATGTAAATATTTATTATTAAGTATATAACATTGCATTTATTCAACCCGTGTAATACACGGGGTTTCTAACCTAGTTATAATAATATATACCTTCAAAAATGAATATTAAAGTATCTTAGAGCATTCACAACAGCTTCTGTATATGTTTATGAGTGAATTTTATATATTTTATGGAGTGATTTAAAGTGTTTGTGAGTGAAACAGAGATAAAAGGTATAAATTTTTTGTATATTTGTGAAAACACTGTTCACATGTATAAATTTTTTAATGTTTTTTTATAGTGATTGTGAGTGGAGGAGAAAGAAAAAAGAAATAATAAAGGTATAAAAAGTATTATTTAATTGAAAAAAAAATATAGTAATTTTTAGTGTAATTATAAATATAAGCATAAAGAAGCTGATGGGATTGTTCTTATAGCATTCCCAGTAGAGTATTTATTTTTATTCTTATACTTATAATTAAACTAAAAATCACTACATAAATTAAAGTAAATAGGGCGTACATATATTTTTTTTCATTAATGCATAATACAAGGGGTCTATATGAAAAATTGGCTTTGACTGATTTAAAACTAACATGTAAATTCAAAATAATTTATACATCATTAATATTCAACTTTAAGTTCGTTTAAGATATATGAATAGATCTTTTTAATTACTTAAGTGTTTATAAGTTTTACATAACTACATCTATATGAATGATGATCATTTCAAAAGGTTTACATAGAAATTAATTGCAAACAATCTACAGTTTATATGTGATTTAAACATCATTAGTATTTTACTTCTTGATTCGTTTAAAAGGTATTAAGTAAATGTTTTTTTCAGTCATGCAAGTTTTATTTGATTTTACATTAGTTGGCTATATATATCCAATATTTTAAGATTTTACATTACTAACATTTAAATAAAGATGAATATGAGTGTATAATTTTGGCAGTTATTTACATCATACGTAGGGTAATTTGAGATTAACATATCTTCGTTGTTCAAAAAACAAGATTTAAGTATTTAACATCATCGCTAAGAAATAAACTCTCCTTAAATGATAATGTATGCCTATAACTAATGTTTAAAAAACAGGTTTTTAAATTTTACTGGGTTGGGCTTAGAAATGGTTCAACCGGTTGTACCGGGCGGTTCAACCGTGTTGAACCGAGCATTATTTAATCGCAAGCAGAAGGATGATGGTTACACAAAATTTTTTCTAAACTGGGACGTTAACTTTTTTTAAAAGGAACTGAACAATATTTTTTTTTTAAAGTTCAAACTTAAAACCGGCACAATGGTATAATCCGGTATTACCGATAATACCAACGATACATTTTACAAACTGTTTTTCCAGTTTACGGGCTCAAATTTACCGGGCCAGTGACCGAAACCTGGTTCAACCGGTATTACCGGCCGGTTTAAACAGGTATTTAAAACATTGCCTGTAATATCTTTCCTTGTAATGCTAAAATACGAAAGCTAAGTCAAATATAATGTTGTTCCTTTATATTGCTAAAATGAATAGTTTCAAAACAGTAGTGTTATATTTATTTCTTTAAAAAATAATGATTTTAAGCTTATATAAAATGAAATTTAATTACTTACAAAATTCATGTAGCTAACCACTCCTACACAACGTACAAATACTTCATTGCACAAATTTTTTTTTTCTATTTCTGTTTTTCTCACCACTTTGTGTTTCTCGCTCTCAACAAACCACTTGCATCGATCAAACATCCTCAAATTGGGTAAAAAGTCAAAGGAAAATTAGGTTTCATTTCAATTTTTTTTACCAAACATATTTGCTTATTGTTATTCATTCAATTTATTTTATTTTATAACTTTTAAAAAAAAATCAAAATATACCTTTGCAATGCTTTTATTTTTATCTACGTTTTGATATAAGTTTCGCGCAAAACGAAGCTGCGCGTGATAGTGTACAAGTTGTCTATGCACTTACGTACAACGTCGTTATTAATTTTTGTTTACTTTTTTTAAACGGTATTCTTTTCCTTCATTTTTGTAACGCGTGAGTTTGGGTAAAGATTTTTTATATATAAACTTTTTAATACTTTTATTTACGTATTGTGTGTTTTAATGTGCCGCTACATGCGTGTTTTAACGTGCAACCACATGCGAGCTAACGCGCCGCAACACGCATGCCTCTTCAAAGACTTTGGTTGATAAAGTTTCGAAGCTGTTTGGTATCCGCTTTTTATGAAATTTTTTAACTACTTTTTTTTAAACGGTTTTGCTTTCGTTTTCTAAATTTTTTCAGTTAACTTTTTTTAACACCTTTGTTACGGTTTCGTTTTTTTAATAAAGTTTTTGAAATGTTACTAGTTATTTCGTTGCAACGCTTGGTGGCTCTTGAAAGTCTTTAATTTATTTAATTGTTTATGTTTTTTTTTTAAGTTTTGAAGCGGTTTCGTGTCTGTTTCTTTTAGCTTTTTCGAACAATTTGTTTAATCATTTAGCTCTTTTTGTTTAATAAAGTTTGATGTTGTTTAGCTTCCGTTTCTTAACGTGTCGCTGCATACGACGGCCGCAACGTGCCAGGTAGATGACTAGTTATATATTATTTTGGATCTAAGTTTATAGTAAAATAATTGATAATAGTTCATTTAATAGGGGACGACAATATGAACCAATAACTAGTTTATTATTAACTTAACTTCAATCACAAGTAGTCAACTATAACATCAATAGGAGAAGCTTATTGTGGTGGTGGTGGTTAACCATAAGAGTTATATAGATGGCTGATGCGGGGGCGGAGCAATGGCGGCCGGAGGCGGTAGAAGAGGCGGAAGCTGCAGTGATAGGTGCAACTATCACCACGGTGAACGTCTTGGACGTTACAGATATATTTGTAACATCCATAATTTTCTGGTAATATTTTATTTCTACAAAAATGATATTTTCATTTTAATCCCGTATATGTGCAAAACAATAGGCCACATTAATTCTTATTATAAACATGTATTCATTAGAAATACCATCCTCGCATTTCCATCTTAGTTTCTACTATATATATATATATATATATTATAGGAGTATTTAATTATAAATAAATATGTGGATACACATACATTCGATTTTATTAAATTAACCACTTACATAATTTGAATTTCTATTAAAATAAAATTTGTTTCCTTTATAAATAAAAACAATTAGATTCTTTTTTTTATAAATGTTATAAAAAAATAAAATAGATTATTAAACCAAATAAATTGGTCTTGAACCCCCATGTTAATACCTTGGATCCTTATCTATTTCATTTAAACCCTCTCAAACCTTTGAACCCATCTATTTGAACTCCTCTTTACATCTTGGACCCTCGAACATGAAACACCCCAATTTTGACAATGGAAAGTCAAATCCGCATAAATCAACTTCAAATCCCTGTAATCATGGGATTTAAACCCTTTCAAATCTGTTCCTATCCCATTTACGATCACAAGAAAACCGTAATCATCCCCTTTGGCTGCGAAATCAATCCATTTGACCAAATTTAAGGTGTTACGGCTATGGGTTTACATCCCGCTAATCAAACCTCAAAACCAGTCAATCTCGCTCTATTAACATCTGTAAACGCGTTTATAACTCCATACATATACACCTACTCCGATTTCAAGCAACAACACCTCAAAATCCATCTTCCCTTGTTCCCCCCCCCTGTTCCGATCGGCGCAAGAACAACTAACCAAGCAATTCGATTTCTTTCTTTTCTGAGATCCAGGTCGACATCAGGTACTATCCACCTTCCATCGCTTCTTCCTTTGAATAAATTCTGGTTAAAAAAAAATCGATTTTGGGTTGATACGTGGGCTGGGATTCATGACTGGATGTTAGGGAAGAAGGGTTCCCAGAACCCTTTTGTTAGCAATATTTTGATTCTGATCCTTAACAACTAAGTATTCTAGAGCAACTGGTTAAACACTTTCCCCTGTACAATCAATCATGGTCACGGGTTCTAACCCCGTGGCTGACCCTCCTTTTATTCTTTCTTTTATTTTGATTCAATTTATTCATAAACACACCCTTTTATATATTATAACTATTATTAAGCTACGATTAACAAACAAACTTCTCTATAGTATTTCAAGGGTTAAAAAAAAAAATTTGATATCTTTTACAATTAAAAAGAAAAGTATTTACATATATGATTTACTAAAAACGTTTCGATTATTATCATTATGTTCAAATATGTATATTTCGTTACCAACATTTCAAAAACACGACAAACATTATTGTGTTATCATAAAATCTTACTATCTTATATTTATAACTTTTAAAATTATAAAGTGATCTTGTTTTTATAACATCATGAATTTACTTAAAACGTTAAACAAATTCTTATTTATATATATATACTTATATATTCTTATATGACCATTTTTGAGACACATTATTTTAATAAATATATAATAAAAAGGGGTATTTATTTAAATTAAATATATTTTCATAACAAAAATCTTAAAAGAGTTTAAATTATATTTAAGTAAATATAATTTCACACTACTTTTTGAAAGACATAATATTTTAATTAAATAAATAAAAAGAATTTATTTATTTAATTTATTTATTCACTTTACTACAACCCTAAGTCAAAAATTATTATTTTTAATTCTTATACTTTGAATTTACGTTTTATACTTTTATTCAAATACAAACGTTAACATACACACATCCTCTACATAGAATAACACAAACCTTTTTGAACAAACCCCTACACCCAAACCCCGTTGAATCCCTAGGACTTGATTTAGACTTTTGTGCATAGCATTGATTCAACTTCATATAATTCAACTCTAGGTTAATCTTGAGACTTGCAAATCACTTGTGGTACCTATTACTCGTGTTATCTACACAATTATACCAGGTGAGTTTTACATAGCCCCTTTTTTACTGTTTTTACATTTTGGGGTGGAACATGATTACAACTTACAATGATTTACATAAACTACACAATACAAATCCACTTTACAATTTGTGAGCAATTTGAGCTTTATGTTTGAGTGCTAGGTGTGTTAACTACTTATTTGCAATTACATGTACAATCATTAACTAACCAAGCCGACGGTTAACAATGATAGATCTATTGAGTCTGACAAACCCACCCAGATTGGGGTGATTGTTACCGACAACACAATTTTGCATGCTAGTTACAAAGGTTTGATTGTACTCTTGGTTATACAATAGTAACTCCCCATAAACGTCTTATTAATCATGACTTGTATGGATTTGTTTACACATAACGCTTTGATGCTATTTAGAGTCAAAACCTGTGTATGCTCACCAACTTTTTAGTTGACCTCGTTTTCATCATGTTTCAGGTACAAAAGTTTGAGTTGATCAAGTTGCTACACTTAGGTTGCGGACTTAGTTAATTGAATCAGATAAATTTGTTATGTATTTCATGAATTCTTGTATTGTATGAATTTGGTGCTATAAATGAAATGCAACGTTTTAATATATTTAACTTTAGTCAACCATGTGCTCATGAACAGTCTAAATGTCCCGCCCCGACGTTTCCGCCGTTGGTTGAGGTGTGACAATATTGAAGTTTGATGACAATGTTGATGAAACCACAATCAAAAAAGACGAAATCTTGTACGAAAGCATCGCGAATCAAGTGGAAACCGGAGGAAGTTCCAACAACCTTGGAGAAGTTGTCGAAGAGGAGATCGTCGAGTTAGAGTTCGAAAAGGTGAAACCGAAGCTTGCAACACATTCTATGCATTGTCCCAACTGCAAGTCGGAAATCACAAAGGTTATACTTCGTCGAAAAGTGCTTTCTTATCGATCGAACGAGCAACCAGTTGATCCGGTCGAGCCAGAACCCGAACAAAGAGATCTTGTTGGATGTTTTTCATGTTTAAGTTTGTTCACTTGCTCAGGTAAAGGTAAAACAATATTGTTACATTTGACTTTTGAGGTCAAACATATGACTTGCACCAACTGGTGGGATCTAACTTCCATTTTCTTAAAACAGAAAACGGGTGTTTTAACCCGTTTGACATTTTTCGAAGATCAGAAACGAGTACTGATCATGCATCTTCTTCATCTGGTGAACATAAGATGAAGGCTGTTGTTCGTGAAAATGGTAATATATTCTTCCATTTATTCGCTACTTTGGGTGTTAGCGACGGCTAATAAACCATCGCTATGCAACAAAATGCGCTAGTCGCTATTCAGTACAAAAAAGACGTCGGTAAATCCATCGTTATTTGGTAAAACAACTGTAAAGTAAAGTGTCATTATTTTTCCAAAATCCCGTCGTAATACTTGGTCAAAAAAATCTGTCGCTAAATATGCGTCGATGATTCAACAACGGTTTGTTCAGTCACAAAACTTTTGGAGCATCTCCAGTAGAAGGTTTTAAGGTAGTTTTGAGGAGAGAATGCGTTTTTGAAAGAATTGTCACAGAGACTAATTCCGTCACAAAAGGTAAGGTGTTCAATATCTAAAATATAAATATGGCATTAGCAAAAGTGAAAGTTAGGGCAAGCATCCAAATTACCGGTATAGATTATTATCGACAAGTGGGTAAAATAGTTTAAACTATTAAAATCCAATTTGACAAAATATAGATAACCTATATATACAATCAAACAAGCTCTATGTAGTAGCTAAAAATTTTCTTTCAAAAATAATAAATAACAATCAGTTTAAAAAATTAATTAATTTGCAGTCACTTTCCAATTACTTTCTTCAGATCTTCCTGGGTCTTCCAATGCTACAGGAGATGATGATGATGCCATGATCACTATTGAGAATGAACCGGGTAACAACTAAAAACCGAATCATACAAAGAACTCAAAGCGCGTGTATATGTTGTTTTTCATGTGATCGCTGGTATTTGTAATGCAGAAGCCATAGTTGTCGTTGCACGATCTAGAGGAAGATCATGGCTCGGTTACGAGGGTGTTCTTGTAGAGATAATAAAGAGTATTGTTTATGGAGGTTTAATGGAGGTGATTGCAAGCTTAAGTGTTGTAGCTTCTGCTGCTGCTTCAGATGCCGCTACATGTAAGTTTTGATAGATTTGCTTCATACCATAGTTGTCAATAGCGAATAGCGGTAAAAAGCGACAAGCAACCTATACGCTACGTAGCGAATAGCGGGCGTTATTTCACGTTTAGCGATACACTGCTAGAAATTTTTAGAAATATTTTATATTCAAATATTGTAGGATTTGTAGCAATTATAATCAATAACCATCTAAATCTTCATATATTAGGGTTATTAGCAACCCTATTTATATTATTCAAGTAAAAAACTGGTTAAAAACATAAAAAAAATTAAAAAAAGGGAATATTCGCTATTTGGTCGCTATTTGGAAATAGCGGAAGTCTGTCGATTCGCTATGTAGCGCGCTATAGCGCGCGCTACAAGCGCTATTGACAACTATGCTTCATACAACACGTTTTTTTTGTAACCATGAGAACCCGTTACAGAAAAACTCACAGGACCCTATTAATACTCTGCTAACCAGCGGGATCAGGTAAATCACAGCTTGCACTGTGCAGATAGCCTTCAAGAGGTTATGGCAGTTAAACTAGTGGAAAGCATGATTCAAAACTAAGACCTAGAGAGGAATCAAACGCTTACCACTATGCCACCCCTTGAAGGTTAACACGTGTTATTGGTTCAAGTGGCAAAAAGGACGGGTTGATCCGGTTGGATACTGGTTAGGGTCAAAACAGATATATTACTAGGCTGGGTAACTCGTATGGTCCATAGGACATTGATGAATGTTTCAGGTCTTCTTTGGTTGATTTACTGGCAATAATATCATATCCTAACAAGAAAAAAATATTTTAATTTGGTATAGTGAGCGTTGTATCTTTGGCACTTGCAAGTCTAATCGGTGGGGTCTTCGTCATCGGACACAATGTAAGTAAAACTCTAGTGTTTAAACATCTTATGTAACTTTAAAACGACATGTTTAATAATGAAAACCATATCCTCAGCTTTGGGACCTTAGAGACGATTGTTACAAGGATAGCTCGAGTCAAGAAACAAACAAAGCAGCTACTGATAAGTACAAAGAGCTACTGGGACAAGTAAACTATTTCCCACTACACGTGTTTTTTGCAATCCTATCTTTCCTAATGTTCGGGATGGTCCCATCGGTTGCATATGGGTACTCATGTCATGAGACCAACGATAAGGACTTTACACTCGTGGTGACTGCAACAGCGTCGCTTCTATGTGTCTTGTTATTGGCAATACTCAAGGCTTACATCAATAAGTGCACGGTTTTTGAGTACTTTAAGACAGTGGTATACTACATTATCACTGCAGTATTGGTGTCGGGTGTGTCTTATGTTGTCGGGAATCTGGTTGCGTGGTTGATTGAGGAACTTGGATGGTTTAACACCAGTTCAGGCGGCGGGATGCCCTGCCTCCCCCGTGCCACCAACCCGTATCTAGAAACTTTCTGATGTTCAAGATCAAAGAACAATATTATTTGAGTTTGTTTTCAACTGTCATATGAGTGTCTTTGATGGATTTGGGCCTAAATTGGGCTCTTTTGGGTCAAATCTGGTTGGTGTTGTAAAATTCTGGGCATGTTTAAATTATCAAACTCTTAAACGTTGATTCTTGATTTGGATTCATACAAAACCAAAAATCATGAATTTTGTGAATGGTCTATAAATTAAACTGCACACTTAGGCCCTGTGAAAGTAGTTACATTATAAAGATTTCCATCATACTCAAAAATGAAACACATACATACCTCAAAAACGAAGCTAAAACGTCCATTTTGGAGACGAACGGGTAGCATTCGGTCTCTGCTTGTTTGGCAGCCGCTCAGAGTTATTCTGTTTTTTCATGATTGAAGACATGGTGGGGCTATAATAGTCATTACTCCTTTGAGAAGCTGTACCTTGTGAATAACCGTATGTACCTCTTCGTGCAATCGGGTTCCTCTGGACCGAACCCGGCCCCCATCTATTATAATTTACACAGCTCTGGCTCCTCCCTACCTGCTGGTGATGAAACGGGCGTTCTTTTGGGCTCGGGTAATTATGGCTCTCGGCGGTTTCTGCAGAGTACATTGTGGTTTGTCCTTCACTGGAATACCCATTTTGCTCATGGGCTAACTCAACCGGGGATGCACATGACTGAACCTCGCTGTGGGCCCCGTTCCCAGAACCCGGTGAAACAATCTCAGCATCGGCTATTGGGTTTGACTTTTCTTTACTCGAAGCAATTTCTTTCTTTCCCATGGTTGTCCTAGGAGGGAAGTTGATATCCAAGAGTTGAATTGGGGTTTTTTCGGTTTTTCTAAACGGGCTGGAGGTCAATTTTGGTGAATTGTAAATCTCGGGAGTTGGGATCCCCTGTACACGAGTAGCACTGGTAAGATGTTGATCAACGGGTGGCGTTTCATCTTGGGAAGAACTAGACCCTGGTTGCTCCTCGTTTTCATTTTCAGTCACTTTAAAAACCTGTCTTCTAGTGAACGAAGAACACGAGTGTTCGCTTTTTTGGCCCGTGGACATTAACCTAATAATCGGTAGTTTCGGTTTATTTATGAAATCATCAAGATTTCCTTCCCAATGCTGATTTAACCAATCATAAATTATATAAATCGGGATGCCAAATTGCATTACAGAATTCTTTTCAATAGATGAAGTAGAAGATGATGTTGAGGATGATTTTGTGGTTGGTGATGTGGCTAGCTTCATAGGGTCACAGACCATGAACGAAAGATTACCATGTATATCAAAACCGGCTGAACCAGGGCTCCAGGTTAGACCATCAGGTCTAACTTTTATGAGGTTGTCTGTGGCTATAACCACCTTTCCTTCACCAACTGTTAGCTCGTTTTTCTTTGTATAACCTAAAAGGTATACCATACGACCAAGGTCTAGATTTGGTTTAGAACATGTTTTCAAATAGTGAGACGGTTGACCAGAGACATTTGAGTCTGCATCCATGACATCTAACCCCACTATGGTTAGATCAAGGACTGAGCTAGTAATGAAGAACCTGTTCATGAACAGTATTCAAATATAATTTAGCCAACATATCAACAGTATTAAATACTTGATAAGGAGTTCATCCAAGAGTTGGCAAACTCTTATCTGGACCAGTTGGATAAAGGTGGATAAAGAGATACAAGCTAGAAAGGGCCAAACTTCAAACGAACATAATTGGGCTAGGAATGGAATCACGGGGCCATAACCAGTGGACGGAAAGGTTTCAACGAGCCGGATCATGTGGCAAACCGCCAGACCCAAATTCTCTCATCAAAGGCCCCGACTTCGTCAATCAAAGATTTTCCCCAATTTGAGCCGTTTTCAATCATTTCTTTTTTTTAGTCTAATGCGTGTAAATCAACGAATAGCATGTCTTACGAGTCTATCAATAGTTTTTAATTTCAATAATTTCCAATTCATTTGTAATTTCGAAAATTTGGCAAAGCTGCCAAATTTAGAACCTCCCTATAAAAGCGCACTTCCCTGTAATGGTTTAGGGATTCAGTTTTATATCAATTTCTTTTGAGAATATTTCTCTGTTATTATCTTTACTTCCGCTCTACATCAATAATCCAGCAAGACGTTTAACCCATTAGAAATTGAATACAAAAAGAACACCTTCCTTTAAAAGATCTACACTTTGACTTACTTTGACGTCAAAATGCCTGTTCTTCATAACAAAATATGATCTGGACATGCTACAAATTTTAACACCAATTATGTCTGTAATGCGTTCTTTTAAGCTCAATCTACTTGCATTACAAAAATTCTCCTTAAAATGTTCGGATTTCAACTTAATAAGTTCAAATTGAGCTTTTAATCAGGTAAAGTAGAAAAAACTATAAAATTGAAATCTAGGGCAGAAGCTTATATCAAAATTGAACTAAATTCAAAATTCTACTCCCTAGGGTTTATCAAATTAAAATCTATCACTCAGGCCTACAATTACTAGCGTCAAATTCAATCAAATAGCATATACGCAAACAAAAACACATCAATTGATCGAAGTTGTTATGCGTACCTGTGAGGAAAGAGGGAGGCGCGGGCACCGTTTTGGAGCTGGATCTCGGCGGCCTCCGCGGCGGCTACGGAGGGGAGGATAGCGTGAGTTGTAAGAAGAAGGTTCCTATGGATGAGAAACCCGGTGCCGGTGGAAATTCGAGCCATGGAAGGACCTTTGCCGGAAAATATGGCGGATTTGGTTTTCTCCGACTTACCTACGCCGTTACAGAAACACCAGGACTCGCCTAACACTCCCATCGCCGTTGATTGTCGGTTCAAATTTGATATAACTGTTCAGATCCAGTAATGCAAGGAAGACATTGTGGTGGTAAAGCTGGTGGTGGTTAGCGATGGTCGGAAACGGTAGAAGTTTGTGATTTGTGCGTGAAACGAGAAGGATGAGAGGGTAGAGAAAACCTGCGACTTGCTAGTGTTTATCGATGACAGCTCTGGTTTGAAAAAGGTAAATTATAGGCGCTCTTTCCAAAATCAAAAATTAATTAAATACGTTAATTAAATAACGTTTAAAAATAAAACCATTGTCAAGGATGAAATACATATCCTTTTTCCTCCTTTTTACTTGTCTTATCTATTCCCTGAAATTCTTTTATCATATCATCTCACTCTTTCAGTATTAGAAAGAGCACGGTATTCTGTTCGAGTATTGGACTGATTCATTGTTCGTTGCTTCTTGGAACTCCAACTGATGAAACTAGGGCAAAAAAGACATATTAGCTTGTGGTAGATCAGCGATCATCAGGACAGTCGGACAAGGATGCATTGGCTTAGGCATGAATGGTAGAATCGGAAGATCGGTGAAGAGTGAGACCATGAGTAATAGTACCCTTGAGATACCGAATGATACGTTTAACGGCTAACTAATGAGTGATGACGATCAGTTTGGGTGCTAAATAAATTGAGAAACTTTACTAACGACATAAGTGATTTAAGGGTGAGTCATAGTAAGACATTGAAGAGCACCCACTGTGCTACGATATGACCACGAACCGTCAAGAGAATCCTAGAGTGACAATATTGGAGAATATATTAGAAAAGATGTCTTCAATTCCCAAGAAACAACTTAAAGATCCTTCATAGCAAAGTGAGAATGAAGATGAGCAATCAGGTTGTCAACGAAGTTGGGTAAGTTGCTTGTACTAACCGGTATATTTGGGTATTCCTGCTGTTGGTACCGAATTTGTAAGCAACCAACTGAATTCAGTATCATGTGATTCAACATGTCAGCTTATTTCTAAAGTTTGGAAAAAGATGGAAGATCATGGTTTGAGCCCAAATGAGTTTGCTTATAATGAATTGATTGATGCGTTGGTGGAAAAGGGTATGATTGATATGGCTAGGATATACGACGAAGTGATGTTGGCGAACAGTCTCTCGGCTAAGGTGAGACCATAGCTAGTGAAGGGAGAATGTGATGATTGATGAGCCATTACATTATTACAAGCTTGAAAGAACATGTATGTATGCCTACTGTCTATATAAGGCTCGAAAGCTGAACAAGAATTCAATGTCTTACCTACTGTCTCAAACTTTAAATTGCTTATGATACGGAAGATTATTGTTTTAAAAGATTGAATTGTTTTACCTTATTTGATTAAAAAAAACCCACTGTTGAATGTTGATAAAAAGAAATCCATTGTTGGAGCTTGGAAACTAGAAGATTGAATTTCTTTTGTTTAAGGCTCTAAGTAAACAAGATTCTTGTATAAATTGTCCAATGGGTTTGTTATGTGTGATAGTGAGTTTCTTTTGTTTCATGATTACAAATGAATTTGATACTATTTTAGGGACATTTTTAAATTTTAGCCAAAAAAAAAGGAAAGCATCAAAGCAGTGAGTACCGAAAAACCGGAACCGAACCGATAGACTCTGTTTAGTATTCACTACCCACTCATCCTCAAATTCAGTATCGGTATTTTTGATACCGGTACCGATACAGTACCTATATTATCCCTAATCAACATTGACAAAAATATAGCACGTCACAAAGTTGTGATGATAAACAAATAAAGAAGTGTGAGAAATGCATTATAGGATACCAAAACTCTGAAGAGTGTATGAGAGTGTAGAAAATCATGCACGAGGTGCGGGTTTAAGAACATAGATTGCCTTTTTAAGGAAGCACACATGATGAGGGCGAGTCAAATCAAGAAAACATAGTGGTTGAGACATGTACACCGGGGGAGATCACCATTAAGAAAAACATTAATAACACCGATTTGTCAAATGTCCCAACCACGTGAGATGGTAATAGAGAAAATCAATCTAATGGTTGTGGGTTTAACCAGTAGACTAAAAGTATCAGTATAATGTATGCGCTCTGTCTGATGAAATCCCTTGACAACCAGTCTTGCTTTGTAACAACTTATGGAACCATCATCGTGATGTTTAATTTGGTATACCCATTTACAATCAACAATATTATTTATAAAACAAAATAAAAAAAAGGTAATATGTTAATCTCGTAATTGTGCAATATTAAAATCATATGTGAAACTTGAGTGACTAAAATGAGATAAAAAAAATTAAGTGACTAAAATAGAACAGACAAAAAACGTGAGTAATTAAAACGAGACAAAAAAAAGTTTAAATGACTTAAATAAAACAAATGAAAAACTTTATTATTACGTAAACATACAAAAATTCTATCAATAGTCTTGTGGATGAGGAATAATTAACACTTTGAATACAAGTCTAACCCGGAAACCCCCCTTTCTCCCTTTTAAATCTCAAGGCTACAACCCCGTGACCTCCCTATCTCTACAAAATTAGGGTTTTAGAACGCCGCACTCGTTAATCCAAAACGTACCAATTTCCATCGTTGGAGGCGACAATGATCTACGACGTCAACTCTCCATTGTTCCGTTCCTTCCTCAGCCAGAAGGGAGGCTCATCTGATAAGAGGTACGTTTCGTTTCATTGATTTTGATCTAGGGTTTGTATGTTGCAGTGTTTGTTGTTGACGTTCGTCGGTTGGTGTATTTGCTATTCGATACATATCGATTGTTGTTAAATGATTTTGATAAATAAGGACTGTTAGATGTTTGGTCAATTGCTAGCAGTGTGTAATTGGTGATTGCTTTGACCGGGTGATAGGTGTATGATTCAATGAAAGACATGCTTTAGGGCTGAACATGTGTTTCAGAATTTGTGAAGTGAATGGTTCTAGGGACTTAGTTAGGTATAGAATTATCATGATATGCTCTGTGCACTGATTTTCTGTTTGATTTACATTGAGATAAAGAAAAGAATCATTGAAACAGAAAGTCAACAAGTCAATGTTTTCACAGATGCATGAATCTAATGTTCTAGTGTTATGCCATTTCATATCTTTTCTTACAGGTTATTTATCAGTTGGTTGCTTTTTTTTTTTTCTAGCTTTCTAACCTCTTTTCAAACTTATAATTATAGTAAATTTGTGATTAGGATTACGCTAATGCGACATCTTCTCGATGCTAAGAGAATGAATCAACAAAGTTCTTTCTTTTGTGATACTTGTCTTCCACCACTTTGAAGTACATTCTAACCAACGTTGAACTCTAGTTAGCTTTCTATAAGCTTCTATAAACATCAATAATGATGCGACTATTACTTAAATAATTGAAAACTTTGCACGTCTTATTTACTTTTCGGAGAAAACCGACAGTTAGATTGATTTATGGTTGTTTGATTTAGGTTTTGAGGGAATATGCTTTATATGTGTATAATGATTTATTCACAGTTATTCAGGGATTTGTCATTGTTGTCGTTTAGTAGTTTTACATTCTCTCTTTTGCATATATATTTGAACTTGTTATGGTTCATTTAATATTTTGTTACTGTTAACTGCACTAAAATGTAAAGAACTTGATACAATCTTTAATTGTGTGTGGCATACTAAAGTCATTATCTTTAAATGTACCAAGCCTATAAAGTTTGCCATCTTATGTGCCTGGTGAATTGAACAAAGGGTAACTGGTCATTTGGTTCAAGTTACCAGTTCCACATCAGCAAGTGACCTGTTTTAGGTCTCCCATTACATAAAACGGTAAATGTATCAAGTTTGGTATTATCCTTTGGGATAGAGGTAAGGCTTGACCTCTTCTCATCCTCTTGAGACCCTACTGTTGTATTGGGATTTTTGCTAAGTACGTTTGTTTATCAAGTTCGGTACATTTAATAATTTTAGTACCCCACACACAATTACAATGCATGTCAAGTTTGATACGTTTTGTTGTAGTAAACCTTTGTATTATTACTTTTGTGCCTGACTTGCTGTTAACTTTTACAGGAAAACTGAGGAGCAAAGGCCAAAGGAGCACAAGCCGAAAGCTAATGAGAACAAACCTGTGATGAACGAGTAGTGATCTTTTCAACTAGACACATGTAAGGCGTAAGTTTTTTTTTTATTTTTTTATTTGCATTTCACTCATCCAGAATGATTCAACTGTTATTCCGATGTTATGAAGCCATTATCATCATTTGACTCTTGTTCTATCGACTATCTTTATGTACCCTTGGGTAACTTTTTTAAAAGTATCACGTTTGTTCGATAAAATGGTTTGTGGATGGTTCCTATGGTTGATATGTTTAACAATGCACACATTTTTAATTGCAATATAACCATTGTTTTTGTGGTACTGTTGAGACAACACCACAGTATGCAATCATTATATTTGGAAAATTTGTCAATGGCATGTTCATGCAAATTGTTTTTATTTTTTTAGAGTAATGTTCCACTTGCTTTTTATGAAATTCTGATTGCCAATCAGCATTATGTTGGGCTTTTTTTATTGATGAAGTGATGAGAAAGTGGTCAACATTTTTGCAATGAAAAAAGATCAAGGTTTTTAATTATTGCTCTTTTTAATAATTGTGGTGGATTGGTCTAATATCGATAAAGGTGTTAAAAAAACCTGTTCCTAAACCAGAACCGGCAAATTGGTCAAACCGGAACTTGTATTGAAGGGGGTTTGGGAAGAACCAGTTAAGGTTGAACCTCAAATGTCGGTTTGTAATTGATATGTAAACTGCCATGGTAGAACCGGTTTTAAAACTGTTTAACTCGAACTGGTTAAAGAACCGGATCTAAACTCAACCAATCATTTCCCTCTCTAGAAACAGGTTCTTAACCTGAAAACCGGTTTGTACACTTCTTGTTATACACTTATACCAGTAACTATCTAAATATGTGGCATTATTTTTAAAAATTTCATGTCATCTTCTCCTGCCATCCACCCTTTCTAGTCGTCCCAACCAACCACCATTGGTGGAACTTGAATAGTTAAATTGAGAGGCCGAAAATAATACACATAAAAAAATCAACTTTTTAGTGGATCTGTAGAACATATTTGGGCTTTTGGTCTGGATTATTATGGACCCAAACACTATAACTTATACGAATAAAACCCAGTGAGCTGAAATCAATACTTCTGAGCAAAAATGTGAGGAAATAACTAATATATTTGTAGAACATATTTAGGCTTTTGATCGAGATTAGTAGGGCTCCAATAGTGCAACAAATATGAAATAAGTCTAGTTAGTCGAAATCAATACTTTTAAGCAAAAAGTTATGAGTCTGGCCCCTATTATGTTCTTCCCTGCCAGCCGCACTCACCCCTTGCTTTAAATCATTGTCAAGTCGTCAACTCTCACATACCTTTAGCCTACGTCGACAAATTTATCTTACATTTTTCCTTCGAGTTCAAACTTATCTTAGATTAAAACCGATTCATCCATTGACCAAAAGATTAGGTGTTCATAGTTAGGGGTGTAAACGAGCCGAACTTGACTAGGCTCGAGCTCATTTATTATTTATTAATTAATTTATATATATTTTTTTATATTAATTATAATTTTTATATGTAACATAATTTATAATATTTAGTTATTTTCATTATAATTTTATATATACTAGTTATTATAATATAATATAAATATTATTATAAAATATAAATATTTATTTAATATATTAAATAAAAATGTCATAAGTAATATGCTCGAGCTTTATAAGTGAAGTTCAGACTTGTTTATTAAACAAACTTAATTTTAGGTTTGAACTCGTTTAAACTAGACTTGCTTCGAACTTTTAGCGAGACGATTATTATTATAATAATGAATAACTTTATCTGTAATGTGTCGACTTCTGCTGAAATCCAGATTTTTGTTTCCCTCATCACCCTCATATTAACTAACTCTTTCTTTAATTAAATAATAATGATTTTAAATAACTAAATATTTAAAAATTATTATAATATTTTATTAAAACTTACTAAATTATAAAAATATTTCAGTTATATTTTATCTTAAATTATAACTTTATAATTCTCAAATATTCATCATTTGTTATTTATAATTTTTAAAATCTTTATTTTTTTATAAATTTTAAATCTTCATTATTTCTTATATCAGTGGGTGATGACATCCAACATACAAAAATCTTTATAAAAACTATTGGTTTTCAACAAACTAAATTTATTCAAGTCGTGTAATACATGAGTTTTTAACTTATTTGATAGTAAAAGTATTAAAAGAGATACATGTATCATCTAAAAGACAAACTGAGAGCAAATTGTCATTATATGACACATCAAGTTGTCATTCTATGGCCCTAACCTTATTGATAAATAACAAGATATCTTAAACTATCAAAATCTATTGTTAAACGCTATAATTTGTGTGTTTGTAAACCCGCAATTTCTTTTAAACTAATATTGAGTTACTTTATAAACCCATCAATTCAAGATATTATTATTTCCTGTGCTCATAATACATTTTACATAATTTAAAAGATAAAAATAATATGAATACCAATGATTCACATAAGATCAATGTGTTAAATCATACTTCTATTAGTTATAATCTTTTACACCCTAATTATTTTGGTTAGTAGAGTATTGACGGAGTGTAACGAGTTTTCTGATAACATGTTCTCACAACTAGAAATACACGCTAATTATTTATATAAATTAGTAATGAACAAAGTTCTTGTGTGTATTTGATGTGGTAAGATCTAAAGAAATACAAAAAAGAAATTATGACCATATTCATTGACCAAGGACAATATAGTAAAAACAGGACTGTCCTTTGACAAATGCCAGACAGGGGACCTTCCAAAACATGGATGATAATCATGATTTTGAGAGGCTTCGAATGGGTCAAAGATTGAAAATGAAATGCAAAAAAGTTTAAAGATTTGAGTAAATGGTAAAAGAACCACGTGAACTCACAATCAATGAAAAAAGTAAAAAAAAAAAAGATAAGGGGGTAAAAAGGGAAAGTGGGTCAAAGATTGATGATGAATCTGCAAAAAAAGAAGATTGAAGTAAATGTAAATCAAGAATCATGGAATTTACATAAATACCCCTGAACTAATAAACGCACAATGTAAAAGAGGGTGTAACAAGAGAGTAGATTGGACCCTTTTTAGGGTTGAAAAAGTAGCAAAATATAACAAATGCACTTGATGAATCATGAGTGGTTTTTCCATGTGAAGGCCTTTAGTTTTGCCTTTTACCTTGAACTCCCTCAATCACCTCTTCTCTTTCTGTTGCAATATCCCCTCATTTATTCACTTTCCAACTTTGCCTTGTAATAATTGAGGTTGTTATGAGGTCACTATTCTCCTTTTTCTTTCTGTTTTTTTATCTACACAACCAGTTTAAAGCGATTAAAGATGAAATCAGACAATAACCGACTAATTAGCATGATCCTCGACAATTAACTTTACAAAAGTGTTATGATTGTTTATAACAAATCGAACAATTCTACGTTGGTTGTAAGAGATGTGAATTCGCCTCCTACCACATCCGAGAATCAACAAACTCGACCCACCTTGTTTACGAAATTGATGGCCTTCGTTTTCATCCATTAACTCAATTATTTTTAACAAATGTTTTAACTATTTAGTAATTTTTATTACGCAAGTAACAACTTTCATCACAAGGGAGTGTTTAACTCATTACATGGCGCGTCAAGCATTGCGCGTCAAAATTGTGTAATTTAATTAGCTAACTATCATTACCTTTAAAATTCATGCATGTACATATGTCACATCTAGAATTTTTATTACGAACTTTTCAGAAAAGTATCTTTTATGATATGCACCACAAAACAAAATTAATGGGCACATTGTAAAATAAAATTAAGGGTAATGGTATACTCATAAAATAAAATGAAATATCAAAACCCTGTTTTGACTTAATTAAGTGAAAATAAGAAAAACAGTTAGGTATTTCATTATTTTGATTTTTTTATATGAGACGTTGATTAAATATTTGGTTAAGAAGTTATTTTTTCGTATTTAGTTTGTTTCTTAATGTTAGTTTTATTACTTATTTGATTAAGTAATTTAAAATGATTATTAAAGTTAAATAGACTTTGTTAATCATACGGTCGGAAAAAATGTATAGTTTCTTGTTTATTTGACCCAACCCAACTTTTACACCCTAAAAGAATATTCTTGAATCCATCACTAAACCGGACCTATATATACTGTTTATTTTATAAAGGAAGAGTAAGAAAAGCATATAATCAGCATAGAAGAAGGATCTAAGACATTATTATGGGTAAATTTCTTCTTCTTGTAAACCATGATTACTAGAAGATATCATTTAAGGACATTTTAGTCTAATTACAATCCTAAAAAGGGACCATATGATTATTGCATGTCAAAAACAATAATCATATTTGATAAAATACTTTCCATACTTCCTAAAAATAATGTAATACCAATAGAAAAAAATATAGTTAAAAAGACAATGGAATGGATAGATATCTAAACACCATATAGCTTTTTCTTATAATATATCTATAAAATCCAAAAACGTCATACTCATAACTTTACCAAATTTGTTTAATATACATATTTAAATTAATATAACATTTACTAATTTCTAAAATCTTATTTTCCAACCAAAGTTGTCCTAATATATAATGAATGACCAAAAAATAATCTTAGAAGGTGGTTACTCAAATTAATCTAATATACCAAATTCCAAAATAATATTTTTTTTCTTTATTTTTATTATTATTATTATTATTAATTTTATGAATACTAATCCGTTTAAAAAAATTCACGGGTCCAACAATATTCTAATAACCGAATAGTATAACTGTTCAAAAAGCTCATTTTTCGCTCGAAATTCGTTCAAAAAAAGCTCGATTGTAAACGAACTTAGCCGAGTTAAGATCGAGCCAGGGTTGGCTCGACTCGTGGCTCAGCTCGTAAGCTCGTCTAAACACTATTGTATATATATTTACTTTTTTTGAACACCGATTTTATTTTTTATGTTTTTCTTTGTCCTGAACAAGGTTAGACTTTACAACAACTTGGTTGTGACACTTCATTTTTACCAATAGCACTAACCCTCACCCATATATGTATATTTACTTATTTATTTTTTATTGATTGTCTAAAAAAATTCATCAGCTAAGCACTAACACTCCTAAATCCTAAATTTCTAATACTGTTTTTATATGTCCAAAAAAAAATATAAAACAAAAAAAATAACTTTTTTTTAGATTTTGAGCTAACTCAAAATTTTCAATAGTCGAACTTAAGTCCTATCAAGCTCGACTCGTCTCGTTTACAACCCCACCAAATAGTATTTTTTAACACTCAATGCAACTATATGAATATATTAGTAGTCATAAGAGATTAAAAACTCACTAAAAATATTAAGAAAGCTTATATTTTATAAACCTCCTAAAAAATATTAAAAAATTAACACTTTTCCAATTAAAAAATTAGAAAAAAATCGCTCAAATCCTCCTCCCTTTATTCACGCCGCATTCACTTCAGTCTCCACACTAAACCTCAAGTCCTCTAGTCGTCTTCTCCATCTTCCACCATTTTCTATAATTTCCGCCATTATTGTCGCTCCCCCTGACCATAAGAACCAGCAATGGCGAATGACCTGTGCTTCTCTTCCACTTGCAAACTCAACAACTCATTCATTCCAACTGTATTCTTCTACGATTTATCCTTCCTCTGTTCCTTCATCGTCTCTCACCCTCTCTACTTCTCGTACTTCATCTTCTTCTCTCCATATCTGTTCAAATTCATCTTCTTCATCTCACCTCTGTTTCTTACCACCTCGCTTCTCCTCATCCTCTCCGTCATCGCCACCACTTTCCCTCAGTCGAAGCTCGGATTTATCCAAACAATGGTGGACAAACTCCGATCGAAGTTGAACGACGTTGATGAAGATGACGAGTTCCGTGATTTTGAGGATTATGAGATTTACAAAATCGTGTTTCATGATCCGCCGTTGATGACAGTCGGTGATGGAGAGGAGAAACACGGGTCGATGACGGAGAATGCGGTTGCCGTTGAGGTTAGGGTTACGGTTTCTAAATCGGAAGAGGAGAAAAGCTTAGAGAGACTGTTTGAAGAATTGGATCGATTTGATGATTCTACTGCGGCGACTGAAGAAGCTGCCGGGGAATTATGTAAATCGGAGCTCGCGGCGGCAGCGATTTCTGGTGAAGACTGGAAAACCGATGAAAATTCGTTCTCCATGAAATTAAATCCATGGAGATTGGATTCTTCTAGTAGCTTCGAGAGCTGTGGATCGACGGAGATTGAGATGAAGGAGAACGAATGGAGATCATGTATGGAAGAAGCCGTCGGAGAATTACAGAAATTAGTGCCGGTGAAGTTATCATCTTCCGGTGAAGATCAGAAAACCGTACAAAATTCATTCTCCGCGAAATCAAATTCAACGGCGGTGATTGAGATGAAGAATAACGGAACAGGATCGCATGTTCGAGAAGCACTACAGAAATTCGAGCCGGCGGCTATATCAATTTCCGGCGAAGATCAGAAAACCTTTCAGATTTCATCCTCCGCGAAATCTAATCCAACGACGGCGTCACATGTTCGAGAAGTAGTTCGAAAATTAGAGCCGGCACCAACGCCGGCGATATCAACTTCCGGCGAAGATCACAAATCCGTTCAAAGCTCATTCTGCCAGAAATCAGACTCATGGAGACTGGATACTTCTAACAGCTTCGGAAGCTACGGATCAATGAGGAAGGATAAGGAGTGGAAGCGCACGTTAGCATGCAAGCTGTTTGAAGAAAGGAACAATTCTTCAGGAGGTGAAGAAGGCATGGATTCACTTTGGGAGGCGTATGAAGACGATAATTCGAGCAAAAAAACGAAGAACCGAAAGGACTCCATGAATAACCAGAAGAAGACAATGATCAAGAGCAAGAAGAAGAGTGAATTCAAGTTCTTTGATGATGGTGAAGAAGAAGATGATGATGAGGATGAGTTCATGAGCAATGGGCAGTTGTGTTGCTTGAAGGCATTGAAGTTGTCAACAGGGAAGATGAATTTGGGGATGGGGAAGCCAAATCTTGTGAAGATTTCAAAGGCTATCAAAGGCTTTGGTTGGTTGCATCATGTTGGTAGCAAACATGGTAAAAAAAATTAATTTCTGTTTGTTCATACATTTTTGTTCTTGATTTGTTTTGCTATTTTGTTCTTTTGATCTATTTTTTATTTTTGTTCTTTCTAATGTTTTTGGTAAGTTCATGTTTTAGATATGTATATAAATTACTTTATTCAAACATATAAATCTTGTGTTGTTTTAAAATATAAAATATTGTATTCAAGCATAAAAAGTTACCATTTAAAAATACTATGGATAAATACAGATAAAATTATAAAAACACAAAAATATATCATGTCTTGTCGTTTATCATTCGACCGGTTGGCCTACTTTATAACATGCCGACTTACTTTGCGAACATAATGTTGTACCTACTATTATCTTCTATTTCATACACGTGAACATGTGAATGCGTAAACATATATACGTAAAGATAAAGTATACATTACACGTAAAAAATGTCGCTCACAAATTTATTAACCTTTCATTGTAAATCTCATTTTTTAGTATAAAATAACAATCATAAAGCATTTTTATTCATTATATATGATAAACTACAAAGCGTAAATATTACATATCCATGATGTAGAAAAAAAAAGTAGAAATAGTTAATAAAGATAACTTGTGAAAGGTTTTCTTATAGAATGAGAAGTGTCGGTAAGATATGAAGACAACGACCAATTTGTAACGAATGCTATGCAATGATGTTTGTCTCTTATGAGCATGCCTCTGTTGGATGCGTATTTTTGTGGGATAATACATGTGTTGTCCATTTAGATAAGACACCTTTTTCATCATTGCAATCATATTGTCAAACTTTTTGTAAATACTGTTTAGTGTTTACTATTTTCTGCCCCTAAAAATGTTTTTGTTTAAAGTTTATCAATAACTATTCTTTTAACTTTAATATACTTTGGATATTTTCCATCGTGAAATTCACATCATATTAATTAAACTATTTTGTGTATATATAAAATCAATAATCAAAGAAAATAAAAAGTGTTTTATAAAGAACAGGATGTTCTTTTTTATGTGAAAAACAAAGATGTATATTCGTTGTTTAAAGCTTTAAACAAATCAAACATATTTCTTTATATAAGGGTTGAACCTTCACAACATTTTAGCTTGTGATTGAAAGTTAGTAATTATAATTTTAAGCAGTAAAGTAAATATGTCAGTTAGTAGAAACTCTATCAAAGTTAACACTGCTCGCCCATTGCCACTGCTGACCAAGTTGCTATTGTTTATTAATTTGTCACCGACACTTAGTTGCCACTAATCATAGTTACCACTAATCATAGTTACCACTACTAGACTCCATTTGGGAGGTGCTCGAAACCCGCCAGGGGCCCGTGCCCCCTTGAACCCTCATGATCTAGGGCTTCGCTCCTTAGAAGCTTTGAAATTTCTTAGTGTCCGAGATTATAATAGTCTTAATCGAGTGTGTACTCCACACATCTTAACTCGTATCATTGTATATTCCAATTTCTCATATAGTTTTAAGTAATTCTAACTAAACTAAAATGACTATAATGATACTAAAATCACCAATACTACGTAATTATTTAAATAAAATTTTAATAATTAATACAATTGTTATAATGGCATACTTGAATTTTTCATAATCATAAAAGCTCATTACTGAAAAAACTAATGAGACATGTCAATACCATGTTAAAATTAATGGAAGCGGTATTTGAATTTGAGGTGAGGTCTGTGCATAAGAGAAATTAAACACTTACCACTATATCACTCCTCGTATCATTTAATTATTGTTATAATAACATAACAACATATTATTTTATCTTTTTATCTATTTTTTATTTTTTTTAATAGCCGTTGGTGGCAATCATGGCAATACTGCAATAGGAGCGGTAGGAATGATAACAAATATATAGAGATGATGAATCTCCAAAAATGTTGGAGGAAAATGATATAGAACATGAAACTGAAGATAAGAGTGGGAAACAATCCAATAGGACCTACAGTTAATAAAAAAAATGAAAATGATAAACAATAACATTTTAGTAAAGCTTAAGAAAGAACCCAATCGTGAAAGGATAATACCTTGTTGGTAAAAACCCATGCCATTAGCGGGCCTATGTTGAGGCCCATCAATTTTTTTATAAGATTTTTAAACACTGCTTTCAAAACTAACATGACCCGAAATGGAAACTGGTTTAGAAATGGTTTAAACTGTTGGTTTGAAATCGGTTCTAGTATTTTCAAGGGAACCGATTTAAGTGAATCGGTTTGTGCTGTTGGAAAAAAAATATAGCCATTTTTTTGAGTTTTTTGTGACTATTTTACCCCCATGTGTTAGTATAAATAAGTATTGAATGTTCTGGTTCAGTCACACTCTCAAAAAACGCTCTCAAAGTAACAACTTCCTCAAGTATTGGTGGTTCATCTAGTGAAATAACCGTTGTAAGGATTATACCAAAAACAATGAACCAATATATTTGGATACATTATAATTTATTTGAATTGTTAAACGGTTTACAACGAGTTCGATGCAAGTTGAGTGGTTTGTTTTTAAGGAAGGAATCAAACTTGAGTTTGAAAAATCTTGTTGAAAAATCATGCAACACGTTGAAAAAATTTATATGAAGGTCAAGCATCAATGTCAAACGAGAGGGAATTTGTAATTTTAATGCAAATATTATTCGAGAAAGAATGACAAAATTAGTGATTCACGAGAGTTTGCCGTTCAACCACCTCGACAACCCATATTTGACAAAGATGATTCAAGAAACGTGTAACAACCCATGTAATCCGTGCCAAAATATTGTCCACTTTGTTCCCGATGTGTTGCCCATCTAGGAACTCACGCTTTATTTTAATCGACGGATTGCTTGTCCATGCAAAACTCGTCCTACTAGAGAAGGTTTCGTTCTCCCTGTCAACCGATGTGGGATTTACATCTCCACCCCCTTAGGGAGCTCAGCGTCTTCGTTGACACACCAGTTCCTTTAGCGGTGGTTGAGATTCTTGTTTAACACGACTCATTTAAAACATATTTTACGCCTCCTCTAAGATGAACGCTTCTGTCTTCATAGTACAACAACTGGAACAACATGTATTGCCGAAGATGGCTCTCGCGCTCGAGGTATCACCGGATAAAAGGTGTTCTTGAATTATAGAAAAAAATGAGGATAAGTATCTGAATTAGAGAGTTCATCTCTCTAGTTATTCTGAACCAAAGCTTTAGAATTTATCTCGACTTTTATGCATATTCGTTCGACTTTTATGCATATTCGTTTTCCATTATTCTTCAAAAGGAACTCATTCGTTCATTTTTTAGTCATAAAAAAGAAACCCCATGTCTATTAATCTTTTAATTAATAAGACTTAATTGACAAACTAAATTGAAATTAAATGGTACAATCAAAAGTGCTTTTTTTTTTTTCATTCATGGCACGAGTTGGAACATTATAAATAAGATTAAAGGAAAGTGTTCTTTAACCGTAGAACATTCGGTGAAATTTTGACACATATTTTTTATATATTTTTATTTTCACCTATTATACTATATATAATATATGTTTTTAATCCGTTTCATTTTCTAATAATTTTGTTTTTCTTTAATAACTTTCGTTCGTTAACTTAAAAACAACGGAGTGCGCGTCTGTTCTTAGTTTTTTTGTCAACATTCCGATAATTTTTTTAAATGGAGTTGTATTCAAAATCGAGTTTTTTTTATTGGTATCGTTCCTATAGCGAGTACCGTTACCTATTATGAGTGATAATACCGTTGCGGTATTGGTATTATCGGAACCGGTTTCCATATTCGCTTTTATGATTTTCGACGATTCGGACCGGTAATAATATATTTTTTCTCTTTTAATTATTTTGTTTTATGTTTTTTTATTAACATTAATTTTACCGTTGCGCATACATTTTCTTTTAAGTTTTATTAACGATTGACTGAAACACGCCGCAGAATGTAGGTGTAACCACCTAGTTATATTTAATGTAACATACAAGATCCACTTCTCTACATCAGTGGAAACGTGCACATTAATGAAACCATGCACATCAATTGAACCCACCGAGGAGTGGACCGGAGCACATCCGTAGAAGCGTGTATATAAGTGAAATTTTGCACATCAGTGGAAGCCACTGAGCCGTGGATCCGAGCATATTAGTAGAAGCGTGTCTATAAGTGAAACCGAGCACATAAGTGAAACCCACTGTAGAAGCGTGTATATAAGTGAAACCGTGCACATAAGTGTTTCTTATTGGTCAGCTTATAACCTCTAGGTGTTTCTTATTGGTCAGCTTATAAAGGTCCCACGGATGTCGCCAAATGTTGCTACAAAACTTATCACCTAGAGGCGGAAGTCTTAAAGCAGTGCTGGATGGACAAGTTAAACTAAAACTTCTGGACTTGGGCTTGGAAGAACGGACAGGATCTCAGGGCCTTGAAAGGGTGATCTGCAAAATAAGAAACACCGTGAGCCTCGCCACGAGAAGAAGAGGGTTTCTCCTCGTGACCACCCTCCGGCGTGAGAATAAGTATGTGTGTAGTGGAAGGTAAAATAGAGAAAGAGAGAATAGCAAGGAGAGGTGAATTTGAGTATTGTGAATATGAGGATGTCCAAGTTCCCCTTCCCTTGGAGTTTGATGAGACTATTTATAGGGTCTCCCTGGTTAGAATATTTGGACTGCATATTTATTAGAGGTTATCTGCAGTCAAACATCATTCTCTGCTTCTGCTTATATGACCGTTATTTCCTCTTTTGTGTTAGGAGAGTTCAGGGTGTATTTAATTACCTTTGTCACTATAGTTGACTCGTGTTCAGGGTGCACAGGTTCCGTACTTGACAGCTCTTGTCTTGTTAGCTGACTTCCTTTTCTGTGTTACTGGTTCCTAACTGACTTCTTTCTATCATGGGTTCAGGTTTCCTAATTGGTGTTGTCTTTATAGTTGACTCTCATGCCCAATGAGATGTTATCCTGGTCATTTAGCATTATTTTCTAATATGAGATTATTTCCTTCGCAACTTCTCTAATATTTTCTAAGTGTAAGACCTGATCGCGCTTGACGACCAAGCACTCGTGAGCCCATGGGCCGTGACATGATGTGAGCCGCGACCGCTCGAAGCAGTTCGACCCCTCTTGAGCCGCGGCAGGCCTTTAGCCGCGGCTGGGGCGTCTTTTCCTGTTGTTTGGTCGTTTAATCCCCTTTAAGTTACAAATTAAGATTTTCGTGAAAACGAACTTGGTGGTATCTTCTTTACGAAAATCTAGTTAGATATTACGAATTTCGGATTGCATTTGGATGTGCCGTAGCTTGAGCCGCGGCAAGCCCTTAGCCGCGGCTGGGGCTTCTCTTCCTGTCCGGAGATCCGGTTCGTTTGGTTCTTATATAGGGTTTTGATATCTTAAACCCCTTCGTGTCCCCCCAATCCATTATTATGGTGTTCATACCATGATATTGGATTATTTTTCAACCTAAACGTGGTCAGGTGACTCGTCTGTCCAGTCGCTGCTAGATGACTTAAATTATTATTTATTTTTTTATTTATTTTTTTAGCTGAACTTGGTCAGCTAACTCGTCTGTCTAGTCACGGCCGGAAGACTTAGATTATTTTGGTCAGATGACTCGTCTGTCCAGTCACGGCGGGAAGACTTAGATTATTTTTCAGCTGAACTTGGTCAGCTGACTCGCCTGTCCAGTCGCAGCTGGAAGACTTGAATTATTTTTCAGCTGAACTTGGTCAGCTGACTCGTCTGTCCAGTCGCGGCTGGGAGACTTAGATTATTTTTCAGCTGAACTTGGTCAGCTGACTCGTCTGTCGAGTCGCGGCTGGAAGACTTAGATTATTTTTCAACCTGAACTTGGTCAGGTGACTCGTATTTCCAGTCGCGGCCGGAAGACTTAGATTATTTTTCAACCTAAACTTGGTCAAGTGACTCGTCTGTCCAGTCGCGGCTGGAAGACTTAGATTATTTTTCAGCTGAACTTGGTCAGCTGATTCGTCTGTACAGTCGCGGCTGGAAGACTTATATTATTTTTCAACCTGAACTTGGTCAGGTGACTCGTCTTTCCAGTCGCGGCTGGAAGACTTAGATTATTTTTCAGCTGAACTTGGTCAGCTGATTCGTCTGTCCAGTCGCGGCTGAAAGACTTAGATTATTTTTCAACCTGAACGTGGTCAGGTGACTCGTCTGTCCAGTCGCTGCTGGATGACTTAAATTATTATTTATTTTTTTATATTTTTTATTTTTTATTTTTTTTAGCTGAACTTGGTCAGCTAACTCGTCTGTCGAGTCACGGCCGGAAGACTTAGATTATTTTGGTTAGATGACTCGTCTGTCTAGTCACGGCTGGAAGGCTTAGATTGTTTTTTAGCTGAACTTGGTCAGCTGATTCGCCTCTCCAGTCGCAGCTGGAAGACTTGTATTATTTTTCAGCTGAACTTGGTCAGCTGACTCGTCTGTCAAGTCGTGGCTGAGAGACTTAGATTATTTTTCAGCTGAACTTGGTCAGCTAACTCGTCTGTCCAGTCACGGCTGGAAGACTTAGATTATTTTTCAACCTGAACTTGGTCAGGTGACTCGTCTTTCCAGTCGTGGCTGGAAGACTTAGATTATTTTTCAACCTGAACTTGGTCAGGTGACTCGTCTGTCCAGTCGCGGCTGCAAGACTTAGATTATTTTTCAACCTAAACTTAGTCAGGTGACTCGCCTTTCCAGTCGCGCTTGGAAGACTTAGATTATTTTTCAGCTGAACTTGGTCAGCTGATTCGTCTGTCCAGTCGCGGCTCGAAGACTTAGATTATTTTTCATCCTAAACTTGGTCAGGTGACTCGTCTTTCCAGTCGCGGCTGGAAGACTTAGATTATTTTTCAGCTGAACTTGGTCAGCTGATTCATCTGTCCAGTCGCGGCTGGAAGACTTAGATTATTTCAACCTGAACGTGGTCAGGTGACTCGTCTGTCCAGTCGCCGCTGGATGACTTAAATTATTATTTATGTATTTATTATTATTATTATTATTATTTTTTAAATTTTTTTTAGCTGAACTTGGTCAGCTAACTCGTCTGTCGAGTCACGGCTGGAAGACTTAGATTATTTTGGTCAGATTACTCGTCTGTCTAGTCACGGCTGGAAGACTTAGATTGTTTTTAGCTGAACTTGGTCAGCTGACTCGCCTCTCCAGTCGCAGCTGGAAGACTTGGATTATTTTTCAGCTGAACTTGGTCAGCTGACTCGTCTGTCCAGTCGCGGCTGAGGGACTTAGATTATTTTTCAGCTGAACTTGATCAGCTGACTCGTCTGTCCAGTCGCGGCTGGAAGACTTAGATTATTTTTCAACCTGAACTTGGTCAGGTGACTCGTCTTTCCAGTCGCGGCTGGAAGACTTAGATTATTTTTCAACCTGAACTTGGTCAGGTGACTCGTCTGTCCAGTCGCGGCTGGAAGATTTAGATTATTTTTCAACCTGAACTTGGTCAGGTGAGTCGTCTTTCCAGTCGCGGCTGGAAGACTTAGATTATTTTTCAGCTGTACTTGGTCAGCTGATTCGTCTGTCCAGTCGTGTCTGGAAGACTTAGATTATTTTTCAACCTGAACTTGGTCTTTCCAGTCACGGCTGGAAGACTGAGATTATTTTTCAGCTGAACTTGGTCAGCTGATTCGTCTGTCCAATCGCGACTGAAGACTTAGATTATTTTTCAACCTGAACGTGGTCAGGTGACTCGTCTGTCCAGTCGCTACTGGATGACTTAAATTATTATTTATTTATTTATTTTTTATTTTATTATTTTTTTTAGCTAAACTTGGTCAGCTAACTCGTCTGTCCAGTCACGGCCGGAAGACTTAGATTATTTTGGTTAGATGACTCGTATGTCCAGTCACGGCTGGAAGACTTAGATTATTTTTCAGCTGAACTTGGTTAGCTGACTCGCCTGTCGAGTGAAACACACCACTTTTAAAAACTATACTTTAACGCGCGGAAGTCTTAATCCCAGAAATTTTTTTTTTTTTTACCTCTCGCGTACCGCGAGAGTTATTGGTCACCTCCCTCGCGCCCCACGAGGGACCTGTTTTCACAGAAAGTTTGCAGGCTTCTGCAGATTTTCATACTTAGCCATTTTTCCAACTTTTTCCAAAATACAAGACAACAAATTTGCCCAACACATGGGTTTTAACCAAAAACCCTTTCAACAACATGATCACAACCCAAAAACATGTTTTGTTTATCAAATTACAATCAAAAAGGGGAAATTCCGCCAAATCATCAAAACATGAAAATATGCATACGAGGATCCGCCAACGCCTTGGACTTGACTTTGACTACCTCGGAGCTTTTCCTACATTCACCCCACATATCACCATTAGTAATGAAGATAAATTCATAACAAACAAGTAAATTTCTACTTGTTGCACCCATTCACCCATTTGACCCGTTTCCACCCAAATTGTCATTTAGGCTACATATTCTTGCACCCTTACTACAAGTTTCAATTATGATCAACACATGATCCATTTCCATTATGGCACAAAGGCCATAACTCCGTTTCGTTTATGATCAACACAAGATCCGATCAACCCATGATCCTTTTCCATTATGGTACAAGGCCATAACTCCGTTTCGTTTATGATCAACACATGATCCGATCAACCCATGATCCTTTTCCATTATGGTACAAGGCCATAACTCCGTTTCGTTTATGATCAACACATGATCCGATCAACCCATGATCCTTTTTCCATTATGGTACAAGGCCATAACTCCGTTTCGTTTATGATCAGCACATGATCCATTACCATTATAGGTTAACACTATAACTACATTCATTCATTGTATATACTAAATCATTCACAATTTATCATATTACAAGTATGCACACAATCACATAACACATAATCCACAAAATTCACAACTTGTTTTCACACCTTTCACCCATTTGACCCGTTAACACCCATTTGGCCAATTAAGGATTTCATACACTTGTATATCACCTACAAGTTACTTTCATTATTTATAATTCCGTTTTATTTATGATCAACACATGATCCATTTCCATTATAGTATAAATACTATAACTACATTCCTTCAATTATGCATACAATTTTATGCTCATTCATACCACATAATAAATTATGCAACTTTACACATTATACATACAACATTGCATAAAACTCATTTATCATCATAACTAAGTAAGTGCAAAAGCACTTACCTTTCGAGTTAGAAGGTCCCACTCCGCCTTCTAGACTCACAATTTGATTACCTAAACATACACACCTAGCTTAGTAATCTAACATATACCAAAATTTCATTACAATTGAGTTCACAACTCAATTTTCCAATTCCAACCCAAATTGACCCGTTTGGGTTATCCTCATAACCAAACACCCTCTTTCACCACAAACTCACCTACTTGAGTTTCATTAACTTAATCTTAACACTAATTCTTCTTTCAAAAATTATTATTAAGTTAATTTGGTGTTTGTTCAAGTGTCTAACATCTTAAAAACACTTAATCTTTATTAATTCAACATTCTAGCATTATGATCCAAACACCCCCAATTTTCAACATTCTAGCATTATGATCCAAACACCCTCAATTTTCACCATATGAACCCTAACTTCTCATAATCAAAATCAAAGGGTTCTAAGATGTTAATCATCATTCTTTAACTTTAGTTTAGCTAGATTATCAATAATCTAACACAATTTCTTCACATGCATACATAATTTCGGATTTCACCCAAAACCCACCAAGAACACATACATGGTGAAATCAAGAGGAAGAGAATCACTTACTTGATGTTAGGAAGGTGTTGTGTGAGCCAAAACCTTCACTAATCAAGCTTCAATTACACGAAAATGGCTTCAACACACTTTTCTCTTTTCTTCCTCTTCTATTAAACGACCCCAACTCCAAAAATGAAGTCAATTTTGACTTCCACATGGTCAAATATGGCAGATTTGCCATATTTACCATTTCAGTCACTTAACTTTCATTTTACCCATTTCGTTCTATAGTTAGTTAAAACTAACATAATCTCATTACAAACTTGAAACCCACTTGTTTCAACTTATTTATAAAATATTATTTCCACCATAATATTAAATATAAATATTCAATTATTTGAAAACGAAACCCGGATTTTGGTTCGTTACAAATCACCTCCCCTTATTTGGGTTTCGTCCCCGAAACCCGACTTCACATAAAAAGGTTCGGATAATGTTTAAGCATTTCTTCCTCGGTTTCCCAAGTCATTTCCGCTCCCTTTCTATGTTTCCACCTCACCAAAACTTGGTTAATCTCTTTATTGCGCAAACGCTTCACTTTTCTATCCAAGATTGCCACCGGTTCTTCAACATAATTCAACTTTTCATCCAATTCGATATCGTCCAAAGGGACAAAAGTAGATTCATCCGCCAAACACTTCCGCACATGAGACACATGAAATGTGTTATGAAGTCTACTTAGTCTCTCCGGTAGCTCCAAACGATAAGCTACCGTACCCACCTTTGCTATCACCTTAAACGGCCCGATGAAACGAGGACTTAACTTCCCCCGTTTCCTAAACCGTATCACCCCTTTCCAAGGAGAGACTTTCAAAAGCACAAGGTCCCCCACTTGAAACTCAATCACCCGCTTCCTATTATCCGCATAAGACTTTTGGCGATCTTGAGCCGCCTTCAAGCGTGCTCTAATTTGGTCAATACTATCATTAGTTTCCTTGACCACTTCGACACTACCAAGCTCCCGTTGACCAATCTCACCCCAACACACGGGTGTTCGACACTTTCTCCCATACAATGCCTCAAAAGGTGGCATACCAATACTAGAATGGTAACTATTGTTGTAAGAGAATTCCGCCAACGGTAACTGGTCGTCCCAACTACCACCAAAATCCAAGGCACACGCTCGCAACATATCCTCGAGCGATTGAATCGTTCGCTCGCTTTGACCATCCGTTTGTGGATGATAAGCGGTGCTAAGATTCAATCTAGTCCCCATATCCTCATGGAATTTCTTTCAAAAACGAGAAGTAAATCTCGTATCACGATCCGATATAATCGACACCGGCACACCATGACGTGACACAATTTCCTTCACATATATTTCCGCCAATCTATCCGAAGAATACGTTTCCTTTATAGGAAGGAAATGTGCACTCTTCGTCAACCGATCCACTACTACCCATATCGCATCATAACCCTTTCGAGTCTTTGGTAGTTTAGTGATCAAATCCATGGTTATATTTTCCCATTTTCAAAGCGGTATTTCAAGCGGTTGAAGCTTTCCATACGGCTTTTGATGCTCCGCCTTTACTCTTAAGCACGTGAGACACCTCTCAACATACTTAACAACATCACGCCTCATACCCGGCCACCAAAAATGACACCTCAAATCATAAAACATCTTTGTGGCCCCCGGATGGATAGAATATTTGGATTTATGCGCCTCGTCAAGAATAGTTGTCAAGACACTTGACAACCTAGGTATCCAAATTCTATCAAAGCATGTCTTCAAACCCATGCTATTTTCACCAAGCTTATCAACATAAGAAATCATCCGCTCTTTCTTCAAGTCACCACCAAGTGCTAACACTTGAGCCTCCCGGATTTCATCATTAAGAGATGATGAAATTGTCATCTTAAATGACTTCACCTTGATAGGTGAATGACTTGACTTTCTACTAAGCGCATCCGCCACAACATTCGCTTTACCCGGATGATAAAGTATCTCACAATCATAATCCTTAACCAATTCAAGCCACCGTCTTTGCCTCATATTGAGGTCCTTTTGGTCAAAGAAATATTTGAGACTTTTGTGATCCGTGTAGATCGTACACTTAGCACCATACAAATAATGCCTCCAAATCTTGAGCGCGAAAACCACGGCTGCAAGCTCTAAATCATGGGTTGGGTAATTCACCTCGTGAGTCTTTAATTGCCTAGATGCATAGGCAATCACTTTCCCCCTTTGCATCAAAACACACCCCAACCCCGAATGCGAGGCATCCGAATAAACAACAAAATCCTCGGTCCCGTCCGGCAAGGATAAAACAGGCGCCTTAGTCAACTTTTCTTTCAAGAGTTGAAAGGCAGATTCTTGCTCGGGACTCCAAACAAACTTTGTCTCCTTACGAGTCAACTTCGTCATCGGCAAAGCAATCTGAGAGAAGTTTTCGATGAACCTCCGATAATAACCCACCATGAAACTCAACAATGGATGTTTCAAAATTACCTCACCAATCCACCCATTGAGACTCAAGTTCTCAAGTTCATACCGATTGGGATTCGAGGATCCCAACACCCATTGAAGCTCGAGTCTTCAACTCAACCCCTTCTTAACCAAGAAAGCATGTGACTTCCTCAAGTAAGGATACATCAATTTCCTTACTTTAATCCTCTTTTACAACACTGGAAGGAAGATCCCTATCCGTGACCCAAACATTCTAAGTATCTCCAATGACTTAATCATAAGTCATCCTTTGAGATTCAAGGATCTCAATCACCAAATCCGCCATTGAAGTTCGAAGACTTCGTTATCAAACACCGTTTGTGAAGTCCAAAAGACTTCCAACATCATTTATGAAGTTACAAGACTTCATCCACCATCCATGTACATATTTCACCTATGCACATTTCACCCCCTTTATATACATATTTCACCTATGTATATAACCATTTGCGTACAATGTACATTTTAACATTCACCCACTAACCATTCAATCTTTAACGGGTCCACAAGTATTTCTTCCGAATTCACCACCCTATCCAAAAATTGGATTTTCACCAAAGCCAAAACGGCATACCCAGCCGTTCCAAAGTAAAACCTCTTCTTTCTGGGACTTCTCAATAAGTTCACAACGAAATTGAGTATAAACAACAATAGTTCGGAGATATAAACGACTATCTTCGATTAATCGACCACCTGTGAGCAGTTTATGCTCTACACACCTCAACCATAAAGTCTACAAACCACGAGACCTTAGGTCAGTTTCATCCTACCCCTGACTGTCAGTGCCAATACGCACTCTTCCATCTTCCCTTTTCACCGCAAAGTTTATGTGCTTTAGAACAAAGCGCATGGGTGTAATGACCCTTATGCCTTTCTCCTCATGAAGAATAATTCACCAATCCTCCGCCACGTCCCGGAGTCGACTCATCGTGCGTAATACGCCATCTACCAATCACAATGGATTGCTTCAAAAGACAAGACCATCATAGTGATTCATCGTTAATTAATCAGCTATTAACTCTCACCCTTTAACTCCTTTGGTTCGCACACCACGAACCCTTTTGTGAAAACAAGGTTTTCCTTCCACTTCGGTTCACCAACCGTAGTTCTTCCCGCTCTCTAGGCTTCACACTGTTCCTCCCAAGGATCACCTCAAAGAGCCCTATCTTCCTTGAAGGAAGATCGACACAACATGATAGAAAGCTCTAGTCATCCTCCACTAGATATATGCCTAATATTTCTTCCAACCAATTCCACATTCCTCACCATTTCTGAGGTGATACACCTCTAGACTCTATCACACTTGAGTCCTTAAGACGACTTTCATCCACAATTTCTTCTACTTACAACATGCCTCTCAGTCACACTCGATCGAATTTTAACTAAGTCGTAGACGTTCTACCTACTTATAGGTCTTTAATCTACCCACTTATTAAGGCACTATATCATATCAATGTATATATGTATTACCCCCATTTAATCATCCATGTACATACATACGTACATATATACATACACATATAACCACCTTCACCTACTCCTTGCAAATGTTCATTGTTATATGGGTATCATAAAGTCTCTTACACATTTCGTCTTATTAAACATATTGGCCAGACATGTTTAATAATACGTCATGCCCAATTGTAATTACCATCTCCATTTAACAGGTCACAAAACAAGTTTCGGCACACATAACACCTTAACAACATTCATCATACATATATACATACACCATATATATATATTATCATTTTATCAAATCATTACTAACCTTTCATTTCTGCAAGCTTCGAGTCTTAGTCAAGTCCTTCGTGAATTCTCGTATCATTTTCCCCATATCAAGAGCATCCGGTTTGAGTTTAGTGTCTCGCACACCAAATCCCTCAAACCATTGCTCTGATACCAAGTTGAAACACACCACTTTTAAAAACTATACTTTAACGCGCGGAAGTCTTAATCCCAGAATTTTTTTTTTACCTCTCGCGTACCGCGAGAGTTATTGGTCACCTCCCTCACGCCCCGCGAGGGACCTGTTTTCACAGAAAGTTTGCAGGCTTCTGCAGGTTTTCATACTTAGCCATTTTTCCAACTTTTTCCAAAATACAAGACAACAAATTTGCCCAACACATGGGTTTTAACCAAAAACCCTTTCAACAACATGATCACAACCCAAAAACATGTTTTGTTTATCAAATTACAATCAAAAAGGGGAAATTCCGCCAAATCATCAAAACATGAAAATATGCATACGAGGATCCGCTAACGCCTTGGACTTGACTTTGACTACCTCGGAGCTTTTCCTACATTCACCCCACATATCACCATTAGTAATGAAGATAAATTCATAACAAACAAGTAAATTTCTACTTGTTTCACCCATTCACCCATTTGACCCGTTTCCACCCAAATTGTCATTTAGGCTACATATTCTTGCACCCTTACTACAAGTTTCAATTATGATCAACACATGATCCATTTCCATTATGGCACAAAGGCCATAACTCCGTTTCATTTATGATCAACACAAGATCCGTTCAACCCATGATCCTTTTCCATTATGGTACAAGGCCATAACTCCGTTTCGTTTATGATCAACACATGATCCGATCAACCCATGATCCTTTTCCATTATGGTACAAGGCCATAACTCCGTTTCGTTTATGATCAACACATGATCCGATCAACCCATGATCCTTTTTCCATTATGGTACAAGGCCATAACTCCGTTTCGTTTATGATCAGCACATGATCCATTACCATTATAGGTTAACACTATAACTACATTCATTCATTGTATATACTAAATCATTCACAATTTATCATATTACAAGTATGCACACAATCACATAACACATAATCCACAAAATTCACAACTTGTTTTCACACCTTTCACCCATTTGACCCGTTAACACCCATTTGGCCAATTAAGGATTTCATACACTTGTATATCACCTACAAGTTACTTTCATCATTTATAATTCCGTTTCATTTATGATCAACACATGATCCATTTCCATTATAGTATAAATACTATAACTACATTCCTTCAATTATCCATACAATTTTATGCTCATTCATACCACATAATAAATTATGCAACTTTACACATTATACATACAACATTGCATAAAACTCATTTATCATCATAACTAAGTAAGTGCAAAAGCACTTACCTTTCGAGTTAGAAGGTCCCGCTCCGCCTTCTAGACTCACAATTTGATTACCTAAACATACACACCTAGCTTAGTAATCTAACATATACCAAAATTTCATTACAATTGAGTTCACAACTCAATTTCCCAATTCCAACCCAAATTGACCCGTTTGGGTTATTCTCATAACCAAACACCCTCTTTCACCACAAACTCACCTACTTGAGTTTCATTAACTTAATCTTAACACTAATTCTTCTTTCAAAAATTATTATTAAGTTAATTTGGTGTTTGTTCAAGTGTCTAACATCTTAAAAACACTTAATCTTTATTAATTCAACATTCTAGCATTATGATCCAAACACCCCCAATTTTCACCATATGAACCCTAACTTCTCATAATCAAAATCAAAGGGTTCTAAGATGTTAATCATCATTCTTTAACTTTAGTTTAGCTAGATTATCAATAATCTAACACCATTTCATCACATGCATACATAATTTCGGATTTCACCCAAAACCCACCAAGAACACATACATGGTGAAATCAAGAGGAAGAGAATCACTTACTTGATGTTAGGAAGGTGTTGTGTGAGCCAAAACCTTCACTAATCAAGCTTCAATTACACGAAAATGGCTTCAACACACTTTTCTCTTTTCTTCCTCTTCTATTGAACGACCCCAACTCCAAAAATGAAGTCAATTTTGACTTCCACATGGTCAAATATGGCAGATTTGCCATATTTACCATTTCAGTCACTTAACTTCCATTTTACCCATTTCGTTCTATAGTTAGTTAAAACTAACATAATCCCATTACAAACTTGAAACCCACTTGTTTCAACTTATTTATAAAATATTATTTCCACCATAATATTAAATATAAATATTCAATTATTTGAAAACGAAACCCGGATTTTGGTTCGTTACATTGTAACACCTTAGACAAATCCCACATCGGCCGTGGACAGGAGAGATCCTTGGTTCATAAGGAATGTCCTGCCTCTTAAATCAACAACGCGTTTTGGGGCTTAATGTAGTGGATGAGAGGAGAACTCCACAGTTAAGCGTGCTCGGATGGGAGTAATCCAGGGATGGGTGACCCCCTGGGAAGTTTTCACCCGGGCAACCAAAAACAAATCCGTGAGCTCTTAGTGGGAAAGCGGACAATATTGTTGGTACGAGGGGCCGAATGTTACATCGAGTCGCAGCTGCAAGACTTGGATTATTTTTCAGCTGAACTTGGTCAGCTGACTCGTCTGTCCAGTCGCGGCTGGGAGACTTAGATTATTTTTTAGCTGAACTTGGTCAGCTGACACGCCTGTCCAGTCGCGGCTGGAAGACTTAGATTATTTTTAACCTGAACTTGGTCAGGTGACTCGTATTTCCAGTCGCAGCTGGAAGACTTAGATTATTTTTCAACCTGAACTTGGTCAGGTGACTCGTCTGTCCAGTCGCGGCTGGAAGACTTAGATTATTTTTCAACCTGAACTTGGTCAGGTGACTCGTCTTTCCAGTCGCGGCTGGAAGACTTAGATTATTTTTCAGCTGAACTTGGTCAGCTGATTCGTCTGTCCAGTCGCGGCTGGAAGACTTAGATTATTTTTCAACTTGAACTTGGTCAGGTGAGTCGTCTTTCCAGTCGCGGCTGGAAGACTTAGATTATTTTTCAGCTGAACTTGGTCAGCTGATTCGTCTGTCCAGTCGCGGCTGGAAGACTTAGATTATTTTTCAACCTGAACTTGGTCAGGTGACTTTTGGGTATTGTTGTCTTTGTGGTTACGACAATGGGTATGAAATAACCAAATGTGAATGTAATCTTTGGTGTTCGCGTACACCTTCTTTCAAAATTGATTACAATGGTTCCTTGCGTGTTGATTACTTATAGCACTTTCGGAGTTAGACTCCGTTACATCATCGTGGTGCATCTACTCTGTCCAAACGTGTTACCTTATCCGCTCCGTTGTATCTCTTAATACCCCCACCATGTCTGAGGGTTGCTTTAGCATCGTATTGCGTTGCTCATCTGTGTTGTTTGAAGCATCTGGCGCTATAGCTTTTAAGCTTTTACATTCCTTACTTGAGAATAGAGTTACCACACCGTCTGGAGTTGGGAATTTGATTGCCGCGTGAACGATAGATATGACTGCTCCAAGTGCACATAAACCTGGCCTTCCCAAAGTTACGTTGTGGCTTGACTGAGAGCGCACTATGAGGAAGGTCATTGGAACCGTACGACTTCTCGTTTCGTTCCCCATTGTCACCTGAAGTTGTATTTTGCCCAGCGGCTGCACTACTTCTCCGAAAAAACCTGTTAGCTGGTGGACTTGTGTGACGAGGCCTTTCTGTACTTCTTCATATAGTTGCATGAAGCAACGTTCATACATGATTTCGGATGCACTTCCGATATCAACATAAACCCTTCGTACCTGATGACCGGCAATGTCAGCAGTTACATGAAGCGCGCCACTAGCAAAATCTCCACCTCTAATCGGAGGGAAACTGATTTCTTGCTCCATCCATGGCTCCATGTGGTCATTATTTCCTTTCATGCCTGCACTACTTGATTGTTGGTTTACCATTAGGATCTCCTTTCTATTTCCGCCGGCTTGAGGTGTTGCATTAAGCTCCTTCAACAGGTGTGACAGTTTACCTGTTTTTATTGCTGATCCGATTTGTCTTTTCAGGGTGAAACACTCATCAGTGGTGTGCCCATTATCTTTATGAAATTCACAATACTTGTCGGTGGCCTTCTTAGAGCCTGGTCTCATGGGTGTGGGTTTCACAAAGTTGACGTTCTCGGTTGCTAGAATTTCACTTGGTGTCTTGGTTAATGGTGGAAGACTAACCGTTGGTCCGCCGACGTGTCCTTGTGGTGTTGAAAACTGAGAGGGCGCCACGTTCCTTTGTTGAAAGCACGGTTGAGAATGTGGTTTATCCCACATCTTTGGTGGTCCTTGTTTCCTTGAGTTTTCCCAATTCAACGGCTTCTTTTGTGTGCGGTCTTTCAGTTGGTTACTCGCTTTTCTTCCTCGTACAAACGCCTTTGCTCTCTCTAGCATTTCTTCCACCGTTTTTGGACGGCTTTCATGGAATCTTTCCACCAACTGCTCGCTCGAAACACCATGAATAAACGCTGAGATACGTATATCTTCTCCAGCTCCTTTGACTTGCATGCTCTCTTTTACGAATCTTGTAATGAAATCTTCCACTGACTCACCATCACCCCTTTTAATGTTGTACAACTCTATTGGATCCTTTATGGACCTTCTTTGTTGGCTGAAGTTCTGATCGGTGTCGAAGGGACCGATCAAAGATAAAGAATTAGAGTGTCAAAGATAAAGAATTAGAGTGTCCTAATCACCTTAAACTAGTTAGGGTAAGAAGGGTGTCGAACCACGAAGAGTTTGTGGTCGGTGCTTAACTTCAATTGACAAAGTGATTTATGAAGTTGCAATGGGTCTTTCTGACCAAACACAAGCAATGGTTTAGGTGAAACTTATCAAACTCAACAAACAAGGATTATCAAGTAACAATTATGATCAATAGTAATCAAGTACCAAACAAACGATTTAGATTGTAACAATAATTAAAAAGGAATCACGCCCGGGTTTCAAGTTCACAAGTAATTAGGGATTATCACACCAACATATGAGTTCAAGCAATCAAATGGTTATCTAAATCAAATTGACCAAATCTAACTAAGAACATCAACATTCATACATCATCGGCAAATAGTGTAAAACAATATTCACGAATGAAATCGAGACAAATGTATGCAATATAGAATTAGATTAATCAATAGATTCAACACAAATCAAAGTTTATAGCAATTATCATCTAACGGGGTCAATGGTGCAAGAATTTATCGACTCCCGTGAGTTCATAACCATACTAAACACAAAGATTCAAGTATTTCAAACCAAATGATTACAAGAATTGTTTCTCAAAGCTAGCACATGATAAAACCCTAAAAACTTACAAACAATCCACCCGGGAATGATTACCGGTGGATTAGCCGCTCATGGTTGTGGAATTCATCTTCCATCTTTCAATCTTTCGAGTATCAATCTTCAATTGGATGTTAGAATCGTGTTCCTTAGCCTCCAAGAACTCCCAAAATCGCCCAAGAACTGATGTCAAAAAGAGGATCTTGAATTTGGGGAAGAAACCCCCAATTAAACACTGAAAATCGGCTGTTTCACTAAAAATCCGCGTCTGAAACGTAACCAGCGTAAGCTTACGCTGGGGGGCGTAAGCTTACTCCGTCGAGCTGAAGCTTCTGTTCAGAAAATGTTACCGGCGTAAGCTTACACTCCTAGGGCGTAAGCTTACGCTCCTAGGGCGTAATCTTACGCCCCTATTGTATTTTTTAACCAAATATTTGGATTCGGCTTCTCGAGCTACTCAAGATTCATATATTATGGGTCTCGTAACTAATTTTCTAGCTCGAGATATGTCTGTTTCAAGATTCAGCTTCCAGAACTTCCACATCAGCCTCCATCTTTTGTATAGTTCCGATCCAAACCCTCTACTTCCTCTCTAATGCTTCCAAAACACGTACTTAGCATCCAAACACCTACAAATCATAAACACATGCAAAGTAAACGCGTTCCATGCTAAATCACACATAAAAACGTATAGTTAAGCATCATAAACACCCAACGAACACCTACACATCACATCCCCACACTTGAGTTTTGCTTGCCCTCAAGCAAAGTCTTTTGCTTCAAATCCACATTTCAAAATCTCAAACAATTTTTTTAACTAAACATAAGCTAAGGTCCAAGGTCATGCAAAATTAATAAGAATTATACTCTCAACAGATTTACAATCCAACAAACCATCGATGAATTTTTAAACAAAAGGAAATATTGGAACGCGCTTAACTCATATCTAGTTATGGCTTTGCATGCACACACCCCTCACAATCAATCACTCCCATCGGTTTCATATCTGGACTAGCGATGATGTGCTAGTATTTTTCACTCAAACCCAAACAATGAACCACATTATCATAAGCTTGCATATTGATCACATCTCCTGCTACTAACACAACTAACATGCACAAATCAAAAGGTCTTTTAAGGGTTGTAATGTAGGCTAGGGTTATGGGCATGGATAGTGATTTTTTAAAGTGGCTATAGGTAAGTGGAATTCAACTAATGAAGTTACAAATCAATCTAAAACTTTCAAATCTCTAGTATGAGTATAAATGACCCATCAACACTAAAGTTCTTATTTTTTCAAACTATCAAATGAAACTTGGGTTAAACTGACCCAATAACATCTTTTATTGTAGCTCAAACTAATACTCAAAACCTTTGGGCAAATGTTGACCCAATACTATTTTTGTATTTCTTTTTCATTCATTTTTTTTCTTCTTTTTTTTTTATCTCAATTGCAACCGCAACTACAACAATCTAAGTTAATTGAATTCCAACTCACGGGTTTAAAAAGAAAGGCTAAAAATGTGAATGGGCTAATGTTATGGGTTTTGTCAAAAGAAAAGGTATAGGCTCAGAATGGGCATCTAGGGGATATTAACGGGTAAGGGTATAAAAATGGCTAAAAATAAAAAGGTTTCTCCTAATGCCTTTATCATTTTTGTGCAATTAATTGGTTCAAGGTCTCAACATGTATCAATAATATGCAAGTTCTAAAATGTGAAACAAAGTGGCTAAGCACTCAAATAAGAGAATATATATATCAATTTAGCTCAAAATCTCACAACATGGTGGAAAATAGGTTACCGACATGTGCATGCAAACCGCCACCTTCAATTTTGTTACTCCCAAATCCAACATTTCCAATATTTTTTTCCATTTGTTGGAAAAACTTAATCAAGTAACTTAATGAATTAACCATGACCAAAGACCTCTACCAAACACTTTGCAAAACAATTATCAAAAAAAAAAAAAAATTATGGTTTCCAAGATTTCCCACATCCCCACACTTGAACCTTACATTGTCCCAATGTAAATAGTTATGAAATATAAAAGTGCGGTTAGTGGGTGCCAAAACAAATCTAACACCCAAACCTCCAAAATTCAAGAAGTAGATTCTCAAACCATAAACATCCACCCAACACAATCAACCGAGTTTCAAACAAAAAACACACAAAAATAAACAAAAACAAAATAGTTCAATCAAAACAACATAAATATGAGAAAGAGTACATGAACCTGATTAGAGGCGATCATAGAGTGTCTGAACCACCACAAAAAATGGACTCGTAAGTCTTCCATGATTCTTCCCCACACTTGAGTGTTGCTATGGTGACGAAACTAAAACACACAACACAAAACAAAACAAAGACAAAATAAAGACAATCACAAGCCGGGTTGCCTCCCGGTTAGCGCTAAGTTTATTGTCCTCAGCCCGACATTACCTCATGTGTCTCTCATGATGGTCGCAATGAACACTTACCGACCACATTGCCAATAAAAGCCCGATACCTTATGTGTCCCCTCCAAACTCGTGCTCTCAAAATCTGCTTATAAACTGATGCAATGCCTGACAATCTAACACCACATTTGCCCACCGAATTTCCAATGTGTGCCCGGTAGTTGACGTGTCGTGTCCAATCCTGCCTAATTGTGATCGACATGTCAGGTAAATCGATGCGGGCTTGCTTCCTACTAGACTGTCCAATGTCTTGTAGTCCCACCTTCCTAATCTTTATCCTCGGACCCTCATCCCCAACTTTATTGGCTGGAGTAATTAATACGGGAGGAGGGTCAGAATGAACCATCAATATCTCAGATTTATCATGAGGTGCTATGTCATTGACCGAGTCTAAACATTCAATTATATGTTCTGAAAGATCCACAACCTCTTCTTCCTTATCATCATCATTGTCATCATCCACGACTAGTGCACTCGTTAATTCTTCAGTAATTGAAGGCATTGGTGTGGTATTATTCTCCACAACCGCATCTCCAATTTGTGAAGACATCCACAGTTGTTTTGCCTGAGAATGTTCGTTAACTGAAAGGCCTCGCTCTCCCCTTCGCCTTCCCGTGCATAAAAGATCATATTTGTAACTTAACAACTCTAAGCGATATTGCTTCGAATGATGAAGTTGCGCCAACTCTCGATCGACTCGAGATAAACAATATTGTACTCGACGCTTCTCACAATCTTCATATTGATAAGGGATTTGACGCCACCAGACTTTCCCACATAATTTCAAAAAATATGGACAATCATTGTTCCGATGAGATGTGCTCCTACAATGAAAGCATTCACTAAAGTCTATATTCATGGTGAGATCAACATGCTTGAAATTCTATAATACATGAACAAGCGGTGAAGTCCTCCCGGATGAATGGGTACGCATGCACTATTCTGTCACCTGCACACACAAACAAACACCACGCGTAACACAAAAATAGAAGAAGATTAACCAAACAAAACAAGAAACAAGTAGTCACAAAAGTCAACTAAAATAAAACACCAACCGCACACACTCCCCGGCAACGGCGCCAAAATTTGATCGGTGTCGAAGGGACCGGTCAAAGATAAAGAATTAGAGTGTCCTAATCACCTTAAACTAGTTAGGGTAAGAAGGGTGTCGAACCACGAGGATTTTGTGGTCGGTGCTTAACTTCAATTGACAAAGTGATTTATGAAGTTGCAATGGGACTTTCTGACCAAACACAAGCAATGGTTTAGGTGAAACTTATCAAACTCAACAAACAAGGATTATCAAGTAACAATTATGATCAATAGTAATCAAGTACCAAACAAACGATTTAGATTGTAACAATAATTAAAAAGGAATCACGCCCGGGTTTCAAGTTCACAAGTAATTAGGGATTATCACACCAACATATGAGTTCAAGCAATCAAATGGTTATCTAAATCAAATTGACCAAATCTAACCAAGAACATCAACATTCATACATCATCGGTAAATAGTGTAAAACAATATTCACAAATGAAATCGAGACAAATGTATGCAATATAGAATTAGATTAATCAATAGATTCAACACAAATCAAAGTTCATAGCAATTATCATCTAACGGGGTCAATGGTGCAAGAATTTATCGACTCCCGTGAGTTCATAACCATACTAAACACAAAGATTCAAGTATTTCAAACCAAATGATTACAAGAATTGTTTCTCAAAGCTAGCACATGATAAAACCCTAAAAACTTACAAACAATCCACCCGGGAATGATTACCGGTGGATTAGCCGCTCATGGTTGTGGAATTCATCTTCCATCTTTCAATCTTTCGAGTATCAATCTTCAATTGGATGTTAGAATCGTGTTCCTTAGCCTCCAAGAACTCCCAAAATCGCCCAAGAACTGATGTCAAAAAGAGGATCTCGAATTTGGGGAAGAAACCCCCAATTAAACACTGAAAATCGGCTGTTTCACTAAAAATCCGCGTCTGAAACGTAACCAGCGTAAGCTTACGCTGGGGGGCATAAGCTTACTCCGTCGAGCTAAAGCTTCTGTTTAGAAAATGTTACCGGCGTAAGCTTACGCCCCTAGTGTATTTTTTTTAACCAAATATTTGGATTCGGCTTCTCGAGCTACTCAAGATTCATATATTATGGGTCTCGTAACTCATTTTCTAGCTCGAGATATGTCTGTTTCAAGATTCAGCTTCCAGAACTTCCACATCAGCCTCCATCTTTTGCATAGTTCCGATCCAAACCCTCTACTTCCTCTTTAATGCTTCCAAAACATGTACTTAGCATCCAAACACGTACAAATCATAAACAAATGCAAAGTAAACGCGTTCCATGCTAAATCACACATAAAAACGTATAGTTAAGCATCATAAACATCCAACGAACACCTACACATCAAGTTCTTTAAGAAACTATCTTCCAGTTGCTCGAAGCTCCCTATCTCTCCGATTGGGAGACTGTCGAACCATACCCTCGCTGCTCCCATCAGCGTCTGCATGAACATGTGACACCACACCGAGATAGACCATTGTTCCACCTCAGCCGCACCTATGAAAAATGCGAGATGGTCATCTTGATCACCCAAACCATCGTATTTCCTCTCGTTTGATGGCATTTTTAGTTTTGGGGGAAAAGTAAATTCTGTAATTTTGTTGATAAACTTGGATCTTGATCGCGCCGTGGACGGTCGGTATGGTTTGCTGTAGTCATCTTCGAAATCTTTCTTCCTCTTGGTTGTCTCCTGACGCACAACCTCGGTGTTATGTAGTTTATCCTTCTCTTCTTCGTTTTTCTTTAGTGAGTCGTCATCTCCGAACTCTAGACGGGTTCGGATTTCTTTCAATTGGCGATCTTTTTCCTCCTCGTGTAACATAGCAAGGATCTGTTGACGGTTCTGTCGTAAGAAATATGGTGTAACGACTACCTTGTCAGTCATTTGTTTTTCATAATCGTTAAGACGACTCTTCGGGTTCTTGCTTCCCTCTCCCCGGTAACATTGCTACCGTCTCGGTACAGGACATCAGAACTTCTGGTTTCTTTGTGAGGAGTTTCCTCGCCCTCGCCCATCGTTTTTTTGCTTTTTTATGTTTATTTTTTGTTTTAGAGCACGGGATGGCGCCAAATGTTGCTACAAAACTTATCACCTAGAGGCGGAAGTCTTGAAGCAGTGCTGGATGGACAAGTTAAGCTAAAACTTCTGGACTTGGGCTTGGAAGAACGGACAGGATCTCAGGGCCTTGAAAGGGTGATCTGCAAAATAAGAAACACCGTGAGCCTCGCCACGAGAAGAAGAGGGTTTCTCCTCGTGACCACCCTCCGGCGTGAGAATAAGTATGTGTGTAGTGGAAGGTAAAATAGAGAAAGAGAGAATAGCAAGGAGAGGTGAATTTGAGTATTGTGAATATGAGGATGTCCATGTTCCCCTTCCCTTGGAGTTTGATGAGACTATTTATAGGGTCTCCCTGGTTAGAATATTTGGACTGCATATTTATTAGAGGTTATCTGCAGTCAAACATCCTTCTCTGCTTCTGCTTATATGACCGTTATTTCCTCTTTTGTGTTAGGAGAGTTCAGGGTGTATTTAATTACCTTTGTCACTATAGTTGACTCGTGTTCAGGGTGCACAGGTTCCGTACTTGACAGCTCTTGTCTTGTTAGCTGACTTCCTTTTCTGTGTTACTGGTTCCTAACTGACTTCTTTCTATCATGGGTTCAGGTTTCCTAATTGGTGTTGTCTTTATAGTTGACTCTCATGCCCAATGAGATGTTATCCTGGTCATTTAGCATTATTTTCTAATATGAGATTATTTCCTTCGCAACTTCTCTAATATTTTCTAAGTGTAAGACCTGATCGCGCATGACGACCAAGCGCTCGTGAGCCCATGGGCCGTGACATGATGTGAGCCGCGGCCGCTCGAAGCAGTTCGACCCCTCTTGAGCCGCGGCAGGCCTTTAGCCGCGGATGGGGCGTCTTTTCCTGTTGTTTGGTCGTTTAATCCCCTTTAAGTTACAAATTAAGATTTTCGTGAAAACGAACTTGGTGGTATCTTCTTGACGAAAATCTAGTTAGATATTACGAATTTCGGATTGCATTTGGATGTGCCGTAGCTTGAGCCGCGGCAGGCCCTTAGCCGTGGCTTGGGCTTCTCTTCCTACTGTTTGGTCGTTTAATCCCTTTCAAGTCCCTAAACCAGAGATCCGGTTCGTTTGATTCTTATGTTGGTTTTAATATCTTAAACCCCTTAAGCCGGAGATCCGATTCGTTTGGTTCTTATATTGGGTTTTAATATCTTAAACCCCTTAAACCGGAGATCCGGTTCGTTTGGTTCTTACATTGGGTTTTAATATCTTAAACCCCTTAAATCGAAGATCTGGTTCGTTTGGTTCTTATATTGGGTTTTTAATATCTTAAACCCCTTAAACCGGAGATCCGGTTCGTTTGGTTCTTACATTGGGTTTTAATATCTTAAACCCCTTAAACCGGAGATCCGGTTCGTTTGGTTCTTACATTGGGTTTTAATATCTTAAACCCCTTAAACCGGAGATCCGGTTCGTTTGGTTCTTATATAGGGTTTTGATATCTTAAACCCCTTCACCGTGGATCCGAGCATATTAGTAGAAGCGTGTCTATAAGTGAAACCGAGCACATAAGTGAAACCCACTGTAGAAGCGTGTATATAAGTGAAACCGTGCACATAAGTGAAACCTACCGAGCAGTGGCTCCACACCACATCCATTTCTTAATTCAATTTTCCAAGGTTTGTTCTTTCCGAACACCCAACCTTCGATCAGCTATATACATTATGGTGCACAAAAGAACCGGAACCGGAACCGATCCGATGGATTATCCGAAACCGGATCCGGTGAGAACCGGTTTTTTTAGAACCGGTCCGGATATTATGAGAACCGCCGGTTCCGGGACCGGTTCTGGGTTTTTTGACGGACCGGTTAAAAATCGGATAAAACTCGGATTTTTTGGAACCGGTTTTTTTCGGACATTTTGGAACCGGTTCGGAACCGGTTCTAGCCGTTGGGGTTAAAAAAAAAACGGCTATATAGCCGTTTTATGGCCGTTTTTTTGTTTTTTTTTTGTTTTTAAGTATTGAAATTTAGTATAAATAGGTATTGGGTGTTTGTGTTAGTTCACCACAACATTCTAGCTCTCAAAACTCAAAAACGCTCTCAAAACGCAAAAAAACGCTCACGTTAAGCAAAAAAAAAAACGCTCTCATGGCTTCCGCTTCCGCAAGCACTCAAAATTCGGTTGGTGGTTCTACTAGCGATGTTACGGTTGTGTCAATACTTCCTTGCTCCCGAAACCAAGAAATATGGGCTTATTTCGATTTATGCGAAATGTCGTACGGCTCGCAAAAGGCTCGTTGCAAACGTTGTGGTAAACTTTTAGCTGCGGCGGGAAATAGCAGTTTAAGGAAACATATTGCTAGTCACGCAAGACACACTCAAGAAGGTGAAAATCAAACTCAAATTGGTAGGGATGGAGGAGTTTGGCAATACAATGTCGAAAGTGTTCGTGAGAGAATGGCACATTTCGTCATTCAAGAAGGCTTGCCTTTTGATCATTTTGATAATCCGCGCTTGACGAGGATGATACAAGAGACGCTTCAACCGAATTACACAAATGTAAGTCGTTCTACTTTGAGAAGAGATTGTTTAAAAATGTGGAAAAGAGCCAAAAAAGAATTAATTTTAGGTTTTGAAAAATTAAATACCGGCATTAACTTAACAACGGACGTTTGGTCCGCTCCACATGGTTTACCCGAATCGTACCTTTGCGTTACCGCACATTGGGTTCAACCGGAGTCGTGGCAAATGATGAAGCGTACGATTGCGTTTGATTATTTTGGATATCCACATACCGGTGAAAACTTATTTTATATTTTAGACTCGGTAATTCAAACTTATAAAATTCAACCGAAAATATTTTCAATATCTTTTGATAACGCTTCAAATAACACAAACGCGGTCGAAAAATTAAAAATAAAATATGAACCGCCTTGTAACGGTGTTTTTTTTCATAGTCGATGTGTTGCACATATCATTAACTTGGTTGTGCAAGACGGTCTAAACGTCCAAGAAATAAGAGACGTAAAAGAAAATTTTAAAGTGATGTTACGTGAAGTTTTTAGCACAAGCAAAAAAAGATATATAAACTATAGAAACTTGTGCCAACAAACGGATTCCATCTTTTTAGGTCCGAATTGGGACGTACCTACTAGATGGAACTCGACTTGGAAAATGTTTGAATCGGCCTTAAGGCAAAGAATTACTTTAAAACATTTCCATGATGAACTTGTGCAAAAGAAACGTTGTTTACAAAAATTTGATAATATAAGTTGGGATATGATCGAGAAACTAACTAATTTGCTTGAGGTTTTTAAAAATGCAACTACATGTTTATCGGGAGTTTATTATCCCACGTCTTCGCTAATACTTCAACAATTATACTTAATATGTAATAAATTAAAAGAGTTTGAATATCACGGCACTATTTTTGAAAAAATGGTAAAACCTATGAAAGCTAAATTTAAAAAATATTTTTCAGAAATGCCGGCCGTTGTTACATGTTCGGCCGCCTTAAACCCAACGATTAATGTAACCGGTGTTGAAACATTAATTGGATCAATATCGGATGATTTAAATATGTTCGAGGAAGACCCAAATTTTGAATCAAATGCAATAAGGGATTTCAATTCGGCTTTTAATAATATGTTTGATTATTATTTACGCAAATATGGTGGAAGTGGTGATCCATCAAACATACGTGAATCAATGGGTTCGGGTTCAACTTCTAGTAGTTCAAGGAACCCGATGCTAAATTTATTTAACACTTTAAGAAACGAAAATACTAAACGAGCTCGTGGAACCACACCAAGTAGCGAGCTTGGGAGATATCAAGCAACCGACTTTATTTCTACTCTAAGATCCGAAGAGTTTGAAAACTTTGATATCTTGAGTTGGTGGCAAGGAAGGGAATCCCAATATCCCGTTCTAGCCGCAATGGCCCGTGACCTACTAACCGTCCAAGCTTCCACGGTAGCTTCGGAATCCGCTTTTTCTCTTAGTGGCAGGGTTTTATCTATTCGAAGAACGAGGCTTACACCGGAATCTATGGAGATGTGTATTTGCTTGAAGGACCATTTGGATGCCGCCGAACGTGTACAACATGTTGCAAAATTAGAAGGCGAGCTTGACGTTGAACAAGAAATACATGAATTCGAAGTAGAACATGGGGCGGCGACTCCACTTTCGGACGAAGAACAAGCTTACGATGAAGCCCAACGTATCTCAAGCGAAGAAGAATGAAAACCGATGTTACAAAGACTACGACGAAGAATATTGAAAACATAATAAATAATTAATGCTTTGTGATTCAATTATGTTTTTTGTATTTTTTTTGTACGAACTATTGTTAAATAACTTAAAAAAATCTACAAAATAAATAAAACATGTATTTTATAGTGTATCTTTGTTAATTTTTAATTTTTTTTTTTCGGAACCGGTGGAACCGGTTTTTTTTAACCGGTCCGGTTCTAAATGTCCGAACCGGTCCCAATAGGTTCCAAGTCTCCACACCCGGAACCGGATCCGAACCGGAACCGGTTCTAATGGATCCGGTTATTGACCAACTTTGACGGAACCGGTCCGGATCCGAACCGGATCCGGTTCCAAAAAAAACCCGATTTGTGCACCTCTATATACATAGAACACAATCTCAGAAACAAATAAGGAAAAAAAACATCATTAAATATATTTATTTTTGTCCAAAATTTAAGAAAAACCATTTTCTCAATTTTATAAAAACATATTTTCCAATAATTACACCAAAATTTTACGGATTTTACATAAATTGAAGCATCATCCATCATAAAGAAAAAGTGGAATTGAGTTACGATCATCAAAATTCAATATTTGCAAATTGCAATTGAGAAAAATAACCTTTAGAGATGAACCAAAACTGAACAAAGGTTTCAAATGTCTAAAAGACAAGTGCTCGATTGACCTTTTCAAGTACATTTAAGCGTCTACAACGCACCATATACATGCCAGAACCAACCATCAAATCAACAAAAATACACAAGATTTAACCCACAAAATGTTAGGTCTAGAAACTCGGTCAATTCTATACCAATCGGACCCCAAAACCTTGAAATCAAGAAGCAAAAGCTGCCGGAAATATAGTGATGTGTTTCAACGGGTGCGTTATATCAACCCCTCCGGCATGCTCCACAAACCCAGCCGGAGAAAATGACCGACCATGACATACACACACGATGCTCACCTCATTCTTTGTGTATCTATACAAGAACCCGCTAACCGTCTTCCCATTCGGCCCGTTTCCTGTTGTCGAAACACACGGCATTCGGGCCAGTAATGAGGCTTGCTGGTGCCGGCTATTGGTTTCGGGCTTGGAATGTGGGTTCACGACACCCGACTCGTGCGGGTTCGAGTCTGTTAACTTGGAGGTTGAGGTGGTTTGTTTAGATGAACCCGAGGGTTGATCGGATAGGACAAGTGGCTCGACACTTGCGGTTGAAGTACTTGCCGGTTGTTGGTCTAGTTGAGAGTTGCTTGAATTGCTTCTGCTATCATCAGTAACACCACCTACAACCGTCGCAAAAAGTCGTTAGAATTGATACCGTCAACATCACGTGCGGTTGGAAAGAACATCAACAGAGATTCTAAAAACATTCTAGAAAATTTTTCCTTAAAAAAGTTATAATTGGATAATCCATTAATCCGAAAAACAATTTTTGTGATAAATACCAAATTATTATGATTTGGTGTAGTAAAAACATTTTTTATTCATTTATCGTAGGTCAACTCTAGAAATATATAGTGTCACCATTTATGGTGTTACAGAAAATTTTATTTCAATTATGATGTTACCTGAGTTGGGCCCGTTAATTACTGGTATCAACATTTCTAGTTTTCTAGTAATACTACTGGCCCAACTCTCCTAGCATCAGACATGAAACAAAATTCTTTTTAGTACCGAAAATGATAATAATATCCCGTGTTACCCAACTTGGGTAACATAAAAAATAAAATAAAAAAACTTTTACCACCAGAAATAATAATACTTTAGTATTTATTACCATTAAAGAAAAAAATTCTCCTAAAAACAGATTGTCATGAAAAATCACAACATTAATCCACAAATTAATTGTTGAGCGTATATATAATCTAAGTTTATTACCTTGGTGAGAGGAGCACTGGCCATCGAAATATGCTGACGTGGCACCACCGTTTAAATTAATTTTACAACAACACCGTCCACCGCCGTCTATCTCATGTTCATCAGGTTTCAAATTCAAGTTCCCTTTATACGGCCTGAAACTCCGGCACGCCGTTGACCGGAAACCACAATTCATATCACCATCAACGGGTGCCACAACCATTTCCCTTAGGTTTCCGATCTTCTCTTTTTTCCGTGCAGGCTCATCATTTCGAACAATTTGCGTATCTAACCACTCCTTATTCTCCACAAACGGACCACTCACTGAACCACACGAACCAAAATCCACCGGTTTCTTCACCTTTTCTTCCCTCTTCCGTCGCCGGAGATGCTCAATTTCACCCTTCGGTTTCACGTTTAAATCCTCAATTCGATTTTCTTCGGGTTTCTTCGGGTTTCCGAAAATACCCCCAATCGACAACTCCAACATCAGCTCATTTTCCTCACCGTCTGCCATTAAATTTAAAACAATAAGATTTCTATTAAAAAAAGTTGAGAAAATTGATGAAATCGAACTAGGGTTTTTTCTCAATTTAAAAGGGGATTTCGGGGGAGGGAAATCTTTTTAAAGCGACGAGGAAAACATGGAGGGAAAAGAAAATGACACGTAAGATTTGTTAATATTGTGCGCGTTAATGGCGGAATATGGCGTCCGGTCAGGGTACAGAGTTGACATGTGGCGAAAAATGAGGGAAATTGGAATTGTGGATGAGTGCATGGTTGACACGTGGCGGTTTGTGTTTGAGGGGTGAGTATATTTATGTTGTTTTGTTGATGGAATCTCCGCCCTGACACGTGACGTGTATTATAGCATGTCTGCTTTAAGAGTTTGACACGTGTCTAAGAGTCTGAAAATGTGTACGAAGTTGGATTGATTACGTATGGGGTGGTTTACAGGAGTGTGATATTAGCTTTTTGTGATCGTCGTACACGTGGTGATATGCATGGCGATGTGTGTTATCAGTATTCATGCTTACATTCGTTTCTGTTAGCGGTTGCTGGTTGGTAGAGTGGAGAAGTTAAATTTGGGTGAAAGAAAATTTATCGTGTAAATAAAATACTTTTGAAATATGTATTTTCTGTAAAGAAAACAGTATTTAAAGATAGACAAAAGTTTGTGTTTTGTATGATGTTTTGATGAAAAGACGGAACATATTATAAAAGAGAGAGTTACTTTAACGGTTAAAATGGTTGACAATTATTACTTTTGCTAAGTGATTACCATGATTTCCTTTTATAAGCAATAACTAGTTAATGCTTACGGTTGTTTTTGTTAAAAGCAACTTAAGTTTTAGCTGATCGCTCAGTCTTACTGTTGTTCATGTAGTTCCTACTAATAAGTCAGTTTCTATGACGGGTCTTCTATTTATAACTCAGTTCCTGTAGATGGACCATCTCCTACTAATGACTAGTTTCTACTAATGATCAATCAACAAGCTAGAGGAACAACAATTTTTAGGTTTTCAAGTATGAAGTCAAGTTTTCGCTTGTAAGTATCACTCGTTAGTCAGGGCTTCTATTTAAAAATCAGTTCCTATAGATTAGCCATCTACTAAAGATCAATTTCTACCAATGAACAGTCAACAAGCTAGAGAACAACACGTTTCAAGCTTTCAAGTATGAAATCGAGTTTTCACTTGTACGTACCACTCGCTGGTTAGGCATCAACAACCCTGGCTAAGGCTCCACCCCTTGGACCAATATTGCAAGGGGGCAGGCGCTGCCCCTTTGAACCACCAGAGTACCTTGGTGTCGGAAATCAAGTTAGTTTCAAACGAGCGTGCGCTTCACTCTTCCGGACTCGTATCGATATTTTAAGTTGATTTATATTTGGTATAAATAAATCAAAATTAACTAAATTGACACGATTACACTAAAATCGTCTTATTTTATAAATAAATTTGTTTTGAACCGAATTTGAGTTGCAATTAAACAAATTGATTTGAACCCGTCTTCAATTCTAGGTGGATTATGCTAAAAATTGAATTATTGGTGAGAAAATAAACTATAATAACAGTTAAATGCATAAATGGTCCTGAGGTTTGATCAAATTGCACGTTTGGCTTCCATGTTTTAAAAATTGTAAACTTAGCTCAAACGTTTGTGACATGGTTGCGACTTTAGCCCATTATGTTAATATCAATTAGTTTATAACGGGAAATTAGTTCATGTGTCATCCAATTTGACTTACAATTGCAAAAATATTTCTAAAAACGTGTTAAATTTAGCAAAAGTCAGTAAAAAATTAGTGATTTTTATACTAATTTTATGAATATTTACAGATTTTTTCTGATTTTTAATGACGTTTAGTGATTTTAACTCATTTTTCGGGTTAAATTTAGGGATGGCAAAATAACCAGAGCCCGACGGATATACCCAAAACCCGAAACATCCGGGACAGGTATACCCGAAACCCGACGTGTACGGGGCCGGATATGGGATTAATTATAAAAATTTTCGCAGGTATGGGACGGGTATGGGAATAGGGGATACCCAGCCCGATTACCCGAAACCACGTACCCGTTTACCCGGACCATATACCCGAATCATATACCGGAGAATTTTTAGTTTTTATTTTTATTTTCCCTTAACATATGCTTATTAATACTTCATTTTAGTAGGTTTATTATGTGAAAAATTAATTTTTCTTTTCAAATATGTATTTATAAATATAAAAAAATAGAGTTATAGAAAAGTACACGACACAAACCCGACGAGTATTTGTCGATACCCGAAAATAACCCGATACCCGATACTAACGGGTATGCCCGATACCCGCGGGTATACCTGATACCCGACGGGTAATAACCCGACACAAACCGACGGGTAATGGGCCAGGTATGGGACATGATTTTACAACCGGGTATGGGTTTGGGATTACCAAAACCCGGCCCGAACCCGACCCATTGACATCCCTAGTTAAATTTGCAGTTGTAAGTCACGTGAATGACACATGTGCTAATTTTCTGTTAAAAAGTAACTGATGTTAACGACAGGGGCTAAAAGCTAAAACTCAATCAAATTTACATCCAACTTTCTGGAGTGGTTCATAAACTTACGTAGCCAAGTGGCTCATCAGTCATTCGGAAAGATTTATTAGAACATATTTGGGTGAACAATGAGTCGTTTTATTTATGTTTTCTATTTGTTAACTTCGTATTGTCAAAAATTTTATTTTTTTAGGTTGTGTTTATTTAATTTAATGCAACTTTAATTTTTGTTTAATTTTAGTTATTTACTTTTATTTTTATTTATTTATTTATTTATATTATTATTTTAAATAAAAATAATATATTTGTTAAATAAAATAAAAAAGTAATTATGATATGAAAATAACGAGCTTGCATGTGGGAATGATGAGTATGATAGTGTTAAAGGTGACTTTCTAATTTTTAAACATATTTGTGATAAACAACCTATTTTTTATGTGTGACTTTCTAATTTTTAAATTATGAAGAATAGATAGTTCTACATAATCAATTTTTTTAACTTTTGTATTTTTATTTGACAATTTCCATGCTTAAGAAATTTAATTCATGATATGATATACCTTGTATACATTGTTTTTTAAATCAACTGGTTTCATCTAATTCATTTTAACGTGTTATCCAACCCATCATCTTTGCATTTCATAAGTTTAATATAACAAATTCAAAATTCAGCATAGGATTATTAACATTTACAGAAGTCACTATAAAATATAGAAATACATTAAAAAACAAGATTATAGGATAGATTTCCCTGCATCGATTGATATCTCTCGGGAACTTTTGGCTTAGCAGCACCAACCAAAAACAAGCAAACTGTATGTACATTGCTAACCCATGTAACTTAGACTTCAAACTGTTCATACCAACCTTCTTCTAGAATCTAGACAGGTGGCAGGCTGACTAGAAGTTGACCGTTCAGCACACTGCAGTATAAACATTAGAAATATTAATTTTTAAAAAAACTGAAAAAAAGTGTTTCAGGTCAACCCAGCATGACCTGTCAAAAATTACCCATTCGACCCGTTAGTTTACCTTTTAACATAGTAGTAACAGAAGTCCGCTAGGATGAAAGTTTGAACCGCTTCCGCTATCAAGACTGCTGGCAGCCAAAAGTAGTAGCCACTTCCCAACAGGTACAGATACGCACCGGCAGATTCATATACCTGATGAATATTTATAGGGGCACGTTCATTAGTTCATTACAGAACCGATTTTAAGTAGAACTGCAGGAACCGCATAAACTGTTATAACAAGTGTTGCAAAGTGAAAACTGACCTGAATGATCCAGTGGGCACATCCCAAAAATCTTGCAACTCCGAGTGCAAACACGTAATGGGCGGTAGATGGTTCAATCATCTACATTTTGCAATATTTTATTAAATAATTTACTTTTGTAATTATATTTATTGAAGTGAATGTAACACATGATGACAAGAATATGGTGTTTGTTTTGAAAATTAAAACCTTTGTTTTCTGCATCATGGTTAGCTGAGGAAGCACTGAAATTGATTCCAAATACACACAGAATGCCCACATAACTTTGCTCAAATAAGAATGGTATGTATGTGGGTAAATAAACAGAGCAAGAATCACACATGGCACAACCTGCAGTTAGAATAATAACGATATAATCAGTCGACTCATTTGACCCGTTAGAGATATAACATATATAATTGAAGGCAAGGGTTATGGTTACCAAATAATATTTGGGCATATTGTCTAGATCTTTACTATAGGTTTCCTCCAGCTTGAATCGGATCATGTAAACGACCCAAAGAGTAGCCACCAAAGTTGCGAAATCAAGAACAGTATGAATGTCGTTTTCCATTGTAAAGCTACAAAACAATCTTACAGCTAGAAAGATTGCTGTGAGTTCTTGTGTCTGTAATGAAAGGCCTGCCAATGCAGAGTGTATTTGATTAACTACCATAGCATATAGAATGAGAGACATTCAATACTGAACCAAATTTAAATAGAAAACCGCATAAACACTTGTATCTTTTGCTTTAACTGTAATAAATAAGATAGTTATGTAAGCGCCTACCCCACTATCTTTCTCTCTCCCGCTAAATTAGCAAAGCACCTATGCTGATCTCACAGTTCTCTACTTATAAGTGGTTGTATTGAACTATTGAACATGCCATATGTATTACAGTTAAAAAGAGAGGCCCGAGATAAGCAAGTCGCATAACACAAATATACCAGTTTTGGGGTTTTAGACATGTTTTAGGCTTGTTTGGGCTTGTTATGGGCCATTTTTGGATTGTTAAGACCAGTTTGCCCGGAATTTGTAGAATTTTGCTAGAATTTTAAGGATTTGGCCGGAATTTCACTGGAATCCAACCGGAATGTAGCCGGAATCTCGCCGGAGGGCCTGGGTTGCAGCAAGGCGCTTTTCATGTGCCTTGCCTTGAGGACCTAGGCGCACGCCTGAAGGGCTTTTGACAACATAGGTTAAAACAAAAGATACATGTGTTTATACTGTTCTTGTAGTTCTCTACTTAAAACTATTTTTGCATTAAACGTCCCTATGTGTATATATATACCACACACACACATATTGACATAGATTTTACATACATATATATATGTCATTATTAACATGATACTGATTTAACCACCAAGGCTACGGCCTCGGGACCTTATCAGGAATGCTAGACACAATCCAACCCGACCACACGACGCGGACCTCTTAATATTGTAACTATACAAATACATGCAATAAGATGTATTTGGAATAACACAAATACATCTTATAACATAGAAACAAGATAGTTTCATGAAACAAACTATCAACATTATAACCTACAAACACAAAATAATACAAAGCCTCATTTAAACAATTTTCTTCTCTAATCTCTTAAAATTCTTGATTTAGTTTTATCTCAATATTAATATCACGAGCATAACAATTAAATTTATAACATTTCAGACATTCAAATGCAAAATACAAACAAATAATGATCAATACATACCAGAACATGTTTTTTTGGTGGTTAGTTTGTAAATGAGAACGATAAGACCGGCTGCATGAACAGATTCCGACGCAACGAAAAACTGACTGGTGTCTTTGGCAAGAAGTCTAAGTCCGGCGAGGGAAGAGAAAACAGTTGTAACGGCCAAAAAGATCTTCACCTTCATCGATTGCCTACGAACCCAAAAGAAGAGTTTGTTGACCGCCGAACCCCTTCTCCGACCCATGATCTGACGGCGACGACAACCACCTCCTTCAATTCTCCTCCTTTAACCAGCAAGCTTAGGTTCAATTCCCTCGCCGGAGGAGGAGAGAGATCAGAGACGATGATCAAGGGGCGAAAAGAGCGATGAAGAAGTTGGTTGGCGTTTTGGGGGTGGGTGTATTTGGCACGATTTTCAAACGTTGGAGACGCGTCCGGTGATTTATTTATAAGAGTTTCGTGTCACTCCGATTTGGTTGCCAAACAATTCTACGGGGGAGAAAAAGAGTGGGACAGGTGACCTGTTTTTATGGGTGATTGTGTATAGGTGTAAAAGATAAAGAAAATTGATATAATTTTTCTTATTTATTTTTAATAATCTCATATTTTACTAATTGGTCAATAATAATCTAAACTGATAATATTTTTACTATCAGTTCTTACTTTCAAACTATTTTCTTACATTGGACCCTCTGTTAAAAAAAGTTAACGCCGTTAGATTTTATATAACGTGGACATCTGCAAATCGTCGGAAAGTCGAGACAAGCTAGTAGTGATTTCGTGGTGGGTTTTGAAATTAGCTCTGGTGGTGTTTAACCACCGTTGTCTCTGTTTGGACTTGCCGGAAAAACTTTACCAGTTAAACATCACCAAGCTAATTTCAAAACCCACCATGAGACCACTGCTAGCTTGGCTCGACTTTCCAGCGGTTTGCAGATGTCCACGACATATAAAATCTAACGGCGTTAGGTTTTTTCAACGGGGGGGGGGGGGGGTTTAATGTAAGAAAATAGTTTTAAAGTAGAGATTGGTGGTAAAAATATTTCTAGTTGAAATTATTATTGGTCAATTGGTAAAATGTGGGGTTACTAAAATCCAATAACCGTTGGCCATTTGGTGCAACGGTAGCCTCAAGACTTCCCATAGTGGAGGTCTTGGGTTCAAATCCTGGCAACAGCAAAAAAGGGGTTTGTGGCCAGGTTAGGGGGTTTACCCGGTTGGGGGTTCGTCCTGTGGTGGGTTGCCCTAGATGTTCTAGGTGTTACCCCGGGGAAAAACAATTATCCTAGAATATCTAGCGTTGCTGTTAAAAAAAAACCTAAAATCCAATAATCCTTTATTTTTTATGCCACGTATAAGTTATAACCTATTTATTTAAACTAAAGGTTTGATAAGTCAAAAGGGATGAAGGAGTGTAATCAAACTTTAAATGGGTCGTAGCAGAGGACTTTGTAAATGAGTTAAACAAATTGTATATGAGTTGAGATGTTAAACTTAGTTACTTAATATGACTCAGACTGGATGGGTTATCCTGAAAAATTTTACCTTCAAAATTTTCTGATCATCGAGTAGAATAAGATTCTTTAATTTTGCTCGTAAATCCTAACTTTTAAACCTCCAAATTGAAGCTTTTTGATATGTAACGAGGGGGAGGGCTAACCGCCAACAATCTGTCCTTTTTAATTTTTTTGGGTCTTCGGTTGTTTTTCGCGGCTCATTTTCAGCTTGTGATATTTCGTTATACTTATGGGTGACCTTTTAACATCCCTAGCCCATTCTCATGATGTTAAACGACTCATGTTTCAATGATTTTGTGAATATATCCGCTGTTTTTTCGTCGAAAGGCACACTAAGTAATAATATGTTTCATTTTTGCATATTATCTCTAAGGAAATGATCTATAAGATCTATTTACTTAGTCCTAGAGTGTAATACATGATTCTTACTAAGACCTATAGCGATTCTTACTAAGATCTATAGCACTTTTATTATCACAAAATATAGGAATGTTAAGAGCACTTACCTCATAGTAGACAAATGTTTATTTCATTGAAAATACTCGTGCACAATGCTCTACCGGCAACAACATATTCCGCTTCGGTTGTTGATGGAGCCACCTATATGACTGTTTCTTTGAAAACCATGATGTAGTGCAAGTCTAACAAATGCGCCTACACCATCTCTCATTGTTTCTATGAAACTGTATAATATCCTAATCCATCTCTTATGTTTAACTACATGTTCATTACAGAAAAAAATGATCAAACTCGACCCTAACTTCTTCTTATGTCATCGGGGCAACGCGATTGTTAGATGACCACTATCATGTATGTTGAATTCTTTACAAATGTAGGATTGTTGAATATGTCTATGAGCTCAAGCTATAACTTCTAATAGCTTTAACAATGTCAACGACGGTATAAGATCACACAGTGGGTAATATTATTAAAAAACGTGCTTAAATACATTTGAACGATATCAAAGTAAACGTGTTTACAACTACTATTATTAACTATGCTTGTAATATATTATTTCAAAAATAGTTACTAAACGTAGTTTTATATATATTGATAACTAGCTTAGAACCCGTGTCTATACACGGATGAAAAATATCAATGCACAAAATTTTTAAATCTTTATGTGTATATTCATAAAAATACGTTAATTACTATTTAATGTAATTTGACTTTTATTTACTATTTAATTAAAAATAAAAGTTAATAATTAGATTTCAAAGTTTTTATAAGAAGAGATAATTTAAAATATATGTGTTTTATTAGTATAACTAGTATTCTTTTTAAAAATATAGTTAAAAAAAATATTAAAATATGAAAGTGTATTTAATAAGAGAGAGACAGAAAAACATGATGAGAATGAATACAGAGGCGACACGTGACAAGAAAAACCTTTATTTATTATATAGTATAGATTATATATACAATTTACAATAACGATTTATTAATATCAAATATTAATATTTAAAATCTGATACAACTTCAGGATTATATAACCATGTTCTCAAAGAGTCTTCAAGTTCTCCACAAAATCTGCAATATACTTATTATGCATCTCATCATACTGCAAAAACTCTTTCCATTTCTTCTGATTTTCTCTTACTGATTTCGCTGGTTCTTTTTCAATATCCATCATAACCCTCTTCACAGCTTCAAACACATCATCTTTCCCAAAATACCCATCTTCATCTCTCCTATTTACTTCCACTCCAGCCTTCCACTCCAAACCAATCACTTTACAGTTCATTAACTGATCACCTTTTAACGGCAGCATCACCAGCTGGCAGTCATTAACCAGACCCTCAACCACCGAGCTAAAACCAGCATGACACAGAAAAGTCTCACTTCCGAAAGAACAGTATATCACCGATTGGGTCGGGAACCACCAGACCGATTAGAAGAACTGGCTTCTTTACTTGGTTGCTGACGTAATCGATGTACGGTCCTTCCATTTCTGTACAGGATTTGATGAGTATTGCATTGCATCTCTTGAAGCATTTCGTCAAGCGGTCGAATACGCTTAGTGTGCCATGGAAGCTCTTGAAGCTGTATGTGAAATCTTGAGCTTCAAAAGTCTTTAAAGTGATGGTTCCAAGTGGTTGCAGAGCTAGAAAAGCTAGAGGTTAGTAAATTATTATACAATGAAATTAAATTAATATCAGTCGCGGAATTTGAACTATTAACCGGGGCCGAAAATCCGTCACAGTGTTCAATCACCACCATCACCATCACCATCGAAGCCTGCAAAAATCCCTAATTGAACCTGCAAAAACCCTAGATTTACACCCACACAGATTTGACCCTAATTGATTATGCAAAATCCCCCATCATCGACATAAACACACAGATTTAGAGCTTTTTTAAGTGGTGGCTGGTGATGGCAGGGGGAGGAATATGGAAAGTTGATGTTCTAGGAGTTTGGCTGGTGGTAAGGCTTTAGTGATAGCTAGTACCTGCAAAATAATAAAGCAAAAGGTAATTGGAGATTCAAACCTAAAGTAATAAATTCCAACCAAATCAAACAAAAGCCTGGGCAAGTTGAATAACTAATTCAAGATTCAATCATGATTGCAACATTAGAAGTGGTTTTTTTTTTGTTTCAGATTTGGTGATATAAAAATTATCGTTAAAGATATGTTCATCTCCACTCAAACAGTGATAGAAGATTTGACTTGTTAGTTGTTAGGATAAAGCACAAAGTATTAAAATTTGCTTTGCCAAATGAAAAGGAACTCAAATGCTCAGAGCTTTGAAAACATCAGTTCACACTAGGGGTTGTGGTGGTCAAAGGAGGACTTAAAGATTTGGTTGGAATGAGACCCTCCATCAGCAGCTAGGGTAGAGGAGTTTTGGTTCGAAGGGGGTGGTGTTGGAGGTATGGGGGTGGGGTGGTGCCGGTGGTGTGGGGTGTGGTGGCAGTGGAGGGTGAGGGTGGCGGTGGTGGAGAGATATATATTGTGTTTTAATTATTAGTATTTATTTTAGTAGTTTACATAAATGGTCCTTGTGTTAATTTAAAAAAAATGACACAATTAGTCCTTATCAGTAAAAAGACAAAAATACCGTTATTTTTAACAGAAAAACTAACTGAGTTAGTATCATGGTTCTAATTGAGACAATTAGGTAACCACAGGGAGCAAAAAAGCCAAATTGAAACTATTGGACCAAAACCGTTATTTTGACCAAACCATAGGGGTCAAAAACGAAGTTTACTCTAATACTAAATTACTAATAACTAGGTGGTTGTTATACCCGCGCTCGCGGCGGGTGTCAAGTCGATCGTTAATAAAATTTAAATGAAAAAGTAGACGCTACGGTAAAAATAATGTTATAAAAAAGAAACATAAAACTAAATAATAGAAAAGGAAAAAAATTTAAATATTACTGGTTCGGGTCATCGGAAAGTATAAAACCGAATATAGAAAGGGGTTCCAATAATACCAATACCGACAATAATGTTATTCGCTCATAATTGATTCGGCTCGTCATGGTACCACAACGGTAACAACGGTCGCTATAGGCTACGACCACGGACCCTACTGTGGTTCCGCCCCTGAAGAATGATATATAACATTCAAGAAATTTTGGACAGATTTATGAAATAGTGTCATATTCATGAAACGACCGTGTTACACGTGTACTGCTAACAAATCATGCTTCTTAAGCCATAGAGTTGAACCAACATAACGGAGCTAAAAAAAGAGAGACATTCACAAGGTCAACAAATCAAGGAAATATGTTGGGCCGATTACATCATGGGGGTTTTAAAGTCAATATAATGGATCAAGAAATTAGAAAAAAGGAAATTGAAACCAGAATAGTGGGCCGATTACAGCCCAGAAAGATTTCAAAGGGTTTAGGAGGAAAATTATAGAGGAAAAAATAACAAATTAGAAGGACAACATCATCGAATTTTCTTCTTCTTGGTGTTGACGGTAGTCGGTAGCAAACAAGTAAAAGTAGGTGAAACTTTTTTTTATTCCAAAAACAATTCCAAACCTTTTTAGTGTTCCTAAGTTTTTTTTAGTTTGTTTCTTGTTTGGTTTGATTGATTTAGCCATATCCGGTTGGATAAGTTGTTTTAACTTCAACACTAGATTTTTTTATTTATTTTGATTTGACACATGTGGTCCGTTTATTCGAATGGCTTATATGCGTGATTCTTGATCTTAAACCCAGATCTACTCCGGTTTAACTTGATCAATTTGTTAATTTTTCTAATAAAGTTCCTTAAGTTTAAAACCTTAATCATGTTTTAATTCTTGATTCAAGGAACAAATAATATTTTGTGTTTGTCTATGAACCCAAAATCGTTATAGAGTCATTCAATCTAATTGAACATTCCTAACGGTATGGGTTTTGATTATAATCGATACACTTGCCACCGTGACTCGTACACTATGGTCCGAACGACGTGAACTTAGAGTAGTAGGTTGTCTCTAATCAATGAACTGCGCTTGGTTAGACATTATACATAGTGGATATCCGATCGGCACAATATCTAGTATTGATACGAACCGTTTAAATTAAAAGGTAAGTACACCATAATTGTTAATAACCGTACGCTTAGTAAAGTCAAAAACACACCTTTTAATATCTTTGATTGTTGCAAGATTCAGAGATACTTTTATCAATAATACCACTTATTTTGACACTATGTCTTTGATACAAGTAAACTAAAGACTTAAGTGTGAGTTTTATTTACTTGATATCATTGCAAACAAATATAAAACTGTCACAAAACATAAAATAAAACAAGACACATCGCATCTTCAATGAGTCCAAAAACAGGGGAATTTATTTGTGGTGTCCATATATTATGGGGTATTTTAGTGGTCTAGAGTATTTATCATGTCTCATCCATAGACATGAAGAGATTGTTCCAACAGAATCTGCAATTTGCTTTTGTCGTTACGAGCATGTGAAACACGTACGTTACTAAAAACACGTTACGACTTCTTGTTTAAAATTTTATATTATTATTCAATGGTTAATTTTATTGTTGACTATTACTTTTTATAAAACTAGAGGACTTGCGTTTGATTTCTTAGGGTATTATTTACAGTGATGAAACTTAAAAAATTAAATTGGATACACATAAAAAAAATCAAATTTTTAGTGGATTTGTAGAACATATTTGAGCTTTTGGTTTGGATTAGGAGGGAACCAAACGCTATAACTAATATGAAATAAACCTAGTGAGCCAAAATCAATACTTCTAAACAAAAAAGTAGGGAAAAACCAATTTTTTTATGGATTTATGGAATAGATTTGGGACTTTTGATCTAAATTAAAAGGGTACTAAACAATATAACTAATACGAAATAAAGCTAAAAAGTCGAAGGCAATAAGTTTAAGCATAAAATAGGGGGTGCCTAGGCCCCTCTAGCCAATATTAAGTTCCTACGCTGGTTATTATCCATATGGTAATCATGCATGTTTTACTTCCATACGCAAAAGATTTTTTCACTTTTGTGGTAGAGGATTCAAAAGATATGTGGCCGGCCCCGAGTATGTGCGGGGTTGGTGACCGTTTAGGGCCCGGTTTTTCAGGGGGCCCAAAATTATAAATTTTATATTTATATGTTATATATAATAATATATTTAATATAAATTGAGTTTAAAAAACAAATTAACTGATGAGTCATTTACAAATTACAATTAACAATTAACTTATGGGTCATATAAACTAAGTTTAAAAACCCATTAACAATTACTCCATCATGGTCCATGTCCAAATTAACAATTTTACCTAATAAAAAAACATACGACAATTACTCCATCAACAGTCGTCGACGTCTTCTGTCTTCGAAATTCAATCGGACGAATTCAATCAAGTGAGGTTTGTGAATTGATTTTTTTTTGAAGAAAAACCAAATCTAGTGCTATTATAATTTTCATCATATTAATGATCTTTTTTCACATATATTTAACTTTATATTTAGATTTTTAAGGGTCCATTTTCTTTAGTCGCACAGGGCCCTCCGTTAGAGACAGCCTTGTGTCCTAAGAGAAGGGATCGAACACACCAAATGCTTTCCCCTAAAATGAAAGATGCATAAACTTCTTTTAGATACATGAGGTTTGATTTCAGAACAAAACAATACATATATGGGTTTGAATTCGGAATAAAACAATAAAATGTCTACAAGTAGTGATCAACCAAATAGGCCACCTAAGGGAACTTAAGCCTGAATGGAAATTAAATCCGCATGAAAGTAAAATTCACGAAGCAAATATACTACTCAGTCTAGTGGCAAATGTGTATATTCAAAACTTAACTAAAATGTGGAGGTCTTGTGTTCAAGTCCCACCTGGTGACAAAAAAGAAAAAAAGAGGGTACAAGTTGGGCCAGTGGTTTTTTCTCACCTATGATGGGTTTCTCCTAAGGATGGTGGAGATGATTTGGTGGACCAGTGACCCGTCAGTGATCCAAATTACCGTTAAAAATACATTTTTTTTTTCAAAACTAAGGGTATTTTTGTTTAATGAAGAATATGTTATGTGTTTGATACAATCAAATTAAAGACTAAACTGGTATATAATTCATATCATGACAAACAAATATAAACCTTTCAGAAAAAAACAGTACAAACACTAAACAAACAAATGAACGAACCCAGTAAAATCCACTCAATAGCAAAACTGTAATTAGTGTATGGGGAGAGTAGGATGGAGGCAAACATTTTCTCTATTCTGGACGATAAAGAGGTTGCTCCTGTTAAGACCTTCGACTCCAAAAAAAATCATTGGCATGTCAAGTTTAATATACAAATATCAAGATAACAAATAACATATAACATACCATATGGCACCGGGAATCAACGCAACAACGAAATAGAAAGCCATAGCAATAAAACAATGACTAAATAGCATGATTGAACATTTGATGTTTGATATGTGGTTGCCTTTATAAGACATGTCACATCTTCAATGTGTTCAAAAATACAATTACGTATGATGTGATGTTTGTGGCGTAGAGTGTTTATCATGTCTTGCTTTTGTCTTATGAACATGTGAAACACAATACAAGAAATATGAATTTATTAAGTAAAAGAGTTTAAAATGTTCATCGATGGTGAACTTCATTGTGGTGTTATGGTTCCATGTTATACATCATGTTTAATTCCCATAAGCAAGAGATATGACCATTTTAAATATACATTGTTGGAAATCAGGACCAAGAACATGAACACAAAATTTGATCTTAATTAAATACAAGATTGACACTTTCTATTTATTATTAAACTTGACACTCTTCTTACATATACCCTAACCCTCTATTTATATTAAAATTTAACTTACTTACCATGACGAAACCTAATTAGAGTCAAATTAGGAAACAAAATAAACTTTAATATTCTTATCATACTAAATAAATATACCAACACTAGTACACAAAAGCTCTTTTGAAGTGGAGCATAAAAGTTATTTGAGGCGGTTTTAGAGATAATCATTGAGTCTATGGATTAAAGATTTACTCAATCCACAGATGACTTTCAAGTTGAACCAAAGACGGTTTCATTTCTTTTGTTTAAAAATATATTTGATCTTTCTAGAAGGGATGTAGTTTGCAGTTTGTTAATCACACTTGAGACCCATATCGACATTGTGCTAAGCAAACTGTCTAGGATATACTCCTCCACCATAAGTCTTCAATCTACCATTTTATAATTATTAAAATTACCAGCCAATAATTTCTTGATCGAGGCATCTTCACCCATATATTTCGATTCAAGTTAATCCCACAGTTCCTTTGTGGATTATGCATTATGATAAACTAGAAAAGAGAGTTAGACATAATGTTTAGACTGTGAAATTGAAACATGTAGTGTCATCCTTTTCCTATTTGGATTTGCGTCTGCTTTGCTCTAACATTTCTGCATCTGTGTATTCTAGCATTGGGAAGAGGAGAGGGGGGGGGGGGGGGGGGTAAAATTAGAATTTGCACAACCTTTAAAGTGGTTAAAATGAAGTGCATCTTCGTTTGCCATCTCCTAAATTGTCTGACAAACTTCTACAATTTTCCAAATTTAGATGTCTTTTCACGAAGACTTTTAATATTCACGACTATGATCTTTGTAGGTATTATTGTGGATAATTTACTAGATGATGTTTGAGAATAGTGTTATCAGTATGAGATTGAAGTAGTATGTGAAAATGACCAAGTATTGTGTTTTATGGATTTCGAACCATCACAACATTTTGATGAAACGTCAAAACGCTTCGTGAAAACAATAAGTCAGTTTGGTGGTTAATTCAGTTATTGATATTCTGGTTGTTCTCTGTTAGTAAGAACTACGTACTGCAGATGATTGGCTTCTGTTACTAGGACTAGTTCCTGTTGATAGACGTTGATTAACACGAACCAAGTTGCCACTAATAGAAGATCATCATCATGAAATAGGTTGCTACTGATATAAACTCTAGCATCGAACTAATCACACTGTTATTGTGATCACTTAGTTCCTATTAACTTCAATTGAGATGAGAAGTCAAGCTTAAGACGGAGCATTGCCCCTTTGAACCCTCTGTGAAGCGAGTGCCGCATCTTGACCTCGTTGTTCACTAAAATAAAAGATCATATTAGTCTTGAACCGTATACTCGACACCACTTAGCTTTTATAAAAGCTTATTTGGATTACCATTTGGTATTAAGTTGTTCACTAAAATGATTTAATAAAAAATATTTACTTTTATGAGTTTGTAATTTAAGAGAGCTTTTGAAATAAAGTCAGCTTCATTTTATGTTTTTGAACTCAAATTTAAAGACTTAATTGATTGTTAGTTTTATTTAATTCATATCATGACAAATAGATATAAATCCTTAAAAAATAATCAAAGTTAATAAACGATGTAAATGTTTAATTAAACGTTTTACTCGTGCCATGATTTAAAATGCCAATCACGTCATCAATGCATGTGTCCAAAAGTTTAATGATTCATGCATGTGTCGTATCGATTGTCAGACAAAGATGTGCTAGTAGACGTGTCGATTAATTCATAGACACCCTTACCCTTATTGCCAATTACCAAATTGCCCTTATGTAATCTTGGTTGTGACCCTAGACTGTGTTCGCTATAAATACATGTGATATGTTGGCTATATATCTTCACAAAGCAAGTGAAAACAAATACAAATTAACATGGTGATTTTTCCACAGTTCCTACCATTTTTAGGGCTTGTGCTTTTTGTTATAGCCTGCAGTTACAATATAAGAAAAAGAAGCAACACAAAGAAAAGTGTCAAACTAGTAGCTCCAGAACCATCAGGGGCATTGCCTTTCATAGGCCACCTTCATTTCCTAAGAGGCCAAGCTCCTATAGCAAGGATACTAGGAAAGATTGCTGATGACTATGGCCCGGTTTACTCTTTACGGCTAGGTTTTCGTCAAGCATTAGTTGTAAGCAGTTGGCAAATGGTGAAAGAGTGCTTCACCACAAATGACAGAAACTTTGCATCCAGACCAAATATGGCGATCAGCCGGCACATGGTCTATGACAATGCTGGTTTTGCACTCGCACCATATGGACCATATTGGCGAGAGATCCGAAGGATGGTCACTTCCGAGCTTTTTACAAGCCAGCGTGTTGAAAAGTTCAAGAATGTTCGTGACTCAGAAGTGAAGAACTCCGTTAACGAGCTCTCTTTGTTGTCCATAGTAGAGATGAACAAGTGGTTTGAACACATAACTTTCAATATACTTATAAAAATCTTGGCAGGGAAAAGATTTAGTAACGGATGTAGCGACGAAGGTAACAACGAAGACTCACATGTAAAAGAAGCCATAAAGAGAGGGTTGTATATTAGTGGCGTTTTCGTTGTGTCTGATATCTTTCCATATCTGGAATGGATGGACATTGGAGGGCATGTTAGAGGTATGAAGCAAGTGGCTAAAGAGGTTGATAGTGTCGTCGGAAAGTGGCTTGATGAACATATTAAGAAGAGGAAAGAACCTGATAGTGATAAGAAAGAAGATTTCATTGATGTTATGCTGTCTACCTTGCCAAAAGAAGCTGAAATGTCTGGCTATGGACGAGAAACCGTCATCAAGGCAACAACAATGGTCAGTAACTTAGTTTTGATATATCAGTTTTCTTGATTTAGTAACATCTTGAAAAGATTTGCTTCAAACTGCTTTATACGGGACCCAATTTAAGCAATATTGATTTTGTTTTCTCTTCCAGAAAATTTGAACTTATAGAAAAATTAAGAACCACATAAAACACCGATCATTACCAAAAAAATGAAAAATTTGCGACAACAGATTTCGTTCAAAACTTGTCGGAACTAGCAGTTAGCGACAAGTTTCCAACAAAAAATGTTTCTTGGAAAAACCCCGTAGGAATTGTTTATTCCAAAAAAATCCTGACTAATTTTCTGACGAACTAGCGACAAAAACCTTTCGTCGGTAGTTTCTGACAATATTCCGATTATTATATTAAGTAAATAAGTTAACTTATTTAATAAATTTTTTGGAAAATTGTAGTAAATCTTATGGTTACTTTTTGTTTTTGTTTTGTCGGAAAGTTGTCGTTAACTTGTGGGAAATATATTTTGTTGTTAACTTATCGGAAACTTTTGCAGAAATTATACATGTTTTCTAGTAGTGAATTAAACCTTTAAACATAATTTTGATTTAACTTTCATTCTTTATTTCCTAGGTGACACTTGTTATCGTGTAAGATTACTATGTTATTGTTCAAAACTCTAACTATGTACGATGTATGATTTTCATAGACGCTCATGTTGACGGGTTCAGAAAGCACTGCTTTGACAATGACATGGGCGGTCTCCTTATTATTGAACCATCCCCATACACTAAAAGCCGCCCAGAAAGAACTTGACATCCACGTGGGACAGAAGAAATGGGTGGAAGAATCAGATATAACAAACCTTGTGTATCTACAAGCCATAGTGAAAGAAACACTCAGAATGTACCCACCAGGCCCCTTGGCAGGACCTCACGAGGCCATCGAGGACTGCTATATCGGGGGCTATCATGTCACCAAAGGGACTCGTCTGATTGTGAATGTATGGAAGTTACATCGGGACCCAAACGTGTGGTCGGATCCTAATGAGTTTCGACCAGAGAGGTTTCTTGAGGAGCACTCAGAGATAAATTATCAAGGTCAGAACTTTGAATACATTCCATTCAGTACTGGAAGGAGAATGTGCCCGGCAACCACGTTTGCTTGGCACGTAATTCACTTGACACTTGCACGGTTACTTCAAGGGTTTGACTTGTCAACACCGACGGGGAAGCCTGTGGATATGAGTGAGGGCTTAGGAATTGCTTTGCCTAAGGTGAAACCCCTTGAAGTTACCATCACTCCGCGCCTCTCTCCAGAGCTCTATCAGACCAATTAGAGCATTCTGGAGCATAATAGACTTGATAAGAAATGAGATTATAGCAAGTTACTACTACTATGTAGTATTATTAATGAATAACCGTTGAAAGTTAGATTCTAATTCACTTTCAAAGCATGGTAAAACATATGTATAGTTATATATTTTTCTATTTATGTCCAGTCTGTATTGTAATTGTTTTTATTTGAATAAACTCAATTTCGAGGAAAACAGAATGCACATAAACAACTCTAGGAAGTAAAACTAATAGGGAGTTCAATTGTTATATTCCTCTATATTATTGACCCCAAATAAGTAACCGAATTTTAGAACACCATCAGCCGTTTGATCATTTTTGGATTGATCTCAGCCGCGTTAATTAAACGGTTATTCAGTGGGTGATCCCTCCCCATCACACGGATCGACCTCTCCTTCCACCCACGTCTCTGTAACTGTCGGCCCCTTCACCTGCGTATGGCTTCTCCCCCACTCCCCCTCCCTTTCACAATCTTCAATAACTACTTTATACCGCCTCCACCGCCGCTCCAAGGTTCAACTTTTATATCGGAGATCAAGAAGCCTTTCCACTCCACTTTATGCGTTGCTCCACCGCCGCTCAAGGGTTAAAGTGTTCTATTGGAGATTAGGAACAACGCAAACAACGGTATGAAACTTTTTGTTGATTTTGATTTTGGATTCCAAATTACCTCATACATCTAATGTTACTACAATTTACATTCCCTATTTCACAGCTGCTCCTCTAATTCCTTCAATTCCATCATCAATGGACGCCGGGACTCTGATTTGGAAGATTCCGAAGATGACTCTTGGGCTGCTCGTCTGACTTCTACATCAAGTGGAAATCATCTCGTAAGCATAAATATATAATAATTTAGGGTTTCTTATTGTTAACATTTATGATTGTGTGGGCAAACCCTAAAATTGATTGGAATTAGATGAATTTGATGCAGAGATGTTTATGAGCTGATGATGATATGAGGGAGGAATTTCCGTGCAACCATCTGTCCCCAAAGATACACAAACATTTGAATAGGTATGTTTTTGATGAAATAGAAATTTCTTTGAAGATGGTCCCACTGTTTGTTAACAGTTGTAGGTTTTTATTGAAATAGAATTTGCAGTGTTTATTGACTTGCAGTTAATGAATTGTGCTACAGTCAATGAAGACGTGATGCCAAAGAAAGGGTGCTACAATAGAATTTGAATTGGTATGCTTTTACAACAATTAGAAGTTTAGAAACTACAATTCATTAACTCCACCCATAGAACTGAAATTGGTATGTTTTTGTTGGTTTGTTTTTTTATTAAAATAGAATGTGCTTTGAAGAAAGAGTGTTGCAATCCATTAACTGGAAGTCAATAAACATTGCAATCATCGATGGTGAAGGCTTGTGCAACTGATGAAGATGCGAGGTTTGTTTTAGGGTTTTTAGAAAAAAATGATCGTTAATGATGTTTGTGAAGAATTTAAATTTTAGCTTACTGTTAGATTTTATAATACATTGCTAATGTGTTTATCAAGGGTTTTAATGATTAATGATATGAAATGTGTGTTTTTAGAGATGTTGGAGGATGACATTATGTCGAATATATACACTTAAAATTCAATGTGAATGGTTATTGTAAATTGGGGAAAGTTAATGTATGACAGAGTTGATGTTCTTACTTGAACTTTGACTGTTTGACCAGGTTGGCCTTGAAGGTGAAATTCTAAGTCTTCGCTCACTCATGGGAAGTTCATCTCTTGAGTAGATTTAAGGTTATTTTGTGGCTCAGGGACAACCATTAACATTGTACAAGGTAGATTACCATTTCATGTTATGTACTTTCTTAAAATCATTAATGTTTGATTTTTAGATAAGTTACCATAATACCCTTTAATGAAGGTTTGAAGAGGTTACCACTTCCATAGGAATAAGAAAAATTGCTTTTCAAAAAAACAAAAAAACAAAAAAGGTAATCCATTTTCAAAGATTTATATTTTGGTCACTTTTTTCGTTGTTAAAAAAATTGCTACTTCACTGAATTGTTAAACTTCATAGTATCATTATCTCAAAGCTATAGAATAAGATCTTTAGCTTCTGCTATATATATTTAGATGTGATCATAGAAAGAAAAACCATATGTGAACTAGATATTACGATATAGGTAGCCACTGTTTTTAAAAGTGACAAACTCTTATGTTGCTGTATCATAATGGTTTTTTTTTTGTTATGCAGACTGTAATTGAGAAGAACGCGTTTGGAAATAATCCAGTTTCATTGGCAGCAAGGCATATTTCCATTGAGTCTACTACAGTAACAAAAGATGATGTGAGAAATGGTTCTACTAAACCTTCAAGCATAGATATTGTGGAAATAAATGTTCCTAATTCAGCAAATCATTTAATAAACCCAACTTATGGTGTTGTAAGTTCCTTCTTTTTTAGTTTTTGTCTTAGTCTTTACCTCACCTGCAGTAGTTTAATTTTTTTCCCCCCCAAAATGTATGCTCATGTTCATGTATGGACAGAGAGAAACAAAGCAGGTTAAATCATGATCTGCCACGTTGATATAAACTCAACCCACATAGCTAACTATGTTCGCAGAATCCACCCGAAAATAACCCAATCTCATTTAGGTTAAACCCAAACTCACATATTTCATAGTATCGATAATTCATACCCTACAATGATAATGATCTATGAATCAAAGGCCATTGATTCAAAAGCTATGTTCAGACTTGGTTTAGACTAATGTTATGACTAAATATTTAGATCCTTAAAAAGGATATAACTGTTTGATTTGGCAAATAGCCAAATACAGTAGGAGTCAAATATCAAAGTCAAACTATTTTTAATCAGCATTATGAATAGATGATTTAAAAAATAAAAACAAAACATGAAACCACACATTGTAGAAACATGTCAACCAAATTTAGAACAAGAATATGCTCAAAAAGCTGAATTAAAGGTATAATAAGCTAACACCATAGGTCAACTATGCTTGATTTTGACCTTCTTTACTGCAGACCCTTGGCCAGATGAACTGGATTAGGTGGTTATACCAATTTTCTATCTTGGTTAAATTTCTTTATGATTTAATGGAAGTTGATTCTCATAAAAAGATTATCCTTAATATACACTTTTCTACTGATTTTATGAAGGTTTTCATGGTACAAAAGGAGGATAATTTGTGATCCCAGACACAGTTTCTTTGCTAATGAACTTTTATAATTGCAGCTGCAACAGGAACAGGGATTGCTCCATTCCGCTAATTTGTGTGAAAAATGTTCTTTGAGAAGCATGAAGGCTATACGGTACATTTCACTTGATTGAATAAATCATGTTGACTATTAGTATGTTAATCAATTTGTCAAAAAAAAATGTTCTCAATTTAATTCCTAATTGCAGTTCAATGGGTTAACATGACTCTTTTTGAGTGTTCCCACAAATAGTTCTTTGTTATATGAAGAGATAAAAGAACTTATCACGCCTCATCTTATCACCCCTCATCTTAGTAAATCATAGCTAACTGAAAATTACTCTACATTTAAATTTGACTGTGTGAAATTTGCAGGAATTTGAGAAAATGAAGTTGATCAAACCAGATAACCTAAGAGTTGACTTTCCGGTAATTAGAAATTGAGATAAGATTTTATAGTTAAAGTGTAATTGTTTTATTTACATTTGTATTATTATTATTATTATTATTATCATCATTTTTTTGTAAAATTGTAATTTAAAAAAGAAATAAAAAACAAAAAAATCAGGTTAAATGGGCCATGTTCGTTTAAACAACAAATATTAATGTCGTGTTTGGGTTCATATGCCTGACACGATATTCGGATTCATGTCAAATTTTTCAAGTTCGTGATTCACCAACCCGCGAACACGACGTGTTTAGCATCACGACATTTAAGGCTTGGATCATGCAACTTTTCAGTGTAATTACTTTGTTCTTATGTTGAAACTTTCAATGTAGATGCTGAGTGTCCACAAATGTCGTATCGGAACTATGTTTTGTGTTCCACAAATATGTCGTATTGGAACTATGTTTTGGGACGGGTATAAAAACTAGAACAACACCTCTAGGGTAGGTACTTGGTATTGTGGTATTTTACTTTATTTTAGATGTTATTATAATTCAGTTATATTAAATAAAAATTAGATTGCTTTCTAATTAGATAGATATATCATTGTATAAACTTTTGTAAACGTATAATAGAATCAATTCGACAAATGTAAAAGATTTAAAAAAAATATAACTTTAGTGAGAAACTATTTAATGTCTCAATAAGATTTTATACAAATTATTTAAAACATAGACCATGGTAAATTAAATAAATAATAATAAACAAATATAATGTATGTCGACCTTTTTTATAAAAAAAAAATATGTTAAACAAAATATGTCAAATGGTCCCCGGCGGGTATAAAACTAGTTTTGATGGTTGGCATAGATTTGCCTTAAATTATAATCACATATGTTTTTTGAAATTTAGATATATTCCAATTTCTATAAGAAGAACATCCACATAGATTAAATCCAGTACTCGGATGCAATGTAGTTAATCACAAGATTGGGATTGCTACATGGTTAATATGTGGAATCTGCAGTGTCCTGCTAAATTATTACATGTATGTATATGAAGTTGATCTAATAGTTATTGCAGATTCGTATATGGATGATCAGTTGGACAAATGTACACGGGCTAGAAAAGGGGTCCAACCTAAAATCCATTTGGAGTTACGGGCCGTTATTGTCCAGAATTGGTAAAAAAAAGTATAAACAAACAAGAATTAAGATGAAATTGAGAATTGTATGATTAGGATTCGTAACCCATTGTTTGTGTTCTTGCGTCGCCTATATCGCGACTTCCCTAATACGTACAATCAGTGATTGATTGATCGAAGCTTATGTTGATAATCTGATAGTAACCGGGACTCCAAAGAAGGAAATTGACAAGTTTAAACTACAAATGGAGGAGAATTTTGAAATGAGTGATTGATTTAACCACCCTTTATTTCCCCATTCATTCTCTACTTTTGCCCAGAGATCTTCTTTCTTTGATTGGAATGATGCATCATAATCAAAAGTAAAGTGGAAGTAAAACGAAATTGATCCGAATTCAACTAATGAAAACAAATCGACACTTTACAACGTAGAACAACCAGCGTTTTATTCCTGACCCCGTTTCAATAACTACTACCGGAGTCAAACCTAAACAGACTTAAAAGACCGGAGAAGTACCATACTTTCGCAGCCATTTAGACGGACTGCATATAAGCCTTCATTCGGACTTGGGCTTTTATTTGCTAAAGTCTTAACAGCCCTATAAGCATAATAAACATAATTGTTTATGACCCAATAACAAGAAATTAAAGACTGCGTTGTGATTTAGAGCCAAACATTAACAACGTCATTATACAGCTTCAGATTGCTCTAAGTGATCTGATAGAGCTCGGGAGAAAGGCGCGGGGTGATAGTAACTTCAAGTGGTTTCACCTTAGGCAAAGCAAGTCCTAATCCTTCACTCATATCCACAGGCTTCCCCATTGGAGTTGACAAGTCAAACCCTTGAAGTAACCGAGCAAGTGTCAAGTGAATGACATGCGAGGCATATGTGACAGCAGGGCACATTCTCCTTCCAGTGCTGAAGGGAATGTATTCAAAGTTCTGACCCTGATAAGTTACTTCTGAGTGCTTCTCAAGAAACCTCTCTGGTCGGAACTCATGAGGATCCGACCAGACTTGTGGGTCCCGATGTAGCTTCCATACATTAACAATCAGACGTGTCCCTTTGGCGACATGGTAGCCCCCAATACAGCAGTCCTCGATGGCCTCATGAGGTCCTGCCAAGGGGCCTGGTGGGTACATTCTGAGTGTTTCTTTCACTATGGCATGTAGATACACAAGGTTCGTTATATCTGATTCTTCCACCCATTTCTTTCGTCCCACATTGATGTCAAGCTCTTTCTGGGCGGCTTTTAGGATGTGGGGATGGTTCAGTAACAAAGAGAGTGCCCATATCATTGTCAAAGCAGTGCTTCCGGTGCCAGACCATATGAGAACCTATGAAAATACATTTTTTAAAGAATGAATTTTATACACACTATAATGGGTGATTTTAACAAAAAAAATATGCATAAATAAATAAAAGCAAGCAAGCACCGTATTCTAGCCCTTCCATGGGTGCTGCACGGATCTTACTGTTGGTTCAGGCCCAAGATTCTCACTCACAAAATACACACACAAATTTACGTATATAAGTGTTTGTTGCAGAACTCTTGCATTTTGTTCATTAACCAATGTAGCATATTTATAGGCAACGAACAAACAGAGGAAACAAAACACTGCACCTACTAATATCTATTCAAATGGAAATCTCCTAAAGAACCGGACAAAACAAACAATGAAACAAACATGTGACTAAATACGTTTTTTATCAACTAATTTCCTGTTTGACCCGTATCCAATATCTTGTAACCCATGACCCGTCTGACCCGATCAAGATTATTCCCAACACTTACGTTAATTTTCTTGTGATTAATAATATTTTCAGAACCGGACCGGATAACGAACCGGACGCCTTATACATTCACTGGTTGGATCGGTTGGACCGGATTCAAGAATCGGATGATGTCATAAATTACATAAATATTCAAATAAAATATTTAAGCAAACATAATCCAAATTCAAACAAAATACCCATGTTTAAACCAACATAATCCAAATTTGAACAAAATACCCATGTTTAAACCAAATTTAAACAAAATAACCCCTTTTTAGGTTTTAAAAGTAAAAACTTATAACATAAAAGAGGTTTGAACTTCTTATTTTTAATACCTTGTTTAAATTGAAAAAAATAATAATAAAATAGCAATTCAGTAATCCAGTCCGACCCCTGGTTCACAGTCAGCGGTTTGACCGCCTTGCTTGCAAAAACCGGCTGGTCTTGGGGAAAACGAGTTAAATACACGTAATCGGACTTCATTTGTCACCATTCCCGGTCCGGTCCGGTTTCCAAAACATTGAAGTTTCTACTTATTAATAAAAGAAAAACTACCATTACCGAACCATTATCGCCCGAATTCGCTTTGTACCAAATGGTTAGAAAAGAACGACTTTTTTGATTTTTAGGGGTTAGGAAAACCATTTTGATTTGCAGGTGAATTTAAATTTTATTTGGTTTTTGGCATCCCCTAAGAGCATTCATATCGACTCCTCCATCTCTAAATTATAAATGAAATATGAAAAATCATGTAATTTTATATTCACATCTGTTATATTCAACACTAGATAACAAGCGATCAACAATCAAACGATTGGATCTTTATTATGAATCGAAATCAACAATTACAGAAGAAAATTGAACCGTGAGTACACGAATTCAACAGAATGAGATCATCCCCAAAACTATACCTAACTATAGTTATATCAGACGCTAAACAAGCTGCTTAACAAACTAAGTACAAGATTACCCATGAACTTTCAACTAAAGTCATATTCAGCCCCTCAAGTCTAATGTTTACAGAAAATACCAATTAGACCCTGTACTTCTACAAATGACTTAACAAGCCTTTTACTTCTGTTGACTTTCCATATAACAACATCAGTTCCTCTATCCCCATCTCCATCTTTTATATTTTCAGAGGAAACTATAACCACCATTTATATTTAGGAGGTCATCATTTACCTCATCTCCATTCTCTGATGTGGAATCTTTTTGAAAAATAAGATATAAATTTAAAAAATGATAGTTTTTAGCTAAATTGTAGGAATGGAAACGGGGGAGGCGGGGAGCTGATGTGAATGCTCGAAGGAATTACCCGAATTCGTTACTTCAATTTCAGAACTCAACTACAAACCAAAATGATTTTCTAAACCCTTAGAAATAAAATAAAAAATCGAAATGAAACTATTGAATATCGAGAGTGGGAAAGAAAACTATGTTACCGACCAATATTGTGGCCTTGATGACGGTTTCACGCCCATGGCCAGACATTTCAGCATCTTCCGGTAGGGCAGACAGCATCACATCCATGAAATCACCTTCTTTATCCACGTTATCACACTCTTTTCTCTTCTCGATATGTTCGTTAAGCCACTTTCCAATGACACCATCAAGTTCTTTTGCCACTTGCTTCATAGCTTTCACATGCCCTCCAATGTCCATCCATTCCAGATTTGGAAAGAAATCAGACACAACAAAAACGCCACTAATGTGTACCAGTTTTTTTATGGCCTCTTTCATAAGTGTACCTTCTTTGTTGTTAGAAAGATCTTTCCCGGCTAAGATTCTTACAATTATATTAAACGGAATGTGCTCGAACCACTTGTGCATGTCCATTACGGATGCTCGGTCCCCAGTCTTTTGTGACAACAAGACGAGCTCGTTAATTGAGTTACTAATTTCTGTGTTACGTACATTCTTGAACTTTTCAAGACGCTGGTTTGTAAGGAGCTCAGAAACGACCAGCTTTCGTATCTCTCGCCAATAAGGACCGTATGGTGACAGTCCAAAACCAGCGTTATCGTAGCTCATGTACCGGCCCGCAGCCATATTAGGCCTAGTTGCAAAATTTCTTTCATTGGTGGTGAAGCACTCTTTGATCGTCTGCCAATTGCTCACGACTAATGCTCGGTGACTACCGAGCCTTAGAGAGTAAGCCGGCCCGTAATCATCAGCCAAATTACCTAGTATTCTCGCGATTGGAGCTTTACCGCGTAGACGATGAAGGTGGCCTAGAAAAGGTAATGCACCCGATGGTTCTGGAGCTACTAGTTTAGTACTTTTTTCATGTGTTCTTCTTATGCTTATTTTGTAAGCATAGATTATAACAGAAAGGAAAAGCCCTAAAAATGTAAGGAATTGAAGAAAATATTCCATACTGATGTAACTCTGTTTTGTTACTTTTCCAACATAACTAACATTTGATTTATATTTATAGCCAATAGCCTCTAGATGAAAACATATATATCTGGTTAATTGGTGACAATGATGGATCTTGTAGCTTCAGATTTCAATTTTTTTATCGGTCTCTAGCATAGCATACAATTAAGTTAACACCCGAAACACGACACGAAAAAATACAGGTTTTGGGTTGGCTGTTATGACCCGTTTAAAAAATGGGTTAACCCGAACACGACCCGCTTAATCCATGGGTTGACCTGTTAACCAGTTTAAGGTATTTTTTTAAAATTAGTACTTATATTCTAGTGATGAAAAGTGTTAATTTTTGAAGTTGAGCACTTTGATTTTTAATTTTTCCTCTAACTATTAACTTTTAAATGTGAAACTAATTTTCTCTTTTGAATTATACTCTACACTTTCAACAACTTTATTTTATTAGTTTTAGGTACCAATTATCCAATTTTTTCAATCGTTTCTTTTATTTCCGAGCGAAATGTTTAAACCCAAGTTTGCTCAATGAAAGACAAAGAAACAAAAACAAATAGGACACTAATTACAAAAAGGTTTCATTTGAGTTGGAGTATTAACTGTTTATATTGTTAGTAAGTCGCAGGGTATTGCTCATATTCACGAATGAAAACAAAATGGGTCGACCAGAAACATCACCCGATTTTAAGTGGGTAGACACGACACGACACGTATAAATATATGGGTTAGGTTAGGGTTGAAGAATTCAACCCGACACAATTGACACCCCAAATTTTGTTAGGCCACAATTTTATTTTTGCTAGGTGCATTGATTGGGTTAACATCCAGGCAAGCCCATTTAGTCCTTTTTGGAGGTAGCATTTATTTGAGTTGGCTTATCTAGATCAGCACCTTTTTTTTTGAACGTCAATTTGGATCACTGGCCCACCCGATCATCTCCATCTTTACAGAAGTAATCCCACCATAGGTGAGAAAACCCCTTGGCCCAACTTGGACCCTCGATCATCTCCACCTCCACAGGAGGAAACCCACAATAGGTGAGAAAACCCTAAACCAATCATACCTTATCTTTAGAGCATGTGGTATATTTAAGTGATAGAGGGTGTTATGTAATAATAAAGTGTATGTCACGTCACGTCACACCCTTCATTATCACACCATCTATAACTTGGCAAGGGAAATACCCAAGTGATTAAGGTGGTGTGATAATTAAATATTTTTTAAATAAAATAAAACATAATATTTCATTAATAAAAATAAAAATACATATTAAATAATATTTCATTACTAATAAAAAAATTACATTACTAAAAAAAAATTATTACGTTGGTTCGATATTTTTTCAGAATTGAGGTGGTGGGAAATTTGTCGGAATTGGTCGTTAGCGACAAGTTTCCGACAAAAAAATGTTTGTTGGAAAAAACCCCGTAGGAAATGTTTTTTCCGACAAAGTCCAGACTAATATTCCGACAAATTAGTGACAAAAGCCTTTTGTCGGTAATTTCCGAAAATATTCCGACGATTATAGTAAATAAATAAGTTAACTTATTTAATAAGTTTGTCGGAAAATTGTAGGAAATCGTATAGTTACTTTTTTGTTTTTGTTTTGTCGGAAATTTGTCGCTAACTTGTGGGAAATTTCATTTGTTGGTAATTTGTCGGAAACTTTTGTAGGAAATATATATGTTTTTTAGTAGTGGTAGACCCACCAATTCGCATCAGAAATTTAGAAATAAAAAGGAGTATACTGGTAGTAAGTTATTGTAAATTTTTGTAATACACGAGATAAAGTCCTTAAAGAATGTAACTAGTAAAGTCCTTAAAAAGGAGTATACTGGTAGACCCACCAATTCGCAACAGTGATATTGTAACTAGTAACAGTGAAAGGAGTGTAATTTATAATTTGAAATCCTTAAAGAATAGTGAAATGTGTCTAATATTTAATTCAGAATTCTTAAACAATAGTGAACATGGAGAATATATTACTGAATCATTAATCGAGTATGGACTGAAACACTTTACTTATTTTACTATTATTTTATCAGAGTTTAATGTGGAAAACGGGCCCCAGATTTAACAAAACCTCGCCATAATGGCTAAGGCAACCTTTTCATTTATAATAATATTATTTTACAAAACGATAATACAATTACATTATCCTATATAGGGATCTTTCAACTCCGACCAGCCTCGTCCATAGGAAGCTCTATTCCACGTGCTTCTTTCATACAGTGTTTGGAAAACGTTTTTGAATTAGCTTACGCTAAGTAAGTACACTGCATCGTTCATTTTATTATGAACCCTTTAGGTTCTTATTGTTCAAGTTTTCTGGGGCCTCGTGCCCACGTGACCATCTTCGGACGTACCTCCGGCCACGCTTTTAGTATATTTATGGGTATGCTAACCCCCTCGCAACCATCACAGGCCTCTGCCTCCGGTCCGAGAATTGGCAAGGTCCTTATACTCGTCAGTATAGGCATCCTCGCATTTGTCACGAAAACTTATTCATTCCTCAGCCACATAGGCTTTTACTCTTTCAGCCCCGAAGGCCTAGAGTTTCCTTTTCTCTTATTGAGATCCACCTCTCTGGCCGGGTATCTCATTTCATTTGGGACCTTGAGTATATTTGACTCACAGCCTCCCAAATATATCAAACATTTGTTTTCATTTCATGTATATGCTTGATTTATTCACCAACCAGTCCTCACCTTAAAACTTCGTAACAGTTTCTCCACTACGCATTAGAAGGGTTTATATATAGGAAGTACCAGCGGCGTATCCACTACCCCTCTAACACTTCGTGAGTACTCCGTTACTCCATTTTAGGGTTTAGACTCGTCTCATCATACTCATTCATGTTTGCACGTATCATCATGTATTCACGTAATCATCATGCATTTCACGTATTCATTTATGCATGGTATATTTTCATCTCATATTCGTATTCGTCATATATTGTAAACTGGGGTGATTTTCCTTCCAGAGCAGTACCTCCAACAGAGATATCCCTAGGAAAGAGCGACGGGTCTAGGAGAGATTTATACACCGCTCTTTCCTAGACAGGACATTCCGTCTGTCAGATAACTACATACCGATTGGATGTTCTCCCGTACGTTTACTATATTTCTTTATTCTTTATTAGTCTATACTCCTAAACATTCATAATGGTTTCAGCACAAAGTATACAAGAGGTTTATATATAGGAAGTACCAGCGGCGTATCCACCACCCCTTGGATACGTCGTGACTACTCCATTATTACCGTTTAGTGTTTAGACTAATCTGTCATTACTCCGTACCCTCATCATATCACATAATCACATCATATAAGCACGTATTTCACATAACCGTGTCTAGGGTACGGGTCCAGTGTACTTACATTATCCTCAGTAGTTTCTAAGTTCGTTCCTCGTTTAGACATTTTTCTGACTCGAACCGCACTCTCGGTGTACCGCACTCGTAACCGTCTTGCTTGTAATCGTCGCCTTGGTATTTGTGAGTGAGTGTGTGTGTTGGTTGGTGTTGGGTTGTTGTTTCCATTTTGAATGGCAAGTCCATCTATTTATAGGCTGCCAATGCAACCGTAGCGGACCGCTAAGCTAGACGGTAGCGGTCCGCTACCGCCTCTTGCCAGCGGTTTTCCTTGCCCGCTATGTAGCGGACCGTTATGCTTTGGGTAGCGGTCCGCTACCCAATCCTATTCAGTGAGTCACTAACCACGTGTCGCCTTCTTGCTGTCCGGACTAATTGCGGCTAGCGGACCGTTACTAGCTTGGTAGCGGTCCGCAACCACCTCCATTTACAAATTCTTTTATTTTGAACCCTCAAACTTTGGGTTAATTACATAATAGCCTTAGACTTTCATTTCCTTTAAAATTTTGGGATGTTACAACTCTCCCCCCCTTAAATTAGGTTTCGTCCTCGAAACCTGTTAGTCCTTAAAAAGTTGAGGATAATTTTTCTTCATTTCATCCTCACTTTCCCAGGTCATCTCCAACCCAATTACAAAACCCGATTGTGGTGATTCAAGAACACACGAATAGTTCTACAATTTTTATCCTTTATAACTATCCAAATTATGGAATTATTTCTATAAAATTTTGACTTTCACTCACCGTCCTTTATTTGTAAAGTTATCTCATTTATATAAAATATTTGATTATATAAAATTGTTAAGTTATTTATATAAAATATTTGATTATTTTAGACTAAATTACAATTTTTATCCTTTATAACTATCCAAATTATGGAATTATTTTCTATAAAATTTTGACTTTCACTCACCGTCCTTTATTTGTAAAGTTATCTCATTTTTTGTACTTTTGACTAACTGGAGTTAAATATTTATGTTAAGTTAAGTATATTAATGTTTTTTATCCATAAAAGACAATCATTTTCCAAGTCATTTTTTATTAATTAAGTGTCACACCCCAACCGACGACGGATTATACGTCGGGGCGGACGTGGTTGTTCAATAGCACAAGGTTGACTTTTAAAGTTTAAATAGTTTTATTAATAACTTTCAAGGTTTCAATACAAGGAAAAGATCAATACATAGCAAGAATACAAGTTTAATAAGTATTCTAGGTCCAAAGCATCCTATGTGATCACAATAAAGTCTCATGTTGATGTACCTGAAACATGTGAAGAAATCTGTCAACTAAAAATAGTTGGTGAGATACGAAGGTTTTGACCCAGTTTAATAGAATAATTATTTTGTTTAATCATCTATTAAAGTATTTAGATGTTAAATATTTATTTTACAATTTAACTTGTAAATAAATCATGTTTAAAATATTCTTATAAGTTTAAATAAATGAAGTTATAAGTTTAACAAATATGTTTAAATAGAATTTCTTATAAAGTTTATATTTTATATATAAGTTTATAAATATTTTTAAAGTTTATATTTTATAAAGTCTACGAGTTTATAAGCATTTGGGAAAATAAATACATATATTTATTTCTCTTGTTTTAAATTTATATGAATAAGTTGATGAAATATAAAATGTATAAGTTTATAATTTGTTAAATTAAAGTTTATGTTTTTATATAAATTTTATAAACTTTTCTGAGTTTACAAGAGTTATATAAGTTTTTAAAGTTTATATGTTTAAATTAAAGATTAGGATAAAAGAATCCTTTTAATTTAAAATACAAATAATAAATTACGTTTACTGTTTTAAATAAATAGTTTTTGTATCAATATAAGTTTTATAAAAGTTTTAAAGTATTCTTACAGTTTTTAAGTATTAAAAAAAAACTCTTTTTAATAAACTAACTTTTTATAAGTTTTAACTAAATGTAATTAAAATATCTCAGGATGTAAAAAGTGTAAGTAAAAATCGTTTTTATGTTTATAAAAATTTTACAAATTTTATAACAATTTTTAAAGGATTTAAAACTGTTTTAAAATGGTAAAAAAAATAAAAAAGGCAAAACCTGGGGCTGGCAGGATTCGAACCCGGGCCACCCCAGTTCCACACACAAGCGCCCAACCATCCCGGCTACGGGTTCGCTGGTGTTTTGTATGGAAAAAGAAATACTTAAACAGATTCTCAAATCGCCCCCATTTTCCTTATGAACCCTAGAGTCAAAATCCTGCAATTACGGATCGATTAACCCTCTGTCATGGCAAATTGACAGAGGGCTTTCGTTCCTTAGATGAAAACGAAAGTTTCGAGCATTCGAATTACCTGATTTGATAATGAATTGAGGGTGAACGAGTTCGTGTTCGAGGTCGGCCGCCGTAGGGATAAATCGAGCGAAACAGGTACGGTTTGATGGAATTGAGATAACTGGAAGTTAAGGTGTGATGTCGTTGATGCTACTGGTATGTATTTATACCCAATTTCGGGGTTTAATGCTCGTACAGTTGAGGGGTTAACGGTTGAGTAAAAACGAATTCAAATTCGTAATACGCGGTATTAACGTTTAATTCGGTCATTAAGGTTTCTTGGGTTTGGGTCGCATGCCCGAGTAGAGGCTCGAGGAGCATTCAATTCGGCCGTTTAACGCGTTTTCGATAAAAGAGGGTGAAAACCGGCTTCTACGGGATTCGAACTCGCGATCAGTTTCTGAATCTGGAAGTTTGGCCGATTTACACTTTGGTCCCTGAAGTTTGTTAGTTTTAACATTTTGTGTAAAATCATGATGTTAAGTTTTCAGAAATGGCAGCTTTGGTCCCTAAAGTTTATGAAAACAATAATATGCTTTATTATTACTATTATTATTATTATTATTATTATTATTTATATATATATAACTAAATAAGTGGTATAAGTTTTATTAATTTATATTTTTGTAAAATAATTTATAAGTTTTATTTGTTTACAAGTCTTGGTATTTAAAATAAGTTTATTAATTATATATTTTATATAGTTATAAACTTACAAAGTTTTAAGGATTTAATACATATTCATTTATAAGATACATATTTTTAATATATATATATATATATATATATCTAATGTATTGTAACATCCCAAAAATAAGACGACGATTAAAATAACGGGTTATACGTGAGATGAAAGAAATAAATGAACGAGGCGTGACGGGCCGGGCCAGGTGGGCCGGCAAACTTGAGGAGGAGAGTCCCTCCCCTATAAATAGCCAACACACTCCACCATTTCTCTCATTTGCCACATCTAGAGAGAGAAACCATAGAGAGAGAAAGTTGGCGGACCGACTCGAGATTTCAGTATAGTGTTGCTCCACAACTCATGAGAAGAACCTCCGGATCAGAAGCTCGATACAGGTAACGATCCGTCCTAGATCTGAGTTTTTGTTCGTTTTAGGGTTTTTCGGGTTTTGGGTGAAATGGTAACGTTTTTACGGATGAAACAGGAAGAAAAACATAGATTTGAGTCCCTTAAGGAAAATCAAACGTTTTGAATGGAAACAAGTTCGGGATCTTGACGTGATCAGACCCGAAGGCGAAAGTTAGGGTTTTCGCGAAGAAGCAGATCCTGCGTACTTACCATGTACGCAGGAAGAGGATTCTGCGTACTTATCAAGAAGAGGTTCTGCGTACTTGTCATGTACGCAAGAAGAAGGTCATGCGCACTTATCAAGTGCGCATGAAGGAAAGTCTGCGCACTTATTAAGTGCGCAAGAACAAAGCCCTGCGCACTTGCTAAGTGCGCAGGCATCAGGCTGCTTAAGTAAGTCAGCATGTTTAGAATGGTTAAACCGTTAGAGTCGGGATTGGTCTGATGTGTATTTAACTAATCATGTCACACCCCCATATTTTTTTTACTTATTAAATAAATACAGGTTGCAACGATTGGTTCATTACACGATAGCGGAAGCTGTAATAATGATTTCTAAGACTTGATTACATATACAATTACTAAAACTAAGTAATACTGTGATCTAAGTTCTTCTAGATCAACGACAGACTTGAGACTTGATATCCTACGTCCTTCCAGCTACTAGGAATTGCTCAGGCATAGCTAGCCTATTCCAACCGCGCCATGGCTAAAGGTCACCTGAGAAACATACTTGAAAGTGTCAACACAAAGGTTGGTGAGTTCACAGAGTTAGTTATATTAGTGCTTATAGTTTTTTTTTCCGAAAACATGTACATGACTTTACCGTCATAAAACTAAGTAGTTTTCCCCGAAAAACTATACATGACTTAACCGTCATAAATAATAAGTAGTTTTCATTTGAAAACATGCCCATGACTATACCGTCATAAAATAAGTAGTTTTCCTTTGAAAACATGCCCATGACCTATCCGTCATGAAATAAGTAGTTTTCCTTTGAAAACATTACCATGACTTAGCCGTCATAAAATATGTAGTTTTCCTTTGAAAACATTACCATGACTTAATCGTCATAACTCCAATGTTTAAATCTGATCTTTTTGCCGATCAAAACTCTTTGTTAAACCTGATCATTTTAACCTAATCAGTACGCTTTCGTTTAAACCTGATCACTTTAACCTGATCAGAATTCTTTACTTTAAACCTGATCACTTTACCCTGATCAGAACACTTTTGTGTAAAACCTGATCATTTTAACCTGATCAGAACTCTTTTGATAAACCTGATCACTTTACCCTGATCAGGACTCTTTTGTGTAAAACCTGATCATTTAACCTGATCAGAACTCTTTTGATAAACCTGATCACTTTACCCTGATCAGAACTCTTTTGTGTAAAACCTGATCACTTTACGTTGATCAGAACTCTTTTGTGTAAAACCTGATCATTTTAACCTGATCAGAACTCTTTTGATAAACCTGATCACTTTACCCTGATCAGAACACTTTTGTGTAAAACCTGATCATTTTAACCTGATCAGAACTCTTTTGATAAACCTGATCACTTTACCCTGATCAGAACTCTTTTGTGTAAAACCTGATCACTTTACGTTGATCAGAACTCTTTTGTGTAAAACCTGATCATTTTAACCTGATCAGAACCCTTTTGTGTAAAACCTGATCATTTTAACCTGATCAGAACTCTTTTGATAAACCTGATCATTTTACCCTGATCAGAACTCTTTTGTATGTATTACCAATGAATATGATTACTAATCCGATCTATTGACCCCATTTGTAAGCTTGCAAGGAATACAAAATAGTATGTAATGTACGAGACCGTAACCAAACCCCAACTTTCTGTGCCTCCCCTCGCCTTTCTGCGAGTAAGACAATATGCGGTCATTCGGCCATTTTGACCCCTGGTTAGCGCGACTAACCATGACCGGAGGCGTCATCCCCAATAGTACTATTCATATAATCCCGGGCTAAATCCATAGCTAATGGTTACTAATTTATTACGAGGACTTTAAGCGCTTTATTGTTCCCTCAATACATACATACGGTCAGATCATTAGTTCCATTCATTTATACACAAAAGTCTTTTACAAGTATGTTTCCACCCCAAATCATTTCAAAAACTTAAAAAAAGGGGTTAGTGAAACTCACAAGGAGTTAAACCAAAATGTTTATATTGTCAAATGTATAAGCAATGTAATTCATGTTTTCAAAACATAATAAGTAAGTATGTTTCTCCTCCGATGTTTACAAAACAGTAAATAGTTAAAAGGGGGCCGTGAACTCACCTTGTGTCCGATGAAATCCTAGCAAACCAACTTATGCTAGTTCTTGTATATCCGTACCCTAATCACACAAGGGTACTAATGTGTTAAAACTACCCGTCTTATACGTAAGTTGTTCAATACTTGTTTTGTTATAAAACAGATCTTAGTTACTGCTCAAAGTGACTGATGAACAGATGTCGAAACTTCCTAGTTTCGATTGCGCAGATTAGATATCGAAACTTCCTAGTTTCGATTGAGCAAAAACTGGTGTCGAAACTACCTAGTTTCGATTGGCAAGAATAGTATCGAAACTACCTAGTTTCGATTGAGTAAAAGGTATCGAAACTCCTAGTTTCGATCAACAGGTATTGAAACTCCTAGTTTCGATTGAACAACAGGTATCGAAACTCCTAGTTTCGATTACTGCACTTTGATTGACAGAATTCGTCCTGTATATTTTTATGTTCAAATCTTGAATTTGACACATTTTTCTTGTTATCTTACTTGCGTTTGAACGATTTGTATGTTCAGCTACGATTTTAAAGAAAATGAAATGGATAATATCGAGTTTTTACCTCAAACAGAGAATGATGATTTTCAGGGAAACAGAGAATGATCTTGAGCTCCTTATCTTGATTCTTGAGACAACACTTGGAACTCTTCTTATAGCACCGAAATACGGTGGATTTTTGCCTTAAACTGGACTTCGACTTGAAGGAGAATTGGGAATTTGCCGTAAGAAAATGAGATAAATGAAAGGGATTGTGGGATTTTGACTGAAGAGGTATGGTTCTTAATCTGAGATTGAGTGAACTTGCAAGTGGGAGAATGGCTCCCCTGACTCTCGGCCAAGAAAGTCAAGCAAGTGGGTTGGGATTTAAATAAATCAAACCATTTGATTTAAGTGTAATTTTAACCCCTAGTGTTCGTATTTAGTCGGGTTATCCTGGTACGTGAACCGGTAACTCCTAGAATTACCAAAATATGAAATGAGACCATGTACGGATATTGACCTGAATTGTCGGGTGTCACAAATCAATTCAGATCGGAAGTGACGTTGTTGGACCTTTGTTTAGGACAACCTAGATTAGCTTGTCAGGTGAATTCTAGAGCCCTCTTTTAAATGTTTTATTAATGTTTTTGGGCTGGTGTGCATACTTACGAAATGATGTTTAACGAAATGATATTTAACGAAACGATGTTTTATGAAACGATGTTTACGAAAGGAAAGTCAAAATGTGTTTATGAAGTGTTTTGCCAAAAAGGTTTACGAATGTTTTATGAACGGTTTAAATGATGAAATGTTTAATGAAAAGGAAAAGAGGCAAGGGTTTTAAAGAAGTCATTACAAATCTAATCTGTCGAATGAATGGAATTGACGAATGAAGTCTGGGAATGAAATGACGAATGAAGTCTGGGAATGAAATTCCCAGCCTTGTGGTAGATTATGGACAGCGATCCATAGTTGCCATAAGAACAACAGGGCAGTGTCTTTATGACATGTCGATGGTTATGATGTTGTACAACTGGTAAGGGAGTAACGACGGTTACTCAGGGGTTAACGTGACCCTAGGAAGGTTAAATTATGATCCGACAGTGTTATGGCCGTGAGCCATAGCCGTCGATGAAAGTTGTCGGTTTATGGACATGAGAGCCATAGGGGCAACTAAATGAGTATTGTCGGTCCTCGTGCAGTTAAGCCTTGGGGGCAATACGAAAAGGGAATTGACGGAATGTATTGTATTGTCGGTCTTCGTGCAGTTAAGCCTTAGGGGCAATACAATACTAAGTGACGGAACGAATGGTAATACCGATTTAGATAATAATGTATGACTTAAATGAATGTTAAAAGTTTTAACGAACGATCCGTTCAACGGTGTTTATGATAATGATGTTGATGATGATATGGTTACGAGATTTTGAGGATGTTAAGTTATTACGTGTTCTTGTGAAAGGTTTTACTAAATGAATGAATGTTATGTTTTTGGCAAATGTTGATGTTAAAGTTTTTTTTTATGAAATGCTAGAACTCACCAGCGTAGCTGACTTTTTAGTATGCACATTCAGGTTAAGGCAGGTATGGGCGATGGACGATGATGCTTGGCAAGCGAGAAGAGTTACCCGGTTGATCATGAAGATTGGCATCCCGTTATGATTAGTTTATGTTATGTATATGTATTAGACTATGTTACGCTTCCGCATGTCGAACAATGTTTATGAGTATGTTTTAATGAAATTTTCCGCTGCGTTATTTGATATTCAAGTTGAGAACTGTTTGTGAATGAGTAAATCCAACAAGTGAGGCCTCCCGGGTTTGGGGCCTTACAAGTTGGTATCAGAGCAATAGTTTGAGAGATTTGGACACTCTAGTGTCTGAACTTAAACTGTGAATGGGACTGAAAGCGGATGCCAGTACGGGTAACTCGAGCCAAAGCATCAGGTATGAAGGTAGTATATATTTACCTATATAGTATACCTTAGGAAGGGTTAGGTAAGGACTTGTGTTCTGATGAATATCAAAGGTGGTCAAATAGAAATCGAAAGGTAGTGTAATGGTTAATTGCAGATGGCCAGTGTATATTAACATCTTACAGTGCTTGTTGAATTTTATTTTTTAACTAGCGTGATGACAATGGATTCCTTGTCTTATAGAACGAAATGGCGAGGAGAGAAAACGGAAGGCGTGGTGGAGGCCGTACCGGTGGTCGTACCGGCGGTCATAACGGTGGGCGCGGCAGGACCCCTGCACGCCAAGAGTATAGTGAAGAAGGAAGTGTTCACACTGAACCGGAGGTTAGTGTGCATGGAACTGAGCAGACACAAGTTGCAGAACAACCTTTCACTTTTGAACCAGAAGTGAGTGCAACAATAGCTTGAGAGTTCACAGATTTGATGAGGACTTCTCTGCCAGGTCTGCTGGCAGAAGCGTTGAAGAAGGTTAATGGGGAAGGCGGGTCTGGCACGTCAAATGGTGCCCAGAACAACGAGACTGACAACAAGCCGCCTGCTCGCGGATGCGACTATAAGTCCTTTAAGGCATGTGACCCGCCGGTCCTGACTGGGAAGAAGGACGCGGTGGCTACTTTTGATTGGGTAATCCGAATGGAAGCTGCCATTCGTCTGAGCGAGTGTCGAGCGAATCAAGTCATGAAATTCGCTGCTAACTCCTTGAGAGAGGAAGCATCCCATTGGTGGGAAGGGGTACGACAAGCCATGGGGGACGAGACTATGGATGCGATGATGTGGACTGATTTGAAAACGTTGGTGATCAAGAATTTCTGCCCAAGGAATGAGATCGAAAAGGTAGAAAGGGAATTTCTGGGGATTAAGGCCGGGAGCATGACGCACCGGCAGTACACCACACGGTTCAATGAACTGGCACGTCTGGTGCCACATCTTGTCGTGACTGAGGAAAGAAAGATTGCCTGCTACATTCAAGGGTTGCCGGACCAGGTCCGCACCTACGTTAAGGCAAACGCCCCTACTACCTATGATTCAGTAGTAGAACTGAGCGGCGTAGTATTTGATGATCTGGCACTGAATGTCGTCGCCATCGAGGAACCAAAGAAGAGACCGAGCTTCTCAAACAAGCGAACTGGTGGAAAGATGTTTGGGGCTCGAGATAAGAGGGCTCGGGTGGATGAGCCGACCGTTTGTAAGAAGTGTGGAAAGGAGCATACAGGAGAATGTAGACTGGGATCTAACTTGTGCTTTAAATGTGGCAAGACTGGGCACTACTCCCGTGAATGCATGCAGGGCATTAAATGCTTTAATTGTGGTGAAAGCGGCCACATGAGCCGGGAATGCAACAAACCAAGAATGGGTGAAGCCGGGAAGGGGAAAGGCCCGGAGAAGAGGGAAGAGAGGCCCCGAGCAAAGACTCGTGCGTACGCACTGACGCAAGACCAAGCAAGGGCAGACCCCGATGTGGCGTCAGGTACGTTCATCCTTGACAACACTTTTGTTTCTGTGCTATTTGATTCGGGTGCCAGTAAGATTTTTATATCTGCGACTTTCTGTAAACGAGTAAAGTACACTGTGAGTAAGCTAGAAAGGGCCTTTAGCGTAGAAACCGCTGAGGGTAGGACCGCGAGAGTAACCGATGTAGTTGACAATTCCACGATAAAAATAGAAGGCCATAGATTCCCCGTCAGGTTGTTTGTTATGATTTTGGGTGGGTTCGATGTCGTGTTAGGTATGGATTGGCTAACTGCCAATGAAGCGCAAATTATATGTAAACGAAAGATAATCCGACTCAAGGCTCCGGATGGTAGCAAAGTCGAAGTTTTTGGAGATCGTGACGTCCCGATGCCAAACGTCATCTCGATGATTAAGGCAACAGATTACTTGAGGCGCGGATGCGAGGCTTATCTGGTGTACGTGATTGACAAGTGTAAGGCAGTGAAGGAACTTGACGATGTACCCGTGGTACGCGAGTACCCGGAGGTGTTTCCAGAGGAATTGCCTGGGATACCACCCGACAGAGAAATTGAGTTCCGAATTGACTTAGTACCAGATGCCTAGCCCGTGGCTAAGGCTCCATATCGACTAGCACCAGTAGAGATGAAAGAACTTATGGCCCAACTAGACGAACTACTTGAGAAGGGATTCATACAACCGAGTATCTCGCCTTGGGGTGCTCCGGTGTTGTTTGTGAAGAAGAAGGATGGTTCGATGAGAATGTGTATTGATTATCGTGAGCTGAGCAAACGAACGGTGAAGAACAAGTACCCTTTACCAAGGATCGACGACCTGTTCGATCAATTGCAAGGCGCAAGTTGGTTCTCAAAAATCGACCTTCGGTCCGGGTACCATCAGTTGAAGGTGAGGGAAGAATACATACCGAAAACTGCATTCCGCACGCGTTATGGACATTTCGAGTTCCGCGTAATGTCTTTTGGATTGACGAACGCCCCCGCAGCATTCATGGATTTGATGAATAGAGTTTGTCGACCGATGTTGGACCGATCGGTAATCGTGTTCATCGATGATATCCTCATCTACTCCAAGAATGAGCGTTCTGGCTTAGGGAAGTCCAATTCCTAGGTCACATCATTAACCCGAACGGAATTATGGTTGACCCGGCAAAGATAACGACGGTAAAGGAATGGAATATTCCTAAGACGCCAACTGAAATCCGCAGTTTCTTGGGATTGGCAGGCTACTATCGGAGATTCATCCAGGATTTCTCAAAAATAGCTTCGCCGTTGATAAAGTTGACTCGGAAGGAGGTAAAGTACGAATGGGGTTCAACCCAGGATGAGGCGTTTAAAGAATTGAAGGAGAAGCTAACCCAAGCTCCAGTCTTGGCCCTTCCCGAGGGCAACGAAGACTTAGTGGTATAATCTGACGCTTCGGGTCAGGGATTGGGATGCGTGTTGATGCAACGCGGGAGAGTGATTGCATATGCGCCGCGGCAGTTGAAAGTCCACGAAGTCAACTATCCGACTCATGATTTGGAACTTGCTGCTGTCGTATTTGCATTGAAAATCTGGAGGCACTACCTCTACGGGGTGAAGTTTACTATTTACTCCGACCACAAAAGTTTGAAGTACTTCTTCGAACAAAGGGAACTTAATATGAGGCAGAGGCGATGGTTGGAACTATTGATAGACTATGACTGTGAAATCATATACCATCCTGGAAAGGCAAACGTGGTGGCTGACGCTCTAAGCCGAAAGGATGTGCCTGCTCCTATTAAAGTGAAAGCTTGCCAGTTGGTGGTAACATCAGATGTGATGAGAGAAATCGAAAGAGCTCAAGATGAAGCACTTAAGGAAGGAAACATAAAGAAGGAAAGGATGTTTGGCCAACAGGACAAGTTGGAATATAACACCCTTGGTGTTAGGACACGTTTTGGACGGTATGGATACCTATGGGTGGCGAGCTTAGAACCAAAATCTTGGATAAGGCTCATAAGTCTCGGTACTCTATCCATCCCGGTACCAACAAAATGTACCAAGATCTGAAGAAGGAATACTGGTGGCCTGGAATGAAACATGAGGTGACAAAGTATGTAAGCAAGTGCTTGACTTGCTCACAAGTAAAGGCCGAACACCAGAAACCGTATGGAAAGATTCAACCACTTGATATACCGGAATGGAAGTGGGAACACATTACCATGGACTTCATAACCAAGCTACCTCGCACAGCTAAAGGTCATGACACCATTTGGGTAATTGTGGACCGTTTGACGAAGAGTGCTCATTTCCTACCTATTCGCAAGACGTTCTCGTCGGAAAGGTTAGCAGAAGTATTTATTAACGAAGTAGTAGCACGGCATGGGATGCCTTTGACGATCGTATCTGACCGGGACACACGATTCACTTCGAGGTTCTGGAGAAGATTTCACGAAGCGATGGGCACGAGACTCAATGTTAGCACGGCATACCACCCACAAACGGCTGGTCAGTCCGAATGGACCATTCAGACACTGGAGGATATGCTTCGTGCTTGTATTATCGATTTTGGCGGCAGTTGGGACAGTCATCTGCCGTTAGCCGAATTCTCCTACAACAACAGTTATCACACGACGATAGGCATGCCGCCTTACGAAATGTTGTATGGGAGAAGATGTAGGACCCCGGTTTGTTGGGGTGAGATTGGACAGAAGGAATTAGGAAGTCTTGAAGTCGTAAAAGAAACGTCGGAAAGGTTTGATAAAATCAAAGCACGAATGAAGGCCGCACAAGATCGTCAGAAATCCTATGCGGATAAACGACGAAGGCCTATTGAGTTCGAAGTTGGGGACAGAGTAATGTTGAAAGTGTCACCCTGGAAGGGAATCATACGATTCAGGAAGAGAGGAAAGTTAAGTCCGAGGTTTGTCGGACCATTCAGAATAATGGCACGGGTTGGTGAAGTCGCTTATCGGTTAGAGTTGCCTGATGAGTTAAGTGGGAGTCATCCTACCTTCCATGTATCACATTTGCGAAAGTGTTTGGCGGATGAATCGGCTCATGTACCACTTACTGACATCGAGGTCGACAACAGCCTTAACTACATCGAAGAACCCGTGGCCATCCTAGACAGAAAGGAGAAGCGTTTGCATAATAAGATTATCCAATTGGTTAAAGTCCAATGGAAGCACCGAAAGGGATCGGAATCTACTTGGGAAACAGAGACGAAAATGAGGGAGTCGTACCCTCAACTGTTTGACTTATGATAGGTTTCGGGGACGAAACCTATTATAAGGGGGGTAGACTTGTAACATCCCAAAAATAAGACGACGATTAAAAAAACGGGTTATACGTGAGATGAAAGAAATAAATGAACGAGGCGTGACGGGTCGGGCCAGGTGGGCCGGCAAACTTGAGGAGGAGAGTCCCTCCCCTATAAATAGCCAACACACTCCACCATTTCTCTCATTTGCCACATCTAGAGAGAGAAAGTTGGCGGACCGACTCGATATTTCAGTATAGTGTTGCTCCACAACTCGTGAGAAGAACCACCCGATCAGAAGCTCGATACAGGTAACGATCCGGCCTAGATCTGAGTTTTTGTTCGTTTTGGGGTTTTTCGGGTTTTGGGTGAAATGGTAACGTTTTTACGGATGAAACTGGAAGAAAAACATAGATTTGAGTCCCTTAAGGAAAAGCAAACGTTTTGAATGGAAACAAGTTCGGGATCTTGACGTGATCAGACCCGAAGACGAAAGTTAGGGTTTTCGCGAAGAAGCAGATCCTGCGTACTTACCAAGTACGCAGGAAGAGGATTCTGCGTACTTATCAAGTACGCAACAAGAGGTTCTGCGTACTTGTCATGTACGCAAGAAGAATGTGACATCCGGCATTTTCCAGGTTAACTCCGTTAACTCAAACCTCGTTAGTTCAAACATTTTTCGTTACAAACTCAGTTATCTCAGTTAGTCACACGTACATTGCATTTAATTAGGATTAATTAAATGTGTCGGTTAGTTCGCACACATCGGATCGCACTCGAGTCTAACCCGGAACGTTGGTGATTAATCGAAATTAACATTACGAACATTTAATAATTTATATTTAATATAAATTATGAGTTTTAGATGATTTATATGTGATTACGTGAATTGTGTGAATATTATTATTCTCGTATGTGTTTACCGCGTGTTAAGTGTATTTAGTATTTTTATAGAAGATAGTGTTTTTATAAAAATAAAAATCAAAAGTTTTAATTGTTAATTAGTTATTAGTTAATTAATAATAGCCTATGGGCTTTAATTAAACCTGAAGCCCAACTTAAAAACCCATTAGTATTAGTGAATATATATAAACTTAAAAAAAAAAATAAAAAACCCTAACCCCATTGTGAAGCCGTCGATCGCGACTCCCCACCCCTAGGTTCGACCGAACCTTCAAGCAACCCAAACACACCTCAATCGAGCTCCGATCGTGAATCCGGAAGTAGATACGTGCTAGTCTACGCATTCCTAACGTTCCTACGTAAGTTATTTTATTAAAATCCGTCACTTTTTCATTATTATTTTTGAGATCGAAACCATAGATTATCCAAACTTGATGATTTTGAAATATGATAATGAATTAGTTAATTGTTTGATGTTGTGATGTCGTATTGATGATTTTATAAAATTATGTGAAACCCTAGTTGTCCTACGATGTAAAAATTGAATATTGTTGATTATGTGATGTTTAAAAATCGCATGTTAGACGTGGATTATGATTAATATAGTTGTAGTTATATTAGTTGAAAGATTTAGAATTGATTTGACGTGTTAATTGGATGAATAGAGCGTGTAATGGACAAGTTACTAAAAGAGGAAACTTTTTATGATTTCTATTTTGCTTGCTAGACATGATTAGGATGATGTGATGATGGCTATGTGTTACTTGATACATGTTTAGATGAATTGTGAAATTAGATTTTGGATACATAACCCGGTTTTACAAACTTTCCAAATAAGGAAACTTTAATTGTTAAAAGTGGTTAAGACTTGCTATTTAGACATGTTTGATATGGTTTGATGATTGGTACATGTTAGATAGGACACAATAACTTGTTGTAACGTGTTAGGTGTTTGAAATCATGCATGCTAGTCATAGGTTACTAAAATTGGTAACTTTGTCTTGAATTATGATTTGCATGTTTAGGTTCTAGACAATTGTTATGTGATGTGCTGATCTAGGACATGTTAAAGTGATTCTATGTATGCATCAATGATGATAGTTTCCAGGAAACACGAATCCCGAACATATTTTCTATTTATAGAAACCTGCTATTTATAGAAACCTGCTATTTTTGGAAACTTTCTATTTTTGGAAACTTCTATTTTTGGAAACCATGCTTGTTTGTTAGAAAAAATAGGATTTGTTGCTAAGTGTTACAGCATGATAATTTGTGTATAATATAGAAGTATTATACTGAACAAACATTTAATCATTAAACGGGTCACCAACGGGTCGTCGGGTCAAACTTGGTCAAACATGAGTCAAACTTGTAAAATCTTTTCTAAACCCTTAAACAATGAGATCGTTTGGATACTTAGGGTTCGTATCATCTTGCACAAACACACACTTATAAACCGGTGTTTATAGGTGGCAGTTAGTTGTCAAGCATTCTAAGTTCGTTTTCTTTCGCACGCACTCTAAGGTGAGTTTCATGGCCCCTTTTCTTATGTTTTAAACTTGGGGGAGAAAACATGGGTACGAACATTTAGATCTTACATTTCTTTTATATCACTTGTGTACTAAGCGCAAACATATCATGAAAGTCCTTACTTATCGAACCGTTAGTATATGGGTTAGCGAGGTAATCTTGAGTAGTACTACTGGGCATTGACAAGCCCCACCCGCGTTAGTCGTGCTAACACGACGGGAAGTCGAACGGGTGTAACATTGACCTAAACATTTACCATTGATTATGATAGTCATGGTAGGAGGCAGTTCAAACATAAACAGTCAGCTTCGGTGTCGAAACGCTTTAGTAACATGTACTAGGTTAGCTACATATGATATAATTGTAAATCGTTTTATCTAGTAAACTTTACTAACATTTGAAACCTGTGAACTCACCAACCTAGTGTTGACACGTTTTAGCATGTTTTCTCAGGTCATTAAGGTACAAGCACAAGCTAAGGCATGCATGCATTCGAAGTCCATCGTTTTCAAACTCAAGAACTACTTATTTTACTTATTGTTGGATTATTCCTTTTAGCGCGACTGTTTTGGCGCATGCTTTTCATTTAACTTTTCGCTTCCGCAGTCTTACATTAAATCAGTGTTTTCATTACTAGTGTTGCATCGTGACTATGAGCAATACTAGTGGTTTTCTTAAACTCATATAGAGTCGTTCAACGTAACTAATGACTGAGATCCTGTTATGTCACGCTCCTAACGGTAAAACTCCGTTAGTGGATTTTGGGGGTGTGACAGATTGGTATCAGAGCCAGGTTATAGAGAACTAGGGAATGCATACTAGACTATAACCACGTACATGCATTAGTTACACAGCACTTACACTCATATATGACACTCACTCATCTCGTTACAGGAAATGTCAACCCCACCCAATTCACCCGCATCCCAAGTTGTTCAGGAGCACGATGTTCCTACTGTACCTTTGCCAGAGCCGAGGAGACGTCGACTCAACCCGATCAACACCACTATAGGGCATGCTGAGCCTATTCATGTGCGTGTCAGAGGCATACCGGACTGGGATTGGTATCCCGATAGGATCAGGAGCTGGATCCGCGAGGAGGAAGTCCCACCTCCACTCACTACTGACATTGCTTCTTCTTCTTCTTCATCATCTTCTGTACAAGCTTTGCCACCATTGCAGTACCCCTATGAGCATGTGATAGCTGCTTTTGTGGCTAGGATGGACCGGGAGATCCGGAACATGAGGGACGCAGCTAGAGAGATTACTAGCATACTTCAACAAGGGATGTTGACGAATCAGAGGATCGCCAAACTGACTGCAGATTTAGCAGCAACTGATACAGCTCATGAGAATTTGGCTAATGGATGTGTGGATATGGAGGACCGGCTGAACACTGCAGAGTGGAACTTAGATATACTCCACACCAGGGTAGAGCAAGTGGAGGCACGACTTGCAGTTGCTGAAGCAGCAGAAGTTGCACCAGAGGATGCACCTGCAGGAGACCAGGATGAGGACGATGATACAGCATCCTATGTTACATCAGTAGGCAGTGACATTTGATTTTCTATCTTCAGTATTTAGTTACGTCTTTTCTTTTGAACCTAGATGGGCAGGGTTGTTCCCATCCAACAGATGTTTCTAGAATTTTGATGTTTGGTTGAATTTAGTTGTAATCGTTACAATTTATTTTATCAAGTATTACTATTATTGAAATGTTAGATGTTGTGGTTTGAATTTCTTTATTTACTTGCAAATTGTATGATGATAAAATGCGATGTATTTTTCTCATTATTGTATGTTGTGAATGTAAAGATAATGTCTGGAAGAGGAAATGGACGTGGTGGACGCGCCGGAGGACGCGGAAACATTAACATGACTGCAGCCGAGCTCACGGCACTCATAAATGAGCGTGTGGCTGAAGCAGTAGCAGCTACTCACGCCGCTGTTAATGTTGGAGGTAAAGCAAATTGTTATCGACTCTAGTGAGTCGTCATTCATTCAAAAACCCAATTCGAACATAGTATCCCTAAAGCATGTTTTTGTTTAAAATTCAGGTCAACACAACCACCAACAGGCTTGTACTTTCAAGGCTTACATGGATTGCAAGCCTCACTCATTCAGTGGAGCCGAAGGGGCTGTTGGCTTACTCCGCTGGAGGAGAAATCTGAATCAGCATTTGCATCCCGCCGGGCAATCAGGTGAAATTTGCATCGGGCACACTTGAGGGTCCAGCCCTTACCTGGTGGAACTCCCAGGTGCAAATGCTAACTCTTGAGATGGCAAATGCATTACCATGGGATGAATTTAAAACTATGTTGCGGGAGGAGTATTGTCCCCGCGATGAAGTGCAAAAACTTGAGAGCGAACTCTGGAACCTCAAGATGGAAGGATCGGAAATTGAGGCCTACACTACTCGTTCGCATGAACTGTCGAACTTATGTCCACATATGGTGACACCTCCCTACAAGAGGATTGAGAAATTCATTGACGGTTTGGTACCGTAAATTCAGAGTATGGTGACATCTTCCAACCCTACTACTATTCAGCAGACTATCAGGTTGGCTCACAGGCTAACAGATCAGGCAGTCACTCAGGGCACTCTACCCCCTAGAGGTGCATTATCAAAATCAACTGACAACAAGCGGAAGTTTGACAGTTCGTTCCCCAAAACCTTCCAGTCAAACCCACCTTCTCAGCAACAACATCAGCACCGTAAGTTTGAACCTTCAAGGAACAACAATCAGTCTAACTCTTCTCAACAGAATCAGAGTTCTTATGTTGGCAAGTACCCGAAGTGCAACAAATGCAATTTTCACCATCATGGAGCGTGTGACCGGTACCATTGCCAACAGTGTGGAAAAATGGGTCATGTGGCCAAAGACTGTAGGGTAGACCTGCAGAACAAACAAACACCACCTGGAGACGCACCCAAAGGCTGTTTTGAGTGCGGTAAAGAAGGGCATTTCAAGAAAAACTGCCCGCAGTTGAGAAGAAACGGAAACGGTAATGGAAATGGCAACAATCATCAGGGCGGGAATGGAAATGGTAACAATCATCAGGGTGGTAATGGAAATGGCAACAACCACCAGGGAGGAAATGGTAATAACAACGGAAATGGCGCAAAGGGCCGAGCATTTGTGATTGGATCGGGAGAAGCTCGGAATGATCGGAACGTTGTTAACTGTATGTTTCTCTTAAACGATCATTATGCTTCTGTACTTTTTGATACTGGCGCCGATAGAAGTTTTATATCTAGAGAACTTAGTAGTCGGTTAGGAATAAACCCAACTTTATTAGAACACCATTATACCGTAGAGATAGCAGACGGTAAAGTAATCGAGGCAACCCACATTCTTAAGGCATGTAAGTTAGAACTATCTGGTCATAAACTCGACATCGATCTCATGCCAGTTACACTCGGCAGTTTTGACGTAATTGTGGGCATGGATTGGTTGTCTGAAAACCAAGCTGAGATCATCTGTAGTGAGAAGATCGTTCGTATACCCCTTCCTAGTGGAGAGATCTTATCCGTTCAGGGCGAAAGAAGTGGTGCAGTCATGGGCATCATATCTTTCATGAAGGCTCAGAAGTGTCTGCGTAAGGGTCATACCGCGATATTAGCCCTTGTTGCTGACAAGTCTTCCGAGGAGAAAAAGTTAGAAGATATCCCTATCGTTCGTGAATTCCCAGAAGTGTTTCCTGAAGACCTACCTGGTCTTCCACCTCATCGTCAGGTCGAATTTCAGATTGACCTAACACCCGGAGCAGCGCCTATTGCTCGGGCACCATATAGACTTGCACCAAGTGAATTGCAAGAGCTGTCCACACAACTGCAAGAGTTGTTGGATAAAGGTTTCATCCGACCTAGCTCATCGCCATGGGGAGCCCCAGTCCTATTTGTCAAAAAGAAAGATGGGACTTTCCGAATGTGCATAGATTACCGAGAGTTGAACAAAGTAACAGTTAAGAACCGCTACACCTTACCCCGCATTGACGATCTATTTGACCAACTTCAAGGGTCAAGTTTCTACTCAAAAATCGATTTAAGATCTGGTTGTCATCAGCTGAGAGTTCGAGATGAAGATATATCCAAGACTGCATTCAGAACCCGGTACGGCCATTTCGAGTTTTTGGTCATGCCATTTGGATTAACCAACGCACCCGCGGTGTTCATGGACCTCATGAACCGTGTGTGTAAACCTTACCTTGACCAGTTCGTCATTGTTTTCATTGACGATATCCTCATATACTCTAAGAGTCAGGAAGAGCATGAGGAGTATCTTCGTTTGATCCTTGAGCTACTGAAACAGGAGCATTTGTACGCTAAGTTTTCCAAATGCGATTTTTGGATTCGCGAGGTTCAATTTTTAGGACATGTGATCAATGAGAAAGGAATACATGTCGATCCAGCCAAAATAGAAGCCATCAAAAATTGGGCAGCACCATCAACTCCGACCGAAGTTCGACAATTCCTAGGATTGGCCGGATACTACCGTCGTTTTATCGAGGGATTTTCAAATATTGCCCAACCTCTCACCGCCTTAACCCAAAAGGATAAACCCTATAATTGGAGCGAGACTCAAGAATCAGCATTCCAGCTACTGAAGCAGAAACTATGTAGCGCACCCATCCTATCTCTGCCAGAGGGAACGGATGACTTCGTAGTGTATTGTGATGCCTCTATCCAAGGTCTCGGTTGCGTGTTGATGCAACGTGACAAGGTTATCGCATACGCTTCTCGACAGTTAAAAATCCACGAAAAGAACTACACGACTCACGATTTGGAGTTAGGAGTCGTGGTGTTTGCACTCAAGTTATGGAGACATTACTTGTACGGTACCAAGTGCACCATTTACACCGATCACAAGAGTCTTCAGAATATTTTTGAGTAGAAGGAGTTGAACATGCGTCAACGTCGTTGGATCGAGTTATTAAACGATTATGATTGTGCAATCAAGTACCATCCGGGCAAAGCTAATGTGGTGGCCGATGCCCTAAGCAGAAAGGAAACCAAACCCCAACGAGTTAGAGCGTTACAACTCACTATTCATACAGGATTACCCGAACAAATCCGCAATGCCCAACTTGAAGCCTTAAAAGAGGAGAACTTATCGTTGGAATCCACACGTGGTATAGAGAAACAACTTGAGGTTAAATCAGATGGTATTCGTTATTTCGCGGAAAGAATATGGATACCAGTGTATGGAAACTTAAGAGATCTAGTCATGGATGAAGCTCACAAATCCCGATACTCTATCCATCAGATGGATCCGACAAGATGTATCACGATCTCAAAGTTTTGTATTGGTGGCCGAACATGAAAGCCGACATAGCTACCTACGTGAGCAAGTGTCTGACTTGTTCAAAAGTCAAGGTGGAATACCAAAAGCCATCCGGATTACTTCAACAATCGGAAATTCCGATGTGGAAATGGGAGCAGATTTCCATGGATTTCATAACCAAATTACCCCGAACCCCTTCTGGATGTGACACAATCTGGGTAATAGTGGATCGTCTAACCAAATCCGCTCATTTCCTTGCTATCAAAGAGACCGAAAAAATGGAAAAGTTAACCCGCCTCTATCTTAAAGAAGTAGTATCCCGACATGGAGTGCCAATCTCCATCATTTCCGATAGAGACGCCCGATTCACCTCACATTTCTGGCAGTCATTACAGAAAGCTCTAGGCACGCGCCTGGATATGAGCACAGCGTATCATCCTCAAACAGATGGCCAGAGTGAGCGTACCATTCAAACCCTAGAAGATATGCTACGAGCTTGTGTGATTGATTTTAGTAACAGTTGGGAGACTCACTTGCCTTTAGTGGAATTCTCTTACAATAACAGCTATCATACTAGCATCAAAGCCGCACCGTTTGAGGCTTTGTATGGACGAAAGTGTAGATCACCACTTTGTTGGGCTGAAGTTGGAGATAGCCAACTTACTGGTCCTGAACTTGTGCACGAAACCTCAGAGAAAATAGTGCAAATCCGAAACCGTATGGCGGCAGCGCGTGACCGTCAAAAGAGTTATGCAGACAAGCGTAGAAAACCGCTAGAATTCCAAGTGGGAGATAAAGTTTTATTAAAGGTTTCACCTTGGAAAGGTGTGATTCGTTTTGGAAAACGAGGAAAGTTAAACCCGCGTTACGTTGGACGGTTCGAGATAGAGAAAAGGATCAGACCGGTAGCATATCAGCTGAACCTGCCAGATACACTCAATGGAGTGCATAATGTCTTTCATGTCTCAAACCTAAAGAAGGGCCTATCAGATGAGACACTTGTAGTTCCACTCGAGGAGTTGGAAATTGATGAACAGTTACGTTTTATTGAGGAACCAGTTGAAATCATGGACCGAGAGGTCAAAACCCTCAAGCGCAGTAAGATACCTATTGTCAGAGTTCGCTGGAACTCGAAGCGTGGACCGGAGTTCACGTGGGAACGCGAGGATCAGATGATGAAAAAGTATCCTCACCTGTTCAAACATTCAACGGCAAACACGGAAGGTACTAACTAAATTTCGAGACGAAATTTCTTTCAACAAGGGGATGATGTGACAAACCTAAACTTTTTGTTTCAGACGTTACTGACTTTGCTTAATTTTCGGGACGAAAATTCTTTCAACAAGGGGATGATGTGACATCCGGCATTTTTCAGGTTAACTCCGTTAACTCAAACCTCGTTAGTTCAAACATTTTTCGTTACAAACTCAGTTATCTCAGTTAGTCACACGTACATTGCATTTAATTAGGATTAATTAAATGTGTCGGTTAGTTCGCACACATCGGATCGCACTCGAGTCTAACCCGGAACGTTGGTGATTAATCGAAATTAACATTACGAACATTTAATAATTTATATTTAATATAAATTATGAGTTTTATATGATTTATATGTGATTACGTGAATTGTGTGAATATTATTATTCTCGTATGTGTTTACCGCGTGTTAAGTGTATTTAGTATTTTTATAGAAGATAGTGTTTTTATAAAAATAAAAATCGAAAGTTTTAATTGTTAATTAGTTATTAGTTAATTAATAATAGCCTATGGGCTTTAATTAAACCTGAAGCCCAACTTAAAAACCCATTAGTATTAGTGAATATATATAAACTTTAAAAAAAATCATAAACCCTAACCCCATTGTGAAGCCGTCGATCGCGACTCCCCACCCCTAGGTTCGACCGAACCTTCAAGCAACCCAAACACACCTCAATCGAGCTCCGATCGTGAATCCGGAAGTAGATACTTGCTAGTCTACGCATTCCTAACGTTCCTACGTAAGTTATTTTATTAAAATCCGTCACTTTTTCATTATTATTTTTGAGATCGAAACCCTAGATTATCCAAACTTGATGATTTTGAAATATGATAATGAATTAGTTAATTGTTTGATGTTGTGATGTCGTATTGATGATTTTATGAAATTATGTGAAACCCTAGTTGTCCTACGATGTAAAAATTGAATATTGTTGATTATGTGATGTTTAGAAATCGCATGTTAGACGTGGATTATGATTAATATAGTTGTAGTTATATTAGTTGAAAGATTTAGAATTGATTTGACGTGTTAATTGGATGAATAGAGCGTGTAATGGACAAGTTACTAAAAGAGGAAACTTTTTATGATTTCTATTTTGCTTGCTAGACATGATTAGGATGATGTGATGATGGCTATGTGTTACTTGATACATGTTTAGATGAATTGTGAAATTAGATTTTGGATACATAACCCGGTTTTACAAACTTTCCAAATAAGGAAACTTTAATTGTTAAAAGTGGTTAAGACTTGCTATTTAGACATGTTTGATATGGTTTGATGATTGGTACATGTTAGATAGGACACAATAACTTGTTGTAACGTGTTAGGTGTTTGAAATCATGCATGCTAGTCATAGGTTACTAAAGTTGGTAACTTTGTCTTGAATTATGATTTGCATGTTTAGGTTCTAGACAATTGTTATGTGATGTGCTGATCTAGGACATGTTAAAGTGATTCTATGTATGCATCAATGATGATAGTTTCCAGGAAACACGAATCCCGAACATATTTTCTATTTATAGAAACTAGCTATTTTTGGAAACTTTCTATTTTTGGAAACTTTCTATTTTTGGAAACCTCTATTTTTGGAAACCATGCTTGTTTGTTAGAACAAATAGGATTTGTTGCTAAGTGTTACAGCATGATAATTTGTGTATAATATAGAAGTATTATACTGAACAAACATTTAATCATTAAACGGGTCACCAACGGGTCGTCGGGTCAAACTTGGTCAAACATGAGTCAAACTTGTAAAATCTTTTCTAAACCCTTAAACAATGAGATCGTTTGGATACTTAGGGTTCGTATCATCTTGCACAAACACACACTTATAAACCGGTGTTTATAGGTGGCAGTTAGTTGTCAAGCATTCTAAGTTCGTTTTCTTTCGCACGCACTCTAAGGTGAGTTTCACGGCCCCTTTTCTTATGTTTTAAACTTGGGGGAGAAAACATGGGTACGAACATTTAGATCTTACATTTCTTTTATATCACTTGTGTACTAAGCGCAAACATATCATGAAAGTCCTTACTTATCGAACCATTAGTATATGGGTTAGCGAGGTAATCTTGAGTAGTACTACTAGGCATTGACAAGCCCCACCCGCGTTAGTCGCGCTAAAACGACGGGAAGTCGAACGGGTGTAACATTGACCTAAACATTTACCATTGATTATGATAGTCATGGTAGGAGGCAGTTCAAACATAAACAGTCAGCTTCGGTGTCGAAACGCTTTAGTAACATGTACTAGGTTAGCTACCTATGATATAATTGTAAATAACTTTACTAACATTTGAAACCTGTGAACTCACCAACCTAGTGTTGACACGTTTTAGCATGTTTTCTCAGGTTATTAAGGTACAAGCACAAGCTAAGGCATGCATGCATTCGAAGTCCATCGTTTTCAAACTCAAGAACTACTTATTTTACTTATTGTTGGATTATTCCTTTTAGCGCGACTGTTTTGGCGCATGCTTTTCATTTAACTTTTCGCTTCCACAGTCTTACATTAAATCAGTGTTTTCATTACTAGTGTTGCATCGTGACTATGAGCAATACTAGTGGTTTTCTTAAACTCATATAGAGTCGTTCAACGTAACTAATGACTGAGATCCTGTTATGTCACGCTCCTAACGGAAAAACTCCGTTAGTGGATTTTGGGGGTGTGACAAAGATGGTCATGCGCACTTACCAAGTGCGCATGAAGGAAAGTCTGCGCACTTATTAAGTGCGCAAGAACAAAGCCCTGCGCACTTGCTAAGTGCGCAGGCATCAGGCTGGTTAAGTAAGTCAGCATGTTTGGAATGGTTAAACCGTTAGAGTCGGGATTGGTCTGATGTGTATTTAACTAATCAATTCAGATCGGAAGTGACGTTGTTGAACCTTTGTTTAGGACAACCCAGATTAGCTTGTCAGGTGAGTTCTAGAGCCCTCTTTTAAATGTTTTATTAATGTTTTTGGGCTGGTGTACATACTTACGAAATGATGTTTAACGAAATGATGTTTAACAAAACAATGTTTTATGAAACGATGTTTACGAAAGGAAAGTCAAAATGTGGTTATGAAGTGTTTTGCCAAAAAAGGTTTACGAATGTTTTATGAACGGTTTAAATGATGAAATGTTTAATGAAAAGGAAAAGAGGCAAGGGTTTTAAAGAAGTCATTACAAATCTAATCTGTCGAATGAATGGAATTGACGAATGAAGTCTGGGAATGAAATTCCCAGCCTTGTGGTAGATTATGGACAGCGAGCCATAGTTGCCATAAGAACAACAGGGCAGTGTCTTTGTGACATGTCGATGGTTATGATGTTGTACAACTGGTAATGGAGTAACGACGGTTACTCAGGGGTTAACGTGACCCTAGGAAGGTTAAATTATGATCCGACGGTGTTATGGCCGTGAGCCATAGCCGTCGATGAAAGTTGTCGGTTTATGGACATGAGAGCCATAGGGGCAACTAAATGAGTATTGTCGGTCCTCGTGCAGTTAAGCCTTGGGGGCAATACGAAAAGGGAATTGACGGAATGTGTTGTATTGTCGGTCTTCGTGCAGTTAAGCCTTAGGGGCAATACAATACTAAGTGACGGAACGAATGGTAATACAGATTTAGATAATAATGTATGACTTAAATGAATGTTAAAAATTTTAACGAACGATCCGTTCAACGGTGTTTATGATAATGATGTTGATGATGATATGGTTACGAGATTTTGAGGATGTTAAGTTATTACGTGTTCTTGTGAAAGGTTTTACTAAATGAATGAATGTTATGTTTTTGGCAAATGTTGATGTTAAAGTTTTTTTTATGAAATGCTAGAACTCACCAGCGTAGCTGACTTTTTAGTATGCACATTCAGGTTAAGGCAGGTATGGGCGATGGACGGTGATGCTTGGCAAGCGAGAAGAGTTACCCGGTTGATCATGAAGACTGGCATCCCGTTATGATTAGTTTATGTTATGTATATGTATTAGACTATGTTACGCTTCCGCATGTCGAACAATGTTTATGAGTATGTTTTAATGAAATTTTCCGCTGCGTTATTTGATATTCAAGTTGAGAACTGTTTGTGAATGAGTAAATCCAACAAGTGAGGCCTCCCGGGTTTGGGGCCTTACAAATTGGTATCAGAGCAATAGTTTGAGAGATTTGGACACTCTAGTGTCTGAACTTAAACTGTGAATGGGACTGAAAGCGTGCAACGGTTTTAAAAATACGTGCAACGGTTTTAAACTGTGAATGGGACTAGGATTTCAAGTTTGAATTTATAATACGTGCAACGGTTTTAAAAATATATGTCGGAAAAATTCGGGATATTACAGTCTCCCTTACTTTAGGAAATTTCGTCCCGAAATTAAAGTGGAAGGGTCTAGTTTAGGAATCAAGTTTAGAGTACGTACGAGGATAATGCGAGAAATACTTCACATTCTCAAGTAACCTCTGGTTACGTATAGAATTATAAATGGAATGTAATGATAGGAATTACACTCGAGGTTTCTAAGTTTCACAGCCCATGATTGCCAGAAGTTTCTCTAGGAAGCATATAGTTTCATCGAATGATATAAGGATTTAGTTTTTCACGAATGTACCCAAGAGAAGAACCGTTGAATTATCATTCAGAATCCAAAGTGAGATGCATCACTCAGAATGGATTCGGTGATAATTTGATGATCTTGGTTTGTAGTCTAATATGTCTAAGGATTTGTCACGGTGCCTAAGTTTCGTGGCTACCTTTTACGATAGGTCTTCGATCATAGCACACGACAGAGTTTACTATGTCTTTCCATGCTCTGATTTTCATACTTACGTGTGCACCCGTAAGTATTTGGATCATCGCATAGTCTGCATAGATCCTTCCGTTTGTGTGTGGATCAAAAGAGAGTATAAGAATTTGCTTAGCTCATAACTATTGCTTTCACGTAAGAGTAGTTATCAATTAACAGAGTCCCTAGAGGGAAATGTTAATCAGTAACTAAAGAGTAATGATGTGGCATGACTTAAAGTTTCAAGCTCCCTCGTGTTTGAGCAAGAATATGTCAAACCCTGAGTATTTTAAAGTCTTTCATCTTCCTCGTGTTTGAACAAAAATACGTCAAACCCCGAGTAGTTTAAAGTTTCACATATTTCTCGTGTTCGAACAAGGATACGTCAAACACCGAGTAGCTTTAAAGTCTTTCAGCTTTTCAACCTTAGTGAATAGAGTGTGTGATCACGCTTTGAGTATAATATGATCACTTTAATGCTCTGGTGCTCATGAGAGGTGTGGGAAAGTTTTCGTAATAGGATCAATTGTTATACGTTCCTTGTTCCTATATAGAAGGTTCTGGTCGTTTAAGGAGATCAGGTGGATGTCGAAGTTCGGTTTTGACATCAAAGGCAAGTGAGGCATTTTGTTAAAGAGAGAAATGTCCTTCTTCATGCTAGTTTCTAGTATCAGGAATGAAGTTTCTTGTGTATTTTAAATGAAACGAGTAACAAGTCTTATAAGTTTTATTCAAGGTGAACGTACAAAAGTTTTCATCGTGGATGGTGGTGGTGTGGGAGACCGATGATGGTGTTGGTAATGAAGCCGAGAAGATCAAGGGGAGAAGGTAGTGGCTTCATCGTGGATGGTGGTGGTCTTGTTACCACCGTGAAAACGAGGAGGGGAGGTGGGGAGCCGAGAGAGGTGATGGAGAGGTGGTTGTTGTGAGTTTGTGTTGTAGGATTGCATCTATGCATGCATATATATAGTATGAAGTGGGTATCATCCTTAAGATTACATGTCTCCATTGAGACACAATTGTCTCATCTTGGGAGACAAAGGTAAAGACACAAAAGAAATGTGTTTTTTTTTTGTCTTGGTCGGCAGAGAAAGAAGAAACGCACGGGGGGTAGGGGTAGGGTAGTAGGTGTAGTGTTGGGTGTTCCCACTAGTACAAGCCCGGTATAATACCCGCTAAGTGTAACCCGGTTATTAATATTCATTATACGTCAGTAGGATAGGGGCCGGGTATATATAAAAAAAAATATAAGTTTAGTAGTTTTGACATAATACGAGTATATGTAAAACACTTAAAGTTAGTTTTTATATAGTTTGGTACTCAAAAATATATATATAAAGAGAATGTTTTCGAGCGGTTTGTTTTATTAAATTTTAAATGTTTTTTTTTTTTTTTTTTTTTTTTTTTTTTTTTTTAAACTTAATAAATTATTTTATATAAATCAACTTATTTTTTTTTTGTCAAATCATTTTGTTTGTTTTCAAAGTCATTTATTATTATAAAATTTAAATAAATTTATATAGTTCGAATATTTTTATATTTAAATTAAAAATACATAATTTATATATTATTAACACATTACATTGAACAAATGTACGTGTAAATGTTGAATCTAAATTGTTTATAAATACAGGATAAATTTATACCATCATTTAAAATATTTAATTTATTAAAAATAATCGATATACTTTGTCTTATATTTTTAAGACTTTAATTTAAAAACTCATAATTTGAAATTTGTAAACACACCCTTTTGTATAAACTTGGTTAAATATACGTGTGCATATTTGGAATAAAATGTTGAAATTTTTATGTGTTAATATATTATAGCTGAAATTTCGAAACGTCACAGTCTCCTCATGTTGAAGGAATTTCGTCCCGAAATTCGATTTACGAAGGTTATAGAAGCGGAAAAGAGATGTCAAAAGACTTAGGATGGAATTACTTCACAAGAGAAAGATTCAACGGGGAAAGAGCGAATGTTAACGGATGACGATGCTAATTCGAGTCGAGTTGTCAACTAATTGCTCTAATAGTATAGTGAGACTTATGCATACAATTATTCATACACGCATGAATGTAAACTACATGAAACCATACTTAACAATATTGGTGCCAATCACCTCGTGACATGGCATCTTCCTTTAAAACTCCACCCCACGGGTGTTCATATTTTCAAATTTCGCAAAAACATTTTCAAAAAATCGGTCCTCCTCTTAGTACTTATGCATGGTTTATACTCGTTATATCAAGTGGGTTTATGTATAGGGTGTACCAGCGGCTAACCCACCACCCCTTTGATATACCGGGGATTCCCCGTGCATAATTACTAGGATTTAGAACTTCAACAATTTAAGTAAACTTTAATAGAGCTAGTAAGTTGAATGACTGAATTTAAACATAATAGATTTGTTTCACAAAAGTATAGGAATGAGATGAATGGTGATAGCATAGCTGTTATGTGTAATCACGGGTTATAGAACTCATAGCAATGGATTTCCCATCCGCTGTTTCCATGATATACGAGTTATCAAGATTGGTTGGTTGTTCAGCAAATAGTTGGTTAAAAAACAAGAGACACAATTTTGAATGTTAAATAAAACGGATGTATAAAGATAGTGAACAAAGGAACGTACCGTTGACAGTGTCGTCATTGGCCGGAACCTCGTTTGCATTTATATTAAAGGCTCGTCCACGAGGACCACCTTGATTTTGAAGTTTTGGACATTGGTTTCGAAAGTGGTTTGGGTCTCTACATTCGTAACAGGCCCGTCCATAGGTGACAGTGAGAGGCACTGGATGTTTGCCTTGAGTAGCTTGATTAACGATAGTGCGAGCACGGCAAGTAGTAACAACGTGTCCATAGCGTCCACATTTTGAGCATAGACGGCATGCAGCATGCGGGGCATGGTGATACTTGCAAATAGGGCATTGGGGAAATGAACCTACATAATTTCTCAGAATTTGACCCGCAGGAGTAACTTGGGTCACAGGTACGGCAGGAATGACGGCCGCAAAGTATTGGGCCTTACGCTTCCTATCATGATGGGAAAATTTGGGTTCTTCATCTTTGTCGGACACAGAAGTAGCAGCTTTGTCGACCACTTTCTTGGTACCCTTCCTGGATAAGGTACCCGCTTTGACGTGATTGTCAGTCAACACAGCAGACAAACGGATAGCGTCTTCGAGAGTGGAGGGATTACTTCCCAATACGGTGTCTTGGAGCGGCATAGGCAGTCCACCTATGTATTTCTCAATTCCCCGCGCTAAGGGAGTAACCATGTGGGACACGAGCAGACTTAGTTCTTGAAAACGAGTGGTGTAAGCCAAATTCTCTCCGCTATCTTGGGTGAGATCCCAAAATTCAGCTTCGAGCTTCCTCATTTCGTTGCGAGGACAGAACTCGTCAGTCATAAGTCGTTTCATTTCGTCCCAAGACAAGGACACAGCAGATTCGTTGCCTCGAGTACGTTTCTCACCGTTCCACCAGGTGAGTGCTCGTTTTTGGAAGACGCTGGCAGCATAACGGACTTTGAGGTTGTCGGGACAATCGCTGTTTAGGAAAGTACTCTCCATACTTTCAAACCATTGAAGAAGGCCAGTAGCACCTTCCGTCCCGAAGAATTTGGTGGGGTTGCAAGAATTGAAATGCTTGAATGTGCAGTATGGTGGGTTTGCACCATTCCCTTGCGTATTAGACCCATCACTGTTGTTGTTAGCTTGGATCATTTGGCCTACTAGTTGAGTAAGTAGTGCAGCAAGGTCAGTGTTGGGATTGCTGGAGTTAGCATTAGTTGCGCGACGGGGAGGCATTCTATAAAATACCATGAGAAAAGACAAAAAAATTTTTTTGAGACTTCGGACAAAATAGGCATACATGTGCCACAGTTGGTAGACTGTTCACAATAATGTAAGCAGGAACGCGATATGACACTCATCATATCGCATGATAATGTATGTAAGTTCTGACTAAAACTGATCACATAACTCATTCAAAATTTATAACACTAAAGAATAGGGGAAATAAGCCATGAAATCTATTCCCAGGAGGATGTGATAACATGGATCATTATTCGCGCGATAGGAATGGCCGGGATTCGCATGCACTACAAATCGTTATTACGTGTGCACCCGTAGTAATGATTTGTTTTGCATGTTCGTCTAGTTCTTCCTATCTTGCTATAATGTCCCCAAATTTGAGTTTAAGTTCGGATTGTATCCTTGCGAATACATTGACTTATCAACATTAATTAATTTCCCGAAACTTTCAAAGAGACATGCTTTAGCCTATAGGTAAACACTCACTTCAGGAATTCCCAGGAAAGCATACGGGTCCGTTTATTTGGATTTATACGAAATGCTTTCCTAGACAGAAAACCCAATGTACAGGTGTCACCCTTCCAGATTGCACGTGTCTTTTACTGGTTTCAGGAGATTAAGTCATTGACGAGATTTTCGAGATTTTAATAGATTTGAGAGTCTATGAATATAAAATGTGTAGGAATGTTGCAATTAATATGGGGTAGGAAAGAGTATGGATAGGGATAGGTAGTGTATTTGTTTGCATAAGTTTTGTTGTCAAATGTGTATGTAAAGTATGTATCATGTATTAAAGCCTTGTATGTATGTGTATAAGTCCCATGTACCAAACTCGGGAAAATTCAAATAATACCTAACTACAAATAATTCACATAGCAATTTATCATTTAGCACATAACACATAAAAGGGAGTCCTAGGGTTATAGTCTAGGTCATTGTGTCTAATAACCTAATTCCCTATAACCATGGCTCTGATACCAATCTGTCACACCCCGACCGATGGCGGAATCATCGAGGCGGACAATGTGATGATTGTTCAAAAGCACATGATAACTAAAGGTTGCATAATTCATTAATTAAATTTAAAGACAACAAGTTCCAAATACAATACAATCCAAATAACCTAGTCTAGTTCAAAACATTGATTTATTTAACTAGGTCCATAGTCCTTAAGTGGAGAAATCTTCAGCAAGTAGTCACATATCCAAACCTGAAACATTATTTAAATCAAGTGTCAACTAAAAAGTTGGTGAGTACATAGGTTTAGTAATTCCGGTAAATAGTAGTGTAAATCGTTTTGATATAGGATGTAACATTTATTTAATCACAATTCAAACCGAGTTTGACGCGCTTGAACAGAGCACAACAGCTAAGTCCGGTATGCTTGAATATAGTTACCCACTATATCCGGTATGATTGAATATAACACGCGGTTATATCCGAGTATGCAGTAATAAACACCCTAACCGGGTGGGCTGGTCAGGCACAATAGATCTATCAATATTACAGTTGGTTGTCTTGTGTTTAAATGTATGTACATCCAAAGAATAAGCATATAGTCTTATGTATAACACGTATAAACAATGTGAGTAGCATGTATAATGTTTCACCCCAAAACGTACAAAAATGTAAAATAGGGGCTATGTAACTCACCTTGCAAGCGGGTATTTTTCCACGCGTGTAGGTGATAAGTATGCGGAAGCCTAAGCACGTTGATACCCTATGTAGACAAATGGGTATTATTGTATGTGTATATGTGTGTATTCGTATTTAATTGTGTATAGGTTTATAATAACATTTCTTAAAATTATTTGTGTAAAATGTGGTTATATGGAGACATGTCCATGAAGATAAATTTTATAAAAATCCCTTTTTGTATGTAAAATCATTTATATTTATAATAATTATAATTATAGTTATTATTTGTTATTAATAACTTTATAGGTTATAAAAATGTGTTTTTATGACTAAAAATAAACTAATCATTTATAGTTTTATACTATTATTATAATAAAATAAAATTAAAAAAAAAAAATAGGGTTTTAGCCCATAATTTTTAATTGTTATATTTTATACTTTAAACTCGTCTTTTATACGTTTAAAGATACGAACCTCTTTTTATACGTTTAAAACTTGGTTTTTAAATACTAATCCCGGTTATAACCTAATATATCACCAACTATGATAACATTAAAATAAATAAATCGAAAGCTCACGTAAATTGTCGAGAGAAGGTGACGTAGTTGACGTGAGACCCGGTTCTTTCTCGGGACGTCCCGTACCACTCGGTGAGTTCCCGAAATAGTCTGTATCACCCGGTTAACTGTAACCCAGTGCCCGTAAGTGTGAATCGAAGACCCTTATGGATCGGCGGGGCTCGGTTCTCGTCCCGCAAAGGTGGCGGAGTGGCTTGGGAATGTCGTGGGTGGAGATGGTGGTGTACGGCGGTGGTAATCGGTGGAGGGCTGTGGTGGTCGTAGTCTATCAAGGTGGTGGTAGAGGTGGTGGTTTACGGATTTAAAGAGGTGATAAGGTGGTGGTTGGAGGTGCCCGATGGATGTGAGGTGATGTGGTAGTGATGTTGTTGCTTGTTGCAAGCCGTGAGTGATGTGGGTGTTGATGTTGCTTTAGCCGAGAGCCACAAGAGGGAGGAGAAAGGTGAAGGTGGTGGTGTGGGAGACCGATGATGGTGTTGGTAATGAAGCCGAGAAGATCAAGGGGAGAAGGTAGTGGCTTCATCGTGGATGGTGGTGGTCTTGTTACCACCGTGAAAACGAGGAGGGGAGGTGGGGAGCCGAGAGAGGTGATGGAGAGGTGGTTGTTGTGAGTTTGTGTTGTAGGATTGCATCTATGCATGCATATATATAGTATGAAGTGGGTATCATCCTTAAGATTACATGTCTCCATTGAGACACAATTGTCTCATCTTGGGAGACAAAGGTAAAGACACAAAAGAAATGTGTTTTTTTTTGTCTTGGTCGGCAGAGAAAGAAGAAACGCACGGGGGGTAGGGGTAGGGTAGTAGGTGTAGTGTTGGGTGTTCCCACTAGTACAAGCCCGGTATAATACCCGCTAAGTGTAACCCGGTTATTAATATTCATTATACGTCAGTAGGATAGGGGCCGGGTATATATAAAAAAAATATAAGTTTAGTAGTTTTGACATAATACGAGTATATGTAAAACACTTAGAGTTAGTTTTTATATAGTTTGGTACTCAAAAATATATATATAAAGAGAATGTTTTCGAGCGGTTTGTTTTATTAAATTTTAAATGTTTTTTTTTTTTTTTTTTTTTTTTATAAACTTAATAAATTATTTTATATAAATCAACTTATTTTTTTTTTGTCAAATCATTTTGTTTGTTTTCAAAGTCATTTATTATTATAAAATTTAAATAAATTTATATAGTTCGAATATTTTTATATTTAAATTAAAAATACATAATTTATATATTATTAACACATTACATTGAACAAATGTACGTGTAAATGTTGAATCTAAATTGTTTATAAATACAAGATAAATTTATACCATCATTTAAAATATTTAATTTATTAAAAATAATCGATATACTTTGTCTTATATTTTTAAGACTTTAATTTAAAAACTCATAATTTGAAATTTGTAAACACACCCTTTTGTATAAACTTGGTTAAATATACGTGTGCATATTTGGAATAAAATGTTGAAATTTTTATGTGTTAATATATTATAGCTGAAATTTCGAAACGTCACAGTCTCCTCATGTTGAAGGAATTTCGTCCCGAAATTCGATTTACGAAGGTTATAGAAGCGGAAAAGAGATGTCAAAAGACTTAGGATGGAATTACTTCACAAGAGAAAGATTCAACGGGGAAAGAGCGAATGTTAACGGATGACGATGCTAATTCGAGTCGAGTTGTCAACTAATTGCTCTAATAGTATAGTGAGACTTATGCATACAATTATTCATACACGCATGAATGTAAACTACATGAAACCATACTTAACAATATTGGTGCCAATCACCTCGTGACATGGCATCTTCCTTTAAAACTCCACCCCACGTGTGACATCCTATATTTTTCAGGTTAACTCCGTTAACTCAAACACGTTATCTCGAACAGTTATTTATTCAAACTCAGTTATCTCGAACATTCATTCATGCATTACATTTAATTAAGATTAATTAGATGTGTCAGTTTCGCACAAACACTCACGTATCGGTAATCTGTAAAATTACCGGATCACACACGAGTCGAACCCGGAACGTTGGTGAACTAATAAAAATAATTAAGAATAATTATTTTATATATAAATTATGTGTATTTATATGTTCTGTGATTATTCTGTGAATTATGTGACTTTCGTGAAATCGCGTACTGTCACGCGAAACAGTCTGACTTTTACTGGTTTTGTGATTTTTATAAATGAGTTTTATAAAAATTAATTATTTAAAAATGATATTATCTGGTGGATGTAATTAATTAGTTTCTTTTCAAATTTAGAGATTATCCATTCTTGTTTTAAAAATAAAATGCATTTAAATTTAAATAAATAGAATTACAAAAGATAAACCCTAAGCTAATCTCTAATCTCTTTCTCTCTCTATCAATTACGATCCCAAACCCCCACCCTCACCATTTTCGTGAACCAAGAAGCACCAAGCACCCCTCATTCGATCTCCGATCTTGAAATTAATTGCGTATTCGGACTCTCCTCGACGTTTCTAACGCTAACACGTAAGTTGTTTCGTTCAATTTTGAGTTTTTATGATTTCAAGATTTTGAATCTAAACCCTAGTTCATCCAAGCTTTGATTTTTATGAAAAAGATTCAAACTTTATTGTTGATTTGTTGATAATTGTTGATTTTATGATCGTATGCAAAACCCTAGTTCCATATGTTTAGTAACTTGTTAGATAATTAGATTTTTTGATTATGTAATGGTACTAAATCGCATGTTAGAGATGTTATATGATTTCTATTGTTATAATCATGTTAGATGAATCCTATGGAATTGATTTGTGGTGTTGAAATTAGTTAAACAAGCATAAAAACCCTAGCTTTCCTATAATAGTAACTTTTTATGATTTCTATCTTGCGTATTAGAACTGATTATGATGATATGATGATGGTTATATGTTATTTAGTACAAGTATTAGTGATCTGTGAAGTTACATTTCTAAAACCTAGCTCGGTTTTGCAAACTTACTAAAAGAGGAAACTTTTTAGGTTTTAAAACTTGCATGCTAGACTTGAATTGCATGAGGTAGAAGTTGTTATGTATTACTTGATGCTTGGTTAGATGAATTATGAAATCGGATCTTTAATAGCTAACTCGGTTTGGTGAGCTTTCCAATTAAGGAAACTTTATTTTGCAAAAGTAGTCATAACTTGCTATTTAGACTTGCATGATTGGTTTATTGGATTTGAATATGTAGTATGAGACATAGTAACATGTTGAAACGTGCTAAGTGATGTAAAACACGCATGCTAGTCGTAGGTTACTAAAGATGGCAGCTTTATGTGAATTTATGAATTGCATGTTAGAGTGGTCTTATGAACATGTTAACAGTAATAGTTTCCAAGAAACACGAATCCCGAACATGCTTGCTAGTTATGGAAACTTTCTATTTATAGAAACCTGCTATTTATGGAAACCTGTTATTTATGGAAACCTGCTATTTTTGGAAAGTTGCTATCTTGCTAGAACAAATAGGATTTGTTGCTAAGTGATACAGCATGATCATGTGTGTACTATGTGTTAGTATTCAATTCGAACATTAAATCACAAACGTGTCACCAACGGGTCGTCGTGTCAAACTCGAGTCAAACTTGCAAACCTTTTCTAAAACACTTAAACAATAGTATTGTTTGGATGCTAAGGGTTTATATCAACTTGCACGAACACGCACTTATAGACTACGATTATAGGTGGCAGTTAGAGGTTCAGCTGTTTCTTAGCTTTCATTTGCATTCACACTCAGGTGAGTTTCATAACCCCTACTTTTACTTGTTTTCCTTTTTGGGGGAGAAAACATGCTTTCAAACATTTCAAACATTTTGGATTTTGTATTACTGTTTTACCGCTTGCGTACTGAAAGTGCACAAACATACCAAACAAGTCCTTACATTTCGAACCGTTAGTATTGGGGAGTAGCGAGGGGATTTTGAGTAGTACTACTGGGTTTTGACAAAGCCCCACCCGAGTTAGTCGCACTAACTATGATTGGAGGTCAACGGGTGTAAAATTTGCCTAAACATTAGCCAGTGTTCGGTAGACATGGCTGGAGGCATTCAAACATACAAACAGTCAGCTTCGGTTGCGAACACTTAAAGTAGCAATGCATTAGACTAGCTATCTATCGGTAAACAATAATTACTTTATCTGACAAACATTGAGCATGGGATGCTTGCGTTAAACAATTGGATTTACTTACATTACTTTATGAACTCACCAACCATTGTGTTGACACTTTTTAGCATGTCTTTCTCAGGTCACTAAGGTATCCAAGCACGAGCATAGGGCATGCATGGAGTCTTATCACTATCGAACATTGAATTTACGTTATTTACTTAAACTGCATGGTTTTGGGCGCTTTGTTTTGCGCAACTTACTTTTACTTGCATTGGTTTATGTTTACGCTTCCGCAACGTTTTCAAACTTGAACTTTTGTTGTCTCGTGACTATGAGCAGCATTAGTGGTTTATTTAAATTCATATAGAGTCGTTCCGTGTAACTAATGACTGAGATCCTGATGTGTCACCTTCCAAAACGGTAAAACTCCGTTAGTGGGATTTGGGGGTGTGACACCACGGGTGTTCATATTTTCAAATTTCGCAAAAACATTTTCAAAAAATCGGTCCTCCTCTTAGTACTTATGCATGGTTTATACTCGTTATATCAAGTGGGTTTATGTATAGGGTGTACCAGCGGCTAACCCACCACCCCTTTGATATACCGGGGATTCCCCGTGCATAATTACTAGGATTTAGAACTTCAACAATTTAAGTAAACTTTAATAGAGCTAGTAAGTTGAATGACTGAATTTAAACATAATAGATTTGTTTCACAAAAGTATAGGAATGAGATGAATGGTGATAGCATAGCTGTTATGTGTAATCACGGGTTATAGAACTCATAGCAATGGATTTCCCATCCGCTATTTCCATGATATACGAGTTATCAAGATTGGTTGGTTGTTCAGCAAATAGTTGGTTAAAAAACAAGAGACACAATTTTGAATGTTAAATAAAACGGATGTATAAAGATAGTGAACAAAGGAACGTACCGTTGACAGTGTCGTCATTGGCCGGAACCTCGTTTGCATTTATATTAAAGGCTCGTCCACGAGGACCACCTTGATTTTGAAGTTTTGGACATTGGTTTCGAAAGTGGTTTGGGTCTCTACATTCGTAACAGGCCCGTCCATAGGTGACAGTGAGAGGCACTGGATGTTTGCCTTGAGTAGCTTGATTAACGATAGTGCGAGCACGGCAAGTAGTAACAACGTGTCCATAGCGTCCACATTTTGAGCATAGACGGCATGCAGCATGCGGGGCATGGTGATACTTGCAAATAGGGCCGACGGCGGATTATACGCCGGGGCTGACGCGGTTGTTCATAAGCACATGACCATCTATTAACAAGTGATAATATTATTTCATCATAATTAAAGCATCTGTTACAAATAGAAATGGAAAACAAAGAGTTCAAACATGACATAAGTTGAATTTAATCTTTAATAAAGCTAGGTCCAAAGTCCTAAGTGATCAAGTAGTGTCCTCAAACTGGTGCACCTGAAACATGTGAGTAAATGTCAACTACAAGTAGTTGGTGAGTAACATAGGTTTTGACACCAAACAAAAGTTAAGTATAGGTTTACAATTCAATATGTTCAAAGCATGTCTAGAGCATATATGTGAAAACATACAAGGTTCCAAGCGTACAATTCAAGCCTGATAATAGAAAACTAGATACGCAATCCCATTGATTGCCATTTTTTAAAAAAAAGGAGCAAGCGGATACTCCAAGTTATAGTTGATACCCAACAAAACCCGCCAAGGTCTTGTGGTAAGTTATAGTTTCGGATTCCCCTATAAATGATCATGTTAGGTACTACCTTAGGCTTGGGCTACAAGTTAATGAATGTACTGACATGAACACATGTAATGGTCACCAAGTAGTTTAAGACATAAAACATAAAGATCAAAGCATAAGAACAAAGGTATTGAATTGTGTATGAAATATAGTTAATGACATGTTCCACCCCAAAAAATAAAAATAGTAAAAGGGGGCTATGTAAACTCACCTTGCAATGAGTAGGTTGGATGTCACACAAGTATATTGTTTGTTGCACAAATTTTCTAGCTAACCACAAGGTTAACCTATGTTTGATGGAATATATGTATCAATGATTTGTACAACTGAAATAGAGAATCCTAATGTGCGAGGAGATTGACGTGGGTGTCTTCATTTTAATAAAATAATTATTTGAGTTGCAAATAATATTTTATGTAAATCTTTGATAAATATTTGTATTGTAATAAGTGAAAGAATTAATAAAGATGTTGTTTGTTTGTAATAATTATATAAACGTATGAATAAATAATTAGGTTTCTTTTGTTTGTAAATAAATACACAAATAAATAAATGACTAGTTTTCTTTTATTTGTAATCGCATAAATTAATAGATGGATAGATGAATAAATAAATGAGTAATAATTAGTTGAGTAATTAAATAATTTACTACATAAATAAATGAATAAAACCTTTCATTTGATTTATGAAAAACAAGTGTTAAAAATAATGATTCAATTAGTTGGTAATTAAACCAAAATTTAAAGTATAATAATGTTCTAATTAATTAATAATTAAACCATAATTATTTATTAATTAAAATTATAGAATTGAGTTTTAAATGTTCTCATATAATAAAAATAAATTATATAAAAGTTTGTATAAATATTTGTAAAGAAATGAGTTTATAATCATAACCATAATTAGTTGAAAGTGGTTGTTGTACACTAGAATGGTTATCATTCCAGAGTAGTACCTCCAACAGAAAAGTTCCCAGGAAAGAGTTGGTCGGATCAGAACCCCGTCTTTTCCTAGCCAGAACTTTAATGTTTGCCAGATAACTACATACTGGTTTGAAATTTACTCTATTTGCATACTTAACCAAGTTTAGTTTGTGTTTGAAAAGTATATGGGCTAAAGTGAAAATATAAGTTTAGTAAAGATAGAAATTGAATATTAAATAATTTAATTTGAAAATAAGGATTTTTAGTAAAAACATGATTTTTGGAATTGAAAGGAGTAAGAAAGATCAAACCAAGCTTTTAAATAAAAGTTTGAACAAGTTTAATTAAAATAAGGTTTTTGATCTTGGATAGGTCTATGATTATAACATAAACATGTTAGGGATCATAGATCTAGCTAGTTATGAGAGATTTTTTAAAGGAAAAGTATAAACAAGCAAGAACATAAAAAGAACTTACTTATGAATAAGGAAACGACTTTGGATCTCGAGGGAGGGATTAGAACTTGATATGGTGTGAAAATGGGGCTATTCAACTTTGTGGGAATGGTGTGAGAATGAGAAAAGAATGAGGGTCTATTTATAGTGAGGGATCATGAGAAAAACATAAATAAAATGTTTCATGATATTTAAGAGGTTTAAATTCCATTTATATGATATAAAAATTTATAAGTTTTTTTCTTAATAACATTCATGACTAAATAAATATTAATATTTTTTTTGTAAAAGGTTTAAATTAATGATCTTTTAAATAATAGTTTTTATAAAAGGTACACACATGGACTTGTTAGTTATAAATGTGTGGTTTGATACTTTTTAGTTTTCTTATAACTAATTGTTACATTAACTCCTATGAATATAATAAAGAAAATTTGGAATTAAAATTATGATAACTTAAATTAGTAAATGCATGAGTTAAGAAAGGTTTATAATAATATAGTGAATATGTCATAAGTTTGATATATTTATGGAACATAAGTATGAAATTAGAGGTTTAAGTCCATAGTAAATATAAGTCATTTGATATAAAAATGTTTAGTGGAAATAATATTTTATAAATGATGATGAATAAATATGATGTGTTGAAATAAGAAAGCATTTGTAAAGATGACTATGATTGACCATGTGTTATAATAACTTGTACAATGCATAATGTATAATGAACACTTGGTTTATGTTGTGTTGAAATTTGAACTTGCTCATGGATTACATGGGCTTGTACGATGAATACAATGAAATGGAAAAACACAAATGTTACACCCATTGCCACCGTATGTGTCCCGGCATGCCTAGCCCTTGGGGTAGGGTCAGGTGCCAAATATGGGTCCTTTGGTGGGGATGAGAAACGGCGGTGAAGATAAGGTGCTTGATAATGGTTTCTTGGTGGGGATGATCCAGCTGCTCCGAATCCTAGACCAGGGTTCCTGGGCCAATTAGTGTTTAGGTCAATCCTTGCCCTAGCAGTAGGGTAGGAAGTTGGCTGATACACTGGTGACTCGCTGCTCTCCTCACGGTCGGACTCTCCTCCAGGGTGGTACACTGGTGTAGGATGTGAGTGTGAGTCCATTGCCTAGTAAGAGAAAGATCAGGAAGAAGTTTGTAAGTAAGTTTATTAAATATATTCAAAGGTCTTTATTCATAATACTGAGTCATCACAGTAATAATTTAAGAATGGTTTTTGTCTTGAAGTTGATGGGCAAATGAAGAAATTTCTCGGAAGAAGGGGTGGGTCACAAGGACTCACTTAAGTACCATATTTCCCTAGCCAGAACTCCTCATAAGCCTAAAAATTCTTTCAGTCGTTATTACCATTGTTTGGGTTTATGGTATCATGATAGGGTTCATTGTGGGCTTCGAGTCCTTAAATGTGGAGCTTATCCATCCTTAGCAGGCTTCTTCTCTTACGGGGAAAACAAATAGGTTACTACATCCTTTGTTAATGTACTTCGGATTAAAGGCGTTAAGTTTTGTTTACAAGGGACGGTGATGTGTGTAAGTTTTAAGGACGTATGAAGAATTTAGGGATGTATAAAAGTGTAGTAAAACTTAAGATAGTTATCCAATGAAGTTTAGTTAGGTAATAAGAAGGTAGGGTAAAACACAAGAGTTTCTCCTTAGGTATCATGTTTATAAAACAATAAAGTTTGTAGTGTAATACATTGTATAACAAAATTATGAAGTTTGTTGAGTAATATCTATAGTTTTTAAGTATGGTGTCATAAGAATTTTTGAAGTCTAATTTTTTTGGTTATGACGAGTAAGCATGTTGTTATGTGACAACTCTTGAAAAGAAGGAACATAAGAATTATAGAGTAAAGGTCACAGAGGAAGGTTTAGAATCATGAAAGCATGAAGTAGAAAGTATTTAGATGGTACTTATTTAGTGCACATCACCAAATAAGCACTTTGACATATCAAGAGTAATTCGAGTTCCCTAATGTTTAGAGAAGTCATGCATTCCTATAAGTGGATGCTCATCCCAAGAATTCTCAGGAAAGCATACGGGTCCAACGGTTGATTTGGATTTGTACGAAATGCTTTCCTTGACAGAATTTCCTAGAATACAGGTATCCACCCTTCCGGTCCGCACAAGTTCTCATACATTGTCTAGAACTTAAATACTTTTGACGATAGTTAGTTGGTGGATTAGACTTGAAGCCTAAGAATACATCCTCGATGTAGTAGATTCTTGTAACACGTAGGTAGGTAGAAGTATAGGATTTCCAAGTATACACGTATAAGATTTAAGGATAGAATGATGAGGAGAATTCCTAGTAAGGACATGAGATAACTCATGTTTAGGTCTCCTAAGTTATAGTCTAGGTCATGTGTCTAATAACCTAATTCCCTAAATCCGAAGAAACTTCAGTGTATAACAACTATGGAAAATATTTTTTTTTCAGCGGGATCCCACCAAGGGCGCTGCACCTTGGACCCGTCAGGGCGTCGCCTATAACTCTGCTAACATAAATGAGAATAGTATCGATTCAGTGTTCACTCCACATCTCTAACTTAAATCAATGTATATTGCAATTGCATATTTAGTCTTAACTAAATCTAATTAAATAAAATCGCATCGCTGACACTATAAAATCACCAACATCTCAATCATAACATAATAACAGATACCTAATTTAACAAATTCTATTTTCGTTTGCTAACTTTATACTTATTTAGTTTAGACCACTTAGTTTTACTTCTCTTACTTGCTAGTGGTGTTTATCCATTTAGCGTGTTCACTTTTGGGGCTTCCATTTTAGCACGCTCACATTTAGGACTTCCTTTTGGACTTTTGAAGGTCGCGTTTATACGAGTGGTCATTTAGTTCACTTTTTTTTTATGCAAAATGCATAAAGTTATATTTAGCCCGGGCCCTGTCTTGCTTATGACAGCTACAAGTTATAGAAAACCTTCTTTTAGAGATATTTACTGTACTGTTTGATATTTAAATTAGGGGTGTTTAAAAAAAATCAGAATCCTAAAATCCAATTAAAAAACTTTTATATTCGAACCTGAATTATCCGAAAATATGGATATCCAAATATTCGGATTTGATAGCATTTTTAAAAAAATTCAGATATTCGGATATCCGAAATATCCGAAAATTATTTATTTATATATAATATTTGATTATAAATTACAATTTTTATCCTTTATAACTATCCAAATTATGGAATTAATTCTTTAAAATTTTGACTTTTACTCATCGTCATTTATTTGAAAAGCTCTCTCATTTTTTGTACTTTTGACTAACTTGAGTTAAATATTTATGTTAAGTTAAGGGTATTAATGTTTTTTTATCCATAAAAGACAATCATTTTTCAAGTCATTTTCCATTAATTAAGTAAATCCGAAGAAACCATTGTTATTTATTTCCAAGTCATTTTCCATTAATTAAGTAAATCCATAAAAGACAATCATTTTCGGTGTATAACAACTATGGAAAAGAATATTTTTTTTAGCGGGATCCCACCAAGGGCGCTGCACCTTGGACCCGTCAGGGCGTGGCCTATAACTCTGTTAACAGAAATGAGAATAGTATCGATTCACTGTTCACTCCACATCTCTAACTTAAATCAATGTATATTCCAAATGTATATTTAGTCTTAACTAAATCTAATTAAATATAATGGCATCGCTGACACTAAAATCACCAACATCTCAATCATAACATAATAACACATACCTAATTTAACAAATTCTATTTTTGTTTGCTAACTTTATACTTATTTAGTTTAGACCACTTAGTTTTACTTCTCTTACTTGCTAGTGGTGTTTATTCATTTAGCGTGTTCACTTTTGGGGCTTCCATTTTAGCGTGCTCACATTTAGGACTTCCTTTTGGACTTTCGAAGGTCGCGTTTGTACGAGTGGTTATTTGGTTCACTTTTTTTATGCGAAATGCATAAAGTTATATTTAGCCTAGGCCTTGTCTTGCTTATGACAGCTAATGTAGGGTCAAATATCTCGTGTTTAAGAGTCTAGTTTGTATAGTTTTATGCGTTTTACTTTGTATTTCAAGTTGGTTTTACGTTGTACTTTGTAGTTGTGTCTATTACAGGTTTAAAGTGCTAATTGTGCGGATAACGAAGCATAGTTGAGAAGGCAGGAAAGTACAGGGGGTGTAAATGTTAAAATATCAAATTTTGGGATTTTAAGATCTTTGCGGTATGCGAAGACCTGGAAGAGTTTTCTCGCGACACGCGAGGAGTTGAAGAAAGCGGCCCGACTACTTTGTCCTTCGCGGTACGCGAAGGACTGGCCTTAGATGTTCGCGATACGCGATGGCTTGGTGATTCAGGAAAAAAGCCCAACTTTTCCATTAAAACCAAATCAAACCCTAATTCGCAATTAACTTTCAATCAGACGAAGTTAGAGAACCAGGGGGCGATTTTGAGAGGCAGAAGCAGTTCTAGATCATCTATTGAAGCTATGCCCGTGTGTCTGACAAATATGCGCGGCTAAGCTGCGTGTGGCTTCTTCCCGGCGGATGGTTCGTATTGGTTTTGTGTTTTATTCAGTTTGTTTATGTTTGGATCTTGTTAGTTTTTGACACAAACTTAATGGATTGATGTATTAGTTGATGTAACAGTTTAATTGAATGTTTTGAGTTTGCTTGCTTTACGATCTTGTTCGTTAATGACAAAACCTAGTGGCAGGGTTGGGTGACTAAAGGGGGTAACTTGGCAGTGATAAATTGGGTAGTTGGATTGTACTGGTTTGTGACGAAACTAGTCGTATAGGTTGCTGACAACAACCTGTCTTCAATTAATAGCTTAACTGATTTTCTAACACTATGTCTACGTGGTGTCCAATGAATAACTGAATTTTGCATAACCTAGAACCTGAAGTTTGGAGGGAGTTATATCTTTACTTGACCTGAATTGTAATTAGAATAATTTCCTAAACTAGACAATTAATCTTTCCACTGATTCCTTATAGATTCGACAACCCTACTTTCCTGTCTACAGTCTAGGTAGCTAAGTAGTAGTTTTATATAAGTGTTTTTGATTGACCTTGACACCGCGATGAACAGCTACAAATTACAGAAAACCTTCTTTTAGAAATATTTACTACACTCTTTGATATTTAAATTAGGGGTGTTTAAAAAAGTAAGAATCCTAAAATCCAATTAAAAAACTCGTATATTCGATCCCGAATTATCCGAAAATACGGATATCCAAAAATTCAAATTCGATAGCATTTTTTAAAAAATTCTGATATTCGGATATCCGAAATATCCAAAAATTGTTAATTTATTTATATAAAATATTTGATTATTTTAGACTAAATTACAATTTTTATCCTTTATAACTATCCAAATTATGGAATTAATTCTTTAAAATTTTGACTTTCACTCATGGTCATTAATTTAAAAAGTTTTCTCATTTTTTGTAATTTTGACTAACTAGAGTTAAATATTTATGTTAAGGGTATTAATGTTTTTTTATCCATAGAGGACAATTATTTTCCAAGTCATTTTCCATTAATTAAGTAAATCTGAAGTAACTTCAGTGTATAACAACGGTGGAAAAGAATTTTCTTTTCAACGGGATCACACCAAGGGCGCTGCACCTTGGACCTGTCAGGGTTTGGCCTATAACTCTGCTAATCGAAATGAGAATTGTATCGATTCAGTGTGCATTCCACATCTCTAACTCAAATCAATGTATATTCAAAATGCATATTTTATCTTAACTAAATTTAATTAAATAAAATTTAATCGTTGACACTAAAATCTCAAGCATAACATAATAACTCATACCTAAATTAACAAATTCTATTTTCGTTTGCTAAATTTATACTTATTTAGTTTAGACCACTTAGTTTTACTTCTCTTACTTGCTAGTAGTGTTTGTCCATTTAGCGTGTTCACTTTTTGGGGCTTCCATTTTAGCGTGCTTACATTTAGGACATCCTTTTGGACTTTTGAAGGTCGCATTTATACGAGTGGTCATTTAGTTCACTTTTTTTATATTGTATATTTTATTCAACCCCCGCATGAGTGACTCTATAGTACTAACAACTAAAGCAACCGATTTAGGTCCACCAAAGTTTAAGGGCACCAAAAAAATGAAGAAACAACTTCAATCTATATTTTAACGTAAAAATATATATGATAATTTATTAAATTTGGTGTTTTTAAACCGAAATAATAATCTATGAACTTTTATGTGAACATTATACGATTTTACGCACCATAAAATTACATTTAGTAATTTTATATATTTAGAAAACTTTAATATAAAACCACAATTTTGATATTCGCTTTAGGCCTTAAAACATGTTGAGCCGCCCCTAAAACTCGGGTTCTAACACTAATTTATTATATACTATAGATTTGAACTTGGTTCTCTCACACACAAATAAAAATGTTTGTCAACTAATATACGAAAATTTTAATGTTGCATTTTTAGATAGCTAAATTAAATACTTTCCACCTTTAAAAATATATTTTAAGAAAACAATAATTATATTGTTTTTAATTTATCCAATACACCAGAGTAGGATCATAATAAAACCATATAATTAGATGAAAATCAAGAAAACTGTCAAGAGATAATAAAATGATTTATAGATTTTTTTATTTTATTTATTTATTTCTAAATGTATTAATATAATATTACATAATTTACCAAAGAGTCATTTTACGTATTATGTTTTACATATCTGTAACTACAACTTTTTTGTTTTCGGTAATACGTATACGTAAACCAATACTTAAAATGATTTTTGTTAAAAATGTGTAAAATTATATGGGTTAGGTTATGTTAAAAAGGATTTTAAAAATAAGAAGGGTAAGAATGATTCTGGGCGTGACATGTGTCCTTTTATTGTTTTTAAAGGGAGGACATAATGGTCATTGTGTAATATAACAGGTCATTGTGTAATATAGGTCTGATATTACACAATGACCAGACCTGATACTACACAATGAACAGATATTACACAATGAGCAAATTACACAATGACCAGACCTTACATTACACATTGACCTGACATATTTGAGCGAATTACATAATAATGAACAAATTACACAATGAACTGGAAAACGTAAAAGACAATGATTAATACATATAACACAAATGATGAAAAATATTTGACAAAATGAGCATATTACACAATGAGCAAATTACACAATGACCTGACATATTTGAGCAAATTACACAATGAGCTGGAAAACGTAAAACACAATGATGAATACATATAACACAATGATGAAAAATATTTGACAAAATAATGAATACATATAACACAATGATGAAAAACATTTGACACAATGATTAGACCCGACATTACACAATGACCAGACCTGATATTACACAATGACCTGACAAATTACACAATAAGCTAGAAAACGTAAAACACAATGATAAATACATATAACACAATAATGAAAAATATTTGATAAAATGAGCAAATTACACAATGAGTTGGAAAACGTAAAACACAATGATAAATACATATAACACAATGATAAGAAAATATTTGACAAAATGATGAATACGTATAACACAATGATGAAAAACATTTGACACAATGACCGGACCTGATATTACACAATGACCAGACCTATATTACACAATGACCTGACAAATTACACAATGAGTTGGAAAACGTAAAAAAAAAATTTCGTTTTTGTATATAAAGACACTATACTCGTTTTAAATATAAAAAAAAATGCGTTTTTATGGTGTAATTTAAAAAAAAAAATAATGTCGTATGTAAAAGTCATGAACGTTTAAAAGGGGGGGACTTGATAAAAAGTCAACAAAAGTGGTCAAGACTAAAATACCCTTCCAACAACTTTTTCTCCTACAATTTAATCTCAACCATTAAATTTTTTCAACAATTTGATCTAATAGTCATAAATCTTTCTCACCATTCTTAAAATTAAAATCCTTTTTACCTGAACAATTTTCATATTACATTGATACTCTTATAAATAAAAAAAATAAAATAAAGTAGAAACATTAATTATTATTATTATTATTTGAAAAAACTAGTGGCATTTCGTTTGGATCACGAAAGAGTGAGTGGTTTAATCATAAACCACTAGTCTGGATACAAAAAAAGGGTTATTGCAATAAGTTCATATTTAGTTTAGAATACAACATATATAGCATCATCATGTTGCTTCAGATTGCTCTAAGTGATCTGATATAGTTCTTGAGAAAGGCGTGGAGTGATGGTAACTTCCACTGGTTTCACCTTAGGCGAAGCAAGTCCTGAGCCTTCACTCATATCCACAGGCTTCCCCATTGGAGTTGACAAGTCAAACATAGTCACATGGTTCGCTGCCTTGCCCACGATCTGCGATCCGGATCGCACGTACCCAATCGCGGTACGATCGTGATCCAGGTTCGCTCCGGTTCGCGATTCCGATTGCAAAATTGACGAGCCGGAATTCCAATTCTATCGTACCTGGTTGATGTTGGATCGCGAATTTGGTGTAGCTGGAACACGAACTCTATTATAGGGATCATCGCACCGCCGGAATTCGGATCGCCGGAATCTGTAGAGACGCATTGAATAAGGAACTCTGAACCAGGTAATTTCTCTTCATCAAATTCCCGTATGGAACATCGCACCAGGTGATGAGGATGACGGCAACGACCATCGGCCAGTCCACTATTTGTAGAGGAAGTTTGATTTGGGGGTCAGGTCAGAAGAGTAAAGAGATTTCTATAGTTTTAAACTTTTAATATATGTTTTCTAACAAAAGAAAAAAACAAAGGGTGAAGGTGGACTAAGTTTTATGATGTATTTATGATGTATTTTTTTAGTACTTTTAAGTTTAAGTTTAATGTTTATGTTTTATGACTTTTATTTTATCATTGAGTACTTATAAATTTTAATGTCTTATTTAACTTTGTTGTGTTGAGGACTTATGACTTAGATGTAGAAAAATAGCACCAAATTTAGTGGTACAGCGTACCACGTTATATGGTACATCGTACCGGACCGAACCGAAATGAGCCTACCCCCAATCGTACCGAATTTTAGGGACCTAGCGTACCGCGTTCCAGTTCCACGTTTTCGTACCGGAGCGTACCGCGAACTATGTGACTATCAAACCCTTGAAGTAACCGAGCAAGTGTCAAAGTGAATGACATTCGAGGCATACGTGGCAGCAGGGCACATCCTTCTTCCAGTGCTGAAGGGAATGTATTCAAAGTTTTGACCCTGATCATTTATTTCCGAGTACTCCTCAAGAAACCTCTCTGGTCGGAACCAGACTTGTGGGTCCCGATGTAGCTTCCAAACATTAACAATCAGCTGAGTCCCTTTGGTGACATGGTAGCCCCCTAGGGTTTTTTGTCCGGTGATGATCAGTTAGATTAGTTATTAAAAACGGTTGATAAGTAATTATAGATTAAAATAATTATTTAGTAATTATTAATACGCAACGAAACGAAACCGATTCAACACATAATAAAAACCCGACAGGATCTGGGTTACAAAACATACGAACACGGAATAAATATTTAATCTTACTACCAATAAGATAGATATACCTCGGTTAATGATTAACCGGTTGAGACACCAAGGTACAACGAACCGATGTTAGATCACGAACCTACAACGCGAGAGACGGGAAACGCCGGGGTTGTCTGGAACTTGCAAAAGCAGGAGCAATTCCTATTGCTAGCTGCTTCGGAATTTGCGAACAAGAAAAACGAATTCTTGGAGTTTGCTTCTTGTTTGGTGACTTGCAAAAGGAAAAAGAAAAACAAAAGTTTTCTTTCTTTTGTTCCTTACGGCTGGAGTAGTTGTGAACCATTATATTAGGGTTATAGTTGTAATATATTTATCCTTTTAAATAATAACTATAAACCCTACTAATCGTTTGCAGGCCCAAAGTCTAATACGAGATGCAAAAGTCTGAACCCGTTTTACTGTTTTAATAAAAGATTAAAACAATATATAATTATTATTTATAAACCAGTATAAATAATAATTTCCGTCTAACGAATATATATAAATATATATTGTCTCGCTAACAGTTCGTAATTACCAGTTAAGCAGGTTAAGTGGATTTAATGTTCGTTGCCCTAGGTGTAACTCTTACGGGTCACAACTCGGTTAGTAGCGTTAAATAATCGGGACCGGACATATAATTCCAACAGTCTCCCACTTGGACGGTCTTCGATTAAGTTCGTTAACGCAGGCATCCAGAGGTGCTCTAGCTGCACATGGTTGCCTCTAACAAGGTATGACATTTTAAAGTCATTAACCAAAACATCTTGCTATTGCAAGACAATAGACTTATGGTAATTATCGTCATTCATCCTTTCCGTAAAATACATCAATTGAATCAATGAGACATGTATTAGATTCATTCTCATATAGCGTTCAATCATTATTGTTCTCGTTCAAGATTCATAGTGGTCTAAGCAAACACACAGTCAGTTTGGGTAAGGCCTTACACTTCACCAGTTTGAATCACGAGGGAGCCATGATGTCTAACCGTTACATATCATGTAAGAGTACAGAATCCCTTATCGACTACATACAGCTCCCACTGAACTTCAGATGTGTTCCTAACCAATGCCTTTATGACTGGCAGTTACGCGACAGCGGTTGACAGTGATTAAAGAACAGTCCTTGGTAAACGAAAATTCTAGTATGCATCTCAAGTCAGAGGTTACTAAATGAGTATACCAATATCAAAACATCTTATGATTAAAATCCATGAAGATGATTTGAAGCGAGTTACATCCAACGTCATCCAAGATGAGGTCTGTGAAATTGGAAGTCAACTACTTGAGTCCAAGTTCAGAATAGTCTTAATTCAGAGTCGTTCCCACGATTCTGATCGACTACGGATAATTAAGAATACAAGATTCATGGATTAAACGTATTAAAATCAAACACAATTATAAGATTCAAAGTTGCATTTAACTAGTAAATCAAACTGAATTCAAAAAAGTATAATTTTTTAATGTTTGTACATCCAAATACTAAATCAAAACATATCGCTAGCAAAACTAAGACCAATAGCATTTCTGTGCTGATCATGCTTCTCCTGATTCATCGGCTTAGTGAACGGGTCCACTAGGTTTTGATCTGTGTCTACTTTGCTTATCACGATGTCACCACGTTCCACAATTTCCTGTATATAGTGGAACTTTATGAGAATGTGCTTGGTTTTGTGATGAGATCTGGGCTCATTGGCTTGAGCAATAGCGCTTGTGTTATCACAAAATATCTCGATTGGTTTCCAAATACTTGGAACCACATCAAGGTCGGTTATGAATTTCTTCATCCAAGCAGCTTCCTTTGCAGCATCTGATGCAGCTATATACTCAGATTCGGTGGTGGAATCCGCCACCACACTATGCTTGGAGCTCTTCCAGGAGATAGATCCTCCGTTTAGAGTGAATACGAATCCTGATTGTGAGCGAGAGTCATCTCGGTCAGTTTGGAAGCTGGCGTCAATGTAACATCTTATAGTGAGCTCCTCTTCCACTCCTCCAAATATTAAGAACATGTCTTTAGTCCTTCTCAAGTACTTCAAGATGTTCTTGACTGCAGTCCAATGGGCAATGCCAAGACTTTGCTGAAAACGACTGGTCATGCTTAAAGCATACGAGACGTCAGGCCTGGTACATAACATAGCATACATGATAGAACCAATCTCCGAAGCATATGGAATTGCTTCCATACGCTTGGTTTCAATGTCCGTTGAAGGAGATTGCGATTTGTTTAGCACGGTGCCTTTAGTCATAGGAACACCTCCTTTCTTGGAGTTTTCCATGTGAAAGCGTGCCATGACATTGTCTATGTATGTGCCTTGACTTAGCCCTAGAAGCCGCTTAGATCTATCCCTGTAGATCTTGATTCCTAGAATGTAAACTGCTTCTCCAAGATCTTTCATTGCAAAACAAGTTCCCAACCAGTGTTTAACATCGTTAAGCATAGGGATGTTTTTTCCAATGATAAGTATATCATCCACATACAAGATGAGGAATGATATAGTGCTCCCACTAGCTTTTCTGTAAACACAAAGCTCATCTTCATTTTTCACAAAACCAAACTCTTTGATCTTTTGGTCAAAACGAAGATTCCATCTTCGAGATACTTGTTTGAGTCCATAAATGGACTTATTCAGTTTACACACCCTATTAGGATATTTTGGATCAACAAAACCATCAGGTTATACTATATAGACATCTTCAGAGAGATGCCCATTAAGGAAAGCTGTTTTGACATCCATTTGCCATATCTCGTAGTCATAGTACGCGGCTACGGCAAGCAATATCCTGATCGATTTGATCATAGCAACGGGCGAGAAGGTTTCTGTAACATCCGGCCTCTCGTACCAATAATATTGTCCGCTTTGCCCCTTAAGAGCTCACGGATTTGTTTTTGGTTGCCCGGGTGAAAACTTCCCAGGGGTCACCCATCCCTGGATTACTCCCACCCGAGCACGCTTAACTGTGGAGTTCTCCTCTCATCCACTACATTAAGCCCCAAAACGCGTTGTTGTATTTGAGGCGGGGCATTCCTTATGAACCCAGCATCTCTCCCGTGGACAGAACAGAACATAACGATATGGGATTTGCCTAAGGTGTTACAAACACCCCCCCTTGGGACTCATCGTCCTCGATGAGGTTTGCCCCACTATCGTAAACAGAACAGAATGGGAGTGACTCTGATACCATTTGTAACATCCGGCCTCTCGTACCAACAATATTGTCCGCTTTGCCCCTTAAGAGCTCACGGATTTGTTTTTGGTTGCCCGGGTGAAAACTTCCCAGGGGTCACCCATCCCTGGATTACTCCCACCCGAGCACGCTTAACTGTGGAGTTCTCCTCTCATCCACTACATTAAGCCCCAAAACGCGTTGTTGTATTTGAGGCGGGGCATTCCTTATGAACCCAGCATCTCTCCCGTGGACAGAACATAACAGAACGATATGGGATTTGCCTAAGGTGTTACAAACACCCCCCCTTAGGACTCATCGTCCTCGATGAGGTTTGCCCCACTATCGTAAACAGAACAGAATGGGAGTGACTCTGATACCATTTGTAACATCCGGCCTCTCGTACCAACAATATTGTCCGCTTTGCCCCTTAACAGCTCACGGATTTGTTTTTGGTTGCCCGGGTGAAAACTTCCCAGGGTCACTTTGGGGCTTAATGTAGTGGATGAGAGGAGAACTCCACAGTTAAGCGTGCTCGGGTGGGAGTAATCTAGGGATGGGTGACCCTGGGAAGTTTTCATCCGGGAAACCAAAAACAAATCCGTGAGCTCTTAGGGGGCAAAGCGGACAATATTGTTGGTACGAGAGGCCGGATGTTACAGTTTCATCATATTCAATGCCTTGAGTCTGAGTAAAACCTTTCGCAACTAGCCGTGCTTTATAGGTGTGTATATTTCCATTCATGTCGGTTTTTCTCTTGAAAATCCATTTGCTCCCTGCTGCCCGAGATTCGGGGGTAGCTCAACCAAGTCCCAGACTTGATTATCACGCATAGATTGCATCTCGGCGTTCATGGCTTCCAACCATTTTGCAGATTCTGGATTTGAAATAGCAGACTTGTAGTTAGTAGGTTCGTCATTAGACTCGGCTACTAATAGGACTTCGGTACCCTCAAGATGCCATAGGTATCTGTCAGGTTCTTTGCGAGTCCTTACACTTCTGCGAACGCTTGTGTTTATGCCTGATTCATCAGCAACAATTTCTTGTTGTTCAGATGATCCGACTTCATCAGCGGTTCTTTGTGGTTCTCGAATTTCTTTAAGATCCACTGTATTATCTCCAGTTCCTCGTTCAAGAATTTCTTTCTCGAGGAAGTGTCCCTTCCTTTTGATGGAAATAACATCTGCATCAGGATGGTAGAAATAATATTCGCTTCTGTTATAGTATCCGACGAAAACAACCTTTTCGCCTCTAGGATCGAGTTTGTCATCAGAATCGCTTATGACATATGCATCACATCCCCATACTTTAAGGTAAGACAGATTGGGTTTAGACCCATGCCATATCTCATATGGAGTCGTGTTTACCTTTTTAGTCGGTGCCAGATTGACAATGCGGGTGGCGGTCATAAGAGCATAACTCCAGAAGGAGTGAGGTAAGTTTGTTCTACACATCATCGATCGAACCATATTAAGTAGGGTTCGATTTCTCCTCTCGCCCACGCCATTAAGTTGGGGTGTGCCAAGTGGAATGGGTTGTGAAACTATTCCACGCTCCTTGAGATGGTTGATGAACTCTATGCTAAGATATTCACCACCTCGATCTGATCGAAGTGTCTTTACCGTTTTACCGACTTGGTTTTCCACTTCGTTTTGAAACTCTTTGAACTTTTCAAAAGTTTCATGCTTGTGCTTCATAAGATAGACATAAGCATATCGACTGTAATCGTCGATGAATGAAACGAAGTATCTTTCATGATTTCTAGACATGGTTCTGAAAGGGCCACATACATTAGTGTGTATGAGTCCTAGCAGATCCTTGGCTCGTTCACCAATGCCGGTGAAGGATCCTTTAGTGAGTTTGCCAGCTAAGCAAGACTTGCAGTCTTCAAAGGAGTCCTGTCCGGTGGATTCAAGGATCCCTTCGGATTGGAGCCTTTTCATGCAAGCCTTGCTTATATGACCAAGTCTACAGTGCCATAGAAATGTATCATTAATGCTAGATTTGATACGTTTAGAAAGATTGTATATGTTATTATTAGTTTGAACATCAACCACATAAATACCATTTCGAGGTTTAGCCTCAAAATAGAAAATATCATTTAAGTAAGCAGAAATAAAAAATTCCATTGAAAACGTACTTAAAACCTTGTTTAAACAATAAGGAAACTGAAATAATGTTTCTGGTTAAACCAGGTGCAAACAAACAGTTATTTAAGATAACTACAAGGCCAGAAGGACATGAAAGGTGAAATGTTCCAGTTGCAAGAACCGGTACTCTCTACCCATCACCAACGATGAGTTCCATGTCGCCTTGTTTCAGCTTCTTCCACTTTTTAGGCTCATGCAATGCATTAACGATGTGATAAGCACATCTGGTATCAAATACCCATGTGTCGCTAAAGACAGTGAAAAGTTCAATAACATAAATAGAAATACTTGAAGAGGTGCCTTCACCATTGGCTCTCTTTGATCTCAGCTTAGTTAGATATTCAGGGCAGTTACATTTCCAGTGCCCCATCTTGTTGCATTCAAAACACTTACGCTCCTTGGGAGGGGGTGTTTTTGCAACTTGCTTGTTATTGTTGGTGGCATTCTTGGCAGCAACAACAACTTGCTTCTTACCTTTACTGTTATAACCCCTTTTCTTGGTTTTGGGCTTGTTAACACCAGCAGATTTGACCATCAACTCTTGATTAGTCTCACTTGATATGCTCATCTCGGTCTTTTCCTACATACCGTGCAGTTAGGACATAGTCTTCTCCCATGTGTTCATATTTAAGTTCAATACGAAGTTGTCATAAGAACTAGGGAGAGAGTTCAAGATAAGGTTGGTGTCATTCGGTTTTTCATTCTCAAGAAAAGACTTGAGAGAGAAGGAGTAGTGGGATTCTTTTCAGTTGACATCTGTTAAATAAGCAAATTAAATGTTAATTAGTATTTTGGATGTAATAAATTCTTATATTAATGACCCATGGCAAGAATAGAATAAGATAGAGAATCTGGTTTTATCAATTAGTAATGGCGGTTGTGGCACGCAACATTAGTAAGTGATTTATGCAGACTGACAATAATTGTCAATTGTGAAAAAATGCACAATTCTCGAGTATGAGGCCGCTAAGACAACTCTTGTCTATGCATTGATACATTTAGCCTCGTCTATGCCCACTTTTAATCTCCATACAGCTGGGGCATGTATTAGAGAGAAAAGTAATAGTCGCCCTAGTACAGGTACATGTGGAAGGGTCGGATGTGTCAACGAAACCCTTGCACCTTGGAGGGATAGGTTACGCACCAAGTGTGGTGCTGTGGCTCCAAACACTGGTGTTTCACGTTATGCCCCAAGTGTTTCTTATAGTAGGATGACATAGACTAAAGATTTTAAATATGTGATTTAATTTTAGTGTTTTACCGAATAGGGTCAAACACAACGAATGATAAATCATACGTGTGTTGTAAAAGCCAGTTTTACTATATATTAGATTGTGGTGAACTCTTTCATCTCTCAGGATACTTAATTTTAAATAACCTATTAAAACTAAGTTTGTCGCGATGTAATTAACCAATTAAAAGTTAATAGTTTAAATGAACTATTAAGTTATTCGTTTTGAAAATTTAAAATTAGTTTAAATTGCAAAACTCCATTGGTTATCATTTATTTTAAAAACAAACTATTTGTTTTAATATAAAAATCCACAAGTTGTAAAAAAAGTTTAGAACTTGTTATTAATTTGATTGTGAAAAAATTGGTATTTGATCGGTACGTTATAACATTTATAAGATAAAAGCAACCACAATAGCAAACACAAAAATATGTAAATCATATGGCCAAAGAAAAAGTGTTTGATCTTGCTAGAGCCTAATAGCAAGACCAAACCAGGTCACGGGGTCACAACACACAAACAACCACAAGGATGGACTTCGTGCATGCGTCTAGCTGTTCCGTGTGACTCCCACTAAATCCAAGATCTTGTCTCCGTCTTCAGTTTTGTCTTCGGGTCTTTATCTTTACAATATTTATATAGAATACAAAAAAATAAAACCCTAAGCTATTACAACTTTGTGCCATCAAAGTGGGCCAAAAACATAAAAGCTAACCTATTACAACTTTGAGCCATCAAATCAGCCAAAACCATAAAACCAAAAACAGAAAACAAACACAAGACAGGGTCGGGCCAGATTTACATATTTATCAGAATCAAACAACCGGGCAATCCTTTTGGTCAAATAAAATAAATAAAACTTTGACCAAAATAAATAAATAAAAATTGCCCTAAAAATAAATCTAGATCAGAAACTTTAAACAAGTTAAAGTTTGTGATCTACAAACGGTTAAAGGACCGGATCCGATTCGTATGTCGTAACCAAGGCTCTGATACCACTGTTGGGTTTTTTGTCCAGTGGTGATTAGTTATAAAAAACGGTTGATAAGTAATTATAGATTAAAATAATTATTTAGTAATTATTAATAAGCAGCGGAACGAAATCGATTCAACACATAATAAAAACCCGACAGGATCTTGGTTACAAAACAAACGAACACGGAATAAATATTTAATCTTACTACTAATGAGATAGATATACCTCGGTTAATGATTAACCGGTTGAGACACCAAGGTACAACGAACCGATGCTAGATCACGAACCGACAACACGAGAGACGGGAAGCGCCGGGTTGTCCGGAACTTGCAAAAGCAGGAGCAATTCCTATTGCTAGCTGCTTCGGAATTTGCGAACAAGAAAACCGAATTCTTGGAGTTTGCTTCTTGTTTGGTGACTTGCAAAAGGAAAAAGAAAAACAAAAGTTTTCTTTCTTTTGTTTCTTACGGCTGGAGTAGTTGTGAACCATTATATTAGGGTTATAGTTGTAATACATTTATCCATTTAAGTAATAACTATAAACCCTACTGATCGTTTGCAGGCCCAAAGTCTAATACGAGATGTAAAATTCTGAACCCGTTTTACTGTTTTAATAAAAGATTAAAACAATATATAATTATTATTTATAAACCAGTATAAATAATAATTTCCGTCTAACGAATATATATAAATATATATCGTCTCGCTAACAGTTCGTAATTACCAGTTAAGAGGTTAAGTGGATTTAATGTTCGTTGCCCTAGATGTAACTCTTACGGGTCACAACTCGGTTAGTAGCGTTAAATAATTAGGACCGGACATATAATTCTAACACCCCGACATTGCAGTCCTCGCTGGCCTCGTGCGGTCCTGCCAGGGGACCTGGTGGGTACATTCTGAGTGTTTCTTTCACTATGGCTTGTAGATACACAAGGTTTTTCATATCTGATTCTTCAACCTATTTCTCTCGTCCTACATGAATGTCAAGCTCTTTCTGGGCAGATTTTAGGATGTCAGGGTGGTTCAGTAATAAAGAGAGTGCCCATGTCATTGTGAAACCAGTGCTTCCGGTACCAGCCCATATGAGAAACTATGAAAATTACATTTTTTAAAGAATGAATTCTATACACACTATAATGGATGTAATTAACAAAAAAAAATATGCATAAATAAATAAAAGCAAGCACCGTATTCTAGCCCTTCCATGGGTGCTGCACGGATCTTACGTTAATTTTCTTGTGATTAACAATAATTTCAGAACCGGACCGGATAACGAACCGGACGCCTTATACATTCGTTGGTTGGATCGGTTAGGCCGGATTCAAGAATCGGATGACGTCATAAATTATATAAATATTAAAAAAAAATATGTACAAACACAATACCATTTAAGCAAACATAATCCAAATTCAAACAAAATACCCATGTTTAAACCAACATAATCCAAATTTAAACAAAATACCCATGTTTAAACCAAATTTAAACAAAATAACCCCTTTTTAGGTTTTAAAAGTAAAAACTTAAAACATAAAAGAGGTTTGAACTTCTTATTTTTAATATATTGTTTAAATTGAAAAATATAATAATAAAATAGCAATTCAGTAATCCATTCCGACCTTGGTTCACGGTCAGCGGTTTGACCGCCTTGCTCGCAAAAACCGGCTGGTCTTGGGGAAATGAGTTAAATACACGTAATCGGACCTCATTTGTCACCGGTTTCCGGTCCGGTCCGGTTTCCAAAACATTGAAGGTTTCTACTTATTAATAAAAGAAAGACTACCATTACCGAACCATTATTGCCCGAATTCGCTTTGTACCAAATGGTTAGAACAGAACGACTTTTTATTTTATTTTTAGGGGTTAGGAAAACCATTTTAATTTGTAGGTGAATTTAAATTTTATTTGGTTTTTGGCATCCCCTAAGAGCATTCATATCAGCTCCTCCATCTTTACTCATCTTTAAAATATAAATAAAAAATGAAAAATCATGTAATTTTGTGTTCACATCAATTCCTCCATCCCCATCTTCATCTTCTATATTTTCAGAGGAAACTATAACAATCCTTTATATTTAGGAGATCATTATTTACCCCATCTCCATCCTCTATACATTATTTTATACTTTTTTTGTAAGTGTGTGAGTGAAAAAAGAGAAGAAAAATAATAAATAAATATTATTTATTTGAAATAAGGGATACATATAGGGAGTATGATGTGGAATCTTTTTGAAAAATAAGATATAAATTTAAGAAATGATCAATTTTAAATTGTAGGAATGGAAACGGGGGAGGCGGGGAGCTGATGTGAATGCTCGAAGGAATTACCCGAATTCGTTACTTCAATTTCAGAACTCAACTACAAACCAAAATGATATTTCTAAACCCTTAGAAATCAAAAAAAAAAAATTCGAAATGAAACTATTGAATATCGAGAGTGGGAAAGAAAACTATGTTACCTACCAATATTGTGGCCTTGATGACGGTTTCACGCCCATGGCCAGACATTTCAGCATCTTCCGGTAGGGCAGACAGCATCACATCCATGAAATCACCTTCTTTATCCACGTTATCACACTCTTTTCTCTTCTCAATATGTTCGCTAAGCCACTTTCCAATGACACCATCAATATCTTTCTTGCTTCATAGCTTTCACATGCCCTCCTATGTCTATTTTCGTATTTTTCCCTATATTAAACGGTATGTGCTCGAACAACTTGTATTACGGTTGCTCGGTCCCCATTCTTTTGTGACAACAAGACGAGCTCGTTAATTGAGTTACTAATTTCTGTGTTACGTACATTCTTGAACTTTTCAAGACGCTGGTTTGTAAGGAGCTCAGAAACGACCATCTTTCGTATCTCTCGCCAATAAGGACCGTATGGTGACATTCCAAAACCAGCGTTATCGTAGTTCATGTACCGGCCCGCAGCCATATTAGGCCTAGTTGCAAAATTTCTTTCATTGGTGGTGAAGCACTCTTTGACCATCTGCCAATTGCTCACGACTAATGCTCGGTGACTACCGAGCCTTAGAGAGTAAGCCGGTCCGTAATCATCAGCCAGATTTCCCAGTATTCTCGCGATTGGGGCTTTACCGCGTAGACGATGAAGGTGGCCTAGAAAAGGTAATGCACCCGATGGTTCTGGAGCTACTAGTTTAGTACTTTTTTTTCATGTGTTCATCTGATGCTTATTTTGTAAGCATAGATTATAACAGAAAGGAAAAGCCCTAAAAATGTAAGGAATTGAAGAAAATATTCCATACTGATGTAACTCTGTTTTGTTACTTTTCCAACATAACTACCATTTGATTTATATTTATAGCCAATAGCCTCTAGATGAAAACATATATATCTGGTTAATTGGTGACAATGATGGATCTTGTAGCTTCAGAATTCAATTTTTTGATCGGTCTCTAGCATAGCATACAATTAAGTTAACACCCGAAACACGACCCGAACTCGGCACGAAAAAATACAGGTTTTGGGTCGGCTGTTATGACCCGTTTAAAAAGTGGGTTAACCTGAACATGACCCGCTTAATCCGTGGTTGACCTGTTAACCCGTTTAAGGTTTTTCAAAAAAATTTAGTACTTATATTTAATAATGAAAAGTGTTAATTTTTGAAGTTAAGTACTTTGATTTTTAATTTTTCCTCTAACTATTAACTTTTAAATGTGAAACTAATTTTCTCTTTTGAATTATTTCAACTCTTCACTTTCAACAACTTTATTTTATTAGTTTTAGTTACCAATTATCCAATTTTTTCAATCATTTCTTTTAATCCCGAGCTAAATGTTTAAACCCAAGTTTGCTCAATGAAAGAACAAAAACAAAAACAAATAGGACACTAATTTAAAAAAAAGTTTCATTTGAGTTGGAGTATTAATTGTTTATATTGTTACTAAGTTGCAAGCTATTGCTCATATTCACGAATGAAAACAAAATGGGTCGACTTGAAACACGACCCGATTTTAAGTTGGTCGACACGACACGATACGACACGTATAAATATATGGGTTGGGTTAGGGTTGAAGAATTCAACCCGACAACCTAATACAATTAACACCCCTAATTTTGTTAGGGTGAAGGGGGCACAACCCTCATAAAAAAAGTATCCTAACAAAACCATCAAATGAGGGTGTGCCAACTCACTTTTACCCAAATACTACCCTAATACCTTAAAGTGTTGGGGGCACAGCCCTAATACTCAAAAAAAAATTTCTTTTTTTGAATTAATTCTTTATTAAAACTAAAACTAATACAATAACAATTAATAAAAAAACTTCATTAATTAAAAAAAAATAATTAGAAAAATAAATATAGGGAAAAAAAGTTCTAACTACTCTGAATAAATAAATGAGTAAAGGGAGAATAAATAAATAATTAAATGAATAAAAGGAAAACAAAGTATCTATCTTGACCTGCACACCTCCATTCATTTAGTTTGCCAACGGTATCTTTCAAACACAATCTCTCGGGTATATATACCCACAATTGTCTACCCGATCTCATACCCGCATTAACGGCGGCGGTGTACCCGCATCTACCCGTGAACCCGAACCCCCTACCCGAATGCGCCCCCTTCACCCTTAGGCCACAATTTTATTTTTGCTAGGTGCATTGATTGGGTTAACATCCAGGCAAGCCCATTTAGTCCTTTTTGGAGGTAGCATTTATTTGAGTTGGCTTATCTAGATCAGCACTTAATTTGAGACTTGTAACATGATTACTCTGAATCGATCTAAACCAATCATACCTTATCTTTAGAGCATGTGATATATTTAAGTAATAGGGGTGTTATGTGATAATAAAGTGTATACCACATTACATCACGTCACACCCTTCATTAAAAATAACCAAGTGATTGAGATGGTGTGATAATTAAATGTTTTTTTAAATAAAATAAAACATAATATTTCATTAATAAAAATAAATATTAAATAATATTTCATTAATAATAAAAAAAATTACATTACTAAAAAAATTCCCTAATGATTTGAATTTTTGTAAACATACTAAATCAAGTTCGCCTTTAGTGCGTTATTAATTAATAAACCACGTATTTTGTTTTATAGATTTCGAACCATCACAACATGTTGATGAAATATCACAACGCTTCGTGAAAATAATAAGTCAGTTTGGTAGTTAATTCGGTTATCAGTATTCCAGTTGTTCTCTGTTAGCTAATAGGAACTACTTACTACAGATGATTGGCTTCTGTCACTAGGACTAGTTCCTTTTGATAGACGTTGATTAACATGAACTAAGTTGCCACTAATAGATGATCATCAACACGAAATAAAATCAGTATCATTTATGCTTTTTGAACTCAAATTTAAAGACTTGATTATTAGTTTTATTTAATTCATATAATGACAAATAGATATAAATCCTTTAAAAATAATAAGAATTAAAACAACGTAAATGTTTAATTAAACGTTTTACTCGTGCCATGATTTAAAATTGCAATCACGTCTTCAATGCGTATGTGTCCAAAAGTTTAATGATTCATGCATGTGTAGAGGACTCAACGTATCGATTGATAGACAACTCGAATGGTGCAACAGGCTTTTTTGCATTTGGATGCAATCACTCAATCTTGATTGACTCAGAAGTTCATAAAATGCTCCCACTACAGATACTCCCTATAAACCAAAAAAAAGAAGGAAAGTTAAGCAGTATAGATGGAAAAAGTTGTAGGTCGAGTAACGGGTCAAAGTGGACAATTTTTAGCATGGGACCAAACAGGTTGGGTTGAGTACACTACTAGAAAACATATATATTTCCTATAAAAGTTTTCGACAAATTACCAACAAAAGAAATTTCTCACAAGTTAGCGACAAATTTCTGACAAAACAAAAACAAAAAACTAACTATACGATTTCCTACAAATTTATTAAATAAGTTAACTTATTTATTTACTATAATCGTCGAAAATTACCGATGAAAGTCTTTTATCGCTAATTCGTCAGAAATTAGTCGGGACTTTGTCGGAAAAAAACATTTGCTACGGGGTTTTTTCCAACAAACACTTTTTTGTCGGAAACTTGTCGCTAACGACCAATTTCAACAAATTTCCCACGAAATCTCACTACTAAAAAAATGAAAAATTTGCAACAACAATTTTGTGGGAAATTTGTCGGAATTGGTCGTTAGCGATAAGTTTCCGACAAAAAAGTGTTTGTTGGAAAAAAAAAACCGTAGGAAATGTTTTTTCCGACAAAGTCCAGACTAATTCTCCGACGAAAGCCTTTTGTCGGTAATTTCTGACAATATTCTAACGATTATAGTAAATAAATAAGTTAACTTATTTAATAAGTTTGTCGAAAAATTGAAGGAAATCGTATACTTCCTCTCTTTTTTTGTCGGACACTTTTGTAAAAAATATATATGTTTTCTATTAGTGTAGACCCACCAATTCGCATCAGAAATTTAGAAATAAAAAGGAGTATACTGGTAGTAAATTATTGTAATACACGAGATAAAGTCAAGATGTGGTAACAGTGATATTGTAACTAGTAACAGTGAAAGGAGTGTAATTTATAATTTGAAATCCTTGAAGAATAGTGAAATGTGTAATTTTTAATTCAGAATTCTTAAACAATAGTGAACATGGAGAATATATTACTGAATCATTAATCGAGTATGGACCATTTGTTGCATGTTTTTGTATTTGCACGGTTCTCATTTGGCATCCGGGCTGTAAACTAAAAATAAATAAAAGAAGGAAAGTTAAGCAGTAAAGATGGAAAAAGTTTGCGGTCAGGTGGATTGGGTAACGGGTGAGTGGACAATTGTTATCCCCAGACGATATAGATTATCCTCATAACTTACAAATGTTGAACTACGCACCCATTTTAAGATTTTGAATTGAATTACAGGATTAAAAATATTGAAATAAAATATTTTATTTAGGGGTATAATTTTTTTCTAACAACAATTTATACACGACGTGAGAATAAGACACAAACCTAATATGAAATTTTTAGGTTTGAAAGTAACTTTTTGACCCTCTACGGTATCAAACTCATTTTTTTTTTCACCAAATGCCAATTGGTCCAAGCATCCAGCGGTAGTCCCATGGCTTCCTTTGTGTGAGGTCGTGAGATCTAGTCTCGCCTGGTGCAATTGTTCTGGGTTGAGGCAAAAGGTTTTTACAGTTGTGGGTTTCTTTCTAAGGGTGGTCCTGAGTTCGATATCCTGGAGCGTCAAAAAAATGGGATGCTTGAAATCCCATCACAGGAGTCGAACTCGGGAATTGAGGATCCAAAAAATGTCGTTAAAAAAAATTAAACCCGTGAAAACATTAGCTTAATGGAGCATGTTAGAATGGGTCTCAAGGGTTGACGGGAAGACCAAGTTAGCTCTTTTATTTTTAATTTTTTTTAGAAAATAAGTTCTTATGCCATAACTTAAATTAATGGGTACTATATTGATAAAGGAGAAATGAGAATTATATTTCAAATATATTTATTTTAAATATATTTACATTTTTATGTAATTTATAGTTTTAAAGTAATGGAAAACTATAAAAATATTAGATTAAGAGGTATTCGTGTCAACTTATAAATCACATGTCTTGTGTTTGATGTGATTTTCGAATCCAAAACCCTCTGTAAGAGTATAACAGTATGTTTGATGAAAGAAAAAAGAACAAGGAATGTTTCACGTGTACCTGGGCCAGTAGCATGGTACTGTTCAAACCAACCTGTGGTTCGTAGGAAATCATTCATGACGTCCAAGTGAAAGGAATCTTTCTATGAAGATTGGATTGGGCACCATAGTTTTCTATTTATTAAAAAACAAAAAAATTAGTTAATTATTAAAAAAATTAATACGGACGTGAAACCACAACGCACCTTAGTGATTCTGTTGATATGACTCTTAAGTGGCGGGGCGTGAAAAAGGGGAGCATGAAACCATTACAGATGGTGATAGCCTTACCAATCCTAGTACCATTCACACTACGAGTGGCTTTCTTATATATAAAAATACTTGTGCTTCGCGGCGGGTGTCAGATCATCTACAAAAAAATTCATACCGTAACATTTACAAAAAAAACGTCACTCGATATAGTTTATAATACAAAAAACAGGATTTTGAATACAAATCGGTTTTCAAATAAAATGATATTGGAATGTTGACAAAAAAAGCCTTTTACGGCCGACTTGCGACCGAAAATGTGATAGCAGAAACCTCTCAATTGGTGACCGAAATTTAATTTACTTTGAACTTCTTTATTTTCACATTATCGTGACCGTTTTGCGAGCATAATTTATTTTAATTTTTTTTTTCTCTAATTTTAGCGACTAATTTGGGACCCTAATTTATTTTAAACTTTGCAACCCTTTTTGTGGCTGATTTGCAAGCAGAGTTTTGCGACCTAAATTGTCTAAATTTTAAATTTATATATTTTTCAAACTTTTGGGACCCGATTTGCGACTGTTTCTTTGTGACAGTTTTGCGACAAGAAATTTGATATGAGAGCAAATATTTCTTTTATTTTAAATTTATTTATTTTACAAACTTTTGCAATCGTTTTACGACCGAAACTTTGGAGTCGGAAGTTTTGCGACTGCTTTATTTTAATATCGTGTACGTCATGACGTCGCGCCCATAGTTGTCACTCGCCAATTGATCTTGACTATAAATATAAATCGAGTATTGGTCATGTTAACAAAATAAAACCATATACGAATATGGAATTCTTTCCACAATTTATACCCTTTTTAGGCTTCTTGCTTTCTTTTATAATCTTCCTTTACAAAACAACCAACAAAAGAAATAGCATCAAACTAGCACCCCCAGAACCATCAGGGGCATTGCCATTTGTGGGTCACCTTCACCATCTTCATGGTCAGGAGCCAGTAGCAAGGATACTAGGAAAAATGGCCGATGACCACGGCTCCATTTTCTCGCTAAGGCTCGGTAGTCAACGAGCCATGGTTGTGAGCAGCTGGCAAATGGTCAAGGAGTGCTTGTCCACCAATGACAGAAATTTTGCAACTAGGCCCAATATGTCAGTGAGCCGGTACATGGGCTATAACAGTGCGGTTTTTGCACTCGCGCCATATGGACCATACTGGCGAGAGATAAGAAAGCTTGTCGTTTTAGAGCTTTTAACTAGCCAACGGATCGAAAAGCACAAGGATGTCCGTGCCTCAGAAGTGAAATACTTAATCAACGAGCTTTACTTGTTGACGCTAAAGAATGGGGACGGAAAAATGGTAGCGAATATGACCAAGTGGTTCGAGCATGTGACGTTTAATATTATTGTACGAATGTTAGCCGGCAAAAGGTTTTCTAGTGATTGTAGTGATGGAGGTAACAATGAGGATTTACAAGTGAAAGAAGCTATAAAGAAAGGGTTGTATCTTAGTGGCGTTTTTGTTGTGTCTGATGTTATTCCTAGCCTGGAATGGATGGACATTGGAGGGCATGTGAAAGCTATGAAGCAAGCGGCGAAAGAGCTTGATATTGTACTTGGAAAGTGGGTTGATGAACATGTTGAGAAGAGAAAAGAGTGTGATGGCGATAAAGATGTAGATTTCATGGATGTGATGCTGTCGACCCTTTCGAAAGATGCCGAATTGTTTGGACACGGGCGTGATACCATCATCAAGGCAACAACATTGGTTCGTGTTACCTGCTAGCAATCACTCCTTTCTAACTTTTAATACACCCGCTGTTTTTGGATTTCTAGGTGGTCTAGAGAAAACATAACAGTTTCTAGGAGGCTTTTGAAAGTGTTTTGGTTTTTAGGGAATGTGACACGTGGCAAGCGATCTCAAACATTTCTTGTTAGATTTTTTTAGAGTTTAGCAAACTCCCTAGAAACCAAAACACTTTCAAAAGAATCCTAGAAACTATTATGTTTTCTCCAGACCACCTAGAAATCCAAATAATTCGGCACTGTTATGATATATAGTAATCTTATCATATACATATTATTTTTATAGATTCTCATCTTGACGGGCTCAGAAAGCACAGCGGAGACACTAACATGGGCGCTCGCATTGTTACTGAACCACCCTCACATCCTAAAGGCTTCCCAGGAGGAGCTTGACATCCATGTAGGAAGAAAGAAATGGGTGGAAGAATCAGATATCAGAAACCTTGTGTATCTACAAGCCATAGTGAAAGAAACACTCAGAATGTACCCACCAGGTCCCTTAGCAGGACCACATCAGGCCATCGAGGACTGCGATATAGGGGGATATCATACTGCCAAAGGGACTCGTTTAATAGTGAACATATGGAAGCTACATCGTGATCCACAAGTGTGGTCGGATCCAGATGAGTTTAGACCTGAGAGGTTTCTTAAGGAACACTCAAACATAAGTTATCAGGGTCAGAATTTTGAATACATTCCGTTCAGTTCTGGAAGGAGAATGTGTCCTGCAAGTTCTTTTGCTTTGGAAGTGATTCACTTGACGCTTGCTCGGTTACTTCAGGGGTTTGACTTGTCAACACCAATGGGGAAACCTGTGGATATGAGTGAGGGGTTAGGAATCGCCTTGCCTAAGGTGAAACCACTTGAAGTGATCATCACTCCAAGGCTTTCTCAAGAGCTCTATTAAAACCGTATATTTGTTACTTCTGTTATGATTATGTTCCTAATGTATAATTGTTGAAAGTTATATTTCAAAGCTATGTGTGTATGTAAGCACCTTGCAACGGGTCTTTAGTTATCTGTTCAATTTGCAATTTACTCAGTTATCTACAAATTTATATATGTTCATATTGAAACCTGTTTGTTTGCAATACATTAACATATTTCATATTTCATTCCTCCACTCATCACTAATCTGCCCCTCGTATAAACCAATATTGTTTGTTTTGTAAAACTTTCTAAGAGGTCACCCATCATGGATTGCTACCACTAAAGTACACTTAACTTTAGATTTATCCTCTCATCTACATCCAATATGCCCATAGCACGCTACTGATATTTATGCGAGACGTTCCTTATGGCCTTGTACCTCTCTTGTGGACAAACGAAGAAAACAATATGGAGTTGTCTAAGATTTCACAGTTAACGTCAAACTTCTTCTTCACATAGTTTTATCCTATTCCCAATTCACTCCTTGTGAATTTCAAAAGTATTGCATAACATTGAATACCCATGTCACATCCAAGAAAGAATATATGCACATATGGGAGAACGAACGAACTATATATTCTCGAGTCCGTAATAGGTATAAACAAGAACACAAGAATATGGTGAATAACTCTCAGAAAAATAGCTCAAAAACTGAATTACAATGTCTAAACCATGACTTAGTTTATATGGACTAACCTTAGCTTGGTTAGCAATACATTACCATATCAATTACAATGTAATTAGGAAACTAAACCAATTCAACCAAGTTATCAATATTGGTCCCCTACCCAACCGACATGTCGGGTTGCACCCAGAAATTACCGTCAATATTCACCCACTAAGTTTTGAACCGTATTAGAGAGGTCTTCGACATTAAGTAGTTCTCACATTTCCTTGAACTTGATCGTTAAGAGAGTTTTAGTCATGTATCAGCTCTTTGTTGATCTCCTAAAACATGCTCAATTTTTACTTGATTCCTTTCTTCACATTCCTGAATAAAGTGAGAACGGGTATTGATATGTTTTCTTTTCCCATGAAAAACGGGATTTTTCATCAATGCAATAACGGACTTGTTGACAACTTGTACTTCGAACCACATAAGTTCTTCTCTGATTAACTCGCTTAGAGCATTCACAGCTCGTTTGGTATAATTATGTGAGTGATTTTTGTATATTTTAAAAAGTGGTTTAAAGTGGTTGTGAGTGGAGGAGAGAGAAAAGATATAAAGTTTTTGTAAATATAAGGATAAAAGTAGTTGTTTTTAGTATAATTATAAGGATAAAGAGAGAGAAAAGTGGAGATAAAAGGTAGAAAAAGTAGTGTTTTTTGGTGTAATTATAAAGATAAAGATACGGAATATAAAGAACGGGCTAGGAATGCTCTTAGTAAGCCTCTTAACTACAAAGCTTGGCAAGCGGCTACCGTGGCGACCATAAACATGGCCTCACATGATGATAATGTTACAATAGTTTGCTCTTGACTTCACCACGTAATCCACGAATTACCGACATAGAAAACATGGATCGTTGTGGTTCGACCATCACATTTATCCACGTTATGGCTATAATCGCTACTACCAACTAGAGATTGATTGAAACAATATGGCCACAACCATATTGTTCTTCTTGGCTTCGACAGAGCTACCCAATTACACGGCATCCCAAACCTCGTGAACGTTAAAAAGATTGCTTTTATTTGTATGGCATATGGTACAGTGTGTATATGGCAGAGAACATCACGCACTGAAGAGATGTTGTATTGTTCTTCTTAACCTAACCTGTAACGATGTTTTGGTTAGTCGGATGTTCAACCATTGATCGGCTTCGGTTCGTGTGACTATAGGTGACCAGTGTTATGGGGGTTTGATCCAGTCCTTCGGATCAATCGGGATCGAACACGGTGCTTTGTTATATCAAACGACGGCTCATTTGTTAACAATCATACATGTAATACATATTTCCCCTCGTTTTAGATATTTTTAGTTGCAAATAAACACTTATTTTGTGTTTTATTTGAATATCACAGTTTCTAATGAGAACTTGGTGATTTTTTATGAAAGACTCAAGATTTGGAAAAGTTCTCGAAGAAAAAGTTTTTGATATGGTTGTGTCTAACAAGGACACGATTGGACACAGTCGTGCCAGCCAAATGTTGTCAAGACAATGCTAGGATTGCAGGTCAGATAGTCCACTCGGCCGTGTCAATATGGGACACAACCGTTTTCGGCCCTAGAAGTGGGTTTTATATCCAATTTCCCCCATTTGCAAAGGATTCGACTTTTTGATACTATCCTTAGTTCCCTCAGCCCTCTTAGGCGATTTTGGGCAGAATTTGAAAAATTGAAGATCAAGCATTTTCAAAAAGATTCTAACATCACACAACCACTTCTCATTTTCTTGATTTGATAGTATGTTTTCATCCATGTTCTTGAGTTTGAATGTGGTTTTGTAAACCTTATAGGCTAAACATCTCACTTGGATTAGATGAAACTTAGCATTCTTTAACAACTTGTACACAACTCTTGATGTTGATTATATCAATTTTATGATGAATGTTAATTATTTTTCAATGAATCTGTGTGTTTATTATAGTTTGATGATATATTTAACCTTATGGGTGTTGTTGTCACACTCCACCTAGGTGGGTCGCACTGACCGATTGATAACAAAGCATACACTGCGGAAGTTAAAATACTACTTTACTAACCTTGTAAATATAAAAGGGTTACAAAGTTTAACAAGACAATTCTAGTACAATTTTTTCTCAACAATAGAAGCCAAATAAGTTTGTTCCAATAACCAAAGCTTCTTAGCTTTCCAAGCTACTACCCATCTCAACCAACAGTCTCTATGCTCCTCGAGCATTTATCTATAATGCATACTTAAAATAAAACTCCAGCATAAAGTTGGTGAGCTCGTAACCGTGCAACTCAATAAAACAAGTTTCATGTACATTATTACCCCCGCAATCAATATTTAATTAATATCAAAAATCCATATTAAAAGTCTGTTAACATATATACACACCAGGATATCGCTCAGCAGACACACCAATCATACAGTACGATACCGACTCTACTTATATATGCCCCACGTCTAATGCGTGAATTAATGATTGCTATAATAACACGAAATCCAAAGATTCCAAACATATAACCCACAACGAGTTTAACTTGTAAATAAAACGTTTTAGCATGAAACAGTCCCAAAGCAATTTAAAAAGGGAGTCTAGTCATGCGACTCACGTGGTTGATGAATTTAGACACATTCCAATGCCTCTAGTTAGTCTTGTGTTATAACACATTGGGTAGAGCCTATAACATATAAAATCGTTTTATATTATAAAAATATTATAGCTTGACAATCCTACACAAGCACTAGTAAAGGTTCCAATTAACCTAAAGTGTGTCAAAAAGTCTTACTACGGGTCTAGTTAGACAACCGTAGTGTTGTATGATTGTTTTTCAGCCACAATTATTATATTTTCAATGAATATTATTAGAACTATTTTTGATTAATTCCAATCTCACATATGAAACAGGATTGATCGTAAATAAGAACTGATTACTTCTGATCATTTTTTTCTTTGTGATTATTCTTTGAATTTTAAAGCGATCAAATCAAAGTTCCCAAATCTGTTCAATTGAAGGTGTTTCTGACCTCGGTTGTTTCTTCTTATCGAATTCTATTTTAGGCTTTTTTGATAAATCTTGTTTCTGGATCAAATTCTTCCACCTGATTGATCGCTAGTCTCTTGTGTTCTTGTGTCTCCTCGCTCTGATACCAATTAAAGTTTTAATTGTATTGATTACAAGAAATTTAGGATTCAATAACTGTTGTTTTGGAATATTTTATGTCATTTATAAAATTTTCCGGGTAAACTCTTTACGAAAATTAGTCTCGAGTAATTTAGTACTTTTAATATGTTTTTCATAACTAGATGTCAAAAAGTTGTTTTATTTTAGCAAACAATGAATAATTTTTTTCTCAACAATTAAGAGGCCTAGAAAATAGACTGATATGCAAGCTTGGAAAATCCAAAATTCAATTAGCTTGTTTGACATTTGTAGCCTTTAACGTACGGTCTCTAGAGTGTTAGTTTGAAAGATTCAATTCGAGTGGGCCATCCAAAAGACTAAGAAAAAATGTGTAAGAGACTTAAAACACAAGGAACGGTTTTCACATGTTCTGAGGGCCAATGGCATGGTAATATTCAAACCAACCTATGGTTCCTGGGAAATCTTTGATTATGTCCCCCTCAAACTTAACTTATAAAATTTTGATAATAATAAAACTACTTGTAGTAAGTAAAGAAAAGCCAAATTTAACATGTCGTCGGTATAGGTCAACCTATCCTGACGACAGGTCCGGCCCAATAGGCTTGATGGGCCAAGCTAGGGCTTGAGTCCACAAAAAATAGGCCTCCATTTAAAAAAAATATGCACGGATAAAGATTTATTTGGGCCTGATCATAACAGAATCTGGGGAAGTGATAAACGGCGATCGTGATTGCGAAGGTTAGGGATCAGATTTTTGGGAAGTGGAACATACGACGAATCAAAAGGAAAGAACGATTGATCTGGCATGAATAACTCAATCACGCTCACATATAGAAGTTCAATTGCAGATTTGCATAATTGCATTGTTCGATTGTTGCATGTTGGAGACTTGAAGTTCAAATACAAATTGGAGTTCGAATGTTCGATTGTTGCCTGTTCAGAAATCTAATCATGTTCGATTGTTGCTCGTTGGAACTTAGAAACTTGGAATCAATTGCTCAATTGAAATAGTGAAATCGATTCTAATTTGGAGTTAGAAAGCCAGAAGTTGGAGCCGTGAAATTGCAAGTTGAAAGCTTGAAATCGGTACTATTCAACTTGTGTGGCTGTGTGTTAATTTGATAACTTCATTTTGAAACATCAGGTACACATTCTTTCATGACTTAATCAACAGTTATAAGCATGAATTTTTCTGTTAATTTGATTGTTATTTTATTATGTCCGACTCCAATCCCGGATAAATGATTATGATTTATAACATGACTTTTCCATGAAAAGGGACCCTAATTTTTAGTTTGCTTTAGGCCACCAAAACGGTTGAGCTGACCCTGACCGACGACACCCTTGATCTATTGGTACGAAGCAATCCCGATTAAACCTGTCCCGACGACATGTCGTCGGTATAGGTCAAAGCACCCTATCTCAGCGACATGTCGTCGGTATAAAGTGAGGTTTTTTCATCTATATATGGTGTTACTATTGTACTGTAGAGTGTTAGTTTGAAAAATTCAATTCGAGTGGGCCATCCAACAAAGACTAAGAAAAAATGTGTAAGAGGACGTAAAACACAACGGTTTTCACGTGTTCGTCGGAAATCTTTTTTTTTTGAATGGCGAACATTGAATGTGTGACGTCGCACCCCCGTCACATGAGAGAGCCTCGTCCAATTCCGGCCAATATGTTGTCTTAACCGGGCCCACTTGGCGTCAGAGTTGGAGAGCTTTCAAGGAAAAACCCCACCCAATACGGCCCCTTCCGGGCTTGAGGGAGAGCCGAGGCTCCAACCCTGGATCGGCATGGGTAAAACCCTGGTGCATCAGCCTAAAAGGCCTCATTTGCAATGCCGCAGAAATTAATGGTGGTGGCAGGGATTGAACCCGGGTCCCTTAGGACTTCAGGTATCACCTCAACCACTACACCACAACCTCTTTAGCTTCCTTAAAAATCTTTGATTAATGAAATCTTTGATTATGTCCCCCTCCAATTTAACTTATAAAATTTTGATAGTAATAGAACTATTCGTAGTAAGTCAAGAAAAGCCAAACACTCATCCATAGATGTCACTTCCATAAATTTTCTTGAAAGCAGTAAACATATTATTGTTACATATCATATGATTTTTGAAAGTTGTGTTCACTACCACAATTCTAAATGGACTCAAACCGGAATCTTCTCATAGTTGGTATAAATAATAGTTCTTACACCTTGAATTAAACAACTAACACTATCAAAAAATTGAAAAATTTGTGACACCAGATTTCTTGAGAAATTTGTCGGAATTGGTTGTTTGCGACAAATTTCTGATAAAAGTGTTTGTCGGAAAAACCCCGGTAGGAAATGTTTTTTTCCGACAAAGTCCTTACTAATTTTCCGACGAATTAGCGACAAAATTCTTTCATCGGTAATTCCCGACAATATTCCGACGATTATTTAAATAAATAAGTTAACATATTTAATAAATTTGTCGAAAAATTGTAACTTGTCGAAAAGTTATCGTTAACTTTTAGAAAATTTCTTTGGTTGATAACTTGTCAGAAACCTTTGTAAAAAATATACATGTTTTCTAGTAGTGTAAAACTCAAAGGAAGTCTATTACAAAAATCTTAGTTAATTAAAACTTTAAACATAAATTATCAAAAAAAAAACATAAACTAAGTCATGTCATGAGATGTCAGTTTTTGTTATTTCAACCTCACCCTACATACTTATTTATAATTATCCAAACTTGCAGTACAAGTTGTCGGCTCCTATTCAAATTCAAACCTGAAATACGAATACTAAACAAATTCAAATACTAACAGAAACAAACTTAATATTAAACTTTAAACAAATTCAAATACTAACAGAAACAAACTTAATATTAAACTTTAAACAAATTCAAATACTAACAGAAACAAACTTAATATTAAACTTTAAACAAATTCAAATACCAACAGAAACAAACTTAATATTAAACTTTAAACAAATTCAAATACTAACAGAAACAAACTTAATATTAAACTTTAATTATTAGACCCTTGAACTTTTAGAGATCTCTTTCAACCGGCTCTTGAGATCTAACCGTACCAGCATTTAGCTAATATTGTTCATGTTTCATATTCAACACTCTAATTGGTCTGATAGAGCTCTGGAGAGAGTCGTGGAGTGATGGTAACTTCAAGTGGCTTCACCTTCGGCAAGGTAATTCCTAAGCCCTCACTCATATCTACCGGCTTTCCCATTGGTGTTGACAAGTCAAACCCTTGAAGTAACCGAGCAAGTGTCAAGTGAATAACATGCGTAGCAAAGGAGGTTGCAGGGCACATTCTCCTTCCGGTGCTGAATGGAATGTATTCGAAGTTCTGACCCTGATAATTCATCTATGAGTGTTCATCAAGAAACCTCTCTGGTCGGAACTCATGAGGATCTGACCAGACTTGTGGGTCTCGATGTAGCTTCCATATATTCACAAACAGCCGAGTCCCTTTGGTGACATGATAGCCCCCGACATTGCAGTCCTCGATGGCCTCGTGAGGTCCTGCCAAGGGGCCGGGTGGGTACATTCTGAGTGTTTCTTTCACTATGGCTTGTAGATATACAGGGTCGGCCCCGAGGATTCGAATGCCCTACACGAGCCGAAAAAAAAGGCCCATAACTAAATATATAATTTTATAAACTATTTTTTTAACGCAAATTAACATAGCATAGACATAACAAAATCATAGTATCAGAATGACATACCGTAATATCTAACCGGTGATTCGTGAAGCTCGCCTAGCATTCTTCGCTGCGAATTCTTTAATCACATCTTCGTAGTTTATACTCTCTAACACTTCGTTCTCGATAGCAATTATCGCCAATCCGTTAAGCCTTTCTTGAGACATAGTGGACCGCAAGTAAGATTTCAATAACTTCAATTTAGAAAAACTCCTTTCTGCAGATGCCACTGTTACTGGAACTGTCAACAATATTCTATATGCAACACATGCAGTTGGATAATGAGGGAAATCTCTCAAATGGTTCAAAATATCTATAGGGTTGCTAAATTCAGTTGTTCTTGATGTCTCAAATAGCTTCAACTTTATATAAAGTTCATCAGCATTAATATCCGATCTTCCTTCAAACTTTAGTTCCTTTTCAAGCAACTGACAAGTCACCTTAAGATCTTCATCTTCAATTACCCTCAACTTATGTAAAAACTTAAGTAAGGCGGTTTAGGTAAAAACTTAAGTAAGGCACCGTGTTGAGACTTTACCATTTCCTCATCCTTTTGTTTCCTTTTACGTTTTTGAGCACCCGATGCTTGTTTAGGAGGCATAGTTTCTTTAACAATCTAAAATAAAAAAATTAGGGCTAATATCAAATAATCATTCTAAGTTATTTATGGCTAAAAAATTAGGGCTAATATCAAATAATCATTCTAAATTAGGGCTAAAAAAATTCGGTTCATCATATACACTTCAACACTTTGAATAGTTGCAATAACTAATTAAGGACTAAAAAGTAAACAAATTGACCTAAAGGAATTGAAATCATGCTTATTTAAAAAAAATCAACAAACTTACAAGTGGAAGGAAGGAGGCGTCGGCGGTGGTGGTGGTCGTCGGAGGAGGCGCTGCTGCTGGCGGAGGTGGTGGTCGTCGGAGGCGCGGCTGGCTGTGGCGGTCGGTCGGTCGGAGCTAGCCTGGACAGGGGTGGGGGTCGGCGGTGGTCGACTGGATATTTTTTCCAGAGAACGTGTTACGTGGTTCTCTAACTGATGATAAAGAATTGATGATATGGGCTGGAAATGGGCTGCAGTGGAATATAACCATACATTTTTGTTATAAACCCAAATAAGTCATTAAATTTTAAAAAAAGCCCATTGTTTTTTTTAAAAAAAACGTTTTTTTTTTTTAAAAAGCTCAATTACTTTTAAAAAAAGCCCAATTTTATATATAAATTTTTTTTTTTTTTTTTTTTAGCCCCTTGAAATGTTGGGCCCACTACGGTCGTGTTGCCCGCAGGCCCATTGGGCCGGCCCTGTAGATATACAAGGTTCGTTATATCTGATTCTTCCACCCATTTCTTTCGTCCCACATTGATGTCAAGCTCTTTCTGGGCGGCTTTTAGGATGTGGGGATGGTTCAGTAACAAAGAGAGTGCCCATATCATTGTCATAGCAGTGCTTTCTGAACCAGTCCACATGAGCACCTATGAAAATCATAACCGTTAGATTATAAACGATTAATTAAATCTTGAAACGGGAATAGAAAACTATGTTACCGACCGATATGGTTGCCTTGATGATGGTTTCACGCCCATGGCCGAACATTTCAGCATCTTTTGGTAGGGTTGCCAGCATCACGTCCAGGAAATCACCTTCTTCATCGTCATCATGATCATCACACTCTTTTGTCTTCTCAATATGTTCGTTAAGCCACTTTCCAATAACACCATCAATCTCTTTCGCCACTTGCTTCATAGCTTTCACATGCCCTCCAATGTCCATCCATTCCAGATTTGGAAAGAAATCGGACACAACAAAAACGCCAATAAGGTACAATAGTTCTTTTATGGCTTCTTTTACATGCGAGTCTTCTTCCTTGATACTCTGGTTAAGAATTCTTTTCCCGGCTAGTACTCTTATATTTATATTGAATGTTATGTGCTCGAACCACTTGTTCATGTTCATTACAGATGCTCGATCCCCATTCTTTTGGTGCAACAACGAGAGCTCGTTAATGGAGTTCTTCACTTCTGAGTTACGGACGTTCTTGAACATTTTAACACGCTTGGCTGTGAAGAGTTTAGAAACAACCAGCTTTCGTATATCTCGCCAATAAGGACCATGTGGTGACATTGCAAAACCAGCTTTGTCGTGGATCATATATCGGCTGGCTGCCATATTGGGCCTAGTTGCAAAATTTCGTTCATTGGTGGTGAAGCACTCTTTGATCATCTGCCAACTGCTTACGACCAATGCTCGATTACTCCCGAGCCTTAGAGAGTAAGCCGGACCATAATCATCAGCCATATTTCCTAGTATCCTTGCCAACGGAGCTTGGCCCTGTAGACGATGAAGGTGACCTATAAAAGGTAATGCGCCTGATGGTTCTGGAGCTACTCGCTTAATATGTGTTTCTTGTGTTCTTCTGATGCTTATTTTGTAAGCATAGATTATAACAGAAAGGGAAAGCCCTAGAAATGTAAGAAGTTAAAGAAAATATTCCATGTTGATATAGTTTTCTTTTGTTATTTTGCCAATATAACCAACATTTGATTTATATTTATAGCCAAGAGCCTCTAGATGAAAACATATATTTCTTGATAAATGGAGACAATGATTGTCTCTAGTTAGGCCACATGGTTTGAATTTTGCTAGTGGGACTTGTCCGTTGATTGGAGGTGGCAAGTAGATGTGTTCTTTTCTGGAGGTCGAATTATTTGAGTGGACATTTTCTTTATGTGAATTAATTATCTTCATCACCACCTAACTTGAGACTTGAAACTTGATTATTCTGAATCAAAACCAAAGGTATCTTGCTAGATGTTTCACAAGGTACCTTATCTGATCAGTTATTAACGAACCAATCTCATCTAGTTTGTACCTCTAGTAACCAAAACTAGAATAATGACTTCCGGTAAGCCTAAGCCCAAACAAGATGTATACTTTATATGATTGTTGGACTATAGTGATAAAGTCAACGGGATAAAAGTTCAGAGTTGCCACGTCAGTAAGTAAAGGAGGTCGATAGGAACTAGTACACAAGTTACTATTCATTATCGATGAAAACCCACTCTTCATTCACAATCAGTTCTCACAATCGGTTGTTTTATTACTTCATTTGATCGATTAGGTTAGTTTTCCTTACATATATCGTAATTATTATATGTCTTTTAAAAATCAGAAATCATTTCTTTATATGTGAGAATGTTCCATTTGATTTTTAGGTTTCAATCGATGTTTACATTCATTGTTTATTTTTTATTGGATTGAGTTGGTTTGTAATCCTTTTTCATATCCATCAGACCATTTTACCCAAAAGTTGTATTTTCTTCTTACTGGTGTTCATCGAGATGATACTTTATTGGTGTGTGATTTGTTCCAAAAGAAAGTTGGTTTTCAGATGAAGTAAATCAAAAGATGTGTTGATATTCCAACTTAAATGGTACCCAACTTTATAATTCTTGTATCACTTCGTTAAAACATAACTAATGATTGTAGATTTTAATCTAAAAAGCATGTAATAAATTCTTTTTTTCTTTTTTATTAGATGAGCTAATTGCGCAATGCTGCTTGCACTAACACACCAGGTATGATTTTTATTTTAATTATGCTTTGTTTATTTTTAACTTCATTTGGATTGGAAATTTATTGGTTGTGTAAAAAGTTGCACACAAGAAAGAAAAAACAAGGGAGATCCTATCCAAACAAGTTAAAATCGTGAAACATGCCGAAGAACATTAAAGTTTTATTATCACAAAGGTGCATGTATGTTGTTTTGTATAAACGGATACTGAAGTTTTTGTATTCTTTATTCAATTTGTATCATGTGTTGTCTACAAATTTGGCAACTGAACCAAAGATAGGAGGTGAACATGATGTCAAAGTAATCAACATATATATGAGGGGTTAACGTGTTATCGACTCATTAAAGGGCCCTAGTTATTCAATTCGGTTTGAGCTCTAAAAAGGTTGATCCGCCCCTGATTACTACCGATGGTCATAGTTACTTACTACTGTTGGTGAGTAATGGCTTCGGTAGGAAGTATGTCAATGTTACTACCGAAGTGTAACTAAAATATTCTTTTTGCTTTTTGGGTTGTAGCCATTTAGATTGTTAGACAAGTGTATACAAGTAATGATGAGGAAATCTTAGTTAGTCTAGCCTAAAAGTTCATTCGATTGTATTTTTCTATCTTATTTCACAATTCTCTGTAACAATTGAGGTGGGATCAATAAAGATGTATCGTTGGCGATTGATTTCTGTTTTAGTTCTTTGATTTGTAGTTCCCCGGAGTTCAAAGTGAGTTAATTCCGCTATTTCACTTTAATAGGTCATTTGTTTAAACTATAAACCAAATTATTTTCTAATTTGAAGTTTCACATAAACACTAGCCATGCATAAACCTCTTTTCCTTTTAAAGTTGCACGAAATCAAAGATGGGTAACAAACATATTTTATGACCCAAGCTAGTACTTAACTATTAATCAATGTTCTCAGTTAATGGATCTAACAGAGCTTTCTTATATTCCTTATCTTTATGTTTATAATTACACTAAAAAACACTACTTTTTATACCTTTTATCTCTACTTTTCTCTCTCCTTATCCTTATAATTATACTAAAAACCACTATTTTTATCCTTATATTTACAAAAAACATTATATATTTTATCTCTTATCTACTCACAACCACTTTAAGCCACTTCTTAAAATATACAAAACTCACTCACAGATTTATACCAACCTGCTGTGAATGCTCTAATACACCAAACTAATGACTTGATAATTATGAGTTCTATTTACTTCATATCATGGCAAACAAATATAGATTAATCTAATATAATAAGAATCAAAGCGATGTAAATGCTTGCACGTTTACTCCTGCATGATTAACACCTAATGGTATCATTTATATGACTCGTCGCATCTTCAATGTGTCCAAAAATACAAAGATTCGTATATAATGGAACCTAGTGGTATAGATCGGTCACCATATCATGTTGATCATTTTCCTTCAAACGTTCCCAAAAGATCTTCATGAATTCATAATTCATGTTCAAAATATCATTAATTTTGCACATCCACCATTTTAAATATTTCACTTTAATTAAAAAAACATTCATGTCGCAAAAATCTCACTGACTTCGTTTATTCCATATCGTTGTTTCTAAAAATTATAATTATAACTTCTAGAATTTAAATATTATTTTTACATTTTATAAATTATAATTTCTAGAATTTAAAATTTATTTGTATTTTCGATTAAAATTAAATATTGTTTTATTGAAAATTAAATAAACTTATTGTAGGTTTACCACCGGAATTCCATAGGTGGTTTTAAAAAGAATTCGCCATAATTGACGTGTTTATTTTTTAACAATATTACATATTGTTTTTTTTTCTAAATTTTTTGTTTCCCGCCTCTCTCTCTCTTCATAAATAATACTGATTTCCATGACTATTTTTATAAAAAAATTTCTCTTAAAAAATAGGTTTGTTCATAAACTATTTTTAGAAATTGAACATTTCTTTCATTCTTTTTATAAATCACTTTTAAAAAATAACTATATAACATTTCTAAAATTTATATTAAAAAACTATATAATATGTCATAAACATGTAATATGTAAATTTTTACTATTAAGTATATAATATTATATTTATTCAACCCGTGTAATACACGGGGTTTCTAAGCTAGTAATTAATATACAGGGGTTGAACCATCAAAACTAACTATTGCAACTTTTCATAAAGGACATGACAGTTGATGGTTATACAATATACTTGTGAAAACATCGACATAACACCATCAATAGTAACTATATGTTGCTAGTGATTAGCATCAACTTAGTTGCCGGTGGTCACACTTGTTGCTAAGCAGTTGCTACTCACCTACTCATGCACACTTACGAGTTGCTAGTTTGCAAATGAAGATGAGTTACAAGTGCTCATTATTTTCCAAGTCATTTTTCATTAATTAAGTAAATCCGAAACAACTTCATTTTTTTTTTCCAGCGAGATCCCACCAAGGGCGCTGCACCTTAGACCCGTCAGGGCGTGGCTCATAACTCTGCTAACAGAAATAAGAATAGTATCGATTCAGTGTACCCTCCACATCTCTAACTCAAATTAATGTATATTTTAATTGCATATTTGGTCTTAACTAAATCTAATTAAATAAAATGACATCGTTGACATTAAAATCACCAACATCTCTAGTATAAAAGTCATACCTAATTTAACAAATTCTATTTTGGTTTGCTAACTTTAAACTTATGTAGTTTAGACCACTTAGTTTTACTTTTGTTACTTGCTAGTGGTATTTGTCCGTTTAGCGTGTTCACTTTTAGGGCTTCCTTTTAGTGTGTTCACATTTAGGACTTCTTTTTGGACTTTTGAAGACCTAGATCGCATTTATACGAGTGGGCTTTTAGTTCATGTTTTTTTTATGCGAAATGCATAAAGTTATATTTCAAGTAGCAGGCCCTTTCTCGAACTAAAAGTTCGAGGCCATTATTCAAAAATCATACTATAAAAAACCCTTTCTCTTTTATCCGGCCTGAGATCGACAATAACATATTGTAACCAGGTAAACAAATCACATAATATAACCAATTATTTATTAACCATATCTCGATCATTTGAAATAGAATAGTTGGTCATGAGATTTGGAATTCAAAAAGGTTTAGGAGATGCCTACTCCATCTCCTCCACCTCTAAACTGCATCCGAACCCACCAAGTTAAAGCACAAATTTACTGTAAAATATATTACGATTTAACAATTGAAATCATTAATCACAACCTATACTCGAGACACAACAGAGTGACTCTTTTCTTTATTTAATCGACAAACGAATACAATTAAGAGATACAAAAAACTGAAACTACTACCGGGTTTATAGAGTACACAAAACAAAAACAGATTTAAATCCTTAAACCTATTTAAACTGAAATAGAAAAGATAATAAGATAAATACAAATACTACTTTATCGTGAACAACAAGTTGCGAACCCAGTTAACAAATTACAAAACCAGAAATCATAAAGAAATCCCAAATTGCAAAACCAGTGAACCAACCGATTGTGAATCAGTGAAACACAACTCCAAATTGAAAATAGGCCTCTACATTCATCCATCGTCAATCATCCGACAACCAATCGATTGAATGTCAGAAACAAAAAAATTGGGCCGATTGAATGTTCAGAAACAACAAAAGCAAGAAAGCAACTCGATTGACGAGGACCAATCGATTGTATTTGTAAACGATTGATGATTCAACCCTAATTATCACCCTAAATCCCCAATTCCTAAATTAGCGGCAACCTAAATCTTAAAACCTACGCTCTCACAGATGACAGATCCCAGATCAGGCTTAATTCCTAAAGCCCAAAACAATTTTTCAGCCCAAATTTACACATGCAATCTTTTTCTTAAATTGAAGGCTCTATTTTTTAGATGACCCGTCCTAGCTTGGCCAAAGTTTTCTATTGGGCCGGCCCTGATTAGGGTACTAATGGACCTTAATGGCTTTAACAAATGAGTGACAATCACCTTATTTTTATCTAAATTCAATCCAAAATATCTTAAGTGGTAAAACATAACCCTAAGTACCCTATTTCTTTTTGTTTATTTTCTAAATTAAAACTTATATTTAAAACTAATTTCATAAATTTTAAAAAAAAATTACATAACAATAAATAAAAAATACAAAAATAAATAAATAAAAAATACGTAAAAATAACGGCTACTTCCACAACTCTTTCACGGGTACTTATACCCAAAACCCATATCTATAAAGGGTACCTGCAAGCCTTGGGACGGTGTACCCGTGATACCCGAAGGGTGCCCCTTGTACCCAGACATATTTATTGTACTGTTTGTTATATTTAGGGGTGTTCAAAAAAATCTGTCACACCCCGGAGTTTTTCACCTGGGCGTGTAACCATTAGTTGATACCTGTTTATTATTTTTATAGCATCAGAGTTATAAATCAAAGCAGAATTTCGATCAAGAGTTTTAATAGCTCAAATAATTTCATTTTATGTTAACAAGGAAACACCCTGATTGTTTACAAAACATTATTACAAAACCAAAGTTTTATACAATTCACTTTAGTTGATGTCTAAGGTGTACGTTTCTTATATCACATCATGACTTTCCTTGCCAAGGATCCACCGTACTTTCGACTTATTTATGCAAACATAATTACCCTTGAATACTTGTAATACTTTTGAAAATCATTTATCAGCATGAACTGGTAAATACACATATGCTTTTACAATCTGACATGACTTAATAAATAAAAAACTTACGCATATTTATCTAGCTATTTCAACCCGACGGTATAACCACCGGCCACACCGGGTACGTCCTCGGGTAACACTTGTTTTATGTTAGCCACAACCTTACGCACCAATGGTTGTATTATTTCATTCAGTCAGACCATAAATAAATCAGTTATGGTTTCGAAAGCATTTTAAAAATATAAAATGTATTCACCTAAGAAGAGTCTTGACTCAAATGATATCTAAATAGTATCTCTATCGAAGCATCACCTCCACTTAGCTTCCTAGCTTCGGGTTCCTCGAAAGGAAGTTCTCCTAGCTTCTCGGGATGTTTCTTGTTTAAACATATTAGTGCGGAGCTTAACGGAAAAGTGCGTTCGTATTAGCGGGTTTTTTGGTAAAAATATGTAATATTATATTGATACTCTTATAAAAAAAAGTAAAAAATAATAATTATTATTATATAATAGGCTAAAATTGGTTTCATTAGTAGTTTTCTTGGTTTTCGCCTAACTATGTGGTTTTTTTCATGAACCCTCCCCTATACCAATATGGCATTTAACTTTATGTAATATTTAAATACTTTTTTTTAAATTTGTTATCATGATATTATCCGATTTTTAAATACGGTTCACCCATTAAACATGTAGTGTTAGTTCGATAAGTAGTCCCGTTTTCAAAACATGGGCTATGACTCAAGCATGCCAAATATATTTGACATTACAAATCAAACTAGGACTCCATGAGAAAATTGATGGCATTTAGTTTGGATCATGAGAGAGTGAGTGGTTTAATCATAAACCACTAGTCTAGATACAAAAAAAAGAGGGTTATTGCATTAAGTTCATATTTCGTTTAGAATACAACATATATAGCATCATCATGTTCAGATTGCTCTAAGTGATCTAATATAGTTCTTGAGAAAGGCGTGGAGTGATGGTAACTTCCACTGGTTTCACCTTGGGCAAAGCAAGTCCTGAGCCTTCACTCATATCCACAGGCTTCCCCATTGATGTTGACAAGTCTAACCCTTGAAGTAACCGAGCAAGTGTCAAGTGAATCACATGCGAGGCATACGTGGCAGCAGGGCACATCCTCCTTCCAGTGCTGAAGGGAATGTATTCAAAGTTCTGACCCTGATAATTTATTTTTGAGTGCTCCTCAAGAAACCTCTCTGGTCGGAACTCATGAGGATCCGACCAGACTTGTGGGTCCCGATGTAGCTTCCATATATTCACAATCAGACGAGTCCCTTTGGTGACATGGTAGCCCCCAACATTGCAGTCCTCGATGGCCTCATGAGGTGCTGCCAAGGGGCCTGGTGGGTACATTCTGAGTGTTTCTTTCACTATGGCTTGTAGATACACAAGGTTTTTCATATCTGATTCTTCAACCCATTTCTCTCTTCCTACATGAATGTCAATCTCTTTCTGGGCTGCTTTTAGGATGTGACGGTGGTTCAGTAATAAAGAGAGTGCCCATGTCATTGTGAAACCAGTGCTTCCGGTACCAGCCCATATGAGAAGCTATGAAAATTACATTTTTTAAAGAATGAATTTTATACACACTATAATGGGTGATTTTAACAAAAAAAATATGCATAAATAAATAAAAGCAAGCACCGTATTCTAGCCCTTCCATGGGTGATGCACGGATTTGGTTCAGGCCCAAGATTCTCACTCACAAAATCCACACATAAATTTACGTATATAAGTGTTTGTTGCAGAACTCTTGCATTTTGTTCATTAACCAATGTAGCCTATTTATAGGCAACGAACAAACAGAGGAAACAAAACACTGCACCTACTAATATCTATTCAAATGGAAATCTCCTAAAGAACCGGACAAAACAAACAATGAAAAAAACATGTGACTAAATACGTTTTTTATCAACAATTTCCTGTTTGACCCGTATCCAATATCTTGTAACCCATGACCAGTCTGACCCGATCAAGATAATTCCCAACACTTGCGTTAATTTTCTTGTGATTAATAATATTTTCAGAACCGTACCGGATAATGAACCGGACGCCTTATACATTCACTGGTTGGATCGGTTGGACCGGATTCAAGAATCGGATGATGTCATAAATTACATAAATATTCAAATAAAATATTTAAGCAAACATAATCCAAATTCAAACAAAATACCCATGTTTAAACCAACTTAATCCAAATTTGAACAAAATACCCATGTTTAAACAAAATAACCCCTTTTTAGGTGTTAAAAGTAAAAACTTAAAACATAAAAGAGGTTTGAACTTCTTATTTTTAATACCTTGTTTAAATTGAAAAAAATAATAATAAAATAGCAATTTAGTAATCCAGTCCGACCCCTGGTTCACAGTCAGCGGTTCAACCGCCTTGCTTGCAAAAACCGGCTGGTCTTGGGGAAAACGAGTTAAATACACGTAATCGGACCTCATTTGTCACCATTCCCGGTCCGGTCCGGTCCGGTTTCCAAAACATTGAAGGTTTCTACTTATTAATAAAAGAAAAACTACCATTACCGAACCATTATCGGCCGAATTCGCTTTGTACCAAATGGTTAGAAAAGAATGACTTTTTCGATTTTTAGGGGTTAGGAAAACCATTTTGATTTGCAGGTGAATTTAAATTTTATTTGGTTTTTGGCATCCCCTAAGAGCATTCATATCGACTTCTCCATCTCTAAATTATAAATAAAATATGAAAAACCATGTAATTTTATGTTCACATCTGTTATATTCAACACTAGATAACAAGCGATCAACAATCAAACGATTGAATCTTTATTATGAATCGAAATCAACAATTACAAAAGAAAATTGAAGCGTGAGTACACGAATTCAACAGAATGAGATCATCCCCAAAACTATACCTAACTATAGTTATATATCAGACGATAAACAAGCTGCTTAACAAACTAAGTACAAGATTACCCATGAACTTTCAACTAAAGTCATATTCAGCCCCTCAAGTCTAATGTTTACAGAAAATACCAATTAGACCCTGTACTTCTACAAATGACTTAATAAGCCTTTTACTTCCATTGACTTTCCATATAACAACATCAGTTCCTCTATCCCCATCTCTATCTTTTATATTTTCAGAGCAAACTATAACCACATTTTATATTTAGGAGGTCATCATTTACCCTTACCAATCCTCTATTCAGCCCCTCAAGCCGGCCCGTAATCATCAGCCAAATTACCTAGTATTCTCGCGATTGGAGCTTTACCGCGTAGAAGATGAAGGTGGCCTACAAAAGGTAATGCACCCGATGGTTCTGGAGCTACTAGTTTAATACTTTTTTCATGTGTTCTTCTGATGCTTATTTTGTAAGCATAGATTATAACAGAAAGGAAAAGCCCTAAAAATGTAAGGAATTGAAGAAAATATTCCATACTGATGTAACTCTGTTTTGTTACTTTTCCAACATAACTAACATTTGATTTATATTTATAGCCAATAGCCTCTAGATGAAAACATATATATCTGGTTAATTGGTGACAATGATGGATCTTGTAGCTTCAGATTTCAATTTTTTTATCGGTCTCTAGCATAGCATACAATTAAGTTAACACCCGAAACACGACACGAAAAAATACAGGTTTTGGGTCGGCTGTTATGACCCGTTTAAAAAGTGGGTTAACCCGAACACGACCCGCTTAATCCATGGGTTGACCTGTTAACCCATTTAAGGTATTTTTTTAAATTAGTACTTGTATTTTAGTGATGAAAAGTGTTAATTTTTGAAGTTAAGCACTTTGATTTTTAATTTTTCCTCTAAGTATTAACTTTTAAATGTGAAACTAATTTTCTCTTTTGAATTATTTCAACTCTTCACTTTCATTTTACTAGTTTTAGCTACCAATTATCTAATTTTTTCAATCGTTTCTTTTAATCCCGAGCTAAATGTTTAAACCCAAGTTTGCTCAATGAAAGACACTACAACAATATCACCCTATACCGACGACTTTTTTAGACCCTATAGCGACGACTTGTCGTCGGGACACCTTATAAATCACACGTCTTGTACTTCATGTGTTTGATGTGATTTTCGAATCCAAAATCCTCTATAAGTCTATAACAGTATGTTTGATGAAAGAAAAAAAAAACAAGGAATGTTTCACGTGTACCTGGGGCCAGTAGCATGGTACTATTCAAACCAACTTGTGGTTCGTAGGAAATCATTCATGACGTCCACGTGAAAGGAATCTTTCTATGAAGATTGGATTGGGCACCATAGTTTTCTATTCATTAAAAAACAAAAATTTAGTTAATTCAAACCAACTTGTGGTTCGTAGGAAATCATTCATGACGTCCACGTGAAAGGAATCTTTCTATGAAGATTGGATTGGGCACCATAGTTTTCTATTCATTAAAAAACAAAAATTTAGTTAATTATTAAAAAAATTAATACGCACGTGAAACCACAATGAAACCATTACAGATGGTGATAGCCTTACCAATCCTAGTACCATTCACACTACGAGTGGCTTTTTTTATATATAAAAATACTTGTGTTTCGCGACGGGTGTCAGATCATCTACAAAAAAATTCATACCAGAACATTTACAAAAAAAAACGTCACTCGATATGGTTTATGATACAAAAAACAGGATTTTGAATACAAATCGGTTTTCAAATAAAATGATATTGAAATGTTGACAAAAAAAGCCAACCCATATGTGAATTTCAAACTATAACCTTTAAACGTGACGATAAAAGAAATCACTTCATAAAGAAATATCATTTTATAAAAAAATAAAAATAGGAGTAATGGAAGAAAGGATAGTGTCAAAACCAGGCATATGAACTGAAAAAGAGAGTAGAGAAAACAAACCAGAACGGCGGCGTAAAGAAGAGAGTCGGAAGCATCCATGCAGTAGGAGCTTGGTCGTTATCAGTCTAGGTTATCAAAAACTAAAAAAAGTTTGTCACCCTCCTCTAGATCAATGCTAGGTCACATCCATCAAAGTGAAAAACCTTCCTTTTGCTGATGCTCTAAATCCATTTTCATTACAACTACTACATACTTGGCTCTAGCAATACCAAAAAAACATGGTATTTTAGGTTGCAAATAGCCTTTTACTGCCGACTTGCGACCGAAAATGTGATAGTAGAAACCTCTCAATTGGTGACCGAAATTTAATTTACTTTGAATTTATTTATTTTCACATTATCGTGACCGTTTTGCGAGCATAATTTATTTTAATTTTATTTTTTTTCTCTAATTTTAGCGACTAATTTGGGACCCTAATTTATTTTAAACTTTGCAGCCCTTTTTGTGGCTGATTTGCAAGCAGAGTTTTGCGACCTAAATTGTCTAAATTTTAAATTTATATATTTTTCAAACTTTTGGGACCGATTTGCGACTGTTTCTTTGTGACAGTTTTGCGACAAGAAATTTGATATGAGAGCAAATATTTCTTTTATTTTAAATTTATTTATTTTACAAACTTTTGCAATCGTTTTATGACCGAAACTTTGGAGTCGGAAGTTTTGCGACAAGAAATTTGAGACTGCTATGAGAACAAATAATTCTTTTATTTTAAATTTATTTATTTTACAAACTTTTGCAATCGTTTTACGACCGAAACTTTGGAGTCGGAAGTTTTGCGACTGCTTTACGACTGTTTCGATTTTGATCACTATTGTGACTTTTCTAATTCGGTCGGAAAACGGTATTTTTACAACCGTTTTTTTTGTCGCAAATGTCCAGTTTCTAGTATTGAGATATTACGGTGTCAACAAACCATGCTCAAGAATACAGGTCTTCTTTACATTATCATGACACTTGGATAGCTGATAATAACCATAGTCACATGGAACGCGGTACGTTCCGGTACGCGGAACGAAAACTGGTACGCGGTACGTGTATTTCTAAAATTCGGTACGAGGGGGGTAGGTTCATTCGGTACGCCAATCCGGTACGTGGTACGGTGTACCATATAGTCCGGTACATTGTATCATATACAAAACATTTTAAAAAAAGATTTTTTCATAAAATTTCAAATAAAAATGACACATTTCATAATGTTGAACAGAAAATTCATAAAACTAATCTAGCCTATGTCTTTTTGCGTTTGTGTCGTCATTGTCTTCTCCTTCTAGATTTTCCCATTGCATATCTTCATACCCGGTACTAGGCCCTTCCAAGTAATCATTTTCTGGATTCATATCCCATTTTTTGGTTGGCCCGGTGTTGTAACTTTCTGAGAAACGAGATTGGAGTCTGATGTTGGAATGAATAAAGACTAATTTGTCAGCCCGCTTAGAATTTAAACGATTTCTCTTTACACTATGTATATAGGAGTAAGTGCTCCAGTTTCGTTCCGCTGATGAGCTGCTGATAGGTTGTTAAAGAACCTTCTTAGCAACTTCAGCCAACTCTGGTGTTTCTGATCCATAGTTGGACCACCAATCAATCGCGTCCATGGTGACTGCATCCACTTGAGCCGCTTCCATCGAATAAAGTCCCTTCTTCATATGAAATGTTGCAAATTGCTCTCTCAACATTCGTTCTTCTTCAGGACTTTCAGCTATTCTTTTGAAAGCTTCCATAACCCCGAGCACCACTTCTTTGTCGTGATTTGGAGCTTTCCTAGGAATTCCACCCGGTGCTTTGTAACCTGCTGGTGCTTTGTTGACTGCACTAATCATCTCTAAAAATTGAGGATTACGCAAGACATTGAATGGAATGCCATTCGCACATAATCCTCTCATAATCTTCAAATCTACTTGGTTTCTCTCCATGACACCAAAAGATTGTTCAATCTGTTTTTTAGAAGAGGAAGAAGACTTTTGTTTTGTGATACTAATTACTGAATTTTTTAAAGACCTGGATACACCTACCTGTTCTGCATCCTTTACTTTCTTCAATAGACTTTCATATTTGTCACGATTTTGGAGTAGAGCGGGACAACGTTTGATTTCAGCTTTCTTCCCCGCAGGAGCACCAAAAAAATGAACATGAATACGCGTGTAAGAGCTAGTAAACTGCTACTTGCAATGCTTGCAAACCCACACTTTTGAACCCCCAACATTCTTGCTACTCCCAATACTTACAAATTCTACTTCCTTCATCAACGGTTTGTCATCATTGGGCTTGTTATGAACTTCCGAAGAGGTCTCTGTGTTTTCTGTTGATTCAATGTCTTCAATTTCATTGTCACTCACATAAATATGCTCTTCAGAATGTTGAGATTGAGAATCTGCCCCTGTTCTTGTTCTCTTACCATAAGCCATTGCTAATTCCTTGTTTTTTTGTAATTACTTGAAGAATTTTCTGTAATGTGTATGCTTAAGGGAAAGAATTTCGTGTATTTATAGAGTATAAACCCATTGATTAAGAAAACTAGCCGTTTATCTCTTGAAATACCCTAGAAAATTAATTTTGTTTAAAAAAGAGGTTGAATGGATGTTGGAATTCCGGTACATGTACCAAAGGGGTCGGATTCGCGTACCAAAGGGAGCAGGTTCGTGTACCAAAAGGATCCGGATCGTGAATCTGTCGAAGAAGGTTCGAAATCCTGTTCAATCGGGAACGCTTGATTTTTCCGATCCGGATCGCGTACCACAGGCGATCGGTACGCCTCTGTACCCGATTCCGGTACGCGCGATCTGGATCGCGGTTCGTGGCATGTTGAGCGTTTCCTGTGACTATGATAATAACATCTAACTTATTGAATTGAAGGTTTTGAATCTTAGCTTTATGATTGAAAAAATAAATCCGGTTATTTCTAGAAAAAAATTACATTAGTTTTAATAATTATTTAAAAAAAAACATAATAGTTTTATAAAAACTCATTAATAACAACACTAAATTCAAAATGATTTTTTTTTTCGAATGGCAAATTCAAAATGATTTAGTTTCTAGAAATGTATAGTGTTGTCTTTAATAAAATAAAATAATAATATCTAAAAAATATCGTGTACGTCATGACGTCGCGCCCATAGTTGTCACTCGCCAATTGATCTTGACTATAAATATAAATCGAGTATTGGTCATGTTAACAAAATAAAACCATATACGAATATGGAATTCTTTCCACAATTTATACCCTTTTTAGGCTTCTTGCTTTCTTTTATAATCTTCCGTTACAAAACAACCAACAAAAGAAAACGCATCAAACTAGCACCCCCAGAACCATCAGGGGCATTGCCATTTGTGGGTCACCTTCACCATCTTCATGGTCAGGAGCCAGTAGCAAGGATACTAGGAAAAATGGCCGATGACCACAGCTCCATTTTCTCGCTAAGGCTCGGTAGTCAACGAGCCATGGTTGTGAGCAGCTGGCAAATGGTCAAGGAGTGCTTGTCCACCAATGACAGAAATTTTGCAACTAGGCCCAATATGGCAGTGAGCCGGTACATGGGCTATAACAGTGCGGTTTTTGCACTCGCGCCATATGGACCATACTGGCGAGAGATAAGAAAGCTTGTCGTTTTAGAGCTTTTAACTAGCCAACGGATCAAAAAGCACAAGGATGTCCGTACCTCAGAAGTGAAATACTTTATCGACGAGCTTTACTTGTTGATGCTAAAGAATGGGGACGGAAAAATGGTAGCGAATATGACCAAGTGGTTCGAGCATGTGACGTTTAATATTATTGTACGAATGTTAGCCGGAAAAAGGTTTTCCAGTGATTGTAGTGATGGAGGTAACAATGAGGATTTACAAGTGAAAGAAGCTATAAAGAAAGGGTTGTATCTTAGTGGCGTTTTTGTTGTGTCTGATGTTATTCCTAGCCTGGAATAGATGGACATTGGAGGGCATGTGAAAGCTATGAAGCAAGCGGCTAAAGAGCTTGATATTGTACTTGGAAAGTGGGTTGATGAACATGTTGAGAAGAGAAAAGAGTGTGATGGCGATAAAGATGTAGATTTCATGGATGTGATGCTGTCGACCCTTTCGAAAGATGCCGAATTGTTTGGACACGGGCGTGATACCATCATCAAGGCAACAACATTGGTTCGTGTTACCTGCTAGCAATCACTCCTTTCTAACTTTTAATACACCCGCTGTTTTTGGATTTCTAGGTGGTCTAGAGAAAACATAACAGTTTCTAGGAGGCTTTTGAAAGTGTTTTGGTTTTTAGGGAATGTGACACGTGGCAAGCGATCTCAAACATTTCTTGTTAGATTTTTTTAGAGTTTAGCAAACTCCCTAGAAACCAAAACACTTTCAAAAGAATCCTAGAAACTATTATGTTTTCTCCAGACCACCTAGAAATCCAAATAATTCGGCACTGTTATGATATATAGTAATCTTATCATATACATATTATTTTTATAGATTCTCATCTTGACGGGCTCAGAAAGCACAGCGGAGACACTAACATGGGCGCTCGCATTGTTACTGAACCACCCTCACATCCTAAAGGCTTCCCAGGAGGAGCTTGACATCCATGTAGGAAGAAAGAAATGGGTGGAAGAATCAGATATCAGAAACCTTGTGTATCTACAAGCCATAGTGAAAGAAACACTCAGAATGTACCCACCAGGTCCCTTAGCAGGACCTCATCAGGCCATCGAGGACTGCGATATAGGGGGATATCATACTGCCAAAGGGACTCGTTTAATAGTGAACATATGGAAGCTACATCATGATCCACAAGTGTGGTCGGATCCAGATGAGTTTAGACCTGAGAGGTTTCTTAAGGAACACTCAAACATAAGTTATCAGGGTCAGAATTTTGAATACATTCCGTTCAGTTCTGGAAGGAGAATGTGTCCTGCAAGTTCTTTTGCTTTGGAAGTGATTCACTTGACGCTTGCTCGGTTACTTCAGGGGTTTGACTTGTCAACACCAATGGGGAAACCTGTGGATATGAGTGAGGGGTTAGGAATCGCCTTGCCTAAGGTGAAACCACTTGAAGTGATCATCACTCCAAGGCTTTCTCAAGAGCTCTATTAAAACCGTATATTTGTTACTTCTGTTATGATTATGTTCCTAATGTATAATTGTTGAAAGTTATATTTCAAAGCTATGTGTGTATGTAAGCACCTTGCAACGGGTCTTTAGTTATCTGTTCAATTTGCAATTTACTCAGTTATCTACAAATTTATATATGTTCACATTGAAACCTGTTTGTTTGCAATACATTAACATATTTCATATTTCATTCCTCCACTCATCACTAATCTGCCCCTCGTATAAACCAATATTGTTTGTTTTGTAAAACTTCCTAGGAGGTCACCCATCATGGATTGCTACCACTAAATTACACTTAACTTTAGATTTCTCCTCTCATCTACATCCAATATGCCCATAGCACGCTAATGATATTTATGCGAGACGTTCCTTATGGCCTTGTACCTCTCTTGTGGACAAACGAAGAAAACAATATGGAGTTGTCTAAGATTTCACAGTTAACGTCAAACTTCTTCTTCACATAGTTTCATCCTATTCCCAATTCACTCTTTGTGAATTTCAAAAGTATTGCATAACATTGAATACCCATGTCACATCGAAGAAAGAATATATGCACATATGGGAGAACGAACGAACTATATATTTTTGAGTCCGTAATCGGTATAAACAAGAACACAAGAATATGGTGAATAACTCTCAGAAAAATAGCTCAAAAACTGAATTACAATGTCTAAACCATGACTTAGTTTATATGGACTAACCTTATCTTGGTTAGCAATACATTATCATATCAATTACAATGTAATTAGGAAACTAAACCAATTCAACCAAGTTATCAATATTGGTCCCCTACCCAACCGACATGTCGGGTTGCACCCAGAAATTACCGTCAATATTCACCCACTAATTTTTGAACCGTATTAGAGAGGTCTTCGACATTAAGTAGTTCCCACATTTCCTTGAACTTGACCGTTAAGAGAGTTTTAGTCATGTATCAGCTCTTTGTTGATCTCCTAAAACATGCTCAATTTTTACTTGATTCCTTTCTCCACATTCCTGAATAAAGTGAGAACGGGTATTGATATGTTTGCTTTTCCCATGAAAAACGGGATTTTCCATCAATGCAATAGCGGACTTGTTGACAACTTGTACTCCGAACCACATAAGTTCTTCTCTGATTAACTCGCTTAGAGCATTCATAACTCGTTTGATATAATTATGTGAGTGAGTTTTGTATATTTTAAGGAGTGGTTTAAAGTGGTTGTGAGTGGAGGAGAGAGAAAAGATATAAGGTTTTTATAAATATAAGGATAAAAGTAGTGGTTTTTAGTATAATTATAAGGATAAAGATAAAGAGAGAGAAAAGTAGAGATAAAAGGTAGAAAAAGTAGTGTTTTTTAGTGTAATTATAAGGATAAAGATACGGAATATAAAGAACGGGCTAGGAATGCTCTTAGTAAGCCTCTTAGCTACAAAGCTTGGCAAGCGGCTACCGTGGCGGCCATAAACATGGCCTCACATGATGATAATGTTACAATAGTTTGCTCTTGACTTCACCACGTAATCCACGAACTACCGACATAGAAAACATGGATCGTTATGGTTCGACCATCACATTTATCCACGTTATGGCTATAATCGCTACTACCAACTAGCGATTGATTGAAACAATATGGCCACAACCATATTGTTCTTCTTGGCTTCGACGGAGCTACCCAATTACACGGCATCCCAAACCTCGTGAACGTTAAAAGATTGCTTTTATCTGTATGGCATATGGTACAGTGTGTACATGGCAGAGAACATCACGCACTGAAGAGATGTTGTATTTTTCTTCTTAACCTAACCTGTAACGATGTTTTGGTTAGTCGGATGTTCAACCATTGATCGGCTTCGGTTCGTGCAACTGTAGGTGGCCAGTGTTACGGGGGTTTGATCCGGTCCTTCGGATCAATCAGGATCGAACACGATGCTTTGTTATATCAAACGACGGCTCATTTGTTAACAATCATACATGTAATACATATTTCCCCTCGTTTTGGATATTTTTAGTTGCAAATAAACAATTATTTTGTGTTTTATTTGAATATCGCAGTTTCTGATGGGAACTTGGTGATTTTTTATGAAAGACTCAAGTTTTGGAAAAATTCTCAAAGAAAAAGTTTTTGATATGGTTGTGTCCAACATGGACACGATTGGACACAGTCGTGTCAGCCAAATGTTGTCGAGACAATGCTAGGATTGCAGGTCAGATAGTCCACTCGGCCGTGTAAATATGGGACACAACCGTTTTCGGCCCTAGAAGGGGGTTTTATATCCAATTTTCCCCCATTTGCAAAGGATTCGACTTTTTGATACAATCCTTAGTTCTCCCAGCCCTCTTAGGCGATTTTGAGCAAAATTTGGAAAATTGAAGATCAAGCATTTTCAAAAAGATTCTAACATCACACAACCACTTCTCATTTTCTTGATTTGATAGTATGTTTTCATCCATGTTCTTGAGTTTGAATGTGGTTTTGTAAACCTTATAGGCTAAACATCTGTTATCACTTGGATTAGATGAAACTTAGCATTCTTTAACAACTTGTACACAACTCTTGATGTTGATTATGTCAATTTTATGATGAAGGTTAATTATTTTTCAATGAATTGTTGTGTTTATTATAGTTTGATGATATATTTAACCTTATGGGTGTTTTTGTCACACTCCACCTAGGTGGGTCGCACTGACCGATTGATAACAAAGCATGCACTGCGGAAGTTAAAATACTACTTTACTAACCTTGTAAATATAAAAGGGTTATAAAGTTTAACAAGATAATTCTAGTACAATTTTTTCTCAACAATAGAAGCTGAATAAGTTTGTTCCAATAACCAAAGCTTCTTAACTTTCCAAGCTACTACCCATCTCAACCAACAGTCTCTATGCTCCTCGAGCGTTTATCTATAATGTATACTTAAAATAAAACTCCAGCATAAAGCTAGTGAGCTCGTAACCGTGCAAGTTTGACCAAAGTTTGACCAAGTTTGACTAAGTTTGACCAAGTTTGACCCGATGACCCGTTGGTGACCCGTTTAGTGATTAAATGTTTGTTCAGTATAACACTTCTATATTATACACAATGATCATGCTGTAGCACTTACAACAAATCCTATTTGTTCTAACAAGATAGCAAGTTTCCATAAATAGCAGGTTTCCATAAATAGTAGGTTTCCATAAATAGTAGGTTTCCATAAATAGCATGTTTCTATAAATAGAAAGTTTCCAAAAATAGCAAGTTTCTATAAATAGAAAGTTTGTTCAGGATTCGTGTTTCTTGAAATTACCATTGTTATTATGCTTGTAAGGTTACTATAACATGTTCTTGATCATCATATCACATAGCAGTTGCATAGAACTTAACATGTATGTCATATTTCCAAGTAAAGTTTCCATCTTTAGTAACCTATGCGAGATATGCACGATTTCAAGAATCCAACACATTGCAACATGTTATTATATCCTAACTAACATGTACTAATCATTAAACCATATCATGTATGTCTAAATAGCAAATTATAACCACTTTTAACAATTAAAGTTTCCTTATTTGGAAAGTTCGCAAAACCGATCTAGGTATTCAAAATCTGATTTCACAAATCATGTAAACATGCATCAAGTAACACGTAACCATCATCACATCATCCTAATCATGTCTAGCATGCAAGATAGAAATCATAAAAAGTTTCCTCTTTTAGTAAATCGCCCATTACACGCTTTATTCATACAATTAGCACGTCAAATCAATCCTAGATCTTTCAACTAGTACAATTACAACTATATTAATCATAATCCACGTCTAGCATGCGATTCCTACACATCACATAATCAACCATATTCAATTTTCACATCATATGCCAACTAGGGTTTCATATACGTTCATAAAATCATCAATACAATACAACAATATCAAACAATTAACTAATTTATTATCATATTTCAAAATAATCATTTTGGATAATCTAGGGTTTTGATCCCAAAAATAATATTGAAAAAGTGACGGAATCAGATGAAACGACTTACGTAGAGATGTTAGAAACGCCTAGACTAGCACGTATCCACTTTCGGATTCACGATCGAAGATCAAACGAGGGTGTTTGGGTGCCTTGGAGCTCTCAGTCGAAGGAGAAGAGAGGGGGGGTCGACGGCTCCAACAAAAAGGGATTAGGGTTTATCTTTTTTTTTTATATTATATATATCCTTAATTGTGTTTATGGGTTTTTAAGTTGGGCTTCAAGTTTAAATAAAGCCCATAAGCTCTAATTAATTAACTAACACTTAATTATTATATAATGATTTCGATTTTTATTTTTATAAAAACTCTAATGTTTATAAAAATGCTAAGTACGATTAATACACGATAAGCACGTACGATAACCATAGTATTCACATAATTCACGTAAATTCACGTAATCACATATAAATCATAAAAACTCATAATTTATATTAAATATAAATTATTAAATGTTCGTAATGTTAATTTCGATTAATCACCAACGTTCTGGGTTAGACTCGAGTGCGATCCGATGTGTGCGAACTAAGTGACACATTTAATTAATCCTAATTAAATGCAATGTATGTGTGACTAACTGAGATAACTGAGTTTGTAATGAAAAATGTTTGAACTAACGAGGTTTGAGTTAACGGAGTTAACCGGAAAATGCCGGATGTCACATCATCCCCTTATTGAAAGAATTTTCGTCCCGAAAATTAAACGAAGTCCGTAACGTCTTCCGTGTTTGCCGTTGACTGTTTGAAGAGATGAGGATACTTTTTCATCATTTGATCCTCTCGTTCCCACGTGAACTCCGGTCCACGCTTCGAGTTCCAGCGAACTCTGACAATAGGTATCTTACTGCGCTTGAGCGTTTTGACCTCTCGGTCCATGATCTCAACTGGTTCTTCGATGAAACGTAGCTGTTCATCAATTTCCAACTCCTCGAGTGGAAATACAAGTGTCTCATCTGACAGGCACTTCTTTAGGTTTGAGACATGAAATACGTTATGCACTCCATTGAGTGTATCTGGTAGGTTTAGTTGATATGCTACTGGACCGATCCTTTTCTCTATCTCGAATGGTCCAACGTAACGCGGGTTTAACTTTCCTCGTTTTCCAAAACGAATCACACCTTTCCAAGGTGAAACCTTTAATAACACTTTGTCGCCCACTTGAAATTCTAGTGGTTTTCTGCGCTTGTCTGCATAACTCTTTTGACTGTCACGAGATGCCGCCATACGGTTTCTGATTTGAACGATTTTCTCTGAGGTTTCATGCACAAGTTCAGGACCCGTAAGTTGGCTATCTCTAACTTCAGCCCAACAAAGTGGTGATCGACACTTTCTCCCGTACAAAGCCTTGAACGGTGCTGCTTTGATGCTCGTATGATAGCTATTATTGTAAGAGAATTCCACTAAAGGCAAGTGAGTCTCCCAACTGTTTTCGAAATCGATCACACAAGCCCTTAACATGTCTTCTAAGGTTTGTATAGTACGTTCACTCTGGCCATCGGTTTGAGGATGGTACGCTGTGCTCATGTCCAGGCACGTGCCTAGAGCTTTCTGTAATGATTGCCAGAAACGTGAGGTGAATCGGGCATCTCTATCGGAAATGATGGAGATTGGCACTCCATGTCGGGATACTACTTCTTTAAGATAGAGGCGAGTTAACTTTTCCATTTTATCGGTCTCTTTGATAGCAAGGAAATGAGCGGATTTGGTTAGGCGATCCACTATCACCCAGATTGTGTCACATCCAGTAGGGGTTCGGGGTAATTTGGTTATGAAATCCATGGAAATCTGTTCCCATTTCCACATTGGTATTTCCGGTTGTTGGAGTAATCCGGATGGCTTTTGGTACTCCACCTTGACCTTGGAACAAGTCAGACACTTGCTCACGTAGGTGGCTATGTCGGCTTTCATGTTCGGCCACCAATACAAAACTTTTAGATCGTGATACATCTTGTCGGATCCCGGATGGATAGAGTATCGGGATTTGTGAGCTTCATCCATGACTAGATCTCTTAGGTTTCCATATACTGGTATCCATATTCGTTCCGCGAAGTAGCGAATACCATCTGCTTTAACCTCAAGTTGTTTCTCCATACCACGAGTGGATTCTAATGACAAGTTCTCCTCTTTTAAGGCTTCGAGTTGAGCATTGCGGATTTGTTCGGGTAATCCTGTATGAATAGTGAGTTGTAATGCTCTAACCCGTCGGGATTTGGTTTCTTTTCTTCTTAGGGCATCGGCCACTACATTAGCTTTGCCCGGATGGTACTTGATTGCACAATCATAGTCGTTTAAGAGCTCGATCCAACGACGTTGACGCGTGTTCAACTCTTTCTGCTCAAAAATATGCTAAAGACTCTTGTGATCGGTGTAGATGGTGCACTTGGTACCATACAAGTAATGTCTCCATATCTTGAGTGCAAACACCACGGTTCCTAACTCCAAATCGTGAGTCGTGTAGTTCTTTTCGTGGATTTTTAACTGTCGAGAAACGTATGCGATAACCTTGTCGCGTTGCATCAACACACAACCGAGACCTTGGATGGAGGCATCGCAATACACCACGAAGTCATCCGTTCCCTCTGGTAGAGATAAGATAGGTGCGCTACATAGTTTCTGCTTCAGTAGCTGGAATGCTGATTCTTGAGTCTCGCTCCAATTATAGGGTTTATCTTTTTGGGTTAAAGCGGTAAGAGGTTGGGCAATCTTTGAAAATCCTTCAATAAAACGACGGTAGTATCCGACCAATCCTAGGAATTGCCGAACTTCGGTCGGAGTTGATGGTGCTGCCCAATTCTTAATAGCTTCCACTTTGGCTGGATCGACATGTATTCCCTTCTCATTGATCACATGTCCTAAAAATTGAACCTCGCGAATCCAAAAATCGCATTTGGAAAACTTTGCGTACAATTGTTCCTATTTCAGTAGTTCAAGGATCAAACGTAGATGCTCCTCATGCTCTTCCTGACTCTTAGAGTATATGAGGATATCGTCAATAAAAACAATGACGAATTGATCCAGATAAGGTTTACACACACAGTTCATGAGGTCCATGAACACCGCGGGTGCGTTGGTTAATCCAAATGGCATGACCAAAAACTCGAAATGGCCTTACCGGGTTCTGAATGCAGTCTTGGATATATCCTCATCTCGAACTCTCAGCTGATGATATCCAGACCTTAAATCGATTTTTGAGTAGAAACTTGACCCTTGAAGTTGGTCGAATAAATCGTCAATACGGGGTAGTGGGTAGCGGTTCTTGACTGTTACTTTGTTTAACTCTCGGTAATCAATGCACATGCGGAAAGTTCCATCTTTCTTTTTGACAAATAGGACTGGAGCTCCCCATGGCGATGAGCTCGGTCGGATGAAACCTTTATCCAACAACTCTTGCAGTTGTGTAGATAGCTCTTGCAACTCACTTGGTGCCAGTCTATAAGGTGCTCGAGCAATAGGCGACCCGTTTAGCTCTTGCAACTCACTTGGTGACTAAGTTTGACCAAGTTTGACTAAGTTTGACCAAGTTTAACCCGACGACCCGTTGGTGACCCGTTTAGTGATTAAATGTTTGTTCAGTATAACACTTCTATATTATACACAATGATCATGCTGTAGCACTTACAACAAATCCTATTTGTTCTAACAAGATAGCAAGTTTCCATAAATAGCAGGTTTCCATAAATAGCAGGTTTCCATAAATAGCAGGTTTCTATAAATAGAAAGTTTCCAAAAATAGCAGGTTTCTATAAATAGAAAGTTTGTTCAGGATTCGTGTTTCTTGAAATTACCATTGTTATTATGCTTGTAAGGTTACTATAACATGTTCTTGATCATCATATCACATAGCAGTTGCATAAAACTTAACATGTATGTCATATTTCCAAGTAAAGTTTCCATCTTTAGTAACCTATGCGAGATATGCACAATTTCAAGAATCCAACACATTGCAACATGTTATTATATCCTAACTAACATGTACCAATCATTAAACCATATCATGTATGTCTAAATAGCAAGTTATAACCACTTTTAACAATTAAAGTTTCCTTATTTGGAAAGTTCGCAAAACCGATCTAGGTATTCAAAATCTGATTTCACAAATCATGTAAACATGCATCAAGTAACATGTAACCATCATCACATCATCCTAATCATGTCTAGCATGCAAGATAGAAATCATAAAAAGTTTCCTCTTTTAGTAAATCGCCCATTACACGCTTTATTCATACAATTAACACGTCAAATCAATCCTAGATCTTTCAACTAGTACAATTACAACTATATTAATCATAATCCACGTCTAGCATGCGATTCCTACACATCACATAATCAACCATATTCAATTTTCACATCATATGTCAACTAGGGTTTCATATACGTTCATAAAATCATCAATACAATACAACAATATCAAACAATTAACTAATTTATTATCATATTTCAAAATAATCATTTTGGATAATCTAGGGTTTTGATCCCAAAAATAATATTAAAAAAGTGACGGAATCAGATGAAACGACTTACGTAGAGATGTTAGAAACGCCTAGACTAGCACGTATCTACTTCCGGATTCACGATCGAAGATCAAACGAGGGTGTTTGGGTGCCTTGGAGCTCTCGGTCGAAGGAGAAGAGAGGAGGGGGTCGACGGCTCCAACAAAAAGGGATTAGGGTTTATCTTTTTTTTTATAAATTTATATATATCCTTAATTGTGTTTATGGGTTTTTAAGTTGGGCTTCAAGATTAAATAATGCCCATAAGCTCTAATTAATTAACTAACACTTAATTATTAATTAATGATTTCGATTTTTATTTTTATAAAAACTCTAATGTTTATAAAAATTCTAAGAACCATTAATACACGATAAGCACGTACGATAACCATAGTATTCACATAATTCACGTAAATTCACGTAATCACATATAAATCATAAAAACTCATAATTTATATTAAATATAAATTATTAAATGTTCGTAATGTTAATTTTGATTAATCACCAACGTTCCGGGTTAGACTCGAGTGCGATCCGATGTGTGCGAACTAAGTGACACATTTAATTAATCCTAATTAAATGCAATGTATGTGTGACTAACTGAGATAACTGAGTTTGTGACGAAAAATGTTTGAACTAACGAGGTTTGAGTTAACGGAGTTAACCTGAAAATGCCGGATGTCACAATCGGCCACTTCCCTACCCACCACCACCACAAAGTTGTGCACGACCTTCTTCTTTATCTCCTTCTACCTCCGCCGTCAACCACCACCACACCAACATCACAGCCACAACAACACCACTACCGCCGCCACCACATGTGGCGGAACCCTAGTCGTTGCCACCACAAACCGTGGGCCGTTTTTCCAGCGACGTTCACCTCACGAAAGCCACATAGCTTTCGGTTCAGTATTTTGCGAGGTTTGCGATTTCCAGACATAATGGGGGAGCAGAAGAAAGAAAAGGGGAACAAAACCCTAAAACCCGTTTGGGAGACTTTAAATTTTTACGTTCAAAACGTTGGTTTTCTATCGAGTAGTCTAGATCTATGGTTCCTCTAGCTTTAACACATAAAAATCGTTACTTTAACCGCCAAAACTAAAACCCACCAAAACGAGCTTAAGGACAAAAACCTTACCTCGTAGGCAACCTTAGCTTGCTGGTGCTGCTCTCCTCTTCCTCTCCTTGCTAACCCGAGTCTTATTCCGAGCTTGATCTCGTCTTTCCTCACTACACTCTCCACTTGCTCCTTCTCTCACTTCTCTATAGTTAGTGAAAATGAAGCAAATGATGGAAGTTGGGCTAAAATCACGGAATTATACAAAGCCTAGCAAGAGCTTGGAGCTAACCAGTAATAAACGATATAATGTATGTATGTGTTATACCACATAATATGATTGTAGATGATGAATGTCATGTCATATCTTATTGGTCGGATGATGATGATGACGAGAAAGAACCATCAACTTACTAACAAGGAGCCCCAACATCATTTTATCTTTAACTTGAAAGATTAAAATATTTACGTGATAACTTATAGTGAAGTTCATCAAGTACTTTAAAACAATTTAGTAGAACACAACTAGTCTCTTAAAGACTAGTTATATTTATTGTAATAGTTTAATTTATATGATGTTTTATTATGTTTTCTAATATCTATTTTTTGTAACTTTTAGTTTATACTACATCGCATGGTTTATTGATACAATATCACATATATATAATGTATTTTCTCTTTTTGCTGACCATACAACCCTACCCCCACCCCCAACCCCTAAGGAAAGAAACATGCAACTGAAGCAAAGATAGGAGGTGAACATGATGTCAAAGTAATCAACATATATATGAGGGGTTAACGTGTTATCGACTCATTAAAGGGCCCTAGTTATTCAATTTGGTTTGAGCTCTAAAAAGGTTGATACGCCCCTGATTACTACTGATGGTCATAGTTACTACTGTTGGTGAGTAATGGCTTCGGTAGGAAGTATGTCAATGTTACTACCGAAGTGTAACTAAAATATTCTTTTTGCTTTTTGGGTTGTAGCCATTTAGATTGTTAGACAAGTGTATGCAAGTAATGATGAGGAAATCTTAGTTAGTCTAGCCAAAAAGTTCATTCGATTGTATTTTTCTATCTTATTTCACAATTCTCCGTAACAATTGAGGTGGGATCAATAAAGATGTAATCGGTGGCGATTGATTTCTGTTTTAGTTCTTTGATTTGTAGTTCCCCGGAGTTCAAAGTGAGTTAATTCCACTATTTCAGTTTAATAGGTCATTTGTTTAAACTATAAACCAAATTATTTTCTAATTTGAAGTTTCACATAAACACTAGCCAATGCATAAACCTCTTTTCCTTTTATAGTTGCACGAAATCAAAGATGGGTAACAAACATATTTTATGTCCCAAGCTAGTACTTAACTATAAATCAATGTTCTCAGTTAATTCATAATTCATGTTCAAAATATCATTAATTTTGCACATCCACCATTTTAAAATTTTCACTTTAATTAAAAAAAACATTCATGTCGCAAAAATCTCACTGACTTCGTTTATTCCATATCGTTGTTTCTAAAAATTATACTTATAATTTCTAGAATTTAAATATTATTTTCACGTTTTATAAATTATAATTTCTTGAATTTAAAATTTATTTGTATTTTCCATTAAAATTAATAAAATTAAATATTGTTTTATTGAAAATTAAATAAACTTATTGTAGGTTTACCACCGGAACTCCATATGTGGTTTTAAAAAGAATTCGCCATAATTGACGTGCTTATTGATTTACTAGGACCGTGTGTATTACACGAGTTGAATAAATGTAATGTTATGTTTAGTAATAAAGATTTACATATTATATATTTATGACATATTACATATAGTTTGGGGGGTAGTTTAAAAATGTTTATAAAAATAATGATTATAGTTATTTTTTAAAAAATATTTATAAAAAGAATGAAAGAAAGGTTCAATTTATAAAAATATTTTATAAACAAACCTATTTTGCAAATAAAAAAAAGTTTTATAAAAATATTTATAGATATCGTTATTATTTAATAGGAGAGAGAAGGAATAAACAAAAAAATATAAAAACAATTAAATAAATTTGTATAATTAATATGAGAGAGAGGCGGGAAAAAAAGGTGAGAATACACAATAGAGTGACACGTGTCCAAACAAAACATTTATTTATTAGTTAGTATAGATATAGATATAGATTTCCCAAAGCATGTTTTGGAATCTTTTTATGTCATTTTTAATTTTTTCTGGGTATACTCTTTAAAAAATTACTCTCGAGTAATTTAGTACTTTTAATATGTTTTTCATAACTAGATGTTCAAAAGTTCTTTTATTTTAGCAAACAATAAATAACTTTTTTTTCTCAACTTAATAGGCCTAGAAAATAGACCGATATGGAAAATCCAAAATTCAATTAGCTTGTTTGACATTTGTAGCCTTTAACGTACGGTCTCTATAGTGTTAGTTTGAAAGATTTGATTCGAGTGGGCCATCCAACAAGGGGGCGTTCAACCCGATTGACTCGAGTAGTGTCATCGAGTAAATGAGTAAAGGGGAACACCGCCCCTATTGAACCGAGTAGGGGCGGGTAAGGTGATCGAGTAAGGGTCATCGAGTTCATTTACTCGGGTGATCACGGGAGATAGAGCCGTTGATGGGGTGGGGGGTGGGTTGGGTGCTTTAAAAAATAAAAATAAAAATTTACCTATAAATACCCCATTCCACATACATATATTTTTACCTATCATTTATATATAAAACAAATCACTCACAAATCACTCTCCTCTCCAATTTTTTTAACAAAATGTCTTCATCCAGTTCTAGTGTTGTTCCTTCGAGATTATCCGATGCTAGTGATTTTGATTATCTTCTTTCCGATATTTCCGACTCAAGTGGCATTGAATTTTTGTCCAAAGTTGCGGCTAGTGAGCTTGAGGATACGGCAAAATCAAATAAAAAATGTGTAAATCGTGATCGTGAAGTTGCTAACACAAATTTGTTGAATGATTACTTCGTCGAACGCCCCAGGTACGACGCAGATACGTTTAGAGCGAGATTTCGTTTACCGAAAGAGTTGTTTTTAAGCATTGTAAGGGATATAAGCATAGATTCAAGGTTTTCTTGGTTTCACGAAGGGTATGACGGGAGGTTAAAGAAGAGCTTCACGCCGATTCAGAAATGCACTGCTGCTATTCGTCAACTTGCTACAGGTAACCCTCCTGACGAATATGATGAATATTTATCTATGTCCGGTAGGATTGCTCGTGAATGTTTAGAATACTTTTGCAATTCTATTATTATGTTATACGGCAAAGAGTTTTTACTAGACCTACAAGCCACGACATTGCACGTTTATATAATGCGCATGAAACTAGATGGGGCCTTCCAGGGATGATCGGTAGCATCGATTGTACGCATGTCGTTTGGAGGATGTGCCCGACTAGTTTGCGTGCCCAATTTATGAGAGGTGATCACCAATACCCTACGATCATGATGGAAGCAGTGGTGTCAAATGACTTATGGTTTTGGCATGCGTTTTGTGGTCCTGCCGGTTCCAATAACGACATAAATGTTCTCAATCAATCCCCGTTGTTCAATAACGAAATGCATGGAACCGCCCTGAAGTGTCCTTTCCAAGTTAACGGTCGTGAATACAAACGTGGCTACTATCTTGCGGATGGGATTTACCCCACTTGGTCTGTTTTTGTGAAATCATTTTCATTCCCTGTCGACCCAAAAGAAAAAAGGTTTAAGAAAGTTCAAGAGTCGGCTAGAAAAGACGTCGAACGCGGGTTTGGTGTTTTAAAATCTAAATGGGGAATAATTAATCGTCCGCAACGGTCACATAAACGTCAAAAAATACAAAATGTGGTTTACGCATGTATCATATTGCACAATATGCTTTTAAAGCATGACGGAAATGCAATCTCACCCAGCTACGTGATAGACCCTCCAACCAATGAAGTAGTAGACGATGGTGTAATTAATGAATTGCGGGATCAAGAGACACACTTTAGACTACGATATGATCTTGTTGAACATTTTGCTACACTACCGGAGTGGGCCAGCAGCGATTCGGAAGACGATTATGTTTAATTTTTTGTTTTTTTTTATTTGTAACTTTATTATTGTATTTTGTTATTTTTAGTTGTATTTTGATTTTTAATTAATAAAAAAGTATGTTTTTGATTATTTAAATGTTTAATTATAAAAAAAAAAATTGGTGAGTAAATGAGTAAATGAGTAGGGTGTTTCCAATGAAATCTGAGTAAATGAGTAGTTTTGAGGTGGCAGAATTCTATTGACCAGTTTTGGTGAGTAAATGGGTATTGGGGTTAATGGCCCCCAACACCCTAAGAAAAAATGTGTAAGAGCACGTAAAACACAAAGAACGGTTTTCACGTGTTCGACGGGCCAGTAACATGGTTTTTCTTGCGACGTTCACCTCACGAAAGCCACAAAGCTTTCGGTTCAGTCTTTTGCGAGGTTTGCAATTTCCAGACATAATGGGGGAGCAGAAGAAAGAAAAGGGGAACAAAACCCTAAAACCCGTTTGGGAAACTTGAACTTTTTACGTTCAAAACGTTGGTTTTCTATCCAGTAGTCTAGATCTATGGTTCCTCTAGCTTTAACACATAAAAATCGTTACTTTAACCGCCAAAACTAAAACCCACCAAAACGAGCTTAAGGACAGAAACCTTACCTCATAGGCGACCTTAGCTTGCTGGTGCTGCTCTCCGTTTCCTCTCCTTGCTAACCCGAGTCTTATTCCGAGCTTGATCTCGTCTTTCCTCACTACACTCTCCACTTGCTCGCTCTCTAACTTCTCTTTAGTTAGTGAAAATGAAGCAAATGATGGAAGTGGGGCTAAAATCACGGAATTATACAAAGCCTAGCAAGAGCTTGGAACTAACCAGTAATAAACGATATAATGTATGTGTTATACCACATAATATGATTGTAGATGATGAATGTCATGTCATATCTTATTGGTCTAATGATGATGATGACAAGAAAGAACCATCAATTTACTAACAAGAAGCCCTAACATCATTTTATCTTTAACTTGAAAGATTAAAATATTTACATGATAACTGATAGTGAAGTTCATCAAGTACTTTAAAACAATTTAGTAGTACACAACTAGTCTCTTAAAGAGTAGTTATATTTATTGTAATAGTTTAATTTATATGATGTTTTATTATGTTTTCTAATATCTATTTTTTGTAACTTTTAGTTTATACTACATGGCATGGTTTATTGACACAATATCACATGTATAATGTATTTTCTCTTTTTGCTGACCATACAAACCCCACCCCCAACCCCCCTAAGGAAAGAAACATGCTCTTACTATTTTACACACCACCCCCACTCCCCATCCAAGAAAAGAAAACACGCAGTCTTACTGTTTTACACAAATAAAAAGGTAGCATGTTCATTAATATTTAAACTACATCAATTCACAAGCACATCACCAATATTATCATGATGTAGAGATTCAACACTAATTACAGTCTTTAAATCAAGCTAGATTGCTGGTCTGTCTTGATTACTAAGTTTCTCAACAACTTTCAAAAGCTCAAAACATTCATCATGTTCATCACAATTTACCAAAAAATCCATGTATGTTGACACTCCATCTCTATCCTCAACACCAGATTTACTCAAATAATCAGACATCAAATCTTGCAATTCATGAATCTTTCCTTCCTTTTGAAAATCATGAACCAAACAACAATATAATCCAAAAGATGGCATCAACCCATGATCAAACATAAGTTTCATCCACACTACACAATCATCATACTTCCCCTGCTTACACAAATATTCTAAAATGTGAGAACACACATATATGTCAGGAAAGTAGCCATCTTTCACCATTTCTTGAACCAATTCATCACCTTCAAGTATTCTTCCCACTTTATACAAACCCATAATCAAGAAACTGTAAATATCTGAAACCCCAACACCATATTTCTCGGCTTTTTCGAGGAACTCAACAACATGAGTAGAACCCATTTCTTTAAACACTGTGAAAGAACTATCGGTAACACTTTTAGAGATGATTAATCCTTCAAGCAAAGCAGAAAGCGTTTCAAAGTTTGGTTGGCACTTGTTTTTTACCATATCATTCAAGATTTCAAACGCGTGTTCCAAATCACCAGATTTGACATATGCTCTTATTAATATGGTGTATGTAATTACATTTGGAGATACACCCAAATTGCACATTGTTTTAAAAAGCTCCACTGCTTCCTCTAAGCTGCCACACTGACAAAACCCGTTTACCAAAGCAGTGAAAGTGTACACATTTGGGGCGCAGTTACAACGTTTCATTAATTCAAAAACTTCTAAAGACCGATTAATATTACCTGTTTGGCAAAACCCGTCAATTAAAATTGTGTAAGTCACCACAGAAGGAGTTACACAGCATTTCAACATCTTCCCTATCATTGCATTTGCTAGACCAAATTTATTATCTTTACTGAAAGCATCAATTAATGAGTTGAACATGTGAGGACCAGTCAAAGTAAGATTTTTTGACCCGACTGTTGTATCAAGAAACATAACCGCATTTTCTATTTTACCATTCTTGCAATACCCATTAATTAGAGCAGTAAATGTCACTTCATCTGGACTTATCACCTTCTTCATCATTAAACCCAATAGCCCATTTGCTTGATCAAGTTTTCCTTCTTTAGAAAACCGATCAACGAGCATTGTGTAAGCAAATTGATCAGAAATGAAGTATAGTGAATCAACTAATTTTAGTAACCTAAAACCCATATCAAGCTGGCCTTCCCTACAGAACCCGTCAACCAATATGTTATAAGTTATCCTCTCGGGCCACAAACCGTTGTCAATTATCTTTCTTAACAACATCATGGCTTTGTAAGGCTTACCAATTCGACATAACCCTTCCATAAGTTCATTGTAGGTGCGAATATTCGGCCTACTGTTTCTCTTTTCCATCATGGCAAGAAGCTCAAAACCAGAAACAACTCTTCCTTGTTTGCAGTAACCATTGATGAGCGCATTGAAAGTGACTGAGCTTGGAGTCAATCCATCTTTCATCATTTTCCTGAACATCCCATTCGCCTCATCAATTTTACCTTCCCGACATAACCCATCAATTAATATTGTAAAAGTATGAGCATTGGGGTCACATCCGTTCTTAACCATTTCATCGAGTAAACACATAGCCTTGTCAGTCAACCCCATATCACAAATTCCTTTAATCAGAACTGTATATGTTCGCGTACTCGGTCTGCAACCATCAACAGCCATTTGTTCCTTTAATTCAAAAGCTTCAATCAGCCTACCTGCTTCACATAAACCATGAATCAATACCGTGAAAGTTACCTCATTTACACCACAACCGTCTCTTTCAGACATTTCATCAAACACTTGGCAGGCATGTATAAGATCACCAATCGTACAATACCCCAACACCAAAGAAGTGGCAATATGAACATCTACATCATACCCAAGTTGCACAACTCTTGAAACGAACATCTCCGCGGCTCGTACAAACCCGCTCTTGCACAAAGCATTTACCAACGTCGTGTAATCGATTAACCCTAAAACGAACCCATCCTTCACCATTCTTTTATAAACCGAGAAGGCGGTTAAACCCAACTTTAGCTTACTTAAACACATCAACAGAGTGCTGTAACAAGGGTAACTAATTCCAAATCCATAATCCCTCATATCATCAAGAAAATTTATCAATCGCAAAGCCTCAGTTACAGTAGACTGCAGTCTTTGACAAAGACAACAATTGCCTTGTGTAAAACCCCAAAAAGGTTAAGTTGCAGAATCAAATTCAAAAGATGAATTTGTCATCTATATTGTAACAATAGGTTGAGTGTCTACATACCAATTTGAAGAATTTGACACAGAGTTGGATGTTGTTGCTGTGGAGGGAGATGACCTTGCACGCTGATTCAGGGCTCATGTGGGAGATAAGTGATCTCAGGTGTTTGTTTTGTTCCCAATTTGGGGATTTTATGAGAGTTGATGTTGGATTAATGGTGTCGTGGTTTGAGGGTTTGTGGGTGAAGTGGGAGACGAGGGGAAGAATGTGATAGAGTTTGACGGAGAGTGTTTGAAGCTTGATTGTAGAAATCAACATGCATTTGGCTGAAGAGGATACAGTAGCTGGAAATGGAAAATCGGAAGGAGTAAGCGGCGGGCTGATTCATGGTAGACAGAGATGGCGGAATTGGCGCGCATTACATCGTCGCTCTAAAATCAAATGTCAAATAATGTCTTCTTTCTCCGGAAAAAAGTGTAATTTTATGGTAAGGAAATCTGGAGGGGTTTCAATAAAAAAAAAATTAAGATACATTAGCACATGAGTAATCATTTGACATAATCGCTAAGCTACGTAACGATTTATTTCACGCTCAACATTAATAAGTTGATTTTTTTATTTCATTTTGTTAAACTTTATATACAATTGATATTTATTTTTTAAAACAATTATTTAGATTTGAAATGTCGATCCAAACACATTAAAAACCACTTACATGACGAAAAATAGTTTTTTAGAACAATTCTGTATTCGTTAAAATTTATACCTAGATGTTCTGAAAAATAAAATAAACAAGCCCTTGCATTTCATTTTTTTTTAAATAATTACTGAGCATTAGTGATTTTAGATAGGGGTGAGCAGTTCGCGGTTCGGAACCGTTGGAACCGTGAAACCGGACTAATTGGAACCGGAACCGACCCGCGAAAAAGTAATCGGTTCGGTTCTCGGTTCTTCATATGGTAACTAAACGGTTCCCGGTTCGGTTCGGTTATTAACCTGACGGTTCGCGGTTCGGAACCGTTGGAACCGCCAATTTTAAATTAAAAAAACCCTAGTACTTTTATGCCACCAATGTACACAATCGTTGGCCCAGTCCAGTCCTTAGACCCATAATCATTCCTCTTGCTCCCAATGGAAAGTTATAGTTTCTAATAGTTACTTTCTTTTAGATATTTATGAAAACATCGGATCAGTGACGATTGATGAGTGAATGATTGAAGATTGAAAGTATTTTTGTTGGAGTTTGAAGATTCAAGGCATTTAGGAATTGCAACAATCTGGAACTTTGGTTTTTGTTTTATGGGTTTGGAACTTTAATTTGTTTTGTGGAGTATTTTGGGTTTGTTTTTTGTTTTATGGAGTTGGTTTGGAACTTTTTGTTTTTTGTTTTATTGAGTTGGATAATTTGGTTTTTTCTTATTCGGTTCGGTCCAGGATTTAAGCATGAACCGACCCGTTTAATACGGTTCGGTCCGGCCCGAACCGTTTATATACGGTCCGGTTCTCGGTTAGCATATTTGTATACAAACGGTTCACGGTTCCGGTCCGGTTCGGCCCGGTTCGAACCGAATGCTCACCCCTAATTTTAGAAAAACCAAATTAAATCATAAACTAAACATTTAATTGGAAAAAGCAAAAGAAATTATGATTTGGAAGAATATAATTTGAGAAAAACCAAATTAAATTATGATTTAGAAGTTTCATCCACACTACACAATCATATATATATATATACAAAAATGATCAAATGAAATTCTACTACTAAGCTGCCGGAAAGGTTGGGACGAGAGGGGTGGAGAGAGTCTCCGATGTTTGAAATTGACCGGAGAGAAATGAGAATGTTAATGTAGCTAACAGAGCCTCTTCATCTCCTTCATCCTCCTTGATTAGGGTTACAAAGATTCATAGGGATGGAGATGTGTGGTGGTAGTGTTCAGGGGCGGATGTAAGTTGAAGCGGGGGGTGCACAGGAACCCTCCGAGTTTTGAAATTTTAGTGTAACGGTAGGTAAAAAAACTGGGGTGAACCCCCTAAAATATTATAGGGTGAACCCCCTTACGACGCCGCCCACTGCTGCTCGCTTGATCCGGTTGTGAAACTATAAAACTAAGAACTCTTTCTTGAACTAAATGTGTGTTCTTGAGCATTCATATAATTAGAGGTAAAAAATTGATAGAAACAAATGAGTAGATGACTCTTAAATACAAATTAGTTGATTTTGTGAACATTTGAAGCATAATTTTCATGTTTTTTTCTTCGCTTTAGGCCTCCAAAAATGGTTGAGCCGCCCCTACCCGACCCGACCCGACCAATCGAACCGAACCGAAAATTTTTATGTCCGACCCTATGAAATTGGATCATCTAAAAACAGTGAACCCCATGAAAAAAATTCCTGGATCCGCCCCTGATAGTGTTGAACGGATTGATTCAGGGGTTCAGTCAAGTAAGACGATAGATCAGAAATTATAGATGCTTATTTTGTTTTTGTGTTTTTTTCTTGTATGTTTAGTTTTTTTAGCAAATAGTCCCTTTAGTTATAAAAGGGTGTTTTGGTCATTATACTCATATTTAACAAAAAAAAAATTAACGAAAGCTAGCCTTAAAACCCCAAAGTTGTTATAAAATCGAAACCAAAAATCTCATACTTGCAACTTAGTAGCTAATCTTGTTACTTTGACCAAACCACATGTGTTTTAAAAATTACAATTTTAGTCCAATTATTTTCTTAGTTGTAACACTTTTGAGTTTTTAAGTGATCGTCCAAACAACTCCAGGTTTTGAAGAAGCAAATAATAGTATGGTTACCTTCGGCCAACGGTGACATGCTTAAACGAATCACGAATTACCATTCTGAAATGAATGTCAAAGACTAAGAAACTTTAAGATGATATGTAAAAGTACAAGGACTCAAGTTGTTATAAACCTGAAATATATGACGTGGCGGTATATGATTGGGTGAACCTCGTCACCGGGCTTCTTCTCAACAAAACTAGGGCTAGTCAATGATCTCTCAAGTTTGAGCGTACGGAAAATGGCGAATTACAGTCTGAGCTCTGCAATGAAGGCATGCTCTCTATTGATTCTGCTAATTGCCGCCCCATTTGGTAAGATGAAATCAAATCATTAAGCTCATGTATTTTCAACTCTTTTTATGGTTTGATTGTGTAAATGACGACTCGATCTTCAAACAGTTTCGGCGAAGAAGTCCAGTGATGTGACGGAGTTACAGATCGGCGTTAAGGTACGATTCCGGCTGTTTGTGGCTTGTTATTATCACTATAATTTATAAGCAGATCAGTGAACAATTTCGCACAATTCATCGTCAGTTGATCACTAGTTATGACAATTTATGATCACGTTGCGAACCGTGAGCCTCTATTTCCCCAATTGTTTTGATACTAGAGGTCTGGTTTTCATAACTTTTCGATTTGGATTGGACGCCTTTTAGAGATCGGCGTCAATTTGTGAGCCTTGCTTCTTATATAAAACCTAGAAGGCTATGTGTTTTAGGTTCATCTAATATTTTCTTTTAGCTAGGGTAGGGTTTGAGTTGATCTGTTTACTGTTGTTAGTATAGCATGTCAAAAACTGTTGGTATTAACTCTTGGTTGTGTGAGCCTGCATCTATAGAGGGTACCGTAGCTGGCTATAGATATTGTTTTCATGTCAAGCTGTTGATAATTTCTATTTTCTTGTTCCTGCTTGTTATATTTTTAGTTTAATGAGCTTTTGTTAGTTGTGTGATGAACATGGATGGTACCGACTCTTTAAAACCTCCCTTGTGTTGTTGCAGTACAAGCCGGCATCTTGTGAGATTCAAGCACACAAAGGTGATAGGATTAAAGTTCATTACCGGGTGAGAAGATATCCCCTTTTCTGATATTTAATTCCTTTGTCAATGCATTATTGTTATACACAATCTTGTAGCAGCAAAAAATGATCGATATGTGTAACTGTAATTGCAAGGTGCACATGTGTTCAGTTTTATTCACACGCATCTTTGTCTAACTGTACAAAGTTTAATGCTTATCCTACCTAAAATTTTGGGATATGTGATGTTAAATCATCACAACTGTGATATGTACCACTTGGATTGAGATAATTGAATGGAGATTAGAGAGGACCAGAAGAATATTTAGAGAGAGTTTAGACTAATTTTCATTCATTTCATTCCTTTATAATCCAAACACCACTTGGCTATTTACTGCCTTACAAATAAATAACTACTAACCTACTACTACTTCAGTAATTCCACTAACAATTAACTACCGACCCACTAATTACACATTTAGAAACAACTTAAATAAATTGTTGCTGCATGAAGGAAAAGTAGACAACTGCGTAAAGGAAAATGAGGGCTACATGGGTTGGATGGTGGACTAAGAAAATGGCACGTAACAAACTGTCTCAATGATGAACTTGTACATGGTATGAAGACTATGAGAGTTGCTTAGTGAAATAAGGAAATACTTTATATGCATTGGGGTTCTTTAAAGTTCTATTTTTATTTGAAAAAAGAACAGGGTCAATAGTATGCTCATGTTGCCATATGGTTTACATAGGAAAACAGTTTCCTGATATGATATGTTTTCGGCTGAAAACATTTTTGTTGTCACTCGTTTTGCAGGGAAAACTTACTGATGGAACTGTTTTCGATTCTAGCTTCGAGAGGGGTGATCCAATTGAATTCGAGCTTGGTACTGGTCAGGTGATAAAAGGTATGAAACCAGCTGCCTTTAATTCGTTCTTTGTGTTATATGGGTAGGGGAAGGTTCCAGAGAAAACCACATAGTTAGGCGAAAACCGAGAAAACCACTAAAAAAACCAATTTTAACCAATAATATTTATTTTTTATTTTATTTTATTTTTATTTTTTTATAAGAGTATCAATGTAATATTACACATTTTTACCAAACAAATCATTTAAATATTAGCTTACGTATACGTAACCCATAGTGTTACGTATACGTTAACAGAAAACAAAAAAATTGCGGTTACGTATACGTAGCCTATAGTATTACTCATTGTTTTAGTGGTTTTCTCGGTTTTCGCCTAACTTTGTGGTTTTCTCTTGATCCTTCCCCTATATGGGTATCTCTTAACTGTTTCAAAATTCCTATAAACAGAATAATGAGGTAGGTTATGAATAAAACCCATATCTATAATAAATAACATATTGGTTAGAATTTAGATGGTAGTTGGTCAGGACTGTAGCTAGTGATGGGCTCCAAGCTTGAATCTTGATATTTTACAGGTCCTGAACCAAAGATTAGAACAACTGCAAGCTAGTTGTTAACCATAATCTTAAGGTCTATCTATTAATAATTGTGGTTTAAATGAATTTAATGTTACAGGATGGGATCAGGGACTACTGGGAATGTGTGTCGGGGAGAAGCGTAAGTTGAAGATACCTGCAAAGATGGGATATGGAGATCAGGGTTCACCGCCTACTATCCCAGGTAATCTTTGCGCCTTTTTTACACTTTTCCTGTTTTTTTATGCAAACATTATTAAATTTTTTGACATTAAACTGTCTTCAAACTTGTACATGTACCGTTATTTCTTTAACAGGTGGGGCCACACTTATATTCGATACTGATCTCGTTGCAGTCAATGGTAAAGGAACAGGTGCAGAAGAGATCGATAACAGTGAGCTGTGATATGAAGAAACCCGATCATAACATTGCTGGTTAGCCGGTATTAGGAGAGAATTATAGGTTTGATGTATTTCATTTTTTGTATCTTAAACTCCACCTAAATATCCCTAGTATCTTCTGGGACTAAATGCCTTCTTTTTAAAACATTAGAGCATTTTAATATGTTGTCTTTCTTCTAGAGAGTTAAATAATATCAAAATCATCATCAGTCGTACCCTCTCTAGTCAAGACATCGCTACGGATTTGAGCCGCTGTTTAGTACCATGGTTTGTGGTTCATGTGATGGTTCGTAGACGTGTGGAGCTCATGTGTTACTATTTATACGGAAGTATGGTGGTTCCAACTTCGTTTATTCTAGTTATTTGTGTATGTGAGTGTGATTTCATACTCTGGTTGACTTGTTTAACTAAACATATAGACTTACCAACCCATTTAACATGTATGTGAGAATCATTTAACCTGTTTAACATGTTTACAAATTGATTATAACTTGTTTATAACCATCAAAATGAGAGCTTGTGTGACTGGTTTAGAATAAATGTGTTAAACTGGTTGTGTTTAATTTGCTAGATTTAAGTGTGTCCAGGTTAGATCGAGTTGATGTTACCAAACTATGAATAAATATGAGTCGTGTTTGGGTTTAATGATTCAACCCACCAAGGCACCAACTCAAAACGATTGTCACCATTGTGGGTAGGCTTTCTATTTAATTTTGTGGATATTAAGTCTGTAGGTTTTAAATTTCATTTCCCAAATTGACTGAATATCTCTTGTGAATCATGTATTAATCATTATTAGATCGAAATATTTTATTGGTACTCATAAAAACTCAATCAGATAATTCACAAAGAAAACACATAAATGAATATGCAAATATATTATGAAAGCATTGTACCATAAAATAGACCAAAGACCTTCCTTATATAAGAGACAAACCATCACAACGTTTCAGTTGACGCCTACCGATTGGTGGTTATAATTGTAGACAATTAAATAGTTACATAAGTGGGATAACCATCGGTAGAAACTCTATCTGGTAACTTATTACTGATGACCAAGTTACTACTGATATAGTTATAACTGTTGTAATTACCACTGTTGATATCCGGTTACTACTGATAATAATTAACACCGTAGGCATCACTCGCTGACCGGGCAACGAGACCCCAAGGAAGGCAAACTCCTTGATTTTCATGATAGAAATAATAGTTAATGATGTTATTTAACTTGAAAGAAAAAAAACGTCAAAATAAAATATTAATGACAAAACTAAAATATTAGTAATGTAAATAAACAAGTTAAAATAAAATACATTAGTTTAAAATCAAGAATAAAGATGTTAAATAAATTTAACAAATAGAAAGCAATATTTAAAGTAAAGAAACAACTTTTTTTAACAATAATTTCTAGATTTTAAAGATATACAACACAACATATCCTATATGATTTAAACTCTTAACCTTTTTATTATAAGACACATCACTTAACCATCAAAATATTCTCGAAAGCAGGTTATATTTCCTAAACATCAAATACTTTTTTTCCATAGATGTGACATGAACTATAGTCCATACCACATATGTTTTAAGGTTATCCGGTATACCGGATGTGGTTCATGGCGTGATCCTACGTGGGTCATTAATCACGCCGTGATCAATGTGGAACACCGCCCCCTCAAGCCAATAATCACGCTGTGATTATTTGGCGTGAGATTTTTCACGCGAGAAAGTGGAGTATTCTTTGAGATTGTACCGTTGAACAGCTCTAAATTTAGTTGATGATGGACATGTCCATGGCGGAGGAGACGGTGAAGAAAGTGAGAAGGAAGATGGCAGCCATGGAAATGACCTTCATGTTTGCTGGTTGAATTGGGAGAGAAGAATGGAGTGGGAATGGTGGGGGGATAGCATTGGTTTATGAATATAATTTTTTATTATTTAATTTTTTTATTATTAATGTAATTTTTTTTATTATTATTAATGTAATTTTTTTAATTATTAATGTATTTTTTTTAATTATTAATGTAATTTTTTTATTATTAATGAATATTATTTATTATGTTTTATTTTATTTAAATAAAAAATAAAAAATAAACATTAAATTATCACACCACCACAATCACATGGTTAGACCCATTGCCTAGTGATGGGTGAAGTGATTTTCCAGAGTCTGACGTGGGGTATACCGGTGTGATTATGGTGTGATGTGATAATAAAGTACACGCCACGTGGCGCCACATCACTACCCTCATTATCACACCACCCATCACTTGGCAATGGGTATACATGTTTTGGGTAAAAATTAACAAGACTAATTTTGTAACCAAACTTAGTTTGTGAGGTAGTGTGCTTGTAAAATCAACGTAGAACAATGTTAAAAACGTAAAAAGTGACACGGTTGTTTACGAGGAAAGCCTTTGATCTTTAGGGATCGCCGGCATAAAACCTCGGGAGGTGACAATCGTCCCCTGCCTCGTTTCTTCAATAAATAATAAAAAGATTACAAGTGTTGAGCAGTATTGATCGATATCTATGTGTTACAGAACTGATTTCGAGTCTAGAGAGCTAAGTGCGTAGTGATTGTTGTGTCTATTATCGATCAAACTGCTAAAATAAATAGAAGGATAAAACTAACTAACTATCCAAGAATCCCGGGATAGACTAATTCTCCTAATATGACCGTTGCAACTCATTCCACGCGTCTTCAACACGTTCTCTTTGACTTCAGGATCGATTCTTCAGGGATGAGCTTTACCACACGTGTTTAACCTGCGTATTCAGTAAAAACAAATGAAAGATACAACGGTTAAATATTAAGGATACCGAAGTATGTCGAAGATCCAGGATCCTTAGCTGCAAAATGAACCATAACAATTGTCCCCAAATTTAATAGCTGTCAATCTCATCGACATCTGTAAAATTTTCAAAATTCAAATAGTAAATGATGATAAGATTGCGATAAGACTTTTACGACTACCCATGCGATTTAACCGTTGGCAGCTATTAAGATAAAACCATCATTACTCTTTCTCTTTCATCCTCGTCTTCTCCAAGCCATTGCAGGTAAATTTTTTTCGAAACTTTTTACTTTCTTTCTTCTATTCTTCCGTATCCATGGGTAAGAAAATGACTAGGTCAGCCTCTTCCATCATTGCCGAAACGATAGAGGATTTCAAGGATCCAGGAATCCTTAATCATTCTGATCTTGAACTCTGTTCATTCACTGATTCGGAGATCAAACTTTTGAAATCCAACAATGTTTTTCCTCAAAAAACCATTTTTAGGCCTTTCGATTCTCGAACAAAGGCGGATTTGATTTCTGAAACATGGATTTGTTTTCACAATTATCCTTTTTCTTTGGGTCTGTCGTATCCTTTTCCACCACTCATCACCGAGTTTTTTAAACTTACCGGTCTCTGTTATTCCCAAATCATGTCGATGGTTTGGAGGATTTTGGTTACTCTTGATAGGCTTAATCGTGCACATTCCTTGACCATTGGCGTCCCTGAACTTGTCTCTGTTTATAATTTGAGAATCCATGGTGCTTCCCGCTTCGTTCTTCAACTTAAATCTGGGCAAACTCATTTAATCCCAAAAGCCACCCAAAATGATACAGACTCGAAGGGGAAGTTTTTCTTCGTAAGGAGAGATTCGATCCCTGGTGGGAAAAGCCTGCCGCTTAAATGGGTTAAGAAGGGTAGGAAACAGTTAGGATTCCTGCAATTTTATTTTATTCTCTCCCTGTTGATTGTAATTTCTTGCTTTATTCTTGTGCAGCTCCGAAATTTGGTGAACTGGTACCTGCAAGAAGTGATACAGAGACAAAAGGATTGAAGCATTATTGGAAATACCAATGGGAGAGAGATCATTTCGTCTCCGTCAGCCAAGCAAGCCTTGAGACCCAGTTTTATGAATCCAAGATGTCTTCAGGTAAAGAATAGTTAATTTCTTTGTTCATATTTGTCATGATTCTGAATTGTTTTATTTCTATGTAGGAATCCCCAAGTCAAACTCCGAGTTCGCTTTGTCTGATCTTGATAGCCTTCTGTCTGGGGCTGTCGTGGTCAAGAAGGAGGGTCCCACACCTGCAAGTGTCAAACCTCGTGCTCCTGTTATCCGGTCCAAAGCTTCTAGAAGCAAGAAGAGAAAAACAGTAGAGGTGCTGGACCTTGAATTCTTCGAGGGGATGGATTCTGCTGAAACCACCAAGAAGCTTCAGGGTTTGTTGAATCTGGTAAGCATTCTTTTGACTTCTTCATGATTATTTTAGGATCCCAAATAATTAGTTTGCCAAATCTTGTAGGGTCTAGAGAAGCTCTATGCCAACTTGTCTGAGGCAGAGAAGAGTGCTGAGGAAGCCACAGAGAAGGTTGAGGATTTGAATAAAATCTTTTCCGCTAAGAGCAAATACATGGAGAACGAGATCCAGAGCCAGAAGAACAAGATGCATGATTGCATAACCCAGTACGAGCTAAGGCTCCTATAGACTGTGGATGATGCTAAAAAATCCACGGCTAAGGCTATTCTCCAATCTAGGATCCAGATGGCTGAGCAAGTTGCTGCTGAAGATTTTGATCGTGCAGCCTGGGATCTTGAAGGATGGCGCTTGTAATATCCGTACTTTCCACATCATCGTTTATTTACATTTTGTACCCTTGTACTTTTATTTTTGAATCCATTGTAACCCGAGACTTATGATCAATGAATTTATTGGATTTATTCAATTACATGTTTACAACATACATTACATTTATACATATGCAAGACAACATCATACGTGCAATATTACAAAATTATATATTACAAACACGCGTTTCACTTTTTTTACACATTTATATTATCGTTTCACGTCCATACACGCTCGGTTTATTATTATTATTAGTAGTATTATTATCATTATTATCATTAGTACTATTATTATTATTATTTCATTTTTTTTCTTTTTAAAAAAAGAATCACCTCTCTTTCAACCACCAACTCCCAACTAACTCATTTAATACCCCAAACCCTAATCCACACTTATAAATACTCACTCCCTTTCACTCCTCCACCCTTACACCCTCCAAATTCTCTCACAAATCTCTCCAAGTGCTCCATTTCTTCCAAGATTTTTGACAAAATTTTATAAGGTAAAAACCTTATTTTTCTTCAAGTTTCTTCCTTTTTTTTTCTTAACAATTCTTCCTTCACCCTCTTGGATAAACCTCTAGGATCTTATCATTTGTTTACCTTGGTAAACATCTAAGATAAGTCACCATTTGAGGTCCAAGTTGTGGTCTTTCAACTAACATTTCTTCTTCTTCATGTTCTTGTTTGGATATTTTACATCTAGTTGTGGTAAAACCAAACCAAGCTTCCATCAAAATTCTATGAAGTAGATGACCATCCGAATTTTACATATATATTATTTATGTTTGGATGTTTACCTTGATATTTTACATCTAGTTATGCTAAGGTATTTGGATGAAGTAGATGAACATAGGTTCATCTACCATAAGACATTCAATAGCCACAAGGTGTTCAAATCCTATACATAAATATTATAAATAAATCTAACAAGGTTTATGGATTTCCCAACCTTTCTCTTGGCCACTTCAAGTGGTATATTACTAACTATACTAACTTTTGACCATCCGAATTCCTAACTAAGTTAGGGGTTTGTGTTTCGGTCCGCCGTCGGTGATGTATGACCAACTTGATACTATTATACATATATATTATTTATTATTTCTTCTCCACCGAACTTATGCCTACGTTACCTTTTAGGTTAACCGGCATTCCCGACTCTTCACCTTCCCGTTCATCCTTTCGTTACCACGCCAAACCGTGAGTTTCATACTTGCCCCCTTTTACATTTTTGCACTTTGGGACTTGAAAACATGTACATATTCAAAACACATACACTACAAGATTCACACTTTATTCAAACACAATTCATTAACATGCTCATGTGACAACAAACTTGACTACATGCTTAAATACAACTTGTTAATACAATAGTTCCTTAATTCTTGCAAAACCGCACTTAACAAGTGTAGCGCTATAGGATTGACACCCGTCGGCTTTTCGTTACCTTTATGGAGCCCCCGATCTTGTTATGTTATTTATTCGACTAGTATTCTTTGGATGCTAGGTATGCTATGTCAACAATAGGTTTGAACTATATCATTACAAATTGTATGAACATTAGTAAAGTATGTCTATGCATGTGAATTGTTGCTTTAAACATGATTATTATATGTATGAAACTTGTATGAACTCACCAACTTTATTGTTGATCAAATATTATTTTACATGTTTTCAGGAGATGTTTGATGCTACCATGGAAATGGAATCTAGGGACTTTGCCTTAGATATCAAATTTAAATATTTTTGTCTTTTGTTTATCAACGTATTTCCTTTAATTGAAACAATTGTATTTGAAATTCTTAGTTCGGTTAAATTTATATTTCAACAATAGTGCCACGATGTCTTTGAACAATCCTACACGTCACGTTCAGTGATTCCGCCGTCGAATGGGTTGTGACAGCGCTCTTCTCTGGCTAAGCTTGGAGGTAAAGCAGTGGAGACCAGCAAGACTGTTGAGGATGCTGGGGCTGCTGAGGGTGAGAAGCAGGTCGAACAGGGCGATGAAGGTAAAAATGCCGAGACCTGAGCCCTGATGTTTGATTGTCTCTTGTGGTTGAATGTCTTGAAACAATTTTCTTTTTCTGTTTGTGGTTGATGAACAATTTAATTTTCCTGCTTTTGGGATCCCTGTTATGGGATAGACAATATATTGTGATTCTGGGTGGATGGGTCCAAGTTTTGGATGAAGCCCATATCACTTTTGTTTCCGGATTGTAGCATAAAGTCCAAAGTGTAACAACTATTAGTTGTCCCCAGTGTTGAGTCACGTTGTAGTCTTAGTAGTGGAACTTCATGATGTTCACAAGTGTTTTAATCTATGACACTTTAGAATCGTGGGCTAAGCCAAAAACGTGGGCCAAGCCAGATAATCGTGGGCTAAGCCAAATATTTGTGGGCAAAGCCAAATAATCGTGGGCTAAGCCAAAAACGTGGGCAAGGCCAATTCTGAGTTAGCATGAAAATGCTAAAACCTTAGCTTTAACACGTAAGTGTTAAATGATCGGAGAAACTTGAGTAATAACACGTCTGTTATATTCGTAGCACCCAATATATAGCCAACAATGGCGAAATTATCAGCCACTGTTACATGGACTGGTCGCACCACCTTGAACTATAATCGGATATCGTGCGCTCCTGGCGGGGTGTACTAACCCAATACTTAGAAAGGTGAAAGCCGTTTAAACCTTCGAGGTATATCAGGATACCCAAACTTAGGAGAGATGGCCAATCTCTATCTTCTATCGGGATCCCTGGAGGTAATTCCTACAAAACAGGAATCCTTGGTGAAGGTGGGTGTTAGCCTAGCTAACACCCCTCCGACGCTCAAGTCAGTAATTTAATATAATATAATAAAAAATAAAATTAATTATGGAAAGAGGACGTACCTTTTAAGTTAGAACATGATTTCTAACTCACATGAAGTAGGTTTTGAGATGGATGGCGTTCCAGGATCTTGGCAGGATTTCTCCTTCCATAGTTGCCAGCCAATACGCATCTTTGCCTGCTTCCGAATCAATCAAGTATGGGCCTTCCCACTTTGGTGCAAGCTTTCCGTCACTGGGATTGGTTGTGTTATGGAATGCCTTTCTAAGTACTAAGTCACCCACTTGGAATCTTCTGATCCTTATACTCTTGTTGTATGACCTTGCTATCCTCTGCTGGTAAGCTGCTATACGGACCTTAGCGAGATCCCTGAGATCATCTACGGTGTCAAGATCCTAAGCGAGGGCTTCATTGTTGGATCTTGGAGTTTGAAGATTGGTTCTGGCAGTAGGGATAGCCATCTCCGTAGGAATCATTGCTTCAGTTCCAAACACCAAAGAAAATGGAGTTTGTCCTATAGCATTTTTGCGGTTGTTCTATCTGCCCAAAGTACAAAAGGTAGCTCTCCAGCCCATCGTCCTTTCTTTGCTCCCAATCTTTTCTTTATGTTGTTGATGATGATCTTGTTGCTTGACTCTGCCTGTCCATTGGCTTGAGGATGCACAGGGGTGGAAGTTATCATTTTAATCCCCCAACTAGCACAGAAGTTGGTTGTCCTTTTGCCGATGAATTGAGACCCATTGTCGCATACTATCTCCGCCGGGATCCCAAATCTTGTCAGGATATTGTGCTTGATGAATGAGATAACTTCCTTTTCTCTTAATTGGACAAATGCCTCTGCTTCGATCCATTTTGAGAAGTAGTCGATCATCGCTAGCATGAACACTTTTGCTCCTGGTGCCTTGGGGAGTTTGTCGACTATATCCATTCCCCACTTCATAAATGGCCAAGGAGAGATTACTGGATACAATGGTTCTGTTGGTTGGTGAAGTATATTGTTGTGTCTTTGGCAGGCATCACACTTTTGAGAGTAGGTTACAGCGTCTTTCCTCATTGTAGGCCAGTAGTATCCTTTCCTTAGGATCTTTGAAAATAGAGCCCTGCCCCCAGTGTGATTTCCGCAATCTCCTTCGTGTATGTCTTTGAGAAACTCAAGTGCTTCAGGATCCTCCAAACATCTCAAATATGGACCTGCAATAGATTTCCTGTACAAGACATTATGTAAAATTACAAAGCAAGACACCCTCATGCGAAAAGCCCTGTGGTTCTTTTCGTCACTCTGGATTTCTCCATCCTGCAAATATTTTTTAGTAGGTAAAGTCCAGGATTCCGGACTAGGCTCGGGATCCTGAATATCTATTTCTTATGCATTTGACACTTCGTTTGGGTCTTTGATTGCTGGACTCAGGATATGTATGATCGGTATCCTGACTCCTTCTGGTATCTTGAGAGCCGAAGCGAGGTTCTCTAAGGCATCAGCTTCATAGTTGTCTTCTCTTGGTACCTGATTTATATCAAACATATCGAAATTCACAGATAATTGTTTAACTATTTCTAGATATTTGGCTAGTCTTTCACCTTTCACTGCATACGATCCATTAAAATGGTTAGCGATTAACAAAGAGTCAACATATACTTGAAGATACCAGATTTTCATATCCCAAGCTAATCTCAAGCCAGCTATCAGAGCTTCATACTCAGCTTCGTTATTAGTCGCTTGGAACTCACAACTTATAGATTGGGGTATCATGTCCCCTTGTGGCGATTTCAGCATGGTCCATAGACCCGTTCCTCTAACGTTTGATGCCCCGTCAGTGAATAGGATCCACTTATCCTTCGATTCTTCTAACTGCTGAACTTCCAGGTCTGCTTCATGTTGTATATCACTGCTGAAATCAACCACAAAATATGCGAGTGCCTGTGATTTTATCGCTGTTCTGGGCTCGTATACGAGATCATATGCGTTGAGCTTGACTGACCATTTTGCCATCCTTCCAGACATTTCTGGCTTTCTTAAAACACACTTAATAGGATAATTAGTCTTTACGTGAATAGTGTGTGTTTCAAAATAATGTCTAAGTTTAGTGGATGCCATTATTAAAGTCAATATTAATTTTTCTAGATGAGAATACCTGGTTTCTGCCGGGAGTAGGCTTTTACTTACATAATATACTAGATGATGTTGGCCTTCGTGATCCTTAACTAGGACAGCGCTCACTGAGTTTTCGGATACCGCCAGATATAGGGATAATGGTTCTCCATCTTCTGGTTTCATCAATAGAGGAGCAGTTGATAAGTACTCCTTTAAGGATTGGAGTGCTTTCTCATGCTTCTTTTCCCATTCGAACCTCTTGTTCTTTTTCAGGATGTCATAGAATTCCCTGCATCTTTTCGAGGATCTTGAAATGAATCTGTTAAGTGCTGCTACTCTGCCAGTCAATCTTTGGACATCCTTGGTGTTTGTTGGGGATTTTAAATTGATTATTGCTTTGATCTGTTCTGGACTGGCCTATATTCCTCTCTTGGTTACCATGTATCTCAAGAATTTTCCTGCCCCCACTCCAAAGTGGCATTTGGACTCATATTGTATTTGTCTAGGATGTCAAATGCTTCCCTGAGATGATCCTCAGCCTTCTTTGACTTGACCACCATATCATCTATGTAGACTTCCATGGTGTCCCATAGCTTATCTTTAAACATCACGTTAACCAGTCTTTGATATGTTGCACCTGCATTTTTCAAACCAAAAGGCATAACAATATAGCAGTATATACGTGTCGGAGTCATGAAGGCAGTATCCTCCTGGTCTGAGGGTTCCATTTGGATTTGTTGGAATCCTAATGAGGCATCCATGAACGTAAGCATCTTGTGGCCTGCTGTAGCGTCAACCATTGAGTCTATGTGTGGCAATGGAAATGGATCTTTCGGACATGCTTTGTTTAAGTCTGTGAAGTCTACACAAACTCTTCATTTTCCATTCTTCTTCTGGACCACCACCACATTAGCTAGCCATCTTGGGAATTTTACTTCCCTTATCATTCCTGCTTTTAGCAGTCTTTCAACTTCCTCTTGTATCACTGCGTTTCTTTCAGGAGCGAACTTCCTTCTCTTTTGGTGTATAGGCCTGAAACTGTTATCAAGACCCAGTTTATGTGTAATAATGTTTTTAGAGATACATGTCATGTCCTCATGCCTCCAGGAGAAAGTTAAAGTTCTACTCTTTAGCAATTCTATAAGATTTTATTCAATATCCTTGGGGATATTTGTTCCAATAAGTGCCTTGATGTCGGGATCCTTAGCAATTAGGGATACTTCTTTCACATACCGCTCCTTGGTCTCCAGGACGTCTCAGGCTTGCTTCTTTAATTGCTATGCTTGCCTGGTCTTGGCGGAAGCCTTCATTGAAGAGGTGTAACAGTCCTTCACATCTTGCTGATCACTGTTGATTTTCACTACCCCCCAAGGGGTTGGCATCTTTGACACATTGGTGATATGTCGAAGGCACCGCTTTCATGTTGTGTATCCAGGGTCTCCCTAGAATAATATTATAACAAGATAACGAATCTATTTATGCAAAATTTTTGTATAGTGTTTACCCCCTCAATATATATCGGAAGCTTTATCTCTCCGACTGTGTTCTTAACCTCTCTGCTGAATCCAATTAGTACTGCAGTCTTGGGGATAATTTCGGAATCTGGGATCCCCATTCTTTTTATGACATCATGCTGAATGATGTTTACTGAGCTTTCCTCCGTCTATCAGTATCCTTCTTATGAAGTGCTTAGCGATATACAGAGTGATCACCAGTCCATCATGATGAGGATCCTGCACGTCATCCCTGTCATCTTCATCGAAAGAGATCACCTTTTCTTCAGTCAGGCTAGAGGTTCTGATAGGCATGTCCCCTTTTTCTGTCTTTGCTTCCTTCACATTTCTTTTTGCTGTAGAATAAGAAGTACCACAAATGTCAGATCCACCAGATATGAAACCTATTACCTTAGCATCTGGAGGCGGGGATTTTGCTCTTTGTGGGATCATGTCTTGATCCTTAGTCTTGTTCTTTCCTTTGCCTAGGAATTCTTTGAGATACCCCTTGCTTAAAAGGTAGCTTATCTCTTTACGTAGGGCAATGCAATCTTCGGTCACATGGCCAAAGTCCTCATGGAAAGTACACCATTTGGACTTGTCCTTTCCTCCGGTATTCCTCTCAAATTTGCGAGGCCACCTAGCCTTGTCTCCGAGATCCTACATGGCATATAACAAACCAGTTGTGTCAAGTGAAAAACAGTATTCAGACAACTTAGGATATTCTTCCTCTTCATCATCATCTTCCACAGCATTCACCCTGTGATTATCGGGTTTAGCATATGTTTTGGATCTGTATGGATTGAAGGGCGCAGACTCAGTCTTCCGGTTAGGTTGAGTATAACTGGACGGAGCTTATGCCCTTTGCTGGATTTTCTTGTCATCTTCGAGCCTTATGAATCTTAAGGCCTTGTTCCTTACTTCGTCAAGATTCCTGCAAGGATCCATGACAAGGTCTTCATAGAATTGAGAGTCTTTCCTCAATCCCATCTTGAATGCTTGGACTACAATGGCGACGTCAAGGTTAGGGATGTCCAAGGATTCTCGACCGAACTTGCTGACATAGTCTCGGAGGGATTCTCCGGGATTCTGAATTACCCTGTATAAGTCACTTGTTAACCTTTCAAAAGTTATACTGCAAGAAAATTGATTGTTAAACAGGTTAATCAAATGAGCTTGAATTCTTGGACTACAGTGGCGACGTCAAGGTTCGAGATGTCCAAGGATTCTCGACCGAACTTGCTGACATAGTCTCGGAGGGATCCTCCGAGAGTCTGAATTACCCTATATAAGTCACTTGTTAACCTTTCAAAAGTTCTACTGCAAGAAAATTGATTGTTAAACAGGTTAATCAAATGAGCTTGAATTCTTGGACTACAGTGGCGACGTCAAGGTTCGAGATGTCCAAGGATTCTCGACCGAACTTGCTGACATAGTCTCGGAGGGATCCTCCGAGATTCTGAATTACCCTATATAAGTCACTTGTTAACCTTTCAAAAGTTCTACTGCAAGAAAATTGATTGTTAAACAGGTTAATCAAATGAGCTTGAATGCTTGGACTACAGTGGCGACGTAAAGGTTCGGGATGTCCAAGGATTCTCGACCGAACTTGCTGACTTAGTCACGGAGGGATTCTCCGAGATTCCTTTCCACAGACAAGCTTCCTTCAGGTCCAGAGGTATGGGGTTAATCTCCATCCTTTCCCTGTATTGTGCGACATGCTCCTCAGGATCTGTAGTTCCGTCATAAAGCTTCATGTTGGGAGTCTGAAAGCGCTTAGGAATCTCCGCATCGCATATGGGATGGGCAAATCTGGAGATCCTGTGACTAGTAATGGACATCTCGGGTATAGGCTGGACTACGCCTGGTACACTAGAGATCATCTCCCTCAGTTTCTTCAGTTCTTTAGCCATGGACGGGGTGATCCATGTATCCTGCACATATTCATTAGTATTGAAAAATCTATTGAAAGTGTTACCCATGTCAGGATTTCTAGATGATGATCCCAGCGTAAATCCAAGATCCTGACTCGTAGTAACTCTGACAGCCGGATTTGGTCCCACAGTAGTGATCCCGGTGTGCATTGGAAGAAAGTCTCCCTTATGGACTCATGAGGATCCTGAGTAATCAAAATCCAGGATCCTTGGTTGCAACGGGGTCGTCACTTCCATTGGTTTATTTGATTCTTTGACCTTCTCAATCTCTCTGAACAATGTTTGGTTAGTCTTTTTCTGCTGCTCAATTTGCTGCTTCACTTCCGAGAACATTTTGAGAATCTAGTCGTTTGAAGCAAGCACATGTGCGCTAGCGGATATTACGGATCCCGAAAAATCGCAGGAGTATTTTTCCTCTGCTGAATATCATTCTTTTTCTGGAATGACGGAGGAGGAGGAAGAATAGGGTTAACTAACCCAGAGGTTGAATATAGAGTAGAAACAGAAACATTCTTGGATTGGGACGACATTTTTGAAATTAGTTTTGAAAGATAATGATTGAACACGAATTTTAGTAAAGATTTAAGGATAAAAATCACCACTTGCCCCACGGTGGGCGCCAAATTGTTTTGGGTAAAAATTAACAAGACTAATTTTGTAACCAAACTTAGTTTGTGAGGTAGTGTGCTTGTAAAATCAACGTAGAACAATGTTAAAAACGTAAAAAATGATACGGTTGTTTACGAGGAAAGCCCTTGATCTTTAGGGATTGCCGGCATAAAACCTCGGGAGGTGACAATCGTCCCCTGCCTCGTTTCTTAAATAAATAATAAAAAGATTACAAGTGTTGAGCAGTATTGATCGATATCTATGTGTTACAGAACTGATTTCGAGTCTAGAGAGCTAAGTGCGTAGTGATTGTTGTATCTATTATTGATCAAACTGCTGAAATAAATAGAAGGATAAAACCAACTAACTATCCGAGAATCTCGGGATAGACTAATTCTCCTAATATGACCGTTGCAACTCATTCCACGCATCTTCAACACGTTCTCTTTGACTTCAGGAGCGATTCTTCAGGGATGAGCTTGACCACACGTGTTTAACCTGCGTATTCATTAAAAATAGATGAAATATACAACGGTTAAATATTGAGGATACCGGAACTTGTCAGGATACCGAAGTATGTCGAAGATCCAGGATCCTTAGCTGCAAAATGACCCATAACAATACCCGTGTGATTGTAATGGTGTGATAATTAAATGTTTATTTTTTAATTTTCATTTAAATAATATTAAATTAATAAAAATATAAATACATTAATCTATATATAAAAGCAAACGTCATTTTTAATTTAACACACACACCACTTACATGACTTTTTTTCTTTCCATTTAATATAAATTTACTTTTGACTGTTAAAGCGATAGGTCTTGTGTTTTCACCCTCAACTTTCTCTGCCAACTTTATCAAATTAACATACACAAGAAACTAGCGAATAAATAATTAAAAAAATAGTCATCTTCTTCATTTTTCTTTAACCCATGGATACTAGTCATCTGCTTCACTTCTGAAGCTTCAGCTATCTTCTCCCCAAGCCCTTAATCTCCATGGTTAACGGTTACAAAAAGAACCTCAACGGCTACTTCCGAATCAAAAAGCCATGAACACGCCGTGAAAAAAATCACGCTTCAGGGGGCGGTGCTCGCATGTCCATCACGCCATGATTCGAGTGCCACGCAAGATCACGTCTTCATTTACGTTGATATACCGGATCGCCTAATAATGTAAAAGTTGAAAAACTGTATATGACATGAAATAACATAAGTAGGCATGCCTAGTGGTGCACAAAAAAATCGGTTTTTTTTAACCCGGTCCAAACCGGTTTGGGTTGAACCGGTTAGGACCAAACCGGTTCGGGTTGCCCAAAAACCGCCGGTTTGAAACCGGTTTGTATATTTCTGGATGTGATCGGGTTTGAAACCGATTTTTTGAACCGGGTTGGATAACCGGTTTTCAAACCGGTTTAAACCGTTGGGCAACGGCTATATAGCCGTTTGGGTCGATTATGGCCCTTTTTTTGGCCCCATTTGCACTCTTAAAACACTATAAATAGGTGGGGGGTGTTTAGGGTTGATCACACCTCTCTTTACACTCTCTAATCTCTAAAACCGCTCTTTAACCGCTCAAAAGCGCTCTCTATACTCTCTCTAAACTAAAAAAAAAGCATGGCAAGTTTTGGTGTTGGTGGTTCCTCAAACGAAGTTACCGTTGTGGAAATTCGAGCAACAACGAGAAATCCGGCAATTTGGTGCAATTACGATCTATGTTTGTTGTTAAACGGGAAGGAACGTGCTCGGTGCAAGATGTGTGGTGCGTTTTTGGGGAAAGATTCAAACACTAGTTTGAAAACGCATATGGAAAAATCTTGCCCGTCCTTGAAGGGAATTCCAAGTGAAGGTCAAGCCTCGATGACAAGCGAAAGAGGAATTTGGAACTTTGATCCAAATATTGTTCGAGATCGAATGACGAGGTTAGTGATTCAAGAAGGATTGTCGTTCAACCACTTTGACAATCCGCGCTTAACAAAGATGATTCAAGAGACACTCCAACCACGTTATCATCAAGTAAGTCGCACAACCCTTAGACGAGATTGTATAAAAATGTGGAAAAAAGCAAAAAAATAATTAATTTTGGGTTTTGAAAATTTGCAAACCGGTGTAAACTTAACCACCGATGTTTGGTCGGCTCCACATGGTATACCCGATTCGTACCTTTGCGTTACCGCGCATTGGGTTGATCCCAATACGTGGCAAATGATGAAGCGTACAATCGCGTTTGACTTGTTTGAATATCCACACATCGGCGAAAAATTATTTTATATATTGGATGGTGTTATAACCGAATTTAAATTACAAAATAAACTTTTTTCAATGTCTTTTGATAATGCATCAAATAATACAAATGAGGTTCAAAAACTAAAAATTAAATATAAACCGGTTTGCAACGGCGTTTTTTTCCATAGTCGATGTGTCGCACACATCATTAACTTGGCGGTGCAAGCCGGGCTTGCAATTGATGAGGTTTCAAACTTAACATATACTTTTCGACAAATGCTTAAAGATATTTTTAGTAACAAAAAAAGATACCATGATTATATTAGATTTTGTCGTGAAACGAATAATCTTTGCTTAGGTCCAAATTGGGACGTCGAGACAAGATGGAACTCGACTTATACTATGTTTTATAGCGCTTTACGACAAAGAGAAACTTTAGAACTATTTCATGAAATGCTTGCCTCAAACCTCGTCGTAAAATTCTAAAGTTTCCTTCTACAAGTTGGGACATTTTAAAAGACGTAACCGAATTGCTTGAAGTTTTCAAAACCGCCACCACCTTTTTATCTGGTGTTTATTATCCCACAAGTCCATTAACACTAAAACAAATATATTTAATGGCTAACAAGTTGTATGATCTTGAAAATAAAAACTCTCTTTTTATAAAAATGATAGAACCGATGAAAGAAAAATTAGTGAAATATTTTAAAGAAATGCCTCCCGTTATAACTTGCGCCGCCGCGTTAAACCCTACTATAAATGTTTACGGGGTTGAAACTTTGATTGATAGAATTACTTACGCTTTGAATTTGGATATCGAAGACATCCATTTTGCACAAGTTACAAAAACATATTTTAACAAATGTTTACAAGATTTATTTGATGTTTATTTACATAAATATGGTACAACTCCGACTCCACATGAAACAATGGGTACATCATCAAGTGGTAGCTCGAGAGATTTTAATTTGAATTTATATAACGAAATGTTAAATGAATTTAGTAAACGGGCTCGAGGTACCACCCCGAGTAGCGAACTCGGAAGGTATATTGGCACAAACTTTTTAGCGTTTATGCCTCCTACCGTTTTTGAGGATTTTGATATTTTGGCATGGTGGAAAAAAAACGAAGCTTCGTTTCCGATTCTTTCCGCCATGGCCCGTGATGTACTAACCATCCAAGCTTCCACGGTAGCTTCGGAATCTGCGTTTTCTTTTAGTGGCAGGGTATTATCGATACGAAGGACTAGACTCACACCCGTAGCGATGGAAATGTGCATTTGCTTGAAGGACCATTTGGATGCGATGAATAAGATACAAGATCAAACTTCTCTCGAAGACGAAATTCAAGCCGAAGAAACCATACACAACAACGAGGTTGATCTTGGAATATCCGAACCAGTCACCGATGAAGAACTAGCCGAAGATGCAAGGCTACGAAACTCTAGTTCCGAAGACAACGCACAAGAATAATCAATCAATATTCCAAAAAATAAAACGTTGAACTTAATGTTTTATATTTGTTATATTTTTGTAATGTTTTACAATTTTATAAATTTATCTTGTCATGTTTTTTTAATTTCCGAACTTTCCAAATATTAATAAACGTTGAACTTTAAGTATTAATGTTGCTATATTTTTTTTTGGATTTAATATTAAAAATTAAAAATTTATTTGAATTTTTTTTTTTAATAAAAACCGGTTTAAAGGGCAAACCGGTTTGACCGGTTTGACATTTCCCATTACTAAAACCGGTTTAACCCGAACCGGTTTGGGTCCAAACCAGTTTTGACTTTTCATTGACCAAACCGGTTCGGGTCGGGTTGAACCGGTTTGGGTTAAAAAACCGATTTGTGCACCACTAGGCATGCCTATGCCATACCATTTATTTTATTTTTATATTAAAATTATAAAAGGGCAACTTTTTATAAAACTTTTAACCTAAATGATAAAAAATTTGGCTGATCTGGTAAGCCACACCTCGCAAAATCTCGAGACTAACGTCAACGTGATCTCTCTCGAAGGATCCTGACCCTTCATTACTTCTTTTTCTTGTAAACCCTTGAGAACACTCTAGAATCCCAAACTTTTATCACGCCTACATTTCCCCACCAATATAAAACCCCTTTCGTTTTCGATTATCTTCAGCGTTGATCCACCAATTTATCTCCTAATTCACTTGTTTTTCACTAATAATTCGTGTTTGATCTTGTTCGAGCTATAATGGATGAGGATTTCGATATTCCAGCGGCTGATCAGATGAACGATGAGTTTATGGACGATATTGAAGCTCCGGTGACATTGAAGGTTGGAGAAGAGAAGGAGATCGGTAATCAAGGTTTGAAGAAGAAGCTTCTCAAGGAAGGTGAAGGTTGGGACAATCCTGAAAGCGGCGATGAGGTCGAAGGTAGATTCGTTAGCTATAAATTTGTGTTTCGTATTAATTTGCGGTGTAGATCGTGTGATTGTGCTGATTATGATCTGGATTTGAGTTTTGAACAGTTCATTATACCGGAACTTTGCTTGATGGAACTCAATTTGATTCTAGTCGTGATAGGGGAGAACCGTTTAAGTTCACTCTCGGTCAAGGTGAGGTTACTTCTTAATTGTTGTTATTTTCAGCCCTAGCATTAGTTGACTTTTTCATGAGCAGTTGACTTTCTGCTGAGTAGTTAGTTAGTTACATCTGTTATACTTGTTAGCTTGCCAGATTTATGTTTTCCTTCTTCTGTATATTTAGAGTGTGTGTATTGCAGTATTGATCATGAGATTAGACAGTTAAACATTTTACATACCTTTTGTTTGCTTTTATTTTGTATCATGAGTGTGGTTTCTGCGGTTATTCCATTGTTGTTTTGTTTTCTGAAATGTATAAACAGGAATTGGCTAATATAATCTGTGGGAGTGTAACCGAGTGGAGCCCAGACTCTATTTCTAAAGCTCGAGCTTGCCTCATAGTAGTTTTTTAAGGCTTGTTTATTATTTACTAGGTTAAAATCCCGTGTATTACACGGGTAGAATAAATATACTATTTTATATTAAGCAATAAAAAGTTTATTTTTTAAAAACTCGTATTTTACACGGGTTGAATAAACCCGTTGAATACAATATAATATTTTAACACAAAGTGTATTTATTAATATAAAGGATAGTAGTTTCTTTAAAAATATATTATTATTAAAAGATAGATGTGTATTTAGTAAAAGAGAGAGACGAGAAAAAAATGATGAGAATGAATATGTAGGCGACACGTGGCATTAAAAACCTTTATTTATTATATAGTTTAGATTAATTAATTCATATGTAATTTATAACTTTTTATTATAATTTTTATACATAACATAATATATATTATTTAGTTATTTTTATTATAATTTTTTTATTTAATAATAATTATTATACAAGTATATATTCAATATATTAATTAGAATTTTTATAAATATTGGGCACGTTTAGGCTTGCAAGCCAGCTCGAGTTCGATAATTGAAGCTCGGGCTCGTGTTCGTTTATTAAACAAGCTTATAGCTCGAGCTTGTTTTTTTCTCGGTTTGATTCGAGCTTTTAGCAAGCTGATCTTGAGTAGCTCACGAGCGGTTTGACTCATTTACACCCCCTATGTTGAACACAATAGCTTTTGTGTTATCACTTTCCTGATTTATGTAAATTGTATTATGGAAGTAATGATCATGATTACTCAGGATGGTTATCATAATCAACATTGTAACTTTTGTTATTTGACAATAGGGCAAGTGATTAAAGGATGGGATCTTGGTATTAAGACCATGAAGAAGGGTGAGAATGCACTTTTCACCATACCTGCTGAGCTGGCTTATGGTGAATCGGGTTCACCCCCGAAAATCCCTGCCAATGCCACTCTCCAGTTTGATGTGGAATTGCTCTCCTGGGTTAGTGTGAAAGACATTTGCAAGGATGGTGGTATCTTCAAGAAGATTGTAAAGGAAGGAGAGAAGTGGGAGAACCCTAAGGACCTTGATGAGGTTTTAGGTACCTTTTTATTTTATCCACTTTTCATGCTTATGCTTCATGACTCCATGTTAATGTAATGAACATGCATTTATGTATTAACTTTTTTTTATAAATGCAGTGAATTATGAGGCTCGACTTGAGGATGAGACTCTAGTTGCAAAATCAGATGCAGTGGAGTTCACAGTACAGGATGGTAATTTACACAGAGATAATTTCTCTTGGCTTTAGGTAAGTTTTTGAATTATTACTAATGAATTTGTTTTCAAATTTCAATCAGGCCATTTCTGCCCTGCTCTGTCTAAGGCTGTAAAAACAATGAAGAAAGGAGAAAAGGTCATTCTTACGGTCAAACCAGAATGTAAGTGTTCTCTTATGAGTTTACTGAAGAAATCTTTAACTGAATGGCATGAAGGGTAATTCAATTGTAATTTCGTGTGGGTTGTAGATGGATTTGGGGAGAAGGGAAAGCCGGCTTCTGGTGATGAGGCTTCGATTCCAGCAAATGCTACATTGCAAATTACACTGGAACTTCTATCGTGGAAGACAGTGTCAAATGTTACAGATGACAAGAAAGTTGTCAAGAAAATCTTGAAAGAAGGAGAGGGATATGAACGCCCGAATGAAGGAGCTGTTGTTCAGGGTCAGTAGCATTTAGTATTTTCATAATTCTTTATGGTGGTTAATTTTACAATCTGTTTATCATATGATGTCTAAAATTGCTTTTTGTTATGACTGGACAGTGAAGTTGATTGGTAAGCTACAAGATGGTACTGTATTCATTAAAAATGGTCATGATGATTCTGAGCCATTGGAGTTCAAGGCAGACGAAGGTAAACATACATCTTAAGTTTGTTTCTTTGGTATATTGTGTGTTATGTAACCTGTTTCTATTAATGATTACTTTGGCATCCACATAAACAGAGCAAGTGATTGATGGGTTGGATCGAGCTGTGATGACAATGAAGAAAGGGGAAGTAGCTATTCTGACCATTGCACCAGAATACGCCTTTGGTTCTACTGGTTCTGAGCAAGAATTAGCAGTGATTCCCCCTAATGCTACCGTTACATATGAAATTGAACTTGTTTCTTTTGTTAAGGTATGCAGTAGGTGTAAGTTACACTTTGGTTTAACCCGTTTTCATTTTAACTGTTCTTTTTATCTTACAAATTCATTGTTTAACGGTCTCTATTAGAAACCCCCATTGATTTTGTTTTATGGTTTATATGCTAACATTCTTTATTTTCAGGACAAAGAATCTTGGGACATGAACACCACCCAAGAAAAGATCGAAGCTGCTGGAAAAAAGAAAGAAGAAGGAAATGCATTCTTTAAAGCTGGTAAATATAAGAAAGCAGTGAAGCGGTATGAGAAGGTGAGATTCAATATTAGCAAGTTGTGTTTTAGCTGTTCTCATTGGTTAGCAGGGTATTGGTGGGTCCTGTGAGTTTTCATCTAACGGGTTCTCGTGGTTGCAAAAAAGAAATTATAATGTATGTTGGCTAAGTCTACCTTTTGAATCTCAGGCTGCTAAGTACATCGAGTATGATACCAATTTTGAAGAAGAGGAGAAGAAACAAGCAAAAGCGTTGAAGATTACTTGCAACCTTAATAATGCAGCCTGCCAATTGAAACTAAAGGATTACAAACAGGCTGAAAAGCTTTGCACCAAGGTTAGATAGAAAGTGCAACCGACTACCGGTTTTTTGAAAGTTAAGAATTTTAATGCGTACTAACAAGGAGCGGGGTCGGTAATCTTCACAGGTATTGGAACTTGAGAGTACGAATGTGAAAGCTTTATACCGGAGGGCTCAAGCATACATAAATGTGGCGGATCTGGACCTTGCAGAGCTTGATATTAAAAAAGCCCTTGAGCTTGACCCCAATAATAAGTAGGAACCTAATTACTACATTGGTTATTTATTCAACATTTTTAATGAGGCAGTGGCAATATGCAAATTACTAATGTGTTCTTTCTTTTCTTTTGTTTATTGTTGGACAATTAGGGATGTGAAACTTGAATACAAAGTACTGAAGGAGAAGATAAAAGAATACAACAAAAAGGATGCTAAATTTTATGGAAATATGTTTGCCAAGATGAATAAATCATCTTCCAGTGTGAGTCATAGTCATCTTTCTGTGATCTTTATTTCTTTTATAATTTTCAAATTATTAATTTGTTGTTTATTTTGTGCAGAAAGCAAAGGAAGCAGAACCAATGAGCATAGACAGCAAGGCCTGATGAGTGATTGTAGTAGTGCATAAGAGTATTTTCGTGGTCTAGTGCTCTTATCAAGTTATGTTGTGTGTTGACATTGGTGGTGCTTTCTTTTTTTCTTGTCACTTTGAAGTGAAACTGATAACCTAATTGTATTGCCAAACCATAATCAAGATGCAAAAGATTTGTTGGAACTTTTTACTTTGTTTGCATTTTGGGTATTTTGCCGTCGTGTTGGCTTATTAATTGAGTTCTATTCTTAACAATTAAAAGGGAAATACACAATTGAATGAAAATGAAACTAAAACTTGGCCAACAGAACGGAAGTAGTAAATAGTAAATGCACACTGATCTTTAAAGATCAAAGCAAAGCCCGAGCAGATTGAAAGTCTGAGAACCGTATATGTTGATATGAGATTTACTTTATGATACGTACCATTCACAGTGGCATTGAACATGCTGTTGAGCGCGACACTGTATTACTCCATGGTTTACCTACCATTCGTTTAGCATCGAACAAGTTGCTGTTGGGCGTGACTGTGTTCAAGGTATTCATCATGGGTAACTTCTGATCGTACTGAACGACTACTCGGATGCGGCGGAACGTGTACAACATATAACAAATCTCGAAGGTGAACTCGTCGTGGAAGAACCAGTACACGAGTACGAAGTATCAAAAGAAAGGGCACTTCCGCTTTCTGATAACGAACTCGCTTATGATAAATCGCTACCCTCAACTAGTCCTAAAAGACGACAATGAACACATAGCAAAGACGACGATGACGATAATTTATTAAAAAATAAATTGTATTCGCTATTTTTAATCTTATCATGAGAAAAAGCAAGACCTCAACATAATTCGCTTTTTTCTTGTTTCGTTTGATAATCTCTGAGATCTAATTACAAGCTTTCTGATCGTTTGTTTCCCACATCGGCCACCGACGCAAAAGGTATACATTATTTAAACTCCATAGACACCAAAACAAGCACGACCTTACTTGAACAGGATCTGTTTTATAGGCTCGTACCCATGTCTGGTTGATGAACCAGGACCATGTAACCAGAGCGTGATTGACGGAGGTCATGACCATGGCAACGGTAGAGGATCGTTGTCAACCCATCTTCTTGGCCTTGGCATGGTTACATGGTTGTCTGACAGACAACAACTATTTTTTATGCACATAAGCTGTTCGACGATATGCCTCAACCAGATTTACTCTTTTATGGTTATGGATTATCATGGGCTCGTTAATGTGGCCAAAAACTATTCATTTCTGTTGCTTTGATTCGGCTTTTATCTGTATTGAATTTTGTAATTCTGTTCGTTCTTGCAGATGTTGAAGAATTTTAACTGAATGGAGAGAGGAAGAAAGCCCTAATTGATATAAAATTTGGGAAAAGGGCCTTACTAACTTCCCACATTGATAGAAAATGCAAACCAAGTGCAGTATATAAAGTGGGTGACAAGTTGAACAAGCACGACGTTACTTGAACAGGATCTGTTTTATAGGCTCGTACCTTTGTATTCTTGATTGCTAAGAAGACAGAACCCAAGTCTGGTTGATGAGCTAGGACGATGTATCTAGAGCGTGATTAATAGAGGTCATGGTCATTACCCATGGCTCGGTAGAGGATCGTTGCTAGCTCATCTTTGAGTTCTGGCATGGTTACATGGTTGTCTTACAGACTAATATTACCTTTTTAATTGTTAAAATTTTTGAGTTTTACGAAATGTTTGAAAGAAACTTTGTTTTTGTTTCATGATCGTTCTTCGGCTAACACAAATCCCCCCTCTCTACTGTTTCTTTTTGTGTTCTATATCGTTGAATTTTAGTTAATCCCCGCCTCTTCTTGGTACTATGTATTTGGTAAGCAAAGTTGCAATCTTTGAAGAACGCATGAAGTAAAATCTAAAACTCGAACAGGAATCTTTTATACGGCTTTTGAAATGTGGAAATCAGATCACACAATATGACTGGAAATTTTATACTGATAACATCATTAGTGTTTCAATTAGTAAACAATGAATATAGTCCTACAAAGTACAATGCTAAATTCTCCAAATCTAATGTCTGCAGACCGTATTGCAGATTAAACGACTAGCATGTGTCGAGCCAGATGCTTGACCGGTCATTGAACAATGATCTGGGGCTCATGGGCAAGTATTTGTTCTACTTGGGGACTAAAATCTTGAACCAAAACCTGCAACCATTGTCACAACAAGTTATAACCATGGTCACATGAACCGCATTATATCATCTTAAAATATGCCTATGAAATAACAAAGCTCAGATTGTACCTTGGAAGATTATCACAATGAGAAACAGAACAGTGACCATCATAGCAAAAAGACTCATGTTTGACGTTGCTGCTACTGATGATGATGATGGTTGTGTTAGTCGAGCTGATCTCACCTTCTTCAAAGATCTCAACCGTTCAATCCTTGCACGTTTCTTCATAACCAGCTCAGAAATCTCTTTAACCAAACGCAAATCACTTGTACTCAATGAAGCACCTTTACGGGGACGAGGTGGTTTGGGAGCCCTCTTTGAGTTCTTAGTTTTTTGTTTCTCTTTCGACTGTGTTTTCCCTATAACCTGCATATTTTCCCTCTTTTCGCCTTCAAATTTATAGTTAATCAACAATTCTATGTCATTGTACTCAACATCACTAGTTTTCACTGAATTCCTGTTAGAATCGATGTTGTTTTCATTGTCATCTAACCCTTCGAAACTCAAAGCTAATCCCAATGATCTAAACATGTTCTTGACTGTTTTTCCACCTGTCACCTGCGCGTTTCTTGGATCCTCATGGCATTCACTTCGGTTACTCTCGATGTCAACAATGGATTCTCTATCTTCTACCATCTTATTACAGTTTCTATATATTCTAGAAATCCTTAGATCTACTATAACAATCCCTCAATTCTCTAGTTTCTGCATAAAATCAAGTTAAACACCATAGATTAGTACAAAAAATCTACCTTTATGGGTATTTCAATTCTAAAAGAAGAATGCAGAAGAACTGAGAATTGCTAGAGGAACTTAACAGAACAGTATGATAAAAAAAAGTTGCATAAAATCATTCATACCGAAAATTTGACCAGTCACACTCTTAACTTTCATTTTCGTTACCAACGGCAATCCCATGCTCACATAATCATCAGATATTTTCACTCGATTCGCTCACAATGATGATTTTGAACGAAACGAGCAAACGTACAAGCGGAAATCAAACGTAAACTGATATTTGACTATTTTCACTCGATTCCGCTTGATAATGAATGTGAAAGTTAAGAGTGTCATTGGTCAAATTACCGAGCCAGAGTCTTGGTTTTCATGAAGTATGGTTAGGGTTTCATTAAATCTGGCGAAATAGGAAAATTAATAGAAGAAGAAATGTATTACCGGAGCCAATCGCCCACCGTCGAAGAAATGCAGCGGTATGAAGTTTGACGAACAAATGATTCGAGTTTAAATATATTCACCGATTCCAAATAATTTCAATAAAATGAATTTAAAATTAAAAGAAACAATGTTCCGCCGATTTATTGTCGTTGGATTGAAAGTACCACAGGCATATTGCATATTCGGTGAAGATTCGAGCAGGGATGTTCGTCCATGGCGGAAGGCCGCTTCCGATTTCCTCAATATTATTATTTTTTCAAACCTTTTGTTTTGTTTTGTTTTATTTTTCAAAGGATTTTAACAATTTTTAGATGTATTAACAACTAATTAAACTTTGTTAATGTCTGTGATCTTGTTTTCACACGTTAGGTTCAATGAATAAAGCCATCTCCGTCCAAACAAGGAATCATATAAAAAATCATAATATAATATATACTTGATTTTATATTTATGATATCTATGCTAATTATAATTAACTAGAATTGTGTCTACGCGTGTTGCGACTTGTTAAACCGTTAAAAAATTAACGTTTTCGAAAGCTTATAAAATAAAGCCATAAAAAGATGAAACATTAAAAAAGTTATCGTTTACAAAATAAATAAACGTACTCGAAAGTTTATATAAAAATCAGAGCCTTTACGTAAACACGCGTGTTGGGAAATAGCTAGTAATATTTCAAAATGTTTATACAAAAAAAGAAACTATAATAGTGTTGTTAAAAGAAGTTAACGGGTAAAAAATTGAAAAAGTGAACAAAACCGTTGAAAAAAATATAAAGAGTTAAAAAAAAATTTATATGATGAAATGCTTTCCTAAAAATGTGTTGACTACAAAAAAAAATATAAAAAAAATAATTTCACCCTTAATTTAAAATGATGTTATTTTGATTTGTAATAATATGAAAAGATAATTTAATTTATACAATTAACATTTTATTTATAAGCAAAAAAACATCATACTCACTAACATTTAATTTTGCTGTCTTCATTTTCACATATTTCACGAAATAAAATAAAAACGACTTATTTATCACCCTCTATATTAACTAGTTTTATATCCGTCCGGTGGCCGGGTTGTTTAGTTAATAACAATACAAGGTGACCGAAATTTTGACGTTTGCAAGGTGACCCGTAAATGAATAACAAACGGGTCGAATCTTTTGAGCATCGTGATCCGTCTGCATGATAATTATCGTCCCTGTAATTAGATAAAAAAATTATTAAAAAACAGTTACCATAAGATGTAGAATTGAATACATCTATATGCCTATGATTCAAAGAAATAAAGTCAGCAGACGGAGGACTTTGTGACAAAACAGTTCCCCTTTGTATATAAGAATAAGACCAAGCAATTTGTATAAGATCATAGGCTTTTTTCCCCTGCATCTTGAGCAAGCGTTCCACCTAATGCATTTCCCTGAAATTTAAAAGCAATTTCTGAACTTTCTTCAAGTCATTTCAAGTAAAAAAAATACAAGAAAATGACACGATTAGTTAACCGTGTCGTGTTCGTGTTTAGCACCCATGTTAATCGTGTCGTGTCGTGTTTGGCATGTTTAACACGTTTAGACCCGTTTTGCGATCCCTAGGCACCGGTAAGCAAATAGTGCGTTCACATTGTGCCAGCATATCCCATATATGAATGTCAAAATGAAGGTAACATGCAAGAATAACAGTTTTGCCATTTCGGTTATAGTTGCTTAAATGTCATACTTTATATTACCTTTAAAGAAGGTGAATTATCTTCATCTCAAGCAACAATGAGCTGAGTTGCAAAACCCGAATGCCGTTGCAAAACTCATAATCTTTTTGTAACCGAATCTGAAAAGCTGTAGATTTGAAAATTCGTACCAAATTAGTTACAGCTTCATAACCTTTTTTTGTAAATTATGATGCCATCTTTGTATTTGATTACAGAAAGTTACCTTTATAATAGGTTTTTGCTTCCCAAGATCCCAAACCACTAAAACCAACAAAAAGAAAAAAAAAGTATACAACATGAATGTATAGATATGTCGTATACATAATTTGGTAACTCTGACCGGTTCAGATTCACTGCCTTGCAAAGACACACGGGTTTATTATTAGATACCAATGATAGGATGCACTATATATAAGAGACAATGCATTCACATACCAGAACACAAACACATTTATAATAAACGAATCAGTACATCAATGCAAATAAAATCTATAATTATTTCATTCCGGATGCAATCTAGATCTGATTCACAAATTTAACCTATTAAGCAACTTGTGTCAAATTCTACCAATTAAATGCATTCTTAAACAACAAAAATCAAAAGTAGTGAAAAACAAAGTTAAACGAAAATTGAATTGGGTTCCAAATGTCTAATTTGCCCTTTCATCTTCCGAACCACATCCAAAACATTTTATTGAAACGCATCCAAAGGATTCGACATATTCTCCTCGTTACACAGATAAACAATTACATCAACCATACAAGGCTCATTTGGGTTGCCATATCTCGCCGTGAAACCACATACTTGAAACACCATTTTCATCATACTTCTCATCTGCATGTCGTAATATTAGTCACAAACAGCCATCAAATAGTCAAGCGATTACAAAAGTTTTGAAATAAAACTCAAACTTGCAAATTTATTCAAGACTTAACCTTGAAAAATCAGGATATGAAGACTCAATCAGGTACACTAGCAGATTGAACCATTCCATCAGGTACAATAACACCGGTTGTCAATGGCGAACCTGCAAAAAAAAAATTCCTAGTTCTCCTACCTTCAAGAACCGGTACAGCGAGTAGTTTGAAAGTAAGCAACCCAGGGGTCCCAAAAATCAAGAGAACTAAATTTCTTACCTCATATCCCATGAAGTATAAACTAAAATTCATATCAGAAAAATCTAGTCTCATAAGTAATCTGCAGTTAGAAAATGAGGCAAAGATCACCATGAGAATTGTACTCATGTCTCATATAATAATGATATAAAATATCAAAATAAGAAGCACTTAAATATTCATGCCACAGACCAAATTGCGCATTGATTTAAAACCTATGTAGTCAACTAAGACCTCATGTGTCAACCTTTTTGTTCAACTTTCTGTTCGAACTTGATCTACAATCTACAACAATATATATCTTTTATACTATACACTCTTTCGGTACCAAAAATAAACATTCTTTTAATGTGACATTTTTAAATACAGGGCATGTAAAAAAGTCTCATTATTCAGCAAATTGCACTCACCGTATATTCATTAAACTATCATAGTTTTATAAAATGCATGTCAAAACAATATCAAAGTCTGAAGTTATGTTTTGAGCTAAATTGAAACCAAATTGGGTAAATTTGAATAAACATCACCGCAAGTCATATGCAAATTTCATAAGCTATAATACATTCCACAAGTGGAGATGCATTCAAGTTTTGCTAATCATATATCGACTATTTGACCTTTCTTTGTATGAAGTAATATATAAAATTTGGTGAGTAACCATTAGAAACACTTGAACAACAGATTTTCACTCAAATGCAATTAGATGGAGCGTAAATGTTTGGTTAAGAAATATACCTGAAATTGCAGACAACTTGGGCATTTTGTTTTAACTTTCTGTGCCAGAGGAATCAACAATCACTAAACTGTAAATTCCATGTAGATTCAACAACATCAACGTCCCACACACACATACAAACTGAATGATCTTACACTTGACCAGGTGTTTTCAATGCACATCACACACAAAATTTAGAAACATCAATGAGATGAATGGAGATGCAACTAAAACAACCCTAAAATTGAAAAAACAATAAAAGTCAAACATATACCTTACGGGCAGTTGCTGCTGTTGAAGTTTGGCCAAATGGTACCTTATTCTATACTTAACATTGGAATGAATTGGAAAAGATAATGTTAACTGAATAACAGTTTAATATTAGCTATTCGTAGTAACTATGAAACTGTGAAGCTACGCAAAAAAGAGAAAGATAAGTATGCTAAACATATACTCAAGAACATTTAAAAAAGCAATTACATGTATTTACAAAAGTCTAAATAGGTCATTAAAATATAAGGGGGAAAGTGTGAAGGAAAAGTACATCTGCATCTTCAGTTGCCTGAGCAGGTTCTTTCAACCGCTCTTTTCTAACAGCTTTGAGAATCTGTGCAGCGGTCTCGCCAGCTATTGCAGTTAGGACCTTATCAATCTCCTAATCAATCTCATCTTGTAAGTCATCTAAATCTAGTGACTCACAAGATGACCACCAGGAAGTTCTATCATCCTTGCAAGTGGATATAGTTTCTTTGCTAGCCTTTGTGCAAGAGATATTTGAGCAATGACATCACGCCTACACCATAAGCAATTGATAAGTTTGTAAAAGTGAAAATGAAAATAGAGATATGAAATAACTTAAGACATAATCAAATGATACATTCCAAGAATAACAGATATTATGCAACCTTAGACGATGATTCAATCAATTTTATTGCCTCTGCCTTCTTGGTTGGCTCTAAACCATAGATCATTTCGGACAAGTATTACCTCTGCCTTGCATAATTTAGATGGCAAAATGGACAAAGTATAATCTTCCGTAACTGCAAAATGTAAATAGCGTTTTCAGATAAGCAATACACAACCCCTCAAATAAGCAGAATTTGTTACCTGTTGTATCAAAGAGCACTAAGCAGCCCAAACAATCTCATTTAAAAACGGATATCATTACATTAAATGAGTCTTTACCGGCTGTCAATTAGCAATCAAGCAATAGAAACAAAGAAATAAGCAGAATCTGTCACGTGTTGAGAAAATCAACAACACATTGTGATGAATTCAAACACAATTACCTTTGTTAGAAGGATCAGACATTGACGTGTAACAGCAAACGGATTTGGTGTATAGAACCAAAATCCACACCTGACTGATTCAAGCAATGGAAAACACAATAACAATAATAAGTTTTAATTCAATAATTAGATACAAAATTCAAAGAAAGAAACAATAATCGTAAAAAATGAGTAAAAATATACCTTGTAAATCAAACTTTCATTTCAACAGACCTTTTCTTTTTCCCCAATTTCTCCACATCCATATTCTCAGCCCCCTAATTTTACTAACTGCAGAATTTACATACATTTTTTTGGAAAATGGCAATTTTTCATGATGCATCTTTCATCATCAGACTTAAAGCAACAAATTCATACAAACTTTTGAAAAATAAAACATGCATTTCTTAGAAATAAACTTTGGGTCGCATCCAATACCTGAGGCGAAGAACAAAATTTTGTTTTGCGAAGGAGGATTTGACATAGCGACAAATGAAATACAGTTTTACGTACCTGAAAACGATTTGCTAGGTTAGAATTTGAACCTGGTAACCTTCGCGACGGTAATTGTCGCCACCGTTCCTCGTTCCAAATGGCCTATGAAAGGGTTGCTATGTCGAGGAGGATGGCGAGAGAGGAGAGACGATGACAGGGGAGAGGTGCGTAGATTTGAGGCAGATATGAGGGAGGGATATGAGAGTGAGGGGGAGAAGCATACGCAAGGATAACCGTGGGAGGGAAACGTGGGTTGAGGATCCATGTGACGGTGGCGATCCGTGTCAAATCCAATTGAAATTGTAACTGCCAAAATTTTTTATTTTAAACGGTCTTGATCTTCTAACCGTTATTGGTATTTTAAATGGCTTGATTCAATTTAAACAAAAATAAAAGACGGCATGGTCTATATATTTATAATATCTCTGCCCCTTTTCCAGAAAAATTGACTTGCTAACCTACATTCAAGACACAAAAAGTTGGATTACTAATTTCAACTATTTTTAGCTAAAAAGAATATAAAAAATCATGCGAAGTTGCTTCCCAAACAAAAAAAAGTACTAAATTTGATTTACAAGAAACAAGCCTCGTTGGATAAAAAAAAAGTGACTATTTTTTAGAGTTGGTGAAACAAATAATATGATCACCAACTACTTCTGTAATTGTTGTTTATCTTCACACCTAACTAATTATATTATGTACCGTTTGTCATTTGGTGTAATGGTAGTCCCAAGACATTCTATAGTGGAGGTCTTGGGTTCAAATCCTGGCAACAGCAAAAAAAGGGTCTGTGATCAGGTCATGAGGTTTACCCAATTGGGGGGTTTCTCCTGTGGTGGGCTGCCCTAGATGTTTTAAGTGTTGTCTCGGAGAAACCCAGTTATCCTAGAATATCTAGCGTTGCCGTTAAAAAAAAACTAATTATATTACGTGTTTAAAGGACATGAGATGGGATGAAGAGTAACGCCACCTATGGGGGCATGTCACGTGGCAACGTAATTTGAGTTTTTTTGTTTGAAGTGTCATACTATATATATAATATATTAATTTTATAATAATTTTGTTTTTCTAGAGTTCTATTCAAATTCGAGTATTGTTTTTTTATATTGTATGCTAAAACGAGTATGTGTTTCGATGTAAGTTTTATTCACGCAAACGAGCCAAACCGATAACGACCAGACTCCCGCCACGAAGCGAGGGCGGGGGGCTAGTTATTAAAATCGAAACCATTGACCTTTAGAATAGAGCCAAGACACCTTACCACCAAGATCATAATCTACTCGTATAAACCATTTATACCTACACTTTGCAGAGTTTTAACCATTAACATCTAGAATAGAGCCAAGACGCCTTCCACCAAGATGTCCCCTTGGGGACGAATTTGTCATTCAATTAGTTGTGAAAGTTAGTTGGTGCTTTTGTTTACGGAATAATAATAATAATAGTAGTAGTATAGTAGTAACAATAACTAAAAAGCTAATAATAAATAATTAAACAAAAACACGGAACGGTGAACACTTGGCAAGAGGTGAATAGCGTGAGCAATATTCATTAGAGTATGTGGTATACTTTGGTTTGGGAGAGGCAAGTGAGAGTACATTTTTTGCCATATCGACATGATATGTTCATCACTTGGATCTCACTTGGCAAGGGAAATAGCCGAGTGAGTGAAATACCACATATTTTACCATGAGGGACCCATCAAACACCCACACACAATCGAGGACCCACCCAACACCCATAATTCTTCCCCTCACCTGCGTGAAGCCACTCACGAGAACTTGCTCACACCCCCTTCACATAAGAGGGGGTGGTTAATCAATGACTAAGATAATAAGGATAGGAATTTAGTAAATAACTACGCTAAAAATTTTGTTAAAAAAAATTAAGCTAAAAAGTAAAAGTCACCATTGTTTACTTCCAAGTTCCAACAATCATCCCAAAAAGAAACATACTACTTTAGTACGAATTATTGGATTGGAGAGTAAAGAGAGAAAAAAAAAACAAAGATCCTTAAAGTAGACGACCCATTTTGTACCAAATATCCTCCCAAAACCAAGAATTCTCCCATTATAACACCCCATTCTTTCGAAAATCTTATAAAGATAAAATAGTCTGTTTTCTCTTCCCAAATCTTATCAAGATCTAATAGTTTTTTCCGTTAATGAATCTGAAGTGAACTTTGCTATATCCTTCATATTTCTCTCTAACTTCTATTATCTCCTTTTCTGTTTTCCTTACCAAGTGTTACTCATTCATCCATCTTGTAGACATGGATATTAATGTTCATGGATATTTGGGTTAGTCGAGTTATTCAAGTTATTTTAAAAATTCGGTAACTGGATTCGAATTTAAAGAACCAATTCGAACTTGATTGAATTCTGGTTTATTCGAATAAATCAAATTATTAGAAAAGAAAACCTAAAAATCTAAAATAAATATTATATAATGAGTAAAAAAAATATATGTAGTTTTTATAATAAAAACTAAACACTAAAACAAACACACACACACACATATATATATATATATATATATATATATATATATATATATATATATATCAAACTATACTCAAATTAAAAAAAAAATACTTGATTTTATAATATATTTTTCTTAAAAAGTAATAAAATATAAAAGCAAAAAAATGATGGCTTTTCTTTCTTTTTTTTTATTTTGTTATATTTGCCTTTTTGTCAAATTAATTATGAAATTACAACCGATTTTTTTATATTAGCGATTGATTTTCATTAATTAAGAGTCTAGATTTAGTGATTTACTTTGCACACTAATCATTATTTTTTCACTTCTTATTTATTCAGCTCATATGTGTATTAAATATATATTTTAATTAAATTATAAAATTTTGTACTAATAAAAATTGCTTTTGTAACAACGGTTTTTTATTAGTCTTTTAGTATGAAAAATTCATGAAATTTAAATCTAATATATATGTATTTAAAAGGAAGATATTTTATTTTTAATAATAAAATTTTGTTTCCAAATTAAGATCTAGATCTAATCTAATTTATATAGTTGGTCAACTTATGACATTTAGACTCGTCAAACTTGAAATCAGTTTTCATACTACGCATGGATGACGAAGGAGCATGTGAAACGTTTTGCCACATAAAGGTACATTTTCTTTGAAATCTTGAAAATCAAATGTTTATTTTAACAAACATTTAAAAGAAAGGGGTTAGAGACGAATGAAGGTAAATGGATTTAATTTTTTTTAATTAAAATTCCGATTTTATTAATAATCATAATATTAAAACTATAAATTTATTTATTATTGGGTAACTGTTATTTTTGTCATAGTGGTTTAGTTACTTTTTCCAATTTCATTCAAAAAGTTTATTTTTCTTCTGTGTATTCTTATTGTTTACAAAACTTGTCGTTTTCATTCAATCAGTTATCTTCATCCATGTTTTAATGTTAAATGGGGGGTATTTAGGTCTTTTATATAATTTTTATTTTAACAACATTTTAAAACCTTAACTATTCACCCCATCCCATTAAACCATGTTTTAGTTGGGTTGTTGACTGAGACAAATGCGGTCGTAATTCAAGAAGGGGAGCCGGATTTTGGAAAATCGGGTTCAATTACGATCAACTTTGAAGGGTTGTTACTGTGGTATATACGATCATAATTCAAGAAGATTAATCGTAATTCAAGAAGATGATATCCAAATGGATTTAATTTTTTTTAATTAAAATTCCGATTTTATTAATAATCATAATATTAAAACTGTATATTTATTTATTATTGGGTAACCGTTATTTTTGTCATAGTGGTTTAGTTACTTTTTTCAATTTCATTAAAAAAGTTTATTTTTCTTCTGTGTATTCTTGTGGTTTACAAACTTGTCATTTTCATCCAATCAGTTATCTTCATCCATGTTTTAACGTTAAATGGGGGGGGTATTTAGGTCTTTTATATAATTTTTATTTTAACAATGTTTTAAACCCTTAACTATTCCCCCCATCCCGTTAAACCATGTTTTAGTTGGGTTGTTGACTGAGACAAATGCGATCGTAATTCAAGAAGGGGAGCCAGATTTTGAAAAATCGGGTTCAAATACGATCAACTTTGAAGGGTTGTTGACAGTGGTATATACAATCATAATTCAAGAAGATTAATCGTAATTCAAGAAGATGATATCCACATGGACGATTGTAATTCAAGATGATGGCAACATAGACGATTGTAATAGGATAATTGGGGTTAATACGGTTTAAGGGGATGGTGGGAATAATTAAGGGTTGAAAATATTGATAAAATAAATAAATATATAAAAAGACCTAAGTACCCCTAATTTAACGTTAAAATATGGGGTGGTTAACTGAGTGGATGAAAACGGTAAGTTTTGTAAGCCACAAAGATACACAAGAGAAAAATAATTTTTTTGAATGAAACTGATAAAAATGACTAAAACACAGGCACGAAACTGAGAGTTTACTCAGTATCACTTGATTCAATAACTCCTTTTAACGTTGATAGAAGATAAGAACTTTGAAGAGCTTATATATAATGTTAACATACAAATATTGAGTTAGAAAAATAAAGACGAGCTTCTAACCTAGTATTTTAATATAAAAAAACTTGAACAATGATCTTCTTTACTTTTGTAGGACTTGAACCCAAGACCTCAAAACCTAAATATTTCATGAGACGTTGCCTCTGTCACTTGGGCCACCAACCGCACCGCAGTAGTATTTTGATAAATTACCATATTATTTAATGAAGATAGCATTTAAATTTGTAAAAAAAAAATATTTAGATTACAGTGGAACCTCTCTGCATATATCAAAAGTTAAGTTCGTATTAATTAGATGTGATTAATAAAGGATTAATCAAATATGAAGGGGAATCTTGTTCATACCTGTTACTCCACTACACTTGAGTCGTCTTTTCCCTAATCACAACTATATTTTTTTAGTCGTATTTTTAATTTTTGTATGGAGTGGTTCGAGTCATTATTCGCCGACGCCAACCTGGGATTCTTAATTTTCCAATTTAATATTAACTCCCAAATTATTACTTTTCCTTTTTAGTTAATTACTTTCAAATAAAATAATCATTTAATTGCATTCTTTTACTTTAATCAAAACATTAATTAATTATGTTTTTTTACTTTATTACTCATTAATTTTATTTATATTTTTATCTTTTTCTTTCCCATGGAGCCGGGGGTCTAAACGGGAGCAGCCTCTCTATCCCTTGGGATAGGGGTAAGGTTTGCCCTCATCACACCCTCCCCAGACCCTACTAATAGCGTTAGCTATGTGTGAGATTATACTGGGTACGTTTGGTTTGATTTGGTAAAACATTAATTAATTATGTTTTTTTTTAACGGCAACGCTCAAAACTATGTAGTTAGAAAAAAATTAAGTGTTTTATCTTAACATAAAGTTCAAACACTCAAAACTTATTCTAAACCTTAATTCTAGGTAAAATAAAAACTATCAACCTATTTATTAAATAAAAACTTTGAATAAACTTTGATATCATTATCCCAAATACCTTTTGTTAAAGTTTTTAATATTTATGAGATTGATATAATTAATGTTTGATAATTACTTTATTTTGACTTTTTATTAACATTGTACATGTAGCATAAGCTCATTGTTATAGACCGGATCTAACTCTTATTCTTCAAAATTATTATACATTATAATTTTACTAGGTTAAAATGCATATTTTATATGGGTTAAAAAAATACTTGTTATAAAATTGCATTTTCTATGAATATTTGTATATTGGATGTTACCGGTCAATTGGTGAAATAAGAAATAATGAAAATTTAAAAATTATAAATAACAAATAATAAAGATTTAAGAATTATAAAATTGTGTTTTAAAATAAGATATAATTATAATTATTCTTATGATTTAGTAATTTTTAATAAAATATTAGAATAAATTTTAGATATTTAATTATTTAACATAATCATTATTTAATAGGAGAGAGATGCTAAAAACAAAAATATAATCTTCAACAGAATTCGACATGTAGTAAGTATAGTTTAATTCAAACAAAAAAGAAACCACAAAGACTAAAAAAGAGAAAGTAGAACTAATAGACTAAAATAGAGAATTGGCTCAAACAACAGGGACTAAAACCGGAGTTTACTCTATAATATATGTTAGAAACTCGTTATATTACACAAGGTGAATAAATACAGTGTTATATATATTTAGTAATAAAGATTTACATATTACATATTATTGACATATTACATAGTTTTTTAGTACAATTTTAGAAACGTTATACAATTTAAAATGTTCATAACAAAGCTATATTTTTAAATGAAAAACGTTTTATATAAATCATGATTATTTAATACGAGAGAGAGAGAGAGACGTAAAACAAAATTTATAAAAACTTTTTAAAGAAAAATTGTATAACTAATATGATAGAAAAACGAAAAAAAATATTAAGGATAAACATAGGAATGAAAAGTGTCCAAGAAAACATTTATTTATTATATAACTAGCTTAGAACCTGTGTACTACACAGGGTGAAAAAAATATCAATATATAAAATTTTTAAATCTTTATATATGTATCTTATAGGTGAAAAAATGTATTACATATACTAACAATAGAAAACAAAACCAAAAAATATGTAAAAATTAATATATAATTGAGTTTAAAAAATACATAAAATACTATTCAATGTAAGTTGATTTTCATTTACTATTTGATTGAAAACATAAGTTAGTTAATTACATTTTAAAGTTTTTATAATATTATATAATTTAAAATAAATATGTTTTATTATTATAATTAATAGTTTGTTTAAAAATATATTATTATTGAAATATGAAAGTTTATTTATTATGATAGAGAGGCGTGAAAATTTTTATAAGGATTAATATGGATGCGACACGTGACATTAAGAAACCTTTATTTATTATATATTATAGATATAGATGTAGTGTTGTATCAACATTCTATATTTTTACAAACCCCAAACCCCCACCCCACACACAAAAGAAGAAATGATAATACCTGAAATGAAACTAATTTTTTCAATTCCTACTGTCTTATTTTCTTTAGTCGGTCATTCATTCTAGAGTAAACTGTCATTTTCGTCCCTGTGGTTTGGTCAAAATTGTCACTTTCATCCAATAGTTTGTTTTTTTGTATCTGGGTCCTCATGGTTTTAAAATATTGCCATTTTCATCCTCGTGGTTTTAAAATATTGCCACTTTCATCCAGTCAGCTAACACCGTCCGTTTTTCTCAGTTAAATGAGGGGTATTTCAGTCCTTTTACTTATTTGTTTTATTTTTTCATCTTTTTTACTCTCACTTTTTAATCATCCCCAATTTAAGCCTTCTTCCTCTTTTCCTGACCAGTTTCCGACTAGCACCACTGGAACACCTCCGTCGCTTGTTTCTATGATTAAAAAGTGAGAGTAAAAAAGATGAAGAAATAAAACAAATATGTAAAAGGACTGAAATACCCCTCATTTAATTGAGAAAAACGGACGGTGTTAGCTGACTGGATGAAAGTGGCAATATTTTAAAACCACGAGGATGAAAATGGCAATATTTTAAAACCACGAGGACCCAGATACAAAAAAACAAACTATTGGATGAAAGTGGCAATTTTGACCAAACCACAGGGACGAAAATGGCAGTTTACTCTTCATTCTATTTTTTTTAACTACATTGACTTTTTATTTATTCAGTATTTAAGAATGATGCTTGTATTGATTTTTTTTTATTTAAGAATGATTTTTAGTTTCAAAATGATACTTACTGATCTCAGGTCTCCCTTCGATAGCATATTTTTATTAAGTTACTTGCTCACTCGAGGCCTCGTGTAGTAGTCATGGGAGCATAAAAGGTTAGTAAACGAATTTCCATTGCTTTAGTTGGTTATTTTTAAATATTTAGTCGAATAAATTATCATTATTTGACCCATTTTAACCGGTTTATTTTTTACCTGTTTTGACCTTTCAAGTTTTTGCACACACTGATAAATTTTTTTGGATCCGTCACCGGTAATACATCAAAATATATAAACTTTCTTTTATGGTGTCACTGCTTTAAATAGAACTACCATGTCTTGAATGATGTTAGTTCTGACCATATATAGAGAATACTCGAGATAAGGAGTTATCAACAATTAATGACGTGGGTGGGAGAGTCATTTCAAGCATTAAGAACGAGCTACCTACAATGAAACTATAAAATGGGTTGTCATGAAAAATAATACTATAAATGTGACCAACCTTTTTTAGAATGTCTATCGTGTTGCTCAAAGAACAACCACAAAATATCGGAATTTGTGAATTGATTTCACATCATGAAATATCAAAATTTTAACATTCATGGGTTATGTTGATGCTTGTTAACTGATAAACATTTATAAAGAAAAAGAGAGGAAAAACGGCTAGAGTTTTATTATAATGAAAAATGCACAATACAATTAAAGGAATAAGTGCTATATACACATCCAAAGAAACCTAACTAATAAATAAAAAGGCCAACTTATTATGTTAACATCATCATTCAAACTCACAATGCAACAGTCTTAAGCATTGACAACTTGTCACACAAAAAACGAAACCGAGACGCCGACCGAGCCTTCGTGAAAATATCAACAATCTCCATCATTGTTGATGGAACAAATGGAAGCTAGATGGTCCCAAGCTGTAATAATGATAAATTAAGTGGTAATCAATCTCAATATGTTTCGTCCGCTCATGGAAAACAAAATTCTTTGCAATCTGTATTGCACGTTTGTTATGACAATTTAAAGGGGTAAGCTGAGAGATGTTAACCCCCATATCTACAAAAGCAATTGTAACCAAATAACTTCACATGTAGTCACATCCATGGCACGATACTCAACTTCAGTTGAGGATTTAGAAACAACATCATGTTTCTTACTTTTCCATGAAAATAATGGATCTCCAAGGAAAACACAAAAATCAGTGGTGGATTTACGATCATTAGGATCGTTATCTCAATTAGCATCACTATATGCATGCAGCTCTAGAGAGGACATCGAAGGAAAAAAAAAAGGCTCTGAAACAGAGTGCCACGAAAATATCTCAAAATACGAAGAACATCTCCCTAGTAAACAGAGGTAGGACACTTTCATGCCGAAGATCGTTGTGGTACATAATTTGAATAAGCAAACACAACAATAGTAGTAGTTGTTTTAGACCTTTTGTCTACCTAAGATTTGATACGAGTCTCCTTTGCAATCAGTTTATGAACAACTGAATTAACTGTAGGTAGAGAAGATCGATGAAGGATTGTTCCATATAATCCTTCAAATTTAGAACGTAACGACATATAAAACTGAACCAAACGTTGCTATTTCCTCCTAACAATGTATGATTTAAACACTTTCAACTCTGTATATTCTGTAAAAGCATAGATTTTACCATCTTGTTGGCTACTAATGGGCCGAAGAGAAACATTATTTCAAGCCATATTGTCAAATAGGGATGAGCTTTTGGTACCCAGTACCTGTACTGGTACCGAAAAATCAAAACGGGTACCGGTACCGGGACTTGATTTTCTATGATATCGGTACCGGTACTGGTCGGTACCGGTACCGGTACTGGTCGGTACCAGTACCGGTACTTTACCCAAAAATACCCTTTTAGTCCCGAAAATACGAGGGGTCCTTTTTATGGGATTTTGTTATTTTGTAATACCATAATTTCACAATATATCACCTTTCCAATTTTCAAAACCCCACTCGCTAATCTGAACGAACCGTCATCCCCAACCCCACTCAAAATTCTGGATTGATTATTTTTGTTTGATAGAATTGTAGAAAATATGGTTTGTGTATGGAACCAACAGTAGGTTTGATCAAAAGTACGAGCGGTCGTAAATTAGATGGCTACAGAACAAGTTAGATGACTAACAACCAAGGTTGTAATCTAATATTGTTGAAGCTTTGATTTGTACTCACGATTGAGTGAGAAAGTCGAGAAAACCAATTGTGGATGAGATAGACGATTTTTTAAAAGATGATGATATTGCCATCATAGGTAGCATTAGTTCTTATTTTATTATGAAAACCAAAAAATTATGAAAATCTGTATTCGGGTACCAAACTGGTACCGGGTACCGAAATACAGGTACCGTACCGGTACAGGTACAGGTACCGATTCTATATTTTCGGTACCGGTATTGGTACCCGTTTTTTAACAAAATTCGGGACCGGTACTTTTGGTACGGGTACGGTACTGATCTCATCCCTATTGCCAAACATCAATAATCCAATACAAATACGAACAAAGTAGCAGAAACAAATACAAACCCTAATTACAAAAATAAATGACAACAGTAAATACGAACCCTTACTCTTTATGTTTAAAATTTGTTTTTTTTTAAATAAAACATATTTAAGAGTTGAAAACTTAAATTGAAATGTAGCAACTGAGGTAGGAACGACTCTTTCTTGAAATAAATGAATTTAATAAGTTATTTATTTTTTTGAACGGCAAATTTTTTTTTCTATTACGACTTGAACCCATGACCTTTAGGTCTTTTAAGTGTTTGAGACTATGTGTAGTACCGAGTGTGATCGTGGGCGTGATGCCACCTCACCCCACCACGGGCGTGGAACACCGCGCCAAGGTGGGCGTGGGGGTGTTCACGGCGTGGAAGGGTACCGTTTGAGATTTTAATTTTTTTTTGACCGTTGTGTTTTGACCGTTGAAACATTTAATTTTTATTTTTTTTTAATTTAACCTATATAAATAATAACCTAAACAACCAATTTTATACACAATATTTTCTTCATTCTCCTATCTATACCAATTTCTTCCAAGTTTAACCATTTTTTATATAATATTTCCATGGCAATTTGTAAACAACCCTAACCATCCGAACAACCCGAACCGGCCGAACAACCCGAACAACCCGATTGGGGGGTACGTTCCACAACCCCCAGACAACGCGAACCCGTTGTTAACGTTTGCAAATTGGAGTCATTACCCGACTTCAAATCCTTCTACACCCGATTTTTTATCCGACTATATGCAAGACTACGTAACCCCTAAACCGTCACCCGACATTGTACCTGAGACTCAACCCTCCCCCGAAAGTGTACCGGAGACTCAACCACCACGTCAAACGAAAAGAAAAACACATAAAAAGAAAGCCACTACTTCTACACCCGAAGCGGGTACGATTAAAGGGCGTGCGGAAAAGTGGTCGTCGTCGGAGGAGTTAGCTTTGGTGAAAGCGTGGATCAACGTCTCGGAGGATCCAATAATTGGTACATATTATTATAACCATATTATTACTTTTGGAATGTTTATTTTATTATTAAATGTTATGTTATTTAATTTTATAGGACGTAACCAAAAAGGCGGAATTTTTTGGAAAAAAATATATGAACAATTTCATGAAGCAATGGGTCAAGGCGGAACCCGGACGGACGACATGGTAAGCAGCAAGTGGAGGGATATCCGTTTGAAGGTTGGCAAGTTTGCGGGAAACTACAAAAACAAGTTAAACAACCGCCGGAGTGGTCAAAGTGACGTTGATATCTTTCAAGAAGCGTTACAAGCATATAAAGACGATAATAATGGTTCGGTGTTTAAAATGATTCCACTTTGGAAACTATTGAAAAGTGCACGAAGTTTGAACCAGTCCCGTTAATGGGACAATCATAGTCTAAACGATCAAAAAGCTCATCCGACCATGACGTTAGCCAATCTAATTCTAGTAGACGTAGCATTTATCTCAACGAGTCGGGCGACGAGTTTCCGGAAGAAGCCGCCCGCCCTATCGGAAGAGACAGAGCCAAACGAGCCGCATCATCGTCATCAACCCAAACCAACGAGTACAAGGAGAGTTTAAACACTATATCCGACCGGATGGCCAAGTTCAACGAGATATCTGAGAGGAAGCTCAATATAAAGGAGGAAAAGCAAAAGGCGAGCGATATGCGACTTTATTTCATGAACATTGATCATTTGGTCGGCGACGAGCGAGAGAAATTCGTTAAATTGAAGAAAAATATAATATGTAGTTTAGTAGTTTATTTTAGTATTACGTTTTTTTTTAATATTATGTTTTTTTAGTATTATGTTTTTTTAATATTATGTTTTATTTAGTATTATGTTTATTTTTTTAATATTATGTTTATTTTTAATATTATTTAATATTAAAACTAATAATTATGTAATTATTACAAAACTATTCACCCTCACCTCACCATTACACACCTGAGTGAAATCTAGCATAGTCTACGTGGCACCTACGTGACGTGAGATGTGCTCTCACTTTCACCCGAATACTACGGATAGTCTAAGAGGCTTTGCCTTTACCATTAGACCACCACTCCAATGGCTTAATAAGTTATTTATTACCTTACACTCCTAATTACATATATATCATACAACTCTGCTGTAATATTTTCATACATAAATGAATATAAATACCTCTCATCTATAAAACCAATAATGTGCACGTGTTAACTTTTCATTCATTTCCTACTAGGAAACGTTATTTTTTTTTAGCACAAATGAAATGGTGATGAATTAAATTAAATTAAAAACAATGGCGTAAAGCTCTTAATTTCTCTATATTTAACAAAATTATATTACAAGTCTAAAATTATTTAAATTTTAACCTTCCACTACACACACAATCTCCCTTCCCTATGATACAATACACATTACAAGAAGTTAACCAAATGATTAAAAAAAAGAATTAGACCTAAAACCGGATGAATTAACCAAATAATACTTTAATTACCAAAATATAAACTAAAATACTCTCCTTTTGTATTTACAGCAGTCTCATCAGGCCATTGATCCACCTGCGATCAAAGCTCAATTTTCATCTCCGACGACTGATCGCGATTTTCCCCAAAACCCATCTTCACAATGCTATTAAGATCTTCCTCTTCAAATCCCGCAAACTAAAAACAGAAAAATGGATCGTGGGCCATTAATTTTCTTTTAACATCAATTCCTAGATTTTGTAAGATAAAAATACACCTGTTTTGTTGGATTTAAACCCCAACCTTTTTTTACTGTGGCCTGTGGATACACCACTTAACCATCAGCATTTCTGCTTACAGACGGTGGGTTATTTTATTTTATTTTATTTTTTGAACGGTAACAAATTACAATTGAAGTGTGATGTTAACGTGATATTTGGATTATTGTGTAAACTATTTACCTGTGAAAAAGCTTCGGTGAATCCATGAACAGGAGGCAATGGGTCCAAGTGGGTGATCGGAGTAGACCCAATAAAGATTACTTGTGGGTTTGGTTGATAATATTCTGACGTAGATGATTCGATTGGGTATAACTGTTGACACAAATTCCCATTGGCTTCATTTATCTGCAAATTCTGGATTTAGAGAGAGAAACATAAGTTTTAGAGAGAGAAAGAGGGGTTGACTTACATCTTTAGAGATGTGACTGTTAATATCCAAATCTTGTTGTGGGTTCATTGTTGCTAATTTCATAGAAAGAAACTGAAAAACAACAAGAAGAATCTCAATTATTAAGATGGTAATTAATTAATTCATTCTTAAGACACATATGTTATTTTTAACAGATGTATCGACCCTGCCAAACCCTACACCTGAGGTGAGCCTTTGGTCCAAAAAAAGGAACGTTGCCACGCTTCTGATTTAGGGAATAAGTGAAATAACGTTAAAATTTTGAAATTAATAATTTTTTTTACCTCAACTTGATGCTGCAATGATTGAACATAATTGATGATCTCATCAAGCATAAGTGCCTTTCCTGTCACCTAAAACAGATTTACACATTTTAATCATAAGTTCATAACCCAAAATCCAAATTATGTTACAAGTTTTAAAGATTGTACCTTGTTGCAACCCGGAACAAGATCTTGAAGAAGCTTCATTCTTTCACTTATTTTTTCTCTCCTAACCTGAAAATGACATGATCATAGTGAAATTCAAGATCTTGACTTAGAAAAAAACTGTAAATTTTTTTAAAAATATTTTTGGTAGCTCACTCTTTCTGCTAGACTATGACTATCAGTAGCTTGACCCCTTCTTGCTCTAACATGAATGTAATCTTTTGGTGGTTCAGGAACCTTTGATTTCTTCTCTGTTTCATTCTCCTCTGTTTTCTTTAGCCTTTTCGAATCCAAATCCTCACTTCCTTCTTCCTGATTCAAAATTAAATAAATAAAATAAAAAACAAACATTTACCCGGTATAATCTCACTCATAACAGAGATGTTTTTAACACAGTAAATCATAAAGTGGTTACCTTTACAACGGCTGACGCGATTTCTTTATCTTTTCCTTTTAAAGATACAACCTTTCTCTTTCTCGAATTCGATTGCTCAGAAACAGAGGACTCTTCATTAGAATTGGTTTTATGATCACAACCCGGATCACCCAACCCGTTCACCACACGGGTTTCGATCAAATTCTTGTTCTCATGAACCCCCATCGCAGATCCATCGATTTTTAACAAAGGACTACTCGAAACTCTAGGCATTTTCGCCTTACCAACTAATGGTGAACCACTAGATCTGTATTTCAAATCAGTGTTGTTTGAATTCAAACCCAACTGACTAGTTCTACCATTGAAACTCCTGCTACCAAAACAAGAAAACTTCGCAGCCCGTTCGGCAAATCTAGGATCCGCAGCTAGCGAAGGAAAGTTGGGACCGAATGGGATCGAATTTCGCATATTTGGTGTGTTTTGTCTAACAAAATTGTCTATAGTTGGCCAATTTAACTTGGGTGGTGGTGAATTAGAAACAGGGGAGGAAACTATTGACGTTAGAGTAGATTCAAAGGTGTTGAATCTGTCAACATTTGATTGGTCCGGCACTGATGACATTAGCTTCCATGATGGATTTTGGGATGAGGGTTCGAAGTGGAGCCCTGCATTGAGGAAGAAATCTCTGTCCATGGTGGAGAAGCAGCACCAAGATGGAAGCTTTTTGGATCTTTTTATGGAAAAATGGATACCCAAATGAAAAAAGGATTAAAAGGGCATTGAATTGGGTGGTTATATTATAGTTGAATTGGATCTAATTAAGGAAGTTGGGAGATGATGAGACTTTAGAGAGATTTGTGATTCAGAGAAAAGCAACAGAAGAGCAGAAAAGGGAGATGGAGAGAGAGAAAATGGGAAGGTGATGAAGTTATATAGCATAACAACAATTGAAATATTAAAATCATCATATTTGTTTTTTTTTTCTTTTCAAAAGTTTAAGTTTAGATACAAAACAAATGACACAAAACTAGCAAGTGTTTTATTATGAACCATCTATAGAATCGATCCGATTAATTACTCTTGAATTAGCGCTATTTGGTTCTATCGGTTATGATATTGACCGTTAAACTGGCAAACCGAATCAGAGATTGGACTGAATTTTCAAAAAATTAATTTCTTTTTCATGCTAAAATCTCAGGTTGATTTACTATTTAAGGTTTCATAGTTAGTATATTTCACTCAATTATTTTGTTAACATTGTAATCACAAAGAAAAAGATAAAGTAGCTCAATATTTTATTTTAATAATATATACACACACAAAAATAATTCGATATACGAATAATAGAACGTAAAGAGACCAATCCGATATGAAGAGATTATCTTTGGGTAATTAAATTTGTTTATCTTTAAAAAATATCTAATGATGTGTTTAAAATTGCACGTCATAATTCGACAAACGACACATGAAGTAGACATTCCTCTCGTTATTTTTACTTTCGATTTTGAAACACGTCTTAGTTTTTTTTGTTAGATTTATATATATATGTGTGTGTTTAAAATATACCGATCATTCTCCTTGAAATATTTTAAAAAACATGACAAAAAATTGTTAGTAACCTATAAAGCTTTTATTTAAAGCAATCTAAACAATAATATCCCTAAATTAAGAATTTTATAATTTTCACCATATTGATTTTTCTTCATCTTATGCTGTTGATATGACATTGAAAACACCTACAATATTGACTAATGTAAAAACTTTAAAAAGTTTTTTATTCTCTTTCGCGAAAAAACGTGTTTGCAACCCAAAATAAATCATACTAAAGTGCACTACTTTCATATATAGTTTGACCATTTGTATACTAAGTACTAGGTTACAAAGGGAAATCTCTCAAAATAAATATTTTTATTTACAAATTTCTTTAAACAAATAAAGAATTTTCGACTTACCCAAAAGAAACAACAAATTTTCGTCGAAACATTCTTCAAACTCGGCGAATTCATCGAGTTAGGTGTCTCATTTTACAACTTACACGTGTAGTTTTCGTTGAATTATGTGTCTCATAATAGAACAAAACGCCTGAACATTTGAATAATAGAACAAGATGTTAAAATATTAAGTCGGCAAAACGCATGAATATCTTTTGGCGAAACCTATTCATATTCCAGCGTATGACATGCTCATATTCCGGCGAAACCGCTTCATATTCCGACGAAAACTATTTATATTCCGGCGAAACCTTTTCATATTCCGACGAAACCTATTCATATTCCAGCGAAGCCTATATATATGCCGGCGTTTTGCCGAGTTAAGTAAATGTTTCGGCGAAACTACACTTTTAAGTTATAAAATGAGACACGTAACTCGGCGAATCCGCAGAGTTTGAAGAATGTTTCAGTGAAAAATTGATGTTTATTTTGGAGGAATGAAAAATTCTTTGTTTGTTTTAAGTAATTTGAAAAGGAAATGTTTATTTTGGGAAATTTTTCGTTGTATTTTATAATAAATTAAGTGTTTTTAAAATAATGCATTGTGATGTGACCTAACTGTATAGTGTCCGTTTTGAGGGCCTTACAAGTACTTCTTCCATGGATAGATTTTCCCTCCCATAAATCAAGGTGTCCACAAAATGTTCATAATGCTGAGGTAATAAAGTTAGAAAAATAATGGCCATATCTTCTTCATCAAGAATTACCTCAAAATTTCTAAGATCTAAAACAAGTTTATTAAACTCATTGGTATGATCTTCTAATGTTTTACCTTATACCATCTTAAATGTGTACAACCTTTTCTTGAGGTACAAGCGGTTGGCCAATTATTTTATCATATAAAGGCTCTCTAATTTTTCCCATACTCTTGCTACCATAGTCTATTTAGAAACTTCTCTTAGCACTCTATCCCCATATCTCAATATGATTGCATTATGTGCCCTCTCCAAGATGCCTTTCATCTCTTTATCGATTAGAGTAGCTGGTAAGTTCGCTTCCCCTAACAATGCATCACTTATACCTTGATGCACAAGAATAGCCCTCATCTTCACACACCATAGGCTGAAATCGTTTCTTCCTTCAAAATTTTCCAACTCAAACTTTGTATTCACCGTCTTTGATTTACAATCGTTCACCGATCAAACAAATTCTTTGAATCAATCGAGCCTAAGCTCTGATACCAATTGTTAAAAATTAATGTGAAAAGAATCAAACCACACCAAAGAACAAACGATAGAGATTAACTACAAACTGAATCGAATAGCCAAATTGTATAGATTAGGTAACATAACAACTCTAAATTTGTGATTAGAAGTACATAAATTATCTCATTAGTCTCGTTTACAAAAACCCACGCAAGCCACCTGGCGGGACGAAGCACTTGAACAATGCTTGTACACAAACATATGCTATTTTCATGGCTTTATAAACTGTTAATAAATTTGAAGTTTTGCTTCCCAGCAATGCTCTTGTGGAGATGTTTAGATTTCAGTATATATTAGGCAGCCTGTAGTACCTGGGTGGTGGTGGGGGTGTGGACCGCGTGGTGCCACCTCACCCACCACGAGCGTGGAACACTGCACCGGGTGGGGATGAGGGTGGGCAAGGTGGTGATGGTCACGGGCGTTGGAGGGTGGGGAGGCCAAGAAATGGATGTTATTTAGGGTGGAAATGTTATAGGCTCTCACTGCACCATTACACATCTGGGTGAGGGAAGCCATGGTCTAGATGGCGCATACACGACACATAAAATCCATCATCTTCACCTTACCATTATGGATAGTCTTACTAACCCTATTCTAAATGGAAATGGGATCTACAGTGCTCTTCTTTTGATTGGGCCGCTGTCCACGTGGCAAACTAGTATTGGTGCAAAAAAACTCTCTAAAAAGACTACTCTTTATATTGTTATATAAATTTTTTCCCGCATTGAAAACAAAAAACTGACTGGTTGGTATGGTTTTAGGCGTGGAGCTTCAAGCTTTGCCCTTACTACCCCTATGACCCGGGTTCGAATGTCTGGATGAGGTTCCTTTTTTTTTACCAATTTACTTAGTATTTTTTTTTAATGTTTTGCGTTTTAAGATCGCGTTGGGTTTAGTTTAGTCTTACTTTTTTTTATGTCTTATGTTTTTTGATTACGTGTTTTAATATTGTATGCCTTAGCTTCCTCCAGCACTCGTTTAGATATCTGGTATCGTCGAGGACTTCGGAAAAGGGGTAAATGTAGTGGGTTGAACATGTGACTTGTTTTTTACAAATTAGCTTGCAACATATATGAAGTATTAATTTATTTAAAACTTATTACTAATTGTAAAACGGTTGTTATTATTATTTATGTGTTAGGTTGTATGTTACCCACATTTAATGAAATATTTAATATGGTGCGCGGTTGCGATTAAATCAAAATTTGGGGGTGCAATATCCCTAAAATTGGTTCAACTGAAAAAAGAAGTAATAATAATATAGATTAGCGTGTTAAAGCCGGGTCAATCATTGCACTAAATTCGGAATCATTACGGCTAAACCGGAACTGGTCGCACTCACTCACATAGAAAACCACACCTTCCCAAGTCGACTACTAGATAGAATTGAATATTTTCGACTTTTGACCATCAACCTCCAAAAATATAAACAAAAAATAAAGGAGTTGTTTTGTTATGCAAAACATGTAGTTTTTACTTTACAAATTAAAGAATTTAAAATATAATAAAACAGGGTTTATTTAATGGAAAATTTTAGAGATACCGTCTACTTTTTGAACTACACCTGCCCTAACCGTCACATATAGGGTTAAATGTGACGTTTAGGTCACCAACTATCACGTATAGGCAATCCGTCACCCTTATCCACCAGACTTTAAAATCAGCGCGCCAGAGAATGTCGGGATGTTGGTGGGTTTTTTTAAGGTTGAGTTGGGTTTTAAGGTTTTGGTGGTGTATATGTGACATATAGGGCAATCCGTCACACCTTACTATTTTTTTTAATCTAGTTTTTTTTTTTTTTTTTATCACGTTAAGAGTTTATAAAAATCGGTAGTTGTAGTTTTTAAAATCCGTCCACCTCGATTATCGGTTTGAGATTTAAAAGTGAATAACGACTTATTTTTTTTTTAATTTAGTTTTTTGTTTTTTGTCACGTTAAGAGTTTGTAAAAAACGATAGTTATAGTTTTTAAAATCAGGTCACCTCGATTATCGGTTTGAGATATATAAAGTGAATAATGACTTATCTTTTGGTTTTAACACGTTAAGAGTTTGTGAAAATCGGTAGTTATAGTTTTTAAAATCCGGTCACGTCTTTTTTATTATAAAACTAGCTTTTGTTTTAATTTTCGGTTTGAGATGTAAACTAGGAGTTTTTTTCGCGTGTTAAACTAGTAAATAAAATGACATATATAAACATCATATACAACCATTACAAACAACCATTACAAACAACCAAACAAACACAACAAAACCATCATAAATAAAAATGCATACATAAATATAATGATTTTGTACACATAAAACAAAAGTACAAATCTATCTAAACAATCTATCTACCCCTCCATCTCGTCATCACCATGAAAAGAAGTGGGTCCGATGCAGATGTCATCACCATGAAAAAAACTCCACCGGACTCACCCACACCGGACCCACTTCTTTTCATAGTCGGGTTCTTGCGCCTTAGCGTATGCCGACTTGAAATCAAGCTTCCTCCAGTGTGCGTCTACCGCTTCGGGTGGAATAGGTGTGACTGGATTAAAATAGTTAGTGAACAATAGCCAATCATATGACAACGGTAAAAAAATGTATTTCAAGTATAGATAATCTTGGTTGATGTGTTCCTCCAAACGACAAGCACATGGCAAGCCCATGGACATGGACAACTGGTGTCCACACGTACCTTCTGTGTCACACCCCAACCGACGGCGGAATACGTCGGGGCGGGACATGTAGACTGTTCAAAAGCTCAAGGTTTACTAAAGTTTAAATAATTAAACAACCAATTTCATGTCACAAATAAACATAAATCCAACAATACATGGAAAGTAGAAATACATAAATAGTCTCTTTAAATTAAATTCTAGGTCATCGGTCCTAAGTGAAGCATCTTGTACTTATTCTCAAGCATTAGTACCTGAAACATGATGAAAACGAGGTCAACTAAAAAGTTGGTGAGCATACATAGGTTTTGACACATAACCAAGTTTAAAGTGTTTTATACAATTCATACAATACACGTGTATAAGGCATTTATGGAGAATCTATAGTTAAACTAGGTGTGTACAATCAAACCTTGTGACTGAGGCATAACACGCAGGTTACTCTAATGTAAATTCGGTAACAAACACCCTAACCGGGTGGGTTTGTCAGACTCAATAGATCTATCAATGTTAACCGTTGGCTTGTACGGAGTTAATGATTGCACTAAAGTCATGTATATGTAGTCTTAACTCATAGCATTCAAGCATAAAGCACATAACACATAATATCATATTATTGAATTGTATTTTAAGTCTATGCAAAAAGTTTCAAAAGTAAATCATGTTTCAACCCAAAAGTACAAAATAAAAAGGGGGCTATGTAAACTCACATGAATCAAGAGTGTAGCTAGCACGCGAGTCTATGTGGCAAAATGATCCTTGTAACTCACCACGTTAACCTAGTGTATAATGTGTATTGAGTTAATAGTGTGTACAAAAGTCTATGTCTAAGTCTAGGGTTCAAGGTATATATGTATGAACTTAATAGTCACTGACATAGGGTTGGATTTAAATAAAATAAATAAATAATTTTATTTATTTAATTGTGAAAAATATGCTAAAATATATATCATGTAAATATATATTTATGTTTAGAAATGAACTTTGGTTTATGTAGATAGTGTTTAATTTAAGTAAATAAAATAAATAAATAATTTCTTTTATTTAAATAGATTAAATAAATAAATAATTTTTACTTATTTATTTGTGAGAATATGTTAAAACATATGAAATGTGAATATGTTTAGAAATTTTACTTATGTGATTAGTGTTTAATTTAAATAAATAAAATAAATAACTAATTTTATTTATTTAAATAGATTAAATAAATAAATAATTTTTATTTATTTATTTGTGAAAATATGTTAAAATATATGGATGTAAATATGTGTTTGGAAATCTTACTTATGTGATTAGTGTTTAATTTAAATAAATAAAATAAATAATTTCATTTATAGATTAAATAAATAAATAATTTTTATTTATTTATTTGTGAAAATATGTTAAAATATATGGAATGTAAATATATGTTTAGAAATTAATTTTAGATATTTAAAGTTTTTGTTTTAAAAGTTAAATGTGTAATTTTAACCATTTAATTTGGATTAAAATTCAAATTTATATAGGAATTTATAAATTCTGGTTTTATTCTGTTATAAATATCTTAAGGTTTATAAAAATATTTTTTATAAAATTTTTGGAGTTTTAAAAATCAGTTTATAAATATATGCAGCTCACCCGGTTCGAACCCGGGTGGCTGTTGTGTGAGTCTCAAGCCGCAACCACTGGACGAGTGTACAACTTCTGATAGATTATCATCTGAAAAATTATTTATCATCTTGTTGAAGGGGAACCGGGTTTGGAGTAACACAGACGCGCAAAAAGAGCCGGAGGTGGGTTTCGAACCCATGCCACCTGGTTCGGCGGCGCAGTGACTTACCGGCCGGACCAGGTGGTTTCGCTGAAATATTACGAAACCTAATTGATTAAAACATAGAATTAAACAAATCCAAAATTCAAAAACGAAGATAACCCGCTATGAACCCTAGTTTCAAATCGGTAGTGATACCCTATCGATAGCCACGTGATTACGAATCGAATGGTACAATTTTTACCTGAAATGGTTATGGCACGAGTGCGGTCGGCTACGGTTTTTCTCCGAGAATACTTGGTGATCGACAGGAACTCAGAGGCAGAATAAGGTTCGATTCAGGGTTGGGAGAGTTTGTGTGGAGGTATACGCGAGTGATAGATGTATTTAATTTGATTAATTCCATTCATATAAACCAATTCGAATTTCAAATTGACCGGGATAGTCGCGGAGGCTGTTTACGCGTTAATCCATCGAGTAAGGGATGAATCGGGTCGTGTTAGGGACTAGATACAGGGGGATCAGTCTACGCATGATTTCCGGGATTGAAACGCGTATAATTTATTGAATTTCTACCGATTTGGTTCGGCTTTGACTCCACAAAGTCAGTCTGTTTTGATTTTGAATTTAACCGCATCATAACCCGAATTGGGCTGGTAATCGAGTTGGTTCTTGTTTGGGTAATCAGGTGAAGTCCAATTCAACAGAAGCCCGTTGATGGCTGTCTCGAATTTATACGGTTTGGGCTGCTTTGACTTTTGAAAGTCAATGGAGTTCAAGAAGGTCAAAATTAATGTTTTAAAAGTCAAATTTAGTGTGGGAGGGTTTAATTCATCGTGTATGGTTACATGTATGTATTTGTATGATGTATATACGTGTATGATCAACTATGCATGCCTAAATATACATATATAAGCTCGAATAACTTAAAGTATTGCATTAGAACGAGTTTGAACGTGTTACATTGAATTGTAAATACAAAAAAAAAATCAGAAATGTTACAGTATCCCCATGTAAGGGAATTTCATCCCGAAATTCAACTAGTTGAGGCTGTTGAATCAGAAAAGAGGTGTGGATACTTAAGCTTTATTTGATCCTCTCGTTCCCAAGTGAACTCAGGGCCGCGCTTAGAATCCCAACGAACTTTGACAATAGGAATACGGCTTCGCTTGAGTTGCTTGATCTCATGACCTATGATCTCTACCGGTTTCTCAACGAAGTGCATCGTGTCATCAATGCGCACATCATCAAGAGGTATATGAAGGTTCTCATCAGCAAGACATTTCTTTAGGTTGGTCATGTGAAAAGTAGGGTGTACGTTAGCAAGTGATGGAGGTAATTCGAGTTTGTAAGCCACTTTCCTGATCCTTTCGAGGATCTTGAATGGACCCACATAGCGAGGTGCTAGTTTACCCTTTTTCCCGAAGCGAATCACCCCCTTCCAAGGAGATACCTTTAAAAGTACAAGATCACCGACTTGAAATTCCAAGGGTTTACGTCTCTTGTCGGCATAGCTCTTTTCCCGACTCCTTGCTACTTGAATGTTGTTGCGGATCTGTAGGATCTTGTCAGACTTTTCCTGGATTAATTCGGGACCGGTGATTTGTGCTTCACCAATCTCGTTCCAACAGATAGGAGAGCGACACTTCCGACCATAGAGAGCTTCAAATGGAGCCATGTTGATGCTTGTGTGGTAGCTATTGTTGTAAGAGAACTCAATGAGGGATAGATGTGAATCCCAATTGCCACCAAAATCAATTACACAAGCTCTAAGCATGTCCTCGAGCGTCTGGATTGTTCGCTCGGTCTGACCATCAGTTTGGGGATGATAAGCCGTGCTTAAATCCAAGCGTGTACCAAGAGCAGTTTGGAGAGATTGCCAAAAGCGGGAGGTGAAACGAGCATCCCTATCAGATATTATGTTAAGTGGGACCCCGTGACGACTCACAATCTCGTCAATGTAGATTCGGGCTAGTTTCTCTACCCGATAGTCTTCTCGGATGGGTAGGAAGTGAGCTGATTTGGTGAGACGGTCAATGATCACCCAAATACTATCATAACCTCTAGAAGTACGAGGGAGTTTGGTAATGAAGTCCATGGCTAGGTTTTCCCATTTCCACACAGGGATTTCAGGTTGTTCAAGCAAACCAGAAGGACGTTGATGTTCAGCTTTGACCTTGGAACAAGTTAGACATTTTGCAACATAAAGTGCAATGTCTTTCTTCATTCTGGGCCACCAGTATTGTTGGTGAAGACCCTTGTACATTTTATCAGCCCCGGGATGGACGGAGTAACGAGTTTTGTGTGCCTCATTCATAAGGACTGCGTGAAGGTCATCACGATCAGGGACCCAGATGCGATTCAAGTAACAGAGGAGACCATTAGGTTTGGTTTCTAATAGGAGTTCAACACCACATGACATTTCATTATACAGGTTACCCTCGGTGACCGAGACGTGTTGAGCTTCTACGATGCGATTTTGGATATCGGTTTGAATTCTAATGCAGTGAAGCATAACGTGGTCCTTACGACTCAAGGCATCGGCCACAACATTCGCTTTACCAGGATGGTATCGAATCTCGCAGTCGTAGTCGTTAAGGAGTTCGACCCAACGCCGTTGCCTCGTGTTGAGTTCTTTCTGATTGAAGATGTGTTGGAGACTTTTGTGGTCAGTGAACACCACACATTTCGTACCATAGAGATAATGTCTCCAAATCTTTAATGCGAAGACGACCGCACCCAACTCAATATCATGCGTCGTATAATTCTTTTCGTGAATTTTAAGTTGTCTTGATGCATAAGCGATCACCTTGCCCCGTTGTATGAGAACACAACCGAGACCTTGGTTTGATGCATCGCAGTAGACCACCAGATCATCGTTGCCATCAGGAAGAGTGAGAATAGGAGCATTGCATAATTTTTGCTTGAGGAGTTTGAAGGCTTCCTCTTGTTTTGGTCCCCACTCATAGTGTTTACCCTTGTGGGTCAAGGCCGTGAGAGGGACATCAATCTTGGAAAAGTTTGAGATAAAACGACGGTAATAACCAGCAAGACCAAGAAATGAACGAACTTCGGTAGGGGTCTTAGGGGTACTCCAATTCTTAACGGCTTCGACCTTTGCGGGATCAACATGGATTCCCTTTCGTTGACAATATGACCCAAAAATTGAACTTCCTTTAGCCAAAATTCGCACTTGGAGAACTTAGCATATAGTTGTTCTTTTCTTAAAAGGTCTAACACCAACTTAAGGTGTTGTTCATGATCTGATTTGGTCTTGGAGTAGATCAAGATGTCGTCAATGAAAACGATTACGAATTTATCTAGGTACGGTTTGCATACGCGATTCATGAGATCCATGAAAACCGCGGGGGCATTGGTTAGCCCAAAAGGCATAACCATAAATTCGTAGTGACCGTATCTTGTACGAAAGGCAGTTTTTGGAATATCCTCCTCTTGCACACGAAGTTGGTGATATCCGGATCGAAGATCAATCTTCGAGAAGTAAGTGGAACCTTGGAGTTATCAAAGAGATCATCAATCCTCGGCAAAGGGTAACGGTTCTTGATGGTAAGTTTGTTGAGTTCGCGGTAATCAATACACATCCGGAATGAGCCATCTTTCTTCTTCACGAATAGGACGGGTGCACCCCATGGTGAATGACTGGGATGAATGAAACCTTTATCGGAAAGTTCTTGAAGCTGACTTGCAAGTTCTTGCATTTCAGAAGGTGCTAGGCGATATGGAGCTTTAGCCACAGGATTAGCTCCAGGTACAAGGTCGATACGAAACTCTACTTGACGAACGAGTGGAAGACCGAATAGATCTTTAGGAAATACTTCGGGAAAGTCACAAATGATGGGGATGTCTTGAATACTCTTCTCTTGGTCCTTCTTTTGAACGATATGGGATAGAAAGGCCACATACTTCTTCCGTAAGTACTTTCGGGCCGTAGTGCACGACACGAGCTTAAGCCCACTACATGGTTTCTCACCAAAGACTTTTAATGTATCGCCCGAGGGGAGAGGAATCCGGATGCACTTCTCGAAACAAATGACCTCGGCATGATGACTAGATAGCCAATCCATACCTACGATAATATCAAAGCTTCCCAGTTGCATAGGTATGAGGTTGACGGGAAAGGAATATTCATTAAGTTCGATGACACAATCGCGAATAATGGAGTCAATGATGATGGGGTTTCCATCCGCTACTTCAACGGTAAACATTTTCTCTAACTTAGTTCGGTTTTTAGCAAGCAAAGGTTCAAAATTAAGTGAAACAAAACTCTTATTGGCACCGGTATCAAATAGTATGGAAGCATAGTGGTTATTAACGAGGAACGTACCGTTGACCACATCATTGTTGGCCTGGGCCTCATTAGCATTTATGTTGAAAGCACGCCCTCTAGCTCCACCTTGATTTGGGTTGATAAGTTTTGGGCATCGGTTTCGGAAGTGGTTTGGGTTACCACATTCAAAGCAAGCATTCCCATTAGCGATAGCTGGAACCCCTTTGTTTCCCTGGTTGGCTAAATTGCCAGGTGGGTTGACTATGCAGGTGTTGGCTAAATGCCCATATTTTCCACAGCTGGCACATATCCGACACGGTAGGTTTGGGAAGTGATGGTAATTGCATGTGTTGCACAAAGGGCTGCTGCCCACACAATGCTTCTTGATGGAATTCTGAGCCATAGGAGCAACCTGTTTGACTGGGGCAGCTGGGGTAACAACAGCAAAATTTTTAGCCTTTCGCTTCTTGTTGTTGTGATAGGGTTCAGACTTGAGTTCTTTGGAGGGCTCAGAAGATGTTGTTGTGTCAGAGACTTTCTTGGCACCCTTTCTTGTCAACGTACCCGCCTTCACATGATTATCGGTCAGGGTGGCGGATAGGCGGATGGCATCTTCAAGGGTAGCTGGGTTTCTCCCTAGGACAGTGTCTTGAATCTTCATCGGCAGACCACCGATGTATTTTTCAATACCCCGAGCCAAAGGTGTGACCATATGAGGTACTAGAAGACTTAGCTCATGGAAACGGGTGGTGTAGGCTAAACTTTCACCACTATCTTGGGCAAGATCCCAAAATTCGGCCTCTAACTTCTTCATTTCATTGCGAGGACAGAACTCCTCGGTCATGAGCCGTTTGACCTCATCCCATGGCAAAGCCATTGCCACATCTATGCCCCTATTTCTCTTTTCGCCATTCCACCAAGTGAGCGCCCGTTTTTGGAAGACGTTGGTGGCATAGCGGACCCGGAGGTTGTCGGGACAATCGCTGTTGAGAAAAGTGCTTTCAATGCTCTCGAACCATTGCAAAAGACCCGTGGCTCCTTCAGTGCCATAAAACTTAGTGGGGTTGCACGAGTTAAAGTGCTTGAAAGTACATTGCGGTGGGTTGGCACCACCACCCCCATTAGTTCCATGGGTACCACTAATGGCTCCATTAGCTTGGGTGAGTTGAGTTACAAGTTGTGCAAGAATAGCAGCAATGTCGGTGTTGTTGTTGGTCACGGTAGCACGACGGGGAGGCATTCTACAGATTTACACAACACAAGAGGAGATGTAAGAACTTATGAGGGTTGATTGAATTTAAAAGATGAGATAACAAATAAAATAGTAAGTCATAGTTTGGATTGTACTCAAATAGTGATATAGTCACTTGAATACTGTGACACATTAAGGTTAATTAAACTCATATAATTTTTCAAGGAGACATGCTTTAGCCTATAAGTAAACACTCATCCCGAGAATTCCGAGGAAAGCATACGGGTCCCTCGGTTGATTGGGATTTATACGAAATGCTTTCCTAGACAGAAAACCCAGAATACAGGTGTCACCCTTCCAGATTACACGTGTCCTCTAATAATTAACAAAGTTTAAAACCTTAACGAGGAAGTAAAGAAATTCTATAGATTTTAATTCATGAAGTTTCCACATGCTATGATGATGATGACGGAGAAGTAGGTAAGAAGGTTATGAGGCTTAGGGTATGGGTAGGGATATTGTTTATTTAATTTATTATTTAAGTATAGCCTAATAATTTATGAATTTTAACAATTAAAGTATCAAAATATAATAAGCAAGTAACACATAGCATGTAGCATATCATATATTCATAGAGTATGGTAAATAATGGGTGTCCTAAGGTTATAGTCTAGGTCAAGGTGTCTAATAACCTAATTCCCTATAACCTGGCTCTGATACCAATCTGTCACACCCCAACCGACGGCGGAATACGTCGAGGCGGGACATGTAGACTGTTCAAAAGCTCAAGGTTTACTAAAGTTTAAATAATTAAACAACCAATTTCATGTCACAAATAAACATAAATCCAACAATACATGGAAAGTAGAAATACATAAATAGTCTCTTTAAATTAAATTCTAGGTCATCGGTCCTAAGTGAAGCATCTTGTACTTATTCTCAAGCATTAGTACCTGAAACATGATGAAAACGAGGTCAACTAAAAAGTTGGTGAGCATACATAGGTTTTGACACATAACCAAGTTTAAAGTGTTTTATACAATTCATACAATACACATGTATAAGGCATTTATGGAGAATCTATAGTTAAACTAGGTGTGTACAATCAAACCTTGTGACTGAGGCATAACACGCAGGTTACTCTAATGTAAATTCGGTAACAAACACCCTAACCGGGTGGGTTTGTCAGACTCAATAGATCTATCAATGTTAACCGTTGGCTTGTACGGAGTTAATGATTGCACTAAATTCATGTATATGTAGTCTTAACTCATAGCATTCAAGCATAAAGCACATAACACATAATATCATATTATTGAATTGTATTTTAAGTCTATGCAAAAAGTTTTAAAAGTAAATCATGTTTCACCCCAAAAGTACAAAATAAAAAGGGGGCTATGTAAACTCACATGAATCAAGAGTGTAGCTAGCACGCGAGTCTATGTGGCAAAATGATCCTTGTAACTCACCACGTTAACCTAGTGTATAATGTGTATTGAGTTAATAGTGTGTACAAAAGTCTATGTCTAAGTCTAGGGTTCAAGGTATATATGTATGAAGTTAATAGTCACTGACGTAGGGTTGGATTTAAATAAAATAAATAAATAATTTTATTTATTTAATTGTAAAAAATATGCTAAAATATATATCATGTAAATATATATTTATGTTTAGAAATGAACTTTGGTTTATGTAGATAGTGTTTAATTTAAGTAAATAAAATAAATAAATAATTTCTTTTATTTAAATAGATTAAATAAATAAATAATTTTTATTTATTTATTTGTGAGAATATGTTAAAACATATGAAATGTGAATATGTTTAGAAATTTTACTTATGTGATTAGTGTTTAATTTAAATAAATAAAATAAATAACTAATTTTATTTATTTAAATAGATTAAATAAATAAATAATTTTTATTTATTTATTTGTGAAAATATGTTAAAATACATGGATGTAAATATGTGTTTAGAAATCTTACTTATGTGATTAGTGTTTAATTTAAATAAATAAAATAAATAATTTCATTTATAGATTAAATAAATAAATAATTTTTATTTATTTATTTGTGAAAATATGTTAAAATATATGGAATGTAAATATATGTTTAGAAATTAATTTTAGATATTTAAAGTTTTTGTTTTAAAAGTTAAATGTGTAATTTTAACCATTTAATTTGGATTAAAATTCAAATTTATATAGGAATTTATAAATTCTGGTTTTATTTTGTTATAAATATCTTAAGGTTTATAAAAATATTTTTTACAAAATTTTTGGAGTTTTAAAAATCAGTTTAAAAATATATGCAGCTCACCCGGTTCGAACCCGGTTGGCTGTTGTGTGAGTCTCAAGCCGCAACCACTGGACCAGTGTACAACTTCTGATAGATTATCATCTGAAAAATTATTTATCATCTTGTTGAAGGGGAACCGGGTTTGGAGTAACACAGACGCGCAAAAAGAGCCGGAGGAGGGTTTCGAACCCACGCCACCTGGTTCGGCGGCGCAGTGACTTACCGGCCGGACCAGGTGGTTTCACTGAAATATTACGAAACCTAATTGATTAAAACATAGAATTAAACAAATCCAAAATTCAAAAACGAAGATAACCCGCTATGAACCCTAGTTTCAAATCGGTAGTGATACCCTCTGTCATCACGAATTGGCAGAGGGCTATCGATAGCGACGTGATTACGAATCGAATGGTACAATTTTTACCTGAAATGGTTATGGCACGAGTGCGGTCGGCTACGATTTTTCTCCGAGAATACTTGGTGATCGACAGGAACTCAGAGGCAGAATGAGGTTCGATTCAGGGTTGGGAGAGTTTGTGTGGAGGTATACGCGAGTGATAGATGTATTTAATTTGATTAATTCGATTCATATAAACCAATTCGAATTTCAAATTGACCGAGATAGTCGCGGAGGCTGTTTACGCGTTAATCCATCGAGTAAGGGATGAATCGGGTCGTGTTAGGGACTAGATACAGGGGGGATCAGTCTACGCATGATTTCCGGGATTGAAACGCGTATAATTTATTGAATTTCGACCGATTTTGTTCGGCTTTGACTCCACAAAGTCAATCTGTTTTGAATTCGAATTTAACCGCGTCATAACCCGAATTGGGCTGATAATCGAGTTGGTTCTTGTTTGGGTAATCAGGTGGAGTCCAATTCAACAGAAGCCCATCGATGGCTGTCTCGAATTTATACGGTTTGGGCTGCTTTGACTTTTGAAAGTCAATCGAGTTCAAGTAGGTCAAAATTAATGTTTTAAAAGTCAAATTTAGTGAGGGAGGGTTTAATTCATCGTGTATGGTCACATGTATGTATTTGTATGATGTATATACGTGTATGATCACCTATGCATGCCTAAATATACATATATAAGCTCGAATAACTTAAAGTATTGCATTAGAACGAGTTTGAACGTGTTACATTGAATTGTAAATACAAAAAAAATCGTAAATGTTACATTCTGTATCCAACATCCTTTCCATTATCGCTATCTCTTTTTCAAGAAGTTCAAGACACCTAATAGACACCTTACAATGTAATCAAGAAAACACTTGCAGTCGATGGACCTTTAATATCTTAATGCGGGACTCCTCGAAGGTTTTGGAGATTTCAATCTCCTTGCACCGTACAACTTTTCTGACATATCTGACAAGTGTGTGCAACGTATTGTTGGTCCCTGTAAGATAACTCTTAAAGATGGCGTGTTGGCCCTCGACTCTATTAGTTGTATGTTCACCAAAGTTGAGGCGGTCATGCATCCAACAAGAAACAAAATTTTGTTTGTACGGACCTAACCAACTATTACAAATATATTCTCAGACATCTGAAACAAAGAAAAAAGAAAAATTATGAAATAAAAAAATAGATTTTTATAGAAACATTAAGTTTGAAAATCTACCTTGTTTACCGTCTTCATTTGATTTTTCCTCCATCTTCCTGCAATTATAATCGTACAACGCGTCCATGGGAGACTCACACGGAACCTTTCACCAGTATGAAAAATCTTTCCAAATGTTGACTTTGAAAAGGCCTTTCCACCTTCTGGTGATATTATCCATGATGTGCCACCTGCATAGGTTTTTAGAAGCACCTAGGAAGACTATGTCACACGAACTCATCAGGGCTAGGTCCCTGTCTGTGACAATGACGCGTAGCTCCACACACCCATCGAGCATATCTTTGATCCGCTCAAGGACCTATGTGAAGTTGTCCTGTCGTTCCCTCGATATAAATGTGTGCGCAATACAAAACGACTTCGATGTCGACGTCACACCAATAAACTGAACAAAAGGAATGTTGTACATGTTGGTTTTGTACGTCGTGTCTACCAACATCAAGTGCGGGAAGGCGCGCCACATTTTATAGGAGGTAGGATGAAAAAAGAAAATATCTTCCACGGCATTAGTGGAGGGATTCTCCTAGGTGTCAGGCCTATTTTACTTTCGGCCCTAATCTTCGCTGTGGCGTTGTATATGTCATGAACAACACATCTGCTACCGGGAAACTCTTCCCGTACGGCTGCAAGAATGTGGCGTGCACGCACGTGCTGCCGGTGTAACCTCTCAACCAGATCAATTTCCCCGGTGGACATCTTCCTAAACTGCGCGTGGCCCTCCTCAAATACAACATGATCGTGGTTGTGTGTCTCGTCTGTCACGTCCAACCTCCAACTATTACTCTTTCCGATGTACCTCCCTACGAGCTTAAAGGGACATGATTTTTTTATGCTCCCAGTACGCCTGACTATGCCCCTGCATTTAGGTTCCCCACCACGATTGCATCCAAGTTCCACGTCTTTTTTCCTTGATCGACTGACCACAATGACGCATCCATGCTCGCGTCCTCTCTTCTTAGCCCAATCCTCCAAATCCTCACGAGAATTAAAATACTGAAATAGTTACAAGGTCAGACTTAAAACGTAGTACATAAAACAAATAAATAAACAATTTAAACGAACGAAAGAGTTGTTGTCATACTTTGTCTGTTTTATATGAAACTGTCGCCTTCCGTATGCGATCATCGTCTAATGCATTCTCCGCATCCCCATCGTTTCCTTTCAAATGAACGGAAGACTCACTGTCATCTGTGTCATTCCTATGGAAACTATCCGACACGTGTGTAGGTTCTGGTTGTGACCGGTACGAGTAATGTTCATAATCCGGTTCTGGTTGTGACCGGCACGACAGATGTACGTAATCCAGTTTTGGTTGTGACTGGCACGAGAGATGTACGTAATCCGGTTCTGGTTGTGACCGGTATGAGAGATGTCCGTAATTTGGTTCTGGTTGTGGCTGGTACGACCCTTGACCGTAATCCGCTGGTCCAAATAGTGAACTGTACGCCTCTTGACTGTAATTCGGTAATGGTTGCTGCTGCGACGACTCTTGACTGTATGTATTCAACGGGTTGGTCCCCCCCCCCCCCCCACACGAAGGGTGACTCCCGAATACGAAATACTCCTGAAAATGTAATGGTCGGTTAGATACCCGACGTAAAATAAAGACTTGCACACCACTAAGTTTACCCGTCCCAGTAGAACCCTTAATAAAATAAAGACTTGTTAAACCTAGTTCAGATCTTCGAAGGTTGGCTCCTCATTCAAATCTGGAAGCTTCGACTTCTGATAAGGATCTCCCGAACTCGACATCGGTGTCAGGCATGAAACAAATATTACATGGGTGTCTCAACAACAAATAACCACAACCAAGAACTCAAACACGCTCTTTCGTCTATACTTTATGTTCTTTTTAATTATGGTGAAAATGGTAGTGTCGGGTTTGTGTATGATGGTGGGTTTAGTGTGATGAAAGTGAGTGGTGAGAGTTGTGGATTGTGGGTTTAATGTGATGATAGTTGTGTTTGATTTTGAATAAGCTGAATCTGCAACCTAACCGTTACGTATAGGTCCAACGGTGACGGTTAGGTTAGGTGTCCGACAACACTGTCAACGTTAACTTTCTGTCAAAACAACCTCGTACACAACCGTCACATATTGGCCTATACGTGACCGTTAAGGTTCCTTTTTGCAGGTGCACAACCTCGTATCAACCTAGTATTATCAGTGTCCTTTTTATTCCTGGACTCACGAGAGACATACCGTCACGTTTAGGCCGATACGTGACCGTTTGGGTCACAACCGTCACGTTTAGACCTATATGTGACGGTTAGGTCAGGTGTGAAAAAAAAACTCAGCGGTGTCCCCAGCACAACCCTTATTTAAGTGATTAAAACTTATTTTTCATAATCTACATGCTTTTTACATTCTTTTGTGGTTTTTAGAGAGTTTAAAGCAAGTTGAATCAGTTTTGGATTAAGTATTTCAAAAATATATGCTTCAGTCACTGGATCGTCGGATACAAATATTACATATAATGTTTTTTTATTAGTCACGTGACACCGTCCTATGATCTAGATCTGTAAACATCAGAGTGGTCATCCTACTAACATAGAGTGAATTTGTAAATACGAAATCTACATTAACCAGAGAGAAGCTAAAGTGGTGATCATTTGATCATTTCATACAAAGTTTTATCTCGTAATCAATTTAATCAGTTCTTTAAGCTAATCGATCTTAGCGTAATCTACGATTCGTGTTCTCAAAAGCATATATATAACATTTCTTCTTTAAGAGTTTAAAGTTTTTTTTTCTTCAAACATGGGATCAGCAACTAAAGAGCAGTAAGATACCGGCCTACACCATTTGTTCTTACAAAGATATACCATTTGACTATTGATTATTGAAGTCAAAATGAGTAAACTTAACACCACAATAAGTTTGCTATTTGTAATATCTTATCATAGTCATAAACATGCGGATGCATGCATAAACATATTTGGTTAACTTAATTTTACTGTTTTTTTTTCTTTTTTACTACATAAATTTAACAAAATGATACAAAACTGAGACACGTGATGGAATTAAAATTATTATTTTTATATTAAATATTAAAATAATTAAACGTGTTTTGAGACACATTGGTAACAGTAATCTGTTTATTAAGAAAAGTTGATTTTAACATGACTTTAATTAGCATGGTCAATATATTTATAATCATTGTTTAATTATACGTTTATATCTTTTACAGATTGTAGACGTGCCCTTCTAGTTGGACAAGATCCTTGTATGTTAGGCCCAATCAGGTTAGCCTAAACTTGGCAGGTAGATAACAGAGCTAGTCCATTAGGGTTAGACCAACATGATTCCTATATATAGGTTCCTATCCTTCAACAACGAGCAGGTTGTCCTCTTTCACACACTCACACTATCTTTACAAACACTAATTACATTATGAGACTTCAACTTAACTTGAGCATCGAAGTGTTCTTGGAGCCTATAGCTCATAACTATAGCTCTTCATGTGATTGCAGAGAACTCATCAATTAAAGAGGAACAAACTGCCTCCATTCGAATTGAGATGTGTCTGTCTTCTCTTTCTCGTTGAAGCATCTAATCGGTGCTTCGAGTGACGAAATTTGCTTCTTCACAGATAAATGTAACCTTTTGGTTGTATAGGGTGTTTAGGTAATAAAAAAATTAATAGTTATTTTGCCTTTTAAGTTTAAAAGTAAAAATGTATTTTGAAATGTCTTTTTGAAGAAAACGTTCATTTATGAGTATTAATAAAAAGTCATGACATCAATTTTCTAAAATAAATTTCTATTTATGGATTTTAAATTATGAATTTTTTTTAAAGTGAAATACAAGATGTTAAAGATTTAATTTGGATGAAACAAAAAATCTTTCAAAAAAAGTAAAAAAAAACATATAAAAACGGATGAAAGTTAAATTTTAAAGTCGTTAGAAAAATAAATATAAATTAATCATATTTTGAATTATTTTAATAAAGTAGATCAATATATAAATATAGGGCAATTATATATCCCCGATCAACTTTATAAATTTCATATATATTCAAAGCAAAATAATTATATATCTTTTTTTTTAAAGTTAAAAATATCAAATACACCAATTTTTATTTATTTTATTAAATATAAATTATAGAATAACTATTTTACCCTTTCATTTTTACTAAAACTTAAAGTTTTCAAATTTACCCTTTTAATTAGTTTTTTTTTTTTACCTTTTTCGGTTTTTACTTATCTTTTAAGCTTTTTTCTTTTGCCTTTTTTTTGTTTTTACATCTTTTTTCTTTAAGTTTGTTTTGCCTTTTTCTATAGGCTTTTAGTTTTTTTAGACAATCATCGAAAATATACAAAATAAGTGCTAAAGTTTTGATGTTGGAACACAAAAAATTTGAAACAATATAAACTCGACAACCTGAATCAACTTACTTGTTTTGGTTGAAATCGTAAAAAAAGCACGTGTTGGAATCAACCGACTTGGATCAGAAGGTCATTTCGCTAGAATCAGCCGACGTGGAATCGATAGAATCGAAATCGCCGGTTATGAAACAATCACCGGTTGAATCCCCAATAAGGTTTGAATCAGAAGGTTGTATTGTTGGTTCTAGAATCAGAAAAGTTGTGTTTTTCTGCTAAGTTTAAAATGTTATTTTTTTCATAATGTATAGTTTTTTAAAATAAGATGATATGCGTAATTTAATTTCTGGATTAGATATATATGTAATTAAGTTTTAAAATAAGAGGATATATGTAATTCCATCTTTAAATAAGAGGATATGTAATTTAAGTTTTGGGTTGAGTATACATGTAATAAGGTTTGAAAATAGAGAGATATATGTAATTGCACCTATAAATGTATATCGGTGGGGTGCTCACCCGATGCGGTGGGGAACAACACTTAAGTGATTTTAGGGGTGTGCACGGAGCGAGGAACAACGCTTAAAGGCTATTAATGATCTGAGCTGAGCCTAGCCAAGGCTAGCTCAAACTCGACTCGAACATCATACCAAGATGGCTCAGCTTGGCTCGGGTCAAAATTAAAATCGAGCTAGAATCTTAACTAGAGCTTGGCTTGATTAAAAATCAAGTTGGCTCGCTCGACTCAATTTGGCTCGACTTTAAAACTTATTTATCATAATGGCCAAACAAATAATTTTTTTACCAAATGGTTAAAAATAAAACTTTACTTAGTGAAGGGCTATGTATGTAAGTTACATCATTTATTAACTTTTGCATAGATTTACCTTGCCTTTATAAAGTAGATGGTCTCACCCATTTTTGTTTCTTCATTAATGTAGGGTAAAGAACAATGAGTAATGCTTGAACTTTAAACAAAAAGGTAATTATTGTATGCTTTATAATATTGTACAATTTGTTTTAACACTTGTATTTACTTAAACTCTTAAATTTTATATAAAATTATTTTTTTTCTCTTCCTCATATTTATAATAATATAATGATAGATCCCAATCGGGGTGGATCCAGTGCTATGATAATTCTAGACAAGATCTAATCAACAAATCAGCTATAGATATGTTGTTATTGATAAATATAAAGAAATACAAGAATAAGAGCGTAAAAAGTAATATCAAAAACCCCAAATCTGATTATAATTCTACGATCATAACAATGAGCTCTGGGAATGATTAGAACAATTACAACGATTAACCGCCATCCACCCCGGGTGAGCTCCCCCGGGGGTGGTGGAACAAACTAGCTAAGAAAACCCTTACAACAAGCTAAACAAATGAAATTACAATAAGAAAACTATGTGGGGAAGAAAGTCTCTACTTATGAAAAATGGTCAGGTATATATAGGATACCTGAGAGAGTCGGCTAGGTGCAAAGCCGACTCCGACCTAGCGGCTCTCAGAGAATCGGCTGATTTAAACTTAATTTGGTATTACTTTATTTAACCATTGGATGATATTGGGTAGTTTTCAAAAATAATCTTAATCGATACGTGCAAGTTGATTTCATCTTTTGCCTGGTCAGAGAAAATATTGGAATGCCAGATGGTTCCATGCTTTTATTTATCCAATTTGCAAGAATAGACTGAATCTGCCCATGGTTTTTCCTTTTCTCTTTCACTGCAATAATTTCTAACTCACAATATCCTCATCCATACAAATACCGATGCTTCAGAGTTCAGACTGGGTGATAAATTCTAGAAAGATATGTTTCCATTCATTCCAATCAACTTACTCATAACAAGAAAATTTTATAAAAATAAATAAACAAACCTAAATCATTTAATTTATAACTTGTGTATTAAAATACATAATTTATTTAATTAAATAGTTTTTCTGTTTAATAATCTTGTTAACCTGTTTAGTTGTTTTTAAGAACGTTTCAATTCAGATTTTAGAGGGGTTATTTAAAAATTCATCACCTCTTAATATCCATCAAATTTATTAATCAGTTCTAAATTGTGACTCCTGTTCTCTAATATTTTTTCCTTTTTTTCTCTAATATGGAGTTAATTATATAAAATCAAGTTTGTTAATCGGGAAAGATCGATAAGGAAACAAAAATAATTAAAAGGGTACCAATAGTATAGATTAGTGTATCAATTATTTTTATCTTACGCGTTTATATGAATCATGATGAAAAATGACATAAAGTTGGTTACATTCTTCGTAATGATTACTTACAAATAAAATCGAAAATAAGCAAGTTTATTCTTTAATAATCGTCTGCAACCTACTAGCAATGTAGCAAGTTGGTAGTGACGTGGAATGTAAAGACAAGATGAGAAAGACCAGTTGCTAAATTAAGAAAGAAATATGAAAAGATCTTCACAATCAGAATTAATTATTTTTTAAGAAAAGGAAAGCTTCAATATGTTAAAACTACACCTGTTCATATATCATGACTGAGGTTGATATCTGCTTATGCCATTTGCGAAAACACCAAATGTTGTTGCTGGATCAATTCAATGTAGTGAAATTTTAGTTAAACATTTTAAACATCATAAAATCACCCGACGATCAGAACTCGACACGAATAAAATAGCAACAAAGACAGGTGATTTTCAAGTTGGCCCGGAGTAAAAGAGCAACATCAAGGATTCACATGTTGTAACGACAACATTAAGCCAGGAAGTTATTAAATGTGTCACTATAGAAGTGCGCCGATTAAAGCCAGGTATTGTCATGTCGAAATGTTTCGTATTATGCACCAGATATCAGGGTGTATATTCTGTATATATTTACTTAGAATAGTTTAATAACTTATTATATATAAAGTCCAAATGTGTCACTTTATTGGGTTGCGCTGCATGTTATTCTTTGGTTACAAGCCTCGTTTTCATTTGGCTATGTGCCATGTTTACACTCGTGTACACGCTCGCGCCCCACGTCGTTATTTGGTTGTATGCAACATTGCTAATATTCGCAGCACGCCATATTTGTATTTGGTTTAGGTGTATGACTTTTTCATATACTACAACGGTTATCTAAATTATTTATCAGCTTATTTCAAATTAAAGAAATACTAACATAAGGCCGGGCGTCTCATAATACACCCATATTTTGACGTTCGGCTTAATTTGAGTTAATTCACTGAATTTGATATTATGAGACGAGAAATGATCTCGGACCTTTGACTTTATTTTGGGCTCATGAAGTTGAGCTGTTTATAGGATAGAAACTCATTTATTAAGTTAAATTCAATCCGACCGGTCCTTCCAATTAACAGGTTAAACGACGGTTCACTGTCCTATCCGGTTCTGAAAACATTGAATATAAGAGTTGAACCTTCTTTTAGTAACTCATGAATCGTTCATCTCATTTATGCCTCTACCAATCTAGGAGGATGGTGCTAAAGATTTAGAGTTATTTTAATCTGATTTTGATGATTTGGAAAGATGCATGCATGTATTCGAATTGTAACCAGTGGGCTCATGTGGTGAATGAGTCAGATTGTAATCTTTTATGATGTGATGATGATGATAAACATTTTTTTAAGAAATTGATTTAAGAAACATTTTTTTATTCATACACCTCTCTGTGCTTTATAAACTTTTCATATTTTATTCCTAACTATAAGAAAGTATGAATATTTTCTTTTACCGTTTGCGAAGTTATCACATATTTGGTCCCTAGTTGGACGGCCTTCTAAATTTAATAGAAAATTAATCCACGTCACCTCAGGAATTTTAGTCTTTCCAAACGCTTATTTATTTTCATTTATATTCTTACTAGCTTAGAACCGGTGTAATACACATAGGATGAAAAATATTAATATATAAAATTTCTTAAATCTTTATTTGTATATTTTACAGTTGTAAAAATATATTACATAAGCTAAGTATAGGAAAAACAAAATTCAAAATATGTAAAAATTAATATATAATTGTGTTTTAAAAATACATAATTATTATTTAATGTAATTTGATGTTCATTTACTATTTGATTGAAAATAAAAGTTACATAATTAAATTTTCAAAACTTATTTTAATAAGAGTTAATTTAAAATAAATGTGTTTTATTAGTATTTTAATTAATATTCTTCTTTAAAAATATATTATTACTCAAAGATATATGTGTAATTAATAAGAAAGAGATGCGGGAAAAAAATGATGAAAATGAATATGGAGGCGATACGTGGCATGAAAAACTTTTATTTATTAATTATTATCGATTTTTCCACTTCTTCCGCTGTTTCTTCATTCCAACATTCCCAAATCTTAAACTTGGTGATATGCTATTATTGAAGAGAAGCCATCATTCGATCATCTTGGGCCAATCTAAACCCTAGTTGGTGATTTTAGTGTTGTCCTCGTCTGGTAAGGTCAAACGGTGGCATTGCCAAAGGAGTTTGGGATTTTGATTGAGAAGGGAGGTGTGACTATATGTCTTGATGAAGATATGGGTTCAAGGTGTTGTCGATGATGGATAAAATGATGGTTTTAGGTGTGATGGATTAGTTTTATTTACACCAAACTTGTAATCTTGTTATAATAACTAACCTACCAAATCTAAGGTAAACTAAGAACACGTCTAACCAAGTGAGAAAAGGTTGAGAGAGTGAATTCATCAATTTTATAAATTGTAAATCGTAAAATGATCACACATCAAGTAGAAACTTAACGAGCACCAACAATCTCAACTACTTAACCACATGAGTACAACTAATCTAACTAATATTAACTAACTTTATATCTTTTACTCTTTAACACTTTCTCATAAAATAGATTTCGGTATCAACGTTTAACTTGAAACAAATTTAATTTAGAAATACAAACTCATCATCGAAACAAATAAACAAAAACTGGTCTCCGGCCCAAATTGTTTGAAACAATTTTAAAATCCAGCTTCATTAATCCACACTACATGGGTCATGGATGGGTGTCTATTTCGGCCACTAAGACCAAAGTTACCTCTCCAAGACCACCGGTCCATCACCACCATGACATTGTGACTAGACTTGCACACAAAAAAAAACCCGTTTCGGGACCGGAACCGGCCCAAAACGGTTCTGGTTTCTATCCGGCCCAAACAAGAACCGGTTACTACCCGATTGTATCCGTCGGTTCCCACCCGATTCCCAATATTTTGCGCTCGACCGATTCCTATCCGGACCGGAACCGGACCGGTTCCTACCCCGTTCTAGCCGTTAAACGAGTTTAAAAAAAAAACCCGGTTCTAGTCATTAAAAGAGTTTAAAAAAAGGACCGTTTTTTTTAACGGTAATATGACCGTTAGTGGCGATTTTTAACTTCTTTTTTTTTCAATTTAGCCCTCTTAAGTTAGTATAAATCGATGTTGGATGAATTGGTTGAGTACCCAACTTGAAAACGCAAAACCGAATAGGAAAAGATATCGTTTTACTGTCTCTTCTTCGACAAATGGTTGATAACGTTGTTGGACATCTGTAATAGTGGTAAAAGTTATTCCTACAAATAGAAACCAGGATATTTAGCAATATTTTGATCTTTGTGAGATGTTAACGGGCCGAACAAAGCTCGTTGCAGTTGTGTGGGAAGTTTTTTTTAAGGATTCAAACTCAACCTTACGTAAACAAGTTGGCAACAACCTGATAGTTAGCACGCGCCTCTCCTACTTAAGCGACCCGGGTTCAGCCCCCCTTAGAGACCGGTATTCTAGCCTTTTTTTATTATTTTAAGATCCTTTTATTACTTTTGGGTTTTTTTTAATTTCTTTTATTACTTTTTTAAATTTCTTTTATTACTTTTTGTTTTTTCAAATTCCTATTACTTTTTGTTTTTTAAATATTTCTGTTATTATTTTTGTTTTTTATTTCCTTTTTTATCTAACTAAAACTACTTTTTTTTATTTAACTAAATGTATTTTAAATTGCTAAAATTAATTAAAATGTTTAAAAAGGCTAAAATCAATTGAAATATTAAATTTATAAAATAGTTTTTTTACCACAACAACATGGTTTTTTTTAATTCTATCAGTTGCAATGTGTTTATTTCTACCTACGGTTTATCTTTTGAAACGAACACACAACATGCTTATTTATACTTACGCTCCCAAGCCGTCATTGTATCTTTTGATTACACAAACGCGTGATGCTATTTCTTTTTATTACCTTTTGGTTTTTATTTAACTAAATTTATTTTCAACTGCTAAAATTAATTATAATGTTAGATTTTTTTTTAACTAAATACTTTTTGAAATGCTAAAACAAATTGAAATGTTAAATTTATTAAAAAATTAATTAATTTTTTATTTTTTACCACAACAACGTGATGTTTTTTAAATTTCAAATATACCATTGCGAGGTGTTTCTTTATACCTACGTTCCCGTACCGCAGTTTTATCTTTTGGTTATACAAACCTGCAACATGCTTATTTATATCTACGTTCCCAAACCTTCATTTTATCTTTTGGTTATACGAACCCGCCACATCGCACGAGATCTAATTATTATAGTTTTTAAAAACCACTGAACCACCATTTAGTTTTGCCCTCTTTATAAACTTTATATATGTTTAAAAACCAATTTCATCTATAATAATACTAGGACGACCTGGACTTCATTGACCCAAATTTTCTCATTAGTTAGGCCCATGGTACCAACAGGCTCACCGGACTATAATACTAGTACAGTAGTAACAAACTACTAACAACTAGTACGAGCCAGACTTTTGCAAGTGAATGTTTCTAAATATTTCTTTAAAAAAAAGGTAGAAATTGGCATGATAAACTTTAAACGGTCAAAATGATGCTTTAACATGCACCATTATTGCATTTAATAAATATAAAAAGTAATGGTCATTATGTTCAATCTTTTGCTTTTTCATTTCCACTATTTGCAATCGCCTTAGCCCTTAAGCTTAAAATTAGGCTTTAAATGATTATTTACTATATTAATCACACACTAGATTTTATCACATACACCCCATAAGGTGGGTGGGAGTGGAGGGTGGGTAGAGGTGGGTTGGCGGGTTCACCGCCTCAAGCGAAGCTGGTTCAGCGGGTAGTGGTCGACGGGTTGCTTCAGCGGTATATGTACCCGTTCAAAATGAAAATGAAGCCGCTAGCATTTATATGTTATGTCAGTTTGGGCGGCTTTTGAAAAGAGAGAGATGGGTCCACCACTTAGAAGTCAAAACTTGGATTTTATTTATAATTTTTTTTTTAAATAGGAGGGTTGGAGGGTACCACTCTCATCATAGATGGTACTTTGGGAGGGTAGTTTGGCTAAGTGAGGTGACATCTTTTAATTGGTCTAATTTGGAAGGGTAGTTTGGTTGGGAGGGTACCACTCCCACCCCCCTAACATCATCAAGATTAAGCTTAATTATTTGATCATGTTATCATCTTCAACCTTATATTATGTGCTCTCTTTTTGAACGGTGAGAACCCGTTACTGGATAACTCACGAGACCATATCAATACAATGTTAACCAACGGAATTAGGTAAAATGCAACTTGCTTTGGACAGATACTCTTCAAGTTGTTTAAAGGCGTTAACAGTAAAAACTATATTCAAACCTGATTTTATACCATAAACATGATCCAACGTGTATGACTTCTCATTTGCGGGTAACTTTAATATTTTCTCCTAAGCAACTCCACACTTTAATCTGCATGAGATACAATAGTTTATAAATTATTGATAAACCAACAGTCATAAACCTATGAGATAAATACGAGTATATAAAATATCTATACCTAATGATTAAGTAACTGGTTGTTTCACGTCTAACAAAATTCTTTTTCACGTTTATTTTTTCTTCACTACTTATAACCATTTAATATTTTCTTAATAATTATTTAATATTTCATTTATTAATTCCTAAAACTTCTTTACTATTTATTATTTCCTTTATAATTTCTAAATCTTCATTACTAACCATTTAATATTTTTTTTTATTCAACCCATATAAAACACGGGTTTCTAACCTAGTTGATTACCAAAAGAGTTATCAACAAAGAACCAATCTGGTGTAAAGCGGAAGCAATAAGATGACACGGAGAATAATTCTCCCATTACATGATGTGTCGAGTCTTAAAATTATTATAAACTGATTATAACAACTCATGAAGTTAAGATTATAAATAGACGCACAGATCATGCTAGTCATTGATTTACACATTTTAGGCTAAAAATGAAATGACTTAAAATTGGGGAGATTTCTTACTGAAAAAATCGGAGTGTTTATTGAAGAATTTATGATCTGACAGTTATGCCCCGTAACTCAAATCGTAGCCCATGTTATACACGTTTTATACTATGTTTTCTCATTTATAGCTAATCCATAAGAGTCTGGTAACTCCTGGATATGCTCATCGTTAGTCAAACTAACTATACATTCTAAAGGAAACATGTTTTGTTGTTACATTTGAACCAAAATGATAATTAGTTTTTTTACATGAAACAATGAGTTCGTTTAGGTATTATTAGAAACGTTGATTAGGTGGTGGCATGAGTCTTGCAAGTGTTTGAAGAAGACAAAAGAAGTAGGGTGAGTTTGCAGCACGCCTATTTAAAGAAAGCCACGTCATAGGGAGATGTGGCTCCACGTGGGACTCATACTGACATGGATAGCCAGCTTGGATAGAAAAGGAAGTATCTTAATAATGTCTGTGATGTAGGACAGCACACCTCTTGTACATCTGTCATTTATCTTAAAATAGTAATAATTCAATTATCATCTTAAAATTTATTCAATTCTATAGCCATGAATAATGTTAAATTTTTTTTTTATCTTTATCAAGATTTTTTAAATATCTTGTGCTTAATATGTTTTATATAAAAACTGATGTTACACTAATAATAAAATGTTTTAAATAAAACAATAAAACTCAAACGAATCGCCATCTCACCATCACCGCTCAACGTCGCCACTACCACAGCTTCCACCACCGTCATTGTTGCAACTTTCGCCTCCGTCGCCGCTACCTCCACTGCATTATTTTATTTTTATTGAAATTCATATAATATAAAGAGTTAATTGCATAAACGGCCCTTATGGGTTGATCAAATTGCACTTTCGGCTTTAAGGATTAAAAAGTTGCAAACTTAGCCCTAACATTTGTGAGTTGGTTGCACATTTGGCCCCTGACGTTAAATACCAGTTAGTTATTAACGAAAATTACCTCATGTGTCATCCACGTGAGGGTAGCTTAGACTTTTTAAATGTTAAATTTTATCAAAACAAAAATACATAAAAATAAGCACGAAACAACATAAAATAAATATCCCCAGTGCAAAAAAATTCATAAAAAGAACACTTTTTGGGTTGTTTCGTGCTTATTTTTTTACATATTTTTATTTATTATGGTTTAATATTTAAAAAGTCTAAATTACCATCACGTGGATGGCACATGAGGTAATTTTCAATTAAAAACTAACTGGTATTTAACGTCAGGGGTTAAAGTGTAACCAACTTATAAATATTTATGCTAAGTTTATAATTTTTAAATTCTATGGACAAAACATGTAAATTGAACAAACCACGAGGATATATATACACACACTTTTTGATATATGTGGCCATCTGGGTCAGCTTAAGTGAAATGATTGGTGTATTATTTTAGAGTTTTCTAGTTAACTTGATTTGTGAATAGGTGAAAGCCGACGAGCTTTGCCATGTCCCCGGGTTCAGCATACAATTCATGCCTACTACATAATACACATGTATCACTTCACATGGCCGGTTTTTTAAAGATTTAATAAAATTTTTATTTTAAAGATATTATTTGTATACCATTGATATTTGCAACAAAAATCATAGATTATACAAGTATTACCTATCGTGAGTGATAATGATGTGTATAATAATTCAACTCAAATATCAAATTTAAAAGATAAACGGTAGTCGAATATTATGTTATGTTTGATGTAGGAATAATAACAGTAATAGTAACAATAATAATTATTATTATCAGCGGGAGTTTTTTACAGTTTGTTATTGATTTTATTTAGTACCTACACGATCTTGGGATACATAATACCCATGAAGATGGTTTTACTTACCTTAGGGTTTGCTTCAATCTGGTTTGGTTACCTTCGGTCCATGTCGTTTAGCTTGTGGGGATGTTGTAGCAGCTAGTCTCCACACAGCGGGGTAGTGACATAATATGTTCTTTTCTAGTGTTACTGGAAAAGTTCTTGCAAAACAAGCCAATGTTAGTCTCGCCACAGGGGACCACGAAGAGTGTCTATGCGACCAACCTCTGTTGTAAGGATAAGAATCGGTTTATAAGGTGGATTAATCACCCTGAAAGCTTAGGCTCTCGGAGGAAAAATGAAAAAGGAAAGCTCTTGTAATGGTTTCAAAGAGAGAACTCCTTTTTCTTACTTATTTTCTTACCTTTGGCTCTTCGATTATATAGCTAACCTTAGGAACCCTTGGCAGGAACCCTTCCATCATGCATTTAATGTTGTTATTGTTGTCGGCTGACTTGATTGAGGGTTCCCTCTTAACGACTTTTATCCATGAATTTGTTTCGGGAGTTGCAAATACAATTAGCATGTCCACCTACTATATGGTGTGATAATGTTAAAACTATATAATTTTGTAATTAATATGGTGTTTCATCAATACACGAAACACCTTGCTATAAACTTACATTTTATTCATTGTGTTGTTTTATAACAGACTCTTTAGGTTATGTATGCTTATACAATTAACCAACTTGTTGATATCCTGACCATAGGGTTTGCTTCAATCTGGTTTGGTTACCTTTAGTCCATGTCATTTACCTTGTGGGGATGTTAATGTGTATATAAAGGCCAGAGCTATCATAGAGGGGTGTGCAGGGTGGATGATCGTAATGACCCACGTTTTAAAAATTATAAACTTTTTAGTAATTATATGTTTTAGAGTTGGCCCAATAAGTTAATAAATATTTTAAAACTCAATAGCATGTTTTATAGGGGTCTGATCAACCCAGTTAAGTTTAAAAAATTAAAAATTATATTTTATATAAACCATAATGCGAGTAAAAACTACTATCCAACAGAACTATTTCATCCAAGTGGGCAACCACGGTATACACCAGTAATTTTCGTAAAAGGATTGCTGGCATTACTAGACTTACTACGATCTCCCATAACCGAGACCCCTTCTTACGTCCAAATAGAGACAATTACCATACCCAATATGAGAATTTCACCCATAAAGCGTGTATTCCTTGATCAAATTGTACGTATTATGGCCTGAATGTTGTCCGTAGACGCCCTTATGCATCAAACTTTTGAATACATGTAATTATCATTTCGTAAACGTAAAACTTTCTAAATTTTGAAAATTAAAGACAGATAAACCCTTCCATCATGGATTGTGACAAGCCCATTAACCAGAACCGACCCAAAATGGACAAACCTATTAGGAACTTACTCACTTATCCTCAATAAATAGAGGTGTTGCCCTTCATTTGAGAGGACATCCTACCTAAAAACACATTGACTTTGGCATCTCACGCATTCTACTCTTGCTAATGAAACAACCTTTGCTATTGAAGCATCCCCAAGCCCGAATATGAGCCTTCCCTTTGTAAAGTCTGGTCCTCTCCAACAATTATCCTCTTGTTAAGGCCGGTGCTCTGTAGCCTACTACTTCCTTCTCTCTACATATTGTAACCTTTACATATACATGTATATCCATGTATACTTAACATATTTATATATGATTAATACCTTAGACTAATCTTGAATGTCGAGTATTATCTTTATGTTCTTTATTTGTTGTAACACGAACCTTGCGGGAGAATGACAAACCACCTATGATGCTCGACTCGGATTTCGTTGTACCAACAATGAAGAACAAACACTATACCACTAGTTTATGGGTAAGTAGATTTGTCTTATAACAAAGAGATAACAACAAAAGATATTCATTTGTGGTGAAATTATATATATTCCTCTATTTTTAACCCTGAATATATACATATATATATATACACACACACACATATATATATATATATCCAACTTAAAACTTAAATCACATATATGATATATTCCCCTCTTTTATAAAATTAGTCTTTTAACCTTACAAAAAATATGATTATTCTCATTCCATCGATCTAAACCTTAACCTTCTGATTCCTGTTTCCGATCGATTCTAACATCCAATCCGACGTCGCTTCCGATCGATTCTAACATCCAATCCAACGTCGCTTCCGATCGATTTCATAATCCAGTTGTTTATATATGTAATTAATAAAGAGGATATACGTAAATAAGCTTTTAAACTGGGCATATATATGTAAATAATGAATTTTTTTAGAAGAATATATGTAACTGCCATTTAATTTAACAAATACAAAAATTAAATTATGCCTCAAATGACTAGAAAACAAAACTTATAAGGTTTAACGCGTTATTATGGTGATGCTCATCAATCCCTTAAAAGTTCGGCATAAAATAAGTCAACTTGGCCCATAATGACAAAACATAAATTTATACCCTTAATTATGAGATCCTACCTAACATAATTCAAATATTTATATATAATTTCTTAATTCTCGGGCCCCTTCCGCCAAACCAAAATCCAGTTAGTATTTACTTTTTTTTCTTAACGGCAATTTGGATCACTGACGGGCTACTGGCCCACCCGATCATCTCTACCCCATAGAAGGAAACCCATCATAGGTGAGAAAACCTTCTGACCCAACTTGGACCCCCTTTAATTTTTGTCATAAATGGGACTTGAACCCAATACCTTCTCATTTTAATGAAGTCTTGGTATACATCTTTGCCACTAGACTAAGCTAGTTAATATTTAATTAACTTTCAAATTATTACATCCAGTTAACATTTAATTAACTCCAAAATTATTACAATTTGTGACATAATCCTTATAATTTATAAAAAAACTATTATAGTTACAATTCGCACAAGCATCAGGAAACACTGGTGTAGTTTTGGCCATCTTGAAGTAGTTTTAATTTGTTTAATTCGGTTTCATTGATTTTTGGATTCCATCTTGGTGTAGTTTCTTGTATTTCTAGCTTTTTGATGAAACACTGGTGTAGTTTTGGCCATCATAAATAGGACTTGAACCCAAGACCTCTTCATTTTGATGAAGTCTTGGTATACACCTTTGCCACTAGACTAAGCTAGTGGTTGTCGGTTAATATTTACTTAACTTTCAAATTATTACATCCAGTTAACATTTAATTAACTCCAAAATTATTACAATTTGTGACATAATCCTTTTAATTTATAAAAAAAACTATTATAGTTACAATTCAAACAAGCATCAGGAAACACTGGTGTAGTTTTGGCCATCTTGAAGTAGTTTTAATTTGTTTAATTTGGTTTCATAGATTTTTGGATTCCATCTTGGTGTAGTTTCTTGTATTTCTAGCTTTTTGATGAAACACTGGTGTAGTTTTGACCATCATAAATAGGACTTGAACCCAAGACCTCTTCATTTTGATGAAGTCTTGGTATACACCTTTGCCACTAGACTAAGCTAGTGGTTGTCAGTTAATATTTACTTAACTTTCAAATTATTACATCCAGTTAACATTTAATTAACTCCAAAATTATTACAATTTGTGACATACTCCTTATAATTTATAAAAAACTATTATAGTTACAATCCGCACAAGCATCAGGAAACACTGGTGTAGTTTTGGCCATCTTGAAGTAGTTTTAATTTGTTTAATTCTGTTTCATAGATTTTTGGATTCCATCTTGGTGTAGTTTCTTGTATTTCTAGCTTTTTGCTAGTTTTTTACATATATGTTCTTTCGTCGTTCAAAAAAAAATCATAGAAACATTGATAACAATTGAATATTGTATAGAAATAGAGGTGACTTTAAGATACAATCAATTAGAAAAATCGTTTTAAACCCTCAAATTATATAGATTTGAGAAACTTTTTATAATTTTGAAGTTTACATTTTTGTGTTCATTTTTAAACAATAATTAACTGTTGACACGACAAAAAAAATATGAATTTTTTAAAATGTTGTAAAGTGATATTACATTGATTTTTATGGTATAATTAAAAGATAAAAAATAATCTTAAATTGTATGTTATTTCTAGGCATAAGTGTATCAATATGATCTATAAATCGTTCTATCTACTTGTGAGTTAGGACACTTAAAAAAACTACCGAGTCTAAATCACCCTGAGCTCGTCTCATTTAATTTAAGAAAACTAAAGTATTAGTTTTCCTCGTTTTAAAGCTTTGAGTTAAAGCTTGTGTCACTCGTGAATAATTTTTCAAGATCCAACTCTGCTCAAGTTTGGTATGTTTTCACAGAATTGCTCCTACGTTGATTTTTGTTGAGTTTGTGTGAAATAAAATTAATCATCTAGTTCATCATATTTGACTAATTTATTTGGTTGGTTTTTTATGAGTTTGAGTTGACACTAAGAGCATCTATAATCAGGGGGTGCCACGTGATGAGGTGCCCCTCGAAGTTCCCTCCTCTCTCGCTCTCCCTCTCCCTCCCTCCCCTCTTACAAATAACTTCTCTCGTACGTAGCCGCTGATAGTAGGCTTCACACCAAAGGGCATTATCACAATGGTATCGAGGTGTTAGAATGTTGTGTCTCCTAAGTGGTTGAGGGTTCAAGTCTTATTGCAAACAAATGGTGTAGATTTAGGAATAAGTTTGGTGGATGTATGATTTGACCGTTAAAAAAGTTGATTAATTCACTTGATTAGTTCACTTGAGACTCGAGTTACATGATTAGTTCACTTGATATAAGCCGGCCTTTTTAGCGGTCCCTAAGTATGCCCACAAGTTTTCGCATGGTCCCTAGTTTGGATGTGCTTTAAGTTTTTCAGTTAAATTTTAAAAAATGACTAAATTACTCTTATATTTAAAAATATAAAAAGTGGGACACACAGTTATCAGTTGACCTCATCCTTAACCCTACTAATCACCAATCCCCCTTCACCCTATCCTCAAACCTACTAATCCATCGCATCACCTTCGCCACTTCACCACAATACCACCACCGCAAGCAAAAACAGAAACACAAAGCCGACGGTTAACTCTGACGGTCGGCTACCAACGCATCTTATTGTTTATCAAACAATTTTGTTTATACGTCTAGCTTGTTAAAGAAAAATCATGACTTCTATAAACTTCGTGTGAACTCCTAGGATCATAGTTCATGGTTCAATACGATTGGATTTTAGGATGAAAAGCGAATTTGAGGATATTAACCCTAACGATTTGCGTTGTAGTAGAATATGATTTTAGGTTTTTACTCACTCTCAACAACGAGGAAGATAATGACGAAATGTCGAAATAGAAGAATTGAGCATAATCGCCACCGACCTGGATCTAGCGTACCGTCTCCAACTCAAAGAAGCCATGGCCACGTCTCTCGTTTTTCAACCATCATCCTCTAGTTTTTTTTTTTGAACATTGGATCACTGACGGGCCACTGGCCCAGCCGATCATCTCCACCATCCTTAGGAGGAAACCCACCATAGGTGAGAAAACCCACTAACCCAACTTGGACCTCCCATATTTTTTTATCACAAGTGAGACTTGAACCTAAGACCTCTCCATTTTAAAGAAGTGTTGGTATCATCCTCCAGTTCATCATTATAATATCCACAACTACCACCTCTCGTCTCAATTAAAAATGGTGTGCACCGTCTTTAATCAAGACTGGAGGTGGTGGTTTACACCGTCTTTAACCATAACTAAAAATTTAGTTAATTATGTAGAAGTAAATATTCATTTTAAGAACAAATAAATAAAAGACGATTATTAATTTTAGCACGAAGAAAGTGAAAATACAATTATTAATAATAAGTTTAAAAAACTAATTTATTATATTTTAATTGTAAAAAGCAGAATCCCTAAATAAAGACACGATGGATTGAATATCGCAACCACCATTACAGATGTCGTGTTTTAATTAACGCACATGTAATCTTACGTTACAACCACCCACACTATTTGAATTTTAATATTGCTTTTAAAAAAATGAATATATTATTTCTTTAAAATACACATAATATCATATTTATATGCTAAAAACTCATAATATAATATTTTTTTAAACTTATGCTATGTATATAAGTAGGGGACACCCCACACTCCGAGGCGGTATAGTAACGCACGGTAATGATGATAAATGAGAGTGTTAAAGTTTACAACGTAAAAGATAAATCACGTAAAAATAAGATGAATATAATATTAATAAAAACTAGGAAAAACCAAATAAAAAAACCATTTAAAAAAAAATAAACCTATACCAAAGGTTCGAACTAGGGTTGATAGAGTGAATGTGAGGGAACTCTGACTAAGAGGAGTTTTGTGTTTAACTAGTATTATTCCCGCGCGCGCTGCTGCGGCGATGAATCACCAAACATGTTAGCAAACCGTTGCGGCGAAGAATCACCAAATGTGTTAGCAAACCATAAAGATCATTGAATTACCAAATGTGTTGGCTGCTAATATTTACATTAAAGCAATGAAACAGTTAAAGCAAACCATAAACAACATACAAAAGTTGATTAACGTCTTTCTTATGGTTGCAATATTCATAAGCGGTATCCATCTCTCTGTTATCGTTGCAATACATGTGAACCTCGTCCTCTACATAGATGAAACATAAATTATGTTGTTAGTTATGTGATATACACAACAGAAAGAGACGAAAGAAATAGGTAGGTGGCAAAAAATAACATGACAAAGAACGTGACCTAGTTATTGAGCAATCTTTAAGCCAGAAACAAACGAACAACCTACATGAACCGTAACGAAAAATGGACAGACGTTCGCAAAGCAAATCCATGAAGAGAGTTGAGAAAATCATTTTTCATTTAAAAACTCACATTCAAGAGTTCAATCTCACAAAGGAAACGTCTAACCGAACCAAAGTATTTGATAGTACCCTTTGTATAATACCTTTCAAAACGAAGCCATTGAAGTAATTAACATGTAGTGATAAGGAAAAAAAATTGTGTAAATTTGACATCAAGAACCTCAGGCTTTGTAATGAACCTGTAAATAGAGAGAGAGAGAGAGGTATAACTTTCTTACCGTGGGCAATTTCAATCTCTTTTCTTAATTTCAACATCATTTCCTCAGTTTTGCATTTCAGGCAGCGAATGTTTTTGGAAAAATTCATAAAATTGCATCTGCAAAACAAAAGAAACAATTATGCTGTTAAATATAATCACATACATTTCACAAATGAAAAAATGTCTGACCGGTGTTTTATTAAACTAAATAATTACTAAGATCATGAAATTTTTTATATATTAGTAGTGAGAGCTATGTTTTTCGAATTTTCATATTAAACTTACTTGCAGCTAATAAATAATAATAGAAACAAAGAAGGCAATAAAACCAAAATTTAAAAGCTTTATAACCACAAAAACTCATTTACAAACTTATTGAGCTTTTTGAGGACTGCCAAAATTTGAATTGAAAAACCAACATCCCACCCTTGACTGTCAAAACTCTGTAAGTGGTTGAAGAGCTCATTTTCACATAAGCCTAATCATGACTGAACCAAATAATTTAAATTATGTCCTTATTGCCATTAATGTTCTTAAGACTTAAGATAATTGTCGTCATCATCTAACCCCTTTTTAGCAGGTCCAAGTTCAAATTCAAACCCAAACTCAATGCAGAAGCAATCAATTTACATCCAAGTTCAATTTCAAACCCAAATTCGTATGATACTTAATCCATCTGTGGAAATTGCATATTTTGAAATTAAATATTAAACATTTATCCCAAAATTTGATTTCTCTTGATTCAAATTCTAAAATATTTAAATATTTAAACACAATCAACATCCCAAATCACAACAAAATCAAAGAGAATAAAATTATTCGGTGTTGCAACTATTTAATGCCTTAATAGTTCAGCACTCAAAAAATAATTAGTGAGTGAGTATACATCAGACATTACAAATCCATAAATCCTCCTAAATCATAAAAACAATCAAAACAAATTGAAGTATCCAAAAAAAGTAAACGACTATTTAACAAATATTTGGTCTACACCATCTATCAATCAAACAAAATGAAATATATAACCAAACCAAGTAAGAAAGGAAAGCAAAATTAATTTAACAGAGCTTAAATAAGTCTAAATCATAATTCAAAACTATAACAACTATGCATCATACTTATATGCATCCATTAATGACTAAATCACAATTAAAGACTAACATTTAATGTCTATTATTTAAAAAAGAAAAAATTACTGGGAAAAGATAAAAATATGATTCATAGTTGTGGAGGTGAATCCATCTTGATTTAATAACCCCTAGAGTCGGGAAAAGATAAAATTACTGGAACTGACCTCAAGCTGATTTTGCATAGACCAAGCAAATCTTTGACTCAAGGGTCATTAGGTTCAACTCCTGGGAGACGCAAACCAACATTGAGACAGGTCTGCCAAAAGTTGATCTTTTGCACAGACAATTGTAGCGCTGCAAATTACACCGAACCCTTATTGTGGTCTTTTCGCATAGAAGCTTACAAGCCCACCAACATCTGGTTTCCTCTTTTTGCTTAAATCCGAACCCTAAAAGAAGGGGGCATCGATGAAATTGCTTAAATCCAAACCCTAAAAACAAATTCTGCATGAATTAAAGTGTTTTTGATCCATCGTATCATATTATTTCTCCATATGAACTGGTTTAACCCTAGAGTCGGATTCAGATCCATCAAATTCTACTAAGAAAAACAGAATCGGTAATGCGGAATCCACATATACGAATGAAATACAATGAATAAATGGATTACCTGTATACAAAAGGAAATCCAAGGGAAAACTAAACCGCCCCAGCAAAGGAATCGACAACGCCGTAACAGGCTTCGCTAATCGGCGGTTAGCATCCGGAGGAAGAATCGGAAGAGAGAGAGGGTGAAACATCTCCGTTTAAAACTAAAGAAAACGAAGAAAAGACCAACAAACCAACACAAGCCGTATCAGAGAACACCTCCGTCGACGGGATCAGCCGGAAGTATCAACGATGAAGAGAAATCTCTCTCTCATGCCCTTCTCTGATGGTTCAGACCCGTTTCCCCTTAAAATCCGAACCCAACATAGATGATGCTAGAACGATGGTGGAGGGGAAACCCTGATGTGGGTCGTTGGTGTGAAAAGGGGAACTAAGAGAATAAAGCCAGTAACACTTGTACATGCTGCATTCATGTTTGCATTTTACTGTTACACTATTCATCTCCATGGTGTTTAAATAAGAGTGTAATTTCCCACTAAAACTATTTTAGACAATAAAAGATCAGACTAAAGTAAAAAATAAAATTAAAAGTGAACCAATGGAAAAAAACCACAGCGACAAACCGTACATAAATGCCAATTAAATAAAAAGGACTGCTTAAATGAACTTTTACTTGTTGTTCTAACCTTTTTAATATAATTTTTTAAAATTGAGTGACTTAAAAGAGACATATGAATCCGAATTATTATTTAGTATTTTTTTTGGGTTAACTTGAATTAAAAGGTAATAGTGAAGAAAAATAATCAAAGAATAATAACTAAAATTCATATATGTTATATTTATTTTACTTAAAATTAAAAAGTTTTAACATTTATAAAAAAAATTGATCCTTAGTAAAAGTTGAGTGATTTAAAAAAACATACAAACATTGATTGAATTTAGTAAAACACTTAAAAAAACAAAACTCGTTGTTTGAAGTTTCCCATGATTTTTATTTGATAAAATGAACCATGATAAGAAGTTAAGTTTTTTAAATGAGTATACTTAATAATATGATTTTTAAATGAGTAAATATGATACTAATATAAGTTTATAACACCATGTTTTAAAACCTTATTTTATTATCAAATTTAACATTATAATAGTTGATTTTTAATTCTACATAGAGAAAACAATCATCTTATGATTAGTCACTTATTTATAACATATATATAATATTTAATGATCAGTTATATACAAGTTTTAAAAAACTAGTTGATAACATAATATTGTTTATTTCCCTCTTCTTTTAGTATATTTTAAAAATTTTTGTTTATATTTCAAAAGTCACCTAAAAAAAATAACCATTTAAAAACAAAAAATAAACCTATCCCAAAGGTTCGAACCCGGGTTAATAGAGTGAATGTGAGGGAGACTAAGAGAAGTTTTGTGTTTAATTTCTCACTAAAACTATTTTAGACAATAAAAGATCAGATTAAAGCCAAAAAGTAAAAAATAAAATTAAAAGTGAACCAATGGAAAAAAAGCCATAGCGACAAACCGTACATAAATGCCAATTAAATAAAAAGGACTACTTAAATGAACTTTTACTTGTTGTTCTAACCTTTTTAATATAAATTTTTTAAAATTGAGTGACATAAAAGTGACATATATGAATCCGAATTATTATTTAGTGATTTTTTTTGGGTTAATTTGAATTAAAAGGTAATAGTGAAGAAAAATAATCAAAGAATAATAACTAAAATTCATATATGTTATATTTATTTTACTTAAAATTAAAAAGTTTTAACATTTATAAAAAAAATTAATCCTTAGTAAAAGTTGAGTGATTTAAAAAACATACAAACATTGAGTGAATTTAATAAAACACTTAAAAAAACAAAACTCGTTGTTTGAAGTTTCCCATGATTTTTATTTGATAAAATGAACCATGATAAGAAGTTAAGTTTTTTAAAATGAGTATACTTAATAATATGATTTTTAAATGAGTAAATATGATATTAATATAAGTTTATAACACCATGTTTTAAAACCTTGTTTTATTATCAAATTTAATATTATAATAGTTTATTTTTAACTAGGTTAGAATCCCGTGTATTACACGGGTTGAATAAATGTTTATATACCAAGTAATAAACATTTATGTCTTTAAAAACATATGTATTACACTAGTTGAATAAACCCGTGTATTACATTAGTTGAATATATACCATGTAATATGTTAACAAATACGCGCGTCAAAATATGTTTTTAAAAATGTATTTAGACGTGACAGTTATAAATTTTGTTAAGTTAATTTTTAAAACTTTTTTTAATCGGGTATTATTTTTTTTATATAATTGATAATAATTGTTAGTTCGTATTAAATTCATTTACTTAATGATATAATAATTATACATAATTAAATAATAAGCATCCATAATTATATTAATATTTAATAGGGGAGAGAGGCGAAAAAAACATGTTGAGAAAGCACCAGAAAGTGACATGTGTCACCCTATTTTACTTGTTTATTATATACTAGGTTAAAATCTCATGTATTACACAAGTTAAATAAATAAAATGTTATATATTTAGTAATAAAAATTTTATATTTTTAAAAACCCGTGTAATACACGGGTTAAATAAACCTATATATATCACCGGTTATATAAAATATAATGTAATTTGTTAACAAACACACTCGTCAAAATATGTTTTAAAAAAATGTAATTTGTCGTGACAGTTAAAAGGTTTGTTAAGTTAGTTTTTAAAACATTTTTTTTTCAACTGAGTATTAATTTTTTAATTTAATTGATAAATGTTAGTTTATATTAAGTTTATTTGATTGATGATATAATAACTATTTATAATTAAATAATAAGTATCCGTAATTATATTTATTAATATAAATATTATTATTTGATAAGAGAGAGAAATAGAAAATAAATGTGAGAAGTAACCAAAGAGTGACACGTGTTCTTTATGATTTTTCTTTATTATATAGTATAGATGATAGATTCTACATAGAGAAAACAATCATCTTATGATTCGTCACTTATTTATAACATATATATAATATTTAATGATCAGTTATATACAAGTTTTAAAAAACTAGTTGATAACATAATATTGTTTATTTCCCTCTTCTTTTAGTATATTTTAAAATTTTTTGTTTATATTTCAAAAGTCAACTCCTTTGTTTTCAAAACCATGTCCATTTTAGTTATTTTATTTTTATTTGTTACTAAAATAACAAAAAACTATTATAAACTCACATAACTGATTATCAAATTATTACAACTACAATAATATAAATGCATCATTAACTATCGTCTAATCGAAATCAAAGTCGTAACCATCTACGACTTCCAGCCGATTTTTATAAATTTTTAGTTAGATATTCAAACATGAAAATACATCTAGAACATTTTGCCTTTAAAATGCAACCACCCAATGCAAAAAAGGTTATTGATTTTGAAAGATAACCATATGATTTAACTAAGAAAAGAAAATACCAAAAATAGTAGGTTTGAGAATTAACTTCATATCTAAAAGGGGCAAAACTGCCAACCCATTTTAGCTAGAGTGTCAAAATGTAACTTTCTATTAGTGTCTTTTTTTCATTTATAGTTGAGTAAACCCATTTTCGTCACTTTTAACTAGAATGTTTATTTTTTTTTGCATTTTCTAGTGTTTTCTAAAATATATTATTTTCATCCGACTTATTAGTATCATACATTTTTTAACGTTTATCTTCTTATAACGTTAAACGAGGGGCCACCGGATAAAAATGACAAGTTTAAAAATTAATAAAATAAATAAATATATAAAAAAACACATATATCTCTCATTTACCATTAAAAATAAATGAGGTTAATTAATTGAATGAAAATGACAAGTTTAAAAAAATAAAAGTATATACAAATTTTTTTTTGATAGAAACTAACAAAATTAATCAATCATAGGGATAAAAATGATATTTTACTTTTTAAAGTTTAATTAATTAATTTACGTGTAAAATATTGACACGGAAAATTATCAATATCACATTCTTTTAAAAAATATGTAAAAGAATCTAAACAAGGAGTATTTAGAAGTAACCGGATGCCAGCTGTGAGGTCATGGATTTGATAACGTGTAACAGTGGGCCATTGTGTGGCCCCACCCGCATACTGCGGCCCACTTATATTTACAAATATGACTTTATCAGCTTTACTTTTCACCCCTTATAAATCAGAAGAATTTCATACCAAGTTGTGGTTGAAAAAACGAATAAAATATTGACAAAGTTAATTGATATTTATAGAATACTTTATGCTATATAAAATTTTGTATAAACTTAATTATATATATATATAGTTTTAATAAAATAAAATTTCAGGTTATACATTTGTAAATCCACATACCAGCGGATAGGTTCTGATTCGGTAAATGGATTACAAGGACTCCAAGGAGTAGGCGACGGGGGTTAACTTCTCTTATTCCCAAAAGTATCCTACATAGTGAACAATGCGTTAGGGCGTTAAAGGGAGGGGATAATCCCTGTATCGGACCTCCGATGTGAGAATGAGTATCTCGAGGATGAAAGAGTACAAGTGAGTGTATTGAGGGATTAAATAGATCACACCTGAGAGGTGATATGCCTATTTATAGTCAAGATAAATACCTTGATGTTGCTTTCACGAAGGTGACCTATCAAGAATATCATTTTGGTCCCCTAACTGATAACCGTTAGTGGAAGTTTTGTCCTATATGGTAGGACCACTTAGGTGCATTGTGATGTCTCCTCCCGCACGATAGTCCCTGACGTTTCTGGGGATGTTTCTCCATACATGCAATCGTTCTTGTCTTCCCATGGAGTACTGCCTGAGACGAGTTCCTTCTACGACAAGTAACACTCCGTGGAGTAGGTGACGTTCCGCGGGGACCTTACTTCTTCAACATCAAAATGTATTTAATTTGAATTGTATATTATAAGTGTAAATAGTAAACTAGAATTCTTCAACAATAATAGGTCTATAACATTTATATTTTATTTAATGGATGACCAATTTAATATGTAGGGTGGTCCTTTACTCATTTTCATAATTCAATATTTTTATATTATTAGTGAAGACCGATATACTTACACTTTTGAGTGTTTCTGATACACTGTATCTATACATGACGGTTTTCTATGGGTGCGTTTGATTCGCAAAATATTTTTGAATGAATTAGAATTCTTCATAAGAAATTAAAATTTTAAGAATTTGAAATTGTAATTTGTTCAAAGAATTTTGAATTTTAAAAGAATTTGGATTCTTAATCCATTTGAATAACAAAACAATTATAAAGAAACTAAAATCTACCACCATGACCATCACCTACCAAACGTCGACGCCTCACCACCGGCACGGCCCCCACCCAACCTATTATAAAAAAAAAACCGTTAAAAAAAATCTATTCATGTTTGCTACTTACATTCAATAAAAAATATAGTTTGGTATATTAAAAGAACCATATTTAATAAAATGGATCAATTTGTAGTATTTGTAATTTACAGGGACCAAAATCTAAATTTCTTAATCTTACATATCCCACCCTATAAACCTGCAACTCCATCTCTCTCTCTCTCTCTCTCTCTCACTCCTCCATCATTCTCTCTCTCTACATTCATACGCTTCTTCAGTGCTTCTGAATTCCTAATTGACAGATTCATACTAAAAGACACACACACACACACACACACACTGTGTGCGCCTAACGACAAAGTCATCATCTTCCACCGCTAATCACGTTCAAAATCACTCGAATGTTCGTCTAATTTCATGGCGAAAAGCGGTGTGTTCGAAGGAGATCCAATCGTGGCGGCGGCGAAGGCTACGATGGACCTGAAGAAGGAGTTACAACGCCTCGTGAAAGCGATTGTTGAAGATTCATCGTCAGAAGATGAAATTGAATTCGGATTGATCGATCGAGCGAATCAGACGTTGCAAGCGTTGAAAGAGTTGAAAGAAGGCGGGAAACAACGATCTTCGTCGATTAGAAAGTTGAACGATAGTAATAATCGGAGTAGTAATGGAAGTTCGGCTTCGATTTGGGCGTCGTGTCCGCAGGAATTTCGTTGCCCCCTTTCTAAAGAACTGATGAGAGATCCTGTTATTCTGTCCACTGGTCAGGTAGTTGTTATGTTTAATTTCTATCGTTAATTGTTATTATTAGTTGTCAATTTTATGAAAATAGTTTTTAATTGCAGTAAATTAGACTCAGTTTCATGATCTACTGTGTTAAAAAATCAAAATTAGGTTTTTTAATGAGTTTTCAGTTTGATTTATTCAACCAATTGTTATTATTATTAATTGTCAATTTTAGGAAAAATATTTTTTATTTGCAGTTAATTAGACTCTGTTTCATGATCTATTGTGTTAAAGAATCAAAATAAGTTTATATATATATATATATATATATTTTTTTTTTTTTGAGTTTTCAGTTTGATTAACTTCAACCAGGTATTATTAATTGTAAATTTTAGGATTTTTTTTTTGCAAATAATTAGACTTGAGTTTCATGATATGTTGTGTTAAAGAATCAAAATTGTTTTTATGAGTTTTCAGTTTGATTAATTTCAGTTTTCAACCATTTAGGTTATATCATTAAGATCTGTATATGGAATACTATGTTTCTTTTGTTTGATTAATAATGATCATTTTGTTATTTTGTTAATGATGATGATTCTGCTGATAATTTGCAGACTTATGATAGGGCTTTTATCCAGAAATGGTTAAAAGCTGGGAACAGGATATGTCCCAAGACACAACAAGTTCTTTCACACACCATTTTGATTCCAAATAATTTGGTTAAAGATATGATAACACAATGGTGTAAGAATCGCGGAGTTCAATTTCCGGGGCCGATTCAGTATGCAGATGAAGATGGGCTAACGGAAGCTGACCGTGATCTTTTCTTGTCACTTCTGAAGAAGATGCAATCCACACAATCTGAGCAAAAAGAAGCTGCGAGAACTTTGAGGTCGTTAACGAAAAGAATGCCTTCTTTTCGTGCGTTGTTTGGTGAATCTCTTGAATCCATACCTCAATTGCTTACCCCATTGTGCCAAACCAAGTCCCAAACTGAGATCCACCCTGATCTTCAAGAAGATCTTATTACAACCCTTTTGAATTTGTCGATTCATGATAATAATAAGAAGCTTGTGGCAGAAACACCAATGGTTATTCCTCTGTTGCTAGATGCATTAAGATTTGGTACAATTGAAACTAAAACAAATGCAGCTGCAACCCTTTTCACTCTATCAGCTCTTGATTCTAATAAATCCCTAATTGGGAAATTAGGAGCTTTGAAACCGTTGATTGATCTTTTGGAAGAGGGGCATCCATTGGCAATGAAAGATGTTGCTTCTGCTATCTTTATTTTGTGCATTCAACATGAAAATAAAGCTAGAGCTGTGAGGGATGGTGCGGTAAGAGCACTTTTGAATAAAATTGAAAACAGGGTTCATGTCGATGAGTTTCTGGCTACTCTCGCCATGCTTTCCAGCAACCAAAAGGCTGTTGAGGAAATGGGAGATCTTGGGGCTGTTTCTTGTTTGCTTTCTTTAATAAAAGAAACAAATTGTGCCCGAAACAAGGAGAACTGCATTGCTGTTTTATACACTATTTGTTATTATGATCGAACAAAATGGAAGGAAATGAGGGAAGAGGAGAGCAAGTATGGCACTTTATCTCAAGTTGCACAAAATGGTACTTCAAGGGCCAAAAGAAAAGCAAATGGCATACTCGATAGACTGAATCGCGCCATCAACTTGACCCACACCGCTTGATCTTAAACGGGCTTCCAAAAAAGATCTGTAAATTCAACATCTTCCATCTCATTTCAGGTTTGAGTTATAGTTTTAGTTTGTTTGCTTTTTTTTCAAACTCAATTTTGTAAATTCTTGTCCCCAAGTTTGAGCTTATAGCCATTGTGAATAATTACTATATCATTATCATTATATATAATATATCTATTTATGTGATTATCTTCTCTCATTTTAGTCAACTAAGTTCATATTTGCTGTATTAGTTTTTTGTCCATTAATTCTGCACATGGTATAACTTGACCTTCACTTGAGGAATCACATGTTCTGTCTGATTTCAAGAAAATGATTTTCTTGAATTATTATAAACATCCAATTGATAAAGACTTCAACTTTCAAGTTTTATAAGTTTACACACAAGATGGGAACTAGTTCACCTTTGGGTCCATGGAATAAGACCCCAAAATTGCTCGTCACAACCACATGGAATATGATTCTTGAATTATTGATGGGTAAAAAGTGAGGTGAATGGATGAGAAGAATAATAATTGGAAGAGTTTATGCCAATAATCAATGGGGGCAATGTGTTTTTTTGTGTGTGATGCATCTATCCATCAATCCAAGATGCCACCCATTACTTTTTTGTGAAAGTCTTCATTGTTAACAGTTGGGGAACCCCATGACCCTTTATTCTGTCACCACCACATTACCTTGTTTTGGGTATATTATGCATTCATTATTTACACTTTTCATGCTTTGAATTGACTTCATTTTATGGTCAAGAGTTCTTTAGATTTTTTGTAATTACTTTATTGATATTCCAAAAATAAGTTTTGTTACAATTTTTCATAGTTTTTGTACTTGTCAAGTTTGTCGTTCTAGCTAAAATGGAGATGAGGACCTTGGTTTACAAAAGTGCGAGGCGCGCGTCTATGTACAGCCAAAAGTTGTGTCTCTCTATATCTTTTGTTTAACATATCAACCTATCTATCAAGTAGCCCTTCATAATTTCATCCATTTGGTTGCTTCTACGTATAAACCTTCTATAGATCCTAATTTTGACTCAGAACTACATGAAGCGCGCCTTTTTGGCCACAACGCTCCTTTTTAAACCAAGGAGAGGGTAGCTGCTCAAATACTTCTCTCTCTGTTTATTTTTATCATTTGCTATAATCACATTGTTAGGAGAATAACTAGATATAGAAGGTTAAGGATTTCGCAGATAACACACTAGTGAAAATACTGTTTTGCCCATACGATGTCATGATTATCGAAGGATGACGTTGATGTCTCATTGTATTTTAAAGGACGATATTCCATGGATGTACTATTTTATTTTGTCACTATAGCTTAATAATATCCCCACCATCATGATCGAAGAAGAAGAGGTGTTGCTTGATTTGGACACTCCAAAAAATGGCTCTTGTTAACATGAATGAGCAAAAAAGACAAGAAAAATATGTGGATGCCGTGGAGGGAAAAGAATGAAAATAGAAGTAGAAGGGCATCTTTTATTAAATATAATATAAGTGGTCCAAAATCTCATGAATCATAATGGAAGGACCAAGGTATAAAATAAGCATTAACCAAAGAAAAAGTTATTGCTTACTTAAAGCATAACACTCATATTTATTGGTCCAACCCCTTTACCTTTTACCAATTAATTTATTCATACTTTTAGTTGAAATATATAATAAATTTTATTGGTTTGTACCTTATGTTACTCGTTATAGTAATATTTAAAGCATCCATCCATTCACGGGCAAATTAGAGAGGTTTGTTAGAGTGATAGTTAGGCAATAGTTAGGCAGAAGGCATTGTATAGTCGCCTTTTATTACAACATTTGAATATTTAACCTTTTGATTGTAGAACACGTCATTTAACTTTCAGGATGTTCTCTTAAAAACTTACAAACTTCACCGTTTTTATTTACTTGTTTCACCTCATCTTTTAACTTGTAACATCATAACATTCCTTTATTTTCACATACCATGATTTAATGTTTTCAAAGGGATACATAAAAATAGGAGATCACGTTTAGCAAATCTTATATTTTAATATAAACTAATATACGTTTAATATTTGTTTTGATTTGATGGCGAGGGTAATCTAAAAGTTGAAGATTCTACTTGGATAATTGTGGGTGGATTTATCTCCATTGGAGGAGAGTTGTTATTATTTAATTCAACTCTTGACAAGTAAAATAAATAAACTAATAATCTACTCACCCTTTATTTAATTATTTTAACCAATATATCTTCCTCTCATCCGTTTAATCTATTTATTATGTTAATGAGTTAGTGATGAAATGGTAAGGGAGAGACCTCGTATTTTTAGTGACCCATATTCAATCCCTGCTCTCCACATTAGTTTCTGCGGCATGCGAATGAGGCCTAGCTTAGTCTGAGACACCTGGGTTTTACCCACGCCGATCCAGGGTTCGAGCCTCGGCTCTCCCTCAAGCCCGGAAGGGGCCGTACTGGGTGAGATTTTCCTTGGATGCTCTAACTCTGACGCTAAGTGGGCCCGGTTAAGACAAAATATTGGCCGGAGTTGGACGAGGCTCTCTCATGTAACAGGGGGTGCAATGTCACAACATTCAATGTTCGCCGTTCAAAAAAATCTGTTTATTATAATTTATGAATTTGTTTAACTCCTTCATAGACGAACCACAGCTCATTTATAACCCATTAGCTTGTTTATAACCCGTCAAACTTGTTTAACACGTTTAAATAAATCAGTTACACGGGTCATGTTTTAATTTGATTACATGATTTTAAATGTTTCTAGGTTAGAAATTGATATCTTTAATAAGAATAAATATATGAGTTATAAAATATATTTAGGTTCACTGATTCAGGCCTGACATGGTTTAGACCAATGTTTTGAAACCCGGACCGGACCGGCCGGTCAGACCGGGAACCGGTGGTCTGACCGGTCCGGTTACATGTGTTGAACCGTTTCTACAGCGAACTGGTGGTCGGACCGGTTGAACCGGCGGTCGGACCGGAAACCGGGTGGTCGGACCGGTTGAACCGCTTGACTATTTTTTTTAATCTTTTTTAAGTCTCTTGGCTTCTTATTTCGTAGGTAATTGTTAGTTTAAAATTATTGGAATTGACTTGTTGGTGGTTTTTGAAAGGATTAAAAGCTATTTAGACTGATATATTTTTATAATATTTATGACGTCGTCCGGTTCTTAAATCCGGTCCGACCAGTGGACAGGTAAGAAGACCGGTTCGACGTCCGGTCCGGTTCTAAAAACACTGGTTTAGACTCCTACCAACAACCATCATATGTCAAAAACAAGTCTACTTTCTTGTCCTCATTTAGATGATTGATGAGATGTATAAATATAAGAACAAATAAAAGGAAATTAGTATTATAATAATTGTGCACATAGATCTAGGGGTGTTTAAAGTCGGATATCCGAAAATTCGGATATCTGAATTTCGGAATCCGAAATTTTCGGATAGTGGATTTCACTATCCGAATCCGAAATTTCGGATATCCGAAATTTCGGATACGGATTCGGATAGTGAAACGGATATCCGAAAATATAAATAAAATAAAAAATATATATAAATAAAATATTTTTAAATTATAAAAACAATTAAAAACCCTAAAAAACATTAAAAAATATACATATAAAAATATATAAATATAATATATCGGGTTTTGATTCAAATTTTCTTATTTTTAAATAATAAAAACAATTAAAAAATATATAAATATAATATTTCAGATATTCGGATATCCGAATTATCCGAAAATCACTATCCGAATCCGAAAATTCGGATATCCGAATTTTCAGATAATTCGGATTCGGATTTTCGGATAATTCGGGTTCGGTTTCGGATTCGGATTTTTTTGAACACCCCTATATAGATCCAACAATAAGGTTATGTCATTGTTACTAATCTTGGCAATACATACAAAACCATAAAATTGATATGTTTCTTATTATTTGTGCAAGTAGTAGCATCTCTAGGAATGCTCAAAATCCAAAATCATAACATGACACACAAAAATGGTCAGTTTAGCTTGGGAATGTATGATTATCAAGAATCTACATTGGGTTATGGTTATATAAATATTTAATTAATTTAAACTTTAACTTCCCCATTAAATGACTTTATCCATGAATATATGCTTTCAAGTTTCAACAGGTGTATGTTTGGTGCAAGTCACAATATATGGAATTGAATATATGCACCTAGCTGGTGTATGGTACAAGTTGAAATGCGTTGGTTGCAATTGTACTGCATGACCTGCCAAAACACCAATGACAATTTATTACTCAAGTGATGTACAAAATTAATGCATATTTTATAAAGTTTTTTTTAACATGTTCGGGTTAAAACGAGTTATTTTTCGGTACGAGCGTAGTTGATTGATCAAAGTTTTTTTCAAGAAGAATCCTTCTATTATTCTAGCAAATAGTCTCTAAAAACAATAATATCTAAACATATCGAAGTTCAATTAATTGACAAGTAAATACAAGTTGGCAGGTTGTAAATGGATTAAACATACCGTAACCAAGTGAAACATATTTTATATGGCTTGGTGAGTCGACTTGTTTAATTTTAGTACAACATGGACATGACCGGTTTTTAAACGGGTTAGACAGATCTGCCCAAACATGATTTGGGTTAGCTGACCAACCTTAATCCTGATTATTTTCGTGTGTTAGTGTTTCAAGGAATTGATATCCCTATGGTTAAAGGAGTTTAAATAGAGATCATTTAAAGTATAGGCTTACACTTAAATGAAACTCTCACTTGAAAAATACTAGATAAAAGGTTACAAATTAAACCAATGCCACAATCAAACGGAATCTCTTTCAGATGTGGATTCTTAATGTTTATCGTTAAAATCACATGGAGAAGATTCCACTTAATCTGATCTTTCACTTGACCATCGTATGCTCGTTAACAATCTATTCATCTAAAAAGTATTCTTACATTTCCACATCGTTATCACCTTCTACCTTTATTTTGATATTACGTATAAAATCTGAATTTGAAGCAATAGACGGACCTCACCGTAGGGCTGGTAGTTTATGACACAACCATTAACATGACATGACTCGGACGGAAGATAGTAGTTTTTGGGTAAACATGTTAAGGTCGTAACATGTCGACACGTTAATGACATGACTAAAAATGTGTCTAAAAGTGTTCGACCCGCTTAACCTGTTTATGACAAACATAACACGGTTAACTTCTTGTGTTAAATGCTAAATAGGTCGATGCGACACATTTTGTGACCCCTTTATCAAAACAACATAGTTTTATAAGTAATTGAATATATTTTAATTTTTGGTAACTTTTATTTTATCGTGTTAATGTCTAATATTTTTAAAGTGAACCGTGTTAAATATGTCGTGTCATTTGTGTTATTAAATTATTAATATAAACCGTGTTAAATGAGTCGTGTCGTGTCATTCATGTTGTTGAACTGGTTAGATTTAATTGTATTAAACATGTCGTGTCATTACATATCTGTAACCCGCTTATTAAACATATCCGTATTAGTGTTTAAGAAAATGACACGTTTAGTTAATCGTGTCGTGTTCTTGTTTACTAATTGTGTTACACTTGTCGTGCCGTGTCATGTTCAACCCATTTAACACAACACGACACGTTTTACCAGCACTACCTGATTCTTCATATTCACTGGGAAAATCCACATCTGCTTCTAGCACATTTTGTGGTGAATATCTTTCCAATTCATCTGCATCTTCTTTCCAATTATCCACTTGTGTTCAGAAAAAAATAAAAGAAGTTGAAAAGAGGCCTGTTAGTCTAGAGGTGCACAAAAAAACCGGTTTAGGATCTCAAACCGGTTTGTAAACCTATGGTTTGAAACCGATTTAAGCCAAACCGAACCGATCCAAACCGTTCAAAATCTGCTTTAAAACTGGGTTAAAACCGGTCAACTTCCCCTTTCAAACCGGTTTTAACTTTTGTTAATCAAACCGATTTCAGTTTAAAAAACCGATTTGTTGTCCGTCCTTCCCCAAAAACACCTTCCTTAAGCTGCCATGGACGACGATCCACACAATGCAGCCGTCCATGGATTGCTCATCCATGAGTGCCACATCCGCAGTCCGGCGGCTCCAAAAACACCCTTTGCGCAGGTGCTCTAAGATCTATTTGATTCCTTCTACTTTAAATAGACTTTTGTTTTGCTATATGTATAAGTGCATGTTAACAGTAATAAACAATAAGATACTTAACTGTCAACATAATGGGACCTCAGAAAAAGCACACTGCAAGTCCCTCCAATTTGTACAATCAATCAATCAACTTAAAACAAAATATAAAAAATAAGAAGCAAACAAAGTTTGGATAAAATTACAAACAAACCAAACCAAATGAGAGTGGGACCCTACTAGCTTCCAATGAGAGTGGTTCCATGATCTTTGCTATCTTCAAACCCTTCCACAAATGACAGTTGTTGTCTAATGGTATTAACAAGATGCAAGGCTTCCTGGTCTAGCTTCAAGGGGTGCCTCTTCAAGCTCTGTCAAAATTTAAATTTAAAATAAATAAATAAATAAACTAACTAATAGATAGAAAAATATGTATCAATCACATTAAACCATGTTTGATGCCTAAGAAGTTGTTTGTACTTGCGTTTTATAAATATCTTATTATTACAACTTGAAGCAGGTTTATGCAATCAATATTGTATTGAATGTCATTTTATCTATTATTTTCTTAAATAACCAGAATTTACCAAACATTCAAACATCTGATTTTGTCTGATTATTACAATTACAAACAGATCCAAACACTATCTTCTACCGCCCATTTTATTCCGGTTGATTACACGATTTTGATAATATAATTATAGATAAGCACTTTCAAAACACACATCCAAACGCACCCTAAGGATTGTATAGCATACCTCAGAAGCCCATAGGCAGTCTTGAGCCCTACGAGGAATTATATGAATGTGTGTCTGAACAAACAATAACAAGACAATCAGTTAATTAATATAAAGTAATAATTCGACTTTCTTAACAAGAATCGGGAAAAGCCTAGTAAAATCGCAAGGTTATTGGTACTTACATGAAATATAACTTGACCTGCATCCACACCATTGTTGACTAGCAAGTTGAATGAATCTGATATTTTCATTTTGTAATGTCATAAAAAAATAACATCAATATTCAGCGAACAAAATTGAAGTACTAAGGAAAAAGATAAGCAAGAAAACATTCAAGATTTAACCAAATCACCATATAAACATCACAAAAGCATTACCAGAACCAGTGGCTTTCATGACAGCCTTGCTAATATAGGGTACTTTTGAGCACATGGAAGCCACAACCTGCAAAATTACCACATTCTTGTTAAATTTATCAGCACTTTTCTGCAAGCAAATACTTTTTTCCGTAAAAGTTTCAATGGTATAAAAACTAAATGAGATATTATAAAATCAACAAGAACTTACGGATGGTGGAGTTGCTACAAGAGATGGAAAGTGGCCTCTAGGAATGATAAGGCAGTGCCTGACAAAATAGTAAGCTAAAGTATTTAGTGCAAAATTAAATGAAAATACCAAAACGATCTAATCTTCAAACATGTGAAGATTTAAAAAAAACTGTAATCATATAGTGCGAAGTCGCTAATTATTCTCCTATGTCATTATTCAAGATTAAACGTCTTTAAATTTTTTTGGTGGCATAGGATAGACCAGTTAATCTATTTTCGAAACTCGATTTTTATCCTATGTTGTAGAAGAAAGCAAACACTAGGCGCAGAAGGCAGCGCAGCATATGTGCCTCGCCTGAATAGGCTCAGTCTCAGGCACATTTTCCAGCCAAATTCCGGCCAAAAATCGTCTACAACAGTTCTAAACAGCCTACACTAGCCCTAAAAAAGCCTGGAGTTAACCTAAAACAGCCTAAACATGTCTAAACCCCCTAAAATTGGTACTTTTTGTATGCGCCTTGACAACATAGGTTTCATCGTCAAAACCAAAAATTCAAAAACAAATCTACATACAATGAGGTAATACCTAATTGCATCTTAGACATATGATACCTTACCCAGGACTCACAGGATTGTTATCCAAAAAGCATAGGCATTCATCATCTTCATACAGCTGCAGGCAGATGAAATTCAATGAAAATAAGAACAATGTATCGTGTTGATCATCATAAAAATGCAAGATTGGGGTCAAATACAAGAAACTTCATATAGATTTATTACGTTAATCTAGATGTCCAAACTATTTATGAAACATCATAACTTCATGTTTATCAATAAGTGATATGTACAGGCAGATTAAACGTGCAGAGTCATAACAATATGTTAATCAAAGACAAAATCAAAAGTAAATCATGAATCAGTGAACCACGAGCGAAACTTTAATCGCACAATCATGCAAAAAACATCTTCTTAACAAGGACATTTACCATGAAAGGTGACACTCGATCTCAATTAACTTTTCTTATCATTTACACATTTGAAGTGTTATATAATATCCAAAGAAAAAAACTTCAAGAGAAAAAAACAAAAGATAATTGATGGTGAACAAGATACTTGATTACTTCTGATTGCTTTCTAAAACTTGGTTTAAAAAAGCGTGAGACAGTCCAAGGCGCTTTGGCCCCAAAAGTCCAGGCGCAAGACACGAGGCGTGTGCGTCACGCACGCAAGGTGCTACTCAATGTACAACTAAATAAGCTTTATTTACAAGCAGAAGTTGTCTGGATTTGACCTCATTCTGTCTAGAGGCACTAATTTGACTGAATATGAACCAAAGGTACATGAGGCTCGGAAAACTTGTAAGGGGATGTTTGGATTTTGGAATCTATACCAAATACATAAATAACTAGTTACGCCACGTGTCACAGTTTTGTGAGCACAAGTTCTTTTTCCCGCTTATTTTTTTCTTAATCCCTTCCTTCTTTTCCCACATATTACTTAAAATACTTACTTATACATAATTTCAATCAAATCTCATCTCAAAATATCGTTTTATAATTCTTAAATCTTCATTACTAACTATGTAAAATTCTTTCATTCAACTCGTGTAATACATGGTTACTAACCTAGTTGCTTATTAAAAAGACACGTTTATTAATAGCTATATAAGGCAATAATATTCAAATAAGTTTTCAATTTCCATACTAAGAAACCTACGATCAATTTGAGCTCCAAATTTGGTAACACAAAGCAATAAGACAATTCATCAAATTAACTTAATCAATCAAACATAATGCACAATTTCATACGAGCTAAAAAAAACCCTAAAATCAGATATACCTTCAAAGCAGGGGCATCACCACGAATAATCTTACAGAAAATACAATCAGCCTCCAGATGGCACTGCTTCTCAGAATCAGAACAAGAATTACAATCGGAGCGCGAGATTGGCGAAGTAGGTGTGATTGTAATCGGACGAAGATGAGAAGCGATGACGGACAAACGACGTCGTTGTGCGGCTTCCATTATGAATCGATATCAAGAGCGGCTGGAGCAAAGTAGTGCGGTTGTGATGGAGTATCTGATCAGCATCACCGCCACCATGGCCTGCAAATCCGATTGGAGAATCAAGACGCCATGCGAAGAAGAAATAAGGGGTTTTGAGGATTTTGTGGCGGAGAGGAGAAGGGGGGTTTGTTGGCTGGATAATCCACACTTGTAAACGACAAATCAGTTTTCAATTGGTTGCCTGTGGATTATTTCTCTATTTAAATTATTTAAGAAGATTTAAAAGTTATAAAATTAAATTTTAAAATAATATATATTTTTTTAATGATTTAGTAAGTTTTAATAAAATATTATAATAAGTTTTAAACACTTAATTATTTAAAATAATTACTATTTAATATAAGAGAAAGACGAGAGATAAAAATATAGATTTAATCAGAATTTGACGCGTGTCAGTTAAAGTTATTTATTTTTTATAATAAAAATAAAAAATAAAAATTTTATTTACAATAGCATTAGATTTCATTAGAAGGTAAAACTGAAGTAGCTAAAAATATTAGAAATATTATATTTAAGGAAAAGATCAAATGTGGCTTAGCTAAAAATAGTAGGAAAAAAATATAAGTTTAACAAAAGATAAAAACGTCCTGGAAAAAAATTTCCCAAATAAAAAATTTATTAACAAAATTCTTAGCTTTAACCAACAAAAAATAACTCATAAGAGCCTCTAAGTCGTTAAAATTAGCGCTAATAAACACTAATTAAATCTAAAAGTAAACATATATTTGTAAGCTTATAATAGGCTTGTGCATACAAAACGACCGAAAATTGAAGACTCGAAGCCAAAAAGAAGAAAAAGTCAACTTTTGCCCTAGACAAAAGTTTCGTTCGTTTGAAACTTCTGGACGAAAGTATCTAGGGTTGGGGCGAAAGTTTGACTGATCACTCTATATAATCGGTTCATTTATTGTTTTGCCAGTTTTGTCATTCATGTGATCAGTTGTCTACTTTTAATTGTATTGTTTACTGATTTTAGGGATTGTAATAGGTTGCTAGGGTTTGTATGTGTATCTTTTAAGCGGTTATTCAATAGAGATCGGGTTTATAGCATCTAGTTTTTCTTTGGAGTTTTTGAGCTTTGTTTGTTGATTAGCAATTAATTGATCATTTGTATGTTTTAGGATTTGCTCTAGACAAGAATCCACTGAGATCTAAACGATTTGGACCTACAATATTATAGTCGGGCGTACTCATAAATAAGAGTGTAAAAAAATTATATTTAAGCGGGCTCTGTTTTGAACAAAAGTTATATCGAAACATAGATAAATATATGTACGTCGTGACGGTATATTTAGAACTTAAAAAAACATTATCGTTCATCGAAACGTAGATAAAAATGTACATGTCGCGACGGTATATTTAAAATTTAAGAAAATATTATTGTTTAAAATTTATAAAAGAAAATTCGAATTTGACTAAAAATAATTGTAAACATTAAAAGAAAATAATGACCCGTGGCAAGCTATCATTTGTGAGGTGCTAATCAATTCACTACCATATGATTTTAATATAGTTAATAATCTATTGTTTATTATTATTATTTTTTGTTAAGCTTGTTTTTAAATTCGTGTTTCGATCATTACTCTTAATTCAAACATTAAACAATAATAGGATGATGTATACGTTAAAAAAATATCAATAAGCTTACGATACGTTATCTATACATACCTCTTTTAAAACAATTAGACATTTTACCAAATCTTTTATTTAACTAATAATTCCATTTCGCTACACATTACAAACCAGTTGGATTATTTATATATATTTCTAACTTGCGCTACACGCTAGGGTGTATTGTAGTGAATGTAGCAAACATTATGCTAACCAACATGAATATGTGATGATCTGTTAGTGAAGTGTAGACGTGCGAGAACATTAGGCTGTGTATAGTGGGTTTTTTAGTTCATCTTTTTGAACGTCTTTATCATTTATATTTTGGTTCGAGCCCGCTACCCTGTCGCGAAACGCGGATGGTTGATTATCCAAGACTCATAAGTTATTAACTTATTATTCTGTATCTGTATTTATTGTGTAAGCCCGTTTATTTTGGGTTGGGTTGAACCTTCAGGGCTTCACTTTATTTAAGCCCAATTATCGTAATAGCCATTTGTATTAAGACTGTGAGAAATAATTTATTAAAGTAAAATATCGTTTAAGGATATTTAACTTGCATGTATTTGATTTTTACAACATCAGTTATGTATAACATTGATAGGAACGGTTTCTAAAATCATTTAACGTTATTCAATTTTTGTTTAAAATATATCCTAAATACACGTTTTAAAACACACTATGTATTTTAGTAAATGTGAAAACAAGAAAGACTTTACAAAGCAGACATAACCTATGATGTTTGGACGTTTCATGAAGTGTCACTTGATCCTTAAATTTACTAGATGGCCGAGTACATTAAGAGCATTCTTAAACAACCTGTTGTTTGTTTGGCTAAGGGTACGCCAAGTGCAACGATAACATGTGAGAGTATTAAATGATACACGTCAACACAAGAGCAAAAGAAGCCATACGTGAACAGTCGAAACAACGACTATATATTGTACCAATTACTGCTATAGTAACCTGACTAATAAGATATTGACATCATGTCAAACGACGCGTTAACAATAAACCGCATTAATGTCAATGTTTACCTAAAAATCTCTCCACCAACTCACAAGTGACATATATGTATTAACTACCTTCGTTCGTTTCACTACCAAATACTTACTCTCATGTCGAATTCAAGTTACATAAACCCTTGATATTACAAGCATCTTGTATGACACTCTCAGTGGTGAAGCCAAGAACCTTTTGATATGGTGTCGCTTTTTCAATGCTCGAACTCTAAGTACCAACATAATATTTTTTTTGGGCCGGTTTGGTTCGGGTGATCGGGTCGGTTCGTTCACATAATAATATACGAAACGAGAATGAAAATACACCTAAAATTCAAGTGTCATATAAACATTCAATATTTCTTAGAAGTATTAAACATTCAAGTATTCAAGAATCAAGATCAAACATATAAGAATCAAGATTAATTGATTAAATAAAAATCACTAATAAATAATACCTAAAAATTCAAATTTGGAATAAAAAAGAAAATGAAAACTAACCTTGTTGTTACAGCATAACCATTGTTGGAGTGTTTAATATCGCTCTTTGAATGCGATTGAACTCGCAAAGAGATTCAGATTGAAATAAAGAAAAGTCGTCCTTTGGAGTCTGGGCTCTGTCGACTGTCGAATACCTATTGCTGTTGAGAATTATAAATGCCATAGAACATAAATCGTTCTTTTTTTAGAATTAAGTTTAATATAAATTAAATTGGTATTTGGGTTAAAGGTTATGGACTCATGGAGTCATGTGCTAACAATATAGAGTTAATTAAGCTGTGTTATAACGTAAACAAACACATTGTTATAATTAAAATGGATCAAGCCTACTCAAATTTTTTATTTTTAAACAAAATAAACTATTAATTATTAAACAGTTTTTTTATTTAATTTTAAATTTTACACATTTTTTAATACCTGAGGTCAAATATATATTCTTTTAAATAAATAGAGTCGATCTTTAAAAAAAAATTAGGGTCGATCAAAATTCGGGTAATATACCCTGTATAAAAACTTGAAATTGTCTAGATCGGTGGTACTCAAAAGACACCTCCGCCCCTGGACGCTCTTATCATCAACCAACACCAAAGCTTAACTGCACAAACGAGCACAAGTCCACAAGTTCTTTCAAGTCATTCAAGCTAGTTTAATTTAATATTTTAAGAAGAATTTAACACTTAAACAATATTTAAGTAATATTATATATGTAAACAAATCAAACATTTACGAAGCTATTATTCCTCAAGTTTTACTTTCCCATTCTCTCCTTCTAGAAATCGCACTTTTATATTGATTACGCGACGACTCATGTGTCGTAGCTAAGCAATATTCTCTTTACAACTGCTCTTTTTCACATACCAACTGTGTGTTCTTATACTTGGCCATCAAGAAAAACTAATTCCCCATTCCTCACGTACTCCAACTACCACATAAACAATTGAATCAATCAACCTTAAAAGTTAACACCCTAACTCTTATTTACAAATTGAACAAACTAACATAATCGGTAACCGTACCTGTAACAGCCATGGCCGACGATCAGATCCCGGCGTTAGACCTCCGGCGACTGAAAATCTTATCGCAGCTAGGTCGAGGAGCTAGAGGCGTCGTGTTTCTAGTCCGAGACGAGTCATCCGGTGCCGGCGGAGAATTGTTTGCGTTGAAGACGATTTTGAGATCGGACAGCAATGGCGGTGAATGTAAGCAAAATTTGTTCGAGCATTACGTGCTACGTTCAGCACAACATCCGCTGCTTCCGAAACTCCGCGGTGTTCTATCCACCGAAAAGATCGTCGGATACGCCATTGATTACTGTCCAGGACGTGATCTCAATCATCTTCAGAAGAAGCAAACGGAGAAAATGTTTTCCGACGGCGTAATCCGGTAAGTTTCTCAAGTTCTAACTCTTCAGATTTGAGAATTCTGAATCTCATTTGCTTCAATTTTAGGTTTTATGCAGCGGAATTGGTGATTGCATTGGAGTATCTTCACGGATTAGGGATCGTGTACCGAGATTTAAAGCCGGATAACATAATGATTCAGGAAAACGGTCACTTAATGCTGGTGGATTTCGATCTATCAACGAAATTATCGTTGAAACCTCCGTCGGAATCTCGATCGGTTCAAATCACTCCGTTGCTGAAATCTGAAGCATCAATGAAGAACACGAATCAATTTATATTGCTTTCCAAGTGGTGTGGACCTGCTATTCCGTCTGAAGACTCCGTACATCCGGAGTCAATCGGTAACTCAGAACGGAGTAGCTCGTTTTCGAAATCGAACTCGTTCGTCGGAACGGAGGAATACATTGCACCGGAGATGTTACAAGGTAACGGCCATGATTTTGCGGTGGACTGGTGGTGTTTAGGCGTTGTTTTGCACGAAATGTTGTACGGTAAGACTCCGTTCAAAGGAGTGAACAGGAAAGCGACGTTTTACAATATTCTGTCGAAGACGCCGGAGCTCGTGGGGGAGCCGACGCCGTTGAGGGATTTGATCCGGAAATTGTTAGTGAAGGATCCGAAACAGAGAATATCAGCGGCGGAGATTAAGGGCCATGATTTCTTCCGGGGAGTTGACTGGGAGAGGGTCTTGCAAATATCTAGACCACCGTTTGTACCTGCACCGTCCGATGAGGAGGGCATGGTTGTAAATAAAATAGATATTGAGGCTTATGTTCAAGGGGTGTTTGAAGTCGATGGTGACGTTCAAGAGGTGGAGGAGTTTAAGAAGTTTTGATGACAATTAAATTTAAATTTAAGATTACATGTAGTATGTAAATTTTAAGGGAATTACTAAAATATTAAGAGAAATAATAAACTTAGTTACTTTTTGTAATACTTGTAAGATTATGTTAATTGTTAAGAGTATTTGGTATATCCTTACGGGTGAGAACCGTGAGAGGCTTTACGGCGTGAAGGAGATCACGAACCCCCCCCACCAATGACGTGAGAGGGGCTCAAGTGAGAGATTTCACGAAAGAAGGGGGTGTGAGGGGGTTGGTGTGATATGGTATCAAGTAATTGGCTGAGAACTCAAGTGAGGGGGCTCACTCACAGAGAACACAACCCCCCTCTTAAGTGAGTGGGCTCACTTGTGCTCGGCGTGAGGGTATACCCTCTGCCTAAGTATAACTTCACATATAATTTAAGTATATAATTTTAAGATACTTTGGTGATGGATTTGTTTTTAGCTGTCTAAATTATCATGTTTTCACTTTGTATGTGAATAATAATACATACATGAATGTATAGTGTATACGTGAGTAACAATACATAAACATATTAAAAACCAACTAGAAATTTTGCTCCGCGCTTCGCGGCGGCAATCGGATTTTAGACGGTTAAGGCGGTGACACTGACGTGACTAAACACAAAAAGAAATATGGTTAGATTAATTTTGCCCCTCATTCTGTGGCGAAAGAAAGATCCTAGACGGTTGAGGCGGTGACATTAACGTGACTAAACACAAAAAGAATCTGTACTTCAAAATATAAAAGAAACGTATGAAGTTACGGCTACTCGGTTTTGAAGATCGAAACATAGATAAAAGACAGTTAGATAACAATATGAGTTTTTCAATCGACGTCGGTCTCATTCTTCACGGTACCAGCACGTTACTGTCAAATAACCCACGATACTTAAAATACTCTATTTTGAATACGACAAACAAACAAACACAAATTATTAAGAAAAAAATCATATTACATATACTAATGTTTTTTTATAAAGTTAGTCGTATTAATGTTTTTTAAGCACCATATTACCATTTATCGCACCCATACTCACTTATTAATCCGTCAATTCATTGGAGTCATTTAGATAAATGGTTTAAGAAAGTGAGGTTCGAGATGACCCGAATTTATGTGTATCTAAGTTAGGGGTGAAATTTTTTACACGAATAAAAATACTTGCCGTATTCAAGTTGCATAATTCAACCCACTAACCCGACACGATCGAAACTCATATTGTTCTTTTTATTATGTTATAATTGATTCATTTGTCTCTGTTTCTTTATTTTTTTTCTTGTTTTTCGTTTCATATTCTTATATATTTTACCTCGCTTAGTTCCTTGTTGGTTTTTTTTATCAAATATATTATGATGTTTAGAAAAAAAAAGGAGTAAAAATACGTACGCGAATGTATGTGATATGTGATGTCGTATATCATATTAGTTTAAATTATTAATAATAAAAAATAATTTTATAAGCGAGGAAAAATAATATGTTATTGATAACAAAATAAAAAGGTCAAACACTACATAGTGGTTGATGGTTATGCAAATCGTCTAACGGCCTAATATTAATTGGTTTTAAAGGATGTGTGAAATGTGCATAGTTATTCTATATATGTTTTTTCGTAGTGTATTTTTATAAAACTTTGATTTTAACAAACTAATTTAAAACGGAAAATTAGAATCCTTTTGTTAAAATTGAGGGAAGAATTATTTCCATCACCCAAGCACATGATAGAGAGGGAGACAGGCATCATCACTTAACCTTTCATAGTATTAAACAATTAAGAAGACAAAGACAAGGAAAACGATATAACACAAGATATGCTGGTTTATGTAGGTGATTTTGTTCAAATATTTATCTTCCTCAATATATATAATAGGTTTTCATGATTATAATAAGTAATGAGGATCAAATTCTTATGTAGTTATTTCTTTTAGTTTCTTTTGACTTGTTTAATAATATACACCCATTTAATCTTAAAAATTAGAATCATTTGGGTTTTTAGAATTTAATGGAATTAGAATATGAATTTCATTCATAACCTATTTGGTTTACAGATTTCACTGAAATTATAATATAAATTCCATTTCTAACATTTTTGGTTCGCAAAATTCATTAGAGTCCGAATTTGAATTCAAGAGATATCATGTTTTGTTAGAAAATGAAGAGAATTAGAATTGAAATGAAATCCCTCTACGTAAAAGCATTAACTATCACGCCGGACCTCATGCTTATAGAATGCAACATATGTAATTGATCTGGATAATAGAACAAATCATGGATAACATCAAATCAAATGTGTCATGACACTATAATAGTCGCAACATATTCGTACGAGAAAAGTTATCAAACCCTTGTAGCCCAGGAGCAAGCGTTGACATAATGAGGCATGCAAAAAGGCTCTCCTATTCGCTATGGTAAACATACGACACACACACACACTGATATGTGTGTGTGTTGTTGTGCCACCCCCTTACAAGCCCAATTCAAAATGTAAAAATGGAACATTTAGTCCCTCAACTATGCAGTTTGACTCCCCCTTCCAAAACTAGGTTGTTTAATTAAATGAAATGCACCCACCGACTTCCATCTTATTTATAAACACCCCCACAATATAACAAATATAATATAGGATAAACCCGAAAGTCGGTTCATGACACGCCAAAGATAAAAATCAGACGACTAATGACTCAAAAAAGAATAAGACAAATCAACACTAAAAGCAGCAAAATTAGATTCTTCGAGTTCCTCAAAGATATAAATCTCTCCTAGCATACGTCCATCCCAATCACCCTCCGAGAATATGGATTCTGTACATAACAAATGGAATAAAAAAAATACCCAATGAAAAGATTTACAAAGCTGACTGACAGAAGCAAGGTTTAAAACAAGTTTAGAAATATAATAGATATCCGTGAGAGAGATGTGACGAGTAACAACTGAACCAACACCCTCTACTAACATCAATGTAGCACTAGCAAACATAATACAAACCTGAGGTACAAGAAGAAGAGAGTTCCGAATGAGTCATGGATGTGGACATGTATTAGAAGCAAGAAACTGTATGAACTGCTCAAAAACCGAAGGATCCAGAGTATATGGCGGTGGTGGTAAACTAATTAGTGTCTACAGACGTATGTGCCCATGGAATAGAACCAGACTGAGCGTGGCTTAAAAAATTGGTTGAAACTGTTCACTTTACATGTTTTGCTATGGAGGTCGTTGCTGATGTTGTTTTGTCTTGGTAAGTAACAATGGGCATTGAGATTTTCAATTATTTTTCTGTTTGCATAATGCGCATTAATCAAAAGCATCTTTAGGAGCAGGTCTGGACTGATTTATCGCTTGGGGTCGTTGTGAGACACCAAACACACTTAAGATTTAATATAAGTTTCCTTTGCAACCAGTTCATAAACTACAGTATTAACTATGGAAAGAGGACTACGATGAAGGACTTTCCCATGTAATCCTTCAAAATCAAACCTTAATGCCATCGATAAACTGAACCAAACGTTGTTCTTCCCTCCTAACAGTGTCCAAAAGTTTTCAACTTTGCAGATTCTATAAGAACTAATTGATCTCATAAATCAGGCATGGCAACATAGAAATCTTGAATACTCACAATGTTTTGCCGAAGAGCTCAAATATATTTATTCTTATCATTTTCCTCCGCTCTTTCTTCTATTAAATACACCTTTATATTTTAATAATAATGTATTTTTAAAGAAAATAATAAAACACATTTATTTTAAATTGTCCCTTATTATAAGAAACTTTAAAATATAATTATGTAACTTTTATTTTGAATCAAATAGTAATGGAAGTCAAATTGTATTAAATAATAATTGACTTATTTTCGAAACCCAAATATATATTAATTTTACGTATTTTGAATTTTGTTTTATATTCTCCGTATATGTAATATATTTTTACACATGTAAAATGTATGCATAAAAAATTAAAATTTTTATGTATACACGGGGTTCTAAACTAGTAAATATCTAAATAATGATAAGGTTATATATAATATTTAAATCTAAAAAGCGAATTTTAAATAAATTCAAAGAAAGCATCTTGAATAGAGGAATTTTTCCAGTATACTTCACATGTTTTTGGTGTTAAGTCGTTTATAAGAAAAATCTTCGTAACACATTTTGCATGATGCGGATATTACAAATTTAATACAACTTTTTAGCCCAACAGCATCCATGCGTCTAATGTCTTCAAGATTAGAGGTTGAGGAGTTATTGTTAACTGCCTAATAAATTGCCTAAGTTTTAGATCCACTTTTCTGACCACTAGAATCATGCCAACTCATCCGATGTTAGTTTGAAAACAACCCCAAACTTTCTTTAGTGATACAAATATGAACATTGCCCTACCATCGAAGTGGAAATGGAAAGCATTAATGGATCCAAACAGCCTTTGGGCGAGTTGCATCAGGGCAATTCACAACACAATTATGGAAGACCCTAGCATGTTGTACCGAAAATCTAGGGGTGACAATTGGCTAGCTATTTCCACGATCGAGAAGGACTTGAGAAATGTGGGTGTTAACCTCAATAACCAATTCCGGAAACTCATTGGTGATGGAAACAGTTCTTCATTCTGGAATCTCGCTTGGTTCGGCAAAATCAATTTCAAGAGGCTTTTCGCTAATCTATTTGCTTTGGACAGGAGACAAAAATGTAGCATTGGCGATAGAATATGTTACTTGCCTACTGGGGACATCGTATTCAAATGGGAATGGAAAAAAGGGGCAGAAGTGCTCAAGCGGGAGGAGGAATTTAAGGACTTGGAAAAAATGATCAAAGAATATCGATTCTCGGAAATGGGTTTGGGAGGGTGATCCCTCGGGATCCTTCACTACGGAATCTTGCAGAAGATGGATTGAGGATAAAACACTGCTGGAGTCGGAGGTGTGGGCGGAATGGTTATTTTGGATCCCTCTTACAGTGCGCTGCTTCGTATGGCGTCTCCTGCAACAGCGATTGCCGATGGCTTCCGCGCTTATGGCCCGAGGTATCCCTATCCTTCAGATAGGTGCACTCTATGTTTATTGGAAGTAGAAGATGAAGACCATTCGTTCATTCGATGTTCGGTTGCATATGGTGTTTGGTGTAAAATCTTAAAATGGATGAAGGTTAAATTTATGCAGTTGAATACTATCAAGGGCCGAGTTAATGTTATAAAAATCGCCCCGGGATCTTGCAAGTAAAAAAAGATTCAGGTATTGATTGGCTACAACACATGTTGGACGATTTGAAAAGCTAGGAACCGTTGGATCTTCTCAAACACTAGATTATCGGTGGAAAACATGATGGAAGAGATAAAATTACAAGCCTTTACATGGATGGAAGCAAGCGGTAAAAGTTCACATTGTACATGGGAAAATTGGTTAATTAACCCTATCACGGGCGTCGGTTAAAAAAAATGGGGGTTGATTGAATTTTGTTTTATCTTTTGGTGTATAAGCTCTCCGGACGAATATTGTTTTGGGGGTTTTGCTAGTACCCCGCTAGCTTTTCTATAAAAATATCTCATTGTTGCCGTTCAAAAAAAAAAGATACAAATAATGTTTATGTAAAACAATCGATAAGTAGAACCAATCTTGAATACTCTTTTTTTAAAGGAACAAGTTTTATTAAAAAAATAGAAGCTTGCAAGAAGCTAGAACTCAAAGTGGGACAATCAAAACCATTTTTTTTAAGAGTTCTAAAGTATATTTGAGTTTTTTTAATCCTATATATATACATGAGAGATTTTTTTGGGGAACCGTAAAAACTTTTAACATGTGAAAATCTCTTTTTTACATAATTCTTTTTCAAAATTTTTGAATATAAACACCTTTACGAGTCATTCTAACGAAAAAAAAAAAAAAAAATTTTAAAAATATGGTAATTTTTTTTACAGAAGCTATTTTTTTTTTGTTAAAACGACTTTTAAATATGTTTATAATCAAAAGCTCCGAAAAAAGTTACGTAAAGTTAAGTTTTTCACATGTGAAGACCCGGTGGTCGGAAACCCCTTTTCACCAAAACATTTACACCAAACATACACTCTCATTTTCTATATTTCTGAAGACCCAGTGGTCGGAAATCAACAAAAGCATGGCGGGTTTTGGGGTCGTGTGCTTGAACATTACAAGAAATTAGAATGTGGAAGCAACCTAAATGTGCACCAAATATATTCAAAATGGGGCACTTAAAAAACGAGGTTGGGGCATTTCTAACGGATTTTACATTTAAGCGGTATTATTTCTATTTTTATTTTAAGTTCCTAATTTCATTTTAACTTTCTAAAGTAACTTTTATTTTAAAAATATATAGGAACGTGAACGGGCTAGTGGAGCCGTCGATATTGATGTAATGAAGAAAGCGGTGCACTTATACCAAAAAAATATAAAAAAAGCTTTTCCCCATCTAGATGCATGGGAGATTGTAAGGACTCATGTTAAATGGGAAGCTGTCTCGTTGATGGGCGATGAGTTTCCGAGTCATTCCAGAACAAAAAGGAAATCTCCGGATTCCGGGCAACTACACATGCTCGAATGACGCTTTCAATATTTATGTCTCGAAAAGGAAAAAAAAATGGTTGATTCGTCAAGTATAGGTGGTTTGGCCGACGTTGTTCAAAGCTACGTGTCGTTGAAGGAGAGTCTTCTAAAAGAGATGGTGGCGATGGAAAGAAAAAAGACAAGACAGTTATGAGCATGGTGGATGCTCAATGGAAGGCTATCATGGAGGATCTTTTGAACCGGGATTTGAATATATTTACGGACCCGCATGACCATTTGACCGAAAGTATGTTGGAACTAGTCCATAAATGAAAACGTGAATTAGCGAACTAGTATGGATGGGAATGTGATTTTTAGATTTTAGATGCTTTTTTATTTTAATTAATGAAAATTTTGTTTTTTTAGTACTTTGAGTTAAGGAAATTATTAACTTTATTTAGTATTTTTGTGTTTATTAAATATATATAGTTTACTTTTATTTAAAAACGGAAAAAAAATAATCTCCATATTCTTCATGGGTGCCCTATTAAATCTCCATGGATTTGGTTAAATATGACGTGACAACCTCTTATTGATTGTTTCATTCTCTATAATCTTTATAATCTTCCTACACTCCTAATACAGTAAACATAAATAATTATAGAAATTATATTTTTTAAGTTGTTTTTCAAATACCCTAAACATGACATAATTGTTTTTCAAATACATATTATTAAAATACTTAAATACATTTAATATTTTCGTATCGTCAATTCTCATATATAAAATTAGGAATCATTGGGGTTGGTGACTCGGTGACATAAGCAAAGTCGCTTAAAACACCTAAGTTTTGAGGTATTAGGTTCTAGTTCCACAAGAATAAATAAATTCACCGTTCATAATATATATATATATTTAAAGACAATTTTTCTTTAATCATGTAAGAGTAGAACATGAACTAATGAGCTTCACAAACTTTGATATTCCAAAAGGTTTTACCTTTACCGTCGGATCACCAACCCCGATATATAAAATTGATATTCCAAAAGGTTTTACCTTTACCGTCGGATCACCAACCCCGATATATAAAATTAGGTATGTATTTTGTATGAAATCCCATAATTTAATTTTGCATATAACCCGTTGAACAGGGTCTAGCCCACCACAAGTTGTCAAGAAATAAAGGCTACTAACAATAATAGCCATTAAGACAACTATTTAATACACATAAAGCTTCAATAATATTTATAAGTAACAAACACTAGACTATGCATTATTTGACGGCATTTTCATCTTGCATGTATTGATGCCTTTTTAAAAAAAATAGTATTAATACAAATTTCACCTTTTATTTTCGATTAATTCTATTTCTATCATTTTATATACATTAGTGAAATGTATAATAACTAGTAGATCACTACGCGCTCCGCGGCATTGTCGTAATTCACGTTAATGTTGACAGAACGAAAGTGTTAAAATTTGTAACGTAAAAATAGCGTAACGCAAAAGTATAAGAAAGATAAAGTGTTTTCGCATACTAAAAAACAAAGAAAATAAACCTAAAAACAAATTGAAAAACAAAAACAAAAAAATCTGAGAAAAAAAGGAACCCAAAAAATGGCAAAAACGCTGTGGGGGTGTTGTGTTTCGAACCTGGGAGGAAGAGTAGGGAATGAGCATGACGAGCTACGCTATGCAACTTCATGTTAAAGATCCCAACAAAAAATAAATGCATAGTAATTTTCGTTAAAGGTAAAGAAAAAAACCAAGGGCAGAGTTTCGATCCCGGGTGGATGAGGAGGGAATGCACACGCTTTTAATAGCTGATCTATGGAACCTCACGTTAAACATCCCAACAAAAAACTTAAGAGTAAAATGTGGTTTTCGTCCTTAAGGTTTAAACCGATTAACATGTTCAGTCCCTTAACAGTATGGGTCACTGAGGTTACATTTCTTAACAGTTTTCGTCCCTCGCGCAAACGACCGTCCAATCGGCACGTGAGGGGTATTTTCGCCTCGATTATATTACCACGTTCATGTTAAAATCCCCAATTTCATCACATCAAACCTAATTTCCAAACCACCAGAAATTCACACACATTTCACATGTATCCATCCTCGATCAAATCGTCTTTCTTATTTCTACTCACCGCATCGTCGCCGGTGACCACCACCATCGCCGGGGAAGTGGAAAAACGTCGCCGGTGACCACCATCGAATCGTCTTTCTTATTTCTAGAATTTGGCTCGAATCCTACTCCACCCCCGTCGCGGCGGTAAGAGCTTACGACACCGGAGACGATGGTGGTGGTCACCGGAGACGGTGGTGGTGGTTCTCGTTCCTGTTGTTGTCGGCATCTGAAGCCTAGCACCACACCTTCTCCCCTTAAATCAAACTGTATCAAATATTTTTCCGAATCTAAAATCGAAACCCTAGATCTAACCCCCAAATCCATACAGAGTACGTCCCTGTCGTTTCAAAGCCGTAACACCTCCTCTACGAGCCAATCTCTGAATCGCAGGCTTGGTGATTCCCTGGATGTTATCGCGAAGAACCTTCCTGTGTCGCTTGGCTCCTCCCTTTCCCAAACCCTTGCCTCCCTTACCACGGCCAGGCATTGTTGAAATGAAATCTAGATCAGATTTGGAATTAGAAGATTTGTAATATAGGAGATGCGAAAAGACGAAAATACCCCTCACGTGAGCGGCACGTGACGGGGTAGTAACAGCAGATTGGACGTACGTTTGCGCGAGGGACGAAAACTGTTAAGAAATGTAACGTCAATGACCTATACTGTTAAAGAGGGACTGAACCTGTTAATCGGGACAAAACTCAGGGACGAAACTACAGTTTACTCAAAAACTTAATGCATAATAAATTTTGTTAAAGCTTAAATACAGGGCCGGCCCGGAGGGGGGGGGGGGGGGAAGTGGGCGACGGCTCCATGCCCGAAAACCCCCCCGAAATTTTAAATATATATATATATAGGGGAAGGTTCCAGAGAAAACCACAAGTTAGGCGAAAACCGAAAAAACCACTAAAAAAATCCAATTTTACCCAATCATATAATAGTTTTTATTTTTTGTTTTAGTTTATTTTTATTTATTTATAAGAGTATCAATGTAATATTAAACATTTTTACCAAAAAAACATTTGTACACATAGTGTTACGTATACGTAAACATAAAACAAAAAAATTGTGGTTACGTATACGTAAATCAAAAAAATTGTTTTTGGATACGTATACGTAAATAAAAAAATTGCCTAAAATGATGTGGTTTTCTTGGTTTTCGCCTAACTTTGTGGTTTTCTCTTGATCCATCCTCTATATATATATATATATGTGTGTGTGTGTGTGTTTTTTTTTAAATTTAAAGGCCAAACTCCTTAACTAAAAACTTAATGCACTAACCCAATTATAAAATACTCATTATCTAATCTAGGCTCAATAGTTTAGAAGTTTAAATCAATAAAAAAAATTCCTAATGTATTGATTGTCTATAGAGTTTTGTTGACTATTACTGTAACGGTGGCTTCGACGAAGATGAGCTTTTCAAAATTGAAGCTGTTGAAGTCATACTTAAGATTAACAATGTCCCAAAAACGTTATAATATATATTAGAGACTATGGATTATAAAGACTTGATCGAGAGCTTTGTTATAAAAAACGTTAGAAGAGATTCACGATTCGCATAAGTAACTTTAGATTATTTTGGGACAATACTTTTCTTTTGTTTATTGTTAAAAGAATTATCTTCGTATTTTGGAATTTTTTTTATATATGATTATTGACTTTATGTATTAGAGACCCGGATTTTTTTTACATGTCCCTGGTCAAAAACGTTTTGAGAATTTTTGTGACCGGCTCTGCTTAAATATAATTAAAAAAACATAAAATTCCACCAATCATAAGCCGCCACATGTCAATATCAAACAATAGTGGGGAAGCACTTTTCACAACTTGTGAAAATGTATGTATACAAAATTTAGAAATTTCTATAAATAATAGTAAAACATTATTACAAATTTCTAAAATCATAGACACCAAATAAAAAAAATGCAAAGCACATAAGAAGGAGGGAACTGTGAAGAATAAATGGAAAGAGACAGGGTGTTTCGAACGAACTATTAATACATATCCCTAGCACCCTTAACACAATTTCTCTTACACATCAGCGCTACATCACATTTTTCTTTTCATTCCTAAAACATCTTTAAACCATCTGATTTGGGTGTGTGAAAAAGGATGTCGTGAAAACAAGGTGACAACTTGATATCGTGGAACATTGTGCCCCTATGACAAGTTTCCGTGGAGATCTCTACAACATTGCACCAGTATTATAGCCGTTAAAACATTTCCCTAAAATCACAAATTATTAATTTGTACTTAAAAGTTATAACAACGTTGTAGTTTTCTTCCCATTCATATGCATCTACTTTTTTAAAAAAAAATTCCTTGCAAATTAAACTTAGGCTTACATATAAATTGTGCTGAACAACTGGGCCATTAGATTAAAGTATTGATTTGGGCTTATGGCAGGCCCATCAATTACAAACCCACCTAGCTAAAATGTAGAGAAGATGCTCAATTTATGGCTTTGTGTTTGTGCATTACAAATAGTAAACGCCCCAAGAACCCGACAGCCCAAATATAAAAATTTAATATTAAATATTGTTTAAATTAATAGTAGATTAAATGGCTAATTAGTGTCTTAAAAAAGGTAGATTTATATATATCCTTCTATTTTCAACCCTAATTATACATGTACCTAACCCAAAACTCAATAGTAAAAAATGTATTCTATGTATTTTTGGTTTGCGATAGGTGAGTTGAGAAGTTTGAGTATAGATTGATTAAATAGCTAAAGAGAATAGGGACGATAAAAACAATTTAGTAGTCAGATGGTCGATACACGGCTCGACCGTTCATCTACCGTACACCTTTCGTGTTTATTCCTTTGTCTCAAGAATAGATCAGTTAGCACATGTCCAAGATGCTAAATTGACTCTTTGAACAACCTTTAATCACAAAAAAAGGAAAAAAAAAGAACAGGGGTATTGAAATGATACTTGTGTTAAACAAGGAGAGAGAAAAATGCTTAGAATGTTAAAACATCTTTTTTGTACAGTTCATTTCCCCATTTATCTCTTTCCATTTCAAATGTCATTACCCATTTTGCTTAAGCCAAAATGGTTTAAATTGTTTTGTTTTTGAAATTACTCTCTTTAACGAAAATTCCCTTGATTTTGTTTTTATAGAAATAGTTTTTTTATAAAAAACTTGTTTTATAAGAAGGTATTTGGTCTTATAAAACATTTATAAACAAATTGTTGTGTTTAGAGGAATAACTTTTAAGTTAATATTACAATCCTTTCTTGTTGTTGAATGCTTAACCAATCCGGCATCAATCAATCTTGTTTGTTTAGTGATTCTTATTCTTGAACGTCTAGTGATTTTAAGTATTATTGATTCTTGAATGATTTATGTTTTTAGGGATTATTGAATGCTTATGTAATGTGAAACTTGAATAGTTAAATCTTTATGCGAAACTTAATTACTATGTTTTTAGGGATTATTGAACGATTTTCAAAAGAAAGTCATCATATTTTGAGTTGTATTTTATTATGTGATTGTCCCGACCCGATCAACTGAACCGGCCCAAGAAAAAGTCTTATGTCAGCTTGTTAGAAATTCAAGCATCGAAAAAAACGATCCCATGGGAAAAAACTTCTAGCTCCGCCACTGCTACCACTCACCATCATCAACACCCTCCACCACCACCGCAACACCGTCACCTCCACCCATCGCCATTAGCCGCCATATACTAGTTTCAACTTGACTCTATTTTGGCGAAATTCGTTTGACCCGAATCAAATTCATACTATTTAAAACAGTCTGCCTTGACCTGAACTCTTTTTGATCACCTGTTACATAACCTAACCCAACCCGACTGTTTTGCTCGTCTTACTCTCTCACTATATGCATATGTCTATATATGATTTTTTTTCTTATACACATGTGCATCTTAATGAAAAATTATTTGATAGAACATATGACGAGATAACATCTTAATTAACAACACGTTTTAGATCTTGAAATTAAACACGTTTTTATTTTAATAAAAAAATTCGTTTCTTCTTTATGGTAAAGCAAGAAGATCGAGGGGAGGTCCCTTCTCCAACATGGTTGGAACTTGGAACGATCACTGATAATCAATTTTTTCAGGCATGCAGGTAACAGATTTCGTCATCTACCATCCACGCATTTCTTCTTTCTCTAAATTTCACATGTGCACTAATTACTCAAACCTAATTTCTTTTTCTTCGATTTCATGAGTATAATTATTATAATTACATGAAGAAGATCGAATACTCAAGGTCAAAAGGTTTGTAAAAAAATGAAATATGAATCTCATGTATATTGATCACTAGGTTAGAATCCCGTGTATTACACGAGATTATATATTAAAAAAGATAAAACTTATAAATTTGTAAATACGTCATCAAGTGAAAATGTGTGTGTATATAACAAATTAGTATTTTTCTTTAATTAGTTATTTTTTGATTTCCTATTATATATTTTTATTTAATATAATTAGTATTCTTCTTTAATAATATATTGATAATATCATTACTATTTAATAAAATAGATGCGCATTTATTAGGAGAGAGTGGCAAGAAAATCAATGTGAGGAGACATAAGGAAATGACAAGTGTCCAGCTTAAACCTTTATTTATTAGTATAGATTTTAAGGTACAAATAGATAGTTATAAAGGAAACTTGATCAAATTGTATATTTTAATTGAAAAAGAAAAATTACATTGAATTTTATTTACACAATAAATTGCAACTAATATATTATATCTTATACAATATGTGCCGGGGACATTTTATTTGTGTATCAACTTGAAACCAATATCCTTAAGCTCGCGCTTAAGAAAATGCGTAGGAAGATCTAGAATCGGAAATGTGTAGGAAATTTTTTTGTTGGAAGTATTGGTTGGAAATTTTTTTCAAAAAATGTTTCCCGCGATAGATTTCCCACAAAATCATTTTTTTCGGAAATGCGTACGAAAATATTGTTTCCTATAAATATTGTTTCGTACACAATTTGCACAAAAAATGACGTAGGAAGTGTTTTCTACTAGTGTAACTATCTTAGTAAATAAAGTGTCTTACAACAAACATATATCTCATTCGGAGATATATGATCATATTTGACATTAATACATGAGATAAGAGCAAGGTAGTAGTCCGGCGTGGTGGGGGGGGGGGGCTCGGTTAGCCTCTCGGCCCTAATAGCACCACCCTCCATAGTCACGACTTTGGTTAACTTATGTATTCAAGAATCTTTCGATCTTGAACGACTAGGGTTTTTGACACGAGGTTGTTTGAGCGCGTTTAATTCAAGAGATAGTTGTAGAGGGCGAGAACACTTAAACTTGTGGACAATATTAACAAGTTTGATAGTTGATAGAGTCATAAGAGCCCAATTTGGCAATGATAGAAGCTCTTTAATGATCCTATCACTTGACACCACACAAAATTAGGGTTTGTAAGGAGTTGGAGTAAATGAAGTTCATGACATGATGCCACCTTCCATGATGAATGTGCAATCATCATTCATCCAAATCTAAATCCATCGTATTATGCATTATACATTAGTTCCCTCCTGCATACGGCGGTTTTGCTCAATTCCCTCTTGCTTCTTCAACTTGTTTGGCATCCACATGTTTTATTGGTGGATCATAATACTTGGGCTGTCAGTTAGATTTTTTTTATTATTTTCTTAGGATTTTTGTTTGATATAAAAGAACAACTTTCTATCCTTTTCATCATTTTGGGTTAATATAAGAATATTTTATGTTCTTTTTTTCCATCTTTTTAAATTTTAGTTAACCTTTTTGGATTTAAACAGAGTTAACTTTATATTCGTAGCTAGGCCACACTAAAGATTGAAAATATAAATTAAGGGGTAAATTAATGATAGACATGCTACATGTATTTAATTTGTACCTAGCTTATTTATATAACATATTCAAGAAATTTTATAAAACCGTAATCGTTTGATCCATGTATCATAAACGAATTAGAGGTGTATTGCAGTTCAAAGAAAGAGAGGACATGTCCAAATTTTGGATATGAGCATGACGATTTTTCTATCATTGAATATTTCGTCGGTTGTTGATACTTAAAAAGACACTGTATATAGAAATTAAATTGCTAAGATCAAAGGAAAACAAAAAAATAATTTGAAAGAGGTGTATTGTGTTTATTTTTCCTGAAAACTCTAGTATTTATGTGTTTTTTCCTGAAAATTCTAGTATGTATATGATCTTTTGATATTTTTTGGCTTTTATATATATAGGAAATGTGACATGACCTGAATAGTTTTTTTTTTATTAATTTAATTGTGAACTTAAAAAACTTATCTCAATAATTTAACAAACTCTTGAAAATGATATTTAACCAAAAAAATCTGCTTCTAATAATTATTTTGTACTTCACGTTCTCAGAGTTAAAATTTAAAAAAAAGTCTAGTGAACAAATAAAGTCTCTTTACTAAAACATCCCATAAAATCGGGTTTACTCAACAAGTCAACTCTCTCCAACTTTTCTCTTTTTTTCCCTTTTATTTTTCTTAAAATCAAGTTCATTTCCTTTTACTAATAATCAACAATAACTGGTACAGATTATTATGTACTAATAATACAAAAACTTCTAGCTTACGAAGATGATCTTTTAGCGCGGTTTCGGCTGATTTTTTTAGACGATTGTGCTTAAAACCGTTCTAAAAAAGATTTTTGAACCATTCAAAAGAAAGTTTTTATACGATTCATCGTACAAATAAAAAGAAGTTACATAAGAAAATTTCATTAAAAAAAAGCCTTAAGGCTTATAGCCTAGTTGAAAGACTTGTAAAAAAATATTTATACATTGTTGAATCAGTCAGCTTAATTTGATACTCGCCTGATAAATTTAGAAGGTTTATCACAGGCCACTTGAGATTACCAGAAACCAAGGGTTTTAATCGTGTTGGGTTACAAGTGGAAAATATGTACCCAAGCACGGCTCATATTTTATTATGTGAAAAAGATCCGACCCTAATCCGTATACGTTTAAAGTGGTGGCTTGTTCATGTTCTATTTCAGGTCGACCCGTTTAATATGGGTGAATATGAATAATACACAGTTACTTACCAAATGACTTGTAACCTAGCGATATCATGTTATGTAGTAAATGTGTTTCTCCACAAATTGTTAAAGGTTCAATGGCCCAAGCCAGATGAGACACTAGTGTAGATTTAGGAGTCGATTAAAAGAGTGTGTTTCTTAAAAACCCTAGTTAGTAAAATTTAAACAACCAAGGTAATTGATGTCTTTTTAATAGTTTTTTATTCTTATCTCTCATCCATAATTAGCAAACTTAGGTTTATATATTTAGCTAGCGTCCAGAGAAAACATGTTAAAAAGATCGTAAAAGTTATAAACAGACTAATCTTATGTAAAAGTCTTTAGTCATAAACAAGTTAACGAGTCAACCAGTTTACTGAATAGTTCTAGTTCAAATCTACCAGTTTAATAAACAGATTCTATTAGCCAATCAAAACCTCTTGTCATGTAAAAGTCATAGACAGAATAGACTTTATGTAAAATGTTAGGGTTATTACCGGTTTCAATCCAATCATACGTGCATGTTAAAATTGTCGACCGATAGAAATAAATGAGTAAATGTTGTTGTCCCACATAAGAGCCCCACATAACAATGACCCCCTCCCCCTTTTTCTTCCCTACAAAACCACAAGAAATCATCCACTCAAAACACATATTTGTGACATCTTAACCTTAATCAAATCCTACAACAATCAAGGTTTATAAACACATTCATTTAAGATCAAGAACAAGCAACCGAAAATGGGAGTTAAAGCGGTGGCGCCGCCCCATGCAGGAGCTTTCTGGCGGGAGAGACTGGGTTCCGCCTTCAGAACCGCGATAGCATGCACCATAATTGGTTGCACCGCCCTCTACGGACCAGACCCCGTCCGCCACCAGATCCAATACCCTTCTGTGGCCTATGTGACCGCGATACTGATTGTTTCCAATGCAACACTAGGCACAACCTTACGAGGTTCCTGGCACGCGCTTTGTGCCACCGTGATAGTGGTTCCCTCGACCATGTTGTGTCTTTGGGTGGTGGGTACGTCCAGGCTCACGGAGGCTGGTGCGACTGTGGCGGTGGGTTTGAGTGCGTTTATGGTGGCGCTCCCGGAGTGCCTTCCAATACTAACCAAACGCATTGCCTTTGCACAGCTGGTGATCATTTATGTTGGTGCGGTGGTTCGCGGACATGATGCTGGACCGGTGAGCCACCCGGTTCATATTGCGGCTTGCACCGCGCTTGGGGCGTCGGGTTCGGTCCTCGCTTTGATACTCCCGTATCCTAGGCTGGCCGTAACAGAGGTATTTTTCATTTCTAGACTGGTCAAATAACTTAATTGGTTATGATTTGAAATCACGAGTTCCATATGCCTGCGTTATATTACATCACATGTGTATTTTATGTTCTAAAACATTTATCCTGTTCCAAATCAAAATTTTGGATATTTAAAGTCATCGAGTGTTCATTTTTTCTCTTCTTGTTTTCTCTATCGATTTTTTTAACGTCAGTCATATTTAGGGAAAATATTAATAGTCTTTTATACTCTAATAATTTTAGTAATTATTAATTATAATGATTAATATATTGATTAGTAAGTACTTATGCAACTACAGAAATAATAAACTATTGAGAGGATCAAATTGCTTAACTTGTCCTACAAATTACCGAAACAAGTTATTCGGGAGGGCTGTTCAAAACGCTTACGCATGTGGCTCGCTAGAAGCTCACTCGAAAAAAGCTTGGTTGTAAACGAGCCGAGCCGAGCCAGCTCGGTTCGGCTCATGGCTCGCTCGTTAACTAGTTGGTTCGCTCGCTCATTAGTTAGTTTAAAATGTTAATAAATAAAATATAAAAGAGTTGAAGAAAAGAAATAGTACATATAATATTTTAAATCTATTTTAGTGAACAAACAAATAATAATAATATTACCTTCTTTTTGTTATAATCTTAACAGTGTTTTATTACCTCTAATATCATTTTTTTCATTAAAATATTAAAAAGTTTTTTTTTCGAGCTAGCTTGAAATTTTCACGAGCCGAACTCAAGCTTCACTTTTCAGGCCGTTAAAATTTTAGTCACTCAACTTTCAGTTAACCTGCTAATCAGATACTTTTTACTTGTTTAACAAGTTTCCATGTTGACATGACATTTAACATGCTGACATATAATTTATTTTTCGTTTTCTATTTTTATTTAATATGCTAGCGTGGAATTAATATAATTTTTTTAAATTTTAAAATTTTAAAAAAATTATTTTTTGAAAGAATTTTTTTTGAAATATCACGTGAGTGGTGAGTGTATGAAAGAATAAGAAAGATTTTTTTTTATTTTAAAATAAAAAATTATACTAATTCCATGCTAACATATAGTAAAAGAAAAAAGAAAACGAAAAATAAATGTCACGTCAGCATGTTAAATGCCACATCAGCGTGCAAACCTGTTAAACAGGTAAAAATTATCTGATTAGCAGATTACCTGAAAGTTAAGTGACTAAATCATGACAAAAAAAAATTGAGTGGCTTAATTGGAACAGTTTGAAAAGTTGGTTACATTTCTATGAAGTTTTTCCCAACTTTAAATTACTCTGATTTTTAAAATCTATTACCCTACTCCGTTTAAAAAAACCTAACAATTTGTGACGAATGATGCTTGTAGGTGAAGAAGCAATTCCAGACATATACAGAAAATGCATCACAAAGAAGCACTCTCTACTTAAAAGCATTTTTGAGTCAAGACAAATCAACAGCTGATGATCTTATCGCTCAAGCTGAACCATTTGCCAAATCAGGAACCAAGCTCCTTAACCACATCAACCGCATCCAGGTAACCACGGTCACACCCTCATGCACCATGGCTCGATCACCTTCGAGTCTTTGAACCCAACATTTCTCAAATTTTGTTTCTTATCAATAACAGGATGGCGTAAAGTGGGAAAGATATCGCCTTCGAGACTTCAAAAAAAGTTTCATGAAAATGGGAGATAGATTAAACAACATGGAGACACCGATCAACGGGATGAAAATGGCGGTATCCACCGTTACTTCTTTCCCGGTTATGATCGATGAAGAGTTAAAAACCTACTTGCGTAGTGAACGGGTGAATCAAACACTCAAACTCGAGCACGCCAAGTGTTTCGTACCATTTGATGATGCGGTTACCGTTCCTGAAAGAAAAGACGCACAGTTCGACAAATCCATACACGCGATTACCTCTGTTTCACCTACCCACAAAAACCTACCCGCGTTTTTCTTCTTGTCATGCTTTGAACAACTAATAAACAACTCGAGCATGAACCCTAAGCCCGAGTCACTCGATCAAAAGACGGAGAACAAGAACGCAGCCGGAGAATCAAGAATCAAAGGAAACGTGACTCCATCGAGTACAGATCGACTCGTGTTTGCTTTAAAATGTTCTGTTTCTTTGGGTCTAGCCGTGCTTCTCGGTATGTTGTTTGACAAAAAGAACGGGTATTGGTCGGGTCTCACCATAGCAATCAGTTTTGTAGAAGGACAACAACCGATATTTACAGTTGCAAATAACCGAATACAAGGTACAGCCATCGGTTCGGTTTACGGTGTCCTTGGTAGCTGTCTTTTAAACCAAATTGCTGAAATAAGGTTTATTATTATTCTACCTTGGATTGTTTTCACAAGCTTGTTACAACATAGTCAGATGTTTGGCGAAAGTGGTGGCATCTCAGCGGTGATCGGTGCACTTTTGATCCTTGGCAGGAAAAACTACGGCCCACCAAAAGAATTCGCCATTGCTAGACTAACCGAGGTTTCCATCGGGCTGTTTTGCATGGTTTTGTTGGAGATCATACTTCAACCCGTTAGACCTGTAACCCTCGTCAAACTTCAAGTGGCCCGATGTTTGGCAAGATTAGATGAATGCTTAAATCAAATTTTAGATTTTGTTTCAATGAATGAAAGCATAAAGAAACTGAAATCCGATATAAGCGAATTAAAAAACTTGATTAAAGCTGCAAAATCCGAGCCTAGCTTCTGGTTTCTACCTTTTAAGGCTTCTTGCTATGAGAACACACAAGAACGACTATCGAAGATGGTTAATTTGATGCAGATTATGATTTATAACATGCAGTTTATCACAAGTTTGTCACAAAGTTGTGATGGTGATTGGAAAGAGCTTCAAGAACACATCAATGGCAATTTGAAAATTTTGAAGGAAACTATGGGTCCATGTGTCAAACGTCTACAGAAGATTACTTTGATCGAGTCAAAGGACGTCTTTGACCAAGAGAGTGAAGGATTCTTCGATTTAGAATCAGGAAGTCAGCTGAATTCAGAAGCAGGTTTAAAAGTTATTGGTGATTTTGTTCAACACTTGGAAGAAGTCACAGATAAGATTCAGGGTGAAGAAGAAAGTAAAAGAAAAACTGTTCTTCACTTGAATTCTTTAAGGTTTTGCATCGGGTGCCTTGTGGGAGAAGCAAGGCAGCTTGAAAAATACATTAAAGAGATGATCCGATGTGAGAATCCTTACACACAGGTAGAGTTTAAGAAATCATGTTACAAGACCGACGTAGCAAATTCATCATGAATCTAGCAGCACGCCTATGACACTAACCGACATCAGGAGTATAGAATTTGAATTACATTCAAATGTTAGAAATCATTGGTTCTACAGATAATGAAGTGCTCTTGACTATATGTAGGAAAATGGAGAGAGATTATAATTTAGCATGCGTGTATGTATGCATATGTAATTTGGAAATGAAATTTATAAGCAGCATAAATTACTCTTCAATAAAATAACTAAAAAGAAAACATCATTTAATAAAAGCTTCTGGTAACAAACTACATGAACTTAAAAGTATGTTCGAAATGCAAAACCTTAAACATTTTAAAAGTTAGGTGAAAAGAGTGCCTTCTCGTTTCAGGTAACCAAGCTTATTCATCTTCTACGCTACGGAGCCTGGCTAATTTGTTGGTGACAACCACATCCAATTGTGCTGCACGCTCGACGATTTCCTTCCTCTTGCGGGTTGAAACATTGTGTGCGATCTCAGCACAGTATGTCCTGAAATTTTACCCGAAAAAAAAGATTATAAAATCAAATTTGAAAAGTTCCTTAACATATTGATATCTTTTTTACATCAACTTGATTTTAACGATGTAACATGACAAATTAAGGTCTTATAAGTGATTGGTAGTCCTATTCATGTACTTTATTGGCAAATTTTTTAGTTAAACTTAAAGAATAGAGAGAAGTCTGATTAAAGTAGTAGAAAACTCAAAGTGACAAAATGGGCTGATAAAGTAACAGGTTAAGTGGTTCAGCTAAAAATAAGTAATTTTATGTGCGGGTCAAAACAAGTCTGATTGGGTTGACTTACCAGCACTGTTAGAATTTTTGTAAATATTTATGCATTACAAATCATAACAAACAATATTGTTTGAATAAGAAACCGTGCTACAATTACCACCCCTATATAAAAGTTTCCGTACCTGTTGTGCATCATGAGAACTTCCAACTCTTTGGCATTGTGCACCACAAACTTCTTAAAACCGTTTGGGAGAAAGTGGCGAGTCTTTTTGTCTGATCCATAACCAATATTGGGCATAAGAGTGACACCTTTAAACTTTCTCCTAACACGGGAATCAATACCCTTTGGCCGACGCCAGTTTTCCTGCCACACAACACAAATGTTAGCAATGTGGTCAACTCTTAAATAACACTGCAAATGCATAAACACCGTAATCATATAAACAACGAAGCAAAATGTACCTTCACACAAATTTTCCAGTCACTTTGGGGCCTCTTGAATTTCTTGACCCGCTTCTTAATGATCTTCTTATCAAGCTTAGGGACCGCCATTGATTACTAAAAAACAAACCACATATAAATTTATTTACTAATTACTACTACTGAAAGTTAATAAAACAGATAAAAGTTGCGTATGAAAAGAGTCAGCAGAGACCATAGGATTCCTAATTCACAACCACAAACCATTTGTTCATGAGATTAGCTGGTTGGATATGTGAACGACATAAAATAGTTATAAGAAGTTTGTCGATACTTTCCAGGAGAAAACTAGTTAATATATCATCTTGGAGTCGAGGGTCTCATTAGAAGCAGCCTCTCTATTCTTGGGACGGAGGTAAGGCTCTGAGTGAGATATTACTAGGTACGTTTGTTACTCATATAGTTATATACTTATATTTAAACAACAGTAATAAAAAAAGGCAAGGCGCTTAGGCAAGAAAAGGCAAGGCGCCTGACCTCGAGTAGATGCACAACGAAAAGCTTTCAATAGCGCAACTGAGGCCGCGCCTTTGAACGCGTGCAGGTAAGAATATTGCTAAATTTGTGCGAGTTGTTATTAGTTTGGAACTTTTGATACTAATTTGATGATTCTAATTGCTAATTATAATAGGTTTTTTTATTATATTTATGGAATATAACTAACTTTTTTAAATAATTAACCATTCTAAATTTAATTTAGCTGCAAAAAAATGAAACAAACTGAAAACAGTGTTAAAATATAAACTACAGATTTCCAGTATGCCACAAAACAATGCTCATTATTTGTAACTATCACACATAAACAATCTCTGTTATTTCAATTTAAGAATTGTAAAACCTAATAACTTCGATTTGTGCGATTGTGAACATACATTTTAAAGAGAGTGATAACAATAATACAACAAGCAAGAAGATCCATCATTTGACGCATAACAGTACGAACGAAAGTAATCATAGATTAAGAAATAATACAATTCAACAGAAATGAGCTTCGATTTAAGGACCTAATTGTACGAGATCTACAAGCCATAAATTACATACGCAAAATTAGGTGTTTGTGTATGTGATTGATGAACACCAGAATGAAAAAGGAGGTTGAAACCTGTAAAGAGAGACGCGAAGGAAGTGCTTGCAACGACGAGCCCTGTGCAGAAGAAGGGAAGTACTCCTGCCCCTAGGGTTTCATATATATGGATTATGATTATACTGGTGGGCCGAAATAAGGTAAACATTGAAAAGTTGGGCCTGTTGCTTTTGTTAACTTGGTGGCATGACGCCATGACCCAACTTATTCTTAACCTGCCTTTTTTAAGGGAAAAAAATGTAAAGGAGTGAATATTTTATATTATATAACTAACATTTGTAAATGTCGGTACCACTCAAAGTATTACAATAACTAACATTTGTAAATGTCGGTGACACTAAAAGGTAGTGTTTGGTATCCATGAATGAAAGGTGGAATTGAATGGGTCATTATGTTGGAATGAAATAAAACATGTTTGGTATCACATAGAAATGGAATTGACCATTACTTAAGGAATGTGATTCTTCCATTTTTAATGATTTTCATTCCTTGGGGATGGGTGTTTTTTTTCATTCCTTCAAGGAATGAAATTATTTTGTTTAATTAATAACCGATCCATGACCTGACCCATGACTCTACCCAAGGACCGACTCATGACTCGAACCTTGACCCATCTCGTGACCCAACCCATGACCCTAACGAGGGACGACCCATGACTCGAACCATGACCTGTCCATTGACCCGAACCATGGACCAACCATGACCAGACCCATGACTCGACCTATGTCCGTACCCATGACATGTCCCAAGGCCCGAACCATGTCTCGAACCATCACCTGTGCCGTGACCCGACCCATGACCCAACCTATGCCCTGACGCATTACCCAAATCACGACACGTCCCAAGGCCCGAACCATGCCCCGAACCATGTCTCGAACCATCACTCGTGTCGTGACACGACCCATGACACAACCTATGCCCTGACCCAAACCATGAAACTTCCCATGACCATACTCATAGTATAAATTTATTAATTACAAATATTTTATGTTTCAAAAAATATTTTACTATTACCAAACAACTTGAATTAATTATTTATTTCATTCCTACATGGTAACCAAACATGACAAGGGAATGGAATGGTCCATTCCATTCCTTAGTTTATTTCATTACCTCATACCAAACAGAGTGGAATAGCGTCAACGCCGCCGGCGAAGCCACAACTGAAACTCCACTCTTCCCGATGCAAACTTACGAAACCAAGTAAAGTTTGCCGATCAGGATGAGGCGGAAGAAGATTGTGAAGAAACACGAAGGCTGTGTAAATGAAAAGAACATAGAAGAAGATGAAGGTTTATACCAAAAGCACAAGAAATTTTAAACATGTTTACCTTTTATTTTAAAAGTTAACTATCTCTAATAAAATGGATACAATTTGTTTTTGAAGTTTTTGACCTCACGTAAAAGAGAGAGACCGTGATGTCAAGGAGAGGGATCTTGTGTAAAGACGCTAAAAAAGTTATGTGATAAGAGAAAGAAGTGATAGAGGGCGTGTTTTGAAGCATTTTTTTTATGTGTACAGTAGCGGAGCCAGAGAATTTTCATGGGGGTCGAAAATTTTTGGGGTCCGTAAACTAGCGATATATAACGCGTATATAACGCTACAAAAAAAAGTCATGGGTAGCAATTGGGGGGCTATTGCAAAATTTTATGGGGGACGATCAGCATTTTAACGTGTATATAACACTAAAAAAATAATTTTATGAAGAACGGTTGCCTCCCATTCTCTCTACATAGGTCCGCCAATGGATGTGTGAAGGGTCAGGGCAAGTATGACTAAAGCAGCAAAATACAGTATTAGAATTTTGATTTGTGTGAGATAAACATATAAATAGTTCTAAATGGTGCTAAATATGTTATTTGAATCAGGTTTTAAACTTAATTAACACAATATGTATACTATTCGATAATATAGTTTTAGTAAATACCAAGTTAAGTTATTGAATACTTGAGAACAGTCAAAAAAAAAATTCGGTTAAACACTTCAATTACACATTACTTAGGATAGAAATGTTATTGTTTTGATAAAACGAAAATTAAACTAAAACCGTTAATAAAACATGTATAAATAATCAAGAGATGGAAACACCTATTTAGAAATAACTTCTCCATTTTTGGAAAACAATTTAGAAATGAATGTGATCATCAAAGTATAAACAATTAGACTAATTCCTCGCCGGGTCGTAATCCAATCATTCTAGAACATAGGCGAACGTGACATGATGCTAAGGCATTCGACTTCATTCTAGGATATTATTAGAGATAAATTTGAAAAATGATAAAATCATTATTTGAGTTTCTCATTTGTTATTATTCTAGTCTATGTTGTTAAAGATTCAATTACTCATGTTTAATCTATACTAGGTTACAATGTATATATCTAAAAGTATTTATAAAATGATAACTACTTATCTATATACTCTTAATTGATTGAGTCGATTTTTTTTAAAATCCTACATGATAGCAACTGATATCGGTCCTACCTCTACGACTCTCGCCCCATCTTCTAGTCGTCGTCGTCCTCTTCTCCAATGCTTGTCGTTCTCAAAATTCTATGACTAACCGGCCGATATTTGACACATTGTTTCTGTAATATTTTGTAATTCGTGACTTTTAACAGTCTACTTTGTTGATTGGTATATATTATATAAAATTTTAATATTTCATTCTATCTTTCTTTGGTTTTCCATTTTTTTTGTTTTAAGATATATGATTATGGTTGTAATGTAATGACTGTTTGTAGGTGCTACATTATTATCAAGTAGTCTAATTTATTGATAGGTATGTATTTTATAAAATTTGAATATTTATTTGTTTATTTGGTTTTCTATTTTTATGTTTTAAGATTCATGATTATGATTATAAGGTATATGTTGTCTGTAGGTGCCACTTTATTATCAATTAGATGGTAGTTCGAACTCGGAGTTATATATTTACCATAGACACATAACCGTTTGTGCATGCCGTAGACAAATAAGGATGTAGAGAAAAAAAATTGAACACATTTCAACATATCAAAGACCATTTACACAAACACACAAATTGAGATCAAATCATAGTTAAGACAACAAACCTACCGGTCAAGAGATTAATAACATGGATCCGGCTACCAGTCGAGATGAAGAAGAATTATGCATAAGCCAAAGCGATTTAAGGAGTATATCATGCTCCTATTTATTAATTTGAACCAAATTGTTGGTTTACGTTTGTTAATTTCAATTTAACTTAATAAGCTTTTTGGGTACACAACTTGGTACATTTTTTTTTATTATTACATTAGTAAATTATACAGATTTTTCTTTATTTATACTATAAATTACATTTTATATCCTTTGACTTTAATAAATACACCACAAGTCTTTTTCTTATATACTTTTGCACATTCTATATTCTTTACACTAACCTCCATACATTTTCAACGTTAACTCTTATCATGTGCCTCTCACATGATGGGTAAAATTGTCATTTCATCTTATTTTCTCTCAACATGTGCCATATAAGTGATTTATCTTCATCTTTTTTCAATATTTATTTTACCCCTAGTGAGAATACAATTACAGAGAAAAAGATGAGGAAGAGAACCATAACAAACTAATCAAATTATTTTAGTAATCTTACGATTGCCTCATGAAAATAATATACAAAGGCATTCTAGAATAATGGAATCCTTTTTGCTTGAAAGTCAAAACACAACAAACGTCATCAGTTTTGAAACAAACCTGAAACCGCAGATCAATTAAAAAAACCCATTATTTTCCCGATTCTAACAAATTCAAATCAAATCATCCCCCTGGCAGCTGCTAAAAAGCATTCGCTAAGGTTTCTGATTCGGTTGATACAAGGTGGGAACTGTATTCTCCAAATCACGATCATCAGTTCATCCCTAACCTTGTTTCACCTCCTATTAAGATGCAAAAACCGACATCGCCGGTGAAGCTGTTCTTGAACTGTACCAAGCAAATCGGAAAACCACCGTGGCGGAGATTAAATAAAGGAGTAAAAATGCATCTCTAACCTTGTTTCACTTTCACTCCTCCTCACTATCTCCCTCTTCGAAGATCCAGCAGATGCGATCCATCAGAAAACCCTAGCCGCTCAGAAGAATGACCTTTGGAAGCCGTATGATTCGATGAGTTCAGAGGTGGTGAGGTTTTCATCGTCAGAAGGATGGGGATGAGATTTAGAAGGATGATTATAAAAGGATTAAGAAAGTGAAGATGATGATCGATGACATTATCTGGAGTCTTTTTTCTAGGGTTTTGATGGTTAGATTGGATCTTAATTTGGGAAATTAAGATGTTTTGTACTTTTGTATGAATTCTCCTTTAAAACCGAGAGAGAGAGAGATAGAGAGAAAAGTGAGAGAGAAGGTTTATATTTAAGTAAATTACATAAATGGTTTTTTTATAGGTAAAATTATTATAATACCCTCATGTGCGATGCACATGTCTAAACTTAACAGAAAAAATTAACACCGGTTAGTGTAAAGGACATAGGATGTGCAAAATTATATAAGAAAAAGACTTATGGTGTACTTATTGAAGTCAAATGACAGATAATGTAATTTCTAGTATAATTAAAGGACAATATGTATAATTTACTCTTATTACATATACCCAAAGTGTGGATGGTATAAAAATAATTATTTATAGGGTTTATGAAAATCCAATTCAAGTAAATCACAAAATTTGCACTGTGTTTGAATGCATCAATCACCAATAAACAATCAAACATGATACATGATGCATTCATACACGATACATGCCATATTGGTATTATCTCAATAGTCAACGCGCATTTCGCCTCACATGGAAGTCAAACTACCATTACCGTTATTTTCGTTCTCAATCTCGTTACAATAAATTTAAGATGAAGACTAAAAGTTTAAAAATTAAAAATTAAAATCCACGGAATCAGGGATCACGTTCTACCAAAATTCCAATACAATCCACCCTACCGTAACAATCGCTTCATCCATTGTATAAGAGTTAATTGCAAAAATAGTCCTGTGATTTAATCAAATCATACGTTTGGCTTCTACGATTGAAGTATTACAAACTTAACCCCCAAATATTTGATTTTAGGTTGCACGTTTGACCCTTGACGTTAATATCATTTAATTTTTAAGAGAAAATTACCTCATATACCAGTACCATCCACGTGAGAGTAATTTGAGCTTTTTCAAATCTTTAACCCTAATAAAACACCACCCTCCTCAATTACAAACTACGTCGCTGAAGGAAAAGTGTAGCGTTTTATTAGGGTTAAAGATTTGAAAAGTCTGAACTACCCTCATAATCTCATATGCAGGAGCAGAACCAGGGGAGGGTCAAAATGGTCCATTGACCACTTGGTTTTGACCACTTGGTCATCAAAATCTGTCTATTTTTATATATAGAAGTTCATTTTTTTTAAATAAAATATTAGTTGGATCCCTTAGTAATAGTCGATAGAGAAGAAAACCTTATGACACTAAAAAGTTCTGGTTCCGCTACTGCACATATAAATGACACATAGAGTAATTTTTCGTTGAAAACTAACTACTGCTAACGGCATGGACCAAACGTATAACCTGATATAAAATATTTGAGCTATTTTGTAATATTTCAATCGTTAGTGGCAAACATGTCATTTATGCAATTAAATTCTTATATATAATGCACACCTCCATGTCGAATCCTATCATAACTTTTAGCCACACCACTAACATGGCCGTGTTCTTCCTCTTTCTCGCATTAACATCTCTGGTTTTACAATCATCGCCGGCGCATTCACTAAACTGCTCATCGGAAAAATTCACAAACAAAAAAGTGTATTCAAACTGCACGGATTTACCCACTCTCAAATCAACACTCCACTGGACATACTCCCGCGAAAACTCGTCGCTTTCGATCGCATTTACTGCTCCTCCGGCGACACCCAATGGGTGGATTGCGTGGGCGATTAACCCCACGCAAACCGCCATGGCGGGGTGTCAAACGCTTATCGCGTTCAAGGACTCTAACGGTTCGATGGCGGTGAAGACGTATAACATCAGCTCGTACTCGTCGATAGTGGAAGGGAAGATTGCGTTCGAGGTGCCGGAGTCCAGTGCGGAGTTTTCCGGTGGGGTGATGATGATTTTTGCGACGGTAAAGTTGCCGGAGACGATGACGGAGGTGAACCATGTGTGGCAGGTTGGGGGGTCGGTGACGGACGGAAGGCCGGGGAAGCATGAATTTTTGCCGGCGAATTTGATGGCTATGGGGAAATTGCAGCTGGTAGGGGAGGCCAAGAGTAATGTTACCACCGCCGGAAGTCCTGCTGTTGCTCCGAGCACTAATTCGGCTTCCAGGAATGCCGGAATTTTTGGGGTTGTTACTGTGATTGGATGCTTATTGGGATTTTTCTGATCAGCCCAAAATGGAAAGAAAATACACGAGATTACCTCTTTTTTTTCTTTCAATTATCTTGAATAATTCTAGTGGTTTACTGGAATCTATATACGTTTCTTGTTTTTATGGATAGATTTTATGGTTAGTAATATTGGTGATTGTGACTCGTAAAAATGATATGTGTTTAAATTCTACGAGTTAAGCCTTAAATGATATTTAGAAAAATTGTTGTTAAAAATTTGCTTCCATCTTTTGGGATAGAACAAGAAGAAATGTTTGATCTAATCCTACCATATGTGGCCCTATGGGGTTAGAAATTTATTTCGGGTTAATAGGGTAAACGAGCACATATAATACAACTCATATTGGGTTATATGTAGCCTATTTTTAGGGCTTACAAATGGGGTTAGAACACATTATAACAACTCATTTTACCCCAAATTTTGATCCAAAGAAAAGTTTACCTTTTGTCAAATAAAATTGATTCATATTCTCATACTTATATATCATATCACAAAATGATCCGGTCCCTCATTGACCCATACATAAAAACGCGACTTAAGTTGATATGTATCATTCATGTGTTACACCGACCATGTCATCCACACATGCATAGTTATTTCTATAATTGGGTTTTTTTAATTGTAATTGTGGGTCTAGTTTACAAGTAATGGGTAGTTATTTCTAGTAATTAGTAGTGATGTTTAGTTGTGATTTTCTTTTAATTGTAGCCTATAAATTGACATCGTATCTATATTTACAAAGTAAAAAAAGAAAATTGTTTCAAACATCTCTCTAAGTTTCTCACAAGCTTTTATCTATTTTTTTTGTTAACGATTAACCGTTAAAACCACATCATAAGTCGAGCATCGGGTTCGCCCTTTATACTCATAGATCACACCTAATTATACTTTTAGATGCTACTTTAGTATTTATATAATTCACATTATAAATTCAAAACTTATACTTGTAGTTATATACTAAATAAATCAATTTATTTATTTAAATCGTTGGATTCCTCCACTATCTCGACGGGGAAAGAAGCAACCATACGGTTTCTACAAGTGATCATAAGAATAGCAAAGGCCCATTTAACTTTTTAAAGGTACAATATGGTCCCTCTCAATGTTCTTCGATCGATTTTCTTTTTCATTTTGTCAGAAAAAAAAGAAAAGAAAATGAAGGTCATATATCTTTTTTAACATTAAACTCAAGCATTCATATGCTTTACTACCAACGTATTAAAGTTGAGACTTAAAAAGATACATTTTAAATATAATCACAAAACTGATTCTCTTAAGGCTATGTGTAGTGAGATAACGTCCCATGCCCTCACCTTTTCATTTGAATGAGCTACAAGTAGTTTGCCTATATTGAAATATACTGTATATTAAATATCTATCAAAATTGTTTTTATAAGAAATAAAAACCAAAATTTACGTTATTGTTTCATTTGATTAAAACATAAAGCTAGTTTATTAAAATTTAGTTATATAATTATTTAAAATATTAGACTACTCCCACATGTTCATGTCACTAATTTGAGAATATAATCAAATTATCTATTTCCATTACTAATTCAATAATTAGTTGCAGATTGTAATGGCCTAGTCATCATAGTCAAAAGCGTATTAAGCGGGGGTGACTATGGAAGCTTCACAATGGCTTCCACGCTCCTTAAACTCTCCATAAACTTTGCCATTAAGGAGTATCGTATATGTTTTTATATAATGACTAAGTTTATATAAAAACTTGAATAGCGAATGTTATATAAATAAAAAAAAATACAATTTATGAGTTATTTGTGACGATGAACTAATATCAATGTTTTTACGACCGGACTGGACCGGCCGGTCGAACTGTGAGTCGGGCGGCTATTAACTTATTTAAACCACTTTCATTTCAACCAGTGAATCTGACATGATGAATTGGACTTTAATTTTTATTTTCAAAATTTAATTTACTAATTACTTTTGGTTCTATTTTCTTTTATTTATTTAAGTCTTTGAAATTATAAATCTATACTAAAACATAAGGTATTTTTATATTTTATTTTAAATTATATTATATTAATTTTTTTAATATTTATGAAGTTATTTGTTTTTTAAATCTAGCCCGACCAGTAGATCGGTACGCGATCAGTTCGATGTCCGATCTGATTTCTGATATCATTGATTAATTTGCTTTACTAATAGTGAGATAAAGGACTATTCATCTATGATATCTTTTTAGTATCAAAATTAAGATCTCAATGAAATTTATATAAGTAAATGGTAAAAAAGATGCTGAATTATCACAATTCACAAGCAAACAATAGGACAATAGTTAAAGGTAAATCGTGAATAAAAGATTCATAAGACGATCAAAGATAAGATTGCATGGCAACGATTTCCACAACCACATATTTATATTTCCTCAATCTCGATATCTAGGTGTCGAAGTCATTCTTGTCTATATTGTACAACCTATATGTTGTTTCTAACACTCAAGCCAAAATGGGCCATTTTTTAGAATCAAAAGGTTTCTTTTGGATTTACAGAATAATTGACACAAGTGATTGTTAAGTGTCTTAACGATTGGTCAGCTTAAACATCATTAACGATTGTTTAGGTTAAACATCATGACTCTTGGTAAGGTCGATCATCTTGACGTTTGATTAGTTTGAGAACCCCCGATGTTAGGACTTGACGAACGTCCGAGGCATGGATTGACAAATGTAACTCAAGGGGAAAAAAGTTATGAACAACAAGGGGGCACATGAGGCATGGATGATGAATGTATGAGGTCACATTTTTATTTTCATATGGTGTTGTCATCATTGTTGGAAATTTAATGAAAATGGGTTTTTCACTAACTTTGATGAATGTTATTTCAATCCTCAAGTTAAGTGGTTGGATTAAAAATTTTGAAACTTGGTGTTTCTAATAAGAATTTGTTACATATTTTGTGTAAAAATATAACAATTGATTTAACTCATGTCATAATTATAAAGGCTTTTGATCTCTCTTCTTAATAAGTTGTGTTTATTACTATTAATCCGGAGTAAAGTCATTTTTAATTAGAACTCTTGGATATACAATGAACATGTTGGTTCATTTTATAAAAGAAGAAAAATTGTAGTAAAAACTACAACATGAGAGTTGAGAGAAACATTAGAGAACTATTGATGTCAACAAGTTTAATAGAATTGAGAGATGAACTCTCTCTCTAATTCTTTCACCATCTCATTCTTCATTTTTTTCTTACATTTTCTAAATACATAATTTACCCAGTAATACCTCGGGTGCGTGGACATATCCGGCAGTACACGTACTGTTCCGGTTGTTGTACCCTGGGAGACAGACGCGTTCGTCTGAGAGAAGGCGCAGAATCTGTTTTAAGGGACCCGTGTTGAACACAAATCCTCAACCAAAACCGTCAACATTTTTAGTGTGTTAATTGTTGTAGTCAAGAAGCATAGTTGAAGACTCAACGTGGTGAAGACTCGGGTCAATAATATTCAAGAAGACGTTCATTGAAGTACCTGCTAATGACACCGGTTGAATTAATTTGGCACATATAAATTGTATTTTATATCTTTTTTTCATTCGGTTTTGTATACGGCAAAGTACTGTTTATTTCCCATGATTAACGAGAGTATCGTTAATATTATTTTATTATTAATTTATAATAAAAAGTGACTAATATTCCTACAATCATTCCATCATCTTGACACATCACTTTTTGCCATAATCCAAGGTTCCAATCAAGTGGGAATCATACGACTTCATCGATGACCCAAAAGTCCCAACAATGATTTATGGGAAAAGATTAGGCTCCCACGCCGTTGACGGATTAACCAAAGATACCCATTTAAAACATAAAAGCGCATTTTTTAATAAACACATTTGAAGATGTTAAATTGCTTAATAACCACAACGATTTTCAAGATGCATTTAAACTAAAACAAGCCTATTTAATAAAGAAAACAAGTATGATGTGTAGATCAAGTGGTATACTCGCGTGAAACGGTGGCGTGAGAGGGGATCACGGCGTGAGAGGGATTGTAACACCACCCCCTTGATGGTGTGGAGGGTGAGGGTTTGGCGTGAAGTTCTTCAAGTGTGTTTGGTGGAGAATGTAGCCGTTCAACGGAAAAAACATTAAATTGGATACCGTTTAACGGTAACTTTAAAAAAAAAACCTTTTTACCCCTATAAATAACCACTAAACAACATTTTATAAAACACACTAAAAACTCTCCTCTTTTCACTATCAATTTTATAAAAAATCACATCTTATCTAAGTCATGAATCCTAACGATCCCAATTTTTTGCTTCATTATGCGTCTCAACAAAATGCGTTCAACATACGGTCTCCGTTAAACCCAAACGCGTTCACCCAACTACACCTTTTAACCAAAACCCGTTCGGTTCACCGGGTTATGTCCCAAACATGCCTACTATGCCCAATATGTCGATCGGATACTTACAAGATCCGGAGTTTGTTCCAGAGGATGAAGAAGAAGACGACGAGGAAGAGCAACCCGTGCGTATAGGTAAAAGTAAAGGTAAAAAGAAAACCCCCTGCATCAAAATCATCCTCACGGGTTACAAAGAAGTGGGATGTGGAGGAAGAGCTATACTTGGCTAGGGCGTTTGTCGACGTCTCGGAAGATCCCATTATAGGTATTTATATATATTATAATAGTATTTTAATTTTTTTAGGTAACGCTCAAAACAAAACAACCTTATAACGTATCGCTAAAAAGTATGAAGCGTTAAGTTATGCACCCCCCGAATATAGAAGTGTGGACCAAGTGAGTTCTAAATGGACTCATGTTAACTGAAAATTTTTAAAGTTTTTGGGGATCTACCAACAATGTGAAAGTAGCCGAAAAGCGGTTGTAGTGATACTGATATTTTAAAGCAATTAACGTCCCGGTATCAAGATGACGGAGGAGCCCAAGCTCCAATTGCGGTTTGGGAGGTTTTAAAGCATTCTCCGAAATGGCAAACATGTACTTGAATCTGAGCGGAGACGGATCTTCAAAAAAACGATCGTTGGCGGACATTGATGCTAGTCCGACCGCTTCCGACGGAAGATCAATGTATGATCTCAACTGGGAGATGATGGATGACGAGGACGACATACAACGTCCGATCGACAAGAAAAAAGCAAAGGCAAGAGCTTCGGGCTCGGGATCCGGCTCGGTTCCAATTCACGTCGACCTCGGCCAAAAAAATGGTCGATCAAATGGAAGAATTTAACGTGAGAGAAAGAGAAATTTAATTGGATAAAAGAAAAAGAAGAGTTGGAAATTCTTGCTCTCGACCTTGATCAAATCACCGGCCTCGACGAGCCTTTATCGAGAGGAAACAAAACGAGATCAAGGCAAAATATGGAATCGAGTTGTTTTTTATTTGTTATTTTATTTTTTATTTATGTTCTTTTTTATTTTAATTTTTATTTATTTTTTTATTTTAATTTTATATTTATGTCCTTTTTATTATAATTTTTATTTATAAATTTATTATTAAAATGCATTTAATGCTCACACCACACTTACTCACTTGGGTATTTCCCTTGCCAAGTGAGTGTGGTGTGAGAAATGAAGAAAATGACGTGGCGTCATGTGGCAACCACTTTTTCCAATTGAGTCTCACTCACTTGGGTATATCACATGCTCTTTGAAATATCATCCATCCATTTTCAAGAAAATTAGAGGATTAAACTCATGATTTAAATTTCATGATTTCCTCTAAATACAAGAACCCGTTATTGTAAAAGTCACGGGATCCAACCAATATCTTGCTAATCAGAATCAGGTAAAACATAGCTTCATGTTCTTTTTAGCAATTTCCGAATAAATTAACATTTTTTGGGCCCGTTCTAATCATCCATTTTTGACATATTTGACATGTTTTGATCGGTTCATTTTTGGCATACTTGACTCGTTTGATCTGTTTCATTTTTGACATATTTGACCTGTTTTGATCTCGACCATCTCTACCCAGAAGAGTTCTTTTTTTCTCTAATTAACCTCCTTTATATTTAGATTAGTAAAGCATATATATCCGTTGGTTTGGTCAAAGTTTGACTGATTAAATGATGTACTAGAGCACACCATTCTTTCGTACAACTAAGAGGAGAGGGTGTGACATGCAGGGCGGCACCAAAATGCCTAGGTGGACACCTAGTCATTCGCGGAACATCGCCCCACCTATCCTGTTTGAGAAAAAAATGGTACTTTTAAAGCATAAAAAACATACCAACTATAAACAATATCACATGTAGAATGATCTGTCGTACACAAGAGAAACTAATGTCTCCTTAAAAAACACAAAACACTGTATAATGTTTCAAAAATTAATGAATGTAACCAAAAAGGTAGAAACGAAAAGGGTGTTCGAATTAAGCTGCCGATGACTGTCGCCTAGCGTCACCATTGGGTTTAGTGACCTTCACGGACTTACGTTTGAACACAACAATCCATGTAAATGCTTCTAAAACGAAAGCAATAATACCTAAAGAAGATATTATAGTTATGTAGGCCAATTTCCATTTGCTTGAAGGTGATAAAATCTCAAGACCCTTGAACACATTCAAGATGCCAAGAGTAATCACTGCATACCCTGTTCCGTGATGGTATATGTTCCAATAAAATCTGAATTTGTGCCCAACTTTTGGTCTCAAGAACAATGCTAAAACCTATATAAAACACACCCAAATCTTTTAGAAGAGAACCCAATGTGGGTTTTGGGATAGCTGATTGAGTCGTTGGACCCGAACATGAATCATATATATATTTAGAGTAAAAGTGTCATTTTCGTCAGTATGATCTGACCATTTTAGCCACTTTTATCCAAAAACTCTTTTTTAGCTTTTTCGTCCCCGATTTTTAAAAATGTAGCAATTTTCATCCAAATGACTAACTCCGTCTACACTTTAACTTTAAATCAATGGTCGGTTTGAAATGCATAGGTTAAAATCTAACCAAATTACCTATGATTTAACCAATACTGCCCTTGGTTTAACGTTAAAATGTAGATAAAGTTAGTCAGTATACTTGTTTATTTAACGTTAAAATGTAGATGAAGCTAGATTTTGAAAAGTCATGGACGAAAAAGCTAAAAAAAAATTTTTAAATGAAAATGACTAAAATGGTCAAACCACAAAAACGAAAATGACAGTTTACTCGTTTATTTATGTTAAAGAAATCAGCTCTAACCCGAACAATGAGCGAACACACTTAAAAACGTGTAACCCAAACATGACTCATTTAACCCGTTGATTTTAACGAGTCAAACGGGTTGCAATCAAGATGTAAACATGTTAAACGGGTTGGCAGATAATTAAAAAACTTCTAGTTTTCACTAAGATGTTTTACCTGGAGTGTTGCAAGACAGAAGAGAGCAATTCCAATATTCCGGTGAACGAAGTATTTGACACCTTTTGATTCACTTCCGAGCTTCATTCCGGTTCCCCAGCCGGCAACCCCGATAGCATAAGCGGAAACTTGCAAGGACCCATGTAAGTAAAACCATGCCGGATCTGCCGCCGGAAAAGCTCTGAGGTATCTAGCGATCATTATCCCCACCGGAAAAAGAATACCCCAGCTCACCGCATTTAGAATCCCATGAATCTGAACAACAAACAATTGAATTCACTTTAACCGTAACGATACTAAATTTCCCATTAAAAACAGATAACAAAAATTATGTCAAAATTGACTCTTGTTCAATTCAAGGTCAACTTTGTTTGACAAAAGAAGTCAGAGGGTTTTTCAATTCAAGACTAGATGGCGTCATGATACGGCCTGCATTGTAGGTGATAAAAGGTAATACGGATCGCATTGAATCTTTTAGTGATGTCGCGCTACGATAGTCGCTTTTATGCTGGTCAGAAAAATATAATATAACTCTCATTGTATCTATTATACGCTCGTATGAGTGAAAACACACGCCATACGATCTGTAATAGAGGCGTAAAAAGGTAATACGACTGTAAGAAAAATATAATACAGCTCATATCGTATCTATGATATGATACGACCCGTATGAATTAAATCCTGGTGTACCGATAAAACTAATAACTCCCTTCAAGAATCGCAACCAAATAAATAAAAATATTAAACAATACTTACATTCCTCTTTTTTGTTTTCGAATTCCCATGAATCTGAACAACAAACAATTGAATTCACTTGAATTGTTAAGTTACTAATTTTCCAATTTAAAAACAGACAAAATCAAGAAAAACAATTTGACCTTAAACAAAAGATTACGTGAAAATTGACTTTTGGTCAACTCAAGGTCAACTTGGTTTAACATAAGAAGTCGAAGGGTTTCATCAAAACGTTTTGGGAAAAAAATCGGTCACTATAATATAAACTCAATAATCATATATAAGAAAAACATAAAACATGCTTATATATATAGATTTTTTTTAAAAAAATTGGGCTTATCTATATAGATTTTTTTTTTGGTTTTCGGTCAGATTTATAAACAATTGAGCTTATATTTATATATAGATTTTTTTAAGAAAACACACATAAAAACTAAAAACTTCGGGCCCTAGGGGACACTGGGCCCAAGACTGTCGCCCTCCTCGCCCCCCTCTAGGGCGGGGTTTCACAATTCAAGAATGGATTTGTTATAGCTTTGACGTAATCAGAACACCTGGAGACGTCATCATACGACGTATGCCATAGGTGAAGAAAAGTAATACGGCCCGTATTGTATGTGAAAAAAGGTAATACGACTCATATTGAATCTGTAAGTGGTGTGTCTCATAATAGCCTAGGCGTGACAAAATGGGCGGGTTGGGTCGGGTCGGGTAACGGGTCAGGATGGGTTCGGGTCAGGACGGGTCGCCTGTAAAAAATGACAATTTTGGTTCGGGTCAGGATGGGTTTTGACATAAAATACCACGGGTTAGAACGGGTTGTTATAAAACTTAAAACGCTTATAAAAAAAATCAGATCATGTTGATCTTGATCTGATCTTCAGTCATTAAAACAAATAGGTAGAGCTATGGATATGTTTGTAACGATAAAAATTGAAAATCTCTTAGTGAAAATCATTTTGAAGAAAGCCTTTATGACGAAATTCATCACAGAACCAAGAAAATTTGACAATTCAAATCGTTCATAAATAAACGATTCTAAGATTTCATACCCAGAAAATTTCTATTCAAAACCAATGGAGAAGACCAATAAAAAACAATTTCGTTTATGTGGTCAACGAGATGATACGATGTGGAACGCCATGGCTTCCGTTAATACTCAAGACGAAGAACCCAATTGAACCTATAAATCGAACAATTGAAACTGAAATAAGATGAAGAAATCTCACGATTGATGGTAGCGATAGAGTTAGCAGAGATCCGACTTAAAAACCAGATCGTTCGTTCCACATAATCTGATTTGGAATAACAGTTGATCGATTTCTTCAAGATCAGAACCCCCACGTTCGTTCATCCAGAAACTCTGAGCGTTCATTACCAAAATCGATTTGGAAGCTAAAATCATTTCGAAATAGAAAATCGATTTGGAAACGAGAATCACCAACTTCCAATTTCATTTGCATGTGACTGAATATTAGAAGTCTGAACGATCTTCTCTCTACCACAAAAGACGACGAGAAAACCTAATTTTTAATCGACCCATCCTGACCCGTTTGGGTACTTATCTCTATCCATTCTGACCCTTCAAGTATTAAGTTCTCATTTTCAGTCCATGTAGACCCACCAAATGATTAGTTATGGCCCAACATAACCCAACATGTCAAAAAAAGATGCCCATCATGACCCAAAATATGATAGATGGGTTCATTTTGCCAGGCCTATAATAGCCCCTTTTGTATCAGTCAGAAAAATATAATACAAACCATATTGTATCTATTATACAGCCCGTATAAATTAATACACACACAATACGGTTTGTATTAGTGGTGTACTGATAACATGAGAGTGGTGTATAGATAACAATGCGCTCTACATTTTAATGTCTACAGTTTATGCTAATTTGATAAAAGACAGTTGGTATGGTTTTAATATGTTTAAGAAAGTTTTTTGAAAAAAAAAATTTGCCCCTGATTTAACGTTAAAATGTAAATAGAGTTAGTCAGGTGAATGAAAATTACTAAATTTTGTAAATTTAGGTACAAAAAAGTTAAAGAAGAAGTTTATGAATGTAACCACGTGACCGAAAATGTCAGTTTACTCTAAAAATATTAAAGAATACTTACATTCCTCTTTTTTGTTTTCGAATTCCTATTTCCACCACCAGAAATCTCCCCACTCAACAAATCCAAACTACCTTTAGATCCCAAATTCCCCGGTTGAAAATCATGTCTCACCGGAACTCCACCATCCGTCACCGACCCGCCCACCTGCCACACCTGATTAACCACCGTTTGCCCCTTTTCCGGCAACTCAACTGTCGCGAATATCCTCATCACCCCATCCGAATTGTCTGCCTTCATATCCGTCACATCGAAATCCAACTTCCCTTTCACCACAGCCCCATACGAACTTACATTATACGTATCCACCACCATAGACCCATTGGCCGCAGCATAAGCGATCAAAGACTGCGAACCCACCATCCCATCCCCTGTTGGGTTGATCGCCCACGACACCCATCCGCCAGGTGTCGCCGGCGGCGCGATAAAAACAATATCCACCTTGTCTTTTGCAACATCAAGCGACCAATGGAGATAAGAACCCAATTCAGGTAAATCAATACATCGGTCATAACGTTCGTTGTTCGTGAACTTCTGAGTGGCGCACGTGGGTTGCGCGTGGGATCGCGAGATTAACAGAAATACGACTGTGAGAATAAAGATTGAGGACGCCATGGTTGTGAAACTGTGAAAAGTTTAACGTTGGGTTAAATAACGTTGGGAGAGAGTGACGTGGCAGTAGGTGATTGAATACAGAAAATGTAACGTAAATTATGGGTTGATGTTTAAGGTTTACGGTTACCTATTATAGCACTAATTAGTAATTACAGGGATAATAAATTCCTAATCTCATAATTAGTTTATGTAATGATGTTGTTCAAGTTGCCGGTTGAAGAATATATTGGGTGTGTTTAAAGGAATATATATATATTATCGTAGAGATGTTTACTATTATATTGTTTTTATGGATGAAACAACGTGACGGAAATGCTTTTAGGGACAAGGACGGACGGACGAAGAACATATTGGATTTCCTATTTGTAAGATGATTTTTTTGTCTTGCGTTGATTGTTTTTTTGATAGAAACAAAGTATATTTAGTGAGTGATTAATACAATGTATGTGTTATATTTCACATTTTCTTCCAACTCATGATTGATTAATATTTTATCTTTGTGAAAATTAATCTTATTTTTGTGTTTTTTGTTTATTTGGCAAATGGGAATGAGCTGGGCTGATATAATCTTGGGCTGAATCTGATGTTGGGCTAAAGACTGATGTTGGGCTGAAGCTATGGAGTTTGGAAGCCTGATTGGTGACATGTTGGATAGAAATATTAATCCGAGTTCACTCTGGTTTCTATCTTCCGAGTTCTATATTTGTAACAACATTTCGGAATATATATGATTTTTTTTGTTGTAGCAAATGCAGTTTTGCTTTCTGCATTTACTGGACTTATAGCAATTTTACAAAAATATATATTTTTTAAAGAAATTTGATCTTTTGAGGTGGTTTAAACTTATTCGGAAGATGTTATTTGCTTTCTGCATTTACTGGCCTTGTGTATCAAACTTATTCTAGATATGATTGGGATATATATCCAAACAAAAGAAATCAAAATTTATAAGTATCAAGTCCGTCGATCTCTTCTGCATGTATTGTATCTTTAATGTGACCCCTTTGACCTTTTATTCGCCAATAACATCTTCTATAGGTGCCTGAACCACAAAGTCACCCAAATGGAACATTCTTTCACAAAATTCACATCACATGGACATTGACCAACTGCCTCAATATTTAACACAACTTATTTTCTGTTTTTTTTTTCATATTAAAAAAGTTTAACGTCTAAGTAAAAAAGTTGAAACATATTAAGATTGAACTCAATTACTATGGAAGTAATTTAATTAGTTTGTCATGATAGCTTTCTGAGTCGTGTAAAGACCTTTTATAGATTAAAGTATTTCATCAGGTAAAACCGAAATTTTCAACGGGATAAAATAGAAGAAAGTGTTTCTCAATAACAAGAAGTGATTTTGTGAAAAATTCGTTTGAAAAACGATGTATCCAAATCAGGTGAAATAAATCCTTTATATAGGGATCGAATCATTGCAACGAAGCATGCGACCTTTCATGAAAATGTATGGTTGGTGACTGTTATAACCCTCTTAATGAACAAACGCATATTTTAAAATCTCTATTGAAAGTTATTTCCGGTTCAAAAGGGAAAAATATGAAAATGGACATTTGACTAGGAATATTATCAAAAATGGACATCCATATTTAGCCATGTTTCATGGACATTGGTCATGACAGACGGCTAAGCTAGCCGACTAAAATTTCCGTGCAAAAATTTCATTTTTTAGAGTACGAACCAATAATATGGCGACACGTGGCATCTTAGCCGTCTGCCGTCTAAATAAACTGTTTTAGACGTCTAATGCATTCAGACGGCTTAGCCTCCGAAAACATTTTTTGAAAATTTTCGGAGGCTTAGCCTTCTTAATGCATTAGACAGCTAAAACAGTTTATTTAGATGGCTAAGTCTGTCACGTGTCACATGCTTATTGGCTCGTACTCTAACAAATGAAATATTGACATGAAATTTTATCCGGCTAGATTAGCCGTCTGTTATGACTAATGTCCATGAAACAATAGGCTAAATATAAATGTCTATTTTTAAGTATTTTCTTTATCAAATATTCATTTTCGTATTTTCCCTTAAAATTAACCATTATTGAAAGTTAATTCCAGTTGACATTTTAGTTTTACGTTTGTGGGTCCAAATAATGGTTGACTGACCAAGTCATGGTTCAAATATATCGGCTCATTACAACTGTACATGTACAATCGCCCATGCATCACGTACAAACATCTCTCTGATTACTGGTGGCCAAATCTTTACCATTGTTGGTGGGGGATAATTCCCAAAATTAACATTTTAGTAATCTCTCTTTTTCAAAATAAAAATTAAATTTTCAGCTTCTAAAAAATAAACAAGTAGAAATCGTCGAATTATTCACTAAATCCGGTGAAATCATCGACTTACGTGTATGTGTATTTTTTCCATTTTCGTCGGATTATTTTGAAATTAGAATGAAAACGCCGGATTATTTTGAAATTATAACGAAAACGCCGGAATATTTTGAAATTAGAATGAAAACGCCAGATTATTCTAAAATCAAAGCGAAACACCGGATTATTTTGAAATTATAACGAAAACACCGGATTAGTTTAAAATTAGAATGAAACGCCGTTTTTTTTAAATTAGAACGAAACGCCGGATTATTTTAAAGTTAGAACGAAAACGTCTGACTATTTTAAAATTAAAACGAAAAAAATACACGTGTAATTTTTTTGATGAACACACGTAAGTCGACGTTTTCATCGGATTTAATGATTAATCCGACGTTTTTAACATGTTTATTTTATAAAATATGAAAATCCAATGTTTATTTAAAAAAAACTATCAGTAAAATATTTAGTTTAAGAATTTTCCTTTGTTGGTGGGGAGATAGGTCAGAAAATCTAGTAATTTCACCATATATTCTTGTAGTTTTTTAGATAGAAAGTCAAATATGAATATGGCTATATATATTCAACCGAAGATATCCAATTTCTAAACACCAATTGAAAACATGGCCTTTTCCCACCATTATCTCCTTATCTTTGCCCTATGCATTCTCTACGTAGAATCAGCAGACCCTTCTGCACAACTTTGCAACGAAAACTCAAACACAACCACCCTTGAAATAACCAAAAACATAGATTCACTTCTAACCAAACTGGTCCAAGCCACCTCCCAATCAGGCTATAGTGCGACTTCATTCGGCACAGGCCAAACCCAAGTCTTTGGGCTAGCCCAATGCCGAGGAGACGTGCCAAGCGAAGACTGCTCAACTTGCATCCAAACGGCCGCAAAAGAAATCAAAACAATTTGTCCAAACCGAGTTGATGCTAGGTTGTGGTATGAGTATTGTTTCATAAGGTATAACACCAAAAACTTCTTTGGTCAACTTGACACGGGGTACGGGGTGATTTACTCTAATGTTGAAAATGTGACGGACCTAGAAACTTTTAATCGCGCGCTTGGGGCGCTCATGTACCAGATTAATACAATAGCGGTTGGGCCGTCTAGCAAAGGGATTGGCAAAGGGGAGACTAAGTTGTCGGATTTTGAGACACTTTATGCATTGTCTCAGTGTACAAGAGATTTGTCACCGTTTTCATGCAGACAGTGTTTAGAGATTGCTAACGGGGAGACCTTTTGTGACAACAAGAAAGGGTGTAGAGTTATATATAGTAGTTGTTATGTTAGATATGAATTGTATCCATTTTTCTTTCCGATTGATGATCAGAAGTTGGCCCTTGAAAGCTCTTCGAAGATACGGATTCGAATACTTAAAAAACCATAAGTTTTTGGTAACGGATTCGAATAATTAGTCCTCGTTTGAGGATGTTATCAATAAATTTCTGTTGTTGTTTATGTGAAAGATCTAATGCTATTTTCATTTGATCCGGTTTTTCATTTTGGTTTTGACAACACATGGTTTATTGCAAATGTTGTTATATGTTATTGATAACATGGTTTAATTATTGCAAACATTGTGTAGGAAAAGGACCACAAGAAAATCACATATATATATATATATATATATATATATATATATATATATATATATATATGCAAAAACCATGAAAATCACCATCATCCAATCAGATGATTTATATATTATATATTAATTTTTTTTAATTTATTTCTAAGTGTATCAATGTAATATTACAAATACCAAAAAATTATTTAACGAAAAGGTTTGAGGTGTTGCAACCTGACAACAAACAAGTGAAATGTTTCGAGAAACATGGTGTTTGACGAAAACTCATCATGGTGGTCGACGAGTAAAGAAAGTTTGCCCGACATCTAAGAGTTAAAATAAAGTCTTGAAACTGTTACCCTAATTAAGCATGAACCAAATAACAGGTTCTGGTAGTCCATCTCAAGAGCCCAGACGATCGGATTGGGTTACACGACCAAACCCGAAGTATGTAGTGAACGTCGCAACCGTGGAACCAGCTGAAGAAGAACCGGAGAGTTACGAGCAAGCCAAAGATAAGCCCAAATGGATTAAGGCAATGAAAGAAGAATTTGATGCCATGATACGAAACGAAATTTGGGTTCTTTAACCAAAGACCAGCTGAGGTTAACGTGCAAATGAGCGTATTAAGGTAAAACGTAAAGCCGAGGGGTTAGTGGATAGATTTAAAGCCCGTCTCGTGGCACGAGGTTTTTCTCAACAATACAAAGTTGACGATACGAGGACACGTTTAGTCCACTAGCCAAGCTAGCAACAATTCTAGTTATCATTAATGGCTGCAAGTAAGCAATGAACCATGCACCAGATGGATGTAAGTAATGCATTCCTATACAGTGATCTTGATCATCGATGCATATGGAACAACCAAAAGGGTTCGAGAACAAAGAACATCCGGACTCGAAAGGCAAATTATGGCTTAATATAGTCCCCGAGAGCATGGTTTGGGAAAATGGGTGAATTCTTACAACATAACGATTTTGTGATGTCAAAGTGGTTATGGTTTTGATCTATGTGGATGATCTTATAATCAGCACAGATGGCGAAGAATGGATTGAGCAACTTAAGGAAAATCTATGTATCAGGTTCTACATGAAAGACCTTGGAGTGCTTAGTCATTTTCTTGGTCTTGAGGTGAAGTATGAAACCAAGGCTGTAATATTACATCAACATAAGTACTCTATAGAGCTATTACACATATTTGGTAAGATGGATTGTAAACCGGCTATAACTCCGAATGACACCCCAGTAAAGATTTGTGTCAACAAAATACATAAATATCAATATAAATAAAAAGGATATATACATGTTCAAATATTAAAGTATTTCAAAAATTGATATTCACTCTTTAATATTATAGACATAGTAATTATTTGATTCTAGTTTTCCACTACTAGAAAACATGCTCTTTAATATTATAGACATAGTAATCATTTGATTCTAGTTTTCCACTACTAGAAAACATGCATATTTTCAACAAAAGTTTCCGACAAGTTACCAACAAAAGAAATTTTCACAAATTTGCAACAAATTTCGGACAAAACAAAAAGAAAAAGTAACTATACGATTTCCTACAATTTTTCGACAAATTTATTAAATAAGTTAATTTATTTATTTACTATAATCGTCGGAAATTACCGACGAAAGGGTTTTGTCGCTAATTCGTCGGAAAAAACATTTCCTACGTGGTTTTTTTCCAACAAACATTTTTTTGTCCAAAACTTGTCGTTAACGACCAATTGCGACACATTTTCCACGAAATCTCGCTACTAAAAAAATGAAAAATTCGCGACAACAGTTTTGTGTGAAATTTGTCGGAATTAACCGTTAGCGACAAGTTTCTGACAAAAAGTGTTTGTTGGAAAAAACTTCGTAGGAAATGTATTTTCTGACAAAGTCCCTACTAATTTTCCGATGAATTAGCGACAAAAGTTTTTCGTAGGTAATTTTCGACGACATTCCGACGATTATATTAAATAAATAAGTTAACTTATTTAATAAATTTGTCGGAAAATTGTAGAAAATTTTATGGTTACTTTTTTGTTTTATCGGAAAGTTGTCGCAAACTTGGGGAAATTTCTTTTGTCGAAAACTTTTGTAGAAAATATACATATTTTCTAGTAGTGTTCTAGTATATCTCCGTGAAAAACATCGTAAACCCAACAAAAAAATGGGGACTACAATGAAATCTGTGAAAAACAGCAAAAAATCCAAGTTGGATCGAACTTCAGACTTAGGATATCTTAAATATTTTTTACAAATAAAATAAAATCTAACAACTTCTTTGTAATTAGATTTAAAAAAAAACTTGATCGATAACTTAGCCTGTCTCACACGATTAGCTATATATAAACAACCGAAACGATCCACTTTCTAAACACCCATTGAAAAATGGCCTTCTCCCACTATTATCTCCTTATCTTTGCCCTGTGCATTCTCTACGCAGAATCAGCTGACCCGATTGTACAATACTGCAACGAATTCACAAACACCACCACCCCCGAAATGACCAAAAACATCGACTCACTTCTAACCAAACTGGTCCAAAACACCCCCGAAACAGGCTTTAATCTGACCGATATCAAAACAGAGGGAACCACTCTCTTAGGCTTAGCCCAATGCCGAGGAGACGTGCCGAGCCAAAACTGCTCGACGTGCCTCCAAACAGCCGCGAAACAAATAAAAAAAATGTGTCCAAACCGCATTGACGCTAGGCTACGGTAGGAGTATTGCTACATAAGGTACGACACCACAGACTTCACTGATGATGACGATATGGATTTGATAGAGTTAAACCAAAATTGGAGAAGAAGAAACTAAAAGATGGAAGGAATTGAATTCATGATCTTTGCATATCCATTCCATAGCTAAACACCCATATAAATAGCAATATAAATTACATTGAACACCCCCTACTATCCTTAAATAAAACATTTCCCCTTTAACCTAATTGACTAAATAATAATAAAAATAATTAAAAATAAATCGTAACAATACTCCCCACTTAAAAACATTCTTGACCTCAAGAATCACAAATTAACGGAAAACAATTGCAACATCCATGGACACTTTGGGTCGACCCGTTCCACGGTGGACGCCATTCAGTTCGTCCAATGGCATTCGGGGTTGTGTCAATGAGACGCCACGGTGGATGCCATTCACGTCTATCGGTTGCATCGCCTATCGGTGTCGATTCTTTCTTTGCGGACACCGGTTTCAATAGGCTCAGAACCACTGATGGTGCGATTTTTGGAAATGGTACAGGTGTAATTGTTAGCAGTCGTTTTGGGTGCCGGTTTGGGGAGGTTGAAGGGGTTGCTCGCGTAGATTTTTGGGCAGTTTTTGGTGCAACCTTGATGGATGTTACGGGTTGTGGGACTATTTTAGGTGTAGGCGGAGCAGATTGGGGATCGGTTTTCTTGGCTAGATTTGGTGTAGACGACACGGGTAGTGTGGATGACGCGGCTGAAGCTTGTTTCTGCTTCGATCCGGTTGGATCCAATCCTAATGTCGCCATTATCTGTTCCTGTTGTTTTATCGCTTGATCCTGTTGTTTCATGATGGCGGCTAGGGTTGCCGGAGGTCAGAAATCACCTTGTCATGATCCTTGAGAGCCTTGTCTTCATCTTGATTACGGGTGTTCATCATGGTAGCGGTAGCGAATCCGATTAGGATCGCCTGGAGAAAGCTCTGATACCCTTGATAGGGTTAAACCAGAATTGGAGAAGAAGAAACTAAAAGATGGAAGGAATTGAATCCATAATCTTTGCATATCCATTCCATAGCTAAACACCCATATAAATAGCAATATAAATTACATTGAACACCCCCTACTATCCTTAAATAAAACATTTCCTTTTTAACCTAATTGACTAAATAATAATAAAAATAATTAAAAATAAATCGTAACAGGATTCAAGAGTGGTCTACTATAACGTCGAAGAGGTGACCAACCCGAAAACTTTTAAAAAGACGCTCTTGAAGTTCATTGATCCATTAAACAAAGTCGCGCTTGAGCCGGATAGCAAAGGGTTCGGAAAAGGAGAGGTTAAGTTGTCGGATTCGGTGACACTTTATGCGATGTTTCAGTGTACACGAGATCTGTCAAAATACTATTGTGAAGTGTGTTCAAGTGCTACGACGGAGGCGTTTCGGTATATTTGTGAGAACAAGAAAGGTTGTAGGGTTATACATAGTAATTGTTAGGGTAGATATGAATTGTACCCTTTTTTCTTTCCACACTGATAACAAGCTGTCGATTCGATGACAAATTAAACTACTAGTTTGATGTATTTATGTGAAAGATCGATCTAAATGGGTTCCTTACCATTTTGAGGATACTATTATAAAGTTACCTTCTATCTAGTGCAACTAAAGGGTTAAATTATTGGAAAATTTCAAAATTAAACATAACAGACTTTTCGACTTTCTAATACTAAACATCCCAAGTTCGCCGGAACATACCAAAAAGTCGACGAATTCGCTGAGATACGTGTCGATCATCTTAAATCTTACACGTATGACTTGTATTTGATTTATAATTGCTAGTTAGATTAGTAGATAACATGTGGGTTTATAATCTAATTAGGATTCCTTATTCTTCTCTAATTGCATTCATGTCTTTCTCTATATAACCAACCAAGTTATGGTTTTGTGGTTATGAGAGTTAATCTACTTTTGAGTTATTTTCTGGATTAATAAAACTTGGAGAGTTTATTCCAAATTGAGTATTCTTATTTCTGTTTAAGTCGACCGGGACTTGAATAAGAACCCTAAACTTAACATTTTAGTTTAACCATCAATACTCCCCTTTAAACAAAATGTAGTTTAAGTAAAATTTTCAACTTTCTTTATTTCTTAATCACAGTAATGTTGATTCATCATCCTCGTGTCGGATCAGCTTTGACTCCTCTTTCTCCCAGTTTGGACATTTATTCATGTAATGTACTTGTGTCCGAGTTTGTTACACTTGTGACACCTTTGTGGCTCTTGCCCTGTTGTATTCTCCCATCACCTCGATCTTTCCCAGACCTCGACCTCTTCCTTGGCCATGTCCTGTAGTATTCTCTCTTGTGTTGTATTTTTCCTTTTCTAAAGTATATACTTCCTTCTATTCCCTTTTGATAGAAAAACATTCAAAATAATGTTCTAATCTTTCCTACTTCCTCCTTTAATGAGTTTGGGGTTTCTAAATTGACACTTCTAATCATAATTTTATGCAGTAAGAGAAAACAGAATACATATCTCAATGTCGATTTCCTTATCTGATTGAGTAGTGTAAGACCACTGCTTCTGATTTCTCCTCAATCGATGTTTGGAACCCAAAACAATCAACTGTACTACTTTTCTTTGCAATACACTATTACCTTTCAATTGCTTCTGGTGATGTTTAGGATGAAATTAGAAAGAAATATTGATCGTAGCTACTAGGTTCTGCCTTTGATTTCAATTTCAGTACCGTCGCTTCCTCTTTTTTTTACTACCAATTGATCCTTTTGATTGAAGACCGGAATCTCTGATCGGTGAAGATAAACATGCGTATTAACAATAGGCTTTGATTGATTCCTTCTGATTGGATTCTTAGCCTTCAATTGATCATCAGATGATTGCAAGAAAACGACGGTCGCTTCTTCTTTTCTTTCCCTTGATCGATTAGTTAATCGCTCTGATACCAATGTTGGTAATCAAAGAATTAAATTAATAGAACAAGATGAATGATTTACACACAAACTAGAATTTTGATTGGCATATTTGTTCAACTTTTTACACACGAGGGTTTACAGGATACAAACCGGTGCCAAAAAACAATGGGTCGATTGGCAAACAACGGTTAGACCTAATGACTAATTTACAATATAACCCCTAATTATTACAATATGACACTTTCACTCTAAACATAGTTTACAACAATAACAATATTGCTAGCTACTTGGTGCAATAGTGTAGCTTTTGAAAGACGGTGACGTACTAGTTTGGGACCAATCTTATTCACCGGTCCACATTTTCCAACTATGTCAAGGATGACGTTTAGCTTGAAGGGCATGTTAAGAATATCAAACATAAAACAAATTATATAGTATTTGTATAGTTAGTTAATGTAGCAATGAAAAACAAAAGTTAATGTAGCAATGGGTAATTTAGTCATGCCTTATATATGTGAATCCAAACATTCTATAAAAGATAGAGAAACATACACGAAATTGCATATTTATTACCTTCTTGGTAGTTTAGATTATTCAAAGCTAGTGTAAATCACCTTCTCAATTTTGTTTTATCATATATCCTATTTATTTATTTACTTCCTATATTTAGTTTTATTGTCCCTCCCTCTTAGATCATTTTATCTCTTATGGTCCCTATTTGACCACAAATCGTTCATATTCCTTCTCTTATCATAAACCTCTTCGAATATATATGACTACCAATTCATGTGTTCTTCAAACCACAACAATGGCTTCCCCATCAAAACCCAACTTACTCTTCTTCTTAATTTGTGCAACACTTGTCTTCCAAGGTCATCTTCTATTCATGCTTCCTTTCCTTTTTTTCATTCTTTCTATCTACATACCTTATCCTCACCTATCAAATATAAGGTTGGGTTTAAAGCTACACAAAAGATTCGAATTCTACTTTCTTCTTGTAAAAGGAAGAAGCCCGTCAAATTTGTGTAGTCGTTGTTCTTGTTTACTTTAATCTTGACCATTAATTCTCAAGATTTAGACATGTTTAACTTCAATTTGATGCTAGATATGCTTCATTAAGTACATCTTCTTATTTGATAGAATGCACCAATATTGTTGCACTTTTAGGCTACTATATATATGTACAAGTACTTAAAGCATCTAAGTGAATGTAAATGTACAATTTCAGGGATTGCAGGATCCAGAACACTCTCTGTGCTTCCACAACAGAACTCTGCAACAGAAAAAGAGTTACACTTGCAGGTGAAGAAAGTACAATTCTTTCCAAAAGCATTATTGCATGTAAAATAGTTTCTTTACTAACTCATCAATGATTTTTTGAATAACTTAGCACACAAGCAACATAATGATGAGAAGATCGATGATTGGGTCAGTGAAGCCGACTTGCACGTACAATGAATGCAGGGGGTGCCGGTCCAGGTGCAGAGCCGAACAAGTTCCAGTTGAAGGAAATGACCCCATAAATAGTGCTTACCATTATAGATGTATTTGCCATAGGTAAGTTTTCTTTCTAAAAAGGGAAACTTGAATCGAATTCCTTGTTAAAAATATGGAGTTTGTAAATTTTGTTGGGATTTGAATGATGTGTATTATTCTGAGCCCTATGAGTTTTTGGGGTTTTGTGTTATCTTTCAGTTCTTGGAAAGAGGTCATAATGATTCTTTGCCTCCTGCTTTGTTTGTATTATGATTTGTAAATTTGCATAGATTCAACAGTCCCAAAAACAACCATTAGTTGTTTCAGGGTAGAATGTACATGTCAATACTTTATTTTTAACCGTGAAAACCATTACAAATGGGATCTATAAAACACAGCTTACCCTCGGCGGGTGGCCTTCAAGAGGTTAAAAGACAAAAAAACTAGTGGAAGCTGGATTTGTATCTGAAAACTCTCTACAAGAAAGTTTACTTGTCAATACTAAATCATTGTAGATTTAAGGAAAGAATCTATCTTCTTGAAACCTATGATTTGATGCATGTTCAAACTAGTAGAAGGCTTTTGAAACAACCACTCATAATGTCTTGTTTTTTAATAAAAACAAACCTGCATCCAGCCCCCTTTTTAGGGATGCTGAATTGAAATGTGGGTTTTTGTGTATAACAGTAAAATAAATTAATTTTTTTTGTTTTTAAGCATGGTAAAGCTTGATTTTTGTGTAAAAGTGGATGAAAAAGAATTCACTGCAAATTTGCACATGGAAAGTGGTCCCAATGAGTCACATGAGGTAACCTCTTTGAAATCTTCCATTTTGCAATAGACTACAATCTCGGGCATATATTCTTTACATGTTTTGACAAAAGATGGAGAATTGAAGATGATGAACGCGTTTCTATATCTAGATGTTGTTATAAATAATGAAAATCACACATAAAAGTTGAATCATGAATGTCCTATTTTTGTAGGGAGCAAACTATTATAATAATAATAATAATATATAAAATACAAGATGTCTGATAACAAATAGTGTTAGATATTAAGCATCTTCATAGTGTACACTACTAAAGAAATAAGTATCAAAAAAAAAAAATTAGTATCACTGACGGCCATGGAAAACCCAAAAACAATTTAAAATATTTTTAAAATTAACGCTATAATTCAAAGTGGCCTCGGTTTGGTGGATAGCATTACCGACAGTCTATCCGTCGATAATCCCTCGGTAATATTTGATTTGGTTTTCGATTAAATTTCCGCCAAGGCTTTTCAGACGATGGACAGTGTGGGCCCAATATTCCGTCGGTAATCTCGGATTGTATTTCCAATAATATTCCTACCGAGGCTTTTGTCAGAGTTTTCCCCATTACCAGCGAGATGTTTGTCGGTGATAAACTAATAATGTCTATAAAATGGGCAAAAAACCAACCCTTAATGGCTAAAAATGTTTGTTTGATTTGATCATTTTTTCCATCTCCCAGCCAAACCTCCTCAATTTATGCCCTCGAAGTTTATTTAGGAGGAAAGGGATTAAAATGTTGGAATTGGTGGACTCAAAATTAAAATACTACAAATTCTTTGTATGTTATATCACCGTTAATGCACGACAAGTCAACTTGGATAACACAGATGAAATGTTGTGGTGGCCTTTGAATCAAACCGAGTACCTCTTATAGTTGGCACACATAAACAATAACATAGTTTTTAAACTTTGAATAAACATTAAAATCTATCTATTAAATATTTAGAGTCAATTAAAACTTTAAATGTCTTGGTCAGCAGCAGCCATCCAACCATCCATTCCCTAGCTCTTACATCTTCATATTTGTTTCTTTCCTTTATCACATGATTTGCATACTAAAAAGTTAGCTAACGTCGATGAGTTCAAGTTTTTAAAACATTTAATAAGTAACTTTTCTTCCACATGTTATTCATATAAAACTTATCTTATGAAAAACATACATTATACTACTAAGTAAATATAATACAATACAACATGTAAATTTATACTTAGTCTTTTCTATACTAAAAAGTTAGCTAACATCGGTTAGACAATAGCCACACTTAAAATTCCAAAATTTCATGTAGCTATAAATAACCATTAGCCACATCATAATCACTTTGTTTTTCTTTTTTGTGACGAAATGATAGCAAACATCATGGGAAAAAAAATATGTGCGACCAAAGGTAAGACAATTGCAACACTTAAAATTGCAAAATTCATGTGACTATAAATTAACCATTAGTCACAACATAGTCACTTTGTTTTTTGTTTATGTAACGGAATGATACCAAACGTTATGGGAAAACACAATTATGTGTAATCAATGCACGCTTATTCAGCTCTCTATTATCAATGCACATCCTCATGGCACCATCTTTCTTCTTCACAAACAACACCGAAGCACCCCAAGGCTAAATGCTCGATCTAATAAAGCCTTCATCTAGAAACTCTTCCAAATTCGTCATCAACTCTTTCATTACCAACGGCGCTAGTCTGTATGGTGCTTTGACCACTAGCTGGGCACCTCGCATCAGTCGGTAGTCAAGGCAAGTCCTTTGGTAACACCTACAGATAGTTGCACACCACAGGTACGTCTTTCAGTTCTGTTCTTTTCACATCGTTGTCAATCACATATACAAGGTAGGTCTCAAAACTCTTCCAAATTCGTCATCAGCTCTTTTATCTCCAACGGCGCTAGTCTGTATGGTGCTTTGGCCACTGGTTGAGCACCTCGCATCAAGTCAATCCGGAATTCCGTCTCCCAATCAGTCGATAGTCAAGGCAAGTCCTTTGGGAACACCTACGAATAGTTGCACACCGCGGGTTCAGTTATGTTCTCTCATCTGTGCCTCATATATATTTCCGCTTTGATCGTTGAAATTACGTTCATCATCGAGATGTCACGATCCCCGTAAACCACGACTTCACCACAAACGTTCAAATTTAAAGTAATATTAAGTGATGATTCTAACTAGGTCATATTTATTCTTGTCTCGTCAACTTTCTATCTTGTCGGGTTTTATCTCATTTGGTTCCTTGCAATGTGGTTAAGTAAAATGTTTAGTCAATGGATAAGAATAGTAATAAGATAGAAACTGAGTAAGCAAAACAAGTGCAAACAATTCTAACAATACAAGACACGACTCAAAGAGGCTAACTAAGCAAAAGAATAAATTTGTCGTACGGAAATACCCATCAAGCTCATAAATTTCAAATCGTGCAATAAACAGTGAAGAACCAAATAAACCGAAATATGTATGATGGGGTGTGGACCACACACAACACAACCATCTTTCAAAACAAAACAAAACAAGTTTCCGGGGACCAATTCATATATATACCTCTTATCACAATTCATTATAGCCAAGTGATGCTCTAAAGACATAAATAGGAGAGACGTCGTGGACTAGTCGCACCACCACACATATGGTGTCATACCATTGATAATATGGTGGTGTGCCTATAATGGCATAGGGTATACCCCCGTGAAAGTCCATGTGAAGGGAGTGGCACACCACCCCCTCGGTGGTGTGAGGGGAGATTCGGGCGTGAGCCCCACGTCACACATTTGCCTCATTTGAGTGTTTAGAAAGCCATTCACACTCATGAGTATACCCCTCCGATGCCCTAAGTGAATAGCGTGAATATTGAAGTCAAACCGACATGTAAGTCATAGTTAAATATGTCCCAATAAAATCCACATAAATAAGTCCAAAATACATATCATAATAATTAAGAAGGAAGAGAAATGAGGATGTAAAATTGCTTTGATCTAAATGAGCACCTAGCTTCTATGAATTGAAAAAGAATAAAGTAATAAAATAACAGAAAGACGTGATGTCTAAATCTAATTAACTCACCAAGTTTACACACATAATTTTTAAAACAATTGAAAAAAGAAAACACTAATAATTGGTAAAGGAAGGTACCTTGCAAGCAAAAGGACCACATATATAGGAAGGAGACGTTGCTGCTGATCTAGCCAACCATATAATGAATCATGCGCTGCACGGGAGCATGCTGCTTATGCCAAACTACATCATTATATTTTCTTTCATATTCAAAAAGAATTTCGGGATTGATTATTTCAAGTACAGTCCTTAAACAAACAAAAATAACTTTTTTTTAACACGAAAACAGTGGGACTTGATTTTTAAACCTTAGGTGCTTCTAGAGGTTTTGCCTCTGCCATTGAGCCACCAACCCTAGTGGTCCAATCATGCATAATGCTACATGGGATGAAAGTGGAGTAATTGGAAAAAACTATCTTTTCTCCTAGATATTTCGACATGTTCATGGGTGGCTCTATGTTGTGGATTTTTAGGCTTGTGTCTAGGGCCCCCGATTTAAAAAAATATAAAATATTTTATCATGGGTGAGAGAATATTGGGTCGGTTTCATTTTATCATATTTCTTCAAGATGCGTGTAAGTTAATATTCATTTAAATTATTAGTGACCATAATAGAATTTTCAGAAAGTAACGAAAAAACAAATTAGTGACCAGTCATTTCCTTGAACATGTTTCGATGGTTGTAAAACTCTAACGGCTAACATTATATGATGATCCGGGCTTGTGGTTTAGGCTTATCTCTGCTCCCTTTGTATCTTAAAATTGAAATGGGCCTTCCATATGAGTATCTACTGGGTCAACCCAAATACATATCTTTCGCAAGATCTTGGGCACAAGTTGATGGAGCCATCACCAACTGGGTTCATCGATTCGGTTTTCGGTTATTTTGGTTTGGGATTTTATTTGGACAAAACCGAATCGAAAACTCGTTTTTTGACCAAATAATTTTTTTAATTATCTTTACCTTTTTTATTTTCTTTTTATATTATTTGTTGTTGGGCTGTGTTGGGCTAAAAGTACAATTCGATTGGGCTAAATGTCAAACTCAAATAACCGTTGTTGGGTATTCAGTGTATTTCGGTTCAACCAAATTCATAACTTTTTAAACCGAAAACCGAACTTGTAATTCATTTCGGTTAGACTCAGTTTTAGTTTAGGATTAATCGGTTTCTAACTGAATAATGAACCCCTAACACAGTGTGTGTGTGTATAATAAACTAGCTTACAATCCGTGTACTAGAGGTGCACAAAAGGCGGTTTTTGAACCGAACCGGTTTCGAACCGGCCCGAACCGGTTTGGTCAACGCAAACACTAAACCGGTTTTGACCCAAACCGGTTCGGGTTAAACCGGTTTTGCAAGTATAAAATGTCGAACCTATTGAACCGGTTCAGGTCGGTTCTGGACCGGTTCGGGTTGGTGAACCGGTTTAAACCGGTTTTTTTTATAAAAAAAAATTTTTAAAATAAATTAAAAAATATTACAACATTACAATACGAGAAAAAGAAAAACATATAGTTCAACGTTTATTCATATTGTAGGGGTTCGGAAATCACAAAACATTACAATATTAAACATTACAATACGAGAAAAAAAAATATATATTTTTATTTTTTGGAGTTTTTTTGTTTAATATTAGCCGTCATTCTCGGAGTTACTAGTGGATCCTCGTAGTCTATCATCTTCGGCGAGTTCTTCATTTGTAAGTGGGCTCGCCAATCCTTGGTTAACCTCAGATTCGTGTATGAGTTCTTCAACTTCAATTTCTTCTTCAAGCGAAGCCCTATCTTGTCTCCTATCAACCGCATCCAAATGGTCTTTCAAGCAAATGCACATTTCCATTGCCGCGGGAGTGAGTCTAGTTCTTCGAATAGATAAAACCCTGCCACTAAGAGAAAAAACGGATTCCGAAGCTACCGTGGAAGCTTGGACGGTTAGTAAATCACGGGCCATGGCGGAAAGGACCGGAAAAGTAGATTCGTTTCCTTTCCACCAAGCCAAAATATCAAAGTCCTCAAAAACATCCGGACTCATAAATGATAAAAAGTTTGTTCCCGTATACCTTCCGAGTTCGCTACTCGGGATGGACCCTCTAGCCCGTTTAGTAAATTCATTTCTCATTTCGTTATACAAATTTAAGTTCACATTCCTCGAGCTGCTACTTGATGCGCCCGCGCCCATCGTATCATGTGGGGTTTGTGTTGTACCATATTTATGTAAATAAATATCAAACAAATCTTGCAAACATTTGTTAAAATAAGTTTTTGTTACGGTTGAAAAATGAATATCTTCGGAATTCAAATCCAAATCGTAAGTTATTTTATCAATCAAGGTTTCAACACCGTAAACATTAATTGTAGGGTTTAATGCGGCGGCACAAGTTATAACCGGAGGCATTTCTTTAAAATATTTAACAAATTTTTCTTTCATCGGTTTTATCATTGTCGTAAAAAGAGTATTTTTATTTTCAAGTTCGGCTAATTTGTTACACATTAGAAATATTTGTTTAAGAGCCAAGGGACTTGTGGGGTAATAAACCCCGGATAAAAAAGTAGTGGCGGTTTTAAAAACTTCGAGCAATTCGGTTAAATTTTCAAGAATGTCCCAACTCGTAGACGGAAAACTTTGAATTTTACGACGCGGTTTTGAGGAAAGCATATCATGAAAAATTGATAAAGTATCTTTTTGACGTATAGCACTATGAAACATTTTATAAGTTGAATTCCATCTTGTTGGGAGGTCCCAATTGGGACCTAAGCAAATCAAACCCGTATCGTTACATAATCTAATATATTCATGGTATCTTTTTTTACTACTACTAAAAACGTCTTTAAGCATGACTCGAAATGCATTACTTATTTCAATAACGGGTTCAACCCCAAGCCCGTCTTGCACGGCTAAGTTGATGATGTGTGCAATACATCGATTATGGAAAAAAGCGCCGTTGCAAATCGGATTATATTTTAATATTAATTTTTGAACCGCATTTGTATTATTTGAGGCATTATCAAAAGATATTGAAAATAATTTATTTTGTAATTTAAAATCGGTTATCACATCATCTAAAATGTGAAATAAATTTTGACCCGTGTGCGGATATTCAAACATATCAAACGCGATTGTACGTTTCATCATTTGCCACGTATTGGGATCAACCCAATGAGCGGTAACGCAAATATATGAGTCGGGAATACCATGTGGAGCCGACCAAACGTCGGTGGTTAAGTTCACACCGGTTTCCAATTTTTCAAAACCTAAAATTAATTCTTTTTTTGCTTTTTTCCACATTTTTAGACAATCACGTCTAAGAGTACTACGACTTACTTGATGATAACGTGGTTGAAGGGCTTCTTGAATCATCCTCGTCGTGAGCGGGTTGTCGAAATGGTTGAACGGCAAACCTCTTTGAATAACTAATTTCGCCATTCTATCTCGAACAATATTTGGATCGAAGTTCCAAATTCCACCCTCGCTTGTCATAGATGCTTGACCCTCACCTGGAATATTCTTCAAACTCTGACACGATTTTTCCAGATGAGTTTTTAGAGTAGAATTTGATTCCTTTTTAAAAAAACCACCACATTTTTTGCAACGAGCACGTTCCAACCCGTTAGACAACTCACATAGATCGTAGTTTGACCAAATTGCGGGGTTCCTCGTTGTTGGTATTATTTTCACAACGCTAACTTCGTTAGAGGAAACACCATAACTTGAAGAACCTGCCATTGCGTTTTTTGAAATTTTTTGAGCGTTTTTTGAGCGTTTGAGAAGTGTGATTTAACCAAAACACCCACTACCTATTTATAATGTGTTTGGGGGTTAAAATGGGTCAAAAAACGGTCAAAAAACGGTCAAAAATTGGTCCCAACGGCTATATAGCCGTTTCCAACGGCTAGTTTTTTTTTTACCGTTAAACCGGTTCAAACCGGTTTACCAAACCGGTTTCTCAAACCGGTTCACAAAAAACCGGTTGTAAACCGCTCGTCGCACAAATAGGTTAAACCAGTTGTAAACTGGCGGTTCGTATCGGTTTGAAACCGGTTCACACAAAACCGGTTATGGGGCGGTTCGGGTTCCGGTTCGGAACCGGTTTGGATTTCCAAACCGGTTTTTTTGTGCACCTCTACCGTGTACTACACACGGGGTGAAAACTATCAATACATAAAATTCTTAAATATTTATGTATATATTTTAGTATTTTACAGGTGTAAAAATGTATTATATATACTAAGGATAAAAAATAAAATTCAAAATATGTAAAAAATATATATAATTGAGTTTTGAAAATAATTTAATTACTATTTAATCTAATTTGACTTTTATTACTATTTGATTGAAAAATAAAAGTTACTAAATTAGATTTCAATGTTGCTTATAATAAGGGGTGATTTAAAATAAAGTTTTGTTAGTATAATTAATATTTTATGTAAAAATATATTATTATTAAAAAATAGATATGTATTTAATAAAAGAGAGAGAGACGGGATTCAATGTTGCTTATAATAAGGGGTGATTTAAAATAAAAGTGTTTTGTTAGTATAATTAATATTTTATGTAAAAATATATTATTATTAAAAGTAGATGTGTATTTAATAACATAGAGAGAGAGACGGGAAAAAATGATAAGAATGAATATGGAGACGACATATGACATAAAAAAACTTTTATTTATTATATAATATAGATAGATATACATATGTATGTACCTAATAAATAAATAAATAAATAAATAAATAAATGGTTACACCACATGTCACAATTATGTGAACCTAAAATTCTTCTTCTTACTTATTTTTGGAAGAGTATAATAGTAATTGTAAGTGTATTTTTATTTATATATATTAATAACAACTCCACTATTTTAAGAAATATAAGTTTTTATATTCAAAAGAGATCTTGAATTCAAAAGTTTCATATATCTAATCGATTTGCGAATTTTTTTTTATTCTGGAACTCAGATTTACATGTCTAACGGGTGGTGAAATTTTCTTTGTGAGATCACACTAGATTTTTTTTATTGAATGCACCAAGTTTATATATTCTAAAAGATTTAAATAGGAAGAGGTTTTATTGTACAAAGTCTGAGAATTTTAAGTTTTTAATCTTTTTCTTTTTAAGGCAAAGCGAATTTATTTAAAACGGGGCTAGCAAAGTACTAAAACCCCAAGCAAAGAACATACAAAGTGAAATAGAAAATCATACAAAGTAGCATCAAACAAACTACACCGACATGAAGCTAACCCGTGCCAAAAGGGCACCGTAAGGACCATTCCGGAGCTCTCTCTTTCATCCTATTCTTCACCTAAAGCGAACTTATAACCTTGATATCCATAATCACCTTAGAAGAGGAGGCAACCATTCCACTGAAAATAACCTCATTACGATGTTTCCAAATACATCAACAAGAAACAAGAATGATAGAGTGCAACATCTTCCTCTTATTGGAATCAACTAGTATCGTTTTATGCAACTCCATCAAGTCCTTATAGGAGAAAGCATACACCAGAGGAATTTTACACCACGCACTCACTTGAGTCCAAATGAGATTCACAAAGGGACAAGAGATGAAAAGATGACTTATACTTTCACACAAGTTACCACAAAGACAACAAGTAATGGAAAAGATGGGTAATTTTCTTACCGAGAGAGGCATTAGGGTAGGAAGTCGATCCATTTCCGCCCCTCCAATTAAGAATGTTTACTTTCCTTGGAACCCAACTATTCCACGGGAACTTGTAGAACCTATCATTTTCATTATCCGACATAGACAGTTCTTTTATGTATTTTACCAAGAAGTGCGTACTCCGACCCATGACAACCTCAAAACCAACGATCAGGGAGGGAGAGAAAACTTATAAGTCTTGAGAGTCTCGTTGCGCAGCGAAAATACACGGATCTGTTCTATGATTTGTGTGGGAACCAAGAAAACGAGACAGAGAAACAAGAACAAAGACGAAAGATAATGAAACGATACGTAATCCATAACATAGAAATCATCCCGTATTACAGACGACATACCGAAGGAGCACACATCTCTCATCTAAGCTCACAGTCGAGGGACGGGAGAGTCCGTCCCGCCCGGACACCTTTCAACCTAGTTTCTGAAGTTCCCACTATAAATGAAGACAGGTCTTCTATTTATAGGGGCAGGAACACTATCTGCGTACTTGGTTAAGTACGCAGGCCATTGGTCATGTACGCAAGGCAGTACGCAGGACCAATCTGGTGTGCATGCTAAGTACTCAGAAACACTCTCCTGCGTACTAGCCTCGTACACCGATACATAGAATTTTATCTATAGTTACACAAATATGCTTCTACAAAACTACCTCGTACACTCTCCTGCGTACTAGCCTCGTACACCGGGCGGGACTCTCCTGCGTACTAGCCTCGTACACCGATACATAGAATTTTATCTATAGCTCATGTATCCGAAATCACTGTATTATTAGAATAAGAATACCATGTATTTTAGAAAGAAACAAAAATCAATGTATTCATAAATTATATATTCAAATGAAGATGGTTTATACAACCACTAGTTTAAGCTAGTGGCAAAGGTGTATATCAGGAACTCACTAAAATGGTGAATTTATAGGTTCAAGTCTCACATGTGATAAAAATAAAAAAAGGGGGACCAGGTTGGGTTTCCTCATGAGCGGGTGAGCCAGTGGCCCGTCAATGATCAAAATTGCCGTCCAAAAAAATGAAGATGGTTTATAGAAACATAACCTGGCCGGCTAGACACCTTAGTTCCCAATTTGACCGGCTGGTCCAGTCAAGAAAATATTGAATCATTGGCTAAAAAGATGATTTGGCTATTTGTCTTTTGTATATTAAAGAATAAAAGAGTAATTAATTTTCTTCCGATACTTTTAAACTAATAATTAGCTACGAAATACGAATCCAAAATACTTAAAAAAGAAAAAAAAAATAGCCAACCGGTCTGACCACCGGATTTCCGGTCTGACTGGTACGACCATCGGGTCGTTGCAGGACCGTTTCAACACGCCTAATCGGACCGATCAAGCCACTGGTTCCCGGTCCGAGTTTCAAAACACTACCAAGCTCTTACATTTATATAATATTTTATATATCATACCGTGTTTTGTTTAGTTTATTAAAAAGAGAGAAAATAAGATTATTATACATGAAAAGGTTGCAGGGACAACAAAAATAAAGTTCTTCATATGGCAAAATAAGGAAAAAACTTCAAGAAAAGAATAGATGATACTTTCACTAGCCAACTGTTCAAATGACACGTCCACTCAATCACTCTCGTTTGTCAAATTGGAGTGTTCTTTAGATTAAGATATAGTGTTTGACACATCACATTGGTCGGAGTTGGGACACTCTCCTAAATAAGTCTAAGACACGATGAAATAAGTGAATCTTGATCATAAACGAGACGAAAAGTATGTAGGACACCGCACGGGTGCTTGTCAAGAGAAATATGTGGCAATATGCTTGCTTATAGCCTTATCCACTTCAACTTAGTATTTAGTTCATTGGTAGTCTATAAGAAAGGTTTTTCACAACAAAGACTTAAGTATTTCTTTTACGCCATAGAAAGCGATTTTATTGTTGTTTAGGATTTCATTCGTATATGTTAGGAGGACAAAAAGGTGTGTCATCGGGTTAGGTAAGTGCACCTACAAAATGTTAAGAATTCCTTTGAGATTTAGTTTATAAAGGTGCCTTTGAGATATTGTTTCCTTAGTAATAAGCAACAACTGCGTACACTAAAGGGTGTGAGGCACCCTCACGCGCCCACGTTACCATGGGCGTAATGTGATTTTTTAATGAAACACACGTGTATCACCTTAAGCCGCTTGAGAGCCGTTTTTTTTTATATTTTTGAAGGTTGGTCTAACGTCGGCAACAGTAACTTGCTACTAACTGCTAGTAGTAAATGATCGGTTGTTGTTGATGGGCGGCAGCACCCGATTGTTGTTGACGGCTAGGGGGTCAATTACTGTCGATATATCTGTTACTAGTGATAGAGTTCCTACGATGGTCAGCAGTTATTGTTGACGAGTTATTTTGATGGTTCTTACCTATGGACAACAACAGGAACTTGTTAATGCGAGTTACTATTGATGGGTTTTTACCGAATGCGAGTGGTTACCACTGATGGTTTTTTACCAAATGCGTGTGGTTACTACTGACGGGTTTTTAATGAATGTGCGTGGTTACCACTGATGGTTTTTTACCAAATGCGTGTGGTTACTACTGATGGGTTTTTACCGAATGCGAGTGGTTACCACTGATGGTTTTTTACCAAATGTGTGTGGTTACTACTATGGGTTTTTACTGAATGTGCGTGGTTACTCCTGATGGACAGCAACATGGTTGTTGTTGCTCAGTTGTCCCACAGTTACTATTGATGAAAGGTAGTGGAAATAGAATTGTCTAACAACTTCAGTGAATCTATAAGTGATCACTAAACGAATTAAATTACCATTAAAATTGTTTAGTACAAGCTAATTCCTATGTTTATTTTAGTTAAATGTTTGAGAAGTTATTGTTTTGATTTGAGTATAAGGATGGAGGGGTGGAACCGGTGATGGAGGGGTGGAACCGGTGATGGAGCAGGGAATTTTTTCTTATGGGGTCGCTTTTTTTCAATGCTCAAATTTCTAAGTAACTAACATAATATTTATTTGGGCCGGTACGGTACGGTACGGTTCGGGTGATCAGGTCGGGTCGGTCATATAATAAGATACGATACACTAAGGGTGAAGGGGCACCTTACCCATTTACTCACCAAAACTATCCAATAGAATTCTGCCACCTCAAAACTACTCGTTTTACTCATTTACTCAGATTTCATTGGAAACACCATACTCATTTTACTCACCAACATTTTTTTAGAAAAAATAAACATTTTAATAAAAAAAAAACATACTTTTTTATTAATTAAAAGTACATAAGATAACTAAAAATGTTTATTTTGTTAAAAAGGTTACAAATTTAAAAAAAATAAAAAAAAAATGCATAAGAATGATAGAATTAGATGAAGACATTTTGTTTAAAAAAAATTAGAGTTTTACAAAAATATATGGGTGGAAAAGAGTTATTTGTTTTAAAGAGTAAAGTGAGATATATATATATATATATATATATATATATATATATATATATATATATATATATATAAATGAGAGATATATAAATAATTAATTTTTTTTTAAATCACCCAACCCCCACCCACCAACGTCTCTCCTATCCAAGTAAAATTACTAGCTCAAACAACCCGGCTCCAACTACTCGGCCTACTCAAGTTAAAGGGGGCGGTGTTCCCCCATCAACCCCGCCTACTCGGCCAACTCAATCCTCACCCAAGTTGGGTGCCCCTTTCATCCTAATAAATAATATCTAAATTTCAAGTTTGGAATAAAAAATAAAAACTTACCTTGTTACTGCATAATTGTTGTTTGTAGGTTCAATTTCGTTATTGGAATGATTAATTTCGCTCTTTGGTTGTGATTGTCAATTGAACCCAATTAAAACTCGCAAGTTTTTGGAAAGGCTCTTGAACACATGGAAAACACTAAAATTTCGAGCAACAAAAGACATACTCGTGTCATGTGAATTTCAATGCATGTGATCATCTTCGATGGTACAACTATTGCTTCGTGATGTTGTACCCTAAGACACGTGCTCTATGTTTTAAACGAACTATGTCTCAACGATTCTGATCTTCATATTTGATTTATTTCTATTGTGAGTTTCTTTGAAAACATTGAAATATAATAAAGGTTGTTTAGCATATAATCGTGTATCCTACCATAAAAGCTGGCCAGTGTGGGAAACAGAAACTGTCAAAATTGGCTGCATGCGCACCCAATTTCAAATGTCTCTGATTTTGACCACCTTCTAACTTCCCCTTTTTCTCCCTGTCGATTATCAGTTTTTCACTCAACTTATTTTCTCCTTCTCTTTTTTCACACTTAATCTCATTCTTTTACAGTGGTATGATAACTTTACAAGCAAAAATCTTTTGATAGAAAGATTGACACATAATTTTTACATGTCATAAAAAACTCTCTAAAAAAAATACTTCCCTTTTGCTACTTAATATGGCAGGTATTGAAATTTGCCAAATACAGGATAAAAGTTTTTAGTTTTTCATCTAAATGTTTTCCTCTGTTAAAAGTCACGTTGTTCTAAAAAGTTTCGTTTTCTTCTCGGCTAATAAAAATTCAAAAGCATTTGACTCGTGTTTTTCTTAAAAAAACTACGTTGTAGGTACAGATTCAGGTGATTTTCGACCGTTGACGAAACAAGAACGTTTTTTTCTAAACGTTTTTCTCCATTAAAATACACGTTCCGCATGATTCATGAATTCAAAGCATCCAACTCATGTTTTACTTCAAAAAATCTACTTTGTCGGTAGCAAATTCGGGTGATTTTAGACCAGTGACGAAACTAGAACGTTTCTATAAACGTTTTTTCCGCTTGATTCATGATTCTACCAGTAATTAACTAAAACCTTATAATTTTTTTTTTCACATCATAAAATAAAACTCTTGTTTACCTCTATAAAAATACTTCTCTTTTAGTACTAAAAAATAGCCGGTATTGAAATTTATAACATATAGGAAACAACTTAACGTATTTCATGTATAAACGTTTTCCTAATTAAAATACATGTTTTTATAAAAAAAAATACGTATTCTTCTCAGGCCAAAACAATTCAAAGAGTCCAACTCGCAAATTTGAATCATTGAAGGGTCAACAAACCCTTTTAATACAAAGAAAAAGACGGACTTTTTTTATATTATCATTAAAAAAACTCAAATTTGCATCATAATAGATAGCAAATTCCGCTGATTTTCGACAGTCGAAGGGTCAATGAACCCTCTTTCTTAATCCCGTCATTGATGCCAACTGTCTTTTTCTTTGTATTGTCACAGGCATATTTTAAAAACTTATATTTAACAAGATAATTAAACATAAAAGATTTAACAAATCAGAAAAGATAACCTTACTAATCCCATAAATACTACAATAACAAATAATTACAAAGAAGTGAGAAAATCGAACTTCAAAAGAAAGATTCCCAATAAAAGATAGCAAAACCAACAACAAGTCTTTTTGGGAAACAGCTTTAATAACATCAACATCAACATCACTCTTACAACAATATGAATTAACCGATGTCATGTCAATAATGTCATGGGTTTTATGGGCCTGGGTCACAGGCCCATTTACACAAACAAAAACAGTAGGCTGCTATCATATCACTTAACTATTTCTAATAGTCTCTTGCATAATATGTACCTTCGTCTCTTCACATCACACAAGTTGGCTGCATGCAGCTTGAAAATAATCCCCATTTCTTCTACATTCACAAAAAACACCTTAAACAACAAACACCAATACCATTCTATTTTGACTTTTCTTTTGTCAACTTACAGTAAAGTTCAATTTTTGGATTTTTTTTAAACATGGTTATTTGTTTAATAAAACATGGGTACTTTATAATAAAATAATAATTGAAAAATAACATCCCATTACAAAAATGTGTAATTACGTGCCTAAAATTGCGGGGATATGATACAAATGTGTCAGCGGACTCGTGATGTGTGATCATTTGATTTAACAACCCCATAACATTTATGGAGACTGCATGTCACACATACCGTCCGTCACTCACGTGTGAGAGAGAAGACTCATATCATTAGCCTTGTTTTAACATTAAATAAACAATTTTTTTTATTTTTTATAAGTTTTAAACCGACAATTTTTTTTTAATTTTGTGACTTCCCCCTCTTATTGTTTATAAGTTTTAAACCGATAGGTCCAACCCTCAAGTTTCGACTCCTAACAAATTTTTAGGTAAAAAAATTTAGTGACAATATTTTTATTTCTTGACAGATATTTAATAAAAAAAAGTTGGATGACTTTTTCCCTATTTGCTTAATTTGAGCGAGCCAATGAGCTAACTCACTTAAATTTAAACTTAGCTTGAATTTATACAAGTAAGCTCAGCTTGAAAATTATACAATTTGATTTTAAACGTTCGTTTTTTAAGTTATTTTCAAATAGAATTTATACGAGTGGCTCGGGTTGAAAGTTATACAATTCGATTTTAAAAGGACGTTTTTTAAGTTATTTGTATGTAAGTTGTATAAGATGAGATTTGAGTTCTAACTCGGCTCGAGTCAACTCGTGACTCGATGAGCAACTCACATATTTATAAAATTTGAATGATTTATATTTTTTTTAATTTTTTTTACGTCTGATAGGAAGAATAAAAAAACAATATCTTTTGTACATATGAGTAAAAATAACATTGGATTTTACGAAATTACCCTTCTAGGCTTGGAACGGAGGAGCACCGGCGAGATCCTGTATAGATCTTCGTCTACGGCCTTGGTTTTAACGTGCCTTCTTGGTTGTGGCGGGGTTGCTACACTGACAGGACTAGGTGGCTCCTTTGCGTCACAGTCGTAATTGCAGTCGTATTCATAGTCACATACCACCCATGTGTCTTTTTTCTCTTCTTTCACATGCGGGTACCCAGCTTTCCGCTGTTGTACCATAAAGTACAAGTCAAACTTTACCATTCAAAAAAAGTAAAAACCAACACTTTTTCCAAGTTTATGTACAATCTTTAATGCACAGTTTACTAACAAACTAAGCAAAATTAAACCATGAATTAATTACACAAATAATATCTATAATTTTTGGAAACTAACTGGTACGGTTTCTAAGAGTTTAGACCAACATGTTTGAGGTGTATGTTTTCACTTTTTAATAAGTTTGGGTACTTTTTGTTAACTTTTCTATTAATTTGTGATAAAATGATCAAAATACCTTTTTACTTTGAAACCTTAGTACACAAACATTCTAATTTCAGTAAAAAAAAGTATTTTAGTCATTTTATCGAAACTTAACAAAACACTTAAGCTCGTTCCAAAATTTAAAGCAGAAACATGTTACTTTAAACCCTTAACACCATAACCTGTACTTTTGGCTTCGCAAAAAAAGAGTATCCGTGTAATTAACTCTTTTAAACATAAGTTAAACCATAATTAAATGAAAATAACGCATTAAATAATAAAAATTAAATTAAAGTTTGTTCAATACCTTTAGCCTTTTTAATAAAGTACTATGATAAAATTAATTATAAAAATTAGAAGACACGTGGAATTACCGTCCGACGAGGAACAACGATCATCGCCGGAGTGACGACATTGTTATCGTACAAATCGCCGGTGACGTACAGATCCCGGTCTTCAGAATAGCTGTACCGGAGCAATCCAGCTTGTCTCGCCGACTCAAAACACTGAGTGAACGGGAGATCGTCGTTGCAATCCCAGCTTCCGAACGCCGGAACGTTGTTTCTCGTGTACTCCTGTAAAACAGTAAAGCTAACACGATAAACAACAATTTTACAGAGTAACTGAAGATGTATGAAAACAGAGTAAAAGAAGAAGATGTTACGTAGTCGAAATCGTAATCGTAATCCATGTGGAAAGAAGGCTGTGATGGAGATCTCTGGTAGGAAGATGATGGTGGTGGTGTATTGAATCTAGAGGGAATGTAGATGGAGGTTAGAGGAGGCTAAAAGGGGGTTTGGTCACTTTCGTAGTATTTGAGTCTATGAAAGGGGCCTTTTAAAGGCTAATGTCATAGTGGTGACCGTGGGTTTTCTAAATCTTCCGTTTACACCCTTGAGATATCTAGATTATACAATTTGGTCCTGTACATATTTGGTTTCGTAATTTAGTTGTTTATTGGTTTCATTTAAAGCTCTACATTTTTAGTATCGAGTACAAGATTTAATATTTATAAGAACAAAATTATTCGTGTGATAGAAATGTTTATTTTTGGCGGTGAGGGTGAAGGCGTCGCACCTCACCATATGAGGTGGTCGGTGTTGCTTTAACTCGGTGTATGTCACATCACCCCATACCATCACATATTCTTGAACTAGGTTAAATCTCATATTTTACATGAGCTGAATAAATGCAACTTGTTATAAAACAGTATTTTTTATGAAAAATTATATGTTTGATGTTATTAGTCATCTGTGAAATAAGAAATAATTGAAAAGTTCTTATGATTTAATAAATTTTAATAAAATATTACCATATATGTTAGATATTTAATTATTTAACATCGTCATTATTTAATAGGAGAGAAAGGCAAAAAACACAAATCTAGATTTAATTAAAAGTCGACACGTAGCAAGTATAGTAATTCATTTATTATAAAATAGGTTGAAAACCCTGTATATTATACATGGTGAATAAATGTAGTGTTATATTATAAATAGTTAGTAATAAAGATCTAATATTACATATTTTTAACATATTACATAATTTTTTAATACAAATTTTAGGAAACGTTATATAGTTATTTTTCAAAAATATTTTATAAAAAGAATGAAAGAAATGTTTAAATTAACAAATCTATTTTTTAATTAAAAAAGGTTTTATAAAAATCAGTATTATTTAATAGAAGAGAGAGGCGGGACACAAAAATTATATTTTTTTTATAGAAACTTCTATCATTAAATAAGAGAGAGTGGCGGAAAAAAATATTGAGGATAAATATGTGAATGACATGTGGCACCTAAAACCTTTATTTATTAGTATGTATAGATTCCTCTCAAAATTGCATAAACTACGGCGGATCTTTACCGTTGTTTGGCAAAAGTGTGACGAGATGAATGGGGGTGGTGTTGTCGCAACCTACCATGCATTCCACCTCACCTGTCACCGCAACCCAATGTCACCAAATTAATTTAGCCTTGAAAGAACGCTAATTGTTAATTGAAACCTTGAAAAAAATTTCAAAAAGAAAATAAAAATAGTTGGGCAAATGCTATAAAAAAATAACATACTTTCTGGTTTTTCTTACAAAAGTCGCTAACAATTTTTTTATTTAAAAAACCAACATATTCTCTCTTTTTTTCTCACAAAAATCACTTAACAATTTTTGTACATAAAAAACAACATACTTTCTTGTTTTTCTCACAAAAGTCACTCGACAACTATTTATCTTAGCAAATGAATCGACAGAAGCAAGGCAAATGATTCATTTGCTCTTGAATCTGTCGGTCGATTTCCTTTGCTTTACTTTTGCGGATTCATTTGCTAAGATAAATAGTTGTCGATGGACTTTTGTGAAAAAACAAGAAAGTATGTTGCTTTTTTATGTGCAAAAATTTGTTGAGTGACTTTTGTGAGAAAAAAAGATAGAGTATGTTGATTTTTTATATGTAAAAAATTGTTGAGGGACTTTTATGAGAAAAACCAGAAAGTATGTTGGTTTTTTATAGCATTTGCCCAAAATAGCTCATATAGAACCGACTAAACCCATAATTTTATGATGATATTATTATTAGGCCACTCGGGGAGAGCTTGGGGCCAATGTGGGAAAACGGGAACCCCATTCTGGGTGTTCTGGGCCGAGAAAAGTCTTAAAAAATTGATGATTAATGTTTAAAATCAATATGGAATGACTAAAGATAAGTCACATTTCAAAGACTAGGGGATGAAGTTGTCGATAGAATAGGATTAGTATTTATCTCTTTTTTTTTGTTTAAGTTTATGTATTTGAGTAGGTTTCATTTAGTTGTAACAGGTGCTATATAAACCCTTCTCTGGTTTTCATTTTCTCCATCTTTTTCATTGTATTTCGTTTGTTGATCTAATAAGAAAAGAGTCCCTAGTGTGTTCGAGCAAAACCGATCGGACTTGTGGTGGTGTTGTTGTGCGTTCTACGATTTCACTTGTAAAAACGTAACAGTTAACCCCCTATCAACTCCTCGATTCAGTTCTCTTATTTGTTTATTTTTTTTATATTGAGAAATGTCATGCCAGCTTCATTATTTTGAATAATTGCTAGTGCCAGCTTAATTATTTTGAAAACTGTCATGCCATGCGAGGTTTAATATTGCATTATTCGACTAATTATGGTGAGGGATATTGGAGCGACCAAAAGGACCGCTTAAAAAGATATAGTTGGTTCTTTTGCATCATTGATCATAGGATCCTATTATGCTACCACGTACCCTATTACCATAAGATTTTCAACCACCATGAACATGTCAATAGTTCATATTGGAGTAAAGTACACGGATGGTCCCTGTGGTTTACCAAAATTTTGGCTTTGGTCCCTAACTTTCCAAAAGTACACGGATGGTCCAAGAGGTTTACACTTTGTAACGCATTTAGTCCCTAAACTTTGCCAAAAGTACATGTATGGTCCATATGGTTTGCATTATATAACGCATTTAGTCCCTTACTTGGACCTTCTAAAACTTTTAGATTTGTTGGCTGGGGACTAAATGCGTTACAAAGTGCAAACCACATGGACTATCGATGTACTTTTGAAAAGCTAGGGACCAAATCCAAAATTTTGATAAACCACATGGACCATCCGTGTACTTTACTCTTCATATTGACATGTTGTTGATCTGGACGCATCGTTTAGATCTATAGATGCCATTGTTGGTACGGTCTGCTGTTAATTGAGGTGTTTCTTAAATATAAGATGTTTGGATCTCAACTGTCAAAACATTAGTGTGTTTTCGAAATATTAATGTTGACAATAATATGTGTATTGAATGTAGAATTCAAACCTTGTAAAATCTGTATAACTACGGTTTCCTATAATTTCCCCCAATTGCTTCCAGATGATTTGACAATTTTTTAGCATAGTCACAGAAGCCAATGACAGATGAATTACCATATCTCAGAGTTAGAAACTGAATGTTGTGTTGTGTTTACTTAACCATAGGTACGTTCGATGCCCTTCCATGGTTGTGAGGAACTTGTAGTTCTTACACCAGATGTTCAGTTGATGTGTCCAAATTGGCATTAATACAAGCATCCATATTATCATAGTCATTTGGTTTATGAGAGCGAACATATTTGAGTAGCCCCGTAGTCGTGACCAGTTAGTGTTTTTAAATGAGATTGTTTTCGTTGTTTAGTTTTAGACTAACAAAACTTGTGATGTTTATTGTCCTGGTTGTTGATTCTCTTATGAGATAACTTAGTAAAAGAACGAAGTGGAAGGGTGGAGAGAGTCATCTATTTGTAGAGGCAGATTGAGTCGGTTGTTGTGTTTGTAGAAAAGGGAAAAATTGGCTAGAAGGAGATATATATATAGCGGAATGTGTTTATCACACCTGCACTGATATCATGATAAACTCGTAAGGTTTTTAATCAAAAGATGGTTCACCCTATATTTAGGGTGTTATAAAGATAAATATTATGCTCATTTCATAACATTTAAACTCAAAATACTGATAAACATAATACAAGGTATATATGGAAAAGCAATAAACAAATATACCAGCTAACAAAAAGCAATCTTTATAGTTTTCTTTACTTTTATAAATAATTGTATAGTTTTTATAAATAACGTATTTGTAGCTTATTATGTTTTGTAAATTAAAAGGATTTGTGACGTTTTATTTGATCCAAGATATAATCGGATTTATTAATTGAAATTAACTTAAACTCACTTACCTCCAAAGACGATGGTTAAACGAATTAATAGAACCCTAAACCAAACATATCAGTTATGAAAACCTAAAAGCCTAAATATTGGTTTAAGGTTCGGTTTTAACCATAATATGATCCATGATCACCCTAGTTGTGTTGTTTCATAATACGATCCATGATCACCCATGCTCAACTCGACTCGCTACGAGCTAGTCTCAAACATAACCAATTATTAACTTTTTTTAAAGGCATAACCCATTATTAACTATTAACAAATTATTCCATTTAGTTACAATTAAGTGATGTTTCATATTTTCAATTAGTAATATAATACTTTTATTAAATTAAGTATACAGGGAAAAGTAACTTAAATATCCCATTGAAAAAACTGGAAAATTGGAAGCAAATCAAATCGTGTAATAGCGAAATCTAGTTACATAACCACGTTAATGGTTGAACCAAACTTTTCGTACGAAACTATATCCTTTTGACCTTAATAATTCATTCACTCACTTTTTTATATACATCTTAGTAGCTTCTTCATTTTTTTTATATTTACGATAATATTATTAGAGAAGGCTATATAGACACCCGTCCCTTACTATTATACAACGGATTGCTATATGGATTGTATGAGTTGCAATTTTTTCTTATACATGACGTATAAGTTGTGTTTTTCTCTTATACGGGTCGTATGATAGAAAACTATTCGTGTTGGAATTTATTTAATTATATGGTCTTGAGACTATTTGATAAGTTAGTTTAGTTATTAAGTTGTGATAATAAACCAATAGAGTTGAGTTCATGAGAAAACTCCTTTTTCGTGAAAAAACTCGCGAAAACCGACCCAAACGAACTCCGATTGAACTCATTTTAGCGGCGTTAGAATCGGCTCGTCAAACTCGATCTAAAGCCCAAACCTAAACCCTAAAGATAAACCCTGAAATCTAAACCCTAAAAGCTAAACCCCACCCCAAAAACCTAACCCCCCTCACAAAAAAAACCTAAATATCGAGCCGGTTACAACGCCGCCAAAATGAGTTCATTCGGATTTCGTTTGTGTCGTTTTTTCTATAATAGGATATATGGATTTCAAAATCATACTTTTTATATATTTTATGGTAAATTTAATTTTTTTTCCTTTCATTTAAAACAAAACACGTAAATGATTTTACAACTTTATATAATTCTAAATTACAAACTATAATAAATGGTAGATTCGGTTAAAACGAAATAAAACATTACCGTTGAATCTTAAACAGTCAACTCATATAAATTCAAACGGTTCAGTCAATTTCAAAGGGAACATCCAAGTAACTAAAAACTTTTACCTTTTCTTTTAAATTAGATTGTAGAACAAAAACCGGTGAATAATTTTAAAATTTATTGATAGGAGTTCACTACGAGGTTATCTTCTCTTACAACTGTAATTTGCGATTTTTAATAGAAAAATCATTATTTGCTAAGTAATTTTTTACGAATTTTGATGAAAGATTGAGCGGACCTCTTGATATCTTTGTTTCGAAACCCATGACCAACATTTGTTGGTTCTTTATTAGTGGTGGGTACAAAGGCAAAGAAAGTGTCACCAATGGCAAACTATAGTGACAATGTGTGATTGATATTGACGATGGTTTGTAGGGTATGGTGGTCAATACAAACAAAAGAAAAATAAATTTAAACCCCACAATGCTGATAAAGATTAAAGGCTCTCTTTTATAGGCATAAGAGAACTTACAATAGCAATGTACAAGTATACATATATGAAGTACAAGTGGGTAATGCATAGTTTCTTGTGCAATGGGACTTGTACGTGTGGAAATTGTAGTGTATCTATCTTAAAGAGGAAAGAGGAAAACTTTTAGGTGATGAAAATGAAAGAAGCAAGAGTTGAGGGGGTATTTTGCTTTATTACTTTAATGAAGGGTGGTATCAGTGAATATTCTAATTTAAAGCTATTTAGTTATATGTCATCTATGCATATACCTACCTTTTTTTACTTTCCTATTCTTTTTAGTAACCTTTTCTCAAAGCAAAATAAAAGATGATGGTCACAGATGTATACATACACAGGACCATGATAAAATAAAAATAACCCCTAATGTTTAGACATGTAACGAATTATATATGAAATTAAAAAGTAGTAATGTGTTGAATTATGTATCAAGGTGTACAAATATTATCACTAGCAGCACAAACACAATAGAAATTACTGGATCATGTGATACCATATTCGATTGTTAAATGACAACTATTTATTTTGAATAATGAAATCTTATAACTTCGAAGGATATTGTTTATGTGATTATGTTGTGTATTTGTTAATCATAAAGTGTATATTATTAACTAGGTTGGTTCCCGTGTATTACACGGTTAATGAAAACAAACATATATTATTCATAAGTGTCTAAATAAGAATTACTTACATAGTGAAAAAAATAAAATTACAATTACATTCACAAAACGAAATTACATAAGGTAAATTTTTTAGATTCTAGAAAGTTGATTTTGATTAATTGTTATTTGCTTAACAAAGATAAGTTGTTAATTTTTTTTAAAAATTGTCAATTTAATTCTCTAATTATAGTAAATTTGTGAGAGTTAATTTATTGATTTTGTTATAATTTAAATAAAACAAAGTTCAAAATTTTCAAATCAAACGGTTTTTAGGTTCTAGCCAAATGATATTAAATAATTTTAGCAATTATATTTGTTAAGCATTTATTATTTGTGAGAGGTTTAAAATATTAAATTATAATTAAACTTTAGGTGGGAAAACTATTTTACAAAAACCTTTATTTATTAGGGAGTATAGGTTAGTATTTTTCTTTAATTAGTTATATTTTGAATTCTTATTATATATTCTTATTTAATATAATTATTATTCTTCTTTAATAATATATTTATAATATCATTATTATTTAATAAGATATAAGTGCATTTATTAGGAGAGAGAGGCGGAAAAACCAATGTAAGGAGGCATGAGAGAGTGACATGTGGCAATCCAAAACCTTTATTTATTAGTATGTATAGATTAATTAAAGTTTTAATTATATTTTATTCATTTCAATTATCCAATAGATAAAACAATTTTTCACGCGTTTAAGACCTAAATACAACAGCTCTATAAAAAATGTTCGAGTTCTATAACGGATATCCAGACATATATTAATATCTTTTCTATAAGTTTTATATTAATAACAAAATTTTAATATTTTAGTTTTCTATTATTAGGTTAAAGAAAATAAAATATACATATATAGAAATATCAAATATGAGTGTGACACGTCCATACTATTTTCCTTTTTTCCTCTATAGTTATTTTTAATGTCAGACACACTAGTAGATTTTATCATTCTTTTTTGACAAAACATCATCTCTAGCACACACCACTAGCTCCTGCTATCTCTCTATAGATATACACAACAAAATCATAAATATTACAAGAAGTAAAACATCAATTAAAATTATTTATTTATTCTTAAAAGTTAAATAATAAAAATATAATTATAAAGTATTAAATAATCAATGTCCCTAATTGATTAACTTTATTATTTTTTTTCGTTTCATCCGTAACAAGTTTGTTACATATGTCTAGATCGTAAAATTAGAGTGAATCAACATGTATATGTTTATAATATATAAATACACACAAATTTACGTATATATATATATATATATATTTATATATATATGTGTGTGTATATATCAATTTAAGAATATACATATAAACATGGTAAAAATATGATCTAAGATGGAAATGACAAGAAGAGCTTAATATAAACATGTATTGGTTTATATTTAAAGGGGTATTTTGGGTGTTAAGTTATACATGGTTTTCAATCTCTCTTTTAAAACCTAAGCTCATAAACATAAATGACTATAGTTTATATAAATATAATGATAAAAACATATAACATGTATTATTTAATTACAAATATAAGTAATTAAACGGTAACCATATATATACCCATAAAGTAAATAATAAACAAAGCTAAAGTAGATCTTATAAATTACTTACCATTCAAGCTCGAAGTTTAGAAACAACACATGAAATTTGTTCTTCAAAGTTAAACAAATTGATCATCTTATGACTGTATCTGATCATATATATTTTCTTAGTAATATTGTTAATAAATTACGCCTTGTAAAAAAATCCAACAACTACATATTTTAGTTTTAAGTTTTCTTTGTGGATGTTCGTTTCCATTGTGTTAAATTGTTAATTTGACGTTATATATAGATGTCAATTTTTTTTAAGCCCTATAAGTTTAAGTGTATGTTTTAAACTTTATTTGAAATTTCTTGATGAAATGAAGGGTCAAGTCTCATTTGTGACAAAAATAAACAAGGGGGTCCAAGTTGGGTCAGTGGGTTTTCTCACCTATGGTGGATTTCCTCCTGTTGGGGTGGAGATGATCGGGTGGGTCAGTGGCCCTTCAGTGATCCAAATTGCAGTTCAAAAAAAAAGAAATGAAGGGTCAATGTTGTACTATGTATTGAAATGCCAGAGATTTTGGAAGTGTCATCTCGAAAACAACTAGGCATCATGTGTATCAATGTGTTAGTTTTTGTGTATCCATGTGTTAATTGTTTTGTAGTGTATCACTGATTTATATAAAAAAAAAATGCCACTTAATCAGCCTTGATTTAAAGGATAACATGGTTTATTGATAAAATATTTTTATTTAATAGTTATCTATTGTCACAATGTCACATCTGATTTATCCACTAACACTTACATCAGTTGAACTTTTTAAAATATGTTAAGCATATGTGTAATCGTTCCACTAAAAGGTAAAAAAACGCCTTATCATGTCACCGCAACGTCAGTTGGAGGGCAATCACGTCACGAATCATTAAGGTATGTAATGCTTTCACTATCCACACATATATACACACACACTAACACCCAAACACACACACACACACATACTTACAATTCAAAACAAAATTACATAGAAACTATGTTTCTATACAAAGATTATCATCATCATTGAATGATCAAATCAACCCTTCATCAACAACAAACATAACCATCAGTAGAAAGTAGAAATTATCTGTCATAAAGAATTTCAAAACTTCTCATTAATATAAAGTTTCCATCGTAAAAAATCACTTATAACATTAACTTTAGATAATTTTAGAGATGATGTTCCAACATATGCTTCTTGTTATAGCTTATAATTGTGTCTAGTAAAACTTTATAATATTAATTAAGTTATAGTATAATATTATAGTTGTATATATATTTTTATTAAAGTTCATAAGTCACAAATTACACAAACCCGCACACGCATTGTATTGTAGGTCTCGTGCTTAGTGCACAAAGCCACTATGTTCCACACCTTTTATTTTCTCTTTGTTTATGATAGGTGTGTAGCTTTCAAAAGGGCTTTTTCCACATCACAAACCCAAAACGATCCTATTTTAATAATCTGAACATGTAAGCTATGCAGTAGAATGTGTACGTGTTGGCCAGGAACCTTTGCTTTAAAGCACTAGTGGAGCCTAATGTTCAACACACCAAGAGCACAATTTATGAACCTTTATATTTGTACCCCTTTTTAGAACATTTTTTATATATTGTAACTAAAACTCTTTCAATTATTAATACCAACATGATTATTCATGCTCTTGTCATGTCACTATGTAAGTTCAAATTAAAGCACATATTTTAATATATATATATATAAATTATAATTCTAAGTTATGTGAATTTTTAACAAAAAACAAATAAAAAGATATAACAGAATAAATTGCAATTATCTAATATCTAATTTTAGCAATAATATTCATTTTCTTCATAAAAATAGAACTTAGTTAATACTTTCTTGAATAACATGAGTGTGTCGATATATGAAAAGTTTGAGATATATTGGGGGAAGCTTGGGTGCTTATGTCAGTTGCGTCTATTTTAGATCCACGTTTTAAGTTGCTGCAGGTTTCTTGGACTTTTGAGAGGTTGTATCCGGTTATGAGCTTAATAGTCAGGTTAAAGATGTGACAAATAAGCAATTATTAGAACTTGGCTACGCATTGAACTTGAATTATAATTTTTGTAGTTTATAAATTCTGTATTATGAGTATGCTAAATCTTTTTTTCTTTTTGTTATTTGTTTATAAAATATTAAAAAATAAATGAGCCGACTCGACGAGCTGCCTTGACCTTTTTATGAGCCGAGCCCGAGCCCACCATAGCTCGGCTCGTTTACAACCCTACATGTCACTTGAAAAAGTAAGTCATACAAAGTAATCGGCTATATAATGATAAAAAAAAAACCCTAAACCTTACGGAAAAAATCCAAAGTATTTGAGATGGGTATTCGGCTATGAGGATGGGTCTGTGACTATTTCTAAAAATTTCATCAGGTTGGGAGACGAATATGAGATTAGGTGATACTCGCATGATTATCCGAACTCGTTTACCCAAACCCGTTTACCTGAACACAATAACAAATTATACACTTAAAATATATAATAGATAGTATCCTAAAATTGTTAGAACCTTGAAATTATTAAAATTATGGAATTATTAGAAGTGTAGTTTTGTATTTAATATTTCAAGTTAGTTGTTAATATGACTTTAAGATCGGAGTTCGGAAAATAGTATCCCAACAAGTAACTTTTAACCACAAAAGATAATAAATGTTTATATCTAATTTATTATTATTTTGTGAATGACAAACTCATACACTTACTAAACCTACTATTAAATACATCATTTGTTTACAAAAGGACTTGAACCTTCAACCTCTTGAAAAACACCAATCCAATACCTTGCTTCAGTATTTTTTTTACACCTTTTTTACTCTTAATTATCACATAAACCTACAATTACATAATTGAACTCACATCACCACCAATTCCACTAAACATGCATTTACATAATTGAACTCACATCACCACCGATTCCATTATACCACAAGGTAATAAGCAAACTATAAATATTTATTGAATGAGTTAACTATGATAACCGAACCGAATTTAATTAAGGAAATCGTTACCGTATTTATAGCCCAAAACAATACTCATTTCAAAATGTTAAAATTTTTATATATAACTTGAAAATTTGTAGAATAGATATTATTCCAAAAGACGTTATTTAGTTGGAATATCTAGAAGAAAGGAAAAGACCAAAACGCTGACCTACCTAATTTGTTCATTTTGTCACTTGTTGTTAAAGTGTGAAGACACACTGAAATGAAGGAGACTATTGAGTGAAAAAAAATAAATAAATAAAGTAAAAAGTAAGAAAGACAATAAAACTGAAACGAAGGGTCAACAACATCTCAGCCTTTGGGTTTTATTATAGTTGAATCTTCGTACCAATCTTTGAACCTGCAGCTTTTGATGTTGATTTCTCATATCATCAGAATAAATTCTTGTTACCGAATCAAAGATTTGAATCTCTTGTTAGTTATTATTACTGTTTTTTTAATAAATATCTTTTTTTTTAATATTTCTAGTTTATAGTGTATAAAAAGTCTGTTTTATGAGATTTAAAACACTATCAAGAGCCACTCTACTCGAGTAGGAAGTCTGTTTTATTTCTAGTTTTTCTGTACGATACCGCTCATCTTGACTATCACATTCCGGTTTATCAAGACGTGTTTTATGTTAATAAGTGGCAGCGCATAATGGTGTTGTGGTGGTGGATGATGCTTGTTCGTTTAATGATTCCTTTTGACTTATTGTATAATCTAAGTGGACCTTACTCGTATACTTTTAGTAGACCCAAAGAAATCTTAAGCAAAATTTTTTTTCTACCGAAATCAATCCATTTGTCATAATTGTAAACGAGTTATTTAAGTACTCTTTTAGTTCATTATCTAATATTTTTAAGGGTGTAAACGAGTCGATCGAACTGCTCATGAGTTACTTGAGATTAGCTTGCTTGAAGCTCGAAACGAGACAAGTTTGAACAAGCTCGAGTGTGAGCTTGATCCTAAATTTGAGCTTATTTAATAAACAAGCCCAATCTTCACATATGAGTTTGATTATATTCGCGAGCCCAAAAAAGCATATTATTTATTTAAGTTACAATAATTTTTATTTTATATCACAAATATATAATTACATAGTACATATACATAAAATTATGATAAAAAACTAAATAATATATATATATATATATTGTTATATATAAAAAATTATAACTATAAACATATAAATAAAATAACTAAATATTTAATAAATAACAAACAACCTGAGCTCGAGCTTAGAAAATGATTAATAAACGGAGCTCAAGCTTTATACATGGAATTCAAAACAAACCGAGCTCAGCCTCGAGTTCTCACATGTTAAACAAGACATGCTTAAGCTTTGACGATATCATAAGGTGTGCTCGCTAATTTACCCCTGTCTCTTTTAACATCACCATATTTTATGTGATTGATCATTACACAACCAGACAATTTTGGATATCAGTAATCACTGTTCACGAGACAATGATTACATTGTTCTAATATTTTTATTATTTTAATGTTTATAATTTATTTTAGTCATACTTTATTTTTCTCTTATAAATTTTAAAATATAATCTTTTACAAAGTTTTATTCAAAACCTAGTCGTAATTATATTATTATATAAAATACACACGACACGATATCATGGTGTAAAACTCCCCACCATCTTATCCAATCTTCTATTTTACTGAAAAATACTGTTTACATAGAATGTGTATGTCATCAATCACACTCATAGTCCTGGCCGGGCCCATATCCTTTTTTAAGTTATATTCGTGTACCAGAAACCACATGGCTTGACACCGGCCCAAACTACGGGCCCATGCTAAACCCGTGACTTCAAACAGTATCCTTTGTTACTTCCTTCACGGATCTTCTAAAATTGGGCCCTACTCCAGGCCCTTCAATTCAACCATTTGCAACTCGTGTCGTGACCACATAAAGTCATCTCAAAACTTACTAAAATGGTGTTTTTGGTGCTAGTGCTTGTGATCGGTGGTTTACAAGCAATGGAAATATGTAGCAAGATATGGTGTGCAAGTCGCGAGCCCAAAGTGTTGTAAAGTTGTTTCCGGGGTTGATATGAAGGGGTTGTGTTCGTATATGGAGTTGATAACGTCGCCTCCTTTCAAAATTGACCATGTGGGTTACCGATAAAGTGCAACATATAGCTGTTCACGAGCCGAACCGGGCCGAGGCAAAGTAAGCTCAAACCTGGCTCAGATTTTGCACGAGCCAGTTCCACTTGACTCGAGTTCATATAGTCGAGCTGAAATTGAACTCGAGATCCAACCTTTTTTAACTCGAGCGGGCCCGACTCGGTTTGTCTCGATTTTTAGAGAAAAAAATAATTAAAACCTAATTCAGGAATTCAAGAAGGTGGGTTGGACTTTGGATATAGGATTAGGTATTTGGCTCATTGATTGGACTAAAATTAAAGTTAAATTAAAATGAAAGTAAAATATTCGAGTGAGTCCGCTAGGGAGCTCATATTGGCTCGAATTTTAAACAAGCCAGGTAAGTTTGGATCGAACGAGATAACTTCGAGCAAGCTTTTTCGAGTGAGTTTCAAGGGAGTTTCCCGTCAAGCTATTTGAACAACACTAGTTGGTGATTAACGTTGTTCGCATTTTCCAGTTAGGGATTATTGAATGGTAATATAACTTATAGATCATCGGAAACACAAACATACATTTTTGTATATGATTAAAATCGTCATGTACGAATAACATTTTGTTAAAGGGAAGGATATTAAAGCATGTAGATTGGTTTAGATCCGCTTGGATGAGAAACGAGAATAATCTTGTTAATGGCATTGGTTTTAGACTAGATCAGTCAAAGCCCAACTAGAACGAGATGGAACATAAATAAGGGTGAGTAGAAAAATCGAATAACCGAAATTAGAGGTGGGCAAAAAAACCGGTTTCAAACCGGGTCCCCGGTACCCGACCCGAACCGGGTTCGCAAACAAACCGGTTTCACCCAACCCGATCCGAAACCCGTAGGTGTGTAACCAGTTTTTAAAAAAATTTTGGATACCGGTTCTTAACCCGACCCGAACCGGTTTCACCCTCAAACCGGTTTCGGGCCCGACCCGGTTCTCAAACCGGTTTCAAACCGGTTCGAACCGTTGTAAACTTCGATTTTAACGGTTTTATAGCCGTTGGAACGGCTATATGACCGTTTTTTTTTGTATTTTGGAGCCCCTACAACTTGTATAAATAGGTGTGGGTTGTATTGGTTCAATCACACAATTCCAAAACGCTCTCATTTCTCAAAAACGCTCTTATTTATCAAAAACGCTCACGCTCGAAAGTCGAAACTCCCAAAATGGCAAACGAATCTCAACAATCTAATATTGTTGGTGCTTCTCAAAGTGTTAGTGCTCCCACGGTTGTGCGGGTTATTCCTACAACAAGGAATCCCAATGTTTGGCAATATTTCGATTTATGCGAAATGTCGAATGGTGGTCATAAGGCTCGATGCAAGTTGTCCGGGCATTTTTTTGGAAAAGACGCAAACACAACTTTGAAGAATCACATTGAAAAAAACTATTGTTCGGTTATAAAGTCTCAAGCTTCGCAAGGTCAACCAAGTATGACAAACGAAGGTAATATTTTTGCGTATAATGTTGACTTGGTTCGGGAAAGGATGGCGCTTTTTGTGATTCAAGAGAGTCTACCTTTCAAACACTTTGACAACGAGCGTTTGACTCGGCTTATTCAACAAACGCTCCAACCTCGCTACACTCATGTAAGTCGTGCTACTCTTAGAAGAGATTGTATAAATATGTGGAAAAAAGCTAAAGTAGAAATAATAAATGAATTTGAAAATTTAAAAACTGGTATTAGTTTAACTTGTGATGTTTGGTCGGCTCCCCACAATTTGCCGGATTCTTACATTTGCGTTACCGCTCATTGGATAAATCCGGAAAATTGGCAAATGATGAAACGTACTATTGCGTTCGATATTTTTGCATACCCCCACACCGGTGACAATTTATTTTATATTTTAGACAAAGTTATAAGAACTTTTAAAATAGAAACAAAAGTTTTTTCAATATCGTTTGATAACGCCTCGAATAATACCGTCGCGGTAAACCAACTTATTTTAAAATATAACCCGATTTGTAATGGTATTTTTTTCCATAGCCGATGTGTTGCACATATTATTAATTTAGTTGTGCAAGGTGGTCTTAAACACATTGACGATGTTAGAAATAAATTTAAACAAATGTTGCGTGACATTTTTCATACAAGTCAAAGAAGATATCATCGATATATAAAATTTTGTAAAGACGGTGAAACCGAATGTTTAGGTCCAAATTGGGACGTTTCAACACGTTGGAACTCAACGTGTAACATGTTCGAAAAAGCCATTCAACAAAAACGAAGTTTGCAAATGTTTCATGCCCAACTAGCAAGGCAAAATAAAGTAACAAAATTTCCGACAGCGGGTTGGGGTATCATTGAAGGTGTAGCCGATATGCTCCATATTTTTAAAACCGCTACAACCTATTTATCGGGAGTTTACTATCCCACAAGTCCTTTGGTTTTAAATCAACTTTTTTTAATGGTGGAAAAATTAAACGAATATTCCATGCGAGGCGGCGTATTTAAAGAAATGATACCGCCAATGAAAGAGAAATTTAGAAAATATTTTAAAGAAATGCCTCCGATTATTACTTGCGCCGCCGCCTTAAACCCGTGCTTAAATGTTTCGGGTGTTGAAACTTTAATTGAAAAAATAATTTACGGTTTGGATTTATACGAAGAAGACGTATTTTTAACGGATAGAGCAAAAACTATTTTTACACAAAATTTGTCTACTTTATTTACTGTTTATGTTGAAAAATATGGTACAACATCTACCGTTCATGAGCAATTTAGAAACGCTCCATCAAGTGCAAGTACTAGTCGGAGTTCAATGTTAAACTTATTTAATACTATACTTAATGAAAATAGTAAACGTCAACGGGGTAATACCCCAAGTAGCGAATTAGGTAGATATATCGGTTCGAATTTTTTAACCGGTATGAATGCTCATGATTTTGAGACATTTGATATCTTGGCTTGGTGGAAAGGGAAGGAAAACCAATTTCCCGTCCTATCCGCTATGGCCCGTGATCTACTAACCGTCCAAGCTTCTACGGTAGCTTCGGAATCTGCTTTTTCTGTTAGTGGCAGGGTTATTTCTTTACGAAGAACAAGACTAACTCCGCCATCGGTGGAAACGTGCATTTGCTTAAAAGATTACTTGGACGCGGCGGAAAGAATACAACATATATCTTCCCTTGAAGGCGAACTCGAAGTCGAGGGAGAGATATACGAGGACGAGGTGGAAGGAGGATTGATTGAAGCAATCGGCGAAGACCTCCTACGAGGGAGTTCGGGATCCGACTAGTACCGACTACCCGGATTTTCAATATATCCACGAAGAAGACTTTTATATTTAATGTATTTTTAATTTGTAAACTTTTAATTATTTGTTTTGTAATTTCTAAACTTTATTTTGTATGTTTTGTAATTTTTAAGTTAAGTTAATATCTTTAACGGTTAATTTTTTAAAAAATTAACGGTTTTTTTTTTAAAAAAAAATCCGGGTAAACCGGTTTTGGACCCGAACCGGTTTAGTAGCCAACCCGGTCCGATCCGGTTTGGTAGGGTTGGGTTCGATGATCCTTGAACCCGGTTCGTGACCCGAACCGGTTCGTACGTCGACCCGGCCCAAGCGGGTTTTGCCCAACCCGACCCGGTTTTAAACCCGAACCGGTTTCGTTAAAAAACCCGATTTGTACACCTCTAACCGAAATGATGGTTTGATTATGGTATTTAACTGATATTTATGATTCAATTATAATTTTATGTGTACAACTAACTAAATCGAACCGTCTATAAAACCAACCTTTATAATTTTATTTACACACCGAAAAAAAAATTGTTACATTTTTAAAACGTAACATATTACGCGCGGCTCATTCTCCTTTACAAAGCTTGTTTTTTATTTTCTTTTGCCCCAAACAATCATTGGATTTATTAACTTAAATGTGTTGAATTGACCCACATCTATTCTAGACGGTTACCGAACCGTCTTTTCCAATAATCAAATTAATCGAAACCAATCGGTTATTGGTTTTTTTAACCCATAATTGAAAAGAACCACACCCACCCCTGCTAAGAAACAAAACTAAACTCTACATGTGATATTAATATTGTAACTTTTCTTAATTTAATTCATAAACAATAATAAACATTTAGGTTTTGTTTATTTAAAAATTCTTCAAAATACGGGCACATTCTAAATTGTATTTATTCATCATTTGGTGTTAGCTTATGCCTTAGGGTGGAGGATATAGATCACATTGTTCCCGATGCTCTCCTTATTGCCGGCCCCGTTAGAGGGGTGTGTTGTTCCCGATCTTCTCTACGCTTCTTCACAACATCGATGAATACCTCTCGTTTCTTCCGAAACGATCGAGGTTTTTTTGTCGACGTGGATCACCCTGATCCCGGCGGGGCTGTGGTAAGGGTACCACCACCCTTATGGAGTAGCCAAATATTTTGAAGATTTTTTCTGAGTGAGTCTATTGGACGCACCTTTCGGTTTTTATTTGGGCCATCACCGGTTTTAGAAACGGAGTTGTTTTAAACAAAAAATATTTTTCATCATGTAAGTTGTTTTTTATCGTGCTTGGATTGACGTTTCAAATGATAAGTAATTGTTTTAAAAAATAACTATCGATTGTTTATAAATATTAACAAAATGAAATACAAAAAAAAAAATCACACATTAATGCTGGACGTGAAACCATTACCCAAGACCGAAACCGAAAAAAATCACAAACCTAAACTGAAACACAGCATGGCGCAACCAATGTATGATTATCGCTTATGAGTATATGGGAAATAAAAAACTTACAACTTGCTAAGAAGACCGCAGTGATGTTGTAGCAAGCTCATTAAAACAGTCACTTAAATGGACTTGAGGGATGTTCATATGATGCAATATTTTCTTCACGACAATGTCAACCTCTACGCACAGACTAGAAAAACATGCTTGCAACTCATCCCTCATTGAAGTAGGAAGGTCTTTCATTAACAACACTTCAATGTCGCGCAACTGAGAGATGATGTAACAAGTCCTTTTTCTCCCTTCATCAATTCGTATACCGACATCTTCCAAGCAACTCTTCATCTGTGTCAATTTCCTCTTGAAGTGCAATTGCATCCTCTCCACCGGTGCAGTACCTTGATCATGTGCATCTGCTTCGTGGCTCGCCATTGGTGTCTTCCCTTGATCCATACCAGTTCTATTGCTCTCAATATTAGCTTTCTCCTTCTCTAACATCACCTGAAAACTTGCCATGAGCTTTTGTGCTTTTACTGCATTCGCTAAAGCTCGAGCCTTCTGTTGTCACAACTCATTGAAATTTTTAGAAACTCCACAAATTTAAAAGGATCATATATAAAGTGATAAAAGTTAAAACAAATATGATGTGTGGCATATCATAATATATGGTCATGGTGTCATTACCTTATATGAGATCAGTGTGAAGGTAGCACTTGGAGACCATCTAGCAAATAGTTTATTACTTTAGTAGATATATTTACTTCCATATACGCTTCAGCATCCAAGGGTACGAAAACTGGATAAATCTTTAAACTCTTTAAGTTAGAAAACAGAGAACACTGAAGTGAGATTAGTTTCACATGTGAAACAAGAGGCTGCAAAACATTTACAAAGAAAACAGGAAAATTCCATTAAAATTCACTAAGTAACTAAATTTATTTTGTTCTAAACATTTTCTATCTTTTTTGGAACTAAGAGAGCAGTTTCCTTGCTCAAATTATATGCATTATGAAACAAAAGACGAACACTAATAGTAAACCACAATGTCATTAGGTAATAGTGTAGGGACTGAACTTGTAATAGTGTGCTCTATATATATACTCAGAGTTACAAGGTTTAAGTGCCAACATACCTTAAGGAACTCCACGTTAAGCGTAACAAATTTGACATTGTGAAATTGTCGAAGCAGAGCATCAATTCTACAACCACTCCAATTGTATGTAGAGAAAATGCAAAGATCCACCTTCTCCAACGAATGCAAATCCGAAGAGAACTCCAAAAGACAAGAACTATCGTAGAGCAACGAGGCAAGATTGGGTGCATCAATCAGATGGTTGCCGAAGCGACTTCTGATAGTAAGATTCTTGAGTAGAGGTGCAACCACATTAACAGCTTTCACAGTCCAATGTGCATCTTCAAGTGTTAGAGTTGAAAGTTGAGTATGAAACTAAAAGTATGACCTATAAAAGAACGATTTTGGTGTTTAACGCTGATTTCATTGTTTAAAAAAAATTGTATTATATATATAAAAAAAGTAAGAGTTAAATACGGTTATTTTGATCCAAATAATCATTTTAGTCTAAAAGTTTAAACTTTTACTTTTTTGGCTAATAGTTTCAATTTTGTATTAGTTACATTCCTGTTCACTAACCTCATCCAAAATTTCTGATAAGTTTTTATTAAAAGACCAAATTACCCTAACTATAAATATATCATTATAATATCAGCCCTCATTTCATTTCTTTTCATCCCCACTCCAAAACCCTAACACACACATAGTAAGAAAGATTCTCTCTTTAAGATGAAGGAAGCCGACCAAGAGATTCCTAGCAGCTCTCTGGCCAACCTTGGCAGTGATAGGCGGAGATAGACAACGGTGGTCCCTGACAATGAACGACGGCAAGGAGAGAGGGAGAGAGAGAGAGAGAAAAAATCTTAGAGAGAGAGGGAGGGGGAGGGGTGTTGTGCAGTGAATATCCCCCACATGATTGCACAAAGTGCGTTGCCACTAGGAGGGGGCGGTGTTGCCTCACCCGCCCGCTATTCACCTCATCATCGCTGATGTGTGCAACGTACCCATAATGAAGGGTTTTAAAGTTACTCATAGTTTTTGAATAAACCTTCACAAAATCAACATAAATCGAGTAAACCGGTAGAGGTTTGAGCGTGGACTTCTCCACATGATACACCGCGAGAAAGAGAGGGGCGGTGTTTGTTGCTGGCCACGTCGTCCCCTATGCAGCAAAACGGCTTGTACACTGATTAGCCTAGCTAACTCACCTAGTTTTAAAAAACATATAACATTTTAAAAAATCACAAAATTGAATCATCTAATGAATGTTAATTGACTTTAGAGTAACAAAAAAACAAATGACTCCAGTGGAACACAAAAGAAACTTGGTTAATATTGTGTAAAAGCTACCCATCATATCGATACTATCTAATAAACAACTAAACTATGATGATACTTATCAAATTTCTAGGTTTTCTCATTTTTATTTTCCCGTCTCTCTCTTATTAATAACCAACTCCACTATTTTAGCCAACTAAATTAATTATTTGTTTCAATTTTTATATACATATTTTTTTAATTCAAAATTGCGTTTATCATCAATTAAATTGTTCATATTTTTATAAATTCTAAAATTGAAAACAATTTTATAGCAATGTAGAATCCAAATAAAAAACTTTTAATCGCATAATTACATATTCACATTGTTCCATTTTGACAAATGTATGTGTTAACAGATTACAATACATTTTATTCAACCCGTGTAATACACGAGATTCTAACATAGTATTATAATAAACAAATTATTTTTATAGCAGTTCCTTCAAAAGCACCTCCATGGCATGCTCATGGACAGAGACATGGCGCGCCCGCGCCACGTGGACAGAGCGGACGAACATGTAACCTGGTGTCTATCTAAACTGTAAAATTTAAATCACCCCATGAACAAAAAGATATCTAAAAACATAAACAGCTTTATAGCAAGCGATTATCCGAACCTAACCATCATTCTGTAGGATACACTTTACAACAATGTGAAAACGGGTTAACCAAACCACAAAGAATCAAAGAGAAGAATATCATGTTTTTGATGTATAGTAATCATAATTTAACAAGGATAATCTAAGAATGCGCTTAGTTCAATGATGCTACATTATGATTCGTGGGCGGTAGAACATTTGAACAAAACTTTTGACCCAGATTTTCTTCTTATTCTTCCATTTTAATTTACCTTCCCAATGTACATTACCATAGTAGACATGTCTAAACATTCCCTAATACTAAAGGACTTGAAAGATATCAAATTTGATAATTAAGTTCAGAGACAAACAAGTTTATAGATTTATCAAGATCAGGAAGCCTTTTAAGGACTAGCAAAATCAAGAATATGGGTAAAAAGACACAAATGTAACTTCTGCTCACTACTAAAACCAGATGGAAATCACCCCATATAATAATATACACCCATAATAACCAAAAACTTAATAGATGGGTTTCTTTTTTTGCCATGTGTAGCAGCCAAAACATACCTACGAGGCAAAATACAAGGCAACAAGGCGCAACCGGTGGCATTTTAAGTATATGGGAAATCAAAAAACTTACAACTTGCTAAGAAGACCACAGTGATGTTGCAGCAAGCTCATTAAAGCAGTCACTTAAATGGATTTGCGGGATGTTCATATGATGCAATATTTTCTTCACAGCAATGTCAACCTCTGCACAGAGACTAGAAAAACTTGCTTGCAACCCATCCCTCTTTGAAGGAGGGAAGTCTTTCAGTAATAATACTTCAATGTCACGCAACTGAGAGATGATGTAACGAGTATTTCTTTTCCCTTGATCAATCTGTACACCGACATCTTCCCAGCACCTCTTCATCTGTTTCAATTTCCTCTAGAAGTGCAGTTGCATCTTCTCCACTGGTGCCATACCTTGTTCATGTGTATCTTCCTCGAGGCTCTCCATACGAGTTCTATTGTTCTCAATATTAGTTTTCTCCTTCTCTAACGTCACATGTAATCTTGCCATGAGGTTTTGTGCTTCTACGGCATTCGCTAAAGCGTGAGCCTTTTGCTGTTTTTCCTTAACTTCCTAGTGAACATAAGAACAAACTAGGATATGGTCATAGTGTCAATACCTCATATGATGTGTAGCATATAATAGTATACGGTCATGGTGTCAATACCTCATATGAGATCAGTGTGAAGGTAGCACTTGGAGAACCATCTAGCATATAGTTTATTACTTTAGTAGACATATTTACTTTCTTATGTGCTTCATCATCCGAGCGTACATAAACTGGATAAATCTTTAAACTCTTTAACTCGGAAAATGGAGAACATTGAAGTGAGATTTGTTCCATGTACGAAATAAGAGGCTGCAAAAATTTTACGAAGAAAATTTGACATATAGAAAACAAGAACATGTTAAAATACACACATTAACTAAAATTTATTTTACTCAAATCAAGGTACCTCAACGAACTCCAAGTTAAGCGTAAGAAATTTGACATTGTGAATCTGTCGAAGCAGAGCAGCAATTTTACAACCACTCCACTTGTCTGTAGAGTAAACGCAAAGATCCACCTTCTCCAAATACCACAAATCTGAAGAGAACTGTAAAAGACAAGAGCCATTGAGGAGCAAGGAGGCAAGGTTAGGTGCAGCAATTAGATGCTTGCCAAAGGAACTTCTGATAGTAAGAGTCTCTAGTAGCGGTGCAACCACATTGACGGTATTCACAGTCCAAAATGCATCTTTAAGCGTGAGATTAGACAGTTGAGGATGAAAAACATTAAAATTACATGATTTCTCTACCTTGAATTCATTCAAGGTGAGATTCTTTAAGTTCACACACTTGGAGAAAAGACCAATGTCGTTATCATCCTTGTCTTGATAAAATGCGACGTTATCAAGATGCAATGTTGTTAGAGCCGGGAGCTCCCAATTTGATGCGAGAATAATGTTATATCCCTCAAGGAAGCCAATAAGGGATCCAGTCCATAGTCACATAGTTCGCGGTACGCTCCGGTACGAAAACGTGGAACGGGAACGCGGTACGCTAGGTCCCTAAAATTCGGTACGATTGGGGGTAGGCTCATTTCGGTTCGGTCCGGTACGATGTACCATATAGCGTGGTACGTTGTACCACTTAAATTATATATTTGTAAAATATTATAGATTCCTCAAGCTTTCCAAAAATATATAAAACTCCTAAAAAGGATAAAGAGATAAGTTGCAGTGAGATTTTATGAGGGGGATAAAGCAATCAATGGTTATAGTTTTGGTGGTGAATTGTAAATTGAGGCATAACGATCAAAGGGGAGGACCATTTGGTGAAAAGGGGCAGGACGCTTTCGTGATTCAGAAAACAAAAAGATGATAAAATATTGATTTTCAGAGTACTTTAGCCTATCACTCATCACCGTATACAGATAAATAGATAAACTAAAAAATCAAATAACACAAAAACGGCAAAGTTATCTCATATTCGATGCGTCTCAGCATCTCTAAAAATTTCCGGCGATCCAAATTCCATCGGTGCGATGTTCCCTATAAATGAGATTCGTGTTCCGGCTACACCGAATTCGCGATCCGACATCAACCAGGTACGATAAAATTGGAATTCCGGCTCGTCAATTTTGCAATCGGATTCGCGAACCAGAGCGAACCTGGATCGCGATCGTACCGCGATTGGGTACGAGCGATCCGGATCGCAGATCGTGGGTGAGGTAGCGAACCATGTGACTATGATCCAGTCAACCAAAGATATTTGAGGGAATGAGAGTGAAAGAGATAAAGAGGGAAATCAATCTTCTCTTTAAACAAGCATGTAATAATTAGTTGTTGGAGGTTGTGAGAGAACGCATAGTCAAGAATTGTTTTGAGCAACGCCTCGCAAAGCATTTGACTAAAACTGAGCTCGACTGAATACACTTCTATTTGACCGTTGCGGTGAGACAGAACATTGTTAACAAATTTGGAGACGTGAGGTAAACTATCGTAAACATCAATGGAGATATTGAGATAGGGCATTGAAGTCCAGATATACCTCCATCTTGAGGACAAACCGCTTGTTTTGATAGCATGCTTAAAGCTGATAAAAGAGAGGATTTTATGGATAAGATCATCCGGTAACATGCTTAACCTATCATCTTCTACATTCATTCTAGCTTTACTATGCCCACAGTCCATTCTCACAATAACTCTACCTTGATATAGCTAGATTATCAACATTATAATTCCCAGAGCCTGTTTCTAAAAGACTATTGGCTGAAAATTGGAAAATTATAACAATCAGTGGCTAAACAAACAGAAAATAAGTTGAATCTATTGCTAATCAATCGGCAAATCAATAACTACAAGTAACAAATGAAATGAGATACTGAGAAATGATGATTGCTAGGGTTTATACTTCGAAAACAGACCTGTATACCGACAGATGAAAACTTCGGAAGGGAGATTCGATGTGCCGAGTGTTGACGAGCGGAATGAATGTACCGGCGGCAAGGAGGACCAACAACCGGCGGCGAGTAGGGCTATTGGGGCGGTGTTAAGTAGCAGTCGAAGACGATTGGGGTTTTACACCGGACCCAAAACCCTAGCACGAGAATTACCCTTTGTGGTGATCACCGTCTGTTCAGTTACTGACTAACATGGTTAATCGATACCAGGGTTAGGCAATTTCAGACCCGACTTTTTATAAATGACCCAATACCATACGAAGTTAAGCGGATTGAAGTTTAAGTTAAACGGATATAGATTATAAACGGGTCGACCAAATTAAGATCATGTCTAAACTGATTTAACCCGTTTATTAAATGATTAGACCCGTTTAACTAATCGCGTTAAATGGTTAATATGTCAATACAACCTGTTTATAACCTACTTATCAAAAATATATAATTTTATATTGTTAAATGACTAAACATATACAATTAAATTAGAATATTATATAACCTAACCTTTCAGTTTCGCTTTGCAGCGCTAACTTTTCAATTTCCACTTTCGCACGCTAACCTTTAAGTTTCTAATAGGGCTGACAGTTTTTGACATGATAAGAAATTGTGTTTCAGGAATAAAGTCGGGTGTGGGCGGAGATGAAGTCTGATATTGACTCGAATTTTCAAACATCAATATTATGTTTAGTTCTAATGGTTGGGGGATGTAGCAATTGACCCACGGGTTACACGGGTTAAGCATTGTTTGGGTTCAATGTCAGTTGCAGGTAGAGGTGCACAAACCGGTTTTTTTCGGAACCGGATCCGGATCGGATCCGGACCGGTTCCGTCAACGATGGTCAACAACCGGATCCAATGGAACCGGTTCCGGATCGGAACCGGTTCCGGATCCGGTTAAGAGAGTGGAGACTTGGAACCTATTGGGACCGGACCGGACCGGATTTATGGAACCGGACACCGGTTTTTTTTTTTTTTAAATTTTAAAAAATAACAAAGATACACTATAAAATACATGTTTTATTTATTTTGTAGCTTTTTTTAAGTGATTTAACAATAGTTCGTAAAAAAAAATACAAAAAACATAATTGAATCACAAAATATATATTATTTATTATGTTTTCAATCTTCTTCGTCGTAGTCTTCGTAACATCGGTTTTCATTCTTCTTCGCTTGAGATGCGTTGGGCTTCATCATAAGCTTGTTCTTCGTCCGAAAGTGGATTCGCCGCCCCTTGTTCTACTTCGAATTCATGTATTTCTTGTTCAATGTCAAGTTCGCCTTCTAGTTTTGCAACATGTTGTACACGTTCGGCGGCATCCAAATGGTCCTTCAAGCAAATACACATCTCCATAGATTCCGATGTAAGCCTCGTTCCTCGAATAGATAAAACCCTGCCACTAAGAGAAAAAGCAGATTTCGAAGCTACCGTAGAAGCTTGGACGGTTAGTAGGTCACAAGCCATTACGGCTAGAACGGGATATTGGGATTCCCTTCCTTGCCACCAACTCAAGATATAAAAGTTTTCAAACTTTTCGGATCTTAGAGTTGAAATAAACTCGGTTGTTTGATATCTCCCAAGCTCGCTACTTGGTGTGGTTCCACGTTTCGTTTCTTAAAGTGTTAAATAAATTTAGCATCGGGTTCCTTGAACTACTAGAACTTCAACCCGAACCCATTGATTCACGTATGTTTGATGGATCACCACTTCCACCATATTTGCGTAAATAATAATCAAACATATTATTAAAAGCCGAATTGAAATATCTTATTGCCTTTGATTCAAAATTTGGGTCTTCCTCGAACATATTTAAATCATCCGATATTGATCCAATTAATGTTTCAACACCGGTTACATTAATCGTTGGGTTTAAAGCGGCCGAACATGTAACAACGGCCGGCATTTCCGAAAAATATTTTTTAAATTTAGCTTTCATAGGTTTTACCATTTTTTTCAAAAATAGGGCCGTGATATTCAAACTCTTTTAATTTATTACATATTAAATATAATTGTTGAAGTATTAGCGAAGATGTGGGATAATAAACTCCCGATAAACATGTACTTGCATTTTTAAAACCTCAAGCAAATTAGTTAGTTTCTCGATCATATCCCAACTTATATTATCAAATTTTTGTGAACAACGTTTCTTTTGTACTAGTTCATCATGGAAATGTTTTAAAGTAACTCTTTACCTTAAGGCCGATTCAAACATTTTCCATGTCGAGTTCCATCTAATAGGTACGTCCCAATTCGGACCTAAAAAGATGGAATCCGTTTGTTGGCAAAGTTTCTATAGTTTATATATTTTTTTTTGCTTGTGCTAAAAACTTCACGTAACATCACTTTAAAATTTTCTTTTACGTCTCTTATTTCTTGGACGTTTAGACCGTCTTGCACAACCAAGTTAATGATGTGTGCAACACATCAACTATGAAAAAAAACACCGTTACAAGGCGGTTTATATTTTATTTTTAATTTTTCCACCGCGTTTGTGTTATTTGAAGCGTTATTAAAAGATATTGAAAATATTTTTGGTTGAATTTTATAAGTTTGAATTACCGAGTCTAAAATATAAAATAAGTTTTCGCCGGTATGTGGATATCCAAAATAATCAAACGCAATCGTACGCTTCATCATTTGCCACGACTCCGGTTGAACCCAATGTGCGGTAACGCAAATGTACGATTCGGGTAAACCATGTGGAGCGGACCAAACGTCCGTTGTTAAGTTAATGCCGGTATTTAAATTTTCAAAACCTAAAATTAATTCTTTTTTAGCTCTTTTCCACATTTTTAAACAATCTCTTCTCAAAGTAGAACGACTTACATTTGTGTAACTCGGTTGAAGCGTCTCTTGTATCATCCTCGTCAAGCGCGGATTATCAAAGTGATCAAAAGGCAATCTTTCTTGAATGACGAAATGTGTCATTCTCTCACGAACCCTCTCGACATTGTATTGCCAAACTCCTCCATCCCTACCAATTTGAGTTTGATCTTCACCTTGAGTGTGTTTTGTGTGACTAGCAATATGTTTTCTCAAAGTGCTATTTCCCGCCGCACCCAAAATTCTACCACAACGTTTGCAACGAGCCTTTTGCGAACCGTTCGACATTTCGCATAAATCGAAATAAGCCCATATCTCTTGGTTTCGGGAGCAAGGAAGTATTGACACCACCGTGACATCGCTAGTAGAACCACCAACCGAATTTTGAGTGCTTGCGGAAGCGGAAGCCATGAGAGCATTTTTTTTTTGCGTAAAGTGAGCGTTTTTTTGCGTTTTGAGAGCGTTTTTGAGTTTTGAGAGCTAGAATGTTGTGGTGAACTAACTCATACACCCAATACCTATTTATACTAAGTTTCAAACCTTAAAAAAAAAAAAAAAAAAAAACGGCTATATAGCCGTTTTTTTTCTTCCAACGGCTATAACCGGTTCCAAATTGTCCGAAAAAAACCGGTTCCATTTTGTCCGATTTTTATCCGGTCCGTCAAAAAAACCAGAACCGGTTCTGGATCCGCCGGTTCTCACAAAATCCAGTCCGGTCCCAAAAAAACCGGTTCTAGACGGATCCGGTTTCGGATAATCCATCGGATCGGATTCGGTTCCGGTTCTTTTGAGCACCTCTAGTTGCAGGAGATGATTAGAATTGAATAAAAAATGAGTAGTAGAAGAGTATAATATGTAATTTTGTGTGGTAAATTGAAGTATAAAAGAGTAGTATATACAGATTTTAAAAAGATATTTTTTTTACCAAAAATAGAGCTCCAACGGGCTCTTTCTTGGTCAATGGAGCCAATGGCTATTTCTTTGCCGTTCACGTCGTTGCCATACTCACGAAATGTCCCCAACCCCCTAGGCACTCCGGGGGAGGGGGTGTGGCGTTCCACATCCTTTCATGTCAAGTCGTTCGCACGCCCTGTCTCGCGACACTCATTACAGATAGCCTTATAATTGTTCTTTTATAAAAAAAATATCTCGGAAAAAATGTTTGCTATCATAATTTTGTTTTGTAAAAGATTTTGTTTTAAAAATTTGGTACACTTTCTTTTAAAACAAATAAATTAATATGTTGTGTTAAAATGGAACGGTACAAACAAATCATTTGGGATTAACATTATACCTGCAGCGCAGAACAAATCAATATGTTGTTGTGTGTGTGGAGATGATGGTGAATATGGATTGAAACAAAAAAAAAATCTAATTATATATTATATTGACCACGGATATTTTAACCAACTTTTGAAAAGATCCTGACCCTTCAAAGTCTTTAACTTTTAATCAAAGCCCTTTAAAGTCACTAAAAACTAGGAGTGTATATGGGTCGGTTTGGTTTTGAGCCATAACCGAAACCGACACTTTCGGTTAAAGGATTTTATAAACCGATCGGTTTCGGTTAATCGGTTAACCAGTTAATTTCGGTTCGGTTAACCATCCAATTCGATTAACCATCCGTTGGGCAATCCAGCAATAATCAAGTCGATAATCGAGAAAAAAAAACATAATTAAATCAAATGGATTACTACAGACCGTGAACAATAAAGACTAAGAGGAGACTACAAAGCTTCATTGGTTTTGGTGTGCTACTCTTGGCTTTTATCCTTTTGCTGTATCCTAAATAACCCAACCATCACCGTCACCTTCGCCTGTAACTTGGGAAGCCCTGGATGCGCTGTTTATTGAATTTGTCAAATCCGAAACCTAATCGAAGAATCGTATCCTCCTACTTCTCCGTCTTTTTCATCTCCATCTTCATCTTATCAATATCGCCTGCTGATTCTCCAAATCAGACGACTGTTGCAGTTCGGTGACATTTATTCTGCCATTGATCTCTTACGTCTCCAGCTCCTTCCATTCTTGAAGATCACGGCCTCCATGGTTGTTCCTGTTGAAGAAGCAATTGCTGCTCTCGCTACATTTTCATTGGAGGTATGTGATATGTCGGTAAAATATTGTATTGAAGCCAACGAAATTGACAATTTAATTGCAGTTAACTTAAATCAAGTCAACTTAGTGATGATCCTAAATAGTTCAATTAGGTTATGATGAATTTAAATGAAAGTGTGAATAATGGTGTGTGAGAGCAAATGTGGTTTTATTTCCGTTTGTGAATTATGACATTGAGCATAGTGTTTCTTCTTAGCATTTCGTTATTGTGTTAATTGATTTATGCAGTTAGAAGAATTAACTTATAGACTATATCCAGCGCTGCCCGAGTAAACCCAAGAGATCTACTAGCAAAAAACACCCGATGATAGTTGTTTCATCTGTAAAGCCGATAATCATATCGCCCCGAAAAAGCAAACTCATTGGGAAAAACGTAAGGTTTTGTTCTGCATTTGATTTTAATTTGAGTTTCTTAATTGTCTATTGTTTTAGTTTAAGAATTTGATCTGATCTCATTAGTTTGTGTTGTTCTTCCTTGGTGATTTTGAAAAATACCAATTTTGGTGGTCTTCATAATATGGTTCTTTGCTGAATCGAAGCGATGAACGAATTAGGTTTTTATGATCCATTAACAGCGTTGAAGATGCATCAATTTCCTTTCATTAGTCAAGAAATTGTGTTTTCAACTTAAATCGCACTTGAGGTTTTGAACCGATTTAGTATGATCAGGTCTGAATCGAATATGACTGAAGAGGGTTCATACATCTCAACTTTACTTTGTGGAACCAAACTCATTCACTCTGGTGTAAGTTTCATTTGTCCCATGTTGAATTATTGGCCTGGTTGTGTTTTCAAGTTCAAAATTGGTATACATTAATCTTTGATAAACCAGATTAAGTACACGAGAAACACATACAAACTTATCCATAATTTATACCAAATTTGAATCTAAAAAAGTGCTAGAGTTGACATTTTACAGTTTTGAGTTTCGTGGTTGGAATGTATGTTAAGAGTGGATTCACAATAGAATGGTAGTTTTTACCTTTTAAAAGATGGAAATGAATGGATACCGAGCTACTATATCTTTATTATCATGTGCAATTTTGGTCTGAAACTTGTAGGATCTTACAAAAAAGCTGAAATTATATATGCTGAATTTTATAAACCATGAATATCTACAATAATTCAGATTGTTTGATAAGCAGGGGAATACCATGTCAAAATTTGGGTTCTAACTTCTAATTGACTGAATATCAGGTCATATGCTTTGCAAAAGCAGGAGGACATCATGTATCAGGAATGGCAAAGGCAATAGAATTACTTGGTTTGTTTGCATGATTAACACGGTCAATCATGGATTCTGGTGATGGTTTACCATCTTCTTGGGGAATAAGGACTACATATGAATGTATCCAGGTAAATTTCCAATGCTGCAAGCTTAAGTAGATTGGACTAGATAATTATTTTGGTCGTATGTAATATATTCTTACTATTTTGTATAAATAGACATTGCCTTGGAGATATACTCCAAATTCAAATGTTATTCTGTGTTCTTTTTCTGTATTTGTTATCATCGACTTTCATGGTCCTTCGTGGTGTTATTACATATTTTGTGAGAAATTAATGTTCTTTCTATAAGATAACAGTCCCAAAAGGAACTGCACAAGAAGCACCATAATACTGTTGATGGACACATCAGAATATGGCTTTTGATTAGACAAAATATGAATTCAACTGATCTATTACTTCTTCAAAAAGAGACGCAGCAAAAAAGTTGGAATCTGCATGGTCTCTGTCCATGCTCTCCTCCTCCCTCTCCCCTACAACAAATAAAAAGAAATTTCTGTTTTTGTTTAATTGTTTGAGATCTTACCATGTTGCAGAGATACCCTTTGAAAATCATCTCGTGTTGCAAGCTCTGGAAGTTGATCATGGAATAGTTATATACCTTGAGAAAGTTGGGTTTTTGACAAGCAGTTTGCTTGCAGCTCACACTGTTTAGGTAAATGAAAATGAAGTAATTTCATAAGTTATGCTGCATAGTTTTCACCAGTTTGTGATTGACTTACAAGTGAGTGAAGAATTTCTAAGCTTTTAGTGTATGTGCAATGTGACTGATTTTAGATTATATCTTCCTCAGACTGTAGCTGTATTGTATTTATCCAATTATTTTAACATGATTGTTAATCAGGAAATCCCATCAGACAAAAGTGGAGATATCGACATGATATTTGGAATTCTGGAGAAAAACTGGAAAATATGATAACAGAGATCGCGTTATCCGAATCTGCAAAGGCGATTAGCATAGAAATGCGGGTTGAACTTCTTGGGGCAGTCCGCCTCATAAAGATGATAGTTCGAGGAAGATGTTGGTTGACTTTTCTAAAAGGTCAATGCATACCGGTGGGTTCAGTTGTCATAAAAGAAAATGAGTCCACCATACATGAACGTTGAAGTGGTGGGTTCAGTTGTCATAAAGGTGGTGGTGGTAGCTAGAAGACTAACCGGTCTACCATACATGAACGTTAAGTGACATTTTCATTTGCTTTGTGGTGGGTTACATTGTTATGTTTAAGTTGTTTGATAATTACTTCTTAGCATTGCTTTGTGGTTGTCTTATTGTAGTTGATCATTTATTGGCCATTTGTTTAATGAATTGAACTTTGGTCTTAAACACAATGGTTTTAGTTTAGAATGCAATTTAATAGAGTGATGGCGTCATGGCATTAACATACCCAGCCACCGGACGGGTATAAAACTAGTTTTACGATGGTTACCAAATAAATTCTTTACATACAAAATGCTTGATTTCTAATTTGGATTTTGATTCTTAAATTTTGATTTTGGATTTTGATTTATGTTTCAATGATATATGTAGTAATTTTTTGTTTTGGGTTTTGATGATTGTATACGAGGATATTTTGGTAATCTTTAAACATTTCAATGGAATGTTTATAATTCCATCACCCATATGAAGAAAAGTGAATTCCATTGATTGAGGGAAAACTTTCTAACTCCAATTCCATCCAAAGTTCAACCAAACATGATTTTGGAAGGAATTAATTCCAATTCAAGGAAATTCCGCGAACCAAACGTGGCCTAAGTGTAAATAATTAAGTTTGTGAATTCCTAACTAAAATTATTATCACAAAGAAAAAAAAACATTTTATAACGGGATAATGTAAAAATATCATTCTGCTAAATGAAGTTCGTAATAATTACGTTTTTCAAATTTTATGTTATGAACAGTTATTTTAGAACGAACGAAGAGTGTATTTTATAAAAATACTAAATTTATATTAGTTATATTAAAATGAATAAATTCACATTTATCTCAAAGTAATTAGCCTATAAATAAAAACGCATGATAAAACTTAATTATTACAAGTTTTATACTTTTATCTAGTAGAATGGTAATTTCACCTTTTAATCAATTATTGTATTATCTTTGAGTTTATTTTATGATACTTCGCATTAAACGTCGGCTGAAACAGGGGCTTCATTTCGCAGCCCAAAAACGAAGGAAGAGGTCCATGCCTGAATGCCGGCTAGGGATTTAATTAGGGTGACATGAAAATTTAATTAATGATAGAAATAATCACTGAAATAGCCATTTTCCTAAGGAAAAATCATATCATCATGTGATCATTCTCTATGACCGGTTATCTACTTTTACTCGTATATCATACGACTTTTCACATTAATTCATACGTAAGTGCATGTGATATGTTGCATGTCACCATTTCACTCCCGTGTCATCAAAAAACCATTGTTTTCACGAGGAATCGTGACTATACAGGACTCAAATTCACGTAAGACGTTCTTTAGTTAAGTATGTATTTAAGGTCTTGTTACTTTTTGTTTTATCTATTTTCAAATTCTTTAGTTTTCATATATTTTTAAAAATTTCATAATCATTTGTTTAAAAAGAAATAAATGACTAACCAACGTCAAAATAAACAAAAGAAATACCTTTGAATTCATTTTCCCTTCATTATTAGGAACATCTAGCTACACCTCATGACTCCACCATGAAAATAGTGTTGATAAACAATACATAAGCTCACTCATATCACTTGATTACATAAACATAATGTTTGGCCAACAATTATTACATTGCAACTCAATTCAAAATTACTAATCCTACACAGCCGCTAACTATCGACCGTTAAAAATTGCGATCCATCTCTCAACGAGGTAATGAAATTAGACTCACTACCACTCATCGTATGAGTAGTTGATCCAGATATTAAGAAACACTTTAGAACAACAATTGATGTTATGATTACTTAAGCTTTCCATGCCAAACGTCTTAGACATCACAATCTCTTTGCATGTGTTTAAATGGCTTTCATGTTCATGTCTTGTGACAAGCGACGCATGTTTGAATCTCATTGATATGCTCGATGTCCAAAAATGACGTATTGTCGTTACTGATATGAATACGGAATGAAAATGGATGATACGCGAGTCAAAATTGCACAAAAATTGATTTGTTTGTCAAATAGACATTCATATGGCACGTGATAAAACACGGGTGAAAATGATAATTACTTTAAAACATATTCAAGTAGCAAATAAGAAAACAATTTAATGAGAAAAAAATCATAAATGTTTAACATCAAATCATTCAAGAAAACCCATAATTGGTCATTTAATTTCCAAAATAGCAATTAGTAGCACCACACACAATCCATCGTCCATTTACCACGAATATTACCACTACTAGTAACTAGGTTTCCTACCAAAAGTCATCCCTCCATCCAAACTGTTTAATCCAACGGCTTCTAAGCTTCCACGTCGCCACACTTTTTGGCAGGGGTGCAGATGAGCCAGACAATCCCGTAGGGATCCTTGACCTTTCCCACGCGCCCGCCACAGCACGCGCCTTCACCCTCAGTCACTTCACTTTCCGCAACAGCACCAGCCTTCACTGCCTTTTCCACAGAGGCATCAATGTCCTCTGTCTCCAAGCAGAACACCAGTCCCGTACTAGTAGCCTTAACGCTGTGTGCAATATGCAGAAAATGAGTTTTCAACTTTTCATTACAGACGAAACATGTACGATACTTGAATTGAATAAATTGGTTAAATAAAATAAGAAATTTAATTTTTCAAATCATAAACAATAAGGAATCACTGTATCGATGTTCACGAACCAAAAAGCGTTGGAGACGACGAAATGAAACGAAAAATGTGAACAACGATGTGTTGATGATCATAGATCTGTAGGTTTTTAAGCTTGAGAAGGAAGATAAGCATATGAAAACAACAAATCGGCAATAAAACAGCTATTATGAAGCATGAAGTAGTAAAATGACTGAAAAATATTAAAATAGCGTGATAATCGTAGTTTAGGCTAGAAAATCGTATACAAATGAAGAACATATGCATCGATCATATGCTGTGAAGCACTAGCAGCAGTAAATCATCATATTGAAGCAGTAAAAGCGTAACAAAACGGCTAACAACTAGAACGAACAGATATTTTATACAGATCTAAGCGAACGTACAAAATATCAGGCGAATAGGACTAGTGTATGGCTAAAAACGGAAAATGATGCTTACGGCGCTGTGGAGTCGTCGGCGACATCAGAAATCAGAATCGTTGAAGAACCGAGTTTGATCTCGGCGGAGATAAGCAGCGGGAGCTCCTGATCGGCTTTCCTCTTCGGATGAGTTACGCGGTTCACCTCCTCAGCTCCGAACGCGGCCTTGTAGAATGCAACGGCGTCGTTCACCTTTGAAGCTTCCACAAACACCTGTGGCTTTAGCGCCATGAACGTCACTGAATGTTCTGCTAGAGCTGCTCCGTTTGTAGCCTCGGTTGCCATTTCCGTTGAGGTTCGAAATGCACAAAGATGGAGAGAGAAACGGGGATTTTAGAGAGAGAAAGTAGGTGATCCGGTTGATGTGTGTATACAGATTTTATAGAGAAGCGAGGAAGCGGAGCCGTATGTGGCTTTGTGCTTTTTCATGGATGCAATGTTTGCGTGTGAGGAAAAGCGTAAAAGCGCATGACAAATGACATGACATTTTTTTTTAACGGCCAACAAATAAAAAAATTTCTACCTACTTCGTACAGGACCTGTTAACAAAAGGCTACTGTCAGCTGACCCAACTCAGCCGTACGGATCCCTTAAGCGCCCCCAAGTTATCTACAATTCTGGAGAAAACTCACCCGTCCGATAGCCCACTGGTGGTAAAACCTAGATGCCCTCGGGATTGAACCGGATATCACAAAGATCCCGGTCTTCCTTCATTGAGCTACAATGTCCCTCCCAAAGTGATGCTTGTGGGGATAGAACCTGGGATAAAACTCAGATGCCCTAGGGATTGAACCGGAGATCACAAAGATCACGGTCTTCCTTTATTGAGCTACCATGTCCCTCCCAAAGTGATGCTTGTGGGGATAGAACCTGGGTCTCTTTTAAAGAATCCAGGCTTCCAAAGAAGTGGGTTATACACCACATTGGAAGTTGCTCAAATGACATGGCATTTAATTGACGATTTTGATAAATAAACTAGTGGGTTATACACTTATACCCGCACTCCGTGGAGGGCGCCATCAGAGTTTTAAGTTTTAATAAATTTATGTGAAAACATGAATACAAATAAGAACGTTTAACGAGTTACTTGTAAGTTAAAAAAACTTTAAGTTTAATAAACAATAAAAAGATAAAAAATAAATATCAAACTAAATAACAAAAGCCAAAAAAAGTAAAAGGAAAAAAGGCTGGAAAACGGAGAGGTGGGTTTAACTACTGGACTTGAAAGTTGAACCAGGGTCTCTTAAATCTTCCTTGGGTGTAGGGATGCACCACCATGCCATTTCTTTTGGTTAATTTTTTAAATTAATTTTTTTATATATGCACAAACTGAATTTGAACATTTAAAAAAAATATATGTCCGTCACATGACAGCGTCTGATTGACCAGTAAATCACCACACGCACAAACCCTTGGCCTTTTTGTATGTGTGTATCTATATCTATATTCTATATTATTATATTATAATGCACTATCAAAGGACATCTTAAATTTTCAGTGATACAAGTATGATTACTCAAGGTACAAGACTTATTTCATATGTTAAAGACTTTTCGAGGATAAATATGTCTTTTAAAGAGTACTTACACCTTTGCTCCATCAATTTGATGCCTTCAAATCGACCTTTTGAGGTAAAAAAACTTAAATGCACTGCCAGTAAAAAATATAGTTACTATGATACAAAATTGTATATGATATATATATATATATAGGGGGGAAGATCAAATAAAAAGTTGTTTTCGGCTAAGAACTCTAAGAAGTGACAAAAACATTAAGAAACGATATCAAACGAACTCGGATTGAGCTCATTCCAGCGGCGTTGGAACCGTATCGTCGAACTCTACCATCTTAGCTTTTAGGGTTTAGCTTTTAGGGTTTAGATCTTAGCGTTGCATTTTAGGATTTTAGCCTTAGGGTTTAGCTTTTAGGGTTTAGATTTTAGGGTTTAGGTTTTTTTTGGGGGGTGGGGGTGGGGGTGGGGGTGGTGGTTTTAGGCTTTTCGGGGTGGGGTTGGAGGGGGGTTTAGGTTTTTGGGGGTGCGGGTGGAGGGGGGTTTAGGTTTTTGGGTCCGGATTAGAGTTCGATGAGATGGTTCCAATGCCGCTCGAATGAGCTCAATCGGAGTTCGTTTGACTCACTTCTTAGCGTTTCTTAGCGAAAAACCACTTCTTAGCGGAACCTTCCCCTATATATATATAGTAGTTAAAAAATTATAAAAACTCAAGTTATTTATGAGATTGTGTGTTATTTAGATACACTCCCAGATGGTTTTTATCTTTTTCACATTGTATAAAATTGTAACGTTTTGTAATTTTTTAGTTATACATAATTTAAAGTTTCATTATTTGTATTAACCCGTGTAATACACGGTTCTCTAATTTAGTTATATTATATACTAGTTTATATGCTCGTGTGACACACAGATTGAGAAAATAATAATAATAATAAAACATGCAAGCAATTTAAATAAATCATACATAAAAGATAATAAAAAACTACAATAGTTATTACAAATATCGTGTATTACACGGGTTGAATATAAAAACAATATAATTCATAAAAGCCTACAATACAACTTATATATTGTCCCTTTATGACCCTTTTGCTAGTGTTATTTACAAAATAAGTAATTTAAAGGTGTGTCACCATATTATACTTAGCATGTATGCTCTGAAAACAAACACATTATGAACTCAACACTAAAATCCTTACTATAATAAAAAACTAAATCAAAGTGACACGTGTCAATTTCACATCCGATCCTAACTTTTTTTTCCCGCCCAATGCTTCTATTACCCAGATTTTTTATAGCGCGGATCTTTATGACCCGCTTTGTTAGTACCCGGATTTCAAAATTAAAGCAAACCCTAATTTTGTTTCATTCTTCTTTCTCTATTCTTTTCCTTCGATTGCCGCTTAATTTTCAATCGATTATCATTCGTGTTGTTCTTCGTTCCATTGGTCTAGGTATGTTACTCATCTGACAATAACAAGATTTCAGCCATTAAATCAAAGGTTTTTCACCTATTTGGTAGGGAAAAGCCCATCTACGATGTCTTATGCTTATTTTTCATCTGAATTTTTTGTCAGTTCATTTTGATTAGTAGATTTGAATGTTGAGTAGTCTTAAACCCTAACTTGCTTTACGATACTTTCTTTAAGTCTTTCTTCTGGATGTATTTCTTTGCTTGCTGTTGATCCCATCATTCCGTTGATAAAGTGATTAGTGAAGTGAAATTAAAGCAATATATTGTAGCATCATTTGGATAACTAATTTGAAAATAAGAGAAAAATGATTACATATCCTCTTTGTAAGATCTGATGCTTTTTTTTGGGTTGATTTTATATGCAACAAAAAACATCTGGCCCTCTCCTTTCATCGTCCTACAGTTGTGCACTGATGTGAAATTCTCTTATGCTTCTCGCAAGGCTGTGTCTGAATACAAGGAGGATAAAACTGTATGTCTTCTATATGCTAAGCCTACAAAAGGCTAGACTACGTCAATCTCAAGCACTTTTTATCAACCTTTTACGTACATAGCTAGCACGTTAAATATGATGACAAAAATTACATTATTTGAGTCAATCTAATTCTAGGATAAGATAGATTTAGGATGTTTAATGGATCTGTTACTGATGCTTCTTTGACAATGATACAAACAGAGATTTGCAACTGCAGATAAGGCATATAACAATTTCAAAAGAAAGTTTAAAATAACGATTTTAAATACTAAAGCAGATCTAGATATGAGAAGGATGCAGGACCAATTCAATGTACTTGATGCACTACCAATTTTTTAATTAAGACTTCAATTAGATTTAATTTCTATGTTGGAACAGATTACTTTTCCATTTGTATACTACAAATAACACATTAATTTTGGGGATTCCACAGCGACGATAATGATATGCACTTTCTGGTATGAATCTATACATCTCCACCCAACGGAAAATGGAATTTTTGCTTCTCTTGATATTTTTGTTGGTTTATTTTCGATTTTTTTTTGTATCCTAATGTACAAATTTTAGTGGATTTGCAGGAACTGGAGTGGACTTGAATGTGAAGGAAAAATTTGAAAGTTTGAGGCCATCTCCCTTGCTGTGGTTTTTGTTACAGTCAAGTTTATTTGACGTGACATCGATGAAAAAAGATTGGTGGTGATTTTTATTTTTTTTTTTGTATAAAAAGAGGTGTTAAGATGGAAAAGTTTCCAATACAATATCAAATGTTTTATAAAAAGATGTGCTACGTTTCACTCCGTGTAACACACGGGTTTAAAGCTAGTATAATAACAAAGCACCATTCCGACAACTTGATAGCCACGTGTTAACTTCTTCCTCAAGCTTTCCCTTTTTACTTCTTGAAAATGGGTCTCCAACTCTTACTCCTTGTATATATCGTCCCATGAACATATCTACGCCACAACATCATCATAAATTAATTACGTATCATAAATTAATTACACAACAATTACTGTTTTCCAGCCTGATAGCCCTAAGGCCTGGTTCGTTTGTCGTAGCAACAGAACAACAACCTGCGAAAATACAATTGATAATTCATCCAATGTCCCACCTACTAAAAGTCAATTTGTTTCAACACATATGGGCATTTTTGTAAATAATTATGCTTCATTAATTTTGATTACAAAACATTATTGTTACAACGATAATCAAATTAATTAATTGATGTAGGAGATCGTATGAATTAAAAAATAAAAATAAGCTTTTGATAATTTTCAACCACCCATTTGAACAATTTGACCTTATCGTTTTAGCTAAAGTTTTTATCTGACCCACTTGATCTCTATGATATAAAAAAATAAAAATAGGCTCTATGATCAAATCCTGAATAAGATGAATGTGGAGCCACATACTCTCTGCCATGTTACAAAGGACACCACTAGGCTTTAATGCCCTTGTCGTCATTTCAAAAAATGGCCTTTCTGCAAGCTCTTGAGCAAGACCTACATTCAGTGAACATGAGATTTACATCTAGACAAATATTTTTCAATGTGTAAAAATGCAATAATTATTTAACAATCTAAAAACGATCAGATTTTGAAAATGTCTGGGAAATTTGCATAACAACTTACAAACATACCCACATGATCAGATGAATCAATGATAATGGCATCATACTTTTTCTTTTGGTGTGCTCCTGACAAACTCTGTCCAAATTATAAAATGTTGAACACAAAGTTATATATCACTCCTTGTGGTGTGTTCATCTCTGCAGTTCAAGCAATAAACTAAAAAGGTTACAGAATATCCATTATAAATTCATAATCCACCAAATGTCATCGAGATTAGCCAGATCAGAAATCAAGTTCTAGAACAAACCCTAACATAAACCAAATATCACACAATTAACACACAACAATGGAATTACATGAAACAAAAACAATTACATGTAATTAAGCAACCGATAAATCATAACATCAAACAATTAACACAATAAACAACAGAAAGTGAAACTACAAAACTAAAAAAACACACAAAAATAATCATATCAGACTTCATAGGATAGAGAATAAATAACCTATTCTTTTAATACTCATTCACAAAGGCATAAATATGTAACAGGTTAATACCAGATATTGTGCCCCCTTTCTCTCTTCTTCAGTCAAACTATAAGCTTACATAAGTAGGGTTTCTAAAAACTCATGAAACAGGGCCTGCATAATCATCATCATCATAAAAAAAACCTACAATTTGAAGCTAAAGTATCAGTTCATTGAAGAAGTAGAAAAAAGGGGAAAAAGGAAGCAGAAATCGATGCATAAACACATATTATAACTTAACAATTTCCAATCTATTTGAGAAATGATACTTACATTATTGTTAAGCACTTCCTCTTTCCATCCACCGTCCGCTTGCCCCTAAATCCATCATAGACTGGCGTCTCTCAATCGCGCTTTTTGTCACCCATTGTCACTAAATTTGGGTCGGAATCGAACCTGCCCAACAACTATGATTCGTTATTATCTGCACTGAATCCCATCGATGGCTGCAAATGCTCATGAAATTTTAGAGAGATGCTTACCGACAATCTTGGATCTTGATGCTTTTTTCAGCTAGCGTCGATTTAGGGGGTAAGTTTAGGGTGTCGGCAGTAGATGGTGGTTGCGGATGGTGGTTGTGGCGGAAGCAGATGGTGGTTGTGGCGGCAGCAGACGGTGGTTGAGGAGGAAGTTTAGGGTTGAAGATGAGAAGATGAAAGTGTCGGATGTGAAGAAGTGGTAAGTTTAGGGATGTCTAATTTGAAACCGGGTATAGAAAGGGAAACGGGTTACCCATCTATATCCGGATCCGGATCTGTGTTTTAAAACATGCTAAGTATCAAAGCATATCTAAAAATTTGCCAAGCGTCCACGGAGGCTTAAAATTATGACAAGTGGCCCAACTTTTCTTATTATTATATATAAAGATAAAGATTTCTTTCACCTTCTCATTAGTTCCCTTCTTTTTCTTCTCATACATTCTGCATAATCATCTTTATCTTATTTGTCTCTTTTAAACCCTCTCTCCCCCACTCCTTCAAAATCTCTCTCGACGTAACTCTTTAAAACTTATTTTATTAACAATACTGTCAGATGTCGTTAGCCTGTAATTTCTTCTCATAAATTGAAAGTATAGTGCAACTTTCAATGTGGTATAGTGGTAGGAAGCCTGGATTCTCTAAAAAAGACCTAGGTTCTATCTCCACTAGCATCACTTTGGGAAGAGGCATGGTGGCTCAATGAAGGAAGATCTGGATCTTTGTGATCTCCGGTTCGATCCCGAGGGCGTCCGGGTTTTACCACCAGTGAGCTTTCGGACGGGTGGGTTTTTCCCGGAACTGGAGATAACTTGGGGCGCTTAAGGGCTCCGTACGGCTGGGCTGGGCCAGCTGACGGTGGCCTTTTACCAACGAGTCACCCCGTATGGAATACCTATACAATTATATGTTTGTTGGTCGTTAAAAAAAATAAAAAAATTGAAAGTATAGTAATAGTAATAAACCAAAAAATTAATAAAAATCTGTTATTAAAATTCTGTTTTAAAGCATATTTCAACTACTCTTCACCGATAGTCAAAAACCCCATCTCCTGAGTCAGAACCTCAATTAAATATCCTTTGCTCCGCCATTCCAACTCCGTACAAAAATCACATCAATTTTGAGGTCATATATCTTCATCTTCTTCACCAATCCAACTGTGTAAAAATGGCGTCCATAGCAAAACCCATCCTTTCTTCAACTTTCCTTCCTCCACCGCCATCTCTTCATTTCAATCCACCTCAAAAAACACCATCTCTTCGTCTCCCAAAGAAGACAAACTCGCTTGTACTGCGCGCCAGTTACGAGGTCGGAGGAGGTTACACGCAGGAAGAACTGGAGTCACGAGAGAACGGCAGGAGCAGAGCGCACGAAACAAGGGATGAGACGAGTACTTGGAGTCCTGATCAGTACGAAGCTCTCCTTAAAGGCGGTGAACAAGTTACTTCTGTTCTTGAAGAGATGGCTAACCTTGTAAGATATGCTTCAGTTCGATATTTGAATCCCTAATTGGTGTATGTTATAGTTTGTTTATGACTTTTCTCTTTGTGGCATTTCATCAAGCATCTGGTGGGCAGATGTGCCACCCCCTCTATTGATTGGATTTTGTTACAATTCAATACCATTGTTATTATAGCTGTAGCACTTGAAGAAATTCATATTGAGATATTTAACTAAGGCCGTGTGTAATTGTTTCACTGAAAAGTGAAAAAAGGCTCCCGAAGGGCAATCACGGCCCGAATCACTGAGACGTGTAATGGTTTCACTATCCACGTATATATACACACAAACAATCTAGGGGGATGCTATTGGAACACCAGCCCCTGTGTATGAGTCATACGAGCTGTATCGTTTTGCGAAAAATGGTCATACGGGCCGGTGAGAACATCAGTCCTTTTAATGTCAATCAATCACATTATACGGCCTGTATGATTTGGCGAATACCACCCCATACATGCCGTATAAAAATAGCATACGGGCCATATGAACATTTTCGCTGTATAATACGGGCCGTATGAACATTTTCACCATATCGTGCTGGCCTTATGACCCTAGTGTCTGTATAGTTTGACCCTGATTCTAATGCTCTCACTGTTTTCTTAATTTCTACTTGTGTAACAGTTGGAAGATGACCAAATGGATGAAGAATCTGAGGAGTTAGCCGTGCTGTTGGCTGCACAAGGTGTGATTGGGAAACGAGTTGATCAGATGGAATCAGGCTTTATGATGGCCCTCGATTACATGATCCAACTCGCTGAAAAAGATGAGGATGACAAGGTTATTTCTAAATTATTATCATTCGCCTTTTACCATCTTTTAGGTTTCAAAATTGTTATATCTAAAGTATTGGTTATAACAAGCTTTTTGTCTAATATTTTCAGCGGAAGTCTCTATTGGAAGTGATCAAGGAGACAGTATTATCTCACCTCACCAAAAAATGCCCCCCACATGTAAAGTGCTACATGTTCTACTGTCACCAATTTCTTCCACTTGGTCATTTTTTTAACTGTTAACATTTTTTACATTCATTTGTAGGTTCAAGTCGTTGGGCTACTATGCCGAACCCCTCAAAAAGAAAGTAGGCATGAATTACTCAGGCGAGTGGCAGCAGGCGGTGGTGCATTTGAAAGTGAAAATGGTGCAAAAGTTCATCTTCCAGGGGCGAATCTAAATGACATAGCTAATCAGGCTGATGACTTATTAGAGGTGCTTGTGTGCATTTTAAACCTACAATAATTGATTATGTTTTAAAAATAATATCTTTATAAATGAGCATTTTTTTAACGCAGACCATGGAGAGCCGGCCTGTTGTTCCTGACAGAAAGCTGCTGGCAAGACTTGTTTTAATCAGAGAAGAAGCCCGAAGTATGATGGGAGGTGGATTATTAGATGAAAGAAATAATCGTGGTTTGAATACTCTACCTCGATCAGAGGTTTGTTTATAGAAAAAAAATTACTTTTGGGCAAAAGATGTTTCAGGGCCGATCCGACCGACCCCGTTTCAATCCGTTTTGATCTGAACCCATTTGACCCTTTTCCAAATTACCCATTTTGTCAGTGCAGGTCAACTTTTTGACTAAACTTGTTGCTCAGAAACCTGGGAAACAGGTGCGTGATATGATTAAGAATGTGATGTTAGGCAAAGATGAAGGTGCTGACAGAACTGATGAAGAAGAAAGTAAAAGGGGAGGAAAGGTTTCAAGTGGGATTGCAGGAACGGTGAGCATTTTTGTATGTCTTTTTTACAGAAGTTAATGTAATTGAACTCGGTACATATTACATGTTCTTGACACATTGTTTCTATTAATCTACAGGGTTCAAAACCAAATCCAGTGCGACCTGGCATGTTTTTAGAAACAGTCTCCAAGGTATTATTTCTCTTAATTCATGATTTCAACCCCTTTACTTATGATTGGAGCAATTCGGGTTATATTTTATCAAACAATTATATTAAATTTTTTGGCTAAAATGGAAACGGGTCAAATGGTTTGAGCCCCATAGTGTATTTTTAATGCCTAAAATCTCCTAAATCATTTTATTCAAAACACTAGATAATCATTGAAACATTTTCATTGTTGTAATCATTTTTGACTCGCTAATTGTTTGTAAGATCTTTTTTTAAGTGTTATGGGTCAACACCCATTTTTTCACTTTTACTTTCCTGGGTGAATTTTTTTAGAATACATACGCGTTGTTCATCTTGCAGGTGCTAGGTGGCATATATGATGGAAACATCTCCGGCATCACGGCACAACATCTTGAATGGGTAAGTATGATTGCCTTCAGTATATATCCAGTTCGAATGAATCTCATCTATGCGAATTTTTTAATTTAAATCACTACCTTTCCAAGTTATATCCCTTCATATTCTAACCCAAAAAAAATGATTTATTTACTTTTTACTAGAATCCTAACAAAACACAATATACCCGTTAAAGATCCGTTGCAGGCCTCTAACTTGTATAATTACTTGATGATGTGTTCAGGTTCATCAAAACACACTTCAAATTCTTCAAGAAATAGCATTCTAAGCTACTTTGGCCAAGTGCAAATAGATGTTGTAGACATTTACTAATGTGTGATCATCTAAGCAAGGATATGTTACTACTGTGTCTCAAAGCTCACCGGGCTAACCGATAAAGCAAATGGTCAGATTAAGAGGAGTGAACCAAGTGCGCCTGCGAGTAATTGTCTTCTAATATCTGACAATTAGCTCTATTTTGAGAGGATGATGCTACAAAATGTTAAAAGGTTTGGTGTTAGATAACTTGATTGGAAAATAAATATTTTGACCATGTTAGTCAACGTGATTCCAGGATGATATTTAGACTTTTGAAATAGCTTTTACAGAAATCACCCTCTATACGACTTGTTTAGGGTTTATACGAGACATAATACGACAGGTATTGGGTCATTTCGGACACAATACAGCCGTATTGGGCTATTTTGGACACAATACGGCCGTATTGGGCAAGACGGATGTGACTGACGTGACATGTCTGGACGTTGTCGGTTTGACTTTTGGTTGTATAGCCCCTTTATGTGTCGTATAGTGTGAGGGGGTGGTTTTATAAATTTTTAATATAAACCAATGTCATATTGTGGTACCGTATGCATTCTGAACTTAAATTCCTTTATTTGTAGCTTTAATTTTGACTTCGAAGATTATCCTTAAGTATCCCTAAAGTAGACATGTTATTTTAATATTTCAGGTACGCTAGTCTTAACACTATTTTGGATTTGTGCTGTTTTAGGCCCATAATATTTAAGGCCCATATTTGTATCAAAAATTTCATATCTATACTATATATAAAGGTTTTTCAATGTCACGTGTCGTCATCATATTCAATCTCATAATTTTTTTTTCGTCTCTCTTTCTTATTAAATACATATCTCTCTCTTATTAAATGCATATCTCTATTTTAATAATAATATATTTTTAAAAAAGTACTAATCTTTCTATTAATAAATCTTCTGACATATTTTGACGAGTGTATGTGTTAACCAAATTATATTTTATTTCTCGGGTTTCACGGGTTTATTAAACCCATATAAAATACGAGTTTTTTTAAAAAAAAATTATTACTTAATATATAATATTATATTTGTTCAATCCGTGTAATACACGAGATTTTAACTTAGTTATCCATAATATAAGTAGGCTCTCAATTGTCACAACCTTGGTTAATATAAGTTGAGGTGGCTCAAGATTTTACAAGTATAAAACGAACTTCTAAAATGATATCTTTCTAATCAATAAATTTTATGTGTTACTACTTGTATCAATGTTAAAATAATTATCTTTTAATACTTATTACCAAGTAAACTTTAAATTTATATCGAAAACTAAAATAATAACATATGACAAAATATCTTGCTTATTAATATAAGAAATAATCAAGACTAAAAATTTATTAAACGGTTTTATAATTTAATCGTGTGTGTTCACACACATAGGATTCTATCCCTGTCGGCGATCCAAGTTGTTGGTGAGCTATTCGAAATCAGTTCGTTAAAAGCTCAAGTTGAACAAAGTATAAATATTTTAAAAAGAATTGAAATGTTTTACAGAAATTAGAATTAATTTCATCCAAAATTACAAATGCGTTTGCTTGGTAAATTTATAAAAAGGAATTGAAATGTTAAAAATCAAAATTACAAGTTTACCCCTAATATACCATCTTCTCTTCAACACCCTATCCCCTTTCTTCAACCTTCATCTTTTTACAATCTCGATTGGATTAAAACCTAGATAGAGATGAAACAAGTGTCGATGAAACGAACGATTTTGGTAACCACAACCGTCTTCATCGTTTGCTAATCACGATGATGCTAATCGATCGATCGAGATCAAACATGCGTCGATGAAAGAGATGGTAATCGAATCAAGATGAAAGAGATGGAGATCGATTGGTCACCACATGACACTTCACAATCAAACCCAAAGGGAAGAGATGGAAATCGAACCCAGATTGAGATGATCAAAATCGAACCCATAAATCGTCCACTCTGATTCTTGGTTCTTCGATCAATCAATCTTCGATTTCTGGTAAAGTGTTATTTGATCACTGTGATTCATTTTTCTTTGATTGAGTTATCGCTTCAATCGACATGTTTTGAGCCTTCTCAAACTTGTAAGATTTTTGAATATTTGATTTTTGGCTTAAACCTTTAAGTTTGGATTTTTATTCTAGTTTTTATCTAGTTCTTTTATTCTCATTTGTTCATTTTTCTTAGAAGGCTTTTAATATGATTTTTAGGTTTAAATAAAAAGTGGCTGAAAGATGAAGATACGAGGGTATATTAGCAATCCTTTAAAATTTTGGTGGAAAGTTTTGAAATCCATAATAAGTGGGAAGAATTGATGGAATGTTTTCTAATTCTGTTTCCATCAAAACCAACCAAACACGTTTTTTTATGAAAAGTTTTACAATTCCAATTTTATTTTCCTTGAATTCCATGAACCAAATGGGGCGTAAGATTAAACAAGAAAGAAAGACCCTACTCAAAGTTTGCAGCCTCTTTCATGCATGTATTTCATATCAAACGATTAAGTGAATTATAAATGAATTAAAGATTCTAAGTTTAAACATGGTAGTAATAGTGTAATATGATTCTTAGTGATTTAATTTATAAATTAGATGATGAACGATTTAAATTTTAGGTATTTAAAGGTTGAAATCAAATGATTTCATATAACTTACTCTTATCACGTTCTTAATTACCGAGTATTATATCTTAAAACTATAAAATATTCATATAAAGATCGGCCTCTCAACAAACTTGCTTGTAACAGAACAATAACGACCCTTGACAAGAAATGATACTTAGCCAACCAATAATGTTGTATTTTTCTTAAGCACTTAAATTCTTAGCCGACCATATTTTTGTTTAGTTTGGAGCTTGTCTTAAATGCGAAGTCATATTATAGACAAGTTTATTACATCAAAACATAGCCTTTTATTTTATTTTCTATTATTGCATGCTAGAAAAAGAATAAATATTTTTCTACTCTAAAATAGTTATGACAAACTTATAATTTAAATTTAAATTATAAGTATTTTGAGTTCTTAATATAAATTTAAAGTTCACATGGTAATACTAAATTTAAAATAGTTGTTTTAAGTGTGAATATGTCTGAAATTAAGAGTCACTTGATACGAATAATAATACATAAAATTTATTAACCAAAAAGACATCATTTTAAAAGTTCGCTTTAGACATGCAAATGGCTTGAAATGAAACACCCTTTACTTGTGACCAAGGTTGGTCGAGTATGGATCCTTTTTATCATGAGATCGAAAGATCATACTCAAAGTTCATAACCTCTTTCATATATGAGGTATATCCGTATTTGATATCAAAATATTAAGTGAATCATATGTTAATTAAAGATCCAAAGTTTAAACATGATATTATAGTGTAATATGATTCATATGGTGATTTAATTTACAAAATTAGGTTGTCAATGATTTAGATTTTAGGTATTAACTATTGACGCCAAATGATTTCATATAATAAACTATTATTGGTCGTTTTAATTGTCAATTAAAGTTAAACAAGTTTAAATTGGATCAAAGCAATCCAATGGTTAATATTGGGATCCGAATAATTTTGCTTACAACAACCCTTAATACTTGGTCAACCAACAATGCTTTATTTTTCTTAAGCACTTAAATGGTCTTGAATAGATTTTAATTTAATTTGTATCTTTCGCATTGAAGTCATATTAAAATACGTTTCTGTGTAGCTTTCGCACTAATAGTTTAAAAATTTATGGAAGTTTCTTATAGTCTTGTAATTGCATTTGGGGGTCGACCTTCTAGATCGGTTTGTAATTTTGTCTCGTCTCATGTAGTTTCTTACTAGTCAGATTCTTATTAATAGAACTTTGGTTGTTCAAAATAATAAAATAAATAATACGTCTATTACAGCGAAACATATGCTTTTTCCCTATTATTATATGTTAAAAAAATATTATTTATACCAGTGTTGTAAAACTCGGCCTAGGCGGCTTAGTACTCGACGAGTACTCGACAATGTTTTAAAAACCGGTTTTTAAACTATACCGGATTTGGCTAAGAAAAAGTTCAACCGGTTGTATCTACCAGGTGGTTTAACCAGGTTGACTAGTAAACCTATAATTTCATAAAAATATAACTTCAACTCAAAAAATAATCCAAAAGTATATGATTCCATAATGAAAAATAATCCAAAAGTTAATCCATAATCAAAAGATAATCCAAAAGCACTCAAATTTTTAGTAATTTTTTTTAAATAAAAGTGCATCATTTCTTTATGCCATTGGAGTGTTGAATTCATCAAGTACACGATTGCTTAACAGATAAAAATTCACTATCATCGGCATCGCCATTAACAAGAGCATAGCTATTTTCGTTTCGTATGATATTAAATAAAATTTTTATCGCTTAAATGTTATTAGCGACAAGTCAAGAATGATGGTTAAACATAGTTTTTGCATGAACCGCTATTTTCAGAAGATGAGCATATTAATTATTTTTTTTCTAAACTGGGTTGTAGGTAAGGTAATTGATCAACAAGCCTTCTGTTTGTGACTTTGTGTATATCCCGTCAAACAATTTTTTTTTTGTTTTAAAGTTTAAACATAAAATTTTACTTGTAACTAAAACCATTTTTCCAGTTTATCGGGCTCAAACTTACCGGGCTAGTAGCCGAGACCCGGTTCAACCGGTATTACCGGACGGTTTAAACCGGTTTTTAAAACATTGTTACTCGGTCCTCTGTAGGTAGCCGAGACGCTTTTCTTCAACTCGATCAACATTACTTGGAATCGGTTCAACTCGGGTCAACTCGGATTTTCGCTGGTTTTCATCGTTTTTTGATGTTTTTCACCGATTCTTGTTGGATTTTCGTTGTTTTTCACGGAGATACATTGGAAAACAAAAATTAAATGATTACTATGTCTATAATATTAAAGAATGAATATCAATTTTTGGAATACTTTAATATTTGAACATATATCTTTTCTATTTATATTGATATTCACGTATTTTGTTATAAATATTAGTACACTTATGTTATTTGACAAATATATAATTTTCCAAAAATTAACTTCTTTGTAATTTACCATGAGAGTACTCCCCGCCTAAAGTAACTCCATGGTTGACCGACCTGGCAACGCCTAGTATACTTCTGCAACCATAATTTATATTATATAACACAGTTTATAATGCTTTTGGTATTATATGCAGCACCTTATCACTCATTAAACTATTAATGTCTCACGCCATCATTTTATCTGTTATAGAATTAATGTATTTATACGTATGGTTGAAAAAATTGAATTTAATTACGTTGCATACTTGATGTAAAATTTAGTTACATTTTGGTGTAATTAACTTGTTTAAAATCTCATATCCTTTTGTTCTTGTCGCATTCAGTTAAACCATGTTAAGGAGGGGGTGGTGTTTCACACCCCCTCACACAACTCACGTCCCTATTCACATGGAGTATACTAGATGTCATAAGAACAAGAATAATTAAAAAAGAGACTGGAAGACCAATGTTCTAAAAGGCTCACAATCACATGGGGGCACACAAAAGAAGATAAGCATGCTGATAATACATGCTTAATCTATAATTAAAGACTAATTAATTATGATGAGATTAACTGAATTTTGTCAACAAATAGACAAAGATAGGGTCCACCATGTTCCTCCAGTTTTAAATTTGTGAAAGAGTCACCAACACTGCTCTTGCTACCTCACTAGAAACTCCATCAATCAAGCATGCATCTTTAATTTCTCTCCTTTTCTTCTAACATACTCCACATATTTATCTCATTTAAATTTCATGAATTTACATAATTTAATAAATAAAATTCACATATAATTAATATGTTAATTATCTTTTCAATGAATAATCGTATCTCATGTTACTCGTGTGGTAAACAATTCGATTAAATTCGACAAATAAAAGCTATTTTTCGTACTTTGTTTGGGGTGTTCAAAAGTATCCGAAATCGAACCCGAAGTATTCGAAATTCCGAATCCGAATTATCCGAAAATTCGGATATCCGATTTTTCAGATTCGGATAACATTTTTCAAAAATCTCGGATATTTGGATATCCGAATATATATATATATATATATCCTAAAAAGTTATCAATACAATATATATATAAAGTATATGGTTTTTATGTTATATGTTTAACTCTCTTATTTTTTTTAAAAATAAAACGTATTCGCGTCGTAATTTCAAAAATTATATTTTTTTATCCAAATTTATATATTGTTTTTTAGAAAGTGTTAAAAATATAATATATATGAAGTATATGGTTTTTTATGTTATGTGTTTAATCTTATTAAAAAAAACTAAAACTTATTCGATTTATTTTTTTAATATTTTTAGTTATTTCATAAAGATGATGTTTATTTAGTATATTTCATATATTTTGATTTTAATTTAAAAATATATTTAAGTTAAAAAAAAAACAGATATCCGTTTCACTATCTGAATCCCAAATTTCGGATTCGGATACGGATAGTGAAATCTACTATCCGAAATTTTCGGATATTCGACTTTGAACACCCCTACTTGTGTTCATTGGTTGATGTATGCTTTACAATAACGTCGGTTTGTTAAAGTATGATAGTAATAATGCGGTACCATATAACGATAGATATTGACATATGTGGACTTATTAATATGTATGATCCTTGATCTCTACATGAGTCCAATAAACTTTCTTCCATCATAAAGGAGATGAGGAGTCCCCTTCAATAGTTTTGAACTTGTATCTCTTCTATACATTTGCTCTAAAATAAGAATTCATAGACCACATACACATATGTATATGTTTTTCTGGTATAACTATAACCAACATTTGAAAGTCATTTCAATCCACTTGTTTGTGAAGTAGTTACCTATGCACACTCTTCACAAGATCACAAAAAAAAAAATTAAACATAGAAAAAGAGAGGCGTAATGGTTTGTGATTAATGTGTGTGATTTTGTGTTTATCACTTCTCACTCTTTCTTTAATTAAATATTATCTCCCCTATTTTTTTTAACGAAAGTATAACAATATGTGCATATATTGTATTTGCATTCGTGTATGTCGATAAAATGTTAGTGGTATTAGATTTTTAGAAAATAATTTTTAAATATATTAAAGTTCAAATAAGTTAATTAGTTTATATAATAAATATTATAATGATTAATGATTATATTATTGGTATGGTATGGTGTGGCATCGGCTTGTGAGTTACATGTTATCAAAAGAAGACAAATTCAATGTTCAATTCAACCCACATGGTTGTGGACCCTTTCTAATGTTCAAATTTATTCTTATTCTTCTTCTATTTTTCCTCTATATTATTGTTATTATAACAAATAGCAATTATAATTTTAGAAGAAAAATAGGAAACTGTTCATTTGTCACCTTGCATGGCGCGTTTTATTGATCTCAATCTTATTTTTATTCATCATTTTTCTTGTTAAAATAACAAAATTAAAAATCCAATTCTAGGTTTGAGTTTCTAGTATGGTTCGCATAGAACTTTTTGGTGTCTCACTAGAACAATTTCATCATATACTGATGACATTTATAGTCTATCTCAAAACTTGATATGATGAAACCCTATACCGACGACATATTGTTGAAATAGGGTTGGACAAATGGAGAGAAAAATCGACGTCCAAATGAAAACCTATATACATGTCGTCGGTATATATTAATTTTTTCTTTTAGTTTTTATTATTTCGTGCAGAAAAAAATAAGCATATACCGATAACATGTCGTCGGGATAGGACTTTTTAAAAGGTTGACCAGTCAATATCCTATAATGACGAAATCAAATTACAGCGTCACACTATTAAACTAAGAAAAATCATAGTATGGGTTAAGATATCTGTCTATCCATGCTTGCATTAATGACTGTGCATTGTTTTGAAAGGAGAATGAATCATTGAAAAACTGTTCAGTTTGTAATGAGAACAAATGAGTTGACAAAACTAGAAAAGGGAAGAAAGTACCACAAAAAGTGTTACACTACTTTCTTTTAGGATTGGTTGTCGGTGGCTTTAATCCATTCGGTAACAAGAGTCATTCTTAAGTTATGTGGCTAGTAGTGTTAACAACGTATAATACACCACCGTGGTCATGTATGTAATAGTCTTCTTTTATGTTAACCTTGCTAATTACCGGGCCTAAATCACATGGGAAAGACATTGATATTTTCCTAAGGCCTTTGGTGATGAGTTGAAAATGTTGTGGCCAGAAGGAGTTAAGGTGAGAGATGCATCAACCAAAACTGTATTTAAGATGTGTGCCACACCGTTATTTAGTAGCAACGATTATTCTGCTCGTAGCAACTTGTCTAGATGGAGTGGTCAAGGCTATAAAACATGCCCTACTTGTAACGTACACACACCCTCATGCTCTATGACAAATAAAATAGCTTTTGTTGCTCTAAACCCATTGTCTTCCCCGTCGCACTACGACACTACACCAACAGGACTTGCCTATTCCTTCATTAACTCAAATCTCATCTACAAAACTAATAGGTAATATCTAATTGCAAATGACACAAACAACATTGGAGATCAGTTTGGGTATCAAGAAGATTATTGAAGCATTCAATTAAAAGTCACCTGACACTACAAGGAAATGACCCTGTGCCGACGTCGCCTATACCGACGAAATTTGTCGTCGGCATAGGTCACCCTATACCGACGACATGTCGTCGGCATAGGTTTGTCGTCGGCATAGGTCACCCTATACCGACGACATGTCGTCGGTATAGGTGAAAACCAAAATTTTGAATGAGACACCCTATAGCGACGACATGTCGTCGCTATATGGTTGAGGCAGATTGGAGGGAAAGCTGGCGCCCAATGAATTTTTGGGAAAAACCTATAGCGACGACATGTCGTCACTATAGGTTAATTTTGATTTTTTTTTGTTTTTTTTATTTAATCAATTTTCGTCGTCAATTTTTTTTTTAAATTAAAAAAAATTCTGGAAAACCCTATGGCGACGACATGTCGTCGCTATAGGTTAATTTTGATTTTCTTTTTTATTTTTTTTATTAAATCAATTTTCGTCGGTCAAAAATTTTTTTTTAAATTAAAAAAAATTCTGGAAAACCCTATGACGACGACATGTCGTCGGGATAGGTGAAAACCAAAATTTTGAATGGGACACCCTATAGCGACGACATGTCGTCGCTATAGGGTTGAGGCAGATTGGAGGGAAAGCTGGCGCCCAATGAATTTTTGGGGAAAACCTATAGCGATGACATGTCGTCGCTATAGGTTAATTTGATTTTCTTTTTGTTTTTTTCTATTTAATCAATTTCCGTCGGTCAATTTTTTTTTTAAATTTCCATCTGTATTTGAGCCTATTGTATACTTTTAGGAGCTCGTGTGGAATAGGAAGCTAAATCCCGAAGAAAACGAGCAAGAGAATAAAGCTGAGAGAAATAAAGAATAATTTGTTGAAATTCAGTTCCCCGCGGTACGCGAGAGAGACAGACAAATGCCTCGCGATACGAGAGGGAAAGCAATACCGGCCCCGACTAATTTGTTCCTCGCGGTACACGAGGAACCCAGCCCAGTCTCTCGCGGTACGCGAGAGAACCCTAAATCGCAAAAAAACCCTAAAATCGACTTTTAATAGATTTTTAATGCCATAATTTGAGAAGTTCGCATTCTAACCGTTTGAGAGAGAGCCTAGGGCGATTTTAGGAGCAAGAAGATCGATTCAAGTGCAAGATCAAAGCTTTTGGATTTCGGGTTCGTTGTAATGGCGATCTAGGTTTTCAAGTTTGAATCTTTGCGTTTTGATTGCTATGTTTGATACCATGTCTTTGTCTTTTACTTCTGTTATGATGTTTTGGATGATGATTATTGGCTAAAACCATAGTACTGCCTAGGTCAATTGATGAATATGCGTAAAGTTTAGATTTTTATCCGGTTTTGGATCTATTTGATGGCTGAATGATTTTGTAAACGATATTTGGATATTAATTATGATGTATAAGCATGTTTAATTCTGATTGTGTGATTGATTATAACTCCATGCATTGATTGTGGTTGTCTGTCAGTTTGATTTGCGTATCTAGGTCATAGATCTTAGGGTTTGTGGTTGTGTATGGTTTGCTAGAGATAGTGACCATAGGAGTTGTGATGGATTGCTGATTAGAGTGAATGTGTGTCCTAGTTCAATACCCGAGTGGTGAGAAGTAGTTGTCTAGTCTTCATCATTAGGAATCCGAGTGTTAACAGTCTGAGATGATGTTAGTATTAGGTGTCTAGTGATTGTTGCTAGGTTAAATCATAGTTGTTATTAAAGATTACCCAGTGCATTCTTTGAATATATTGTGAACAGTGAGACTGAGAGGTAATCTCTCCTGTGGGTACTTTATCATTGTTGGAAATACCCAAGATGTGACCCAACTATCTGGTGAGTTTAGTACGCTTTAGGTAGCTTAATTGGTGACACCCTGAGGGTGATTAGGGATCCACTAGGTAGTCTTTACTTGTCATCCTTAGAAACCCAGATCCATCTTAGTTTCCAGAACCGGTAGAAGTTGTGCTTTGCACGTAGGATTCGGACCTAGGTAGTATTCTTCCCAATTCTTGATTTCACCTCAGTTCTTATCTTGATAGTTGAGTCGTTCTAGTTTTCGGCATTCATTAGTTTAATCAGTAGTGTAGTCAAACCCACCAAACCAATAATCATTCTTTAGTCCAAGTCAGAGTCTAGTTTTGTTATTCGTAGTGTCTCTAGGGTTCGATACTCGGTTTACTGTTAATCTGTGCTACACTCGATAGGTATACTTGCATGTCAGTGCGGTTTAGTTCGAAGGTACTCCATTTATTACTTAGGAGTCTAGGATAGGTTTTGTTAGTTTTTATATAGACCGTCTGAGCAACATCAGATGTAAATGGGTACCTGCTATCGATTCCGAAGGAAAGAATGAAACCAAGTTGTCCTTGAGTCGTCGCAGATCGAGAGCCCCCTTGCGCTGATTGCAAACTGAGAGGAAGAAAAAAATGAATTTAGAGGTGCTTTCGAGTTGTCGGATGATAGGGATTATATATAAGGTGATTATAACACGTTTACAACTTTAAATTGACGAGATCTGCGGGATTACGGGCTTGATTTCGGTGATTTAAGCAATCTCATACCCATTTACGTGACATACCAAATTGGGTTCCAAATCTCACGATTTCGATCCTAATCTATCAAATTGGGGCTTGATACGCAATTAATACACAATCTTGAATATTTAGGATTCAAAAGATTTGAGTTTTGATTGCGAATTCAACGGAAATAGAAGAGTGAAAATGGGTTTTGACTTTTTCAAGTCAAACTTGTTCTTCTTTCTTGTTTCAGGGTCCAAGTTATATATATATATAATACTAGTTTAGATCCCGTGTCTACACACGGGGTGAACAATATCAATATTTGAAAATTTTAAATCTTTATGTATATATTTTACAGGTGTAAAAATATATTACATATACTACGCATATAAACAAACTCAAAATATGTAAAAATTAATATGTAATTGGGTTTCGAAAATACATTAATTACTATTTAGTGTAATTTGACTTTCCATTACTATTTGATTGAAATATAAGTTACATAATTAAATTTTAAAGTTTCTTATAAGAAGTGATAATTTAAAATAAATGTTTTTATTAGTGTAATTAATATTTTTTTTAAATATATATTATTATTTAAAGATAGAAGTGCATTAAATAAGAGAAAGGGGCGGGAAAAAAATGATGAGAATGAATATGGAGGTGACAAGTAGCACTAAAAACCTTTATTTATTATATAGTATAAATGTGAAAGTATAAAATAAAATCTCAAAAACTCCGAATTGTTTTATTTAATCAATTTCCGTCGGTCAATTTTTTTTTTAAATTAAAAAAAATTCTGGAAAACCCTATGACGACGACATGTCGTCGTGATAGGTGAAAACCAAAATTTTGAATGAGACACCCTATAGCGACGACATGTCGTCGCTATAGGGTTGAGACAGATTGGAGGGAAAGCTGGCGCCCAATGAATTTTTGGGGAAACCTATAGCGACGACATGTCGTCGCTAGGTCAATTTTGATTTTCTTTTTGTTTTTTTTATTTAATCAATTTCCGTCGGTCAAATTTTTTTTTAAATTAAAAAAAATTCTGGAAAACCTTATGGCGACGACATGTTGTCGGGATAGGGTTTTTTCCTTTATTGACTGGTCAATATCTTACGAACCCTATACCGACGACATGTCGTCGCCATAGGGTACCTGTGCCGACGACATTTGGGCCTATGCCGACAACATGTCGTTGCCATAGGGTGCAGTGCGAACAAATAGGAAAAACAGACGGCAGACCTTCATTTCCACCCAAAATCCTCCAAAACTCCCCCAAATTGTTCTCTCCGACGATTTCACAGTTTTTGGGCTTTTTGATAGCAACTTTCACAAAAACTCTCGGGATTTAAGGTGAGGTAACATCCGGGTTTCATATTTTAGTTTCTTTTACAAGATTTTGAAGTTTTGTTTGTTTATTTTGGTTAGGTTTTGGAGGAATTTCATCATTTTCTGGATTTCTAGCTTTGTGAAGGTAAATACTCGTTTTAATTACTAATTTGTGATGAAATTTGGTTTAGATCTAAGATTTTTATGATTTTGTATGTATGTGTTATGTATGTGTATGCATGTATGAGTATGCATATTTGTATGTATGATGGAATTATTAAATTATGATTAGTTTAAGTCATTTGGTTTAGATGTGTGCTTATTTTATATAATTTAGTTTATGTAATTTAGTGTTTGTATGTATATGTATGTATGTGTGTAATTTGTGTTTATAATGATTAGTTTGTATGTATGTGTGCAATTTGTGTTTATGATGATTAGTTTGGATGATTAGTTTGTATGTATGTGTGTAATTTGTGTTTATGATGATTAGTTAATATGAATGTATATATGTGTATGTATGTTTGTAATTATGTAATTGGACATTTATTTATGTATGTATGTTTGTATGTATATGTTTGTAATTGTGTAATTGGGCTTTTATTTATGTATGTAATTATGATGTGCATAAGATGGTATTTATTGGGAGCAACTTTCACAAAAACTCTCGGGATTTAAGGTGAGCTAATATCCGGGTTTCATATTTTAGCTACTTTTTCAAGATTTTAAAGTTTTGTTTGTTTATTTTGGTTAGGTTTTGGAGGAATTTCATCATTTCTTGGATTTCTAGCTTTGTGAAGGTAAATACTCGTTTTAATTACTAATTTGTGATGAAATTTGGTTTAGATCTAATATTTTTATGATTTTGTATGTATGTTTGTATGTATGAGTATGTATATTTGTATGTATGATGGAATTATTAAATTATGATTACTTTAGGTCATTTGGTTTAGATGTGTGCTTATTTTATATAATTTAGTTTATGTAAATTAGTGTTTGTATGTATATGTATGTATGTGTGTAATTTGTATATTTGTGTGTCGAACAAGTTTATGTTTTGAATGTTTGATTTGTCGGACAAGTTTGTGTGTCGAACAATTTGGATGTTTGGTTTATGTTTCGGATATTAGTTTTTATCTGATTTGAATGTTTGAATGGTTTATATTTAGTGATTTGCAGGTTTTTGTTTTTAGAAATTTAATATTTCTGGATAAAATATTAAAAATTAAAAAATAAAAAAAACAGAAAAGACCTATACCGAAGACATGTCGTCGCTATAGGCCTTTTTCAAAAATTATTAAAAAAAAACAAAAAACCCTATACCGACAACATGTCGTCGCTATAGGCCTTTTTCAAAACTTATTAAAAAAACAAAAAACCCTATACCGACGACATGTCGTCGCTATAGGCCTTTTTCAAAACTTATTAAAAAAAACAAAAAACCATATACCGACGACATGTCGTCGCTATAGGCCTTTTTAAAAAATTATTAAAAAAACAAAAAACCCTATACCGACGAAATGTCGTCGGAATAGGGTCAACTTGTACCGACGATATGTCGTCGGTACAGGGTTGGACTCTATACCGACGACATGTCGTCGGTATAGAACTTCTTTTTGAAAATTTTAATTACACCCTATAGCGACGACAAGTCGTCGCTATAGGCTGACCTATCCCGACGACAATCTTGGCTATTGGGATGAGGCAATACCGACGACATCTATACCGACGACATGTCATCGGTATAGGCTATCCCGACGACAAGTCGTCGCTATAGGGTGAAAAAAAATCGTCGAGATAGGGTGATACTGTTGTAGTGTGATGAGTCGAAGAAGGTGCTGGATTCGTTATCTCCATTCTCTCGCTACCTCTCGAGTCGAAGAAGGTACATGATTCGTTTGTCTCTATTATATTTTTGTTTTTTTTAATATTAGGGGTATTTTGATCATTGTTTTAAAATTTAACAGAAACTTAACATTCATCCATTTTAAAGATCAAACGGGTTATCTCCATGAGTTTAAGTCTCACTCTCACAAGATTAGAGAAATTTGCCTTAAAAATAGTTTATAGATCGATGTGTAAACGTTGCGTACCGATCGTGGGTTACTCGAGATCGCCTCACTAAAACTTGAAAATGATCGAACTTAAACAAGCTTGATTTTATATTGGAGTTCATTTAATAAACAAAGCCCAACCTAACTTTCACATATCGAGTTGAACTTGGCTCACGAGCCTACTATGTATATAGATCTATATTAATATACCATATAATAAATAAAGGTTTTTAATGCCACGTGTCGCCTCCATATTTATCGTCATCATTTTTTTTCGTCCATCTCTTATTAAATATACTTCTATCTTTTAATAATAATACATTTGAAAGAAAATACTAATATTTATATTAATAAATCTCCTGACATATTTTAATGAGTGTATGTGTCAAAAGATTATATTATATTCAACGGGTTTATTCAACTCGTAACCCGTGTAAAACATGAGTTTTTAAAAGATAAAATTTTTATCACTTAATATATAATAATATATTTATTTTACCCGTGTAATACACGAGATTTTAACCTAATTTTATAATAAATTAACGTGTTCTAGTATTAACAATTTTTATCTTTTAAAAAGTATATAAATCTCGTACCATGTAGAAACAAATATATTGAAAGTGCAACAATGACATGCTTTTTTAATTTTGGATGATTCGCTTCGATATTTTCAACCTTGTTTTGGGTAGATAATCTAGAAATTTGAACCTACATCCCTAGTGAACGTGACCAATACTGTATTATTAACGTCCACTAATATTCATTTAATATTATCTCATCATCCCCTTGTATATATTTTTTTCAAATAATAAAAAAAAACATGAAAACATATATATATATATATGGGGAGCATCAAATAAGAAATATGTTTTCGCTAATAACTCTAACAAAATGACCAAAACGCTTAGAAACGATATCAAACGAACTCCGATTGAGCTCATTTCAGCGGCGTTGGAACCATCTCGTTGAACTCTATCATCTTAGATTTTAGAGTTTAGCTTTTAAGGTTTAGATTTTACGTTTGAATTTTAGGGTTTTAGCCTTATGGTTTAGCCTTAGGGTTTAGATTTTATGGTTTAGGTTTTTTTGGAGGTAGGGGTGGGGGTTTAAGGTTTTTGGGGGTGGGTGGGGGTGGGTTTAAATTTTTTTTTTTTTGGGGTGGGGGGGGGTGGGGGTTTTATGCTTTTTGAGGTGGGGTTGGAGGGGGGTTTAGGTTTTTGGGGGTGCGGGTGGAGGGGAGTTTAGGTTTTTTAGTCCGAATTAGAGTTCGATGAGACGGTTCCAACGCCACTGGAATGAGCTGAATTGAAGTTCGTTTGACCTACTTCTTAGCGTTTCTTAGCGAAAAACCATTTTTAGTGGAATCTTCCCCCATATATATGAAACAAAATTAAAAAAATGTTAAAATATGTTCGTGTGTTATGAACTGAACATGATACGAAAACGTAAGATTTTACGTGTTTGCATAGGAATCTAAACAAGAATCGTGTATTTACAAGTTATAACATTAACATGATTTTGGTATTTGTGAGCTTTAAACTCTTTTATAAATTTCATACAAATTTACACAATAAAACAAAGGTTTATAACGCTATTGTTCTTAGATCACTACAAATCTTGACGTTGATTTTCTTTTAAATTATAACAACTAACCGACAAGTTCAAGTTTTATCATGTATAATAGAACACCTAGAAACTATAAAAATAAATAGTTCAACCATATGCCGACTCATTTAGCTAATTAAGGATGTTCAAGAGTTCTATCGTTACTCTTTCAAATCAATTTAGACTAAACTTGAACCGATGATTATCTTTTTAGTTACGTGTCATGTTTTCATTCTCATATAATCAATCCCCTAAAATACATATTAAAAAGATACATAACCCTCTATGATACTACATGGAACAAAATCCTTTACGAACCTTATTCTCCATAAAAGATTCTCTTACATGGCTCTTCAAAAACATCAATTTCTCTCCTCATATTTCTTTTTCCTGCTTTCTTTTCACTCACATATGCAGTTTTAAGGCATACATGGGGCTGGATGAGTTCTTCCCTCTCGCCTATCTCTACTTTACGTACTCTCCAACTCACCCACAAACACTCAAGAACGCATCTAGAGGTGCTCTAAGAATTAATAACCTTCTTTTAAAGAATATTTAATGAATCGTGCTACAATTATCATGATACTAATAGTGTTAACTTTGTTTTTATAAGAAAATATTTATAGCACTATAAGAAATGCAGTGTAGTTACCTTTACTACTTAATTACTTAATGCCACAACATATTACTTAGTCTTAATTATCAAAATATGTCCTTTATACTTATCTAATAAAGCATACACTTTTTAATATACATATATACACACACACTGCAACAATTACATAATTTTCTAAAACAACAAACGCATATTATATTAAGGTGTTAAGAAAATAACACGTATCAATTAATGATAAATCTTTCCTGGTCTCTGATTTGAGTTTCTAGTTTTACTTTCAATCGGTGTAACAAATAATGGTGTAATGATTTGTATCTCGTCCAGCTTCCCGTTACCTTTATCTACTAAATAAAATTATATGCATTAAAAAAATGATAAATAATGTTTTTTTTTATGTTTCTAAAACTAATAGCTCTTTATTTTTCTTAACGACAACTAATGGCACTTAGGACTAGCAGTATAAACTACTTTTAACTACTTTTATTAAAAGTTACTAAAAAGTAATAATATTTAAATATTTCAACTGATATTCTTCTTTTTCTTGTATCTAGCTTTACTTTTTTTCTACCTTTTAATTAATTATTATTTTATTGGTTTTCAAAATTGAATTTTTGTTTTTATTTTCTAAATAAATAATGTAAGAGGTAATTAGCTAAAATTAAATGAATAATATATCATCCACATACATAAAAGATTGATTCCCAAGTCTCTCTCTCAAACACACACACAAATTCTTTCATCTCTCTCACACACACTTTCTCTCTCATAATCCTCTCTTCAACTTTCTTCATTCTCTTCCCACCACTCTCTCCTCTCCTGTATAGATTTTGTGTCAGAAACAAAAGTACAACACATAATTGTTCTTCAGTTTTGGCCTCCTTCTCTTTGTGTCAGAAAGAAAATCTATCATCTTTTCCCCCTTTCAAACCAACCCTAATTTGATCCCACCATGTCTCCACCTCAACAACCCTCATCCACAAACCCTAATTCTCTCAAGATCCGATTAACCCATCGATTTCTTCACAATCTAAACAACCTAAACAAAAAAAGATCGAATCTTGACAACACCCAGATCCATCAAAGGTATAACCGGGTCAAGCTTGCAGCCTACGCATCAATGGCTCATGTGGTTGGATCAAGAAGAGCTTGGAGCCGTGCCATCTTATGGAAGATCCGAAACCGAAAAGTGTCGACAAGACATAAAAGGGTTGATCATAAACCAACTAATCATCATCATGCAAGGTCTATAAAGAGAAGAACCACTAATCACTCAAACCCTAAAAGAGAATATGTTGACCCGAATGGGAATTCGGGTCAAGAAGTGAAGCTGAGGAAGCTTGTACCCGGTGTTGAAACCATGGATGCATGTGGTTTGTTGGATGAAACTGCTGATTATATAAAGTGTCTTGCAACACAGGTTGAGGTTATGAGGAATTTGGTAGATCTCTTCTCTACCATATGAATACACACATATACATACACACACACACAAACACATATATATGTGTATACATCATGTATACATACATATGCCACATATATAATTATAGATATATTGAACTTATATAGTGTATGTTTAATAATATATTTGTCAACTTGAGAAGAAGATTGTGAAGGGGAGAATATGTGAAGGTGATTTCAAGTAAGCTTTTAATTGGTTATCTTTTTCAAGAACAAATTATAGCTCATATTTGTAGAATATAAAGATACCAACTTGCTCTTGCTTTTTAATGACTCTTTGTAAATGTTTTTTAAAAACTATGCTTTTCTTTAATCTCTTTTGTGTTAATTACTTGAATTTAATATTTATATATTCCATTTGTAGAAATATAATCTTCAAGCAATAATTTAAGATAATTTAATTTAACATGTTTAGAGCATTTCATGTGTTAATTTGTTGATTTTTGATAGTTTGATGTGTCAAATTTTATATTATTAAGTTTATTTAAGGATATTATTTTCTTATAGACAAAAGTAATTTCAATTTAATCTTCAAGTTGAATAATAATAATTATGGTCCCGTCATTAAAGAGTGAAGTAACTTTATTATTAACTATCGAACGCTTTATTATAGGCTATTACCCATCGTTGCTATGTCGCTTTGATAGGACTTTGTGCTTCGTCTACACATCATTAGGTTCGTAGGTGTACCTAATCTTTAAATATTATTAATTGCAATTTATGTTTAATAAATTACTCCATATCTCTTGTAATAAACTAATAGGGTTTTGGTCTGCTGTACCTTGGTGTTAGATAAGCTTTTTTTCTTTTTAAATGGTGGAGGGTTCAATCTTCTTGTTGAACAAATGGGTTTAATTTAGTAGTAGAAATATTAGAGAGGTTGTAAGTTGCCGTTTAAAAAAATAGGGTTTTTAATTAATACTATGGATTGAAACTCTTTTAAGTTAAGATCATAACTTGAAATGTTTGTCAAATAAATTTCCATACATAACTTGAAATGTTTGTCAAATAAAAAAATAATTTTAAAGTTGCTACTATTTAATTGATGTGTAATTAATTAGTTTTCATGATTAACAATCGACTGAACACCAAATTAGTTAGGTTTCCATCAATTTAAATCAAGTCCCATGTGAAAAGTATCTTGATCTTGATATATAACCAAATCATTTATTTGTTTCTTTCCTATAAAAATTTTATCTTTGTATCAAGTTCCTTTTGCCACTTTTTCCTTTTATCTATTTTAGAGTAGTTTTTATTTAGCAAATTGTGTTGATTTTAACATTTAATCAATTCGATGTTTATAGGCTTCTTATCACCTCTAGAGCATGACATGATTTTTCACCCGATTTATTTTTATTTTTGTCTCTACTAACGAAAATCCATGAACCCGTCAACATGTTTTGTGGATTATCTTAATTATATTCATGCATTTATTCATTTATTTTATTTATTAAAGTGTATGGTCCATAAATGAAAATTAGTGTGCGAGAAATGGGGTATGGCATAGATTCTTAAACAACTTGCTTGCTTTTAGAACCACATGGAAATCGGTGTAATAATGAATACATATAATAGTATATGTACATCTGTATATATATTTCGGCTTCCCTACAATCATACAAAGCATGATAATTGTTAGCATTAGGGAATTGTAATTTATGTATACACATAATTTGTTTATTTTTTATGAGGGGGAACCAACAACAAGGATAATAGGATACGACCATATACCCACGAAACAAGGTCTATCTATCCCCATGACATGTCGTGGGTATAGGGTCATTTGACCTATCCCGACGACATGTCGTGAGTACATGTTTCAAGGTTATAGGTCTGTACCAATAACTCAAATGAGTTGTCGATATAGGTGTCATCGGTATATACTCTCATCCACACACGGGTGAATTGGTGCCAGATCACCTCTCACAACCCATATGAAGGGAGTGATGTTCCATAGTGAGTGTGAGTGAGAAGTGAAGTGGTATTTCCGTGAGTGTGAACGCCACATCAGTCACTCACGGAACCACTCACGGGGTATACCTGTCACCATAAGGTTGTGTTATACCTTAGGCTACGTTTAATGGTCATGTGAATGTGACCAAAAAGTACTGCCACGTTGGTGCCAACTAAGCAGTGGCTTGTTCATACACATACTGCCTAAGGTGTTTTGTAGTTTAATGAGTGTGACCAGTTTGAGTAATAATTACCTAATCGTTATTTTTTTTAATATTTATTTATTTTTAAATAATTGTATATATAAAAAATAATACTGATTATAAAAAAGTAATAATTACAAAATTAAACGCTGGACTTTTGGTTCAATCCTATAAAATAAAATATAATTAATAAAAATATAACATTATTAATTAATATACGTTATTAAAAAGAATAAAACATTATTAATAAAAATATAACTTTACCTATCACAGGATCCTCGGACACGTCGATCCACACCCGGGCCAATGCTAGTTCATCCTCCGGTGTCCACTTCTGACATCGTGTTTGTACTGTCCCATCGGTTGAGTAAGTTGTATCTTGTTGCTTGTTTTTCACTTTTTTTTTGTTGTAATTGAGGTTATGTTTCGGTAACAAATTCGGGATCCACTTGTGTTTCTGTAATAAAGTCGGGTGTGGGCGGAGATGAAGTCGAGTATTAACTCAAATTTGTAAACGTAAAGATTGGGTTTTGTTCTACAAGTTGGGGGATGTAATTGACCCACGGATTATTCAGGTTGTTGAGGTTTAACCATGGGTGTTCGTGTTACGTCACGGGTTGTTCGGGTTCATCTTGGTTGTAAGAGATGATAAGAAATTGTATAAAAAATGAGTATGAGAAGAGTAGAATAGGTGAAATTGTGTGGTGAAATTACAGTATAGATGATTCGGAATCGAAACCCGAAAAAACCGAACCGATTGTTATTCGGTATTGTTTGAAACCGAAACATAATAACTAATTCGGTTTTCGATTATACATATTCTGAATTCTGTTATAACTATATTAACCTTATTAACCTAATATCCACAATATTTTTTTAAAAATGTCGTATATAATATATACATTACTTCACAAGTTTTTCTCAATCTACCACAAACTTTTTTATACTAACAAAATTAATTTTTGTACAATACTTTTAAGTTAATTAAACTATTTACTTAATAAAACATATATACCAAATTAACTTATTTTTATATAAAACTAGTTGATTGTAACTAAAATTAAACAAGTTAAAATAAAAAATTATTTTAAAAAAGAATTTATTTTTTTGCTAAAAAAATAATTCAATTAAAACCAAACAAATTCTTATTCGGTTTGGTTTGAATATCACTAAATTTGGTTTGTTTCGGTTTCAGTTACAACCAAATAAAATCCTAAACCGAACAACAAGAACCGGATAAACTGAATAACTCAAAATCCGAACCATAGAACTTTCAAAACTTACATTTTAAAGGATTAAGTTGCCTTTAGACTTTATAACATGTGGGAATATATAGGACGAAAACCTACCTAAGTTGTGAAAACTTTGAAAACTCTCTAAAAAGGGTTTTTATAAGGTTTTTTTTTTCTTTTCTGAAAAGCCTTTATATATAATTTCAAAACTTTTAAAAAAGAAAATCAAAAAAGCTCCGACAGGTTTTTTTATAAAAAATTCAGCCAAATTGTTTTACATATGTAACTTGTTGATTTTTCGAGCTGTTACTTAAGTAACACGATTTTTTACACAATAGCGGGGATTTTTGTCAAAAATCTTATAAAATGTGGTTAGAAGGATTTCCTAAAAAAAGATGTAGTAACAAGTTTTTTGAGGAATTTTCAATGTTTTCACATCTCAAATGAATTTTCATTATATCCTTCTCCTATAACATGTGCCGGTAAATCTTTATTTTTATTTAGCAACGCCACAAATATTTATTTCTAAAAAGTTAATTTTCTGTTTTTTTGAATTGTGTTTGCTTTGGTGACATCTACACTTTAAAAAACTATTTTTTTCTGTTTTTTTTTATTTTGTTAAATTTTTATTGGTGAATTTTTAACGGTAAGAGTGTTAATAAATGGTGAACTAAACATTTTTTTTTTGTTTGAACGGCTAATCTTCCATGTCTCAAGTGAGATTAGAATCTAACACCACTTGAGTGAAAGGTATACACCTTTATTACTAGGCCAAGTTTGTGGTTGTAATCATATTTTGTTAATCAATAATCTTAAACAGTCGGGTCAAACTTCAAAGTATATTTTTAATATATCTCGTAATATGCATATTATTCACATAACTAATTTATCGTTGTAACACATTATGTAATCCCGTTTAATTCATTATTATATATTTTAAAAAATTAATTAATAATAAAACAACATTTTGAGTTCTACCCAAAACAATATCCAGGCACAAATCTTGAATTGGTTTATAAGCAAAAAGTATACACAGTGGGAGTCTAGGCCATGTCTCCGTCCCTGCATTTGGCGGAGCCACATGGTGGTGTACGGGTTCATCAGACACTAGTCAATTTCACGTCTTATATGTAAAGTGTAATAGGAAAATTGCAAGCGTCACCATTGTTTTTTTTTTCAATTGACACCATTGTTTTTATGAAAAAAAAATATTGACCGCATTAGCATGAAAAACCTATATATATTTTTACTAAAGAAAAAAGTCATCTAAACGTTTTACATAAAAAAAATTTATAGTTTAAAATTTAGGTTTTTTACATATTTCCCCTCATTAAACTTCTAAATTACATATATTCTCAACCCTTAATTTTAATTACATATTTCCTCAATTAAATTAAAATTACTCAATTGTCCCTCAAATAATAAAAACATATATATCAAACACACATGTTGACCGGTTAACTATGTTTCAGTCCTCCACCCCCATTTTGTTCCTTTCAAGAGTTGGCCGGCAACCACCAACAACGTCACCGGCACCGTCGTCGGCCAGCTCCACAGCCGCCACCAACACCGTCTTCTTCACACCCCCAACCCCGTCTTCTTCACACTCCAAGAACTCGGCCGGGAGTGGTAAATATGTAATCCGCCACCAAATACCTAATTTTGGTGGCAGGGTGGAGTGGTCGTTGTTGTTGTTGGTGGTGGGCTATTTGTAAATAGTATTTAATATTTAATTGTTTTATTAAGGGTAAAATGGTAATAAAATAATTTATTTTAAATAAATTGGATAAATATGTAATATATAGGTTTTAGGAAGGGAAAATATGTAATTAAATTTTATGGTTGAGTAAATATGTAATAAAGAAACTTAGAAAAAAGATATATGCAAATGCCCCTAAAAATTAAGTCAATTACTAAATTTCTAACAGTGAACTTTAAATCATTAAAGGCTCACATTTCATTTTTAGAGTTTTAACCCAATAAGGCGATAACCAAAATCAACTATAAAATTAAAATGAATTTGTATTTTAAATTTTAACCCAATAAGTTATATAAACGTTTTAAAATGTATTTTTATATATATTTCAAATGAATTTGTATTTTTTTATGTGTTTTTTCAATGACATTGTACTTGCTTTTATTATGTGATTCGACTGATCCGAAAATTTTAACTCCGCGTTATTATAAACCCGAGTATCAAAAAATATGACACCATAGGAAAAAATTTATGTCTCCGCCACTGATCCTGCTGATCATCCTCTCGGACCATGATCATCGCCATTACCCCCACCAAGTTATATCAAACAATTTTTATACAAAAAGACTATGTGCTCATATATATCATAACTTTTCTAAGTACCATCTAAATTTGCTTCTAACTGATATACTAACCTGCCTATGTCGTATCAATCTCAGCTCAATAATCGACCCAAAAACGGTTCTAAAGAACTTCATATCATCACGGGCTAACGGTTGAATCGGTTTGTGGGATAAAAGAATATGGAAAGTCTCTGATTCTATAACCATAGCCCCAAAAGGAAGCCAGACAGAGACCCATTATGGCCATTGCAACCACTGAGCATGCAGGCGGGACAGCTTGGCTGCTACCCAAGAATTGTGTTGCAAGAAGCCCTGCCAATGTCGAGCTTTGCATTCCCGTGCATAGTGAAATCGTTCTGCTTACTTTTTCTTCTTGCCTGGTTACAATAATATCGTAAACTTTATAAAATTTGAATATTAATTCGAACATATGTAGTAGAACAAGCGTTGTATGATACTCAATAATCAGATGTAAAACAAGCAGTGGAAGATGGTGTTTGGATCTATGTTGTCAAACGCGCAAAGCGTGAGTCTGGGGCCTAGGCGCAAGGCGCTTAAAAATCGAGGGTGTTTTTTAAGCCAGGAGCATAGCATAAAGTTACAATTTTTAGGGGTTTTAGACATGTTTTATGCTGGTTTCAAGACATTTTCAGATGTTTCAGAGCAGTTTGGCTGGAATTTCCAGAATTTGGGGAATTACAGGATTTGGTCGCATCTGGCTGGAATCTCACCGGAATGTGGGAATCTCGCCTGGATTGCCACGTGGTGCTTTTCTTGCGCTGCACCTGAGCGCCTAAGTGTGCCTTTGACAACATAGGTTTGGATGTGCATTTGTTGTTTAAATTTGTTATCAGATGTTTGGGAGTTTGACCAATCATCTGATTATTACAAATTATGTTAAAAAAGTGTAAATATGTAATTTTAATTTTATCCTTAGATAATTAGGTATGTTGCAGCTGGTATGAAACTGATTATTTGATTCCGAAATAATCATATGATCGAAAGCATTACCTACAAAACGGGAGCTTCGAAATGCAGTAGCCCATGGTGAATGCTATGGCGTGAAAAGTCAAAACGGGCCAAAGCAACTTGAGACCTTCTGCAGAAAGAATTTGGGCCCGGTTAATAGCCAGAGGACTGCCAATACAAATGGAAGTACAAAACATTGCCACAAATGGCATCACGGGTTGAAGAACAGATACAACTGGTTTTGCATATGTATTGAGTGCTAAACCGAGTGCCACTGGAACAAGAACAACCTGCAAATTAACAACAAAAACTCAGAATACAGAACCCGTAATAGTGGATGTTAAAGGTGGTGATTTAGGCCCATTTTGTTACAAATAGGTCAACGGGTCAAACAGGTCAAGTGTCTCCCAATACATGCCAATCAAGTTTATAACAACCATTGCGTGCCAATTTGATTAACACCTGTAAGATTGATTTAGACATTGCCATAGCATCAACAGGGACAACTGAACCAATAAGAAGACCGGTTAAAAGAGGGGTAACAAGAACAGAGGCAATAGTACTTGAACTGGTCAATAAAATGCTTAAGGCCACATCCCCTTTGCTCAAGAAGCTAGCATAGCTAGACAACTGCGCTCCAGAAACACACGACATTAACACAAATCCTGTATAGAACATGGGTGCCACCCCGAACAATATAGCCACAAACACCCCTAGAGCCGGCTTCAATGCATATTGCGCAAGAAACCCGATAGATAATGGTAAAGGTCTGCAGAAAATACATGAACACAATCAAAATCAAAAACCCATCCCAAATTATGATGTTAGTTGATCTAATTTTGCATTAAAGATTGACCTTTTGACCGCAAGAGTGAAATCTTCTATGGAAAGCTTAATACCAATTGACAACATGATCCCACCAAGAGCAGGAGCATAGAGTTCCTTTGACACCCTGCAAATTTGTACAAAGATTCATTTTTTATTAAATTATTCATCTAAAATCCCAAGATTTAGACCTCAGAAGAACAATGTCAATATTAATTGCATTAAACAAATGATATAGAGGGTGTTTGGTAGTGTGGTAGGAAAGTGCTTATTGACTTATTGGCTTTTTGAAAAAGCCAATAAGTCAAAAAAAATAACATTTTTAGCCAATAAGTCAAAAAAATTAACATTTTTTTTAAAAAGCCAATAAGTCAATAAGTCATTTCCAAAAGCACATCCTCCAAACACCCCCATAACTAACATGAGGACTATATTAATGACTCTCTTTGTATGTGTTAAGAATGTTACCAAATCAGGAAATAACAATATCAAGACACCTAATTTATGTAAGGTCCGGTTATAGATACACCAGATGACATCTTCATCCGGTCATTAATGTACGCGTCGTATCAGTCATTTCTGTGTCAATCAGAAAAGTTAACACGCCGTATAAGTGAAAAACACCCCATACGGCCCGTATTACGACGGGTTTGTATATGTGTCAAGAATGTTACCAAATCAGGAAATAATAATATCAAGACACCTAATTTGTGTAAGGTCCGGTTATAGATACACCAGATATCTTCATACAGTAAGTAATGTACGTGTCATATCAGTCATTTATGTGTCGGTCAGAAAAGTTAACACGCCGAATAAGTGAAAAACACCCGATACGGCCCGTATTACAACGGGTGTTTGAATAAAATGGGTAATGGTTTTATACAAGTGTCATGATGTTGGCATTGATTCAAGTAAAAGATTCTAAACACTTATTATAATTGATGTAGAGTAAACATATAAAAAGTGTGATTAATAAACAATTAATTACCAGGTAAAGGTCAAAGGCTGAGTTAGAGCAGCAACCGCCGTGAGCGCCACCACAAACGGAAGCGCCGCCGAGATAATTTGAGACACGTCAGATTTCACGGCGACCGCCGATCCCGTGTTAGGGTTCGTACCGTAGGAGAGTAAATTAAAGTTACCTTCTCTCCTATGCAATCCGACTTTTCCGATAAACGGGTACGATGTCGAGCATGCGAATACGCCGGAGGAAGATGACTTCCTCATTGCCGGAGAACAAAAACGGGGGTTTTTGTTGGTGGATTTTAACGAGAGGGGTTTGTGTATTGAAGTTCGTGTGTGTGATTTGAGTGGCGGTGTTACCGGAAGGTACGGAATTGATGATGCCATTTGAGGTAGTTAATAATCACTGCGGCGGAGGTTCCCGCCGGCGAGAAAGATTGGGGTTTTCCGGCGAAATGTTAAAGGCCGTGAAGAAGTATGAAGAAAGGACGATAAGAAGATAAAGTGATTTTATTTAATTTAATAAAAATAATTTTGTTGGTTTAAAATGGGAAATTAAATTTATGCCCATTTGTACACGTGGCTAATTTTGACAAACAAATGAAAACTTGATCAATTAAAATTTATAAATACTGTATTCTGATGAAAAAAGATGTCACAAATATTTAAAAAAATTAAAAGTTTTTTGAAATGAATTAAACATAATATTATTGGCTATAATTTTTTTGTGAAAATGCTTAAAAAAGTTTATGACATCAGCGGATCTTGCACCGTGTAACCGTCTCCACCACTTAAATATTTCTTGTTTCCAACGACACAAGTTATATTTTTATAATGATTATTTCTAAATATATCATTTTTAATAGTTTTAACAAAAATAAATAGTTTCATGGATTTTAATAATTTACTAGCAAATTTGATCGGTAATTGTAACTTTCACTTTTGTTGTCAATAAAATTCTTTATAGTATAACAATTATAGATTTATACTCGATTTATATTTGTTTTCCTAAAAATATGATTTTGAATTAAATGGAGAAACGTACACGTTAAATTGAGTTGGAATCAAGTATAAATCGAATGTAAATTTGTGATGATTATGCTACTAGAACTATCATTGGTAACAAAAATGAAAGTTATGACTGTCACCAATCAAATTACTAGTATAGATTATTATCGATCAATGAGTCATAGATTGAATTATTAAAATACAAAAAATGGATACATAAAATTAGGGGAAACTTCATAAAATAGTAATGAAGTTTTAAAAAACGTTCCAATTAGGTCACTCATGATTTTTTGTCCAAATTGGGTCACTAAACCTTTAAATCAAGCCATCAGCTAAACACAAAATGTGTCAAGAAACTTATGGAGGAGAAGATGTGGGGGCCGGGATTTCCAATATGTGTAATTTTATTAAAAAAATAAAAAAAAACATGTTAATTATGTTAAAATATAAAAAAATAATCTAAAATCCACGTCACCATTCCACATCAGCATAAAAAAAAGAAAAAAAGTATTTCTAATTGAAACAAAAAAAGAACATGCTAAAAAAACATGTTAAAACCTATAATTTAAATAAAAAATGAAAGTTGAGTAACTTAATTAGAACATTTTTTAAACTTTAGTGACCTAATTGAAACACTTTTAAAATTTTATTACTTTTTTGCAAAGTTACTCCTAAAATTAGTAGGTAAAATGAATGGTTGTTTATAATTAAATCCTAAAATCTACAAAAACAAATTTTTGAACGGCCAACAAACATATAATTGCCTAGGTACTCCGTACGGGATGACCCATTGGCAAAAGGCCACTGCCAGCTAGCCCAACCCAGCCGTACAGAGCCCTTAAGCGCCCTAAGTTATCTCCAGTTCCGGGGAAAACCCACCCGTCCGAAAGTCCACTGGTGGTAAAACCCGGACGCCCTCAGGATCGAACAGGAGATCACAAAGATCCAGGTCTTCATTTATTGAGCCACCATGCCCCTTTCTAAAGTGATGCTAATGGGGATAGAACATTGGTCTTTTTTAGAGAATCCAGACTTTCTACCACTACACCACATTGAAAGTTACAAAATCTACAATTTTATATTTGGAAAATTACATTTAAGTTCCCTAAATTTGTTAATTATTATTGAAAGATTTATTAATATGATATTTATATAATAGTTTTTATTTATATTTTTACTATTAACATACTATATATCATACCAATTTTATATATTATTTGTTTATGACAGCGACCTTTAACTAGGGTCACCACCATGATCGCCATAATCACAATCTCCACCACCTAAATCATCATCTCATCACCTACTAGTATACCACCACCACTCTCATCATGCCTAAACCATTTACAGCCATTATCATATTCATAGTCGCCACTACACACTCTCGAAAAATTTGAGCTGACAGGGAAAATAGGAACCAAACATTACGATCTAAGTATAGGGACGAGTATTCGGGCTCATGGCATGTATGAGATTAATTATAATTTTTTGTGGGCTCATAGTATGAGATAATACCATGGTATTAGTTGATCTCTCACCAATTATCTTTGACAAACATGTTAATTATGTGATTACAATTGTTGACTTTTAAACCCCCCTCCCACAATTTTCAAATGGCTATAACTTTTTCATACATTAATAGTTTTTTAAAAACTACATCAAAAAATAAACATTTAATTCACTTTAATTTGAGAATGATATTGTTATAACTTTTTTTTAATTAAAAAAAATTACATGTTGTGTTCCCCGGGGCATCGTGCAGACACCCCTCTAGTGTATATATATGTGTATATATTTATGTGTGGATAGTGAAATCACTATGCACCTTATTGATTTGGTTTAGTGATTGCCCATGTTGATGTAGCGGTAACGTGACGGACATGAATGTGCAACTGTTACAGATGACCTTACTCCACCTTAAACTAACTTTCTATAAATTTTAAGTATATTAAAAGAGAGAGAGGGAGAGAGGTGTTTGTGTTGCAAAGTATGGCGGATCTTTACGGTATTATGTTGCGACGCCACACTTGGGGTGTAATGGTGTTGCCACATGTCCACTTCGGCTTCATCGCAGATGTGATGATTGTATAACCCATAGTGTTAATATTAGATTACTAGCTAACAAAATACACACAAAACCTCTAGATATTTTGCTACAAAAGGGCCAAAAAGTTCCATCAGAACCCATCTACACATGGGCCTTTTAATTCATGGACCACCAAAGTTGCACATGAAATTGATTAATTGCAGCCTTCTGTTTCAACAAGATGACAAAATTCCATGAACCACAAATATAATATTAATTAATAACCCATAAAACTAAAAGCATCTTATAAGAAGAAAGCTCAAAAACGCCTGGAAAACACGCACACTATCTTCCTCTTTTGTCTTTTCACATAATCCGTTTTTAGACGTTTTTACACAACCCGTTTTTAGACGTTTTTACATAAAAACATTTTTTCTTCATCTCTCTCTCACACCATGCCTCCTCTCTTCCACGTGACGTGAGTATAAAGACACCCTATTGTAACACTCCTTTTGTACCTCTCATTTTGCATAAGCCCACTTAGTATTCCCATGAGAATTAAAATATAAGAATAAAAACTAAAAAACTAAAATTATATATTAAATAAAAATTAAAAACCAAAAAACAAAGCTAAAATTTATAAAAGATGAATTCACTATTTCAAATAATGAATTCAACTTTTTTTTTAATTTTAATCTTTTAAATTCACAGTTTTAAACAACGAAGACCTCAAATTCACAAGAAGAAAAATAGAAAATAAGCACCGGATATACAAAATGATTTGTAAAACCCATTCATCCTCTTATCTCCAACCTTCTCTCTCTTTTTTTCAAAATCCTAAATAGGAACTAGTGCAATTTGTCTCTCTTAAGGTCTTTGGTTCGCTAAATTCAATTAAATTGGAATATGATTTTTATTTGTCCGGTTCACATTCTTAACGTGTTTGATTGAGAAACAAATTAGAACCGGTTAATTCCCTAAACTTTCATCAAGTAAAGGATGTCAATATTTGATTGGTACATTTTATGTACACTATATTTCATGTTAAGTAGTATATTATATGTATTAATATTATTATTATTATAACTATATTACTTTTACTTGTTTTTATATTGTAGGTTTTAAAAGACAACGAGCTAAAACGAAAAATTATCTAATGAAACATTGTAATGACGTTGATAACAGAGGTAGGCCCAAACCTATTTCCTTCCTCCCCTCTCTTACTACAGACATGATGAGACGCTAAGGAAAGGATCTACTACCCCTCCATAACTTGGATTAAGAAACAAGGCACAATAACCAAGAAAGCTTAACAATAGCTAGGTTAAACCGTAGGGAAAAGACAAAAGAAACAAGTCAGGTGGAAGGAGTAGAAGAACGAGTCATTTTTGCTTAGGAAAGCGAAGTCAAACAATTACTTGTTTAGAGTATAAATAGGTTACAAAGGAAAAAAGGAATGGAAAACATAGTTGCAGACTTACCCTGTTAGAAGAAGCGCCAGTCTCTAAACCTTAACGGTGGAAGATGAGAAGCAGCCATAAATAGCACTTCCATGGGATAATGGAGGACACTCCGGATCAATCCAATGCCTTTGATTATCATTTGATTCCCTTTTTATTTTGTGCTTTTAGTGGTTACTTCATATTGTAATAGTTTCATTTGTAACCTTTCCCTTACACTGGGCTTCCCAAGGTCAAGATGAGAATATTAACACAAAAAACTATTTTATCTACTAAATTTTGTAGCAACAAGTGACACTCACCGTGGGGCACGCTTCTATATAATCATTTGAAGTGTGCCTTACAAACTCACTTTCTTTATAGATCTTTGCTGCTTTTTTAAAGATAAGAAATGTCTGATGAGGGTGATCCTGTCTTCGAAGCAATACGTCATGCTAAATTGCTCATGCACCAGATAAGCTTGTTGAAGTAACAGATATGATGGAACTCACACCTGAAGGAGTCAGAGACTTTTTTTATTAATAATGTTTATAGCAATATTATATTTTTGTTAATAATGTTTATTTATTAGTAATATTATATTTTTATTAATAATGTTTATTTATTAGAAATATTATATTTTTATTAATAATGCTTATTTATTAGTAATATTATATTTTATTTGTTATAGGAATGAATAAAAAAATCCAACATTATTTTTAATAATTTTGGTATTATTATTTTTTATTGTCATTTTATAATTTTTTATTGTGATATTATGTTCTTACATTATTTCAACCTTTGATCATTGCTTCGGTATCTATTCGTTTGAGTTCAATTTCTTCCGCGTTTTGTTATTCGTTTCATCGTTTATTCCATTCAAAAATGATGATCTAAGACCCTTTTCAGACTCTATACTATACAAAGAAAACCCAAAATAACAACAATACCACAAGATGTTTTGATCTTCTAAAGAAAACATATATATTCAAGAATGGAAATGCCCATAACTTGATTGAGATATTGTGCCATTTTGAACAATCTTTATGTACCAACAACTTCAAATTCACAAAACCGCCATTAAATGCTCTTCATGGTGTCCAAATTTTCTTGATTGGATCTTCATATAAAAAACAATATCAGAATAATAGAACTTTGAACCCTGAGTAAACCCTATGTAGTCAAAGGCACAAAAGGCACCCGTCCAGGCGCGAAGGCGAGGTGATATGCAATACCGCCTTGCGTCCATCAAGGCACTCAGGCGAGGATTTCGGCCAGAACTGGTCTGAAACATCTAAAAATGGTCTGGAACATGTTTGAACTAGCTTAAAACATGTCTAAAACCTCTAAAATTGGTTCGTTTATGCTATGCGGCTTTCTTAAAAAAAGTCAACGCTTTTTAAGCGTCTAGGCACAAGGGTCCCCTTTGCACCTTGAGTGTGCCTAGCGCCTTCGACTACCTAGAGTAACCTACAAAGTGAATCAATCAAGTGATTTATTGCAATGATCCATTGATTCTTTCAAGTTTCAAGAAAATCTAAAAAAACTACAAAATCCAATCTTTAATCATAACCCATTTTCAAAATTGCCCAAATATCACAACCCAGATTTCAATTTTTACAATAACATTAAAACCGGTTCTCAATTCACGCAACCCAATACCAGAAAGTCAAAATTAGACCAAAAGGTCAAAGACAAGATTTCACCTTATACCCAGTTTGAACAACGAGCTGATTATCATCCAACACAGAAGTAGCCAAAAAATCCCGCGGTGTATCAAACGACGACAACGAAAACTGCTTATGAACAGCACCCACATCAAAATAAATCAACCCGGATGATGTAGGAGCATCCGATATCAAGACGCTATCTTTTATTATTTATTTAAACTTTAATTTCCTATTTTATTTTAATTGTTTCTTAATTAAATAATTATTCCCTAACTATAAATAGGGGATGTTAGGTTTATTGTTAGGGTTTTTTTGGTTATTGATTATTGTAAAGAATACCTTTGAGGTTTCTTTGAACCATTCGGTTCGATTAAAGCTTTTGATTGAATAATTGTTTCTTAAGCCATTTGATTGTTTTCGTTCCCGCATCACCGGAACTCGGAACATCGACCTGAATCTCCTTAACCGAAAACCACATGAACAAATCCTGTGCAGAAATACCCGACGCCCCATCAATCTTCCCATAACTCAACGTACCCGAAACATTCACATCGTAGTGCAATTCGTTCTCGAACTTGGAATTACAAGCTTGATCCAAATGCACCTCGAACCGACCCGATTCGTCATAGATCAAATTGGTCACACCTTTCGGTAGCAAACCAATTGGCAACCCGTTTGATCTGAGGATTTCGTAGATAGTTGGGGATTGGTTGGAATATGAGAGGTGAAATTGAGTTGAAATTGAGAGGGTGAGAAGGGTGATTATTATTAGAGCCATGGTTTAGGGGTTTTGAGTTGCAGGGGTTAATTTGAGAAAAATTAGGGTTTAAGGGGATGAGGATGGTGCCAGCAAGAATCCAGGGTGGATTATGAGAATGATGAATTATTAGGTTTGGAACGAGGGGCCGCCTCTCAATCAGGTGTAGCCATGTGGCTGATGTGGCAAATTATGTTCTTGAATTTTTGTCAAATATAGCATAATTTATTTATTTTTATACTTTTCTTTTTTTATATTGGTTTGGATCAATTGATAAACTTAGTTTGGTTTTCTCGTGATTTCAAAACAACCCTTTAATTTAGTCTCAATTCAGGTGTTTTCTAAACTTATTATGTAATAATTTAGTCTCAATTCAGGTGCTTTCTAAACTTATTCTGTAATAATTTAGGTTTTTATTGAGTTTTTTTATCTAATAATTTAGGTTCACAAATGTGTTTGTTACCGAGGAGGAGATTGATAGTTAGAATAAAGCATATAGGTTGAATCGTCATGTGGTTGAGGTTAATAGTGTGCACAACAGATAATTAAAAAAAATGAAGGTTTGTTTACACAAACTCAATCTATACAAGTTGTCTTTACAAAACAAAGTTTTTAGGAATGCTTCTGTAGATTATGTAATGACTAAGTACCAAAAAATGAAAACTAACAGAGAGCAATTGTAGAGCTATAGTATTTATATTATGTATTTCTAATTATGATTAATGTATATTTATTATGTATTTGAAATTTAATTTGTTTTTTTTTATGTGACACAACCCGCCCCAAATTGACCCCCGAAAATTTTCGATCCCATGAGAAATTTTCTGGGTTCATCACTGCATACAGTTATAAATAAAAGTAATAAGATCACCAAGAACACGGAAAAAGAATTAAAGGGGTCCTTAATCAATATGATCAAAGTACTCTCTCATTACATACACGGTCGATTTCAAGTGTGTAAAACTCTAGCTACGCATATTTATAATGTAAATTTATAGTTAAATAGAACCATATATATCTCAAATAAATCAAGACTTTAGTGATACTGATTTCAAGTCACGCTTTAATAATTACTTCTACTATTTACAATTTTTAATATCACGACTACTTAGTTTTGGGTGTAAAGATGTTTTTTTATTAGTTTAAAAGAAATTTTTTAAAAATATTACTTTCTATTAAAAACCAAACATTATGGCTTTACATGTGAAAAGAAAAGGAATATAAATTATATAACACATTCGGAGTGATTAATATGTTTCAGGCGACCAGGAGCCAGGAGAGGGGTAGTGGGGATTGTAAACTTGGATGAAAACAAAATTCCACTTGACAGCCAGTCTGATTGATTTTTGTTTCTTTTCAAATAAACATATAGAATATGTCACTTATTAAAATCAATTATTTTTTAGCAACCCCATTTGGGTCAATACTCAACAATACTATTTATGATTTATAAGTTTAAAAAATCAATAATGCTAATTATTATTAAATCAAAATATATTTTTAAATGGCGATAATTATATTAAAAGACCCCACTAGTAAGGAACTAGAGATAACGAAACACGATTCAATATAAGAGACGACCAATTACAAGAGACTTACAAAAACATGTACAATACTAGAGGATAAAAAACACAAAAAATAACCACATGGGTCAAAATAAAAAAGAAGATCTAGAAAGAACGAAACGAAAACGATCTCCCATGGACCTGCCCGACCACCCACTGCACTATACTACAAAAACTAAGTGATATAGCCGACATCTGATATCTTCAAACTGCCGCACGATCTATAGATATACGTCCTATTTATGTCACTATTAGTTGTATCTCGTCCCAGTAACGCAAAACGTAAAGGAATGCAATCTTTTTCTCTACGAGAAGATCTCCATATCTTTAAGTCCATAGGGGAAAAATCAATTCATTTGCCTAATTGTGTGAGTGATCCAGCATAGTGTAGCCACAAGAAACTCGATTCCAGACTATGATGAACGTTTCTTAATTCAGCCACTAGAACATGCGTAGAAGGTTTATACAATGAAGCAGACACATTCGTGACACCACCCTCGCCATGCACACAAGAATTTTTAAAATATTTTTCATTTGCAGCACTACCCTAATCACTATTACCATACATTGAACCAACATTTAACCATTCCCTATTATCCTCTAGCACATCATCATCCTCGTCTTTTTCCCCATTTGTCTGCTCATTATCTATCTTTGCAACATCACCTTGTGTGAATCACCCTCTTCAGACCCAGGCCGGTCCCGAGAATCCTCAAAACGTTTTGGGCCCGGGACATGTAAAAAAAAACGGGCCCTATGATTTAAACTCAATTATCATATATATAAAAAACATAATACAAGCTTATATATATATAGATTTTTTTTAAAAAAATTAGGCTTATATATACAGATTTTTTTTATTTATTGGTTTTCAATTCAGATTTATAAACAATTGGGCTTATTTTAGAAAAAAACACATTCTAAGTGGGCCTTTTTTAAAATCTAAGTGGGTTAATACGATAAATATATAATACAAGTTAGTCTTTATATATATATATATATATATATATATATATATATATATATATATATATATATATATATAGGGAGAGATTCAAATAAAAAGTAGTTTTTCGCTAATAAATCTAAGAAATGATCAAAACGCTAAGAAACGATATCAAACGAACTCCGATTGAGCTCATTTCAGCAGCGTTGGAACCGTATCGTCGAACTCTACCTTCTTAGCTTTTAGGGTTTAACGTTTAAGGTTTAGATTTTACGTTTGAATTTTAGGTTTTTAGCCTTAGGGTTTAGATTTTATGGTTTAGGTTTTTTTGAGGGTGGGGGGTTTAGGTTTTTTTAGGGGGGTGGTGGTTTTAGGCTTTTTGGGGTGGGGTTGGAAGGGAGGTTTAGGTTTTTGGGGGTGCGGGTGGAGGGGGTTTAGGTTTTTGGATCCGGATTAGGGTTCGACGAGACGGTTCCAACGCCATTGGAATGAGCTCAATCGGAGTTCGTTTGACCCACTTCTTAGCGTTTCTTAGCGAAAAACCACTTATTAGTGAAACTTTCCACTATATATATATATAAATTTAAAAACTGTGGGCCCCTTAGGAGACCGGGCCCCGGACGGTCGCCCTCCCCGCCCTCCCTAAGGACCGCCCCTGTTTAGACCCATAAACAGATTCTTTTACCGTAGTCGACCAGACTTGCCATCATCATCCTCCAACGGTCTACAAATGGGTGTTGCCCTTGTCGAAAATTCCCTACAAATGGGTGTTGCCCATGTTGAAAATTCCCTACAAATGGGTGTTGCCCATGTTGGGTTTTTGGTTTACGATATATGCGACCAAACTTTTCAACATCTACATACATGTGATATGTGTCGAACCACATCGAACATAGATTGGATACTAGCATATTAACATCTCTTACTTTAACGAATCTAATAAACCGAACCTCTTACATTCTTCATCAACCGATTAGATATGTATTATGTATATGCCTTCAACATTTCCCACTCACTGCACTGTTTCCACATCTCTTGCGTAATAAACCATGGGAATTTAGTAACAAAAACCGTTGTTGACACCAATTTCAAGTTTTCCAAATTAGGGTTTCTTTTTTCTCACCATTCTGTACGTTCCTTATGTTTTTCATCGCCTGCTATGATCCGTGATCCTTCTCTGATCTTCCGATCACCCATTTCCAACCCCTTCCTCACGATCTAAAGTTGAAATCGTCGATGGCGGAAAATTGTCATTAGGATAAGTCACCATTAATTAAAGACCCGTCTTAACTCCTATGGTATTCGCTAACTATTTAATCGTACAATATATGGATACTACTTTTCTATAAGGAATTACTTTTATATTTTAAAAGATTTTAGATACTATTAATTAAAATTTTAAATATGTATAAAGATGGAGTAATTGCTAACATCTATTTTAAATGAAAAGTAGAATATTTATTTCAAAATTTTAAGGGTATAGCCGTTTATAGAAAGAGGTTGCATGTGAGGATAATAACTGGCCAATGCATGGTCTGTCTTTGCATAAATTCGCAATTGCTAACCCTAGTAGACTTGGAACATTTTGCCACCGTGGACCACCACCTCATACTTTCTGGTGAGGCCACGTGTACGATATCATCCTACCATAAATTTTATTATTTGAAGTTTAAACGTCGTTAATTGTATATCTTTCAAAGATCAAGAAGAATGATGAATTTCTTTACTCCCGTAAAACTTGAACTCAAGACTTATATAATTTGAATTATTTTTATGTTCATAATAACCCATTTGGATAACAACACACTTGGGTTAAAATAACATATAATACCAACACGATGTGTGTTATTGTTATAAGAAGACTCAACTTTTGTTTTTTCCCCTAACTATTTACAATTATTGTGAATATTCTAGATAAAAAATATCATTCAACCATTTGTTGCTTGACAAATTGAGATGTTATAACAAGATTCTAATACCGAATGTTTTTTTTTCCAATTATTTGCAATTACTGTTATAACAAGACTAAAACAAAAAATATCATTCAACCATTTGTTTTGTTGCTTGACAAATTGAAATTTGTTATTATGTCCTTCCATTACTTTCAAATTCAAGTGACTCAATGCTATCGTTCTACACAATACCACATGTCTGTTCTTTAAACGTATCGTCTCTATGCAAAGTTTTACCAATTCGACGGTTAATACAAAACATTAAATGTTAAGTAAAAAACAAAAAAATGTTGATCATATTGTACTACATCAAAAATACAAACACAAAAATAAAATAAAAAACACATCAAAAATATTACCAAATAGTATGTGTTCTTGCATATCACTTGCTTCACCATTGATAAAGATGCTTGGATATAGTAGGCACAGAAAAATCTTATACGATTGATTCTTGGTCTTAGATATATACCAATTTTGATATGGATGCTCTTAATCTTAAAGAACCATACAAATGTTGAAAACTATAAGAAACAAGTTGATGAAGGGGTTAAATTAGTTAGTGGTAGAAGCGTTAATAAGGGTAAATGTGGTATTTACTTTTCGTTTTCTAGAATCCTAATTAGATCGTGAGGCATCACATTTTTATTATGGGTGTCAATCGTATCGGGTTAGCGGGTTGACGGGTTGAATTATCCAACCCGAACACGACTCATATTCTTATTTGTTTCAAAAAGCAACCGTAACCTGGATACAATTAAAGTAAGGTCAACCCGGACCTGACCCGTTTAACCCATTTACCTAAATTAAAATCATAAACTACTAAATGTAAAATCTAATTCATTTAATGTAAACTGAAAAATAATTGAATAGTCATATCTAGAAAGCAAGAAAGAAAAAAGTTTTGGTATAAATTAATTACTTTAGTGTAAACACTAATTGTAAAAGTAATTAAACAATTGTTTCTTGAAAGTAAAACTCCCGTTTTAGTCCATGTGGTTTACAATTGTTTTAGGGTCGTCGGTTTTTGGCGCCGTGTCAGGCGGTTTTTGGCACCAGAGATGGAGATGAAGATGGAGATGGAGATGGTGGTTGCTGAAGATGGGTTTCTAGCAACCTCCATTTATTTTTCTTCACCGGAGACGGGGATGTGGTGCTGGCGGTGACGTTGGTGGTGTGGTGGTGGTGAAGATGGAGGTGGTGGTGGTGAAGATGGAGGTGGAGGTTATTTTAGGGTTTTATGAGGATGAAGACAGTGGTAATGAGCCATAATTGTATTTTTGTCTTTTAATAAAAACTTAACAGAAAATCAAACGGTGTTAGCCATCTGACTTTAATTGAAACAAAAATGAAACCACAACTAAAAAAGAGAAATTTAAACTATTGGACTAAAATAGGGAATTGATATAAAATACAGGGACTAAAACATGAGTTTACTCAAAAATAAATTTAAAACTTAAACGGGTTAACGGGTCAACCCATTTATTAAACAGGTCAACCCTAACCCTACCTGTTTTATAAATGGGTCAACCCGAACAAGACCCGTTTTTTAACCTGGTTTCAATTGACAAGAGAGAAGCCGAGAATATGCGTATGTGGGAGATTTAGGTCTAGGGTTTCAAAACAAGCGATGGCGAGAACGAAGGTAATATAGTTTCGATTCTTACCCTCATTTGGTTTTCAAATATGCAATTTAACTACAAATTAAGTCTCTGGAAAGGATTCTAGGGCTTAAATACTGTCATGGATGACAGGAACAAATGAATGAGAAGGTACTATCACTATGCGTTCGATTTGTACTGTCATTTGGGGGTTTTATAAAAAAATGATTTTTATAAATTAACAGGAGAGGCCCTGTCGACCAAGCAATTGAAGAAGATAACATATGCTGGTACCAAAAATAACTACCTTGTTGAATCGCTCTCTAACCGCCAAACAATTGAAGCAACTTCACGGATTCATACTTGTTCACGGCCTCGATGGACTCATAATCCGCCATCTTATAACCTCTCAACCCAATTACTCTCAAACTATTGCTCATTACCTCCAACTAATTCTCCACCATTCAAATCAACCAGATGTGGATTCAGCAACATCTGCCATGCGCTATTTCTGCAAGCACGGTGGGTTTCACGAAGCATTTAGTCTGTATGTAGGGTTGCAAAGATCAGGAGTCTCACCTTCCACGTTTGCCGTTGCATCCGCTCTCAAGGCGTGCGCTAGACTTGGTAATCGAAAAGGTGGGATCATGATTCATGGGCAAGTGCATAGGTATGGGTTTTGTGGGGATGTTTATGTGGAAACTGCTTTAGTTGGGGTTTATGTGAAACTTGGTGATATGGAGACTGCACGCAAGGTGTTTGATGAAATGTCTGAAAGAAATGTGGTGTCTTGGAATTCGATGATGGATGGGTATTTGAGATCAGGGAGTTTGTCCATGGCGGAAGTGTTTTTTAATGGTATGCCAGACAAGGATGTGGTTTCTTGGAACTCGATGGTTTCAGGGTATTTGAGAACCGGGGATATGGAGAAGGCGTTGCGTTTATTTCAAGAAATGCCGGAGAGAAATCAGACTTCATGGAATGCTATGATCAGTGGTTATGTAGAGTGTGGGAAACTAGATTTAGCCCGGAGCTTTTACAATTCGATGCCGCAAAGAAACACCATTTCTTGCATCACGATGATTGCTGGGTACTCGAAATGTGGAGATATTGTATCTGCACGTGAGTTGTTTGATGAGATGGGTAAGAAGGATCATTTGTTATATAATGCTATGATCACTTGCTACACTAAAAACAGTCGACCAAAAGAAGCACTCCAGCTGTTTGATGAAATGCTTCAACCAAATGTTAACGTTCAACCAGACAAAATGACATTAGCTACTGTGATATCCGCATGTTCCCAGCTGGGAGACTTAAGTTTTGGATCATGGATTTACAAGCTTTACATGAATCAAATGGGCATTACAATGGATGACCATTTATGTACTGCCTTAATCGACTTATATGCAAAATGTGGTTCTATTGATGAAGCTTTCAAGTTATTTCACAAGTTGCACAAGAAAGATGTTGTTGCTTATACCGCCATGATCTTGGGCTGTGGCATCAATGGGAAAGAACAGATTGCTATCAAACTGTTTGATGAAATGATGGAGTCCAAAATCCGCCCTAATTTAGTCACATTTTCAGGACTATTAACCGCATTAAGTCATGTTGGTATGGTTGAAGAAAGTTACCATTGCTTCAACTCCATGAAAAGATATGGGCTTGTGCCCACACCGGACCATTACAGTCTCATGGTTGAAATCTTGGGCCGGGCTGGGCGACTAGAGGAAGCACACAACTTGATAAAGAGTATGCCAATGCAACCCCATGGTGGTGTTTGGGGTGCATTGCTTCTTGCTTGTAGTACACATAATGATGTCGAGTTGGGGGAAATTGCAGCCAAACATTGCTTTGAATTGGAAGCTGATTGCAGCGGGTATGGGTCGCTTCTTGCTAATATATACGCAGGTGTTGGTCGGTGGGAGGATGCTAAGAGGTTAAGAAAGAGTATACATGAAAAGGGTTTGGTTAAGGTTCCTGGAAGTAGTTGGATGGATCATGTGCACGAATAATATGGACAACCATGCGGCAGTTTCTTTTATCGTTTCTTACACTTGGAAATGTCGTGGCTGAAAACCGGTACTTATAGGTTACTACCAATTTCCGCTTCAATAAAGTCACTCATACTTTTCTAATTATAAAAACCACTCAAGTTTTATTTGTTTTTCTATTATTGTAAATTTTGTTTATAAATGCTAAAGTTTTTTAAAAAATAGGTGAATAAATGGAACATATATGAAACCTATTTAGTGATAATTTTTTGAAGTTATTGAACTTTGATGGGTTTTTCAAGCCTAATGTCGGCTGGTTTACTGGATTACCTTTTTATGTGATTCTTAATCGTATAATGAGTCGATTTAAGTCAAAGATAATTATTTGATTCTCATTTTGTAACTGTTTTCTTTTATATCTAATAATTAATAATTTCGATGATTGCAGCATCTTCCTCATTAGACACATGGAGTCGAACAAAAGATTAACTGAACAGAATGAGATTGAGGACTCGATCTGGAAGCAAACAATAGAACTTGAAAGTTTACACTACAATTAAGCTGCCAAACTACTATTGTTAGACTTTAAGGAAAAAGGTTTTACATGATGCAACAAAAAATTACAAGAAACTGGAAGAAAAGAAAAAAGTAAGTGAAGCCAAAAAGGTATCACCAAGAAGATAGAAAAAATAAAGTTGTGGCATGAGAAACATGGTTGAGTTCATGAGAAAACTCCTATTCGTGAGAAAACTCGCGAAAACCGACCCAAACGAACTTCGATTAAACTTATTCCAGCGGCGTTAGAACCGGCTCGTCAAACTCGATCTAAACCCTAAAAGCTAAACCCCACCCCTAAAAACCTAACCCCCCCCACCCCATCCCCCGAAAATCTAAACGCCGAGCCGGTTCCAACGCCGCAAAAATGAGTTCATTTGGATCAGTTTTCGCATGTTTTCTCACGAACAAAGAGATTTCTCATGATATTTTCCCGAGGAACATGTTCCTATGTATTTCGTTGAAGTTCCTTTAGTTATTATATGTTGGCTTGATGTTATGTCTTTGAATGTTTGTGAACAACTTTATTAATGCAAATTAGTGCAAGTTTTGAGGACATAATGCTCGTTCATTTGTGCATATAGTCACTTGGATGCAATACAATATACATGTATAGCAGGTATGCACTACGACAAGTATTGCATGTGTGGGACGGACTGCATTGATGATGTAATATAACATCTTATCATTTTTCCTACAAAAAGAAAGAGCATATCGTTCTTTTTTTGGGTGGCTAAAGAGGACATGCCCAAACCCAGCAACAGCAAAGTCTTGATATAAACCAAAAATATTTCACAACACAAACTAGTACATCAATATTGCCAACCACATACAAATCCACAACAGCTTATTAATAAAAACCATTAACAACATCATTCAATTAGTTGGGTAAGTCAAAATCATCTAGGTGACTAGAACCAGAATTCGGAGCAAAGAAGCCAAATGATTAAAATTGGTTGGGGCATTAGTAGCACATCATCAGTAGGCTGACCAGCCCGTGTGTGGAGCCTTTGAGATTGATTTAGGGTATTATTAGGCATAGTTAGTGGAACAAATTAACAAAAATCCAACTACAGAAATATATCTATGTTCACATAAAATCATTAATAACAAGCCACTAATGAATTCCACAAGTACAACACGACTGCACTAAACACAGGTTTATAAAAGATGCTATTGAACATCTGAAGTAAAGTATACCCATTAAACAACATGATCTTTCTATCATATTGGACAAACTCTCGTTTTCAAAGTTCAAACTTAAAAAACACACATAGCACTAACCTGTCAGCAAATGCATCCATTCGTAACATCTTTATCAGACAACTAAATTGTTCCACTGCATTAACTACATAACTATCTAAAAAAATCTGATCAAATAGCCAAGAAGAAGATTTTAAGTAATTTAAAAATCTTTGGTGCTTTTGGAAGATGAACTAGACTGAAACAAGGAAACCGCAAGAAAGCGGTTATTTGTCATCGTATAATTAACCCACTGACAAAAAAGAAATTTATAAAATGACAATAATGCCCCCCTATTTTTCCAGGAAGATAAAAATTGATGGAAAAAAATGACTGGCATAAAATGGGTCTTATAATTCTCTACTTCTCTTCTCTACCTTTTTTTTTTGGTTTTCAATTGAATATATATATATATATATATATATATATATATAGAGAGAGAGAGAGAGAGAGAGAGTGCAGCGAGGGAGGGTGAAAGAGCGGCAACAATCCACCGCATTTTACCCAAAGTGTGGCGATCTCAAGTGGGGGGCTCGGTGTTGCCGCAACCCACCGCACAGCCACATCATCAATGCCGCACCAGCGGAGTAAGCATAACACACGGCCTTAGTTGCATGGAAGTATCAAGCATTACAGAACTTGCCTTGACACTCGATACGATTATAGCAATCGAGTATTTCTTTTCTTCATAGCAGTCAGCCTCAACGGCGCACAAGTGCGAGCGCCTCTGCCAGACACTTTTTATTTTTAATTTAAAAAAAAATAAAATTAATTCCTATTACTATGCTTTTATAGTTAAAGAGATCAAGTTGTCAGGTACCAAATGCAACCTACATGATGTTTGACAAGTTCCTATCCAACTGGAAAGCCTTCTTCAACAACAAATTTTTGTTCCTAGAGGTGTACTGTGAAAGTGTAATAAAAAACTTATTTAAAACCTACCTACACAAATATATCCTGGATTTCAATCTCAAACATGTCAATGCTTCTAGCACTGTAATATCATATTAAAGTAACATCCCAACAAATATCATGAAACCAAAATATTCAGATAATAGCACTGAAGCCAAACAAAATCCCATCATATACTGTTATAAAGAAAATACAAGATGATAAATGACCGTAAATCAATGGCTTCAAGATGACAGAAATTTTCCTTCCTACGAACTGATGTTCCAGATAAAAAGCAATAAGGACTTGCATGAAGAATCTCAAGTGTAAAAAAATGAACTTGAAGATTCAAGGGTAACATCATGATAATGAATCCAAAATACCAGAACGCCAACAATCTCAGATTATAAAAAACAGTTGGTGGTTGTTGTCAACTTGTCTGCTCCTATGATACCCAATATATTCAAAGACCCATGAAGGAAGTATAAAATCTTTAGTAGACCACTCAATTACTCCCAAAGAAGGCCAAGATCTAAATTCAAGTCTAAGTCTAATATCAATATTCACCAAAAGGTACCTGGTTCTCAAGGGGAAAGGATTAAAGATTTCATAGCTTAAAGGATTGGCAGCATAGTTGTCAAGGCACAGAGGCCTCGCCCGGAGCCTAGTCGCAAGACAGAAAAGAAACGAGGGCTTGTTTAGGCTGTTTTAAGCGAGGCGCATAGTATAAGAATACCATTTTTTGGGGTTTTAGACATGTTTTAGGCTTGTTTAGAGCTACTGGAGGCTGTTTAGACCCGTTTCAAATGACTTTTGGCTGGAAATTAACATGAATGTGGCTGGAAAATGGCCTGAATCTGCGCATGTCCAGGCAATGCGCCTAGGCGTGCGCCTTGTGCACTTTTGACAACACTGATTGACAGGACTGTATAACATCACAAAATGTAACATACAAATAGTAACATGTCAATATACTCTTTGGTTCACAAGATTTCAAGAAATCTTTGTGATCCGGCCCCTCCCCGGACCCTGCGCAAATGCATAAGCTAAGTCAAGCACGGGGTTTGTCCTTCAACTTAATTTTTAAAGAAATCCTCATACCAAACTAAGTTCATTTGTCCAAAAAGAGGCCGGATAGGGAGAATACAACATTTTTATACTACATTATCAACAATACACATGGTCAACCAGTCTTCTATGTTCATGAATGGCTGCATACACATTTAAATAACCAAATAAGCAGGCTTAAGTAATGAGTCAATTAGCAAATGAAAATGTATAGCATCCTGAATCAAAATCAAATTATTCATAAACATCCAAAATAACAACAAGAGTCAACTTCCACGAACACACAATTACATGAAAATATCAAATACAATTCAGGATTGTTACTGAACCGATAATTATTCAATTAAGAAAGCATAATTTCCAAAACTGAACTTACGGAGTGTCCCAAGGCTTAGGCTCAGGCACAGCAACAACCATCCCTTGCATCTCCTGTGTGAGTACAACCTGGCACCCCAGCCTCGAGTGTTTGTTCAGAATCCGATGCCTTGCATTCCTCTTCAACACATACTGCTCGTCGTAAGTCGCCGGCGGCAGCTTCTCGAGCCACTCTTCAGCGATGTTGACCTCGCACTCGGCGGAGCAAGCGTCGATGTCTTCAAGGCGATGAGAGGCCGGATCGATGAGGTTATGGTTTGTTAAGGCTTTGAGAAGAGTTTGACCGGAGAGACCGACGATCTCGCGCTTTTGGCCGTCGAAATCGTAGGCGATGAGCTTCACGATTCGATCGGAAACTTTTGCAGATGAAGATGTAGATGCAGATGAACGTGAGATGATGGCGCGGGAATAGAGAGCAAAGGTAGGGTTTCGTGCGATTCTTTGTAATCCGGCGATCGCCATTGTTGATTTGGAGAGGAAAGGGGGGCGATTTGTTGCTTTTGGGGTTTGATGTGTATCCCTATGATTTCTGCAACTTGTACTGAACGCAGAGAAACTTGTACTGAACGCAGACAAAACTTGTACTGAACGCAGAGAAACTTGTACGTTACACAGTAAGCACTAGTTACCTTTTTTTTTTCTAAACACGAATTTTCATTTTTTTCCCTGGACGATATAACACACAACATCTTGATTGTGGAAATTTTTTTTACCATTAGCCCCAACCCTCGACCATGTAAACACAAATTACCTATAAAATAAAGAGAAAATCACAAAACTTGTATTTTAGGATTATGATTATTCAAAACGCTCACAGCTTATTTGAAGTTCATTTAAAATCAGCTTGTTTGTAAATTTGAAAACATGTCAAGTCTAAGCCAAGGTAAGTTCACTACTGTGCGGAATTGATCTTACTTCGTGTTTTGATAGTAATTGAATATCCAAACGTACTACTTTGTTTTGGTTATCTTTGCAGGGTAGCAGTGAAGATGGTATGTACAGCATTTGGATTGCAACACGCCCAGCAAATCTTGGATATGTGTATCAAATCGAGAAGCAAGGGTGCCAAAAATGGATACTTTTCCGACATATCTCAACATTAGAGACCAGATACTAAATTGTGACGATTTTAGGACAAAACATTTGTGAAGATGCATCAAAGACTTGTTTATTATCACTTAATAACCTTTGTTGCATGGGTTATACACATCAATTGCATGTTTCCATCAACCTAAGCATGTGTGGCTAAACACTTTGTAATCCTCACTAGGTTAATGGTCTTAATCATCATTTTATTTACTTCAACATATTTTACATTTATAATATAACAAATAGCAAACTTTGGTTGTGAGAGAAATACACTCTTCATTGAAAAGTGTAAATTTTTTTGTATATCCGATTGAACATAAAGGCTTAACAAGGTCCAAGCGTTGCCCTGGTGGTCACTTCGCTTCATCCGCACTTGACCCACGTGGGTTCGATCTTCGGCTCTTCCTCTCTTGGCCCTGTTCTTGTTTTTTCCCCTTTTGTGTGCCGCTTAATACTCACAAGCGTGTGTCTTGAAATAATAATTAGTGGCATCCACTTGACACAATATCTTATGAAATCTGGTGCAAAACAATTCATACATATACCTTTATGGGTTTTTTTTAATATTTTATTTTTTAATTTAATTAAATCATATCAAATAGGATGTCTATTTAAATAGTAAATATGTTCACTTCTATGGTGTATTTTTTTTATTTAATTATTATGAGTGTTTATGTTTAATTTAAAAATGAAAACTATTTATGAATTTGATATGCAATTTTTTATTTTCCACCAAACAATCTACTATTTTCATGGATATCCACTCCCTTATTACATTCCTTGAAGGTCCTTATTTTCCTCCCTTCCACCCTCTTCCAAAATCCATGTTTATATATATGTTACTAATCCGAAACATTTTCCAACACCATTCCCTCCCTCCATCTTTCATTCATCTTCCATCTTTGTTAGTCCCTCTCCTTGCACTCCTTCTTTCAACCCCTCTCAATGGATCTCTCGGAGATCCATCAGTTCTTCCAAATGTTTGATCATGATGGTGATGGCAGGATCACCAAAAAAGAGCTATCCTACTCTCTTGAACGCCTCGGGTTTGTTATACCCGACAAGGATCTTCAACACATGATTGATCATATTGACACGGATGGTGATGGGTCCGTCAACATGGAAGAGTTTGAGAGGTTGTATGAAGCAATAATAACGGAGGAGAGGGACGAAGAAGAGGATATGAAAGAGGCATTTAGTGTGTTTGACAAGAACGGAGATGGGTTCATCACGGTTGAGGAGCTTTGGTCCGTCTTGGCTACACTTGGCTTGTTACAAGGTCGAACCATTGAGGATTGCCGGATCATGGTGAAGAAGGTAGATGAGGATGGCGATGGGACGGTCAATTATAAAGAGTTTAGGCAGATGATGAAAGGTGGTGCCTTTGCAAGCATGGATACCACTTGATTTGCATCTATTGAACTCTGTTTTTCAGATTACCATCTTGTTTGATCACCATGTATCTTTATGGAGGTTCAAAATGAATAAGAATCTATAATTTCTCTAAGTTTTGTGTTTGATTAATCATATCTTTAAGCCTCATGATCAACAAGATTATGATCATCACAACATTCACAAGAAAAGGTTTCTTCATAAAACATGAATTTTGAAATAGCGATACATGAATGCATAGTCCTACCATGAATTTTGAGTCGATTTCTTTTAAAAGCATTAGTTTGAATTACAATCTTTAAAATGATAAAAGTTTAAATTACAATCTTTAAAATGATAAAAATGGTTCATGTATATAACATGAGTACATATTCCTAAAATGAAAAGTAAATAATAAATTCATGTGCAAAAACTTGTAAATAATAAATGTTAAATGGGCAAATACAAGTTCCAAACCGATGGCTGGACCGTAAAATCGAACCATGATCCAAACCGTATACATTTCAATCAAGCCAAACTGATCGAATTGCTTTTTGAGTAGTTCGGTCGGTTTCAATAGTTTATGAACATCCCTACAAAGTAAGTATCAAACTATAGCAATAGAAGGCTGTAGTATCAATCAAGAAAGTAAGTATCAAACTATAGCAATAGAAGGCTATGAACCATGATAATCATCAAGAAACACTCTCAACATCAATCAAGAAACATAAATGGCATATCACATACATAATTCAGCAACAAAAGCCAAAAATCTTTGCAACCTTCTTCTTCATTTAAAGAAAGACCAATCTTTACCTAAAACTAACATATGAAACATGTAGAAAATTGTGATTAAAAAGAGTTTACACATACAACACAACTTGCTCACCAACCATATTTGGCTTGTGTTTCTGCTTTTGTAAGAAACCCTTTGGATCGGCGTTCTGCAAGTTCCATCTCTTTTGATCTCATATCAAAATACAAAGATCCAATCTGATGCTTCCTCTTGTGCAACTTCGATGGCTTCCCTTTCGTTGAAGAAGTAGCCTGCAAGTAATCCAAAAGAAACCATATCAAGATTTAACATCAATGAAACGCATCTTCTTTCCTTGGTTTTAAAAAGCACGCCCTAGGCGCAAAGGCTTCGCTTTTGGTGACTTAAGGCGAGTGAAAACGAAAGGCTTTTTTGGAAAAAGTCTCGCATGAGGCGCCTATAAAGCTTATTATAGTTAAATTTTGGGTACAGGATGCTAAAAACCTATGATATATATAAAAAAGTAATATAAACACTTTGCGCCTTGCGTACGAAAATCTCACTGCTTTTGCGCTTCTCGTTTTTTAAAACCAAGCTTCTTTAAGATATTACAGTATACCAAACCCTAAACCATAAACCCTGAACAGATTCACTATCCTGGCATAATAAGTTAATAACATTCCTAGTTTTTTTTTGAACAAATGGCATTACCTGATATGCAGGCCCAAATGCGATTCCAGTCAACTTAGCTTGATCCTCTCGAGGGCGATTCTTCATCAATTCATCCTGATTAACCTCAATCACCTCCTGAGGAATCTCATTCCTACCTCTTTTACCGGGTGGCCGCGCCACACTTTGCACCGCCGCTGCCACTGGAATTTCAGGCTCAAAATCTCCACCCGAACGATCAATCCATTTACTCTTGTATTGCCCATAGCTTCCATAGTCACTGTAACCCTCATAACCACTATAGTTTGCATGATCATCACTTCCTGGATCAGCTGGACCATAACTTGAATTATCTGTTCCAACATTCTGATACTGTTCATAACTATTATAATCATAGCTCGCATAATCTGCACTTGTTGCAGCCACATTGGCATCATACTTCACCTGATTATCACCGGATTTTTTAACAGTTTCCTTCACAACATTTGAATTTGACGATCCTGACACTTCAGCTTCCAGAATCGACCGTCGGCCTGAGCCTGCAGCCGACGGCAAAGCTCCAAGTGAACCTGAGTTCCTCGGAGCCGGAATACTCGATAAAAATGACTTCACCGATGGAGCTTGAGGTATGGAATTATCCTTTTTGATTACTTCTTTTTCACCGTCGTCATCTTCGTCGTCGTCATCAACAGGTTTGATCGGAACTGGAGGCCGGAATTGGACAATTTTTTTCGGTTTAGGGTTCAATGAAAACGGGGCGGATCTTTCGGATTTAGGTTGAGGAAGTTTAGAGAATAAAGATCTGGATTGCGTCTGTGGAAATTGGTTAGGGTTTGATGATGAGGGGTTAGGGTTTGCTAGAGTTTGTTGGGGAGGCGGGAGAGATGAGAAGAAGTTTCCCCCAAATTTGGATGAAGGTTGATTTTGTTTAGGTGATGGTGATTGTTGGGGTTCATCTTCATCTGAAGATGCATATGAAGCTAGCAAAGAATCCATTACCAGAATCAAAGAAAAAAAAATCCCCACATTAAGGATTATGATTTCTAGGGTTCTTAATTTCTTATCGCAAATCGATTTTCTAACTTGCAGAGGCAGATTTGCACTGTTATAACTTATAAGGATGATTAGGATGTGGATTGGTGGGCCGAAGCTGTAAATGGGTGGGTATTGGGTTCGATTAGAATTATTGTAAGCCCATCTTATATACGTATGGACTTATGTTAAGCCTAACACATCACAAATATCAATAGAAGTTTTAACATCAACTAGTGGCACACGCGTGCTTCGCGACAAGGTGGACCTATTTTAAGATTTTTAATAAAATTTAAATACAAACATAAACGAAACGGTAAAGAACGTTAATAAAAAACAAACCTACAACCAAAATATAAAAAAAGGAAAAAAAAAGTAATAAGATCCATGCGTTGCGGCACGAAAAACCATAGAAAAAAAAATCCGAAACTAAATTTAAACAGAAACGTAGACGTAACAGTAAAAATAACGGTATTAAAAAACAAACCTGAAACTAAAAAAGGGGAAAAAAACCCAAATGTGTTGCTCACGTTAACGTGGTCAAGTATGTAAAAAAGAAGCGTATTAAATTACGGTGGATCACCTCCGAATATCGAAACGTAGATAAAAACACATCGTAATGATGTATTATAAAAAAAATAAAAATTACGCCCCTTTAAAAGTTAGTGTTAAGAAAAACGAAAACATATGTAAAAAAAGTAAAAAAAAATATATCATATTTTACCCGGATAGGTTTTGAATAAAATTAACTTCGAAGCGTAGACCGACTCGGTTTTGAATAAAACTTATATTAAAATGTAGATAAAAATAAAAATGTCGATGCAGTATATTAGAAGCGTACGAAAACACTATATTTAAAAAAACTATAAGTGGAATAAGAGTAAAAAAAGTAAAATTAATAAAATAAAAAATAAAAAACCTTGCTTCAAGAAAAGAGAAAAGAGAAACTCAACATGCGTACATGAAGCGAGCGACATCAATTTTTTAATACAAACTCTTCTTGGCTTACTATTTAAGATAATTACGATATTACCCTTGTGTAGGACACAAAAGTCGAAAGAAAAAAAAGTAATTTGATGTTGGGTGAAGTAAGAAAGAGAATTATTCTAATATGAAAGTAAACTCTTCCTGACTTTCTATTTAAGATAATTACGATATTACCCTTGTGTAGGACACAAAAGTCGGAAGAAGAAAAAGAAATTTGATGTTGGGTGAAGTAAGGAAGAAAAGTATTTTAATATGGATGTAAACTCTTCCTGGCTTTCTATTTAAGATAATTACGATATTACCTTTGTGTAGGACACAAACGTCAAAAGAAGAAAAAGAAATTTGATGTTGGGTGAAGTAAGCAAGAGAAATATTTTAATATGAAAATCAAGTAACGTGGAGCTATTCAAGTCAACTGGACATTGACACTCCAAATTAAGGAAGATTTAATATCTTTCCATACAATCGGGAAACCAAACGCCTCGTAAGTGATGAAGTTACTTCTCTCAGAGACATTGCAAGAAGCCAATAATATATGAATGTGCTTCCCACGGTGTTAAGACCGAATCATCTTATTATTTATATTGATAATTTGAATCTTTCTAAGTTGAATAAAAGTTTGGTGGTCGCAATTATCTGGACGGTTAGTGGGTTCTGTGAAGGTTTCGTAATGACACGATCCTTAATCCCACAAAGCCCCAAAAAGATGGGATTTATGATCTTATTGCTAATTTTTCCTTTTTGTGGTTCGGCAGTAGGAATCGGAAAGCTAATTTCCGATGGGACGATTGGACTAAAAATCATCTTCTAGTGATGTAATTGGTTTTGGCTTGGCTAGCTTTTTCTAGTTAGCCTTCGTGTATATATATAGTCCGTTTTTCTGGTGTAAAAAAAAGAATACACGAATGTGCCCAAATTGAACTAGTCCTAAACCGGAATAAAAACAAGAATATCGGGTGTTCAAAACATCCAAATCCGAACACCTGAATGAAAAACCTGAAATTTTGAACCCGAATTGTCCGAACTTCGGATATCTGTATCTTTGTATTCGGATATAAATCTTCAAAAATTCGGATGTTTCGGTTATTCAAATATCCAAAAATTTTATTTAATATATTTACTAGGTATATAGTTTTTTTATAAAAATATATATCAAATAACTTTTTATAAAATATATAGTTTTTTACAAAAATTCAGATACTTTTTATAAAATTTATTCTATTTAATTATTTTATTAAATATATATCAGATATCCGTTTAACTATCCGAATCCGTATCCAAAGTTTTAGATACTGAAATCAACCATCCGAGACTCATAATTAATAGTCTGATTCCAAAACTGGAACATGAATTACACTTGAAACCCAAATTTCCAACATATATTAGGCAGAACATGTTTCAGAAAAATAGAAAAAAAACAGAATAATTACCAACGATTTGACCAAAATAAAGTCAAAATCCATAAGCACAATCCACATTTCATCAACAACACACGAAACAAACCAACTTTCAAATCAGAAATCACAATCCAACTTAGATTCGTTCACAGATCCTCAATGCAAAAAAGCATAAACAGCCGTAGAAATATAAACCAAAAGCGCAGAAGTAACCAACACAATCATCGAAGCAACCGCATTCACCGTCGATCTACTCCCACACGACAACATCCCCAACCGAATCTCGATCACATTCACCATCGAAAGCATCAGAAACAAACACCCCATAACCGAACCAAGCGCCGAACCAAGCATCCCGAACCGCAACGCCTTTAAATTAATATGCGCCCTAAACGCCTCATCAACATCCTTACTGTTAATCAAATTAATCGCCAGTTTAAGACCTTGTGCCACTAGCGACGAAAATAAAAAGAAACTAAACGAAACAACTTCAAACACCAAAAGCTTTTTAGCGACGGAGATATCGGAGTCGCAGGCGGATCGATTCTCGAGACTGCGTTGGCCCGGGGTGGTGAGTGAGAGGCCGACGAAGACGGCGATTGTGAAGAGGGAGTTGACGTTTACGAGGCCGTCGAGTGCGGTGACGTGGATGCTTGTGGTGGTGGTTGTTGTTGATGATGTGTTTCTGGATCTGGTTTGTTGGTCGCAGTAGTTTGTGTATCCGTTAGATCTGCGGGAGGAGGAAGTGAAATTGAGAGAAATGAAGTGAAATTGAGAGAGAGAGAGAGAGAGAGAGAGAGGAGGACTTACTCTGCCATGACTGGACCTGGAAGATCTGATCTGGTGATGGAAGTTAGGGTTTTGGTTGGAGTGTTGCGTGAAGAAGATGGATGGTACGGACAAGATGCTTTCAACTTGTTATATTGATACTTGTACGTGTGACATTAAGTGTTATTTAGTCATACGTTAAGGAATTTAATATCTATTTTTTATTTTATTGATTAATGTTTTATATTTATTTTAATTCTTTTTAAATTATTTAAAAAACATTTTTTTCTATAAGTTCCTGGGTTTCGTTGGTACTTTGGGGATTTAGTGTAGTTTCTTGGAAAGTGAATCCCTATATATGAGGATTTAGTGTAGTTTCTTGGAAAGTGATTTCTATTTTAAGGTTGGTGATGAAGCTTTGAAATATATTTTTTTTTAACTTTTAAAATGAGGTATATGAATGACAAATAGCCAATATGATGAGAATGCTCTGAATATTAATCTCCTTTAATGCTATGACATGAATAATCTAACTTAAAAAAAATTTATTTTAAGGATATGTAGTGGTAGGTCTAGAATTTTTTTTTGAAGGGGTTCACTTTTTTTAAATGTTTCAATTTCATAGGACAAAACATAAAAAATTTCGGTTCGGTTTGATTGTTCGGGTCGGATAAGGTTCTACCTTCATCCCTACCCAAAAGAACAACAAATTTTTAATTTTTTTCAATGTCTAATTTTCGGGTCTTCATCAGTGGCGGAACTATAACCTTTTTACCGGGGGGGTCCTGATATTATTTTTTTTTTATTTCTTAGTGTACTATAATTCCGACATGTTTTATTATTACTTGTATTGATATTTAACACATTTGATTTTTTTAATGACGAACACACACATTTCTGTAAAATCTACTCTTAAAATACACTTAATGTCTGCTTTGTAGGACTCGAACCCGCACCACTTTGATACAAATCTCATTCTTGGTTTTAGTTTTTTTTCCTTTTTTTCTCTATCAAACTACCTTAAAAAAAACATTTTTGCATGACTAAACATGCTATGTAGTAGTTTTTACTTGTAGAAAAATAACAAAAAATTATAATTAAAGGTTATATAAAGTTACAAAAAACATTTTTGCATGACTAAATATGCTATGTAATATATTTAGTATTTCTTTGTTATATTAGAATGAAGCTATATTTGTAGATCAACCATTTTCAACATATATGTGACTCCACAAAAAGGTTAAAAAAATAGAGATTAGACTGTTGCTTCCCCATTACTCACTTGTGCATGTATTTGAGAAGATCTTCGTAAGATGCACCTCAACATCTCTATCATACTTTTTCCATGCCATTTTTCACGAACAATGTATACTATCGATCCCAAAAGCGCCAACACCATGGACAACCCGCTTGTAAGAAACAGACCCCGAAGCCCATAAAGATCCAACCTGTTTGGCGGAGGGGCAGAGAGGTCTTTCGATATCATCAAAGATTGGTGTTTTAACCATTTCTCTTCTATTGCTTTCAGTGTCCCGTCTTCACGGAGCTTTGCAATCTCAATCGACATCTCTCTGGTCAACGGTGAACCTTTTTGGAACACCTGCAAAGGAAAACTTATTGGGTTAAGTTCTATCTCAAACGTGTCGAATAAAACAACATTAGCTTAAACACGAGCATTATGGGTTGATTTGAGTTGTGTTTTAAAATAAAACAAAAAATTGCTTAAAACGCACAACTCAAATGGCGGGTATCTGAGTTATGTTTTCTCTCAAACATGTCAAATGAGTTGAATGGAATTTTTATTTAGTAATATTGTTTGCGATACAGAAAACAACAAAACACAATATATAAAATTATAAATATATATAAAAGAACATTAACAGTAAAGCCCAAATAAGCTCATTCCGACCCAACCTAAAGATGACTCGTTTCAACCCAAATCCATTTTAGTTTTACTCGTTAATTAACAACTCGTCGAAGTTCCCACTCATGTTACCCGCTCTAGCTAAAAGGATTAGAGAACACTCACAAAGGCGAAACCATTAGTGGTTGTTTCTGTTTCTACCAAGGAGAACTCTGCAGCAGAATACAATGCAAGGACCGATTTAACATAGAGGATCTCATCAACAATCGCTCCTGCTCTTCCACTTCTTAAAACTTCAGCGTAGTCCGCAGGTGATTGTAGACCCATTATGCCATCAGTAAATTGTAATTTGTATAAGGCATGAGAGGAAATACCTTGGATTTCGACGGATCCCCCATTTGATGTAATTTGCTGTATGGTTATAAGTGAACTTAACATCGCAGTGTAACTTGATGTAAGAACAAGCACTACAAAAACCCAAACCGTAACCACGAATCTTGATAAATTACTTGTCAGCTTCTCCCCTGTTTCAAATTATCAGACCATTTTTCAAGCAGCAGATCTAAGTTGTGGTTGCAATTTCGACCTGGACGGGTCGATCTGGGTTGTGTTTCATATCTAAAGGGTCAAATAGGAAAAAAAAAATAGCTATAAAAGAACGGGTCAAATTGGTAATTCATAAAACCTTATAGAACCTTCTATGTCCGAATTTTCATCATTAAATGTAATAATATTGTTTCGTATTCTCAATTAATTCATTAACTATGTATAAAAAAGTGTTTGCAAGGCAACATAACCCGACGACCAAGACGAAATCTTTTAACTAAAATGAGAATAGATTTGGAGAGCTTACGGTGAGCATAGACTAGAGTCGAAAAGGCAAACCAGAGGGTTGTTCCAATTTGCTGTCTTGTTGAACCTTGAAACTCTTCATTCGTACGATGTTCAATAAACCAAATGACAAAGCCCAAAATGAGAAAGAAACCAGCACTTGTGAACCAAAGATCTGCACTAAGAGGATCTAAAAAGATCCACATGCTTTTCTTTGCATTTCGTGTCAATGTGCCAACTCCCATATCACTGAATGGCAACGTGAAGTCAACGTAGCGACTTCTGTTTGATGTGATTGTTATATCCCCAATAGCAGCATCAAATTCCTAATACAATGATAATACAACACAAAAGGTTATAATATAATTCCACAAATAATAAGAAGCTTTATTTGTTAACACAATTTTAACCCAACTTACTTAAAATGGGTCGATTTGAGTTTTATTACATAACGGACATGTAATAATAAAACCCTAAACTTAATTTCCAAGTTTCGACTATCTCACCGACCCACTTCACATGTGAACCGAAAAAGGGATTAATTCCATCATGGTCAAACGGGTTGATCTTTGTCTATTTTATAACATGCAACCTCCTAAATCGTAAAAGACTGATTATTTTTGTAATTATCAATGAAAGTGGCCAAAAATGTCTATTTGAGCCGTTACGAAAAGAAAGAAAGACATGTTTCGACCTGAACCTATTTTGAATTGTTAAGGAAAACATACATACCTTAAAGTAGACTTTGTCAATTAGATCATTGTAAACCCTTCCTTCTTCATGATGGTACTGAGTAAATTCAATTTCTACTCCATAGTTTAAGGCATTAAGTGCAACATTGAAAACATCCCCGCAAAACCCGCTGACAGTTGGTAGATTTGTTCTGGGATCAACCGCCATTTGTATCAAGTTTGGGAAGGCACCAAAAACAGGAACGATAATTCTCAGCTTCTTGCCATTCATTTGTAGCCTCCTACGCTTTAAAATACTCGTAGTCCCTCCCGGAAAAATGATATTTTCTAGACCACGATTAGAAGACGAATTTGTTTTTCCTATATCCTTAACAAACTCACCGCTAACCATCCAAAAACCGACCCTCCTATCACCCTTACCGACCACGTTTATTACTTCTATGGCATTTGAAACAGTTCTCCCATTCATAAGCTTGAACTCCCCACCTAAACCATGAAAGTTGACTAAAATTTGATCTACAAGTGATGCACCTATAAATTCAGTGTGCACCTTCTCAACAGCCATTGCTAGTGCATAAACTGCATCATATGCCAAAACTCCATTAAAATCTACCACCTTAAAGTCCATAAAAGGGTTCAAACCATAATATTCTTTTCTCCTTTTCGAAACAAAGTTATGCACCTCTCTTGATTTTGGAAAATATGATTTGAAACCGACCACCCCTTGCATTGATTCTAACGCGTCATCGTTCATAAAATTCAAGAAATTTGTAGTTTTGCTTGTTACAATCCACATATATCCGTCACCCATCATGCCTACCTCTTTTGCACGTAAAAATATATTGGAGGCAAGAGAAGGCCTTGTATGCACTACAAAAGTAGTAGTTTGCATATCTTGAAACTTATGAAAATCTTCACGGATTTGTTCATTGCTGGCAGCCATTGAGATGAGGCTAGTATATGTAATGTGTATGTTTTTATCATGAAATGCAATAATAATATAAGCAGCCATTTCCCTCCCAACTGCAGTGTCTTCACATATAAGTATGATGTTCTTCAATTCAAACATTTGTATCATTGCAGCAATGCCTTTAAATTGGGCTGTTTCATCTTGTGTAATTTGAACAAGATAAGGATTTTGATTGGAAACCAGACTTGTTGAAAATGAAAGAACTGGTACGTTAGCCTTTTCTTCTAAAACATCCAATAATCTTGCTTCAACCGATGGGTCTGGACCGATTATTGCCTGTAATTTGGTATTCTCCAAAAGATCGAGAGCTGAGTAGCCATGAACAAATATATATATCAGTACTAGACATGATAATTTCTGCTCAAATATCACTATCAAAAAACTGGAAAATTTACGGCAATAGATTTTGTGGGAAATTAGTCGGAATCGGCCGTTAGCGACAAGTTTCCGACAAAAAAGTGTTTGTTGGAAAACCCCGTAGGAAATGTTTTTTCGGACAAAGTCCCGACTAATTTCCAACAAATTAGCGACAAAATCTTTTCGTCGGTAATTTCAGACAATATTCCGACGATTATATTAAATAAATAAGTTAACTTATTTAATAACTTGTAAGAAATCTTATGGTTACTTTTTGTTTTTGTTTTGTCTGAAAGTTGTCGCTAACTTGTGAAAAATTTCTTTTGTTGGTAATTTGTCGAAAACTTTTATATAAAATATAAATGTTTTCTAGTAGTGTATGAATGGGTTGATTTTGGCTATTTTATCAGACAAAATTCAAGGAGAAGTTTCAAAAAAGTAAATATCCCTCAAAATTTATTTTTATTATATACAACCTTTCAAATCATTTAATTTAAAATTTTAAACTATTATTATAACTATCAACCGATATATTACACATACATATACAAGGAATACTCCAACCGACTATGAGAGAATTATGGAAACTAAATATATATGTGATATATAAACTAACTAAATATAGGGGAGATTTGTAGAGAAAACCACATAGTTAGGCGAAAATCGAGAAACCACTAAAAAACTAATTTTAATCAATAATATAATAATATTTATTTTATTTTTATTTTTTATAAGAGTATCAATGTAATATTACACATTTTTATCAAAAAAATTATTTAAATATTTGCTTATGTATACGTAACCCATATGTATACGTAAATAGAAAATAAAAAAATTGCGATTACATATACGTAACCCATAGTTTACACATTGTTTTAATGGTTTTCTTGATTTTCGCCTAACTTTGTGGTTTTCTCTTTATCTCTATCCACTAAATATATATGTGATATATGCAAGAGGATCAAGAAAAAACTCCTTCTTAGTGAGAAAATTAGAAAACCATTCCCTCTTAATTTTTAAATTTTAATAACTTTTTCATACGTTATCAATTTTTTTTAAATTGCACAATAAAATTGAGCATTTTTTATCTTTAATTTGAAAATAATTAATATTGCTATATTAAAAATAAACCTTTTAACGTGTCGAATTTATTCGATACTACATATATGTAGTATGATGATGTTGCATGTGCGGTATCATCATATGGGAGATGATCAAGAGAAAACTTCTTGTTAGTGAGAAAATTGACAAACATGCCAATTCTAAAAGTTTAGAATTGACACGTTTGACTAACCCTATTTTCGCTCAGATCAGAATGAGTTTAGAACTGACACGTTTGATTATCGATTCAGATTCTGAGTGTCATCAGTTGTGTTGATAGTACGTTTGAGCTAGCTGATAAGGTGACTTCTAGAGCCCCTCTCTGGGCTGATGTGTATACATACGAAACGATGTTTTTATGAATGAATGTTTATGAAAGGTGTTTTGAAAAATGTTTACGAAATGTTTTGCCAAAGAAGTTTACGAATTTTTTACGAATGAAATGTTATTTAATAAAACATAAGAATGCTTTAACTAAAGTTTTGAGGTAAAGGAAGTTAATGTTTTACGAAAGTCACAAAATATATGAATCTGTCATGGTTCCCCCGGGAATCGAAGTTGTTATGTAAATTATGTATGGGAAATTCCTTTATTAGGGCCTTTGTGGCTAATCAACTATTGTACAACTGGTTCTTTATAACAGGGCACGACGACAGTCATTCATAATGTTAACGTGACCCTTGGTATGTTTAGTCTTCCTAGAGGTAACGAGCCTTAGGAGACCTAGGTGTTGAATGGCCTAGAAGTAACGAGCCTTAGGTTTCTCTGCCAGTATGTAATGTATGGAATTGACGGTTACGAAAAGGCGCATATTCGATGTATTTTTTTACTTATGTTTCTTTTATGTTATTGCATGTTTCACATACGCTTTTATTAATGTAGTTTGAACATTATGTTTTGGCAAATATTTGAAGTTAATGTTTTACGTAAAAGCTAGAACTCACCAGCGTATCTGACTTTTAGTTTCAGGTTAAGCATGGGAATGGATGTTTGGCGTGGATGCTTGGCAAGCGAGAAGAATTACCCTATCGATCATGAAGACTGGCAACCCGTTATGTTTATGTTTGTGTAATGGCAATATTACAAAAAAATGTTTTTAGATTGTTGAACATGTTTACAATATGTTTGAATGAAGTTTTCGCTGCGTTGTTTGATATTCAAGTTTAAGAACTGTTTGTTTATAAGTAAACACAATACGTGAGGTCTCCCGGGTTTAAGGTCTTACAATATGTATGTTTATTTTGATAGAATGAAATGATGAGAGTAAAAGCATTTAAGAGGGATTTATTCTCGTATCACTTGTGTGCTCTTCTTGCTCCTACCAATTTTTTTTTTGTTTTGAGATCCGCCAAAGAATTACACATATAGGAGAAAGAAGGACGTACCGACGGATAACGCAATCAATGGTTCTCCTTTAGTGTCCCTCGTGTTGAAAACTATCTGCGTTATGTAATGAGGATTTGCTTTGTAAAAATCGGATATGGCCATGTTAATGCAGCGATAAATTAGCTTCCCTACCTCCGAATGCATGTCGAGAATCACTCCCACATGCATCTCCTTGTGAGATAGAAACTCTTGTGCTGTTACAAGGGTTTGAAAGCTCAGCATCAGTATCAGAAATATATGTGCAGATTGCTTCATTTCAACTGCAAATATTTTTAATGAAATCTGAGATGGTATGCCCCACAGTGACACTGCTGAATTGGAATATAAACAAATTGGGGTAACAATGTCAATATATAAATATCTGAAATATCTCATGACAGAGATAATTGAGTTTCATTTGATTTTTGGTTCTAGCTACCGTGAAATTGTTGTTATTGACTTTGACTAAAGATTTTATCTTTTCATTAGTCTAAAGTAAAGTATTGAATTAGGTTAAGTTGAATTGGTCAGAGCTATCAGCATCAACGAAAATATGGTCAAAGGGAAAAGAATCGTTTAGATTCTTCTTTTTACGCCGGCTAATGCACGCTCTATACTCTATACCTACACTTAGAGATGTACAAAAAAACCGGTTCCTGAACCGGACCCGGGGTTTACCTGGAACCGGACCCGGTTCGTACCCGCTTGAACCCGCCTGTTCCGAACCGTTTTACATAATCCGTTGATTGACCGGTTCCGAACCGGACCCGGTCCGTACTCAATACTCGGTACGGAACTGGTTCCGACCGTTGGAAACGGTAAAACAAAGAGGTGGAAGAAGGACTATCCTCCGGCATATCCGATGAAGAAATCGCTCAGGATGAAGCGACTCGTTCGCAATAGGAGTATATGAATAAATGTCTATAAACTTATAATGAATGTTTCTTTTTTTATTACTATTTAAAATAAATAAAATAATGCATTTTTTGTGTGTGGGGAATAACGTCTACAAATTCCAAATATTGAACAAATAACAAAAAAAAAAATTGTACCCGGTTCCGGTACCCGAACCGAACCCGACCATACCCTATCCGATTCTAATAGCAACCTTAGAGATTGAAATTGGGAGAGATAGACCATATATATATGTATATCTAGATTAAGCAACGAATATAACCTCATTTGCAACCACGTATCATTTTCTTTGTTTATGGAAAGGTAACGTATTGGATGGATCACATTTTGGGTTTAACTGGGTCAATCTTTATTTTTATTTTTTTGAAACAGGAGTTCAATTATAGGTAGAAAGCTACAAGATATTGAAGGGACGTAAGAGAATCTACCGGGTCACACACTCAAAACGCGTACACACAAATTACATGTTAATATGATTTGACTATATTGGACCCAACTCTTTTCATAGTTGTTATTGCCATAGGCAGATTTACATATGTTCCAGCGGCGGACGAGGCACCCGCTGAGATTCATCTCAGTAGTAGAAAACTTTCAGTTTTTTGAAGCATGCTCTACTTGGGAGCACCTATTACATCCGAATGATTGAGAGAGAGACAAGAAAACTGAATATGTTAGTGATTATTTGCTATGAAGAAATGTTGTTGTGAAAATCTTCATGTAAGCTTTAATGAAGAATATTAGTCTAATAAAAAAGATGAAGTTTTAAAGTAGAGAGAGAAGATGATATCGACAATTAATTAGGAACAACTAAATTTAGAGAGAAATTTGTATGGAAAACACAATCACAAATTTGAACATTAAAAGTTTAACAATTAATATTAACTCTCTTTAATTTATTTTAAACAGATTCCCTTTGATCAACCTTAAATTACAAAATAAGTTCTATTCAAATTTTAAAAAAAATCATAAAATTAACATCTCATATAATAATATTAGCTATCAATCAAAATTTAATTAAATTGAGTAAACCCAACTTATAGTCAACCAGTTTTTGAGTAAATAAGTATGAAGTGTTTTTTATTCGACTTGTTCTTTTTATTGTTAACCCATTTTTGACCCGACTTGTTTTTAGCGGACCCAATTTTGACCCTATTTGATTTGAGCCAACCCATTTTTCGCACCCGCTCAAGAAAAACTCTGGATCCGTCACTGGTTATTGCTTATGTCGAACCCGAACTTACAAAATCGACAAAAAAATTGTTTCTAAAATTAAAATATATCAAACATACTTAATAGTTAAATTAAACAAACTACATACATATAACTGTAATGATAATTGAACACATTTTATGCATTGGTAAAGTGTACCATATACATAACAATTTATGTTAGGTGTCTCAAATTTTTTGGTAAATTACAACCATGTCCTTCCAATATGTTTTATATAGTAGTATTAAGATTTAAATTTACATTTACTATTTATATTTTTATAACTAAATACTATTTAAACGTTTAAGTATATAATTACTAAATATTTACATAGTTATAATAAAACTCAAATATAACACTACTAGAAAACATGCATATTTCCTACCAAAGTTTCCTGACAAATTACCAACTCCCCACAAGTTTGCGACAACTTTCCGACAAAACAAAAGCAAAAAAGTAACCATAAGATTTCCGACAAATTTATTAAATAAATTAACTTATTTATTTACTATAATCGTCATAAATTACCGACGAAAGGCTTTTGTCGCTAATTCGTGGGAAATTAGTCGGGACTTTGTCGGAAAAAACATTTCCTACCGGGTTTTTTCCAACAAACACTTTTTTTGTCAGAAACTTGTCGTTAACGACCAATTCCGACAAATTATTATTCAATAAAAGAGAGAGGCGGAAAACAAAAAATTATAAAAACAATTAAAGAAATTTGTATAATTAACAGGAGAGAGATGCGAGAAAAAAAGTTAAGGATGCATGAGAGAGTGACAAGTGTCACATCAAAACCTTAATTTATTATATAGTATAGATATTATAGAAACGGATTAAAAACGTATATTATATATACTATAAGGGTTAAATTTCCCACAAAACTACTGTCGCAAGTTTTTCTTTTTTTTAGTAGTGAGATTTCGTAAGAAATTTGTCGGAATTGGTCGTTTGCGACAAGTTTCCGACAAAAAAGTGTTGGAAAAAACCTGTAGGAAATGTTTTTCCCAACGAATTAGCGACAAAAGCCTTTCGTCGGTAATTTCCTACAATATTTCGCCGATTATAGTAAATAAATAAGTTAACTTATTTAATAAATTTGTCGGAAAATTGTAGGAAATCTTATGGTTACTTTTTTGTTTTTGTTTTGTCGGAAATTTGTCGCAAACTTGTGAGAAATTTCTTTTATTGGTAATTTGTCGGAAACTTTTGTAGGAAACATGCATGTTTTCTAGTAGTGTAATCAGTATTTAAGACAGTTCATGTTAGATTGCACTCTTCAAAAGAGCATCAGTGATACCCGACACTTTACGCGGGCCAACCACTAGTATACACACACACACATAAACATTTGCCCCACGCCCGTGATTTTAATTACCTCCCCCCCCCCAATTCACACTCCCGATAACGTCCAGGGGTGGTGTTTCACGCCCTTTCACAGCCAGGTGGATCACGCTACCACCCTTTCACGTCCATTACACTCACCCTTAGTACATTGAAAAATGTTTACAATCGCAAGTTACAAAACGGCAACTTCGTATACCTTTGACACAAATTAGGAAGTAAACACATTTTCTATTTATTTAGTATCTCTTTGCTATATTAGAATTAAGCTATATTCATAGATCTACCATTTTCAACATATATGTGACTCTACAAAAAGGTTAAAAAAAGAGATTAGACTATTGCTTCCCCATTACTCTCTTGTGCATGTATTTGAGAAGATCTTCGTAAGATGTACCTCAATATCTCCATCTTACTTTTTCCATGCCATTTTTCACGAACAATGTATACTATCGATCCCAAAAGCGCCAACACCATGGACAACCCGCTTGTAAGAAACAAACATCGAAGCCCGTAAAGATCCAACCTGTTTGGTGGAGGGGCAGAGAGGTCTTTCGATATCATCAAAGATTGGTGTTTTAACCATTTCTCTTCTATTGCTTTCAGTGTTCCGTCTTCACGGAGCTTTGCAATCTCAATCGACATCTCTCTGGTCAATGGTGAGCCTTTTTGGAACACCTGCAAACGAAAACTTATTGGGTTAAGTTCTATCTCAAACGTGTAAAATAAAACAAAATTAGCTTTGATTTGACTTGTCTTTTTACAATAAAATAAAATAAATAGCTTAAAAGGCATGTGTCGGATCAAGGTTGTGTTTTGAAAATGACCGATTTCAACCCAAACCCTTTCAGTTACTCGTTAACAACTCGCCCAACTTCCCACTCATATTACCACCACTAGCTAAAAGGATTAGAGAAGACTCACAAAGCCGAAGCCATTAGTGGTTGTTGCTGTTGCTACCAGGGAGAACTCGGCAGTCGAATACAATGCAAGGACTGATTTAACATACATGATCTCATCAACGGCGGCACCTACTCTTCCACTTCTTAACACTCTAGCGAAGTCCGCAGGTGATCTTAGGATCACTGAGCTATTTAAGATTGCAGTGGAAATACCAGGGAGTTGGACCGATCCCCCATTTGATCTAATCTGTTGTACGGTTAAAAGGGAACTTAACATCGCCGTATAACTTGAGGTCAGAACAAGCACTACGAAAACCCAAACCGTGACCACGAATCTTGATAAATTACTTTTCAGCTTCTCCCCTGTTAAAAAATTTTCAGATCATTTTTCGAGCATTTAAAGTAGAAGTTGCAGTTTTGATTAAGATGGGTTGATTAAGGTTGTGTTTCATATATAAAGGGTCAAATAAAAAAGAGAAAACTCTCAAAATGTCCTTGTTACTTTTCTTGTCCCATTTGACTAACCCATTCCGAAAATGTCCCTTCATATATACTGTCGGAGTCGATGGTATATCATGGTTGTCCGACGCTGTTCTCAGCCAACCATAGCCCGCCACGTGTCCAAATCGCTGGTATGTTTATAAACACCGGCGGATCGGACAGTATATTTTTTTTTATAAAATTGTTGAGGTACGATCTTATTGTATTTATATAAAATCATTAATTTTTATCAAAAAAATGTTTATTTTATTTTTTACAAAAGTGTTGAGGTAAAAAAAAATCAAACACTCTCGGACGACGGTATAACGTCGGATTTTTTCAAACACCGTCAGATTTTTTTCAAACACCAAATGTCGTCGGATTTTTTTCCAACACTGTCGGACGACGGATTTGAAGGGTACATTCTCGAAAAAAAATAAATCAGCGGAACAAATTGAGAAACAAGAATTGTAATAAGGACATTTTTGTCATTATTCCAATTAAAAAAATAGCTAAAAAAGGAACATGCCAAATTGGTCACAACTAAAAGTCACCCAAAAGTCTACTTTTAACGTATACAACCGGCAACCTCATAGATTTTTTTATTTTCAGATTATATTGTTAAATGTAATAATATTGTTTCATAACCATAATTAATTCATTAATTATGAACAAAGATTGTATAGAATGGACAGGAAAGTGTTTTGAGGACAAACTAACCCAACCAGACGACGCATACTAAAACTGATCCATTTTAACCTGACTAGTTGTCACCTAACTGACTAAACCGTGTGTATTACTACAATACTATTAGAATGTAATCTAGACTTAGATTAATTTGATTATGTACTTAGATTAGATATTGGTCACAAGGCAAAAAAAAAAGTCAAAGGCCGTTATTTTGCGGTTTCTGGTACTCCAAACGAAGGGGTATAAGTTATACCGTATAACCACCTTGTTAGTACCGTTTCATAGGCTATATATATGCCCAAAATTGTAAAGAATTGTTGATCAATTTCATCATAAGAAAAGGTCTGCTTTGACTTTCGCTGGAAAGAAATTAAATGGCTGTTTTTTTTACAAAGGCAAAAAAAATGAATCTTAATACTCAGAAAGATCAAATCTCTTAAGTAAACTGAGAATAGATTTAGAGAGCTTACGGTGAGCATAGACAAGAGTCGAAAAGGCAAACCAGAGGGTTGTTCCAATTTGCTGCCTTGTTGAGACTTGAAACTCTTCATTTGTATGATGTTCAATAAACCAAATGACAAAACCGAAAATGAAAAAGAAACCAGCACTTGTGAACCAAAGATCTGCACTGAGAGGATCCAAAAAGATCCACATGCTTTTCTGTGCATTTCGTGTTAATGTGCCAACTCCCATATCACTGAATGGCAACGTGAAGTCAACATATCGACTTCTATTTGATGTGATCGTTATATCCCCGATTGCAGCATCAAATTCCTGTTACAATAATAATACAACACACAAAATCAGCACAAGTTCTCTAGTCAAATGGGTCAAATAAAAACAAGTTCGCTAATAGGTTGCCTAGAGTCTATTTTATTACATACAACCTCCTAAATTAAAAGACTTTGATTATTGTACTTATCAAGGGAAGCGGCCAAATGGTCTATTTTGGCCATTTCGATCCTTACTAGAGAAAGACATGTTTCAACCCGAACCCATTTTGAGCCACTACCAAACCTACCACCTTTAGTGAAAACATACAAACCTTAAAGTAGACCTTGTCAATAAGATCATTGTAACTCCTTCCTTCTTCATAAGGGAACAGAGTAAATTCAATGTCTGCTCCGCAGTTCAACGAATCAAACACAGCATTGAAAACATCCCCGCAAAACCCACTGACAGTTGGTAGATTTGTTCGGGGATCAACCGCCATTTGTATCAAGTTTGGGAATGCACCAAAAACAGGAACAATAATTTTTAGCTTCTTACCCTTCATTTGCAGCCTCCTACGCTTTAAAATACTCGTCGTCCCTCCCGGAAAGATGATATTTTCCAGACCAATATTAGAAGATGAGTTTTTTTTTCCTATATCCTTAACAAACTCACCGCGAACCATCCAAATACCGACCCTCCTATCACCCTTACCGGCCACGTTTATGACTTCTATGGCATTTGAAACAGTTCTCCCATTCATAAGCTTGAATTCCCCACCTAAACCATGAAAGTTGACTCTCTACATTTGATCTAGAAGTGATGCACCTATTTCAGTATGCACCTTCTCAACAGCCATTGCTAGTGCATAAACTGCATCATATGCCAAAACACCATTAAAATCTACCACCTTAAAGTCCATAAAAGGGTTCAAACCATAATATTCTTTTATCCATTTCGAAACAAATTTATGCACCTCTCTTGATTTTGGAAAATATGATTTGAAACCGACCACCCCTTGCATTGATTCTAACGTGTCATCGTTCATGAAATTCAAGAAATTTGTAGTTTTGCTTGTTACAATCCACATGATTCCTTCACCCATCATGCCTACCTCTTTTGCGCGTGAAAATATATTGGAGGCAAGAGAAGGCCGCGTATGCACTACAAAAGTAGTGGTTTGCGTATCTTGAAACTTATGAAATTCTTCACGGATTTGTTCATCGCTGGCAGCAGTTGGAATTTGGCTAGTATATGTAACGCGTATGTTTTTATCATGAAATGCAATAATAATATAAGCAGCCATTTCCCTCCCATCTGCAGTGTCTTCACATATAAGTATGATGTTCTTTAGTTCAAATGATTCTATCATTGCAGCAATGCCTTTAAATTGAGTGGTTTCATCTTGTGCAATTTGAAGAAGATAAGGATTTTGATTGGAAAACAAACTTGTTGAAAATGAAAGAACTGATACATCAGCTTTTTTCTTGTAAAACTTCCATGAATCTTGGTTCAACCAATGGGTCTGGACCTATTATTGCTTGCATTTTGGTGTTCTCCAAAAGCTCGAGAGCTGAATGTCGATGAACCACATATTAGTATTTAGTAGACAAGATAATGATTTCTGCGAAAATATAAATTAATAAACTAAACATCAACTACTATCTCAAACTCTTTGAATTTACTCGGTAACCCAAAACCACCAATCATCCTTATCCGACTCCTTTTTTCACATGTGAACCAAATTGGGATTAACTCCTTCAAAGTTTCAAGCATAGTCAAACCAGTTAAAAGTTGCTCAAATTTTATTTGTATTGCATACAAGCTCTTAAATCCTTTAATTTAAAGATTTAAATTTCAAATCATTACTATTATAATAAAATCCTTTTTGCAATCTTTACTAGTGCATTTTTTTACTCTTAAAATATATAAATAAATTGACAAAATGTTGTTAACGGGTCAATGTGACAAGCATGTAAAAAAACAACTTGTCCCAGTCCAACCCACCAAAGAATCTGAAAATCTACTTTGAAATAGGGATTGCTATAAAGCGCTAAAAGAGTTTCACATATAACGACAATTGAGCGCACACTGTCAAAATAAGGGGGGAAAATTCGTACCAGCGGATAATGCATTCAGTGGTTCTCCTTTGGTATCCCTCGTGTTGAAAACTATCTGTGTTATGTAATGAGGATTTGCTTTGTAAAAGTCGGATATAGCCATAGTAATGCAGCGATAAATCACCTTTCCTACCCGTGAACCCATGTCAAGAATCACACCCACCTGCATTTCCTTGTGAGATTGAAGTTCTTGTGCTGCTAGAATGGTTTGAAAGCTAAGCATCAATATCAGAAATGAATATGCAGTTTGCTTCAACATTCTAATTTCCATTGGCAGCTGCAACTTTTATGAATGATATCTGAAATGTAATATAAACAAAAATTTAGAATAAATTGGGGTAGCAAAGTGAATATGTAAAATATCTCATGGCAGTTAGTTGATTGTTATTATATGATTTTGCTTCTGGCAGCCATGAAATTATTGTTATTGACTATTGACAGAATATATATGTATTTAGTTTGTTATTTAGTCTAAAGTCTAAACTATTGAATATTGGCTAAAGTTGAATTGGTCAAAGCTATAAGTGTCAATGAAAATCTGGTCAAGAGAAAAGAATCATTAAGATTCTTCCAGCAACTTAAGAGATTGAAAATAGAGAGATAGACCATCTAGATTAGACAACAAGACAAAAGAGTCCAATTGTAGGTAAAAAGCTACAAGATACTTGAGAGGGACGAAAGGGAATCTACGAGGAAGTATTTACTCGGGCAACCAAAAATAAATCTGTGAACTCCTTGTGGTCAAAGTGGACAATATTGGTTGATATATCAGGGGCCGGATGTTACAGTTGATGTTGAATGGTTTACCCTTTCGTTGATTTGTAAGACTTGTTCTTCATTTAAATTATCATCATTGGCAGGACATTAGTGTGCTAGCTCGTATATCCCTCTTGGCTTCGTCTTGGCAACAATCCATCAATGTTTCAAATCATTTGTCATCGAATGATAAGGAAATGTAATACACTTGTTTTGCCTGTGATGCTAGAACGTACGGGCGTTAGATTTAGCCATGATTTGAATTTGATGTCATCCAAACCATGTTTTGGGTCGATCCTAACCCCCTGGCTGCTCTCAAATCATGTACACTTGAAAATCACAACAATGCAATGATAGACGCCGTAAAATTCCACCTCTAAGACGTCATCGAGCAATCTATAATAATCACACTCTCACTCATTGTATGGAGCCCCCTTCACACATACGCCACTATTATGCGTAACCCACCTACCAGCATTTTTTAGATATAGTTTTAAAATAATTCTTGAAACAGAGTTGAGATCTTTCCTTTTTACTATGGTTCTACTTGACTTACTGAAATACACGCTAAAAACAGTCAGCTTATAGTTTAAAAATATTGAAATTTGTTCACTTCCCAACCAAAACAGTCAGCTTATAGTTTTAAAATATCAAAATTGAATATGTATTTTATTGTTGTATTCATTAGAAAAGAAATTAGAATGAAAGGCTTACCAAAAATCCGTTGGTGAGAACATGATTACGTGTCACCCGGGTTCAAACCGCTTGATGTATTAAAAGTAAAACATTATAAGACCTTACTCACTAAACATAAACTTTCAATCCAAACTTCAATTGAATTGCATTATCATTTTTTGTAATATGCATGTTAAGCCAAACTTTTTTTTTTTATGTAAATAACTATATTTGCAAAACCTTTGAAAACCTTTTTAACTTAAACATTACGCATGCTATATGCCTCGATAAACATACAAGGAAAACCGAATATCCCCTGCAGTAACACACGGAGGAGATAAAACTAGTTCAATTTAAGACGGATTGAAGAAGAATGTAGAAGATCCTCGCGCGGAGGGGATAAAACTAGTTTGATTGTTGTATTTAAACCCCAAAAGTCTTAAAATTTTCATAGCATAAACAAAGTATATCATACATTGAAGTGATCATGTTTCAATACAAATTTTCATAGCATAAACAAAGTATATCATAATTTCATCTACTTCACATAGTAAGGAAGGTCAAGAACATAAAGAAGGAAATAAGCCCAAATGACACCAGAGATCCCACCAAAGAAGAAACCACCACTAAACTTGGCCCAACCATCAGCTGTTTGAAGCTGGTCTGGCTCCTTCTTCCTCCCAGTCAAGGTCAACGATGGTGCGATTGATGGCTCGCCTTCTTTGAACGATGCAATCCCGTACATTGTCAAGCAAATGCTAAGAATTACCACTAGCCCACCCGCAGCTAGTGATCCGGCTGCACCTGCATACTCTGTGTTTCTCAATGGGCCTGCCTTCACAAATGGGCCCACTAGAAAAAACCCATGGGCTAGCCCGACTTCAACGCCACGAAGCAAGGGATTCACTGCAGTCCTGTATCCTGGAAGGTTCGATAGGTACCATGCGATTAACGGGCTTGATGTCACTGGAGTCTCGAGGCTTCCAATGAACGGGTCACCATTGATGGGCTGGATTACTTGGTATGTAGGCTGCACAATTTTATCATATTAGGGATTGGAAATCATAATCCTACTTATAAATTATGCACCAGACTACTTCAATTTTAAGAAAACTAAGATATAGTTTTAAGAAAAATGTCGATGTTGTTAGGGATGTTCACTGTTCAATTTCAACCTGATTAAACCAAAAACCGTTGAAGACGGAACCGAATTACATATTTGGGTTTCGTTTCGGTTTTAAACCAAAACCAAAGTAGGTAATCGGTTTTCGGTTCTAGAAAACTCAACTCGGTTAAACCAAGGAACCTGGATTACATGTATTGGGCTATGGATTTTACAGCCCATTAAACATTACAAAACTTGTTTCTCAATGAACCTGAAATCCGAACTGATGAACACCCATCTTGTTAAATTTTGGGTTTTTCACCAACCGACTTAGAATTTGGTTTTCAGTTCGGTTTTGCCAACTTTGAATTCGGTTAGGTCCTCGGTTTCAAACAACAAAAAATATTCAAACTGAGGAAACTGAAACCCGAACCAGTATTTTTAAGCTGAATTGCTTACTATTCTCACAAATTCACATATGATATGGAATAAAAGATGAATCTTGATTCATAATGTTGTCAATTTAAAAATCAAAAGATATTGAACTTGAATCAAAAAAACAAGAAATGACCTTGTCACTCTTAACGGCTTTGATGGTGGAGGAAGATCTCTTGGAAGAAGGGAAGACCCTAAGAGGTGAACCAGAGAGGCCTTTGGGTGCAACAGGCCTTGTGGTGGTCAATGAGGAGGTCAAGCCGGTCTTGAGCTGGAGGCTAGCCATGGTTGATGCTTGTTGTGACCAGTTTCTTCAATTTTGAGCAACTTATTATGACCACTTAGTTCAGAGATTTGTGGGTTCGACTCCAAAGATGATTCTGTACACATGGGTGGCTATTATTGGATGATGAATATTTGGATGGCTTGCCACCTTATCCCATATCATGTGAGTGGATAGTGTAGTCTATGGATGACAAATGTTTGTCATCTCGGCTATTTTATTATGTTGGCTGTTTTATTATGTTATTAGCTTAGACCCCGTGTATTACACACGGATGAAAAATATCATATATAAAATTCTAAAATTTTTATATATATTTTTTACATGTGTAAAAATTTAGTACATATACTAAGGATAAAAAACAAACTTTAAAATATGTAAAAATTAATATATAGTTGAGTTTTGAAAATACGTTAATTACTATTTAATATAATTTGACTTTCATTACTACTTGATTGAAAATAAAAGTTAAATAATTAGATTTCAAAGTTTTTTATGATAAAAGATAATTTAAATAAATGTATTTTATTAGTATAATTAGTTTTTTTAAATATATTATTAAAATATGGAAATGTATTTAATAGGAGAGGGGGCGGGAAAAAAATGATGAAGGTGAATATGGAGGCGACACGTAACAAGAAAAACATTTATTTATTAGATAGTATAGATATAGATACAAGATATAGATATAGATACAATGTGTGGTAGATGGTTTATATACATATTAAAGAAAATGAAGATATGCATTCATCAAATTTTAGAAGCCAAATTTCATCTTAAAATGGGCCTAATAGAAGCCCATTTTTTATTTAGAAACTCATTTAATTAAACGAGTCGACGTCAACCCGTTTTATTAAATAGGTCAACCCATTTGTTACATCATGCTTATAACCCATTTGTTAGATTTGAATACAAGCTGCATAACTTGTTTAGATAAAATGGTTAAACGGGTTGTGTTCGGTTACACAAATACAAGTGTATCCAAGTGAAGGCTTATGTCTTTGACACGAATAAATATATGAGTCGTGTTTGGGTTCAACGATCCAACCCATCAACCCGACATGATTCTACCCCTAATTACCTCGACTCAAACAACCCGCCAACCCGAAACGATTGCCGCCGGTAATTACTTCAACTCAAACAAACGCTCCGGGACATCAATGGCGACGCAATCGTTGAAGCAATCCTTATTTCCCTGTTGTGGGTGACTTTAGCTCCACCAACGGAGTCTGTTTTTCATCCGAACACGTTCACCACTATCAACAATCAGGTTTTCTCGATTTATTCTATCACCTATTTTGTTAAACTGATGTTATTCAATCTGGATGTGTAGTTTTGTTCATTCAAAGTGAAGACTTGATTATAATCTGTATCAAGGGTTTTAATGGTGGTTTATTAGTTCATATTGCACAAAACTATAGTGATCAAACACGCTTCACATTTGGGTATATAATTGTGATGTCAGTAACAAGTCAAATTGGTAACCCTTTTGTACAGATGGAAATCAGAACCAGCAAAGCCCACTATCTGCTTAAATTTTAACTTTCTTATAAATAATTTCTGTTAAATACTTAAAACGATTACAAAATAATCTAATCTTTCGAATAAAATGATTTAGTACCATAATCCAAATCGACCCATTCAAATAGATCAAAGATCAAGACTGTAACCTTTATTCCAACACCTTGATCTTTCATATTCTTAAAGAGCATACTGGCTATTCTTGGTGTTAGATTGAGTACATTTTAATAAATGTTGACCTTGTGTTGATTAATTATTCTAGTATAGGCACCCCTACCGTTTTCAATTATCGGTTAACCAACGCTTTTTAGCATTTCAAAGGGTAATTTCAGACCAAAAACTTGGCCAACCACTGAAAACCATGATATCAAGTATTGCTCGTTCCTATTTTCGGTTGCTGGATTCTCACCAGCAAGAAGTAGCGTCATCCACTCACTTGTCCCACACGGATGTAACATGTACCATGGTCTATTCAAATACAGGTGCTCCTATACAGTTGAGAAAAAAACGAATGCATAAATAAATGCCAAATCATTTGTTATTTTACACGCAAAGAATCAATGGATAAGAGTTTACTTCTTGAGTTATGAAGGTCCATTTGGATTCTGTCAGCACCTTGGCGGATTCTGTTGGTAGATTCTTTTCAATTTCATCCTTGTTCAAAGGTTGTCCATCTACAGATTTGAGAAACATCAGTTTTGGAAATCATAAAGACCGAAAGTGTAATTAATTTCGAATATAAATAGGGATCAAATAACTAAGTTACCATTACACATCATGCCAATTAGTTTCAAGAAGATTAAAACAAAAACAAAAAACAAGAATTTTCAAGATTCAGGAAGCGATTTGAGGCCCGACCAGACCCATTCAGGGTTGTACTACAAAATGACCCGTTACAACCCAAACCTGTTTTCAAGATTCAGGAAGCGATTTGAGAATCCGACCAGACCCATTACAACCCGAACCTGTTTTCAAGATTCAAGAAGCGATTTTAGAATCTGTTTCAAGAAGATTAAAAAAAACAAAAACAAAAAGACAAGATTTATCAAGGTTCAGGAAGAGATTTGAGGACCCGACCAGACCCATTCGGGCCTGTACTACAAAATGACCCCTTTTAAACCCAAACCTGTTTTGACCCACTACCCAGCCCACTCATTTTGCTACGTACAGGTAGAGATCAACATACCACTACTACGTGCACGAAAGTATAGCACGGGAACACTATACGAAGAGCTGTATACTACATGGAAATCATACCAATATCCATCATCACCACTGCTCTGCACCTTGCAAATTCAAATTTACCTTCATCAATATTCCTAAATTTGACAAATAATCAAACAGTTAACTAAAGCCACAAAGGGCAAATATGCATACCAAAGTGGCAATATCAAAAGGTTCTTCATAATCATTTAAACTACTGCATTCTCCATAATCTTCCTGTATAATAAACCGGAGATAGCATATTAAGTGTCTTTGTATGCAATTTATGAAATATTGTATGAAATCAAACCTTGAGAGACCTTTGAATTTGAAAGAACACATTCTGTACGGACAAATATCCATCGCTGACTCCATGAGCTGCAAACCCTAATCTGTTTGAGCAATCTATCCATAACCATTCAGGAAGATCAGAATTGAACTTCTTCCACTTCTCAGCAAAAGCATTGGCAACGATTTGGAAATCGATTGATGAGAGGCTTCCATCGCACCTTGCCTTGTTGGAAACCATTACCAATTTAGTCGCAATTAAATTTGCCCTAATTTTGCTGGAATAGGATGAAGAACGAATCCGAAAACCTGATGTTTGACTATTTGTAGATACAACGAGCAAATAAAGAGAGGATTTTGAGAAGAATAGTGAGTGAGAATGAAAGATTTTAAGAGAGCAGAACTGAGGCTTGATCGAAGATTATGATGCAAAACTGTGAATCTGTGTACAATTTCATTGGGTTGCTGACTTAATCAACTTCAAACATCCAGAAATTTAAATCCTTAAACATGGTGTATACTAGGTGTGTTAGTTAAACTTATTACCTCTTATTATTTGACGCCGGATGTTGTAACTTCTCCCTTAATCCCGTGAGGCCGTTCGATCAAATCAAAGTTAATCCTGGCCATGTTAATGATAACCGCTCTTCTGATCCTGTGAGCCTTAACGTAGAGGATTAATCCTCACCATTTTTTGAAGCGGTTCTCTGACTTCTCTCCCAGACCGTCTCCTCCCATGTCGCCTCATCTTCCAAATTGAAACCCTCAAATTCTAACTTATGTTCCAAATTGAAATCCTCAAAACCAAATGGCTTCCTCCGTCTCCTGTGATATCTCCCGTTCAAAGCAGCAACCATGACTCTTCTTGATTCTCACTTGTGTTCTGAACTCTAATCTCTCCACTGTCGTTCTCCTCCACCATTTCCAAGCCCTAAACCTTCCCCGATATCTAATTCATCATCTTAACTCCAATTAGGGTTTTCTTCTTCACTTCAGGGGTTCACAAATCCGAATCGTCATCCGAGATCGACAATGGCAAAGGGAGTGAGTTCAGCGGCCGAGCAAGCAAAACTATTCAAGCAAGACGGAAATCACTACTTTGAGAAGAACAACCGCCATCGATGTTTACACCGAGGTATATATCACCATCGATTTTGCTATAATCCAGATTCATTTCATGATTACCATCTGTTCGATGAAATGCCTTTGTTTTTTTAAATTTTCAGTCACGTTGTGCCCTAATGTTCCAATTTATGCCATCACAAGCCCAAGTATGTATTAGATGCTTTCTCTTAATTTAAAATTGAAATGAAAATCATTAGCCTTCTATGTCAATTTTCGATTTGATTGCTAATTTTAGTTTTTTGTACTGAATTTGATTTCAGGTCCTATGGTTTATGGATGCTTCTATTGTCCGATTTCCTATAACTAAAATTATTTCCAAAAATTGAATCCTAAAAACTTACTAAAATGCCATGTCAAGAAGTTTAGGTAGGTTGCAATGTGATTTTGAAGTTTGTTTATGCATCTTTTTATAGCAAATAACTTACTGTGAAATCTTTTTTTATTTATGGTGGTTGTTGACTACAACAAAAAGCTTGATTATAAAAAAAGTGGGCAAGAATGGAATGAGATTAAACGATCTTGAGCAAGTGACTAGGATAGAAATGTTGAGACGTGCTACAATGGGCCAGGTCAAGCAAAGCGGACCTCTTGAAACAAGTGAAACTTCTTTCTTAATTGCATTGTTTATATATGTTGATGATCGATTTCCTTAAAGCATACACACTTAGTATTAGGGGCGACAAAATGGGCCAGGTCAGCCGGGTTGGCTAACAAGGCGACATATGTCATTTTTTGGGTGCGAATTGAAACGGGTCAGGTTGACCCGAAGCGATTTGTGTTGAACAGTTAGTGTGATGAACATGATTACACTAGAAGTTGTATTATTTGAACAATAATGTATTTTTTATAAATGATTTAAGAGGTTTTATGCATTAAAAAGATACTTTGGGTGATTTTTGACACTTCCTTTTTTGGTGTGTTTTCTTTTTTGAATAAAACATGTAGGATGTTTTCTGCATTAGAAAAACACTGTGACTTTCAATTCAACCCCATTTGCCCTATTTTATTTTAAATTAACTTTTGCTACTTTACATGTTGTACCATTAGAAAGAGAAAGTCACTACTTACTATCTGTGTATGGTGAATATGGTATTGATTTCTTTTTTTTCTTTTCACCTTGTAGTTTGATCATATGAAGTAGCATAACAGGGTACACACATAATCATTTATGATCAATGAGAGGATGATCAAGGAAAATTAGAGCTCGGTTTTGATACTGATAATCATGTTTAGCCTTGATGTTGGTCGCATATGGTCATATTTCCCGAGCTTAACAAACATTAAAATTTGCATCTTACAGGATATTCAAATTCAAGGTGTTAATCGAGATGATAGAAATAGCACAACAGTATTCGAACTCTAGCCCCTACTTGACATGTCACTCACTCTGGGTAAATCTTACTCTTTACTTTTTAAAACAAATATACAAGGTTTATGCACTTTTGCACTTTGCTTTTCACAGTTTGATAATGTTAATAAAAATCCTATTATTACTCTCTACGTTTTTTTGAGGTGGGGTGTGAGTCATAACTTGGTATTTTTTATTATTATTATTTTTTTAATTTTGCAGCAAACTTTTTATCATAGGCTAAGAAATGTTGTTATTTTTGTTATGCCAACCTCTATACCCTAACAAGGCAAGTATGTTTATGCAATATGCACACTTTCATAAAAATCCATCTTTTAAACAATTCAAATTCATTCTGATAAGAAATCATATGAATTTTGAGTTTATTGATATTATGTCACAACTTCACAAATCAAAAAGGCATCATTACCATCAGAATCCGCCCCCATTGTGTGGTGAGTTATGTATTGCTTTTAATCCGGGACTTTTTTTTCCTTTTGTGATTCTTTTTTGTTTTTTGGTCTTTAACTAAAAGCATATCTGATGGTCTATTTCTCATGTAGTCAAATTGGTCTTGTAATGTCTCCTTTGAGCAACAATTCCTTAATTTTGGATCATCGCCCGGCCACTGGACGGGTATAAAACTAGTTTCATTGGGTTGCTGACTTAATAGATTTTTTATTGTGTATTTATCCGATAACCAATCCGAATAACATTCGGCTAGATCGGGTTTGTGTTTCAATTAGGGACGCATATGTTGAACAAAATGAACGATTGTTTGGTATTACGTAGCATCCCGGTAGTTTGTTTAAATGGCGGAGGACGGAAAGACGAGGATTGAGAAGTTCGATGGTAAAATATTTAGGTGTTAGAAGATGCAAATTGAGAATTTAATGTGTCCAAAAGATTTAGACCGGCCTTAACAGGTCAGAAACCAGATAAGATGAAGGACGAAGAATGAGTAGCCTTAAACAAGAAAGTCGTAGCCTTTATAAGATTCACACTATAGAAAAAATGTGGCTTTCAATATTGTGAATGAGACGACCGCTTTTGGACTGATGAAAGCCTTGTCGAATATGTATGGCGGATCTAGAACATAATTTCAGGGGTAGCACAAATTTTTTTTTACCGTACATTAAAAAAACGATAATAAACACTGTGTGATAAAAAAAACCTTCAGATCACCCGAAAGACACCCTCTTTTATTCATACTAAAAATACTGAGGGATAGCCTAATATATTTTCAGGGATAACGTAATACATAAAACATAAAAAAAAAACTTCACTTCGCCGGAGAAGTTGAGGGGTATCCTTAATAGATGATGAAAAGTTATATGCTTATAACAAGGTATTTCCGATAAGCTAGCTGGTTAAAACAAAGATGAAGGGTGTACAATTTCATTCGCTTTCATCAGTTGAAACTCCTTTTGTTTCGATTTCACCTGTTTCAACTCCATTTACTTCGATCTAATCTGGAACTCGATTTCACTATTTCAAGCTATCATCTTTAATCATACATAACATGTTTCCTTTTGCTTGAAGAAATTAAATTACTTCTCTGGTGACCAGATTCACTGATAATGAAATATTTAATTGTACAAAACAACAAATCTTGTGAACTTATTTTCAGACCTTTTACCAAAATGAAAGAAAAATGTATTTATTTCAGTTTTCATTTAAACCAACAAATTTATTAATACACATTCTTGTTTTTTCTAGAATTACTTTTATCCTAGAAGATTGAATTTAAAGTCCATAGCTTTACTCTTAACATTTTCCAAAAGGAAATTTTAAATTTTGAGTTTGAATACTCTTACCTATATTGTAAATTATACCGTATAACAAAGTATATTGTATATATTACAAGTTATAACTAATAAAATGGGAAAACTTCGAAAAGTAGATGTGTGTATTAATGATCTTCAAAAAGCCCGTGACACGAAGATACGTTGAAAAAAGCTCGTTCGAAATCAACTCGTATAATTTTCAAATCGAGTTGAGTTATATAATTTTCGAATCGGGGTGAAATGCTCAAGTTAAGTTGTCAGTTTAAGTTCTCAAGAAAACATCCTGATGGTTAAGTGGTGTGTCACATAATCAAAAGGTTAGAAATTCAAATTCTACAGGATGTAGGTGATGTTGAATTTATTTTAGAAAATTTAGGTATCCATATCAAAAAAAAATTAAAAATATACAATGATTTTGATTTCAATTGATATTTTCTTATTTAATTTATAGATTATTTAAATAGTTAATTTATTTGAAAGTATACAAATGGGAATGAAAGAAGAAAATGAGGAAATTGTATGTGGAGGAGTGTGACTTACTGAATTGGGCGGCCAGTAAAATATCAAACAGTCTTCAAAATCATTTTCTTGGGGTCCAAATTCCACAAAAAAGAAACAATAATTTAAATAAAAGTACCATTCCATTTACAGGTTTCGCTTGACTCAGTCAAGACCTGCAAGACAATCATACCATTATTAGTGGCAGCAGCTTTCGGTCAAGTCGTCGCTCTATGAAAATCGCTTCTTTGACCAGACTATCATCAATTTGCTCTTATTAAAATCACTTCTTTACCTCATCAACATTCTGATTCTGTTGCAACAACTCATCTTCAACAAGATCTTCAACCGTATGTTCTTCATCTTCGTAATTCCTTTTTGCTGTTATGTAACTTCAAATTGATGTGAATTGTTAGTCCTGGATGTGAAATTACATCTCGGTTTGTTTATTTCTGTTATGGATTTGTCGAATTCTATGTCAATTTGTGATTCTATGATACCGATTTGAGAAATCTGCAATTAGGGTTTGCTGTATCTTAATTTGGTAATTGAATTTCATTAATTCAAATTTTAACTTGAATCAGGGTGTGTTTGTATACTCTAACTAGTTATTGTTGAAAAAGAATGTTAATTTAGGGTTTTGATTTTCTATGATCTGATTCTGATTGTTTGTGTTTGGGTCACAGTAATCACTTTGAAAACTTGTATCCAAACACCACTAATTTTGGAAAATGAATTACTGTTATTATCATCCTAACTGTTATATGAAACAATCTCGACGAAATGAATTACGGTTATTATCATCATCATCCTAACTGTTGTAACTGTTTGTTTCACTGTCATTTCAGTTATTGAATATGTGCCATTGTTAATTCTTCAGGTTTTATATCCAATGGCACTGAGTGACATACAGATGATAACTACGTGTATCTTGATACTTACAATCATCAGTTTCAGCAATGCGGTTGAAACTGATATCAACTGCCTTAAATCCTTTAAAAATTCGATTGAAGATCCCAATAACGTGTTGTCTAATTGGGATTTTAATAACAATACCGAAGGGTTCATTTGTAAATTTATTGGAATTGAGTGTTGGCATCCTGATGAAAGCAAAGTTTTGAATATTCGCCTGGCTGATATGGGACTTAAAGGCATGTTTCCTCTCGGGCTTAAGAATTGTACCTCGATGACGGGTTTAGATCTTTCTAGTAACCACTTGTTTGGGTCTCTCCCCACAAACATCTCTGATGTTTTAGGGCTTTTAACGACTCTAGATCTTTCCTCAAACAACTTCTCGGGTCAAATACCCGCAGCCTTTGTAAACTGTTCTTACCTTAATGCCCTCAAACTCGATAACAACCGGTTTTCCGGTCAGATTCCTTTGGAGTTAGGTGGTTTGAATCGGATTAAGGAGTTTAGTGTTGTAAATAATCTTTTAACCGGGCCGGTTCCATCATTTCAGAATGGGAGTATTGGTGCAGAGAGTTATGCGGGTAATCCCGGGTTATGTGGAAAGTCTTTGTCTCCTTGTACAGGAACCGTTAAGAAAACACGTATTGGTGTTATTATCGGGGCAGCTCTTGGTGGGGCAACTCTGGCGGCGTTGGTTGTAGTTGTAGGAATGACAATCTTTATGCTTAAGGTTGTCAGGAAGAAGGTAGATGATGATCCGGATGGAAATAATTGGGCCAAGAGTATTAAAGGAGCTAAAACCGTCAAGGTATTTAATATCTATTTTGTTAAGAAATTTACTCGCTTTCTAGTGTACCTGGTAGTTTCTTATGAACGGGTCAATTTGTGTTATGTTTTATTTTGAAACTTTAATGAGTCAATTTTGGGTGATTTCAAATGGGTCAAATAAAAAAATTTAGCCAATAGGGAATTCCAACACATTAGTTATATTTTATGTTTCTTTTTATATAAAAATGGGCAAAATTTGTTTGTGGGTCAATAGGCCTGGCCCACATTGACCCGTTCTATAATGACTTGTTTAAACTCGCACCCAATTTGACCTGTACACAACCTGACCAACCCGTTCATCTTGTCGCCTTTACTTTTGATTTCTGGTGCATCGATTTGACAACTTTTGATGTTCATGCAGCTTTCCATGTTTGAAAATCCGGTTTCAAAGATGCGGTTGAATGACTTAATGAAAGCCACCGATAGTTTTAGCAAAGAGCACATAATCGGGTCAGGAAGAACGGGTTGTTTATACAAAGCAGTACTCGAAGATGGCAGCCCGCTCATGATAAAAAGATTACAAGACACTCAACATTCTGAGAAAGAATTTGCATCCGAAATGGCTACACTTGGGAAAATCAAACACCGAAACTTAGTCCCACTTTTAGGTTTTTGTGTTACCAAAACCGAACGGTTTTTAGTCTACAAATACATGGCAAACGGCACTCTCCATGATAAACTACATACAATCACTGACAACCCGAACCACCTCGATTGGCCTTCACGGCTAAAAATCGGGATTGGTGCAGCCAAAGGGCTCGCATGGCTACACCATAACTGCAACCCTCGTGTCCTTCATAGAAACATAAGTTCAAAATGCATCTTACTAGATGCAGATCTCGAGCCCAAAATATCTGATTTTGGGCTCGCGAGGCTCATGAACCCGGTTGATACCCATTTGAGTACTTTTGTAAATGGTGAATTTGGTGATTTAGGTTATGTGGCCCCAGAATATACAAGAACACTAGTGGCTACACCAAAAGGGGATGTTTATAGCTTTGGGGTGGTGCTTTTAGAACTAGTAACAGGTGAAAAACCGACCCATGTGGCTAAAGCTCCTGAAACGTTTAAAGGGAGTTTAGCGGAGTGGGTGACTCAGCTATCTTCTGAGTCGAGACTTCAAGACTCAATCGATGAGTCGATAAATGAGAAGAGATATAGCAATGAAGTTTTTCAGTTTTTGAAAGTGGCATGTAGTTGTGTTGGCCTGGCCCATAAAGAGAGACCCACTATGTTTGAAGTATACCAATTGTTACGGGCAATCGGTCAGCATTACCCTTTCTCGACCGATGATGAGCTCTTGATGATGCCGACTGATAACGGGGATGCAGGGAATATAGAACTCATTGTTGCTCGTGATGTACTCGAGAAGTATTGAAGTGTTGTGAATTAAGTGATATAGATAGATATTATGTCTAAAGATTAAGGTTTTGACTTTTGAGTTTGACTTCCATATCAAAAGTCAAGACATATTAGCTTCACTGATTGCAATGTTCAATTTTATGTTAAGAAATAGTATTTTAGTTATTTGTTTATTAGTTTTTGACCTGAACCCATTTTACTTTAACATGTTTTGACCTGATACTTGACTCCGACCTGTCCGGTTTGCCAGGCTTAGTTACATGTCAAGTCAAGTATCGTATTGGTTTTAGGAGGAGAAAAATATAAGAACCGTTACTACTCCAGAAAACCTGAAACTTTGTTGTTTTAACATTTAAATCTTTAAATTTAATTACATGACAAAAATATACACACAAGTATAACAAGTTAACAACCCATTTTTAAATTCAATTGCATGACAAAAATATACACATGAGGCAACCAAATGCATGATAGATAAAGCAAAGTGCACACAGCATCACAATGATGGTATTAGATAGAGGTCGCAAATGGGCGGGTCGGGTAAGTTGAGTTACAGGTTATAACCGGCTTAAAACCGTTTCAAGTCAAGGTGTTGTCTTTTTCATGCACGTTAAAGTGGACCGGTTGGGTTGACCCTTTAACCTTTTGTCATTGTTTTTGTTTATAAACTAGTAATTTTACCTGTCGCGCGTTGCGGCAGTGTTGAAACGTGGACTAACTTGAATTCTCGCGATCCATGGCGTGAAACGGATCTGAAACGGTTAAAAAAGAAACATAGTTAGATACATAAAAAACATATAAGATTCTGGCTACTGGTTTAAACCTGAAAGAAAATGTAAAAAAATAAAAAGAAAAAACCAAAGTAAAAAAATATTATTTGAGATGGATCGATTTTAAAGATCGAAGCATAGATATAAAAATAGGTTTCGAACCTGTGACCTGATGAGTAAGGAAAGGAAAAGCTCAAAACGTCTTAAACCACTACACCAGTAGCATGATATGATTAGATCTTTTACTAAGAAATATAAAACAGGAAAGGAAGTTGTGTAAAAAAAAGAAAAAAAAATTAGTTGGCTGAGTAAGGATAGGATTTGCAAAAGGGCTAAAACCACTACACCAGCAGCATGATAAGTTTTTTATTTTTTACTAAGAAATATAAAACAGGAAAGAAATATTTTAAGAGTTTAGTAATAACGTATTAAATAGAAAAATTATCTTTTGATATAAAGTGGTATAGGAGGTTTTATATGTGTTAGAGTAAGCTTCAACCCTTTTGATCCATTCAACGGTTTTCGTAATTAGGAAAATTTTTAAAGCCGACCCGTTAGAAATAATGTAAACAAACAAAATAGAGGTAAAAAAAAGGTATTTAATGTAACAGAAGAATTTGCCCTAGAAGTTAGAACACGAAACACTTTGGGCTCATGCCATCGGCTGAATATAAGGGGGAATTGGGCTGCAATTGGCCCAAATCCTAAACACCAAATAGTCTTCAATAAAAAATTAGGGGAGGCCCATTTGATAAGATATCAAAGAAAGAAAGAAAAAAAAAGAAATTAGGAAATTATATAAATTAATAAAATAGAATTTAACACATAATCATGAGGATTAACTATATACAAGGGAGTCGAAGAGAGTCAACAATGTGGGGTGGTTGTTCCTTTTTCTTGTAATTCGATTGATTAATCCAATAGAAAGCAATAATCAATTTGGCTCTCATTCATACTTGTTCTTGATCTTGTGTTCTTTGGAGTTTGAGTGATCAATTTCATATTTCACTTTCAATGATTGGTATCCGAGTCTGGTTATCGGCTCGTTTCAAAGAAGTTTATTATGATTCAATCGAGATTCAAGGATTGTATCAACGAAGATCGAAATGGAGAAATCCGATGGCAAGAACGATTTTGGTTTATGGAGGGTTAAGATGAGAGCCCTATTAGTGCATTAGGGCTTTGTTGATGTGTTATCTGGTGCTAATTTACCTACGGCGCTCACAGATATGAAGGACATTCTAGAGAAAGCTCATAGTGTCATTGTTCTGAGTCTTGGAGATCGAGTGATGAGAGAGGTGTCGAAGGAAACGTCGGCAACCGGAGTTTTGTCAAAATTAGGTTTGTATAAAGACCAAATCCGTGGCAAATCGATTATACCTCAAGAAGCGATTGAACACATTTCAAATGGTTCCTAGTAAGTCTCTTGAAGACCACACTAATGAATTCAATAAGTTAGAACATCTTGAAAACATGAAGTAGCTTTGGATGAAGAAGATTAGGCAATCATCTTCTTAACCTCGTTGCCTCAATCATATGAACATTTTGTTGATACTCTTATGTACGGTAGAGAGAGTTTATCGATGGAAGATACTTTAACAGCCTTGAATTCAAAAGAAAAGGAGGGCAGATGTGAATGAAGAATATGGTGATGGTTTGTGTGTAAGAGGGAGAACTAAACAAAGAACTTCCAAATCAAAGTCTTCTTCCCGGTCCAAGTCAAAGTTCAAGAGAATGTGTTTTGTCTGTAATTCAAAAAAAACATCTCAAGAGAAAGGGTGAATCCAGCAAATCCAAAAATCAAAACAATCCATCGCCTGATGACGCACTTGAAGGCTATAAAAGTGTTGATGTCTTGTTGGTCTCAAAGGATGGAGTAAAAGGTGAATGGATTATGGATTCAAGGTGCTCTTACCATATTACTCCTAATAAAGAATTACATATGGAAGATCTTGGAACAAGGGTTGTTAAGGTGTATGGTTGTGTTATCTAGCACTAGGAGAGGAAATAATATCTATGTTCTAGATAGTAAAGTTTCCCCTGGATCGGTCAACGGAGGGGTGGCAACGGTGGGTAGTGATTGGTGGTGATCGAAACAACGGAGGGCGGTTGTGGAGGAGGTGGTTGCGGTGGTGACAATGGCAACTGTGATGATGACAAAAATGGTGGCTGGGGCAATGTCGGTGGCAAGGCAGGGTGGCGGTAGTAGCGGTGGATGGGTTATCCGAGGTGTGGGGCGAGGCGAATGAGTTGCTCGTTTAGAGTTTCATTCTCGTGTTTTTGATTGAATCATGGTTCAATGAGTCCGTATTTTATACCCATATAAAATAACACAAGAAAAACTTTTGCATATGATATCCAAACCTCAGTCATAAACCAAATTATATTTTCCAGGTCACATAAAAAATTCATAAGCACTTCAGCAAAATTACAGTGATTCCTTCATAACTGACCAATTTAATTAGATCCAAACCTTTTTTTACAGTGATTTCATTTCTTCTTCCCACGTTCAAAATCTACCCAAAATCATCTAACATTTGTCCTTACAAATACCTACAAAGAAGAAGAGCTTTCATCATCCGAAGAACTATACTGTCTCCTCCCATGAAATCCTTCAAAACCCGCACTTGGGTTTACTGTAACTGGAAACTTATGAACCGAATTAACCATCATCCGCTCATTTAACATCCCGACTTCTTTGCAGACCATATCAAGAACCGTCAAGAAATCCCTCACAACCATAAATATTCTTAACGGGTTAGCTTCTTCTTTAGCAGAGTTTCCATGGAAGTATTCAGTTATTTCTTTAACTAAACAAAGAGTTTCGCTTTCTTGAACTTGAATCTTGATCACCTCCTGTTGTGCAGTCATCAAGAATCTGCTCATTGAATCAGAAAACTTTGTGCTTTCCATCAATTTAACGACATTGATAGTATTAGCAATCCCCTTTGAGAGTCTCACGACATCCCCTTTAAGAACCTCAGCATCCATGGCTGCAGCATTCTTGACATTTGAAAGGTCCGAACAAAGATTGGAGATTGTTTGAAGACCGTTTGCGGGTTTTGTGGTTTGGTTTGTGGGGTTGGTGAGGCGGGTACCTTCGGTTCTTGTTATTTCTTGAACCACAAAATGTAAGAGAGTTGTTTTGCCATCAGCGCCCTTGACATCGATGAGTTTGAGCAGGGTGTCGAGCTTGAATGCCTGAGCATCGCCACGGTTTGTGCCAATGTTCATACGGTTTCCAGTTTTCAGAACGGCTTCCAGAAGTTTTAGAAACATTCTGTTGTTTCTAAGCTCTTCACAAGCAGCCTGATTTACATTCAACAGTTAGGAGCCATCAACAATAAAATACGGCAATGTAAAACACAAGATACTTTTAAATTAGGCATGTAAACGAACTGAACGGTTCACTGAAATCAGACACTTTGTTAACTGTTTGCCGAAATTCATTTATTTATGTTAAAAAGAATTGACTGTTTAATTAAACGAATAAACATGTATATATTTTGTTAAAGAACAAAAATGAACAAGAAAATCCGTTTATTTAAGTATTCGTAATCAAGTTCATTGTTAAAGTTAAAAGATCGAACACAAAAAAGCCTTGATTGTGTTCGTTCGATTCGTTTACAGGCCTATTTGAAATAGGATGGAAATAAGCTTGAGCAATGGTGTTTACCTCAAGAGTTTGAAACGATCTTTTAAGATACTCAACCTCAGAATCAAAATTGGAAACATAGAGCATTGCACCGATTCTTTTAAACGCAAAAGGCACATCAAGCACGGCTTTCAGGAACTTCTCGGCCGGACCAAGCTTATAAGGCGATTCATCTCGATAATCTTTAAGTTTGCGTTCTTCTTCTTTCGTTGGAACCATTTTCAGTAAACTTTCAAGAAGCTCAGTTTTAAGTGCATCTACATTTCCTATTAACAACATAATGAAACATGAAACTTTGGTTATTATTTTCTACAAATTATGACACATAAGAAATGTTCATTGAAACAAAAGAATTTACCTTCTAAAAGTGCATCACAAACTTCTTCGGTTGTAACATTAAGTGCCCGTAACGCGATTGAGATGTTTTGGGACTTCTTTGGATCAAGGACTTGGTTTTCATGGTTGATCTCTGAAGGAAGAATCTTGCGTTTTATCGGCGATTTTTCATTTGAATTAGTAGTGTTTGGTGGTTTTACAATGAACAATGTCTCAATCATCTCTTCATTTAACCTGTAATCAATAGCCCCAAATCATAAGATAAGTAAATTCACACTAAAAACACACACAATAACACATAGTGAGGAATGTATTTATTGATTACTTACTTAAAAGAACTGGATTTGAGATGATCCCACACCATTTCACGATCAGAACTTGCTCTTACCTTATCCCAATGAAGTGGTTTCAATTTTGGTTTTAGGGTTTTCTCATTTGTTTCAAGATTTTCTTGATTTTCCAGCAACATTTCTGTTGGAAAAACATGCTGATGTTGAGTACTTATAGGTACATGTCTTGAAGGCTTGATTAAAACAGGTGGATTCAGCCGAGTAGCTGGCGTCGGAGGCGTGATTTCCGGGTTCTTCGCCGGCAGCGGAGGCGGCGGCGGGGGCGGGATTTTCATTGGAGGAAAATTCTGATCGTTTGAAGAGTTTGACAGCCTGGGCGATGACTCAAAGCTATCTTTACTCAAACCAACTTCTGGAGAACGGATTGTAAGAGGCGGTGGCGGTGGTGGAGCTGGGCGAGACGGCGGAGCGGTGTGAATAGCAACAAGATCCGGCGACTTCATCCTCGAAGTTCTAGGGCTTAAACTCACCGGCGGCGAAATACTTAACGAAATAGACCTCGCCGGAGACCCCGAACTCGACGACGAGTAAGACGACGACGAACGCGACCCACTCCTTCGCGCCTGATAGTTACCAGCGGCCGTCGCCGTCGCTCTACCACCGCCATCGGAAGCATTCGGAGAGTAAAACGCCTCAAACTCCGACGTTTCATAACCACCATTTTGCATAACAGTCTGACCACGCCCTCCAAGGCTACCACTCAACGGCGGTAATGGACGGAGCTCCGGCGAACCAACCTTTTCCAAACTCGAATCCCCATCACCGCGATTCTCACTCTCATGTGTACGGGTAACATCAACTCCACCATGAGAGTTCACAAGCGTCCCGAGATAAAGAAACTCCGAGCTCGTTTCCGACGGCCGGTTAAGCTTCGGGATTCTATTATAACTATTATTCCCACCACTATCATTGTTCGTTCGTTGAGGCTTCTTGTCACTAAAAGTCTGAGACTCGTCGTATTTTCTTTTCCGTCTTTGCATTCTCAAAACCACAACAAACAAAAGAACAATAAGTGCAGCAGCGACAAGAGTAATAGCGACGGGTACAAGTTTCGACGACGGTTTGGGTTTCTGAGATGTGGGGAGGCTAAGACTAGAAATGTTGGCCGGAAAAGAGTCGGAGGGAGTAGGCGGAGGAGGTGGCGGTGACGGGAAAGACTGGAAGAACGGTTGGTCGTCCGGTTGGTGTTCCGGTTGGCCGTCCGGTGGTGTTGAGATCGGGGTAGATAAAAACGGGACATTTAACGACGGTGGTGACGACGGTGGAAGTGTAGTTGGAGGTTGAGTCGGAGATAGTGCCGGAGGGAGGGTTGGGTTGTCCTGTGGGAAGAACGGTTGGTGCAGCGTACGGCGGTGGTGGACGGTGGCGGAGGTGCATGTTAGCACGAGAAAGACGAAAAAAATGTGCATTTTCACAGGTGAAGATCACCAAACAGGGTTTTCGATTTTCATGATATTGAAAGATTTTACCGGTGTGAAATGACAATCCTGTCCCTGGATTAAGATTTTACTGTGATTGCATTGAAAGTCTGAGTTCTGACCCCCGATGAGTGTTTCCAGCTAAGATTCTTGTGAATAAAATCCAGAGCGGTTATTAGTATGTCAAGATTACGGTTGGTTTAATGGGTTGTACTATGTGCATATGGAGTTGTAATATTGGTGTGGTTTGGTTGTTTTGGGTGTGGAAAAGGGACTGACAAATATTTGGTTTTTGTTCGTGTATATGGCTCTTTTCTCAACGGCAAGTTGGATACGTAAAGGCGTGTCTAAATGTAAACTTGTATTTCTTACTTTACTCTCATTCTATTTATAATTTTTACTAAAAATGATTTCTTTTTTTTTTTAATAAATGCTTTATAGTTTTAACTTTTAAGTTAATATATTTACTCTTGTTTTTATTTTGTTCTTAGATCATTTTTCCGTATTTTAAGATAAAAGCGTTTTTTTAGTTAGTTTTTTTTTTTCAATAACAGTAATTTTATAAAAATGATAATTTAGAAAATAAAAGCAACTTTTGCAAAAGAAAATGTTTTATTTTTGTACGGGACGAAAGATAGAAAATAAAGTAAGCAAAGAAAATATAAGACAAAGGTAATAATTGGTTGGTTTGACAATTTCGGAAAATGGTAATTATATGCACTACTTGGAGTCACCTGTCCTTTTTATTTGCGTATTATATCTTTTTTCATTAATAATGAATTAGTTAAGTTAATACCATACGTGACAATATACCACGTATAGGTTTGTGTATAGTATATGTTTTCGTGTATATATTGTTATCCGGTTGTAGATTTGGCTATGTGTTTTTATTCACATATATAATTAAAATACGTAGAATTTTGATAAGTAAAATATGTTCATGAATACCGAATACGTATCTCACATTACTATATTTCTCAAACTGTTCTAAAATAACTATATAAACATAATATACTCAGGAAAATAACTAATTTCACAATCTTATTTTTATATTTATTTTTATTTTTCTCTTGTTTTTACCTTTGTCCATGGAGCGTCAAGGTGGTATACAACGGATCTATCCCTTTTATGCTTTCTTTTAAGACGCTAAAATGATCTAATTCTCATTGATTGATTTTTTGTATTTTTCTACCTTTTCTGGATAAAATAAAATTTGATTAAAGGTGTTGCATATCAATAATTACTATATGGAAATCATATAGCCATCTGTAATGGGTCTTTAAAAATCATTTTGATCTCTAAACATAGACACATGAAAGTGAAACAGTATTCCAACGAATTTTATAGGAAAACCAACTTTTTGAGGGGGCTTTGAGGTATACAGGTGGGCGTGACCGTACAGGACCAACGTATTAAAGGAAAGCATAAAAGGATATTTATTTTTTGTTGCTAGAATGTTGTTTTAACTAGAAGAGTATTCTAGATGGGCTCAATAAATCAAGTTTTTATCAATTAAGTTAAAATATAATTATTCACTTAATTTGTATTCTTTAACAAACAAAAAGGGAGATAGATTACGGGATTGGCAATTACGATTGGCGTCAGTCGATACTCGATACATCAAAAAAACCACAATAGTCAGTTGTCAATAAATGAAAAAAAATTAGGCTGGTTGCGATTGACGATTGAAGATTGTTCGATACATAAAAAACGTTACATATGTTTTAAAATTTTTAAAACAAGTCGATTCATTTCCTCTTGCACTAATTGCATATATTGAATAATATTTACATTGAAACGTAAATAAAAATATTATAAAACATTATATTATTTTATTGAAATAATAAAAACGGAAGACGGCATCATTTTAAATAAAAAAAACTAAGTTTCAACTAGCTCTGATGACTTCTACATTTTTATGCACAATTCGGTTTTGAATAAAATTTATATCGAAACGTAGATGAAAATAAGTATTAATTTGCAACGGTATATTCAGAATTTTTTAAAAATCACTCTTGAAAAATTATGAGAGAAAGGCAAAAAATATGCTTAAATTTATTTATAGCAAAAAAAGTTATAGAATAAAATAGAAAATTAAAAAAAAATTGTGTATGTGTTGAAAAGTGAGTGACGGTGTTACTATTTGTAACATCTTGTATATATATTTATAGTATTAGGTTCAGGTAAAAATAATTTTAATTGTAAGAAGGGTGATAAGGATTTAGGGTCATTAGATCAAATTATAGAAAAGATTTAATTGTTGAGATTAAATTGTAGGAGAAAAGGTTGTTAGAATAGTATTTTAGTCTTGTCCACTTTTTTTGACTTTTTATCAAGTTCCCCCCTCATTTTTAAACGTTCATAACTTTTACATACGACATTATTTTTTCAAAAAAATTACACCATAAAAATGAGCGTTTTTTATCTTTAAAACGAGTATAGTGTCGTTATAAATAAAAACAAATTTTTTTTTTACGTTTTTCAGCTCATTGTGTAATTAGTCAGGTCAATGTGTAATACAAGTTCATTGTGTAATACCACGTCTGGTCATTATGTAAATCAAGTTCATTGTGTTATATGTATTTATTATTGTGTTTTACGTTTTCCAGCTCATTGTGTAGTTAGTCAGGTCATTGTGTAATACAAACTCATCGTGTAATACAAGTTCATTGTGTAATACAAGTTCATTGTGTAATACAAGTTCATTGTGTAATACAAGTTTATTGTGTAATACAAGTTCATTGTGTAATACCACGTCTGGTCATTGTGTAATACAAATTCATTGTGTAATTAGTCAGGTCATTGTGTAATTAGTCAGGTCACTGTGTAATACAAGTTCATTGTGTTATACAAGTTCAATGTGTAATACAAGTTCATTGTGTTATATGTATTTATCATTGTGTTTTACGTTTTCTAGCTCATTGTGTAGTTAGTCAGGTCATTGTGTATTACAAGTTCATCGTGTAATACAAGTTCATTGTGTAATACTACGTCTGGTCATTGTGTAATACAAGTTCATTGTGTAATTAGTCAAGTCATTGTGTAATACAAGTTCATTGTATAATTAGTCAGGTCATTGTGTAATACAAGTTCATTGTGTTTTACAAGTTCAATGTGTAATACAAGTTCATTGTGTTAAATATATTTATCATTGTGTTTTACGTTTTCCAGCTCATTGTGTAGTTAGTCAGTTCATTGTGTAATACCACGTCTGGTCATTGTGTAATACAAGTTCAATGTGTAATGAGTCATGTCATTGTGTAATACAAGTTCAATGTGTCAAATATTTTTCATAATTTTGTTATATATTTTCATCATTGTGTTTTACGTTTTCCAGCTCATTGTGTAATTTGCTCATTATTGTGTAATTCTATCAAATATGTCAGGTCATTGTGTAATATCAGTTCATTGTGTAATATCAGACCTTGTATTACACATTGACCTGGTGTATTACACATTGACCTGGTATATTACACATTGACCTGGTATATTACACATTGACCTGGTATATTATGTCACACCCCAATCAACGACGGATTATACGTCGGGGCGGACGCGGTTGTTCAATAGCACAAGATTGACTATCAAAGTTTTAATATTTCATTAATAAATAGATTCAAAGGTTCAACATAAAGGAAATAACAAGTATAAAATATTTATTTAATAAATAATTTAGGGAATTGGACCACTCACTAAGTTGCTGCTTTCGAGCAGGAGTCAAACATTCGTACGCGAGGAAAACTGTGAAAGTCAAAATTACCGGAAATCACGCAATGCGCGTACATCAAAGTCAAAGAAAGCGGACCAAATTCACACTTTGATCAATTAGTTTTTTATGGGATGTTAACGCTTCTAGACTTTTTAGAGCTTTAGTTGTTTTTTGTTTTTCTATTTCTAAAAGAAAATTAATTTATTGAGCTTTCTGGTCGAGTGATAGTCTTATAACTTTTCAGATAGAAAGTTATGGGTTTGAGTCTCTTTTAAAATAAAATGTTCCAGTTTGAGGCAAGAGATTTTTCAAGTTGTGGGTTTTCTCCTGGTGGTGTGGAGTCGGGTCGCGATCCGTTTGCCAGTATGATCCCGGACGTCCAAGCCTTTGCTATTAAAAAAAACTAACTTGTGTAAAATTCATTTTTAACTTTACAAAAAATATGAATTTCTATATTAGGCAGTGACAAAACCAGACATTACTGAACGATGATTGTCACTTCTCTACCCACTACAAATATGATGTCGAAGACATTACTGAACGGTGATTGTCACTTCTCTACCCACTACAAATATGATGTCGAATTCATATTTTTACTAAAATCCAAGATTTTATTGAAAAATTCCATCGAATTCCGGTGACTGGGTTGTTACGCCTCTGATATACGAAGAGAAGGTAAACAAATTATTAAAAGTGAATTTACTAGACTGCTTATATGATTTAGTTATTCTATTTAAAATTAATAACGTACTAAACGTCATTCTATGTTGGTAAAAACGAGTATTTCTATTTAAGTAGAGAATCATAGAGTATGAAAGATATTTTTATGTGGAGACAAAAAAGAGAGAAATTTAAATTAATAAGTATAAATGTTTATATGATTCAGTTATTCCATTTAAAATTAATAACGTACTAAACATCATTCTATGTCGGTAAAAACGAGTATTTCTATAACTTGTATATTATTGGCATTAATGTTTTTTAGATTATTAGGAACAACTGATAAACAAATAATTATAGTTTTCTACATAATGCAAAAAGAATAATTATAAATTCCATTCAGATTATTTAAATACACAAATATAAAAAGCATAGATAGATACTCCAAAGCAAGAATATCGGGATAAAGATGATATGTGTTCATGGCATAATTAGTAATTAATTGCTATTGCATTGCATGCTTATATTGGTATTTTACATCAACTTTTGTCCTTTCCATAAAACTTAAACTAATTAAAAGAGACGTTTGTCTTATAAAGTAACATGCTTTGGACAAGTATGATTTAAATATATTTTAATTTTTGTCTTATAATGTTTTTTTTTACTTTAAATTTATTTTCATGAGCTCATTCTTGTCTAGATAGTTATTGGGGATATGTAATTTGGGATGTTGAGTTTCTTCACACGGTGGAATTGAATCTTGAAACTATAACTAGTGACCAAATCCTAATAAGGACATACTACTAAACTAGTTGTAAAATATGTTCTTTTTAATAATAGTATGTTAATTATTGTATGTATGATTGTGGATTTGTAGATGAAACTTGTTGTAATAATAGAAACTTTATGATAGGGCTACCTTAAATTTATGATAGATCGTCGTAAATTTACAATGAGTCTATGTATGATGCATGTTCTTGGTTGTTTTATGTAAGATGTATACCAGATTAACGTTGGAAAACCAAACGTAAAGTTTACAATCATGGGTTAATAGTAAGTAAAATGTCAGATTTTCTTTGTGTCATTTATTGATTTTTAATGTATTTATTTATTTAGTTTGCAACTTTGTATACTTTCCTAACTTTAAGCTAACATCTTACCTTTTTTTGTATTTGTTAGGTGAAAATTCATTTCAGGTGGCTAAGTAGATTAATATCTAGGGTTGTGATGATGTTTGATTGATTAAAGAATTAATGCTTTTTGGATCTAAGTAGTCTAAATCGTGTTATGATGTTATCTCATTGTACACCCCATTTTGGATGTCTTATTTCGTAAGTAATTCGTAAAACTTTTTATGACTTTTAAAACTTGTTTGAGACCTAATATTTTGTATAAATAACATATTCAAGAAAACTAAAAGTTTCTATTGAGACAAGATATTGATAAGTATGGTGTGTACCCAATTCCATATATATGTCTATCACATCGTCTTTATTGTCTATTTAGTCTAACTGGATTGACTTGATAACCAAAGTGAATCATAATATATATCAAACAAATCAGGAGGTACAGAGTGCACGCTTGTTTGAGTTTGTTGTGATTTAGGATCCTAAAAAACATAGGGTTCCAATGGCCAACTTCCCCTTGGCAAGGGTTCGGGGGTGGCGCCCTTGGGAGCAGGGTCCAAGGGCAGAGCTCCTGGTTGGAGTCGAGCTTGAAAATTACCCGCATTTTAGCAGTTACTTGCCCCCTTTTCAAGAATATGAAAACCGCTTGAAAACGGTTACTTGCCCCCCATATACAAAATAGGCATTTGGTCATTCGATTTTGTTTCACGAAATCAGATAGATAATCATTCTCATCTCCTAAACTTCTTTCTAGGTTTTATCCGGTTGTAAAAACGTTTTTGATTACCTAGTTTTGCACCTGCTAAACATTTTTGGTTTGTAAAAGTAATAACGTGATAAACATGTGGTTTTATTTTATGATTTGCTTTTATGGTTGCAATATATGTCCACACGTAACATGTAACGTTAGAAATAAAACAACAAACAATTTATAATTATATCATAAAATCAAATACATGTGAGTTTATTTATTATATGGACATATATATTATTAACATGAAAGTTAAAAATATTTCTTGTAAAAACTAATGAAAAATAGAATTTCATACAGGTGCAACTAACTTAGTGAGAGTATAAAAATACATTGCATATATAAACACATACATAAAATAAAAAGCTATTACATTTAAATATTTAATTAACCCATAAAAATATGTTATCATACATGTTACAACCAACCATAGGTATGGCATATCACAACCATAGTTTTTTCATATAATAATAATAATTAATTTGATTAATCAGTACTATAATTAAAAAAATTAGCACTTGAGGTTATGCGCTATATATTGCCTTTCACAAAAGCTTAAATCATGGAATTGCTTTCCCTTTACCCCTTCATTTATTTCCTTTCCCACCCCCCTTAGGGTGATGGGTCATTTACCCATCTACTCATTTATTCACCAAAACTACTCAATAGAATTTTGTTATCTCAAAACTACTTATTTACTCAGATTTTATTAGAAACACTCTACCCATTTACTCACCAACTTTTTTTATTTTTAAATAAACATTTAAATAAAAATAGTCAGTTTCATTAAATAAAAATTAACATAATACAATTAAAAACCTTTAAAAATAAAAAATAAATACCTACAATTAAAAAAAAATCTTGCTTTATTAATCTTGCTTAAACATCAAATGTCAAAAAAATGCAACATCATTATTTTGTTTTAGTTATTTGGTGGATAATGGATAAGGAAGCAGTTGTATATATTTATGGTGGATAAGGAAGCAGGTGTATATATTTGTGGTGGATAAGGAATGACTGAATGAGTCATAGGGAATGACTGAATGAGTCAGGTGAGAATGTGGGATACTCGGCCGAGTATATTTACTCGACTAGTTTACTCGATTACCATACTCGCAACATTGGGGGCGGTGTTCCTCATTTACCCGATCTCCCTCTCTGCTACCCGGTCCAAGCCGGGTATGATGTCCCTATCACCCTTAACTCATATAATGGAATTGCAATATAACATAGTTTATGCTAATTTCAAATTTTGAGTCATGGTGATGTTAGGCATCTAACTTGTATACGAAATTAATCAAAACTACGTCGTTTTGATTAAACCTAGTTAAAAAATAAATTAAATATTTATTTCACTATTTTTTCTCCACCAATTTTGCCACACGCCTTTTCTTTCAGATCAATGCAACACAAGTCTTCTTTCTCGTACTCTCCAGTCGTCCTGCTCTCCAAATTGATCAAATTAAATAAACATCATCTTTCTTCTCCACTTATGAAAAACCAATACCAATTGCGACCTAACATTGTCAAAACTACATTTTTTTTAATTAACTCAAACTAAATATCAGTGTTGTATCTTTCTTTCTGATATTCAATTTCATATCTTTTTGTTTCAAACTTCATTTTTTTACTTAGATATAATTAAAAAATCAAATCAGATCTTTTTTTTTTAAACAACTCCATCGTCGTTGGCACAAAAGTTAATTTTTTTTAATTCAAGCTTGTGGATAGAGGGGTTTTAATTCTCACGTAATAAAAAAAGGACCAGGAAGGAGTTAATAATCTTAAACCCAACGGGTATTAGGAATAAGGATCCGATTTTTATGGAGTTGCTTTTGAAATAAGAAGATTTAATTTATTTTTTAATTACATTTCATCAAAACGACGTAGTTTTGATTGGTTTCGCATACAAGTTAGATGACTAACAACACCATATTCACTTTCCCCTTAAAATAATAATAACATAATCATACACCAAAGCTTCAAATTGCCTAAAACCAATCATACTATTTTGTTACCGTTATTGAAATATTGACATTGATTATCGCTTTACAAATTCAGTGTCACTTTCAAAATCAAATATGCGGGGAAAAGGCAAAACTATATCATGACAACGACTATTGTTTCCCTAATTAAATAAGATCTTGTACTTTATGTTGTAGCAACAATAACATATTTTAATTGAATACAAAAAAGGTTCCAAACTATAGTTTAACAACTTGTACCTTGTGCTTTAGATGCAGTAACAAATGAAAAGTGAATCTGTCTCTAGCGTCGACATAGATTTTTATTAGAATATACAATATGATTTAGCGTATAACACCTATAAACGAAATATTTGTTATTTAATAATGGATAAATGAGATGGATTGTTTTTTTAGTAATTGTGCAACAAGGTATTGATAAGTATTTATATCATACCATTATAAATGGTTATGTTTGTCTAGCTCTTATAATTTTTTAACAACTACATCATATACAGAGAATATAAAAGGTGGGGACGATTGCAAACTTTGTCCTTAAATTGCACTTTTTCACCGTGATGACAAATTGACAATACTCCAATCAAATGACCATACATACTAATGATTTGAATATTTTTAAACACGTTTGTGGGGTACAAATGCTACGATCTTTCCACTTGACAAATAAGCTTTTCTAGACATGCAATCTTTGATGAAATAATCTTTTCCTTTGCTAAACTTATAAATCCTCCACCCTCCTATGATTTTCTTTAAACAAATCATCACCCCTCCATCTAGCTATCCACTCAACATTGACGCCAGAGGCATCACAACCACTATCCAATCTCTAAACCACCCAGCACGACCCAAAACCAACCATCTTTTCCTACTTCCACTACCCCTTACTCCTAATCCATCTAATCTCATCATTCCATGACCACTCGTAGTAGTATGGCTTGAATTTATAAACCTAATATTTGTTAGCTTAATAAGTTATTATGAGCCATGTTATGGGCTTTAACTCAAGCCCAGTTATCTTTCTATTTAATGTTGCTTTCTTCTTCATTTGTAAGTTAATATTCATTTGTGTAATATAGAGACTCCATCTTTTCTCTATACATGTTTGTCTTTCAACATGGTATCAGAGACTACTCGATTCATGCTTGATTGAAGATTTTTGTTGTCGCTTCCGCTCCGTTGTTGATTTGTTCGTTGTTTAGTTGTTCGTTGTTGAAGGGTAGAGGCTCTGCATCGGATTTCTCAGATTTGTGATGTATCAAAGTCACAGATTTTGTTTTATTTGAATTGACTTGTGTATTTGGAAGAACTTCTGGACAGATTGACAGGTTTTGTACCTTGTTTCTGTCTCGTTTACGAGTTTGCGGTTAAGTTTGCGGTTTGGTTCTTCAAGTTTGCGGTTTCTCTAAGTTTACGGTCCGAAGTTTGCGGTTTCTCTAAGTTTGCGGTTTGGTTCTTCAAGCTTGCGGTTTCTCTAAGTTTACGGTCCGAAGTTTGCGGTTTCTCTAAGTTTGCGGTTTGGTTTTTCAAGTTTGCGGTTCTCCAAGTTTGCGGTTTCTCTAAGTTTGCGGTTTTCTTTGAAGTTTGCGGTCCGAGTCTGCGGTTAGTGTTCGAACTTTGCGGTTTTCTTTGAAGTTTGTGGTTATTCGGTTTTGATAATATGGCTGGGAACGATGACTCTCTTCAGTATATTAGTACTCGTCTGGATGGTAAAAACCATACCTATCGGAGTTACGTAATGAAAAATTTTCTTCAAGGGAAAAATATGTGGGGTTATGTTACATGTACTAAAGGAAAATCTACTGATAAATAGAAATCTGCTGAATATGCCTTAGCTCTTGATACATGGGAAACGAATAACTCTAAAGTTATAACTTGGATCAACAACTCTGTAAGTCAGTCCATTAGAATTCAGTGGGCCAAATATGATACAGCTAAGCAGTTTTGGGATCATTTGGAAAAACTGTATACTCAGTGTTGATTTATCTTCTTTTCGTTTAAGTCCTTTGTCGTCTGAATTTTATATTTGGCATTCTCATTTGGGACATGTGTCCGCATCTCGTTTAAAATTTTTGGTTTCTTCAGGTGTTTTGGGTCAGTTGCAAACTTGTGACATTTCTCATTGTAGTGGTTACAAACTTGCTAAATTTTCTGCTTTACCTTTTGATAAAAGTTTTTCTCATTCTGTTGCACCATTTGATATTGTTCATTCTGATGTATGGGGACCATCACCAGTATCCACTAAGGGCGGTTCATGTTATTATGTTTCCTTTATTGATGATTACACTCGTTTTACCTGGATGTACCTTATGAAACGTCGATCTAAGTTCTTTGACATTTATAAAAAATTCAGGGCTTATGTTCAAACGCAGCACTCTGCTGTGATAAAGTGTTTCAGGTGTGACTTAGGGGGTGAATACACCTCTACTGATTTTACTCAGTTGCTTGCATCAGATGGTACCATACACCAATCGTCTTGTACTGACACTCTTCAACAGAATGGTGTTGTTGAAAGGAAACATTGTCATCTTATGTAAACCGCTCGTTCATTCCTTTTATCTGATGAGGTACCTAGTGTCTTTTGGGGAGAAGCACTCCTGATCGCGCAACATGTTATTAATAGGATCCCTACTTCTCACAATGATGGGATGTCTCCATTTGAAAGTTTTTTTGGTGAACGCCCATATTATGGTAAGTTACGAGTTTTTGTATGTACTTGCTTTGTTCTCCGCCCTCATGTTGAATGAGACAAATTGACAAAAAAGTCAGCATTATGTGTTTTCTTAGGCTATGCTAGTGGTCCCAAAGGATATGGCATGGGATAAAAAGGATATCGTTGTTTTGATCCTGTAAGTCACAAGTTATATGTATCAAGACATGTTACATTTCTTGAACATATTCCATTCTATTCGATTCCAGCTAAGTCACATGATGTAACAAAGTCGGATCTTCAGAACATTGATCCTTTTGCTAGCGACACTGATATCCCAACCTCTGATGTTCCCGATCCGTCTGTTGATCCTAATATGTCTGCTCCAAATACTTCTGTTGCACATGATGTGCCAGTTCATAAACCTTCCACGTCATCTGGAACCAATGTTGATTCTCCTCCACCTCCGAGAAAGTCTACTCGTGCATGTAAGTCTACTCAACTACCAGATTTTGCATACTCTGCATATTCTTCTTCGTTTAGTTCCTTTATCGCGGGCATTCATCATCTGTCTGAACCAGAATCATATAAAGAGGCTGTCTCTGGCCCTCTATGACAGAATGCTATGGCTGAATAGCTCACTGCTCTTCATCAGACTCACACATGTGATTTGGTTCCTCTACCACTAGGTAAACATAAGGTTGGTTGTCGTTGAGTGTATAAGATTAAGACAAATTCTGATGGCTCTGTTGAACAGTACAAGGCCAGACTTGTGGCAAAAGGATATTCACAAACTTATGGTATGGATTATAAGGAGACCTTTGCCCCTGTGGCAAAAATGTCAACAGTCCGTACTTTAATTGCCGTTGCATCCGTTCGACAATGGGAGATCTGTCAAATGGATGTCAAAAATGCTTTTCTGAATGGTGATCTTCATGAGGAGGTTTACATGACTCCACCCCCGGGAATAGCTCATCATCCCGGTGAAGTTTGTCGGCTTCGAAAAGCTCTATATGGTCTCAAACAGGCCCCTCGTGCCTGGTTTGAAAAATTCTCTATAGTCATCACTTCCCTTGGTTTTCTTCCTAGCAATCATGATTCGGCATTATTTGTTCGATGTACGAATGCTGGACGCATTCTCTTGTCTTTATATATGGATGACATGATTATTACATGCTATGATTATGATGACATTGAATCCTTGAAACGTGACTTGGCCTATCGCTTTGCTATGAAAGATTTGGGGTTATTACGGTATTTTTGAAAATGGATATATTCTCTCTCAGACGAAGTACATTTCTGATCTGTTTGAACGTGCAAGACTTTTAGATAACAGAATTGCAGACACTTCTCTTGAAACCAATGCACGTTACTCTCCCACTGATGGTGTTCCTCTATCTGATCCGAGCCTATATCGTACCATTGTAGGCAGTTTGGTTTATCTTACAGTTACTCGCCCTGATATCGCTCATGTTGTTCATGTGGTTAGCCAGTTTGTTACCGCTCCTACTTCTGTTCACTAGGGAGCTGTTCTTCGTATTTTGAGAAATCTCCGTGGCACTTAGTTTCAAAGTCTTTTATTCCCTTCAACATCTTCTCTGGAATTGCGTGCCTATAGTGATGCTGATTGGGATAGTGATCCCAATGATCGTAAATCCACAACAGGTTTCTGTATTTTACTTGTTGATTCCTTAATCTCATGGAAAAGCAAGAAATAAGATGTTGTCTCTAGGTCCTCCACTGAGAGTGAATATCGTGTTATGGTTGTGACTACATGTGAAATTGTTTGGTTACGATGGCTTCTGGCAGATATGGGAGTTGTTGTTTCCTCGCCTACCCTATTACATTATGATAATCAAAGTGCTATGCAGATCGCCAAGAACTCTGCCTTTCATGAGCGAACAAAACATATTGAGATAGATTGTCATTTTACTCGTCACCATCTTCAGCTCGGGACCATCTCACTTCCTTTTGTTCCGTCGGCCTTGCAGATTGCAGATATTTTCACCAAGGCTCAATCGGCATCTCGTTTTCGTTTTTTGTGTGACAAACTCTCAATGTTTATTTCTATTGCATTGTGAGTTTGAGGGGGATGTTAGCTTAATAAGTTGTTATGGGTCCTTTTATGGGCTTTAGCCCAAGCCCAGTTATCTTTCTATTTAATGTTGTTTTCTTCTTTATTTGTAAGTTAATCTTCATTTGTGTAATATAGAGACTCCATCTTTTCTCTGTACATGTTTGTCTTTTAACAATATCCACTTTAATTTTCACACAACTCTATTTGTCTCTCCTATACCAAGTAACCCTCGTAACACATATTGGAAAAGTGCCATGAACGATTAGTGTAAAGTCCTTGCTAATAATAAGACATGGAAGTTAGTACCCCCGTCGGCCACACATGAACGCTATCTATCAGGTGCATGCGGATTTTTAGACATAAAACTAGTTCTGATGGTTCTCTCGAGTGCAATACGGCTTGTTTGGTTTGTGATGGCAAGCCTTAACAAGTTGGAGTGGATTATAGTGAGACTTTTAGTCATGTGGAAAACCAACAAAAATCATAACCTTCCCCACCTTAGTTCTCTCTCATTCTTGGACCATTCATCAACTTTATGTCAAGAATGCTTTTCTACATGGTGCACTAAAGGAAACGATTTACATGCATCAACTAATGGGTTTTCGGGACTCGCATTTTTCGGACCTTGTTTGGCTCAAGAGATCTCTTTACAAATTGAAACATGCCCCTCTGGTGTGGTACCAAATGATTCATGAAGTATGTTGCTACTTTGGGCTTTTCTCACGGTCAATATGATCATTCGTTATTTATATACAAACGTGGGAACAACATGGTTTTTCTTCTTCTCAACATTGACAATATTATGCTTGATCGTCTTATTAGATTATTAAACCAAACAACTCTAACTATAGAAGGAGAATAATACAAACATGGGCCTAACATAACACATTCAATAAACATAATTACAATGGGCTTAATCTATAGTCTAATACTCCCCATCCGTTCGAACGATAGGAGGACGAACACTCAAACTGTATTCAAAGTTTTGTAATAACCGTCGAGAAAGCCTTTTAGTGAAGATGTCAGCGTACTGGGATAAGGATATCACGTGAAGAACCCGGCCATTGACCAATTTGCATGACACTTAGGTTTGGGTATTTAGGGAGTACTTATATTTTGAATATTTATATTTTTTGATCTTATCTAATTTTTTTAATGATAAGATGAAATAGTCATTTAATAAAACTAACTGAACTTTTAATATCTATTACTGGAAATGACAAAATATGTGACAAACCTTTAACATGAAGGACTATCCGTGTAGTTTTGATTTTTAAAGACGATGCAAGTTGAAACCTAAAGAACAAAATTTGTAGTTTACTTAATATATTATTATAAAATACGGATTGTAATTTTTGTTAACTTTTATTTTACATTGTTAATTATATTTTAACCGTGTTTGGTGAAACGTGTAAGTGTGTCATATATTTGTGTTATTCAAATATATACGTCTAATCGTGCTAAATCTGTCGTGTCATGTCATTCGAGTAATTAAACAAAATACATTTAATCGCATTAAACGTGTTGTATAACTTGTCTATAAAACATGTATGTGTTAATATTTAACAAAATAACATTTTTAATTAAACGTATCATATTTGATTCACTAGTTTTTTAAAACGTCAAACATGATCTAATTAGCATAACATGACATGTTTTTGTTAGAGCGTAGGTTGAAGAGACGCTTTCCCTTGATCTTTTTTAAGCCTGTTAATTGTTACTCAAATATAAGAAACAAGAAAAATAGAATGATGGTGAACTGCCAATCTTGAAAGGAATGGACCTTTGACCCCATGGCTTTTGTTTTATGTCAGAAAAGCTTTGTCTTTTGAAGCAGGTACCTTCCTATTCAAGGGCAGAGGGTCCTATAATTTGCAATGACACGTCCAATCAAACATAAAGTGAAAAATGTATTTTTTTTAACAGCAACTTCATTCAAAATAAAGCAAGCCAGCGACTAACATATAAAAAAAAACTAATACAAACTAACCTATACTAGCACTAACAAAACAGAGAGGACCTGATCAAACGAATATTACATCTTAAAAGAACACCAATCCTCCCACTCAAGAGCGCTTATTTTAGCCCTATTTTTAACCCAAAGATATTCAAGAATCTTTATTTCTTCAATAATTTTTGCAACTGAAACTTGATGATTCTCGAATACCGATTTGTTCTAGCTTTTTATATTGCCCAACATGCAAGAAGAATGATTGATTGCACAGCCCATTTATTTACCACGCTAAGTCCCCCAATTGGTAGAGATTGGAATAAATCATTAACTGAGAAGGCATAGATAAGAGGGATATTGCACCACGATGAGACATTTTATCATATAATTATAGCGATGTAACAAGCGGTGAAAACATGATCTGTAGTCTCTTCCGCCTCCCCACATAAAGAACATACTAATGTATTTTATTTCGTACAAATCGGTATTAACTTTATTTCATGAAAAATGTATTTTATTTCGTACAAATCGGTATTAACTTTATCAAATTTCATTTTATGCATAAACTATAAAAATCTTTATAATAATACATACAAATTATCGAATAACACTTTTCACTCTCTGATATACGTGATCATATTTTTTTTCTCACCTTTCTTCTATTAAATAACAATATTAAAAAAATATATTTTTAAACACTTAATATATAACAATATTAAAAAATATATTTTTAAACACTTAATATAATTCTAGTTATGAATAATTATTATACCGTTAACCAAATAAGTTTAATATAAACTAACATGTATTAATTACATCAAAAAATAATACATAGTTGAAAAAACTATTTTAAAAATTAGTTTAACAGAATTTATAATTGTCAAGACAAAATTCATTTTTTTAAGTATATATAACATTTTATTTATTTATATACGAGATTCTAATATAGTAATTTATATAATAAAGAATATAGTAAACTTAAATCATTAGATAATCAATAATCTAGCAAAAAAAACAAATAAAGAGTAAACTTGTAAAAATTTCAATAAAATTCTAAATAACTTTTATTGAAAAAGTTCAGAAAGCCCCTAAATTGAGGATGTTTTGGAGTCACGCGAAGACTAGAAGAGTCAAGAGAGGGGCGAGTTTCCTACAAAGCCACAGAAACTTGTTCGCTGGTGGCCTGGTCATTGGTTGATCAATCGTTCGTTCTGCCGTTCACTTCTACTCTTGATCGTTGATGCAAAAATTGAATTGGAGGGCTCTAACTTATTTTTTTAGACTTCATCTAATTTCATTAATTTATTGAGTGATAAGTCTATTGTGATACAGTAGCCCACTTAATCCATTTAATTAATAACGGGCTATTGGACTTGATGTTTTAGACTACAACTAATTTCATTTATTACGTGATGGGTTTATTGTGATACTCGGTACTGTGCGAGTGGCTCACTTAGTCCATTTAATTAGTAACGGACTATTGAACTTATATAATTACATATCAATTATTAGATTTTTTTTAACTTATTGTTTTAAATTTGTTTCTATCGTGTGTCATATATTTTGTAATAAGTATTAACTTATAAAACTTAAAATTTTAAATTAATGGGGTCAATTTCAAAATTTCTTTGGAGTCGTCATAAAAAAAAATAGAGTTATTGTCAAAATTTCTTGAGGGTATATAGTATACTAGTAAAAAAAAAGTTTATTGGGGTCGAACGATCCCATATCACTACCGGGAATGATTCAAATAATAATCAACTTTTTATGTGATAACCGTCATAACCACTATCAAACAATCACATAATTTATAAATTATTATTTTTTTATTTTTAAAAGAGTATTTAAGCATCATGAACATATATCTTGAACATAAATACGAAAATGATGAGTCTTATATATACGTACCAAATAATGTTACATATATGTGACACATACTGTTTACGTATGTGTAACATTATTTGGTACGTATACGTAACACTATGTTTGAGAGTGGTTATATCACATAAAATATTGATTAATATTTGAATCTCACCTTAACACTACCTAGGTACGCCAATGCATTACACTGCAAGCCATTTGGTAAATGTGAATAATTAAGCAAGTCACAGAATACATAAATGGTGTATTTAAAGTTGATTGATAATTGCTCCAACTTTCTGAGGAAGTATTGATAACTATCTTGATGTTTGTACCCTATCAATGCAGAGTATCAAGTTAGTTGTGCTGGATTTGCTCATAAATTGCATATCATTTCATCTGTTTTCAGACCAAGATCAAATACAAATAACTCACTATATATTAATTAAAAAAAAAACTAAATTACCATCTTTTTATTTTCTTAATAACAAGATCTCTTGTCGTTTATGTTAAGAACACAAAGCCAAGTTAACATTACCTTTTTCGCTCTGATATATACCACGAAAAATGAAGCGATCAAACTATGCGGATAGAGACATCGACCGGAGATTCAAAACCTTATAAAACGATTTTTTTAACATAGATGCTAATAAATAAAACAAAACTAAAACAGTAAACATATAAAAGATATCCAACATGTTTGCTTGCCAGATAGCAAAAGAGAACAAAACAAAGTTAGTGACCACAAAACAAGAAAAAGTACTTAAACAAACACTAGTTTATTTCTCCACCCAACCAGATGTTTGAGAAAGCCAAGAAAACAAGACATAATGACCCAAAATCCAATTCACACTCTTTTTTTAACGGCGAAAGCTTGACTAGCACGTTTGACATAGTGGAAAGCTTGTACATCAATCCCACCATGTATATCACCTGTCCAGGAGACCCATCACTGTCGGTAAACCTCCTAAAGGTCGGGATCGAACACATGACCTCAAAGAGGCCAAGGTCCAATCCGTCATCCTTATGCCGTTGGAACAGAAGGCCATTTGCATCCAATTCACAACTTGCTTTTCTTAAGAATTTTTATTAAAAATATGAAAAAAAAACACTTTCAAAGACGTATATTATCTTACTTTTGTTTGTTCATGCACACTTGAGTAGAAAAAAATATAAATATGTTAATTAGTTTATGTTTAGATAAACTATATATTTTTAAAAATATGAAAAGTTTCACATGCAACTTATTTTCGTATTTTTTTAGATTTTCAATTGAAATTACAATAACTCAACACTTCCCTTTTTCGCATATGTAAAATTTCAAGATTCCATTTTTTTTAAAGTACAGAGTGAGCTAAGTGAATGAGGTTTGTACATTTGAAGGAAACTATGACGATTCATGAGTTAAATTGTACTCGTAAACTTCTTCATAGTTTTCTACTCACCACGGGCTCATGAATTTTTTGGAATTCTGGGGACGCCCTGGTTTTAATCACCACGAAATTACCTTAAATTGTACTCGGATAGGAACCACCACGAAATTCTGCTCTGGACTTCCTATGTTATCGGACACTTTAGGAACGTGTGATCGACATGTTCGGGAACAGATAGGACAGCTAACAAAGGGAACATTAATGGAATTCGGTTTCGAGACAACCGCCAAATGAAACACATAACGTTATGAGGAATCCACTTTAGCCACACATAGGCCCATAGCAGGCCCACCTGGCCCACATCAATCTGTATCACCTGGGCTTCTCGGTCCACGGCCTACTCAGGCATATACAGCTTCGGAATCTAGTTATACACCCACAGACTTGGAACAAGCCTTTCATACCATGGCACTGACACCTCCAGATCAAAATTGATATATGGACAACCTATATTGTATTATTGTAAACTATCAACCTCCTGTTTCGACTACGGGGGTGTATTAATCTATATTGTATTATTGTAAACTATTTGGTATCAAAGTGTAAAATATAGTTTAGGTCAATTGGTTTGTATTCCTATAAATATGGATGTGTATTATCAAATAAAGACCGATCAGATTTCCCAACTATTAACACCAAACAGTTTTTTGAACTTTCCATAGCGAATAGATGAGATCACGGATTCACGGCGTCTCCATTTCTGGTACCTACAAGTACATTGGCTATATTATATTATTATGGGAGATGTATGAACTGATCCTACGGTATTATTTCTGATTTCTGGGGGATGGATGAGGGTATGCCAACACTCGCCATCCCACGTGATTGATATGTAGGAGTAGCTAGCTATATATTTTTTGCTTGATTACTTTATATACATATTTGATCGGCTTTGAATACATCCTTTTTTTATACAAGTATGTTATTCTATATCTTTTATTATATCATCATTTGTATTACTTCTATATGTTATTCCCATGCTCCTGATATATGTATTATATGACTTACAATTTTATGGTACTCGTTGTCCGATTATATCTTCGTCCAAGCTTTTATTACTTCGTTTATCCGTTCACTATGCATTTGGATCAAACCCTATCTCTTTAGCAATAGATAGAACCCCACCCCCACCCACCTGACGCCTTCAACCCATGGTCGTTTGAACCGGCGCCTGGTAGCCGGTGATGAACTTTGCCTTTTTTGGTGGGGAGAGGGGCTGGGGATTACGACTGTCGAGCGACAAATAGGTAGGTTGTGTCTTGAACCTGGGTTGTAGTGGGGTCGCCGGTGGGAAAGGGGGTTGGTTTGACGAGTAAGATGACCGGAGTGGTGCGGTGGTGCTGGTGCGCTATGGTGGTGGGGTGGTGCCGGTGCCGGTGCCAATTTGGTGGGGGGAGATGATCGGGGGTGGGGTGTGGAGTCTGATTAAGGATTTAGGTTATGCATAAGTCAAAAGGAGTTCTCCTAAAATGAAGAGGGTATTTTAACCATTTAACATGATTTAACTGGAAAACTTGACGAATTTAACGAAATTGGACTAAAAGTGTTAAGAAATGTAACCTCAAGGACCCATACTGTTAAGAAGGAACTGAACCTGTTAATCGGGTCAAACCTCAGGGACAAAAACTGCAGTTTACTTTTATTTTTAATGTTATGGATTGTTGCTTTGATTATGATAGCATGTACTAGTGAGACGTCAACCCTACTCGGTTTGGGGTGTTACAATTATATATAATTGTGATAGAATAACTAAGTAATATATCTTGTGTTATACTGTTATATATATATATATATAGGGAGAGGTTCATATCAAAACTCCATTTTCATTTAAAAACCCTAAAACTTCATCATATCTCTTGATCAAATTAAAAGATACTGATCTAATGGTTGCTATTATTTTGAATTAAAACTAATTCATTAAAGGTAATTTAAAAGCACAGAAGGTAGAATCATCCAAATACATTGTTTCTCTTTTTATTATGTCAGACTCCTATGTTCTCTCTCCGTACATACAGATCACACCCAACTCCCTCTTTCAAAATTAAAAGATCTGAAGATGTTCTCATACTCTGCTTGTTCATCTAGTCCCTATTTGCAACCCATCCTCCTCCTAGAGTGTGCCTTAATACTGCAGATCTGGCAAATCGGTGCCATAAGAGGTCATGGTAACTGGTTAAAACTTCATATCTGGTACTCCCCAAACCTCGGATGTAACGAACCAAAATCCGGGTCTCGTTATAAATAAATATATTTCTAAATAAATATTATGTTGAAAATAATATTTTGAAATAAATTGAAACAAGCGGGTTTCAAGTTAGTAATGGGGTTAGGCTAGTTTTTAACTAGTTTTGGAAAGGAAATGGTGAAATGGAAGTTGAAGGACTAATTGTGTAAATGGGCAAAATCTGCCATATTGACTTGGAGAAGTCAAAATTGGTCATTTTGCATGCTTGGGTCGTTCTTGAGCAAGAGAGGAGAAAAAGGAGAAAATCCAATTTGAAGCCAAATCTTGCGTTTTAGGCTCGTTTTGAGAAGGTGTTGGCTTGCACATCAACCTTCTAACATCAAGTAAGTGTTAAACATCCTTTTGATTTCACTTTTGATGTGTTCTTGGTGGGTGTTGGGTGAAATCCGAAAATTTGGATGCATGTGGTAAATTGGTGTTAGATTGTTGATAATCTAACTTAACTAAAGTTAAAGAGTGATGATTAACATCCTAGAACCCTTGATTTTGATTATGAGAAGTTAGGGTTCATATGAGAAAAATTGGGGGTTTTTGTAAAATGAAGATAGAATGGTGATCTAGTGATGATTAAGTGTTTTTGGGATGTTAGACACTTGAACAAACACCAAATTAACTTTATAATAATTTTTGAAAGAAAGATTAGTGTTAAGGTTAAGATAATGAAACTCAAGTAGGTGAGTTTGTGGTGAAAGAGGGTGTTTGGTTATGAGGATAACCCAAAACGGGTCAATTTGGGTTGGAAATGGGAAATTGGGTTGTGAACCCAATTGTAATATGATTTTGGTGTATGTTAGATTACTAAACTAGGTGAATGTGTTTAGGTAATCAAGTTGCAAAGCTAAAAGCCGGTGCGGGACCTTCTAACCCGAAAGGTAAGTGCTTTAGCACTTACTTAGTTTTGATGATATGGTGTTTGTATGCAATGTTGTATGTATGATGTATATAGTTGCATAATTTGATATGTGGTATGAACGTATATGGAAGTGTGTAAATGATAGAATGTATGTAGTTATAGTATGTGTACTATAATGGATATGTGAATATGGAGTTATGGTCTAAGTACCATAATGGATAGAATGGATATGGAGTTATGGTCTACGAACCATAATGGATAGAATGGATATGGAGTTATGGTCTATGAACCATAATGGATAGAATGGATATGGAGTTATGGTCTAAGTACCATAATGGATAGAACGGTTATGGAGTTATGATCTCGTATCCTAAATGGATATGAAGTTATGGCCTACGTGCCATAATGGAAATGATAATGTGATAATGAAACCCTTAATTGACTTATTGTGTGTAAACGGGTCAAATGGGTGAAAGTGGTGAAAACAAGTTTTATATACTTGTTTGTTTTGGTTATTTCATTACTAATGGTGTTATGTTAATGTGGTTATGTAGGAAAAGCTCCGAAGTAGGTCAAGGTCAAGTTCATTGGCGAAAAGAGGATTCTCGTATGCTTTATGGTGATTATGGGTTTTTGTTTGAAATCCGTTTTTTTGACGTGTATTTTGGTTCATAAACAATGTTGTTTATGTTAAAATATGTAGTATGAATGCTTTTTGTCAAAACCCAAGTGATATGGGAATTTTTGGTTGTCAAGTGAAGTGAAAAAGTTGGAAAAAATGGTTAAGTATGAAAACCTGCAGGAAACTGAAACTCTCTGAGTTTTGAGTCCCTCGCGGTACGCGAGAGCCCTTAGAGGATTCTCTCGCGGTACGCGAGAGACCGGGTTTCCGGGTTTGCGTTTCTGAGACTCCCTCGCGGTACGCGAGGGAGGTGGCTAGTTTGTCTCGCGGTACGCGAGGAGTAAAAAAAAAAAAAAAAAAAAATAAAAAAAATTTTGGGATTTAGTCTTCCGCGCGTTAAACTTTTGTTATTGAAAGTGGTGTGTTACAACTTGGTATCAGAGCAATGGTTTGAGGGATTTGGTGTGCGAGACACTAAACTCAAACCGGATGCTCTTGATATGGGGGGATGATACGAGAATCCAAGTAGGACTTGACTAAGACTCGGAGCTTGCTGAAATGAAAGGTTAGTAATGATTTGATAAAATGATAATATATATATATATGGTGTATGTATATATGTATGATGAATGTTGTTAAGGTGTTATGTGTGCCGAAACTTGTTTTGTGACTTGTTATATGGAGATGGTAATTACAATTGGGCATGGCGTACTATTAAACATGTCTGGCCAATATGTTTAATAAGATGAAATGTGCAAGAGACTTTATGATAACCATATAACAATGAACATTTGCAAGGATTAGGTGAAGGTGGTTATATATGTATGTATGTATATAGGTAGGTATATATATACTTAATACATATAATAGTGAATGTGTAATGGATACCTAGGGTATTGAAAGTGAAAGGGTATTAAAGTGTTTGTGGTTCATTTTCTCAGTTTAGAGATGGCAGAAGATGCAAGTAATGAACCATTGGATCCAAGAATCCAAGATATGATAAAAGAGGAAGTGGCTAAGGCCTTCGAGCAAGCCACAACCTTGTTAATGGAAGAAATGAGAGGGGCTATCAAGCTTACCCTCGAAGACGTGTTAAAGGAGAAGGAAAGGGTGCCACAGGGTTGTACTCTAAAGGAGTTTATGGTAATTAAACCCAAGGAGTATAACGGGCAAGTGGACCCGATTCTGAGCCACAGGTGGGTGGTGGATATGGAGTCTAATTTCGAGACTACTAAATGTAAGCCTGAGGATAGGGTGATGTTCAGTGTGCCTTTATTGACTGGAAGGGCGAAAGAGTGGTTGTTGAATCTCCGCAAGGAGAGAGGTGATTTGGGTGTGACCTCCATGACTTGGGAGGAGTTTAAGGCGGCTTTTCTGAAGTATCATTGCCCGCAAGCCGCAGTTGATAGAATGACTGAGGAGTTTCTCCTCATGAGGCAAAAGAATGAGTCAATAGATGAATTGGCTGGAGCTTTCTTTGATCGCGCCAAGTTCTGTCCGGACGTGGTGTCGACCGAGAAGGCGAAGATTGACAGATTTTATGCTATGTTGACTGTGGAATTCAGAGATAGCATATCTCCATCTTCTTTCACCACACTTGTGGATTTAATAAACAGGTGTCGGGAAAGGGAAGTGGAGTTGAGGAGACAAGAGGCTAGGGGAGAGAAGAGAAAAAGGGAAATTGTGGATCAAGTGGTGAGCAAGATAAAGGGCGGGAGCCCTAGTAAGAAGCCTTTTACCAAGTTCTCTTCTCAAGGATGCAAAGTTTGTGGGAAGGAGCACTATGGGGATTGTAAGAAGGGAACGTCAAATTGTTACAAGTGTGGAAAGCCGGGGCATATGGCAAATCAGTGTCCAAGCCAGATTCGTATATGCTATAATTGTTACAAGCCAGGACACCTTAGGGCGGATTACCCGGATTTGAAGCAAGGTGGAAGCGAAAGAAAAGTTGAGATACCCAGGCCTAAGGGTAGAGCCTTCCACATATCTGCGGAGGAAGCAAAGAACGACTCGGAGGTGGTGTCAGGTACATTCAGGATTAACTCTTTACCTGCACTAGTTCTTTTCGATTCGGGGGCTAGTCGTTCGTTTGTGTCTTTGAAATTTGTTAAGCATTCTTCTTTTATAAGTAGCAAGTTAGACGAACCCTTAGAAATTGAGGCGGCAAACGATAAGAGCTTCCTAGTGTTTGATGTTTATAGGAATTGCAAATTAAAGGCGGGGGGTGAAACGTTCCATATTGATTTAATTCCTATGTCTATGGGGGATTTTGATGTTATTGTGGGGATGGATTGGTTGTCAAAGAATAAGGCGAGTATATTATGTGGACCAAAGGCGATCCAACTTGATTCCCCGTCGGGAGAGTCCATCTACATTGAAGGTGATAAGAAAGGTAAGGTGAGGTTGTGCTCCTTTGTGAAGGCAACCAAGTACATGGCGCGTGGGTGCAAGGCGTTCATGGCATGTGTTACGGATGTGGATGGAAAGGTAAAAGAGATTCACGACATGCCGGTCGTGAATCAGTTTGCGGATGTGTTTCCTGACGAGTTACTGGGGGTTCCGCCTGATAGGGAGATTGAGTTTGGGATCGACTTGATGCCGGGTGCTAAACCGGTAGCTAAAGCGCCTTATAGATTGGCACCGCCAGAAATGAAAGAGTTGATGGAGCAATTACAAGAATTGCTTGATAAAGGTTTCATACGCCCAAGTGTCTCACCTTGGGGTGCGCCCATTCTCTTCGTTAAAAAGAAGGATGGGAGCATGAGGATGTGTATGGATTATCGGGAGTTGAATAAGTTGACGGTGAAGAATAGGTACCCTTTACCTAGGATTGATGATCTTTTCGATCAATTACAAGGGGCGTCGTGGTTCTCTAAGATTGATTTGAAATCCGGGTACCATCAACTGAAAGTGAAAGAAGATGACATTCCTAAAACCGCTTTTCGCACTCGTTACGGTCACTATGAATTTACAGTTATGCCTTTCGGCTTAACCAACGCACCCGCGGTTTTCATGGATCTTATGAACCGGGTGTGTAGACCGTTCCTCGACCGCTCGGTCATTGTTTTCATTGACGATCTTCTCATCTATTCAAGGAGCGAAGGTGATCACGCTTGCCATTTGCGTGAAATTCTCGAAGTCTTGCAAAAGGAGAAACTTTATGCTAAATTCTCCAAGTGTGCCTTTTGGTTACGCGAAATTCAATTCTTGGGTCATGTGATTAATGATAAAGGGATTACTGTCGACCCATCCAAGATAGTGGCAGTTAAAGATTGGTTTCCACCGAAGACGCCTTCGGAGATTAGAAGTTTCTTGGGGTTGGCGGGTTATTACCGGCGGTTTATTGAAAACTTCTCTCGGATTGCCTTACCGATGACGAAGTTGACCCGTAAAGAGACTAAGTTTGTTTGGGGTTCCGAGCAAGAATCTGCCTTTCAACTCTTGAAAGAAAAGTTGACAAAGGCGCCTGTTTTATCCTTGCCGGACGGGACCGAAGATTTTGTTGTGTATTCGGATGCCTCGCATTCGGGGTTGGGGTGTGTTTTGATGCAAAGGGGGAAAGTAATTGCCTACGCGTCTAGGCAATTGAAGGTTCACGAGGTGAATTACCCTACCCATGATCTAGAGCTTGCGGCCGTGGTTTTCGCACTCAAGATTTGGAGGCATTATTTGTATGGGGTTAAGTGTACGATCTACACGGATCACAAAAGTCTCAAGTACTTCTTTGACCAAAAGGACCTCAACATGAGGCAAAGGCGGTGGCTTGAATTGGTCAAGGATTATGATTGTGACATACTTTATCATCCGGGTAAAGCGAATGTTGTGGCGGATGCGCTTAGTAGGAAGTCAAGTCATGCACCTATCAAGGTGAAGTCATTCAAGATGACAATTTCATCATCCCTAATTGATGAAATCCGGGAGGCTCAAGTGTTAGCACTTGGTGGTGACTTGAAGAAAGAGCGGATGGTTGCTTATGTTGATAAACTTGGTGAAAATAGCATGGGCTTGAAGACATGCTTTGGTAGGATTTGGATTCCTAGGTTGTCAAGTATTTTGACAACTATTTTAGATGAGGCGCATAAATCCAAATATTCTATCCATCCGGGGGCCACAAAGATGTTTTACGATTTGAGGTGTCATTTTTGGTGGCCGGGTATGAGGCGTGATGTTGTTAAGTATGTTGAGAGGTGTCTCACATGCTTAAGGGTGAAGGCGGAACACCAAAAGCCGTATGGAAAGCTCCAACCGCATGAAATACCGCTTTGGAAATGGGAGAATATAGCTATGGATTTGATCACTAAACTACCAAAGACTCGAAAGGGTTATGATGCGATATGGGTAGTAGTGGATCGGTTGACGAAGAGTGCACATTTCCTACCTATAAAGGAAACATACTCTTCGGATAGATTGGCGGAAATGTATGTGAAGGAAATTGTGTCACGTCATGGTGTGCCGGTGTCGATCATATCGGATCGTGATACGAGATTTACTTCTCGATTTTGGAAGAAATTCCATGAGGATATGGGGACTAGATTGAATCTTAGCACTGCTTATCATCCACAAACGGATGGTCAAAGCGAGCGAACGATTCAAACGCTCGAAGATATGTTGCGAGCGTGTGCTTTAGATTTTGGTGGTAGTTGGGATGACCATTTACCGTTGGCGGAATTTTCGTATAACAATAGTTATCATTCTAGTATTGGTATGCCGCCTTTTGAGGCATTGTACGGGAGAAAGTGTCGAACACCCGTGTGTTGGGGTGAAATCGGTCAACGGGAACTAGGTAGTAAAGAGGTGGTCTTGGAAACTAATGATAGTATTGACCAAATTAGAGCACGCTTGAAGGCGGCTCAAGATCGCCAAAAGTCCTATGCGGATAATAGGAAGCGGGCGATTGAGTTTCAAGTGGGGGACTTTGTACTTTTGAAAGTCTCTCCTTGGAAAGGTGTGATACGGTTTAGAAAACGGGGGAAGTTAAGTCCTCGTTTCATCGGGCCGTTTGAGGTGATAGCAAAGGTGGGTACGGTAGCTTATCGCTTGGAGCTACCGGAGGAGTTAAGTAGACTTCATAACACGTTTCACGTGTCACATTTGCGAAAATGTTTAGCGGACGAGTCTACTTTTGTTCCATTAGATGATATCGAATTGGATGAAAAGTTGAATTATGTTGAAGAACCGGTGGCAATCTTGGATAGAAAAGTGAAGCGTTTACGTAATAAAGAGATTAGCCAAGTATTGGTGAAGTGGAAACATAGAAAGGGAGCGGAAATGACTTGGGAAACCGAGGAAGAAATGCTCAAGTTTTACCCAAACCTTTTTATGTGAGGACGGGTTTCGGGGACGAAACCCAAATAAGGGGAGGTGATTTGTAACGAACCAAAATCCGGGTCTCGTTATAAATAAATATATTTCTAAATAAATATTATGTTGAAAATAATATTTTGAAATAAATTGAAACAAGCGGGTTTCAAGTTAGTAATGGGGTTAGGCTAGTTTTTAACTAGTTTTGGAAAGGAAATGGTGAAATGGAAGTTGAAGGACTAATTGTGTAAATGGGCAAAATCTGCCATATTGACTTGGAGAAGTCAAAATTGGTCATTTTGCATGCTTGGGTCGTTCTTGAGCAAGAGAGGAGAAAAAGGAGAAAATCCAATTTGAAGCCAAATCTTGCGTTTTAGGCTCGTTTTGAGAAGGTGTTGGCTTGCACATCAACCTTCTAACATCAAGTAAGTGTTAAACATCCTTTTGATTTCACTTTTGATGTGTTCTTGGTGGGTGTTGGGTGAAATCCGAAAATTTGGATGCATGTGGTAAATTGGTGTTAGATTGTTGATAATCTAACTTAACTAAAGTTAAAGAGTGATGATTAACATCCTAGAACCCTTGATTTTGATTATGAGAAGTTAGGGTTCATATGAGAAAAATTGGGGGTTTTTGTAAAATGAAGATAGAATGGTGATCTAGTGATGATTAAGTGTTTTTGGGATGTTAGACACTTGAACAAACACCAAATTAACTTTATAATAATTTTTGAAAGAAAGATTAGTGTTAAGGTTAAGATAATGAAACTCAAGTAGGTGAGTTTGTGGTGAAAGAGGGTGTTTGGTTATGAGGATAACCCAAAACGGGTCAATTTGGGTTGGAAATGGGAAATTGGGTTGTGAACCCAATTGTAATATGATTTTGGTGTATGTTAGATTACTAAACTAGGTGAATGTGTTTAGGTAATCAAGTTGCAAAGCTAAAAGCCGGTGCGGGACCTTCTAACCCGAAAGGTAAGTGCTTTAGCACTTACTTAGTTTTGATGATATGGTGTTTGTATGCAATGTTGTATGTATGATGTATATAGTTGCATAATTTGATATGTGGTATGAACGTATATGGAAGTGTGTAAATGATAGAATGTATGTAGTTATAGTATGTGTACTATAATGGATATGTGAATATGGAGTTATGGTCTAAGTACCATAATGGATAGAATGGATATGGAGTTATGGTCTACGAACCATAATGGATAGAATGGATATGGAGTTATGGTCTATGAACCATAATGGATAGAATGGATATGGAGTTATGGTCTAAGTACCATAATGGATAGAACGGTTATGGAGTTATGATCTCGTATCCTAAATGGATATGAAGTTATGGCCTACGTGCCATAATGGAAATGATAATGTGATAATGAAACCCTTAATTGACTTATTGTGTGTAAACGGGTCAAATGGGTGAAAGTGGTGAAAACAAGTTTTATATACTTGTTTGTTTTGGTTATTTCATTACTAATGGTGTTATGTTAATGTGGTTATGTAGGGAAAGCTCCGAAGTAGGTCAAGGTCAAGTTCATTGGCGAAAAGAGGATTCTCGTATGCTTTATGGTGATTATGGGTTTTTGTTTGAAATCCGTTTTTTTGACGTGTATTTTGGTTCATAAACAATGTTGTTTATGTTAAAATATGTAGTATGAATGCTTTTTGTCAAAACCCAAGTGATATGGGAATTTTTGGTTGTCAAGTGAAGTGAAAAAGTTGGAAAAAATGGTTAAGTATGAAAACCTGCAGGAAACTGAAACTCTCTGAGTTTTGAGTCCCTCGCGGTACGCGAGAGCCCTTAGAGGATTCTCTCGCGGTACGCGAGAGACCGGGTTTCCGGGTTTGCGTTTCTGAGACTCCCTCGCGGTACGCGAGGGAGGTGGCTAGTTTGTCTCGCGGTACGCGAGGAGTAAAAAAAAAAAAAAAAAAAAAAAAAAAAAAATTTGGGATTTAGTCTTCCGCGCGTTAAACTTTTGTTATTGAAAGTGGTGTGTTACATCGGACTTGTATTATCAGATCTGAGGCGACGAGAAGCCATGAATCTGAACGAACAACTTGATTAGAGTTCATAGGTGTATCTAAAGGTAACGTTTACGATTCATGATTATTAATGTTAGGGTTTTGTGTTTTATAGCGTTCTTCACTCTAATTGCTTTGCTTATGAACACATCTAGTGATTATTCGTCAGATTTATAGTCAATTGTTGTGTTTATACGATCTGATCCGTTGAATTTTAGGTTATAGGTTATGAATCGATAGTGTTCCTTTTAGATCTGTGTTTTTTGTATTGTTTAATTGACGTGATCGATGATTTCCGTCGTATTTTAGTTAGAATTGTTGAGTATTTTGAAATTAAATCAAATGGCCAGTTTTTCTGGTTATTTTCATTTGGCGCATATCTGAATGTTTACCTAATTCAAGAGAAGTGGTTGAATTTTAGACAAAACCTGCAATGCTCTTATTGGACTGCTAGAGTTTATTTTCTAGCAGATGATTTAATATCATAAATATTTACTACTTACATTTATTATGATTTTGTTATAAAAAAATGAGTGATTTTTATGGTATAGATTTTAATAACAAGAAATTTTTTAACATGCAACTTTTCTTTTTCTAACAATAAAAGTATGAATGGTTCATGATACTTGAAAGACACTCATATTAACATACTTGTAGGAGATTGATAACCAATTGATTCATGTGAATGCTCATTTCTATTTATGTCACCCATGTTACTAGGTTACTACACCAATAATGTAACTGGTAGTTATGCCAATGTAATTACTGATTTCATGAATGACTTGCAGATTACTACAAAATTAGGCTCCCAAGTCATTACTACTGATCCCTCTGGAATAGTTGGAAGGGATGCATTTTTTTATGAGTTTAAAGATGTTTTGTAGTTGCTTATTTTTATGTTTTCTTAGTTATTTTGAATATTGATTGCTAAGCTACAAGTTAGAAAATTGAGTTATATATATTGTTTGTGTGTTATATAATTCATGTTCTTTACACTAGTGTAATTGATAACTATATTGATGTAATTTAAAGACATCTGATTTACACCAGTGTAAGTAGTAGTTACAGTGATGCTACATTGATGTAAATACTAACATTCGTAATTTTTTTAGATATTATAACCTGATTAAAGATAAAAATGTCATCTATTTAATGGTATAATTTTTATAAAAAATAACATAGTATAAAAAAGTTATAAATGTTTTAAAACATTGGGGGAATCTTTTTATAAAAAAAGAGAAAGTGGGGTGAGTAAAATGGTGACACGTGTCACCTTCTTGTTTAATCTGATTTTGGTGTGTGAGTAAATGACCATTTTACCCTTTTTCATATAAAACAAATGTAGTGACACATGAAATGATCTTGTGTGTTTGAGTAAAAAGTAACCATTGGATGAAAGTTTTATGGTTTTTAAGTGAAACATGGGTTTTGATTGGAACCGCACCCTATATATATATATAATTATAAATATTAATACATATAAATTTATTTTATATATGTATATAAATAAAATATTAATAAATAGTAAACGGGTCTAACCGGGTTTAAAAATTTACTCATAATATGAACTCGAGTTTGGGAAAGAGAGTTCGAAGCGAGCCGAACTAGAGTTCGAGCTTAAACCCTCTTAAATCAAACGAGTTGCACTCAAGTTTAGAAGAGCTAAAGTTGGTTTCAACTTGGTTATAACTATGCTTCCAACGATGTGTATATATACCGACCTCCACTTTGATGTTTACACCCCCTACTTCAAACGGTGTGTTTGGATACCTACCTCCACATTGATGTTTGTTTACACCTCTGCTTCAAACGATGTTTTTGGATACCTACCTCCGCATTGATGAGTCGCACATGGGATTTGATTTCATAATATTCCGCATTAATATTTTTTCAAATCGGTAATGAACATATGATTTAAATTGATATTTTCTTTTACAAAATCTAATAAAATCAAGTTATCTGCTAACTGTGACCCTCTAAAATCTAATAATAATTTATCAACATACAACATATTTATTTATTGTATTCTTTTTATGATTTAGCCAGTGTAATACATGAAAATCTAACCTAGTACTAGATATATACTAAAATATGCATAGTTCTTTTATGCACGTTTTTAAATTAGATATATTTGTTAAAATAATAACTACAAAATATGTGATCTACAAAGTTTTGGGTCTTAGAGGCTGAAAAATTACTATGCATGACTCGTTGAACCCTATTCAGAAATCCCTCAGCCTCCGGGCTAAGGTACCAAATGTATCAAAAGCAAAAGGGATAAACACATGTTCATTCTCCAAATAAGTTTTCTCGTGTTTAACAACTTTGCCTAATTTCGCTTTCAACACGGCCTGGCCTGCAACAAGCCCATTGTCCCTGAGCCCCACAAGAGGGGAACACCCTGGTATATCAAATTATAAAAAAGCAAATTCCGTCGCTTTTTTTATATCAAATTATAAAAAATGCAATCTACAATAAAAGAAAAAAGAATGTAAGATATTTTTTATCGAAAACTATTTTCACAATAAAAATTAGTTCATATTTTGAACACCAAAAGATTCATTTAGATGAACTTGATTTAAGTCAATGTAATTAGGGACGACAATTCCTGACACGACCTGAACCCAACACGAAGAGATTTGATCAATTTTAATGAAAATTAATCAAACGATGTATGTGAAATTATCTAAAGTTAAAAGTGGAGGCATACTGAAATTATTAATTTTAGATAAAAATGGTAAAATTACAATATAAAATTAAATGTTGTATTTATCAGGTGCTAGTTTTTGTAACGAACCAACTTTCGAGTTTTATCCTATAATATACTTATTATACTGTAGGGGTGTTTATAATTAAAAAGAAAGTTAAGGGTACCTTTTAAAAGGTGTAATTAACTAGTTTTGGTGTCAAGGGGTTTATATTGCAAGTATAGGGTGTGATTGTGTAATTAACACAATCTCATTTGTGTTAATGGAGAATGTCGTTGCGAAAATTACAAGGGAGAAAGAAGAGGATGAGAGCTTGATCAAGAAATCGAAATCTGGAGTTGCATGCTCGGATTTGAAGGAGTTGGTATGCTCATCTCCTTCCTAACATCAAGTGAGACTTCTTTCCTTTTGATTCCACCATTTTTATGTTCTTGGTGGGTTTTGGTGAAAATCAAGCCATGGGTTAAATTGACGGTTATTTATGATTAAGAACTTGTTATCTAGCCTGATTAAGGGTGTATAATGATTAATAACATCATTGAACCATCTAATTTGATGATTTCAAAATTAGGGTTCTTGAAACCCAAATTTAGGTTTTGTAATTAAAGGTGTTTAAATGGTAAATTGATTATGGATGAGTGTTTATGGTGTAACATAAACACATTTTCAATTATAAAACTCAATTGAGTTGGTGATTTCTAAATTGATGAAATTGTGGAATTTTGGTTAAAACTCAAACGGGTCAACTTGAGTGTGTTGTGGATATTTGTGTTTGTATGGGCGAATATTGTGGTTGGAGCTAAGACTAATGAGGATGTTAGTCTTAGAAGAGTGTTGTATCTCAAATGGTGTAAGTTTGAGATATTTTGATTACTAAACAAGATGAATTGTGTAACACCCTTAATTGAAAAACCAATTAATAAAACATTTATACGCACACGGAAGCTTTTGTCCCAAATTTTTTATTTATTTATTTTATTTTTTACACCTTCGCGTACCGCGAAGGACTTGGGAACTCCCTTTCGCGTACCGCGAGGGATTACCAATTACACCATCCGCAGGAAGGGCTTTTCGCGTACCGCGAAGACCCTCCTGTCCATCCTCGCGTACCGTGAGAGACCCATCTTTAGCCTATCCACAGGAGAATCTCTCGCGTGGCACAAGATACTTCCTCCCCATCCTCGCGTACTGTGAGGGACCTGAGTAAACATAAAGTTTACTCAGTTTGCCCAGTTCCACACTTAGCCAAATTTCTACCATTTTCACCAACAAGTCACAAAAACATTTCTATCTTTTGGGTTTGACCAAAAACATTCATACACATTTATAAACACCCAAAACATAATTTCTTGTATCAATATACATTAGCATCTAAGGATTTTCCTTTAAACCCTCAAAAATACCAAAAGGAATACAAGAATCCTTCAACGCCTTGGACTTGACATTGACCTACATCGGAGCTTTGCCTACAAAACCACATGAACTTTTCACCGTTAGTAATGGTAATAAACATAACAAACAAGTATTTATTACTTGTTTCCACCCATTCACCTATTTGACCTGTTTACACCCAATTAGTCATTTAAGGATCATAACACTTGCATTTCCACTACAAGTTTCATTTATTTCATTTAACATTCTTATCCACCATTTCATATCCATTATGGCTCTTAGGCCATAACCTCATATCCATTATGATACTTAGATCATAACCTCTTATCCATTATGGTATTTTAACCATAACCTCATATCCATTATGATTCATACATCATAACCTCATATTCATTATGATTCTTAGATCATAACCTCATTCATACATATCCATTATAGTATTGCACTATAACCATATTCATTCATTTCACATTTCCATTATAGTAATTCAACTATAACTACATTCATTCACATAACCATTATAGTTTTACCACTATAACCACATACATTCAATTACACATATCCATTATAGTATATTTACTATGACTACATTCATACTTATCACATACTAGTTCATGCCATCACCATACATGTTCAATTCAACACATTGTATGCATACATATCACATATTACACCATTTATCATCATTACTAAGTAAGTGCAAAGGCACTTACCTTTTGAGTTAGAAGATCCCGCACCACCTTCTAGCTTTGCGATTTGATTACCTAAACATATACAACTAGTTTAGTAATCTAACATACATACATAATCACTTTACAATTGAGCCCACAACTCAATTTCCATTCCAACCCAAATTGACCCGTTTGGGTTATTCCCATAACCAAACACCCTCTTTCAATACAAACTTGTCTACTTGAGTTTTCTTTCCAATACATTGACACTAATTTCTCATTTAATAACTTTTATTAGGTCAATTTGGTGTTTGTTCAAGTGTCTATTACCACCTAAACACTTAATCTTCACTAATTTATCATTCTAGCATCATGATCCAAACACCCCCAATTTCCACCATATGAACCCTAACTTTTCAAAATCATAATCAAAGGGTTCTAGGATGTTAATCACTACTCTTTACCGTTAGTTTAGCTAGATTATCTACAATCTAACACTAATTCACCACATGCATACTAAATTTTCGAATTTCTTCAAAACCCACCAAATATCACATTCAAAGTGAAATCAAGGGAAGGAAATCACTTACTTGATGTTAGGAGAGTGAAGTGCAAGCCAAAACCCCCACAAATCAAGCTCCAAATACACGTTTTATGCTTCAAACTCGTTTCTCCTTTTTCTCCTCTTGAGATGAACGACCCTTTCCACAACAAAAATGCCAATTTTGACTTCAATAATTTAAATATGGCAGATTTGCCATATTTACAAGTTTAGCCCCTCAACTTCCATTTCACCCACTTCATTCCAAAACTAGTATAACCCCATTACTAACTTGAAACCCACTTGTTTCAACTTATTTCGTAAATATTATTTTCACCATAATATTTATTTATTTATTTGAAAACGAAACCCAGATTTTGGTTCGTTACAAATTGTTTAGGTGATCATGATGATGAAGGTGTTAGCTATGATGTCCGATTGGAATCTTCATTAGAAAAGGTTAGTGCTTTGCACTTACTTAGTAGTAGATAAGTAGTGGTTACATGTAAGTAGATGTATTGTCATTTTTATTTATATGTTGTATGTTGATTTTGACTTATGTGGTAAATGGTCAATGTAAAGTATGAATGTATAGGATTGTTGTAGTTGACATAATGAGGAAATTAGTCAAACTATTGAACGACACTTGGTAGATGTGGTGTAGTCGAACTATGTGGAATATAGTCATACTAAACGTGGTAAATTGGTGTAATTAGCTAGTGTGGCATATAGTCAAACTAAAATGTAGAATGTGGTAATTTGATGTAAATTGACTTATTGTGTAATAAGTCAAACCATTGTGGATAATGGTGAAATTGGTGTAATTTAACCTTGGTGGTATAGGGTCAAACTATTATGTGAAATTGGTGTAATTTGACCTTAATGATATATGGTCAAACTATTATGTTGAAATATGTGTCAATTAGACTATATGGTTAATAGTCAAACTTGAATATGCAAATGTGGTAAATAGGTGTAATTAGACTATGTGGTTAATAGTCAAACTTGAATGTGCAAATGTGGTAAATGTGTGTAATTAGATTATGTGGTTAATAGTCAAACTTGATAGTGCAAATGTGGTAAATAAATGTAAATTGACTTGTGTGGTTAATGGTCAAACTAATGGGTGATATGTGGTTAAATGGTGTAAATGACTCAATGTGGTAAAGAGTCAACTAAAATGTAGAATGTGGTAACATTAGATTAAAATTGACTTAAGGTGGTGAAAGTCAACCGTTGATAGAAAAACGGTAAATTGGTTGATTACATGAAGTGTGGATACTTCATGGAGGTGTAACGCGAAGTGTGGATACTTCACGGGTGGTAGTGAGGTCAAGTACCTCACGGGTGAAAGTGAAGTCAAATACTTCACGGATGACATGAAATGTGGATACTTCATGGGTCGGCATGGAGTCAAATACTCCATGCGGAAAAGCGAGTGGTGGTTCTCGCAATATACATGTGGATATGTCAAATTGATGAATGGTGAAATGTTAGGACTTGTATGAGTTATTACATGTCTTAGGTATGGGTCTTTGTATGCCTAAACGATTATATGATTGAACTTGAAGTTAACCACTTCAAGAGTAGAAAACGAGTAGTGGTGCTCGGGTTTAGGGGTGGATAATTAACCAATTCATGTTAGTAGATATGGTTGATCATATATGTGGTTTAAACATGAGATTATTATGGTTAATAGCTTAAATATGCAAACGAGTCAGTCGAGGGGGATTACATAGGCTGAAAAACAAGATTTGGGCATTTTTGACCTGTTGCCAGCGCATCATATGCCCGGGCAGCGCCTCATACGCCCGGAGCGTATGATACGCCCATTTGAGTCTGATAGACGCTGAGATTTTTGAGTTTTCGGGGTTTTGGCCTGTCGTTGTTGTAGGGACTTGTGAGATGTCCCTAGGGCTACTTATCTTACTAACCATGTTCAAATTGATGTTTTGAATGTAGGGAAAGCTCCGGAGTGATCTCGGGTCTCACATCAAGTGGATTGGATTCTCGTGGACATGTTTGTAATTGGTTTTCGTTAATCTTCTCGTATAGAGTCTTTACAAACTATTTGGGGTCGTTACAAGTTATGGATAACTTGTTGGTAACTTTTGTTAAACTAATTGATGGAAATTATGTTAGCTTAATACGTGTTTGTAAAACTTAACGTGTGGATACGTTAAATATCGTTTTGGGACCTAACTTCCGCGTTGTTTTAAAAGTTTAAATCGGGTTGGATTTTTGGGTGTTACATTTTTTTATAAAGGTACATCGGAGAACTTATTCTAGGGGTAAGCAATAACGAAACCATTAACCGAAACGAAGCAAAAACCGACGAAACCGAACCGAAAACCTAATTAACTTAAAACTGATTAACCAAAAACCGGATTAACCGAAGATCGGTTATCGGTTTTTTGTACCATCGGTTAACCGAACCGAACCATCCATATTTTCATATATTTCTAGCTTTTATACCTCAATTCATGTATTTCATGTTTTATACCTTCACTTCATGTATTTATACATCCATTTCATATATTTGTACTTTCATTTTATGTATTGCTAAACAAAAGTTATAGTCGAAGTTAGGTTTTAATTATTAACCAACCGAAACAAAAACCGACAAATTAACCTAAAAAACTGAACCGATTAATCGAAAACCGATCGGTTAATAAAATAGATTAACCGATAACTTCGGTTTCAATTTTGATTAAGGCTAACAACTAAACCTAAACCATACACACCCCTAACTTATTCTATGATAAATGGAGTAATACAGACACATGCATATCATGACTTGTCATAAAAAAATGCATCAATCACGTGTACATCTTAAACCCCCTTGAAGTTACGTTATCTGTTAAAACAGAATCTTCATTTGATTTCATTCGAATAAACCATTTTTATCCATTTAATTATTTTTCAATTTTAATTACTGTTTACTTAACTACCAACGACTGTCTTCTTCTCCTTCCCCAAATCAAGCACAAACATAAAATTAGGTCAAATAACAACAATGGCTTCACTAACAATCGCCGTGATTCTATTATCAGTTCTGCTATCCGGATCGTTCTTCGCCGTAGAGGTTAACGGCGATAGCGGTGGCGACGGAGGAGCAGTTGAACTGGTGTCGACTGTCGCTGAACAAAGGGAGTTCGATTACTTCGCGTTGGCTGTTCAATGGCCTGCAACTTACTGCTCAAAATCGACTAAATGCTGTACTCAAAATGGCTGTTGCCGAGGGTAATTAATCGATTATTTTCATCTAATCGTCCTGAATTGTTGACTTTTCAGGATATTAGACCAATCTGCTGTTTGTCGATTGAACGATTTGAGTTAATAAGCAAATGATTTAACGGTTTAGATTCAATATTGTTGAAAATACTTAACTCTTTGATTTGGTTGGTACATATAAGATCTTATAGGGTTTGTTTGATGTGGTAGAAATTGGGATACTTTAACTGATTTCTGAAATTAAGATGATTTTAAGTGTTGGATCTTCAATGTGATTGGAATGCATAGGAGAATCAACTGAAGTAGTGATGGTAATCACTACTTGAAAGTAATCTGCTAGACAGTAGGGCTAGTTACAGTTTATTGGTGTAGCTTTGAGTAGATGCTTGTTAGAGGGCTTCTCATGTCAACTAATGTTAGATGACTTTGGAGAATGAATATGGAAATCCAGATGTTTGAAGCACATAATCTTATTAACTTTAGTTCATCTATCTCTAGCAGATGGGTGTTTTTCTCTTTTTTTAATTTATTATCACAAAGTTGCATTTTGAATATGAGGACTATGGTGGTGAAAAATTTATTTTATACTATTTCTTATGTTTTGCAGAGAAAATTCTCCATCGGGATTCACAATCCGTAAGTTTTCTATGCAAGATTTCTATTTTTTTTAAATAGTGAGCACGTGAATAACCGTGTGCTGATTAATATCTTGTGCTGCAGATGGACTATGGCCAGATTACAATGATGGATCATGGCCATCATGTTGTTCAGGTCCTGCTTTTGATGAAACAGAGGTATTCTATTACTGTGATATTTACGAGTTTTCTGTTATTTATCCATCAAGATGTTTTCTGATTTGTTCCCCATAAAGATTTTTTCGGATATTCTATAACATGTTCTTACTTCTGGGAACTCAAGCTTCTACATTAAACTAACAGCTGCTTTAATAATTATTTATAAACTTATCCGACTAAGCACTAGCGTTGTAACAATCTGTAGATTTCATCATTGCTTAGTGCTTTGGACAAGTATTGGCCGACACTAAGTTGCAGTAAATCATCAACATGCCATAACAAAAAGGGACTGTTTTGGGCTCATGAGGTGAATTTTAGCTATGACTTTGTTTAATTTTACCAACCGATCATAACTAAAATAAGAAACTAACCAGACTTCCCTTTATTTTCTCATGCTTGATTGGGTTGCATCGATTATCAGTGGGGTAAGCGCCTTCCTTCCAGCTGCAGTACTTCCACAGATCTACTTGCACTAAAATCTCATTTGTTAACTAAAAATAACACAGATTATTTGATTCTATAAAATTACTTCATATGCTGTTAATTTTTTTATTTATTTTTTTTTTTTTAATTCATTAATGACCATTTTTTTTTTTTTTTTTTTCCTTTAGTCATCAATGAGATTAACGGCAAGAAGTACCAAAATTACAAACTAATGGCAGGTAGACGGGCAACAAGCTGCGCCGCTACCCCCTTCTGAATAGCAAATCCTACTCTACTAAACACAAAGTTCCCCCCATAAATATAACTACTTCATTTTACTTACTTCATTTTATTCGCAGAGAAACATGGTACATGTTCCTCCTCAGTAACAGGCGACGAATATAACTACTTCATAACAACCCTCAATTTGTATTTTAAGTATAATGTCACGGTAAGTTTTTTTTTTCTTTTTGGGGAAATTACTTCATTTTAACTGTTTCTCCGGCTAGATGTTAATATAATAAAGCTTCAAAAATCAGCCCATCAATGATATTTATTTTATAAATAAATGGAGAAAAAGCCATAATAAACCCTGTAATATTCTTCGTCATATCTTCTTACATGTTTATTATTGGAGGAGACTATTTTTCTTATCAGTTATTATAAATATAAAGTTTCTCATGTTTTCAGGAAGTTCTTTTTGAGGCTGGATATGTACCTTCAAATTCAGAGAAGTATCCATCAGCTGGCATTATTTCTGCTATTGAAAACGCATTCCACACAAACCCTCAATTGGTCTGCTTAAATGGTGCTTTAGAAGAAGTCCGTTTGTGTCTTACCAAGGATTTCAAGGTTTCTTGCTGTTTTTTCTATAATAAACCCATAATTTTCTAGATTATTATTATTTTTTTACCATTGTTACAGTAGTTTATTAAATGGTGCTTAATCCTAACCACTTCTGTTATGAATTACTTCTGATGTTTGCGTATTAATATTCTTGCAGTTCCGAGAGTGTGTAGCAGGTAGTGATTGTCCTGAATATGTCAGCTTACCAGAATTTGCATCCTTGGGTAAGCTTACTCTCATGTAGCCATAACAATTTTTCTTGTACAACACTTGTGAAGAAAAATCTAAAATCTTTGAATGTGACATAAAGATATGAAGTTGACACCTAATGGTGACAAAATGGACAACGGGTCACACGGGTTGGGTAGTATGTCAAAACGGGTAATGTTTTGGTATAGGTTGTAATCAGATGAGGTGAGATAGGGTTGACCAGAAACACCTTTTATAAATATTTTGTATGTTAGATATGATTATAAAGGTTTTATAATGATAATTAGTTTGAAATGCATATTATTTTCGTATTTTTTTTTTACTAATTCCAGCTTTTGCTTTCCCATTTGTAGATGTAACCAAGACTGCGGGTGGGTTGATTTCTGGCGCTGAGTCGTTTTGAATATTTGCCTGATGCTTGTATTTCAAAACCTTACCTTTGTATCTGTTGGTGTTCTATTTTATAGTTGTAGAATACCATTTTTATTTAGTAATAAGTCAAGGAGATAATGGCAGTACCTCCATTGATGTACATTTGATTCTGGCAAGGTTGCTGTATTAATAGCTTTACAGATCACATGGTTCAAATGTTTTGTATCATATTATTTTTTTCTTTTCTCTTTTTATTTTGGAAAATAAACAATTAATTAATCAAACATGTTACCAAAATAGTCATTTACTTTCTTTCTTACACACTTTGCAATTATACAAGAACCAACAACAAGTTGATACGTGGACCACATTTGCGTCCATTGGCGCAATAACATTTGCACCTATTAGGGTGCACGGCCGTGTACCTGTGTAGGTCAGACCAGATTAGCGTGTTATGGCTCCTTAATCCATTGCCTAACACCTGTTTATCCACCTGTATTCCATTTCCAAACTTGTGATCGGCTTCACGCGGATCCCCTTTCAAATTTTCATTCCATTAACCAATTTCATTCCCAAACTCTCTCAAAGCTCAATGATCTGCATGATCCTGGTTCCCAGAAAATTCTTGATTTTGAGATAAAATTAAAGCTGGAATCAAGTTCCATCCTCTGTGAAATCATCTATTGAGTTGAGTGATTCCAACCCCAAATCTTGAATATGAGAATTTTAGGGTTCTAAATGGAAGTTTCTGGGTGATTAGAAAATTGCCCAGAAGTGTGAAGCTGTTAAGAACCATTATCACCATCTCTATCATTCCATTGATCTTTGGTAAGACTTCTATCCATAATGTAAGTTCTGATTACAATTAAGATCTTTAGAGTGTTGGGATTTTTTTAAAGAAAATGATTTCCAAATATTTCAAGGACATGCAAGATGAGTATAATGATTTCAAAGATTTGAATGGATTATTGATGTTGGAAATTAAGCATAAAAGTTATGTTTTGATGGAATTTGGGTATTAAGGAATTGCATGTAAAAAACAAGTTTTTGGATTTTGGGTTCTGTAAGTAGACAGGCACAACCGTGCCTCAAGAGTGCACGCCAATGCCAGATGATCAGAACCAGAAAAGTTGGGTTTTTGGAATTTAAATGATGTTGACTCAGATTTGGATCATTAGGGTTAGTTTAACCTACAGAGATGTGGTAAGTCTAGTGTTGGGAACATGATTACGATAAACTCGTTTATCGTAGGTTCATTTTGATTGTGATTGTGAGCCAATGTCTGGAGTATGCATGTGTATTCATACGCATTGATCAAGGAGAGTTCTTCTAAACAATTTCAAATAATTCTTAAACCTTCATTATTTCTTATTTTACCAATGATTGATGACATTCAACATACAAATTTTTCTTTTACAGTATTTATACATCATATATGGAGGAACCGGTTTTTTTATAACAATCATTCTGAATCGAACAAGCAATGAAACAAAAACGAGATGGAATCGATGCCTTATGACTCAATTTGGAACAATAACTCGCAATCATCGCCTTCTAAACCAGTTTTGAGAATCGTGATTGAACTATCAATGGAACAAAAACGATATGGAATTGATGCCTTCTGAATCGATTTGGAACAAAATCGCAATCGAACATGCAATCGACGATGCCTCTTGAATGAGTTTGGAGAATCGCTATCGTCGTCTTCTCTTACGTGTTAAATAAAACTTTTAGGTTATAAAAATCATATAACAGATAAAGGTAAAATGATCATAAAGTATAAAAAAACATTTAAATTGGGTATACATGAACTTTTTTTTAATTTTTAACTAAGTATATATGATATTTATCCATGTTTATCTTACTACTCTAATAAATGAAAATCTCTTTAGGACACGTGTCACTCTCTGGTTACTCCTCATATTTATTTTCCCGTCTCTCTCTCATTTTAAATATTAGATTTTCTATTTCTCTCTCCTATTAAATAATAATCTTTATATTAATAAATCTAACTATAAATACTTATTATTTAATTATAAATAGTTATTATATCATCATTCAAATGAACTTAATATGAACTAACATTTATCAATTAAATTAAAAAATTAATACTCAGTTGAAAAAAATGTTTTAAAAACTAACTTAACAGACCTTATAACTGTCACGACAAATTACATTTTTTAAAAACATATTTTGACAAATGTGTTTGTTAACAAATTACATTATATTTTATTCAACCGATGTAATACACTGGTTTATTCAAACCGTGTATTATACGAGTTTTTAAAAATATAAAATTTTTATTACTAAATATATAACATTTTATTTATTTAACCCGTGTAATACACGGGATTTTAACCTAGTAAGGTTATATATGAAATTTTTCAACGAAAGAAAAATATAAAATTGGTAAAGTAAATTAAAATTTAAATGCGTTAATATTAAAAGATGACGGCTCAGTAAATTAAAAAAAAAGTAATTTACATAGTTTTATACTATCACTTTAACACAGTATAATTTTATAAAAAAATATATATGTGAAAACCCTCTCCCTTGCAAGTAAAATCGCCATAACAAAACCCTTCTTCTTTCTTCGAGCCCTGCTCCCTTTCAGGTTCGCCATAAAATATGATTCTTGTGATGCTGGTTTACTAGGGTTTATATGTATTTGACTGTCTATTTTGTATTTTACGAATCGCTTTCACCAAAGCATAATCTATTCATGTTTACAAGCAATGATTGTAACCGTAATCTCAATCATAAGCGGAAACGAGGTGTTCGTCTTTTTTGAATTTGAAGCCCTCTGTTATACCGGGGGATGAGTTTCTGTGTAATTTAAGTGATAATTTGTTAGTTAGGGTTTGATGTGATCAGTTGTAAGCCAAAACATGTTTACTAGGGTTTATATGTATTTGTCTGCCGTTCTACTGTTTGATTAAATTCCAAATCCAAATTTGTAAGCCAAAACATGTTTAGTCAAGCTATTAACTTCAATTTCAGGTATTCAATCTGTTTTTGTAGGCTTTGTAAGTTTGTATGGTTAATTCAGTATGCTTATGAGTTTATAGTAAACCCACCGAGTTACTTAGGGGGTTGTCTTGTATGTGGTAAATCTGCTGAAATATCATAGAGTATAGCTGGTAGAAGGATAAGATCTAGGCTAAAAAGAAGCAGGCTACACACATTTCTTATGGTATCGTATTTTATTATGTGACCCTACCCGAACCGACCCGAAGTTTTAACTTCAGATTTTTAGAAATCCAAGCACTGAAAATATTGACCCCATAGGAAAAGAAATCCTGCCTCTTTATGCATATTGGTAATGCAGGAAGCCCTGAACTTATTGTTTGTGGCTTTGTTTGGGCTGCTTCATATGTTTCAGCTCTCCAATTCTATTCATAAGTTTTTAAGGGGAAAAAGCAGAAGATTTAAAGATCTAAACAAAGAGGAGGTAGCTATGGGTTATGCTCAGTTAGTAATTGGTCCTGCTGGAAGTGGAAAGGTAACATAAAAATCTAGTTACAATATTACAATTTTTCTTATTAGTTTCAAACCCGACCCCTATTTTTATTTATTTTTTTTGTATTTTCAGTCTACATATTGCTCAAGTTTGCACCAACACTGTGAAGCTACTGGGCGAGCAATTCATATTGTTAACCTAGATCCTGCTGCAGAAAACTTTGATTATCCTGTGGCCATGGGTAAATCCCTCTTCTTCTTGCTTATTTTATTGTCAGTTTTAATATGTTATCACTTCATATTAATGGTTACGTATATTGTTGTAGATATTCGGGAACTTATATCTTTGGATGATGTTATGGAAGAACTTGGACTTGGTCCAAATGGTGGCCTTTTGTATTGCATGGAGTATCCTTCCCAGTTGTTTTTACTGGGCGTTTATTTATAGATTTTTTTCTTGAGGTGGCCGTTTCGACCCATTTATTAGTAAATGGGTCGACTTAGGTTATATTTTATTTCGGGTAAAACTAAAAAAGTTAGCTCAAATGATTACCGGTCAAGGAGTCAAAAGTAGCATGGAGTCTATTCAAATGCATACTCAAAAAAGCGGATCTTATTTTAATAGTATTAATAAGAAATGGAGAAAATAACGTTTGGGGTCAAGTGGTCAACCCAATTGGGAAATTTTGAACTCCTTAAAATTCGCTAATTAGACACCTTGAAGAAAATTTGGATGAGTGGTTAAGCGAAGAGCTGGAGAATTACATGGAAGATGATTATCTAGTATTTGACTGCCCAGGTATCACGTAACTTAGTATGGCTTTATACCAGTATTTAACCTTGTTTAAATATATAGAAATTAAAAAACCAACATCAAAAACTATAAAAACTTGTATAGTAGTAGAATTTTGTTTAATTTTTGAAATGTTTCATTTTTTATAGGTCAGATAGAACTATTTTCTCATGTTCCGGGTCTTAAAAATTTTGTGGAGCATTTGCAGCGTAAGAATTTTAATGTTTGTGCTGTGTACTTGCTTGATTCGCAGGTTTGTACTTGCTTTTCTTTTTTATTTAGTTGGTTGTGGCAATTTCAACCCATTTAGTTTTAATGGATTGAATCGGGTTATGGCTTATCTCCAATGGGTCAAACATGTAAAATCAATAAAGTTAGCTTTGAAGGAAAAGGACTCAAATGGACCAAGCTGCCAAAAGTGTAATTTTTAATGCAAAAAAACTCAAAAATCATATATTTATAAATTTAGATTATTATTAAGTTAATATTATTTTGTTAACCATATCACACATTTACTATTTATAAAAAGTTTGGACAAATAGCGTTGCGGGTCAATCCAACCTAGCCCATATTAACCTATACCAAAAGATATCCATTTTGACTTGAACCTATTCAGCCTGTTATCCAACCAGCCCGACCCGTCCATTTTGCCACCTCTATGTTCAATGAGTGCCCTCAGTCCAGCTTGCCTTATTCAGTTTGCTGATTCTTTTCCTCTCTATTGTAGTTTATCACGGATGTGACCAAGTTTATAAGTGGTTGTATGGCTTCACTCTCTGCAATGGTTCAACTTGAATTACCTCATGTTAACATCCTGTCAAAAATGGACCTTGTCACTCGAAAAAGAGACATTGAAGAGTTAGTTGCTTTATAATTTCTAATATTATTATTTTATATTTATTTCAGTTGTAATCAACTTTACTTTTTATTTTTGTATTTTTTATTTCCATTAGTTACTTGAACCCAGAGCCTCAGACTCTGCTGGCAGAACTGAACCAGCGCATGGGTCCTCAATTTCAAAAGCTTAATAAAGCCTTAATTGAATTGGTGAGTTCTAAATTATCTGTTTTCATTAATTTTATGTGTGTTCTCACATAACAGTGTATCAATTTCAAATAACGTGCTTTTAACTAAAATTAACTAATTTCTGTTTTACAAAAGAAACCCGTATTTGAATTTTAATATATTCACTTAACTTTTATGGCATACCAGGTGGATCAGTATAGCATGGTGAGTTTTGTGCCACTTGATTTGAGGAAGGAAAGCAGGTAAATTATCATATATTTTATATATGCATAATGCATGTGAGTTTGTAGTTTTGTACTATAAAGATGTCTCTTTATTTAAGGGCGCTACTATAGATACACCACCCCCACCATCTATATGGGCCCTATAGATGGGGTACGGCCCGTATAGCCTCTGTCAGTGGTTATACGGCCCGTATAGCCGCTGCCACATCAGTCGCTTCAGTAGACATTCTAGACGATTCGTATGGCTTCTCTCATACGACCCATATAACTGGAAAACCCTCATGCGGACGAAAACAATACCTCATGGCTGTATAGTCATACAAGCCGTATAACACGTCAGTGGTGGCGTCAGGCTGTTAGGGGGTGGTGTTCGTTTAGTTCAATCCAAATTAAATTGGAACTATTTTAATCCTATTCAATATGTTCGTTATGAGTTAGTATGATGATTGTTTTGTTTACAGCATACAATATGTTCTTTCACAAATTGACAACTGCATTCAATTTGGAGAAGATGCTGATGTGAAGATTAAGGATTTTGATGAAGACGAAGATCAGGACTAGAACGCGTGTCACCTTTTAAGGTTCATCACAAGTGTTTTGTGTCTTTTTGGCATAACTGAATGATGTTGTCTATTCTTACCAGTAATATGTCCCATTGGTGTTTTTTCCTTCATCAACATTTATTTTGGCAACATGGAATGGAAGTTGTTGGATGTTTATTTTGGCAACGTGGATACTCACAACTGGAGGCACAACCGGAGGCTAAGCCTTCTTGGTTTAGCCGACACATATTTCTAGGCAAGAGACATCTCGGCCTCACTTCTAGCCGGTTGTTGTCCAACACGTGGCATGTGTCCCCTGGCTAATTAGCCTCGGCCCCATTTCTAGCCAGTTGTTGTCCAACACGTGGCATGTGTCCCCCAACTAATTAGCCTACCTCCCACCGGCTAATTAGCCTGCCATGAAAAAAACGTGTGTCCAACTTCCAACCAATCTAAAAGTGTCATGTGTACAACCGCGAGCTAAGCCTTCAAATCCGCGGGCTAAGCTCCACTTTTTTAGGCTTAGCCTACGCTTTTACACGTGACGCATCATCATTGGCTGCAACTTGTTTTTTACCTATAATTATGCGTCGACTAAACCAAGAAGACTTAGCCAGCGGTTGTGAGTGAGTGACTATGTTTTAGTAGGTTTAAAGTCAGATTATTTTGATAAAATTGTTGGTCAAAATGTCTAATTTGGTAATTTAAAAAAAATGAACCGGTCAAAAGGGACGAAATAATGATAATTTATTCCGCTAAATGCTATACATAAATATCGACTTGATTGGACCTTAGTTGTTTTCATGAAATATATAAATGAAATGAGTTATATGTAGCCCATTTATTAATCTCTTTGATCAGTCAGATTTTATATAACAAATTCATTACTTTCTTTTACATGCCTTCTATAAATATATACATTAACTAGATGAGTAAGACTTATTTAACGTGTTCAATTTCATCCAAGTATTCAAAAAGTTCTATTTGAAACAGATAATAATTATCATTGTTACTCATGATGGACAATTTCTAGTAATCATATGTTCTTATGATCTATTTTTTTTAAACTTCTTCTGAAGTTGGTGTTTAAGCTTGAAATTTGATTTAAATGTCTTTCCACATTTATTTTGGAGAAAAAAACTTATATTTTTTAATATAGAAATAAGGTGTGTGTTATTAGTTAAAAACTTGATACCTGATAAATAGGGGTGCATTATTCTAAATTACCATAATCGTGTTTAATCGGGTTGACCCGATTCTAACATATTGAATTCGATTACCGAATGAAAATAGTTAATCGGTTTCGTTTTTATTTAATATTCAGGTTGGGTTTCTCGGGTTCTCCCTTAATCGGGTTGGGTTGATTTGATTCATGTTCGGTTAAAAAAAACACCCCTGGTATGTATACCATCTAACAAATAATTTTTTTTTTCATGTCACGTATCGCCTCCATACCCATTCTCATCATTTTTTTCCTGACTCTCTCTTATTAAATAACATCTATCTTTTAATAATAATATATTTTTAAAGCAAATATAAATTATACCAATAAAAAACACATTTATTTTAATTTATCCCTTATTATTAAAGAAACTTTGAAATCTAATTATGTAATTTTTATTTTCAATCAAACTGTAAATGAAAGTCAAATTACATTAAATATTAATTAATGTATTTTTAAAACCAAATTATACACTAATTTTTATATATTTTGAATTTTGTTTTCTATCCTTAATATATGTAATATATTTTTACACCTATAAAATTTATACATATACATACTTACGAATTTTGTCAATTTAGCTAATATATTTAATACACAAATTTAATCATTTAACACCATAAGAATAAAAATTAAAAGTAAAACATACTCATAAAAAAAAAGAAACTATTATGATACCAAATAATTACAAAAGTATATTCCCAAAACACCCTTGCAAAATGCAACAAAACAAACACCACCATATCCACGTTTTGTCCTACCATCTATTATTGGTGCTTACTTTTATCCGTAGATCCCCCTTTTACCGCACACAAAGACTTGTGTGAAACTGTGAATTGTGTGAAATTGATCCCACCACCGCCCCAGCCCCAGCCCCAGCCCCAGCCCCAAATGGGTCATATCATACTCCTCGTCAATCTTTACTTCTCTCTCATCCGCCCCATTTCCCCTCTCTTCAACCCTCTTCCTCAAATCGCAATTTTATATTCACCCAACAAACAAACCGGATAATCTTTAAATAATTCACAGCTCAAATTGTTTGAATTTAAAAGGGGTTGAGAAAGATTGTGTTTTTGTTGATGGCGGCGAGTGCAACTACAAACCCTTCTGCGAATAACAACAACAACGACTCAACCAGCAACGGAAATGGCACCACCACCAACGGCGCCGCGCCGGAGAATTCGGGTGTGGGTCCTACTCAGTCTGCGTTGAGGCATAACCCCGGTCTTTCGGTTGAATGGGCTCCGGATGAACAGTCCCTGTTGGAAGAGCTGCTCACCAAGTATGTTGTTGGATTTGTGTTTTAGGGTTTGTTTCTGATTTGGGAATTGTGTTTTAGGGTTTGTTTCTGATTGGGGAATTGTGTTTTAGGGTTTGTTTCTGATTTGGGAATTGTGTTGGATCTTGAAAGGTGTGATTTTGTAGAGACTTTTGATTTGGGTGGGTTGCTTATGAACTTATGATTGAAAATCTTGATGGTATTTGTAGGGTTTTGGGATTTGCTTGATTTGATTATGTTGCTGAATGTGGAAACTGCCATATTTTTGTGTCACTTGCTAGTTGAATTTTGTTCTGAATGTAGTAAATTTCTAGGTGGACAAAAGTACAGATGAATTAGTTTTTTGTTTCTTTATGTTAAAATTAAGGTTTTTTTTTTCAAATTGGATTGTTTGATGTTATGTAATAGAATGTGTTGTTTTTGCTGAATGTAAAAATTAAAAAAATGTGGTTTTTGCTGAATGTAAAAATTAAAAAAATTGTGGTTTTTGACAAAATTAGAACACTTTAAGCAACATTTTTTTTACTTTCAAGTGTAAATAGATGGGAAAGAAAAAGATAGAAATTGTGTTTTTGGGTTAGAAAGGCCGATTTGATTGGAGTCAAATATTCAATCTTTTTTTTGGGTGTCTAGTGCAATTTATTGAATCTTTTTACAAAATTTTGTTAACTGGTTTTGGTTTTTTTTGGAAATGTAAACATAAATGCTTTGGACATCAAATATATAGAAAGAGCACATTATTAGATGTATGATTACCTCTCATTGTTGTGCTTGAGCTTATGGTTCTTATGATCCCTTTATTTTCTTATCACCAACATTTGTTTTACTTGAAAGAACATCACAAATTTTATTAATTTGGTGATTTTATTTATTATTTTTTTAATGAAATGCAGATATGCTTCAGATAGTAGTGTATTGCGTTATGCAAAGATTGCAAAGAAGTTACAAGACAAGACAGTCCGGGATGTGGCACTTCGTTGTAGATGGATGACGGTATGATATATTTTATTCTTGAGTATTTCTTTTTCCATTATATTTTATAATAATATAGATCAAAGTCATGTTCCAAACTAACCTTAAGTTATTTTCATTGTCATTTAATAAACCAACTTACAGACATTATAACACTTGACAACTTTGTGTTCTTGCTTAAATGTAAATACATCAAGGTAAGATGGACGTCCAGTACCAAACCAATTTTAAGTAGAGAACTACAAGAACCAAATAATGTATTTGTACTATTTGCTTTAGCTATGATATGTAAAGCGGTTATGTAACCACTTACCCCACTATCTAATGCCCATTATATCTACCAAACACTATGTGCAAATGCACTATGTTGTTCTCATAGTTCTCTACTTACAACTGGTTTTGTATTGAACGCACCCAATCAAGATAAATGGCAAATTTTCACTTTTCATTCTGGCCATAAAATTGAATTCCTTTCACATGTATTTTCCATCCTCCAAGAGATTATTATACTTTATATTATATTGCGCCTCTTTAAGACATTTGGGCATTATTCTTGCTAACTTTATGTTTTGTTCATTATGACAAAATGAATCATTTGTAAGAAACACCATTGCCATATTAAGCTATGTGAAAGTACCGTCAAGACAATTTATAGTTCTCAAAATAGATATAGATACATAACATCATGTCAAGTTATGATTCAGAACACTTTTTTGACCATCTTTTTTTGTCAAAACTAGTTATATTCTGGTTATTATATACTGCTAATTTACACATTTTTCTTCTTTGAATTTTCAGAAAAAGGAAAATGGTAAGAGAAGGAAAGAGGATAACAATTCATCAAGGAAAAACAAAGATAAAAAGGTACAATTTATAGCTTTTCAATTTTGTTTTGCCAAAATAGGTAAAAGGGTAGAAGCAAACAGAATTCTTTTTGCATGATTTATATACTTATATAATGTTAAAGCATGAAGTGCCTTTTGAAGGCTAAGTGTTTTTTTTTCTTTTTTTCCTTCAGGAAAAAGTAACCGAGCATTTGGCAAAGTCATCTTCTCATACTACAAACCGTGCCAACGGCCCACCATATGCTCAATCAGCAGTCTCTATGGACAGTGATGACGGGATCTCTTACAAAGGTTGGTGCATTGCTTGGTGATACTTTTTTCATTGTTATGATATATTATTATGCAACTAATATTATTTTTCAGTTAAAGCATATTATGATTAGGAAAACCATGATATATTTCTAGTAATTTAATTTATGTGAAATAGTATTTTTGAAATTAAACAAGTAATAGGTACACACTGCTCACTATACCAATATGTTTGCTTTTGTCAATAATATCAATGCATTATTTGTTTAATTCTCATGAGATATTAAACAACTTATAAATGGTGTGTGTTTCTTGATGCATATGAGTTCTTTTTCCCACTGAAGTTGTTTGTTTGACATATGCAGCAATTGGTGGTACAGCAGGGCAGCTTCTTGAGCAGAATGCTCAGGCGTTCGATCAAATTTCTGAAAATTTTGCTGCTTTTAAGGTAAATATATGCAGTGTAGTTGAATTAGCACCATCAAGTTCATGGTCGGTTGGATTTCTTCCACTTGGAAATTTGATAATATTAATATAATTTTCAAGAGAAAAAATAGTAATTGGTCACTACTTCAAACATACAAGTGGAGCTAAGTACCATCTATGTAGGCAATTTAACATTTTTTGTAGGTTGGCCCTGATCGGAGGAGTGATAGTGGGTCCCATTTCCGATAAAATAAGATAGCCCCTTATATTGAGATGGAGTAGATTTGGTCAACAGGTTGGGAGTAGAGATGGCAATTTTGACCTTGGTTTTAAAATGCGCGCATAATGCGTGACATGCATGATGTGGTGATGAGATCACATCGCTGCATTTGATGTGATGTGATATGAAGCATGATGCGGTCTAATGCAACGTATTATGCAGTTAGACTAGTAACAAACAAACATACCCAGCAAATTAGACCGGCATTTGAACAAATTAGACCATTAATATTGAATTTTGATCGTCAATTGAACAAATTTGACCATTGATTTTGACCAATTTACTTATTAATGGGTCAATTGGGTGAAATAAAAAAAATAGCTAAAAACAAGTGGGTTTAACAGGTTGGAAGTTCAATGCATAGAATATCCTAAATTGTTTTATTGAATATATATATATTTTTTTGAACGGCAACACCTAGATATTACAGGATAATTGGGTTTCCCTAGGGCAACACCTAGAACATCTAGGGCAGCCCACCACAGGAGAAACCCCCTAACCTGGACACATACCATTTTTTTTGCTGTGGCCAGGATTCGAACCCAAAACCTCCACTATGGGAAGTCTTGGGGCTGCATTGCACCAGATGGCCAACGGTGAATATATTAAATAATACTGCAATTTTATAACTAATTGTTTATAGAAGTAAAAAGCTGGACAACAAGCATTTAGGATATACCCCAGCGGATCTGTTTTGACCCATACAAAAAAGAACCCGTTTTTACTCGACCAGCCCATTTTGCCTTCTTTAGGCGGGTGTTTGGTAAAATGTCTATTTTACCCCTGTATGATGCTCTCTTCTCTTTTGTGGCAGGTGCATGAGAACATCAATCTCTTCTGCCAGGCCCAAAATAATATTGTAACCATCTTGAATGAGTATGTCATCTTTCTTGCACCGCGTTTCACATCAACTTGCAATTATTAATCAAATTCCTTAAATCTATCCTCTTTTTCTTGCGTTTTTCAATCAAGTTAACATTTTTAATGGCTTGATTTGTGTAACATTTATAATTTTATATAATTTGGTTGCGAATTGCAGCTTAAATGACATGCCGGAGATAATGAAGCAGATGCCACCACTTCCTGTAAAACTTAATGAAGAACTCACCAACTCCATGCTTCCCCATTCATCTTTGCAGAAAAAAGCTTGAATCTTTCTTGGGTTCTTACTTCAAATCTGGAGATGATGATCCAGTTACTTGTCGAAATGTCGTTTAGACGGGTTACTTGTGTTTTTTATGGTAGATGTTTGTGAATACATGTAGTTGTGTCAAAAGAAAGATTCTGTAAATTAGGGTAGGATTGAATCAAGTTGATTCAAAGTTTGTTCCCTCTGTAGAAGGCAATTTACAGTCATGTTTGAGGATAGTAATAAGACAGTTTATAAAAATAAATTACCAAAACAAAATGTAAAATCGTTATATGCATTCTTGATTTTAATCTCTAAGCCCTATAATGCATGAAAAACACTTACCTTTGAGTTTGGATGATTCCAGTTGCGCTTCGACTCTATTAACTTGATTATCTAAACATTTACACCTTGTTTAGTAATCTAATGATCCTAATTCATTCACCAGTCGATATTTAAACACACACCGACTTAATAGTCTACGCCCTTACTTAATTTGCTTAATTCAACTATAACCAAACTCCCAAACCCTTATTCACTAATACAATTCACCATTCAACCCGACTCCCTGTTTGACCCGTTAAGGTTTTATCCAACTTTCACCCAAAAACCCCAAATTCTTGATCAACCAATTTGATTAAGGGTTTCAATAGGTTTTGTGCCTAAGACACTTACAAATCCCTAACACATAATTTAGACACTCGCAAATCAAAACCCTCCCAAATTTCACCTCAAGCACACTAATTTTTAGACATCAAATTGGATGTTTAAATGGTGTTATATACCATCCTTAACCTTTAATCAAGTTAGGTTTCACTTGTATCAAGTTATTAACCCTTTAAACCACCCAACTCAGTCCCAAAACTTGATTTACCCAAAACCCACCAAGAACACCAACATTCTTGTTTTAATTGAAAGACTAAGCATAGTGGATTATATGATCGTGCCGATTTTACCCATTGTTAACTGTAAGGGGTTAGATGATGGGTCCGATATTGCAAGGATTGTGCCTAAGGTTAATATGGAATTAATATAAGATATGTCTATGTATAATTAAACACTGTTATCGCATATTCAGTCTTACAACTAAGTAACCAAACTCGAAACAAAAAATGATTAATTCTTTCTCATCTTTGCATCATGATCTTGTTACCTTGTGTGTCTCTTGCTTCTTAATTTGATTTGCAACTTACTTTAGCTTTAGTGCAATTTCATAATCAAATCGAAATCATTAAATTAACTTTAAAATCAAACAAAACGTGTTATATCAACCACATGCTCCTTGATATGATACTTTAGTTACAACGGATATCAAGGAATTTAGGTTAATAGGTTTTTGCATAAGTAGACGACAATCATCGGTTATGTCTCCAGATCTTCATGGGTGGTTACTAAGATCAAGTAATCGATGTCCATGATGATTGTGGCAAAGAGAAACGATGGTCCATGGTGACATATTCGACGAGTGCGTACTCAGGGTCAGGGTTTTATGTCAATTTTAAAAATCTATAAAATAAATATTTTACAAACAACTTAATTAATAACCATTTTGTAAACCAAAATATTATAAACATCAAAACTAGGTTTAATGCCATGACACACCCTCACACTGGTGACACTCTAAAAATAAGAAAAGGTTAAAAGGGATGCTTCTTCAAGGCGTCATACCACCGATTAACAACAAACCGAAAATCAGGTAGAAGTTACACATGGCAGATAGCTTTCAGTTTCACCGACTTCAAACTCCGACCGTATCTCCCTCTCTTAATTTTCTACACTGAACAAGTGAAGAACGTATGGCGGAGGTTCTGATGATGGACGTTAGTTCGCCGGTGCGGTCGCCGGAGGAAGAACGGCTGGTGATGAGAGACATTGCCATGGCCGATGGCGAAGCTCAATCGAAGGAAGGAGATACATTTTGTTTGATCACTCAAAGGTAGTGATAGTAATGATCATAATACATATTATATTTGTATCTACTGCTTAATTTTCCCGCTCTAAACTTAGTTTAATGAAATTGTTTGAATATCAGTAGATTAGAATGTGTGTTGGCAATGAAGTTTTAATTGGGGAGAAGGAACAATGTAATTACTGTAGGTTGCAATTTTGATTCTTATGGTAGGGAAGGAGTAGTGTATGTATAGACTTTTGAGATGATGATTGAATTTGCAGATCCTTTTTCTTTTGAATTTCTAGGTTTTGGAAGATTAGTGTCTTAACAGCTACTTCAATTTGGGAATTTGATGCTCCTGTAGTTTAGGTCATATTTACTCTGTGTTATATGGGGTTAATTAGATGAATTTGCTATTTTGTGGTAGTTGCTTTTGGTCCTTCAAATCAATTGGGAATTTGATAGTTACTGAAGCTAAGCCCTCCCGGTTCCTGAATCAGCAGCCAAAAGCAACTTGACCACCGTTTTTTTTTACTTTTCACGCCTGCCCTTCACCGACCTAAAACACCAGCCGACAGCGGCTTCTTCCTCCTCTCGAAAGCTGACCCTCAAAACCGCTCTGATACCAATTGTTGGACAATTGGCTCAAAGAACACACTGTTTTATTATAAATTCAAGAAGTGAAAGCTGGTACATTTTACAACTTAATCCTACCATCTATTTATAAGGAAAAAGACAACTCCTAATCATAAGAAAGAATCAAAACTGACGGCATGCATTGAACTTGACTGTTATTTGACTGCCTAATTATTACCTTATTAGACCCAAAAATAGATTTCTGGACTGACCTAGATTTCTGAACTGTGACCCATTTGACCAACTTTGACCAGTGAACACTTCTGACCCACAAACATGATTAGAACCATCAGCACATTGGTAGGGATTGCGATGGCTTCAGTCCGTGCATGTGGGATTTGGTTTTGGTGATAGGAATGAGACAGGTAGAGATCTTCTAGACTTTGCGATGGCTCATAACCTGGGTATTGTAAACTCGTTTTTTAAAAAGAGGGAGTCACACATGATCACTTTTAGCAGCAGGCGACGTAACACGCAGGTCAACTACATCTTGATGAGGCAAGGAGATTGACGATGGTGGAAGGACTACAAGGTTATACCAGGAGAGACAGTTGTGGCTCAACACCGATTGTTGGTGGCAGATATAGGGATGAAAAGTAAGTTAACTAAGGGGTAGAATGATAGTAGGCTGATGATTTGATGGGAAATTTAAAGGATGAGAAGATCTCACTGTTCAGAGGTAAGGTCTTCTCACCGATAGCGGTGCGACCTGATGGGGAACCAAACCGCATGTGGGATGCTATGGCAACCACTATTACTCAAGTAGTGAAAGAGACTCAAGGGGTCACGACAAGAAAGACATGCGGGCATAAGGAATCATGGTGAGGTTGTGCAAGACAAAAGGGTTAAGCAAGGAAGTTTTAGGGAGCTTGTGAGATGCACGGACGTGGAAGAGCGAGTGTGTTTGAGGGAGAGATACAAAAAGGCCGGGAAGGAAGCGAAGAAGACAGTGTCAGAGGCAAATGCTACAACATATTAATGGATGTATGAACGATTAGAAACTAAGGAGGGGGAACATGATATGTTCAAGATTGCCAAAGCTAGGGATCGTATGAGGCAGGATCTAGGAGTTGTGAAGTTTATAAAGTGTGAGGATGGACGAGTTTTAGTCAGGGAGCTAGACATCAAGGCCAGATGGCAAACCTACTTCGACAATCTCTTCAACAGAGGGAGGGCTTACCAGGTAGAAAACGACAACACCATTATGCAACTACGACAACAGAATAATTGCTACTGTCGTAGTATCACAGTGGAAGAGGTGAGGACATCAATTAGAAAGATAGGAAGGGCTAAGGTAGTTGGTCCAGATAACATACCCATTGAGGTGTGGAGTGTCTGGGCGAAGAAGGTGTTCAATGGTTAACTGCTCTGTTCAATATTATCTTTAAAACCGGTAAGATGCCTGCTCAATGGAGGGTAGTGTCATAGTTCCTCTCTATAAGAACAAAGGAGACGCCCAATGTTGTGGAAACTATAGGGGAATTATTGTATTAAGCTGCTAAGTCATACTATGAATTTATGGGAAAGAGTGATTGAGACTAGAATTAGACGGGAAACTCAGGTTACGGTGAACCAGTTTGGTTTCATGGCAGGGCGATCCACTATGAAGGCGATACACATACTACAAAGAGTGATGGAAAAGTATAGAGAGAAGAAGCAAGATCTGCATATGGTGTTCATTGACCTCGAAAAGTCGTACGACAGTGTGCTTCTTCGACTCTTATGGGAGAGTCTTGAGGGCAGAGGAGTCCCCGGGAAATATATAGAGTTGATTAAGGATATGTACTATTGGTCTGAAACAAGCGTTCATGTGCATGTGGGGGATACTGACCTCTTCCCTTTGGAGGTAGAGGCTCATTAGGGATCTGCATTAAGCCCGTTTCTTTTTGCAGTAGTCGTGAACGATTTGTCAGAGTTGATCAAAGAGGTTGTCCCGTGGTGCATGCTTTTTGCTGACAATATAGTGTTATTCACGGAGAATAAAACAAAGTCTGAATGGGAGGCTAGAGGAGTGGTGAGCAACTTTCGAAAGCAAATGTTTACGGATTAGTCACTCTAAGACTGAGTATCTCTATTGTGACTTTAGTGGGGTAAGTGAAGTTGAGGACGTCCAGATCACCATCAAATACCAAGTGCTCCCGCAGGTTACCAAGTTTAAGTGTTTAGGATCGTTTGTACGAGATATGGGGGCATAGATAGCGACGTTGCCCACTGCGTTTAAGCAGACTAGCGTCGGTGGAGAGAAGCCACATGAGTATTGTGCGACAGGAGTTTCCCAACCAAACTAAAAGGAAAATTTTATAGGGTTGCAGTTAGACTAACTTTGTTATACGAAACAAATTGTTGGGCTAACAAGAAGACACAACCGCGTAAGCTAGAGGTAGCATAAATGAGGATGTTGAGGTGGATGTGTGGACACACAAGGATGGACGGGATAAGAAATGAGGTTCTTCGGGAAAGATTAGGGGTGACTAGCAGATAAGTTAAGGGAGGGAAGATTGAGATGGTTTGGGCACGTGAAGAGGAAACATATGACGTCGCCGGTTAGATTAGTGGAAACCCTCACTATAGAGGGAAGGAGGGGTAGCGGCAGACCCAAATTGACTTGGGATGAGCATATTAGGCAGGATTTGTTAAGGACTTTTAGGGGAAGCGGCAAACCCAAATTGACTTGCATCTCTCCGAGGACATGGTCGAGGATAGGACTTCATGGAGGCGTAGGATTAAGGTTAAGGACTTTTAGGGGGAGGGTACATATTTGCTAGTGGTGGGATTTTGCTAGGTATGGTGCTTGTTGTAGGGGAGGGTACAACTTTGTCTAACCTTTGCCTATAGGTTCTATCTTGTCTGGTGGGGGGGTCTATGCATGCCATCTTCTTGGTTTCGTGTATCTATGATGTTACCTGTACTATGTGCTCCTTTGTCACCATTTACATGTTTTCACTATTCTCGTAGCTTATTCATACTTTTTTATTAGAACTTTTGTTGTTCCTTTTACTATGTGCAAATCTCTATGGTTCTAATATTCTTTGCAGGTTTGGATAGAGTTTTTGGAGCTGGGGGTCTCCCTAGAAGCAGCCTCTCTATCCTTCGGGATAGAGGTATGGTTTGCCTACATCCTACCCTCCCTAGGCCCTACCATTAGCTTGCTAGTGGTGGGATTTTTTACTTGGTATGATTGTTGTTGTTGTTTTTTGATATTTTAATTATGAAATAATTGAATTTGTTGGGTGGAGCTTGGGAGCATATATAACAATCCTATGTGAAGTAAAATTCATTCTCTCAAAACAAAAAACACACTCACGTTCATATTCATAGATAGCTAAAGCTATTGGAGGCTTACAAGCTAAAGTTATCTCTTTGCCTAAGTGTCATAATTACGAAGTATATGCAATGTTAATTTAGTTTATAATAGGAAATCTGAGTCATTTTAGAACACTTTCCCCCTTATTTTGTTATGTTCAAGGTGACATTGCACCACCTTATATCCATAGTAATTATTAATCATGAGTTTGTTATGAGCCTTTGGTAGCAGGCTACGAATAACTTCCCACCTTGGTTTTAGTTGTTGGGAAGTTTATGGGCTAGTTTCAAGCTATGTTTAGCACACTCTTTCCCTCATTTAGTATTTTAGTTAATATCAAGGTAACCTTGCACTCTAATCTGATGAATTAGTAATGAACTCATTATGAGGCATCAGTAGTACGTTACCTATCAATCATGCCCATGGTTTTTGTTGTTTGGAGTTTATTTGAGTTAGTTTCTTGCTTTGGGTTTGGGCCATTACAAAAGGTATATGAGCTTAGGTTTGATAATGTAGATCGCCTCTTAGCTTGTTCTATTTAAATATATGCGGTATGCAATGGGCTTGGGGCACTAGAAGGTAAGAGTATCTTATAATTTTTAATAGACAAACACATTTACTAATATGGCTCAAAAGCAAATGCGGGCTTTTTTAGAGAGTAATTAATTAGTGTTTACTGGGGATATAATTATGCAAAATCGTCCCACCGCTTCAGCGTTTTTACTAAGCTTTACACCCTTTTGAGAGAGATCCTCAACATAGGCTAAAAAATCTTTGTGGAATTTAGGCATGTCAGGGAGTGAAGGCATGAGAGAGATTTTAACAGAAAATGATGGTGTGACTGGGCTGTCACTGGAGCAAGAAAGAGAAGTGATTTTAGGCATTACTGAAGATGACGAACCGCAAGCCAAAGAAGGGGATACTTTTTATTTAATTTCTTTTAGGTAATCGAAGTACTTATATATCTATAGTGAATTGCTTGTCTTTTGTTACCTGCATAGATCTTTTGAGATATGAATTGAATTTGTTGATCCTTTTTCATCAGTTTTAAAAATTAGGGTTTTTAGTTTAGATCTAGTGGATTCGGTATCTTGACTATACACACTTCTTTTAGATGCTGGTGAGTTTCTTGATCTTTATCTGTTTGATTGTAGAGATTCTAAAAAGTTGGGGTTTTGGTATTCATTAGAATATGAGATGTTTTTGTTCCATAATCCAAGTACAATCAGGGTTTCATTAGATGAATTCCAAAATTTGTAGTTGTTGGTGTTGAATCGAAGAAGTGAAAAGTGGATAGTTTTTTCAAGCGTGGATGTTATCTTTTTCATTACATTTCAATCATCAATGTATGCATTTGGATGTGGTTATGAGTTTCTATGGTATAAAATCTAATATTACGTAGATCTATGAGATTGTATGTATCCACATTCAATGTTAACTCTTAAGATGGCAACTTAGTGGAATTGGGGACCATAGATATTTTATAGACATTGTTAAAGCGAAATTAAAATTTGGAAAGAGGGAATTATGTATGTTGAGAAGTTCTATGGTATAGGTAATATGAAAGGAGGTACTAATAAATTATTTATTTAGTTATTGTTCAATCAAGATGAGAACTAGGAAGAGTTTGGCTATAAATGGAACTTGAATCTAGGCTTCAAAGTGGTTGGGAGAAGATTTTAAGTCTTTATTGGTTACTAAAATAAGGGTGTGTTTAGACTGAGGGTTTGGGAATGGGGATAGGAACGATATGATTATATGAAGGTGTCTGGTTTGAGGGTATGGGTTTGAAAATTAGAAATGAAACCTTGAAAGTGGGTTTCATCCAAATCGCTAAGAGATTGGGTATGAAAAACTTATTCCATCATTCCCAGTGGATCCTTCATCTTCTGCTTGACGCCTTGACTTCTCTTTTCCTTTTTGCAATCGATACAAAAACTCAAAACTCCAACCCACAACTAAAAGAAGTTCTAGAATATTCTAAACACCAATCAATTTGGGATTCTATAAACTTGCAGATGATAAAAGGATACATAAGCAGGATTTATGCTATTTAAAATCGTAGTTTCAGCATTTTCTATTGATACATCCAATAGAAGCTTGTAAAGACAAGTTTATGGTCAAAATATGGAAAGAGTCGTGTCCATAAAGCAAACTCATGAAGGGTTTTGTTCATTTCAACGTTAATAGGAAAACCTTTATAAGTCATAGAGCTAGGGTTTTTATCCTATCGTTGTAGGTACTGGAAGTGATAGTAAATTAAATGAAAAAACTAGGTTTTTAATTGAGAGAAAAAGTGTGCAGTGACAAAGTATGGAACTTTTAGTCCAAATAGGAGGCAGTTAATGGCTTGAACTTTCCAATTGAATGGCATTAACAAGGTTAATACCAGAATAACTTTCAAGGAGTTTGAGATTAACAACCATCCTAGGAGATTGATTAGGAATGGTGAACTGGAGGAAGGGAATACGGCTACTTACTATGAAGTTCATATCCGTTCCCAATCCAACACATAAACCAAACATCTCTTTCCAAGTAATCATACCCATTTCTGTTCCACCCTGATGTCAAAACCATACCCATACTGATCCCTATCTGCAAATCAACGCCACCTAAAAGTGTAATGTTATCCATTGCATTAAGGTATAGGCTGGGTTTAGAGCATTATACATTAAGGTTTAGTGGTGCCATAACATCTGAGTTTTCTTTGCTTTTCTTCTTTGATGAACTAATGTATCTTTTAAGATGTAGAACTTTTTGATCTGAGATAAATCGTATCTTCACTACTGAAATACGATGCTTCTTGTTACTTTAAAAGTACGTCATTCACAGGGTAGATTCGTTGTCTGCGAGTTTGTCTTAAAATCCCAATTCAACTTGGTTTATTTTCCTTGGTTTTATTGTGACTAGCAGTAGTCAATTGTATAGTCTTCTGATTGGCATATGTTTGTTTATATTTTCATTTAAATTTTCAAGTTCTTATCATATTTTTTACTGTTTTCTGACAGATGGTGGCGAACTTGGTCTGCATTTGTTAATCAGAACCCTACAACTAGTAGCAGCTCAAGTATTTTGCAGAGGCCACCAAGCATTGACAATTCTGATTTGATCTGTGAATCGTCGCCTGATAATTCAACTATTGATATTCTTGATACATTAGTTGAGGGCACTGATTACATATTGGTCACGGAAAAAATTTGGAATCAGTTTTATGAATGGTGAGTTCGAACCTGCATGATTATTTTCTCTGTAATTGTCATTAATTGTGGCAATATCTACCCAGTTCCTTAGAAACGGGTCGGATTCAGGTTGTTATTATTATCTTAAATTTGTCAAATGAGTGAAATCAAAGGGTTTAGCTGAAAAGGGAACATGTGGAATGGGTTGAAACTTGAAAGTCGCCTATTTTTAATGCATATAACCTCGTGCGATGATTTAGATTATTATTATGCTAATATTGTTTTCTAAAACATAATTAATGCATTTACTATTTTAATGAAGTTTTTTAAATGGGACGAAAAAGTGTGTAGTTCAACCTGACCCGGCCTGTTTTGACTCATACTATAAGTGACATGTTTCACATTTTGACCCGTTACCCAACCCACTCGACCTGTCCCTCGTGCAACCTCTTATCTGTCATTATAATATTTGTTTGTATGGAACAGAAAAGTAGATACTAGATGCTGTGTGACTTTTTAAGGATTACTAGAGCTGTATTAACATGGGATTCTTGTCATTTATGTAAATCCAAATGGTACTCTAATTTATCCAATTTGAGAAGAATTCGGAATATGCTTTAAACTTATTTTCTTCAAAATGAAATCTTTAAATGGAGCATTTAGAAATACCAACGTCAAGGGGAATTGTGTCATTAGTCAAGAGGTAGCAATAATTGGATTTTATAAAAATAAGTTGTCCTCAACACATACTATTTTAACTTTTCACCATTAGTGTTATTCAAAGATATGGTTCTATGATTTTTGGGGTGCAGGTATGGTGGGGGTCCCACATTGGCTAGGAAAGCTATAATCCGTGGCTCATCACAAACAGAATTAACTGTCGAAGTTTATCCTCTACGCCTTCAATTGCACTTGATGCCAAGGGTTGACCATTCTTACATAAGAATGAGCAGAAGGGTACATCTGTGTTTTTTTATATGATAACGAATTTCTGCATTTTTTTATGATAAAAAATTCGTCTTGTCTCCTTTCGTGAAAAGATTTAGCAATTTTAGTTTTCACAAGATGTTAAATGTTTCTGGACAGGAAACAGTTGGAGAACTACACAGGAAGGCTTGTGAGATCTTTGGTCTTGATTCAGATCAAGTAATGATGTCTTACATTAATCTTTCACCTAGAGTTGGTTAAATGGACAGGTTGGGTAATGGGTCAAATGGGTACATTTTTTACAAGTCAGGTTGACCCAAAAAAATTGTGTTCCAAGTTAAAAAAATGTCAGTAATAAGTAATTTATGATTATCGCAACAATAATCAATTTATTTATTTTTTGATAAAATTATTTAGCCAGTTTTTCATGAAAAGTACAGTTTTAATGACTTTTGCCCTGTTTGGCTCATTATCTTTTTAGCTATTTTTTTTTTCATTTTACCCATTTGAACCGTTAAAGATGAAACATAACCCGAATCGACCCATTCGGAAGTAAATGGGTCGGAATTATATCTACTTTCACTTTTTGATTATCTTTCTTAATAACCGTCACCCATATTTTTCATTTTTTCCTTCACTCTGTTAGGCAAACATTTGGGATTACTATGGCCGTCGAAAACATGCTTTGTTGAATGACCTAGATAAAACACTCGATGATGTCAACATACAGACGGATCAGGATGTGAGTTACTTTATCCTGTCTAACTTGAATTCACTGAACAACAATATTTTAGGTTAAAGTTTGTTTCACATTTCCTGTTTCATCACTTGATATGTGTTAATTTGTTACACAACTCATACGATCTTTTAGATTGTAAGCTGGTTAAATTTGTTGGAAATATTTCAAGATTGTAGATGTTATTGAGTAGCCTTTTCATAGACCGATATGCATCAACTTATTTTTATTGCCGTGATGTCGTCTACTTGATAAATCACCCATAAGATATTATATGTGACTGGAATTCCTTACTGCAGTATAAGCATGTTGAATTTCATATCTTGCAAGATGTAACCAAGTCCATGAATGAATTCTCTCTTGTAAATTTGGAGAGTTTAGAAAATAATAATTCTTTGCTTATTAAAATTTTGATTTTTTTGTTGCTTGATTACAACTATAACATATACACATTGTGAATTTTGAAAAGAGTGGGTTAGTTCTTTAACCATTTTACTTGTAGTGTTGTTGCAAGCTAATCATTGAACTTGCTGAAGTGTAAAAGAAAACACTAAAATACTCCAGAATTAGCAGAAGTAGCAATTTTAATGTTATTTTCTTTTTCTCTTTGCGAGTATGATTATCAATTTGTGATGCTTGCTTTGATGGTTATTATTTTTGTGATCATGGTGAATACAGATTCTGGTGGAAGTCATTGATCATAGTGGCAGCAACACAACTGCTGTTCAAGTTAACGGTTCTTTGGGGAACGGTCCATTCACAGTTCTAGAACCTTCTAGAATGAATCATTCAATTACAAGATGTTCCTCTACAAACAACGGTTTTTCTAGAAGCTACAATTCAGAGATTTCACAATTTCAGAACGTGACTCTTGCAACAGAAAAGGGACCCACATCTGTTGGTGTTAGTACTAGGGGTTCTTGCATTGGTCAAATTGGATTGCTGAATTTTGGGAACACATGTTTCATGAACAGTGCAATTCAATGCCTTGTTCATACACCCGAGTTTGCTAGATTTTTCAATGGAGATTTCCATCAAGAAATTAACTGGCAAAATCCTCTAGGCATGGAGGTAATATTGGAATATAGTTTATTAGAATTTATCAGTATTGAGCCTACGGGCCCATTAGGTTAATTAGGGTTTCCTGTGATGTCTATATATTGTAAGGTAAATAATAATAATAATTCAGTATTTTACCATTTTACATGGTATCAGAGCCTTAGGGTTCGGTTACCGTCATCCCTGCGCAACACACAAAAAATAAAAACCCTAGCCGTCGCCACCAAGTTCAAACCCTAGACAGGGCGGCGTGTCGCCGCTGCCGCCCTGTCCCACCTCCGTTTTCTGTTTCGTTTGTTTTCTATTTTCTAATTTCCGTGTAATAAAACTTCGTTATCGGTTGAAGACTCAAACCTAATATCCAAATTCCAACCGTTAGTTAGTTGAGGTGCTAGCCCTCTTGCTTATCTTTGAATTCAATCTCGTACATGGTATCTTTGTTCAATCCTTCCACAACTTTCAAAGTAACTATGGCGGCTGCGAAGAGGTGTTAGGCTGCTTGCTTTCCTTTCATTCCAGCCATCCCTCTTTGCCATCCAAAACAAAATAAAAACCCAAACTCCTTGCTCTCGATTCCTTTCCCGTGTTTGCTTGCTTCCTCTCATATTTTCACCTGTCTTCGATCGTGACCTAATTCTCCAGCTTGCTTGCTTAATTTTTTTTCAAACGACTTTTTACTCATCACCATCATTCTCTTTGTTCGTTCCTCGATTACAACTCATAAATTGCAGCGGTCACTTCTTTTTTTTATCGGTGTTTTAGCCGCACCAAGGACCACAATCCACGGCCACCGATCTCAAACTATGGTTTGATTAGATTAGTTTTTTTCTTTTTAGATCTTCGAATCTCATCTTTTGATCTACGGATCCAAGAGACCGCCGCTTGCTAGCCTCGACTCACCGTCACACGACTACGGTCGGTCGTCGGTTGTTGACTTACCTATTTCCAGGAACCAAAGAACTACAGCCACATAATCCCAACAAAATAGGTGATATTTTTAGAAGATCAATGGCTTGACAAGCCGGCCGTGTCAAATTCAGCCCCACATTCACCTACTTTTGAAGACCAGGACTACAGTCTATTGCTATGCAAAAAAAAAAAAAATTTAAGACTGTGGATGGCACAATCAAGCAAACTATGGATAGCACAATCAAACACAATATGGATTTGTTTGGCAAAAGTTTGGATTTACCCGATCGAAGCATGTTTATCATATTATTATTAGTTTTTATGTTTTTTTTTCTTGTTGTCCAGTCTTAGCTTCCGGTTTCTTTCCGCTCTGACTGCGGGAGAGTATTGGAATATAGTTTATTAGAATTTATCAGTATTGAGCCTACGGGCCCATTAGGTTAATTAGGGTTTCCTATGATGTCTATATATTGTAAGGTAAATAATAATAATAATTCAGTATTTTACCATTTTACAGGTAACTCTCAAACATAACCTGAAAAAGTTTGTACAAACGATTTTATGTTAACAAAGAAAAATGACATGTAGGGAGAGCTGGCTATGGCATTTGGTGAATTGCTTAGGAGGTTGTGGGCCCCAGGACGCACTGCATTTGCTCCACGGGCATTCAAAGCAAAACTAGCCCGTTTTGCACCACAATTTGGTGGACACAATCAACATGATTCTCAGGTTTGTCGTGGGACACTGAGCTTTCAGGAATTTGAGCTTGATACATTCGATGAAATTATGAAATGATTTTTTTGGGAGTTAGGAACTTCTTGCATTTTTGCTGGATGGACTTCATGAAGATCTGAACCGTGTGAAAAACAAACCATATATCAAGTCTAGAGACACGGATGGCCGTCCTGATGAACAAGTTGCTGATGAATACTGGGCTAACCACATATCTCGAAATGATTCAATAATTGTCGATGTCTGCCAAGTGAGTATGATTTTTACTTTATTTTTCAAAACTGTTAGTATTTAATGTTAATTTTCTGGAAGATGTGGCAAGATGGGCAGGTTGGGTAACATGACAAAACTGGCTGGGTCAGGTTGACCCAAAACACTTGTCCAAAAATTTTAAACTACTTTATAAACATTTAGACATTTAGTTTGTCAAATATGATGAATGATAAGGATTAGCTAACAACTAATAGAGAATGATGAAGAAGATTAAGATGAACAGATGGATGATTGTTATTGCAGTGGAATGAAGAAACCAAAAGGGAAAATACAGGGATAACAAGATGATCCAGGGTTGTGCCCTCTCTCACTACAATCGTAGGAGCCTAACAATTCTAACAAACTCTCACATGCCTCACTATGCCTTATTTTCTCCTACTTATACTACTCCCCATATTACATTTTAGCCCCTTGAGACTACCTATAGCTCATTCCCATCAATACTCCCTCCTTCAAAACAGTCTTGTGCTCAAGTCTGTGATCGACTGCGTCTTGTGGCCGACCCTGCCCGTGCACCACCCACGACTGATGAGATCCAACAATTAACTCAATAACAAGACTTACAATCTTGTACCACCAACGAATACCCGGTAATTTTGTAGGAAAGCAAATTCCAGCAGAGGCAAACGTGCCATAAGACAGAACCTGGTCAACATGAATGGTCCAAAGATGAGAATTCCACATGATGAAGAACTCGTCAGAATAGCTATCGGAATCTCCTTGTGGATCCGAAGGAACGAAGCCAACATAGATGATTGTAGACGGATTGTGAAGAGTGACAGTTGGACCAAAGAGCAAAGGTACTGTACCGCCTTTCCAACCAAGGCGTTTATCGCCAATTTTGAACATAGACACCACTGATGCATCGGAACCCCTGAGTCGACCAGCAGCAGATTGGATGAGTACGCCCGTAATTGAAGTTGAATTCCATTGCAACCCGAAATCAATAGAGGGAAACGTAGCTGGAGGTACTGGGATCCGAACGGCATCCCTAGAGCCGGTCTTCCCCTCCAATAGTGATGCACCAGCCCTAGAAGAGCCAAGTCGGCCTGGAAGAGGACGCACACATAACAGGCCCAAAGCTGGAGAGTTCCGGCCCACAATACGTTCATGTTCCTCACTGTGGCCCACCACTATGCTGGAGCCCAGCATCCCGTGTAAGTCGACCAACATGACTTCCTTAGCGCTATGCGACATCAAACGGCCATGGCTAAGTGAGGGTTCTGCAGATCTGGAAATTGAATCCTGCAATTGAACTGAAGAGCGATCTGGAAAAAGCGTCGGGAAACCTGAACACGAAGATTCAACCTCGCCGAAAATCCCGATTCCGACGAACCGACAACGTTCGTCGTCTCCTGATGTTTCATCCAAGCGAGAACCATCTTTCGAAATTCCCTGGATTCCGCTCGATCCGCCTCAAATGCTTTCAAAGTCGATTTGATTTCAGCAACATCACGTTGAAGCTGTTGAATCTGCCCTTCCTGAACATCGATCCGAGCAAATGAACGTGTTTCCATGAAAATTGAAAGAGAAAATGGCAGGTCGGACCAATGATAAGGATTAGCTAACAATTAATAGAGAATGATGAAGAAGATTAAGAAGAACATATGGATGATTGTTATTGCAGTGGAATGAAGAAACCAAAAGGGAAAATACGGGGATAACAAGATGATCCAGGGCTGTGCCCTCTCTCACTACAATAGTAGGAGCCTAACAATTCTAACAAACTCTCATATGCCTCACTATGCCTTATTCTCTCCTACTTATACAACCCCCCATATTACATTTTAGCCCCTTGAGACTACCTATAGCTCATTCCCATCAATGAACAATTGTATTATTTGAAAAAATTCAACTTTTTATACTAAAATGATTTCGGTGGTTTTATGCATTAAAAATACACCTTTAGTGACTTTCAACCAGTCTGACCTTCCCTTTTACGCTAATGTTTTTATGTTTCCTATTTGAGGTAAATCAACAAGAAATAAACTCTGTTACCTCAAGTTTTCAATAATACACGATTTTGTTTAATAAATTGATGTGGGAGGGTTTATGCATTAAATATACACTGTCTTGAGTTACTTTTTACCTGCAACCTTTTACTCTAATGTTTTTTTAACCTGTTTGAGCCTGATAGAGATGCAAAAAATAACCCGAATTAACCCATTCATAACTAAATGAGTTGAAATTGCCACCTCTAGTGCTTAGTTATTACCTTATATCTGCACAACATTTAATAAAACCACGTTCCTTCTCTTTTCCATTTGACAGGGGCAATACAAATCGACTCTAATTTGTCCTGTATGTGATAAAATCTCAGTTACATTTGACCCTTTCATGTATCTCTCCTTGCCACTTCAATCAGCCACACCTCGTATAATGACAGTGACAGTTTTTAGCTGTGACGGCAGTTTGGTTCCTGCTACTTGCACAGTAACTGTACCAAAATTAGGTCGTTCCAGAGACTTGATACAAGCACTTAGCAATGTGTGCTCGTTAAAACAAAATGAGAAAATTCTGCTTGCTGAGGTGAATAATATTTTAAATTATTTTTTGTTATTGATTGTGAGAACATGTGCATGATATAGGTGGCAAAATGGGCGGACAGGGTAGTGGGTTAGAACGGACCAGGTTGGTTTGTACCGACCAGAGAACATTTTTTTCTTTTCTTTTTGAATTTTATAAATAAACACTGCTTTTTTATAAACAAACAAACATACCTAGTAAATCCCATAGCCATGCTATTGATAGCGTACCTAGAGAGGCTGCTCCCATTGAGACCCCCGGCTCCAAAAACCTACTGTTTTTTTACAAATAATCAGTACAAAAGCCATATTGTTACATTAACACTTTGAATACCTTTTGGGAGACTTTCGACCCTGTTAACCCCTTAGAGAAAACTTATAACCCAGATTGACCGTTTACATACAAAGGTTCAATTGCCACATCTAGTGCATGATTTTCTGACTATATTAAGTTATGCATTTGTGTTACTCTGAGTAAAAAAACTGTATGTTGCAGATTCAAAATCATGCGATTAATCGGTTCTTTGAAGACGCACACATGTCTTTATCTTCCATCAAGGATGATGCATGCCTTAGTGCTTACAAAATCCCTAAATTAATGACGAACAACAGATATCTTCTGTTGGTCAACCGCCGTGAAGACCCGTAAGTTGATGTTTATTTTTGAATGTTTGGACTAAATAGGCCAACTCACAATAACCAAATCCAACTTTTATTATCATTATAATACTCTAGGGTTGGGTTGGATCTTGATCAAGTTAAAACCAGCCTAGCCCACGTAAGTTGCAGCCTTACTATTAGTCTGTAAATTGGCTTTGTTCTATCATTTTCACTCGTCTTGACCCGAACCTGTTTCAAACCATTACCCAACCACCCACCCATCTCTCCACCTCTACTTTTTTATTACTATTTAATTTGTGTTCTATTCTTTTTTTTTTTTTGTAAAGGCTCCTATATTATTGAAGTTTTCTCAGTATTTCCTTTTGTTATTGTAGTGAAGGAATGTGGAAGCCTCATGGAACACCACTTGTTTTTCCAATCTCTAATGATGCAACGATTACAAGAGGTGATATCCAGTTAATAGCTAACACAATGCTCTCTCCCATGCTAAAACCCGAGAACGCTGCTCCCATTACATCATCGGGCCCGCCTTCTGCCACCAACGGTAGCGAAAAAGAATATTCACCTTGCAAGGAAAACGGTGACTCATTAGTCAAACTTCCGTTAAAGTTGGTCAATGGAAACAATGACCTGATTGATATCTCAATTGGAGAAGAGAAAACTGTTAACTTGTCTTCATCTTCAATGTCGGTGGTGCTTTATATTGATTGGTCTCCAGAACTTCTGAATAAATTTGAGATGCGTTATTTGGAAAACTTGCCAGAAGTTTCTAGAAATGGGCACGCACCAAAGAAAACACGCGTTGAACCTTTGTCTTTGTACACCTGCATAGAAGCGTTTCTACGTGAGGAACCCTTAGTACCTGAAGACATGTGGTTAGCTTTTTCTTTCAAATCTTTTGATTGCTGTTTTCTGATATCGGTCCAACGGGTCAATTGGGTAAAATTTTAAAACTTATCTAAAAGGAAGCTGGTCAGAAGTTTCCCAAAGTGTTTTTAAGTGCTTAAAGCCTTTTAAGTCGCTTAAATGGTAAAATTAGATAGTTATTTTAAGGATATATTTTTGTTTATTTATAACAATTATAAAAAATGGGCAACAGAATTTTGACATTAAAAAGTCACCCGTTTGATCCGTCACCCAACCCGTATGACCGACACATGTTGCTAGTTCTAATAAATGAGCTTACTCAAACTCAAATGCTACCTATGGCCTTCATAACACTTGCAGCATTTCCTTCTTTTGGAAAGATGTTGCAACTGAGAATACCTATTTGTGGGCTATCATATTACAAATAAGTTGATGGTCGTGGTTTGGGTCAGATATTTTGTCATCTATTAAAGGATACATCAGATATTTTGCAAATAGTGAAAAAAAAAAATTAATTACATTATGTGCCAGGTAAATAATTTTCTTTGGGATGGAGTAAGTCTGATTTTCTCCCAGTCCCTCAAAATAAAGAACGAAAAGAAAATCCACCATTGTCGTTCTTTGGAACCTAGTTCAACATTAAAGTAGCAATGTTGACCCATTTACATGTGAATGGGTTAAATAGGGTTTTGTTTTATCTCAAATGGGTCAACTAAAAAATAGCTAAAATGGGAACGGGTCAAACCAAAGTCTTTTTTAATGCATACAACCTCCTAAATCGTTTTATTCAAGGATTTAGATTATTATTATTATACTATTTTTGTTTTTTTGTAATAATAGAAATTGGACAAAAACATGTGTGTGGGTCCACCTAACCAATCTGGCCCATTTTGACCCATACTAAATAATTGACCCCGTTACCGTCCTGATCTACTATCTTGCCAAGTCGTCAGCATTCTTTGTTATCTTAACTATGCTGCTAATATCTTTCGTATTCTTCAGTTTTTGTTTATTTTATTATTGCCTTTTCTCTTTGAAGGTTTTGCCCTCAATGCAAAGAGCGAAGGCAAGCAAGTAAAAAGTTGGATCTTTGGAGGCTTCCTGAGGTGCTTGTGATCCATTTAAAAAGATTCGCGTATAGCAGAACCATGAAAAGTAAACTAGAAACATTGGTCAACTTTCCTATTCATGACTTTGACTTGACCAAATATGTTGCTAACAAAAACAGTAGTCATCCTCAAATATATGAACTCTATGCCTTAGCTAATCACTATGGCAACTTGGGAAGTGGCCACTATACTGCACATGTCAAGGTTTGCTCCTCACTTTCCAGAAATTTACTTATGAATGGGTCGAGTAGGGATATATTATCTCTAACGGGCCCTACAGGCTACCGGTCAAGGAAACGGGTCAAAAGTTTAATACATTCTAAAACATTTTATTCAAAAATATTTGCTATTACTTGGATAATATAATTTTTCTAATCGTTTGGCACACTAATTAATTATGAACGAATTTTGTGTTTTGACAAATAGTGTTTTGGGTCAATCCAGTCTGACCCGTACCCGTTTTGACCCATTACCCAACTCATTTCCACCTCTATCTGGAACACCTGTAGCCTGTAGGGGATAACCTTGGAACAAATGGCCGACTGGAAGGTCACAAACTCGAGTCATAGGGGGTGTCTGGATATCTTAATTAATCAAAATCAGATAATTAAGTGTAATAAAACTCACTTGTAATAGCACTTATTCTGGGTTTAATTTTTTTAATTTTGTTGCATGCAGCTTATTCATGAGAACAAGTGGTACAACTTTGATGATAACCATGTTTCAGCCATTGGTGAAGATGATGTGAGGTCAAATGCTGCTTATGTGTTATTCTACAGGAAGGCGAAAACTGATGATGCTCCGCTAAGCAGTGGAGCTCATTCTTCATCAGCTCAAAACTTTTCCTTTTTCAGATGATATCGGTATGTTCGTATGCTTATTCACAAAAGTTTCTAGTTCAAGATGAGGCCAGATTGATGTTTCTCAAGAATTTACACAAAAACTAAGATGGTTTTGCAGGTTTGAAAGATTCTAGAGACTAAAATATTTCAAGTAACTGGATGTTTTTATAACTGATTAAATTTGCTGGGATTTTTTCTGACTTATTTCCTGCATAATTTCTTTTATTTCTTTCTTTTTTTCCTTATATTTTATAGTGTAACTTGGTGTGGGTGAGAAAATATTGGTGCCATTATATTAGGTGGCAAATTGGGCAAATGTTTAACATTGGCAAGACCAAGCTTGGTGCTGCAAACACCCATCTTTTTTTTTCAATTTCATTTATTATTAGTGTATTAAATATGATATTATTAGAATAAACTTTGGATTAGATGCAAATCGGTCAAATTGCCATCTCTAATTTAGAGTCGTTGTGACTTGTTAATACATTTATTGAGAATGATATGGTGATTCTTGCAAGACACTTCTCCATTCCCAACAAAGTTATAGGTTTCTTGTATGATATCCATTATGTGACCATTGTAACTAGGGGCGTAGACGAGACGAGTCAAAGCTCGCCTAAGCTCAAATTCGGCTGGTTTCGAACTTTATTTATAAAGTTTGAGCTCAGCTCGTTAATAATTTTCTAGCTTTAGCTCAATTTGTTTATTATTATTAAATACTTAATTATTTTTATATTTATTATTATTATAATTAAAATTTAAAGTATATAGAAAAATATATATTTTGTTCAATATTTTATATATAATATAAAAGTCATTATATTTATATGAATAAAAAGGCTTGTTAATCTTGCGAGCTTAGTCAAGCTTAATATAAAACCCAGGCTCGAGCTTGATTATTAAAGAGCTTCAATTTATGCTCGGGCTTATTTAAGCTCGACTCGATTCAAACATTTAATGAGTCAATATTAAGTAACTCACGAACGGCTTTACATCTGCAATTATAGTCAATAATTTCTCATATAATTGTCTCATGTGATTGTATTTGCTTTTTTACTATAATTGTCTCATGTGATTGTATTTGCTTTTTTACATTTAGTAATTGTAGGTGAAGGTGGTTTGCGTTTAATAATAAAATAACTTACCATAAGAGTGTTTTTCGCAATGGTCATTGAACTATTATTCGACTCCCATCGGTTTGGTGAGCCTACTATTATTTATAAATTTTAAAATTAGTTATAAAAAATAGTTCAAATGAATCGACGGTTACTTGGTAATTTAGAGGTGTACAAATCGGTTTTTTAAACTCAACCAGTTTAAAACCAAACCGATTTGGTTAACAAAAGTCAAAACCGGATTGATTTGAAATTGGTTTGAGGGGGGAGTGGACCGGTTTTGACTAGTTTTAAATTGTTTGAAACCAGTTTTTGAAGGGGTTTTGATCAGTTCGGTTTGGTTTAAAACGGTTTTAAATCGACGGTTTGAACAAACAGGTTTAACAATCGGTTTGGGTCGATTTGAAAACTTGTTTGAGATCCTAAACCGGTTTTTTGTGCACCTCTACTTGGTATTCAAATGACCTAACACATTTTAATATCTATATAATTTTAAGAAATAGACAACAAAATATTGATATTATTATTATTATTGGTACACTTAAACACAAGTGTCGATGTCCTTTGCCAATGATCACTTTCCCCTCACTTTGGTCAAATGGCAAAACTCACCTCAAACTTTGAAAAATGTCAGTTTGATCCCCTAAAACTTTTAAAGTTTCGAGTTTATCCTATATATATATATATATGTATATCTGATTTTTCCTTAATAAATTTTACGTTTGTTTGTTTGTTTATTTGTTTTCTTGACGTCCCAGTATATATACATATATATATATATATATATATATATATTTAAAACGGAGTCGTATTCAAGATAACGTATTTTTAGGTATCGTGTGTTATATCGACTAATGGTGACGTGCTGGTACCATGAAGAATAAGACCGACTCGGACCGAAAAACATCGATACCATTGTCTAATTGTCTTTTATCTATGTTTTGATCTCAACAACCGATTCATCGTAACTTCATATGTTTGTTATGTATTTAACTATGATTTCTTTTTGTGTTTAGCCGTATTAATGTCACTGTCTTAACTGTTTAAGGTCAGCTTCCCGCCATGGAACGCATGGCAAAATTTATAGTTATTACTATTTGCTAAATATAACCTTTAGGGTTATGGTTAACAACTAATTTATACATTATTAATTAAACCATAGTTTTAGATAATCAAGTATTTATATAAACAATAAGAAAACAAATATAAAATTGATGTTAACCATGATCTTAATTAAAGGCAAGGACGGACGGACGGACGGACGGTTGAACAATTTGATTACGTGCTTACTTTTTTTTGTTGTTATTTTGGCAATTCATCAAACGTGTTGCCTTCTATATTTACAACTTGCAAGATATATAAAAAAATATATAATCTTGAAATGGTATTATTTCGTTGATTTTAACCGCAATACTTAACAAAATTTATTATTATTATTGTCGTATCAATACAATAGTTCCAAAGGACTACATTAATGTAATTGACTAATTATAATTTACAAGTCATTGTTTTAGAGTTATTTTTTTGTGTACATGAGAGTGAAATTATTTTTGTTGGATATATGGTTAGGGATGTTAAATGAACCCGAATCTTATGGGTAAACTCGTAACCCAAAATATTTGGGACGGGTGTTTAAGTATGAGATTAGTTTTAAAAAATTTCAAGGATATGGGATGAGTATGATATTAGGTGACGTCCGACCTGATTTCCCGAAACATACCCGTAAACATTTTCTTTTTATTTTATTTTCATTTGTTCTTTGGTAATATCAATTAATCCACTAAACTTTAGTTTTTATATTTCTAATTCCTTGGGTAGTTAAACTATTTAAAATTTAAAATAGTAAGAAAATTATTTGGAAATCTCAACATGTAATTTTTAACAAACTAACGGGTATACCGTATACGTGATATCCAACGGGTTTGAACACGATTTTACAACCGGGTATAGGACTGAGATTACCAATACTCATCTCATTGTCATATTTAGTTTTTAATAATTAATAAGAAGTTTGAGTAATACTAATATACTTAGAATATTCATGTCAGCTTATTTATCTCTATCCCTATAATTTAACTAAATATTACATTTTTTTTCAAATTTATCTTTAAATTTGTTTTAACCCCCCACATCTCATTCTCTATCTCACTCACACACTTATTTTATTATTTTTTTTTCTTTCTTACACAAAAAAAATTATAGAGGTTAATGAAAATGGATCTCTATAATTAGATATTCTCTATTTACTAAACTATAAAATTTAAATATACAGATAGAGATAAAGATCCTGATGCAAGTTCAAAATAAAAGAAAACTATAAATAATAAGAATAAAGATGAATATATAGATCTTGATGTGAATGCTCTTATTCTTACAATTAAAAATTATCTAAACAATTTCTGGTCGAGTTTTGCTCTCTTTCATAGATTAGACGAACATCAAATTCATCTTTGGAAGATCCTTCCATAAGAACAAACACTTCAAAACATGCATGATGAACAAATGGAAGCAACCAAAGACCATTTTTAATTATTCTTTAACGTTCGTATCAGACGAGAGTAATCTAATATTATATTAATTTTGGTTAACTATTACGTTTAGTTTAATAAATAAACTAATGACAACATTTTATTAATATCCAACCATCTAAAATGTTTCCACTATCTAATAACTAGTGAAACTAAAGATAATCGAAATTAGTAAATTCATATGTCAACCTATAAAAAAAAGAAGTTATATTTCGTTTTGCACAACCATGATATTGATGTATAAATTATTTTATTGGCATTTAAAGATATTTTGGAATAATGGATAGTTAAGTGTGTATATATATATATATATATATATCCATGACATAAAACAAATAATTAAACCAAGTCAACTCCACCAATTCCCAAGTATAGATCATATAAAATACATGTATGCATTTTCAAACATGTTCTATCTATCATCACCCACCCACGACTTTGCCCTTCTTCACCACCACCATCACCACCACCATGATGAGATTACTCATAAATCTTCCATTTTTGGTGATCTTAGCATGTAATCATCTTTCATTGCATATGATCCATGCACAAACAACCCAAGATTCATGTAGTTCCAACATAAATCTTGCAAATCTCAATGGTCCAATCTCTTTTGACACTTCGTCTCTCAATTGCTTCCGTGTCTGGACATCTGAAGATTTTATTCTTAGAGTAAGCTTCTTCAATCTTCATACATGGCTTTTGTATCCAGTGACAGAACCGAAACTTTTCAGTCGAATGGTCATCATAACGTTCTCATATACTGACTACAACTAAAAGTTCTAACTCATGTTTTGTTTTAAAAGAAATTCTACTTTCATATATAAAAGATGGATAAATTGTGCGACTGGAGGGTCAGTAGACCCTCTTGACCCTCCCATGGTTCTACCCCTTATTATGTGTGTTTAGGTGTACAACTCATTAACCATTGATTATATGCTCTTATTATTCCTTTATCAGTATTCACAAGCCGGTCCTAGTTTGTGGAACTTTGTGTTATCGACACCAAACACGAATTCGTATATCGGAATGGGGTTTTCACCTAACGGGGGTATGGTTGGGTCAAGTGCCATTGTGGGTTGGGTGGCTAGAGATGGTACAACCAACATGAAAAGGTATTTCCTCGGTGGTCAAACCCCAAGTCAAGTGTTGGAGGGTCAAGGAGACCTTCAAATTCTAGGAAACACATCATCCATCTTTGTAGATTCGTCAAGGATCTACATGGCGTTTCAGTTGGTTATAGACCAACCAAAACAACGGCTCGTGTATGCGGTAGGGGACAACAACAATCCCCCTCCAGGCACGCCGAGCTATCGCTTGATTCAACATAGGAATCAAATCGCGATTAGATTCAACTATGCATCGGGTAAATCTCTATCCAAACCGAGCCATTTTGTGGGCAAATAGCATGACATGGTCTAGGATAGGCTTGTTTAACAAGTTGTGTTTACGGGTTGAACCCAAAAGTTTTACACTAACTCGAACATGACACGAATTTGAAAATCGTGTCAAACACATGAACTTGTACATGACACGTGTATTCTCAAGTTGGCATGAACAACACGACTGGTTTAACCTAAAAAAATATATATAACTTTTTTTTTGCATATTAATATTTAAAATTACAAGTTTATATATATATATTTAAAACAATTAGGTTTAAACTATGTCCATTTGTATTTGAACCTTTAATTTTTCACCTAAATAGTTTAATTTATAAAATAACACACACACACACACATAAACGTGTTCGACCAAAAACTGACTCGGACCCGTTTAGAATAAACCCAACGAATTTTATATTAAAATCATGTCGTGTCAAAAATTCACTCCCCAAATCTAGGATTAAAGATTTTGTATCTCGACTTGTTTAGCTTAAAATTCTGATATTGTCGGATATGCTTATCGCGTTACAGGTCAAGGTAGCCAAACTAAGGCCCCTTACTCGAACTTGAAGAGGGCTCATGGAATCTTGAACATGGTGGCATGGGGCATGTTGATCCCTATTGGTGCGGCGGTTGCGCGTTATTTGAAGCATTTGGACCCGTTGTGGTTTTACTTGCATTCGGGGATTCAGTCATTAGGGTTTGTTCTTGGATTAGCAGGCGTGATTGCGGGAATCGTGTTAGATGATCGTATCGAAGCTAATGTTGGAAAGCACAAAGCACTTGGAATAACCATTCTTGTACTTGGTTGTCTTCAGGTTACCATGTTATCCATCTCTTTGTTGGTTTATTTGGTTACAATCGCGAGGGTGTGGGTTGTCATATCCAGACTGTTTAATAAGCATGTCGTGTTTGGGTTGACATTAACCTGTTTAATTAAACGGGTCGTATTCGAGTTGACCTGTTTAACCCGTTTAATTAAATGGGTTGACGCACCAACCTGTTTAACTAAACACATCGACCTACTAACCCGTTTAACCATTTTGTTACAACCCACCAGCCTAATTAACACGTTGGCAACTTGATTATTACCCACCAACCCGTTTTGCCACGTTTGGATAAATGGGCTAGACAGGTCGTCTTCGAGTTACACGATTTTAAGTATGTGCGGATTATGGCTGATGTTTTTTACACGAATTAAATGTGGATCATATTCAGGTTGAATAATTCAACCAACCAACCTACCAACCTGATACGATTGACAGCCCTAGTTTTCTTACAGGTTCTAGCTGGATTGGTCCGTCCTTCCGTAGATGCGAAACCGAGGAAATACTGGAACTGGTATCATCACCTTGCAGGAACTCTTATAATATTGCTTGCGATTGCGAATATTTTCTACGGAATCCATCTAGCTAAGCCGGGAAGGTCATGGAATGCCATTTTTGGCCTTTTTCTTGCAATATATTTTATAATCACAATGATTTTAGAAGTTAGGATGTTACGGAAAAAATAGATTAAGTTAGGTTTCATACTTTCATGTTTGGAGGTGAAATATCAATTATTATTGTTTTTTATGCTTATATGCTGATTGTTATCCGTGTAATCTTAGGATGTGGGAAATACTTCCTTTAATTACTTTTCTTGATAAATGATTTTTAATTGTTATTTTTTATTTTATACAAGTTTTGTGCATTCCATTTTATAAAAAGAATAGTTTTTGTAATAAGCGTGGTAAAAAACTATTGAAGTTAAACAAATACTAGGTGATGAAAATGTCACGTGCCAAGTAAACAGTTATTTTAACATTTTTGATGGTGTGACATGTTGTCATGTGTACTGTTATATAATTAAAATAAAAATTTATATTACGTGTATAACTTATCAAAACCCTAAAAAATAAATAATAGAAAATTACTTAGTCAATAATTAAAAGACAATATATATATATATACACATATATATATATATAAACATATGAACAAACAAATAAATTACCTTAAGTCTTGCTCTCACTCCATAGGCATGTGTTGAATCATCACTTGTATCTTTAACCCCTTTGCTAGCATTTGAAGTATGTGTTGAATAATCCGTTGTATCCTCACCCACATTTAACATGGCATATTCATTGAAAGTAGAATTCAAAAACTGATCAACATTTGTATATTCACAACTTCTCTCTCCATATATTTGTGAATAACTCCAATCGATAAAATGCAACTTGTATCTAGGATCTAATACAATAGCTATGGCTAATGTAAGACTAAAATCAGACCAATATTTCTGAAACTTCCCCATCATCAACTCTGCCATATTTTTTATATACGTATCTTTTGAATTCATACCATCATACAAAGTCACATAAGCCACAAAAACAAGTGGATAGTACAAGTTTGCAGTCGGATATTTGGTACCCGAAAAAACATTTGTCACATCATAAAATACTTCAAGAAAAGAACATATCCTTACAATCTTGTCCCACTCTAATGTATTTGGACATTGCTTATAATTAGAATCACTCAATTCTAAATGGCAAAAGGCACGTCGATAATAAAGGGCACCATCAAGCATTATAAAGGTGGAATTCCACCTAGTAACAACGTCTTGCCTTAACCCCTTTTTCTTTTTAATAGAAAGCAACTCAACTCATTCCAAAAACTTTTCCTTCCTTTGTTGTGAACCTTTCACATACTTGATACTCTCTCTTACTTTGTAAACACAATCATCAATTTCCTTTAACCCATCTTGCACAATCATATGTGCACAACATCTCAAGTGAAAAAAAGCACCCTTAGAAACTAGTGGTGATTTTGTGTTCAATTGTTCTCTCAAAATCCCAATGAAAGTGTCATTAGAAGAAGCATTATCTAACGTCACAGAAAATATTTTTTTTCTATACCCCATTCTACTAAAATAGAAAACACCTTTGCACATAAAGCAACCCCACTATGAGGCGGTGGCATGAAAGAAAATGATAAAACTCTTTTGCAAAACCCAATGTTTATCTATAAAATGAACTGTAATTGTTAAATACCCATCAATAGCGATAGAAGTCCATAAATCTGAAGTTAAGCATAACCTCCAAGGTGATTCCATAAGCATGACTTTGACATTTTCCTTTTCTCTCTTATACATTTTTAGCAAATCAGATTTTACTGTATTTCTAGAGATGATATTCACATCGGGTTGCAAGTACTTAAACAAATCTCTAAATGCCTTATAGTCTACAAATGACAAAGGTAATTCATGCATCACAATAGCAGCTACAAGCATCTCACGAAACGTATTTTGAGAAAAACTACATGACTTTAACTTCATATCACTATTTAAAAACATTTGACCAACATCTTTGAAAGTAGAACCATAACAGGATTTTATGTGTTTCGTATGATTACCCGTAACTTGCTTACTATCATATATGATAATATGATTGCATTTGTTTCACTTGCTTGGTACTTTTGTACCTACTGTTTTGTTATGAACTTTGGTGAAGTATTGTCACACAACAGATCTTTCTTTCCGTTGTCTCTTTGACCCTGATTTGTTATCATCACTATTGTTTTCTTCTACATCCACAGAGTGAACCTCAGATTCCATCTACAACAAAGATATCATATCTATTAAAGTCTAAAACCAAGAATTCGTAAAGTAATTATCACAGTCAGAATTCGATAATGGGGGAAAACGAAATATAAACTTGTAATACCTAGTTGATTCGTGAACCAGCGGCTGTAAAACGAGGTTGTTCCGTTGATGAATTCGTCGATGATAGTTGATGAACTCGTGAACTTGTAAAACGAGGCTATAAAACTGAAGCAAACTGAAGCAATTGACTTGGGTCGATGATAGTTGATGAATTCGTGAACTTGTAAAACGAGGGTCTGCGTTCGATGAATTCGTGAACTTGCGATTTAATCCTTTAACCGGTCGATGAATTCAGAGTGGTGGATGGCTGCTCTGCGTTCGTTCAGTAGATGGGGGAAGAAAACAAACCCTAAAATGAGGGCGTCGATCCTTCAAACCCTAAAATGCGTTATTTCAGTAAAGGCTTTAACCGGCCCAAAAGTTGAATGACCCAATAGGCCAAAACTAAATTCCACTAAAATTATATTTAAAAGAAAATATTAACAGGTATTAACAGGTAAACATGTATTTTACTTGTTAAGACACGAAAATTAACAGGTAGATTCGTGTCTACCTGTTTAGGACACGAAACATGATAAGGCCATACACGATACATGTTAAGATCGTGTAGGTTCGTGTCGTGTATTCGTGTACATGTCTAAATTGCCAGCCCTATGTATAAGTATAACCACACCATCACTAGAGATGAATTTAACTTGTTCTAAACACATCAAAAGAATCTTTATATATATATATAGTGTATCTTTGTTATGAGTATTAAGGACCAAAATTGGTTTTAACCCTCATCTATCCACACTAAAAACTTTTTTGTAAGTGATTTTTGCATACGCTTGTTTCGTAAAATTCAATAGAATTAAAATTTTAATTCTATTTGTTAAATTGGAATTTGAATTTTATTCTTAATGCGTTTAGATAAGAAATGAATTGGAATTAGAATTAGTTTCTTCAAATAAAGGATTTCAACATTAATTCCAAGTTATGAAGGAGTTCAAAAAACGAAATTGGAATCTTCAACCTCCCACACCCCTAGCTGTTGCCGCCGTCACTCCGCCCCGCCAACAGCCACCGACCACCCCGCTATAGTCACCGTCGCCACCAAGGCCGCAATCCCCATTGCAGCCGCCCTCGGTTTTGACCACATTGTCCCCATCGTCACTGCTGCAACCACGCCTCCGTCGCCAACACCACCCTTGGCGTCCCTCACCACCGGAGACAAATGGTAGTAGGTGGCGATGACCGGTAAGTGATCGCAAGGGTAATAGATTCGCATTTGATTGTTTTGTAACTTTTGTCACTAATATGTATTACAAATTCAATTTACTTTATAGATTTCAATTTTTTAAAATTTTAAATTCTTTTAATAAGTTAAAACTCTAAATTTAATTTCTTCAAATTTTAATTTCTTTAACAAATTTAAATTTTTTCATAAACAATTTCGCAAATCAAACGCACCGGTTAGCTATGCAGGAAAGCTCATGGAATGTCGGTTATGGTGTCATTGTCGGCATATTTGTTACAACGGTTGGGATTTTATAATTTAGGATGGTTAGGGGAAAAATAGATATTTTTTTCTTGTTATTTATCAACATGTGTAGAGTTGAAATGTGTGAGAAATATATTCTTTGACTACCTTGTTGATATGATTTTTTTCTTGTTATTTATCCACATGTGTAGAGGTGAAATGTGTGAGAAATATTTGCATTTAGGTAAACTTTTATTTGAGATCTTGTTCTATTTTTTTTTTCTCTTTGATAGTTTGTCACTCAAACCTTTTTAAAAACCGTTCATAAGTTTTATAAGTAAAAAAATTACTAGCATACCACACGTCACATGTCCTATTATTTTAATGTCTAAGGTGATATATGATATGTCATGTGTACCATCATATCATTAAAAATAAAATACCGTCATGTCACATATATAACCACATCATCATTAACGATAGTTTTAACTATTACTAAGAGGTTAAAACATCGTTACATATATATATATATATATATATATATATATATATATATATATGATGATGATGATAATCAAGTGTAGAGATTTAAGTGTAGGAAAAATAAGGGTGAAAGAGTATTTAAGTAATAACAACTTTTGTTGACTTTTTTTAACTTCCCCCACTTTTTTTAAACGTTCATAACTTTTTCATAGGACATTATTTAAAAAAAAACTACACCATAAAATCGAGTTTATCTTTAATTTGAGTATAGTATTGCTATATTTTTTATAAAAATAAAATCGACACTTAATGAAATTGTACTAATTTACATAAATGTGCTGGCTTCTAGTAAAACAACACAATTTAGCACATTAAAAATTTGCTGGTTTCTGTTAAAACAACACACTTTACGTAAATGTGCTGGTTTCTTTAACTTGTGCTACTTTTTGTCAATTATTATATGCCTAATTTGGTATCATTCTTTAAAAATAAAAATTTAAAACAATCATACACCAACAAAACGGTTCAGTGGTAGGCAACAAAAACCTTATGCATCAAAATTTTGTTTTATGCTGGTTTGATGTACTAGTTTTGTTGTGTTGGTTTTGTTTGTGTTGGTTTTGTTTGTGCTGGTTTGTTTGTGCTTGGTTAGCTAAGAAGAGCAAGTTACACAATTAACCGTGTTATTTTGGTGTTGTTTTATAGTAAAACAACACAATTAATTGTTATGTTTGGTGTTGTTTTATGATAAACCAGCACAGTTAATTATGCTGTTTAAAAATACAGCACAGTTAATTATGCTGTTTTACAAGAAACCAACACATTTACGTAAAGTAGCACAATTTCATTAAGTGTCAATTTTGTTTTAACAAAAAAAATATAGCAATACTATACTCGAATTAAAGATAAAAAACGCTCGATTTTATGGTGTAATTTTTTTAAAAAAATAAGGTCGTATGAAAAAATTATATACGTTTAAAAAAAGTGGGGGAAGTTGAAAAAAGTCAACAATTGTGGGTTTTTCAAGAATGTCCCTCCACCTTTTATTTTTTCTAGACTTAAATCTCTACCATTATCATCCAATTGAATGGATGAGATTGTTTCTTAGGCTTTTTAGCCAAAATAAACTTCTTAGGGGAACCATCCCCTATATATATATATATATATATATATATATATGAGTGAACTAGAAAACTCATTTTTATGAGAAAACCAAAAAACTCCTCATTAAAGGTGCTGTATATGTGTAGTGCACCCAAAAACCTAAACCCCCCACCCCACCCCCCACCCAAAAACCTAAACCCCCACCCCACCCCCCACCCAAAAACCTAAACCCTCCACCCACCCCTCAAAAACCTAAACCCCCACCTCAAAAACCTAACCTAAAAGTTAAACTAAACCAAAAAAACCACCCCCAAAAGCTAACTATGCTACACATATGTAGCAAAACGCTGAATTTTTTTTTAAAGAGGACGACGTGAGGAACAAGGTCTCTGAAGCGATTTTTTAGTTTTTGATTTATCTTTTGAGTTATGATTTTTTTATTATTTTTTTACCTTTAATAAATAGTTTTTTTTATCATTAACAATGAGTTTTTTTATGATCCTTCCCCTCTATATATATATATATATATATAAATATAAAAGTTTAGAACCTTTAATAATTAAAAAAATCAAATATTTCAAATGAAAAAATTACATATAATTATTATGAATATCAAGGACCAAATTTGGTTTTTTAAGATAATTTATCTACATCATAAATTTGGTTATTAATATTTAATCATTTTAGAGGTTTGATTAGTAAAATCTTATAACTAATCATCTTTAATAATTAATTTTTATATAAAATATAAAATAAGGATTTTATTTTGATACAAAAAAATCAAATTTTACAAAGAAATAATGGAAGAGAGTACAGAAATCAAGAAGTAAACCGCCGCCGTGAAAATCAACCGTCGGTCAATTCATCTTCCCGGCCCTAAACCTAATCAATATCCGGTAACATAATCAGTACCTCTGTAACAGACAATGTACATCATATCATATTCGAGATCTAAATCTGCTTGCTAGATGCCGACATTTTCGACGGATTACCGGAATTGAAGAGCAAATCGATTTCTTCTTCTGTTTCACAGACATTTTCGCATCGATGACTACATCGCAGCCTAAACGGAGTCAACAGAGTGATCATTTCGATGGATTTTTGGAGAATTTAAGTCGAACACAGATCGGTGAAAGCATCAAGCATAATCGTAGTGCGAGTCCAAGTGGTTTTGATGATCTGATTCCTGCATCCAGTAACAGGTATTATGATTCCGTTCATCTATGATGAGGTTCTGTGGTTCATTACTTAGTTGCTAATAGATTTATGCATTTGTAATTTAGTTTATGTTGTGCACAGAGAACAGAATGACTGATAGAATAAATTTATCGGTTATCGGTTTTGAAGTTGGATGATTCATAAGTCACCTGTTAGGTTAGGTTTTTCCATAAATACAAAAATTGAAGTCAAACTAAAAGTTTCTACCACCAGAAAAGGTTTTTTAAGTGTTAGTTGTGAACTTGTGAATGAAGTTGTACCATATCTGTTCCACTGAAAGACTAGATTGATAAGTTATATTACTTTTGACTCTTGTGTCCGGAGAATAATGCTGATCTTTTTCTTAAAGATAGAAGAGACGATAAGTGTGCACCTTAGTTCGAAAAAGCCGATAGTTAACTTTATCAAGGCGATATCAGGTACCGGAAAAGTGGAAAACTAATATTATCATGCTAAATATCATTACTCAATATAGTATACCTTGTAAAGGAATGTTTTGATGCTAAATAAGCCTGTGCCTGTTCACCTTCTCGGAATGGGGCCATTATTGTAAAATGGTGGTCTGACCAGAGCACATTAATTGCTCGAGTCTAGCCTTGTATGCCTGCCAAAAAGGTTATTTTCTTGAGGTTTAAAGTTTAAACAGTGACCAAGTGTGCATAATAAAATTGAAATTGGTTATGCTCTTATTCCAGCCGGCCAATGAAGTTCTGATCTGTATGGAATTGACATGATTCTCATATAAGTTTTAACAAATGATCATTAGTAAATTCGGTAGGAACTTGGAAAATAGAAGGATGTGGGATGGGATGTTGACAACTGACAACCATATGATGTACATGTAATCAAGGAAGGGACTTATTTATTGGATGTTGACAACTGGCAACCATATGATGTACATTGTTCAAAACTGGGCATGAGAATATGACTTATTTGTTTTATTTTTGTTTTTTTAATCTTTCCGTACAAACATCCCTGGGCCTTTTACATTCAACAGTCCAGCACACAGTTCTCTTTTTAACGTATTAGCTGCTCACTGGTTATGGATTATGGGATATTCTTTTTTGAGATTATACTGGCAGCCAAATGCACTGAAGACACTAATATAAGCTGCCGGTTCATAGTTTTCTTAATATCTTTACAGGTCAAGTTCAGAGTCTACCCATAAGTCAACTGCAAATACAAAGGCAACTTCTATCAGTAAAGATTCAACACAGAAAGCTTCTTTAAGATATTTCGCAAGTCAATCACCTGTGAATGATTTTCAAGAATCTCATCAAATTGTATATGACATTCCAGAAGTTTCTAGAAACCATCATAGATTTTTTTATCAGTCTACTTCTCCACCATCCTATATAGAGACTAGTTCTCAGATGGGTCAACAGGCTGATGAAATTTGGCTCTCTGTGTCAGAGATACCTCTGTTCACACAACCGACTAGAGCTCCACCACCTGCAAGACCCCCTCCACCAATACCAAGGCGTAATGTAAAGCCTGAAAATGGCCCGCCACGTTTAAATTCCAGAAATATTGGAAATGATATATCTTCACTGAATTCTCCTAAAGGCTCACCAGGCCTGTTCCAACCAGCTTCTGCTGCAATGAAAGAGGCTATGGACAGAGCTGAAGCTAAATTTAGGCATGCAAAGGAAATAAGAGAAAGAGAAAACGCAAAAGCTTCTAGGAACAAAGAATCTATGCAGCCTGAAAGAGATGAACAGCGAGAGAAAGAAGAGGAAGAGAGAGAGCAAAGACGAATTGAAAAGGAGAGGAATCGGGATGTGGAGAGGCAAAAGGCTAGGCAAGCTGTAGATTGGGTTAACAGGGAAGCCTGTGAGAGAGCATCTGTTGAAGCACGTTTAAAGTCGGAACGGGTTGCAGTTCAAAGAGCACAAGCTGAAGCTCGTGAGAGGGCTGCAGTTGAGGCAAAGGAAAAAGCAGAACAGGCTGCCATGGAAGCCAGGGAGAAGGCAGAAGAAGACGTGAGGTGTAGATCAGAACAGGCTGCTGTAGAACGGGTTGCTGCCGAGGCTAGAAAGAGAGCCGCTGAACGGGCCACTGGTTCGAGAACTAATCAACAAAAAGATGATGATGACCTTGAATCCTTTTTTAGCACTGGTACCCGACCAAGCAGTGCTCCAAGACCAAAGGAAACTTCTGTGAGTAGTAAATTTGATTATGTGTCAAATATTTATCAATAGTAATTTGTACTTTGTAGAGGTTGCAAAATGGGAGGAATTGGTAATGGGTCAAAAGGGGTAATTTTTTGGTGCAGGATGGGTTTGGTTGACCTGGCACTTTTTGTCTTTGTTATAAAAAATAGCTTGCCATATATGATCACAAAGATTTTATTATTTCAGTATAAATCTAGTTTTTATAAATAGCCACTCCTTATGAGTTTTTATTAATTTTAAATACATTTCGAGCGATTTTCAACCTGTTTGACCCCCTTGACCTGTTAGATAAAACATAACCCAAATATGAATACCTCAGCACCTCTAGTAATTTAGAAATTTCAATTTTCAATATCCTGGGCTTATGTTCAATCCAAATCTAGGACTCTGGGTCTGATCCACCATCTCAGAACAGACAAGGACCAGAAGGGGCCCACAAGACTTCATCCTCTGGTATGTCCTCTAACATGAGGAAAGCATCCACCACCAATATTGTTGACGATCTGAGCTCAGTTTTTGGAGGTATATTTTCATTTAGATTTGTTTTGAAATAATTCATGATTTGTTTTCTTGTGTTACTACTTCACTAAAAGTTAAAACTGATTTTTTTTTCATCCAAAAGCCGGTCCAACATCCAAGCAATTCCAAGAAGTTGTAGGAGAATCTGAGGAAAGACAAAGAGCCAGGCTGGAAAGAGAGCAACACACTATGGAGCGTGCGGTATGTGATTTAGAAATAGTTATAATCATCTTCCTTTTTTTTCATTCATGCATGAAATGGTTTAAACTGTACTACTTTAGTGAGGCGATTATGTGATAAATGACTTATAAATCTCATAAATGAGCTTTATGTGCACAGGCTAAAGCGTTGGCTGAAAAAACTCAACGTGATCTCCAATCTCAGAGAGAACAGGAAGAACGACATGTAAGTATTCAGGCATTTTATCTTTCTGTCCCATCTTTATGCAAGATGAGCGGGTCAAATGGAAAACGTTTTGGTTTGGATTAAGATGGTCGGGTTGGACTGAACCAAAAAAACATTGTCCAAAAGAATATAACGTTTCTATGAATATTATTGTTTCAGAATAGATTCCAAAAATGATATTATTTCAGTAATAAGCCAAAGATGATTAAAGGAGGTTTGAGGTTTTATGCATTAAAATCATTCCTTGCTTGAAGCTCAGCCCATTGACTCGTTAGAGATAAACATAACCAACATCGACCCTCTCATTAGTATTGTTTCATGCCATTTCATTTGTCTAATTTTTGTGTATATCTCAGAGGATCGGTGGAACTTTAGATGCTGAAATCAAGCGTTGGGCAGCAGGGAAAGAAGGAAATTTGCGGGCTCTTCTATCCACGCTACAATATGTATTTCTCACCATCTTCTCCTTTACTTTTTTGTAGAGGTGTAATGTTATATCTCAAGCGGTTTAACGGGTAAAATAATAATAATAAATTTAGCAAAAAAGGAAATGTAGTCAACAGGACGAATCTCTTCCAAGTTTATATTTATTGCATAAACCTACTTAATAATTTTCTTCACAAAAATAGCTTTTATTGAAACACTATCTGACAGCTAACACACTAGTTATCTTTACAAAATCTAATATTAGTGGACTGTTCTGGGCCCGATACCAAAAATTACTCATTTTGACCCGGCATCTAATCTGCTAAATTCTCCACATCTACTTTTTGCGTATGATTCAGGCATTTAAATTTCCACGTTAAAAAATTAATTGATTTTGAAAATAATAGTATTCATAAATAGTTGTGGTTTTTCACTGACTAGAGCACTAAAAGTAATAACATTCATCCCTAATGGGTACCAGATTTCTAACATTTAGAGTAATAAGCTTTGCCTTAAAAGGCTTAAACAACATATGAAGCTTTAAAGCAAGTTTATGTGAACATGACTAACTATAAATGCTGTGATCTTTATTTGACTTGATTGCTAGGTTGTCGTTTCCTCTTTTAATTCTAATTGATTTTCCCCTAATCTATTGTCAGGTTCTTTGGCCCGAACGCGGTTGGCAGCCTGTTTCATTTACCGATCTGATCACAGGTGCCAATGTAAAAAAAGCATATAGAAAGGCAACTTTATGCATTCATCCAGATAAAGTGCAACAAAAAGGAGCTAATCTTCAACAGAAATATGTTTCTGAGAAGGTTTTTGATATACTTAAGGTACTTGCTTAAGCAACATTAATTTAGGATTTTGGATTTTGGATTTTGGATTTAAATATAACATCATAATACAATTTGTTACCTAGAATACTCAGTTCTCTTTGCATTCATAGATCAGTATCATGGTTCTCATAAGAGGTGGCAATATGGGCGGGCCTGGTGGGTTGGGTAACAGGTCGAAACGGGTTCCTGTCGAGTATTTTTTTTGTGGGTTGAAATGGGTCAGACCTGATTGGTCGACCCGAAACACCTTTTTGTCCAAAAGTTATTTTTTGTAAACAATTAGCATGTCAATTATGATTACTGAACCTATATTATTCAATAGTACTCTATTAAGTGTTTAAAAAAGCACTTTGGACGAATATCGGCCATAGTATTAGTAACTAATATATTAATTTAGATAAACCATAACATGAATCGAATCATTCGTAAGTTAATTGATCTAATTTTGGTCATAATCTCGAGTCTGATTGATATGATAACAGGAGGCATGGAACAAGTTTAATTCAGAGGAACTCTTTTAAATCTTTTTGTTTACACTCCAGCAATGGATCAAAATTCTTCACCTGTGGCTTGCTGCAAATCATAAGGCAAACTTCTTCAAAAAGTCGATTCTACCCCTATGTATTTTTGTATATTATATTATTTTCAGTTATTATGGTTGGAAGATGGAATGTATGTGTTAGAATATAGTAGTAAGATTGTAGGGATGTCGGAAGCGGAACTTGCAAATCTTTTTTGCTCATCTTCCAGAATTCTTTTGTGCAATGGTTCAGTCTCGGTGTATTAGTTTCGGGCTGATTATTATTATTGATGAACTTTGAAGCACAATCTTGTTTTTCATGTTGAACAAAGGACTACAAAAAGCTTTATAGGAAGTAGATGTAAAAGCGGGTTGTCATGATTGTGTGACGAGATGAGTTGGGTTAAGGCATTTTTCAGTTTTCTTAATAAGTGTGTCAAATAAGATTGCATAAGCTATTGTTATACTAACAACTTTATTTTTAGAAGAGTTGTTTAGTATGTTATATGCATTAAATATACAGTCTTCAGTGATTTTTGACATGTTCAATCCATTTTTCTACCATAATTTAAATTGCTTTTTTTATAAGTAAATTAGTTGAAATTACCATCTTGTTATAGTAATTCACAAAACCACAAAATGGAACACAAAATATCACCCTGCCACTCCTGGGGGTAGTAGTTTATGGCTTTGCGTCCGAACTAACAACTAGCAATGACTTTGCATCCAAACTAACAACCTGCAAGTATATTTGTCATTGATCGTATTAAAACTACGACAACTTTTTTCTTTGAGATGTCTTATAAACGTCGTATGTCGATAGCTTCAAGCTATAATGATATGTTTAAATCATTAAATCTGTTCAATATATTGATTTTGGTCCACAAGATTCTTTTATTTTGAAAGCAATAATTTCAAAGAAAATCTGTTCGAATTATTGATTTTGGTCACAAGATACTTTTGTTTTGAAAACAATAATTTCAAAGAAAGACAAAATTAAAATAAAAATTCAGAGGACCAAAGTGGCAGATTGGAAATAGTTGAAGGGTTCATTCTTATAATCTTGATACCAATAAAAGAAAACGGGTCAACCCGATCCAGTAACCCGATATTTGGATCTTTATTCAGTAGCGCGCGAGACCTGCACAGAATCCCAACTTTCTTCCTTCAAACCCTCATTCACAAAATCACACGCAAATTATTAATTCGGGTAGCAGCAATGGCGGCGGGAGAAGAAGATAACAAATCTTCAACACGATCATCTATAAAATCTCATGTTTCGTTCAATAATTATCCGAGATGGAAAGACAAGGTTTGAATTCATCTCCGTTCATGAAAAATATGGTCTCATCGAGTTTGATTTCTGAATTTACTGTATCCTTTCAATTCGTTTAGTTTTCTGAATTTTTGTTTCGTTAATTAATTCTTGACCTAGGCTTGAACGGACAAATTGTAGGTTATTAGTCGCTAACTGCTAACTTACGCACGTTGTAGTTGATTAGTCATTGAATTACACAATTTTGACTTTGTCTAGGTATGTAAGTCAGTAGCCTATCAATTGATGTATGCTAATGATGAATCATCAGATTTTTATTTTTATTTTTTATGTTGAATTGACGAATTGTATTAGTGAAAAGAGTGTGTTTGGTTCAAGGTGAACATTAAGTGCTGTTAGATTTATGTGTGCAAAGTTTATTAATCACAGGGCTTTTGTTTTTGGAACTATGATTATTTTATTGGAAAAGGGTTATGTGAGAAATTGTTTATTTGACCTTGAAATTTGAAGGTGAATTTGTTAGGTTGTTGAAGTATATGTTCTTGTGTTTTAGCTAAGGGAGAACTGTTACAATAGAGTTCGAGCTGACAGGAGTCGGCTTTTATGGAAAATGAGGTTACCTGATTCGAGGGACCATTCTCCTGGACACGAGGTTTGTCTTCTTACTTACTCATCTTCGCCTTTTGTACATAGCTCGCCTTAAAAGCCCCAACACCTGCGCATGAGGTCGCCATGGGCCTAGGTGCGCTTTTTAAAACCAAGGATTTTGCTGTATGAATGTTTGGCATTTCTGATTGTTTGTATGGTTAATCCATAGTTTAGTCTTTGTTACACTGTCGATACTGATTATTAATGTCATATGCCGTTTACAGCAACTGGTAGATTTGGACATAGCCTATACTCGTGATATACACAAATGTTGTTGGTTGAAGTTCCCACTTCAAGTTTTATCTTTTCATTGCAGGAGTTAGTTAAATCAACATTCCAAGACATTGTATCTGAAGAACTTAGAAAAATAAAAGAGACACCAATGAAAAGTTGTTCGGAAACTAGTGATGATATGTTATGGGAATATGATGGTCTTCATGCAGCATACCAAGGTGAATGTGAAGAAATTTTGTTGGAAATGCAAAAGATATTTTACGAGGATCTTAAAAGTGAACAAATTGGAACAGGTAAAGTTTGGTTGGGCATATGGTTATAATCCCCCGTATCCCTGAATTGTTGGATTTTTTTATTATTTTTATTTTTCTCAGAAGAAAAAAACCTTCTTTTGTTAAACATAAATTGAGATTGTTTTACTATTTTCTTGGGCTATTACGGTTTCACATTCTTTTCTCCTATTTGCAGAACCAGATAGCTTTATTAAAGTATGGGAAGAGGAGGAAGATGAATACCTAGCCTGTGCTGTTTTTGAGAATATGCAGCTGAATGATGAAAAGGTATGACCGTCATACAATTTTTTAGTTTTAATTTTTTTTGTTTTTGCAGATTTACCGTTGATGTTTCCTTGACCAAAGGTTTTGTCATTGTCATCAATTTAACTAAAAGAGCATAATTGGAACCTAATTTATCTACGTAGATCTAAAGAAGACATTACTAATTACATGTAGACTAATATACTTTAAGAGGACAACTATGAACTTGAAAGAAGACGAAGAGATTTTCTTTAGCTTAAGTCATTTTAAGCAATTCAATCACAAAATCGCATTCTGAAGAATAAATTATATTGATTATAAGCCAACTAAAACAATTTTATCAAAAGCTTAAGTAGAGATATTTCATGTGGTAAACTGGTAATCATACACTATTGCATCTTCAAGACGCTCTTTGATCCCAAATTTTGCATAACTACAATTAATTATGTGTGTATATGTTTGCAATAGGTGGGAAAAGAGGTTTGGTGTCCCATGTGCAAGCAAGGAGTATTGCAACAGAACCGACATATTATCTTTTGTTCTCTTTGTGAACTTAAACTTGACAGAGGCGATGAGGTCCCAACGACTTTATCTTTACATTCACATTTAGTAGCTGATCATATATAAGATGGTAAAATGGGTGGCTGGGTTGGAGGTCAAATTGTTGTGTCAAAACATGGTAGCACGGTCAAAGCTGGTTGAGTTGGATTGGACCGACTGCAAGCACCTAATTTTTTAACTTTTTAAATAATCACTGTGTTAAATACGATTACTAAACTACATTACTACAACAATAATTCAAAGATTCTTTAACTAAACAATTTAGAAGGCTTTATGCATTCGAATACATTGAGGGTGAATTTCAACTTGTTTTGCCTGCTTGACACATTTGATTATATTTAGAGATTTAAATATTAACAATATTTATAAAGTCCAAAAAAGAGTACCAAAAGGTGCTGATGGGTTAACCCGACCTGTTTTGACTAGAACTTAAAGATGATCTCTATTCAGCCAAACCCATTTTCCGCAGCCTGCTCGTTTCCCCACCTGTACCAATCTGGTCACGCACCGTTAGTTTTTTGTTCTTTAGGTTGAGATTTTGCATCTTTAATGTTTCTGGATTTTCTACATATAGTTTATTTTCTTTATTGATCCTCAATATCCATTGTGACTTGTGATTAGGTCACTCTGGAGCTTCTTCGGGACCGGTTAGCAGAAGCTCATGGACAACATTTTGATAGGGGGTGCAGGTTGAGGCCAAAGTTCTGTATCCAGTCTAAATTTGATATAACTGCCTTGTACATGGAGTGTCAAGATTGCAATACTTTTGAGATTGTAATTTAGCATCTTTTATTTTTGTAATCTATTGGCAATTATGTACTAGTAGAAAAGAAACCAACCAAACTTTAGTCATCTGGTTTGTATTTTTCAAATCAAATGAATTTAGTTAGCTGGTTTTGTAGTACTTTTAATATTGATAGGTATGGTTAAATCGTCATCCTTTCACTAATACCAGGATGTTACATAGTTTTCAAATTTTGTTTAATTATGATATATGAGGAACGGTTATTATTCCTAGGCTTTCAAATTATGATACATTACGGTACATAAATTTCATATTTTATTCCATTATGATACGTAAGTGATAAGCTTAGCAAAACGAGAGGGTTGGACGGGGTTGGGTATCGTGTCAGAATTGGTTCGAGTCAGGACGAGTTTGGGTTAGAACGGTTTGAGTGAAAATTAGCTTGAGTCAAAGCGGGCCATTTTAAAAGAACATTACTTTGGTTCGGTCTAAATCGGTTCGGCCTAAGTGAGCTTGGAATGAAATGTCTGTCATAGTTTTGGAATCAATCATTTTTTTTAACACGGCGAAAAATTAGTCCAAACGTTTTCATTTGAAAACAATATAATATAAGGTTTATAAATCTCAAACTTGCTTTTTATCTCATTTGTAAAACCACTATCGGGATAAAACCCACTCGTCATAACATGTTATGTAGTTAAGCTACTACTAAATAACAATATCCAAATGTGAATTAATCAAAATACAAAACAAGTTCAACTACGAGATGGGTAATCGGTGTGTTTTCTCAAGAGCTTGATCTTTCAACTCCAACACAATCATAACATTTCCTAAGGCAATACAACACCACAAGCTAGTACTATTGAAATATAAGATGATATCTAACCAAAACATATAAAACTCAAAATCACCGAAATCTCAAATTTCACTTCGTCCGCTGTAATTTACGTCAGCCAGCGTAATTTAGGCCACTTCAAGATTGGCCAGCGTATAAACTTGGCATATACAATATGTTTGGCCGTATAAGCTCCTGAGACCGGTTCAAATTACACCCCATGTGCGTACTTTACGTCCCCTACAGGTCTCAAGCCTCATTTGACCATTTCTTGATAAATTCTTACCTATTTTTACCATAAAACATCTAAACCAACATGAAAACACGATTTAATGATTTATACATGTTACCAACTACTAATTTAACTATACTTCCAATTTTTTATTTCAATTCGGTTAACGGATAAGGGTTGAAAAAATCAAAACCGAACAAACCGTTAATCGAACCAATGAACACCCCTGAAAAAGTTATGACCCAACCTTGTTATTTCTCAAAGTTAATGACTGCAACTGAAATATGTGTACCAAGTTGAAACATATAAAAACAGACATAAGAAACTACGCGCCATGAAGCGCGTGGATCAGGCACGAGAGAGAGAGAGAGAGAGAGAGCTGATCGCCAAGAAGTCGTTGAATAATCGAATTCCATTTCGCGTCTTCTGCATCGACGGGCGGCGGCAGTGTTAAGAACCCTAGTTCCCAAATTTCTCTATGCTTCAACTTACATGTAACTCACAATCATAAATTCAATTCCTTTTGTGTACATAGCGGCTGGCTGTGGTGGTTTTTTGGGGATTTTTCCTCGAATAATAAAAATCAAACCTAAAAATGCTCGAAAACCCTACCGATTCATCTTCCACGGCCACCGTCAAACGCTATGCTCCCCCTAATCAAAGGTATCCGTCTTCTCTTCGTTTATATCACCAAATTGCGGTGTCCTAATTTCGCTGATTTTTGACCTAATCGGTGTTTTTCGTTTGTTTATGAAGGAATCGAGCTCTTGGAAGGAGGAAATCTGGTGGAGGTAAATCTATTTCTCTAAGTATGATTCTTTCTTATTGTAGCTTGGAGAAGATGAAATTACCTGCATAAATGCATATTTAGGATTTGGAATGTGCGATTTTGCTTGATATTAGGTTTTTTCAGCAAACATGTTTATTGTGATTTTGTGGAGATTTGGAAACTTCCATTTGATGCTCAGGATTCATTATCTGAGGTGTATTTGTTATTTTAGAAGCTGAAGGATTGGAAGAACATCTAAAACACCTTATTTCTAGATTAGAGAGATGCCAATCACCAAATTGTTAATAAGAATTATAGTGTTGTGCATTTTTATTTCTGAAGAAGTGTTTTGTAGGTAGATGAAATCCTTGATGAAAATTGTTTATTCGATCTTAGAAGTTAGAACCAATGGGTTGTGATTTATGTTTCTGACTTCATCAACATTCAGTTGGTTGTCTTGCTTTATATTATGTTGATCAATATGATAGAAGGGTTTTGCAATTATATTAAAATTTGAATAATGGTATTTCTTTTAGCATCACGTCGTTTCAAACAAACACGCTACAAAGATTCAGAATTTGTTGATGCAGTTCCAATATACTTTTAGAAGGGTGATATGGTAAAAAAGATTAGATGGGATGATCTTTAAGATATTTTCGTAAGCTGATTGGTCTGTAATTGCAGATAGATTGGAACGGGCAAGTAGTTATGGGAACGATGGAGAAAAAAGTCAAGCTGCTGGGTTAAGAAATGTTCCTATAATGGATCATGCAGATCCACCGCGGTTAATTGGCTTGCAAGGATGCTGTAACAGTGAAGCTTATCAATTTCTAAACAATCGTATGTATTTAATTACTTATTATCTGTCATAAAGTTGTAACATTTTCTTGTTCGGTAGGTTTTCTTTCGGTTCATTTTGTCTATTTAACAAACACAAAGATGATATTGATTTCGTTCACTATAGTCTTATTGAAGGGTGTTTTAGAATTTTGGCATTTAGTTAACACAATTTTTGTTTTGCGAGTATTTACTGATTAAGTAGTAATGTTGCTGCATGCATTCTAAAACACAGGTTGGGCAGCTGCTATGACTGCATATGAAAGTCCCTCTACTGATTTAGCTGGTGAGTGAGAAAAGTCTGAATTTTGATAGACGATTTCCACCTTTTCTTATCACTTCTATATAACATTAAACTGGTTAGTTTTTTAAAGTTTTTAATCAGCTATGAAAATGTCATAAGAAAAAGAACATGTCATCCTTTGCCAGAATGGAAATCCACGAGTTTGACCCATTTACGTATGAATAGATCTATCTGGATTTTGTTTTATTTTTATCAGATCAATGGGTAAACTTAAAAGTTTAAGCTGCAATGGAAACAGGTCAAGTGGGTTCAGAGGTTACCAAAAGTGTACTTTTAATGCATACAACCGTAATCATTTATGCTAAAAGTTGATATTCAATTATTCACTGCAATAATATAATTTTTGTAATCATATGTAACACCCTATTATTTATAAAAAGTTGGATGAAAAGTGTTTCAGGTCGACCTAACCCCAACTGTACAAAATATTACCTGTTATTACCCGGGTAACAAAGAAAATTAGTATAGACAGATGGATACTCATTATTCTTCCTTTTTGGTATTTTACAGAGCGGCCTGTAATGTATTCAGGAAGCAGTGCATCAGCATGGGGGCAAATTAGGCTTCCTCACCAGGTTAAACTATAAGCTAAGGGTGTGCACAAATTGGCCTGTGCCTACGAAACCAAACCGAGTTGAGACTGGAGCCAGACCTGATCTGGTTTTAAAAAAATAAGTATTTTCCAATATTGTAACAGACGTCAGTGTGTATTCTTATTTTTTGAATTAAAAAACCTTGAATCTTTATTTGGTTCACTATTTGGGCCGGGACCAGATTAGATCAGTCTAGATTTTGTATTTTTCTGTTTAGTTTTGGTCTGTTTCAATTCTCTAAAACCATTTCTTGTTTTATATATTGGTTTCAGATGTTTTCCCCGATGGCAGGAGTCGGGCCTTCCGGGCCTCAAATGGATTTCATAAGTGAACTCAGGCAAGCAATGCATAACTCAAATGCCCAATTCTGACAGTAATTATCAAGTTTGGAACCCGGTTTGAGCTTCTGTTTAGCTTTTCTATCTTTCAGGACATGTTAATCACAGTTACTGTTGTATGTGTTCTTAACTTGGATTTATGCTGTATTTTATGTGAAGGATTATTTGGTGTTTGTGCTTAGTTTGTTTTATACCATTCATGCATAAATTTGATGATTCTTTGTTTTATACTATTAACCGGGTGTATGGCTTTTCAACCGGTGAAATTTAGGGGTGTGTACGGGTCAGTTTGGACTGACGATAACCAAAAACATCAGTTATTGGAATGGCTAATTGGTTTGTTTGATTAATTTCTATTCAGTTAAATATTTGAAATGCTTTGGTTAACGGATTGACTGGTCACTGGTGAGCTTTATTTTTGAACATTGAAACTAAGAATAATAAAGAGTAAATACGGATAGTCCCTGTGGTTTACCCAAATTTTGGATTTAGTCCCTAGGTTTGAGAAACTACATAGGCATTCCCAAACTTTGCACGCATGTTACACAGACAGTCCCCAACTTGGATGGACGTTAGTTTGCTCCGTTAAATACCCTCACGTACAATCCACGTGAGGGTATATTTGTCTTTTCGCACCTATTGTTTATAAAACCCTAAATACCCCGTCATGTCCATTAATAAGCAATAGGTGCGAAAAGACAAATATACCCTCACGTGGATTGCACGTGAGGGTATTTAACGGAGCAAACTAACATCTATCCAAGTTGGGGATAGTCTGTGTAACACGCGTGCAAAGTTTGGGACTGCCTATGTAGTTTCTCAAACCTAAGGACCAAATCCAAAATTTGGGTAAACCACGGGGACTATCCGTGTAATTTACTCAATAATAAAAGTACATCCACACATTGATTCCTATATTAAGATCCTTATTATGTAATATCACATAATCGCTTTTGGATCCAATGTACGAACTAATGAAACCATCAAAGAACTGGTAACTGGTGTGAATAAATGCCATTAAAATATGTATAAACATTGTGCTTACAGCATCAAGAACCTAAAAAACTTGTACAATGGACGGTGATGATGTGTATGCTTCTCGAGTTCAAACTGTTTCTCATTTGAAACACGGTCAGTCCGTCCAAACGGGAATTATTCCTTGTGCAGCTAAACGCTTTTCGACCCTGAAGACAAGTAGGTTTGCTGTGACTTTTTTCTCATCAACGAGAAACGGTTCAACATTGCTGGCAGTTGTCCCGTATGACGATATTGAAAACCCTTTTGGACCTGTTCGAATTGAGATGATTATTTTGTGGTGTTCTTGAATTTGTTGATAAAAGAAGGAAGAACTCACCAGTGATGTTACCATCTGGGAATAGTGCCCAGAATGTATAAGGGATGCCCTTCTTCAGAAATGACCCTTCAAGCTGTACATAAAGAAGAGGCCTTATTTGGCATGGGGGTAATGGATACAGTTGTTAAACGGGTCGTGTTAACAGATTGGCGGGTCAAACATGAACACTAAAAAGATACATGAATCTGAACACGTGACATGGATACTACCAGTTTAACCTGAAATTTTCTTTTAATACTTTTTTCATTTGCATATTAATTCTCTAAAACTACAAATTTACAACAACAAAAAATACAAATGTATGTGAAATAATTTTGTTTAAACTATAAAACTTGATTCTTATATATCTCTTTTATCTTTTAGACTTTGGTATGAAATACTCAATTATGACGTAAAAGTACTTTTTTTTTAGTTTATAAAAACAAACAACTTAAACAGGCCAACCTACGAACCCATCAGGTCACCCGAACACGACCCATTTAGCTAAACGTGATTGCTGGTTCGGTCAAACTAAACCCAAACCTGCAAATTTTGTGTTATTTCGTATCTCAGAAATTCACACCTCTGTTAATGAACCTAACTTGAATCTACTTGGGCGCGTGGAGCCCCTTTCTGAATTAACAGAAGGGATTCGGGTTCAAGGTATAACAAAAACGAAGCGGGTCAGGTACAATTCAAGCCAACCACTTTCATAGGCCATCCTCTAAAACTACCTAATTGTGATGAAATTATTTTTAACGTGGATACGTAAAGACGACAAAAATGCAAGCGTGATTACCTTGTTATCCTCGAAAAATAACTCGAGTTCTTTGATATCTTGTTGTTTTTCAAGAGTTGATCGTAGAGATGGAATCACATCCTCTTCCATCATCTCCGGCAATGCCTTAGCAGGGGCTTTTGCCGGAGGCTTTGGCTTTGGCTTTTCCGGAGCAGCAGCAGCATCATCTTTGGTTTCAGCAGCAACTACAATCAACAATAACAGAATATCATACCATAAATAAATGAAATTCATGGACCACATCTATAAGTTTCTGCATGATACAGATTACATAGACTATAATTGGTGATTATATCCTGTGTTCATAGAACTGGACCGATATGCCTATTTGAACCGTTTTCGTTTAAACTGAACCGAGTGCTTGGACCAGGTTTCCAGCTATTTTAAACCTTTTTTTATTTTCTTCTTGCAAAATTCATTTTTTAATTAATTTGGCATTTTAAATTCCATATTTTATTTATTTAAGTCTTCGTATATCATTAAAATTGCAAATTCACATCAAAACACAAAACATTTTTATATTTTGTATCTGTATATATGGTTTTAATTTTTGTATTATATATGATTTCATCCGGTTTTTAAATCCAGTCCGACCAGTAAGGCTATAAGACGTCCTGTCCGGTTCTGAAAACATTGATTATAACAATCAACTGTTACAAAATTAACAAGTGAAAATTACCAGTAGAAGCAGCGGATGATTCTGCATAGCAAACTGCGTTCCGATGCGAAATGACAAATTTAGCGGCAATCTGTTCACCGAAACCAGAAATCGATCAACATGACACATAGCAGAAGCTAAATTGTGCGTGAGTTAAGTAACCGTACCAGAGGAAGCGAAGAGGAACTCCATTTAGGATCACGAGAGCAGTATGGAGAAGACGGAAAATTCAAATTCAAATTCAAATTCGGCAACGTAATCGATCCTCTGGTGGTTGCCATTTTAATCGATAGTGATGATGATGATGTTGATACATGGAACTTCATCATTGTTCTCGAATGAGCTGAATTAAATTTGTTAGGGCTTGAATAGAATTGGGGGTAAGTTCGTTAATGTCATTCACAAACCGCTTTGGAGGATTTGACACCACTGAGTTCACTTGCAAGCACGCTTTGTTTGTATATGTAAAACTATTTCAATTTTCTTTAATATTTTAACAAACGCATAAATATGTGTTATTTATATAACATAATATAACATATGTGTTATTTAATTATTTTTTATCATAATTTAACATAACATAATAATTATTATATAAATATATATTGAATAAAAATTATACAAAGAAATTTCAAGCTTTTAGTGGTCTGAACTTAAGTAGCTCACAAGTGGTTCAGCTCGTTTATATCACAACCCTAGTTCCTCCTGTTATATATGCAAACTGAAGTGGATAATTATGTGTTTTGTTTATTATGAAGCATTTACATTTACAATGAATCGGATCTAGTGTGTAGTACTATGTTATACAATACAAGACCGCAGAGTAAACGTCAGAAGGTGGAATGCTACATGTTCGTATTGATCATTTCTAGATCTTGATGATCTCACACGTTGATTGGCGAGGGAATGTGATATTAATCATCTTGAATTCGTACACTATTGCAAATTTGTAGCAATATGAATGTCTTGCAGCTTGGCACCACTAGGGTCATCTTGGCATGAGCCATTGGTAGTGATATTTAGACCCTTCTTTTTCTTGGCTTTTTTAGCCCAACTAATAAGACCTGCTTGTATATGCTCATCAAATATCGACTTCTTGAAATTACTTCCCATCTGCACATCACACGAATAGTCTAAACTCGAAGTTTGATTACGAAAGTCAAAAATGAAGGCAATAAAACTGAAAATCGAACTAATTACCTGTGTGACAAGCGCGTAAAGTGGTAGAGTACTGTAACCGCACAAAGCTTGTACAAAAACCCTAAAGCAAATGAAATAAAATGCACTTTTACAACACAAGTTACCATTTAAAACATGTTACTTCCCCAAAAAAACATACTTGTGAGACCCTCTTTGGTTGACGAGTGTTGGTTACAAGCGAACCAAACAGGGTCTTGAATAATGGTATAGTGAATGCTGAACTTAATGCAAATAAGTTCATTGAATTAGGCCTTACCCAATGATGAGTCGTGGGATAATGTAAATCATTTTTCCCATTATGCACGAATTGGTACCAAACTGAACCTATTGATGAAACACATTACATGTTAATTTCTTCTATCAACAGGTATTAATTTGGCATGCAGGTGGCAACTTTAACCCATACATTTGACAACGGGTCAATTCAAGTAGTATTGTTTCATAATGGGTCGAACATGTTGAAAGATGTCTAAAGTTAAAAAGTGTAACACCTAAAACATCATAGATCATTTTAAATATGAAAAATACTATATTATAACATGAAACTATATTTAATGTTTGGAACTATTTATAGTAGAACTCAAAAGAATATACTAAAAAAAGTGTTGGTTGGTCAACCCAACCCTCTTGTTTTGATAATTTACCCAACCTTTCTATTTTGCCACCTCTAATTTTACGTATTAGAATATTTGAAATACAAATTACCAATATCCAGAAGAAGAATGCAATCTCGAACGCATTCTGGAAGAGTATAAAATGTATAAGAAACCGAACGATCTTTGGTCGATGAAACCAGAAGTGCTCATCTGAAGGTTTTACTATCGGTTCACCTTCTATGACTGCCTGCTTCTTAGCGACTTCATGTGCCAACTGAATGATTACGTGTTCTAGTTTGGTTCCCACAGCAAGTAGCAACTAGAAAATTATGAATTCATACTTATTATTACAGTATATGAATAATTTCATATGATAAATAGTATACAATGTTATGTAGGCCCTACCAGTGGGCAATTGGTAAATATCTAAAATGATGTACATATTCGAGTTGGATAACTTACGATCAAGGGTATAAAAGCTATCCAAAAATATGTATGCCAACCTACATGAAAACCAAGAAACGAGATTCATTCGTGCCAAAAGACTTCAAAAAGCTCGATAATACTTGAAAAGTTATCTAAAACTCAAGCTCTCCTTCTATAACTAAGTTTTGGTTGTACAGAATACATACATAGACGATGGCATGTGAGTGTGCGTACCGTCAATATTCAGCAACAGGAATATGATAACAAATACCCATAAATACCAACTACAAGGGATAAAAGCACGCATTAGTATATTCACTACTAAACTAATAATCGGTCAAGAAGTTTATTCTTTTTGGGAAAATCACGAGAATAAACAATTCACCAAACTTGTTTACCAAAATAGCCTTTGACTTTTTTCTTGTTAATTTATCAATTTGACCGTTACACATGATTACATTTAATCAAAACATGTCACATGTCTCTAGATTATGTGCTTTACACCAATGGGCGCATCTCTCTCCAAGTTCTACGCCAACAACAACATATAATGCCACATCAACAAATTGACAAAGATCTCCCCAAGTTTTGCACCTATGGGCGCAAATGTGTTGTTATTTCCATGTCATTGACAAGTGTAACAATCAAATTGCTGATTAAAAAAATGTCAATGGCTATTTTGGTAAATACGTTTAGTCAAATTTATTCTAGTGATTTTTCTTAACTTTTAACATCCAAAATGGAAAACTTTGATGGTTATGTCGGGTTTTTTTTTTTAATTTGAAAGTACTAAGTTTATACTAAACCACTTGCCTGATCCCGACAACTTTCCTAGAATCATCTTCGAGAGCCCGCATCATATACTTGTGAAAGTTAAACTTTTGGTTACCCCTACAATGCATCTATAAATCTATAATATCATGGCATTCATTTGTGTACTTTCGACAAGAATAACACAATGCAGGTAACGTTTAGATGTATTTACCATAATAAATCCCAACCGTAGAGCAACGTAATCTGATTCAGTCACTGATCCATAGAATTGCTTGATGAACGATTTCTTCAAATTCGATTATAACATAAGAATTGACCAAAATTAGTTTAAAAAAAAAGATGAATGCATCAAGAACATAAAACGTTCAAAACATGAATATTTTTAGGGGTGTCAAGCTACAAGGACGTGTTGACGTTAGACAACTCTACTAATAGAAAATTTGACTGACCAGAGGGTCAACAATATAAGTAACATATTACAATGTTTTAGACATCTAAGTAATAGAAATTGTTTTGTACAATGATGTGAACACAAAAAAATGACGCCGAGACAAAGATAATAACTTACCAGCCATCCTAAAACGGTTGAACGTTTGCCAAGACCCATGTAGCGTTTAGCAATGAAATCATGCTCTTGAACATATGTCGTTTTCGGGACGATAACTGCAGTCAGGAGAGTATGTGAAAACAAAGATTTAATATTCGTGTTTATCATTTTTATGTTTTAAAATTTTAATTTTAAACGATTCAACCTGTTTATTTACAACACAACCCGAACAATCTAGTTAGAACTACCTTTTGGAGTGTTGAAATTATCTTCTTTGGTAGATGTTTCCCATTGCTTCCATTGGCTTATCTAATTTGCAGACAAAAACAGTTATAAACAAACCATCATATGTAAGGTAAGACATTGATCCGCGAGAGCGTTTACTAACCTTAGCCCCTCCAAATACAACGGTAAGAACAGAAAATATCAAGTGCACAACAGCAAGTACAAAAATAAAGATGTGTAGATGATGTAGTGCATCCAAGGATAACAATGGGACCTTATTCTGTTTAAGAGCAATGGTAAACAAGTAACCGAATAATCTGTAAATAAGAAAAGCAAGATTGAATGATAGATTACCTTTAGAGCACAATAACCGACTGTTGCTGCTTTGTTTTCACGAGTATGCGAGTTCTCTTTTGCGTCTAGAGGGCAAGGAAGAAAATGTTTCATGATATTCTCGTCAACGCAAATCTTGACGATTCTTGATTGACAAACGGATAATAATAGTGAAACGAACCCCAACAACATCAACTCTGCACCAAAAACATTGATACTAATGAGAACCAGTGATGCAAGAATCTATATGAATACCTTGTAAACAGAAAACTTTAAACAAATTACTCTATCTTAGGAAAAATAAGTTCATAAATCAGCTTAATGGTTAATCACTTTGTTTAAGAAAAGACTGTTTTGGTCTCAACACTATGGTGTATGGTATAATCCTGTAATGCAAGTAATGGGACATCAGATCCTGGCACAAATCATGGGTCTAGTTATGTTGTCCCACTTTGTATGTCCATATTTGTGACTGGGAAAAACAAAAAAAATGTCTAAAACAAAAATGTTCATACAAATGGTTGAATCAAAAGTGAGAATGAATTTCTTTCGCAGTGCTAAACGGGCATTCATTCCGTTTCTCTTATTCATCGCATTATAAGGTTGTACTACTACACTATGTTGTACGAAATAATCCTATAATGTTGGTGGAACATACAAAGTGCGACATTATTTTTTTTTCAAATAGTGACTGTCACGTCTGCCACGTAGGCAGTGAGGCTCTCGGTCACTAAAATCTTAAAAGTGTGTAATGGTTTAACTAAAAACACAATAATTTTTTTAATAAAAAATTATATAAAAAATGTTGGTTAATTCATTGATTGGTTGATTGTGAGTTGGCCCCACACCCAAAACGCTTCACGCCCGTTAAACCTACGGCGCCCCTCCTTAACGCCCACTTTGGCTGAGGTGTACGTGGGCGCCAGCCAAATATCACTTACGCGTTTTGGACGGATTCTCTCTTTTATTTTAGGAAAATTGAAAATAATCACAAATTGATGAAACAATCCATAAAAAAAAGGATACCTTCCTTGACTTTTTGAAGAGCTTGAAAGAGTGGTTTCCTGCCTTCCTTCCTTAATTTCTGCACATAAAATAAAAAAAGGATTTTAGTTTTACATGCAATTGCATGAAAACTTTACATTAATAAAAGACCTTTCCGGCGTAGTGGAGTAGGCGTTCGACGGCGAGGGAGACACCGATCATGACGGTACAGACGGCGGCAACAACCCATGTTGGCGTAAACTCTATCGACGTCCCTTCTCCTTCATGATCCGCCATAACGGAAACTCGATTGTAGTTTCAGGAGAAGATGAAAGGAAACTGGAATTTAAAATACGGCTAGATACTCTGCCGTCCGAGAAGAAGAAGAAGAAGAAGAAGAAGAAACTCTAAATAACGGTTCCTAGTATTTGTTGTTTGTAATAACTGTAAATTTATGTATTGCATGATAACCGTTTTTGATAGTGTTGAATCCTGGTTAAATTGTAAATCATACAACTATATTCGATTACGATTTTTCACATTAATTTTTCTTGCACATGATAATATTAGGTTAGGATATACTTACAAAAAATCATTATTCTAAAAAGGTTTTTTACGTTTGGAAAACACTTTATGTAAAATCAATTAAGACGCGTTTAAAAAAAATCTAACTAGTATTTTTTTATATAAAAACGTATTTAAAAAATAGTCATATAACGTTTTTATAAAAAATAATCAATAAAAATGTGTTTTTAAAAAAAAAAAAACTCTACTACAAAGTTCGACATGAAACCACTGTAAGTCCGCCACAACCGCCGCTACCAAGTTTGACCTACCAACGGACGCTATTCGTCGCTTAAGGGTGTGCAAAAAGACTGAAAGCCGATCGTATCGGTTCGGTTAACGGATATACATTTTTTGAATTCAGTTTATTCGTTTAACCAAATAAACTGAATAAATGATAACTATATATATTGAATTTGGTTTATTTGGCTGAATTTGGTTTGGCTAGACAAATTCTCAATGCGGTTCTGTTCGATTAAAGGGATAGGCCTAAAAAAATTAAAAATTGAAAAAAGTGAACACCCCTATCACCGCTAACCTTCACTAATACAAACCCGACCTGCCACCATTGCAAGTCCGCCACAACCGATAAAATAAATTAAGACGTATCTAGAAAACACTTTTCTAACTAGTATTTTATTTTTTTACAAAACGTCTTTAAAAAATAATATTTTAACGCTTTTACAAAAACTATAAAATATGTTTTTTATTTTCTAAAAAAAGTTGGTTTTATGAATTCAACCCATAAGTAATATTTATAATAAAATTAGTGAATTAAATCTTTCTTAAATATTAAAAAGACAAGAAATAAAAAGAAAATAAAAAACTTTAAATGGTACTTGTTGAGAACTAAAGCGAGGAAGTTAGAACAAGTAAAATTCAACTAATTAAATGAGTATGTACAATAATATTTTATCAAATAATAAAAAAAAAGTTCAATCCCTCGTTTGTTTCGCATAATGTTTTCAGGAATATTTCAAAGCAATTTGTTTCGCATAATGTTTTCAGGAATATTTCAAAGCAACTATGGACCATGGTTAGCAAGAATAGAAATTAATTCCACCAAAAAGCTTGTAGTTTGATTGGTAAATATAGGAAACGAATTTGAATTTTTAAAAATTAAAATTACTTAAAAACCCCCCACATTTTCTCATAATGTTTTCAGGAATATTTCAAAGCAACTATGTCTATGGACCATGGTTAGTAAGAATAGAAATTAACTCCACCAAAAAGCTTGTAGTTTGATTGGTAAATATATGAAATGAAATTGAATTTTAAAAAATTAAAATGACTTAAACACCCCAACCCCCACGTTTTCTAATCGCCTATTACCATGAACTCGTTCAACCGGTCATTGACTCCTGAATAGTTTTCAAGCCCGGACTCGAGCTCGTATTTTAAAATAAGTTTCAATATAAGCTCGACATCGTCCCTATCCTTGTAGGTCCTTGTCCCTATCTTTGTTTAATATTTTAATGGGTTTATTTTTATTGTTTTCTTTTTCATCCGCTGAGTAAAAATCTTGGACCCACCACTGATTGTACTATATACAACATATTTGGGTTTGGCTTAATAGCCAATGCATAGGATGGCTAGTGTGAATGCCTAGATCCCATCACACATTTGGTATATATGCAATATGAGTTATGACTATGTAACTAATTAAATACTTTTTTATCAAACATCAAGTAAGACAGTATTATACTAACAACTTTTCCTTGTGAATACAATACGCTGTTTACCCGGTAATTAAGTTTTTGCATGACTTGACAGCGGTCACTAACAATCTCAAACAAATTATGGTTATTCCTTTTAACTACCTCATTTTGTTGAAGGTGTAAGGACACAAAAAGGAAGCAAGTAAAACCCGACTCGACTCGTTTGACCTTGATTCAGCTCATGGGCACCTCGAAAAGATATTAGAAGTTACCTCTTAGACTTTGGTGATTTGAATGCATGTTCCTTGTAATATTTGAGCTCGGTTATGCTTTCTTTGATCTCATCCAGTATGCCTCCATGTTGCTTCTCCTTTTTAGGAGCCTTTTTATCATCTGCAAGCCAAAACTAAACAAAATCAAATCAAACAAGCCCGAGCAACCTAAACATGTTTATGTGAATGGAGCTTTTAACATAAACAATTTTAGATAACACCTTCTGGAAACCAATGGCAACATAAAGCTTTGACACTGCTGACATCAACGAGGACGTGAGAGAAAAGTCTAGCCAAATCGGGCATGTATTTCTGCGATAGAAAGAATCATGGTAGATTTCATTTGCAAGAAAACAATATGAAATATTAACTTTAACTTTTACAAAAATGACCAAAAAAAGGGCAATTTTTACCTTCAAGAACATAAAATCAACATAAACTGAATTTCCTGCGAGCAAAGGAGTATATGCGCTGACATTTCCCTTCACAAAATCTATAACCTACAGCAATGCAAAAAGAAAAAACTTTGATTTAAATATAAACTGTGAAGAGCCACTGCAACTGTTACAAAATTTTAATTGATTTTTATTATCCACAAGATTGACATATTTGTCATTATTATTTGTATCTAAGAACCATGAACAAGTTTTATCTCACCAGCTCTTCAGCTTCTTTTTCACTGGTTCTACTTTGTGTCACCTTCTCAGACAACCCTAGTATACATTGGCATGTTAATTAGGATAGATTTTGGTTTCTTGAACCAAAACACACTAACCAAAAAAGTACATACACAATAGGCGACAATTTTGACCCATTTACTTATGTTAGTTGTATATAGCGTATTTATTATAATTTATTCGTACCCATAGGCCCGATATAGGCTTTTCTAGGGATTCTCATTTGTACATAACTATATATTGAGGGTTCCGTGGTAATTATTTAGATATTTTTCCCATTCACTTTTATAACTTATAAATGGGTTGATTAGTCATATAAAATTTAGCTAAAAGGGAGATGGGTCAAGCGAGTTTTGTAAGCATTCTGTAACTATTACTTCTCCTACTTTTTTGAAAATAAAGTGTTTGCGACACAATCCAATCAGTTTTGGCCCGTATTAAAAGATGACCCAACCTACCCCGTCTTGCCATTTCTCACATACATAAATCATATATGTCCTCCCGATACAGTGATAGTTGATAATTAAATTAAAAATAATGCAAGAGGTAATGGCTAGCCTTACCACGTGCGGCATGATGATCTTGGCCCCTTTCTCCAATTTTATCCAGAAATTCTTTTGTTTGATGAATTACCAAATCAGGACCCTAAGCAAAAAAGAGCCAGTTTTAGCTCCTGTAACACTAAAAGATTGCCTTGCTACAATCAAGAATACACAAACCACAGTTGGAAACATAATTAATTTTGAAAAGATGGAGACCATCCACTAGAGGTGGAAAAATGGGTGGTTTGTACGGGTTAGGTAACAAGTCCAAATGGTTCAGGTCAAAGCATGTGATTTTTGGTACGGGAGGGGTAACGGGTCCAAATGATTTCAGGTCAAAACATGTAATTTTCGGTACGGGCAGGGTTGGGTGGACCAGAAACAGTTTTTTCCAAGCCTTTCATGAATAATTAGTACGCCAAATATTATCACAAAAATTGCGCTATTTCAGTAATAATCTAATTCTTTGAATACAGAGACAGAATGCTTTATGCATAAAATATACACATAGGACGACTTTCAACCCCTTGACTTGTTTGATGTTTCCTTTTTAGCAAATTTTATCCAAAATACCCATTAAGATCAAACATAACCCGAATAGATCCATTCATAAGTAAACGGGTCAAAACTTCCACCTTTAAATGATCAAAAAGAAAGACAAACTATCACCTTACCTCTACCAATTTCTTCAATTTTCCATCTGTAATCACGCAAGCAATCTCCAATATTCTATCTACATCAACATTCAAGCCTGCACAGACGTTATAAAGCTGTTTTCAAGCATCCACCACATATATAATATCTTCATTTCCACTATAAAATTTTAAATCATAAGTAGATGCCAACCGGTCATTTCTAATTTGATCCACACAAGTGGCAATTTCCTGGTCATGTCCTCAAGAGTCTGTCCTTCCCTTCCCTGCATCAGAAAATAAATTTAAAAAACAATAATGAGTTTCTTTATTTATTGATAATAAGTATCCTAGCAAGGAATAACTTATATTAACCATCATACATTGTATCTAACTCATTCTTCTAATTTCTTTGAAACAATTTTATCTCAAGTTCCAAAATTACTCTTGAAAATCTTTAAAACAACAATTGTTTTGTAAAAAATTAAATGTTTATAATAAAAAGTTAAGTTCAAAGAGTCAAGTAAAAAACAAGATCGAATGTATGGAACAAATTTAAGTGAGGCAGGCAAAAACTAAAATAAGCACGAATATTACAGCTTCTGCAAACATCCATACACCTAATACACAACTAAGAGGGTGTTTGTGATGAGGGGCTGATCCAGGAGTTAGCGGGACTCCTATCTGTGCCAGCTAGACAAGGGAAAACAGGGCAGAAAGGGCACAAACTTGAAACATTCGTAACTTGGGCTACATTTGGAGTTATGGGGCCCATAACCAATGGACGGAAAGGTCTCGACGAGCCGGATCATGTGGAAAACCGTTTATAGCGGTTTGTCCCAGCTGTCTGACCCGAATTCCATGATTAAGCGACCCGGTTTCGCCAATCAATGATTTTCCCCAAATTTCTCAATTTTCAACGCTTTTCTTTTTAGTCCAAAACGCGTGAATCCTTGATTGATTTAATGTGCGTGTTTATTTTTTATTTCAATTTTAGTATTATCTGTATGATTTGTAATTGGCAAAGCTGCCAAATTTAGAATTCCCCTGTATAAGTGACCCTTATGTAATAAGCAATTCATTCAGTTTTTCTAATAAAATTTCTTTGAGATATTCTCTGATTTATCTTTGTGCTTCTCCTCTGCGTCAGTTTGACATAGTGTTTAGAAGTAATTCTCATCATTGCGTTTTCAAATTGCACATGCCTGACGAAAGCGTTTTACCTGATCAGGTGTTGGTAGGGTTCTGTGAGTTTTCCGGTAATAGATTCTCAAGTTAAATTTTTTTTTTTTGCATATAACTAGTGTTATAGTGAAATTATTCAAACAGCCAACAAAATTCATGTTAAAACTGAGAACATTTCATGTAATCCGGCAATCCATTATCCCATTCAACACTAAGATGGCAAAATTGAAGGTCTAATTTGAGATTAATGACAGTTTTCACATTAAAATGCAGCAAATCCAAATAAGTTCATAACTAGCAACTAAGACTGTGTACTAGCCAGGAGCTAGAAAATGGAAGAGTTACTCCTAGGGTTTGGTTTATCCGTTCAAAACAAACCACCATAAATCACAACCAATTTTACTCAACTTCCATACGCAGAGAGGAAGAAAGTACCTCCAAACAGGAATTGGGTGGGAAATCAGGAGCTTCCAACTGATGATTTTGGGCCAATTTGCTGCAAAAGGGGTCAAATCGTGTTTATGGTTTCTTTCGTTTATTAACTCACTCTAACTTTTTTTCAATTTATATTCAAATCTTAGGGTGACTGAGGTCATTAACCCAACAACTTATTTACTCATCAAAACTAACCAATATAATCTTGTCACCTCAAAACTAGTCATTTATTCAGATTTTATTAGAAACATCCTACTCATTTACTCACCAACTTTTTTTTAACAAAAATAAACATTTAAATAAAAAAAATCAATTAAAAAGTAACATAATACAACTTAAAAACTAGAAAAATACAAGCCGAGCCCTTCAATCTAATTTATTAATTTAAAAATCAATCTAATAAGAAGATTGAAATAAATAATAAACAAAAGTTAAATATAAAAAGACAGGAAATGAACTATATAACATGTTTCAATTTTTTTATTATGTTATTATATTATTGTAACATGTATTTACATAATTTTATCAAATTAAATATTTTATTTTATTAATAAAGTAGCAAAAAAAGGCGCAGCCAAGCACATGATGTTTGCAATGCTTTGCCAAAAGTCAATTTCATAAATTCGATTCTTCTACTCAACTACTCGATTGTTTTACCCCGGTAATGGGGGCACTGTACCCATTTTACCCGGTCTCTATCTCTCTTACTCGGCGTAAGCCGAGTAGGGTGTCCCCCTTCACCCTTAGGGTAAAGGGGGCCATTAACCTATTTACTTATTTACTTACCAAAACTGTCTAATAGAATTTTATCACCTCAAAACTACTTATTTACTCAGATTTCATTAAAAACACCCTACTCATTTACTCACCCATTTTTTTATAAAAAAAACATTTAAATATTATAGATGTGTGTGATAGTGGTGGGATCCACTAGAAGTGAGAGTAGAGAGAGTGAGATCACCGAGTATATTTACTCGTTCCATCTACTCAAGCATCCCTACTCGCGCTTACCCGATCCATTGGGGGCGGTGTACCCTCTTTACTCGATTACCATCTTTCCTACTCGGTTTCATCCGAGTAGGCCATCACCCTTATAAAAAAATAAGGTTGCTGTCACGATTTTTAATTTTTTTTATTTATACGTATGTCATGAAAAATTGGAAGCTAAAGCGAATTTAGGTGGCTTTTAACCTATATAAAAAAAATTAATAAATGATTAAAAGCCCTAACTGAAACAATAAAATAATCCCTGATTAAAACGATAAAAAAATCCCTTCTGCTAATTTGGCGACTTCATCACATTTCACAATATCGATGACTTCGTCACAGAGGATTTGATGAATTTGTCACAGGTTAACGAAATTTAACTTTAACAGGCGTGCCTACGATCATGAGGGCTCACATGTAAACGAAGTCGATTCTTACTTCTTCAGTTATTTGACTCTTTAAAGGGAATTCTTCCTCATCTTGTTAGAGACCCCTGCTATTGTTTGATACGTTATAAGAGACAAATTAATTGAAAATCTGAACACACACATACACACGAAAACGTGTAAACATTATATGATGTGTTATAAGAGACAAATTAATTACGTTGTATGCACACTCATAAACATTTCATCGTGAACCTTATTTCTAAATACAAAATTGTACTCGTAAGCAGAGAGAGAATGAGTCGAGTGTTACATGAGTTTTCATAATCTTAGTCTCATACCTAACTATAAAACCGTATCTCATACCCATTTGATACCAAATAGTCATTATACATGTGAGTATCAGGTATATTTATTTATGGTCTAATGCGATTAAAAGTTACCCATTTTGATGCCCATTTCTCAAAACCCCATATTAAATTCACCTAAGAGTATCTGGTATACCCTTACGGGGTGGAAACCGTGAGAGACTTCACGGGGAAGATGGTGGCATGAGGGAGAAACGGGTTGTGATTGGCTGGGAGGTGGCGTGAGGGGGTTCAGTTGGGTGAAACACCACCCTCTCTTAGAGCAAGGGGTATACCCATGTAATTATGGTGTGGTGTGATAATAAAGTCTACGCCACGTGACGCCACATCACTTCTTTCATTATCACACCATACATCACTTGGCAAGGGGTATATCGAAGTGATGTGGTGGTGTGATAAATATTATTATTTAATTTAAAATTATCTTCAACTGTCAAAAATGAGCCGTTGAACAGTAATACACCCCACAATTGTGTTGAATTCTCCCGTGAAAAATCTCACGCGAATGGATCAAGTCGTGAAAAAAAAAATTGAGGGGGCGGTGTTCCACAAAAAATCACGTCGTGAAAAGGCATGCCAACAAGGACCACGCCGTAATAATCATCGGTATACCGGATGACTTTACATAAAAGAGCTCACTTGGGATTGACGTAAACGTATACCCCTTAAACTAGAAAATCGACTTCCAACTAAATTATATCAATCATATAATTTCAATTTTCAAGTTTCTAACAATTTTATAATTTTACTAATTTCAAGTTTTTAGCAACTTTCATATATATATTATTTTTCTTTTTCATCAAGCTAAGCTATTTTAGGTCGTTTTCTTAATTTTCCTAGTATTTATATAGCTGAGCCGACTCTCAGCCGTAAGCGTTATAGCAAGCCGACTTTTTACACCAAATCAGCTTGCAAGGGTTTTGTAAAGTGTTGAAGGGGGCCGCCCTCATCGTTCTCGTTCCATTCTCTGCACACACAAAACTCTTACATCATCAATGGCCGCAATCAGCAGTTAAAAGGACAAAGAGAAGTAAGGTTTACTAAAGCATTCTCCTGCTCGTTAGTATTCAAATCGGATCAAATTCCATCCAAAATCGACGTTGATAACAATGGCAGCCTATGTTCCTCCACCTGCAACCGTTTCACCGGCGGTGGAAGCTATCAAGCCGGAAAAAGTCGATTACATGAACCTTCCGTGTCCTATTCCGTATGAGGAAATCCACCGCGAGGCTATGAGTATGCATCTCGATAATCTTCAACCTAACTCGCTTATTGTTTTGATTATGTTTATTGATTGTGAATTGATTTTGTAGTTAGTTGAGTTTGTTACGGCGTGAGATTGTTGTGCTTATGTGATTCTCGAGTATTGTTAAACCCTAATTCTAAACCCTAGGTGGACCAAATCATACTTATTGATGGAAACATTGGATTTTGTTAATTAATTATGTTATTTAGTAGTGTTAGCCGTGATTGTGGAACTTGGATGGCGTGATCGAATGATCTAGGGTTACTGTTAACCATTTAATTTGCATATTCAAGAGCAAATATTGGAAAAGATTTGGTATCATATAATAAGTTTTTGATTTGTGACAATTGAAGTTGGGATATGTTTGAGAATTACAAGATTAAAATACACATAAATGACCAATTGTGTTATGTCATATGTGAATGGAAAGATAAAGAAATGACCAAATTGTTTGTTTATTAGGGTTTTGTTTATTGTTATGACTTATGAGATTTGTTGGCATTGTGATTTTGAGTTAATCTGGGCATTAATCACTTGTGGAGTAAAACCATTATCTGAATTTTATCTTATGTGTTAATCATATGCAGTGTCCTTGAAGCCAGAACATTTTGAGGGTATGCGTGTTGATTTTACCAAGGGTCTCAATCAAAAGTTCTCTCTAAGTCACAGGTACAAATTGAACTTGTTTTTGGGTTTGTATAAGTCAATATTTTTTTTCTTTAATTTAATGGTCTCCTGCTTTTTAAATAACAGTATTTCTATGGGACCTACTGAAGTTCCTTCTCAGTCTGCTGAAACGATTAAAATTCCTACAGCAAACTATGAGTTTGGTGCTAACTTTATAGACCCAAAGGTTTGTTATTTAATTTTGACCACCATTGATATATTTTTTTAAAATATTTTGTAAATAGCTAGCAATCTCACTTTAATAGTGATCTTTTTTTTTTGTTTGTCAAAGTTGATGCTTTTTGGAAGGGTATTGACTGATGGGCGGCTAAGTGCTCGAGTGAAATGTGACTTGTCTGAGAATCTTACTATGAAGGCCAATGCTCAGGTTTAAGAATGAATGATATGTGATTGTCAATTGTGTGTTTTTTAATAATTATGTCATTAATCCAGTTTGATATTGCTATATCAGCTTACAAATGAGCCTCACATGTCACATGGAATGTTCAACTTTGACTACAAGGTAACCAGTTCATCTGTTTGACTTAATATGGACAGTATGCTATTATATTTTGTAATATATGTAAGTCATGACATTTTACCTTTAAACACATTTAGGTTGTAACTATTAATTTTGTTATGGTCTAACCTTTTCCTTTATTCAGGGTTCAGATTTTAGGACTCAGTTACAACTAGGAAATGGTGGCCTGATTGGAGCCAGTTATATTCAGGTAAAAAAATCTGTCCGTCTCTTATATAGTGGCAGAAGTCTAACTAGTAGGTGCATGTTGTATGGATTATTATCTTGAAATTCAGCTTATAAGCATTTTTCTGGTATCAGTATTTTTATGGGTGATATGTTGTGCTTGCAGAGTGTGACCCCTCACCTGTCTTTAGGTGGGGAAGTATTTTGGGCTGGTCAGCATAGGAAGTCTGGTCTTGGTTATGCTGCACGATACAGCAATGATAAAATGGTAACTTTTTTTGTTTGTTTATTTTTTTATTCATGTTTTCGGAGGTTGCAATTTTGATCCACTTAGGGATGAGTCAATTTGGATGTTTTATCTCAAACGAGTGAAATACGAACCATTTAGAAAACTGTATTGTTAATGCATACAGCCTCCGAATTTGTTTTGTTTACAACTTATAAATTTACTTTAATTAGTTTTTGAAATAATATTTAACGCGTTAATTATCAATAAAATTCTGAACAAATTGGCAAAAAAAAAACCGAAGGGTCAACCCGTACTGAAATTCGATTGCATTTTTTTCTTGCAGGTTGCCTCAGGACAAATTGCTAGCACTGGAATGGTGCTTCTTGGTTATGTTCAGAAAGTGTCTGAAAAGGTAATCAAAACTTCTTAATAATGTATCCAACTTCCAACCCCTATTAAATATGCTCATAATTCTAATCTTGTTCGGCATAGGTTTCTCTGGCAACCGACATGATGTACAATTACATGTCAAGAGATGTCACTGCCAGCTTTGGTTATGATTATATACTCCGTCAGGTAATTCGACAAATTCTTCATCAACACTCACCATCAATAAATCGTGTCCCTTGCTTTCTAGTTTTATTCTTAAACTACAAAATTTGAGTTCATGGACCATCTATTTTTTTAAAATCTTCTTATCAATTTGTTTTTATATTGACAGTGCCGTCTTAGAGGAAAGATCGACTCAAATGGTTGTACCTCTGCATTTCTTGAAGAAAGGTTGAACATGGGTCTAAATTTCATTCTGTCAGCTGAGGTGCGTATATTTTCATCCATTTTTGAATCTTTATAGGAAAATCAAAAGGCACCACTTTCTATTGCTGCCTACTAAAGGTGGCAATTTCAGTCATTTACTTGTAAATGGGTTGATTTACGTTATGTTTTATGACTTCATCTCTAAGGGGTCAAACGGGTAAAGTTTTTGAAAATATTTTTAAACAAGAATAGGTTTAAAGACACTTTTTTTAATGCATAAACCTCCTAGACCATTTTCTTCAAGAAGTAATGTAATTTTTGCAACAATATTTTTTTGGCTATCAGATTTGACAAACTATTTATATATTGGGGTTGCTGTCTTTAGAAATTTACCACTCTCGTTACACTTCTAAGTTGGTAGGTGAAAATGGATCACCCGATTGTTTAATAGACTAAGCCACCACGTGAACCCAATAGTTTGAAGTGAAATACAGAAGTCTGAATATACAGATTAATGACTTATCACTTTTGAAGCCCATCTAGGCCCGCCTCAACTGATCAGCCCATCTAACAACACGAAGACTAAACTTACTTTTTCCACAAGCATAAACTCACTTTTGAAGCCTTGGGTTTTCACATTTTGGGACACCTGCATCTGTTTAGATTTGTCACTTTTTGGGATACATGCTTCTTCTGATAAATCTGTTTCAGCTTCCATAGTTGATCTACTTCTGTGATTATAAACGATGTCCCTAAACCCCAATACATAAAAATGAACTGGGATGGTGGGTTTTTTATAACCCTAAGAGCATCCACTATCTGGTGCTTCGAACACCTGTCACTCTGTCAGGCCCACCTGAGCATGCGTCTACCTCACTAGATGGGGTTTAAGGGCTGTCAATCACAGAAGTAGTACTGCTCTGATTCAAATCCATTTACATGATTCAGCAGATCAAAAAAAGGATTGATGGATACTATAAGTGATCCCATGGATCGTTCCAGTTACACAAATTAATACTTGGATCGATCCATGACCCATTTAAACCACCACCATCTTCCCCACCATCATCACCACATTTCCACCATTTTCTCTGTCCACCATCACACCTGGATCCTATCTTGTCAAAGGCGCTAGGCGCACTTAAGGGCTAAGGCGCATGCGACTCGCCTGAGGCCTAGGTGCAAAAAAGCGCTGGCCTGAGATAATTAAAGGCGCGTACAGAAAAAAACTAAAATATGTATTATGCATTGAAAATTAACATCACTCCACAAATAAAATAAACAAGCTATTATAATCAGTACCAAAAGTAGTACTATGGATTCAAAGGCAATAATACCAAAAGTACAAAAGTAACACCAACACTTGAAAACCAAAAGTAATAAAGAATTAAAGAGTAACTGTTCAAACGATCATAGTTTATCATCAAGACCATCGGAAGTTTCCTCAACTTTAATTGGATAAACAGTGATTACAAGAAACTAGAAAGATTTTGTGCGATTAAGAAGAAATAAATAAATAAACTAACCTTGTGCTTGAGTCTTGACTATATGAAGAACAGAAGAAGAAAGCAATCTGTCTATTTTTTAGGGTTAAACGGCGACCCATTCTCCAGCAGGTAATGATAAATTAAAAAAAACTTCAAAAACAAAATTAAGATAGCGCCTAAATAGGGAAAAAGCTAGCACTCTTTGCGCCACGTGCGCCCGAAAAATAGTGCTCCTGTCCTTGCTTTTGAAAAACCTCTCACTTGGTTGCCTTGGTCACCGCCGGGCGCATTATCAGGGCTGCGCCTTGAATCTAGGCGTGCACCTGAAGAACTTTTGACAACATAAGTTCGATCATAATGTATCAGATCACGGTCTGATCCACTGACAGCTTACCCTTGAGCACAACTTTGGTCCAAATTTAGAAAGAAAATAAAACGCTTAACAATGGCAGTTGGTATAATAGTTATCTGTTTGTCTGATTTGCATTTTTTCATCATTGTCATGTTTCTAGTCGTTGACCCTAACTACTACATATCAAATTTGAGTTCCATAACAAGACACAGTGGCGTACCCAGAAATTTTTTCCATGGGGGTCGGAACCTTTAGCGGTCGGTTGTCCATCGTTAAATATTAATTTTTTCAGTCCGGTTCAAACCGAGTGGGGTCGGGTATAGAATCGACTTGTAGGTATAGACTTGTAGGAGCAAGGCTGTGAATAGTGAATCGACTTGTAGGTATAGAACCGAAATTCGTGATTAGCGAAAAGGCCTGAAATCGTGATGAGGCAATTAGCAAATTGTCGTTCTTTAGATCGTGTGAAGCGTGAATATGAAATGTCAAGACGTTGATGGATCAGGATTGCCACTACTTTTTTATCAGGTTAAATCTTTTAAAATTTTAAATGGGTAGTTGGTTAACTAAACGTGGGCTTAGTTGGTTAAATGGGTAATGAATTAATTAAATGTGAGTTTAATTGTTTAAATGACTAAATTTTTAGTCCCGTTTATTCCAAATGTCCAATTAAGTTATTAGTTTAAATGGGGGTCGGTTTAAAAATTAAATTTTCTTGGGGTTGGTGTTAAAAAATAATTCGTTTTGGGGGTCGGTCAAAATTTTATGGGGGTCGGTATCAAAATTTCATTGGGGTCGGTCGAGATTATGTCGTATATACAACAAACAGAAAAAAAATTCTATCGGGGTCGGCCGACCCACCTAGCATATGCTAGGTACGCCACTGACAAGACAATGGAGGTTTTATAACACTTCATTCTGGATTTTGTTATGCAGATTGACCACAAGAAGAAAGACTACAAGTTTGGGTTCGGGTTGACGGTTGGAGAATAGATCAAAAAACGCGATGCAAACTTTTAGGATTCATATTTATTTTTGAGTGACAGTTTGCCATACCAAGTGTGATCTTTCTCATTTTTATTTTATGGTAATGGACAGAGTCAGTTTTGTACTTGTTTTAAAGGAGCATTATTTGCGGCGGTCATTACAGCTGCCTAGACGGTTTAGAGCATAACATAATCGGTCCTTAGTTGTCAAATTTTGCAGCTTGGATATGTAATTCAGTTGAATTCCTACTTGAAGCTGTACAATGCATCTTAAGGCAATTTGGCAATACATTTATTTTGGCCTAAAGTTTTTCAATGCTGTTGTGTGTATATTGTTGAGCTCAGTAAAAGTTGCTATGGATTGACGGGTCAACATGTTTGATTTTAGCACATAAAACCGATTGTTTATTAAATGATTACACATGTTATGATGTTATCTAAACATGACGTGTTGTATCTTGTAAGGGAGTTCAGTATTCGATTTAGACTCGAAAAAAACAAAATTTAATTTCCAAATCGAGTTAGCATTGGAATTGAATTCCGAATTCCTATTCGAATTTGTGATTTCAAGGAATTTGGTTTTCGTTAAATTCAGTTATCTAATTATATATTTTTTTTATAAAAGTAAACACATAAAATGTTGTATTATCTATCTATACCATGTAATAAATAAAGATTTTAATGTCACGTATCGCCACCATATTTACTTTCATCATTTTTTTGTCTCTTTTTTTATTAAATACATATATATCTTTTAATAATAATATATTTTTAAAAAAATTATTAATTATACTAATAAAACACATTTATTTTAAATGATCCTTTATTATAAAAAAAATTAAAATCTAATTACGAAGCTTTTATTTTCAATCAAATAGTAAATGAAAGTCAAATTAATTCAATAGTAATTAATGTATTTTCGAAACCCGATTATATATTAATTTTTATATATTTTGAATTTTGTTTTTCATACTTACTATATATAATACTAGTTTAGAACCTGTGTAATACACATGGTGAAAAAATATTAATACATAAAATTTTTAAATCTTTTTATATATTTTATAGACTGAAAAATGTAATATATATAGTAACAATAGCAAACAAAATAAAAAAATATGTAAAATTTAATATATAATTAATAATTTGTTTAAAAATACATTATTATTGAAAATATGGAAATGTATTTAATAAGAGAGAGATGCGGGAAAATTTTTCTAAGAATGAATGTGGAAGCGACACGTGGCATTGAAAAACCTTTATTTATTATATAGTATAGATATTTTACTCTTATACAATATATACACAAAGATTTAAGAATTTTATGTATTGATATTTTTCACTACATTTGTATTATACGGTTCTATGCTCAGTTTTAAATTTAAATTGGGTTTTGGAATTATTTAAATCAACCCAATTTCAAATTCAAATTGGTTTTTGGAATTCTAACTCGTAATTTCCAAACTCAAATAAACAAGAAATCGATCTGATGAACGTCCCTACCGGCCACCTTTTGATGGTAAAAATATAATTAAATATAAACACATGACTTGTTTTTTATGTTATCGAAGCCTAATAATAATTATAATTTTATAAATCGTACCAAAGATTAGATCTGACCGAGTGACCGGGTCGGGTAACCACGATATTCTGTTTATAAAAAGTTTGGTTTTACTTCCTTTGAGGGGCCTAGAGATAATATCTAGGTGCGTGATGACTCATCAACCTAAATTTTCGTGAGATAATTATACTTTGTGGCCCCCACTTCTCTTATTATTTTGGTAGCTCGTCCTATCCACTCTTCAAAAAATGTTTTTTTTTTAATTTAAACTATATTCGTTGTGTTAATGTCATAAAAAATAATATATGATTTATTTTATATAATTCTTTTTTAATTCAGTTATTCAATCCGTGAAATCAATAATTAACGTCAGCTACTAGAACAAGTGTTATTTATGTGAAGGCACTCTTTTATTAATGTGAAAATAACTTTATTAATTTGTAATTCATTTATAATATAATTTATATTATTGTATGATCAATAATAGTATTATCACGTAAATATTTTTCTCACTTGGAATGTTATTTTAAAAGGCAAAAGGAGTTATTATTAGGCGAAGCACGAGGTTTTTCCAGTTACACGTTTCTTTCGAAACGGTGTGGGACTGGTTTACCATGCTTCTATTTTTCGTAAGGAAAATTCCGGACGTCCGAAACTTTGCTTTTAAAGAAAACTAGTATTTTTTAAGAATTAATTACACTGATGACTCTTGTGGTTTACTCAGATTTCACTTTTAGCCCCTGAGAATGCTAAACTACAAGTTTGGTCTAATAGTTTGCACACTTATTTTACTTTTGACCCCTAGAAATGTTAAACTAAAAGTTTGACCAAATAGTTTACACACTTGTTTCACTTTTGGCTTCAACCTGGACTAATTATAGGTGAAGGTGCAAGGTAAGAAACGTGTAGATGAGATGCAGGGTAACAGAGCCCTATTAATTGTTATGTAAATAAATAAATGGATAGACTCACTCACAAACCTTGGGCTGCCTGCCTGAAACAAATAAAATAAAATCCTTTTTGCTCGTCACACTCTTCCCTACTCCATTCATTCGATCTTCATCTTCTCCAATCAGTCAGTTACAGGTATATCACTTCAAATTCTTCAGTAAATGCATTCTACTTTAATCTGCCTATCTAGATTTCTTCACCACCTCTAATTGCTTCCTGTGTAATCAGTGATGTTTGTGATTTTGTTTCTGTTGAATTTAGGGTTTATTTCAATCTCTGTGAACCATAGATCTTCTAGCCATGAAGAAGTTGATGATTAACGGATCCACTTATCGTAGACCTTAAAAGTTCAAAGTTAAATCTCCCTGGTTAATTTGATGTGATTTAAACGTACTACGATTTTTACTTCATATATATATACACACACACATCGGGAATGAATCATTTGAGAACTCATAAATATTGCGAGAACTCGCAAAAAAAAACCAATCAAAACAATTTTTTTTTGTTTTTACCGCCTTGGTAGTAGAATATAATCATATATAACATAAAAAAATGAATTTATATATGTAAATTTACATGTATTCGTATATTAAAAAAAAATCACATGTGTAAGTTTTTGTTTTTATCATTTACGTATGTGTATAAAACTTTGTAAAATAATTTAGAAATGGGAGATTAATTAAGTGGAGGGAGAAATTATTTTTTATTTTGTATTTTAATTATAAAGGTAGTAAAAACAAAAAAAGTTGTTTTGATTGGTTTTTACGCGAGTTATCGAGATTCTCAAGTATTTATGAGTTTTTAAAATATTCTTACCTGTATATGTGAGACTGTCCTTATGTGAAAACCAAATGACCATTCAAACTACACTTGAACTTATTTTTTTTTCTTATTCTATATAATGACAGATATAATGATTAATGACTCATGTTGTAGATCAATGAATGTGGTTTATTTCATAGTTGTCAATAGCGCCTATAGCGACCGCTAGTGCGCGCTACGTAGCGAAGCGGCCTAAGCCCGATATATGGTGTTTAGCCACTTAAAAACGGGAAAATAACGATTTTTTTATTTTTTATATAAATCGCATTATCGAATTGCGATTTAGGGTTTTTATTTCATTAGATGATTAGTGATAGCGATTTTTTTTTATATAAATAGCATTATCGTATAGCGATTTAGGGTTTTTATTTCATTAGATGATTAGTGATGGCGTATTTTAGCTATTTTGGTGGTGTGACAATTTTTTTGTTGATTATAATTGCTACAATAGTTGACTTGATGTATTTCTAAATTTTTCTACTTCAAAGCTAAACATGAAATGGCGGGCGCTATTTCATCGCTATCGCTACGTAGCATATAGGTGTCGCTATTGACAGCTATGGGTTTATTGATATTCATAATTATCGTGAAAATGTTGGTTTATACGTGCACCATAGTTATCTATCAATGAGAAGGAGTCAAGGATCATCATACTAGTTTCTTGAATCATGATTTTGCAATCATATTGGCCTTTTGATTTGTTTTAGGGTTAATCTGACATTGATATCATATGGATTGTTAGCTAAAAGCCTTTTTTTCTCCCTTTTTGAGATAGTTTTAGGATATGCAAGGAGGAATTAGGGCATTTGTATCGCAAGGGAGCGTTGTTAAGAACGCAGTTCTGCAACATGTTCGACTGGTGAACCCACTCAGGCCGTTGATGATATCGCGCCATGAGTCAACTGCAGCAGCTCGTATTGAAGAACAGGGTTTTGAAAGCACCAAAATTTCAGATGTATTGAAAGCAAAGGGGAAAGGTGCAGATGGGTCATGGCTCTGGTGCACCACTGATGATTCTGTGTATGATGCTGTCAAATCGGTATGATGCAACTCTAGGTTTCAGTGTTCCACACGCTAACGCACACCAATGTTTATAAAATATAGAGTAAAGTGTCATTTTCGTCCATGTGGTTTGGCCATTTTAGCCACTTTCATCCAGAAACATTTTTTTAGCTTTTTCACCCCTGACTTTTCAAAATCTAGTCATTTTCATCCACCTGATTAACTCCGTCTACATTTTAACGTTAAATCAAAGACTCATTGGCAGTTTGGTTAGATTTTAACCTATGAATTTCAAACCGATCCCTGATTTAACGTTAAAATGTAGACGGAGTTAGTCAGTTGGATGAAAATGGCTAGATTTTGAAAAGTCAGGGATGAAAAAACTAAAATGGCCAATCCACTGGGTCGAAAATGACACTTTACTCTAAAATATAAAATATTTCTTATATGATGTGATGACCAAATGAAAACATGTATTGTAGATGACACAACACAATGTTGGTGCTCTGGTTGTGGTTAAACCTGGCGAGAACTCGGCTATTGCTGGAATCATCACAGAAAGAGGTGAAATTTTTGGAACTTTTTTTTACAAATTCGTTAACATGAATATTTTAATCCAAGGTTTATTACTTAAACGGGTTCCGTTTTCTAGATTATCTCAGGAAAATCATTGTGCAAGGAAGATCATCAAAGTCAACCAAGGTTGGAGACATCATGACTGAAGAGGTATAAGGATGGTGAAATTCGACACACTACAGAATTGATACATTATTTTTTCCGCCATAAAAATATTTCAATGTATGGTTTTGGTTGCAGAACAAACTTATTACCGTAACACCTGACACCAAAGTTCTGAAAGCGATGCAGCTAATGACAGGTATATGTATATCGTAACCCATTCATATGAAAACGGGTCAAACAGATAAAATAGAAGAAAAAAACATTAGATATTGTTTTAATAATATAGTTCATGAAATCATATTGAAAAAATTAACTCTTTATGCATATTTTTTTTAAAGTAGACAAAGTGTTTTGAGTCAACCTGACCTACCTGTTTTGGCTCCTATGATATTGTGACTGAACATCTTAATAACTTCCTGTGTATTGGCAGATAATCGTATTAGGCACATTCCAGTGATCGATGAGAAGGGAATGCAGGGAATGGTTTCCATTGGAGACGTGGTTCGTGCTGTGGTGAGTGAACACAGAGAGGAGCTCAACCGTTTGAACGCATTCATACAGGGCGGCTACTAAAGCTGGTTAATAAACCGCAAGGAGTGGTTTAACCGAGGGTATGTTTCATTTTGAATAACGAGGTAGTCATTTTAGGAGTGTGTAAATATTTTCTGAACGCGTTTCTGTTTCTTCCACTGTTATCGACGGACGATGTTGTGACTCGAGATTCGAGATAATAACGAAACTTTTAGATGCTTGAAGCTTTTTATCATTTATTCCCTGTTTATGACTATGATTGTGCTAAATGCTTGAAATTTATTCTCATGTTTTATGGTTGTAGAAGTAAAATACAGAAGATAGACATAAAAATGTTAATAACTAGTTAAAAATATAGTACTTAAGAATGTTAAATTATAGTTTTTATAAGATAATAATGATATAAAAGTATCAAAGTTCATAAATGAATGAGGTTTAGGTAACAAAATATTAAATAATAAGATTCTTTACAATTATTTTTTTGTATAGGTTATAAATAGCTTATTTAAAAGCTTTAATTTTTTAAATGATAAAAATTTTATTTGATAAGATTAAATTAAATAACTAATTTTTATTGTTATTAAAAAAATCTAAGTAGATACAACGTTAGCGTCATGAGTTTTAAATAAGGGTGACCATCAATAACCGAAATAATCGAATCCACTGAAAAGCCGATGAGATGAGTTGTTTATAATTTTTAATAACTAAATTTTATGGTTAAGTTAAATCATGGGGTATATCCGTGAAGAGGGTTCCGTGAGGGATTGCGTGCGATGACGGAGTCAAGAAGTTTTTTTAGTTGGGTCGATTTTTTTCAATGCTCAAATTTTTAAGTTCTTAACTATACTTTTTTTGGGTCGGGTCGGTCACATAATAAGATATGATATGATAATTAAAATAAATCGTAATTAGATAATAAATGGTAAAAATACAATGTAATTAGAAGTAAATAAAAAAAAACATTAGATCATATAGTTGTTTCCTACGGGTTTTTACTTTTTATTTTTTTTTATAATATGGTTTAAAACTAAATTAATCAAATAAATTAGTTGGGTTAATGGACTATGAACCAAACCAATAACTAATACGCAATGGGTATGGGCTTACAAATGATCCTTGTAACTCATGGGTTTAGAGTAAATTAAATTATACAAATGATTAAATGAGTATATTAAATAAATCTAACTTAAACTTTAATTAATAGAGTTAATTAAATTTAAAAAAATATATATTTTTTTAAGTTTTGGGGTCAAATATTTTTTTTCTTCTAAAAATCAATGGGTCAAACTTGAAAAAAAAACTGGTGTCCCTCGGTATTCGCATAATATACCGTTACTAAAAATTTAAAATCGAGTAGGATTTGTTTATCCGGTCTCCTTTATAGTTTATACTACCTCTGGCTCTGATTGTATGGCTCACATTCTTGGTGAACACCACTCCCCTCTTTCCTGAGGCGGGCGCCATGAGCTATGATCATATAAATGGCTCATTGATTATGCAAGTGGTTCAACCAATCAATATGAGCACAATATCTATTTAATTTTTTTATCTTTTATTAATATAACTTTATTTAATAATTGATTTGAATTTTCTAAAATAACTCGTGTAACTTTTATAAGAATAAAATAAAATAAACATCCTTGTTTTGTTTTTTCTTCTGAACATTTTTATATAAATTTTAATAAAAACAGACTTGTTTAAAAAATATAATTTTTGGTATCATAAACCACACATGTTTGATCTCGTAAGCAATATATTATGTTTTTAAATTATTAATAATTAACCGTTTGAAACTAATTAATAAATAATTTAAAAATTAAATATAAAAACCACATACACTCACTAGTGAGTAAAGTAAAATAAAGTATGCCCAGGTGGTTAGCGTACCCACATACAAAATAACTGTGGATTCAAATCATCTGAAGTGCGGATGTGATGATTTTATGAGTAGCGTAGGTGTTTAGTAAAGTGTGTAAGTTTGTCGGTCGAAAAAAAAAACCAAATAACAGATCATATAATTATATAAATGATTATAAACTCAAAACAGAGATAAAAAAATCCACTAAAATGGCACTAGCATATAATTAACACCATCCTCAAACTTCATTAAACAATCCAACTAAACATTTTTCGTTCACCAAAGTTACAGCATCCTTTTTCAAACAAAAACACAGTTGCCAACGACTCAATCATAACCAAAAACATTAAAAACTTACCTCGGGTTGCTCGTTTTCTGCTTCGCTTTTTCAATCAAAGGTCTCAACTGCTTCTTCTCAGCAAGAATCTTCAAGAAATTAAACAAAAACGGTATGTAATTATGCTTTCTCCTAATATTCTCTGTTCTCCATTTTTTAAACTTCTCTTCCTCCACCAGAATCTTCTCAGTTGCCCCCTCGATCCCGGCATTAACTTCAAAAAGCGACTTGTTCAACGCCTCCACGATGTCACCATCCAGCACCCTTTCTGACTGTAATGCCGCCAGCTGCTGCAGCAGCCGCTCCCTCCTCCTCTGCAGCTCTTTAAGCTCAGCTGTGTACATTTCTTTCCGGTTCTTTATTATAGCCATGAGGTTGAACCGTATTTCACTCTGGGAATACCTTTCGATTCTTTCTTGGATCACAGGCTGGACCACTTTGAGCCAGTCCATGTCACCTTGACCGCCTGGGCATGGGCCCAGGCTAATGGGCCCCTCTTTCAGCCCATCAAGCTCGTATAGCACACCGTCTACAGGAATGTAGCTTATGAAATGGTACACGTCATCATCTTTTCCAGCTGCTTTTTGTTCATCTGGAACAAATGGTTCGGGCCTTGCGAAACTGTTGTGGGCGGTTCGGATGGCGTCACTGTTGTTGATGGCTAACCCTTTGAGTTCGGGAGGGAAGTTTTTGGAGAACTCTTTTAGGGCGGATAACTCGGGCCCGATATCGACTTCTGGACAGTTCATGAGAATGGAGAGGATGGCTTGAGTAGCACATGCGTTGTTAATGACCTGAAATATAAAATTTTGAAACCTGTGAGGAGTTCTAACTTCTGGAGTTGATAAACTTAGAGGTGGCAACTTTGACCCGTTTACTTATGGATGGTAGATTCGGGTTGTTTTTTCATCTCTAACAAGTCAAACGAACAAAATAAAATTTAGCAACAAAAAGAAGTGTTTTTTAATGCATGAAACCTCTTAATTCACTTTATCAGGAAGTTAGAATTAATTAAATCATCAATAAGTGCAAATGACTTAAAAATGCAACCGAGTTCTTTTACTAACTTACGCAACAAAGTGGGCCTTTTTTTTTACCATTTTATGCATTATGTTTCAAGTTTAAAAACATTTTTTTAAGAAAACCAAATGTCATTTGACAAACTAAATAGTTGTAACAAAAGATTAGAATTATTTCCATGAAAAGTGTTATGTGACAATCCAATTTATTATAAAGAACATTATTTCAAACTACATCAAAACCTGGGTTGGGTTTGTCCGAGAACATAAATTTTAATTATACGTGACGTAATAATTATTTAAAAATGAGTAGCGCATGTATAGTTAATAACCTAAAGAACATTATAGTCTAAATCCATCAAGAGATCCACTACCGAAGCTAATAACTAGAGGTGGCAGGTGGGTCGGGCAGGATGGGTAATCAATCAAACAAGTTTTTTTTCACTTGGGGTTGAAAAAGGTCTGTTCGGGTTGGGCTTTTTCTAGAATCTTTTTTATAATACTTTTTACAAATTTATAAGCATGCAAAATATTATTACAAAGGTTCAACTATTTCAGTCATAATCTCAACATTTTGAATAATAAGTTAGATGGTTGTCTGCACTATAATTATACATATACATGGGAGAACTTTTGACCCATATGCATCCGTTTCTATTTAAAAAGTTTTTTTCATTGAGCACGAATCGACCCATTCTTACCAAATGGGTAAAAAATGCCACCTCTAGTAGTAGTGATTCTTTCTGAGTAACAAACGGTGTGTGTGTGTGTAAAGATATGCACTTTACAACACGCAAATTGGCTCTAAATGTCAAAAGCTGGGCATAAACTGTTTACCGTCTCATTTAACAATCAAATTGTAGTTACATAAACTAACCTGGCTAGCAAAAAACAAATTCGGGTTTGGATCTTTTATTACAAGGCGCTCGTCTTTCTCACCAGCACGCCATTTAAATAGGAATATCAACCCATAAACTGGCCTATGAATTCCAGAAACAATATCAATATGACATTTTGAATCAATGTTATTCCATTCTGAGCACAAGTATAACCAGGATTAAAGATTCACCTAAGACTGTTTAGTGAATCAAGATCCAAAGAATATAACTCTTCAACCTGCATACCAATTTATGTTAGAAATTTTTAACATATAAATTCACCACTATCATTATTCATGATATAACCAAGAGACGTCAATACACTCCCTCTGTTTCTTCAAAAAACCATAAGAAATTATTGAGTATATGTTTTTCATTTATACAGATTTATAACAAAAAATATTCGAACAAAAATAATAATTTACAAATGCGTAGAAATTTAGTGTTTGATTAAAAGATAGGTAGTTTGGTTTGACACTCTAGAACAAATTAGGGCCCTTTACTGAGGAATGGAAGGAACATAATTATAAAAAAATCTGAGAATGTACATCAAGTAAACAATACCTGCACTCCTTTTACTTGCATTTGTTGTATAAGTTCAGTAAAAACACCTAGAAAGGAAGAAAGTGGTTTCAATTAGAATTAGCTAAATTTCAAACTATATCAATAGCTTCAATTAGAATTAGCTAAATTTCAAACTATATCACTCAAATTATCTAAGAATTCTTGAACTTGGATTCTCTAAAAATACAAGCTAAGAATCTAAGATTATTTTTATGTGATGAACAATACTTTTGTGGCAGGGAATAAATAACTATCCATGAAACTGTTGTTTAACACGTCTATTAAGTGTTCAGGAATCTGTAGCTCCAACTCTAGTAAACAAACCGCATTAACTTTAGACAGCAACAAGAATCCCAAATAAGAAAAACATACCGGGATCAGATTCAATGGTGCACCAAGACATGATTGCAAGTAAAACTGCTGCAACATAAAATTCAAATAATCAATTACTTGCCTTTTACAAAAATTAATCTTTTTCACATAACCAAATTATTTCACTCCCAGCTAAGAGCGAAGTATATATATATACATATATGCATGTATATACGTCAATAAATACAAATAACTCATCGGATACTATACACCTTATGTGAAATTTTAATACTACCCTTAGAAGATGCCACCTGCCATCAACAATCAGAAACTATAATTACTAATCTATAATTGTATACGCAGAATAAAGGTACCATCCATCCCAAAATTCCTAGATACTACACTATAATAACATAAGATAAAATCAAGAAAGTAGTCATTTTTCCAAACGTGTTATATCCTTATTGTCATGTCGAAAATAAGAGGCGCGAATCTTCGGTCGCGTATCTACTTTTACTAGGCTTACAAACAAACAATACATACGTGAATCTATACGCGATTACATAAGTTTGTCACTATTGATGGGGAAAAAGGTACAACACAAAAAACAACCTAAACATAACTCACTAACTAATATCCATTTGACCTAAAGTATATACAAGACATGGAACCATAAAAATTTAAAAGCAAGCAAGCTAAACAATGAAGTGTTTACTAATTACTGCTTCATAACAATTTAAAAGCACAAAATTTAACGTTAATCCAGTCAAAACTTCAGTGTCACATTAAGGCGACGAACCCTAGAAATCAAATTATTGATTTGTGAACGAATTAAATTGAATAAACGGAGGTTCGTAATAAGATGAATCGATAATTAGGGCAGATGATTTATACATATAACATAAAGAGAGAGTGTGTGAGAAAGACCTGTGTGTTGTATGGAAATGTAGGACGGCTATGGAAGATGGGGGTTAAGAAAATGAGCAGAAGAGTTAAAAAGGGGGAAGAAAGAGTGGATCCGAATACACGGTTCGGGTTTTATTGAAGCGGATACTTTCTCATTGAAAAGATGGGGACTACTAACCACACACGGGAAATGCTAACCACACTTGATCATATACGCATCGTATAGGGCAATACGATGCGTATAGCCCTTCACAAATTTCCGTGCCCGACATTCTCTTACAACCTGTCATTCAAACCTCGTATACGCATCGTATAGGTCAATACGATGCAGTTTAGGATACGAGATTTCTTCTGCCACTAAACCCATCACATCGTACCTTATACGCATCGTATTGGGCTATACGATGCGTATAGGGCCCAAATTTTGTGTATTTAACAATGCAGAATTCTCATTCGAACCGAACGAACGTATGCTTTCAAAAAAAAAAAACTATAAAATGTCTTGGTGGTGGGATGGTAACTACGGTTTTCAGGTATATTCTAACGAGTCGGTGAAAAACAACCCGCAAATTTCTGGCGTTCAAGAGGTGAACCGGGAGGAGGTCTCGTCCGACGTTTATTCTCATCAACGGGTAAGGCTTCCGGATTTGAACGAGCCACTGAGCAATCCTGAGTTCGTATACGGTGAACCGTCATACCTTACACAGCCCACGAACGACTACGTATACGGTGAAGTCTCATACCCGACACAACAAACCGACGACTTCGTGTCCGAAAACGAGGAACAAACCCATCAAAACGTGTCGTATAAAACTGACCAGAATTTTCAGTCTCGTGAACAGTTGGTGGATTGGGCGGTCAGGATAGGACGTGAGAATGGTTACGTCCTTGTCACCCGACGATCGAGGAGAAAAGGCGACGATCCGACGGAACCGTTTATCAAGGTATGGCTTGTGTGTGACCGTCACGGCGAACGTGCGTCTACTGCCACGGTTAGACGTGCCGGGTAGCAAGAAAATAGGTTGTCTCTTTAAATTAGAAGGAGAGTACCAAGAAAATAGTGGTGATTGGAAATTAACGGTTAGACTGCCACGGTTAGACGTGCCGTCACGGCGAACGTGCGTCTACTGTCACGACGATCCGACGTTTATCCCGGATTTTTCAACGTATCCTTTTCCTAAACCTTTGCACGTATTATCAATTCAAAACTTGAAATTCTATTAAAACTATTTTCTTAAATAATAAACATTGATTTAATTGATATATATATATTTAAGAAAAACAAATAATACTTGAAATATATATATACACATATGAGACTTATTTAGAAACATATGTATCTTGTAAATAAAATGTGGTAAAAATCCTTAAAATCTTATGAGCTATAATTATATAAAAAAAAAATATAATTGATAAACTTATTTTAAATACTCAAAATTTTAAACTATAAATCTTAGGAACTATTTTATAAAATTATAAAATAGCAAAAGATATAAAACTTAGTTAGATTTTATAGAAATAAAGCATATTTTTATAAAATTCTAAGGACCAAAACTGTCAAGTAATGAAACTTGTTTTAAACTAAAATTCTACTTTTAAACATAAAGGGTCTGTTTGGTATGGGGTAATGGAATAGACGAGGGAATGGAATGAACGAGGGAATGGAATGGACAAAGGAATGAAATGGACCATTCCATTCCATTGTCTTGTTTGGTTACCATGAGAGAATGGAATAAATCATTACTTTATGTTGTTTGGTAGGCTAGAAATAAACGAAGGAATAAAATCGGTGGTGAGTGGCGGTGGTGGTGGTGGTGGGTGACGGTGGGTGATGGCGGCGATGGTGGGCGGTTGTGGGTGGGGGTGGGGGTGGTAGGAGGAGGTGGTGGTGGTGGGTGGAGGAGGAGGCGACAGTGGTGGTGGTGGTAGTAGTGGGAGGTGGCGGTGGGTGGTGGTGAAGGTGGCGGTGGCGGAAGGTGGTGGCGGTGAGAGATAGCGATGGGTGGTGGATGCGGCGGCGGCGTTGGTGGGTGGTGGATGCGGCGGCGTTGGTGGGTGGTGGAGGTGGTGGTAGGTGGTGGAAGCGGTGGTGGGAGGTGGTGGTGGGTGGTGGTTGGTGGTGGTGGGTGGTGGGAGGTGGCGGCAGTGGTAGTAGGTGGTGGGTGGTGGGTGGTGGAGGCGGTGGTGAGAGGTGGTGGGTGGTGGTGGTGGTGGGTGGTGTCGATGGTGGGAGGTGGTGGTGGGAGGTGGCGGTGGTGGTGGTGGCGGCGAGAGATGGCGGTGGGTGGAGGCGGTGGTGGTGGGTTGTGGAGGCGGTGTTGGTGGTTGGAGGTTAGTGGTGGTGGTGGGTGGTAGTTGGTCGTGGTAGTAGAAGGATGTGATGGTGATGAAGGGTGAAAGAGGGAATGGAATGAAAAAAAAACAAGGGGGGTGGATGAAATGAATTTGAAGGATTTAGAGGGAATGACATTCCTTGTGGAATGGGTGATTCCATTCCATCGTCCAACCAAACACCATTTTATTCATTCCCTCGTAATCGTCCATTCCATTCCACCTCCCATTCATGCATACCAAACGCTACCAAAGTGTTAATTCATTAAAACTTTGAGGGCCTGTTTTGCCAATAACCCGAACTCCCAGATTTCAAATTCATTCCCGGGTTCAAACCCCTCAGCGCCCGGTTTTGGACCCGAATTATTCAAACACGCGTTTCCGACCGAATTGAATGCTCCTCGAGTCTCGCCTCGCGTATGCGACCGTAACCCGAGACACTCCAATACCCGATTTCAACTTTAAACACCGCGTGGTTAGAAATTTAATTCGTTTTGCTCAACCGAAATCGTCCCAACCGTACAAGCATTTACGACTAAAATTGGCTATAAATATCGATGGAAACTCATCAACGATACACCACTCAAACTCACTGAACTTCCAATTTCTCCAAATCGGACCTGCATTCGTCGTCTGAACTCGTGGACAGCCGACCTCGAGCCCAGACCTGTTCTCCTTCGTTTCCTCATCAAATCAGGTAATTTGTATGTCCATCTTTGTCGTTTATGCCCAAGGATCGAAAGCCCTCTGTCAATTTACAATGACAGAGGCGAATTCGATTCGTATTTCAGGCTTACAGATCTAGGGTTCATATGAGATTTAAGGGAAGATTGGGATTGTTTTTATCTATTAAATTTTCCACGTTTATAACCAGCGACGCCCGTAGCCGGGTGGTTTGTTCGTTGGTGCGTGAACTCAGGCGGCCCGGGTTCGAATCCGGCCGGCCTGAGTTTTGGTATTTGATTTCTTTTTATGCTTTTTACCCATATTTAACATTTATAATTATTTTTATAAATCCTGTAAGTTTTTATAAACATAAAAACGAATTTTATTTACACTTTTTGTATTATGAGATATTTTAATTAATTAAATTTAGTTAAACTTGTAATAATAAACTCTTTAAAAATAGTTTTTAAACACTTGAAAACTATAAAAATACTTATAAACTTTATAAAACTTACACTATATCAGAAACGAATTGGAATTTAATTTGTTATACTTTTTTTCGAAATTAAACAGATTTATTTAAAAACTTTAAATTAATCATTTAATTTTTATTAAAACAGAAAATTTATATAAACATTTATAAAATCAGAAAAGTTTATAGATTTATTTAAAAATCAGAAACTTATAAATTTATACACTTTATAAAATTTATATAAACATAAATCTATTTGTTTATATAAAAGGAGAGAAATAATTATTCTTTATTTATTTCCTAAATAATTATAAAGTTATAAACTTTATAAAAACTAAATGAAAACTTTAAATATTTATGAACTTGTAAAACTTTATTTAAACACTTATAAACTTATAAATTAATAGAAACTCTATTTAAAACCTATTAAACTTATGGTTTTCTTTTAGACTTTAAAAATATTTATAAACTTATAATTAAGATATAACCATATTCTATTTAATATCTTATAAACTTATAAGTGTTATTATTCATTTAAACGTATTTATATTACGAATTAATTTGTATTATAAATACTTAATACTTAGAAACTTAATCAAATCTCAAATGATTTATGTTGATTAAATAAGTAATTATTCTTGTAAATGATTTATTTCTAAATACTTAGAAAACTATTTTGATTATTTTAACCTAGCGTGTAAAGTTGATAATTGTGAAACTTTTAAATAATTATTTTAATTAATAATTATTCTAATCTATAAATCTATTAAACTTTGACATTCATGTCTTGTATCATTCCTTAAAACCTTTATTATAAACTTGATTTAAACTTCATAAACACAAATCTTTTCCGTCTCCCATTGGAACCCTAGTCAAAATCCTGAAAATCTTAGAATCCTTGTCTTAGACTTATAGAAATAAACTTGAAACTTTAGACTTATATTCTTAGGCTTATTGTGAGGATATTCTCCCTCTCAAAGTCTTGCAAACTTACTCTTACCGGATACTCTTCATCAATCCAAATGAGTATACTTAGCCCCTTTTTCCTTTTATGCTTTTGGGGTGAAACATGTTCACAATTCTTAAACTTATACAATTCTTGTACAACTATGACTACGTGTTTATTCTTATGTTAAACTTGAGACTTGTATGCTTAGATTAAACTTAAAACTAGCACATTCATTAGCTTTGATCAAGCCGATAGTAACAATGATAGATCTATTGCATTTGACCAATCCACCTTGATTGATTAACCCCTTCGGGGGGAGCCCTTGGTGTTTGTTACTACATTAAACTTTAAACTTGAGACTTATAAGGGTAACCTGCGGGTTATGCCTAAACTTGGTTGGAGGGTTGATGTGCACAATGTCTAACATGCTTGTTTTCTCATACTTACATTATAGAATGCACGAATCATAGTGAATTGTAAATTCTTCTCAAATACTTGTTAAACTGTGTCAAAACCTTTGTATCTCACCAACTATTTGTAGTTGACAGATTCTTTCACATGTTTCAGGTTTACATCATGAGACTTATTCGTGATCACATAGGATGCTTTGGACCTAGACTACTTAAATTAAATGTTGTATTCGTATTTTTCTTCCTTGTATTGAATCTTAAATTATTCATTAATAAAATATTGAAACTTTAATAGTCAACCTTGTGCTATTGAACAACCGCGTCCGCCCCGACGTATAATCCGTCGTCGGTTGGGGTGTGACAATGTTGCCACGAAATATTCTGGCAACTATAAGGGAACAAAACCCAGAGAGTAGTTGCATTAAAAAGGACATTTATAATGCGATACAAAAGATAAAAAACGAAACGAGAGTCGGTGAAACTCCAATGCAGATTCTGGAAAACCTGCTTTCTTCTAAAAAATACGTCTACTATACTCGGGAAGATCCTGCCACAAATATTGTGGAGGAGATATTCTTTGTTCATCCGAAATCGTTTGAGATGTGGCGTGCGTTCCCGCACGTGTTGATGATCGACGCGACTTACAAAACAAACATGTATAGCCACTTGATATACCAGGAAAACGCAGCGTACAGACCCAAACGACCCAAAACAAACAAACACAAACCCATACGCGACCGGTAAAAAAGCTCGTTGATTACGATTGTCGTCTCAAAAAAACTACGAAAAGGTACGTCTCTACACCTACGATCATTAATGTTAGGTTTATATTGAATATTAGCGGGTAAAACTGGGTAGATTAAAGATTTTTGGATTGAAACTTAAGAATTATACGCCACATATAGGGCCATACGTGGCGTATAGTTCATCTAAGGAAGACGATGAAGCCAAACGCCACGTATAGATCTATACGTTGCGTATGGCTCATGTTCTCGGCAACTTGGCCCGCGTATGGCTAAGTTTGCCCGGTAACTGGCCTGCGTATGGCTTGGTTGCCCTGCGTATGGCTTGGTTTACCCGGTAACAGCCTATACGCCACGTATAAGGCTATACGTGGCGTATAGGTTTAAAATAAAAAAAAATTAATTATTATTATTATTTATTATTAAAAATAAAAAACAATATATTATTATTATTTAAAATTAAAAACAATATATTATTATTATTTAAAATTAAAAACAATATATTATTATTATTTATTTTTATTATTTAAAATTAAAAACAATTAATTATTATCAGATATGGCGGATCATGATGATGATATTCATATGGAGGTGCTAGACGATCTTGCGCACTACCCTTTTTTGGGTTTTTCGGCTGACTTGGAGGCGTATGCCCGGTGCCATAAGCTCCGGGAGGTGCGGTTGGGTCCAGGGACTGCAGTTGATTGGACGCTACTCGAGGAGGTACAGGAGGCCGAGTGGGCTAGGGCCATCATCGGCCAGGACACGCCATGGTCACGTCTTTTTGATCTATCGTTCACGGAGACCTTCCGAGAGGTGGTCGTCGAGTTTCTTTCGACGTTCATCTTCTCAGAGGCTGGGCTAGAGCCTCTTCCCGGGGAGGCGCCGGATATGGATCCGGATCATATTTCCTTTTCGATCTTTGGGATCGTTTACCGTCAGACCCTCCGTCAGTGGGCCGTCACGACGGGCTTCTACCACGAGCCTGAGACGGTCACGCCACTTTTTGAAGAGGCGGTGACGGAGGTGGACAAGGAGGAACTCCTTGTTTTTTGGGGCTTGATTTCAGATAGTCCTTAGTTGGTTACTAAGGGGAGGGTCTCGGGTATTAGAGACCCTTTGTATAGATATCTGCACCGGCTTATTTCGACGTCGATCGCACCACGTCTGAAAAGCCGTGAGTGGTGCACCGATAGAGACCTCTTCTTTCTCTATTGTCTGCTTACTGGCAGGCGGTGCAACCTATCGATGTGCCTTGCGCTTTATTTTGCATCTGCCTATATGCGGCAGAAGCGCGGGCTTTTGTATGGCGGTGCTTTCATCACGCAGATCATGCGCTCGGTTACACCATTTGAAGTGCATGAGCCTGCGATGTCACCGGCCATTCCCCCTGTCCGATTAGACCGTCGCACGGCGAGCGGCATGCGCATCACGCACCGATTCCCGCAGGGCCTCCGGTTCGTAGGGGCCGTCCAGGACCAGGTTTGGGTCCCGGTGCCGTTGCCGCAGATGCCTGGACAGGGGGACCCGCCTATGCCTCAGCCGCTACATGGTGTGGCGATGGAGGACGGGCCGCCGCACGTCGAGGCCATCCACGACCATCCGCCACAGCATCCCCGACACGTACGTCGGTCTGTTAGGCTGGAGAGGGCTACCCAGACATTGCTTGATGGCCTTGTTGCTGACTCACGACGACAGGGTCGTCAACTCGATCGCATGGAGGATCTGATGATGTGGGCGGTTGGACAGATCGTTGATCTGTCACGAGCCACCGGCTTCGAGCCACGCCCACTACCACCGCGACGTCATTATCCGGACGACCCCGTTCAGGATGAGGGCGTGCGCGGGTCAGGATGAGGGCGGAGGCGGTCAAGGTGACGGCGGACCCGCTTAGCTTTAGTTATTTTATTTGTATTTTGTTTCTTTCGTTGTTATGTATGTAAAACATTTTGATGTATATATATTTAATTTTTTGATGTAATGTATATAATGTTTAGTTAATTTGTTTGGTTGTAATGTTTAATATTTTGTTTGGTTTGTAATGTTTAATACTTTGCTTGTTTATACTGTAAAAATATAACAAATGTTTAAAAATATATATATATAAAATTTATAAATAGATAACAAACTTATATTAACAAAATTATATAAATTAAAATAAAAATAAACAAAATATAAATAAAATAAAAAAATTATAATTAAATAAAAAATACCTATACGTGGCGTATAGGTCAATACGCCACGTATAGGATTCATAAACGTACAACTCTTCCAACTTTTAAAGCAAAAATATAACCCGTGCCTCATACGCTGCGTATAGGTCAATACGCCACGTATTGGACCAGCCGCCAGACAGAGAATGACACGTGACATTCTGTTGGCAGTGACTGAATTCTATACGCCCTCGTATTGCCCTATACGAGGGCGTATAGGGCGGTGACATGTTCAATTAGCAATATTCCGTGTGTGGTTAGAATCGCCCTTTATAATACCATACTTATCCAAAGAAATAATAATATTAAATTTAAAATATCCATATATCTTTTTTGAACTTTGAGTTTCAAATGTAAGGAAACTAGTTATGATAGGCGAGTCACGTGAGAGACACGTATTTATCCTTAAAATTATAGTTCTAAGTTACGATTGTATATTTTGAAACGATACAATAGAAATGTTAGAAATTGTAACGTAAAGATAGAAAGAAAAAAAAGATTATTGGATTTTAAAAATCCTCTCTTTTACCAACTGGCCAATAATAATCCAAACTAAGAATATTCTTACCATCATTTTCTACTTTCAAATTATTTTCTTACATTGGAACCTCCGTTAAAAAAACTTAACGCTATTAGATTTTATATGACGTGAACATCTTCAAATCATCGGAAGTCGAGTCAAACTTGCAATAGTATCATGGTGGGTTTTGAAATTGGCTCTGGTGATGTTTAACTGGTCTCGTTTGTCTAGCAAGTCCAAACAGAGACAACGGTGGTGTTTAACAAGGCCAATTAAACAACACCAGATCCAAGTTCAAAACCCACCACGAGACCACTTCTAACTTGGCTCGACTTTTCGGTGGTTTGCAGATTCCACGTCATATAAAATCTAACGACGTTAAGTTTTTTAATGGGGGTCTAATGTAAAAAATAGTTTGAAGTAGAGACTGATAGTAAAATATTCTTAGTTTGAATTATTATTGGTCAATTGGTAAAATGTTGGATTACTAAAACAAGTTGTTAAACCGGGGAGGGGGAGGGGGAGGGGGAGGGGGGGGGGGGCAAAAAAAAATGATGGAACAAAAATCAAGATTAAAAAATATTTTCAAAAATTAAAATATATTACCCCCACCCCCAAGGTTTAAACCCTGGTGGATGAGGGACGACGGGACACGCTTTTGATTTGGCCATGAGGACTTTTATGTTTAAGCTCCTTTATTTAATCCTTTATACACATAAAATTGTGAGTGATTAAAAAAACCTGACCAATCATCAAATAACATGTGGCAACACCGCCACAACCAACCAAGATAAAAATCATAGACCTCTACCAAAATGTATAGTTCTATTAATATAATGTTATAACACTAGTTATGAACTGTATTTAGTGAAATGTGAGATATAAATGAAAAATATTTTAAACATGATATTAATTTCTTTTAGTTGTTTAAATATGTGATATTGTACAATTATACATGTATATACAAAAGACCAACTTTTTTTGAAGAGGGTTGAACACTAACTTAGGCTGAATCACTAACTATCACATGACACCACTATTTTTTTTAATTATGTTTAAAATATAAAAGTAAGGAATTGATTTTGGTAAATAATAGATGTTCATCTATACTATATAATAAATAAATGTTTCTTCATGTCATGTGTCGCCTCCATATTCACCCTCATCATTTTTTTTCCGCCTCTTTCTCTTATTTAATGCATTTCTATCTTTTACTAATCTTACTTATCTAATAAATGAAAATCTTAAGTGACACGTGTCAATCATTGGGGGCGTGAGGAACTTTTTTTCCCGCCTAAACTACCACACCACAAAACTGGGTCAAAAATTATGCATTTAAAGAATCTTATCTTACTTATCTAATAAATGAAAATCTCAAGTGACACGTGTCATTTATTGGGGGCATGAGGAGCTTTTTTTCCCCGCCTAAACTACCACACCACAAAATTAGGTAAAAGATTATGCATTTAAAGAATATAGTAATCAATTAAAATAAAAAAAACATAAATTTTTTATTATATTTTTTATATTATTTACGTTACAAGTCCATCCTTTTGAAATTATTTTTTTATAAAATTGGGAAGTAATTTTAAATCAATATTTTACGTTTTTAAAGGGAAAGCTCGAAGCTTATAATCTTAATATTTTATAATTTAATAAATCTTTTAATATATTTTGTAAATCTGTCTATTCTAATAAATAAAAATAAAATTGGACACGTGTCACTTTGTGATACAATCTGACAATTATTTTTCCGCATCTTTCTTTTATTAAATACGTCTCCTTCTCTTATTAACTACGTCACTATCTTTTCAAAATTTTACATATGAAGTATTAAGCAGATAAGGAAATTAGAGATTAAATTTGAATAATTACATTAATAATAAAGATCAATTACCAATCACAGCTATAATTATAGATATCATTTAAAATAATTAGTTTTTTTTTAATTTGTTTTAATTTCGTTTCTTTTATAAAAATTTTACTTTAATTATTTTTGGTAAACCAATTATATTTGATAAAATTATGTTTAAATTTGATCAATTCTTTTGTCTATACCTTCAAATCAGGGAAGATTTTACTTAAATTACTGATTTTTTTTATTTCATCTTATATTTAGATTATAATAGGTTATATCAAACTACATTTAAGAAATTGACTAAATATATTACAAAAAGTTATAATGATGCTCATTTTCTTATTCTCTAATTTGTAAAATTAAAGTTGTATCAAAGATTATGAATTAAGTTAAAAAAAATGTATATACATATTTATGAATTGCTGTTAAAAAAACATATTTATGAATCATATCGTTTCAATATACAACTGTGTAATACACGGGATTCAACCTAGTAACCTAATAGTTAAGCGTTGACCCGTATTCAAATCCCCCTCCCATTCTTTTTTTCTCTTTTGGATTTTTTTATATTTCAAATTTATGTTTATTTTTTACTAAAGAAGTTAGTATAACCCACAAAACATCCATTTTTTCAAAGACAGCTCTACAACATGACGAAAATAGATTATCCGATTTTGACATCATAGTTGAACTTATAGGTGCTATGATTAAACTTTGTTTACTATATTGTTCTCTTTTCTTTTTTTAACAACTAATTTTTAAATCTAAATAGTACATAACCTTATATTTGTTAATCCTCTCGTTTTATGAAATGAAACACCGTCGTTAAAAACAAAAATCTATTACTTCGCCATTAAGAAAAAAAGCTATTTCTTACAACTATGCAAACATGAATAGTAACTTAACCAATAGTTTTTCACCACCTAAGCTATACTTTATGAACCATACGTGCCGCATGAAGCACAAAGGCAAACCAAGTAACCACCCGAGTTGGTTGGGATGCCACACCTCCATAGACAAGGTTGGAGGTTCAGCCTTGCTCCATGCATCTTTTGAAGTGTTTTTCTTTACCTTTTTATTACTATTTATCGTCACATGTAGAGCACAAAGCAAACCAGTCAACTGGTTTGCCGCACACCCCTACATAAATGAGGTCGTGGGTTCGACTCTTCCCCATACATCTTTTTTTATTATTATTTATTATTATTATTATTATTATTTAGCCATACTTTATCTACCAATAAATAGAAAATGATGTAAATGAAGATGATGAATTTAAAGGAAAGTTTTAAGAATAATTAATAAGTTGTATGTAGAAGATTGATCTGGGAAAGTCTGGAGGGAAGAGGGATCCCTAGTAAATATATTGAGGCAATTAGGGATATGTATCATGAGGCTAAGACATGCGTCCGAGCACCCGTGGGGGATACAGACTTTTTTCCGGTGGAAGTGGGAGTTCACCAGGGGTCGGCACTAAGCCCCTTTCTCTTTGCAGTAGTTTTGGATGAGTTGTCAAAGTCGATTCAAGATGCAATTCCATGGTGCATGCTTTTTGCTGATGATATCGTGTTGATTGCAGAAAGTAAAGAGACATTGAACAACAGACTAGAGGAATGGAGAACAGTCTTAGAGCACAAAGGTTTGAAGATAAGCCGATCTAAAACCGAGTACCTTCACTGCAACTTTAGTGGTGCAAACGTCGACGAGGAGACCCAGATTTCTATTGAAGGTGGGGTTGTCCCTAAGACACTGAAGTTCAAGTATCTAGGATCTGTCATCCAGAGTAACGGGGACATCGACAATGATGTAGTCCATCGGGTGCAGGCTGGTTGGTGTAAATGGAGAGCGGCCTCAGGTGTTTTGTGCGACAAGAGGTTCCCAATAGGGTTAAAGGGTAAATTTTATAGGGTAGCAGTTCGCCCAGCGATGCTATATGGAACCGATTGTTGGGCCATCAAGAAGACATAAGCTCGAAAAATGGATGTAGCTGAGATGAGGATGTTGAGGTGGATGTGTGGACACACAAGAAAGGACCGAATAAGAAATGAAGTTGTTCGGAAGAGATTGGGAGTCACATGTATCTCAGATAAGATAAGAGAAGGAAGATTGAGATGGTTTGGACATGTCAAGAGGAGACAGAGCACAGATCCAGTGAGAACGGTGGAAACTCTCGTTGTAGAGGGGAAAAGGAGCAGGGGGAGACCGAAATTAATGTGGGATGAGAGGATTAGGCTTGATTTGCTAGATTTACACCTCTCAGAGGACATGATCAATGATAGGATTTCATGGAGACGTCGTATTAGGGTTTTAGGATGAGTGACCCGTTGTGTGGGAGAGTAGAGTTGTTTAGCAAAGATTTTGCGTATGTCTTGTTTCTTGTAGGTGTGTTGTGTTTCTTGTGACTAATATACTCTAGTCATACACTGCTAATTGTTATATTACTGTTAGATTTATTTTACTTTATTACTCATTCATTTTATTTATATTTTTATCTTTTTCTTTCCCTTGGAGCCGGGGGTCTAAACGGGAGCAGCCTCTCTATCCCTTGGGATAGGGGTAAGGTTTGCCCTCATCACACCCTCCCCAGACCCTACTAATAGCGTTAGCTATGTGTGAGATTATACTGGGTACGTTTGGTTTCGTTTGGTTTGGTTTGGTTTGGTTTGGTATGAAAGGGATCTTGTATCATGGTAACTCAAATCCGGACGTAAGGGCATGGTATCATTATCATGTGAAAGGCCCTTTGATCATCATAGCCAGTTCTAATCCCGTATATATCTCCGACTCCAACAAAATGGCCGACCCCTCTATCTCTATCATCATCGCCGTTTCGTTTCGTATCCCAATTCCAGTACTCGACATTAATTAACCCAATTTCATCATCATCCTGTTTTCTCAAATTCCATCATAACCAACCATAGGGTTCTTGAAGATTTTGATTTGTTTCATTAAACCCACCCTCCCACTGTATGTATGTATTTGTTGATTAGTTATGTGATAATTTGATGTTTGAATTTTGTTTTTTTGTTGGTAGTTTATTGATTATTGAACATTAAGGGGAATTAGTGAAGAATGATGTTGGGGTTGAATATGATTGATGCTTATTCTAGTTTAAATGCCGAGACACGGTGGTTGATTTCGGCTTTTGGGGGCATCATCATGTGTAAACTTGTAAGTTTTTGTTGCTGATTTTGCATTTATATATGCAGTGCTTTTATTATGTTCAACCTGTAAAGTTGAATAGGGATAGAATAGTTCATACATGCATTAAGGTGGTGTTTGGATGTGCATTTTCAAAGTGATTATAGTGACAATCAAAATTAGAATTAGATGATTGATTGATGACATGATGCTTAGTTAAGTTTCCATTTATTTCATAATCAACTACGCATTCCCTATTTCTTTAGACACGATTATGATCGGATTTTGCCAAACAAACAACATACCCAATAAAATCTCACTCATAGCATAGCTATTGTAGGGTTTGGGAAGGGTGGGATGAAAGCAAACCTTTCCTCTGTTACAGGGGATATAGAGGTTGCTCCAGTGAGACCCCTGACTCCAATTTTTTTTCGTGTATAATTTAGTAATCCAGATAACACAAAATGCGGCAAGATTTTGCCAAACAATCAAGACTAATTTGTGTGTTCATGTTACAATAATCATTTAGACGCACATCCAAACATCCCCTAAGATATCAGCACATACAAACACTCCCTAACATTCAATAGATATATATGGCCATAAAGAAGTATATCTTACATTTCTTCTTGAAGTCTTATGAATTTACAGGATTAGTTACACCCTTTATCTTCAAAGGCTTTATGAAACTCAACAAGGCACAGAAACTTGAGTGGATGAACAGGTTATTTACCTATTTCTCCCTGCTCATCATTGTCTTGTAATCAAATATTAGGTTTTTGTTAAGTTTCTTTTATATAATGTGTGTAATTAACTTATTTTTTCAGGGGGTTTTCCACTTTCCATGCACTTTTTGTGGCCATTGCTTCTCTTTACTTTTTGCTAATTTCAGATCTTTTTGATGAAAATGCCCATGAAAAGATGATCATTTATAGAAGGTCAACCTTATCAGAGACCATACTTGGGGTATTTATTGCACTCTAAGCAGTTAATATAAGCTATGAGATTGAGTTATTGCCATTTAAGGTTTTGTGGGTCCCATTTACTTGATGTGATGGATGCACAAAATGAAGTACCAAGAGTCAAGAAAAATAGTATAAACAATTTTTTTTTTAATTTTTATGTTACTGTTTTCTGATTGCATTGAGATTTTTTTTGGGTGGTGGTACATGACTAATTGTGTGTAAAACATTTTGATGTCACAATTTGCTACTTAAATATGCACTAAAATGTTGGTTTTCCGTTGTATGACTGCAGATGTCTTCCGGTTATTTTTTATCTGACATGGCCATGGTTATCTGGACATATCCAACTCTTGGTGGTCTTGAATATGTAAGCAACTATTTTTTGTTGTATGGTTGGATAATGTACATTTATCTCAATAATCAGCTTTCTTGCAATAACTCCTTGTGCAGATCCTGTAAATCTGATTATTTTGACCCTAAATTATCAAAGTCATAATTTTTTTTTGAAAGGTATCAAAGTCTTACAATCACTTTTAACCTAACACTCAAAAGTCAAAAACTTTCATTATAAGTACAAGTATGCCGCAGGATTGGTTAATTGGTCAAAATTTAAAACATGTCGTTTGCGCCAACCCTTTGCCTCCTTTTCTTGAATTTTTTTAAATAGTTTGTGTAAAATATGATGAAAAACTATATTATTACAATCATTATATAATTTTTTAAAAGAAAATGATTTAAGAGGTTTTATACATTTTCAGTACTCTTTGTTGACTTATGATCCCAGACCCTACTGTTGGAGTTAGATTTTTGTTGGATATGTTTGTTTGTTTTGCTGACTTATTATCAATTTCCACTGTATTTCATATTTAAATTTTACTCATTTGACATGTTATTAACAACCCATAACATGGATGCTTACTCATATCAATCACCCTCTACTCATCTCCATAATTCAAGTATAGAGGGCTTTTTGACCAAAAAAGGTCAACTCTTTGACCAACTTGTGTTCATCTCAGGTATTGCACCATGGGCTCTCAATGTTTGCAATCCTGCAATCCATTTTAAGTGGTGAAGCCGAATATTACACCTTCATGGTTCTTTTCACAGAAATTACAACACCATTTGTCAATTTAAGATGGTAACCAAATGCTTGAAATTTTATATTTTTGCATTCATAGGCTGGAAACTCATCAAACACATGGCTGCAGGTACTTTGATGTTGCTGGTATGAAATCTTCAAAGTTTTACATGTGGAACGGTATTGCAATGTTCCTAGGGTGGTTGGTACGCGTTACATACATTTGTACAACAAAATTTTCTTTGTTTTTGTAGTAAAAATACTAAAATTTAACACGAAAGCTTCTGACTTGTTTAGGTTGCAAGAATTGTGTTGTTCGGCTTCTTTTTTTACCACATGTATAACCACATTGATCAGGTAAATTGTGCACATGTTATCTACTAGGGCTGTTTGGATGTGTGTTTTCAAAATGATTGTTGCAAGTTGCAATTTCAAGAATCAGAATTAGATAACCAGAAAGTTATTTATTTTTTAGTTTTTTTAACAGCAACCATAAAATAATTTGATTAGGATTCTGGATACTTGGTTCATGGCACATTTACCCCTCGTTTGCGGGTCAAAATGGTTATTTTGACCCTAATAACAAAAAGCTACAATTTGGATGTAGGTTTTCAAAATGATTACTGCAAGTTAAATTTCAAGAATCAGATATAGATAACCTGATAATTATTTGATTAAGGTTCTGGATACTAGGGTCATGCTACCTACATTTAACCTTGCTTTTTCGGGTCAAAATAAATTTGACCCGAATAATAGAAAGCTACAATTTATTGTTGATATGACATCAGATTAACATTTTTATTTCCAGGTGAGACAAGTTCATATGATCACCTATTACGGGTTGCATATGGTTCCACCCGTGTTGGCGATCATGAATCTGTTGTGGTTCTTTAAAATCGCCAAAGGGATGATAAGAACCCTCGGGAAAAACAAGACTCACACAAGTTGATTTCTGCTTTGTGTCCTCACACGGTACAGAAGGAAAGGGTAATTATGTAATTATTACATCCTGTGTAATTCAAATTGTGCATAGTTATATTTTAATCTTTAAGCAGTTTTTTTTTTCTGTTAATTGATATATGTATTAACTTTGTTTATAAAAAAATTGAATGTATATCATTCATATTCATTTCATTGTAAGTTAGTTTTTGAATATATGGAGTAGTTTAGAATCACTGATGTAAAGTAGAGTAGAAGTAACATTTGTCGTAAAAAAGATAAAAATATTTTGAGTCTTACAAGTCACAATCATTTATATTATATATTAAAAAGCCTATTTTTATAAATCTTCTCCACAAACACAAAAAAAGAAGCTTTTTATCTAAGAAGTAAAAAGTCTCCACTCTAATACATAAGCCCTTTGCAATGGGCCAATGGCTAATCTTTTGAAGGAAAAGAAAAACTTCTGTTCAAAAGATCTTCACTCGAATGCCAAAAACCTTTGCAAAGACTTTTTGTGCTGATAAAAAGCTAATGAACAAGTCTCCCTTTGGTTTCGGAGATGCTCAAAGGACAAGTGTATTTGGTTTAAGAGTATAAGGTTTAAGTGGCATGTGTTAATTTATACGTGTGGCTTCTAATCTCCATTGTAATTAATGAAGATTAAAGTCTCTAGGTGAAATTATGTGTAAAAATAAAGGTTGGTTTTTGTAATTTACTCATTTATAAGTTTGAAGTATCAGAAACCAAATAGTATAGCCACATTTCGTTCAGAATTCAGGTCAGGTTTTGATACCAGTTGATCCGCTACACTTAGAATATTTGTATATCAACACAACATCCAATAAAACACTCACAAGTTGAAGGTCACCCCCACTATAGGTAAGGTACATAGGCAATTGGTTGACGAATAAATCAATCTCTTCGACCAATTAACCTCTACACTAGAGGTGAACAAAAAAACCGGTTTGGAAATCCAAACCGGTTTTGAACCGAAACCCGACCCGGATGCAAACCGGTTTAGTCGAAACCGGTTTCAAACTGGTTTGAACCGGCGGTTTTGAACCGGTTTAATGTTATGTACGAGACACCGGTTTAGAACCGGTTTTTTTTTTAACCGGTTTGCCGAACCGGTTTTCCAAACCGGTTTAACGGTAATATCCGAAAAATGACCGTTGGGTAACGGCTATATAGCCGTTTTTGACCGTTAAACCCTATTTTTGACCGTTTTTTCACCCATTTTAACCCCCAAACACATTATAAATAGGTAGTGGGTGTTTTGGTTAAATCACACTTCTCAAACGCTCAAAAAACGCTAAAAAACGCTCAAAAAACGCTATGGCAACTTCTTCAAGTTTTGGTGTTTCCTCTTCCGAAGTTAGCGTTGTGAGAATCATACCAACAACGAGGAACCCCGCAATTTGGTCAAACTACGATCTATGTGAGATGTCTAACGGGTTGGAACGTGCTCGTTGCAAAAAATGTGGTGGGTTTTTTAAAAAGGATTCAAACTCTACTTTAAAAACTCATGAAAAAATCTTGCCAGTTTGAAGAAAATTCCGGATGAGGGTCAAGCATCTATGACAAGCGAGGGTGGAATTTGGAGACAAGATAGGGCTTCGCTTGAAGACGAAATTGAAGTTGAAGAACTCATACACGAATCTGAGGTTAACCAAGGATTGGCGAGCCCACTTACAAATGAAGAACTCGCCGAAGATGATAGACTACGAGGATCCACTAGTAACTCCGAGAATGACGGCTAATATTAAACAAAAAAACTCCAAAAAATAAAAATATTTTTTTTTTCTCGTATTGTAATGTTTTGTGATTTCCGAACCTCTACAATATGAATAAACGTTGAACTTTATGTTTTTCTTTTTCTCGTATTGTAATGTTTTGTAATTTTGTAATATTTTTTAATTTATTTTATAATTTAAAAAAAAAAAAAAAAAAACCGGTTTACCCGAACCGGTCCAGAACCGAACTGAACCGGTTCAACAGGTTCGATGTTTTATACTTACTAAACCGGTTGACCCGAACCAGTTTTGGTCAAAACCGGTTTACTGTTCGCGTTGACCAAACCAGTTCGGGCCGGTTCGAAACCGGTTCGGTTCAAAAACCGGCTTTTGTGCACCTCTACTCTACACACTTTATTTTTCTTTAAATCAAACATCTCTTACGGATTGTAACACCCCCGCCCCAACATGGAATAGGAGGTCACATCAAATACCAACATAACACTTAAGTCCAAAGGAAATACTTAAATTGTCAAAATACAAAAATGAAATACTTAAATTGCCAAAATACGAAAACAAAGTCTAAGGTTATCCACCGAAATAAATAAAAATAAAAAGGTTCTAACTTAACGAAATAAGATAATAAAATAAAGTCTCCAATGCATATGTTCTAACTCCTAGTAGCACTCTTCACACATCCCAATCAACCTTGATTACCTGCCGTGAAAAACAAGAAAGCGGTTGAGCTACTGGCTCAGTGTGCGGATGCAAATCACAATAGGAAAATATAATATCTTGAAATAATAATGAAAATGAGTCATAACAAAAATCAGATTTCGAATTTAAAAGTATCTCCGTCGAATATCACCACCACACTAGAATATATCAAAGAAATAATAAGTCTGAAACAACAAAGGGTTATGGTTTTTGATACCGAGTATCCTAAATCAAAATATCCAAAATGCACTCCCATGGTGCCAAAATCATATCTCATATCACAAATCACATATCATAAAGATACACCGGTCGCGACTCCAGTGCACCCCAAAATCAAAAGATGTGTATGCCACTACACCACTCAACCACAAACAATCATCTCATATCAAATCAAAATCCTAGGATGCATCCATACGCCTCCCAAACAATCCAAAGGCTCTCCCACGAGCATATAATCAATCACATAACAAAATGGAGACGTCGTGAACTGATCACACCGTCAAGGATAGTGTCATGTTGTTGGTCACCACAACGACACGCTTGTAGTACCTCCATAGGTAGTTGACTCGTTATCTCCATCTCATGTCTACGAATCTAGGGTTCTATGGCCGCATGAGTGAACATATACTCCAACCTTCACCAAAGCATGTTCATCATGCGTAATGATCCTAATTTGAATGAAATCAAATAATAGCACACAAGCGATAACGTTTCACGAGCATATCATAAAAAAAAGCTTTTCTCTCAAAATTAGTTCAACAACAACACAATATAGCAGCTCAAGAGAGGGAAGCAAATCATATGAAAGAGTCACAGATCAATAGAGTAGTTTACAAAAGTAGGATAATATTTAGCGAATGATAGGTTATTATAGATGTTTTTGAATTCTCCTATAATTGAAATAAATCTTCAAGAGGATACTTTGAATGGAATGACAGCAAAATACGAAATTTGAAGTTATGATTCAAAGATACAGATACAATGCGAATATGTGGTAATTATTTCCTTAATAATTTATTTTACTTTTTAAAAGCACATAATTGGGTGGTATCCAGGCTTATGATCCAGTAAAAAGTGAAATATACGTGAAAACAAACTGCTCAAATATGTAAAGTTAAAGATTAAGTACCAAGGTGGTGACAGTTCTAAACGTTTGAGCGCATATCAGAAGAAAAGCTTTCTGTATTCGGCTGCCTCTCGAGCCCTTTCCTCCATGCTTCTATCTTTCCTTTCCTTGTCCAAGTCAAGCAACTTCTTTACTTCCTTCTCCTTCTCATCAATCTAAAAATATATAACAATAATAATCATAGTAATAACAAGAAGTAACTGATCTTTTATTACATAACTTAAAACTGCTCATACTAATACGTCATCTCACTCCAAATATTGATTCGTTTGTGTTATTATTAATCATGTTGAGCTAAAGATTGTATATTTAGGAAGGTAAAAAGTGTATGAATGGACTTACAGCATCATAGATCTCATCATTGTTCTCAAAATCCCTGTCTTTTCGAGGGAGAATATGGATGTGAACATGCGGAACTGTTTGTCCTGCCTGAGGACCATCCTGTGATAAGATGGACATAAGGATTAAAGCACAACTTAAAAGTTATCATATATATAGGAGGCACAACCATGAATGGGCAAAATTTTGAATTCATATATGTAGCAAGCTTACTTGGATGGTAAATGTAAGTGAAGAAGCATTGTGGTAGTTCTCAAGCTGTTTCCCAATTTTTTGGGCTGAAATCCACAAGTCAGTAGTCTCCTCAGCAGTGAGGTCAACAAAACGTTTGACTTCACGCCTTGGGCATACAAGCACATGTGATTCATCGTCAAGTCAACAAAAGAGATGAAATTATCAAAAAAGAAAACACAAATAGTGTGATGAACTACGCAGGTTGGGTAACAAGCCAATCAGGCTCAGGTCAAAAAGTGTTGAGTCGAGCCAACCCACACATAGTTTTATATTGAGTTCTACAAATAATGGATGTGTTATATAAGGTTAAAGAAACTATATAGTTACAATGATAAACTAAATTTTGAAATAAAAGTTTAGTAGGTTTTATGCGTTGTTAATAACTCAAACTGGCATGTTTATCCATAACCAGATCTAACCATTTGCTTGGTGATGATGAACAATGAGCATTGCTTATTGTTTGTGAATTGCTATTAGTTTTGAACTTTTGGTATTAATTTGATGATTCTATTAGAATTTTTATTATATTTGTGGAATGGTACTAATGTTTTTTTTATATTTTCTGTGTTTATTATAAATATTTTTATTTTCCTATTATTGTGTCTTTGTCTCGGGCTGCACTTCTGTTGCGACTCGTGACTTTGACTACCTAGACTTATATGTTTATAACCTAGGACGTGTCATTCTTATAAGACTCCAATCAAGTCATCGACCTTCACTTGAATACCCAAAATGCAAAATTGCAAAAGGAAAACAGAAAAAGTTCATGTAAGACAACCTCTTTAAGTTACTTCAGCAGTATAATCCATATCTATGTATAAATGGAATGCACATTATCATTATCAGGTAATACCATGAGGCTGGACTATAAGTGTATTCACAGGGACTAAAAGATGCATACAATATTTCTGTTCATAATGATGCAGTTATGCAGTACTAAACCAAGTTCATGTTGTTCAAGGATATGACCTGCCAAAGAAAAATGAGAATGAATCACAATCCTGCTTTTTGAAATTACCCTCTCACATTAACATGTCTGAATCCTATTATTAGCTACTGGGATGAAAACAAAAACCCTCCTAAACTTTGGTTTATGGAAGTATGGACATCTTTTTTAAAGATAAAACTATGAAATGATAACCAGGTTTTAATATTATTCCATTGTTGTGAAATTTTTCATAACTGTTTAAATTAAATGAAGCTTGGTTATTATTTAGTCACTTTTTTCTTCACAGTTATCTCCCACTCGAGGTTAAACTTGAAAAGAATAAAAACTAAATGGTAACCAAGTTCCATATATGTTCTATTTAGGTCCCTTAAATTTAACATCTACAAAAAATTTCATAACAATGGAACAATATTAAATCTTGAATGGTTTTTGTAGTTAGAAAAAAGTTTGAGTGATTTTAATATGACAGTGAAGAAAGTTTGTTACGATCAGGTGATAGGGCCACGTTCATTTCAGAATCAATATTATGTTGAGAACCGCGATAACCGCATAATGCACTAGTACATAAAAGATAATCATAGGTAGCGGTAGAGAGAAACAAAGGTGGTTACTAACCGTCTTTTGTATCACATTCAATCAAAAGGCACAAAACTACAAATACATTATACGGCTCTCAGCATGTTATTGATTCTCAGGGGCGGAGCTGACCATGGGCGAGGAGTGCGACCGCCTAGGAGCCGCTCTCACGGGGGGCTCAAATTTTTAAAAGTTTATATATATATATATATATATATATAAATATATATATATGGGAAGGATCATAAGAAAACTCAATGTTCATGAGAAAACCAAAAAACTACTTATTTAAGGTCAAAAAAATAATAAAAAAATCATTGGTTTTTGGGGGGTGGGTGAGGGGGTAGGTGGGGTGAGGTTAGGTTTTTGGGTGGGGTGGGGGGATTAGGTTTTTGGGGGTGGGTTAGGCTTTTTGGTTTAATTTTTGGGTTTTTAGAGGGGTGGAGGTTTAGGTTTTTGGGGGGTGGGTGGGGGGTTTAGGTTTTTGGGGGTGGGTGAGGAGGTGGGTGGGGTGGGTTTAGGTTTTTGGGTGGGGGTGGGGTGGGAGGGGTTAGGTTTTTAAGGTAGGGTTGGGTTTTGGGTGTACTACACATGCAGTAAGAGTTTTTGGGTGGGGGTGGGGTGGGAGGGGTTAGGTTTTTAAGGTAGGGTTGGGTTTTGGGTGTACTACACATGCAGTAAGAGTTTTTTGGTTTTCTCATAAAAATAAGTTTTCTAGTAAACTCACCCATATATATATATATATATAATTTTTTTAAACTATTACAGTATGTCATTTTAAAACTATAACTTTGTTATGTTTATTGCTATAAATTTTTTTGTCTTAATAAAAAAAAATTATTTAAATTTGTTATCGTTTGGGACCCATTTTTCTAGCTCCCCCGGCCCCTACCTAAATCCTCAGCTCCGGCCCTCTTGATTCTTATGTGATATGTTCCTTTTGTTTTTAAATTAGCCATTAGATTGGTATAATGAAAGGAGACTTTAGAGCTAGACACATCTAAACTCTTAAATAACAATTTAATATCTATATGGTAGCAGATATGAGATATAACGAAAACGAAACCCTAGAATCAGGATTACAGAAACAAACCAGGAAGAACAGGGCGGAGATTGACAAAAGCATATGAAAGATCAGTAGAGTAAAACGATTCCTTTTGATGAATCGTGTACGGTCCAAATTTATAAGGTTCCGCCTCCATCTACAGACGTCAAAATAGTAATCTGAATTCAAAAGGAATCGAAAATCGAAATAATGAGATGTTAGCAGCCACCTGAGTAGATGAAAAAGTTGATGCTCTTGCGATTTGGAAACGGCCGGCGACGGGGCGTAATGTCAACGGAGGGAGGAGAGTGGTGAAACCGTGAAAGTAGCGACGGCCGACGGTAGCCTTTCCGTACATGATATGTAGTGGGAAATGCTTTTAATAAACTCTTATACGATGCCGGATTGTTTTGTTTCTCACTTTTTCTAAATTTAAAAATCAGAGCAGATTACAAATTACGATATTTTAATTATTATCCCTATTTTAAAATACGTCATTTAACTAAACAATTACAGAGTTTAACATCTTGTAGTTACCACAACGTTGGGCATTGCCTTTGTTCTTGTAGAGTGGGGCTGAAACACTATTCAACTGCTCTACATCTTACCGGTCTAGAATATAACGTTGAACAAATATGTCAACCATCGAACTCCTTCCACCAAACACTTCCACACCTCGATGAGAATGTTGTTTGGACCCACTTCTTTCACCCTTCCCATCTTCTTATAGTGGGCAACTCAGCATAACTATCACGAGATTATGGCTTACATAACAAGTATAGGTGCGAAAAAAAGATTACACGTATGCAATTGATTTTCTAATCTTTTATTATAAGATTCATTTAATAGTTAATTCGATTTTTCTCAAATAGCTTGTGTTTGTTAATTAAAAAATAAACAAAAAACGCAATATTAATTTTTTTTCTTTTGAACAACTCGATATAAATTTTAATGAAAATGAAAGTGTTTAAAAAAATCTATTTTTTTTGTCTAGTAAGCGGTTTATTATAATTTTAATTAATTGTATGAAATTAATTAATAACTATTTAAAAAAACACTCACACTTATTAACGATACCCTTTACAAGTAAATGATGCAAAACATCAACATTTGAACCATACACCGTCATATATTTCTTTGGGTCTAAATATGATTAATCTTAAATTTAGGGGGGTGAAAGATGCAACAATTGGGGCAGATATCCTGTTATCCATTACAAAACACCATCTTCACCATCACCAACAAATTCATAGCAACAATTGCAGAGTGAAGCCCTATCTCCCCTTCATCTGGCCATAACCTAATCAAAAGGATGGCGAGCGCCACAACCACATGGAGCATGTCGTCTCTGAAATCGTCACTTCCTTCAATTTCCAGCTCGAGCTCTTCAATTCGCTGTTCATTCCGGCCCCCAAATTTCGCTCGATTTAAACCTAACTGCAAGCCTGTTTTTGGATCTTTTCTCGGTCTCGCTCCTCTCAACCCTCTCCCGAATCTCACTTCAGGTAAAACGATTGTTCTATCCGTCTGTTTGTTTTGGATGCTTTTGATATGTTTTCTGCTGTGCATTTGGTTAATACTTGTGAAATTATGCAAAATCATGAGATATGAAGCATGTGAGTCTGTTAATCTGATGAATTGAGCTTTTGTTTGTGGAAGGGAACAAAATTGTTAATGGTTGGTTGCAATTTGGAAATGTAACTCTGTGGAATTCTAGGGTTTGTTGAAGGAAGGCATTAGTGAGAATAGTCTAAAGCTGTAATATGGTTGTTGAACTTTGGAAGCAAGATTTAGGTTATCATTTGCATATGGGAGTCTGGATAACATTTTGTATTTGAAATTGCCATGGATTATTTTTTCTGGTTTATAGAAAATTGATATCACATATTATAACAAGAACATTTAGGAGATATTAGGTTTGGATGTGACCATTGTTTGTTCATAGGGCTCTATATTTGTTACATGAGGAGTATACTTCACTGTGTTTTTAGTTTACAAGGAGTATATTTGCTACATGACGAGTGCTGTGAAGTTCATGTAATTGTGTCAGTGGTATGTGAAATTAAAATCTGGAGAATGGTTTTTTGATGAAGAATCTTCTAAGGTTATTTGTTTTCATGAGTGTAAATATTTAGGGCTCTAAAGAATGTGTATATTGCTAAGGGAGTGCCATATGAACATTGCTTCGGACATGTAATTTAGGATAGTATTTGACAAAAAGATTGAATCTTGTGTACCCAAAAGATGTAATATCATTGTATTTGTGATGATCATTGGGTAAAGAAGTAGGTTTAACTTTGAAACTTCCTAAAAGAAAACCTTCAAGGGATGGTGTAGTGGTAAACACTTGATTCATCTCTAGCAGAGGTCTAAGTTAGTCAGGTTCAAATCCCGCTTCTACTGGTTTCCTACCATAACCACTTGAAGGCCACCCGCCCAACGCAAGCTGCGATTTGCCTAATTCTCGTGAGTTTTCCGGTAACGGTCTCATGGTAACAAAAAAAACTTACCAAAAGTGGATATGTTGGAAGCACATGCGATGTAGGGAGTATAACATATGAGTAATGGGTTCATTCTTTTAGCAGTTCAAGAACCTCTCATATGATAAATCTTTCGTATGTTCATCATGAAGAACATCTTTAATTTCTTCTTTCTTTTCCATGAAAGCAGAAACTGGATATGCCATTTGATATTGCTCTTTACTGAACACTTGTTTTCAGTTTGCCCATAATTTTCTTTTCAAAAAGATGCATGCTTTGTGTAACCTTGCAATAATCGCGCTTAAAATATCTATAATCTTGTCGATTTCTACCAGGAAACAACAGCTACGAGCAAAACTTCACCACTGTTGACAATGGTGGTCGTATCTCTGCCATGAGACACGGAAGACGCGTCCCAAAACTCAACCGCCCACCTGACCAGCGAAAAGCCCTCCTTCGTGGGCTAACCACTCAACTTCTAAAACACGGACGGATCAAAACCACCAGAGCACGGGCGAGTGCTGTGAGAAAATATGTTGACAAAATGATCACTTTGGCTAAAGAAGGCTCGCTTCATAAAAGGCGACAGGCCCTTGGGTTCATTTATGAAAAGCAAATTGTGCATGCATTGTTTGCTGAGGTCCCTGAAAGATACGGTGAAAGGAATGGAGGGTACACAAGGATTATTAGAACTTTGCCTAGGAGAGGGGATAATGCACCCATGGCATACATTGAGCTTGTTTAGTTTGTATGTTATGTCTTATTTCTATTTATGTTAATCAAATAGTCATTTACACTTGTTTTGATTTGATGTTTTATTGGTGTATGATACAATTTTTGAGGTTTGTATGAAGCTAGTTGATGAAACTGTGGATGAAAATGGTGTTTGATTAAATGATCTGTTTGAAAACAATTTATTTAGTTTTGGATTGACTATGTTAAATTGATGAATAAAAAAATTCGATATCTTTTTAAATGCGGTATATCTATATAACTATGTTTGAAAACAATTATTTATTTATTTAGCCATAAGAATCACAAACGAGTAGTGTGTCAAATTTTACTCTCCTATCAACTTCTTTTTTCCTCATTAATGATGATTTATATGACATCATATGTATAGATTCAGGTATGTATTGTTATTTGAGTATAGATTCACATGTAGAAAAAAGGTTAATGTATAGACGAGCAACAACAATATATGTGTACACTACACGTATGAAATTGATGATATCACAAATTCAAATTTTATAGTCTTGAATATTATGGTTGTTCATTGGTTAGTTACTCGGGTTATTCGAACCCAAAAATTTAAAAATTGAATCGAAGTTTGATCCCATCGAGTTAGAATTCTGATACCGATTATGAGGGGTGATCATGAATTTCGGTTGACTAGAATAACCTGAATTATGAAAAAAAAAGTGAATAACATAAATAATATATACATATTTTCTATAAAAAGTAATACAAGTTATAAAATTCGAATTCAAATATTCACGTTAAGTCATACAATTCAAATTCGATTATTCAGGTTCAATCAGTTCCAAAGTCACAAACTTGAATTAGATTACTTACAAAAGTACAACACATGACATGATGACTAAAATACAAGTTTTTAAAGCTATAACTAAATTTGTCTTTATTTTCTGTAACTTATATTTTGGCCCCTGCAGTTTTATTAAGTTATTTTTTTCCTTTTTCTTTTAACCAGTTTATACTATTACTCCTTAAATTTAATAAAGATATCATATAACCCCTGAACTTAAATAAACTTATCTTTTATATGTATATTTTTACTCTTTTTCTTACATGTTTTAATTTCCCTTTTTTGGTTTTTAGTTTAATTTTTTTTATTTTTATCTATGTTTCCAGTGTTTTAACATGCATTTTTATACGGGTTAGTGCAGATATACGGTTGCGTCTTGCTTATTTTTATCTACGTTTTGAACCCGTTGCGGAGCGCGCGTAACAAACACAATTGTAATGGAGCTGCGCGTGATAATGTACAAGTTATCTAATCACTTGCGTACAACATCGTTATGATTTTTTTTCCTTTTTGCTTTTTACTTTTTTTCCTTTTTGCTTTTTACTTTTTTTAAACGGTTTTGTTTTCTTTTTCTAAATTTTATCAGTTTACTTTTTTTAACGACTCGGTTTTGCTTTTTTGTATATTACTAACTGTTTCATCGTAACGCGTTGATAACTTTTTTAACGGTCGTTTTTCTATTACTTTATTTTATAAGCTTTTGATACGGTTAGTTTATTCGTGGTTTAACACGCCGTAACGCGCGTAGATACCATGCTAGTTCAAATTCGAAATTGGATTCGAATAAACATCTATCGAATATTCAGAACCATAACTATTTTCTAGATTCCAGACAACAAAAGTGATTTTCGGTACAAATGAACTACAAACAAACCCTGAACCCCCCGCCAATTATCTCGCCGCCACGAATCACTTGCTGACTACGTTTTCGTGAACTCAATTAGGGTTTATTTTACTTCAACTACGTGTTCGCATCGTACTCAACGACTTTTCAATCCAATGCCACCGCCGTTAAATTGAACAAACATGCAATCAACAATGGCCACAAGGTGCGCTAGGGCTCGTCAACTCATTCTCCGGACCACAACCAACAACACGACGACGACGATGATGAATTCGAGCCACACCTGTAGTAGCAGTAGCGTTCCTCGTTCATTCCTCCCGCGAAATTTCACAGCTGGTTCACAGAGTTTAAGCAATCGTGTTTTAACCGGACAATTTGCGGTCCGGCGGCGTAATTCATGGACTGTTTCGAGGAATTCGACGCACTTTTTCAGACATTTAAACGCGTTCGTCTCGGATGTATCTTCTACACCTCCGCAAAAGCCTGTGAGTTTTGATATTGATTTGACCTAGGAGTTTATTGAGCTTGGGGTGATAAACTTCATTTCATGTTGTTGATTATTGAACAAGTTAGGTATTTATTGTGATTATTAGCCTGAAAATGGAATAGAAGAAAGACTAGTATGTGAAAGTGTGTTTGAGAGACACTCTAATTACTTGAATGTATGCAAAAAGTTATATGTTTGTGTATCTTTAGGGTAAAAACAATGAACTGATATGCTTATCCAAACAATCCATTTATGTGAGAGTTTTTGAAGTTCAAACTGAGTTTCTGATATGACAATTGTATTTTGAATCTGCTGGTTTATGAATATCATTGTTTTGCTTGCACCACGCCGAAACTTGTTTCATTCTCTTAACATTTCATCACAATTGAAAGACGAGATTATGTGTATAATAAACATTTATTCATCAGTGTTACAGTTAAGATTTGTGTGATGTATATTGGTTTTGAGTTTCCTTTTGAATAGACTGAAGATAAAATGATTGTTGAGGCAAGTGTGTACTATATGTTGATATTGATATTTCTGATGCTTGTTTGTATAATTGTAATTAGCAGGGTTCAGTGACGAATGGGTTTGCTTCATTAACAACATCAAGTGGAGCACAAGAAACAAAGCATAATAAAAAAGATGAAAAGGATCTTGTTACAAAAGGGGAGGAAATCAGTAACACACAGATTCTTAGTACACTAGCAAAATATTTGTGGATGAAAGATAACATGGAGTTTAGATTGCGAGTAATCACTGCACTGGGTTTCTTGGTTGGAGCCAAGGTGAGTAAATGAGTTGAATTGCAATTTGGGTTATATTTTATTGCTAATGGGTCAAACGGGTAAACTAAAAAACAGCTAAAAACAAATGGTTGGTTGGTTTTAGAAGGCATTCATAGCATGCTCGTGTAAAGGCAGCAACTTTGACTCAGTTCTGTTGAAAACTGGCTGATTCAAGTTCTAATTTATCTCTAACGGAGTAACGGGTCAATCGGGCAAAAAAGTTCATCGGAAAAGGAAACAAGCTAAATGGTTCAAACCTGTTGAAACTGGTCCAATGTGTATTTAAATGCTTACAACCTTCTAATCTTTTTTATAAAAAAAAATAGATTGAGCATTCCAACTTAACCTACATGTTCCATTTAGACCCCAAACCCATTAAGCCGGTTCATCAACCCCCTATTTTGCCACCTAAAGTGTTTACAGCCTCCTAAGTTACTTTATTCAAGAAACTGGATCATCATTTTAGTAGAAGTTTCGTAATCGTATTTGATATATTAGCTTTCTTGTAAAATTAAAAAAAAGAAGATTTTGTTAAGTAATTTCCACAAACTTTTATACTTCAATTCTTGTACTCTACCACAATTTTACAACCACCCACAAACCATCCATGCTTCAGTTATCGTACTTCAACACTAAAACCACTCTCAAGTCTTAATCATAGGCTCATAGCCGTAAGGGATATGTTTAGCATATTTCTTAAAAAGAAGGATAAAAAACATTAGCGGGTCAACTCAATCTAGCCCATTTTGACCCATCGCAAAAGTTTACAAACTTTTTCCTGTTACACAACTCACATATCATCAACTTTATTGGTCCCTTATGGCTAAAGGAATTATCTTTTTTTGTCAAACCAGGTAATGAATGTTCAGGTTCCATTCTTATTCAAGCTAGCCATTGATTGGTTAACAGTAGCAACAGGAAACCCTAGTTCGCTTGCTGAGTTTGCAGCCACTAATTCGACGGCTTTAGCTGTTTTTGTCAGCCCTGCAGCTGTGTTGATTGGTTACGGAATAGCACGGTCAGGGGCTTCTGCTTTCAACGGTACTTCATTATGAAGTAATTGCTTGTGCTTGTCTTTATATTTTAAACCTAAAAATAAAATCTATAATAAATCAAATTAGGACCTTGGTTTTCCTTCTTGTATTTGTGGACAAATTAGCTTTAGTGCTCCTCCTCATTTTCACACTTATGCTTGTTCATATGTATTGTTCCAGAGTTGAGAACTGCAGTGTTTTCAAAGGTGGCATTGCGGACTATTAGATCAGTTTCAAGGAAGGTAAATACCATACTGAACACCCTCCTCCCTCTCCTGGGTGGGGGCGGGTGGGTGTGTATTTGATCAATAGGGTTTATCTATGTATATGAGGCTTACTATATACTTGGTGTATGACAGGTATTTGCACATTTGCATGCGCTTGATCTACGATATCATCTAAGGTGTGTTTAAAAATGACTGAGTCAATGAGTTTCGCTAAACTTATTCTTATATTATTACTTCAAGGTTTTTGCATCTGTCTTTTTTATTTCACTGGAAAGCACATAGTAGGGTGTAAGTTGTAGTGTTTGGATTTGCGTTTTGAAATCGATTATTTGATTATTGCTACTTGAAGCGTCGATAATTAGTTTTAATGTTTGGATAAAAAGATTTTGATTCTGATTATTAAGGGGTCAAATAAACAGTTTTGTTTCAAACAGTTTCGAGGTGTGACAAAACTGATTACTCAAAGGATCAAATAATACCATTATTTTAACCTAACGTAAGAGACTTTTATTTCATTTCATTCACCATCTCAATTTTTCAGAAAAAAACGTCCTTGGTCATTTATTTTAGCTTCATTTGGGGTTAAATGATATTAACAGCTTTAAACACTAGAAAATTTCCATTCACTTTTACTGCCGTTTTATTACAGATGATAATCTTATTTTGAATTTTCAATATCACATAATCACTTTTAAAACATACACGTAAACAACCCTGAATATCAGAACTAATAGAGAACTCTTTTTCGATATAAAACTCATCTATTATGGGATTGTATGATGTTTCTTACTTACTTTTCTGTTTGCAGTCGAGAAACAGGGGCTTTAAACAGAATTATTGATCGTGGTAGCCGAGCTATTAATTTCATCCTTTCGGCTATGGTATTCAATGTTGTACCAACAGTATTAGAGGTAATCTTTTTTGTTCTCTTTAATATGGCCTGTAATCTAATGGTATACTGTTTTTTCTATCTTCTTTGTAATGTATCTATTGTGTTAAATGTTGTACGTATGACCGTATGTATTATTCAACTTTATATCCTGTTTCCTTTATTCAAATCACTGGTTACTTAATTTTATTCATCTTGTGTTTTCAGATTTCAATGGTAGCAAGTATCTTGGCATACAAATTTGGAGCACCATTTGCATGGATTACATCTTTGTCGTTTGCTGCATATGTTGCTTTCACATTGACTATAACACAAGTATGCCATCTCTTTTATAAGGGGGGTTTGAATATGTGTTTTGGAAATGATCATTTGATTATTAGGACTTGAAGTCGCAAATCGCAATGATCAGTTTTAATCATTTTCATACCAGCTGCAACAAAACTGATTCTTTTAACCTAATGTGAGATACTTTTATTTCCATTTCACAAACCATCCCTATATTCTTTCACGGAAAATTTTGTCACTGTTTAATTTATTAAAACAAGAAATTTTTTAACACTTAAGCATCTGATTATTTGATTTTTACAACTTAAAACAGTAGAAGCACATCCCGACACTTATCTCTATACCCCATTTCATTACTTCCATTTATTTGAGTTTAATTATTCGATATAAAATAATTACTTATTTTACTTGGTATGCTTCAAATTTTATTTTTTAGTGGAGAACTAAATTCAGGAAGGTAATGAATAAAGCTGATAACGATGCAAGCACTAGGGCAATCGATTCACTTATAAATTATGAGGTGAGGATTTTCTGACTAAACATAGGTTGCTTTTTGGTGCAATTATAATAAGTAACATCATTTTACCTTTGTTATTTTAACCGAGCTAATATTTTTTTTGGTCAGACTGTGAAGTATTTCAACAATGAGCATTATGAAGCCGAGGAGTACGATAAATATTTAGAGAGTGAGTGGTTTGTCTCCTTACACAAGTTTATGATATGCGAAATTACTGGATGTATCTAAGTGGGATCACTACGGTGGTGTTTGGATGTGTGTTATGAAGCTGTTTATCTGATTATTGGGTTTTCAAGTGGCAATAATCTGTTTTTAGTGTTTGGATAAGTAACCATGATTATGATTTTCTCCTTATTTAGACAAATAATCAGTTTCATACTTGCTGTAACAAAATTGATTATATAAATGAACAAAAAATTACTTATTTATTTCAAATTTAAAGCTTTTCACCCACCTTTCTCAGTGTTAATAATACTAGTTGGAAAAGTTACGTTTCCTTAAATTCATAAATATATAATTTGCAAGTTTTTCTATGATCTGTTGGTTCCTCTGATATGCTGACACTTTTTTTCTCTTTTCTTACAATTTAATAGTTACTTATTACATTAGTTATGATTACAAAAGCTATTGTTAAGATAATGATCTAATTTTCTTTTTCTCTATTAATTTTTGTTTTATCTGTTAGCAGTAAAATATAACCCAGAATGGCCTATATTCCCTTAATTAAGTTAAAATGTTTCCTCAGGGTATGAAGACGCTGCCCTAAAGACACAACGCAGCCTTGCTGTTTTGAACTTTGGTCAAACTCTAGTATTCAGTATTGCTCTTTCAGCAGCTATGGTATTGTCTTCAAATGGCATATTAAATGGTCAAATGACTGTTGGTGATCTGGTATACCTTTTTTATGGTCCCATTACAACCTACACCCATCACAAATATAATTTATTAAAAATGTAGTGTCTTCTATGGTTTAATATGCACAGGTTATGGTGAATGGGCTTCTCTTTCAACTATCTCTTCCTCTCAACTTTCTTGGAAGTGTTTATCGTGAAACCGTGCAGAGTCTTGTTGACATGAAATCCATGTTTCAACTGCTTGAGGTAGGGCTCGTTTCTTTGTTGCATGTTTGTACTATGGATCTTTGATGATTTTTTTTTTTGCTGAAACTGAGATTCAAACTTTTTAAATGAATACTTGATGTAAGATATGTTCCAAATAGAGGTGACAAAATGGGTGGTTGGATGCGTTGTTATGAAAGAGGTCAAAATGTGTTTCTGTCAAAATCAGTTGATTGAGTATTGGATGGGTTGGCTTAAGGAATTTGTTGTCCAACAATATGAATTTTGTATAAAGAATTAGTTTGTGAAATATGATAAATTTTTTTTTTTTTTTGTGATAGTTCTATTTAAAAAAAAAAGATTTAGGTGGTTTTATGCATTGGAAATACACTTTTGGTGAGTTTCAACCCTCCTTTTTTAGTTTTTTTATTTTTGCTTGTTGACCCAACATAACCCAAATCGACCCTTGTGCTTGGTGAATTGTGGAGTCTCTGGTTTAAACAACACTATTAGAGAGGGCAGTTTCAACCCTTCTACGTGGAAGTAGGTCAATCGGGTATATTTTATTGCTAGAATGGAAATGGATCAAATGGTTAAAAAAGCACCTACAAGTGTTTACAACCTCTTAATTTTTTTTTTGGAACAACAATTTTTAATCTTAAACCACCTAATCAACTTGCACTTGCAAGGTTTTGAACCCACACCACTTTTTGGGGGCAATCACCAATCCCACTAGGCCACAAACCATGGTCTCCTCTGAAATTTTCTTTACTAAAAAAATTGGGTCATTATTGTAATAATAGTTATTATTGGAGATCTTTGTTTTTGTTCCTTTTGCTTTTTAATTGGTTTTCTGTGTCACATTTAAAGCGTATTACCTTAAGCTGGCATGTATAATCGGCATTTATCTATTAGTGTGTCAGTGAAACAGTTTTGTTGTCTTTCTACAGGAGAGAGCAGAAGTTGGAGATGCAGATGATGCAAAGCCTCTTCAGTTAGGTGGAGGTAGAATCGAATTTGAAAGTGTTCATTTCAGGTGAAATTCTTTTTCTTGGCCAATAATCCAAACAAGTTTTCTTCTTTTCTTTTTTCGTTACCAGCATCTTATACAAAATTTGTGAGCTTGTGGTCATAATTTTGTTAAAAAGCATTTAAAACACAATCATCGTATATTAGCTTGGTTATCCGCTAAAGAGGTGTTTAAATGTGTGTTTATACTGATTGTTGTGACTTGCAGTCTGATTATGTTTTTATTAATATTTGTTGTTAAAAAAAAGTCAGAGTTGGGGAAGTAAGAACTAAGAAACTGCTGCAAGATCTTAGTTGTTGAGATAAATCATAAAACGACTGCTGAAAATCGCAGTAATCATATTTTGAACAGTCCAAACACCCCTAAAGTGACTGCAGATAGATCCTTGAAAATAATAAAAAAAAAGAACTTAAAAAAGATTGGATTGTTCGTGTGTTATTTGAAGGAAGGCAACACTTGGCATTTGCAAAACTTGTTTTTTACATCATTATTTTACTATATTATCCTGAAGGTTGGAATTTTCAGTGCCTTAAATCTTTATATTTGTGTGTAGACATAACATGCCATACAATGGTTTTGTGGATTTAGTTGCTGATTTGTAGTTTATTTTCCCATATTTTTTAGTTATCTGCCAGAAAGAAAGATTCTTGATGGAATATCGTTTGTGGTGCCATCTGGCAAAAGTGTGGCTATCGTTGGAACTAGTGGCAGTGGTAATATTTCTCTTCTGTTCACTTGTTTAGAAATAAATAAGTGCTATGAACTTGGTTAACTAGTTATAATGATTTATTTTGAGGTAGATATCTCAACCCATTAAATTATAATGTGGTGGAATTAGGTTGTGCTTAATCCCAAACAAAATAATTGAGGGTCAAGTATGTTGAAAGTCACCAACAGTCTGTTTTTAGATAATACAAGCTCCTAAATCGTATAATGAGACATTAGGCTTCAAAAGGACATTTGTACTTGTGTTGTTTCTTTGTTTGCTTCTGGTTGTGCTTCTTATTCATAAGTTTAATTCATGTGCAGGTAAATCAACCATTCTTAGAATGATATTCAGGTTCTTTGACGCTAATTCTGGCACGGTAACTGATTCTTCGACCTTTTCTTTTTAATATTATTTCTATATGATTTTGTGATTTTCTAGTTGGATTTATAGAACATGCAGACTAAATCCTTGTTACATTTGTATATTTGATTATTGTCCACTTCCATGATAATTTATCAAGTTTCCCATTTTATTTTACCCTAATTATACATTTATACACATAACACACAGGGAGGCAGCCGGCCCTAGCTTTGGTTCGGCCCATTTGATGTTAGTTTTAGCCGGCCCTTAAATTATTCTGTTAACCCTAGAATTTGTACTTGTAGTTCCTTGAGCACCTGAATTGTCCTTAAGTTTAACACTTTCGTTTGACAGGTGAGGGTAGATGGTCAAGATATTCGAAAAGTTACACTCGAAAGCCTTAGAAAATATATCGGTGTGGTCCCACAAGATACAGTATGTTTTTTGTAATATTGAATATATTTCTTCTAATATGGCACATGCATGGTTCAAACACCCTTTGCTTTGAGCAGGTATTATTCAACGATACGATATTTCATAACATTCACTATGGTCGTCTTTCAGCTACACCTGAAGAGGTTAATTGCATTTCTTTGTACTATGCTGTCAATAGTATAAAAAAAATAAGATAAAGCAGGATATTTCATTTTGACTTGACCAATTTTGTAATTTATTTCAAACAGGTATACAGTGCTGCTCAAAAAGCAGCAATTCATGATACTATAATGAACTTCCCACAACAATATTCCACTCTAGTAGGGGAACGTGGGCTTAAGGTAAGTTTGGTTAGGTTTTTCATGTATTATATAGGTGTTTGGCATTAGGCAGAATGTTGGGTGGCAAAATGGCAGGTCAGGCATGGTGGGTAAAGGGTCAGATGGATAAAAAAATTATCAGTGGTCAAAACGGGTCGTGTAGGCCCACAAAGAATGTTTTATTATATTTTCTTGAACTCTATAAATACTTGATATTTTATTATGATTGAAAAGTGCTGTATTATTACCATGATCTCATATATGAAATAAAATGGAGGTCTTATGCGTTTTGTATACTTTTGAGTGACTATCGAGTATCGACGTATTTGACTCGCTCGACCCATTTAACCGGTTTCTGTTTTTATTAATCTTTATTTTTTTAATTCATTTGCCCTGCTAGAAGAAAAGTCTTCAACTCATATTGACCAATTTACCTTGATATTTAAATGCATGCCTAAAATAAACTTTTCCTACCTTCTTTTTAATAGCAATTCCTAGATTCTCTAGGATAAGTACACCACAACATGCACCCTGCATGATTTGAATACCCAACCTTTTGGTTGTGAGGTACACCACTTAACCACCAGGATGTCCCCTTGGAATAACATTTTAAGTGAAGAAACTTCATATTTTACCGAATCTACATTAAGAAAATAAAATATTGTAGGGAAAATTTGAAATCCGAGGGGAACCCGATGGAATTTGGGTCTTAATAACATTTTCATCTGTTTAATTTTACAGCTCAGTGGTGGTGAGAAGCAACGAGTTGCACTAGCTCGTGCGTTTCTGAAAGCTCCTCCGATTTTGTAAGTTTCTTTTTTCATCCTTTTAATAAAGTAATTATTAAACCTCATTATACTTAAACAAAGAAAAAGCTATTTATTAAGTCAGTCAGTTCACATAAATCTCTCTTTGTTGACTAATAAAATTCCCTTTCTCAACTTTGATTGGAAAAATGTACTACTATGATGATCAAAAAATCGTGTTTGGATATGCATTTTCTATAGTGATTATTGTGTCTTGAAGGATCATAATTAATAAGCTGATTCTAATATTCTATTTTAAATAAGTTAAGTAACCGTTAGCTGATTCTTTCAAGTCTGTATTTGGATCTTTCATTTAAGGTTGTGTGATGAAGCAACAAGCGCACTTGATAGCACAACTGAAGCAGAGATTCTGACTGCATTGAGGTCACTTGCCAATAACCGGACAGCAGTCTTTGTTGCCCATAGACTTACAACTGCAATGCAGTGTGATGAGGCAAGCCCATTTTTTCTCAAAAAGTTATATTACTATACAATTGCACTCACATGTGGTAACAGAAAGTAGAGGTGGCAAAATGGGTGTGTTGGCAGGTTGGGTAACGGGTCAAACGGGCCGGGTCAGATTGATCCGACAAACATACGTTCAGAATCTTTTAGTTTTCTATAAACACTTGATGTGTCAATATAATTACAATTTTTTTTATCGTTTCAACAATAAGATAATTCTTTGAGTTGAACTGTTTTGTGATATTTGGATTAAAACACACTTTGGCTGGCTTTTTAGCCATTCCATTTTTAGTTAATATTTTTGTTTTATGCGTTTAACCTGTTAAAGATAAAACTTTACCGAATCAACCCATTTCATAAGTAAATTGTTAGAAATTGCCATAATTTTGTTGTTTTTTTGGATATTTCAGATTATCGTTCTGGAGAAAGGACGGGTGGTGGAACAGGGTCCTCATGACGTTTTATTGTCAAATGGCGGTAGATACGCACAGCTCTGGTCGCAGCAAAACAACACAGTTGATGATCTTGATGCAGCCATCAAATTAGAAGCCTAAAATCAATCTTTATATACATATATTAGTCATTACTTGTGTGATCCAAATTTGGCTTAGTTTTTATATTGGTTTCGGTTTCGGGTTCGGGTTCTTTGTATAGTTTCCAATGTTTAATACTGATTTTCTTGTGATACCGACTGCTATCGATGTAACATTAACATTCTATGTTCTGACTATAAACCTTTTAGTAATTTCACACCATAATTTATTGCAATGGTTCAAGCTTATGGTATGTCTATCATAATTACAAGTTGATTATATTTTAAAGCAATTTGTCTTTTATTTTGTTATCGAAAGTAAGATATTAATTTTAAATAATTGAATAACACATTACATATTGGTATAATTTTGAAGTTCTAAAATATATGTTTTGTTGTGTAATAACCACCTATTATCATCTAATATGTGAGGAAATTAAAGATATGAACACATATTATAGAGATTATAGAAAGTAAGAGAATAGATAATGGAAGAACTCAATCTTATTGATATATATTATATCATGTACAAAAGCCACTATTTATAGGGTCATAATATTAATACAAACATAATGAAGAAATGAGTAACCATTTGGAGTTTTAACTCACACTTAATTATATTAATAACAATATTGATAACCATACTTAATTGTATTTATAACACTCCCGCTTGGTTATCAATTTAATACGTTTGGAGACGTTGCCTCATTAAAAACCTTGCCAGGAAAACCCAGTGGGACAAACCATAGCTAAGGGAAAAAGAGTGCAACGCGTAATACTCCCCCTGATTTATATAACCCTCAAGTGATAGGTTTCGATCTTCTGTGAAGGTTGCTTAAAAATTTTGTAGTCAATGATTTGCCGCTTGATCTTTTAATATGAAACTCTTTATGTCGAACAATGATGTATTATCATAAGATTTCTACTGTCTCTTCGCGCGAACAAATATCACAAGATCCATGATTGTATTGTGTTACATTCCCTGCATGTACAAAACTAACCAAACTTGTTTCGATGGGTTAATAAAATATAATCTCATACCTTTTGCACCTTAACGGTATCCAAATATTTTATTTATCCATTACAATGTCTCATTGCCGAACATGAGCTAGCATGAAACAAAATGTACCACTTGTACTTAACTATGGTACTTATAGACCACACATTTCTCATTTGGCACATCAATTTCTATATCATATGCAAAGATTGCATTAACAAGTGTTTCATTTACAAACTCGGTATTGCACCATTTCATAGTTTATGGAGATATCATATTCATCGAGTATAGTTTCTTCTATATGTATTCATTGGTGTACAAGAATTACATCCTTAAGATGTTTCAAGTTACCTTTTAAGCACTCAACAGCTTTAGGAACCTCATGAGGAGTTCCAATTATATTCAAGCTATCAATGTATACAAATAATAATAACGTATTTTGAGCACAATGTTCTCGAGAACTTACTTTACATGATTTTAGTAGTTTAAATCCTTCTGGGATTTACATGTAAAGTTCGATATCAATTGAGTCACAGTATCATAAGACGCGATCAATTCTCTTTTTATATTACCAGACTAACGAGATATTAAAGTCGTCGCATCCACCACTGGATATATATATCCTCATAATCAATACTAGGTCTTTGCAAAATCCATGTGCCACCAATTTCGCCTTATATCGATTAATTTCATCTTCATATTATAATTTCGCACAAAATAGACATTTCATATTCAACATGTTTTACAACTTCAGTTGCATGGACTACTGGTCCATTTATTTCCTTTTAGTGAGAGAATTTAATTCTACCTCATTTGCGTCTTTATATTTTGGCCAATCATTTCTATATTTTTATTCATAGGCAGATACATTCTTGATCCTCATCATTTCGATTATTTAATTTAAAGCGCTATTATATACAAAAGTATTATCGACGTCGATCTTGTTTCGATTCCATATTATTTCTAGACATGATGCAATTTACCGAGATCTCATTATTTTCAGGTACCTGAGATTCTTCTGGAACCATCATGTCTAATGTCTCTTTAATGGACCATTTTACTTTACCTCGACTTGACCGTATTCATTATAACTTGCTCCATTTTTCGAGGAATTTTTTTTATTTGGAATCGAATGGTCTATCACGTTTCAAACGTGCCTTAGACTTACTGCCGATTTGTAGTCGTCCTTCTAGGACATTAATCTTAATTGGAGCACCAGCAGTTGGTATATGTGACCTAGTCACTTTTTTAAGGTCAGTAAATATGTCTGGTAATTTATTTGCTAATCATATGAATTATCTTTTAAACATCTGGTTCATACTTAGTTTGAGGATCAAGATAATATAGAGATAACTCATTCCAAATTATTTAATTTCCAACTGCTTTTAATCTCCCCCTCATGTTGGGAATGTTGATTCCATAAACTGAGCCGTAATGTTAATAGCTCTAATAACTTAATTATAGATTCATTTCCAACATGTACTCACTACCTCTTTTGAGGTCCCATATTTGTGTGTTGTGGTGGAGCAATTACAACACATGTCGCACGACCTAAAAAAACTTATATGGGAAATATTTGGTTTCTGACCAAAAATCAATTGTAATTGGGAGAAAATACAATAACTTGTAGGCTTGATATGATTACCATTACAACATGTACATAACATGATCCCAAACAAATAGAATGAAATTGTTGCTCTCATAATTATTGGACATGTAGTGCTCATCTCAACAAAAGCAATTTATGTATGAATATATGATATTCACCACTTATTCCAACAATCCTTAGAAACTTGGGATTAATATCATTATTATTACCAAAATAAATGTGTTATTCTTAAATAATATGTTTGTTATCTTATTAGCTAAGCCACATATCACGCAAACTTCAAGTTACAAATTTGATAACCATTTAGACGATGCATCGATTTAAAACACTAAATGGTATACTCTTTATAATATATATCTTTTATCATTTTCCAGAATATTTTGCGATTCAAACCTTACTTTAATTGGTAATAATTGAAATCCCTTGAAGCAAACTAATTATCAGTTTGAAGAATCTCCTGGTTCTTCAATATAATTCACATCATTAGTGACTCGGGCTAGTCTAACCGGTCATGACAACTTTTTCAATAAACTCGATCAGTAAACTTCAGGTTTATGATCATAGATGTTTAGGTTGCACTCGTGCTTATTTAATACACGATGTATAAATAGAAGATAAGTAGTGTATTATTATTTCAAACATTCATGTTGTAACACTTTCCATACTTAATTCCCGTGTAATCACTCCCTTAGTGTGCCACGTCTTGTGGCCAATTCCATTATTAACAAGGTTGATTTTATTATTAACATGGTTATCATTACAATTTCCTTAGTTATATACACGATTATCACATTCACTTCAGGGAATGGATTAAAACCATACACTATCATGGTGGTCGTTTCAAACCTTGTATATATTATTTAATAATATTGCTACTTTAGGAGCATATTTGAGATTTAAAAATGAAAATTGCTTTATTCAACCTTTACTCATAAATAACCTTCTCATCACAAAATATCAATTGAGAAGTAATTGTAATCAAGTTATACTCATTTATCTTTCTAAAACCTTACAACCTTCTATAGATTTGTAATGAGTTTTAGGGAGTATGACACTTCGAGTGTCATGTCTTTACCTTAAATGCTTCAAATAAATAAGTCTTTTAAAAATGTTTATAATAATACATAATTTTGGTTTTTAGTTGCTTTATCTCATACCGATTATATAAATACTATACAATCATATACACAAGTCATTCATTATTATAATGTCGTTAATAAAATTACAAAATCATTAGAGATCATTTTCTACATTTAAATTATTTTAATGTCATTCATATTCATCAAAATATTTAATGCGTGTATGAAATATATATTGATGACACAAAGACATATAATTTTTTTCTTTAAAAATTCATACATGTCACATGGTTCTACCATGAGGTAGTCATGATTTCATAATTCAATTGAACACTTTTTATCTATTTTCCTTATGATTATTAACAAAGAGAATATAAACAACTCAAAAAAATAAATGATGGCCATTAACTTCATATTGGTCATTTCAAACCATAAAATCAAAAATTAACTTAAATATCATTAAGTAAATGACGTTATTACAAGCCATTAAAATATAATGAATGAGGTTTAAAAACTCATTATATTTTTTTGTTACAATTGTTTCTATGGAATATCTAATTAAACAAAAGTAACATCATAGTCTTTTATTTTTCAATTAGATATTCACAAATCAAATTATAATATTTTCGTATAATTAGTAATCGAAGCAGTGTTATAACAATATCATACTTATCGTATATATAATGTAAAAACAATTATAACAATTATAACGTAAGTATTCTTGATAATCCTCTTAAATGTCATAAACAGATGTTATGATTATTATTATTATTATTTTTAAATTTAAATAATGACTGTCAAACATATTTGGTCATTACTCTAAAATCAATTACATAATTAATATGTTAATATCACATTTGAAACTATCATGCATTATTGAATTATTATAAATATGTAACATCAAAGTCATTATGTGGATGTTAATAAAATGTCATTGAATAACTAATAAAGTGACATTAATAGTTATGTATATGAAACATGAAACCTACAATATTATGATATGTAGTAATGAATAATTATGAAACATCAAAATTTATTAGCAACTAATAAAATGATATTGAATAACTAATAAAGTCAAAGCAATCCACATAAGTCTATATGAAAAGGCATAAACATAAAATTGTAATGTTCAACATATAAGTTTTAAATTCAACTTCTAATCCCATAGTATGTTATATGTCTAAATTGTTTTTAATATTAATATGAAGGTTAAGAAAGATAAAAAATAATATGATTCAAAATAAAGTTTATACTATCATGAAAATTAAGGTGATTAGTTAATCATACTTATTAATCTTTATTTGATTAATAATTTTAAAATGAACATATGTGTATAATTGATATGTCATATACATAGTCATGATCATGTAAGCATTATAAATTAAAATAAACTTACTTGTAGGATGATTTGATTGAACATACTTTGATGAAGCAATTGCAAAATCAATTTTGAGAACCTTGATCATTACGCCTTCATAGGAATGAACCATCAAAAGCCTCGTGCTGATAACGTGTTGTGTAACAACAACCTATTAGCATCTAATATGTGAGGAAATCAAAGATATGAACACATATTATAGAGATTATAGAAAGTAAGAGAGAATAGAGAATGGAAGAACTCAATCTTATTGATTATATTATATCATGTACAAAAGCCACTATTTATAAGGCCATAATATTAATACAAACATAATAAAGAAATGAATAACCATTAGGAGTTTTAACTCACACTTAATTATATTAATAACAATATTGATAACCATACTTAATTATATTTATAACATGTTTGAGTTTTTATAAAACAATTAATACTTTTTGGTGAACATACAACTCTTGTAGAATTTAATTTCCGAGTCCTTTTCCACACCCAATACAAATTCTTTAGTCTTTTAATATCAGGCGGCTAATCTATTTCCTACCTAATATTAAATTATAATTTAAGTTTTTTTTAATAAAAGAAGTTAATGTAATAAGCAAGTGAAATTGGGTAAATATTATAAAAAATTAACACACTTTTTGTTTTCTCTAATAAAAGTGTTTCAATAGTTTTTTCAAATGAAAAACTAACGTATTCTCTTTTTTTTTTCCTATAAAACTCACTCAACAAAACTTTGCACCCATAAAACTAACATAATTTTTTTTTGTTTTTCACATAAAAGTCTCTCGAAGATTATTTACCCTAGTAAATGAATTAGTGGAAACAAGGCAAAGCAAATCGACTGACGGAAGCAAAAGCAAAGCGTTTCGATTGCGAAACGATTTAATTGCTTTTGTGTTTTCATAGATTTTATAGGTATATTTACAAAATGAATTTAATTCGATTACAAATCATATCTTATAGAATGAATTAGTCGGTTGATTTCATTTGCTTTTGCTGATTCATTTGTTAAAGTAAATAGTTGTCGAGAGATTTATATGAGAAAAATCAGAAAGTATTTTGGTGTTTATATGCAGAATTTTGTTGAGATACTGTTGTGAGAAAAAAATATAATATGTTTGTTTTTCATGTAAAAAAATAATTAAAAAACTTTTATAAGGAAAAAATATATAAAGTATGTTTGTTTCTTATGGACATTAACATAGGTGTATCAAAATAGACGCCAACCACTTTATCAAAATGTTAAAAAAAAGTTATTAACCCTAAACATTACTATTAGTAACTATTATTAATTGAATAGTCAATAAGTTTAGCAGACTGCTGAACCTATCAAGCAAGCATGTTGATTAATATATAATTTTTTTTATTTTCACCTCTTATAAAAGATATGGTTTATGTTTTTAACACGTTTAATTATATACTAATTTCGTTTTTATATAATAACCTTCGTTTGTTAACTTTTTTTTAAACAGGACGCCGTTTTTTTATAAACGTTCCGATATTGTTTTTATTTAAACGGAATTGTATTCAAAATTGATTATTTTTTAGGTATCATAGCCCATAACGAGTGTCGTTACCGTTATGGTACCGTGACGACCCGAACCTATTATGAGTAAACATCATTGTCAATATTGGTATTCTCGGAACCGTGTCAGTATTCACTTTTATGGTTTTCAACGGCCTAAACCGATAACGACCAGACTTCTGTCGCGTGACGTTGGCAAAAAACGACCAAACTCCTGTGATGAAGCGCAAGTGTTCGTTCAAGTCTTTTTCTTTACTTTACATGGATACATCCCGCCGCAAAACGTGGAAGAACCCACTAGTTTACTTTTAAAACCAATAACAAAATACACGTATATTAGTGGGAGATTGTCACCCGTTATGTGAAACAAAATCGTGACATATGTGCTTGTAGGAGCAAATTTCGCATAATATTTTTTTGAACGACAATTTTTATCATACTCTTACTTTGAAATTACACCAAATAATTTATCTCATGTTTAAGTTTAAACTTAGTACCTCCCATATATTAGACAATACCAAGTAGGTTCAATTAAAGTCCATCACGTGTCACGTGGCAACAAAAAAAAACTTGCTTCTTTTTATTTTTTGTGTTTTTACTTTTTGTTTTTACTATTCCATACAAATTATTTGAACTCCATATATTATATATTTTGTGAGGACGGACATTAGAACAACTAGTAAGGTTGTTTTGTGATATAAAAGTCATGGGTTCAAGCTGTAAGAAATAGATTATTGCACAAAGTGTAGTGTAAGGCTGCATACATCAGATCGTGAAGCTATACGGCTCCTGCGTAAATGCGGAGCTAAGTCAAGCACCCGGTACACCCTTTTATATTATATATTTCGTAATTTTGTGTTAAGTAAGGAGAGCTAAACATTGTAATTAAGTTATCTTCTTTTCTAAAAAGTTAATAAACTTCGGTTTTGCTCTCTATGGTTTAACCATTTTAACCCTTTTGCTTCAATAGTTTGAAAATAGCCAAAACACTCCTTGAGGTTACCATTTTGCTCCCTGGCACTAACTCCATTAAATATTTCAGTTAACATTAAGGGCATTTTGGTAATTTCACGATGTAAGATTATATATATTTAACACTCTCAGTCTCTCTTTCACACCCCAGCCACCACCACCACCGCCACCACCACCACCTCCACCGCCACCACCACCACCTCCACCGCTATCACCACCTGCAACCACCACCACCAACTTCATCTCAGCCGCCGAAAATACCACCAAGCTTTTAAGTCCACTTAAAAATTCAAATACTTGGAGACCTTAAATGTCAAGATTATGTATTTATGCATTATATGTTGGTCAATTTTTAACATTTCGTTTAAATGTTCATAAGTTTAACATTCCAAATACAATTTAATAAAAAATCACTAAACTCTCTACCTATCAAATTGGTTAACCAAAACACAATCTTAACAAAAGAGGGATCAAAATTACATTAGGGAAAACTTTGCAAATCACTATCCGCATCAGAAGTGGAATTATCCGCATCCATATCACGACGGAGCTTTGCATACAGCTCCAGCCTCCGGGCTCCGGTACACGGATCCAATAGCCATTGAAGGTTTAATTTAATTCCACCTAAAACAATGTCGATTTGTAGAGTCCCCGTGTAAAATAACATGCCGGAGAAGCATGGTAATTTTTCAAAACCAAACATGCATATCCAGTTCTCACCTCAATCTCCCTTTTCTCCACACCTGCAGGTCGAACCCCCGACATCATCTCCGACATCATCGCCAGCAACGCACAACCACCCCACCTACCTTCCGGTGACACATCAATGTCGTCTGCCCCACCCCTCCGCTCCGATCGATTGTCGTCTTCCCCCACCCCAGCGGCTACACACTTAGGGTTTGCCCATAGATGGATGGCTACACACAGATCTGTGGATGGAAACTCAGAATCTTGAATTTCATTGTAAACCTGTTTTGATTCATGATCAGTTGTTGAAGATGAACAAATCCTAGAATTAGATTTGAAGAAAGAGAGGATCTAGTGAGAGAGAGAGAGAAGATGAACGAATGGGATTTAAGTTCTTTTTTTTAATTGATGAAATGATTCTTGAGACTTGACTCTTATCTGACAAATTATCAAAATGTCTTTAATTTTAACTGAAATATTTAACAGAGTTAGTGTCAGGGAGCAAAATGACAATAAAATAATAACCTCAATGAGTATTTTGACTATTTTCAAACTATTTGAACAAAATGATTAAATTGATCAACCTCCGTAGAACAAAAACAAAGTTTACTCTATAATTAGATTAAATAAACACCCGTAAATATTTAATTTTACTTGTGGGTTTTTGAGTGATGACTTAACAACCCGGAAGTTAATACGAACTTGAAAGGTTGACTATTTACAGAGGGACTGTCGGTGGCAGACGGAGCGGAAAAAGTAGCACCGGAAATTACTCGCTGTACCGGAGTTGTTGATATCTACATCTTCATCTACGTCTCTTAACCGGCGTTGTTTGTGCAGGTGGTGGATTAATTCTGCGTCTCAGGTTTATGGCGTATAGGAGACGTCAAGGTTTTGCAAAGGATTTGACGTCTGTTGAAGAATTTGGAAACCCTAACCCTAATTCGAGGCGTCACGGTTCTCCGACTGCCCTAGACGACGGTCTTTCCTCAGCCGCCGTGACGGAAACACCGTCTCTCGCTGCTAAAGCGATCAGAGCGTCATCGGCGAACCGTGATTCTTCTCTCTCTTCGGCTTATGGTCAACCGGCGATTTCACCAAGGACCACCAAGTCAAATCCACTTCGATCTTCGCACTCCTCTACTCCCAAGGTTCGTTGTTGTGTAGCTTTGTATTTGTGCTGTTTGAATTTGAGAATGTTAAGTTTCAGGTGTTTGCTTAATGTCCTCAGAACAATAGATCATTTCAAATACGGCATTTATTTTAATTTCTATTTCAAATATGTTAGGCTGTTAGAACAATAGATTACAAGGATGAACATTACAGAATAAGCTTAATCTTTTTGGGGGGCCTAAAGCGGATTCTAAAATCGGGCCTTTTTTGTAAAAGAGAGTATTAGGATCCTAACACGTGAGAATATGATGTCACACATTTTTTGTATACGATTACTTCCAAGTATACTGATTCATTGCTCTCCTTGTTAAAACCTGAAAATGAAATGAAGTTAAACCCTAGCTTAACTTTTTGTACATTCGAGCTGCCCCTGAAAAGGCAACCCAAACCGAAAGGAAACCAAATAAACATCAATAAAAGTTTAGAGCATCTATATAACCTTTGGTCCGTTGGTTATTTTCCTTTGATGAGCTAACAAGTGTCTGTGCTGTTATAGGATGATTCTGTGAAATATGATTACACATCGATGAAGAATTTGGAAAAACCCAAGCGTGGATTTTGGGGTGTTTTGGCTAGAAAAACCAGATCCATTATTGAGGATGATGATGATGTGGCCCAACAATATGAAACACCGGAAAGAAGGAGACAGCAAATGTCTGATGCAGAGACAAGGGGTCAGGTAGTTATTATATATAGAAGGGGGTTTCTAATTGTTGATGTTAACTTTGTTGTACGAGCAATTTTTATGACTGTATAGAGATGGAAAGATGGGTGGGTTGGGTAACACTAACAAATGAAAACTGATAGTGCGGTCGTAACGGACTTTCGGGAATCGGGTTGGATTGACCTGCAAAAACTTTTTTCTCCACTTCTTTGTAGCTTCAGTTTATGAATTACTAATGTGCATGTTATGATTGAAAAACAATATTACGACACTTATGTCAGTTTTTTAATCAAACGATTTAGGAGGTTGTATGTATTAAAAACAAACTTTGGGTGAAGTTCAATCAGTTTGGCCATTTCCCTTTTTTGTTAGCTAATTATATGACCAGTTTGAGATAAACACAACCCATTGAACCATTCAAAGCAGGAATAACACTCATGTCTAAATATACATGATTATATGCTGGATATAGCAAACGTGATTGTGACAATTCACATAATACACAAATTAATAGCATAGTCATTATTTTCATTTTTTTCAGTATTCTAGCCAGCATCAGTTGCCTGAAAGTCAGCAAAAGCCAGAAAATCCTGGATTGCAGAAGGGCTTTGGAGTGATTGCATCATCTCTTAATTACATTGGTCATGCTCTTGAGGTATGCAAATGCTGTGAAGATTCAGTTTTATTATTTACTTTTGGTGTCATATTTTCCATAAACATAATTCTAGAGGATATTATATATGGCGTTCGTATCATTCATGTTGCATGTTTACTATAACAGGAAGGCAGGACAATTGTGGAGAACCGAACAGCTGACATAATTCAAGAAACACGCAAACTAAATATAAAGAAAAAAAGTGGCATCCCTGAGACTCAGAATACATCTTCTAATGTTGAGATTAATAAGCAATTACACCAGATGCACACTCAAACTCAACCCCAAACACAGACAGATATAGAAATTCAACTGAAGGCATCTAGAGACGTAAGATGTCAACTATCATTGGTTTACATTACAAATCCCCATTTACTTAAGAATGGTCAAACCAACAAAATTAGCTAAAACGGAAATGGTCGAAAATGTCAGAAGTCACGCAAACTGTACTTTTCTGCATACAACCTTTTGAATTCCTTGTTTTGAAATTTGGGTTATTATTGTGACAGTATAGTCTTTGTATAAGTAATTTATTAAAAAGTTCTAAAAATGGACATATAGTCTTTATCACAGAGCTACATGTTTCTACCTTAATCATTTTGACTTGTCACCCAACTCGCCACCTGCCCATTTTGCCACCTCTACTGCCATGCATGCTTAGTTCTTGATGTCTCAGCTGCGCATTTGGAAACGTGATTATATTTTTCAAAATAGGTTGCAGCTCTTTGATTAATATGTAAGATGCATGATATGCTTTTCGGTTTTCACCATAGGTTTCAATGGCAATGGCTGCCAAAGCAAAGCTTCTACTTCGGGAGCTGAAAACTGTAAAGGCTGATCTTGCTTTTGCAAAGGAGCGTTGTGCACAGTTAGAAGAAGAAAATAAAATCCTCAGGGAGAAGAGCGGTGGGGATGGAGACAACCCCGAAGATGATGATTTGGTATGTTTGATTTCTTTAGCACTATCTGATTATTTTTCTTACATGTTGAATGGTAGAGAAACACTTAACGGACTAAAGCTGTGCATTGGGCTGAAACCAGACTGGACCAGGCCCAAACAGAAAATGAAATGTTTTAAAATAGTGGACCTGAAAACGAAACTAACATAAACTACTTTCAGTATTGATTTAATATGGTCTCAAATCAGACAAAAGTCCAAACTGAATAAAACTTGTTTGATTCCGGTCTGTTACCTAACTTATCGATAACTGCCTTTTTGAAAAATATTGAACCGAGAACTGAACAGAAAACCGGTGGTTAAAAGAATATAGAACCGAGAACGAAAGAGACAGCTGGTTCCTATCTGGTTTGGTCGGGTCCTGGTTCGGGTTTTCAGTTTTGTTGGTCCAAGCCGAATGTTTTCCTACTCACAAACAGACAGATATAATATTTAAGTTTTTTTTCTCTTTCTTTCTCAGTAATATGTTAACTGCTTCCCTGGCAGATTTGTCACCTTAAATAAATGTTTGAAAATTACCCCACCACCCCATCTGAAAATGACATCATCATCTTCAGCACATGTGAGCATGTGACCAAAATTACATATTATATCATCAAACTACTGTTTTCCTGTCCCAAGAAAATTACAAGCTACAAGTAGATACAATTTCAGAGTAATCAATTCTTAGCCACACAGGAGAACAATATTAATCTTTTTTTGGCATAAAGCGATTTACGTATTTGACCCGTTTCCTTTTTACTTCTTTTTCTAATTTGGCCCATTTGACCCGTGAAACATAAAACATACATGAAAACTTTCGTTTTCATTGCAGATACGGCTCCAACTGGAGTCGCTTTTAGCAGAGAAAGCCCGGTTAGCTCAGGAGAATTCGGTTTACGCCAGAGAAAACCGGTTTTTAAGAGAAATAGTTGAATACCATCAACTTACAATGCAAGATGTTGTTTACATAGATGAAAATAATGAAGAGGTGAGCCAAGTATACCCTATTAACAATCTTTCAACACATGATCTACAATCCCTTATAATACCAACTTTACCCCCTTCACTGTCACCAACATCTTCAAGTACTTTAAACACAAACAAACAGGTACATGAGGCCCAACCCAATAGTCCTTTCATGTAAATGGTTTGTTTTTTAAGAACCAAAATGTTCATTATTTTTTTTATTTTGTGCCAAATGAAAAAGTTGGTATGCTATAATATATTATACATTGGTGGGTGATAATTTGTTTAAAGATTTAAAACATAAAGTTGCTGCTGGTGGGATCAATTGGTATATATGTGTAGTAAATTTGGGAGGTGAGGTGAAGGTTGACTGGTGGTGGTGGTGGCGGTGGCGGCGGCGGCTTTATTACTTCAGTTCTGTCAGACACTCGGACCATGTTCTATCCAACATATGGAAGGGGACCTTTCTTCCTCATTCAATGTTGTTGAATATTTTTTTTTAAACTTATTTCGGTGGTAAAGGTGGTTAAGTGATTTAATTTATAATTAAAAATTTGAGAGTTTAAATCCTGTAGGGTAATATTGTGGTGTATTTATCCAAAAAAAAATCTAAGAACTATTGTTAAGAAAAATAAGTAAATAAATATGTTATTTAATTAGTTGTGAAAAAAAGGTAAAACATAGGGGAAATTACCTAAATAGATATTTTGACCATCAATTTTACCAAAATAATCGGACTTTTAGCGTATGAAAAACAGACACTCGCTCATATTAGCAGACTAAGCCTTCTTGGTTTAGCCGGCGTATAATTCTAGGTAACAGATATGTCGGCCCCGTTTCTAGCCAATCGTTGTCCAACATGTGGCATGTGTTCCATGGCTAATTAGCCTATCTTTCACCGGCTAATTAGCTTGTCATGAAAAAAACATTTGGGTCCAACTTTCAATCAATCTAAATGTGTCATGTGTACAACTAAGCCTTCACTTTTTTAGGTTTAGTCTATGCTTTTACACGTGACGCATCATCATTGGAAATCTGAAGGGTCTAAGGTTCTTTGAAATTGCACACGCAAATGTAATCTCTACTTCATTTGTGTTGAAATCTTCCGATAAATACTTTTTTATTTTTCATCAAAAATTAAAATAACAAGATGTGTTAAGGAACAGTTAATGTCTTAACGATCATTAATGATCTCATAGTTTTTATATTTACTCATTTTGACCTTGTTTTAATTACAAAAACAATACAAGGAACATTAATTATAACATTAAATAAAAAGTATTCGTTAAATGTATTCTTAAAGTACTAAGTTATAAAAAAAACTTTATATATGCACACTTAAATGGAATAGAGGTTATATATATAGATAGATACCATGTATGCTACTGTTTTCTCCACTCTTTATTAAAATTTAAAAATATTATTTATCTGTGAAATTATACTTTAGCTTTTAATAAAATGTTAAACAATTCATTTATTTATAATTTCTTTTGCCTCGTTTAAGAAAGAAAAGGCAATATCTAAATTAAAAAGACAGAACTGCCCGTTGCTTTATATCACGCCAACATATAAAGGCTGCCATTTTTCCTTCAAAACAATAGTTTTAAGTCGGATTTTAATTTTATCACATTTATATTTTGTTATATTTCTTCTTGTTATTTATGTTTAAATGAATGTAGATTACTGAATATATAGTTTGGTTACATTCGATATAAAAAAACTGGATATAAGCGGTTTTATAGTTAAGGCCGGCTCAATCATTACTCAAACCTGAAGTGAATACCAAGATTTTAAGCTTTTTCGTAATAAACGTAATATTTTTTTATTACCGTTGTTACTAGATTTAATATGAGCACAAACTCGTCATATTAGGGTGAACGTAATGCTTCTCACTCCTCCCATGCTCCTCTCCCGTTCTGAATCCACAGAACACTCCTCTTGCACCCACTCCTCCCCGTCTTACTCCACTCCTTCCCGAAATTTTGTTCTTTGTGTTTTCTCCTGTTTTGGATGGAGTTCCCGTTGTTTTTGCCCATTGTTCCTGCATCTCGCACCACATCATTTCCATCTCAGCCTTGCCACCTCACCTCCTGTCCCGTCCTGGTTCTTCCCAATCGCATTTTGTCCACCCTTATAATCACCATATTTTGTTACAAGGGAAAAATTTTCTTGACGGATTATTGAGAACAACTAACACAAATAAAATCAAGAAAAAATCATACAAATGTCGCGAATCAACTGAATATTTAAAAAATGTTCGGTCTAAACCACACATTTAGTACCTGATGTTAATGCTTTATAAATGTGTAGTTGTATAAACTTTATTTTAAATAAAGAATTTGTGCCTAATATCTATCAAATTCAATGAATCCTCTTGAATATCCATGAATCCCGGCTTATAACACTCCAAACAAACATATCGTCTCTCCAAACTCACGAATCGGACAGCCTTCTTTCTCCTCCCCCCTTGATATAACCTGCTTCCTCTCTTACAGAAAGTTTGTGGTCACTCTTTCACACTTGTAATCTGTGAATCTCAAAATTCGGGCATATGCTCTTACATAGTTCTTGACCGACCCGTTAGAAGGAAGATCAACACTCAGACCAACTGACATTTTGGTCTTTGGATGGAGAGTAGAGAAACACGCGTGTGTGGATCTAACAGTGTTTTCCCCTCTTGTGGAGTTCGGGAGTAGTGCTTTCACGGTGGGTCAGACTACTTTAAAAGCTACTTCATGCAAAGTAACAAAACACGCGAAAACATGCATTGACAACCAACACGTGTTAAGTCTATTCGTATTTGATACTTTTGGTTTTCTTATGTCTAAGACTGTGGAGCTACTTAGCCGAGTCCAGCGAATCATGCATAGTAATGTTATGACTTTAAAATCTATTAAGATAGTTTTTAAAAGACATAGTTTTGTTATCCAAAAATGACAAGCGACGCAGGTTCTTGGCCGTTTCCCTTTTATTATGATGTAAAAAAAGGTTTCTGTTTAATAAAAACCATTATTGCCAAAAAAAGAAATTATAACTTGTGTTTAGTTTTTTTTTTAACGACAACACCTAGATATTTTAGGATAATTGAGTTTTCCCGGGGCAACACCTAGAACATCCAGGGCAACCAACCACAAGATGAGCCTCTGACCTGACCACAGACCCCCTTTTTTGCTGTGACCCGGATTCGAACCGACAACCTCCCGTTTGGAAGTCGCCGGGGTATTGCGAGGACAAAGCCTCTTTGATAATTATGTTTAGTAAACTAACATTTTTACCCTTTAAGGCTTTAACTAATTACTAAATAATATTTTTATAGCGGTTTATTTAAATATAATATGAAAAAAATGAATTTTTTTATACATGATAAAACAACAAAATTTACATTCAAAACAAATATGCTTCAGACATCAAGATATGATATGTAGGGCTGTAAACGAACTGAACTGAATGAAGCCTTGTTCGTGTTCGTTCGTTAAGTATTTAACTTGTTCATGAACGGTTCACGAACACTAACCGAACGAAATTTCTTGTTCGTGTTCGTTCATTAAGGAAATGTATTTGTTCACGAACGGAACCGAACGAAGTCTAGTTCGGGACTTTTGATATCAACCCTAATATTCTCCGAAATGAACATTTAATAAGATCATTTTAATATCAAGTTTTTTGTACTTGTATCAAACTTACTTTACTTAGTTAATTTTAGGGTAAAAAATAAAATAAAAATTAAAGAATATATAAAGTTTAGATAAAATAAGATAGAAATATACAATAATCTTTGATGAACAACATAAACAAACGATACATAAACGAACACGAACGTAAATGAACATAAACGAACGAACGTTCACGAACACGTTCACGAACACAATTGAACGAACGAAACCTGTGTTCATGTTCGTTCATTTAGTTAATCGGACGAAATTCATTGTTCATGTTCGTTCATTTATTAAACGAACGAACATAAACGAACTTCCCGCCGAACGGTTCACGAACTGTTCGCTGAACGTTCGGTTCGTTTACAGCCCTAATGATATGCCATCTGAAAACAAGTGTTTGGGATTGCTTATTTAACTCTAAAAGTGTTTTCTTGTTAAAAGTGTTTATTAGCTTATAACTTTTTGAAAATGAGTTTTTAAAAAAGTGTTTGGATTAGCTTTTGTGGTGGGAAAAGTCAATAAGTCTAAAAATTGTTTTTTAAAAAGTGTTTGACTTAGATTATTCACGTAAAATGACCAAAAATGACATTTCATATTTTATATATGTATTTGGTAGAAATTGTTAAGGGTAGATTGGTAATATTTTATTGAAAAAGCCAAAAGCCATTTGAAAAGCCAGGAATTTATGGCTTATTAAAAAACAACTTTTTAGCTTTATAAAAAGGTTAAAACGAAAAGTGATTTTATGTTTGCCAAACACTTTTTTCAGCTTATTGACTTTTGAAAAAGCCAATAAGTCAATAAGCAATTTTCCAACGCAGTCCAAACACCCTCTAAAAATGAATATTATTTTACCAAAAAACGAAAATTAAACTGAAATATTTATATTCATTCAAGAATTAGGCTAATCTTTCTTAAAAAAGAGGAAACACCTTACAATTTATAAAGTATTTTAAATTTCTGATAAAAGCTACAATCAGTGTTACCGGAATCGGATCGGGGTTAGACTGGATTTGAGGATTTCAAATTTTTTTACTTTTTTTTGTTTTTTCTTCAAAAGCTTATTTTCTAATTAATTTAGTGTTTTAAGTTGTATAGTTTATTTATTTAACCCTTCATATTATATTAAAATTATAAATTCACATAAAAAAATATTCTATATTTTATATGTATATACATAATTTTAATTTTTATACACTTTTTAAATCTAGTCCAACCATTCCACTAGTAAACCTAAAAATATTGGCTACAAGTTTATCATTTACATTTTCTTCTAAAATCCATTAATTCTAATATAACTAGTATTTTCATTATTATTTATTATTATTTTTATTACAAAATGAAAGTTATTTCACACTTATTTCAAGAACGAAACCAACCGTTCTGCTCACCGTGTCTCTCTCTCTCACCTACTCTCTTTAATCACGAGTCTTGATGCTCCAGCCAAAAAAGAACTCATTTTGACTGAAACCCATGATTTCTTTTCCTTCTTTTTGTCTAATTCTCACAATTTTATTCACAAAAATCCCAACTTTCAAATCTCAATCATCACCACCCTCATTCTCATCAAGATTTCTTGATTCCGTCCTCCAAGACTATGCATTCCGAGCAATCCCCACCCACCGGCCCAAAACCGGCGTCATCTACGACGGCAATGTGCCGTCCAACTTGACCGGAAGTTCCGTTTCCGCCCTCCGGTTGAGAACTGGGAGTTTGAGGAAAAGAGGGTTTAATGGGTACAAAGAGTTTGATATCCCCAAGGGCATTATTGAGAATCCGTATGTTGAGAGGGTTATTTTGGTCTATCACAATTTGGGTAACTGGTCGGAGGTTTACTACCCTTTGCCGGGGTTTTTGTATTTGTCGCCGGTGGTGGGTTTATTGGCTTACAATGCCGTTGATTTGATGGGTAAAGGGTTGCCGGAGCTGGATCTCCGGGCACCGGAAGATCCCATTTTGATAAAGTTTGAAACTTTTAGGGTTTTGCCAGATGGGGTTTCTCCGGTGTGTGTGTTTTTTGATTTATTTGGTGGGGTTGCTTTTGAACAAGTGTTAAATGGGAGTGTTTGTTCGGCAGTTACACAAGGGCATGTTGGGATAGTTGTTGAGGAGAGTTCGGCGGCGCCGGTGCCGTCGCCGGCGCGTGTACCGGAGGAGCCGATTGCCGGCGGAGGAGGTGGGGGTGGGGGTGGGAGGAGGAATAAAGGGTGGTGGGTTGGTGGGTCCGTGGCCGGAGGGGTTTTGTTGGCGGCGTTGTTGGTGGTGTTGGTGTTGTGGGTGAGGTGGTGTAGGGGGACAAAGAGGATTGAGAAGATGAAAGATGCGGCGGAGCGTGGTGTTCCGTTGGCGGTCGCCGCCGTGGGGAGGGCGGAGGTCCCGGTGGCGATGGGGACTCGAACTAAACCAATTTTGGAGACCGAGTATGTAAGCTAGATTTTTCATGTTATCATTCTTTAATATAATTGTTTTAATTTCTAACAATTGTTTACTAGTTTTTTTAGTATAATTATTTTTCATTGTTATCATTCTTTAATATAATTGTTTACTCTATATTTTCCACTAAAATAGCAACCTAGACATTTTAGTTGATACATCTCTAGAAATATATAATTTTTATAAAATATATAGCAATTTATAAATGGAAATATAATGTTTTAACAACTTTACTTCTAGATGTTACCACTTACCATAAGGCCAAAATGTACAATACGAGCCTTTTGTGCCTTGTAGTTGCACCTATGCTTGCTAGCAAGGCTAACCCGCTTACCACTAGAATCTCCTTTGTAACGTCTTAATTGACATCACTATGATACGTAAGGTAGGTATAAGCTTGTTGCACTCACGCATGTTATGTATATAAAGAGGCGATCATTATAGAAACACTTATGTTGATGAACGTTCATTTAAGTTGTTATAAGCCTCTATGATAGCATATTAACGGGAGACCTTTGCCTAACCTCGTTATAATGTGGGAGTGACTCGCTAAACAATAATTAGGCACAACTACGATGTTCTATTCTAAGATTTCTACTTCATTTCATATCTTTTCAACAACATATGTAGACCAAAATCTACAAGGTATATATGTAAGCGGATTATAATCTATAAAAGTATGCGTGTATGGGTTATGTTTGCATGTGTATAATTCCGTATGAACTAATCGCTAGATTAGGTAAGTTATTATCACCTCTTCTTGATCACGTTTTGACCTAGATATTTAAACAATGTTAAATACGAACATTAGTATCTATGCACCTTAAATCTTACTAAAATGACGCACGTTTGAAGTATCATATCATTCCAGCTCACGCACAACGAACGTCATACAACTTTGACAGTTGTATCAACAACATACATGCTTGTAAACAAAATTAACAAACTTGTTTAATGTTAATTTATTAGCTAGTGTTACTCCTACCTTCCATATCTTGGTTTAAATTCTTGGATTTTCATGTATGTTGTTTCACAAGATTGTAAAATCATGAATCCACTTTTAAATCTTGATTTTCTTCACTTTTCCTTTATATATTCTATTATTTTCTCTATCTATGAGTTTCTGATGATGGTGGACCGGTGGTGGTGGTGAAAAAGAAAGAGGAGGGAGAGTGAAAATATCTGTATTCACAAGGATAAAGAGACTACTTCCAAAAAAACTCTAGCTCTAAATAATTCATATGCCAACCTTCAACATGATGTGTGTAATATTCTTCCATATGTTAGGCTATCTATACAAAAAAAAATTACATAAGTTTGCTTCGCCATAGCTTAACGTGTGGCAAGACCTCGCATTACACATTACACACTTTTAAACCCTTTGAATCCGCACGTTACATCAAGTCATCCACGCGCAATGCCTACCAAAATTACTATAACATTTTACCAAACTTGTAACCAACGTATTTTCATTAATTATCTCCAAGTTAAAGTGATAATAATGTATTTCTTAATAATTTGTGTGTAACACTTACACTATTGGTGGCTTTTCTAATAAAATTATATATTTTCTAATTTTGTAAGTAATTCACAAGATATTTGAAACGAACTACTAAAGTAAACGTGCATTCAATGGTTGGTCAAACAGTTATCATAACATGTGATACAATAACTAACACACGTGTTTTGTTCTTTATAATCATGTTTTTGTTCTTTATAATCGTCAAATATTCAATGAGACGACACCTACATGATTGTTCTAACTCCTCGAGCAAAGCCTAACTGATAGAACCGCGTGATAATTCTCATGCGTCGCCATGAGCTACAATTGACGTATGCGACCTTAAAGTTTTAGTCGAATCAGATTACCTAGTTAGGATCTCTTTCTTACTAAGTTGTGTTTTGCTCTTAGAGCAACTCCACACTTATGGTTTGATAATGTTGATACCACTTACTTATCGGTGAACCTAGTGTTTCTTCCTCATACAAAACACACTAAAGTTGGCTCCCATTCGTTCGACAGAATGTCACGCAAAAGAATTACAAATCCAGTTCATCTGTACAAGTGATCAACTTGCAGACAACTTCATTGAATCATTACTCGACCTTGGTTTGCATTTCTACGTTTCATGTATTAGGGTTAGTCCGTTATGATAATGTATCGTTGAATTTCGTTAGGTTTAGATTAATTTAGTCTTAAACTGTATCCTTTTGTAATTAAAGACAAAATATATACAAAGAAGGGTTTTAATTGTTCTGATTTTACCAAGAAAATTATACTAGTTAATGAAATATTATTTTCTCAATAAGAATTAAGAAATTTGTCTTTCAAAAAAAAAGTTAATGAAATATTATTTTCTATGTTTGTAATCATATTTCATCATCAATCAATGAGAAAATCACAACATTCAATGAACAAAATATTCATAGGTTGATTTCCATTTAGGATGAGGTGTAAAATAATGTAACATAATTTTAAAAACTTAATGAATGTCATTATGACTCTAATGTATGTAAGGGTGTTTAATATTAAGTTACAAACTCATTAAACCAAAAACCAAACCTAACTAAAACTATTTGCAACCTAATCTAACTACATATTCGATTTTAAAAAATTCAATTTGGATAAATCGAGGAAACCGAATTCATATATATTGGCTATGGATTTTCTTATTTGTAGAACCCATTAACATTTAGCCCACTCTAAAAGATAAGTTATCGACGATATTAATTTTTTCTGCGGTTTAAAACGTCCGTGTAGATTAAAGCTAGCATTCTTGCTCAGAAGCCGCTGCAACGCGTGGCGTCTCTCTCCTTCCGGTGTTTATAAAAGGCTAACAACTTGGTGTCCGAACTCTAAAGTTTTTAAGAGTCTTAGGCCCTATCTTAAGAGTTGGTCCAATCATGTTGTCTTAGGCCCACTTTAGAGTCCAATATCAATATATAATTCAGTGATCTTAAAACACCCGAGTAATAAAAAATAAAAAGGAAAAAATGATACCAATAAATCCCAACTCGTTTTATTTACACCTCATAAAATCAAAACGGGTTTTAGGATTACAAATAACAAAAAAACATTTTTAATAATATAAAAAATATAGACAATTGTCTCTAGAAACTAATCCAATAAAATGCAAATAAAGTGATATTTATATTCATATAAATTATTCCAGAAAACGATATATTCGTGAATAAAAGATTAAATATGAGATAAGTGTATTTAATATTATATAAGCATTCATTATTCCACCATATGTGCACAAGATTCTTTTATAAGTGTTTTGGCAGTGGCCCAACGTGCACTGCCACAAACAAACTACTTCCAACACTCCAACTCTCAGGAATCCTATGTCTTCACTATTCATCTTAAAATAACCACTAATTATCCTAAATTTTTATTTATTTTTTCTCACGTAACTACTTTATTTTCTTAAAAATTAAATTATTTATAATGATACGTAAACATAATATGAATACGTGAGATTTGTTCGCATATTCGTGTTTGTAAAAGTAAAAGTGTAAAATCATGTCTAAGATATCTACTGTAATATGAATATACCTAGTAATTTTTAAAAGAAATCATAAAGGGCGACTTAACCATTTTGGGACCCAAAACAAAGTAAAAAGTGAGGGCCATTTCCAACCTTCGTTGTGACATAACGCTCCTCATTTATTTGAGTTTGGATCAACAACAATAAACTAAAAAAATCTAGATATTGAATGTATTTTGAATTAAAACAATCTCGTTAATAATTGTATTTTGAATATGCTATTATGTTAATCAATTCTTCTTAACATTATAATGGAAAACAAGATTATAAACTTGTATATGGTAATCCAGTAACATTGAAGAGGGAAGTCGTCATGATCCTAATGATGATCGGGTTCCCGTTTAGGATATACTGTAAGGATGGTTTTAGGTGAGAGAGAGTCTCACAAGTTTATATATAGAGATAGAGAGTCTCACGAGTTTAGAGACGAGATTATGAGTTGGTGAATCAATCATTAGTTAGCTTTCTCTAATAAGCTCTCTATTTATATACGTCCAAGTTACCTAGATAATAATATTGTATGGTATTACAAATCTATACTATACAAGGGAATAAGTGATACATAGAAATATTATTGATTTAAGAATGCCATTGTCGTTGCACAATGATAATCTTAAATTTTTGAACCATTATTCACTAATGTGGTTCTAAAACCAAGTTTTATGAATTAATGCAATGCCAAAAGGAAGACATCAACGAACATGTGTAATCGATGTTGTCACGATTAACAAATGTCTAATGCGTGCCAATATGTTGACATACAGTTAGATTAACGATGATTTTACAACTATTGTTAAAAATACATCGAGAGTATTGTATTGATTAAAACTCACAACTCCATGTCGTAAACATAATTATATAATGATCAAAGTAAATATCATGATCATGAAAACAACTAAGAAAATTATAATTACATTGATGTTAACAATAAGATTTTTTTAGTTTAGTCCAACGGGTCATGCACAATAATGTTATGACCCCAAGATCTGTGAATTTAGTTTTTATAAAAACTTAGTTTTGATATTTAAAAGGAGCTAGCGGCGCAACTTGTTGTCTGTTTACCTTATGTTTTGATAATAAGATTAAACATTTAAGGTTGCCTCTTAGATTGAAGGTCCTGAGTTCAAAACTAAGTATAAGATGATTTATTTGATATAATTACCATCTAAGGTTGCTTCTTAGATTGGAAGTCCTTAGCTCAAACCCAAATATGAAGTGATTTATTTTGTGTAATTTAAGAATAAGAGTAAAGTATATTTGTCGTGAAAAAAAATAGAGACATGCTATATCTTTCCGGACCAAATAACTAGTAATACAGCTCCCTAAACCTTAGAAAAAACACATACCTACCTAACATAATCTTTTTCCACCTTTAAAGAACAAATATGGATACCTACCCCCTAATTAATATGTTTGGTAGTTTTTTTTGGCCCCTCTTGGTCAAAACAGAATACCTATGTTTACGGCATTTAAACCTTTCAATGCTAGAGAAAGTCAGAAAACACCTAACAATTTTATATAAATTTTCAATATCAATCTCAAATTATAAGCAATTCATTTTATAAACTTTATTTTTTTTAAAACAAATCGTTATATATTTTTGGATTATTGTATTTTAATAATCCCACCTTTTACCAATTGGCCGATAATAATCCCAACTGAGAATATTCTTACCACCGGTCCCTACTTTGAAACTATTTTTTTACATTGGACTCCTCGTTAAAAAAACTTAACGCCGTTAGAGTTTATATGACATGGACATCTGCAAACCGCCGGAAAGTCGAGCCAAGCTAGCAATGGTCTCGTGTTGGCTTTTGAAATTGGCTTTGGTGGTGTTTAACTGGTCTCGTTAAACACCACCGTTTTCTCTGTTTGGACTTTCCGGACCCACAAGACCAGTTAAACACCACCAGAGCCAATTTCAAAAGCCACCACGAGACCACTGCTAGCTTGGCTCGACTTTCCGGCGGTTTGCAGATGTCCACGTCATATAAACTCTAACGGCGTTAAGTTTTTTTAACGGGGGGTCCAATGTAAAAAAATAGTTTGAAAGTAGGGACCAGTGGTAAGAATATTCTCAGTTGGGATTATTATCGACCAATTGGTAAAATGTGGGATTATTAAAATCCAATAATCCTATATTTTTTAAAATGTTAACATTATTAATTACACAGTCAACGTTTTAAACAAATTGTATACATAAATGTTATTTTTTTGACATGTAATGTATGCAAGAAGTAATGACAAGGTAGAAAAAGTTGTTAGCGGTCAACCCCTTTGGTGTGTCCATCCTTGCAAAAGATTACATTTTATGAAGGATTAATGACGTGTAATAGCCAAATACTTTCATATATGTGCCAATTTATGCAACATATTTTTCTCATTAGGTAGTTATACTTGTTAAAGATATTCCTTTTAGGTAGTTTTATAACCATAGATCGTTTTTAACCGGTAAAACTAATGATTTGACGTGTTTAATATCTATACTATATAATAAATAAAGGTTCTTCGATGTCACGTGTCGCCTCCACATTCAATCTCATCATTTTTTTTTCCGTCTCTCTCTCTTATTAAATGTACCTCCTATTTTTAACAACAATATATATTTAAAGAAAATATTAATTATATTAATAAAACACATTTATTTTAAATTATCATTTATGAAACTTTGAAAATCTAATTATTTAAGTTTTATTTATAATAAATTAAAAACAAATTACATTAAATAGTATTTAATTTATTTTCGAAACCCAATTATATATTAGTTTTTGCATATTTTGAGTTTTGTTTTCTATCCTTATTATATGATACATTTTTACACATGTAAAATATACACATAAAGATTTAAAAATTTTATTTATTGATATTTTTCACCCGTGTGTATACACGGGATCTAAACTAGTATAATATATAACTTAAGTAATAAAACCCACAATAGGTTTTAAATAATATAAGACAAATTGGATTTATCCATACTAGCAATTGGTCAGTGACAGTCCTAACTTTAACTTTTGTTGTCAAGAGCAGTCTGAGTAGCAAAATCATCATAGATTTACACTCGATTTCGCTTGTACATTTCTCCATTTCGTTCAAAATATCAAAACATGTGTAAATATATGATAATTATGCTATTGGAATTATCAACATGAGTGAAAGTGAGGACTACTACCAGACAATTTGTTAGTATGAATTGTTATCAGCAAACGAGTCATAGTTTGGATGATACAAATCCAATTTAGTAATTTACCATGATATAATAAACACAACAATCATTATTCTAATAAATGATTCCAAATAAATGTCACGTGTCATTATCATATTTTTTTCCATCAAAATCTTCTAATTTTTCATATTTTAAATAAGTTTGTATTTTAAAATTTAATTATGTTAATATTTTTTTTAAATAATAATATAAAATTATAATTCTAATTATTACTTAATTAAGGAAACAAACAATTTTATTTCTTGTTTTACACATTATTTTAAATTTTTGTACACATTATTATACATTTATTTTTCTATTAAATAACTCCATGTAATACATGAATTTATAACCTAGTTTAAAAATATATCACTAACATATAAGACTACTAGACGAGTCATCTAAAACTAAATTACATAGACATTAATTCTTTAGTTTCTGGAATTAAATTCGTTTCCTTGGTTGGATAACTATATAATTAGAAAACTTTTTATAAGTAAATGTATATGACAATTGAATAAAAATAAAAATAATACGTTTATATAAATCGACTAACTTATAAAATATACGACTATTCACACACGTACGCACCACTGTCAGCAACTGTAATAAAACACTAAAAAATAATAACTTTCCACACTCACACCAACACATTTTTTACAAGCATATTTTAATATTATTTTTCACATGTTTAACAAGATCGGTCCCTCAATTTTGACCTACCTTACATCACAGTACTTGCACTTTAATATTACACTAACCCACCTAGATTTTACTAAATGTACTCATTTAGTCCTTCACTTATTGTATTTGTTATATTCTTAGACCAAGAAAGTGAAAGGATAAAATATTTAGGTCAAATGTTTTCATCTTTATCATTGAATTAAAGTTCGTTTGCGGGTTCGTTTTCTAATTATAATTATATACTTGTAAAAATGTTTGATTATTTAAGTTAAAAGCAGTTGTGCGTTTAATGCGTTAATATTCATTCAATCTCCACATTAAAGAAAGAATCGTGTGTCTTTATAACATCATGTTATTGAGGACGATAAAGTAACCTATATGCCATGCATATTGGATATGCATCGATAGAATGCCATTTTAGCTCTTATTTTTGTTTTCTTTTCTTACCGTAAGTGAACCCCTATAAACCCTAAGTTTCATTTATACAAAAGAACCATTCTCATTTATAATAATACCTAAATAAAATATTTTATCCAATACGCTGTCGGAATCAAAGCAGGAGGATGTCAGACAGACAGGCTAGAACGTAAAACAATAAGAATATCACCATAAATTCACACGGTCTTAACTTAAGGAGAAGATATGCCGATGGGGACATGCAGATACAGTCAAGACCATCCTTTGTTGAATGGAAACGAATGTGTTCAGAAATAAAGAGTCCCAAATTATACACTTAAATCCTTGAAACCCTAAAGCTCATATATACAAAACAACCAAACCCATTAATAATTTGCTATAAGTAGTTCTTTTGTATACAAGAAATTATTAAACAAAAATATCACCTTTATCAAAATATAACATGAATAATCCCATAAATAAAAATTCAAAAGAACTAAACAGAAACAGTATAACACATCTATGATATCAACAATGATAATATGAAGTTCATCAAACACTACAAATCAAGTTGATGGTACTGAATTTCATTGAGAACACGTTTTGAGTTAATAGTGGTCTCGATGGTATACAAAATTAATCATTCAATTATGTCGGGTAACTTAACATGATATTGTATGTAGGTAACATGACAATCGACAACAACATTGTAATGGGAAGGTTGCAACTACGTGACACATGTTAGTAACACCCCAAAGCAACAAATCAAATCCCACATGGTCATGTATATATGAGTGCAAAATCGTACAAAAATAGAGAATCCATGAATATGCATGAATTTAGTCAAAGGAGAATGATCAAAATCCACGGTTGTATTAGCGAGTCAATTATATTAATGCCATATTTTGAATTAGGGTTTACAGTTAGGTAGGGATGTATTTATAAGAACCAAACTAGACTAATTCTATATGTAATGTAACAATCAACTCCTTATACCATTCAATATTATCTGTTTTTCTCATTGAAAGCTCCCATTGGCTATTCAGGTGGAGACTTTTCAGTATGTCAACCTTCCTAACATTAACTCTTACCCAAGCATGCTTAGTTGTGGAGATTCCTTCTTGTCTATGGTCAAAAGCATTTAAAACGAGTTTATGGTAGTTGAGATTATATGTTCCTTATGAACCAATAATATCTCATGTAAACAATCAATATGAGGTGTAGTGGTCTACCTAAGGTGATACTTAACACATCCCTTAGGGAATTGTCATCCTCAATGAGATTTCCTCAACTATTCCAAATGCGACTAGTTAAGATTTATATAATATGTTACACGTAATCCCTCAACTAAACCTTCATAAATATGGCTTAACAATCATTGGCAAATGTTGTGATGCCATATTGTGTTGTCGAAGTCCTCACCGGCCCAGAGTTTCTTTAATGGTTTAATCCACCTTTCGTGGTTAGGTACCCAAGTCACTGTCATGAAGCTGTCTTTTCGAGGTCCGTGTGGCATCATGAGAGCCCCATGGACCATCCATTTCGTCCCGCGTATGATCGTGGGTTACTAGTTTCGACGTTTCGTCATACCATGGACTCAACAGGGGAGTAACTCTCGACCAACGAGACACGAGAAGTGTAAACACTTCAGATATACACGTTTAATTAATCGTTGATACACTCTCGAATAATATGCAAGGTTAATCGCGTATTTTCAAGTAGGTAAGAACTTCAACATTTGTCCGTCATCTCACGCCACAAGTCAAAAGTTGAAGGACTAAAATCGCCACCTTTACCCAAAGTTTAAACATCAAACGTGAAACACCCCTTTATAAGAAAAGCCACCCAATTTTCCAATCCTCTTCTAATTCTCCTTTTCTTTCTCTTTCCCTACCTCTGTCTCTTCACTGCTCAGTCCACACAAGCCTTGTTATCTCACCTTCTCCCTCTCTGCCGCCGTGCACGGCGGCTACACCATTTGGGGAAACAAACAACACCAATCATGTCAAGTTTATACGGTCAAAACTTAACTTATTCACCGGCCAGAGCCCCTTCTTCCCCACATATATGGGCCAATCCAGATGTGGACAGGTATAATCTTTAATCATTTCTAGAACCATAAATCTGTTATCTTTTTGCTTCTTGATGTTCACCCACTTCTAAAGTTTTGATTTTTTATTCATTTTGTGAATAATTTTTCATGTTTTTGGTGTTGTTATATGCTTGCAGTTCATATCTAGGAGAGTTACTTGAAGAAAAGCTAAAGCTTGCACCTTTCATGAGAATTCTTCCATTTTGCAGTAAATTGTTGAATCAAGGTTCTATCTTTTTACACTATTTGGATCTAGTTTTCTAGTTTCAAGTTGTTTCTAGACATGCTTATGCATAAAGTTACAATCTTTTTTTTAAATCTTTTATGAATCTTGAACTTGTGTAATACATTTTCAATTTGGATGCAAATTTCAAGATCTTTTAATTGATTTTCCCAAATTTTTATTGATATGTTCTTCAATTAATCTGTTAATGTATATTGATTTGTTGCTGCTAATGGATTGTTTGTTTGTTGTGGATTTGATTGAGAGGTCAAAGTTTATAATTTGAGGGGTTTAACTTTGCATAAATTGTTTTCTTGAATTGCTTATTCTTGCACACAATGTAGTTACCATTGGAAATTAGAATGTGCCCTTATAAAGATACTAAAAATTGCTAGATTATTTCATCAAAATGCAGTGAATTTGGTCCATTAGTTAGTAATGTTAATAATATATTTCATTCACAGAGATATTCAGGGCTTCAACGGCGATACCCAATCAAGGTTTTAATGACTTTGATAGGCTGCAACGTGGTAGCCCGAGCCCTTTGAATCCTTTAGACGCTAATACTGATATTGATGCTAATGGTTTAATTCGTTGGAATGGAAATGCCGGCTGGAGTCCTCTCCAACACGAGGTGAATATAATTTTTTAGCATAATAATTTAATATATACAGTATCTTTACTTTTGAAGTATTGCATTCTTTGTATATGACTAGAGCTGGTAATCTCGGTTGATTTACATATCAATGGGTGGATTTGGGTTTTGTTTTATCTGTCAAAGGGGTAAATTAAAAAACGTGTTGAATAGGTTATAGGTTTAACAGTCGAGAGTTGCTGAAGTGTCTTTTTAATGCATACAACCTCGTAAATATCTTGTACAAAACATTGGATTGTTATTGTAATAATGTAGTTTTAGTAATCATATAAATGTACTAATAATTTTCCTTAAAAGAATAAAAAATGGACTAAAAAGTGTTTTGGGGATCAACCTAACCCGACCATACTCAACTAGCCCGACCAGCCCGTTTGGCCACCTATATGTAAGCGTAGTTGATTATTATCATGAATGATCAATGACTTTCATGGAAAATACAATTGCTTTTTATCCCATTTTGGACCAAGACTACATTTTTATTTCTTGTTTTCCCAATTTTCATCCATACTTATAACGATCTTTAACGTATCAGAAACACACAGTTATAGGTTGCAAAATAGGTGTGTTGGGTGGATAAAATTTTTTGTCCATTTTTTTAGTTTAATAAGAATTGATAATGTTACATATAATTACAAAAGTTAATTCCAACACAATAATCCATCTTTTTTGAAGAAAACAATTTAGAAGGTTGTAAACACTCTAGTATGCTTTTGGCAACTTTTAATCTGTTTGACCCGTTTCCCTGTTGTTTACTATATGAAACTTACCCGTTTGACCTATAATAAACAGGAAAAAGGTGAAAGTAGGTTGGTGTTTTACACAATTAACCCTACTAATCATATGCTTTTTTGTTCATAGAGATTAGGTATGCCACAAGGATTGCCAATGGATCAATGGAATGCAGCACCACCAAGCCCGGGCTCATTCATTACAAAGAGGATCTTGCGTTTAAATATACCCGTAAACAGCTTCCCCAATGTATGTTATATGTCTTTAAATAAAATTAATTGGAAAATATGTCATGTATTACTTTTATAATCTTGTATCAAATGGAAGAACTTATTGAGTTTTTTTCTGTTAAACATCATCAGTTCAACTTTGTTGGGAGGCTTCTAGGTCCTAGAGGCAATTCATTGAAGCGAGTGGAAGCCTCAACCGGATGTCGTGTCTTCATTAGAGGTCAGGGCTCCATTAAAGACCCCGAAAAGGTAAAATTATATATGTTTTTAATTATTTTATTTTTTCTATAAAAAGGTTATGTGTTAAATATGATTAGAAAAACGATTTTGTTACTATAATGGTCTAGTTTTTAATAAAGAAAATTGGGAGGTTGTATGCATTCAAATACACTCTGAGCAACTTTTGACCCGTTTCAGTTTTTACTAAATTTTCTGATTTTACTTATTTAACCTGATTGTTAGAGATAAAACATAACTCGTCTCAGATTGACCCATTCTTAACTCTTAAGTTTATAATGTTGGTATGTGTAGGTTTCGCCACTAGCAAGGGCCGCCAACCTTGGCCTGGCCCGTTCCCTCGTTTACCCTAATCTTATTTAGTCTATATATATAGTGATCATTGTACTTATAATTCCTTGAGCACCTTATTAATAAACCCTAGTTGCAGCAAAGTGGCCGTAGGTCATACTGACTGAACCACTATAAATCTCGTGTGTTCGTTTACTGCTTTTCTGGTATTTGTGTGTGTGTGTGTGTGTTCGTTTGATACCTAACATATAATTGCCACCTGTATGTTTTATTTTTGTGAAATCGAGCCAAGAATGCTCTTAACATGTAAAGATCCGATTTTTTTTGGTCTTTAAAGGTTCTAGGTACTTGCAAATTTCACATAATTTTTAAAGTGGTGTTAAATATATAATTTTTTTTTATTTTCTTTTGCAAAAAGGAGGAGAGTTTGAGGGGTAGACCGGGCTATGAGCACCTTAGTGAACCGCTTCACATCTTGATTGAGGCCGAGTTGCCTGCAACCATCATTGATGTACGTTTGAGACAGGCACAAGAAATCATCGAAGAGCTGCTAAAACCCGTGGTATGTTAACGTTCTCATGCATGATTGTACTTGTACCTCGTGCAATCACATCATTACAACATCTATGCATACAAGCTACTAAATTTGGCAATTCAACCCGTTTAGTTTACTTATAAATGGGTCAATTCAGGCCATTTTTTATATCTTACTCAGAAAATAGAAAAAGTAGCTAAAAAGGAAACGGGTCGAAAGTGGCCTTACGCCTATTTTATTTAAAAAGGTTAGAATATTGTTGAAATAGGACCATGTTTGATGCACTAGAAATTATAAAAATAACAAATACATATTGAGAGTAGACAAAAAAAAAGTTTTGGGCCAAATGACCCAGCCTGACCCAAACTAAATTTTACTCATTTTGACTTATCCAACCGGCCCGACTCACTCAATTTGCCACCTTTAGAAGCTACTGATTGTTTTTGACCCGTTTCAGGACGAGTCTCAGGATCTGTACAAGCGACAACAATTACGAGAGCTTGCTATGCTAAACTCCAACATTAAAGAAAGCAGCCCTCAGCCCAGAGGCAGTGTGTCACCTTTCGGGTCCAGTGGCATGAAACGGGCCAAGACTGGTTGGTGACCGGCCCTGTACCCCCTTTATGCATACTGCACAACCCCTTGATACATGCCCATTGTTCGTGGGCCCAAATGGGTGGATTTATAAAATCTTGCTGAGACCAATGTCATTGGGTGATGACCAAACAAGGAAAGAGCTTATTTTTGAAATATTTTGTTTTGTTTTTGTTTAGGAATTAGAAATAGTTATTGGATTTATTTATTATTGACATTACCTAAGTTTTTGTGTTACAAATGGTTTTTGAGTCGCGATATTATAAACTTGAGCTTGACTTGTTATATGTTTCGAGTCATTTTTGTATTCGAACTCAAAATTTTTTACTAAGTTGAACCTGAATTGTTTAATAAGCTCGACTTGTTTCCAGCTTTATATAAAACAAAGAGCATGTCCTCTTTAGTGGAGGCTTCTTGAGATGAGATTCGGGTCGAATTTGACCCGGCTCATATATATTTGTAGAAATATTTGATTTCTACAAGTAATTGGTTTTGAGAAAATAAATAAATGATAAAACAATGTCTAATATGATTAAATAAATGGTTCAACAGATTACGTCATTTGAAAAGATTACGTCAATACTGAAATAATATAATTTTCAAAATCATAACTAACGGGTTAAACTTTTATAAAAATTTGACAATTGAAATAATTACGCCATTACTGAAATAATATAATTTTCAAAATCATAACTAACGGGTTAAACTTTTATAAAAATTGGACAAAATATTTTCAGACGACCCACCTTGTTTCAGTTATACTCAAAATTACTCATTTTAAACCGTAACCATGATGATTACGGGCGGACCTAGGCTTTCAAGATTGGTGTAAATTTTTTATATATTATATATATATATCTAACATTCGAGCGACACTGTTTATTTTCAGACGATGACATTATATATTCCCAGACAGCAGACACCATATTATTTTGGACATCAACATTGTATATTTCGAAGGATGACATGATAAACCCAAAAGAAATAAATGTGAGGGATTTTAAGGTTATTTTAAACTTTTAGCATGAGCTAAATCAGGACATTGATTATATAGTTTTAAAGTGTCCATTAATAAAGGTATTTTGATCAAATTTTACTAAATCTTCATAACCTGACCCAACTCAAATTTATAAACATTCAAAAACTGATGCATAGCTACACAATGGTGTACTACCCAATCAAACGGTTGTGGGGTTCAAATCATGCGGAGTGCGGTTGTGGGGTTCAAATCATGCGGAGTGTAGGTGCGGTGATTTTAGGAGCATAGTAGTTATAGAGTAAAAAATGTGTATTCACGGGCAAAGAAAAAAATCATTGAAAAAACTAATGCGCCCCCACCATCAAAATGTAATTGAGTCACCTCAACTGGACTCACGCCCGTTAAACCCACAACGTCCCCGCCCTTGGCTCCCCCTAATGCTTCCCTCGTAGAAACAAGGTGTTTGGCGGCCCTTGTTAGTGAGGTGACAGGTGACGACAAGCCACTACAGTTAGTCTCATGTCTAGTTGTGTACTAGCCATTAAAACCCAATGAACCAAAAATTGGAACCTTAATGCACTACAAAAAAGAAAGTCGTGTTTTCTTCACGGTGGTAGGGGTCAATGATTAAGTTTTAATAGGATATAAAGTGGATACATCCAATATTAATTTTCGGTTTAATGGTTACTGTATTTTTATTTTTAATAAAAGTAGTTGGGATCTATACTATCATCGGCCATAGTTAGCGAAAGGATTAATTATAATACTACAAATTTAATAATTTATGTAACTTAGTTATAAAAGGTAATAGAAATTAATAGCGTGACTAAATTAGTTATAGCCATAAAAGTTGTGATAACTTATTTAAGTAACCTTTATATTAGTTAAATAACTGAAATATTAAATAGTTATTAATAAAAATTTAGAAATTATAAAACGATATTTTAAGATAAGATATGATTGAAATTACTTTAAATAGTTACTAATTATATGTGCGATTGATGTGTATTTATAATATCGAGATTAAGAAAAAATAATCGGGAAGAAGAATCTTGGGCTCACGTATCGCAACTAATTATTTATTTACTAGGTTTAGGTATAAATTGTTAGTGATAACATATTTGTAGTGAGGCTGCATTGCATTCTAATTAGAACCTTTCAAATCTATGAGCATATATTATCGCCGGATTGTACCTAGAATAGGACTAGTGACGGATTCAGGAGTTTACATGAATGAGAGAAAAAAATTAGGTACGGTCAAAATTGGTAAGTAAAAAAGGAGCCGAGAAGCCGGGTCAATTAAAACAAATCTATACTCTATAATAAAGAAAAGTTTTGGTGAAACAAATTTTTTCGCCTCTCTATTATTAACTAGTTTAGATCCCGTGTATACACACGGGGTGAAAATATTAATAGATAAAATTTTTAAATCTTTATGTGTATAATTTACATGTGTAAAAATGTATCATATACTAAGGATAGAAAACAAAACTCAAAATATGTAAAAACTAATATATAATTGGGTTTTGAAAATACTTTAAGTACTATTTAATGTAATTTGATTTTCATTTATTCTCTGATTGTAAATAAAAGTTACATAATTAGATTTCAAAGTTTCATAAGGGATGATTTAAAATAAATGTGTTTTATTAGTATAATTAATATTTTCTTTAAATATATATTATTGTTAAAAGTTGAATGTGCATTTAATAAGAGAGAGATGCGGGAAAAATGATAAAAATGAATGTAGAGGCGACACGTGGCAAGAAAAAACCTTTATTTATTATATAGTATAGATTGCACAAACTTTCTTTAATTATTTTTTGTTTTTCATCTCTCTCTCCTATTAAATACTAATGATTTATATGATTTTTTATAAAAAAGTTTTTTATTTAAATAAATATAGGTTTTTCATAAAACATTTTTAGAAAATGAACATTTTTTTTATTCTTTTTATAAAATATTTTTAAAAAGTAATTATATGACGTTTTTAAAATTTATCTTAAAATGTAATATGTCATAAATATGTAATATGTAAATATTTATTATTAAGTATATAATATTGCATTTATTTAACCCGTGTAATACACGAGCGGTTTTTAACCTAGTAAAGAATAAAGGATTACAACAAAGTGGGTGAAAAAAATGGTCAAGTAAAAAAGGAGCCGGGTCAAATAAAATAAATAAATAATAAAACATTATAACAAATAAAAGAAATGTTGCAAATAGCACACCACAGATAAATCATTTCAACAAAGCAATTCTAAAAGTCACTAAATTAATAAGTAAATAATAATTGATGCCTAATTGAAAATCAATAGCAATAACACTATACAATTAAAATATTACACACTTTTAAAATATTGTATGTGTCCCAAGTGAACCAATAGCACTATAGCAATTAAAAATCAAATTTGTTATCAAATTAAAAATGAATAGTGTCTCCATCAATAGCTTTAGAGCATTCACAACTGGTTTAGTATAAGTTTGTGAGTTTTGTATATTTTAAAGAGTGATTTAAAATGGTTGTAAGTGAAGGAGAGAGAAAATATATAAATTTTTTGTAAATATAAAGATAAAAATAGTGGTTTTTAGTGTAATTTTAAGGATAATGAGAGAGAAATGGTAGAAAAAGTAGTAATTTTAAGTGTAATTATAAGGATAAGGAATATAAGTAACTAGCCGTGAATGCTCTAAGGGTGAAGGTGACCATTAACCCAATTACTCATTTACTCACCAAAACTCCCAATAAAATTTTACCACCTCAAAACTATTCATTTACTCAGATTTTATTGAAAACACCCTACTCATTTACTCACACACTTTTAAAAAAATAAAATAAATAAATAAATAAAAATGATGTGTGATAATGGTAAGGTCCACTAGAGAGAATGTGAAGAGAGAGAGAGTTTACCAGAGTAAAATTACTCGGACAAACCACTCGGACAAGTTAGTCAAAGTGTTGGGGGCGGTGTACTCAAACTACTTGGCTCACTTCTCTCCTACTCGGCCCACTTCTCTCCTACTCAGCCATAACCGATAGGGTGCCCACTTCTCTCCTACTCAGCCATACCCGAGTAGGGTGCCCCCATAACCCTACGAGACATGCTCATCGATTCTAGGTAAGCGTAGTCGATCAAATTATACTATGAAAACAAACATTCAGCTCTTTTCAACTAATATAACATTATTGGTCTTTTAAGAAATTGTACATATAAGAGTTGCAAGAGTTCTCTCTTCTATTTATCACTAGCAGCACCACCTCTTTGTCTCTTAATACTAGCCGATGAAAATACGAGTTTAATTTCTCCTGTCAAAGTAAGCGTAAAGCATATACAACATTTTAAACACTTTTAAAGACTCTAATAGTTTGAAAATAATCATTTTGCTCCCTGTGGTTACAGGTTTTACTCTAATATGCTCACATGAGGCGCATTTCTCGTCTATGCCTTTCACATGGATAAATTTAACCAGTAGTATGTATAAAATTAGGGGGCAGGGAGCACAAAGATCAAAAACGAAGTTTACTCAAGTTTATTTCAGAAACTGGTTAAGCTTAAGATTGAATAACCAAGAAACCTCTTGTTAGTATGAAGCATACTACTAAAAATACAGTAGACAACCAAAAGACAATAGTCAAACCGAAATCATGAAATTGTGCGTCCATTAATGAGCCAAAACATAGAGTAGATGCGATAAATCACGTTGAAGTCTGAACATACATAACAATAATAAAACTTGAAATTTAACAAATTCAACACTAGATATCACCATTAAGCAACGGCATCCAGAAAAGCTCTTCCAGGCTGACGGTTGGCAAGGGGTCCATGGCAACCAAGAAGCTGCAATACAATACCAAAAGATAATAAATATAAAATGAGCATTCAAAATAATGCACAAATAATTACTATAAATAACATTGATGTCAGTGTAAATAAAATCAGATTGAAAAATATTTAGTAAAAAATAAACAAGCTTTCTGGATCTGAATTAGATTAAAAAAAAGATAAACAGAACAGACATATAAACAAACTACCAATAAAATGATTATCAAGAAATACCTTGGCGTTAACACCATCAGAAACGATACGGTTTTCAGACTTCCATTGCAGATAGTCGGTACGGCTAAACTTGGTGAATCCCCTGCAGTAGCCATAACAAAAATTAAACATGACTTCACTAAAAACAAACACGCGGACCATCATGATATGCAAAACAAAAAATTTAGAAAAATGTTTATACCACTTTCTAGAGACAATAATCTTTTGACGACCAGGGAACTTGAACTTAGCCCGACGCAAGGCCTCTTGAGCATGTGGGCTGTTGGTATCTTTGCAACGAACAGAGAGAAGAACTTGACCAATGCTAACACGAGCACACACACCTTGTGGTTTACCAAAGGCACCCCTCATACCAGTTTGGAGCCTATCAGCTCCAGCACATGACAACATCTTGTTGATTCGTAGCACATGGAAAGGATGAACCCTAACCCTCAAATGGAAAGCATCTTTTCCTGCAAATTTGGTCATATACTTGTTGCAAGCAATACGTGCAGCTTCAAGAGCTTCACTTGAGACGTTTTCTTTCTCCCAACTTACCAAATGAACACAGAAAGGGAACTCGTCAACTCCCTTCTTCTTCATGCCAACATCATAGATCCTAATCTTAGGGTCTGGAACACCACGGCAGTATCGAGATTTTGGGTACGGTTTGTTCTTGATCTGGCGGTAACACCTAGCAGGCCCTGAGTAATACAGATAGTAACACATCAGCAAACAGTTGTGATTACCAGATATATATGTTTGCTAAAAAATGAAAGACGTGTTAACAATAGTTGGAAAATTCAGCTATTTTCTGGTTTCCAATTTGGCTAAGAGATCACCATAAGGTGTCTTGGTGTTTCATAAACATTCAGAACAACATTTTTAGGTATTTGGCACACTACCAACATTTAGCAGGCTAGAACTTAATTATCTGGGCATATTTAGTGATTATTTTCTTATAGAACATAATTTGGCAATACAAAATCACTTTGATTTTATATTATTTTAGAGTAAACATGAATTATCTTGCAACAAATAAATGATGACTAAAATATAGCATACATTTTTAGCTAAATTTAGGTATCAACCCATAAATTCATTAAGTAAGCAGTCTCATAAAGAAGTATAAACTACAAGAATCATTTGAAACAAAATAATCATCCTAATGTGATTATTGCAAACACTAGCATCAACCAGAAACTAAATTCGAAAAGATATGTTGAAAAACCACTTGTTTTCAAGTAACAAACCATCTCAAACGTAATCAAATGCAGAAATAGGTTAAATCCGAATACACAAAACGAAAAACTATAAAAACAAAAATTATACAGGCATACAAATAAACCATCCTAACACCCTACCTTTGACTTGAAAACTTGTGAATCATCGAATCTATCACCGGAATAACACAAATCTAAAAAATCCACTTCCAAAAACACGTACACAAAACAACGATTAAAATGAACAATAACAGCATAATTAAAACTTATTGCATCGCAGAAAGGAAACAAATTCGAATTCATGTAACTAATACTCAAATCAAAACATAAAGATAGTTAACAAATCAAACCAACGAGGTCAAATCGAAAGATCAAGAGCTCGAATAGCATCAAGAATAAAGTAAATGAAGAGAGAACATACTCCTTCCCATGGCTGATTTTTTCTTCGATTGACGCTGCTGTGCGAAATCGGACTACAGAACCCTAATTAGGGCAAGGAGAAATGGTCTTTATATAGTAGATGGGTGGGCTTTGTGGGCTTACGTAAGGGTATGCGTCATTTGCGTGTTAAATTGGGCCGGTATTAAGTGTGGGCTTCTAGACGCGCAGTCCAAATTGGCCGACTTTGAATTGCCAACCCAAGTTAGAAGCGATAAAAATAAATATTTTATTAATTCCGGTCATTTGGGCATACGTTATATCTAGGTCTGGAAATTTTTAACACGGACCTGTTAACACAACACGACACGTAATTAACGTGTCCCGTGTTTAACCTTAACAGGTTTCGTGTCTTGAACATGTCGACACGTTAGGGACATGTTAAATTCGTGTCTTAACTGGTTAAAGACATGTTAACATGTTAAGACCCTTTAGGGACATCCTATTTGCATCTAGATTCTAGGGCAATTCCATTAATTAATTTCACTTTTTATGGGTTTTTGTTTTAAAAAGTTTTTGGATTTATTATGTTAATGGATGTTATGATTGGACTTGTTAAAATTTTATTAAAACGAATTCTAAAATCGAGATCCCTTTCGTAGAAAAAAAAACATTTTTTTGGCTTAGAATCTTAACATATAGGTATATAATGATTCACGTTTTTTGTATACAAATTTTAAAATATACACAGTCACATATTATAGTTGGAGTGAATTTTTAGTAAAAAGAAATATGCTCTAAGCGATTATATATTCTTCTTATCAAAATTTGAAAATTAAACGAAGTTAAATCTTAAACTAGAGGTCCTAAGCGACGGATTTTTTTTTATAGTCGAGCCACCTCTGGATACACAATTACCATAAGACCCCTAATCCTAAATGTATTGTAACACACCATACGCTAGCCATTTAAATTGAGTGTTTCACTCTTAGAATATTCCTCTCTCTCTCTCTCTCGTAGATTTTATACAGAAATATCAAAATACACGACTGAATTGTATATACGGAAGCAAACGGGTTAAGGATACTGAACAGATATGGACGGCATCTCTTGTGATTGTTTCTATAACTGTCTAGATAGCTTCTCGTGACCAAAACTTGGATTATTGCTTGCTTAATTTTATCGATTGATGGTTGTATTCGACGATTGAGTTTTTATTGAGTTAGTGATATGTGGGTTCATGTTCATTCTTGTGTTGTTTGCACACATATGTTAAGGATAAGAGAATTTGTGTAAGACAATCAATTAATATATCTTGTGTCTATGTAACGAATCAAATATTTAAATATTTATATCATGTTGAGTTGACAAGTGACAACTCAACTTTTTTGGATGATGTTATGTTTAAACATTTAAGCAACTACTAATCATAGGCCTATTGTTTTTATTTGTTATTGTGTGCTTGGTTATCGTTCTTGTATATAGTGTGGTTTTGCTTGGATCGTGTCTAAGGTTAATCTTGAATCGAGATTAGTTATAGCCTTAATAGCTTGTTCAAAAAGTCATTTTATAGAGTAAGACCGTTACTAAGAAAGAAAAAAAAAGCCTCACATCTCGTTTCACAGTTAATTAAATATTTTTATCAAGTATCAAGTTTAGAATTGAGTGACTGGAGTGATTGTTCATTTTTTATTCTTACTTTATGTTTCTAGATTTCTTAATGTGATTTCATTTGCATTAGTTTATTTTAATTTCAAAATAATAACAAACCTTTTGGATTATCAAACAATATATGTAATACCAACCACATGTTATAAGATATATCTTACTTACCCTATTTTAGATGATGGTCGTCACCTGTTACTGGTAAATTCACAGGACCCCGTCAATACCGGCTAACAAATGGGCAACAGGATCAAGTAAGTAAGATTCGCAATTTGCACCAGGTAAGTGGCATACAAAAGAGGCTAAGGTAAAAAATCAGTGGAAGCAAGATTCATAACTTGCACTAGGCAGGTGGCATCACCCTTTTAAGGTTACAACAAAATTTTAGATAAAGGGAGAAGGAGCATAAATCGAACCTTTATCGTTTAAACCGCCATCATTCTCCTCTCCTACATTGCTATCACCTGCAAATCAATCTCTAAATTGTTTGAAAAACATAAACCTCTTAAAATCCGATCCCTTAGATCATTAAAAACACAATATTGAAGAGATTTAGGGAGATGAACAACCATACATCTAGGGTTTTGAAACCTATATACCGTTTTCTGTTATCGTATAGCATATAGAACAAGAGGAGAAGTGGGGATAAACAAGGAGGCATCAATGGTTGTGTAAAGCGAAATGAAGATTGTGGGAGAAGAAGAAGAAGAAGAAGTGAAAATCAAATACATATAATAACATATTTTAATAACTTTGTTATATTAAAAAATAACAACTTAATTTCAATGCACAAATTAAAAAAAAACTTGTATAGCCATACATGTCTATCGTGTTTATCACATATATACCCCTAAACACAAACCCCAACTGAAAATCAACTATAGAAACATAAAGTTGAAATGCTTCTGTTTATCTAGGTGTAATTGAGGGAACAACACCACTAACAAGATCACTGCCTGAAATATCTGAGGAAACATAAGGGTTTTTTGTTGTAGAAGATGAAGATTGATCAGGAGACACATTTTTCCCCAATTTGGTAACGATGTAATCACTGGTTTGTGAATCAGATTCTGGCATCATATGCCTGATGTTTTCAAGTTCCCGGACAATCTCAGCCATTGATGGTCGTTCATCGGTGTCTTCCTTGCAACATTTGAGGGCTAAAGTCACAAACTTTTCCACACATTCAGATGGATATGATCCCATCTTTGCATCAATCACTGAGAATATCATGCCTGATCGGTATGCAATGTTAACCTGATAAATAGATTCAAAAAAAGATGGGCAATTTGTACTGCATCAAGATTTCTTGATTTGGCATCAAGAGGCAAAGAGGATCATTTCATATTATTCAGTCATGTAGATTATGGGTGTCCTAAAATTGTGATTAAAGCTTAATTTTGGTGTAGGAATGTTCCATTATTATGGTATTGTGTCAAGATTTTGTTGACTTTGACCTTGAAAGTCAAACTATATAATTTTCCCTCCAAAAAGGGGGGAGTATAAAAAGTTGAAAATCAATACCTCTCGAACGATGTTCTTGCCATGCGTGATGGGGTGCATCCCTGTCAAGAGTTCAAGAAAAACGACACCCAAACTATAAACGTCACTCTTGTCTGTTAGTTTATGCGTCAAGAAATACTCTGGGTCAAGGTAACCCTGCAAAAAGAAAAAGAAACTTGATTGTCACTCAAGTTGAATAACTGAACATGATATTCTGGATTTAATGTTACTCTAAATTTTACTGTTGATTTTTACGGTCTAGAATTAGCATTACCTTGTCGACAACAAAAGGCTTTTGAGGTCAAAGTCATAACCCGTCATATTGTAATTTAGTTTGGGTTTTATAACAAACTTAACACCAATTTTTTCGTTTCTGAATAATTTGTTTCTACAGTTAAAATATACCATGAAAATTATCAACAAGGTAACAGTTCTTCATGTCAGTTTAAAAGCTGAAGATTTAGTTTTTTTGACCTTAAAAGTCAAACTGTAACAAAACAAATGATGCTTACTGGAGTTCCCTTAACAACTGTTGACACATGGCCAGGGACAACTCCTTCCATGTCAGCAACTGGAGCAAGTCTTGAAAGTCCAAAATCAGCGACTTTTGAAATGAGTTTTGAGTCCAATAAGATGTTTGTGGCTTTAATATCTCTATGAAATATTGGTGGATCAGCTTCAGAATGTAGGTAGAGAATGCCCTTAGCTGAACCCAACGCAATTCTTAATCTCATAGAAAAACTTAAGGATTCTTTATACTTTTCTGTAACAAGTAAAAAAAACAAACATAAGATAACCGACCCAGATAATGCGATTTTGAATAATCAGATCAGATTATCAGCTGTAACAGAACGGAATGTAGGAGTGCGTTTGGACATTCTTTTTTTGTTTGAAATTGTAATAAAATGATCCAAAAGGACACACGTGTTTGATTGTTTGAAAAAAATCTAATTATTTAAGAAATTAATACATAAAATGACCTAAAAGGACATTCTTTGTGAAAATGGAATAAATATCTCTCATATTAGATTAAAACAAAAATTTGGTAATTTTATTTTACCCTTTAATAAACAATTTTGCTGCAATGCATATGAAGCTTGTTATCCAAAGCTATTTAATTGGCCAAGAGAATCAACAGCATAGTTTGTTTATGTAAATATTAAAAAATTGCAATAATCAATTTCAAAACGCACATCCAAACACCCCCTTAATGATGTTTAAATTTGTCTACAACAGCTGCCTTTGAATTCGTTGTAAGCCAACTCTTCACAATAAATGGTATAAAACTATAAATCATGGTCAGTCCTACTTCTTAGATTATAGAAAGAGTAACGTAAGGAAGATTATTGAGACATACCTGATAAATGATCTCTGAGAGTGCCATTAGACATGAACTCATAAACCAACATCTGCATGGACAAATCCTATGATTTAGATTTTTTTTTATATTTGGTCAAATAATTATTACTCCCTACATCTGAAAAGGTGTGAAGCTCTTGAGTTTCGACACATCAATTATTTATAAAATTCCAGGGAAAATGGATAAAAGAACCTTCTGTGGGCTGGTCAACCCACCTGGCTCATTTTGACCCGCACTAAAAATTACCCATTTGACCCATCACCCAACCCACCTGACCCACCCATTTTGCAACCTCTAGAATCATGATGCAATTAATTTTTACCTGCTCGCCTTCTTCATCACAGAATCCAAGCAAAGAAACCAAATTTCTATGATGTAATCTAGACAATAACTCTATTTCAGTAAGAAATTCTTTTTCACCCTGTAGTGATCCTTCCTGGGCCCGCTTAATGGCGACAACTGTCCCGTTAGTTAAGATGCCTTTGTATACTTTTCCATACCCACCCTGCCCAACTTCACTACCTACATCAAAATTATCTGTTGCACGTTTCATTTCTTCATAAGTGAAGCTTTTTACTCCTTCGATTTTAAGCGACGCCCTTGAAACTGCACAAAGATGCGGTCAAAATGACTAATTTAAACCTTCAAATTCATAAAAAAAATTAATTTTCCAAAACACAACTAATAACCAGGATAATGTCATAATAAAATCCACAAGTTCACTCACCGCGACGTCTTTTTGAAATTGCATGATATTTTTTCCTGTGCAGTCTTAAGATATAAAGTGATGCAAATGCAGATAATAAAACTGCACCCAAAATAGCCCCTATCACAATGCCTGCAACTGCACCCTTGCTTATCCCAGAAGAAGAAGAGGGGCGAGGATCAACTGCAATTAAAATGAGAATTAATAACAAAGTAACAGGATAAAACCAACCAGCCACACATTATTTATTAAACTGATATCTTCATTCATGAAAAATAAAAGTTTGAACATGTATCACAAGTTCTTAATGTTTGATATCAAGGAACAAAATAAGTAAATGGTGTAGACTGAAATCAAGAATCAAGATCATTAATTTTTGAATGAGTTGATTTGGTTATGTTGGTCAAATAAAACTTATCTAGAAGGGGAACGGGTCAAATGGGTTGAACGTCGCCCGAAGTCTATTTTAAATGCATACACCATCATACATTGTTTTATATAGAGAATAAGATTATAATTGTAATGATATTGTTTATGTAATTATAACTAAAGCATTCATGAGTTACAAAAAGAATAATTTAATATGCTCTAAAAATGTTAGCTGGTAGAACAAACCCGTCCCACCCCGTTTTGACCCGTAATAACAACGACCCATTTCAACCACAACCCAATAACCCATATTGACCCGTTACCCAGCCTGTCCATCTTGCCACCTTTAGCAAATAGTACTGCGACTTGTATTATTAAAAGGAAATTAATAAGATTTGAGTTATAGAAAACTAACTCGCTTCGTAAGGACCCAATAATGTGAAATTAAGAAGCTCATAAGGTCCAAATATTTCACTATCTGGAATCGCCCACTGAGTGAACAAGTTTCGAATCCTAAGGACCTCACTCCTATTGAATACATTGGTATCCGTACCAGGTCCCATAAATTCAGGAAAAATCTTCAAATACATTCGTAATCGAGGACCCTTTTCCCATTCATAATTAAGATCAAGTTGAAACTGTTTTATTGTTAAACCAGAGGTTAAATAAACCTCAAATGAGTAGAAATATGCCGGAAAATCTGAAAAACCAGGGCTTTTTAACCGGTAACCGATAAACAGTGGTGCAGCACAGAAGCATGGTGTAGGTGACCCTGGAGCAAGTTCATAGCCAGATGGGCATGAAGCTGGACAGTTATCAGTTGAGTTTGATGGGATGCTCTGCAGATGGCTGATTAATGCCATTGGAGATCCACAAAAAGCTGGCATGCTGGCGTTCCCTTGAAGGCTACCATTAGAGCATACAGGGTTCCCTTGAAGGCTGAAAATGTAAAGAAAGGTCTTTTCATGATGAATTTATAAGGGGGTGTTTTGAATGCAAATTTCAAAAGTTTGAAATTGTTATAATGAGATATTTGTTGTTTGAGTGCTTAGCAGATTTTGATTATTTGAGAAATTAATACATGAAATGATCAAAAAGGTTAAAAGAAGTGGTAATTAGGTAATTTTCCTTTACCCTTTTGATAATAAGTTATTTTTGTCACAGCTAGTATGAAATTGATTATTTGACCCCCTAAACAATATCATAATCAGAAACAAAATCTGCTTATCCAAACATTGAAAACCGATTATCGCAAGTCACAGGAATCAGATAATTAGTTTCAATATACAGATCCAAACACCCTAATATAGCCAAGCATAACATGAATATCTTATGTGGATCAAAAAATAGCAAACCTAAGGTTGACATATTGAGGAAGGATAAGGCCGCCTGAAACACCTGAAATATTATTATTTTGCATATCCCTGCAATACCAAAGAAGATGTAAGTTTAGGGAACAATTAGACACTTAGATATCTCATAGAAATTGCTATATTTCCTTCTTTGCATCTTAAAATATTACCTATATGCGGTTGTCATCATTACTTCCCATTTTGATGTATTAACTTTGATCCAAAATTTAAGACATTGACCCAAAACCAAATGTTGTAAAATGGGAAGGATAGGGTAAAAAATTATGAACAGAGTTCATAGAAAAGGACACTGTTTACATATTTGAACTGGACAGTGTGAAATAGAGGGGGCAATTTTGTCCAGTGTACTTATGAATAGGTGGATTTGGGTTGTACAATAACTCAAATGGTTCAAGCAAAAAAAAGCCGAATTGAAAGACTCCCAAAGTCTAATTCTAAGGCATACAACCTCCTAAGTCGTTTTTATTCAAAGATTAATATTTATATTGCCATAATATTGATTTTTTTATCATAATCAACGCAACAACTGTTTATAAAAAACCATAAAACTTTAAAGTGATTCTGGTCAACCCAACCGAACCGGTACAAAAATGACTCGTTTAAACTCGAGCTCAATTTGGCCTCTTACCCAACCTTCTTGACCTGCCCATCTTGCCAATACTAGTGTGAATGCTCACACATTCATAAACAAGCAGGACACAAATACGTGAGTGTTGGTGTGCACAAATTCAGATGCACACATACATATGTACGTATATATGTGTTTGGATATGTATCTATATATATGTAGAGAGAGAGAGATATCAAGGGATAGGTTTTGAGTTTCAAGTCTTACAAGGTAAGTTGTACAGTTGAATTCAAAGCCCTGTTTTGCCAAATAGTGGATGGAACTGAGCCATTTAATGAATTGTTGAAAAGATACCTGCAGGGGAAAATGGTTACAGATAAACGTGTTTATCCATGATACTGTAGATATTTTTGTTTCTCAATTCTCAGAGTTGGAATCTTGAAAAATACCCAGAAATCTTAAAGTTCACATTCTACAATGAACAGTTGAAGGAAATAAAGTTGTCATTAAAAGGAGCAAAAAGAAAGGTTAAAGAATCCTCACAGTCTTTGTAGATTAGGAAGGCCTGAAAAGCTGGGAGGAATAGTTCCAGTAAGCTGATTCCTTGACAAATCTCTGCTCAATTTTATCACATGAAATTGTTCGTTTTATCAAGTATAAGAAACCAAAACAAAACCCAAATAGATCAACATAGACCCTGTGAAAAAATCAAGTGTTCTTACATTGTTGTGATATCATCAGAAAGATTCATGGCAGGTATGGATCCATTAAGATTGTTATTGCTGAGATCTCTGAAATGTCAAATTTCATAAAAATAGATAATGGTAAAACTGATGCATGGATAAGAGTATAAAAAAAACAAGAACTATTGCCAGATATCTCTCAAAATATACAAGAAATGTTGCATACTTACATATAAGCAAGATTTGGTATCCTGCTAAGATCAGGGATTGGTCCTTGCAAGGTGCAATTCCTCAAACTCCTGTTACAGCCAAAATAAAACAAATCAAAACATCACAAGCCTGCAAAAATTTTATTTGCCTACGTTTTAATCAAGTCCAAGAGAAAGTTAGAATTAGCCCAAAAGGTTATATATTAGCTGAATTGTAACACATTTCTTTAGAGGGCGCAAGATTGAGAAGTTGGGTAATGGGGTCAAAATGGGTTTGGGTCATTTTTTGGTACAGTTTGAAACAGGTCAGCCGGGTTGACCAGCTAAAACTTTTTGTCCAATTTTTATTTTTTATAGATAAAGAATGCATTAATTGTGAGGACAAAACGATTTAATTACAATAGTAATCTAAATCTGTGAATAAAATGATTCAAGATGTTTAAGTGCGTTAGCATTACACTTAAGCTAAATTTCAACCTGTTCAACCCAATCCCCCTTTGTGAGATGAAACACATCCCAAATCGACCCATTTATAAGTAGCGGATCGAATATGCCACCATCGCATTTCTTTTCACCATAAAAGACTAGTATTTGGTTGCATCAGTACAGAGTTGTAAGAACAACAATTCTTTAGAATCAAAGTGCAAACGTGATGAATGAAAGTGAACTTACAACTTTAACAACTGAAGCATGTTTCCATAAGAGGGAGGTATAATTCCATCAAAGTGGTTGTTGTCAAGTTGACTGCCAATGAAATGAAAGAAATAAGTGATTATAAAACTTACAGGACAAAATTATAAGCATACAAAAAGGCATGGAAGATAATACTAGATGATGATAAAAATCGAGGTGAGATGGAATTTAGATAAAAATTTGAGAAAGATAATAAAATGGTACAACTAGAAGTAAGTAATGCATAATGTGTAAGTATTGTATCTTTCTTTTCAAGATTCTAATGAAACCAACTTCTAATTTTTTTTTTTTTTTTTCTGGAAAGGTAAAATGAACCCCTTGATTTATGGTTTGCCCAAAACAGCACGATCTTGAATAGAGATGGCAATTTCGACTCATTAGCTCATAAATGGGTCGAGTTGGGTTGTGTTTATCGCAAACGGATCGAATTAAAAATTCTCTCAAAGGGAAGGGTTTGAAAGCCACACGATGTCTGTCTTTAATGCATACGAGTATACGACCTTCTAAATTGCTTTATTCCAAATTTTAGAATAAAACCATAATATTATTATTTTTGTAATCCTAATTAACACATTAGTATTCATAGAAAATGGAAAATAAGTGTTTGTTGATCAAGCTAGCCCAGCCCATTTTCACTTGTTACCCAATTCGCATGTCTTGCCACCTCCAGTCATCAACATTAATCTAGTAAAGAAAGATACATACAGTATACGAAGTCTTGGCATTTCGCTGAGCTCTGGAGGAAGAGGGCCTGATAAATTGTTATTGTCAAGCAGCCTGCAACATATGTCATGTCAGTCAATGCCAGATGGGTCAGGGTGAAGTCAACATTTAGAAAGTCAAAGCATAAACTTACAAGTGAACAAGCAATGGCAATCTAGATAGTTCAGGAGGAATTGGCCCACTAAGCGAATTATTGTTCATATGACTGTCCAGAAGACACACAAAAACGACAAACCCAAATAAGTCATTTTGATCATTATAAAGTCAAACTTGAATTAGTAAAGAATAGTGGGTCAAAATCCATACAAGTGCATTGCCTGGGTCAAATTTGCAAATGACCTTGGTATCGGTCCAGATATGTAGTTTTGGTCAATTTGTATTCGGTCCAAATTAGGGAGGTAACCAATCTCTTCTGGCAATGAACCTGTTAATTGATTTCCATTCAACAACCTGCATGCACATAATCAGGAAAGCAGAAATCATGATGGCAATAAATGATGATATTTGAAACTATTATTGTCATCTAAATGGCGATAAGTGTAAATGAACCTCGAAAAAAAATCAACTTACAAAAGTATCAAACTTTTAAGATCGCCTATTTCTTTTGGTATACTCCCGGTTATTTGGTTCCACATGACATCCCTTTAAGATAAAGATTAAATATGCATAAGCAAATATTCTAAAATAAGAAATAAGAAGGCAAAAAAGTAATGCAGGAGACATTAGGAACTTGGCTCACAATATTTCCATATAAGATAATTGCGCTAGGGCAGGAGATAAAGTCCCTGAAAGATTCAAATTCAGTAGCAGCCTGCAAAATTTACACAAAAAGTTGTTTTAGCTAATCTTTTTTTGGCTTTTTGACCCGTTAAATATAAAACATAACCCAAATCGACCCGGTTTAGAAGCAAACAGCTCAAAATTGCTGGTTGTCCTTACAATTCTCGAACATGAAGATAGTTGTCATCTTTGGTTGTGTTGAAGCACAAGACCCCGGTCCAATTCGACGCACATGGATCTCCGGGCCCCCAATTACTGAGACTGTTTTCTGGATCAATGCTTTCCTTAATTACCCTCAGTGCTGTCACTGCAGATCAATAGCCAAAATTATCATGAGTATTTGATAAAATAGAATGAAGAATCCTATTGGTCAATGTTCTAACTTCCCAATCATCAATATATCTTTGATTCATGGCCAAACAACAACATCTTGTAAAGAAAAAATAGATGTTCATCACTAAGTAAAGAAATTATCACATCTTTGAACAAGATCATAAAAAACTAAGTAATTAACTTACCTTCTGTAGGATGAGTAGATTGACAATCTACAGCAACAAGCAACAAACTGATGGCCCAGACCACTCTGAGCCAAAAAACCCTTAATTCTGACATCTGGAGAATGTAGAGTGGACACCAATTCCCAAATTTAGCAACTCAAAGTAAACACCAAACCATCCACCAGAGCCCAAAACAAGACAACAATTAAAATCCAAAAGTTGAATAAGATTCCCTTCACATAAAGTAACTCCAAACAATAGCTAAAAACCCTCAATTTCAAAGCCAGAAAAGGTACCAATTCAAAGAGGCATTTAATCAAACAGGTTGCGTGCATACACTTTTATGCCTGATTAAAAAACAACCTCATGTCATGTTCACATGTGTACGCGTGTAAATATCCATTGACAATTAAGACGGTGGTTGAGGGTTCTGTGTGATTGGGCGAAATTTGTTGAATGTTCTTCAGTAAACTTGTGTGGGTGTTTGATGGTGAGGTATGAAGAAGTAAAAAAGAGAAAAGTTTGAAGTGGTAAGCGATTGTTAGCTGGTGCAGATGAAGTTGGTGACGACTGCGTTTTTTTAACAATTGGATGAAGGCTATGTTTCCCCTGTCAGATATCAAGATGGGGTTAGCCAAGATTGACTTTTGTTTTCCGTTGACTTGGTAGTAGCCCCAGTTGGTTTGAACTTTGAAGAGAGGCAGCTATGTTTAGGTAAAAATGCAATCTAAAATCAAATATGTTTGATAGGGTGTTATCCGAATCGGACTAGACCGACCAGTCGGACCGGAAACAGGGTGTCGGACCTAAAGGTCCTAAACCACTTATTAATGGATTAGATTTTAGATTTCGTAGTTTAGGATTTTGATTTCGATATTTATTGAGTTAGTTGTATTGGTGTTATTATTTTAAACGTTATATTACCGTTTGTCACACTCATGCTCAATTATTAATCTGTCAATTCGTTTGTCTCGTTTAGATAAATGAGTTAAACGGGTCATGTTCGAGTTGATCCGAATTTATGTGTATCAGGTTAGGTGTGGAATTTTTTACACGAATAAGAATATGGGTCGTGTTCGGATTGCATAATTCAACTTGTTAACCTGACACGCTTGACACACCTAATTAATCGGATATCTGATTCACCCAAACCACTCCTTAACTGAACCTTTGTAAGTTGATTTAAAAGAAATCCCTATAAACCTAACTCGATAATTGTACAACCCGACCCATTCTACCCATTTGTGATTTGGTTCGGTTGGTTTTAATCGGGTACAATTAATCTCTGACACCCCTAATATTTATGGTGTCACCTTAAATGAAGTACAACCAGTGGACAGGTAAGACGACTGGTTCGTTATCTGGTCTGACCATAGTGGAGCCGTGAAAGAGGGGGCGTGAGCCTCATGATTTGGCGTGAGAGAAATCATATGGGAAGGGTGTCACACCCCTGCCAAGACGGAAACACGAGGGGGCGACGAAATTGAATCATTACACATGATCAAAAGAAATTTCTATTAAGATGATTAAATAGTTGATTACATTGGTTACAAGAGATCAAATAAACAAGTAGAACAAATAATTATTTTTTCTTTAAAATCTAGCTAAGTCCACTAAGGCATGAGTCATTGATCCTAGCATGAGCTTATCAACATCCTAGTGAGCTTCACCTGAAAAACATGCTAAAATATGTCAATTAAAAAGTTGGTGAGAACATAGGTTTAAGTAGATACATAATAATAGATAACAAGATGCAAGTCATAAACAAGTTTCAAATTCCAAGTAATTAAACTTTTATACATGAGTCCACAACCAACCATAGTGATCGATAGCTCTCTTGTTCAACACCTTGTCAGGGTGTTAGACTAAGTGTAAGTGTCAAGAATGCAGTTTCTCAACTTTCAGCTCCTTCCAAGTTGATCAGAATCTACAACTTGAAGGACTAGATGGGCTTGTCAGCCCAATAGATCTATTTATGTACTCCCGTGGCTTCCCCGAAGTTAATGGTTGTGTAGTTTTAGAAATAAGAGAGACTTTGTAATTAAAAAGTGATATTGAATAGCAACATGTATAAACCAGTTCAGTTTTACTAGAATTAGAAAGTTTGTTATTAAATGCCAAAGTATAGTTTTGACTCGAGAACTTGATTTCAGTTTTGATATAGGAGCACGTTTTCCACCCCAAAGTAGAAAGTAAACGAGAGGCTATAAACTCACCTTGCAAGTGAAAGGGGTTGAACTTGAACTTGTAGTAACTTGGATTGAATACCTTAAGGATTCCCTAAGTAAGTTTGTTAAGTTAATTAGAAACAAGTTAAGGATAGTCGAGGGGTTGACAGTGTAATTAGTTGAAAGTGGTTGTTGTACACTAGAGTGATTATCGTTCCAGAGTAGTACCTCCAACAGAAAAGTTCCCAGGAAAGAGTTGGTTGGATCGAAACCCCGTCTTTTCCTATCCAGAACTTTAACGTTTGTCAGATAACTACATACTGGTTTGAAAGTTACTCTATTTATATACTTGACAAAGATTAGGGTTTGTTTGGTAAGTCTGGAATGTATAAGGGTTAAAGTGAAAATATAAATTTAGGATGGATAGAAATGAAATAAGTTGGATATTATAAATGTTTAATTTGAAAATAAGGAGTTTTAGTAAAAAAAACATGATTTTAGAAATTTAAAGGAACAAGAAAGATCAAAATCAAATTTTTAAATAAAAGTTTGAACAAGTTTAATTAAAATAGAGCTTTTGATCTTTGATAGGTTTATGATTATAACATAAACATGTTAGGGAATCATAGATCTAGCTAGTGATGAAGAATTTTGAAAGAAAACGTATGAACAAGTAAGAACACGAGAAAAACTTACTTCGAATGGAAGGATTTAAGCTAGAATCTTCCAAAAGATGAGAAGAACGACCTTTAGTAGCTAGAGAACCCTAGATGATCGTTGAGGTGCGAAAAATAATGGAGGAATAAGGGCTCTATTTATAAGGTGAGATTAGTGACTTATTAGCAAAAATTAAATAGTTATTTGGACTAGGATTGCAAAATATTTGAATATAATTATTTATATTTAATAAAATTTTAAAAAAAATAGATCACGTTCAAATAAAAAAAAAAGATTAGGATGAAGTTTTCAAGTTAGTTATTTAAGATTAGATTAGGATTAGTTATAATAAAATAATAATTTTTGTTTATTGAGATAAGTTTAAAGCTTTTTAATTGAATTAATAAATAAAATGATAATAATAAATATGTATATATAAAAATCTGGAAATTATATAAATAATAATATATAATTGAAATTACAAAATTAACCAGATTTCGAAGAGGTTACAAGAGAAACCCTGAAGTTTACATATGTGTAACTTTTGCCCTTGAAATTTGATTTTAGTCAAACGAAATTACAAACTTGAATTGTTTTGATCATGTCAGAGTCTAAGACATCCAAAGTTACTTTAAGTAGCTTCTCTAGCGCTGAGTCTTTTACTTCCTACGCACCCCGCAAGTTCAAGAATGCATACGAGAATTAGATATAGAATCAAAACAGAATACGCAAGTTGTTTTAAAGCGCAGTAGAACGCTTGCTTTAGACTAGACTTAGAAATTTGAAATGAAATGATATCACAAGTGATATGATGCATAAAAAGTTTCATTGTATAAGAAATCAATCAAGGTTACAAGGTAGGATTATAGGATCAGGCATAAAAATCAGGGATGTCACAAAGGGGAAAACCAACAAACACGAGACCCAATCAAAAAGTGACACCTCATAATTTCTTTTTCTTTTTTATTAAATATTTAGTTTTGGATTTAATTTGGTTTTTCTCAAATAACTCATTCTCAGTAATATTTAAAGAACAAAATACACAAACTGGTATATTTTATTTTTTTGAACATCAATGTATAAATTTTAATGAAAACATAATTGTTTTCAAAAAATAATTATTTTTCATCACGTAAGTGGTTTTTTAACGTGTTTGGATCGACATTTCAAATGATAAGTAATTGTTTTAAAAAATAAATATCAATTGTTTATAAAAATTAACAAAATGAAATAAAAATAATTCACTCATTAATGTTGAGCGTGAAACTATTACGTAGCTAGTGATTTTGTCAACTGATTGTTTCCGTGTTAATGTGGTAGTGACGTGACAATATATCATTCACTTTTTAATAAAACCATTACGAATTACTTTAGACATAGAAACACTTTGTATGACTAAAATAAGGTGAGAGAAATGACGAATTGTCATTGTAGATAAATATTAACCCATTCTTATAGATGTTTTTGGATGTTTGTGAAGATATGCCATTGTGGATGAATATTAACCGATTCTTATATACTATCATTTTATAATTAACTAGTCAATAACTTTTAAAGTTTTTCAAACCACGCGAATATATGAATAAGATTTACCTAGTCACGACCTTTTTATTTCAAAGGAAAACCTATTTGACTATATAAATAAATGTGACATGGTCGGGTATTTGTCTAGCACCAACTTTCAAACTCAATTTTGAAAGGTGTTTAATTGAAAAAAACACACTAAATTCTGAAATATTAAAATATAGTTGATTATAGTGGAAATCATAAAAAATTGATAAGTTTGTTAACTTACAACTTAATAAAAAAACATGTCTTTTAATTAAACATAATAATTATGTTGTGGTTATACTACGTGTATCAAAGTCATAAATTAAATCTCAGTCTATAAAACTGTAGCACATAAACTTAATCTAAAACAAGTTTGGCTCTCGACATGCTAAATCACGAACTTTGCTTTCAAATTTGGTTTCCCAGAAAAATATACAACCATAAACAATTAGCGGAAAGATACTAAATACGTAATGGTTTACAATGATAATATAAAGAGTAAATTTCGTTTTTGGCCCATGTGGTTAGGTCTATTTAACCATTTTAGTTCAAAAATGAATTTTCTAACATTTTAGCCCCTAAGGTTGTATTTTTGTAACAATTTTAGTCCATTACACTAACTCTGTTAACTTTTTCTGTTAAGTAATGACATTTTAGTCATTTTATTTTCGTAGTGATCTAGTTTAACATTTTCAGTTCAAAAATACTTTTTTTTTTTACTTTTTCATAAAAAAAAAATTCTACTTTTTTAAAAAACGTATTTTTTTTTTACTTTTTAAAATCATTTTTTTAGTTTTTTTCCCATAAAACGTCTTTTTGAACCTTTTTAAAAATGTTTTTTTACTTTTTTAAAAATAAATTTTTTTAATATTTTTTTCATAAACGACAGAGGCCAAAAACGAAATTTACTCTAATATAAATTAAAATCATCATTGAAAACTTTTGAATATACTATCCTAACTTTTTCGAAAATTAGGCAAGGCATGGTTATGTGAAGAAATTCAACATAGTCGTATTAGGAAAAATTGAGGATCTTTTGAAATTGGAATGCACTACTATGTGGAAATTTATACATAGACGTGCCAAATACTAGTACATAACTATGTAGAAATCTAACAGATTGTCGTGTGATACTATCTCAAAATCTAAAACTTAAAGAAATAGTAAGGGTCATAGGCGAAACTTATATTATAAACTATTAACATTATACTATTAGATAATTAGTTGCAACAAAGGATACCCTACTAATGACATTCCACATAAAAGACAAAAAAATATTTTTATATGAGGAAGTGTGACGTTAAAGAAATTAAAGAATTACATCTATTACTCTCTATATTTATTTGTCAACCAAATGAATAGTGTTTGTGATTGTTTATATTACTTTGATTTCACCCATTACATCTACTTCACCCCCCTGCTCTTCACCCTATCCACGACGCTCTCATTCCTCTCACTCCTCAAACCCTAAACATCGATCTCTTTGCTAGAATGGGGTGAAGCCTGCATCAATCGTTCGTGAAATCAAACCCTCGGTCAAGCCTTCTTCTCACCCTCATTCCTCTCACTCCTCAAACCCTAAACATCGATCTCTTTGCTAAAATGGGGTGAAGCCTGCATTAATCGTTCGTGAAATCAAAGCCTCGGTCAAGCCTTCTTCTCACAGGTCACCGTTCAAGCTGTTTTTTTCTTCTGTTTTTTTGGACTGTTTAGGCCTGTTCTGCTCACAGGTCAGCATTCAAGCTTTTTTTTTCCTTTTTTTGTTGTTTTTTAAGAACCATCAAAAATAAACCCTCGGTCAAGGCTGATTCTCACAGGTCAGCCTCCGGCGATGTCGCCGGATTCAAGCTGTTTTTTTTTTTTGCTATTTAGGGTTGTTCTTATTCAGTGAACCATAAAAAAATAAGAACTCTAAGACCCATTGTTTTATGAACTTTAAGGCCTATTCTTATTCTTTTTTCTTTTTTTTTTACTGTTTGGGTGTTTGTAGGTGATAACAAATATTTCTATGGTATGCAATTATGTATATTTTGGTTGATATATTGTCTAAATTCTGTGATATGCAGCTTATCCCAATACTTTTGGTAATGGTCTAAATACGCAGGTTAATGGTGTATGCAGTTTTTGTTATGGTGTTTATGCAATTTTTTGGTAATTTGGTCATTGTTAGTGAATTACAATGTGGTCTAGGTATGCAAGTTAATGAATCTCGGTTTGGTCTAGATATTTAGGTTAAAGAATCTCAATTTGGTCATTGTTAATTATGCAGTGTTTTTGGCAATCTGATTTTTTTAGAGGCATTTGATTATGGTCAATTTGGTTATGCATTTGGTTATGACCACTTTTGCCTACAAAATCCCTGCTTCCATTTCAAGTCTGTTACATTTGTGTGCACATTTGATTCTCATTACCAATTTGTTATGGATGAGTTAACATCAGTACATCATTATAGAAGAGATACAAAGATCAAACTTAGTTGCCTGTTTAGGGATTGGTAAGTAATAACAACTTTAAGACCCATCGAGTTATTAGCAAAAGATACATACATAATACATGACATGTATGTAGGCATTATCCTTCTTAGATACATACATAATACATGACATGCATGTAGGCATTATCCTTCTTTTTTTGACCACAAAAGTCAAAAAGATGGTTAGTGGGTTATTTTTTTTAATGATATAGTTATATAAGACATAATCTTGATCCCTTGTAGGCCATTGCAATCAAGGAATCAGATTTAGCCATAAAAGGTCAATTTCTTAAGATTTATGATTACAACTAGGCTATTTTTATTTGTCCGGAACAAATTGTATTACTGTTTGGGGCTAATAAGAGCTCTGAGACCCATTGTTATATGAACTTTAAGGTCTGTTCTTATTTTTTTAAGGCTTGTTCTTAGTTTTTTTGCCTGTTTAGGGATTGGTAAGTGATAACAATTCTAAGACCCATTGCTGTTTAGGGGTGATAAGAACTCTGAGACCCATTGTTATATGAACTTTAAGGCCTGTTCTTATTTTTATTTTTTTTGCTATTTAGAGCTGTTTTTATTCGTAAGTGATAACAACTCTAAGACCCATGGGGTTATTGTGTTTAAGCTTAATTACTACATAGCTGAATGCTTAAAAGAAGGTCTAATAACGAATGTGTTTGCTGAACTATGCCTAGATAGCTTAAACAGTTTACTTCGTTTGTGTATCAATATGGTATGTTTAATAATGAATCCATCAAGTGGGCTTTGAAGATAATTGAGGTTTGTCTTCTGTTTCAATCATATATTGTAATGTATATGTGATTTAGTGATTATGTGTTTAGACATATGCATGTGTTTTGTGGATTTTAATGATTCCATTGAAATTTTATCCAAGTGTCTTATTTAACAGAACGTTTGATGTGGCAGGTGCAATAGCGTTTGATTGGGGTGGTGTTCGTATATCATGACCCATAAATTAAGAGGTAAAAAGTGGACGCTTTGTTGTACTTTCAGAGGAGGTTTGTCCATCACGCGTATGAATTGCTAGCTACTGATTTTAAACTTACACGTTTATTTTAAAATTTTGTTGCGCTTTCTTTCTACAGTTATATGTTAGTCTCTGATCGTGTTATGTTTGCAGGAGTTCTGTTCTGATTCAACCCGGCTTCTGTGCAATTAATATCTAAGTTGGCGCTTCCTATCTTTTCGATTGTATGCAGGTTTTTCTCAATAACCTATGTTTATTTGCTTTTCTTTATTGGTGTTCATCAGTATGAAGTTTCTATTTCAGCTTGCTTTGTTATTATTATTTGATTGGGGTGGTGTTCATCAGTATGGTGTTCGTATGCATGTATATGCTTTCTGGCGACTTTAATATCATGTCGTCTCTTCAGAATTCAGGTAAAAAAAGGACCCGTGTTCTACTTCCTCGGCGTGACGCCTCCTATTCTTCTGGTTCTACTGGGCGACAAAGCCACATACAATTGTCTCATCGCGCTTCGCTTTTATGTTTCGCCAAACGCACACGTCTACTTCAGCCTGAAGTTTGTTCTGGTGTTACTGCTGAAAGTTCATCCTCCAGGCTCTCAGCTCCTAATGAAATCTCTCTGACTTCTCCTGTGTATTTTGATTTAGGTGATTGCACTAGCGTTTGTGAATACTGTGGTGCTTTCTTTTGGTTTGCCGAGCGCCTGATGTCCTATCCCCTCGGTGTTCGCCCGAAGTATTCTGTCTGTTGCAAAGGTGGAAAGGTGTCCATCGATTATCCTGTTGAGCCACCACAAGCCTTAAGGCATCTTTTCCAGGATAATGTTTTCTTAAAAAATGTTCATGCATACAATTCTATGTTTTCAATGACGTCCTTCGGCGCTCAAGTTGATGAAACAATAAACCAAGGTGGCGGCCCTTTTGTGTTCAAAGTGTCAGGCCAGGTTTCTCACTGGTTGGGTTCGTTATGTCCAGCACCTGGACAACCTCCTAGATTTCTTCAGATGTATGTGTTTGATGGGGATGATGATGTGTCGAGTAGACTTAGTCTATTTTCTGGCAGTACTCGAGATCAACTTTCTACGAATGTTGTTTCTACTCTTGCCTCTATGTTATACGAAGTTAATGAATACGTGCGCCTTTTGAAGGGTGCAAGAGAGCTTTGCTCGCAACCAAATGTGCCAGAATTTGCGATAAAACTTTATAGTCGGCGAAGCCAAAGATGTTATGATGCCCCTGCAGTAGGTTCGTTGGGCGCCATTGTTTGTGACGAAGATTCCACTTCTGAAGATTTCGATGTCGTCATCCGTAGCAAGGATGGCACACCGCATAGAGTTAGCAAACTTCATCCATCATATATGCCACTGCAATATCCGCTTTTGTTTCCGCGTGCCGAGCAAGGTTGGTCGCCAGAACTACGTTTGAATGGTAATGTTGGTCGACGTGATCGCAGTCTAACAATGAATATGTTTTATTGTTATCAAATTCATGAGCGTGATGGTGTCTATACGCATTTGCTAAAAGCAGGCCGACTTCTACAACAATTTTTAGTCGACGCTTACATTTGTATTGAACATTGTCGTTTGGCCTACATTCGTTCCAATCAAAATACTCTTCGGTCAGAGTTCCTCGGGGGTATACATGATGCACTGTCTAAGGGTGACACTGAAGGTTATCACATAGGCAAACGCATAATTTTGCCTGCCTCTTTCACCGGTGGGCCAAGGTATATGTACAAACATTACCAGGACGCCTTAGCAATTTGTAGAGTCCATGGCAATCCTCAGTATTTCATCACTTTCACGTGCAATGTAAAATGGCCTGAAATTAAACGGGAAATGCAGCGTGTAGGCTGCGTGAGCCCACAGGATAGGCCTGACGTTATAGCTAGGGTTTTCCAACTTAAAGTTGAATTCTTCATCAAGTATCTGAAAGACGCGAAACCCTTTGGAAAAGTTACAGCAGGTACTTGAATTCCTAGCTTTCTTTTTGTTCCAGGTAAACTTAACATAGTTCATGTCTGATCGCTTATCATTATTTTCCTTAGATCTTTATACTATAGAGTTCCAAAAGAGGGGTCTTCCGCATTGCCATACTTTATTATGGGTGTCTGCGTCCGACAGCATTCGCAATGCTGAAGAGGTTGATCGGTACATTACTGCTGAATTGCCTGATCCATCTGTCGACCCTATACTTTTTAGAATCATTACCGACTCAATGTTACATGGCCCATGTGGTATACCTAAGATGAACGCTCCCTGCATGGTTGATGGCAAATGTTCGAAGACCTTCCCAAAGCCATATGAACCAGTAACGCGATTCGATAAAGCTGGTCGTGTTCATTATAAGAGACCAGCAAATGGACACGAGTTTATTAAAGGTGGGGTTCCTCTTGATAATGGCTATGTTGTTCCATACAACAAAGATCTTTGCTTGCATTTTGATGCGCACATAAACGTCGAATATTGTGGGTGGAGTATGCTTATAAAGTATTTGTTCAAATATATCTCAAAAGGGGTGGACAGGATTCGATTCACTATTAAAAATTCAGACAGACCTTCTACAACTGGTTCTGCCGTTTCAAGTGATGTCGTTGATGAAGTCACCGATTTTGTTGATGGTCGTTTCGTGTGTCCTCACGAAGCAGCTTGGCGTATTCTAAATTTCCCAATTCATAGTAGAAATCCGGCTGTCCAGGTTCTCGCTGTACATCTTAAAGGAATGCAGAATATAACTTTCAAAGATTCACACAAATTAGTCAATGTTGTCAGCAATCCTGGAGTTGGCAAAACAACTCTAACAGAATGGCTTAAAAATAATCAGTTGGAAATGCAGGGTGATGCCACACCAGAAGAAACAGGCTTACACTTACGCTATATAGACTACCTGTCCAAATACAGATGGGACGGATCAGGTAAAATCTGGATTCGAAGGGCAAATAAACTTGCATCTATTGGCAGGTTAACCTATGTGCACCCGACATGCGGAGAACTGTTTTACCTCAGGTTACTGTTGAATCACCAAACAGGCTGTCGCTCCTATCTAGACATTCGCACCGTGTCTGGAATTGTCTACCCGACATTTCGAGCGGCGTGCGAAAAGTTAGGCTTGATAGGTGACGACAAGGAATGGTCAGAGACGTTAATTGAGGCCTCCCAATGGGCAACTTCATCCGAGTTACGTTCCTTATTTGTTCACATGCTCATTTTTTGCGGGGTTTCAAATCCTTTAGGCTTATGGGAAGAGCACTGGCCAAAAATGGGAGACGATATAGCGTATAATATGTCACATGCGTCTTCTGCGCCTTCTATTGATGTGAACAACAATGATCTACGTCATTATATTCTGTACGAACTTGAGTTGTTGATGTCTATCAATTCCAGCCCCCATTCCCTTGCAGAATTTGGATTGCCTTCACCGACTGGCTCTATGCTTTCGGCTCTAAGGAATCGCCTGTTGCTTGAAGAGAAATCCTATGACAGGGATGCGTTAGCTGCTGAACACCTTTCTTTGCATTCTGCATTGCACCCAGAACAATTGGTTATCTATGATCACGTTTTGAGCTCATTAAACACAAATACACAGCTTCTCCTGTTTGTATACGGTCACGGCGGCACAGGCAAGACCTTTTTATGGAAGACGATAATTACTGCTCTTAGATCTCAAGGCAAAATAGTTCTTGCAGTTGCTACCTCTGGCATAGCATCCTTGCTATTACCAGCGGGAAGAACAGCACACTCGCGCTTCAAAATTCCACTAGAACTGACTGACGACTCTGTCTGCCATGTGAAAAAGAATACACAGTTGTCACAACTTCTTTTGGAAACATCGCTGATAATTTGGGACGAAGCTCCTATGAGTGACCGTAGATGTTTCGAATCGTTAGACAAGACTCTAAAGGACCTCACCAACAATCAAACACTGCCGTTTGGCGGAAAGTCAGTTTTATTAGGAGGTGATTTTAGGCAAACACTGTCCGTCAAGCCGAAAGCGTCCAAGAACGAAATCATCTCTTCGTGCATCTGTAGATCCTATCTTTGGCGTCATTTCCAGGTTTATAAGCTGACACAAAACATGCGTCTGCTGCATTCTAATGAAGAAATCACTTGTCCAGAAACAGTGGCATCTTTTTCAAGATGGCTGTTAGATGTTGGTGATGGCAAAATAGGCGCACCAGTTCATAAGAGTCATGCTGACGTCAAAGTTATTGAAATCCCATCTCAGTATATAATCCAACCCACAGAGTCTTCAATGACTGATTTAATAGACTTTATATACGATAAAACAATTCTCAGGAATCCTACAGCAAGTAATATTGCTAACAGGGCAATAATTTGTCCAAAAAATGAAAATGTTGATGAAATTAATGAATTAGTACATGATTTGTGTCCTGGTGAAACTATAACTTATTTTAGCACCGATTCAATGGTTCCCCATTGTCGAAATGGTAGTGTAACTGATGCTATGTATCCCCCAGAATATCTAAATCTTTTGAACTTCAGTGGCATTCCACAACATCGTTTGACCTTGAAAAGAAATACCCCTATCATGCTCCTACGAAACATAGATCAGAAATCAGGTTTGTGTAACGGCACTAGGCTCTTAGTTTCACAACTGCTACCTAAAGTAATCGAGGCCCACATTATCACTGGTACATCAATTGGTCATCGAGTTTACATTCCTAGAATTAATTTCGTTCATAATAATAAGGAACTACCTTTTGTGTTTACTAGGCGACAATTTCCTGTTAAAAAATGTTTTGCTATGACTATCAACAAAAGCCAAGGACAGTCTTTAAATAAGATAGGAATATACTTGCCTGGGCCTATTTTCGGTCATGGACAGTTATATGTTGCACTATCTAGAGCAACATCACCTACTGCATTAAAAATACTAATAAAAGCTGACCATTGTAACGAGCCCAACACTACCATGAACATTGTGTTTTCTGATTTCCTGCGCGAAATTGAATCTCATCAGGTTACGGTTGCCTCTGTCTATAGTAGGCTTCTTATAAGCCTTACACTTTTTCACAAAAAAACCATGAAAAATATTCCGCGTTAGTTACATTATAATCTATATTATTTTTATTTTCAACAGGTTGTAGCATATGGAGATTGAAAAGCTTTCTGCTCTACGAATTGGGGCTCTCGGCCTGCCGGTGGAAATCCGCGCTCTACGGAAGTGGCAGCCGCGTTTCAAAATATGTGACACGTGCTACGTATTTGTAGACCGATGCGTAAGAATTCCCATCACTAAAGAAAAATAACTTCCCTTAATGCAACATAAATTATATTTACACACTTAGTCCATTCATAGCGACATTAGCTGATAGTTGTACTATTTTCATATTTTTACTGTTTTCAGGGAGATGGAATACAAGCAATAGCACACGGCAGGAAGGATCAGCATTTCATTGAATCAAGCATCGAAATTGGCAATTGTTATCGTATTGAAGCTTACGCCTGTTCAGAGCCCAACAGGCATGTGAATGCTTTACCACACCCTGTCAATATGAGGATAGGAGCAGCGAGTTCTATAATTCCCATAACAAACACAGATGAATTTCCTCGACAATACTTCAACTTTTGTGATCGGACAACACTCGACACATTATGCGACGATGAAAATGTTTCAACAGGTTATTTGTATATGCATTTTCTATTGCTGCATCGAATGAGTCAAAAAACTAATAAAATGTCAACGTGACCAGACTACTTTGGGATACTACGAGGAATTGAAGACAAAACCAAAAAAGATGGCAGCCTGTATGTAGTTCTAACTCTAATGGATGCCAGGTATGCTCACTAGAATTCTTCCCCTTTTTCAATCAAACCATCTTAAATAATACTAAAATTATAATCTAAATGAACTTAAAAAAACTCAATGAACATTAAAACTTGAAGGTCTCGATATCAAATAGAAACAGAAAAAAATAAAATAAATTGTTGTCTACCCTGAACATAACATGTCTAATACTTTTAAAAACAAATTGGCACTGTTGGTTTTTTTAAAGTGTTTGATACATGATAAATTATTTTACAAAACATAACATGTCTTCCACAAAACTAACAACAATGCAATTGATATTACCATTCAGCAACCAAGATATTCAAGTCACTTTATGGGAGGAGGTTGCAACATCCAATGAACGGTTCGACAGAGAAGCGATTGAAAACTCGCCACATCCAACTATCCTGGCTGTCACAGCCATGAAAGTCACTTCTTTTTTAGGTAAATACAGGTTCATAGACTTCGTTATTCAGAGACTATATAACCTGTTGTTGCGCACACTAATAACCACTAAACAGGTCGGCTACAACTAAAATCAACTTTTGGAACCTTCACATTCATCAATCCAAAAGATGCAGCAATAGAAGGTTTTCTGAACAGGTCAAATAAAAAAAAGCCTAACTTTCTGCATACACTGCTTACAACACTTTACAAAAGACACATGACATACGCATGGCAATACATGCAGTGACAGAGGTATTGACGACACTACGACTGCAACAGAACAAACCACATCAAGCACTTCGTCTGCAGTTAACAGAGAGCTCGCGTATACCATGTCCACCATAATTCAGAAGGAGAAAAAGGATTTAGCGGTAAGCAAATCACCTTAACATAAGAAACTATAATATTCTGCTAAAAAATATTACCAACTTATACATGTGTCGCTAAAACTTATAAAATTCCACTTAAACATCTATAAATGTACATTTACTGCAGGGCAAGGCATTCCCCTGTAATGCCACCATCAAAGAGATTATTCCTACTATAGATTGGTGCTTCATCGCGTGCCCCAAATGCTCTAACACTATCTATGTATGCGGAGAGGAATGGTGGTGTCCAACTGATGGAAACTACCGGAGTCCAAAGCATATGTAAGTTATTACTACAAACAAACACACACACAAATTCAAATTTCGTTGTACTTACACAAATCAATGACATACAAGCATGTGAATTGTTTTGATTAGTCTATTCAGATTTTCTATTTTTTAAAAATAATTAATATATTAAGTATATTTTAAATAGATGTTAATAACAGTTGTGATCTATTCTTTTCTTTTAGCAAAACAAGTTAGAAGTTTATAAATAGGTGATCATGCCAATGGCTATTTTTAACCACCTGATAACATTAAAATGAATTTGAAATCAACCAGTTTTTACATAATCATGGGCAGGTGGATGTTAAGCTTATGTTGGGGAAATTTAATAAGCTTTTTGTAGGCCTTTAAATCTTTAATGCTGGCAGATATTACAGCAAAATACACTTTAATGTTATGGAGTCATTTTGAATTTCTTTTAATACATATCACATATTACGGCGAAAAAAACTTGCTTGCACTGACTAAACCAAAAACACAGGTACCGCATTAGTGCCATTATTGCGGATGAAACTGCAGAAATAAAAGTGACGATCTTCGATGATGCAGTAAGGTACATGACTGGAATTGAATGCTCCGAATTGCGGACGACAGACGCATGTAAACGATCACTCGCGCTGCCAGCACCTATACAGGCTCTGAAAGGAAAAACGATGAAATTTCACATTCAGGCACAAAAAGATCATCACTCAGGGACAGTACGAGGAACGGTTAACAGGGTGAGCGAAGTCGACGTACAAGCAACCCCACCCACTACAGTAATCCCAACCAATCCGCCAGTAGGAAGTCAACAACCTAAAAGCAAAGCAAGAATAAAACAAAACCCAACAGCAGTTAAAAGACTCGACTTCTCAACAACAGGTTTACAAAACAGCACGCTAATTTACATACAACACCTAAATGCAACCAAACTCAATATGCGCTATTATATGCAGATGATGGATCTGCTACTCCCAAGAAGTCGAAAAAGGGAGACTAACAAAGGCTACACAAAAACAAAGCCCCTAAGAAAGCCGCTTTTGCCATAACATGCATCAAGGCAGCCTACACTTTGAAAACAAGGCCGATCCTTTAGACTAACTCTCTTGTATGTATTACAATGCCACTGCACATTTTGTGTAGATATTATGCAGCTGGCTCTAAAAAAAGGAAATTAAGGTTAAAGCTTTTGTACAAGGCTAGCCTTTAGACTAACTCTTTTGTATGTATTACAATGTCACTGCACCTTATGTATAAATATTATGCAGTTGCCCTCTAAAAAAGGGAAATTATGTATCTCACTATTCTAGATGTAATTTAAACCAAGGGAAGTTAGAAACAAAACTTTGGTAAACAAAAAACCTTTGTATCCCACTATTCACAAACAGAACCCGCGCATAGCGCGGGTAGAATTCAACTAGTTTATATTTAAAGGAGAACCAAATGAATAGTAACTTTGATTTTTAATTTTTTCTAATTTTATTTTGCACTCCTCATATTATATATAATATACGTTTTTAACCCGTTTCATTTTCTAATGATTTCGTTTTTCTATAATAACTTTCGCTTATTAATTTTTTTTAAAACGGATTGTGTGGTTGTCTTTAGTTTTTTTCGGTCAACGTTCCGATATAACTTTTTTTAAACTGAGTTGTATTTAAAATATAGTTTTTATTTTGTATCCTAGGCTATAGCGGACGCCGTTAACATTGAGGTACCGTGAGGAATCAAACAGATTATGAACGAATAACATCGTTGCCAGTATTGGTATGATCGGAGTCGGTATTGGTATTCGCTTTTATGCTTTCGACGAGCCGAAAATAACATTATTGCTGGTATTAGTATTATCGGAACGAGTATCGGTGTGCGCTTCTACGGTTTTTGACGATCCGCATTACGCGGGGAAAAACGACCAAATTCCCGCCATGAAACGTGGGAGAAAAAAAACTAGTATGGTTTAAAATGAGTATGTGAAACTTTTACAATTATTTGAAGATTTAGTTTGAGGTTTCACCAACTTCGTGAATGTTAACAAATGAACATGACATAGAAAAGATGGAGTCTCTATATTATACAAACTTTAAATGGGTTAAGACCCATATCAGACTTATTATGCCAACATCCCCCCTCAAACTCACAATGCAATAGCAATAAACATTGAGAGTTTCTCACACAAGAAACGAAACCAAGATACCGATTGAGCCTTGGTGAACACATCTACAATCTGCAAGGCTGATGGAAAAAAAGAAAGTGAGATGGTCCCGAGCTGAAGATGATGACGAGTAAAATGACAATCTATCTCAATATGTTTTGTCCGTTCATGAAAGACATAGTTCTTAGCGATCTTCATAGCACTTTGATTATCACAATGTAATGGGGTAGGCGAGGAAACAACAACCCCCATGTCTGCCAGAAGCTATCGTAACCAAACAATTTCACATGTAGTCACATCCATAGCACGGTATTCAGCCTCAGTGGAGGACCTATAAACAACATCTTGTTTCTTGCTTTTCCATGAGATTAAGGAATCACCAAGGAAAATACAGAAACCAGTATTGGATTTACAATCATTAGGATCACTATCCCAATCAGCATCACTATAGGCACACAATTCCAGAGAAGATGTAGAGGGGAACATAAGACTTTGAAATTGAGTGTCACGAAGATATCTCAAAATACGAAGAACATCTCCCCAGTGTACAGAAGTAGGAGCGGTAACAAACTGGCTAACCACATGAACAGCATGAGCGATATCAGGGCGAGTAACTGTAAGATAAACCAAACTGTCTACAATGGTACGATATAGGCTCGGATCAGACAGAGGAACACCATCAGTGGAAGGGTAACGTGCATTGGTTTCAAGGGGAGTGTCTGTAATTCTGTTATCAGAAAGTCTTGCACGCTGAAACAGATCAGAAATGTACTTCGTCTGAGAGAGAAGATATCCCTTTTTAGATTGAGCTACCTCAATCCCTAGAAAATACTTTAATAACCCCAAATCTTTCATAGCAAAACGATGGGCCAAGTCACGTTTCAAGGATTCAATACCATCATAATCATCGCCTGTAATAATCATGTCATCCACATATAAAGACAAGAGAATGCGTCCAGTATTCGTACATCGAACAAATAATGCTGAATCATGATTGCTAGGAATGAAACCAAGAGAAGTGATGACTATAGAGAATTTTTCAAACCAGGCACGAGGGGCCTGTTTGAGTCCATATAGAGCTTTTCGAAGCCGACAAACATCACCTGGCTGATGAGCTATTCCCGGGGGTGGAGTCATGTAAACCTCCTCATGGAGATCATTATTCAGAAAAGCATTTTTGACATCCATTTGACAGATCTTCCATTGTCGAACGGATGCAACAACAGTTAAAGTACGAACTGTTGTCATTTTTGCCACAGGGGCAAAGGTCTCCTCATAATCCATACCATACATTTGCGAATATCTTTTTGCCACAAGTCTGGCCTTGTACCGTTCAACAGAGCCATCAGACTTTGTCTTAATCTTATACACCCAACGACAACCAACCTTGTGTTTACCTGGTGGTAGAGGAAACAAATCCCAGGTGTGAGTCTGATGAAGAGCAGTGAGCTCTTCAACCATAGCACTCTGCTATAGAGGGTCAGAGACATCCTCTTTATATGATTCTGGTTAAGACAGATGATGAATGCCCACGATAAAAGAACTAAACGAAGCAGAATATGCAGAGTATGCAAAATCTGGTAGTTGAGTAGACTTACATGCACGAGTAGACTTTCTCGGAGGTGGAGGAGAATCAACATTGGTGCCAGAATGACGTGGAAGGTTCATGAACTGGCACATCATGTGCAACAGAAGTATCTGGAGCAGACATGTTAGGATCAACAGACGAATCGGGAACATCAGAGGTTGGGATATTAGTGTCGCTAGCAAAAGGATCAATGTTCTAAAGATCCGACTTTGTTACATCATGTGACTTAGCTGGAATCGAATAGAAGGGAATATGTTCAAGAAATGTAACATGTCTTGATACGTATAACTTCTGACTTACAGGATCAAAACAAATATATCATTTTTGTCCTGTGCCATATCCTTTGGGACCACTGGCATAGCCTAAGAAAACACATAATGCTGACTTATTTGTCAATTTGTCTCGTTCAACATGAGGACGGAGAGCAAAGCAAGTACATCCAAAAACCCGTAACTCACCATAATCTGGGCGTTCATCGAAAATACTTTCAAATGGAGACATCCCATCATTGTGAGAAGTAGGGATCCTATTAATCACATGTTGGCGGTCAGGAGTGCTTCTCCCCAAAAGACACTATGTACCTCAGTAGATAAAAGGAATGAACGAGCGGTTACCATAAGATGGCGATGTTTCCTTTCAGCAACACCATTCTGTTGAGGAGTGTCAGTACAAGACGATTGGTGTATGGTACCATCTGATGCAAGTAACTGAGTAAAATCATTAGAGGTGTATTCACCCCCCCTAAGTCACTCCTGAAACACTTTATCATAGCAGAATGCTGCGTTTGAACATAAGCCCTAAATGTTTTATAAATGTCAAAAAAACTCAGATCGACGTTTCATAAGGTACACCTAGGTAAAACGAGTGTAATCATCAATAAAGAAAACATAATAACGTGAACCACCCTAAGTGGATACTGGTGATGGTCCCCACACATCAGAATGAACAATATCAAATGGTGCAACAGAATGAGAAATACTTTTATCAAAAGGTAAAGCAGAGAATTTAGCAAGTTTGCAACCACTACAATCAGAAATGTCACAAGTTTGTAACTGACTCAAAGCACCTGAAGAAACCAAAAATTTTAAACGAGATGCGGACACATGTCCCAAACGAGAATGCCAAATATAAAATTCAGACGACAAAGGACTTAAACGAAAAGAAGATAAATCAACACTGGAGGCAACAACACTAGGTGCAGGCACTTTGAGTTCTTCTAAGACATACAAATCTCCCACCCTACGACCGATCCCAATCACCTTCTGAGTGTGTTGATCCTGCACGTCACAAACAATGTCACAAAAGGAAACCCAAATTCCAGACTTACACAACTGACTGACTGAAGCAAGATTTAAGGCAAGCTTCAGAATATAATAGACATCATTGAGAGCCACATGAGGGGTAGACACAAATCCAACACCCTCTACCAACATAGATGTAGCACTAGCAGACATGACAGAAACAGGAGAGACAGGAGACAAAGAAAGAAAAGAAGACATACAGGGAGACATATGTTGTGAGGCACCAGAATCCAAAATCCATAATGATGACGAAATACCTGAGGTACCCGATGAAGACAGTCTCGCAGCAGACATAACGGTTGGGTTGGCGGCAAGAAACTGTCTGAACTGTTCAAATACTTACGGATCCAGAGAAGAAGGTGGTTTGTTCATTTCTACATATGGTGGTGTAGCAGCAGCAGTAAACTATGGTGGTTTAAATGTCCATGAATATGGACCAGATGAACCAACAGAAGTGGACGTGCGAGCCAGAAATTGTCCACATGATCTGTTCTTGTCACACCCCAACCGACGGCGGATTATACGTCGGGGCGGACGCAGTTGTTCAATAGCACAAGGTTGACTATTAACGTTTCAATATTTCATTAATGAATAATTTAAGATTCAATACAAGGAAGAATAATACGAATACAACATTTAATTTAAGTAGTCTAGGTCCAAAGCATCCTATGTGATCACGAATAAGTCTTATGATGTAAACCTGAAACATGTGAAAGAATCTGTCAACTACAAAATAGTTGGTGAGATACAAAGGTTTTGACACAGTTTAACAAGTATTTGAAAAGTATTACAATTCACTATGATTCATGCATTCTATAATGTCAGTATGAGAAAACAAGCATGTTAGACATTGTGCACACCAACCCTCCAACCAAGTTTAGGCATAACCCGCAGGTTACCCTTATAAGTCTCAAGTTTAAAGTTTAATGTAGTAACAGACACCAAGGGCTCCCCCCCGAAGGGGTCAATCAATCAAGGTGGATTGGTCAAATACAATAGATCTATCATTTTTACTATCGGCTTGATCAAAGCTAATGAATGTGCTAGTTTTAAGTTTAATCTAAGCATACAAGTCTCAAGTTTAACATAAGAATAAACACGTAGTCATAGTTGTACAAGAATTGTATAAGTTTAAGAATTGTGAACATGTTTCACCCCCAAAGCATAAAAGGAAAAAGGGGCTAAGTATACTCACATGGATTGATGACGAGTATCCGATAAGAGTAAGTTTGCAAGACTTTGGAGGGGAATATCCTCACAATAAGCCTAAGAATATAAGTATAAAGTTTCAAGTTTATTTCTATAAGTCTAAGACAAAGGATCTATGATTTCAAGATTCGACTAGGATTCCAAGTGGGAGATGGGAATGATTGTGTTTATAAAGTTTAAGTCAAGTTTTAATAAGGTTTTGAATGAGTCATACTAGACTTGGATTTCAAAGTTTAAATAAGTTAATAGTTTAAAATAATTATTGTTTAAAATAATTATTCAGGATAAGGATTAAAGATAAATAATAATTATTTTAAAAGTAAAATAATTATTAAATACAAAGTATTAAAGACTAACTAGTGATTAAGGATAAATAATAATTTTTTAAGAATAAGTAATTATTAAGGATGAACAATTATCAAAAGGTTATTTACTTGATTCGAATTTATCAATATAGATAGTTTTAAGATTAAAGCATTAAAATTAAATATTATTTAAAAATGGTTATAAGTCTAAATATCTAAAGTGAATTTTGTAAGTTTAAACAAATATGTTAAATAGCATTTTTTTATATTTTAATTTAAAGTTTCAAAGTTTATAAGTCTATAATTTCAACGTTAAAGTATTCGAGTAAGGTTTATAAGTTTATAAATATTTAAAGTTATCTATTTATAATGTTTATAAATTTATAACTTCATGATTTATAAATTACGCATGTTTATTTTATTTAAATAAATAAATAAATCTTGAATTTTAAATGTTAAAGTAAAGTTTATAAATCGATTTAATGTTTAAACTAAATAATATGTTTATTTCAGAAAGTATAAAACAATTTTATAGTTTCTGATTATTAACATAATTCCTGCTTAAAATATAAGTTTTATAAAGTTTTAAAAGTATTTTTATAGTTTTAAGTGTTTAAAACTATTTTTAAAGAATTATTTATTACAAGTTTTATTTAATTAAAATAGTTCCAGAATGTAAAAGTATAAATAGAAATCATTTTTAAGTTTATAAAAGTTTAACATAATTTATAAAAATTATAAAAGTTTAAAAACTGCTTAAAAAGAACTAAAACAAAAACAGTGGGCAAAAACCGGTTTCCCCGGATTCGAACTCGGGTATGGGACCGGGTTACCAAACACACACACAAACCTAACCATCCCGCCTAGAGGTCTCAGTGGTATCCATCTGGAAAGAAGAAACTTTTAAACACAAGTTCCAAACGCCCCCAAATTCCCAAGAACCCTAGTTTCGATTCCTGTCAAATACACGCTGATTCGCCCTCTGTTAATGCAATTAAACAGAGGGCTTTCGATCCTTAGAGTATAACGACCCTACTAGACGCAAGAATTACCTGAAATGGTGGAGAAACGAGTGAGAACGGGTCTGGACCTCCGAATCGGCTGTCGCGAGTTCCAGTTGGTAATTCCGGCTTGTTTAAAACGAATTGAGGTTTGAGAGTGTTTGAGGGTGATTTCGTAGGTCGATTAAAACCGGTATTTATAGTTGATTTCAGCGTTTAATGCTTGGTTGGTGGGGCGATCACGGATGGGGTTCACGCGGATCGGAATAGTAATTGCGCATGGTTACCGTTGAAATTGAACATTGAATGTTGTTAGGTAAGGGTCGCATGCGTGAGGCGAACCCGAGGTTCAACGAATCCGGACGGGAAAACGTTTTCGAGTGAAAAGGGACAAAAAGAAGGTGTTGCGGGACTCGAACCTAGGACCGATTCTGGGTTTCGAAAGTTTGGTGAAATGGCAAAACAGGTCCCTGCTGTTTCGAGTTATTTTTATTTCTTGTTAAACATAGGTTTTAGTTTAAAATGGGTTTTGTTAAATAACAGTTTCGGTCCCCGAGGTTTCCATAAAGTAAAATGTTTAACGAGTTTTCTCATTTGATTAGATTTTTATAAAACGAATCATATGGTTTGCTTGTTTAGAATTTTAACTAATTAAAATGAGTTTCTAAACTTATTAAAATTTCAAGAGTTTATATATATATATATATATATATATATTTATAAAATTATCATATACATGTACATATATATCTATATATAGATATATACATATCGGTTTCAAGTATAAAAGCTTTATATTTATTAATTAAATATCTATTAAATTGGTCGGGAAATCCAGGATATTACAGTTCTGTTGTGGGGGCTTCTACAAGTTAAAATTCCTCCTGCTAAGTAACAACGGACATTGAGACTTCTAATGATTTTTCCCTTTGCAAAAAAAGCACATTCATCAAAAGCAACTTTAGCATCTTGTCTGGACTGATTGGGGGGGCGGCAAACACAGCTGGAGTAGTTACTTTAGGAGCTTTATCAACCTGCGATTTTAACCGAGTTTCATCTGCAATCAACTCCTAAACAACTGAATCAACTGTTGGAAGAGGGGAACGATGAAGAATCGTTCCACGCAGTCCTTCAAAATCTGAACGTAATGCCATAAAAAATTGTACCAAACGTTGTTCCTCCCTTCTATCAGTATAAGGTTTAAACACCTTCAGTGCTGCGATTCCGTAAGTGCCAATTGATCCCATAAATCCAACATAGCTCCATAAAAATCTTGAATGCTCATCTCATTATGTTGAAGGGCACGGATATCAAACTCCAACTGGTACTGCTTGGCAAAGCTGGACTGAGTATACAGCTTTTCCAAATGATCCCAAACCTGTTTAGCTGTATCATATTTAGCCAACTGTATACCAATGGACTGACCTACAGAGTTGTTGATCCAAGTTATGACTTTAGAGTTATTCGTTTCCCATGTATCAAGAGCTAAGGCATATTCAGCAGGCTTAGACTTATCAGTAGGCTTTCCCTTAGTGCTTGTGACATAACCCCACATATTTTTCCCTCGAAGAAAGTTTTTCATTACGTAACTCCAGTAGGTGTAGTTTTTACCATCCAGACGAGTGCTAATAGACTGAAGAGAGTCATCTTTCCCAGCCATATTATAAAAAAAAGTGAATGATTGTCGAAAAACCGCAAACTTTAAATACCGCAAACTTTGAATTACCGCAAACTTAGAACCGCAAACTTGGTGAAACACCGCAAACTTCAAATAACCGCAAACTTGGTAACCGCAAACTTCGTGAACCCGCAAAATTCGAGAACAAACCGCAAACTTCGTAAAACGGGACAGAAACGAGGACCAAACCTGTCAATCTGTCCAGAAGCTTTTCCAAATACACAAACCAGTTCAAATAAAACGAAATCTGTAACTGTGATACCTCAAAAGTCAAAGAAATCCGTTGGTAAACTTCTAAACCGCAAACTTGAGATAACCGAGCTCTACCCTTCAACAACGAACAAACCAAGCAACAAACGAATCACCAACAGAGCGGAAGCGACAACAACAATCTTCAATCAAGCATGAATCGAGTAGGCTCTGATACCATGTTAACAAATGAACATGACAGAGAAAAGATGGAGTCTCTATATTACACAAATAAATATTACTTTACAAATTAAAGGACATGCATAGAGATGATGTTGAAAACTTGTTGATGAATATAACATTCTTAGAAGTTAGTACACCATACGTTTTTATCAATGGCGGATCAATATTTTTTGTGTCGAAGGGTAATTTTAATATTCTCTTCTTCATCGACTAGAACTGAAGGGTCAAACTCCTATTTTCTTATAAAAAAACTCAACTTCAATGTATAAAAATGGATAAATTATAGTGACATGAGGGTCAATGGACCTCTTGACCCTCCCTTGGTTCCGCCCGAACGTTTTATTTGTATTCGACATTAATATTATGCCCCTAAAAAATTAATGAATTTAACCATTTTTTAATTATTTTTTCTCTCTTCCACTCACAAAATAATTATAAGAGATGAATATTGAGTTGGTAAATATAAGAAGTTGCAATTCAATCCATATATATTATCCTTATAATTTAGTATAAGGAAAAATCAATTGTGAATGCTCTAAAAGGAAGATAAGAGGAAGGAAGTTGCAAGTGAAGATGGGGAGAGCTATAGTTGGAAACTCGTAGGGTGTATTGTAAATAAATCGAACGAATATGAATGGTTCTATGATCATATTCTGATAATTTTATTCGAATAAATGAATGAATACGAACACATAAATAAAGAAAACAAGCATAAATAAAACACAAAAGGAAAAATAATTCAAACAAAAAACCATAAAGTCTAATTCTAAACATTGGCATCCAACAATAAAGGCAAGATAACATATCCTTAATCGGATTTTTTTAATATCATGTAACCATTTCAAATTTTGATGATTCGAATGATGAATGAAAGTCTTAATAATCATCATCAAATGGAAATGAACCACGAAAAAAACACTATACAGTTGTAGTTTATAATAATAAGTAAATGTAAGATGTTGCCACATAGCTAGAAAAATCAACTTAAACACTCATAAACTAATTTAACAAACTGTCCATTAAACGGTTCGTTGAACTTTCGGTCCGCTACTATTAGGGGATAGATGCCAAACCCACAACATTATAATTGATGTGAAAAAACAGTTAACGTGATTAAACTAAGTAGAAGGTATACCTAAAATATAAGAAAATTGTTTGTAAACACAACAATTCTCTTATGATTAAATTAACTTATTTTAGCTATGGGAACCAATATATCAACTTTTTTTTATTTTTTTTGCCATCCATGCTAATAAAATTACATATTTAGGTCTTGTCATTTTATACAAACTCATTTCATTATTGCTTTTATTACATTATACTTTTATTTAAAAGAAGACAACATGATGAATTATTGGAAAACGAAAGAGCAAGGAAACTTGTAATAAAGACTAATAATATCGAACAAAAACAAACAATGATAATACTAATACACCGTATTTATTTTACCCGTAAAACTTCATTATTTCATCCGAACAAAAATGATTTGGGCTCATCTTGAAAATAAAAAACTTGAATTTTATTTTGTTAAATTTGTATTTTATTAAAAATAAAAAATTAAACTTGAAACTGGTTTCAACCCAACCTGAGTCGGTCCAATCCCGACCCACTCCGCATTGGATAGGGTCGTCTTCACCCTACCCTCTAACCGACCAAGCCCAAACCGGTTTGAGGTTCAACCCGGTTTTGATCAAGTTTGACCAAACCGACTCGGGTTACAACCCGGTGCGGTTTGACCAACATACCCAGTTTGTACAACCTCTACATTGTTGCATCTTTGATAGAATTTAAAAAATATATGGATAGCAAAAATGAAGTATAATTGTTAGTCGAATTTGATGTCAGTGATACTTTTGTTAACTTTTTTTTGGATAAACCACTAACTCTGAGTTTGAAAAATGGTAAACGAAAGCACGAAACTAGTCGGATGGGCCGAGCCTGCCAAAACAAACGGAATGGTTTGATTGTCGTGTTGTTTGGACTATGGTTTCCATGGTCCGAATTGAAACAGTTTTTAATCATAATAACCCAAAAACAACCCATTGACAATTGAATCTGAATCAAACGCTATCAACGGTTTGGTTTCATAGTTTGAGCTTATTGGTTGGGATGTAAACGAGCCGAGCCGCTCGTGTGTTACTCGAGATTGACTCGTTAAAAGCTCAAATCATGTCGAGTTTTAAATAAGCCCAGCCAGCGATCAACGGTTTGGTTTCATGATAGTTTCACCAATTTAAACCGAACAATGAACACCCATAGTTTGAACTGTTTTTTAACCAAATCTTTAGATTTTTATTTTATTTTTTGATGACGACAAAGATGATTTATGAATGTTATACGTAAGAGAAAAATAAATAAGTAATAAAGGTAAACATTCAGTTCGGTTTACATAATCGATTCCAATTTCCAAACCATTAAACCCGAATTTAAACCATAAAGTCATAAACCATGAACCTAAGCGTATAAATTTCTAGTCAATCGATTTACTTTGAATTAAGCACTTCAATCAGTTTCAACCTTTTGTAAACACCTCGGAATTTTATTATGAGTCAAATATTTAATAACATTAACATTACCGAAAAAAATGACATATACAAATACCTTTCAAAACTAAACTATCTCCAGTAACTTTTTATTCGCTTCGTGTCACGTAACATTCATGTCACATTTATCCAGCACAACCATAATAGTAAAGACATCGTTCGTTTTCTATTAAAACCACAGAATAATAATCCGTTTTAATATTTTTATAAACAATTTCAAAATAATGTACTTTCAAAACATTTAATAGATAGAGGTGAAAGTAAGAAATTTTGTCAATTAAAATAATATCTTCTTGTTAGTTTTGTATCAAAATAATTAAATAATATCACCGTTGTTTTAAAAAAAAAGTGACTACTGGTTCAAGTACTATGAAGGGTAAAAATAAAAAAAAGTAAGATCATTTATTTTATTGTGACACCAACCCTCACCCAAAAAATTGAAGTGTATGGTTTCCCAAAGAAATCATTTATAGTTTATAAGTTAGGTTGCATTAATTGGTCTCCTTTATTGTGTAGTCATTACATGATAATAATTTTCTTTTAGAAAATGACTTTACAACCAAACATTCCACCAAACCAAAAATATGATAACCTAAAAATTCTATCTTATTTGTTTAAGTTCGATATATCGTATTCATGGCACATTATCTTAGTCTATAACGGACCGTTACGGGGCGTAACGGTCCGTTAGCCACAAAAGGGTCCGGGTAACGAGCAGGTGACGCGTGGCAGATGACTCACGCACATTAGTTCGGTAGTGGACCGCTACCCAAACACTTAACAGTCTGCTACATGGGTGGTACGCATGACAACTGGCTAGTGGGCGGTAGCGAGTCGCCAGTCAGCACTATAAATAGATGCAATGTGCAGTTTATTTGAACACAACTCAAAACACACACAAGCACGCAAACTAAGGAGCAATGAACAATGACGAGTGCGGTGTGTTAAAGTTACGAACGAGTTTTGGAGAGACGTTTAAGCGAGAAACCAAGCGTAGGAAACAACCCAAGATTATCGAAAGTACACTGGACCCGTACCTAGTCCAATTAATTATGTGTTTATGTGTTATGTGTAAACTAGGGGGGTAATGGTGGATTAGTCTAAACTCCAAACCCAAATAATGGAGTATCCAGGAGGTATTAAAGAAGTGTGGGTACACCGCTGGTACACCTTATATATAAACCCTTTTGATACATTGAGGTGAAACTATTACAAAGGTTTAGGGGTATAGACTAAGGATAAATAGTCCGACACGAATGCATGCTAAATAAACATGAATACATAATGGAAGGAAAGGCTTAATTCCAAATAAATGATGACTCATAAGACATTAAAGAGGTTGTGGATACGCCGCTGGTACACTCTATATATAAACCTTATTGAGAAACCTTTATGCGGAATTAGAGCATGGATGGAATGAAATCATGATAAGAAATCATGTTATGCATCTCAAGTAATCATGCAATATGTGTTGAATATGAATATGTGAACGCATGATAATAAATCATGCAACACGTGATAAGTGTGAATGTATGATGGGAACGAGTCTAAACCCGAAAATGGAATAATGGATTACTCACGAAGTGTTAAAGGGGTGGTGGGTACGCCGTTGGTACACCCTATATATAAACCTCTTTAGTACCCTGTGGAGAAACCGTTACGAAGTTTTAAGGCGATGACTGGTTGTGATTAAATCAAGCATAAACATGCATAATAAAAACGAATGTTTGATACATTAGGAGGCTATGAGTCTACGATACTCAAGATCCCAATGAAATGAGATGTCCAGCATACGGGGCGGGTCTCATTATATATGAATGGAATGAGATGTCCAACCTACGTGGCGGGTCTCAGGAATATAACAAGATGTCCAGCCTATGGGGCAGGTCTTAAGAATGAAATAAGGTGTCCAGCCTACGCCCTACGGGGTGGGCCTTATAAACAAGATGTCAAGCCTACGGGGCAGGTCTTATGACATTATGTCTAGCCTACGGGGAGGGTCTTGTCTAAAATTAAATGAGTGACGTGTCTTGAGGTACGTCCTATAATGGTCACGGGGGCATGTATGCCTGGTGAAATTTGAATAGAGAACCTAAAGGGTTCCATAATAAAAGAAATAAGCAGTGTACTTACTTAGCGTAAGTAATGTAAAAATGTTTTCCAAACACCGCAGGAAAGAAGCATGTGGAATAAAGCTTACTGATGACGTGGCCGGTCGGAGTGAAGAATCCTTATATCACACGTGTAATACAATATTGTATGTAACACGATATGTATAAATAAAATATACCTTTGTCGTTATGGTGATAAGGTTTTGAAAAATCTGAAACCATTTTCTACTAATAACTTTGATAAAATAACAAGATAAGATAAGGCCGTTTCACTAAACACTTCTGGCCCACTTCCAAGATCCACCTTAGCCATCACATGCCAAAGCTTTGACAACCCTCACCACCGAACGCACCACGCTTGCACCACCAATCATCGCTAATCTTTCTTTACTTGACTCACACTCCCTCTCGGCTACCCCTCTCTACTGGAACTGACGATGTGAATAGTGAGGGGAGATGGTGGGAGAAGTCGATTATGATGGGGAGAATGGAGATAGTAGGGAGTTTGTACAAAGCCAAGTTAACCACATTCGAAATTCAAATTCGAATCAATCTCCATATACCACACAATACCACCTTAATTATATATTAAAAGTATTTAATCACACCTTATATATATAATACATATATCACACGCGCACACACGTATATACTATATATATACGACTCACACAAATACACACTACATCCTTTCATATATTTTACATGTGAAACACACCTAAAAATTAACTAAATATAATTGATTAATTTTAAAAACTAACGATCCCTAAAAAAAATGTTGCATTCGTCTCAGCTCATTTTGTTTTGTGTTTCCTTTTATGAACTTTATACTAACTAAAGTGTAAATATAGTTAAAGAATCTATATTATCACCATAACTACACCATTGAAAACTAGTCGATTCATTTTCTAATAATTTTACTGTTGTTACAAAGATATGTGCCACTATAGCTAGAGCTCTGCAACAATGCTTTAAATGGTGACCCTTCGACTCAAAACGTTCATCGCATTTAAAAAGTCATCGCAATCAATTTTTAGGGATTATGGTTTCGATTATGAGCAACAATGATATTTGACTTCGCTTCTACAGTAAGTATATTTGGATGTTATATGCGTAGATTTGTGGAAGTTCAACTCGATCATCACAAACCATTTGAAAACAAAAGTATGTATGGAAATACATTTGTAAACATCAATATCACGTAGTAGGTGTTGGACAAAACCTCTCTTATCTAAATATTCGGTTGATTTGAAACATTTGCGTGAATTCTTCTTCATTACACCAATGTTAATTTTTCTCAACAATTTGTTAATACAAATATTGCCTTGTAGCATAATATGGTGATTCCAATCTGATAAGTTTTTTTTTGGATGTTTATGCTCATGTTAAACTAATTAATGATTTGATAAGTTATTATCAGGATTTTTTTAAAGAGAATTTTTTTAATTTCTGTTGGGAGTAAGACTTAAGTCTAGAAAATTGTTGAGCCCACGATCTTGAAATAAGAATCTAATCTTAAGGACCAATATTTTAAATAGAATCTAAACGGGTAATAGTTGTGAATATAGTAAATTAAAACTTAGGTTACGAATATCTATATAAAATGTCAATGTAACCATTAAAGCTTGTTACTTCAGCCAGCGTCAAGTAGGACCAACATCAAAGCATGCAAAATGAATTAACAACCACACCTTAATAGTTTGCTGCCATTGGAGACCAGTTAACATGTCTAATCGATATAAAATGGTGATCACCCAACCACAAAAAAATATAAAATAAGTTTCTTTTTCCTCCAATCGAATAATTAAAAAGTCATGACAATTATTTGGATTTTATTGGTTAAAAGAATGCAAACGTATTATGCTTTAGGGAAATTATCTCAAACGACGACGTTTCTTTAAAATAAAACAGAAAAAGAATGCAACATGCAACGGTCACTTTCCTTATTTCTATGATTCTATCTCACCAATTGAAAAAAGAAACTTTTTTTTAATCTCTAATCAGACTTAGAAAATGCAAATAAATTACGTCTTGATTCTTCATTTCTATGATAAAGTATTATATGGTATTGATTAATCATTTATAAAATACAATAAAAATAATTATAAAGGAAATATAATCAAACCATATTTCATGGTAAAAAAAACATTACAGTAAACCATAACTATTATATTTGCTTTAACTCCCCTCACAGACGGATGAGGAAATTGACACTCATAATTGAACGAAAAACAATGAATATGTTGATATGAGAAAAAAAAAACACGTACTTTCATAAAAAGCAAGAAAAAAACTCATAAAAATGTAAATAGTAAGAAAATTCTGTGGCAAAAAAACGACGACAAACTAAGACCATAGCAACGGCGACAAGAAGCACGACAGAAGAGCTATGGTGACAAGAGCTACGACTACAACTACAAGAGTTACTAAGTCGGCGACCACTGGAGAAATATAAATAAAGCTAATATTTATGTATATGTGTGTGCACGCGCGCACGCAATGCGCCTCCAGGGGAAGAAGAAAAAGATAAAGAAAGTTGTCACATAAGGGAGACGATGGGGGAAGAGAATCGACAATCAACCAAAATCTTGTGGCAAAAACACAAGAGAGCGATAAGAAGGGAGAGAAAAAAAGACATTAACCCTCAGCATCTGCGAAAAAAGTTGATTAATGAAACCTCGTAATATATTGTATATTATCGATAAACTTGTTATTGAAGTACACCAATGACAATTACAAAATAAGCCTAATAATATCATATATATCTATTTATTATGATAAAAATACAATAAACTTTAACTAATATATATCATCTCTATAACCTTTAAACAATATTAACACTAACAAATATATGACTGAATACAATAGTGAATTTTTTGTACATCCGAAACGTTTAGTTTTAAATTTTTGTAAACCCTTTAAAATTGTGTCATATGATATTATTAAATATTTTTTTTTATAAATTTTCGCAACTAACAATTCTTTTAAGCATATATATATTGACAAAAAAATTATAATTTTGCTTCTCTTTTATCTCTGTCTTTAATAGGTTGTTGTAGTGGAATTGGTCAAGTACCCGTCACGTCATACCTAATCCATGTTGGTGTTTGGCACTTTTGCTATTTCACGTTTTAGAATGCAAGAATTTTCTAAGAGTTAGAAATAGAGATCTCAATTTAAATTATCAATTTAAATTAAACAATTGATATTGTGTATAAAATGATTATTTAAATCTTAAATAATCACATAAACATAATCAATATCACTTTATCTCAATACTCTAATCGCGTATAACACGCTAGTCTAAACGCACAATAAGAATCATTATAAGGTATTTATGAGATCAACTGTAGTTTTATAAATTTTTATCTACTTTTAAGGATCTTAACAAACTTTATCGACCTCATCATCATAGAACTCAGTCTTTACTAAGAAAAACATAAACCCATATATGGATCAAACCAAACTAATGTTAATTATGTTTGGTTCAATTTATGATCCTAGTTTCTCAAGATCCGGTTTTTAATTCAATTTCAAGACGGTATTTTTTTCCAAAGATTAGTTCTTGGTTTGATCCGGTCTTACTTTCATTTTCACACTTGAAATGAAATCACCTAACACTTATACTTTGTTAAGTTAAAATAAACAAACACGAGTTTTTAGATTCTTAGAAATAAAAAACACATATAAATCATGATCAAATCGACATCACAAGTTTCTGTGGACGAAATTAGAGGGGATATGAGGGTTCATTAACCCTTCAACCAGTTAACTTTCATATTTATCTTTTTGAAACGGCAAATCCAAGAACTTCAAACTTAAGTGTTTCAAATGCATTTACCTCAGCTACTATGTTATCAAAGTTTTACGGTATAATTGATAAAATAGTTGAAAGTGAATGTTGTTTTGTTTCATGAAATAGACTAATTGGTGGATAATATGATTATAAAATAATATCTTGAATATGATTAGATATGGCCTTCCAAAAAAATAAAGTAGATTAGATATGAGATGATCCACGTGTGAGACCATCATTTGCTATAATTGGATACCCAGGTGGGTCCCAGTTGAAGAATAATCCTGTATGAAAAGCAACATTATGGTCCAAGTGACTTGTACCATGACATGGCCAAGATTTCAATCAAATTTGGAGGTAGCTGAGCCACATATTTATGTGGTGGAGAGTAACCCCGACCACCATCACATGGTGGTGGCATAGTCAGTCATATTCTACACTATGTCCGACCAAAAAGTCTCTGTTCTAACTCCTAGTTGGCAACCGCATATATGAACAAGACGTCAATAATCTATTGTACAAATTTTAATGCTAAGGGTACCACATCGACATTGTAAAGTGCACGAAGTTACTATGTGTTTCGTACCATGGTTAAAACTTAAATGACTAATATTCGATCATTCTTTGACAAGATCTAGGTTGGTGGTTATATTGTAGAGTAGTTATGTACATATGTGTTTTGGTGGGTGGGTGATGTTCGATAATTATAATAAATGACGTCTTGACATGTTAACAGTGTTTTCAAAGACGGACCATAGCCAACAGACGGCTCGAATGAACCAGCGGTTCGACCAAGTATAATTGTATCAAAGATCAGTTAGCCAATAGAGGGGGAAGGAAAGCATCGACGGTTTTTCACTAGTTTTTTTGCCTGATTCATATAATTCGTATAAAACTGAATGATTCATTTTTGTCCAATGCATTAACTTGTAAGTTGTAACAAAATCCGCTCCACCCACCGTCGAAAATGATTTTCAATATAATGCATGCTAGTTATAAAAATGAGTTTGTTTGATTAGTGGAGAAACAACCTTTGTAGTATGTAAAAAATGATGGCAGACAAGTCATCTCATGGAAAATCAATCTTTTTAAAAGTTAATTAAATAAAAAGTTTATATAGTTTGTTAAAATAACATCTTTAATATCTAACTTTAAGAAGTTGTATTGTATGTTTGAGATCACTAGTTGTGATTACTTAAAGAAAAAAAGGTATCATTTCAAATAGTTTTTCAAAAGTACATAATATATATTCTAGATAAGTTGGATTGGAGGATTTTTTATTTTTTTTTCGTATCAAAATTAGATCAAAGAAGTTATTATGAAATATAAAAAGTATATTAGTTTTTTTTAAACTATTAACCATTAAATAAAAAAACAATTTGATCATCAAGTAATTTTGATAGAATCAGATTATGATTTTTCCGTATCCAATTTTTGGGGTCGGTTGATTACCGATATATAACGTCTATATGAAGGACGATCAGGATTTTAACGCATATATAGCACTGAAAAAAATTCCCATGGAGGGCGCTTGCCTGCCCCTAATGCCTTTAACATAGGTCCGCGTCCAATATATTGGTTTATAAAATGACTAAAAGATAATTTGTAATAAAAAGATCAAATAAAGGTTCATAATGATTAATAGATACTATATGCATTATTACATGCATATGCATATCATTGGAAAAACCAGGAGAAATAAGATAAAAATAAAAGAAAATGTGACTAGTGTTAAATAAATCATTGTTTTTTAATTTTATCGTTTTTATTAAAATGATATATACATTGTTCTCACGGTTCTCAACACTTTATTGATTCAAAAAAGAACACTTTATATGTGAAGATGTAATGAACCCTGCGGAGAAATAATGATCTGCACGCAAGCATACCTTACAGCAGAAGGAACATGGGGAGCAACACTACGCTAGAAGATAAGGACACATGCGCACGCATAAAGGCCTGGTACGAAAAGGCAGAGAATGTCACCACATAGGGAACCTCGTCAGATATCTCAGTGGTCCCGATAGAAAGGACAAAGTTCCCATTAACGATTGACAGTTAGGGAGCAAAAAGGATATTCTTGATAGCGCCCCTCCAACAATCATGCACGAAAGGGATATCATAGTACCCCTCTGTCACTATAAATAGAGGAGAGCACCTCAGGTATGGATAAGCCTTCACACACACCACAAGATATACACTAGTCTCCTCCTTATTTCCGGAATACTTACTCTCACGCCGGAGGGCCGATACAGGGATTATCCCCTCCCTGTAACGCCCTAACGCGCTGTTGCCTTGTGCAGAATCTCATTGAAGTTTAGAAGGACCACATCCATTTGACTACACAACGGAGAACTTGTGATCTATACACCTTGAGAACTCTGCTCCACTGGTGTCTGGATTTACAATATGTATTACGTATATATTTATTCAGGTATATTGTTAAGGGTTTAAATGAATAAAAATAGATACATGATAAAATATAGATTTACATATCCTATGAATATATATAAAATTATTCTAAAATGTATTTTATAAAAAAAGAAAAAAGTTGTTACTTTCTTGTTCATGATTTTACTTCATATTTAGTTAGTTAAGTTGGATATTGGAATGTGGCTAAAAAAGTGACCACGATGTAATATTTTCTTCCTAGTGTCCAACCAAAAGCCATATTAAAAGTGGTTTAAAAAAGGCAATATCTACATCTCTTCTATTACTATCTTCCTTATATAATCCACAACACAGAGATCATCCATCACCTTATCCTCCCAGTTAATCAACTCTCAAGCCATGGCTGCACACACCAAGAATCCCAATAGAGTTTCTCCGGCAATGGAGAGAACCGGGCAGTGGTAACCATCCACAACTCAACTCACAAACCACCCTAAAACACTGTTATAATGTTATTATCAAGGTTTTCAAAATCTCATTGTTGTTTTCTTTGATCTGTTCTTAATTAGGGTTTTCTCTCAAGATATCCCAACTGATATTCTTGTACAAGTTGGAGAAGCAAAGTTCCCTCTTCACAAGGTATGGTTTATCTAAATCAATGGTGGAAATATGAAATCAAATTTGTCAATTAGTGGTTATAAATTAATTAGAATATTGTTAATTTGTTATGGCAGTTCATTTTAGTAGCTAAGAGTAACCACATAAGAAGATTAATACTGGAATCGAAAGAACCTGATATGACGAGGCTAGATCTGTCGAACATCCCTGGAGGAGCTGAGATCTTCGAGAAAGCAGCCAAGTTTTGCTACGGTGTCAATTTCGAAATCACTGTACACAACGTAGCGGCTCTCCGTTGTGCTGCAGAGTATCTCGAAATGACTGATGAGTACTGCGACGGCAACCTCGCCGGCCGGACAGACGACTTCCTTATACAGGTGGCGTTAACGAGCCTCTCCGGCGCCGTCGTCGTCTTAAAATCATGCGAAGATCTGCTTCCTATTGCTGAAGAGATCAACATCGTTCAACGATGTGTTGAATTGGCTAGTGCTAAGGTAACAAATAGAAATTTGTTACAAAATTGTTACGAAATTCTGGTAGATTGTGGACAGAATAACCAAATCGGTATTTCATTTGCAGGCTTGTAACGAAGCGAATTTTCCGAGCCGTTCGCCTTCAAATTGGTGGACGGACGAGCTATCAATCGTCCACATAACCTTCTTCGAAAAAATAATCGCGTCGATGAAATCGCGCGGCGCTAAAGCGCTCACGATTTCCAGCGCTATCATAACCTACACCGAGAGAGCGTTGCCGGACCTCGTCCGCGACCACTCCGGTAACACTATAAAAGGATCGATCTCCATCGATTCGGCATCCAGAGATCAACAACGACATCTCCTAGACTCAATCGTGGCTCTACTCCCCGTCGAAAATCAACGAGCGTCGTTACCGATCAACTTCCTCAGTTGCCTCCTCCGCGCGGCGATCTTCCTCGAAAACGACGACATTTGTAAAAAGCAGCTGGAGAAACGGATATCGGCGATTTTAGAGCATGTCACCGTCGACGATCTGCTTGTATTGTCTTACACTTTTGACGGAGAGAGATTGTTTGATTTGGAGAGTGTGAGGAGGATCATTTCCGGATTCGTGGAGAAAGAAAAGAGTGTGTCGGTGTTCAACGGAGGTGATTTCCGAGAATCCTCATCGACGGCGATGCTTAGGGTTGCAAAGACGGTTGATGCGTACCTCGGTGAAATCGCGACGGTTCCTGAATTGAGTATTTCGAAATTTAACGGAGTTGCTAATTTGGTGCCGAAAAATGCGCGGAAATTAGATGATGATCTGTATCGCGCCATTGATATATATCTCAAGGTAATCATTATAATTTAAAAGGTTTTTCTTTGAATCCTTTAATCAAGTTTTATCAAAATTAGTATATAAAATAATTTGACTGATAAAAACCTATACAAGTATTTGAGTTTTTTACCTTTGAAAATTAATTAGTTTTATTGTGTATGCTAGTTAGTAAATATTAAAATTGTTTTTTTCTAGGCTCATTCGAACTTGGACGAAATCGAGCGAGAGAAAGTTTGCAGCGCGATGGACCCATTAAAACTATCTTACGAAGCAAGGGTACACGCCTCCCAAAACAAAAGATTACCTGTACAGATCGTTCTACACACGCTTTACTTTGATCAGCTCCAAGTAAGAAGTAGTAAAAACGAGAGGAGCACGCCAGATGCATTAAGCATGAGGTCTCAGGTGCAAGCTGACGCGTCATTAGCTAAAGAGAATGAAGCTTTAAGAACTGAATTGCTACAAATGAAGGCGTATATATCCGATATACAAAGCAAGAATCAAGTGGGATCAACGTCTGCACGAATAGTTAACCCGAAGAAACCTACTTTCTTCTCATCGATGTCGAAGAAATTAGGAAGGTTAAATCCGTTTAAACATGGATCAAAGGATACTTCTAATCTTGAAGATGGTGATGAGGTTGATCATACAAAGCCAAGAAGGAGACGTTTCTCCATCTCCTAAACTCAATAGCCTTGCTAAGTTAGTTGGTGTGAGTGTGATTTTTTTTAATATTATTGTTTAATTTATCGTGATTTAATTTGGCTTTTATTTGTTATTTATGTAAGTATACAAGAGACTTGGAAGTGTGTGTTTGTAGAAATCAAAGATTTTATATAATCGTCTTTATTAATTACAAACAAAAGTTTCTTTACAAAAAGGATAACTTGCAATGACATGATCTTCTAATCCTTTGAATATTTGCTACCTCAAGCCATATATCACACAAGCTTAGTGAAAACACTAATATAATGACATCAAATTTAATTCATACTTAATGTACGTATAATAACGAATTGTATAAACTTCTATACATTTAACATAGTCGTGTACTTTTAATCCAAAATCTCATATAATGAAAGAGTGAGACAGGGTTTTCTGTAAATAGTTTCCTCATTTAGAGGTCATGAGTTCGAATATTGACAAGAGGTTCTAACAAGGAGAATTTTGTCATTACCCTCTACATGTCTAGATGTTAGCCGTTCAAAAAAATAAGAGAGTGTGACACAACTACTTAAGAGAATAAGAGTAAGACGTAGTTGTGTGCTTTCGTTTACATAATCTCATAAACTTTTAAAATTTTAATTTCAAAAGACATGCCTACGTTCAAAATTAAAACACAGTCGTATAACTTGTTTGATCAAAATTCTAATATTATGTAAAATAAAATCACAAAGTTGTTTTATGCCACTTCATTACTAATCATTTTTCAAGTATTCATCTATTTTGACTTCCATATATGGTACTTCTTAATTCAAAATCATTACAACAATTCGTCCTAATGGTGGATCTAAAAAATAATTTCAGGGGTAGCATGAACTTTTTTTTACCGTACATTAAAAAAACGACAATAAACACAATAAAACATGTATTTAATAGATCTCTCATCATCAACATTTGAAAGCTTGAAATCGAGTCATTACATCATCTTCTGTTACTTTATCAAATGTCTCTTTCGACCACACAAATAGAACATTATTCAAATACTATTCGCCCATTCGATTGCATAAATCCGTCTTGATATGCTTCAATTTTGAAAAAAAAAACTTTTAACGGTTGCAGTTGCAACCAATAAAACCAATGCTAGCTTCAATATCCGATAAACCAGAGGAAAAGAACGATCTTTTCCAGATTCTAGCATTAACCCTCGATAAAACTAATAAGAACTTTTTTATCATGTGGTTTCATCTTCCAAGTTTCAAGTCAATTGCACATAAATTAACCCTATAATTTTGACAAATTAACACAATAAATCCATAAATCTATAATCTATACACAATAACAAATTTACAATGTGGTTTCATCTTCCAAGTTTCAAGTCAATTGCACGTAAACCTTAGAAATTTGACAAATTAATAAACTAAACCATAAATCCATAATCTAAAGTCTAAACACAATTATAAATTAACAACTAAAAATATAAACTAAATCATAAATTCATAATAAATTGCACATAAACCCTAGAATTTGAAATTTAGAAATTAGAATAATACATTTTCCTAAGAAGTAAGAGATTAGAGACTAGATACCAATTGGAGCACAGAAGCTGCGGCGGACGGCGACAGGAGCTGGGTGGTGGGAAGTGGGAGCGCTGGGTGAGTGGGTGGGGTTGCTCGTGCGCTGTGGAGTGAAATGAAAGTCACAATTTTTTTTATTTTATTAATTGTTAGATGTGTTTTTTTTGGGGTTGGACTTTAGCTTTGTAAATCTTTTAATTAACTTGGCATTTTTAGTTTTAAATCTTTTAATTAATATGGTTTTTTTAGTTTTATAAAATTGGGATATAGAGTAATGATCAATAATTTAGTTTTGGACATTAAAAAAAATTGAGGGGTAACCAAATATATTTTAAGTGGTAACGTAATACATAAAACGTAAAAAAATAAAAATAAAAATGTTCCACTTCGCCAGAGAAGTTGAGGGGTCGCGGCTGCTACACTCTCCATCCCTTATAGATCCGCCCTTAATTCGGCCCATTTGTCAAAAACTTAAGATTGTTAGAAAAATTAGTGAAAAGATGTTTTTCACTTACTTTGAACACAAATATATGTAACTATGATTAATATAATTATTTTTATGGATTTGTGTTCTATCGTGTGAGAGCTTCACAGCGAATCAAACTGTGTAAAAACGGAGCTAAGATGAATGAGATATCGATGCTCGAAATTAAGGGGTTGAAATGAATATTGCTAAACTTGGGTGATTATAGTAGGAAATTGTTGCATATTTTTATTAACGCTAACAAATATTTGTTATAAAAATATGGATGTTTTGTTTTCGACTCATAAATCCTTTTCATAAAACAAAAAGTCAACAATTGTATGTTATTCCAATTCTACCCCTCAAAGCTATTTTCACGCTTAAGACTTTGCTTACTATTCACCATGTTCATATCAACCCTTGATTTTTTTTATCAAAGACCCGTAATCATTCACCTTTGTATAATAAAAACCTTTTATATTTTAATCTTTCTATATATATAAACCCAACAATCAGGTCCGGTTTTATGCATCTAGTTTCGAGTATAGTTTGAAAACTTAGAAACAAACCGATCAAAAATAAATAAAAACAAACCGATGACCGGTCCGGACGATCTCACGTTTTTAAGATTAAAAATAATAAATTAAATATATGAAAGCAAGAAAAATATTAAGAGACGAGACACGATTATATATGAATACCTAAGAGACGAGACACGGTTATTACTTTTTTACATGAATTATTATTATTATTATTTTCATATAACAAATTAAATATTTTTGCATTATTATTACTATTTCTATATATTAATTTTTGAAGTTAAAGTATCCTGTGATATGATAATTAAACGTGCAAATGTGATCTTTAAAAATGGTGGTAAGTAAAAATTGGCAAAAAAAACTAATACTTCAAAACTTTTGTGGTGAACTTATAACTAATGAAAAGAATTGTGGTTAAACTGTGATAAATTGTTGCCCACGACACCGTCGATGTATTTCTTTCCTCCCCTTTCTCCGAGCCCCCACCAATAGTAATTCCACCGCCGACGCCGTCGCCACCACCGCCACAATCAACCATCACTGACGACGCCTATGGCTGCAACTATGGTTCTCGATCCTAAGCCCTCATCTACAACACCACCACCAACCCTCCCCAATCCGTACACCGTGGAATCAACCCTAACCGACACCGAAGACGACCTCTACACTCGCCTCAAATCCCTAAATCGCCAAATTGAGTTCATCGAAATCCAGGAAGAGTACGTAAAAGACGAGCTGAAAAATCTGAAGCGAGAACAGCTTAGATCTCAGGAGGAGGTTAAGCGGATCCAATCAGTGCCGCTTGTAATCGGTCAGTTTATGGAGATGATTGACCAGAATAATGGCATCGTAGGGTCAACTACGGGGTCTAATTACTATGTTAGGATTCTGAGTACGATTAACCGGGAGCTGTTGAAACCCTCGGCGTCTGTGGCTTTGCACCGCCATTCTAATGCTCTTGTTGATGTGTTGCCGCCGGAGGCCGATTCGAGTATCTCGCTGCTTAGTCAATCTGAGAAACCAGACGTCACTTACAACGTGAGTAATATATCTCAAGGAATTTTGACTTATAGATATTGTTATTAGGGTTTCTGTCAACTTTGGTCATATATATCTTAAGTCCTTGTGTTTAATAATCCATACCAACTGATATGCACTTCATGATGGTAAAATTCATATTTATTTGACATTATTACATGATGGAAGGGTTATTTAACATTGAGACATGGTGAATGTAGTGTATAACTGTTTATCAGTAACATGCTGCTTTTAAACCAGAATAGTGAGAATATGTATGCATGTTTTCAAAATATGCTGCTGGAAGTTAATTGTTTCATATAATGATTGACACATTTATTTTAGACCGTGAAAGTTTGCATCTGTGTGGAGCACTTTTAGTGCAGGTTTTCACACCAAAGAATGCGTATATGCAATTATGCATTATTGGCAGTTAGCTTATAATTAAATATTAACCCCTAGAGTGCTATGTTTGAACAGCTTCTATGGTGTTTGGTAGGATAGAAAGCCACGTGCACTACTTTCCGATCACCAAGGTATTAGAATGTGCGATAGCTTATATTTGCACCAACTATCAAGAGTTTTGAGGGAATTGTCTAAGCTCCATGGATATCTGTATATTCTAACAGATTCTCCACTGATTGGTTGTAATTATAAGCTTGCATAACTAAATGCAACTATGTAAGCTTAAAAGTGATGAAAGGACATCCACTACACTTGCTGGCTTGACTGCTATTTCTTTTGGTTGATTAGTATTTATATAAGCAGTCAAGACATAGAACCAGGTGAAACTGGTTGCTGAGAGTAGGAAAGAGAGAAAATTGTTGTGGTTTTAGTGAGTGGATGATTAAAAGCTTCATGTAATGTGGTTTTGATTCTTACTTTGCATTTCCCATCAGGGTATATTCACCTCATTTTGTTCATTTCTGGAGACCAATCTTTTTTTTTTTAATTTTTTTTAACTTACTTTCTGTTGTACCTAGAGGTTCTCTTTCCTATTACAAAGAAGGATGACTTGTAACAGGTTCACGTCTTCTCTTATATACATAGTGATGTTTGAAATTTCTTGTATTAGCTGATTGAATGGGTAGGCATTTCTGATTATTGCGCATAATTGAGGTAAATGTGGATTTAAGGGGAATCCGAAAACATTTTAGAACAAAAGTAAATATTAGAATTATGAACTTGAGAAAGGGTAATGCATGGTTTTACTGTTGCTTCTTGTTTTGTGTATCTAGTTTCATGGGTCGATCTAAAAACTTGAGTTTCAGCTCAACTTCTAGTCTTATGTTTTTTATATCTATATGGTTTCTGCAAAGCTAACAATATTTTCTCTTGCCAATGTAATTAATAGGATATTGGAGGATGTGACATTCAAAAGCAGGAAATACGCGAAGCTGTTGAGTTACCTTTGACTCATCACGAATTGTACAAACAGATTGGTATAGACCCTCCCCGTGGTGTTTTGCTCTATGGTCCACCTGGCACTGGTAAAACCATGCTTGCTAAAGCTGTTGCAAATCATACAACTGCTGCCTTTATTAGGGTGGTTGGCTCAGAATTTGTTCAAAAGTACCTGGGTGAGGTATGCCTTTATTGTCCGTTTTTAAGAATGCATTGATTAGAATTGATCTGTATGTGCTACATGTAGCTTTTATTTGATACACCCACATATGTATATACATACATTATATATATACATGATACATATATATATATATATATATATATATATATATATATATATATATGTGTGTGTGTGTGTGTGTGTGTGTGTGTGTGTGTGTATCATGTATGTATGCATATAATATGCACATCCTCCTGAGGTTAGTCATTATATAAAGATTTAAAACATGATATAATACATATTTACTACATTTACCTATATATTGATCTCATTGGCTCATGCTTTTTACAGGGTCCTAGAATGGTTCGTGATGTTTTTCGTCTTGCCAAAGAAAATGCGCCTGCAATTATATTTATTGATGAGGTAGATGCAATTGCAACCGCCAGGTTTGATGCTCAGACTGGAGCTGATAGAGAAGTGCAGAGAATTCTAATGGAACTGTTAAATCAGGTGAATTAATAGCTCATAAAGCGTTTAATTAGCCATTTATTAATTTTTTTCTTGAAATAACTTATGTCTATTTTTGGATTCTGTTGTATGTCATGCCCTGTTATTATTGAACTTACAAAACCATTGATTTGGGGTTTCTGCAGATGGATGGGTTTGACCAGACAGTTAATGTCAAGGTTATAATGGCAACTAACCGAGCTGATACTTTGGACCCTGCACTTCTTCGGCCCGGTAGGCTTGATCGCAAGATTGAGTTTCCTTTGCCTGATAGGCGACAAAAAAGACTTGTCTTTCAGGTTACTTATTTATTGCTCTTGATCTTTACTTTTAAGTACTTTGTTATAATTGTAAGTTGGCCTCTTTGTGAGGACTGCTGGCAGTTTACTTTCTTTCTTTGCCCAAGGGCACGGTTGACTGTCATCATCTAACATAGCTATAGGTGGCAAAAATGGACACTTGAGTGAGTTGGGCAACATGTCAAAATGCGCGGGTTGGGTAACAGGTCAAAACGGGTAACTTCTAGCACAAGTGAAGACTAGTCAATTCATAAACCATCTTTTATCCGATTTTTGAATTTTATAGATAATTAACAGGTTAAATATGATTACAGGACTATATTATTACAGTAATAATAATTATCCAACTTTATTTAATTACATATGACCAATTTTTCTTATTTTATTCTCTATTTTCCATGCTGTTCTATTTTGTTGGAGATGGAGGAATAACTGTCAGGGTCCTGCAGGATTGAGTTCTTGATTCCTTACCAGTTGCATAGTTATGAGATCTTGAATGATTTATGGTGTTGGTTGTGACTTATTCTAATATCGCTTCTACTATACAGGTTTGCACTGCTAAAATGAATTTAAGTGATGAAGTTGACTTGGAAGATTACGTCTCTCGGCCCGACAAGATTAGTGCTGCTGAAGTAAGTTGCTTTCCTGTAGTTTAAACTTCATTTGAATGGGTTGGGTAAGGGATCAAATGGGCCTGTCTACTACAGAATGTCTTTAGTAGATATCCAAACATGTTACGTACCTGGTCAGGTGGGTTGGACCATTAACATTTTTTTCTTTCTGTTTTTAATATTTTAAATATAGGCCCTGTGTTAATAACGATTACAAAAATTATTATTACAAATAATAATCAGAGTTTAAATAAAATGATTTAGAGGGTCAAGGGTGTTTGCGTTAAAAATGAAATTTCAGTCCACACGTTTCTCATCTAGCTGGTTTTTTATGATTCAACACGTTTGAGATAAAACACAACCAAATCAGCTCATTTTTAAGTAAACGCATTGAAATTATTGTCAACTCGAATGGTTGTTGCATTCAGATTGCAGCCATTTGTCAAGAAGCAGGGATGCACGCTGTGCGCAAGAACCGTTATGTTATTCTTCCCAAGGACTTTGAGAAGGGCTACAGAACCAATGTAAAGAAACCCGACACTGATTTTGATTTCTACAAGTAAAATCCAATGGTTAGAAGTGGTTAAAAGCCCGTATGTTGTTTACTTAAAGACCTGTTGATCTTATCGTGACTATGGATGTTCATGTAATCTTTGCTTGTGTTAGACCAACAATTGTTGAATATAACAATATTATGAAGTTGCTTCTTTTAAGTGAACCTATTATCAAATGCCATACGGAAAGAAAATCAACAATGCATGTGTTGGAAATGTTCAATGTTGATTTAACAAGTAACATCCATGGAACAACAAATGTTGAATGGAAAATGTCATATCACTGTGAAATGTAACATCCATCGTTCCTGTGAGGTCTTTTTGAGTCGGGGGTCTTTCTATGAGCCGCGTCTTTATCCCTTGAGATAGAGGTAAAGTTTTTTTGTCCTTTCATCATCAAGGTCTCACCAGACGGCCAGACTTACTTTGTGTGAGATTTTACTACTTCTGTTTGTTTAACGTAACATCCATCGTCGATGAAGAATGCATATCCAAAAGTTCAATATGTAACAATCATTTTATATGATAACAATTTTGAACTACTCATGTCACCACAAAATGTTCAATAAGCCGCACGCATGTTCCCAAATACTAAAATGAAAATATATAAACAAGTTTCCATAAAGATTAAAACTATAAGAAAAAAATGAAGTACTAAGTTAACAATATACTAAAATGAAAATACATAAAAGTTTCCATAAAGCTTAAAATTAAATTTTAAAAAAATAAATAAATGCTAAGTTAACAATATAATAGAATGAAAATATATAGAAGTTTCCATAAAGGTTAAAATTGTATAAAAAACGAAACACTAAATTAACAAATACTAGAATGAAATATATAAAAGTTTCCGCAAATTTTTTTTTTTAAATACTAAGTTAACAATCGGGGCTGATGGTTTAGTGGTCTTTGTAATGTCTTTTTCTTTTTAATTGTTGGTTTGGTACTCTGGTTAATATATTTGTGGCCAATTTTTGTTGCATCAAAGTACTTTATGGACAATGGTAGTTTTTTGAACATTGGTTGTACTGTTGTAGTATGGAATATGGATGTTTATGGTTACAGGGGAGGATTCTAGAGAAAACTACATAGTTAGGCGAAAACCGAGAAAACCACTAAAAAAACCAATTTTAACCAATAATATAATAATATTTATTTTTTAATTTATTTTATTTTTATTTTTTTATAAGATTATCAATGTAATATTACACATTTTTACCAAAAATACATTTAAATCTTGGCTTACGTATACGTAACCCATAGTGTTACCTATACGTAAACAAAAACAAAAAAATTACGGTTACGTATACGTAACCTATAATGTTACATATTATTTTAATGGTTTTCTTAGTTTTCGCCTAACTTTGTGGTTTTCTCTTGATCCTTCCCCTGTGGTTATAAACACTAAACAAATGATCTTTTATGGTAATTGATGTTTTGTATTAACACTTGCTTTTAAACGATTTAAGACTAATACAAAAATGTGTTGTAAAACATTTCATTAACATAAATGTAGTACAAAATAGCTCATATAGCATTTCATTATACTAAACCCTTAACAACATTCAAGTTCAACAGGTGAAAAAATAGATGAAAAACCACAACCAACTAGCAACATAACACAAACTTCATTCTTTTTATTTTGCTTTACAGTAGTTTTTGTTAAATCTTCATGACAATTGATGGACCCACAACCAACTTGCAACATAAAAGACCATGTATGATTTCCATAGATCTTGTGCACATGGGAGGATGCACCCATCCAACAAGCCACAGTTTGCCCCCTGTCAACGTGGAAGTAATGAATTAGGTTTTAAAAACCGAAATCAAAATTTAAAACTTACAGTTCTAGGGCATCACTAAAACCGTTAACCAGGGTTTGATGAAGTCAATGAGGTTTAGATTGATGTGGGAGAACCACACGAACATACAACCATCTTTGATTGTTCTTCGTTGTATAAACGTCAAATTTGGAGGAAGAAGCGATGAACTGACAGGTTTGTTGAGAGAGAAGACACGAATAATCCTGAACGTGAGTTTAAGGGAAAAACACAAAAATAACTCTGCACGAAGGTTAACGGCCAAATTGAACGAAGTTAATGCTAAAGACTAAAGTAACAAGAAATGGAAATAAATGAAAATATCAATGTGTTACTGAAAGAAAAAAAAACCTTCAACTTTATTAAAAGAGCTTAAAAAAATCTGGCAAAATTGGGCCGAATGGTGGAAAAGAGAAAAAGTCATCGGCGTTCCGTAGTCCAGCTTATGGCGTTTATGTCACGCCAACTCTTTGGGCCCCACATTCAAAATAACTCAGAAAATTCTAGAAGCCCAACCCTCTATAAAATCCAATGTCAGTAAAATCAATCAAAACCCTAGTTTCATTCCCCCAATTTCATTTCCATTGGCTCTCGATCTGCTCCTCGTTTTCGATCTCTCAATTCAACAATTATGCTTTGATTTGCTTCCATCAGGTACTCTCTTTAACAATTCTACATCCCCGCTGTATATTATTACTTAATTTGCGTATTTGTATGTATAGAGGATGAATATTTCGTTATTGTTTCTGTATATTTCAAGGAAGTGTAGATCTATAATTGTTGACTGAGTATTTTGATTAACGTTGTAGTTGACTGACTTTTTTGTTATTTGATGGGAATTAGGGTTTGTTTTGACGGTATCTGATTTGTTGTTGTCCTCCCGCGACCAGATTTTTCGTTCACGTGATAGGACAGCTCCGGAATCGTAAGGTGTGGTGATGGCGTCAAAACGTATATTGAAGGAACTCAAGGATTTGCAGAAGGATCCTCCTACTTCATGCAGCGCTGGTAAAAACAATTGTTTTGCCCTAAAATTTTATCTATGCGGTGGAATTCTGCTATGGTTTGTTTTACTTTTGTGGAACCCTAGTTTTATGGTGATTGAATGGTGGCTTAGATAAGTAATTAACTGTTAACTAACTGGCTGTTTCAATAGAAAAGTAACTAGTTCATTAGGATTTTTGGTTTGCTGAATGTGCTAATGATGCCCAGTATGGAAAACTATGATGTGTTGTATGTTGAAGCTAAGGAAGAGAACTATATGAATCTTCTCTTTACTGCAGGAGTAGGTGATTCTGGCTTTTGTTATGTTTGATTTGGATTCTTTGACTTAGGAATGATTGATGAATTGAAAATGATGTTTATGATTTTTTATTTTGATTCTCTTGGGTATCAGGGTAGGTGGTGTTCGTTGAACTGAATGTTTTGCTTCTGCTACCGTATTTTGACCAATTTAATGTTCTTAATCTGAATATGTGGAAGTATTCTCCACCTTTTGGTGAATACATCCTGTTTTGTATGTGATCAAATGTGTAATCACTCATTTTTTAACCAAGTCAAATAAAGTTATAATGATAAAGATAATTTATTTTGACTCCCTGTCTAAATATGATGCTTACTAGATGGTTGGTAGGTGTTATAAATTGAATTCTTTTGAGTGCACCTTGGAAAGGATATGGTGGCAGGCTATCCGCTTTGCATTATTACAGTTTAGTGTGCTACCTTCTTTTGACTAATTCAGCGCGTGCATCCAAGTTTTAGTTACAATCTTGTTTCTTACTGGTTGAGAGTCCAAGCCCTCAATTCTTATTTGATGAGGGACCAGTCTTTATCTGCAGTGATTGAAGTTGATTGTTTGTAGTTATGTTACGTTGCTGACGAGCTGTATGTTTTAAATTACAGGTCCGGTTGCTGAGGACATGTTTCATTGGCAAGCAACAATCATGGGACCTTCTGATAGCCCATACTCTGGTGGGGTGTTTCTAGTTAACATTCATTTCCCCCCTGATTACCCATTCAAGCCACCGAAGGTAATTTTGCAGCCTGTACAATTACCATCTTTTAATTAATAGACTCATTGGCAACCACTCTGTTAACTTGGAAGACGATAAATTTGGTGTGATTGTGTTTATTTATGTGAATACTCAGGTTGCATTTAGGACTAAGGTGTTTCATCCAAACATCAACAGCAATGGTAGCATATGTTTAGATATCCTTAAGGAACAATGGAGTCCAGCACTAACAATCTCCAAGGTCTGATCTACCATCCATTTTTATTACTAGTTTTGTTGTAAACCTCAAATTCTTTGTTTTGAAAGTGTGTGTTTTGTTTGGCAGGTGTTGCTTTCCATCTGCTCCCTGTTGACAGACCCAAACCCTGACGATCCTTTGGTCCCAGAAATTGCTCACATGTATAAAACTGACAAGTCCAAATACGAAGCCACTGCTCGTAGCTGGACACAGAAGTACGCCATGGGCTAATTGCGCGAGTCTCGTTTGGATTGATGGTCGGAAGAATAAAAAATGTTAGTTTTTCAATTTTTATTCTTGGAATGTTAATGAAATGGTGTTAAGATTGTCTCGGTTTGTGTAATATTGAAATGATTTCAATCAAAGACTCATGTTTAGAAAGAATTCCTCTTTCTTTTTTGCTATTATCTACCTAATTAAGTATTTCATCCTCATTATACTTTTAAAGAGGCTTTTCATTTAAAAATTTTTAACCTTATTGTCATATAATTATATATTTTTAAATATGACTTGTAAGTTTCGTCATAATAAAATGAGTTTAGTGAAGATTAAAATTCGGAATTTCTTTATTTACAAGAGTAAAAGAAGCAAGATCGATTTGTAACGTGATATGTGCCTAAGATCTATAAAGAAGCAAGTTTAACTTGATGGGTAGGGTCCATCAACACCAAACCCGGTTCCACGAGTACCTGGTCTAGCAGGTACCTAGTTCCGACCTGGAATCGGTTCCGGCCCATTACCTGATTTGTGCACCTCTATGATCAAGTTGTGATGAATATTGGCCTGTTTTGATTGTGGATAAATGAACAAATTTAACAATCATGTTTTATTAGGTGTGTGAAATGTAGTATTAGAATGAGTGATATCTTAAGAAATCTCGATCCAAATAACCGGAAACAATATTGTAAGCTTCTGAGGGTGGGCATTGGTGTAATTGGTAAAGTTGTTGCTTTGTGGCCTTAACGTCACGAGTTCAAGCTGTGCTACCAAAGTGTAGGATAATGTTGGCTACATTAGATCGCGAAGCGATCCTGCATCTCCTCAAAACCTGTCCAAACTTCAAATACTGGAGCTAAGTCAGGCACCAAGTATACACCCTTTAAGCTCTTGTTGAATAAGTATTGATCAGTATAAGGTGTTACATGATTATTTTGCAAAACGAAAATAAACTCTCATAATGCAAGGACCACTTAAGATTATATTAAGCTTAAACAATTCATAATTGTCCACTTTTTTCAACAAAGGTGATCTCTTCCCCTACTTTTTGGACTCGATATACATGCCTTCCCTGCAGTTTCATTGGAAATGTACAACTTTTTTGGAAAAAAATAGTTAATAAAAACAAAAGCCAACACATCAACATGATTGTGCCATGTATGTGTTTCCCTTGAAGTTTCCCAGAAGGTTCAATTCTCCCAACAATCAAGTACCACAAGGTGTTTGTCATTTGCTTAATGTGACTTATCTTCCACATCTCATGACAATTCAACTTTACAACCTCTTGCTTCACACATTTATGTGTTTATTTGAAACAATTTATAGCCGATTACGATTTATTTGTTACTGTTGTAACGAAAAGTAATAACATGTGATACTGAATCTACTGACAAAATTATAAAAATATACTAAAAACATTTCAAAAATTTGAATGTATGAACATACTTTGAAACAAATATAATATCAAAACCTCCTAGTCAAATTAAGTGCACCGTTGACGAAGCAAACAAATCATTCTAGGCTTTCCATCATAATCAAATAATTGTAGTGTCAATTCCTGGTTTTCATGGATCTTGCAATAATCATTTCTAATCGGTCTTAGATACAAAAATAAAAGTCAAAATTTGTTAGGTCCAATCCACTATTCTATTTTGAATTATCTTTGTCAAAATTTGTTAGGTCCAATCCACTAGCTTAACACACGGGATGAAAAATATCATACATAAAATTCTAAAATCTTTATATAAATTTTTACATATGTAAAAATGTATTACATATATTAAGGATAAAAAACAAAATTTAAAATATGTAAAAATTAATATATAATTGGGTTTTGAAAATACGTTAATTACTATTTAATATAATTAGATTTTCATTACTACTTGATTGAAAATAAAAATTAAATAATTAGATTTCAAAGTTTTTTTATGATAAAAGATCATTTAAATAAATGTATTTTATTAGTATAATTAGTATTATTTGTTAAATATATTGTTATTATTAAAAGATGAAAAAGTTTTTAATAGAAGAGAGGCGGAAAAAAAATATGAGGGTGAATATGGAGGCGACATGTGGCAAGAAAAACCTTTATTTATTAGATTAACGGATTTTAATAATCGCACTTTTTATCAATTAGCCAATAATAATCTCGTCTGAGAATATTTTTTACTACCGGTCACTACTTTCAAACTATTTTTTTACATTGGACCCCCCGTTAAAAAAACTTAACGCCGTTGAAGTTTATATGACGTGGACATCTGCAAACTACCGGAAAGTCGAGCCAAGCTAGTAGTGGTCTCGTGGTGGCTTTTGAAATTGACTCTGGTGGTGTTTAACTAGTCTGGTGGGTCCTGAAAGTCCAAACAGAAACAACGGTGGTGTTTAACGAGACCAGTTAAACATCACCAAAGCCAATTTCAAAAGCCAACACGAGACCACTGCTAGCTTGGCTCGACTTTCCGGTAGTTTGCAGATGTCCACGTCATATAAATTCTAACGGCGTTAAGTTTTTTTAACGGGGGGTCCAATGTAAAAAATTGTTTGAAAGTAGGGACCGGTGGTAAGAATATTCTCAGTTAAGATTATTATTGGTCAATTGATAAAATGTGAGATTATTAAAGTCCAATAATTCTTATTTATTAGATAGTATAGATATTGTTAAAAGTTATCCTCAATAGTATGAGCGGATGGTAATAAAACATACTTGAGATCCAACTTCAAATTCGTAAAATGCAAACTGATTAATAACAAAATAACACATTTAAATCAATAAATAACAATATAAAATAAAAAGTAGTTGTCATTGCAATATGGCCATATTACAAAAACTCAAAATCGAAAATTATCTTTTGTGCCTGAAAATACGCAATAAGAAACAAACAAACACAGTAAAAATCCATCAAGGTATCTTTTATATATTACCTACCGGGTTAATAGATATCCCCGTTTATTATCTTATATGATTGAAAATACTCTATAAGAAACATACATAGTAAAAATCTCACTCAAATAATAGAGTTTGAAAATGATGTCAATTTACAAACCTTACTTTTATAACATGGGTTAGAGAGGTTGTACAAAAAGAGACCCTTGACTCAAAAAACATACAAATCTTGTATGCAATAGACAATAAATATCCGGTATCAAAACATATATAAAAACAACACATAGAAATAGAAGTTCTTATCATAAGCAATAAGAAAAAACAGCAGACATAATAGTCCCTTAATCTAAAAGCATGAGACATACAAAAAATACATGTATCAAAAATCTATTATTTTAATAATGTAACTTCATTTATATCAATTCTATAATTTTAATAACTTAAATTTCTAACAACTTTGACATACTTGTTTTACATTCTTTAAAATTATATGATTATATTAATACTTTTAACTTAAATTAGCCTAACTTTTGTATCCTTACATTATTTTATAGACAACCAAAGTGCAAAGAAAACCCCAGTTGCTGATATTTTCATAAAGTAACCAATAGAACAAGGGCCAAAATTGTAATATACCATTTCTCTTTCTTTAATGCCTGGATCCCACTGCGTGTTTTCTACATTTATACTGTACTCTTCCCTCCTTTATATATACACACACACACTCCCCACACTTCCTCTTCGTTTCAACTACCCCCTCCCCCTTTTCTCCTCCCCTCTGGATCACACCAGAAACAGAAGGAAGAAAAGAGAGGGAAACCTTCCCGCCAAAAAACACCTCCTTCTTACTTTATGATATGGAGGTACAAAATACTGTGGCCGTACGACCGCCGGTGAAGTTTTCAGAGCATGTGGTTACAACGAACAAGTTCCTTCACCTAGAGCCACCTGGAAAACCGACGACGACGTCGTTTGGACGGAAAGTTGTTAGGATCATTTTAACAGATCCGTACGCTACTGATTCGTCTTCCGACGATGAAGGAGTGACGAAGAGAGTTAAGAAACACGTGTTTGAAATCAACGTTGATTCGCCGTCGACGAGATTTGCTAAGCGGAATCAAAACCGGCGGCACGTGAGGTGCACGGGACCGATGGTGAAGAAGTACAGAGGTGTGCGCCAGCGTCCGTGGGGGCGTTGGGCGGCGGAAATCCGTGATCCTGCTCGGAGGAAGCGTGTTTGGTTAGGGACGTTTGATACGCCGGAGGAAGCGGCGACGGTGTACGACAACGCTGCTGTTATGTTAAAAGGTCATAACGCCGTTACGAATTTTCCTGTAGCTCCGTTAACGGAAACTGTTGTCGTTGACGGTAAAAAACCGGCATTAATCACAACGATCACTGACGGTGACGTTGAAGGTGAAGTTCAGGTAAACGACGGCGTTTTGTCGCCGACTTCTGTCCTTCCTTTTGACGACGAGTTACTGCCGTTTGACGGATTTGCGAACGGTGACGTGGACGCTTTTGGGTTCAATATCGACGTGCCGATTTATCATCCAGATTTTGCGGCCCCGGCGAACTACTACGCCGAGGAGTTTTGCGATTTTGACTTTGAAGATTTCCTCGTTGACGTTCTTTGAAGCTATATTGTATAATTGTATTATAGTTGGTATAACGGTATATTGTATTATAGTGAGGGAGAGTGTAGCTGATTCCAGCTCAGCAAATTTTGTGTATTGTGTTATTTATGATATTTAGAATATTATTAGTAATAAACTATTAATTAAGTTATATATTCAATAATGCTATGTTTCCTTTTTTCCCTTCTTTCCGATTATTTTATGACCCCTAGGTTTTATATAAATATTAAAAAAGAGCGTTGACCCGATACTTATTTAGTAAAACATGTTCACAAGTTTATTTATCAGGATTGGTTTTGATATTCAAAAAGTGTTTGCAACACATCTTATTGTTTGTTTATCTGTTACTTTATTGTAATCATCCTTGTTACATTTGGATATTATAATAGACATATATAACGTGATGCTTATTCACTTTAGAAATTCATATTCATACATCTATCAAATTTTTTAAAACAGTAATATTATTATTTTTTAATGAATAATGGAGTATAGATAATTTCAAAACATTTTATCACCTCCCATTAAGGGAGGAAAAGTTTGACTTTTTATTGTAAACTAATTATTATTGTTGAAATGGGATTTCAATATGATTCATACTCATACAACAATAGTATAGCACAACAACTACTGATATTATGATTATACGATATAAAATATAACTCAAATATTATATTTTAGTACTTTTTTTTATAAATATGTTGACTTTGAAAAGACAAGTTGACTAGTTGTAGTGTTGTGGAAGAATATAGGATGAAGTGGGGTCCATTGGAGATTATATGTACCATGGATTTTGATTGCTTGGAAGTGAAGCCTAGAATCTTTGTAAAGGGAAAAGATAAATTAGTCCATTAAATTTGGTGGTTTTTGTAGGGCTTCACTTGGAATGGGTATCTTTGTGCCACCGGTGTTTGGCTCATGGACCATCATGATTGGGATTAGCCACGAATCCTGTATTTTATAAAAGATCAAATCAAAAGATCATAAAAAATACTTATGTTTAAATTATACCTAGTATTGGGCAGATGCAACGATAGAAAAAGCATGTGGATTGTGATTATGTATTTTGTGTATAACAATCTATACTCTACGGTAAATAAAGGCTTTTGTGTTCATAATTTTTTTTTAAATGAACATTTCTTTCATTCTTTTTATAAAATATTTTTAAAAAAATAAGTATATAACGTTTCTAGAGTTTATATTAAAAAACTATGTAATATGTCATAAATATGTAATATGTAAATTTTTATTACAAAGTATATAACATTACATTTATTTAACCCTTGTATTACACCGGGTTTTTAACCTAGTAAAATTAATATATATATATATATATATATATATATATATATATATATATATATATATATATATATATAGTTTAGTGATGGATCCAAGAATGTTTATTAGTGGGTCGAAAAAATGGGTAAGGTGCAAACGATTCGGGTCAAAATGGGTCACTTAAAAACAATTCATGCGTATTTAATTAACGCTATTTTAGAACTGTACATAAATAAAATTAATTTGGTTGTATCTTTCGATCAAACTCAAACATGCATAAATAATGAATATGTAAATTTTATTGATGAAACTTAATACAAATCCAACCTCCGTAACTAAAGAAAATCATCTAATATTAATTAAACTTCTACGATAAACAATAGATAACTGATTAATCACACTAACAAATAAAAAAAATAAGAACACAAAAAAAACTAGTAAAAAAAAAAAAGAAAACAAAAACCACTTATAAATCAATTGGCTAATCCAACAACAAGCCACATTATTTACCTACTCGATTTAATTAGTTATGGTTCATACCTAATACGGAATGTTTAAGTATAGAGTTGTTTAAAATTTGAAACTATAAGGTATAATGTATAACTTTACTTAAATCAAAAGGGTTAATATAAAATACATATTTGAATTACACACGTACATCATCTTCAACAAATTCCCACAAAAACATGCATTTGCATGGTTGAACTTCCATCTCCCTCCCTCCTTCCTAGCCATTTTTTGATATAAGTAGCCATGAACTCTTAAAAAAAAGTTGAAAATGATCAAATATCACATAAAGAAGACAAAATACAATGAATATGAGTTGGAATATCAATTGGATGGCTATCAATCAGCCTTCGATGAAGTCGGTTATAATTGTAGTCTTACGTCTTAGGTGTGGGTGAGTTAATCAATTCCGATCACATATGCTCAAAAGCTAGCCAGCCATCATACGAAAAGCTTGCCTTGTAGTGTTTATCGTTATTTTCAAACATGTGCCATCTGCATAGTAAATGGACAGCGTCTGGGAATATTTGTAATGCATTCATAAGCGAATGTCTTTGTGAGTATGACACGTGACTTTGTTAATTATTCAATGTATATTTTAGCATTTGTAATACTCACTAAACGCTTGAGCAATACAAAACGTCTTGTCGGTAGAGGTCACAAATTTTTTTTAGTACAAATGACATGTTGTTCGTCTTCGTTTTGTACATCGCTCTATTAGCAACACATCCTAGAATGCACGCCATATGTCGTGCGATATCTTATTGATGAAGAAAATCTCTTCCATGACATTAGTTGATTTATTTTCCCGAGTTTTACAATTATAAGTGGTAGGTTGAAAAAAACTTGCATTGGAGTTTCATTGATTCTGTTTTCTTTACGTATCTTTCGGCGCACATTATGTACGGTTCTTAGGCTGGATACGTTGTCAGGTTTATGTTCCTTCAGCGTTAACAATATAACACATGGATCCATGTTTTCATTTGTTAACTACTCTATTTAAGAGGCTTCCTTCTCAATCACTCTACAGATGTTGTCCATGTTCATTTTTATGTTCATCATTTTTCATATGTAACTTCCAAGTTCCAACCACTAAACTTTCTCTCGTATTTCCCTATTAGTTGAAAATCGCAACCTTTTTTTGTGCCAGAACATATAACTTTGGGTGATCCCATGTATTTGTCACCACGATCACATCTAAGCCATATAATGACGACCTGGTGGTCGATTGTGTTTTTCTTCATTCGTTGGGTCACGATGGCACAACCATTCTCTAATCCTCTAGCAACATCACAAGACACGAACATCTGAAACAGCAGTATGGTTAGCACCTATATATTGCTAACAAAAATCAAGTTAAAAAATGTTATACTTTATCAGTTTCATACAACCTCATCTACTTAGGAGATTTACCCCTCCTCTCGTTGTTAGGAGATTCATCAACGAATATAGTTATTTTCCCATAACGACATAACTCACATATTTTCAAACAATTCGGACGCGTGTCGAGGAATATTACGCTGTGTCAAATAATTCACACGCGTATCGAGAAATCTTACGTCGTGTCAAATAATTCGCACGCATAACAAGGAATCATACGTAAATTTTTATCATCTTGAAAACCTATACGATTCAGAACATATTGACAGATGTGATGTTTAGCAGCTTTGTTGCTTTACCCTAAAGCAATAAAACTCGTATACGACCTATACGAGTCGTATAAATAGTATCCGAAGAACCGTTTGTCGTTCTCCCATAACGTGGTGCATCTTTGTCAGGGAACCCTAACCCTATATGACATGTATACACCCTATACGAGTCGTGTTGTCGGTGTCCCAACAACCTTTTTCAGCGTATTATTAGTAGGTCCTTAAATAAATAAGTATGACTAATCGACAAGACTTATAAAGTAAGGTTCAATGCAACATTTTATGTCTTCGTCTCTGAAACACACACTCGTTCTTTATCTTTTTTATTAAACCATTTTAAAATTATTCACTTTTTTATTTTCTTTTAAACATATTTTTATTTTTAATCTTATGTCCAAGTTAAACACATCATAAGAAAGGTTAAAGTTTTCTTTTGTTTAAAATAAGTTCACGATAATAAGTGTCCGTTTCTTAAAATATCGAGTTGAAATTTGCTTTTTATTTTTTAATAAATGTTAATGTTTGAGTATATATCAAATATTCAAATGAATATAGGATTTTTAATCTAAAATACTTATGTACTTTCAGTTTATTTTTTTTAAATACATGAGCTTAATCTTTGTGCTACATAATCTTAAAAGATGATTTTATGTCTTATTTAAATTATTAAGCTCACATGAAGCATAGTGAGGAGTTGACAATTGATGTGGCGTTTCATGACATTTTCATATTATTTGGTGTTTTTGTCCTTTTTTTGTTATTTAGAGATGATGAAATGACAATATCAGTTATCTTACATTTTTTTATAACAGGAATAATTTATAATAAAAATAGTAACTAATCAAAGACATACTCAAAAACACGTATTTCTGCATAAAATTTAAAAACACGACCGTCTCCTTCAGCCTAAAACACATATCGTCTTATGTTATCTTTTACGAAAATTGTCAAGTCACACACCTCGTATAGCTTTTTAGGTGACCCACCCTAGGGCCTCATCATATCGGTCTAATGACCAGCACAGACACTCAATTATCCTATTTATAACAGAGCTATAGTAGGATCTGGAAAGGCTTAACAAGCAATGCAAAAGATGCCGAATAAATGAACCACAAGGCGATGATTTGATCCTAGAATCTTGTCTTTAATCCTTATACCACTATGACATACTATTTTGATTTTGTTACTCCTATTAAATAGACAAAAAAAAATTACAAATAATCATGAAAATACCATGTCACGTGCCAGAAAGGTAATAGTTTAATATGTATAATATGAAATAGAATAAAAACATGAGTATTATGTAAACATGGTGCTAGCTCAGTTGATAAAGGTATATATTTCTTAAATGAAGGTCTCATGTTTAAACCTATGTAATATAGTAGTTTTGAAATATTGGTGTAAAGTAGAGTAGAAATAACACTTGTTAAAAAAATGTAAAGAAACACAATAAATATATAACTAATTAATCCATATATTGAATTAAAAAAATATAAAATTAAGACTATTTGAGGCGGCCAAGAGGCATTGTCAAATTGAAAAACAAAAGGTCTAACGACTAAACATAGCAAAAGTAAAAGGGCCATAAAAGAAAATATTTAGTGTTTTTAATTTTTGTTTTATGCTTTGTAAAAGTGTGGGTCCCACTGGTTGGTTGGTTACCTACCAGATATGAAAGTAACCGTTGCCTAACTGTGGTTATCAATATCAATAGCCACCACCCACTATTCCACACTTGGTGGACTCTTCTCAATCACAAATATGAAGAAATTGCTTCTTATGAACAAACAAAGTCACGTGATTTGTCACATGTTGTTGATCAAACAACTCAAACAATTTATATTATTATTAGTGAATAAAAAGTGTTATTCGATGATGAACAAGGGTTCAAGTGATCCAAGGCTAATTGTGAGCGTGACCATTACACCTGTAACCAAATTGGTGCACCATCGACACAAGCCAACCATCCTTGGGATCCAACCTATGCAAGCCATGGCACGAATGGTGGTATATAATAGCCGTTTAGGCATCTACCGCGATGATAGGGTGGGTAAAATAGTTGTAAAGGCATCCTATTCTCTAGCAAGTCTCGTGTCATAGATATGGCATGTGTATAAGAACCTTTTTTTGTTGATATATATTATAAATGTTTTTAACATTTTAAAAGGTCGTACTTTTAATTAGTTAGTTGATATATATAGTGTCGGATCACATACCTGTTTGCACGAGTAACCCATTATGAACAATTTATGATTGATTTAGAACTTTGTACTTAATATATGTTAGATGGGTCGTCACAAACTCTTTTAGTGAACACGTTGCACATGCGCAATACTTTTGTAGTCCTTTCTTAAATATAAAGCTAGCATATATAAAAATATGGTTCAAAGTATTGAATCGTGTGTGTATTAGTGGGTAGTAACATGAACATCAACCGAAGGCATCACATGCAAGTGACATTCAAGCACACATGCTTTCTATCGAACGTGTTTCATTGGTGGTCCAACATGAATACATTATATGTTATTGTTAAATTTGATCATCTGGCGCACACACACATATAGATTGGGCGTTATCCTAAAGAAGATAAAAGAAAACAAATGTACAATTTGTCTAACTTTTATGATAAAACATTGCGTGCAACAACGTTATAAAAGTGATGCATCGGTTTCTTTTCATCATTTCTACGATAAGATCCTTCGTGTGTAGTTTATTAAGACTAATTAAATGCATGCAATAATAACTATAGACATGGATCTAAGGAATATGCAATAGAAAATACATGATAAAACAATTTCGGGTACGAAATATTTTATGCATTTTGTACTGTTTCTATTTGTTTACAAATATAGCTACTTCTGAACCTGCTTTGTGTGCAATTGCAATGCAAATATGCGGGTTATTTTGGTTATGAATTGCAATTTACTAATGAAAATGGTGGTTACAAAAACTCTTTAGGTACAAACCACCTGATTACTATAAATTTGGTTGTGGCATTGACATAAAAAACCTTCGTATCTAAATTTTTTTATTGCAACTATTGTTATTCAACCCGTGTAATACACGGGTCTATAACCTAGTAACTAAATAAAGCACAAATTATTGTACTCACTATTAACCATGAGCACCTAAACCCATGTCATACTTCACCCTTACAAATCAGAATATTCAAGGAATAATTAATAGCTGCTTGCATGTTTGGTGTAACTAACCACATGTTAATTTTAGAAACTAGGTAACTAATACATGTCTCTAAGGATAATGTCCATACATGGTGAGTTGGAATCTCACATCAAATAGTAGCCTTGTGTGTTGAAACCCACATACGTTGTTTGTGGAACCATCACTCGATCACATGTAATGGATTCATGGAATAATGTAAACATGGCAACATGCAACAACAACTAAGTTACCAAGTCATGTCAAGGACCCACACGCGACAAGAAGTCCAAAATAACAAATAACTTATTGTCATTCTTAACTTACCGTGTTTGCAGTAGCAGAGCTAGTAATTTTTCCAGTGAGCCCGCTAAGTTTTGATATTATGATGTCTATCAACTTAATTTATAATATTTTGGGTCGTTAACGAACTCTAATTCTCAATCTTTTACACTCAATAAGTTTACAGAAACTCTCTTTCTCAATCCATTTGGATAGGTCAAATAATAGTAATTTATTTGGTTCACTAAGTTTACACAAACTCTATTACCAGTCCATGATAGTAAAATACATGGTTCAAATAATGTGGTTTAATGCCATCAGGCCTTTGGTAGGCCTGATGGTCAGGGGGTTTTGTCATAAGGCTTTCCTCCTGTGGAGGTATCGGGTTCAATCCTCACAAGGTGCACTTCATAATTTCAGGAACACCCTCTGTGGCAGGACTTGAACTCTGGGCTAGAGGGGTCAGCGACATCCTAACCGACATGCTATTCTAAAAAAATAATAATAATTAATGTGGTTTAATTCAAATTAATTAGATGAGGTTAACCATTCAATGAAACAATAAAACTATAAAACTAATACTAGTCTATATTTTTAATTAGACAAGGTTAACCATTCAAGCTACTTTACATTCTTTCATTCTGTCAAAGAAATTATTTTTATGGATTCACTCTAAAAAAATCTTACGGGGTCACTTGGATTTTAAGTGACTTCAATATATGTGTGAACGAGTGACTTCAATAAAACTATTATATTTCATAATACAACACTTAAGTAGCATTGGTACTCTTATATATCAATTACTAGATCCTATTACTAGTTTTAGGTAATCAAAAGTCAAAACCCTACTTTTATAATTAAATATGTTCAAGGTTTAATTAATTAATCTCGAACTCTTTCGGCTGCTGGACCACGGAGTGACGAGAGTCTTTATATGGAGTATGATAGGGTTTGCAGATATAAAAATGCAAGAGGTTTCATGTCTCAATTATTTCATATAAAATGTCATATCACAAAATATTATAATTAAAATAAGGGGTAACTTTGTTAACTACTAATCAAGTTTTAAAAGTTTTCCAATTAGGTCATTCAATACGCATTTTATACGGTATACATCATCGGGTATACTATGATGAATGAACTGATTGGAACACTTTAAAACATGGTTTATTATTATGTGATGTTTTCCCTTCAAATAAATAATAACTCTTAGTTATATAAATTATAGTTAAGGACGCTACAAAATGTGTTTTGAGTTGAAAAAGAGTAAATATTAGTATGAACTTCTATAATAAAAAAGTTTTAGATCAAAATACAGAAAAAAAAATTAGTTTAAAAATGTATAACAATAATAATAATACGAAAAACATAATAGCGGCACAGGTTTCTGCTATCGTCAATTTTGGTTGTTAAGAGCCCAACTTTGTAGTAGTGTGTATCGTAAACAAATCATGTACAATTAAGGTTTGATAAATGTGCATGGTTGCATATTTGAATTTAACTCTTTGTTTTCGTTGTGGCAACTAGCGGATCATGAATTTTCATTACCATGATCGGGTAAAAACAAATATAATTTAGTTTTTAAAAAACTTAGTTTTACTATACAAAAATGGTTAGCGCACAACTTATCGGATGTTTGCCTTATATTTCGAGTTTGCAATCAAACAATTGATATGAGATGAATGGTTTAAAAAAAAAGAAATTATGCTAAATCATATCAAATTCTAAATATTTTTTGGTCTACCAATAAAAGATATACAAGTGTATAACATAACTAAAAATATTTAATTGACCAAGTTGAAGTAATCATTTTCGACTTAGTTCAGAATGAATACTCAAAACATTAAACAAAGTCGATCAAACTTTTGTTTGAGAATACTATTTGTCTAGATCCTTGTGTTGAATTTTGTCTTTTGGGTTTAAGAATATTCCACCATAGTCAAATTGATTTTTACGTATCAATCAAAAAGAAAATATAAATAAACGGAACGGGGCCAAATGAAATGCTTGCCGCTCAAATACCTTTTTTTTTCTTTTTGTTTTTATTCTCTAAAATAATCATAACAATTAATATTTACTTTTTATATAATATAGCAGACGCCAAAGAATTTGTGGTGTAATGATAGAGGTAAGGCCTGAAGTCCCAAGAGACTCGGGTTCGATCTCTATCACCATCATTAATTTCCGCGGCATCGCAAATGAGGCCTTCTAGGTTGATGCACTTGGGTTTTACCCACGCCGATCCAGGGTTCGAGCCTCGGCTCTCCCTCAAGCCCGGAAGGGGCTGTATTGGGTGAGATTTTTCCTTGGAAGCTCTCCAACTCTGACGCCAAGTGGGCCCAGTTAAGACAACATATTAGCCGGAGTTAGACGATCCTCTCCCATGTGACGGGAGGTATGACGTCACAACATTAAATGTTCACATTTCAAAAAAAAATATATTATAGCAGACAAACATGTTATAATCTACTTTCATATGATTTTACTTCCATGTTTTAGTAAATTAAACTAGTATTCAGATCCCCACGTTGTGACAAGTGTTTACAAAAGGTAAATATAAATGTTGATATTTAAAACTTTATGACAGAAAATATATACTTGTAACGAACCAAAATCCGGGTTTCGTCTTCAAATAATTAAATATTTATATTTAATATTATGGTGGAAGTAATATTTTATAAATAAGTTGAAACAAGTGGGTTTCAAGTTTGTAATGGGATTATATTAGTTTTAACTAACTATAGAACGAAATGGGTAAAATGGAAGTTAAGGGACTGAAATGGTAAATATGGCAAATCTGCCATATTTGACCATATGAAAGTCAAAATTCAGCATTTGGTATGTTGGGGTCGTTCATATCAAGAGAGAAAAAGAGAAATCAAGTTTGAAGCTCAAATCATGCAATTGAGGCTTGTTTTGTGAAGGTTTTGGCTCACACAACACCTTTATAACATCAAGTAAGTGATTCCCTTCCTCTTGATTCCTCCATGTATGTGTTCTTGGTGGGTTTTGGGTGAAACCCGAAATTATGTATGCATGTGATGAAATGGTGTTAGATTATTGATAATCTAGCTAAACTAAAGTTAAAGAATGATGATTAATGTAACATTTCTGATTTTCATCATGTAATCGTTTGATTTCAATAAACAAACACATTTCAGTTTCGATTCGTGTACAAACAAACTACGATGCAGTTACATATACAAACTATTCTATTACAATAACGACTTAAACAAAACACCATTATCTCATAAACCCCGAGGACCAAAACTGATAAAACTCAAAAACTACAAAACTAGGCAAGCACGGTCGCGCCTAGGACTAGGCACGGTCGCGCCTGCCGACCTAAGCATGGTCGCGCCTAAAGTAGACACGGTCGCGCTGATGAACCCACTTGACTCTGCAGAAGTCAAACCATACCATACCCTCTGAATTCGCGAAATTTAAAATAGAGAAAAGCCGGTTTTCACGCGTCAGACCTTACTCGACTGAATTCAACCTGCAACACGCCTAAATTGTCCTCCAATTTGCACATTTGTTTAATCCCATACCCACCACAACCAAGTCTCGCGAACTAAACAATTGAGAGCAAGTTGCAGGCTTCCTACACCCTCATATACACCCACTCAATCTCTCAGAACTCTCACTCGACGCTCACAACACCTCTGTCGTCCGATTGATCGCCAAGAAACGAAGCCGCTCGACCCGTAGCCGACCGCATTCGATTGCCCACTTTCAGCAAGTAAGTAACACGTCTTCAGCTTTGTATCTACCTCTACTACGAAAGCCCTATATCAATTCGTAGTAGAAACACTCAAATCAATCCGATTTTGAACCAAAAAGCCGAAACATAAATTTTACTCGAACTACACTCTAGACAAGATATAAATACAATTAAACTATGTAGAAACATTCGTAATCATCCACTAAGTGAAAGCCCTAAGAATCCAGAAGCTATTAATATAAGAATCGATCGAATTGTGTCTGAAAAAGGCCCGACACGGTCGCGCTCATCCCAGAGCACGGTCGTGCCTGACCAAGCACAGTCGTGCCCCAGGTGTGGCCCGGTCGTGCTTACCGAGCAAACAAGTCTTGACCAAAAACAAACACTAGACGCGGTCGTGCCAGATACGAGCATGGTCGTGCTCTATGTCCAGACCCTCTGTAGTGACTTCTGACTCGACCACGGGCGCGCTCAGACCCCCACGGTCACGCCCGGCATTGAGCGCGGTCGTGCCATACTCGAGCACGGTCGTGCTCCTTGACCAGAATCAATTATTTTTCTGTTTGAAAGTCTATTTAACATATTTTAGCTAAAAATCTCATAATGTAATTATAAAAATTAAGTTATAAAATCCCAAGACTCGGGAATCATTTATAAACCAAATCCTTGATTTAGAAATTTAAAACGGTTAATTTCCGATAGTTTCAAAACCGATGAAATCGTGAGTTTATATAATCATTTTTATAAAAAACTATTTATACAAATATATATATTGATTTAAACAAATATCGTTTATTTAAATTTTATTTAAATAAATATATATATATGTCGCTACTAATTTATTATTTCAAAACCAACCCTAAACACACAAACCACCAACGAATACATTTTGACATAAAATAACACAAACAATGACACGTGTTATACGCTTATTCAATAGGTCGAACATAGTGACCTACGACACATTTTGGCATTTTACTCGATTGTGCAAATCAACACGCTACATTACACGTGAGTCTACATAACCCCACTTTTACTCTTTTTCACCTTTGGGGTGGACATGATTTACATTAAACAAATTGCAACTCTTTCATAGTACAATTCTTACTTGATTACATGAATTATTTGTGCAATATGCTTGAATGCTATGAGTTATTACTATACATACATGACGCAACTCGTGCAATCATTAACTCTGTACAAGCCAACGGTAAACAAAGATAGTACTATTGAGTCTGACAAACCCACCCGGGTAGGGTGTTTGTTACCGACTTTACATTAGGGTAACCTGCGTGTTATGCCTCAGTCACAAGGTTTGATTGTGCACCTAGTATAACTATAGATTCTCCATATTTGTCTTATATACCATGTGAATCAATGAATTGTATAAACATTTTTGAACTCTTATTTGTGTGTCAAAACTTATGTATGCTCACCAACTTTCTAGTTGACCCTTGTTTTTAAATCATGTTTCAGGTGCTAACAATTGAGATGATTACAAGTTGCTTCCACCTAGTTTGAGGACCTAGTTAAAAGCTCTAAAATAAACATTGTTATGTATTTTGTTATGTTTCGTGTACTTGTTGGATTGTTGTTTGATTTCAATGAAAACTGCATGTTTAATTATCTCAACCTTAGCGAACCATGAGCTATGAACAGTCTGCACGCTTCACGCCCCGACGTTTCCGCCGTCGGTTGGGGTGTGACAATTAACATCCTAGAACCCTTTGATTTTGATTATAAGAAGTTAGGGTTCATATGGTGAAAATTGGGGGTGTTTGGGTCATAAGGCTTGAATGGTGAATTAATGAAGATTAAGTGTTTTTAAGATGTTAGACACTAGAACAAACACCAAATTAACTTAATAATAATTTTTGAAAGAATAATTAGTGTTAAGATTAAGTTAATGAAACTCAAGTAGGTGAGTTTGTGGTGAAAGAGGGTGTTTGGTTATGAGGATAACCCAAACGGGTCAATTTGGGTTGAAATTGGGAAATTGAGTTGTGAACTCAATTGTAATGAAATTTTGGTATATGTTAGATTACTAAACTAGGCGAATGTGTTTAGGTAATCAAATTGCAAAGCTTGAAAGCGGTGCGGGATCTTCTAACCCGAAAGGTAAGTGCTTTTGCACTTACTTAGTTTTGATGATAAATGAGTTTTATGCAATGTTGTATGTATAATGTGTAAAGTTGCATAATTTGTTATGTGGTATGAATGAGTATAAAATGGTATGTATAATTGAAGGAATGTAGTTATAGTATTTACACTATAATGGATATGTTGATATGGAGTTATGGTCTATGAACCATAATGGATAGAATGGATATGGAGTTATGGTCTAAGTACCATAATGGATAGATTAGTTATGGAGTTATGATCTCGTATCCTTTGGGATATGAAGTTATGGCCTACGTGCCATAATGGAAATGGAAAAGTGATAATGAAATGATGAAAGTAACTTGTAGGTGATATACAAGTGTATGAAATCCTTAATTGGCCAAATGGGTGTTAACGGGTCAAATGGGTGAAAGGTGTGAAAACAAGTTGTAATCACTTGTTTGTTATGTTTAACACATTACAATGGTAATATGTTGACGAAATGCTAATGTATGGAACTATAATTGACCAAATAGAGGCAAACGGGTCAAATGGGTGAAAAGGATGAAAACAAGTTGTAAATACTTGTTGATTGTGTTTATCTCATTACTAATGGTTTTAAGTTTATGTGGTTATGCAGGGAAAGCTCCGAAATAGGTCAAGGTCAACGTCCAAGCTTGGAGGGTTCTCGTATGCATTTTTGGTATTTTGAGGATTTTCGTAAAATCCTTGTAAAGTGGTGTAATTTGGCACAAAAGTTATGTTTTGATGTAATCATATGTTGTCATGATGTTTTTGGTCAAAAATCTAAGTGTTGGTAAGGTTTTGATGTTAAGCAAAATGAAAAAGGTTGGAAAAATGGTTAAGTGTGAAAACTGCTGAAAATGGAAACTTTCTGGAAATTTGACTCCCTCGCGTATCGCGAGGGAGGGAGGGAGTTTTCTCGCGCTACGCGAGAGTGTAAAAAAAAAAAAAAAAAAAAAAAAATTTCCTGGGTTAAGACTTCCGCGCGTTAAAGTTTTGTTTTTGAAAAGTGGTGTGTTTCAATACTACTTAATAAACAAGTAAAATTATGGGACACATGTTACTTTGTTGTGCATTCTCAAAATGTTTTTTTCCGTCTCTCTCATATTAAATATTAATTTAATTAATGATACTTATTATTTAATTATAGATAATTATTGTATCATTAACTAAATAAAATTAATATGAAATAACATTTATCAATTATATAAAAAAAATTAATACCGATTAAAAAAAATGTTTTAAAAATTAACTTAACAGAATTTATAACTATCACGTCTAATATATTTTTTTTAAAAACATATTTTGAAGCACGTATGTTAACAAATTATATTATATGTCTAATACACGGGTTTATTCAACCAGTGTAATACATAAGTTTTAAATGCATAAATTTTTATTACTTAATATATAACATTACATTTATTTAACCCGTGTAATACAAGAGATTTTAACCTAGTAATAATAATAAATCAGATACACAATATTTCTGCAACGCGCGATAGTGCGGGCATTTTGTATATACAATTTGCTATACGACCCGTTATTGTACAGTCTGCGGGGTGACCCGTTACAAAACGTAAGCTTGAATCAACAAAATGGAAAATGCAACGTTGCTCTTGTACTCTGAACCGTTTCCGTCACCAAATCTGACTTACGACCGATGAATCGAGGATGCTGTATCACCCGTTAACATCAAATGAACAAAATTCAACCTGCAATTTCACCCGATGTAAACAGCCCCGTTACAAGATGAAGTTGCAAGATGTATGATGTTCTTAAAACTCTACTTTCTTTGATCATTTTTTTAAAGATCTAAAAAACCAAAATAGATAAAGAGTTTCATGTCATTAAAAAACATTATAGCAACTAAATTAGTTAAATAGAAGAATTGCTCATAGTCGTTCTAAGATAAAGAAGCAAACATTTACATTGTTTTGACTCTAGTTTTATATTTATGGTGTAAATGCATATGTTGTAACAGTTAAAAACTTATTCAATTGTGTGGTAAATCAACGTCCATATCACTTCACTTTTCCACTACACTAAAATTCACATAAACTATGATTGAAACTGTTAAGTGACGTAAAATATATACCTCAATGGAGGATTGATCTTCATAAAAAACAAATGTCTTTGTGATTGGAGAGATTTTTGACCGACTCTTCTGCAAGTAGAAGCGTTATAGTGTTGTAAGAAACCATAGTGTGATAGGAGTTTATGTTCGTTTTGCTAATATGCGCATAGAAAAATTCAAATCATGAAAAGGAAGAATTCTAGCTACACAAATACAGAATCATGAATAATTTTTTATCAAACGGATACAAACTAAATGTCACAACTCTTAATAAAATGCAAGTTTGGAGCATCAAAGATGTAACATCCCGAAAATGACAAGACTTGACGGGTTCGTGAAAAGTCAGGATTTAACGAGGCGTCTTGGATTTAAGTCAAAAGGCCAAATATGTAATAGGCAAAAGATGGAAGGTAGGGGATGGGCTTATAAGGCCTAGTTGCCACCTCTCCAAGCCCATTCTTCATCTTCTCCACCAAACTTCTAGAGAGAAAAAGTGAATTATTCACCATTTAAGACTTGATTGTAGCTGGATCTTGTTGTATCGCTTACTGAATGTGGAGAACGAAGAACCAAAGCAATCCACGGTAAATCTGTCCAGATATAGTGTTTTGAGTTGAAATGGGTTTTTGGGCAAATGGAGTTTAATCCATAAAGGTCGGGGGTTTTTTATGTGTAATAACATCGAAAAACCCTAGATCTAGCTTCATGGAAGTTAAACAAACGAATTAGACGTAAAAAGTTATAGTTTTGGATAAAAAAACAAAAATTAATGAAGAACATTACAATGGAGACACTAGTCTAGTGGACACATTGTTTTAGTTGAGACGCTAAGTGGAGACACTAAGGGGAGACACTAATAATTGGTGAAAGTCCATAACACAAGTTATGGCAACGCTAAAAAGCCCATAATGCTAGTTATGACAACACTAGCCCTGGCGACACTGTCACCGATGACACTAAGTGTCTAGCTACTCTAGTGTCGGAAGACACTATTTATTTTGGCGACACTGTCAGTATTTTGATAGATTTCACATATTTACTTGTATGCATATCGTATGGTATTTCGACGCCTAGATAGAGATAGTTGCTGAGAATCAGGTGAATTGCTATTGACATTTTCCCTATGTTTTTGGGCTAATATGCATGTTGGTAAAGAATGATATAGATACAATATGTAAATAATGTATTTTTATGAAAGTAATGATAGAGAAGATAACAGACGGTTTATAAAGTTAAAGGAAGAAAGACTTATACGATTATAAGCACACGATAAAGTATTATATGAAAGAATGACAAAGAAAGATAACGTACAGTTATAAAGCTAAAAAAAGAAAGTATTACACGAGTGTAAGCACGTAATAGAAAGTTATGTCAATAAAGTATCATGCCATCTTATGTGTGTATGCGACGTAGGTGCTAACTGTTTTGTTTGCATTATATGTGTTAAAGTGGTGGCTATGTGTTTAATAGTGTAAATGCATAGTATGTCATAGTATGCACGATAAAGGAGTCTTGTTACAAGCAATAGGAGCCTTGCAAGCATGCTACAGGAGCCTTGCGCAAGCGCACACATGTCACAGAAATCTTGCTTAAACGTGAGTACGCTAAATGGGTTTTGCACGAGTGCAAGCATGAATAAGAGCTTACATGTTTGTAAACACGCTAAAGAAAGTTTTGTACGAGTACAATCATGTTAAAGGAGTTTTGCACGAGTGCAAACATATTAATGATGTCTCCTTCTAACTGTGAGTACGGTAAAGGAGATTTGTACGAGTACGAACACATGTGATTGAACGATATAATGAAAGAATGAAAGATAAAGATAAATGATGTTTGTAAAGAACATGGACAAGTCCATGATAAAGATAAACGATGTTTTGTAAAGAGCATGGACGAGTCCATGATAAAGTAAACGAAAAAGAGAATGATAAAGAAAACGTCTTGCAAAGTACAGTAAAACTAAGGTTTTATAAAGAAGAAAGTTTAAATGATGAATTTTGAATGGTCACATAAATATAGAAGTCACTTAGGTACATACGCATAATACTATATTAAAATTATTCCAAAATTTTATTATTAAATGATTGCTGCCAGAAATAAAAGTAAATCTATATGGTATAATGAAGAAGAGTAGATTTTACATAGATGGAACAAAATAAGTAAAAATTAAAAAAAAAAGGTAAGTAAAAACGAAAGAAAAACAGTGAAAATATAAAAAAAAATCAATATAAAATTTATTAGAAATTTTGTTAAAACTGAAAAGGTAAAAAAAGCCCAAAAATAACTAAATAAAAATTTCTTACATATGAAACTTCAAAAATATACGCATTATATAGATTATTTTTAATAAAAAAATTAAATAAATAAATTTGATATTTTTATAAGGGAAAACACCACAGAACAATAATCAAGTTTCAAAAGTGTTTTAATTAAGTCAGTCACCATAGTATACTCGGGGGTGTATACCGTGTAAAATGCGTATTGAGTGACCTAATTAAAACACTTTTGAAACTTTGTTACTATTGTACAAAGTCATTATTTTTTATAATTAAAAGTAGGACATATATAATTTTGATTTTTAGTTCAATCTATATAACTAAACAAGATTATTGTGAGATATATGAAATTAATTTACTTTTTTTTTGAACAACAATTTTGATCACTAACGGGCCACTGGCCTATCCGATCATGTCCACCACCCTTAGGAGGAACCTACCATATGTGAGAAAACCCTATGGCCCAACTTGCTGGTTGATCATCACTTGTCTTAATCACTCTTCTAATAAAAGACTAAATGAATTTGTCACGTGTCATCATGTGGTTAATTTCTAGCCATATTTTCTCGCCAAAAACATTGTTCACAAATTCTCATTATGATTATATATGTTTATTATTATTGTTAATAATGTTAATAAATAGTTAATTAAATGCAATTAGGGTTTTCAAAATTTATGTTATTCTTAAATTATTGACCTTAATTCAGTCAACCTTTCTTAAATAAATTTAAAATTAATATTCAAAATACCAAAAAGCTACATTCCGAACTTTATTTTTAGAATCTTATAACTTTCTTTGATTGCATTTCCAATCATAAATCAAGTAAAAATAGGAAATCTTTAATTTAAAATCATGTATTTTACTATTTCATATATCTATTTTGCATAATAGCAAGTGAATTACTAAAGTATCAACATTCTTTTAATCTATTTCTTCAAAGTATTCTTTTAATTTATTTCTTAAAAATATATCATAATTTTTTAGGATAAACTCTATATATAATTTTAACACTTTATATAAAAAAAAATAAAAAAGCACTGACTTTTTTATAATTTTTTTTACGTATGTAACTGAAAATGTTATGTAACATGACCAAAAACGAGGGTTTTTTTTTCCCATTTTTTACATATTAAAAAAAAGTATTCGGAATTTTTTTATTTTTTTTAATAAAAAGTAGCAGAAAATATATAACAAACCTACCCTTTAAAAACAAATTGTCACATAGGGTTTTTTTTCTTAACTCAAATGAGTTTTCACAATTTTATATATCAATATATATACATTTCAAACCCCACTTTTATTATATTGGATACATTATACAAATGTATGTTTATGACAACTACAATACCAACTATAGTTTGCATCATTTTTCTCAACTTTTGTTTTTCACTAATTAAATATGTTTTAATTTTTTACAAACACAAATATCATCAAATGTTGTATAAGAATACATGTTCAAATATTAATCAATTTAATATTAAGGTTTACACCGTATAACATACAGGATTAAAACTAGTGTTGTAATATATTTATTTTTGAACAATAATTTGGATCACTGGTCCACCCGATCATCTTCACCACCCTCAGGAGGAAACCCATCATATGTGAAAAAACCCTCTAGCCCAACTTGAACCTCTCTTATTTTTTTTTAAAAACAAATTGTCACATAGGGTTTTTTTTCTTAACTCAAATGAGTTTTCACAATTTTATATATCAATATATATACATTTCAAACCCCACTTTTATTATATTGGATACATTATACAAATGTATGTTTATGACAACTACAATACCAACTATAGTTTGCATCATTTTTCTCAACTTTTGTTTTTCACTAATTAAATATGTTTTAATTTTTTACAAACACAAATATCATCAAATGTTGTATAAGAATACATGTTCAAATATTAATCAATTTAATATTAAGGTTTACACCGTATAACATACAGGATTAAAACTAGTGTTGTAATATATTTATTTTTGAACAATAATTTGGATCACTGGTCCACCCGATCATCTTCACCACCCTCAGGAGGAAACCCATCATATGTGAAAAAACCCTCTAGCCCAACTTGAACCTCTCTTATTTTTTTTTATCACAAGTGAGCCTTAAACCTAAAATTCTGAATCTAAACTAACACCGTCAAAACCTACACCGATACTGTTGGCCACCAGTCGTTACTTTGAGGACAAAACCTTTATTCTTTGAGGGACTCGTAGCCGCAACGGAGTAAGCTAGGTTTCAGACACCAAACATTTCAATCTCTCGAAGGTACTTCAAATCAATTCAACTTCATCATCTTCATTTCTGTTAATCCTTACTTTCTCTTCTGCTTGCTGATTCATTCAATTTTGAGGTTGATTTGGTTTTTCCCTAAATTCAAAACTAGGGTTTATCATATGCCGAAAACTGAGTTTTTTATATTTTTTTATGAGATCTGTCGAGAGTTTGTTACATCACAAACTAGGGTTTATCGTATGCACAAAACTAAGTATTTTTTAATTGATTAAATTTCTCGATTTTTTTTATTTCGATCTTGAGATAGAGTTATTACGTTACTAGAATACTAGAAATTGTTACGTTTATAAAATTGATTAAATTAATGCATTTGTTGTTATAATATCATGTTCACGCTCATGTATATTATTTTCTAACAGAAGGATCATGGCAGAGGAAGATAATCAAATTGAGTTGAAAGAAGAAGGTGCAGATGTAAGTTTCAAATGGTGATTTGTTTAATTTTTTATTTTTCAGTTTGTATTTGATTGCATCATGAATTAGTACTGACTTATTGCTATCTACATGTCTGTTTCTGCGTGATATGTGTTTAATTGTTGCTTGGAAAATATTTATAGGTAAATGTTGGTTTTGATTCTTATACGCAGAAGACATTCGATTGAAGTATGTGCTATTTACATGTGGTTTTATCGGTTGAACATGCATGAAATGTGTTTTGTTGAGGAGTGCGAAATAGTGAGATAACTAAGCTTGTGTTTTGAACTACAAGAAGAATTTGTTTTCATAATATGAAGATTCTAATGAACCAATACTCGTTACTTCACGGTCGAAGTGGGAATTACTATTTTAGTTTTATTTAACTTAGAATCGAGCCATATTTTTATTTTTAATTATTTCAGTGGTTACTTGTATTGTATGGATAGCAGATAACATAAAAGGTAAGCATTATAGTTTTTTTACCAAGATGTACTCGTCATAATCACAAGTTTGCTGTTGTAACTAAAAATCATTAGTGTAGTTCTTTAATGAATTTTTGTATGGATTTTCCTATATCCTTGAGTAGTTAGTAAATTAAACTGCTTCTTATAATTTCATTAAGATTTTAGACATCTAATTAGGGAACTAATTACATTTGAAGTATTTTTCTTTCACAGAATATGAGTTCAACATGCTTAATATGGTGCATCCAAATTCCGCCATATTTTACTAGCTGTTTTTTTAACCTTTTAATAATGATGTACTACCATGATGTAGCTTGCACCATTTGACCCAACGAAAAAGAAGAAGAAAAAGAAGGTCATTCAAGATCCGGCTGAAGAATCTGTGGAACAGTTGGTTGAGAAAACCAATGAATTATCTGGTAAATGAATTAACCTTACCAAGTATTTTTGAAGTTATGTTACATGTTTTACTTTTTAGTTTTTGTCATTCTCAAGTTTTGCTAAAATCAAAACTTGGCATGCAGTCTCTGAAAATCTCGAACCGACATTTACTGGTCTGAAAAAGAAAAAGAAAAAACAGGTTAGTTATACACACCGCATTGTACTCTATAAAACGCTTCTGCAAAGACCTGAATATGAGTTTCTTATGATCATTTTAGGTACAAACAGATTTCTTGGATGATGAAAAAGAAACTGCTGAGGAAGATCTAGATTGTAAGTAGTTAGTAAATTAATTTATTATTCTCCGTAAATTTTTTTTTTAAATTCTTGGATGATTGACAATGCTTCTGTGTTACCTAGATCCCATTGGAGAGGATGAGAATGGAGAAGGAATTGACCTGCAACAACAAAAACTTCCATGGGAAGGAACGGATCGTGATTACAAGTATGAGGAGGTACACAATCTTTTGCGTATCGTATATTTGATAGCGTGTCATATTAGGATTCAACTTCAAAATCTAAATTATTTTTTTGTTTTTGTAATATCTCTTGTTGATAGTGTTACTAATTTTTGGTAATCTATATATGTTCAGCTTCTGGACCGTGTCTTCAATATTCTTCGTGAAAACAATCCAGAGCTTGCTGGAGACAGGAGGAGAACAGTCATGAGGCCACCACAAGTTCTACGTGAAGGAACAAAGAAAACTGTCTTTGTGAATTTTATGGATCTTTGCAAAACGTATGTGCTCAAGTTATTGACATTTTTTAGTTTGTGGTTTATAGTAGAGGTAGCAAATGGGCAGGTCAGGCAAGTTGGGTAATGGGTCAAAATGGGTCTAGTCTGATCAGGTTGATCCTGAAACACTTTTTTTGTTCAAATTTTAATTTTTAATAAAAATAAACGAGTTAAATGTTAGTATGAAAATAATTTATCTACTTTTTTGAAATAATTCGGCTGTAAATGATAGTATGCATTAAAGTTACACTTCGGACGATGTTCGCTTTGTTCGATCCATTTCCCTTTTAGCTAATTTTTGTTTTGTAGTAACCTATTGACCTGTAAGAGATAAAACATAACCCAAATCAGCCCTTGCATTGTTAAAGGGGTTGAAACTGACAGTTTGGAAGACGTCATCATTGATTGCTTTCGTTTGGCATAAAAATGAAGAACCTTCAAGGATGATCTGTAGAATAATTTACATGGTTATGCATTTGTATTAAGAATTTGTAAAATGTTTTTGTTTAAAACAATGTTTTGGCTATTGCTGACATTTCTCTGGTTTTGTACACTAGGATGCATAGGAATCCAGAACATGTTATGACTTTCTTGCTTGCTGAACTGGGTACTAGTGGATCACTTGATGGGCAGCAAAGATTGGTAGTGAAGGGTAGATTTGCACCTAAAAACTTTGAAGGGATTTTGCGCCGATATATCAGTAAGTTGCTTCTCGCAATCATGAAATTTATGTTCGGTTCCTTTCAACTGATATGTTTTTAATATTCTCTTATTATTATTTGGAAATGAGAACCGGAGCATGATGATATGGCTAGATATACATATTATAATTCATAATCGAGTAGATTTTAAAGCTATCTTTGCTGATAAGGTTCCTTTTACAGATGAGTATGTTATCTGCAATGGTTGCAAGAGCCCGGATACAAAACTTGAAAGGGAGAACCGTCTTTTCTTCCTCAGATGTGAGAAGGTACATTTTAACACCCAATCTCCTCCTCTGCTCCTTTTTCAGGCCATATAATTCTGGACTTATTCATAAAGAAATTATCTAAAAGTTCAAAACATTACATTAAGAAGTGAATGCGTGTGCTCTCATTTGATACTAATGGCGAGAAGTGGCCATATGGGTGGGTTATGTGGGTCGAGTAATGTGTCAAAACAGGTAATTTTATAAAACACTTTTTTGGCCAGCTATTTTTAAATTTTGCAAATAATTAATATACTAAAATACGAGTACAAAAACTATATTCTGAAAATAATATCTAATTATATTTTTACTAAATTGATTCAGGTGATAAGAACAATTGAATATTAATGTAACAATTTGAGTGACTTCCATATCCATCCCTTTAAAAGAAGCCATTTGACCAGCTTTTTTTGGCTAATTTTTTAAATTTTGATTCATTGACGTTAGCATATATAACCCAAATTGCCAACTCTAGTAAATGACCTGCCTACATTGTATAATTGGTACTTGGAGAGAGAAGCCACGTATTTCTGAGGCCTTTTTGAACATTATTTTGAATAGTGGATGTCCAGTATTAATCTTGGTGTCAGTTCGTCAGTAATCTAATACATAGGTTTTATATTATTATGACATGTCGACATGTAGTTAAAATTAGATTTACCTATTAATCAAGGCTCATGACCTGGGGTGTAGTCGAGCCCGAACCCACCCACATAAGTTTGAGCTCAGCTCGTTTAACTTAAGAGAGCTTGAGCTCGGTTTATTTAGAGCTCTATTTCTAAAGCTTGGTTCGGGTTTGATTGTTTATAAAATTTGTTAATTATTTATTATTTTATTTATATACACCTATAATTGTTTTTATATATAACACAGTATATATTTTATCATAATTTTGTATTTAATAATTATTATTATGTAAGTATGCATTTAATATATTAAATAAAAATTATAAAAATACTAGGCTTGTATAGGCTTGCGAGCCTTGACCTTTTTGATATGTGAAGCTCGGGCTTGAGCTAGAGCTCGTTTAAGCTAGGCTTGATTCGAGTTTTTAGCGAGCCGATCTTGAGTAGCTCACGAACGTCTCGGCTTGTTACACCCCAACTCATGACAATACAAAAAGTTTCCTACACCATCTAAATGATCAATTTTAAATAAAGAAACTATTTATATTAGAGCCCTGCTTTTCTGTATTTTTTTGTTGGTACATGTTTTAGTCTGTTTATTGCATGAATAGTTAAAGGATGGTACAAAGTTTTGCCTACATTATCTGATTGGTTACGTATACAGCTGAATTGTAGTGTTTTTAGGCTTTTTTGAAATGGTTTGCGTTTAAAGTTGTACTATTGATTTCATGAGGCATGACCCTTGATATCATTTGTACCAAAACTAATATTTATGCGATAGAAGTTTTGAAGTTGTGTTTTTTTGTTGATGTTTGTCTAACAAAAATATAGGAAGTTCTCTATGCCGTAGATTTTCTATTTGTTTGCAACTTATTTTATTATGCTAACTTGCTAGCAATTAGTAGTGGTGGCAACATGGATGAGTCAGACAATTTGGGTAACATGCTTTTTTGCAGGTCAAAATGGACCGGGTTGGGTCGGCCTGCATGCATTTTTTTCTTTTTTCTTAACAATTTCCAGTTCTAATTTGTATGTTAAATATAATTAAAAAAGCTATACTACCACCTTAATAATCTTGTTTATTGAATGAAGCCATATATGCATTAAAAAGTAAAAACACATTTTATCAACTTTCAATCCTTTCGACCCATTTTATTTAGCTATTTTATTTTATTCTTTTGACCCCTTAGAGACAAAACGTAACCCAAATCAACCCATTTTTTTGTAGTGTGGTTCTGGGAGATCAGTTGCTCAAATCAAGGCCGGGTTCGTGGCTCGCGTGGGCCGTAGAAAGGCTGGAACTTAGTTTTTAAATCAGGGTTTGCAGGATGTGTTCAACTAGTGGAGAAGGTAAGCAAGTTAACTTTATGCTAAACTGTATTCTCATAATAATACAAATTACAGAGGATGCACCTCATAGTACTTTCTTATATTTGGGTCTATACATTTATCCTCTAGTTTTATCAAGCAACTTTCAACTTATTATTTATTATCGTAAACTTTGTATGATATTTTGCGACTTTCGTTTCTGCTCCCCGTTGCGACTGCTACATGTAAAATAGGGCCAAAAAGACCAAGGCATATAGTGCTGCACTGGCTGATGTAGTTGCGCGGCTTGTGCCGCTACTTTTATACAAACTTGTCCCGTTGAAACCTACATTGGTTATAACCGTACGTGTTAGTAGTTAATAATTTCACAAGAAATAACATGTAATATGGGCGGGGTCTGATGAGTTGGGTAACAGTTAAAGTAAGAAAATTTGGGTATAGGTCGGGTCGGGCACATATTTTTGGTTCTTTCATTAAAGTCGTAACATCTTTTCCATTTACCAACCAGTATTGTCCGTTTTTGGAACAATTGACTAGACAGTATCCAATTTGGCTCACGGATTTGTTTTGGTTACCCGAGTTGAAATGTTACTTCCTAGAAAGTCACACATCTTGAATTACTCGGACTTAAGCACAATTACATGTGAAGTTTTTTCATCCACAACAGTGCGCCCAAAACGCGTTGGTGGTAGATGTGGGTTATGCTATTAAAGATATGTTTTTGAGCTACTTTTGAACCTTTTGACATAATATGAATTTGTTACAAGTAATTGTGCTGAAAATTGCTATATATATATGATGCTAGTGTATAAGTTGTCTGATTTGACCTATTTTAACAAAAGATTTGGGTTAAACCATCAACTACAGTTTTGGGAAATGACAGGCCATACCAGCCGAGTTGGGTGGGTCAACATGGCCGATATTTTTATTTTGTATTTTTTTTAAAAACAGGTTGTTTGTATTATAAAAAAATCAAAATGGTAAAAGACAGTTGATTATATTAGACGTGTATATAAAAATATACTCTGAAGAGTAAAAAATATATATAAATGATAAAGGTTATGCCTGTTTGGTTTACATGACCGATTCCAAGTTCTAAACCAAAATGAACCAACCATCAAACAACTTGGATCTCAAGGTGGCATACTTGGTTTTAGTTTGGGCGGTTCGGTCGGTTTCAACGGTTTATGAACACCTTATGTATGGAAGTGCAAAACTTGGGAAATTGTAAAATCAGTAGCCCGAACCCAGAACCGAACCGAATGCTGTATTAGCAGTTTCAGTTATGGTAAAAACAGGTTTCCTGTTCGGTTGGGTAAAAAACATGTTTTCTTTTCCTGTTAGTCTGTTACTAAGATTAAATGATATCATTTAGACAAGGAACTAGGTTTAGAATAACTACTAGCCAAGAGTTTTAGGGAGAGACCTTTCTCGCATCCGATACGCATAGTTTCGTTTATGTCTTTCAGCATAGCACCGTTCTCAAACGTATATTCCTGGTGAACATACCAAACACATCGAAGAACATCTTGGGTGTGTTGTACACATCCTCCTTTGCAAAATTCATCTGTAGCACTTTCACTTATGTTCAACCATCCTCCTTCTGTCAGCGTAAAGCTTCCCGGGCAATCGGATGAGAACTGCCAATATGAAAATACTTGTAAAAAAGATCTAAAGAACTTGGCTCCGTCCCGATTCTAACTCAAGACCGAATAATGAACAAAGAACCGGTTTCCAAAAGACCTAAACTAGGAGTTCTAATTTCTAACAGGACGTTAAAATATCAGGTTTTAAGTTGTCATTTCCAACATGTTTAATAAATATGTCGTGCTCATACTGACTTGTTTACCCTGTTTAGTTTAAACAGATCGGCCAACTAACCCGTCTAAATTAGAATTACATTTTTATAAAATTGACATGTCAACCCGTTTACAACTTGCGACTACCCGCAAACTTGTTCGACCCCGGGCCTCAATGTAATTTGATTATTTAAGGAACAGAAAACATACATTTTGTAAGCAGTAGTATGCACTTCGACGTTGTATGAAAGGTGCAAGATTAACGTTGTATGTGGGGTTGGTTGTACCTGAAAAATAAAAAGGACAACAAAGTTAGCTGCATTAACGGTGTGTACCTCATGCAAACTTACTTGTACCTCAAATTTTAAAAGAAAATAAATCAAGATTCTTACTAAATGAAGCATTGGAAGTGGGAATATGGAGGAGACCAAAGAAAAACAAGCCAAAAATCACAAGCAATTGTGAATTCTTCATTTTGATTTGGTGGGAATAAAACATAACATCTTGTTATTAATATATAGTCAAAATAGTATTAGACATAAACGACCATGAGACCATTTTTTACACTAGAAACAATGGGATAACAAAGTATATTCTTTTAGATTTGACAAAAACAAGAACTAGGTTTTTAAAAAAATATCCCTTGATCCTTTTCTGGATGTCACTTCAACACCTTTAACGGTCGTTTGAGTTGGTAATTTCGATCGAGTTAAGCATGGATTGTTAAATTCAGGATTAAGTTTTATCTTTAATCTTTAATCATCCTCTTCGAGTTAGATAATGTATTTAGAGTTTATGTGTCGGTGTCGGTTTGTGAAGGCCCACGTTACACGATCATGAACAAAACCGAACAATATATTTGAGAGAACCCCGTCTCAACCCGTTTCTCTAAAATAATAAATGCAACAGGAAAATACAATGATCTTAACCCCTATTTATAATACGAAAACTTGAGCTACTAAACCAAAAATAAAATTTCTAGCAATAAGGAAACAAAAAAAAGTCGCATAAAATCAATAAAAGATGACACAATCAAAATTTGTTGCCGTGTCCTTTCCTTCCCCTTTTTTTTCCTCTATGTTGCGATGCAATCCAAATTAGTCCAACAATATGGTTATTGATAAAAATCAAAACTGTAATCGATGTTTTGTTTTTTGGATTTTAGTAATCCATCGGTTTTGTTTAAGAAAAATTAAGTTAATTACACGGATGGTTCATGTGGCTTACACAGTTTTAAGTATGGTCCATGAGTTTGAAAAACTACACCGATGGTCGACAAGTTTGCCAAAATGTAACACCGGTGGTCCCTAGAGTGAATATTCTGTTAAATTTTAAAAAAATAATCAAATTACCCTTGTGTTAAAAAATAATTAAAAAACATTATATATATAAATACCCATTTACCCCTCCCTACCCTCTCTCTTCTCCCCGCCTCACCCTCACCACCACCATCACGACAGACGAAACGGCTACTTCGGTAGACGTATATATGAAACCAATGTCCTTATACAAAATGAATACGCTCTATGTTTATAAAAGTACATATAGTAAAAATGATGAATGAATGTATATGTATTATGATTACTTGAATGATTAAACTAGAACTCATCAGCGTTCGCTAACTTTTAGTATGCATTTTAAGTAAAGAATAAGAAAAGATATGACACTTAATGGGTTGGCTGGGATAGGCGCATGGCTACCTGGCACAAGACTGAATTCCCGAATAGAGTTTATGTTATGTTGATGACCAATGTTTGGAAGTTTTAGTTGGATGACAATTCTATGATGTATGAACAAGTAATGTATTCCACTGTATGTTGTTTTAGTTTATGACAGTAAGTGATTGAACTATATGTTATTCTGTAAATCTAACGAGTGAGATTTTCGGATGGCTTCACATCATTTCATAAGTATTTAAAGGGTAATTTAATGTCCATCCAACTCAGGTGCCAAATGTGTTACGTTCGTGCAAACTATTAGACTGAACCTGTAGTTTTCCAAAGCTACGAGCCACAAGTAAAATCCGTGTAAACCACATGAGTATTTCGTGTAATTAATTCTAAAACTTATTTTATAAAGTTTTGATAACGTTAATGTGTTTTTCGGTTTAGCGTGTCGCAACACGCACGGTTTAATACTAGTTATGTAACGTTTTTTTTTAAATTAACAAAATATACTAAAATGATAATAGCTTCGAGATTTGATGATGGTTTAAAAGAATAGAAGTTGTGGTGCAAAATCTCCCGCAATCAAAATATTTGCTTCAATTAAATTTAGAATTAAAAAAAAAATCAAAGGCTTTTGTTGTTCTTCATTTTTGTTTCCCCCAACTGTTGCTTCATCAAGCTTTTTTCTCCATTTTCATGGTGATCTGATCAATCCAACATAAAAAACAAGATCGCTTGCTGCAAAAACCTAAATGGCCAAAATGTCGAATCGCGGACCGACCAAACGATTCCTGATTTCCGAAATGGATCGAAGCGTGAAACGCATGTTGAAATTGATTGAAGAAGAAGGAGATTCATTCGCCAAAAAAGCCGAGATCTACATCCAGAAACGACCGGAGCTCGTATCGCAAGTCGAAGATTTCTATCGGATGTTCCGATCGTTAGCCGAGCGTTACGATGACGCCACACTTGAATTACGGAGGACGCTCCCCTCCGATCTCCGATCTCAAGGCTGCGGGATGAGCGAGATCTGTTCCGAACCGCCGTCCGCTATCACGTCACCGGAGCATCGGATAACTCGCCGATTATCCGGAACTCATGCCGTTTTTTTAGACGTCGTCGGAAACAAAGGTTACGAAACGTCGGCGTATGATTCCAGTTCCGATCATGATGATTCGTTTTTTAGTAACTGTTCCGCCTCATCGAATTACGGTAATTACAGACGATTACGCCGGAAAATCACCGAATTAGAAAGCGAGCTCAGGAAGCTTCAGATCGAGCAAGAAGTAAACAGATCTAATTCCGAAATTACATATTACGAAGAGGAACTACGAATCGCGAAGGAGAAAATACAATCCTCCGAAGACGAGATCTGTGATTTGAAAACCAAGCTCGAAAAGTACGAATCGTTACAATACGATGATGATAACTTTTCAGATGAATCAGCAAACAGGATTAACGCAGATGAATCTGAAACTGAAATAGAAACAGAAATGGAAGATGAAATTGAGCAACTAAAGTCCGAACGAGATGAATTCATCATGAAATTGAGTGAACTTGAAGAGGAATTAAGTTTAAAAGACGATCAGATCGATGAACTGAACTATCGGTTGCAGAGACTGCAATTGGAATGTGATAAATCGACCAAATCAATCGAGGAACTGCAGGAGGTAATCAAGAAGCAACGGGAGATGATCGAAGAAGGCGCAGAGGAGAAACTGCAAATGGAAAGAGAGTTGTGTGTTTCGCTTGAACATTATAGGAATGCTTATCAAATGCTTAGAAAAGGTCTTTTGGAACAGAAAAAGCCGGATTGAATATGAACATGTGATTCAAATGCTTCATGTTGTAAAGACGATCTAACGGGCATGTCCGTTCAAGCTGTAAGTATAGGAAACCCATTAGAAAATAGCTCCATCTGACGGTTAAGTTAGTTATGTATGTATATAATGGTTCGTTTTGTGTATGCATGCATGTAAAAGATGGTGTGATACAAGTTGATTAGATGATATTTAAGAGTAAAAAAATGTTGTTCAAAAAAATGAACTTGTGCTTTAAAGATCGATGACACGTGATATATGTATTTTCTGACACTCGAATGACAATGTAAATGTATTTTCTATTCCATAAAACTATAAGAGTTGAAGTACATGGATGGTCCCGTGGTATGTCCAGATTTTATTGGTCTATAAGTTTGAAAAATTACACTTTCAGTCCAAAATCTTGAATTTGTATCCATTATCAATTAGTTAGTGATTTGATAAATTTGAAGAATGATAGGGAGAAATTTAGTGATTTGATAAATTTGTGATTATCAGTTAGTGATTTGATAAATTTAGTGATAGGGATTTGATTTATTCTTGATTCTGTATCCCTATAACTAAATTCGTGATTAAAATTATTTAGTGATTTGATAAATTTGTAGAATGATAGGGAGAAATTCCATATGAAATTATTGTATGATTCATGGCCTTAATTGGAATCGACTTTGTTAGATGTATATGCGATTCAGGTTTACAATCGGCATCTTACAAGTAAAGAAGATTCATATTCATGGCACACGCTATTAGCTTTTGTATTGATTTTTAACATTGTTGTCTTGTAAGTAAAAATAAAAGCGCCTGTAGCTCAGTGGATAGAGCGTCTGTTTCCTAAGCAGAAGGTCGTAGGTTCGACCCCTACCTGGCGCGATTTATTATGAAACATTTTAATATTTTAACAACTTTCCTTACCTGTGTTTTTCATTTTTCACTTCCTCCCAGATTAAATTCTTTTTTGGTATGTTAATTTTTTTTATGGGTTTATGTAGCATCTTTACTACTAATAAAGAAGTAACCTAGGGTGTCACATGGCCCCTTCCTAAGGTATCCATGTAGGATTTTGTCACATGTCAGCACCACAATTAATCTCAACAATTAAATTAAAATAAAAAAACCCAAATACCCTTTTCTTAAGTTATTTTTAGACATATTTAATCAAAAATCAATTATAAGAAACTTTCTATTTATAAACAACATTTTCAAAATTTAAATTATATTGAAAATCAAACTTACCAAATTTTTGTAAATAAAAGTTTCAAAAATTTATTTTTCAGATTCAAATTTCGAATGCAAAAAATATTTTGCAAAGTTACTTTTCTTTAATATTAGTTAAAATTAATTCATTAGAAACTTTAATTAATGACCCAAATGGTTTTTTTTTATTTAATAAGTACATGGTAAATATTTTTTTTCTCTTGGTTGCATAAATAATATGTTATAGTCTAAAATGCAGATTTACGTGTTATTTGAGTTTAATTTTAGTTTCATTAATTTAAAAAAAGGCTATTGATTTGTAAAGATTTAAATGGAAAAAGGTTTACAAATAAAAAAAATTATGAGCTATTTTTAATTCTTCTCATCTAAGTTCGGAAAGACGTATTTACAGATTTATAAATTATATCGTTTTTAATATCCAACCCGTGTAATACACGGGATTCTAACCTATTTATCCAATTTTTGTAACGAATTCAAATTTCAAAGTTTGAAATCGTATTAAAGTTTATAAAAAAGGGAACCTTGATTATTTATCCAATTTTGGTAACGAATTCAAATTTCAAAGTTTGAAATCGTGTTAAATTTTTTTTAAAATGTACAAATTAATTTATGTGGTAGAGATTTCAATACTCTATAAGTATCAATACCTTGTCATTCTCGTAAGGCACTACTCATTTAGTTCCTTACCTCGATTACTCTGCAAATCAAGGTAAGATGCTCTTATTTTTTTTAATTGGTATCTATACTAAACGTCATTGATGTTTTACAAGACAAATTTACTATCAAGGTGCGTCTAATCAGAATGTGAAAGCAACCATTGTGGAATAATCTCAATGAGATAGGCTCAATAGATACAAGTTTACTATTTTATGATATATATCGTTTTCATTACACGGGTTTTTACTGCCCTATTTATAGTTTTTATACGTTTTTTACTACATTTTTATGAAGTAAAACTACAGATTTTATGCAGATTCTATGTAGTTTTGCCTGCATATCTTCATGCAGATTTTATACAGTTTTTACTACAGAAATTCATGCATATTCTATTCAGTTTTTATCGCAAATTTTAGTTTTTACTGTAGATTACAGTTTTACTGCCGTTTTTATGAAAGATTTTATAGCTCAAAGGTTTGGCTAAAATGTTTTGTTCAACTTTCATGTATTTTTAGTGCTAATTGACTAATGTATATGAGCTTCTATTTTGTAAATTATGCAAAGATAGGCATAGTTGTTTGTTGACAATATCGTGGATTTTAGTTTTACTGCAATTTTTTTTGAAGTTTTTACTGCAGATTTTATGAAAGATTTTATAGCTCAAAGGTTTTGCTAAAGTGTTGTTTTGTTCAACCTTCATGCTTTTTTTATTGCTAATTGGCTAATATATATGAGCTTCAATTTTGTAAATGATGCAAAGATGGGCGGGGTTGTTTGTTGACGATAATTTAAAAACTTTATAATTTTATATGTCATTGCATTGGATACTTAATTTCTTAACTGGTTTAGCTTGATTTTAATAAAATATGAGTTATAGGTTAATATTGTGCATTAAGTTGTTGGATGAAAAATAAGCAATGCTTCTTTGATTCCTATGGTGGTTTTTTTTCCTTTTTTTGAGGGTATTTTTACGCATGTTATGACATTGCATGACATTTTAACCAACTGTGTTTATATACTGTATTTTTATGTCTTATGAATGGAGGATGTGAATTAGCAAAACTATAAAAGTATGAAGTGAATGAAACTTACAAGTTTATTTTGATTTTTCTTCCTCATACAATATAATATTTGTACTGATATTATCTAAATTTTATATTTAACATATTTTTTCATTTCACATTGTATTGTTTATTTGTCTCCGTGTAATACACGGGTTCTAACACTAGTTGATAATAAGACTCGATTAATGCCAACATAAATTACTATTGATTGGAATACTTACCTCGTTAAAAAATAAATTTATATCGTTTTTTTGTTTTCTTTTTTCTTTCCTCTTTGAGAAAAATAGATTTCTGCCAAGTTTATTAAATTAACAACAGTAAATAGATTAGGTGTTTGACCATCAAACACATGTTTAACCTAATGCTGTTTATTGGATATAAAATAATGGAATCATAAAGTGTGATATAATGTTTATGATGAGATTATGAGACATAACTTTCAACATAATCGATGATCGACAATATTGTATCTAGTGAAGTTTGCAGGTGGTATCGTGAAAGTGGGGTCGTGATACAAATCAGCCCTTTCACGTCCAGTAACACCGCCCCTCTAGACGTGAAAGGGGCATGAATAGGGAGGGGCATGGGTGCAATCACGAGCAAAGGGGCATTCCAACCTTCCAACAACCAATCAATTATATCCAACTCGTTATTTCTTTTTTTTTCTTTTTAATTGAATAAATAGTTAATTATTAAAAAATAAATGCAGAGGCGTGAAACCACTATGTAACTTAATGATCATGTCTAGTGATTGCCCTTATGCTGATGTGGCGGGGCGTAAAACCACTACGGATAGCCTAACAGTCATTAATGAGTTGTTTTCGAAGATGATGAGATAAATATCATATCCCCACAATTAGTATAGAGATAAAGAATTATATTGTTTATAGACATTATCTTTTTCTAATCAAGTTTGTGTAATCTATGTTGCGGAAAAACATGAGTAGATATTGTTGATAGACATTATCTTCTTCTAATTGAATTTGTGTAACCAATATTGAGGTTAGCTTTAATGTAAATTTGTTTGCAATTCAAACAAATAATTTTGTTTGAATTTAACTTATAGAAACATTGTATGAACCTATCAGTATGAGAGATAAAAGCCTTTGTAGTTCTTAGTAGCTTTTCAGTTTCTACTTCTACCTCTAGTGTTTCATCTAAACTAACTTCTCTGTAAACATACTCACAATACCTACATCCTACCATGCAAGCTAAGCTTTCATTGTGTCGTCGACAAATAGAACATCGTCTAGCATGCCTCCTCGAACGTACAGCTGGCATAAACATATGGGTAGTAGGGAGAGCAGAAAAACTGGATAACTAAACCATAGCCATAATATTGAGTCGATTAACTGAACAAGTTGAGAAATCGATTCTCCTGTTATGGTTTTTTAACAACGGACTATAGTGGTTCAGTTTCGGTTATGCGTATATGTGTAACTAAAATAACCAAACATAAACGATTTATATATGTAAACGGAACCCTAAATTAACTAAAAAACAACACAATTGAGGCATACAACAAACCAATTTAAACAAACAAAAAATAGCCACAACTTCGAATTTTCGATGAACGAGTTTAACCGAACCAAAAGATGAACCACCTTTTGAAAAATCGATAAATGATTAACCAAAACCAATTGGTTATGGTTGTCTATTAACATAATTGTTCGGTTATGGCTTGATATAAGTCAATAGCGAAACTGAACCGACCAATGCTCATCCCTAATAGGGAGAAATTGCCCAATACTTCAAAATTATATATGTAGTATCTTGTTGTTCTCGCCGTTGTAAAATCTATTTAACCTAACCATGTGTATGTTGTGAGAAACTAACAAATTCATAAACATTATTAACACAAATTTTTAAATGGGAAGTTGTCGGTTCGAATCCGAGTCACAGCAAAAAAATAGTATGTGGTCAGGTCAGACAGTTTACCCAGTTAGGATAGGTTGTCCTGAATGTTCTAGATTTTGTCTAGAAAAAACTCAATAATCCTAAAATATCTAACTATTGTGGTTAAAAAAAAAATACAGATTTCCTCTCACCGATTATAAAGATATATCATTAACTATTGTGAAAAACTACCTTCATATTTTGACAAATACAAAATTTTAACTTATAGCTCCAATTACTTTTTTGTTTGATTGTAGTCCTTGTGCCAGCAGCACCTGATAATTCAAACACGTGACAGATTAAGTTCCATGGTCCATTATACAGTCGTCAACTGACGGCCGTTAAGAGGCATCCAAACAACTAGCCGTCAGAGCATCTCCAGCGGTTGCATCCGCTTAAGGCGGACGAAGGAACCGGAGTAATCCGGTTTTGTCCGGTTAGAGGGATATCCGCTTTTGCGGATGAAGCTGGATGAGCCAAGGTGGGCCACCCTCATACTTTAAATCCAAAAAATGGTTTTTTAATTCAAATTTTAAAATTGTTTTTTAATTTTAAATAGTTTATTAAATATTCGATTTAAACTAAATATTTTTAAACTAAGATTAAAAACAATTTAAATTTAAAAAATATTGTTTTTTAAATATATTAAAAATTTTAACGACTAGTTTTCAAACTGCTACTTTTGATCAATATAAATAGTAATCGTTTTATATTCAATTCACTTCTCAAATTTTAGTTTTCACTCGAAAGTTTATATTTTTACTTCTCAAATATGAATGGAGGGTATCCATTTCCAGCAAACTCTTCGCCTTCAGTACAACCTGCAAACCCTTCTCGTCCAGTTGATGAACCATTAACCTTGACGAATGAAGAGTGGAATTGGGTATTTGATCAGGTCTTTGGCCAACTACGAATTGGGGATGAGCATGTCCCAAGTTCAGATGAGAGGTATGTCCCTGGTTCAGATGAGGGGTATGTCCCTGGTTCGGACGAGGGGTACGTCCCCAATCCAGAAGAGGGGTACGTCCCCAATTCAGAAGAGGGGTGCGTCACTGATCTATGAGAGGAGTTCGTACCCAATTCTAATGAGGGGTGTGTCCCCAACTCAGATGAGGGGTACGTCATTGACCCAGAAGAGGAATACGTGCTTAAGTCTGAAGACGAGGACACAGATGACGAGCGTCACAGGTACAATGATCAATGGGAAGACTATCGTTCGTGGGATTCGGATAACTCGTTTGATTCATTCGAGCATCTTTAGTTTTTAGTTTATGTAATTTCTAGTTTTTAAGTTGTTAAATTTTTTATTTTTAGGTTATGTATTTTTTTTTTTATTTTTAGGATATGTAATTTTTAATTTTTAGGTTATGTATTTTTTTTATTTTTAGGTTATGTAACTTTAAATTTACTCGGTTGTGTAATTTTTAATTTTTATGTTATGGAAATTTTAATTTTTATGAATTTTTCTTATTTTCGTTTATTTTGGAATATTGTATTATTTAAAATAATACGAAATATAAAAAATAAGATTATAATAACTAAGTTTATTGGTATATAAAATATAAATGTAAAAGTATGCGAAGATGTGGAAATACAGGTGTGTTTGAAAGTAGATGAATGGTTGGAGTAAAACAGTGGGTTTTTTAAGGATGAGTGAAAATCTGATGTGACGTGTTTGGTTTGATGGATGACATCCACCATTGTGGATGCTCTCACTAAATCGCAACATCAGTCGAATACTTTTTGTTTGATTTTAATGTTCTTTATAATTTAGCACCATAAGATGTTTTTACTTGTGGTTGTACGAAATTATAAATTTAATCATGAGTCGGGTCGTGCAAATAACTCAAAACTTGTTTGAAAAAACTCGCTCTCGTTCGACTTGTTCTGGTTCGTTTATATGCTAGTTTGTTCCTACTTTTCTTATCCCACATTCTACTGCCAGGTAAATTTTGTAATGCATTGTTTTAACTACGATATGTAAGGTGGTTATGTAACCATATAACATTCTTTTTTTTCCTCTCAGTTTATCCCTCGTACCGTTGCGACTACGGGACAATTAGCCGAGCATGATGGAATGACTTGATTACACGAATTCCCTTGTCACAAACTTCATTAACCGCAATTGAGTAAGCTTCTTAACCATTCTAGTAACATCCAGTCCCTCTCACCACCAGTATTGTCCACTTTGTCCCTGATGGGTTGCCCCCAGGAACTCAAAGATTTGTTTTTGGTTGCCTCGGTGGAGACTTCCCAGGATGTCACCCATCCTGATATTACTCCCACATAAGCACGTTTAACTATGGAATTTTCATGTGCTCCACAACCAACTAAGCCCAAAACAAACCGACCCACAAATTTGATTTGGTTACTTAGATTATGACATACATCGTAACCTAAACCGACCCACAAATTTGATTTGGTTAATTGGATTAAGTCATAACCGAACCATCGGTTACGGTTAGTTGTTCTATTCGGTCAATTTTGTTTGCTTCAGTCGATTAAGTCGGGTTTTTTTTCACCCCTAGTTTTGCATTATTACATTACATGCGACATTTAAAAGATGGAAATAGTGGAAAATTTAAATATACACCTCAATCTTAAACTTTAATCGTTCATCAATTAAATCAGTTTTGTCTTAAAAAATCATTATTTTAAAAAGGGCAAATGCCATAAAAACTAACATACTTTCTATTTTTTCTCACAAAAGTCTCTAAACAAGTTTTTGCATATAAAAAACCAACATATTCCATAATTTTTCTCACAAAAGTCACTTAACAAATTTTTGCACATAAAAAACAAACATATTTTTTTGTTTTTCTCACAAAAGTTATTCGACAACTATTTATCATAGCAAATGAATCGACAGAAGCAAGACAAATAATTCATTTGCTCTTGCTTCTGTCGGTCGATTTCCGTTGCTATACTTTTGTGGATTCATTTCCTAAAATAAATAGTTGTCGATAGACTTTTGTGAGAAAAACAAGAAAGTATGTTTGTTTTTTATGTGCAAAAATTTGTTAAGTGACTTTTGTGAGAAAAAAATATTGAATCACATTCACTGATCACAACCAAAAATATTATAAAAAAAATAAATATAGTAAATTTTATGGTTAAACGATACATTTACCAGATAAATAATATATAATAAAGTGTATACAGAACGTATCGATCATTCATCACCAAGGGTCGAACTTGACTAAAACTTTAAACGAGTCATTTGACTTGATCTGATTTGACTCAAGCTTTTAATTAATTTTAAGTAAAGAGCTACGAACTAGAAGCTAATTGAATAACCCTATCTAGTTAGATAATAAGATAAAGATAATAAAAATATAACTTTAGACTGGAATAAGTACTTCTCAAAAGTAATAATATTAAAATGTAAGAATATGAAATAAATAAATATAAAGTCGGAAAGATTGATGTGAACTTAACATATTAAACATTAATGTTGAGAAATAAAATATTTGGGGTCACGATCCAAGTTGAGATGAGGGGTCACACCCAAAACGAAGAACAAACTAAAACCACTCGTGAATCAATTGGCGCCGTCCCACCTACCCCGATTCACATTTCGTTGTGCTTTCTACCTTTCCACTTCTTCCCTTTTTTAAATATGTAAACATGAGTTTGAGATAAAAAGTTAAAATTTAATTCAACTTAAAAACACATAGAAATAATTTTTTTTTTAATGAAATGTTACTAAATATATTTCTGAAACACAAGATTTATAAGAAATTATGATTCACATACAGGGGTCGTTTTGATGATGTAATTAACCTAATTAAGTTTAAAATAATAAAACTCAGTAAGTTAATAACATTTTCAGTCATTGATCGACCCCCGCGCCATTAGAAGTCGAAGTTCGCTAGCCCTCCCCCTCCTCAAAATCACAATTCACAATCGACAATTGTTTTGGTTTGTTTGTAAAATCATAATCGACAATTACCATGTTTGTAATAGAGAATTTTGGTTTAAAATCAATTTTAGCTATTTGCAAAATCACAATCACCAAAATTGTTTATGGTTGTTTAATTCGTCGACGACAAGGTTTGACAATCATTTTTTATGCCTAATGCTTCCCGGTTTAAAATCGAAACTTGTTTTACTTTGATGATTGGCAGTGAAGTGTGAAAGACTTAATGAATTGATAATAATAGATATTAATAACAACTATTTTGAAAGTTTAGATTATGAAGATCTGATCAACAACTTTGTTTCCAAGAATGATCAGAGAGTCTCACGATTCATTTAACTATGTAAAATAAATTATTTTGTTACATTTGTTTTTTTATTGTTATAACAGTTCACGTCATATTAATCTATACATACTAATAAATAAAGGTTTTGGGGTAACACATGTCATTCTCAATATTTTATTTCCTCGCCTCTCTCTCATATTTAATGACACAAGTTTCACTAAAAAAATTATAATTTTTGTTTTACGCATCTCTCTCCTATTAAATAATTATTATTCTTATAACTATTTTTATTAAAAAAAATTAATTAAAAAAACATGTTTATAGTTTGAACATTTCTTCATTCTTTTTATAAAACACTTTTAAAAAATAACTATATAACGTTTCTAAATTTGTATTAAAAAATTGTGTAATATGTCAAAAATATGTAATATTAGATCTTTATTAATAAGTATATATAACACTCCATTTATTCATCCTGTATAATATACAGTGTTTCTAATCTATATTTTAATAAATGAAATAACTATACTTGTTACGTGCCGACTTCTGATGAAATCTAGATTTTTGTTTTTCGCTTCTCTTCTATTAAATAATGATGATGTTAATTAATTAAATATCTAACATATATTCTAATATTTTATTAAAAATTACTAATTCATAAGAAAATTTTAATTATTTCTTATTTCACAGATTATTAATAACACCAAACATACAAATCTTCATACAAAATATTATTTTATAACAAGTTGTATTTACTCAACTCATGTAAAACATGAGTTTTAACCTAGTGAATTTATATATATATAAGTTTATACTTTAGGGGGTTTATTTTCATTAATCGCACAAAGTTTCTAAAATTTCAGGACGACCCTAATTTAATACAGGTGTTATATGTGATACATATGTAGAATAGTCATATTACCTTTATATAAATCATATACAATTCAAATATTTTAATTAATAACAATGACTTTTATTAGTTATAAGACTTGTAGAACTCAGGCCACATGGTATTCAAATGGGTCATGTGTAAGTATCAATAAGTCATTGTTTTCTTTATCACATTTAACCAAAAATGTAAGAAATAAAATAAATCAAGTTTTAATCGTGAGCTTTAAAGAAAATAATCTCCTTATATAATTAATCTCTATCAATGTTTCCACACAATAACAGATTAATCGAGTGGTCAAAATGGCTTCCTAACAAAATAATCTTCGTTGGACAGAGAGTGAGGATAAACAGAACACCTATCAAAGTGGCGTTTGCAAAAAGAAATATGTGTGTATTAACAATGGTATGCGATTGCGGGTTAGTGTTGGAGAAGTGTGATCACTTGTTCATAAGTTGTCAACTAGCAGTTAAAACTTGGAGGTTGGTGCGATCATGGGGTAATATTGAGGTGGATATCGGAGACTCAGTGCAAGAGAGGTTACGATTCAAAGAAAAAGCATTGTGAAGTAAGCTATACAAGAAGTTGGGACAAAACATTATTATCGTGACTATTTGGACTTTATGAAAAGCAAAGAACAATAGGACATTCAACAACACGTAATGAGAGTCGAATAAAATTTTAGAAGAGATCAAAGCAAGTTTCTATGTTTGGTTGAAAAATAGAGCAAAGTTTCATTTATTATATTGGAAAGAGTGGTATGATTTTGATGTTTAATCCCCTTTGGTGTCTTCTTTAGCATCTTGCTAGGGGCGCTTCTATTTTAATAAAGTTACATTGCTGTTAATATATATATATATATATTTACATTATATTTATACTTAAACACAATTGCAAATGTAGGTGGCTAATACAAAGCCACCGATCAAACTTTCAAAATCACCCTTCAATTTTCAAAATTTTTAAACATACTCTATTTTTTTTAAGTTTCTAGTTTAACCTTAGACAAAAATTTTAACTACACCTACTCTTAAATTTCGTTTCTTTTGTCCTTTTACTTTTTTTTATATTCGTTTATAAAAATTATATTTTCCTATTTTTATTTTGTTTTTACTTTATTACAAAACTTCTTTAACGAATTTGTTATTTCATTGTTAACTTCTTTTACCGCTGTAATTTATCTATTTTTCGATCTTCATAATCGAAAATTTGACTAGAAAAATTATCAAACAAAGCATTGAATTTCAGCATACCAATCTTTATACATTCATTCACAACCGTCATCTAAGCCTAGATCTTTAGCCATCACTGAAATCTAGGTAAAACAAGTTGCAACCAAAGATTACGTGCCACGTGTAAAAGCGTATGTTAAGTCTCAAAAAGTGAAGGCTTAGCCCGCATATTTAGTCTTAAGGCTTAGCCGACGCTTTTAAAAGCCTAGCCTACGGTTAGACATATGACAACTTTAGATTGGTTGTAAGTTGGGCCCACATATTTTTTTCATTGCACGCTAAATAGCCGGTGAGAGGCAGACTAATTAGCCAGGAGACACATGTCATATGTCATGATATGATAAGTTGGACACATATTTCAAAAAAAATGTTTTTTTTTATTTATAGACAACAGTTTTTTACAATGATGGTAAAAAGATGAATGATTGATAGATATAGAAATAAAATTAAGACATACATTGAAATAAATGATAAAATAAATCTATGTTATATAATAAATAAATATTTTTACATGTCACGTATTATCTTTATATTCATTATCATTATTTTTTTCACGTATTTCTCTCTTATTAAATACACCATATATTTTAATAATAATACATTTTTAAGAAAATACTAATTATAATAATAAAACATATTAATTTTAAATTATCACTTATTATAAGAAACTTTGAAATCTAATTATATAACTTTTATTTTCAACTAAATAGTAAATGAAAGTCAAATTACATTAAACAGTAGTTAACGTATTTTCTAAACACAATTATATATTAACTTTAACATATTTTAAATTTTATTTTTATTTATATTGTATGTAATATATTTTTATAACTATAATATACATACATACATATATATATATATATATATATAAAGATTAATTTTATATAGTGGAATTTTTTATCTCATGTGTAAACACGAGATTTAAGCTATTATATTATAAATAAATAAAACTATTAAATGATGTCTTTAGTTTAAAATAAGTTACAGTTTTTTTATGGTTACACTTGAATAAATATATATTTTATGTGATGGGAAAAGGAATTTCTAATTGTATGCAACTTTTACCGTCAAATTTGGCTTACGCCGTCAGCCAACCCCCGTCTGACCAACTCCACCCCCACCTAACCCCTTCCGTCATCACCCTATAAAATTTCCGTTTTCACCTGACATTAACACAAGTACAAGATTACTTAAGACACACCACCACCGGCCACTGCAATCCGCCATGGATCTTCTCCTTGTAGAGAAAATCCTCATAGCCTTGTTTGCCGCCATAATTGGCGCAATTGTCATCTCTAAGCTCCGTGGTAAGAAATTCAAGCTTCCTCCGGGTCCCATTCCGGTTCCCGTTTTCGGGAACTGGCTTCAAGTTGGCGATGATTTGAACCATCGCAACTTGACCGATCTGGCAAAAAAGTTTGGCCAGATTTTCCTCCTCCGCATGGGGCAGCGCAACCTCGTCGTCGTGTCCTCTCCTGGACTCGCGAAAGAGGTGCTCCACACCCAGGGAGTCGAGTTCGGTTCCCGAACACGTAACGTCGTGTTCGATATCTTCACTGGAAAAGGACAGGACATGGTGTTCACCGTCTACGGCGAACACTGGCGCAAGATGCGACGCATCATGACCGTCCCGTTCTTCACCAACAAAGTCGTCCAGCAGTATAGGTACTTATGATAAAGATAAATACAATAAATTTTATTTACGTAACAAATTTTAAATAATGAATTTTTATTTAATCATAATTAATATTTCTTTTTTAATATTTAGCTTTGGGAGGCGAGCCGTTAGCGTAACAAAACATAACTAATATATTTTTTATTTAACTGTAATTAATATTTACGTAACAAGTCATAACTAATATATTTTTATCTAATCGTAATTAATATTTCTATGTAACAGGTTTGGGTGGGAGGCGGAGGCCGCGGCGGTTGTGGACGATGTGAAGAAGAATCCGGCTTCCGCGACGGAAGGTGTGGTGATCCGGAGACGGTTACAGCTCATGATGTACAACAACATGTTCAGAATCATGTTCGATAGACGGTTCGAAAGCGAAGTCGATCCGTTGTTTTTGAAACTCAGGGCGTTGAACGGTGAGAGGAGTCGATTGGCGCAGAGCTTCGAGTATAACTACGGCGATTTCATCCCCATTTTGCGGCCATTTTTGAGAAATTATTTGAAATTGTGTAAGGAAGTTAAAGATAAAAGGTTTCAGCTCTTCAAGGACTACTTTGTTGATGAAAGGAAGTAAGTATCTGAAATCTGGATCTCCAATTGATATTCTATTTTGGGGATTTTGACTTTGGAAAGTCAACGAATATTCAGTTTAGGGTTTTTTGATTATTAATAGATCTGGATTCAATTAAGTTAATTAGTGGTTTGTTTTTGGGGAAAACAGGAAGGTTGGGAGCACGAAGAAGTTGGATAACAACCAATTGAAATGCGCCGTTGATCACATTCTTGAAGCTAAGGAGAAGGGTGAGATCAATGAAGACAATGTTCTTTACATTGTTGAAAACATCAATGTTGCAGGTATGCGTTGTTTATGATCTTGATAAATAAAGTAATAAATACTCTATAGTTTAATGTTGTTTTAACTCTTTTAAATATTTAATTCTTAAACACAATAAGTTATGTTAGGTCCATTATGAGGAAATTTATTAGTTATACTATTAAATATGATGTAGTGTATCATTTTTATATTTTAAATATTATTTTGCACAAAACAAAATGCAATTTGTAATACTCAAAACTCTACCAACCCCTATAACTGGGAATATATTTATTGTTTATTTTATATCTTTAAGTCATAATTTGAACAAAGCATTATTTTATACTAAAATTGAAAATATAAATTAAAACGGATAATCAAGATTTATAAATTAAACATAATTATTTTTTTTATATATTTGCATTTTTTGCAATGAAAAAAAAAACTTTCTAAGTTAAAGAGGTTGTATTCGTGTCTACCAAAACTCGTGGCATATTCTGTTTTTGTGTCTGATAATTTTTTATTCTTTTATTTTTGACCCATTTAATACCCTTGGACACTTGATCCAATAATTTTTTTTATTCTTTTATTTTTGAGCAAGAGATGCAATAAAATTCATGGTTCAAAAGTTTTGTCATTTTTTTAAAATAATTTTTTTGTGATGTGACAATATTAAATGCATAAAATGATTTACATCTATGCATTTGTTTATTACAATACAACCAATAATATTGCACCTAACACCCCTAGAAATTAAAGTCACGTGCGACAAGTCACCTACCCAAACGAAACACTTACGACAATTCAAATTCAATTTTGGATCTCGTTTGACTATTTTACATAAAAAAAGTCAAAACTCAAATTCTTGAATTTGATACTTCATTACAATGTTTCTAAACAGCAATCGAGACAACTCTATGGTCGATCGAATGGGGAATCGCGGAGCTCGTGAACCATCCCGAGATCCAAGCCAAGCTCAGGCAAGAGCTCGACACCAAGCTCGGGCCCGGTGTCCAGATCACCGAGCCCGATGTCCAAAACCTCCCTTACCTCCAAGCCGTGATCAAAGAAACCCTCCGTCTCCGCATGGCAATCCCACTTCTAGTCCCACACATGAACCTCCACGATGCTAAGCTCGGCGAGTTTGACATCCCGGCCGAAAGCAAGATCTTGGTCAACGCGTGGTGGCTTGCTAACAACCCCGACCAATGGAAAAAGCCCGAGGAGTTTAGGCCCGAGAGGTTTTTGGAAGAAGAAGCGAAGGTTGAGGCGAACGGGAATGACTTTAGGTACTTACCGTTTGGAGTCGGGAGAAGGAGTTGCCCCGGGATCATTCTTGCATTGCCGATACTTGGTATTACGATAGGGCGTATGGTGCAGAATTTCGAGCTGTTGCCACCACCGGGACAGTCTAAGATCGATACCGAAGAGAAAGGCGGGCAGTTCAGTTTGCACATCTTGAAGCACTCTACCATTGTAGCTAAACCCCGATCACTTTAAGGATTTTTGTTTGTGATTTTAATTGTAATAATTAAACAAAGTGTTATTGTTGTTGTTTGGTTTAAAGATTTTGAATTTGTTTTGTATACCGTTACATTTACTAATAATTCACAGTGTTTTGTATCTGTTTTTTTTAACACTCACAAACCACCAAATTAACTCAAATTCGGTAAAATATAAATTCGAGTCCTAACATATAAGTTTGGTGAGCTACTCTGAAATCTCATATAACCTTATGTGTTGAACTTGATGAATTCTTTAGTGTAGCAAGGCAGGCCAGGTTTAGCTGACATCTAAGTAATTGGTCAGTTTTAAGTCGAACCCATGAAGCGTTCTAGCTAAACGGATCGAGTTCGAGTCGGTATGACAGATTTTTGAGTTGACACGTTTAACCCTTTTGTTTCTTTCTAAAGTTTCTTTTTAAAGTTGTGTTTTATGTAAATTACACCAACATTTAAAGTTGAATGTGAAATTGACATCAATATTCGAAACTTGAGTATTAAAATGTAAAGAATAATAAAAGTTGGGTTAAACATGCCGTGTTTGTGTCACCGAACGAATATTCGTGTCGTGTTCGGGTTCGTGTGTCTGACACGATTTTTGGGTTCGTGTCAAATTTTTGGATTTGTGTTGGGTTGGACCCGTCAACCCGTGAACACGACCCGTATAATGTTACTTTATAAAGGTGTTTGGGAATGCTTCTTAAAACTATTTATGATTTTTTTTTCTCTGAAATAAGTTGGTATTAGATCAATTGTAATTAATGATTAACAGAAGGTAGTTTATGTAAATATGTTTAGTATATAACCCTCAATTGTAACCTAAACTCATTACAACAATTTAATACAATTATCCACACTTAAAGGTGTTTAACTTGGTATCTTAGCTAATAAAATTTGAACAATGGTATGTTCGTTATATTTGATTCTTATTTTAGTTCATGTTGTATGTGTGCATTTAATTCGTGCCGGATGATACGTGGTGATATGCATGAAATTACATTCTAACATGTTGAAGCAAGAATCATTCACACATGGATTAGGATGGATGATTTAGCATAGAGAGGTTATAACACCTGACCGAGAATGATGGGTTTGAGTCTACACAAGGTAGCAAGTTGTTATCCTCACCACAACGAGAAGAGATTTCTCCTTGTGACCAAGACGTGAGAATAAATATTTGTAAGAGAATAAGAGTGGGAGTGATAGTGAGAGTAGAGAGGATAGTGTAACATGATATGTTGAAGGAAACATGTATTTATACTCGTTCATGGTTTGAACCGTTCTGCCAAGTGGCCTGCCCTATAATATATTCAAGGTAGACTGCTTGTCGGGAATGTCAATGGCCTAGAGCTTATGGTCTTGGATTGTGCATGGCGCTCCATATGTCTTGGTATGTATCAAATGTATGGTATGCCGGTACCGAGTCATATTCTTCCTACAACACTATCTACTTGCATGTTCTTTTTTCATATACAATATGAAGATAATGTTCTGGAGAAGAGTTAGGTCTTTGGCAAATTCCAATTTGCATAAATCCCATTCGAAGCTTGGGCTACATAAGGTGTAAGATTGTTTTGGAGTCGTAGCTCCGGAAGGTGTATGGTTATTCTAAAGTTGTATTTTTCGATGATGTATGGTCCGTAGTCAATTTTAGTGCAGTGTGTTATCCGAAGCCTGAGATTCGAAGAGGGTTATTAGTGTTCCAGAGCCGTAGCTCCGGAATAATCAGGTCTCTAAGCAAATAAGACTTGGTCTGCAAGACTTTTCTACTAGATACACTCTTAGAGAGTGTTTGTGATTGCTTATATAATTTCAAAAAATGTTTTTTTGTTAAAAGTGTTTATTAGTTTATAACTTTTTAAAAATGAGTTTTTAAAAAAGTGTTTGGATTAGTTTTGTGTGGTGGGAAAAGTCAATAAGTCTAAAAATTGTTTGAGTTAGGTTATTCACGTAAAATGGTCAAAAAGAACATTTTTATATTTTATATATGTATTTATTAGAAATTGTTAGGGGTAGATTGATAATATTTTATTGAAAAAGCCAAAAGACATTTGAAAAGTCAGGAATTTATGACTTCTTAAAAAACAACTTTTTAGCTTTATTAAAAAGTTAAAATAAAAAGTGCTTTTATGTTTGCCAAACACTTTTTTTAGCTTATTGACTTTTAATAAACAGTTTTCCAATGCAATCTCATACACCCTTCAAATTTTGCCCGATAAGAAAAAAAGAAGAAAAAAAGATAAAAAGCGGATTCACGCAACATCACCTTTTATACTCATCACTCAAGGATTCAAATTTGCCACCAAAATTCCATCAGCGCGCTCGTCGTTCCGTGCCCTATCTCCAACCGGATCAATCGATCGATCTGTTATTCTCTCTAGGTAATTTCTCGATTCTCCATTGACGATCTCAATTTCTCTAGTTTCTTCAAATCAAAACGCTATCTCCAACCGGATTAATTATTAGTTTACGGATCTTCGATCGTAGATTTCACATTTTCTCACATTTACGTTTCGTAAAGAAGCTGATGCGTTGTAATTGAATTAGCTGATGCGTATTTAGGTGTGATTCCTATTTTAGGTTTAGTTGTTTACATTTTTTTTGTGCATTTGATATCTGCAAATAGTGTAATCTGATTGCTTAAGGTCGCATTCTACACATACAAGTGTGTGTGAATAAATCGTTTGATATTGTCGTCAGTTGATAAACTGTCATATGCTTAGTTAACGAAAACAATGGCTAGAATTTTGTGATTTGTGTAACCTAACCGCCTAAGGAACTTGTATACTTTTTACTCGTGCATAGAATTCAGAATTTCAGATATATTACTTTTTGAGACGAGGAAGAAAGTGTTAAGAGTCGAATTTGTTTACAGGATTTTATATATTTTTAGCTGCTAGGTTTTTTTCTCAATTGTCAGGATAGAAGATGCAGATGTATACCATTCCTACATAGATAGACCAATCCCCTTTCTAATTATAGAAGGATTTGGTCGTATTTAATTTCTGTGATAGAGTAACATAATGAAATCATTGGAAGCCAGAACAACCAACACAGTCTATCATTTTAATGCAGTTCCTGACATATGAATATGGTTAACGTACTTGCTGAGAAGACTGACATCCCCATAGCTATAGTTTTGTTATTAGACAACGATGTTTGAAAGTTTTAATTAACTATGAATTTATTTAATAGACTTCCGCTATATTTGATCTTTAATTCGATGTTTAAGAACTATGTTTACGCTTATTTGTGTCAACTATAAGAGGCACCCGGTTTAGGTCCTTAACGTCCCGTATATATTTTAAAATAAATTATATCATCAATTTATTTTTCTTGCGTTTTTGTTGTTTTGTCTAGATCATAAGACTTCATCTGTACGTTGAACAATGCTACAATGGATGGGAGGATCAAGGCATAAAGTCACGACTGTAAGTGTTGGCCAACACATAGCTTTCTCTTGTATACTTGATATCTATTGTAAGATTGATCCCATGACTACAAAAAGAAGGATATACATTGCTATATGTGTGTGTTGGGGGGGGGGGGGTATATATCACAGCCAACTATAAGTTAGTATGGCAAACACTAAACTGGGTATTGATGTCTGTTTCAAGGGCTTCAATCTTTTAACATACTGATAATCATACAGTCCATGTAAAAAATTTGATAATTTAATATTGTTGAAGCTGGTGTAGTATGCTTCTGATAGTAATTATTCAGGTAACCTCATATTTCATTTCTATGGCTTACAACTGAAAATACTTTATTTTTTTCTGTCCTGAAATGCTTTGGCTGTGCTTAAATGAGGAAATTTTCAGTCAAGCAAGTCAACACAAAAGAGGTATGTTATGTGATATGTCTTTCATTTGGTTCTATAATGAACTCGATGTCCTCAAAAGAGAGATCGCGGGAGAGCTAGTTATCAACTAGTTTATCTTTGACACTAGTTGGTTCTTACCTTTTACCTATCAGGCAAAAGCAGTATTTTGAACAAAGAAAACGGCAGCAGCAACAGCAAGAGCATAACTCAAGTGGGCTAGAGAGTTATACCGATAAAAAGACTCCTTACACGCAATGTCATGAAAATAATAGATCCCTTGATGTTCTCAGTCTGCTAAACGTTTCAAAAAATGGTCAGGACTGCGCTTCCAGATTCCAAGAAGGTACTTCAAGCATTTGTTATTTGATACTCCGTTTTCTTCAAATGAACATTATACTGTTTATAATCTTATAACTGCACAAGGAAGGGGGAGTTCGAATGGTGAACATACAACACCAAACTATCAAACTGTGCACTGTACAAAAACGATTCAAATGGAAACCAATGACCTCTGTCCTTCTGAACATGTTGAAATAAGGAACACAAGTATGTATTTCTGCACTATTCCCAACTTTCGCTCTACCTTATTTGTTGGGCTGTTTTTTCTTCCTGAATTCTTGATTGATTGAGTTGTATCAGGAATTGCATCTAATCACTTGGAAGAGACAGTGTATCCACAGGAGTAAGTAGATGTTTGCATGCATGTTCAATACTTCAGTCTGAGCACACATGATCTATACCCACGTTCAATTATCAAATATTATATTCATGATAATTTACTAAATATACATGGTTTGCAATATGCTATTATGTTCTCATAGTATGTTGTTTACTGCCCAATATAAAGGGCAGTTTTCTTCTAGTGTAGATCTGATGTCTTGATGCTCACAGGTTTTATAATTTGATTTATCTTCTAGTAATCATCCTGATGCTTCAAGAAGGAACAGTGCCAAAGATCCAATAAATATGACCACTGAACACAGTGAGTAGAAGATGCTGAAGATAACCTCTCTTTTTACTAAGCTTTCTTTCTGTTTAAATTCATTTGTCATGAATGTTTAAAGACCATTGTTAATAGCTATAGCCCTTTGAGCCCTTGTCTTAAATACTTAGGATAAGCGAAATGGATTATCTAAACGATTATCAACACTTTTATCTTTTAATGCACAGTGCTTACTGTAGTCTGCAGCTATTATGTTTAGACTATTAGTTGCATTTAATAAACTGAGTTCTGCATTTCCTTTTTTTTTTCAGAGCTGCCTGTCGTTGATATTCTCGGTGATGATGAACAAAATGGCAGTTCAAGAGGAAATTTAGTACATGAGAAACATGTTGCATTTTCAGTTGAAGGTACATAATGGATCACGGCTCTGAAGATACATAACTGATTCACTTTTTTATTGTGTTTCAATTATAGTCTCCAGATGTAGTAACAGCTTGCTCCTATGAACTCTACTAAATTGCTTACTCATTGTTTTGAGACGCTTGCAATTGTTTTGACTCATATATGCATCTGTTGTATTCCCTTTCCCATCAGGTCTTGGAAAAGTGGAAATAGAAACTCCAGTTCATTCACCACAACATCCTACAAGGTATCTATTGGACTCAACTCAAAACCTTATTTGTTATTGAGTGTTGGTTAAAAAAAGAGAGACTGAGAAATAAGCATGTATTTCACAATTTAGTTCTAATTGTTACCATAGTAGTTGCTTGCACTTTTTCAGATAGTCAATATGACAACCCTTCAAACTTCCCAGTTCATTACTGAAATACTCCAATGAACGGATTGGTTTGTGAAATTATGTTTTACATTTTCAAATCTGTATGTCTTGACTAATGTGATGACTTGTAAATTTAGACTAACATATTCACTTTTGTTACTACTGGAATGTAATGCATACTAGTCATCTACACTGGGAATTCACAAATTTTCAGCTCTTATAGATCACTAGTAGTGTAAACATACCGATTTGAATGGTTATGCTATAATATTTATACTACCATTTTGTCAAAAAGTGACTTTGTAGTGAGTTTTTTTTGTTTGTATTGTTATTAGTTATTATTACTATTACCATTTATTAAATTATTTCTTATAATTATCTTGTTATAAATGTAAACTATTATCAAGTTCTATTCAGTACATCACATTTTTTTGTCACGGAAACTTTTCCTACGAATGGCATGGACCGTCCAAATTTTTCATGGGATCTCACTCTTCCAAGAACCCTAATTGCAGTCTGGAGGACAAATTTCATGAATTGGTACAAGGTTCTTTATGATTGTTTATTCCCACCTTGTAATCAGGCTTATTATTGTTCTTTCTTTTCATGGGGTGTTTGGGATGTTTATCTAAATAAATTATGTTTATGCTTAAGCAGAAATAGATAATCCGGTTACTGAAACAACTTTATAACCCTAAGGGTGAACTTGTAAGTTTTAATTCGCGAAGAATAATCATTTTGAAATAAGCAATCTTAAACTGCTTATTTCACTGTGCATGAACACTTTTCTTCATTTGAGCACTCAAAAATGCACAAGTGCTTGTGAAAAACACAATTAACAGATTAGCTGTTTAAGTATGCAATCCCAAACGCCCCTTTAGTGTGACATGTCATAGCCCTACAAGTAGCCTCTGTCCTTATTGCTTATTGCCACTTTATATTCTGCATTTTGTCAATCGGTGTCATTCTTGTTTTGTTATCTTGATTTTCTACATGAACAATATCTCTTCATCTTGTAACCTCAGAACTGTAGATTTCTCTTTAATTTTGCAGGAAACCAGGATTATATTTTATGAAAATGTACTTCTAGTTTCTGGGTGATCCTCTAATACAGTTTAGGCTGACTGAATGTTCTTTCCTTGTATACGTTGTAGGATCTATATAAATTGATATATAAAAGCACATAAATAACTTTCTGTTTTCACGAACTTACATTTGGATACTCCTAATGATGTTTCTTAAGGGTTTCTTCTGTAATCAATGGAACTCAACTGCGGTGCTTTTTAGTTGGTCTTATACATTAACATTTACTTGAATCTTGTCTCTTTCTTTCTTCTCAATTAAGTTATTTTACATGCCCATGCGGTGGACTCACTGCAACTTCTGTTATTGATGCAGGATGATATGGCTTTTGGTGTTGATGTACCAACCGATCCAAGTTCCTTAGAGCTCCCTCCTTATTTAGAAGAACCATATCGTGATAGGACGCATAATACATTTGTTCGCGAAGATTGCTTGCTGCATGATGAAAAAGATTTTTTAAGAAGTGATGAATTCTATGATAGTAGGGTGGAGCATGATGCATTTAGACGGGGCGGTACTAATCCTTTAGTTATTCGCTAGTACTTTTAGCATTCAGAATTCTAGGTAACATGATTTAACATGCGTCAAGGCATGTTCTATTATTCAGTTCTCTGTTTTTTATTTCAGAAAAATCAAGCTTCTTAGATCACAATTTTGTTGATGGTAACTGTGGCTTATCTTGGAAGAACTGGTCATGTGATTTGGATTCCAGTACGATGAATCATATGAGAAGTAGGAACTATGATAAACCAGATTTCTCGTTTAAAGGCATTCATATGCAAAAAAGGAGGTTTATGTTTAACTGATATTTCTTATCCATCCTCCCTTAATTTTATCACCGTTTTATTCTTGACTGGTGGGTTATATCTGCAGAGCTAGTGTGAAAGCACCAGATTGCTTCAATGGTTCAGGAATAATTCCCACCCCCACCCACAAACTTTACTCCTTTTAAGCATTTAAATAATGTAAACGTATCTCTATCAGGGTCGAAATCATAAAATAACCTGAACTATCGTTCGACTTGCATTGATTTTATAGTCATGAATTACAAGATCCAACCTGCAAATGCAAACAGTGCATAAGATGCTTAACATTAACACTGTTAAATGATGCCGTTATGTGATTGTGAAGGATATATAGCTAATACTTATTCTTTCATAACAAAAACCAAACCTCTAAAAAGAATATCTAATATATTATAGTGATTTTTATTTTGAAAAAAAAAAACTTCCCAAAAAATCCAACTATTTATGAAAAAAAAATTGTCCTCGGGTTCATCTCCATCAACTGGACATGATAAGAGGAAGATGAGGATCTGACAAAGAAAGTAAAATAATAGTAGTGGTGATAATAATAACAATAATAATAATAATAATAATAATAATAATAATAATAATAACGAGAAACTGTTTCTTAACATGCTCTAGGATTAGTGCTGTTTTGGTATCATCTGTTTGGTTGTTGAGAATTTATTTTTATTTACTCTCAACTGGCGACTTAGATTTTGATGGTTATATATAACTCATGACTTGAAGTTATTGCATACACCACACCTAAATTCTGGGCTTGTTTTATTGGTCTTTGTTAAAATGTAAATATTCTATTTTTCAGCTATGCTCCAAACTTTCTATCTTTTTTTTTATCCAGGATTATCTTCATACAAGCACCAAATGGAGCAAGGTTATGATTTCATATCACGGTATGCCGCCTCATTTGAGCTCATATGTGATATATTTGTAAATATTTAACAATCGATGATGACAGTTACCCGACTATAAGTAGAAGCTCTGATTTTAGTGAGATGACCAATTATTCAGCCTGGCCTTCCTTTAAAACACAAGAGACAAGAGACTGTTTAAGCTTTGTGAGGTTTATATCCAATATATGATATATTTCAAGTGATTTTCATCTTATTTCATTTGAATGATTTTTGACACATTTTCATACCAACTTTTGTGCAGCGAAGATTCATGCTTGTCCCATGCAGGTGACAAATTTGAAGCTCCTGTACACCAATTATCTTATTATGTGTTTGTCATTTATGTTTCTTGTTAACACAGTTACATTTTTTTATGTAGTATGGCGTGAAGAAAGCAAAAAACCATCGTTTAGATTTACTGAAAGGCATGAAGCTGATTTCAGAAGTCCAATAAATAATTTCAGTAAAAAACAGAACACATTTACCCAGGAATTATGGCAAAAGGAGAGTGGCATTTGCTCAAGGGTGCATAACAAGATGCCAGATTTTTCAACTCCAGGGGATGATTGGTTATTTGAGGAACAATGCAATATTGAGAATACAAAACCGCATTATGCTTCCATGAATGCATCTGAAACCCAAACTGGCTCCCCTTTTGGGCTATTTGATTCAGATTTCAACCTGAAGTTTTATGTTGATGAGAAACCATCAGAACACGACGCCTTCAGTGGCAATCTATTCTCGTGTGAAAGCATTAATACAAAAGGTGGGCATCAGGAGTCATTTGATGGTTTCTTTAAGGAAGAAAAAGATTTGACTAAGATGCAATTTCAAGAGAGTGTTAGCACTGGAGAAAATAAATCAGTAACTCTACCAGCTATTAGTAGCACACTTCATCAGAGAAATCACTCATCCTCAGAAAATGGAGCACCGGTTAATGCCTTGGATTCAGAAAATACCCACAGTTATTCTGAGGAATCAAATGTTAAAACTCCAGAAATGCCCCCGGGTCCGAATGCAGCACTCTCTCCTTTACAATCGGAAGGCGGATCTTCATCTGTCGAGATGCCTCAGAAGGTGGAAAATTATGTTGTCTCAAAAGAGTAAGTAATTTCTTATGATTTTAACCGCCAGTAAAAAAATAAATAGAAGTTGGTTTTTAAAACAGTTATATATTGATTTCCAGATGCGCAAATAGTACAAAAACTTCTCTTATGAGCCAAGACGAGCTAAAATGTGAAGGACCAGATAGATCTTGCAAAGTGATGATGCTTGGGAGATTTGTTCTTCAACTTATGTGAGCGCGCGCACAATTGATACGGTACGGGAATTTTCTTGAATCAGAACAATATAAATCATAAAACTGCAATATATCTTCAACTACTTTCAAATGTTCTTATTACATATTGCTAGAAGCTGATTAGCATAAATAAAGCTTCTAAGATTTAGTCATAAGTACCCATAGATACACATTAGCGTCCTGATCAAGATCACTCATCTTCCCATGCAAAGCCTTCCCTTCATTTGTTGTGTAAACTGCATTTGACATCTTAGCTTCATAACATCAGACTGTTTGAGCGGTTTCAGGATGAATTCTTGAGCTCCCTCTTTCAAACACCTACACACCAACATAATCCCAAAGAGAAACATTAAGGACATCATTATTAAACGCTTAGTTCTTAAAACTACATTTGTCTGCTCGACTGTGATTACCTTTCGATTCTAGTGGGGACATTCTCAGACGAGACTATAATCACTGGGATCTCCTTTATATCACATGATTCCTGTCACAAATGATTTAGGATTAGATAACATAGGATGTTGTTGAATGTGATTTTAAGGAATAGAGACATCACATCACATCACATTACCTTAACCTTTTTAAGGAGATCGTATCCTGTCATCCCTGGCATACAGTAATCCGTAACAACTAAACTTATCTTCGGGACCTGATTTTGCCAAAAAAGAAACATAGATTTTTGTTAACAAGTTGTGAAAAGATCACAAGTTTTCTAAGAAGCTGTATCCATGTAATACTCTGATCTTCAATATATCAACATTTGTACATTAATCTTCAAAGGGTGAGGCAGTGGTAAGCGCCTGAGTCCATAGTCTCCTCTAGGAGAGGTCTCTGACTCTCAGGTTCGAATCCACACCGGTTTCTTGCCTCAACCCCCCATCCCCACCCCCCGGTACATTAACTAACTTACGTGGTGGTTGATATTGGTGTGCTTGTCTTCTCCTTGACCTAAAAGCTCCAATGCCTTTTGCCCGTTTTCTGCTGTAGTCACTGCCACAAACACAATATCTTCACAAAATTCAAGTGGGTGCACTTGTTTAATATAACATAGACAGTAGATGTGGCAGTTTCAACCCATTTAGCTATATATAGGTTGTACATGAATCGAGTGAACAGGTTTCCTAACACCATACTGATCATAGCTTGATTTCAGACTAATTTTTTTATATATGTCAACTTCTAACAGTTGTTTTACAATAAAACTGCAAGGATGATATTTTAAAACTTATTCATAAAACTAGAAACATGAAAAGGTATAAAATGAGAGTTGATATAATTAGGCCATCCTTTCTTGATTATCTACGTTTTAGTGCTTTAATACAACAGATGAGTTCAGGCCAGCCTGTCAATGAACTATTTAGTTGGTTCAAACCAGGTTCTGAAAAAAATGGGTTCGGGCTGATGTTCGGGTCGGGTAAGTGTTTCTGATCAAAACGGGCCGGGGTAGAAACGGTCCATTTTATAAAAATATCAAATGGTTAAAAATAATAACTATGCCAACTATTATTAGAACAAATAAATAGTTGATGAAAAATGTATGGCCATTTTGTTTCTGCCCCATGTTACCTATTTTATTCTTTTCTTACTTTTATTCTGTCAAGTTAGAATCAATTTAAACCAAAAGAGCCGCAACTTTATTTTAAAAGTCTATGGGTCATAATTGCCACACATAATTGGGTAATTTGTGATCGTGATGGACTTGACACATTTCCACTTCACAACAAGATCCCAAGATACAATTATTGTATCCCTTAAAGTACTTTTTGTTTAATTATGTTTAAATATTAAAAAGAATTAATATTTTTTTATAGGACTTTCACTATAAAAAAAATTTATAGGACTTTCATCGACGGAGAGGTATTGTATTTTTTAAAGACAAAGTGTTTTTCCAGAATTTATAAAAAAAAAAAACCGATCATAAAGTTTTTATTATTTTATTAATACATAAATTAATTTACTGAATGATATGAAATATTTATTTAATTAAGTGTGAAATTGACCTGTGACATAAAAAGAACGTGAGAAACATGAGGTGAATCCAGCATATAATGCGGGGGCCATGAGAGGTACATGTGAACGTCTGAGAACGTTTTATTGGGAGGGACTACGAAGAATAAGTTGGGTGATAACGCCAGCTACTCCCTTTCACTTCCCCCACTCACTTTTATGGGGGTGTTTGTTTGGGATTACTTTTTGATCTACTTATTAACTTTTAAAAAGTTAATAAGTTAAAAGTTTGTTTGGATAAACCAAAAGATGAAAGAAAAATAGAGAGGAAAAAGGAGATTTCAAGAAGTAAGAAAAACTTACTTTTTAAAACTCTTTATTAACTTTTTACAAAAGTCAATAAGGAGTTTTCAAAAGTAATCCCAAACATGCAATAAAAAGCTAACATTTCTTTTAACGATATTCTTTTAGGGTGATCTTAATCACAGAACACTAAATTACTCGAGAACAAAAACAACAAACTTAAATCGTTTAATTTCCTCATCCATGGTTTATATTTTTAAAATTTTGTACTTCATACATACAAATATGTATGTATATAAACACAAAAAACCATTAAACGATTTAAGTTTGCGAGAACATGGGGAACATAATAAATCATTCATTTTTTCAATCTTAATTTTTTTTAAATGTGAGAAAATGATAGAAATGCAATGTTTATTTGTCTCTCATAAAATTTATAAAAAAATATAAAGAAATTTCGTTTATTTAGACAACCTACATATATGTAATTCATGTATAGGATCTATATGTTATATTACCTACACATAATCTACACATGTGTAGGTAAACTTTTAAATTATGTCCTTCATAGAGTCAACAACATACCACTAGACAACTAGGTTATGGATTTTATAAATTAATTTTCTTATTTATGTTAACTTTTTATTTTTAACTAGCTTAGAACCTGTGTACTACACAGTGTGAAGAACTATTAATACATAAATTTTTAAATCTTTATATACATTTTATAGATGGAAAATATAATTACATATACTAACAATAGAAAATAAAATCCAAATATATGTAAAAGTTTATGTATAATTGAGTTTTAAAAATAAATTAATTACTATTTAAATTAATTTGACTTTCATTTACTTTTTGAATGAAAACATAAGTTAGATAATTAGATTTCAAAATTTCTTATAATATGAGATAATTTAAAATAAATGTGTTTTATTAGTATAATTAATAATTTATTTAAAAATATATTATTATTATTGAAAAGATGGAGGTGTATTTAATAAGAGAGAGAGAGACGGGAAAAAAATTATAAGAATAAATGTAAAGACGGCACGTGGCATTGAGAAAGCTTTATTTATTATATAGTATAGATTATATAGTAGTAATCATGAGTAGCTTAACCTATTTCGGGGTATAATTACATTTTTTTCATAAAAAAAGTTTAGCTCAACCAACCATCTCCTTTTTCTAGGTTTTCATAATTATTTTTTTGTAATAAATCTACAAAATGTCATATGGCAAATTGTTGACTAGGAAAAAAATGTAAATTTCAAATAAATTTTAAAAAATTCTATCATTTCAAAAAGGGTAATGCAAAAGAAAAACGTTTATAAAACATGTGTATCCATTAAAATTTTGTATTATAAATTGTCTGTAAACCTTACATTTTTCTTTAAAGTTACCAAGCAACTTAAAAAGTTTAAAAAAAAGGGGAACCAAAACAATTAGGATACATATGCACGTGTTTATATTATAGTTCTTGTAGTTTTTTCTTATTTAGAATTGGTCTATATTTATAGTTTTCCACTAAAAACAAAATGAAATAGAATTAGACTTTTAAAATTATAAAAATCAACCTCTGGATTCCCAGCAGTGGAACATGTAAATTATAGTTTTTTATATTTTTAGTGCCCAAAACAGACCAAATACAATGCATGATGCAAGTTATAATAGTATATAATGTGGAAATAAATAAGCATTATTTAAATGCAATAAGTATTAACTTCAAGACATGGATCTGATCCAAACATATATTAAAAACAATACCTTTACATGCAGAGTTGGTAAAAAGTTTTTCCATGATTTTACGATCAACCAAACTATCATCCACAACCAGTACATGAGGCCTTTCTTCTTCCTCCATTCCTCCTACCATTGATGATGGATTCATGAACACACACACTCACTGTGTGTGTTTTATGATCTTTCAGTAAAAACAAACAAAACCCAGGAAGAAACACACACTTGCTATGTGAAAAAACAAGAAAGTCCCTGGAAGAAATCAAGAAACACACACTTACTATGTGATTTTTGTGAAGAAAAGCAAAGAAAATTTAGATAGGATATGTGCCCAAAAGGAGGAGGAAAGTGGGAAGAAAAGGGTAAGTGTGTGTGTTTGTGTGTGAAATGGAGAGAAATTAGGGAAGAGTGTAAATATAGAGGTGATGAAATCAGGGGACAGATATTTCGTGATCTTTTTGGGATACGATTCGCAGGAGAACCTACACACATTCAAGAAAGTAGCCAATAGGGTGTTTGGTATTGTGTGTTGTGAATACATATAATAATATTCCAGTTAAAGTACTATATAAATATATTGTGTGGTTTTGTTTTCACTCGACGAGTTGTTGTGTCTTGGTAGAGAAAATATCTACCCCTTTATAAAGAAAGCTTTGTTCTCCCCTCAACCGATGTGGGATATTACAATTCACCCCTGGACGGAGCCCAGGGTCCTCGCTGGCACACTAGTCCGGTCCATGGCTCTGATACCATCTGTAACAGCCCAAGCAAACCGTAACAAGATATTGTCCGCTTTGCCCGCGATGGTTTGCCTATCCAGGAACTCACGGTTTTGTTTTCACCTGACGAGTGACTCGCCTAGGTAAAACGCGTCTTGGTAAAGAAGGCATCCACCCCCTTATAAGGAAGACTTCTTCTCCCCCTCAACTAATGTTAGAGGTGGGCATTATAACCGGATTTGGATCCGATTCGATGGATTATCCGAAATCGATTTTTTTTTAACCGGATTTTTCGGAACTGGATCGGATATTTTTGGAACCGTCGGATCTGGAACCGGTTATATGGTTTTCCAAGGGACCGGATAAAAACCGGACAAAATAGGACAAATTTGGAACCAGACAAAAATCGGACACAAAAAATCCGGACAAAATCGGATAAAAGGTTCCAAACCTCACACCCCAAAACCGGATCCGATCCGGAACCGGTTCCACCGGATCCGGTTCTTGACTAACGTTGACTTATTCGATCCGGATCCGGTTCCGGTTCCAAAAAAAATCCGATTTGTGCACCTCTAACTGATGTGGGATATTACAATGGTTTTTACAGTTCTTTATTTAAACTTGGTCTTGTATTAAACGATTCTCTTGCTATTGGCTATTAGGGGGTGAGTGTCCTCCGTGACTTCCCTCACATATCTGATAGTTTGACACTCTTTTCCTTCCACATTAGCGTCATATTATTTTTCTCATTTAATCTCTAACACATTCCTAAAGCCATGGTGTGTCATGAATTACTTTTGAAAAAGTATAAAAATATGTACATATACATATAGTTTATATGCATTTAGATAAAAACGCTATCAATACCATAGTTTTTTTAATGTTAAAGATATTGAAATTTACATGAATTTTAGTCAGTTTATATAACAAATAGTGTAATGGTTAATGTGGTTCTTATTGTATATAACTAGTATGATTTGCACGCTTCACAGGGGGCCTCAGTTTGACTAAGAATACAGGTCTGAATGCATAATGTATAGCAGGTTATTTAAAGCAAAATGCATACACAACAGCAAATAACATTAGTATTGGAAAAAAAGTTATTTACGTGTAAACCATGCGACCAATACATTTTCTAATAACATTAGTATTGGAAGGTGATTAGTGCTGATGATCTGATAGCTAATGTTTAGACAACGAAAGCAAAACATTTTCAAGCATCATTTTATATAGTAATAGATATGAGTAACATAGAAGTTCAATAAATATCATATTAGTAAATGGGGAAAGCTAAAAGAAAGTAAACAAACAGGATGGCTATATTACCAAACAATAAAAGAAAATCAGTGGCAAATACAAAAGGCTAAAATAATTTAAATAAACAAAAAAAAAATCGTGAGTGTTAAAGTAGTACCATGTTTTTGCCCCAGTAATTTGACAATTCCTCCATTTTATTTATTATGTTTTTTTGGCCTTAGAATTTCAGAAACAGAAATGGAACAATTATACCCAAATTTATACAGGCCAATTTTTTTAAAAAATGTATGTTTATTAATGGTCTAGATATTTTGTTTTCCTTTGTTGGTAAAGCTTGGTGTTTAGAGTTTAGTTTCTAAAATCCTTATCCCTAATGAACCTGAAATTAGGATAAAGCAAGACATAATTTTTTAAAATATTTGTTGGGTGGATCCAATTTCAATGCCAAAACCATTGGTAGTAAAGATGTACCAAACTCGAAGCAAAAACGTATCAATGTTTAGCCTGTGGAAAACTATTCAAGGAAAAATCGAAAGAGAAATCACTAATTAACGTGAGAGCAATCCACTTGAAGGCGAACAACTACGCAAACAAAATTTCACAAAAAAACTGCATATTGTCACAGAAATCCGACAACAGCTACTATTCTTACAGCACATGACAATGCAGGCACTATGAGAAACACCTGTAGACACACAAAAGTTAGTAACAGAAGATTTATCTGGTTTGTCACATCAACATTCTATTGAATGACAAAATCTTAATATAAGATTTCATTTAGAAATTCCCTTTAAAACATCGTTTGAGCTAAAACAATGACAGTTTTTTTAATCCAATTTCTATCCAGTCTGTTACATCAAGACTATATTCAATGAGAGAAGCTGAAAATAATATTTAGCTATGTTTGGCCTACTAATTTCGAAATTCTAAGTTCAATTTCAGACGCAATCGGCAATAAAAGTTGCCATTATGAATTAATATATTTTAAAACAACATCTAATCATTCACACTAACAAAAAAAACCAAATGCCATCTCATATTTAAAATCCTTATCCACAGTGATCTAGAAATAAGGATAGGCCACAAACCACATTTTTCTTATAAATTTCTTTTCTTGGATGCAGTTTCAGCGACGACAGGCACCATCAACAATAAAATTCTGCAGAATTTCAATAAAAAAATCTAGCTATGTGCCTATGTTCAGCCTTTAAATAAAAAAAAGCCCTAATTCATGCTCCACCCACCAATTGAAACATATCAACACCGCTAGAACCTAATTAAAGAACTGAAGATTTGAAAACAGAAACCCTAGACGAAAACCGTTACCTGACTCGTCTCGTATTCCACCCAGAACAGTGAATCTGTGTGCTCTATAGCCATCCTCTGCAACGAAGATGAAGTTCATGTGGTCTAGGTTTAAGCCTGCGATTGTCCTACAGAGGATGAACCCTCACGAATGGAGCTCTTCGTCGGCAATGGAGCAACTGTGTTATGCCGCCGATAAATAGAATTTGTAGAGGTGGTGATGGATCGGAGAACGGAAGCGAAGGGATGATCAAAAAGCATGTCTCAGACCAGTGTGTGTTTCTATGTTTGGAAAAATGGGGAGACGACATCTTAGAGGAAGACGTGGAATGAAGATAAGGAGGACGTGTCAGGTATAGCTTGCCCAACCGCCCAAATTCACGAATCGTTGTACAGAGTAATATATTAAATGGTGTCACCAACTAACATATATATGTCACGTTTCATCCGCTAGTCTGGTACATTGCGTGATGCTTTTGATGACTTGAATTTTTCATTTGTGATTTGTGTTTAGTTCAATCTAGCCAAACAAACTAATTAAGTGTAGACACGATCTGTTAGAGAATAGACATATCATGATGGCTTAAGAAGATCATACGTTCAAGTCTCACTACAACAGAAATTTGAAGTTGTTTTAGGCTTTTCACCTAGAGTTGAAGCAAGACATTGTTTATGTAATTATTATTATTATTATTTATTTCTTGATTGTATAGTGTGCATTATTAGCATTATGGTGGCCTAGCCCGGTTTAGAAAGTCGGGTATCCGAAGATCGGAACATGCTGACACTGATAAATAAAATCCTAGATATTACAATCAATGATAATCCTATAGCAAATCATCAAGAAGAATAAAAATCAAATTATCTAAAGCAAGTAAGCAAGTAACTTCATATCTTAGAGAAACAACCATATTCAAAAGGTGTGGTATTAATCACCAAAAGTACAATAATTTAAAATGAGATTGTATTAAGTAATAAGCCAAACATGGGGTTGTTGTAGTTGTTTCATTGCTTTGCTTAGGTGCAAGAGACCTTGGTTCGAAACTTGCAGCCCCCTCTTGACAGTTTTTTTTTGGCTTCCCCCTTGGCCTTTCTTTTGGCTTTAATGCTTTTTTTTGTTGCGTTTTAATTTATAATTATAAATCTTATACGCTCTTTTCACGCATGGTGGGTTTAGCTACATGATTATCTTTACTTGATAAGCTTTCTAGAACGTTAATTTCTTCTGTGCTTTAACACGGCGCAACACACATGTGTAAAAGCTATCATTCTCGCATGAAAGCCGCCGTAACGCGCGGGGCCTCCCTCTAGTTAGTTTTAAATTTAATGTTTTTCACAACCAAGTCTTTGATTTTTTAAATTACATGTTTAAAAATATTAGTTTTTTTATATGTAATGCTTTTAATTTTTTTTAATTTAATGTTTTTTAGTTTTTATGTAATGTTTTTAATTTTTATTTAAGTTGTTACATAAAATTAATTAAATTAGAAAAAGAAAATGACAGTGGAACCATTTCCCTCAAATGTGAAGGTGTCGAAAAGCTATGGAATCTGATGTGGCGCGGACGTGAAGGGGTATATAGGTGTGGAAAGTTGTAGGTACTCCCCATAGCCTTATGTGGTGTATTAGGGTTTTTAATTGTTTTCTTATTGACAAGGTTATGATTTTCTTATAAATACTTATGTTACAAGTTTTGAGGGATTATTATATCCAAGTTTTCTTATAAGTACAATAGTTTTGAGGGATTTTCTTATATAAGTACAATAATTGTTTTCTTTATCAGGGATTATTATATCTAAGTTTTGAGTCAATTTCTTACATATAATATTACAAGAGTTCATCTAAATTGTAGGTGTGTTTGTGTTTATCAATTCAATTCTTGAAAAGATGCGCAACTAATTGTTTGTTGCACCTAACAAGATAACTTAAAAGTGCATGAGCAATATTTTGCTAACCTATTTAAAATAGGATTATTGGATTCCCACCTTTTATCAATTGACCAATAATAATCCTAACTTAAAATATTCTTACCAGCGGTCCCTACTTTCAAACTATTTTCTTACATTGGACCCCCCGTTAAAGAAACTTAACACCGTTAAATTTTATATGACGTGGACATCTGCAAACCGCCGGAAAGTCAAGCCAAACTAGCAGTGGTCACGTGGTGGCTTTTGAAATTGGATTTGGTGGCATTTAACTAGTCTCGTTTGTCCGGAAAGTCCAAACAGAGACAACAGTGTTGTTTAACGAGACCAGTTAAACACCATCGGAGCCAATTTCAAAAGCCACCACGAGACCACTGCTAGTTTGGCTTGACTTTCCGGCGGTTTGCAGATTTCCACGTCATATAAAATTTAACGGTGTTATGTTTCTTTAACGGGAGGTCCAATGTAAGAAAATAGTTTGGAAGTAGGGACCGGTGGTAAGAATATTTTAAGTTAGAATTATTATTGGCCAATTGATAAAAGGTGGGATTATTAAAATCCAATAACCCTTTATTATGCTTTCAAGTAACATTCATGCTACATTTATTGGCTTAGTATAGGAATTAATCATATTGTCATCAAAAGGAATAGGGATGTGTAATTGTGATCCATGTGTTATCTATCTCAAGTTCAGTATTGATAACCAACTTACAAGATTATCATATCCCTTGAGCATCTAGAAGTATTTTGGATGCCTTCTTGAAGTTATGGTATGAAGATGTCACCCTTCATGCTTACATATTCTTGTGTACTTAAACATCAATACTAGACCATTCGGCACTAAGTTACCGCGATCTATGCAAACCACAGCCGAGGCTAACTAGAATTAACTGCCAACTGTTTTAACTACCAAACTCACACTCTTCCATGAGTTGTTGAATGGCTATAATATTAGAAGCAAATGTGTGAATGCTAACTCCAGGTTTAAGAAATAACAAACAATAAAATCCTCAAAAACAAAAGACAACAAACAAGGGTTCCTGCTACTAAAGATGAACGTAGAACCGCTGCTCTTATTGTCGGGGTGAGTGAACCAAAGCAACAAAGAGCGACCTCTAGTATCGATTCCCCATCGAGATAATACACCTTCAGAACAAACAAAAACAACATTATTACACTCTAAACACGATAAGAATACATTAATTCATGTAAAACTATGCATAATTCAAAGATGAGAGGAGGCACATACAGGCAAGCTATTGAGTAGAGCCAGCATCAATGAGACATGAAAACTGTTAACCAGCAGTTTTTCCACTAAATCTGGAAAATATGCAAAACCATACGACCAACGAGGTTGATATTCTGTTAACCAAATAGAACGTGACATCGAGATCATGTCACCTATGAAAACAAAACTCCCACCGCACTTGCTTTCTTCAGGCCGTGATTTATTATAAACCGATCCCATGTCATTTCCTGCTTGTGTACATTCACTAGAGTAAGGTCTTGAAAATGTAATTTCGACCCATGAGACACCAGGCATATCAATAGGAGTTGAGCATGACTCGTCCTGTGTAACAGACAAGTCAAAATGATATAAAGGTCAGCCTTTTACATTTCACAAATAGACTAAAAAAAAAGACACATGGGCTTCTTTGGGCACCAAATGCGCCATATGCCGGCCACGTGGACACTGAAATTGTGCCATGTAGCGTCTTTCGAGCGAAAAACGCCATCAAGACAACTTTTCCGGAGAAAAGCCGGCAGTCCCTCATCTTCCAGCGAAATACTCAGCCAGCAAAAAAAGTAATTTAAAAAAAAATTTGAAAATAATAATATAAAGTTTTATTTATTCCCATGTGCGTAAATTTTTTTGGCCAGCGTATTACAAGTGGCACATTTTCAAGTTGTCCATGTGGCCGGAGTATGATGCAGTTGGTGTCCAAAGAATCCAGGCTTCGTTTTCTAAATGGTCCATCTAGTCAGATGTTTATTAGTGAAAAATCAAAATTCAATGTTTATTTTGATAGTTTTGACATGTCTAATGTTTATTTTGATGAATTTCCCCACAAAAAAATGCTTACTTTTATAAAAAAGAGGTTAATCATACACATTTGAGAATTCATGAAACAAGAGAGGATATTTACCTCTGTACATGAACACCTGGTATCATTTTTAACCATGTTATTCCATCCATTACCGCATTTTTTCTCCCCTAATACGCCTTTTGCTGGGAAACAGTAGCTATTCTCCATTGTAAGTTGACCATCAGGTTCATTGCTGCCGATATCATTTGATGTACTTGAATCAACACAAGAAAATGTAGTGAATAAAGTGAGACCGTTTGGACACTTGAACTCGTTGTCTACAATTTCAGCATTCTTGCTCTGCGCAATCACTAAATTCGGGACACAGTACCCCTTATTGCTGATATAATGATTGGTGGTTTGAAATATTTGCTTGTCCAACAAGTAAGCCATTTCCATCCACTCTTTAGTGGTATGAACGCGATTGCCATCTAACTTGGTGATCAAGTAACCAGGGGATAAGTAACCATACAAAGGTGACTCAGCAGAAACATCCAAAACCTGTTATCAAATATATAAAAATTTTCAGTAAAGTGAAAGGAATGAGAAACATAGATTATAATATTTTAGTACCATGAGGTTTTCACCATGCGAGTAAAGCGGATATAAGATGAACGGTAGCAGGAACACAGTCAACGCACAAACCACACAAAACTGCAAAAGTAGAGATATAATGTGAACATTTATTTAATAAGATGAAAAGAAAATGAAAATATAACTTTTGTATCGTTATCTCACTGCTGCATTATGCCAGATTCCAGCACAGTATATTCTAAGTGTGGATACTCGTGGTATAATTTGCAACAAATCTTGATTAAAAGCCACCAGAGCACCTGGAAATAGAACTGCCAAAAACAGGGCGGTGTACTCAATTGGTATGCCCTCACTGCTACCCACAAAATGGATGCCTACAGGATCAGTCATAAGATCCATTTTCTAAATAGTTTTATATACTTATTCAACATATGATTATTAAAAAGTTAATCACATAACAAAACAATGAAAAATTGGATGGAAGTAATAACCTTGTTGCAGCAAGCGCGTGTCCAAGTTCATGTACGGATACAGATATGATAGAAGAAATACACATATATCCAATATCAGCAACTGATATGCTATATTTGAAAACCTGAAGTAATGTAAAATCAATTTCTATATTTCAACCATTCAACGGTTTGAAAATTAATTTTCAAATGCTTACCGAAGAGTAGAATCCCAATATGGATCCATTTAGAATATTGTTTAGCCAAGGAATCCCGTTGTATAGATTCAACACTTTAGCTGCTTCCAATAACATAATCTGATGAACGATAAATATATAAATAAATAAAACATCATTTTTCTGGTACAAAAAGTAATTTTAGTGAAAATGTGGATTTCATACCACTGTAACTCCAATAAAAGTGGTCAGGCTGAAACCCATCCCAATATAAAACCATATTCTCAACCACCTACAAGTAAGCAGGATGTTTGACTGTAGTTATCACATATTACTATACATTTACTGGTATATCATACTGTAGTCTTTTTGTCTTTTGAAATTGGATATAATTTTATTTATTTTTGAAGAAAAACAGAACCAAGTACAAGTACAATCCTCAACTTCATTGTTGCAAAAATCGGGATTAATCGCCGATTAATCGGTAATCAGCCCCTCACCTAGGAATTTTCAGCCAATCGGCCCAAAAATCGGTAGGTGGTCCTAGTAGGCCAAAAATCGGTGACAACCCAATTTTTCGGCCAGTTTACTGCCAAACCTTGTAAATTCCGGAGATTAATCCCAATTACATATAAAAATGTGTATAAATATTAATCGCTGGTCGGGCAGTCCTAGCAATTTTTACGACCATGCTCAACTTAAAAAAATCTTCAAGAAATACAAAAACTTTATAAATACTGCAAATTTGTTTATAAATAAAAATAATTCAGGTTAAATAGATACATACACCTAGCAATTTAATAAAAATTAAAAACAAATTGGATTTTAATAATCCAAATTATAACACCCAGTAAATAATAACAGTAATAATAATAATAATAATAATAATAATAATAATAATAAATTAAAAAGACCTGAAATGTTTTCGTCCGAAATGGAAGAGAGGTTCATTGAAGACTGACGTCTTGAAGTCACAGTACCTGAAGAAATACCAATCAATAGCCAATTAAAACATGATGATGAATTGATGATGATGATGATGATGATGCATACCAGCAGGAAATGGAGTTGGAGAGGTGGGAGACACGGCGGAGAGGGAGAAGAGTGCGTGAGGGTGTTGCTCTCCTTCCCGGCCTTCTTCCTGTTCCTGGCTGTAGCTGAATATTGCCTTCCGCCATTGCTAAAGACGGTTACATGTCAATGCCAATAATAATATAGATCGTTGTTTCTTTCTAGGGTTAATTACCAACACCAAACCTCTTCTATGGACTTATTGACTTACTGGAAGAAGCAATTCGTATGTCAGTTTAGGGTTTGGGTATGTGGATTTAGGGTTTCGTCTGTCGACCACAATTGCATTACAGACTGAGTGAACATTGGGCTGTTGTTACAAAAGGTTGGGCTGGGCCTGGCTTGACAAACAATATTCCACTAAATTAACCAAAAACCGAATTTGTAATTTGGTTCGTTTTAATCCGATCGATTTTCGGTAATCGAGTATTGTTAGTAGAAAATGTTATTAATTATTCAACGTAGCGTGTATAATCCATTCCGAAAGCTTTGATTTTGACCGTTAATTTTTTTAATTTTTTTTATGATCATTATAATCATTTCTGTTGAAAAGAAGGACGATTACAATAAAGTGACAGGTAAACGGACAACAAGTTGCGCTGCAGCCCCCTTTTGAATAGCAAAACCGATCCTACTAAAAACAAAGCTTTGGGTCTTAGGGGCCTAAATATTAATATGCACGACTCGTTGAACCCTGTTTAGGAATTTCACTGCCTCCGGTGCAAAGAACCCAAAAGTATCAAAAGCAAAAGGGATAAACACGTGTTGGTTCTCTAAACAAGTTTTCTCGTGTTTAGCAACTTTGCCTGATTCCGCCTTTAAAGCAGCATGACCCGCCACAACCCCATTCTTCCTGAGTCCCACAAGAGGGGACACTCTTGTAAGGTCCACACAAGCGTGTTTTCCCCCTGCCCAACCAAACACAAGAATATCAGCCAGCCGTAGATGATATTCATGAGTCCACGTTTAACATAGTATACAGTATTACTAATTTTTAAATGATATTCATAATTTTATTGATATGTTTGTTGATTTTTCATATATATATATATATATATATATATATATATATATATATATATATATATATATGTGTGTGTGTGTGTGTGTGTGTGTGTGTGTTTTTCTTGTTATTATGATATGATGACTACTACTAGTTATTTAGGATGACACAAAGGAGATGGAGAAAAGTTGCTTATGATGGTATGGTTTGATGATAACCTTACATAGAACGGTTTTAATCAAACAAATTCAAATGTTGTTCAGGCTAAAAGAAGCTAGACAGGAAATGTATTCAATCGGGTTAACCGGGGTGGTCCCGATGTTTGCTTTGCCTTTCTAAAAAAGGAAATGTATTCAATGCATTGAATGAACTAAGTTTTGTTTGTATAGAATCAATGTTTTTAGAACCGGACGTCGAACCGGTCTCCTTACCGGTCCACTGGTCGGACCGGATTTAAGAACCGGATGACATCATAAATATTATAAAAATATATCAATCCAAAAAACCATTAATCTTTTAAAAAACCACCAACAAGTCAATTCCAATAATTTTAAGCTAACAATTACCTACGAAATACGAAGCCAAGAGACTTAAAAAAGATAACAAAAAAAAGGTCAAGCGGTTCGCCCGGTCCGACCACCCGGTTTCCGGTCCGACCGCCTGTTCGTCCGGTCCGACCACCGGTTCGCTGCAGGACCGGTTCAACATATGTAACCGGACTGGTCAGACCACCGGTTCCCGATCCGACCGGTCCGGGTTTCAAAACACTGTATAGAATACTAGGTTAGAAATAAATGAAATATTAAATAGTTAGTAATGAAGTTTTATAAGTTATAAAATGATATTTTAAGATAAAATATGATTGAAATTATGTATAAGAAAATATTGAAGCTTCAATACAAGATTTAATCACAAACCTTTCATCGATTTGACCCATTTAAGGTTTTTAATAAAACCCACTAAAACATCATTGATGAAGATTTAGAAGATGATAAAGATACTTGCAATCCTGAAAGTGGGGAACAGTCCAATCGATTTGACATGCAAATCATCAATTTCAATTTTTGCTCTTCCTCTTTGTTTCTCTATGCTTGTTTACGCCAAATCACACACACCAAAGTGTGTTTTGCATTACCCCCTCTTCCTAGGCCTGTAAACGAACCAAATGAACACGAACATCGGTGTCTTCGTGTTCGTTTATTTAATTTTAACCAAACACAAACAAGTAATCGAACACATTTTTTTGTTCATGTTCGTTTATTAAGAAAATGAAAATGTTTTTGTTCGTTCGTTAAAAAGCTAAACGAACACAAATGAACAAGCATAAACGAAAACAAATGAACAAACATAAACGAACATTGATGAACACACATGAACAAGTCTAATACTTAATAATTTATCAAAAAACATATGTAAATTAGTGGTTTAAATGTACATGATTCGTTCAAAAACAAATGAACATTAACGAACGTTAATAAACGAACGTTCACGAACATAAACGAATGAACACGACATGTGTTCATGTCCGTTCGTTTAATTAAATGAACAAAAAAATCCATTCGTTTAATTAAATGAACAAAAAAATTTGTTCATGTTCGTTCGTTTATTAAATGAATGAACATAAACGAACTTCCCAACGAATAGTTCATGAATGTTCGATTCATTTACAGGCCTAGCCCTTCCCCTATAAATAAGGTTTTTTAAAATTTCACTTTACCCCCTTAGAGCATTCAAAGTAGTGTCCCCATATGTTTGTGAGTGATGTTTCCTATATTTTAGTGAGTGGTTTAAAGTGGTTGTGAGTGGAGAAGAGAGAAAATGTATAATTTTTTTGTATATTTGGGGAAAACACTGTTCACCTGTATAAATTTTTTAATATTTTTTTAAAGTGTTTTGAGTGGAGGAGAGACAAAAGCTAATGATAAATGTATAAAAAAAAATTATTCAATTGAAAAGGAGAGAGAAAAAATATTGTTTTTTAGTGTAATTATAAAGATGAGATATGAAAATTGATGACTTAAACTTCCATTTTTAATCTTTTTTGACAAACAAAAAAAGTCAAGAATGCTTATTTACAACTAAAACCCTCCACTTTTAATTGATTTATTTAAACCCATGTAATATGTTTTCACATATAATATAATAAGCCTGCAAATTGATTCTTTACATATTTGTTGTTACACGAGCCAATGAGTATCATCAATCACTAGCATAAAAAAAATATCATTTAAAATGGTTGAACTAATTTTTTTTAACAACATATAGCATTAACTAGCAAGAAACTAGACAGATAAACCAAAACAAATTAATGTATGATCATAATCTCACTCGGTGAACATTTGAAAAACTTGGTTACTATTATGTAAAGTTGTCCCTTATTTTAATTAATAAACTTAGTAAAAAAAATAACAATATTAGTTCGTTCAAAAAATATAAGATTAAATAAGAATAAAGTTTTATGCAATAATAATTTAGAGTATAACCTAGCATTTAATTAAATAATTTGAGTGAAATTTATAATATAAAAGACACCACCAAAAGTTAAGTTATAAAGTAATGTATGATGATCAATCTAGCTATGCATGTATGTATTAAAAATTATAGTATACTAAAACACACAATATAATAACTAGGTTTGAAGAGTTCTAGTATTTGACTTTTTATTAACGAATCTTCTACGCATTTAAACGAGGAAAATTTATTGATAAGTTTAAAAATACAAGTTTGTAAGTTAACTAAACAATTAATTAATAATATTTAGTTACAAACACTACATGAACTATAACATTGTAAGTCACGATTTTGTTTTCTATTACTCGGTTGGACGCTTTAGGTAGCTCCAAATCTCTAAAAACATAGTTTGGAATGAAGTTTGTTTATTTAGGGGGTGTTTGGGATTACTTATTAACCCTAAAAGTTATTTTTGTTAAAAAGACTTATTAACTTATTACTTTTTGAAAATAAGTTTTTAAAAAATGTGTTCTGTTTTGATTAACTTATGTGGTGGGGAAAGTCAGTAAATTGTTTTTTATTAAGTGTTTGACTTGATTTATTAATGAAAATGACTTATTAATGAAAAAATACTCCCTAAAAGTAATAAGGAGAAATGAAAAGTTAAAAATTGTAACTTCTCCAAAACAACTTATTATCTATTTTCTAAAAGTTATTTTAAAAAGTCTTTTACCATACCCAAACACACTTATAACTTATTAACTTATTACAAAAAGTAATAAGTCAATAAGTAGGCTTAATAAGTAATCCCAAACACCCCCTTAATAAACAAATGAATATTAACAAAAGTCATCTTTTATTTAATTAAACTAACGAATATGAATGCATATTGTTCGTTCATTTACGTTCATGAACACTCGTTTACGTTCGCTTACATATTCCTTTAAATTTGATTATTAGTTACTAGTAACTAGTAATATTAGTTCACCCATCATACACGAGCACATCAGAGCAATCGGATTTTAAAACCAAACTTTGGGTAATCGATGAACGAACGAACGGACAGGAACACACTCATTTTCTTCGTTTATGTTCCTTCATTTTCGTTCGTTCAATAAGAATATTTAAAAACAAACATAACCGAACACGAATACATTCGTTTCTTAATGAGCGAGCATAAACAAGAAAATTCGTTTGTTTAAACGTTCGTGTTCGTTTATTTGTTCGGTTAAAGTTAAACGAACAAACACGAGCAAATTCGTGTTTGTCCGGTTTACTTACATGCCTATTCTCATGAGGTCATCCATTTTGGATTATCACTGTCTAAGCACGCTTAATCGTGAAGTTCTTCTCCCATGTGTAGCCAATACAACATAAACGTGCTAATGACATTTAAGGTCGCACATTTTTTATGGGTTCAATATACGATGTGGGTTTTGCTTATAGTGTTATCAATTAAGGACATACATAAACTATAAAGTATACTTAAAACATAACTTTATAACTGATAACATTAATGCACACTAAAGTTTTTTCTAACTGGACAATTTGTCTTAGAATGTATGATTTGGATTTTTATTTTTATTTTTACTGGTTTGGATAAAAACAAAATTATTATGTAATGCGTACTAAAGTTTGTTTACTTTTCTAAGAACAAAACAATAAAAATAAATAATAATAATTTATTTTTTATTTACTTCTCATATTCATATGTATATACCCTTAATTCCTTATTAACTCATTAACTTGTATTTTACATATATACCAATGAAAATAAACTAGTATTCTTTTACATTGATTATTTGATACTTTTGATACGGTACATCTAGTAAGGTTATCACTTGTTGCTTTCACTCAACAGTTACTTTCATTTTGATCCTCAAACACCATCCTAGTCTTTTCACAATTCCTTTCCATCCGGATCTTGTATTTGGATTGTTTTCCATCATCAAGGTTCTATGGTTTCTCTCTTGAATGACACAATCCTCATGAACCAATCATACCTTTTGTTATGATCTCATCCTCGACTCTAAAAGCTTCTGACCCTTGACATGTTTCAACCCTTATATGGTTAATCTGGGAGTGTAAATGAGTTGAGAGTGGCTAGTAAAAACTCGAGATCGACTTACAAAAGCTCGAATAGAGTTGAGCTTAAACAACCTCGAGCTATGTTGGAACTCGTTTAATAAATGTGTCCGAGCCTTGCATATCGAGCTTGAGTGTTTGACTAGGCTTTGTAAGCCTATTATTTATAATATTTTTATTTATGTTTTAAATTATATATAAATATATAAAATTTTGATAAAATAAGTAAATAGTACATTTTATCTTTATATATAAAAAGTACAATTTTATTCACATATATATACATGAAAAACAAGCCGAGTTCGAGTTTGAAGAGTTCGAACTTTAGTAATAAAGCTCAAAACAAGCCGAGCTCAAACTCTCTTAGGTTAAAGGTGGCGAACTTAAGCTTAACTCACGCCAATTATTAGTTTTTTTAGAATGACTAACTCACAAAATCTTGCTACCAAATCTACACTTTTTTGTTCAACATGAGACTTGAACTACCAACCATATGGAGAGAGACACATTTCTATACACATTGGTGTAATTAGGACACAAGCCCTTTAGTGTAAAGGTGCACAAACAGGTTTTTGACCAAACCAGTTCAGATCAAGTCAATGGAAGTCAAAACCGGAGCGGCCCAAACCAAATCCGTTTAAAAACCAACCTCTACAGGAAAACCATAGCAAATCGGCTCGGCTTCAAACCGGATTCAACATATTATATAACTAGCGATTCACCCAAACCGGTTTTAAACCCAGATTCAAGTATATATACATACCCAAACCGTGTTAAATCTGTCAGATCAAATCTGAACTAGTTTCACCTAAACCGGTTTAGGTGTGCACCTCCACTTTGGTTAAAAATAATACGAAGATTTATCTGTTTTCTATAAATATAATCTTTATTTCCTAAAACACAACTATTATTAGCAAGGATTGACATAAAAATACCCACCTTTCATTTTTAGCAAAAGTAGAAATAATAAATGTTTATAAAACCCGGAGTGAGAGAGGGTTTGTTTGTTGTTGATCTTCCATTGATGGAATTGATCTTCATCGTCATCATCATCATCATCATATTCATCCGGATGTGTGGTGTTCAAGTGTTGTCGTGCATGCATTTTATTATGCATCTCTTCCCTTCTCATGCTCATGCACACACGCTTTCTTTCTCTCTCTCCTTCTATTAAATCCCTATTTATTTTCTCCCATCAAAATAAACTCCACCTGTATAACAACACAACCACCGCCGCTACAACTTATCCACCGCCACCGCATCAAATTCCGACCAGATTTCAACCTTCTCTATCCGTCACTCCGTTTATTTATGCTACGTGTTGCTATTTCGTCGTTTGATTCGGTGTGTGCATGGGCGCATTTCGATGAGTTCAATTTAGCTGATTCCGATCCGGCGAATTATCGTTTCGTAGGCTATTAGCTCCGATTGTGTTTCCGGTAAGTTTTAGGATTTGAAAATATGTATCGGTTTCTGATTGATTCGATCTGTTTAATTGATATAGGTATACGACTGATGTTTGATCTGTGTTCTTCGTTAGGGTTTTGATTGGGGGTTTTTGGTTATATACGTATGGTTTGAGGTTGTAAGATCTGGTGATTTGAATTTGACGAAATTTGGGGGTCAAATGTCGTCGTCGACGAAGATTTGCATGAACGGATTGTGCGGGGCGAAGACGACGCCTCAATGGAAGAGAGGTTGGGCCATGAAGGCCGGCGGTTTCGCTACTCTATGCTACTCTTGCGGGTATGTGTAATTTTATCTCCGTTTTACCCTTTCCTTTTTGGGAATTTTACGTAATTGGCTGTGTAGATCGATGTTATTGCAAGGGCATTTTCGGATTCTGATTTTAGGATCCCTAATTTTACTCATAAGATCAATTTCTATATAACATCCCTGATTTTGTGTTATTACAATTCTATCTAACATAGATTGTAATATCTGTAACAAATTATAAGAATTACATCTTTTTGTTAGTTTCCCCAAATGTGTAAATTATGAAAGTAAAATTTGATTTGCATTTATAAAGCAGTGAATTTGGTTATTGTAATTGCAACGAAGACTAATGGCATAACATCATACAGGCACATGTAACATGGCCCATTTTTGCATAACTGTGTGTGATATTATGTCATGTGCGTGACATTTATTATGTGTTGTTGTTAGGGGTTTCAATCTATTCAAATCCATTAACAGCATGGGTGTGAAGTGTTAGTTAGTAGGGGGATCCATGGCTATCACATCTTTTTACAGTAACATTTTTTTATCTGGCATGTATCTAACTTGATAAAGGGTTTAGAAATCAGGAGAGGATGGTGTACGTAATATATAATAATTTGATTTAGAAACGCGATATTTGATAGTGGAACAGCAATAACATACCTAACCAGACAAAACCGCCTTACCGAAACTGTGGCATTTGGGTTCAAGTAAGTTCTCTTTATAATGAGGTGGCAGTGGTATCAGCAGAGGATTTCTCTTCCTATTTGTAGAAAGGTTTTTCTAACTTGTGCCCTAAGGCACATTAGGGTGTTGGATGAGTGTAAATTACTATTTATTGATTTATATTTGTTTAACATTTATAAATGATAATTTATGTTAAGTTAATGTTCTTTAACATGTGCCTATAGGGCACAAGTTAGACCAGCCCGTGTAAAAAGGATTTATTTTTTCATTTATGGCATGGTTTTCTTCCTTCTTGCTCAAGTTATATTTAAGCAACAATAATTAAACTATTAGCTATTTTTTTTAAAGTACTAGTGGCTTCTTTATCCCATATGCCTTAAATCGGGTTGTCTTTTTGCCCTTTAAGTTGTTTACTATGTAGAATATGATACTTATTTGTTTTGTTACAAGGCTCCTTTTGTTTTTGCTTTCATTGCACATTTTGGCATGATGCTGATTTTTTATTCCTTGTGCATTTAGCCTACAAGTATGATTGTTGTTTGATTTTGTAATTTGGTTTAATACTATATGTGAACCCTAGAACTGTCTTCGAACATGTAAACTACTGTGAAAGATTCCATCTGAATGAACCTGGTTGGAGGGAATGCAAATTCTGTGAAAAGGTAATTTTAATCCAGTGTTCTTGAGTTTTTTAATATTGTAACATCTGTTCTGCTCACTAAGTGACGTTCTGTTTTATATTGCAGCCTATTCACTGTGGGTGTGTTGTTTCAAAGTATCTTCATGAATGCCTTGACTTGGGAGGAATATCATGCATAAAATGCATAAGAGCTAGGGGAACACAAGCCCTAAAACCAATACAGGTAATCAATCTTTTAGCATGAAGGTTAGGGAGATTAGTGACTTAACTCTTAAAAAACCATTATGTCACAACAAGTATATAATTTTTAGTTTTCTATAACTTGTTTTTTTTAATTGGAACAGATGAGATATATCAAACATTTAAAGTTCAAACTTTTTAGAATGAAATCATATCTGGTAAATTTAACATTTTTAGTAGCATTTTTCACTATTTTTAAATCTTATGTATATTGTGATGACTAGTGACAATTTGCTATGGCAAAGGTTCTTCATAGAGGTGGCAATTTCGACCCATCAACTTATAATATAAATGGATTGATTGGGGTTATTTTTAAACTATTATAAGTCAAACGGGGATAATTATGTAAGATTAGCTTAAAAAGAAACAAGTCAGATGTGCCGGACACGTTGAAACACCGGAAACGTATTTCTAATGCATAACACCTCTTTAAGTCATTTATTGAAAATAATTAGATAATTATTTTTTCCCTAATTATATTTGACACACTAATCCTTTCTAAATTTAATATCTAACACATAAAACCTCTGAAATTGATTTTACTAAAATAAAATTTTGACCTGTATACCTGGTTTGACCTGAACCTGTTACTAGGCCCTCCCATTTTGCCACCTCTAGTTCTACATTATAGGGCTGTTTCACAAAATGTTGAAGTTGGTGAAGGATTCCAACTATTAGAGATTATGATTTGGTTATCCTATACATGAAATCTCTTTTTTTTCCTAAAAAATTGTTAATGCAGAGCCACCCTAATGACCTTCCAAATGGATTCATCCCATTTTCTGCCGCATGGCATCCCGTTATTGGTAACCGGGTGAATGGTGGCGCTACAGTTGATAAAGGAAAACTCACACAGTTAACCGAAGCTATAGAGAAGCAGCAACCCACTCCTTCAACTTCATCCCTCGGTCACCAATTTAAACAAGAGGAAAACCGTCTTTCTTCTTCAGAATTAAACATTGGGATTTCTTCAAATAAAGACGTTGGAACAACCATCTTTCCAAATTCTTCATCTCTATTCGATAATGGTAGAACGGATTTAGGTTTTAAATCACTGTATGATACTATGCCTCAACCATCTTTAAGTTATTCTCTTGGTAATCATCTGGCCACTACAAAGTCTTCTGTAAACAATAATTCTACTGGGCCCATGGAGACTGAAAAAGTTCCTTCTTTTAAACAAGGGCAAAGGTCCCGCCTTTCGTTTCCAAAACCATCTAAATCAGGGGTTACTATACGTTCGCAGTCAAATAAAGGGTTGATTGCTGATAATAGAGTTGCAAGACCACCTGCTGAAGGTAGAGGAAGAAATCAGTTACTTCCGAGGTATTGGCCCAAGATAACTGACCAAGAACTATTACAAATATCTGGGGAGTATCCTTGGTTATTTATGTCTATATTTTATTATACATGCATATATATATATGGGTGAGTTCACTAGAAAACTCATTTTCATGAGAACCAAAAAACTCCTATTGCATATGTGTAGTACACCCAAAAACCCAACCCACCCCCAAAAACCTAAACCCCCCCACCCCACCCCTACCCAAAAACCTAAACCCACCCCACCCACCCCCCAAAAACCTAAACCCCCCACCCACCCCCTAAAAACCTAAACCCCCCACCCCACCCCACCCCTCCAAAAACCTAAACTAAACCCAAAAACTAAACCAAAAAGCCTAACCCACCCCCCAAAACCTAAACCCCCCACCCCACCCAAAAACCTAACCCCACCCTACCTACCCCCTCACCCACCCCCCAAAAACCTAAACCCCCACCCACCCCCCAAAAACCTAAACCACCAACCCACCCCACCCCTCCAAAAACCTAACTTAAAAGCTAAACTAAACCCACTACTTTTCGAGTTTTTTTTTTTGAACGAGGACGACGTGGGAAACAAGGTCTTCGAATCAGTTTTTTAAATTTTGATTTATTTTTTGAGTTATGATTTTTTTATTATTTTTTTACCTTAAATAAGTAGTTTTTCGGTTTTCTTATGATCCTTCCCCTATATATATATATATATATATATATATAGGGTGAGATTCAAATGCTAACCAATATTTATGTGATAACCATGATAACCACGCTCAAACATAGTGTTACGTATATGTATCAATTATCATTATGTTATGTTACATATATGTAAACACTATGTGTCACGTACATGTAACATTATTTGTTACGTATTCGTAAGACTAATCATTTCCGTATTTACGTTCAAAATATTTATTCAAGATACTTAAATACTATTTTAACAATTAAAAGAAAAAATAATTTATAAATTATGTGATTGTTTCTTCCATATATATATATATATATATATATGTGTGTGTGTGTGTGTGTGTTTGTGTGTGTGTTTAGTTTGTCTCTAATTTTGGGGTCTATATGCATGTAGGGTTGATAATCAATGTGATGTCAAAGTATCTGAAGCACAAACATTTTTTGGCCTGGTCTACTTTATACATGCTACCAACATACTTTTTTCTTCTTTTTGTGAACATTTTAAGCTAAACAATCAATTTGTTGCTGGGATCACTCAAAGCTACTTGTATTCAGTTACCAAAATATTAGAGGTGACAATTTTGACCCATTTACCTACAAACGGGTCAACGTTGCTAATAGTCAAATTGGTTAAACTAAAAGATACAAGTAGAAACTAGAAAGAAATACGGGTTGAAGGTCATCTAAAATGTATAAAATCTCCTAAACCGCTAGATTAAAAATAGTTCAATTACTAGTGTAATAATATAGCTTCTTGTAATCGTATTTAATTTAATTATAAGATTTTCAAAAATGTATAAAAAAGTGTTGTGGGGCGATCAAACCTGACCCAGCCGTTTTAGACCTGCAAAAGAATCTGTTTGGGTTGACCCGTTACCCAAACCCACCCATTTTGCCCAACAAAAGATCTACTTTGGTAAAGGGTATTGTACATTTGGTGATTATCAAGTACTTGACGCACATGAAAGAAATTATTGAGTATTACGTATGTGAAAAACAAAGTTTTTCTTAATTGTATATTCTAGCTTGAACTCCAACTGCACTATAACTCCATTGTTTGAAAAGGTTTTGAGTGCAAGTGATGCTGGCCGAATTGGTCGGTTGGTCCTGCCTAAAGCGTGTGCCGAAGTAGGTTTTCTTTTCTTTTCATTTCTTTTCTTTTCTTTTTATATCTTTTGTGCCCTGTCCCAACTTCATAATGATTAAAAAAATTACAGGCATATTTTCCAGCTATTAATCAATCAGAAGGTTTACCAATAAGAATTCAGGATATAAAGGGGAAAGAGTGGACATTTCAGTTTCGATTTTGGCCCAATAATAACAGTCGTATGTATGTTTTAGAGGGTGTAACCCCTTGCATACAGAATATGCAACTGCAAGCTGGGGATACAGGTATCCTTTTTTCTTAGGACGTGGTTTATTATTTATATTTCTAATTTAAACTTGTTGTAAATGGGTATCTGTTATGTGTATATGATCTTTCTGGTAATCCATAACAGGTGTATGGCATCTTACTTTCCAACTGAGTGTTTGCTATATATTTAATTTTCTATTTTTCAAAATATCTGCAGTTATATTTAGTCGACTAGATCCAGGAGAAAAGCTTGTTATAGGTTGTCGAAAGGCAACGGTTTCTGTTGATTCTCAGGTGATCTTTTTGCAGCATATTTCTTTGTGCACTACATATCAAATCCCTAATTTCTTTTTGTTTCTCTTGTGTGTTCCAAATTTATTGTCAGCTTTCTAATAGAAGACCAATATTGGCTGCTTTTTTTCTTTCATGCCCCTTGTAATTATCTTTCTTGTAAATATACTAGTTAGAGGCGACACAAATGGATCAAGTTGGGTTATATTTTATCACAAATGGGTAAAAGCAAATGAATTTAGCTAAAATGGTATCGGGTCAAAAGTCAACAATGTGTATTCAAAATGCATAAAACTTCACTTCAATTTATTTGAAATTTTTAGTTATAATTGTGATAATCAGTCGTCATAATCATTTTGAATGCGTTAAATTATTTACCGAGTTTCAATTCAAAATCTTTATTTGCCTATCTGACCCAAGACGACCTATTTCGACCAGTAATGCAACCTGCCTGACCCACCAGGTTGCCTCTTCTGTACTAGTTAATAGTGGGGTAAAGGTGACACACACACACACACATGTGCTATTGTGATTTGTCGGCCACATGCATATATGTGCATACACACATATATTATGTTAATGACTAGAAACATATGAAAAATAAGCAGGAAGGTGAAACGCCTGCTGTTAATGGTGCTGCTGGTGGGAATAGAACTCTGTCCACGGTATGTGCTCTCATCTGTTCTTCATTTATGTTGACAATGCTTTACATTTTTTATTTTTTACATTGTAATCATGTTTGGCAGAAAAATGTGGAGCATGAAGCCATGGCTAATGGAGATCAAAAAATATTAAACCAAGAAAAAAAGAGAGCTCGTAATATAGGATTAAAAAACAAGAGGTTGCTTATGCATAATGAAGATGCCATGGAGCTGAAAGTGACATGGGAAGAAGCACACGAGTTGCTCCGCCCATCACCTACTTGTAAACCAACTATTTCCATGATTGAAAATTGTGAATTTGAAGAATATGATGTAAGCATGATCTCTCCTTTTAAAGTAATTGCATTATTTGTTTCATTCATTTTGTGTTTTTTGATGTGTTCTTTGTGGTCAATTGTTCTATTTTTTTCTTTTGAATTCAGGAACCTCCAGTTTTTGGCAAGAAGACCATATTCACAGCGAATGCATCTGGGTAATTTTTTTCTTTCAATATTATTGTATTGCTTGTATAGGAAGACAAATTGTAGCAAATCATCTTTGAATTAGTTAATTAAATTTTGATTATGTTCTCTCTTGTGAAATGCTTTGCTACCTGATAACTGTTACTGCAGTTAGAAGTTTATTCATCCCAATTCACAAAATATTTTCACCCAAAATGCTTTTAGTCTCCATCTCTTGTGGCCCGGTTTGATTGTCCTGACTGGTATATAAAGAAGTGGGTTTTTGGAAAACCAAATGATTATTAATTTATATATAAAAATGAACTGCTCGATTAGTCCCTTTTAATCCTGCTTTAGGCAATTAAGCACTGGAAAGCTGTTTGCTTAACTTTTTTTGGAACACCACTCTTATCACCCTTTGTTGATCTCACACATTTGCATTATGTCCTTATTAATCATGTTGACTTTGAGCAATTTCAGAAGGGTGTGTTGCATGTACATTGTGAACTTATCCTATTCGGTAGATGTGCAAAATAGACGGGTTTGGTAATGGGTTACTTTTTGTGCGGATTGAGGTAGGTCGGGTTGACCCGCAACACTTTTTGCCAGTTTTATTTGTCTTCCATAAATAGTTAGCATCTCAAATATCTTTACAAAAATGTATTTCAGTAATAGTCTAAAGCTTTTGAATATCATTGGATTCAAACTCATGGAACCAGGCAAACTACTAATCAAAATGTCCCTGCTTACCCAAAAACACACTTTTGGGTGACTTTCAATCCATCTGGTTCGGTTTTTTTTTAATTATTTTATTATTGTTAATTGTGGTGTAGGTCACAAGAACAATGGGGTCAGTGTGATAATTGCTACAAATGGCGGAGGTTACCTCCTGATGTTCTTCTTCCTCCAAAATGGACATGTTCTGATAATGTTTGGGATCCCGATAGGTAATGTATTGCAATTAACTATTTTTAAGTATAAACACACCTCTAAGTTCATTTAATAAAAAAATAATATAATAGATTGTAATAATATTTGTATGTTTTACTTCCACCAGGTGTTCATGTTCTGCTCCCGATGAGATAAACACAAAGGATTTGGAACGGGTTTTTAAATTTGGAAAGGGTATGAAATTATGAATCAAATATATGTACACAGTTTGCATTCCTTCATCATGATTCAAAGTTTACACTTTACATCTTGTAGTCTGATTAATCAGATTTAGTTATGCTAAAATCTATGTTTAGGCACAAGTGAACCGACCCAGGTCTGTTTATAGAATGGCCCGTGTTGAGTCGTTTAGATATGGTTCGTGGTGTGTTGACCAAAAACACTTTCTTGTTGAAAATCTCAATCTTATTTTTGGCAAATGATATAGTGTGTCAAATATGATTAGAAAATTATATTAATATGATAATAATCTTAACTTTCTTGAATAAAATGGTTTAGTAGGTTTTATCCATTAAAAATACGCATTGGTTGAATTTCGACCTATTTGACCTTTTTTTCCCCCCATTTTAGCTCTTTAAAAAAATATATTGGTTTAACCCGTTGGAGATACAGCACAACCAAACTCACAGTGGGTCAATGTTACCACCTCTAACTCTATTTTGAATTACATTTGGTATTTTTTTGTTAATTTCTGGATTCTGATAATTCCCAGATTTCAAGACGCGGAAACTTGCAGAAGGAAAAATGGTTGAAGAACAAGAGCCATCTGGGCTGGATGCATTAGCTACAGCTGCAGTACTAGGAGAAACCATAGGGGAATTTGGTGAATCATCAACAGGTCCCACCACAAGACACCCTCGACACAGACCCGGATGCAGTTGTATCGTTTGCATTCAACCACCAAGTGGTAAAGGAAAACACAAGCCCAATTGCTTCTGCAATGTTTGTCTAACTGTCAAACGCCGTTTCAAAACATTAATGCTCAGAAAGAAGAAACGGTTGTCGGATCAGGAGGCGGAAATGGCCCAGAAATCACTTTCAGCTCTTAATAACGGGACGGCACCCGTCAGCAGTACAGGAGTCGAGATCTTTGATCGGAATGGGAATGGGAATGGGAATGGGATTGAGATGGAGGTGGGTGAGAGTAGTGGTAAAGCAGGTCAACAATTGGATTTGAATTGTGATCCTGTTAAGGAAGAAGAAGTAATCATGGTTGATGCTAATGCTTCTGTAGTTCCATTAGAATGGAAGAATGTGCTTGCAGGACTTGTACCCTGTTCACTACCCAAAAGTTCAAGTGAGATTGAAGGACACCCTCCACCTGTAGGGGCACCATCTCCTTCTGTGGCCCCACCTACCCACCCCGCTGCAGACGGAACCCTACTTCCCATTGATGATCCAATGGAGGAGGAGACAGAAGACAAGGCTGTTGAAGATGGAAGATCCTAACCGGCCCGGCTCGTTACATCTTCCAAGATTGGAGTGTTGTAGTTTTGAGTTTGTGATATAAATTAAGCTGAGAGGATATTAGTTTTGGGTATTGAAGACATTTTTATTTTGTGATTGGAGAGATGGAATGACTTTTAAGTCCTTAAAAATGGGAATGAAATCCGGGAGAATGAGTTTGTTGTGACTTTATAGAGTTGTTTTACCATCTCAGGTTCATACTTGGTTCATCGATTGCATGATCGATAAGGATGACGTGTTATTGTTGTATTTTTGTATTATTTAATATTATATCCTGTTTCTAATATCTGAACCTTTTCTCCATGTTTAGGAAATTAAGAGGCGCTTGGTTCATTGAATATTTTTGAAACTGAAGTTTACTCGGTGCTAGAAATTTGAAAGTTTGATATTGCGGTTCTTTGAATATTTGGTATATCAAGTCGGCTTTTAAGATGTGTATGAAATCAGAGTTTTGGTAAAAGGAATCTCAACTCGTAAATTTTATACATGGAGATCTGATACCCGTGTGGAAACCTGAAACCTAATGATTAATGAGTAATTTAATACATAACGAGAATCTTATATACAATTTTACATTTAGAGTAAACTTCGCTTTTGACCCATGTAGTTTAAATTAAATGAATCTTTTAACATATCAATTCCTGAGTTTGTATTTTTGTAACCTATTCAGTCCATGACACTAACTCTGTTAACTTTTCCTATCAAGTATATGGGCATTTTAGTCTTTTTAAGCTTTTTCAGTCCAATAAAAATTCTTTTTAAGCTTTTTCATAAAAAAAATCTACTTTTTCAAAAATGTTTTTTTTACCTTTTTTAACTTTTCTAAAAAATATTTTTTTTAGAAAAAAATGTTTTTAAAAACTTTTTTAGTTTTTTATGTAAAAACGTTTTTAGCTTTTTCGTAAATTTTTTTTTTAACTGTTTCAAAAAACTTGTTTTTTTACCTTTTTAAATGAACTGGTTTTTAAAATAGTGAACTATTTAAAAAAAAACGTTTTTAAAATAGTTAAAAAACATTTTACAAAAAAGTTAAAAAATGTTTTTATAAAGAAATCTAAAAAAAATGTTTTTAAAAACTTATTTTATGAAAAAAAAATTAAAAAATTATTTTTAGAAAAAGTAAAAAAAAACGTTTTTAAAAAGGTTAAAAAAGACGTTTTACGGAAAAAAAAACTAAAAAATGATTTTAAAAAAGTAAAAAAAAAAAGGTTTTTGAAAAATAGAAAAAAAATTTTATGAAAAAGCCTAATTTTTTTTATTGGACTGAAAGTGTTAAACTACTTCACTTAGAAATAAAATGACTAAAATATTCCTATACCTAATAGAAGAAGTTAACATTGTTACAAAAATACAATTCTAAAGACTCATATGTTAAAAGATTTTTTTCAGATTACTAAAATGATTAAACAGCAAAAGCGAAATTTACGCTTACAATTACCTATTTATTGGCTTTTTTTATAGCAAATATTCTTTCCTTGTTTTTATGTTTCCAATAAATTCATATAGTCATGATTTAGGGATAGAAAGTGAGATATATTGAATGATAATGATTTATGATGAAAGTCCTTTTCCCAAATCATTTATTTTGTTCTTTGTTTCTGGCCCACAACTCCACAAGTTTCACAATGTCTCAAATTTTGCATCACATAATTTAGTGATGTTAACGATCCGTTTGGCTAGATCGAACTGGTAACTACACCTTTTAATAGATCCTTTTAATGGGTCAAATCAGTTCGGTTTTGTATGTGACGGGGTAGCACCCTATTAGAACAATTATAATTATAGATAATAGAAGGTAGTTTGTGTAAATATGATTATAGTATATAACATGTTCTTGTAACCTAATTCCTTGTACATTTCAATGCAATTTACAATTACACACACTTAAGGTGTTTCACTTGGTATCAGAGCTACCTTTGCTCTACTATCGCCATCAATCACAATCGGAGCATACAAAGCTCCACGACTACAATCTACATCAAAGTTCTGTCTTTTTTTTGTCTTCCACCTGTTTCACGGATCGTATCAATCATCGTTTTCGGCCTCTCTGTTGTAACTCACGCCACTTCTGCGCAACTCCCGCTACACAAACCATATGCCGCTACACATGTCAATTAACTCTAATTTGCTTACAATCACAAGTAACGCCAATCGCATTCGCAAGTACCATCTTTTTCATCACCACAAAAGAAAGCTTCACACAACTTTCACAGGTTTGCTTTCACTTTATCACCCACAAATTATGGTCACTGGAAAACCATGCTTGAGCCTTTCCTCATTACCAACAATCTCTTTGGATATGTCGATGGCTTCATTCTGTGTCATGAAAGCTCCACTACAACAACTTCTGGTGACACCACGACTGTTACAACCAACTCTAACTATACCACATGGCTCCACAATGATGCCCATATACGAATGATCATCATCTCAACAATCTTTGAAGTATCATTCTCTCATGTTCAATGCACAACATCCACTGAACTATGGCTTTCCCTATAACGGGCTTATGCTACTCACACTGCTTCCAGGGAGTTCACGCTTAAGCACACAACTTCTTAAGTTTCAAATGACAGGAGTTGAAATTCCCCTCACCTATCTCGGTCGTGCTAAAGATTATGCAACTGCACTGGCTAACATTAAAGAACATGTTAAAGACAAAGATCTTGTTCTCTATGTCATCAACGAGTGGCATGGGGAATACAATGGCCTCAAATCCACAATACTTGCCCGTCCATCTTTATTGACCTTTGCTGAACTTTATGGTCTTCTAAGTGACCATGATTATGTGGTCACAAAACCACCACAATTTGCTACCCCCACAGCCTTCACCGCCACTGCCAGCCACTCTCGGTCTCCACAATAGCTACATGCTCTTCAGGAGATGGCATCACAACTTGGCTATCAACTCATGACTAATGTGGTAGCAGCCTCACAACCCACTCATGCCTTATATGGTGCTCGTTCATCAAACAATCATGGAAATTTTGGTCGAGGATGACGGGGATCTTACCGTGGAGGCTATAACAACTACAACAACAGCAGGGGTCGCGGTTGTGGTGGTAACCGCAGTCAGTTCAGTTGGGCATCTGCTCAAAACACCATCTATGGCTCCTGCAATCGATGTGGCATCGGACATCTCCCAAATGATTTTCCAAACCGTGATCCTTCCACTTTTCGTGCTAACCATACAACAATTTTGTGTCTATGATTCACAACTTTTAAGCGTTCCAAATTGTTTATTTTTAAGTTCAACACTCGTCACACCGGAATGAGAATTTTACTAGTTTATATAAATATATAGCTATTCATAGGCATAGATCGATTACTAAAATTATATTTTAAAATAAAGTAACTATAAACTGATTGTTATCCATAATATGAGGTTGTGTTTGTTGGAAAGAATAGATAGAGAAAGATATATTCTTTAACTATGAAAACAAATAATTACATGTAATTAGTATTAATATAATTAATATTTCTTCTTCGTTTTCTTCCGGCTATCAAACACCTTGAAACCAGTGCTATATTGAACACTAAGTCCATCTTCGACATTACAACTACCGCTCCCGCTATTATACCATGTGAAACAGTTTCTTGAGCGGACGGAAGCTAATTTAAGGGACTTGTGTTTAATACGTACCCTCAACCAACGCTAACGGTTATTGTTTGTTAATTCTTACGGTTGCCAAAACTAGTTTGAATCCCACTACTTTTATTTTCGTCTATGTATCAAATTATTGTACATCATTTTGTTATCTATTTTGCAATCTTTTTTATTATTTTATATGAAAATAGACGTTTTTCCAACCTTGTTAGTACATCTCACTGTCACATATCTTTCCGATGCACACACGTAAACCGTTTAGCATATGTTTATAAACCCTCCAACTTTTTTTATATCGACAACCTAATTGATTCATTTAGTCCGATGAATCCGATGCCTAATTAACAAAAGGAAACGACAAAGATACTATAAAAATTAAAAGATAAAATGAAAGGAAAAAAAAATACTAAGACTGCACGAGTGGGTCTGTTTTGCTAAGGCTAATCTATTCGTATGTTAATTGTACCACCTGTTTGGTTGTGTTCATTTTCATTGTTGAAATTAAAATACTTTTAAAAAAAAAATAATATTAAATGTTCTTCGATTCTTCATATTTGTATCCAAACAAATAAGTTTATTATTTAATTTGTCCGGCCATTAATTATATCTATTTTCAAATATTTGAGAGTCTTTTTCAAAATCGATCAAAACAAGCTGTTTTAGGTGTAATATATATTTCTTCATACGACCGGCTAGAATCTTGGCTTTTACCACTCATTGGATCTTCATTACATATACACATTTCTAACAAATCAATATCTCCACATTTCTTACAAATCTATCTCCCAAAAACACACACACACACACACACCGAATTAAAGATTGAAAAATTGTGAGAATGAGTGATCGAGAAACGTTAGCCAAAGCAAGAAGAGAGCTCGAAGAGTTGTATCTTGGTGTCCCTGACGATTCTGTAAACTTAACATTTCAAGATTTCGCACAAGTTTCACAGAATGTAGCCCCACCCTCTCGAAAAAAGAAACTGGCCCCACCACCAGGGGCCGTCAAGAGAATGGATTCTGTACCAGAATCCACTCCCAAACACGGCCACCTTCCACCACCTTATTTGGCCAAGATACCAAGTCTTGATTTTAGTAGAGGCTTAGAAGCATCCTCCATCACTCCACACCACCATCACCAGCAGAACCACCATGTCGTGGCTGATTCATCGGTGGTAGTGCAACATGGATATGACCATGGTGATCATGATTATTATGGTAGTGGATCACATGGGCATGGACATCATGCCATGAAGAGTCCCATGAAGAGTCCTGGGCCTAGGCCAGGGCACGGGCATCACGTGATGAAGAGTCATGGACATCATGGACATGTGACGGAGAATAGCATAGCGTATGATGACATGAGTGTGATGAGTGGTATGAGCATCACATCCATGTACCAAGAGAAGTCTGGACGACGTCGTCCAGGGATACCTCACTCCAATATTTGCACCGTGTGTAGTGTTTATATCTACATGTTCCGTAACCGTTGCCTTGTAAGTAGTCTAACTATCTAATCACTATAAAACACACAAGACTTTTAGTGACGAAAGAACCAATCAATAATCCTAGAACCATGGATATTTAAAGAATTTATTAATTTTCTTTTAGGTCTTTATGGTATAGTCGGTAATATGTCAGTAAATAGTGTTTACTGATAACATTAAACCCTAAGTGATAGCCAGTTTCCTAATAGTATCTCTATAACTCTCTATCTCTTCCAGGTTTGCGGGAGAGTGTATTGCAGACAATGTCTAAACATCGGTATGGGAGAGATGCCTGAAGGAAGGAAGTGCATTGATTGTCTCGGAAGAAAATTCAGCCAACGGTAAGCAAAACCGATATTTTATGTGGGTTATTGAATAACGCATTTCAATAGACAGATCGATCAACTTTTCTAGCAAATTTATTATAAGTTTCGTAAAAAGAATGATGCGCTAAATCCGATCACACGCATTGTTTATATAAAAACCCATATCTATATCTATACTATATAATAAATAAAGGTTTTTGTATGCCACGTGTCGTCACCATATTCAATCTCATCTTTTTTTTCTCGCCTCTCTCTCTTATTAAATGCACCCATATCTTTTAATAAATTTGTAATTATACTAATAAAACACATTTATTTTAAATTATCTTTTATTATAAAAAACTTTGAAACCTAATTATGTAATTTTAATTTTCAATCAAATAGTAAAATGAAAGTCAACTTTGAAACCTAATTATGTATTGATATTTTTTACCCGTATGTATTACACGGGGTCTAAGCTAGTTTTTATATAAATAAATCAACTTTACAAGACTTTTAGAGACTCCTAACCCTTTAACATGTTTGATGACCTTTTAGAGTAATATATGTAATTGGATAGGTTAAAAACAGATTTTTCGTTCAATAGTGTTAATTTATACGTATTCGGCCGAAAATTGTATAGTTCTGACTCCTCTTGATAGGAAAAAAATCCCGCCCCCCTGCGTTTTTCTTCAAACTTCACCACTAATTATATGTAAATATACATTGATTCATATGTTAATGCATGTATGCATATATACATATAGATACACATACACGTATATTTGATTGTATCAATGTGTAAATGTGATATATAGGTACATACATAGGGCAGGAGATGTAGGATGCTGGTCAACGTGCTTTGGTGGGTACCCAAGTAGAGTCAAAGTACAAGAACTTAAATGGGCCGAAAAAGGGCCCAGAAGATCAGGGGAGAACATGTATAACCGTAGTGTTATGATGTCCATGTCAAGAAGCCCATTAGGGGCCCCAAGAACCCCAAATCGGACCCATGTTGTCGCTAGCGGCCCACCATCTTTCGTCACTACCCCAGAGTATTCTCCCTATGCTACCCCCACTCGTCATCACCTTCCTTTTTAAAATAATTTTATAAATTTGGACTATTTTTGTTTTTACTTTTATATAAGAAGCAAAGTTTGGCCAAATATGTTGGGGAATTATATTTGATTTATTTCTTTATTTGTTTTTATATATTTCTTATCAAGATATTGTTATGGATGTTATGATCTATTTCTTTGTATGTTTATATAATACCGTTCCTATATTTGATTTATGATTTATGAATATATCCTTGTGTGGCTATTACGTGAAATATTTTGTTAATAATTATGTAGCAAAGCTATAAACAAATAAAATGTTTTTAAGTACTACAATTATTTTATAGAAAAGCCGCGGTAACTATCAGGATTTTAACATCAAAACAAAAAGAACCAAATATAACTGTCGATTGTTTTCAATCCTATGGGTCGTGTAATAACAAAAAAAAATCTACCAAAAAGGGTATAGTCGTCTCTTTATAAATTTAGTCGCACGTATTTAAAGAAACATCCACATTTAGCGAATTTTGTTATCATATCCATAAAATTCTTTCTGATTCTCCAAGTTAGATCGAAAAAATAAAATTCATCACAGTTGATTTTCTTCTATTTTGATACGCATAATCTAGCAAATTAAAGTTTTCAATCAACTCGTTTATCACTTATTTTGTTATGATATTCGTCAAAATCAATTCAAATTCTCTAGTTTCATCAAGTGCACATCAAACATATACAAGTTAAGATGGAGAACAATACATAAGCTATAATTCTCGATCATATGGCATTACATAAGGATAAAAATATTCACGAAGACATATCTATTAATATTGAAAAAGGTATATTGTATTTCAAAAGTCAATTGTTTTTCACATGTGAATTGAATCTAAGTTGCGTGAGTTCACTATCTTTGTCACACGAATATTAAACCGAGTAAGTCAATGTTTTATTTACAAGAGAATTGACACCACAAGTTGTTGATTTATTTCAATATATGTTAGTTTACTTATGAAAATTAGACTAGAATATTTCAAATATATATGATTTTATCACTTAACTGATGATGTGATCATTAACTTATCTTACATTGTGTTAAATCAGTAAATCACATGTAAATCACTGACAAAATGCAGTGTCCAATATATTTATTGACATGTTGTTTGAAATTATGTTGTCTAGAAAATAATGTATTAATTCACATGTGAATTGACACTACCTTTTAAATAAACTTTTGAATTAAAACATTTATTGCAGCTTCAAATGACATGCCAAATGTTCAAGAAAATAAAAATCAGTTAAGGAACAATATAGATAAATTATAGAAAGGTAGTGTGAAACTTTCAACTCAAAGAAGAAAAAGGATGAATAGGTAAACTTGATGTATATATTATGCAACAAATTACGCTGATGTTATGTGCCTCTATTGGTGATTTGAATGTCATTTAGCTATTTTGTGTAATTGAGTTTACTTAATGACCAAATGAGAAGTCATAACGAAACATCAAACAAGTTGGTAAATGTGGAGACTTGTTTGATGATCTTCTAAATTCTTGTGCTAAAAAAATATTGTAACGAACCAAAATCCGGGTTTCGTTTTCAAATAAATAAATATTTCTAATTAATATTATGGTGAAAATAATATTTTAGAAATAAGTTGAAACAAGTGGGTTTCAAGTTTGTAGTGGGGTTATGTTAGTTTTAACTAACTTTAGAATGAAATGGGTGAAATGAAAAGTTGAGGGACTAAAAGTGTAACATGGCAAATCTGCCATATTGACTAGTAAAAAGTCAAAATTGGTCTCATTTTCTTCCTTGGGTCGTTCTTGGAAGAAGGAGAAAAGGAGAAAAACGATTTTGAAGCTAAATCGTGCATTTTAGGCTTGTTTTAAGAAGGTTTTGGCTCACACAACACTTTCCTAACATCAAGTAAGTGTTAATCATCCTTTTGATCTCACTTTAGATGTGTTCTTGATGGGTTTTGAAAGAAAACCGAAATTTTGTATGCATGTGATGAAATGGTGTTAGATTATTGATAATCTAGCTAAACTAAAGGTAAAGAGTAGTGATTAACATCCTAGAACCCTTTGATTATGATTTTGAAAAGTTAGGGTTCATATGGTGGAAATTGGGGGTGTTTGGATCATGATGATAAATGATGAATTAATGAAGATTAAGTGTTTTTAAGATGTTAGACACTTGAACAAACACCAAATTAACTTAATAATAATTTTTGAAAGAAAAATTAGTGTTAAGATTAAGATAATGAAACTCAAGTGGGTGAGTTTGTGGTGAAAGAGGGTGTTTGGTTATGAGGATAACCCAAACGGGTCAATTTGGGTTAAAAAGGGGAAATTGGGTTGTGAACCCAATTATAATGTGATTTGATGAATGTTAGATTACTAAACTAGGTGTATATGTTTAGGTAATCAAATTGTGAGTCGAGATGGTGGATGCGGGATCTTCTAACCCGAAAGGTAAGTGCCTTTGCACTTACTTAGTAATGATGATAAATGGAGGTATTTGTGTTATGTGTGCATCCTATAATGCTGAAATGAATGAATGTAGTTATAGTTGTAATACTATAATGGTTATGTGCAAATGAATGAATGTAGTTATAGTTGTAATACTATAATGGTTATGTGCAAATGAATGAATGTAGTTATAGTTGTAATACTATAATGGTTATGTGCAAATGAATGAATGTAGTTATAGTTGTAATACTATAATGGTTATGTGCAAATGAATGAATGTAGTTATAGTTGTAATACTATAATGGTTATGTGCAAATGAATGAATGTAGTTATAGTTGAAATACTATAATGGATATGTGCAAAATGAATGAAGGTAGTTATAGTCATAATACTACAATGAAAACGTGGTGAATCTATGGTCTAAGAATCATAGTGGAAAGGGAGGCTATGGTCTAAGAATCATAGTGGAAAGGAGGCTATGGTCTAAGAATCATAGTGGAAAGGAGGCTATGGTCTAAGAATCATAGTGGAAAGGAGGCTATGGTCAAAGAATCATAGTGGAAATGGAGTTATGGTCTAAGTACCATAATGGATAGATGAATATGGAGTTATGGTCCAAGTACCATAATGGATAGATGAATATGGAGTTATGGTCCAAGTACCATAATGGATAGATTGGTTATGGAGTATGATCTCGTATCCTAAATGGATATGAAGTTATGGCCTACGTGCCATAATGGAAATGGAAATGTGGTAATGAAATGATGAAAGAAACTTGTATGTGAAAAGTATGTGTATGAAAACTTTAATTGACCAAATGGGTGCAAACGGGTCAAATGGGTCAAATGGGTGAGTTATGATCATGTGTTATAATGGAAATGAGATTATGGCCTATGTGCCATAATGGAAAAGGAAATGTGTTAATATGAATGATAAATGAAAAGAATGAAACTTGTAGGTGAAATACAAGTGTTATGTAGCCAAATGTTAAAATTTGGTGGAAACGGGTCAAATGGGGGAATGGGTGGAAACAAGTAGAATTTACTTGTTTGTTATGTTTTATCTTCATTACTAATGGTGATATGTTTATGTGGTTGTAGGAAAAGCTCCGATGTAGTCCAAGTCAAGTCCAAGGCGTTGGCGGATTCTCGTATGCGTATTTTGTATTTTGATGGTATTTAGAAATCCTTTTTATGGATTAAATTTGATACACAAATGGTGTTTTAGTGTATTTACATGTTGTTGATGTGTCTTGGGTCAAAACCCAAGTATTGGGAATTTTTGGATGTCTTGTAGTAGTGAAAAAGTTGGAAATTTGGCTAAGTATAAATTCTGCAGGAAACTGAAACTCTCTGGAAATCTGATTCCTCGCGGTACGCGAAGAACCGGGATAGGTTCTCTCGCGGTACGCGAGGGACAAGGGTTTCGGAGATGCTTCGAGGGGTCTCCTCGCGGTACGCGAGAGCTTGCAGGGAAATCTCTCGCGGTACGCGAGAGACCTGGGTTCCGGCTTGTTTTTGGGACTCCCTCGCGGTACGCGAGGGAGGTGGCTAGTATGTCTCGCGGTACGCGAGGAGTAAAAAAAAAAAAAAAAAAAAATATTTCCTGGGATTTGTTTTAAGCTTCCGCGTGTTTTACGTTTGGTGTGTTATAAATTGGTATCAGAGCAATGGTTTGAGGGAATTGGTGCGCGAGGCACTAAACTCAAACCGGATGCTCTTGATATGGGGAAATTGATACGAGAATCCATGGAGGACTTGACTAAGACTCGGAGCTTTCGGAATTGAAAGGTTAGTAATGTTATGATTAATGATTGTCACATATGGTGTATATGTATATGGACGATTGAATGACAATGTGTTATGTGTGCCGAAACTTGTTTTGTGATTTGTTATATGAATATGATAATTGCAATTGGGCATAACGTGTTATTAAACATGTCTGGCCAATATGTTTAATAAGACGGGATGTGCAAGGGTCTTTATGATAACCATATGACAATGAACATTTGCAAGGATTAGGTGAAGGTGATTATATGTGTATGTATGTTTATGAATGATTAAAAGGGGGTAATACATATACGCATAGATAAGATTTAGTGCCTTAACAAGTGGGTAGATTAAAGACCTATAAGTAGGTAGAATATCTATAACTTAGTTAAAATTTGGTCGGGGAGACTAAAGGGCACATGTGTAAGTAGAAGAAATGGTGGATGGAAGTCATCTTAAGGACTCAGGTATGTTAGAGTCTAGACGTGTATCACCTCGTGGGTGGTGAGGATCATGGATTAGGATGGGAGAAATAGAATGCATCAATCTAGCGGAGGATGGCTAGAGCTTTCTATCATGTTGTTTCGATCTTCCTTCGAGGAAATAGGGATCCTTGAGGCTATCCTTGGGAGGAACCGTATGAAGCCTTGGGAGCGGAAAGTATATCGGTTGGCGAACCGAAGCGGAAGGAAAACCTTGTTTTCTTAAGGGGATTCGTGGTGTGCGAACCAAAGGAGTTAAAGGGTGAGAGAATTAATCTTTGATTAATCAGTAATGAATCACTATAATGGTATTGGCATTGAAGCAATCCATTGTGATTGAAAGAAGGTGCATTACTTGCGATGAGTTGACTTCGGGTCGTGATGGAGAATTGATGGATTTTGATCCGATGATTGTGAAAGGGGTGTTTGGTTACTTAGTAACCATATCACAGTCAAGTATGATAAAGGGGTGACGTGTTAATCTGTTCTCATTAGAGACAGTGAAACACGAGGCATACGAATTGGTGTGTACACATGGCTTGTGCCATTGACATCAACCAGAGATATAAAGGGATACTTAGTATTCCAGTTAAGAAAGGGGATTTGATAAGGGTCATTGCACCCATGTGCTTGTTCTAAAAGTACATAAACTTTTCGGTGGAAAAAGAAAATGGAAGAGTGCGTTTTGGCACTGACAGTCGGTGGTAGGATAAACTTGACTAAAGGTCTCGCGGTTTGTGGACTTTATGGTCAAGGGTTAAATGTTAAAATGTACATAGGTGGAATGTGTACATTAATGGTGATTGAAGTCTTAGAACTTCATAAGTGACGTTGGAAGTCTTTTGGACTTCACAAGCGGTGTTTGAAAGCGAAGTCTTCGAACTTCAAAAGTGGATTCGGTGATTTAGATCCTTAAATCTCAAAGGATGACTTATGATTAAGTCAATGGAGATACTTAGGGTGTTTGGTACGCGGTTAGAAAATTTTCCTTTCAGTGTTGTGAAAGAGGATTCAAGTGAGGAAGTTGTCGTATCCTTACTTGATGAGGTCGCATACTTTATTAGTTAAGAATGGTTGAGTTGAAGACTCGAGCTTCAAGGGGTGTAATTGTGGGTGTTGGGATCTTCGAATCCAAAGAGATATTAACTTGAGACCTTGAGTCTCAATGGGTGGATTAGTGAGGTAGTTTTGAAATTTCCATTTAAGAGATGGGTGACGTGGGATTTGAACTTGGATTTCCTTAGCTGTCAAATGTGTTGACTACTCGTATAAGGTGGTTCAAAAATCCAAGTATCCCATGGTTAGGAGTGTTGAAATTCAAGTGGAAACTTGACGTCATAAAAGTTTTCCTTTGAAAAGTGGTGTTTCGGGTTGGAGATCATGGGAGGATAGGTTCACGTATCGTTGGGTTGTCCAACATGGGGACTTTATTGGTGGATAGATTAATGTTTGGGAACTTCTCAGATGAAACGAGTGGACTCCATAATACATTTTGCGTGACCAGACACGAAAACGTTTGGAGGATGGAACTGATGTTATTTCATATGGCGATGATGAGATAAATGATAAACGGCTTGTCTAAATGAAACAGTGACTATCTTAGATAGTGGGCGAACTAATTGATGCAAAAGTAGACAACTGCGTATCACTGTCGAATAAACCATTAAAGACGGAGATAACCTTGGGGGAGTAATGAGGGCAGGTAAAGTTACCACATTAAAGTGAAGTCATTCTTGATGACGATATCATCATCCCTTATTGACGAAATTCTAGAGGCTAAAGTGTTAGCTTTTTAGGGTGATTTGAAGATGGAACGGGTGGTTCTTATGTTGACAAGCTTGGGGAAAATAATTCGGGGTTAAAGACATGCTTTGATAGGATTTGGATTCCTAGGTTGTCAAGTGTTTTGACAACTATTTTATATGAAGCGCATAAATCCAAACATTCTATCCATCCGGGGGCCATAAAGATGTTTTATGAATTGAGGTGTCATTTTTGGTGGCCGGGTATGAGGCGTGATGTTGTTAAGTATGTTGAGAGGTGTCTCACATGCTTAAGGGTGAAGGCGGAGCACCAAAAGCCGTATGAAAAGCTTCAACCGCTTGAAATACCGCTTTGGAAATGGGAGAATATAGCTAAGGATTTGATCACTAAACTACCAAAGACCCGAAAGGGTTATGATGCGATATGGGTAGTAGTGGATCGGTTGACGAAGAGTGCATATTTCCTACCTATAAAGGAAACATACTCATCGGATAGATTGGCAGAATTATATGTGAAAGAAATTGTGTCACGCCATGGGGTGCCGGTGTCGATCATATCGGACCAGGATACGAGATTCACTTCTCGTTTTTGGAAGAAATTCCATGAGGACATGGGGACGAGGTTGAGCCTTAGCACCGCTTATCATCCACAAACGGATGGACAAAGCGAGCGTGCGATTCAAACGCTCGAGGATTATGTTGTGAGCGTGTGCTTTGGATTTTGGTGGTAGTTGGGACGACCATTTACCGTTGGCGGAATTCTCTTATAACAATAGTTACCGTTCTAGTTTTGGTATGCCGCCTTTTGAGGCATTGTATGGGAGAAAGTGTCGAACACCCGTGTGCTGGGGTGAAATTGGTCAACGGGAGCTTGGTAATGTGGAGGCGGTCAAGGAAACTAATGTTAGTATTGACCAAATTAAGGCTCGCTTGAAGGCGGCGCAAGATCGCCAGAAGTCCTATGCGGATAATAGGAAGCGGGCGATTGAGTTTCAAGTGGGGGACTTTGTGCTTTTGAAAGTCTCTCCTTGGAAAGGGGTGATACGGTTTAGGAAACAGGGGAAGCTAAGTCCACGTTTTATTGGGCAGTTTAAGGTTATTGCAAGGGTGGGTGCGGTAGCTTATCGTTTGGAGCTACCGGAGGGACTAAGTAGACTTCATAACACGTTTCACGTGTCCCATTTGCGAAAATGTTTAGCGGATGAGTCTACTTTTGTTCTCTTGGATGATATAGGGATCGATGGAATGTTGATTTATGTTGAGGAACCGGTGGCAATCTTGGATAGGAAAGTGAAACGGTTACGTAATAAAGAGATTAGCCAAGTGTTGGTTCGATGGAAGCATAGAAAGGGGGGCGGAATTGACTTGGGAAACCGAGGAAGAGATGCTCAAATACTATCCGAACCTTTTTATGTGAAGACGGGTTTCGGGGACGAAACCCAAATAAGGGGAGGTGATTTGTAACGAACCAAAATCCGGGTTTCGTTTTCAAATAAATAAATATTTCTAATTAATATTATGGTGAAAATAATATTTTAGAAATAAGTTGAAACAAGTGGGTTTCAAGTTTGTAGTGGGGTTATGTTAGTTTTAACTAACTTTAGAATGAAATGGGTGAAATGAAAAGTTGAGGGACTAAAAGTGTAACATGGCAAATCTGCCATATTGACTAGTAAAAAGTCAAAATTGGTCTCATTTTCTTCCTTGGGTCGTTCTTGGAAGAAGGAGAAAAGGAGAAAAACGATTTTGAAGCTAAATCGTGCATTTTAGGCTTGTTTTAAGAAGGTTTTGGCTCACACAACACTTTCCTAACATCAAGTAAGTGTTAATCATCCTTTTGATCTCACTTTAGATGTGTTCTTGATGGGTTTTGAAAGAAAACCGAAATTTTGTATGCATGTGATGAAATGGTGTTAGATTATTGATAATCTAGCTAAACTAAAGGTAAAGAGTAGTGATTAACATCCTAGAACCCTTTGATTATGATTTTGAAAAGTTAGGGTTCATATGGTGGAAATTGGGGGTGTTTGGATCATGATGATAAATGATGAATTAATGAAGATTAAGTGTTTTTAAGATGTTAGACACTTGAACAAACACCAAATTAACTTAATAATAATTTTTGAAAGAAAAATTAGTGTTAAGATTAAGATAATGAAACTCAAGTGGGTGAGTTTGTGGTGAAAGAGGGTGTTTGGTTATGAGGATAACCCAAACGGGTCAATTTGGGTTAAAAAGGGGAAATTGGGTTGTGAACCCAATTATAATGTGATTTGATGAATGTTAGATTACTAAACTAGGTGTATATGTTTAGGTAATCAAATTGTGAGTCGAGATGGTGGATGCGGGATCTTCTAACCCGAAAGGTAAGTGCCTTTGCACTTACTTAGTAATGATGATAAATGGAGGTATTTGTGTTATGTGTGCATCCTATAATGCTGAAATGAATGAATGTAGTTATAGTTGTAATACTATAATGGTTATGTGCAAATGAATGAATGTAGTTATAGTTGTAATACTATAATGGTTATGTGCAAATGAATGAATGTAGTTATAGTTGTAATACTATAATGGTTATGTGCAAATGAATGAATGTAGTTATAGTTGTAATACTATAATGGTTATGTGCAAATGAATGAATGTAGTTATAGTTGTAATACTATAATGGTTATGTGCAAATGAATGAATGTAGTTATAGTTGAAATACTATAATGGATATGTGCAAAATGAATGAAGGTAGTTATAGTCATAATACTACAATGAAAACGTGGTGAATCTATGGTCTAAGAATCATAGTGGAAAGGGAGGCTATGGTCTAAGAATCATAGTGGAAAGGAGGCTATGGTCTAAGAATCATAGTGGAAAGGAGGCTATGGTCTAAGAATCATAGTGGAAAGGAGGCTATGGTCAAAGAATCATAGTGGAAATGGAGTTATGGTCTAAGTACCATAATGGATAGATGAATATGGAGTTATGGTCCAAGTACCATAATGGATAGATGAATATGGAGTTATGGTCCAAGTACCATAATGGATAGATTGGTTATGGAGTATGATCTCGTATCCTAAATGGATATGAAGTTATGGCCTACGTGCCATAATGGAAATGGAAATGTGGTAATGAAATGATGAAAGAAACTTGTATGTGAAAAGTATGTGTATGAAAACTTTAATTGACCAAATGGGTGCAAACGGGTCAAATGGGTCAAATGGGTGAGTTATGATCATGTGTTATAATGGAAATGAGATTATGGCCTATGTGCCATAATGGAAAAGGAAATGTGTTAATATGAATGATAAATGAAAAGAATGAAACTTGTAGGTGAAATACAAGTGTTATGTAGCCAAATGTTAAAATTTGGTGGAAACGGGTCAAATGGGGGAATGGGTGGAAACAAGTAGAATTTACTTGTTTGTTATGTTTTATCTTCATTACTAATGGTGATATGTTTATGTGGTTGTAGGAAAAGCTCCGATGTAGTCCAAGTCAAGTCCAAGGCGTTGGCGGATTCTCGTATGCGTATTTTGTATTTTGATGGTATTTAGAAATCCTTTTTATGGATTAAATTTGATACACAAATGGTGTTTTAGTGTATTTACATGTTGTTGATGTGTCTTGGGTCAAAACCCAAGTATTGGGAATTTTTGGATGTCTTGTAGTAGTGAAAAAGTTGGAAATTTGGCTAAGTATAAATTCTGCAGGAAACTGAAACTCTCTGGAAATCTGATTCCTCGCGGTACGCGAAGAACCGGGATAGGTTCTCTCGCGGTACGCGAGGGACAAGGGTTTCGGAGATGCTTCGAGGGGTCTCCTCGCGGTACGCGAGAGCTTGCAGGGAAATCTCTCGCGGTACGCGAGAGACCTGGGTTCCGGCTTGTTTTTGGGACTCCCTCGCGGTACGCGAGGGAGGTGGCTAGTATGTCTCGCGGTACGCGAGGAGTAAAAAAAAAAAAAAAAAAAAATATTTCCTGGGATTTGTTTTAAGCTTCCGCGTGTTTTACGTTTGGTGTGTTATAAATATGGTGCCAAAAGTTAACAAAAAATAAACCAGCGTTGGTTGGGTTCCCTCATCCCGATAGAGTTGGTCCCGGTTCGATCCCCACTCCATACGAATTTTGGTATTTTTTCCCCTCTTTTTTCTGTTTTTCATATCTTAAAGAATTCATATCTTAAAGAACCATTAAAAACATGACGTGAGATTTAATAATGTTTTCCCAATGGTTATTCACGGGGGGTTGGGGTGTAGTGGTAAGAGGAGAGTCCCACAACCTGGTTGTGGGTTCTAACCTCATCCAAGACACAAAAAAAGAAATGAATTTTTTGTTCAAAATTTGTTTAATTTTTTTCCCTAATAATTTTTGTTCATTTGTTTAATTTTTTTCGTGACGTCCCAGTATAAATTTTGTTAGAAATGAAATCATATTCAAAATAGAGTATTTTTTAGGTATCGTGGGTTATATCGTCTGACGGTTACGTGCTGATACCGTGAAGAATGAGACAGACACCGGCTGAAAAACATTTGTACCGTTATATAACTGTCTTTTATCTATGTTTCGATCTCCACAACCGAGTCGTCATAATTTCATACGTTTCTTTTATGTATTTAACCACGTTTTTTTGTGCTTAGCCACGTTAATGTTACTGTCTCAAGTGTTTAAAGTCTGCTTACAGCCGTGGAGTGCGGGGCAAAATTTTTAGTGCTCAATAAAAAAAAATAGGATAAAGTTGTTGAGTTTTATCAATAAAGAGCAGATCTTGGTTACGATCAAATTTCGTGTTCGTGTTCTTTGGATTGATCTCCAACAACTTTATCCTATTTTCTTTTATTTTTCAATTAAATATGTTATTATTTCAATTCATATTCTAATTGCAACTAATTTAATAAAGTTAAGAATAGAACTAAAATTCTTGTCTCATGAATCAATAAATTCCAACCGACCTAACGCCCCTAACAACTAAAATATCTCATGGGATACAAAATAACAAATGTGTGGTGCATCCTTTTAGATTAAAATAGGGACACTTGTGTCATTATCACAAAAATTAAGGGCATAGGAAACTTTCTTTCCATATTCAACCTTTAAGAGATTGTATTTAGCAATATAGCCCTCACAAAAACAAAACATTTACAATACTAGCTATAAACTTTATCAAATCTTGCAAAAATCACAAAATAAATTTTAATTATAATTGCAACTAAACCTCATCTAGTTCAAATAAAAGCTGCCTACATATTGGACATGATGAATGTGACACAAGCCATTTATCTATACATTTAACATGAAACAAATGTTTACACTTAGGCAAAATTCTCATCTTTTCACCTTCGTTGAAGTCTCCTAGGCAAATCGGACAATCGGTGGCCGGAATTTTCATCTCCGACCGGTAAACCACCACCGGAATTTCACTCAACTTACCTTGTTTTCGAACACTCGAGCCCATTCCGGCAGCGGGTTGTGTCGTATTTCCCAAAAGAAAGGTCCGGCCGCATCGGAAAAAGCATCGGACAATCGAGTTAAGCCCTAGGGCACATATCAATGCACACAACAAAACAGCTAGTATGATCATCATGTTGTTGTCAAAGCTATCATCTCCTGTGGTGTAACCACCGTCGGTTGAGTTTCCGTTGGCGGCTGATGGTGGAACCGCCATGTCGGTTTGCTGTAGCCGGCGGTACACCATGGCAATTAAGGGCCAATTGTAGGGTTTTGGAAAGAAGAAAGTGTTGGAATGATTGAAGCAAGAATAAAAGATTAAAAAAGCAAAGAATTTAGGTTGAGTTTGATTGAATGGAATCAAGAAAAATGTAGAGAGAGAGATGATGATGAGTGGGAATCAAGAAAAATGAAGAATAATTGGACCATAAAGCTCATAGAATAAGGAATCCATGCATGGAAGCAATTGTAGAGAGAGAGATGATATGAGAGAGAGGCTGAATTTGATCGAATGGAATGGAATGAAATGAAAGATAGTTTCTGAGTTTTTACATGATATATGTTGGACGTGTGGATCTAGTTGTTTGGAACAAGTAAGATATGCACATGGTACAATCAAATGTAACACAAAATAATTGATATTTTCGAGTTGCAACTTGCAAGTACTTAATTAATAATTTATTTGTCATATTTCACAAATTAATTTAATAAACAATTATTTAATTCATATAAAATCTAATACTTTTATGAAATTTGATAATTGTTGTTCAAAATTTATACATTGGCAATATGTTGTGCTTTATAAATTGATACTAATTAATGTAATTTCCTGTGTGTTAAGACGGAGTGTTGATAAATTTAGAGTTTTATAAAAAATAAAATTGTGATGTAAACTTGCACGCTACGAGGGGCATTGATAATATTCGAAACGTTATACTAAAAGAACGAAATTGTGAAAAAAAATTCACATATGAACATTGACTAAAGAGAAATAAGCGCACCACAACTGTATATTGAGAATTTAAAGAAACATTACGTTGTTGTGGAAAAAAACTAAAAACAAATTACACTTTAGAGGTGCACATCCTAAATGGTTAACCGAACTGAAACCGGTTCTGAAAATGTAACCGATATTTGAGAAACCAGTTTGTAACCAACATAAACTGTAGGTTAGGAACCGGTTATAGATTTTGAAGCAGGAACTGATTAGTAACCGGTAAACTGAAACCGGTTATTGTATATAGGTTAATAATCGGTTATTATCGTTAATATAAATAGATATTGGGTGTATTGGCTTGATTACACCACTTCTTTAGCTCTTAAAAACGCTCAAAAACGCATAACTGCTCAAATGCTCACATGATAAGTGAAGTAAACATGGTTATGATACTAGTAACAAAAAGAAACCCTGAATTTTGTTCGAAATTCGATTTATGTCTAATGTTAAACTATATTGAAATGGCTCGATGCAAGAATTGCCATGTGTTTCTTAAAGCCACGTCCAACTCCACTTTAAGAACTCATTTGAGGAAACATTGCAAGATGGTGAAAATCAACCTTGGACCCCTGAATAAACACTAAACGAAGAAGATTTATATATCAAAAAATAAAATGTATTCGCGGTTTTCTCTGTTTTTTAACGATATTATGTTTTTTAATTCTAAAAATTTTAAAATAATAAAAAGAGCACTTTATTGAGTTTATTTTATATTTTTTAGTATTTAATTGAAACTTTTTTAGAAACCGGTTTTTCGGTTATTAACCAAATTGGTTTCATAGGTAAGGTTTTTAGACATGTTAAAACCAGTTACTAACCGTTATCGGTTATTGGAATAACCTATTTTGACCACGTTGACCAATAACCGGTTCTGTTATTAACCGATAGCCCAGAAAACAGTTAACCGGTACGTGCACTTCTATTACACTTGAATCGGGTTAGTTTTGAAATCAAAATTATAGGTCTAAAAAAATGAAAGCTTTGACAGTTAACCGATAGCCCAGAAAACAGTTAACCAATAGCCCAGAAAACAGTTAATCGATAAGTAAAAAAATGAAAACTTTGACAATTTGTTCGTTTACGCTTCGTAGGCTTGTACATTATCGCGAACAACTCTTTTTTTAATGAAACTTGCACTGAAACGTTGATAAAAATAAGTGTGATGCAAAGGTATATTCGGAATTTTATAAAACATCATTTTTAAAACTTGAGGGGTATGCATAGTAAATTTGTGTTTGTCAATTTGTAAAGGAAAAGTTTTTGGCCAATGTATAAAAGTTGAAAGGTTAATTTTGTAAAAGTAGATAAGTTTTTGTTCAATGTGTAAAAGTTGAAAAGTGTGTGACCAACGTATAAAAGTTGAAAAGTTTGTAATCAATTTGTGAAAGTTAAAAAATTCACTTTTGAAAAGTGAAAATGTTTATGACCAATGTATAAAAATTGAAAATTTCACTATTCTTATCGGCTGCTAAATGTATTATAGAATAATATGGTTAATGTAAATTATAGGTTTAAAAATTTCTAAAATCTTAACCTAAATATAATAAAAAAATAACCGTTAACCTAAATTATAGGTTTAAAACCAATGGTTTGATTAATTAATTTTAATTAACCTAAATTGACATTTACTTACGTTTGAGTGTAAAGATAAACACAATATTAACCAAACCATACAAGAAACACGTTGTACTTTTTATTATCTTTAAAATACCAGGTTTTTATAAATGGATGTTAACATTTGTAATGGTTATTGGTCTAAGGATTATCTTTGATGGATTATAGAATTATTGTAGCTATAGTAAAACTTTTAATCGAACCAATCTAACTATAACCATCCGCTATTAATCAAATCAGACAATCTACAAAACCAATAACTGATATAATTCAATTTTGGGTCCTAACCGAACTAAGAGCATTAGCAACCAGGGAAGGTCTACGGACCTCCATAACATCATTGCCTGATTAACTGCCCCGCATACCACCTTTTTCTCTATCCTTCCTACAAACACCTACCTTTTTCTTTCTCCTACATGTGTTGCCCGCGATCACAGATCGCGTGTGGCTCCCTCTCTCTTCCACATCTACAAACCGCGTGCTAATCAATAATATTTTCTGTTCATAGATTCTCATATAAATGTTAGTACAACACGAGAATTATAAGGGGCCCATGGTGTCTAAAAATATCTTGGAGATAGCTTTGAAATTAAGGTGGTTATGATAACGACTCGTCAACTTGAGTAAACCATTAAAACCCCACCCGGTTATCTCAAATCACGTCATTGGAATATTACAATCATAAAAGATTATGTTTTTGAATCCCAAATCATATCATAAAAAGTAAGGTATTTGTGATTGTTAAATAGTTCTAAATTCTAATCACTATAATTGCCCGACAAAAAGAAAAGACAAGAAATAAAAGGTGGCATATTTTTGTTTCGGTTTACGATAAAAGACCTTTGCTTCTTTTCACACAAGGGTTTCGTCAAGAATGGAAAAGTTAGCGCATTTGTATGCATTCATGTATTCTTTGCCGTTGATTTTCTAACATGAGTTTTTTAAACGACAAACTAACACACTCTATGGGGGAAATGAGATCCCAGGTCGGTGAAATATAAATACATTTTAAAAATAAATTAAATTGGTAAGATGATGTGGCATGTGGGAAGAATGGAGAAAATAAGAAAAATGATGAGGTGACGCTGATGTGGCATGTGGAGAAAATGAGAAAAGTGGGACGACTCATTGTTTCATAACATTTGTTACAATCGAGCATACATAATCAAGTAGGGATGTCAATAGTGTGGGGTTTAACGAGTTGAATTGTCTACCCGAACACGACTCATATATTTATTCGTGTAAAAACAACCCCAACCTGAAAATATTTAAAATTGTGTAACCGATCGTGACATGTTTAATGCATTTCTCTAAACATGTCAAATGGTTTGACAGGTTGGTGGATACTAATCAAGTTGTAAACATTAACAATCAGGTTGGTGGATTGTAATAAATGGGGTCAATGACTCCTAAATGGGTCGGCTAGTCGACCTATTTGATTAAACAACGCCTCATTGTAAGGCCCCAAACCCGGGAGGCCTCACTTGTTGGATTTACTCATTCACAAACACTTCTTAAACATGAATATCAAATAACGCAGCGGAAAATTTCATTTAAACATAACTTAATCGTTGTTCATACATGCGGAAGCGTAAACATTGATTAAAACATATTTACATCATAACTAAATATAACGGGATGCCAGTCTTCAAAGCAGTCGGGTAACTCTTCATCTCTAGCCAAGCATCACCGTCCATCCTCATAACCTGCCTTAACCTGAATGTGTACACTTAAAAACGTCAGCTACGCTGGTGAGTTCTAGTTTTCGTTCGATTTAAGAAATGGTTCATCATTCAAACATTCATTAGGGTTTAACATTCGTATAAGAAAACAGGGCCTTTCATTCGTAAACCTTCGCACATTTAAACACATTGAACGGATCATTTGTTTAAAACATTAACATTCATTTAAGTCATACATTACTATCTAAAATCTGTATCGTTACGCGTCTCTATGTCCCCGTAGGAACCTTTAATGTTGTGGGCAACCGCTACGTATCGCCGTCATTGCCACAACCATTCATTACGTGGGGTCAACCGTTACGTATCGCCGTCATTGCCCAACACGCATCTTTCCTTTGGGAATCAACCGTTACGTATCGCCGTCATTGATTTCCCATTACCCTTTCCCTTAGGATGATCGTCATCACCCGAGTAACCGTCGTTACTCCCTTACCAGTTGTACAACATCAAAAACATTGGCAGGCCACTAAGACACTACCCCTGTTGTTCTTATGGCAACTATGGCTCGCTGTCCATAATCTACCACAAGGCTGGGAATCTCGTTCCTAGACTTCATTCGTCAATTCCATTCGTTCGACAGATTAGATTTGTAATGACTTCTTTAAAACCTTTGCCCCTTTTTGTTTTCTTTTCATAAAACCTTTCCTTCACTTTCAAAACCCTTTACATTTTCATTAAACCATTTCTTATAACATTCATTCGTAAACATTCCGTTCATAAACTTTCTTTCTATAAACCCTTCGTTCCAAATCATTTCCTTTCGTAAACGTAGTTTCATAAACATCATTTTATAAAACAACATTTCATACGTGTACACACCAGCCCGAAAACATTATATAAAAACATTTAAAAGAGGGCTTCTAGAACTCACCTGATACGCTAATATGGGTTGTCCTAAACAAAGGTCCAACAACGTCACTTCAGATCTGAATTGATTAGTTAAATACGCATCAGACCAATCCCGACTCTAACGGTTTAACCATTCTAACATACTGACTTCACTTAATCAGTTCTGATGTCTGCGCACTTAGCAAGTGCGCAGACTCTGCTTCCTGCGCACTTAGCAAGTGCGCAGACCATGCTTCCTGCGCACTTAGCAAGTGCGCAGGTCCTTCCTCCTGCGCACTTAGCAAGTGCGCAGGTTCCTCTTCCTGCGCACTTAGCAAGTGCGCAGACTCCTCTTCCTGCGCACTTAGCAAGTGCGCACGACCTGTTCTTCGCGAAAACCCTAACTTTCGCATTCGGGTCTGATCATGTCAAGATCCCGAACCTGTTGCATTCAAAACGTTCGTTTTCCATTAAGGAACTCAAATATGTGATTATCTTTCAGTTCCATCCGTAAAAACGTTGCCTTTTCACCCAAAACCCGAAAAACCCAAAAACGAACTAAAACTCAGATTTAGGTCGGATCGTTACCTGAATCGAGCTTCTGATCCGGAGGTTCTTCTCACGAGTTATGGAGCAACACACTTCTCAAATCTCGGGTCGATCCGACAACTTTCTCTCTCTACGGTTTCTCTCTCTAGAAGTTGCAAATGAGATAAATAGGTTGTGACCTTGGCTATTTATAGGGGAGGCTCCCCTTCTAGCCCATCCGACCCGACCCGACATGCCTCGTTCGTTTATTTCGTTATTATATCTGTCGTTTTATTTTTGGGATGTTACACTCATGTTTAATTAAACAGATTAACCCGAACGCAGCCTGTTTATTAAATGGGCTAGATAGGCAACCCAAAACCTTATTATTTTCACGTCTTGATTGAGTCAAACGTTTCCTTGTGGTCTCGGACTCTCAGTGACCACCTTTTGGAAGGGGTACGATAACATGTGATGAAGGCAATAAAATCTAAAATAAGGTCTATTTTGAGTAAGTTACTTAGATCTTAGACATCTCATAAATGAATTCATAAAGTATTGTATGTTTCGTATGAAACTTTTAAGATATTTTAAGGGAATAAATGAATAAGCTTTCATGAAAATAACATTTCGTACTCAAAGTAGGTTTTAATGATAACTCACAACTATGAAAATAATTTTTTTCACTACCCTTCTACAATAATCATTTTTCAGCTACAAATATAAATACTTTTACCAAAAAGTGTAGGTACGCATAAGTTACAGCTCACAAATCCAATTAAAGGATCCATGTCTTCAACTCCAACTCCTGAAGGTCACAACATCTTGAAGATCACATCTTGAAGGTCACCTGTTATAACCTCTTGACGACAACTAGTTCATCATAGGCTGCGATTTGCATAATCTTGTTTGTTAGTTGTATATTGACCGGTCCCGTACGTTTTTCGGTAATGAGTTTTCATAGTTACCAAAAAAACTCCAAACTCCAACTCAACTCACAACTCCAAACGCTCGTAATTTGTCAAACATACATGATAAGAAAAAAAATTGGTTTAGGGTGAGTGGGTGGGTTTCGGGTTAAAACCCGACCAAACTTGAAAAATAGAATATATCAAAACTGGTCTAGACTAGTTTTGATATCGTCTTCTCAATAAAAAGAACTAGTCTGATGCCAATGTGATTTTGGTTTAGTATCGGTTTGGTTTGGTTTGGTTTGGTTTGGTTTCAAACAAACGATGAAACAAACTTATACTTATTGTGCGTTTGGATTTGAAAACATAGTTGTTTATTAAAGTATATACTAAAGAACAAATGTGTAGAGTCCTGCTTTTGATATGTTGAGGATTGGATAAGAAAGACACAAAGATTGCTTAAAAAAGATATTGAGAGCAAGTATACAAATAATTACAGATTTAAACCTTATTAACCACTTTGAAAACAACTCACCAACACCATGGTCTCGTATCAACTTTGGCTTGTGTAGCCCACTCATGCTTACTAGAATTACGTTGGGAGAGCTCGTACGTTAAACCATATTCGTGTATCACATGCGGCTCGCGTAGTATATTTTTTTTATGATAAATAGTTCATGTTGGAAAAACTTAATAGTTACATAATAAACAACAAATACGTAAGAAAATTGTATTCTTATTCAATATAAAGATTAAATAATTGAGTTTAATGAAGATAACACATTGTTGTATGGGTACTATATATATTTCCATTGACACTATATAATAACTTTGAGATGCTTTTAAAGGACAAACATTTTCACCTTCTATCAAGTTGTTAGGTAGTCCGGTATACCCATGTAAAGGGTGGTGTGATCCTAGGTGGCAATAGGGATCACGCTACACCGCCCCCCATTTTTTTTTTCACGCCGTGATTTAAGGAGGTGATTTTTATCACGCGAGAAATCACATTTTTAAAAATAAAAAAAAAACGTTAAACGGCTACTTTTTGTACCGTTTGAAAATTAAATTTTTAAATAAATAATAATAATTATTAATATTTACTTTTTACTCACTATAAATACCCAATTTTTACTACATAATTTTCACACTTCTACACACCAATCTTCTAAATTTCTAATCATCTACTAACTAATTTTCTACCAAAAAATGAGTAACGATCCGAACCCAAACTTTTGGGCTCAATACGCGACTCGTGATAACGCGTTTATGGCCAACCCAAACTTTCAACAAAACCCGAACTTTCAACCAAACCCGAACTTCCAACCCAACCCAACCTTCCTACCCAACCCAAACTTCCAAATGTTTAACTACCAATCCCCGATGTCCCAACCGAGTACACCACTTGACTTTGTACCCGAAACTCAAGAAATGCCACAAGAAACCGTGGCCGAGAATCAAAATGTCTCACAAAAAAAGGAAAGAAGAAGGTTTCGCAAGAGACTTCAAGCCGACCGAATACAAAAAAAAAAGTGGGAAAAAGACGAACCACTATACTTGGTTAAGGCGTATATAGACGTCTCAGAGGATCCAATAATCGGTAACAATAATTTTGTTTTTTGTATTTTTTAATTTTTTCTTAATTTATTTGTGTTTATTAATTTGAATATAATTTTTTTTGTAGGCAACGCCCAAAACAAAAAGACGTTATGGACTCGGATTCGTGAAAAATATGAATCTTTCATGGGCGTACCGCCCGGTTACCGGAAACCAGGATCCATGTTAACTTATTCAAGAATCCTGTAAATGTAAAGATTCTAACTTGCTGCTCAAAAAACCCTAGCTCGGAAACACTATTTTGTAGTAGGTAAATCGTTCGTATAAGCACATGTTAACCAACCTTGTACACCAAGCCTCAACCCAACTTTTTTGGGTCAACAAGTCAGAAGTTGACCCCTAATCTACAGTTTTATATAAACCGAATAAGTACAGGGTATGATTCGGGCCAGATGAAGTGCCAGTTTCTATCATTAAAATGTATTGAGCTTGAACAATATTTTTCCAGATTAACATTCTCCATGTCAACAGTAAACATACTCGGTTAATAATATTTCTACTATAGCGCTGCATACATATGGTATCCAAAAGCATGGTCATAAAACATGAAGACAAAAACGCCTATAAGCATACTAAATTACTAATGGATGGAATTAGAGCCCAAAACTGCTGCAAAGAAGTTTGTAACTAACTACACTACATACTTAATAAATAATGCAATATTAACAAAAGGTAATTTCATTTACCTTAATTTGTTTTCTCAAAGTAAATCTTATCAATCCACAAACCACGGCTTCACAAGAGGATATTGGTTCTGAACAACATATAATTATGGTCAATAGCGTGTCAAATTTCTCCATTTATCCTTCAAATCAACCTGAAACCATGAATTTGGAAACTTAAGCCATACAAAGATAGGTTACTGTGCGATATCTCAACACAAAAAATGTTGCATTACCTCAGTTCTGTCTTCAAAGATGTCCCGGTACATACTTAAGATCAGCTTCCAATTTCCTTTACCATACCTTCAGAAACAAGCAATCAAGCATGTAAGTAAAGTGAAAAATTGCATTTATTTGTCTACATACAGCACTTCTAACTTTAGACAAAACTAAAGGTCACAATTTCGACCCATTCAGTTATTAATAGGTCAATTTGGGTTGTGCTTTATCTCAAGCGTCAAATCAAAATTTATCACTTATCAGTCAGGGGGGATATGTCAAATGGTTTGAACATGTTGAAAGTAGCCCAAAGTCTATTTTAATGCATACAATCTCCTAAATTGTTTTATTCAAAATTATGATTCTAATCATAATTAATTAAAGCCTTAATCATCAGTCAAAAGTTACTAAAATGAATGATTAAGTGGCTGCGGCTCAACTCAACATCTTTCAAGCCATACTAAGCATGACCTGTTACCCGACCCACCCAGATTTGCCATCCCTGGACAAGATATAGACAAACACACCTATTTGAGACTTGAGAGGGGGGCGTAAGGTAAATCTTGGATATCATAATTTGATAAGCAGAAAACAAAAAACTAAGCAAATTGTATTGCTTAGATTTCAAAAATATATGTAAATTGTACTTGATAAATTTGGGATGTGGAAAATGATAAAAATGACGTAAAAGATTGGTTAATAAGTATGATATACTTTTGCACACCAGTCCTCAGCGTGTCTTCCTCCAAGGCAGTCCATCTCCTTTTCTTTCTCTGCCTTACAAGTTTTTCCATTTTGTAAACACTTAAAGGTGAGACCTTTCTCTTTTGGGGACTAGGCAAGTGAGGCCTTGTTGGTGACCCTTCCTCGGAGCTATCAATGGTGTCGCTCCACTGAGAAAAAGACAATAGACTAATTATGTGTGTCATGCATGTATTTGTACAAAATTAAAAACAAAAAAGTTGATAAGCAAAAGAATAAAACTTCACAGGGGAATGTTTGATAGCAGATACTCACTTAGGTACAATCATACAAATATTATTATCCATAAACAGAGAGGGCATAGCAGTTGCAAACAACTAAATAAATGGTCTTCATATTTCAGAAATAATAATATTAATAGTGTTGAATGAAAGCTCATAAGCATCTATTAGGTACAATAGTTTCATAAATTCATCATTTGATTGAAATCTAATTCCAACAACTTGAAGTAACAATGTTCTAAGTTCTCACCCAGTTCGTCTTAATATCCAGTTATCCAATACTAAAACACATGCATAGAATACCTGAACCAGTAAACCCCTCACACTAAAATACATATAGCAATGAATCAAGTACCCTAAAAATGTTGTTCATAATGTGCAAGTGGTCTGTAAAATCATTGACTTCTTAGGGATTATGCATCATTATGCCATGCCATTCTTAATAAATGACCAAATGCCATAAAACTATTTGGTCTCCGGGGGAGCATAAAAACCGGTTAGATGTGAAAAATACACCCTAAAAATTTCAAAATCCAACTAAAATATGATGTGTTGGACGAAATGCCCTAGACTGATGGTTTAAAAAGATATATGTATTTAACTTTTTTCAACAAAGTAAAATTACAACCATGGTCTTCAGTCAGTCCTCACCTTCATCTTGAAGAACCAAACAACAATCAAACCAAATAATCTCATTGAAGTTCCATCTGATCGTTATACTAAACACTACAGACATGTATGAAAAAAAAGGGTAGGTTAGGTTATGCTGGGGCAGATGGAGGATAAGGGGATTACTCATGTAGTTAAGAAAAAAATGGAACAAAAACTTCAAGAGGAATGGCAGTGCTGCCCCCAACAAGTTAAAAAGGGTCCTAACAATGCTACTGTTGTTCCACACAAGTTCCAAAAACAGTATATGAAGATCTGTGGTGATATGAGGTATGCTGTGAAGCTCAAAGTCAACAAAATGATGGTAGTAAGGACTAAGGATAAGGGTAAGGGAATAGAGGGGGGAAATCCAAAAGTCCAAAAAGTTGACCGATAAAGTAAAAATGCAACTAGTGAGAAAATAGAGGCCAGTATAAATTTATATAGGACTCCATACTTTCAACTTTCAAGGGGTTTAAAGGTTTGAGGGCAAGTTGTTTTGTATAATGAGAGAGATGCATTATATGGTTTCAGTTACATAAAGGTTTGAGGCTACTTACATTCACCGCCAAAGAATAATGATCATACAAAACAACCAAAAAGCAAATAACAAATATCATATGGAAGTGCGCAAAAGGCCAAAAACCATAATGTACCTCAGTGGTATGGGCAGTCTGATTCCGTTCAAATAAGCTAGGCTTGATCCTTCTGTTTTGATCCTTGATGATGTCCTCGTCTCCATTGGCTTCTAGAGCTTTGCCCTTCCTATCATGTGAGGAACTTGGAGCTTTTTCAGTGACACTAGTAAGATTACCTCCAACAATATCATGAGCCTCATTTTCTCCACTCTCCTTCCCATCACGTGAGGAATTTGTAGCTTTGTCATTGGCACTAGTAAGATTACCTCCAACAAGATCACGAGCCTCATTTTCTCCACTCGTGCTGGCTTTTAAAGACTCGGCAAGGCGTAATGCATCAGGAAGAGGGTCCTTAACTACTGCATGTAGTTCGAAAGAACTTGACTCAAGGGCTCCTTGTACTTTACTCACTTCAGGGCTAGGAATGTAATCATATCTGTCGTCAGATGTCTCCATGGAATCAACAAGCTTAGCTCCTCTACGTCTTCTTGAGACAACATGCTTGTGTGTGGGTGGCACATGAGCCTTCGGTGCTTCTACATGAGGTTAAACATCAGTCCATTCATAGCAAATTAAAACTTCTATGTTAAGAAAAACCAACATTGGCATGTAAACAAGATGCTAACAAGTCATGGAACAACAACAGAACTCAACATAAGAGATCATATGTAGTTATATAGCATATCAGCTGATATATGAAAAAACAAAAAACTAAATAGCAAATTAGCAATATGATAGATTTGCATGTGCATGAGTGCATCTCCGTCACTGACAACTATTTCCATATTTCTTGTTGCTGTTTTGTTAACATGATAGATAAAATCTCAAATCCAAACTAAAAAATTAAGCATTTAGCATATGTTTCTGATGTGGAAAACTAGATTGGAAAAAAACATAACTGGCAGACAAATTACCTAAAGACTAACACACTTAAAGCTGGAGAAATCCTGTGATTAAATGTTGCAAATTAACAAGAAAATTTCCATAAAAGAAACTTGACATGATTTTCTGAAAAATGAAGTTTAACTTACCATTACCCTTGCTGTTAGCACTGACATCAACAGTTGGTCCACTGTCTTTACTTTGATTACCGAGTTTGGAAGCTTCATGAGCCCTTAATGCTTCTACATAAGAATAAAAATCCACACATTAGTCTCAAATATGATGCTCTAAGAAGACCAAACATTGACGTATAAATTAAATGCTAATGCCAAATGAAACAACATGGCTGCTCAATATACAAGATCAGATGTAACTGTAGCATATCAGTTGATATATGAGACAAAACTAAAAAATTGACAGGCAAATTAGCAACATCTCCATCAGCTTGGCAATGTATAATCACTTAGTCACTGACAACTATTTCCATACATCTTTTCACTATTTTCTTATCAGACCCAAACTACAAATTAAACATTTATCAAATGCTTGTGATGGAAAAAAAATAGCTTCAAAAGACTAACACACTTAAAGCTGTATAAATTTCGATTGATTAAATGTTGCAATATAACAAGAAAACTTAAGTTTGAAGTATAACTTACCATTACCTTTACTAACACCATGAACATCAGTTGGTGCACTTCTGAGTTCTGAAGCTTCATCCAAACCCATAGCTTCGCTTAACGCATCATCATTCAAGATCGACTCGCACGCCAGTTCAAGAAACGAAGGCCCCATCTTTTCTTTAGCCTCATTTACATAACAACCAACAGTCTTCAATACATCCAAGTCTTTAAACTCTTCCAAAACACTTTCACAGGCATCAATATCCAAAACCCCAGCCTCAATGTCATGCACCCAACGCACCAAGTCATCTTGAACCAGTCTCACCTCACACCTCTCCATTTCACAAATCCGAGCACTCCAGATCCTCTTGACAGCACTAGCATACTTCTTTTTCTTATCACCGGCACTCTGTTCGATTAACTTTGAAGTATAATGCATCGCGAGTGTGCAATAAGCTGCTTTCATGGCTTCAGAAGCCTCGGCTATTCCTTCCATATGATCCAACTCTTCGATTTGTTCCAGAAACTCGATTGTGCGTTCGGAAATTGTACCTTTCGCGATGTCCGATTCTAATTTTCGCAGGATTAAGCTCTTTTTCAGTCTCGAATTGTTGTTAGGAAGTGGAAGAACGCGAATGAGATCATTTAGGGCTTGATCGTCTAGTGAACTCTGCCGGAGGAGGAATTCGAGAATCCAGCCGGATACGTCGATATCCATTTGGGGAATTTAGAAAGTGAGGGTTGGGATTTTGAATTAGGGTTTGAATTTCTTCGAAAAATTGGTGATTGAGCTGAAGAATTTGGACTTTTAATTAGGATTTGAAATTGTTAAAACCATCTAAGGGGTGTTTGGATTTACTTTTCAAACAACTTATTAAACAACTTATTAACTTATTACCTTTAAAGTAATAAGTTAAAAGTTTGTTTGGATAATTGATGAAAAAATTAGTTTTAAAAGGATGGAAAAGTTGTTTTTGAGAAGTAGGTATTTTTTATTTTTGAAAGAAGTCAAAAGTTGTTTTTGATAAGTAATCCCAAACACCCCCTGAAGCTCCGTTTGAATTCCGCTTGCTTTTGGTGGACAAAAAAAAGATTGTGATATTAAAAATATACAAATTTCTAGGGAAAATTATCAACAAGACATTCACATAATTGATTTTCCCGAACCAAATATACTTTTTCAGCCGGCAAATACACATACATCGTCCAAATATAGCAAATCACATGTCTACACGGTAATAGTAACCACTGAAACTCATGAAAAAAACACATGGAACTACAATGACGACACACATGGAACTACAATGACGACGTGTGTGCGTTCTTACGGCTAGGTAGACAGTTCACCAGGCCGCCTCATTGTTTCAGCCGTAGCCAGCTTTTGGCATTCTTACGGTATTTGCATTTAATTGTAATGTTTCACTTAGTAGTTATGACTTTGCAGTTTTTCTTAAGGTAGATATATGCTCGAGAACATGAAGAAAACAACGGAGAGGAGAAATATTCAAGAACATGCTTTGGAAATATGCAAGTGTTACAATTGTTCATCAATCTGACAAGGCAACGGAGAAAATAAGAAAACTTGATGTAAATCTATTTGAGTGGCTAAAACATATTCCACCTAAGAGTTGGGCAGATCACATTTCAATTTTGTTAAACAGGAAAGGCAAAGTGTGATGTGCTCTTAAACAATTTGTGTGAGGTTTTTAACAAACAGATAGTTGGAGGGAGAGACAATGTTGTGATCACGTGTTTAAAGTATACACGAAGAAGGTAACAGTTACAATACACGAGTTGATTGCAAAATGTGAAAGACCCTTGACACATCTGTAACAACGACACACTAGGGCATTAAAAATGAAGCTTCTCAATACACTGTTTTATGTATGGAAATAACATAATTTAAATCATCTGTATACTAGGCTATAACGAATTGATATAAGTCTTGGGTTTTTTTGCTACTATGTTAGGTGAGTGGATTGTGGTCTAACCAATGTGCGGTGGACGCGGGGCTCAAAATATGTTTTATGCAGGAAGTGATAGTTGACTGAGATCCAGAATCATGTGTTTATGAGGTTTACTAGTTAGATATTTGGAAGAAGGTTTACAAGCACACGCTTTATCCAATAAAATGGTAGAGACCATTATATACCATCTGCATGTCCAACCACACTTACTGCTAATAAGCATCGTACCCATATTGGTTGGCCAAATAAAACGGGGAAAGGACATTTGAGGAGATGCAAGAAAGGATTTTTCAGTCAACGGAAGTTGACCAGAAGATGAGCAACTATACTTGTAGAAAAGGCAACAACACGGGACACAATTCTAAAAATTGCAAGGGTCAAGGATGGAGGTGAATGTGCAAGTTAGAGTGGAGTGTAAGGTGAAGGTGCAAGCCAAGGCAGAAGTGCAAGTGAAGGTGGAGGTGTAGGACAAGGCTCGTCACAAGGAGCCCCACGACCATCTTAAGAACAAGGGTAGTTAGATGATGGTTATGCTTCAACAATGTTGATGTATGGTAATTGTTAGACTTTATGTTTAGTATGGTTTATTGTCATGGCAATTGTTGAGATTTTTAAACAATTGTATTTTGATGCCATGATATAATGTGTTGTGAACAACTGATATTTTGATGATATGTGTGTGTTATGTATTTGCACAGTATTAGTCAGATTTTGACGTTGGATAATTGATTGAGACAATCGTTAAATGATTGATTAATCAGTGGTGTGGTTGAATTAGGGGCATGTAGAAGGGGAGAGAGTAGAGGATAAAGAGATTATAGAAAAGTTACTATTATGGACCGAAAGTGAGATTTAGATGTGTTGTACTTGAAAGGAAGAAAATGCCCCTCACGTGACGGGCACATGGGCATGAGTTAACATAAGAGTTACTGATTGTTAGTTTTAGGGACGTATAGTGAGAAAAAAATGAGATGTAAGTGACATTAGATGTTGAAGACTTAAAGGTTTAAAAAATAGACGAAACCTGATTTTTGGATCAAACCATTTCGACGAAAACTACATTCAACTCTATATATAATCATGTTTTATTTATTATTCAAAGAGTAAAGTGTCATTTTCGTCAATGTGTTTTGACCATTTTAGCCACTTTTATGCAAAAAAAAAAGTTTGTAGTTTTTTCGTCACCGACTTTTCAAAATATAACAATTTTCATCCAACTGACTAATTCTGTCTACATAACGTTAAATCAAGGGTAATTTTGGTTACATCAGAGGTAATTTGATTAGATTTTAACCTATGAATTTTCAAATCGGCCTTTGATTTAACGTTAAAATGTAGACGGAGTTGGTCAGTTTGATGAAAATGTATAGATTTTGAAAACCAGAGACGAAAAATCTATTTTTTTTAATTAAAATGACTAAAACACATTAAAAAAAATGACATTTTACTCTAATTCAACTTCTAATAAACATCTTGAAAGAGATTTTCGTTAAAAAAAATATCTGAGTGAAAAGGCCGAATAAGTATAACTAGTAGGGCACGTTAGAGGCGTTTTCCACACTTTCAAGCTTCGAACATCGCACACATAGTAAAACGGCTGGAATCTGCTATTCCATCAATGGCTGTCGGCGTCTGTGATTTCTCGTCGGACGATATCGTCGTGAAGTCGCCTAACGACAGGAGACTATACCGATACATACAGCTGCCGAATGGCCTATGTGCTCTGCTTGTGCATGATCCTGATATTTACCCGGACGGACCGCCGGAAAGTGCCAGACCTGATGGAATCAGCGAAGACGACGGTGATGAAGACGACGAAGAGGACGAGGACGAGGACGAGGACGAAGATGATGATGAAGAAAGCGGAGATGAAGACGACGACGATGAAGATTGTGAAGAGAGAGAATCAGCTAAGAGCAATGCCGCTCAGACTAAGAAGGTTTAATAATCGATCTCCAGCTATTCAATCGAAAATTGAGGGATACATATATCTTAATAATACATAATTGAAAATCAGCAATCGGTGAATCTCATGAATTTGGTTCTAGCATTAATTAAAGGAGACTGCACTGTTTGATGCGTTTAAATTGTTACAATTTCTATTAGAGATTTACAGTCATAGCAAGCATCATCTGTTAACCTTGATTAAAGTGAAGCTTAAGTGCATTTGATTACAAATAGACACTAGTTTGTTTATTTATTTTGATTTGTGGTTTCTAGATACTGATATATATTTTTTATTATCTAGCTTATAACGAGAATATTTGAAAATTAACTATTGGCCGTGGAGATAATTACACGAATTAGATTGGACTTACAGACGCCGTGTTGTTGTTGTTCTGCAGGCGGCAGCAGCGATGTGTGTAGGGATGGGCAGCTTTTGTGATCCATTAGAGGCACAAGGTCTTGCACATTTTCTTGGTATGTTCCTGACCTCTTATATGTGTATCTCAAATTTATACTTTCGCGTGTAGTGTATATATGGAGTTACCAAATATCTATACATTCTTAATCACGTATTTTGGGCTCATGATATCTTAGTGGTTTGATTTTACTTTTCGCTGTATTGATTTACTCAAAATAATTCGTTCTGCCAAGTGCCAAGCCAACGTGTAATATACAAACATTTAAAACAAGCTATGTTGATTTGGTGGTGGAATCTTCATTAGGGACTAAAATGTAACACCTGTTGAGGACAACTTTTGTTTAATGCACATACTCATGTTAATGTGTAATTTCACAAGAAATGTGGATAATACTTTGGCTTGTTTTGTTTAAGAGTAAACTGCCATTTTCGTCCCTGTGGTTTGGTCAAAATTGCCACTTTCATCCAATAGTTTGTTTTTTGTATCTGGGTCCTCGTGGTTTTAAAATATTGCCATTTTCATCCTCGTGGTTTTAAAATATTGCCACTTTCATCCAGTCAGCTAACACCGTCCGTTTTTCTCAATTAAATGAGGGGTATTTCAGTCCTTTTACATATTTGTTTTATTTCTTCATCTTTTTTACTCTCACTTTTTAATCATAGAAACAAGCGACGGAGGTGTTCCAGTGGTGCTCGTCGGAAACTGGTCAGGAAAAGAGGAAGAAGGCCAGCAGGTGGATGATTAAATTAGAGGTTAAATTGGGGATGATTAAAAAGTGAGAGTAAAAAAGATGAAAAAATAAAACAAATAAGTAAAAGGACTGAAATACCCCTCATTTAACTGAGAAAAACGGACGGTGTTAGCTGACTGGATGAAAGTGGCAATATTTTAAAACCACGAGGATGAAAATGGCAATATTTTAAAACCATGAGGACCCAGATACAAAAAAACAAACTATTGGATGAAAGTGGCAATTTTGACCAAACCACAGGGACGAAAATGGCAGTTTACTCTTTGTTTAATGATGGTACTTACTACATGCTTTTTTGCAGAACACATGCTCTTCATGGGGAGTGCTGAATTTCCAGATGAAAATGAGGTTTTTCTCACCTTCTACTATTTCATTGGTAACTTATATGAACATACATATTCCTTTCTTGTTTGACTCCTTGGTGTGCTAGTATGACAGTTATTTGTCCAAGCACGGGGGTTCGTCGAATGCTTACACAGAAGTGGAGCATACTTGCTACCATTTTGAAGTTAAACCAGAATTTCTCTTAGGTGCTTTGAGAAGGTATGGTCATCAACTCATTGCCCATCCATGCCTGTGGTTGATTTCACGTATACCTAATTATTAATTTATTATACTCACGATTGTTAGTTTCGTGTGACAACAAAATAAACTATAATGATGGATTGATAATGAAGCCCAACACTACCACCAACATTATACGTTTCGGTTATTTTCTTTCATATGCTTCCATCCTCAGGTTGAACGTTTTTCACTTCCGTTCATCTTTTTTCTCACCATTTTTAAGTCTAGGATAACAAAGACTTCGTTGTACGTTTTATGTTTGAGTGTTTGATCTATTTCAAGAAACTATAAGAGAGAAACGAAATCACAAATTATTGGCAACATTGTTTGACCCTTGATACTATTGTTGTGGTAATTGTATCCATTATCTGATAGTTTTTGCTTTTAGTGGGACTTGGGAAGTACAATTTCTATTCATAGTAAGTATCATTTTGTAACTCATTAAGCCTTCTTAGACACTTAACGCGAGATAATAGTGTGATAAACAACCTATGCAGTTAATGTGAAAAAATATCGGTTATCGGTCAAGGACCGATATCTGAGATATCGGTTCTCGCGGTGAGATATCGGTAATTTTTATATCATGCATAAACCAACTAATGTAACTTGATGTTATCATATCAACATAAACCAACTAATGTAACTGAATTTTATCAACATAAACCAACTAACATACCATATTAACATAAAGATTAATGTAACCGGATGTTATCATATCATGAACAAGCTACTCTAATTGAATATTATCAAAGAAAAGCCCGATCGAGTGAAGGATAAAGTGGGATAACAAGTTGGACCGATATTTGGACCGATATCTCGGTATTTTGACCGATATTTGGACCGATATCGGCGATATATCGGTAAATATCGCCGATATTATCGCCACCGATATTTGGACCGATATTTGGACCGATATTTGGTGAAACCACCGATATCCGAGATATCACCGAGATATCACCGAGATATCGGTGGTATCGACTGCATAGTAAACAACTCTAACCTGTGTTTTGAACTGTACCCAGAACACGTCCCATGCTCCCACTATTCCCAAAACCCCTGACCTGGTTTAAACCTCCGAATGCACTCAGCTAACATCTCTGTGGCTCTAGGATTCACACTTGCAAAATGAATCCACTTAGCTCTACCCGATGCAGCGAGCCAAGACTTTAATACTCGGAAGTTGGTTCCCTTCTTCCAGCGATACATGTTGTATCTTCCCAAAGTCTTCAAACAATAGATTCACCAATGCTTCACAGAAGTGAGTAATGAAGCATACCAGAATCTTGAACCCAGGAGTCTCCACTGCCTTTACTGAGTCCCAATGCATCAACCCAGACACATTCTCAGAAGCAGAATTTACTATCTTTGGCATCGACTCTAAAGAATGTCCCACACCTCCATGCAGCTCCACCAAGTCAACTATGCCCAGCTCCCACTGTCCCTGTTATCCCAACCCATGCCAAATGTCGTACCACTGATCACCACCGAACAAGAAACAACTTCACAGTTCTAGACCAGCTAACCGGCAAACGGTTATAACAGCATCAGAGCTTTCATGATGAAAGCAAACGGTACCAAGGATTCCGCGACCGTACACCCGATCGGATAACCCTAACCGAAAAGTCTTTCAACCGAGCAATATCACCTGACTTCCTTTTTATTTTCACTTATGTCGTCACCAGCACAGCAGAACCGGAATACTTAAAACCCAAAGCATTCCAAACCTGCTGGTTCCATTTTCACCGGTTTTATCCCACAGTACCACACTCAAGTTCTTTTGACAAAACCAACCAACCTCCAAACCGTCAAACCTTTGGATAATAACCATCCCGTCTTCAGCCATAACAATAGCAAACAGAAAACATATCGAAACAGTGAAATAAACACAGTAATGTCACGGGCCTGAACTTGACAGTTGTTCTACCAAACACTGTCAATAAACCGATCTGCTCCTGCAATAAACCTCGCAGACAAATCTTTACCCGACGAATCCAAGAGCTTTATAACCAAACCTTAATCGGCGGCTTCAAAGAGTTTAACCCGGTACCCGAAACAATCAAACCGTTAACCCGCAACACAAACCCGAAACACCCGACCCGACGCTTCACCTGCAAACCCGAGTGAAACCAGCAACTCCAAGAGATCCACAATAGAAACTCTAATTGCAAAATCACTCCAAATCAGTCCCGAACAGCCGTGTTTTCTCCTGAAACAGCCATGTTTTCCTCCAAAACAACTCGGTTTTTTTCCCCTTTTGCGCAACCTAAACCCTAATTCCAGCGGCCCAAAAACAAGAAACCAGGCTGCAAATCAGCCCTGGAACAGCAGCAGCAAAAAAAAGAAAAAATTCTACCACTTGTTAGGAACAACGTGGCGCAGCGGAATCAACACACACACATGCACAAACGATAATCACGCGGTACAGAAAAATAAACGACACAAGAATTTTACGTGGTTCGGTCCCAGTGGAGGACCTACGTCCACGGGCTGCAACTAGGTTATTTCATTAAGCTCTAGGCACACAGATTACAATTACAACATAGGGTATTTATAGATTAAAACTAGGGTTCCTAACTTGTTCTCCAAGTTAGGCCCAAACCGTAGAGATAGGCCCATTAGGGCCGGCTAACCCTAATTAGGGCCGACCGCCTCTAAACGAGACTCCACACTTAACACTCATTGTATTTGTAAGTGTTTCATATAGGGTCCAGTAAGATTTATACATAGATTTCATTGTATGTTTTAGTGTTTGATTTGTTTCGAAAAGACATAAATGAAACCATATTTTCCTGTTAGGGTGTTGTTTAGCATCAGGATAACACAACATACTTTGTTGATGCAGTTTTATCCATTATCTGTTGTTTTATGTCTTTAGTAGGAACTGGGAAATACAGTTTCCATCCGTATTAAGAGTGATACCTTTACTTATTAAGCGTTCGTAGACATTTAAAGCAAGCTAATAGGCTGATTAATAAACAACTTTAACTTGTCTCCCAGTATTGTTGAAGAGTGCAAGTGTCTTGATAATAATTTCATGTTGCAAGTAGATACCAAATGTGAAATGATGGGAGTCTGGTATTGCAAGTGGAATGCCTTCCAGATTGACACTGTGTTTATGCCTCTTATAGCAACAAATTTGTTTTTCTATTATCCTATGTTTGCACATGTTATTTTTCACAATTATTCTGTAACATACTAAGCCATCTTCTGTCAATTTCTCAGATTTTCACAATTTTTTATTTCACCACTAGTGAAGACTGAAGCAATGGATCGTGAAGTACTGGCTGTAGATTCGGGTGTGTACATATCAGTTGATTTTAATGTTTCCCATCTTTAACTAATCATGAAATATGTCATTAAGTTTAAGTCCTTACTGACAACTCTCAACCTTACTTGTACAAAAAACTACAGAATTTAATCAGGCTCTGCAAAATGATGCTTGTCGACTTCAACAATTACAATGCCATACAGCTGCACCGGGCCACGCCTTTAATCAATTTTTCTGGGGTAAACTTGAATAAGTCTATTTCTTTTCACCTTATTGCTTGACTTCATTTTATTTTCTCAAATTGTGGTGGCTTATTATATACTTTGTTTAAATGCTTAGCTAGCCATGTTCATTGAATATGCACGTTATTCGTATTTATGTTTTCTGTTTTGTTTTATTAAAGGGAACAAGAAAAGCCTGGTTGATGCGATGGAGAATGGAATCAACTTACGAGATCAAATCTTTAAATTATACAATGAGTTTTACCATGGTGGATTGTTGAAATTAGTTGTCATTGGGGGAGGTAAGTTCCCTGCAATATAAATACAAAAAAAAAATCATTATGGATAAATCTTATTTGCTTAACAGGTGACGCTGAATTATAGGTGATGTAGTTTGTTTTATATGATGAACTGCGTTCTTTCTTTTTGATGCTATAGTTTCTTTTACCTCAACGGCTCAACTTGTGATTCATCTTGAAAAATCATGTCATTCAAGCTATACGAATTGTGAATGACATCAATCTATGGAATTTGTTACAAAGCTGAAAAAACAAGTTGCATTGGCTGTTTTCCTGTCCTTTTCTGAAACAGTTTTCTTGTGCAGCTGTGCTGTCAGTCTGTCACTTTTGTTCTATCCCATAATGCCTCAATCTTAGCTGGTATCATCGTTTCACTTATGAAATTACTTTTTGTGCTGCAGAAAGTCTTGATGTGCTTGAAAGTTGGGTTCTTGAACTATTTACCAAAGTTAAAACCAGCAATGCATCAAAGTCAGAAGTCAAACCAGGACTTCCTGTTTGGAGTCCAGGAAAAATTTACCGTGTAGAGGCTGTTAAAGATGTCCATGTTCTTGATCTGTCATGGACATTGCCATGTCTTAGGAAATCTTATCTAAAGAAAGCGGAAGACTACTTGGCACATCTCATCGGGCATGGTAATGTGTCCTTTTACCTGTTTGAAATACCTTAATTTCGTTCAAACTGAAATGACGTCGTTTGTGCTGTAAATATGGAAATTTGATTTTGTTTAATTAGTAATTAGGATTTCGAGTCACCAAATGTGCTTTCTGTAGGTAATTTCAGTTATTAAATGATCTATTTTCCTCGTTATAGGACATCATCTGACACATGATTGTTCATTGTTCTACTTCGTAGTTCAACTGATATATATAATGCTTAGCTCCACAGACTTTTTTGTCTTATCATTATGTCATCTTATCAACAAAATATTCATAACACATTGGGGTTTTAGGGATATTCAGTAAATTCACTTAGAGCAAACCTATTTGTGCAGAGGGCAGAGGAAGCTTGCTTTTCTTTTTAAAAGCTAAAGGGTGGGCCACTTCTATATCAGCTGGTGTTGGTGATGATGGAATGCAGCGATCTTCAGTAGCATATGTTTTTGGCATGTCTATACACCTCACTGACTCTGGTTTGGAAAAGGTAATAATACCACACATTTACCTTAAAATGTTATTTATTACTATTTCATCATGTTGCTACAACTTTACATCACCTTTAACTTGCTTTTTAATTATTCGTCTTCATCTATTGTTATTGAATTACTTTAATATACATACGCATTGCTTAAACATTAAGATTTATCTCAGTCCACCTGTAGAATGCTTAAACAATTTTGCTTCCTTCACTAAATGTGCTCCAAAATCTATATCTTAAAATGTTATTTATTACTATTTCATCATGTTGCTACAACTGTACATCACCTTTAACTTGCTTTTTAATTATTCGTCTTCATCTATTGTTATTGAATTACTTTAATATACATACGCATTGCTTAAACATTAAGATTTATCTCAGTCCACCTGTAGAATGCTTAAACAATTTTGCTTCCTTCACTAAATGTGCTCCAAAATCTATATCTTTCTTTCTTCAGTTTGATTTTTTGCTTCACAATTTCCTCTCTCTCTCTCTCTCTCTCTATAAACATGTTTGCTTTCTCTCTCTATACGAAAATATGTACTTTACAGATTTCTCAAATGAACGAGAGAAATATGCTCAACTATACTTCTTATATTATATGCATAAGCAATTCAAATCAAATACTCTAATCCTATTATTACATCATTAGTCCCCATTCCCAACATGGTTACATTCATGTTTAGTCTGTATTCTGTATTTCACAACAAATTACCATATGGCCCTTGAACAACACCAAACATTTTCAAGAAATCTTAAGAGTTCTTATTGAAATGAGATATCTGTATCACAGATATATGAGATTATTGGTTTTGTTTATCAATACCTTAAATTACTGCGACAAGTTGGTCCTCAAGAATGGATATATAGAGAACTTCAAGACATAGCAAATATGGATTTTACATTTGCTGAGGAGCAACCCCAAGATGAGTATGCTGCAGAACTTTCAGGTATTTTCTTTGGTTATCTTTTTATTTACTTTTTCGTTTGTTTACTATAAATCCCATATAATTTAATTTGTGATTAAATATGATTCACATGAATATTTTCGGGATCATAAGTATTCTATGCATTTCTATGATACATTTCTTTTCATTGAGTAGTTGTTTACAACTTGTGTTTTCTGGTTTGGTATTCATGTCTGATTTTATGATTCTCATTATGTCCTTGACTCCTTGTCATCTGTTTCAAATAATATATTAAACTGAGTTTTATTTATATTCCAGCAAATCTGCTTATATATCCACCGGAGCACATTATATACGGAGATTATGCATATAAGGAGTGGGATGAAGAAACGATCAAACATGTTTTGACTTTCTGTACACCAGACAACATGAGGACTGATATATTATCAAAGTCATTGAATAAATCGCAAGGTATTCATTATCGTTTGCTTTTGCTAAACCGTTAGTTTCCAGATACTAATGGTGGGAATAACTAATAATACTTGGTATTAACATGAAATAGTATCATATATTTCCAGTTGTGATTTGTTGCCACTTTCTGTATTGCCACAGTAATTTCTTGATTGTATATCTGGCAAATCAGATCTTGGTTTTGATAGTGTCCTTGAACTGAATTTTTGATTTTCTGTTTGGTAAAGATATTTTGAACAATGCTGTTAACTACTTCGGTACTTCTTTATAATTGTTTAAATTTTACTTGTCATTCCAGATGTCAAATATGAGCCGTGGTTTGGGTCAAAGTATACAGAAGAAGATATTTCTCCATCTCTTTTGGAATTATGGAGAAATCCTCCAGAAATAGATGCGGCTTTGCATCTACCTGCAAGGAATGAATTCATTCCACAAGATTTTTCCATTCGTGCAAATAATAAATCATTTGATTCCATGGGTCTGTCCCCACCAAAATGTATACTTGATGAGTCGTTGATGAAGTTTTGGTACAAACTCGATACAAGTTTTCGGTCTCCACGTGCTAATACTTATTTTCGTGTTACATTAAATGGTGCTTATGCTGGTTTAAAGAATGTTCTGTTGACTGAGCTATTTCTTAACCTACTAAAGGACAAGCTAAATGACATCGTATATCAGGCAAGTAATTGTTGTTCCTCTCATTTTTTTTATAAATATGTTCTTCTTTAAAACTATTTTTTTGTTTTTGTATTTTAAACATGTTTTTCTTTTATTTATATTCTCTGTCCTCTATTGGACTTTTGTTTCTCATTTTTTGCTTCAATATTTGTATTGTTTTGTAATTTAAACCTGAATATTATACATACCAACCTGATTTCTTTGCATGCAGGCAAGTGTGGCCAAGTTGGACACTTCTATATCACTTGTTGGTGATAAATTGGAACTAAAAGTGTACGGCTTTAATGACAAGCTTCCAGTTCTTCTTTCCAAAATTTTGGAAACTGCCAAATCATTTGTGCCAACCGATGAGCGCTTTGTGGTATGTATAATTTAGAGCTTTCTTTTGGTAAGTTATAATGGCTTGAAAGATTATATTTTATAATGCTAATACCTTTCGTGTGACGTGCCCCTGTTAAAGTCTAATAATTTATTGTTTTTCATAATACTTTTTCCTAAGGTTGTCAGGAATGTAATTTTTTGTAAATTTCTTGTTGACTCGCTGCTGTGGTTTGACAGGTAATCAAGGAGGATATGGAGAGAAATCTAAGAAATGCCAACATGAAGCCATTAAATCATTCAAATTATTTGAGATTGCAAGTTCTTTGTCAGAGTTTTTGGGATGTTGATGAGAAGCTTGGATTGCTAAATAATCTCTCTCTAGCAGATTTAAAGGCTTTTATTCCCAAGCTGTTCTCTCAGGTCCACAATTACACTTGTTATACATATACAAGACCCATAACTATTATTTTTTTTAAATATTATTTTTGAGGTATTAGGTTTAAAAAATACACTACGAGCAACTGTTGACCTGTTTGAACCATTTTCTTATAACCTATTTGTTTAATTTTACTTGTTTGACCCATAGAGATAAAACATAACCTAAATTGACCAAGCTATGACAGTTTACTATCTGAAATTTTACAAGTGATTTTTAGGAGGCTTATTTGGGTATTTATTGGTCCTGAAAATGAAATTTGTGATAAAACTGTAATATATTCTTCTACTAACCGTTCTCTGCTTTACACATCTTCTTTGTGCAGTTGTATATTGAGGGGCTTTGCCATGGAAATCTACTTGAAGAAGAAGCTAAAAACGTATCAAACATATTTAAAAAATATTTCTCTGTACAACCACTACCATTGGATATGAGACATAAAGATAACATTATATGTCTTCCTTCAAGTGCTGACATAGTTAGAGACGTCACAGTAAAAAATAAGCTTGATACAAACTCAGTAGTTGAGGTAATTTAATCCTTCTAAAGTTAATCGTCATGATTATTTCTGTATGGAAACTGTCATCATCATATGGTTTCAGTTGGATGATTCTGACTCAATTTTTTTATGTCTCAGCTTTATTATCAGATTGAACCAGAAGTTGGTTCAAACTTGGCCAAATCAAAAGCTCTGGTTGATCTTCTAGATGAAATTGTTGAAGAACCACTTTTCAATCAACTTAGGTATCGCAAGATTAAATTTCCAATTACAGGAATACTATAGGATAGTGGTTGGATTCGGGGTTCAGGGTTTATGAATACACATTAGAGATGTCAATTTTGACCTAAAGGTTATTTTTTAGTCATGGTTTAAAAAAACGGTCAAGGCGGTAGAAAAACGAGTCTGAGGCGACGCCTCACAAGGTATTTTTGTACGTACGCCTCAAAAAGGTCGAGGCGGGCTGAGGCGGTGAAGCGATAGAAATAGAAAAAAATTGACTTTTGACTGGACTTTTGACCTATTTGAGCTGTGTATATCGTTCTATTAACGAAATACACAACTCAAATGGGTCAAAAGTCCATAATTAGCATCTGGTTCTCCCTAATTTGACCTATTTTCTCATTCTTCTCCTTAATTTGACCTAATTTCTCATTTTTCTCCCACACATCACACCTTGGAAAGGTTTGGAAGGGGTTGATGTAGTCAACAAACATGATACAAACATTGTTTGATGTTTAGTATTTTATTTTTTGTAAGATATATAATTTTTATATTTATTTTTTAATTCCGCCTCGGGCTTACGCCTCGGTTCGCCTCGAGGCGTGATTCCGTTCTTTTAAACTTTGGTTTTAGTTGTAATGGCCTAACGGGTCATAATGGTAAAATATAGAAATTGACTTAAAGTCTTAAGGAAACAATTCGAAAGGCCCAAAATTTATTTTTAATGCCTTAAACCTCCTAAATCAAAAGAAAGTTATATCATCATTGCAGTTATATAGTTTTTAAACATATTTGGCTGACAAGTTAGTTACGGAAACTGAAAAATGGTGCACAAAAAGTGTTCTGGGACAACTTGACCTGACCCATTACACAACCCGCCCGTTCTGTTACCTCTAGCATATGGCTAATTTTTTTTCATATGATGTAGGACAAAGGAGCAGCTTGGTTATGTTGTTGACTGTAGCCCTCGAGTAACTTATCGGATACCGGGATTCTGTTTTCGTGTTCAATCTTCTGAATATAGTCCTGTATATCTGCAAGGGAGAATTGATAATTTTATTAATGAGATGGATGGTTTGCTGGTAAGCACACTCTTTTAACTATATTTCTGAATTTGATTTTTCCTTTATTGCTTGATGATCATTGTGGAATCTTCATGCCATTTTGTTCGTCATTAACTTTAGAGTTAACCGATCAAAATGGGTGATCTTTAGTGTGGGTCAAAACAGTTAGGTTGCGTTTGGTTTGTGGAACTTTTTTTGAAGGAATTAGAATTTGTTAAAGGAATTGGAATTCGAATTTGTCAAAAGGATTTGAAAATTTAAAGAATTGGAATCTATCAGGAACTTGAATTTGTAATGCATTTGGGTGAGTGGTCAGAGATTCCAACTCTACTTGTTAAATTTCTTCACAATTTGGAAGGAATGTTGAAATTCATTATTTGAGGAAATTAATTCTTAACCAGACACATTAAGGATGGAATTCAGATTCCAATTCCAACAAATTCCACTAATTAAACACATTAAGAAATGGAATTAAATTGTGCGAATCAAATGCGTTCTTAGGTTGTTGACCCACAAACACATTTACCCAATTTATGCGAAATTTTAAAATTTTAAGGTGCGAAATATGATTATAAAAACTATACTTTTACAAAAATTATCTAATTTCTTCAATAAAAAGGATTTAGGAGGTTTAATGAATTAGAATACACTTGGGAGTTGAGATGACTTTCAACTCGTTTGACATGTTCGACCCATTTGGTCTGTTTACTTTTTAGTTAAGTTCTTTAGCCAACCCATTTGACCCAACAGAGATAAACCATCACCTAAACTGACCCATTTAAGTTATTGGGCTGAGATGACCACCTCTATTAATCAACTTGCATTAAAGAGACTGTCAGATATATTAAATGCATCCGTTGTACATATAATGGCATTTCCATGTCATGTTTTGTTTGTTGCTTTTGCAGAAAGAACTTGATGACGAGTCTTTTCAGAATTTCAAAAGTGGGTTAATCGCTAAATTGCTAGAAAAAGATCCATCTCTCACTTACGAAACAAACAGATACTGGGGACAAATTACAGATCAGAGGTAACCTTTTCTGCATTTTGTACAATTTTTTTGACCCATTTGACCTGTTTCCTTTTTAAAAATTGTTTTATTCAACCATTGGGAATAAAACATAACCCAAATCAACCCATTCATGAGTAAACATGTCAAAATTGCAGCCCATATTCTTTTCAACTTCTAAAGCACCATCTACATGCAGGTACATGTTTGACTTATCTGCAAAAGAAGCAGAAGAAGTCAAATGTCTAGAAAAGAGCGAAATTACCAACTGGTACAACACTTATTTGAGGAAATCATCTCCAAAGTGTCGAAGGCTTGCAGTTAGAGTTTGGGGGTGCAACACCAACATTAACGAGTCCAAATCAAAACCCGCCTCTGTTCAGGTAATTGACGACCCTGTGGCTTTTAAGGCGTCTTCCACATTTTATCCTGCATTTTGTTAACACATTTGCAAGCCGGTTGTTTTCAACATATTCAAGTAAAACCATTTTCAGAACCTCGGTTTTGATGAATAAATGTAAGCACAGGTTGTTTAGATGAATACACGGATTTAGTTTTCGAGATTGGTTTATTCTCATACCTTTCATTATATGCATGTGTTTGGTTTTTGAGCTTCATTCAAGATGTGATTGGGAAAGAGGGAATGGGAATAGGAATGATAGATGATGGTGTTTGGTTTAAGGACGTCCCAGTTGGATTGCGTCATTTTTCATTAAACATTTTTAACAAAGAGTAATTCTTAATATACCACTTTTTTTTAACTATATCATTTATCCAACTTGAGAAAGTTTTACATGTATTTCAATTTTTTTTGATATAGTTTATTTTCATTAATTAATCATTCTACAATATTAATGTCAAACAAGTATAGTCAACATGTTTTATTTTATTTATCAATTTGCTAAGACGTATCTTATAAATAGGGTTATTAATCAATATATTTCCCCCAAAATACTATACCTACTAGTACTTATTAGTTTTCATATCTTAACCATGGATGTCATAAAATATGTTTTCTGTATAACAACTGTTTTACCAAGTTTTATTTAAAACACACATCATACTTCACTAGCAGTTAGTTTTGAATTTTTAGTCGGTAAATATGGCCCAAACAAATACCCACAAACACAATGATGAATAAGCACAACATATGGATATAATATAACGTTCACCGATCAATATGATTAAGCTAGATTCACGGTTGAATCAGAGCAACACTTTATTGATTTAGATTTTGATTCACTTACATAGACTTTGTTTACATAATAGTCTTATTAGGGTAACTAACAACTTGTTTTATGAGATTGCATAACTTACCTAAAAACGGGCCTATAGCATAAGGGCTAAGCATGTAACTTTTATTTTTCATAGATGAGGCTTTGTGTCTTCCAACTCCTATCGCAGTAACATCATATTTTTTGGCACATGTTTTCACGGTAAAAAAATGGACTCAAATATAGGTCTCGGTAATGTATTATCAAGTCGTTCCAATAACCATTAAGCTTCGTAACTCAACGTTATAATTTTTATTTTACATCCGAACTCAAAGTAGATCAATTATTAATTTAAAAAAAAAGAGCGGGAGCAGTTGCCAGTGTCACACACACAGGCAAATGTTTAAAGCGGAACTAGAGAAAGGTTCAGAGGTCCATTCCACATCCATTTGACCAAATTTTCTACTAATAGGGGTATCCAACGTCGTCGTTTTCTTTTAACTTGACATTCCAAATTATTGTCGATATAGTAGTTGAAACAAATGTAAATTTATTTAAAGTTACACTTTTTAGTTAGTCAATTTAATTATAGTTTGAAACTTAGTACTTTTTCCTATGTGTAACTAGTGATGCTAATAATATGATTCGCTAGAGTTGTTGGAACTTTCTATTACCATCCTGAGTTGAAAGTTTTGATTCGCAATAACTTTTCATAATTCATATAAAAACATATTTATATTACTAGATTAACAGTGATAAACATATTATTTTGAAGCTTAATGATGACATGTAGATTATATGCACATTTGCTAACGTTTGATTTTCTTAGCTTAATAAAGATATATTTTCGTCGTTTGAAAGGCACATCAACATATGTCTAAGGGACCGTTGGTGTAACACCCCAACCCGAGATAGAACTGACGTGCCACTATTACAGAGTCAGAGACAAAAAGACATATTACATAAATATCCGAAAAGAGTTTACAAAAGCTTTTAAGTCCTAATATTTGTTACAATACATTAATAACGATCAAAAGCCACACTGGTAACTACATTGGTTTTTAGCTCTCTTCACACATCCCATTTTAGCCCTGGAAACCTGTTACATAAAAAGAAATGCGAAGGAGCAACATCAAGTGAACGTGTAACGATAGAGATAGAAAACTGATAATCATAATAATGCATATACAGATACATGACAGATTTCAAGAATATATCATGTTATAAAGAAATACCCATAGAGCCCGATACATAATATAAACAGAAACAGGCGGAACATGGTAGCTACCCCTGAACCGTTGTGAGATGGTGTATGGGCATCATACAATCCAACCACCATAAATAATAATATCCTAGAATTCGCACCTTAAACGATCATAATGACCTTTAATGGTGTCGTCCTGGCCTACGTGTGATCGTAACGATCTACAATTAAAATATATAGTTCAATTAGAATTTTATTTGAGATTTTATTATTTGTTGGATTGTGATAAAATATGTCAACGTTTACAATTTTGGTTCCTTTGCAAATATTAATATTTTTATTATATAAAATCTCAATAGCTTGATAATATTTTTAATTATCTAATACGTATATATATAAGGTCGTAAAATTATTTTGATGCATTAGTATAACCCTTGTTGAAGTTTACAATTAAAAATGTAGTTTATTATTTTCTAAAATAGAATCTGTACAACAAAAACATTAGTTTAAAACTTTTAGATTAAGTGAGGCTGGTTTCATTTTTAATTTGAATTACGTACACTAATTGGGCCAATAACATACTTTATGGAAACAAATAAATACAACTTTAAAAATATAATCAGATGCAGGGGAGAGGATTTGAACAAGAGACCTCTTTTTGGAGGGGACAAGCATCAAACCAGTCCAACTGCAGCTCCATCTGATTTAATTGCAAGAAATATGTTTATCTAAAGCACACCCGACTGTTTCTTCTTCTTTACTAGCTTACCGGAAAATCAAGTTGACTTGCGCAAGGGACTTTTGGACGTTCAAATATAACCAAATGTCTTTGAAAAGGTGGAGACGGGTGATGAGGTTATTTGTTTGATGTTTTATTTCGTTTTAGTTTCGCCGGAAAAATACGAATGTCGACGGAAAATGCGAGTTCTAAGGGTGAGAGTCGGAAGTGAGGGATTCTTTTTGATTAATCTTTAAGTATTACTATCATATATATACATATATGTTTGTTAATTAATTTTTTTTTTCTTTGTCATTATTCGATAAGATTTCAAAACAATATTATTATTTTTTTTATAATAATTTATTATTGTTATTTATGTTTTATGAGTTTTCGGGTATTTCAGTTGTACAAGTAATTAAGATCGTGACTAGGGATATTAAGGGGCATTTTTTCGTCAAATGTTTTTAAAAGAAATTTAGTACATCAAAGAAATCGGAAACCGATGAAATTAGAGTCTTAAATAATTACAGTTTGTCACGTGGGTGGTTGCAAAACTGAATGATTTCTAATTATACGTTTGGTTTATGAGTTTGTAAAATAAATAAGAATATAGTTTATAATAAAAAAGTATCATTGTTTTTATCTTGTATTTGTAAAAAGTAATTTTAATGTCAAATATAGAAAGTTAACATCGCTTGTTGTGTCTTATTACTTGGGATAATGACATTTCTTCACATCCATTGCTTAAAATAGAGCCACATGGTTGTTACTCTTTCAAATTTGCACAAAGGTCGTTAGTCTTTCAAATTTGCATAATTTCACTAGTCTTCAAAATGAAATTAAAAATAATTATAACTATATTATTTTCAAGTGAATAATAAAAAGAAAGGCAATTAAGTAGTTTTTTAGATAAACTACTTTTAAAAAGGGGTGTAACCGAGTTAAGCCGAGACCAAGTCTGACACTACTCAAGCTTGGATGGTTTCATTTTCGGAAGATCGAGTTTAAGCACGGTCCGGTTCGAGTCGAACTTTTTAAGACAAATCTCGCCTCATGAACAAAACTTAAAGATCAAGATCGACTCGACTCGAACTCGTTCAAGCTTTTTTACTTATCCAATTACGAGTAACTCACTAGCATCAACACTTTTAACTTGCTATTTTATTCTAATTTTCTCTCTATCTCTCTGTTTGCGCCTCTTCAAAAGCAAGTGTCAGAGGTGTGTACACACGTATAAGCAACCATTTTCCACGATAGAAGCCAAACCTAATTGTACATCAGGACTTAATGCTTGCACCTTACTATTCATCTAGTTGATGATTGTTTAGTTGTTAATAAAAAAAATTTAAAACATAGAGTAAATTACAAATTATGTCAATTAACTTTATAAAAAATTATAGGTTATGTCAATTGACTTAATAAATTACACCAGATGACCTTTTTAAACGTTTGTGCACATTTAGTTATTTTCACTTACCGGTGTTAACTTTTTCCTGTTAAGTCCAGTCATGTGCAAAGCATACGAGGACAATGCATTCATTTTATTTTAAATATTAATCCTTTTTATTAAAATAAAAAACAAATAAAATGGTGTTTCTTCTTCATCTCAATCCCTAATCACGCTAACACCCATTTTTTACTGCTTTAGCTTCTCACCCATTTTTTTACTGCTTTAGCTTCTCTATAATCAATCCATTCACACCTGAGGCACCCACGAGCAATGCCACCCATATGCGATGTCGATTTGAAAAGGTGAAGGGTCCAATTGTGAGGATGATTCACGCAGATACATGTGCGGTTAACGGTGATGGTAACCAAGGATCATCAACCCCGGTTCAAAAGTTTCAAAAAAAGGACATTTATTATAATTTTTAAAGTCAAAGAACATAACATGCATTTTTGTATAAGGTTAAAGGACATAGTTTGTAATATACTCTAAAATATATTTATAACCTATCTCTTTGATTTTTTTTTAACGACAATACCTAGATATTTTAGGTTAATTGAGTTTTCGCTGGGAAACACCTAGAATATCCAAGGTAGCCCCATCCCAAGAGGAACTCACAATTAGGTAAACCTCTGACCTTACCACTAACACTTTTTTTGTTGTTTTTCGGATTCGACCGACGATCTTCCATTTAAAAGTAACCTAGGTACCGTCAGACAAAGCCTCTTTAGTCATCTATTTGATTAGGCCTTAACATTTGAGTGTGTAAACCAGTTTTATATGGAAAGCCTATAATAATAGTTGCACGATAAATGATAAAAGACTACTAATGACACACGGGAATTACTATTTGGACTTGGCCAAATACGCATCGTATAGGGCAATACGATGCGTATAACCCTTCACAATTTCCCATACCCAACGTCCTCGTACAACCTGGTCATTCCAAACCTATACGCATCGTATAGTTCAATACGATGCAGTTTAGGGTACGAGGTACCTTCTGCTACTAGTCATCCATCACATCGCTATACGCCCCGTATAGATCTATACGCGGAGTATAGCAATGTGATGGTTGACTAGTTGCAGAAAGTACCTCGTACCCTATACGCATCGTATTGCACTATACGATGCGTATATGAGGTTTGACCAGAATCCTATACGTGGCGTATTGCCCTATACGATGCGTATATGGCCCAAATTTTGTGTATTTAACCATGAAAAATTCTCATTCGAACGTATCGTTCAAAAAATTTTCAAACAATCTCTCGAAAACTATAAACATGTCTTGGTGGTGGGATGGTAACTACGGTTTTCAGATATATTCTAACGAGTCGATGGAAAACAACCCGCAAAGTTCTGGCGTTCAAGAGGTGAACTGGGAGGAGGTCTCGTCCGACGTTTATTCTAATCAACGGGTAAGGCTTCCAGATTTGAACGAGCCACTGAGCAACCCCGAGTTCGTATACGGTGAACCGTCTTACCTTACACAACCCACGAACGACTACGTATACGGTGAAGTCTCTTACCCGACACAACAAACCGACGACTTCAAAGACGAGGAACAAAACCATCAAAACGTGTCGTATAAAACTGATCAGAATTTTCAGTCTCGTGAACAGTTGGTGGATTGGGCTGTCCGGATAGGACGTGAGAATGGTTACGTCCTTGTTACCCGACGCCTGAGGAGAAAAGGCGACGATCTGACGGAACCGTTTATCAAGGTGTGGCTTGTGTGTGACCGTCACGGCGAACGTGCGTCTACTTCCACGGTTAGACGTGCCAGTAACAAGAAAATAGGTTGTCCCTTTAAATTGGAAGGAGAGTACCAAGAAAATATTGGTGATTGGAAATTAACGGTGAAGGATGACAGTCATAACCACGAACCTAGTCAACATCTTGAGGCTCACTCGTTTGCGAGAAGACTGTCTCAGTCGGAACAACTTTTGGTGGCGAAGTTGTATTCGTAAAACATGTTGCCACGAAACATTCTGGCAACAATAAGGGAACAAAATCCATAGTGTAGTTGCATTAAAAAAAACATTTATAATGCGATACAAAAGATAAAAAACGAAACGAGAGTCGGTGAAACTCCAATGCAGGTTCTGGAAAACCGCTTTCTTCTAAAAAATACGTCTACTATACTCGGAAAGATCCTGCCAAAAATATTATGGAGGAGATATTCTTTGTTCATCCGAAATCGTACGAGATGTGGCGTGCGTTCCCGCACGTGTTGATGATCGACGCGACGTACAAAACAAACATGTATAGACTTCCATTTGTCTAAGTGGTCGGTGTGACCTCCACACACCAGTCGTTTTGCGTCGCTCATGCATTTATATCAACAGAACGGGAGGAAAACTTCGTCTGAGTGCTACTGCAAATAAAAGCAATGTTGCAAAAGTGTATGGAGCCGCGTGTGATAGTAATAGAAAGGGACAAAGCTCTTATGAACGCGTGTGATAAAATATTTCCGGACTGTTCCAAGAACCTATGTCGGTGTCACATACACGAGAATATCGCAAAACATTGCAGGGTATCGTTTACAGAAGAAGACTGGGCAAATTTCAAGTATTCATGGTCGGTATTGTGTGAGTCTCCCACGCCAGATATATACCAGTACAACTTCAACCGGCTTTACGAACGACTGTATGCAGCCAAACGAGGAAGTAAGTTTTGAATATTTAATATTTTCAGTATTGAATATTTATTAAATATTTAAATATTTATTCAATATTTAATATTTTTCCAGGAGTTATAGATTATGTGACTAAAAATTGGTTGGACCCGTGTAAAGAAAAGTTTGTATCCGCCTGGTCTAACAGAAACCTCAATTTTTGTCAACATACAACGAACTGAGTCGAGAGCCAGCATTCGCTCTTAAAGAGCTATCTTAGAAATGCTAACAGCTCGCTAGATAAACTTGTTGGTTTTGTTGATGAAATTGTAACAGATCAATATTATCAATTACAGTTTGGGTTTGGAACAAGCCTCATTAGGAAAATGGACAGCCACATAACTATTGAATTGTTTGATAATCTGCACGGTAAAGTTTAACATAAAGCTCTAAATTTGTTAGAAAACGAGTGGTACAAGTTATCACATATACAGAAACAAAATGCAACGTGTGGTTGCCAACTTTTCAGTAGTTGTGGGTTGCCGTGTGCTTATCGTCTGGCAAATATCGAAGCTACAGGTAAACTGTTTTAACTATTTATCTTGTTTTTTTTTATTTTCAAACGGTTCTTACTATTTCGTTTTAATACAGATGGCAGAATCCCGCTAGATGCGTTGGACGTCTTCTGGAGGAAACTTGAAGTAAAACCGTCGTTTGTCGATGATGAAAATGTAGACGTGGATAAAGTACTTAATTAATTTTATGGTCATTTTGATTAGTTTTTTATTAATTTTAATTTATTATTAATTAATTATAACTAATTATAATTAACTATAACTAATTTTAATTAATAATATATAATTTTAAATAAATATTCTATACGCCACGTATAGGGCAGTACGTGGCGTATAGGCTTGAATGAGAGGGAATTCAAAATTTTAAAATTTCAGATATTTAGAGGCTATACGCCACGTATAGGGCAATACTTGGCGTATAGAATACGAAAGGTTGGTGGCTATACGCCACGTATTGCCCTATACGTGGCGTATAGCCTTCTGATTAAGCCGGATGATGCCTCGTACAGTCCTAAACGATCCACAACAAACCCACACAAACACATACGCGACCAGGTCCAAATTGCTTTTTGATTTCAATTGTCGTCTCAAAAAAACTTCGTAAAGGTACGTATCTCAACTCCCGATCAATAATGTTAGGTTTATATTGATGATTAGCGGGTAAAACTGGGTAGATTAGGGCTTTTTATCACTGAAACTTAAGCTCTATATGCCACGTATAGCACCATACGTGGCGTATAGTTCATCTGAGGAAGACGATGAAGCCATACGCCACGTATAGTGCTATACGCTGCGTATGGCTCATTTTCTCGGCAACTTGGCCTTCGTATGGCTTGGTTGGCCTTCGTATGGCTTGGGTTGCCCGGTAACAGCCCTGCGTATGGGTTGGGTTGGGTTACCTGCGTATGGCTTGGTTACCCGGTAACAGCCTATACGCCACGTATAAGGCTATACGTGGCGTATAGGTTTTAAAAAAATATATTTTTTTATTTTAAATAAAAACAATATATTATTATTATTAGTTATTATTTAAAATAAAAAAATATTTTTATTATTTAAAATAAAAACAATATATTATTATTTAAGATAAAAAATTATTTTTATTATTTAAAATAAAAGCAATATATTATTATTATTTAAAAAAAAATTATTTTTATTATTTAAAATAAAAACAATATATTATTATTTAAAATAAAAAAATAAAAACAATTTATTATTATCAGATATGGCGGATCATGAGGATAATATTCACATGGAGCAGCTAGACGATCTTGCGCACTACCTTTTTTATGGATTTTTCGGCCGATTCAGAGGCGTATGCCCGATGCTAGAATCCGGGAGGTACGATTGGGCCTAGGGACGGCGGTCGATTGGGGGCTTCTCGAGGAGGTACAGGAGGCCGAGCGGGCTAGGGCTATCATCGGCCAGGACACGCCATGGTCGCGTCTTTTTGATCTTTCATTCACGGAGACCTTTCGAGAGGTGGTCATCGAGTTTCTTTCGACGTTCATCTATTCAGAGGCTGGGCTGGAGCCTCTTCCCGGGGAGGCGCCGGATATGGAGTCGAATCATATTTCATTTAGTATTTTTGGGACCGTTTACCGTTAGACCCTCCGTCAGTGGGCCGTCATGACGGGCTTGTACCATGAGCCTGAGACGGTCACGCCATTTTTCACCGAACCGGTGACGGAGGTGGACAAGGAGGAACTCCTTATTTTTTGGGGTTTGATTTCAGATAGTCATTGGTTGGGTACCAAGGGGAGGGTCTCGGGGGTTAGAGACCCTTTGTATAGATATCTGCACCGGCTTATTTCGACGTCGATCACATCACGTCTGAAAATCCGTGAGTGGTGCACTGATAGAGACCTCTTCTTTCTATATTGTCTGCATACTGGCAGGCGGTGCGACCTATCCACATGCATGGCGCTTTATTTTGCATCTGCCTATATGCGGTAGAAGAGCGGGCTTTTGTATGGCGGTGCTTTCATCACTCAGATAATGCGGTCGGTTACACCATTTGATGTGCATGAGCCTGCGATGTTACCGGCCATTCCCCCTGTCCGATTAGACCGTCGCACGGCGAGCGACATGCGCATCACGCACCGATTCTCGCAGGGCCTTCGGTTCATAGGGGCTGTCCAGGACCAGGTTTGGGTCCCGGTGCCGTTGCCGCAGATGCCCTGACAGGAGACCCGCCTATGCCTCATCCGCTACAGGGTGTGGCGATGGAGGACACGCCGCCGCACGTCCCGCACGTCGATGACATCCACGTCCATCCGCCACAACATCCCCAACACGTACGTCGGTCTGTTAGGCTGGACATGGCTAACCAGGCATTGCTTGATGGACTTGTTGCCGACTCACGGCGACAGGGTCGTCAAGTCGATCGCATGGAGGACCTGATGATGTGGGCGGTTGGCCGACTCGTGGATCTGTCACGAGCCGCCGGCATCGAGCCACCACCACTACCACCGCCACGTCTTTATCCGGATGAACCCGTTCAGGATGAAGGCGGGGCGGGTCAGGGTGACGGCGGAGCCGGTCAGGTTTAGTTGTTTTATTTGTATTTAGTTTGTTTCGTTGTTATGTATGTAAAACATTTTGATGTATATATTTAATTTTTTGATGTAATGTTTAGTTTATTTGTTTGGTTGTAATGTTTAATATTTTGTTTGGTTGTAATGTAAAAATATAATAAATGTTTAAAAAAATATAAAATATATAAAATTCATAAATAGATAACAAACTTATATTAAAAAAGTTATATAAACTAAATTAAAAAAGATAATTAAATAAAAAAAAACAAAATATAAATTAAATTAAAAAAAATAATTAAATAAAAAAAACTATACATGGCGTATTGCGTATAAGATTTATAAATTCCAAATCTTCCAACTTTTTGAAGCAAAAATATAATCCGTGACTCATACGCTGCGTATAGCTCAATACGCCATGTATTGGACAAACCGTCAGACAAAGAATGACACGTGGCATTCTGTTGCCAGTGACTGAACCCTATACGCTCTTGTATTGCCCTATACAAGGGCGTATAGGACGGCGGCGTGTCTAATTAACAATATTCCGAGTGCGGTTAGAATTCACCTAAAATTATCCTAAATTGAACCGGACACAAAAGATGCTCATAAAGGGTAAAGATTCGAAGTTGGGCGACATTTTGGAGCTTTTGTCTCATCCCCTTACCGGATCAATTTGTATTTTCGTTGGAATCATCATTATCATCATCATGCCACTAATCCAAAACCCCCTTCTTTCTTTTTGCACCTCTTAATTATTATTAATCCCACTTGAACCACCCAACCAGTTGCCTCCAAAATTGCAGTTTCCATTGTCATCTTCAACCCACCTTCAAAAATTTGTAAAATGCTTTCAAGTATGCAGTTTGGTAGTTTCACTAGCTGCAAAACAAGAAAGATGAATACAAGGTTTCAAAAGTCTCAATATTTTCTTGATTTTAAGGCTACCCAGTTGGGGAATTCAGGGTTTCAGGTAATTTCTTGTATGCTACCCTTAAAAACCCTAAATTACACTGTTCTTCATGGACCCAGATTGTCAAAACAGAGTCTTTGTTGTTCCAAACCCTTGAAAACCCAAATTTGTACTAATCAGGAGGTGGGATTCTTTAGAACAGTTGAAAGGAGTAGGAATTTGTTGTCTGTTAGGACTAAATCAGTGATGGGTGTTAGTGAAGTAGTTGAGAAAGATGACGTGGCAGAGGGGAAGAATAAGGATGGTAGTGGTGGTTATGATGCAATTGTGATTGGTTCTGGGATTGGTGGGTTGGTGGCGGCGACACAACTGGCGGTGAAGGGGGCCAAGGTGTTGGTGCTTGAGAAGTATGTGATTCCTGGTGGGAGTTCAGGGTTTTATGAGAGAGATGGTTATACTTTTGATGTTGGTTCATCTGTGATGTTTGGGTTCAGTGATAAGGTAATTGTTTTCGTGTTTTGTTTAATTTAATTATCGAATAATTTACTCACTTGTATTGTGTTTGCTTATGTTGTCAATCATGAATCATTTATGCTCTTTGACATGATTGAATCTTGATTGTGTTGATCAAATTGACACTTTAGGAGTGTTTGGATGTGTGTATTTAAAGTAGTTATTGTTAGTTGGAGAATAATCAGAAGATGTTTAGGTGCTTAAAGTTTAAGATAGTGAGGTGATTTTACATTTATCCCACCCTTTGGTTTTCTTGAAATAAGATCATAATCATTAAAATTTTTGTCAAAATTTCTAAACTGATTATTGTAACTTCAAGTATCAATAGTCGGTTTAAGTGCACATCCAAACAACCCCTTGGTCTTTAAGGATGAGACTTTTAACAATATGCAATTAGACTAATAATTTGTACCGTTACGGGTCTTGATTATATATTAACTATGATTTAAAATGTAATCAATTCATTCTATCTAGAGATGAAATTAGACTCCAAAATAAAATTTTAAAAAGTTGTTTTAGAAAATGGAAATTTCATTTGAAAATGAACTCAATGTGAATAATACAAAGTTAACCAATGAAATTTGATGGTATCGGTTCATCCATCAAGTAAATTACTTTTTGAATTATTTTCTTTTGTTATAGGGAAATTTGAATTTAATAACTCAAGCATTGGCAGCAGTGGGGTGTAAAATGGAGGTGATACCCGATCCAACTACTGTTCATTTTCATCTACCAAATAACCTTTCTGTTCAAGTACACAGAGAATATGATGATTTCATTTCTGAACTTACAAGTAAATTTCCACACGAGAAAGAAGGAATCCTCAAATTCTACAATGAATGTTGGAAGGTCTGTTTTGACTTTTGTTTAAGGTGATTGCAATATCTAGTTGTTCTTTTTCACCTCGGTTTTGAATCAAAACACGCTAAAAACTATTTTTTGTTGGTGTGTAACAGATTTTTAACGCGTTGAATTCCTTGGAACTTAAGTCCCTTGAGGAACCCATATACCTATTTGGTCAGTTTTTTAAAAAGCCAGTCGAATGCTTGACATTAGGTAAGCTTTCTGTGTGCGTCTGTTGGTTTCCTGTTTGATAGAGATGACAAAATGGCCGGGTTTGGTAAGGGTCAAAATGGGTTACTTTTGTACGGGTTGAAACAGGCCAGGTTGACCCGAAACAAATTTTGTTCAAAAGTTTTAATAGATAGTTAATGTGTAAGATGTGAATATAAAAAATTATACTTTTTCAACAAAAATAATAATCTATATTTCTAAAAATAATGATTTTGGAGGTTTTATAATTTGAAAATATCATCCGGGCTACTTTCGGCCCAGCGACTCCTTTGACCCTTCTCCTTTTAAGCTATTTTTTTAAATTTACCCATTTGTCCCAAATTGGCCATGGTCATAAGTACATGGGTCGAAATTTCCATCTTTACTATTCACATATTGCATTTTGTACTCCTTTTTCTAGGCACCATCATCATTGATTTTCACATGCACTGAGAGGGTGTTTGGCTATGAGTGTAAATTGTCAATCTGATTTGAGAGCTTGAGTAAAGTGAATGATCATGATTTTCTTAACTATTTAGGGTCAAATCATTGAAAATTAAGAAGCATGAAACAACTTCTAAGAAAATTGATTATCAATATAAATGAAAAATGATTTCCAATTCTGATTCTTTGCAATAATCACATTCGAAATGCACATCCAATGATCCAAACACCCCTAGATGTGACCCAAAATCATAAATTCAATTCTTCGGGTAAACGTGACCCAAATAATAAAAATGATTGGTATATCTCTCTTCAGTTTATCTTCATCATTTCATATTTTACATTTTCGTTTAGTCGGTCCTAATTATATGGTCTGATAAAACTAACAATATGAGTGTGGGTCCCATTTAGTTTATAGAAGTGAAGACAGGACTCACAAAAAAAAAGAATGTTAGGGTCCCAAATTTAATGCAAAATTCAACCACTGGTTTCTTTCTGTTAAGCTTATCTAAATGCTAACAAAAACAACGCTAAATTAATGCAAAATTATACATTATTGGTGTTTTCTGTAGCTTACTATTTGCCACAAAATGCTGGAAGCATAGCTCGCAATTTCATAAAAGATCCTGAGGTGCTCTCGTTCATAGATGCTGAGGTGGGTCAATACTGTCTACCAAGTAGATGCGGCAACATGGGCTGGTCGGGTAACGGGTTGAAATATGTCGGGTTGACCTGCTGCTAAAACTTTTTTTTTACTTCTCTATAGACCATTTTTTGCATTAGTTATAATGAAAAACAATATTATTACAATAAAGATCTAAATCTCTAGAGGTTGACAGGTTGTACGTTTTAAAAAAAAGGCGTTGGCCGGTTTTCAACCCGTTTGACCCATTCCCATTTTAGCTAATTTTTTGTTTGACCTATTTGACTTGAGATAAAATGCCACCCGTAAGTAAATGGATCTTATTACCACCTATACTCCTAGGTTTAGAAATATCATGATTGTTATCTTTTTATTTTAAATACTGATTGTTTGGTTCTTGCAGTGTTTTATTGTGAGCACGGTTAATGCTTTACAAACACCCATGATTAATGCAAGCATGGTAAACATCAACTTTCTTTTCATTGGTTTGTTACTTTGTTCTTCCTGTTATACCCTAATTTATGGTTTTTATGTTTTTATTAGGTGTTATGTGACCGACATTTTGGGGGCATTAATTACCCTGTTGGTGGGGTCGGAGAGATTGCAAAGTCTTTGACAAAAGGTTTAGCTGATCAGGGAAGTGAAATACTTTACAGGGCAAATGTCACAAGTATTATCATTGACAACGGGAAAGCAGTGAGTTTATCTTAATTATTGATAATCATGCCATGGTAGAAAATATACGCATCTCGTTGCCATGATGTTTTTTAGTTAAAGTGACCTATTTGACCTTTGTTATCATTATACAAATAAATTAATAATGTTGATTTAAGTATCTGTAGTTCCTTTATTTGTGTTTAACGATGGGTATTCGATTCCAATTTCAAGATGTTTCCTAGCTAAAATGACCTATTTGCCCTTTGTTACCATTACAAGTATATGGATGGTGTTGATTTAGGTCAATAAATTTCTTTATTTTTTGTGTTTATGGTAGGGTATTTTCTAATTCAAAGAAGTGTTTGCTAATTAAGATGACCCGTTTTCCCTGTATTATCGTTACAATTAACTTTATGGTGTTGATTGGATCCATAAAGTTCCTCTATTTTGTGTTTATTGAAGGGTATCTATTTTCAATTTCAAGAAAGTTTTCTAGTTAACATGGTTTATTTGCTCTTCGTTATCATTACAAATAAATTGATAATGTTGATTCGGGTCCATAAATTTTCTTTTGTTTGTCTTTAATAGAGGCCATTTCTTTCCAACTTTCCATTTTCTTGAAAATATTTCTCGTTGAAATGTTGAATGGTAGTTTATTCATTTAATGTCGAATAAAACATTACAACTATCATGAGTCAAAGTAACACAATATCCTATTTTTTATGTGCTTTTTGCATTATTGTAGGTAGGAGTGAGACTATCAGATGGAAGAGAATTCTTTGCCAAAACCATAATCTCAAATGCTACTAGATGGGATACTTTTGGTTAGTTTTCACTCAAACTTTTTAATTCTTATAACTGTCTTTAATTCTATATGCATGATGATTTAAATAATTTTATTTTATGCTTTCTGTATTTTAGGTAAACTTTTGAAAAAGCAGGATCTGCCAAAAGAAGAAGAAAATTTTCAAAAAATTTACGTAAAAGCCCCTTCTTTTCTTTCTATTCACATGGGGGTCAAAGCCGAGGTCTTGCCACCAGATACGGATTGCCATCATTTTGTTCTTGAGGTACTCATAGTTTCCTTGTCTCGTGTGCACTGGTGGTAAAATGGGTCGGGCGGGTCGGGTAATAAAATGGGCCTTTTGTAAGTGTGGATCAAAATGGAACGGGTCGGGTTCGACTGACCATCAAATACATTTTCACCAAGTTTTTTGAACGTTATTAATAAATAATGTGCTAAATATGATACGGAAACTACATTACTAGAAAAATAATCTAACCCTTTTTGTAAAGTGATTTGGGAGGTTTTTATCCATTCTAACACACATGTACCCGTTTGACTTGTTTCCTTTAAATCATTTGACTTTAACCTATTGGACCCCTTAGAGATAAAACATAAGGCAAATTATAAGCGGGTTAAAATTGCCATACAAATTTTTTTTAATTAATTTTTTTATTTGATAGGATGATTGGAAAAATTTAGAGGAGCCTTATGGGAGTATATTTTTGAGCATCCCAACCATGCTTGATTCATCTTTGGCTCCAAAAGGGCGTCATATTCTCCACATATTTACAACTTCGTCCATAGAGGATTGGCAGGTATTTATTCTTTTATTAATTAATTCACATTGCGGCGTTTGACTCTACAATTGTTAGCAAGTTGTCAAATATATCCTTATGAGTAACGGGTGATGATACGAAAACACATGTGGATCAAAATCAATACCATAAGTGAAATGTCTAAAATTACCCTTTGGTAATAACGATTTCAACAGGCAAACATGTAACATTAGCTTAAAATCTTTTAAGAAGTTATCATGATATCAGATACTCAAGAACGGGAAGAATATACATATACATACACACATACATATACATGTACATACACACACATACATATCTATATGCATATATTTTTGTTTCACATTTTCACTCGGCGGTATTATTTATATTCTATGTTGTTTCGGAAAAATAGGGGCTTTCCACCAAAGATTATGAGATAAAGAAGGAGCTTGTCGCAGACAAAATAATTAGCAGACTGGAAAATAAACTATTTCCGGGCCTCAAAGCCTCCATCGAATTTAAAGAGGTACTACATAATCCACTTGAAAGCATACATAATCTTTCACAAAAATATAGCTACTTTTTTTCCTGTGATTTTTGATAATTTTGACTAGTTGTAACTTGTGCTTTAACTCCTTTACATTGGATGAATAGTTGGAGACTCACAAAATGAAAAAAGTTAAATGACTAAAATGCCCTTTTAACCGTTCTTAAATATTTGGCAGGTGGGCACTCCAAAAACACACAGACGGTACCTCGCCCGTGATAGTGGTACATACGGGCCAATGCCACGTAGCGTGCCTAAGGGCTTGTTGGGAATGCCTTTTAATACCACTGTAAGTTATACTCGTGTTTGGATTCGCGTTTTGGAATTATTTATCTTAATCAGGTTTTAGTGTTTGGATACACAAGTTTTGCTTTTAAGTTTTATCTAATGCACATCTAAACACCCCCTTAAAACTATACAATTTTGACTTTTCTGGTCAGCAAGTCTTTCTGGATTCTAACTTGGTGTTTTTGTGTCGAATCGCATAGGCTATAAATGGTCTTTATTGTGTGGGTGATAGTTGCTTTCCGGGACAAGGTGTTATAGCCGTTGCTTTCTCTGGTGTAATGTGCGCGCATCGAGTGGCTGCAGATGTTGGTAAGTCTAATTTAAGTTTATTATATTCTATTTAAAAAAAAAATAGATTACCAGTAGGTTTTAAATTCTATAATCTGATAACTAATTTGCTAATTTTCGTCTTATGACTCGAGTTAAATACAAATTTGGATACCCGGGCCTAAACCACAAGCAACTCTGGCCCGAAAGTTTAGGCTTTTGAAGCCCAAAGGATACTTGGCCAGTAATCGATGGGTTGGATAACGGGTCAAAATTGGCAATTATTGTATGTGGGCGGGCACATTTTGTCTAGAAATTTTGTATTGTTTATGTTTGTATTTCAAATATGACTATAAAATCATAGAAGTTATAATCTATTTTTTTTAATAAACAATGATTTATCTTTTAGTTAAATTTTAATTATTTAGCCGTTTGACCCGTTAGAGATGAGAAAACATTACTTGAATCGACTCATTCATAAGTTAACAGCTCCAATTTTTTCATGATGTTTGAAAAGTTTCTAAGCCCGTTTTCTGTTTGCAGGACTTGAAAAGAGGTCACAAGTATTAGATGCCGGGCTCCTTCGGCTTCTGGGCTGGTTAAGGTCGTTAGCATGAAACGCTTTCGATGTGTAATCATTTAAAATATTTTTTTTACCATATATATGTATGTATTCGTTCGTATGGATGATCACTCTTTTTTTTCCTTTTAAATTTTCATTTCAAATAAGTATTACCGGTAGAATGTAGAAAATATAAGGTATGCACATATCATTGTTTAAAAAAAGTATTCTTAATAAGTAACAGTTTTTAAAACAATATTCTTAATACATATGTTTTGAAAACAATGTCTTTAATTGTAAAAAATGACTGGATTCCGATTTTTAGAATATAAGTGGTGAACAAATATGATCCACTTAACTATTTTTAAAACATTCTTTTTAATTACTTGACTTTTATAACCCTTTTTTATAATAATTCTTTTAAAAATATCATCTTTCTTCTATTTTCGAACGGGTGCTACTAAAGAGATACTATCCTTAAAAAATGTACATCAATATGTTTGTCACACATCATACGGGCTATATGATGGGGTGAAAAAGTGGTCATACAGTCGTATGACTTTGTCAGTAATTATATCAGTTATTCAATGTCGGTCAAACACATCATACTTCGCCGTATGATTTGATGAACACCGCCTCATACGTGTCGTATAACAACTTTCATTATATTATACAAGTCGTATGACCATTGGTGTTTAGATTACACGTGTCGTTTTCTTTAACTCTGAACTTTTTAATATATTTTTGTACCAGTTTTACTTTCTCTATTATTTTATATTTCTTGTTTATATATTTTTTTATATAAAGTATTTGCATGTTCGCACGTTACTTATATAACTTAAGATTACTTTAATGGTGTTGTGGATCACCTATAAATGAAGGGAATTCATACCTAATCCCTCACCTTGACTTTGGGTCGTTGACGTTTAGGCATTTGAATAATTTTGACTCATTTCCCAATTCATCTCTCTTATTCCATTTGTACTTCAAAATTGATACAACTTAGTGACTTACAACCTAATTGTTTTATTGTATCTAATAATTAGATTTAACTTTTTTTTGACCTAAAACCCAAATTGACTTTGATTTCTTTTTTTGACTTTAGTCAATATACATGGTTTTCTTTAACAAAATGATGTCACTTAGCTTTGTATATTTTCATTTATTCATTAAAAATCACTATCATATTGTTTTATTATCATTAATATTATTTATTTATTATTACTATTATTAAAATCATAAGAATGATTAAAACCATAACCATAGATGTTATGTTAGCGAGTAACGTGACATTATAAAAAAATATATTAATGATAAAACAATAAACCGGCTACGTAATATACAATAGTTTATTTCTAAACAATAAAAACTTTGATACTTTTAATTTATTGTGAGATTTTAAATAAAAAAATCAACTTGGAATTTAATAAATTTTTAAAAGTTTTTTTTAATATAAAAACAAGAGTTTTAAGTATTTTTATGCTATTTTCTATAATTCTTATTATAGCATTGCTAATGGGCTTATGGGCCATGGGGGTGTCGGTCTAAAACTAGAAAATGTTTGATTTCTCGTTTGTTTTTCTGAAGGTTACTGGTGTTTATTTTTTTATATAGATGTTTGCCTATTTGTTTTCTTGTCATTTTTATGTGTCTTGATTCATGTTACAAAGTGGTGATGGCGTCAGGAGAGGAACAAATATGCGAATGTGATGGTGGTGAACATGGTTTGGCAACCAAGGTGCCGCTAAAGGAGAATAAAGTTTGATTCTGAATCCATCTAGTAATAGTTACAGCAACAACATCAACATTAACAACAGCAACAAGAAGATTAGCAGTACCAATATCACCACCAACAATAGCAACAACAACAATTGATGCGTCATGAATAGTTGTACAACTTGTTCCTTCATGATGTTTCCTACAAAACAAAACACCATTAGACTCGTCACGGGGGCATGATGGGTGTCGCGGTGACCAGCCTCCAGCATGCGAATTCAATGCTCATCTTCTTGGAGGATAAGACATTATATACCTCGTTGGTTCGACACATTAATTTCGCTTCATCATTATGTTTGGCCCGTCGGCGCAACGTGCAACGTGCCGGGGTTTGTTCGGTGGTCACTTACATTGCCCAGGGGTTAATGTTGTTACCCTTTGTCAGAAAAATCTCTCTGATTGGATCGTCCTTCTGCTAAGATCTTAGGCATTCAATGTCTCGTCCGGCATGAGGGTGGAGAGGGCACCCTAGGCTAGCCCCACATCCTCCGATGAGAGTGTGACACCTTATTTGAAGCCCTTGAAGCCACAAACCAATTTTGTTTTTAATTAAAAATTAAAAAAAAACACAATTTAACTAAATAATTAATTTAATTCATAAAAATAAAATAAACTAAATTAAAAATACATAAATAACCTAAAAATTTAAAATAATAAATTACTCGTCATCGTCCGAAACCTTGATGTCCAAATTTGTTGCAACGTGTTCCACAAGATCAAATCTAAGCCTAAAATATGTGGCATCATCGTGCAACTCCGAAATGTATTTTCGTCAACTAGATCGGTCGGAGGATCCCGCATGTGCACCGGTGAAATTACGTTTCCGTTATCTTTTAAAATCATATTGTACATTTGTACCTATAGTGGGTTAATTTTTTTTAATATTACCATTCAACGGTACCATTACCGTTTTGATCATTCACGACGTGCGCCGTTCCAAAGCCGTGAAAGGCCAAATCCACACGTCGAAGTGGGAGTGGCGGCGATGACAAAGTGAAAGCCCCTCAAGCCGCACGTAGACAATGAGGGTGCCTCCTCCACCCTGAGCCATTTAATGTTTATCAGGCCCATCCCAAGTTATTTAATCATTATTATTATAAAATTAATAATAATTCACATGTTTGGTTGTTTACACGTTTTGCCCTGCCGACATTTACCTCGCCAAACTATGCTAAAACCTTTTGCAATATAACCTAAACAAAATAATAAAATATAATCCATTAAAAAAAAGATCCCCACCGTCGATATACGTGGTCAACCATTTATCTCGCCGGCGTGAAATCGGCCGGAAACCACATTCAAAAACAGGTCAAATAATAAAGATATTTCCCCTTTTATCTCTTCACATTCATTCATTACACCTCCTTTTTCCTACTCTCATAAACCCATCCCTAGCTACTATATAATCATTCAATCATATTCTACACATACATCATCATCATCATCATCAGAATTTGACGCATACCGAAGATCTCAGGTTAACTTTTTCTCTCTCTGCATTTTCACCGACTTCCGTGTGTGAAATTTATTGATTGATATGTGATACTGAATGTAGAGGTGCAGATCTGGAGTTTTAACGCTGCGGAGGTTTGAATTTTGCGGTTTTGAAGCTAGTGATACTTTGTAAGTTGCTGAAATTAGGTAAGAGATTGTTATTTGGTGATTTGATTGCTTGAAGTTAATGAGAATATGAGATCAAGTGTGATTCATGTTTTCGCTAGGTGTTGAGATCAAATCGAAATTAGAAGTTACTTAAGTGAGCGAGGAAGATGGGCGAAGGACAGGGGTTTCAGCTAGGAACAGTTGGAGCGTTGAGTTTGTCTGTGATTTCGTCGGTTTCGATTGTGATCTGTAACAAGGCGCTGATGAGCACTCTAGGTTTCACTTTTGGTAAGGGATCAAGGTTTTGTAATAAGTTTGCAGTATTTAGTTTATAATATTTTCATGATCTTGGTAGTTGAATAATGAATTGGCATATGTTATGATGAATGCTCATTTGATTGCCCTTAGGAAACTGTGTGTCATGTTGCTTGAATTTTAGTACTTGTTACATTGTTGGCAGTTGAATTGAAGTTATGATGCTTGCATTTTTGCTTGATATACCTGTCTCAATACTTGATTGTTGGTAAATCTTACTGTGTGTTCTTTGATCTGGCTTAAGATATTACAGGTTAACTCCGGAAACAAACTGTTAAGTTGCATACAGAATTGCATATAAAGTATGATAATAATTGTTTTGCATACTCAAATTCTGTTAAGCTGAACTTTTTGATCCCTAAATACCCTTTGAGGATAAAAACCATGGTCTTAATTACTTTTGATGCAAAACAGCTGAAAGAAAGTTTGCATCTGTTGAATGTTTTATGCAAAGTTTGGAGACATTTTATATATCGACGAAAAGTAGATTTCTATACCATGATATTGGTCATACATTGACTTCAATTTCACTTGTGTATACTCAGCTACAACTTTGACAAGCTGGCATCTTTTAGTCACATTTTGTTCATTACACGTGGCATTATGGATGAAATTTTTTGAGCACAAGCCTTTCGATTCAAGAGCTGTCATGGGCTTTGGGGTATTGAATGGGATCTCCATTGGGCTTCTTAACCTCAGCCTGGGTTTCAATTCTGTTGGTTTTTACCAGGTAATAGTCCTAGTTGTTTAAAGTTGTAATAAGATCATTACCTCATAAGTTTAAATTTGTAAAAACGCATATTCAGGCTTATGTTTGTAGAGTGACTTTAATATATTGTTCCTGGTTTCATTGCAGATGACAAAACTAGCTATCATCCCCTGCACTGTGCTTTTGGAGACTCTTTTCTTCAGCAAGCAATTCAGGTTAACTTTTGATCTTATTATTTCTTTTTGCATCAGCTTAAACAGATTTTGAATGTTGTCTGTCACCTGCAGTAAGAAAGTTCGGTTTGCACTCACCATCTTACTCTTGGGAGTTGGAATTGCAACAGTAACTGACCTGCAGCTCAATCTCATGGGAAGCATACTATCCCTATTTGCCATAATAACAACCTGTGTGGCCCAAATTGTATCCTCAAGGCTTATACTCTTTTGTTACTTCACATAATCATATGATTAGTCGAACTAATTAATTGCACATGTATAAGTTCCGTCTTTATTCCTTAATTATATCATCTCAGATGACAAATACGATCCAGAAGAAGTTCAAGGTTTCATCAACTCAACTCCTGTACCAATCTAGCCCCTACCAAGCTCTTATCCTTTTCATTGTAGGCCCGTTTCTAGACGCCCTTCTGACAAATCAGAATGTATTTGCTTTCAAATACACACCTCAAGTGCTGGTGAGAACTAAATAGCCTTTTTTCATTCTTGTTGATGGAACAATGTCGACGACCCGTTTACTTACAGGCTGATTCGGGTTATATTTTAACTCTAACATGTCAAACATCTATATCTATATCTATATCTGTATCTATACTATATAATAAATAAAGGTTTCTCAATGCCACGTGTCGCCTCCATATTAATCATTATAAAAATTTTCCCGCCTCTCTCTCATAATAAATACATTTCCATATTTTCAATAATAATATATTTTTAAACAAGTTATTAATTATACTAATAAAACACATTTATTTTAAATTATCTCATATTATAAGAAACTTTGAAATGTAATTATTTAGCTTATGTTTTCAATCAAATAGTAAATGAAAGTCAAATTACATTGAATAATATTTAATGTATTTTTTAAACTCAATTATATATTAATTTTTACATATTTTTTTATTTTGTTTTCTATTGTTAATATATGTAATACATTTTTCCACCTATAAGATACATATATAAAGATTTAAAAACTTTATGTATTGATATTTTTCACCCTGTGTAGTACACAGGTTCTAAGCTAGTGTATAATATAATAACAACATAAAAGGAAGTGGGTCAAATGGTCCAAACTGTATTTTTAAAGCATAAAATCTCTTATTCAGTTTATTCAAAATATTATATTCTTATTAAAGTAATATAATATTTGTAATGATGTTTAACACGCTTTGGATTGAGGGTTTAGGAATTAGGTAATGGGAATGGAAATGATAGAAGGTATTTGGTTTGAGGGTATGGGTTTAAAACCAGGAATTATATCCATAATGTAGAGACCGTAAGCACCTACCAAAGGGTGTATTTAGAAATTGATTTTCATTCCTATTCCAGTCTATGTTGACAAAAACGCTAGGCACAGAAGCGCAGCGCAGGGAATGCGCCTCACTTGGATAAGCGCAGTTTCAGGCTACCTGGCGCGTTTTCCGGCCAAAAAATCGTCTGAACTTGTCTAAAACCCCTAATCAAGCCTGAAATCAACCTAAAAAAGAGCCTAAACTATCCCTAAACAAATCAAAACATGTCTAAAACCCCTAAAAATGGTATTTTTTATACTATGCGCCTCGCTTAAAAAAGCCTTCGCTTTTTTTGCTCCTAGCGATTAGACTCTGGGCGAGGCCTATGCGTCTTGAGTGCGCCTATACGCCTTGACAACTATGATTCCAGTATACTATCAAACTCATACCCATACTAGTTCCTCACTACAAACCAAACACCACCTAATTATTTACAAAAAAATCAAAGTTTTGGACAAAACACTTCCGGTCAACCAGACCCATATCAAAAATACACATTATGACACCTATAGATATTGGGGCCATTTGATATTACATGAACTTGAATTTCATCTTTCTCAAATTGCAGGTATTCATTGTTCTCTCCTGCCTAATATCGGTTTCTGTCAACTTCAGTACTTTTCTTGTAATCGGGAAAACATCACCAGTGACTTATCAGGTTTTGGGTCATTTGAAAACATGCTTAGTTTTGGCATTTGGTTATATTTTATTACACGACCCATTTAGTTGGCGAAACATTCTGGGAATCCTCATTGCTGTTGTTGGTATGGTGCTCTATTCTTATTTCTGCACCCGTGATGCACAGCCAAAGCCCATTGAAACTTCAACACAGTTTTCTCAGGTATGTTACAATTCACATTACTTACAAATAATAAGCAACAATGTTTTTACAAATTGTAATATAATTAATGTATAACCATGAGTTAACCTTGGTTTAAAAAAAAGCGCGAGGCGCGAGCTTCACGTACAAAGCGTTGCTCTATGTACAACCAAATAAGCTTTAACCAAAAGTTGTATCTCTCATCTCTTTTACATATCAGCCTTATATCAAGTAAACCATTCATAATCTCTTCATTCTTGTGGCCATTTTTACATATCAGCCTCATAGAAACCAAATTTTGAGAATTTGTTTTTCTTTTTTGGGGGCATCCCACTTTTACTTTCATCACAAGAGGGCAAAATCTTGACCGCTTTTCACAAGGGGGGAGATCGCGGTGAACTCTTGCCCCTTCCTAGCTTAGTCAGGTAAGTGGTATGCTGCCTAATGTTGGGGAGAGATCGCCAATGGCAATGGCGATCTCTGCAAAAAAGAAAAATGAAGAGATCGTCAATGGCAATGATGATCTCTCCATTTTTCATTTTTCATTTTTCATTGCCATTGGCGATCTCTCCCCAACATTGGGCAACCTCGTACCTGTTCCTGATGGCCAAGAGGTCGACATTGCCTATGGCGATCTCCCCCTTTGTGATACATTGCCAAGTTTTTACCCCCTTGTGGTGCATGGGAAAGGAGGGTACCCTCATATAAAAAAAATCAAATTTTAACCAACTTTGACCTGGATGTACATGAAGCAACGCTTCAAGGCCTTGAGGCATTTTTCAGATCACCTAAACCAAGGGGTTAACTCTAATGGATTTTTATGTTCCAGAATAACGAAAGTGAGATCGATCCTTTAATAAGTGTGGAAAATGGAATGAATGTGCCAAACGAGGGCAGTCCTCAGAAACCGCCAGTTTGGAACTCGGACAAAGACCTGCACGCATGATTCGATCTTCAGCATAAATACTCTATTCACTAATACAAAATAGTCAAATAGCACATTTGTTCCCGTCATGAAGGTGTCTCCACCACCATCGCCGTCACCATCACCAGGGTTTTCAAGAAGATTGTAAGTTTCAGTTTGTTTTGATCATTTAACATTTTCACTTTTTTGTTGTAAAATGAGTCCTATTTTCCTAAAATGATGAGACTGGAAATATATCAAAATGATATATATATATATAGGAAAGGTGACTTTCCTCTTGTGTTATTTTATCAGAGAAAATTTTACCATGGTAATTATGATATGACTTTTTTCCTTTAGTATAGGAAACTCTTGAGTCTTCTTAATCGAACAATATTGAAACTCTGTTACCGTCGGTTCATTCTGGCCTTGATGTATATCGAGATTTTGGTGCCGATAGGTTGCTTTCTGGTGTTATAAGGACGATTTGATTAAACTAAAGCTCGAGATTGTGGTTTTTGTCGATAAACGTGTTTCATTTTTCATAAATGTTTCGTTTTTACTAATAACTTACTAATACTGTAACATCCGGTCTCTCGTACCAACAATATTGTCCGCTTTACCCCCTAAGAATTCACGGATTTGTTTTTGGTTGTCCGGGTGAAAACTTCCTAGGGTCACCCATCACTCCTATCTGAGCACGCTTAACTGTGAAGTTCTACTCTCATCCACTACATTAAGCCCCAAAACGCGTTGTGTATTTGAGGCGGGGCATTCCTTATGAACCCAGCATCTCTCCTGTGGATAGAATAGAATGTATTTGAGACGGGACATTTCTTATGAACCCAGCATCTCTCCCGTGGATAGAATAGAACAAAACGATATGAGATTTTCCTGAGGTGTTACAAATACTATCAGTATTAGTACTATTATCCGTAATCAGCCTACACCAGTTGGGCCAAAGTAATCAGCTACGACTATTCTCCGATTTTCGAACCATTCGTTTTTAGCACCATTGTTACCAGCTAAGCAGTTAATGCGGTAAAATATCGGATATCGGTCAAGGACCGATATTTGAGATATCGGTTATCGCGGTGAGATATCGGTAACTATAAATTTCTATAAAAATTATATATTAATCATCAGATTCAATAGTCATAGACTAGAAACATAAAATTTATGTATAAATTTTTAAATTTATAAATATAACATTAACTTTATGCTTTTTATATATAAATTTATAAGCTTGAGGACCAGATATAAACTAGTAAAAATATAGAGGGGTTAAACATTAAAAATCCAAACTTAATAAATCCTAAATCCCTCCACCCCATTTATTATACGTCGTTCCATCGTTCCCCTTCTGCTCCATCGTTCCCCCTTTGCCTCCACGCTCACACACACAAGCTCCAAAATCAGATCATTTGGGTTCGAAATCGTGGATTGCTGGGTTGATTTCCCACAATGGAGACACAAGTGGTTCGATTATGCTTCGAAATAAGGTAAGAATTCATTCTACTTGCTCGATTTGGTCCAAACCGATAATATCGCTGATATCATCGATATTTAAGACTCATAATTTCGGCGATATATCGGTGATATCGGTCGATATTATCGGAACCGATATTATTACCGATATTAGAAACCGATATGGTGTTCTATGACCGATAACCGATATATCGGTGATATATCACCGATATATCGGCCGAGTTAACTGCATAGGTTACCAGTACCTTTGAAAGTCGTTAAAAGTTAGTGGGTCGTCGCTTGTTTTGAGAATCAAAGCAAGAAAAACCAGGCTCCATCATCTGCTATTTATATCAAATTGCTTTCATGATTTGATGAAATCATTTTATGGGACATCACAATGTTTCTTAATGAAGTTGCGATTCAACCCGTCTGGCTCGGATGACTTCGGTCCATTCATAATCAAATGCATCTTTAAAAATGTTAATCGTAAAGGCAACTTTGAGGGCAGAGGCATCTGACCCGCTCTACCCAAGTTCATAAATCGGTTACTATTGAAGAAATGTCGCATGCTCATTCCCTCCTTTAACCCATAAGAATAACGGTCAATTATCACCAATTTTAGAACATCAGGTTTATAGATACAACAACCATTGCATAAATCGGGTTTTTGGCACAAACTGGTTTCGGTTTGTTCAGAAAAAGTCAAACCTGGTTTAGGTTTCGAACCTGTTTTTGAGGGGTTTGACGGGTTGAAAACCGGTTCGGTTCAGGTTTGGCCGGGTTCAACCTAAGGGTTACAAACCGATTTCAACCCTACGGTTTGGGTTGGTTTCTAACCAGTTATTGCCAAACTGGTATCAAAATCGGGTGAGGTTCGGGTTCAAACCCGGTCCGGGTTTTTTCTCACCTCTAAATTGTTTTGTGCCAATCATGTAGCCCATCTTTGAGATATTTCAGTTAATGTCACGTGATCCTGTTAAATCAACTTTGGCCCATATCGTTTTTACCGACTATAAAGCTCATTCAAGCATCGAAAAGCTTATATGGGGTTGGGCCGAAATCAATAGTTTGTTCTCAAAATAAGCGGATTATGATATATATAGTCGTATAGTGAACAACAACAATTGGTTAGTAGTCTAAAAAACTTGTGGTGACATACAAATACAAAATTAGACTAATACGAGACATTTTAAATATAAATAACCACCTCCACAACCAAACACATTTTCACTAGGATTAACATCCACATCATATTTAAGTAAAACTAGTGTGATTCCATCGCGCTATGCGGTGGGAATTCAATCAGTATATTCACAGTTAAAAATATTATGACACTTTTTTATCTGCTGTCTGAATTTAAGATTGCTAATACCGTTCTTTTTAACAATAATTTTTTTACACCTAAATATCACATAACCTTATACTTGTAAGGATTTGAACCCATACACGTTTTTACTAGAAAGCAAACACCATACCACCAAACAACTATATCACATGTGATTGCTAATAGCTAAGTTTGTAATACCTACTTAACATGATGACGATGTACTATTGAATTTTGATGGGCGACCATGTACTGATTAACAACCTTAGTCATTTGCAACAATTAATAGCTAATTTATTAGAAGGATGGAAAATATTCATTTAATGCTAACACACCTTAAAATAGACTTACCTTTAGTCATGTTTTTTTACCTGCGGTTTTTTTTTGTTTGGACAAGCTTTGAACGCAAAACCTTTTGGTTGTGAGACTCCTCTCTTACTACCATGCCCAACCCATAGTCATATTTGTGCATTGATGATTTAGGTGGATTTATTTGTATTCAAACAAAGGAATACAAGTGAAAAATAAATGAAACTTCAATACTTATCATAATCATAAATTCATAATACTTCTTTTTCCTCGGTTTTTATTTAGTTATCAAACATTTGACTAGTTAGCACTATTTTAGTTAAGTTGTTCTTGGCTTATTTATTTGCTTAAATTTGATCTTTAAGTGATAAGCCATACTAATCAACACGTTAATACTTGATTTATCTTGAAATTTCTTAAAAAGCGAGAAGTGAATCAGGTGTATCGATCAGATACAATAGACACATGCATGTCGTGTCATGATACAACTTCTCTCAAATACAAAAAATGTCATTTGTTTCTAAATATACGTTTCTCGGATCGACATAAAATTGGTACATTTGTAAAACGAACCAAAATGACCCAAAAAAACATCAAACCCACTTGTTGTCTTGGGCAACTTGGTTACTGATTCCATGATAATATGTTGTCATTTTCATATTTTTTAAAGGTTTGATTTTCTCACTATACTTTATATTTTCAATTTTCAATTATAAACGTGTTAAATTGTTTTCTACATAGTTTACAACATCTCTCTTCATATTGGGTCACTAAGTAATACATCTTTGTACAACCTTGTATGATTTAGATATCGAAGACTTTACTAAAATAAGGAGGTTTTGGGTTCAAGTCTTACTTATAACAAAAAAAAAATGAGGCTTCAACTTGGGCCAAGAGGTTTTCTCACCTATAGTGAGTTTCCTCCTGATGATGAGGGTGGAGATGATCGGGTGGGTCAGTGGCCCGTCAGTGATCTAAATTGCCGTTCAAAAAAAAGATATCTTAATTATGGGTAAATAATAGATTTCATATAATGTATATATAGTTATATAGATTTCACTAATTGGAGTATTGAGAATATATAGTTAAAAAATTTGATTAAAAGATAACATTATTAATTTTCAGTTTTTGGTTCATTTAAAATTATCTGTAAATCTTTTCAGTAATGTAAGTATGTAACTTCCAATTATCTTTAAATCAGTATGTGTTTTATATTTAATAGATTAAGATAATATATAGAAAATGACTAGTTTTCTAAAATATAAATTGAAGATAAGTACTAGTCTAAATAGTAAGTTTAGGATTTATAACTATTACCTAATTTAAATGGTGAAATATGAAAAATAAAAAGAACAAATTTAAATGATAGTCGTGCGTATATGTTTATTAAATGATAATGTCAAAACTCTTTTTGTTTCGTTACTGTTTTATTATATGTATAAAAATAGATACAAGATTTTTAAATTTCAAATCGTTATAACATCTAATTAATATACCATAAACTTTTATTTATTATATTTTTAATAATACATATAAATAAACCTTTACTTTATTGTTAATCATAGTTAATTTAAGTTTTTGTTTGTTTTTTTAACAGTTGGACATTTTTAATTTAGTTGAGAAACTAGTCGTTGACATTTAAAGTATTATAAGAAAACAAATAAATAATTCAATAAATTTGTTAACAATGTATTATTAAAAAAATAATGACAACATAAAAAATGATTTTAGATCTTCATTCAATAAATGATATTGTTTTGGTCATGAAAATCTAAAATTATTTTTTGTTAGGGTACAAAAAAACTACCCTAACAAAAATACTCAATGGGGGTGTACCACCTTATTTTTATCCAAATACAACTCTAATACCCTAAAGTGTTGGGGGCACAACCCTAATACCCTAAAATATATATATATATATATATATATATATATATATATATATTTTAATTAATTATTTATTAAAATCACTTCTTCACCTGTTACAAGCTTTGACACAATTTTATCAACAAAATCTTCCTTTTTTCTCACCAACTTTATCTCCTTCACTGCTATTCTCATCCAAAACTGTCTCGAAAGCCTCCTCCTCACCGCTAGCAAAACACTCGGTTTCGTCATCAGAACCCCAGAGAGACGCATCTTCCTTTGAGTCCATGGATTCTGAAATTCTCCAACAGCTACGTGTATGTGAAATTGAATCGAGAAACAAGGTGAAATTGGATAATTAGGGTTTATGAGAAGCGTGTGAATTGAAGGATAACCAGCTCCATCAAGATCCCTGTTTGCTCTTCTCTTCTATCCTAGAACACGGGTACATATACCCGCAAAAACATACCCACATGCCACTACCGGAGGTGTACCCGTGAACCCGCAAGCCACTACCGAGGGTGCCCCTTCACCCTTAGTTCTTAAGACTAATATATATATATATATATACATATATATATATATATATATATATATATTGTTATTAAATATGTTTTTCGTTTAGAAAATGTGACTTTGCATTTAATACGAGTTTTCATAAAAGGATTTGACCATGATAAATATCCAAAATATGTTTTTAATAAATGCAAATTAAAAAAAACACATAAATCAACACAAAGTTTTTTAATTCGAAGATACGTTATAATGAACGATAAAATAATCGTGAGTTTGTATTTTAATAATAGAAAATGTTGTGAAGTTGACTTTTACACTGAAATCAGAAAAGTGATAAATAATAATCATTATTATAATAATTTTTTAATGACAATTTGGATCAGTGACGGACCACTTGCCCACCCGATCATCTACACTCCCCTCAAGAGTAAACTTACCATAGGTGACAAAACCCCTTATTCGACCTGGAACCCCTCTTTTTTTAATTAAATGTGAGACTTGAACCTAAGACCTTCACATTTTAGTGAAGTCTTGGGTATACACCTTTGTCACTAGGCTAAGCTAGTGGTTATCATCTATCCTATATAATAAACAAGTAAAATGGGATGACATATGTCACTTTTGATGCTTTCTCAACATGTTTTTTCCGCCTATCTTTCCTATTAAATATTAATCTAATTATGGGTATTTATTTATTTAACTATAGATAATTATTATATCATTAAGTAAATAAATTTAATATAAACTAACAATTATCAATTACATAAAAAAAACTTAAAACCCGATTAAATTTTTAAAAAAAATTAACTTAATAAAATTTATAGATACAAACATCAGGGGCAAAATGAAAAATTACATTCCTCCATAAACCTCACACATACACACGAGCCTATAAATAAACCTATAGATACAAACTAATATATCTATACGTGTGTGTGTAGTGTGTGTATATAATCATAAAAACACACACACACACAGCAGGAAGAAGTAGCCTCTGGATTTGAGCTTCTTTCTCCCTGATTACACAATCAGTCAATCAAAAACCAGTTTCATACACACAAGCATTCACAATTCACAAATCCCCAATTTCAATTTCAATTTCCGATACTTAAGCTGTTCATTACCTTCAAAAACCCCTAATTCACTTCCAATTTCGCTAAATTGAATTAATTTCTCCAACGGTTAGCATTGAATATAAGTTTCAGATACATAAATAACCACCGATTGCACAGGTCTGTGCTTGCGTCAGTAATTCAACATGGAAGACGATCGATCGTCTCCATCGCAGCCGGCGCGTACAAGACCTGCATCCATGCCGGAATTCAACTCGATTCCGGCGTATAAATGGGAAGCCGCTGAAGCTGAGATTTGCAAGGTGTTGAATCGTGTAAGCCCTACTTCAGATTCCGAAGATAAGAGGAACGAAGTGACTGAATTCATGCGGCGACTCATTAAGAACGTTGCCGGAGTTGAGGTTTTTTTTTTCTTTTTTTTTCCTCATTTTTTTGCATGAACAAGCTTGTTCGTGGAAAGATTCGGATCCGGGGCGGGTCAGCCGGGTTAATTTTCCTCGTGTTTTCCGAAGTCATTTTAAATTAATTTAATTTAATCATGTTTGTCTTTTCGGAATTTTATATTATTTTTCAATTGATGGTTTTTTTTTATTTTTTAAATCGGGTTTAATTTTGGGTTTGTCTTTTCAAATTCTTGAGTTTTATGTGTAAACTAGGGTTTTGATCGATATACCCGATTCGACTTATGCGGATCCGAATTGTGCATAATCGGTAGCTTTTGATGGTCGATTATTGTGCATGTTGTTGATGATTATTATTAATTGCAACTCGATTTGAGGTTTGATGGAATCTTGCAATCTTTTGAATTTTGTTGATTTAATTGTTGTTACATGATTAATAGTTTAAAGTTTAAAGCTTTATCCTATTTTTAATTTGGGTTTTGAATATTTATTATATTTTTTGAAAAAATGATCCATGAAAAGTGAGTATGAATGGTGTTTTTTAAAAGATTGTGATAGTGATGTGGTTGTACTTTGCCTTAAATTTTGAGTTAGGGTTTGAAAATCTTTATCCTGTTACCCTTTTGGATGTGTTGATTGAACACATGTTAAAAAAGGAATTTAATTTGTAATTTTTTGTTTTGTTTTCTATTTGCTAGCATATGTTATAAAATGAGAAGTTAGGTCATTTTGAGTAGTAGATTTATAATAAATCTAAAGAGGTTACTTCTTGTGAAGATTCAAGAGTTAATCGAATGCGAATGAATGGAAATCGAGATGTTTTGATGCAAGTTTGCTTGATTATATGCATACATGATCATATTATTTGGTTTGCAGATCTGTTCAAGGAGCTTCGCGTCCTTTTGTTTCATTGTTTCGCGTTTTCTGTCTGCATTTATGTTGTTTTGCAGACAGTGCAGGGTAACCTCGCACCTCTAACGCGTGAAGTGTCGTTGATACAAGACCGTTGTATGCTTTAACTATCTTTCATGTTTTCAATGAAATACTTTTCCATACTCTTAGAATTCATACCATGTTTGCTTCTAGTAGACGTGATCGTAACTCCTTTCAAGTTCTTAGAGGCTAAAGTCTACTGCTTGTTGAAGAATTTATGTGAATTTGATCTTTCTTCGGTTATGATTCTTCTGGTACAATGAGCTCTGATAAGAATCAAGCTTGTTAAGTTTGATATAAATATTTGGCTATTCACTTGTCTTAGTAAAAAAATGGGTTCAGATTCACTTTCGAATAACTGGTTTTTGCCTTGATGCTTCGTTGTATCGAGTTTTCCAAGTTATAGTAATCTAGTACATGGTTGACATTTATGTTAATGTTATTGTTTAGGAGGATAGTGAACATACATGATTAAAATCTCAATCTAGTAATCGTTATTCTAGTCTCTATGGGCGTATTTCATTAGACAAGTTCCCATATAGACCTGGACAACGGTTGCTAAATTGAGATTTTAACTAAATACGCGCCCTACCCTCTCAGATAATCACATTAACACAAATGTCAACCATGTAACAGTTATTGCAACTTGGAAAGCTCAATACAACTAAGTATCATTGATTACCCGAGTATTTATCAAAGCTCATGTTAGCAAACAAAACATTGCAATAATGCATGAGCAAGCAACAGAGTTTAGACGCGATCATGTGTACAGTTAGCAAACATGGCATGAAACTATAAATTTCAAAAAGAGGGGATGTTTTCCTTTTATGTCATTTCAATCGTCAACCAAATACTATGTTTATTTGTGACGTTTCGAGTACTTGTTTTGATATGTTTTCCTTTTATGTCATTTCAAATCGTCATACGTTGAATCAATGTTATATTATATTTGGAAGTATGTTTATGTGACGTTTCGAGTACCAGTTATGTTGTCGTTTTATGTCATATAATATCGTCATTTGTTGAAACATGTTTACCTTTTGCTGCCATCACGTTGTATACGTCATCAACTGATCTTATAACTATTTGATTTCTTGTAATATGATATGATAATTTTCAAAGAACTGATTATTTCTTTAAAACTTTCAATGTTGATTAAATTTTTTTCTTGTAGGTCTTGCAGTATGGTTCTGTGCCACTCAAAACTTATCTCCCTCAGGGCGATATTGATCTAACGGTTGTTAGTATTCATGACTGGGAGTGTAATCTGCCTCGTGAAGTTTATAATATTTTTCTCGCTGAACAGCTGTTAGGAAATGGTGAATTCGAGTTCAAAGAGATACGATTCATTGATGCGGAGGTTATCCTCGTTGTTATGCTCTTTATAATATTGAGAATTATAAGAATATACGCCTCATGTTAGCATTAGATTATCATTAGATTTCATATACATTAGAATACACTTGTAGTGTTACTTAATATGCTATATCGGGTCAACTATTTGAATTAAGAAATCCCTTGGTATTTTGACTTTCTTTGTGTAGTGTTATGTTACATATAAAAGGTGGTTTTATTCTTTTATCATGTTAACCCGCATTAACACTGATATTCTAGAGTTCTAAATGCGAAGAATCTTGAATATTTTGATAATTTGTTGTTATAACGTTTCAAATGGCAGGTTAAACTCGTGAAATGCATTGTTAAGGACATTGTAATCGATGTATCCTTTAATCAGTTGGGTGGACTTTGTGCACTATGTTTTCTTGAGCAGGTATGACCGCACTTTATTTCTGTATGCCTGAAAATCCGCTCTCTTTTTATTACCATATTGATCATTTTTATGTTTATTAATGCAGGTGGATCGCCTTATCGAGAAAGATCATCTTTTCAAACGCAGTATCATACTGATAAAGTCATGGTGTTACTATGAAAGCCATATTCTCGGGGCGTATTATGGCCTCATATCTACATATGCGTTGGAAACTTTAGTCCTATACATATTCCGTATCTATCATGCATCTCTTACCAGCCCGCTACAGGTAATCTTTAAACCGTGTGAAAAGAATTGCTTTTTCTATCTCGGTACACACTCAAATTAAATTATTATTTTTTTTTGCGAAATTTTAGGTTCTTTACAGGTTCTTGGAGTATTACAGCAAATTTGACTGGGCTAAGTTCTGTATCAGTATTGATGGGCCCGTTAACATATCTTCACTGCCTGGCATAGTTGGTAAGAAATAAACCGTTGAATTTGGTGTGTTTGGCATCGTGTTTTCAAAGCGATTACCTAATATTGTTGTGTTTTCAGGTAGCACATAATTAGTTTCTAGTGTTTAGTTATAGTGAAAATGAAATTATTCTGATTATTAGGGGTAACTTAAACTTAACATGTAAAAATTCTGAAATTATTGGTGTTTTCCAAGCATTCAAACAACTCATTATCTACTTATCACAACTTCAAACAATAAAATCACATCCAAACACTATCTGTTACATCCTGTTTTATTACAAACGCGAAAATGCCATACGCCCCTATTAGGTTAATTTCTTGAGTGATGTTCATATGCTTGTATCTGATTCCACCTCTCTTTTTGTGTAGTCGAGAACCCCATAAATCATCCTTTCCTCAGTGGAGAACATCTGAGAGACTATATAAACATGTTCACCGTGCCTTGTATGGGAAATATGCCTACTTTCACCCCAAAGGTTATTAATATTATCGATCCACTGAAAGCAAGCAACAATCTTGGCCGAAGCGTTCATTTAGGTAAGTGGTAACATATTTCAGTATAGCAGTTACTGTGTGATAACTTTCCAGTATAACAAAGATGTGATCTTTCCATGCCATGTAACACATAAAGTTAATAAATTTATGTCACATTAATAGACTCGTAAAAACAGTTCAACAAGTAGATAAAAAATATATGAAAAAAATTCACACTTTAAAATGTATGGGGTGGCGCACTGTTAAGCGCTTAAGTCCCTCTAGCAGAGGCCTCAAGTTCAAAATCAGCTTCCGCTAGTTTTCTGTCTTTAACCCCTTAAAGGCCGTCCGCCCAACAGAAGCTACGTTTTACCTGATCCTGATGGTTCGTGAGGTATTGATGGGTCGTGTGAGTTTTCCGCTAATGTTCTCATGGTTACCAAAAAAGAAAGAGACTGTAAAAGGTAACACAAAAGCACATAGGTTAGAAATTTTCAAATCTTGTTAAATTCTACATGTCTAAAAACCATAGATATTTAATTCATCACGACATATTTCTCCACGTTTGTTCATAACTTTAAACATTCCGTTTCTTGTAGGAAACTTTTTCCGTATCACGTTTGCATTAGGTCTTGCTGCTCGTAAGCTTGGTGCGATTCTGGAATTACCGAAAGCGAACATTCAAGAAGGGATCAACAAGTTCTTTGAAAACACATTGAATATGAATCAATCTAAACCCCTTCTCGAGCCTCGGTTAACATTCGAGAATTTACCACAGAATACTATCGTTGAAGAACATTATGAAGATGACAGTGAGTCAGAAAATCCGAATGCTCATTCTGATACCAGAATCAATGATAATAGAGGTTTGGAAGGAAATGGTCTTTCTGCTCCTAGTTCGGTACCCGCTAATGAAGAAGGTGGCGCAAACATGAATACAAATGGCTGTCCCGATGAGTTGGATGAGAGTGATAATTTAAACTTGGCGGACCTCTCGGGAGATTATCATGGTAATGTAAGGAATCTGCTATACAGTCAATGTTGTCAAGGTTTTCCTTACTCTTCGGTTCAAGTTCATGAGCCAGCTGGTCACCCGTTGGCTGCTTGGTTCGAGCAGAATTCGTCACATGTTCAAACATACCCAAATGGTTCGGTAATGCAACACGCACCAAATTTCACAGTTCACAGAACTAGCTCATTCATCCCTCATACGGTATGTTACATTTATTTTCTTGCGGGTTGGCCCTTGTTCGGTTCATTTAATGTATTCTTTACTAATTTTGATGGTCTCATAAGTCATAATGGATTTTTTTAGGGCCCGTCTATAAGAGCATATGGAAAGGGTCGTGTGGCACCATTGCATAACCGTCACCTGAACCGGACCCATGGAGGTAGTTATGAAACCGGCTCATCTTCAGGTAACAGTAACGGTCCAGACCCACAGTCCCCACAAGGTCATGGACAGTTTAGGGTACCCACCCCGGTGCATACACAAAGGAGGCTTGAGTTTGGGTCTTTTGGTCCCGTTTCCCCGACCAATTCTGAGCCTGAGGCGACTTACTATTTATTGCGTAGAACAGAAAGGTAAACTAAATTACCAGTTTTCAGGTTCCCTTTTATCTCATTTTCCCGCTTCTTGTATATATCGTTCAAGATATGTTTTTGTGTCGTTTTGCACGTTTTCAGGGTCCCGAACCAACCGTTGCCGCTTACGGATGAAAATGAGTTCCCTCCTTTATCAGTTTGAGTGAGGAAGAAGAGACCCACCATGTATAAAGACTCAGCTAGTTCCAAAACTTTGGTTAATGTCCGGATGTTAAAATACATGACTTAAAACTTATGTCAAATACCAAAAAGAAAAAAAAAAAAAAAAAAAATTAGGACTTTTTTTTTGTAGGTTTGTTTCTGAGTGTCTGCTAATTTTTCTTTAGACTTTCTGTTTGTTGTGTAATATATTGTAGGAAAAAAAAGACTTTGAAAAAAACCAAAAATATGAAGAAAAAAAAAAGAAAAGAAAAAAAGAAGACATTTTTAAATGCTTTTTTGCTCTTGTATCTTGCTTCTTGGTCTCTTTCCATTCTTTCCATACCTGCCGATGCTTGAACATCTTTTTGATGCTGAGAATCTGCTTCAGGTATGATTTACTCGTTCGGTTTTGATATAATTTATCTATGATTTAATAAGTTATTAGGGTTTTGCAACGAGAATTTTTGTGACCGCCATGCATGTTTGGTCGTAAATCGGTCCGACCAAAATGGCGGTCGCAAATACTCAGTTTCTAGCAGTGATGTGTAAGAACTTTGTTTGTGTGATGGAATATTTAAACATCTATGCAATGCAAGTGTGCTTTAACATATTGGTTTTTAAGTAAATATTTTTTCTATAAACTCTAAAGTTTTATGGTATTTTTAGATTAAATATCACACGTTTATAAGTGTAAATAATTTGACAAAATCTACGTGTTTTCCTAAATTGTAATTGCATATTTGTAGTGAAAATTTAAGGTATTCTTTGTATTAGTGTCTACTTACCGTTACTCGTCGTAAAACATGACATTTATTTGATGCATTCTGAGTGCAAACCCAAAATTGTTTTTAGTATTTTGCTTACACTAATCTCGTTATTCACATGTATGGTCGGAGATGATAGTTTTTGGTGAGTAGAAGTCGATATAGTTTCCCCCATATCTCAGAACGACGGGTTTGCAGTTACCTATGTGTTATCTATGTGGTAACTAAAAACTCGTCGCTTGGGACGCATTTCAATTCGTGTGATTGACAATTATGACAAAACTAGTTTTAAAAGTAAAACTTTTACAACATAAAGAAGTTGAATTTTTTGTGGTTACTAATGAAATCACATAAGTATATAACATATTTTTTGTAACGAAGTTTATTGTGGGCTTTTCTCTTCTAACATTTTACTTTTGCACCATCTCCAAATAATAGAATCAAATTGATACGGACATTTATAAAATATATTCAAATTTTTTTTTGGATTTTATGTAATCCATGGGTGATTACCAATGATATTAAGCCGTAGCCGGTGATAGTTAATTTTCTAGTAACGATGGGTAGAACGGTATATATATAGAAATGTTTTATTAAAAAATTTCTTTTTATTCTTTGATTATCATCATTGTTACTATTAACATTAAGGTGTAGGTGGTAGTTAATTTTCTAGTAATGACGCGTAGAACGCTATAGAAATATTTTATTAAAAAAATCTTTTTATTCTTTGATTATCATCATTGTTACTATTTATATTGAAACTGATTATTCAAAAACAATCGTTAACTGTCGAGTTGACTGGTACCCGTCTCAAAACCGACTTGACATGTAGAAAGATATAGGAATACTTATTAAATCCCATTTTGTTCCAAGACTTTCATCCCATATGCAACTCTAATCAAACAGATTAAACACATACATTAGCTCCCTAAATACATGTTACAACAAACTAGTGATCAAATGTTTTCCATATTTCGCCATTCAAAAAAAATTTGTTTTCCATATTTGTATTATAACCATATGAAAACCCCTACTTGGCATACTGGCTAGCAGATAATACCTCGAACCAACGGATAATATTCGCGATTAACAAGTGTGTCTAACTTTGCCATATACGGCTCTACATTTTTGTTTGTAAATACTCGCATTTACTGCTTACCTGCTATCCTTATGTAATTTGCCTTGATGATATATAATTAAACAAGTTTATATTCTCTCTAAACACATACTGATTTTCACGTCGTCCCCTTTTCTTGTGACGAGTTAACTGTTTACGGGTAGAGTCAACTCAAACATATCATTACAATTTATACTATTTTTGTGTTACCTGAAGAGATGGTCTGCTCATATAAAAAATATGTCAGTTTGTTTTTTTAAATTATGAGTCAAATTAAGTAAATGTAACGATATTAACCGTCTGTTTTTTTTAATATATTAGTATAATGTCGAAAAACTTACATCAAGCACCAGTGGTCTAGTGGTAGAATAGTACCCTGCCACGGTACAGACCCGGGTTCGATTCCCGGCTGGTGCATTTATTTTAATAATTTTCATTTTTACTTTCTTATTGTAGACATATCAGGTCCCTACGAATTTTAACTTTTTTTTTTTTAGTTTAGTAGCAGTGCAACGTCGTAATACTCATTTTTAACATACAATTGATATAATTCATATATTGGTTTCAAATTAAAAATCACTAGTGTTAAGACGCACGCGTTGTGGTTAGTGGCGGATCTAAAAAATTGAGGCGCGTTAAACCTCATAAAAAGTTAACGTTTTCGAAACTTTGAATAACCAAAAAAATAAAGTTAAACCGCGTAAAAAAATAATGTTTTTGAAACTTTTAATAAAACCGCGGGAAAAATAATAAATCAGCGTCTTCGAAAAACAGATAAAAGAAAAATCATAAAAAAAATTTTGGCTGACGTCAGTAACTAATATATTTATGATACCTAATTGATAAATTCTATATAATTCAACTGAAAAATAACAAAATCAGTTTAATAGGCCCGTTTAAATGTCTCATGTTTTTGTTTCTTCATTTTGGTTTTGGGCGGATATGCTCAAGTGCACAAAATAAATAAATAATAAAATCAGTTTAATTGCTCTGGCCCATATCATGTTTTCGTTTCTTCTTTGGGTTTTGGGCCGATATGCCCAAATCCACAAAAAGCTTCTTTTAGAAAGAGTTAAGTACGGATGATCCCTGATCTAGGGCGACGAAAGTCGGTTATATGTCGATATTGGCCCCTTCCATAATCATAACCGTTTGGTAGGTGATTCCCTCTTCCATAATCATAACCATAACCGCTTTTTGGTTAACCGTAGGTTTCGATTAATTAACCACTTTCGTTTCATAATTATGAATAACATTTTTTTAGTAAAAGACATGTGATTATGTTAGTTATATATTATTGTTTTTCTAGTCATAAATTCATAAATAATGTGATAGTTATCTATAAATTTCTTTGAAAATAAACAAAAAAGTTTGTGCATATATTTGTGAACATGTATTTTGTGCACCCTTAACCATATTTGTGAACATGTATTTTGTGAGTCATTTTGTCTCTAACTCTGTAATAATGACACGTCAACCCTATTCATAGTTATGGTGTTATAGTGATGGTATCGAAAAGCTTAATTTCAAATGTGTTAATAATTGTTTACAAGTTTAATGTTTATTAACGTGGGTTTGATAATAGGTTGAGATAAAGTCGATGATGTTGATTAATATGAGTTTGATAATTGGTCAGAGATGATGAAAATGCAGGGGTAAATAAGTTGGAGAAACCCTAGTTTAAAGGTTGAAGATGATAAAAAGAAAAAGAAAGAAGAAGAAAAAGTAAAATTTAATTATCAAAACATCCATCACATATTTGTTTTTATGTTTATGTTATATTTGTTTGATGAATTAGTTTCTTGCCAAAGATTTGTGCTTTTATAGAGTTTAAGCTAAAGTTTTTATTTATATAAATAAAAATATGAAAAGAAAAATATAAACACGAATTTATAAAAAGGTTAGTGTTACGACCAAACTTATCAACCTAACGTCCTAACCTAGTACAACCCATGTGACTCGTTATTCAAACGACATTCGTCTAATCAACCCTCACCGCATATTTATATTCGATCCACCTATCTTTTCTATATGTCCTCCCAACATAATATCCCAAAAGTCGATTCTTTTGTTTTAGTAATAATGAAAATAACTCACACACATATATGGAGAGGTTAAAATAAGAAGTGAATTTTCATTAAAAAACCTAAGATGGTTTTTTTAACCAAAACTGGGTCAAACGAACTCCGATTGAGCTCATTCCAGCGTGGTAGGTTTAGGTTTTTGTGGGTGAGGGTTGGAGGATTTAGGTTTTTGGGAGGTGGATGGGGTGGTTAGGTTTTTGAGTTTAGCTTTAGCGTTTAGCTTTTAGGGTTTAACTCTAGGCTTTATTTCGATGAGCCGGTTCCATCGCCGTTGGAATTAGTTAAATTGGAGCTCGTTTGACCCTGTTTCTTAGGTTTTTTAGCGAAAATTCACTTATTAGCGGAATCTTCCCCTATATATATATAGGGTATGTTTTGGGTGGAATCCTTATTGAGTTGTGAAAACTCTAAAAACACTTTTTGTGGTCCATATTTTACAACATCCATTTTTTTCACCACTTTTGTTTTTATTCATCAAGGGTATAATAGACTTTTACTCACCCACAAACAGTCACAAGATCTGACATTCTCTTCCTCTTCACATTACTTTATCTCTCTCTCTATCTACTTTTTATTTTCAAAAGTTTCGCAATCACCGTTTTTCTCTCTACCTCTCTCTAGATCTACACCACCGCTTCTCTCAATCTCTCAATGTTTTCTATTAAAGCCGCTACCGACGACTTAGATTGCAAGTGGGTTTAAACTGGGGCGACAACGGAGGTGGCTATTGGCGACGATTTGAAGCATCGGATATGGAACGACGATTTGAAGCATCAGAGATGGAAGAATGAGCTTGTCGAAGATTTGGAGCCTGTGCAAGACATCATATCCAGATCTGAAACCTGAATTATCGTCTTCTCCACCCACTGTAAGTTAAAGGGAAAAGGTACGAGACTCCATTAATTTAAATTAAACATACCTGTTTTTGTATGAATCTGTTAAAATATACAAATCAAGTAAACATTTTATGGCGTCAAACAACGATTGTGGTGTGAGGGAATATGATATGGATGGATTTCAGATCGTGAATCATTTCCGCCAGTTAATGTGAGTTACTTAAAATGGGTGGGCGGGGCAGGTTGGGCCCAGGTTAAAGAGGGTTCCGGTCAAAAATGCAGTTTTTTGGTACGAATCAAAATGGTTTGGCCTACCTACAAACACTTTCTTATTCCTTTTGTTTTAAAGTTTTGTAAATAATGACTGTGTAAAGTGTTATTATGAAATATTTCGATTACAATGATAATCTGGAGTGTTTCAGCCTATTTGACATGTTTCTATTTTAGTTAAATCTTTTAGCTAATTCATTTTACACGTTTGAGATAATACATAACTCAAATCGACCTGTTTGAATACTTTTTTTGGTTGCAACATACATCCTTGAGATCGAAAACTCATAACAGTAGTTGGTGATCATCTTGATGGATTGCTTGTAGACTCCACAAGTGGAAAGGCAAGAACTTGTTGATATAAACATATTATTATAATAACTCTTAATTTTATTTTCGTATTTTCTTTTTAAATAATGACATCATTCTCTGTCACATTGCAACTCATAATGTTTTGGCAGACGGTTGCCACAGTGGAAAGCCACCTGAACTACTCATTTACAATGTATGTAACACGTGTTGTTACATATAAAAATGGGAAACATTTTTCTAGTTTTTTTGTGTTTTTTTGTGTTGTTAAGTATGTACCACGTGTAAATAAAATTCTCCTTTTTTGTGTTGTTACATATGTAACAATTGTAAAAATTCATGTGTAAAAAAAATGTAACAATTGTAAAAAAAAATTTGTTTTTTTTGTGTTGTTACGTTTGTAACACGTGCTGTAACATTTTTCTAGTTACATAATGTTTATAGATTAATGTTTCTTCTTCCCGTGGAGTTGAACTAATCGCCCCAAATCGGAACCCATGAGATGAGAAAGAAAAGAGTGTGGTAAAGAGATAAAGATAGACTGATGATTGGTTATACAAGAAATGAAGACACATTTGTAATGGATTGTATATATGAGTTACATATAAAACATTTTGTCAGTTACATAATGTAAATATTCTAATGTTCAATCAATAAACAATTACTGATCATATGTACGGAGTTTTTCTTTGTGAGCTACATATGTAACATTTGTTATCTACATATGTAATATTTTACTTAACTTTATGTTTCATTCATATCATTTAACTCAACGTTACATATATGTTATAGAATTAAAATAAATTATTGCATCCAACAGACTAATAACATTATTGTAACAAATATTTACAATTCAAAATTGTTTAATATTTGTATACATTCCTGTAACAAAATTTCTATAATATTTGGTTTTGGAACGAGGTTGCCAAGAACCGTAAAAGGTTTTTAACTAAAGTTGGATCAAATTATATTTAGTATTCAAAACAACCAATGTTTTCATAACTGGACCGGATAGTGAACCGGACTCGTTAAAGGTTCATTGGTTGGACCGTGTAACATCCTAACATCTATATTAATTATGACACGAGATTTCGTTTAGAACTAAGATTTTTTCCAAAGAAAAAATGTAGAAAAATGTATGTTAGTATCGTTCTAACAACAAATTAAAAGTAAAAAGGGGCGACAATGTAATTTCATTAAAGACTTAATAATACTAATAATATTAAATTGTAATTAAAACTAAAAAGGGGCGACAATGTAATTTCTATTTAACCATGTAAGACTTAATAATACTAATAATCCTACTATTAAATTGTACTATTCGACAATGTAATTTCATTAAAGACGGGGGACCAAAGTGAAACTTTTGTTTAAACCTAAATGTTTTCTACCCAACCCAGCCGCAAACCTCATTTCAGCCTTCTCCCTCCCATCTTTGGCGACCTGCAAATCCCAGCCTCCACACCTCCGCGAAACCCTAAACCCGTCCTCCCTTGCCATCATATCACATTTGGTTGCACGGAGAAGGCTCCGCTTCGCTTCGAGGCATAAAGGACGGCGACATTAGGCACGTGAGCTGCTTCCATGACTTCGGCAGCAGCAGAAAACTCGTATGTATCAAGTTACGGCGGCGATGGTGGTTCGTAGTGGCGGAGATGTTGTAAGAGGGTGTAAGAGCTGCTGCGATGGTGGTTCGTAGTGGCGGAGATGCTGTAAAACTCGATCTTCCTTCTTCTCCATCTTCCACTTTCATTCTTTGAGTTTTATATCTCTGGATCTCCGGCGAGTGTTATGGCCATTGATCGATTGTTCGAAAAGTGTATCTGTGGATCTCCGACGAGAAAGGAGGACCTTTAATCCCTTTTTTCGATTGTGAAATTTCAAACAATTAAGGACTGAATAATTTCAAAGTATTTTTAGAGAAAAAATTAGGATACAAGATAAAAGTAATCGAGTGTAATTTTGAAATCTGAATTTTTAGGTATAATGAAATTAGGATTTGACGGGATTGATGGGGTACATGGATTGCACTGCCAACATAATTTTTTGGTAATATCAAAAGTCTTTAATACCCTTTTTGTATTTTTATATAATAAATAAAGGTTTACGGTGGACAATTGTCACTTTCTCATGCTTCCTTACATTGATTTTTTCGCATCTCTTTCCTAATAAATGCTCATTTATCTTATTAAATAATAATGACAATGATATTATAAATATATTATTAAATAAGAATACTAATTATATTAAATAAGAATATATAATAGGAAATCAAAATATAACTAATTAAAAAAAATACTAATTTGTTATATACACACACATTTTCACTTGATATATATCGAGACCATCATAATATTCTGACAAGTTATGATGTATTTACAAATTGGATTATTGGATTTTAATAATCCCACCTTTTACCAATTGGCCGATAATAATCCCAACTGAGAATATTCTTACCACTGGTCCCTACTTTCAAACTATTTTTTTACATTGGACCCCCCGTTAAAAAAACTTAACGCCGTTAGAGTTTATATGACGTGGACATCTGCAAACCGCCGGAAAGTCGAGCCAAGCTAGCAGTGGTCTCGTGGTGGCTTTTGAAATTGGCTCTGGTGGTGTTTAACTGGTCTCGTGGGTCCGGAAAGTCCAAACAGAGAAAACGGTGGTGTTTAACGAGACCAGTTAAACACCACCAAAGCCAATTTCAAAAGCCAACACGAGACCATTGCTAGCTTGGCTCGACTTTCCGGCGGTTTGCAGATGTCCATGTCATATAAACTCTAACGACGTTAAGTTTTTTAACGAGGAGTCCAATGTAAAAAAATAGTTTGAAAGTAGGGACCGGTGGTAAGAATATTCTCAGTTGGGATTATTATCGGCCAATTGGTAAAAGGTGGGATTATTAAAATACAATAATCTATAAATTTTATCCTTTTTAATATAAAATCTCGTGTAATACACGAGATTCTAACCTAGTAAACTAATATAAAATAGATGATCAATTGTTTAAGACAATCTTAGTCGTAGATCAAAATCCAATCAATGGTCCATATAGGGTTTTCAGAATTTTCACAACCCAAGTGAGTTTTCAATCTAACCCATCCCTATATATATATATATATATATGTCTCATGAAAGGACAATTACCCTTACGATACCAACATCTATTATGAAGGGACATTTTGTTTGTTCATACAAGGAAAACAACAAAAGTTGTGCACTTTGATGTAAAAAAATTATTGAAATTTCTTTTTTGCTTTTTAACCATTTCTTTTATTGACACAAGTTTTACTTGTAGCTTATAAAGTTAGCCACTTCTGGAATCTTTTTGGAAACCAATCACCAAATCCGTGACCAAAGTTTTACACCATGTATTCTACTCTCCATCCAACACTAAGAGCCAAAAGATTATACACACAACAATAATTACATAATCAAGTTAAGTATAAAATCACAGATATAAGAGAAACAATTGTCTGTAGTGCTTTAAGATATAGTATAAGAGAGTATAAGAGAGAAAAAGATGAGATGGTTACATAACCATCTATGTGCCACAATTAAAATAATATACACCAAGTGTTTTGTACATTATTCGTAAATATTGATAATGTAATGAAAGATCATATATATATATATATATATATATATATAGGGTAAGGTTTAAATGCTAACCAATATTTATGTGATAACCATAATAACCACTCTCAAACATAGTATTACGTATACGTTCCAAATAATGTTACACATGCGTAAACAGTATGTGTCATATATATGTAACATTATTTGGTACGTATATGTAAAACTCATCATTTCCGTATTTATGTTCAACATATATGTTCACGATACTTAAATACTCTTTTAAGAAATAAAAGAATTTTTTTTTTATAAATTATGTCACTACAAGAAGATAACCATGTGCCGACGCCGCCTATACCGACGACACTTGTCGTCGGCATAGGTCACCATATACTGACGATATGTCGTCGGGATAGGCTAATCCCAAAATTTGAGAAGGGAGACCCTATACCGACGGCATGTCGTCGGGAAAGGGTTGAGCCAGATGGAAGGAAAACATGGCGCCCAATGAAAAATTGGGGAAAACCTATACCGACGACATGTCGTCGGTATAGGTTAAATTCCATTTTCTTTTTGCTTTTTTTAATGTATTAAATTTCCATCGGTAGAATTTTTTTTTTTAAATTAAAAAAAATCTGGGATACCCTATACCGACGACTATAGAGTTTTTTACTTTATTGACCGGTCAAAACCCTACGAAGCCTCTACCGATGACATGTCGTCTGGACAGGCGACCTATTACGCCGACTTTCGAGCCAATACCGACGACATGTCGTCGGTATAGGTCTCAGCGCGAATTAACCCATGAAACAACTTTCTGCTTTCCATTTCTACCAAAAAAATCCCAAATCATTCCATCTCTCTCTCCGACGATTTCACGATTTTGCACGTATTTTGTGAAGCAATCTTCACCAATATCTCGGGTTTTGAGGTTAGTTAACATCTATGTTTCAATCTTGACAAGAAAATCAACATTTTTGGGTTTTTTGCTTAATTTCTTTGATTTTTGTTAGGTGTTTGAAGCTTTGACCATTTTTTGAGGATTTCAAGCTATTCGAAACTAATTTGCAAACTTGGTTAGTAATTTTTCTATAAATTAGGTTTAGATGTATGTTTGTATGTATATGTTGGTGTTTATTTGTATGTATGTATATATGGTTTAGATGTATGATTTTATAAACATTTATGAAATTTTATGATGAAATTAGGGCATTTATACATATTTATTTGATGAAATTAGGTTTAGATGTTAATGTTTTTTTGTATATGTGTATGTACTTATGTGTTTGTTTGTATATGTTTATTTATGGAATTGTGTATGTAATTTGGGCATTTATATATGTATGTTTGTATATAATATGTATGTATATATGTGTATGTGTGTTTGTATGTATTTGTATTATCTTTATGTATGGAATTGTGTTTATGTATGTAATTTGGGAATTTAAGCATTTATATATGTATGTTTGTATATAATATGTATGTATATATGTGTATGTGTGTTTGTATGTATTTGTATTATGATTATGTATGGAATTGTGTTTATGTATGTAATTTGGGAATTTAAGCATTTATATATGTATGTTTGTATATAATATGTATGTATATATGTGTATGTGTGTTTGTATGTATTTGTATTATGATTATGTATGAAATTGTGTTTGTGTATGTAATTTGGGAATTTAGGCATTTATATATGTATGTTTGTATATAATATGTATGTATATATGTGTATGTGTGTTTGTATGTATAGAATTGTGTTTATGTATGTAATTTGGGAATTTGGGCATTTGTTTATGTATGTTTGTAAAGGCTATGTATGTATATACGTGTATGTATTTTTATGTATGTAATTGTGTTTGTGTATGTAATTTTAGAATTTGGACATTTATTTATGTGTGTTTGTATATAATATGTATATATATGTGTATGTATGTCTGTATGTATGATTATGTAATTGTATGATTTGTATGTATATAATTGTGTATGTATTTATGTAATTGTGAATGTATGTATATATGTTTGTATGTATATGTAACTTTATTTAATTTTGTTGCAAGTTTGGAACTCATTGAGGTTGGCGAGGTGTGTATAACATTTTATTTGTGTTTCATTGAACTTTTTTAAGGTACGCATCCCGACTTTTATACATTTGTGTAGTTAATTTTTTATTTCATTTATGGTGTAAACGGCTCGTTTATCATTATTTTATAAATACTATTACTTATATATTAAAAAAATATATGATTTATAATTTTAAAAAATAAATAAGAAAAAAGCTTACACTCCTAATGTCATATATGTACGTCTCATGTTGTGTACACTAGTATGTTTATTATGATAACTCTTTATAATATACCCGTCCGAAATTTATCTGATATAGATAAATTTTGGATTGTCCCCTTTGAGACTGCTTTTTGAATATTTTATCTTATTTAGGAAATGCTTGAAATGCAACGACAAATGGATCAAATGCGTCGAATGTGGGAGCGCCGAACTAGTAGCGATGATAACTAGCTTGGAGTTGTTGAGCCTTTGTTGTTGGTATGGTGTTGTCTTGAACAATTTGCATATTTGTGTGTTTTGAATGTTTGATTTGTCAAACAAGTTTGTGGGTCGAACAATTTGTATGTTTGTTTTATGTTTCGGATATTAGTTTTTATTGGATTTGAATGTTTGAATGGTTTATATATAATTATTTGCAGGTTTTTGTTTTTATAAATTTAATATTTCTGAAAAATATTAAAAATTAAAAAAACAAAAAAAAACAGAAAGACCTATACCAACGACATGTCGTCGGGATAGGCCTTTTTAAAAAATTATTAAAAAAAATGAAAAAACCCTATACCGACGACATATCGTCGGTATAGGTTGACCCTATGCCGACGACAAGTCGCCCGTACAGCACTTGACTCTATACCGACGACATGTCGTCGGTATAGGTTTTCTTTTTGAATTATTTAAATAGACTCTATACCGACGACAATCTTGGCTCTTGGTGTAACCTTTCTGATTTTCATGTTTTTCCTATTTATTTTATGACGTGTAATAAAAGACGATTCCGATTCCAACCTTACATTCCGATTCCAACCTTATATATATATAGGAGAGATCAAGAGAAAACCACAAAGTTAGGCGAAAACCGAGAAAACCATATCATTTCAGGCAATTTTTTTTATTTACGTATACGTATCAAAAAATAATTTTTTTGATTTACGTATACGTAACCATAATTTTTTTGTTTTATGTTTACGTATACGTAACAGTATGTGTAAAAATATTTTTTGGTAAAATGTTTAATATTATATTGATACTCTTATAAATAAATAAAAATAAAATAAAACAAAAAATAAACAATATTTTATGATTGGGTAAAATTGGTTTTTTTAGTGGTTTTCACGGTTTTCGCCTAACTTGTGGTTTTCTCTGGAACCCTACCATATATATATATATATATATATATATATATATATATATTCTAACATGAAGGTATTAATTATTAAATTTATTTTCTTTCTTGATGGATAGATAGACACCAAAATGTTTTTGTGCTGTCACTTTAAACAGAGAAAAAAAGGTGGAGTGGGGATATTGACAAGTACTTGGTTTTGAGTTGTGTTTTTTGTGGCGGATGGAAAGTGACTTGTCAAAAAATGGAAAATACCACAAATGAAGGTATTGAAAAACCTTTCAAATAACATAATAATTCAAAGCCAGAAGGTTATATTTTATTGATAGAAGACACCTTTTACAGAGTTAAAATTACTAAATAAAGATAACTGTACTACTCCTAATACATGATGTACATATGTTGCTTTTTTTCAAGGTATCCAGACAGGAGATTTTTGGATCTGGAAAAGGATTCACTAGTGGTCCAGTGAGTTGGCTCTGGGGATATCATGAGTTATGGACCTTCCTTTGTGGTCCCTTAGCCTAATCGAACTAATCTGCACCATCTCGTGTTATTAGTTTCCATGTGAAGGTTTCTTGTCATTCCTCTACATTTACTACTATTTCTAGAGCCCTAAATGGTTAGGTCGAAACGAGTCAGCATTGAAGACTTGTACACTATGCTTCAAACGTTGAATGTTGTTCTAGTTTTATACGTTTTTGGTTTTGAAATATTGTCGACGTCTCAATCGGTGTCGGATGTCGATTTCATAAGATGTTCCTAATCATTGTAGTTTTAGAAATGGCATCGTTTGCGACAATTAGTGTAGAGTGTCTGACAAAAAAATTAAGGGGTCTTAACGACTTTCTGTAAGCACAAAAGACAATTTGAACACATGACCACATGCAAGGAGGGCATAACTACAGGTGCTTCATGGGTCTGTTAACTATCTGGTTGACGAGTGAAATTTTATATTAACAGGGGTATTTAATATCATATTTTTTATATCGTCTTTATATTGGATTATCTTTAATAATTTGATGAGATAACAACTTAAATGCATGACTTGGTCTTTTCCCTAGAGAATGGTTGCGGTTGCTTTACTCCAAAGAATAATGGTTTGTGATTTAGTGGTTACTAACAACATATTTTTGTCAAAATGGACAAACATGTGAATATATTTTATGCATTTTTTAGTTACATATTTATGTAACATAATTATCAATTACATATATCTATATCTATAAAATAGTTTACTTGGTTATATTTATCAAGTGTTTTAAAGATAAGTTGTTTTTAACATCTTGAAAACACATAAGTAATAAAAATGGATACCATGTGAAAACAACATAGCATTCTTATTTATTTTGACACATTATATGGTTGCAAATTTGCACTATTTTACTGAGCATTCACAGCAGTTTTTCTATCCTCATCTCTATAATTACACTAAAATTACTAACTTTTCTCTCTCGTTTTCAATTAAATAATACTTTTTTATACCTTTATCATTACATTTTCTCTCTTTCACTCACAACCACTTTAAAAAAATAGTAAAAAGTTCATACAGGTAAACAATGTTTTCACCCCGAACATACAGAAAATTTAAATTTTTTCTCTTCCCTTCACTCACAACCACTTTAAACCACCCTTCAAATATAGAGAACTCACTCACAAACATATCAGGAAGCTGCTGTGAATGCTCTATTTACGGTTTAAAAATTGAAATATAATAAGCTTTACTGATGGAAATAATAACCAGTTTGACAAAGACCTTGCATTTGTAATAAACTAGTAGGTTTTGGCCGCACGTATAATCACAATTAAGTAACTTTTATCGTATTTCACCCATGGGTTTTGGCCACGTATTGTGCGGCCCGGTCTTGAATAAAATCCATATCGACACGTGAATAAAATCCATTTCGAGGTGCACGTAGAACGGTTGCGTTGCAACAATGTATTCGGAATTTAGAAAAATATTACCTTATGGTGAAACTAATTTAAAAGTATGTTATATTCGATTCGGGCCGGTTTTGCATGAAATTTACACCGAAACGTAGATAAAAATAAACACGTCACAACGGTAAATTCGAATCTTTTAAAAACATCGTATTTTAAAAATTATAAAAGAAAAATAAAATCCATAAAAACTAATTATATACACAATAATATTAAAGTTAAAACTGAAAATTTAAATTATTTTAAATATGACCCAATCAAATGCTTACATGGGCCCAATAAAATTGCCTAAGATGAATAGTACTTTACCCACCTTTCAAATTTTATTTTTCGTAAAATGTAAATTTCTTTTAAGATTTTTACAAATAAAATATGTATTATCTAACATCGACACTTAATCTATACTATATAATAAATAAAGGTTTCTTATGTCACGTGTAGTCTTTATATTTATTCTCATTATTTTTTTCACATATTCATATATCATTTTAATAATAATATATTTAAAAAAAAATATTAATTATACTAATAAAACACATTTATTTTAAATTATCCCTTATTATGTAACTTTTATTTTTAATCAAATAATAAATTAAAGTCAGTTTACATTAAATAGTAATTAAAGTATTTTTGAAACTCAATTATATATTAATTTTTACATATTTTGAATTTTTTTTATCCTTATTATATGTAATACATTTTTACACATGTGAAATATATAAATAAAGATTTAAAAATTTTATGTATAGAAAATTTTTCACCCCGTGTGTATTACACGGGCTCTAAACTAGTATATATATAACCACTAGAAAAAGAAATTTTATTTATTAATTAATTTTATTTCTTTGTTGAGGTTATAATTTTTTTAGTTATTAGTTCTCTAATTTATGATCACATGTACTGGAAAAGGAAATTACGAGTGGAAAAAAATTTATGATAACAGAGATAGTGAATTAACTACCCTACATTTCATAATTTTGTCACTGGTTTTCAGAAAAGTACCAACTTTTTTTTAATAATAAAGGTTGCTTTATTTAAAACTAGGTTATCCTTTTATGTAACACACCATTTGTCATAAATAATCCAAAATCATTAAAAAGGATATTAAAGGAAAATCAAGAGTCGCAGATCAGTAGAAACTAGAAACCCATATAATGTAATCTATACAAAATTGAAATAGTTATTATCTTATTTTTTAGATTTATATCAACAGATTTTTTTATCTTATTTTATACAAATAAACCTGATTTTAATATGTTAAAGTTTCTAAGTTATTTAGAATACTAATACTTTTGGAATTAAATTATAATAATGTATATCAAATGGTATCAATGTTTTTAGAAAAAAAACTGTAGTAAAGTACGAGTTAATATGAAATTTTGAAATGTATATATCAATTTTGAAATTTCAGTGTAAATTTGGACACACCATTCTAATCGTGTATCATACATATTAAAAACATTGTTTATTAATCTATATATATTTATAAAAAATATACTCAAATTAAAAGGAAAAAAGTATTGTTTATTAGTCTATATATTTGTTAAATTATATAAAAAATATTTAAGATAAAAAAAGAATTTTTCAACCAACTTGAAATGAAAAGTCAAACTTACAGCATTGCCTATTTTGCCTATTTAAAATATGGGAAAACTCAAGAAAATAATTAAAAATTGACATCCTTATTTAGCCTACAGTTTTATGGACATTGTTCTTGCGAAAAGACTAAAGACGGCTAAGCTAGCCGGCTAAAATTTCCGTACCAACATTCCATTTGTTAGAGTACGAGCCAATAAGCATGTGACACGTGGCAAACTTAGCCGTCTAATGCATTTTGCCGTCAAAATAAACAGTTATATCCGTCTATTAGACGGCTTAGCCTTCGAAAATTCATTTTTTGAAAATTTTCGGAGGCTTAGCCGTCTAATAGACGGCTAAAACTGTTTATTTAGACGACTAAATGCATTAGACGGCTAAAACTGTTTATTTAGACTATAGCCGTCTATTAGACGGCTAAGCCTGCCACGTGTCGCCATATTATTGGTTCGTACTCTGACAAATGGAATTTTGGCACGGAAATTTTAGCCGGCTAGCTTAGCCGTCTTTAGCCGGCTGTCATGACTAATTTCCATGAAACAGTAAGCTAAATAAGGATATCTATTTTTGAGTATTTTCTTGATCAAATGTCTATTTTCGTATTTCTCTTAAAATATACTTGACTTCCAATTAGCTAGTTATCAAATCTTCCTTTTTATTGAAGCATTATTTCCCAATACATTTATTTAATTTAACTCCTAAAAAACATTTAACATAATATTTTTTTAGTAAAGTGTAATTTGCACCCCTGTAGTTTATGCCCGCTAACACTTTGTAACCATGTTTTAAAAGAAGTGCAATTTGCACCCCTGTGGTTTGGTTTCTCTCTCTTTACACCCCTGCCGTTATCTTTTCTAATGAAAAGACAATAATACCCACGATCTCACCCCAAATTTACCCTCTTCTTCTTTCCCTCTTGTTCTCCGAGTAACAGAGCCACGAGTAACAGAGCCATCATCGATTACTAATTTGACTATTGTAGTAAAATACAAGAACCAAAACAAAACTAATTTGACTATGTTTCAGATCTGGTGACTACTAGAACTAGGTTTATAATTAAGCTAGATTTAATTATATATTCTTATTATTCTTATTATATCTCGCGGGTTAAGTTATACCGATCCAATAATCTCCTTAAATTCCGCCCTATAATAAAACAATCTTCATCTATCGAAGAAGATGGCGGATCTCCCGATCGATATCTAGAAAACAATTCGATCGCAGATTACATGAGGTTTAAGAAAGGGGATTCCGGTGAATTGCAAACCGCCGTAGTTAGTTACCAGAAAAAGTTCCCCTCGTCTGTTCTCCAGCCCTTTCTTGAGGTTAGTTTTCGTAAATTGATTAACAATTCGGTTGAATTCAGTTGCTTTGATGCTGAGTTTGGGTTTGAATTTGCAGGTTGATTTGGTTTCGACTATCCACATTGCAGACAAAGAGTGAGTTCATCTTATACATTAAAATAGAAATAAAATTTTATCCATCTTGAATTTGTTATACATTTGATGTTTCCTGTCATTGAGACGGCGGCGTAACGGCGTTGGAGTCTTGACGGCGACGGCGGCGGACGGGAAGGGGGAGGGTGAGGGGTGTAAAGTGACAGAGAAACCAAATCACAGTGATGCATATTATGTTAGGTTTTGGGTTTCGGGTGAAATGACTTTAATACCCCTAACGGAGTTAAAAGATTAACAGTGTTTGTAACGGCAGGGGTGTAAAGAGAGAGAGAAACCAAACCACAGGGAGGCAAATTGCACTTCTTTTAAAACAGGGTTGCAAAGTGTCAGCGACCATAAACCATATGAGTGCAAGTTGCACTTTACTCTTTTTTTTTATTAATATCAAAACTATGAAAGTTAGGTACCAAATCAACTCGTGATCGATGATTGTGATCATGTTTATAGGTTCGTGATATAAGAAATTGGGTGCAAAGCTAATGCTGTTTCGTTGATGCATTTAATCTAGGATTAATAATTGTATAATTATGTTTACTGGAAAATAATTTGGTTTTAGGACAAATTGCATGGTACTGAGATCTAGCCCGGTTTCAGTGTAACTTCAACTTTTTCATTATTAAGGTATTAACAGTGTTTAGTAAGTAGAAAGAGAATTTGTTAGTTTGTTATTGTTGTTGTTATTATTATTATTATTATTATTAATATTGTTACAAGATAACCGTTTATATATATAGGGTGATTCTAAATAGACACGGAATATTGGTATCTAGACACACCGCAACCCTATACGCTTCATATAGGACAATACGAGACGTATAGGGTTTAAGTCTTCAGACACATGAAATATTGGTGAAGCTTCCTTTGGGCTATTTAAGTAAAATTCCAAACATTCCTTTCCAATTTGAACTTTCCATCCAAATATTGAAGAAATATTTGATGGTTCGATGGTTTCACGGTGTTAATTGGAATTAATTATGCGTTTTTAGTATTTGAATTGCATGGAATTGAGTTACTTTCTGTCTGTTTATTATTTAGAAGCTAATGATGAAGATTATGCAATTTGGAAGAATTTTTAAGGGACTAAACAAGAATTAAGAAAGAAGACGGAGTGGAAGCCCGACGTAGCTTACGTCGATAATGACGTAGCTATGTTGGCTACCCAATGAAGAAGGTGGCGTAATGGACATCATTTATAGAGGGCTTGCAACGTAATGGAGTTTTGGCGGCTTAATTACGCCAGTGGTGGCGTAGGCTACGCCGGCAGCTGCAGATTTTAGGGTTTGTGGCAGTTTAAGACAGCTATTTAATCCTGGAGGCTAGGGTTTCGAGGATTTTCACCCCGGGAGCTATTTTGATGAACTTGGGACGATTCCTAGTGATCAAGAAGTTTCCAAACACCATTCCAATTAAGATTTTAAGTCTTGGAGGCTAGGGTTTCGAGGATTTTCACCTCGGGTGTAAGGTAAAAGTTAGTGGTTGTTCAACCCTTTCCTACTTGTTTTTGGATATAAGTTCGGTAACCATTTGATTCATTGAACTTATGTGACGACTTGTTTTGCTTAAACAATTCAAGGTTGTTTCTTTCAATTGAGTTCCCTCAGTTATGGGTTTTATTATCATTCATCATTGGTTTTGATTGAAGTAGTAGCATTGAACTAATGATTATCTGGATACTATCTTGCTTGTGTCATTATTCGGTTTAAGGTCGTTAATTAACACAACTAGATCATTGTGTCTTATAATTATCCTGTAGAACAGGTAAACATTTTGAGTCATGTCTACGTGATTAGGTTACACATTTTGCTTCAAATACCTTAAACCGAGAAGTGATATGTTTTTAATCATCGTTCACAACTCACGTTTAAGTTCAAGTTTATATTTTTATGTAAAGTCAAAGTTTTCTCAATCGCACTCAACTCACAATTCAAAATTCAAAGTAGCTAATATAGTTAAGTAAGGTTAAATAGTCAACTACAATCAAACATCATCCGCGAACTTCTTATGGGATCAACACCCTACTTACCCTAACTATTTAAGGTACTTAGGAATACGATATACACATTCTTAATCTCTTATTTGGCCAGTACTTTGACGTCAATCAATATTGAATTCCCATGTTGCTGGAATTTAGAGGAATGTTTTTTAATTCGATATTTAACCAACCAAACATAATTTTATGGAATGTTTTTCAATTCTAACTAGTTTCACTTTCGTTGAATTTCACTAACCAAACATAACATAAGGGATCTAAGGAATCACTTGGCTAAACGTGGGAACATATAAAAACCCCTGAAGAAAGTTCTCTTCATTGTGTGTTTCCTTACTTAGGAGGAAAGGAGATAGATTTTCAAGAATCGAATAATTAAAGACGAAGTGTTACAAGAAGTTTAACATACATTTATTCCGATCATTACATGTTATCACTAACATTCATTTGGAGATATTTGAAGCAACAACAAGGTAAGAAATTCTAGAAACTAAAGAGAGTTTAGGATGTGATTAGTCAGTAAATGATTCATATCGATGTCCAAACCACGTCTAAATGATGGCATAAACATTTTCAATGGTCACAAAAGAGGTAACATTGTTTTCACAAACAACAAGAACATAGGTTTGTCACATGCATGAATCTAGACTTCATAAGAATGACATCTGTCATACTACTCACTATTCATTATCAAATCAGCGTCACATTACTCTTCACTCCGCACTCACTGCACCATAAAAATGATTTTCACTCCCAACACATGACTTCACTCTACCAATGAAATAATATTAAAAAAAATAAACAAAAACATATCAGTTTGTTTTGTACATGAGTGCACTCACGATAGTGCCTCACTAGCGTGGCTCACGGGATAGAGGCGCAATATACCATCTAGTCCAAGCGTGAGCCGTGACATGCTCGCCATTCAGTGTCACTACTGTGAACTAGTGAAGTAGTGACACCCTTCACGGGCATGAAATGGATGTGTACATAACATAGAAAGATATTAAAGAAAATTGAGGACTTTATGTAATGGCCTAGTCATGGCTCATGATATGGGCATGACACCCTATTCCATGGTCATGCATGGCTAGTTCCAAGGATGTGGTTATTTTGAAGGAGTTTCATATCGTCCGAACTATACATGTTTAACTGAATTTAGTAAAAAAAGAAAATGTACTATAATTTGCTTAAATGTTTTTATCTGATATATGTTCCCTTTTAAATGATTTTGTAATTTTAGAACATATTATATAGAAATAATAATAATTTATTGAATAGATGATAGCAACCTCGCATGTTTTATTATTTGACACTTTATCTTACTAATCATTTTCTATATTTCATTCATTACTATTTTTCTAGATAAAACAAACTATAGAAATAATAATTATTTTTATAATATATTTTAAATCACACACTTTTTAATTCTCATTAGTTAGTAAATAATTTTTATTTTATTTTTATTTTTTGTTGTTAATTACATAAGCCTGTGACCTATCAATTAACTTGATGATAAATATAAATATGATTCTTTGAGATGTTACACACGATGAACACGTGGTTATGTCACATTCCAATACAAATCGTAAATGAGAAACTCTTAAAGAAATAATGGGTTACATTACTTATCACTTTTAACTTTTTTGAGAAATATAACATTAAAAGAACTAAAATAAGGAATTAACCTAAATTACAGGGACTAAAACCAAAGTTTACTTTATATTTTAAAAGTTTTTTAGACTCTAGATAAAGAAACTTGTATCCATGTATAAAATTTGTGACACCTTTGATCTAATTAAATTATAGTTATGAAGTTTTCCCTTAAAAATATAGAAAGATTTGTGTTTGAATGAACACAATTGTTCTCACGTTTCTCACTTAAAATAATGTTAATATTGATCATATAGTTAATATTGATCGTGTGTGTATAAATATATATATATATATTCAAAAAGTAGTTTGTTTTAATCGATATATATATATAGGGAAAGATTCCACTAAGAAGTGGTTTTTCGCTAAGAAACTCTAAGAAGTGGGTCAAACGAACTCCGATTGAGCTCATTCCAGCGGCGTTGGAACCGTCTCATCGAACTCTAATCCGGACCCAAAAACCTAAACCCCCTCCACCCGCACCCCAAAAACCTAAACCCCCCTCCAACCCCACCCCAAAAAGTCTAAAACCACCACCCCCCAACCCCCAAAAACCTAAACCCCCCAACCCCACCCCCCCCAAAAACCTAAACCCACCCCCACCTCCCCAAAAAAACCTAAACCATAAAATCTAAACCCTAAAAGCTAAACCCTAAGGCTAAACCATAAAGCTAAAACCCTAAAATTCAAACGTAAAATCTAAACCTTAAAAGCTAAGATGATAGAGTTCGACGAGACGGTTCCAACGCCGCTGAAATGAGCTCAATCGGAGTTCGTTTGATATCGTTTCTAAGCGTTTTGGTCATTTCTTAGAGTTCTTAGCGAAAACATACTTCTTATTTGATCATCCCCTCTCTATATATATATATATATATATATATATATATATATATATATATTCAGTTATCATTTTATTAAAAAGTAAAGTTAGGTCTATCATCCAACACTAGAAAAAGGAGCCTCTCACTTTAAACAAAATATTGAAAGCCAAGCTTTACACTACATTTGCCGTCATTTCTTGTTTGGCATAATGCAACCTATGGACCCCTTTTACACCATTTGTCCAAAATTACAAAACAATTTAATAAATAAAAATAAAAACTCTCTCATTTGAGTAGGAGTTTTATCCCAAGTTTCATCGTGTTTTCTCATTTGTCTGATATCCTTTCTCGCCTAGAAGAAGAAGCCCAACAGGGGGGCTTGAATTCTTTTGACAGAAAAACCACCAGATGTAACACATAAAAAAAAAGAAACAACAAGAGGCTGAGGTGTTCGTTTAGCGACCTGAAGACTAAACAATGGGTGGTTGTTGTCTTGTTTTGGTTGATAAGCAGGGGTGCATATCAAGGAAGAGTTTAACGGTTTGGTGAAATTTTAATCAAAGAAGGGTTGTGTAACACCCCAACATTTAAAGAAAACGAAGCTCGGAAAATAAAGATTTCAAATAACCCAAAGTCCAAGGACTAAAAGTGAAAATTGGAAAAAAGTGGTTGTGACGGACCTCCCGGGCACAAAGGGCTTGGCTGCCAAGGAATTGGTGACAGACCGTCACCACCTCATAACGGTGTGTCACGAAGCTAGGATTCAGCCTATAAATTGAGAGTTTGAGCTCTCATTTAGACACAACATATCCAAATCACATCACACATCTGAGAATGTTTAAACAAGTATTAGTGTGACGCATTGCGAGTGCGGGTCAGATCGGGTGAAGCGTTTGAGCAAGAAATCGAACGTAGCAAAGCCCCGAGGTTATCGTAAGTACACTAACTCGTAAGTAGGAAACTCGTAGTTAGCCTAATATGATTTTAAATTATTAAGGTATGCTTTGTACGGATAACGCTTACGCAATATGTGTAATTTTATAATGCCTACATGTGTTTTGAAATAATGAAATAAACAAGTTGGGAGGCCATGGAGTTACGCAGCCCAAGGATCCATGTGAACTGGATTGGTTAAGACAAGAACCCAAGGCTTGTCCAAGGATCTGATACGAAATGAGGGAAGGTTTTCTCAAAAAGGAAAGGTGACGACTAGGTATAGGAATAGCCAACCCTTCTTTGTTATTTTCCAAGTTTAGTCCTTCTCTTTACTCCAGTTTACCGAAATCTTTATTTTCTTTAAAATTTTCGGATGTTACATTATGTATATAGGTTCCGAGCAAATTCCATTGTCCTAATAGGTTATCAAATAGAATGGAAACGTAGAATCAACACCGTTTCATTGTAAAGCATTATAAACCCCACCCATTGGTTTGTTGTTAATGTCATTAGTTTTAACCAAACAATACCTTATTATGTTATTGGTTGTAACATTTGGTACTCGAATATCGTAGAATCAACACGGTTTGGATTGGCCCACGTTGGTGACATGTCGGCAATCCATCGATAAATATCTTATTATTTGATTTTCCTATTTCTACTTTTTAAAGATTTCAGTGGGATCCATCGTTGATTCGTCTGTAATGTCGTGCAATATTTTTATGATTTAGTTTGTCTATATATGTAGGAGAGAAAGTGAGATGAAAAAATATATTTTGTAGATAACATTTTTAGAAGTCCCTAAGAGGGCATATGGTGATAAGTTGACTTGCCTCTATTCAAGAGGTTAAGTATTCAAATCCTGAAAGATACATAGATTCCGAGCAATTTCCATTGTCCTAATAGGTTATCAAATAGAATGGAAACGTAGAATTAACATGGTTTCATTGTAAAGCATTATAGACCCCGTCCATTCGTTTGTCGGTTAATGTCATCAATTTTAACCAAACAATACCTTATTGCGTTATCGGTTGTAACCTTTGGTACTCGAATATCGTAGAATCAACACGGTTTGGATTAACCCACGTAGGTGACATGTCGGTAATCCATCGGTAAATATCTTATTATTTGATTTTCCTATTTCTACTTTTTAAAGAACTCATTGGGATCCATCGTTTATTCGTGTGTAATGTCATGATATATTTTTATGAGTTAGTTCGTGTATATGTATGTAGGAAAGAAAGTGAGATGAAAAATGAGATTTTGTTGCTAACATTTTTAGAAGTCTTTAATAGAATATCTTATGATAACGTGTCTTGCCTCTGTTTAATATATTAAATTCAAGAAATTAAGTATTCAAATCCTGTAAATTACATGTATAAATGATTTATAGAAATAGATTAAAATTTACTTCTAAAAATACATAGCATTTTTACAAAAGGATTAAGAGATAGCAACATTATTTGTCATTTAAAAGACAAATATAAATATTAAGTTTCTTTACAAAAATAAATAATTCTTACATAGAAAACATTATAAACAACATAAAACATTACCACCTCAAATTGACACCTATCTTTCTTTCCAATTCTTGGATAGAACGAAACTTGTCAGATTCTTATAAATTTTGTCACCTTTTTCGATCAGAATTCGTTTCCAACTTGTCAGAATTTTCCTATTTTAGAATGTGATCGAACTCCTAACCTTCTTCCAACACCCAAAACACAAAATCCAACAACTTTTACTTTAAAACTCACCATAATTTAACCTATAATTTAGGGTTTTCTTAACCTAATTACACAAAAGTCAAACATCTGGCAAACTGAACCAGATTTGCTCAAATGCTTTAACAATTACATCATGATACTCATCTGAATTCAAGGAAAGATAACAACCAAGAAGCTCTTCTAAACCCTTTGATCCCCGGATATTATTCTCTACGATCATCTCCACCATAGACTCCATGAAATCTTTTTGTGGATCAAACGATGATTTCACAACTGCAAAGCTTTCCGGTATGTTCTTTTTGTTATTTGCAGACTTTTGAACAACTCTTTTACCCAATGCGAGTTTCGGAGAATTCGATCGGAGTTTAATGCCGGAGGTTGACTTTCTCGCCGGAGTTTGGTTGACTTTCTTGCCGGAAAGTGTGGGTTTGGCCGGTTTTGTTATGATCGGAGGGAGTTTAAGGTTGTTTTCCGGTGAAAGATTGGATTTTTTTATTTGGGTTACATCGATTATGATGTTGGAAGTGGAAGAGCTTAGTCGGCATGTGCAGGAGGTGAGTCCGGACTGCGTTGACTCGGAGGAAGGGGATTGGTTTGTGGTGGGAGAGTGGAAGAAATCTTGGAGGGTGTGAGTTGACTCAGTGAGTGAAGTGTGTTTTGGAGAAGGCTTATAGATGGTTTTTCTGTTGGGTGTTGGCTTTTTTGAAGATTTTCTTGGTGGGTCATGAAAATGGGATGATTTTGGTGAATTGTGAAATTGGGAAACTTTAGGGGTGTAGTAAAATGAGTTTCTTGGATGGGAAAAGTGGTGGTTTTGTGGTGGTGTTGTGGTGGTTGAAGTGGAATAGTATGGGCCATACGGTGGTTTCTTGTGGTGGTTAGTGGTGGTTGCGGCGGTGGCCGTCTTCGTCTTCGTCTTGCTCATGTCTCTAAGCTTGTAAAACCAAGCATTTGGTATCATGTCCGATAATCTAAACCTGTAATTCCCCATTGGAACCCCCTTTCTTCTTCACACACACAATGTGTTCTTGTTTTCTATGTATCTTTGAGGATGGGTGGGTTTGGCTTGAGATGAATGAATAAATAGGTGTAAAGAGTATGTGACCCTTATTTCTTCTTTTAATTAAGAAGAAATGTTACACTCGTAGAGTTGGCGTTATTTTAGTAATATAACCTTTACAAAATTTTTGAGTTGCAAATGGGGGGCCTTCAATGTGTATTAAAAAAATATAAGGACGATTACAATAAAGTGGCAGGTAAACGAGCAACAAGTTGCGCCGTAATCCCATTTTGAATAGTAAAACTGATCTTACTAAAAACAAAGCTTTGGGTCTTAGAGGTCTAAAAAAGTACTATGCACGACCCGCTTAACCTTTTTTAGAAATTCCACAGCCTCCGGGGTCATAAAACCAAATGTATCAAAAGCAAAAATGATAAACACGTGTTGTTTAAGAATATAAATAAATCAAGTCTTATATTATAGATTTATATTAAAAAAAACTGATAGGAATAGTGATTTCATCTTATTAGACCATAGAGTCATGACGTATAATAATTGGTCTGTATTTTTATGAAATGAAAGTTTTTTCTATATTAGTGTATACAAAGAGATATACTTAAATAACAGCTAGCGGGCCACTAGCAAAAAACCACAAATACAAACACTAAGCCAACCACATGCCGAAGCAAGAACCAAAATAAGCTGGAAACTACACAAACAAGCAATTAAACCAGAAGACCATAACACTACCCCTACCCGAGTAGGGATATTTAACTTTCCATTAAAAGACAGAAATGTGAGTTATTAGAGTTGGTTAGACATGCTTTCAACCCACCCTCATGCTGACCCGAGTTTGAACCCATGCAGCCACACCCCATTTTTGTTGTTTTCTTTTTTCTTTTTTCCTTTTCCAATTACCTTTTTTTTAGTTTGTTTTTTCCTTTTTTTCATTTAATTAGTTATAGCCGTGCTTGGACTTAAATATTTTTTTAAGATTCCGTTATATGCGTTATAATATTTAGAATCTTGACGGAATTTCCGAGGCAACGTGTGTGGAGACCCTCTAGTTTGTCTATGATTTCTAATTGAGGATATGAATGTAGAACATATGTAAATGTTTTTTTCTTAATCAAATCATTCGGTTATTTACTAAAACACAATTTGTAATGTCGGTTGCCTCTCATCGTCAGACACGTGAAGCATTCCTATTAGTTCGATCAAATTTTCTTTTTTCTTTATTTTACCAAGCAAACGTTAGTCACTAAATATTTTTATACTCCTATTAAATCCAAATATTGTATTAGAGAAGCCGGTAAAGCCTATGGCTTTTTTTACTTTCGTGGTCATCGTTTCGAACCCCGTCCCATGCAACTAGGGCTGACATATCGTGTATACATGTATACGAAAAGACACACACACGAAATATGTATACCCGAACACGACACGATAACTTATCGTGTTCTTTTTCCCAAACACGAACCTGTTTATACCTGCTTAATACGATAAGACCTTAGGGATTTAAGATTTTAGGGATTTAATTGATTAAACATTAAATTATTAAATTAGGTCTACATATAATATCATATTTTAATTTTAATTTTTTTTAACAGGTACTTAACAGGTAAACAAGTATTTTACCTATTCAGACACGAAAATTAACAGGTAGATTCATGTCTACCTGTTTAGGACATGAAACACGATAAGGCCATACCCGATACATGTTAAGATCGTGTAGGTTCGTGTCGTGTATTCGTGTACGTGTCTAAAATTGTCAGCCCTACATGCAACTTTTTTTTTAATTTTTTTTATATTAAATTGCTTTTTTTTAATTCTTATACCATAACGTTTGGGACATAATAGTGTTTTCTATAGATGTTTCAATCTTCATAACAGATCCGTCGCACGGGTACCGTGTAGAATGAGACTGACACTGATTGAACAACATCTACCGTTATATAACTGTCGTCGTACCTTCATAAATTTCTTTTACGTATTTTATCATGAATCTTTTTTTTACTTAGCCACGTTAATAGCACCGCCTTAACCATTTAAGGTCAGTCTCTCGTCGCGAAGCGGGGCAAAATTCCTAGTTAATCTATATCTATACTATATAATAAATAAAGGTTTTTACTGCCACGTGTCGCCACCATATTCATTCTTAATATTTTTTTCTCGTCTCTCTTTCTTATTTAATGCACTTATATCTTTTAATAATAATATATATTTAAAGAAAATACTAATTATATTAATTAAACATATTTATTTTAAATTATCCCTTATTATAATAAACTTTAAAATTTAAGTATGTAACTTTTATTTCAATCAAATATTAAATAAAAGTTAAATTACATTAAATATTAATTAACATATTTTCGAAATCCAGTTATATATTAATTTTTACATATTTTGAGTTTGTTTCTATCCTTATTATATGTAATATATTTTTACACCTGTAAAATATATACATAAAGATTTAAAAAAATTATATATTGATATTTTTCAGTTTTCACCCCGTGTGTAAACACGGGATCTAAACTAGTAATATTATACAGAACGTCTCTATCCTTAAGATAGGGGTAAGATTTGCCCTCGTTCTATCTTTCCAGACTTTACCAGTAGTCTTGTAATAAGTGAAATTTTTGCTATATATGTTTATTTATTTGTTTAGAGCGTCTGAAAATACCATTTGTATCATTTATATTAATTTAAAGTAGTGGTAAGTTATCCGCGCGTTGCAGCGGGGTGTTAAAAATTGTAAAGCTCAGTTTCTATTACCTGTACAATGGTATTAACCCCGCGAATAAAAAGTCACTCCAAAACTCTAAACACCAATAAAAATAAGCATGTTGAAACGGCAAATCCGGAAATTTTTAAACATTATATTTTAAAAGTTGCAAAAAGGAAAAAACAACAAAACCTTGAAGCAGGTTCGACGACGTTAAATGCATGCTTTGGTTACTTGTACATTATCATGAAAAGTCAGTTTTGAAAGAAATTTATATCCAAACATGGATAAAAATAAGCACGTCGCAGCAGTAAATTCAGAATATTCTAAACATAATATTTTAAAAGTTATAATAGACAAACAAAATATGCATAAACTGACAATTACTAATTAATTTGTATAGAAGTGTACATATTAAATAACATACATTTTGCAATGTCGGTGACTGTGATGAATAGTATCCTCTTACAAATAATCGTGTAAATGATTTTAAAGCTACAAGAGAAAAACAGTAACGAACTGAATCGAACCTATACCGACCTAACAACGTCAGTACTTGTATCGGTGTTATATGAACCGTTATCGGCATTCGTTTTAATTGTTTTAGATTGACGTAAAATATCTCGTTTCTTTTCAAATATAATGTTTTATAAAATTCTGTATATACCGTCGCGAGACGCTAACTTTTATCAACGTTTTGACATCAATTTTATCAAAATCATAATAAACAAATATCCTAAAGCTTAACGTTTTAATATACTGTTGCGGTGCGGTAGTTGTTTGATCATGTTTTATAAGTAACAATTATCCTAAAACTTAATTATTATATTTTTAACAAAATCATAATATTTAATTATTTGATTACTTTTTAAAAGTAAATTATTTAATTATTAAAAAGCTGAAATTTTGTAATGTAATAATCAAATTGGTACCATATGTGTTATCTTGTCTGGCGTAGGAAATGAAAACAAAGAAAAAAACAATGTAGAGTGATTCGAACACGGGAGCAGAAGTTTAGGAGGAAGTGCAATTACCGCCAGACCACAAAAGGCTTTTGTTTTTTATATAAAATAAAGTCTATTTATCTAGAAAGGAAGTCAAAAAAATTAACATCACACCTATGCATCATCTACTTGTATTCTATGGTTATTAACTTGTACCAAGTTACTATTAGGTTGTCTTTTAATATTTCTATTAATATTAATTAGAATATTTCAATTGTTGAAAATACTAATGAGTTTTTCTTTATAAAAGATAAAATCTTAACAAATAACATATCAAAACTACTTTTGGTTTTTAAAAATTTATGTTAGTTTCACCATTTTACATTTTTTCTATTGAAATTAGTATAAAGGGTAACGACGGTTACTCATAGGGTTAACGTGACCTTCAGCGTGTTATTTCTGCATCATGGACGGTCGTCATGATAAAAACACTACGTATACTTCATGGATGGTCGTCATGAACGTTACGTATACTCTGTGGAAGGTCATCACAGAGGATAGTACATAAAGGAATTGACGGATACAATGTGGTAACAGATTAGACCAATAATGTATGACTTGACATGAAAAGTGTGTGAATGTTTTGTCTTGCCGGCACCGAAGTTTATATGTTTGAATACTTCCTATTTTATTAAATGATATGTTTTATATAAAGCTAGAATTCTTATATTATACATTAAATAAAAACTATATGGGACGGGTCATGGTTCAAGTCATGGGTCGGTCCTTGTCACACCCCAACTGACGGCGGAATTTGTCGGGGCGGGACATGTACACTGTTCAAAAGCTCAAGGTTTACTAAAGTTGAAATATTTAGACAACCAATTTCATTTCATAGATAAAAACATCAAATCCAACAATACAAGAATGGAAATTACATAAAAAAGTTTATTAAATATAAATACTAGGTCCTCAAACTTAAGTGAAGCAACTTGATCTTAATCTCAAGCATTAGTACCTGAAACATGATGAAAATAAGGTCAACTAAAAAGTTGGTGAGCATACATAGGTTTTGACAACACAAACAAAGTTCAAAATGTTTTATACAATTCATACGATACATCGTATATAAGTCATTTATGGAGAATTTGTAGTTAAACTAAATGTACAATCAAACCTTGTGACTGAGGCATAACACGCATGTTACCCTAATGTAAAGTCGGTAACAAACACCCTAATCAGGTGGGTTTGTCAGATGCAATAGATCTATCAATGTTAACCGTTGGCTTGTACTGAGTTAATGATTGTACTAATGTCATGTATATGTAGTCTTAACTCATAGCATTTAAGTATACGTACGTTATATATAAAAGAGAATAATATGTTAATGTAAGGTTGAAAACTTTGGATCGATACACATTGAATGTAACATATTATGTTGAGCAAGTACGGGATTGAAATGGAGTGTCATTATTGTATATAATAAAATGAATAAGGAAAAGTTATGGTTTGAAAAATCATGGATGTTACAGTCCTTGGTTAGGGTCATGGGTCGGGTCATGATTCGAGTCATGGGTTGGTCCTTGGTTATGATCATGGGTCGGTTATTAATTAAGCAAAATAATTTATTCCGAAGGAATGAAAAAAAACATCCATCCCCTAAGGAATGAATCATTAAAAATGGAAGAATCATATTCGTTATGTAATGATCCATTTCATTCCTATGTGATATCAAACATGTTTTATTTCATTTCAACGTAATAACGCTTTCCATTTCACCCTCCATTCATGCATACCAAACACTACTTTATACTCTCTAAAATGCTAAGTTTGAATTGTAGCATCAAATCTATTAAACTAGTTACTAAAGCGATGTCATATGTCAAATGGATTTTTTTTCTTCATTTTCACACATATACTATATATGATTTATGATTTTTATCCGTTTAATTGTGTATTAATTTTGTTTTTCTATAATAACTTTCGTTCGTTAATTTTTTTTAAACGGAATACACGGTTGTTATTTTATTTTTTTGTCAACGTTCCGATATAAATTTTGATTAAAACGGAGTTGTATTCAAAATCGACTATTTTTTTGGTATCGTAGCTCATAGCGACTGTCGTTACCGTTATGGTACCGTGGCGACCCGAACCTATTACCGTATTACGAGCGAACATTATTTCGGGTATTGGTATTATTGTCAGTATTCGTTTTTATGGTTTTCAACTGCCCGAAGCGATAACGACCAGACTCTTGCCGCAGGGTGTTGGTGAAAAACGACCACACTCCCGCTACGAGACACAGGTGTTCGTTTATACAAGTTTATTAAGCTATTTTTTTCGTTCTATGTGAATACATCCCGCCATTAAACAAGAGGTGAGGAACCAACTATTTATATTTATTTAGAAAAAAATATATCCATAATTGATGATGATTTTATTGCCCACAAACAACTTTAGAAAAAGTATTTTAAAATTTCCATGCGGCTGAGTTATAATGATTATTGTTTTTTTTACTTCTTTTTAATTGCTTAAAGCTGTATTCACACACGAGTGTTGGACTTGTTAATTATGGAACTTTTTGAACAATTTTAGAAGAATTATTAGTGAACATTTGGTAATAGTCAATACATTTAGGTAGTGTTTGGTATACAGAAATGAAAGGTGGAATGAAATGGATGATTACGAGGGAATGAAAAAATGGTGTTTGGTTGGACGATGCAATGGAATCATCTATTCCATAAGAAATATCATTCACTCTAAATTCCTCAAATTCATTCCATCCACCCCTTGTTTTTTTTTTCATTCCATCACCTCTTTCACCCTTCATTCCCACCACACCCTCCTACCACCACCACACACTACCACTAACCACCACCCACCGCCTCCACCACACCACCGCCACCGTCGCCGCCGCCTCCACCACCCACTACCACCGCCTCCACCGCCCGCCTCCCACCACCACCACCGTCACCAACACCCACCGCCACCACCACTCACTTCCACCACTGCCACCTCCCACCACTGTCACCTCCTTCACCACCCACCACCACCACCTCCTACCACCGCCACCCCCCACCCACAATCACCGCCCACCGCCACCACCGTCACCCACCACCGCCACTCACCATAGATTTTATTCATTCGTCTTTTCTAGCCTAGCAAACAACATAAAGTGATGATTTATTCCATTCACTCATGGTAACCAAACAAGACAATGAAATTGAATGGTCCATTTCATTCCGCTGTCCATTCTATTACCCCGTTCTTTCCATTCACTAGTTCATTCCGTTACCCCATACCAAACAGACCCTTAGAGAAGGAAACTCACTCTTAACTCTCATAAATTATCTTTAAACATCTTATTGGAAGATTATCAAAAAATAATAGTATAAAATAAATATATAAAATATAAATTAAATGTTGCATTTAATAATAGAGAATATTCTATCGAATAATAACAAAGTTTCTTTAGACCATCTCTAGATGTGAATCTTGGAACTCATTATTTGTGCATGACCGTATGAAATCGCGATAAACATTTTTAAATATTTTGATGTAAAGTTTTATTTATTAATGTTTAAGTTAAATGATTAGTTTCAAAACCAGGGCGAAAGACTACCTAAATATTTGTTCAATTGTTCAAAAATAAAAAGATAGTTGCGTAGAATTTTTATTTTAAATAAAGGTTAACCGTTAGTTAACATAGGAAAAAACCTATAATAAAAATCCGGTTCAATACCCAGTTACTAAGAAATCCCGAATCAGCTTCAATGTGAGTATGTGACCCAATGTCCGAACACGTATACACCGGCCCAATTACCCATCTATGAACGATCGATGGGTTGGAAACTTGGATCATTTTAGAGTAATTTTTTTTTGTTCTAATCGAACCCTAAGAGAAAAAAAAAATCAAACTCCAAACCGAATTCAAATTACGAATCTGAATTCGGTTTTAGAATTTGCTAATCGGGTTGGACAAACTTTGAATTTGGTTTCCAAATTAAGTTTGAATTTGTAATTTCCAATGGTTCAACCATAATATATCAGATTATATTAGTTTTACTTTATAAAAATGCAAATATTATAAAGATGAAGACGAAGAAGTGTTATACCCAATCGCGTTGATCCTCAAATCGTACCCGAGACCCAAACCGCACGCAGAAAGAGCAAAAACGAGAAGATAAAGCGGTTTCGTTCAGCCCTCAAAAGTGGCCGCCCAAAGAAGAAGAAGCCTTATCGCAGATAATCGGAAAAGCCCAAACATATGGGAAAATGTGGGGCCGGCTTGTGGATTGGTTCCCGGGGTTGAGGGGATTACCGGTCGATTGATACTTCAAAGTGGCAGGAGACAGAGAGTGTCCAAATTTTACAACATATATAATAATAAAATGAATAACCTCAAAAGTGGTGAAGGTAACGTCGATATCTTGAACGCTTCACTTGAAAAATACCGAGAGGAGCAAAATCATGCTTTCAAACTTTTCGGCCCTTGGGATGTTCTTCGGCGTTTTCGAAGTGGGCAAAGCCGCAAAGGTGTCTGAGATGCTTCAACTAAGTAGCGTGTCGAAAAGAGAGTCGGGGAAGGGACCCCAATTAGTGGTTCGGATGGACGGCGATTCGTGGATCTCAACGAAGTTTACGATAAGTTACTTGAGGAACCGCATCGCCCAATCGGGAGGACCAAGTCAAAGAAGAAAGGAAAGGTGAAAGCGACAACATCCTCCGTAACGGGCCATTCACAATAATGTCACAAGACCCTCTAAAATGTTATTAAAACATAATCACAATGGAAAATTTCAGCATTGAAGCAATACAGATTAAAAAGCATAAACTTTAAATCATATGCTTCAATTTCACAGGTTTAACTACATAATACCACAATAACTTTCAGCATAAAACTACATAACAGACACTAATTTAACTTAAAGATGCAACTTGTACATAATAAGACCAGAAGAAAAGGTTCAGAAATTACCAAGATGCCACCGCCCGTCTTCTTAGGAAGCATTGTCGAGTTTGGAAAGATAAACCCGAGATTTGAATAATTTACTCCCGATTTTAAATCCCGGTATGATCATCAGCTCAACTTTATACCTTCCTTGTTGCACATCTAACAATCCATCAATACTCTCCATATAATCATCAGAGAATTCACTTCCGCGATTCACTACAAACATTTCACTTTCGGGCTGTGAAGCTGCAATACCCTGAAGAAGCCAAATCCACCTTGCCATTTTGACAAATAATTGGTAAAATGGTGTTATTGGATGCTTTCCACCCGACACAAAGTTCCTCTGATCCAAATTTCCAAAAAATGAAGCTTCTATTCTCTGATGAACGATTAATAGGTATTTCGTTCTGCAGAACTCAGCAAAACTACTGTTTGGATCTTCAATTAGAACGTCAAGAGGATCATTAAACCTCAAAATATCATCAACATTGTGGGAATTTAAAGAAAATCCATAAAACATTCTCCTTGAAATATACGCTTCGAATGCGTATTTCTTATGAGATCTAACAGAGTACACAACTGAATCTTGGATTGAATTTGCAGCTTCATCTAGATCCCATCCTGAAGCCTTCATTAAAGCGATCAATGGTTTAGCAAAATCATGAATACTCTTTGAAACCTCCTTAAAAACATTATCTACAGATGATAAATTCAATCGCTTTATCGCTTCTCTTTCTCTATGCTTAATTTCTTCCACTAACATCTTGTTTTTCCCATCTAGACCATCAAATTCCCTCTTCAGGTAACTAATTTCAACATCTTTCTTCTTCGCTTGAGCCTTTAGTCTTTCTAATGATCTCTCCTGAGCCTTAATTTCAGCTCGTAGAACAGTCAAACATGCAGAAAGCGAGTTCGATTTCTGAAACTGCTTCTCTTTAAACGAGCGCCTAACCTTACACAATTTGTCAAGATTTGAGAAAACAAGCTCATCAGCAGTTCTAATCTTGTCCGGATCATAAGGAATATGAGCTTCTTGGAGCTGAACATATGCCAACTTTAGTTCAGACATTACATCGAACAGCTTCAAGATCTCATCATGACCAAACCAACTGTTCTTACTACACACCTCAATTAGGTCAGGAAGAACCTTAGCACTATCCGAATCGGTTTTCCCAATCCCATCAACCAACTGTTCCACATCATTAGACAATTTATGGTGCTGAAATTGATTAGGATTTTCAGAGGAAAACACCCCAATCGACCTAAACTTGCAAACTTTCGCAAATTTGGAGACAATTTCTGATATGTTAGATGAAGGTTTTGTATGTTTAACTGCACCTTCCATTCCTAAACAGATGCCCAAATCTTATACTCCAATAATCTACTAGCATTCAAATTTCCTTTTCAAACAAACAGAATATTCATAAAGTGATCATCCTTTTGTCTAATGATCCACAAAATCAACAACATATGACTCACTTTCAGTCTAATCACACTTTACCGCCTCAGTTTCTGAGCCCTAAAACCCTAATTCCATGATTTAAGGCGCGAAACACGATTTAGCTCGATGAACATGAAATTAAGCTTCTAAGATGTCTGGAAACAGCATATAAAGTGCATATTAACAAAAACTTACCAGAAAAAGAGCGATGCACCAATTAAACAACCCTAATCCAACAACAATCCATGAACAGAGGTTCGGATAGGGTTTTATTGATGAAAACGGGTACGCTTGGAGATTTCAAAGGTTGGTGGTTGCTCAATGACGTGTTTCCGAGCAGATTGATGGTTGGTAAACACAAATGGTGTGAGTGAACGACGTTGGGAGGTGTGTATAGCGGTGGGAAGAAGGTGGATGAAGAGCTTTGAGCATCTGTACGGAGACAGGAGATTCTGCAGATTTTGAATTTATGTGTTTTGTTTTTATTAGACTTAATTTCTCTAGCCTCCTTCTATTTACATTTTATTTCACCTTTTCTATTTTTATTTTTCGGAAAGCTTCACCTTTTCTATTTATATAACCTTTTTACATTTTTTTTTACTAATGAACACACTTTATATTCTAAACCTAATATAGTATATATATATATATACATCCAAAATCATTATACCTATGTTTCGTAAGATTTGAACTCATAATTATTTGGTTAAAAGTATGTTGTATAGTCTCACTTAGCTTTGTTATGATTTTATGACTTATTTTTTTTAATAAAATAATAATACTATTTAAAATTAGTTACATGGGTAGTCTCTTAGGTAAGTTCCTATTATGGATTTTTTTTTTTTTTTTTTTTTAGAAATTACATATTTGGTTCTCGCTATTTGTCGTCTCGAAACACAATTGGTTCTTATTACTAGAAGGCATTAAAAAGTATGTTAAATACATGTCAAACGTAACGTTGTTCTTAATAAGTAAAGTCTAAGTCTTAACATTTTACATGTTGAATCACAATAGGTTGTTAAATTGTTTTTACTATAAGACGTTAAAATATATGTTAAATAAAATGTTGTTCTTAAGGGACTAAATATGTCTATAAATGAAGTGGCAGGGGTGAGAATGCATGAACTGTGAAAGTTCAGTTACCCACTATGAGGCACTCTCAGTGTCAGGCTTTGGATTCCCAGGCATTTCCCCTTGGCCCCATACTGACCTCACGTGCTAGGCGTCATTGAGATTTTTATAAACCGAATCGAGCTCGGCTATATTTATATTCAAAATTAGAATTATTAATATTTTTAATGCCTAAACAATATTTCAGTTTTATTCACTTTAAATATAATTTGATCTTTAGTTATTAAACTAGTGGACGAAACACGCGTGTTACAACAAAGTGTTAAAATTAATTAAATTAGGAAAAAAAATAAGAAGGGTAGTGAAAAAGTCAAACAAAAGTCAATTGTCGTACGAGTTTAACTTAAATTTGACGACTTGTACACGTGTATCACCCGTTGTTAAAATCAAACAAAAGTCGAATGTCGTCGGGTCAACTTGCATGAGAGGATTAAAGACCAACCAGTGGGTTAGAAGTGTGTTTGTTAGGCTAAAAATCTCAACGACTTGTACTATCCACATTTTCTTCACTTCTATACACCTCTATCTCAACATCATATTAGATTTCATAACTTTTTCACTACCCTTCACATTTTTTTTTCTAATTTAATTAATTTTATATAACAACTTAAATAAAAATTAAAAACATTACATAAAAACTAAAAAACATTACATTTTAAAAAATTAAAACCATTACATATGAAAATATACATTAAATAAATTATTGCATTTTAAGTCGTGAGGAAAAAATGAGAGAAGGGTTGTAGTTGGTAGTTCAAAAAATCGAATTGTGGGGAGCCGCCTTAAAAGTATTAACCGTGAGGCAGCGGAGGTATCCGAAACGGATTGGTGTTCGATTGGTTGGGATTATTCAGTTGATTGGGATAGTTCAGTTGATTGGTATAGTTCGGGTCCATATTTTTGCTAAAAATGTGATGAGAAGAGATAATTGCAATTAGGTTGTGTAAGGTTTTTATAAAAAATGATGCTTTATTTATATATGTGAAAACTAAAATAAAAAAAAAACAAACAAAAGTTACCGTTGAATGGGCACCACCCCACCCAACGGCTATCTCCAACGTATCAATTCTCCCCTCCAATCTGTGGAAATCTCCACGCAAAGCTTCCACAGTCATGGACTCCGCTCAGGGGGCATGGTGTTCCGCTCCCCAACACCGGTCACCTCAACTCCACACCCAAGACCACGCCGGTACTCTCCCATGCCTTAATGTTATAAAGAAATATACATGATTACACTAAAAAGTAGGGAAAAAAATCCACTGTCCACACCCTTATTCAAAAATTAATGTATATATAATTTCTTTCTTTTCTTAACACATATAGGTAAAACTCAAGTATGGTGACGATAGGATCCAAAGTCTCTAGGACTGCAATGCAATGATCTTTTGTACATATTTTATGAAGGATAAAATTCTAAAACCAAAACTTTTGTAGATGTAATTGATTAAACTTTGTTGAAGTAAACTTTTGTTTATAATATTGTGACAAAGTATATTATCTTTAAAGTTTAATCTCTTAAATGAAAATCTGAGAACATTTTTCGCATAGTACAAAATAAAGTTTCTAAATTGAAGGAGTAAGGAGTTGGTATCAGGATTGCAATGCAATAATCTTCATTCTAAATGTTTCAGTTTTCAGGTTTTCAATAATCTTCATTTTGAATGTTTCAATTTTCAGGTTTTCACGTCTAAGAGTGAGCAAACGGGTATAACCCTGCCCATACGGGTTTACCCGACCCGTACTAATCCCCATTTGTTGATTTTTTTAATCATGTAACTCGTACCCTACATTGCTTAAACATGTAATCACATGTCGAGTATGGTTTCTCTTACGAGTATTCAATTTTAAACCCATTTTTTATTCAATCTCACTTTAATATTAATTTATAGGAAAATATACCGACTCATATCTATACCCGTTTGTTGATTTTTATGAAACCCAAAACCTCCATTGCTTAAACGGGTAGCCACGAGTCTGGAATGATTTCTCTTACATGTATTCGATTTTAAACTTGTTTCTTACTCAACCCTATTCACATCGTATTTGAATGATTCGGATAAGATACGGTAGTACTAGGGGTGTTCAAAAAAATCCGAATCCGAAATATCCGAAAATTCGGATTCGGATATTAAATTTGAAAATTTTCGGATATTTCGGATATCCGATATTAATTTTTGCATTTTTTAAAAATTTAATTTATTATACTTAAATATATAAAGGAATGAGAGGAGAAACCCTAAATCACAATTTCATTCTCCTTCTCCCGCTGCTCAGTCTCCACGAGACCTCAGACCACGATTCCACGTCTCCACCGCTACACCACCGGCTCTGCCTCGCGGCTCTCACAGTCCACCGCTACACCAACGGATTCACCCGCTAATCACCATATGCAGTTCTGCACATCTCCATTGTAAGTAAGAAAGTTTGATTCTGACTTTTTTTTTTGAGATTTTTAGGGTTTTGGGACCTATCTATCTGCAATTGTTAGATCTGGTGTTCTAAGGTTTTGTCTGAATATGATACTTTTGGTGTCCCATGTACTTCAATAAATTGTTTTAGGTTCGAAAAGAAAAGGAATTTGAGGTGTCAATGGACAACCTTGATGCAAATGTTGCATTTAGATTCTGTTATGTTGAATTTTAGGCTTTAAGAATGCTATTATGTTGCATTTCGATTCTGTTGCTTTAATTGAATATAACTGTTTTTTTCTCTTTGCAACTTCTGGACAGTTGCAATGGATAACCTTGATGCAAATACAAACAACTCCGACTGTGAGTTAGTGTCTGAAAACGAGGTGATATCAATGGTCAAACAAAAGAACCAAAAGCGGAAAAAAGATGGAAAACCTCCCAGTGCACCCTCTGTAAGTCAACCTTGTTCAACACGTGCCAACAAAAAAAGATCTAAGTGGTGGGATCATTATGGTGAGTGTGATATCTTAGATATGGCCGAGTGTATATATTGCCATAAAAGAATAGGTTGTTCAACAAAAAGCGGGACTACCCCTTTAAAAAATCACATCAACACGTGCAAACAATACCCTTCAAATATTGATAAAGGATAAAAACTAATTGATCTTGAGTCCAAAACACGTGTTAGTGATGATGGTTCCATTGAAAAAATGACAGTTCCTAAGTTATGGGAGTTTAACCAAGAAGCAATTAGGAAAGCATTAATAAGAATGTTGATAATTGATGAATTACCTTTTTATTTTGTGGAGCGGGAGGATTTTCGTAGCTTTTGTAAGTTATTAATCCTCATTTTAATGTGCCTTCACGTTCGACTGTAACAAGAGATTGTTATGAGTATTTTATTGAGGAAATTAGTGGATATATTTAACAATTTTTCATCTAGAATATCTTTAACCACGGACACTTGGACTTCAGGACAAAATTTATCTTATATGTGTTTGACTGCACATTTTATAGATGATAATTGGTGTTTGCATAAGAGGATTATAATTTTTTGTCCAATTGTTGGTCACTTTGGGGTATTAATAAGTAGAGCGGTTGAAAAATGTTTACTTGAATGGGGCTTAAAGAATATTTTGACTGTAACAGTAGATAATGCTAGATCTAATGATATTGTTATTCAACATTTGCAAAAAGTTTTCAATCATTGGAATTGTGGAGTTTTGAAAGGAGATTTTTTACATATGAGATGCGCGGCTCATATTTTAAACTTAGTTGTTAGAGATGGTCTTAGTAGTTCGAAGAAATCAATCAAGAAAATCCGGGCCCTTGTTAAATACGTGAGGTCTTCTCCCGCTAGACTTCTAAAATTCAAATCTTGTGTTGAAGAAGAGAAAATAGAAAGTAAGAGTTTAGTGTCTATGGATGTTGAAACCCGATGGAACTCCACCTTTTTAATGTTAGAATCTGCTATTAAATTCAAAAAAGCGTTTTCTAACTTACTGTTAAGGGATTCTAAAAGTGAAAAGGAGATTAAGAGGTGTTACGTGTGTTTTGTTGTAAGTTTTTTCTATTATATCATAGGTTTGAAGGACATAATCATGAAACAACCAACAATTATCATTGATGAAACATGGGACGATCTTTAAGGTATGTTTATTACTAAAAATCTTTTAGGTAAGTCTTTCAAATAGTAGCATTCACTTAAACCATTTCCTTTGTTATTAGATAGTTTCTGCGGGTGGGTTGAAATTGAATAGCAAAGTCAGATCATTGGGGGTGTATTTAAACAACATCTTATGAAGCAAGTTTTTTTTTTTTTGATGAAATTAAGTTTAGATGACTAAATATGCAGTTGGGGTTTCTGATTTTATAAAAATAGAGGTCTTTGCAGGTTGAGATAAGTTATTGTTTTTCTTCTGATGTGTGTTTTTCGGTCGAAGAAGAGGTCGACTACCTCTTCTTTGGCTACATGTTTCAATAGATATTTAGAGTTGGAATTGTCACATGACTCCCAGGTCTTCCTTATTATTATTATATATATTTTGAATAACTGATTATTATTATTATTTTTTTGTTGTGGTGTTATACTTATAGATGTTCACCGGTGATGGAGCAAACTTGTTTGTGATGCGTTTCAGCTTGTTAAAGACTAAAGAGAAATCTCCTTGCATTAGTTTTATTTTTTATTTGATTGCATTTTACGTGTTTTGAAATTTGGATTTCGTACAACTGAAATTTGGATATTTGGCATTGTATTTTGGTTGGGATTATGTAGATTTTTTTTTTGTTAATTTGGAACTTTTAACAAGGAGGCAAATTTTCGGATATCCGTTTAAATATTCAAATCCGAATCCGAAATTTCGGATTCGGATTGTGAAATTCACTATCCAAAATTTCCAGATATCCGACTTTGAACACCCTAGGTAGTACAATACAAACCCGTGGTATTAAATTTTTTTAATTTTTTTACAAGAAAGAGCCTAAAGTTATGGACCATAGAAATCCTCAAAAGTTTCCGGCGCCAAAAGCTTCAATTCCATCCCTTAAATTTATCTCTCAACAAATTTCAAACATTCAAATCTGTTTCAAATCCAATTCCATTGATCCGCTCTGCTCCTTTTCCAATCCATTTTAACACGACTACCACTTCCGAACCGATCTCTGGTGTCGTTTAAGGCGATGCCAGAGATCGGCAATATTGCATCCGGCATACCCCCGCCGCCGGCCAACTCTCTGTTTGGAAAGTATGAACTCGGAAAACTCCTCGGTTGTGGCGCTTTCGCCAAGGTCTACCACGCCAGAGACATCGTCACCGGCCAGAGCCTCGCCGTCAAGGTGTTCAACAAACAAAAAATAACTAACAACACGAGTCTCATGTCTAACATCGAGCGCGAGATCGATATCATGCGCCGCCTCCGCCATCCAAATATCGTTAAATTGTATGAAGTTTTAGCTACGAAAACGAAGATCTATTTCGTCATGGAGCTCGTTAAAGGCGGTGAGTTGTTCGCGAAGGTTGCGAAGACTCGTCTGAGTGAATCTCAGAGCCGGAAGTACTTTCAGCAATTGATCTCGGCGATCGGATACTGTCATTCTCGCGGCGTTTACCACCGAGATCTGAAACCGGAGAATCTCCTAATCGATGAGAACGGTAATTTGAAGGTTTCAGATTTCGGTTTGAGTGCGGTTACAGGCCAGATCCGAGACGACGGTATGTTACACACACTATGCGGCACGCCAGCGTACGTTGCGCCGGAGATCCTAACAAAGAGAGGTTATAACGGATCGACGGCAGATCTGTGGTCGTGTGGCGTCATCTTGTTTGTTTTAACCGCCGGATACTTGCCGTTCAATGATCCGAATCTCATGATGTTGTATAAGAAGATCTACAGAGGCGATTATCATTTCGCGAAGTGGATGTCTGCGGATCTCCGGCGACTATTGGCTCGGCTCCTGGATACAAATCCGACGACGAGGATCACGATCAGTGAGATCACGAGTAATCCGTGGTTTAAGAAAGGAAGCAAGGGGACAAAATTTTACGACTGTGAGGATGAAGAGTTTCTGGTGAAGCCGGAACAGGATTCGAAAACGACGCCGTTAAATGCGTTTGATATCATCTCGTTTTCCTCTGGTTTAAACCTCTCACCATTCTTCGATAACACGTATTACAGTTCCGGTCAAGGGGAAAAGGTTGTGGTGGCGGGACCGCCGGAGGAAGTTATTGAGAAGATAAGGGAGACGGTGAAGGGAGACGATGTTAGGATAAAGAGGCGGAAGGATTGGGGTGTGGAGTTGGTATGGCAAAATGGTAAATTTGTGATCGGATTGGAGGTTTTCCGGTTGACGGAACGAGTGGTTGTGGTGGAAGTCCAGAGTAGAGGTGGAGGTTCAGAGTTGTACGATGAGTTTTGGAAGAACAGAATCAAGCCGGAGCTGCTCGACCGACGGTGGGAAGCTTAGGTAGATGACAACTAGAGACTCGACAATGGCGACACGTGTCGAGCGTTTTTATTTGTCAAATATAACTTCTGTAAATTTATTTAACAAAATAAACAAATTTTACCCTCAAAATTGAAAAATAAGAAAATTGGAAAACAAGCGAGTTGGCTCAGTTTCTAAACAGACCAAGCTCGAGCCGAAGTAAGTTCGCTTGTTTAACTTATATAAATTAAGCTTAAATTTTAATATTTATTAGTTATAATTTAAATCACAATCAACATTTACATCAAATTTTAATGTTTATAAATTTTACATCAAATAACGTGGTATAAGTTTTATGAATAAGATGGCTCAAACAACTAAATGTAGATGGATATTGATTGAATGAAAAGAACATTTCACTTCCTCACATTTGATAAAAAAAATAAATGAGCGGATTGTCAAGCCACGACTTGACTTGAGCTTTTTACGAGCTTGAGCTCAAATGTTAGCTCATTAAGAATAAACAAGCCGAGCAAAGCTGACACGTTTAACTTCGAACATAAACCAGAGGTGTATCTGGCTCGGCTCGTTAAAGAGCCCTAGTGGAAATAAGAGAAACACAATGTAATTTTGTCAAAAATTTAGAGATAACATACTTGGAGTACTAGTTCTTCAACTTTATGTTCATCAGTAAATAGAAACCACAGGCAATCAAACAATATATCTACTTTTATTTATACTATTTTTGGTATAAATAGATGACACATACATGCTTAATTTTTTTTAAAGCAATTACTTTTTTGGATGTGTAGGTTAAAATTGTTGTCTTAGGAAAAAAACCAAGGCAATTTCATCATCCGGTATGTTTTTTTGCCTAGTATTGATACAGTAGTAATGTAGTATTGATACATACATGAAAAAAGAAGTTATAAACTGAGTGATTTCCAACTTTCCATATAATTTGCATCTCTGTATAAAAGATCTTTAAAGCAACCATTAAAAGATTTGAGCTTCCGATTTATTACAACCTAGAGTAACCGATGACCGATATAACCATTAATCGTTTCTGGGCAGTTGAAATATGAACTAAGTGTTCGATAATCATGTTAAACACGAAGCAATTCATACCAAAGTGTAATTGCTTTATGAAACAAACCAAATTTGTGGAATTTTTAGCTCACATGTCTCCAGCTCCAACTAGATATGCAATAAAATTAAGAGTAAACTACACGGATGATCCTTGTGGTCAGGCATACTCAAAGTTTATGTTAAGGTTTGGTCATTCACACAGTAGTAACATGTTTGGTTCTTTTCACCAATCGACCCAAAGTTTATGTTAAAAGTTTTGGTAAAATAACTGTGATACACCGTTTATTAATTGAGAAGGATGGATCTCAGGATCTAGCAACTGTGGTGGTTGGATCTTTGAAGGCGATTGAGGGGCCATGTTGTTTGATCAGAGTTACCTGTTTTCGAGTGGGGGCGGCAATGATGGTGGCAACAAGTTCTGGTGGTGGTTCTCAAGCGGCATATCGAACACGAAATTCGTGTTTGTGTGTTTTGGGGGGGGGGGGATATTTGAGTTTTTTTTTAATAAAGGGGTAAAATAGTCATTCCTTAAAATTTTAACAGAACTTTTAAAATCCATTATGAAAATAACCAAACGTGTTACAGGTCGGCAAACAGTGAAGACCAAGCTCAAAACTGCAACGTGCCTTACCAACACGTACCATCCATGTAACTATCTCCAAATTTTCTAAACATTTTAAGTGATATGATCTGTGGCTTACATATCTATTTTTCGCGGAACATCAATGACATAAATGAGCAAAACTACATTATTAGTTTAAGATTTTTTTCTTTAATAAATTAAATGCATATGACACAAACAACATAAGATAATCACACAAGCTAAAAGGAAAATAACATATAAACATGTAACAAAATCAAACACCTGGAGAGTTGGAAATGCATGTACCTCAAGGCAACTGATCCTGCTGTGGTGGTAGTGGCTGTTGCTGCTCTGGTTGTACTGTTTGCTCAGGAGGTTGTACCTCAGGTTGCCATGTCCAAACTATATCTCCAAGCCCAGGTCTTAAACCATCATTTAATACCTTATGATATTCTAAAGTATCTCCATTAGATTTTTTCACCTCAACCATATGGAAAGAATGAGTGATCTCAAATATCTCAGCATCAATTGACAAAATTCCTTTTCTACCCTCCTTCGTTGCCTCTAATTTCAACAATCCTGCTTCCCTTTTACTAATCTTCATCTTCAAAAGTTTAGCAATTTCTTCCAGTTTTGAGATGATAACCGAGGCAGGTTGCCACGAAGTAAATCTTGCTTCTTTCTTTTGTCTCGGTTCTTCAAACAATGCTGTCAAGTCAAACCCTGGAGAAAGGGCAATAATGTCAAATGCATTCAAGTTTGCAGGCCTTGTTACTTCCTGTTTCTCCTCTGATGAACCTGAAGCTCTGTCAGAGTCCTTAATTTCAGTCTCGTTTCTTGATTTTCTCGCATTTGTTCCCTTTTTAAACCATGGGTTTTCTTTAATCTTGGCAATGGTGATTCTGTGAGTTGGGTTTGGATCCAACATTCTTGTGAGTAACCGTTTTGCTTCTGGTGGAACCCAGTTTGGACATTTGAATTCCGCCTTGCCTATTTTTCGATACATTTCCATCAAATTTGAATCATGGAATGGAAGATAACCAGTTAGCAATACATATAAGATCACCCCGCATGACCAGATATCAGCTTTGTCACCTTCATAGCCTTTCCTGTTAATCACTTCAGGTGCCACATAAGCAGGGGTACCACAAGTGGTGTGAAGTAGCCCGTCTTGATGCTTAGATTCGGCAAGAGCACTCAACCCAAAATCAGAAACTTTCAAATTGTCGTTTTCATCCAAGAGTAAGTTTTCAGGTTTCAGATCTCGATGATAGACCCCTCTGCTATGGCAGAAATCAACAGCACTGATTAGTTGTTGGAAATATTTACGAGCAATTTGTTCTTTCAACCTTCCTTTGGACACTTTGTCAAAAAGCTCACCCCCCTTGGCATATTCCAAGGCGAAATATATCTTGGTTTTAGTAGCCAAGACTTCATAGAGCTCTAAAATGTTAGGGTGTTTCACCAATCTCATGATAGATATCTCTCTTTTGATTTGATTAACAAGCCCGACCCGTAAAACTTTTTCTTTGTCTATTACTTTAATTGCCACGCCTTGGCCCGTTAATGTATTTCTACCATAGTACACTTTTGCAAAGGTCCCTTGGCCAAGTAATCTCCCTAACTCGTATCTTTCCATCAAAACACTCCCTTTAATATCCATATTTGCCATATATTATATATTAAAACACAAAACTACCCGTGATCTTACTAATGTAGAATGATTATTCCTAATGAAGCAGATCAACCATCTTCACACAGATCATGCACCAAAATGTAACTTTGGGTTGTGGCACAGGGATCTGATGAGCTGGACAAGATGAAGCCAGTCTCATCAAGAATGAAGATGGTGAATTGTAGAGAGGAAGAATCACAGTGGACTTCAATAGAAGGCTTATGGACCTTCACATACATCCTTCAGCATTCCCTAGCCTTCCTCTGGCAAATCAACAATATTATGCTGAAAATATGAGCACGCTTGCAGATGAAGGAACTCCCAAGAAGCTAAGAAACAAACAGAGCCACAGAGGTAAAGATGTACGACCGAGCCTGTATCAAAATTTAAAATGTAACATCTTTAGGATTCTAAATCAATATACTCCATGTCAAAACGAGACGAAGAAGATTTGAAGACATATTCAAATACAAACAAACAAACAAACATATATCCCACATGTTACGGTAGGGCCTGGGGAGGGTGAGAAGAGACAAAGAGGCTACTCCCAGAGAGACCCCAGCTCGAAATGAAAACAGATTCAAATCACACAGAAAAAAAGTTAAACATTTTGCAATCTATGTATTTCATGTACTTTGTTAAGCATTGTGCATAATCTTTATCACAAACTAATCCTCATTCCTATAAAACTTTCAACAAACCGAAATACAAACAGATAGTGTAGCAACATATTTTATATTTTTGCAATTTTCAAAGATCCATATTTTAATAACAAAAAAATAATTGTATAATATGTTCAGAAAACGTCAACACTATATTTCATCTATGCTAGTAACAAGTGTTCAATTGACTTTTGTAGATACTTAAAATAATCTAGTCTCCATAATTTAACTAATAATTCTTCCAAATATTGAACGCATCTAGTGGCAATAAAACCTAATTCAAAACAGGTTTATGTGCTTACAAATTACAATAACGAACTTCAAAGAAGAAACGCTTCCTTATTGCTCGATTACAGTTACAATCACAGTTTTTACGTCTTTAGATTTCCTATTTAAATCTACACAACGTTTAAACAACAATTGCCCATACGAGTACTCGTAAACGGACTGTAGTCCGGAGAAGATACTTCGAGAGCTTTTCATGATAGCTAAAACCTCAGATCCGATCAGAAACGATTCGATTGCAATTAACTAACAGATACTTGACGAAAGTAACAGAAATCAAATCTAACTAGAGATATTCAAACAGATGAATATAAATGGAATCAACCTGATCTGCTTGTGGTGCTGGAGCAGCTGGAGGAATAGACGAAAGATCGATTTGAATGAAATCTACAATTTGTTATATCTGAAGAAAATCGGAGTGTTTTAGTCGTGATCAAATTCAAATGGTCTCCGACGGTTGTGAATTGTAAATATCGCGAAGGAAATGTTCACCGGCGCGCGAGCTTACGGTAAGGTATGGTGAGGGTTTATACGATGACTCGTCAGGTCCCGAATATTCTTTCGGTATTTCTGAACCTCTCGTTGTAAAGTTAACAAGTTGAATGCCGTCTAATTTGCTTATAAAAGGTTCGGTTCGTCACAGTACCTCAATGATAACGGCATTTGATTACGATATAAAAAAACTCGATTTTGAATACTCAAATAAATTTATATTGGAATGTTAACAAAAAAATGGTTGTGCATTCAGTTATTTAAAAAAAGTTAACGAACGAAAGTTATTAAAAAATAAATAAATCATTAGAAAATTAAACGTGTTAAAAGCTCATATAGTATAGTAGAAGGGGTGAAAACGTTCATCACGGTACTACAACGGCAATCGATATAGGCTACGATACTAAAAAAACTCGATTTTGAATACTACCATGTTTTCAAATAAATGTATATCGGAACGTTGACTAAAAATAAAAATAAAATCAGTTGCGCACTACGTTTTTTGAAAAAAGTTAACGAACGAAAGTTATTAAAGAAAAATGAATTGTTCGAAAATTAAACGGCTTAAAACGTATATTATATATAGTACAAGAGTTGAAAACGAAAAACAAAAAAGTAAAAGCATGACGTGACCGAAATTCAATGAAAGATACACGTTAAAACATTATACAGGCTGTTAACAAACATCACGGAAAAAGACGGTATTTATGTATAACAAATGAAACCAACTTCAAGACATAAAAGGAATGAAACAATAAAACTAAATCAAATAATTTGAATCCAAATGAAGCCACAACTCACAATAGTCAAACTGAATTGTATGACCTGAGCTTACAGCAAATACACTTTTAGTTTTGTTTTAGTGTACATAGTTTGTTGTTTCCCGCTCTGATACCATACATATTTTGGTATCGAACGATTCATTTGATTCATCATCTGAGATCAGAATAAATACAACAGAAGGGACCAAAAAAGGTGAAGATACAGGAGGCTACAACCAAATAATAAGCGGTAACTATAAACCAAATAACCATGGGAGGAACTAACACCCTACTTTTTTGTTTAAAAGTATTGATTTTGACTCACTAGATTAATTTTATATTAGTTAAACTGTTTGGCCCCTCCTAATTCAGATCAAAAGCAAAATCTGCTCCACAAAAAAAAAATTAGGAGCAAAGTGCAATTTGCACCCCTGTGGTATATGTCCGCTGACACTTTGCAACCCTCTTTTAAAAGATGTGCAATTTGCACCCCTGTGGTATAGTTTCTCTTTCTTAATGAGCCCCTCCGTCAACTTTCCATCCGTTAAACCGTTAATGTGAAGGGTAATATTGTAATTTTGCCATAAATCCCAAATTTAAGATCCTCTCATTCCATAAATCCCCAATTTAAACCGCCTCCACCGTATCATCCTTCACGTCGACCACCGCTATAACCGCCACCACCGCCTCCGCCTTCACGCCGTCCACCGCCTCCACCGCTGCGTGACTGTGCTTCGTTGACGGTGATGTTACGTCCGTTGAGAGACTGGCCGTTCATTCCTTCGCTTGCGACTCTTAACGTCCGTCGACGTCTGCGATTCCATCGGTCATCTTAGCAACAGACTCGAAATCTCCGTAGAAAGTAACCAAGTTCTCACTTTCTTTCGCAACAAGGATTCAACCTTTTTATACTTGTCCCCGCCGACGACCAGGAGCAACTACCAGAGGAAGATCCGCTCCGATCTGTCTCACGTACACCTGAAAATCACCTCATCTTCTGTGTATTTGAACGCATTTATGCATTTCCGTTTCAAATCTTCTTTGATCGTATGAGTGAATTCTAATAAACCAATTCTTTCGTTTTGTACAATGCGAATTCAATGCTTGTTGTAGTGTTAGGTTGATTCTGCAATAAATTTGGATTATCCTTGAAATCCGTGTGAGATCTTAACCTAGGGTTTATAAATAAAGTCCGAATAGTTGGGGCTTCTTCGGTTGTGCATGAAGATTTGGTGCTGTTTATGCTTCGGCGGCGAAGAAGAAGAAGAAGAAGAATACAAGAATAGAGAGACGATGAGGGAAAGAGAGGCAATTTTGGGGAATATTGATTGTGATCAGGGGAAGTCGAAAGAAATACGAAATGATGAGGGGATAAGATCTGAGAACATGAGGGATGAGGATAAAGGAATAAAGTTCCCATTGCAGCTAGGGGAGGGCAGTTCTAAAACTACAGCAGAGGTCAATTTGAATATTAAGGGCAAAAAGGACTTTTAACACCTATTTGGACAGTTTAACGGATGAAAAGTTGACGGAGGGGCTCATTAAGAAAGAGAAACTATACCACAGGGGTGTAAATTGTACTTCTTTCAAAAGAGGGTTGCAAATTGTCAACAGGCATATACCACAGGGGTGCAAATTGCACTTTACTCAAAAATTAGTTTTTTATATACTTTTTTGCTCAGAAGTATTAATTTCGGCCTCACTAGGTTTATTTCATATTAGTTTCCAGGTCAAAATCACAAATCTATTCCACAAATTCACTAAAAAAATATTTTTTTATGTGTAGTATTTTCGACCTCCCAATTTAGGGGGTGTTTGGGATTACTTTTCAAACCTACTTATTGACTTATTATCTTCTTTAAGAAATCAATAAGTCAAAATAAAAAATTAATTGTTCAACTTCCGCCACTGAATAACAGATGATATGCAATTAGGGGTAAATAAAACAATGAGTAAATTACAGATATCGTCCTTTATGTTTATACTCTTTTCAGATCTTGTCCTTTAGCAAAAAAATTATCAGGTATCATCCTTTACGTTTAAATTTGTTGCAGTTTACGTCCTTTGGTCTAACGAACGTTAATTTTGTCAGTTAACTCAAGTCATGTGCCTTGCACATGTGGGTGTTTTAGTCTTTTACTCACATTTTTTTTCAGAAATTAAAAAAATATATACAAAGATAACCTCTCACACTCTCTTTCAATTCTCTTCTATCTCTCTCAACTCCCTCTATCTCTACTTTTTCTCCACCACCACCCTAAACCCCGGCAACCACGAGCACCACCACCATCCACAATAAGTGTTTTTACCAATTCACGATATTCGTATTTGCGATGGAGGATTCATATAGGAGATTGATAGGACACAACTCACCGGATCAATGTTGTCGGAATCCATTCACCACCGTTTGCCGATGCTCAGGCGAGCGGGAAGGAACACAGATTCGTCTTTAATTTGCCCTAAATGAGCAAAACCCTAACCATAACCCTAACCCTAGCCATAGACATAGCCCTGCGATGCTCAGGCGAGCGAGAAGGATACCTCCCGCACTTCACTTCTCGTGAACCTAGATCCGGAGTCCTGCAAATCACCGCCGTTGGTAATGCCAATCACCTCCTGCCTCTTGTCTTCCCCTCGCCAAATCGTAGAGGATAGCTCCAACCTCTTTGCTTCTCATGAACCTAGATCTGGATACCTGCAAATCACCGGCAAATCACTTCCTGCCTCTTCACTTCCCCTGTAAATCATTGGCGCCGAAAATGCTACCATCACCGCCGCCACAAATGTTAACACCAAATCAGATACAACTCCCGATTCAACACACCTCGACTTCCCCTTCCAACTGATCAAATCAGAGAAAATTGCCTACACAGTCTCCATCGAAGTTCTCACTCAACGACACACCTACACCCAACCACCACCACCTCCGTTGCCGTCGTAATCCCGTTGTCGACTCTCTCTCACACTCACCCTAATTTCCGCTTCTTTGTGTTTGAAGAACAAAATGACGTGATGCGGTGGTCGACTGGTGGTGGGTTGTTGGCCGGTGGTGGTGGGCACAGAAGTTAGAGAGAGAGAGAGAGAGTTGAGAGAGATGAAAGAGAGATGGTAATTTATCTTTTTATATATATTTGTACATATATATTTTGGGTAAAATGACCAAAACACCCTTATGTGCGTTGCACATGATAGAACTTAACCCCAAAATTTAACGACCGTTAGGCTAAAGGACGTAAACCGCAACAAATTTAAACGTAAAGGATGATCTATGACATTTGTTTGGATAAAAGGACATAAGCTGAAAAATGGTATAAACATAAATGACGATTTCTGTAATTTACTCTAAAACAATAAAATCCTTTATTTTATAACATGTGAGATTCCAGATTTTTGTAATAGATCATATTTCAAGTTGCATTGTAGCTTCGATTTTCTTGGTGACGGGTCACATTGCAACACACATTTTGTTACAGCTGATTTGAAGGTCAGACTTTAAATGTTACAGCAACCTATCGTCTCCTTCATTTTCTCAACCTTAGACACCAAACTGTTAACCCTAAAACAACTCCAACAAATCCATGGCCAAATCCTCGCAAACGGTAACCTCGTTTTCCCTCCTCTCATCAACACCTTCCTACATTCCTGTCACCGTTCTCGTAACCCTAATTACGCCTCACACTTCTTATACAACTTGCCGCCATCGTTTTCCAAACCTTCATTTTGGGATTCCATGATGAAAGCATCTTTACAATCTAATAACCTATTAAATTTCTTCACTTGTTACAATGCTATGATGTGTTGCCGTGATCCTAATGCAAACAGTCCCAGTGCTGGTATGTTCGCTTCGTTTTTTCAATATGGCGCGAAATTTGGTGATCCACAATTTGGGAAGTTGTTTCATGGTGTTGTAGTTAAGTTAGGTTTTGATTCTGATGTGGTTTTGCAAACTGGGTTGCTTGATTTCTATGCAAAGATTGGGAATTTGAGTTGTGCACAGAAGGTGTTCGATGAAATGTCTCAGAGAGATGTGGTTGCTTGTAATGTCATGATTTCGGTGCTTGGGAAGCATGGGTTTGTTGAGGATGCTAGGGTTTTGTTTGATAGCATGTTGGATAAGGATTCATATACTTGGAATTCAATGGTATCTTGCTATTTAAAGGTAGGTGATATCAGTTCTGCACGGCTCATCTTTGATCGAAATCCGGTAAAAAATGAGATCTCTTGGAATGTGCTGATTGATGGGTATGGTAAATTAGGTTATTTTAGTAATCCTGATAATTTGGGAGATGTTGTAGCTCTTTATAATCAAATGTTGTGTAGTGATTTGAGTCCTAATCAAAGTGTTCTTTCTCTGATTATTCAATGTTGTGCTAGTTTTTGTGTCATACAACTAGGGAAAGCACTTCATTGTCAGATATTCAAGTGGAATTTCAAACATGATGTGGTTTTGCAAACAGGGTTGTTGGACTTTTATGCAAAGGTAGATGATTTAAGTTCTGCCAAGAGGGTGTTTGATGAAATGCCTTACAGAGATGTTGTAGCCAATAATGCGATGATTTCAGCACTTAGTAAACATGGGTTTGTAAAAGACGCGCAGAATCTGTTCAACAGTATGCAGGAAAAGAATTCGGTTACTTTTAATTCCATGATCACTTGCTATTCCAAGATAGGTGACATTCACTCAGCATGGTTAATCTTTGATTCAAGTCCGTTCAAAGATGTGGTATCTTGGAATGCAATGATAGATGGTTACTGTAAAGCTGGTGACCTTAATCATGCTGAAGAATTGTTCAATCAAATTGGTTATGTAAAAAATTCTGTCACGTGGAACACTATGATTACGGGATTTGTTCAGTGCAAAGAGTTCCAACGAGCATTGCAGTTATTTGAACACATGCAAGCAGAGAGGGTCAAACCGACTGAGGTAACCATGGTTAGTTTATTATCTGCATGTGCTCATCTTGGAACCTTAGAAATGGGTGAATGGATTCATAACTACATCAAAAAGAATAAACTTAAAATCGACGTTGTTTTAGGGAACGCGCTTATTGACATGTATTGCAAATGTGGAAGTATATCACACGCGCTAGACGTTTTCCACAAACTTAAAGTGAAAAACATTTACTGTTGGAATTCCATCATCGTAGGATTAGCAATGCATGGTTATGGTAAAGAAGCAATGGGTTATTTTTGTAAAATGACTCAAGAAGGTGTAAATCCAGACGGGGTTACTTTTATTGGTCTTTTATGCGCGTGTAGCCACTCGGGGTTGATCTCTGAAGGTAAAATGTACTTTTCTCAAATGCAAACGGTGTATGGTGTTGAACCAGGGATTGAACACTACGGATGTATGGTTGACCTTTTGGGTCGGTCTGGTCAACTTAAAGAAGCACTAGAACTCATAACTAGCATGCCGTTAAAGCCAAATGCAGTAGTGTGGGGAAGTTTGCTTCGATCGTGTCATATACATAAAGATACCAAACTTGGAGAGCAAGTTACTCAACGGTTACTGGAACTGGACCCAAGTGATGGTGGAAATTATGTGTTTTTATCAAACTTATACGCATCATTGAATCGATGGAAGGATGTAGACAGATGTCGGAAGTTAATGACAGAAAGTGGGGTCCACAAGGTACCCGGCTGCAGTTCAATTGAGGTGGACAATGTAATACATGAATTTGTGGCAGGAGATGGTTCACATCCTCAGTTTTCACAAATAAACGCGTATTTGGTTGAAATTGGGAAGAAACTAAAAGATGAAGGTTATGAGGCGGATACGGGCTCTGTGTTTCACGACATAGATGACGAGGAAAAAGAAGGGTCGGTTAGTTATCATAGTGAGAGAATCGCGGTTGCTTTTGGTCTCATGAGTACCCCTTTTGGGAAAGTAATCCGAGTGGTTAAGAATTTAAGAACGTGTAACGACTGCCATACTGTTATGAAGCTTATATCGAAGGTGTATAAGAGGGAGATCGTTATGAGGGATCGTAATCGGTTTCATCATTTTAGCAATGGGGTTTGTTCATGTAAGGATTATTGGTGATTGGTGTATTTGTAACATTTTAGTAACCTTGAGAATTTTAGGTATTCTGTTTATATGTTTGGCTTCAAGCTCATATTACATTTTTAATACAATATCAACTTGGGTGTTCATACAAATAAAACCGATTTGGTCCAGACTGGTCCCAGTGGGCCTGGGCTAATGTGGGCTACCGACAACAAGGCTTAGGCTTTGGGCTTGTTTGCGGCCGGAAACAAGTAGGAAAGAAGTGGACGCAGGCCAATCGGGGGCTGAACCACTATAAATCTCTCGTGTCTTTTACTTTCTGTTTATCGATTGTGTGCGTGTGTGTGATTCCACTGAGTTACCGACTCTGATTCCTAACATAGATTTCAGGTATGAAATCCTTAAATATTATGTTTTGCCTTTTGTTCTTTTGGTGGAATTTTCTTTTTATTTAATTCTGCATTTTAGTTACCTTTGTTTTCAACTGGGTCATGGTCATGTTCCAACCTGTCAGAAGTAGTTACGGGTGTAATTCTCTTTATGTAATCGATCACAATAGAAATAGAGCATGACGGGAGAGTTTTATGTTTTGAAAAGGATATTTGTTAATTTATCTCTTACGAGTCAAATTGATTTGTCTTTATTTTCTCAATTTTGGCACATTGAGTGGTGTTATTAGACACGATTTCTTAGCCGAAGTGGTGTATCTGTATCTTCGGTTTCGACATCGCAGCCCTACCGTTAATGTGTTCCAAAACGAGCCGTAGATCTATCCCGTTTTTATTTGAATCAAGTGTTGTCAGCCCCATCTTACAACATTATACCAAATCTCCTCCGGCTTACATTCATGATATAGTGAAATTTTATCAATCATTTACGCTTCGATAGCAGCAAAAACATCTAATTGTAATGGTTTATTCATAATGTTTTTTTTTATATAAATGAACATTTACTACTGAGAATTTCAGCTAACACAGATAAAAAAAACATACTTTTGATGCATTAATTCTATATAAAAAAGAGAATGGCGAAAATCAAATTAAAGAAATGAAGCAATCCTAAATGTATTCTTTTATCTGAACAAGTTTTTGGCGACATAATAATATGTGGTCTTTTATCATCATACCTTCTCTCTAGCAGAACCCGAAAAATAGTAAATTGCAGAAGCATAAGCAACCATGAAGACATAATTTGCCTCGAGTTTATTTGTCGAATTCCCATAGAACACCATTTCCATCCTCTGCAATGAGTAAAGATATATATATATATATATATATATATATATATAGGTATATATAGGTATATATATGTGTATATATATATATGTATTAATATTCAAAATTATAACATAAGAACTGTTATAATTTATAAACAAGTCGCTCGTTTTTTCATCACGAAAACATAAAATGTAGTGTCCAAATGGGCATGGCAGCCGATATTCAGCTGTTTCAACAAATGGGGGCACGGATTCTATTATAAAGTCAACTAATCGCTTGCACGAAAGCATAATCTACTGGAAACTCTAATGCTCTATGTTTACATTTCTATGACCGTCTTGGTTTTCTTTCTTTTTTGAAAAATAAAAGATGCAAGAAACTAATGTGTGGCATACTGGCATGCTCCTTGCCTCAAAATATATGATTTGTACACATACTGTACGATTAGTCGATTAGAGAAATCTTTTTGTTGTTTTAATACATGAATCATCATAGGTCATTCTTAATATGTTGTTCATCAGAACATCAATCCGTTTCTTCATCAAATATACACAAAGACCGACTTCTAATTCATAAACAAACTTGAGATTTGATGCGAAAATCCTGATAAACATATTTAGAACGACACTTGGTTCATCAGCAAAACATAAATGATTATAAGAAATTCCATGAATATAGTGTAGAATTGTGGAGGATTACTTGACTTTCTGTTGAATGTTTCAGAAAGATGTGTATGTTGCTTAAAAAAGTTCAAAAGGATAGAAGCTCAACTTTCTTCTGGACAAATTCAAAGCCAAAAAGGCTCAATTTCTTAAAAAAATTATTTTTGTTTTTATTTCTTTAATTTGAATGCACATTTATCGATATAAATCGACAGTTGTAATTGGCCCGTAAGACTATTTCACAGAATTAGAAGTAAGTACCTTGTACTTTCTTGTTAATCCAGATTTCAGTCAGCATCCCGGCTCCAATTCCAACAACAATGCACGAACCATAAATTGCAATGTTAGCAAGCATGGATCTACGAGGAAGAAAATAGTAGTCCGGAATGTGCCTCATCTTCTTTGGAACCCGCTTTTTAACAACAGGTCCAGCATCAGGCTCGACTTTCGCCGAGTCACCAATTGATTTCCAGTCCAGGGAGTCCTTGGGCCCTTCAGTCCCCATAGCAGGTTAATTGGCTGGATCATATTTTCAACCATGTATGTATAGTCAGCAACACATTGAAGAAAAAGGGACCAATAATAAGAACACAATAACATAATCACTTGAACAAACAACTCAAGATACATTTTGATGATTCTAGATCATCACAACTATATAATTCTGCTAATAGATCATCATGGGCACACCAATTTAGCATCTTTTGTAAAGGAAGAATTTGCACTTTTGCAGAATGACACTAGGATTCTTTAATTCTTTCAAATTTTGATATACAAGATCAAGAAACTCGCAACTCATCTCATAGTAGTCAATGGCGCAAGTAGCCCAGCACAGCCATACCGCCAAAATCAGCCAAAATCAGCCTAAACCACACTAAAACATATCTAAAACCCCTAAAATGACATGTTTATATTGTGCGCCTCACCCTTTGCGCCTTGAACCTTTGACTACTATGACTCATTTACACCACGCATCATCTTTAACGACCCACACACAAGCGCAAAATATCAAACACTTGGTGGGCATTCCATTTTGGGGAAGTATTTACTAAATGTAAATCATGATTTTTCACCTTTTGTTTCAAATTTCAACAAAGAAAACTGAAGCAAACAGTAAATCATTCCAACTAGCAATAATTAATACCAACTCAAACACTCCCACCATACATGATCTTCAACTACCAACTCACTGGCGCAAAACATCAAACACTTGGTGGGCACTCCATTTTGGGGCCATATTTACAAAATGTTAATCATGTTTTTTCACCTTTGTTTCTAGTTTCAAAAAAGAAAATTGAAGCAGACGGTAAATCATTCCAACTAGCAACAATTGAGACAAACTCAAACACTACGATAGAGATTGACACTCAGTGTTAATGAACCCTAAAATAGTTAATGATTGACGCATCTAAAGCTACAGAATTCAGAAGTCGATTGTTGATATAATCAACTCTCATTCAAAGTAATCGAATACAAACTGAACATACGAGTTAAGAATATCACCGCCGCCGTCAAGGAGGAGAAGTAGTCGCCGGAGTAAGCGCCGATCGAGGAAGTAAACAGATTGAGAGATTGATTGTCACAGTTTGCGACTTTTAATAAATTTGCATCCCGATCCCTCATCTTTGAAGACTTGGCATCTTTAACCTTCAGCTTAATGAAATTGCAACCTGTTTCCTCATGTTTGGTAATCCGGGTTCCATACCCAATTATAGAGCCGTGTTTTACACACAGTCTCATACTCGTCTTGTACCTGTTATTGTTTAACAATTAGGCGTCTACTGGTTTCCCTTTGGGACAAGTATGCATGCTTATGATATTATTGTTAGTTGCATATTTAGATACGTTTTATCACAAAATAGTTACTAAACTACAGTATCAACAAGATAACAGGGCAGAAAGACAGGAAAAAGCTAAGACATAGTTAAGGCTAAGGTCAGGCTAAGGCTAATTGGCAGTACCTATGTACGCCCCTAAAGTAGTATATACTCCAAGTCAAACGTAAGGTACGACTAAGACTAAGACAAAGGGCTACAGATAAGTTGAAGATAGATCTAGCAAAACCTAAAAGGCCAAAACCTTAATCCGACGTCTCTAAGAACTCTCATCCCTGTGATGTCCTCAAATGTAATATCCGAGACTTTCCGACCTATCTAAAACCCTTGCACGTGTCCTAAGACTTTAAAAAACTCAATTCCGTATTTTCCTAAAACAATAAATATTAATTTTAAATAAATATATGATTTAGGAAAAATAATGTATACTTAAAACATATACGTATGTATATATGTGAGGATTACTTTTAAAAATATATATATATATATATATAAATATATAAATATGTATATAAAATTCTCAAAAACTTACAAATTGTAATCATTTAAACTTGTTATATTAACTTATAATAAATTTTATAAAGCATTTTATAAAATTTATATAAAATTTATAAAATCATTTGAGAAAACTTATTAAAATTTTAAACATATATATATTTGATTTTATAAAAGTCCCGGGGACCAAAACTGTCAAATGCTGAAACTTGTTTTAAAACTAGAACTATACTTTAACCTAAAACGTTAAACTCTAGAAACATCAGGGACCTGTTCTGCCACAAGCTTAAACTTCCAGAATTCAAAAACCGGTCCTAGGTTTGATCCCAGCTAACCCCGTTTCCCACCCGCGATTATTCAAAAACACGAATCCCGTCCGGATTCGATGAACCTCGGGTTCATCTCGCGCATGCGACCCGTCCCCTAGGTGCATTAACTTCCAATTTCGATCGAGGCCGCTCATAGAGTCGGAATTAACTCCGACCGGCTCAACCACCCATCCACAACCCGTTCGATCATTAAATGCTCAAATTAGCTATAAATAGCGACTGCAAAACCTCACCAAAACCACACCAAAACTACCTGCACTCTCAATTTACCGAACTAGAACCTGCAAGTATCGATTCAAACCCGTGACCGCCGAAGCCAAAGTCAAACTCGAAATCGATCAATCCGACACCATTTCAGGTAATTCGAAAAGCCAAACCTTCATTTTCATGTGAGGATCAAAAGCCCTATGTTTAAACGCATAAACAGAGGGTGATTCGATTCGTATTTGGGAGATTTCGATTCTAGGGTTCATACGATTTAGAGGATGCCTTGGGTTTGTGTTTAAGAATTTTCTTTTCCACGTTTTAAACTAATGAACCAGTAGTCGGGATGGTCAGTGTGCTTGGGTGTGGGTGCGACCCGGACAAGAACTCGAGTTCGAGTCCGGGTAAACCGATTTTGCCCATTTTATTTGTTTTAGCCTTTTAAAAACAGTTTTTAAACTTTTATAATTTTTATAAATTATGTTATACACTTATAAACTTAAATCAAATTTTTATTTACACTTTTACATTCAGGAACATTTTTAATTAAATAAAACTTAGTTAAACCTATAATTAATTAAATCTTTGATTTTGGTTTTAAATCCATAAAAACTAAAAATACTTTTAAAACCTCTATAAAACTCATAATTTCACAGAAGTATTTATTTAAAAACAATAAACTTACTTTTATATTTGTACTCTAAATTAAAAAAGGATTCTTTTATCCAAATCATTAATTTAAATTATAAACTTTTAAACTCAGAAAAGTTTATAAAATTTATTTATAAATTTATACACTTTATAAAATGTATATAAACATAAATCTATTTGTTTATATAAAACATTAGAAATAACTATACTTTATTTGCTTCCTAAATAATTATAAACTTATGAAACTAAATGAAAACTTTAAATATTATGAACTTGTAAACTTTAATACCTTAAGAAACTTTATTTAAAATATGTATAAATTCATATACAATTTGAATACTTATAAACTTATTATTTTAAACGCAAACTTTATTTAAAGCCTTATAAACTTATGGTTTTCCTTTTAGACTTTAAAAATAGTTATAAACCTATAACTAAGATGTAACCATTATAGGAAATTCTATTTAATATCTTATAAACTTATAAGTATTATTATTTACTTAAACTTACTTATATTACAAGTAATTTGTATTATAAATACTTAGAAAACTTTAATAGATTATTACCTATGTGGTGTAATTGTAAGGCTTTTATTCCAAACAAATAAATTTGTTACACTTTGATGTCTTTCATTCAAAATCTCTATTTAAACTTGATTAAAACTTTATAAACTTAATCATTCTCATCTCTCATTTGGAACCCTAGTCAAAATCTCAAAATCCTAGATCTTTTGCCTTAGACTTGTAGAAGCAAACTTAAATCTTTAGACTTGTATTATTAGGCTTATTGTGAGGGTATTCTTCCTCAAAATCTTGCAAATACTTATCAGTGTCGGATACTCTTCATCAATCCAAGTGAGTATACTTAGCCCCTTTTTCATTTACATTCTTTTGGGGTGAAACATGTTCAAACTTCAAACTTATACAATTCTTGTACAACTATGACTAGATGCTTACTCTAATGTTATACTTGAGACTTGCATGCTTGAATTAAACTTAAAACTAGCATATTCATTAACTTTGATCAAGCCTATAGTAACAATGATAGATCTATTGCATTTGACCAATCCACTTTGATTGATTGACCCTTCGGGGGGAGCCCTTGGTGATTGTTACTGAATTAAACTTTTAAACTTGAGACTTATAAGGGTAACCTGCGAGTTATGTCTAAACTTGGTTGGAGGGTTGATATGCACAATGTTTAAGATACTTGTTTCTCATACTTACATTATAGAATGCATAAATCATAGTGAATTGTAATTCTTTCCAAACACTTGTTAAACTGTGTCAAAACCTTTGTATCTCACCAACTATTTTGTAGTTGACAGATTCTTTCACATGTTTCAGGTTTTACATCATGAGACTTGTTTGTGATCACATAGGACGCTTTGGACCTAGACTACTTATTAAATAAACGTTGTATACTTGTTATTTCCTTTGTATTGAACCTTTGAATCTATTTATTAATGAAATATTGAAACTTTAATAGTCAACCTTGTGCTATTGAACAACCGTTTCCGTCCCGACGTATAATCCGCCGTCGGTTAGGGTGTGACATCAAAGAGGTGCAAGTATATCAAAATCTTGTATAATCCGCTCATCTCAAGTTAATTTCGGTCAGCCTATGCCCCTCCCAGGGGAGGATACATGCATGCTCGAGAGGGGGGGAAGGCACCCCCTGAGCCCAAGCCTATTAGTGTTAAAAAATACTTTTAAACTTGAAAAGACAAATTAGGCACCTCATTCTTGTTCCAGCAGGCTCTAGTGCCCTACGGTTTTCTTTCCCACTTCTAACCAAAAATATCAAAACCTTAAATCCTTTTAACAAGTCAACAACTCGGTATGTGAAGTTAAAACCTTTATTATTTTGCCTTGGTTTCCTATATTATCACTTAAGCCGTGTTTAAGAGTTTATTTATTGCCATGATTTAATGTAATTTTTTGACCCGACATGTTCTAATTTGACTAGTTCTAACCTAACCTATTTTTTGCCCCCGCTGACAAAAATTTCTAGATCCGCCACTGCCCCTCCTCCCCTCCATTGTGAGGGTTTCCACAGTTCTTACCGGCGCTATCATCTCTCTTCTCTTCACATGTCCAAACCATCGCAATTTACCCTTCCTTATCCTATCTGAGATACATGTGACCCCTGTTAGACTCAGCAATGTCATTCATGGAGTAGGTTTTAGAGAAACCATCACTCCACTCCACAATTACCCTATCTGCAATATATTCCCATGAAGTAATGGGAAGATTTTCTTCATCCTCCTCATCGTCTTCTGAATCTCGTGAGAACCTCCTTCTTCAGAAGTTTCATAAGTATGTCGGTTGACTTGGAGTCACTTCCATGTGGCACCTTCATCTCATACATCTTTTTAGTTCGTAAGCGTTATTTTTTATTTAAGTTTTTGTTTATTTTCAATTCAATTGATTTAGCCGCCATGTCCGACGAAATCAATTTTAGTTCCAACACTTGGGTCTATTTCTTTGAATGATTTGTTGTGTGATTCTTGATTTCAAACCCGGATCTAATCCGGAAATATATATTAAATATTTAATAAACCTGATCAATTTGTTAAATTTCTACTAAAGTTCTTCAAATTTAAAGCCGTATTTAGATTTTAATTCTTGATTCAAGGAACAAATAATATTTTATGTTTGTCTATTATTCTAAAATTATTATAGAATCATTCAATCTATTTGAACATTTCGAACAGCGTGTGTGTTTAATTCTAATCGATACTTCTGTCACTGTAACCCGCCATTAAGATCCGAACGACGTGAACTTAGAGTAGTGTGTTGGCTGGTTCTAATCAACAAGTGCACTTGGTTACACTTTTAGACACAGTGGACATCCGAACGGCGCGATGTCTAGTATTGATACAAACCGTTTGAAATAAAGGGCCATTACACCGTGATTATTAATGACCATAAAACCGAGTCAAATCAATTAAATTACATTTGTTTTGGAATTGTTTTTAAACGTCTGAACTTAATCTACAATTTAATTAACATTTTAGTATCAACTTTTCATAATCAAAACCCCTCCCAATCATTTCATTTTAGTAACTGAATCTACATTTAAACGTTTTTTGGATATAACTAAGTTAATATGTATCCATGATGACACAAACGTTACTTCTATTCATACTATTGTTAGTGTGTTGTAAGGCCCCATTCCCGGGTGACCTCATTTGTTGGATTTACTCATAAACATAGTCGTAATTACTGAACTTAAATTTAAAACATTCAGAAGTAGCGGAAGCAAACATCATTCAAATTACATGTCATAACAGCGGAAGTCTTAAATATTGAAACATAACATTGTCTTAACATAAATAAAAGTGGGATGTCAGTCTCGTGCCGGGTAACCTTCACGCCTTCGCACGACCCTTCCTTTCTGTACCTGAAATGTATACTAAAAGTCAGCTAACGCTGGTGAGTTCTAGTTTAAAACTATTAAGTATGATCATTCTTTTCTTTATAAGTATACATAATTATATACATTCATAACTTTTGCTTTTCTTTCATCTTTCTTTTATGATTACATATATATAAATACGTATTCATAAACTTTTGCTTTTCTTTCATCTTTCTTTTGTGATTACATATATATATATATATATATATATACATTCACCTTTTCTTTTCTTAACTTTCATGGGTCATACACTTAAGGGTGATCAACCCGTCATTTGTTTGCGAATGTCGCAAAGACAAGCGCCACGGTCCATCGTCATGGCCCGCCATTCTTACAACCGTCCGGCAACTTGTGTTCGTCCGTAATTTTATTCTTACAACCGTCCGGCAACTTGTGTCCGTCCGTCATGACTTACAACCGTCCTACCGCGTAGGCCGTAATTCGCCCGTCTACCCGAAGGTATCCGTTTCCCATACGACTATTATTCATACAACCGTTCTACTTATCATAATATGCCAATTGCTTCGACCGTCCGTTAATAGCTTTAGTACGTCCTAGCTGATGAAGGAACGCACTTGTGGCTTTTGTACGTCCTAGCTGATGAAGGAACGCACTTGTGGCATTCATACGTCCTAGCTGATGAAGGAGCGCACTTGTCCCGGTTATAAAATAGTCACGTGGTCGTCCGTCTACCGAAGTAGCCGTTATCATTGAAGCGTCCATAACATTATTTCATTCTTTGCAAGCAATATATACATGGATATAAAGCAGGATTTCATTCTTACACATTGTGTTATGCTTTCATTCATTCTCTATAATCATACGTTTCATTCTTTGTTCATAATTCTTTTTCGTGTATAGGTATATATATTTATTTGTATACCACGTATTATCACATTGACATTCATAACATTTATTCATTTAGTGTATACACTTCAGCCCCAAAACATTTGAAAACATTTGCACATAACATAGAAGGGGGCACATAGAACTCACCTGAAAAGCTAGTCTTGGTTGTCCTAAACAAAGGTCCAACAACGTCACGTACGATCTGAATTAGGTAGTTTAAATACACATCAGACCCAACCCCGACTCTAACGGTTTAATCATTCTAAACATACTGACTTTACTTACTGGTCTGCTGCCTGCGCACTTAGTAAGTGCGCAGGGCCTTGCTCATGCGTACTTGATAAGTACGCATGATCTTTCTCCTGCGTACTTAGGAAGTACGCATGATCTTTCTCCTGCGTACTTGGTAAGTACGCATGATCTTTCTCCTGCGTACTTGGTAAGTACGCAGGACGTCCCTACTGCGTACTTGATAAGTACGCAGCACCTGTTTCCTGGACAAGTCCGCAATTCTTGCATGTTAATCCGATCATGCTAATCTTACAATTTTCTTTGATCAAAAGGTGCGGTTTTCACTCTAGATGCTAGTTCTAAGCTTATTTTCAAGTTTCATCCATAAAAACGTCTCCTATTTAGCTAAAACCCGAGAAACCCCAAAACAAACAAAAACTCAGATTATGGTCGAATCATTACCTGGATTGGACTTCTGATTAGGAGGTTTTACTCACGAGCTCAGCGGTAACGTGCTTCTTCAATCTCGTGTCGATCCGTTGACTTTCTCTCTCTAGACCCGAGCTCTCCTTTCTCTCTCTAGAATCATGAAATGAAGATGAAATTGTGAAGTGGGCTGCCTTGCCCCTTATATACCTGGGCTTTCATCGGCCCGTTGGAGCCGAGCCCAAGCCCATCCGTTTTTCTTCTGTATTATGACGATTAAGCCTCTTTCGCGTTATTGTTTACTAAATTACTATTTTTGAGATGTTACATGTGTCAAGTAATTTACTATTATTTATTTCTTGGATTTGACATCCATGAAATTATCTAGTTTAAATTTACATGTTGATATCTTATAACCTGAAACTCAATTTTAAACTAACCTCAAAAACTAACTTGAAATATTGAAACAATCAACTTTATTTCTAACAATTTTATATTTTTAATAATTTTATATTATTTATTATATTTTGTAACATTTTATAATCTTACTAATCTAATAAATAAAAATCTCTCTCTGCCACATGTCACTTTCATATTCACTCTCGTTTTAGTTTTCCCACCTAAAGTCAATTCCTTATTTTACATCGCGGATACTAAATCCCAATCCCTATTCTAATAAAAAATTAAATTTTTTTGTCACTCTCACATTCAACCTCACTTTTTTCCCCGTCTCTCTCTCTTATTAAATACACCTCTCTTTTTTTAATAATGATTTATATTTAAAGAAAATATTAATTATATTAATAAAACATATTTATTTTAAGAAACTTTAAAATTTAACTACGTATTGTTTCTAACTAAATAGTGACGTAAGTCAAATTATAAAAATTAATATATTAACCTCGTGTAATATACGGGTTTTTAAAGATATAAACGTTTTATTACCAAGTATATAGCGTTATATGTTATTAAAACGTGTAATACACGGGTTTTTTAAAATTCAATTTTTTTATTAATAAATATATAATATTATATTTTATCAACCGGTGTAATACACGAGATTTTAACCTAGTATATTAATATATTTGGTGGGTGCAGATAAAGTATGGGACTGGTTTTAGGTAATTGATGTTTACTACCTAATACCATACCAGTCCTAAAGCCGCTAAAAATTTTATAGTTAATATTATACCCAATCTCGACTCGAATACCTTTATTTGTTTTTTGTTTAACAGTTCAATTCATCTCTATATAACATTCGAACCAGTTCATATCCAAAAGGTCCAAATGACCACCTCTGATAGAGTAACAGAAATCAATCATAAATTCATGTTATTCAGAAAACTCAACAAAAACCAGTTTCATCATACACGCCCTTTCAAACATCTCTAAACGATCAAATAGTAATCAGGGAAGAAAGACCCGTGGTTCCCTCACCTATAGCGCGAGTCTGCTTAGCGCACAAAAACTGAAACTAAAACTAAATACTCAAAATACGAATTCTTCTTCACTAGGTTCACTAGTCGGTACTGCACGATCCTTCATCTCTTTCAATGCCTCTGCTGTTGCATCATCGATGCTCAGCAAGTACTGTAAACGTGAAAGCTTTTCAGGCGCGGGTTCACTCTTGAGATATATTGAGAACAGATCGGCCAACTCTTCGGGCACTTCCCATGATAATGGTGATGCGGGTACCGCTTTATCACAGGCTAACAAGTCGTTGAGAGAAGAAACCTGCATCATCCAAATATATCAAAAACCTTCCAAACTATAATACTAATAATAATAATAATTATTATTATTATTATTATTATTATTATATGAAGATTTTGTATGTGTGGACTTGGTATAATATCATATTTACCCAACAAAATATCATAACATCAAATATATGAATTTTTTAATTTATAACATTTATACCCTTCTCTTAAAACTTGTATTAGGATATTAGAGTTTCAAGTGTAAGGAGAAAGAGAATGGCATAATGATCATATTACAAATTGTATTTATCGAGATGGGTAAATATGAAATCTTAAGTATTTTAAATGGGTATGATTGATATTAACTCTGTAGTTGCGCAAAAAAATAAAATTGCCCCAAAAATGATAACACTAAACGCTGAGATCAACCCGATTATTATGAATGGGTCGATTCATATTGTTTTTATTCTAATAGGCCAGCAGGGGAACAGAAAATATGGTGCAAGAAAACAGTTGAAATGGGTCGAAAAAGTTTAAAAAAATATTTTTTTATGCACAAGAACCTCTTAATTCAACTTATTCCAAAAATTCCGGTGATCATATTTGACATGCTAGTTATTTATTTACATATTAAACTTATTTGACATAATGTGTTTCGGGTCAACCCTTAGGACCCATTTGTTTTGACCAGTTTACCCAACCTGTTTGATCAAATTTATAGTGTTTAGAAAACTACTTTTTGAGGAAAAAGAATTTGCACTAACCACCCCTGAAGTATTTCTCTGTCTCAATAACGACACAGCCTGAATCAAAGAATTTGACAGCCGAGTCCGTGCAAGTTCATGAACAACATCTCGGGCCTTGTCAACATCGATACTAAGATCTTCTGGAATCTTCTCGTAAACTTCCACCTCATCAAACTCACCAGTTCCTGAAGAAAATATATCATCAACTGTTTTCTTAAAAAGATTTTGTCTTAAACTCTGTGACACCATCACATCTAATTCAATTCCCGACCCTTTAAGCTCACGAATTTCCCGTATACTGAGCCGACCCTGGCCCACAGCAGTTTCAAGGGCGGCCGCCATTTTCGTGCTGGTTATATTCTTTATTATTTTTTGAGCATTTTCAGATGGCAATCCAACTTGTCTTTGCAACTCGTTTAATTGTGCAACACGGGCTTTTGTTAGTTGCCCATCTGCTAATATAACCTCAGCTTGTTGTGTGAAAGCCTGTTCAGCTAAGCTTCTATGGATTTCCACAATTTCTTTATCGGTTAACCCTAAGATACCCCCTAATTGCTTTAAATAACCGTACTCAGAATCATCTTTCTTGGTGGTGATTTGAGCACCAAATGGGACCCGCGTGACTTCACCGGTTAAACAGTAGAGTAAATACGTCTTGTAAAGGTCGGTTCTGTCCCTGTCTGGAAGGTCATCTTTGAGAGTTATTTCAGTTTGACCGGGCTTATCTGTGGTCAATCGGGCCGGTTTGACCTTTCTTAGGGTTTGTAATGACTCCCATTCTTCATCGTCTACTTCCTCTACGGGTTTTGCTTCGACATCAATGGGCTCGTCTTCTGTGGTGGTTTCAGCTGATTCTCCTTTGATATCCGACACAAGTTCAGTTACCACCAAGTTGTTAAACGCTATCATCTTTTTGAGTTCTCTTGCAGCCTCTGTTCGACTACCCGAGGCCCGCGATCTTTGTATGTAACTTGCGAAAATTTTCCGAACCTGCATAAAATCGTCATAATGCTTAAAAGCTTTGATTACAAATGTATAAAATTCCAAATAAGTAAAGGTGGTGAATTCAATTCAAGTTATCAAATAGATGAAATAGAGAACTAGCTAAAATAACAGATGAAAATATAAGTGGCAACTCCCAACATGAAACGAACCCAGCACAAAAAAAAAGAGGTTCGGGTTGTGTCAAAACAGGTTTGTGCCATAAACAGGTCAACATACCTAACTGTTTAATAAACAGGTTGTGTCCGATAAGGATAAATGGGCCAACCCGGCAACCCGTTTGAAAATAAAATTAACTAATAAAAAATTATAAGTTCCCTGTCAAACGTTTACAACCCGTTAACCTGTTTATATCACGGGTCATGTTTGGGTTACAGGGATTCATCGTGTCCGGGTTAGGATTGCGTTTTCCGAAACAATAAACTGAATAGGTCGTGTTCGGGTTGAGTGATACACCCCGCCAATCCAAACCCAACACGAACTGCCACCCCTAGGTGAAATGGCTCAAACAGGTCAAAGTCACCAAACTGTACTTCAAATAAATGACATCTCTAAATCATTACAACAAAAATAACCTAGATTACTACTGAAATAATATAATTTTTTGTAATCATAACCTACACCTGTAACAATTTCTGGAAGAAAAAAAAATTCTTTTGCCTTTGGATCAGCCTAACCAACCCGAACATGTTTTGACCAGTTGGGCCAGCCCATTTTACCACCTCTTATGAAAAATACAACAATCATGAAGCACTTACTGCCTTGCCAGCAATAGACATGGCCACACCCCTTGTTAAACGCAAACCGTATGCAGCCTTTCTTACAGACTGTTTAACATCAGCATCATAACCATCAACTCCTGCAGCTATAGCCTCCTTAACCACCTGAAATTATTTTAATATAAAAATAGATTAATGAAATTGATTTGTGTCTGTAAGACAGAAGCAAGAGGAGTTTTATAGCTTATTTGTTGGCCTTCAAAAAAGCACCAAAAGCACATATGGGATATATGTAATGTATTAAAAGAATAACAAACAAACATACCCAGCAAAATCCCACTCAGAGAGTAGGGTCTGGGGAGGGTGGGATGAGGGCAAACCTTACTTCTATCCCATAAGGGTAGAGGGGCTGCACCGAGAGAGACCCTCGGCTCGGAGAACATATTAAACATGCGTACAATAAACAGCACAATGTATTAAATAGAATCTATAAATGAATTACCTTTTCGAATAAAGTGCCACATATCTCCTCGTGAATCTTTTCAACCGTTTGTTTAAGAATACAAAGCATAACTTGCAACCTTTCCAGAGACTTAACCTCATCATCACTAAGCTCTCCATCACTCACGTATTGCTGAAGATTTTGCCGGTATATTGCTATAAAAGAATTAACATAGAAACATTTTCTTGTAAAACTTTTATAAATAACTAATGCGCTGTAAATAACATTATAAAATCTATATTATTACAATAATAATCTAATTTTTTTAATACAGCTAATTAAGATTTTGATGCATTAAAAATTATTCCTGTTTCTTTTTAGCTATTTTTTTCTTTATTTTACCTATTCCAAAAACATAACCCAGATCAACCCATGTATAAGTATTTGAAGCATAAATTACCTTCATGGATTTCAATGGCTTTCTCAGTATCAAAGTGCAATTCTTCACAAAGATTTTGAAGAAAGGCTGCTTTACTATCTGCGGCTGCTAAAGCACCACCGGTTACAGATTCAGCAAGACGTTTCCTATATACTTTTGATGTAACTTCAATCGCAATAGACTCGGCTTCCCTTTTACCCAGGCCAAATATATTCCTCAATTGGCTCAGTGCAGAAAGCTATGGAAGAGAATAAAACAAGAAACATTATACCACTCGCTCAATCTCTAACGGGTAGAGAGTCACCCAAAGTGTAGTGTTAAAACCTCTTAAATCATTTTATCTAAATACATAAATTATTGTTGAAATTAACATAACTTTTGCAATTATCTTTGACACACTAGTTAGGGTTCATTACAACGAAATGTAACTTTCTTTCATCTTTGTCTCGTTGTATGTAAGAAAAAATGTTTTCTCCTTTCCATTATATGCAATTAATATTTTAGCCACTACGGAAGGTTACTTGTATATAATATGCAACGAAAAAAAACATTTTATACATACAATGATAAAAGAAGGTGAAAGTAAGTTACATTTGGTGTAATTAAACCACTAATCTATACTATATAATAAATAAAGGTTTTAGTTGGACACATGTCACTCTTATATTCACTCTCAACATTTTTTTCCTGCCTCTCTCTCCTATTAATTATACAAATTTCTTTAATTTTTTTGTTTCCCGTCTCTCTCTCCTATTAAATAATAATGATTTCTATAATTATTTTTATAAAACGGTTTTTATTTTAAAAAAATATGTTTGTTCATATAATATTTTTATAAATTAAACATTTTTCTTTCATTCATTTTATAAAATATTTTTAAAAACTAATTATTTCACTAATAACATTAAACATACAAATATTCATGAAAACTGTTGGTTTACAACAAGTTGTATCTATTCAACCCATGTAATACATGGGTTTTAACCTAGTTACATATAAAAAAGAATTAAATTTTTGGACAAAAGTTGTTTTGGGTCAACCCAACCAGTAGGGGTGAGCAAATAACCAAATTAACCAAACTTCAACTGAATTAACAGACTTAACCTAACCGAAAAAAGCAATTAACAGATGGTTCGGTTAAGCCGAAACCGATTAACAGAAAATTACGGTTCAGTTTTGGTGTGTGGCATAAGCGAATTAACTGAATGTGTGGCATAACTGAATTAACCAAACCGAACCGATTATACATGTAGCTATTAAAAAATGTGATGTTGTTTAGACATAATCGTGTATCCTTTTAGTGACATTGTTCATGTTCATGTTCATATTGACACCTAACATTAACCTAAAAATTACTGAATAATTAGCCTTCACAAGGAATGACAAAAATGCTATCTTACAGTCCCATTGTGAAAAGCTAGTTTTAACCTTTGAAGATGAAATGTTACAATTCTTTTTAAACAGAAAACGGAATTTAAAGAATTTAGTTGTGTTTAAAACGGATCCAGTGTAAGCTAATGCAACTAAGAACGTGGAGACTTTAATCTTGTTCAACCAATAGAATTAAAACAAATTGCTTTTAACCTCTACCAACCAGACTCATCATTTTGATATGTAGCCCAACCCACCCATTTTGTCACCTCTATTCTCATTTTGCCACGTCAATTAGACCGGCAACATCTTCAGTCCTCCCAACATGGAATAAAAAAAATGTTCGATTTTGTACCTTCTCTTTCTCCATACGACCACCGGATAGAGAATCAGCAACGTATGCTCTATAGAGGAGCTTTAGGTCATCCATCTTTTTGTCACCATCATACTCACCACCTGCCCAATAAATAGTATTATCACCAACTACTAGAGTAAGATAATGCATATATCTAAAAGAAAAAGAAAAGTATGCATGATAAGAGTATATGTGGCAACTTCGGCCCATTACTTTGTGAACAGGTTAATTTGGGTAGTGCTTTATCTCAAAAGTCACCCAAAGTCTATTTTATTGTATATAACCTCTTAAATTGGTTACTTACATAGTTAGATTATTATTATTGTAATAATATTGTTTATAATCAAGGTTAACACACCAATCATTTATAGAAAATAACAAATAAAGTGTTTGTGGGTCAACACAACCCTAGATGGCCGGTTTTGACCCGTAGTAAAAAAATGAGTTGTTTATCCCAAACCAGTTTTGACCCCTTACCCAACCTGCCCGACTCACCCATCTTGCCGCATCTAAATAAAGAGCATAATTACCTATCAGAGAAACTGGACCGACCCCACGAGCAAACCGACTCGCATCAGGATGATTCTTCAATGAGACTAATAAGTTATTGAATGCCAATACCTTATCAAGTTCCTCAACAATAAGTCTGGCATCCCTCCTGAAAACCGTAATTTATCTTAGCAGTAAAATAAATGCAATATTTGACTGCAATACTGTTCAATTTAATTGTGTGACTATTCGTAAATATCTGGAAAACTCATTAATGGCACAATAAGAGGGAGATTTTTGGGCCAAATGCCCAAATATGATGTTATCGATATTTTATAATCATCACTAATAAGCAAAGTTGTGATCTTGAATCAAGATACTGTCAAAAGGAAAACGGGTGCAACTTTTTGAATTCCAAAAATGTGATTGTTACTTCTATGTCTGGTGGACCACGTAAACCATACGTATAACAAGCAGACATTTCATAAAATTAGTGTTTGGTTATAAAGTAATATTTTATAATAATGTGCCAAGATCATGTACGCTGTTCTTGTTCTGGACTTGAATATATTCACACTTGTTGATATATTTGATTCAACAAGCTTTCTAGTGTGCTCCCTGAACATGTCTTCAGCTAGCTGCAAGAAATCCAAACCAATAATTAAACAATTGCAAGCAGTAATATACTATTAAGTTGCATATGCTAACTTAAAAAGCGTACCTCATCTGTAAGCCGACACTGTAGTTGTGCATCTCTAAGACTAATAAGATCTTCCGGATGAATATCTAAGAAGTGTGTCAAGTATGTAAGTAAATATGTATACAAAAGTGTGATTTTCAAGGATTACATGAATCTAGTACTTTGAGTACCCAAAACAGTCTTGCTTTAAGTGAACTTTTTGAGTAACATAGAAACTAACTTCGGTATTTTGAAGTTCAGGATCTGATTGTTACAAATTGAAGACAAAATAATCAGTTTTTAATGTCTGGACAATCGATTCAACTGCAAATAAAACAGATTACCTAAGGGTAAAATATATTACCTACATAAATTTTTTAACCTAATTTAAAAGACTCCCGACTCTCATTTCATTAGATGTCTTCCTTTTCTTCACAAAAATGGCCTTTTTGTCAAAAAAATTTATTAATTCCTTATATAATCAAAATTTGTCTAACACTCAATAATCTGATTATAGCAACACCAAACAACAGAAGCTCGCCCAAACATCATATTACACAGCTAGTTTCATTACAGCTGATAATTTAATTCTGGCTATTTAGCATTAAAAAAATCACTTTTAAAAAGCACATCCATGCCCCTCCTTTAACTGTTACTAGTGCACGGCTAAATAGCTTGTGTGGAACCTTATTGAATGTATACAAGTGTCAAATACAATTACAGAAATAATTTACATTATTTCAATAATAATCTAGTTTTAGCTTTGCCAATCAATAATGTATGTTACAAACTTACCTTGGCCAATCAATTTTAGCTTGGAAGCATATAACCGTTGGGCATTGTCTCTTATAGCAACCTCAACCTGTAGCACAGATGATCCCACTTACCAAAAGGTTATTGGAACGGCTTGTGAATGTAAACATCGTTTCTTATTATTAAACTTTGTAATTCTAAGAAATCATTAATGACGCACGTCTGAATTGGTTATATACCTGTGATTCGGTAACCTTAAACACACGCTTCCACGGTAAAAGAAAACCGGAAGCCTCTCCAAACACAAGTGTTGAAACATAAATCAGCTTCTGAAATGCCTGCGCTGGAGGGTCCCACAATGATCAAGCCCTGTATCTTCATTTAAAATCTACATTCATAGAGGTGGCAAGATGGACGGGCCAGGCGGGCAGGGTAAAGAATCAAAACGGGCCATTTTAAGCCCGAAATTGGACGGATTAAGTTGACCCAAAAAACTTTTTGTCCAATTTCTTTAATTTTAATACATAATTAGTGTCAGATATGACTGCAGAAACTATAGTATATCAATAATAATTTAATTTTTTTGGTCAAAATAACCTTGGGTATTTTACACGCAAAAATACACTCTGAACAACTTTCAGCCCATTTTTTTGTTAATCCTTTATGTTATCCATGTGACCCCTTAAACATGAAACGTAGCCCAAATCGACCCATTCATAAGTAAATGGTCGAAATTCCCACCTCTACTTTTTAAGCATCAAAATGGACAGTATTTTATGACCATGGATTATAATATTACAATAATGATCTACTTTTTTGGTTAAAATGATTTTGGAGGTTTTATGCATAGAAAACACTTTGGGTGACTTTCGACCCATTTGACCAATTCCTTTTTGAGCTATTTTTTATTACTAATGTGATTGTGCCCCGTTAGACATGAAACATACCCGACGCTGTTCTGCATCTGCTTCACGGTCACCGGTTTCTAACCGTTGCCTAAATATACTCCTACCAATCTGTTGAAAAAGTGTGGAAATGATAAAATAAATATAATTGGTTAGGTGAAAGATATTTTCCAACTTAAACCAAGGACGCTTAGTCGTTAGTGCATCAATAAAGTGAAAAACCAATGTTGTAAACAGTACCTCCATATGCATGGCAGCTGCATCGGGATCATCGATTCCCAGTGAATTTTTGAATTTAATAATAATACCAGCTTCGTCGCCCTTTAGATCTTCACCACCAGTAGGAAGTACAGAAGAAACATATCTGAGAAACAAAATAGAATGAAATAATGGTTGCTGGTATTCATGAATGGAATTACGGTTACACTTCAAATTGGGTAAATTTTTTAAGTGGGTCAAAGCGGTTGGTTGACCCACCAACAACAAAAGATGTTCCTTTTGTTTGAACTTTATAAGTAACTAATATCATATGAATACAAAAACTTTTATTAGAACAGTGATCCAACTTTATGAATAAACGGTTTTGAAGATCATAAACAGTCGGCTTTTAAAACGTTCAACCCATTTGACCCATTCCTTATTTAACTAAAATATACCCATTTGACTTGTTATCAATTACATACGATCCAAATTGACCCGTTTGCACAATGGGTTGAAATTGCAAACAGTTGACATGGGAAAGTAGTTCTGGTTGAGAAGAATAAATATGACCACTCTGGTGAAACACTGGAGTAAAAAAAGGTTCAAAATAACAAACCCTCCTTTTTACGAGTCACTAAATGAGTAATGACCCATGAAAAGACTATAAAGTTAAGAATCAGATCAGTTGCTAATGGCTATAATAACAGTGGCTAGGAAAGATAAAAGAGAGTTATAAAAACAATTGCTACTCACCGGCAATATATATCACAGAGCTCTGCATTGAAAGCCTCATTCTGTTTGCTAACACCATATCTGAAAGACACAAATATAACAAAGATATAATCATCAACAGTCATTAACAGGGACTCTTACCTGTATTATATGCCAAACAAAAAAGATGCAATTTATTTCACCTTTTGACGTCAAAATCAGCACTTATTTAATAAAAAAGACATCCATTGCTAATATAACCTCACTATTTCCATGCTTCTTTTAAAACCCTCAAAAAAAACTTGAACTGATGAAACTATCACCAGTTCACCACCCACCCATTTACAAAACAGTGATTATAAAAGATTGATACACACTTATTAGGTTTCACCAACTTGAACAGGTCCAAAAAAACACTATATATTTATTCCTAAATGAAAAACAAAATTGAATTTACAAATCAACTAAAATGAGCATGCCATTTACCTCAATTTAAACAATCAGCTAATCTAATTCTAGTTTTACAAATTGACAATAAAAAAAACATAAAGATTAAAATTTTAACATATTTAATCATCAGCCTATATGCCTATATACAACTTTATTTCCAGCTATTGTTAGACTAATTTTGACAAATAGAACTAAAACCATTTCGGATTGCAGTTAGCAGCATTTTCTTAAATAAAAGTGCTAAATCCTCCTACTTATATGCATAGTTGTCAGAGGCGCTAAGCGCACTCGAGGCGCATAGGCCTCGCCTGGGGTCTAGGCACAAAAAAAGCGAGGGTCTGAGAAAAAAAACGCACTTAAAAGGAAAAAAAATTAAAATATATTATGTATTGAAAAATAATATTATTTTTCAAAAAAATAAATAAAGAAAAGCTATTATATAACATTTAATATCATCTAATTAGTACCAAAATGTTCAAAGTCAAATTCCAAAATGATCTTCAATCGGTATTGTGGAAGCTTTTATAAGTTCAACCATAACCTAGGAAATGATAATAAAGCATATAAAAATCCAAAAAAAACTGCGCCTCTTAACCTCAAACTGCGCCTCAAACAGAAAAGCGCAATCACTGCCCCTTATGCGCCTAGGCGCCCCAGGCGAGCGCTTTTAACAACTATGCTTATATGAGTAATTAACTTCCTAATGATATGATTATGACAGTTGTAATGATCTTAACGCATGAAGCAATACATACTCTCTAAAATCAAGTCTTATTACAATGCTCTAAAACTAGTCGTATAATTAGGAAGACAGTTATGCATACATACTAAGTTGCTAACTAGCAGGATTAGTGTCTGTCTTTCTTAAAATAAACTGTAACTAGTCCCAATTAACTTGTATCAATTATGAAGCAGCAAAAGTTTCACCAAATATAAGCTTCTGTTTGCCCATTAAAATGGCAACAATTTCCTCTTTCAGTATCCTATGAATCTGAATTTGCTTCTTCTGATAACTAAAAATAATTCATATACTCTCTTTTTTTTATGATTCTATTATCTATATCAAATTATGTTACAGATTATAAAAAATAAACCTGCTAGCAATGTTTTCAATGTCTTCTTTCTTCAAATCCCCGGGATCTGAACCAGCAACGTAGTTATGTAAGCTCACGGCAGCAATCTCCGGCACCGACGAATTCAACGCGTAAACAGCACCGGCACCGGCAGCACCTAAAACAACAGCTCCACCCAAACTAGCATTCCGATTTCCACCAATACGCAACCCTAATCCATATCCAGCAGCAACGGCGCCGGCAACGACAACAACCGAGCTAGCTAACCTAACAGCCGGAGACATCGAATCCACAAGCGATTGAAACGCCGTCAGCTCCTTCTTCCCGCCAAACACATCGGTTACGGCGGTGTTGGTGGACGGCTGGTCTGCCGACGACGAGGAGGAAGAGCAACGAACGACGGGGACACGGCAGCTGTAATTGTACCTGTATCTGTTTCTCCGGAGATTGAAGGTGATGAATTTTGTTGAGGTTTGGAGGGGGTTAGGGTTGAGAAATGGAGAGAAGAGAAGTGTGGGGTGAGGGGAAGATGGTTGTTGTGTTAGGAGAATTGAGGGGTTCATGGTGTGAAGTTGCTGACTGTTTTCCCCCGGCGGTGAAGCTCCGGCGAGTTTGAGACGACGGCGGGAGGTTGGTGAAGAGTGGAGGAGTGTGGAAATGAGAGGATAGAGGTGATAAGAGAGGGTGAAAAGGGCGGAGGAGATAAAAGGGTCCAGGCAGGGTTTTGTAAAAAAAAAACTCTACCTGCCAAGATTGTCCCCTAAAGTTTCTAAGTATATACTAATAGCCCTTTACATTATCAATTTTAAGTATTAGATTATGAGAACCACGTAAATGTATGTACATTTTGTTTTAACTGAAATGTGTAAGGTGGCCATGTAACTTCTCACATCACTCTCTTTCAGATTCTAGTTGTATGTGTCAATCACTAGATAGAGATGTATTATGTCGTTGTAGCGTATCTCTAGTTAAAATTAGTTTTGTATTGAATGTGATCCATGTATGTATACACATACTTAAATATGTATTTGTAATCTGAATGATAGTATGGGTGATTTGAATGTACTATGAATCTGAAGCCTTTTTGTTGATTGATCTTCTCCATGGTTCCACTATGTAGGTGGCGTTTCGTTTATCAAAGTCGCCCACATTTAATTTCTCGAATGACGGTTGTGTAGCTCATACATCCATACCATTTAAAAAAAAATGCACCCATACAAGGACAAATTGGGGGGGGGGGTGTAACACCCCGATTTTTTAAACCAATGTAAACTTTTTAACACACAAAATTTATGTCTCAAAAACATTTACCATTTACAACATGGCTTTGTCATTTACAATAATGAGTTATGAATAAACAATTCCAAAGGAAAAAGAAATCAAAACATGCTTAGACATTCCACGAGTCTAATTAACAACTGACAATTGTTTATAACATCCCCAACAAGATTAATGTTTAGCAAAACAAACACCCGACTTTGAGTATGAGAATCCAAATCCACTTGAAGCAATACTCATGACTACACTAAAGTTTTACCTACAAGAAAGCACCCACAAATCACCATTATTAAATATTTACAACCATTGGGACAAACCCAAGTTAATACCCTCAAAACTGGCCAAAAACCCAAAGCAGCTTATGGCACAACATCTTACAGAAGGTCTCGGGCTTATCATACGTTTCCAATGTATAATATGCTTAATGGGCGCATGATACGCTTGCTACGTGTCTTACACCTCGAATTCCATTTTCCAACATATCCAACCCCTTGTTGTCCGACCCATTTGCATTTTCGAGCGCACACGACTATAAACTTGTATTTAAGACACAACACAAGTCCTACCATACTAACATCAATTTGTTAGTCTTGGGCACGGCAAACACGAGAACCACCTCTCGTTTTCACCCATGGAGCATTTTACTCCAAGATCGCCCGCTTTTATGCACTTGGATGTAGTGAACAACCTTGACTCGTAACTTTTACTAATATGCAAGCTATTTACTGCTCACTCATCATCAACTAACTAACTTAACGACCACCAAATATAAGTACCATCCTCGTTTATACCCATGAAGTATTTGACTCAAAGAATCATCCGTGAAATGGTTGACTTCACAACCACGCGTGAAGTATTTGACTTCACGTATAGATACGAGTACCACCCTCATTTACACCCATGGAGTATTTGACTCCAAGAATCACATGTGAAGTAGTTAACTTCACATTCACCCGTGAAGCATTTGACATCACAACCACCTGTGATGTATTTGACTTCACATACACCCATGGAATATTTGGTTCAAATTAATCCATTAAGTGTTCAACGTCAAGAATCCACATTTTAGTTTAACTATTTACCACATAAATTAAACTACACCAAATACATCATACTCCACGTTTTACTTTGATTCTTTACCACATAAGTCATATTACACCAAATTCCACATTTTAGTTTGACTCTTTACCATATTAAATAAATGACACCAATACACCATGTTTCACATTTTAGTTTGACTCTTTACCACACAAGTCAAATTACATCAATACATTACATTTCTCTTTACCTCGTAAGTCAAATTACCCAAATACACCATATTCCACATTTTAGGTTGACTTTTTACTACGTAAGTCAAATTACACCAATACACCACATTTCACACTTTAATTTAACTCTTTACCGCACAAGTCAATTTTCACAAAATCGACATATTTCATACATTAGTCTGACTCTTTACTATTTTAAGTCAAACTACACCAAAACAACATATTTCGGTGTGCACGGTTCGGTTCGGTTTTGACCCAAAACCGTAACCATAACCGAAGTTTCGGTTAATCGGAAAATGTTAACCGATCGGTTTTCGATTAATCGGTTATTGTGCAGTGCAACTATGTGAGATAAGTTTATGCATGTGTGTTGTATGTATATATACAGATTTATTGTTTTGTGTTTACAACATCATCACCTAGTGGAGTCTCTAAGAAATTTAATGGCGTAGATCCAATATAAAAAATGGGTTATCCCGTTAATTCAATACCTATATATATAAATATAATATAGCAGGTGATGTAGAAGAATCTATACTATATAATAAATAAATGTTTTTGTATGCCACATGTCGTCACCATATTCAATCTTATCATTTTTTTCCCGCTTCTCTCTTTTATTAAATGCACTCATATCTTTTAATAAATTACTAATTATACTAATAAAACACATTTATTTTAAATTATCATTTATTATAAAAAACTTTGAAATCTAATTATGTAACTTTTATTTTCAATCAAATAGTAATGAAAGTCAAATTACATTAAATAGTAATTGACGTATTTTTGAAACCCAATTATATATTATTTTTTACACATTTTGAATTTTGTAATACATTTTTACACATTAAATACATAAATAAAATTTAAGAAAATTTATGTATTGATATATTTCATCCCGTGTGTATTACACGGGTCTAAGTTAGTAACCAGATAAATACACATTTATTTTCTTTAATGCCTTTAGACAAACCTATGAGAACCAAACTTAAACAAGAAACAAAATTCTAAAGTAGCTTGGTGTCTGCCCCAAATTTAAGGGGAAAAAATAAACAATAAATTTAAACAATTCTAAAAACAAAGGATGCATAACAGAAAACTAAAGCCATAAACAATTCAAAAGTTACGGAAATTATATAATGTGGAAGATCACATATTTTGAATAGTTATTTTTATAATCGGTTCGGTTAATTCGGTTATGTCACATACTAAAATCAAAACCGAACCATAATTTTCGGTTATTGGTTATGGCTTAACCGAACCATCAATTAATTGCTCGGTTCGGTTAATTCAATTCGGTTAAGTCGGTTAAATCGGTTACGGTTACGAGTATTTCACACATTAATTGACTATTTCCTTGCATTATATATGCATTTTATAGGTTTTTATTCACAAGTCTGCGGTTGATAACATCATCTGTGTCAAAGCTTGGAGACCCACTCCCATGGCTACCTCTACAACCATATTCACTCACTCCCCTTTTATTAACACTCAAACCTCCTCCAAACTCCTGGTATCAACCCCTAATTTTCGCACTAATTCCATCAGAAACCTATGCTCATCCTCTTCTCCTCAGTCCATCACCGCTCACGAAACCCTAGCTCCTCCACCAATTACACATTCCGTCAACGACACCACCTATAAGAAATGGGAAGCTCACCGGAAGAGGAAGGTACTAATGCGAGTCGGCTACACTGGCACTGACTACAGAGGTAAGCTTCAGTTGTCGATTTACGTCTCGGTTCAATTCCCCTTCTCCGATCTCACTTTCTAATTGTGAGCGTGCTCTCCTTGCCTGCATTTCTGTTATGTACCTTACAGTTTCTGATTCCAGGTTTGCCTGTGCAAAGCATTTCTATATCCTGTAATTTTGTCTACATGTTTAGATTTTTTTTTGCATTGTTCATGATAATTCTACAGTTTATGCGAATTGATTTGATATTTAGAAACTAAAAATACTTAAGATTGGGAATATTTGAGGAAACTTGCTCATTTAGTCTTGCTTTCAATTAAAATTAGTCTGTACCGTTGTACAAGTAAGCAATGTTTTCAGGACGGACCGGACGTCGAACCGGTCTCCTTATTGGTATACTGGTCGGACCGGATTTAAAAACCGGACGACGTCATAAATATTAAAAAATAAATTAATCCAAACAACCATTAATCATTCAAAAACCACCAAAAAGTCAATTACAATAATCTTAAACTAACAATTAACTACAAAATACGAATCCAAGAGACTTAAAAGAGAAAAAAAAATAAAAAAAATAAAATGGCCAACCGGTCCAACCCCCGGGTTTCCGGCCCAACGGCAGGGTCGCTGCAGGCCCGTTTCAACACATATAACCGGACCGGCCAAGTCTCCGGTTCCCGGCCCGACCGGCCGGTCTGGTATGGGTTTCAAAACACTACAAGTAACATCTGTTGACAAAATCATGTATTTTAAGATGGATTTGCTTTCTCTAAAAGCATGTTTGTGTGATATAGCTATAGAGAAAGAACTGGAAACAGCTATTTACAAAGCTGGCGGAATTCGTGACAGTAACTTTGGGGATTTGCAAAAGATTGCTTGGGCCACAAGTAACCAAATCGATGATGAAGTAAAGTTTAAAAGAATGCTTACCTCTCATTTATTTGCTTTATGGCCTTTTCCTTTTGTCTAGTAATCTAATTTTTTTCCCATATATGATTTTATTCACAGGTTCACTCTTTATCAACCATGATATCCTTTAAAATGGAGATACCTGAAAATGCTTGGATTGATGATTCTAATGGGATAGCACTTGCAGATATTGTCAATACTTATCTGTCTAAAAATGTCAGAGCTTTCAGCATTCTACCTTCACAAAAGTACGAAACATTTCACCTTGAAATCTCTTTTTTTTGGGTAATCGTCGGTACCCCTTACTAGAAAAATCACAAGAACCCAACAAGACCCTTCTAACCAACGGGATCATATAAAGCGCAGATTGCGCTGGGCAAGGGGCCTTCAAGGGGTTTAAAGACAAAAAATCAGTGAAAGCTGGATTCAAACCCGAGACCTCTGCTAGAGGGACTCAAGCGCTTACTAGTGAAATATGAAACAAATTTTTTTATGTACCTCATCCATGTATCTAGGGGTAACTTTGTAGAATAGTAACCAAGTTTTAAAAGTGTTCCAATTAGTTCACTCAATACGCATTTTACACGATATACACCCTCCGGTATACTATGGTGAGTGACTTAATTGGTACACTTTTGAAACTTGGTTACTATTCTGTTGTGTTTTCCCATGTATCTAAGAGACACGCTGAAACTTTAAAAAGCAGTTTTATAATTTAATTGCATTTATATAGTTTGTGGTCACTATGTTTTTCAGGAGTTTCAATGCTTCAGAGGAATGTAATATGAGAAAATACGGCTACCTCCTTCCTTTAGAAGTAATTGGGATCTCTACCAATTGCAGTGACGCTGAAATTGAACGTCACTTATCAGAATTCAATGATATCCTTAGCTTTTATGAGGTATGCTTTATAGTATATGGTGGTCTTTCATGTCCTAAGATATATCTATAGTTTGACCAAATTTGTTCAGTTTGACTTTAAGCGCGCTATTGCAGGGAAAACATCCTTTCCATAATTATACAATCCCATCCGAGTATAGGAATCAGTATCCTGAGGAACAATCTCCTGACAATGGGATTGGTGAAAGTGTTGAAGAAGAACACATGCAATTCAGTGCTAATGATTCTGATAGAAAATCGGCTGATGAATCTGAATCAGATGGGAGTACTTTAAACGACCCGCCCATCTTTGCTAAATGGCTGCACCAACCTGATGAGAATGATCGAATAACCGATATCCACTTTAGAAAAATCTTCCAGTGTTCATGTGGAAAGATGAAAAATTTGTTTGGAACAAGTTATGTTGAGATCTCCATTTGTGGGGAGTCATTCATGCTTCATCAAGTAAGTCTGTCTAAACACTGTTCAATAGCATAAACATTTTTACAAAAAATCAAACTTTATTATATTTATTTGGGTAAATACCATAAAAACCAACATACTCTGATTTTTCACGAAAAAACTCCTCAACTTAGTTTTGGTATATTAAAGTTCCTAAACGTGTAAAAAATACACCAAAAAGTGTCCAAATTAGCTTTTGTACATTAAAGTCTCTAAACTTGTCTAAAATGCCACATACTTTTATTATTATTATTTTTTAAATAATGACCTGTTAACTCTTAAATTGGTCAAAATAAGATGGTATAATTTTTTTATTTTTTATTTTTCTTGTGAAAATGTTAAATGTCACTTTATCAAGTTTAGGGCCTCTAATATACAAAAATTAGTTTATTGATTTTTTTGTTATTGGGGGACTTTAGAATACCAAAATTAGGTTGAGGGGCCTTTTCACAAAATTCAAGAAAGTATATTGGTTTTTTATTTTTATATTAATCCTATTTATTTAATATCCTTTGCTCATGAAATGGTACTTCATCAGATCCGAAAAATGGTGGGAGCAGCAGTGGCAGTGAAGCGCGGTCTACTTCCAAGAGACATAATTCCAATGTCGCTTAACAAATTCACACGTTTTATTCTACCCGTTGCACCATCTGAAGTATTGTTTTTAAGATGGAATCATTTCATTTTGGAAAAGGAATCTGGCAAAGCTATAAGGCCCGAAGTTCTGACATCAGTAGAATCAGAAGAAATATTAAAAAATGTTGAAGATTTCTATGAATCAATCATGTTGCCTCGGATATCAGAATTCTTGGATCCTTTGAAACATCCTTGGAAGGAATGGGTTGAGTTACTAGATGCAAATACTAGGATTCCAGATTCACAGTTGGATGAAATCAGGAATGCATGGGTTACATGGGAGGAAAATTTATGGGTTAAGACCGAAGCTGCTTTATATTATTCTAGTTAAGGTATGTTACAAATGCTTTAGTTATTGGCTCTAGTTGGTTTATGAGTTTATCATACCGAGCTGTATAGGTGGCAAATGGGCGAGTCGGGCGAGTTGGGTAACGGGTCAAAGTCTGTACGGATCGAAACGGGCCAGACCATGTTGGACTGACCTGACAATGTTTTCTTCGTTGTGTTTTTTGAATTTTTGAACGAAACGGGTCAAAGTTGTATAGCCTCGCCACTTGGGACCATCTTCTCCATTACCAGCGGTACCATGCTTCCAACGTCATTCTACGAGGATTGCCACCCTGACAGACCACTAACTGTTGTTAGATTTAGAGGTATTTCAGTTTTGGTTTCAATCGCTTTCTTGATTCAAGTTAACTTATGAATAAGATTTGATTTAAATTGATTTTTGGATTTCGTTTTTCCAGGTTAGGATTTCAAATTTGATATTGGATTTAATTACACGTTTGGTCCCTGTGGTTTGGCCTAATTGCGGATTTGGTCCCAAGAAACTTTCAACTTGTTGCACTGATGGTCCCTGGAGTGGATGGAGGTTAACTTTTAATAGTTAAGTGGACGGAGGTTAACTTTTTCTTGGGACCAAATCCGTAATTTCTCAAAGTTAGGGACCAAATCCGTAATTTGGCCAAACCACAGAGACCATCCGTGTAATTAACTCTTGATATTGTTTAGACATGCGAAAAAAACCCAAGTATCAAATTTTGGTCATTAATCATTACGAGTGTTTAATTTTTTTTTTTAGATCAAACTTGATTATGTTTCATTAATGAAAAGAAGGACGATTATAATAAAGTGGCAGGTAAACGAGCAACAAGTTGCGCTACAACCCCCTTTTGAATTGCAAGACCGATCCTACTAAAAACAAAGCTTTGGGTCTTAGGGGCCGAAATATTACTATGCACGACTCGTTGAACCCTGTTTAGGAATTCCACTGCCTCCGGTGCTAGGAACCCAAAAGTATCAAAAGCAAAAGGGATAAACACGTGTTGGTTCTCTAAACAAGCTTTCTCGTGTTTAATAACTTTGCATGATTCCGCCTTTAAAGCAGCATGACCCGCCACAACCCCATTGCCCCTGAGCCTCACAAGATGGGACACTCCTGTAACGTCCACACAAGCGTGTTTCCCCCCTGCCCAACCAAACACAAGAATATCAGCCGGACGTAGAGTAGACCTCCTTTCAAGCGGATCTGTCAGAAAGTTCAGGGGGCCTCTTTTTTAGCAGAAATTCCTGCCCGTTTGAGAACATCATAAAGAACATCCCTAACCAAATCATGCCTGTATTTAAACCCGGGTAACTCTTTACAATGGACCGCATGCTCGTCAAAAGAATCCAAACAAGCCTTGCGGCAAACCGGGCAGGGCTCATCAGTCGGAAACAAGGGGATCATTAGCCGATACTTAAGGATAGCCCGGTACTCCACAGCCGACATATGCTGGCCAAGTCCTTCAATGGGGATAACTGTTAGAAAATCTTGAGCCCGAGGAGCCCGGAGACATTCAAACACCGCTTTTTGACGAGGTGATAAATCAAACTTTACGTCCAAATTCTGGACGATTCCGCTAAATAAGGCATTCGCCAAAGTATGTTGGGCTTTAGGGGGGGCGGTGTCCTTATTAGAGAAACCGCTAAGATCGAAATCAGGAAGGGACATGCGCAAGCGATCCATCGCACACCCATAATCAGAGTCTAACCCATCAATATCACAACCCCGAAGAATGTGGTCCTGTAAACTCCAAGATTGTGCCCTCGAGGCCACAAATGCATAAGCAGATACATCCTGAGCCGCACATAAACCCAAACACCCAAAACGGGTTGGAAGTGTTTAATACGATATGTTTTGTGCAGAGGCAGTTGATAATTGTTGGGTTTGAGTTTGGTTTGTACTGCAGCTACTATTTCAAGTTATTTGAGCTGCCCTGCCGATTTAATGACATAGATCGTAACACATACACAAGCATGAACAACTTTTGCATACAAATTTGATCACTGATCAATTGAATATCTATCTGCTTTCATTTTACTATCTTTTACATTTGGTGCATTGAGATTTGTAAATGATTATAGTGAGGTTTGTTTGATACTTGAGTTCTTGGCAGGTTGGTTATACGTATACCTGATGAACTACTAAAGACTGAGTGGTGCTTCATAGGAATATGAATCTGGAGCGGAGTTTATTAATTTGTTGTGTAGGTGACAACTGACAAGCTCTTTAGGCTTTCAATCGTTCTGATCCGAACCAAATTAGCCATTTTTTAAAACAACCCATTCTGGCCCGAACTAAATGGCTATCTTTTAAAGCGACACCGACTCGTTTGACCTGAACCCAGTATATCCGGTTATCTAGCCCGTTTTATTAGGTAATGTTGTACATATTGTCAGTAGTGGATTAGATCTAGAAGGAAAATAAAAGTAAAGAGATCATAAATAGTCTCAACAAGAGAAAAATAAAAGAATGTTTATATTGGTTCAAATAATCGCAACGCAACGACTTGTTCGATTTACCATCAGAAAGATGGTGTATTATTAATTTATCATCGATGGCCATTTAAAATCAATATACCTAAAACAATTAAATCAATATGACTTTTTTTTTTTAATTTTAAGTAGTATTAAATTTCAGGTCTATTATTTTTATTTGGAGTTAATTGAACAAATGGTTCATGTGTTTAAATTGCACGTTTGGTTATTAGGTTTCAAAAAGTACAACATTTGTTCAAACGTTTGTGATCTGGTTGCGTCTTTAGCCCCTGATAGGCTGACGTTAATACCGGTTAGTTTTTAACGGAAAATTAGCCCATTTGTCATTCACTTGACTTACGATTGCAAACTTAACCCTAAAAATGAGTTAAAATCAGTACTAATTTGCAAAAATCAGTTAAAAATATTTTTTTACTAACTTTTACGGATTTTTACTGATTTTACAAATCTTTTTACTGATTCTTATTGATTTTAACTCATTTTTAGCGTAAGTTTGCAATCGTAATTCACGTGGATAACACATGGACTAATTTTCCATTAAAAACTAACTAATACTGACATACGAGGCTAAAGACGCAACCATGTCATGTGACATCGGCCATTTGTGTCCAAATATGCAAGGTACGAGCCAAAAATCCTCTTCATGTTAAATTGTTAAACCACATGGACAATACATGTCATTTTACAAAAATAAAGGGGCCATAACTGTACACAGTTTAAACAGGGCGTCTTCACCGAATCACGGACGCCAGTGGTCCGTTCTCCACTCGCAAACTCCTATCGTCTTCCATGGCGACATCTTCCCTCCGATTTGCATTCTCCCCTCTTATTCACACACAAAACTCCTTCAAACTTTTGTTTTCACTCCCTAATTTTCAAACCAAATCAACCAGATTCCTCTGTTTCTCCTCCTTAATTCCCCCAACCGCCACCACTCTCGAAACCCTAGCTCCTCCGCCGCCGAGTCAATCCGTTAGCAGCACCACTCCGAATAAATGGGAGCCTTACCGGAAGAAGAAGGTCGTGATGCGCGTCGGATACGTCGGCACCGATTACAGAGGTAGGCTCCGTTACATCTTCGCTCTCGAATTTGATTATCCGGTTACCGTTTCCTTAATTAAAATTGACTAAATCGGTCGGTTTTTCAAATGCGTGTGAGTTCTTGCTGGTGGTGTTAGGGTTACATCTGCAACTGATTTTGATTTCAGGTTTACAGATGCAAAAAGATGACTCCATATCTAGTAAGTCTCTTCCTCACCTTCCTTCTATCTTCCTTCTATCTTCTTCATAAATTTACAGTTCAGTACCTCATACCTTTTATACATATCTACGAAGTACCTTATAGTATCACATGAAAACACATTTGGTCTAAACAGGTCGGTATCAGGTCAACCAGTTGGGTTCGTGCGTTTTTTTAATAAATGTTTTAATAGGTGTTTTACGTACAAATTTTAAGTTAGACGAATAACTTATGCCAAAAATTAAAAGTTAAAAAAATCAACGTTAAAGCCATCTAAGGTAATTGTTTGTAGATATTTTGTATTTTTAGTGTAAGTTTTGACTTTTGAGTACTGATATGTATGTAAACAATAAAAAAAAACGTATATATTTTTTTCGTTCAAACGGATGGCATTGATGTAAACTTGCGAACACAAAAGTCGCGTTTGAGTTTGCATGTCTGACGTGATTTTGAGGTTCTTATGGTGTGTAGATTCGTGTAGGCCTTGGGCCTTCAACTTATAAACATGATTTAAAAATTCACGAAATTAATTGATGCGACATCTTGACAAATAAACACGAACCTATTGGAAGTGGCATTTCTTATTATAAAAATGAACATTTAATCTGATTTTACCAACTGTTTTATTTAGTTGTATTTATATACATATTAAAAATTTAATTAATCAATTTTCATATTTGTTCAATATTATGAATTATTTTTGTATTTTGAAAGTTCAGTTGTCACATTATTAAATTGGGTAAATATCATTAAATAATAATCAGTTTTACGTAAAATAGTTATGAAATTCGATTAATATTTGATAACATTTTTCCTTTTAATAAACAACCTTCAAAAAATAAAAAGAAATTAATATAAATTCAGTGGTTAAAATGTCATAGAAAAGAATAATTTTAAAAAGTGATTGCTATTTAATCATTCATACCTTTTAAGTAATTAATATATTTAAAGTACGAATAAAACAACTAAAGCCAAAACAAAATGGGAATAAAATTTGTTAGTGGCTCTAGCTTTTAGACTTCTAGACATAGAAAAAGGTATAGGGATAGAAAATGATATTCGTATAATTGGTGGTCGTAACAACGACCTATTCATTTTGGGATAAGAACAACTATTTAATAGAAAGATAAAAATATAAGATTATGATATGGTGCATATTTAATACAGAACCAATTTTATCTTCGATTATAAAGATAATAACATGTGATGAGACATAGAACAAGAAGTGTTTAAAAAAAATAATATCTATAAACATCCATATGATTATCGCAGTTTTTTTATTTAAAATTGGTTGTGTATCGATATCTCCTTTTCAAATATTAAAATTTCCAACCCATTTAATTTAAATAAAGTTTAATTTTAATTGTTTTAAACCTTTTTAACATTTAATTCTAAAGTTTTTAACACGTTATTTATTTATAATAATAAAACATTAGCATTTCAGTGCAACCTGACTAAGATTTTTTTGGATTTTATTAAAAAGTATTTTTTCATTTCTTAAAAATATAGTAATAAACAAAATAACGGTCACGTTATCTTTATTTATTTTGTGTGAATACAAATTAATATTTAAAAAGTTGTTGGTAGCTCAAAGTTTTGGACTTTGGATGCTACAATAGTGTATGATTAAAAAAAGACAAAACTAGAAGCAAAAGTTTCAAACAATTTGGTAGTTACCAAGTTTAAAGAGTGGTTAGATCCTTCCAAAATTTTGAACAATATATACACACACTATGTATGCAATAGTGTGTAGGAAAGTGAAAGAAACCAAGAAATCTTGATCTGGGTGTGTGAGTTACAACACGAAAGATGATGATGTCGTTTTCATCACCGACGATTTCATCAGTTTCATCCTCAGATTTCGACACCGAGTCAACCGGGTCGTTTTTCCATGACCGCAGTATCAGCTTAGGAGCTCTAATGGGTGTGACAATGTCGTTTCCCACCATCACATTCAGAACCCCTCCACGTCCCCCAAATAACAGAAATGTTGTAGGACGGAGAAGGAGTAATATAGACACGGCGGCAGGTTTGGTGGTGGGACGGCGGCGGAAGAGGGTTAGAAGGAGGAGTTGGTGGTGGTTGTGCACTGGGGAGGCTTCAAAGCCTTCTTCACTTGGTGAGTTTCTAGAGGTTGAGAGGAAGTTTGGGGCGGAGACACTGTTTAGTGATGCACTGATGGATGTTAACTTCAATCATCATCACCGGAATGGTGGCCGGATGTTGTTTGCTAATGGAAGAGTCTTACCACCAGCACATGTCTCTGATGTTAATGAAGGGACCACCTCTATTTGTTCTCTTCGTAAATTTCCAGTTCTGCTGGCGGCGATCTGTGGTGGTGGCGGTGGTGGTGTAAGATAGTTAATATAACTGTAATCTTTAGTAATTGGAATACCGTTTTCATCCATTCGAATGTAAATATGACGTTACAGATATCAAGTTTGGTTAATAAAATTATCCGTCTCATATTATTGATACTTAGTTACTCACTCTGTAACATTTTGTCTCTCATATCAACCAATATTGTCCGCTTTGCCCACAAGAGACTCACCAATTTGTTTTTGGTTGCTCGGGTGGGGATAATCCAAAAATCATTTGATTACCCCACCTGAGTACTTTTAAGTTTTAACTATGGAGTGCTCCTCTCATCCACAGTCAGTGCGCCCAAAATGCGTTCATGGTATTTGAGGTGGAAGCTCTTTATCTCTCCTCTCGTGACATAACAGAATGATGTGAGATTCGTCTAAGGTGTCAAAACAAACAAACTTACCTAGTAAAATTCCATCCATAGCAAAACGTTATTGGTAGGTTCTAAGGAGGGTGAGATGAGGGCAAACTTTTCCCCTGTCACAGGGTGATAGAGAGGCTGCTCCCAAGGGACCCTCGGCCTAAAACGAAACAAAACAATTTGTTATGATAACAAGTATAAACTACAGATAGCAGATAGATAACACCCAGTGTGGGTAAGCAAGACAAAACAAAAACAAGGAATACTAAAAAGGTAGTAGTAGACTGCAAGAGCACATATGGATAGAAAGTAACTAACACCCACCCCAAAGTAGACACTAGAAAATACACAAACATGTAGGAAGAATCTAAGACACTAAAGCCAAAAGTTATATCAAATATCAAACAAATCTACTCTCCTAGAAATCCATAACCTTAATCCTATATCTCCAGAAGTCCCGTCGCCTAAGGTGTCACAACTCTATTTATCAAAACGTTTGTTTGAAATTAACATAAAAAGGTAACTTCTGTAAACAAATTTATGAATTTCGTTATTCATCGTGTTTTTCTTGTTAAAGAATTACCGTTTGTGTGATATAGCTATAGAAAAAGAGCTGGAAACAGCCATTTACAAAGCAGGTGGAATTCGTGACAGTAACTTTGGGGATTTGAACAAGATAGCATGGGCTAGAAGTAGCAGAACAGATAAAGGAGTAAGTTTAAGTGAAGTTATAGCAATTGATTATTATGTTTTTTGTATTATTTTTTGCATTATTATTTATTTTTGGTTATTCCAGGTTCATTCTTTATCAACCATGATATCACTTAAAATGGAAATCCCTGAAAGTGCCTGGGATGGTGACCCCAATGGGATAGAACTTGCAAATCTTGTCAATACATACCTTCCTAAAAGTATTAGAGTTTTCAGCATTCTACCTTCACAAAGGTGAGAAATATGTAATCCTTATTGGTGTCAGTTTCGACCCATTTACTTATAAATGTGACGATTTGGGGTAGTGTTTTGTACCTTTATCAGGTCGAATAAAAATAGTGAAAGGGGAACGGTCAACTGGGTCAAACAGATTTTATATGCATACAACTTCTTGAATCTTTTTTTCAAAGATTTAGATTATTATTGTTATAATATTGCTATAATATTGTTATAATATCATAAATAAGACACCGAGTTTTTGTAGAAGTTTTAAGAAATGGAAGAAAGTGTTTTGAGGGTCAACACAACCAATTAATCCATTTCAACGAACCCCCTTGCAACCTGAGACCCAATCCACCTGACATATTCAATATGATCATCTCAACAGTTGATATTATCCTTGCTTCTTTTTGGTGCATCAATATAAATTACTGAAACCAATATGGTAATCAAAGAGTTGCTATAGATTTTGACAGTTTGACAATACCATTATCTTCTTTTTTTTTTGTAAGTTAAACACGAAAGGAACTTTCTTTTTTTATGCGTCCCTCTTGCATGTCACTGCATAGTTGAACCAAAGAGACATCCGGATTTAAAAAGCCTATATGTTGTTGCTAATAACATTGTACTAATATCCTTAAATATAAATATTTTATGTCGTGTACTTAATATTTTTTATCACTATCTTTTCAGGAGTTTTGATGCTAGAAGGGAATGTAATATCCGGAAATATAGTTACCTTCTACCTGTTGAAGTCATTGGGATCACTAGTAACCTTAGTGAAGCTGAAATCGAAGATCACTTATCAGACTTCAATAATATACTAAATTCTTTTGAGGTATACTTTTAATATTTTGTTCAGCTATTGGGTATGGGTATGGGGTATGGCAGAAAAAGTTAATGGTAATAATAATAATGGATGATAATAATAACCATAGTTGTCAAAGGCGCGTGCCTAGGCGCAGAAGTGCAACCAGGCGCAAGGTTAGTGCCTGGTGGGGAGGTAGGCGCGATTCGGGGCTTTCCTTTCAAAGGTGATCCCAGACGAGCTCAGGTGAGCCTAGGCGCAGAAGCGCAACCAGGCGCAGGGTTACATCGTTTTTTTATATATAATATATGGTTTCTCTTAAGTTTTTTAGTTGTATTTTTGAAACCAAGGCCGGAACTTGTCTAAAACCCCTAATCAAGCCTGGAATCAACCTAAAAGAATCCTAAACAAGCCTAAAACAAGTTTAAAACCCCTAAAAACGGTATTCTTATATTATGCGCCTAACTTAAAAAAGCCCTCGCTTTTTTTGCGCCTTGCGACTAGGCTCCAGGCTCGGCCTATGCACCTTGAGTGCGCCTATGCACCTATGATAATAACAATAATAATAATGGGGTATTGCAGGGAAAACATCCTTTCCATAACTATACAATCCGAAAAAACTATAGAAAAAAGTATTCTGCAAAACAATCTCCTGACAGTGGGCGCATGGCCAATAGAAGAGCAAAATTAAAATGGTCGAACGAGCCAATGCTTGAAAAAAGTGATGATGAAGAATCATCTGAAACGGGATACGATGAATCTGATGACATTGTTTCAAATTCTGTTGACGAAGAACACGTGTCATCAACGAACATTAATTCTGGTAAGGAAGTGGTTAATGAATCTGATGCAAATGGGAATAATAGTTTCGAGGATGCACCTGTTCTTGCTAAATGGTTACATGAACCTGATGAGAAAGATAGAATAAGTGCTTCCCATTTCAGAAGAATTTTTCAGTGTTCATGTGGAAAAATGGAAAAATTATTTGGAGCAAGTTATGTTGAGATTTCCATTTGTGGAGAATCATTCATGCTGCATCAAGTAAGTAAACTTAATTCTGAACTAAGTTACAGAACTAGAGGTGACAAAATGGGTGGGTCGGCTTGAGTAACGGGTCAAAATGAAAGCCTTGAAACACTTTTCATTTTTTAAAACACACTTATCGCAAATTCGCAATACAACTTTCTTTCACTCACAAATGCACTTGATATTGCTACTTATCAGATCCGCAAAATGGTGGGGACAGCGGTGGCAATAAAGCGGGGCCTACTTCGGAGAGACATAACTACACTCTCACTAAACAAATTCACACGTATTGTGGTACCGATCGCTCCATCTGAATTATTATTTTTAAGATCCAACAATTTCGCCATGAGAACCCGTCTTGATACAAGACCCGAAATGGCAACTTTGGTTGAATCTGAAGAAATACTAAAACAAGTTGAAGATTTTTATAAATCAATAATGTTGCCCCAAGTTTCAGAATTCTTGGATCCTTGTACACCTCCTTGGAAGGAATGGGTTGAATTATTAGATAGAAACACAAGGATTCCAGATTCTCAATTGGATCAAGTCAAGAATGCTTGGATTGCATGGAAGGGACAACCCCAAAGCTTAGGTACATTCACAAACCTTGAATTAATCCTGGCAAAAACGGGTGGGTCGGGTCAACTAACGGGTGTCAAACTTGGTTCATGTCAAAATGGGTCATTTAAAAAAAGTATCAATTGGGTTAAAGGTCAAAGCGGGTTTTGTACAAAATTGACCTGGGTTGAAACGGGTTGTTTAGTAATAGAAAAAAGTATCACCCGACACACTGGTCAAAACTGTTTTGGGTCAAGACGGTTCGTTTTAAAAAGTATGAGTTGGGTTAAGGTTAAAATAGGTCGTTTTATAAAAGAAAATGTGTCAAAACTGATTAAGCCGCTATATTTGTTTTTATGAGGGCTAGTCGCCGCGGTAGGTGGTGATGGCAGCCGCAAACCTTGAAATCTTGAATCTTCACATATAATCAACTGTAATTAGTTTTTGATATGCATTTTGAAAATGATCGCGATATAATCATAATCATATAATCAACTGTAATAAATCAGGTTTCACTTTCTTTTACCTGTGTTCAGGTGGAGATTATGATTGATGATAATATGGTAGATGGAAACCGATTATACCCGAATGCTACACGCCAGGAGCAAGTTGGCTAACGAGCTCATGCACTCCATTCTTAATTTGCCAAACAGAAAAGAATTTCATGAAGATGGCCAACTCGATCATTCGCATATGGTGTCGTTCATCGTATTAACAAAATATCATGTGGTTTTACATTACCCCTTTTCAAATCTTCCACCAAATGATATTTGTAATAATACAATCCCATTACATATTGAAGATTCATGTTTATATTCATCACATGTGACACTTAATATCAACATAATACATCCTGGAATGTTTGACCACTATGGTAATATAAAAAAAAAAAAGATAGAAGACAAACCGAGACCAACAAAAGTAATTGTTCAATCGAATTGGAAGCTTAATATTCCAAGATGTATGTTTGGACATTAAGCTTCACATGTGAACTTCAATGTGTATGGAGAGTGATCCATATGTGTTAAAGTGTATTAAACATAGTCGAACTATAAGACAACTAAATAACTAATAATTACTCGAATCTAACAAATGATTTATTTATGTGTTTATGGTGTGACAAAAAAAGTTTTTTTAAATCATAGATGTTGGTTGTAAACGGGAAAATCCAAGACAATATATTCCATAGATAAGAAAAAACGATTCACTAATATTCAGTGGCGGGTTGAGATTTTTTTTTTCATGGGTCGAAAATTTTGGGGTCGGTTGACTAGCGATATATAACACGTTAATAAAACTAACTTTTTTCATGGGGGGCGATGGGGGGGACTATTGCAAAACTTTATGGGGGCAGTCGAGATTTTAACACATATATAACACTAAAATTTTTCATAAAGGACGGCTACCCCCTATACCCTCTATGTACTGCCTATGTTTTCACTCGAAGATTTCATCTTTCTTGATGTTAGGAAAAAGCACAAATAATATGAATAGGTAGCCTGAAAGAAAACAAAGCAACACTACCATCTTGATTCTTGCTATTTACCTTTCCACGACTATGGTCTTATATAGTCCGCAACAACTCTCTGTAATAAAGTTTTATACTCTCATCAAAATTCGCAGCAAATTTATATCGGATATTACATAAAAATACAAATTAACCAACACACTCTGAAAAGAAGTATACTTTTAAAGTAGATCAAGAGAAATACATGAGAAAGTAGATGACAAAATACTTATATTTATGAAATTTATTTTTAGTTGGGCAATAAGTTAGAATTATAAATTTTCAGCCATTTTACCTATTATTTAACTTTTTTTAGTCACATAAAAAATATAAGAAATAATCAAATCTAACTTTTATTAATTTACCCATCATATAAGCTATTAAAGTTTTTTTTAACTACCATAACAAAACCTGAAAATAAATTTAATTTTCATTTAACTATATAAATCAAAACTTAAAAGATGGTTTGAAATAAGAAGGAAATAAATACATTTTTTATTTAATTCATGTCATACTTAATAACGATCAAATGGTATATATTTATGAAATTTATTTTTAGTTGGACAATAAGTTAGAATTATAAATTTGAAAGAACAACCTGCAAATGTGGATGAGAAAGAACCAGACCCATCAAACAATGCACATGATGAATCATTGGACTACGACCCTGATGTTTTGAAGAATGCTTGAAATTATGATAATCCAAAACCAAACTACGACCCTGAGAGTGAGTTCCATTATCCATATGAAGATGAGCAAAAGTCTGATTGGTCAAATGATGATTACACATGGAAGTAAAACACAAAGTGTAATGTAAACAAGTGTGGTTTCAAAGTGTAATGTAAACAAGTGTGGTTTTTTTAGCTATGTAAACAAGTGTGGTTTCTTTGTTATGTAAACAAGTGTGGTTTCTGTGTTATCTAAATAAGTGTGGTTTCAAATGACCGTAACTAAAACACAAACATCCATCCATAAGAAAGTAAAGTAGTTCAAATGACCATACATTAATCATATCAAAATATTGTTTAAAACCAGACAAACCAAAACATCCATAAGTTCATAATACCATAACTAAAACACAACCATAAACATATGTCTGGTTCAAAATACCAAACAAACATAACCATAAAGTAAACCAAACAAACATAACCATAAAGTAAACCTCCATTGTCCTAAGTAGCAGCTTGTGATGCAGGCTGAGTTGGGGCTGGTGCTCCTTGACTAGTAGTTTGTGATGTAGGCAGAGTTGGGGCTGGTGCTCCTTGACTACCAGTTTGTGATGCAGGCTAACTAGCAGCAGGTGATGCTCCCTGACCCTTGCAGGTTCTGGAATTGTGTCCCTTATTATTGCATTTGGCACAAGTTGATGTGGCTCCCTCTCTTGAATTGACCTTTTTTATTCTTCTTAGGCCTGCCAATTGGGGTATAATGCTTTGGAGGAGTCAGTGTTGTAGGGCATGTGGATGGCATCAAAAATTAACAGGTGTAAAATTAAAACAAAACCTTTAGCCAGGCATATAAATTAATAGATGTAAAACAATTACAAGAAAAATGAGTTTTGACCAACTAGCAGGTGGAATTTCCTTTAGCAAGGCATATAAACCTTCATCTATCTTCCTTATTTCATCCATGGCTTTGTTAAATTGAGGTTTGATTGTAGCACTAGCACATTTCCAAAGCATATTCTTGAATAAATTTCCCCACTATTTTTTCTTCATGTTTTCATGGATGTGTCTCAAACAAAACCTGTGCTCAGCATTAGGGAACAACTTGGATATAGCAGTAATAAGCCCCTGACAAAAAATATCCATTAATAACATTGATAAATCAGTGATAAATGTGAAATTTGTGAAGTAGTAGCCATTACCTTTTGCCTATCAGTGATAAATGTGAAATTTGATCTTTCATTCAGATCTAAATCTGATGTAAGATTATCTAAGAACCATGTCCACGGATTAAATGTTTCAGCCTCCACTAGTGCAAAAGCAACTGGATATATGTGTGACATTCAACATTTTCAGGCTAACTCCGTTAACACAAACATCGTTATTTCAAACAGTTATTTATTCAAACTCAGTTATCTCAAACATTCACTCATGCATTACATTTAACTAGGATTATTAGATGTGTCAATTCGCACAAACACGTAGAATTATCGAGCCGCATGAGTCGAACCCCGACCGTTGGTGATAATTAATTAATAATATTTCGAACATTTAATAATTTATAATTTATATAAATTATGTGCTTTTACGTGTTATTTGATTTTATGCGTAAATTGTAGACTTTCGTGAAATCGCGTACGTTTACGCGGAACCTTACGACTTTTACTGTTTTAGTGATTTTTATAAATAAGTTTTATAAAAATAATTATTTAAAAACATTGTTATCTAGTGGATTAATTAGATAATTTAAAAACCCATTTAATTAGGCCCATGGATTATCTAAACTCATTTTAAAACCCATGCAATTAAATAAAAAGGATTTTTATAAAAATTAAACCCTAATCCCCCACCCTCCTCCTTGCCGTCGCGACCCCAAGAGCCCCCCCCCCCCCCATGGCCGATTTCATTCAAGCAACCATACACCCTCATTCGAGCTTCAATCTTGCAATTGAACGCGTATTTGGACTCCTCTCGACGTTTCTAACAATCCTACGTAAGTCGTTTCGTTCAATTTCGTTACTTTTTGATTCCTAAATTTTAGATCAAAACCCTAGTTCATCCAAACATAGATTTTTATAATAAAGATGCTAACTTTATCATTGTTTTGCATGTATTTGTTGATTTTATGGTTATTTGGAAAACCCTAGCTTCATATGATTAGTAACTTGTTAGATAATGAGACTTTTTGATTATGTAATGGTGTAGAATTGCATGTTAGAGATGTTTGATACTTATTATGGTTATAGTCATGTTAGATAGATTATATGTGATGGATTTGATACTTTGAATCTCGTTAAACAAGCTTAAAAACCCTAACTTACTTATAATGGAAACTTTTTAGGAATTCTATCTTGCATACTAGACATGTGTTGAATGATATGATGGTGTTGTTATGCTACTTGATCCATGTATAAGTGATTTGTGAAATTAGATTTCTAATACCTAGCTCGGTTTTGCAAACTTACTAAAAGAGGAAACTTTTATGTTTTGAAACTTGCATGTTAGACTTGGATTGCATGAGGTGATGAGGTTTATGTGCTACTTGTTACATGTGTAGAGGAATTGTGAAATCAGATTCTGAATACATAACACGGTTTTACAAACTTGCTAAATAAGGAAACTTTAATTTGCAAAAGTATTCATAACTTACTATTTAGAAATGCATGATATGGTTTAATAATTGGTACATGTTAGTTAGGACATAATAACATGTTGCAATGTGTTGAATGCTTGAAATCATGCATATCTCTCATAGGTTACTAAAGATGGAAACTTTATTTGGAAGTATGACATACATGTTAAGTTCTAGGCAAGTGTTATGTGATGTGGTGATCTAGAACATGTTATAGTAATCTTACAAGCATATTAACAATGATAATTCCAAGAAACACGAATTCCGAACATACTTACTATTTATGAAAACCTGCTATTTATGGAAACCTGCTATCTTGTTAGAACAAATAGGATTTGTTGCTAAGTGCTGCAGCATGATCATTTGTGTATAATATAGAAGTGTTATACTGAACAAACATAATTTAATACAACGTGTCACCAACGGGTCGTCGGGTCAAACTTGCAAACCTTTTCTAAACACTTAAACAATAGTATGTTTGGATACTAAGGGTTCATATCAACTTGCAAGAACACACACTTATAAACCTATGGTTTTAGGTGGCAATTAGAGGTTCTACAGTTTTCTCTTAGCTTTCATTTGCATTCATACTCAGGTGAGTTTCATGGCCCCAATCTTTACTTACTTTCCTTTTTGGGGAGAAAGCATGCACGCAAACATTATGGGTTTTGTATTATTGTATTATTGCTTGTTTACTAAAGTGCAAACATACCAACAAGTCCTTACATTCTCGAACCATTAGTATTGGAACATAGCGAGGTGATTTTGAGTAGTACTACTGGGTTTTTGACAAGCCCCACCCGAGTTAGTCGCGCTAACTTAACTGGAGGTCGAACGGGTGTAAGATTAGCCTAGACATTTGCCATTGTTCGGTAGACATGGCGGAAGGCAAACAAACACAAACAGTCAGCTTCGGTTTCGAACACTTGTAGTAGCATGACATAGACTAGCTATATATCGGTATACATTAATTACATTATCTAGCAAACATCGAACTTTTATTTACTTACATCTTTATGAACTCACCAACCATTGTGTTGACACTTTTAGCATGTCTTTCTTAGGTCGCTAAGGTATTGAGCACGAGCATAAGACATGCATGGAGTCCCATCATATTTCAAACTTATTTATTTCTATTATTTACTTTGGTTTGGGCGCGGTGTTTTGCGCATTTGACTATTCTTGCATTTGGATTATATTTACGGTTCCGCAACGTTTTCAAACTTAAACTTTTGTTGTCTCGTGACTATGAGAAGCATTAGTATTTTATTTAAATTCATATAGAGTCATTCCGTGTAACTAATGACTGAGATCCTGGTTTGTCACATTCCAAAACGGTAAAACTTCGTTAGTAGAATTTGGGGGTGTGACAATATGCCATTGTTGGAATCCACACCAACTGAACTTAATATCTGACCTGGGTAAGGACCTTTCATAAAACATCAATATAATCCTAGTATATCTCTACCACAAATCTTGAAACCTTCCCTTAGTGCTTCAAAGCAAATGTATATCCTCCTGAACTTCCTTGTTGGACTACTAGGGTTGAACTCTGGCTAAACATTTATCTTCACTGTGCTACATGGGTTGGATCTTAGTAATTCCTCACAGTAATCTCTCAGGAATGAAAATTGTTCTTTGTAGCCACTAATGATCATCTTGGCAGCAATCATCCTAGCCCTAAACACTTTCTGAGATGAAACCCATATCTGATTTTTTTTTCTGAATCTGGTCAACCAAAGCATTCAATGGTATGTTTGGGTTGCTTGCAAGTATTGGAACAATTTCTCTAGCAATAGTAGACATAGTGTAAAGCTTCACTTCTCTTGTTTGTAGACATTGATGTGCCTCTTTCATAGTCTTCACACACCAAACATCCGAGATTTCATGCCTAGAAAGATGTAACACCCATGGGCAAGTGGGCACATGATCCTTTTTCCTAGGTTTCTTGCCTTTATCACATACTCCTTCCCTATTTATTCCCTGAGGGCCACATCCCTTTGAGTTACCTTTTTGACCCTGTCTTGAAGACCCACGTACTACTTGGGGACCATTAAAGTTTGAATCACCTGTTTGGAGACCACCCAAACAAACAACCCTAAACCTGAATTTTCATTCTTTTTAATGTAAAGTTGTCTTCTTGACTCAAGTGCGTATGCTTTGACCATTTTCTTCAACTCTTCCTTATCATCAATCGGTTGTCCCACATAGAATGGGCAGGAAACTGATTTGTCATTACTATCCCTTTTTTTCTTCCTCCTCACCATCTTCATGATCGTTTCTAATGGGATGACATGATCCTCATTCTCACTATTACTCTCAAATTCATCAAGGTCTACATTAATATACTCCTCATCATCAGTTTCAACATCTCTATCTTCCATGTCTTCATTCTCTACAGCCTCCCTATACTTCTCCATGTCCATTTCCAGATCCTCCACAATTGTGTCATCAACCACATAATCTGAGTCCTCATCCTCATCCTGTGATCCATCTATTCTGCCTTCATGAACAGGCTCTTCATCATTATAATTCTCAACCTCATTCTGTAATCCAGCCATAAATTCAGCTTCATGCACATGCTCTTCATCATTATCATCTGTGTCATTACTAGTAAACATCTCATGATCACCACAGTCAAACTCTTCATGATTGTCTGATATAGTGTTCATAATCACTTGAGAGTTTCAGTGTTCAACATATATTTCAATTAGTTTAACACCCCTTCTGACTTGTTCAATTAAGCTTAGAAAATCTACTTCAATATCTAGTGTTCTTAGACCCATATCCAAACTAACATAAGGAAGCTTAAAATGACAATAAAATACCATATCAACTGGATATCCTATGCTCTTAAACATTTCTTCAAGCACATCTTTACCAAAATCATCAATATCACACATATCTACAAAACTAATTTTCCCATTGACATAAGTCCTACCTGGGAAATTTTGGAATTCACCTCCATGCTGTATTTTGAGAGAAAACAATGTTGGTTCATTTGTTGTAACAACATTACATTTGAATTTGTAAAATGTGAAGTAAAACACTAATATTACCGATTAGGTTAAACAAGAGGAGAAATTTAACAAACTTACAGTACACCTTGTCTGGATCGATATAGTCTTCAGGTTTTTCTCCACGAATCATCCTAAGAGAGTTCGTCATCGTCTCAGCTTAAAAAACCGGCTAGAGCTCGCAATCGGGAATTTCAGGGATGGGAATGCTGATAGTGTTTGATTTGTGGGACGATAATGGTTAGGGTTATGACCAGGGAATTTAAATTCCCAAATTGCCCTCATTTCTTATGTTGGAAAAGACGAGGGTACCCCTGTCGTCAAACATTTTATTAACGGACGTTGGGTGGAAGGACTGCAAGTGATGAAATCAGAAAGTACGATGGGGAAAATAGCAGATTTTTAAAAAAAGGGACGTAAAGTGATTTTTGGTGTAAATCTCATGGACGAAAACTACTGTTTACTCTAAATTAAAAAAAAATAGAACCATATCCCTCACAAATGAGTAGGGAGTAAGTGAGTGAGGTGTCACTCACTAGCCTTTAAGATGAACATCATGTCCCGCAAATATCTTAACGTCCAGCAATTAGAATATTCTATAGAAAAAAATATAATATCCTTTTCGATATGGAAAATGATTCAATTATTGTTGATAAACCAAGTGGTTATCATCTCAATTCTCAGCATCAAGTTGACTAGGCTTGGACCATTAGTCTTTGGAGTAATATTCGTCCTTTTCTTATATTTTAGTCATCCAACATAAAAGAATTATTGTTAATCCTAACACTGTTAAACGTATTATTCTTTACACGAATATAATTCATCGGTGATTATTCATGCAAATAACTTTGATGATTTACAGATTAATATTTTGGAAGGAGGTTGACCAGGCCACGCTCCCCATTGTTCTAAAACAATCGGATTATTATTTCACGAGGAGATCTAATTGTTTGAAACTTTGATTATAATGTTTGTTACTAAATAATTATTTAAAGCCAGGGTAAATCAAGTGTAATTGAGTTTGTATACTTAATCTATGTTAATTGTTTTTTCTTTCCATTAATTACAAATTAGAGTTAGCAAAACTTTGATTAAGACTACTCATTATTTTCCCATGGACCAATACTAGTTTCTTAACTCAGGGCCGGCCAAATAGCGTATTTGGACCAAGCAAGGGCTTGAGGCCACCCAAAAAATAATTTGAAAGAAAAAAAAAAGTTATACATGTAAAATTGTAAACTGGGCTGTTTAGCAAATTGAAAAGTCTGCATTGTAATTTGGGAATTGGGGTTGTGTGTGCGCGTTAACAACTGAAGCATGATCCGTGTTTAATATCAGGGGCGCCACTTTTCAATCTAGGTAAAAGTTTTGAACTCTATATATGGCTTAGTTTTTGTTTCAAGTTTCTTGAAACTAGATTCCTTGTGGGTAATCTTAGTTAGATCAAGATCGGTTCGTGAATCATTTTTCCACTGCAAATATTTTAAAACTCATGCATGAAACTTTACATGGAGATCCTAGTCTAGGCCCGCTAGGAGATGACACCTTTGAGGAATTCAACGTCACATGGGCAAACTTTTTTATAAGACCACCAACTCTAGTAAAATAGTTTCCACCGCATTAGCTCATATGACGAGAGCAAACTTTAGTTCTATAACCACTGATTCCACCAAACACTAAGTGATATCGGCAAACACCACCATCAAATAGATATCGAGAACAAAGAAGGTAAAACATAGTGGTTTTTGGACAATATATAATAAACATTTCCGATGGATAATCTGTGGCAAAGTAACACTCACCTGGTACTGACTACAAAGCCTAGGATGGAACCATAACAAAAATCTTATATCAAAATTTGTCAGTGATTACCAACGGATTACTGGCTAGTGCTAAAAAACTGATCTTTACTTCTTTTTGGATTTTCGACAATTCGTCACTAATCCGATAGCGATCGCTGATACATAAGCAACAATGTTTAAAAAAATTGTTTTTTCTTTACTCCTACTCGTCTGTTTATCAGTGGTAGTCTATGGATATTTATAAAATAATATTTTATTTTATTTTCTTCTATATGTTGGTCTTTATTTGGTGTTCAGTTTTCTAATAGTGTTGTGATATATTAGAATTGAGGTTTAAGCTTAAATAAGGAAATATAAAGTTTGGTTGGTTGTGCAGGGGGCGGATCTTATATAGGGCGCGAGGGGGTACCGGCCCCCCTGATTTTGGGCTTAGAAGTTCTAATTTTAGCTTATTACGTGTAGATAATTTGGGTAGATTGTGATTGTGCACCTCCTATCCAATATCCCAATTTCAATTTTATTTTTTTAGCTCAAAAACAAATCTCACAACCCCAAAGACCTTAAAGGTCGTCGGGCTGAGTTGTAATTCTTCTTCATTTGTCGTTTATAATGTGTAAGAACTGATTGTTTTTTTTGGATTTATGGTCTTTATTTGGTGAAAAAAAAATTTGATTTTTTATGTGTAATATTTTCGGCCCCGCTTTAATTATTTAAGTTCCGCAAGTGTTAGTGTGTTTGGTCGAGTTTATCCGATGTATCCACTGTCGTCCACATGCTATTTGAATTATATTTTGCTGGGCCATCAGTTTTGGGCTACTGCTATAGCCATCACTGTTGCAATTTTTATTTTAGGATATGAGTCCAACTTTATGTACCCCAACAAGTCAACAACGTTGTCGATTTAGCTGATTGGAACTTAAAAATGTATTAATTATTAATTTATTATCTAAAGTACTTTGTTTTTTGCGTCAAATTAGTTAGTCTATATATATATGCTTTTTGGAACAGCTGAACAATTAGTTAGTACATTATTCTATTAGTAGGTTAAAGCTCATGTTTTACATGAGTTAGATAAATATAATTTGTTATAAAACAGTATTTTCTATGAAGATTTGTATGTTTGATATTATTAGTCATCTGTTAAATAAGATATAATTAAAATTTTCTTATGATTTAGTAATTTTTAATAAAATATTAGAATATATGTTAGATATTTAATTATTTAACATCATCATTATTCAATAGAAGAGAAATGCGAAAAACAAAAATCTAGATTTTATCAGAAGTCGACACATAGCAAGTATAGTTATTTATTTATTATAATATAGGTTAGAAACTTTGTATATTATACAGGGTGAATAAATGCAGTGTTATACATACTTAGTAATAAAGATCTAATATTACATATTACATAATTTTTTAATACAAATTTTAGAAACGTTATATAGTTATTCTAGTCAGTTTCATGAACAAATCGTGTAAATTTAGAAATAGATTTAGAGTCACTGTGACGTTAAAAAAGAAATCTAAAAACTTAATAACAAAATTAATATAAGTTAAATTTGATAATTTTTAGAATCATTATTTTGTGACTTTGCCCCTCTTTGTTCTCCAAAGTCCAAACCCTTCCCTCCCTGTTTCGAATCCTTCGCCGGCGACTTAACAATGGTTGAAGAGGCGGTGAATTCATCGACGGCTCTGTTGAAGGATGACAAACCTGTGATTGTTAGGGTTAAACGGAAAAGCTATCAGTCTCCTCTCGAAGCTTTTTGTAAGTTCATTTCTAGTTTCGCGTTTTATAAAGCATACTTATGCAACGATTGAAGTTTAAATCGTTGTTTCTGTTGATTCCGCTCATGTTTTGGTCCAATTAGGGCTTGAAATCAACGAAAGACCAGTGAAGCGGCCATTGCTGGATTTTGAGAAGCTATCTATCAATGATTCAGCTTCCAAAGGTGTGTGTTATGGTGTTTGAGTTTTTAGGTCATTAATTCGTATAATTAAATACCTAAACTGTTATAGTTTAGTAAGATGTTATGCTTTGTAGCTGTTTGTGATAGTTATGGTAGTTATTTGTGAATCTTTGGATGATTTTGTCATCTTGCAGCTGAGAAATTGAAGTCCAAAAAGTTTTTTGTACAACATGTGGATACTGTGAGCAGCTCTGATGTTGCTGTTGATATTCTTCAGTCATTTGTGGCTAGTAAGGTGATCTTTGAATAGTTGTAAACTTGTAATCTTACGGGCCTATGTGTGTTTGTTGTGTTTGGCCGTATCCTTGTTTGGCGTCGATCAAATAATCTGTTTGTTTAATGTTCTTATGGTTTACTGTTTTTTCAAGCAGCCTAATTCTGCTGATGCACTTAATTCTAAAGCAAAACTTGAGGACCAAAGGCGTAGTAACAAGACTGATAATGTAAGATCTTTGTAGCTGCCCTGTAATTAACATATTGAATTCCGTATACCACATATGCTTTCATTACATACGTTTTGATCTGTGCTAAATTGCATACCTTGTATACTGTGCTTGTAGTGGTATTTAACATATTGATTTGTTTGGTTAATGTCCTAACGTGTTTGTCTCAAGATTAATATTCCTACTATGTTTCTGTGCTCAACTGAGAGATTTGCTACTTAAATGATATCCTAGGCTTTCTATTGGCATTCCAATTGGAAAGTGATGCCAATTGCCAAGATTGAAAAACATTTTCTTATTTTATCATAATGTGAAAATAGTTTTGAATCATCACCCTGCATTCACTTGATGCTTTGATAGTTGAGAATGGTGCTAGTTTTGACTACACAGCAATATATTTGAACAATTGACATCAATGTTTTAGCCCAACCATGTAGTGAGCTGCAACCTTCTAACAATGCTTTTAAGGCTGATATACCTTGTTGGTATATATGATAACTTTTTTTGTCTACTTTTCTGCTGAAGTAGTTTTTAGGTTAGACGCTGAACCTTTTTTTGTTATGTTTGCAGAAACAGAAGCAGCTGTTGGTAAAAGCTAAAGAAACACAAGAGGTAAATTCAAAATGCATTTTGCTAGTTTTAGTTTCATCTCCTCTTTTCTTTGTTTTAGTCTTGCATTAGGCGCCACAGTTCTTTCTACTTTTGCAGATGTTATTACTGAATAGTGATTTTCGTATTGTGCTGTGATTTAGTAGCCGAAATGAGGGAGAGGGTTGGAATAATTGCTATTGTATTGTGTAAGGAAGTGATGCTATTAGTATATGGCTTCCATGTTATAATAGGGTTCATGTATTGCACATGATGATGTATATGTATAGCATCTAGTGTAGTCAGTTCTTGGCTTTCTATTCTATAGAATGGATTACATGTCTCAGTTTCCACCCAATTATATGGAAACAGGTTAATTCAGATTAAAAATGCGATCACACAAATAAAAATATGGTAACATTAAAGCGTGTTGATGAGTTAGTTGGGTTAAATGTGTCTAAACTCACCTAATGTTGTATTTGATCGCTCACCATGTCCTAAATTGTTTTATTCAAAAGATGTTGTATTTGCTATTGTAGGATTGTAGTTGTAATCATATTTAGTACATTAGTTAGTTAGAAAAGTTAAAAAAAAACAGACACAAAAAAGGTTTCTTGTTGGCCCAGATGTTAATCTGTTTTTAACTAGAACACAGTTCTGATCCATCACTCAACGTGCCAAATACATCTGTTTTACCACTTCTGGCATGGATTCACTGGATTGTTGATTTCTCATAGACTAGTTTTATTAGTTCAGTTGTTCAAGAACTTGATCTTTTATGTATTGGAAATCAAAATAATGCATTTTTTAATATGAACTTTTTATGTCCTATACAAGACTCTCAGTTGACTTGGAAGACTTGACGTTCATGTTCGTTCATTGGGTTTTATTATGATGATAATTTTTTGGTTACCCTTGTTATAATAACGTTAGAGCTATATTCACATGGATTTACTTGCATCATAGTAGTCGCCGACATGTTTCAATAACAAACAAATGATCAAAGTAACAGACTGGCTTAGGCTATATTTGCCAAATTTTTGACTTCCCTTTTTTGAGTCCTTTATTTTAAACCTCATCCCTATTCTTTTTATAAGTGATAGTTGCTATTTTTGATGCTAATTTAGTTGTAATATTTCTGCACCAGCTTTTGGCTAAGAATGCTCGTTTCAAGCAAATATGGAAAAGCCGAAGGGGGGTAGACACTGCTGCATCTGATGATGCGTTGCATGACATGTGTCGTCTCTATGATGTTGAGCGTGTGGATGTTGGGGAGACCAGTGAGGTGCATGAACAAGAGTAAGTGTCAGTTTTATACTTTTACTTATTCACAGGTAAAAAAAAACTAGTTCTAAAGGAAACGAATCATATGGCTCGAAAGTTGGCCAAAGAGTATTTTTAATTTATAAAACTTTGTAAATTATTTTATTCAAAATATTAAATTATCATTGAAATGATATACTTTCTGTACCATGTCCACCCGACCTGTTTTGCACCTGCAAATAATTACAAGTAATTATTTGTATTGATCATGCCCAACTATTTTGCTACCGTCAATTATAATATTTATTTTCAATGCTGATGCAGAGACGAGGAGGATTTGAGGCTAATCCGCAGTTTCTTGCCTCTATTACAAGAGTTCATTCCAAGTGCTGCAGAGGAAATTGAATCTGATAGTGACTATTACATGAGAAAAAAAGGTCTTATAATTTTCTACTTATGTTCGTTGATTGGTGAAGAATTTAGATTTGATCTTATCTTTTTGTCTATAATTCTGTCTTTTTTACTTTGATGATTAAGCAGCATCAAAGGATGACTATGTATATGATTTGTATGCTGTCAAGGATGACAACACCAGCATGATGGAGGAAAACACTTCCCCATTTCCATTGTAAGGATTTAAGATTGTCTTTATGTTTCCTTAAATTACCATAATGCCCTTGCCTTACACAAAAACCGGTCATGTATTTTGGGTACAGTGTCCAAGTCGACAACAACGATGATTTCTACGATGGCCCAGATAATTCAGATTATGACACTGATGATTCTAACGGTTAAATTTCATTACACATACTCCCCATTCATGTTATGTTCATCTAGTTGGCAGTTCTGGGTCAACCCATCTCTTTGAATTTTATCACCCTTACCGAACCCGCATGACTCACACGTATTTCCACCTGCAATTTTAAGCTCTGCTAGGCATATTTATGTGTTTCTTATGTTCTGTTTGTTTCTTTCGGGAGTTCAGCTGAAGACAATCCTCTGAATGATTATCCTGATGAAGAAGAAGAGGAGGATGAAGATGGTAGTAAATGCAGTGAAGAAAATTCAGAGGAAGTTGAGAGTGAATCTTCAAGATCTGAAACATTAAGAGACCAGGATCTGTCAAATGATGAATATGATGATGATGATGATGATGATGATGATGATGATGATGAGAGTTATCGATGAAGATTTATGCTTGGCAGTAAGGTTAGTGTTCCTTGTGATTGTAAATGAAACGCATTCTTGATCATGCATAGTTTGAGTAGAACATAGGTAGTTGGATATTGGTATTTCTTCTTATCCTGAACCACTTTTATGGGATTATAGTTCGTGGAGTTGGTGATTTTGATCTATTTACGTGTCGATTTGGGTAATGTTTCATTATATTTGTGGTTTTGTTTGTCCCTTGAGAATTTTAGTTTGTGTTTGTTGTCGGTCAACACATCGGTTACAAGTTCATCACCAAAGGGGTAGTTCATGAGTGTATCACTTAACACTTTCTGATTTAAGTTGGAGCTGGAGGTCTCCCTGGAAGTGGTCTCTCTATCATATATAGAGGTATCTATCCTCCTCAGGTATCCTACCAGTAACTTTGTTATTGGGAGGATTTTAAGTTGAAGATGAAGATTGTTCAATCATTATGCATACAAAAGAAAGTTAGCAACTTGAAACCTCATATTTTAGATTTCTGACTCAATTTCATGTCCGCTGGTGATAATCAAAATTTGATAATCAGTTATAATAAAGAGAAATTTGGGTAAGAACCTAAAATGGGTCCATGACCACGATATATTAAAAATGACCCTTTTGACAAACGTTCACAAGTTTGCGAGCACACGTAATCAGTTATAATAAAGAGAAATTTGGGTAAGAACCTAAAATAGGTCCATGACCGCGATATATTAAAAATGACCCTTTTGACAGAACGTTCACAGGTTTGTAAGCTGTGTGCTCGCGTGTGTTGCAAAATAGTTCTTCAACCAATTAGTCATTGTTCATGTGTTGCGGCTTGCGGTTGTTCATGGGTAGATTCATCTCCTGATACTTTTAAAGATGCATAAGATGTTGAATTTCTAAAACAAATTGTTCACATAAAGAAGATGCTGTTGGGACCTTGCTACAAACACAAACTCTAAATCATGAATGAACTTAGTTTAAGTTTCTTTTTTTTTTTTAATTTTTTCTACATGCTCCATCTTTGTTCCTCGATACAAAAAAACAAAAACATGAAAGCCCAGGAACCAGTGTACACGTGAATTCTGTAACTAGTGTTCAAACTAACTTTTCTAAAGGCGGCATTATTTTCTTCATTTTCTAGTTGAAGATTCTTCAGTTGCACAAAAGATCAAAGGGAATGACGAATAATTAAATTCCATTCTGTGTATGATTTTCCTGCAATCATGCTAACTTAGTAACATATACGGCCTGTCACCGCATGAAAGGAAGTAACCATCTCATTTCCGACCCGTTTCCATTTGCAAGGTAATATAATTTTTTCCATCCCTCTTCTGAAAATGCTTCACGGCGTATCAGTCTTTGCCTGTCACAAATGGTAAGCATACACAAAAACAAGAGTCTTTTAGTTGTTTACTTGTTTTGTAGTCAAGCGCCACTGCAGTGCTGCCAAAGGGGCTACAAGAATCATGTTATGGAATGTATTTTTAAGATTGTAACTATCATATAAAAAGTCCAAATTTGTTTTAGGAGGTCGAAAACGTTTTAAAAAGATTGTCAAGCAAAAGTTCAGCATTTGTCACAAAAAAAGTTAACCGTGTGCTTCAAGAACTCAAAACTGACCAAAAGAATTTATTGGTGTAACTCAAATGCTTTTTTTAATAATTTTTTGGCAGATCACGCGGTAATTCATCAAGAATGTTAACTGCATAAAACTTTAGCAATAGATACTCAAGTATTGTGCATTCGTGTGAATTTGTGATCTATCAACTCTAATGTCTAAAAATAACACATAAAAATAACACATAAAAAGATGAACCTTTTTGGGACTATAGAGGGGGGTCATAATCAATTCAGTTTATAAAGCTTTAGAACAATGATCTGTCAAGCTCATCAAGATCCTAAAGTAACTCTAAGGCTGCTGCCCTAATTTATTGGATAATGCTGGCGGGGCGACATACCTGAGGTAATAGTGTGAAACAACAGCAGCTTCATCTAGAGAATAGCGAGGAAACATAACACGAGCATTTGTGGGAACATCTGGTAAATCTTTTCTTAACTTTCCAACTGCCGTTGAATGAGAGAAAGCACCCACCATCATGGTGTCATGCATCATTGACCTAAATGCATTCACCTGGACACAAGACAGTTATGAAAACATCCATAATAGGCACAACATTATAACAATAACCCGAACAAGAAAAAACTAAATTGATTCATCATACATCTAAAGAAATTACAAAGATTATAAAAAGTTAAAAACTTAGAATTAACCAACTAACCGTTGCGACTTCTTTGGCATGAATTGGACGACAAGAACGAACAGTAACTGGCTCCTCAAACTCAGTAAATGTGAACCAACTATTATACTATTTGAAGCAGCAACATAAGGAACAATGTGGTCAAAAGTAACAAGCAAACCATTAAACTTGCAAAGAGAAAGAAAAAGTTAACTCACTTGGTCAATTGCAATAAGAACAGGTATATCTTTAACAAGTGACAACTCTTCCCTCAACCGAACCACCACACCAACAGAAGCATGTGTGGTCGTGATTCCTGTCTGAACAAGGTCATATAAAGTTGAACCTTCTGGCATTGCCATTGAATCAGCATCTTTCATCCTCCCAACACCAGCCCCTTCACCAAGTGGTATTGGATCAAATATTTTACAAGGCAGCTTCATTAAATAAGACTCATTATATTTCAAGAAATCCTGCATCGCCGAACCATGTTTTTATTACTGTCATATCATAAAAAATTAAAGAAAATATCAAAAAAATAATGGATTCTTGCCTGCAAAATGTTTGCTGCTTGCACAGGGGTATCCCACAAACCAGTTTCGGGATTTTTATAAAAAAGTCCTCCGTGTGTCCAACTTCGGCCTTCGGGAACATAAAATACTAACCAGCCTTCATCACGGGCCCAGTGAACAAGCATTGCAAGAGCAATACTCTTTCCACAGCTTACCGGGCCATCCAATACTATATGCTTCTGAGCTGTCAAACCTGAAAGTAAAATTGCAGTCACAGACAATTTCTCATATTATGGAATGATGGTACAAAAACTCACAAGACAAATTTCTACAAAAGATTTCCTACCGAATGGTGATCCTAATAAAGGTTACTACCGAAAAGATCAAGTGGCTACAATCAGAAGTTAATACCAAAGAAGAAGATAAAGATAACGATGAAGGCTTTGTTTATCTTCATCTTGGGAATATTCTTGTAATTGAATATTCAAATTTTAAATATCTTTTAGATATTACAAGAATAATCAGTTATTGGTATATATAATAGCAGATTGTAAAAAACAGTTGATGATCTTAATTTACTTTGTTGTTTATTGTGTTTGCTACTTCTGTTACAATTAACCTAATAACACAATCAACCTAAAGAGCAAGTAAAACTGATTCAATAACTGTTTTCTAATTAAATAGTATGTGCAGAGTTTTAAACCCTAAGAAAGATAACTACAAGGAGTTTAACCCTAATATGCTGAAAATACACCTTTGCTATTACTAGATTGCAAAGGAGGATCAACAATACGCCGGAAATTATCCCGGAGATCCAAAAAACTGTGTCGAACGAGCAATGCATCTCTCATTGACTCATCAAACTCCTTCACCATTCCCACCGGCAATCTCTCCGGCAGCACCTCCTCCAGTTTGCTCCTACTGTAAAAAGCAAAAAATTAAGTTACGAAAAAACAGTCCAGTCATTTGATTTTAGAAATATTAAATCCATAAAATTCAGATCTTAAACTTTGGAGAATCGATTGTAATACCTAAATTTCATGTAACTGCAGCCGTCTTTTCTATTGAGTTCAGACAAAGAACCAGCGGAAGTGAACAACGGCCGGCCGTTAGGGCCGACGTCAAGCGACTTATTGCGCTCATCTTCATCAAGGAGGCGCCTCCGGTTTCTCTCGTCGGAAAGGAGGTCATGAACTGCGTCATCAATGGAGGACGAGGAGACAGTATCTTCCGCTTTCGACTTCGTTTTCGCATCGGATTTGGATTTAGGCTGAGCTTTGTTGCCGCCCTTCGATGCCGACGATTTAACTTTCTTTGAGGCGAAGGTTCTAGAAGATAAGAGCTGATAAGCCGTCGAATTCGTTGCTGCGACGGTAGCAGGGAAGAGAGTTGATTTCCCCGGCGCGGAGGCGACGACACGGAGGAGCGAACGCAACATTTTTCTACTTCGACGACGGCGGAGGACGATGGGTTTTCCCAATAACGAAAGGAGAGGGCAAAGATGTAATTTCAAAAGTAACGTTTTGGGCTTACGGATGGGCCGGTTTGCTTTCTATAAAATGGGCTGTTCCGGGCTTGATAAGGCCCAATAGAAACTTCGAAGTCAAAATTCAAAGAGATTGTGGTGTAATGGTTGAGGTGAGGTCTGAAGTCCCAAGGAACCCGGGTTCAATCCCTGCCACCACCATGAATTTTTGAGGCATGCAAATAAGGCCTAGTTCTTAGGCTGATGCACAGCCTTTTACCCACTCCGATCCAGGGTACGAGCCTCGGCCTCCCTCAAGCCCGGAAGGGGCCGTATTGGGTGAGATTTTTTCTTGGATGCTCTCCAACTCTGACGCCAAGTGGGCCCGGTTAAGACAACATATTGGCCGGAGTTGGACGAGGCTTTCCCATGTGATAGGGGGTGCGACGTCACAACATTCAATGTTCGTCGTTCAAAAAAAAAATTGCGCGGCCCGAATGATTTAAGTTAATTGAATGTTTGCGTGATGAAAATTTACATTATAAACTTAATTTAAACATTGAGCTAATTCCACCTTTAGCCTCTAACATTAATACTGTTTTATTTATGGATATATACCTTATGTGTTAGCCACATAGGGTAATTTAGACTTTTCAAAATTTTGACCTTAATAAACAAAAATACATAAAAATATGAATGAAATAATCGATTTTTTTTCTTTTTATGCGGTTTTTTGTGTATTTTTTTTCATTGAGGATGTTTTTTATGTGTTGTTGTTTATTATGGTTTAACACTTAAAAAGTCTAAATTAATCTGATGCTTATAACTAATGGGGTAATTTTCTTTTATAACGAAATTGGATAAATATGCAACCAACTAATAAATGTTTGGGCTAAATTTATAATTTTTAACTTGTAAGGACCAAACCTACAATTTAATCAAATCACAGGGTTCATTTGTGAAATTAACTCAGAACGCAAATTATCCATCAATGTCGACGTCGTCACCTGTCATTCTGTCGGAGGTGCACACCGGTTACCGCCGGAGCTAACTTCGCCGCCGAAGTTCCACCGTCATTTCCACCTCTAAGATATACAACTCTCCGACGTGATCCATATCTCTCTCTCTCACTCAAGTAATTCCTGATTTGTCCTAATTTTTTGATTTCGAACTGCACTTTTAGAAATTTAATGACACATGTGTTGTTATGTTCATGATATTTATCCTTGTATGTATCACTGGATGTAGGGATTTCATTAATCAGAGAACCATAGTGTGTGTAAAGATGGTAGATTTTTTAGGGGTGTTTGTATTGCACACAAAGTGTTCGATGAAATGCCTAAGTGAAATGTTTGTACGAAGTGTGTTTATACTCCTTTTTTTTAGTGCCCTTCTTCAGATTTGCTTGAGGTAATCAAGGATCAGAATGAAGGTGAAGGTAGTTTGGAGGAAAGTAAGTGATTATGTCCAATACGATTTGAAAGAGATCGCATTCCCCTCATCTTTGCCCAACCCGCCTCATTTCAAGAAACGAAGAAAACTAACATGGAAAGAACGATACTTGGTGAGTCTTTCTTTCTTAGTTGTTATTAGAGGTTTTCAAAAACCGTTGAAACTGATCTAAACCGTCAAAACTGATGCAAGTCGATAGGTTTGGCCAGTTTGAGATACAAACGCTTCAGTTCACGGTTTTGCTAGTTTGTCAATTTGACGTTTAACTTTTTTTTTTTTGAAAATATGAAGTTATGTGTATGTATTATAATTATGAATCATATTTATCTTTTTGAAAATTTTAATACAAACTAATGTTTTTGAAAAAAATAACAAAACAAAATCAGTTCAAACCGGTAAAACCGGATGTTCCGCAGCTATGTTGTCAAAAGCTCTTCGGGCGTGCACCTAGGCCCTCAGGCGAGGTGAGGCGCTGGAAAAGCACCTTGCTGCAACCCAGGCCCTCCAACGACTTTCAAGCGAGATTCTAGCTAGTTTCCGGTCGGATTCTAGTGAGATTCCGGCCGAGTTCTACAAATTCCGGGCAAACTAGTCTTAACAATCCAAAAATGGCCCGCAACTTGCCTAAACTAGCCCTAAAAAAGCCTAAAACATGTCTAAAACCCCAAAAATGGTATAATTGTGCTATGCGCCTTTCTTGTCTCGGACCCTCGCTTTTTAAGCGCCTTGCGCCTTTGACGACTATGGTCTGCGGTTAATTTGGTTTTTCGTTCTCTGAAGCCCAGAATTTTTATCAAGACTGGCCAAACCAGACCGTGAGCACTCCTACTGGTTGTTATTGACTATTGTTTTTGAACCACTCTTCAGGTTTTGAAGGAAGCAACTAGACTTTATGCTGCAAGCTGGGTAAGAGATATCGGTCCTGAGTTGCGTCCAAATGAATATAAAAAGAAAGAAAAATTTGGAGTTGAAGCTGATGGAGTTAAAGATTCTAGTGGAGAAACAGAACCTTCAACATTGGAGGATCTAGGTAAATTATGTATCAAAACCGGTTAATTTAACTTGTAAAAATGTAAATGCAAAAACAATAATCTTATTATGCTCGGATTGGTGATGTCAGCGGTGGCTGCTAGAGGTGGAATGGAGACACTCAGGCCAGCTTTGCAGCGGGTTTACATGACCCGAGCCTCTGCTTACAGAGATGCACTGAAGAGCTTCATACAAGGTTATCAAGAAGGCATTCAACAAGTGATGGAGAAAAAGGATAATTCTGAAGCCAATCAAGAAACTACTGACCCAAAAAAGGATGATTCTGAACCCAATCAAGAAGCTATTGACCCAAAAAAGTCAATTTGATCAATCTGTGATGTTGCATACAATGATGCCAGATAGGGAAATAAACTTTTTACATCAAGACTATATTATGTGTCTTTTGTGTTTGTACAATGGTAGTGATGTTGAGAACGGGTATCGGAAATGTATCACTGTCATGTGTCTTAAGAAGGGCAAGACGCTCTTAGTCGATTGGCCTCCCGAGGTATTCTGATAAGCTGAAACACCCCAAACTTGGGGTCTCGGTGTTGGAATTACTCATTCACACCATAGTTCTTAAACTGTAAAACTTCATTCATACGCAACGGAAAACATTCGATTGTAACATAACATCTTTCAAGTCAATACATAATCCATAACAAACATAAATGTCTAAAGACAAATCATAAGTAACAGGATGTCAGTCTTCGGGTAGGATAGCTAATCCATCCATGCCTTTCGACCCTTCAAACTTCGCATATAAAAACATTACTTTAACTTTAAACATATAATAATGTTTGTAACAAATACACAACTCCTTTATCTGCTTGCACAAGGGTAAGGCTCCTTTATCTGCCTGCACATAGGCAAGGCTCCTTTATCTTGCTTGTACATAGGCAAGACTCATTTATCATGCCTAACTATGGTAGGGCTCCCATTGTCATGCTTGCAACGTATGCAAGACTCCTCTAGCTATTACCTTATCATATACATTGCTTTAACATATTTATAGCATGTGATTAAGAATGTGGAGTTCTTACCTTAAATGAGTTTGAACGAAACCCGTGATGAACCGTGCAAACACCTCCTTTAATCCGGTTAGAAATAGCAGGAACACTCTCTTATTCGATCACTAATGAGGGAATGGACTTGTAACCATAAACACCTTCACGAAATTCTATCCTTGCTCTCATCTACTTCTCGGCCGAAACACAAACACAATATGTTGGAAAGTATATGGTGGCGGGCTAAAGAGCCCCCCACCCCCTTCCCTTTTGGTAAAAACCAAGTACAAAATACCTTTTTCTACTTTTCAATATACCCTTTCTTTAAAACCCTTGAGATAAACGTAATATCAACAAGGTTAATTTTTTTTGAAATGTTACATCAACTAACATCTCCTTAAGTGTACATGTTATGCATAGAGAATAGTAGTAAGTCATAGTTTGGTAAAAGAAAATATAACATGTTATCCAAAGTTGAAACTAAGAGGCGTTTTATGAGAATATTAATACCTAAGGGGTAAGTTTTAAAACTTGAGTAAAGTTAAGAGTATAGCGTCTAATTATATTTCTAGGGCTTGAACTGGTCTGCAACTTTTCGCTTCTCCCTCTCCTTCGCCTACAAATTCAGTGACGATGCTGACCACCGACATACCACCCAATCAGACGATTTATGTTAAGAATCTCAACGAGAAGGTCAAGAAAGAAGGTATGATTTACTGTTTTTTCCCTTTAAATGTTACGAATTCGTAGTATAATGAATCGAAACTTGTAAGAGTTAAATTCGTACTTGTAGAACAAATCGATATATGTTGATTTTTTCTACTCGACGTAAGAGATACGTATGGAAAATTGTACTTATATGTTGCAAATAATACGGCAGGATGAATATTGTAGGCTTTGTTCATCATAGATCCATGAGATAATCATTATGAATTAACTAAAAATTGAAAGCAGGCTACAGGTTGTTGGAAATGTACGGGTGTTCATAACAGTTTGCTGTGAGTTAAGATTTAGGCGGTTCAGTTTAGGGTTCTGTTTTGACAGTCTGGTAGTTTACCAATGGTTTGAAACTTTGTGTAGACCGAACCTGCTATCGCTTTTTTTGGAATCTGCAATATATTTGTATTATATTCATGAGCCATCTTTATCATTTAAATAGTATTTAATACAAACTAAGGATTTTGAAAAAGAAAAATCAGTTCATATCGTCAAACTGTCAAAATCGAACCGCCAAACCATTAAAACCGGCCTGTACATGCGTCCAGCCAACCCAACCATCCCAGCAGGTTCGGTTGTCATTTTCCAAAACTTTTGTTAACGGTTTGGCATGAAATTTTTGTCAAAACCGGCTGAACTGGACACCCCTAGGTGGAGTGTGCAAAAGCTAGAAATTAAAGGGTTTTAGGACTAAAGCATCAAAGGGTGATAAGGTTTAAGAGATGTAAAATTTATATAATATCACAAATGGATCTGTTTCATTGACCCTTTCTTTAGTCAACTTGTGTAAGTATGCATATAAACTACAACATAGTGAACTCTCTAGAATGTATTTGGGGGTAATGGTACTCTTTGCTAGAATATGTCTTATAAACAAAAGAGAACAAATAAATGCAAAAATGTAGTTAGGATATCTTCAGAACTTCTAATCAAACTGTCAGGTGAGATCACACCCACACACACACAATAAACGAGATTGAAAGAACACGAGGATTTAACGTGGTTCCGTCGGTGTGATCTACGTTCACGGGTTGCAACTAGCTGTATTATTATTATTCTGTGCTCAAGTACAAGGAATTACAAAGGCCCTACCCATCTATATATAATCACTAGTTTAGGTTAAATAACTTGGGGATTAAGAAAACGTAATTATGGCAACTTGCCATTTAACCCTACTGGGGCCGGCTCCCTTGTGGATTGCGGCCAAAGCCTCCACAGAAACCAACATAAACAGGGTATCAAACAATTGTGCATGATTTAGACAATGAGATTTAACAAACTTACGGTGATTCACCAGTAATGCATTATGGCGGGGCCATGAAAAGAAAGAAAAATAAGTACTCATTTATAATACCACCAGATCATAGTCACACAGTTCGCGGTACGCTCCGGTACGGAAACGTGGAACGGGTACAGAATTCGCTAGGTCCCTAAAATTCGGTACGACGGGGGGTAGGCTCATTTCGGATCGTTCCGGTACGATGTACCATGTAATGTGGTGCGATGTATCAATTAAACTTTTTGCTATTAATATAGGCTAATTTGGAGACACGGACCAAAGGGATTTTGACGAACCAAAGGAATTTGACTACACCTGAGTTAAGCCCATTTGATGAGTTAAGCTCATTTGCCATATTAAAAATATCCGGAAGAGATAAAAAAAACGTGGATCCCAACCCAAATCCGATTTACCATCAAATTGGGGGTAAATAACCTAATTAGATCCGTCATTTGCACGCATCGGCCCCCCGCCCCCTAGGAAATTAGGGTTTTGTTGTGGCCAAGAACTCTCATCGCTGAGGAAAGCCATCATGGGTTCATCGCCGGCATCGATAACTAAACACCACCGTTATTCTTCAACCCACTATCTCCTTGAAATCGGGAACGCTAAGTTGACGACATAAATCGCGATCCCGAGCGTACCTGGATCGCGATCGTACCGCGATTCGGTACGAGCGATCCGGATCGCAGATCGTGGGTAGTATAGCGAACCATGTGACTATGCACCAGATTATGCAAATTACAAAATTAAATGGAAGACGTAGAATTAATGCAAACAAGCCAATAAAAAACATCTTTGATTGGGATAATATAGTAGTAATACAGTGTTATACTTGAAGTGTGCCTCATTGTTTGGTCTGCTAAATCACACTACTCGTCCCATAGAAGTTTTCCCATGCTTATTCATGTTAGGTATCAAGAGTCGTTAACGCAGCGGAATCACACACACGCACACAATCGATAAACAGAAAAGTAGAAGACACGAGAATTATAGTGGTTCAGCCCCAATTGGCCTACGTCCACTTTGCAACTAGGGTTCTTTATTATTAGGTGCTCAAGGAATACAATTACATCATAGGGATATATATAATACCAAGATTAGGGTTAATTAAATAAGGCAATAACTTAATCAACAAGAAATAGAACCAAACAACCCTAAGGCTGCCGCCAGCTTCTAATCTCGTTCTTTCAGCCTTAATATGCCCAAGAGGCCTAGCCGCAGATGACCCAAAAGCCCAGCCCAAATCAGCACAGGCCCACCGGGCCCATTTGTCCCAGTCCCGCCCAATAAGCCTTCACACCCAACAATCTCCCACTTGAAGGCTTTGCTCAATCCACAAACACTATCCAAGTAATCCCTAATCCAGTAATTCCAGTATCCTCCTTATCCAAAGTCTCCCGAGCCTTCAGTCCCCATAAACAAGCTCAGACTTCATCAATTTCCCCCTAGTTGCAATCCCCCTCTCATCAAGTACATGAAAGGGCAGTTGAGGCTCCCCCGAGCTCCAACTCATTCTCTATCTCAACTGGTTTGCACGATCCACCAGTTCCAGAGATAACCCGAGAACCACCACTCTCCTCCTTTAGCAAGACTTCCATAGGAGAGATTTTCACAGTCGGACTACCGGTCTTCAAAACCCACCGTTGTTTTGTAACTGTACCCGGAACACGCCCCATGCTCCCACTGTCACCAAACCCCTGACCCGGTTTTGACCTCCGACCCCGCTCAGCTTGAATCACCTTGGCACTAGGCTCCCCTCTTGCAAATTGAACCTTCTTTCGCCCCTTTGATTCAACGAACCTAACTTTGTTTTGAGGGACGGTCATACTTCCCTCAGCAGGTACCTCCACCATGTATAAAGAACCTCGCCTGTTTCCACGAGCAATTACCAGATTACCTTTAGTTACCTTCCACTTGCCTCCACCAAACTTTACTTCTAGTCCCTGTTTATCCAGCTGACTGACAGAGATAAGCTTACTCTTCAAAGCTGGAATAACCCTGACATTCTTCAAGCTCCATGTGGTTCCCAAAGAAGTAACCAAATTCACGTCACCCATGCCCGCAACATCAAGAACATCACCATTAGCTATTCGTACCTTCCCAAAGTTACCAACCTTTAAATTCTCCATCGTCTCCCCGCTGTGCATCGCGTGAAACGAAGAACCAGAATCCATAACCCAAGAATCTGTAGAAGACTCTACACAGCAAACCAAAACATCATCATCAGATTCCTCATCCGCCTGAACCGTGTTTACCTGCCTTTTGCCCTCATTCTTCCCAGACTCTTCCTTATTCCTTCCTGGACACTGACTTTTCACATGCCCAACTTCATTGCAGCTCCAGCACCTCACATTTTTCCGAGCTCTAGACGAACTCCTTCCCCTACTCCCATTGCTCCTGTTATTTTTCCTTCCTTTGCCCACATTGAATATATCAGAAGACGAAGATCCTCCACTAGTGTTCCTCCGGCGAATATCCTCACCTAGAATACTATCCCGGACCACGCTAAACTTCAAATTCCCAGCTCCACCAGAATTAGTGATCGCCGTCACATAACCTGACCAGCTGTCAGGCAAAGAGGATAACAGTATCGCAGCTTGAGTATCATCATCAAGCTTTGTCCCAACAGTCGATAGCCTGGACAAAATTGAATTTATATTATTTATGTGATCGGGCACCGAGCTTCCCTCATTCATCCTTGTCATGAATAACTCTCTCAACAGGAACACTCTATTACCGGCAGACGGTTTTTCATACATGTTTGACAGAGCCGTCATCATACCATAAGCCGTGGTTTCCTCTTTGATATTGAACGCTACACTCCTCGTCAAAGCCAGTACAATCTTACATCTCGCCTTTTTGTCCTTAGTGTTCCAAACCACTTCGTCAGCCTTACTCATTCCATCCGGTTTTTCTGCCAATACCATCTCCAAATCCCTTGGGATAGGGGTAAGGTTTGCCCTCATCACACCCTCCCCAGACCCTACTAATAGCGTTAGCTATGTGTGGGATTATACTGGGTACGTTTGGTTTGGTTTGGTTACCATCTCCAAATCGTTTTCACCGAATAACGCCTCTATTTGCATCTTCCACCATGCAAAATCAGTCCCGTTAAACTTTTCGATTCGAATTTTCCCGTCTTCAGCCATTGCAAACGAGAATCAGAAAAAAATAAAAAAACCAGAATTAAGAAAGTCCACCAACCGAAGTCAAGCAACCTCCAAAGAAACCCTAAACCCTGAAACACCCGAACCGGCGCTTCACCTGCAAAACCCGTGATCAGCAGCAACTTCAAGGGTTCAAGAAACCAAACCCTAATCGCAAGATCATAAAAAAACCGAACAACCCCTTTTCCTGTCTCCCCACTTGCGCCAAACTCCAAGGGTTAGTGTAACCCTAATCGACGATGACCAGTAGCCCCTTAGACAGGCTGCAATCAGCCGACCAACAACAAATAACAATGGGACAGCCCTTGAGGTTTTATCAAACAGCAGAAAAAAAAACTTAACCGAACCGAAAAATTCCAGCAGTACTGTTCATGCGAATCACTGTTCACGGCGGCGGTACTGTAGCAGCTTTCTCGAACAGCCTCTCCTCACCTTCTTCGCGATTGAAACAGTGCAGAAACCGTGTATAACAACGAGCCAGAGCTCTGATACCACTTGTTAGGTATCAAGAGTCGTTAACGCAGCGGAATCACACACACGCACACAATCGATAAACAGAAAAGTAGAAGACACGAGAATTATAGTGGTTCAGCCCCAATTGGCCTACGTCCACTTTGCAATTAGGGTTCTTTATTATTAGGTGCTCAAGGAATACAATTACATCATAGGGATATATATAATACCAAGATTAGGGTTAATTAAATAAGGCAATAACTTAATCAACAAGAAATAGAACCAAACAACCCTAAGGCTGCCGCCAGCTTCTAATCTTGTTCTTTCAGCCTTAATATGCCCAAGAGGCCTAGCCGCAGATGACCCAAAAGCCCAGCCCAAATCAGCACAGGCCCACCGGGCCCATTTGGCCCAGTCCGGCCCAATAAGCCTTCACACCCAACAATTCAGGCCCGACAAACATGTGTTTGCATGAAAGCTCTACTATTGCATATTCTTATTGTTTTACTTCTTTCTTTTGTACTTTTTGAGTTTTTGGTTAAATTCAATATTTGATAGCAACTCTCATATTAGCTGCAGTAGCCTATTTGCCTTTTAAAATTGTGATTTGTTGTGGTAAGTAACATGTTCTTTTGGTTGACAGAGTTGAAACGGTCTCTGTACGCCTTGTTCTCCCAGTATGGGAGGATTTTGGATGTTGTTGCTTTGAAGACTGCTAAGCTTCGTGGGCAGGCGTGGATTGTTTTCAGTGAAGTCACAGCTGCCAGTAATGCGGTCCGCCAGATGCAAAATTTTCCATTTTATGACAAACCCATGGTGAGTTTAGAAATCCTAATACTAAAACTTGTATTTCTTTTTCTAAAATTTGTTCAAGAAATGCTTAAGTATGGTAATTTATTTTATATCTTGATGCAAACATGTAATTGAACTTTCCAATTGATATTATTGTATTGGCTAAACTTGATTAACTCCTAAAGATATAGGCATATAGCATCTTCATTCAAAAGCTGCCTTAAAATTTTACATCTGAACAGTCCCTTTTTGTTTATTCAAAAGTTGCCTAAAGATATAGGTTTTATTTTATTTATTTATTGTTTATTTTTTTCACAAAATTTTGGCGTGTTTAGCATCTTTAATTAATTATCCAATTGATTATGTGGAGGTTTTAACATGATTTGGATCCAATGCACAGCGTATCCAATATGCCAAAGGCAAGTCAGATTGTATTGCAAAAGCAGATAATACATTTGTTCCAAAAGAAAAAAGAAAGAAGCAAGAGGAGAAAAGTAAGTCAAAACAGGGAGTTGACTATTATCCTAAATTAAATGTTATGGATCATATATTTTTTTCTTTTTTTAATGATTTCAAGTCTAAGGTTATCTTTTTGTTTATATTTTTTCATCTTAACCTCTATTAATATACAGCTGAAAAGAAGAGAGACGGTCCACAAGCTACTAATGGTGTAAGAACTGACAACAATGGAACTCCTGCTGTAAGTTTCTTGAAGTTTACACACAAATAACATTTAATATGATTTTGAAATAAAATGATTTAGTAGGTTTTTAATGCAGTTTATATAATTATATGTTTTGGGCTGACTTTTGACCCATTTAACCTGTGTTTTCATTATAGCCATTTAAAAAAAATAACCATTTGATGAATTTCACATACATGTGCAGGCTTCATACCGAAACGGAAATGCAGACACGCAAGAAACAACACCACCAAACAACATCCTCTTTGTACAAAATCTGCCACACGATACAACAGAGGACATGCTGCAGCTTTTATTCAAACAATTCCCTGGTTTCAAAGAAGTCAGAATGATTGGTGCAAAACCGGGAATTGCATTTGTCGAGTTTGATGATGAAAATCAATCTTCAACTGCAATGCAGTCCCTGCAAGGCTTCAAGATCACTCCTCAAAACTCAATGGTCATCAGTTATGCCAAAAAGTAATGTGTTCTGAAAGGTGGTTATTTGACCTAATTTCCCATGTTGGTTTGTAAGGAATTTTGGCAGTTTTTAACTCTTTTCTGTGAAGAAATTTAATAAACTATCTTATATTCTTATGGTCTATTGGGATATCTTATTTCTCTTATTGCAAAGACTGCAGGACAATGGTCATGTTATATTCACTAAGATGGCGGTTCTATACGTAACCAATTTTAAGTAAAAAATCGTCAGAACCGTATAAACATAAACATATGTACATGTTATTTTGACTGATACATACGGCACTAGATGGTGATGCAAATGTTTATCCTGTTTTTGTGTTCATGTATTTAGATTTTGCTGTGTAATAATGAACGCCTTCTTGTTTATAAAAAGGGTAAATTATCGAACGTGTAAATTCTTTTTCTATAATGATGTAATAATTGACATGGTAAAATAGGAATCAAATAAACAATTATAGAAAAATAGAACGATTGATTATCACATGATATTATTAGATAGGCATATTTATGTGAGGTCAAATATTTTTATTATTGCAGTGCTTAGAGTTGGAGGCTGTAGAAATGCATGAAATATAAAAATGGGTCGGGTCAAAGTCGAGTCAGGTTCTATTTTTTTGGACGGCGATGGCAATTCGGGTTTAGTGACATGCCTCTTCATAGCCCAAGTATGTCCATACCTCAGACGGGATTTCAACCGTCCATCGTTAGTTTGACGCTCGAGGATGGCACCAACCCGTTCCAGGAGGAAACCGACTCGCTCGTAAAACTCCCTGACTTACCTATACATGGAGAGCTCATTGGCAACCTCTGTTAATGACAACAAGATTTTTATGTTGAAGTGGGATTTGAACTTGTGACCTTAGGGTCACAGAGCTCTTATCCACACCAGCTGGTGCTAGTGGACCATATAACCACCAGTGGGTCAGGTTCTATTGGTTTATAAGCATTATTTACAAGATGATCAGTAACTAATCGTCAAGCCTGAATGGTTCATAAACAACTTTTTATTAAAAACACTAACGTATCAAATGTATTCGATAAGATTTGCCAAATATATATATATATTTTTTTTATTAAAAAATGCTTAAGTTAAAGTATATTATCACATACTATGATGGGTTGGGTGACTTGGAATATTTATACAGGATTCATACAACTTGCACCTTTTTTGACAACCTTTTTGGTCAAAAATAGATAATGGACTTGTAACAAATTCGACTTTTCCTTTGCTTTGTTTAAGGAAGTAGTGTTTGGTATATGGGGACCTCTACTTGCCTTCCTTGCATATTTATTGATTAATTATTCTTATTTAATTTCATAAATCGATTCCACAAGATTATATTCGAACTATATTTGACTGAGACTGGTCAAAGTAAAGAATCACATAAATACATATATTTAGTGTTGTATGGGTATAATGAGAGAGAAATAAAGATAGATATTTATTTACATCGATTCCTTCCGAGTCATATTTGTATTTTGTGGTTGTTTACAAGAGCAATCAGTGCACATCGAGTTCCAACTATCTTATGTATCATTGTTAAAAATAATAGATAAAAATATTTAAGTTTTCTACTTAAAATTAGTTATATTATAACACTCATGTATTTTACTTTCAATATATAAACGGTTAAATTAAAATGTTATTAATAAGTAAGTAATTTATCTATTAAAAAGATTAATAAAAAGTTATGTTTTGTTGTGTGTTAAGTTATCCAAACGTGTTGTGGGCCCTGAGATATAAAATAAGTTGGGCTAAAATATTCAAAGCTGAGAGGCCCGTATTTTTTCTGGTCAGCAATTTGACGCCTCACCAACCGTGCGTGGGTTATATTTTTTATTTTATTTTTTGATGAGGCAAACATTTCTTTTTGACTGCTTTTGTTTGCCTTTCACACGACAGTTTGATAAAAGAATTAGATTTATAAAATTGGAATAAATATTTTAACATTCTTATAAATATTTAAATGATGATTTTGTATTTAAAATAATTTTTAATCAAAGAAAGTAAAACTTATGAAAGATAATCCCATCTAGGTATCATTCTGTTGTAAATTAAAAATCAGACATCACACCATAATAGCATAGGATGTGATCCCAATTCCCAAGACTTCCAACAAAAAGGTTTTGTTTATTATAAGAGTATAGAATTCCCAAGACTATTAACGTGGGACTAACTCATTTGGTAGAGACTCTTGTCTTTTAGATGAAAGATCCTGGGTTCAAATCCGGGTATGTGGTGAAATATTTGGTTTAATTTAGTAGTAGGATTAGGATAGATCTGTCGTTCAAAAAATAATAATAAGAGTATCTTTTTCTTTATAAATAACCAAAATTTTAATATTAATTTATATAGAAATCGATTTATGTAGGAACCATTACTATACTTGTAATTTGCATGGTAAAAAGGGATCTGATTATGAAGTAACGTGGGGCTAACTTATTTGGTAGAGGCTCATGTGTCTTTTAGATTGAAGGTCATGGGTTTAAACCCATACATTAATGTATTATTTAGTGAAATTTATGAATAGAATAGATTTGTTGTTAAAAAAAAATCTAATTATGGAGTAAGTACAAGTATTCAATATAGCCATTAATTTTGTCTTTTTGTATAATTTTATAATTTGACACACCCACTTTAATTAGCTTTTTTTAACTAGTTTACATTATCATCCCTGAACTTTAATAAAGTTAACTTTTATATGTATTTTTTTCTCTTTTTCTTAGATGTTTTAATTTTCTTTTTTCTTTGATTTTTACTTTTTTTCTACGTTTTCGATGTTTTGACGTGCATTTTTTTTCATGAGGTGAGTACTAATATACCATTGTGTCTCCCTTATTTTAATCTATGTTTTGAACTCATGGTGAAGCGTGGGTGACACGCACAATTGTAACGGAGTTGCACCTGATAGTGTACAACTTATCTAATCATTTGCGTACAACGCCGCTATGAATTTTTTTGTGACATCCGGCATTTTCAGGTTAACTCCGTTAACTCAAACCTCGTTAGTTCAAACATTTTTCGTTACAAACTCAGTTATCTCAGTTAGTCACACGTACATTGCATTTAATTAGGATTAATTAAATGTGTCAGTCAGTTCGCACACATCGGATCGCACTCGAGTCTAACCCGGAACGTTGGTGATCAATCGAACATTAATATTACGAACATTAATAATTTATATTTTATATAAATTGCGATATATAATCTTATGTGATTACGTAAATTATGTGAATATTATCGTTTTCGTACGTGTTTATCGTGTGTAAATCGTATTTAGTATTTTTATAAAAGTTAGTGTTTTTATAAAAATAAAAATAGAATGTTTTAATTATTAATTGAGTTAGTAATTAATTAATTAGAGCCTATGGGCTTTAATTAAGCTAGAAGCCCATCTTAAAACCCATTAACTATTAGATAAGGATAAGTTTTTTTTTTAAAAAAAGAGATAAACCCTAACCCCCACCCCACTATCGTCGCGACCTCACCCCACTCACCCTCAAGTCGACCGAAGCAAGAACACCCCAAAGCACCATCGATTCGATCTCTGATCTCGCAATTGAACGTGTATTTGGACTCCTCTCGACATTCATAACGTTTCTACGTAAGTCGTTTCGTTAAATTCTGTCACTTTTTGATCCCTAAGTTTTAGATCAAACCCTAGTTCATCCAAACATGAAATTTGATAATAAAAATGTTAACTTTGTTATTGTTTGGCATGTATTTGTTGATTTTATGGTTATTTGCAAAACCCTAGATCCGTGTGGTTAGTAACTTGTTAAAAATTGAATATTTTTGATTATGTGAAGGATAGGAATCGCATGCTAGACGTGGATTATGATTTGTATAGTTGTAATTATATTAGTTGAAAGATTTAGAATCGATTTGATGTGTTAATTTTGGGATTTGAGCGTGTAATGGACAAGTTACTAAAAAAAAGGAAACTTTTTAGGTTTTCTAACTTGCATGCTAGACATGGTGAGGATGATGTGATGATGGTTATGAGCTAGTTGATACATGGTTAGATGAATTGTGAAATCAGATTTTGAATGCATAACCCGGTTTTACAAACTTTCCAAATAAGGAAACTTTAATTGTTAAAAATGGTTAACACTTGTTATTTATACATGTTTGATATGGTTGATGATTGGTACATGATAGATAGGACATAATAACCTGTTGTAACGTGTTAGGTGCTTGAAATCACGCATGCTAGTCATAGGTTACTAAAGATGGAAACTTTATTTGGAATTGTGATATACATGTTAAGTTCTATGCAATGGTTATGTGATAGGATGATCTTGAACATGTTATAGTAGTCTTACAAGCATATTAACAATGATGATTTCACGAGACACAAATCCTGAACATACTTTCTATTTATAGAAACCTGCTATTTATAGAAACCTGCTATTTTTGGAAACCTGCTATTTTTGGAAACCTGCTATTTTCGGAAATCATGCTTGTTTGATTAGAACAATTAGGATTTGTTTCTAAGTGTTACAGCATGATCATTTGTGTATAGTATAGAAGTATTATACTGAACAAACGTTAAATCATTAATCGGGTCACCAACGGGTCGTCGGGTCAAACTTGGTCAAACTTAGTCAAACCTGGTCAAACTTGGTCAAACATGAGTCAAACTTGTAAACTCTTTTCAAGCACTTAAACAATGGGATTGTTTGGATACTTAGGGTTTGTATCAACTTTCACGAACATACACTTATAAACCGGTGTTTATAGGTGGCAGTTAGTCGTCAAACATTTTAGATTCGCTTTCTTTCACACATACTCTAAGGTGAGTTTCACGGCCCCTTTTCTTACGTTTTAAACTTGGGGGAGAAAACATGGGTACGAACATTTAGATATTACGTTTCTTTTATATCACTTGTGTACAAAGCGCAAACATATCACGAAAGTCCTTACTTATCGAACCGTTAGTATATGGGATAGCGAGGAAATCTTGAGTAGTACTACTGGGCATTGACAAGCCCCACCCGCGTTAGTCGCGCTAACACGACAGGTAGTCGAACGGGTGTAACATTTACCTAAACATTTACCATTGATTGTGATAGTCATGGTGGAAGGCAGTTCAAACATACAGACAGTCAGCTTCGGTGTCGAAACGCTTTAGTAACATGTACTAGGTTAGCTACCTATGATATAATTGAATACGGTATTATCTAGTAAGCTTTACAAACATATAAACCTGTGAACTCACCAACCTAGTGTTGACACGTTTTAGCATGTTTTCTCAGGTAATTAAGGTACAAGCACGAGCTAAGGCATGCATGCATACGAAATCTATCATTTGCAAACTCAAGAATTACTTATTTTAATTATCTTGAATTGTTTATTTTGGCGCAACTGTTTTGACGCATGTTTTTCATTTAACTTTTTACTTCCGCAAGTCTTACATTAAATCAGTATTTTCATTAATAGTGTTGCATCGTGACTATGAGCAATACTAGTGGTTTTTATTAAACTCATATAGAGTCGTTCAACGTAACTAATGACTGAGATCCTGTTATGTCACGCCCCTAACGGTAAAACTCCGTTAGTGGATTTTGGGGGTGTGACATTTTTTAACTCTTTACTTTTTTTAAACAACTTTACTTGCTTTTTCTAATTTTTTACCAGTTAACTTTTTTTAACGGCTTTGTTACGGTTTCCTAATTTTGAATAAAGTTTTTGGAATATTACTAGCTTTTTTTAGCGTAAAAGTTTTGCTTTTTTATATAAAGTTCCTCATATATTTATGGATTGCTTAAACGATGACTTTTTTAACGGTTTCGTTTTTCTATGACTTTTTTTATAAGCTTTTGAGGACGTTAGTTTCTTTCGCGGTTAACGCGCCGCAGGTACAATTCTAGTTCATTTGTAAAAACCATGTCAAGTTTTTTATAAACAATTATCCAACTTTCTTTTTTTTTTGTTAAAAGGATAATTCATTTTATAAAACAATTCAATTTTTTAAAACTTTTAAAAACATATTTTGCTATCATCTTGAGTAAATGTTCAACCTGTTCTTGAAGATCTTCAATCATTACCTTCAACCACCAAAGTCATCAACGTTATTCACTAGAACACAAATCAAAACTAAAAGATACAAGTCTTGGTCAGCAATATTGAAAATTCGTAGTGAAGAATAATCAAATAAGTGAAATTACATTGCAATATCGATGTGATCAAAACGATTTTGGAATAAGTTCGAGAACAAATCATGAAATATTGGTCATCCTCAATTTAAAGTGTTAGATTATAAATCTGTCTAAGGTTGACACTGACTAAGCTAGTACGCTATATATCGTTGTGAGAGATGAAGTACACTAACAACAAACATGGCTCGAATCCCTAAGAAAGAGCTCAAAATACCCAAGTCCTTGAGCGTAAATTGAGAATGTAAACGCTTGATCAACTCTGACACAAGTATCGAATAGCTTCCGGTGATAATAGTGTCATCAACATAATAATGATCTAGCTAATCAGTATCGACAATAGATAAATAGAGAGGCATTCATTGAGAGAAACTAAATATTTATATGGTAGAAGATAACGGAAAACCAAGCCGACGGTACCTTGCAACATTGATCTTTGAACAAAAAGAAATGAAACGAACATTTCTTCAATTTTGATGGTCCATAAGCAATGAGGCTCAGAAAAGATGATTTTAGAAGAAAATGAAGAACAAATGTATTGTATATTATGTTTGTAATACCATAATACTAAGGTATCATAAGTAGAGAATAATACAAAGATGATGTTTTTAATATATGTATTTGACTATTTATTTGTTATATATCAAACATATAAACATTAACAATTGTTTTTCTTATATTTTTTATACATCAAACATATACTAGTCTTTTGATTTTTAATTTTATTTTATATGAGATTAAAATTGTCAAATATTAAACACGCATGCGCTCTACAAAGAAAAACGCTCCGGAGCGATAACGTGAGTCACGACATTTCTATCACTAAGTCGGCCGTGAGCCGTCTAATCCCAGTCAACCTTAATCTGTTGAATTTTCAATATTCTAACTATTTTTAAAAAAATAAAAATAAGATGATGTGTAAAGGAAACTTCCATTGCTTTATTATGTATATATATAAATTTTTTAAAAAATGATAAAAAGTGTAGTTTTTATGATTTCATTTCGCCCATTTTCATCGAGTCCGTTTTGACATATGTGAAATCACGCCCCTTTTCATCGAGTCCGTTTTGACATATGTAACAGAGGCTAGACATCCAAATATTTAGATAAAGCCCAAATGAAAAAAAAAGTTTGTTATCCTTAAACAAACATTTGTAGCGAGCTTTATTTTAGGCTATTTTACTGATAGAAACATTAAGTTTATTCAGAATAAATGACATGTTTAAATGAAACTAGTACTTTAACCGGCGCTTCGCAGCGGGACGAACACGTGTTACAGCGATGACACTAACGTTGTAAAGTACATCAAGAAAAAGTGTAAAACTGTAACGACTCAAGCCTAAGTATCCATACCAAGTAAATGTTACGTCGTCATATAAAAAAAATTAAAAAAACACGAAAGTGTGTTTAAAAAAAACATGTTATATCATGGTGGACGGATGTGAAAGATGTGTGGAAAACATAAAAGTAAAGAATAAAGGTGGAGGACGTGGGAAACAAAGAAGCAAAAAACAAATTACTCCTTGTTTGGTCTCGAACCCGGGGGAGATATAAGATGGAAGATATCAAACAAACCACTGAACTAAGCTTATATCTTGTTCTATTAGTTGTTTCCTACGTATATAATAGAAGAAGAGAAAATAAAAAATAAAAAAACCAACCGACATTACCTTTTTAGTAATAGTGTAATGTAATGTAATAAAAATGTGACTAAAATCTTAATTTCTGTCTAAGTAGTTAGTATTTATACTTAATTAAACAAAATAATAAAAAAAACCGATAATATAAAATACTATTAAAGGTTATCTTTTAAGAGTTATATCATTCATTTTTAATATTCTATATTGATTCATATAAGAGTTGACCGATCAAATTATCTTCGTCTCTTAGTACTCAACATCTTGTCAAACCATTTGCAATAGAGTTCGTCGACTGTTATGCATTGGGAAATTGGAAAATTGATTTAGATGTTAAAAACTATTAAAGTTAGTCATCCGGACTAACTTGTTAATTGTGACATTTCAAAGATTTTCGTTGCGAAATTTATCGTGTAAATATTAACATTTTATTTCAAAACATATATACGTATATTTAATCAAATTTATACAAATCGGTGTATTGGCAAATTTCAATTTAGGAATTTTTAATTTTTAAAAAAATATTTGAAGGTTATAAACTATATAAATTATGTTATTAAATTAAATAATTTATATAAATAAATCAATGGTTTTCAATTTTATTAACCATTCAAAATGATTGATTTTAAATAAAAACATAAGTTTTATAAAACTTTGTATGCTTAAGTTTTATTTGGTTTTATACAAATAGGTATTTTATTTTATGGATTTAAACTAATTAGAAATTTATAAATTTTAAAACTAATATAAAATTTTATATAAAAATCTAGATTTAAAAATTTCATAACTCATTTAAATAATACAAATAATCTTTTTATAAAAGTTATTTATAATAATAATAATGAAAATAAATTTATAAAATATAAATAGATTTAAAAGAAATTAAATTAATTTATTTAATAAAAAGTTTAGGGTTCGTTTTGTAATTAACTAAACTAGAAGGTTTTAAAACTAAAATCGTTTGAGGGGCTGTTTCTGGACAAAACAAACTCCAGGGACCATTTTTGCCAAACCTCGATTCGTATTTCCGGTTACCCCCAACAATAGTCCGGCGGTCAAAGGCTTTCTCCGGCGAACACCCCGACAGGGCTGTTCCCTTCACCTCGACAGCCGAAAGTGGTCTCTCTGGCTTCGTCTCTCCCACGCGAACAAGAGCCCCCGACCAATTTGTCGATTAATCATACGGAAAGCCTGATTGTGTCTATGGCCGAAAGTCCACGCCTCTAATACAGCCCCGACAGTCAACCTCCACGCCTGCAAGAGGTCTCGACAGATTCGTCTCGTCCATACGAGTGTCTGGACATACTCAATTTCGTGTTTTAATATAAGGATCGAGCTCGGCTTTAAATGACCATCTACAGACCTGCACGAGCTCGCCCACCCTCCTCCACCTGCTCTCACTTCAAATTGAAACCACCATCGTGTTCGTCTCTTCTGTGCGAAGCTATACCGCCCCTACTGACGGCCTAACTCCCTCTGAAACTCGAGATCACTATCTTGGTATTTTCGGACAAAAAGCTTGCCGACCAGACCCTTCACGACCAAAGAGGTACCTCAAATCCATTCAATTGCCTTCTGTTACCCTTTGGCAATCTACCCTAATCCAAATCGCGGCTTAAATCCATCGATTGCCGGGCAAACCAATGTCCTCGGACACGGTTTGCCGGTTGCCGAGGACCAGCGACCAGTTTTGCTTGTGTGTATATCAATTAAACTACACCCACATAACCAGCGATGGGCAGTAGCCCGGCTGGTTATGCGTGTGTGTGTTTGTATCACAGGTCGCGGGTTCGATCCGGGTGGCCTACGGCCCAACCCCATTTTGCTCCTGTTGTGATTTTTTTTATTTTATTTAATTTTCTTAATTTATTTTAATAACATTTTTATACACTAAAGACTAAAACGAGTCGGTTTGATCGTTCGTTTATTTTGAAACCGATTAAACAATCTTTTTAATCCATAAACTATTCCATTTTTATAAATCTTGTAATATCATTTAAATACATTTATATATATAAAATACCTTATATTTTTATAAAACTTGTAATATTATTTAAATACGTTTTTATATATAAAATATCTTATATTTCTATAAATCTTGTAATACTTTTATAAACTTATTTAAATACATATTTATATAAAATGTCCTATATTTTTATAACTCTTGTAACATTTTTATAAACTTAATAAAATACATTTAATATATAAAATGTCTCATTTTCTTTATATAAACTCTAGCAATGTTTTTCTTTTCTAATAAACTTATTAAAATAAATTTTAATATACAAAATATCAACATAACTAGTCAAATAAAGACTTATCTTTTTTATTTATTATTATCGTTTAAATACATTAAACATAATGATTAACTATTTAAGAATGTAATATTTAAACAATATATATATATATATATATATTTTTTTAAAAGTTAAAGTTTTACAAAACCATTATCATATTCCTACCACATTTTATACAAATAAATATTAAGGATATTATTATAAAACATATACTCATTTAAATACGAATACGCACATACATATAAACATACAATAATACCCATTCATCTACATAGGGTTTCATTGTGCTTAGACTTCAACATACTTATCACCCTCACGCGTGGACAAATACCCGCTTGCAAGGTGAGTTACATATCCCCTATTTACATTTTTATACATTTTGGGGTGAAACGTAATCTGTGCTTACTTACATACAATTCAACTTGTGTTTACATGTGTAGATTATTGTGCTTGATCACTTGTTATGCTATGAATACTTTTAGGATGGTTTAAATTATGTGTAACCCACATAGTCTTGATTCCATGCCTATCACTTTTAGGGTAGCGGTATGCTATGCCTATCACGTTAAACCTATATGCTTATATACATAATTACATGCTTACAATTGGTATACATATAGTGAATTCTCCACATTATGCCATATCATACCATGTCAAACTTTGGATTGTATAAACGTTTTAAACTAAACTTTTACTTTATTTAAACATATGTAAACTCACCAACTCTCGTAGTTGACACTTGTTTTGGATTACGTTTCAGGTGAAGATAAGTGATTGTGTGACTATGTGTTGAAGGTGCTACACCTAAGGCTTTTGGACCTAGTAAAATAATTATGTGTAATATTCTAGAATAGGGTGTTGTAACTTGAATTGTATTTGGATATTTGGTATTTAAATCTTATTAATGAATTATGCAACCTTAGTAGATCATGTGCTTATGAACAATCATTTCATTGTCCGCCTCGATGATTCCGCCATCGGTCGGGGTGTGACATTAATTCAAAGTAAAATTGGTCATTCGGAGTAGATTTGTTTCTTCGGCTTAGTTTTACTCATACGGGGTAAAGTTGTTCCTCTATAGGTATATTTACTCAGCCGGAGTAGATTTACTCATTCGGATCAAATTGGTCATCCGGAGTAAACTGGAACAACAGTTACTTTCCAAACGGTTGACGGTTATAGCGGTTATCAGCCAACCGTCATTACGTTTCAACGCGTAGTTTCACCCCTATCTATATATACGAATCTTTTGGTCAATATCAAACACACAATTTTTCTAACATGGTATAATTTTCATTATTTGAATATCTGATTTTTATCCGATTGAATAATCGTATACGGGGAAAATAATTCAATTTGAAGGTGAACATCCACGATTATCTGAGTATCCAGAAAATCTTCAGTGTATGTGAACCTAGTTTCTAACAGGGATTATGGGTGAAAACGAGTCGCGTCGTGCCTAAACTTGAGTTCGGTTTGTTTTGAGCTATATATTTAAAGCCCGAGTTCAACTCATTTCTTATTTATTAAATATTAAATTATTATTATTAGTCATAATTTTATATAAAACAAAATATATACTATTTAGTTATATTTTATCATAATTTTATATATAATAGAACTTACTCCGTAATTAAGTATAGTGGAAAATAGAAAAAAAAAATTATATAAATAATAGGTCGTTTATGCTTGCGGTCCTAGTTAAAATTGGAATGGAAGCTCGGGCTTGAACTCTTAAATGAGTTTCAAATTAGGTTCGAGCTTGGGCTCGAAAGGGTTTAAGTATGTTTGTTTCAAACTTTTGATAAGTCGATCTTGAGTAGTTTATGAGTGACTCGACTCATTTACACCTTTACTTGTTTAAATTCATTCTTCATCAGTCTACCCCTCTCGTGTAATAACAAAAAGTGTAATAATAATAACACCCTTTTCAACCCTCATCCATTTCTTGTAAGTTCGATCACAATTATTCCTGTGTGAAGTAAATTTTTTCAAATAATATATGTATTTACCCTTTTTGAAATATTTTTAATTAATATTAAATGCTTTTAATAAATAAAATTTAAATTTTAAATCTTGCTAAAGGATTTCACATTTTCAATTTGAACTATGTTACTACGCGGGGCCAAGCGACGAAACTTATTTTGAAATTAGGCATATAATGATATGCCGGTTTGACAATTTTGCTTCTATTACTGTTACGCATGTTTATTATTAGTTGTAACTTTGCGTGCTATTAATTTTTTCTAGACTTTATATTTTATTAATTAAATGTCAAATTTGTATTGTTTATTTAGTTTTCTATCTCATAAAGTTTATTAAAATAAATATATAAGACAATCTACATATAGGAATCATCCTTCACCAAGACACATCAACAACACATGCATCTTTCACTTAAAAGGAAGTTCACAACCTTTAGTTATATATTAAATTACACGTTTATATCTTAATCTTCACTAATTACACTGAACACCCTTTATCTATATGGTTTTTATCAAGTTATAACTTTTAGACTAACTGACGTTAGATTTTTCAGTTAAATGGCATGTAAATGACTAATTTACCCTTCATTCTTATACTAGGTTAAAACCCATGTATTACATGAGATGAATAAATACAACTTGTTATAAAACATCAGTTCTTATGTAAATTTGTAAATTCTAAAAATGTTATATAGTTATTTTTTTAAATGTTTTATAGAAAAGAATGAAGAAATGTTCAAATTATAAAAATGTTTTATGAATAAACCAAAATTTTAAAATAAAAAACGTTTTATAAAGGTAATTTTAAAAATCATTATTATTTAATAGGAAACAAAAATTATAAAAAAATAAAAATTTTGAATAATTAATAAGAGAAAGGCGGGAAACAAAAATTATAAAAAGTTAAAAAACTTGTATAATTAATAGAAGAGAGATGAGGGAAAAAAATGTTGAGGATGAATGTGTTAGTGACAAGTGTCCCCTCAAAACCTTTATTTATCATATAGTATAGATTAACAAATTAATATATATATATATATATATAGGGGACGGTTATCGTACAAAGTGCCTAAATCGTACGAAGCGTACGAAGGGACTCCAACCGTCCGATTAATATAATCTAAGGTTGGGGATAACGCGGTGGTATAAACGTAATTATTTAGAAAAAAAATAACGCGTCTTCCAGATAAAAATGGGCATAAATGTCAATTTTTTTAAAATAATGACACTTCATGCGTGCTTTCTTTTACGTAATCACGTTTTTGCGTAATTATTTTTACGTAATCACGTTTTTTCATAATTTTTTTTACCGTAATCACGTTTTGTGTGATTGCATCTAATTTTAAACATGAATAATGTTAATTAATACTACTGTCTTCAATCTTATCTTCTTGTTTTTAAGTCAAATTATCGACAAAAACATTAATCAAAGTTTCTATCTAATGTGTGTGGATCTGGAAGTGAAAACGAATAGGAACAAACAAACAAAACTAACTGAAAAATCTAACTTATGTTAGTCTAAAGGTTATCTTGATACAAACCATTTAGATAAAAGGTGTTTAGCGTGATTAGTAAATATAAAGGTCTGCGAGTGTAATTTAGTATATACTTAAATGTTCCTTCTGTAATTTAATCTTTAACTTACTTTGTTTTGTTAATAATAAGGGTATGATAATCTTATTTTTCTAAAATAAATAATAGATATATTTAACGTCAATGAAGAAAAATACCAACCATTATCAATACGTTTAATAGCAAGTGTCGGTGGCATTTGTCAACGACAAAATCACCCCAACTTTGTGAAATGGCAAAAATAACCCATCAACTTTGTAAAATGTCACTTTGACACCCACTTAAGTTTTTAAAGTTTCAAGTTTACCCCCTGTGATATATATTATATGAGTTTTCCTTAATAATTTTTGTTTGTTTATTTAGTTTTTTTGACGTCCCGATATAAATTTTGTTAATAACGGAGTCGTATCAAAATAAAGTATTTTTTTAGGTATCATGAGTTGTATCTATTGACACCATGAAGAATGAGACCGACACCGATTGGAAAATATCGGTACCATCTAATTAACTTTTATATTTGTTCGATCTCCACAGTCGAGTTGTCGTAACTTCATACGTTTCTTTTATGTATTTAACTACGTTTTTTTTGTGCTTAGCCACGTTAATGTCACCGTTTCAACTGTTTAAGATCCGTCTTCCGCCGCGTAGCGCGGGATAAAAAATATTTAACCATATTTTCTTTTTGTGTTTAATTACGCCAATATCACCGTATTAATCATTTAACATTGTAGACAAAATACATTTTTTCGTAACAGTTTACTCATTAGTTAATAGTGGAGAGAGGAGACCGTATGTCTAATTTTCAAACTTAAAATAAACACGCACCTACATCATTTGAGCATTACATACTTATTTAAACCCCATGGGGGTGATTAGTAACCCTATGGGGGTGAATAGTATAGCAGGGATGTATAAGTTTCTTTGCATTGAGTACAAGTCGAGTTGTGCTTTCCCTTTTCTTATAGGGGTTTTTTTCATTTTTTTTTATAAAAGTTTTTTTTTATAAACTGGCCACTAAAGTTCAAAATAAGCTGTAATTTTTTTTACTCAAAACTCCCTTTTTTTATAGATTTGCCACATAAGTTCAATAAACTTTCGTTTGTTAACTTTTTTCAAAATACGGGTGTGCCGTTTTTTTTGTCAACGTTCCGATATAAATTTGTTTTAAAACGGAGTTGTATTCAAAATCGATTTTTTTATCGTTGCCTATATCGAGTGCCATTACCGTTGTGGTACCATGACGAACCGAACCTATTATGGGCGAACAACATCATTGTCGATATTGGTATTATCGATTCGCCTTATGGTTTTCGACGAACCGAACCGGTAATTTTTTTAATTTGTTTTCCCTTTTTTTATTATTTAGTTTTATGTTTCCTTTCTATTAACATTATTTTTACCGTTGTGCCTATGCTTTCGTTTAAATTTTATTAACAATGGGGCCGACAACGTTATCTATGATAACTTTCGTTCGTTACGTTTTTTTAAATAACGGAATGCGCCGTTTTCTTAATAATTTCTTTTGTCAACGTTCTGGTTTAAATTTTATTGAAGACAAAGTTGTATTCAACTTCGAGTGTTTTTGGGTATCGTACGTTATAACGAGTCTGCGATTCCACGCAAACGAGCCAAACCAATAACGACCAGACTCTCGCCGCGAAGCGCGGGGGTAAAAACTATTTTAACTTTAACACAAGAATACAAAAATAATTTACAATAATGATGTTATTGTTTATTTTACTATTTGATGAAATAAATTACAAGTAACTTTTCCTTTTCTATGAAAAATCAGTATATAATACATTTTGTGCTTTAAATATTGGGAAAACACTATAAAATAGTAATCAAGTTTTAAAAATGTTTCAATTAGATCACTCATCATAGTATAACAGAGAATGTATACCATGTAAAATGCGTATTGAGTGGCCTAATTAAAACACTTTTGAAACTTGATTACTATTTTATAAAGTTACCTCATTTAGATTATATGGTTAAGTTTAAATGAGAACTCTAAATATTTTGAGAAATCGTCAAAAAATCAATTAAAACCATTTTTTTTGTTTTCAGTATCTTTATTATTAAAATACAACACAAAACATGATTTATCTTTTCAATTAATACATATTTTCTCTCTAAATTATTCTTAAAAAATTTATACACATTTATAAATGATAAACACACTTACACATGTGTAAGTGACAAATTTACACATATGTATATTTTTTTAATATATGAATGCATGTGAATTTAAATATATAATAGTGATAAAGGTAGTAAAAACAAAAAAAAATAATTTTGATTGGTTTGTGACGAGTTCTTAAAATATTTAAGACTTATAAAAAATGATTCATTCCCTTAGATATCCTTCTATAGGTCTTCTCCACTTGGTGGAGTTGGCATTGGCAATGAAGATAAGAACTAGGCCTCTTCGGATGTCACAAATTCAAATCCGAGCCACACGGGGGTTTTGTCCAACCTGTGTTACACCAGAGAGTTACTACTCTTGTGGTGGCGCAATTGGTATCAAGTGGTATCAGAGGTTATGAGTCATCCTAAGACGCGGTTTGGGCCCGCTAAACAGATGTTATGCCCTTTATGGGGAAACCTGTGGGTTCTCGAACCGGGGTCGGTCTCGCAAGCCGACCCACGACTACCCAGTCATTCTGAAAATCGCCATTCTAAAAAAAATATATCCTTATATAGATATTTATTTAAAAAAAAAATTAAGTTAATTAATCTTTTTTAATAAAGAAAATTAAGTCATCCCCGTCTTTTCTACGTGCGTACGCTAAATATAAAAACAAGAATTACGTGTACATCTTCCATTCTTCCACTCTAACCCCTCCCCCAATCAATCTCTCTCTCTATAATGACTTTCTCACCCTCAGGGATCAAAATTCAAACACCACCCACCTCCTTCTCTATGTCTTCTTTTTCCGACCAATCTCCGCCACCCCGAACCGGCGGACTCGCCGCCCGTATCGCCGAAAGAGTTGGCTCAGGCATCCCTAAGTTCAAATCAATCCCTCCACCTTCACTTCCCATCTCCCCGCCGGCGGTCTCTCCCTCTTCCTACTTCGCAATTCCGGCAGGTCTAAGTCCGGCGGAGCTCCTGGACTCCCCTGTTCTCCTCTCTTCTTCCAACGTAAGTATACGATTTGATAAAAAAAAGGTTTTATTTCTTTTTTCAGCTAATTAAACATTGATTCTACAACTATTGCAGATTCTACCGTCTCCGACCACCGGTTCCTTCCCGTTTCATGCTTTTAATTGGAAGAATCTCGCCGGATACGCCGGAAATGCCGGAAATGTTCAGAATCAAGAACAGAGCATCAAAAAGGAGCAAAAAAGCTTTCCGGATTTCTCTTTTCAACCGCAATTGAATCATCCCACCGTAAGTTTTAATCAATCTGTTCAAAAACCAGACCAGACGTTGAACCGGTCGCCTTACTGGTGCACTTGTCGAACCAGATTTAAAAGCTAAAGAAACAGAACATAAAAATATCTTACGTTTTAGTAAAAAGTAAACAAAATTTAAAATAAGATATAAAATATCTTATGTTTTGGTATAGATTTTAAAGAAAAAAAATATAAAGTAATTAAATCCGGTTCCACAAGTACTGGATTTTGTTATGTGTTTCCATTAAGAAGATTGAATATCAATTTCATTCTTCAAATTCAGGAATTTAAAATAAAGTATAAAATATCTTACGATTTGGTATAGATTTTGAAGGAAAAATATATAAAGTAATTAAATCCGGTTCGACCGGTACGAATTTTGTTGTGTTTTACTGTTTTTATTAAAAAGATTGAATATCAATTTCATTTTTCAAATTCAGGAGCAACAAGTATGGAATCATCAAAAACCTACAAACAAATACGAGAGCTTCTCCCCTGAAATCGCCACAATTCAAACCGATTCGAATTCACAGACTCAAAGTTTCCAATCTGGTTACGAAACCAGCAATCAATCACTGCAGAAGAAATCAGAAGACGGTTACAATTGGAGGAAATACGGGCAGAAACAGGTGAAAGGGAGTGAGAATCCGAGGAGTTATTACAAGTGTACGTATCCGAATTGTTCGATGAAGAAGAAGTTGGAGACGAATTTAGATGGGCAGATTACGGAGATTGTTTACAAGGGTAGTCATAATCATCCGAAGCCTCAATCTACACGAAGATCGTCGTCTTCTTCAGCTTCGAATAATTTGCAGATGAGTCAAGCTTCGAGTAATCATGAAGTTCATGATTACTCGGAGTTGTCTTATGCTTCTCATGGATCTGGGCAGGTTGATTCCGTCGCCACACCGGAAAATTCTTCGATTTCGGTTGGAGATGATGAATTTGACCTGAGTAGGTCAGGTGGGGAGGCTCTTGATGAAGAAGAGCCTGAGGCCAAAAGATGGTAAACTTTTGTTCTAAAATTGTCTTTATTTTTTATGTTTTGATTTGATGTAAAAAGAAATCTAAGTTTGATGAATTTTATGGTGTTGTTTAACAGGAAGGTATCTGAAAACGAAGGGATATCAATGATTGGTGGAACAAAGACGGTACGAGAGCCGAGGATTGTGGTTCAAACCACAAGTGATATTGATATACTGGATGACGGTTATAGATGGAGAAAATACGGTCAGAAAGTAGTCAAGGGAAACCCTAATCCAAGGTAAACCGAAACTACTAGTTATTTGTGTGATTGATTTTATAAGTATGATAGTGTCTTTTTTTGATGTGGTTTTAACTTTTGTAGGAGTTACTACAAATGCACAAGTCTTGGTTGTTCGGTAAGAAAACATGTGGAGCGAGCATCTCAAGACTTGCGGTCTGTGATAACAACTTATGAGGGGAAACACAACCATGATGTCCCAATGGCTCGTGGGTCTGGTCATCGGTTGCAATCTTCAAACATTAGCAGCAACAATGCGCCCACCATGGCCATTAAACCTACGGTACTCTCTCATTACCAATTTGAAAACTCCATGGCCGATCCAAATCATGGCTCGAGGTACACACCATCATTAGATAATCAAGCACCATTTACATTGGAGATGTTACAAAATCCTGGAAGTTTTAAATTCTCAAGATTTGAGAATGCACTGAAGTCTAATTACATTGAACAACATAATTCAGAAAGAACGTTTTCCACAACCAAAGAAGAACCTCGAGATGATATGTTCTTTGAGTCATTACTATTCTAGTGTTCTTTCTAGAAAGGGTTAATCAACACAAGTTATACTTAATAAAATATAAAAGAAAGATTCTTTTGTTGTTTTATTGGCATGTTGTTTGTTGTTTGTACATCTTTTTTTTTCAATTCTTATGTATTTTTTTGGCAAAGAAGATCACATAGGAGCTTGGTTACCTTTTTACCCTTCTGAGCCTTACAATGTATAAATCTCATGCAACACATCATGAGTATATCTTTGTAACTTGTTTATTTTAAATATATGAAAGAATCAAACTTTATGAATTAAGGATTTATGTTAAATTGTTAATATTTATCTCAACGTGTGTTTATTTTATAAGTTTATGTTTAAATGATATAAGGGTGAATGATTCGGGTTGTTTTGGTGTTGAACGGTAGTAGATGAGTGATGGTTTACCAGAGATGGTGGTGTGTGAGAGCCATGGGTGGTGGTCGGCCATTATGCAAGTGGTGGCGAATGGTGGTGTAAGATGGTGGTATGAGATGATGGTGACAATAGTAATATTAAACTATTTGTGACCACACGTTATCAAAGCAAGCCAAATCGTCTATTTTAAAGAATGTAAGTTTAACAATTTTAATATTTATAATAATCGTTTAATTGTTTTTAGAACGACTCTAATCTATTTCTATTAATCATCCATATCTGCATTTTTCTGGATTTGAACTCTCAACCTCTAAAATAGTAAAAAAAGACACTTTACCACCAGGATATCCCATTCAAACTTATAATAATCTTTACAATGTTATACACTTAAAAATGAAATCCATATATTTTCCAACCTTTCAAAAAAAAAAATATTTTTTCCAAAAATACAATAACTATTTGTTTAATCACTCAAAACTACCATGTGAAAAGAGAGGTTGAAAAAAGCAAAGTGAGGGTAGAAAGTGACACTTTTCTGAAGTGTAGTGGTCGATGATTTTTCACATTAGTTTAAACTTGTGGTCGTCATTGATGACATAACATGTTGCATTTAAGTTTCATTTACATTTATTTCGACTATAATAGAATAACAACACTGTTAAAAAAAAATAGAATAAAACAAATAACTCGGTTTTTTTAGGGATTTTAATATTTATTAAACAATTTTGATCGATGTTAATTTTTTTTGTTTATTAACACAATTTATTTATTTAAAGGCATCCAAAAACCCACTATGGTCTATAAGTTCTATTAATTTGGTATTTTAAATAATATTTTAATTGGTATATGTTTCAATATATATATTTATTATAGAATATAAAAAAATTAAACCATATTTTATAATAAAATATATATTTCAAATAAACTTTAAAGATTAGTGATATAAAGGCTGTCAAATACTACAAATTTCAAAAATTAAACAAAATTTAGTGTGAAGGATGGATGTGTTTGAATGCGTCAAAAGTTTATGGCGGAGTGATGATGATGAAGATGACATGGGAGTCTAGATTAACTTGATGAATACGATGGTTTGGTCAACCTTGCAAATTGCCATTTGCCAAGAACCTTCCCATTCCATTTTCATTTCTTTTTAAAGGTGACAAAATTAAAATTTGGAATCTTTAAGAAAATTCTTATTAATTAAACAAAACCTCAACGATTACATTGTTAAAAATGTTTAAAACATTTATATTTGTTATGTGTCTAGACAATTGCTGTTCATTTTGAACGATAATAACCAATAAGATATGGAGTCGATCCATGAATTGACAGACTCGTATTAGGACTATGTGGATGAAAACAAATAGACTAGAAAGGAAGCAAACATAATGTATATAACTTCTTATCATACATAAATTAAGAGAAATGTAAAATATGGACGACGAATTGTAAATAGCCGGGCATTGACGGTCCCGGCTATTACATGTTTTTACGCTGTTTTGAAAAGTAAAGTTTGTAAATTTTTGTCTTAATGACTGTATGTATGCATGTATGTATTAGTAAATCTTTTGTATGATTGGTTTAAAGTAAACGTTAGAACTCACTCAGCGTTGCTGATTTTTAGTATGCACATCAGTTAACTGTAGCTGGTTGTTGATGGATGTGGATGCTTGGCTTGGTGAAGATAGTTACCTGAATATCAGTGTCTTGTATCTAGTTATGTTTGAGTTTATGTTATTTCAAGACAATTTTTACTTTGTAATTGACAAGTTGTGATAGACATGTTATGCTTCCGCTGTTATGTTAAAGTTTTAATCGTTTCTGTTGCGATGTGTTGAATGTCTTATGTTTATAAGCTATGTGTTGATGAGTAAATCCAATAAATGAGGTCTCCCGGGTTTAGGGGCTTACAAATCGACCAGCAAACAACAAAACATATAGCCCTCGCCAACTCTTTCTTCGCGTTCATATTATCATTATTGACCCAATCAATCATTTCGACAGGATAAGTCGCCAACGAAAGCTGAACATCAAGCCAAGCCGCAACTTTCTCCCATATTGTTTCTTACATGTGCAATATCATACTATTGCTTCAAAGTATTGTAGGGTTAAAGTACTTGATATCAAAGTACTTGCGATATCTTAGATTAAAACATTAACCATTAACAACTTAGAAACCAGGGATGATAATTATGTCTGTTGTTGGGATTAAATTGATAAACTCGAACTCAACTCGTATAACCTAATTGTCTAAACGAGTTGACATGATGAAACAAATTAACGAGCTGGAATCAAGTTGTAAGCAATTTAGTTGGGTTGTAAAACAAGTTATAATATAGTTAATAAAAAAATCAATACCTTAATTTAAAATATACAAAAGCAAATGGGTTAAAAAAAAGATTAAACTTAATTCAGACGTTTTATCCAGCTAAATTCTAGCACCCTGATTATTTATAAACATATTTGTTGATGTTGGTGCTAGACTCACAGAATAGTGCTCACTTCTTACACTCATTTGATGCAACATTTTCTTAATTTTTTTTAGGTTTTTCACATTTATATTATCTTTATATATGTTGTTGTTTAGGTTTTTAATTACAAGGACCGGGTGGCTTGGTGGGTTTGACCCGTGGGACGCTGTGTAACACCTCATAACGCGTTGAACCTATAACATTTATCAAATTTAGAATTTACTATATATGGTTAATTAATGTACCTTTTCTTATCCAGAAATAAATCACTTAAAATGTGTGTTTTTTTTAATGATGATCATCTTTTTAACTTACGTGTCACATACAATAAATACTAAGTAGCAACAATAACAAACTCGAAGCTAGAGGTGACAATTGTGTTTGATTGGCGGGTTAAAATTGAAGAAGGCGAACACAACCCATGTAACTCATTTATCTAAACGAGATGATATGTTAAAACATACTAGTGTGTTGAAATTAAGTTGTAAACGGTTTAAATGGGTTGTAAAACAAGTTATAATATAGTTAATTTAAAACATCTATATCTTTTTGCATTAGAATAAGCATTCATTTTTCTGTTATGTACGAAAATTATAAAAACAAATACACATGGTATAGCAACATATGTATAATATTATAATTTGGTTTGAAACAGTCAAAATAAATTAAGAAACAAGAACAATAATATAATCTATTACGTTAAGAGGAAAGTGGCGTTGATATTACGTGTCCAACACGTTGCAAATATAAAACTAAAAGTAGTCATGGACAGGACCACATACGTTCACACAAGATCATAACTCCATAAAGTGATCGACGGTTTAGCTTGTGTACATAATTGATGATATGATAATAAAAATAATGAAATAAAATAGATATATAAATTATAAAAAGAGGTATATGTATAAAAACGAACGTCTTTATAAAAATAATTATGAGTTTTTTTAATAAAAAAAAAAATGGGTTTTATAGTCAACAAATTCCAATCCAAACGTCATATAGTTACATTTTAAAAATATTTTATAAAAAGAATGAAATAAATGTTCAATTTCTAAAAATGTTTTACGAACAAACCTATATTTTTTTAAATAAATATAATTATAGAAAATCATTATTATTTAACAGAAGAGAGAGACGGAAAACAAAAAATTATTAAAAAAATAATTAAAGAAAACTTGTGCATTTAATAGGAGAGAGATGCAGAAAAATTTGTCTTATCAAAACCTTTATTTATTATAGAGTATAGATAAGAATGAGTATTTGTGTATCAACTTTTAACTTATGTATCTTTAACAAATGTATATTTAGCTGACAAAAGTATAAATACGTGACAAGAATAAATGTACATTACCTTGTCACTAAATCTATACTATATAATAAATAAAAGTTTTTGGTCCTATTTAATGATGATATTAAACTAATAAATTTTTTTAAGTATTTAATATAAATTTATTTATGGATACTTATTAACCAAATAAAGTTAATATAAATTAACATTGATCAATTACATAAAAAGATTAATACCCAGTTAAAAAAAAAAGTTTTATAAATTAACTTAACGTAATTTATGATTGCCACGTCAAAGTACATTTTTTAAAAACATATTTTGGGGAATGTATGTGTTAACATATTACATTTTATTCAACACGCATAATAAACGAGTTTATTTAACCCGTGTAATAACAAGTTTTAAAGAAATACAATTTTTATTTCTAAGTATATAACATTATATTCAAATTACTCGTGTATTACACGGGATTCTAACCTAGTATTTAACATATAAAAAGGAGGGCAATCTCATATATGCTTCAATATAGGGCCATAGCTGAGTACTTAGAGGCCCGGGGCGAGTTAGACAAATGGGCCCCAAACGATATAAATTTAAAAAAAAAATCATTATTAAAGCAAAAAGTCAATTTTATCTAAATGGAGTAAAACAAATTATATATACTATATATTAAAAATAAAATAAAATTTTGACCTTACAGGAGATGGGCCCCTGGGCGGTCGCCAACTTTGCCCATGGTCAGCTCCAGCCCTGCTTCAATATCGAACCCTTCAATGATGATTTGTAATCATCTTAGACGAACCGTTGCTTGAATGGGTGAAATCAAGGCTTACTTCGTAATCAGGAGTGTAATCGATAGTTTGATACTAAGAAGAGTGAAGGTGATGCATATGCATATGTGTGTATATACATAGGGTTCTATTTTTGATAAATTTGAGAGTGAATATTTGATATTTACAAATATAGGAAACCAAATCGATTATCTATTTACTTTTTTTCTTCATGATTTTCGTTTTAAGTTTGTTAAAAATGAACGATCACTTTCTAATAATAAAATTTATCGTTGTTACGTTAAATTTAAGATGTTATGTTACTTTTTTATGAACCACAAGGGGACGGCCTAGCAAGGAGCTAGAATCTACAAAGCACCCTAAACCATCTTACAAAATGAATAAAATTTATATCAATTAGACCAATCAATACTACCCGCTTTCGCCCTGTTCCTGATCCCTTAGAAACTCGTCGCCTTGATGTCTTCCATAATTTTTCGAACACAAATTTCCCATTTTTGAAACACCTTTTTATTACGAACTCTCCATAAATTCCAAAAAGCGACAAGGAAGATGCCATAGAGAATTCTTTGTTTTTTTTTATCGTTTTTGGATGTGACAATAGAATACTCCAAAAGGGCATTAATAGAAGAAATAAGAATAGTCGAAAGCCTACACCCCACTTGAATAAGGCTCCATAATAAATTAGTAAAGTCACAATTAAGCAAAAGATGGTCCAATGTTTCTGGGATTTGCGGGCAAATGGGGCAATCTAAGTCTTCGAAGAAGACACCTCATTGATAAAGCCTCCAAAGTGGGTTAACAATCCATAGATGCCATCCGAAAAAGTTCATTTTGATTGGCACCCAACCATTCCATATGAACCGGTAGTTAAGGTACGAAACTTGTTGATTACCCAAGATAAATCGCAATTCTTTTGTGGAAAAAGAATCAAAATTCGGTATTTGGCATTAAAGATTCATTTGACATTTAGCAAACTATCTATCCATAGAGGTAATGTTCTACCATGTACCCGTAATATTAGCTTTTAAAGGCATTTAAAGATGAATATGAGAGTTACAATGGATGAAATCAATAACCTTAAACCATAGAGACTATCTTTCCTCCTTAGCTTTCGACCACCATTTAGCTAAGAGAGATAGAAACCAACCCCTCATGTGTGTGTGTTGGGGGGGGGGGAGTAACTGCATAATGGATGGTCAACTGTTAAAAAATGTAACGTCAAGGACTCAGACTGATAGAAGTATACTGAATTTGTTAATACCATCGATCCTCATAGATGAAAAGTGAAAATTGCAGTTTATTTTAAAATATCATTTTACTGATTTATTTACTATTTCAGACTTGATATTTTGTTTATCTCAAACTTCATATTTTGTTAACATGGAAAATCCACACCAGGTTATAAACTAGTTTCTTATTTTTATTTTAAATAGTTAAACACACATATTTTAATTTTTATATTAGTTATGACCTCTTTCTATTTATTTTTATAAACTGATGTTGTTGATCTGATCGATGGACCTGTAAAATAACCGATTTAAATAGTAGTCCAATTATGAATATATTGTTATACTTCTAAATTTTTTACCAGCCATTTGAAATATATAAGATTATCAAGTTTTAATATTAAGAGCATCGCTACCTACCAACCGCCCACAACTTAAAGACTTCAAGTTTCACTCTCAATCCAAATACAATGTCTCACGTGAGATAAAATCACTATCCCCTAAGGTCCTACTTCACCACCAAATTCCACCTATTAATAGTTGCAACTTTTTATATCCTATATAATATCATAAATATAAGTTATTTGCCTGCAATAACACATGGGCGGTTCATGGCCTATATGTATATTTTCAATAATGAACATCGCATGAATCATTTCCTCTTGTTATAAGGTTGATTGTTTATCTTTATGGTCTCAAACAGGCTCCTCGATCAAGGTTTCATCACCTCTGCTAAGGCATGGTTATTCTTGATTTTGTCGGCTACAAGATTGACACCTTGTAATTATCTATGCTCATATAGTCAGTGGCGGATACAGAAAATTTTTGTAGGAGGGGCAGAATACTGGTGGGTAAAAAAGGAACGGAGGAAAAAAATAAAATGACAATAAAATAATATAGTTCATCAAATATTTAAACACAATATAAAAATACCTCGATTACGATTGTCCTCTACGTGTTTTCATCTTTCGAAAACGCTCGATTACATCTTCATTAGTAACATTGAGAAGTTCATTGGCCTATTAAAACCGACTATTATTTTGGACCAATGCCCACCCTTTTCTTAACTTGCATCCGCCTCTCCATATAGTGGTGTGCTAGTGTGCTACTATATAACCTTCAAAAGTTGTTTGGAACATGACTATTCTTCCTTCAAGTTTTCCTTCAAAGACTTGGGTCATTCGCATTAATTAAGTCCAACACTTTTCTTATTTGGGCATAACACCTAACATTCACATGCTGGTATTTTAAAACAACTTTGACATTGAATACACTTCAATTCATATAATAATATCTAACACCAAAGACCTCTTAGGAAATTTGATTTTGGTGCATGTATGCCATCCTTTGAGAAAATCTATGTGGCTGTCCTTAATTATAAGATCCATCACATATACAATTAATGATTTAAAAAGATCATGGCTTTAGTCCCGGCTATAATCGATGACGTATTTGTGGATAACTAACTTCCATAAGAACAAACAACACTGATAAAATCTCTAAACTGAAGAAAAGTTAGGGTTTTTCTTTTAAATCATTGATTCTGGACGATCTATCATACCATGTTAATCAATAAAATAATCATCGTCTATAAACTTCTTGTTTGTGATCACATGTCATTCAGTTTTACTAATCACTCTATAATACAAACTAAAAAGAATGCGAAAGAAAAGTTGCATGTCTTCATTATTTACTTAAACAAGAGTTTCCATGATCTCTAATACTTTCGTTTACCTATTTTATTTTTATTCACGTTGGATAGTTGATAATTCTAACAAGTAATCGTTGCATGTGTAATGATGATGTGTATATATATACAATGGGGGATGATCAAATAAGAAGTAGGTTTTCGATAAGAAATCTAAGAAATGACCAAAACGCTTAGAAAATGATATCAAACGAACTCCGATTGAGCTCATTTCAGCGGCGTTGGAACCGTCTCGTCAAACTCTACCATCTTAGCTTTTAGGGTTTAGCTTTTAAGGTTTAGATTTTACGTTTGAATTTTAGGGTTTTAGCCTTATGGTTTAGCTTTAGGGTTTAACTTTTAAGGTTTAGATTTTATGGTTTAGGTTTTTTGGGAGGTGGGGGGTTTAGGTTTTTTTGGGGGGTGGGGTAGGGGGGGTTTAGGTTTTTTTATTTGGGGTGGGGGTGGTGGTTTTAGGCTTTTTGGGGTGGGGTTGGAGGGAGGTTTAGATTTTTGGGGGTGCGGGTGGAGGGGGTTTAGGTTTTTGGGTCCGGATTAGAGTTCGATGAGACGGTTCCAACGCCGCTGGAATGAGCTCAATCGGAGTTCGTTTGACTCACCTCTTAGTGTTTCTTAGCGAAAACTCACTTCTTAGTGGAACCTTCCCCTATATACAATACCTTAATTTTTTTCTATATAGTTAACATACATACCGTATTCATTGACGTGTGAGAACAGGACTCATTTGTTCACATGTTACGCTTAAATAATGCATATTAATTAATCTTAGAGGTCGTATAGTGAGTTTAAAATCCCATTAAACATTGTCTGTTTTTGAGTTTAAACAGAATCAATTATCGTGTTAAAAGTATAATGAAACTTCAAGTTCTTTTAACAATATTGATTCAAAATAAAGGTTTTGGATCATACATTAGGTAATTTAAAGATCAAGTAATTACATTGTATATGACGGTTCAAAATTTTATAATTTTTTTTAAAATTATTTAAATTTGAAGATAGTAAAATATATATGAACGAAAGCGTATAACAATAAAACTTATTAGTTAGTAAAGAAATCTGATTCGTTCTTTGCGCTAGATGGGCTTCGGCCCAACTTTCTATGTTTTGAAATACAGACATGATATATTAATGTTCCTTTTATAGTTTTTATATACAGACTAACCCAACAGGCCCACATCCAACAAGACCAGAGTGGATACACCGATACAACACCACACACCTCAACAATAATCCACTAAACTAGACTAGCCCTTCACCGGTTAGAGGTGGGCAAGACCGTTTTTTTTTTTGAAAAAGCGGTTTGGGTCGTAACCCGGTTTGGTTTGAATAACTTTGGTCAAACCCGGTTTGAGGGCCAAACCAGTGCAGGTCCAACCCGATTTGATAGGAACCGATTTGGATAAGGTTGGAACCAGGCCGGGTTCAAACCGGTTTTCATTAAAAAAAACTATTTTATTTAATTAATTTATAAAATAAAAGTAAAACCAAACAAAGTTAACTATTTCTGTTGAATTTAAAAATTAGAAAAACATAAATTGCATTATATTACAAAGAAAAACATAGTATTCATAACTCGTAATACATTTTATTTTATGTTGTTTTATTTTTCAATCGTCGGCGTCGTTGCGTTTATTAATCTTCGTCGGAACCCGAGTTATTGCGAAGGTATTCTCGTAAGCGGCTTCCTCATCGGTAAATGGGGTCATCATTCCTCCTTATGTCTCGTCCTCGTATATCTCACATTCTACAAGATTTTCTCCTTTAAATGTTGATTTATCTTTTATTCTCTCCGCCATGTCAAATAATCTTTTAAGAAAATGTGCATTTCCACCGAGCTTGGAGTGAGCCTTGTTCTATGTAGAGAAATAACCTTGCCACTAATAGAAAACACATATTATGAAGCTATCGTAGAAGTTTGGACGTTTAGTAGATCACGAGTCATAGAGGATAAGATCGAAAATTGATCTTTCTTTCCTTTCCACCAAGTCATAATATCAAAGTTTTCAAAATCATTTGGAGTCATACCAGGGAAAAAACTGTTCCAATATACCTCCCCTACTAGCTACTTGGAGTGCTACCCTGTTGACGTTTAGTAATTTGATTCATTAAATTGTAATATAAGTTAAACATTGGATTCCAGCTACTACTTGCACTTGATGATGATGCATTTCTTATTGACTCGTGTATCATTTATGTTGTATAATATTTTGCTATGTAAACATCAAACATCCTTGATAATAATTATTAAATTTAGCGTTTAAAGTTGGATAAAAAAATAGTCATTCATCGGTTAAATCCAAATTGTAAGTTATTTTTCAAGTAACTTTCAACCCTCGGTACATTAAGGCAGAGGTTTAGTGCGGCGGGACATACAATAAACGGCATCATTTCCTAAAAATATTTTAATTTTTTTTTCCATATGTTGGAAAATATCTTGCATCGTATTGAAAAGTCGCTTAATTTTGTACACATTAAAAAGATTTGGTTTAGTACTAAAGGTTTTGTGATAATAAATTACCGATAAATAAATTGTGCGCTTTGAAAACACCAAGCACACCGGCGACCTATTCAATAATAGCCCAACTCGATATCGGAATGGCGTAACCCTGTTGTTTCTCGCAAATTAGTCATGAAACGTTTGCAAACTTTGTTTTGCCTAATAGCTTTTCCAAACATGTTACACGTCGAATTTCATCTTGTAGATACGTCCCAATTAAGACCTAAGCATTCGATATTCGCATCTTGACATAATTTTTATATCTTGTATATGTTTTTTTACTTAAAATGACATGCAACATTCGTTTAAAACATCGTTTATGTGTTCAATTTTTGCTTAGACCATCTTGCATGATCAAGTTGACGATGTGTGCAATACATCGACTATGGAAAAAATAATACCGTCGCAAATCAGGTTATATTTTAAAATAAGTTGGTGTACCGCAATTCAATTATTTGAGGCATTATCAAACGATATTGAAAAAAAATGTTTTATAATTTAAAACCTCCAGTTACCTTGTCTAAAATATAAAATAAATTTTTACCGGTATATGCGAATATCCAAACAATATAAAAACAATCATATAATCATTTGCCACGTATCAGGATTTATCTAGTGAGGGGTAACGCAAAGGTACGAACCCGGTGAACCGTAGGGAGCCGACCAAACATCACAAGTTAAGTTAACACCGGTTTCTAAGCTTTCAAATTCAAAAATAAAATCATTTCCGAAGCGTAGCACGTTTTACGTAAATGTAGCGCGATTGAAGCTTTTGTTGAAATAGTATGCAATTATTACATTGAGAGATATGGTGTAATTTCAATGTTATGGTATAAGTTGTTTTACGCCTTTTTAGCTTTTTGCTGGTGTGACTTGTTTTAATAAAATGTTTTCCCGTTAAAATAAATATGACTGAGAGATAGTGGGTATATAAAACACGGGAAGAGTTCAAGAGAAAACCACTAAAATAATCAATTTTAATCAATGATGTAATGATATTTATTTTTTATTTTATTTTATTTTTATTTATTTATAAGAGTATCAATGTAAAATCACACATTTATACCAAAAAATCATTTAAGTATTGGCTTACGTGGTGTTACGTATACGTAAACAAAAAACCAAAAATTGTGGTTACGTATACGTAAAACACAATTTGTAATATTTTTTTATAAAATTGTGTAATATTATATTAATACGCTTAAAAGTAAATTTAAAAATAAAAATTTTATAAATTATTTAATTGGCTTTTAATGATTTTTTTAATTTTTATCTACTTTTATGATTTTCTCTTTAAGAGGTATTAAGTTACGTCAAACATATGCTTTTAACAAAGGGCGTGGGGATAGAGAAGGTTGTCCCTCCAGGCATGGAGAGGAGTGTGAGATAAATGGTCTAATCCTTTATTGGGTGTAACATTCTTTTCTCAACTATCCATGAAATTGTTACCCGAGTTTATTATCTTTTTACGATTTATTTAAGAAAACTTATCCTTATTCTAATAAATGATTCTAAATAATGCTACTTGTCATCACCATAGTTATCATTATTCTAATAAATGATTCGAAAGAATGTCACTTGTCATCACCATATTTTTTTCACTAAATTTTTCTAATTTTTTCTATTCTAAATAAGTTTGAATTTTGAAATTTAATTATGTTAATGTTTTTATTTTTTAAAAAAGAAAATATAAAATTTGAATTTGAATTATTACTTAATTAAGAAAACAAAGAATTTTCTTTCTTGTGTTATACATCATTTTATTTTTTTAGACGTTATTGTAGTTTCATTTTTTATTAAACAACCCCATGAAATACATGAGTATATAACCTAGTGGTATAATATTTAGATATCTATATTTAGGATTAGGTTCAGGTAAAAAGAATTCTAATTCTATGAAGGGTGAGAAGGATTTAGAGCTTTTAGATTAAATTGTAGGAGAAAAAGTTGTTGAAATGGTATTTTAGTCTTGGCCACTTTTGTTAACTTTTTATCAAGTTTCCCCCCTCATTCTCATTTTTAAATGTTCATAACTTTTACATACGACATTATTTTTTTCAAAAAAATTACACCATAAAAATGAGCGTTTTTTTATCTTTAAAACGAGTATAATGTCGTTATAAACAAAAACAATTTTTTTTACGTTTTCAGCTCATTGTGTAATACAAGTTTATTGTGTAATACAAGTTCATTGTATAATACAAGTTTGATTGTGTAATATAAGTTAATTGTGTAATATAAGTTCATTGTGTAATACAAGTTCATTATGTTATATGTATTTATCATTGTGTTTTACGTTTTAGTCAGGTCATTGTGTAATACAAGTTCATTGTTTAATACCATGTTTGGCCATTGTGTACTATCTGGTCATTGTGTAATTAGTCAGGTCATTGTGTAATACACAATGACTATTATGCATTCCCTTTAAAAACAATAAAATGACACATGTAAAGCTCAGAATCCTTCTTACCCTTCTTATTTTTAAAACTTTTTTTACTATAACCTAACCATCTATATTTATATCTATCATCTATACTATATAATAAATAAAGGTTTTTCATGCCACGTGTCGCCTCCATATTCATTATCATCATTTTTTTCCCGCCTCTCTCTTATTAAATACACCTATATTTTTTAATAATAATATATTTTTAAAGAAAATACTAATCTTTATATTAATAAATCTCTTGACATATTTTGACGAGTGTATGTGTTAACTGATTATATTGTATTTCACGGGTTTATTCAACCCGTGTAAACACACGAGTTTTTAAAAAATAATTTTTTTATTACTTAATATATAATATTATATTTATTCAACTCGTGTAATACACGCGATTTTAACCTAGTATATAATAAATAAAGGTTTTTGTATGTCATGTGTCGCCCCATATTCAATCTTATCATTTTTTTCACGCCTCTCTCTCTCTTATTAAATGCACCCATATCTTTTAATAATTTACTAATTATACTAATAAAACACATTTATTTTAAATTATTCCTCTATTATATAAAAACTTTAAAATCTAATTATGTAACTTTTATTTTCAATCAAATAATAAATGAAAGTCAAATTATATTAAATAGTAATTGACGTTAATTATATATATATATATATATATATATATATTCATATTTTGAGTTTTGTTTTCTATCCTTAGTATGTGTAATACATTTTTACATCTGTAAAATATATAAATAAAATTTAAGAAACTTATGTATTGATATTTTTCACCCCGTGTGTATTACACGGGGTCTAAGCTAGTTATATAATAAATAAATGTTTTTTATACCACATGCCATCTTTGTATTAATTCTTATCATTTTTTCGTCTCTCTCTTATTAAATATACCTCTATTTTTTTAATAATAATATATATATTTTTTAAAAATACTAATCTTTGTATTAATAAAATCTTCTGACATATTTTGACGAGTGTATCTGTTAATATATTATATTCCACGGGTTTATTCAAACCGTGTAAAACATGAGTTTTTAAAAAATATTTTTTATTACTTAATATATAATACTATATTTATTCAACTCGTGTAATACACGAGATTTTAACCTAGTGTTATTAATATATAATGCAGAATGCATGAAAGCCAAATTAAATCAATATCTTTTTAATGTAACAACTTCTTCATAAATAACGTACTCGTGTTAATAAATTTAAAACAAATTTCAAGAAAAGAATGCATAAATAAAACTATTTGTTTAAATCTAAACGCATACGGAGTGGTTATCGGGGCGGCCATGGGGCCGATTGGGGGCTTCGGGGAACACCATTCTCTCTTTGTTAGGGCCAACGAGTGGGGAGGAGAAACGGGGTTCAGCATCGAGCATATCACCGAAGGCAACGCTTATGTGCCCGTTGCTTTTTGATTGTTAGACATCATTTAAAAAAACCCTATATATACCGGTTTAATCTCAATTTTTAACACCACATTCTCTACTAACTTAACTAACCGTTCACTTTGAACAACTTAGCAAGCTCAAGTGCTTTAAAATTAGTAAGTAGATAATATTGTATTTATTTATCTATGTAATACACGAGTTTCTAAGATAGTAAGTTAATATATCTATCCATAATATTCCAATACAAACACAAATACAAAGTAACGTCACTTTTTTTGCAATTAGCTACTCAAACATTTAACTTTTAGGACGAGTTTATATTAAACCATGAATGGCATGAAATTCTATTTAATTTTAGTTTTCATAACTGTCTCCTTCATATTTATACAATCTAAAATCCATATGGTATTCCACTAAATACTATTTAAATTTAAATGAATTTTATAGAACTTTAAAGTTAATAATTTCTTATTTTCGTGATTCAAAGTAAATGATCCTTATACAATCTACATATTATATTTATTTTATTCAAATATACTCGTGTAACACTTACGATAGGTTAATAATAACCAATTTTAAATAGATAACTTTGAGAAGCAAACAGTGGTGGAACCATAAACTTTTTTCATGAGGGTCAGAGATTTTTTGGGGTCAATTCGGTCTGAGTCGGGTTGGGTCGGGTCGATTGTAATATTTCAATAATTTACTCATAATTATACGATGTTCGTTATTAGAAATGCATAATTAAAACACAATATTCCTACGATTGTTCTCTATAGGTTTTCATTTTTTAAAACTGAACCATTATATCATCTTCACATTTTTTTGTGCATTGTTGTGCCGTTATTTACACCCCCACATGACGAACCAATCTATTTTTTTATTCCAACCATTAAAGATATCGGTAAGAAACAAATTTTTAAAAAATAGATTCGAAAGAATGTGTAAACCATGAATGGCATGAAATTCTATTTAATTTTAGTTTTCATAACTGTCTCCTTCATATTTATACAATCTAAAATCCATATGGTATTCCACTAAATACTATTTAAATTTAAATGAATTTTATAGAACTTTAAAGTTAATAATTTCTTATTTTCGTGATTCAAAGTAAATGATCCTTATACAATCTACATATTATATTTATTTTATTCAAATATACTCGTGTAACACTTACGATAGGTTAATAATAACCAATTTTAAATAGATAACTTTGAGAAGCAAACAGTGGTGGAACCATAAACTTTTTTCATGAGGGTCAGAGATTTTTTGGGGTCAATTCGGTCTGAGTCGGGTTGGGTCGGGTCGATTGTAATATTTCAATAATTTACTCATAATTATACGATGTTCGCCATTAGAAATGCATAATTAAAACACAATATTCCTACGATTGTTCTCTATAGGTTTTCATTTTTTAAAACTGAACCATTATATCATCTTCACATTTTTTTGTGCATTGTTGTGCCGTTATTTACACCCCCACATGACGAACCAATCTATATTTTTATTCCAACCATTAAAGATATCGGTAAGAAACAAATTTTTGTGATTCTCTCTCAAATAGGTTCTTAAACAAGTGGTAATACAAACAAAATACTCGATCGGCTTTAATATTATACTCTAACAATCTTTCATAAGTTTCAAACCAATCACTATTAAAACGTCTTGCCTCGTGACCAACCATTTATTTTTTGGAAAATCATGCCTTTTTTTTGACAAGGTCTTTTATTTAGGTAAGTCCTTCTAAGTTCGTATCGTTGGTTAGGTGATAAGATGAAATTATAACACTTGGAAAACTTTGATACTATTGTTTAAAGTTACCATTTTTTTAATAGTTTTATTAGGTTTAAAAGTTTAAAATGGGTATTAGATTGGGTTTGTTTTTTATAGGTTTAAATTGTTTATTGGGCTTATTTTTTTTTTAATTTTTAATTGTTTATTAGGTTAAAGACTTAAAGGTTTGGTTTATTTATTAAAAGATTTAATAGGTTATGAACTTACGGGCCAATTGTGTTATTTATAAAGTCTAAAATTTTGAATTATTTTTTCTTGGTGGTCAACGTCAAAATTTTATGGGCGTCGGTCTAAAAATTTTATGGGGGTCAGTCTAAAACCACATATATAACAAAAAGAAAAAATATATTCTGGGTGTCAGCCGACCCACCTCACAAGAGATAGGTCCACCAATGAAAGCAAATAGACACTTATTATACCTATTGAATTAAATGTGATACACTGATACTTAAAACCTTTTTTCACCATCTCTTCTTTCTCTATCACTATAATATAAGTGTTTATACTGTTTTATAGTTAAAAGTGATTACGTATATATATATAGGGTTATGTTCAAATAATAATCAATATTTATATGATAACTATAAAAATCACTCTAAAACATAGTGTTACGTGTATATAAACTTTATGCAAAAGTAAAGTATAAAAGAAAATTAGTTAATTAAAATGTGGGTGAGTTGGAAACGGAGGAGAAAGAGGCATGTGGTATACAAAAAATATGTGTTTAAAGCCAGGTTGTTATGCTTAGGGGGTAGCGTGATCATGTCTACTTTCATTTTCTTTAATTCAAGTTTAATATTATAATTAAATATTAATCCAAATTGTGTCCTCCTTTAGCCAACACCCTAAAGTTGTCATGTTTTAAAGTATATATTTTCAAATTAACGCAATCATATTTAAAAGTTATAGAAATATAAGTCTATATTATTCTAAGTTAAATGTTAATTAAAACACAACTTTTAATCATTAGTAAGTAGAAAACTATTTGTGATTGATGATTACAGGACAGGACACACCCAAGGCTTACAAATGAAAAAGGGTAGCTCCTTTAGAATGTTTATATTTTCATGGTGTTAAACCTGTCTGCCATCATTAAGGGTTGGAGATATAATCTGATTTCATAAAGTTGGGCTATGTTATAGAAAATATTAAATTTATATAAGAATTTGTATTACAAAACAAATACGAGACCAAACACATGTTGTAAAAAGTAGTGAAAAAGTGTTTTTCAGTAACTTTCGACACAGTTAACTGTATGTAATTACGACAAATATAGTTTTTAGTTGTGTTCTACTATATAAGGACTTCGTAACAAATCAAACCGCTTTTGAAACGGAGCTAACTTTAATTAGATATTGATGCTCGAAGTTGGATGGGAATAACCAAAGCTATGAATATTGAAGTACATGGACGAAATTTGTGAACAAAACTTAGTGGTTTATAAGGAGGAGCACTCGTTAGTTATTGTACAGCCAAGGGAAAGGGTGCAAAGCACCCCAACTCGTACACGTGCGCACGTGGCATGATCAATGGACGTAATGTTGTACTTTGATAGCGTTGATCAAAAGTTGCTACCATGGTTGGTGACGAGACCCGAGGGTTCTGTTTGATGCCAATGATGTCATCATCTAGTTAGTATTGAACTACATGTTGCTATTGAGGTTAGGGGTGTGCAAAAATATCCGTATCCGAAATTCCGAACCCGAATTATCCGAATTTTCGGATTCGGATACCTATTTTAGAAAAGACGGATAATTCGGATATCCGATATCCGAAATTTATTTTTATTTATTATTATGCTTTTTTTTTAATCCCTAACTGAACGAGTAAAGTAAAGGGCATATCTTTATTTTGTTTTCAAACTTCATTCCTTCGCTGTCGCCCCTCGCCGTCGGTAGCAAGCGATTAGAGCCTTGAGCCTTCTACCCTCCTCCGCTTGAGCCTTCTACCCTCCTCTGCGCACATACCGGGATCCCCTCTCTCGTACAACGAATCTGCTCTTTTACCTACAAAGGTATTCTCGATTTCTCGCTGTACAGGTTGTGTATATGGTTGTATGCATATATGATTTGTAACTTGCAAAGCACATTTACTCCTTTTATACATTAAAGCACTTTGTGTACATCAGAAGGAATAGCAATTGCTCCAGTATACTCTTTGTACATCAAGCACCTTGATACATTTTTTTTGGAAGTTCTTGTTTCAGATTTCAGTTTATATTTGTTGTTTTGGATGTTCTTGTTTTTTTTGGATTGATTTGTTTGGAATTCGGATATCCGCCTTACTATCCGAACCGGATATCCGAAATTTCGGATACGGATTCGGATAGTAAAATTCACTATCCGAAAATTTCGGATATCCGGAATTCGGATATCCGATTTTGCACACCCCTAATTGAGGTAGCCGTTGACATGCGCAGTTTCTACCGACCTCGTTTAGTACCGACGGTTGCTACCGATGACGGGTTAGTATCGAAGGTACTACCGAGCTGTGACTCAGGTAATAGTGGCTGGTTGCTCGTCGGTTGCAACTGTTGGACTGTTACAACTCGTATCATAAATAAAAATGACAGTTTTGATTTGACCACTTAAAATCCATTACAAATACATTTAAATCTCAATTATTATAAGATAAATTGGTCATTTTGTTTCTGTTTTGTGTAAGCATAAAATGAACTTTTTGGTTCATTTAAGAGTATGAGAAATAGATTCTACTATATACACACCTCAAAAACACTTCTGGAAATTATAGAGTACTCTCTAATTTTTATTCCATCATTCACGAACTTCATCTACATATTTTTTTCACATTTAGAAAAACACTTTTAACCCAATTATACCTTGGGCGCGTGAGCCATCTCCAACAATGCACACTGTTACGGTTGTCGTGTTCTGGGAGATAGCCGTGTTCGTTTTAGAAGATTCGTGAAATAAGTTTTAAAGGAAGTGTGTTGAATACGTGCCTTAACCAGCGCTAAAGATTTGTCGGTATAGGTGAAATTTCTTTGGTGTCTTCAAACTGACTCCTTTGTTTTTTGTATGCTTTATCTGTGTTTGTAGCTAGCTTCTTACTTGCTCATTTTTCAGTAATGATATCGGCTGTTCAAAAAGAAAAGACAAATGTTCATGTTTGATACGATTTCCTTATTACAAACTTTCATGTTTCTCGGGTATAGGAGCAAATTGTAATGTCAAACATGGCCAAACTTACGTAAAAACTTCATTGGAATTGATATGTGTACGTCTCTCTAAAATCGATCAGTAATTGTGTGTCTAACGAATGAAGTAGACATGATTGCAAATTTGTACACCGAAATTCGACCTCCTAATAAAGTCAAGAATCTTCAACATTATTTAGTAAATACAGCCTTGCAAATCACAATTTTATCTGTTAATTTGGTACAATTCTCATAATAATTACTAATCTTGCCAAACTGGTACGAAATGTCTATCTAAACCAAACATATAAGATTCATAATCACTAAAAAAAACATATTATTGATAGAGCAAAACCGAACATACACTAACCAAGAATTTCATAGTTGTGTAGGTATAGGGGTAAAACACACTAAAAACTTGGAAGGCTTTCCAATACCCCCATGGCCCAGCTAGAAGTCCTCTCCGAGACAAAATAAGAGAATAGAAGAAGTATCGACACAAAACACAAGATCCAGTTAAGACTCAAAATGTCTTGTTTAACCAACCAAAGTTTAAACCTTTTACCAATTGGGTCTACTATAATATCCAATATTTTGTATAAAGATGTACATATTGGAATGAATGTTTAAACAAATGTCTTGTTCCCGACACTCACAAGATTAAAACTTTAATGACCGAAAATCAAGGACTCGCGTCCAGATCATAGTAAAAAATAACCAAGAAACATAAACACGTCATTTTACTAACTTAAAATATCAAGAAACATAAACACATTATTTTACTAATTTAAAATATTAATTTACACCAAGTTTCATCTGCACCAAAGTTATACAAGAAAACTAGCCAATAATGGTCATAGATATTAATACACAAACACTTGTTGATATATGTATCATGAAATGAAAACAAGTTTTTGCTTGTGAAATGAGGATGCCAAAGCCTCTATTTATATATTAGTTCCAGGGGGAGACACGGATGTGCGTACATCCGTCCGTGCAAATCAATTTTGTACAACGATCATCTTTTTTTGGCAACACTGAAAAGGTGCACGAGCGTGCATGGTGTTGACTTGCTTTTAGAATCTTTCTGACCTGATCCAAGGGAGGCACAACAATGCCTAGCCATGCACGTGCATGCCTTTCTTCTGACTTTAACATATTGTTGACTTTTTCTTTAACTTTTCCTCTTTTTAGCTCAGGAAGCCAAATAAGCTGTAGTCATAAAAAAGGAATCAATTTAGGCAGCATTCCAGCGTAATTGCTCAAAAACTAATCAAATATAGGAATGATTATGTATGTAAAATATGTATAATTGTTGGCATATGAGTCAAGAACCGAGCAAGATTCATATTAGTAAGATAAAAGAACTTTTTTTGTTGTCATCACTAAAAGTTGAGCGAAATACTTATTCTATTTCTCAGCATGATTAGCAACCGTTTTACCTAGCAAACAATCATCACAACAAGTAACTCAACTTTAGATTGTAAAAAGAAATAGATAAATACATTATTTCATTGTTGTTAATTAGTTTGCATCCTATTAAATTAGTTTGCATTTACTTTTTAGTTCAGTTATACATAATCTCCTATCCACTTAAAGGGTATGAACGGAATGACACTATTTTTTTGATTGATGGTTACTTGATTTAGATATGCACATGGTTACTTTTATGTAAGATTCATAATTGTTGTTCACAAATTATTGAATAACATTATTAGGATATATTAGGCATAAAAGACATGTATAAAAAACACGTATGGTTTTGTTGTGGATTGGATTCAATAGATAATCTAACAAAAAGTACCTTCTATACTTGTATATAATTGACAAATTCATATGATTAATTTGGATGATATAAATATTTCATCCTTTTATTCATAAATCCGAACGCTTAAAGTATAACACAATCGTATATAATTCAATAAGTAGCGTCTAAATATTAATATGTTATCAAATATCATGAAGTAGCCTTAATAATTGATTGTTAATTTAGACAAATCAATGTTGTTCTTTACCGTTATTTATAACTAGGGAGAGAGTTGAAGTTATATAGATAGTTTTCTTGTATTAAACACGTGTTGCTCACTTTCTTTGTTTCATGAAAGCCTTTCACAGGCCGTCTCCGATAATTCGAATGCCCTACACGAGTCGTAAAAAAAGGCCCATAATGAAAATTACTTTTTAAAAAAGGCTCAATAATTTTTTTTAAAGCCTCGAAAATTTTAAATATATATATAATTTTTTTTGGGCCCCTCGAAATGTTGGGCCCCCTACGGTCGTGTTGCCCGCAGTGCCTTCCAGCCGGCCCTGGCCTTTCATTCAAGAACTTGTTTAATTAATCTCTAAGTTTAACTAGTATCTACATATCAAATATATCAAATTCATGAGCACCCCTGGTTTGAACAATTTTGTTCTTACCTAAGCTATATTAACACACACGATAAATACAACGCATATATATTTATCGTCACTAAACATGACATGAATCATTTTATAAATAGAAGACTAGATATAAAATACATGTCAAGTGCATAGAGACTTAATATGTAGCAATTGCCTAGGATTGTGCTAAACTTAAGCAATGTCCCGGTTTTGGGTCATTTTATACTATATAAGATAAAGTAGGAATTACAGAATCTCGTGCTGCGGCGGCATGAACTCGAGTATCAAAACACATATATAAAAATACGTTGCAACGGCTATGATAACTCCGTCGGGAAATCCTAAAACGCACCCTATCGTAAAAGCGAGTGTCACTCCATCGTAAAAATCCGAAAGCGTAGCGTCAAGTAACCCGAACGCAAATGCAGATATAAAAACACGTCGCTGCGACTCTCACTCAAACGTTAAACTCTATAGCGTACCTCATTGTAAAAGTGGATGTCACGCAACCGTAATACCTGAAAACGTAGTGTCAATACACCTGAACGCAAATGCAGGCGCAACGATTAGAAATCTAAAGTCAAAATATTTAAAAAAACCACAAAAGAACTAAAAGACAAAATATGTACTATTTAATTACCCCTATGGTTGTAAAAGCGAACGTCACTCCACCGTAAAACCTGAAAGCATAATATCAATAAACATGAACACAAATGCAGACGCATCGATTAAAAATCTAAAGCCAAAACATAAAAAAACGAAAAAATAAACGCTAACAGACAAAATAGGTACGAAATACCTCATGGTTTTTAAATAATCGTAGAATTTTGAGAGTTTAGTTTATTAAAAATGATTTTTTGAAGTTTACTATATACAATAACGAAATATGTAAGGTTTATTACATTTGGAGCAGTTAACATTACCTATAGAAGTGTTTGTTTTCTCATCATTGTTTAAAAGCTCAATGCTTTGTTCGTTATTTGATTGTTTTGTAATAACCTAACTTTCAAGCTAGAATTTCTCGTTTACAAGCTCAAGCACAACTAGTCGGTTTCTTAACTTCGAACTCGAGCTCAAACAGAACTAGTCGGATAAACTCATTCAAAATTAAAAAAAAATATATTAGAGTTAAATTAAAGTTAATAAACTCATTTTCAAATTTAGACTAAGCTTAAAATAATTATCTAATTAATGGTAAAGGTTGAAGTTCATGCCTCCTTTAATTATTATGCCTCGTGTTCTTCTATAAATGTCTCATTATATCTATTTTCTTCACTCTTGCAGTGTGGAATGTTTTCCCTTTTTCCTTATATATCACTTTCAATCAAACAAAGTTTAATGGAAAAAGATAGGCAATAAAGTGTGTGAGATATAGAGACAGATTATGTATCATAGTTAAACAATATGTATAAGTATTTATTTGATTCTCACACTTTTCTACTTAAAATTGATTTTACCTTAATCGACTGGATATATAAACACACATTAGGAAATTGCTTCGTTTTTCATCATATGATAATAAAGATACCCTCTTTAATTGTTAATAGTATAATAAGATACTATCTACAAAAATAGACTAATAAAAATGAAATACATAATACATAAATATAAAAGTTTTAAACCGGTTTCTTCAACAATATATTTGGCTGCAAGAATTGAAAGAACCAAAAACGTTAGAGCTGGTTGAGGCCTCGTGTTTAAAACGATTCCCTTAAAACATCTTTCGTCAGCACGTGAAACCATTTCCTAGAGAACAATAGCTGTAACAGTTGTACTTCTGGAAGTAGACTCATGAGTCTAAGATAGCACTGTGTTTTATGTGTTGTATGGGTACCGGAAAAGAAGAAGAAGAAGAACGAGAAGAGTGAAACAATATTTTGAGAGTACTCATCCTTTTTTTTTCTAAACAATATACTTTTGAGTTTTTCATATCTCTCTCCTATCTCGTGTGTGTTATCTATCAAAATGAATTAACAAGTTCATTTTATAACAATCCCGAAAGAATGTGCTTAATGGTTTTTATTTGCAATTAACTAATTTAAGTAGCAATTAAACTGCTTAATAAGGGTTAAAGAAACTGAACTTTTTGTTAATGACATCAATTTCAAAAGCTTAAAATAGTTTAATACATAACAGCTCATGTGAGTTTCTCTTTTTATAAATCACTTAAAGGTTTGTTCATCCAAACTATAAAAGTAAAATCAACCAATAAAATTTATAAAAAAGAGCAAAAATATTTATAAATTATAATTACAACTTGAAACATGCTATTACACGATGAACTTGGGGGATATTTGCTCTCTTCTTCATGTGATTTTCTCTGGGGTAAAAGAGACATTTACCTCGTTTACAAAAAACCATAAACACAGGTGAAATTTATAAAAAAAATGTCAAATCTACCCAAAAAAAATCAAAACAAGAAGCAAATAAATCCCACAAAAAACTTCTCATTTTTATAATTTATTCCTCAAAAATGCTCTCAAGATGAGGCCGCCATTCGCCGGCCTGAACCATCCGGCGAGCTCTCCGGTGACCCCCCTTCTTCTTCTCCGACACCACTACTACATCGGAACAATGCAAACCCACGTCCTTCTCCCCGGCGGAAACACCGGGAACCGCCGCCGTGCTAATTTTCGTTACCTTTTTCCGATCTTTAACTTGTGGCCGGTTCCGTTTGTTTTCCGGCACGGAGGACGACGGGATCAAGAAGTAAATACTGCCTCTTTTAAGCTCGGAACTATTCGATAGGATCAATATTCTCCGAACAACACCCTGAGAACACGGTTTGCTCAACACATGGTTAGGGTAGTTCTTCAAAACCACGCCGGCGGTGACCGGACGTGTGATCTCTTCAACGTAGCCGTTTAAATGCACTACTCTGATCAGATCAAGGGCCCCACAGGGAAGAACACAAGCCAAACAACACCTTAAACTGTTGCCCATGCCGATCGATCGATCTGAAAATTGAATCTGAAAATTTTGGTTTGAATTTTTTGTTTTTTGATGGGTGGTTATGGAAGAGGTGATGGATGATTTATAGAAGGGAGACCGTACAGGTGATCATGGGGTTGGGTGAGTATTATTTTAGGGATGAAGTGTGATTTGATTAAAATGCCCTTGGTATTGGAGTACATATTTCTTGGATCTTACATTATTAATGCCCTTGAAATGTAAATTTTATTGTTTCGATGTATGAATATAGTTTATATGATTAGTTGGGGTTATGATTGGTTTTAATTATCTTAAGATGCTTGGATTATGCATATTTATGGTAAATTTTGTAACATTTAATGGAAACACTTCATGTGTTTTTTTGGTATGTAATACAATAATTGGTATGTTAATTTTTTTAAGATATCTTAAATAAAAGTTTTCTTATTTATTTATTGATGCTACTATCAAGACCTTTTATATTTGTAGTTTAAAACATAATAAATTTTATTTAAATTATTATTTTATGTAATATATAATTATTTTTTAATTTAATAATGAACTTCAAATATTTAACTAGAGTGTAAGTGACATGCTATAAAGGTGATTTGCCGATCACCGTTAATCATGGGCTACCAACATAGAAGCTATGGGAGTTGTCCTTCATAAAAAAAAATTAGTGTTATATACGTATTAAAATCTCGATTGTTTCCCATAAAATTTTGCAATAGCTCACGACCATGGCCCATGAAAAACTTTTAGCATTATATATCGTTACTCAATCGATCTAAAAAAAATACTCCCATGAAAAAAAAAATGGAAGTGCTGATAATCTTATTGGACAACTTATTTCTTCGATGACACTATTTTCTTCTCGATACATTTTATAATACTAAAAGATATATTAAACCGTTCTTTATATACTATAATTTATGTCAATTGTATTTCTAAACACTTATAGTTTTTTTTTCTTTAATTATAGTAGTAAAATATAATTCTTTTTCTTTTTGGTAGGTTATAATTTCAATTCCATCATTTTTGTCTACTAGTAATAATTGTTGATATTCATAACTCATATTTTGTTCTTAAGATAATGTATTGTAATGATTTGATTCATAATCACATATTGTTCCAAAATATATTGACTATTGTATCTAAAGTATTTTTAAAAGGAAATAAATCATGTGTTATGCCTAACTTTAGGCCTTGAACATGCTCCTTGTGTATTTCACATGATCACATAGGGAAATAATAATATTTCTAATTAATTTTATGATATTAATTTATAAATATAAAAGAAAGTGTTAGATTAAAGCCAAAGGAACTCTTTTCATTTAATTGTATTCATCACCATTGAACATGTGCCCACTGATTTTGGATACACGGACCAAGACAAACTGTGATATTGTATACAACTTTTCTTTATAGTTATTGGAAACATTTAAATTTTATAACTTTTTTAAATACTTAGGTGTAATATAATAAAAATGAACAATTACTATTTTTCAAAGTTAGTGTATTCTATAAGCAGGGGCAGGCTTAGGTCCAAAGGTCCGGGTTCAAGTGACCCCAAAGAAATTTTTAGTTCGTTATCTAGTACCGAGTACTTGTTTTTATATCAATCTTCTTTCTCTAATTAGATGGATATCAATCCTAATATGTCCGGTCCTTTCACGAAACCAAAATTAAGTGCAACTAACAATTGTTATCACAAAACAATTTTCACTAGTAGAACGCTTACAACTTATAAGCTGTTTAATGATATTAATACACACATAATATCGCAAGTGAATATAGCCATATCTTTATTTGCGGTTTGAGCCGATGATCATGATCTTGGTACTATGAATTTTTTATTACTTTTTTTCTTTTTTAAAGATATCAGTGAGTTTTAAAGTTAATAAAAACTAGTTACACACCATCTAGAAGATAAGAACCTACTTGGTTAGAATCCATATAAACTGTCAGCATCCAAATAATTAAAGCAAAAAGCTCATGTTTTTTGTATATGAACTTGTTTACCTAGATTTTGCTTAAGATACCTCAGATCTATAAATACCGATTCAAAATGAGGTTGCAAAGGTGAGTGTATAAATTGAGGTTCAAAAGCCTTCATAACAAAACTAAACTTTTGAACAATCAACTACTTATTAGACCTTTGCTAACAAAATCATTAAGTGTTTTAGCAAAACTTATATTTCTATGAGATTTTCTTTAAAAAAAATGTTTAAAATGATTAGAAGTAGAAGATTAACGGATTTTGACACTTTAAAAAATTCTCTTACAAGGTTCATGTTCAACCAATGTTTCGTGTTTAACACCTCAAATTCCTTTAGGTATACTCTAATTGTAACACTTGTAATTTTAAATTTGTAATATTATATTGTGAATCAGTGAAAATATGAGTTAAGTATTATAAAAGTTACCAAAGGGCAACTCAACGGTACCAATGATTTGAAATGATATCTCCCTCGATTGATTGAGAATTCAAGTCTCATTTTGAACAAATAGTGTATGTTTAAGGTTGAGTTTAGCGTGTATTCGAATTATTGTTCAAAAATAAGATTATTATAAAATTAACTTGTATTATAGTACTTAAATTTCATTTTCTTTTAATTTACTCTCACAGATTTAATAAATGTACGGACTCAGTGTAAGTACCACTTGCTTGTCCTCGGAGAGTAATTACCAAGTAACGTTGCCATACCCATTTATTTTTCCAAATTGAAAGGATTTTATATTTGTGGCATTTTATTAAATTTCAAAAGGTACAATGCGAATATAGTTGAGTTTAAGTTATACAACCAAATTAACTGTCTAAATAATAAAGTAACATAAATATTAATTTTGTTAATATGACTTATATTAAATTTTTTTAAAGAGTAGTTAAAATATTTAAATTATAAATTTAACATAAGATTAATAGAGAATTAAAATTAAGTACCAATGAATAGATTACCTTCTTACGTCAATCGGTGATAATTCACACATACATTCATGTAAGCACTAGATATTGGTCTATCTAACTTTCCAGGTAGTACGTAGTCATCTTTTCCCACCCATCTGACATGCCCTTTCATTCACGTTAGTGTCACATTATTTTTTTTTCCTATTTCATCTCTTACCTCTCTAAACCATGGAAATGCTTATACCTAGCCATCTCTCAACTTTTTTTTTAAACTAAAACATTTAAAATACATAAAACTATTAAAAATATATATTGATTATTAAATACTAAATATGAACTATATTTCGTTAATAAAAGAAATTACATACTAAAATTTCATTAAATAAATTTTAAAAAATAGCGGTCAATGATAGGTATGTGGTTTCTTGGCTATGCAATTTTAATCGATTTGCAATCTACCTCTCAAACTTTCCACCCTTGCTAAATGATTTAAAAAAAATAATAAATCAAAAGGTCGTCGCCAATAATTCCCACGTCACTATTTCACCTACACGCATGTAGTTATTCTTATTCCATACTTTTTGACTTGGTTTTCTTATGTGTTTGGTGTTGGACTTATAATTATTTGTATGGTTGTATATAGTTATATACAATATACATGAAGAAAACATGGTTTTGGGGATATGTTTTATACCTAATTAAGGCTATGGTATGTACGACCCTACCATAAATTATTTGTATCAATATCGATTATTATTAGAATAAATTATTTGTATGTATCGATAAGCAGGGCCGGCCCCTAAGGGGGGACAAAGTGGGCTACGGCTCCAGGCCCGATAATCCCTGAGACTCGAAGTTAAAAAAAATATTATAAATATATATGTGTTTTTTTAAAAAAAAAATCAATATCTATACTATATAATAAAGGAAAACCATGAAGGACACGTGTCACTCTCTGGTTAATCCTCACCTTTATTTTCCCGCCTCTCTCTCCTATTAAATATCAATTTTTCTGTTTTTCTCTCCAATTAAATAATAATATCAAATAATAATTTTTATATTAATAAATAAATATATATGGACACGTGTCATTTCTGGTTCATCTGTATCATTTTTTCCCGTATCTCTCTCTAATATTGAATAATGATATTAAAAAAAAATATTTTTAGATTTTTAATATAAATCTAATTACGGATACTTATTATTTATTTATAAATAGTTCAACCGATGTAATATACCGGTTTATTACACGAGGTTTTTAAAATATAAAATTTTTATTACTAAATATATAACATTTATTTATTCAACCCGTGTAATACACGGGATTTTAACCTAGTATATTATAAACAAAAAAAAAATCAATATATAGAAGTCCTGGTTTGTTTTACATGTCCCTGCCCCAAAATATTTTAAAAATTCTCGGGATCGGGCCTCTCGATAAGGTTTGTTATTAATATATTTGTCTGTTTATCAAATATTTTGGTTCAATTTAAAATTTGAAATGGATGACGAGGATTACCATTTAGAACTTTTGATATCAAAGACTACAAGGAAGCCAGTTTTAAGAAGGCTACACGAGAGACAATACTAAGTGAGGAGGGTCGTGATCTATAGTCGTTCCAAGTTTTAAAGACTAAAGAGTTAATTGCATAAATGGCCCTTGTGCTTTGTTTAAATTGCACGTTCGGCTCTCAAGTTTTAAGAATTGTAAACTTAGCCCAAACTTTTGTGTTCTAGTTGCGCCTTTAGCCCCTGACATTATCACAAGTTAGTTTTTAACGTAAAACTAGCTCATGTGTCATCTACGTGACTTGAGGGTTAAACGTGCAATTTGATCAAACCGCATTTACCATTTATGCAAATCAATTCTTTTGAATTATTAATACTGAATAATTAATAATGTTTAGAGTTAATTACTTTTTTCACCCCTGTGGTTTGCTGAAAATAACAATTTCAGTCCAATAGTTTAAATCTTGTCAAAACCATACCCGATCTTTCATTTTCGTTTCAATCAACTCCACCCTCATTAACCCCATCCAACATCTCAGTTAGTGTTATGGACTGAAACCATTGCAAGGTATGTGACTTGTCCCACATCGGTTGTATGGACAACAAATGTGAGGTTTATAACTCAAATGGCCCCCTCTTATCAGACTAGTCTTTTGGGATTAGTTTTACCATTTGGGTTGTAACAGTTAGGTTCATCAGTGTGCCCCTCACGTGAGGGGCAAATAAGGGGTGGAGGGTAAAAATGAAATGATAAAATTGCCCCTCACGTGAGGGGCACACTGATGGACCTAACTAGGATGTTGGATTTAATGAGGGTGAAGTTGATTGAAACGAAAATGAATGATCAAGTAAGGATTTGACAAGATTTAAACTATTGAACTGAAATAATTATTTTCAGCAAACCGCATAGACAAAAAAGTAATTAACTCTAATGTTTATGATATTGTTTCTTAATTATTATTTTTTTTACTTACGTATAAAACTATAGTATTATTTTTTAAAATAAAAAATGTATATAATCTTCGAAACAATCATTTTCCACTTGGTCTTTGAGTTGAATCTTTGATTTATAATTGACCTTAATATAAAAATAAATAACAGCTGGCTGAGAAATTGTAAATTTATAATTGACTACATTCATTCATCCATCGGGCTGTGTTTTCCCAGTAAACTGAATTTAAGTTTTGAATAAACGGGTTCTCGGCACCCCGAATCCCGGGTCTGCCTCATTATGCTTTAACCAACTCAGTTAACTGTTTACTTTATCTTTTTATTAGTTTTAAAATCACAACTTCACTTTTTTTCATTTAAATCCCTGTTTGAATAAATTACTTCCTCCTAAAAGGTTTTAAGATAGTAACAAAATACCTTTTTAAATGTTTTTTAACTGGTATTAAACCCGCATGGTTGGTTTGCAGCGCGTTAAACCACGAAAAGATTAACATCTTTAAAACTTTATGAAATAAAACCAAATCCGTTACGTAAACTCAACGGCGGGGGCGTTGAACCATGAAAAAAATTGACGACGAATATAAGCGATGGACATTGAATCTATATTATAAATTTATAACTGATAAATTGCTTCAAATTTCTGTTAAATAGATGATTATGCACATGGCACGTAGTTCATTAATTAATTATACAGTTTTACTTAGGTTTTAATCGTGTATTTAAGCTTATTAGGAAGCTTCATTTCTTCCACCGAACACATCGTAATATAAACCTATGCTTTTTGGATTTCATTTAATTTAATTTTAGGTATCTCAGTCTCATAAGAAATATTACTCCAAGCTTTCATCGAATTTTTTTGCTTTTTTTTTTTACATATTAATATACTTCTAAATTATATATTTATTAATAAAATATAAATATGTATAAAAAAGTGCTTAAATTACAAAAACATAATGTCAATTTCTCTTTTAGCATTTAAATTTCATATAAAACATCCAAGGATTTTAGTCTATAACAAAAAAACACATTTAAAGTTTTTAGGTTTTTGTCATGGAAATGACTTTATCATCCGTTTAGATCAAACAAAGTCTACAAATTTCATCTTAGGTTTGTGTGTTGTTTTCATATCGTGGCAAAAATTCACTCTTTAGTTTTTTTTTCTTTTTTTAAGGGCGAACATTGAATGTTGTAACGTCGCACACCCCCCTCACATGGGATAGTCTCGTCCAACTCTGGACAATATGTTGTCTTAACCGAGCCCACTTGGCGTCAGAGTTGGAGAGCATCCAAGGAAAAAGTCCACCCGATAGGGCCCCTTCCGGGCTTGAGGGGGAGCCGAGGCTCAAACCCTGGATCGGTGTGGGTGGTGCATCAGCCTAAGACAAAGCCTCATTTGCATGCCGCAAAAACTAATAAGGGGGGCAGGATAGAACCTGGATCATTAGAAACACCAGGTTTTTTTTATCACTGCACCACCAGCTCATTGACCACACTCTTTAGGTAAAAAAGAAAAATCCACAATTACAACTATAATACAAGTCGTTAAAACTATATACCACAATTAAAATAAAATATATTATATAACTAAATATTTTAATTTTGCTTATTTTTATAATTAATTTGGGACACAAACTTTTAAAAAATATATCAAAGACACTACCATCTAAATCTGTCAAGTTCTAACAATGCAAATATGGTATCCATGCGTCATTGTTATTCTATAAAAACAAATATAGATGAATAGATTATAGATCGATAGGTAGATTCTAATAAATGATTTACTAGATCTTTAATTCTTTATAGATAAATAAAAATTTTGTAATACTACCAACTTTGCATGAGAGTTTGTGCTTCAAAATATTAAAATTTTTAAAAAATGACAAAAAAATAAGTATCGAATAACGTGTGAAACTCTGTCTTCACCTCATGCCAATGTACGAATTTATTTTATTTAATATATTTCCACCTATTTAGTATTAATTATATTTTTGGAAGGTTGTATGTTTTATTATTTTATTTTAATAAAATAGTAACTCGTATGTTAATAGATCGAGCACCCGTGAGCAGTTAAGAACCGTACCTGTCATCTCGTACTTGCACATTGGTGGTGTCGAATACAATCCAATTGAAGTGCCCATTTTTAGTTTATTAATAATAGATTTGTAGGGTATATTTAGGTTAGCATCATTTGAGAACTCTAAATATCTTGATAACTTTAAATATCTTGATTACTCTAAGAACTTTTATCAATGATTTATATTTTTTTAATTTTGTATTTTTTATATATTGTTATGTGTGTTTATGTACATAAAAAAATAATTAAACTAATTTTTACATATGTTTTTATATTTTTAACATTTTACCTATACATGTGTAGGTAGTAAAACCTACACATGAGTAAACATGCGTAGGTAAAAACTTAAAAATGTAAAAAAAATATGTAAAAATTAGTTTGATTGTTTTTTAGAGTTTTTTTCCAAAAGAGTGTTGTGGAAAAAAATATTTACCAAAATGGTGTTCTTTTAAAAGTATTTACCAAATTAGTGTTTTTAAAAAATTTGTTTATATCTCTCTTCTAATTTCATTGAATACCCTATATTTTAATAAAATAAGATCTATTTTGAAAGAAAGAATATTTTATTTTTTAAAAAAAGGAATTATTTTTTTTTTAGAAGTTAGTTATATTTTTATAAATCTTAAAATACAAGTTTAGTTTTTCTAAATAGTTTTTTTTTATCTTAAAAATATTAAAAATAGCTTTATGTATAAATATACTTTACATTTTTATACGTCTATGTTTATATGCGATAAGTGATAATTAAATAATAATATATATTTCTTAAAATAATATAGTTTATTAAGATTGTGTATATTATATTAATATATTTGTTTAAGAAATTCATTTAACAGTGATATTCATTTGAAGACATGAAAATTTAATAATTTTATAGTTTTTTTTAGAAAGTAATCTACTTCTATTGTAAATAAATCATATCTATTGTAGTAACTTTTTTTGCTTAAATAAAAAATAATCTATTCTTAAAAATAAATTGTTTATTCTACCGAGCTATCATAACTTTATACGGTTTAATAAATATCTATATATAAAATTTAACAAATGAAAAGAATATCTATATATAAAATTAAATAAATACACTGTAACTCTACACCATTCAAATTCACAATTGTAGTATTGTATTTTGATTTTGAATATATTTAATCTCACTTTGGGATATTTGTTGTCGAAAAAAATAAACTTGTATTTTTAAGATTTATTAACGTATTTTTATTATTTTTTTTAAGATTAAGAAAACTATTTTGAAAAAAAAAATGTAAACGTGTACTTTAAGATTTAAAAAAATATATAGTTGTTTTCAAAAAAATAAAATAAAACCTTTTCTGGAAAATAAAGCTTTTTTTTCTTTTAAAGATTTTACTTTTTAAAAAAATATATGTTATCCAATGAGATTAGCAGAGAGACACAAACAATTATTTCAAAAACACTCTTTTGGTAAATATTTTTTAAGAAACACCATTTTGGTAAATATTTTTTCCATCAACACTATCTTGGGGAAAAACTCTTGTTTTTTTATGTACATAAACATACACGACAATATATAAAAAATACAGAATTTAAAAAATATAAATCATTGATAAGAGTTCTCAGAGTTCTTAAGATATTTAAGAGTTCTCAAATGATTCATTCTCTGTATTTGTATTATGTTCTTTTAATAGTTCACAACTTCACATATTAAAAGTTATAAATACTTAATCATAAATACAAACGATACATAAATGAAATTCATCCAAATTATATTTCATTACTTTTAATATCCTAAAGTGTATAATTTAGAGTATGAAAAACTTTACATAATTAGTAATCTAAGTTTTTTTATCAGTTTTGATTTTAGTCACTCAAAAAATATGTGTTTCATTTTAATCACTTAAGTTTTATATGTTGTTTTAATTTTACGTAATTACGAGGTTAACATGTTATTTTTTTATTTTGTTTGAATAAAGTGAAAATGTTGGTTTAATAGTGATTGGATTTCATTTTCACCATATCCATAAAATGATATAAAAAAAAAGTAACTCGTAACATGGTAATTACGAAAAATTAAAACAAAATGTGAAACTTGAGTGACTAAAATGAGACAAAAAAAAATTGAATGACTAAAATAGAAAAGATTAGAAACTTGAGTGACAAAAATTAGACAAAAAAAAAGTTTGAGTGACTAAAATGAAACGTACAGATGAGAAATTTGGTTACTGTTATATAAAGTTACTTTTTAAGTTGGAAAACTTTCTTGTATGAAAATTTGACATGATTTTTAAATTGTTTAACGATTGTACATTTATTGTTAAGAAATAACCGATAGTAAAACGTATTCTCATGTTGTACTATGGTGATCTATTATATCTCGATATAAGGGTACCGGGGCACAACCCTAAGTACCCAAGTACCCTAATTCATCTAACCAATGAGAGAGTGTCATTTTTACCCAAATCCAACTACAAGTATCCTAAGTGGTGAGGCACAACCCTAATACGTCCCTAAACCAACCCAACGGCTATCTCCTTCCAAAATTGATTGTCGAACACACGGGTAGATGAACCCGATTCCTTTACCTGTCACGAGTACCCGCAAAGTTTTCTACGGTGTAACCGTGCTACCCGATGAAACCGATGCATGAAGCCGAAAGTGTCCCTTGCTAGATATAAGAGACCATTCATGCATTAACTATAATATGGCACCCCATTCCTTACATAATGACAACCAACAGTTTAATCTATACTTGCTACCGTTGGTCATTTAGTGCAATGGTAGCCCCAAGACTTTTCATAGTGGAGGTCTTGGGTTCGAATCCTGGCAACAGCAAAAAAAGGGTCTTTAGTCAGGTCAAGGGATTTACCTAGTTGAGGGGTTCCTCCTGTGGTGGGCTGCCCTTGATGTTCTAGGTGTTGCCTCGGGGAAACCCAATTATCCTAGAATATCTAGCGTTGCCGTTCAAAAAAAAATCTATACTTGCTATAATACTTTCCTTAATTAGTATTCGACATGTACACCCCACCAAGTCACATAACTTTGTGCCTGCTTCATTACATGTCATAAATGTTCCATTAAAAACTATAAATAAAAAGACCCTATTGGCATACTTACTCGTATTTATTTCCTCTTTGTGGATCATTTTAAACACCATACTTAGTCTCAAATGAGAGTTCGGTTCCAAGATACATACCCAAAGCAAGGCCAACATTTATTTGTGTTGTAAGAATACTTGGGGCGTTGAGAACACAAGATAACTACTCACTCAATAATGTAGAGGTGCTCGTTTTTTATTTGGGTGGACAAGTTTTTCTATTATACTAAGGTTAGAATCCCATGTAATGCAAGAGTAATTTGAATATAATGTTATATACTTAAAAATAAAAATAGTATTTCTTTAAAAATTGTTATTGCACGGGTTGAATAAACTTGTTTATTATGCGTGTTGAATAAAATATAATATGTTAACACATACACTCCCCAAAATATGTTTTTAAAAAATGTATTTTGACGTGACAATTATAAATTACGTTAAGTTAATTTATAAAACATTTTTTTCAACTGTGTATTAATCTTTTTTGTATAATTGATAAATGTTAATTTATATTAACTTTATTTGGTTAATAAGTATCCATAAATAGATTTATATTAAATAGTCAAAAAATGTATTAGTTTAATATCATCATTAAATACGAGAGATAGACGGGAAAACATACGACCAAAACCTTTATTTATTATATAGTATAGATATAGATATAATTTACGAACTTTGAAAAACAGTGGCTCTTGTGTGACTGCGATTATTGGATTAAGTGGCAGGTGCTTTAATTTTAAATTTTTTTTTCTAAAATCGAGTTTTAGTTTGGATAATATTTGGTTTGGATTAGAACCCGTCGAGGCTTCCAACGCACTGGTTCGCGCGCCTCCCCATTTTTCAAGCGAGCCGGGTTCAATACTGAGCCCCCTACTTACTTTTTTGCTGCGTTTTTTTTATAACTATTTTATCTTTTTTACCTCGACAGAAAAATGGACAAATATAAATAGTTGAATAGTTGCGTTAAAGTAGTGCATAGATAGATGAAACTTGATGCATGTGTGGAGGTTAAATTTCAGTCCTATGCACGTGCTTTTATAGCGTAGAAACGATTACAAAAGAACCCAACGGCACTCAATACGTCTATCTTTGTACATAAACACTAAAAAAGGACCTTGCCCGAGAGTGCGGTCTACTTTGATGAGGAAGATGTGTTAAACTTGGTAGATGTAACAATACTTTGTTTACCGAGAGGTGTCACTGGTTATGTTGATCAGTTGATGTTAACAAAGACGGGATCGTGTGTATCGGTGTCGGGTGGTATTCTGATGAAGGGATTAATCTTGTTCCATATTTATTAATAACTTGTATTTCTTAAAAGTAATTAAATTCAAAAAAATATAAAGAGTTAGTGTGGGAAAATTTGGTGAAATTAGATTTTCATTAACACAAATACTTATGTGTAATTATTATATATTATATTATAGAGTAAACTGCCATTTTCGTCCCTGTGGTTTGGTCAAAATTGCCACTTTCATCCAATAGTTTGTTTTTTTGTATCTGGGTCCTCGTGGTTTTAAAATATTGCCATTTTCATCCTCGTGGTTTTAAAATATTGCCACTTTCATCCAGTCAGCTAACACCGTCCGTTTTTCTCAATTAAATGAGGGGTATTTCAGTCCTTTTACATATTTGTTTTATTTCTTCATCTTTTTTACTCTCACTTTTTAATCATAGAAACAAGCGACGGAGGTGTTCCAGTGGTGCTCGTCGGAAACTGGTCAGGAAAAGAGGAAGAAGGCCAGCAGGTGGATGATTAAATTAGAGGTTAAATTGGGGATGATTAAAAAGTGAGAGTAAAAAAGATGAAAAAATAAAACAAATAAGTAAAAGGACTGAAATACCCCTCATTTAACTGAGAAAAACGGACGGTGTTAGCTGACTGGATGAAAGTGGCAATATTTTAAAACCACGAGGATGAAAATGGCAATATTTTAAAACCATGAGGACCCAGATACAAAAAAACAAACTATTGGATGAAAGTGGCAATTTTGACCAAACCACAGGGACGAAAATGGCAGTTTACTCTATATTATATATACAATCTATACTATATTATAATATATTTGAGAAAGACGAGTTTGGTCGCCGGATCGGGCCGGGTTTGAAACCTGTTCACCAGTTTTTTTATTCATCTCTAGCCAGGGGCGAATTTATGTAGCCTCAAGTGGGGGGCGAGGCACCCGCTGAGATTCATCTACGTAGTGGGAAATTTTCGATCTCTCTTAGTGGGCACCTTCCTAAATATGCTAAAAGGCACCCGTCATCCTATTTTCAACAAACCAAGAGAGAAAGAAACCAAAGAGATTGATGAGAATTTTAAGTAAAGATGGTAATTTTATATAAAAAACCATGAATGCTTAAAACTTTAATGGAGAAAAAAAATTAGAGAGGAAAAGAGAAGAAGAAGATGATGAAGTGACATGGGAAAGTGAGAAAGTGGGAGTGTGTGAAACCAAAATGTTTGTTGATAATTAAAAGAATAAATAAAAATTTCATATAAACTCTTGTAATACAACTAAATTTACACATTAAATCTTTTACTTTCATTTGATTTTTACATAGTCTTATATTAAACATCTAAACAATAGATATTAATCATAAAAAATTAAATTTTATAGATAAATAATATGTTTTATTATTGATTATTCAACTGATTTATGAGTTTTTTTTTTGTATTTTTTACTTTTGGTTTATAATTACATTTTTTTTCTTCTTCTTATTTATGGTTTACAGGTGTTTTTTTTTTCTTATTGTGTCATATTTTTGTGTTTAATCAGTCATCTGTACACGTTTAAGTAATAAATATGAATAGTTTTACAATATCTTTAAGTAAATAGGTATAAATATTTTTATTGTATCGTTATGTAAATAAGTATTTGTTTTTACCCGACCCATTTTAAACCGATTTGTTTTGACCAAACTCACTTTGATACTTTGTGCAGCCGCTCACAAAAACTTTTGGATATGCCACTTCCTCTAGCCAAGGGTGAATTAACCTTAAAGTGGGTTATAAGGACCCAATATGCTTGATAAGCCATATGCAATACGTTGACACAAATGCCGGACTAAAACCACCGGCCTTGCCCAACCGAATTTTGCTACAAGAACCAGTTTCTCCACTCCAGACTAAGTTAAACCTGACCGGCAAAGTCAGATTCTACTAACCAATTAAGTAGCTGTCCTAGTACTAACCAGATATGGTGTGTATTAAACCGTTTAAATTACACTTAAGGCGCTTAATGCAGTTTAATTTTTTAACATTCAAACCCATTTGTGTAACTTTCACGACCACTAGTTTGGTCTAGAGGTAAAGGTGCATGTCTTTTATCCAAGTGGTGTTGTTAGTCTCAATTGAGAAATAGAATAAATTTGAAGTGGAGTAGAATAAGATTAGCTATTAAAAAAAACATATTGGGTCGACCTCAAAAATTAAAAAAAAACATATTGGGCCGACCACAAAAACCAGAGCCCCAACCCAACCCCAAAAAGGTGTGATGAAAATTCTAATTGGTTCAGTTGGTCCAACAAAATCTACTTGAAATCAACAAAAACAGCAGTCAAGTTAATGTCAAAATTAAATGCTGAGTTATGGCTCAAATGGGAGGCATATCACATAGGCAGTACGGCTTGCAGAGTTCACAAGATCAGGCCCATGTGGATCTTTGTTTCAACACACAAACCCAAAAAAGGTACAAGTCATTATAGCATCATGGTCTGTTTTTGACCAAAAGTACAAGTCAATATAGCATCATTGCATCATTGCTATGAAGGAATGATTCCTCTTTCTTTAAGGTTTTGCAGGACAGAGAATGATGAATCATCATTCATCTTACCTTTAGGTTTTTCACTGTTTTACTTCTACTCCAAAACATTAAATACCATCACTTAGCAGCCAATCAAAGGACCCTATAAAACCATGTTCTTGAGCTTCATTTACAAATAAAAAGTTTCACAATTTCACAATATTTTACCAAAATCAATGCTTCATCTTTGTTTTCTCTTCCTGTTCTTACTGCAGATTAAAGGTAATAATGGTGAAAACATCACCATGTTTCCTGCTATTCTCATATTTGGTGATTCAACGGTTGATACGGGCAATAATAACTACATAACTACTGCTGTTAAAGCTAACCACTACCCTTATGGAAAAGACTTCCCGACCCACATACCTACGGGCCGATTTTCAAACGGGAGGTTAAGTGTCGATTTCTTGGCGTCTATGGTAGGGGTAAAACAGTCAGTTCCTCCATTCCTACATCCCGGTCTTTCCGCCTATGAACTACTTACAGGTGTCAGTTTTGCATCAGCTGGAACTGGTTATGACACCCTCACTGCTGCTATCACTAGAGTTTTACCTATGTCTAAGCAACTTGATTATTTCAAAAGTTATAGTGAGAGGTTGAAGAAAATTGTTGGGGAGAAAGAAGCACAGAGAATAATAAATCATGCTTTGGTTAGTGTTAGTGCAGGTACTAACGACTTTATTTTCAATTTTTATGATATTCCAACTAGGCGGGCCGAGTTCAACATTTACAACTACCAAGAATATATCCTAGAAAGACTTCATGACTTCGTTAAGGTGCGTGTGCGTGAATATATATGTGCAGTTATGTGTATAAAGTGTGTAAAAGACTCTAACTTGTATGAGTTGCAGGAGCTTTATATTCTTGGTTGCAGGACAATGATAATAACCGGGCTTCCACCTATTGGCTGTCTACCAATACAGATTACATCTAAGTTTAAAGCACAACTAGATAGACAATGCGTAGAGCAACAAAATGTGGAAGCTCGAGCCTATAACAAGAAGCTGCTAGAACTTTTGTTTCGTACACAGATGTCTCTCAAAGGAAGCAGAATCTTCTATGTAGACATATACAAGCCGATAATAGACATGATTAGAAGTCCAGAAACATATGGTGCGTGTGTGCATAGTAGAAGAGGCAATTTCAATATGTTTAGTTATAAATGGGATGATTTGGGTTGTGATTTATTTCAATAGTCAGTAGTGCCAAATCAAGGAAATTTAGCTAAAAAATCAAGGAAATTTAGCTAAAATGGGAACGGGTCGGGCTGGTTGAAAGCCGCCCAAAGTATTTTTAAGGCATACAAAATCCTAAAGAGTTTTTATAAAAAAAACAGATTGCTGTTGTAAAGATATTGTTTCTATAGTCATAACTGATGCATTATATATTTACAGTAATTTTAAGAAATGAACAAAAAAGTGCTTACGGGTCAACTAGATTAGGTCCATTTCGGCTCGTACTAAATAGTTTGTGACTCGAGTATTATGTTTCAGGTTTTAGTGAAACCGTGAAGGGCTGCTGTGGAACAGGGTTGTTGGAAGCGGGACCTATATGCACCCCACTCACTCCACTGTGTGAAAACTCTTCTGAATATTTGTTTTTTGATAGCATTCATCCTAGTGAAAAAGCTTACCGTTATGTTACTGAATGCATTGTGAAACAAATACTTGATAAGTTGTAGAAAGTACATAAATTGTTCACTAATTTTGTGCAAATAATACAATTCATCTATTTACTAACCCTATTTAGCAGAACAACTGTCATATGATATAATGGTAAATATCATCAAGATCAATTTGTAACAAAGCTAATATGTCATTAATAAAAGAAAAGGTTTTCTGAAGGACCAGAGGCTTAGTTTCCATTACATTTGTATAACTAGGCATCGAAGGATCAGCGTTAACCACATACAAATGGCCAAAACTAAAATGTTACATGGCATACAACAACATCCACATAAACTATGCTAGAAAAGTATGCATACATATGACAGTATGGTACAAAACTGAATTTGTACCAAAGAAACACAAAAACAAAAGTTGCTTACTTGCTGGCAGTTTATTTCCGACCACTTCCAGATACTGCAGTTGCTTGAAACAAACCATCAATTTGGGCCTCAACGTCTTCAACATCAAATTTAACGTGTTTCTCTGCGTATTTTGAAATATCTTGAATGCTATGAAACCTGCCAAGAAAACTTCTATAAGCAGGGAGCAAAGCTGTGCCCACTGAATGTTTCAATTCCTCTTTTAACTGCTCATCAAATATAGCCCATGTGGATTGAGTTCTACAAATCTCCTCAAATTGTGAATTAAATAGCTTAAGCTTTTCTTTCATGGCCTTTGAAGCAACATTAGGAGATGAGTTATTGTTGTCCAATTTCAAAGCATTCAGTATCTTATTCCATGAACTTCTTTGGTAATTCACATGATATTGTCTGACTTTTGCTGTGTGTTTTCTGACCCAATCATCTCCTAGAAGCGAACCCAATTCATCATCTTTAACCTTTTTAACAATGTATCTTCCATTGTTCATCATGAAAACCGAGGATAAAGCAGGGTCCCTGTAAATCTTGGATTTTGCCTCTAGATTACTCTCTAAAACTTCCATAATCCAAGCCATTTGTACTGCTAATGGAGATGATGGTGATAATGATCTATCAAGAACCACCGGAGGTACAACATTTTCATCAAAAACTTGTTCTAGGGTTGGTCTAGAACAGGCAGCTCGAAGATAATTCATAACATATCGGGTTATAGGATGGAGACCGCCACCAGGAACTGCAGCTTTGGCGGGATCACGGCGGATTAAATTCTCTAATTCCATGAAAATACCTCTAATTGACTCCCCTAATCTTTTCCAAACACCTATAGCTTCATTTCTTATGAATAAACAGTATTGATCGGAAAATAGTACCTCAATTTCAGGCATCAAATCCTTCACTGCTTCATAAACATCAAGAATCTTAAACAATCTATCTGGTGCTCTGCTACCCATTGCCACCCCATTAGCAAAAGTAAGCAGCTCCATAGAGGAAACTCTACACGCCTCCATGAACGAAAGATCTGCTGCAGCAGCCGTGGCGGAAGAGTACCCGAAAACACGGTCACAGAGGCGACGTTCGCTTGGGTAAAACACTCTAACAGCCATGTTGATCGCTTTGATCCACTTGTCGATTTCAATTTCGTCATCTTCGTCTCGAAGAGCTGCTTTTGATTTTTGTAACCCTGAAAAACCTAACCTAGATAAGCTTTCTTCCAAGAAATCCCTCCGGCACAAGCTATATGCCAGCGAACACTCCTTTCCATATCCAGCAGCAACCATCCTTTTCGAGATCTCGTGCAGATCGTTAATCGTACCGGAAGGCAGAGCGTCGATTATGATATTGTAGTCTGACACCAGATGCGCTACCGGAATCTCAACATCATCATATCCGTCATTGTCCTCGTCATCATCAGAATCCAAATAAGCACCGCTACCTCTCCCAGCGTTATCGAACGAATCAACGTCTCCACGTACCATCAGCAGCTTAAACTCCTCTTCCAGCCGAAACATACACTGCTGAAGCAGATCCTCGGCTCGGTCAAGGCAAGCCGTGACGGCTTTATCAGCGGTCATCGGTGTCCACTCACGAATCGCGGCAACCAGCTCATCAACCGCGTCCAGAAAAGTGGAAGCGTCGGCGGAATCAGACCAGATTGGATGGTCAACGGTGACGTACCTGGAGATCTGACGATCGAGAGACTTTAAAGTTTGATCGAGCACCGCTACACCGCTCAGCGAGTCATCTCCGTCGGTTAGGTTTTCACTGAGCTTCTCGCGTAATCTGCCGTCGAAGTTAGAGAAGATCTGGAGTATGTCATCGGCCATGGCGTTGTCGGTGTGACCTAGGGTTTTAGCTATGTGCCGGGCGACGGCAATCAGCTTCTCCTCCCCGTTTTCGGCCATGATTGAAGTTGTTCACTCGAACTGAATACTGGTTGTGAAAGGAATCAGAATTTTGGGGGTTAGGGTTTGTGAGTTATAAACCGGTAGATGGAGATGCTTTTTGTTGTTAGAGAATTGATGAGATTTGGATGAGATCACGGGAAGTTCACAGAAGACGCGGATTCTGTGAAACAAATAAAATAGTAATAAACAAAGGAGATGAAGGGGAAGTTGAGGAAGACGACCTGACAGTTAACAATATTTATTTAAATTGGTTACTTATTTACAAAACAAAATCTTAAAAACCATTGACGATCACCAACAAAACAATCTTTTCTCATTTTTATAATTGATTTGGCAGTAAAATAACAATTGCAACTTTGGTCTAATGGCTAAAGATGGTCTTTGCCTTAGGTCATGGGTTCCATTCATGTTGCAACAAGCTTTTTTTTTCCTTTTAGATTTCATATTCTTTTTATTCTTCATTACTTTTTTAAAAAAATTTAAATTTTAATATGTGGGCCATAATATTTTTTCTTATCTATGGTTTAATCTCCAAAATTTTAACCATCTCAAATTCATACGTTTCTTTTATGTTCTTAGACACATTATTGTTATCGCAATAACGCGCGTAACTTGATTCACAAACGTGCCCTTACCCAAGCTAGTGTCATCGTACGGCTTCACCGCAACATGCATGTCTTAACGTTTGAACATTGGTTTTTTGTCACGAGTTTACGTCTCCGCTGCAACGTACGAGTATAAAGCGGCTGTTTATTATATAACTTCTTAAATATTTATGATGCTCTAACTACAACGCGTGAGTTTACATAAAACATTTCATTTTTTTATAAAGATTTTCGAAACCGTTGATTGATTTCGCGGTTTAACGAGCCACAACGTGTAATTGTTTTTTTACTTTATTTTAATTTCTTTCATGAATTTAGCAAATGTTAACATAACATGAATGCGCGATAAGTAACTCATGTTTACGTCGCAATGTGCGAGACGTGTCGTAATGCGTGAGGAATCGACATACTTATTTTTCTTAATGTTTTGTTCAATGTCGTCGCCGCCGCACCGCACGGTCTTTACACTAGTTATTAATAATTATCAAACAATCATAGTATTATTTTTTAATTATAAATATTGTTTCAAATACGGATGAACATACGTAAAATCGGTGTGGGCATGGTGTCGACTAGTGGAGCCGTTTCGTCATACCGTTCATTGTTCCTATCTTTAGCTTGGTTTGAAGGTTTTCTTTAGTTTAATGTAAAGTCTATATGATGTCAACGTTGTTATAGTTACTATTTTTAGTCAAATACTATAACAACCGCTTTGACCGTTGAATGTTATTAGACATACTTGAAGATCTCGGATTTTACGACTTTTTCAAATCAATCAAGTAGGCGGAATCAAGACGTGGCCATGACGATCGTGACATCTCTAGGAAAAAAAGATAGATGTTCATAATGCCATTTATTGTCATTTAAGTCTATATCATACTACGTTTGTAAACTCGTTTTGTTACATCAATATAATATAGATGTTTTTTGCATGTTTAAGTTCATTAAAATGTCAACTTTGTGTAACACACTATAAACAGTTTATACTTTTGAAGTAGATTTTTTTTTACGTATACACTTTTTACATGTTAAAAATTCACTATGAACAGTGTAGCATTTCTTGACATGAGGACGGTGACCTGTGCAAGGATATTCTCATCACCAACACAAACTATTTCAAATACGGTCTAACTGTTATTAATTATCAAATGATCATAGTATTATTTTTTAATTATAAATATTGTTTCAAATATGGTTAAACATAGTAAAATCGGTGTGAGCATGGTGTCGACTAGTAGAGCCGCTTCGTCATACCGTTCATTGTTTCTATCTTTAGCTTTGGCTTGAAGGTTTCTTAGTTTAATGTTATATATGATGTCAACACTGTTACAGTTACAGTTACTATTTTTAGTCAGACTAAATAACCGATTTGACCATTCAATGTTATTAGACATGTTTTAGGATCTCGAATAATGCGACTTTTTCAAATCAATCAAGTAGGCCAAATCAAGATGTGGCCATGGCGATCATGACATCTCTAGGAAAAAGGTGATGTTCATAATGCTATTTATTGTCATTTAAGTCTATATCATAGTACGTTTGTAAACTCGTTTTGTTATATCAAGATAATATAGATGTTTTTTTACATGTTTAAGTTCATTAAAATGTTAATTTTGTGCACGACACTATAAAGTGTCTATACTTGTGAAGAATATTTTTTTACGCATGCACTTTTTACATGTTAAAAATTCATTATGAACGGTGTAGCATTTCTTGAGGTGAGAACGGTGACCTGTGCAAGGATATTCTCATAACCAACATAAAATGTCTTTTAATGTTAAAAAAAATAAAACATAATAATAGTGATTTTAGTTGAATAGAAATGTAATTGGGTTTAAACTTGCTTAATTGAAACTGAAACTTGTGTCTTTAAGTTATGAAGTTTTATGTCAAATTTGTTACATGTTTACCGGTTGAATTGTATGTGTTTCGGTCTATTTAACCCTTTTTCACAACAAAGACAATGTGGATTATTCGGTGTTTCTTTTTTACTTCCAGTTTACACACATAATCCGTTTGAGTGCTATTGTAATTAAGTGATCTATTAAATTTTTGGGATAAAGTTTGTTAGTTTTGATTTAATTTATTTATTTAATTTAGTTTTGATTTTTCTGTTGATTATTACGCCTGTTGATTATTTAATGGGTTCAATTGGATGCAATGTCCTTGCAAATCTCATCAAACATTCTAATGGCTCGACGAGGATGATCAAGGTTCGTGCTCTAATCGGATATAGTACATGTTGGTCAATTTGGAAATCAAGGAACCGGTGGATTTTCGCCAATACTCGGACATCTGTGGAAGACTTGATAAATGACATCAAGCTACAAAGTTATAAATGGTTGGTAGCTCGAGGGAAGAATATGCACTGTAACTGGGAAGTTTGGACAGTAAAACCAATTGAAGGTATCGGGTAAGCTTTTATTTTTATGTTTGTTTCATAGTTTCAGCCATGTCGGCTTGTGGTGCCATTGCTCCTTGGGCGGTTGTTTCTTTTGGGGTTTTTGCTAGTTCCCCGCTAGCTTTTATATGTGATTTCTCATTGTTGCCGGTAAAAAAATTTGTTTTATTTATATCATAAACTGATACTACGAATTGCAGTGGATGTTCTAAAATCTCTATAGTTACTTTTTATTGAAAGTTAAACTTATCACAAATCTATACTATATAATAAATAAAAGTTTTTTAGTGTCACGTGTCGACTTCATATTCATTCTCGCCATTTTTCTATCGCATCCCTCTTTTATTTAATGCATTTCAATTTTTAATAATAATATATTTTTAAATAAAATAATAATTATACTAATAAAACACATTTATTTTTAATTATCTCTTATTATAAGAAACTTTGAAATTTATTTATGTAACTTTTATTTTAATTAAATACTAATAAAAGTTAAATTATATTTTTGAAACCCAATCATATATTAATTTTTACATGTTTTGAGTTTGTTTATATCCTTAGTATGTAATATATTTTTACACATGTAAAATACATACATAAAAAATTTAAAATTTTATATATTGATGTGTTTCACCCCGTGTGTAAACACGAGATCTAAACCAGTGTTCAAATAAATTCCTTAAATTATGTTTCAAGCGAGATAATTAAATATCCCAATTGACTAGTATTGTTTTCGGGGTGGATCTAAGCCTAGCCAAGAGGTGGGCTAGGCTCCCACTCAACATTTAATGGGCCAAGACTAGATTAAATTTAATCACAAGTGTCGGTGGCATTTGTCATTGAAAAAAATACCTCTCAAACTTTTGTAGAATGACAAAATCAACCCTCAATTTTATAAATTATCACTTTAACTTCATGTAGTATATATAATATGATTTTTTTCAATAACTTTTGTTCGCTATATATATATTTTTTGAATAAATTGCTGTGTTTATTTATTTTTTTCTTAGCGTCTCTGTATAAATTTTATAAAAAAACAGAGTGGTATTCAAAATGTGGTATTTTTTAGGTATCGTTATTTATATTGACTAAGAGTAACGTGTTAGTGTCTAGAAGAATGAGACCGACACCCACTGAAGAACATCGGTACCGTTATATAATTGTCTTTGTTATTAACTTTTTAACGAGTTTGTTGTTTCAATGTTAAGTCTGTTTACGCCACAACGTTAATTTTATACGTTTTTCTTTGTGCAAAGCCACGTTAATATCACCGTTTCAACTGTTTAACGTCTGCCTCCCGCCACATAGCGCGGGCCTAAGTTTCTCATTATAGGATTAAAGATTAAATGGGAAGCTAATGCAATAGTGCAAATTCCATTCAAAAGTTACACGTCGGTTTCTTTTCATCCCTCATACCAAATTTTCTAATATTTTTTTTAATAACTTTCGTTTGTTGACTTTAAAGAAAAAACGGAGTGCGCGACTATCATTAGTTTTTTTTGTCAACGTTCTGATATATATATATATATATATATATATATATATATATATATTTGAAAACGTAATTGTATTCAAAATCGAGTTTTTTTTTGTGTCGTGCCATATAGCGACTGCCGTTACTGTTATTGTTCTGTGACGAACCGAACCTATTATGAGCGGGTAACATCATTGCCGACATTGGTATTATTGGAACCGATCTCGAACTTCGCTTTTATGGTTTTCGACAACCAAAACTTCTATTTTTTATTAATTACTTTTAGGTTTCGTTTTTATTAACATTATTTTTACCGTTGCGTCTACGTTTTCGCCTAAATTTTGTTAAGGATTAGCCCGACATCCGCCGTGATGTGCGGTTATAACCCGTTTAATTTTTTATTAATTTTATTACCAACTTTCATTCGTTAATTATACCTTTTTTCAAATAACGGAGTGCACAACTGTTTTTTTTTTTCAACGTTTCGATATAAATTTATTTGAAAACTGAGTTTTATTCAAAATAGAGCTTTTTTTTCGTATCGTAGTCGATATTAACTGCCGTTACTGTTGTGTTACTTTGACGAACCAAACCTGTTACTAGCGAATTAGGCACGTGACTGATCCCACTGCGATGCACGGGTATTCAACTAGTTTATTTAAGGGGTAACTTTGTAGAATAGTAATCAAGTTTCAAAAGTAATATAATTTGGTCACTCAATATGCATTTTATACGGTATACACCCGTGAATATATTATGATGAGTGACCTGATTAACCCTTTATTGTTATTCTGTCGTTAATTTAAACATGTATACATAACAATAACACACAACCTAAAAACCCCCAATTGTTTATATGCTCAACTTCAAATCCCTGCGTGCGTGACTCCAAATCCCTCCCAAACCTCAGACAATTTGGGTTCTTTTGATCTTGATATTTAATCTCTGTATTGGTGTTTGACTTCACACCCCTGTAAGTTACCAATCAAACTTCAATTTTCTGTTCAGTTTTATGCCTTTGCAATCCCTTTTTTCTTTAGTATTATGAGTATGTAATCGCAGGTTACACTATAACAACTGTTGCGGTGCTGCTGCACACAACCAATAACACACATTGACTCTTCGAGGTAAATTGTTCTGTTTTTAGTAACTTTTTTGTTTGGAAACAATAGCACAGAATCAAATTTGATTTGCTGCACATAACAGTGAGTTCCAATCTGTGATTGTCGCTCATTTGCAAAACCAAAATCGAGTTGGGAATCGGCGGTCGCCTGGTCGGTTCCAATAATCCAAAATCAAGCGATCGAATTCCAATCAAATCGCAACAACACTATCGCAAACGAAGTTCCAATCAAGTTCGATATTGCAGGTTGGGTTCGATTGATACATGTTTTCTATCTCTGGATAAAATATGTATGATTTGAAGTATATGAAGCATCATGTTTTGTATCTCTGGATAAAATCGATACCTTTTATTTCTCTTTGTTGCTCAAAGATTGATACATGTTGCATTGAAGCAGGTGAGTTGCATTCCATAGAATTGACAACAGTTTCTCAAACCGCTACTAGTTCTCACTATGACGCCCTTTCAGATACGAAGATTTAAATTCTCTGCAAATAGTTGATTATTACTTTTACTATGCAGCTGAAACTTGATGTTCATGATTGTCTATTTTGTGTCAAAAAGAGAATTGGACGGAAAGGAAGTGGATAATTTTGATAATGTATGTGCATAGTTAGTTTGTGTTCAATAGACCTAAATGAAGTGTAGTCTGAGTTTTCTATGCGATGAGATGATTTGGAGGAAATTTGATGTCCAACATATTGCTTTGAGTTTCCGATGTCCGTTATCTAACCTTAAGGAGCTGAACCATGCATTAATATTTCCATTTGGTAGGGTTTTGATCTTTTTGGAAATTTTACATGTTGGCATTTTGGCTGGTTTCCATTTTCCTTCTATTTTCTTAATTTAGCAACAAGTTGAAAACGGATTGTTTTCCTTTTTAATTGCGATAGGCTTGGAACTGAAACTAAGTAAGTCTACATGGCTGTTTGGGAATCTTTTGTAGTGAAACAACTTTAATGTCTTTTACTTGAAGCGAAGATAGATTTGAATTGGGAGCTAATTACCCCATACATTATTTTAGTTAGCCTGCTTTTGATCTACTCAAGAAATTGAAGCGGTAATATGATTTCCTTTCCCTGACATCATGGTGCAGATGGTGTTAGGTACCACCAGTCTCCAATAAGCATGCATGGCAAGCACATTAATTTTTTTTTTACCAATTGTTTGTTTCTGTTATGCATATAATATCATGAAGTTTTAGGCGGCTTTGAAATATGTAGAATGTGGAGAGTAATTATTGGTTATGTTTAATGTTTGCAGCGTCTAAGGTGGACCAAATGCACCTTCATCTTTGCTTGTAAATTGGTGTTACAAATGACCTAAGCGTTTAACTATATTTGATTCAACCAATTGCTATCAGTAGCAATATCTTTATCTCTTGTTTTTAATTTTAGTCTTTAGGGTTCTCAAGAGGCAAATTCACATGAATCAGTTGTTTATGAATCTCCTACTGTATTGTTGGCAACATAATGAAGTTCAAACTTATGTTTGTAACTTTGTGTTTGTTTTAGCTGGGCTTAGTAATGGCTTCAAGGTTTCAGGCAGTGCCACTTGTATCTTCACCTACGTACTCAAATGCGGTTGCATGGTCTGATGAAAACTTGGTCGCAGTTTCCTCTGGACATTTTGTTACTATCGTGGTATTTTTTCTCATTTATAGCTCCAAGCCTAAACCTTGTAATTTTTCATATTCATATTATCTTTTATCATTTGCCAGAACCCTGCTATGCTAACTGGACCTAAAGGTTTAATCACAATTCCTGACACCAAACCTTTTCCAATTGGTGTTATAGAAAAAAAAGGTTGTTTATTTATTACCTTCTTCTAAAATTATTATCTTATTCTTAACATGTTAAACCTAAGCTTTAGTTATGTTTGATTATATGTTCACAGGGTTGGCCTCTGGTTGTATGCTGCCTACGTGTTTGTCTCGTGACGTTCGTCCTTGTGTACGCTCAATATCTTGGTCTCCACTTGGACTGGCTCCTAATGCTGGGTATGAACTTCTTAGGGCATGAAGCTGTGTAAAAGTGACTTATAGGTTATTAGGTTTAACTTTTGCACCTAAGAAATGCTCAACTTTATGTGGATTTTATTTCTCTGTAGGTGTTTGCTTGCTGTTTGCACCACTAATGGGGTAGTTAAGGTCTACCGCTCCCCATTTTGTGAATTTTCTGCAGAGTGGGTAGAGGTATGCACTTCCCTAAGTTATTATAATGTACATCAGGATATCTCTATAATTCAGAAGGGTCCAGGTCTACATGGTATGTTGGATATGCACGTGTATACCCTCAACTCAAAAAAATAAAATAAAATAAAATGCTACTCTAGTGCATCCCTGGAAAAGTTGGTTATGATAGAGGCATACCTTTTTTTTTAACAATTCTTAGATTTTCTAAGATAAATACACACAACCTGCAGGATTTGAACCCCCAACTTTTTGGTTGTGGGGTACACCACTTAACCACCAGGATGTCCCCTTGGGGACGATAGATGCTTTTTTATGGACCCCACCTCATTATCCCCACATGAAGTTTTTACAGAACAATTTTGAAATGCGAAATGGTCTAAAGAAAAAGAACCTTAAAATGTTGTTGTTGACTTGTTGTTCAGAGAAGGTCAATGCAGTTTATTTCCCCTGTTTAAGCTTGGTACTGTTGGTAGGGGATCCATAATATATTATGTAAAATTGCAGATGCTATTCTATTTTTGGTAGGGGCCATCTTCCGTTTCTCGTTATAGTTTCCAACTGATATAAACTATTTGTTCTCTTTGTAGGTTATGGATATATCTGAAATGTTACATACTTATTTTGCAAAAATCAGATATGGGGAGGCTCATGTTTCATCTCCAGAAGATGTAAGTACTAAGTTGACTAATATATGTGGTAACTTGCTATCTTAAATGTTGTTGCAGTGACATTTGGTCAATTATCTTAAGGGCTCAGAGCAAGGGGACAGTGACAATGGACTGATAGCTCATTCACGAAAGAGAAGAAAGGACAGAAGACAAAATAATCTCCCCTTAATAAGTGCAGAGCAGTATGCTTGTCGTAGTGCGATGCTTTCATCATTTGTTGTTGCATGGTCCCCTATGCTTTATAGTAAGCCAGGAAGGAGCTGTAGTGTACTTGCCATTGGTGCCAAAAGTGGGAAAATATCGTTTTGGAGAGTCCATGAACCACAATGTTACTCCATTACACAGGGAGGCAATCCCCCGCCTGTTGCTTCACTCATTGGATTTATTCAAGCCAACAATTCTTGGATCACAGCAATTAGTTTCTCAAAATTTGTTTCTGATGGATTGCCTCAGCTTGTATTATCTACAGGTTCATCTGATGGCAGGTGGGTTGGTCTTTATCCTGTTTGTTCCTTTTGGGTAGGCATTTAGCGTTTACCAGCTGAAACTAACAACTTATCCTGTTTTTAACGATTTCAGTGTGAAACTCTGGCGGGGATATACAGATGACCTGCTCAAGTCCACTGAAGACGGTCATGCTTCATTTTCTCTGTTGAAGGAGGTCAGTGTTTTGTGCTAGTATAAGTTCCATTATTTCATACGAGCTCCGTTAATATAGATATGTATATTTTTGTTATGTAAATAGGTTACAAATCTTGGTTCAGGCCCTTCCTCTGTCCTTTCACTTCTTGTTCCAGATACTTCCCCGCACAAGATAATCTTGGCTGTTGGCAAAGGTTCTGGATCTATAGAAATATTGACTTATGACACCTCCATCGAAAAATTTGATGTATCTGGTTCACGCTATGCACATGACCAAGTTGTGAGCTTCTGCTACTTTCTCCTAATAATAGCGATTACGTCCATAAAACTTATACCTTCTCCTGCTGGTGGTGAATCAGGTTACGGGTTTGGCTTGGGCTTATGATGGACAATGCTTGTACAGCTGTAGCCAGGTACTGAATTTGATCATGTCATGTGCATAACCAATACAATATTGTATACAATTATTAGGCATGTAGGCTCGGGATTCGTTTGTGGCTTTCTAGTGTGAAAAGGCCCAGGTTATATAGTCTGCTCCTCGCATAGGTTCTGTTTCTATGGCCTTTTATATGGTCATATAAGTTTGAGCCTTCTTCTGGACTCTTGGTTCATGCGACATTTTGAAATATTAAAAGCAAGTCTTTAATTAATATTGGAAATAAAGTAATTACAAAAGGCAAGATTTGTGGACTAAAAAATGTAGATTGCATTGCGGCTCATATACGGGCGTTATGCTCAGCAGAATCGACTAACATAATTACTAATCCCTAGCCGTTTGAACTTGCATTGTTAAATGTGCTCATAGCAAAACTTGTGTGCCTTTTTCACTTTTCACAGGATAATTCTTTGCATAGTTGGATCATGAAAGGAGATTCGCTCCATGAAGTACCTTTACCTTCAAATATTCTTGGTGTTAAGATGTCCAACGATGTATGATTTGACTCTCTTCTTTATTTATAACATTTTTTGTTGTCTCAAAATAAAAGCAATGTGCCTACTGCCTAGGACATGGTTTGATGAAAGAGTTTCATTATTAGTCTAATATATGTAACATCCCGTTGATAAAAATAACCCGTAGAGGGATCTTGTCTACCAAATTCATTGTAATTCTTATTTTATGATGACTACTAAAGGAAGATAAGTTGTATTTATTTTGAGACAACCAACAGGGAAATTTTGCATTTTGTTTTGGGATGCAAGAGTATATTGACTACACCATAAATCTTTTGGCAGGTCCCTAATGTTACTGATGCTTGTTTTGGCATATCACTATCCCCTGCCAATCTTGTGGTTGCTGTGGTATGATTCATTCTCCTTTAAATCTGCTAATAAAAGTATATTAAATTGTCGAGAAGTCATCCATGTATCAACAATTTTGCATGTTATGTAGGAGTTAGAATTCCAATTCCATTAATACCACCAGCCATGGCCTTTATTCATCTTTAAGAAACCTCATGCAACTAAATAAGAATGTAAATAATTTTATTTTTCATGAATTCTTGTTGTATTTTTCTGTACTTATTGTACCACTTGATGTAACTGTCGATTTTTTTTTATATAAAATATATTCCTATCAAGTTTAAACTTGAAAATAGTTTGTTTGACATTCAAAGTCAAATTAGGAACACTAATAGACAATGGAGGGAGAAATTGATGATCTTGAAAACAAGTCTTCTGTGACTACTCACACATTATTTTGAAACCTGATGTTCATCTGACCCTTCTTGGCATTGTATCACTTTGTGTAATTGTTTAGTTTATTGCTAGTGACACATCGGAAGAAGCACTTTATGCGTCTTGTTAGGATTAAAGACGATCACACACACGCAAACACGAATGCGGGAAAAACACGAACACGAGATTTATAGTGGTTCGGTCTAAACTGACCTACGTCCACTTTGCAACTAGGGTTTATATTATTTCTGTGCTCAAGGAATTACAAATACATATGATGTATATATAGAGATTAATCTAGGGTTAGTAACTTAATTTCCAAGTTAGGCCCAACCCGTGTAGAGCCCATTAGGGCCGGCTGCCCCATATGAGACTCCACACCCAACAATCTCCCACTTGGAGGCTCGAACTGCGCTCCACCGACTTTCATCATCTTGTACCTCTTGTAATATTCCTTACCACTAGTTGCATCAGCCTTCTCATCAGTTAACCTGAAAGCACGTTGAAGCTGCCCCGAGCTTCAACTCATCAGTCACGACCGGTGACTCATTCTTTGTCCCTGCCTGCTCCCACTGTAACGAACCTGTTACTCTGCTGGCTTCTGAGACAACTTGAGAACTCACACTCTCCATCATAAGCAAGTAATCCACTGGGGAGACTTTTCCAGTCGGAATGCTGGTCTTCTTAACCCATTGTAGCACTGGAGCTGTAACTGAAACACGACCTGTGCTCCCACTGTCACGATGCCCTCTACCTGGTTTAACCTTCCGAACTCGTTCATCCTGAATCTTCACTTTGACTCTGGGTTGCTCACTTGCAAAGCAAACCCTCTTCTGTCCACGAGATTCTGTGAACCGGACTTTGTTTTCTTTCTGAATCGGGATAACCTCTCCCTCAGACGGTATACTGACCATATAAAGCGAACCTCTCTTTCTTCCTCGAGCCATGACAAGATTACCTTTAACCACCTTTCATTGACCGTTCCGAAACTTAACTTCGTGTCCTTGTTCATCCAACTGTCCGACAGAAATTAACCTTTTCTTCAAACCTGGAATTACCTTGACATCCTTCAAAGTCCATGAGCCGGTTGAAGTCTTCAAATCTATGTCACCCATGCCCGTAACCTCAAGAACATCATCGTTCGCCAATCTTACCTTCCCAAAATCCCCTTCTTTCAAATTCTGCAATGCTTCACTGCTGTGGGTAGCATGGAATGAAGCACCAGAATCCATCACCCATGAATCTATAGCATCCTCTACGCAACAAATCAACACGTCATCTTCTGCTTCAACCTGATTCACTTCCTTTTTTGCGTTCGGACACTGATTCCTAAAGTGTCCCGCTTCCTTACAGTTCCAACATATCACATCCTTACGAATCTTTGACTGACTCCTCCTCCTGCTCCCACTGCCCCGATCTTTCCCTCTACCTCTGCCGTCAGTAACCAACAAAGTATTTGATGATTCACCTGAAGTTCTGCGTCTGACATCTTCTCCCATAAGCAGGTCTCGAATCCCATCAAATGTAAACTTAGTAGCGGAACAACTAATCGTTGTAACTGTTCCTGACCAACTATCAGGTAGTGAGGATAACAACAAAAGGGCTTGAACTTCATCGTCGAATTTAATGTCAACTGCCGCTAAACGAGACAGAATTGTATTAAGGTTGTTAATGTGTGTTGTTACTGATCCACCCTCTCTCATCTTAGTATTCACCAGCTCACGGATCAAGAAAACCTTGTTTGCTGCAGACGGCTTCTCATACATGTTAGACGGTGCTTCCATCATCCCACGCGCTGTGGTCTCCTTCAAAAGGCTGTAAGCAACATTCTTTGACAAAGAGAGCGTTATCACTGCCCGGACTTTCTTATCTAACTTATCCCAATCTGCTGGTAACATCTTTTCTGGTTTTTCCCCACTCATCACTACATCCAAATCCTTCTGACATAGTAGTGCTTCAATCTGCATCTTCCACCACCCAAACTCCTTTCCATCAAACTTCTCAATCCTCATTTTCTCGTTATCTGCCATTGCGAACTGCAACAAACTGAAAAAACAACCCGAAAAACTGACCTCGTAGAACGTGCAGACTGCCCGAAAATCGCAGCAGCGAAAACTGGACAGAAAACAGCAGCTGTTGACTTTTTCTGGTCAAACTCAGCAGACTGTTGACTTTTCTGGTCAAACTCAGCAAGCTGTTGTCTTTTCCGGTCAAACTCAACAGGGGTGTACTGTAGCGACGGCACTGTTCCGGCAGCACTGTAGCGTCGGAACCCTAATCATCGAGTACTGTAGCACGTCTACTGTTCATGTGCGGTACTGTTCACGCGGTTGCACTGTTCATGGTGGGTACTGTAGCGACGGCGCTACTGTAGCGGCGGAACCCTAATCTGGAGGCGGCAAACAGTAACGGTTCGTGTGATCTGATCTCGAGCCAAAGCTCTGATACCAGTTGTTAGGATTAAAGACGATCACACACGAACACACACACGCAAACACGAATGCGGGAAAAACACGAACACAAGATTTATAGTGGTTCGGTCTAAACTGACCTACGTCCACTTTGCAACTAGGGTTTATATTATTTCTGTGCTCAAGGAATTACAAATACATATGATGTATATATAGAGATTAATCTAGGGTTAGTAACTTAATTTCCAGGTTAGGCCCAACCCGTGTAGAGCCCACTAGGGCCGGCTGCCCCATATGAGACTCCACACCCAACATGTCTTTGTAGTTACTACACATTCATTTTGCTAAATTTATAAAGCATTCAACAAAGTGCTTAGCAAATAAGTTCAACTACTTCTTGATCTACTCTTAAACTTGAGTTTTCCCAAATTTTGCAGGTCCGAAGCTTTGATGTTAATCTGTTAAATCCAATGTATCAGGCAAGGTAAGTCTAATGCTACGATATATATTTCAGTTATGTTCACATGCGTGTTATGGAGGTGCATTGAGAAACAAAATTAAGAGAATTTTTGGAACATATGTAGAATGATAGGTTCACTATTTGATAATCTTGAAAACAATGATTTTATACCCTCACTTGTAACTATTAGTAATGGTAAATAAGGTAATTTTGGATTTTCAACTTGTGCTACAAAGGGAAATGTTGCATAATAAAAAAAGCTTATTGGATTTGATCTCTCTCGTAATTTTTAATTCAGGTCACAGAAGGCTGTTCTTGAGTTCTTCTGGATTGGTGGGCAAAATCTGCAAGATGATGGTGAACCTGTTGACAAAAATTTCCCTGGTTTTCCTAACACGGATTTGGTTAATTGGGGACGTAACATACTATGGTCTTTAAATCAGTATGAGCATCATCTTGATAGGCCCTTAGTTGTGTGGGACATGATAGCAGCATTATCGGCTTTAATAAAATCTGAAGTTAACTATGTAGAGCAAATACTGGTTAAGTGGATGATGTCTAGTCTTGGATTGAAGTGGGGTCCTTCTCTAGAAACCATTTTACCACATGTTATTGGATGTCTCTCGGACTTAACTTCACGCCAATTGCATCTACTTAACCTTATTAATAGGCATGTTATACTTAGAGAAGCCAAGTTGAATGATGAAGAGCAGAGATCTGAGAAGGAAGAACCAAAACTATGGATTAAGCTTCTTGAAATGTGTGAAAAAGAGATTCAAGAAAGGCTTGTTGGTTGTAGTTTTTCTGCCACACTATCCGGTAATTGGCGGCATGTTGGATTGGCACAAATGAGGCTGTGGGTCGCAAAAAATGACGATGCGGTTAAAGATTATGTGAAACACCTTGCTTCTGAAGTCAAAAAGATTGAAAAAAGGTATATAGTGTTTATGTAAAGAAAAGGATTTACTAGTACTTGTTTTTACTAGTAGTTATTTATGTACACAGATATGTAGCTGAAGCAGAAGAGGAATGTTGTAGCTACTGTTCAGAACGGGTTCCATTTGAGGATACAAAAGTTGCATATTGCCAAAGAGTTGAGAAGCATAAATTGGCAAGATGTGCAGTTTCTATGGTTGTGTGCCCTCTTTCTCCGTCTTGGTTTTGTGTATCTTGCAACAGATGGGTCTCAAATTTGGCTCCAGAGACTTTTTTTACATTGCTCAAATACCCTCCACCCGTGCACAAGAATTTGCAAAATGGTGAGATAATATTGTCAAAATCACTGTGTCCATTTTGTGGGATACTGCTACAAAGATTGCAGCCCGAGTTTCTACTATCGACGGTACCAGTATAGAGCCAATGGAGTTTTCTACTTCTTTTTTGTTTGTAAGCTCTTTTTCTTCTTTTAGAACCCCTTTTATTTGGAAAATAAGATGGTGCTAAAATGATTGTGTAGGGATAGATGGCTACTATTTGCATTTGTTTGCTGTAGCATATGAGCAATTGAAATTCTTACCATGTTTTTTTGGTTAGATATTGACATTTGTTGGAAGTAGAAACCTGTTCAGGGGTCCTGTTAAATTCTGCACAAAAAGCCAACTATCAAACTATGAGCATGACAAGCAGGTATAGTAAATATGTTGGCTATGTTCAAGATTTATATTATGTGTGCATGTAATATATGTACATATCAATATATACATGTGTATATGCTAATATGCATATATTGTTTTGACATGTAAGAGTTTCAGCAAGCTTGTCTAGTTGTCTTCCAACCAATGACTTATATGCCCATACACATGTATGTATGTATATATGTACATAAATTCATAGATACAAAAATTTCATATACGTAATATGTGTATGTATGCTAGTACGTTTCGATGTATGTATCATATGTAGATGTCTATATATGTAGAGATGTGTATTTGTATGCTTTTACATAGAAAAGATTTGCATGAGTAGTAATAACTATACTTTTGTTTACCCCTTGTACATGGATTAAACTGTAGTTTCCCATTTGGCATGCAATCCTGCAGATGTTTAGGCTTTTTGCATGTAATTGTTACATTTAGCATGAAATGAAAATTTACTTGTTGATGATATTGCCTCTCCTAATATATTTACTATGTTTTTGAGTTAATCATGTGTGTGAGAGAGTATTCATTTTCTTGACAGGGTAGGGAAAAAATGATGTGGACACATTACATAACTAACTAACTGCGCGCTACCAAATTTTGAGCAAGAAACTGAAGCATCAACCGTATGCTCTACAAAGCTAAGTTATGTATGAACTCTGAATTGCAAGTCCTTAACAAGTAATTTGTAATTATGGTTGTGGTTGTGGTTGATTTGAAGGTTTTTTAAGTGCTTTCGACCTGGTTTAAGAATTGGGTTGGTCTTGAAACATAAGAATCACTTGGAAATAGGGTGTGCAAAGTCGGTTATGGCCTCTTCCATAACCATAACCGCTTGGTCGGTTATGGCCTCTTCCATAACCATAATTGCTTGATCGGTTATGGTCTCTTCCATAACCATAACCGATTGGTCGGTTAACGGTCGGTTATGGGTCAGTTTCGGTTAATTAACCAATATAATTAGAAACTATTTTGCTAGCTCTTGTTCAACTTACAGGAAGAAACAAGTAATTCAGTGACCATAGGTGTTGCTGATGAACATATAGAACAAGGTTTTACTGTTCTGTTTCACATGATATTTCTTTCTGTGAAATGTTTGTATTAGTAATGTCTATGATAGTTTATTAAGTAGACTTTTGTTAAATAAAATTTAGTGTCTGTGTTAATTTCAGTGACTAGATGTTAATTTCGTTTATGCATTTTGCTAGCAAAACAAAATAAATAAGTAGATCTAGGCGAAAATGGTGGTGTTATTCGTGCACTAATGGATATAAGAAATTATTGATGCATAACAGATGCAAAGAGCCATTGAACTCTAAGAAAACCAGTGATATTCAAATTTAACAAGCATGAAAGCTTTAAGTTTTGAGACAAATCTCCTAAATTGCTATTATTTAGATCCAACTACAAAGATCATGTTACAAGTTCATGTTTATACATGAAACATCTAACAGGTTCAGTTCGGTTTGGTTAAAGTCGGTTAAACAAGACACCTTAACCATAACCGATTGGTTTGGTTGGTTTTCGGTTAACGGTTCGGTTTTTGCACACCCCTACTTGGAAAGTCCGTCTATTTTACACGTAGACACGAACATTTACGAGTCTATTTGATGATGTCCCATGTTTTGCTTCTTCTAGCTCTTGGCGTATGCTATGTAACTGCTTTGCATGCTGCAACTTCTTGTTTTGCTGTCACCTTCCATTTTGTGACCTTTTCGGCTGCAGCAATATCCATTATAAGCCGTTCAACATTTTCATTTGCCACACACTCTTTTTCTTCAATTTCCTCTAGCTTTTGTTTACTTTGCAAAAGCTAGGACTAATTCCAGAAGGAGTAGATTTACTCCTTCTGAGTAGAACTTATACATTTTATCCAAATAACATCTCCTGAGTAACTCTTCTTCTTAGGTAGGTTTGTTCTTGTTGAGTGTAATTTGGACTGTTCTGAAGTGTGTAAACTTGTGAACATCAACCTTTAGTGTTTGACTCTATAGAAGCAATGCCGACTCATCCTCTTGAGCCAAGTTAACGGCTGTTTGATAGCCTTTTAATGATTCCATTAAAAGGCTACATCTGAATCGGTCAGAGGTAGAAGGTGTTTGTTTCAGATTTTACCAGCCTCTTAATAGTTTATCCAGCCTCTTAACGGTTCATCTAAAAAATAATGTTGAACCATTAAGAGCTCTTAATGAACCAAACAACCCCTTAGTCACTTATGCTGGGATTTCTCGTAAAGTTTTAGCTTTTAAAAAATTATCAAAGCCTAAAAACCGCAGAGGAAGTCTTAATCAAAATCAATACCAGTGATCCAGTTGTAAGATAAAAGAAAAATATGAGTAATCAAATCATAGGATGTTTAAAATACAATTCCTTAACCAGTTTGTTAGGATTGGTTTTGTACCGGTTCAAATGTGCCAAGTTTGCTCTAGACTACAGACAAGAGATACTTTACAATAAAACTTTTAAATGTATGAAGTATGAACTAATAAGAAAAAATAGCCAATGTTTATAAAAGTGGATTAATTAATGCATGTTGGAAGTATTCCTAAAATGTTTAACAATTAGATCACTTTGGTCAACACAATCAAACACAATTATTATAGTAGGTTTGACCTTGTAAAATATATCAACAAGGAAGATTGCCCATTAGCTTTGATCATACTCAAAATTTATACAAAATATAGTGATTAGTCGAACTCATGTATAGATTTGTAACTGATAATTGTATTGAATTTGCTTACAAAATAATTGTTACATTCTAGTGATGCATTAGTCGGTGTATAAACTTAGTGAATTGTCTGGTACATAAAGAGCGATCATATGTTGATGAGTTTGGCGTCTTTCACTCAGAAAAGCTTTGGAGTCATTCACACTAATCACAAGGTCACTAACTTATTTCAAAGTACCGTGACTTAATGCGAAACAAACTTTGTGATTATCACACTTAACCATATGGGCAACTCTTTAAAGTTTTTCTAAGTGCAAGTCATATTGACCCTTCTAAGCAACCAAATGAAACTCATGTGTATATTACATTGATCATGTGAGTTAGCTATTCTAACAGAAAATAAAAAATAAAAAAAGTAACGTATATTCCGTGAGTACCATAACAATCCCTAAATAAGAAAACAGCTTGTTTGTACACGTATATATACAATAAAACTTCATAATCTTAGTATATTAAATAAGTTAATACGTATTTTGTAATCACTTATTTAAATCTAAATATAAATTAGAATAAATTATTTTTAACTATGAAAAAGTTATCACTTTAATAGTTACCTTTGTGATTCCTAAACAATGTATGATTTTGTTAAGTTTAATCTTGTAATAACAAGGAAATGATCATTACATTTAACAAGAGTGCTAAGTTGTTAAAATCCTCATGGTTTTTTAAATAATTTATATATAATTTGATAAGGAGAGAAGGCTATTTAAAATCTTGTTGGGAGGACTCATCATTATGCATAGTGTGGCATTGCATGTATTTTCATGTTAATAGAAGTTGATGTATTTAAACATGTGTTTGTGTTAATGCATTGAGAGGTGTGTGTACATCGTATTAATAATGTGTAGTATAAAGTATTTGTTTAATGTCATCAATATCATTTTAGTATGTGAAATTATAATATACATCGATACAAGTTACTAGGTGTGGAGTATACGTTTGTTCAAGACTATTGTAATTTAAGAAAACAATGGAACCAATGGTTCAAGAGGGTTGCGCCCCCTTGGCATGGGTTCGGGGTAGAACCCTAGGTTGGTTCCAAGAGGTAGGGTGGGGGGTTTTGCTGACTTGGATTTACATGGTTGTTGGAAAGTTGCATGGAATTTTGTCCATCAAAATCAACTGTAAGTAGCAATTGGTAATCAGTTGGCTGTTAGTGGTTACTGGCGTTGGTGGTAACTAGCATCAACGACAACTAAGTATCCAACAACAAGTGTGCATCAGTGGCAACTTGGGCGATCAACATTAATTAGTAACTGTTGACAGAGCAATCATCAGTGATAACTGAGTTAATTCTGAAGGAGTTATTGCTGAGCTGACGAGGTTACTACTGAGTGTTGATGTAACCAAATAATTACCCACAATTATAACCGTTACCTAATAACCTCTCCTGAGTAACTCTTCCTCTTGAGTAGGTTTGTTCTTGCTGAGTGTAACTTGGACTGTTCCGGAGTATGAAAACTTGTGAACACCAGCCTTTAGTGTTTGACTCTACAAAAGCAATGCCGGCTCATCCTCTTGAGCTAAGTTAGTCACTTATGTTGGGATTTCCAGTATAGTTTTGTCTTTTCAAAATTATCAAAGCCTAAAAATGCAACGGAAGTCTTAATCAAAATCAAGATGGGAAAATCATGCCAGTGATCCAGTGGCAAGATAAAACAAAAATCCGAGTAATCAAACCATAAGATGTTTAAAATACAATACCTTAACCAATTTGTTAAGATTGCTTTTGTACCGGTCCAAATGTGTTAAGTTTGCTTTAGAATACAAACAAGACCATATTTTACAATAAAACTTTTAAATATATAAAGTATGAACTAATAAGAAAAATTAGCCAATGTTTATAAAAGTGGGTTAATTAATGCATGTTGGAAGTATTCCTAAAATGTTTAACAATTAGATTACTTTGGCCAACACCATCAAACACAATTATTATAGTAGGTTTGACCTTGTAAAATATATAACAAGGAAGATTGCACATTAGCTTTGATCATACTCAAAATTTATACAAAATATAGTGATTAGTCGAACTAATGTATAGATTTGTAACTGATAATCGTATTGGATTTGCTTACAAATTAATTGTTACATTCTAGTGATGCATTATTCGGTGTATAAACTTAGTGAATTGTCTGGTACATAAAGAGCGATCATATATTGATGAGCTTAGCGTCTTTCACTCAGAAAAGCTTTGGAGTCATTCACACTAATCACAATGTCACTAACTTATTTCAAAGTACCGTGACTTTAAAGTTTTTCTAAGTGTAAGTCATATTGACCCTTCTAACCAACCAAACGAAACTCATGTGTATATTACATTGATCGTGTGAGTTAGCTATTCTAACAGAAAATAAAAAATAAAAAAAGTTAACGTATATTCCGTGAGTACCATAACAATCCCTAAATAAGAAAACGGCTTGTTTGTATTCCCGTTTTGACCTCCGTTATATCTCGTTAAAGAAAAAAACACATCACACAGTCGCCGTCGTCAAAAAAACCCTAACTTTATAATGGCGTCGAAATTCGGATTGGCCGGCGGCATACCGGAACGGCGTGTGCGCCCCGTTTGGGACGCCATCGACTCTCGTCAGTTCAAAAATGCACTCAAGCTCTCCACGGCTTTGCTCTCTAAATACCCTAACTCCTCATACGCTCTCGTAAGTCTACTGTTCAATTCCATTATCTTCGTGTGTTTTTATTCAGAAGGAATGCTTCAATATGAAAGAAACAAACTGTTTTCAATTTTCAATCAAGTGTTTGATCTTGCACTCAAGCTCTCAATAATTGTCATTGTTTTCTTGTAAGATTTCATGATTCAATGAGAGTTTGATAGTGTTGATACAGTAGAGCATGAGTTTTAGTAGATTTGCAATCATAAGGTTTAATTTGATTCATAATTCTCCCTATTATGCAAATGAATTTCAGATGAAGTTTTTAGATAGTAACTGCACAAATTCATTCAAGAGCTCTTCTATTAGAAATAGGAGCTGTATGACTTTTGGTTGTTCTCTTTATAAAGCTGGATTATGTTCTCATGGATTAGATATATATTTTCTTTATAAAGCTGGATTATAAAACTCGTTTCTTAGTCGGAGAGATATGTGGTTATGAAAGGCGAAGGGCATTCTTGGTGTACCCAGCCGGTATACACTTTATTTACCTATGACCACGGTTTTGTACGTTTTGGGTTGGAACCAAAGAATACACCAACCATCACTTTGAAATAAATCAAGTTGGAATTTGGAAACCAAACCTTCCACATTTCTATCGACTCAGTTCTGTTTGTTTCATAAGAAAAAAAGTGTTTGGATACCTTTGTAAAAGACTGGAAACATACACCAAGAATATTTTATGAACAACTTATAAGAATGTCAATATTTTGATTTTCGACCCACAGAAAGTGTCGGATATGATAGTTAACCCTGAAAGTTAAAAAATACTTATATTTCATATGCTTTCTCAAACGCAGGTAAAGGTTAATTTCACCAGATTGGTTCGGTTCTTATTACTAAACGAAAGGAAAATTGAATAATATAGATAACCATTATTACTGTGATTAGAAATGATTGACATCATGTTTGACAGTATTTGAAAATGATTTTATTTTGTCCCCTATTATGAAGTATTACAACCAATGGTTGCAAAGTTAAGTTGCCATGATACAGCCAAGTCTTGGATGGACTTTGTATATAGCCAGCATACAACCTCTTGAGAATCTGAGATAAGAGGGAATATAACCAAGATAAAATAGAAGTTACTTTTAGTGACATTTGCAAGTTTTTATCTAAAATTTAAAGCCAAAGTTGAAATTGGTTTAGTTTATTATCTTATTTGTTCTAATGTACTGCAGGCACTTAAGGCTCTTATTTTGGAGAGAATGGGTAAAATGGAGGAAGCATTATCTGTCTGCATCAATGCTAAAGATCTTTTGTATAAGAATGATTCGTTCTTAATTGATGATCTCACATTAAGCACATTGCAGATTGTTTTCCAACGGCTAGATCATTGTTTGTATTTCTGACACTCTATTTTTGCTTTCTTTTCAAACTTAATAATCTTTTCCATGTCACATACTTATTCTATATACAATTATATATCATCAGTGGACATGGCTACTAGTTGTTACGAGTACGCATGCGGAAAGTCTCCAAACAATTTGGAACTTATGATGGGACTCTTCAATTGTTATGTTCGTGAATATTCTTTTGTGAAGCAGCAACAGGTGGATGGTATCCCAAAATATTTTCGCATTTATAATTTCTTTTTTACATTTATTTAGCTGTGAAGGAAAATTTTTGTTGTTGTTGTAGATAGCTATTAAAATGTATAAAGTTGCTGGTGAAGAGAGGTTCTTGCTTTGGGCAGTCTGTAGCATTCAGTTACAGGTTCATATTCTAAACTTTATAAGAGGATATAATTATACAATTATTTTATAAGTTGTTTACGTTATAAGGTATTTGGGTTTGCTAGGTATTATGTGGAAATGGAGGAGAGAAACTTTTGCAGTTAGCTGAAGGTTTACTTAAAAAACACATTGGTTCTCATAGCTTGCATGAGCCTGAAGGTGCGGTTTGATTTACTTTTGTTGAATTATATAAAAAAGAAAAGACTTTTTATTGATACTATAAAATGAATGGTATTGGTTGCAGCTCTTAGTGTATATATTTCTCTATTGGAACAGCAAGCCAAATATGGGGATGCTTCAGAAATTCTCTCTGGGAACTTAGGATCACTTATAATGATTGAAGTTGATAAACTACGAATACAGGTACTATCTGCTTCTTTATTATTGTTATAGTTGTTTTCCTAATTACTATTCTATTTTATGCTACCTTGAGTAATTACTTAGTATAGTTCAGATGTAATTATTTTCTCTATTTAGTCATGTAGCAAAGTGGCTGTGATTATTAATCATACCATTATTTTTCTCTATATTATATTATTATTATACAGATTTATAAAGTTTGTTGTAAATTTCAAGAAGTTATTATGTAATTGTCATGTTTTGTTGCATATCTTATATACCTGTGCTCTATAACTTACAAGCTGACAGGGGAGACTTCTTGCTCGGGCAGGTGATTTTGTTGGAGCTGCAGATATATTTCAGAAAGTATTAAAATTGTGGTACATCATCTTCTATGCATGCGCGTGTTTATACAAATACAAGTCCAAAACAGAAATCTAAAAGAATAAGGTTATTTCTTAACTTACAAGTCAAATGTATACGAAAAATACATACGAGGGTATACTAATCTATGGACACCAAGTGCTTAAAATGTTAACTCACAAATTAAATCATGCCACACTTACGTGTGCAACTTACACATCACCACTGATGCTTTCTTTTCACTTGCAGCCCGGATGATTGGGAATGTTTCCATCATTATCTTGGTTGCTTGCTGGAAGATGACTGCAGTTTGCCCATTTTGGCTAATAGCCCTTCAGTCCAGGTGTCAACATCGAGGGACTGCCAGCATAGACACTTGGCGGATGACATGGCATGTTCTTATTACCTTTATAGATCTTATATATATATATATATATATATATTTATATATTTGTGTGTGCGCATGTATTTCTGACTGTCCCTGAAGTTTGTTTTCTAATAAAACTTTTGTTCAGTTTGATTGTTGCATATCGAAGGCCTCCGAATTTGTAGAAAACCTAATGACAGAAGTAGGCAATGATTCTATAAGAGGCCCGGGATTAGCAAATCTTGAAATTGAAAGGAGAAAAGTTATGTATGGGAGGGGTAATGCTGAAAAACTCATGGGAGATCTTATTCCATATTTCTCCAGGTAAATTATATAACCATGTTTCTTCTTTGCGTGTTTATGATTTACAAATAAAATGAGATTTTATTTTCTGAATCTTTTATCATCTTTACAACAGGTTTGGACATTTGGCTAGCTTTACAGCTGATGTGGAGGTCTTCCTACAAATTCTACCCGGTGACATGAAAAAACAATTATTAGAGAAGTTGGTTACATGCATTGATTCTTCCTCAACACCATCAAGAAATGTTCTTGGTCAACACATAACATTTTTTAAAATAAGAGAACTGATCGGTGACACATTTTCACTTCCTGTTGAAGGTAAATCTTTTAATATAAATTACAAAAAAGTTCCTTTTTTATTTATATTTTTGTCTTTTTTGAAGTTTACATGGCTCCCATTTTTTGCACAGATCTTGTGGGATATGCAGTTCAAATGACAGAAATGTATTGTCAAAACCTTCCCCTTTCAAAGGACTTAGACGTACAAGAGAGTATGTATGGTGAAGAACTTCTATCCATGACATGCAATGTGCTTGTTCAGGTATCTAAATTGTTTTCATATTTGTTAAATATCAATTACTTATGTCCTATCTTTAATTTGTTACTAATAATGTAGTTTCTTGGTTTATTGCTGTAGTTGTTTTGGCGTACAAAACATGTTGGTTATTTGTTGGAAGCTATAATGGTGTTGGAGCTTGGTTTGAATGTTAGAAGGTTGTAGTTTCTTCTAGTATTTTCATCTTGATATTAAAAACCTCCATAATCATTGAACATGTCATATTTATTTTGCAGATATGTTTGGCAGTACAAGATTTTGTTGTTACACTTGTATTCTTACTGGAACGCTCTTCCGTTAGCATATGAATGGTAAGTATTTTACTACTTATTTTACTCAGGACTACAGGTGTTCTGATACTCATTTCCATGGTTATTTATATGTTTATTTATATTTTGCTACTGTATTTAGGTACAAATCATTGGATGTCAAGAACATCCTCCTGGAAACTGTCTCACATCATATTTTTCCCCAAATGCTAACATCTCCACTGTTGGTAGATATTAATGATCTTCTAAAGGGTTACTTACGGTTCATGGATGATCACTTCAGGGAATCTGCAGATCTTACTTTTTCTGCATATCGTCATCGAAATTACTCGAAAGTACGGATAAATTACACACTTATATTTTTATGCCATATATTTTTGAAGATTTGTGCAAGCCATAAACATTCTTTCATGCTTCTATAGGTAATTGAATTTGTTCAATTTAAAGAGAGATTGCAACGATCCAGTCAGTACATAACAGCAAAGATTGAAGAGTCAATTTTACAGCTAAAGAGAAAAGCAAATAGTATTGAAGAAGCGGAGGTATTTACTATTTACCCCCAACATCTGTGTTCTATTCAACTTTCATGTAGCAATCTTGAAATGACGTTTGTTTTCCTTTTCTAGTCTGCGCTTGGAAGCCTGAATAATGGAAGCGACTTTCTTGATGTTTCACGTGAGGTTCGTTCCAAGAAGTTGACTTTTAATGAAGATTTAAAGTTACGACCTTGGTGGACCCCATCTTTAGACAAAAATTATCTTTTAGGTAAATATGACTTTCACTTTTTTTTGCCTTCTTCACATTTTGATCGCTGATTTAACTTCATTGTTTTTATTTCTAATTTTTCTTTGGCAGGACCGTATGAAGATATTTCATATTTTCCTAGAGAAAATCTGGTATAAATATTTCATTGTTTTCATTTCTAATTTTACATATATTTTATTGTTTGTTTAAATATTTGCTATGAAACCTACTAAATTTGGACCCTATTTTGATTTTAGCTAACCGATATACACATTATCTAACCGCAATAACTAGTTTATTGTGAATAAAGGAAGTTATATTTTAACCCCATTTTAATCTGTTATAGCAGGATGAGGTTAAACAAACCGAAGCAAAGGTGACTAGCATTGAGAAGAGATCGCTACTTCCACGCATGATATATTTGTCAATACGATGTGCTTCATATTCAATAAAGGGAAACTCCAATATTAATGGTTTTGATTCTAAAGACTACTCAGAACTCAAATCCTTGCTCGAGTTATATGCAGAAAAATTAGGGTTTCCCTTCCAGGATGCAGTGGAGTTGGTTATTTCTGTTTCCCATGGTCAGAAATCCTATGAGGTAAGAATTTTAAAAATCTAGTAGTTAAACTGTTCTTCTGTTAAGCAGTCGTTCATACAACAACCATACCCAGTAGTTCGTATATGTATTTATTATCTTTGTTTTCTTATAAGATAAGTAGAGTCTTCTTACTCTATTATATAAGAGGTGGCAATATGCGCAGGTCTTGGGGGTTGGATGACGGGTAAATTTTGTGCCAGTTGAATTGAGCCGTGTCGTGTCGTTTTGTGATTTGAAACACTTATTGTGTAAACTTTTTTCAAGTTTTTAAGGGGTTTTTTTGCACAAATTATCAATGTTTTGTCCTGTTTTAGTTATTGTATCTTTTTTTGTACATACGAGTTGGTAATAGTTGGTTTGGTGTCCTGTTTGGGTCATTTTGTAATCGGTATATTCAACATTTTAATATAAATTTCAACATTATCTATAAATCTTACTTATTTTTTACACAAACGTATCATCTTTATATAAAAATTATCATTCAAGTGCTGTTTTTTTGTGTAGAAAATGACCCAAACGTTACACATTCATGTTTTTAGGACTCGGGTGTACCCAAGAAATGACTAACAAATGAAAATGTACATTGGTATTTATGCAAAAACACTTTTTTTATAAATAAAGTGTCAAATTTGACCATAGATATTATATTGTTTCCACAATAATTTGAATATTTCGATGTAGGAGATTTTATGCGTTAAAAAATACACTTTTGCTCGACTTTCAACCTGTTTGACCCATTGGACCTGCTTTCTCTTTAGTTTTTTTCTTTAAAATCTTACCCGTTAGAGATAAAATAGCCCGTCATTGTAGGTCTAAATTGCTACCTCACACTTCATATAATTTTACCTCTGCTTTATTTGAGGCTTTCTTGCAAAGGAAGAATGAAATTGTTTGTATTCATAGATTTAATTTTGTAAATATTTTTATGAAGCAGGTTTTTTCTTCTAATCTAATCGACTGGATGAACTTTGCTGTGTTTTTGAATGCCTGGAACCTGAATTCTCAAGAAACAAACAGCCCAGAGAGACACCCGTTCCCCATTAATTGGCAAGTTTTGTGTTGTTTGTTAGAGCAGTGCGTTTCTGAAAAAATAAATTCCACAAAACCATTACTATCTTCTCCCGGAACAGATCTTTCCATTGTAATCCAATTAGTGACCGAGCCATTATCGTGGCTCGGGCTCATAATCCAATCTTGTGTCCGGTCATCTCTTCCATTTGGAAAAAAGAAGAAAAAAGGCGGTCATTCTGACCAGTCAAATAGTCAACTATCCAATGCGGTCAAGGATTCAATTTTATCACTATTTAGCATGATGGATAAGGTTACTAAATGGTTAAAAGAACAAATTGATAAACCTGTAGACGCGGATGTTGACTTTTCTCTATCTTCTCTTTATAGAGAAGAAAACGATGTCGGGCCGGGAAAAGTAGTCAAAATTCTTGAAACTTTGGTGTTATCAGTTGATGATTTGGATGTCGGTGAGCGGGTTAATCGGGCAATTAGGTCTTGGAAGCCTGTGGATGTTGCACTAAAGATGGTAACTGCACAAGGAACTGCCTTGACTGAGTTTTTTGATATTTGTGAGTCGAAAATGAAGGTTTTGCAGGAACTAAAACGCCAGACACAAGCCTAGAAGATAAGATTTTATAAATTTCATGGCTTGCTCTGCTTGATGAGATCCCTGTACACTAGATGTTACATTTTATTGAGTTGTCTTTTTGAGGTTTGATTTTAAAGTCTCACAGGTCTTTGTTTTGTATCAGCAAAAATTTTGGCCACAAATAATTTCTTGATTTGTTGTATGTTAGTTGCATTCTTGATCATGTTTATTTATATTTTCAGATTGGCTGATGTCGGTTGTAAACGAGCTGGACCGCGTATATGTTATTTGAAATCCGCTCAATAAAAGCTCTATTTGAGTTGAATTTAAACAAGCTCGAGCCTAAATTATCGCTTATTCGATAAATGAGTTGAAACCCGAGCTTGGTTAAGCTCACGAGCCTTATATTTATATAAATATAGTAACTTTACTTTGTATAATATAGTTATATAATAGATAACAATTATCTAACAAATATTATTATATACAAATTATGATAAAATTAACTAAAACATATAGTTTGTTTTATACACATGAAATTAAATATTTAGTAGATAATAAAAGAGTCGAGCCCGAGCTGAGCTTGAGCTTTAGACATAACAAGCCAAGTTCGAGCTTGAGCTCTCTTTAAGTCGGTGAGCCGAGCTTGAGCTTACCTAGCTTGAGCTTACCTCGACTCTATGCATCCCACTTAAAACGACTAAAAGAAATGATTTACTGTTAGTGGTTACACCAAAACCCTGTTTTGGTTTGGTTAGACCAGCTTGCCTAACTAATATTCTTTGTTATTTTAATTACGCGTTTCACCCATTAATTTGTTGATTTCTACTAGTCATCATAACTGTCTAATAGTAATAACAAATTACCAAACAACATTTTAAAACCTGAACAAAAACGTTTCAAAAGAAATCAATTATTGCGATTTTATTGGATGATGTTGACTTAATATTTACAAATAGCAAGAGGGAGAGATTTTCCTTAAACAGTTGAGAAGAACAGTTGAGAAGGACCAAGTAAGTAAACCAAACCCTAACCAAATCTCAATATTAACTAATTAGTGATGGTCCCTAGGGCCTAATCTTACACATCCAAAACCACCTTTGATCCGTCCCATTTCAACCCAACACACGACCCGAGTTGACTCGGTCCAAGTATTTCAATCCATCTTACAGGCTTGATCCGAGCTTGTTTCTAGTCATCCATGTCATAACTTTATTGGTTTGATCTGAACTCGTTTAAACACGTTATCTACTTCTGATAATACTAAGAGGGCACCTATTTACCAGTTCCATGCATCACTATAACCACTAAAATAATCAGTGTCCTGCTTCATATTAAAAAGAAAATAAGACTAGTGGTTGCACCAAAATCAACCAAGTTTTCTCCCATGCTAACTTCACTATTGACTCATAACCTAACCCCATCACAAATATGTCTATATAAACCACCCCTTATAACTATTCATACACAAAACAAACCTTCAAACTTCTTTACTCAAAAGTGTTTAAAAACAATATCAGTCTATATCGTAAAACAACTCCCACGATGTCGATCTCTCAGGCTCTATTCCTGAGTCTTCTGGTTTCCTTCGCGTTTACTACATTCGCAGAAATACATAACTACGAGTTCAAAGTAAGTTATACGTTTTTCAATGGTTAAGACCATGTTTGTCCTTATAACTGTTATGTCATGGCGTATCAGTTAGACGCTTTTCAATGGTTAATATTTAATAATGATTGGTATTACTTTGCTTGTCACAGGTTCAAGAACAAGCAGCAACAAGACTATGTAAAAACCATAGAATCGTTAACGTTAATGGACAGTTCCCGGGCCCGACTTTAGATGTACAAAATGGGGATACCCTTTTTGTTAAAGTCACAAATGCTGCTCCGTACAATGTCACAATCCATTGGTAAAGTTTTATCATTTACATGCATTGCTACATGATTTAGCAACTGATAATATAGGTCATTGCTATTGATGGTATGACAGTTTGTTCTGTTTTTTCAGGCATGGATTGCGCCAACTGCGAAACCCATGGGCTGATGGCCCTGAATTTGTGACCCAATGCCCGATCCGGCCTGGAGGAAGTTACACATACAGGTTCACTATAACAGACCAGGAGGGAACATTGTGGTGGCATGCTCATAGCCGATGGCTACGAGCTACGGTCTATGGTGCAATTGTTATTCGTCCTAAATCTGGTTCTTCATACCCCTTTCCAAAGCCTACAATCGAGTTTCCTGTTATTCTAGGTACATAAACTGATCTAACATTTGATCTTTGATTAATCTCCTGATTTAATCAATCGATTTGTTCGTTTTTGATGATGATATAGGCGAATGGTGGGACAGAAAAGTGATCAGTGTTCTACGACAAGCGTTGTTCAGTGGTGCAGCTCCGAATGTATCCGATGCTATCACTATTAACGGGCAACCTGGTGATCTTTTTCGATGCTCCAGCCAAGGTTCTAAATTTTTTTGATTATCACTATTTTTCTTATAAATCTACTTTTGATGGATATTTGGCCTGGCAAACTGGGCGGGTTCGGGTCACGGGTCAGAACGGGTTCGGATCAAAACGGGTTGTTTTAGAAAAAAAAACGATATTTTGGTTCGGGTAATAACGGGTTAGGGTCAAAATGGGTTGGTTTAAACAATGAATTAACTGCATCAAATTACATAATAAACAAAAATTATGAATAAATAAACTGGAAACAGGCATCAATATATTTAGTTATTCATAGTTTTTGAATGTGTTTGTGCTATGCAGGTACTACAAGACTTTCAGTTAACAAAGGTGATACAGTTCTTCTAAGGGTCATCAATGCTGCACTCAATCAACAGCTCTTTTTCAGTGTGGCTAACCACAAACTAACTGTGGTCGCCACTGATGCTGTTTACACCAAGCAATTTACAACCAATGTCATCATGGTTGGGCCTGGTCAAACCACAGATGTCCTCCTGACCGCTGATCAGCAGCCTGGGCGCTACTACATGGCTGCACGCGCTTATGCAAGTGCTAGAAACGCTCCTTTCGACAACACCACCGCCACAGCGATCTTAGAGTACAAATCTGCAACTTCACAGCCAATTTTACCACAACTTCCAGCCTACAACGACACAAACACAGTCACTGCGTTCTCAAACCAAATAAAGAGTCCTGGTAAAGTAACAGTCCCTACTAAAGTAGACAAGAATCTGTTTTTCACAATGGGGTTCGGGTTCTTTAACTGCACTCCTGGACCTAGATGTCAAGGGCCTAATAACACGCGGTTTGGTGCTAGCATGAACAATGTATCATTCGTACTTCCAAACCGAGTGTCTTTACTTCAAGCTTACACACAAAAGATTCCAAATATCTACACAACAGACTTTCCACCCGTTCCACCTGTGCAATTCGATTACACCGGCAATGTCCCTCGCGGGCTGTGGCAGCCCGTTAAGGGGACAAAACTTTATAAGCTTAAGTTTGGATCTAGTGTGCAGATTGTGTTGCAAGATACATCCATCTTCTCAACAGAAGACCATCCTGTTCATCTCCATGGATACCATTTCTTTATTGTTGGTCAGGGTTTTGGTAACTTTAATCCTTCCAGAGATACTGCTAACTTCAATCTTGTTGATCCACCGCAAAGGAACACAATCGACGTCCCAGTTGGAGGATGGGCAGCTATTAGATTCGTAGCAGACAATCCAGGTAAACATAATCCATGGAACTATATGCAGGCCCGGTCCCGAGAATTCTCAAAACGTTTTGGGCCAGGGACATGTAAAAAAAATCCGGGCTTCTATATATTGATTTTTTTTGGTTTACACTATATATTGATTTAAAAAAAAACACATATATATAATTTTTTTTAAAACTTCGGGTCTGGAGCCGTAGCCCACTCTGCCCCCCTGTGGGCCGGCCCTGACTATGTGTATATACTTGAATGTATGGATCTCTAGTACGAAAAACATAATATTTTTGATTTTGTGAATTAAAAACATGAAGGCATGAAGCTGATTCTTGAATCTTTACAGGAGTTTGGTTGATGCACTGTCACATAGATGCTCATCTTGCTTGGGGATTTGCAATGGCGTTCATCGTTGAAGATGGAGTTGGGGAATCAGAGAAGTTGCTACCTCCTCCTTCTGATCTGCCTCGATGTTAAGATCGTCGTGGGTGTTTATGTTTGTGTGTTTTTCTTAATTCACTTTGCTTGATTACTTGAGCAAAGTACATAGCAGTTTCCATAGGTTTCAGATTCATCATACTCCATGTATTCTTGTTGTGTGCAAGTCCTTTTGTTCTACAGAAAACAAATAGAATGATTCATCGGTTGATATAGAAGTTAAAAGTGATTTGAATTCTTGTGTTATCTTTTGAGATTTTGTGTCAACAATCTTTTAACGACATGAATTAGTGTTTTTAAAAAACTAAGAAACCATGGGAGACAAATCTAAAGAAGATAATCCAATTCTAATGTCCCATATTGAAATCTACAAATTACACCGTATGAGCTATACAAATCAAAACTATCTTAGAAGCAATGATTGAACGAACTGCAAACATGCAACCTAATGTGAAGCGACAAGACTGCAACTGTGTATTTGTTTCAAACACTACCAGAAGATCATGTATTACAAGTGGCAAACTGCAAGAATTCAAAAGAAGTTTGGGATGCTTTGAAGATTAGAAATGTCGGTGTAGATCGAGTGAAGAAGGCACGTCTACAAACCTAAAGACGGAGTTTGAGATGCTACAAATGAAAGAAGAAGACACAATTAACTTGTTCACCACTAAGTTAAATCGTATTGTTACTAGGGCCGGTAGTTTAGGTCAATATTTGATCGACCATCTCTAATACGAAATCTTCTTAATTCTGTGCCAGATAGGTTTATTTAAATGGTTGCATCCATTGAACAATACTTCAATCTAGACACAATGACTCTAGATGAGACTGTTGGAATATTAAAGACCTTTGAAGAAAGGATCAAGTTAAAGAAAGGAAACCTAGTGGAAAATCAAGAGAAACTTTTGTTCACACGTCACGAAAACAATTCTGGTCGTGGACAACACTTTAGAAATCATGGACGATGAAGATTTAATTCGTCACGAGGATGAGGTCGTGGCAGATTCAGACAAGAAAGAATAGAAGGAAATATTGTAGAAGAGGATGCTGAACCAACATTCCTAATGGTTGTTTCAAGAAACAACAAGATTAAAGTTGAAGTTCCACAACTTAGTGATAAGACAGAAGAAAGAAAACTGAGAAGCCTAAGTTTTGAAACAGAAAGTTATTTAAAGAGAGAATTAGAGTCCCTAAAAATAGTGAGGGAATTATTTGCTAAAGAAATGGAACATGATAAATCTTTATTTTTAGAAATATTTAGCAGAAAAGAATCCCAGATGATGCTTCAAGAGTTTGAAATTAAGAGACAAGAACTTGAGACCAAAGTAAGAGATAGAGAAATGAAGTTTGAAGATCACATGCATGAACGAGAGAAGTTATTTGAAGAAGAAAGAAGTAGAAAATAAAGTATTTGAGAGACATTGCAAGCAGAGCTAGGGAAGATTTGAAGTTAGAGAGAGCATAGTATAGTTGGACGAAGAAAAATATGATGTATTTGAGAAATACCAAGAAGATCGACAGTTTGAGATGAAGAGAGATATTGATGATCATGTTGCCCTTCATGTGAAATCAAAAGACAAACATGAGCTAGTCTTTCAAGGAAAAGAACAGTTTGTTGACTTGACTTGTTGAAGAACAAAAGGGATAAAATGAAAATGGAGAAACAATTTTTGCAGAAAATAGTTATAAGGGTGATGATCAAAACAAAGTATATGATACAACTCATGAAGATAAATATTGGAGTTTCATGTAAGGGTTTCAAAACACTTTAAAAATGCACAACGGAAAAACAAGCACAAACCGATCTAGGCCAAACCCCCCACCAGGAGTTCAGGTGCAAATCTGTCAAAAAGACAAGTTAATACGGTTTTATTCCTTCAATCAACACAAAATACAAAAAAAAATAAAGACGAACAGAGATGGGTTTTGAAACCCTAAATGTAAGAAACAATACACACCAATTGTGAGATAAATCGTTCGTCTTTATTTTTCTTTGTATTTTGTGTTGATTGAAGGAATAAAACCGTATTAACTTGTCTTTTTGACATGGTATCAGGCTCTTGATTCTTAGTCCTGTCTGTGATTTCCGCTGCTAATAGTCTGGTGAAGAAAACTTAGGGTCTTGGAACCCTAGTCTTGCAACGTTTTTTTTAATTCGGGTGAATATTTTTTTTTGGGTGTTGGAACCCCAATCTGGTGTCTCAATTGATATTTAGTGCTGAAGTGCTGCAGTGTTCCTGTTGCTATAATCGGTTCTTACTTTCTTGTTTCTAAACCTACCGTCTGTTCCGCTGCTACTACTGCGGGGATCGTAAACCCGCTTCTGTTTTGAAGGAAAAAAATTGGTTGCTACATAGACAACCTTAATCTTGTATTCCTCTAATTGCTTACCAGTTTCCTTACTAAAAGTATTTGCTGTAAGTTCTTTGGTATCATTATTTGGACTTATCTCTACATTGCAAGTCTGGAGGGTACTCAAGTTGAGCTTGAAGGGTAACTCTTATGATACATGTATCCCAAGGTGGTATGACACCAGAATTTGGACGAACAAAGTATTTATTGGGCAACGATTTAGGACTGGTGCACATATTGTTACACGCGTGTTGTTGTCTGGTATCACTTAGGCACCACTGGTTGGAACACCCTAACTTGCGCGCCACTCGGTTAGTTCGTTCCATCTTTTTTTTCCTGTTATTTAATTCTGGTTTATGAGTTGCATATCTGTGTGAGCATTTTTTTGTGTGTGATTGTTGATTGATATTTGATGTTTATGATGAAATCATTTGCTTGTTTTTTGGATTGTTTGATAAACTCATGATTTTTAATCTGCCTAGTTTTTTTTTGTGAACAAGAGCTTTTGGGTACACTGAATTTGAACTATTTTACTTGTGACTCTAAATATGATGTAAGAAAGACATTCTCTAATCTGTTTAGACTAAGTCTTTATTATTCACTCTTGGTTGTCATGGTCTGCATATAACTTTATGAATGGATATCATAGTCAAGGTTAAATAACTCATAAGTGATTCACATGGAAAAGAATAAGTAGTCTTTCTCAACATTCTAAAAGTCTATGTATGTTTTCTGGGTATTAAAATGTCTCATACAAATTCTTATCAGAAAACAAGTCTGGGATACTTGAAAGGTATTTTTCTAATCAGTGTTGGAAATTATAAATTTGTCTAATGAAAACTGTTTTTTGGTTTCCAATCTCAATTTGTACAATCTGTTTTCAAACTTTCGAGGTTTGTGCTTGATCACATAGTTGTGTTTAAATAGAGTTTTTTCTCTCTCTTTTTTTCTGCTTAATATGCTCTTCTGGTGATGTGTTTTATGTGATCTGATCTTATGTTCTATAATCTCGTCTCTGGTTAAATTGAACCATGTGATTCATGTGTGTTATTGACAAGATTGTTCTTGAATATCTTTGACAGCCATGTATGTTTATCTCTTGTGTAGGAGATTCTATGATTTTGATTTTCATCTGTTTGGCTGTTTGTTTCTTGTCTGATATAGCTTATGCTATTCTTATTATTATCAGACTTATTTCTTGAATCTTGTGATTCGGTATCTTTTGTGAAGCTGTAAAAGTTTTTGCTTGAATCAAATTAGTCTTTATGTTCTTCACATGTCTTCTGTTTCGGTCATGTTGCTGAATTCTTAAAATCATATATGTTTATGATAGTCTTCTAAGAATCTTGTGATTCGTCTTTTCTAAAAGTCGTGTGACTTATCTTATAAATTTTTCTAAAAGTCGTGTGACCTTTGTCTTATCGGATATGTTTCTGATAGTCTTATTGAATCAAAAACTTTTCTAAAAGTCGTGTGACTTTTGTCTTATAAATCTTTCTAAACAACACGTGAATTTATATGGTTGATATATGTCTTGAAAGAACTGCATGCTCCTATCTGTCTTCTTAATATGTTTGTCATGTTTGCTTTTGAATTGTAGGGGGTGTTGATTCTATATTAAAACGTCTTTATATTATCTAATATGTTTTTTATTCCTCATGCATGGGCCGATGACTTCATGGATTCTGTTTCTTGGCCTGTTTTGAGTTGGATTGAGAGTTTGTTCGTTGTTGCTATATGGGCTCAAGTCTTCTAAATAATGTGCATTCTCTAGGGCTTCTCTAAAGGTTTGTTTGACTTACAACATGGTTTCTTAATTGATAAATTATTTATGCTTGACATGTTTGGATTATCAAATTGAGGGGGTGTTAAAATTAATGCCTTTATTCAATTTATGTTTCAATTTGCTAATCCAAATCTATTTTTTTTTTTTGTATGTTGGGCCCGAGAGTATGATTGGATCTTTTCTATTTGTCTTGTTTCTGTTTGAGGGCTCCCATCTTCCTGGGCTTATCTTCTCATCTCTGCGCTGGCCTAGAAGCTCACTTCAGGCCCAATCTCCAGTTAAAGAAGCCGTTTCTTTGGCCTTCTTGATCAACTGCAAGTTAGGGTTCAAATCAAACTCCCCTCTCTCTGATGCTGCTGTCCTTACGATTTCCTCGGTGGTTCCCTCGCATTCTTTGGGTTGATTGATTTGCAGGTTGTCCTTCCATCTTTAGAAGATTTCGGTTCCTTGATTGCTGCATAGCCGTTTGCTCAGTCTTCTATTTATTATAGTTGCTTCCCTGTTCGAAAAACACAAGAAAGATACAATAAAAATGTAGTCTTTGAATTTTGCTTGTCTATTTTTGTTTGTAATCGATGCGTTCTTGTTTCTAGTTAATTTGTTTATGAATAAACTCCATTTTTGACAAAACCAAATATCCAATAATTAAGGTTTTAGGGTTATACCTTTCGCTACAAGGAGACAACAACCAAGTTAAACACCACGTGACCTAAACCGGGAAAAAACCGGGCTGTACACCTCTACTCTAAATTATTTTTACTATTCTCCACATACTATGTTGTTTTGTGACCTTAAGGTCATGGTTCAAGCCGTGAAAAACAACCTCTTGCACAAAGGCCGCATACGTCAGATCGTGAAGCAATTCCCTGGACCATGCGTAACAACAACAGCAACAGCAACAGCAACAGCAACAGCAACAGCAACAACAATGGTTTTTTTTTAAAAGTTACGACATGGGAAAATGTTTAAAACATAGTAAGTTATAATATCGGGTTTTTATTGTTATAAAATAATATTAAAAAGAACATTGAAACTTTTTGTAAAATTAGAAAAAAAAACTTAATAATAATCTGTAGTAGTAATAATAAAAAAAACAACAAAATGACAAATTAAACAAATAAAACAAATAAATTATAAGTTTTTGATTTGACATTAATCAGAGGAAATATATTAAATTAAAAAAGTGAAAGTATGTTAATAAAAAATTTTAAAGGAGGAATCTTTTTGATTTAGAAAAGTTTAAGAGAGTAGAAGAAGTAGAACATGCATCGCTCTTAATAACGAATTCAATCATTATATTTTGCTTCTTAAGGATATAAGATTACACACTAGAATACAGGAGGAGACGATGATCGACCCCATATCTTTCAATAGTTCTACATATTTTGCATGAATAATCTAAATGAAAAAGGAAAAAGAACATAAATAGTCAATCGAATCACACAAACATATATAGATATCATTCTTGCTGAATGCTGCTGTCTTCAAGATCTTAACATTGAGGAAGATCAGAAGGAGGAGGTAGTAACTTTTCGGATTCCCCGACTCCATCTTCGACGATAAATGCCATTGCAAAACCCCAAGCCAGATGAGCATCAATGTGACAATGCATAAACCAAACTCCTGTTACATAAACTCTTTGTTAGTTTCATGATTAAAATTCTCTAAAGCGAAAGTTTTTTGTTTCTAAAGTCACGTAACTTTCATTACCAATCTTGTGTATAAATGTTAAAACTTTTTAAAAGTAAGTGTGACAGATATGAATCTTGATTATTATTTATTGATTATATTTTTTTAAATTAACTTAAACTAAGAGATAATGTGAAGAAAAAAATCACTAAACAGTAAACAAGATTTATATATGTTTCATTTATCTCACTTAATTTTTAAAAAAGTTTATACAAGATTGAAACACTTAATGAAAGTTGAATGACTTTAGAGGGACGAAAAAAACTTTCAGTGACTTTAGCAAGACACAAGAAACTTGGTTATGTGAGTTTACCTGGATTATCCGCCACAAATCTGATAGCGGCCCATCCTCCAACTGGGACGTCGATTGTGTTCCTTTGTGGTGGATCAACAAGATTGAAGTTAGCAGTATCTCTGGAAGGATTGAAGTTACCAAAACCCTGACCAACAATGTAGAAATGGTATCCATGGAGATGAACAGGATGGTCTTCTGTTGAGAAGATGGATGTATCTTGCAACACAATCTGCACATTAGACCCAAACTTGAGCTTATAAAGTTTTGTCCCCTTAACGGGTTGCCACAGCCCGCGAGGGACATTGCCAGTGTAATCAAATTTCACAGGTGGAACAGACGGAAAGTCTGTTGTGTAGATATTAGGAATCTTTTGAGTGTAAGCTTGGAGTAAAGACGTTCGCCTTGGAAGTACGAATGATACATTATTCATGCTAGCACCAAATCGCGTGTTATTAGGCCCTTGACATCTAGGTCCAGGAGTGCAGTTAAAAAACCCCAATCCCACTGCGAAAAACAGGTTCTCGTCTATTTTAGTAGGGACTGTTACTTTATCAGGACTCTTAATTTGATTTGAGAATGCAGTGACTGTGTTTGTGTCATTGTAGGCTGGAAGTGGTGGTAAAATTGGCTGTGAAGTTGCAGATTTGTACTCTAAGATCGCTGTGGCGGTGGTGTTGTCGAATGGAGCGTTTCTAGCACTTGCATAAGCCCGTGCAGCCATGTAGTAGCGCCCAGGCTGCTGATCAGCTGTCAGGAGGACGTCTGTGGTCTGACCTGGCCCGAGCATGATGACACTGGATGTAAATTGTTTGGTGTAACTAGCATCAGTGGCAACCACAGTTAGTTTGTGGTTAGCCACACTGAAAAAGAGCTGTTGATTGAGTGCAGCATTAATGACCCTCAGAAGAACTGTGTCACCTTTGTTCACTGTGAGTTTTGTAGTACCTGCATAACTCAAAACACATTCAAAACTGATTGATTTACATCAAAACAAATGAGTATTTTCTGTGGATTTTTAGTTCTTTTATTAACCTTGGCTGGAGCACCGGAAAAGATCACCAGGTTGCCCATTTATGGTGATAGCGTCTGATATATTCGGAGCCGCACCACTAAAAAGTGCTTGCCGTTGAACACTGATCACCTTTCTGTCCCACCATTCACCTGTTTCATAGTCAATAACGAGAAAATCGGTCCATTAGATCATAAATACAAATCAGAAACCAAAACTTGGATCAGTGTAATTACTTAAGTTGTGTACCTAGAATAACAGGAAACTCGATTTTGGGCTTTGGAAAAGGGTACGAAGAACCCAACTTAGGACGAATAACAAGCGCACCATAGACTGTAGCTCGTAGCCATTGGCTATGAGCGTGCCACCACAATGTTCCTTCCTGGTCTGTTATGGTGAACCTGTATGTGTAGCTTGCTCCTGGACCGATAGGACACTGGGTCACATATTCAGGCCCATCAGCCCACGGGTTTGGCAGTTGGCGTATTCCATGCCTGGAAAAAGAACAAGAAAATGTTATATCGGTAACAATGGTGAGCATCACCGATAAACACTTCCGACGAAAATCCGTCGATGATAGCGCTCACCGACGAGTATCTGTAGGTGATACTCCGTCAGATATATGGTCGTGGGTAATTCCATATCCAACGGATGTACTGACTAGCTTTGAAAAAAGTGATTTAATAACTTTTCCGACGGAATTAAAAAATATTCTAAATTTAGTTTTAGTTTTTATTTTAATTTTAAAATTATTTTATTTCATAATAATCATTAGTTTTATTTTATTGACGGATTAATGAAGGCAAGTCAATCCATCAGTAATTACCGACGGATCCTGATTTTGATAGATTCCGTCGGTAATACTCGTGTTTTCTCGTAGTGTGCTAATCAATAACGCGTAGCATCAAACTTAAACTACCAATGGATTGTGACATTGTAAAGAGCTGCATTAGTGACTTTGACAACAAGACTGTCCCCATTTTGTACTTCTAGAGTCGGGCCCGGGAATTGCCCGTTAACCGCTACGATTCGATGGTTTCTACATAGCCTCCTTGCTGTTATCTCTTGAACCTGTAGACACCAAATTAGTAATACTCAAATTAGTTAGAATAGAGGAAATCATATAATAAACCAACTACAAAGATGATTTTGGTGCAACAATTGTTGTTAGGTTAGTGTGTAAACCACTTTGGAGGCTTATTTTTGTAGTGATGCATGGCATTCTGAGTTTAGAATCTGCAATGATTTGTGGTGAAATCATTTAATTATAACTTTGTGTTAGATTTTGGAAATACATTTGTTAATTAAAAAAAAAATACAAAACTTACATTCACGCTTGTTAGTTATAACTACGTCATCATCCGTCCATAATTATTGAGTCTTGGTTAAAGGTTTAGTATGGGTGGGGAATATTATAGTTGGTTCGGTTAGTTGACTCTAAATAATTGATAAATTATATCCGGCTTTCACTCTTGCGAAAACAATTACCCAGCGCTGGCTCGATCATATTTATACAATATAATACATTTTTTAAAATCTTTTTAACTAAAAATAAAATGTAAGGAAATTATGCATTATTCAAAATTAAAAATAAAGAAACTTGGTATTTTGTTTAAATCTAAGAAAAACTATTATTTTAAGTCGTTAGAATTAATTGAAATATATATTTTCAAAGGTATATATATTTTAATGACGAATACAGACCGATAAACCTGGTGGGCGTCACTAGCAAGCTAATTTCTAAGGTCTTGGCAACGCGGCTTAAGAAAGTTATATACTCGGTTGTTTCGGACACGCAATCAGCGTTTCTTTTGGATCGTTTGATTCTGGATGGGCCTTTGATGGTAAATGAGTTACTTTCATGGATTAAGCATACTAAGAGGAAAACTCTATTTTTAAAAATCGATTTTGAGAAAGCTTATGACAATGTCAATTGGGATTTTGTAATTAGCAGCATGCAGCAAATGGGTTTCTCAGAGTTGTGGTGTAAATGGGTGTATGGGATCCTTGCCTCTGCTTGGTCTTCGGTCCTAGTGAACGGCTCTCCGACGTTTGAATTTAAATGCCACAAAGGTATGCGCCAAGGCGACCCGCTATCTCCCATCTTATTTATTATAGTTATGGAAGCCTTCTCGTGTATGATTAAAAAGGCGTGTGAGTTTGGGGTGTTTAACGGGATTCAAACTCCGAATGGTGGGCCGTTGATTTCCCATTTTCTTTATGCGAATGATGCAATTATTATGGGGGAATGGTCTATTTTTAATGCAAAGAACGTGGCTCGGATGCTTAGATGTTTTCACTTATGCTCGGGGCTTAAGATTAACCTTCAAAAGTCAGATCTATTTGGGTGCGGGGTTGATTCCAGTGAGGTGGAGGCAATGGCAGCCAACTTGGGGTGTTCTCCGGGATGTTTTCCGTTCAATTATCTCGGGCTTATGGTCGGGGCAAATATGAATAGGATTAGCAATTGGGACTCGGTTATTGCTACTTTCGAGAAGCGCCTGTCGATGTGGAAAGCATCCTCTCTGTCGATCGGTGGGAGGGTGACTCTTATTCGCTCCGTCCTCGAATGCCTTCCCTTGTACCATCTGTCATTGTACAAAGCTCCGAGTAAAGTTATTGATCGTTTGGAAGGCTTGATGAAAAGGTTTTTATGGGGTGGGTCGGCGGTAAACGGTAAAATGCATTGGTGGCATGGGAGAGTGTGGCTTTGCCTAAACACTTGGGTGGGCTGGGAATAAATAGAATTGGCAGTATCAATCAAGCCTTACTATCTAAATGGGCATGGAGGTACAAGACGGAGAAAAGAAGTCTATGGAGGAGGGTTATTGACGCTTTTCACGGGAGAAGTCCGGGTTGGGGTGTTGTCCCCTTCAACAAGTATTATTCCGGGGTCTGGAGGAATATAGGGGCTATGTTATCGAAACTAAAATTAGCTGGGGTTAACTTTGTGGAGTTCATTAGAGGTACAAATGGAAATGGGGAAGACATTAATTTTTGGGTGGATGTTTGGAATGGGGATATGCCGCTTCGAGAGAAGTTCCCAAATTTGTTTAGTTTGGAGAAAAATAAGATTTGCAAAGTCAAAGATAGGATAAGATGGAGAGAAAATCTTGTCGAATGGTCGCGCGAGCCAGCTTTGATGGTTGAGATGGAGGAGTGGGAAGCTCTTTTCAGCCTCTTGAGCTCGGCCCGGGGTAATGGTGGCAGAGATGGTTGGACATGGAGGGGGGAGGAGTCAGGGATTTTTCTGTAGCCTCGGTTAAAAAATTGCTTCTTCCTAATTTGGACGTGAGCTAACATGTATGTGATGGAGTGGTGTAAATGGATCCCCCAGCAAGTGTAGTATTTTCATGTGGAGAGCTTTGATGAATCGTCTTCCGACCCTTGAGGCTCTTAGTTATCGACACATTCAGTTGGATTTGATCTTTTGTGTTACGTGTGGTGAGGGGGACGAGTCAGTTGATCACCTGTTTTCTACGTGTGGGGTGGCTTCGATAGTGTGGCAGGGGATAAGCAGGTGGTGTTCGGTGACGCAGATCTATGACTGCTGTGTTCGGGACATTGCGGAGGTGCATCAGTACAGTGGGTTGGAGAATAGAGCTAAGGAGGCCTTCCAAGGTATCGTGGTTATTTCGTGTTGGCGGTTATGGAAGGCTTGGAACGAGAAAAGATTTTCAAACAAGGAAGTAGAGATTCATGTGATTTTAGAAGACGTTAAAGCCTTGAGTCTTCTGTGGTATAGCAATAGATCTATTCTGGTTTGGTTAATTGCCACGCTTTATGCTTTAACTCAATTAACTCAAGGATTTAACTCAATTAAAAAAAGCCATAAAGCGTGGCAATTAACTCAAGGCTTTAACTCAATTAAAAAGGCAAAACGTGGCAATTAACCAAACAAGGAAGCATAAAGCGACTTCTAGGTCGGATTGGTTGGCTTAAAATTTTTTGTAATGTTGTAGCAGGTGGTTGTTCGGGCTGCCCTGTCCTTTTGGGCGGCCTGTGTATGTTGGTTTTTGTGATATAAAATTTACGTTAAAAAATATATATATATTAATGACCAAACGTTTTAAAACTTTATGCACGAACACCATCAGGAATTTAAAATCTAAATTACGATAATAATTGTAGGCTTTCATAACGTTTACTTCGCACACATATTTGGTTTCCACTACCCCTAATTAGGAATCAAATTTGTTATTTTATGTTTAATTGTAAAAAATGCATATTATATATACAGTTATATATAGATATATTATTTATGACGTATTGAACTATTGAATATGACACTTCAAACACACTGAAATTAAAAATGACGCATCGAACGCACTGAATTACTAAATATGACGTTTCGTACGCATTGAACTATTGAATGTGTTATGTGACTCATCGAATGTGAATTATCGAATGTTGATAGATATACTGTTAAGGATTTGTTTATTGTATGGTTGTTGTCCGCTTACTAAGTAAGTTTACTTAAGCGTACATTTTCTTGTTATATATGTTAGGTAACATGGTTATCCGGGAAGACTTGAAAGGAGAGCTCGAGGGAATGAAAGATTAAGAGTTTTCTTTAAACAAAATTAATGATGTTTTTGTACTTTATTTCAAATTAATGTAATGTTTTTATCATTAATGGACTGATGTATTGAATTCTGATTATTGTATAAGTGACACGTCAGCCATAGCCGGGTTGAGATGTTACACTTCGTCAAAGTCGACTCCGGGTTATTATGTTTATTTATCGGCCCATCTGCGTTTCTCTTGACTTTCAAAACCCACTTTAATCCAATCGCTTTAGCCCCTCGATGTAGCTTGGTTAATTGCCACGTTTTGCCTTTTTTTAATTGATTCGAGCTCGACTCGCATAGCCTTTATATAACCATTCCGGTTTCGCTTTTGCATCTTCAAAACGACTCGGTTCGTCTTCATTTAATAATAAAAGCTCCACCTCTTCAATACTTGAGCTTAGCACGTAACCATTGAACCGTACCGGTGTGATCGGAAAATCATGTGGATCTCCTTGTATTCTGATTCGGTTGTTGTTGGAATTCGTGTGGATCTCCTCATAATTGGATCATCATCATAAAGTAAGCCCAATTTCTGAAAATGGTCATGTAGTAGAATCATGAAGGAAGTCGAACACAGATCTTGATAGGAATCCGACCCGAATGACACAAAACCTATGTAGGTGGCGAAACTAAATAGAGTAAAGTACACGGATGGTCCTTTTGGTTTACTGAAATTTTGGATTTGGTCCCTAGCTTTTCAAAAGTACATGGATGGTCTCTATGGTTTGCACTTTCTAACGCATTTAGTCGCCAGCCAACAAATCTAAAAGTTTTAGAAAGTCAAAGTTAGAGACTAAATGCGTTACAAAGTGCAAACCATAGGGACCATACATGTACTTTTGCAAAAGTTTGGGGACTAAATGCGTTACAAAGTGCAATCCGAACTATCCATGTACTTTTAGAAAGCTAGGGACCGAATCCAAAATGTTAGTAAACCGGGACTATCCGTGTACTTTACTCAACTAAATAAATAAAAAAATCATTGAAATTGTGAAAACGTTAGAATTCGAAATCCGAACTCCACATGATCGAAGACATTAGGACCCAAGAGTTGGGGTTAACTGTTATTATGGAGGTTTATCGAAGCATCCAAAGACGTTTATGTGTTACTTATGCGTTATATAACTCTAAAAAACAAAAGTTATAATTTTTTAAGTTGAGCCTTCTACGTTGTTGGTTCAAATATGAGTCAACCAACTCTTGGATCAGCTCTTTATCGATGATGGACAAACACATAACTACATGCGGATATATGATATCATCAATCCACTGTGTAACAATGGAAATAGAAATATGAACTCAGAAAATAAAGAACTCGAGTATTAATTACTTGGTTCAGTCCAAAGGTACATGACCTACATCCATGGCCATATTACATGTCTCTCTTATTACTCATATACTACATAAGACATACATTTATAGAACTCGTATTAGGTTTGATTTCCATACCACCCTTTGCAAAGCATGCTAACAATGTTAGCCCCTTGAACCCCCACCTTTCTGTGCGGAGTTGAGCACCAATTATTTGGAGGGTTGTAATCGTAGATCTACATTGCGCTACCACGAATCGAGGACGGTGTCAACTTTGGCCTTTTTCTCCTGTTCCGCTTGTTTTTTTCTTTTGGAAAATTGGATTTTAATAATTCATACTTTGACTCAGTGACCGATAATATTCAATACTAAGAATTTGATCAATGACACTTTTAACTTGCACTTGATTTCGCTTGGACGTTTCTCTATTTCGTTTATAATCATCATTTCTCTATTTCGTTTATAATCATTGTTTATAATCATCATTCTATTTCGCTTGGATGCTTTGCTAAGACGAAATATTCCGATTCAAGATACTTGATGTGTATTTTGTGGGGACCATATGGATACAATGGAACATGTTCTGTTATCTTGTGCATTTGCACAAGATGTGTGGCTAGTCATCTCCATGTGGTGTAAGTCAATGCCTTTTTTTGCTGCGAAATTGAAAGACCTCCTGGATATGTGGAAGTATGTCAATGGCACTACCCGTCACAAAAAGGTGGTTCATGCAACAACTCAAGTTACTATTTGGTGTTTATGGAAATTGCGGAATTCGGTAAGGCTCATAAATGAGGCGGTGTCCTTGGCAAATACAGTGGAGGAGATTAAGGTGCAGGGATTTTTATAGGTTAGAAACAGGTCTAGAATGCTAGCTATGACTTGGGATCAATGGAAGAGTTTTAACAAAGTGGCTCTCAGATGATACTAGGAAGGAATTTTTCAACTCTCTATAGTATTTTGTGGTTTTGATTTTCCTGTATTAGCTTTGTTTGCTTTGTTTTTGGGTGTATTCTTTTGTTTTTGGTTAGCTTCTGGCTGACTCTAGTGGCAATATATTTGATGAATTTGTTGGCCGTTCAAAAAAAAATTAATATAAAAGGTAGTGTATAAAAATCAGCACCAACCCAGTTGATAATTAATCAATTATAGATATTGAAAGAAAAAAAGAAAAAAAAATAGAGGTGAAGTTAATGAAAAGTCGGCGGTAATGTAGCCGGCAAGTGACAGTTCGTGTGCACAGCCTCTGAGTTGAAGCATTTAACACAGCGTATAAGAGAGGTGAGAGAGATCTGACGATTCCAACTCACCGTTTTTATGGCTGTAATGATTGATTGGGTCCGCCCAACCAACTCTCTCTTCTACACATTTTAATGATATAACATATCTATACTATACTCTATAATAAATAAATATTTTTCATACTATGTGTTACATCCATATTCATTCTTATTATTTTATTATTCATATATATCTCTTATTAAATGCATCTTCATCTAATAACAATAATATATATTTAAAGAAATTATCAATTATACTAATAAAACAATTTTATTTTAAACTATCCCTTATAAAACTTTGAAATCTAATCATGAGTTCGAATCTTACAAGGTGAATTTTATAAAAATTAGAAACACCCTCTGCAGATTCGAATTCCTTGGGGGTTGTATGGGTATACTGATGTACGAGCCTCCCTTGATGGGACGTGCCATTTGAGCCCAATCCGTTCTAAAAAAAATTTATTTAACTTTTTATTTTCAATCAAATAAAAAATGAAAATCAAATTACATTAAATAGTACTTAATTTATTTTCGAAACCCAATTATACATTAGTTTTTACATATTTTGAGTTTTGTTTTTTTATCTTTAATATATAATACATTTTTACACATGTAAAATATACGCATAAAGATTTAAAAAATTTATTTATTGATATTTTTCAGTCCGTGTGTATACACGAGATCAAAACTAGTAAATTATATTAAGTAACCTAAAAAAAAAGTTACGGAAACCATATAAGGGTGAAGGGGGCACAACCCTCATCCAAAAACTACCCTAACAAAATATCTAATGAGGGTGTGCCACCTCATTTTTACCCAAATGCTACTCTAACACCCAAAATTGATTGAGGCACAACCCTAATACCCTCATTTTTTTATTTTATTTTTTTAAATTAAAACTAATAAATAAAACACATTTTATTTATTCAATAAAACAAAAATAACAAGAAATACAAAATATTACATAGAATAAAAATAAAATAACATAAAGTCAATCTAATCTTCGTCATCCAAATGAATCGTGCTATCAACATGTTTCACAAGATCAAATCGTAGCCTAAAATGTGTACTCGCATCGTTCAACTCCGGAAGGACATTATCGTCTATAACTGGATTGATCGGAGGATCCCTAATGTAGACCGGTGATATTACATTTCCGTCATCTTTTATGATCATATTGTGGAGTAACATGCACGCATAAACCATATTCCTAATCTTTTCCGGCTTACGAGAGCAAGCGGGTCGCCCAAGTATACCCCATTAACTTTTAAAACACCGAAAGCTCGCTCGGCGTCTTTTTTTGCCGACTCTTTCACCTTTTTAAACTTCTTTTCTTTTGGATCGGTTGGATAGGCGAACGATTTCACAAACGTAGACCACGTAGGGTATATACCATCGGTAATATAGTATCCACGTTTGTATTCTCGCCCGTTGACATGAAATCGTTCATTAGAGTTTCAAGGGCTTGTTCACGATCACGTGTCACATATCTTTTTTTAGAGGTTGTCCTGTCTTCTTTTTCGGCTTTGGCGACAATATTCGTAAAAAATTGGAGACTAGACCCGCTATCGTGAGGAAATAGCAACTTGTAGTCACCGGATGATTTAGGAGGAATCAACAATTCGCGATCCATTATAGTGTATATTGAGTAGAAAAAGAGATGAAAGAAAATTTTTTGGTATGAAAAATATTGTTTAGTTGTATGGTATTTATAATGGTAAAAAAAGTTTTTTTATATTAAATGCCCAACGACATTATAGCCGTTTTTTTTCACCTTTTCCATTCGTGTAGTTATACCCGCAAAACACAAGATTCTCACTCGGGTAAGGGGTCGGCGGCGGTGTACCCGCAGGGGTTCCCCTACCCGATACCCTTACCCGCTGATGCCCCCTTTACCCTAATAAACATGTGTAAATATTATTTTTGTTGAAAGGAGAATTTCATTAACACAAACATGAAAGACAAGAAAAATAAAATAAAATGAAACAACATACATGAACAAACAGAAAAGGAGCAGTACACATAGTAATTTAAAGACGACACTGAATCAGAGTAGCAGCTATACGTTAATTGTGCACCATTATCCCCAATCTAAATTGTTCATTTTATCCCTGTTTTTGATTGAAAAGAAGGGCAAAGTTATTTTGGTGTATATGGAAGTTAAGAAATGAGGTTGTTTTTTGAGGGAAAAAGACGTCAATCAATTGGCTATTCGAAGAAATCAAAAGCACGAGTTATTTATTAGCGAATAATTGAGCTAGTATTGGGCCTATCGAGTGGGCCTTGTGGTGCGATTTCAAAATTTAAACTTCCATGTTTGTTTGTTTTTCGGTTTGTATTTTGCCGGCTAGCTTCTGCTAGCTCGCCTTCTTTTCCTTCTTTGTAAAAATATTTCTGGCGCCTTTACAAAAAAGCGTAAAGATATCGGTTGGTTATCGAACAAATACTTGTTTCTAGCATTCCATATCAACATACCAGTAGTATTATAGATTGGACCACCCGTTTCTTTGTATTGGACAACCCACCATTTAAGTGAATCTGCAACATGTCCGTAATGGAGAATGCATATATCGAGGGCAACTTGCACCATGAAGAAATCTTTTGCCACACTATGGTAGCTACGTAACATGCCGTGAATACGTGGTCAGGGCCGGCTCAACCATTTTGGTGGCTTGAAGCGGATAATAAATTTGGGGCCTTTTAAAAAATTATATTTTGCTTTCGATCATGAATCGTGGTCCATAAATTATGAAAATAATCATTTTTTTAACTAAACAATAAGCTATTAAAGAGCAACGAATCAAATTATTCTTCTAAGACATCCTAAAAAGCCAAGATCAAATTCAGGTACATTATAAGCTTCGCTGCTTGCAAATATAGAGTCAAAATGGATATCATTCTCATTCATGTGACTACCTCTATAATTTAGTTGAGAAATTGTATAACCATTAACTAAACAATAAACCCTTATTAATTGTGGATGGATACCAACTAATTATATATTAAAAAAATTAATAAAACGAGGCCCTTAGAAAGTGGAGGCCCCAAGATAGGGCATAGGTTGTTATAACCTTAGAGTCGGCCTTGTACGTGGTCCACCAATAGAGAATGCGTAATCTTTTGCCAGACTATGGTATCTCTTCCACTTCCCCACAAAAAAATACAATTCAAAGAGGGGATATGTATGTTTCTTCGTTGCAACGTCGTTCTCGTTGGCATCATATCTTCCTTCGTCCTCCATCCGAATATGTTTACTTTAAGCGGAAGCCAGTTGTTCCAGTCAAATGGGAGGCCTGGAGCCAGCACCCTCTGTTTTGTGAACACGATCCTTATTGATTTGACATAAAATAGCCCATCCGAACTACCCATCCACACCCATTTAGAATAATTTTATTTTGTCCCGACTTGACATCACCTTCGTTGTAAGCAAATTGTGTCAATACATGCGTGCTCCCTTTGAGAACCACTGGTTTCTTCTATGCGCATTTTTCGATATCTAAAGGGCACATTTGATCATGGACTATTCTTTAAACATGACCCACACTCTCATCTTCAGGCATTCACCGATGCTCACTTTCAGGGATATTTGCCCCTTACTACCTTCTTAGATTCTGATTGGGTTGGTTGTCCAGATATCTGTCGATCCACAAGGGGATTCTCCATATACATGGGTTCCAGCCTCATCTCCTGGATCACACGAAAATAGAAGACAAAATCTCGGTCATCTATAGAATCAGAAACAAAGCCTGTTACTAAAAGAACTTGGTGTAAACACAACCTCTACTCCAACCCTCTAGTGTGACAACCTTGGTGCTACCTATCTCGCTACTACCAATCCAGTCTTTCATGGAAGAACAAAGCATGTTGAAGTTAACTTTCACTTTGTTCGTGAAAAAGTTGTATAAGGTAAACTTTGGGTACAATTCATTTCCATCAAAGATCAAATAGTAGACATCTTTACAAAGTCGTTGTCGACACATCGATTTACGTATTTACGTTCCAAGCTACGGTTCGTTTCCCGGGTTTAGCTTGCGAGGGAATATTAGACACAAATGTAATTATGTAATGTTAGAGATAGTTTGTGTATATATATTGTTATATATCTTGTAAAACCTAATTACAAATCAATATACAATCACATTTGGACGTTCATTACACATATTTAAGAGCTAATTTATTTCATCATAATCTAACTTAGCTAACATGGGAAAGAGATTGATGTTACATATGACGGTCCCATTTCGATCGGGAATATATTCTTACTGTCCAAATTCGTAGATACACGTCATTTAGTGGTACCATAGAAACATGTTACGACAAAATTGAAATATTTTAGATGAAGATGTGGAGGGAGTAAAATATGGTAGTCTTTCATAAAAAAAGAGTAAAATATAGTAATAAAGAAGACGTGATCCAAACGAAGTTAATTATGAAAGGAGTCAACATCCGGAATACATTAAAGAGACCCTCCAACCAAAACATGGACAATTAAAACCCTACCCATTAAGTGTGGGGAAGCAAAATATAGAAATTAGTTATAACTTTATATTTTTTAGGTATGCCAATTTTTAACTATTTATGAAGTTATCTTACAATTTTTAAATCTATATAACATTTTTTTTATAATCACGCATCACTACTAGTAAACTGGACAGTTACGAATGCCTTTTTAGGTATGCCTTTTCGATTGCAAATCGGCTGAACCTGAGCGGTCGCAAAATTTGTGACTGTTTGGCGACCAGATCTTGTGCGGTCGCTAATTTTATGACGCCGGTCGCAAATTGGTCGTTTAGCTCGCATTTGCCAAGTTTTCTAGTAGTGTGTAGAGCCTTTTTTTACAAAAAAAACCTGACCTCTTACATTATTTATATTTTTAGAGCCCATTTTCTTACAATAATTTTATTCATTTACGATGCAGATTAAATATTAAACCTGTTTACTTTAATTAAAAGGGACAATTACATATATCCTCCTAAAAATTTATCAGTTACATATATACCCATCTCAAAAATTTATTTACGTATATCCCCTTCATTATCTGCATATATACCCAACTTGATGATGAAATCGATCATAAGCGACGATGGATGTTGTAATTGATTGGAAGCGGGAATCTGAAGGTTAGAGTTGATATCGATGGAATAAGAATAGTCATATTTTTTTTAAGGTTAAAAGACTAATTTTATATAAGAGGAAGATATATGTAATTTAAATTTTAGAACGGGTATATATATAATTAAGATTGAAAATAGAGGGATAAAGTAATTCTACCTAATTAAAAACGATTGTTGAAAGGGATAAATGCTCCATTCTAGAGTAGTGTATAGTTGGTTATAAAACGCATGTTATATCATTTAGAATTATTCACTTTGATTTATATTAGTGTTTAGTGGGCAACAAATACAAAAATCATCTTACTAATTTAAAAGTAGTTAACCATTGGATTAACTTATGGAAATTCTAATGAGAACAAAAATAATCTCAAAACGTTCAATAAATATAAAGTTGTAAGGCATTAGCAAAGTTAAGTGATCATATTTTACTTCTTATTTATCAACAAGTTATATTGATGTAAAAGGTTTGTCTAACATGTGTTAAAGGAGTATTTTTTAACTTAAACATTACATAAAAATGTAACTAATATATATATATATATATATATATATATATATATAATGTATAGGATAAAACACTTTTCATATGAGAAAACTACGAAAACTCTGTAGAAAAATCAAAATTTTTATTTTGCTTCTCTTCTTTTTAATATATGTTATCAACCTCCCAGTAAAAATAAAAATAAAAAGTGTTAGCCTCATGTTACACATACGTAATACATTTTTATTAGCTCTGTTTGACATATGTGTCACCACATGTAACACATACATAACATTAAAAGGCTCTTTTAAAAAAAATGTGTAAAAAATAACCACACAATTTTTTTTTCTTGCGCTCTTTTAAAAATATATATATTACATACATAGCTAGTAAATTTTTTTCATTGATAGGGTGGTTTTTTGATAAAGTTTTCAAAGTTTGTAGTTTGTACAACTCAAATGAGTTTTCATTAATCATTATATCTTTTCCTTATATATAATATGGCAAGTATCATTTGAAAACTTATAAATATATTGAGAACTATGAAAACTTTTATCAAACACCCATTTTTATGTTTTATAAAGAAAATTCTAGAAATATAATTTTATCCGTCTCTCATGAAATTGAAACAAAATATAATGAACAAATTTCATTTATATATATATATATATATAATCTATACATATGTAAGTCATGTATAAGTTATACTAACTACACATGTACGGAAAAAATTTAAAAACATATTAAAAAATTACTTTGATGGTTTATATATATATATATATATATATATATATATATATATATATATATATATAGAGGATTATGTTCATGTAAAAAAGATTCTAATTATAAGAAGGGTGAGAAGGATTTAAAACCATTAGATCAAATTGTAGAAAAGATTTAATAGTTGAGATTAAATTGTAGGAGAAAAAGTTGTTGGAAGGGTATTTTAGTCTTGACCACTTTTGTTGACTTATTATCAAGTTCCCCCCTAATTTTTAAACGTTCATAACTTTTAGACATTATTTTTTCAAAAAAATTACACCATAAAAACGAGCGTTTTTTATCTTTAAAACGAGTATAATGTCGTTATAAACAAGTTCAATGTGTAATACAAGTTCATTGTGTAATACAAGTTCATTATGTAATACAAGTTCATTGTGTATTACATAATGACTATTATGTCATTCTTTTAAAAACAATAAAAGGACACATGTCAAGCTCATAATCCTTCTTACACTTCTTATTTTTAAAACTTTTTTTACTATAACCTAACCCTATATATATATATATACAACAATATACAAAAAAAATACAGAATTTAAAAAATTTTGAACAATTAATAGAAGTTATCTAGTTCTTAATTTATGAATTCTTAAAAGATTCTCCACTCTCCCTCCTCTCGCTACGTATCTCTCTCACAAACCTCATCAGATAATGCCCTTCCACACGGGCGGACTTCTCCAATGTTGCCTCTCCGACGAGTTAGTCAATATCATCTCATGGTCGCCTCACGGACGATGGTCTAAAGTTTATTGTTTTTATTATTTTTTTTTAGAATATTATCATCAAAAAGGGAAAAAAGTGTTTGACGAGGTCAAAGGATCGTATACTTCTCTAATGACCAGATCCCCAATTTTGGCTACCGAGAAACTATTTTATATAATAGAAAGGACATTTGTGTTAGCTGGGAAAAGCCTTTGAAAATTAAATAAAATAAAAACAAAAATACTCCATCCCCTGCATAATACAATCAGAACAATAATTCTAAGAGAACCCTTACAAAATCAATAATTCAAAGAAAAAAAGTTTTTGTTAACTTAAAAAAATATTATTCATATACATACTTTATACATATTTAGAAAAAAAGAATGAGATGTACCAGGATATCCATAAATTTGTTGTCGCCAATATTATTGAGAGAGATGGAGTAAAAAGAAGCCGTGAGGCTCAGGATAGACAGCGCCTTTGATTGATATCATATGCAAAAGTACGCATACAGAACATATACAGGCGCTATCCCTCCTGAGCTTAACAGATTCTTTTCTACTGTTTTTGTAAGTCTCGTCAACATCCGTCTACAACACTTGTTCTTTCAAACCTTCTTACATGTGTATGTAATTGATTCTTTATACATACATACATACATACATGTATATACACATATACATATGTGTGGGTATATACAGAGAACTTTTATGGTGGTGATAGAAAAGCAAGGGCTATGGTTGTATTTATAAGGGGTAGGGGGCCAATTGCCTGGCGATATGAATTTGATATGAGAATGAATTGAATGGTAGGTCTAGACCAAACAATTTATGGGTACCTTTGATGGAAAGCCGGACCCATATACGGTTTCTATTTTGTATATATATTTCAAAGTTTGTCTTATATACCGTCAATGTATATAAAAATGTGATGATGTAAGTAGATCTACGACCAAGGATAAACATCTTTAATATGATAAATTATATAAATAGTCAATGTATATACAGAGTATTAATTTATATATTTATATAGATAGTATAAGTACAAAGTTATTGGTAATATATTTAAGTATGTTAATTTATAAATATTATTCATATTTTTAAAACCCGCCATGGGAAGATCCTTAAAACAAATGCCAACTTAATTAACTCTTTTAATTTTTCTAAAATAACAATTTTAGCTTTAAATATGTGTATATATATATATATAGGGTTAGGTTATAGTAAAAAGAGTTTTAAAAATAAAAAGGGTAAGAATGATTCTAAGCTTGACATGTGTCATTTTATTGTTTAGGGAGGGCATAATGGTCAATGTGTAATATACCAGGTCAATGTGTAATACACCAGGTTAATGTGTAATACACCAAGTCAATGTGTAATACAAGGTCTGATATTACACAATGATCAGACCTGATATTACACAATGAACATATTACACAATGACCTGACATATTTGAGCGAATTACACAATAATGAGCAAATTACACAATGAGATAGAAAACGTAAAACACAATGATGAAAACATATAACACAATGATGAAAAATATTTGACACAATGAACTTGTATTACACAATGACCTGACTAATTATACAATGAACTTGTATTACACAATGACTTGACTAATTACACAATGAACTTGTATTACACAATGACCAGACGTGGTATAACACAATGAACTTGTATTACACAATGAACTTGTATTACATGATGAACTTGTATTACACAATGACCTTACTAACTGCACAATGAGCTGGAAAACGTAAAACATAATGATAAATACATATAACACAATAAACTTGTATTACACATTGAAATTGTATTACATAATGAACTTGTATTACACAACGACCTGACTAATTACACAATGACCAGACGTGGTATTACACAATGAACTTGTATTACACGATGACCTGACTAATTACACAATGAACTGAAAAATGTAAAACACAATGATAAATACATATAACACAATAAACTTGTATTACACATTGAACTTGTATTACATATTGAACTTGTATTACACAATGAACTTGTATTACACATTGAACTTGTATTACACAATGACCTGACTGATTATACAATGACCAGATATTACATAATGACCAGATGTGGTATTACACAATGAACTTGTATTACACGATGAACTTGTATTACACAATGACCTGACTAATTACACAATGAGCTGAAAAACGTAAAACACAATGATAAATACATATAACACAATGAACTTGTATTACACAATGACCTGACTAATTACATAATGAGCTGAAAAACGTAAAACACAATGATAAATATATATAACACAATGAACTTGTATTACACATTGAACTTGTATTACACAATGAACTTGTATTACACAATGAGCTGGAAAACGATTTTTTTTTCTTTTTTGTTTATAATGACACTATACTCGTTTTAAAGATAAAAAAACGCTCGTTTTTATGGTGTAATTTTTTTGAAAAAATAATGTCGTATGTAAAAGTTATGAACGTTTAAAAATGAGGCAGGGAACTTGATAAAAAGTCAACAAAAGTGACCAAGACTAAAATACCCTACCAACAACTTTTTCTCCTACAATTTAATCTCAACAATTAAATCATTTTTACAATTTGATCTAATGGTTCTAAATCATTCTCACCCTTCTTAGAATTAGAATCTTTTTACCAGAACCTAATAAGATCCTTAAAACAAATGCCAACTTAATTAACTCTTTTAATTTTTCTAAAATAACCATTTTAGCTTTAAATATAGGATTATTGGATTTTAATAATCCCACCTTTTACCAATTGGCCGATAATAATCCCAACTGAGAATATTCTTACCACTGGTCCCTACTTTCAAACTATTTTTTTACATTGGACCCCCCGTTAAAAAAACAACGCCGTTAGAGTTTATATGACGTGGACATCTGCAAACCGCCGGAAAGTCGAGCCAAGCTAGCAGTGGTCTCGTGGTGGCTTTTGAAATTGGCTCTGGTGGTGTTTAACTGGTCTCGTGGGTCCGGAAAGTCCAAACAGAGAAAACGGTGGTGTTTAACGAGACCAGTTAAACACCACCAAAGCCAATTTCAAAAGCCAACACGAGACCATTGCTAGCTTGGCTCGACTTTCCGGCGGTTTGCAGATGTCCATGTCATATAAACTCTAACGGCGTTAAGTTTTTTTAACGAGGAGTCCAATGTAAAAAAATAGTTTGAAAGTAGGGACCGGTGGTAAGAATATTCTCAGTTGGGATTATTATCGGCCAATTGGTAAAAGGTGGGATTATTAAAATACAATAATCCTTAAATATATATATATATATATATATATATATACACGCACCCCTCTCTCTCTTTAGACGTTCAATATATAACCTGTTGTTATACATCAGGTTCGGTTCATCAAGTGGGTTAATTGGGTTACATTTTTACCTACACCCGAACCCGAAGGCCCACCATGATCCGATCCCCATCAATAGCCTATCCCACGATCACCCGCCCTCATGTTTATTTCATTTGTTTTGTTTTACATGATCCCATGTTGGGGTAATTAGCTAGTTAATTTTCATTTCTTTTAATTTCATGCATGTTTTATTTACGTATAATTTTCATTTCTTTTAATTTCATGCATGTTTTATTTACGTATAAGTTTAGGTGTAGTAAAGATATGGAGATCATGGGTCAGTTATTTTATTTCCAAAAAAACTTGTAATGGTCATATTTAAACAATGAATTGAAGAGAGGGACATAGTTTTACATTGAATATTATGTGCAAGTTTTGTTAAACTTGAACCTTCCATTGCTAGTTCAAACTTAGTTTGTTTGAATGGTGTTATTTGGATTCTAAATCCGAGTTAAGTGGTGAATCTGTATCTTAATTCATTTTTAGATTGCCCAACGATTAGTTTCAGTGGTGAAATATCTCGACCTACCGTTGCCTATCCGATTTCTACCCGTTATTTTTTAATTCAAGTTTTTATCCGTTACCTACTTTGATTTCTTATCATAACCAATTTTAAGTAAAGAACTGATATGTTAATAATTACACATGTAAATAATGCATATTTCCTCTCATTTTGATTGTTTTTTGTTGCAAATCCTTTTGTTCGGACACTTATGTGTGTTTAATTTGAATATTGCAGCTCCCGGTGGGAACGTGGTAATTTTTGATGAAAAACTCAAGACTTAAAAAAATTCTCAAAAAAGGAAATTTTCTTACATGGCCATGCCAAATTCTGACATGGCCATGTGAGCCAATGTTGCTGAGAACACCGAAGGATGTGCTGATCAGTTAGTCCACATGGGCATGTCACTTTCGGACATGGCCATGTGCAGACGCAGATTTCACCTTTTATCCCCAATTCTCCCTTCAGGGGATTCCATTTTTTGACTAAGAACCCTAGTTATCTCAAGTGCTTTAGATGATTTTGAGCTGGTTATTGAAGATTGAAGGCTAGGATTGAAGATCCAACACATTCAAGGAAGATTTAACCTCCTACAAACAACCTCTTCTCATTTTCTTGGTTTGATTACTAGATCTATCCTGCTTTCATCCATTTTTTTGAGTTTGGTTGTGGTGTTTGTAAGCCCCATGGGCTAAACTCGTTTTATCACTTGGATTAGATGAAATTTAGCATGCTTTAACAACTTGTACACAACTATTGGTGTTGATTATGTCAATTTCATGATGATGCTTGATTACTCTTCAATGGATATGTGTATTTGCTCTAGTTTGATGATTTAGTTAACCTTGTGGGTATTGTAACCATATTATGTTGGAAAACCGTATGTGTTATAGCATTTATTCACATATTTGCATATATTGTATGTATTTTTGTGGCATTCAACTAGGAATGGTGTATGAAGGTTTATTATCTAGTAAGATTGAACAAATGTGCATCCTTATGCTTATGTTTGAAAAAACCGTGGTGTATGTTATGAATTTCTCATGTCATTGGTTATGAAATTCTTTGGTTTATTAGCGTGAACTTATTGGTTTTGTAATCGTGATATGATGTTCATAAGTTGAAGATTGGTCATAGCTTTGTCTACTTTACGCATTTTAAGGTGGTTACCATGTGTTTATCGTGCTAACTTTCCAAATATTTGTGGAATTTGATAACCCTGACGGGAGTCTTGTTCATCTTAAATCTTGACATAATTATATCATTGGTTCTTCATTGCATAACTTTAGGTGGCTATTGTGTGTTTATCGTTCTAGCTTTCCGAAGAGTTATATGATTAGATAGCCTTGACGGGAGTCTAGTCTACCTCCATGTACCATGTATAGAAAATGATCTCACCATGAGTTTGTGCTTGTTGTTATTGTGTTGCTAAGTCGATTCAAAGTCAAAGTGATATCTTCCCTTGATTGTTTATCTTCATCTTTGCCTTCATTCTTTAATTAGTTAAATTGTTAGTTATTTTAGTTTAAAAATTCAAAAATATCAAATCTTCTACTTTGATCGGCTAGACAGTGACAAAGGTTTATTATCAGGAGCTATCTTGTCCACAGATTGATACTCGGTTCTTGCCTAAAACTGTACTACTTACGATAGGTGCACTTGCCTATTGTGTGTGTAGTTAGTCCTAAGGTGACAATCGTTTCTTTATTTAAAACACCGTTGTGTGAAAAATCCTTATTAAATTCTATATACACTTTACACACATCAAGAACTACGAAAAATGAACAAACACATGTATTATTATTTTGAATATGATACATAGGACCGTATGTAACCGTATAAACATACGGAACCCTTGAATATGATTATTTTGAATATGATCAGCACTACGTACAGGTGCTTATTACGTCCCAAATGTCGGTTCCATGACTTTCTCAGCCAGGGTATGTCGTTAGCCATTAAGTGCGGAAAACGAGTTGAGTCGGGTTGGGTAAAGGATCAACTGGGTTTGGGTGAAAACGGGTTATGATAAAATTGGATTCGGGTAAAAAATGGTCGTTTTAAAGAAGGTATGAATTTGATTCGGGTAAAAACGAGTTCTAACCAAAATAGATTCACCATGAAATTGGCCGTTCTTTTGACCTCGTTGGTTAGCAAGGTATTTGGCGGGTTCCTATGAGTTTCCAGGTAACGGGTCCTCATGGTTACCAAAGAAAGAAATTGCTCGTTTTAGAAAAGAAAATGTATCAAATGGGTTCACCCCGCTATATTTTCTTTTATGGTAGCTTGTATCAATGGATTACAACAGTGGCTGTAGAGATGGTGTCGACAATGGAGGTGGTGATGGTGATGATGGATGTGATGGCAATAATATATCAAAATGTGTAGTTTTGCCTCTGGTTGGATCTTATCCATTAATCAAATCATTTTATCTCAAAAAGTACCATAGATCAGGTTTTAGAGTTTTTAAATCAAGGGTTCCCAACGGTTTTTACATTACTGCGATGCATCAGAACTGTACAACTAATTTCACTGTTGTAAAGTAGGTTGGTACACATATTAGAACGGTGCACCGAAAACATTTCACATGTTTATAATGCATCAAAATAAATTACAACCAAGCATCAAGTTGATGCATTGCATTTAATTGCAAGAATTCAAACCCCCTCTTTTATGAATCCTTACATGTTGGATTTTAGCTTTACCACTCAAAAAACAAAACAAAAGAATGATTTCTCATTGGTAACTCTAAAAACATTCAGAAAGGCAATTTGTGAATCCAAGTGAGAAAGTAGTATAAAACCTTTATCTCCATGGGCCATGGCAGATGAATTGGGTCAAAAAGATCGGCCTGATAAGTGATGAGTTCCTCATAAGAAAAAACTATTTTCTTTCATGGGCCCCTGCAGGTCTACAATAACGTGTACCGAAGCCCACTTTGAATCTAGCCCAAATATTCAATCTACTAAATTCAATTTGTCAGATTTTTTTTTTCCAGAACCAAAAAAAGAAGAAGAAAAAAATAGTCGAAGCTTTAAGCCTTTAACCATACGGGTGATTTCGTATAAAATTTTATTAACTTGAAAATTATTTTATTTTCTAAAATTATGTTCTAAGAGCATCATCATACATCATTTAAAAAAATGTGAAAATTATATATATATATACCTGTAAACATGGGTAAATTTTATACATACCTAACAAAACTAAAAATATCATATATACATTCTACCCATATCTATTATATGATTTTCATAACATATTTTTTTTTTGTTTTTTTCGTATGTATAAAAGAAGACGACCATCGCAATTCTCGAAACCCATTTAAAAGGTATCGTAGAATGTAGATTGCGAGTTCCATTGCTATTACGATCGTGTTTTTGGTAGTTATAAAAGAAAACGGATTCCTGCATATGTGATGTGTAAATGCTAAAAAAGAAAATTTGTAAGTTAAAAAAAGCGAGAAAGTTACAATAATATTTTGAGAAAACTATTGTTTATGGGTAAATATAAATTTTTAAAGTTAAAAATAGGTAAATATGAAATTTTAAAATTAAAGATATTTAAAGTTTTAGAAAAAAGGTAAAATAGTCATTTCTTAAATAATTTTTAATGAAATGGGTATACATGATATTTTTATATATTTGTAGGGGTATATGTACGTGTGATTTTTAGTTTTAACCGGGCATATATAATAATTTCTCAATTTATATGGATATATATAAAATTGTAAAAAAAAGTTCAAGAAAATAAGTTATTATACAGTTATTATATCTCTTTATGTAAGTGAAATATAAGTGAAAAGAAAAATTGGACTCAAATAATCATAATACGTGTTGTAACAAGTTACTCATTTATTTTGTATAGATTATGAACATATAAAACGCGAACCAAAAAGACCACTATTGCTAGGGGTGTTCAACATTTGGTTTTAAACCATTTAAACTGATAACCAAATAGAAACCGAAACCGAAACCGATTAAAAACAAACCAAATTACATATTAGGTTTTTTGTTTGGTTCAAACCGAATATGTAGATTGGTTTGGTTTAGTTTTCGAGATTTTGAATTCGGTTTGAACCGAAAAAATCGAATTGGGTTATACCATTATTTTAATTTATTATATAATTAACCCAATTCATTTATATCAATAACCAATACTCATATATTGATTATAAATCATGATTTGATGAATGTATGTTTTTGTTTAGACTTTTTTAAAATGTTTTATTTTTTAAACCGAACTTGTTATGACTACTCAAAAGAAGAAATTTGTTTTAGCTATCTCGGTTTGTTAGGTTCAAACCGAAAACCAAACCGAATTATAAAGTGTTTTAGGTTCGGATTAGGTTTCCACGAAGTAGGTTCGGTTCGGATTATGGTTCCAACAAAAAAATCAGCCCGAAAAACCCGAATCAAATTAATCGAAAAAACCGTAACCCGAACCGATAAAGACTCTTGACTATTACTATAATAAATTTGAAAAGAATTCTTATAAAAGAAAGAAAGAAAGATTTACTTTTACACTTTTCACTTTTGTATATTCAAGCAAAGAGACGGTGACATTCACGAATCATGTCACGTGGGAAATATCAACCACTTGTGAAGATATTTTTGTGTAGATATTTTGCCCAATACCTTTTTGTATCTTCTCATATCATTATTCCCTTTTCACAAATCTTCCCTACAAAGAAATAACAACAATTATACTATAAATAAAAATAATTAAATCAAAACAAGTGGCCAATCCATAATTATTTTTTTAGGGTTGCTTTTTCTCATTTTCTCGCGCGTTACGTAATAAATATAACTATCTGATACCAGATAATACATTAAAAAATTATTTGTGGTTACTTGACCCTGTACTCAATGCCCGGGGTACTCCCATTAAAACTATGAATTATACATTTGCAAGTAGTTAAGAAATGTATTAATACATGATTAGTAAAATATATTATTTAATCTATATATGCAAAAGTTGTAATATGTTTTGACCTTGAATTTCGGTCTTTTATCAGCATTGAGCTTTCGAATTTGATATCTTATCTTCCTAGAGAAGAGTCTGTTTTGACGTTTCTTTTTGTATTTGAGAACGCTCGCTTCCCTTTTAGTTTTCGCTTCTTCCAACACCGGCACTTCTCCCATCTAAAACATCCAAAACTATTATAAATCTTTAAAAAAACATGAAAGTTAAACACAAATATAAAGTAACTAACATATCTGTTGTCAGAAGTCGAATGAGTGACACCTTCGGCCCGACAAGGACCGCGGTCAGACCATGCATCCATAACCTCTTGGTAATTTAAGCTCAAGTTCAAACTCGTTTTCTTCTCATCTTCTTCTTCATCTTCATCTTCATCTTCGTATTCTTCCTCATCCCAAAGCCCACAAGTTTCTATTTTTATGTTTCCAATCAAATTTACCAAATTACCCTCTCGATGTTCGAACATGTCTTGATCACAAACCCCCGAAGCTTGATCTTCGTTGTTCATCGAGAATTCATCCCATTCTATCAAATGATCCCAACTGAATTCATCATATGTGCTTCTCATAACACCTTCTCCTTGATTCCCTCCCTCTTTAAAACCCAAATTGCCCTTGAAATCGGAAAGATTATCGTTGTTGGTTTGGAAGAACTCGGAGATTACAGAATCCGGGACAAGGTGTTCTTCTTTCTTTGGAGATTTTAACAACGAACTTCCTCCCATTTTTTGGGTGTTTGTTTGTAGGGATGTTCTTAAGATTATAATGTGCATGAGAGGTGTGGGTGAATATTATGGGGTTTAGGTTGCCTGACTAGTGGTTGATCTTTTTGGCTGGGTGGCATGGACCATGGTCTTATCTTCATCTGATTGATCAGGATATGATCCTACGTGGCAACTATGAATAACTAATATAAGATCAAAATGTTTCACATGTTAAAGTTAGCTTATGGCGTGCATTGAAAAAAAAAATGAAGAAATGACACTAGTAATTTACCAACTCTATTAACGGTAGGGCCCAGCCCGACCCAGACCCTCGTGAACCGAAAACTCTTTTATTGATGAAGTTAAGAACCACGAACCGACACATATAAGTCATGGGTAGGTTAAAGGGTGTGATGTGCCAGACTCGTTTTGTGTACTGGGTCTTTGTAGGATAAGTATAATAAGGTCATTTTTTTGCCCGTAAGTGTTACTAGTGATGATGGCATGCAAATATATATGTAATTGTATAATAGCATTCAAAATTTTCGAACGATAGCATTCGACCAGCCTTCGGTCCATAAACATAAAAAAATACCAATTCAAAGCTCTGAAAAAAGGGTCAGAACTGAACCGAACCGACCAGGACCCTTCAGAACTGAAAACCACTTTCTTTATAAAATTGGAAATCATGAACCGAACCTTATAAGCGTATGTAGTACGGGTCAGTAAAAGGAAAATTTAGCTTTTAAATATCCGCCGGTGATTGTTTGGAATCACCGACGGACGTCTAAACATTTGATATTTATTTTCTTTAATCAAATATAACATAAAACATGTAAAAAAACATAAAGTTTTTAAAGTTCATCGGTAATACATCACTCTAGATAAGATTTTTAACATTTGTAGGGTAAGACAAGTTGTGCTAGAATATCCGTTGGTGATTTATTTATAATATTTTTAGATAAGGTATGAAAGTTGTAGGGGAAATATTGGTTGAAAATTTATATTAACCTCTTACTTTTACATTCTTTATTCTCGATATTTGGTAATGTTTATTAGAATTAATAGTATGAGAACTAAAATATGTGACATATGTTACTGGGTCTTCATATGTGATATGTGAAAGTTGTAACTTCCAAGATTATTTACGTGTTTTAATCTTCTTTCAAAGCTCACTTTGACTTGATATTAAGTCCAACCAAATATTTGGTTGGTTTCTCTTTCACCCAAAATCAACAATTCGACAAAACTAAACAAGTCTTTCACCAATTAATATCTTACATGTACAAAGTTTTGGGCCATAACCATTTTTATTTGTTCTACTATTGTCTTGTATTTATGACCAATCGTTATCTTAATATGAGCATCATAATAATTTCCTTGACTATATACGTCCATAGCTATCACATTATATGTGGATTATAACAATATAACTACATGTCATCACATTCAATAGTGCAACACTATCTAGTTGAATTGGCCGTGGTTTTTATTATAAAAACTCGTTACTTTTCTTTCTTTTTTTTATTATAAAAACTCATTAAGGATATGTATCATGTATGCTAGGACTTACACTAGTGTTCGAAGACCCGTTGGGATACTGACTTCCCTCATAGAGGTAGACCTCCATCAAGGGTCCACATTGAGCCTGTTTCTTTTTGCAGTAATCCTTGACGAGTTGTCAAAGTCGATCCAAGTGGTTGTCCCGTGGTGCATGCTCTTTGCTGACGACATTGTACTAGTCGTAGAGAGTAAAAGTTTGAACGGAATGCTAGAGGAGTGGCGAACAACTTTAAAGAGTAAAGGTTTGAAGATCAGCCAATCTAATACTGAGTACATGTATTGTAACTTCAATGGTGTAAACGAAGCTGAGGACGTCCGATTACCATAGAAGGTCAAGTGGTCCCGCAGGTGACCGGGGTTTAAGTACTTAGGATCGTTTGTTCATTTTGAGGCCTAAACTATAAATACCAAATACATTACAAATCAGTTTCAATAAAAATTGGTGCAACATAAATTTGGTTCTTTAAAACTAAAGACTGTTTTTATTCAGTGGCATTTTACGCTCTTTATCATAATAGAATTCCATACTTGTGCGTTTCTTATGGAACCTAATAATTCTAACATTCTCATTTATACAAGTAAATTCCTAGAGAAAAAATAGTTTCTTGTATAAAATTGCAAATCCCTTAATTTCTTTAATAAAATTGGCATATAATTATATGAAACAAACTCTATCTATACTACAAGTGACTACAAAAATTGATATTTAGTTTTGGTTCTGATTTTTTATTTGTAAACATCCAAATATTGATATTTACTTTGGGTTTTTTATTAAATTCACAAGAGAACTTTTATAAACTAAAACAATAACTTTTGGTTGTCTTTTTATAATTATGTTATAAAAGTCTTCTAATTAAATCTTCATCATCTTAACTTTTTGAGCCACAAGTTAATATTTAAAATAGTTTTAGTTGACATTAAAAAAATATAGTCTTGAACAATATGTTTCTCCTTTTAAGATTCAGAAGGGAAAATAGTATTCATCACTAGTGATCTCGATGGTGACGAGGAAATCTCAAAAATTCAACATCTAGATCCTAAGAGAACAGTATATTATAGGTAGGTTTGAGATTTACGTTTAAAAATTAAAAATTACTTTAAAACGTGAACTATAAATTCAATAAAAATTGAGTCACTTTCTTTAATTTCTAATTCTAGAGTTGTAAATTACGTGTTGATAACATGTTACGAAGAAATATATATTTAGAGAGTGTTGATTTTAGTGCCATCAAGCTATTTAGTTTTCTTTGAAGTATACGGAATAAATTATAACCAACAAACCACCCAAGCCAATGACTTAGAAACGTCATACAAACTCAGCCACAAAGTGGTGTCACTGAATTGTTTAAAAAAGGCTCAAGTTATACTTAAACCCACATAAAAATTAAAAGGTTCAAGCATATTTTTAAACTCAAGATAAAATAGGGATTGTATTATGGTTTTTTATATAAGATTATTGAGTTTATATTATAGGGGCCCACTTTTTTTTACACGCCCCGAACCTAAAACATTTTAAAAATTCTTAGGACCGGCCCTGATATTATATCCTGTCACAACAAAACTTTACTCCTCATCATTAACGATTTGATTTTTTTTTAGAGAATTACAACCGTAAACTTTAACTTCACTTTTTATGACTTTAGCGAACTAATTGGATAATGGTTGGAGTCTGTGGCGGTTAAGGCTTGCCGACAGGGTCGTCCGAACCCTATGAATTTTTTTAGTATATATATATATATGATTTAATTCTGAATAACCACTAAATATTTTGACACCGAACTCAATGAAATTTTAAAACCGACCCCATGAAATTGACATCGACCCTAAAGAAAATTAATTTAAGATTTTGAAATTTTAGAAATATAAAATTATTATAAACTAAAAAAATAATTAAACTTGATAAACAATTTAATCCATTACCCATTTTAAAAAGTAAACCCCTAATCTAATAGTTAATGAAACTATGTCCATAAGTTAACCCTTTCAATTTTGGTCAGCAATTACAATATACTACTAACGAGATAACGAATTGGGACGAAGGTCAAAGGCTGAAGGGTCGTAATTACCGGGACAATCCTTCGAGCGGGTATGTGAAAAATATACACTTTTCTTCCTTGGACAGTTTATGAATCATTCTTTTTTCATGGGTGGCTTACAAATTTACAAAGATTGTATATTCCCTTTGCCTGTAGTGTATTGTTTTTGCATTTAACTTTGTTAATTTGGGTAGAATTATAGAAATTTACTACTATTTATTGGCACCTAGCTAATTTGGTTTAGTGTGATTATGATGTTTTAGTCAAGCGATTTAAAGATTATATCTCTAAATTAAACTTGATTAGTTGATTACTTGTTTGATCAATTTAGGTACTATTTGATTGACTAAACATGTTCAGAAAAGGTAAAGTAAAAATGAGGTGAAGGTGATAAACATGCTGTGATGACACAAGGGGCACATTGATATCTCTTTGTACTAGTATCATCCCTAATGATCAATACACATCATAAAACAACGGGTATCTTCGATTACTAAATCAAGCAGAATTTCTAGCAATGAAATGTAAAAAACTGTTGATCAAACTAAAATAAACAGAAAACTTATCATTTCAAAATTTGCATAATATACTTATTATATGTATTAAAAGGCCAACGTAACATAACGACGTTGTGGTAACTGTTTGAGTTCCTTAAGCTAGGAAATGTATTGATCTTCTATCTTGAACTCTTTTTAAGACTTAATAGCATTGGTTAGCAAGGTATTGTGTAATGGTGGGTCCCGTGATAGCAAAATAACAAGAATATTTATTATTGTTACGTCACGGGCACATTTTATTATGCGATTATTTCGACAATGATCAATATACACTTGATTATTAACATAACATACAACTAACCAAGGCTGTGAATAGTACTCTACTTTTATTAGTCGATTAGGCGGTTGTCATGTGGCAACATATGAAAGGCTTTTTTATTTTTTATTTTATTTCCATCGACAATGTTACTGCATTACACAATTTGGTTTGGAATATTAAAAAGTAAACTTCGTGGTCTAGTGGTATACTCCCTTTCGTCTTCTATTCCTCCACCCAGTTTCAAATCCTGGGTTGGGCTTTTTTTTCCAACTTTTTTTTGTTTTAAAATTATAGGTTTAAAGATTAACATTATAAAGGGCTAGCCAAATGGTCCAAGCAAGCTCCTAACATATCCGGTTCGAACCCTAGTGTTGTTTTTATTTTTTCTTTTTTGTGGTTGTTTAATTGTTTTTTTACACTTTTTTTAGGATAAAAACGTGCCCAGAGCGAAGCGGGGCTCAGTGGTAAGTCAGCGCCTCTACTCTCCCATCTCCTCCGGTTCGATCCTAGGGGAGGGGAGATTTTATTCCAAATTTTTAATCCAGTTTTTGTTAATTCAATTTTTTTGTTTTAATTTATTTATGAATACAGTTTTTTAGCTTCGTTTTCCCCAACTTTGTTTTTATTTTTACGTTACAGGTTTTAACACTCCTGTTTTATTAATGTTTTAAAATATACAACCACCAAATACGACTATAAGTAACGAAAAAATACTAGGCCCGTCGCGTAGCGCATCACTACCGCGATTTACTGCAACGCCGCAGAGCGCGTGTTTCCTCTAGTTCTCTACAATATCATTATCAATTATCAGTGTCTGAAAAAAAAATATATAGACAAATTATTAATTCCAATTTAATATTTCAAATCAAATAGTTTCATAAGTATAGACAAAGGGGGAAAATATTTCAAAGATGAAATTTATAAATGACGTAAATAGAAAAATGTTATTAATATTCAATTTATGGTTCAAGATCGAGATAATATTATAATGGAATTTAATCTTTATTGACTTTAACTGTAACTATAACCCATTTGAACCAACTTTTTATACGATAACTGTGATAACCACTATTAAACAATCACATAATTTACAAAAAAAATTTCTTATAATTGTTAAAAGAGTATTTAAGTATCGTAAACACGTATACGAAAATGATGAGTCTTACATATATGTATCAAATAATGTTACATATTCGTGACACATAGTTTTTACATATATGTAATACTAATAAAATGATAATTATTATATATACTATGTTTGAAAGTGATTTTCATAGTTATCAAATAAATATTGATTTTCATTTGAACTTCACCTCCCCTATAACCATTTAATCTTAATAATTATAATTTTAGCGAGCCACACAAGAAATTATAAACTCCGGTAATTTTTATAACATTTTTCACAAATATAAAACAAGTATAGTTATATTTGTAAAAATGAGGCACCACGTATAAAGTCAAAGGTACTCTAGATTTTATTTTTTATATACCTCTTTCCAACTTAGACTTTTATATGATTAAATCAAATAAAAAATAAGAAGCAAAATGTGTTTTTAGGTCAATTAAATCCCATTTTACACGAAAGTTACACATTTCATTTTCGAATGATGATATGATATTGACCATTACCCTTGGAGATCTAGAGTCGGTTACTTTTATATATAAACAACACATCAGGAATTATGTACGTGTTTTAAATTCATGATGATTATGTACATTATTATAAAAGGGGAAGGCTATTTGGACATCCCTTGATTTTATTTGAACATCCTGGTGTTCTATACATATAGAGCTATACGGGCCGTATAGAGCTATACGGGCCGTATAGCCTCCATTAATTACCGGCCAATCATTAGTAATTTAATGCTAATGAAACCCTATACGGGCCGTATAGCCTTCATTAATTACCAGACAATCATTGGTAATTTAATGCTGATGAAACCCTATACGGGCCGTATAAGGGTTGTCCAGCTACTTTTTGGGGTTGTCCAAATAACATCATCTTATAAAAAATGAGTCCTGAATTGATTTCATTAATATATTTTAGAAAACTTTGTCAAAAAATTTAAAATTACAAAATGTCCTACATATAATATAATGTTTTTATAACATATAAAGTTATAAATGATAAAAATGTACATGCATCTAATTATAAACAAAATTTCATATATTTTAATTGATTCAATTTATTTTTTGTAACTCTTAACTACGAATGTTTTTACCACCATACGACATTTGACAACTGTTTCAAACAAAACTATTAGAAAAAATTACTGAAAACGTCATTTACTAATATTTATGTTTATATATACTTGCAAGGTTAATCCTTTATCCTTAAAAAATTTACATAAATCTTTTTCCTATCATGAACATGAGTGTTTTGTACCACATTCAACCTATAAAGGAATAAAAGTACAACTAATTCCTATGAAACAACAAAATTAGAATGGAAAAACAAACTAATTGTATAATTTTGGACCTTGGGTCAAGGAATTAACAAAAAAGATTTAGAGGAAAAAACTGCGGCTTGAAATCGATGTAATTTGAAAATGGATCCTTAGTTTCAAACCAACTAAATTCTTTTTTGGTACCATATTTTTGGTTCGATCATAGTCCGCTGCCACAACCCACCTTCTCCTCTAACGCCATCGGCTCATGTAATGGCCAACATTAGGATCGAGAGGGTCCGATTTCACGTGAAATGGTTGAACCATTTCTTCTCATCGAGAGTGAAGGGTTTCCCGGCGGTGGATTTTGATGGTGGCGAAAGAAAAAAGAGAGGTAGCTTTTATGCTTTTATATTAAACTTTTATTTTCCTAAATATAATAAGAAATGAAAAATAAGTCATTTCACACCTCAATTAAGTTAATAGAAAATTTAGCATAAGTTAGACCAATGGAAGAAAAATGTGACAAATCGTTAAATATAAAAAAATGTTTAGTGTGATTTTTGAAGATAACTGATGAAACATGTAAGTGCATACAAGTGTAAACAACGTTTTCTGTAATTTTGTCTTATGATACATGAGTGTTAACTAAAGTTGTTTACTATTTTGTTGTTTTCTAAAAGTGTTTTAATATTTGCGGGAAATTTTTAAATATTATATATGTGTGTGTATATATATGCATAGATATACATGAGAGGAGGGTTTCGGAAAAAAGCTACATAGCTATGCGAAATCTAAAGAAAATCAACCAAATCAATAACATAATTTATATATTATTTGATCCATAGCCTATATGTATACAAATATTTCTATGTTTATAAATGTGTTTGATTTTAACTCGCTAAACTTGTAGATTTGTGATTGTGTATGTAACTTGGTTTGAAATTAGCTTTGTAGTAACTTAGTGTGTGTATGATTATCTTAGTTACACTGAAATTAGCATTGTTTTGACATTGATAGACTTGTGTAGTAACTTGGTTTTGATGCTGATAAGACTTGTGCACTAACTTTGTTTTAGTTCCCTAGACTTATATAGACTTGTGTTGGTAATATTAAAAACTTGGCGAATAGGTAAGCTTGATAGAGGGACAAAATTTTAAGCATCTGAAGCTTAACATCAACTTTATTCGACCACAAAATCCGAGATTACGTCATATATGATTAGAATGTGATGATCGAAAATGTATGTATTAACTTAAATATAGTTTAATACATTTATAATTTTTTACAGATTTATATTTTTTTCATGGAAGGTGAATGCTGCCCACGCAAATCAAAATGAGAAGCATAAGGAAACGACTTCCTGACACACTGGTGGGTGGGTCGATATCATTTTTGAAATATCCAAGGAACATGGTAATTAACTTTGACTCAACTTTGTTATTGTTTAATAACTAAATTAGAACTTAATTAACATATCGTTGTAGCGAGCAAAGACAGGTTCGGACCCAAAGTAAGTCGATGTTTATATAAAGACGCACTCAAATTGAATTCGTTGACGGGTGAACGGACGTGGCCTTATAAGAATGCGTCTGAAGTATATGTAAGTTTTTTAATAAAAATATTTTTATATAACTACATATTTTTTAATAAACTAACACTTCTATTTTATTAGGCTAAACCGAATGAAAACTATGAAAAACTACTTGAATAAAAGTACAAGTCATCAAGTTCCGACACGACAAAGGTTGACTACATGAAACTGGGGCAGGACCACCACCAATCCATATTATGTCGTAAGTGGTGACCCTGAGATCTCCTACATCGTCCCTACACCGAATCTACATGTATGTAATAGTTTTTTTATTCAAAGAGCGTCGGTGTGGTAATCCATCGAAAATGAAATTACCCACAACCATATTTGCGACAGAGTATCATATCACTGACAGATACTCGTCGGTAACCGCTAGCACCGATGAATTTCCGACGGAAGTTTCCGTTGGTAATGCTCAATAGTTTAGTAGTGTGTTTGGCTACACACTAATAATTCCTAACATTTTATTATAAATGAACTAAACTTCTCAAGAAATAATTACTTTAAAAAACCCTTCTTGTATGTATTGCTATGGGTAGAAGTGAAAAATAAGGTGCATATTCGCATAGAGTAACATGTATTCCTTAAAAAATCTTTCTACATGCAGAATAGTTTACAGAATTAATTATACTTTACACATTTAAATGTGGATCATATGAAAAAAAAGTCAAAAACACACACATTAAGAAGCAAGTAACCGAGGAAGAAGAAATAAAGCACCAAAAGCAATATGATAATAAAGAAAAGCAGTTGGTAAAACCCCCAAACTGAAATTCATATAAAATTACTAGCTAAAAACTGAGATCTAACACAAGTACAAAGTGGGGAAACAGGATATTAATTTATGTCCAAAGAGACTCTCTTTTTAGAGGATCCTGGATTGCATTATTGTTAGACGAAGTGTAGCTCAAGAACTGCGGCATCGGGTCACCGAAATTGCCAGTGTTACCACCAGATAACACCAACGATTTCGTGTCACAATCCATCATTGATGGATGAATTGCAGGCAGCTCAGGCTCCGGCTGCATCTGAATGCACAAGATCTCAGCTTGAGCCACTGCAAGCTGCATTTGTAGCTGAGAGACTTGGTTTTGTAAGTAGGAAATTGCACCAACACATCCGTAGACCGGATCTCGCATTCGTGCATTTGCTTCATACACTAGGCTGCTAACTGCATCTCCTCTTTGGTGAACTGGGAGCTCCTATATATGTCACAAACATTAATTTAATCAAAAGTTATTACAGATTAAGAATATTGTTATTTGTAACATTTATAGAACTATACATAGTTTGGTTCTTGAAGCTCTAGTTATTATTTTAAAGAACTATACATAGTACTTTGGTGTCTGAGGATGCATAGTAATGCTATGACCTCAAGATCTATAGATATATTTTTTAAAATACTTAGTTCTGATCATAGTCACAAGAAACGCTGGACATGCCATGAACCGCGATCCAGATCGCACGTACCGGAATCAGGTACGGAGTCGTACCGATCGCCTGTGGTACGCGATCCGGATCCGAAAAATCAAGCGATCCCGATTGAACAGGATTTCGAACCTTTTTCAATAGATTCACGATCCGGAACCTTTTGGTACGCGTACCGGAATTCCAACAGCCATTCAAACTCTTTTTTAAACAAAATTAATTTTCTGGGGTATCTGAACAGATGAACGGCTATTTTTTGTAATCACTAGGTTTATACTCTACAAACGCAAAAAGACATAGGCTAGATTAGTTTTATGAATTTTCTGTTTAACATTATGAAATGTGTCATTTTTATTTGAAATTTTATGAAAAAATCTTTTTTAAAATGTTTTGTATATGATACAATGTACCGGACTATATGATACACCGTACCACGTACCGGATTGGCGTACCGAATGAACCTACCCCCCTCGTAACGAATTTTAGAAATGCACGTACCGCGTACCAGTTTTCGTTCTGCGTTCCATGTGACTATGGTTCTGATATCTAAAAATGACTAGCGTCACAGCTTGTTGGCCGTTTGCCTTTTTTTTCAGTTGAACAAAAAATGTTTCTTGAAAGTATAAGACAAGGTACTTACATGATTTTTTACTTGTCTTTTCAAAAACAAAATCATGAAACCATGACATAATATGGGTTTCTATGTGCTAGCTATCCATCTTATTTTCCTATTAGAGTACATATTTAATCTAATAAAAATTCAATCTTTAGTTTTGTAGACCTAAAAAAAATCTTGAACCCTAATTCAAAAGATTTTGATTCTTGAATCAGTGCTGAACCTGAACATTTTAATCGGAGCGTTATCATAGGTTTCTCTTGTATACCGACTACAACTAAAGGGGTCTAGTTCATTGTTTTCTTAAAAAAATCAACTTTTATGTGTAAAAACTGGAAAAGTTCTAGTGATTGGAGGTTCAATACCCTCCCATGGTTCCGCCCCTACTTGATCACACAAGGATATATAGATGGATATAGAGAGAGAAAAAGACCTGCAACATCTTGCTGACATTACTAGCACCAAAGACCTTATGAACAATGGCAAACTTATGAGGATCATCAGGAGGGAAATAAGGAGCAAAGATGCAGTCTTTGGCGCACCGACGCCTTAACAATTTGCAGGAGGCACATGGTGAGCTTCCTGATCCCATCTGTTTTTTTGGCAAATTAACCTCTGGTAATTAAATCAATAAACTTTGAAACTCAAGCTGCAAGATGAAGATGAAAAAGAAAGAATAGAATAAAGTATAAAAGGTGTAGTTTGGAGAGAATGAGCTTTGGCACTACCCTATTTATAATACCCTTGTAGAATGAATCAAAACATTTATTTATTTATAATATAATACTCCATTTCTCCTTAAACTAATTAAGAATTTATGTATACACTTAGTTTAACAGATTAGCATATATTTAATATTATATATTTTAAACACCGCCCATATATATATATATATATATATATATATATATATATATATATATATATATATATATATATATATATATATTATTAATGATACATGTATACACACATGTACGTGTAACAATCAACACATGCGCACCGTATGTAGTATGTATAATGTTATTCTATTCTAAGTCCAGCCGCGTAAACTTTACCAAGTACCTTTAAATCTATACTATATAATAAAGAAAAACTATGAGGGACACGTGTCAATCTTTGGTTACTTCTCACCTGTATTTTCCAGTCTCTCTCTCTTATTAAAGGTTAATTTTTCTGTTTCTCTCTCCTATTAAATAATAATATCAAATAATAATCTTTATATTAATAAATAAAATTCTATTAACACGTGTCGCTTTCTGGTTCATTTGTATATTTTTTTCTCACCTCTCTCTCATATTGAATAATGATATTATAAGAATTTATTTTTAGATTTTTAATAAAAATCTAATGCGGATACTTATTATTTAATTATAAATAGTTCAACCGATGTAATATGTTTGTTTATGCAACCCGTGTATTACACGGGTTTTTAAAAATATAAAATTTTTATTACTAAGTATATAACATTTTATTTATTCAGCCCGTGTAATACACGGGATTTTAACCAAGTACTATAATATATTAAAAGTAAATACAAATTATCAAGTACTTGTTAATTGGATATATTTTATAAGTAGGTAGTTATATATAGAGAGAGAGGGGGGGGTGTTGAAAAGGGAACAACAAAAAAACAGGGAATATAGAGGAAACATATGAGAACCGGTTAAAACGAACTTTGGTTGAACTAATTCCAACATCATTGGAACGAGTTTCATCACCGTTATATGAATGAGTTCATGCAGTTTATTTGAGTCGGTTCCCCTCGTTTTCCCATTTTTTTAGAGGGAAGTTCTAAAGGAAGTTTCCCCATTTTTTTAGAGGGAAGTTCTAAAGGAAACAACTAAAAACGGGGGAACATGGAGGAAACAGAAGGGAACCGGCTCAAACGAACTCCGATTGAAATCATTCAACGACGTTGGAACCGGTTCGACGAGCTGGTTCCAAGGCCGCTAGAATGAGTTCATTTGAGAGCGGTGAAGAAGGGTTTAGCATTTATGGTTTAACTTTAAGGTTTAGCTTATAGCTTATTTTAGGGTTTATAGTTTAGATTTTATGGTTTAGCTTTAGGGCTTAGCTTTACGGTTTAGGGCATGACGAGTCGGTTCCAACGCCGCAAAACGAGTTTCATCAGAGTTCGTTAAATGAGGGGTATTTAGGTCTTTTATATATTCTTTATTTTATTATTTTTTAAATCCTTAATTAAGATCGTCGCCCTCCACCCCACCCTAAACCGTATTAACCCTAATTCGTCATTACGATCGTCCCTAATTCCTCAATTACAAACGATTGCCTTCTTGAGATCTTATCAAACCTGTAACTATTCACTTGCATACATAGTTTAATTAATTTAGCATTATTGTGGTTCACATAATGCATTTACTTTAACAAGTTTATTTACAGTTCAATGGCCTTGTGATTTCATTTCTTGGCTTTTATTGTTAATTTAGGTTCAAATTTGTGTGATCGATCTGTAATCAGTTTTGATATGTCTTAAATTTATCGTTAATTTAGGTTAGTACGATCGTTCCTAATTCCTATTATGTTAATTTGATATGTGTGGTTATTTCAAGAGCGATTGAAGTTGTAGAAGATTAATTAAGAATCGTAATTCAGCCACATGGACGATCGTAATGATGAATTAGGGTTAATACGGTAGGGGGGGCGATCATAATTAATGGTTTATGAAAAATAAAGTAAAGAATATATAAAAGATCAAAATATCCTACATTTAACGTTAAAATATGATGAAGTTAACTGAATGGATAAAAAATGATAAATTTTTATAAACCACAATGATACATTAGAGAAAAACAAATTTTTTATATGTAACTGATCAAAATGATTGAATGATAAGTATAAAAAAAGCAATTTACTCAAAATATTATTAAATTTTAAAAAGATAAAAGTCAACACAAAATCAAGTGTGAAAACCAAATGCAACTCATTTTAGTATTTTATTAAATCTATTTTTAATATTTTATCAAATCCAAGATAATTTAATGGTTAAACAATACTAAGACTGAAAACCAGCTAAGAACAGTGGGAGGAAAGGGGATTTGCTTACGTTTGAAAAAGTTTGATAATTGTCTCTTTTATACGTGGAATTTACATTTATGCCCATACATTACAAGCATGTGAAATATGATCTCTTGTTGTCTACGAAAATATAACATTGACTTGTTTGAATATATAATGTTTCTAACTATTATATTAACTTCTTGAATTAAATAACAATTGTTGTACTTTTAAATATACTAACAAGGAAGAAACTACTATGTCCAAAAACACAAATTTTAGATGTGTATTTTCTTTTATTTTTCCAAAAAATCAACTTTTTTGTTAGTGAAATTTTATATCCAAGTTTACTATATATATGTCTACTAAGCAAATGTTAATTTTTAAGCATCACAAGGGTAGTATGGTAAATCAAGATTCCGATGGCATTGACCACCCCCTAGGGGCGTAATAGGTTGGCCATGTCCATGCATTTTTCTTTACGTTTTTTCCTATTTTTTATGGTTATGTTTTTAAGTCTCCACGTCCTGTTTTGACCTTTGACTGTTACCAAACTTTCACTTGCACTTTTGAATTTTAGTTTTATTTTTACCTTTTTAGATAACTAGATAACCCATATCGCCCCCCCCCCCCCCCAAACTTTGTAATATTTCCTATGCTAAAAGATTGTAAAAAAGGTCTTCTGTAAGTCTAGTACATGTTTAATGTACATATATTCATTTTCGTTTTTGTTTATATCTAACATCACTAAAGAACCGTCCATTTGTTACCCTAAAAACTGACTGAGTTACACTACAAGAAAAGGACCCTGTGCCGACGGAGCCTATACCAACGACACTTGTCGTCGGGATAGGTCACCCTATACCGACGACATGTCGTCGGGATAGGCCAAACCCAAAATTTAATAGGGGAGACCCTATACCGACGACATGTCGTCGGCACAGGGTTGAGGCAGATGGAGGGAAAACATGGCGCCCAATGAAAAATTGGGGAAAACCTGTGCCGACGACATGTCGTCGGTATAGGTTAATTTCCATTTTCTTTTTGTTTTTCTTTTATTTGATAAATATTCGTCGGTCAAAATTTTTTTTTTTAAATTAAAAACAATTATGGGAAAACTCTATACCGACGACATATCGTCGGTATAGAGTTTTTAACTTTATTAACTGGTCAAACCTGTACCGACGACATGTCGTCGGGACAAAACCATATTGCGCCGACTTTCGAGCCTATACCGACGACATGTCGTCGGTATAGGTTAATTTCCATTTTCTTTTTGTTTTTCTTTTATTTGATGAATATTCGTCGGTCAAAATTTTTTTTTTTAAATTAAAAACAATTATGGGAAAACTCTATACCGACGACATGTCGTCGGTATAGACTTTTTAACTTTATTAACTGGTCAAACCTGTACCGACGACATGTCGTCGGAACAAAACCATATTGCGCCGACTTTCGAGCCTATACCGACGACATGTCGTCGGTATAGGTCTCAGCGAGAATAAACCCAGAAACAGCTTCCTGCTTCCCATTTCCACGAAAAAAACCCCAAAACTCTCTCATCTTCTCTCTTTGGCGATTTCCCGTTTTTGGTGTGTTTTGTGGAGCAATCTTCACCAATCTCTCGGGTTTTGAGGTTAGTTAACATCTATGTTTCAATTTTGACCAAAAAATCAACATTTTTGGGTTTTTACTTAATTTCTTTGATTTTTGTTAGTGTTTGAAGCTTTGACCATTTTTTGAGGATTTCAAGCTATTCGAAGCTAATTTGCAAACTTGGTTAGTAATTTTTCTATAAATTAGGTTTAGATGTATGTTTGTATGTATATTGTTGTGTTTATTTGTATGTATGTATATATGGTTTAGATGAATGATTTTATAAATATTTATGAAATTTTATGATGAAATTAGGTTTAGATGTGAAATTAGGTTTAGATGAAATTTGGGAATTTGGGCATTTATATATGTATGTTTGTATATAATATGTATGTATATATGTGTATGTATGTTTGTATGTATGATTATGTAATTGTATGATTTGTATGTATATAATTGTTTATGTATTTATGTAATTGTGAATGTATGTATATATGTTTGTATATATATGTATGTTTGTATATAATATGTAGGTATATATTTGTGTATGTGTGTTTGTATGAATTTTGATTATGTTTATGTATGGAATTGTGTTTGTGTATGTAATTTGGGAATTTGGGCATTTATGTATGTTTGTATATAATATGTATGTATATATGTGTATGTGTGTTTGTATGTATTTTTATGTATGGAATTGTGATTATGTATGTAATTTGAGAATTTGGGCATTTATTTATGTATGTATATAATATGTATGTATATATGTGTATATGTGTTTGTATGTATTTTTATGTATGGAATTGTGTTTATGTATGTAATTTGAGAATTTGGGCATTTATTTATGTATGTATATAATATGTATGTATATATGTGTATGTGTGTTTGTATGTATTTTTATGTATGGAATTGTGTTTATGTATGTAATTTGAGAATTTGGGCATTTATTTATGTATGTTTGTATATAATATATATGTATATGTGTATGTATGTTTGTATGTATGTTTGTATGTATTTGTATGTATGTTTATGTAATTGTATGATTTGTGGATGTATGTATATATGTTTGTATGTATATGTAACTTTATTTAATTTTGTTGCAAGTTCGGAACTCATTACGGTTGACGAGGTGTGAATAACATCATATTTGTGTTTTATTGAATTTATTTAAGGTATGTATCCCGACTTTTATGCCTTTGTGTATTTAATTTTTAATTTCATTTAGGCTGTAAACGGCTCGTTTATCATAATTTTATAAATACTATTACTTATATATTAAAAAAATATATATTTTATAATTTTATAAAATAAATAAGAAAAAGGCTTACACCCGTAATGTCATTTATGTACGTCTTTGTTTATGTATGTCATGTCTCATATTGTGTACACTAGTATGTTTATTTAGGATAACCCTTTAGAATATACCCGTCCGAAATTTATCTGATAGAGATAAATTTTGGATTGTCCCCTTTGGGACTGCTTTTTGAATATTCTATCTTATTTAGGATATGTATACATTTTAACGGGTTGACATTTAAGAAAAAAATTGGTAGCTATTTCTCTTTACTCCTTCGAGGTTGCGGTTTATCTGCATACTTGAGGAGTTAAGGGGAAATGCTGCTGATTTATTCTTAAATAGTCAACTCGTTAAAATGTATACATATAAGATAGAATATTCAAAAAGTGGGTTAGGATCCACCGCCTTAGAGTACCGATCAAATCACATACATTAAATTATATAATTTATTACATGCATGTATATGTGTATGCTTATAACACAATAGATATGACACTAGATATGGAAATTGATAAAAGTTGGGTTACACTGGGAAATCGGAATTCTCCGGCTTTCTTAAGCGGTCTTCGCAACTTTATAGAGACGGCCAAGAACCATGTCGACGGTCGAGGTAGAGCGTTTTGCCCGTGTAGACGTTGTTGTAATGCGTGTCGACAGGATTTGAAGACGATATATGGCCACATACATGACCGTGGGTTTCTACAATCATATCAGAATTGGATTTATCATGGTGAACAACATCCTCGTGTGGCGGAGATAGCATCATTTTTTGCCCCAAGAACAACACCAACTCCTCCAATAACTATAACAACAAATAATGAGATGTTTGATGCCATAGATGATGTGATGGCAGAGCAAAATACAAACGAGGATAATATAGATGAAGATGGAACTGGTTTAGACCCAGAGTTTGATGAAAGTTTTATTAACGATGATGTAGAAGATGAAGAAGATGCATACAATTCAGATGAGGAAGATGAAATAAATGATGAAGAAGAAGAAGATGATGATGTTGACACACGTTATTGTAGTGATGATTCTGATTGAATGTATGTTAATAGATGTCTTTATATTTGTCTATGTTAAAAATGTAGTATTAGTGTTTAATAGATGTCTTTATATTTGTCTATGTTAATTATTAATTATTTATGCTCACTAATTATTTTTGGTGTAGAAATTATGGCAACGATGCCGCAATCACACGGTGGTGATGGTGGAGACGATGGATATGGGGGTCCGTACAACTTAGAATCGGGTTGTGCGAGTGGTAAGTTACTTGTTAGTGTTTAATAGATGTCTTTATAATTGCCTAACTTTCATGTGTCAATATAGGTAGTGCCTCAAAAAAGAGGCGTTCTAAAGGAAAAAACCTCAAATTATATAAGAAATTTGAGGAAAATGGGAGGAAGCCTCTTGACATTGATGTTGAACTTCATGGCGGTGGCTACAAGTTCGTGGGTCCTAATGCAACTGATTTTATACGTGCTATCTCTTTGGAGGTTGAGAAGGTTATCCCGCCATATTATCCTAACTGGGCCAAGGTTCCAAATGAGAAGAAACAGGCAGTATATCCCACTCTATTAGTAAGTATAGATGTTTTATAATTACTTACAATTTCATAACTATTAGATTTTTTCTAATTACTTTCCACTTGTAGGATTATTTTAATCTGGACGCCTGGAGAAACACTGAAAAGTGGCAAGGTGTTCAACTCGGAATCACCGCCGAGTGTCAAAGGGCCTATAAAGACCGCAAGGGAGAGATGAAAGTTCATTTCGACGAGAATGGGGGATACGATGATGTGGAGGCGGCGAGGAGTAATCCACCACAAGATGTTGATCAAGAAACTTGGGATATTTTGATTAATCAGCTGTTTTTAAGTGCGGGCTATAAAAACCGCTCGGAGAAGAACAAACAAAACCGAGCAAAACAACGCTACCCAAGTTTCCATGGCAGCAAATCATACGCCCAACGCCGACACATGGAGGTATGAAATACAGTTGTTATTATTATACAAACATGCTTATTAATTTTTAGTGATATTATTTTTGTTTTTCACAGGGGACCGGCCCTATTGACGTGTTCAGATCGACCCATTATAAAGAAGGGACGGGCTGGGCCAATGATTTTGCATCAACAGATTATGTAAGTGAAATTATTTTTTTGTTAAAACATCCAAGTTTGACTTTAACGGGTCAAAATGACCCAAACACAATTTAATAGACTTAAAACAAAATACTTTAACTTAAACGGGTCAAAATGACCCAAACACACTTTAATATACTTGGAACATCCAACTGTAACTTTAAACGGGTCAAAATGACACAAACACACGTTAATAGACTTAGTACATCCAACTCGAGGCCAATTGTTGAATATATGTTTGCTAGTATTATTAGTATTTGTTGTGAGGCCAATTGTTGAATATGTTTGCTAGTATTATTAGTATTTGTTGTTATTAGTGTTGGTTGATTGGAATTTGTGAATTTGGGTCGTCTATTACTTATAGTTTAAAAGGTTGGTTATCCATTTTACAGCAGTTATGCTGTCGAATTTTAGTAAAATAGTCAACTGATTGTTTATTACATTGTTTAATGCAGGACCGAATACAAGAGGAGTATACAATATCATCTGCTGAGTCTGGTGGTGACACATCCACTATTGATGAGTTTGCATGCATGGAGCGTGCCTTAGGTCATCGGCGTGGCCATATCCGGGGTGTTGGTCGTGTGGTGAGTAATCCCACACCGGATGTGTTCGGTACTCCCCCCTCCACAACCACATTGGCAAGACGTTGATCAACGTGTGGCTAGTCTTCAACAACAATTCCAAGAACAACAACAACGCGAAGCCCAACGAGAGGAAGAACAACGATTGCAAAATCAACAACTAGAGGAAGAACGTCGTGTGCATAATCAACAAATGCTTGAAATGCAACGACAAATGGATCAAATGCGTCAAATGTGGGAGCGCCGAACTAGTAGCGATGATAACTAGCTTGGAGTTGTTGAGCCTTTGTAGTTGGTGTGGTGTTGTCTTGAACAATTTACATATTTTTGTGTTTTGAATGTTTGATTTGTCGGACAAGTTTGTGGGTCGAACAATTTGTATGCTTGTTTTACGTTTCGGATATTAGTTTTTATTGGATTTGAATGTTTGAATGGTTTATATATAATTATTTGCAGGTTTTTGTTTTAAGAAATTTAATATTTCTGGAAAAATATTAAAAATTAAAAAATTAAAAAAAAAAACAGAAAGACCTATACCGACGACATGTCGTCGGGATACGACTTTTTTAAAAAATATTAAAAAAAATGAAAAAAACCTATACCGACGACATGTCGTCGGGATAGGTCTTTTTAAAAATTATTTAAAAAAATGAAAAAAACCCTATACCGACGACATGTCGTCGGTATAGAATTTCTTTTTGAATTATTTAATTAGAACCTATACCGACGACATGTCGTCGGTATAGAATTTCTTTTTGAATTATTTAATTAGACCCTATACCGACGACATGTCGTCGGTATAGGCTGACCTATACCGACGACAGCTATACCGACGACAATCTTGGGCTATTGGGACGAAGCAATCCCGACGACACCTATCCCGACGATATGTCGTCGGCATAAGCTATCCCGACGACAAGTCGCCGCTATAGGGTCAAAAAAAGTCGTCGGTATAGGGTGATATTGTTGTAGTGTTAATCCTAATTCGATAAAAGCGGGTCGGATATGTTTGAGGAAAAGATAAAGTTTGTTTAAGATAAATTTGCGACTGATTCTATGCTGTGAAAAGCGGGTCGGATATGTTTGAGGAAAAGATAAAGTTTGTTTGAGGAAAAGATAAATTTGAGATAACAAAAACGACCCTAAAACAATCTGCGACTGATTCTTTTGGTTTCAAAAATCTTTGTAGGCAATTCAAATCCAATTTGTTATCATTTTTATGCTGTGAAAATGATTTTGCCACCATTTTAGCCCTTTAGTTGTGTAGAATACAAACTAGAGAGGCTTGGCATATGACATCAATGAATCTTATAGGAACCAATCGAGAAGTTCACGCATTAATTCTCTATCTTGGCACACGCCTACAAATTAGTTGTGTCGTTATTAGACACATTGTAATTATGTAATGTTAGAGGTAGCTAATATAAATATGGGTTATGTATATAGGGGAAGGTTCTGCTAAAAAGTGAATTTTCACAAATAAACCTAAGAAACTTTGTCAAACGAACTTCGATTGAACTAACTTCAGCGGCGTTAGAACTGTCTCGTCCAAATAAAGCCTACAGCTAAACCCTAAATCTAAACCCTAAAAGCTAAACCCAAAAATCTAACCATCCCACCCCAAAACCTAAATCCTCCAACCCCCAAAACCTAAACTTACCCACCCCACCCCCAAAAAAACCTAAATCCCCCCCACCCTCCACAAACCTAAATCCCCTCACCCCCCCCCCCAACACCAAAAACCTCGACGAGCCGATTTCAATGCCATTTGAATGAGCTCAATCGGAGTTCATTTGACCGGTTTTGGTTGAAAATAAATAAATCATTTCTTAGGTTTTTAACGAAAATTCACTTCTTATTTGAACATCCCCCTATATATATGAACCTCATCCTTCTTTGTAATCCTTTACAACTTCAATACAATTTTACAACTCTTCTACACATTCTCTGTTCAACTTGGTATTGGAGCCTCCTTTGGCTCTACCACCACCACCGATCATAACCAGAGTACACAAGACTCTACGATTATTCAACTCTAACACTGAAGCATACAAAGCTTGTCGTTTGGTTGTATATAGTTAACACTTTCTAGTTTGGTTGACATTGTGAATGACAACTGATGTGCGTGAACTATATATGTATTTTTAATAAAGATTTTCACACAAATATAAGTTTTAAAATTGGTTTTCACCTAAACTAGATTACACACACAATGGCAAGTGTACCCGTCGAGTGGTAATATAAAGTTGATAAGAATCGAGTATCAATCCGTGGACACGATTTCACTATTTGATCCTTGTGATTAATTAAGCCTAGTGAGTTAAAATAGATTTTTGTTTTGTTTTTGGAAATTTAACTTGAGTGACAATAATTAGCAATTGAAAACACGTAAATAAAATATTTAAAATAACAAGATAAAGGAAGGCTATCATCCTAGTTTGGAATCCACTTTACTAATTATGATGAAACATATGAATGGCGATTTTATGATTATGTTAATGTTCTTTGAAGCGGTTGAACTAAAATCCAATTATAGATTATAATTCCCTAATCATTAAGAAGGAATTCGAAGAGTAAATTACATGACATACACTTAAGATTAATTTAATTAGATAAAAGAGTGTAACTTACTTTGACTTATGATATTCTAAAACAAAGTTATATAAATTTTAAGAGCGAGTCATCGTCACTTTCGATTAGTATAACTTTTATTATAGAAATAACACAACACCGTTCTTCGTTTTTTCGAATCTTGACCAAAGGGTTGCATGTCTTCATGTTTCCTTCATAAATAAGGTTTCAAATATTATTCATAATTTTTAGCTATAACATTTTAACAAAAGATGTTAATGTTATAAATAAATGTTAGTCTCATAGGTTTTCCAACTCAATATGATTTCCCATTTATAAACCTTAATTTGTTCCACAAATATTTAGACATACAAGATCACCAAAAGGTTAACACAAAATCATCATTAGATTAACATAATAATTTAGCCATATTCAAGAGTTTATCATAATTAATTAAGTTTCATCAAAACTAGGATGATAAAGAAATTTAGTCATGATGAGCATGTTCATTACAACAAAGTAGCAAAATAGCAAGGAACTCATGATAAAACCAAAAGATCAGACCAAATCTCCAAGCTAGGAATGTCTAGTGATGCAATAACTTCTTCTTTGTGATAAATGGACCTTCCAAGACCTCCAAATGCCTTCTAAAGTCTGGTTCCCGAGAGTAAACAATGGGTAATCCCTCTCAAGAACCCCCTCTCTCTAATGAACAAGCTGAAGGCCTTTTATAGGTTGTCTGGGAAGCTGAGCACGACACGTGCTTAGTGGAGCACGGCCCCGTGCTGGGGACCAGGTCGTACTCTAATTTGCTTTGTCGCAAACGTACTGCAGTTATTGTCGGCACGGGGGCGTGCCTAGTGAGGCACGGACTGTGCTTGGTGGGGCACGGCCCCGTGTTGCACCCGGTCGGGAGACAAAGGTACTGTTGTACTTTTCCAGGTTGACCAAGGGGGTGTGCTTAGTGAGGCACGCCCCGTGCTTCATGGGACACGACCCCGTGCTTCGTTAGACACGGCCCTGACTTCGAAAAAGCTGATTTATGAACGTTTGGAAGGAGGCACGGCCCGTGCTTCACCCTTGTTTCCATCAACATGTAGAGGACTGAAAATAGGATCCGTGGGCAAAAATGGGGCTCAATTCTGAGTTGTAACGAATCAGGAAAGTGATAAACAAGTTTTGACAATCGCAGGGCCGTTTCTCTTCATTCTTTGTTTATTTCTTTCATTTTTTCTTCATTTTGTTCTTCCGAATGGTTAATGGCCTACAAATTCAAATATGAACTAATTAAGTAATTATTTATATAGGTTTACATAAAAAATGGTCAAAATCGAGAATCAATTGATGTTAAATATATGTATAAATTTAGTGCAAATCAACAACTATATTGTTAATAAACCCCATAATGGTTTAAAACAGATTTAGAATCGTTATGCTACCGAAAATTTTATAAATTATCTAATTCTCTTATCTTTTGTTAAACCGTAGGATTGAATTCTTTATACATTACGAATCATATGCAAAAACAAGTGCAAGGCCTGATTCTTCACGAGAATTTATTTTTATTTATTATAATTTTGTGATTTAAACTTAATTTCTAGATTTTATAATTTTATTTTATTTTCAGAATTTTGAGAAAAATCTTATATTTTTTTTTAATTAATAACATCCATTGACGTGAATATCTATCGGTAGCAGTTAAAAGGGTATGTTGGTAATCCACCAGTAAACAGTTTGTCAATAAGCCGTCGCTAAATATTCCATGGGAAATGGTCAATTTGGACTAACTTGCATGAGTTGTTGGTATATTTGATCGTCGATGATCATGTGGTGACGTTCATCGGTAATTTGTCACAAACGATTACCCACATCCATTTTTCGATGGCTCAAAAGTCAGTCGATAATTGGTTTCATCGACATCATGTCGATGGAGTAAACTGTGGCTGATTCTCGTTTGTTTAGTAGTGAATGTGGTCAACGTTGGTAATGTCTTGGGTCTAGCTACGTGGTACGCTATCATTCACCCTTTTAAGTGTTGTACTCATGTCAGCTTTGTCATTGTTGGTTTTGAATCAGTGTTTGTACTCATGTTAGTTCTAACCTATCCCCACGACATGTCGTGGGGATAGGTTTTCATTTGGGCGCCCAGATTTCCCTCCACCCTTCCAAGGACAGAGTCAACCCTGGTCAAAATATGAATAAACCTATATATACACTCGACATGTCGTCAGTATAGGTCGACCTATGCCAATAACTTTTGTCGTGAGTATAATTGTTGTTTGCATAGGGTAAAATACTTGTAGTGCATGTTAATACATTTTCTAGTTCACCTTGTTCTAAAGACTAAAATTCACAAACATGTTATAAAATCACCATTTGTTGGTAATATATCAATATCAAATTTTCTAAACAGATTCTAAATCTAAATACAAAGAATATACAAGTTCAAACACGGTAGATTGTCTAATTCGTCGTGTTGTAGTAGTCACGAGAAAATAACTATGATGCCAACGTTCGTTGGTAACTGATACGTTGTGTTTATTTTAATATCAACATCTATTCTTTAAAAAAAACTATTCTTTCAACATTCGTTGGTGTCAAATACAATGTGCGATTTGTCTTGTTTCATTGGTCACGAGTAAATAAGTTACTGAGTCAACATCCGTTGGCATTACATTGTGATTCTTTAAACCTAGGTCGACATCAATTCTTTCGTTAGAGTCAATCCTAAGTCCATATACAGAGAACCAAAAGGTGTAATTCATCGTGTTTCATGATTCACGAGTACATGAGTTATGAAGTCAATATTCGTCGGTTTTCATGTCGTTTTCTTGATTAATTTTAATTAACAAAAAAACACAACAATATTGAAATAAGACAAGATTTAAAAGTTGCATTTATTCTTTCACGTGTGTATGCGTGTGTATGAGGTATGTGTTTACACATAACGCAATAAATATATGTACTTGATAAAAACAAATAAATGAAACTAGGGTTTAGCAAAGAGTGGTGCATAATTAGAAGAGCTTATGGGGTTATGCAAAACCCAAACCCGGACCCACATATCACAAAGATGGGTTCAACGTGAATGTTTGTTTGGAAGACATTCACAAGGATACATGAAAAATGTTTGGAATTAATAGCATTTTCATCAACAATTTGTTGCTTTTATATGTTTGATATTAAAGGATATAGTGGAGTGAAATTACTAAACTAACCCTACGAGTCTTCCCCACACCCCCATTTCATGGACCAAGATAATGTTTATATTTTTATCACTTGAAAGATATCCATGAATTTATGGGAGTTTGTGCTTAGAAGAATCTCTTCATGCAGAATTAATAATATGAAAGGGTGGCGTTTGGGATTTAGGGTTGGGTTGCTACACATAATACATTTTGGAATATATGTAACTTCTGTTTGAAGTTGAGTAATTTTTAAAACACGTTTACAGTTATCTTTTTATATGGTTCGGATTTAAAAATGTATTTGTACATGATATTCGATAAGTTTTGGCTAAGTGGCTCGAGCTAGTTCACTCGATTACACATTCTATAGAATTGCTTTGGAATCAGTGATTTGCGACACATTTCCATCATTGTGCGTCGCAAACCTCTCAGTTTTCTAGTAATGCTAGTCGAGTTGCAACTAAAGGTAGGTCACTAGTTAGATCGCTCAAAATAAATTTTATTTCATGACTTTTATTGAATATTGATGGTTTGGTAATCTAATGTTTTATATTTATATAATTTGATATTATTGTTAACTTATTATTTAAGAAATGTATAAAATAACATATACAAAATCATCAAAAAAAATCACTAAGCCACTAGGTTGGATAGAGTTGAATACAAGTTCAATTTTCATACAAGTCATGTCGGATAATATTATAAGGTCAAGTGGTTCAACTTAGCTCGTTTGATGAACTACCCTTTTGGTGTGTAAAATACACGCGCCAGTTATTTTATAGGGGAAAACTTCAGTCAATAATAACAAAGTTTCCAAGTGTTCTACTAAAGTCGCTAAATATTTTTTGTCTTACTAAATTCACTCAACTTTCACTGTGCATTACAATCCTATGTAATATCTTATAAATGTTTAATTTTTTAAAAATTAAGTGAGGCAAATAAAACATATATAAAACTTGGTTACTAAAAAGTGAAATTTTTATATCAATTAACTTAAGATAGGAGGTAATAGTGAAAAAAAGAATTCACAGAATAATAAACAAGTTTCAAAGTTTTTCTTTAAGTCAAATTGAGGAAAAAAATGTTAAATGATAAAAAAGATTCATATATGTTTCAATTGTTTCACTTAATTTTAAAAAGTTTAAACATTTACAAAAATATTACATAAGATTGGAACACTTATTAATGAAAAATGAGTGATTTAGTGTGACAAAAAAACTTTAAGTGACTTTAGACGACAAAAAACTTTAAGTGACTTTATCAGAACACTTGATTACTATTGTGTAAAGCTCTATAATTTAAACATTATTGTGGGTGATCAAAGAGAGAACACTAGACATAGTGTGACACATATAGTGAAATGTATCCCCTTCTTATTGTAATATAGTTATCTTCTTGTAACGTTCTAATTCTTTTAATGTATTGTAATGGGATTATGTTATTTTACATAAAATCATTAAATTTCATTTATATTGTGTTGTGATTTCAATTTAATTAGATTTTAAATTGGACTTAAATGCTATAAAATATTAAAATTGAGGTTAAGAATGAAAATACCTATTTGAGTGTGTGTGTGTGTGAGCGCGTAATTTGCGAACCCAGGAAAAAGAATCCATTCTACAGCCATGAAGTAAGACTAAAAATAGTGAATTGGCGTTGGATTCATCACATAATCATTCAATTTTTTATAGATTAATGATGATGGCTTTGAAGGACATGGCTATGTGACATCTATGTAAGCATCATAAAACAATACCATAAACATCAAACCAACATAGAAAAACAGCACAAACAACAAATCAATTAAGAAAAACAACACATCCAAGAAAAATAGCACCAAACAACAAACTAACTTGGAAAAACAACACAAACTAGTACATAAAAACAGCGTAAACAGCAAACCAACACAGAAAAACAGCACAAACTAGTAAATTAGTACAAATGGTACAAGTAACTATGTTGTCACATTTACTTGTGTTGTTTTAGCATAAAACATCACAAAAGCACTTGACACAACAACCATTAGAGTGGTGAATGAATCGGAGTGAGTAGGTGGAGATGAAATATAGAAATTTGGTATGAGGCCAGGAGAGGGGGTTTCAATGCCTTCGATTCTTGGTTGATTTGATCATTATGGAGTTTTGAGTGCGTGTGTGTTCAGTTACCGCTCCTATAAGATATATAAATTTCAAAACATGTCATAGAGATAAAAGTATTGCATGACCAAATATCATCTACATAATCTCAATATTCATTAGAAAAAACAACTTTGTCCCAAAACAAAAGCATAACCATGTCATTTTTTTAAACAAACAGATTCATTTTTAAAGATTTTATATATATACTTGATTGAAACGACAACTAACGTAACATTGGTATCATTTTATTTATGAGAGAGTCAAATGGCAATTAAGGAGTCACGTGACTTTGGCTTGCAAACATCCTCATAAACTATATAGTAGACTAAAGGGAATCTAACCCACCACCCCCTTATGAACATGGCTTCTAATGCCTACACACAGACGTATATATTCTATATCTATAAAACTTAACAACAATTAATGCAAACCAGTTAACGAGATCCGACATGAGGCTGAAGTGTTATACAATTTAAAACAGAAAGATTTCAAGGTACAAATAGATTAAGAATTAATTTAAATCACCAGCGTCACACATCATAATCTATACTATATAAATATAATGATTCTAACGAGGGTTCTGAAATTGTATAATTTTAGTGGTACTCAGGAATCGTTAGAACGATTCTCTAGAAAGACTGCATTTAATGAGTTCCACATGATTCCAAGCTTCTAATCTTCCATTCCAAGAAGAACAGTTCCCTAGTTGTCTTGTCTTTGGCTTGCTTGGAATAATATAACTTTTTGGAAACTCTCTATGTTCTTTTTTATCGAAAATGGGAAAAGAATAAGACAAAATACAAATACTGAACGTCGTCGTTAGCCTAACTTAAGCTATGGGCTAGTGGCTCATGGCTTACTGGCATTGGCGATTGCTTTCACAAAAGTGATGTGGGTTCGAATCGCTTCAAGTATAGATTGATTAGGTGGTATTTAGGAGTAAAAGAAATTGTTTTTCAAAGGAAATGCTATGGGCTAGTGAGTTTAGTCTATTTTCCATTCAAAAAATCTGGTTCCTGCCCTCAACACAAAACCAAATTTTCTTTAATTGATATAGAGTAACATAACATATGGAATCTTACTGAGAGCGGTCTCTATATTTATCTCCTGATATAGGGGTAAAGTTTGTCCACATCTCACCCTCCCTATACTTTAGTTTTATGAGTGGAATGTTATTGGGTACGTTTGTTTGTTTGTTTGTTTATGCGTACGGGTGGTTTCTTGGTATAAGTATTTGGTCTCAAGTTATACACACCCCTAAATTCCATGCCCTTCTATGTCTGGTTCCTATATGATTGGTGGGAATATACCGGTTGAATTGTAGGAAAATGGACTAATGGGAGAAATTTGTAGGAGGGGATGCGTATGGAGAAATGGTTTATCTTGTAATATAAAATGTGACACAAGTAAAATGTTCTGTGTTCCTTAAAAGAAAAGTCAAACACTACCTAACCACCCAGAAATTTTAGTATTGTTTCCGGGAGCAAACCTAACAACATGTGGGGTGTCCGCTTCAAGTTTCAAATCCCTTGGTATCGACAAGAAGAAGATGATGATTATGAAAGGTAGGGGTGTTAATAAACCGTTAAACTGATTGAACAGTTCAAGCTGAAGGAAGAAGAAGTTTACCTATGGTTCGGTTCATGAGTTTATGGTTCAGTTTATAGTTTGAAATTTGAAACTGCCAAGTAAACCTCTGACGTTTATTATTTATTCTTTTTCATTTAAGAAATATAAACTTATATATATGTATTATACTCATGAACCATCTTGATTTGTAATTGTTAAAAAAAATAATACAAAATTATGCTTTACGAAAAAATAAGAAATTTTTTTTTGATTAATACTGAACCATCAAACTACCAAAACCGGCCGGTTTGGTTTGTTTTGTTTTCTGAAACCTAAGTTAGCGGTTTGGCCTTGGATTTTTGTTAAAACTGGTTAACCAAGACTGTGAAAGTGTGCACACCCCTAAGATAGGCTCAAGGAAGAAGCTTAATTATATTAAAATTGATGTAATAAAACATGAAGAAAAACAGACATCTTTCCCCGTCTTGAAGAAATATAAAACGTGAGACCTCCAATGCGAACATTGAATGCGTCTTCGATGATTTGGAAGATTCGGTTCTGGGGATGTGCGTGGGTGGTTCATGTTATATTCATTAATTAACACACACAAATGAGACAATATATGGTGGGGTATGTCAAATTCATAAATCAAATCCATGCATACATAACTTATAATTTATCACCTATTATTATTATTATTATTCATAATCAGTGTTGTAAAAATCAGGATTAATCGAAAATCGATGGAATCCTTTGTAATTTTGGGCTAGTCGGACAGTTAATTGAAAATCAGTCCAAGTCGGACAGTTAATCGGAAATCGGTCCTAGTCGGGACTAGTCGGTCCAAGTCGGCCCAACGATTGTTTTTTCATTTATCACTTATTTTTTATTAAAATTATAGGTTTCATCCTTAAAATTATAGTTTTAACAAAATTAATCAATACTTTTACATTTCTTTTCATTTATCACTTATTCTTTAATAAAACTACAAGTATCATCCTCAAAATGATAGTTTTAACAAAATTAACTAATACTTTTACATGTGATTGTGTGTGCATCAAGATATTATACATATAGGTTTTTAGGTTGTACATATATACTTTTTATATATTAAAACATACATAAAGCTTATTTACAGCTAAATTTTTGGTAAATAATTCCATTATTATCAAAAGCTAGCGCCTAGGCGCAATTTTGAGGCGAGATAAATGGGTTTTGATTTTAAGGCGAGCGCCTTGTGAAGCTGAAGAAGATTTTGGTTCTTTACTTTGAACACTTTGTTATTCAAGTTTTGGAATTACATTTGAATCTTTACTGTTTTAGAACTTTTGCTACTAATTAGATAATATTAAATGTTATATAATAGTTTTTCTTTATTTTATTTGAAGAATAGTATTATTTTTAAGTATAGATTTCTTTCATTTAAGTGCGCTAATTTTCTTAGGCCGTCGCTTTTTTGGGCCTTGCGCCTAGGCCCCAGGCGAGGCCTACGCGCCTTTGATAACTATGAATAATTCTAAAAACATATAAAAATTCCAATCCGATTAATCCTAATTAATCGCTAGTGGGTACCCACCGCCCGCCTAGCTCCTAGCGATTTTTACAACACTATTCATAACATAACATTTCAAACGATGTTTTATGCTAATATCGTACTTATATAGAGATGTCTAATTAAACTGCTAACTTGACTCAATCGAGATATTTCTAAATATATTATATGGCAAATATTTATGTCAGTTTTGGAAACAAAAATAATAAGCATTTAGTGAGCAGCAAAAGACAGACCTGAATTCCAATTGCCGGAACAGAAGGAGATTGGATTTCCAATGCAGAAGACAGGCTTCTATTCAAAATTTTCCAAAACTGCAAAATGTCGTCTATACCATTTCTGAAGAGAAGTAAATAATAATAATATTAAATTATTAATATTTATGATAAAAATAATGGTGTAATAAAAGTTGACAGAAATGGCAGAAGCAATAGGCATGTGATGATGTGATTCCATGGGCTGAGGGACCATACTATTTTGTTGCTGCATGTTTACTCTTTTAAACCTACAATTATTGTGGCCTTAGATAAGATCATAAGAGGATCATTAATTATAATTTGCATATTATTCATCCATGTGACCCAAAATCGAATGGCTAAGATGTGTTTCAACTTCAAAGTTTCAACGTCGGTTTACTAGAAGGAGAGAGTACATTCAGTACATACGTGAGTGGGTGGTTTGAAAAGATGAAATTACTGATGTGACAGATGGAGAGAGTACATTCAGTTGTAATTTCCCATAAAGAAATGAGACCCGTTGAGTTTATGAACTTAATCACCGAGATCTGAAGTTATTATAATAACAAACTGAGAAAACATAATCTATCATCCTAGCCAAAATAACAGACTTTCTAATGATAGGTCACTATGTTTCTTGGATTAAGATGGTGCATTGTAAGAACCTGCTCGTTCTTTCCATTTTAGAAGAGCTGAGAAAATAGGTGGGTTGGATATTTGGTCAAAAAGGATAAGAAATTTAATGGGTGAAAAAGGTAGGTTGGCATGAAACATTTTTTCTCTGAAAAGTGATATTTTTAGGGGTTGGCTTGATGTGATTTGATTTGGTATGTATACGGGCATATAAACAGACGTATACATACGTGAGCGAGTGATTTTAAAATGTGGTATGACTGATGTGATACAGGGAGGGGGTACTTTATGTAAAAATAAAGGGGTACGTTTAACATAACCCTTTTTTTATAAAACTATTGAGTTAAAGATAAGTGCTAGCATTATATAACTTAAAAAACACAATCCAAATTTTTGATAAAATGATTTGAAGTTTTATGCATTATAAATACATTACACTTTGGGCTAAATTCTACTCACTAGGCCCGTTCACTTTTGATCTATCATTTGACCTGTCAGAAAAAATGATATGGTAAATTTAAATTATCCTAACACATTATTGTTGGGCCAAAGTACTCAGGCGGTCAGGCCCACCCATCAGTAACCCACATTAAAGAGAAAAAGGACAGGATATAAAGCACACAGTAGCATGGAAAATTGAATGGCAGTACAATGTCAACAAGAGAGTATTAGTGGGGCCTAATCTGGTGAACTTTCAGTTTGGATGCATATTGATGAGATGAATAAATAACAGCACCCTTAGCAGTGATAATTTTGTCCTTTACGGAAACCGGAGGTGTCAACACCGGTTTCAGTTACTTTTTGATAAAGTTGATTTGTCAAGTCATGTCTTTGTTTTTAACCAGAGGTTTTGACCCGAAACATATATAAAGTTGGAATCAATGTACTCACTCATTGAAAAAGTAACTGAAACCGGAGGTGCCAATACCGGTTTCAGTTACTTTTATACAATTTGTTTTTTAGCTAGAGAATATATTCCCTCTTATACATAATAATAAAGCTAAAGTGTCAACTCACTCAAAAGTAACTGAAATCGTAAGTGCCAATACCGGTTTCAGTTATAAATCTTGAATTCTTAAAGCTGGTAAAAGGCTGGTTGTATTAGTGGCCACGAAAAAAATGAAGAATAACAAAATCATCAATGTACAGAGGACATGTGAATGCCTATATAAAGAATAACATAATCATCATACAATATAACCCATTCAACAATAACAAAATCATCAAAACACACACACAATGAGTTACATATACAATCGCTTTCAATGATTGTTATTTTCTTTGGTGTAATACAACACACACATACAACTAAAAAACCTCCAGATTTATATACTATTGTACTTTAGTCTAAAGGTTGGAATCGATGTGCTCGGAAATATAATACATCCTGAAGGTGGCATTGAGTAGTTGAAGCTGGTGAATGGGATGACTCCTTGATTCTCCCACTAGTTGGAGGTTGAGGTGTTATATGAATTTTTGGGATGTTGTGGAGTATCATGCACCCGAAAGAGTTATGAGATAGTTTGGGTTTATTCAACCCGTCCCCAGGGCCATTCCTATGTCACGTGACAACCATATGGCTCTCCACAATCTTACTCGTGTCGGGAGGTTATACACAGACCGGCTTCAACACCATCGCCAGTATGTAAACAACTGGGATAATCGACATGATAATGTTGTCATTGGGGAACGAAGCGATAGGCCTACAGTTAACCCGGAGTACACAGAGTGGTATAATTTACACACTGTTAAATACATGATAAACCCGACCTACATTGCAGGTGTAATCACTGTTGGATTTCAAGATTATGGAGTAAGATCTCAATTACTGGTTTGTACATTAATAAACAACAAAATATAAACTTTTTTTTTAATATACCAAACTTATAATTGTTTGATTTTGTAGGTGGATGGCTTTAGCCAAGTCTATCATGAAGCAAACATATTTTTGGATATGGGACTTGAACAATATTCACAAAATCTCGAGTATTTCAGAAACACGACAGTTAATATGATGGGGATGATTAATTAGACTAAAAGCTTACTTTATCCATCATTTCTGCAAACTAATCTGGTCAACTTTGCAACAGACAACACAATACCACAATGTATACCGCGAGGAGAAGTGAGACGTAATGAAAGACAAGGAGGGTATATCAAATTATGGGGAGGGAACCTCAAATTTCCAGGGTGGTACATCAAATTTTCAAGGTGGGGGTACATCAAATTTCGAGGATGGCACCTCAAATTTTCAAGGTGGTATCTCACAAAACGAAAGTTATCGACCTTCATTTTCAAATACTCCCCTAGAGAACATGATTCCTTGGAGTTACCAAGACAACTCCCAACAACCTCACAACTACTCAACATACTCATATACCGGTTTTAACCGGAGAGCAACGACCGTGATATTAGGATGTCGCACCAATACAATTAGACTTTGGACATCATGTTAGTCAAAACATGACTGAATACCCATAAAGTCCTGAAAACGAAGAAATTACTCAGCCACATAATGATGTCCCTAACCAAACCGTGCAAAGACGCGTACAACCTCATCGGAATAGGAGACGGCCTAATAGTGGAACAGGGAACCATTAGTAGAATTTTTTTATTTACATTTGTATTTTATATAATTATGTATTAGTGTTTTTATAAATTTACACATTTGTATGCTTTTTATTACCGACAAACACATGAAATTACCGACAAAAACTAATAAAAGTTTCATAAAAAATATTATAACATAAAATATAAAAACATTACAACATAGAAATATTAAATATAATATGTTGTTTGAGTTTTAACCAGTAAGAATTTTTACTACCTATCAGATTGATAACTCAAACAAATTGTACAAAAGTGAATATATTCTCGGGTTAAAAAACAAATTAAACAAAAGTAACTGAAACCGGTATTGGCACCTCCGGTTTCAGTTACTTTTCCAATGAGTGAGTACATTGATTTCAGCTTTATATATGTATCGGGTTAAAAACAAAGGCATGACTTGACAAATCAGCTACCAAAAAGTAACTGAAACCAGTGTTGGCACCTCCGGTTTCAGTAAAGGACAAAATTAACACTGCAAACGGTGTTGTTAAGTGGACGTTAAATAAATTGAATTGAAACCGGTATTGGCCAGTACCGGTTTCTTTGTTCTTCTGCCATACAGCTGACACCCAATGATTGGGTTTGTGTATGAACTGAAACCGGTACTACTGGTTCTGCCATTTTTCAAATTTTCCAGTCAAATATACTACTTACCACTTTAACTCTAAAAAAATACCAGTTTAAAAAAAATCTTGTTAAGACACATAGTCTGCTGCTATCTTTGAGTGTTATTGGGTTTGACTTACAAAAAGTTCGTATTGGATGGTAATTACAGAAAGTTCCACTAAACAATTCAGCAAGAATTAGTTGCAACTTTTAACTTTGTTCGACACAAACCCTCTTGGGTTATGCGATTTGATGCACAATTCTTGAAGACTTTATTGTAACGTAGATTCATTTCTTTCTAACTAAGAATGCTTTCAGAACTGTGGATTCACTTCAATTGAAGACTGCCTGTATAATCTTGTTCATGTATTGATGATTTCATGATGCTAAGGCACACAGATACTACAATACTATAAAAATAACCTATGAAATGTATCATCATTTATCATCTTATGAAATGCAGCATGTTACTTATTGGCTTTTTTGTTACAATTATGGTAGTTTATAGAGAGATTAACAGCATTAGAAAAGTTCATATAAGGAAGCAAGCACATGGACCTTAGATGCGGTGTGGTCTGATGATAATCGGCTATAGCCTTTGCAGTTCTTGCAGCTTTCGTGTGTTGTGTTTCTTAATTCCATTCCTGAACAGAAAGCTGGCTGGCTGTTGTTTTTCTTTTATGACTAGTGTGGAAGCTTTGTCATGTTCGGCTATTTTCCTTTTCAAGTATTCAACTGTTTGTGCCTGAACTGATTTCTCAAAAAACAGCTTATACAATGAGAAATTAGCACCAAATAAAACTTCGAAAAAAGTTCGACCATGATTATCCACTTAAACATCACCAAGTGTAATGGATTTCCTAAATAAGTGATTAAGTGCCAGTTATTAAATGTTATTTTTGATACATAACCAAAGTATTTCGATGATATAAAGCATACCAGACTGTGAAGAAGCTCTGACCGTAGCAAGGTCCTTCAATCTCTTGACTTTTCTAATTGCTTCCATGTCTTCAGCATCATTTGTTTTAAGTATATCACTTGTTTGAAAGCATGCAAGTGCTTTTTCACATGCCTACAGAATAAACGAAAATTCAAGTTAAATTCTTTAAGACAAACAGACAAAATTTAGTCATGATTGATGTAAGTGGGAAACAGGAAAGATGAAAAAAAAAAGCAGGATAGAGATAGATAGTTGAAACTCTAGCCGGGAGTAAATTGATTTCATGAAATGTTAGCAAAGATTTGGCAAGTATTATTGATGACTGCTAATGTGAAAGAACCAGTTGTAAAGGCCTCACAAACATATGACTGCATAATTGTAAGAAAAACTTAATGGCTATTTCAGATCCCCAAATCTGGTTGAAATTGAGCAGTAAACTGTGTACTGCAGCTACTAGAAGATATTGAGTATTTCGCATGATTTACTTTAAACGCAGATTACCTCGTCTTTCCAGGTATGGAATCAAATTGACAACACTAAATAGTATGGAAATATGGTATAAAAGGACTCCAGGCAATAAAACTCTAATGTTGTTTCAAAATAGTTAATTACTACTAGGATTTCACTCAAATACAAAACCTAACCTACCAAACAAAGAAGTTGAATCATAATTCATACAAATATGCAAGATCCAAATTAAAACCGTCTTACGATGATTTAGTTTTACTTACTGTGATTATATGATTTCAAACTATTAGAAAGATAACTTCTTGTTGTCTCATTTTTTGCTCTTTTGAAGTCGCATTCATGAGAAGAGTACTCACCTTGTTAGCAATGGCATAAAACCTGTTCTCAGTGGCTTTCTCAGCAAAAGTGAACCATTCTTGGTATGAAACATGTAGCTGCCGGTCTACAGCAGAATTCAGTTCTCGCAAAACCAATGCCTCATATCTCAGTGCCAAGCAGCTCTGAAAACAGAAATTATGTTTGTTTTTTAATGACAAATTTAGACCGTGAACAGATTTCGAGCTTACGATCCTAATCAAATTCTGAATTCATCGGATTTCATGACAATCCAATGCGATCGCAAGCATGTAAAGATGCACACATCATTATAATACGCAAGTACCTTCAATTCAAAACCCTAGCTATCAACACACCCCGATGACGTGAGAAAAACGCATGAAATCAACAGATTGAAATATATAATTAAAAGGACATGCCTCTAGATCGCCGGTAATTGCAAAAGCGCGAACGAAAAATTCTAGAATCAGAAGCTTGTGATCGACGGATACTCCGTTGATTTCACGAAAAACGCGTAGAGATTCATGTCTCATGAAGTCTCTCAGGCTCCGCTTCACATCTAGCAGCGATTTAACGTCTCTGCTTATCAAAAGCGACTCCAGAATGCGTAAAGTTCCGTCGTCAAATCTGTAGACTCAAAGGAGTTCCGATCCGGAATTGTGTGATTATAATAAGAGTTAACCGGAGCAAATTGTAGGTTTTGATGGATAGAAATATAGAAAACTTACCTTCTGGCTTGTATCAGGGAGCAAAATAGAGAAATTTGCTGGGATATGCTTACGCTGTTACTCATTTTCACAACGAATTTGGCGGATGTTTCAAACTGATTTATACGGTTATATATTTTCAAAAAGATTTGGCTCGTGTAGATACCAACTTAGCAGTTAATACGGCCACCATTTTAGACAATACGGTCATATTACATGTCAGTGGTTACATCTCAATGGTGTTAGTCGTGTTACTATACGGGAAGTGATACGGGTCATATGACTTTTTTAAAAATTAAGTTTTTATTTAGAGAGTAAAATTTTTTGTAAAACTAAACAAGTTTTAATATATAAATAGAAGAGTAATTTTCATTAAAATATAAATCTTTACATTTCTAGATCTACGTAATCAACATTGCTAGTAGCTTCTATCAACCGCTCACACATTTGTATACGTGACATGTACATTTGTTTGTCACCCGGTTGCACGCATATAGTTAGTCTACAACGTCGTAGAATGAGGCATTCGATACTCTCATTGTAAATGGATCATCACATAATGGTTACATACACATGTGTAACTGTAATGGTTTGATGAACTTCGGGAACTCGTCTGAACCATTCTATAGGTGAAGCAAGTCGTATACCCTTGTTTGCTTAAACATGGGAATAATTACACCCACCTTGTTGGCTATCGAGACACTTGTGTATGGCATAAGCATCTAATGAACCATTCTATAGGTAGCAAGTCGTACACCCTTGTTTGCTTAAACATGTGAATAATTACACCAACCATGTTAGTTATCGAGACACTTGTGTATGACATAAGCATCTAATGTGCTAACGGTGCAAGACCTGATTCCAAGAAAATGAGGGACCAAGCCAACTAAATGAATGTTTTAGTCATAACATTCATGTGTAAATCAAATGAGTTGTTAAGCTCGTCCAGAAGACAGGTTGTCACCGAATCCATGGCCATTAATCTTCTTCCATCCCGAGACAAACACATATCAACCAAAATCCACAATTTCAATCAGGGCGAACATCGTGTACACACGTAGCGTACGTGTGAAAAATGGATGCAATTTCTTCCATTAACGGGCTTGGTCTTTGTTAAAAGTTCACAAGTGGACTTTTTGTTGCGGGTTCTTTGTTTATGCCCGCAAAATCCAATCTTCTTAATTTGACGAGGTTGAATAACCATGTCTAAGGGGATCTTAACTTGTCGAGCCACTATGTGTCTTGACTTATCTGGCACGCATTTCAATAGACATCATTCAAGTCGTATTATGCAATACGGATCGTATGATGTCTCGACGCGACTGACGTGACATGTCTGAATGTTTTCAGGTTGCCTAAAGATGATACGGCTCGTATTGTCCAATACGACCCGTATGATATGACATGGACGTTGGTGTCTGTTTTAGGGAGTAGTGTACCAATAACAATACCATTTGTGGAAATGGAATGTTAATGTGTTTGGTGCATCAATTAATTGGAAATTACGATATTAAATCAAGTCAATTTAAGAAGTAATTAAATCAATAATCTTTCCAATCAATTCTTTCAACTAAATGATTCAACAATCATTCTACACATTAGAATTGACATATTTACTCCCACCCCATCGCGACCACCACCATCCTTGCCATTGGTATTGTCGTTGTCACGACAACCACCACAGGCATCAACTAGGCGACCACTATTGTATGATATGGCAAGAAACAAAAAATGTCATACGTGTCTTATGACTTTGTCGATTGTCACTTCAGTCATTTCAATATAAATCAATCATATCATACAGGCCATGTAATTTGACGATCACCATCATATACGGTCCGTATTATAACTATATTTTCCAAATAAAATACATATTTTATTAGCAGGCTCTTCAGCGAAACGACAACGTTTTAGGGTTAAAAAGCAGGCAAATGCCCAAATCCGGTACACAAAATCGTCACCCCAAAATTCACGTTCGCAACATACTCTTTAGAAATGGCATTTTCCGTCTCACATTTCCCAGCATCCCCACTCCCGCCTGCATCATCAGCAAGAAAACCAATCAATCACCCAAAATTCTCAACAACATTCAAACAAACCCTAATTCCAATTTCCAATTCCACCACAAATAGGAACAACAACCACCGCTTCGCCGTGGTTCGCAACGCCGCAGAAGAACAACAGAAACCCACCGCTACAGAATCGGAAACCACCCAAGAACCCCCTTCGAACGAGGAACTGTCTGAACTGGGTGCGGAGATCAAGAAGGCGATGATGGACAGAGAGGTTAAGAAGGATGAGAGTATATGGAGTGGAGTAGCGGAGGAGATTGGGAAGATCGAGTGGCCGGCGTTTGGTAAGGTTATTGGGACCACGGGGGTTGTGTTGGGTGTTATTGCTGGTTCCAGTGTCGTTTTGCTTACTGTTAATGCCGTTTTGGCGGAGCTTTCTGACCGGGTGTTCGCCGGCCGTGGGGTTCAAGATTTTTTTGGCTAAGCGAAAGACGATAAGGATGTGAAATCGGGTGCAAGAGGCTCTACGTGGTTACTGTGGTCTAGAGTCTTTTTATTGTGTCACGTCAGCATGTGGCTCTTACATTAGTATAGTCGATTTCTTTCATTTTGTGTTCGTAAAATATAAATGAACCAAGAAGATTTTATTTGTTTTGATCGTAGGAATGTTTGGTTTTAAGATCTATAAGTTTTGGTTTTCACGGTTTGATGATTTAATAGTCAGGTCCATGTTTCCGTGAATTTTCTTATTGTAGCATCATATAACGGCGTTCATTTTAAAATCGATAATACGCTAAGAACTGTGAAAACCTGAAAGCCTTACTATATTTTAGAAACCAATAATAAGTTGAAAACTGTGAGAACGACATACTACATTTTCTATGTAATGTATTACGTAGTTCTCACAGTCAACGTGTCTCTGTTTTTATACACCATCATTATCATTTTATACGTAAACCATCATTATCATTTTAAAATGTTAGATACAAAGGAAAATAAGTTTGTGATGAAAGAGACCGTGAACAGTTATCAAAACAGTTCGACCAAAAAAACCTAAAAAAATTGTTCGACGTAAAAATCTCATCAAAACAGTTGAAAGAGATCGTGAACACCGTTGGTTCTTAAGCCACAAAATTTTAGCATCTTAAAGGCCATTAGTTCGAATTTAAAACATCAAAAGTAACAAAAACCCCCAACTACTAATCTTACAAATCTTCAGATCATCTTCTTGTTCATGTTTATGAAAATGCAAGATACCTTAAACAAAATCAATTTAACGATCACAAAACATTACGCATTTGCGGGACCCACAAGAACGCCCTGTGCAGATCCTTCTTTCTTGCTATTACCATCCATTGATTCCCCATCATTTTTCCTAATCCGAATCTTGTACTTAGTTTCAAAATCAGTCAACTCTTTCTTCTTCCTCTCCAAAGCTTCATTAAGTCGAGCAATCACCACTTCAATTCCTTCCTTATTCTGTTGAACAGCTGGCAAAACTTCCTTGATTGTTCTTTCAACGAGCACACCACCAATCATTCTGTAGCAACGCCTTGTAGGATCGAGTGGTTGTATGGCATTAACGACCAATGAGTGTTCACTTACTTCCATCTCGAGTTCTGTGATTTTGGAGTAAATCTGATTCATTTCTGTTCTTATGCTGCCATATTTGGCTGCAACTTCTTGCTCGTTTATCGGGTCCTTGTGTTCACTTCCAGAAATACCAGCCATGATACTGAAGTCTCAAGTTATTGTTTACCTAAAACGGGTCAAATGGGTAAACTTTAAAACGGGTCAAATGGGTACACTTAAAAAACAGATCAAATGGGTAAACTTTAAAAAAGGCTAGAAATGTAATGAGGCAAACAAGTCGAACTTCACCCAAATTGTATTCAAATGCTTGCAACCTTTTCTAAATTGTACTATTACAAAAGTTGGATTATTTTTTTGATAATACAATTCTTGTAAGTTGTAATCAATATATAATACTTTTAAGTATTTGGAAAACAAGAAGTAAATGAATGGAAAGGAGGTAGCGGGTCAACCCTAACTGATGTGACCTGTTTTGCCATGTTACCAGGCCCAAGCCAACCTGCCTGTGTTGCCACCTTTAGATGTAATGTTCAGGTCAAACGACTCTTTAACAGCTCAGAAAAGAATTGGAAAAAGACATAAAATACATGAAGTAAATAAAAATATAGTGCAGATGAAGTAACAGCTAACAAATATGATTAGGATTTTGGATTCTAAAATTACCAGAAAGAGGCAAATTCAAATTCCCTTGTATCAAATGGAGCTTACTTAATCATATTAATTCTTATATGATCGAAGTAGTTCCATAAAATTACACTTCAGAACATTATCAAAATAAATAATTACTCCATGAAGAAGCCATAATTATGACAAACAATGATAATTCAGGCATAAAATACTGTAATCTAAAAACAATAATAATAAAAGCAGCAAAGATATGTGATATTTGTGTTTCAGAAGTGTTAAAAAGATAAATTCAAGAAAATACTGGGTTTTTAGTTGGTTGAGTTATCTACAATTGTGCATTGTAAGGAGATCATATAGTGAGTTGTTCACTTGAATAATGAAATCTCTACTTATCATGCATAACCCTAAAAAAATCAACCAGCAAAAAGAGTACGGTTCCATCAATTTATCCTTAGTTCTATCCAACATAACTCTCAAGTGTCCCCTTTTATCAATTTTATTTTGCCTAATCTTACATATCAAGCCATTGACAAAATATTCCTTGTTTCAGACTATACATTCTACACATTAAAACACCAATATAAAAAATATACTCATACCAATGTTCAATAACAAAGCGTTATTGACCAGAAGCAAATAATGCCTTCACAAAAGATAGGTGGTAAATGAATAAATCTACCCTATTGATATGTTTTAACAAGAAAATTTCCCTTTTTAGTGTTGTTGAGTGACAAAATTGAACTTTTTTATCCAGAAATAAATAGTCAGATGGACTTCATATAAAATAAGTAAGGAGGCCACTTAAGATATCTTTATTGTAAGTAAACGTAAGTTTATTTCATAAAACTTACAAGCATTAAAAATATATATAGTTAATGTTGAACTTCAGAAACTGACAGTTAGTAAAATGGAGCTAATGCTTTGGAACATATTACATGGAAACACCAAATGTGAAGAAAAGGGGAATAAGCTTTTTGAACAGCATGTAACTATGTCACGTAATGCGACACCCAAAACCAGCATACTAATAGATATACTAGAGTACCTCTACACCAAAGATACTCTGTGATTTATTTAACCAATGCAACAGCACTTAGGGGTGTGGAACGTAGATTCTATGCTCGTCAATTTGTCATTTTTCTTACATTCTAGGTGAAAGCAATTAGCAACTTAGGTATGTGAGCCTTAAAGAATAAAATATTAGCCCAAAAAACTTGTTTATCATCAAGAAATAAACCATCCTAAAATAGGCTACATTATAACTTAAGATAAAGATAATGCTTAGGAAGTCGAATAACTGTGAGTATATCTAACAACTTCTACAAGCTGTAATTCAAGATTCAATTACCTAAACATGTGAGCTTCTGATATCCAAAACTGAGTTGTTAAAAGCATGAACACATGCCACCACACTATGTCTTTCACAACATAAATGTCCAGATTCCAGTGTTAAAACTAATTTACCATGTGTCAAGCACTCGAGCCCTAAAAACAACTTTAGGTTCAGCTAATAAATGTCAATACATCACAGAGTTTTCTATTGTTATTCTGTTTTATCGTTATCCTTTTTTGGTCTAACAACATGAAGCAACCCTACCCGGCTACCCCCTTAAAACTATAAACCGTATGTTGGGTTGATTTTCACCTTCAAAATGAACATGAATCAAGTTGTTTTGGAAAAACTGCAAACTGCATTACGCTTTAAAGAATCTTCAACCTCTGTTCCAACAAATACACAGCCACTTTGTAGCACAAATGTGGTCTTAATGCTTCTTGATTAATCATGTGTTTAGTCCAGGAGTATTATACAGTGCATTTACATTATAATTATAAAGCATGCATATTGTATCACATCTATCAAGGAGGGTGCATGGATTTCATTTTTATAAGTTGTATGTAGGGATCATAGTCACAGGAAACGCTAGAGTAGCCGCGATCCAAATCGTTCGTACCGGATTCGGGTACAAAGTCGTACCGATCGCCTTTGGTACGCGATCCGGATCGGCAAAATTAAGCGATCCCGATTGAACAACAATTCAAACCCTACTAGGGATGTAAACAGTGTGCAAACAGAGATTGCAATATATGTATCAGATAAAATTTGAACTCTGATAAGTGATAACCACGCCCCATCCAAAATATGAAGAACTTCCATGTCTACCTTTGATAGAAATTCAGGATATAAACAAACAGGCAAATGCACACAGTAGAATCCCACTCATAGCAAAAAAACTAGAGGTGGGGTATGGGGGCAACCCTTTCCTCTAACCCGGAGGATAGAGAAGCTGCACCCATTGAGAACCTCGCTCCAAAAACCTAAATCCGACATGACATCAATAATAACCATCTAACATATAAAGTCGCACAAAGAATCAAAACATTAGCAAGACAATACTACAAAACAGCAGTAAACTATTGAAAAGCACAAAACTATAGTAGTGACATGTAAAAGATCAGTGTGACATGAATGACATGAATAAGGAAATACAATGACATGAATAAGAAAGTACAATGACCTGGAAGCAGCTATACACCTCTTAACAAGCCTACACATAAAGTGAGGGGCACATCTATACGTCAAGATCACAGAAAATCATGACCAAGGAAACTATCAGGATATATGAATGTCACATAAATTCAAAATCTTAGAACCAAAATCGAGCATTCAAACAAACTCTAAAACCCGAATGTAACAAACTATTAACCAAAAAAGTTGAACTTCATGCACTACTTACAAAGATAATCGGTTCAAATAACAAGTAGCATGCAATCAACAACGTTATGAAAAGGATATTTGGTGGAGAAGGTTATGTTTGAAATGAAGAAGTAGATTCAACTTAATTTGATGCTAGTCAAATCCAAAACCAATAGCAAAAGCAACATGACCGTGAGTGGTTACAAATCGCAAAGGATTCAACTTGTTTGAGGCATATAATCGAACAGTCAGGCAGCATAGAATGATTCTTTTGAATAATGAGAAACAATTTAGTTTATGTATCATTAATGGCTAACTGTTGTAAGAAAGAAGACAGATCGCGGTGGAAAATCAGATGTCCTACTAAATGGGAGTAAACAGAGATAACAATAACTACAGAAACAAGACGAGCGGAACAACTTACTGCGACTTCGACGGCAATAGCAGATGAAACTATATGAGTGGAGATCGACGGGCAGAATAGCGTCCGGTGATCCACGAGCGAGAGACGTCGGATTTGGGAACCCTAAAGGGGTTAGACTATTTTCTAAATGTGTAGCCCCAATTATTTTCTAGCGTCCGGTGATCCACGTCAGGTGTTTCTTCATTTAACTCGTTCTTAAATTGCCACATTAAATTCTCTCTCTTTGTTTCGTTTGTTTCTGCTATCGTTGAAATAATAAAAGACGACGTCGAGAGCTTGAACACGTCAACTTACACACAAAGAGTCGTTTGTGAAGCCGCTCACAATCGTTTGATTCGCGACTACTTTTATGATCCCCGCTTTATAATCATGACACATTCCGAACTCGTTTTCAAATGAATAAACGGTTTTTTTATGGATTGTTAACGATTTGGAACAGAAGATACATTTTTTTCAAATTGAGGTGGGATGCTAGAGGTAGAAGAGATTTTACTCCTATTCAAAAGTGTGTCGCCGCTATGCGTCAATTGGCATACGGATCCACCGTCGAAAAATTAGATGATTAAATAAATATTTCCAAAAAAAGCATGGATTTGTTTATATAAATTTTATAAAGGTTTTATTAACATCTACGGGCCAAAATATTTACGCAATCCAACCGCAAGCGACATTCAACGACTATACAATTGACATGAGGAGGTGCATGGCCTTCTCGGCATGCTTAGCAACCTATATTGTATGCATTGTAATGAAGTGATTGCGGAAATGCATGGCGCAGACAATACATGAGAGGTGACCTTCCGCTACAACAATTATGCTCAAGACGGTGGCATCACAAGATCTATTGTTTTGCCATGCTTTCTTTGGAGTTTCAAATTCAAACAACGACATAAAACATCCTTAAGAAGTGACAAAGCCCATGTACTATGTTGGTCATGTGTTTAGAACTAAGGAATAAGTTAAAAAAAATGATTAGATCACATGATGTTGAAACAAGAAGACAGATTAGGATTACAAAAAAGGATCATTACAAGGAAAGTGTAGTGTGCAAAGGGGATAGTAAAGATGGGGCCCACAGTGAAGCCAAGTTGGGGCTGGATCTAGCAGTTGTGTTAAAGGTAAAGGATCAGTTGTGAAAAAAGTTGGTGGCAGGGGAAAAGGACATACACATCTCTATGAATGCCCTTGTGTGTTTTTTACTTCCAAGGTGAAAATAACTAGTTCTTGAATTATTAAAACTTTGGTAAGTGAGCATCAAAGCCTTCAAAGCAGGACCATTTATGCTTGCGCAACAACTTTCTATCTCAACAACTTATGGAAAATTCTAAGATCCTAGTCAGAGCAGTTCAAGAACAGTTCCAAAGGAAGTATGAGGTTGGTGCTTCTCAAATGAAACCATTTCGGGCCAAGAACATAGCTATGTGTTGGATATCAAGAACAATCAAGATCAAAGATTCAAGAAGATCATACGCAGGGAAGGATAATTTTATTAAGAAATTTTTTAATACAACAAAAAGTGCATAATATGTTTACATGTGAGGGTATAAATAACCCTAATCTTGAAACGTCGTATCCCTTGGCAAAGGGTGTGACGGTTAACTAAATCTAATAATACTAAACCTAAGATAGAATAATACATAAAAACAATAATAATAAAAGTATAGTTTATAATTCTAATACTATGGAACAAATCCATGGAGATTTCAGCTCCCAATATGAGATGCTTAGGGTTTATGTTGAAAAGTTAACAAACACAAACCCATGTACAACAGTTAGATTAGAAGTTGAACCTTCCACAGATTCCACATTTGAAAAAACAAGATTCGAGAGAATCTATGTATGTTTAGGGTCTTTGAAACAAGGATTCAAAGCAACTGGAAGAGCTTTGTTGGGACTTTACGGGGCTTTCCTTAAAGGTACATACGTTGGTCAATTACTCACTGCAGTTGGTCTTGACCCAAACAATGGAAACCCTGTCTCATATGCAATTGTAGAAGCTAAAACAATGGTCTCATGGTCATGGTTTCTAGAATGCCTTGCTAATGACTTAGATTTGGTTAGCAACTCACTTCACCTTTATAAGTGATAGAGATATGTTAGTTGGTTACTGTATCCAAACTTTATTAACTTGACTTTATTAGCATGTTATGAATTTGTATGGTGTTTTTGTTGGATTTTACAAGGCATTATTCATCATTTGCAAAAGGTATTCCCATGTGTTGAGCATAAATACTGTCTCAAACACATTCATGAGAACATGAAACAATAATACAAAGGAAAGATTTACAAGGATGCTTTATGGAAACTGGCTACATGTATAAATGTTGTTCATTTTGAGAAGGAAATGTATGCCTTGAAAAGTTTAAACAATGATGCACATCTATGGTTGTCTAAAATCCAACCAGAGCATTGGTCAATATCACACTTTACTAGTAACATCTGTTTTTTCTTAAGAGTTATTACATATGTTAATTTACATTATCAAAATGATTACGTTGTGATAACTGGTAGGACACTCTCAGATGTATTTCTTAATAACATGTGTGATGTTTTGATTCCAAGTTATTAAATAGAAGAGACAAACGCATAATAACAATGTTGGAATACACATGGGGTATCTTATAAGGAGATTTGTGAATGTTCTGAAGGTTATTAATAGAGGTAATGGTTTGCTAACATCGTATGCTTATAAGATCTGAGTCAACTAAGAAGGAGGCTGCTAGGTTTGTTCTAACCCTTTCCAACCCTTACTGCTTAATATTTTCTTTATAATTCATAAATCGTCGTTACTGACTATTTAATATTTTTTTATTCAACATGTGTAAAACACGGGTTTCTAACCTATTATATATATATATATACACCAAACAAAATTTACGTTAGAAATTCAACGTTGCAAGTTTTGTCACTACAAGTAGAGATCTTCCATGATGATGTTGCCTTACATTTTCTTCCATAAAGAAAATACTTAATTTTTAAATCTTCATTACTGCTTAATATTTTCTTTATAATTCGTAAATCTGCGTTACTGACTATTTAATATTTTTTTTATTCACCCGTGTAAAACACGGGTTTCTAACCTATTATACATATTTACCAAAAAAAATTTACGTTAGAAATTCAATGTTGCAAGTCTTGTCACTACAAGTAGAGATCTTCCAAGATGATGTTGCCTTGACATGGTAGCACATTCATCCTTTAGGAAATCACCTAAAACATGGAGATAACATATTGTCGTCGAAGTGGTGGTCACAAATGACAAAATCGAAAAGTATATATGAAGGACCACTCTTAAGGAATCTCATACCTATATCACAACCATACATGTCACATCTTATAGGACATCTTGATTTCACACTTTCAAGAGTACGTTTGTTTATGTAGAATGTCATAGTACGACATGGTAACATCTAAATTGCCACACTCCTCAATTATCTCTCACACGAGCCGATAAATATCCCTATCTTCTAAAAGATAGATGATGCCTATAAAACAAAGAGGCCATTGTCTTCAAGAGCTATTCTCAACCAGTATTATAAAAATTGGTCTAGGTGTTCAGGTGATTTTTTTAACTCGGTCAACATTACTTGGAATCGGACAGATTCGGAGCTAGTTGGTCCAGTTCGGTCAAATCGGATTTTCGTTGTTTTTCACAGATTCTTGTTAGATTTTCGTTGTTTACGAAGATACTTTGGAAGAAGAGAATTAAATGATTACTATGTCTAAATATTAAATAATAAATAACAATTTCCTAAATACTTTAGTATTTGAAAATGTATCATTTTGATTTATATTGATATTCATGTATTTTGTTATTAATATTAGTAAACTTATAATATTTGACATATATACAATTTCCCAAAAATTATTTTTTTTATACTTTACCATGTCCGAGTACTATCCGCCTAGGCCGAGTACTCGCGACTCATCAGTCTACCGATTTGGCAGCACCCAACGACTTCTACAACATTGTTCTCAGTAACCCTAAATTTGACATATATGTTTCCTCTTTCGTCATGGTTGACTCGAGCACCATACTTGTTTACAAGGTGCAAAACATATAAATCTTCTTACGTTTCGCTACTTTTACAAATTTGACAGATCAAACAAAGATTATGTTTATTCAAATGTTAATACGAATTAATAGAAAAGACAAATTCAAAGAAAAGATTATCGCAATCTACTACTAAGGAAAGAAAACATAATTTGATAGTTGGTAATACTTGTTATAATCTAATACGAGAAGTAAAATCACACAAATATAATTACACTAAATATTATTTTTTAATAAACAGTAATGAGTTTATACTTGATTTTAATCTAAATTTGTTTTTTTTTTCGAGTCAATATGAATTCGAACCGAACTCCCGTGTTGTCTCCATGGGAAACAAAATGAATGATGAAACACGAGAACGATATAAAATATGTATGAAATAGTTAGATGTTTACATTCAATAATAAGAATTTAAAAACAAAAAAATATTTGGTTTATAATTTATAAAAATCTAAATATCGATTTGGCAAACAATGTAAAAAAGCAACACCTGAGACTGAAACTGCAGCATTGAAGGCGGCCCCACGTGTGTATGCAGTCTGAGATTGGTGTACCCCAAAATTCCAGGGACCGTATTTGATAGGAGGTGATTTATTGTATATTTTATAAAAACACAACTTAAACGATTTTTCATATATAAATAAATTTTTATAATTTAAATAAGGTTATTTGTTATTTGTATATACTAATATTTACTTTGTAACAACATTAATAATTAATCATTTTAAAAGAGAAATTGGATTTCATATGCTTATTAGGGGGAGGGAGTGTTTCGGGATCCTCATTCGGGAAAGGTTATTCAGGCGGTACTAAAGAGGAGGGGAATGTGTTCCCGATCATTCCGATCTCTCCTATTTGCTTCACAAATTTTCAATCCGCTCGGTTTAGTTTTCCCGAGTCAATCCCGATGAGAATTTGACATGGTCATCCTTCCGATCGGTGTTCCCACATGCACCTCTACTGGCCTTAGTGCTCCATATATACAAACAAAGAGTGTTTACATCAAATAAAAGTATTGTTTTCCCTATAAGAAGAATACGAAGTGATCCAAACCGTTAATCTTACTACATCAATTGTTAATATTGAACAATGGCTTATGCTATTTGAAGTCGAACATTTTTTTATGAAACAAGCACCTCCTGTCCAAGGCATATGTAAGATTTAGGTGTACAATGTATAACATTTTTGGAAAATTTCACATAAGTCATGAACATAAGATATGCTTGATTCATAAAAAATGTTTCGACTCAAATACCACCAATGCGCTTTGGATGTATTTGGCTTTTAATGATATGAGAACTTCCTAGTTAAGCGCACTTGGGTGAGAACAACCCTAGGATGGATGACCTTTTAAGAAGTCATCACTTGGCCAACCAAACACAAATTCATGAGTTGCCTGTGTGTAAAGTGGGCAATATTAGTTGGTAAGAGGGGTTGGATGCTACAAACAATATCAAAGTTACTCCTAGGTCGTTCAGGACGATGGGGCAAACCTTATCAAAGAAGATGAGTCCTAGGGGTGTTTAAAGGACAACTTAGGTGAATACCACATTTCTTATTGGGATGTTGGGACAAACCCTCATCAAGGACGATGAGTCCTTAAGGGATGATTGTAACAGTATGGGCAAATTTCATATCAGTTAGACAAGATAGATGTTTTGTTCATAAGAAAACGTCCCACCTAAATACCACCAACGTGTTTGGGACATATTGGTTATGGATGAAAAAAGAACCTAACAGTTAAGAGTGCTTAGTGCAATCCCAAGATTGTTAACCTCATGGGTAGTCTTCACTTTTGCAACAAAAAGCAAATATGTAAGCTTCTTGTAGAAAAATGACAAGCAATTGATTAATACGAGGGGTCGGATATCACAATCTCCGTGAAGATCACTTATCATCCACATGATTCTTTTTAATTCATTTAGTCTTGTCTTGAAGACCATAATTTGTTATTTTGGTTCCTTGATTTCATTCATGATGGATACGTGAGTGTTGTGTTTGTAGAGAAACTATTAGTGGATCCATGAATCGTTATTATAAATGCATAAACTTTTATAATGATAAAAATAAGGACATGTGAGGAAATGTTACTTACAAATGAGCACATTTCACAACTTATCATCTTAGGGGATGTTTGTTATTTATTATTTTGTCTATTTATTGATTTATTAACTTATATAAGTTAATAAGGTGTTTAGGTAAACTAACTTATTTATCCTACTTATTTTATTTTCAAGAAGTAAGTGAGGACTTACTTATGATTTATTAACTTATATAAGTTAAAAGTTATAAGTGGATTCGATAAGGAATCCCAAACACCCCCTAAATATCATAAGCTTAAAGTCATACAAAAAAAAAGCAAAGAGCTTGAAAGAGGACCATAATGTTTATATCCTAGCTCTTTTCATAATTTTCTCAAAGAACGATAAGAATGCCACGGTCGATTTGTGTATCTACCTTCTAAGGGACATTAGAAATTACGAGATCCGCAACAAACAACAAGTCTACGCTCGAGAGGTTGAGAGTAAATTTTAAAATTTGAGTTTGAAATTTTAAAAATGATCATATCACATGGATGTAACATCCATATAATTTAATCCAAGAATTGTGATAACCATAAAAGAATTAGCTATGAAAATGGATGGAGTTTCTTTATTATAGAAGGAACAATTTATGGATTCCAATCTTCATGATGTCACTTGGAAAATACTATTGTATGTCTCTTTTAGTGAAACCTTCACTAGGTAGTAAATATTTTTGAACTACCCGTCAAACATTGGTGAAAGTTTCTTTTTTTTTTAAACCGAGAAAATTACGATATACCCTAATAAAAAACCAGGAAAGAAGTTTAAAACTATCGTTATGACCAATATAAATTTTAAAAGCATAAATGATGTTTTTTGTAAAATTTTAGTTAAAAACTTATTTAAAAGCAGTGTAGATTAAAAGACAAAGAGTGTTATGATAAATAAAAGAAAATGTAAAAAGGTGAAAAGATCTTCATAAACAAAGACGAACAATATATCTAGGATATGAATTATGAGCCACACCACACGGGTAAAGATGTTATGCAAATATTAAAAAATGTAAAAAAAAACAGACATAAAGGGTTAATAAAATGATAATAGATTGAGATATGAAATTATTAAAAAAAAATCAAACCTTCTCTATAATGCATGTTATACATGCATTAAAACTTTGATAAGTAAATAACTATAGAAAAAATATTATTTAGTGAGGTTAGTTATTTATGAATACCGACAAAAATAATAATATAAGTTTATAAAAAGTTAAAAGCAGTTTTTCAAATTTAAATATAACTTTTTATATACTCTTATTAAACTAGGAACGAACATAAATCAAAGACCTGTAAGGAGTGATTTTTTATTTTTTACTTTTTATTACAATTGCAAGAGAAAATATTTAAGAAAACAATAAAAATTTACTCTTAACTGTAAAAACTAATTTTAATCAAGTGTGGAAGTAGCCGGGGCTTCACCAGATCCACCGGCGTCGCCGCCACCACCACCACCAACGACATCCACCGACACTTTTCTTGCCCCCGCCGTACCTCCGGTAGGTCGTTTCCTCTTCTTCTCATACGGAATCCCCCTCGCTTTCGCTTGACTCTCTCTCACTTCCCTCAAATACATCCTCACGGCTCTTGCTCCAAACGGATTCAGCTCCGGCTTCCCGCCGTTCTCCTCGTACGCGGCTCGGAGCCGACCGATGAGCGCGTCTAGGCTCCCCCAAGCCTGCTTGAGCTGACAAGCACACGGAGCCGGAGGATTCGGCTGACCAAAATACAAACAACCAGTCACGTGCACCTTCGTTTTCCCAAACTGATCAAGATATTTTAAAAACTCGATCACGTGCGCTCCGCTACATCTTGACAACGTTAACGGCGGCTTGTGGTTGCTAAGGTATTGTAAAAACGTGTTCCAGTCGCGCCGTTTTTGAGACTCGTATCTACTTGGTGGTTGGGGAGCCGTTGATGGTCCGGGAGGTTCTGGCGGGTCTTCGGTTGACCCGGACCCGGATGGTAAATCCATTTGAAGGAGATGAGGGTTTTGATTATTGTTTTAGGGTTTGATGGAAGGAAGGAGAATGGTAGTTTTGTGGAGAGAGGGTGGTGATGGGACGTAAATAGAAAAGAAATGTGAATGAATGGATCAATGAATGTACGAATGGAGAAAAATGGACTTGGTGACTATTCAGTTTTGTCATGTAATAAATAATTTATGAAATAGAAAAAACAAAAGTTTAGTTGAGGTCGTGTTTATGGGTTGACGGGTTATTTAGACCGGGTGAAAATATTAAAATTTTACTGAACTTGAGTATGACGTGTATTTAAGATGAAATGTTTAACTTGAAAAAAAGTTATTTTGTTTTAACTTTTATATTTTGGTGAAAATATTAAACATGTTCAAGTTATAACAGAAAACTTACTTTTTAAAAAATCTATGAAATAAATAGATCAACTTGTGAATCTGTTAGGTTGATATAAACCTGATATGTTTATCTAATAAACATGCTCACGACTTCAACTCGAAATTGAAATGTGCACCTGTTTATGCTAAATACAAACCTGTAATGTTTGTATTAGATTCATGTCTACATTTATATGTTTTACTTGTATTATAAGAGTATACTAAATATAACTATTATATTATATAGTGTAATATAATAAGTGTTGACACAAAGATAAAGGTATACAAATGGAAAAGGAGATACAAAATTCAGAGTTAGATCCAAGTTCCATAGTGACGTTTAATTGGGTAAATGTGAAACTAAAGGTTGTGTTTTGTTCATGTTGATAGCTAGCTAGCGGCGCCATTGGGTTGGTGGCTCAACGGTAGAGGCAAAGCTTCTAGGAACACCTAAGGGTTTGGAGGTCACGGGTTCAAGTCCCACTAGTGACATGATTAAAAGAAGGCAAATTGATTTTTAATAATCCAAACTATTACTCATTGGCAAATAATAATCCGAACTAACAGTTTGGCTGGTGATAATCTCAACTTTCACTTTTGTTGTCAATGACAGTCCTATTAGCATAATCATCATATATTTCCACCTAAATAACACTCGATTCCCACTCGATTTCGATTATACGTTTCTCCATTTCTTTTAAGATCGTCATTTTATGCGAAAATAAGTGTAAATCGAGTATATATCTTATGCTGATTATGCTACTGAAACTGTCATTTACAACAAAAGTGAAAGTTGAGATTATCACCAGCCAAATTATTTGTTCGAATAATTATTTACCAATGAGTCGTAATTTAGATTCTTTTGAAATAATGAGTTGTTTCTGTTGCAATGATTTTCAATTCTTTTTCAGAAATTTTATTCAATTTCAATTATTTAGTTTGTGGGTTGGTAATCAATTCACATCTTGAAAATGAAACCAACTACTTCACCGATGTCTATAGGATGCCTTATTTTTATATTTATTTATTTTTAAATTATCATATAAATTTAAATTTGTGATATCTAATAATGATATTTGTTCTAGTTTAAATATATTTTAAATATAAATATATTTTTCATTACAAAAATAGGATTAATAATCATTAATATTATATATATATATATAGGGACATGTTCAATTGAGAACCATCATTTTGACGAGAACAAAAAGAACCATACATTTTTACACAAATGCATACATGTATCCTTACTTTATATATGCACAAATTCATATATGCATCCCTATATTTGTATAGAAATACATGGTTCTTTTTGTTTTCGTCAAAATGATGGTTATTAATTTAACATGTCCCTATATATATATATATATATATATATATATATAGGGGAGGGTTCCAGAGAAAACCACAAGTTAGGCGAAAACCGAGAAAACCACTAAAAAAACCAATTTTACTCGATCATATAATAATTTTTATTTTTTGTTTTGTTTTATTTTTATTTATTTATAAGAGTATCAATGTAATATTAAACATTTTTACCAAAAAACATTTTTACACATAGAGTTACGTATACGTAAACATAAAACAAAAAAATTGCGGTTACGTATACGTAAATCAAAAAAATTGATTTTGGATACGTATACGTAAATAAAAAAATTGCCTAAAATGATGTGGTTTTCGCCTAACTTTGTGGTTTTCTCTTGATCCTTCCCCTATATATATATATATATATATATATATATATATATATATATATATATATATATATATTTTAAAATTATCATATAGTATATGTGGTTGCTTCTTATAGATCTTGTAATTGATAATGTTTTAAAATTTATTATACAATTATAAATAAAGTTATTTCGCCCACCACCACACTAATAGTTATAACTAATTTATATTTTTCATTCACTTCTACAAAACTTTGTGATTTTGCTGAGTTTTAATATTTTTCGTTTATTACACACTAGAATTATTTGTTGTTAAGAATGTGTGATAATAATTTAAAGTAAAAAAAATGAAATTATATTGGAGTGGATTATTTCCCCCCACCCACCACTCAAATAGATGTTGGGTCTCTTTCCGACTGATTGTGACGTTATGAAAGCTTACGACTTTTTGGATGAACGCATACCCATTAAATTAAATTAACAATGAGTAAATTATTGAAGGGTTAAAATAAGGAGGTTAAGAAAAAGGAAAAGGGAGACTATAATTTCTAAGTTTTTTTTAAAAGCATTTTTTTTAATTTATGTAGAGAGTGATAATTAAACTCATTACATATTCAAACTTTGATGTTTTCAAATGATTTTTCTCTATCTCTGAGCCACCAACCCCAATGTATTCTATAACGAGCTAGCTTAGAACCCGTGTAACCTGTCATTTCAATATGATTACATACCTTGAAGTTAATTAATTTGATTTTTATTTAGTCCTCTTTTGTTGACTAAACCTTTTTTCCTAGTTAATCACTTGGGTTGGTAGCCCAATGGTAAGAATCAAAGATTCTTTGTAGAAGATCAAAGTTTAAATCCTAGCATGGGGTAGATCAGGAATTGGTGCAAAGTAGGAGTAGATTGATGTGTGAATCGTCATTCCAAAAAAAGTTATGTGTAGGTTTGTAGTTAATACTAATACTCCTTTAAACGATAAGTGGTATTACCGTTATTATTTTAAAATCTCTCTCTCTCCTTCTCGCTCCCTCCTGCCACCGACCATCACCTCTCTCTCCTCCCTCTCGTCACCGGCCACCACCTCTCTCCTCCTCACCAATTTAAGCCTTCTTCAACCCATATCATCTTCATCCCGCAACCACCTCCCTTTCATTGCTTCCTTCACCATCTCATCCTTGCGCTAGTTCCTTCTTTTCTTAGTTTTTTTTTCTGAATTTTGTTTTAGGTAGAACCCAAAGAAAAGAAACTTACCTTTTTTATGCTATTTATGTTATGGTAACCTTATCGTTTTAAAATGAATTACGAATCAAATATAATGTACATGTTTAATTACATGGTATATATTTCATTACATGGTACAAGTCTTTGTAGCTAACTAATATCCAAGGTGTCTTGGAGCCTATACTGGCATCGGAGGTCGTTTGGGGCCTGTTTTCACGGGGGTCCCAAGTTTTAAAAAATAATGTGTATATATATAAATAACTTTGCTTATTGTTACAATAACTTTTTTTGTTCGATTATTGGAAAAATATTATATTTAAGGGCCCATTTTTTAGTACTCGTCTAGGGCATCCGAAATCTCAGATACGTCCCTGCTAATATCAAACTCACTAAGTTCGAGTCTGATCCGACCTAGACCCAAACCTAAAATCCGCAAGTGAGTTGATAAACGTTCAAACACCAAAACTTAATGACCCCAATGAGAGAAAAAAAATGTTGATGGCCCTGTTACTAACTAGCTATTGTTTTAACTGTGACACATAAGACAGTTATCTAATTTGCATCGTATAACTGCTTCAATTTTTTTTCTCCCAATATATTTGATTAGTAAAAGTACGAGTGTTAATGTGATTCTTAGTTGAATAAAACACACTCCCATATAGATATATATTATCCTATATTTAAGAAACGAAGAAAAATATTCCACAAAACCCGTCAAAGTCTTCGTCAACTTTTTAATGATCGTTTTCAAATGCGATTTTGCCTTTTAAATAAGACACAAGATGGGTTATCAAGTAGTAATGGAGAAGGATTGTCAATGTCATCCTTTCAGATTTCATAGCGTCTTGAAAACGAAACCCATGAAATCAATTTTCAAGACCCTTTTTGACGTCAAAAAAGAAAAAGCTTAATGTGTCTACATTTTGATAAAATATTCATTTAATTTAATTTTCTTTCTAGCATTATTAGTCTGAGATGGTAGTAGTGCCGGTCAGTAGCATGCGTTATTGTAAAAATGTTTCTCATACCCATTAGGTTACAGCTTACTCATTACTCATCGAGTATCGAGCGAGTGTATACCCATTAGTTTGTTAAAAGTTACCGTTGAGATTCATAAGTGCATTTACTACTAATTTTCATATAATTTATTATCTAAGCATTAGAAATATAAACACTAAAAAGTTTTTAAATTAGTAGATTAACCACAAAGGAAAATAAAAATAAAATGTTTATAGGTATGTTTCAAGTAAACAGGTGTGCAAGTTTCAGGTAATCGGGACGACGGGTATCACCTAATAACATACCAGTGAAAATTTTTAAAACTAATCTCATACCTGAATACATGTTCCGCTACGCTACCCGTCCCAAATGTTTCGTGTTAACACGTCGGATTCGGGTCGTCTTCCATTCCTACTTGTGTTTGAGCCACCCATGATTAGACCAAACTCCACGTATGTAAATAGAACTTAATAATTAGTATCATATCTATTTGAACACGGATTAACGCCATGAACGGATATTTATCAATCACAAGAGGTAACAGATAAAGCTATCCTTAAATCGTTTGAAGTACCACAAATGTACATCCTGTGAGTTTCTATTCCCTGCTCATGGCTCCATTGACTCCTAGGAGCATGGTAACTGTTGTCAACCCGATCACGCAACGAGAACACTATTTCCCTTAAAATCGGTTCATGCCCGTTTAATAAATTCCCCATGCTCAACACTTTCCTCCAAGACTGGTTAGCCGATGGTTGAACAAACATACTCGCAACCACATCTCTCTCATTCACCCTTACTTCTTCCTTTTTCTTCACTAATTCCTGATAAAACAACATTTTATTAGTTAATTTTTGTGACCATGAGAACCCGTGAGGGACCAATACCCTACTAACCAGAGGAACCAGGTAAAGGTGACAAGGCCCCACCAATACCCTGCTAACCAGTGGATCAACATACAAGTTTTTTAGTCTAAAAACACAATGTACCGTCACTTTTGTCTTAGATGAACAGCGTACTATTTTTGTCCCATTAAATCATTACGAGATGGCTTTGTGTACAGTTTGTCATTGGATGACCTGCAAACCAGATTGATAGGTAAAAAGCCGAGTTGGCAAGGCAGTGTCTGATGTGACATTTTATTATTTAATAACGCTGGTGTGGCAAGCGCCACGCCATCATCGTGTCAGCTACATGCCACATCAGCTGGCAACTCGACATTTTACCTATCCAGCTGAATTTTCTAGGTTACCCGTTGACCCTAATGGGACACGGAACCATCTTTCAGTGACTTGGTGGGACAAAAAAATAGCATGTCGCCTCTTTGGGACGAAAATGAAAACACATTGTTACTTTAGAAAATATATATATAACCCTTGAATCTAACATAAAAATTAAAAAGCCATCTTATTAATTTAAAAATGACTTGACATACCTTGTTTGTATCTCCTCCAACTGAGGGTTTTCGCATTTTGGGTAAATAGAAGTTGTAGAAATTGTTAAAAATAGTTTGTGAAAGACGGGGTGCATGCAAGAACTTGCGACGAAGAGAAGCTGCTAATGTTATTAGTTTCTCCACATGCTCAAATACAACACAAAGCCGTTTCAGGTCTTCGATTATCTCAGTATCTCCAGGTAACTTGTTGGCTACAATTGAAAGATGAATCCTTTAAGGTTGATAACATAAGGAGTGTTTGGATGCATGTGCATCTTGAAACTGCTTATGTGATACTGGATTATCAGAATCTGTAAATCAACTATTTGAAGATTTGGCAAATTCTCATTATTCAGGCAAGTTATAGATAGAATGACAAAAAACGACATTTTATATCAACTATTCTTTTTTTTTAACTGGCATCTGTAACTCCAATAATGATAGTTTTTTTCCTAACAGAATTATTTTTCTTAAAATACCAATTTTGTTGCACATAGTAGAAACAAATTATTTGGCATATATTTAAGTAATCATAATCAGAATCACTTTATCCGGACACTAAAACTGATTATCATGACCTCAAGTTGTCAGATTCCGATAATGAGTTTCATCATGCAAATCCAAACACCCTAATAGATTACAGGTAACATGAATCATAACAAAGATAAAAAAAAAATTATACCTACCTTGCAAGGGCCTCAATGCAGAAGCCATTGTGAGGTATAATTGATCGATTTTTGTCGTCATGTTTTTTAATCCACCAAAGCTAGTCTGGTTAACAGTGTCTGCTGCTGCTTGGAAAGCAGTACATACCATTTGCTCAAGCAATTGATGTGGTCGAACTGTTTCCAGATAATGAAGTATCTTTGGAGTAAAAAGTTTTGGAAGTTAGATTAATATCAGAAATCCAAATTATAATATTGAAGATTTAAATGTATGAAAGCTAAGTATGCACCTTTTCTCCTTCTCTATTTGGATCCATAAGTGGCTTTTGCTCTGAAGCTGGTAAAGGAGGTGCATCGTTCCAAATTTTGCGCCATGAATTCCCGGAATCTGACATTCTCTCTGAAAGTCTTCCGCTTGGTGGCCATTTCTTTTTAGAAGATGATGATGAGTCATCCTCCCAGTCTTTAGGGGAATGCCATCGAATAAAATCTTCAAAAGCAGCTTCTGGATTTGCAGCTTTAAATGCCGACATATCTGGTTCAAATTTGCATATAGTAATACCAAAATTAAGAAAGCGTTACAAGGAAAAGAAAAAAAAAGTATCTGTGTTTTCTTAGAAAAAGATAAACTGTAGAAAAGGCGAAATGAGGGGGCCGAATGGCTTGGGTCAGATTGGGTTGACCCAAAACCCTTCCAAATTCTTTACAGTGTTATTAATAACTCATGTGTGAAATAACGATTTATGAGGATTTAAGTTCGGGGACCTTCAATCTTTTGACCCGTTTGATCTGCTTCTATCCGTTTAATACCAACTCTAACAATCATTAACAGTGATTGGTTGTAATGATATCAGAGTTTGGTAATCATCAGTCTATTAAACACTACCCATCAAATACAGAATTAGGTTTGTTACCTGAAGATAGGATGTCCTTCTCCAACTGACCAGAAAAACTCTGACAATTTATACAAGAAAATTCTCAGTTTTTAGAAAGGAAACTACTTCAACAATAATTATTTAGTAGATATTAAATAAGGTATCCAAAAATGTTACTTTGTGGGTGTTTGGATGTGAATTTTGAAAGTGACTAACAGGGTGTCAATTGTCAAAAATAATGTTTGGATGTGGTTTTTGCTGTTTGGATTTTTCATAATCAGATGTTTGAGTGTTTGCCAAGTTCTGATTATTTAAGTATTTGTTAAAATAAAATGAAAAACAGTGATTTTGTGGGAAAAATAGATAGGGAACAAGGGGTATTATGAAATGGGAGAACAAATTTCTTGTATGAGGTAATCTATATCACCCTGTGGTAATTGCTTGTATGAACCTGAGTATCTGACCAATAATCAGTTAACCAGAAGCAAAATAAAAACTGGTTATTTTTAATTACGTGAGATAATCAAATAATCAGTTCCATAAGGCAACCCCTGACATACAATCAAACATCTTAAATCATTTTATCCAAAATATGTTAAAACTTACAAACGAATCACCCAAGACTTCAACTGCACGGAGCCTTTCCTCGTGCATATCTTCCGTCATAATTGGTGGATCCTATAATATTCAAAAAAAAGATTAAAAAATTGGCAAGTAATTGATTGTGAAGGAGTAAGTCAACATGCAATGATGCAACAACATATTAACCTGAGTGAATGGTGCATGCATGTGGTTGGGCGAGTTCAGAAGCATCATGGATTCCACTACACCTGCTGATCCCCTCCTCTTATTATTATTTTTGTTATTTGAGTGTTCTAAATTAGCATTGGAAGTTGAGGTGCTGCAAAATAAATAATAAGACAATTTTAAACATCTGTCAACTTAAAAACCATGGAGATTTGTACTGAAACATTATCATATATAAAAAAAATACTGTAAGTATAACATGAACAACACATATAGAGCAAGTTAAGCTGTGTGCATGCACTTAAAAAATTGTTAAGCAATTTGTTTGTTCATTAGTGTTCAATAACAAAAAACCAAGGAGTTCTCACTTGCTTACTTCACCTGTCACTTTCCTTAATTAAACCTTCTTTGGCTCTTGATGTTTGAGATAAATCCTCATTAGCCACATCACTTGCCTGCAGTTCCATTAAATAAAACATTAGTATAAAAATTATTACTGTATATGATAATAGCTTAGCTTATGAACAAAAAGAATAAATGTCAACCTACCTCAACCTCAACACTTGGAGAATCACTATTGCTGTCACCAAGACCATCTTGATGGCTGTCAAGCTGCTGATGTTTTTTCTCTATACAAATTGCAAGCTGAGAAACAGCAGCATAGTGAAAATAGTAATAAATATAACAAAAATCACGTATTTTTATCTTAGGAATTTTTTCGATGTATTACCATTTGCAATTTTTGATTAACCAAACAAGTTGATAAGTCGATTGTGCCTTTGATCGGCATACGCGGCAATGGTTGTGATTCTTCCCAACACCAACGAACTTCTCTAATAAATTCTATCCATAGTACAGCAATGGCTAAACATATAATAATAACACATTTTAGTAAAGAAAATATTAAAATATATATATATATATATATATATATATCATCTACTAGTTTCAAAACTTGACAATCTTTACCACGTATGTTGCAGTCTCCAAACCATAATGAGTGTAAGCAAAATTGGGCAAACAAAGTTTCCAAGGGAGCACCCTTTATAATTCTAGAACTTTTGTGTCTGCTTTCAAGAGAAATGACTCCTGGTCCTGTCATGAGATTTGAGTTTTATTTTGTAGATTATAGGCATTGGCGATTTGTAATATTATCCAACTACTTCAAAAATGAAGAAAAAGGAAGCATCAGGGACAATGGTATCCACAAGAAGGAAAAAAAACATACTTTGATCACATGTGCATTCCATTAAGAAAAAAAGAGTGTATAATAAGTTTAAATTGTAAAAGAAGAAGGAAAATGTACCCTCATGACAAAGATCTTTGAGCACACGATCAAGAACAGTAGGTGGTGGAACTATTGCAGATGACTTCAATTTGTCAGATCCTGATGTGTCAACTGTAAAGAAATATACAAAGAATAATTATAGAAGAATTGAAGACTATATGAAAGAAAAAAACACCACACACACACCATCAGGTGATTTATTTATAGGTAAGCCTCATACCTGACACAAAATCTTCCATGAATTGAACATCCAAGGACATAACCAATGCATCAATCAAAAGCCGAAGTTGTGAAGCAAATCCAACCATGTTTCCCACAAAATCACCCGCGCTATACAACAAAATTTGTCATTTTATTATAGAATCTGATGTGGTATGGTGAAAAAAGAACTAAGAAGAAAATTACGTGATACTTACAGATAAGAAGAGAACTCGGGAACAACAAACCACTTATGAGCTTCATGGATAGAAACATTTTCCAGCTCAGCCATTTCCATGGAGCTTTCGACGGTTTTCTCTTCCCACATGGCAATAAGTTCAAAAGCTGCATACATTTTATCCAAATATCACCAACAAAAAAATTGCAATTTCTAAAATGTACATGGATTAATGCTTTCAAATATTTCTACAATTTTAGACCTTTTACAGGGTCTTCTGCAGTGTACCATTCACTCCAAGGACAATCATCATCCCATTGTAATTTGTTGCGGTTATCAACACCATTATCCTGTTCAGATTCATTAATCTCATACTCGGATTTTATCACTTCATTATCATCATCATACAGTAGAGTTTTGTATGTTAGCTTCATAGTGAAATGGACTTTGAAGAAATGTGTTGAAAGGTCTGATGAAGAGAAGGTCTGCATCATTAATAACTCAGTTGATCAATAATATTATTAAATATTTTATTTTAAACATATTATGAGGTGATCATGTGAGGAGGTGACTTACAAACTTCGAAACAAAGAGCTCATATAACCCCTCCAAATGCATGAGTTTTACTCGAACCTGGCTAGCAATAAGATCTCCCTCAAATCTTCGAGTAAAAACCGTCCCCATATTTTGGATACCAATGTAAGCTTTCCTAGAAGGATCATGCACTGGAACAAATGCTGGCCACAAACTAAATTGTTCATAGAATCAGAATTCTAAGGTAAAAACATATTGAATTCCTGCTTTTGAATCCTTTATTATCAGAATGATAGAAGTAGAAAACTAGAAATTATTATGAGCAACAGTCCCACCTGGAACAATTTGAAAAGGCTATGGCAACTGCACTTAGGAGTTTGCTAGCCTCTGGTGAGTCAAGAATAACCCCATTGGCACTTTGTGGTGCAATAACCTGTTTACACTTGTAACATAAGTGCCTTGATATTTAATTAAATTGACAGTAACATATGAAGGTTATAGAGGTGAACAATTAGTACCATGAACTCTTTCACCCCAAAAGACAATTGCAGGTCATGTAAAGTGGAACTCCAATCTACAGGTTTTCCTGATCAAGATTATGCAGTTAATAATAATAGCAACAAAAATAGTTCATGATGAAACTGAAACCTGAAGAGGAGTTTCACATATACCAGCATTACTAATTTCAAAGTAGTACTCCATGCAATAATTTTTCGTGGCATATTTCAGCTCAGATGTGACCTTATAAATGTTCTTTGGCTCCCCCAGTGGAACAGCTCCCTTTTCCTACACAAGAAAATTAACAAACAATCAAATTTTGTATTGAATATAAGAAGTATGATGTTTCCACGCATCAGTGAAACAAATATGCATACTGGAGTATCTCATTACACAAAGCATACCAACAAATTTTTGGGACCACTTGCTAGCCATTGTCGACAAACAGCCTCAATTTCAGATATGAACCTATAAAACAACAATTTTAGCGAAATTAGTTTTTTCTCCATTTCAAAATGGCAAATGATCCTGTGCACAAACATGCATTAAAGTTTGGCAAATATATATAATACCTTTCCCATGAAGAGGCCAGGGTATAGTCATCAAAATGTACAAACTGCATGGTAATAAACAATCAAGTAATGCTTAGCTCCTGTATCTACCTCAGCTGATATTCTTCTTTGAAAAGCACAACTACTAATCACTTGATATTTTCAGCTGGATACTTTCCAAAAGAAAACTTGATTTTCTTACAAATTTACCAATGGCATTCCTCTTTATGTAGCAAGTATACAAAGTTTAACCGGTAATCCTTAATTTCTCTCTAAGAATTTCATAACCGACACGAATTCTAATGTTGAAAACTGGCCACTCTCATCACCAGATTAGCTATTTTTTTATTGTAAATGAGGAATATAAAACAAAGGTTGGAAAAAGGAACATAGAGAAGGTAGTGACCATCTGTACCTCTTCTTCTTCCTCGGAATCGACTTCCATCTCATGCTCTTTTTTGCTAGATGATGCCATTAGAAAACCTGAAATCAACGTCCTGTAGTAATAACACAACAGCATGAAACAATACTCTTCTAAACTCAAATTTGAACAAAAAATCGCAAATCACGAACCTCTGGTAAATGTTCAACAATCAACAAATTGACCTAATTCATGAAACCGTTGCAGCAGTGAACGTAATTAGTACAAAAACAATATCCGGCATGTAAAGCTATATATACATAAAACACCGAAATTAGCATAAATTTTCAATAGAAATTGACCTAATTGATGATTGCAGCGGTGAGTGGAATTGGTGGATTAACACTCCAAAATGTAAATCTGTGTAGCATCTGAAACCCTAGTGAATTAGGAATCAAGTCCGACGGCGAAGAGGAGATGAAGGGGGTGTTTGGGATTACTTTTCAAAACTACTTTTGACTTATTTTCAAAAATAAGAATTTTTAACTTTTGGATTTCAACCTTTTCATCTCACATTTTTTAACTTATTTTGAATTGTCCAAACAAACTTATAACTTATTACCTTATTTCAAAAGGTAATAAGTCAATAAGTTATTTTGAAAAGTAATCCCAAACACCCCCGAAGACGATCAAAGCGAAGAAATCCGAGATCTGTTTGTTAGATTAAATAAAAAAGAAAAATCGATGGGTTTTTGAAACTGTTGACATGAAAAGCAACCGAAAAAGTTAAAACGTGAGCGGCAGGATTCGAACCTGCGCGGGCAAAGCCCACATGATTTCTAGTCATGCCCGATAACCACTCCGGCACGCCCACTTTGATGTGACACTTTCAATTATATATCAATTAAGAGTTTTATAATTTTCGTGTATAATATCACTTGCACCATAGGCTTAGGGTGAATGTATCATAGCCTTAAGATGCTTTTGTTGTTTGTTTATGCCATATGGCAACCTTAAGTTGCTTGTTTTGAAAGCCTTTTTTATCTAACACCATATCTTTACATGTTTGGTAAATGTTTTCGGTTTGAGTTTTCAGTTATAAGCTTTTTTTATGCATCCATTTATCTTTACTAAAGTGTGTGTGTGGTGTCACACCCTTAAAAACATATGGTTGATATAAACGTTGAATTTATACATCACACACAATGAGAGACTAAAAACATGTTACATAGTTTAAATTACATGTCTACAACTTTAAAATAAATCTTACACTACTCTATGATGTCTAATATCCTTGTCAAATAGCTTGGATATGCCCTGCCACACCTAGACTCACGATAAAACACATACTAAAACATGTCAACTTTCACTGGTGAGTCTATAGTTTAACAAATACACTTTACTTCATCAAAACAACATTTAACATTTTAAAATCCACTTTATTAATATCGAGCTTAGACTTCCACCACCACACCCATCACATAAACGCACATACAACACATGTCGCCACCTAGCTCACATCCACACACAACCCACTTACCACTTAACCCATTTATGGTGTAGTGAGATCAATGAATCTCAAAGGTGTGTAATCTTGACTTACTAAATAAACGTTGGTTTATGGTGACGAAGATGTTAAATCTCCATGAAAAAACGAAAAGGATAATGATGACTCGTTTGTTGTTTGTGCATAAATCTTAAAATGATTATTTACGTTTACTTGTGATTGAATATGACTTGAATTACTAATACACACTTAAAACATTAATACAGTGTTTTGGGGTTGAATTATTGAAAATACACACTTAAAACATTAATATCAAAAGGACATTTTATGGTTGAAGCACGTGAAAAGTCAAGATCATATCTACTCAATTTGTATTCAACCATGTGGGCTTATGACTACTCATGCATATCTTTAGAATGTAGAACGACTAATTAAAAGTGCATCCATAAGTGATTGCACTTATCATATCCCACTGGTCGGGAGTTGCAACTGCTATGAGCCCATGACATGATGAAACCAATGACTTATGATAACAAGCAGAACAAATAGACTGGCCCTTAGGTTCCTATTGACACCGCTAGAGGCCTCGCAAGACGGCTCCACTCCATGACATTAGAGAATGTATTATAATACTAGCTAGTTATCATGTTAGATCTTCATGGTTTTCGGACTCCCATGGGTTGTCTAGCATCATAATATAAAAAGTTGATTAAACATACAAGAGTTTCTATCAAGACCAAGCCATAAGACGAAGAAAGGAACCAAACCCGGCCCTTCTAGTGTACATACAAATAAGTCAGGAACATAATTTTTTTATTAATTTACTAGGTTAGCACCCGTGTAATACACGGTTGATGAAAAGAAACATATATTATTCATAAGTGTCTAAAACATATGACCAGCCTTAGCATATATGTCTCCAAAGATACATGTACAAGTTAGGAGCATCAGAAAAGAAAGAATGGCCCCCAAAGATCCATACATTCCAACAACAAACCAGACTGGAAAGAAGCAATCCAAACTCATTTTCAAGTATTCAATAAATAACTTGAATCTGCAAAAACAGAAACCATATTTTTTTCTTCCATTAGGTATGTGTAGATTATTTTAGAATAACATACTCTTACAGCTAGCAATAGAATGATATATGTTACATAAACAAAATTGCACAACAAACTAAAAAATGCTTCAATTCCCATATTATGTAATAAAAATTCAACTGGGACAAACTCATAAGTCTAAAAATGATCACGAACACTAATTTAATGTCTTTTGGTGTCTTCATACATAAGTACAAAGCCTAGTGCACATTTGGATATGGAGTATGATCACCAACACTAATTTAATGTCTTTTGGTGTCTTCATACATAAGTACAAAGTCTAGTGCACAGTTGGATATGGAGTATGATTAGAGATGAAACAGTCCCTGACTTCATCGATCCTACTATCAGTCGAATTCATTGTTTTGCTTATGACAACTACCATAATTGCCTCTGAATTTTATCCTCTAAAATAAGGGCTTTATTTTTCCCATATGAATGCACTCGTATAAAAATGGATATAAACATTTTTGCTGAGCCATGTAAATGTCATGCTCGTTCATTCATTTCTAGTTATTGAATTGTTGTTGAGTGTCTATTGATCTCAACAACCAGCCAGGTTTGGTGATTCACGACAGAACGTGAGAGAGCAGGATGTTGGGTGTGGAGACTCGTAAGGGGCAGCCGGCCCTAATGGGCTCTCCATACAAAGGGTACCTGGAAAATTCTTTATCTCTAACTTGCAAAACCAAAAATTATCATATAATGAAACGGGTTAAATTGGCTATACGGGTCAAATAGGCTTTTAATGCACAAAACATCAAAATCCCATAAATCATTTGTTTCAAAACAATATAACTTTTGTAAATATATTGGTTTCAAAATCCCATAAATCATTGGAAAACTGGTTTCAAAACAGAACAAAGAATTCAGACAAATAGTATTTCATGTCAATCCAACCCGACCTGTTTCAACCCGTATAAAAAATAACTTGTTTCGACTCGTTACACCAATCATTTGTTTTTCCTACTTTAACTATAATTATGTATATGTATAAAGAAATCAGCTTACCTTTTCAAGCATCATAAAACTCTGCAAATGGAGTTGTGATGTAAACCCTACTCTACTACATGATTACTTTCCCCATGAGTGGTGATCAAAGAAATCATCTATCTCATAGTCTTGTTCCGATGTATCACTCTTCCTTGAAAGATCATGTTTATCTGCATTATATAAATTGGATACAATCAATGTAAAATATGGATTCAATTAGAATTATATAAAAATCACTGTTATTAAGTTCAAAATAGAATCCGAAAACCTGTTGTATATTACCATTTTGAGTACAAATTGCAGGGACTATTAGCAGAAGAATGTTACCAAACTTCCCTGAAATGAAGGAATATGAGTATAATTTATAATTATTTCAATTGCATATGATAAGCAAGTTTGGTGGCATACCTTCTGAACACATTGCTATAATTAGGCCCTCCATATGTGCTTCTAACCAAATTTAGCCCGTTCTCCTTTCATTCCAATGGACACCGATTATATCACTTCTGACCAAACACATGACGAAAATACCCTTAAATAAAAGCAAGTAATTCTTTAATGATGTGTCAAGAAGTTTTTTATTTCCTTTTAAATTTTAACATCTTTTTCTTTTTTAATTAAAGGCATTTTTGCTATTTGAAATGTATTCATGAATAAATGAACCCGATTGATCAACCCATAAACTAATTTTAATACATGCATCATGAACAAACAAAAACTTATTCTTCCTAGAAGATGAGCCATAAGAGAACATGACTTTTGGGTTTTTCTCCATAAATCAACCGAATGCTAAACCGATTTCTACAATAAACTAAGAAGAACCCCGGCGCTAAGAGTAGTCACCACACCGCCGAGAGAAACTTCAGTTGATACATGGTACCCTGCACAAAAACAGGAAAAAAAAAGATTTCAAGAATTCTTTTTAAGAATTATGTTTCCACCTATAGATGGGTCGATTTCGTTTATGTTTTATCTCTAATGAGACAAATGGGTTAAGCGAAAAGATTAACTAATAAGGAAGCGGGTCGATTTCGTTTATGTTTTATCACTTTGCATTAATGTAATCCATCCCAAAAGAGGAAAAAAAACAACTAATTATCAAAGAATAACATATAAAATCAAGTAATCAATCAAATGAAAGACAAGAAGATAATAATTCAACAAAGGGGAAAAGAGAAATGACCTCACATTCAGTTTAGCATATGAGCGAACCTTTATCCTTTCTCTTAATTGATTCTTCATCAAATCCTTTATCTTAATTCAACAAAGGGGAAAAAAGAAACGAACTCGCATTCACCATTCAGTTAACCTAAATTTACATTTCTCAAACAATATGATTTCATCATAAGCATATCAAGGAAATAGTGATGACATACAAACCTCTTACATCTCACAAGAAGCATATTGCGCACACGATTAATCAGTCATTCATCAAATGTGCCTACTGCATACCTCGAGAAACTAAAGTAATGAATCGGTGCCCTAATTGAAATCAATGAACAAAAAATGAATTAAATTGAAATCAATGAACGAAAAATGAATTAAAATAGGTACAACACATAGAAATCGTTGATGAATAATCATAATCATATCATAATAATAAAAAAATTACCCACATACCTGGATTTCAATAAGCAATTGAAGATGGAATTGTGATGAGAATTGAATTCGAGTCGCCTGGTTGTTTCCGATTCGAGGTGTTCGAAAAATCATACTATATCAATTAGAAAACCTTCAATCATGGATGTAACCACTTGGGTGATTGAAACGGAAGGCGAAAATATCTTGCTTCAATTTGAAAGAATCACAGACGATTTGCAAGGAAAGAAAGGGTTCCAGAAGTAGGGTTCCACAATTTGGGCGGGAAAATGTTTCTAGAAGTAGGCTAGAAAGGTGACACGTGGACAAAGAAAACTTTTATTTATTATATAGTATAGACTAGTCTATATGCCCGTGTGACACACGGGTTTAGAAAATAATAATAAAACATGCAAGCAATTAAATTAATCATGCATAAAAGATAAAAAAAAACTACAATAGTTATTACAAATCTCTAAATACTTCTTTGTATACAACATTTGATGTTATATTTGAAAGATTACCATTACTATCTAGTATAACAACTTTTAGGCCGTCTCGTCTTGTAACTCTTGATAATGCCACATATAATTGACCATGAGTAAAAACCGGGTCTTTCAAAAACAAACCAACTTTTGATAGTGATTGTCCTTGACTCTTGTTTATGGTCATTGCAAAACATACTGCAAGTGGGAATTATCTTCTCTGTAACTTAAAAGGAAGTCTTTTGTCTGTGGGTATCAAAGAAATTCTAGGAATAAAAGTACGACCTTCAATGTTACTTCCTGATATAATCTCTGCTTCGATAACACGATTTTCCAATGATACTACTTGTAATCGAGTTCCGTTACATAAACCACTCTTTTGATCAATATTTCTAAGAAGCATAACTGGAACACCAACTTTTAATACTAACCTATGGTTTGGCATACCTGAAACTTTAATTCCATTTAGAATACCGGTGAGTATAAAGTTTCATCTAAATCATCCGGAACCATTTCTGTTTGACATATACTATCTGAACTAAGATATTCCTTTTCTTCTCCTGAAAAAATTGAGAGCAACCGATCGTTGATTTCTAAAGAAACTTCATTTTTTGGAGCTAGTATTGCCCTTTCATGAAAGAAACTTGGATTTTTAAAATTATCCAAAATAGAAGGATAGACAAACTCGATTAACTCAAAAATTGGATCTGATGAATCTTTAATTACAAGATCTTCCGGTATCTCAATCATTGCTTCACCGTCATTCATACCACCAACATTACCTTCCCCTATATCCAAAAGCCATTGTGCAAACATCTTAGTTTGTTCGATATCAACTGAATCATTTCTGCAAGTCAACCTTAGATTTTTTGTCAATTTAAGCACCTTGCAGTTTGTCCAAATATACGATGAGCTTAAAGAAGAATTTACAATCTGTTGTCTACTTCCGTTTGGGACAACAGGAAGTATTTGCCGAAAATCTCCTCCAAAAACAATAACTTTTCCACCAAATGGTATGTTAGATGATGTTCTAGATGTAGATGTAAAAATGTCTTTTAAGGATCTATCCAAAGCTTCAAATCTGTGTTTATGTACCATGGGTGCTTCATCCCATATAATAAGCGATGTTTGTTTTAATAAACGTGCAAGATCGCTGTCTGGCTTTATGTGACAAAAAGAATCCTCAACTAAATTTAAAGGAATGTGAAACCTAGAGTGTGCTGTCCTACCTCCTGATAGTAAAAGAGATGCAATTCCACTTGAAGCAACATTTAATACAACCTTTCCTTCAGATCTTAGGGAGGCAGATAAGGTCTTCCAAAGATATGTTTTTCCTGTGCCACCATAACCATAAACAAAAAACACGCCTCCTTTCTTCTTGGTAACCGCTGTGATGATTTCTTCAAAAATAACTCTTTGTTCATCGGTTAGCGAAGTAAACAAATTACGAAAATCTTCTTCTAAGATTTCTTTGTCGTAAGCGAGTTCTTCATTTAGCAAGGTATTGTTTGCTAAAGATATACAGTCATCATCAGGAAACGGCATGGTTGGATACCTTCGTAGAGTCGAGTTATTTCGAAGTAGAAACTTTTCAATCTCAAACAATGTCAGGTGCTTAATTTGATCTTCATTAAGTACTAAGCCTACAAAATTCCAATAAATAATTAAATTAAAATATTATCTAACATTATTATTAACTTTCTTTATAACAATAATATAAAAAACAAATATAAAAATTTATACCTGCATGCTTTAAAACAATACGTTGGTTGTAGAGAATGTCATCTGCTAAGTAATTCCATGTTTTTTCCCATACAAATTCAGGTCTAGAGATGCTGTCTGACATTAACATTGTAGCAAATAAACATCTTAATTAATAACCAGAGACTGAGAAACTTGCTTCTGCAATTGCTTCAATGTATTCATTGTCGTCATCCAAAAGGCAATAAGCGTAACATGCATCTCAAAATGTAGGACATTCTTGACCATTTACTGTTCTAATTTCTTCAAATGATCTTGGGCCTTTGACTTTGTTCAATAAAATTCTTAAATAATACGCTTCGCCGAGTGAGGGAGAAACTGAATGAATTCTACCTATTGAAAAACCTCTTTGCCTTTTTTCCCATGTTTTTTTGTCGAGTTTTCAAACGAACTTTGTAGGGAATTCAACATAATTTAGTTTACGTGCTTCTGGGATTTTTTTATTGCAGTTCATCCACTCTAAAAACACTGTAGGTGACACTGAAGTTTTGTTTAACACATCGTCTATATCATCACATGCCTCATATATAACTTGTTGTTGTCCCGGAAGATGAAACGGGAGCCTAATAACTGCAGGATTCCTATAATGAACATCATACGAGAAAATTCGCCATGATGCTTCACATGCAGATATGTATCTACAGCTGTAGTAGTCTTTTATTTCATCTACCGATTGTTGATGGTCATTTTGTTGATTAGTTTGTACAAAAGAAATAGTAGCCCTATCATGACCTTTGTTTATATATTTAAACAAATATTTGATTGAACCAGCCTGATTGCACCACTCGACATTGATGTGTGCTTGATATCTTTTTAAAAGAACTTTGTTATAGGGAACAACGCTTCTATTATCTAACTTGACACCCGACTTCTCAACAAAACATCCCGAGTTCCGTCTTCTATATTCAGGAAAACCATCTAAGTCGATGCATGTATGGTCTCGGAATTTTTTAGGAAAGTGTTTAGAACACTTTCTATCGATCATGCATGGACAACTCATATTCTCAATGCCACAAGGACCATGAATCATGTACTCGCTCACAAGAGAATACAATATCGGATCTTCATTTTTGTCTGGTATTTCAGCTGAAATAACTGGATCAATATGTTCAACGGTTGGAACTTTGTGATCGGCATGCATAAATAAGCAAATATGAGCATGAGGCAAGCCACGTTTTTGAAACTCCACCGTATATACAACTGATAAATTTGAAATGAATAAGTAAGAATTATTGTATAACATTTCTTATTAATCAATATAAATGTAAAAAATGTGAATGATAAAATGGTGATGTAAGATACCTGCTTGAACCAAGCCGAGTATTGCATTATCCTTTAAGTCTTTAATGATGGCATCAAGTTTGACTTCAAATAATCTACATAAAATATCAGGCCTGTCTTCAGGATTAAGCATCGTGTCTTTAAGAAATCTTATAACTTCAGGCCATTTTGGGTTACATGTGATTGTTATGAAAAAATCGGGATACCCGTACCACTTACAAAGGGACATGGCATCCAAATAGTTTTGCAACATGTAACGTGCACCACCCGTAAAAGAAGAAGGTAATATAACTCGTTGACCAATTGTGGTCATGTCTTTGTTTCCTTGATTTTTAACGGAACGTAGCTTCTCATAACTCTCACATCTTAATTTCTTCTGTTCATTACGTATGAAAAAGAGTCTTTCGCTTTCAATCATAGTATACGCGTCCACCAAAAATTGTTGAAAAAGCCTCCTCGCGTTTAGAATCAATGAGAAATTACTCATTCGGTCTTGGATTCTGTAAGAAAAGAACTCACGCATTGTACATGTACGACGTTTAGCTGTTGTAGACAAAACGCTCCTATGAGGGATGTCCGTTCTGTAACCGTCGTCACCATAGGGGAAAAGTAGTGGATATTGAAGCGCGAGGTATGACGGATGTAGTTCACTTATACGTTGTAGACTACCTGATTTAGTCTTGACAATAATATCTCTCGGTTCAAATGAATTGTCAGTGTCTCCAACTATTAAAGCAGCAACTTCAGAAGCAGTTGGCAAGTTATATGTCCTTCCGTCTTGCTGCCTTTTTGCAATAAGGCGTAACTTTAGATTCGCATCAGGGTTAATTTGAAAACAATCTCTCACCATTCTATAAGATTTAACCAACTGATTATGTGAATCTAACATGACCTTCAAATCTTGAATAATCTGAATATCAAGCGTCTCGAAAGTTGATGTTGACAAATTGTTGGATTGACTAATTAAAGTATAGAAAAACAAAATTAATAAACGATAAAAAACATATACATTAAATAAACTATAAAAATAAATAATTAAGGATTGATTGGACATACCCTAAAGCGGTTGTCTGTTTAAAACTTCATTCTCAGTGTCATATATATATAATTGAGAGAATTTTGGCTTTGATCCATCGTTTGGTAGAAGACTTCCAATAGTATGATAATTTTCACCGCCAAGTCTAAATACATATGGAGCTTTGCCTCTATTAATGGATGAATATACTTTTCCACCCATGGACGTAAAGGAGAACATTGAATTGTAACGACGAATGTTTTTTAAAAAATGTTTCCCTTTTGAATCAAAACAACTATAAAGACTTTTATAATCATGCGGTGGGTCCTTCAAATTGGGAAGCTTCGCTTTGCCATAACCACAACATAGAGAAAAACTTGCTTTAGCCTTTCTTTGAAGACTTCTTAACGCTTCATCTTTCCACAATTTTGCCTCACATGTTGGACATATTTCAATTTGATCACCATGATCCAAGTAATCTATTAATTGTATTTTGAATGTTAATTGCATTTCTTATATTGTAACAATCTAAAAATATTTGAAATGTAATATTACCTTTTGATTTTCCGGTAGCATTGTATGTAATAATTTGACCATCATGTTGATGATCTTCTTTTGTAAATTGTAAATGCTGGATATCTGAATTGTTGGATGAAGATGCTTCAACAGTGTTATTGTAGGTTGGTAAAACTACAAATGAGAATAATTTAAACATAAAACATTAAGAGATAAATTAAAAGATTTTTATTTTTTGAAGTTTATGTTTGTTAAAAGTAAATGTATTAAATTTAGAAGTTTCTGAAAATTGAATGTATTTTTTACTCGTTGAAGAACGATGGTTTATAGGGGTAGAATTGATGATTTTTTTCTTGTTATCCATATGTTGTTTCCTGATGATTCGCTTCATTTTTGGGTTAGTATAACCATCATTGTTGATTGAAACTGTAAAACATAAACAATGCAATAAAATGTAAGTATTCATAAATTAATTAGTATTTATAAAATATGAACGTGAATGTTAGAGAGAATACCATTTGTAATTTGAGATAAAGGACTTATAACATTAATGTTAGGATCTTCACACGGGAACATAGACTGCTTGTATTTAAATGTTGGATTCAGATTCTCAGTGTTTTCAGAAACACATCTTGGATTATCTTCTGAGATTGTTGGATTCTTAAATGCTTGAAGACCTAATATTTAATAGAAATATAAAAAAAAGTTAAGGTTTAGGATTGATGCGCCGCACGGTGAGCGCGATAACACATCCCATTTGGTGCACCGCGATTTGGTGCCAAAAATCTTGTCTCGGTGCGGAGGAAAGACGGGAATAAATTGACCGTCGCGTAAAATATATTTTACAAATCTTACCCTGAAAATTTGCATTATATTTTTTGTTATCCAGGTATTCTCTTCTTTTGTTTCTTTTTGCTTTTGAATCTGTAAAACAGGTAAAAGTTATGATAAAAGAATTAAAGTACAAATTATGTACAACTATACCATTGCTAATGTCAGAAAGTGGACTTCTAATATGGACATCTGAATAAGTAACATTTGTTTGTTGATATGAAATTGATTGATAAGGATTAAGAATCTTTGTTATATAACCGCCAGTTCCGTAATTTGGTGATGTCTGTAAAGTGCTGTGGATGTTGTTCAAACCTAATATAGAACCAAAAAATTAAAAAAAATTAATGAAACAACTTTACTTAAAATTTACTAATTTATATGATTGAATTTAAATTTGTAATTTGTAAAATTTAAAGTACGATGCGATATATGTTTGATGTAGTGAAAAAATGACCTTCGTTGTTGGATACGACAGTAAGTTTAGCTTTTCGGGCATCCAAATATTGTTTTCTTTTCTTTCGCATCATCTTAGCATAAGTGCGATAGTATGTGAAGTTTGTAGCCGGAAATAAAAAAAAATATACACAAATGAATTACAATGTGAAGTTTGTAGATGCTAACTAATTTTGAAAATCCATTTTGATATTTGAATATGATGTACCTTAGAAAAGATTTTGTATTCAAAATATTTAGTTGTTTAAAAAAAATATTATTTTTCACATGGAAACTTTACGAATAATGATTAAAATATATCTTAAAGAACAAACCACAAATATAGCAAAATAAACATTAGACCATAAACGAAATGTTAGACCATAAAGGACATTGTTTTACAGGAATAACCTGACCAAAATGAGAATAAAGGTTTCCAACCGTCAACCTAATTTCCCAGAAATTTAAAGACAAAAAAACCTAAAACAGTTTAAATAACAGCATCAAGGTACATCATTTTTTAACTTTTGGAACCAAAAGAGTTTTCTTGTCATCAGAAATAGCCTTAGTAGCAGACAAAGCTCCAGTATCCTCAATATCATATGCATCCACCAATTTGCGCTTAAAATCTTGATTTTTGGATTTGCTCTTAAACATTGCCTCTTTACCAACTTGCTTTTTTCCACCGGCTTGTTTAGTTATAGACGATGGTGTCACATTATCATCAGTACTTTCAAGACTCGCCTAAAAGAATTGTTAATCACATTTATTTTGTGCTAATCTTGTAAAATGAAAGTTTAGATGACATGTAATAAAATTTGAAATGCTAAAATTATTATTAAAAAAAAAAGAAAATAACAACTTTCAAACAAAAACTTCATTTCGGATTGATAATTTTATTTTTTGGAAAACTAAGTGTTGATAATAAGTATAAATATATGTCATTGGCAGGACTTTTTTATACCTTACGATATAAAAATAAAAATTTAATGACAAAAGTGAATACTAAAAGAACAATTAAAAAGACATACCTTTAAAAGAACAGTTTCTTGAGACGGGATTTCAATCAATGTGTTGCTGATTGATTCAGAGTTACCAGGCTACATTTTAATAAGAAATACAAATGTTACTAAAGTGCTTATGCATAAATATATAAGAGCTAAAATAAAATTATTGAGTAACCTCATAATTGTTTGCCTTCTTTTCCAGCTGAGAAATAATATCGGCATTATCAGTCAATTTAGAAATTCCAAAAAACCAATGTTTGTTGTCAACGTTAAAGTCCGTGATATCAATTTTGAATGCAAACTTTTTCCCTAAAAGCTCAGAAAACTCATCAGGATAAAGGCCTTTATCACCACCCTATAATTATTTTTTTTAAACTGTTAGAAAAATGTTATAAAACCATTACAATTAAAAGTAATGTGTAGGATGCTAATGTAAAAAGCCAAACTTACACTTAAATGTTTCTCAATTAACGCAGATCTTTTTTTTTCAGAAGTTTTGTTGCTTCATGATCAAATAGAGTCAATGATAATGTTCCAGTTGAATCCTGTACCGTCAATGGTATTTTCAGCCTACAAAAATATATTATAAGATTAGAACAGTAATAAAATTGAAAGAAATTTGCTAATTTTTAATATTTAATAAAAAAATAAATACAATTCAGGTAACACCTTTGCGAACCAGGAACAGCAGTTGGGTTGCACCCAACAGTTTTGCACTGGTAAATTACTTCTTGATCAACCAATTCGGTACCGGAAATGTCAGGTCCATGGTTGACTGTGGCCAACTTCCGGTTACATGTTTTACATGACATATAATACCAAGGTATATCTGTTGGTATCAACTCTACTGTAGCAACAATTACAACTTGTTTGACCTAAAATCAAACAAACATTAATGTTATAATCACTTTAAAAGAACAGATCTTACAAATTTAAAAGGGTTTATGAAAATTACCTTGCTCAGATTAACATCAGCAGTGTTATTGAACTCAGTGTTAACAACGTATTCCTCAAAATTAGATAAAAACGTTCCCAAGAAATTTGATGAGTCGGTTGAACATGTCGAAAGACCAGAACTCTGAAGCAAACTATAAGAAAAAGAATGTAATTTATATAGAAAGTTAGTTCATAATTAAGATGTTAAAAAATTAATATATATTGGTCATGTATACTAACCTATTTTTAAAGCTAGTGATTTCCTCAATATCTGAATTGATGAACAATTTTGAAACATTGAATGCATTGTTAACATAGGCAGATCGCTGATAATATTTGAGTGTACCAAACTGAAGGATGACAACAATAAGACCACTTTTTTCTTTGTTTGCCCAAACATCTAAAATCTCATCGGCATATGAACCCCATAATGACAAAAAAATCTTGTGCATCCTACAATAGAGAATTAATAAAAATTCATGTTAAAAAAATTGTAAACAAAAAAAATAAAAAAAGTCAATGTATATTAGATAATTTTAACTTTAAATCTTGAATAAGGACGTTGACTTTGTAGGTATCCTTGCCCTTAGATGTCTTAATATTTTTAACCTTACCAACATCAGCAACAAAACCAATGACATCTACATAATAATGTAGTCAGAAAGTCAATGTTAGTATAACATGTACATATTAAATTTATAAGTATTTATGCTTGCCTAGCGGTGTGTCTTCAGGAATAGATTGAGCAACAATTGGATCAAAAGTTGTGAATGAAAAACCATAAGTTGGACCGGAGAAATCACTACAAAGGTAGACTTTACTGTCGCTGTATATGCCAATCTTGTTGTCGTTGGCAACATACTTGTTTCTTGAATTATTTCTACCAATTGTAGGTTTCACAATGAAGTAACAACCTATGTAAATAGAAATATAAAAAACCATCAAAGCAGGAACTAATTTGATTATTCTTTTTAAAGATAAAGAAATAATACGATTATTCTATAAATAACAATAAGTAAATAATTTTCATAAATGTTAATTTGTAATCAATTTATATCTTTTCAAATTTGATAACTGAAGGATTATTGTATGTATTTTACGATGGGTAATCAAAAGAAAATAGTAGTATAAACAGGAATATCCAAAGTATTAAGAAGAAAAAAGACATAATAATCTTGAAAACAAAAACAACTTTAATAAAATGTATGCTTATAGTATAGCAAACAGTGATAAAATTTAAGATGTTCAAATAGAGAAAACATGGCATTAAACATTTAAGTATAATAACCTGTATCCTTCAGCAGATGCTCAAATAGAGAAAACCATCGCTTAAGAACATTGGCTTGCATTGTGGTTCCCTGTTAATTTTGTAGTTTTTATAGTATCATTATCGATAAATAAAGCATTTGAAGTACATAGACATAAAAAAAAGTAAACAGACATATACCTCTTCGTCAACTACAATCATTTCAATAGAGTAGGTTTCAGCAGGGTTGTTGTACATGGGTTGCTTCCATAGTCGAAGGACACGAATCTTGATTGAGTAATCCCGCCTTGATAAATCAACATCCTTTAAGAAAATGATCCTTGAGTGTTCAGGAGACCTGTATGCGAAACCACTTATTTCGAGAAGACAAAAATTATAGGTAATATTTAAAAAGAATCGCATCAACGCTAATAGAAGGTAAATACGAAAATTTAGTTAGGTTATAGTCATCAACAAATTAGTAGTAAATATATAAAAAGATAGATGCATGGATTATTTAATTATTATCAACACAATCACGAAGATCTAATTAACTTTTACTGTAAATATATCAACAATTACCAGAATAGTCAGAATAGTCATTTTAGCCAAGTGTGTCTACCATACTAAAAAACTTTTGCAAAGTTTAAAAAAACTAACCACCTAAATGTTGACAAAATCCCAAAAGTGAGTTAAGTTATAGTCATTAGCAAATTAGATATAATAACAATGTTAATATTGTTAATACTACGATTATAAACGGTTATAATCATACTTATAAACAATATTAACATTATAACAATCAACTGTTATCAACTAAAAAACAATACTGTTAATACTCAAGATTCAACAAAAAAAAACAATGAAAAGGTATATTAGAAATCCAGTGAATTAGGTTGAACATATTTCATAACCCCCAAATAAACTACTTAAGAAAACATATTGTCACACCCCAACCGACGGCGGAAACGTCGGGGCGGGACATGTAGACTGTTCATGAGCACATAACACATAATCATGAAGCATGGCATGAATGGGTATCCTAAAGTTATAGTCTAGGTCAAAGGTGTCTAATAACCTAATTCCCTATAAACCTGGCTCTGATACCAATCTGTCACACCCCAACCGACGGCGGAAACGTCGGGGCGGGACATGTAGACTGTTCATGAGCACAAGGTCGACTAGATTGCAATATATTAAACATCAACTTTCATTTCAAACAAACACAACCATAATTCAAACGAGTACATAAATTAAAACATATAAAAATCCTTATTTAAAATTAACTAGGTCCAAACTTAAATGTAGCAATTTCTTGATCACACTCACACGTTAGTACCTGAAACATGAACAAAATAAGGTCAACTAAAAAGTTGGTGAGCATACACAGGTTTGTACATAGATAGTATATGAATTGAATAACAAATCCTTTACAAATCATGATAAATAAGGCATTTATGGGGAGCAACTATTGTGTAACTAAAGTACAATCAAACCTTTGTAACTAGCATGCAAATTGTGTTGTCGGTAACAATCACCACAATCTGGGTGGGTTTGTCAGACTCAATAGAACTATCATTGTTTACCGTCGGCTTGTATAGTTAATGATTGCACAAACATTGCACATAAACAGTTGACACACCTAGTACTCAAACATAAAGCTCAAATTTCACACATGCATGTAAAGCGGATTTGTGTTTGTGTTGTTTGTAAAAATGTAAAAACAATTGTGTAATATGGTTCATGTTTCACCCCAAAAAGCGTAAAAATGTAAAGAGGGGCTATGTAATACTCACTTGATTCAATGTATAGCTAGCACGCGAAAATGAATAATAAGATTGATCCTTGCAATTCACCACGTTAACCTAGTGTGCAAAGCATATGGATTTCCAATCACTATCGTATAAAATAGAATTGGTCTAAGTGTAGGATGGAATTGGACGTGTGTACGACGAGTTGTGTTTGTGGATTTGTATTTAAAACGGGTGTTGTATAAATTAAAAGATTTAAAATAAATAGTTTAAAAAATGATTGAAATAAATGTTGATTTGGAATAACTAAATGAATTAATTAATTATTTATTTAGTTAGAAAATAGTGTGGAAATTATATTTAAATATAAATTAAATAAATAATTTTCACGTTACTTATTTATTTAGAGAATGTGTAAAGTAATATTTATGTATAAAAATATACATTTAAAATATACATTTATTATAAAAATGAGTTTTTTGTTTATTTCTAAAATAAAGTTATCAACTTTATAAATTTAGGTTTAAAAAAAGAGATATTTTATAAAGTAACTATTTTTATTTGGAAATTTATTTACTTGAAATAAATAAATAAAGATTTAAACTTTGTTTTTTATAAAAATAATTAGCATACAATTTTTAAACAAAGAAATTTGAAATAAATTGAGTTTATGTCGAAAATTGGCGATTCCAGTTACATTCTGTTCTAAATGTTTCAAGGTTTATAAAAATAATTTTTTTATAAATTTTCGAGTTGTAAAAGTCACTCAAAAAATAAAAGCAGGCCACCCGGCTCGAACCCGGGTGGTTCCTGTGTTTGTTCTTGTGGTTTACCGCTGGAACAGAGGGGGTTATTCGTATACTTGATCGGTCCGGTAGCTATTAACACTAAAAGGGGAGACCGGATCCTGTCGTTCAGGGCACGCGCAAAAAATCCGGCCGGGCTGGCTTGTGGGTTTCGAACCCGGGCCATCTGGTCTGATGGTGCAGTGACCTAACCAGTCAGACCAGATGGTTTCGCTCGTATACATAGCAAGCGAAAATTAGTTAACCCCTTAACTGGGTTAATGTTAAATTCAAAAAAAAAAAAACGCAAGAACAGTTCGCTGCTTTGATTTGCGATTCGAATCCGACGTATAATAAGAACATGAATTGATAAGGGGCTTTCGCTCGAAATTCAAAGGCGAATCGAAAGAAAGTGACCTTACCCGTTTTGGTTTGGGCACGAATGCTGTCGGCTACACGATTCCTTCGAATGTTCTTGATGATCGACTCGGCTCCAAACGTGTAATGGGATGCGAATGACGTTTGGAAGTGTTTGTAATCGGTTAGGCGAAGGTGGGTATATGATTTAATTTGATAAATATTATCCAAATCTCTCAATTTGATTTTTTTGAATTTTGACCGCGAAAGTCGCGAGATTAGTTAGACGATAATTCGACGAATTGGAGTTGGATTGGGTCTGGATAATGGTCTAGGTACACTCGAGGTCGACAGGGGAATGGGTTTCGGGATTAGAACACGTTAATTACTTGAATTTTGGATCGGATTTCATCCTAGTTTGACTTGAAAAAGTCAACTGAAATTAAGATTCGGATTGGTATGATTTTTGGGTCTGGACATGATCGATTCGTTGTTTATGCATGAGATAGAACTTACGGGACTCGATTGGACTCGATTCCAGGCTTGGATTGCACGAATTCGGCCCTGTTTGACTTTTGAAAGTCAAACGGGTCAATTTTTTTGAGTTCTTGGGCTGTTTTGACTTTGAGAAGTCAAAATTGGGCTTGTTTTCTTGGTTTGTGATCACTTTGAGTCAAATTCCAAATTTTTTTAAATTTTATAAAAATTGTATAAAAATTTTGGTTATTTTTAGTGAATTGTTTATATATATATGATTGCGGAACATATGCACAAAATTGAAACGTATTATTATTGAAAATGAATACAGTGCTCGGAAAAATAGAGAATGTTACACATATAAACATATAAATACTCAAGAAAACAATTAGCATATTTTTATGAAAGCAGTGATAAACAGTATTTAATTACTTCATATTTGTAGCTCTGATTACTCATCATAAGCGAAGGATTTGTAATAAATTAGTAATGAAAAACTACTGACTATTTATGTTGCCGAATTAACTGTCCAAAAAATGTATTTTAGAAAGTTAAAGAAATTAGTACTGAAAAAACTTTAACTGTTTTGGCCACTTAATTATCATATTTGTTCTATATTAGTTATAATAATCCTACTTTATTCATTATTATTATCTGACAAATGAAATATACAATGTAAAACTCAGTTATAAAACTAACATATGAAATCTACAATGTAAAACTAAGTTATAAACATCAAATTCTTAACATGAAAAACATAAGAAGATATGATATTAATACACTACCTCTGATCCATAAGTTGAGTTGTATCTATTGGTTGGAAACTCATAGCTTGGATTAATAACCTTCAAAGCAGTGGAAGAATGGGAACCAAGTTTTTGAATCAATGGGTGATATTTATAACCGTTTGATTATAAGGTGTGAGCTAAACGGTTATTTTAGGTAAATTATAGTCATAGAAAGTTGTAATCAGTCCTTGATAGAGACTACATATATGTTTAGGGGAATGATTTTTTCTTGTATACTTGACATTAAAAAAAAGTTAAAAGAAAAGGTTGTTTTCTGATAATATTTTTCGATATTTTCAATTTTTACTTAAAAAAAGACCACCCAAAATTGATTTTGTTTTTAGGTAGGCTGAATTTTACCAAAAGTATAATCTAACATGCTTAGATAGTGATAACAAATCATTTACGAAAATTGATATGAAACATCAACAGTTTTAAATTTGACCTATCAAAAGTTTTAATATTCAAAAAGTTATCAGGAAAATAAAACCCAAATAACCCAATTGACCCGTTTGCATATAAATGAGTTGAAAATGGGGGACTCTACTTTAGCTGCTGGTTTTGTCACAGATACCTTAAATATTTTTGCAATTCCATTAATAAACATAATATCAATCAAGTAAAAAAAGTTTCTGAAGTAAACAGTCAGCACAAGGTAAAGTAAAGATCCACGTACCTTCTGAACAGCTTTCAGGTTTGCATAACTGTTTTGGCCACTTAATTGTCATATTTGTTCTAGATTAGTTATAATAATCCTACTTTATTCATTATTATTATCTGACACATGAAATATACAATGTAAAACTCAGTTATAAAACTAACATATGAAATCTACAATGTAAAACCAAGTTATAAACATCAAATTCTTAACATAAAAAACATAAGAAGATATGATATTAATACACTACCTTGGGTCCATAAGTTGAGTTGTATCTATTGGTTGGAAACTCATAGCTTGGATTAATAACCTTCAAAGCAGTGGAAGAATGGGTACCAAGTTTTTGAATCAATGGGTGATATTTATAACTGTTTGATTATAAGGTGTGAGCTAAACGGTTATTTTAGGTAAATTAATAGTCATAGAAAGTTGTAATCAGTCCTTGATGGAGACTACATATATGTTTAGGGGAATGATTTTGTCTTGTATAGTTGACATTAAAAAAAAGTTAAAAGAAAAGGTTGTTTTCTCATATTTTTTTTCGATATTTTCAATTTTTACTTAAAAAAAGACCACCCAAAACTGATTTTGTTTTTAGGTAGGTTGAATTTTACCAAAAGTATAATCTAACATGCTTAGATAGTGATAACAAATCATTTACGAAAATTGATATGAAACATCAACAGTTTTACATTTGACCTATCAAAAGTTTTAATATTCAAAAGTTTTCATGAAAATAAAACCCAAATAACCCAATTGACCCGTTTGCATATAAATGAGTTGAAAATGGGGGCCTCTACTTTAGCTGCTGGTTTTGTCACAGATACCTTAAATATTTTTGCAATTACATTAATAAACATAATATCAATCAAGTAAACAAAGTTTCTGAAGTAAACAGTCAGCACAAGGTAAAGTAAAGATCCACCTACCTTCTGTACAGCTTTCAGGTTTGCATAACTGGTTTTTGTTGATTTTTGTGTGCTAAACGGTTATTTTAGGTAAATTAATAGTCATAGAAAGTTGTAATCAGTCTTTGATAGAGACTACATATATGTTTAGGGGAATGATTTTGTCTTGTATAGTTGACATTAAAAAAAAGTTAAAAGAAAAGGCTGTTTTGTGATATTTTTTTTTGATATTTTCAATTTTTACTTAAAAAAAGACCACCCAAAACTGATTTTGTTTTTAGGTAGGCTAAATTTTACCAAAAGTATAATCTAACATGCTTAGATAGTGATAACAAATCATTTACGAAAATTGATATGAAACATCAACAGTTTTACATTTGACCTATCAAAAGTTTTAATATTCAAAAGTTTTCAGAAAAATAAAACCCAAATAACCCAATTGACCCGTTTGCATATAAATGAGTTGAAAATGGGGGCCTCTACTTTAGCTGCTGGTTTTGTCACAGATACCTTAAATATTTTTGCAATTACATTAATAAACATAATATCAATCAAGTAAACAAAGTTTCTGAAGTAAACAGTCAGCACAAGGTAAAGTAAAGATCCACCTACCTTCTGTACAACTTTCAGGTTTGCATAACTGGTTTTTGTTGATTTTTGTGTGCTAAACGGTTATTTTAGGTAAATTAATAGTCATAGAAAGTTGTAATCAGTCTTTGATAGAGACTACATATACGTTTAGGGGAATGATTTTGTCTTGTATAGTTGACATTAAAAAAAAGTTAAAAGAAAAGGCTGTTTTATGATAATTTTTTTTTATATTTTCAATTTTTACTTAAAAAAAGACCACCCAAAACTGATTTTGTTTTTAGGTAGGCTGAATTTTACTAAAAGTATAATCTAACATGATTAGATAGTGATAACAAATCATTTACGAAAATTGATATCATACATCAACAGTTTTCATTTGACCTAAAAACTTACTCTTTCTATGTATTTCAATATATTCAAGGGGTTAATGTTATATTTCAAAGTGTATTATGGAATAAGAATGAAAACTAAGTATGCTAATTAAGTGTTTTTGTGGGTTTTTCTTTGTTTTATTTGAATTTAGGGAATATTCAAAAAAACAATGAAAAGGTATCCCACGGGGGTGGTTCTGATTAGATCTCAATCAAATTCTTTGATTTTTTATGTATCATCTTCTGTTCTGTATAACTGTGGAAAAAGATGATACTAATTTATTTAAACAGGTAACCCTATTAATTAATCACATTGAGAGGTTTTCTAAGGGCCAGAAACAGGTCTTAAAGGGATGAAATAGATTGTTGGGTGTTGACTTCAAGTATGTGGTATTTCTCTTATTTTTTGAATGTGCATTTGCTTAATGAATGATGATTTGTTGTTTAAATTTAGGAATATTTTGGGTTCAGCAACTGATAGAAAAGGCTGTTTTCTGAAAACTTTTGTTGATATTTTCAAGTTTTACTTAAAAAAATACCACCCAAAACTGATTTTGTTTTTAGGTAGGCTGAATTTTTTCAAAAGTATAATCTAACATGCTTAGATAGTGATAACACATCATTTTGGAAAATTGATATGACACATCAACATTACTAAAAAACTGCTTGCAAAGTTTTAAAAAACTAACCACGAAAATGTTGACAAAATCCAAAAAGTGGTTGTTGTAATATTTTAATTCAATTTACAAAGTTTAGTACTTGATTTGTAGTTATCTAATTTGATAACTTATAGTCATTAGCAAATTTGATATAATAAAAATGTTAATATTGTTAGTACTACTATTGAAAACTAAGTATGCTAATTAAGTGTTTTTGTGGGTTTTTCTTTGTTTTATTTGGATGGAATAGCATTAAGTAATTTAGGGAATATTCAAAAAAACAATGAAAAGGTATCTTAAAAATCCAGTGAATTAGGTTGAACAGATTCATAACCCCCAAATAAAATTAGTTTAAAACTTACACAATAGAAGATAACCCAATTGAACCATCACAATTGACTCCATTATCTATGCAAAAGAAAAAAATAATTTGACATGTAAAACTATAGATTCAGTTTAAACTCACACCTGTAAAAAAATCAAGCAAACAAAACACAATCTAGGTTTAAGAAATCAAAGCAAATGGGTAAACTTAAAGTCAATCAGAAGGAAGAAGTGTGATACCTTGAGGATCGTAACGCTGAAGAACGATGGTAAAGCAGAGGAGACGAAAAGCTGATGAAAAATGGCCTTATCTCGTTAGGGTTTCTGTCGATTATGTGAGGAAGAAAGGGGATGGGGGTTACCCGAAGATGGTGAAGACGATCTCAGTTGACTGTTTAGTGGAAGATGGCAGTGGCCGCCGATGGTGGTTGCAGCGGGTGGGGTTTAGGGTTCTTCAATAAGGGGTGGAGGATGAAAGTGGTTAGTTTAAACTCACACCTGTAAAACAATCAAGCACTCAAAACACAATCTAGGTTTAAGAAATCAAAGCAAATGGGTAAACTTAAAGTCAATCAGAAGGAAGAAGTGTGATACCATCACAATAGAAGATAACCCAATTGAACCATCACAATTGACTCCATTATCTATGCAAAAGAAAAAAATAATTTGACATGTAAAACTATAGATTCAGTTTAAACTCACACCTGTAAAAAAATCAAGCAAACAAAACACAATCTAGGTTTAAGAAATCAAAGCAAATGGGTAAACTTAAAGTCAATCAGAAGGAAGAAGTGTGATACCTTGAGGATCGTAACGCTGAAGAACGATGGTAAAGCAGAGGAGACGAAAAGCTGATGAAAAATGGCCTTATCTCGTTAGGGTTTCTGTCGATTTATGTGAGGAAGAAAGGGGATGGGGGTTACCCGAAGATGGTGAAGACGATCTCAGTTGACTGTTTAGTGGAAGATGGCAGTGGCCGCCGATGGTGGTTGCAGCGGGTGGGGTTTAGGGTTCTTCAATAAGGGGTGGAGGATGAAAGTGGTTAGTTTAAACTCACACCTGTAAAACAATCAAGCACTCAAAACACAATCTAGGTTTAAGAAATCAAAGCAAATGGGCAAACTTAAAGTCAATCAGAAGGAAGAAGTGTGATACCATCACAATAGAAGATAACCCAATTGAACCATCACAATTGACTCCATTATCTATGCAAAAGAAAAAAATAATTTGACATGTAAAACTATAGATTCAGTTTAAACTCACACTTGTAAAAAAATCAAGCAAACAAAACACAATCTAGGTTTAAGAAATCAAAGCAAATGGGTAAACTTAAAGTCAATCAGAAGGAAGAAGTGTGATACCTTGAGGATCGTAACGCTGAAGAACGATGGTAAAGCAGAGGAGACGAAAAGCTGATGAAAAATGGCCTTATCTCGTTAGGGTTTCTGTCGATTATGTGAGGAAGAAAGGGGATGGGGGTTACCCGAAGATGGTGAAGACGATCTCAGTTGACTGTTTAGTGGAAGATGGCAGTGGCCGCCGATGGAGGTTGCAGCGGGTGGGGTTTAGGGTTCTTCAATAAGGGTGGAGGATGAAAGTGGTTAGTTTAAACTCACACCTGTAAAACAATCAAGCACTCAAAACACAATCTAGGTTTAAGAAATCAAAGCAAATGGGTAAACTTAAAGTCAATCAGAAGGAAGAAGTGTGATACCTTGAGGATCGTAACACTGAAGAACGATGGTAAAGCAGAGGAGACGAAAAGCTGATGAAAAATGGCCTTATCTCGTTAGGGTTTCTGTCGATTATGTGAGGAAGAAAGTGGTAGCCGATGAAAGAGAAAGTAGAAGATGAAAGAGAAGATGAGTTGTTGTATGGGTATGGTTTGAATTTTCAAACCAGGTAAAGATAGGAAAACGGGTTTGACCCGTATGAAGCTGAACTTAAAATCATGCCAAGTGTCATATTATGTATGAAAAGATGCCACGTGTCTTAAACAGCTTAAAATGTTGACAAGTGTACAAAACCTGTTTTTATTTATTATATATAAAGATTTTAGGTATGCTTAATTATTGTAGTTGGTTTCAATTCATGGGTTTTGAATAATTAAACCTGCATCAAACAAAAAACTGTTATAAAGTAAATTCCAAAACAGCTTATGGTGTGATAAATAATATACATACGATTTGTAAATTATTTTAAAAGGAAAAAAGAAAGAAGTTGCTTTTTTAGTACAACAAGCATTACTTTTTCTATTTATTACAAACTCATCTTTAAATCACTGATCGGTTTGATGAATGTGTCGGAAGACATGGGGTAACATGCATCTAATTATTTAGTAATCAATAAAATAATATACTTTTGTTGATCTAAGGTGTATTATAAATAATTAGGTCAGAATCTCGTGTATTATAAGTGTTAGATAAATATAATATTATATATTAAGTAATAAAAAAATATTTTTTAAAACTCGTATATTACATTGGCTGAATAAACCCATGAAATACAATATAATCTGTTAACACATACAATATAAAAAAAGATTTATTATTATAAAGATTAATATTTTATTTAAAATTATATTATTATTAAAAAATAGCGGTGTAATTAATAAGAAAAAGAGGGGCGGGAAAAAACGATGAGAATGAATATGAAGACGACACGTGACATAAAAACATTTTATTTATTATATAGTATAGATATAGATTCTAGGCATGGTATTTAAAAAGACTAAGTTTTCTAACTATTATAAATTTGTCACTCCAAAAAAGAGAGCACGCTTGTCGCCAATTTTCATTATTATTATTATTATTATTATTATTATTATTATTATATATATATCCAAGGTGTATATTATTGAAACGGGTCTAATAAAAGGGTTGGCCGCTACCCTGGTGGTTTACACACCACGCCTTCACCCGCGCGACGTGGGTTCGAGCCCCAACCCCCTCCCCACACTGGCTATTGGTATTCTCTCAGGCATCCGCTAGATTTAGTTTTTTCTAAAATAATTATTTATTCTAATCTTATAATTTTTGAAATATGATATTTTATAAAATTTCAAATATATCGTTGGGACATTCTTATTTTTTATCTACGCCCCGATATAAATTTCATTCAAAATTGAGTCTTCGTGATAATATAAAAGCCATCAAAGTACGATACAAATTTCATTAAAAACCAAAATTATCGTGATAATGTACAAGTTCTTTTACAACCTTTATACTATGATGTTTATAAAATTTTGAATTTGTTATTTCGATGCGTTTATTTTTATCAGCGTTTTGACGTAAATTGTTTTACATGGTTAATACCGATATACATGTCGTCGAAACCAAACTTTACATGTTTTAACACCCATGTCACAACCTATGGTTCCAAAACCTCGTTCTAATTAACATAGAAATTATCTAGAATACCAAATTCAATTCATATGAGTTTTTTAATGATGAAGAAGACTGTGACATTTAGTGTGTATTAATAGTTTCCTTTTGCAACTAGTATACCGTAAAAACTTCATGATTTTTTTTATTTTATTTTATATTTTTACATAAATAATTATTCCATGTCTTTTTTATTTTATGCAGCCACATGTTAATTTCAATTTTATTTTTCTGTCAATTTATGAAGTTGGAAGAGCAAGAGGTAGAGGAAGGGACAAAACAGTGATTGGAAGTTTTGTACATTTTAATTTCAAAGAATGAGAATATTTAGTGAAACTAGTCCATTTAAAAAATTGATACCCAAATTCAATAATCAAAACCATACAATCGAGACATATCCATTATAATACTATTCTCTATAAATACCATATCTATATCTATACTATATAATAAATAACGGTTTTATTGTGACACTTGTCACTCTCTCATGTATTCTTAACCTTTTTTTTCTCGCCTCTCTCTCTTATTAATTATACAAATTGTTCTTATAATTTTTTGTTTCCTGCTTCTCTCTCTTATTAAATGATAATGATTTATATAATTCTTTTATAAAATGTTTTTTTATCTAAAAAAATAGGTTTGTTCATAAAACATTTTTATAAACTGAACATTTTTTCATTCTTTTTATATAACATTTTTAAAAAATAATTGTATAATGTTTTATAGAATTTGTATTAAAAAACTATGTTATATGTCATAAATATGTATTATAATATGTAAAGTTTTATTAGGGGAAGGGGTATACCCATGTGATTATTGTGTGATGTGATAATAAAGTGCACGCCACGTGACGCCACGTCAGATTCTGGAAAGTTACATCACCCATCACATGGCAAGGGGTATACCCATGTGATTGTGGTGGTGTGATAAATTAATGTTTATTTTTTAATTTTTATTTAAATAAAATAAAACATAATATTATATTTTAAAATAAAAATAAAATAAAACATAATAAATAATATATATTGAATATAACAATTTTTTTATAAAATCACACATATTTTTAATAATAGTAACTATAATACAAATAAAATTCATGAGGTGCATTTGATATATCCCATAAAGTGTGAGGGGTAAAATGTAAATTAAATAAAATATCTATGAACTTCAAAATCAATTAAACTCAATTTGATTTTGAGGCTGAGTTCATCTTCTCAAATTGAATTTCTCAAAACTGCAGAGTCATCGGTTGACCCCAAAACAAAAAATATACTCAAATTTAAAGGCCTGGGCAAAAAAAATACTCAAATTGAAGGGGAAAACAGAAGATGGAGGCGCAGCGGAAGAACGTAGAGAAGAATGCTGGGCGTAAAAAAAATCACGCGAATAAATCACGGGAAGGATCACGCTCCAAGGGGGCGGTGTAGCTCCTCCATCACGTCGTGAATTTGCTTGCCACATCGGATCACGCCTCAAATGCATATGGTATACCGGATGCTCTTACTAAGTATATAACATTGCGTTTATTCAACCGTGTATAATACACGGGGTTTCTAACCTAGTTCTAAATATTTACAAGAAATGTTTTTCATACATTCTACATGCTTCAAAGACGATAAGTAGAAAAAAGGTTTAAGGTTCATTCATGCATTTTTTTTAGATTATTGTTCTATGCATACATTTTCATAATACAAAGTTAACTCGTGTGTATTACGCTATCTACATTATTGACGATACTTGTATTTTATTATGTTACATAAGATTATAAAACATGTAATATTCCGCTTCTTAAATGATTGTATATACACCAGTTTATAAAGAACTTTGTATAAAGTCTAAACTTTTAGAGAGATAAACATAAAAACTATCAGCACTACCAATAAAACAAGTCAAGTCACGCAAATATAAAAAAACACTTGAACCACAGCCACCAACACCATTAACTCACATAAAATACAAGAGAAACAAAGGGCGACGATCAAGACGAGTGCACACAATGGCTAAGAACATGAAATTATTGGCAACAAAAAAATATTGTGATTAATTAAAGAAATGCAAAGAGTATTGACCATAAGTAGTTTGGGATGGTTTGGGTAAATCTAAATTCCGAGAATATTGTTTATTAAAATATAAATACTTATATTATAGAGTAAATTACACAGATGGTCCCTGTGGTTTGAAACAAATTTTGAATATGATCCCTAAAGTTTAAAAATTATGGATATAGTCCCCAACTATTGTGTTTGCTTTCATCTTTAGTCTAAAAAATTAACAAGGGTTAACTTTTCTGTAAATACATATAAATTTCCCTTTTTACCCTTTTTTTAAAAAAATAAAATTAAATTCCAATAACAAAAATATAATAAATTTTCTATTATTATAAATCAAAACCCCTCACTTCTTTCATCCTGGTAACTGGCGCAATCGCCCCGCCCCGCACCATCCACCGGCGCGCAAACTGCCCTCGTCATCGGCGACCTCTGATTCCCCTTTTACGATAGCCTTGATCACATGAGAAGTAATGAGATGATGTTATATGCAGAATGTGACCCAACGAGATTTCGTAAAGTCATGAAGCGACGTAAATTTGACTTTAGGCCAACAGAATAATGTAATGAATTCTTACTAATTCGAAATCATGTCCTATTGAATACACTAAACTTTGTGTCTATCTTGTTCAAGTTTCAATATTGCCGTTACTTTTGGTTCGTTTCTTTCATATTATGTTTTCTGTTTTGTTTCATTTAAATCCGCTGGACACCTTCGGTCTTGATACCCTACACGCAATCATTCAGGAGTAATTTTAGTTTACAATTTTCCCACTTACATTTCCATGTTGTAGTATTTCCAAATTATTAGGACCCATGTATATTTCTTCTTTTAAATTGTCTTTTTGTAATGAAGTTTAAACACATAAATTTGACAGCAACTTTATCTTCTTACGTTTGAATTTCATTTTTATAGTTAGTTCAATTGGAGATCGTCGATCTCGATTCGGCTTATAACAGGTGGTGTGGCGATCATGGGGTGAGGTGGGGGAATGCTCGGCATATGAAAAAAAACATAAAGGGTGACCTAATTTGAGTTTTTATTTATTTAAAAAGAAGGGTAAGAGAGTAAAATTAACCTTTTGGACTAAAGTTGAAAACAAAAAATAGTAGTTGAAGACTGTATCCATAATTTTTAAATCTTATGGACCATATCCAAAAGTTGTCTCAAACCACAGGGACCATCCGTGTAATTTACTCTTAACCCTATATCAATTGATCATTTAGATCTGAAGTTGTTTAATTTGACTAATTATATGTCTATAACTCTTTTTATTACCAATTTAGTAAAATATTATTTAACTAGTGTTATAACCCGTATATTAAACGGAGCTGAATAAATGATACAAGAAAGAATGAAAAAATGAATATAATTTTATAAATCAGTAAGTATTTCTTTGTATACACCGTTAGATATTTTATTTGTAAATTTTTCATTCCTATTTAAGATTAGAAGTTTATCCATCTCTACTTTTAACTCTAGAAAGTGTAACATATAGTTGTTTGTGAGTGAAAACCGGCTGACTCAAAAATAAACCAACCATGGATAATGACTCACAATAACTCGTATTTTAACTGTTTTCGACTTTTCGTTACCAATTTTAGTAAAATATTATTTAATCTATGAAAATATAAAAAGTTACCATAAACCAATCTTATTAATTTTTTACCGCCAAAAACTACTAATTTTTCTTGTAGTTAACTTGTAGAAAAAGATTACTACCTCCCAACGACGACAAAATCAAATTTCGTTATAGTCGTTCCACAGCCAATAAGGTCCACTGTCATCCACCGCCTTCCTTCCTCTCCGCCACCGCAACCAAAACCATCTAATAAAACGGAATCATCTTCTCCACTGTTCAAAATTCTCTAGAACAACAGGCCACCAACGACTCCATAAAAGCAAACAACAAACAACATTCATCTCGGAAGAATCTCTTGCTCGAAGGTACCTTCAATCGGTAAGTTTCCTATCTGATATCTCTTTCTTTGCCTGCAGTTCAAATTATCTAATCAGATCGAATCGTATGTTGTTAGTTCACGGCGATTTTAAGAGGCAACCGAAATACCTAGGGTTAGGGTTTTGGTTTGTTGTTTGCTGTAATCGTAGCGTGTTTGTTTACCGATCTCGAATCTGGTCAATTCGCTTTGTTGATTTTGGTTTCCATGGGGTTTTGTGGCGCTATCAGCGGTTTTTTATTCCATATGCTATCTAAGAAAATAACTATTGGAGTAGTAAAGCTTGACGATGATAGCCGTAGTGATATTAATACTGTTAATTTGTATAAAAAGCGACGGATCGGTTGTTTGATCTCTTATTGTTCGTCGATATTCTACAGAACGAAGTGCAGCGGTGCTGAGGAATCTGATAATAGCGATAGTAGTACTGCTGTGGAACCTTCCTTGACGAATATGGGACTAGAAGATGCGAATATGCAGGATATTGATGAGGATCTTCATAGCAGACAGCTTGCTGTATATGGTCGTGAGACTATGAGGAGGCTCTTTGCATCTAATGTGCTGATATCTGGGATGCAAGGACTTGGTGCAGAGATAGGTACACATGGCGGTTTTTTATCTTACTTTTATGAAGAAATTTTCGCTTTGTGTTAGGACTTAGGAGTCTGCCATCGTGCCAGTAATTGGTTTTGTCTATGTCTAATATGAATGATAAAGTGTATTGCATCATTATCTTTGATTATTCGATTATAATTAGTTCGATCATTTGAGCAATTAGTTCAAGTGCTCTGGTTTATTTTCTTGTACTGTAAGTTCACTTGCTGCTGGGCTTATCTTTTGCATGTATAGCACCGTCTGATTGTTCTGTTTACGATGCAATCGCCTTTTCTTGTTATGTAAGTTGTTTCTATAACCATTCTCTTTCAGTTACATTATGGTTACTGATCCAAATGCGCAATAGCTGTTGTCGGATAGAGAGTTTATGTTTGTGCTTAATTGCCATGGTTAACTAAGGGGGTGTTTGGATGTACATTTTGAAAGTGATTGTTGCAACTTGTAACTTGAAAATTCTAAATTGGATATTTAGTTGATTAAAGCTAGGGATAGGTAGGTACTTTTACATTTGCCTATATAATCAGTTTCAATATACAACCCTTCTTGCATTCTTTCCCAAATCTAATTGCTTTGACCTTAAATGATCAGAACCGATTAATGGAACACTCAAAAACTGAGAGTTTCAACTTCAAGTCACAGTTTGCACATCCAAACACCCTAGAAGGTAGAACGAGGTGGAATATCTGTAATCTAGACATGATATTGTAGAAGTTATCCTTTGACTAGTGCAGCGGGTAGACATGCTATTATTGATTTCAGTTAGTGCTTTATAATGTATCACAGTAATTGTTTGGTACTGCTATTGGAACTTTATGTGTAGCTGTTCTCTTTCTATCATTATTCATATAAGAGGATTTGACGTTAAACATCTCTGGTCACAATCTTGCTTGTAACATGATTTCTTAAATTGGAACTTATTCATTTTGAGATACGCCATGCTATCCTTTTGCTTTACTACCTTCTTTTAAAGATTACTTTATGCTTGTGCATAATTGGCACTATTTACTTATGGGGTGTTTAGATGTGCATTTTAGAAGTATTGTTTTTTGCAACTTAAAAAATCATAATCAGATAATCAGTTGGTTAAATCCAAGGACAGGTAACTAATTTTACATGTGGCACAATAATCAGTTTTTATACAACCTGTCTTGCATGCTTATCCAAATCTAACTATACTGACCTTTAACGATCTTATAATCTTAAAATTAGAATCACACTCACTTTTATTAGCTGTATATATTTTATTGTGTATTTATTAGTAATTAGTCAGTCAAGATAGAGGATCGACTGTTTCCTTATTGTTAGCAAGTTTCCTGTTTAGTTTCCTGATTATGTGCCTTAGGCACGTGTATATGTACTGGTCGATCATTCTCAATAGAGGCATCTTTGAATTCTAATAACTTTCATGGTTATCAGAGCCTGATTACGATCTGCTCTCCTGTCTTCTTCCTTTTCTTTTCAATCTCAGTTTTCATCTTTTTTTTTCTTAGCCAAATCAGTCTTCATGGCCGCCCAAAACGACCAGAACCCACCAGCAAAAACCCTACACCCCGTGTATACCGTTACCAACATTCAAAATAAGGTTCGGGTACTCGATGGTTCAAAGGTTTCGTACTCTTCATGGGTTAAGCTCTTTCAACTTCATGCCAGGGGCTACAAGGTTATGGCCCACATTGACGGTACGCCGCCGCCTGCCAAAACTGATTTAGAATATGAAACATGGTCTGAGATCGACGCAATCGTATTGCGGTGGATTTATGGGACGTTATCTGATGACATGCTGGTTCGCGTCCTCGAAACTGAGTCCACTGCATACGAAGCTTGGGCTCGAATCAAGACCATTTTCCTCAACAACAAGGGTTCGAGGGCTGCAGCCCTAGAACACGAGTTTAACAATCTCACCTTGAAATCCATGCCGTCTCTGGAGGCCTATTGCCAAAGACTCAAAGAACTCGGAGATCGACTCAACGATGTGGATTGCCCTGTCAACAATCAGCGGCTTATACTCCAATTGGTTCGTGGTTTACCTGCTGAATATGACACCACAGCAGCTTTAATCAATCAAAATCTTCCATCCTGGGAGACTGCTGTTAGCATGTTAGACCTTGAACATCAAAGGCGGTCTGCTCGTAAAAGTTTGTCATCACCGGTGGCTATGGCTGCAATGTCTCATCCCACAATGCAGGAACCCTCCAACCAGGCTAATCGCAGGCGACAAGGAAACAGGCCCACAACAGGCGACCCAGTTATCAGCCGCAGTCCTCCTCATCAGGCCCAAACGCAGCCCAGCTGCACATCCTCCTCCCAACCATCCGCAATGGTCTTCTCAGCAGGCTAGGGCCCCATATTGGGCATACTGGAGCCCACCGCCATGTCCATACCCAACTGCACCCGGTTGGGCCTACCCTTGGAACAGCCCACAGCAGCAAAATTGCCCCCCTCTGCTAACAGCTCAGCCTCCTCTAGCAGGCCAAACACTCGGTCATCCAGTCAACCATCCCCGCAAGCAAATCTGACTACTTATGACCCAATGGATCCGACTCAGATAGGTGAAGCCTATCATGCAATGACTTTGGAACAACCTGATGGACAGTGGTACATGGATACGGGTGCCACGGATCACCTCACTGGAGACCAAGGTAAAATATCTAATCCCTCGTTATCTTGTCCTGTTGGCTCGATTTTTGTTGGTAATGGCGCTCGTGTGTCGGTATGTGGATCAGGTAACTCAACTTTACCCACACCCAACCGTACCCTAAACCTTAACAATATTCTTTACGTACCAAATATCATTAAAAATCTTATTTCCGTTAGAAAATTTTCCATTGATAATTATGTTTCTCTTGACTTTGACCCTTTTGGTTTTTCTGTGAAGGAATACCCGACGGGCAAGATACTATCTCGCCATGACAGCTCCAGTCAACTTTATCCCTTCACCTATCCGGTCACAAGTTCCACCTTCCTTTGCTCAAGTTCTCAAGATGTTTGGCATGAACGATTGGGACACCCCGGTCTTCCTGTTTTGGACTATCTTAGTTTGAATAAAATTATTCCATGTAATAAACGTAGTCGTTCTTTGGTTTGTAATTCTTGTCAACTTTCGAAGCACAAGCGTTTACCATTCTCTGTTTCTACTTCGTCTACTATATTACCCTTTGACATAATTCATTGTAACTTATGGACATCACCGATAAAGAGTAAAACCGGATATAAATACTATATGGTCTTAATCGATGATTTCACACAATACACATGGGTTTTTCCTTTAAAATTCAAGTCCGAAACATTCACTAAATTTTCCAATTTTCACAAATACATAAAAACTCAATTCAACCTCCTTATTAAAGCATTTGAATGTGACCTAGGGGTGAATTTGACAACCATCAATTCAAAACGTTTGTCGACTCACACGGTCTTCATTTTCGTTTCTCTTGCCCTCAAACATCCCAACAAAACGGGAAGTCCGAACGAATGATTCGGAGACTCAATGAGATCATGCTTGCTCTTCTTACACATGCATATCTACCGCCACAATTTTGGGTCGAAGCCTTACATACGGCGTGTTATCTTCACAATGTCCTCCCGACCAAGCTTCTAAACTTTAACACCCCTATGATGGCCCTTTATCTAAGGCAACCCGACTATGGAAACCTAAGAGTTTTTGGTTGTGCATGTTACCCCAACACCACCGCCACTCGTGCGCACAAATTAGATCTTCGTTCCAAACGTTGTGTGTTCCTCGGATGCCCGGCCCATTTCCGCGGTTACCGATGCCTTGACTTATCCACCGGTAAAGTCATCCTATCCCGTCATGTCACTTTTGACGAAACCGTGTTTCCCTACTCCACCAACCCTCCAAACAATCCAATAGACTACTCTTTTCTAGAATCCTCACCCTCCCATGTCCTGTTTGATAACTCAATTAATTTTCCAACCACCACCCCTAATCAGTCCCCCACCCCAACCTCTACCCCTAATCAGTCACCTTCTGTTATCAACTCTCCCCCACCACCCCCTCCCCCTCCTACATTTCCACCCTTCAAAACCTACCAGCGCCGGAACAAACAACCTGTTGTTGTTTCCAACAACAGCCCCAGCCTCACCCAATCGTTACCACCATCCAATCCCGTTACCAATTCACCACCACCCACCGCTTCCCATCCTCACCCACAGTCGACAAACTCCAGCACTCAACCGCAAAACCCACCACCAATAAACACCCACCCAATGACTACTCGATCTCGATCCGGAACCTTACCACCTAGGCCCTCTCTCAACCTCCATACTTCCGCCATTAAATCCATTTCACCCGTCCCAACCACCCACCTAAAAGCTATATCTGATCCTAACTGGCACACCGCTATGAAAGACGAATTCCGAGCCTTAATGGATAACGACACGTGGGATTTGGTGCCTAGGCCTCCTAATGCAAATATCATCCGGTGCCTTTGGTTATTTAGACACAAGTTTAATGCCAATGGTTCTTTACAGAGGTACAAGGCTCAGTTAGTAGTTAACGGAAAGTGTCAACATGTCGGAATTGATTGCGATGAGACTTTTAGTCCCGTCGTTAAGCCGACAACCATTCGCACGGTGCTTAGTCTCGCTGTATCACGAAGTTGGCCCATACACCAACTTGATGTCAAAAACGCATTTCTTCATGATGACCTACACGAGACCGTTTATATGTTTCAACCTCCGGGTTTTACAGATGCCACTTATCCTAATTATGTTTGCAGGTTACGCAAGTCACTTTATGGCCTTAAACAGGCCCCTCGGGCATGGTATGATAGATTTGCAACCTACATTACTAAATGTGGCTTCCGGAGCACCGTTAGTGATGCATCCTTGTTTGTTTATAAAAAGGGAGCTGAGATGGCATATTTACTATTGTATGTCGATGACATCATACTAACGGCATCTTCTGACAAGCTTCTACACAATATAATTGCCATGTTATCTCATGAGTTTGCTATGTCAGATTTAGGAGCCCTTCATCACTTCCTCGGGATCCAAGTTACTCGCCAAGATGGCGGCCTGCTCCTCTCTCAAGCAACATACGCAGCAGATATCTTATCTCGTGCTCACATGTCTGATTGCAAACCAAGTGCCACACCTATGGATACTACACCGAAATTGAGCGCATCCAGTGGCGAACTTTTACCCGATGGTACATTATATCGCAGACTAGCAGGTGCATTGCAGTACCTGACGATTACCCGACCCGATCTTACGTATGCGGTTCAACAAATATGCTTGTTTATGCATGCCCCACGGGAACCCCACTTACATTTCCTAAAAAGGGTTCTCAGGTATCTCAAGGGAACCATTCAGTTCAGCCTTCACATATCTCCCTCTAAATCGCATCAACTAATTGCATACTCTGATGCCGACTGGGGAGGGTGCCCCGATTCCCGACGTTCTACATCGGGTTACTGTGTATTTATTGGGGACAATCTGGTGTCTTGGTCATCAAAACGACAGCCGACTATCTCACGATCAAGCGCCGAAGCAGAATACCGAGGGGTTGCAAATGCAGTTGCTGAAGCGAGTTGGATACGCAATTTACTCCTTGAATTATTTGTCCCAACTCGACAGGAAACAATTGTCTATTGTGATAACATATCAGCAGTCTACCTTTCTGAAAATCCCGTGCAACATCAACGTACAAAACATGTGGAACTTGACATTCACTTTGTAAGGGAAATGGTCAAAATTGGTACAATTCGAGTTCTACATATTCCAGCAGATTTTCAGTATGCCGATATCTTCACCAAAGGGCTTCCGCGTCAACTATTCACACGTTTCCGGTCCAGTCTGTGCCTCCGTTATCCTCCCGATCAGACTGAGGGGGTGTATTAGCTGTATATATTTTATTGTATATTTTATTGTGTATTTATTAGTAATTAGTCAGTCAAGATAGAGGATCGACTGTTTCCTTATTGTTAGCAAGTTTCCTGTTTAGTTTCCTGATTATGTGCCTTAGGCACGTGTGTATGTACTGGTCGATCATTCTCAATAGAGGCATCTTTTAATTCTAATAACTTTCAACTTTTACTATACTCTGAAAACTGATTATCACATCTTAAGTTGCAACAATTAGCTTAAACACACATGCAAACACCCCATAAAATAGTATGAACAAGGTGAATATCCATTATCTGAACATGATATTGTAGAGGTTATCTGTTGGTCTTCTGTATCAGGTAGTGATGCTATTAATGGTTTCGTTTTATCCTCAGAACTGTATATGCTAGTTATTTGAACATGCTATGCTACTAGAACTTTCTTTGTAGCCATCGTCTTCATATCACTGTTCATACATTGGGATTTGATGTTAAATAACTTGATTAAATGGATTCATTTTGAGATCTGTTACGCTGTCTTTTGCATGGCCTCATTTTTCTTTCAACATTCATTGCAGCAAAAAATCTTATACTTGCTGGTGTGAAGTCTGTGACATTGCATGATGAAGGATTGGTGGAACTGTGGGATTTGTCCAGCAATTTTATCTTTTCAGAAAATGATGTTGGCAAGAATAGAGCTCTAGCTTCTGTCCAGAAGTTGCAGGAGCTCAACAATGCTGTGCTAGTGTCCATCTTACCTACAAAGCTGACCAAAGAACAACTTTCTAACTTTCAGGTACGCATTTGCTTCACTTGCATATGCAATGTATTAGCTGTTCAAGTAAATTGCATGGGTTTAGTGGAATCAAATCTAAAAAACTAATGTTGATTCTCACATAATAGGTTTATGTGTTTGTATGCTCGATGAAGTCATATATTTCATCAACTATACCATAAACGGTTTTCTTCTATAACTTTTAAATTTGATATCTAGCGTTGATTTTGTGTAGTGATAGCTTCAACAAAATGTAGTGGTTATCATATCCATTTAGTACTTGATGCCTGCTACATTATTCTTCCTCGAGTTAAAACTCCATTTCATGATCATGATGATCACAGCACATTTGAACGGCTTGAACTAGATATCGCAACATTACAAAGATAGTTGTTTGGAATCCGTGCTGATTCTAGATATATCTGCTTTGTTTAAATCAATTATGTCTTGAGGTATTTACATGCTGCAATATTTGCCATTTATTTACGTAGGACTGTGTCTTCTGCAATTAACAACAAGTGGAAATGTTCCTTGCTTCATGGGTAATGGATTGTTATACCTGAATCGGAATTTATTTTTTAGTAAGTGTGTCGTGATATGTAAATTAACATAATAGGCGATTAGGAAGGACAAAAATATATGAGAACCTGATATATGCACATATTATTATCCGGAAATATTCATGATTCTAGAGATACTTACTTTGTTAATATTAATTATGTATTGAGGTATTTAGGCTGCAGTATTTGCCATTAATCATGTAAGACTGTAAGTGTCTTCTGCAACTACCAACAAGTGGAAAGGTTCCTTGATTCATCAGTAATGAACTGTTACACCTGAATTGGAAATAATTCTTTAGTAGGTGTCATCATGATATGTAAATAAGCATAATAAGCTATTAGGAAGGACAGGAATTTATGAGAACTTGATATATGCAATTATGCACATCTTACTATCCGGAAATAACGCACAAATGATGATAGGGATGGAATGCTTTGACATTTGGCATTTTTTAAACAGCACACCTATGTGTTTTGACTGTTTGGATGGTTGGAATGATTACCAATGTGCTGATGGGGAACTTCCAACCTAATAGAGTAACAAAAATCTCACTGTTTGAGTTGTAGTTGCTAAAATTTTGGCTTTTAAGGATTTCATTATCGTAGCAACTCTACTAGAGGGGCAAGAAAATGTTGCTTTCCCTTGGTAATTGTGTTATTTCTGTTAGGGATCAGAGTCGGTATCCTATGCAGCAGAAACAAACACACACGCAAACGGATATATAAAAAGCAGTAAAGACGCAAGATGTAACGTGGTTCGTCCAAAGTGACCTACGTCCACGGGGGCAACTAGGGTTTCTCTTTTATGATTAGGTGCTCACATTTACAGTTACATTGCTGGGATATATATAATAACTAGATTAGGGTTAACGACTTAATTAACAAGAAACAAATAAACATGGAAACAAGCCCCTTGGTCCGGCCGGCTGCCAATTGCTCCTTCTGTCGGTCCAAAAACCGGCCAATCAAAGTCTTCAACCCAACAATTTCGAATGATTTCTAATGCTAGAACTTCTAGTTAGTAATAAGAAAAAATTGAACAATAAGCTCATAGATTGAATTATTAGTAAATTACAAAGATAATTTTTTATGTGAATAACATGGCAAAATCATAAAAGTTAGATCCACAGATCTTGAGTGCCTTACTTAGTTACTTATCTTCATTAGTTGAATTAACTAACTGAAGATGAGACTCTTGCACTATGATTAGTGAAACAAGACTCCTTTTCACCCGACAGGCTGACATAACATTCAGTGACGTGTAAAATTTCTTTGATGTAATTTAAAGCCAATACTATTTGTGGGTTAAATAGCCCACAAGGACATATTATAGACCCTGGTATTTTTTCATGTCTATAAATACTAACATGGACAAAAAATTTCATACCAGAAAGTTCTAGGGACAAGGTCATTTATAGTGTTCATGGTAAAATATTGGAAGTATGTCCACAGGACTCTTAAAGTCCAAGAACCTTGAGGGGAGCAATTTATGAAATTTGTGATTGTAGGAACCGCTTCTTCGTTCTTCCAGGAAAAGCTTAGACACACATGTTCTTGATCTGGGTTTTCAAGGAGGTGACTAATAAACTGTTTTCCTCTCTACCATCTTGTTTTGTTAAAGAAATTTACACAAGATGGATTGTTTCGCCGAGGATATTAAGACAAGGCAGCTCATGCATTGTTATCTGTTTTTGAGAAGAAGTAGAAATTTGATTGAAATTGTCCCCTGCGGCCCTGCTTAAACAATTGTGTGTCTAACAATAGAATATATCAGATAAGCTACCATCATTGCTTCCATTGTATAATAGAATATAAGTAACTAACAATATGGAATTTGGGGCATAACATCCTCCATCAAACTGGCAGGAGGCCTGGGTATTGGTGCTAGTTGAGATTGATATACACATTTGTAGATTTCTGGTTGAAATTTTTGTTTTTACTTTTTTTGTTGATGACTTGGATGCTGTATTTTATTTTAATCCTCAAGGGATGATGTCAAATATATCTGTTGCACTGATAATTCGGTCATCGGGATGTCCTAGTAACTTCTTTTGTGATCAGATCAATTGCAGAGTTTTGCATAGCTAAATTGACTGCTCATCCTTTTCTTATATTTCAGGCTGTGGTCTTTACCAATATCGACTTAAAAACAGCCATCGAGTTTGATGATTACTGTCACAACCATCAGCCTCCTATTGCTTTCATTAAGACTGAAGTCAGAGGACTTTTTGGTAACATTTTCTGTGATTTTGGCCCCGAGTTTACTGTAACTGATGTTGATGGTGAAGAACCACATAGTGGCATCATTGCATCTATCAGTAACGATAATCCTGCACTGGTAACATGTGTTGATGATGAACGCCTGGAGTTCCAAGATGGTGATCTTGTTATATTTTCTGAAATCCACGGGATGACAGAACTTAATGATGGAAAACCAAGAAAAGTCAAAAGTTGCAGACCATATTCATTCTTTCTAGAAGAAGACACCACCGACTTTGGCAACTATGTGAAAGGTGGTATAGTGACTCAAGTCAAACAGCCAAAGGTCCTAAATTTCAAACCTCTAAAAGAAGCACTTGGATCCCCAGGCGAGTTTCTGTTGAGTGATTTTTCCAAATTTGATCGCCCGCCTCTTTTGCATCTGGCTTTTCAAGCACTTGATAAGTTCATGTGTGAATCTGGGCGATTCCCTGTTGCTGGTTCAGAAGATGATGCACAAAAGTTGATTTCTATTGCTACTGCCATGAACGAGAGCTCGGGAGATGGAAAATTGGATGATGTAAATCCAAAACTTTTGCGGGATTTTGCTTATGGGGCTCGAGCCGTGCTTAATCCCATGGCTGCCATGTTTGGTGGCATAGTTGGTCAAGAGGTTGTCAAGGCATGCTCTGGAAAATTCCATCCACTTCTTCAGGTTAGTGTAATAGTACTATCTGTCTATTTAATATTTACAGTTATCGTGTTATCTAGAGGTGGCAAGATGGGTAGGTCTGGTGGGTTGGTTAATAGGTCAAAATGGGATCGGGTTGGAAAAAGTCATTTTTAGTCTGGGCTGGATTGTCTATTTTTGAGCTTCTATAATCAATGGATGCGTTAATTACAATTAAAATATAGTATTACAAAAATAGTCCATATGTTTGAATAAAACGATTTAGGAGGTTGTATGTATTATGTGTTAAAAGTAGATTTTGGATGAATTCAACCCATTCATTTATTAATAATGTGTTTAAATTTCCACCTCGTCTACATTCTATTCCTGAGTTGGTCTAATATTTTTTTATTATTTTTCTACAGTTCTTTTACTTTGATTCGATCGAGTCCCTTCCTACTGAACCACTGGAACCCAGCGACTACAAACCTTTGAACACTCGTTATGATGCCCAGATATCAGTATTTGGAGCTAAATTCCAGAAGAAATTGGAAAACACCCGGTCTTTCGTTGTAGGATCAGGTGCACTGGGATGTGAGTTCTTGAAAAATTTAGCCTTAATGGGTGTTTCATGTGGCAATGAAGGGAAATTAACAGTCACTGACGATGATGTCATCGAAAAAAGCAATCTCAGCAGACAATTCTTGTTTCGTGACTGGAATATCGGGCAGGCCAAATCCACTGTTGCTGCTTCTGCAGCTGCATTGATTAACCCTCGCCTTCAGATTGAAGCTTTGCAAAACCGTGTAGGCTCAGAGACCGAGAGCGTTTTTGATGATGCTTTCTGGGAGAATTTAAATGTTGTCATTAATGCTTTAGATAATGTCAATGCAAGACTTTATGTTGATCAAAGATGCTTATATTTCCAGAAGCCACTTCTCGAGTCTGGTACTCTCGGTGCCAAGTGCAACACTCAGATGGTTATTCCCCATTTGACTGAAAACTATGGTGCCTCTAGAGACCCGCCAGAGAAGCAAGCACCTATGTGTACTGTGCACTCATTCCCACATAACATTGACCACTGTTTGACTTGGGCTCGATCAGAGTTTGAAGGGTTACTTGAGAAGACCCCATCAGAAGTCAATGCATATCTCTCCAATCCAAGTGAGTATACATCTGCAATGAGGAATGCTGGTGACGCCCAGGCCCGGGACAATTTAGAACGGGTTCTTGAATGTCTTGACCGAGAAAGATGTGAAACATTCCAAGATTGCATCACCTGGGCTCGTCTAAAGTAATATCTTATATTCACATTTTGTTCTTTTTTTTTTAAATTTTATTTCTGATCCGTATGTAACCAATGTAGTACACTTGTTTATGATATTTCACTTCTATGAATTGTTACTAGGTTTGAAGATTACTTCTCTAATCGTATGAAGCAACTGATTTTTACGTTCCCGGAAGATGCGATAACGAGTACCGGAGCTCCATTTTGGTCAGCCCCAAAGCGTTTCCCACGTCCACTGGAGTTCTCTGTTGCTGACCTGACCCATCTTAACTTTGTGTTGGCGGGCTCCATTCTTCGGGCTGAAACATTTGGCATCCCGATTCCTGAATGGGCTAAAAATCCCATGCAACTCGCTGAAGCTGTTGACCGGGTTATCGTTCCAGACTTTCAACCAAAACAGGGTGTTAAAATTGAGACTGATGAAAATGCTACCAGTTTATCTTCTGCGTCCATAGATGATGAAGCAGTTATTAATGAATTAATCAAGACGCTAGAACTACGCACAAAGACACTTCCTTCTGGTTATGCCATGAAACCTATTCAATTTGAGAAGGTTCTTACTTTTACTTATTTCATATTGAGTTTGCATTTTATACCCATTTACTTAAATGGGTCAATTTGGGGTTCTCTTTGATCTCAAACGGGTCAAACAGGTTGAAAGTCGTCAAAAGCATATTTTTAATGCTCATAACCTTTTGAATAATTGCAATCATACTTCTGTGATTATTATTTTTTTTAAATGGACAATAAAGTGCTTAGTGTTTTAGTTCGAACGATTTTGAAATGGAAAACAAGGTGTTTGTGGGTTAACCCGTCATATCCCAGCCTGTTTTGATCCGTACTAAGAAGTCCCAACCCGAGACTGGATCCCTAAAAACACAAATTATTTGTTTGCAGGACGATGACACAAATTACCACATGGATTTCATAGCTGGACTGGCCAACATGAGAGCAAGGAATTACAGCGTCCCGGAAGTTGACAAACTGAGAGCCAAATTCATAGCTGGAAGAATCATCCCTGCAATTGCCACATCAACAGCAATGGCCACCGGTTTGGTCTGTCTGGAGCTCTATAAGGTTATTGACGGGGGACACAAGGTGGAAGACTACCGTAACACATTTGCCAACCTGGCACTCCCTTTGTTCTCCATGGCTGAGCCGGTCCCAGCAAAGGTCCTCAAACACCAGGACATGAGCTGGACCGTGTGGGACAGGTGGACGATCAAGGGCAACCCTACGTTAAGGGAACTCATCAAATGGCTTTCAGACAAAGGACTTGATGCTTACAGCATTTCATGTGGAAGCTGTTTGTTGTACAACAGCATGTTTCCGAGACATAAAGACCGGATGGATAAGACGGTGGTGGATTTGGCCCGAACCGTGGCTAAGTTGGAGATTCCGCCATATCGCCGCCACTTGGATCTGATGGTGGCCTGTGAGGATGAGGAGGAGAATGACGTAGACATCCCTCAGGTATCTGTATACTTCCGTTAACCGCTTTATCCATGTTTGCATGGTAAAAGCAGGAATAACTGGAGGCGTTTTCTTTGTATTCTGGTAAACCCATATTGATAGGAAGTCGGGTAAGTGTCTCACAATCAGCTACAACGAGGTTTTGTAATACTTCTGTGTGATTGTCATTTGGTTCATTTCTTGTTTCATATGCATTTGTTCGAATGACTTGACATTTTCAATAACCATCTGTTTCGAACCCTAACGAATCTTGGCTAAACAATGCTGTGGTATGACCAAACTTGACTCTGAGTAAATCATTTGCTGGTCTTATGTTTATGATGCCGTAAAAATCTACATGAACATGGTAAAAGATGCCTTGTTTAGATAACCTGTTGGTCATTCTGTGAAGCATTATAGATCACACTATTATGTGCATGAATCATTATAGTAAATCTCTCTCGTGAAATGTATTTTGAGCTCAAGCAGGGCGTATTTTCAAGCCCTTGAGCGTCCTTGGGATGGTGAGGACCAGCATGTTCATCCTACTTTGTGATCTCGGTCACTGGTTTTGTCATGTTATGAAACTATCGACCACGTGAAATGTAAGCACTTCTTGTGTATACCTTTAATTAATTGTTGAGGCATTTCTAAAGGATATGTAGAACAGTAGATGTATATTGTCACATTAAGCTTGCAAAAAATTCATTGAATGAGTTAGAAGTTAAGTTCCAACTCTAAAAACTCAATAAACTATGCCATAAACCTTAAAGATACCTAGGAAAACTTGACACGTAAAAGTAAGTTTGGGCCAAGGCCTGTTATATGTGTTCCCACCCACTTTGATATTCCTGTTAAAGGAAGCATTGGTCCCCCCAATATCATCTTATGAAGCTTTTCAGAAACCAATAACTCCTGTGCAAAGCTGTTGCTTTTACCAGTCACGTGTGTGATAAAATAAAGTTATATTAGGTTCTGTGTAGTGATTTTATTAAAAAGTGAAAAATGTCATGTCACGTCAGTAAAAGTATAATCACTAAGATATGTAATGTTTCAATTTGTACTATCTATATATAACATACACATACAAAACTTGCCCCACGCCCCCATGATTCATCTCACATCCCCCGCTCCACGTCCCCTATAAGACTTAAAACGTTTATAAGGTCACATTTTCGTTCAATCTTTAAAACACACCAATTTTTCCTTTAACTCTATCAACACCATTACACCTCCTTACATTTTCACATATATCGCTACCTTTTACATTTATTTTTCATAATCAATTTTTTTTATAATAAAGCAAATTATTTATAAATATTTAATTAACTTATTATGGTAGACAAATACTTTGTTAGTAGAATAATTAGAACAATGGTATATTCGTCTGTTAAATTACAACTTGTTTTAGACGCACCTTTATAGTTGCATAATCCGTTCATGCTGACTTTGGATGCACCGTCCTACTCTGGGACACATTGTACAGATAACTGATTAAGTTTCATTTATTCTTCTATTTTTGTCTTCATCGTGTGCCACAGTCGTAGCTTGTATCATCATAGCATGCTGTCGTCGCTATGACTATAGATCTGTCATCACCGTTCGCCACCACAAAGTTTTCTTACTGGTTAAGTTTTAACGGATTTTTTCTTATTTTTTTTGAGATTGTATGTTTTTTAATACCAACATATTCTTGGTTTTTCACTTTAGACCGAGCTTTTGTTTTCCTTACGCTTTGACTGTGAAGAAGTATAAGAGAGAATATATCAGTTATGGTTTATTTAAATAATCTTTATCATAATTAGGAGGTATGAATTAATTATGTTTCACTTGTAAGTATTCTCATTATGCACAACACTTTACGAATTTTTATTCAATACAAAATATATTTGCTTCTTATTTACTCATTTTTTAATAGTAACCAAAACCCAAAAACTCAACATGCGTTTGGTTTCAAACCTTTTGTATAAATCTCAGTGAGTAATACAAGCTACACTCCAACAATTTCCCTTTCTTGAAACTAAAAAAACAAGAAATTTATGTTTTGGACATTTAATTATAACAATAAGCTGAAAATGACTCAACATTGGAACTAAGAACACAAGAAATGTTTCTCGTGCATTTAATTCGAAGAAAGGATTAGATATTATATCCAATATTTGCTAAAACTAGCTTTAACCCATGTGTTACACGGGGTAAAACGTTAATATTATATTGATAAATATCTTAAAACATTTTTTTTATACAAATTTGATATTGTATTAGTAATTTTTTCATTTTATTAAATGTTAAGATTATATGGATGAAAGTAATCAAAACATCAAAAAAATACATGAAAATACATTTCATAAGTGTTATACTTTTTACAACACATTAAATTACATGTCAAATGAAATCTTACAATGATGATTACAATTTGAAATACTTCATTGTATAAAACGTTTGACATGAACATCCACTAAATACAAAAAAGAACAAAGTTTCTTTTCATCAATGACTGAAACCACAAAATAACCAAAACCGTTCGAAAAAAAGTCACAAACGGTGTGAATCTCAGTAGGGAATCAAAGAAATCGAAGATAATCAAAATGGTCAATGATTTCCTTGCATACGTTGTTTATCCATTTTATTAGCTTTTTGAAACTCTATCAGCTTTTTTATAGAAACTTTAACCTTTATGTTGTAAATATTTATAAATATTTAAGTTGTAGTTAAATTTACGTATCAAAATTAAATTATTTTTTTTTAAATCTCGCATTTTATACGAAAAATCTCGTAAAGTTTTAATATTTTAATATCAAAATTAAGTTAATTCTATATCGTTGAGCTAAATATATAAACTCAAATTTATTATTGGAGAATTTGAGATAAGGAACAAAAACAATTAGAAGAGATAGGGGTGTTAAAAAATAACCGAACCCGAATTAACCTAAAATCCGAATTCGAATTATCCATTCGGATATCCGAATTTTCGGATTCGGATAATGATTTTCGGATATTTCGGATAATTTAGATATCCGAATATCCGAAATATTATATTTATATATATATTTTTAGTTGTTTTTATTATTTTAAAGTAAGAAAATTTGAATCAAAACCCGATATATTATATTTATATATTTTTATATGTATATATTTTTAATGTTTTTTAAGGTTTTTAATTGTTTTTGTAATTTAAAAATATTTTTTTATATATTTTTAATTTTTTTATATTTTTGGATATTCGTTTCACTATCTGAATCCATATCCGAAATTTCGGATCCGGATAGTGAAATCCACTATCCGAATTTTTGGATATCCGAATTTTTGGATATCCGACTTTAAACACCTCTAAGAAGAGATACCAATTAGGAAAAAAGGTTCTTTGTTATTATTTAAATTGTTACTAAGTCATGATATATTAGTTATACTTACAAATGAACATTAACAGATGTGTCGACTCTTGACATTGAGCTTTATTAGAATATAATGTAATAAAAGGCAATATACTATCATATAGCATAATGTAAGTTGATGTAATATAAGTTCATATATAATATAACATAAGATATTATAGCATAAAATAATGTTTTATATTGTAATGCAATGCAATTTAATTTAATGTGATGTAATGTGTAATGTAGTATAATCTAATATAAACATGATATAATATAATAAAATATAATCTAAGATGATGTAGTGTAACCCAAATAAAAATAATCTAATGTAATAATATCATATAACATAATAACTAACTATTTTTCTTTTCCCGCGCTTCGCGGCGGAAGCATGGTTGTTTTTTTTCCCGTGTTACGCGGCAGGGTTGTCGAAAACCATAAAAGTGAAAACCGATAGCGGTTCCACTAATACCAAAATACCAAAAACTATGTTGTTCACTCAAAAGCGGTTGAGTTTGTCACAGTACCGCAACAATGTCACTCGCTACCGGGACGTAAGAAAGAAAATAACAAACAATCAAACGCGAAAGTTATTAAGGAAAATCATATTCTATATACTATGGGAGTAAACTCGAAACTTTAAAAACTTGAGGAGGTTAAACTGAAGACTTAAAAAAACAGAAAAGTTTTTATTGTGTCATTTGCATAAAAATGTTAAGTAATTTTTAATTTAGTTATGAAATTTTAAACAATTTTCTTATAAAAGGTGGTAGCTTAACTTGAGTTAGATGTTATGGAAGTCAAGAAATAGATGTTATGGAAGTCAAGAAATAATTTTTTTTGAGGGAGAAGTGGTGTCTTATCTATAAAAAAAAGTTATGTGACAAAAGTGAAAAAGATCTTATAAAATGTGATAGCTTAGCTTGAGTTAGGTGTTATACAAGTCAAGAAAAATAAATACCTTTTTTAGGGGATAGTGATGCCTCATCTATAAAAAAAAAGTTATGTGGCAAAACTAAAATAAATAATGTTCACTAAAATGAATACCTTTTTTAGGGGATAGTGGTGCCTCATCTGTAAAAGAGAAAAATTATGTGACAAAACTAAAAAAAAAATAATGTTCACTATTCTTAAGATGTTCCTTTTTAAAGTTTTTTGGTAATGGTAATGTAATCCACTATATAGTTGCCTAATAAATTTTAGTATATACGTTATTGTGATAAAAGAAAAATAAATAAGTAATAAATAATAAACGAGTCAAACTCAAACTTATAAAATTATCACGGTCTTGTTTTATGTTTTAAACATATAGCTCGAAATGAACCGCACTTGCGTTTTCGATAGTTAAACAAGCAAAAATCGAGATGCATTGAGTTGAAGCTCGACTCAACTCATTACACCCTACATGACTGTCAAATGAGCTTTCACATTAATTTTTATCTAGATAATATATGGAGAATGCAACACAAAACTAGTTAAATTTTTAAAATTTTTATGTTTGACGATTTTAGTTGATAAAAAAATTTGTAGACTACCTCAAATAAAATTTGGACTGAAGTTAAATTCCTTTTTTGCTGTTTATATTTGTTAATACACAAAACAGAAATCAAGATATTAAAACTTATTTATAAAAATGTTGTTTTCTAATGTACAGTTGGAAATTGAAAGTATTTTCAATGTGTAAAAATGCCATAGTTGATTTAAAACCTAATTCACTAAAAAGGTCAAATATCCAAAATATATATTATTTAGATAAAATTCAGAAATATATGAACTATTACAAACTTACAATCAACATGATTAATGCCTAACAATAGATCAAATATAAATCATTTATTTTGTAACATATATAGTAATAAACAAAAGATAAAGTGTCCATGGCATCCATAAGTATGTTTTGCAAGCAAAGCTTAATTGAAGTATGTGATGCAACTGCCAACCCATGTGAATCCACCCACCTCAAGTTTCAAAGCTTCTTCTTCAATGTAACTTCCATCTTCTTTTAATTTCATACTATACCCCTATAAACATAGTTAAATATCATATATGTCTAATAAAAACTAAAAATATTATATATACCTAATTTAAATAATTTGTTATTTTATCATTATTCTACCTTTATCAATCATATGATTTTTTATAACCTGATTTTTTAGTTTTATCCAATACGTAAATGATCACTCGTTCTCCTATTATTGATGGTGACTATCGTGATTCTCCAAACCCATTCAGAAGGCATCGATTCAGAAGGAATGATTGCAAGAAAGTTACAAAACGTTAATGCTATAAAAGAAAATTAGTAAAATTATAAAAAAATGAGAAAAATTCAAAATAGTATTTTGAGAAAACTATTTTTTATGGTTAAATATAAAATTCTAAAGTTGAAAATGTGTAAATATGAATATTCAATGTTAAAAATTAGTAAATATGAAATATTAAAGTTTAGAATAATAAGGATAAAATGGTCATCTTTTAAATGGTTTTTAATGAAATGGGTATATATGATATTATTACATGTTTGTAAAAGTATATATATGATATTTTTAGTTTTTGTTAGGTATATATGATATTTTTCAAGTTTGTAGGAGTATATATGAAATTGCCTCTTTTTTTTATCATATGTCTCTTAGGTTTTATCATCTTTTCAAAAGAAGTAGTTATACTTAGATTTAAAAGTAAGTTATTACAGTATGCAAATTAAAGAACTGATTTGGGTTAAAAACCAACTTTTAAAAATGAAATAGTTTGGACCTAATTTTCGCTGCAACATTTTCAAATCTTATTAGTGTATTTCAAGTTAGGGTATATACATAAGCAATTAAGATGTACCGCATTAAAAACGATCACACTTTTGAATTTTCATATTCACTACTATGTTTAGATAGTCATACTTCTAACAATAACGATATGTGACATTAGTAAATTGTTTTCAATTTTTTGGTGTTAACATAATTGTCGTTCATACATAATACTTCAATCTTACACTTTTCACAAAAAGAAATGACACGTTCCAAAAGTGAATCAAACCCGACAACTCTAAGCTTTTTAATTGTCGCTTTGTTGAACTAAGCGTTGTTTTTTTTTGTTTAAAGAGTTTGACACAATATATTTGTGACCCCTTAAATATACATCATCAAGTGTGAGTAAAAACACAAGATCAAATGACTTGAAATAAGGCTGAAGTCCAATTGATTCTTAATTTGTTAGATAATTTAGACATCTTTTTTGACATATTCAAACGCTTCAATAATAAAAGAATATAAAGTAGCCAAACACAAAAGTTTCTTTTGATAAGAACTATAACATGTATCTCCATCACTTCATTAACAATATACTATCAAGTAAACCAGTAGTAGTCCAATAATAAAATTCATATTTTTTTCTTTTATCAATTTAACATCTAACATTTAAACATTTTATATTCTCATAACATCTAATAATCATTATCAAATAAATAATAACATGAAACCCTAGGGGTCGATTTCAACCACGAGACTCATGAATTAAAACGGGTTGGGGCTTTTGCATTTTAGTTTTTGGACTTCTCATTTTAATTGGGAGGCGATGCACACCAATGAGGTGATGGTGATATTGTCAATAGTCTTTTATCTCCATAAAGTTTTAGTACATTAACAAATAGTTGCACGATTTTTACTACCTATTTTGAAGCTCTCATAATTATATCATCATGAATTCGTAAATTGTTGCACATGAAATACATACGGCCGGTATTGACTTATTCAACATGTTCAATTAATAATGAGTACAACAATAAACACATACAAGATTGGATCATGTGATCATAGACGATAAATCGTAAAAGTTACAACATTTTACGAAAATATATTCTTTTATACTATATAACGGCTTCTTAACTAGAGGTGCACGAATCAGGTTTTCAAACGTTTGAAACCGGTTTGATCAACAAAAGTCAAAAACGGTTTGAGAGGGAGGTTTTGACTAGTTTCTTTTAATTCGGTTTCAAACCGGTTTAAAACCAGTTTTTGTGCATTTGGATCAGATCGGTTCGGATTAAACCGGTCCATAGGTTTACAAACCGACGGTTTGAACCAGTTCCAAACCGGTTTTGGTCGGTTTGAAAACCGGTTTGAGATCCTAAACCGGTTTTTTGTGCACCTCTATTCTTATTAAAATAAAACCATTATTTAAAACATAATTATACAGTCTTGATTTTTATAAAACTAGTAATTGTGCCCCGGCGCGTTGCATCCGGAACAAACTCTATAACAAACAACCAACCAACTCATTCGTTAAATAATTTAAATCAAAGTAAACGCACGTTGTGGCACGTCAAACCGTGAAAAAATTAACGTCCTTAAAACCCCTCATGAAAATAGTGTATAAAATTTATGGCTATAAATTAAAACTCCAAAAAGGTAAAAAGACAAAGCCATGAAAGCCATAAACTGGCCAAGGAAAGGCTTAAGACCGCCGATGGGTGGGCGGCGGGTTTCGAACCTGCTTTGCCTACCCAACCGAAAACCACACCGAACATTGCGTCAAAGTCATCTTTTGGTCTTCATTCTCTACCACCGGTATTTAAAATATAACTGGATTCTGGGATAGCAAAAGAATGCAACTTAGACTTATATATCAGACAACCCATTCACATATTGACTTGTCAGTTGCGTGTTCTAAATCGTTTAATAACATTCACCTATTGTTTTGACTTGTGAAGATAAATATCCTATATAATTAAATTAACAAAAAGTATTACTTATGATGTATGATATATTTGGTTTTTTTTTAAAGGCAGTATCATTCTGAATTATATAATTTGATAAGGTGTGAAACTTTCTAATTCATCGTTGGCTTGTTTTAACGGTGATGTCACATGACGTTTGATGATTAACGTTCTTTTTAATTTCTCATGGCTTTTGTATGTATAAATGATTAAATAAAAGAGCCTATACACAAAGGCCTCCATGACCCAGCGGCAAGCACGCGCCCAGTGCCCCCCATCCAACCGGGTTCGATCCTTAGGGGTGGTTGTGTTATGTTTTTTACTTAGTTTTTGTTAAGTTTTTTTTATTTTTTTTTCTAGAGTTTAACGTTTTTTAGTATGCAAATTTTAACAATTTTGTTGTATCTATGTTTAAAAATGTGCAACTATGACTTACTACTATAGGTTTAAGAATAAATACTTGCCTCATCACGTAACGCGGGTATCATAACTAATTTGATACTTCCAAATAAAATTTAAAGATTTCATTACCAATTTAAGTTTAGAAATTCACTAACTAAAATGCTAGATATCGTCTTTTATTAATTTGTAGGTTGTAAATTTAAATCAAGAGAATATCGCCTCAAAATAAAGAAAACTCTATTTAATTTAGGCAAGAGAATCTTTATAATTCCAAATTTCACTCTCACACTTTTACCATATATGCTTTTATTAAAATTAAAATCAGAATTAAATGTTATTAAAGTTATGAGTAAATTATACAAATAGTTCGTGTGTTAATAGGTAGTTATTAATTTTTTCTTCTTAAATATAAAAAAAAACAAGTATAATCACTAATCTTTAAACTTGTCACACCGTATCTATTATAATTTTCTAAAATAACCTTTTTACCTTTTTTCATACGAAAAAATTTCACAGAATAGTAATTAAGTTTTTCATATGAATAATTTAAATCACTCAAAATTTTTTTGTCTCATTTTAGTCACTAAAGTTTGTCGTCTGTTTCATTTTAGTCACTCAAACTTTTTTTGTCTCATTTTAGTCACTCAAGTTTCACTTGTTCTAATATTGCACAATTACGAAGTTAATGTGTAACTTTTTTTTGGATTTTGTTTTATGAATATGATAAAAATGGTAGTTTACTTTTTTGGATTTCATTTTCATCATATTCATAGAATGACATACAAAAAAAAGTAACTCGTAACATGGTAATTTCGTAAGATTGGAACAACATGTGAAACTTGAGTGACTAAAATGAAACACAAAAAGTTTGAGTGATTAAAATGGAACAGATAAGAAACTTGAGTGACTAAAATGAGACAAAAAAAAAGTTTGAGTGACTAAATTAAAACAGATAAAAAACTTGGTTACTATTGTGTAAAGTTACCTCTTTTTCAAAAACTAAACTCAAACACCTAAAACAAACCCGTAAACACCTTTAGTTGTAGTACCATTGCACCTAAAACAAACCCGTAAACGCCTTTAGTTATAGTACCATTGCAACAACACCAACAAACACCATAGCTTCATTTCTTCCAAAAAAGACGGAACTCTCCCACCTCAGCTCGACCACCTTTGGTCACCATCACACCGGTATCACAACATCCATATCAACAAAATTAAAACTAAAAAAATATCCTAGTTAACCTTAACAACTTATCACATATCCTCTCCACTCAAACCCACTCCAATCATTTCCTCTAAATCAAAATCAATCACAGATAAAAGCCCTAAAACATGATGCTAAAACTCACATTAACATGGTTGTGAGGGATGAACGTCGGATTATAAATCCAGACTCCAGTGACCGTTAATGTAAATTATAAAAAAATATAAAAATTACTATTTAAACATCACAATTGATTTAATCTTTATAATTTTTCATAGTGGAAACTAAATATAACTGTAGCAAACTCTACACCCCAATAGAGTGATCATCATTATCACACATAAATAATTGAAGGATTGTTCACAAACGGGCAAGAAATGTCCAAATTATAATGAACACGTAATGAAGACAGACACATGCCCCAAACCCCTAATTTCTTCATCTACAATCCCTCTTGTATAAATTACTATTCATCGCCATTTTTTTGCATCTCCAAAACCCTTGATTGCTTCTCATTACAGCCGTTGCATCTTCTCACCATCTCAATTTCACCAACCGAGCATTCAATTCGGATCAAATCGAATCGGATTACCATAAAGTAGCCTTCAATCTCTCTCTCTCTCTCTCTTGTTGTCCGGAAAATCGAGCGTTTTCTGTGATTTGACGACTGTGATCCGACCTGAGATGTGGAGATCGCGGCGGGAATCCAGCCGTGGAATTGATAGTATTAATGGTTCAATGCGTAGATCATGTTCGAATCTGAACTTCGTTCGTTCATCCTTGAAAGATGTCGAGAATCTCTTGGCGGATGATGATACAAATTGTTTTAACAAAACCCTAGATCAACCGTCTCCTTGCTCCGCCACCGCCGCCACTACCACCGCCGCCGCTAGAAGACTGTCGATTTTCCATCGAGTTCACCTCGCTAACAAATTTGCGCGGGCGTTTTCCCCCAAAGAAAGCCCTAATTCGGAGAAATCTCCACCGGATTCAAAAAATGCCGCGGCGGCGGATAAATTGGGGAAATCTGACGGGTTGATTTCGATTCCTGTTTCAAATAATGCCGCGGCGGCGGAGAAATTGGAGAAATCTGACCGTCTGATTTCTATTCCAGATTCAAATAATGCCGCGGCGGCGGATAAATTGGGGAAATCTGACTGTGTGATTTCGATTCCGGATTCAAATAATGACTCAGCGGCTGAGAAATTGGTGAAATCTGACCGTGTGATTTCGATTCCAGGAGCGGAAAAGCGAGTGGTGTTGTACATGACGAGCCTACGCGTGGTCCGGCCGACGTTCGAGGCATGCCGCAGCGTTCAATCGATTCTGCGAGGGTTCCGTGTCTCGATCGACGAACGCGATTTGTCGATGGACTCCAAGTTCCTAGACGAGTTACAGAACATCATGGCGGAAGGCGGTGAAGATGAGATCGAAAACACCAAATTAGACCTTCCTAGGGTTTTCATCGGCGGCAAGTACATCGGAGGAGCGGAGGAGGTCAAGCAATTGCACGAGACCGGCGAGCTAAAGAAGTTCGTGGAACGGTTGCCGGCGGTAACCCCCGGCGTCTGCGAGGTTTGCGGCGACTTCAGATTTATCCTGTGCGACGAGTGCAGCGGAAGCCACAAGTGCTACAGTGAGAAAGGTGGCTTTAGGAGTTGTACGTTGTGCAATGAGAATGGTTTGATCAGGTGCCCGTCTTGTTTGGGCCGTTAGATCATGAATGATGTCATTATTAGGACAAAATATAGATATAATCCTTGTTAGTGAGAGGGTTTATTCCCCTAATGACTATTAGAGAGCTGAATATTAAATTCAGGAAATTTGCTTTGTTTTATAATTTTTCTTAGTATATGGTTTATGTTTTAGAGTTCGTGGACGCCTTGATAATTGCATTTTTGCTAAGCATGTTTCCATAAAATTTGTTTCATTCGTTTTCTGCTTAAAATCGGTTCTGTAACGAATGTATTCCTATATCTGTTTCACAAGTACAAACCAATTTTATTTAGAGAATCTCAATAAACACTCGCGCGTAATGTAGATCATATACAATAAGAGAAAGAATAACAAGCGGTTATATGTATTGATGTCAATTAGAAGGATTTGAGACATGTATTAGCAATCATAGTATCATACATGATTGTAAATTATGTCTCATACCCGGTCCGATACTATCAGTTATCACGGGTATCAGACATACCCGTTGGTTTGTTAAAAAGTAGGTTGAGATTTTCAGTTACATTTTTTCTTTTACCATTCTAATTTTTATATAATTTTATATTTTTAACAACCATGTCAAATTAAAAAAATCACCATAAAAGGTATTTTTTTTTAAACTAATCTCATGTCGGGATACATGTACCGGAAGATTCGGGTATACGTATCGGGTTCAGGTGTTTTTGTTATTGCTAGTTATACTATTACATAATTGTTTTACATATCACATTTAAACTAATAGGTAAACATGTTCAATACAAATAACATAAATACTTGTATTATTTGTTCTAGTTGTGATATCTGAAGTAATTACATAACCATATAACATCTCCTTTTAGTTTCTCAGATCAGCACTACATACAACTCTTTATATGGTTCTACTAGTTTTCTATATAAAATTAGGATAAAAAAAAACAATTTGTAATATTTTTCTGACACCAACCCATTCCATTCCAATATAAAATATTAAAATGACAGTATTGAGATATGTAGGTTGTAATCCAAGTTAGACCGGTCAAATTTTGATTCATAATTGGCCATGTGACAGTTGGTACCTTATTGAGTTATTTATTTTTATGTTTGGTATGTCATCGCTATCGAACAAACAAATTCCAACTTTTTGGCGCGAACTTCTTCAAATCAAACCTTAATTTCTATTTTCATTTCAACTAAATGTTTTCAAAACGATCCTGATATGGAATCAATCTTCTCATCGCTCCACCGAAAAATCCGTGTGGACAGGCGAATCGGTTTTAGTATGATGTTTTTATTATTATTATTATTAGGTTAGAAATTCGTGTATTACACATGTTAAATAATGTAAATATTAATTAGTTAGTAAAAATCTGGAAAAAAAAAGAGAGTTTTTTTTTAACACATAGATGGGTGACACGTGACGTAACCAATTAATTATTTATTAGATATACATATGTAAATGTTTGTAAATGAATTCATCCAATTTAGTTATTATTTTTTTGAACAACCAACGAACACGGTAAGCCCAGCCACCCAGATAAACCACGCCCGAACGCCCAGATGTTTAAAACTTGTTGTTTTGGAGATGTCACTTGGATGTGTTAAAAAAATTATGTCGTAGTCATTTGATGTATTTAACATGTGTCGTTTTGTCAATAGCGTTTTATGGGACCTAAATTTCACGTATTTTGAAAGTTTAAACTTGGTTGAAAATTTTGGGTGTTACATGCTAACTCTAATCTTTCTTTTTTTTATTGTTTCTCTTAATAGTAGTCAGTTAATAACCATTAACCAACACTTATGACTCAACTTAAAGCATATGATATGTTTACGCCATCATAGAAGAATAACTTATATACGCTATTTTGTCTAATAACTTGTCTCTCTTTTAAAATAAATATACGTGTGTCATCTTTCTTGTGATTCTAGACACTATTGGTCACTTCGGATTTAATGCTAGGATACAGAAAAAAGTTGTTATCAATGCATACCCTCGCAAACATTTAATAAAGAAATTAAGTTATGAGGGTAACACTAATGACAGATCCAAGATTTTTTACTGGCACTAATCTTTAAAAATGTTTGATGAATTAATGTCATCTGTGTATCGGATATACAAGTAACACATAAACAAAGAGAACCAAACAGTACACGACACATAATTATTCTTAGCGGCGTATATAACTCCACGCATGACAACAAGCATAAAACTAGTTATAAAGTAAAATATTGACTAAATTTCCATAAAAAAAACGACTAATACATCCCATACAGTGAACAAATAGTGAACACTTTAAAACACTCTCTAAAAGAGATCTCTAAGTTTGATTTCACATGACCTTATTCAGAAAAAAAGAAGTAAAAGTAGCAAACAGTGGCGAATCCAGGAATTTTTTCTAAGGGGTTCACTGTTTTTAGATGCCCTTATTTCATAGGGCCTAAACCACTACGCTTACTGTGAAACTTTGTAAGGGGGTTCACCGTAGGGTATTTTAGGGGGTTCACCCCAGTTTTTTTACCTACCGTTACACTAAAATTTCGAAACTCGGGGGTTCCTGTGCAACCCCCCCGACACTACTGAATCCGCCCCTGGTAGCAAATACATAATAAGTAACTTAAAATAAACTTAGACATCTTAGTTGTGAGGTGGTGGTGGTTGCTGCATTCTAAACATTTCCATCAACCATTCTCTTTCCATTGTATTCTTATAAACTTCGGCTGCAAAATCAATTAAACAAACAAATTAATAATTTCTATCTTGTACAAAAACTGAGTAGCTTTAAATAGCAAGCATAAGAAATTTAAATGAACTAAATACCCTCTTTCAAAGTGTTCAAATCACTATAAAGTTGCAATCGTTGAACCAACATCGCATTCTCGAGGCTTAGATGAGCTTTAAGTTGGTGTTCATGTTCTATCTTCGGTCGAAGGGTATCTATAGTGTCCTAAAACAAAAGTTAAAAGAAAAACGACTGCCAAAATTAAATAAAAGTTTTATAAATAAATTGAATCAACGGTCTACAAAACTAACAACCAAACAAGGAAATTACCTCCAACTTTTTTGATTGTTCTCTAACCCGACCATTTTGTTGACCTTCCTGTCACGAGCCTTCTTTACAGCATAACGGTTTGAGATAATCCTAATGTGCGTAGAGACATCATTTTATAGTTAAAAGTTAACCAAAAAAAACTTATTAAACGCGTAAAATTTTCTAACCGTCTCATTTGTTTCTTATCCATATTTGGGTCTAGCGTACCCATTCGTATTTCATGTTCAATTGCCGCATCAAGAGCGGCAATGCTCAATGCTCTTGGCGCCCACGGGTGGTAATGGAGGTGATGGTTCATCAACCGTTGGACTCATGTTGTGACCATCTCGAGTTAACTCGATTGAGTTTGCCATTTCTTTCCTAAGTTTTTTATTTTAGGATAGGTTTCCTTGTTTCATATATATAGTGGTAAATGTTAGTCATAAATAAGTTTGGAATTAACGTGTTTTTGACTAATAACGAAGTTTACACAAAAATATTTAATTATTAATAAGGATTTCAAAATAATATTAATGATAACAAACTAAATAATATTATAGACCGAATTTTATTTTGTAGCATCTAAAAATTTAATTGAATTTTCAGAAATAATAATGAAGGAATATTCAGTCCCAGAGAATTTGTGATTGCCGTTAATAAAATACATTGCACAATTTTTCAACTTTAGAATTTGATTAAAATATAAATAATGATTTTATATTTATAAGCTTTCAATCAAAGTTTTAATTTTTTTATTGTTTATTGACAATTATACATTAATGAAGTTGATATTGTTACACATTTTTTTATCTTTATGAATAATAAACAGTTTAGATACTTCATAACTAGAATATATATATATATACACACACAGGGGAGGGTTCCAGAAAAAACCACATAGTTAGGCGAAAATCACTAAAAAATCAATTTTAACCAATAATATAGTAATATTTATTTTTTTATTTTATTTTATTTTTATTTTTTATAAAAGTATTAATATAATATTACACATTTTTATCAAAAAATAATTTAAATATCGGCTTACGTATACGTAACCCATAGTGTTATGTATACGTAAACAAAAAAAAATTGCGGTTACGTATACGTAACCCATAGTATTACACATTGTTTTAGTGGTTTTTTTTGTTTTCGTCTAACTTTGTGGTTTTCTCTTCATCCCTCCCCTTTATATATATATATATATATATATATATATATATATATATATATATTAGGTTAGATTCTCATCAATTAACGGGCTGAATCATGAAAAAGGTAAAATAAACAAATACCTTATATTTTAATAAATTATTGTTACTTTTTAAAACGTCACATTTAGCAGATGACTTAATTTTATTAGATTTTGTGAAGAAAAAAAAATGTCAATCTAAATCCTATGTTCATTACTAATTTAAAAAAAGTTACTAGAAATATTTTGTTTTATTATGTTGATATTAATTAAATATTAAATTATGACACGTGTCTCATATTATTTTTATTTATTATGTAATATAAAGAATAGATTATATATCTATATCTATAGTACCTAATAAATAAAAATCTTATTGGACACATGTCATGATTCTAAGCCTCATCAACTTGTGTTTTCTTGCCTCTCTCTCCTATTAAATAATAATGATTTGTACACTTTTTTTATATAATGTTTTTTATTTAAAAAAGTTAGGTTTGTTCATAAAATATTTTTATAAATTTAACATTTCGTTCATTATTTTTATAGAACACTTATAAAAAATAACCATACAACATTTCTAGAATTTTTATAAAAAACTATGTAATATGTGTATATTTATTACTAAATATACATCACATTTATTCAACCCGTGTAATACACATGATTCTAACCTAGTGTGTGTGTGTGTGTGTGGCGTATGAAACTGATTTAATATAAATAAAACACTTATATAGTAACAATTTATAATATTCTAAAAATTTAAAATTAACACATCTAAATCTTATGAATTATAATTAATTAGTTAAATTAAATTATAAATAATATATTTTAAAAAGAAAGTTATTGGTCAACCAAAAGTTATCATACATTTAATGTTTAAAATTTAAAATCATAAAAAAATATGAAAACGTTTAAATGGTATTTAATAATTTTAAGAGTTAAAAAAAAAAGATAACTGAAAAATGTTTAGACGAAAAAACAAAGATATAGAGGCTCTAGAATAATTAAACGTAACACCTCAAAACCTTATTTATTATAATTGATATATATGTATATATATACATATATATATATAGGGGAGGGATCAAGAGAAAACTACAAAGTTAGGCGAAAACTGAGAAAACCACAAAAATAATGAGTAATACCCGCAATTTTTTTGAATTTTTTTGTTTTATGTTTACGTATACGTAACACTATGGGTTACGTATATGTAAGCCAATATTTAAATAATTTTTTGGTAAAAATTTGTAATATTACATTGATACTCTTATAAAAAAATAAAAATAAAATAAAAAAATAAATATTATTTTATTATTGGTTAAAATTGGTTTTTTTAGTGGTTTTCTCGGTTTTCGTCTAACTATTGGTTTTCTCTGGAACCATATATTATATAGGGACATGTTCAATTAAGAACCAAAATTTTGGCGAGAACGAAAAGAATCATGCATTTCTACACAAATGCATAGGATGCATACAACCATAATTTTGGCGAGAACCAAAACAACCATATATTCCTACACAAATGCATACATGCATCCTATGCATTTGTGTAGAAATAAATGGTTCTTTTGGTTCTCGCCAAAATTATGGTTCTTAATTGAACATGTTCCATATATATTGTAGGTGTGACATCCGGCATTTTCAGGTTAACTCTGTTAACTCAAACCTCGTTAGTTCAAACATTTTTCGTTACAAACTCAGTTATCTCAGTTAGTCACACGTACATTGCATTTAATTAGGATTAATTAAATGTGTCAGTCAGTTCGCACACATCGGATCGCACTCGAGTCTAACCCGGAACGTTGGTGATTAATAAAGATTAATATTACAAACATTTAATAATTTATATTTAATATAAATTACGAGTTTATGTGATTTGTATGTGATTACGTGAATTATGTGATTATTATTGTTTTCGTACGTGTTTATCGTGTGTAAATCGTATTTAGTATTTTTATAAAAGTTAGTATTTTTATAAAAATAAAAACCGAATGGTTTTATTATTAATTAAGTTATTATTTAGTTAAATTGAATAATGGGCCTTAATTAAGCCCGCAGGCTAAACTAATTACCCATTAATAAGTAGATAAGGATAAAACTTTAAAAAAAAAATCAAAACCCTAAATCCCCACCCTTTGAAGCCGTCGACCTCTCCCACCCTCACCTTCGATCGACCGAAACAAGAAAGCAACCAAGGAACGTTCAATCGAGCCCCGATCGTGAATCCGGAAGTAGATACGTGCTAGTCTACGCATTCCTAACGTTCCTACGTAAGTTATTTTATAAAAATCCGTCACTTTTTCATTATTATTTTTGAGATCGAAACCCTAGATTATCCAAACTTGATGATTTTGAAATATAATAATGAATTCGTTAATTGATTGATAGTATTGTATCGATTTAGTGATTTTATGAAATTATGTGAAACCCTAGTTGTCATACGATGTGAAAATTGAATATTGTTGATTATGTGATGTTTAGAAATCGCATGCTAGATGTGAATAATGATTAATATAGTTGTAATTATATTAGTTGAAAGATTTAGAATTGATTTGACGTGTTAATTGGATGAATAAAGCGTGTAATGGACAAGTTACTAAAAGATGAAACTTTTTAAGAATTCTATCTTGCATACTAGAAGTGATTTGAATGATATAATGATGGTTATGAGCTACTTGATATATGTTTAGATGATTTGTGAAATCGGATTTTGAATACATAACCCGGTTTTGCGAACTTTCCAAATAAGGAAACTTTAATTGTTAAAAGTGGTTAGAACTTGCTATTTAGACATGCATGATGTGGTTTAATGATTGGTTCATGTTAGTTAAGATACAATAACCTGTTGTAACGTGTTAGGTGTTTGAAATCACGCATGCTAGTCATAGGTTACTAAAGTTGGAAATTTTGTCTTGAAATATGATTTGCATGTTTAGGTTCTAGACAATTGTTATGTGATGTGATGAGCTAGAACATGTTAGAGTGATCCTATGAATATATCAATGATGATAGTTTCCAGGAAACATGAGTCCCGAACAAACCTGCTATTTTTGGAAACTTTCTATTTATAGAAACCTGCTATTTTTGGAAACTTTCTATTTATAGAAACCTGCTATTTATGGAAACTTGCTAGCTTGTTAGAACAAATAGGATTTGTTGCTAAGTGTTACAGCATGATCATTTGTGTATAATATAGAGGTATTATACTGAACAAACATTTAATCATTAAACGGGTCACCAACGGGTCATCGGGTCAAACTTGGTCAAACTTAGTCAAAATTGGTCAAACTTGCAAACTTTTTTAAACCCTTAAAACAATGAGATTGTTTGGATACTTAGGGTTCGTATTCTCTTGCACAAACACACACTTATAAACCGGTGTTTATAGGTAGCAGTTAGTCGTTAAGCATTCTAAGCTCGTTTTTCTTTCGCACATACTCTAAGGTGAGTTTCACGGCCCCTTTTCTTACGTTTTAAACTTGGGGGAGAAAACATGGGTACGAACATTTAGATCTTACGTTTCTTTTATATCACTTGTGTACTAAGCGCAAACATATCATGAAAGTCCTTACTTATCAAACCGTTAGTATATGGGTTAGCGAGGTAATCTTGAGTAGTACTACTGGGCATTGACAAGCCCCACCCGCGTTAGTTGCGCTAACACGACAGGTAGTCGAACGGGTGTAACATTGACCTAAACATTCACCATTGATTATGATAGTCATGGTGGGAGGCAGTACAAACATAAACAGTCAGCTTCGGTGTCGAAACGCTTTAGTAACATGTACTAGGTTAGCTACCTATGATATAAATTGTAAATGGTATTATCTAGTAAACTTTACAAACATTGAAACCTGTGAACTCACCAACCTAGTGTTGACATGTTTTAACATGTTTTCTCAGGTAATTAAGGTACAAGCACAAGCTAAGGCATGCATGCATCTCAAGTCCATCATTTTCAAATGCAAGAACTATTTATTTTTATTTATTGTTGAATTATTTGTTTTTGGCGCGACTGTTTTGGCGCATACTTTTCATCTAACTTTTCGCTTCCGCAAGTCTTACATTAAATCAGTATTTTCATTGCTAGTGTTGCATCGTGACTATGAGCAATACTAGTGGTTTTTCTTAAACTCATATATAGTCGTTCACGTAACTAATGACTAAGATCCTGGTATGTCACGCTCCTAACGGTAAAACCCCGTTAGTGGATTTTGGGGGTGTGACAGTAGGAACAGTTCCCGTAAGAAATGGACTTTCCGTATGAAAGGTACGGAGTAGGCGGATAATCACGCACATTTATTCACATAGAAAACACCCACACTACCTTATATGATCAATCACGCAACCATGTATGTATAATCAATCACGTACTCGTTACATACAACACAACCTTTTTTTTAAGTTGCTTTTTGAAAAAAAATACTCAAATTAAGGATAAAAAATGTTTAATTTTATAGTATAATTTGTTTTAAATAATGAAGTATATAAAAGTATAAAGACTTTTAAAAAAATGGTTGAACTAAATAAAAAGTCAACGATCATGATTTTTTATTTTTCTTATTTTCCAACTAATTACAGAATTACCACCATCTCTATCTAACTCATTGATTTTTCTTGATTAAATTTCCAAGTTACTTTATAGGTTTTGTACACTTTCTAGTTTTTCGTATTCCAACCTCCCCATATATTCCTATAAGTAGTTTAGATCCTGTGTCTACACACGTGGTGAAAAATATCAATACATAAATTTTTTAAATCTTTATGCATATATTTTACATGTGTAAAAATATATTACATATAGTAAGGAGAGAAAACAAATTCAAAATATGTAAAAATTAATATATAATTGAGTTTCAAAAATACGTTTTACTATTTAATATAATTTGACTTTCTTTTACTAGTTGATTGAAAATAAAAGTTACATAATTAAATTTTAAAGTTTCTTATTATAAGAGATAATTTAAAATAAATGTGTTTTATTAGTATAATTGGTATTTTCTTTAAATATATATTATTATTAAAAGATATAAGTGCATTAAATAAGAGAGAAAGCCGGGAAAAAAATGATGAAAATTATTGTGGAGGCGACACGTGGCATAAAAAACCTTTATTTATTATATAGTATAGATTAGTAATTTATTAAAAGATATGGTGCATTTAATAAGAGAAAGAGGCAGGAAAAAAAACGATGATATTGAATATGGTGGCGACACGTGGCATACAAAAACCTTTATTTATTATATAGTATAGATGTGTAATTCAATTTTTAGGATTCAAAAATCATATATTACCGTTGATACATAAGATAACCTTTTGATAACGTGTAATATAATTACATGCAAGTACATAGGATATATCTATATATTTGATTAAATTAATAGTAAATTTAAATATTTTTATTAAAATCGCAATAAATATTTTTGTATTATTATGTTATTATATTTACTAATTATCATCATTGACTAAATTCATGGCATTAATTCAATTCAAACCGAACTTTTATTTTATCTTTCTTATTTTTCTTTTAGATATACATTAAATAATTATTAGACAATTAGGGGTATAAAAGTACCTGGGCTAGTCGAGATCAACTATTTTAAAATTTGAATCAAGGTGAGTTTAAAATAGCGAGCTTTTATTGCGACTCATTTCCTAAATGAATATTTCTATAAACCCTAATTCATAGAAACAAAATACAAGAATAATAATTTTATGTGTGAAAGCTCCAAAATACTCTCATGTGCATGAAACATGACCAAATTTAATGGTAAAATTTGACAGTCGTTAGGCCAAATGACGTATCATGTAAGATTTTTTAAACATAAAGGACGTTTTCTATATATATCTTCCTTAATTAAAAGACGTATACTAAAATTTAGGTAATACTTGAAGAACGGAATTTGTAATTTGCTCTAAATTCTAACACATATAAAGTGAATACACGATTTTTTATTGCATATTATAGAGCTCCGTCATAAAATGAATATTTTATTTTATTTTGCGAAACATGTTAGAGAAATGACTGTTTTTGTGATTCCATTAAAAAAAATATCGGCACGTTTCACAAAATAAAATAAAATATTAAATAGAGTGACCCAACTTGCAATCTTATGAATCTTAAAGACTTAAACCAATCCATGAACTACACATTTTAGCATCATCACCTTGCAATCTTATGAATCTTCAAGCATTGAAACTCTGATGTCTGTCTTTTAGCATGAAAGCAATTAGATTGATGCCACTTGCATTATTTGTTGCCATCCCAAACATATTGACACACAAAAAAAGACAATTTTGAGGGATCACAAGAAAGACAAATAAAGGACCATATCTCTTTTCTCCAATTACAACATCAAGAAATGGAATTAAATAAAAGAATAAAAGAGTTGTGAAGATATCTAGAATGATAACTTAAATGGGTGCTATAGATGAAGTCTTACTAGCACCCGCGGTAGCTCCGGTCCATTGTGATAATCTTGTACATAATCGAGACTATGCTATTGATGGCGAGATCATGGCGTTTGTTGTCATTTTACTGTTCTCAGGCTTCCTTATCTTCCTCGTTTTAGCCCCTCGTCTCATCGTGCTAAGAAAGCGTAACAAAGATTCTTCACTAGCCGAGTAGAATTTATAGTAACAGGTATGAAATTATGAAGAAAACATACTGACACCCCCCCCCCTCTCAGGGGTGTTAAGAGAGAGGGAGAGATTACCTATTCTTGTGTTGTTCATGTTGTCTACATGTAAGAGGTAATAGTCACTATTTCTGTAATGTATTAGTTGCCCTCATTAGATATCAAAGTTAACTACTACTATTTGTTATCTATTACTTGTCCTAGTGGTTTTTTTGTTCATGGATGCTTCAGTTTTTCCCAACTATTTATAGATTCAAAATAAACACCATATTTGTCAGAAATCTCATTTGATTATTAGGCCAACCATATTATTGACCAGTTACAAAAACTGTTACATGTCTCCTTAGGACATATTTCCTATAAATAGCAAGTAATCAGCCCCACAAAACACGCTTTTAACACGTCACTTTATCTCCTTCAACTTATGATAAATCTCACACAAGAATCAAAACAGATGGCCTAAAACTTTTGGTGGTATGAACTACACAACATATAGCATTATCACCTTGTAATCCTGTGAATCCTTTAAGTATTGACACTCTAATGTCCATGTTATCAAAGGATTCAAAGATGTAAGAAATATAATTGTATTCTCTATTGATTTCAAAAGCTGTTATCATTTATTTTCTCACAGTTTTATCACAATTATTTTGTATTATATGATTATTGTCATACATTCTTATGCAACTATTGACTTATTGGAACACACAAAAGGGCAAAACCCGGTGCTTAACTTAGCTCCCGCGTTTGCGCAGGGTCCGGGGAGGGGCGCTTCGCGATCTGATGTACGCACACATACACTTAATGATTCTAAAATTTGGTGTGGTTTGGTTGACACTGAAAGTTAAAAAAATTGGCAGCATAATATAAGGAGTAGAGGATAAGACTGCAGATTGTAGGAACAAAAGTGTCCACATGGCGGAGCCATTTGTCTTTATTTTAGGTTTTGGGAGGCCTTTATCTCTAAATCTCACACCAGAATCTAATCAGATGGTCTAAAACCTTTGACATTTACTTTGTATAGTAAACCAATCCATGAACTACACCTTTTAATCTTCAAGAATTGAGACTATGCTATTGATGGTGAGATCATGGCGTTTTTCTGTTCTTAGGCTTCCTCGTTTTAGCCCCTCGTCTCATCATGCTAAGAAAGAATACCAGAGATTCTTCACCACTCGAGCAGAGACGGGTAACAAAGGTATGAAATTATGAAGAAAACACACACACCGAATCAAAAGTGGTGGTGGGATTCAACCAATGCACTAGCAGCTGAAACAACCAAGAAACCATATATCGTTTGCCAACGTTTTTCAAAGTAATCAAACATGGACAAATAATGCATGTACCTATCTTGCTATTGAGGTTTAAAAGTTCAAAACATTCGCATAGAGATTACCCGAGAGATGCAATGAAAGCAGCAGCTAACATGTCAATGCTTCCTGCAAAAGATTTGTCTGTTATAACGGATCTTTTTTGTTCCAAATCGCCTTCCGAAAATGCGAATTGAACTATTATAAACATACTAAAAAAGACACTTATTACAACTTTACTATATTAACACCAAGAATAAGAGCTACCATAACAGCTCCTTCATGCCCTTAACTACATCAGTTTAAAACTAACAGAATCAGTATGCATACGTAAAATGACAAAAATGTCCTTTTCGTTATAACTTTACAACATTGAGTTTCGGTTAGGTGAATTGAAGTATTAAAAACATACTAAAAAATGACACTTATTACAAACTGAGGAAGGTATAGTCACTGAATCGAGTAATTGAGAAGAATAAACAAATGAAACGAGTAGGTTAACCCACGTGTTTCGGCACGTAAGTCGGCTCACTTTCGATCAAAAAAGTCGAAAAAAAAAACATTAAAGGTGTTAAAGTGACATTTTATAAGACCGTAAAAAAAGTTGTAAAGAAAGAGATAAATAAAAAACTGAAATTAAAAAATGATATGTGCTTTACATCGATCAAAAACAATAAAAACAAATAGCAACGTAGGTTCCTATAACATCGATAACGGACACTGATATTGTCCATTAGCAACGTAGGTTCCAATAACACCGTTTAACGAAGCCCGAAAGCGCTTGTACCATCAGCTTTGTACCCTATATTAAAAAAAGGGGCCAATCACTCATTGTCATGTGGCACAACTGACAGAACTAACCAATCATGAATAACAACTGTACATCTTTTTTTCAAATGTTTTTAGTTAGGAATTTTTTATAAGTTTATGATTCATTTTCTTAATTTAAATACCAATTTGTTATAAAATAATTTTTTTTAAACATACATACATTTGTCTTTTATTTTACTCTTTTAAACTAAGAGGGTGTTTGAGATTGCGTTGAAAAACTGTTTATTGACATATTGGCGAAAAAAAATGTTTGACAAACATAAAAACACTTTTGTTTTAACTTTTTGATAAAGCTAAAAAGTTGTTTTTTAAAAAGTCACAAATTCCTGGCTTTTCAAATTACTTTTGGCTTTTGCAATAAAATATTACCGATCTACCCACCTTTTACCGTACAATAATTATAAGCTAAGTCAAACACTTTTTAAAAAACAACTACTGACTTAGGGTGGAGGGAGTGGTAAAAAAAAAGCCTATGAAACCCTCTCCTTTTACCCAATTAAAATGTGTCATGTTATTTTTACCCTCTTGAACCCTCTCCAACCCTAAAAGAAGGGTGTGGAACCAATAAGCCCTTGATTTTTTTTTAATTATTTCATTAAAACAAATAAAAAACCACATTTCATTAAATAAAAATTAAAATGATACATATTAAAAAACCTAAAATTTAAAAACAATAAAAAGAAAAAAAAACGTCAAACATCAAAATAAAAAACTAAAATAATCTAAAAATTACACGGCCAATTGTATTTTGCCGCAATTTCCCGTTTACGTTTGAGTACGATCGAAAGAAAAGGTTCGGGGTTAAAGTTTTCTTGAGCAAGCTTTTCCAACTCTTCCATTGGAAGCGGAGTTTCTTGTACATCGGTGTCAACATGTCCGAGGGGACTAAAAGGTTGATTTTGATATTGAAACGGTGGAAAGGGTTGATTTTGGTATTGAAACGGTTGGTTTTGGTATTGCGGTTGCGGATGAGATGCCCGAGGTTGACTTGAACGAGGGTTTTGCGATTGAGAGGCACGCACTTTGGGACGGTATTTTTTTGGATGAGAATGAATCCATTTTTTTAGAGTTTGAAAAGAGAGTGTAAAAAGTTATGTATGTAAAATGTATATTTATAGGTAAATTTTTTATTTAATTACCCAACCCACCCCCTGTAACATTCATGATTTTTCCGGCCATATTTTTTTTTCTTTTATTTTATAATAGCACAACACCTAAATACTATACCTGCTACTATTTTGCATTACTTCACACCTTTACCGTCATGCTAACATATCATGGAGGTAATCCTCCACTCATATATTTTATTATTACTAATTAAATCAATAACTTATAGGCCCCGATTTAGTAATATTACATTTTTTTTTATATACAGATTATATATATTAATGTACGTGTATTTATACATATATTTATGCGGATATGTTATATGATTGAAATTTGTTAAAGTCCCTAATTAATCTTAAACAAACCATTTAAAATTATAATGCGTGAAATTTTTAAATCCTTTTTTATATAAAACAAACCAGTTTATATAGACATAATTACCAAAGAAGTTAAAATAATGATCTTAGCTTTGAACCCCCGTCTCAATCTTGAACCCCAACCGCGATTTTGACTCATCAAGGTCAAAGGAGACTCAAATCGACTTTGACCGGTTGGAATTCGGGGCTGTTAATAATCGAAACTCATGCTAAGACACCATACGGTCTCTACTAAATGTCGATGGCAATTCGATTGAAACGAATTTAACTCATAAAAACCGTAATCAATTCCGTAACTGTCATTCACGGCCCCGTTACAAATTAGTGCTTCTCGATCGAAATTGGACCCTGAAACCTGATTAGATACGATCGCGACACTCCCCCCTTTGTCTCCCGAACACACAAACACGTCTCAGTTTACTTCGGAAACTCCGTCGAGCTCGAAGGACCTCGGACCCGGACTCCTAGTCGTTCCCTTTCGTTGCGCAACCGTGTCAGGTAATTCTTACACTCCTAGGCTCGTGTTGATCCACGGTTTGAAAGCCCTATGGTTCCTGGATCGATCATTTGCTTAATCAAGCCCATTGCAGGGCTAGGGTTACGGGTGGCGCGATATAGGGAAGATGAAGGGTTAGGGTTAGGGGTTAAAAGAAATTACATCGGTGCTCTATCATGGCTTGATGCCCAGATCACTTGGCTAGGACACTAACCCACCCAAGCGCCGGTCGCGGGTTCGAGTCCTAGGGGTGGGGGGCTTGCTTATTTATTTTTTTTTTTTGTTTACCATTTTCAGCCTCAAATTTAAATTACAAAAATTGTTTTATAAATTCTACAAACTCAGAATTGTGTTAAGAAATTAAATTGCTAAATTTCAAGAATAACCATTTCATTTATTATTAATATTAGGTTAAAACCTAATAAAGATTTAAATTATATATATCATCTTTATTTTAGACAAATTACAAAATTAAAACTCCCGAATTGTAAATTTATCATGATATAATTTTTTTTTTATTATTTATAAACCCTTTTATAGTATATATGGGTTCATACATTTTTGTATATAACTTAATACCTAAAGACTATTTAAATAAAACTATATACTTTTAACTAAATGGTTAAATTAGGACTTAACTATTATTTGGAACGTTATTTGTCTACTTTAAATCTTGGTCTAAATATGAGCTATTAAATCATTATTTTCATTTAAAACCTTTTCTGTTTATCTTAAATTCCTGAGAATTGTAAATAAAATATATATAAATCTTAGAATCATAAAAACAATAAATCTAAAATTTATAAAAATGACATTTATTAATTTTAGGTTTAAATTAAAAATTACGTTTAACTTTAATGCATTATTTAAACAATTAAAGATCCAATAAACTTGTTATAAATTTCCCTATTTTGCATAAATTTAGAACACGAGTCTTTGTATTTGTTTTCGAATTAAAGATACATTATAAACCTGTATAAATTCCTAAATAAATTAATTAGTTAGTTGAATTTACTAAATTTTCTTGTAAATTAATAATGCTTACTAATATAAATTATTAGACATTATTAGAAATCTTTTAAGACACAAAAAGGATTATCTTAAACAAAAATAATTATTTAAACACTTGAATAATTATTTTTGAATAAACGATTATACAAACCTCCCTTTTTAAGAACTTATTTATTCTATTGTTTTAAAGACTTAATTATAAATACCCTAACCTAAATGTATGATTTGTGTCACCTCAAAGACTCCAATCATTATACGACTAAGTTTAACAACCCTGAATGATCTTATGATTTAAAACTTACATATATAAACCCAACTTCAACCTCCAATCTTACGACCTCATACAACCTATCTTAAACCTAGAATGAAATCTATCTTGTAGGTTTGTTGTGAGGAACCCTCACTATATCCATCCAACTTATCAACTCCATCACCCTTAACCCTACATTCAAGTGAGTATTCATAGCCCATTTTTACTGCTTTTGTTTTGGGGTGAAACATGTGTTAACTACCTTATCTACAAGATTCAATAACTTGATTCTATGCTATGATCTACATGCTTTATATCTTTAACTATCTGGTGACCATTGCATGAATGCATGCCAGTACGTTCATTAACTTATGTTGCAAGCCTAAGATAGTACCTAACATGATCATTTATAGGGGAAACCGAAACTAAACTAAACTTACCACATAACCTTGGCGGGTTGTTGTTGGTGTGAACTATCCTCATGGGTGTATCTCCCCGTGTTGGATGTGAACTATTGTCATGGGTGTATCTCCCCATGTTGGATGTGAACTATAAAACTTCGGGTGTTATCTAACCCCTTTTATCAAAACGGCAATCCGTGGGATTGTGGCAGCTAGATTTCATTTACCAGGGTTGAACTGTACGCTTGGAGCCTTATGTGTTATTAGATATGCTTTAGATCTGCATTAGAATCTTCTAAATCGTAAACTTTATCTAAACTATAGTTTTGGTGTCAAAACCTATGTTGCTCACCAACTACTTGTAGTTGACTTTTACTCGCATGTTTCAAGTGTACCTGCTTGAGGCCCTTACTGCTCACATAGGATCTGGACCTAGTTAATAAATTGGGATTGATGTTATGTTAAACTTGTAACTTTTCATTGTTCTTGTAACGGATAATTTAATATGGATTAATAAATACTTTCACATTAAATAGATGATCATGAGCTTTTGAACAACTGTGTCAGCCCCGGCGTATAATCCGCCGCCGGCCGGGGTGTGACACCCCCAACGGTCCTCTCCCCAACGGCTACATAGGTGAACGGCTACATTTTGAACGGGTTCAAACGGCTTAAAATGCCCGCTCCAAGAAGCCCGTGCGAAGCCCGCGTCGTGTGAGGCGGTGTTACCCGTGGAGCCCGTCCTCAACCCGCACCACCACTCTGTCCCCCCTTATTGGCTTTTCCTATCATAAAAGCTAATCCAAACACTTTTTTAAAAACTTATTTTAGAAAAGTAACAAGTCAATAAGTATTTTAACAAAAAACACTTTTCGAGTTAAATAAGCAAATCCCAAACACCCTCTAATACTCATTTTTAATCTTATAATCTTATTTTAATTAAAAAAACACCGTAATTGTTTTATTCATTAGGATTAATCAAAATTATTAATTTAAAGTAAGAAGGGGTCCTCTTTAAAATGTGCAAAGCTAGGTTTTATTAATAAAGATTCCATTCAGATTTTAATTTTTTTTTAAAACACTTCACAAGCCAAACGGCCCTATATTCTAATCATTATCCACTAACAACTTTTTTAAAATCAAAGTATTAAAAAATTCTGCTAAAACATTTGATTAATCAAATACTTTATTCAAACTATATACCACATCAAACATTCACATTCATGATAAAAATCTCTCTTGATCATCTCAACCAGATGAACATATAAGAGTGACTTACCACACAACCAAATCCACACCTGATTTTGTCTATCAAGTCCCAACCATTATTCATTCAACACTTTGTACATCTTCCTATAATAACCATGGGACTACATGTTTACCATTCATTCAAACTGCTCCCAATCTTTAGTTATTTTAGTCGAATTTTGTACATGGTTAGGTGCATTTAGGCTCCCAACTCCTGAATCGAACGTTTCCCATTTTGTCATTACTGAAACCGTAGACACAACGTGTTTGTCAAACCGGCTTTTATTCATGGTCAACTTTAGACCGTCGAGAATGTCCACAAAGCCCTGCACACGGCGCACCTGTCAAAAAACATCACATACATTTTGTTCAGAATCTAACTTTCAACATAAGAAAGTAGTGTGTTTGACTTTCATAAAGTCAACCTCGATTCGCCTCTGAGTTTTTGCTTCTCCTTCTGCCTCAATCCCATCCAGTTTGAGCAACTCCTTCATGAGTAGCTCAGTCAAAACTTCAACTTCTTTCTCCACAATCTTGATCCCAATTTTAGCAGATGTTTCCATGGCTGCAACCTAAAGAACCACAATTCAAACTTTAAAAAATGTTGACTTCTTAAAAGTTGACTTATTTTTAACCTTTTTTGAGGGTTTGGTAAATTAACAAAGTTGGTTATATTTTGACAAATTTAGCCTGTTTAGATGTAAATTAACACGAACCTTGTGTGAGAGCTTATCCACTTCGGTTCTGACTTTCATGACTGCATCAAACGCGTGTACATTAGCATTGTTCTTGCCATTAAGCTTTCTTTCTTTGCTAGCAGGATCTTCCAATAGCATCACTTTTGACATGTCCTTTACACCAGCCATATCTAGGCGTTCATCATCGGCTTTTTCTTTGCCTCTAAATAATAATCTTTGATCCTTGGCTTCTAAATTTATCATACGGGTAAGAATCTTTTTTAGATCGCCTACATCATAATCATCAACATGTTTACTTCATTAATAAAGAATCATATGACCATCTAAGGAATGAATGCAATATAATTATAGATCAAGCAAATTTGATCTTAATAGTCAAATAGTCAACATATCCACTCTCTTTGAACATCATAACATTAAGCATTGGTACATAATCAAGATTCGGGTGCTAACTTGTGGAAAAGCATATCATGAATGCAAGCAGGGCCTAGGGTTAAAGCTAACATGCATGAGAGAGTTGTATTATGCAACAATTACAAGCACGCCCAAATGTAAGTCAAAATTAGAAAAGTCAACAAAACATGAAAACGTAGAATATGATCTAAATGACTAGTGATCAAAGACTAACATCAACAACCCATTCAAGATAACACTTTAAATTCAAAAATTACATGAAAGATTAATTTTTGTCTATAAACATGTCAAACAAAGAAACATTATAAAGATCAAGCAAGTTTGATGTTAAAAGTCAAAGAGTCAACATAATTACTTTCTTGGAACATTAGAACAAGAAGCATTGGTACATAATCAAGATTCGGGTGCTAACTTGTGGAAGAAATGCCACGAATGCTTGCAAGGTCTAGAGGTAAAGCTGACAATGCATGATAGAATTGCATTATTCAAATTACAAGAAATCAAGTACACCCAACCGTAAGTCAAAATTAAAGTCAACAAAACATGAAAAATAGAATATGATCTAAATGACTAGTCATCAAAGACCAACAACGACAACCCACATTCAAGATAACATTTTTAATCAAAAAGTTATATTAAAGATTCATTTTTGTCTATAAACATGTCAAACAAAGAAACATAATATAGATCAAGCAAGTTTGACCTCAAAAGTCAAACAATCAACACAATCACACTCTTGGAACATCATAACAATAAACATTGGTACATAATCAAGATTCTGGTTCTAACTTGTGGACAAATATGCCATTGATGCTTGCAGGGTCTAGGTTTAAAGCACACCCAACTGTACGTCAAAATTAGAAAAGTCCACAAAACATGAAAACATGAATATGATCAAAATGACTAGTGATCAAAGACCAACAACAACCCACATTAAAGAAAAACATTTTTAATTCAAAATTATATTAAAGATTCATTTTAGTCTATAAACATGTCAAGCAAAGAAACACAATATAGATCAAGCAAGTTTGACCTTAAAAGTCAAACAATCAACAAAATCACTCTCTTGGAACATCAGAACATGAAGCATTTGTACATAATCAAGATTCTGATGCTAACTTGGGGATAAGAATACCATAAAAGCTAACAATGCATGAGAGAGTTGTATCATACAACAATTACAAGAAGTCAGTCACACCCAACTGTAAGTCAAAATTAAAAAAGTCAACAAACATGAAAACACAGAACATGATCAGAATGACTAATGATCAAAAACCAACATCAACAACCCACATCCAAGATGACATTTTTAATTCAAAAATCACATCAAAGATTCATAATCAAAAGAACCCTAATTCAAGATTACTTAAAAATAAAATCTTTAATTGAAAAAAAAAGTAACATATTTTCAGTACCCATATCAGGAATTCAAGATTACTTAAAGTTACCAAAAGTTGAGATTGAGGGCAAGGAGAGATGATGATGATAAGAGTCATGAGAGACTTTGATGTTGATGATCTGGGCCGTACCACAACCCGGATCCGACCCGAGAAACCGCTTCTGTACAAGCATACCTCCAGGTCTTACTTCCCAATCAATTGCAGCTTGAATCTCTTGTACTTGTGGTGCTTTTGGCTTGCTTCTTTTTGAAACAGTTGTTGACTTTCTCATGATTGTTCAATTTTGACCACTGAACTAAAAAAGATTGAAGAAATAATATGAAATTGGGAAAAAGGTGAGAGGTGAATGTGAATGGGAATTGAATGAGGATTTGGTTGAGAAAAGTGAGGGGGAGAGAGTGTAGAGGAAAGTGACTTTCCACCACCTGGTTATTGGTTGATTAGCGGTTGTTGGTCGGTTCCTGTGCATCCTTTTATACTTCCAACAAGGACAACATTATTTGATATTTATTATGGTAACTAGCTTTAATCCCATATGTTAAATATGGTGAAAGATTAATATTATAATTATAAGTATCTTAACATATTTTTTTATACAAATTTTGATATTGTATTGATAACTTTTTTATTTTATTAAATGTTAAGATTATATGGATGATAGTAATCAAAACATAAAAAAATATATGAAAATACATTTTATAAGTGATGTATTTTTATAATACATTAAATTGCATGTAAAATGAAACCTTACAATGAAGATTTACAAATTTGAAAATACTTCATTGTATACAACATTTGATGTGATATTTGTAACTTTTCAATGTTTAACACCCACTAAATGCAACAAATAATAGAGTTTCTTTTCCTCAATTACTGAAACCACAAAATAGCCAAAACCGTTTGAAAAATATGGCACAAACGGTGCGAACCTGATTGAAGCCAGTAGTGAGTCAAAGAAATCGAAAATAATTATATTGGTCAACGCTTTCTTTGCATACATTGTTTCTCCATTTTATTAGTTAACTGAACTATATAAACCTTTTTGTATAAACTTTAACCTTGATGTTGTAACATATTTGCAAATGCTTAAGTTGTAATTAAATTTACGTATCAAACTTAAGTTACTTTTTTTTAAATCTCGTAACACTCCTTATTATATCGACACAATTTAAATTTAAATTTATAAATTTAAACATGAAAAAAGTTAAAAATAATAAATTAGAATTGAAGCCAAACATATAAATTTAAATATGAAAAAATTTAACTTTTTTAATCCAATAGTTTCAGTTTTGTAATCATTTTCATCTAATCCTTTAACGTCGTTAATTTTGTTCCTTTAAGTCAATGTAAAACGACAATGCTACCCCTGACTGATAACATAAAAAATTCTCTCACCAAACCCTAACCACACCTGCTCGCATCCCACACCTACTCCTCCGCCGCCCACACCTGCTCGCATCCCACACCTACTCCTCCGCCGCCTACACCTGCTCCGCCGCCGCCACACCTGCTCCGCCGCCGCCACACCTGCTCCGCCACCCACACCTGCTCCGTCGCCCACACCTGGTAACGTATTTTTGTTTGAACCCTAAATCCAGCGACATGGATGGGAACCCAAATCAAGATTGAAGGGATCACCGGTGATATGGTTTCCATCGTCACTCACCTGAACCGAGGTCTCCTGACCTCCGCAGCCTCACACCGAAAGCTTGAACTTCGCCTTTGTTCTGATTTTTTCAGATCTCCCTGCCTCCCCTGGTTTCTACAAATCCCTTCCTAAAAGTCAAATCGGGTTTTTAAAAAAATCAGATCGGTGGTTTCTGAGTTACGATCTGGATGGTTTATGGCTTACAAGTTACAATCGTGAATCGCCTCTCTATCTGGTCTCCATTTGCGATGGTTACAATTGTTGGATCAATGGTTTCATGAATTAGTAGTGTATCAAATCTTTGAGTCTTCTCTTGCTCTGCTTAAAAGTCTTCTCTGCAATATTTGCATATACATTTTCTAATTCTAGTCTTGATTTTGGGTTTCTCCAATTTCATTTTTCTTTTTCAAGAAAGTAAAAGGAGTGCAGCCTTCAAAACGAGAGAAGGGGGACAAATCCAAAGTTTCATTACCAACAGTTGTATTTTGGTGGCCGGTGGTGGTGAACGCCGTTTATCGCTTTTTTCTTGAGGAGGAGAGATGCAAATTATATAGATGATGACCGGCAGTGGCCGTGGTGGTGGTCTCGCCGGCAGTGGCGGTTTCCTGGTGTGGGAAGAAGAAAGGGGCGATGGTGGTGGTGGTCTCGCCGGCAATGGCGGTGGTGATGGTGGCCTCGCCGGCAATGGCGATGGTGATGGTGGTGGGAGCTGATCTAGGGTTGGAGGTTGTGGGTGAAGTGGTTTTATATATTATAGTTGTTTTTATTTTTGCTAAGGGTATTATGGTCTTTTTAAAAAAAATAACATAAAAATTTGGATGGAATTAGTGGACCGGACTGAAATCGATACAAAACAGAAACTATTGGACTAAAAAAGACAAATTTAAAATTTTGGACTAAAATAGTTATTTATATCAAACCACATCGACTAAAACCGTATTTAACTCTAAATATATATATATATATATATATATATTTAAATCTTTTATTTTTTAGTTTTTAATTTTTTTAAAATATTTACTTTTGATGAAAATTTAAAAATAAATTTAATAATGATTAAGTAATTTGATAAAATGTTTATTTATGAAAATTTTTAAAAAAGTTAAGCAAAATATGAAAAGATTGAATAGTGGATTTAAATATGATTTTAAAGGGAAAAAATTATTAGGATGAATATGGTGATAACAAGTGGCAAAGAAATTTAATTTTTTATTAAAATAGGGATTTTATATAAAAAGTTTTTATATTTTAAAAGACACACCCGTGCAACTTTTTGTACATTTAATTTACATGCACACATAGTAAATTCTCTATTTAAAAAATAATTAATCTATTTTTGAATTGAAGATCAAGTTTAACTTTTTTTTAACAACCAACCAGTACTACTTAAAAGGGTGTTCATCTACATTTAAAAAGGGACGTAGTTTCTTTCAAATTAATTGGTTATACCCGTGCTCCGCAACTAGTGTCGGGCCGATCAAACCAACTTGAAGTCCTTGCCGCCACTACATCTCATTCCAGCCGCCGTCACGAAGCATCGTACGAGTCGTATCAAGAACACCGTACGGGTCGTACCAACATCGAACATAAGTTGATGTTCGGTTCTCCAAGGACTAGATCTAGGTCCTGCTAGGCTGCGACACCTCTTACGTACGACAGACGTAAAAAATATAAGCCATGTCTGATGGGCGATCAACCTGAACCTGCGAAGGGTGAGTTTGGTTGAAGACCACCTAGTTTCAGCTTGGAAATTAGAAGGTGATTGATCAAAGGGGGCCCAACACGAGTAGGTGGAAGTAAAGGTGCACAAATCGTGTATTCTCAAGAATCAGTTCCGGGTCTGGTTCTTGGTTGAAAAACCATATCCTATGTACCCGGTTCTGAGTATTTAAGAACCGATTCCGATTTTTTTCGGTTCCAGGTTTTCAAGGCAGGTATTTCAAGAACCTATTTCCGGGTATTCGAAAAACTTAGTTAAACATATATACCCTAATTAAACATATAAATAACTAACTTAAAAAATCCAATAACATTAAAACTTAAAATGTTACAAACTAGATAAATGTTTAAAACATAAAGTTATAAACACATAGATAAATTATACAAAAAAACTAGATTGTTTCCAGAACCGGGTATGGTTTTAGTGTTTAGGGTTAGAGGTGCACATTTCGTGTATTATCAAGAACCGGTTCTGGGTATGATGGGTCCGGAAAACCGGGTATTAGAATGAACCGGTTCCGGTTCTTAGTTGAAAAACCATACCCTATGTACCCGGTTCCGGTTCCGAGTATTTAGGCGGTTCTAATTTTTTTGTGCACCTCTAGGTGGAAGGCCCGCACCAAATAAACATATGAAGTTTCGTTAAATGTTGTTAGCAGTTAAATGTTGATAACAGGCTTATGATGTGTATTAGGATTTAATTATTTTTTATATAAAAATAAACAGATTAAATGAGTTATAGTTTAAAAAAATAATAAAATAATAATAACGTGAGGCGTTTGAAAATAAAAAGTTTAAAAATCGGGTTTTATTATAAGAAAAAATCATAGGGAACTATGAACTACTGTAGAATATAAAAATATTTATAGAAAGTGTATTCAGTTATAAGTAATATACTAATGCATAAGTTCTCAACAAGGTCCCGTAGCTCAGTTGGTTAGAGCGTTGGTCTTATGAGCCGAAGGTCGCGGGTTCGAGCCCCGCCGGGACCAGCAGATTTATTTTCTTTTATAGTTAATTTGCTGCAATTACTTATTTTATGTGACAAGATTTGTAGAATATTTTTTAATTTGTTTATTAAAGGAGATTTTTATAAAATATTTAAGAACGATTATATAAAAATAGTTTTTTTTTTATATTTGTTGACAAAAGGCACACGAACTGTCCTCTATGAGTACATGCTAGTCATGAACGAATATGGAATCATCAAGCGATTAATAAACTTTATGTTAACAGGAAACTTAAGAAACGTGACGGAATATGTAATCACTGATAACATGGTGAGAACGTTGTTATGTAGTAAAATTGTGTTGTTGCAAGTGGTGTATGATATATCAGAAAAGGCCGTGTAAAAGTTGTCAAGTGTTAAGTCCAGATTATGAGCGGTCCAAGTTTAGAACTTGTGGTTAACAAAAGTATAATTGAATGTTGAGCATATTATATTATGGTAGACAGCCACCAAGGTTTCTATGGAAATGGAGTTTGTGTTTGATTTGTTAATTATTATAGATGGTTGCTTCGGTAATTGTTAACCAAGAAAAGTTGAGGGGTTGTTGAGACAAGGAATAATATGAAGTGTGGAAGGAAGCCCAAATTGGTTGTCTATTTTGGTCGTTACTCAAGTAACAAGGATCATACTAATGAAAAAGATAATGATTATTAACTAAATGAATGCAAGATAATGATTTTTGAACTATCTAGCTTCCCAACGAGTTCAATCTTGAGCTCGTAGTTAGTCGACACGACTCTATGATGTAGTTAGTCGACACGACTCTATGATTGTAAATGGGTTAAAGTATGACGTTGATGTTGAGATAGAAGTATTTAAGTATTAGTCTATATATAATTTATGGATTTCATTTTATAGTGTTAACAATTTTATGTTACACCATTTTATAGTGTTTCTGGACAGACTTTAACTTAGAGTTTTCACTTATATCATATATTTTTATCTTTTATTATCATCTAAAGATGTGTGTTTAAAAATTCATTTCATGCATACCTTTTAACACCTTTTCTCCATTCACGCTTCTTGAAGAAAAGAGGTGGGTGAGATTTTGTTTTCACTCATTAAGAACTTTAAAGTTGTTATAGCATATAAAATTAAAAGTATAATAATAAAACAAAAGGTTTTAAAAAAAAATAGTGTAGACTTTAAATATGTTCCATAAATAAAAATATAATTTTTTTTTGAAAAGCGTAAAGCTTAATCTTGTAAAACAAAATTCAATAGTCTAAGAAAATTATAAATTAAATAAAACTCCCTCCAAAATATATTAAGTAAACCAATTTCAAATGAAAGCGATTCAACTACACATAGCAGACCGGTTATGTGTCCAGTTCTCGGTCCGATCGGTCGATCCGGTTCGGTTCCAAAAACACTATCAATTTTATTTGAAATAATATTCCTAGGCAAAATAATAAATAAAAAATCCGTAAGGAATGGTCCACATGGGTCATAGTTTCAAGCTCTCAACATCACCTTTTTGTTGACAATTGGCTATATGCCTTGATGATGCTCTTAGAAGTTAGAATCTATGAATATTTGGGGACAAAGACTTGGTTGTTGATAATAAGACTTCTTAAAATAATGGCTATGGTTTTGAAAGGGGAAGCAATCAGTGAATGACAAAACTAACCCTACAACTACCACATATAGTACAAGGGTCACTATAACTAAATTGAATAAAAGTAGGACTTATCCAATTCTCATTGAATGTTATGTTTTTAGTGACAAAAAAAATAAAATAAAACAAGACTGGTCCGGATCCGTGGTTATCCAACACCACATAACAATTGTATATAACTAATAAACTAAAATTACATATGGCTATTGTGGTATATTTTGATTTCATTTTTAGTCTTTAACTTTAAGAAATTACATGATTGGATCATAACTTTACAACTTGTAACACAAATGTCCCTTTAAAATGGATGGACGTTAACTTTTTTTTAAATAACTAAAATACCCTTTGAACTTAATTACATAGATAGCGTCTGCGATATGCTCATATTTCACTTTTAACCCTAACTTTGAGAAATTACAAGGTTAGACCATAACTTTATTGTTTGTAACACCAACTCTATTTTGTTTGAAACCTTTTTATTTTATCATGCACACATATTTTTTTTATCATACCCACATAATCACGGTCGACTCCATGCTACGCCATTAAATTTTAGGGCCCATTTTCTTTGCTAGTTACCAATTTTTTTTTGTTCAATATCTACGCCTTACCAATACGATGTTTAATCATCCTAATTTCCCATCAGACTCTCTCCTTTGCTTGAAGAGACATTCAAATGAACCCATCAATTTATTATGTTATCTTAATGTGTACATTATCGGCTCGTTAGGTTTGTCTTTATTTATTGATCATCGTAACTCATTTCTATGAAACAGATAATATAACCAAAGAGATCTAAAAAATATTTAATTTTTAATTATTTTAGTTAGGCCTATTTTGTGTTTCTCTTAAACTTTAAAAATATGATGTTTTTTAAAGTACCAATTATATCGTTACGACGTTCTTATTTTTATTTACATTTCGATATAAATTTTATTCAAAACCAATTTCCGTGAAAATTTACATGACATCAAAACACGAACGTACAAGCCGTCAAGGCTGCTTCTGATGTCATCTTGTTTACTTTCTTTTCTTTTCTTTTCCTCTCTCGGATTTGCGATTTCGACGTTCTTATTTTTATCTCCGTTTAGACGTGAACTTTTCCGCAAAGTTAATACCCGTGTACAGGTCGTCAAAACCTAGCCTTACAAATTTTAACACCCTCGTAGCAACGCGCGGGCTACGCCCACTCGTTATGAATAAAAGAAATCCTTCCATTAACCAATCTTTAAACAAGAAATGTTTCTTGAATTCTTATATATATATATATATATATATATATATATGTATTCCAAGAATTCCTTCAAACAAAAACAGAATCAAGAATTCATTTCTTGATTTCCATCGTTAGCAGCAATCGATCATCAATCCATGAGTTTGTATCGTTTCTCCTGCACGCCCGTCACTCCCATTTGTATCTCGATTATCGTATGAAGCGGCATCTGAAATCGCGATTAATCATGTTTTCTAAAGGTTAGAAAACTGAAATAAATGATGTAATGATCTGTTGTAGTGTTGTTTACCTCTATGTGTGGAATTTCTTTCAATGGCCTATCAGCAAAATATGCATACAAAGCTCTCAGAACAGCCTGCAATGCACAAATTCATTAAAACTCATGTTTACTATATTAAAAAAAAACATGTTATCATTTGTTCAGAAGAAAAGAAAATTAGAATTTACAAGGCAAAAAAGGAAGGTCCAACTTGTAGAGGTGGACAAATGGATGAGTTGGGTAACACGTCGTTTTTGTACGGGTCGGGCCAGGTACACCCAAAAAACTTTTTCGTCTATTTTTAAAAAAAAATTAATGCCCTAAATATGATTTCAAAAACTGTAGTTATACAAGACTATGTATAAGAAACACACTTTAAGAACCTGTTTGACCCGTTTCCTTTTTAGTTTGTAATTTTACTTCCTTGTGGTTGCATTATCTAACCTGGTGAGATACGACTACAACGGGTGCACGTTGGCGTTCAAGCTCAATAATAACCGGCTCCAACCTGTTATATATACAAAATGCATACTTTGACTTTGATTAAAATGTCAAAATTGTATTTGCAGAAACTATAGTAATTATTCACTTTATATAATTTCAACATAGATTTTTTTTTGTATTTAAATTTAATACCTTTGTATGACATCGAGATACGACTCTCCACGAGGATATCGATACCTGAGTTTATCTTTCTTCCTTGACCTTCAAGAAATTAAACAAAATACCATTAAATGGAAATGTATAGAAATTATCCATACTTGGTAAAAAATATACATATAAATAAAAAATAGACATTTTCGTATTTAACATACTCGTATTCATCAGGCATATTCTTCTTTATTTCTTCATACGTCATACCGTCACACACACCAGCATTTATCTCATCAAGTGCACGCCATTGAATCTATAATAAAAAGATTTGTAAGCAAATTTCAGAAATGGTAAGTAATCAAAGAAGCAATTTATGTGATATGAAACACTAACCTTTGGAAATCCAGCAATTTGATTTGCAGTCAAAATTGTTCTTTGCAATGTGCTTGTCCATATCTAGGCCACACCAAAAACACATACCATAATAAAAAATTATGTGCAACAAACACATAAAATGCAAAAGGTAAAATGAGTAAGAGTTCTTACGGAAGCAGCCCGTTCGTTTTTTAGTCGCTTTTCAACAAAATTAGTAAGCTTTTTGGCATAAAGCTCCCCATTTCCACTATCAAAAAGTCAAAAGATCACAAAAAGTGGATCAAGAATCATGTTATAGTCAAATGCATGAAAATTAAAAGATTAATTTTTACAGTCATGCGCTTGTATTTTGTTACAAATGAACTCTAATTTTTTAAGGAAAAAAAATGCAAAAAGAAGCATCATTTTACAAGAATGAGACGTTTTGGATTCAATATGGTAATGAAAATGCAAAAATATCCATTGTGAATCTTTGGTTCAATATCGATCATCTTCTAAGCTTGCTTCTTTTTTTCTTTTCTTTGCATTTTTACAAGAAAAATTGTTTGTTTGTAAATAGAAACCAACTACAAAAATTTGAAAACCTAGGGGTTGTGTGGAGACAAAAATGATTATCTGATATCGAATAATCATAATAAGATAATCATTTGTAATAAAGCGGGCTCTAGAAGATGGTGCACAGATGCTCTTATGTTGTTTCAAGTTGTAATAATAAGATAATCACTCACTAATTTAATAAATTAAAAGATCAAATGACCATAAAGGACTCTTTTTTTGGAAAAAAGAAGAGATTTTGTAAAATGGAAGTAAAAGAAAAGTACATCTAATTAGGTTAAAAGTATCAACTAAATAAGATAATTTGAAACGGAACAAACCTCAAGGGAGTGTCACCACCGATTCTTGTTCTCACATTATCACGACTCTCGCCATGCCTAGTAAGCAAAATTGGTCTAGGTGTCAAATGTGTATTCACCTGCAAGAAAGTAAATTAATATAAATAGGATTAGCTCTATTTTATTATTTAAGATAATGTTACTACACTCTTTAAACCGTAATTTGAAAGTTAAAAAGGAAAATAAAGTATAGCATAGCTTTCATCACACACCAAGAAAAACACAATCCGTCCCGGGAGGTAACCACTGATGTTGTTGACCTGAGTAATTTGTCAAGAAAGATTATGGTGATATCATGATACATTTAATGTGGAAATTAAATTAAGAAAAAAAAATAAGCATGAAACTACTTACTTGTATCTGGCCCCCATGACCACTAACCATATCGATCATTTTAATATATGATCCTTCATTAACTGGCTCATAAATCTAGTCACATTAGGTAATATTTTAAATCACAATAAGAGAGAATTTATACGCCACCAACAAAATTTCTTTAAAGAATTTAACGTTACCTTCTCGTAATTATCAAGTCGTCGTTTGAAGTCTTGATATCCAGCTTCAAAATCTGGCCTGGAGAATAATATATGAAGTTAGTCCATATATATAAAATTTTAATTGAAAAACATGATGATTTTATAAAGTAAGCATACTCGTCAGCATAATCAGGACTCTGTTGAATCTTGAGCCGTATATTTCTTTCAATTATCATCCGATCATTACAAATTGTTTCCAAAAATATGATCTGTAGTGTTCATTGAACGACAACCAATATCAGCAATTTAGAACATTCTTCATCAATTTGAATAACAAAAAGAAAAAAAATGATATTGATCTTATTTGTCACACCATCCAATCAGACTTCATCATTTGCATAGAAAATAACCTTACCTTGCATTTTCCTTCTGCCATTTTTATAAGCATATTCCTTCGCTCACTAGTGCTGTTTGTGGCATCAAATATTCCTACCTACATAATATCAGAAGAACTTTTACCATCTAAAATAGAGATGGCACTTTTGACCCATTGACCCATTACTTATAAATGGGTTGATTTGGGTTGTTTTTTTTTACCTCAAAGGGGTTGAATCAGAATATTTAGCTAAAACAGGAACGGGTCAAATGAGTTAGGTTGAAAGTCTCCCAAAGTCCATTTTAATGTATACAACCTCCTAAATCATTTTATATAGTTTCTGTAATATTAATTATTTATAAAAAATGAAAATTGGATAAACAGTGTTTGTGGGTCACCCAACACAATCCAACCCAGCCCAGCCCATTTGACATGCCGATCTTGCCACCTATCATCTTGAACAAAGGTGTGAAGCATCACAATACATGACTTACTTGGCCACCTTCTTGCATCCAAGCTGTCATGTCATCCATTGCCAGAGCTGCTACCTAGTGGAATTTGATTATTAAAACTATTTCCAAAAAATATGTTAATTTTGTACAAGAATGTTCCATACTTGTATTATAAAATGTATGAATCTTAATTTTTATTTGAAGCTCTTTTTGCAGCCGAATCAAGAATTACAAATACTTGTCTTTTAAAGATTAATGTGGTCAGAATTTCTCAAAAAATTCATATAATCAAACATAATATTAAGTTGGAAACTAGATGGTTTCCACTCAAAAGTCAATGCGTACAGCATGAAAAAAATAACTTTCAGGTAATCCTTCAACTTGAAAATGAAGAAGCTATGAACAATAAGAATTTTACATAATTAGAATTTAAACGAATTCCAAATAATATTTAATAAACAAAAATGACAATACATGAATTGATACAATCAAGTACAAATTTTAGTAGACATTTACCTCATTTCGGGCTTCCATGCCTTCTGGATTGTCACCCCGGAAAAAATCAGCACTCTGCATCAAATAATATGCAATCAAACAAGAAATACAAACCATTAAGATGGTTATCCTTTAGTTGCACATCAAATGCATGAAAGCATAACATAAAAGTTAATCTATGCAAATCCAAACCCACCTGGTTAGTTCCATGCTTGAGCCGTCGGTACTATTACACCACAAAAAACAATCAAGCATTTTATTGTTATCCACATTCTTTGATCCAATAATAAATAAACAATAAAGAAATAATGAATCAGTCACCTTGCCAACATTGAAGTGTTTCGTGTCATGACCTAACCAACGGAGATACCTTGTAAGTTTAGCAGCAGTAAAAGTTTTGCCACGAGCTGGCAAGCCAACCTACCATGAATAATCAAGATATTAATAAAAATTAAAGGCAGTTTCAACCCTTTTATATATGAACGGGTTATGTTTTATCACCTTTATCTATGATGGGTCAAACAGGAAAATTTTAAAAATAGCTAAAAGGAAAGGGTCAAAAGTTGCCATAGGTGTATTTTCGGAGCCTAAAACCACTTAAATCGTTTTTATTAGAAAAGGATCATTAATGAAATAATATAATTGTTGTACTCGTATTTGACTGACTAATTATCTATAAAGAAATAAAGGTTTTGCCAAGAAAAAGTGTTACGCGTCAATTCAACACGACCCATGGGATATGTTTGATCTCTAACAAAAGGGACAAAGTTAAACCACGTGTATTTTCAAAGCATAAAGCCAATTAAATCATTTTATTCGAAAAAATGAGATCATTATTGAAACAATATAACTTTATAATCATATTTAACACACTAATAACTATAAAATAATTACAAGTTTTGGACAAAAAGCATTACTTGTCAACCCAACACAGCCTGGCCTATTTCAATAAATAAAAAAACTACCCATCTTGACCTGTTACACAAGCTACCACTTTTACTCATGTCTGAACATAATAAAATTATAAAAAAATACCAAAACAATGGCCAGATGCATATCTTCTTTTGGTCCAAGCATTTGATCAGCAACAGCTGCAGCTGCAACAGCCCCAGCAGCTGCTGGCATCGAGTTCTGATAATAAAATTCATAACAAAATTACAAGTGAAACACCATTTTACAAATATTTAATGTTCTTTTTCCTTTTTTACAAACCTTAGCTGCTGAATCAGGTTTACCACCAGTGGTCAAAGTATGTGCACTTGCTGATTTGACTAACCGGGGTGACCCCACACCTCTATCCACATACATTCCTCTGTAACTATCTTGTTTTTGTAATGCTGAGAATGTGCCCAAAGATTTTGATTCAACCATGCCAGGTGGATTAAATAGCTTAGGTGGATCCGGGATAACTTCTTCCATTTCCTGTTCATGTACCATAACAACAAACAAAACTTCACATGTCTTGAAACAATTATCTTATGATTATGACTTGAAGTCACAGTAATTAGTTTTTAATGTTTGAATAAACTTATTCTAAATATTTAGAGAGCAAATTATCATAATACTGGATAAACGATTTCATACCAACAGCTACAGAACTGAATATTAAAGGGTAAAATGATTAACAATTTACCCTTTCTTTTAACCTATTTGAGAGACTCACTCCCATTTCACAAGAAGTTTCTCACATTTCCACAAGAATGCTCTTTGATCATTTTATCTTTTGGTTTCTTAAATATCCCGACTTTGTCAAACACTCAAACAACTGATTATTAAAACTACAAAACAGCAGAAAAATTTCCAAAAACCATCTCCAATAGCCAATTTTATCACAACTGATTATCTTATATCATTATACAGTATCACATCGTCACTTTCGAAATCTGTACACCACCTTAAAATTGATCGTTTATGATTTTGATTTTCTGATTATTCAGGGTCAAATAATCTGATATCCAGAAGCATGTAATGTATTGCAAAAAAAAAAGTTACTGAAACAAATATACAATTACATAACTGTCCCTAACTGCACATGATTACCTCATTCTAATTTCGATTTTCCAAATCAAAATAATAATAACTTTTATTAAGATATGATTTATACAACAAAAAGTAATTACCTTTATGGTTGCAGGACGATCAACAGAAACACCCGTATCTTTGGTTGATGCATCGGCATTGGAAAACACCCCACCACGTTTTAATGATCTTGGGGTCTCAGTCAAATTAGCAGCATAAACCACAGCAGTTGCTGGGGCTGGGACTAAATATTGTTCCAGATCAAGGTCCAAACTCGTTGAAGAGCCATTCTGAATATATATTTCAAGAATTATAAAGAGCACTTATTAAATTTCCAGTTTCTTGGCAAGATGGGTGAGTTAGGTAACGGGCCAAAATGGGTTGTGATTGACATGGGTTGAAACAGACCAGTTACGGTTGGGTCGACCAGCAAACAGTTTTTTATCCCTTTTTTATACAAAAAAATTAATGGGTTAGTCATGATTACAAAACAATATTATCGTTTGACCCAGTTTCAACCCAAAATCAACTCGTTTATGAGTAAATGGGTCAAAGTGGCCACCTCTATCTTAAAAAGTTAATAAAGATCAGAGAAAAAAAGATACCTCGGCACCCTCAGGCAGTGAATTTATGCTGACATCAGGAATCCCGCGAACAGTTGAGGGTTCAAGATTTTCTTGATAAGCTCTCCAGCTAGCAGCAAGATCAAATGGTGAAACCCTATTGGCCTTAATGAACACTTGGTATTCAAGAACCTCATCTGTACTAAACTTAAAAACCGCCAATCGTGCAACCCCTTGTAATTTACCCCCCATGAATTGCCTGTTTGGGCCTTCCTCCTCTATGCATGGCACATTGTTGTATTTGGGCTTCAATAAGAACTTGAAGTCCAATGTTTCTAAAAAACCAGACAAAAAGGTTAACAATGTGGATCTGATTAAGGTGTAGCTGCCATAATTCATCTGCTTCGACTTTTGAAGTTAAACCTTGTGTTTTTCAGCTTCAAAATGGATAAGGATATTTTTAAAGATTTAACATCGAATCGCTTCTATATATAGTATTTGTCATATAACTTTTTGAAAGACTATTTCATTTTTCCTTCCTAAAACTGAAATTAATCAAAATTTTGTGGAAAACTATCGGTTGACCTTGATTGTTTTCAGTTGCTACAAAATCACCTGTTGGGACTCCAAACTAATAGAAACTACATATACCTATCAAAAGAAAGAAAAGAAATTACCATGATTAGGAGGGACGACAAAACTTAATTCCCACATTGAGGTCGACTCTCGTTCCATTGGAAGCTAATTCAAGAAAACTATCAACACATGAGCACAGAAAAGGATTGTAAACAGGTTTCACTAGAAGCTAGAAACAAGAAAATTATAAAAACTAGAAACATGAACATTTAGGACTGTAAATAAATTAGAAACATGAACATTGAGAAAGTCAGAAAGACTTTAAAATGGTTTACAATAGATGCTGAATACATGAAAATGATCATAATTGAGAACATGGGTACTGAAAAAGATTATAAAGGAGACTAAATACATAAAAAAATATCAAAAAAAAAAGAAGAAGCATGGGCATTGAAAAGGACTCTAAATAGCTCTAGCTGGAAGCTAAATACAAGAGAATTATCAAAAACCATAAACACGGATATTTACATATATGTTTCGGTGAAGCTATAAATACAAGAAAACAATGAGAAATGGAAACACTTTAACAAAAGGTAAATACAAGGAAAATATCAAAACTAGGAACATGGTTATTGAAAAGCATATATAATAAGGCTTAACAGGAACAAGTTATAAACTTTTAATCACCACGTTATGCCAACATTAGTTTACTACTACTACTATCATTATTAGTACTCTTGTATGGTTGTTGCTATGATTCTATTAGCCTCGTTATATGCTATCTGGATTACTATACTCTATCTTACACACGAAAAAGTAGGGATGAGATCGGTACCGGTACCGAATTTATGGAAAAGTGGGTATTGGTACGGTACCGGTACTCGTTACAAGATGTTCATCTCTAAATGGTATCGGTACCGTACCAGTACCGAATTTATGTAAAAGTGGGTACCGATACCGGTACCGAATCTATCGGTATGGTACCAGTACTCGGTACCAAATGCTCATCCCTACGAAAAAGAAAAATATTCGGAGCCAAAGATTTTACTGGTTATGTTTGTTTGTTTTGTTCGGAAGCTAAGTATATAACATGAAGTTGGTTTCAATGGAAACCAAACAACAAGAATTGGAAACATGGGTTTTGATAGGGACTACAAACAGGTATCAATGTAAGCTAAACACAACAAAACTATAAGTAGCATTGAAACTCCATTAAACAAAAGCTTATGTGGAACAATGAAGTGTTAATTTGAGGGTAAAAATTACAGCTTTGGAGGTATCCCAAGAACCAACAAGAGGGACAGAGCCATAGACATGGGGAACAAGGTCTCCTTTGAGCTTGTAATTCTCCATCTTCAAAGAAACATAGAGTTGACCACCGCCATGGTCGTCTTTCTCTTCTCCACTGCCATGAGAGCTGCTGTCAAGGTTCTTTGAAGAACTAGTTCCCATTGTGATGCCCAGATGGGTTTTCTTCAAATTAAACAATAATAATCACTCACGGGTGGTGTGTTAGAAACTTAGAATAGATTGGAATTGTGAGATGGAGATTTCGATAAGCTGAGATTTTTACGGTGGGGCCGAGGGGTTTACAGATGGCATCGCCGCAGTATCGATTAGCCGCAGGATTAGGGTTGTTTCTGTCACCCCCTTGGTAAACAAGACTGGAAAATCAGAGTTTGTAAATGAAAACAAGATTCTAATGGTCGGAGTTCGTGGGATAGGAGTGTAAGTATTATATTATTATTATTATGTGTCAAAGTAAGCAAAGATTCTTATCATTTGTAACTTCTTTTTTATGTTAAGGTATTTTTCGTAGACACAAATTTCTTGAAAATCTCAATTTGAAATTTGTTCATCAAACCAAGTAATTCTATATTCAATTTGTATTATAGAACTATAAAATTATCTAATATTTTATAAATATATAAATTTTTATTATTAACTATATAACATTGTATTTATTCAACCCGTTTAATAATCAGAATTCTAATCTAGTGATAGAATTAACAGATATTAAGTTGTTCGACTCTATTATCATACGTGTCGGGAGTAAATCCAACTAAGAAATGGTTTAGTAACACTAATCAAAAGTTGGTTTGTTTTGAATCAAAAATATACTTCTCAAACATCAAGATAAAAACACAATACCTTATGATGTAAACATGTGTAGGGTTAACAGATAGAGAATTCAAATGACACATGATATACAACGGTTTACTCAAGATACATAAATCACCACTTAAGCAACTCGTTGGGCAATCCTAAACTCGAACCAACATAAATAAGACGTCACTTTATCCTAATATAGACTCCACACAAAACACCATCCAAGGATGCAAAGCTTAAACTAGCAATGGAAGATTAACCTAAGTCGCAATCCAATGAGATGCATAAAGAAAATTCAAAACTACGTATAAACTACCAAAATATTGATACTGACAATATCTGATTCTACTACTAAATTGGATATTGGATCGGAAATCTCATGAACATCCTCTTGAATAAGCAGAGACGAATGGTTGTGGTTAAGAACACCAACAATCAAACACATAATCAATGATAAAAAAGAAGATAGATGAAGAATTTATGAATTTTATTCATTTAGTCATCACGGATTTGACATCATACATGCACACTAAAGCTTATGTCCAACCTCGGGGTAGCTCATCCCGGGGAGGTAGACTGACAAAAACACACACTCAAATGAATGAGTAAATGTCCTATTTATAGGAGTTTTGAATTCTTCATTAGCCGCCTTTAGTGAAAATTCCTTTTGACTTGGTCAACACACTTAATAAACAAAGGCAACCAACTTTTTATAAGTATAGCAATAGTTTTAACTCACCAAAATGGTAAGCCGATATAACACTTTACTCATCCGATATATCTGAACTTCATTACATCAGACAACCATTTCCTTCGTCTGATGTATCTGGACTTAACCAAATACAATTATATCATACCAATACTTCTCAACAGATGTAACTGACTTGTACTTCATCCAAGATAGGGGTGTCTAACATCACCTTTGACCAAAATACAAATTGACTTTGACCAGTCATGAAAACATCTTTACTATCAACAAAGTCTTTGACTTTGACCCATCTCTTTAACCCGGGCCAGACAGAAAGAAAAGAAGGTAGGGTTTCACTCACTATAAACATTCATCATCAAACACAACTCTCCAACTCCGCCGGCCGTCACAATGAGAGCTAAGGTTATTCATCGTTTCCTTTCAATTTCATTTTCGTCATACAATTTTTCCTAATTTTGATTTGTTAACTGCAGTGGAAGAAGAAGAGAATGAGGAGGTTGAAGAGGAAGCGTCGAAAGATGAGACAACGATCCAAGTAGATCAGTTAAGCTCTCGCTCTCAGACGGATCTTCATTTACGCTTTCGATTTATGTTTAATACTTTGCGAATTCTGTATTTGTTATGGTAGTGTTTGATGATACATTTGGTGGTTAAAACTGGTAGTCCTCAATTATCCCAAATGTTGTTAAACTGATGAAGCTTCACTTGAGGTCTAGGGTTCGTATCCCGTCTATGACGGATAGTTTAAGTGACTGAAAATGGGGTATTGCTTGCTGTTAAAAAAAAGTAACCCGATTCAGGTTATTTTTATTTGTTACCTTTAAACTGAGAAACAAAAGCCGCTAAAAATGAAACGGGTCAAATGTGTGGCATGACATGGGTGAACTTTATAGAAACCCAACCATGATACCATAGGTTTTTACTTCGGTTCACTGCTAAAATTTTGTTTTACATGATGGGTTCTAAGGGGCAACGTTGGAAAATTTTATTTTTCATGTTTTGTTATGCATTGGAAATTGATCATGAACTGAAAAATTGTAAAAAATTAGTCATTCGGAGTAAGTTGGTCATCCAGACAAACTTGGTCATCGGTACCTGATTGATACAACAGTTAAGGAAACTTTGGAATGATTGACGGCTGTGATGGTTTTCTACTAACAACCGTCATAACATTTCATTGCATCTTTATTCCCCTATGTAGAAAATTTGATTTGTTTAAAGACATGAAATTCCTAATCGATTTCAAATTTTCGTTCTTGATTCTTCTCCAACTTAATATTTGTGTATACAAACGAAATAATTAAATTTGAAAACAACCACGTGATTATTAGAGAATCCAAGTCAACACGAATCCACATTCCTACATGTCCTTGGCAAGTATTTTCTGTATATGTTGGAACAAAATGTTGACCTGTAACGGCTGACTAGGTTGAGGTAAATTCGACTACACGTCAAGAACAAAGATCTGGTTGTAGTTCTTGTAAGCTGGTGTTTTTGTTGGTTATTTTTCCGAGTTCTTCAAAAAAATCTTTCATCAAAACACACCTGAAAGCAGCCTCGTTGCCAATAACCACATGATCTTGGCTGCACCATTTCAACTTTTTTTTTCCAATGTTTGTTCATCCAATGTTCTCCACGTCATAAGATCTAGATGCTCTTTCCGGCATATTTTTCGTGCAAACCAATCTGACCGCCGGCCCATGATCCCACCGCCCGAAACCGGCTGGTTTTGGGGAAAACAACTTTAGTATGCATGACCGAACCTCCAGTGACACCAGGCCCTGATTGGACTGCCCGGTCCGGTTTTAATAACATTACTTAAACCTCAAGTAAAATGATTGTAACAGGTACGGGATGTCCTGAATTTAGTGGAATTAGATGTTTGTCCTTTGAATCTCTAATTTAATTTGTGACCAAGTACAACCAATGTGATAATTTAAACTCATATGATTTGTTCACATGAATAGATTGTAAAAAAAAAGGAGAATATGTGTGCATATCTTAGAGTGATATTAATATTACAATATGAAGTGAAGTACAAAAATGAATCTCGAATGCATACATCGTAAAATTGTTGTGTTCTTGTTTGTATATCAACTTCATGCATCCAATTTTGTGCAAACTTCAATATTTTAGTTGGGGACTTGGCTTTCATATTTAAATTTTTTGACTTAGATTTGTATAAAGTCATCAATATATTGACTTTCTTACTTTAAAACACTATTTGTTTGAAACATTATATATTCAATTTTATTAATAGACTTATTTAAAAAAAATAATAGCAGTTCTAAGAATTGAAGATAGGGGTGTTCAAATTTAAATAGTTCATGCTATTACGTACCCCTTTCACTTATTTTTATTTGTTGCATCTTCTTCTTAAGTTATTTTTTTAGGGGGTATGTATAGCTTAACCCGTTTTTTTATTTTATACAAAGTGTTTTTAAACTTAAAAAATTATTTATAAATAATGATTATTTGAAAAAGTAAAATGGGGAGAGGGTACGACAAGTATATGTTTTGTTTTTATAGAATATAAGTTTAAAAGAACAATTTTAGTATTAATGAGTTTTCGAATGAGATAAAATGACAAATTTAAAAAATGTTATTGAACTGGCATTTTCAAATTAGAATTTTGAATTTCAAATCGAGTTTGTAATATTAGACCCAAATTCGAATTTTGAATTGAATTTGAGATTTTTTTTCGAATTGCATATATAATTTTTTATTTGTTTTATATAATTTAAAAATAGACTTCTTACATTAAATTATACTTTATTATTTATTTTTATTTATTTATTCAAATCAACTTGAATTTCAAATTAGAATCGAATTTTGAACTCGATTTGAATGGGTTGTGCTATACGTACCCCCTTAATCTGAATTTTACTTGTTGTACCCACTCCCTTAAGTTCTGTATAAATACAGTTTTAACCTTTTTGCTTTCTTTTTTGTTTCCTTTGTCTTTTACATTTTAAGAAAACTTTAATTAACTAACTTTATTATAAGTATTTGAATTCATAACACCAACTTAAAAAAACATATTTTATAGTTTAAAAACTTTATATGACTCTTTTTAAATAAGTTTTATGAAAAAAAATAAAATACTAATTACAAAAAGAGTTTTTAATAAGTTTTAATTTATTTTATCAGATGTGGCGGGTCGGGCTTGTATTTGTAGTAGTGGAGGTTAGTGGCAATAGAGATGTTCAGCGGTTTGGTTTTCGGCTTTTTTGGTTCAGTTTAATCAATTTTTTTTTATTTGTTTAGGCCTATCCGCTAGTCGAACAGAACCGTATTGTGAATTTTTCTAACCGAACCGAATAAATTGAATTCAAAAAAATGTATAAACGGAATTCAACATATATAGTTATCACTCATTTGGTTTATTCGGTTAAAAGAATAAACCGAATTCAAAAAAAATATATGTCCGTAAACCGAACCAAAAACTAAATTTACAATTCCGTTCAAAGGGGGGTACAACCAGTGTAGGAGGGGGAGGGTTATACGTTTTATGTTATATAAAGTGCTTTTAAACTTAAAAAACGGTTTTGGAAATAATGATTTTTCGAATGTAATAAAATGACAGGTTTAAAATTTTTTAGGTGGTGTACGACAAGTATGAGGTGGGAGGGGTATACGTTTTATGTTATAGAAAGTGTTTTTAAACTTAAAAGATCGTTTTAGAAATAATGATTTTCGAATGTACTAAAATCACAAGTTTAAAAGTTATTTTTTCCGGGGAGGGGTTACAACCAGGAGGAGGAGGAGGTGTATACGTTTTATGTTATAGAATTAAACTTAAAAGAACAACTTTAGAAATAATGTTTTTTTCGAATGTGGTAAAATGACAAGTTTAAAATTTTTTTAAGGGGGGGGGGGTACGAAATGTAGGAGGGAGAGGGGTATACGTTTTATGTTATAGAAAATGCTTTTTAACTTAAAATAACGATTTTTGAATGTGTTAAAATGACTAGTTTAAAAATTATTTTTTTCGGACGGGGGTATAACAAGTAGGAAGGGAGGTACGACTAGTAGGAGGGGGGAGGGGGTATACATTTTGTGTTATATAAATGTATACAAATAATGATTTTCAAATGTGGTAAAATGAAAAGTTTAAAAGTTATTTTTTTAGGGAAAAGGTTTAGAAATAATAATTTTTTATTAGGGTAAGGGGGGGGGGGGGGTAGGGTAAGTAGGAGGAGAAGGGTATACGATTTATGTTATAAAAAAGTGTTTTTAAACAAAAAATAAGTTTAGAAATAATAATTTTTAGAAAAGGGTAAAATGACATTTTTAAAAATTCGGGGGTAGGGTACGACAAGTAGGAAAGGGGGGTATGTATAGTCTAACCCATTTGAATTCATATTTCACAATTCAAAACTGTTTTTTCAAATTCTTAAAATTCAAATCTATACATACTAATAAATAAAGGTTTTGAGAGAGACACTTGTCACTTTTTCATGCCTTCTTACATTAGTTTTCTCGTCTCTCTTTCCTAATAAATGCACTTCTATCTTATTAAATACTAATGATATTATAAATCTATAATATATAATAAATAAAAGTTTTGATGAAACACTTGTCACTCTCATGTTCACCCTTAACATTTTTTTCTCGCTACTCTCTCCTATTAATTATTCAAGGTTTTTTTTACTTTTTATAAATTTTTGTTTACCGTCTCTCTCTCCTATTAAATAATAATGATTTTAATAATTATTTTTATAAAACATATATTTAAAGAAAATATGTTTATTCATAGAACATTTTTATAAAAACTGATGGTTTACAACAAGTTGTCTTTATTCAATCCATGTAATACATAGGTGTTAACCTAGTGTATCAATATAGTCAAATATATATAGGTTGTTTAGCAAGTGTTAAACTATTAAGATATCTGAATAGTCCAGCATGATTTTTTAGGTGAATTATTATGAGGCTTACTGAACCATTAAGAGGTGAGTTATTAGCGAAACAAACACCCCTAATTTGACCAATTCAGCTGTAATCTCTTAATGAATTCATTAAGAGACTATCAAACTTTGTAACTTCAAGTTAATTCAAATATCTAAACACTACATTTTTTAATCCGGATTTTACAATTCAAAACTATTTTTTTTAATTCAGATTTCACAACTCTTTTTTCAAATTTTCAAAATTCAAAATTTGTAACTTCAAGTTAATTCGAATCTTCTTAAACCCTTTGCTCCATTCGAGAGTAGCTCAAGTGTTTCCTGTGAGCCATGCATGTCTTTCTCTATAGGTTGTAACCATATGTAAGGCTCACCCCTAACTGTGCAAAGGGTTGGAACCAAACCGAACACCCTTTTATTGATGAAATCGTGAACCATAAAACGAACCTTATAAGTATATGTGGTGCGGGTCCTTAAAGTTTCAGGTCTGGTTCACGGTTCTGATGGTCCAGAACCACAATTTGCTCACCCCTAACTGTATGGACTCGAACCTGAGATCTCCTTAAAAAAACAACTATGTGAAAAACTCCTACCAAATCAGAACCCCAATGGCTGAACACTACTAGTTTCAAAATTTAACTAAAAATTAATTTGAACCACTGAACACTTGTTTGATTTCGAATTCATCGCATGCAAAACGAGTTCAATCATATGGTTGATATCTTTCTCCTAAATAACTAAGCTCTCGCTGTTGTATTTTCCACACAGGCACTTGGTCTTTACAATGACCCAGGTTTCAAAAGCTACTAAGATTAACTGGATGTCTGGAACTCTGGATCTCGTTTAATATGAAAGTAAAATGATTGAATAGATTACTTTGCAATAATTTGATTTTGCAAAAAAATTGCACAAACATGGTGGGCACCTTCCAAAAGATGTACCACTCCTATATTACTACCAAAAACGACCCACCAATCGACTCTTGACCCTCATACCATGAAACAAAAACTCGTTTGGAACGACTCTTGACCCTCATACCTTGAAACCTTGAAACAAAAAACTCGTTTGGAACGACTCTTGACCGTCAAACCATGAAACTAACAAACATTCCAAAAGATGCACCTTCCAATCGACTCTTGACCCATAAACCTCGAAAAACACAGACTCGTTCCTGCAACAAAACATAACAAATACCTCCTTTTGGTTTCAAATTAAGATCAAGCTGAAGGGCCAGGAGCCTCTTTCTCCTCCTTGTATGATTGGGCTTGCCTTTTCAGGCTCGGGTAGACTCATTGGCCTGCTCGTTGGTGTTTTCATCACTGGCCTGCTTGTTGGTGTTTTCATCATTGACTTTCCCGTTGGTGTTTCCAACATTGACTTTCCTGTTGGTGTTTTCATCATTGACTTTCCCGTTGGTATTTTCAACATTGACTTGCCCGTTGGTGTTTCCATCATCGACTCTTAGATTCTCAAGCAGTCCAGCAGCATTAGCTGCGTCTTCGTTCTCCTCTCTGTCTTGTTGTGACTCAGCAACTTCTTGCATTGTTTCCATGAACTTTTTGCAATCTAAAAAGAATAAATTCAGGATATAAGGGTATAAATTTAATATAAAAAGGGTGTTCTATATCTATATTGTTTATTAATACAAACTAAAAAATGTAGAACGATGTATAGTTCGGGCAACCTTTAACGAAAACTAGCTAAATAGAGTAAAACAAGAACAAAAACTAAATCTTTTGATGAATAAAGCTTGCAGTAACATGATTAAACACATCATCAAGCAGCCAGCACACATTCTGCAGTGATTGGCTTTTCAACAAGATATTAAAACTACACACAGACACAACATTTTCAGCCATAATGCCAACCAATGTAATCTATTCATGAAATTCTAATATAAGAATAACTAAAACTGCAAGTGTGCGATCATTCTAGATGCATCCTTGGTTTTAAAAAGCGCTCCAATGTGTGTGCATCACATATGCCGTATGTGACGTGTTCTTTATTAAAAAATTATTTACAAATAATATTTTAAATTGTCAACTTTTAAACACTAAAATATAACAAATTTGCATAATCTCAGGTCAGAAACCAAGGATGAATCCACACACATACATAGCAAACGGCGATATGATAATGAGAAACAGAAAGAAACAATAGTCTGGATGCATATATAAAAATATATCTATAAACTTACACATATCTTATAAACTGTATGAATAAGCAAACACAAACAATCGGAACTACTTACTTTCAATCGATCCAAACCGAATGCAGAATAGTTCATCTTTCACTTCACCTTCAGCAAAATCAGCAGCATGCCACACACATGACTTCTCGTTACCAGAATGCTCTTGAACTGAAGTACTAGCAATAACTACAACGACGATAAAATATCCAAATCAACAATATAATTTCGAATCGTCGTTGAATAATAATCAGTAATAAACACGATATCAATACATACCGAGATGATTAGCGCAGATCTTCAACGTCTTCGATTGACGCATAACCAGACGAACTTTTCCGGTTTCCTTGTGCTTCAAAAGCTTAACTGAACCGCCACCTCTTTCTTTCCACTGGTTTCCGTCCTTATCAAATCGATACAGTTTCGATTTACTGAAAATTGAAGTTAGAATTACATCAAAACGAGAAAGCATAAGCCGATTGAAGACAGATCGAGATAGAAACATTACAGATCGAGTATCGAATCTTCATTTTCTTCACCGGTAGTGACGGCAACTTCTTCAAGCTTGACGATCGGAGCAACTTGTGCTCCGGTGTCCTCGTCTTCAACGGCGGCAGGTTCCTCGTTGCGCTCAGGATCGTTGCTTGCCATGGTAGCGAAAGAATGAACAGAAAGCGAGAGCGGAATGTAGCGTGAGGAAGAAGTCGAGACGGTTTATAAATGAGGAGCGAACAAGAAGGGTTTCCGATTTTCTATATGGGCTTCGGGAAATTGGGCTGGCCAGTATTGGAGTCTTTTTATTTAACAAAGGTCGAATACTATAAGACCGACCACATGGTGACCTATTGCAATCGTGATTGATCTCACACAAGTGATGTAAGTTTATTCATGCAAGTATAGGTTTAGGTGATATTTAGATTAAAACTATTGTTGTTTCCTTTATCTTCCAACGATAAGTTTGATTGTAGTGGTCTGCTGCTTGTTATAGTTGGCTATCGCAGTTGTATCTCTTCCACACAAGTACTTAGTATTTACACGACCTGGGTTTCGCACGCTACTAGATTAATGGGATCTCGTTTAATAAGAAACTAAAATGAATGAATCTGCAGAATACATGTTTGATTTTGCAAAAAAATAATTCACAAACATGGACAACTTCCAAAATTTATACCAAAAAACGACCTACCAATCGACTCTTGACCTTCACACAACAAAACTTGAAACAAATAGATTCGTTCTTGCAACATAAAAATCACACATACCAATCAAATTGACCCATTCACTTGCACCAACATTAGAAGCATCTTTGTTCTCCTCGTTGTCACCCCACAACTTCTTGCATTGTTTCCATGAAACTTTTTACAATCTAGACGAACAAAAATTCAGAATAAACTGACATATTATTTATACAAAAAGGATACGAGCCAAATATACATTTTTTATAATATATTAGTTATGATCAGATAAAATATATTACTTATAATAATACGAAGTACTTACTTTCAATTGATCCAAACCGCATGCAAAAGAATTCCATCTTTCAATTCACCGTCAGCAAAATCAGTAGCATACCACGCACATGACTTCTTATCACCAACGTGTTCTTGAACCGGAGTACTTCGAGTAACTACAATGATGATAACATATTCAAATCAACGGTATATATATTACCAACCATACAAGTTCGAATTATTGTTGAATAATAATCAAACATAAACACGATAGCATTACATACCGAGATGATTGGCACAAACCTTCAAAGTGTGCGATTGACGCATGACTAGATGAAGTTTTCCGGTTTCTTTGTGATTTAAAATCTTAATTGAACCATCACCTCTTTCTTTCCACTGGTTTCCGGATTTATCAAATCGATATAGTTTCGCTTGACTGAAAATTGAAGTTAGTGTTACATTATAGTAAAACGATAAAGCATAAGCCGATTGAAGACAGATCGAGATACAGATCGAGACCGGTGCTTGCCATCGTAGCTAAAGAATGAACTGGTCAGGAAGAAGATCAATTAGGGTTACAAGATTTAAATTGGATTGATCTAATAGTAACTCACAAATCCATCCCTAATATAATTCGTAGAGTTTAAGCAAACTGCCACCAAGTTACATTTAAAATTAGATATAGATTTGAATTCAGTTGCATTCGGATTTTTGTTTTTTTAATACGATTGAAATTGAACCACTTACCGGCCCATCCTTAACCCGGGCCAGAAACAAAACCGGCTAGGGTTTCAATATAAACATTCATCCCCAACTGATCAATATAAATCTCAACTCCGCCGCCCTCCGTCACTTGTTTGCTTTCGGAACTCTGAAAACCATTCGCCGTCACAATGAGAGCTAAGGTTATTCATCATTTCCTTTCAATTTCATTTGCTTCATACAATTTTTCCTGATTTTGATCTTAATATTTGTTGAGTGCAGTGGAAGAAGAAGAGAATGAGGAGGTTGAAGAGGAAGCGTCGAAAGATGAGACAACGATCCAAGTAGATCAGTTAAGCTTTCGCTCTCAAACGGATCTTCATTTACGCTTTCGATTTATGTTTAATACTTTAAATTATGTTTCTATGTTAGTGTTTGATTATACATTTGGTTATGGAGTTTTGTTAAAACCCTAATATGTTTCAAAAAGAAGGTTTGTTGATTATATCATCACGCCTTTGAATGAATTACTGGATTTTTCTGGATCGGATTAAGAAATTACAACCGTTTTGTGCATAAGTTGATTGCTTGTTATGATCTGAAGCAGATTCAATCTAAGAAGAAATGATTAGTGTTGTGAATACATATTGAAAAATGTAAATGTTGTTTTAGTCTTTTAGAGGCTGCACATAGATATTATTGGCTAGGTTTTAAAAAGCTCGCCTAGGCGCACCGTCTTACCATCTGCACCCCGTCGCGCCTAGGCCCATGCCTCTTTGCTTATGACTAGGTAAGGCACGGTCTGTACATGAAGGTCACTTGAGGCACAACAGGGAAATATTGTGCATCTACATATAAAGGTTATTTATAGCTGTATTTTTGGTAGATGTTATATATCTTTGAGAAGTATATGAATAAATTGCTCCTCGTGTACGTAAAGCGGTTCACTTTTGTGCTTTATGAATTGCTCCTCTTGCTGTTTACAACCTACATTATTTGATTGAACTTGTAGCTACATTTATCCTCAGGTTCTGTCAGTTTATTTTGATTTTTAGTATCCAATTCTCCACAATCGAGTTCCTTTTATAACAAAGTTTAGAATGAAGTATGCCACATGACACAAGAGCCTCTACCAAGTATGCCACATGACACAAGAGACTCTTTTTTGGGGTTTTAAAACAGAGTTTAACATTCTTGATCAGTCTAATTGTAGTTAAAATTGCTATGGCTTAGATTCTTATCGATTGTTTTGTTGCATTTTCATGTAATAGCAGAGTGCCCGAGGTTATGTATAATGCATACTATCCCTATAAAAAAGTTTTTTTGCCATTGTTAAACTTCATTACCAAAAAGTATTCAATGTTGGGTTGACCTGACCTCTTATGCAACCATCCCAATTCACCAGCTTCATAGAAACCTGACTTTGATAACATGGTACGACTGAAAACTGCCATCACCGAAGTAGGAAATGACCCTACCCGTGACCTAGTGGTGTAGTGGTTTTTAGGTGTAAAAAATTGATGTTATAAAGGGAATGATCGTTTTGTCGGGTATAGACTTAGTGCAGCCAAACTTCTTTCCCTCTTCATATACATGATTTACCTTAAATCACATTAAGACAGTCTTCAAAAAATTCTGTATTAATCATCATGCCCACATTTTCTGATTTAACTTCTGGCATTTGAATCAAGAACCTACATCTTATTAGCAAGAACTGTAGTGTCTTTGGTGACCATTCTATGTATATGTTAAGAACCAAATATTGACCTGTAATGGCTCATTAGATTCTGGACTATTTGGCCGCTTGCCCAGAACAAATATCTGGTGGTAACTATCATTAGTAGCTGTCGTGCCTTTTATGATTACTTTCGCGAGTTCTTGAAGTTAAACACACCAACCATGCTCGCTGTCAATAACCACACGATCTGGCTGCTTAAAGTGAAACAGATGGCTCATGCTATGGGTAAATTCTAAAATCAATCTTCTACTAGTTTTTCTGCAGTCTAAATAAAGCAAAATGTTTGTGGTAACTTGGTTATTAGAACTTTTTGCTACTGACTTTATAAAAAAAACTTTTTTTACAAGTATTGCAATACTGACATAATGGCTACTAGTTATGGCGCTTAACGATCTCTCTTTACTACCATTACTAGCGCCTTAAAACTTTCTGTAATACATACTAAAACGTATTAGCTTACGCTGTCAAGTCTATTGCTATTTAGTGTCCTTAACAATCATCCATTTTACCGTTGCTGCTAGCGCCTTAAAATTTTCCCTAATAAATGCTAAAACTGTTCAACAAACTTAAAACTTTCATTAATAATTGCTACAACGGTTCAATGCATGCTGTTAAGTCTACCGTTGGTCATTTGGTGCAATGGTAGCCCCAAGACTTCCCATAGTGGAGGTCTTGGGTTCGAATAATAGCAACAGTAAAAAAAGGGGGTCTGTGGCCAGGTCAGGGGGTTTACCTAGTTGGGGGTTCCTCCTGTGGTGGTCTGCCCTAGATGTTCTAGCTGTTGCCTCAGGGAAACCCAATTATTCTAGAATATCTAGTGTTGTCGTTAAAAAAAAAGTCTATATTTCCTTAAATCATGTGTAAATTTTATATATATATATATATAACTTTTCATGTTTTGAGAAAATATATGTAAATTTTCATGTTTAAAGGGGAATATATATATATATATATATATGCAAATTTCACTTATTTATTAAATGTGTAGAATTCGCAATTTAAATTTAATTGGATGGATATGTTTTAATTTTGTTTTATAGGATTTGCATTATACCATTGACCCATATAACACTTTTTCATTTAGTAAGTTTTAAATTTCATATGTAAAACATAATTATTTTATTTTATTTACTTTCTAACTTTGTATTAAAACTTCTTTTGTGACTACAACTATGAACCCCTCTTATGGTAATTAATTTTTCAAATATATTCTAAAAAATAAAAAAAAAGACTTAATTAACGTATAATATGTGTGAGATTAGGTGGGTGATTAGCTGCTCCCTTCACCACGAACATGTCTTACAAACACCAACTCACCACTATGCTACTTTAACCATTATAATAATACTACTACCTAATCTAACCTAACCCTTTATTATATTGGTTACACTAATAGAGCTTAACTAAAAATTAATCATCCTCAACATCATCATGTTCCATCTAGTGAGCGCCTACGCTTTACGCTTGCAAAGTCATCCTACGAACTATGAATCTTTAAACCTAGATTCTCGCATGTAAACTTGTAAAACACTTTATCAAACATGACACCGAATGTACTAAAGGAGTGAGCGTAACCGCGCGTTGCGGAGGTGGTGTTCAAATCGTAAGTCTTGTTTTTAATGACCGGTAATCACCTCGGTTTTGATGACTGATAAAATGAGCACGTCGAAACGACTAATCGTGAATTTAATAAAACATCATATTTTGACATTCTAACAAGAAATTTTAATTTTCAAATGTAAATTGAAAAAAAAGGCACAAGCTTGAAACTTAGCTATAGCATTTTCGACTCGCGAGCAGGCGTAGGCCAACGATTGGGGTAGCAACCTAGGCGAGCATGTGGGGGCGTTTAGAGCGAGCAAATTTAGTAAATTGTTTTAAGTAAAATGGTTAATTAGGACATGTGTAAAGATAAATGGATTTGGTAATTATACTTATTTAAGAAAGTCTAGTTGTGACTTGTATTTTGAAAAAAAGAAAATGAAGAAAGAAACCCCGCTTTGAGTAGGGATCAAATGCATGCCCTTTGTTTGAGTTCAAATCGAGTTAATCCTTGCGCCATCCATCAACTTTCATTCTATCTTCCACTGATGTTTTATAAGGGTTATAGTTAAAAAAATTACGGGGTCAATTGATTTTCGATAACATATTAACTGTGGGGTCACTTGATCTCGGTATCAAAAGGATGAGTCGAACATGATGGAATGACTAATATCATGCATGATGAGTATTAGTTTCTAAATCACCAAACACCTTTACATGTTTTAAACTAATAAAATGTCATAAAAATGTTAGATAATAATTGTAAAATATATAAAAATAAAATGATAAAATAATTAATAAATAATAAATGAGTCGAGTCCAAACTTGAAAAGCAACTCATGAGCTTAACTCGAGGTTTAGAAAATAGAGCTCTAAATGAGCCTAGATCGAGCTCTTTTAAGTTGAACGAGCCGAACTCAAACTTAGGCGAGCTACGGCTCGACTCGTTTACACCCTTAATATACAATTATATACACACACAAATGGTCATTCGGAATTTTAAGTAGAAAACGATAAAAACCACATAAACATGTGTACATATTGTTTAAAGGATTATTGGATTATATTAATCTCACTTTTTACCAAAACTTGGCTGCTAGCTTAGTGGTTCGTGAGCCAACCTTTCACCCGCATAGTGTGGGTTTGAAAAACGCATCTTTGGTCTTTTTAGTTTTCTTTATTTTAATGTTTATAAATAATTTTTTTCATATTTTTTTTTTCTTTTATAATTTTAAATTATGATGTTTTACAAAATTTTGAATGTACCGTTGTTCCGTGTTTTTTTATTTACGCTTCAATAAAAATTTAATTCAAAACCGATTTTTCGTGATAATATACAAGTTATCGAAGTAAGAACGTACAACACTACAACAATATCACCCTATACCGACGACTTTTTTTGACCCTATAGCGACGACTTGTCGTCGGGATAGCTTATGCCGACGACATATCGTCGGGATAGGTGTCGTCGGGATTGCTTCGTCCCAATAGCCCAAGATTGTCGTCGGTATAGCTGTCGTCGGTATAGGTCAGCCTATACCGACGACATGTCGTCGGTATAGGGTCTAATTAAATAATTCAAAAAGAAATTCTATACCGACGACATGTCGTCGGTATAGGTTCTAATTAAATAATTCAAAAAGAAATTCTATACCGACGACATGTCGTCGGTATAGGGTTTTTTTCATTTTTTTAAATAATTTTTAAAAAGACCTATCCCGACGACATGTCGTCGGTATAGGTTTTTTTCATTTTTTTTAATATTTTTTAAAAAAGTCCTATCCCGACGACATGTCGTCGGTATAGGTCTTTCTGTTTTTTTTTAATTTTTAAATTTTTAATATTTTTCCAGAAATATTAAATTTCTTAAAACAAAAACCTGCAAATAATTATATATAAACCATTCAAACATTCAAATCCAATAAAAACTAATATCCGAAACGTAAAACAAGCATACAAATTGTTCGACCCACAAACTTGTCCGACAAATCAAACATTCAAAACACAAAAATATGTAAATTGTTCAAGACAACACCACACCAACTACAAAGGCTCAACAACTCCAAACTAGTTATCATCGCTACTAGTTCGGCGCTCCCACATTTGACGCATTTGATCCATTTGTCGTTGCATTTCAAGCATTTGTTGATTATGCACACGACGTTTTTCCTCTAGTTGTTGATTTTGCAATCGTTGTTCTTCCTCTCGTTGGGCTTCGCGTTGTTGTTGTTCTTGGAATTGTTGTTGAAGACTAGCCACACGTTGATCAACGTCTTGCCAATGTGGTTGTGGAGGGGGAGTACCGAACACATCCGGTGTGGGATTACTCACCACACGACCAACACCCCGGATATGGCCACGCCAATGACCTAAGGCACGCTCCATGCATGCAAACTCATCAATAGTGGATGTGTCACCACCAGACTCAGCAGATGATATTGTATACTCCTCTTGTATTCGGTCCTGCATTAAACAATGTAATAAACAATCAGTTGACTATTTTACTAAAATTCGACAGCATAACTGCTGTAAAATGGATAACCAACCTTTTAAACTATAAGTAATAGACGACCCAAATTCACAAATTCCAATCAACCAACACTAATAACAACAAATACTAATAATACTAGCAAACATATTCAACAATTGGCCTCACAACAAATACTAATAATACTAGCAAACATATATTCAACAAATACTACTACGAGCAGGATAATCGTTGATAGTCCATAACAGTGCCGCATGCATCCTAAATACAGTTTTGGTTGATGCATCTCTCACATGTACTCCTTCAGCCCACAACATTTTCAACTCATCAACCAAAGGCCTTAAAAATATATCAATGTCCTTACTAGGTGATTTAGGCCCGGGAATTAGCAAGGTTAACATGAAAGAAGACTCTTTCATACATAACCATGGTGGTGTATTATATGTTGTTAACACTACCGGCCACATACTGTAAGTCTGACTCATGTTACCGAACGGATTAAAACCATCAGCAGCCAAACCTAAGCGGACATTCCTTGGTTCTTTAGCAAAATCCGGATATCTTTCATCAAATTCTTGCCATTCCTTCCCATCAACCGGATGTCGCATCATACCATCCGTTGAGCGTCCAGTATTATGCCATATCATATCTTTTGCCGTTAATCTTGAACTATACCTTCGTCGAAGCCGTGAAGTTAAAGGAAAGTAGCGCAACACTTTCTGTGGTACTTTCTTCCCCTTTGTGTTTTTGTCAACCCATCTGCTCTCATTACAAACCGGACAGTTTTGCATTGATTCATTCTCCTTCCAAAACAGTGCACAATCATTAATGCAAGCATGGATAGACTGATATCCTAACCCAATCTTACTCAGTTTCTTCTTAGCTTCATAGTGTGATGCTGGAACGTGATTTTCCTTTGGCAATGCAGTTTGTAGAAGCTCTAACAGTTGGTCAAACGAACAATTCGTCCATTTGTTGATAACTTTGATATGCATCAATTTGGCTATGAAGTTTAGGGAAGACATTTGACTACAACCGGGGTATAACTCCTTATTTAGCTCCTCAAACAACGCATCAAACTCTGGGTCTAAACCAGTTCCATCTTCATCTATATTATCCTCGTTTGTATTTTGCTCTGCCATCACATCATCTATGGCATCAAACATCTCATTATTTGTTGTTATAGTTATTGGAGGAGTTGGTGTTGTTCTTGGGGCAAAAAATGATGCTATCTCCGCCACACGAGGATGTTGTTCACCATGATAAATCCAATTCTGATATGATTGTAGAAACCCACGGTCATGTATGTGGCCATATATCGTCTTCAAATCCTGTCGACACGCATTACAACAACGTCTACACGGGCAAAACGCTCTACCTCGACCGTCGACATGGTTCTTGGCCGTCTCTATAAAGTTGCGAAGACCGCTTAAGAAAGCCGGAGAATTCCGATTTCCCAGTGTAACCCAACTTTTATCAATTTCCATATCTAGTGTCATATCTATTGTGTTATAAGCATACACATATACATGCATGTAATAAATTATATAATTTAATGTATGTGATTTGATCGGTACTCTAAGGCGGTGGATCCTAACCCACTTTTTGAATATTCTATCTTATATGTATACATTTTAACGAGTTGACTATTTAAGAATAAATCAGCAGCATTTCCCCTTAACTCCTCAAGTATGCAGATAAACCGCAACCTCGAAGGAGTAAAGAGAAATAGCTACCAATTTTTTTCTTAAATGTCAACCCGTTAAAATGTATACATATCCTAAATAAGATAGAATATTCAAAAAGCAGTCCCAAAGGGGACAATCCAAAATTTATCTCTATCAGATAAATTTCGGACGGGTATATTTTAAAGGGTTATCCTAAATAAACATACTAGTGTACACAATATGAGACATGACATACATAAACAAAGACGTACATAAATGACATTACGGGTGTAAGCCTTTTTCTTATTTATTTTATAAAATTATAAAATATATATTTTTTTAATATATAAGTAATAGTATTTATAAAATTATGATAAACGAGCCGTTTACAGCCTAAATGAAATTAAAAATTAAATACACAAAGGCATAAAAGTCGGGATACATACCTTAAATAAATTCAATAAAACACAAATATGATGTTATTCACACCTCGTCAACCGTAATGAGTTCCGAACTTGCAACAAAATTAAATAAAGTTACATATACATACAAACATATATACATACATCCACAAATCATACAATTACATAAACATACATACAAATACATACAAACATACATACAAACATACATACACATATACATATATATTATATACAAACATACATAAATAAATGCCCAAATTCTCAAATTACATACATAAACACAATTCCATACATAAAAATACATACAAACACACATACACATATATACATACATATTATATACATACATAAATAAATGCCCAAATTCTCAAATTACATACATAAACACAATTCCATACATAAAAATACATACAAACACATATACACATATATACATACATATTATATACATACATAAATAAATGCCCAAATTCTCAAATTACATACATAATCACAATTCCATACATAAAAATACATACAAACACACATACACATATATACATACATATTATATACAAACATACATAAATGCCCAAATTACATACACAAACACAATTCCATACATAAACATAATCAAAATTCATACAAACACACATACACAAATATATACCTACATATTATATACAAACATACATATATATACAAACATATATACATACATTCACAATTACATAAATACATAAACAATTATATACATACAAATCATACAATTACATAATCATACATACAAACATACATACACATATATACATACATATTATATACAAACATACATATATAAATGCCCAAATTTCCAAATTTCATCTAAACCTAATTTCACATCTAAACCTAATTTCATCATAAAATTTCATAAATATTTATAAAATCATTCATCTAAACCATATATACATACATACAAATAAACACAACAATATACATACAAACATACATCTAAACCTAATTTATAGAAAAATTACTAACCAAGTTTGCAAATTAGCTTCGAATAGCTTGAAATCCTCAAAAAATGGTCAAAGCTTCAAACACTAACAAAAATCAAAGAAATTAAGTAAAAACCCAAAAATGTTGATTTTTTGGTCAAAATTGAAACATAGATGTTAACTAACCTCAAAACCCGAGAGATTGGTGAAGATTGCTCCACAAAACACACCAAAAACGGGAAATCGCCAAAGAGAGAAGATGAGAGAGTTTTGGGGTTTTTTTCGTGGAAATGGGAAGCAGGAAGCTGTTTCTGGGTTTATTCTCGCTGAGACCTATACCGACGACATGTCGTCGGTATAGGCTCGAAAGTCGGCGCAATATGGTTTTGTCCCGACGACATGTCGTCGGTACAGGTTTGACCAGTTAATAAAGTTAAAAAGTCTATACCGACGACATGTCGTCGGTATAGAGTTTTCCCATAATTGTTTTTAATTTAAAAAAAAAAATTTTGACCGACGAATATTCATCAAATAAAAGAAAATGGAAATTAACCTATACCGACGACATGTCGTCGGTATAGGCTCGAAAGTCGGCGCAATATGGTTTTGTCCCGACGACATGTCGTCGGTACAGGTTTGACCAGTTAATAAAGTTAAAAACTCTATACCGACGATATGTCGTCGGTATAGAGTTTTCCCATAATTGTTTTTAATTTAAAAAAAAAAATTTTGACCGACGAATATTTATCAAATAAAAGAAAAACAAAAAGAAAATGGAAATTAACCTATACCGACGACATGTCGTCGGCACAGGTTTTCCCCAATTTTTCATTGGGCGCCATGTTTTCCCTCCATCTGCCTCAACCCTGTGCCGACGACATGTCGTCGGTATAGGGTCTCCCCTATTAACTTTTGGGTTTGGCCTATCCCGACGACATGTCGTCGGTATAGGGTGACCTATCCCGACGACAAGTGTCGTCGGTATAGGCTCCGTCGGCACATGGTCCTTTTCTTGTAGTGCAAGCCGTTGAACCTGTTTGAATGTTTCATTTTTTTTACTCTTACAACATTTAAAATATGTTCTTGTATAAAATTACGGATTGCCGACATCGTTTTGACGTGAATTTTTTTCACGGGGTTAATATCAGTGTATAGGTCGTCGAAACTCCCTGTGGCGCGCGGGTTTCGTCCACTAGTTTTATTTAAAAATGGATAAGAACTAGGAAGAAAGGTAACATGATATTAGAATTTATCTAGGCATGGATTTGATTTCTAGACGCATGTTAGTTGTCTTCAATTCGTTTAGGATAATGATTGACATAAAACTATAAAAGTAAGCCAAAAGTGCAAGCATCACTACAAAAGCTTAAAGGGCCAGTTTTAATTGGAACATTTTTTGAAGATGTATATAAGTTAAAAGGTTTTATAATTATTTTCATGAATATAATTATTGTCATGTAAAAGAATATATAAACATGACGTTCGCTTCCTTGTTAAGGCATATTCTCTCGCCACATTCTTGTTTGAAAGTTTGTCATAAAGCAATATCAATAACCTTGTTACTTTAGTATTTTTTTCAATTATATATACAATTCAATGTAACAAATTTAGTAAATCAAAATGTCGTCTCACATATATTTAAGTTCTCATATGATGGTGATTATATATACATATACTTATACACATATAATCATGAACAAAGGAGTTCTTGAAAACGTACAAAAATTGTAGACTTTGATTTATAACTTTTACTCATTAAAAACTAAAATTATCAAAGAAAACTCAAGAAAAGAAAAAAAAAAAAAAAAAAATCAAGGAAAAAAGAGAAAAAATCAAATTTAAGAGTTGTAAGAAAAGAAGTGAGCAATCATTGTATACAATTATAAACCCTTAATTGTATTACTGAACTAGTTTAGATCCCGTGTCTACACACGGGGTGAAAAATATCAATATAAACTTTTTTTTAAATTTTTATGTATATATTTTACAACTGTAAAAATATATTACGTATACTTAAGATTGAAAACAAATTCAAAATATGTAAAAAATGATATATAATTGGATTTTGAAAATACTTTAATTACTATTTAATATAATTTGACTTTCATTTACTATTTGATTGGAAATAGAAGTTACATAATTAAATTTCAAAGTTTTTTATAATAAGAGATAATTTAAAATAAATGTTTTTATTAGTATAATTAATATTTTTCTTTAAATATATATTATTAGTAAGTATAGAAATGCATTAAATAAGAGAGAGAAGCGGGAAAAAAAATGGTGAGGATGAATATGGAGGCGACACGTGGCGTTAAGAAACCTTTATTTATTATATAGTATAGATTAGCATTCTAGTGAGAATAATACTGGTTATTATTACGATTTGATATGACAAGGTGATAACTACTTTATTAGTGAAAGTGATGGTGATCTCTACTGATTTGAAGAAAAAAAAATCATCTTTTAATAAATATAACTATTGATTGAAAATTAAGAAGAGTGCGTAATGAAGTTTTTATGCATATGTATTTGAATCACTACACGTTCGATACCATTTTTGTTTCTTACTCGCTTACATTCTTACAAGATCAATTGAGAAGTTATTAAAAAGAATTAAGTAAAAAAAAGTTACATATCCTTTTTCCCATTCTTAGAAAATCAATACACGAACAAGTTACAAATAACTTAACCAACATTAGAAATTAACATATCAACTTTTATAAACTAATATCTAAATTAACATATCAAATTTAAAAATAGACCAATAAAATACCGTTGCAGCGGAAATAGGTTACAACTTTTTCGTTGTTTATAATGGATAAGGGTAGAATGATTATAAAATAACAAATTATTTAAATTGAGTATATATGATATTTTTAGTTTTTGTTGGGTATATATGATATTTACTCATATTTATATATATATATATATATATATATATATATATGATATTATCCCTATAATTTACTACGTATTTAAAACCTCAATTAAGTAACAACATACAAACATCAAGACTAAATGTGAGTTACACAAGGGTGATTTCAAACATTGAATGACTCGCATGTACAATCCATCTCGAAGACTCGATCCTCACCATCTGATCGGCGTCGAAGTACCGATCAAAGATAAAGAGTTTATGTGTTCCTAATTACCTAAGACTAGATAGGGTAAGCAGGGTGTCGAACCACGAAGAGTTAGTGGTCGGTGAATAACAAGAACTGATTGTAAACCATTTTGCACTTAAAGTTGCTTGATTGATTGTTACTATGATTTAACATACACTTAAAATTAATAAGATTGAAATACATAATTAAAAAGAATGAGCACAACCAAGTTTCAGTTTTAATTCACAATTAGTAATCTATGTTCTTTACTAAGTTAGAAGATCACATAGACATAATCTTGATTATAACAATACTTGATGTACAATTGAAGGACCTTCACATGTATGACTAAACTTATAACGAACGATACTGATAAAGTTAATCTATATGAAGTGATCTCTAGCAATTGTCAATACAATGAACATATACATTAGACACAGATTCAACCTTTAACGATTACACACCGATGAAGAAGAATACATGAATCAAAATAAGTCATTTCATGTTTTAACACCAAGTATTAGAAACAATCACATGAAGAAGCATCACATTTAACGAAACACAATAAACCTCATGTCTAATTCAGAAAAGAACCCAAATTGAACTAACGAAATTATAAACCTACACCTGGTTATGTTCACAAATGTTTTAGCCACACATGTTCATGCTTGATGATGATGATATGTTGCGATTATGGGAAGCACTTGATGAAGATTTGATGTTGGAATCCTTTGTCACTAAGTCTCCTTGTCTCCTCTATGTTCTCTAGCCTCCAGGGATCATTTTTTCTCGAAAAGTTTCGGAATACACTTAAAGAACTCCTCCAAAACCGTTCAAAACTTCTCATAACCGTCACTGGCCGTAATTTATGCCGGCTGGCCGTAAATTACGCCGGGTCAACTCTAAATACGCCAAACGAGCCTGTATACGGAGGTCTTGTACGCCCAACTTTTCTTGCCTGCCGTAAATTACGCCGGGTGGGAGTAATTTACGCCCAATTAGCATTCTTCCTTCCTTTGCTTCAGTTTTTGCTGCCAGAATTCTTGATCAACACGTCCCAGTTGTGTGTGTAATCCCATGTTTGAGCCCTGCATAAATAACACACAAAATGGTAGTTTCTATGCTAGGTTTTCTATATAAATCCATTCATAATATAGCATTTTTGCACCTCGGATTACCCAACACATCACCATCCAACTTGATTTCTCGATCCCAATATTATGAATAATCAAAGAGATGTGTATCCAAAAGCTGCTCCGAGAACCTTGATCTTTAACACTGAAAACCGTAGTTTGAACTCCAACCTCGAATTGTCACTTCCTTGAACCTTACCTATGGTGTTATAATACCACAAGTTAGTAATATAAATATACAAGAACATAGAGTAATCAAACAACCAAAGTATATAGCCAAAACGTTCAACCCCATGACTCAAAATCACCGAAATCTCAAACTTCCTGTCCCGCCGTAATTTACACCAATTGGCATAATTTATGCCACTCCATGATTGATCAACGTATAAAATTGGAGTATACAGTCTCTATGGACGTATAAACAACTGGGGGTAGCGTAATTTACGCCCAATACAGGTCTACAATTCCATTTTTGCCTTTTAACTCTTTAATTAGATCGTGTACCTCTTGTACCCATCTAGGATCACCTTACTTGCAAAAATACATTACGCATGATCCTAAACACTCTTACAACAACATTTCTACTTCCAGTTATTTACACATAGATTCACATCAATGAGTCAATGATATGAACTGCAAACGGGTCATTTGCATGTATAACTATTGAACTAATTGGTTTACTACAAACAAAATAACAACATAGCATAACTATCAAACCTGTAAGCTACTTCAAACAGGTCAACAGCATATCATAACCATTTCACTATATGAGTTATTTTAAATGTGTCACAAACATATCATTGTGCATTAGAAACTAATTTGAGTGAAACTTTTTAGGTTATTCCTTATTGTCACATTGAATGAAACTATTAGATTCTCTAAACACACATACATCATTTAGGTCTTAACAACATGGAATGTATGTAGGGTTAAGTTACTTAGATAATCGGTATTGACTACATACTCTAATCTTGAGTCTATTTAAAGACATGCAACATATTCAACTATAATAGTAAGTCAACATTACCATTAACCTTAATCAATTTCACAAGAAACTCTACACCGTAAATAAATTAACTTATACCAAGTCAAGGTTATATATATGTCTACCATGTGGAGTAAAGAATTACTCACCTTCGTCAATAGGATTTATTGAATCTTGAATTCTTTTGACAACCCGTTGACTTCCTGAAGTCAAATTTACTCCCATGTTAATGTCTAGTTCATGACACACACATAATCCCATTCAACAATAAGGGTTGTCTCAATTTATTGAATTTCCATGTCATGTTAAATCCCACAATACAATCCACTTAGTTTTAACTAACAATCATGGGATCATCAATAATATGATTTGCTTATCTCAATTTTAATAAACATACTCAATTTTATTAATTCATGTAAATAAAACCCATCTCAATTTAAAATAAACATTTTATAAATTAAATATCCCAAAAAATAGATGTTACAAATCTACCCCTTAAAGAGGGTTTCGTCATCGAAACCTAGTCATATTCATAGATTAGATTTCAACTAATCATTTTCAACTTACAGAGTTGTCAAACTCATCTCAGTGATTTCATTACACGTTACTTTTTGCTATCAGTCATAATTATATCAACTTTATGTGAAAATTACACGTGGTGTAAACCTTTTACCTTTTCTTTTACTACGTATTTCATAATCATACTTAGGTAATGTGTTCAACTTATCAACACTACCACACATTTGAATACTAAATTAGGTCTAGCACCGCTTCTTTAATCAAGTACAACTTTATTAAATTGCAACAAATACTATAGCTTATAATGTATTCATAGTTTGATCTACATCTTTATTATGTATTTCTACATACAACCTTTTCATCTAGTTAATTCTAACGTGGTATCTCATAACAATTTGGGAGATCTTTACAAGTAATCTAAAGATTTATTATAACAAAGTTCTTTATGGTATAATGAAAACATAGAAACCAAACTTCCTCAATTATCTCAACACGTAATGGTTGTATATCTACATCATACACACACATTAAAATATCCTCTTTCCACTTAAGATTTTCGTATACATCTTAGCTTACTATTTGTCTAAATAAACCATAAATATACAAAGGTTGAAAATTTCACATTCGAACGTCATTATTATATGCAATCCAAAAAAGTTATCGTATATCAAAATTAACATTTTGGGTTATTAGTCCAACTATCATACAAAACTCAAGTTGCAACCAATAATTTAAAAGTTTAATATAAGGAGGTCTTATTTGTAAATGAAAACAGTGCAATTTGAATAAAACCAAATTTAACATTGTTTCATTATAACTTGATATATTTTATATTTTTACGGTTTTATTTTTTTATATAAAGTTTCGAATATTATCAACGACCCCGCTGCAACACATAGGTTTACGTCACGGTTTCGTTTTTTTATGTAAAGTTTAAATAGATTAGGTATTATATATGATCGTTCAAAATATAATTAATTACTGATTTCTAAATAAAGTAAAGCACCAACAAATATGCAAAAGTTTAATAAGCAAATATCAATTATATATATAATTTAATATTTTAATTCGGATAATATTCATATATTAGTGTGCCAAATCAGTATATCACCACCCACACACGACTCAAAAGGGTAGATGCCATATGACTTGTATCTCATCATATAAAGTTATATATTTTGTTTTTATCGTAAAAAAATATACGTGTCTATTAATAAACCAAGTAAATTCGTTTTTATTTTTATGCCGTTAAAATTTTTAATTCGAAGAAGACTTGGCGTTGAAGTTAACCATTGCGTGTACTGAATCTGTAGGATAACATTCAAATTAAACATAATAATAATTTGAAACATTTTTTCTATCCAAACATACATGTAACATCTGTATATATCGACAGTATCTCTATAGATCCAACTGACCATGGTACCTTGTGCTTCGCTGGTTGTACTTTCAACTTCGTTATTACAACTGGCATTAGATTCAGTTATTTGACTATTTTCCCAATTTGCCCCTCCACTCCCACTCACGCTTGCTTCCTCATCCACGGAATCAGAATATTCCGATGACGTCGTTTCGGGATCTGAAAGTGAAAATTCTAAACTTGTGGTAATTGTCACGTGCCGTACCACCTCCCAACCTTCTGATTCCCAGTTTACCCCTGACTTTGAAGCTAATTTACCAATCCTCTGTTTCGCGTTGGATGTGTTCATGCTGAATTGACACGTGTCGACGGTTGAGTTATTTGAAGAACTTGTATCAGACCAATCGAATACGCATCTGGGAGATAATTTACAGATCTGCGGTGGTGATGGAGAGGAGCATGGTAACAGAAATGGGTGCTGTAGCAGCTGATCGCAGCTCCACCTTTCACTCCTCTCTCGCTTCAAACACTTGTCTAGGAAATCACGTAAATCGTCCGGTACCGGAGTTTCCAACTCCGGTAACTCGTCGGAGTATCCGATTTGACTGAGAGTGGCAACTCCCCTGTCTTGCCACGCTGGCTTTCCGGTTAGGATTTCAATCACCGTACACCCTAACGACCACACGTCGGACTCCGGTCCGATATACTCGCCTCTGACAACCTCCGGCGCCATCCACATCGGACTGCCACGTGTCCCCGGAAACGGTCCGCCCAATTCAACAGCCGAACCGAAGTCGGCGAGCTTCGCCGTACCGGGAGTGTTTCCGATCAACACATTCGCTCCTTTGACGTCACAATGAACGATGTTTTTAGCATGAATGTAGCTCAAAGCCGACGTGATGCTCCACGTGTAACTCCTGAGATGCACACTCTCACCATGTCTGGCCACGTCAGCAACAGTACCACCAGGCATGTACTCCATGTGTAAGTTCCGGTACACCGTCGAAAACTCACACGTGACGTCATCTCCGAGATATGTAACCACGTACGGTGACGTCAGCGATTTCAAAATTCGAATCTCGTTCTCCAAACACCGAAGAAATTCACCGGATTTCTTCTCCACGGATTTGACGGCGAACGTAGAACCGGTATCGAATTGATTGTGACTGGCGAGAGTGACGACTCCGAATGATCCTTTTCCGATGCAATTCCGTCGGATCCAGTTGGAGTTGGGTTTAGCAGCGTAATAGTTCATTTGTGTGTTTTGAGAAATGAGAAGTGGGTTGGGTTATTTATATACAAGTGGAAAGCGAATAAGGATGCATGACTTAGTGACGTAGGGTGTGGGGGTATGCCTGGTTTTATCCTAATCCTTGCGTGCCGTCCATGTACGTGGAAGGTTACTTGGCAAAGTTGGGTTCTTGTCTTGGAGATTTACTAAACATCACCACCTCCACTTCTTTAAAAAAAAAAAAAAAAAATCATTCTTCCTTATCACTTAACTATTCACTATAGTAATTAATAATTGCTTATAACGTCAAAATGTATAATATTAGTATTTAGTTCGAATGTTATTCTATATAACTGTATTAATTGATATTTAATTATTTTGTTATCTTTTTTTTAATAAAACATAAAAATTGGTTGATTGTCACATATTTTTAACTTAAAATATAAGTTAAAGTAGGTTTTTTTAACCTTTTTAGGTCCATAAATATTGGGGGTCTAAAGGACTGGTTAGCTTTTTCATGGGGGGGGGGGGGGCGACTTGCCACAAGGGTGTTGTGCGGCTTCCACAGCAACACCGTCGCCACTCCTACTACGACGTTGTAGGGCTTCCATATATGACTTCACAGTGTAGTGTTTCGTGGAGAGAAATATGAACGTTAAAGTGATTGTTTGAGCCTATAACGACTCTTTTGATTAAAAAAACATAATATAAATACAATCATTTAACAAACAATTTTCACATAACCAAAATTATACTTTCAAACTATATTCCAATACACTCTTATTCTACTTCTTAAAAACACTTTTATTTTAAAAAATGAAATGCAATCTCATTATTTTTTCCTCCTCATCGAGTAGTTCCGAATCAGACGGTCTAGAATTTTTTACCCTCCTCCAACAAGCCGAAAACGAGATTGCAGATACATAAAATTCATCAAAAAGGATTGTGCAACGTGATCGTTTAGAGGCTCAAAGGGTTCTTATGAATGATTATTTTGTTGAGATCCCAAAATACAAAAGCCAGATTTTTAGAACTAGGTTGGAATTCTCGTTATTTATTTCTTAGGATTGTTGAAGATATACGCAACAATTTTGAATGGTTTCAAGAAGGGTTTGATGGAAGGATGAAAGAAAAGTTTCAAAACACTACGAAAATGCATATAAGCAATTCGTCAACTCGCTACAGGTTTGTATCCCGACGCATACGAAGAATATTTAGCTATATTTGCTAGAACTTCACGTGAATACCTTGAATATTTTGGCAACGCTATTGTTATTTTATGTGGTGATGAATTTTTACGAAGGCCTACTAGCCACGACATTGTTCTATTGTACGATGCGTTTGAATATAGACATGGCATTCCAGGGATGCTCGATAGCATCGACTGCACGCACTAGGCTTGGAGAAATTGTCCTACGCGTTTGCGAGTGCAATATCATCGAAGTAATCATGAATACCCAATGGTCATTCTCAAAGTGGTGGTGTCACAAGATTTATATTTTTGGCATGCGTACTTTGGTGTTTGCAGTTCTAACAACGGAATCAATGTTCTTAATCAAACTCCAATGTTCACTTCCGAGATGAATGGAACAGCACCAAGGTGCCCATTTCAAGTTAACGGTCGACAATATAAGCGTGGTTATTACCTCGCCGATGGGATATATCATCTTGGTGAACTTTTGTGAAATCTTATACTTATCCATCAGAAATAAATGATAAAAAACTTTAAAAAGTGCAAGAGTCGGCAAAAAAGATGTCGAACGAGCTTTTGGTGTTTTAAAATCAAAATGACAAATATTTACACGGCCGACCAGTGCAAGAAAAGATGTCGAACGAGCTGATAACATATACTATATGGGTTATTATAGCATATTTAGGGGGGTGGGAGTGGTACCCTCCCACTTCAAGATACCATCACAAATTCACCAATCACAAGATGCCACCTCATTTTGAAAAACTACCATCCCAAACTACCCTCTTAGGTGGGAGTGGTACCCTCCAAATACCCTACAACCCACTTATTTAAAAAAAAAACAAATAAAATTAATAAACTAAAACTTTAATTAATTAATTAAAAATACATAATAAATTAAAAGACAATAAATAAAAATACAAAACAACAAATAAAAATTCATCTACTCTTCGTCTTCGTCCAAATCCGAGGTGTTTCTCGCAATATGTTCCACGAGATCAAATCGAAGACTAATATGTGTAGCTACATCGTGCATCTCCGAAAAGGCGTTATCGTCAATAACTGGTTCGACTGGAGGATCATGTATGTAGACAGGTGATATTGCGTTCCCGTCATCTTTTAAGATCATATTGTGCAATATCATGCACGTATATATGTAAGGCCCCAAACCCGGGAGGCCTCACTTATTGGAGTTACTCGTCAACACATAGCACTTTAAACATAAGACATTCATTAACACAGCGGAAACGATTTAAACTTCAACATACGCAGCGGAAACATAACATATCTAAACAACTGAAACTTGCCAAATACAATTGAAACTTGTCTTAATCAACATAATCAAAAGAAACATAAACAGGATGCCAACTGCTGGTCTTCGGGTAACTCTTCTCGCCAAGCCAAGCATCCACTTCCATCTACTGCCACCTACACTTAACTGATGTGCATACTAAAAATCAGCAACGCTGAGTGAGTTCTAACGTTTACTTTAAATCAATTATACAAAAGATTTACTAAAACATATATACTGCCAATAAGGCTAAACTTAACACACTTTACTTTTCAAACAGTTTAAAACGTATAATAAACCGTCAATTCCTCTTTACTGTACTGCCCTCATGGCTTACATCCATGAACCGACAAGTACCTGGTCAATGCCCCCATGATCAACGACCATGAACCGACAATACCGCTTATCCGTCAATTCCTTGTCACTACTGTACCGCCCCCATGGTCAACGACCATGAACCGACGAGTACCTGGTCAATGCCCCCATGATCAACGACCATGAACCGACAATACCCTGGTCAATGCCCCCATGATCAACGATCATGAACCGACAATACCGCTTAACACTACGGGGAGGTTGCGTGGACCTCCCGAGCAACCGCCGTCACTCATCCTAGTTGTACAACCGTTAACGAACCCAAAGGTTCTTACTAATGGGTAGAACCCATAACTGACATCTTGTACAAGTAACATCTGTCCCAAGGACCTTTATAGCTGGTACACATTCCCGAAGGAAAACTGTTCACTTTACTGTTCATAAAACTTTCTGTAAATCTTGTTCATAACTTAACATGTATTATGCCTTTGTTTATGTATATAAAAATATAGTAAACGCTTGCCATAAATACCTTTGCTTTTACTGAAATATATCTTAACACATATATCATGCCTTTGTTTATTTATAATAAATATAGTAAACGCTTGCCAAATGATATACCTTGCTTACTTGAAAATACTAACACATATATTATGCTTTTGTTTATGTATAATAAATATAGTAAACGCTTGCCAAATAATATATCTTGCTTTTCTGAAAACATACTAGCACTTATATTATGCATTTGTTTATGTATATGAAAAATATAATAAACGCTTGCCAATAATATAATCATACTTTACTAAAATGTACTTTAGCCTCTTTTAAACTTTTCACTAAAACATAGCTTTTCCCTTTAGTTTATAATATATAAATTATAATAAACGCTTTACACTAAGTATGCACACCACCCCTAAAGAAGACAAAAAGGGGATTAGAACTCACCTGGTATCTTAGCTGCAATTGTCTACTGTATCTCACACAATCTGAACAATCATGACAATTGACACGTATCAGACTTAACTCAACGCTAAATGGTTTAACCATTATGATTTAGGAGACTATACTGACTTTACCAGCCTGATGCCTGCGCACTTAGCAAGTGCGCAGGGCTTTGTTCTTGCGCACTTAATAAGTGCGCAGACTCTGCTTCATGCGCACTTGGTAAGTGCGCATGACCTTCCTCTTGCGCACATGACAAGTACGCAGGACCTATCTTCTTGCGTACTTGATAAGTACGCAGGATCCTCTTCCTGCGTACTTGATAAGTACGCAGGGTCTGTTCTTTTGCAAAAACCCTAACTTTCGCATTCGGGTCTGATCACGTCAAGATCCCGAACTTGTTTCCATTCAAAACGTTTGCTTTTCGTTTAGGAACTCAAATATATGATTTTCTTCCAGTTTCATCCGTAAAAACGTTACCTTTTCAACCAAAACCCGAAAAACCCAAAAACGAACAAAAACTCAGATCTAGGAGAATCGGTTACCTGTAATCACTTCCTTTTCGTTGCTAAACACTCAAGAGACTCTTGCTAATGATCCTTGAAGCTCTCATCCGAAAACCGGGACTTTCTCTCTCTAGGCTCTCTCTCACTTTCTCTCTCTAGAATCCGAAAATGTGTTGGAAGTGAGGGTTTTGGGCTAGTCTTAAGGCTTATAAGGGCCCAAACCCTTGCCCCTTTCAGCCCATACACCCCGGCCCAAGCCCGCTTCCCTTTTTCTTATTTTAAAATTTTTAATTCCCGAGAACTCTTTCGCGCCCTAAAACTCGGGATGTTACAATATACCTCGTTCCTAATCTTCGGCACTTTTAAATGCCGGTTTGGTCGACGAAGTATACCCCATTTCCCTTTTAACACACTGAAAGCTCTCTCGACATCTTTTCTTACCGACTCTTGCACCTTCTTGAATGCCTTTTCTTTAGGTATTGTTGGATATGGAATCGATTTAACAAACGTAGACGAAGTAGGGTATATCCCATCCGTAAAATAGTATCCACGTTTGTATAGTCGTCCATTAACTACAAATGGACACTTAGGTCTCCTCGTTGGAAAAAAATGGCGATTGTTGGAGAACATTTATGTCGTTGTTAGAGCCGGGTGAATGATGTGTAGGTGTTCGTTGGGTGTTTATGATGCTTAACTATACGTTTTTATGTGTGATTTAGCATGGAACGCGTTTACTTTGCATGTGTTTATGATTTGTAGGTGTTTGGATGCTAAGTACGTGTTTTGGAAGAATTAGAGAGGAAGTAGAGGGTTTGGATCGGAAACTATGCAAAAGATGGAGGCTGATGTGGAAGTTCTGGAAGCTGAATCTTGAAACAGACATATCTCGAGCTAGAAAATGAGTTACGAGACCCATAATATATGAATCTTGGGTAGCTCGAGAAGCCGAATCCAAATATTTGGTTAAAAAAATACACTAGGGGCGTAAGCCTACGCCATAGGAGCGTAAGCTTACGCCGGTAACATTTCTGAACAGAAGCTTCAGCTGGCAGAGTAAGCTTACGCTGGGCTTACGCTGGTTGTGTTCCAGACGCGAAATTTGGGCGAAACAGCCCGATTTTCAGTGTTTATTTGGGGTTTTCTTCCCCAAATGAAGGATCATCTTTTAGAGAGGGTTTTGGGGCGATTTTTGGAGGTCTTGGGAGACTAGAAACACGATTCCAACATCAAATTGAAGATTGATACCCGAAAGATTGAAGGTTTGAAGATGATTTCCACCACCATGAGCGGCTAATCCACCGGTAATCATTCCCGGGTGGATTGTTTGTAAGTTTTTAGGGTTTTATCATGTGCTAGCTTTGAGAAACAATTCTTGTAATCGTTTGGTTTGAAACACTTGAATCTTTGTGTTTAGTATGGTTATGAACTCACGGGAGTCGATAAATTCTTGCACCATTGACCCCGTTAGATGATAATTGCTATGAACTTTGATTTATGTTGAATCTATTGATTAATCTAATTCTATATTGCATACATTTGTCTCGATTTCATTCGTGAATATTGTTTTATACTATTTGCCGATGATGTATGAATGTTGATGTTCTTGGTTAGATTTGGTTAATTAGATTTGAATAACCATTCGATTGTTTGAACTCAAATGTTGGTGTGATAATTGCTAATTACTTGTGAACTTGAAACCCGGGTGTGATACCCTTTTTAATTATTGTTTACAACTTAAACCGTTTTGTTTGGTACTTGATTTGTTTGTTGAGTTTATAAAGTTTTCACTTAAATCATTGATTGTGTTTGGTCAGAAAGACCCGTTGTAACTTCATAATTTGCATTGTTAATTGAAGTTGAGCACCGACCACAAACTCTTTGTGGTTCGACACCCTTCTTACCCTAACTAGTTTAAGGTGATTAGGACACTCTATTTCTTTATCTTTGACCGGTCCCTTCGACACCGATCAAATTTTGGCGCCGTTGCCGGGGAGTGTGTGCGCTTGGTGTTTTATTTTAGTTGACTCTTGTGACTATTTGTTACTTGTTTTGTTTAGTCAATCTTCTTCTATTTTTGTGTTACGCGTGGTGTTTGTTTGTGTGTGCAGGTGATAGATTAGTGCATGCGTACCCGTTCATCCGGGAGAACTTCACCGCTTGTGTTTGAACCAGAAATTGAGAGGATAGCAAGGCAAAACCGAACTCAACAACAACAAAATTTACAACCCATTTTATCGGAACCATAATCCATGGATGGTCGAAGCAGTCATTCTGGGACTAGCATAAGAAACCGTGGCCCAACTCCAAACAGAGGCCCTATCCCTAACCGCCCACCAACTCCACCTCACCGAACCTCAACCCAAACCCCACCTATACCTATCAATAACAACCAACCCCGTGGGTCGGGTCCAGTTCAACAAAACCGACCCGTTAACATCCGTACCAATCCTACATACCAAGGAAGAAGGGGACCACAACAAAATCAAACCCCCCCCCCCCCGGAAACAATGAGAACGAGGGTTGGGAGGATGAAGATGGTGAATATTTTGGGTATGCTGATAATGAAGATGTTGGTAATGGTGAAGGTTTTGGCGATTACGAGTATGAGGATGGTGAAAGGAGCATCTATGGAGAGTACAATGAGGGGCAAGGATTTGAAGAGGAAGAAGAGGTGAATTATGTTCACCAAAGACCGAGACAACAAATGGGTCGAACGGGTAGACCCGCTAGACCTGTTTATCCTCCTAGACAAGAAGAGAGGAGATTTACTGGGGGCTACATTAATGAAAACCGAAGACAACCGGTAGCCCCTATGGGTGGAGTTAACGGTCGCTTTCGACCGGCTATTTCGGAGAATGCTTCTCCAATTGTTCCACCAATTCCCGGAATGAGGCGATTCAAGTCAAGGCCAAATTACATCAACGTCCTTCCACATTTTCATGGTATGATCACCGAAGAACCATACACCCATTTAGCCGAGTTTGCTGCCATCTGTAGCACAATTGGGGATGAAAACTTTGACCAAAATGAGGTCAAACTCCGACTTTTTCAGTTTTCCCTCAAAGATCGAGCAAAGCAATGGTTCATCACATTGCCGGCTAATAGCATCTACACATGGGATGAAATGCAACAAGTTTTCTTGGACGAATATTACTCGGTTGCGAAGACAGATGACTCCCGAATTGAGATTCGGACTTTTCAACAACAAACAGGTGAACCTTTACATGAAGCTTTTACCCGCTTCAAGGAGTTGTTGAGGAAATGCCCCCACCATCAAATTGATTTGTGGGAACTAGTAAAATGTTTTGTTGATGGTTTGACTCAAGAGGAGAGGAAGTACTTGAAGTCCACCAGTAATGGGACATTGCTGTCTAATCCCGAAGAAGATGATTGGGATTTCCTAGAAAGAATGAGCCAAAGTTCAAAATCCGAGGCATCGGCTAGCCGAAGAGCCAAACACCCAATTTCAAAATCTGCCCCGGATTATGAGACGAAAGAGAGGTTAGCCTCTATGGAGAAAGAGTTGGCCTTATTGAGAAAAGGAGAGAAAAAGGAAGTAGCGGGAGTGAAAACCCGTTTTGATGTCTGCGAGAGTTGTGGAGATTTGGGACATAAGGCCATAAGTTGCCCATTGCAAGATGGTAGACAGGAAGAAGTGAACCAAGTTTTTGGTGATAGGAAACCATATGATGCGAACTCAAACTCCTATCACCCGAGCTCGAGGAATCATCCCAACTTCAAATACGGGGATGCATCAAACCAATTGAACCCAAATTTCCAAGGTTCAAATCAAGGTACTCCGTCATACCAACCTCGTCAACAAGGAAACTACAATTCGGGCGGTTACCAAAGGAGTTCATATAACAATAACCGGAACACAAATTACCCCCCAAGGAATTACAATCAAGATCATCAACAACAAGGTGGCTCATCGGGGGGTGATGACGCGGTTAATTCAAAACTGGATGCACTGTTGGAGATGATGAAAGAGTCAAAAAGGGAGAATGAAATGAGAGACAAGTCTTTTGTGGCGTTGGAAAGACAAGTGGGGCAAATGGCCGAAGAAATATCGTTGCTAAAACAAAATGAAGGTAAACTGCCAATTGACAACACATTGAAGCCACAACATCATGTTAGTGCAATTGATGTGGCTCATGGTAATGAAGAAGATGAAGAAGGTGAAGAAGGAGAAAAGGAGGAAATTAAGTGTGGAGAACCCTTAGTTCCTATTCAAATTGGGGAATTCAAAACTAAGTTGGCACTGCTAGATTATGGAGCGGGGGTGAGCATTCTACCGGGGAGCGTGTATGACCAATACAATTTTGGCCCATTAGAAGAATACAACACCACGTTGGTGTTAGCAAATGCTACATACACACATCCTCGGGGGAAATTAGTGGGAGTGGCTGTGAAGATTGGAGAATTCTACTATCCTGGAGATTTCTTGGTGCTTGATTATGCACCACTTGCTAAGGAGGAGCCACGAGTGATTTTGGGAAGACCGTTTTTGGCAACCGCAAATGCACAAATCAATTGCCGAACCGGCACTGTTGACATGACCTTTGGGAAGCGTAAGTTGAACATTAATATTTTTTCAAATTCATTTACATATTCGGTTGAAAATAAGTGTTCAAAAGCAGTCACTACTAACGTGGGTCATCCTCGCACCAAGGCAAATGAGGGTGACACCAAAAACAAAGGTATTATGTTTGACAGGTTTAATGTGAAAGACGAGCCGAAGGCAATCGAGAAGAAAACTGAGAGGTTGAAAGATGAAAAGAAACCACCCGACCATGTCCAACATTCGAACGATAAAGTAGATTCGTGTGATGTAAAATTTACGAGAGATGAATCTTGGAGTTGGAGTGATAACCGAAGTGATGAGGGAGCTAGTGGAAGCAATTTTGTGTTTCAACCTCCATAAGGAGGTAATGTCGGGCTGAGGAAAATAAACTTAGCGCTAACCGGGAGGCAACCCCGCTTGTGATTGCTTGTATTTTGTCTTTGCTTTGCTTTGTTTTATTTTGTGTGTTTTAGTTTTCGTCACCATAGCAACACTCAAGTGTGGGGAAAACTCATGGAAGACTTACGAGTCCATTTTTTGTGATGGTTCAAGCACTCTATGATCACCTCTAATCAGATCCACGTACTCTTTCTTATATTTATGTTGCTTTGATTGAACGAATTTGTTTTTGTTTGTTTTGGTGTGTTTATGTTTGAAACTTGGTTGATTGTGATTGGGTTGGTGCTTATGGTTATGGTAATCTTTGAGTTGGATATTTGAAGATATTGGGTATTGGATGTTTTTGCACCCACAAACCGCACTTTTATATTTTACAACTATTTACATTGAGACAATGTAAGGTTCAAGTGTGGGGATGTGGAAATCTTGGAAACCATACAAATTTTTTGAATAATTGTTTTACAAAGTGTTTGGTAGAGGTCTTTGGTCATGGTTAATTCATTAAGTTACTTGATTAAGTTTTTCCAACAAAAAAAAATGGAAATGTTGAATTCGGGAGTAACAAAGTTGAAGGTGATGGTTCGCATGCACATGTCAGTAACTTATTTTCCAGCATGTTGTGAGATTTTGAGCCAAATTGATATAAATATTCTCTTACTTGAGTGTTTAGCCACTTTGTTTCACATTTTAGAACTTGCATATTATTGATACATGTTGAGACCTTGAACCAATTAATTGCACAAAAATGATAAAGGCATTAGGAGAAACCTTTTTATTTTTAGCCATTTTTATACCCTTACCCGTTAATATCCACTAGATGCCCACTCTGAGCCTATACCTTTTCTGTTGACAAAACCCATAACATTAGCCCATTCACCTTTTAGCCTTTTCTCTTTTTAAACCAGTGAGTTGGAATTCAATTAACTTAGATTGTTGCAGTTGCGATTGCAATTGAGAAAAAAAAAAGAAAAAAAAATGAATGAAAAAGAAATGCAAAAATATTATTGGGTCAACATGTGCCCAAAGGTTTTGAGTATTAGTTTGAACTACAATAAAAGATGTTATTGGGTCAGTTTAACTCAAGTTTCATTTGATAGTTAGAAGAAATAAGAACTGTAGAGTTGATGGGTCATTTATACCCATAGTAGAATTTTGAAAGTTTAAGAGTTGATGTGTATCTTCATTAGTTGAATTCCACTCACCTTTAGCCACTTTAAAAATCCTTATCCATACCCGTAACCCTAGCCTACATTACAACCCTTAAAAGACCTTTTGATTTGTATGTTTTAGTTGTGTTAGTAGGTGGAGATGTGATCAATATGCAAGCCTATGATAATGTGATTCATTGTTTAGGTTTGAGTGAAAAATACTAGCACATCATCGCTAGTCCAGATATGAAACCGAGGGGAGTGATTGATTGTGAGGGGTGTGTGCATGCAAAGCCATAACTAGATATGAGTTAAGCGCGTTCCAATATTTCCTTTTGTTTAAAAATTCATCGATGGTTTGTTGGATTGTAAATCTGTTGAGAGTATAATTCTTATGAATTTTGCATGACCTTGGACCTTAGCTTATGTTTAGTTAAAACAATTGTTTGAGATTTTGAAATGTGGATTTGAAGCAAAAGACTTTGCTTGAGGGCAAACAAAACTCAAGTGTGGGGATGTGATGTGTAGGTGTTCGTTGGGTGTTTATGATGCTTAACTATACGTTTTTATGTGTGATTTAGCATGGAACGCGTTTACTTTGCATGTGTTTATGATTTGTAGGTGTTTGGATGCTAAGTACGTGTTTTGGAAGCATTAGAGAGGAAGTAGAGGGTTTGGATCGGAAACTATGCAAAAGATGGAGGCTGATGTGGAAGTTCTGGAAGCTGAATCTTGAAACAGACATATCTCGAGCTAGAAAATGAGTTACGAGACCCATAATATATGAATCTTGGGTAGCTCGAGAAGCCGAATCCAAATATTTGGTTAAAAAAAATACACTAGGGGCGTAAGCCTACGCCATAGGAGCGTAAGCTTACGCCGGTAACATTTCTGAACAGAAGCTTCAGCTGGCAGAGTAAGCTTACGCTGGGCTTATGCTGGTTGCGTTCCAGACGCGAAATTTGGGCGAAACAGCCCAATTTTCAGTGTTTATTTGGGGTTTTCTTCCCCAAATGAAGGATCATCTTTTAGAGAGGGTTTTGGGGCGATTTTTGGAGGTCTTGGGAGACTAGAAACACGATTCCAACATCAAATTGAAGATTGATACCCGAAAGATTGAAGGTTTGAAGATGATTTCCACCACCATGAGCGGCTAATCCACCGGTAATCATTCCTGGGTGGATTGTTTGTAAGTTTTTAGGGTTTTATCATGTGCTAGCTTTGAGAAACAATTCTTGTAATCTTTTGGTTTGAAACACTTGAATCTTTGTGTTTAGTATGGTTATGAACTCACGGGAGTCGATAAATTCTTGCACCATTGACCCCGTTAGATGATAATTGCTATGAACTTTGATTTATGTTGAATCTATTGATTAATCTAATTCTATATTGCATACATTTGTCTCGATTTCATTCGTGAATATTGTTTTACACTATTTGCCGATGATGTATGAATGTTGATGTTCTTGGTTAGATTTGGTTAATTAGATTTGAATAACCATTCGATTTTTTGAACTCAAATGTTGGTGTGATAGTTCCTAATTACTTGTGAACTTGAAACCCGGGTGTGATACCCTTTTTAATTATTGTTTACAACTTAAACCGTTTTGTTTGGTACTTGATTTGTTTGTTGAGTTTATAAAGTTTTCACTTAAATCATTGATTGTGTTTGGTCAGAAAGACTCGTTGTAACTTCATAATTTGCATTGTTAATTGAAGTTGAGCACCGACCACAAACTCTTCGTGGTTCGACACCCTTCTTACCCTAACTAGTTTAAGGTGATTAGGACACTCTATTTCTTTATCTTTGACCGGTCCCTTCGACACCGATCAGTGAACCACAAAATGCATGCTAAAACCATAAATTATTTGAAGCCACCACTTCTAACATGATTGTCGGGTATTGGTGATCGCCTCTCATATATTGTCCGCGCAAACTTGTCGGACAATTTCGCCAAACAAAATGTGTACAATCGATGCTACCGACCATACCCGAAATACCATGTTTTACTTCATGCGCATTGTACAAAAGTGTCATGTCGTGGCTTGTCGATCTGCGTAAGAACTCTTTGCCGTATATTTGAATTATGGCATTACAAAAATACTCTAGACATTCACTTGAGGTTCTCCTAGCCATACTTAAATAGTCGTCGAATTCGTCGGGAGGATTACCGGTTCCGAGTTGTTTAATTGCCAATGTGCATTTTTTAGCGCCGTGAAACTCTTCTTGTTCCTAGCGTATTCACCCACTTGAAAATATTCAAACTTAGCCTCTACGTCGGCAACTATTTTTAAAAATAACCTCTTTGACATCCGAAATCTATCTCGAAACGTCGCTTCCCCGTGTATTGGGTTTTCGTCGAAATAATCTCTTTTTAGAAGCTCTAGAGCATGTTCACGATCACGGTGTACATACGTCCTTGATGATGTAGCTGTGTCTTCCTCTTTGGCTTGGGCGACAATATCACATACGAATTGCATACTATCACCGCCGAACACGAAGTCGAGCGATTCGTCCGATGATTCGGGTGGGTAGTATAACGTACGATTCATATTTTGGTTGAGTGGATACAAAAGTAATGGTATATTTAGAAAGAATATATTTTGGTTGAGTGAGTAGTATAAAATGATTGGATATGTATTTATAGGGGTATTTTTTTTTAAACGGCTATATTCGAGTAAACTTCAACGGGTTGAATACCCCTTTCCAGCGGGTATATGTAGCCGCTGAAAGTACCCGCCCAACCATACCCGCCCAATCCGCTTAGGATGCGGCGGTGTTCTACTCTACCCGCTGGCTACCCGCACTCGAACCCGCTTCCACTCGCACCCCCCTTAAGCAAGAAAAGATAGTTTGATCCGGTTTATGAATACCCCTAGAGGAGATAATCAAGCAAGAAAAGATGTCGGTAAGTATACAAACATCATTCTTAGTTTTGAAATCATCGAAAACTCGACAAAATTAATTGGGTTATTATCATAATATCATGGTGTGGAGTGCTGATAAAATATACTATATGTTAGCTTGATCGTATATTGAGAAGTGATAAGACAAAACATAATTTTATCGATCAATGGGGGTCAAAACTCGTTTAAGATAGTAATTATTCACCTTAAAAAAATATATTGTAATCTCAATTTTATTTACTTTAATCGTTATTTCAGAACTCCAAAAACAACGAATAACATAACTTCGCATTATAATATAGTTGAAGTTTGAATCCTTGAACTTGTAAGGTTTTTTATATGAGCAATGATTTTTTTTTTTTCATATTTTGAAAGAAAAATAAAAGACAGATTATAACTTCCATAAATAATTATGCAAAACATTCACTTTATAAATACACAAAGTTGGTATGGAAAATTTATTTGTATAATTGAACTGAAGTTTAGACATTTTACCATATATAACCTATGTGTTTGCGAATAGTACAAGGACAACTTGACTATTAAAAGAAAAGTTGTATAGCTCATATTTAATATCTTCAAATTTTAAGGTTTAATTTTATATTATTTTATTTTTTCGTTTAACAAAGAGAGTAAAGATACCATTGAAAAAGTTTTCATTATACTGAAACTCACTCTAAATAAGTTGAGCCGGTCTTTAATAGTCGAATCGATCAAAACAACTATTTCATATTTATAATATATATTTTTTGTTTTAAAAGGGAACATGTCAAACAAATTTCAAACCTAAGTTTCACAAAATTTGTTAAGCCAAACAACTCTTGTGGACAGGGTTATATGTTATATAGTTGATATGTGTGGTGGATGGGACCAAAATTTTAGGTAAAGATCTAGTTGTGGTAAAGCCATAAGGCATGTGGTTCGGAGTTTGGGTGAGGGCACACCAATTGCCATTTTTATAAGTACTTATATCCATGTCTTTACCCATTTTTTTAACTAATATCTCCCTACACACCCTGTAGGCTACAACAACGTGTATTACATGATTTAAATAAATAATATATTAAATAGTTAGTAATAATAATTTATAAATTAAGAAAGTGAAGCAGGAATAAAACTTATTTGTTAGGTGAAGAAAGAAAAGTTGAAAAAGTAAACGATAGTAATAAATATTTAGAAATTAAGAAATAGAAACGAAAAACAAACTTATTTATTAGTGATGAAAGAGAAGCGAGAAAAAGTAAACGAGGTCTTAAATATTTTAATAAATAACCGCGCCATAATTTCCTCAGAATCAATTAAATTAGATAGAATTTGGTTTGCTATAAGATAACCGGCATACATCTTTGTAGTACACATAATGCTTGGTTTCAATGACTTCATTCATCAATAATAAAACACTATTTATTATAAGAAACCAGGATCGATTTATCCACTTTACATAACGTGCTATTATAGACACAAAAATTATATTATACTGGGAAAATTGCATATATCTCCTTCTAAAATTTATTAATTTCATATTTACGCAACATAAAACTAAAATTGTATATATCTCCTTGTAAACTTCATTAATTATATATTTACCTAATCCAAAATCATAATTGCATATATCATTCCATTAATGAAAAAAAAATATCCAATTTATCCATTTTGATCATTTTTATTAAAAATAAATTATGGAATGTGGCCCAACAACATCCATGGGTTTGTTTATGGGTATTTGAGTGGTGGTACGGAACTTTTGATCTGGGCATTGGGCCGTTTGTGAGTTTGGGTTCTCGAAGGCAGAGTGGACCGAGGAGCTCATGGACTGGGTAGCATACTTCAACAAAGATTTTGAAAGAGAGAGTATTATTTTCTAAAAAATTGTATTTTTATAAAAGAGAAAAAAACAGAAACAAAGTACAGAAACTATCTTTGAAATAAATGTTTAAAGAAAGTAAAAAAATAACATAGAAAGCAGTACTTCAGTACTGGTTGATAGTGACATATTTTATGCTGTGTGCTTACATGATAATATGGGTTATTTGTTTGCATTTATGTGTTGTGTGAAATAATTATGTGATAGTAGAGTAGTTGCATAGTAGAGCAAAGTAGAAAGTCTTGCAAGCATAAAGAAGTCTTACCCCAATGTGTAAGCAAACAGAAAAAAGTCTTACCCTGATTTGTAAGCAAACAAAGAAGTCTTACCCCGTTGTGTAATTAAGCAAATAGAAAGAAGTCTTACCCCGAGTTATAAGCAAACAAAGAAGTCTTACTCCAAGGTGTATGCAAACAAAGAAGTTTTACCCCGAGGTGTAAACAAACAAAGAAGTCTTACCCCGATGTGTAAGCAAATAAAGAAGTCTTACCCCAAGGTGTATGCAAACAGAGGAATCTTCTCATTAGACAATGGTTCATTATGTGTTATGATAGTATGATTGTATGTGTAAGTTCACTTGTTATTTACAAATGAAAGGAAGTATGGCAGAAGCAGAGTGGGACACCTTAATTGGTTTCCCACAGGATGGCAAAATAACATTGTTCACGCCGGAAGTTGTCTGATAATACGTCAGGAAGTTTCCGTCAGGACACCTTAGTTGATTATGATAACTTAGATTATGATAAAATGTTGGTAATCATTCACCGGTAAGTTGCCGGAAAATACGTCTAAGTACGACACTAAAATAGTCGTATAATCATGTTGGTGATGCCTGGTAATTTCCGTCGCAAACCGCATTACCCATGCTCTGTTTATGACAAAGTATCATCGACGGGAACCACCTTCACTGATAGAAGTCCAACATTTGTATCAACCGGTGAAAGTAATTCGTTTTGTAGTGAGTGTAACACATGTAAGGTCGTGTACAGTAGATTGTTAGATTAAGAAGAAATATCGGATCTCAAATTTCACCAACATATTTTTGGTGCATTAACCGTCGATAAGATGAAAACTTCATAGTTTAACGTGCTTGAGTGAGAGAGCAAACCCATGATCGATCAACTTGTGAGAAATTTCCAGTCGAGAAAAAAAAGCCTCTTAAACAAATCTTGGATAAAAACTCATGAGACTAAGAAAGAACCACTTATTGTAAGTAAGTTTAATAAACTTATAACAAATCCTATCAACTTCATGCTTTTAGACCCGTCCTAATCCGGATTCAAGACGGGTTTTGGTCTCTTTATTTTATTGACGGCTATAATCCTAATTATTATAATCTTTTAAACTACGATTTTCATCTTTCTAGTATATCCAATTATCCAAACATCACATTAATATATTTAATTTGGGTTTAGATACAATTATTGGTGTTGATAACATAAAAGGCTGCATACTTGCGTTGTCATTCTACACTTATGGTGGTGTGATGTCAAACCACAAACATGCATGATTCCACCATGCTCTCAACTCTCACACCCACAATTAATTAAAAACATTAGTATATTAGGTTGGTATGGTAAGTTGAGACGTGTATACATAGTTTATGTTAACACCAAGTTTGTTACCTAAAATACTAAATTTTTAATTGGTTCATACAAATGAAGTGTTCTACACAGAGTATCTTAACAAGTTTGGTAAAATGTGATAGACCGTCAAAAAAGGTCATGTAGTATGAGTTAATTTTGGTAGCACTTCGAGCGTAAGTAAAACGATAAACTACATCTTAGGTGAACACGTGAATTAAATGTGTCTAGCGTAACGTGTGAAAGGCCTTTCAAACATTACGCTAAACATACTAAACAAGTCATCTTTTTGTACATTCATCAATGTAACATGTGGGTCTTCATTCACTCTAGGTGATTAGTTCTCTTTCCTTGCGATTTCAACATACAAGACACCCGAAATATTATGTGGTTACTGTAAAACATGGTTCCAAAACGGTCTAATAGGATTATATACATTAAAGTTCACAATTCCACCATCATTACCCTTCTCTACTCACAATGGACTCGTATTTGACCAATAAAAGCGATTTAGTCTCAACCTACATGAATGCACACCTTAATCTAAAATTCATAAAACGTGTTTGTTACCTCAAATGTGCTCTAACCATTAAAGCTAATAGTCAAGGTCTTCAAGTATGACAAGTTATGATGACATAGCCCAAATGATCTCCCCTCTAAAAATAGTTGATTAATAACACATAATATAAGAACTAGGCCTCTTCGGAGGTGGCATTGACAATGAAGATAAGAACTAGGCCTCTTCGGAGGTCACAAGTTTGAATCCGAGCCACACGTAATATATTGTCTTCTCCACTTGGTGGAGTTGGCATTGACAATGAAGATAAGAACTAGGCCTCTTCGGAGGTTACAAGTTCGAATCTGAGCCACACGGGGGGTTTTGTTCAACCTGCGTTACGCCCTTTATGGAGAAACCCTGTGGGTTCTCGAACCGGGGTCGGTCTCGCAAGCCGACCTGTGACCACCCAGTCATTCTGAAAGTCACCGTTCTAAAAAAAATAACACAATATATCATGGTGTACTTTTTTATGACATAACTTTGAATCACGTGTTTTTAGTTGCATTCTAAAGCACATAATATGTGTGAATGGGGGGACATGACAGATTTTGATACAGATCCTTGTTAGTTAAAAAACCGTAATCTAACAAGCCCACCAATTGCACTTCGCGATTCAACCTAATAGAGTTAACCGGTTTAAGGATTTGTGGATTCGATATTAGCGACCATCAATCATTTGCATCTCGATATGCAAAACGGTTATACGCCCTATATCAAATTTTAAAAGGTGTTGATCACATACTTGATAGTAAATATATGCAAGAGGACCACTTCTCAAAATGTTGAATCCTAACAATCTCAATTGACCACACATCACATCACCTCAGATTTATCGTGTGAAAGATAGACAAGCGTTAAGTTTAGATAGCGATTCAATCAAACTGATTCAGTCCGCACAATACTTTTGTTTTGTAAGTCGGATTCCTTAGTGGAAGTGTTGGGAATTACAAAGAAATTAATTTCCCAAAAATTATATATATGTCAAATATCATAAGTTTGCTAATATTTATAACAAAATACGTGAATATTAATATAAATTAAAATAATACATGTTCAAATCCTAAAGTATTTCAAAAATTTATATTCATTCTTTAGTTTTATAGACATAGTAAATTAGTAATCATTTAATTATCGTATTCCAATGTATCTCCGTGAAAAACAGTGAAAATTCAACAAGAATCGGTGAAAAACAGCGAAAATCCGAGTTGACTGAGTTGACCCGAGTTGGACCGAGTCCGAGTTACCTCGGCACCCTACCGAGTATCAAGTACCCGGACGCCTAGGCCAAGTTTTACAACATGAAATACTTAAAATGATTTTTATATAGATCTTGTATACATATAATTAAAAAAAAGTTTAGAATATCATGTATTATTAATTAATTATATGAGGACTTGATTTGGGTACCTCAAGATGAAGCTACTTGTAAGTTGCAACATTCAAAGTACCTGTTCATGTGAACGAGTCCATTTACTTTGACTTAAATATCCACCTACATTGAAGCCCACAGCTTCAAAAATATGATACAGGTACCAACCAACCAAAATAATTTTTTTTAATTTTTTAATAAATCAACCAAAAAACTGTAATCAGAAACGTCTAAATTCATGTTATGGTATTTAAATTAAATTAATGTAAAGATCCAAATTTTCATAGCATTATTTTTGTTTCTTTGTTAAAGAATTATTGAGTAAGTCATTGTTGATTTAAATAATATTGGTTAATATAAGTTAAAACTTCGAGTTAAGTATTGTCCGAAACAAATTAATGATATTCAAAAGTTTAAAACAGCTAGCATCATCACTCGAAATAATTATGGATAAAATCATAATATAATAACTAAGTTCAATAATTTCCTAATAATATCACTCATACTTGCTTTTAGCTATAAAATCATTCCGTTTTCATTTACTATTTCTCTAGGTTAAAATCTCGTGTATTACACGGGTTAAATAAATATAATATTATATATTAAATAATTTTTTTTAAAGTTGTGTTTTATACATGTTGAATAAGCTCATGGAATACAATATAATCTGTTAACACATACACTCGTTAAAATATGTCTTGAGATTTATTAATATAAAGACTAATAAGTTCTTTAAAATATATTATTATTAAAAAGTAGAGGTTTATTTAATAAGAGATAGATGCGAGAAAAAATGATGAGAATGAATATGGAGGCGACACGTGTCATGAAATTTATTTATTATATAGTATAGATATAGATTGTTAAAATCTTTTTAAAAATATTTACTTTTTTTTAAGTTAAGTGACATTCATAAAACATGATTACTATTTAATGATTTTTTTTAAATTGACTTAAATGGAACAAATATTAATTTTTTTTATTATTTAGTAAAATTTCTTCCTTCATAATTACCTCTTATTTTTTTTGTTAAACTTAAAAAAAATACTCATTAAATAGTAACCAAATTTCTTGAATCTTTTATTGTTATAAAAAATTATCAATGATTTTAATGAAAATATAAAGAATTTGATTATTATTTTGTGGGATGTTCCCAAGTAACACCCATGTTTTTCAACTTGTGAATTTCCTTTTAAGGTTTTATTTATTTTTAAATTTAAAGTGAAATTTATAAACTCTTCAATATCAAAAAAGTTACATCAATATTATAAGGGTAAGGGATATGTCCTTACTTGGCTTCCAAGTGAGTCCCTTTACGTAAAAGGGGGGCGGTGTTTCATCTAAGTGAGCCCCCTCTCAGTAGGGATGACAATATAACCCGAGCCCGACGGGTAAACCCGAAACCTGAAATATTTGGGGTGGGTATACCAGAAACCCGACGGCTACGGGGCCGAGTATGGAATTAATTTTAAAAAATTTCGCGGGTATGGGACGGGCATGGGATTAGGTGATACCCGACCCAATTACCTGAAATCACATACCCGTTTACTCGAACCATATACTCGAAAATTTGTAATTTATAATTTTATTTTCTCTAACTCATGCATATTAATGCTTCATTTTAGTAGATTTATTATGTGAAAATTTAATTTTTCTTTTGAAATATGTATTTATAAATATAAAAAATAAATTCATAGAAAAGAACACGACACATACCCGACAGTTATTGCTCGATACCCGCTAGTATGCCCGATACCCAATATTAACGGGTATGTCTGTTACCCGTCGGTATACCCAATACCCGATGGGTAATTACCCGACACAAACCCGACGGGTAATGGGTCGGGTATGGGACGCAATTTTACAACCGGGTATGGGTTTAGGATTGCCGATACCCGGACCGAACCCGACCCATTTTCATCCCTACCTCTCAGCCAATCACGACCCGTTTCCCCTCACGCCACCATCTTCCCCGTGAAGCCCATCACACCCCCTTCACGTCATAGGAGGGTTGTGTTCGAGAACCTCCTCACAGTTCCCACCCGTGAGGGTATATCGGATACTCTAATCATTTATAATAACAATAATAAGTAATATTGTATATACATATAATAAAATCAAGCCCAAAATCTTATAGATCAACGCGTTTCTTCTTGAGGTCAAATACCCATGAACCAAGGGAAATTACATTCCAAGAAACAATTTTAATTTTGAGGTCCTACAATTGTTTTTAACCTAACTAACAATGACAATGGTGGTGCGGGCTAGATCATGCTATTAATATATATTACATCAATTCCTTTTTATATGATAAAAATAGAAAACAACAATGAAAACAATATATGTTGATTGTTAACTTTCGATTCTTAAATAATATACTGGATAAATAAAATAATGTTTTTTATATCTTTTATCTAGTAGTTATTCGCAGTCTGTAGAAGGAGGCTGGACACTCAAAATGGTGCGATAAACTTTGAAGACCTAGGCTTAAGGGCACGCGGTATCCTTCTTGCCTCCGGTACCGATTTGAAGGGATGGTGTTCTCACTCTCTGGCTCTCTCCCTTCCTGCCTATTACTATGACAAGAAACGTCTTGACAAGACCGTGTCAACAATAGGCATGACAAAATGTTGAGAATATGAGGATATATCACTATTTTGATGGTGGAGAGCCACCAATTATGTTGAACTTTTGCATACAATAATATCTATACATATTAATAAATAAAGGTTTTGAAGTACCACATGTCATTCTCATGTTCATCCTTAACATTTTTTTCCGCCTCTCTCTCCTATTTAATAATACAAGTTTTTTCTATAAAAAAAATTATAATTTTTGTTTCCCACCTCTTTCTCCTGTTAAATAATAATGATTTATATAACTATTTTTATGAAAACTTTTTTTAATTAAAAAAAATATCTTTGTTCATAAAACATTTTTATAGTTTGAACATTTCTTTCATTTTTTTTATAAAATATTTTAAAAAAATAACTATATAACGTTTTAAATTTTGAATTAAAAATAACTATACAGGTTGAATAACTATGTAATGTAGTGTTATAAATGCAGGGTGAATAACTATATAACATTTCTAAAATAACTATATAGGGTGAATAAATACAGTGTGATATATACAAGGTGAAAAAATTATGTAATATGTCAAAAATATGTAATACTAGATCTTTATTACTAAATATATAAAACACTGAATTTATTCACCCTATATAATATACATGGTTTATAACATATATTATAATAAATGAATAACTATACTTGCTACATGTCGACTTCTAATGAAATCTAGATTTTTGTTTTTCACGTTTCTCTCTTATTAAATAATTAAATATCTAACATATATTCTAATATTTTATTAAAAATTACTAAATCATAAGAAAATTTTAATTATTTCTTATTTCACATATGACTAATAACACCAAACATACAATTTTTTATAAAAAATACTGTTTTATAACAAGTTGTATTTATTCAACCCTTGTAAAACATGGGCTTTAACATAATTTTAGTATAAATGAAACTCATAATTTAATCAAAATCACATGAACAAATAACATGTAGTTAACTCTAAAATAAATAAACCACGGGTTTTAATAATGTTATTGACTTGGTAAAAACAATTATTTAGGATACGAAATCTTATTCGATATGAAACCGGTTGGCAATTTCGTTAACTTAACCACGGAAGTGTTCAATTATTTTGGATGTTGACGATTTCCTAATCTCATTCTTTTTATAATTAATAATAGGGGAATAATAATTTTTTATTTAAGTTTTCATTGCCAAGATAATTTGTTAACTACAATCAAATATAACATATGTGATACAGCTAAAAGTAATAAAAGAATAAATGAATTGTGTTATTCAATGTACGATGTATCAAACAAAATAAAAATACCTTAACTATCAACAATCATCAATCATCAATCATCAAGTTAATCAATTAATCAATATAGTTGTGTTGATGATATTCGAATTAACGTATTCGAATACCATCAACAAAACCGACCCAACTGAACTATAATCACGCTAGCATCATCAACGGATCCTCTAGAAGCCGAAAGCTCAACTAGTTTCTTGCAAGCCAAAACGGGTTCTAACTTATCATTGCCTACACAAAAAGGCCGAGCTAGATCGATTGCCTCTTGATTGCTCACTTTGTCCCATAACCCATCGGAAGCCATGATCAAGAACTCAAATTCAGGCCCAATTTTGACGATTTTTGACTCTGGTTCAGCTGTAATCCATTGTTTAAGGCTTTGATCACCAATCGCTCTTGAAACCCCTAGCGATCCAAGAACTCTTGGAACACCATGGCTGCAATCGACATACCCACCCTGCAAAATCGACCATAACGGTTCAAAAATCAATAAGCAAATGGAAGTATGAAATGGACATTGTGTTATGGACAATGTTTTTTTTTGTAATATCGAACTCGTCTTACCGGACCACTGATTGAATTAAATTTAAAAATTGGATTACGTCATAAATATTATACTAAACTTTAAATAATATATACAAACAAAATATGAAAAATATATTATGTTGTGAAATAGGTTTTGATGGAAAACATATAAAAAGAAAATAATTAAATTCGGACCGGTTAGGCACCTGGTTTCCGGACCAGGCAGTCCGGTTCGGTCTTGAAAACATTGTTTATGAATTTAAGATCTTGACGAAGATACTTACAAGTGATTCGATTCTGAGCTTCTCGTCTAGTCTCGAGGGGCGATGGTCGGAGGTGAGGGGTGTGGCGGTTCCACCAATACTCATAACCGCACGACAGTCGCCTGCGTTCGATACAACAAGATTGTTGTCTCGAATAATGGCGGTCACACAGCAAGATCCACCGCGGTGATCTTGCTTTAGAAACTGTGAATCCGTGTTCATGTAACCTTGTTTAATCGCTTCAATTATTTCGTTCTCACCCATTTTTTCTACTTCGTTTACAATGTTTGTATCGAGATTCTCCGCAGCAAATTCCGCGGCTTTCGATCCACCGTGCCCGTCAAAAACACCGAAAAACGCCTAAAAAATCAAACAAATTAATTTAATTTTAATAAAAGTTTACTAGAGTATCGCTGTTTTAACAAATAATTATATAAATTAATTTTTACCTGTTTATGTTGTCCATTAAACTCAACAACAGCTTTGAACCGATCTTCCATGACTTCTCTCTTCCCTTTCTTACAATAAACCGAATACCCATCTCCCTCAACCGCCACCTCCTTCCACCGGTCCTCCACGGCGGTCAAAGGCGGCTTAACCCTATCGGAAAAGCTAAATGATGCTACCGGGATAGCCAACTTAGCGGGTCTTTTCCGTTTGGAATGTTTAGGAGAAGTAGAAGAAGAGTCCTTAACAAAGGCAATCGCCGGCGGGAGTGGATGAAACGTGAACGCCGGAGAGGTAGAAGAGCAAGATTCAGGTGATGATTTGATGTAAATTGATGAAGAAACTATTGAAGTTGGAGAGAATACTGGGGAATTTGGGATTGCAACGGTAATCATGTTTGAGATTTGTAACGTTCGGATTCGTCAAGTGGTGTGATATGTGATGAAATCCGTGTTGGGGATGGATTTAATATTTATAGGGTGCGTTTTGCGGTAGTCAAAGTGGGGACGCCGGTCCTCCGTGTTCACAAAGTGTTTTTGTTTCGCCTGTGTTTTTTTATTTATTCGAGCCGCTCCTTCCTACTGTATTTCCATATAATACATATCTCGTGTATTAAACGGATTAAATAAATAAAATATTATATATTTAGTAATAAAAATTTTATATTTTTAAAAACTCGTGTAAAACACGGATTGAATAAACCAATATATTACATCAGTTGAATAAAATATAATATATTTTGTTAACAAACACATTTGTCAAAATATGTTTTTAAAAAATGTAATTTGTCATGACAATTATAATGTCTGTTAAGTTAGTTTTTAAATTTTTTTTTTTAACTGAGAATTAATTTTTTAATTTAATTGATAAATGTTACTTCATATTAAGTTCATTTGATTGATAATATAATAACTACTAATAATTAAATAATAAGTATTCGTAATTATATTTATTAATATAAAAATTATTATTAATAGGAGAGAGAAATAAAAAAAACTAATATTTAATAGGAGAGAGATGCAAGAAAATAAAAATGAGAAGTAACTAGAAAATGACACGTATCCTGAAAAGATTTTTATTTATTAGATTAGTAAGATTTTATCCATTTTTTTGTGTGTTTCTGAAGGTGTTTGGATTTGCTTTTAAGATTATTATTATTACGAGTTAGAATTATAATAATGAGTTTTTATTGTTAAACAAATTTGGTTTTTGATTTAAGTAACAAAATGGTGAAAGAAAACTTATTTTTTAAGATAATGACAGAATTTTGTCGGTATCTTTTAACGGCTAGGAGTTAGCCGTTGAAAAAAATTAGTTTTGATTTCTTGAATCATATTGAGTTTTGAAATTGTTTTTTTTTGTAAGACGACTTTTTTTAAACCCCTACTTCCTTTGATAGCAGCCTGGGTGTTTATTGTGAGTCGTGCATGTCTTTTTCTATGAGTTGTAACCGTATGAACTTGAACCCGATACCTTCTTAAGAAGAAGCCACTATATGAAAAAACTTTTTAACCACCAAAACAGAAAGCAATATCGGTTTTGAAATTGCTTGAATTCAAATCCCTCTTCTTAAACACTAAAAGTCCATTGAGGTTCAAATAATGGAGCCATCCAACTCATAATTGAAGCAAATTAATAGGTTTAAATAATGATATCTTTTGTTACAAACACACAAATCGAATAAATTAAAAAAAAATAGGACTGATGTATTCAAGATTTAATAAAGAAACATTAATCTATTAAAAACACATATGAAGATCAATTTAAAGATTCATAAGATCTTCGAGAACATTTATAAAAACGATTAAAATGTTATAGCAGAAACTAAATTGATAAATAAATAAATAAATACATAAAATTAATTTTTATATAAAAGCAATAAACTTAATATTAAATGTTAAGTATCCTATAAGATGTTATTAAGTAAATATTAATTCAAAAAATACTTAAAATATTTGAAACATTTTAGAAGTAAAAAGATTTATTCTCTAAGATTAAATGGAATAATAAGATTTTTTTTTCTTTTTATCTTTGTTGTCCTAGCTTGGAGAAAATTGTACGTCAAGTGGTAAATGAACGGCCACAATGAGCCAAATAAATAAATAAATAATCATTTGTGATTTATACATGAAGTGTATATAAGTGCCAGTGATCTAGTGGTGGAGTGATAAGGGAGAAACCTGATGTACCTAGTGACCCAGATTCAATCTTTGCTCTCTACATTAGTTTATGCGGCATGCAAATGAGGCCTAGCTTAGGCTGATGCACCTGGGTTTTACCCACGCCGATCCAGGGTTCGAGCCTCGGCTCTTCCTCAAGCCCGGAATGGGCCTTATTAAGTGGATTTTTCCTTGGATGCTCTCCAACTCTGATACCAAGTGGTCCCGGTTAAGGCAACATATTGGCCAGAGTGGTACGAGGCTCTACCATGTGACCGGGGGGTGCGACGTCACAACATTCAATGTTCGCCGTTCAAAAAAAAGAAGTGTATATAAGTAGGTGTTCATCTTTAAATAGTTCGAGGAATTTAGTCCGGACATTAGTGTAGATTTTAAGCATAATTCAGAGAATGTGTGATTTAGTCGTTGTAAAAAATATATGGTCATGTAAATAAGTCAATAAGCATCCTCACGATACAACTGTCCGATAACTGCCTCACGAACCGTAACAATTTCTCCCTCTCCACGGATCTCCCCCTTCTCTTCTCCCCTTCTCACATAAATCATCGGAGCCTTTCACCAACCGTCTGTGATGACAGACGTCCACTTTCTCTCTCCTCCCCCTCGTTCATCCACATCTGCGCTAGGTCTGCCCTCTCTTGTCCACGTCAGCCTTCGGTCGAACCCAAAAACCTGGGTTGCGGACGCTCTAACATATGAAGAAATTACTACAGTCATACTTAACGATATTTAAAAGACCATGAAGTCAGAAAAGCATTACAATCTCTGCCAAAGGCTCGCCTCTTGAAGCAATAGAGAAATCTAACCGAGCTACTAGTCTTAGTATTTTGATGTGAGATCTAAGAGAGAGAAGGCTAAATATACGTGTTCTTATGGAGCCCCTAAGTTGAAGCCAAAGCTCCAAAAATATAATCGTGATGTTTGGTGGTTGTTTATGCATAACCCTAAAATCCAACTTTTACGTTGTGACCACCATAAGCTATGGCGACGGTGTGTAATTTTCTTGTTTTTTACTTCATTTTAAAGTCATTCTTTTCCATCTTTTCTTTTATATACCCTCTCTCTTTTTTATATTATTGTTTCTAGAGCCATTCATGTAGCCACAAATTTTATGTTCAATTTAAGCCTTAAAAACGATTGTTTTAGTTTCTTGTATTTTATAGAGCCACCTATGATGATAACAATATTGTAATATAAGTTGATCGTGATGATAAAAAAACAAGAATGAAAAATATATCTATCAAAGGCCGTTTTGCTTATTTTTATCTTTATTAGTGTTTCTATTATTAATACGGGAGTCGTCGTTATCATCATCATTTTCGTCAGTACATTTATGATATGTTAGAAGAACAAGAGTAGCATCTTCAACTTTTGGGGCATGGAACCATTATTGTCGTTAAAGTGACATTTTGTCAATGGATCACCACATACGTATTACTTAGGTAATTCTATCTTTGTTAGCCGTTAAAAAAAATTATGTTGGTGTTGACACATGTGTGGTAATGCATCTGAAGACTGATTGACTAGGCTTAAGTGGTCAAACACGTTATAGATGGTAATGTAGGTACGCCTTCTTTCAATCATTTGATTATTATTTGTTGGCGCGTATTGTGAATTGTCATATTCACTTTGAAGTTTACATATAACATCTCATGAAGAAAATATTCCATTCCAATTAAACTCATTATTACCAAAGTGGCTTTGTCCGCCTTAGAGGTATCCCGGTAACTTCCTATATGGGAGGTCGCTGGTTCGATTCTTGCTCTTAGGCGAGCCAGGGGTTTTCGGTTTTTCCATATGGGTTTCCTTCTAGATTTGTGGGCCAGGTCACAACGTTCGGTCTTTCGGGTGAAAATCTCGGGTGATCGGGTCTTTGCTGTTCAAAAAAAATAAAAAAAATTAACTCGTTGTTTTACAATATTATTTTAGCTAGGCTAAATACTTTTTAAGATGTTTCTTATTGCTCTAAATAGTCGTTTTAAGTTTTGCTCATTTGGCTTTTGTTAAATGAAATATTAACTGAATCAATTAATTTAAGGTAAAAATAAATAATTTTTATTGTTTATAAGTACAATATTTAATTTAAAGCTTAATAATAATAACAAACCGTAAGAGGGATTTAATCGGAGAGGCAAAATGTAAGTATGAACTATTTAACCATTAAACCGTTTATGTTTTCTTTTATAACCGGGGAAATCTACTTGTGTGGTAAATTCTTGGGCCCTGACCAATGCCCTACTAACTTGTCAGAACAACATAAATCAAGGCATAAGTCGGGTAAGTGGTCTTGTGGAGAGACTAGAACCCAAGACTTAATGCTTGTGAGGTATGAGGATTACCTCTTGTACCACAGGGTTAAACCATTTATGTTTTAATACCACTTTGTTCAGATTTGTACAAAATTTGAATGCTATTTCATTGTTTTTTCTTTATTAAAGTTGTTAGATGATAAAGTACCCTAACTATTCTCCTTTTTACTGAAAGACCTTAGAATTTGAACAATAACACACGGTCATGCACGACCGTGCCTAGACATTAGGCACAACCGTGTCGGAGCATAAGGCATGACCATGCCTGGACTTAAGGCACAACCGCGCCTACTAATAAGTCACGATCGTGCCTGATCCGTTCAATTACCTAGTTGTATTTATGTCCCTTAGTTTGATCAATTATGAAACAAAAATCATAAGGTTTAAACAATATAAAATTTAAATGATTTTAGTGTTTATAGTTAATTCTCATATCCAGTTAATGAATATCACTCGAAACTTAAACTTTGCTGTTTAATTTTTACTCTTAATTTTTGTTTTAAGTTGGTATCTTAGAATTTTTTAAATTTAAAATAAAATCAAGAGTATAAACAATATTTTACACAAACTTTGACGTTTTACATAATCCCTAATTTTTATTTCATCTTCTTTAAAAAGTGGTTTATTTTTTAATCATCGTGTGTAAATTTATTCCAATATAATTAGTATTACTATTTAAAATCTCATGAAAATAAGCAATTTCGTAGGAGTTATAGAAATTTTAAATTATAAATTAACATGTTTAGCAATATTTTGTAAGATTGTCAATTACTTTTGTCAATCGTACACAATGAAGACCAATGACAACAATATGTACAAAACATAAAAAGGAGGCGATTATTAATCAATAAAATTATTTTATGTCATAAAGTTCCTTGTCTATTCGTCATTTGTTGTTGAAATTATATTATGTGAATTCAAAATAATTTATGGTGTGTAAATCAACTATTCAAACTCCCTAACTTAAAACAAAAAAATTAAGAAATTTTAATCTGATTAAACTGTCATTTTCGTCTATGTGATTTGGTCAAAATTGTCACTTTAGTCCAATAATTTGTTTTTTTGTATCTGGGTCCTCGTGGTTTTAAAATCTTGCACTTTCATCCAGTCAGCTAACATCATCCATTTTTCTCAGTTAAATGAGGGGTATTTCAATCCTTTTACATATTTGTTTTATTTCTGCATCGTTTTTACTCTCACTTTTTAATCATCTCCAATTTAATCTCTAGTTTAATCATCACACTGCTAGCCTTCTTCCTCTTTTCCCGACCAGTTTTCGACGAGCACCACTGGAACACCACCGTCGTTTGTTTCTACCTCACTTTCACCACCGTTTCTAGCCCCACAAAACAGGTTCAAACCTCTGTTGTGTCTATCTCACGTTATTTGGGTGAAGGAGAACAATCGATGATTGAACATCAGGCGATGGGGATGGAGATCAAGAAGAAGAAACGTAAGGGGGGTTAACAAATGATGATTAAAAAGTGAGAGTAAAAAAGATGAATAAATAAAACAAATATGTAAAAAGACTGAAATACCTTTATTTAACTGAGAAAAATGGATGGTGTTAGTTCACTGGATGAAAGTGATAATATTTTAAAACCACGAGGATGAAAAGTGGCAAGATTTTAAAACCCCGAGAACCCAGATACAAGAAAACAAACTATTGGATGAAAGTGGCAATTTTGATCAAACCACAAGGACGAAAATGACAGTTTACTCTAGAATTAATTATTACTCAAGTTTAGATAAGTTAACGGGTCAAAGTGTAATTCGTTTAAAGTTGTATTTTGAGTCATTTTTGTACATAGTTAGAAGTCAAGGGGTTGGATGTGTTAAAACTCAAAGTGTGAAACCGTATAGGGGGAACAGATGCAACGTTTCACCATGGACGTGGCTCTTAGGATTAGGGTTATAAGTACAGTTCATGTAAACAATTGTATCAGTTCTTGACTTTCCTTAATTCCATATTTCGTTTTGGGTTAATCCCTATATTTCTTGTTTTTTAGTTTGATTTCTTGATAATGGATTGTTAACAATGATTCCTCGGGATAAGATTTGGTATCAGAGCCAAAGGCTTAAAGACGATCAAATCATTGTTGCGATTCGTAATCAAGAAATCGTTTTCAGTTTTTATCAGACTTCAATTTTTCGATTTCGATTTAGTTGTTGACAATCTCTTCATCTTATCAATTGAGTTGCCTTGATCAGTGGTTCAAATAAGTGTCTTTTGTTTTTTTTAGAAAGTGCTTATCTAGTGTGTTGATTGCTTAATTAAGAGTGCCTTTTGTTTTCTTAATCTAATCCAGTGTGTATTGGTTAGTGTTTTCAATATAGTTGTAGTATTATACTTTGAAGATTTGTTATTATACAACTTGTTTTTCATTGGACATGTAGGAGACCAGAAACATTAATAGTGACATAGAGGTGTACAAACCGGTTTATTTGCCAAACCGGAAATATTAACACCTGAGGCTGTTTAATCATTTCACTTTTTTGTGCCCGGTTACTTTACTAGGCTCGAGCCCATATGGACATATAGGAGACCCGAAACATTAACACTAGAGGTGTACAAACCGGTTTATTTGCCAACCCGGTTTGGGTTGCAAACCGATTCGGTTTGATCAAACGTGGTCAACACCAGGTTGAGATCCAAACCGGTTTGGGTGCAAACCAGGGTTGAGGAGAGGAGGGACTCGAACCTATCCGATGCGGTTTGGGTAGGGCCGGAACTGGGTTGAGTCCAAACCGGTTTAAAAAAAAACTATTTGTTATTCTTTTTTATTTTTCAATTTAATTAATAAAATACAAATAAATCAAAATAAACTGCGAGTTTTTATTAAATATTGAGTGTTTTTAGATTGAAGAGAGTAAAAAATGATGTGATTCAACCAATATCTATCTATACTAATACACGTGGCAAAATGGTAAAGAAATTCGAAAAAAGGGTCAAAAACCACTCCTAGCGGCTAGAATAACGGATATATAATGTTGGAAACTGGTTTCAAATCGGGTTCAAACCGGTTTCACCTTTCAAACCGCACCAGGTCGGGTTCCAAACCGGTTTCACCTTACAAACCGCACCAGGTCGGGTTCCAAACCGGCGTCCAACAAAAAATTAAAACCATATTCTAAGTCTATGGATTGGGTCGGGTTCCAGACCGGGTTGATTCAAATCGGTTTCGTTGTGCAATAGGGTCGGGTTTGAAACCGGTTTGGTTTGGAAGCCCAAACCGGTTTTTTTTGTAGACCTCTAATTATGACGAGATGACTTTAGTTTAGATTGTAAAAATGGGATACTTTGTTTGTCTAAGTGATCCATCATTCCATCCAAACCAGTTCATATTAACTTAAAAGGTTCAAATACCATATATTGGCCCACTAATGAAATGGATTAACAAGAGCCCATATACTCTGGTGACTACCAAAACCTCATTAGTAAAGCCCAATTATGCTCAAACATTTTAGCCCAATTTGTATGTTACTACTAGTAACTTACTCTCCAGCCTCTCGAGTCCTCGACCATCATATATCCATTCTCAACGTCTACATTTCAAAGGTTTCAAAGGACGAACGTTATAACCTCTAACAGGTGAGGTGGATTTTTAACATTGAATAAACTAGTTTCATTCTGGCAAATGTTTGGTAAACATAAAATACACGTAAAAGTGTATACAAGAGAGGGGGGGGGGGGGGGGGGCATCGTCCGGGGCCCGGTCTCGTAAGGTGCCTGTAGTTTTTAAAATTCTTTATATATATATATATTATTTTTTTTAAAAAACACAACTTGTATTATTCATTTATCCTATTAACCCACCTAAAATTAAAAAAAGACCCACTACTTGTATTATCCATTTATTCTATTAACTAACTTAGAAATTAAAAAAGGCCCGCTAAAAGTATTTATACATTTTTATTTATTTTAATTAACTCCACTATTTTAATTTTTATTTATTTAACCCGTGTAATAAACAAGTTTCTAACCTAGTATAACATACATCAGTTTCATTATAGAACATTTAGTTTTGTTACTACTATTAGCAATGAAAAATTTTAATGATGGTTCTACTAGGGCTCGAAGTTTTTAATTTTTTTGTATTATATATATATATATATGTGTGTGTGTGTGTTTTTTTTTAAATATCCATATATATATAAGCTCATTTGTTTATAAATCTGAACCAAAAACCAATAAATGAAAACAATCTCTATATATAAACTTATTCTTTTAAAAAAATATATAAGCATGTATTATTATTCTTTTTTTTATATATTTATTGAGTTTATATCATAGGGCCCGTTTTTCTTTTACATGTCTCGGGCCCAAAAAGTTTTGTGGATTCTCGGGACCAGCCCTGTGTATACACACACTTTAAAAAAATAAAAATCTAATTAAATTAATTTTCAACTAGTTGGTTAATAAATTTTAAATGAAAACGTAGGTGCAATGGTAAAAATAATTTTACTAAAAAGGAAACATAAAACAAAATAACAAAAAAGGGAAAAAACAAAAAAAATTAAAAAATTGTATGTCGGGTTGTCGAAAATCATAAAAGCGAATACCAAGGCCGGTTCCGATAATACCAATAACTAATAACGTGTTTTTCTTCACAAAGGAAAAAAAAGTACAATTATAAATATAGATTACTTTAAAGGTTGTTTGATAAAAAAACTTAATTAAATAAACAAAAAATGAAATGAACGAGTGAATGAAATGAAAAAAATAAAGAAATAGATCAATAATATTCAATCGTCGTGCTTGGTTACCTTACTAGAATGAAATTATTTTATGTAAATAAAATTATTTTATTTAATAAATTTATATTATAAGTTGGGTTATGGGTCAAGGCATGGTTCGGGTCATGGGCCGGGACATGGGTCGGATCATGGTTCGAATCATGTGTCGGGTCAAGGGTCGGGTCATGAGTCTGGTCATGGTTCCTGGCATGGGTCTGGCCATGATTCGGATCATGAGTCGGGGCATGGGTCGAGTCCAAGAAATATTGACACCGACCCCAAGAAAAGCAATGGACTGTTGCTCGAACCAATTTAAACAATGTAAATTAGAGTTCTGTTGGATTTGAAGGTCTAAATCGAAGTTATGTTGGATTAGAAGACATCGTCGCCCCTGTAGCGATCGTTCCAAGTTCGGAGATTAGACACTTCACTTCGATTATTCTCCGGATGATGAATATTATGTTGTAAAGAAAACAGATTTGGAGTTCTGTAGCAATTGAAGAACTTAAAAAAAAAAGGAGGATACGAAGGAGAAAATAAACGTAGAAGAAATATTAAAGGAAGTAGGTGAAATATTAAAAAAAAAAAGTGTGCAGATGAGACTTGCATTTGAGTAGGCGAAGTGTTTTGTAGTTGAGATTTATTAAATTACGTTTTCTGAGAATTTCAAAAATGAAAATAGGTTTATCAAAAATCTCAGAAATTAAATTCAACTTTTGATATTTGAAAGAACTTGGTTTTTATTATTTTTTTTCTAAACTAACTTATATTTTTTAAACTAAATGATTGGTTATTTTAGTTTTTTTTTTGTCTTTATGTTATTTTTCCTGAAATTAAGTTCTAGATATTTTTTATATTTTATATTTTAAAAATTGTTACATTATTTATAATGTGATCAGATTTTAAATCTGGTTTGACGAGTGAACCACTAATACGACCGATTCAATTTTCTTTCCAGTTTTAAAAACATTGATTTAAACAATTAAGTCCATTACTCCATTAATTCTTTTTATACTGAAAAACAATTGCTTAAGAAATGTTTCTTTAGGGATGTTGTGTTGTTCGATTGGTCAAAATGGTTGCCGGAAAAAAATTAACTTCTTTAGGTGGAGGGCCGGCCTTGATCGGATTCCATCTAAGGTTGCTTTGGCCAAGAGGAACAATGTTATTCAATCTACTGTTTGCGGTTTTTGTGGTGATGCATTAGAATCTGCAGATCACATGTTGATTTCCTTCAATTTGGCGGTTTCGGTTTGAAGAATGGTCGAGGGCTGGTGCAAGATGAAGTTGGCTTCGGGTTCTTCGGTGAAAGAAATGTTAGCTTTCAAAAATACAGTTAAGGGGAGTAAAGCTTTTAAAGAGATAGGTCAAAGCATTATTTTGGTCACTTTGGAAGGCGAGAAATGATAGAATTTTCAATCATGTTGTGAAGGAGCCAAAGAGAATTTTAGACTAGATCATTGCTAGCTCTTTTGTTTGGTTAAAGAATAGAGTTAAGCTAGTCTCTGTTGAGTGAAAGGAGTGGTTTTGTTTTGAATTTTCTTTGTAATTTCGCCCCTTGTATCTCTAGCTTCTTGCTAGTTTTCTTTGTTTTATAAAGTGCTTTGTCATTCAAAAGAGAGTAAAGTGTTATTTTCGTCCCTATGGTTTGGTTGTTTTTGCCATTTTCATTCAAAAGGTTTGTTTTTCTTCTGTGTATCCTCGTGGTTTACAAAACTTGTCATTTTCATCCACTTGGTTAAGTTCATCCATTTTTTAACGTTTAATGAGGGGGTATTTTTGTCTTTTTACCATTTTTTTAACGGTGGAGCATGGATACGTTGACCTAGGGTTTTGTTGAAAAGACAAAAATATCCTTCATTAAATGTGAAAAACTGGATGAGATTAACCAGTTGGATGAAAATTATAAGTTTTGCAAACCACCATGATACACAAGAAAAAAAAAACAAACCTTTTGGATGAAAATGACAAAAACAACCAAACCACATGGACGAAAATGTCAGTTTACTCAAAAAAAGATGAAAATCGACCTACAAAATTTAATATTTAGCAATAGAAAATCAACCTAAAAAATTTTCGACCCCTATGAAAAAGATTTTTTGGTCCACTAGTGAGGTCGACCATAGTTCAAGTCATCGTTCGGGTGATTAATCAAAATGAAAGAATTCATGATATTCGAAAGATTTAGAGATGACCGTGATCCACTTTGGATCGATAAGAACATAGACTAAATCAGCTACGACTTTTTTTTCTAAGTGGTAAATTCAACCAAAATATCTATATAAATATACGCTTACATTGTGAGAACCATCGATGTAATTGGTTATGTGTATTTTTAGTCGCATCTTAAAAAAAGAAACAAAGAATATTCCTTTAATTTCCGTTTGAGATGCAAAGTCAGTACACTATTAATTAATTATTATTTGTAAAAGATAATATACTATTAATTATTATTTGTAAATGATACCAAATTTACCAACACACGTTTTTTTGGCATAGAAGTCAAATTTAGTATTTGTACATACGATTTTGTCAACTAAAGTTACTAAAAAAATATATATATCCTAAAAATGTTTATCACAACACGACACCACATGTTTACATGAATATATGTTAAAATGTCATTACTACGAAGGGTTAATATCATTAAAAGAATCATTATATTTTCCTACATTATATAAAAAAAATTATACCCATAAGACTTCTCATAGTAGATGTCTTAGGTTCGAATCCTGGTAATAGCAAAAAAGGTGTATGTGATGTGGCTAGGTCAGCGGTTTATCCAGTTTGGGGGTTCCTCCTGTGGTAGGTTGTCCTAGATGTTCTAGGTGTTACCCTGGGGAAACCCAATTATCCTAGAATATCTAAGTATTGTCGTTCAAAAAAAATATATATAAAAAATTTATTCAACATAATTTTGACATCATGTAAAAAAACACGAAAAATATTAGAACCTTAAATTTCCCACATACACACGATATTTCAGACGATTAAAACCTTAAAGCAGTGAACATCCACTAAGTTTTTATAGTTAATTGACAATAACTTTTATCATTTCACATTTTCACTTGGTCTAACTTTTCATTTTCACGATATTTACTTCTTTGTACATGAACTATAGTCTACATAAAATTTTACCAAAATACATAAAAGGCGGAAATTTCTTTGTCAGCTCGTTTAGCGAGATCTATACGCGACATGTACGAATAAGTGTAATTTGTTTGTCTTTAACATCATCCACACCATCACCACATCATTTTGTGTCACAAGCATTATTTTCCACAAAGCAAATTGAATATGATTGTTTGTTTCAATTAATTTCGCTATCCTACAAGTTGTAAGGAAAGTGAGAGTATGTTGACAATAATTTTTCGTAAAAGTGTTTTAATTAACTAAAAATATAATACTTAAATAATATTTGGTTTTATATATAGAAGTTAAAGATTTCGTTATGTTTTATTTGATTGAGTTACTTTTAGTTACTAACACAAAAAAGAAAAAAAGTTTAAATACCATGTGTCGGATTCGGGTGCAGGTTTTTAAGATCATATTGAAAGCCAAACCGTATAGAGTATAGGATGATAATAATACGTGTGTTTCATACTTGTGGTTACCTGATTACTAATTATTCGTCGGGTATTAGATATATCTTATTTTGTTAAAAGTAAGATATATTTTAAAGTTAAAGTGTGTCTCATATTTAACCGTAAAAGTGTGTTTCATACCAGTGGTTGTCAATTTGTAACAAGTTTAGGGTCTAACACTACCTTATGTTAAACAGTTTTGTTAAGTTTTAGAAAATGACAGTTTTACCCTTTTAGTTAGTTACACAAATAGTCCTTGTGCTTACATTATCTAATAGATTCGGGTAGGAGTGTGCACGGGGCGGTTGGGTTACGTTTTGAGCCCCAACCGAAACTAAAACCGAAATGTTATAAGACTTAGAGCATTCACAGTCTATTCTCTATCTCATTTTTATAATTTAACTAAAAAACACAACTTTCTAAATGTTTATCTCATTTTCAAAAAAACTCCCGCATTCAATTCCCCATATCTATCTCTATTTATTTAATCTATGCCTTGTTTATATATCAAGCGATGTTGGACTAACGTTTTATCAAAGATGTTAAACTCATTGAACAATGATGTAATTTCGATTTGATGTAGTTGCCTTTTTGTTGTTTGTTTTGCTTGATCTTTTTTTTTTTGTTACGGGTTTGTGAATGATATTTGACTTTAAAAAAATGTTCTAACTCAATGAAAATCTTTTAGAAAGTCAGTCAACAACAACTTGAACGATCGATTAAGCTTCTTGATTGGTGTTATGCTCTGTCTTCCAGCTTAGGAAATGTGATTCAAAGATTAGTTTTATTATTTTTCAATAGCCTTACTAGAGAAAGTTAAAGAAACCATGAGAATTTCCTACACCGGTTAGAAAGAATCAAGCAGATTAGTGAGAGTGAAAAGCCCAAATCAATACTTATTAATAATTAGCGTTAAAACTTTAAAATTATATTGATAAATATTCTAACAACTTTTTTATATAAATTTGATATTGTATTTGTAACTTTTTTATTTTATTACATGTTAAGATTATATGGATAAAAGTAATCAAAACATAAAAAAATACATGAAAATAAATTTCATAATAGCATGACTCTTACATTGTCTCAATCATTGCCTTAATAGCATGACTGGAATACCGACACTTAAAACTAATTTATGGTTTGACAAACCTGATAATGTAATTCCATTTAGAAAACCAGGAGATTATAAACTTTCATCAAAATCATCATCAAGATCTTTTGATTGACGGATACTATTTGTACTTGTATGCGAAAAATCTCGCTAAACTTTTAATACTAAATCTCTCATTAAAAAATAATAATAATAATATACAAATAAAATTTAAATTTCAACAATATATCGTCTTTTAAATTCAAATTTTAAAACTCCAAATTTTAAAAATTTCACTCCTTAATATTTTGACACAATTAAATTTAAAATTCTAAAAATATAATATGAAAAAATTAAAAATAATAAATTAGAATTGAAACTTATAAACATATTTTTTTGAAAAAAAAAATCTGGTCATTTAAAAAATTAAAGTTTAAAATATAATATACTTTTAAAAATAAATATTTACAAGTTTCTTAATTTTATTAAAAAACTTCATATTTAACATTTTATTTAAACCATAATTTATGACATTTTATGTCAATTTTATGAATCAAAACCAAAACTCTCATTTGATTCATTGCATGTTTTATTAGACAAAACAAAACTTCATTTTGATTTATGTAATGATTTAATGAGTCAAAAAATAAAACAACCATATTTCTTTGTAACAAAGATTTGTTAGCATTAAACTAAAAGATGACAAATTTCTAATAGAATCATCCAAATTTCACATTTTTCATTCCAACCACTCAACTTCGAATGTCAGTATAACTTTCATCTTAGTTCAGTTTTGGACACGGTTTGTTTCGTTGTGAAGCTCTCACATCATAGAACACAAACCCATAAATAATTAATTATACAACTAATATATAAATATAATTATTTGTGTTCAAAATTTTAAGAAAATCTCAATTTCTCAATACTGTGAAAATCTTTTTTCACAAACTTTTCCATATGTGTAGGTACGTAAAAAGTGTAAAAAATACATTATTAAACATTAGAGCTACACACGTAAGGAAATGTGGATCAGCATGTTAAAAGTCATGAAAAGTATTTTGAACATTTATCATTACTATATTATTTTTTTCCTTTAAAATAACAATCATGTACTCAAATATGAGCCAAATGAAAAGTTTTTTAAACGTTTATCATGTACTATATAATTTTTTTCCTTTAAAATGATAATCATTTACTCAACATATCATCCAAAATTTCAGATTTAAGTCGATAGACGAATAATAAGTCCAATCAGACCTATTCCCATTCCACCAAGAGTCCAAAAATAACGATACCGGAAATATAGAGAGTATATTCCCCGTCCTCGATCCCCTTCTTACAACTGTCGTCCCATCTCTCGTTAAGGAATGAATTAACACTCATTATAAGAAAACAACACTACCAGTAACGGTCGTTTCCGACGAAATTCCGCCGGTGTAAATGGTTAATGATGAACTTCTTTCGGTAATAGTCCGTAGCAAAAATGTATGTGGGAAATACCTTCACCGACGGATTTACGTCGCTAATTTCCGAAAGACCATTTTCCAACGGATTTTTCTCCGTCTTGGTCGGAAAGGTGTTGTTCTATGTCTTTATTATTATAATTTATGATATGGTCATCATTCTAAAAAGATGTAGGATCAAAGCAATACTCATATGTCGACGTGTGGCAAAATATTGATTTGGAATGTGGTTTGTGCTTTTAATTTTAACAACCGACTTACTATATGTGTTAGAGAGTTGATGTCGATGATTTTATGGTTGTTCCGTTCCCACCCCCTCTTAATTTCATAGTTTGGGATTACTTGGTTCTTAGGTTGAGATTCATTGGTCAAACCGGGTTAATGTCTTGGTCCCTCGTATGGTACAAGTTGTTTGTCACCCCTAGAAGAGTCAAAGTGTGAGTACCACAAAGAAAGCATCACATAGTAATGTAATAACCTTCGATATAACATTTATTTTAGAAGGAAGTAAAACACTAAACGACTCATATCAACAGGCGGCTTTGGAAAAAAATAATGTGTGCATACTATGCCGGAAAGTTGGAACCACTTTATCCTCAGTTATTTATATATACACATGCACAAGCAATTTATTAATAAAATGTGTACATAGTATATCGGAAACACTTTTTAGACACACAACTGGTTTCTATGGTATTTTCTTTTCAATTATTTGATCAAGTTGCGAGTGTCGAGTGATTTAAACTTTTTTTGGTATATTAGCCACTAGTTTAAATCCCGTGTATACACAAGGGTGAAAAATAACAATAAATAAAATTTTAAATCTTTATGTGTATATTTTACATGTGTAAAAATGTATACTAAGGATAGAAAACAACACTTAAAATATGTAAAAACTAATATATAATTGGGTTTGGAAAATAAATTTAATTTGATTTTCATTTATTATTTGATTGAAAATAAAAGTTGCATAATTAGATTTTAAAGTTTTATAAGGGATAATTTAAAGTAATGTGTTTTATTAGTATAACTAGGTTAGAATCCCGTGTATTACACGGTCTGAATAAATGTAATGTTATATGCGTAGTAATAAAAAAATTTATGTTTTTAAAAATCCGTGTATTACACGAGTTTAATAAAATTTCACGTGACAGTTATAAATTATGTTAATTTAATTTTTAAAACATTTTTTTAGCTGAGTATTAACTTTTTTTCTGTAACTGATAAATGTTAATTCATATTAAACTTTAGAAACCCGATGTATTACACGTGTTAAATAAATACAATGTTATATATACTTAGTAATAAAGATTTACGTATTACATATTAATGAAAAACGTTTTATAAAAAAAAATTATAGATCTCATTATTATTTAATAGGAAAGAGAAAAAATAATTAAATAGATTTGTATAATTAATAGGAGAGAGAGACGGGAAAAAAAAATTGAGAATGAACGAGAGAGTGACATGTGGCACCCTAAAACCTTTATTTATTAGTATGTATAGATTAATATTTTCTTTAAATATATATTATTGTTAAAAGATGAATGTGCATTTAATAGGAGAGAGAGGCGGAAAAAAAATGACAAGAATGAACGTGGTGGTGACATGTAAAAAACCTTTATTTATTATATAGTATAGATTTTTGGTATATTTCTCTCGATCCAAAGCATATTCGTAAGTCCAAACAGTTTTATCATCATTTTCGTAACAATGGTGTTTCATTTTGGAATGATAAAGTCCCTAATGTCAACGAATTATCATGTCCAAACAACATCATCCACGTGACATTGTTTATAAAGGTGCCAATACGACAATCCTTGGGTCATGTAACTACTCTATATGCATAATATGGTATATAAAACATGAAATTTAATTCTTTGCTTTTTGTAATTCTTTTTACAACAAAAATTATCTCATCAAATTTAAATTTTAATATTAACTGCAGAACCGTGAAAAAAATAACGTCGAAACGTTATCATAAACTCGGGTGTTGCTTTTTGTGGAAGCATCTTTTGGTAGTTGGGAGAACCATAATGTGTATCATAAATTATGTTCGTACCTTACCAATATGAAATTTAATGCATTGCACCACTATGATATCGCAAAACATCATATAGTACTGAAATCAACAAATAGTAGGCTAGGGAATGATTATGCACAGATAAAAATGCATAAATGATGGTCTTAAATGAAACACTAGAATGCTTAAAGAGGGTAGAATAACAGAAAGTGTGTATAGTATACCCTAGACATATTGATAGGGAAAATGGACGAGGAAAAAAATTAGTGTTCGTACCTTAGCAATGAGTCATGGCTGAGAACCAAAATCCAGAAACTCGCGATAATTTTTCAAACATTTTCGTTTTTTTATAACTTTAAGCTTTTAAGGACATTAATTTTTTTTCCGTGACTAGTCTCAATTCTATTCTACTTAATACAAATAGTATAATAGAACTCTAAGAGCATTTACAATTATTATTATCTATATAATTTAACTAAAAAATACAAATTTCTAATTTTATCCCTTATTTTCTAGAAACCTTCTATTTCTTATTTTTCATATATATTTCAATTAAATTAAATAATATCTTTTTTATTTTTTTAGTTATCTTTAATTTTTTTTTTCACTCACAAAAAATATAAAAAAATAGACATGGGAGTGAATATCGACCCCTCAAATATGAGAGTGAATACTGAATAGAGATGAGATGGAGTGATTATTTTATTAATTTTTAAAAATTTTATGGATAATATATATTTTTTGAACGGTCAACAAACAGAGAATTGTCTAGGTACTCCGTACGGGGTGACCCATTGGCAAAAGGCCACCGCCAGCTGGCCCAACCCAGCCGTACGGAGCCCTTAAAGCCCACTGATGGTAAAACCCATTGGCAAAAGGCCACCACCAGCTGGCCCAACCCAAGTTATCTCCAGTTTCGGGGAAAACTCACCCGTCCGAAAGCCCACTGATGGTAAAACCCGGACGCCCTCGGGATCGAACCGGAGATCACAAAGATCCCGGTCTTCCTTTATTGAGCTACCATGCCCCTTCCTAAAATAATTCGTGTGAGGATAAAACCTGAGTCTTAGGCTTTCATTGGAAGTTGCGTTATGAATAATATATTACTATTCATTTATCCACTTTTTTTTTCTTATGATATTTTCAAATCAGCATCGTACGTCACGTACAATCACCAATGCACAGCGTACACGTCCTCAATGATCCTACCAAAACATCTTTATCCAAAATAACAAAAAGCGAGAGTCGTCGCCGCTGAATAATAAAAAAAATAATAACAATCAAAGCCGGAACCGTCTATAAATACGCGGCGAACGAGACGGTTATAACCAACATATATCCATTCTCAACGTCTACATTTCACCCATTCCGGTCACCCCTCGTTTTCCCCCCATCATAACCTGTGCATCTCCGGTTGTACGGTAACCATGTGTGGAATCCTAGCCGTGTTGGGTTGCTCCGACGCTTCTCAGGCCAAACGGGTCCGTGTCCTCGAGCTTTCTCGAAGGCATGTTCCCCGACTTTATCATCAAAATGATTAAATAAAAAAACATAAATGAAAATAATTGTTTAAAATTAATACATTAATATCCGTTGATTACAGATTGAAGCACCGTGGGCCGGACTGGAGTGGGTTATATCAACACGGCGATAATTATCTGTCTCACCAACGTCTCGCCGTCATCGATCCTGCTTCGGGTGATCAGCCCCTTTTTAACGAAGATGAAACGATCGTTGTGACGGTTAACGGTGAGATATACAACCACATGGACCTCCGGAACAATTTGACCGGTCACAAGTTTAAAACCGGCAGCGATTGTGACGTTATCGCGCATTTAGTGAGTAGTTTGTTTATTATTATTTTTTTATATATAATTTGAATTAGATTTGTGGGTTTGGTGTAATTGTATTGATAAAGTTGGGTAAAATTTAATGGTCATTGACGTTATTTTTTTAAACATAAGGGACGTATACTAAAATTTACGTAATAATTAACGGACTTAATTTGTAACTTGCTCTTAATTTTTTAGTATGAAGAACATGGCGAAAATTTCGTTAACATGTTGGACGGAATGTTTTCGTTTGTGTTGCTGGATACGCGCGATAACACTTACATTGCTGCTCGTGATGCTGTTGGGATCACGTCGCTCTACATTGGTTGGGGACTCGATGGTGATTATTAATTATTATTGTTTATGAAGCCTGTAATCATCATGTTATGGATTAAAAATGGTGATTTTATTGTTTAGGTTCTGTTTGGATTTCGTCTGAGCTAAAAGGTTTAAACGATGATTGTGAGCATTTTGAGGTGTTTCCACCGGGGCATTTGTACTCTAGCAAATCCGGCGGCTTTAAGCGGTGGTACAACCCTCCGTGGTTCTCGGAGGCGGTTCCGTCTACGCCATATGATCCTCTTGTTCTCCGCCGTGCGTTTGAAGATGTGAGATTTGGTTTATGGTGTTTACTGAATTAAATGTAAATCTAATTAATTGCATGATTATGGGATGATATGTAGGCGGTGATTAAGAGGCTAATGACGGATGTGCCCTTTGGGGTTCTCTTGTCCGGCGGGCTAGACTCGTCGTTGGTCGCGGCTATTACGGCTCGTCACTTGGCTGGTACCAAAGCCGCTAAGCAATGGGGAGCTCAGCTTCATTCCTTCTGTGTCGGCCTTGAGGTAGTTACCAAACCGGTCAAAACTAACCAATTGACCAACAAATTGGTCAGTTTGACCAATTTGTTTGTTTTGATTGAGGTAGTTACCAGTCAAACAAACTGGTCAGTTTGACCAATTTGTTTGTCTGGAATTGAAACCAAATATAAACATTAACAAAAATTAATGACGGACTTTGTCATATAAACAGGGCTCGCCAGATCTCAAGGCGGCTAGAGAGGTAGCCGATTATTTGGGGACCGTTCATCATGAATTCCATTTCACCGTACAGGTACCTTACGAAGTTCTTTGGTCTGGGTCAGGTCGGGTCAAGTCTGATCCGACCCGACCCGATTTGATCACGATATCAAATCTATAACATTCTTGTTTTGGAATGTTGTAGGATGGTATCGATGCAATAGAAGATGTGATTTACCATATCGAGACATACGATGTGACTACGATTCGGGCTAGCACTCCTATGTTTCTGATGTCACGTAAGATCAAATCTCTCGGTGTGAAAATGGTCATCTCCGGTGAAGGCTCCGATGAGATATTTGGCGGGTACTTGTACTTTCACAAGGCACCCAACAAGGAAGAATTCCATCAAGAAACATGTCGCAAGATCAAAGCCCTGCATCAGTACGATTGCTTGCGGGCCAATAAGTCGACTTCTGCATGGGGTTTGGAAGCCCGAGTCCCGTTTCTAGATAAAGAATTCATCAATGTTGCAATGAGCATCGACCCGGAAGCAAAAATGGTAAGAAATTAAGAACTTTTCTGGATTGCTTCAATTTTGATTTGGATTCAAAGTACAAAGCTTGATGAATTTATATGCAGATCAACATGGATCAAAAACGGATCGAGAAATGGATCCTCAGACGGGCTTTTGATGATGAAGAAAACCCGTATCTGCCAAAGGTATTCAAAACAGTTTATTTATGTTGAAACTAACTCTGTTTTGATAAAAAAATTGGTCGTTTAACGGGTTTTGTATACGGGCTGCAGCATATTTTGTACAGACAAAAAGAACAGTTTAGCGATGGAGTCGGATATAGCTGGATCGATGGACTCAAATCTCATGCTGAACAACATGTACATACCTACCCCCTCCCCCGGGCCCAGGCCCGGGTGAAAACATTGTTTTTCAGTTGATGAAACCGATTGTCTCGATGTGTGTAGGTAACCAACAAGATGATGTTTCACGCCGAGCGTATCTTCCCTCACAACACACCCATCACGAAAGAAGCTTACTATTACCGAATGATATTCGAGCGGTTTTTCCCCCAGGCATGTTCCAAGCTTTATTCACATTATGCGATAAATCAAGTAACTCGAGTTTTTGAATGTCTATACCTTGTTTTTGCAGAATTCAGCTAAGTTGACTGTCCCTGGTGGACCGAGTGTGGCTTGCAGCACTGCAAAAGCAATCGAGTGGGACGCTACTTGGTCCAACAATCTTGACCCGTCGGGAAGGGCTGCACTCGGGGTCCATAACTCTGCATACAAGAAGAACTCGGCCCCAAATGGTTCAGTGAACTTAACACCAAACATCGTTGACAACGTGCCACAGATGATGGATATCACGGCTCCCGGGCTCGCGATTCAGAGTTAACGGTTACGGTTGAATATGTTAAACAAGTTGCAACGTGTTTTTATGATGTTTTGGTTGTTAGCTTTAATTTATGTGTGACAATAACTCGATGTAAATAAAGCTTGGTGTCTTGAAGAATGTTGTTTTTCCAGTTGTTTGTTATTTGCATCAATAAATATATTAAAGTGATTGAAAAATATATAATAGTTGGGTTTGGTCTAGAGGCGTACAAGAACCGGGCTAAAGCAAGCCTGCTCCGGCCCACCGAAGGCCCAATTCTGGGTCGTGAAAACAAAGGACCGGTCTAGGCCCATGGGTCATAACCCAGTATAAACTAAAAAAGGTAGACGATCATGATTCATGTTCAAAGTTCACACACAAAGGCATGGCTGGCTACACATTATTTTTATTTTTATATAATTTAAGGCGACGACCACCTATAAACAAATGTTAGTGATATCTTGGACATCTGAACACTGAAACATGGTGACACCAATAAAAAAAAATTCTAGATTTGTCACTGATAATGATCCTAATTTGATACTTGTAGCCACCTAAGTGCATCTTTAACAGGGAAAGAGGATATGGTGTTAGAAGAACATGCACAAAATGAGGTCTAAAAAAGAGCATGGAGTTTGATTTCCTAAACAAGGATCGGACCAAAGTAGCCCATTTAGAAGTCTACATTGAGCTTGAATCTTGACAGCCCAACCTTGAGGCCCAAGTGTAAGGCCCCCTTTCCCGAAAGGCCTCACTTGTTGGATTTACTCATCAACACATAGAACTTAATCATAAGACATTCATTAACACAGCGGAAACGATTTAAAACTTCAACATGCGCAGCGGAAATACATAACATGTCTAAACATAACTTGTCAACATACAAACTGAAACTTGTCTGAATCAACTAAAACAATAACATAGACAGGATGCCAGACTCTGGTCTTCGGGTAACTCTTCTCGCCAAGCCAAGCATCCACTTCCATCTACTGCCACCTACACTTAACTGATGTGCATACTAAAAATCAGCAACGCTGAGTGAGTTCTAACGTTTACTTTAAATCAATTTTACAAAAGATTTACTAAAACACATATACTGCCAATAAGGCTAAACTTAACACACTTTACTTTTCAAACATATATACTGTCATTAAGGCTAAACTTAACACACTTTACTTTTCAAACATATATACTGCCATTAAGGCTAAACTTAACACACTTTACTTTTCAAACAGTTTAAAACGTATAATAAACCGTCAATTCCTCTTTACTGTACTGCCCTCATGGCTTACATCCATGAACCGACAAGTACCTGGTCAATGCCCCCATGATCAACGACCATGAACCGACAATACCGCTTATCCGTCAATTCCTTGTCACTACTGTACCGCCCCCATGGATTCATCCATGAACCGACGAGTACCTGGTCAATGCCCCCATGGCTCACTATCCATGAACCGACAATACCCTGGTCAATGCCCCCATGGCTCACTATCCATGAACCGACAATACCGCTTAACAGGGAGGTTGCGTGGACCTCCCGAGCAACCGCCGTCACTCATCCCAATTGTACAACTGTTAACGAACCACAAAGGTTCTTACTAATGGGTGGAACCCATATCTGACATCTTGTACAAGTAACATCTGTCCCAAGGACCTTTACAAACTGGTACTCATTCCCGAAGGAAAGCTGTTCACTTTACTTTTCATAAATCTTTCTGTAAATCTTGTTCATAACTTAACTTATATCATGCCTTTGTTTATGTATATAACAATATAGTAAACGCTTGCCAAATGATATATCTTTGCTTTTACTGAAACATAGCTTATCATAAAATACATCTTTCTTTCTGAAACATAGCTTATCATAAAATACATCTTACTTTCTGAAACATAGCTTATCATATATATCATGCCTTTGTTTATGTATATGAAAATATAGTAAACGCTTGCCAAATGATATATCTTACTTTACTGAAAACATACTAGCACATATATCATGCCTTTGTTTATGTATATAAAAATATAGTAAACGCTTGCAAAATGATATATCTTACTTTACTGAAACATACTTTTGCCTCTTTTAAACCTTTCACTAAAACATAGCTTTTCTCCTCAGTTTATAATATATAAAATATAATAAACACTTTACACTAAGTATGCACACCACCCCTAAAGAAGGCAAAAAGGGGATTAGAACTCACCTGGTATCTTAGCGGGGATGTCCTACTGGAATCTCACACAATCTGAACAATCATAACAATTCGTCACATATCAGACTCATCGAAACTACCTAGTTTCGATACCGGTAGACCTATCGAAACTCCCTAGTTTCGATACATGCAACCCTATCGAAACTTCCTAGTTTCGGTACATGCTGACCACTCGAAACTACCTAGTTTCGATACACGTTGACCTATCGAAACTACCTAGTTTCGATACACGTCCCTGACTCGAAACTACTTAGTTTCGATGCTTGCCCCTGACTCGAAACTACTTAGTTTCGATACCCTTCAGCTCAGTCATCTTCCCCACAAAACCCTAACTTTGCATGCAGATCCGACCTCGTCAAGATCCAAACTTTTTACGTTGAAAACTTGTGTTTTCTAACCGAGAGTCTAGATCTATACTTTGTTTTCCATTTTTAAACGTAAAAATCTAACATTTACCCGATTTTATTTCAAAACCCAACTCCTACCAAAAACTCAGATCTGGAACAAATGGTTACCTGAAATCGCTTCCCTTTCGGTGATAAACACTCACGAGACTCTTGCTGATGCTCCTTGAAGCTTACTCCGAAAACCGGGACTTTCTCTCTCTAGGCTCTCTCTCGCTTTCTCTCTCTAGAATTCCGAAAATGGTGTTGCAAATGAGGGTTGTGGCTGGTCTTGAGACTTATAAGGGTCCAAACCCTTGCCCTTTTTCGGCCCATACACTCCGGCCCAAGCCCTCTACCCCTTTTTTTATTAAGTTTTAATTTCTCGTGAATTCTTTCGCACTCTAAAACTCGGGATGTTACACCAAGGTCTTGACATCATGTTGGACTTGAGCCCTAAATTCTGGATATGTAAAGGGCTTGTAGTTTGGGCTCTGGATCACACAATCATCCACTGGGAACACGAAGCAGCCAATTGAAAAACGCTCCTTTTCTCTATTCACCAATACCCTGTGCTTCACACTCTTGTACTTGTCATTACTTATTGCCTGAATTCCAAGAAAAATCAAAATTTACAAAAATGACACCCATCACAATGAAAACTTGTCACTTGGAAATTAGTAGAGTACATAAACTAAGTGAAAATGTAAGCTCAATACAGAACCAATTTTTAGTTCTCTTATCTATTGATAAGACACCTGTATAACCGTTTATCGCAGTTTCCGACAATCATTATATATTGCGAACAAATGTATTATATGATTATTGCGGTTTTGTACTTAAAATTGGTTATGTATTGAACGTTCCCCTGTACAACTATACCACTCATTTGGCCCTATTTTAAAATGATCATAAAAACTCGGGTTTAAAATATAAAAGATCAACCTACTTTCTTGAATATACTAGTATGAAACAACTTACTTTTTATTTATATCGTTAATATGAAAGTTATACTTTTGAAATTTGTTTCAATATGGAAACCAAAAACCGGTTCAAAATAAAAAAAATTCCATAAACCTAAAAATAAACTTAAAATCTTTTGAATTTTGTTCCAAGGATTGATTTTAAATGAACATTATTGAAGATTTCAGGATTTTTTTAATATAAAAATGATTGTCAGTTAGCAAATTATAAGTAAACTTCAAAAAGACTTGTAAAAACAAAACATATTTTTGAGAAGGCATGTGCAAAAAGAGTTTAAACAAGTCATTCATCATATTGTCAAAAAGGTTGATGATGATGTGGTCTCCATTATTTGAAACACCAAAAAGAGAAGTATCCATATTCCATAAAGAGGGGTCTTTGTGTAACTAAGGTAAAGAGAAGGGGAAGAAGTGTAAAATTAAGAAACCTGCATCATGTCACCAAGATGAACTAAAAGAGTGTTGGGAACAGGCTTAGCATCAATCCAAGCATTTTCTTTGGGAGAATGAACTTGAAGCCCTCCAACTTCAAATTGATTCAAAATTGTAACCACAGAACTATCAGTGTGCACTTCCATACCCCATACTTTTGTTGATTTGTCAAAAGAGCACCTTGGATACCTATACACCCTCAAGTGTCCTGTTGATGGTGACAAGTAATATTCATTGTCTTCAGACAATTCTAGATTTTGTGACATCGCACCAAATATTGACTTCGCTATTCTTGCTTGGTGGATCCCATAACTTTCTAATAACATCCTGTAATATCACAAGGATAATAATAATACTAATAACAATATAATGGTTGTGATGCTTTTTATCCAAAACAAGACACTCTTGTGGTTTAAAATACACATAGTTTGAATTTGATTATTAATTATTGAGTTAATTGCACAAATGGCTCTTGTGGTTTGATCAAATTACACGTTTGACCTCTAGGATTGAAAAATTACAAACTTGGCTCAAATATTTATGATTTATGAGTTGGTTGCACCTTTAGCCCCTGACGTTAAATATCAGTTAGGTAGTGTTTGGTATACATGAATGTATGGTGGAGTGGAATGAGTCATTATGTTGGAACAAAACAAAACATGTTTAATAATCACATAGAAATGAAATGAACTATTACATAAGGAATGTGATTCTTTCCTTTCTAATGAATTTCATTTCTTAGGGGATGGGTGTTTTTTTTTTCATTTCAAATGATTTTGTTCAATTAATGACCGAACCATGACTAGAACCATGACCCGAACCATGGACCAACACATGACTCAAATAGTGACCTGACCCATGACTCGACCCATGACGCCCCCAACCATGACCCATGTCGTAATCCGATCCATGACCTGAACCATGACACGTCCCATAGACAAAACTTATTAGTTACAAACATTTTATTTTTCATAAAATATTTTCTTATCTACCAAAGAGCACGAATTAATGATTTATTTCATGTCCATAGGGTAACCAAACATGATAAGGGAATGTAATGGTCCATTTCTTTCTCTTGTCCATTCCATTCACTCATCCATTTCATTCCTTTACCATATACCAAACTACATGAAAAGAACAATTTTTGGGCCGTTTCGTTCTTATTTTTTATGTATTTTTGTTTATTAGCTTTTAACATTTGAAAAGTCTAAATTACCAATCACGTGGATGGCACATGGGTAGTTTTCCAGTAAAAAATAACTGGTATTTAACGTCAGGGGCTAAAGGTGCAACCAACTCACAAACGTTTGATCTAAGTTTGTAATTTTTTAATCTTGGAGGTTAAACGTGTAATTTGATCAAACCAAATTGATCATTTGTGCGGTTAACTCTTAATTATTTTAGATAAAGATAGATATGAACGAACTTGTTGATCTCGGCATCTATATAGACTATAGTCATAAGCGAGCCTAGGTAGGGTAGGTTAGGTACGTAGGCGAAGCGAGGTTGTTTCATCGATCTGATGTAAACATAAGGCGAGGGTCTTTGAAAAACGCACAGAAGGCGCGCGCCTGTGTCCAAGTTCATAAGGGGTATAGTGACTAAAGTCGTATAGATGACACAATAGTAACATACTAAACATGTGATAACTTATAAGGCTAGAAATTTTCTCACGTGTGAATCACATAAGGCAACCCTTTATAAGTGCCCCACTTTTAAACCTACTTGTATATTTGCATGTTAGTTTTTGGAAACATTTGTGGAAATGTAGCTCAACTAGTCACTTTTTTACATTGAAATATTAAACGACACGGTCTGAACCGACACTTGTTAGATCGGCCGGTTTTTAACGACCGGTGATTAAATCTGTTTAGTGGTTGGACCGAGCAAATATTTTTATGAAAAAATATATATTTTTTTAATTATAAGATTCGAACTTCGGGCATTTCATACACATGTAAAAGTGTGTGACAACTAATTAAGGAAGACGTGGTATTGTATTTAGCGTAACTAAATAAAAAAGAAGTATAATATATTTCTTCTGTCCTTTAAAATATAAACATTATAACAATACACTATTCAAAGTTTATGTAATATATAAATATTTTTTGATTATAATACAAATTAAAAATAAAATATTAATTACATATAATTTAAATTCTGATCCTTGTCTTCACTTTTATTGATTAAAATGCATAAAATATTAATTTTGAAATAAAATGACAAGACTAACCTGAAATCACTCAACAATGGATGATGGTGAAGGTCAACGAGCGATGGTTGACTCAACGGAATATTCAGACCTTCAACCCAGTTATAATTCAGTGTTCCTTGATCCTTGTATAACGCAACCCCAGCCGGAGTAAGGGCAGGGGTACCCCAGAAGTACGATATTGCAGACGATGGAATCGATTCAAATAGGGTCTGTTTCGATTCAAAACCGAGTTCGAAAACCCTAACAGCGTGTTCATGGAGGTCCGACAACAAATCCGGCGGTATGCCGTGGTTGGCTAGCCGGAATATTCCCCAATCTGTGCAGGCTTCCTCGAGTTTCTGGAGGTTAATTTGCTGGAGATCTATCAAGGGAAGTGGATCTTGTTGATGATCATCGTTGCCTGCGACTTCATTGTGGATTTGATCGGAGAATTGTTGTGTGTTTGGACGGAAACAAGGAGGGTAGGATTCTGAGATGGTTTGAGGCAACTGTTGCATTGAATTTGGGTTTTTAGGGTTTTGTGGGGGAGGTTGGAGAGACAAAGCAATTGGTATATGTCTCTTTGGCAATTATAACACCTACTTCTTGTACCTCTTGTCCAAGCATTATTTATTTCATACTAAAATGTAATTTTCGTTTTTGGTTTATTTATTTTTGTTAGTTTTATTTAAAAAAATTATTTTTTCAATGTATTCTTATGGCTTAGAAAAATTGTTATTTTCATAAAAAAAATTATCATTTTTATCTAATTACTTAAGTTCATCTATATTTTAACGTTAAATGAGATATATTTGTATTCTATCACTGAACTCCATCGATATATTTCTTTTTATATTTTAGATTTAATTAAACAAATAGGTCTTATGGTTTGGGTAAAATAACATGTATGAGTCCTAAGTTTAAAAAGTTGCAAGTTTAGAGCATGTGGTTTAGGTAAAATAACATGTATGAGTCCTAAGTTTAAAAAGTTGTAAGTTTGGGACCTGTGGTTTCAATTTTATAACAGGTTTGGATACTAAGACTATTTTATTTTAATTTTAAGTAAAATGACTTTTTTACTCTTGACTATTAAAAAATAAAAAGAATATATTACAGGGACTAGTTTGTAATTTACTTAAAAATATAACAATAGCAAAATTAAAAATAATTAAATAAAATAACTTTTTTACCCTTAACTTTTTTACCCATATCTCCTCCAGCTCCGTGTAATACCTCCGACGTCTACTACAAACGCCCATCTCTATCCCGAACACCCATCTCTGTCTCGTAAATGGGTGTTCGTAGTAGACGTCGGATATTCGTCGGATGTATTACACGGAGCTGGAGAAGATATTTTACCCAAACCATAGAACATATTTGTGTAATTAACTCTATATTTTAAAGAAATATATAAAAAGACACAAATACCTTTTATTTAACGTTAAAATGTGGATTAAGTTACCAGTTGAATAAAAATGGCAAGTTTTATAAACCACGTGGATACACAAGAGAATAAACTTTTTAAATGATACTGAAGATAATGACTAAACCAAAGGGACGAAAATGGCAGTGTATTACACAGGTTAAATAAATGTAATATTAAATAAATAGTAATAAAAAAATTATGTTTTTAAAAACCTGTCACAGATTAAATAAACTCGTGTATTACACGTATTAAATAAAATATAAAGTAATCTGTTAAAACATACACTCGTCAAAATATATTTTTTTAGATATACTTTAGTGCGACATATATAAATTCTATTAAGTTAATTTTTAAAACATTTTTTTCAAATGTCGGAGCCGACGTGGCACATTAACCACATATGAAACACCATTCCTCACCATCGTGTCTCCCTCGTGTGACTCATTAACCACATTAACCAAATTTTAAAATATTTTGTGTGGAGTTTGTGTGGAGTTTTTGCTGGGGCAATTCTATCTTTAAAAGATATGATTTTGGAATTGTACATAAAGATAGGTGTGAAAAAGGTTTTCAATATTGGCCCCCTCCTCTAGTTAATGCCGAGACCTCTTTTGGGGTGTATTATTATCGGTTGGTACAAGAAAAGGAAGATAAAAAAATATATATGATTTTTCTAGCATAATATCAATATATGGAACAAAAATCAGTGAACAGAAAGGTATAAAATACTCTCAAATCTTGATTGTGTTTAGTTAGTTTTGTTCCAAAAGTTTTGAAATGTTTAGTTGCAAGTATACAATTATTATATTTGTAGTGATTTTGGAGAAAGGTTTTCATATGTATTTATCTTGACGGGATTGGGTTGAGGCTAGCACAACTTAAGTCGTTTGTTGCTACGTGTGGATGCAGATGGGGGGAAGTATCCGGTTTCTCCATCCGCTTCAAATGTTATAATCTCTAACTCCCTTTGATCATTTTTCGAACTCGTAAGTACTCATAATTGGATCCTTGTTGGATGATTATCACTCATGATGCCAAATATTTTAAAATTCGTATACAATTCCCATCAAAACATGTATTAAACTAGTTGGTGTAACACCACGTGTTGCTACGGGGCGTTGATAAGATTCGAAACTTTATAAAAAAGAAACTGTGACGTAAACTTGCGGGTTACGTCAAGGGGCGTTGATAATATTTAGAACCTTATACTAAAAAAATGAAACCGTGAAAAAATTTCACGTCGAAACGTTGACTAAAAAAAACACGTTATCAAAACCTAAATAGAAATAAACACGTTGCAATGGTGTATCCAGAATTTAAAGATATATCACGTTGTTGACCCATGTTAGTTTTGAAGAAAAAAATTATATCATAACTTAGATAAAAATATAGTGGTTAAAATAAAAAATAAAAAAACTAAGAAGACGAAAATGAAAAAAGAAACTCAAACAAAAAAAGAAAAGAAAAAAAACCTAAACTAAAAAGTAAATACAACAAAAAAAACCAACCAAGGAGTGTGGGGGCTACAACTTCGAAACCGTGCATTTGCTTCATCTACGCGCGCGACCAACGTACTTTTTGTTTAACAAACCTAACACTTTTGTATTTACATTATAGCCGGTTATATAAACTTAAAAAGAAATTAAGAAACCGTCCAAGGAGTGTGGATGACGGGTTCAAACCCACCTCTTGAATCACCTACGCGGCACTAACCACTTTGGACCAAGGTCCTTTTTTATTAACAAACCAAACTATTATGTATTTAAACTATAGCCCGTTACATAAACTAAAAAAACAATGAATCAAATGGCGCCACTTCACCTGCTTTCCAATCAAATTATGCCACATCACCTTCTTGCTACCATTCCTTTGTTTGCTAAATGTATATATTATATATAAATATACCATGCTCGCTAATGTTACAGCCCATTTCGACACCATAACCTTGCTAACAAGATAATCATCAAAAGTGCAAGGAAAAGAAAACATTCATGAATACCAACCGATTTTAATACCGGTTCTGGTTCCGAACCGGTATTTTTACACCTATGCTTGCTTCTCATTCTAATCTTGTGTAATAGTTAATATTAGTGAGATCAATTATTTGATCTGTTTTTAAACTCAAAGTCGATATCATATGGTTTGTTTTCTATTCTTCGTTTATCACAACTTTTATTCAGAAAAATGTCAACATGTGCAAGGCACAAGACTTAACAAGAAAATTATTAACAAAGTTAACGAGAAGGACTAAAACTTACAAAAAAGTGAAAATATGAACTAATCTTGACTTCTGATCAATAAAAGGGTCTCTAATGTAAATTTAGCAAAAGAGCAAGGGACATATCAATGGTTAGGTAATTACCCGCGTTTTGTTGGGGATTCAAAACGTAGATAAAAATAAGAAAGACGCAACAGTCTCTACGAAAAAAGGTACGTTAAAACATTGGAAACGTAGATGAAAGAAACAAAAAAATAAAAAGAAAATTAAAAAGTCTAAGAAACGTAGTAAAAAATACATACAAAATAACTTTATTAAAGTTAAGGGGTTGTATGGTAGTTTTATTAAATTTAAAGGGTAATAATGTAAATTAATTAAAAAATTAACTAATTAAAATGCAGGAACCAAAGCGTAAAATTACAGAAAATGATAAAATCACTGATCTCATCTATAACTTTAATATATATAACTAGCTTTAATCCCGTGTGTTACACGTGATGGAACGTTAATATTATATTAATAAATATCTTAACAACTTTTTTTATATAAATTTGATATTGTATTTATAACTTTTCATTTTGTTACATGTTAAGATTATATGGATGAGAGTAATCACAGCATCAAAAAATACATGAAAATACATTTCATAAGTTGTGTACTTTTTACAATATATTAAATTACATGTCAAATAAAACCTTGCAATGATTATTTACAAATTTGAAAATACTTAATTGTATGTAACATTTGACGTGGTATTGGTAACTTTTCCATGTTTACCAAAGATTAATAGCTTGAGTCCATCTTTACTTTTAACTCTTAATAATGCAACATACAGCTGATCATAAATAAACACTGGATCTTTCAGTACAAACCAACATTTGAAAGTGGTTGACTTAAACTTTTATTCATGGTCATTGCAAAACATACAACAATTGTATATTTTCTTATTTGAAGTTTTGATTAAATTATTTTGTCTTAATATGTTAACCTAATTATATGGATAAAATTGTGATGACCAATGTTGGTTTCAAATATAATCTTCGCTTCTATAACGCGGTTACCTAGTGATTTAACCTGAAGTCTTGTTACATTACCTAAACCATTTTTTCATCAATATTTCTAAATAGCATAACTGGAACACAGACATTTAAAACTAATTTGTGGTTTGACAAACTTGATAGTGTAAGTCCATTTAGAAAATCAAGAGATTATAAACTTTCATCAAAATAATCATCAATATGCTTTTGATTAGTGGAAACTATTTGTACTTGCATACGAAAAATCTCACTAAACTTTTATACTAAATCTGTTATTAAAAAAAACTAATAATAAAGATAGAAATAAAATTTAAATTTCAACAATATATCGTCTTTTAAGTTCAAAATTTAAAACTCCAAATTTTAAAAATTTCACTCCTTAATATTTTGACACAATTAAATTTAAAATTCCAAAACTAAATACGAAAAAATTAAGACTAATAAATTTGAATTGAAACTTATAAACATATTTTTTGAAAACAAAACCTCATCATTTAAAAAAAAGTTTAGAATATAATACACTTTTAAAAATAAATATTTGGAAGTTTCTTAATTTTATTAAAATTTATAAATCAAAATAAAAAAAATTTAAAAATATCAAATTTAATTAAAAAAACTACTAATTAAATATTAATAAACTTTATTCTAAAACATATTTATTTTAAATACAAATGTAGTTTTTTCAAATTTTATATGTAAAATTAAAAAAAAAACCTTGTTTTTTGATAATAAAATTTTAAAAAATCATATTTTAATAATAATAATTTTAATTAATAAATCCTATTTTTTTTAAATTTAATTCTTGATTTTTTTTAAAATGTTCACTTTTGATGATAATTTTAAAAAAATGTTAGCTAGTGGTAATAATGATTAATTGATTTGTTAAATGTTATTTTATGTAATTTTCTAAAAAAAGGCTAAGTATAAAAATATTAAATGAAGGTATAAATGTGGTTTTTGGAGGAAAAATTTGTGAGATTAAATGTGATGATGTCAAGTGACAAAAACATTTAGTTTTTTATTAGAATAGGGATTCCTATACTAAAACAGCAACGCTATATAACAATCAAACTAGAATAATGATATACCTTTTTACTTTCTATTTTTTTTTATTTTCTTAAAAATGTCACCGAAAACTAGGCGTGTAAACGAGCCAAGCCGCTCACGAGTTACTCGAGATCGGCTCGCTAAAAACTCGAAACGAGCCGAGCTTAAACGAGCTCGAGCCTAAGAATAAGCTTGTTTAATAAACGAGCCTGGGCCCGAGCTTCACTTATCGTGCTCGAGCCGGCTCGCGAGCCTTAACGAGCATTTTATTTATATATTGTTTTTAATATATTTAATATGTATTTATAAAATAATAATTAGTATATATAAAATTAAGATAAATATAATTAAATAATATGTATTATGTTATATATAAAACCTATAATAAAATTTATATAAAAATAATTATAAATATATATAAATTAATTAATATATAATAAACGAGCCGAGCCCGGGCCGAGCTCGAGCTTATAAAACTACCAACGAGCCGAGCCCGAGCTTTAAAATTAGAGCTCGAATCGAGCCGAGCTCGAGCTCACAGTAAGTTAAACGAGACGAGCTCGAGCCTAGTCAAGCTCGGGCTCGGCTCGGCTCGTTTACACCCCTACCGAAAACTAAAAGGACAAATAAAGAATGAACAGACAATATAAATAGAAAATAAAATAATATTGACAAACGCGATTGTTTATTTTTATGAAGAAGATAAATACATGACAATAATCTTATAACAATCAAAATACTACTTAATTTTAGCAAGCGTGACGTAAAAAACCTTAAAAGAAATTGTGTATGTTACCTTCTACCGTTTCAAAGTTTATAACTTATGCTAAATCTCACTTAAAAACCTTTTTAGTGATAATATGGAAATTTTAACATTCATTAAAGAAAAAATAACATATACACGTAAACTAATAACCTAAAGATAAATTTAATAAATAGATTACGACAAATGTTAAATTTAACTAAAAAAATGAGAATACCTAGGTTTTGGCAAATATTAAATTAATCAGATTTGTTTTAGAACCACGGGTTATTACTTCAAACAAAAGTTGGTGGATCTCAAATTCTCACCAGAGTATTTGTCTTCTCATTTGGAAAGATGTGAAATTTGTTTTAAGTATTAGTTAATAATCTTATCCATATAATTAATATATATACATATATATATATAGTAGGAAACTCACGAGATGCGACGGCTACGATAATTTACAACACGGTACTTGTTTTCTGTTAGTCTATTAACCCTCTCGTTATAAATATAATAAAAGTTGTGGCGACTCGGTTTTGGAGACCGAAACATGGATAGAAAATCGTTGTATAACGGCACCGACGTTCTTCGATCAGTATCAGTTTCATTCTTCACGTTACCGTCACGTTACTGTCAGTCGATATAACCTACGATAATAAAAGGCGGGAGGCAGACCTTAAACGGTTGTAGCGGTGACATTAACAAGGCTAAGCAAAAAATAAAAGAAAACGTCGATAAATACCTAAAAAATGTATGAAGTTACGGCAAGCCGGTTGTGGGGATTGAATCACCAATAAAAAACAGTTATATAACGGTGCCGATGTTCTTCAATCGGTGTCAGTCTCATTCTTCATGATACTGTCAGTCGAAATAACCCACGATACCTAAAATATACCTTATTTTGAAAACAACTATGTTTTTACCAAAATTAATACCGGGACGCGAAGAAAAAAATTTAAACATAACCATAAATTATTATTATTATTATTTTAAAATAACGAACGAAATATATTAAGAAAATATCGGATTTTGTATATATTACAAGGGGGTAAACTCTAAACTTTAGAAATTTAAAAGGATTAAATTACATTTTACAACGTTAAGTGGTTAGTTTTGACTGTTTAACAAAGTTGGGGGTAAGTTTTGGTTGGTTGCAAATAAATTTAGAAACTTGATAGTATCAAAGTGACATTTTAGAAAGTTAAGGGTTAGTTTTGACACTCTAACAAAGTTAGGGGTAGTTTTTGGTCGGTGGCGCATTGGTAAATGTGTTAAGAGTAAATATAAAAGTAAAAAAACTTCTTTTTGAACGTCAATCTGTCATATTCATACTTTTAAATTACACCAAATAATTCACCTTATATCTGAGTTTGAATCCATGACCTCTCATATAAGAGGCAACAATCTCTACCAATTGGTTTATAAGTTAATATCAATTGGATGCAATCAGAGAGGACCTAAAGGATGTGGTTGATAGGATCATGCTCACTACATATCGGTGCATTTGGAAGGCCATGAATGAGCTTCGGTTCGCAAACAAGTAAGCTAAAGTCGAAAAGATAATTGGAGAAATCAAATTTAGAAGGTATTTATGATTTAAGAATAGATCTAAATCCAATGTCCTTCTTTCAAAGGATTTGGTAATTTTCAGTTTGTTATAATTATGGTGTAGCTTTGTTTGTTATATTAAGTGTCTGCTCTCGTTTTCTTCTTAGAGTTGGCTCTTTGGTTTTTATAATATTTGCTTTTTGAAAAAAATTAAATAATTGGATTTCTTTTAGTTATGAACTCTACATTTTTTTCTCTAACTGAAATCAAGAGTCATTGTTGGTAGAGTTGGTTAGTGCTTCCTCTTTAAATCATCCCTCCTTGTTCGATCCCTCTGGTGACGGCTTTTTTTTCTTTTCTATTTTTGGTATTTTCTATCAAACTTTTTTTTTCTTTTTATATGTTTTGACGCTATCATTTAGCATACAAAATATAGTTTGATTACTAGTTAAGATTATCCCTAAAGTTTACACATTTAAAAGGCTACTGTTTATATTTGGGCTTTACACGAATATATTTACGTGAAAGTGGGCCTGAAATCGGTTTGCCCCACTTATAAGTTATAAGGTACTTAACTACTAACTAGAGTAATAATATTCAATCTTCGTTCATCTTCCTATTCGCCAGTTCAGTCAAAATTAGGTTTCTTCGCTCGTTCAACCCGAACCAATCGGTTTCGAATCATAAACAAATGTGCAGAACACCTAGGCTTGTGATACAAGTTAAATTTATTTAACTCATGTAATACATTAGTTTCTAACCTAGTTACATTACAAATATATAAAAATATTGTAGATACATCTAATTAGGATAATTATACAATTAATAATAATAAATGAGTTAAGCTTGAGTTTGAAAAATAACTTAAGAACTAAACTCGGCAGTTGGCCTTCTGGTCCAACAGCATGAGGGTGACGGATTGGACTTTGACCTCTTTGAGGTCATGTGTTCGATCCCGACTCTAGGAGGTTTTCCCACAATGGTGGGTTTCCTCCTGGATTGGTGATATACATTGTGCGACTGATGTACAAGTTTCACACTATGTGGAGCGTACAAGTCAAGCTTTCGTTGTTAAAAAAAGATCTAAACTCGAGCTTATTGGCTCGGCTTGTTCACACTGCTACTATTATATGTGGTTGCAAGTCTTTTATGATGGTTGTTTCACATCCAGAACATCACATGATTTTCTTTTCAAATTAGGAGGATCGTATGCATGACTCTAAGCTTTCCTCCAAACAACCTAGGACAAGTATACCTATCAAAACGATTAGTTGGGTAACAAGTCAAGACGGGTACAGTCAGACTGATTACATGTTTGTTTGGATTCATGTTTAGATGGCCAGGCTATCTTATTTTTCTCTTGTTCGGTTGACTATAAAGTAAGACGATAAATAAAAGCATGAAATAACTTGATTCATTTTGAAACACTAGTTCATTCTTTCTATCAAATCCCTATAGTTTCTTGATTTTCTTCTATTTGTTGTTCAATGCAGGTTGTAACTTTTTTGCTGTTAAAAGCTAGACGAGGGAAAATGGCGAAGCATCCGAAAGCAACCAGGAACTGCCTTGTGGTTTTAGATCTTAACGAGCCAAATTAAACTTTTTGGGTATTAATTAAAACCCGAGTTAGAACTTTGTATTATAACAGTGCTTGAACCCTCGCCGGTTGTTACTGTGAAAACCGTTTACTTGTGGTTATGTTGATTTTGAATTTGGTTGTCATCAATGGAAAAATACAAAGCAACCATTAAGAAGGCGTTTGGTTTAATTTGTTGTTTTCAATAGAATTCAATAAAATTAATTCTGAATTCCATTTTTAACAAGTTAAAGTCATAACATGTTTAGTTGGAGAATTGATGAAATTGAAGTAAAATGAAACAATTCCTCTGTGTAAAGGAATTCAAAAAGCCTTGTTTAACACATCCCCTCAACTATCAAATTACATATAATAATAATTTTAATTTTAATTAAAAGAAAAAGTAATGTATTGTATTACATAAAAAAATTCAGTTTTATATAATAATAACTTTAATTTGTATTAATTTATTTATATATACCTAATATGATCTTTTAAACACATCCCCTCAACATTCAAATATATATCCCGCCAATCCTCTTTTCCACCTTCCCTTTACTTTTGTTCCTTTTGATCTCATATTTCTTCAATTTGAAATCATTAGTGACAACCAAGTTCTAAAATTTTCTATCTTCAAATGAAAGCCACCATGAAATTCTTTCAACCTTCATCCTCTGAAACCCAATTATCCAAATTCAAATCTGCCGGAAACTGCCTCCCCGGAGTTCTATGCCGCCTGCCCTGCCTCCATGGCCATGCCACACCCCACCACATGAAGGATCTGACTGAGCCTTTCTGTGCTAAAACTGACCCTGGGATTGTGGCAAAGCTAATGGGATTGGATTCAATCCCACAAAGGATTCCTTTGGTTCATCATCAAGAAGGTCATGGTAATTTGAACACCAAAACTCAACCAACCAGTCAAACTCCAATGGTTTTAGAGATCAAAAAAGGGAAATTCTTCGTTCTTGGTTTCGAGGCAGGATGTAAAGGTAAGGAATTAATGTTTAGAATTGAATTTTGGGAATTCAAATAGATTAAATGTTTGATCATGATTGATATGAAGTATAAACACTTGCAGGTAAAGAAGATTCTAGATCAAATTCAAAGAGGAAATTAGCAGAAGATGATGAATCAAAGAAGAAGAAACTTGTAACAGAGACATCAAAATCAACTGGAGTGTTGAAAGAGACTGCAAATGTCGATTTTGAGTTGGGATTTTTAGATCAATTGGTTCTTGAATTAGTATACGTCTTCTAAGTCGCCTTGTATTCTAAGTTTACTTGACAAGAAGTTTGATTTTCCATTTTGTCCACGTGGTGTTAAGATGTTTGTGGGGTGTTTGGATGTGTGTTTTCAAAGTGAAACCAATAACAATAGAATATTTAAAAATTAAAAATGAATTTAAACTGAACTTCAAGAGATGTTTTCTTGATACAAATAGAATATTGTTTGAACTATGGAGCATAACAAGTAGAGATTTAAAAGTTAAAAATTAACAGAATAAGAATCTTGTTAAAAGGGTTACCGATTTCTTCATCATCAAGCAACAAGCTGCTCCTGCTCCAACCATGGTGAAAAATATTGTTCTTCATCAAATGTAACTTCATGTTCTTGATTATTGGTTACCAACAATGAATCGTGCGATCTATCAACCCCAAACGAAGCAGATTTCTTCAATTTGTTATCTTTCTGAAACCCCCAATTCAACTTCCCATCAGGAGAGCTCCAATCTGAAAGCTTGGAAGGCATGACTGAAGATGAAGCAGACTGACGGTTGACTGTCCCATGGTCAATGAAACTTTGACTTCGCTTAGCAAATGCAGCTGATCTTGAATTCATAATCTTATTGGCTCCGAATGGTGATGATGACATCCTCAGTGATGAAGATGGAAGCCCAGAAGAATAGTTCATGTTTTGGTGTAATGGGCTAATTCTTGATTCTGGTGAAATCCCAGAAGCGAAAAGCTCAAAGCTTTTGCGGTTTGAGATGTCGTTTTCTTCAAAATAATCACTTGCAAAACCCGAATTATTGCGTGTAAATTCATCCATTAACTGTTGTTGATGATAACGGTCCACCATCATCAACTCAGCCTCAAGATCCAAATCTTGACTACTCAATGCAGTCCTAAACCTACTACCGAAAACTTTCTGGGTCGGAGTTGACTGATTTGACCAAAGAAGCCCACCTCGAGGAGACGAAGCTCCGGGTGAAAACGGGCCAATTGATGAAATATCAGATAAAGATCGAGGAGAAAGAACTGCAGAGCCTGTTGAAGGGTGTAAAGGTCTAAGTTCTTCCGGTTTATGAGCAAAAAAACACACTTTTCTATTACACCCGATCTCATCTTTGCACAAACGCGTTCGATACTGTGCAGGATGAAGCCAACACTCAAAAATCCCATGAGCATATTCACAATTATCCCCTTGCCTGCAAGATCCTTTTCTAAACTCAGGGCACGGTACACAACTGTAATGATACTTTCGGGGATCCCGTCTTCTAGCATTCTCACCAGGATGAACAAACGGGCATTCAGTCCAATCATGAGAGTAAGCTCTCGAGCATGGTTTGATCTTGAACGCATACATCCTAAACTCATCCGTGTTGTAAACCCCGGTTTTCATGTCGGGTAGAGACAGATCAACAGGATACTCTTTCTTGACCAAAATCGGGGAAACCTTTTGTTCTTTGATATGGTTGTCAATCATGTCACTAAACACATATGTTAATTTGTTATCAGAATAACCATTTAACATAATCTCTAACAACTTCCTCCTTGAACTGAAACAAGAACCGAAAACAACAGGAATCAGATCCACAGGTCGATTCCCATGAACATCTAAACAATTCGTATCAGCAGAAGCATCGATTAAAAACTTGATTACTTCAACACATGAACTAGAACTACCAGCAACAGCCATGTGCAGAGCCGTTGCCCTATCCGAACCACACGATTTGTTAACATCAACACGATCCAATCCAAGAATAAACTGCAAAACCTGCTTGCTACCAAACATGGAAGCAATCATAAGAGGCGTTCGCTCCTCGAACTTCATCTTCTTCGAACCTATCGACCTACCGTACCACAAACCAGAATCATCCACATCTAAACCCTCATGTTCAACCAGTAACCTAAATTGTTCCAAATCATCCCCGGCTGATAGTTCTAGCAATACTGAAACATCACAACTGATCTTAATCTTACCAACAGTATCGCTAGAACACATGTTGTTCCTACAAAGTCAAAATTTCAATCATCAAAAGTCAAAACCCTAAGCAGTAAGCAGAATCAAATTATTCGTCTAAACTATTCGAAACAAAAATTAACCTAAATCGATCACAAAACAAACAAATTAAGTCAAAAATCTCGGCGAATTGAGAGATTATCGATATGAAGTTATGAACTAAATTAACACACGAAACGATCAAATTCGCAAACAATTTACAACGAATCGAAGAATTAGCGAATCACATACCTTGATTTGTTGAGTTAGAGGTTGAAGATGAAGATGATTTTGCGGGAACGCTAGTTGTGCAGAAGAATTTGTGGAGTCAAAAAAGACGAACTCGAAGGGAACTTTGTTACAAATTTTCCCTCCCAAATGAAACTGAAATGCAAATGAAATGAAATGAAAATGGAAATTTGAAATTTGGAAAAGATTTTGGTATTAAATTAGAGTTGAAAATTCTAGAATCAATCAATTCGTTAACTGGCCAACATCTTGTCGTGACACGTGTCGAGTTCGACTTTGATAATATCTTATACCGGCTGGTAATATTCTCGGTGGCTTTTATGCTTTTGCACAACAACTTAACAAGTTTGGAAAAGATAAACTTAATTGGAACATGTGATGTTAAATCTTTAAATGTTTTTTTTTTTAATTTAAGATGAAATAATGGATTATTAATGTAATAACATGGGTTTTGTAAATATTTAAGACGTTAAACCAAACTCAATAAAATATAATTTTATAATTTTTAAATCATCATTAATGGCTAGTTGCATCCAACATTTTTTTTTTGAACGGCGAACATTGAATGTTGTGACGTCACACCCTCTCGTCACATGGGAGAGCCTCGTCCAACTCCGGCCAATATGTTGTCTTAACCGGGACCACTTGGGGTCAGAGTTGGAGAGCATCCAAGGAAAAAATCCCACCTAATACGGCCCCTTCCGGGCTTGAGGGAGAGCTGAGGCTCGAACCCTGGATCGACGTGGGTAAAATCCTGATGCATCAGCCTAAGAACTAGGCCTCATTTGCATTAATTGCATCCAACATACAAAATTTTTTATAGAAATTTTGATTTACATGAGTTTCTAATTTAGCTTTTTTTTTATAAAACAAGTTTCTTTAATTCTGTGTGAGTGAAACTTAAACCTATTATCTCCTCAAATTTTGATATTTTAATAGGGTTTCCCTCTAACATTTGACCACCAACTCCGATTTCTAATTTAGTGAATAAATATAAAAATCCGGCTAATTTACTCTTTTCTATAAATATAAATCTAAGTGTTCATAGTCCATGGATGATTGATGGAGACCATTTGGATGCATATGGAATCCTCGTCATACCATTTACCTTTTTCTCATTATGAAAAGACAATTTATTTTAGAGTATTATTATATTTGGCATAATAATTTACCACAACTTATATCTCATTTGAAATTACAACATATTTTAAATATTTACTTAATTTACAATTGAATTTTTATATATTTTCAGTCAACTTGTGATTTACTGTAATTTTATATGAAACTTAATATATTTTTTTTTATGAAAAACAACTTATATATTATACGGGTTGAATAAATCCAACTTGTTATAAATCAACAGTTTTTATAAAGATTTGTATATTAGATATCATTAGTTGTTGGTGAAATAAAAAATAATAAAGATTTAAAACTTAAAAATAACAAATAATAAAAATTATAAATAACAAATAATAAAGATTTAAAATTTAGATTTATATTTTAAATTAAGATATAATTAAAATCTTATATTATTATATTATTTATAATTAAAGTTATATTATTTACTAATTTTTAATAAAATATTATAACAAATTTTAGATATTTATTTATTTAAAATCATTTCATTATTATTTACTAAGTTTTTTAATAAAATATTATAATAAATTTTAGATATTTATTTATTTAAAATAATTTCATTATTATTTAATAGAAAAGAGAGTTATTTAATAGGAGGATAGGCGGAAAAAATACCTAAACTTAATCAGAAGTCGACAAATAACATATAAAGTTATTCATGTACTATAATAAAATTTATTTAAAACAAAAGGTTAAGTCAGATATAATTGTTATATTGTTTTAAAATATTGTATTTTAAATAAAGATTAAGTTAAAAAAATATAAATATGTTAGAAGAAACTTATTGACTGTGATCAGCGAACACTAACTACTGATTACATATAAAAAAAACTTGATAATATAATGTTTTTAAAACTGGACTAGCCATCACTTTGTTACTTGTTGTTGGAACACTTCGTCTCCTCTGGTGGCCGTCCTCTTTTTCATGTCTGGTTCAACCCATTATCTGATTCAAATGTTCAATCGATTTTCATATTAACCCGACGGTTCAACCTTAGCCAGTTTTATCACTCCATACCAAACCGATGAGAGCCCAGTTGAACCGTTCCTACAGTTTTCAAAACCATGTTTGATACTATGATGATGGTGGAGACATGAGGGTATACCTTTTGGACTCATGTGTCCTAATCATGGACCACTTATTTTCTTCCAAACAGGTCCCACTTCTGCTGACGTGGATGTACCATCACTCTTTCTTAATTTCTTTGGTAACGTTGTTTTGCTACTACCTTTTTTTAGTGTAGATGCGCGTGACTTGCGTTGAGTAACAGATGGATCAAAATACAAAGTGATGGTGTGTGGAAGGTTTAGATCAGGCTGTCTTTTAATTCTGTAACAGTCATGTCGTTTTAACAAGATAATGGCTGCAAAAATACTTGAAATAAAACAACGTTGAAAAGGGGTGGGGGGGGGGTTGGGGTCTAGTGGTAAAAGGGAAGTCTCACAGCCAAAAGGTTATAGGTTCAAACCTTGTCAAAGACAATATATATAAAAAAAAAATCTGGCGTTAAAAAAAAAACAACGTTGAAAACCCGACCACGACTACTAAAAAAACAATCATTTTAAAATACCAAATTCCATAAAAGCGGCTCCATTTTTATATTAAAGGAAAGGAAAAAAAAAGTATATGAAACAAATGTTTTATTCACGCTAAAAATCATTCTAATAGTAAATTATTTTTAAATAACTTATTATGATGTATCATCACTTAGTCATATAATAGAGTTAATTTTGGTAAAAACGATGGTTCATCACTTAGAGGTGTTTGGGATTACTTATTTAACTCTAAAAGTGTTTTTTTTTTATCAAAAATGCTTATTAACTTATGACTTTTATAAAATTAGTTTTTAAAAAAGTGTTTGAATTAGTTTTTGTGGTGAGAAAAGTCAATAAGATATTTTTTTAAAAGTCTTTGGCTTAACTTATATTTATTATAGGGTAAATGGTGGATGGATTGGTAATTTTGTGTTCAAAAAGTTATAAAGAGTTTTAGAAAGTCAAGATTTGTGACTTTTGAAAAACAACTTTTTAAAACTTATCAAAAAGCCATAATAAAAAGGATTTTTATACATGCCAAACACTTTTTTAACTTACTAGCTTTTTAAAAAAGCCAATAATTCAATTATTAATTTTCAAACTCAATTCAAACACCCTCTAGTCATAATAGAGTAAATCTTGGTAAAAACCAATTAAGTTTTAGGTAAATTGGATTTTAATAATCCAAAATATGATATATTGACCAATAACAATCTATACCGTCAATTTGATTAATCTATTTTTAACTTTCGCTTTTGTTATCTAATTAAGACAACCTCAATTTCATTATAATTATAGATTTACACTCAATTTACAATTGATTTTCTCTTGATTTGGTTTACAAGGAAGGCACGTTTCCCCCCATAGCTTTTATAATTATCTTTGTAAGCAGGGCCGGTCCAGAGAATCCTCCAAAATGTTTTGGGCTCGGGACATGTAAAAAAATCGGACCCTATAATATAAACTCAATAATCATATATAAAAAACATAATACAAGCTTATATATATAGTTTTTTTTTTTAAATTGGGCTTATATATATAGATTTTTTTTATATCTTGGTTTTGAGCTCAGATTTATAAACAATTGAGCTTATGTATGTAGGGTTAGGATAATTTAAGAACTTTAAATATCTTAAGAACTCCTATCAATGGTTTGTATTTTTTGAATTTTGTATTTTTTATATATTGTCATGTGTGTTTATGTCTATAAAAAATAATCAAACTAATTTTTACATATGTTTTTATATTTTTAAACTTTTACCTATATATGTGTAGGTAGTAAAACCTACACATGACTACACATGTGTAGGTAAAAATTTAAAAATATAAAAACATATGTAAAAATTAGTTTGATTGTTTTTTATGTACATAAACATACACGATGATATATAAAAAATACAAAATTTAAAAAATATAAACCATTTATATGAGTTCTCAAATGATCAATTCTCTATGTATATATAGAGTAAACACACACACACACATATATATATATTTATAATATAAAAAAATAAAAAGAACTTCGGGCTCTAGGGGAGGCCGGGTTCGGGACCGTCGCCCTCCCTCTGGACCAGCCCTGCTTGTAAGTGAAATCAAGTGGAAAACAAATGTAAATCTATTATGATTATGTGAGTGGAATTGTCATGGTTAACAAAAGTGAAAGTTAGAAGTGTCACTGGTCAAATTGTCAGTATGGATCATTTTCAACCAATCGATCATAGTTTAGATTAAAATCCAATTTGCCTAAATTATATAAATATGAAAGATTAACTGCTAACTTATTTCATTAGTGATTTACTTAAATTTTATTTTTTATTTTTTTATATGGCTTATAATCCGTATGACTTGTCATTTCATTTACTTCATAACATTTTTATATTGATTTTTCATCAAGTTTTTACTATTTTTGTTGTTAAATTGATTATTATTTTTATTATTAGTCGTAAAAGTATCACCAATCAAACACACAATGAGACCTTCCCCACTTTTTATACCACCTTCGTCGTTCGTAACCATCAGACTATCTTTGAGCGCCATCAACGTTGAAAACATCATATCCATGATCGTGTCACACGATCGTACTTTAGGATGTTGTGTGCGTGTAGATAACATACATAGGTGCTCCATATATGTCTTTTTTTCTGCTACACACTCTAAAACTAGAAGTATTCACGGTTCAGTTCAGTCGTTTTTTACAAAACTTTTAGTCTGAATAGCTAACTATTATTTCAGGGAACGACAAACCAAATTGGTCAAGTTGGACGCGTTTTAATGGTTTAACGGTTTGAACCGATTTTTTTATTTTCATTTATTTTTAAATATTAAAGGTTAGGTGACTTTGTTCCAAGTTTCAAACCGTACCGACCCGTTAAATTTGATAACCCATGAAGGGATGGGTGTCGTCACTCGAGTAATCAACCAACAAAAAACCCCGAGGAAGTCCGAGTCAAGTGCACACACAGCTTCAATGGATGCACAATACCTGAACCAAGAAGAAGCGTTTACTTTTGAAAAGCTGGAAAGGGGTGGATTAGAGATGGGATGGGAAAAGTGACGGGAAGGAAGAGTGGGACGACACCATATAGAGTCCATTTATTGTAGAAAGTGTTTTTTAGCGTACGAAGGCACCAACTTGCGACACGTGTTTGGTGGACGAGGGGTATATCCGTCCATGTTATAATCATTATGCATGTTTTATAAATAATTACGAATGTTCTATATTAACACCTGTTTAAAATGATGATTACACATTCTTTATAATAACACATGATCATAATCACCTATGTTTTATAATAACGCATGACCATAATCACACATGTTTTATAATAACGCATGTTATACGCATGACCATAATCACATATGTTATATGCACAACTCATCGCATTTAGAAAAACGATTTAAAAAAATAAAAGTATAGCAAAGTTATACTCAAATTAACACGTCTTTTTAAAAAAATGAGGGAATTTGAAAAAAAAACAACAAATGTAAGTTATTCCAATTTTAGCATTTTAGAATCTTTTCACGCTTAAAAACAAACGCCTTTAATATTAACTCTGAATTTCCTAGATCAATTTGTTGGGAATTTTGACCAGTGGTGATCAGTTAGATTAGTTATCAAATGCGGTTGATAAATAATTTTAGATTAATAATAATTATTTAGTAATTATTAATACGCAGCGGAATGAAACCGATTCAACACAATATAAAACCCGACAGGATCTGGGTTACGAAAACATACGAACACGGAATATAAAGTTAATCTACCAATGAGATTAAATATACCTTAGTGGTTAATGATTAACCGATCGAGACACCGAGATACAACGAACCAATGCTAGATCACGAACCGAATGCGAGAGAACGGGACGCCGAGGCTGACCGAGAAATGGGCAGTCAGCGGCGGCTAGGGCTGGCTTGGTGGTTGCCGGAAATCACCAAAAGGATGATTCCGTTTTGGTGTTTGGCAGCTGGCGAAGAACCAAAACAAAAAAAAACAAATGTTTTTTTTTGCCTTTGATTGTTTCGATCAAAAGAAAATATATTGGCCCTTGCGGCTGATCTCTCTTGTATCTTTTTAAAACCAAATTAGATTATAATTATATAATATTTATAAACCCTAATAATTATTTTCGGGCCTAAAGTCCAATACGAGATAAAAAGCCTGTACCTATTTAATTGTTTTAATAAAAAAGATTAAAATAATAAATATTTATTATTTATAAACCAATATAAATAATAAATCCCGTCTAACGAATATATATAAATATATATCGTCTCGCTAACATATCGTAATTACCAGTTAAGCGGGTTAAGTGGATTTAATGTTCGTTGCCCTTGGTGTAACTCTTACGGGTCACAACTCAGTTAATAGCGTTAAATAATCGGGACCGGACATATAATTCCAACAATCTCCCACTTGGACGTCCTTCGATTAAGATCCTTAAAGCAGACAGCCAGCGGTGTTCTAGCTACACATGGTTGCCCCTAACAAGGTATAACACTTTAAAGTCATTAACCAAAACATCTTGCTATTGCAAGACAATAAACTTATGGTAATAGTTGTCATTCATCCTTTTCGTATAAGACATCAATTGAATCAATGAGACATGGATTTAGTTCATTCTCATATGGCGTTCAATTATTATTGTTCTCGATCAAGAATCAAAGTGGTCCAATCAAACACACAGTAAGTTTGGGTAAGGCCTTACACTTCACCAGTTTGAATCACGAGGGCGCCACGATGTCTAACTGTTACATATCATGTAAGAGTACAGAATCCCTTATCGAATACATACAACTCCCACTGAACTTCAGATCTGTTCCTAACCAATGCCTTTATGACTGGCAGTTACGCGACAGCGGTTGACAGTGATTAAAGAACAGTCCTTGGTAAACGAAAGTTCTAGTATGCATCTCAAGTCAGAGGATACTAAATGAGTATACCAATATCAAAACATCTTATGATTAAAATCCATGAAGATGATTTGAAGCGAGTTACATCCAACGTCATCCAAGATGAGGTTTGTGAAATTGGAAGTCAACTACTTGAGTCCAAGTTCAGAATAGTCTTAATTCAGAGTCGTTCCCACGATTCTGATCGACTACGGATAATTAAGAATACAAGATTCATGGATTAAACGTATTAAAATCAAACACAGTTATAAGATTCAAAGTTGCATTTAACCAGTAAATCAAACTGAATCAAAAAAGTATAACTGTTTAATGTTTGTACATCCAAATACTTAATCAAAACATATCGCTAGCAAAAACTAAGACCGATAGCATTTATGTGCTAATCGACTTAGTGAACGGGTCCGCTAGGTTTTGATCTGTGTTTACTTTGCTTATCATGATGTCACCACGTTCCACAATTTCCCGTATATAGTGGAACTTTCTGAGAATGTGCTTGGCTTTGTGATGAGATATGGGCTCTTTGGCTTAAGCAATAGCGCCTGTGTTATCACAAAATAGCTCGATTAGTTTCCAAATAGTTGGAACCACATCGAGGTCGGTTATGAATTTCTTCATCTAAGCAGCTTCCTTTGCAGCATCTGATGCAGCTATAAACTCAGATTCGGTGGTTGAATCCGCCACCACACTCTGCTTGGAGCTCTTCCAGGAGATAGCTCCTCCGTTTAGAGTGAATACGAATCCTGATTGTGAGCGAGAGTCATCTCGGTCAGTTTGGAAGCTGGCGTCAGTGTAACATCTTACAGTGAGCTCTTCTTCCACTCCTCCAAATATTAAGAACATGTCTTTAGTCCTTCTCAACTTTTTTGTATTCTCAACTTTTTTGTTTTCAGAGAGAAATGATAATTTCACAACTTTTATCTAACATTATACGTTTTGACGCCCCACTAGATCACATTTTAAATTTTGTTATATATTTACAAAACTTTCACAGAAGTCCTCAATTTCAATGTTCGTTTTAGGCCACAAAATATGTTGAGCCGGTCCTGCAACGCATTTTATCTAAGACAAAAAGCTCACGTCATATCGTATGCTTATACTAAATCGAGTGGTTATGAATAATATTATAGGTGATGCTCATATTAAATCTAGTAACTATGATTAATACTATAGGTGATGTTCATGTTAAATCTAGTAATTATGATTAACTATTATTATAATCCTAAACATAATATTATTATTACGAAAAGAACTCGATTTTAGAATTCGCTTTAAACCCAAAAAAAATTGAGCCGTCAAACTAATAAGGGGTCAACATCACCGCTCGTTTCAATGCACATACAAAATGATTAGACATCGATGCGTAGCGCACAACATTTTCTTCATGATAGGTTCATCAAGATAGCGTAGAACAAAACTTATTTAATCATGTTTTTTTTTGTTTAGCCACGTTAATGTCACTGTATCAACCGTTTAACGTCCAATTCCCACCACGAATCACGGGCCAAAAGTTCTGGTTCAAAAAGAAAAACCAACATTGCAATTTGAAGCCCAAATTCAAAACTTCTAAACCCAAAAAGGCAAAACGAGAAAAGCCCAATAGTCCATACCCTCTCACTCCTCTGGTCCATTCTTCTTTTCGCCGGATCTTCACACTTTCCCCCGGTGCCTCAGCCCTCGGCGGCGCCACCATTTTTCACTCCAAACCATCGGATTTTTCTACAGCTTCATCTCTGTAATCAGTAAGTTAATCGATTTTTTTTATTTTTAATTGATCTGTACAGTAAATCACAAATCAATACTTATCGTTTCAGATTTGTTTATTAGCTACAGAATGATCTTAAATTTGGTTTATAAACACTTATATCTTATTTGGGAGCGATTTAAATCAAACTACTGTTCAAATTTATCATTGGCATTTTAACAAACAGTTTTAAAAAAAATGACGTGATAGTTGTTATTTATAGGAAAATGAGACTTGCTCGGGGTGTTCTACGGTCTCTTGCAGCTGGAACTTCACCTAGCTACCATGGGTTTTCAATTGCCAGGACTCTGGCTACAAGTGCTGCTTCAGGTATTTGGGTGTATTTATTTTAGTCTTTATTTGTTTTTTTGGATAACCCCTGAACCCGTTACCAAAAAACTCACGGGACCCGATATCTGCTAACCAATGGGATCAGGTAAAACACAACCTACACCTTGTTTTAAAAAAGTGCGCCTAGCCGAAAGACGACCTTAGGTGCAAATGAGGCACACTTTTCAGGCGAAGAATTAGCCTAAGGTGCGGTGTTGAGGCACGCTTTTTGTCTGGGGGTTGGATTTGTGCTTTAGGATGTTGTACAATAGGTTATTTAGGTCGTACATATAAGTTGCTTAGATATTAAACCATATATAGAGCTTATTTGTGTTCAAAATTTAGGTAAATGATGCTAGAAACCTATGAGAAATATATTAAGTTTTATTTTTATATAATAAATTGTGCCTCGCATACGAAAAGCGGTGCACTTTTGCGCTCTGCATCTCAGTTTTAGACCCTATCCCCTCGACGCGTTTCTCGCTTTTTAAAACAAAGGCTTGCACTGGGCAGGTGACCTTCAAGGATTTATTTGCTTTCATGTATTCTTCTCTCAAAGTCAGTGCCTTATATTGTATCTAATAATATGAATCTTTATCCATGCCTGCTTTTTTGTTTTAAATTTCTGCATAGCTACTGACCCCTACGCGAATGCAACCTCATCAGAGACTATGGAGGAGTTTGAAAGAAGCATTTTTGGTGACCCGAGCAACAACGAGAGTGCAAATTCTTTTTTACAAAAATTGGATCACCCGAGAAAGGCTCATGAAAGATATGCAATGAATTATAGGTTGAATGGTTTCAGAAAATCAGGATATATGGACGGTCTCGATGAGAGTTTCACAACTTTGACTGATGGTATAGATCGGAAGTTAAAGCATGCTGCTACTTATTTCAAATATGATGTGAATGAAATTGAGAAAGATGATTACAAGTTCAGACCAGATGTAACATTCTGGCCTGGGAATACCTATGATGCTAAGGTATGAACTATAATCCTTACCATCTTTTAGCTGTTTTTGGCTTTTTATCCTTAATATTAATGTCAATATATTGGAATACATTAATAGAAACATTTTCTTTTGTTGTAACTTGTAAGTGCCTTTCTATGTTTTCAAGGCGCATAGGCGCACTCAAGGTGCATAGGCTTCACCCGGAGCCTACGCACAAGGCACTTAAAAAGCGAGGGCTTTTTAAAGCGAGACGTATAGTATCAAAATACCATTTTTAGGGGTTTTAGACATGCCTTAGGCTTGTTTAGGCTGTTTTAGGTTGATTCCAAGGCTGGTTTAGGGCTAGTGTAGGCTGTTTAGACCCGTTCAGATTTTTGGGTGGAATTTAGTTTGAACTTTTGCCTGAGTGCCTGAGACTGCACCTATTCACTCGAGGCGCATATGCTGCGCTGCGCTTCTGCGCCTAGTGCGCTTTTGACAACATAGGTGCCTTTTAGATACACATGGTAGGTCACAATTGTTATGGTCTCATTTAAACAGCACAAAATGCACGTACCAATCATGTTAAACAGTTAATTTTCCCCCTGTCAAAGCCTCTATACGGTGTCCACTTATGGAGTGTTTGGATTGAGGGTATGGAATGGGAATGGGAATCATATAAGGCGTTTGGTTTGAGGTTATGCGTTTTACAATTAGGAACCGTATTTGCAAATTTAGGGATTCTTCTTACTAGAAATGGGATAGGTTTATAATTGATTTTCATTCCAACCTTCTATCAAACCCAAACCCATACCCATAATGGTTATTACCAACTGCAAACCAAACTTCACCTTCTTGTCAGCAGTGATTGGTTGTATGCTAAATATAATTTTTTTCCATCATTTTCTATTCTTTTTGCCTAAAACATTCTTACATAAAAGAGAGTGTATGCAGGATCTTGATCTTACAAAACCAGGTGTTCGTAGACAATCTAAAAGATCAGAGTTTGAAGTAACAACAAAGGAAGTTCTACAAAAAGCTGATTTCAGGGTGAGCAAGTTTATCACCTACTATAAAAAGAGCAGGTTTAATTTATTATTATAACAATAAATAACACATTAATCATCAAATTTATTTTAAATCATACTGAAAAGCGTTTGCGGGTCAGCACGGTTTCAACCTGTACTAAAAGTGTACCCCTGTCAATCCAAACCCGTCTTGACCCGTTACTCAACCCACACATACAACATGGTTTTTGTGGACCTTATAGTACATATATTTGTGTATGCATGCAGAACGTGAGGTTTCTTGCTAACTTCATAACCGAGGCTGGAGTAATTATCAAGAGGAACAAGGTACAAATAATATCGTTATATCGATCAAACAAATCTTTATGAGTTGCTATTTAATTTTTAGGATAAAATCATGAAACAATAACCATTAACCAAGTTTCACTGTTCTTCCAGTAAAGTTACTCATAGTTTTTTTTAACTATAAAAACTACTCAAGTTTCATTTCCATTGTTAGTAAATGTTTTTTATAAATGCTAATTTTTTTAAAATTAAGTGACTTAAATAGAATATATATGAAACTTGGTTACTATTTAGTGATCATTTTTTTAAGTACATAGATGGAACAATTATGATATTTAGTTTTTATTTAGTGATTTTTTTTTCACAATTACATCCTACTTTAGTAACCGACATTCATATATGTTCCATTTAGGTCGCTTAATTTTATTTTTTTTAATGTTTTAGAAAATTTCACATCAATGGAACAATATTGAAACTTGAGTGGTTTTTAATTTTTATAGTTAGAAAAAGTATAAGTGAAAGTGACTTTAGTGGACACTGAAGAAACTTGGTTATTATTATTATTAGGTGGAGTGTTCCCTAAATTTGTATGCTTTTTCACGCAGACTAAAATCAGCGCGAAAGCGCAAAGGAAGGTTGCTAGAGAGATAAAGACAGCCCGGGCTTTTGGACTAATGCCGTTCACAACAATGGGAACCAAACATTTCGTTTATGGCAGGACAATGCAGGATCTTGACAAAGATTACGAGTACGAGGTTTATGATCACAATTTTGTTGATGATGCTCCTTGAAGCCTTTTAGTAGTGTAAGTTTTTTTGTGATCCAAATGAAATAAACCTACAAAAACATTGAAGATTTTTGTGTTCATGTAGCCATTGTCACAGGTAATCCATCATTCGGCTAGAATTATCTTTTGTTTTCGTTCATGATGTCGTATTTGTGTTTTATGTGAACACGAAGCTGTTGAATATTGATTTTCGTTGTCATTGTGTGAGGTGGTTTACTGTTAAGACAGTTTTATGAAACTTGTTTATCTCAACAAAACATTCAGGTTATAGAACAATATGAAAGGTTAGTGAATATGATATCAACTAGGCTTTATGTAGTTGATCAAAATGCAACTCTACACAGGTGTAAACGAGCCGAGTCCGAGATCAACTAAAGTTATAGAATCTATGGAAATTTCACAAAGCAGCGATTTTTTGGGCTGCAAATCCTCGTATTTCTGGGTTCTAAAAGATGTTTGATACCATAAAAAAACTAATATTATTTTTTACTTATATGAACAATTTCTTTAACCTAATTAAAGTCTATAACTTGTCTAAAATAGAGATGTGAAGAAAAAAAAACGAGCTAAAATTTGAGCTCGAGCAAACTAGTTTAATTTTCAAACTTTTACAAAAAATAATTTTTAGTTTACCAAACGTATAAATTTTTTTTGGCTGCAGATCCTTTCGGCATATGTATAAGATAGGCATAGTTAACAGACAAAAACAAGAATAATGAATGGAGAAGAGACGAGATCTGAACCCTAGAACTCCTTGTTAAATAGGCAAGAAACTAGTGATTGAAGTGAATTTCTTTTCTCCTTCAATTAATATCAATCTACTGTTATTATTATTATTTTTTATTAATTATAAACATTGAGTCAAACGAGTGAGCTTGCCTGCCCGAGCCAACGAGCAGGCTTACTTCTCTATTATTAAGTTCAAATAAATGATTATTTACTTAACAACCAACCATACAAAGATAAAACCAATCTAAATTAATCTCTCTAAAACCTCTACAAATATATCGTATGGTCAACTAGAACATTGTTAACTATTTCTCAATTTTTTATAAAAGAGAATTTATTAACAAAATTTCTTAAAAAAGACTTATAAGTAGTAAATCTTTCACTTAAAGGCATAGAGTTGCTTAAGAAGTGATTATTTAATTTGCTAGAAAGCCATCCACCACATTTGGTTCGTTATAATTTTTTGGAATCTAATTTTTGTTTCATAGCGTGTATTGGAGTGTTTGGCTAGGAAAAAAAGAAGAATTGGATCCCACAATTTAATCAAATGAAGGAATTCAAATGCTTAAACTTTATTGAATTTTAAAATTTTAATAAAATAAATCAACAACTAATAATAAAACTAGAATTATTAGACTAAATCACATTTTGAGTTTGTATGGTGCTTCTAAAATTGGAGGGGGATTTTCACATAAAATTAAGTTACAAGAAAACTAAAGATATATGATAATGGACCCTACAGTTTGGGTCGGTTTTGGCCACGGTGCCTTGACCTGACGAGCAAGGATTGTGTGAGGTTCATCCACGGTACTTTGTCTACATGATAAGCCGTATGGAGTGGGAATTTTCACATAAAATTAAGTTACAAGAAAACTAAAGATATATGATAACGGACCCTACAGTTTGGGTCGGTTTTGGCCACGGTGCCTTGACCAGACAAGCTAGGATTGTGTGAGGTTCATCCACGGTACTTTGTCTACATGATAAGCCGTATGGAGTGCATAGCAAATGACTACTAATCACACCTTTACCTGTCATTATCAAAGATGGTTATACCTTACATGGGGTCCACCCCTCTTGACAGTGAGAGGTAACAGTACCATGTTTATATACCAGTGGCAATAAATAATTCACTCTTTCAATGCACTCTCTCTTACTTGCTTTCTCCGACTATGTCGATACTTATTTAGGGTGGTCACAAGGAGATTTCTCTTCCTGTGGAGAGGCAAACGACCAGTGGTGGATCTAGAACAAAAGTTCAGGAGTAACGAAAATTTTTTTTACGGTACTTTCATGTAAATGAAACAAAATTTTTTTTTACCGTACTTTCATGTAAACAATTTTTTTTATGGTAACATGCGACTGGCGAGGCGGAGGCGACGCCGGGCGGTGGTCTCAGCTCAGGTCGAGCGGTTGTCGAGTGGTCGGTCTCCGACTCTCACAGTCCTCTAATTCCCGCTCTTTCTGTCTTTTTTCTTGGCCGACCGCTTGGGTAAGTTGGGTTTGAGAATTGAGACTTTGATGTATTGGGTTTTAATAAAACATTTGGGCTAGCTAAAGCCCAAATGTTTTATTAAAACCCAATACCTCAAAACCTTTAATAAAATGTGAGGACTTGGGGTAACGTATTGAGTTTTTTTATAAAATTTTGGACTTTTTATGAAGTGTTGAGCTTTTAAAAAAATTTGAGGGGTAACTTAAAAAAATTTGAGGGGTAACGTAATTTATAAACCAGATACATAAAACCGTAAATTTTTTTTTTCACTGCGCGTAAAAAGTTGAGGGGTAGCGCGGGCTACCCCTAGCCCTAGGGTAGGTCCGCCCTTGCAAACGACATTTTGTTTTACGAATAGATCGGGGTTTTCAGGTTAGAGGTGTCCAGAGCTTGTTCTTAGAAAACATCGACTCGGATCTCACCGAAGACAGGGATTTGCTTCTCGATGTCATGGGACCTGAACCCACAACCATGTGAGGATATTATAGCCTTTGGATCCTAAACTCTACAAGAGATGTTAAAAAACTATAATTCCCTTACATGAAAGTATAAGAAGATCCTTAATGAACGTCAATAAATATCGATAGACTTGAATGTCATTATATATTTTTTAAATTATTATTTATAATGAGTTAATGTTAACATTTAACATGTGGTTTTAATATCATTATATCTATTTATTATTTTTATATTATGTATTTTATGCTTTATTGTATTATGTTATGTGATGTGATCTTATGTCATGTGATATTATGTTGCAACATATGATGTTGTTATGTACTGTCATTTGATATTTGTTACGTTATTTAATGTAATGTTATATAATCTAATATTATGTTATATTTGAAATTTATTACAAGTTTACTTTACAAAAAATACTTTCTAAAGAAATAATCCCCCCATATATCTAGGCTCATAACGTAACACCACCTTCATAAGCATCATCACCACAAGTCTCCACAATGACAGGCCACAGGAAAATCCTGATTGTCTCCTATGCAAGCCCTGGCCATATCAATCCATCCCTCACCTTCGCCACCCGCCTCCGTAAAACAGGCGTCGACGCAAGGGCGAAGCTATTAAAGGGCCAGGAAGGGCCCCGGCCCCTGCCGTTTTTTCCGTTAGTAGTGTTATTTTTTCTGTTTTCGTCCGAAATTTTTTAAATGTAAAGAGCCGGCCCCTGCTTATTTTTTTCCCTAAAGAATTTTTGGCCCCCGCTTATTTTTTTTCTTAAAGAATTCTTGCTCTGTTAAGATTGATTCGATAAATTATGGGAGGAAATGAAAAAATTCGATAAAAAAATAGATTGTTCATTTTAAAAATAAAAGTGTAAGTTTAGGGGGGGAAATGAAAAATTCAAAATTATTTTTAACCTAACTTAATTATCCCTAAAAAAAACAATCGACCATATCAGTTCTGCCTTCCACTTCCCTGCCCAAATCGCTGCTTCGCCCCTGATCGCCTCCATTCGCCGCCGCTCGCCGCCAGTAGTCAGTCGCCGTCGCTTCTCCACCACCGGTCGCCACTGCTTGCTGCTCCGATCACACAAGTGTTGAATACTAGCCTAGCCCTAATTTTTTGATTTCTTGTATTCTTGAATCAATCCCTAATTTATTGATTTCTTGCATTCTTTAGTTGTATTCTTGTTAAGTATTAGGATTATGATTAGGAATGATTATTGATTTCTTGAATTCTTAAGGATTGTTGATTATTGAATTGATGAATCGATTATGATTATTGTTTTTTTTTGTTAGGCATATTATGGGAAAGTTGAAAACTTTAACTATTAGTTCTTTTTTCAAAAGAATTGATGATGAACAAGAGAAAAGAAATTATGATGAGCAAGTAAACAAACGTCACAAAGCTTCAACAAGTGAGCCGCAAGAGCATGAATTAAAAAATATTAAAGGTCGCCGGGCTGAGTTGTAATTTTCTTCCAGGTACTTACCATTTTTCTCTCGCATTATAATAGATTATTTTATATTTAAAGTTATTTATTATTGATTTGTTTGGCCAGACCCGAACATATAACCCGAAACATAGGAAAAAAAATTTGGTCTCGTGACTTTCGGCCCCCGCTTCTTAGTTTTTCAAGCTCCGCCAATGCGTCGACGTCACCATCTCCACCAGCCTTTCCGTCCTACGACACAACATCAATAATGAAACCATCACACACGGCCTAACATTCGCTCCATTCTCAGACGCCCACGACAACAGCAAACAACTAACCACCACCCTGCAGCAATTCATGTCAGATTTCGCTACAAACGGTGCTTGCGCCGTCGCAGAAATCATCAGCTCTGCCGCGGCGTCAGATCATCCGTTTGACCACTTGGTATACACCACTGGCATACCTTGGGCAGCAACAGTGGCCAATGCCTACAATGTCAAATGCAGCCTCCTCTGGTGTCAACCAGCTACAGTCTTGAATATTTATTATTACTATTTCAATGGCTATGCAAATTTAATATCCAATAACATGAATGCTTCAACTTTTTCAGTCAGTCTGCCCGGACTGCCGCCACTAACCATCGACGATCTGCCGTCGTTTCTCCTGTCGTCTAGACCGAAGGAGCACGATTTTCTACTACAAGATTTGAAAGATCAAATCGATGCACTCAAAACCGCTCCAAGGATACTTGTTAGTAGTTTTAACGAGTTGGAACTCGAATCCATCAAAGCGATGGATCAACTGGAGTTCTTTCCGATTGGACCGTTGGTAACGGTCCAATCAGAACGAAAAGGAAAAGACGAATGTATCGAATGGTTAAACACAAAACCGAAAGCATCAGTTGTGTATGTTTCATTTGGATCAGTAGCGACTTTATCGATGGATCAAGTGGAGGAGATCGCAATCGGGTTGATAGAGACCGGCCGACCATTTCTATGGGTGATACGAGACAGTGAGCAAGTAGGAAGATTAAGCAAAACAGAACTGCAAAAACAAGGGATGATTGTGAACTGGTGTTGTCAAGTGGTGGTGTTGAACCACCGATCAATCGGGTGTTTCGTGACACATTGTGGGTGGAATTCCACAGTGGAGGCGTTGGCGGCTGGGGTTCCGTCAGTGGTGTTTCCACAGTGGTCAGATCAGCCAACAAACGCGAAGATGGTGGAATATGTGTGGAAAACAGGGGTGAGGGTGAAGAGAAGAGGGCGGGACGGGGTGGTGGAAGGGAGGGAGATTGACAGGTGTGTGGAAATGGTGATGGCCGGAGATGACAGTGGTGAGATGAGGAGAAATGCACATAAATGGCGGGTATTGGCAACCGAAGCTCTCAACAATGGTGGATCATCCACCATCAACCTCCAAGCTTTCTTGGATGATGCTTGAAATCAGAATCTCACTTGAAAGGAACTCGTCCTTAAGTTCTTGGAGTAGAAAGTTTTAGTTGATGGGCTGTTTTATTTCTCTACTTCTATAAATTTCTCCACCGACAATGTGAGCTCTTGGTTTCATATTTGCATATGTTATAAATTTTGTTGATGGTTCAATATCCTCCACCTTACGAACGCATTTGATGTTATTAACTTCATCGTCTCCATTTTTCTTCCCCATTTGTTTTCTTAATTTCTTGACTATCCACCATGCTAACATCTCACCTCCAACATTATGGTTGGAACGTCTTTTGTCACCTCCAACATTATGGTTGAAGTTTCTTTACGTTTGTTGTAAACCTCTATATTTTGATGTGGCACATCATCATCGTTGTGAGATTCGTTGTTTTCAACATAGGAGTTATCATCAAAATGAACATAACTCTCGTCAAGTAAGAACTCGAAATAAGGGAGGGAGGGACCTCTTCATGTTGATAAGATGTCAATAGCTACAACTAGTGCTACCACCACCTCCTTTGTTCAAAATGGGATGTCGAATGGCATCATAGTAACCACCCTCATGATTTTTGTGGACGTTTTCACCACCTACGATCACAACACGTAGTTCTTAAAAAAAATGTATCAAGTTTGTCAGCCTTAACATTTAGGTCATCCAACACATGCCACAAACCATCAACCTCAGGATCTCAACCAAAAGAATGGGGAGATTGATTTAGTCCAAAGTAGTGTGCCATCAAGATACTAATGAGCTCTGATACCACCTGACATTGGATGAGAGCGATAAAAGAGGCTAGACACGTTCTAGCACACGTTTAGAGAAAACCCACAAGGGAGAGTTTATTATAAAATCAAAATTTGTCTTAAGCATTACAAATGAATCTCTATATACAAGCTACCCTCGTTACCAAAGCATTAAGTTCGGTCAAAGTAACCTACATATTAACTAGAGTCTTGAATGAAATAAAAGACTATATCTGAAATATTAATCTCGGTCAATATAATCAACACTCTAGACTTGATTAAAATAAAAAATAAAAACCAACAATTTATAATAAAAACTAAATTATTTAAAAAGTTTTATGATTATTATTTTTGTGAGTTATGGATCGATTTTTCACCCTTCTTCCACATTCCCACCGGTCCATATGCAAGTCGACCATTTGAGTAACTGATACCTCATAAAAAATAAAGTGACTTATTTGAATTAATGAAACATTATCATCTGATTTGATTCTTAAAACCACAATAATCATATTGAAAACCTGCGATCCGTATACGTATGACAAGTATATAACCTCAAAAATCACAATAGAGTCTACAAACTTATAACTTACATCAAAAGTTGGTTAGAATCTACAATCTTCTTCTTCTCTTCTATCATCCTGTCAATCTGTCTGTTTGCCTGCCCAGGGAGTCTGCAAGGAGGGGTTTCTGAAGGCAAAGTTGCTGATCTTGCTAGAAATTTTGTTTGATTTTGATCTGCAAAACAATATAAAGAATCCACACACTCTTCTAATGCAGATACGGGTCGAACTGGCTTGAAATCCAGCAGCTTTGCGTATTCGACTATCAAATGATACATGTAATCATATATCCTATCAATGTTTAAACTCTTCATAAAATCCTGCACTGATTTTCCTATTGCCTCTGCCTGTGGAAAACGAAAATGACCATATTGTAACAAAGGTAAAAACAGAAATAGGGGATGCTTAGATTTCGTTTTGAAAGTGATTAATCGATTATGTGATATTGAATAATCAGAGTTAGAAAAATAACTGTAATAATACGGGCTACATATTACCAATTTTTGTAACTTTATTTTACCCTTGTATAGTCAGTTCTGTAACATTATTTCACCCTTATAAAATCAGTTTTGTAAGATCCGGTTATCCAGACATTTACAACTGATTATTGAACCTTCAAGGGGGTGGTGCAATGGTAAGTTCTTGAGGATCTCATCTTGGTTTTCTATCTTTGACCCCTTGAAGGTCACTAGTCTAGCACAAGCAGGTAAAAGATCTCATTGGTTAGCAGGGTATTGGTGGGCTCATGGTTACCAAAACAAATATTGATTATTGTGACTTCCAAGTAAAAAAAACCCAAATTACAAACCCCTGACTAATAAGCATATTAGCTAGAAATATGAAAACTCACTTGGTCTGGATGTGCATTGCCCCACTCAACTGCGGTTTTAATGGATGGACATATGTTTTCGGGAGAGATGGGCAAGTAATTTTTCTTTGGGAAAAGGCCCCGGCTGAAAAAATCATCATATTTTGGGTTTATGATAAGAGGAACACAACCACATGACAAGATATACTTTAAGCTTACAGACCAAGCATACCCCTCGGCGTATATTTTATACCTACAATTGGATAATCAGAATCAGATAATCAGCCAAAATAAAACAAGTTTGGAGAAAATACGGTAATTTTATATAACCATTAGATAACCTATGAGACTGGTTAATCTCATAAGTTGATAATCAGCCTTGTATCTTAACTTACCGATGATTGCATTGGGTTGATAGCTTTGACTGTTTAAACCCATCTAACGCTTCCTGTGTCCAATTCTGCAACACAATTTCAAATGAGGAAATAAAGCTTAATGTAGATATAAATTTAATAACTACAAATTAACTGTCTAAGAAAATCCTACCTGGCGCATGATTAACGCGCCCCATTGCACCGTGTCATTACACTGTAGCAATGCTTCTCTAATTGGAGAAACGACATCTGGGTTCCCTTTCCAATATGCATACGGATATTTTTTCCTCCAGCTTTGCCTTCGTGAACCTTCTTTAATGCTTTCAAACTCTTCTTTCCATGGTGCAATATTAATCTCTGACCTATTAAAATATGTTCGATGTAGTAGTGTGAGAAAAACTCAAACCCAAAATATCATTAATTATTATGATTTGAATAACCATAAATTCGTAATCAAAGTTTTCACAATGACAAGTTTTCTTGCAGCAATTTCGAATCTGTTTCTTTGGTTATTCTGATTTCTGACCTTAGCAATCATGATCACTTACTATCTCTACATGAACACAAGCCCATTCTTGCAAACATAATGAAAAAAAGATGTTACCTTCTACTACAATCATCCATCATCAAAATTCTAAATTGTTTGGCTTAGATGTTACAAATACATATACCAAGAAACATGTAAGGATTAAACCTAGGATTAATCATGTTCAAAATAGTTGTTAGTGGGAAAAAGTCAACCCCAAAATATCATTGATTAATTAATAAAAAAAGTTGCGTGAGTTTTTCTGTGTTTCCTCTTGGGCATGTGCCATCAATCAAAATTCTGAATCGGTTGGCATAGATGCTACAAATACATACGAGTTACCAACAAACATGTAACGATTAAATCTAGGATTAAACATGTTTAATGTAGTAGTTACTAGTGGGAAAAAGCCAACACCGAAATATCATTGATTATAATTACTTAAATAATCATAAAATCATAATCAAGATAATCATGATGAACAGTTTTCTTGTAGCAAATTTCGAATCTGTTTCTTTGATATGGTTATTTTGACCTTAAATAATCGTGATCACTTCAAGTCCAATATTGCAAACATGATGAAAAAAAGATGTTAACTTCTACTACAATCATCAAAATTCTAAATTGTTCAGCATATATGCTACAAGAAACACGTAACGATTAAACCTATGACTACTTGTAAAAAGGAATCAAGATTCTTACCAGCCCCAAAACGACCAGTCAGGAAACGGGATGTCATAGTGATTAGGCGTTGTACAATATCGAAAAATAGGCACAGGTTTAACCGACTCATTCCTTTCAATTATGGGCTTATCCATGCAATCAAACATCATATCAACATCCGGGATTCTACCCGGATACCTCTTAAGAAGCTGCAAAAACCCCCAAATAGTAAACATCGCTCGACTCTGCACACAATCATAATAATACTCCACATACAGTTTCCCACCAAGAATCACAACCCGAAAAGAAGCAAACTTCTTAACTTCCATCAAATGGTCATACGAAATGCGTGATTCAGACCACGGCTCGAGATCATGATGTATCCATCTAAAGAAACCAGGGCACCTATCTGATTTACCAGTGAATGAAAACCTGTCACTTCTAGACCTCATCCCACAAGACAAATAAGAGCATTGTATGATTTTCGAAGCTCGGGCGATCTTGGTTTCGTTATTGAATTTCTTGGCAGGGAATTCATGCCAAGGCGTTGGTTTCAAGTTGTAACCAATGATGGTTTTGGTCTGTGTTGCCAAGTTGTCCACCTATTCGACGAAATGCCGCAATGAACAAAAGTTTAAAACACGTAAATTTCAAAGGGGAAGAGTTCAATGGCAGCATGGGGAGAGACAATTTGTGATTAAATAAATGGAGATACCTCGATGAGGAAGATGGTAGTGAGAAGAAGAACGACCAGAAGGACGCCGAAAAGAGGGACGGATGTAGGGTTTCGATTCGCTTTTCTTTCAACGGAGCCCATGATTTGAGCTTCATCAACATTGCGGTGTGTAGGATCGATGTAAAACTCGACGGTTACGTCTCTCTCTCTCCTCTCGGTCGCAGTGAGTTTGTGAACACCACGAATTGCGATCTCCGACTCCTACTTCTTCGACCGATTCAATTTTATGTTATGTTTTCGTCCCTAAGGTTTTCTTAATTGTCACGATCAACCATGTAAGTTTTATATTTTTGTATAAATAACATATAAAAAACATTCGTTACAATCTTTATAAATACGTACCCAACCCGTTAACCCGGGTCGGTTTAGCTCTTGTTACTGCCGTGTTGAGTAGAGTTATGTGGGATCTAATCACGGCATCCTGCCTTCATGTTTGTGTGGAATGTATGTTAACCAAAAGTCCAAGACTATCAAGATGGTTATACTATCTTGTTGGCTCACTATTCTGTAAAAGTTAAAGGTAAGAAGATCTAGTATAAGTGCATATGACGATAGAGATATCGGATGATGGAATCTCCCACCATACTTGTTTACTTCCTCTGGTTTTTATCTTACACACGTACTTATTTTCACGTCGAAAGGTTGTCACAGGGAGAAATCCTCTTTAAATTAACTGAATTTGCCTCACGTCTAGAATCGAGGTTGAATTAATGGTCAACTAATTTAACAGTATTGTTTTTTTTCTAATATCCTCTTGATTCGATATCAGTTATGAAAACCTAAAAACAAAAACAGTGATTACACGTTTGCTTCCATTATGAAACCAATCACCTCATTAAAGGGCTCCAGGTTTATAAAACAATGATTATGGATCTTGGTTCAAATTTGTTCATGATGTTTTTTATATTGATTTTGGTAAGTTGTTTCTTAAATAGATGGTCAGAAGGAGGATAATGTTTGTTAGGTTTCTTTTAGTAATATTCCCACATTTTATTAAAATGCTTATAATTCTTCACTCTAGTGAAAGGATTGAATAGAAAGATTTTCAATTCTAATTTTATTACTAACCAACAAAACACAGGAAAGAATATTTTTCGATTCCAATTTTAATTCCATCAAATTTTTGAACCAAACGGTGTCTACTACCTAAGTTTATTTAATAACTTTTATACCTATTTAACTCATAATAAAAGATAAAAATTTATTTTTTATGATTAGTAATGTTTTCAATGACAATTTGAAATAGTTACGAATTATAGCTTTAGAAGATTGCTAGGTTTGAATTTTCAAAATCAAAGGTCTCAAAAGTACGTAACAAACAAACAAGCATACATAGTCGTAAAGTAGGGTCTCGGGAGGTCGAGACGAAGACGAACTTACTTCTATCCTGATGAGACCCTGTGCTCAACAAACCGTTTTATTTGATATAAAATACAAATGACATAAAGTACATACTAGCAGGAGAAGAGAAGAAAAGAGGAGAACAAAAAAAAAGGTAGAACCACCTAGATAGAAACTAAAAGAGGTGGGACAAGCCAAGACACCTAGTCAAAGCTAAGACAAATCTATTAAGTCTCCTTAAAAATCCTAACCTTCATCCTACATCTTTAAAAACTCTTATCACTGATCATTGATGGTTATCAAAGTCACAAAGAAGAACACTGAACTCACAGTTGATCAAAAACATATGAATCAAAAGAGGCTAAGAAATCAAACAAAGATTTGAAGGAAGTGGCTCACAGTATATCTTGATGTTGAGATAGGTGGAAAACCTGCTGGTATGTCCTGATCTTTCAAATATCAGCTCATGGGACCTTGACATCTCAAAGCATCATCACATATCAATCATGCATGTATATATATGCACATATAAATTGATAAGATGCACGTGAGATAGTTGTGTTGCAAATTTGAAACATTTATCTGAAGACTATATGCACTTGTTTCTCAGGAAAAAATGTTTTTGGTCTCTTTGGAAAGACAGTTCCCAAAACAGCAGGTATGATGGTTGCTGATTCACTAACCCTCCCCGAGTGCCCGTTCAGCCCAAAAGTTCATCAAACCGGACTAACCACACGGTGAATACCCTAAATTCAACCAAAAAAACTTGAAATCTTCACACCCCAATCCTCTCGCAAAGCCGCCTCCCTCTATGATCATGTCACCGTCACCGTCATCACACTACTTTGTGTAGCTTGACCGAGCTTACTTCATTGGGCATATATTAAGCCATAATAATCCAATAATCAAAAACCAAAATCAATGCACACACAAATAACAAAGCCAATGATACAGAATGAAGAATTACATCGTTCAAGTAAAACATAAATACACAAAATGCTCGGTTCGTTAAATTTAGAAAAAGGTACTAGCTTAATTTACAGCTAATCCTGAGTCTACAAAACTAATCTTTCGTTACATTACAATCTTTACAGTAACAACATACTCGCCTTGACTTAGTTCTAAGGTCATATCTTTTTCTCTCTTTTAACATACAACATTCAAGTCAGGAAAGAGAATTAAAAAGAAAAAGAATTAGTCACTGTCACTAGCAGAGTCCAAGAAGCTGAACTCTCTCTGCCCATTCAGTTTGATTAGCAAAGTTCCTCTGTTTTCTTCTTTCCAGTCGATGTTTTCTGCTTCTAACAGATTAACAACCTACAGCAACCATCCTAATCTATTAAGCTACACATAACACAACACCCAAACATACATACATGGGTAGCAAAATCCGCATGTATGCAGTTTGGGTTAACGGGTGTACTTTTTCTCTGCAGGTTGAAACAGGTTGGGTTCTGACCCGCATCACTTAACCTTAAATTTTTATAACAAACACTGTGATAGTCACATTCGGAAAAATTACAGTTTTTAGAGGTGTTGCGTTGGCGGGTTCTATGTTCTGACCTTAAACACTTTACCTTCGATTTGTTATGCACAATCATTGTGTTAATGAGATTTGCGAAAATTATAACAGGGTGTTAATTGTGTTGGATTGGCGAAACCGAACATGACACACATATTTATTTGTGCCAAATGACATCAACCCTAACTTGGGACATACTTACAATCGTGTCGTGTGAGCAATTGCAGCCCCTAGATTTACAATGAATCACAGTTATCAAAAGTGAACGCCTTGAGCGCCTAGGCGCGATAAATGCGCTTTGATTTTAAGGCAAGCGCCTTGTGAAGCTGAAGAAGATTTTGGTACTTTTCTTTGAACATTTTGTTATTCAAGTTTTGGAATTATATTTGAATCTTAACTATTTTGGAACTTTTGGTACTAGATGATATTAAATGTTGTATAATAGATTTTCTTTATTTTATTTGAAAATTAGTATTATTTTTAAGTATAGATTCCTTTCACTTAAGTGCGTTTTTTTTCTAAGACCTCGCTTTTTTTGCACCTTGCGGCTAGGCCCCAGGTAAGGCCTATGCGCTTTGAGTACGCCTAGCACCTTTGACAACTATGCAATGAATAATGAGGGTGCACGAGATATAATTTTATGTATTTAAGATGTCCTAAAATGAGGTTTCAAGATATAACTTATAGGTATTTATATTGTGACTGCAGTTCAAAGAACCTTTTTTGTAACTGGTGTCCTTTTAATCGTGTTTGTTCCTTGTATTCATTCATAATTAACAAACTTGAGTTTATATATTTAGCTCGAGATTAGAGGAACCGGATGGAAAGGATTGGAGAATGGAGAATGGAGAATGGAGAAGTGAGAATGGGTAGTTAGAACTAACGAATAGTCAGTGAAGTTCAAGAATGAATTATTTTTTAAACCCTTAAAACTTAACAGGTCAACCCATCTATCAAACATGTAGCATTCAGGTTACCTTGATAATTTTTTTGAACAAAACAGTTTAGGTGGTTTCCATTTTTATGCATTAAAAAAATACACTTTAAGCGACTTTCGACCTGGTTGATCCATTTGCCACATTTCCATTTAAGTTATTATTTTTATTTTACTTATTTAACCCGTTAAAGAAAACATAATCCAGATCAACCCATTTATTTATAATTATATAGGTCGAAACTGGAGGGGGGGGGGGTTATTTCTTACCGATTGTTTAAGCTTTGACTTTCCAAGACCGTGACTCCCGCATCCTGTGATAACTCTGAAGAGCCGCACAGCTATACATCAGACATGAAGGGGAGTTGAAATAATAATATTAGACACCCACGATTGAAAAACGGTAAGAGAATAAATGAGATGCTTACAACGAACATATGCACCAAATAAGAGGTGAAGTTTTAAAAGCTTCATTCCTTGTTTCACATGTTGTCCATGTAGATCAATTGTAATCACATTTTCAATGTCTTTGTTCCTACATGTGATATAATTAGCCGATCCACACAATGAGTTAATACAATCGAATTGTAACAAACCTTGAATTGAATATATCTTGGCTTGCCCTTTTATCTGCTTGCCGAGCCTTTTCATTAAAAATCCTTCCCTGCATCAAGATATAGAATTTCAACTATTCTTGACAATCTATAAAGCACTTGAACACTTGGTTTTAAAATGCGTGCATAATGCGTGATGCGCCGAAGCGAACGAATCACCACACTTGATGCGTTGCGATTGCATGATGTGCTTGATGTGGCGATGCGCGCAATGCTGCAATATGCAATGTTTTTTGGATCTTTTCAAGTTTATTCTTCACGGTTCTTCTTCATCAATGATCAGTTACAACTTATAAGTGTGTTTTTATGTTTAAATATGTTTTATAAGTATGTTTTAATGTTTAAGTATTAACAATATATAAATCGTTATGTATAATTAATTTTTTAGTTTTTTTAATAAGAGTGCATCGCATACGTGATGCAAGTCGCGCATCGGATTTTTAGACCAAACACATCAGAACGCATCGCGCATTTTAAAACCAAGAACATGATTACATGAATTTCTTTTGATCCTTTTCACACATACCTGTTCAGAGAGATATGCAGCATATTCTCGTTTTCCGTCTGCATACGCGCTTGCAGCCTGCACATACAAAAAGGCAATAAAAGCTCATTGTAAATAATACAACAATATACTTTATCAAACTAAAAAAATTACCTTGTGATAATAGGACTTCATTGAATCCCAGTGCTGACTTGCAGTATTTCTGTACTCCTCGTAATCGTCTCCTTTAGCTATATGCAATTTTAAATTGGTTAAAAGCGAAACTGATCAAAAAGTCGACATATTACTTACAAGGAAAAACTATGATTTTTTTTTACCAGGAATATGCTGCTTTTTTACTGTATCTTCAGAAGGATAGTCGAGCGTCTGGCCAAGTGATTCCATCTTTTTTACTACATTCCTCCAGTTCATTCTTTCCGGCTCACGTTTTGAACTTTTTGGTGCATTGAAAAGAGATTCCAACAATTCCTGAGTCAGTTCAGATCTATTTTTGGTGACAGATGGAGGATGAGGTCCACAACCAGCAAGAACATCATAATAATTCCTGAAAGAGTATGAAAAGGCAAGGGTCCTATTTTATATGGTGTGAGAAAAATGAAAATGCGATTCACAAAATGGGGAAAAGGGATGAGATTGAGATAAACGAATGCAATATTACATTAAAAAACACACCCAAATAGAAAGATGTTTAAGAGAAACTAATCCGATATCAATACAAAACAAAGTAAAATAATAATTAGAACCTCTTTCTTTACCTGCTGTTAAAGCCCATATTGAGATCAGTCTCAGACGAGGAGGCCAAATCAGATGTCCTATCAGTCAACTGTCACAATGATATCATATCAACGAGAATACATCAGATGACAGAATTTAAGAGGTCTAGAGATGGCAAATAGGAGGTTTCTTGGATTTTGGAAGTGTGTTATGAACAAAGATGTTGATTTGAATAAAGTTGTAATAATATGATAATAAGTTGTTCGGGTATCTTGCAAATTCGATTATTTAAGAAATTAACGCATAGAATGACCAGGAAGAACATTTTTTGTAGAAAGATATACCTTTGACGGGATGGAGGTATAAACTCCTAAAATTAAGTTCAAAAGGGGGATATTATGATTTTGTCCATCCACAAATGTTTACGACTTTGTGTTAATTCAAATCCAAAGAAGATAGAAGAAGATATTTGATGAAACATACATGATACATCATCTCAAAAATATGTATAAATGGTATTCTAATAGCACAACTTAAAGGCATGGTGACAGGTCATTATAAAAGTTAAAGAAAGAAACCAATTTCCAGTCTAAAAACGTATATAATAGAACATATACAGTTATACACTCCTCATATAGGCCAATGCATAAACACTTTCATAATACAAAGTTATTTAATTTCAAGATCCATTTCAAAAAGTACACAGAGAACAAGTTACTTACACTGTTACTTGATTCTGAAGGAAACCTAGTATCTTTACTTTTTACATCTAAGTTTTGATGCCGACCACCATGGGATATCTCAGATGAGGGAGGAGCGGTTAACTCGAGCAGTATGTCCAAGGCCTGAAGGCAAATTGACAAGAACAAAAATATCACTAAACAAACAACAAAAAATGTACGTAAAAAATTAAAAACAATCACTAAAACTTCTATCCAACAAAGACTTTCACATTGTTAGTTATGATTTCAACTTGTACCCTTTGACAGATTAGGCAAATATGACAGATTGACAGCAAAACACACAACACATGATGGATCAAATGTTCAATCAAAAAGCAATTTAAAAAAACAAACAACCCTTTACCTTTTCAACATCATAAGCAGCTTGACCTACCAAAAAAACACATATACCTACTTTAGTAAAGAAATAAACACATATTTAAAAACCAAAAACTCAATTCAAAACCAGATTATGCTACTTACAAAGCACATCTCTAACCAAATCCATTCCCAATTCGCAATCTTCGCTAAGCATCGAACATAAAAACTGTTCAGCTTCTTCATGGCTCACACCACCATCACCGGTTCCCTTCAATTTATGAACCCCTCTTTTTCTGCTAGAAGTAGGCACATAATCCTTCCCCAACACAGTAGACACCATTCCAGTTGCAGCAACCACTTTATTCCCCCTACCCCCTTTACCTACCTTCCCCCCAATCCTCACATTATAACCATCACAATTCGATAAACCTGAGCTTCCGCTCGAACTCGAACCGGTCTCCGTCAAACTCCCAAAAATTTCTGCAGCATCATCTTCACGGTTAGCACTCGAACTCGAAGCCGTCTCCGTCGAATTCCCATTTCCAATCGTTTCTGCAGCAGCATCGTCTTCGTTTATCGAAACCAAAGCAATTCCATCTGCTAATTCGGTCAAAACCCTAGGTTGACCTTCAATCTGACCAGAATTAGGGTTTTGAGATCCGGTTGATTGATTCGGTTTGGAAATTGGAGGCCGATGTCTCTTCTTCTTCTTCGGATGCTTCATACCTCACAAACAATTGTTACATACAACAATAGAGATACAGGAAATGAAAAATTGGTAATTACAATGTATACATAAGATCGGTGATTACATGGTGGAGATGCAAAATTGGAGAAATTAAAAAGAAGAGTGTGAATGGTTTGGTCCGAAATTAGGGTTTTGTGAAGATGAGATCGCGGTGAATATCAGATTGCAGATCCCAAAAAACCCTAACTTGGAGAATAACAGAATTTGATTGAACGTGAAGGGGGTGGAGAAAGTGAGTAAAGGAAGTTGTGGTGGAGAAAGGGTTTCGGTGGCGATCGGACGCCATTGATATCGACAGTTTAAAATACTCGGTTGATTGCATGATGGGTGGTGGGGCGTTGCAATTTAAAATTATTAATAATATTATTTTTAACCTAATCCATTGTCTAAATAATTTGTGGCTTTTTTAAAAAAAAAATTCTAGGTATGATTCTATAGAGTTGAAGGCTGATGATTGATGAATTATTATTTCAGAATTCACACATGATTTCAATTGGGATTGCAGGTTCTTACTGAGTGAAGTGGATGAAGAACAAAAACCCTAAATCCAAAATTCATCATCATTGCAATAGGCCAATAGTCAATTTATGATTTATCAATTTTTTAAGATAAAATATAGTTTAACATGTATTTTTTTGTTTGGGTTGTTATAGATACACCTGAAATTGTTATTGAAACAAAACCAATAGAGGTCGTATTGTTCTATATGATTCGTGTTCCCCTTAGTCAAACGACAAAAGTTGTTGCATCTGACACTAGTCATTCATCTCCTCATACTGCATGTATTATGATCATAAGTGTTTAAGAAATTAAAGATCATTTAAACTGACTTAGAAATATGAAGTTTTTGTGTGTAACAGGTTAATTTAAGTTTGAAAATATGTTGTTTAAATAGAGTGACAAAATCAACTTTCAAAAAGTGACAAACCCTCCACGATCGAGCCATAGTCGAAACATGTTCGTTCTGGCAATATTTGACTTCTTTGAAATTTGACTGATCGTTTAGCATATCAAGCATTTTCCTGTATCATTTGGCTGGAATTAACATCTTAGCGAGCACTAAAGTTGATAAATTTATTTATAAATACTAATCACTTAGACCAGTTAATTTGTACTCGTTTTTTACGTAGACGTGAACTTTTGGCCTCAATTTGATGACACACAAATTGCACTGTGGCTTGGACCGCACTAGTGAACAACTCATTGCCCTCAGAGGAATCTGACTGTTACGACAACGAAGATGAAAATTTCATATTTTTAAATGGATAGTAGAATATTTGTAGTAGAAAATGTGTAAGTTTTTGAGAGTGGAGAGTAGTAGACATGTATAAGTTTTGAGAGTAGAGAGTAGAATATTTGTATGTTTAAATTAAATTTATTTAATTTTTTAAAAGAGTTGTTGAGTAACGGCACATATGTGGCCTCCGAGGTACTCAAACGCCCCTTACCCGTGAATCATGATCACCACCACAATTTGCACTATCACGCCTCCTATCATGCCATGGGGCAGTGTGCCCGGCGTGATAGGGGTGCCACGTTGGAGTTTCACGCCTCACTACGGTGAGCCTTGTCCTTAAATTGGTTTGTCTTGTATACCTAAGAAAATATTATACATAGGCTTTTGTTGTCTTGAGAAATTGAAATCCAACTTGTTTGATTTTATCAAACATGTTACGGGTATATCCATCCATCAACCATGGCATCGACTGTACGTCCTATATCCTTACCATCTTGATTGATTTGCTTATCTTATTTGCTCGTTTAAACATTCTTGATACTAATATGAATATCTTATGTTTACATAGCATGTAAGCATATGTATAATTATACTTTAACACTTGTATCACATATCTGAAGTCCGTCAATAAAATAAGTAGGGCGTTACTGCGTTGTTCTACAATTATCATATATTTATGTTGTAGCAACCCCAATCATTCTAGCTAGAACTAGCCATGAGAATGAGGGAAATAATCCATCTAGAAAGAATTGATAAAAGTTTGAAACTTCGAGAAGATGAAGTGCCATGAACCGGAACCTGACTGAAAATGATATTCAACCATCACAAGTTATTATTCTTGATGAAGTGGAACATAAATTTAAGAGGATGGTCTAGAAAAGAAGATATCAGATTGCTACATGAGATGATTAAAAGAAGGATTATGATTTATGAACCATAACAAAGTCTCTACCAATGCTCTCCTTTATTCATAAATAGTTACAATTCTACTTTGAAGACAAATAGATAAAAAAAAAAAAAAGGGTTTCAAGGTTCTTCATAGACGCTATTTTTAAGAAATAACATCTGGTTACTAGTATACCCCGGGTTGGGATCAAGAACTTCATCTCCTACATTTGGAGAAACTATTCGTGTCGTTACTAATTTGGCAGCACTTAGTGATGCAATAAACTGTTCATGACCACTCGGCTTTGTAAACCTTGATTTCTCATCGTGTTCATCACTCTGCATTTTCCTCAAGCGCACCTCGTCCTTCACTCTCTACAAGAAAGCAAGAGGTTGATGAATGTAGAGTTATATTGGAAGTAAACATAGTTATATAGGTTTGTTTTTCTGTCTATGAAAACTGCAATATATGTATTTTGCTGCTCACCAAATATGTTAGAAAAGAAGAATCCCTTTTTTAACCGTGAGAACCTATTACTAGAAAAGTGGAAAATTCATGGGACCTATCAATACCCTGAGCTGCTAACCAATGGGATGGGGTGAAACGCAGCTTGAGCTGGACAAGTGGCCTTCAAGGGGTTAAATGGCAAAAGAATCTTGTGGACCTAAGTAAATGTTCTTGTTTTAAGGTAATGATATTAAAAATGCAAATGATTTTAGATTAAGAAGTTTTTGCTATAACATACAAAAATGTTTGATGGGTTGAATTAGCCAACATAGAAAACACGGGATCTAAACAACTGAAATTTCTATATACATTCATAGTCCAAAATCTTTCTCTAAATCTAAATAAGTTCATGAAACTTCTTGTTTTTATACAAGATGACAGTATGACACCAAAGATCATGCAGAAACCAACTATGAATTATTCAATGTGAACCTTGGAATTCAAACTGCAATTTCTTTGGGAAGAAAATCAGAAAGATCATGATCATATAATGATGTGATCATAGTTAAATAAGTTTGTGTTCTCTCTATGAAAACTGCGACACTTGACTACACTCGAAACAAACTACATGTATTTTGCTGCTGACCAAATATGTTGGAAAACAAGAATCTAGTGGACCTAGGTAAATGTTCTTGTTTCAAAGTAATGATACTAAAATGCAACTGACTTTATAGCTTTAACCCATTTGAGGACACTTGCGATTCTCATGGTTACCAAAAAAAAAGAGGGGATCTAAACAATTGAGATTCATATATACCATTGATAGTCCAAAATCTTGCTCTAAATCTATACAAGTTCATGCACATTCTTATTTTTATACCAAAACCTTGCTCTAAATCATAACTATGAAGCATTCAATGTAAAGAATCTTGGAATTCAAATTGCAATTTATGTGAATAATAATCATGCTAAGCAAAAACCAACCTGCATTAACCTCGAATCAAGCTCCGGCGGTCCAATTTGCCCGACAGTCAATGATCCAAAGAAGTTTCCAAGCAGAGCAGCATCCTGAACCGCCAGTCCCTGCACTAACCCAGCAACCAACCCTCCCAGAAAACTATCTCCCGCTCCGGTCGGATCAACCTGCAAAGTCGAAAATGGCGAAATCTGCAGCTCCCCACCGTTCCAATACACCGTACACCCATCTTTCCCGCTAGTCACCACCACATAACACGATTTCCGAGCCTCATCTACATCCACATACGGTGCTTCCTCTGCAGAAGCTTTCAAGAATCCAATTCGAGGAAGCAAGTGAAAGAATCCACTTTCTTTTAGGTTTACAAGCTTCACAGTCCCGTCGTTTTCATCAAAATCCCTAATTAGGGCTTGTATGTCGACGAGAACGACGTCGCATACATCCAGCATCTTTTCTAGGGTTTCTGGAGATAACTCACCTCCAATTCCAACCGCCATACCGAAACTGAAATTAGCCTCATCCGGTAAATCCGTTGGCGAAATCGGGTCGCATGATTGGACTCGTTTGAGCACCCGATCCTCCCGCCGGATCTCCGACGGATCGGACACAAAATAGGCGTGGAAGACGGTTGTTTTGCTTGATTCGGATACAATTGGGGGATGATTGAGATCGGTGTTGTAGGAGAAATCAGAACCGACTTTGGATACGTAATCGGCGGGGATGTTGAGGCCGTCGAGGACGGCGGAGATGAAGGAGACGGCGCCGCCTAGGGTTTCAGCGAGTACGGCGTCGTCTTTGATGAGGACGTCGTGACAGTAATTACCAACGATTAAACCGCGAGGGTTTAGATTTGGTCCCATTGCGATAGGTGGTGGTGGAAGATCATGAGTGCATGTTAAGAAGTGGATATGAATCGAATGGTGACGATAGTAAGAAAACGACGCACGGCAGGAGAAAATCGTTTGTTTATGGGAAGAGGGAGAGGTGGAAGGCGGTGATGGTGAGGTGGTGATTTGGTAGCGGAGGTGGTGGCCGATCACTGGTGGTTTTTCGAACTGCATCGGAGTGCGGGCTTGCGAATCATATTCTTTTTTTTTAATTCTTTTTTTAACTTTTTTCAATTTTGGATTGTGTCAAAGTTGAAATTGAACTGAAATGAATTCGAATTAATCTGGTCACACCAAAACCGAATTTCGAATCTAGTTTTCGAATCAAATTTAAATTTATCATTTTTGAACCGATTTGACTTTAATATAATGAAAATATTATACGTATAATATAATAAAAATATTATACGTATAATATAATGAGAATTACACGGATAGTGGTGTGGTGTGGTGTGGTGTGGTCTGTCCATAAAGACGTGTAATGCTTTTTAACATATATTGTTGTATTTTAGAAAAAAAAAAAGTAAACTGGTTTAATAATTTAAATTATGACCCAATGACTAATAATAATCTAAACTAACAGTTTAACTGTTGATAATCTTAACTTATTTTATTATTATTTATCTTCTCACACATTCACAAAAAATATAAAGATTGATGAAAACTGATATCAATTTTTAAATAATCTCTATTTATTAAACTATAAAATATATAGATAGAGATATAGTGTAAAATAGAAGAAATTTCTAATATGATGAAGATAGAGAACATTTTGTAAATGCTCATAAGTCTAAGAATTACTATACTAATTGTGCATTTAACGTCAATAATCATACTAATCACACAGTTCACATTCAATTTTCTTGCACAACAATATATTAAGAAAAAAAAATATGTTTATGCCTCTTATATTAAAAATATACTCAAACAATACCTCTTATATTAAAAACTAGCTTTAACCTCTTGTGTTACACGGGGTGAAACGTTAAAATTATATTGATAAATATCTTAACAATATTTTTATACAATTTTGTTATACGTTAAGATTATATGGATGAGAGTAATCACAACAACAAAAAATACATGAAAACACATTTATAAGTTGCGCACTTTTTACAATACATTAAATTACATGTCAAATGAAACCTTATAATGATTATTTACAAATTTAAAAATACTTCATTGTATGCAATATTTGACGTGGTATTGGTAATTTTTTCATGTTTACTAAAGATTAATATTTTGAGTCCATCTCTACTTTTAATTCTTGATAATGCAAGATACAGTTGATCATTAGTAAACATTGGATCTTTCAATACAAACCAACATTTGAAAGTAATTGTCCTAAATTTTTATTCATGGTCATTGCAAAACATATAACAATTGTATATTTTCTGTTGGAAAATATTTTGTGAAAATAAAATTATATAAACTTGTATTGTTTTTTATTCAAGTTTGTTAGTTGAAACACCATTTTGAATGAGTCAAAATTCATTTAACATGTCTTTTAAGTTTTAGTAAAATACTTAAAGGTTTTGGTTAATGGTGAATGGGATGTTTCAACTCATGAGTTGATGGTGAATGTGATGTTTTAACTCTTTTTTCAAGTATAAATACCAAGGTGAGCCTTGGTTGAAAATGCACCAAACAACACAATCTCTCTAGTGTTCTATTCTTCTTTCTCCCTAAAAAATTCCAACAATTCTTTAATCATCTTCATCATTTTCTTTAAAGTACAATTCGGGTGCTAAAGCCTTCCCCGACAGTACATACTGCTTAGCCTGTTGTACCCTGGGAAACAAAACGGTGAGAGACCCGGAATTTGTTTTAAGGGCCCCGTTTCAAACACTATCATCGATCAAAATCGGAATTTTGTTATTGTATTTTGTCATTTTTCAGTTGTATTCGTATTTGTAATTTACTTGCTTTCCTAGATAGGTTTGATTCTTTGTATTGTAATCGTAATATTAAAAGTGTTTTATTTTTATACGCGAACGGATTCCTACATTTTCTTATTTGAAGTTTTGATAAAATTCTTTTGTTTGGATATATTAACTCAATTATAAGGATAAAATTGTGATGACCAATGTTGTTTCCAAATACAATATTCGTTTTTATAACGCAATTACCTAATGATTTGACCTGAAGTCTTGTGACATTAGCTAATTCACTTTTTCATCAATATTTATTAATAGCATAATTAGAACATACACATTTAAAACTCATTTATGGTTTAACAAACATGATAGTGTAAGTCTATTTAGAAAATCAGGAGATTACAAACTTTCATCAAAATCATCATCAAGATGCTCTGATTGACGGATACTATTTGTACTTGTATGGGAAAAATCTCGCTAAACTTTTAATACTAAATCTCTTATTAAAAAAATAATAAAAAGTTACAAATAAAATTTAAATTTCAACAATATATCGTCTTTTAAATTCAAATTTTAAAAATTTCACTCATTAATATTTCGACACAATTAAATTTAAAATTCCAAAATTAAATATGAAAAAATTAAAACTAATAAATTAGAATTGAAATTTGTAAACATATTTTTTGAAAAAAAAACAATTCTCGTCATTAAAAAAAATAAAGTTTAAAATATAATACACTTTTTAAATTAAGTATTTGCAAGTTTCATAAATTTATTAAAAACTAAGTATTAGAATTTATAAATTAAAATAAAAAATTTATTTATAATTATCAAATTTAATTAAAAAACTATTAATTGAATATTAGTAAACTTTATTTTATCACTTATTTATTGAAAATACAAACGTGGTATTTTAAAATTTTATTTGTAAAATTAAAATAATGTTGTTTTTGATAATAGATTTTAAAAATTCATTTTTAATAATATGTAACATCCCGAAAATCCGAGAACTAATGGATCGGGTTAACATGAGAATAGAACCTCTTTTAAACAACGTTGTCTATACCGGGTTCACAAAGAGTTTGGGTTATCAAGGTTAGGAAACCTGTTTAGCCGCTATTATAAAAGTTCGAGAAATAAACGCGCCAAATATATTTAGAGGGACCCAAAGGGAAATATTTGAAAAGTTTAAAAACCCACTTATAGCAAACCCCAAGCCATAATCGGCCTAGACTTGCTTTGGACGGCAGCAAGAAACAGGAAGAAGGAAGAAGCCGGCAACGAGGCAACCATGGTGGAATCCGGCGGCGGTTGCACACCGGTGAGCCGCGAGACAGCAAGGTACCTTTTCTATGTTTTCGTAATGATCTTTTTGCTCGTATTGTATGAATCTTGTTGTATGGTTTCGGTTAATGGCATGGTGGCTGCCATGGAGGTTGCGGAGGGGATAGGTGACCGATGGTGGTTGTTCCTGTGACGAGGTTTGGCGCGCGATGGTAGCTACCACAGTAGAAGCCTAGGTGACTTCGGCGGTGGTGTGCGAGAGTATGATGGCGAATGACATAGGGGCCGATGAGGGGGTCGACAAGAACAAGGGTGGTGAAGGTGGAGACGGCGGTGAACAGCCGATGGTGGCTGGCGTTGGCAGGGGCGTCGCAGCGGGATTGGACGACGGTAGGAGGGTAGTAATCCACGTTAGTTTAGGGGGTGTTTGGGATTACTTTTTGAGCTACTTATTAACTTATTAACTTTTTTAAAAAGTTAATAAGTTAAAAGTTTGTTTGGGTTAAATGAAAAGAGAAAAAAAAATGGAAGGAGAAAAGGAGATTTGAAGAAGTAAGAAATTCTTACTTTTCAAAACTACTTATTAACTTCTTGTAAAAGTTAATAAGTAGTTTTCAAAAGGAATCCCAAACATGGCCTTAGCTTTTGCAAATTACTTCCCAAGAAAAAAACATGGGTGAGGCGCATGGAAGAAGCTAAGGGCTGTTTTTATCATTCAAATGTTTGGGCTTGACAGCTGCTTAAGATGGGTGAGGCCCATGGAAGAAGCCCAGTGAGATTTCGAATCTTGTTTATTTATTTTGATTGATTATAATATCTTTTATTTTTATTTATTTTCTAGAAAACAACTTGTGTTTAATTGGAGTTCAAGCCCTTGGAACCGATCAACTCATCATAGAAATAAGGAAATAACCCATAAGTTGGCATACGTTGGAGTATTTTAATAGATACCAAAAATATATTGATAAGTTAGATCTTTTAAATTATAATATTAAGAAAATCTGATTCTTTATTTCCTTTTAACGTAAACTTCTCATCAATTTATAAATAATTTTTATCTTATGTATTTTCTAGTTAATAAATATTTAATTTTTTATGAGATTATTAATCTTAAACAAACTTTTAATAACATTATGCGAGAAGAAAACTTTTTCTCATCAACAAGAAAAGGATAATTAATTTTACACTATGCACTTATAAATTTTAAAACTTTAATGTATGATTTCTTTTAAAATGCTTATTAATATATAAAATATTAATGTGTTAAAAAAATAAAATTAAAGGTTAGAATATCATTCTTTATAATTTTCTCAATAACCGGTTGGAATTTTATATTAACTAGAAAAGTGAAATTATTTTTTTGATCACTTCATTTTTTTATTGAAATAGTTTGATTTACTATGTATACACATAATATACTATAGAAATTTAAAGATTTATTTTAGATTATAATTCATTATGAATTATAGTATTTTTATATTTTTGAAGTTCGTTTTCTCTTTATAATACTTCAATATTAAGTAAATTTAAAATCATAAAAAAATAAATTATCCTCAATCGAACAAACGGTTTTACTTGTTTTATATTTTGTGCCACCCATGTGCATGTCATTAGGGGTTAGAAAAAAAAACAAATTAATTGAAATAAAACCGAATTAACCAAAAAAGTCGTATCGAAAAAACTGACCAAACTAAAATCACGGTTTCGTTTCAGTTTTGTATTTTTTGAAAACCGAAAAAAGCGAACAAATATATATGCATACAAACTTTTATAATATATTGCGTGCCTGCATAATAATGTGATGTTATGAGGTTCGTATGGTGGAAATGAAGGACACTAGAAAGATTTTCCACTGGACTCGGTTCACATCTTGTAAGTTGTTTGTTTTTAAAGCACCAATTCCTCATTGATTATTATAGGTATGCAAGGTGATTTAGCACCACCATGAACTACTTTCAACCACTTTAAGTTTCAAAAAAACACCACACAAAACGAGCGACACAACTAAATGAAAGAGTGGGGAAGTAGATGGAATCTTAGTTTAGTCGTGAAGAATAAAAGTGAAGATAATGGTCAAAAATATCAAAAAGGTTGTGATCGACTCGTTTGCTTTGCAATCTCTAACAAGTGATGTCACGTGCCATCATTCCATTAGATGCAGTATGTGGCAACGCCTATTCCTTAGATATCCTTACCAACATTGCTACGTTTTATTAAACATATGTAGGCATTAAGGGTTCAAATCTTATTATGAAATGTAAAGTAGATTAGATTAACATAACAATTAAAAAAAGTTTGAGTGTAAGATAAAAAAAAATCTCTTATGATAAAGACTAGCCATGTGGGCCATTGCACATGGGGAGTATAGTAGCATTGTCATACCTACTTGGACCTATTGGCAATTTGGAGAACAAGTAACAAATAATGCTAAGCATGTCTCTCCCTTGATGCCCACAAGTGGTTTACTTTATTAATCTCACTAATTAAATAAATATATGTTGTATTGATAAAAAACTAAGTCTCTTATATCTTATCTATAAATATAATAATATAATACAATATTACATTTAATTTAATTGTATTTTTTTTATGATTGTGTTGTATCTAAACTCTTAAGACCTCATTACCTTTTAGAATCAAGAATCAAGAATCAAAGAGGGTTTCAAGTTGTTTTTTAAACATAAATTTATATTTAAAAAAAACAAGATCCCTAGCAATCATAAACTCTTTAACATATTTTATTCATGTATGATTTCGAATATTTTTTTTCAAATTCTTCATTAATAGAAGAGCATATGGCACAACTCATATAAAATGTGAAACCAACGTATAATTTTGCTTGCGTTTCACGAACCATATAATTCAATTTTTTTATAGAATAAAAAAATAACATATGTTAACACTAATATAAAATATAGTTAGTATTTTTTTGTGATTTGATGTGGGAAATCAATCTCACTTTACACGATCAATTCCATCAATTTTTAAAATATTTTTCATATTCACACAATCTTAAATAAAGTATTTTAATTACTTCTAACCCTCAAAGGAGCATGGAATATACTCAATATATTTTAAAGTTAAATATATAAGTTTAGTTTAGAAGATACGATAATGTTACGATAGAATATTTTTTATAAAATAAACAAAAGCAAACGTCATCGTATTGTAGTGTAACCGATCAAGAACATACCTTGTTTATCTTACGATAAAACAGATTTCTCTTTGATATCATTAAGAATTAAGATGTCCTCCTTTTAATTTATATTTTATAAAACAAATTATTATTTATTTTTAATAAATTCACTAAATATTATTTCGTTTAATGCGTCACACGTTTCGTTTTTTATAAATAGACGTCAATTTGAACCATTATCTGTGATCATGTAATTTACTCAAATAATAAATGAAAAAATAACCCGACATTAGTTTTAACCGCTTTGTACAATCATAAAATCACCAACCTAAGTATTGTGCTCTCTGTCGTATTGCACGGGTACCCACTACTATATATATATAAGGAATGGACCATTTGAGAACTCGTCAAAACACCAATCAAAATCATTTTTTTTGCTAACTTTATTATTAGAATACAACATAAAAAGTATCATTAACAAGTGTAAAATAAATAAAACTTGAATGACTTTTTATGTACGGTTACAAAACTAAAAACTAAAAGTATACGTAAATTAAATTATTATTAAAAACTTTTCCCGTATATAAAAGTAAAGTTATAAAGAAAAGAAAGAAGATTCTTGATAAAAAGATGGAGCTTTTATTGAAAGGTGAAGGCAAAGCCTCGGTCGTGGTGCGTGGCTTCTTTTAGGGTTTCCCACAAACCTGTCTTTTGACGCCGTACCCTTCGTTCGGCTCCGGCGCTTTGACTACAAACCAAACCACCTTTCTGTTTTTGGACATGATCTTGAAATTAATTAAACAAGGAACGAAAAATCATTACATCGATATTAAAGTTTATGAATTAGATTTTCCAATAAATATTCTTTTGTTCTTTTCCTCTTAAAACAGAATAAGTGTATATATTTTATTGTTTATAAACATGATTATGTTACTAAAAAATAAATAATTAACAACCGTTGCATATCTTACCAGGAATGAAACGAGTCGAGTGGAAGATTAGGAAAGAAACGACCTTCATAAATTTATTAGGAATGAAACCAACGACCGCCAGGGGACTTGGTAAGGATCAGAAAGTCAGTAGATCCAATAATTTTTAGTGGGTAAGAAAATCTAGTACAGTGACCAGAGAATCTAAGAAACAGTTAGTGTGGATGACTCGTTTCAGTGAGAGCAAGTTAGAAGATCATAGATGAGGTTACCTAAAAAGGGTTGTGCCATGACAGTGGAAGAGTTGGAGCTTAGTTTAGCTTCAACAGTCCTTTAGGAATAATGAAGAGAAAGTTGCTACAACTAGGGGAAAGATATTAAGACAAATGAAGACAAAGACAAAGTTAGTTTGGAGTTATCCAAAGCCTTCAAGTGAGAGATTGTTTGGTTGTGAAGTCTTAGGGTCAGCCAGCCCTAAAGGGCTTCTCGCACAAACTAGAGAAGGGCTAAAGTTGGGCTTTTACTTATGGGTTAAGTTAGTAATCCTAATTAACCATAGATAGTCCTTATAAATATATGTCTTATGATTATGTAATTTCTTGTACCAAGCATATGAATAATAACGATCCGTAGTTGAAGCCCGTGGACGTAGGTAATACCAGCCGAACCATGTAAACCTTGTGTCGTTTATTACTTTTAGTTGTGTTTGCATAGTGGCGGATCCAGGAATGTCTACTAGAGGGTGGCAAAAAATGGGTTAGGATAAAATGGCCGAGTCAAATAAAACAACTCTATAAGTGTTATGACCGCATGATTAACAAATTCCATTTAACCAATGTTTTAAAAACCGGTTCAAACCGGCCGGTAATACCGGTCGAACCGGATCTCGGTCACTAGGGTTTGTAACTTGAACCGCCCGTATTACCGGTAATATCGGGTTAGACTGTTGTACCAGTTTTATACCAAAGTAAAACTTAGGTTTAAACCAAAACAATTAAGTTTTAGCGGCACGATAGTGATGAGGATGACGATAATAGTGAATTTCATCTTTTAAACGATCGTGAACTTGATGCATTCAACACTCCAATGACATAAAACAATTGTACATTTTTATTTAAAAAAATGTAGTAAAATTAAGTGCTTTTGATTTATTTTTTATTATGGAATCATTTAATTTTAAATTACTTTTTGAGTTGAAGTTGTATTTTTATAAAATTATAGGGTTAGTTAGTTAACCCGGTTGAACCGCCCGGTATAACCGGTTGAACCATTTTCTAAGCCTAACCCGATACGGTTTAAAAACCGGTATTTAAAACATTGCATTTAACTTTAATAATCATTTTAAATTAGTTAACCAACTAATAAAATTAACATTGAGAAATAAATAAAAAAAGAAAAAATAATTTCTCAACTAAATATTTAATTAACGCTTTATGTAAAAAATTCAAAATAATGAAAATGTCTAGTAGATTTTCTTATTTTCAGTGAATGAAGTTAAAGCAGGTTTTAATATTTAATTTTGTTTTGCAAGTGTGTCATTGCCATTAATTTTGTTTTATAATGTGCCATTTACCCTTAATTTTGTTTACTAGTGTGCCCTTCTACATTCCAAAATTAGCCTAAAAAGGTTTTTACAAATAAATTTTGAAAGTTTTTAATGGAGGGTTAGCTGATTTATGTCCACACCCTCCCAATAAGCTATATCCAGGTTAGCTGATTTATGTCCACACCCTCCCAATAAGCTATATCCACCTCTTAGAGCATGAGATATACCCATGTAATTATGGTGTGGTGTGATAATAAAGTGCAAGCTACGTGACGCCACATCACTATCCTCATTATCACACCACCCATCACTTGGCAAGAGGTATGCCCGTGTGATTGTGGTGATGTGATAATTAAATGCTTATTTTTTAATTTCATTTAAATAAAATAAAACATAATAAATAATATTCATTAATAATAAAAAAATTACATTAATAATTAAAAAAAATTACCCGTGTGATTCTGAACGCCATTACCCGGCTTCCTCGCTTGATGATGAAGACATTTTATAAATTTTTTTTGTAGCATAGAGAAGATGAGATAAATTGTTTATGATTTTGTGAAGTGTAGGAGGTGTTTATATTGATGGAGAGAATTAAATTAAAAAAAAACTTTTTTTTAATTAAATACAAATATATCAGTTCAACGGATATATTTCTTTGAAATTGGAGATTGTTCGCGTGATAAATCTCACGGGGAACTATCACGCCGTGGTTTATATATCGAGGGGGCGGTGTTCCACCAAGATCACGGTGTGATCTTGGTCTCCACGTAGGATCACGCCACTTTAAAAGTGGGTATACCGCCCTTACGTGTTGTGTGCGTGTGATACCCCCTTAACAAGCACGCAATCTTCAAAGACTATCTAAGACTGATGGTTGTGGGGCTTTATTGAGAGTGGATTCATCCTCTAATATCACGTCATGTGGCGCTGACTGGATGCTGACTAAGTAGTGGATAAAGCCCCTGCTGAAGCACTTGAGGGTGTTGTGGTGCAGGTGAGCGGGGGCTTTATCGAATTAATTTTTTGTTTAATTATTTATTCAATTCAAATTTAAAAACTAATAATTAATTAAAAATAATAATAAAAGATAAAATAATTAATTAAAAACATTCAACATCCTAAAAAAAAAAGAAATACATAGAAAATAAAATACTAAATTATTCCATAGGGTTTTAACATTTGATTGTAGACAAGCCGGTTAAACGCCTCATCATCCAAATATTCCAAACCTTGAAAATTCTCCATATTCTCCACATACTCATTCCAATTTCTCGACATTTTTGGTTGATGATTTGTAGTAATGTAGAGAATAGTTTATAAAATTGAGAGAAAATAGGAAGTTTATAAAGATTTTGAGAGATAAATGAGTGAAGAGGAGTTAATTTATATAAATAGATTTTTTTTTTTTTTTAACCCAACGTGTGACAACCGGCAATTTCAGGTCAATAACCACCCCCGTCTCTGTCATAATTTGCATATATATATATTCGTGTTAGACTTATTTATGATAATTAAGGTCATTTCTCAATTAGCAAAGTCCATTCATAACATTTCACGCATCGGTAATTCGATAAATTACCGGGTCACACGTAGTATAACCAGCACACACGAACGTTGGTGATAATTAATATTTATGTTTTAATAAATATTTCGAGGTGTTACAAAACTATTTTAGAACTTAGATATATGTGTGTGTTTATTTATATCAACCGACTACTTTAACGCGCACCTTTACCGTTTCACCGATATACCTTATTTTAACGCGCTATTTCGCTATATTAACTACTAAACATATATTAAATATTGGTAAACTAGTAAGTTATATAATTTATTATTTTATCGAGCTCGGTTTATAAAAAAAAAAACTCTAAATTATACCGCGCCCAATTTATACCCGCTACTATCCGAATACCCGTTTAAACTACTTAACGTCCTTTAGACATAAATCAAATTTTTATTTTTTTTAAAATTATCTTTTCTATTATTTTTCTTTGTTGACCGAAAATCATGGGGATACACACATGAATTGTGTGTTGATATTACCAACATACAAACTTGCCATTTTTGTTATTACTTTTTTTATACACTTTTCCCAAGCACGTAACTCGTTACTCCCATTCACCCTTTTCTCTTACATTTTTCGGTCCAAAAGGGGAGGCACACACAAACCACTATATCTTGACTTGACCACACATAGCATACCATCTTTGTGAATAATCAATCCATACATCAAAATCCATTTCTTGAAGGCATGCAATTTTCGGCATTTAGGCTCTCCTCCATGATGACCGTAAATTTGAATTATATGCCAATTCCCAATGCCACTCACCCTTCCATTACTTCTAAACACTATAAGTTACCTACACTTCTTTAGTTAACCACACAAATCACTTTGCAAGACCATATACTCCCTCTTTTCTTCTCTTGTCACGGTTTCACCATCATCCCACAACCCCCATCTTTTTAATTCTAGTTCAAGCATTGAAGGTAGTACCAAGCTTTCCTTGGAGGGAATCAAGTGGTCTTTGGTGACTCCAAACAACCTACTCCAAAACTTCCTTCTTCCTTGCTTGCTTATAGTGAGAAAACCCTCCTACTTATTTATATTTTTGTTCTTGTTTTATATTTCTTTACCTACATGTTGTTGTGTACCAACTTTCACCTACAAAAATCCATTTTTATTAAATATGGAGTTTTTAGAAACTAATAACTAAATGAGACTTATTTTTGTGTAAAAATATTAATTATAACTTTATGGTCCATGAACTAAAATAAAGTGTATGCTCAAATGATTCATCAAGTGGGTTCATCTTGTCCATAGAAATCTTATAGTGTTTAACATGTGATATTATGAATATTAGTTCCTTACAAGTTTATAGTTTCTTTGTTAAGTTATGTCAAAATTATGAAAGTTAAATTATTACCAGTTGCTTGTTAGTATTTTAGTAGTTATGATTATTGTTATGTTTTCTTTTTGGAAATGTATATATACTAAGATTTATGGTTGTATAAAAAGATGATGGAAAAACTTATTTATGTTAAAGTCTATCTATTTTAAATATATAAGTATTTGAAAAGAAAGACTAGATCTTAAGTTATATATATATATATATATATATATATATATATATGTGTGTGTGTGTGTGTGTGTCTTTATAAATATATACATGTATATATTTTGGTAGTGAAAATGAATACCGACAGTTATATTTACATAAATAATATAAATATTATTTTTACCTAAAAACATGGCGTATTTCGAAAACATTAATTTAAATAAATATCTAATATATTTATTTACCGTTCGCATTGAGTTACGACTCATGTCGAGTCAAACTATATTTTAAAGCGCGAAACCTAAGATGACACCAAATTACTTATAGTCATGGACACACTTGATCGAAATCATAACTTATATTTATTTTATGTGAATATATATTTTTGATAACAAATACATATCACCAACGGGTCGTCGAGTCATACGGAATTTCATAACGAAACTAAGTTGGGTGAAACGGTTACATAACTCACTTACACACGGATACATTACTTAGACCTTAAGGTGTCTTATATATTCTAGGGCACGCGTAGGTCGGTTTACTCTCGGACTTTTGCTACCTACACGTGTACGGTACTCACGCATCAGGTGAGTTTTCACGGCCCCATTTTACTTATTTTCCTTTTGGGGAAGATTACATGCATACTTACTGTTTTCATTGGACACAATTTCACTTACATGATTTCACATATTACATAAGCGGTTTCATATCGTATTAAGTCCTCTCAAACTGGACCGTTAGTTTCGTTTCTAAGCAAGGTAATCATGGATAGATCTATTTGGGTTTGACAACCCCCACCCGCGTTAGTCGCGCTAACTTTGACCGGAGGTAAAAACGGGTGCATCATTGACCTAATCACCCCATGCATACGATAGGCATGGTAGAGGCATTACATTACATTACTGTTACAGTCTAGCTTCGGTTTCGGTGTGCTTATGGTAATATTGTAGTATTGTCTGTACAGCAATCAAATCATTGAAAGTTTTGTAGTCCATTACAACGATTTACTTTTACATTTAAACCTGTGAACTCACCAACATTATTGTTGACTCGTTTAAGCATGTTTTCTCAGGTCGTTAAGCTTGCACGGGATTAGGGTGCACATCATGTATGAAGTCTTTTGATGTTCCCATGACAATGAACATTTGCTTGTCTTTTGCTTGGCATTGTATTTTCAAAACAATTTATTTTCCTTCCGCATTACTTTCCGCATTAACTCTGTAAAACAATGTTATATTTTGGAACGATCTGGAATGCATGATTTTCAAAACCATATAGAGGTCGTTCTATGTAATCAGTGACGATGATCCATGACCGTCGCGCCCCGCGGGAAACCGCCGTGGTTGGGGTGTGACACAACGGCTCTCCCCCAATAGTCCTCCCCAACGGCTCTCGCTAGCCGCCCCACGCCCACCGATCGCGCCCCCCCCCCTCGCCTGACCATCTTGTGGTGTGCGCGGCCAAGGTGGCTCGCGCCCACCCCCTTGCGCCCCCAACAACCTGCCACAACCATTAGCCTAATAATTGATCGCAATTTGGCATTAAATACGCAACTGTTACCCACACATACGTGGCCGAATCTCACTTGATATCGTTTTTTTTATTTTTATTCTTTTTGTTTAATGTATTAGGTGGACTGGTCAAGACAACATATTGGCCGGAGTTGGACAAGTCTCTCCATGTGTCGGGAGGGTGCGAAGTCACACATTCAATGTTCGCCTTTCAAAAAAAAAATGGACTGGTCAAATTGATTTAATGATAGGATAAAATTGTTTTTATTGTCAGCAAAAATGGGTTTCTTTGGAGGTTAATAATATTGTTAACAAGTAACAGCTTTCGTTTTTCAATCGTATATTATTATTTTAATATGATCATCAAAACAATATAAACCTTTGGATTCAAATGGTAAAATTTAAACCTTTGGATTCAAATGACAATTTTTATGAAACATTTCGATTCAAATGACAAAATTTAAACATTTGGATTCAAATGATAAAATTTAAACCTTTGAATTTAAATGATAATTTTTAATAAACAACAGGGATGCAAAAGACACTTAACTAATATTTTACAATATTTTCTGTTTAATCTTTATTAAAAACGAGTATTGGAACAACGCGTTAGGACATGTCGGTTATGAACATCGTATTGCAATTGGAACCTAAAGAAACATAATATTTTACAAGTTATATCCTAAATTGATTATAAATATTTAAATTTATAAGAAAAAATTAAAACAAACTTTTATTTTAAAAAATAAAATGAAAAAAAGAAATAGTTGACGTCAGAGAACCAGGAATAAGAGGGAGAGCTGGGATTCGAACACAGGACCCACGTATGGGAGTGGTGTGCCAACCACCATCCCAGCCTGTAATCTTTTTTCACTATCCAACTCAATATGTATATAAACATAAAAAAAGCTTAAAGTAAAATAAAAATAAAAAATAAATACTGAAAACACCGAATTAGCGACTTGTATAACCTGCATCAGGACTTGTACCATTGACATGGGCCAACCAAATCATACCACGTGGCCGACACCGTTCACACGGACAACAGAAAATTATATACATAGAATAGCTTTTGACACCCGCTTAAAATTTCCTTTCTGTATTTTTTTTGAAAGCTGGCATCAGAATTTTTTTAAAGATAGATGCTATTTAAATCGGGTCCAACTATCCCATTAATCCGGATCGAACCACCAACACATGAAGAAACCCATAACTAGGAAAACCACTGTCTCAATTCAAATAATCAATTTAGGTAAGACTCGAACTCAAGACCTCAATTATGGGAAGTCTCAAGGCTACCATTGCACCAAATGACAAACGGTTCTTTGCTGCATTAAAACAAGAATCACATCAAAAAGTTATTCTTTTCTAAAAAAACAATACAATATCTAATCTTGAGAAGGAATCATGTTGACATTAAATAAACATAGCAAGTATGATTTAATCCTCCTTAATCCATCTCTAGAATTTATAGATACAAGCAATTAGTAAAAAGATACGCTTCTCATGTTTGAGTCAAAGCCCACTTGATATTTCTTAAATTAATTTATTTTATGACAGTTGGTGAGGACAGGCCAGATTACCCAAACAAGCCACAACTATATAAACCCTAATATCTTATCAATAGATACCATACCAGAACAAACTCAAAACTAATAAACCCTGATTGAGAAATCAAAAACCCTCCAAAAATGGCTGTTGAAAAGCCTCAAAAAAGAGTGAAAAAAATTCCAAAAGATGTTGCCATCATCTTCGGAGTAACCGGTCTGGTTGGAAAGCAGCTTCTTGAAAAGCTACTTTCAAGATCCAAATGGAAAGTTTATGGTGTAGCCAGGAGGCCGGAAATGGTGACCACTATGATCAAGAACCCGGTTCACACAAACCCTAATTACCATTTCATTTCATGCAACCTTCTTGACCCGTTTGAAACCCAAATCAAACTCTCTGATTTGCATGATGTGACCCATGTGTTTTGGGTCACATGGGCTAGTGAGTTTCCACTAGATAGCATTGAATGTTATGAGCAAAACAAAGCCATGATGGCCAATGCGTTGGACTCAATCCTCCCCGGAGCCAAGGGCGGTTTGAAGCACTTCTCGCTTCAAACCGGGACCAAACACTATGTGTCTTTACATGGTGTTTCAAGTTCTTTAGATCATCTTGTGAAAAGGGTTTGTTACTATGATGAGAATTGTCCAAGAGTTGAAACACAAGTAGGGTATAACTTCTATTATGGTCTTGAAGATCTACTTCAAGAGAGGCTAGCGGGTGCGGTCCCATGGTCGGTTCATCGACCCGGTTTGATCATAGGGAGTTCAAGAAAAACCGTGTATAATTTCATGGGAAGTTTATGTGTATACGGGACGATTTGTAAGTATTTGAATCTTCCCTTTGTGTTCGGAGGAAGAAAGGAGTGTTGGGAGGAGCAATTCGTGGATGTCTCGGACGCGAGGCTCGTGGCCAAACAACAAATATGGGCAGCCACGAACGATTCGGTTCAATCAAACAACGGGCAAGCGTTCAACTCGATAAATGGAGATGGTTCAACTTGGAAGGATATATGGGGGGCGATTGGGGACAAGTTTGGAGCGGATGTGCCTTCGGATATGTTATCCGAGGATTTCTCATTCGCAAGGTCGATGAGTGATAAGGGGGGTGTTTGGAAAGAGATAGTGAAGAAAGAGGGTTTGGTTGAGACCGAAATGGAGGATTTGGCTAATTGGTATTTCTTGGATGCTTTGTTTCGGTGCCCGGTGAAGATGTTAGGAACAAGAGAGAAAGCAGATAGGCTTGGGTTCACAAAGAGGTATCTTGTACTCGAGTCTATATCACATTGGATTGATATTTTGAGAGAAGAAAAACTAATTCCATCATAATGTAGGGTTTGAATATGAATAAATGATTAGTTGTGGGGGTGTAAATGAAAAGTTTCCCCTGTTTATTTGGAAGAAAATGTGGTGTACCACTCGTTTAACAAGCTGTGATCTTTGAATATATAGGGTTTTGACTTCTATTTTGTTTTTTAATAATCTTGTACCTCTTTCTATGGACATATGACATAGATAAAATATTCAACTCCCATTGCCCCCCAATTTTTCTCATCTTGTCTTGTAACTTCAAACACTCTTACCTAATATCTTCAACAAACTTCATTGAGTCATAACACGACGATAACATAACACAACACATATATTATGTAACATTTAAGACAAATATTACATTGGCCATGGACAGATAAGATATTAGGTTCATAAATAATGACTGACCTCAAATACCACCAACATATTTTGAGTGTATTAGTTATGAATGAGGGGAGAGTTCCGAGTGACTTCCTAGAAGTCTATACTTGAGCAACCAAAAAACAAATAATGGTTGGTCAAGAGATCAGATGTTACATAACACCTAGAAAAACATGTGTTTGCTCATTGAAAAACAATAAGTTGTGTCATAATACTTGTTAATGAGAGCTATAGGATGTAACCAAAAACTGATGCAAAATAAGTTATGATATGAATCTTTAACCATAAAAGCCAAAAAGAATTATAAGCTAAGTTGTGTATCAAATTGCTTAAGGAATTGACACAAGTGCAACGACATAGTGGTTGCAATGAACATAAGATGTGATCTCGTAATTGATTGATTGTGCCTTCGGATTCTTGGTTCCGAGTGATGGAGATTGGGATGGATGTCGCATGTGGCTACTTGGCGTGCTTGCAACCCGTGGAGATTTATTCAGGGACATAAGTGTAATTCACCTTTTCTGGAAGTTAAGAAACTTGAGGGAGAGAGCAAATACAAGAAAGAAGAAGAGGCTGAAGGCAAAAATAACCACAGCTGAAACACCAATCATGTTTGATTCAATACCAAGTGCTTCCTTCAAGTAGCCTTTCACTGTCCCATGAAAACCGGGTCCCACAATCGGTTCTTCCACGTCACCAAGTTGAGAGCCAATTAGACCTTGCAAAGTCCATGCTATCGGGCACACGTAGTAAAACCAGATCCACCATCCCGGTATTTGCTAAAAAAAAAAAGAAAAAGACAAATCAGGGACCGGAGGTAGGTAAAGAGGTTGGCTACTTTTTTGTAACTAAGGGGTAAAATGGTCATTTTAAAATATTTAACGGATATCTGATTTAGAGACCAAAAAGATGACAGGTGAGAAAACAGTTGGAACCAAATACAAAATTTCCCAAAAGTTGTGACCAAATATGAAACTTTGACTTACCACATAGACAGTGTGTAGTTTGCACAAACATTTATAGAAACACTAATAGTAACAATAAGTTAGTTACCGGTTTCGGGACAAGAAAACCAGCAAGAAGATTCCATAACGAGTAAAACGCAGAAGAAACAACCGCAGCCATTTGTTGAGATGGTGTAAGACCAATTGCCACCATTCCATAAAAGGTAAAGTAGGTGAAAGTTAAAAACATGAACACAAGGTAGAGTAAAAATTTCTCTGCACCAAAAAAGAAATAAAAAAAAATCAAAATCTAAATTGTTATTCACAGATTAAACAAGCTTACACGGACGATATTATAATTATGCATTTTGGATTGATACCGATTTTCCTCTCAAAGTTGATCATGAAGTATGTAGTCACGCCATACAATATTGTCTGGGTTGCTATGTATGGGATCTCCACAAGACCCTGTAAAAGAATCAAACTCAACAGTGTATCCTTAAAAAATATAGTTCAAATGCATAAGAAGTTACATAAGAAGACCCTGTATGTATGCGTGTTGGTCATCCTAGTCCCATACCCGACCTCATACCTGTAGCGTACTGGTCACTCATTACCCACCAGCTACCAAGTACTCATTACTTGTCAGGTAGATGGGTATGTCCGTGGGTATTGGGTATACCTGTTTTTGATCTTATGTAGTTAAAAATTAACTACCGGGACCTGACACTCGAACTCAATCTTAAACTCACCTCAAAAACCGAATTGAAATATCAAATACTCTTCTAACAATTCTATAATTTTAATAATTTCAAATTTCTAACAAATTTAGCATACTAGTTATTATATTTTTATGATTATATAATATAATGATATATTCGGTTTCAATGCGAGTAAACGAATTTGGGTAAGCAAGCGGGTATCATCTAATACCATACCCATCTCGAACCTATGAACATTTTTGTAATTAAACCCATAACCGGTCCCATAACCGATTATTCATCCTAAATGTTTCGCGTTCGGGTTTTTTTGTCATCCTTACCTGTGCTATAGCATAAGGGATTGCAGAATACATTCCAGCTGCTCTCTCACGGTAAAAAACCGTTCTTTCAATTGCAATCACGGGTTGCACGGTGGAAGCGTTATTTACACCAAGAAACAAGACAGCTGTATAAAGAGCACCTATAGCCACCATCAAGTTTTGAGTGCTGTCTCTGCAGAATGAACAGATTAATAATAAATTATGATGTTTGAAAACAATAATGAAGAAAAATTAACCAGAGTAAATCAAGAAATACCTTTTTGAACCAATGTCCCAAAATACAGAACCAACAATCAATGCACACATACTTGTAAACAACAACCTCACAGCATTGTATTCTGGGCATCTCCAATACACAAGATTCTGCTTCCACAGGCAAGTTTTAAATTGATACAGACTAGTTTGTGAATATCTTGTGGAGAAATGTAAAGGTTCGGATCCAGGCTCTGGAGTACTCGTTTGCCGAATCAAAGCTTCAATTTCGCTAAAAATATAAAACCGTAAAAAAAATTGTATACAAAATAATATTACATTTTATAAATATTGGGGTGCATTCTATACAAGATCAAATTTAATTGACAACTCAGAGAATCGCATAAGCACTTATACATTGTGCGTATAAGATATAATGGGAGAGAGAAAGATGGGTAGAGGTGGCTATGCGGTTAAATAGCCACATTATGCATCAGGTTAAAATAATACGCACAAGTGCTTATACGGTTCTTGCAATTCTCTCTACTTACAATTGGTTCTCTATTGAAAGGTCATCTGTAAATATCTAGCTTTTGTTTTTAAGATTACCGGTACTGGTTAGAGTTTTTATAAATCACTGCAAAGTCCTGGCCAATTCTTTCTTCAACAGCAGGTGTAGTCATTTCAAGCATCCAATTCGCAGGATTATATTCACTAGGCATTGGTGAAATCCCATTTATACTCTGTATATTTTAAAAATAAAATCTTCATTAGTTTGTAAAACTATAGAAATTGTTTATAAACTGAATTGTTACCTCGAAGTACTTGATCAAAATATCTGATCTCTCACCCACTCTTCCACCATAAATCACACATCCTCCTCTTTTCATTAGAAGTAGCTGTTAATGATGAAAAAAAGTACACATAATTTAAAAAAGTTTCTACATGCTTAATAAATAAACATTCAAGTAACGAAACCTCATCAAATGCTTCAAATATGTCGATACTTGGCTGATGAATGGTGCAAACAACTGTCCTTCCAGTATCAACTGTATTACGAATGGTTCGCATTACAATGGCAGCAGCCCTTGCATCAAGTCCAGATGTAGGTTCATCCATGAATATTATAGAGGGATTAGCAACAAGCTCAACTGCTATTGTTAATCTTTTCCTTTGCTCAGTGGATAACCCGCTACTGCCAGGTAAGCCTACTAACGCATCTTTTAGAATATCAAGCTCAACTAACTTCATCACTCCTTCCACAAACTCCTGTTTTTCTTAAATTAGCTAACATGTAAACGGGTCAAAGATTCAAACGGAACGGGTTGAAACTAACCCGTCTTTGCTTTTCTTTGACATCTGGTGGAAGGCGGAGAAAAGCAGAGAACAAGAGAGATTCCATGACTGTGACTTGAGGAGAGTGAATATCACTTTGCTCAACATAACCACACACCCTAGCGAAAGTGCTTTGTTCCTTTTGGAACCCTGATATAGTGATTTCCCCTTCAGTGTATCCGCCTGTCTTCCTGCCAGCAAGGACATCCATTAAGGTTGTCTTACCAGCCCCACTCGATCCCATTAGTGCAGTAAGGACACCTGGCAAAAACACTCCACTTACGTCTGACAAGAGTTGCAACTTCCTATCTGCTGCACCTTCCAAAACCATGTCCTGAAAAAAGTTCAAATAATTTTAGTTTTACCATAAGTTAAACGTTTGCCACGTAAGTAGTACAAAAACTATGTAAGATCTACCTTTGGCATGTCAACAAAGTAACTAACGTTATGAAATGTCATTGATAACGGTTTGAAAGGTAGTGTCATGCCGTGTCCTCTAGAAGCAGTTTCAGATTTGGCTGGTGCCGCCTGATTTCCACCTGCAGAAATAGGAATTTGATTTTGTAGCATACTCCATCACATAGATGCAAATAAAAAACCACTCAAAATAGAAATGATGGGTTCTTTAACCATCCAAAACATATTTTTTTGTATTTTTTAGAAGGGGGTGCATAAATTTACATTTAAAACATAGACAATAAGTTAAAAAGTAACTAACCTCCAGCTATGGTTGAAGGTAGAACCATTTGTGCACCTTTGAGGGCTGGGGTACAAAACAAAACGGTATGCATATCAGCATATTTATACTTGATTGTTTTAAAACACATCCAAACAAAATAAACAAGCACTTACGCTTAAGATAAGCCAAAGCCAGAGTGACTATGATATTGAATAACAGAGCATAGAGTAACAAGGCACCAACTCCAAGCCAATACCAATAATCCTCAGTGGGCAGATGATGGAACCGAAGGACACTGTACCCGATTGTGGCGTTTGTACCAGTAAGATTCTGACAAGTGGCAGCATTTGGATTTGTAATTATACAATTGTATTTGATAAAGATGACGTGGACAAGTTAAGTGCAAAAACAAACCTGCATCCATCTAGTGGCGGTAAACTCATTAACAGCAACTGCACTTTGTGCATATGATAGAGGTGACACCCAGTAACCCCATATCCACCATGGCTTAATCATATCTGGAACAAAAGAAAAGATTTATTAACCATCGATTCGTGTAGATGAAAAGTCAAGTTGGCAAACTACCTTTGGGCATGATAAATCCACCCAACAAGAATACCACAAGAAGAGCAGCTGATCCGAAAGTATTGGAAATCATCATATTTCTCGCAACTGCAGCAAGTGTACGGAAAAGGCCTAAAGCCATCTGGTGTATTGAAAAAAGAACAAACACATAACGAAAAAACCTGAAAAAATGTGATTCATAGATGAATGTCAATATTCTAACAAAGGATTTTGTTGCAAGAGTTAAAAGCAAAGAAACAGAGCATACCTTCCTATACTAGGGGAAAAGCCGACACTATAATATACTATAATAGACCATACACTAGCTTCAACGAAAGAGTATGGAACACGCAATATCCAACTAGAAACGGACCACGCCCATGCAGGATAAAAATTATTATCTCGTTGCTTGTAGAATACAGGTAAACGGAATATCATAAGTGGGAGCTCTGCAAATCCATTGAACATCATGTGCACAAGTGCAAAGAATAAACAACCAAGATACAGGGTTCCGTCCATCATATCAGTGGGATGTAACCTTGTTCGTATAAAGAGCGTGCATGTAACAAAACCAACAAATGCCACCTGCACATCATGTGATAAATCCATTTTAAATAATGTTATATTTCAGTAAAAAGTGACGATAGGACATACCTGTATCGTCTTGAAAATGTAAAGAAAACTATGCCGTTTTATCAATACATATTCTCTTGAGAAACAAGCTCTAAAGAGCTTCCATTTTGATACGCCATACCGTCTTTTCCTCAAAGCTGACACATGGCTCTTAGATTTATCAAATGGAACAGAAAGGAAAGATTGCAGAGATTTTCCATAGATGGAATTTTTGAAAGCTTCTGAAATCTTGGAAACTGAAATGTATTCATATGGTTTTGAAGCATCAGCCCAGTACTGAGCTTGGTCTTTTCTTGAGGTGACCTATATAGAATAACACACCAGTCAGTGAAATTTCCTAGTAAAAAATAATAACTTAAAAAGAATGAATATATCATAAATTAATACCTCTTGAAGAAAATCTGCAGTGCCTTTACGCAAGGGCTTTTGAAAACCTAAAGACCCAAAGAAGTTAAGGACTTCTTCTCGAGGACCTTCATAGACCATGTGGCCTTCTGATAATAGAATCAGATCATCAAAAAGATCAAATGTTTCAGGTGCAGGCTGAAGCAGAGCCATTAAAACTGTGGCTTCCATTTGATGAACAAAATTCTTTAGGCACTTCACAATTTGGTATGTTGTTGAGCTATCTAGCCCAGTTGATATCTCATCCATAAAAAGAGTTTTCCTTGGACCAACCACCATCTCACCTACAATAACATGTTATTTCGTGAACTATTGTTTCCCAAACAATAATATCGATAATGAGAAAACAAAATTCAAGGCTGAACCAAAGTTTCCTTAAAAACCATATAATAAAGCTTCAAGACAACTTAATTTTCTTAACATGTAACTCTTTCATATTATAAAAACCAAATTTGTTGCTATTTTTCATAAAAGAAGGTACTTTACCAAAAATGTGACATGGTTCAAGGTAGATTGCTATCATGTGCATTCAACTCTTTTATAAAAATTTTCGTCTTCCTTATTTGAGTAGACATGCCAATAAACAAGAATCACCTATTAGTGGGTGTTGTGGTAACCTCAGTTTCATGCTTCTCAATCTAAATTTGACTGCTAGTTTTTTCTAGTTCAAGTTTACAATCTGAGTTTAAAAGAATAATATTGTCTTCTAATATACAATCATATTTTCGCTTTTGTAGTTAAAAGGTAATAAAATTCTCATTTTTCTCCTTCATAATTATAATAATGGACCTCTTCTTTTATGAAAGACTAAACTACATATGCTTTATTTAGATGAAACCCAGCAATTCCACTTGATTCCCACCATACCATTCTCTCTTTAGGCCATGTGTGGTGGAAGTGTGATTGGGCGTGAGGCGCAAGCGTGACTAGAACCACGGGCGTGGGGCGCAGGCATGACTAGAACCACGGGCGTGGGGCGCAGGCATGACTAGAACCACGTGCGTGGGGCGCTTGGTGTGTGTGTGTTATGTATATATACGGATAGTGAACCAACCCATTACACACCTTAGTGATTGTGTTTAGTGATTGACGTGGCGGGGCGTGAATCACTTTTTAGTGATTCCACTACACATAGTCAGTAGCCTTATAAACTACTTCATGTGTTCCACATCACCCATGAAGCTTTTACCTACATAAAATCGAAGGCATGACACATTTGCCTATGTATAAGGAAGCCTGTTCGTGCATACAAACATAGGCAGGATGATAAGACCTCAATAACTAACCCCATATGAAGACACAACAGCAAACAAATATGCAAGACAGGAAAGAGAGAAATGGACCTGTAGTAACTCTCTTTCTCTGACCACCTGAAATACCCCTAAGCATATCATTTCCAACAACTGTCTCTGAACACACGTCAAGACCAAGCACCTTCAGTATGTAATCTGTTGAGATGCTGTGCCTTTTACCAGCAACAGAGGATGCCTAATTATTACATCATTGTATTAAAAATATATTTTCAGATTATACCATATTTAGCATGGAAATAGAGTCAGCAAGCTACAAATCTCAGAATGGTAACCTTCATAAACGCATCAATTTCAGGACTGGGGCGTATTTTATATTCTTTTTCCAAACGTGTAACTTCTCTCATCAAGTTTCCTGAAAATAAGACAGGTGAAAACAAAAAGCATTTAAAACATTCACCACATTTAATATATAAGAGTATTCCTAACTATTATCACATCTGATTTTCCATGTGTCCTAATCTCCTTTTTAGCATGCTCTTAGATATGTTTACTACTTATTAGGAAATGTATCATTTTTCAATTACTAAAACTGAGAATATACAGTTTTCAACAAATAAACAAGACCAACCTGCAAACCCTTCACCTTCACATCTAGCACCAAAATCAAGAGTTTCACGTACTGTTAGCTCCGCAATATGGCTATCAGTTTGACTTATATAAGCTGAAGTCCTTTGAACACAGAACTCATTAAGTTCATGACCGTTATATGTAATTTTACCACTTTTCTGAAGAAAAAAAAACAGCAGAAAGGTTACAAGTTCATGTTCAAAATGTAGGGAGCTTCTGCTACCTCAAAACAACTGCCATGTCAGAAGTCAAGTTATACTATAAAAAAATAATTACTTGATTTGAAGCTAGCATGTGTAGAACCCGTTATTTATTAAAGTTTAAGCATTTGATTTGTGCTGGAAACTTTAACTCTGAATTCACAGGAACATCTAGTTTACAGAAAAAGAAACCTATTTTTAATGAACTACCATTTGGCCATTTGGCAGAAACCCACATTGCTCAAGTTATAATATGTTTCCTGATAGCATTCCACAATGGCCATATGAAAGAAATCCAGATTGCTCATATACACACAAATAAGAGTATATGTTGATTTTAATCTTCGATCATTTTCTTTTGATATGTGATCGTAACATATTCATCAAAAGAATGGTTTTATTATTCATATGTTGAAAAAACTTGATATCTTGTACCGTTTTGCTGGATATTAATGGCTCTGATAAGTCTACCCTGTGCTGGTTTTGCAACCTAAATAAGGAGACTTAAGAAAAACTTGAAGCTTTAAACATTTTCAGAGAAACATGGGTGGCTAAAAACCTCCCACCTCATAATTATGGTCTATGGATCAATAATATGCACTTACAAATTCAGGCTGTTTGTAAATCGTGTGATGTTTTCTTGTTGAAATTATCCAAAACAGATTAATAAGTTATCCACTTATTATATGAGTAGTGACCTGCTCTCTATCTAAAATGAAATGACAATTGTCATATGATCAGCGCCCAGAGCAGTGGGAGTGACGAATCAGCCCACACTTGTAATTTTGCAGGAAGAAAAATTTAGAAAGAAAAGAGACTGCGTGGATACCTTTAAGCTAGTGTCAAGTTTCCCTGCAAGAGCTAAAAGCAATGTTGACTTCCCAGAGCCAGGCGGGCCCAAAAGCAATGTCATCCTGTCCCCATGTCAAACATAAATAAGCTTAAAGATCATTTTCTTTTGTTCAGTCATCAACCAAATTCCTAGCGTGAGGTAATGTAATGGATTCACATCAATTTGAACTCCTTGGATTGAACATTAAACTTATCAATAACACGTAAAATATCTCGAACTTGAAAAGAGGAGTAACAAAAAAGAAACTGAAGATTACCCTACTTTTCCTATTCTCCAAAGACTTGACACAGTTCAAGTATCTTTAATCATTCATGCATAACAAGTTCAAAAGGATAGTTGGAATAGTTGCAAATCCATTACTTATTTACATGCATGTCCAATGTGATGATAAAGTAGATAAACCTCTTTCTCAAAACTTCAAAGGTTCTAAGTTTGATATGATTGTTAGTCAATGCCATTAAATAACTTTCTACTACAGCATTTTATGATATAAAATATGGCTGGTTTGCAAATGCTATATGCCTATATGCATGTATCCAAATGAAGAGGAATGTAATCTATGCAACATAAAATCTGCTACGGATTAATGAAATTCTATTTTCCTCTTTAAAGTTACCATGTAGCAAGAGATAATGCATATATAGCAGCATTCTCAAGCCATTCCTCATAAATCTTAAACTAAACAGAACTGTGAGTGTGAAATATAGACAACAAGGGTACCTTCCCGGTTTTATTGAGCCGCTAATATCCTTCAAGATAGATAGATTATGTCTTCGGGGACGGAAAATCCCCAAACTGGTTAAGAATTGCTGCAATCACACCAAAAAAATTAGATGGGATCATGGTAAGATAGTGGTATGCCTTCATGACCTCTTAGTACCACATAGAAGTAAAGTAACAACCCGATAATGCATGGAAGTAAGAATATTATAACCATAAATACTGATAAGCTAATTATCCATTGTAAAGATCATACACAGTGAGTAGAAATTTAATGGAAACACTAATTATAAGTATATTAAACTTACAAATGAGCATATCTATGAAAAATTATGCTGAAGTCTACTTCACTTTTGACTGAAAGTCAATGTTATGAACTTGTATGATCTGTGCCACTACTTTGCCTTCTCAAAAAAAGTTATAAAGTAAGAGGACAGTACACTGACCTCAATCACGTCACGAGCACAATTAAGTAAAGTCGGCAAAGCTCTAGAGCCAATCAATACATCCGCCTCAATGTTCAGTTTCTCAAACCTAACCTCCACCTTTGGAACCTCCAATCCAACTCTAATTACACCATTGATACACAAAATTATCAAAAAACAACAAAATATCAAAACAAACAAACGCCTGAATAAAAAATCCAATAGATAAACGTGAATCTGAAGTGAATGAAACTAAAAACCTAGCGTCAATTAATGTTAATACCTATCGAATCGCTCTTTGATGGCCGCAAGGAGTTTGTAATTATCCTGTTCAGACGTATCGAGAGCTTTTTTAACAATGAGTGAGCGATTACGACGGTCAAGCTTCGTAACGTCTATAGTCTCCGTTCTCTCAGAGAGATTCGATCCGGAGGTTTGATGCCTCATTAACGCCGTTTTCTTCTCCTTACCTGATGGCAACCTCTCTATCGCCGCCCACAGAAGCTCCGTCTCGTCTCGTTGAACCTCCTCTGTGTTCGACCTCCGTGAAAACGTGCCATGGCCGCTCTCTATGTCCACGTCGAAGTACTCGCTTCCATCTGAAGCTGCCATTGCGCTTACGTGATCTGATCACTCAGAAACCGATCGAATTGTATTGACACGCAGAGAATCCGGTCGTTTCGTTCAGGGTTGTGACGAAGGGGAACGAGCTTGTTAGGCTATACGAACAGACGCTGTGACAGTTGGCCCGCGAATTTTGAAGTGATGAAATGACGAAAATCTCCCCCTATCATCCCTCTGCCGTCTTGCTTACTTTTTTTTACCCCTTTTACGGAATTCCGGTAACAAACTAAATATTTTAGTCACACCAAAACTTAATTCTTAAATAGAAAAATTAAACGTAAATTGAAATTAATACAATGACTAGGCATTGGTCGATGATAATTTATACTAGTAATTTAACCGGTAACAATTATAATTTTTACTTTTATAGATAGTGGCAGTCTAGTAGCATAATCAATAAAGATTTACACTTGTTTTTGTTAAAAATAATGTAACGAAGAAACATACAGGTGAAATCATGTGTAATTATGATAGTTATGCTACAAAGACTGTCATTGTCAACAAATATAAAAGTTAGAATTGTCACCTGTTAAATTGTCAGTATGGATTATTATCAGTCAATAAATCATAGTTTTGATTATTTTTTTTAATAGCAAAGACCCAGCCACACGGGATCATGTTGGCAAACAGATGATCCTTCCGCTTGAAGAACAGAACGTGATGACCTGGCCCACCAATCCAGGAGGAAACCCACATGGGAAAACTCTGGCTTGCCCAAGAGCAAGACTCGAACCGACGACCTCCCATTTGGAAAGTCACCAGGGTACCGACATGGCAATGCCCCTTTGATAATAGTTTAGATTATTAAAATCCAAATTACAAATAAAAATAATCAAAACCATGCTTATTTAATAAATATTTTTTATTCACGCTTTTTTTTCCTTCTAAAAACTCAATATTATTTAAATATTTTATGAGTGACATTGTTGATTGAGGTGTGACTAATTTCTGGTAACGTACCGTAACGGTGATTAAGGTTTCCTTTGTTAGACAATTCTAGCCTTCAGATTCGGATGGATTGTTAATGGGTAAAAAAAACGTGTACAATTCAAATGGAGAGGTTTTTTAGGGTTATGAAAAAGGTTTAGTATAAAATTGCTTCTATTTTTAGTATGACGTATAAATATTTTTTATTTAAAATTATTTATCTATCAATCGTATTTTCATAGATTATCTACAAGTGGTAGTGGTGGTAGGAGGTGACGATAGAAGTTGGAGGTCGGCTTTCATTCCGATGACCTAATTCTGCAGTTGTTTATGGTTTAAGGGGGGCAGAAACTCTCTATCAGTTTAATCTCAAATTAAGTATAATAAACTAATAAGGCTAGCTGGCGGCATTGCGTTGCCTTTTAAAAAGATTGATAATATCAATAAAATGTCATATTTTTAGGATTCTATATAAAAATGAGAATTGTATTTTCGTCAAAGTTAAAAACTTAATTTCCAAATAACAAATACTATATTTGTTTTTTTGCTATTTAAAGTATCTTTTGGTATTATACATCTTAAAAAGAAGTGTTTGCCACCGACCACTTTTTCTCTTTAATTTTAGTCTATTGTCAAAACTTACCTTAAACTTTTAATTTGACTCATTAATATTGAGCGTGAAACCATTACATAGCTTAGTGATTATGTCAACTGGTTATCCATGTGCTGACGGGTTTATAACGTGATTAATTTTTTAGTGAAACTACTATAAATAACCTAAGAAGTGTTAATGGAACATAAGTATTTCCAAAAATAAATTGATTTTCAATAAACATAAGAAAGAATTTGATAAATAAAAGAAGAATAGAAAAGTATTAACATCAAGATACAAAAAGTAACGTAAAACTATGATAAACGTTTTGGTGGTTAAAATACTTGCAAATCATTCCACGGGACACTTGTGAATTGTGATGTTTCACCTCAACTAATATCAGAAAGTACAATCATCCACGAGTAACAAACATGTGATAATTCAATATTTTTATAACTTGAGTTTTATCAAACCGCTCATCTTACCGTTTACCGGATGAATTGTTTGATATGGTTTAAAACCGAACGACGTTATAAATAACTTAAAAAATAAAATTATGTACAACTAGTTTAAAATAAAGTATGAAATTACTTTATGTTTTAATCGATTTGTCATCAGTTCATATGTGAAGACTTAAATAAATAAACCATGTAAACTAAAGTAGTAAATAAATCGGTAAGTGATATTTTAAAAGGAAAAAAAATGAAATCCGGTTCCACTATCTGATCCAGTTCACCGTTTCAACAGCTCCGACCGGTAACTAGCTAGTTCAGTCTAACCGGACCGATTATGTACCTGGTTCCGGATCCGTGATATCATTAATGGCCATACACAACTGATCCGACCGGTAACTAGTCAGTTCAAAGAGGTTTAATCAAACGTTGTGGAGTGGTGCAAGTGGTAAGCCTTATGCCTCACAAGCATGAGGTCTTGGATTCTAGTCTCTCCACAAGGCCACCTACCCGGCTTAGGACGCGATTTACCTTGTTCTGACCGTCGGGGCCCAGGGGTTTACTGTGTAAGCGGGTTCCCCCGATTATAAAAAGAAAGGGTTTAATCCGATCGGTTATCTACCTGGTTTTGATTCAACCACTCCGTCTGGCCAGTTCGGTCATGGCATCATTAACGGCCATACGCTTAAATGCTTAATCAACCTTTGCATCGATGGCCAATCGTTGGCTGCAAAAGACTTCAGCTGTGTAAAATAAGATTTGCTCCTAACGCTTAGTCATGTGAAAGAGTTTAATACTTATCCCGTGATCTTTTAAAGAAACTATAATGGAAATCATTTATGTACTATGACTCACACTTAACATTTTGAATGAATTCACTAGTCAAGTTGCAATTTCTTAACTTTGAATAACAATCAAGTAATTTATATATGGGGAAAGTGAATACGGAGCTGTTAAGCATCTAACTTAGATGCGAAACCCACTAAAACGACGTAGTTTTGATTAAAACAAATTAAAAGTAACTTTAATTCTTTTGAAACCCTATTGACTCTCCATCAATTATCCCTATTCACGTAACTAAATGGCTTCTTAACAACTTTCATATCTTAATGCTCAAACAATAAAAATACAGAAAATAAAAAATCATCGTTCTAGCTTATCCAAATGGCTTCCTCACATCTTCAATTCTGCATATTTTTCATGGAGATTAACATAAAACGATAACATAAATTTAGACTCTTTTTGATTAAAACAAATTAAAAAATGATGTAAAACAGATCTGACCTTAATCCTTCTTCATTCTCCCCCAATTCGAATTGGTTTCTCAATTTTATTCATATTCTGCCCAGCATATCAGTCGATCATGGAGCATTAGCTTGAATCTGTTAAACTCTTTATCTTATTAAATTTTATGCACTCTGACAAAATGCTTTAAGAAAACATTAATCAAGATATACAAATTAAACATTGCACATACATGTCAGAAAGTCTACCTTGAAATTACGAAACAAACCAAATGGATAAAATAATTAGATTTGCATATTCATTCTTATTAAGATAAAAACATAAAAATCATCTCTACCGTAATTAGAACTAGACCGCTTCTCGCCTTCACGCTACCGATTCCTTGTTATCTGGAAGCGAGAATTAAATTAATTTTGATTTATTTTAATCAAAACTACGTCGTTTTGGTGGGTTTCGCATCTAAGTTAGATACTTAACAGCCTTATATTCACTTTCCACTTTATATATTATATAACCGTAAAAACTGTTACTCAGTGTCACTATACTGGCATACTAGCAGCTAAAGTATATTCTACAAACATGATTTCGTTTCGTGTGTGTATATATATATTTAATAAAACAAATTTTAATTAATAGTTGATTGTTGCTTTGGTGGTGCGCAAGCGACGTGTTTACCAGGTTGGTGGTTCAGTGGTAGAGCACTCAGATTTAAGAAATTTATGGGTTTAAGTCTCTCTCCTCACATGAATAAAGAAATTGATCTTAATTTTTTTTTAATAATAAAATTGTATTTTATATAAAAAAATTAATTAATTATTAACAAGTAATTTATATATTATATAACCTTAAAAACTGCTAGTCCGTGTCACCATACTGGCATACTACCAGCTAAAGTATATTGTACAAGCCTGATTTCGTTTCGTGTGTGTATATATATTTAATAAAACAAATTTTAATTGATAGTTGATTGTTGCTTTGGTGGTGCGCAAGCGACGGGTTTACCTGGTTGGTGGCCCAGTGGTAGAGCACTCAGATTTAAGAAGTTTATGGGTTCAAGTCTCACTCCTCATATGAATAAAGAAATTGACCTTAAGATTTTTTTAAAAATAAAATTGTATTTTATATAAAAAAATTAATTAATTATTAACAAGTAATTTATATATTATATAACCTTAAAAACTGCTAGTCCGTGTCACCATACTGGCATACTAGCAGCTAAAGTATATTGTACAAGCCTGATTTCGTTTCGTGTGTGTATATATATATTTAATAAAACAAATTTTAATTAATAGTTGCGTGTTGCTTTGGTGGTGCGCAAGCGACGTGTTTACCTGGTTGGTGGCCTAGTGGTAGATCACTCAGATTTAAGAAGTTTATGGGTTCAAGTCTCCCTCTCCACATGAATACAGAAATTGACCTTTTTTTAAAAATAAAATTGTATTTTATATAAAAAATAATTAATTAATTATTAACTTTTAAGATAATTTTATAAAATAAAAGTGATGAATTAAAAGAAAAAAGAAAAGTAATAAAATAAAATAAAAACAAAAAGAAAGAAAAGAAAATAATATCGAAAATTACACATTTGGTTCTTAAGTGGTAAGGACAAAACGGTCATTTAGAAAAAGAAAAAAAAACTATAAAAAAAGCTAACATCTGTTAGTGAAAATAATGCAATTTGTTACAAACCATTTAGTTTAATGGCGTTTAGCATAATTAATGAAGATTAAGCGCCAAACCTACAAGTTGTTACATACATAAGATTGCTTATGTAATTTACTTATAAAAAACTTACTTAATTGAATATGGTAAAAAACGTAAAAAATAAAAATATTAAGTTCTTCTTTCAATTGATCTATTAAACCACTCAGTTTATTTTTTCTTCCCAAAAAATCGATTCAAACCCTGTTTTGTTTCACGTGATCACGTTGATCATCTATGGTTCTCATGGTTGACGTCGACGATTGCAATCCAAAAAGAAAAGGCCGCAAGTTTTATTCTAGGTTATTATTTGTTTAATTGTTTAAAATTAGTTTAATGGGTTTAAAATTGGTTATATGGAGTGATTGGTTAATGCCTAAAAGAAATGGAATGATGGGCTAAAGCTTAAAAGAACCATGATGGGCTTATGAATTTCTTAAGTGGCTCTATTAGTAGGCTGATGGATATTGGACTGATTCTATTTTCTTTTTAAATCTGTTGGTACTTGCCAGGTGCACAAAAAAACCGGTTAGGATTTTCTAACCGGTCCAAACCGGCAAACCGGTTTAAGAAAAACCAGTTTAAGGCTAACCGGTTCGGGTTACCCAATAACCACCGGTTTGTAACCGGTTTAATACAATCAGGAGAGGATCGGGTTGAGGACCGGTTTGTCCAAACCGGTTCGGGAAACCGGTTTGCTCAATAAACATTTTGTAATTATTAAGGCAACCAATCACTCACCGTGATACCCTCCGTCAAGTATGCAGAGTCAAAGATTGCCTCAATCCTCATTTTGGTCACTGCAATTCATTGGGCAATTCATATTCACTTTCCGTAGAACTCACCATAATTCTCTCTGTACATTTATGTAGCAATCTCGTATATATTTATGTAAAATGGAGGCTAATTCATAGGAGAGATTACAGATATTACAATGACTACCTAAAATACATATTCAACCTAAAATACATATTCAATCTTTTGACTTGCCATATTGAGTTGTCTGACTTAGAGGCTAACATATTCAATCATTAGGAGTCTCTTTGATATGAATTTTATGCTTTTATATTTGTTATATATTTTGTTTTTGATTTTTTATTGAATTATATTGAATTTAATTGATTTTTTAATTAAAAACCGGTTTAACCCACAAACCGGTTGTGACCCTACCCTAGCCGGTTTGATAGGATTGGATTTTCATGTCTCGCAAACCGGTTTAACCCGAACCGGTTTAGGACCAAACCGGTTTTGACCAAACCGGTTCGGGTCGGTTTAAACCGGTTCGGTTTAAAAAACCCGGTTTGTGCACCTCTACTTGCCAACTTGGTACATCAGTGATTTCTTTTAAACTTGTTGTTTATTTTAAATATAGTTATATATATAATACTAGTGTTAGAACCCGTGTATTACACGGGATTATAAATAAAACAAAGTTAAAACAAAATACAATTTGAGACTAAAAAATGATGAATACAATTCATAATTTATAAATCAACAAATATTTCTTTGTATACAACGTTGGATGTTTTGTTTCAAAATTTTCCATCCTTGTCTAAGGCTAAAAATTTTAACTCGTATCTACTTTTAACTCTTGAAAGTGTAACATATAATTGACCATGAGTGAAAACCGGTTGCCTCAAGAACAATCCAACCTTTGATAGTGACTGACCCTGGCTCTTATTTATTGTTATGGCGAAACAAAACGAGAGTGTAAACTGTCTTCTTTGTAGCTTGAAATGGATTCTTTTGTCTGAAGGCGTCAAATTGATTCTTGGAATAAACGTGCGAGTTCCAATATTGCTTCCAGAAATGATCTCTGCCTCGATAACACGATTACCAAGAGATTTGACTTGTAATCTAGTTCCATTACATAACCCATTTTTCTGATCAATATTTCTCAATAACATTACAGGCACACCTACCTTCAAAACTAAACTATGATTTGGCAATCCTGAAAGTTTAAGACCATTAAGAACATCTGGCGAGTATAAACTTTGTTGGAAATTATCGTTCAACTGTTCTGACTGGCATATGATATCTGAACTTATATATTCTTTTTGTTCACCGGGGAGCATTAACAACAAACGATCATTAATCTCCTGCACTACTTCATTTGTCGGAGCAAGTAATTAGTTAATGATATTTTTTAAAATAATTAGTTAATGATATTTTTTTCAAATTTAAAATAATTAGTTAATGATATTTTTTCAAATTTAGCACGATTTCAAACATTAAATTTGAAATATTTACCAAATTAATGTAATTTTCAAAATTTGAGATTTTAATATGTATGTTACACCAATAGTGAAACTTTAATTTTTGAAATCGTTCACAAATTTTGAATAATTAACTAAGGATGCCTTTTTTACATAGTCTTTTGTTAAATTGTAATTAAATTTGAAATCTTTACCAAATTAATGTAATTTTCAAAATTTGAGATTTTAATATGTATGTTACATCAATAGTGAAACTTTAATTTTTGAAATCGTTCCCAAATTTTGAATATTTAACTAAGAAATACATTTTTACATGGTCTTTTGTTAAATTGTAAATTTTTAAATTTTGGTAATAGGTAACTGACATTTTGAATTTGATGTAAATATGGTAAATGATTTTAATTGACAACCAGATGGATGTTTTTCTAAACGATAGTAATCAATATTTAAATTTTTGTAATAATATAAAAAAATCTCAATCATGGGACTTATTTTTAGTAATTTCATATTAAAAAAAAGTATTAACTATTAATTGATAAAATTCAAATGACTAATATAATTCGTAAAAGTATACCGTATATAACTAACATTTATTTCCTAATATAAATAGATTAGAAAAATATTCACTTTAACAAATAAACTAGTCATTTAATTGTTAATGTTTTCCTTTTTTACATCATAATCTTCAATTCTTTTTAAAAAATGGGAATGATTAATTTTAAATCAAAGTTTGACTATATTGGATTGTTGGTAATTGTTTTAGTAAATCATACATTTTAAAATGTTAAATAATTACATTCATGTTTTTTTTGGTGTAATTGTAAATTTAAATAAAAAAAGAGTTTGTTGATGTAATTGTGTAACATGTATAATGAGTCATTAATTGTTGTATTAAAACTTGAGTTAACGGCTTTATTAAAAAAAATTATGTGTTAACACAATTTTTTGGAAAATAATAAATAAACAGATTTGAATGAGAAAATTACCAAATATGGGGTTGCCGGGTCCTTTACAAATTTGAAGAATGACGGATGCATATTTAGTATAACCCTGATACAATGGAAATAAAAACTGATTCATAAAAGATTGATAATACACAGTATTCAACTTTAACATAAATTAATCTATAACTGTAACTTTAAAAGGTGTAGGGCTATCAAAATACACAAATTTTAGGGGATGCAAGGTCAAAATATAATAAGAATGTAAGATCAATTTAACATGATTATCATCAAAAACTTAATTTTTCTAAAGATTCACAACCTAACAAATTTGAAAATAGATTCAAAAAAATCTCCAAATTCAATGAGATTAGACATAATAATTAGAAAAAAAACTGATCGATGCGTAACGGTATCTGCTGGACGGAGCGTTAGCCCTATTAAAATTCTTACCATTTTTTGAAAACTTTACGGTGGTATTTTGATCATGTAAAGGTAAGAATTTTCAATAAGTTGAAAAGTGATTCATAAAATCTTCAGATTCAATGAGATTAGACATAATAATTTCATAAAAAGTGATCGATGCGTAAAGGTAAGATCGATGAAGAGTATAGATTACATACCGATTCTTGATTTGATTTTGAAGTTCGGTTGTTGAAGATGAAAGAGAGAGAGAGCTTCGACCAGGAAGGCGGTTAGGGTTTTGTTTTGAAAGGGAAGTGATGTGATAAAGGTCTAACCGGGTTTAAAAGGTTTTTATAGGGTATTAATTCGTGTGGTTTTTAACCCGCTTCTCGACCCGCGTGTTAACCCGTTTTATGTCCATATGGTTTTTGGTGGATCCAAAAGCTGAGTTGAAATGTGGTGCTGACAAGTGGCACAATGTTTTACTTGTTTATTATATAGGATAGATATATTTTTTACACTAATTGTTTTTAAACCGTAATCAGTTCGTTTGTTCTTGCATTCAAGTTTATAATGAATCACTTTATAAAGTCAGTTACTTTTAATCATCCAGGTTATTTAGAGTTTTCACAATTAACATTTTTCACGAATTCTCTGTGCATTCGACATCCCTACTTTTTTATACTACAGTCAAAGGTAGATAAGAACCGAGTTTTAAATATATTTTTGATTACCCTTGACATCGCAATCATGCATACTAAGAAAATAGCGTTTATAATAAATGTATATTTAACTGACGTTTTATAAACAAGAGAAAGTACAAAGAAATAGGTTTATTTAACTAAATGTTTTATAAACAAGAGAAAGAATAGAGAAACATGTTTATTTAACTGAATGTTTTATAAACAAGAGAAAGAACAGATAAACATGTTTATTTAACTATATGTTTTAAAAACAAAAGAAAGAAAGAGATAACACTAATACATTGTCTAATATGTCAGAGCATAATACACAGAGGCAAGTTTTGAGGTAGTAGCATAGTCCTAGAGACTAGTTCTACCCGAAGCCTATGGTGTAACGAACCAAAATTCGGGTTTCGTTTCCAAATAAATAAAATATTCTAATAATTATTATGGTGAAAATAATTTATTAGAAATAAGTTGAAACAAGTGCGTTTCAAGTTAGTAATGTGGTTATGTTAGTTTTTAACTAATTATAGAATGAAATGGGTGAAATGGAAGTTAAGGGACTAAAGTTGTAATTTGGCAAATCTGTCATTTTGACTAAAAGAAGTCAAAATTGGTTTGTGTCACATATGTTGAAATAGTTCTTGAGCAAGAGTGAAAAGGAGAAATCGGATTTTGGAGCTAAATCTTGCTTTTGAAGCTTGGATTGTGAAGGTTTTGGCTCACACAACACCTTCCTAACATCAAGTAAGTGATAATCTTCCATTTGATTGAATGTGTTAGTTGATGGGTTTTGTAGAAATCCAAAAATTGTGTATGCATGTGATAAATTGGTGTTAGATTGTTGATAATCTAGCTAAACTAAAGGTAAAGGGTGGTGATTAACATCCTAGAACCCTTTGATTTTGATTTTGAAAAGTTAGGGTTCATATGGTGAAAATTGGGGGTGTTTGGATCATCATGCTAGATTGTTGAATTAGTGATGATTAAGTGTTTAGGTGGTATTAGACACTTGAACAAACACCAAATTGACATAATAAAAGTTAGTGAATGAGAAATTAGTGTCAAGGTATTGGAAAGAAAACTCAAGTGGATGAGTTTGTATTGAAAGAGGGTGTTTGGTTATGGGGATAACCCAAACGGGTCAGTTTGGGTTGGAAATGAAAATTGAGTTGTGGACTCAATTATTTTTGTGTTGGTGATGAATGTTTGATTACTAAACTAGGCGTATATGTTTAGGTAATCAAATTATGAACCGAGGAGGAGGCACGGGATCTTCCAACTCAAAAGGTAAGTGCCTTTGCACTTACTTAGTAATGTTGATAAATGTGTGGTGTATGTGATATGTATGCATACTATAAGTTGAAATAAATGTGTATGGCTATTGCTTGAATGTAGTATGTGTGGAATTGTATTAATTTGACTTTAGTGGTAGAAGGTCAAACTAATATGATGGAATTGATGTAATTGACTTATGTGGTAAATGGTCAATCTAATATGTAAATGTGGTGATATTGGTGTAAATGACTTATGTGGTAAATAGTCAAACTAAAATGTGAATATGGTGATATTGGTGAAAATGACTTATGTGGTAAATAGTCAATCTAATATGTAAATGTAGTGAATTTGGTGTAATTGACTTATGTGGTAAATAGTCAATCTAATATGTAAATGCGGTGAATTTGGTGTAATTGACTTATGTGATAAATAGTCAATCTAATATGTAAATGTAGTGAATTTGGTGTAATTGACTTATGTGGAAAATAGTCAATCTAATATGTAAATGTGGTGAATTTTGTGAAATTGACTTATATGGTAAATGGTCAATATAATATGTAAATGTGGTGAATTTGGTGTAATTGACTTATGTGGTATATAGTCAAACAAAATGTGATAATTTGGTGAAATGGTGGATTGAAGTGTGGAATACTTCAAAAAGGTGGACTTGGAGTCAAATACTCCAAGTGCGGGTAAGACGAGTTGTGGTACTCGCAACAAGAGGTAGTAAACCCAATAAGAAGTGTGGAATACTTCAAAGGGTGGATTTGGAGTAAAATACTCTAAGTGCGGGTAAGACGAGTTATGGCACTCGCACCAAGAGGTAGTAAACCCAATAAGAAGTGTGGAATACTTCAAAGGGTGGGCTTGAAGTCAAATACTCCAAGTGCGGGTAAGACAAGTTGTGGTACTCGCACCAAGAGATCGTGAACCTATTTAGAAGTGTGGAATACTTCAATGGGTGAATGAGTGGTGGTAAATGAATGTAATATGAAAAGAATGTGACTTGTAGTGGAAATGCAAGTGTTAAGAACCTTAATTGACCAAATGGGTGCAAACGGGTCAAATGGGTAAAAGGGGTGAAAACAAGTGTAATTACTTATTGAATGTGTTTATCGTCATTACTAACGGTGATTTATATATGTGGTTATGTAGGGAAATCTTCGACTTAGGTCCAAGTCAAGTCCAAGGCGTGAAGGGTTCTCGTATGCATTTAGGGTGTTGTTGGGATTTTAAAGGAAAATCCGTAAATGTTGTATAATTTGACATATGATCTATGTTTTGGTGTTTATATATGTGGTATATATGTTTTGAAACCAAAACCCAAGTGTAGGAAAAATTTTAGTGTCAAGTTCAATTGAAAAATGGTGGAAAATTGGCTAAGTGTTGGAACTGGGCAAACTGAGTAAACTTTCTGTTTACTCAGGTTCCCCGCGGTACGCGAGAGCCAGGGAGGCTTCTCTCGCGGTACGCGAGAGACCTGGCTCTGGTCAGGAATTTTTTAGCTCCCTCGCGGTACATGAGGGGAGTTGTCCAGAATCTCGCAGTACGCGTGAAAGTAAAAAAAAATTTATGGGATAAAAAGCTTCCGTGTGTGTTTAAATGTTTTTAATAATTGGTGTTCCAATTAAGGGTGTTACATATGGCAGCGTCATGGCCCGAGTTTATGATTGCCATATGAAAAACGGGGAGACAGTGCTTAGCAGGGCACTGTAACTAGTGATGTTGGAACTAGTAGAATAAGAGTAACAACGGTTACTCTAGTGACGACAGCCACTAAGCATATAGATTCCTTCGGGAACAAGCATATTGGTTCTTTCGGGGACAAGCATACAGGTTCCTTTGGAGACAAACATACATGTTCTTTCGAGTACAAGCATATAGGTTCCTTCGGGGACAACAGAAGTTCATTCGGGGGACAATAGAGACATAAATAAATTGTAGACACATAATGTACGACTTAATTAATGGTGTACAAAATAACTAAGTATGCTATTAATTGTTTACTATTATGTATTTACATAGTAAATACATTGTTTTTCGTTTAATGAGTTTTATACGAACGACACGAGAAAGAAAGATTCTTGTAACATCCCAAAAATAATGACGAAATAATAATAACGGGGTTGGGTACACGACGAATGGAACGAACGAGGCCTGATGGGTAGGGCGAATATGGGGCGAACTTAGGGAGGGGATCCTCTCCCCTAAAAAGCCCCAAGACCTCATTTCTCTAATTTACCAAGTTCTAGAGATAGAAACCGTGAAGAGAGAAAGGTGTCGGATCAGCTCGAGAATTCAACATCGTGTTGCTCCACAGCTTGTGAGCAAGACCTCCGGATCAGAAAATCGTTTCAGGTAACGATTCGATCTAGATATGAGTTTTTTTGTTCGTTTTGGGGTTTTCGCGGCTTGAATAAAAATGTGACATTTTTACGTATGAAACTTCGAAATAAACATAGACCTGGCTTCTAGAATGAAAAACTAACATTTTGAACATAGAAAGTTTGGGTCTTGGCGAGATCAGATCCGCATGAATGGATCTAGGGTTCTTGGGGAAGAAGACATCCCCGCAAGCAAACTTGTTAACTTCACCTGGGGTATTGAATGAACTTGGCCATCGAACTTGCTATGTTCGCTTGCGGTCTACGATAGGAGAACTTGATAAGTTTGTTGGGTAAATTCACTAGGCATGTTCGCTGAATTTTGGTTGTAGCGAACCCGTTAAGTTCGCTATGAGCATGTTCGCCAAAGGGCAAGGGTAAGCGAACTTGGTATGTTCGCTGGATATGTTCGCTTGTTTCTACTTGGGCGAACTTAGCCCTAAGTTCGTCTAAGTCAGAATAAGTAAACCTTTAGAGTTGGGATTGGTCTGATGTGTGTTAACAAATCAATTCAGATCGTATGTGACGCCTGTTGGACATTCGATCAGGACAACTAAAGGCTATCTTATCAGGTGAGTTCTAGAGCACTTTTTTAAATGTTTTTAATAATGTTTTTCGAGTGAAATCAAGCAATGGACTGATTCCTCTTTAATACAGGGTGAAATCGAGCAGTGGATTGATTCCTCTTTATTTGAGATTGATGCCAAAATTAGGGGATGGCTCACGCCAAGATTGGGATATGTACACTTTTATTTCTAAGTCTTATTTGCGTATATGTGCAGCAAAAAGGCTTATATAAATCAAAACCTCTAACTTGTAGGATTTTAATCCTTAATCTTTTGGTACATGGAAGACGAGTATTTTTAAATTTTTTATTACCCTAACAATTAACTAAATAAAGTAGGAAATCATATTCTCATTTATGCGTCATTTCCCTATCCATTATTACTCGGTTAGGCCTTCAAAGTTCTCAATACTAAATAATATAAGCTTACCTTGACCCTAAATCATGTAAGCATTAGGGTTGACATCAAAAGCCCTAAACAGCGCTTCGTTCGGTAACGTTCGTGAACAAACCCATTTCCTTAATAAACGAACACGAACATGAAATTTCGTTCGGTTAGTGTTCGTGAACAAGTTCAATGCTTAACGAACGAACACGAACAAGGCTTCGTTCGGTTCGGTTCGGTTCGATTCGTTTACAGCCCTACTATTTATTATTATTATTATTATTATTATTGTTATAATTAATATCATATTACGTTTTTTTTAACTTCCTGACTCGATCCAATCGAAAAAGAAATTATTTATTTTGTTCTTTTTTTTTAAAGTGATGACAATACTTTAGTATGCTATCATTCTCAATTTGCCACATGATTAACGTCAAGTTTGCTTTTTAAAAAGTTATAACTGCTCGATTCTCAAATTTTGTCATGAATTTCTAACGCCGACATTAGTCAATTGCTATGAGCTCCTAACAATATTTTTATATTATTTATGTTATGTATATATAAATTGAAAAGTTTTACTCAGGAAAACAAATATATTCGCTTATTAAAGTAATAAGCACAATAGTTAACAAGAGAAACCACGTGCCTTAATATTCTACATTTCTACATTGTACTGACCCAACATGTGAGTATGTAATCCAATCACATGCAACAAAAAATATGTATTATCGCACTAGTCAAGTACAATATGATATAAACAACACTGCCAATTTTATTTTATTATAAAACAGAGGTACACATTCTTTGTTTTTTTTTCCGGTTCGCTTTAAGGACAAGTGTAATGGACGTGAAATTGAGGGTGTTAATGCTAACTCACCTATTTTAGGGCGTGAAACACCTCCCCTTAAAGGTGTGAATGGGGGTAGGGACGAGGTTTGAACCACAGGAGTGGGGGCACAAATGTATGTGTGTGTGTTTGTACGATATGTATGTGTATATATATATATATATAGTGAAATCATTAAACAATTTAATGATTTGGTTTAGTGGTTACCCATCTACTGATGTGACGATGACGTGACGGGGCGTTATCATGTCTTTGCATTCACTTTCACCAATATATATAACAATTTGTTTTTAGAAAGCTTAAGAAAGAAATTCTAGCTTAATACATGTATCTACTCTTTATTTCATCTTATTGGCAAAGTAGGTAGTACAATTTAATTTATTTGATGTAATTATAAGTCATATAAAAACTCAAATCGTTGTCCTCTTCTTTTCTCCCATTTTCTAACATAATATGGTTTCAACTTGATGACGACGACTTTTACAAACACCACTGAGTTGACCCATAATAAGCTTGTAGGCTAGACCATTGAAGATACGCTGGTCCGAGCGTAGGATTGGATCAGAGTTCCACAAGGTTAATGAGTGATTTTCTGGTTGCCTTGAGCTCAGAATGATGTGAAAAGACCTGTAAACTAGCAACACCGTTAGCCTCTCCATAGGGAAGGGGATTTCCCTACGACCACCCTTCAACGTGAGAATAAGTATTAATCCGGTTTGTGAGTGACTGCAACAAGTGAGAGGAAGAAGATCCCTTTACATGGTAACGACTCTTCCTATTTATAGCAGGGGGTGTATCATGGTGTCGCTACCATGGCTCTGTCCTGGCGGGAATGCTATTGGTGGGCCTTCGCCATCAGGGAATATCCTTGTGGTCCACCAGGTGGCAACCGTTAGTTGTAACAGTTTTGTCTGACCTGGAGGGGCCCACTTTGTGCATGGGGATGTTCCCCTCCGCGCGGCACTCTTGACGGTGTTGTGGTCCCTGCATTCCGTACGCGCAGGTAGGTTTTTGTCTTTTTGTGAGGGGTGATGTGAGGGTTTGACTTTCATCCGCGTGGTCCTTTGCTCTGCGTGGTCCGTTGTAACGAGTCTAGACACACTGTTAAAGGTATTACATGACCGTTGTAATCTAGTCATCAATTTAACACGATTACTACATTGCATAAACTTTACAAATTTAAGAACATCGTTCTAAAGGTTTTTATGCAACTTTGTATATCTTGACCCCTAAAGTGCACTGCCCCTTGACCTAATAAGGAGGCATATCCCTTTACCTATGTTTTGTAGATGCACCATTATAATTGGGTTAGGCACACCATTGTAAGGATCATTTTAAAGATATCGTTTTTGGAAATTAGAGCATTCACAGCCCGTTCTTTATAAATATGTGAGTGATTTTTGTATATTTTATGGAGTGGTTTAAAGTGGTTGTGAGTGGAGTAGAGAGAAAAGAAATAAGGTTTTTGTAAATATAAGGATAAAAATAGTGGTTTTTAGTATAATTATATGAATAAGGATAAGGAGAGAGAAAAGTAAAGATAAAAGGTAGAAAAAATAGTGTTTTTAGTGTAATTATAAGGATAAGGATATGAAATATAAAGAACGGGCTGAGAATGCTCTTAGGTAGTAATTGAGTACCGGAAAAAAATGAAATAAAATTTGAGATTTTAACTTTTTGTCCAAAGTCGATAATAATAGACTATAACAAAAATAGATTAAGTTATAATCGACGGATGTGACACTAACGGTCTAACGTAATTGTTAAATAAAAAAATATCTAATAATCAAAGATTTGTCGGTCACTTTTAGGAACTCAGAAAACCAAAGCACCGCTTCCTAATCCAACATATTTAGCCTGTCTAAATTGGAATATATGTCACTGATCGAAAGCAAATTACTCGGGTTCATGTTCCACACACTTAACAACTTTTTCCCAAACAATACCAACGAGTAGTGACACTACAAAAAACTTGATTTTTACCGACTTAGCAACGACATCGTCGAAAGCCAGTTGGAAACTTTGAAAATTTTATGCGTTGTTGGGAAAATAATTCTATTTCTTTATTAGTTCATTGCTCCAAAACCAAGCGGGAACTTTGGAAAATTTACTCCCTAAAAACCAAATTCATTGCTCCTTCGAAAGGCTCTTCCACTGAGTTTGGCGTCCACCATCATCCCCGCCACACCACCACCAACGAAAAAGCACGAAGCCACCGTCGTCCACCTGTGTTCGTCTCTGTCACTCTTTGTATGTATCTCTCTCATTCTCTGTTCAAATTTGCAGGTAATTTCTCTTGGTTTTGCATCGGAAAGTCTTAATATTACAGTCATCCATACATTCAAACATAGTAAATTTGCAATTACGTCGGTAGAAAACACTACTAAGTTACTACTAGTTGGTCAATTCTTGCTGATAAAAAGTTACTACTGAAGCTAAGTTGGTACCAAACTACATAGTTGCTATCGAAGTGCTCACTTTCTACCGATTGGTCATTTATTACATCTGTGATCAAGTACTATTGTTTTGCTGCGAATGATCAATTTCTACCCATCAACATTTCCCATTCAACGTGACCCCAGCCAGGGGTGTTGCATTGGACCCAGCCCCGACGACCCACTAGGGCACTGCCTTAAAACTCCACCTAAGGTCGTGCCCCCTTGGAACCCCCTATGATTTAGGGGCTTTGCCCGTAACAACTTTACAGGTCCCATGATTAAAAAATTATAATAATCTTGATTGAGTATGCATTCAATACCTTCTAACTCAACCAATATATGTTTTAATATCCAATTTTGTCTTAAGCAAATGCAATTACTTAAAAGAACATTGATGATAAGTGTGTGCCAAAAAAAAAACCGAAAACCGAACTGAATTGTGAATTCGGTTTTCGGCTCGGTTACTAACTGTATTTGAATTGCGAATTCGGTTTTCGGTTCAGTTATCGGATATACTTTTTTTATTCGGTTTATTCAGTTAGGTTCCAATACGATTCGTTTATTCGGATATACTTTTTTTTAAATCGGTTTGTTCGGTTCGGTTAACGTATAACGGTTAAAAAAAAATCAAAACCGAACAAACCGTTAACCCAACCTATGAACATCCATTAATAACACTAAAATCACCAATAAAATAAAAACTCCGATCCCTTTAGTCGTAAGCAAAACAATATTATCTAACAATCTAACATTCCTAGTTACCCAAGCAAATTAATATGACAAAAAAAAGTTTGATTAATCTGATTTTTTCTCTGTATATAAAAACAACGAATTGACATAAACTTTAAAATAATAAGCTATTTATGGTATACTACACTTAAACAACCAATAAAACTGTTGAGAACAGTTGGTAATTAAACAACATCTTATTATAATAAAACAACTGTTACAAACGAACAAAGAAAAAGCCTCACATCCATATTATCCACAAACATTGTCACAATCCTAGATAATTAATTATGAAACAGCAAATGCGGGATCTTATACAACAAATCCATACTGGCAAAAGATAACTACGAAACAATTCTTTTCATTTTATCACACGTCTACGCGTTTCTTGATATGCAAGTAACGCCTTTATAAGATCGTCTTCCTCAAAATCAGGAAAATATTTCTTAGTGAAATAAAGCTCGCTATACGCCATCTGCCACAACATGAAATTACTAAGCCTGATTTCACCGCTCGTTCGGATAACTAGATCCGGGTAGGGATATTCATTCGTTTTTGTATAAAGTGCTTGTTTGAAATGTGTTTCATTGATCTGGTTTGGAACAAGAATACCATCCTTGATTTTGGTAACAATGCTTCTGCAAGCTTGAAGTATGTCATGTTTGCCACTGTAATTGATTCCATAGTTGATATGTGTCCCTGTATTGTTTTTTGATTTCTCCTCTATTTCTGCACATGCCTTTTGGAATGACTTTGGAAGTTTTGTTTTGTTCCCCATTAAAGTTATTCGACACCCAAGACTGAAATATTAAAAAAAATAATAATAAATAATATTAAGCAGTTTTTTTCATACCCTGAAAAATGTTGATAGGACCTGTCTAGCTAAGGGTGAAGGGGCATAACTCTCACAAAAAATTTACCCTTACAAAATTAATCAATGAGGTTGTGCCGCCTTACTTTAACTATTTTCCTACCCTAACCTAAAGTGAAGGGGGCACAACCCTAACAAAACTAATTTTTTATTTTTTTTCTTTTTTTCAAGTAAAACAAATAATAATAATAATAAAAATAAAATCAATAATAAAAAAAGTACATTAAAAATTAAAAAAAACACTAAATTTAAAAAATACATAAAAATAAATCTAGAAATCACAAGGTCACCCGTATCGACTAGCTATTTCACGTTTTCGGTATAATTGTATTGTATATATAGAAATCACAATGAGTAGGTTGTTGTGTTGACGAGTTTTGGCTAGAACCGGCCTTTGATTTTTTTCTAGTTCCGGCTTTTGCTTTTTTGGATTCCATGATTTTTAAGAAGAAATATGGTAGAAAGAAATATTTTTGGGTGTGAAAATTATGGTATAATTGTATTGTATATATAGGGAATTTTTTTTTATTTAATATAGCCAATGGCTATAAAGCCGTTTGACCAACGGCTATAAAGCCGTTTGACCAATGGCTACATTCAACAAATTGCTTCGGGTACATATACCCGCAAAACACAACTTTCTCATTTGGGTACTTGGTCAGTGGCGGTGTACCCGCGCGGGTTCCCATATCCGAGGGGCTTACCCGAGGGTGCCCCCTTTACCCTAATTATGCCTCTTTAAACCATTTTCATTTGAGCTGGCCAGATCTGATTAATTTCCAAATTTTTTTAACATTTTGTGTACTTTTTTCCTTTAAAATCTCATTTTTTTAATTAATTTAGTATTCAAGTTTCATATATTTTAGTTATTTAAGTATTCAAGTGTCATTAAAAATACAAATTTATATCAAAACATATATAGTGTACTTTTATATTTTGTATATATAGTTTTGATTTTTATATTAGTTATGACGTTACCTGGTTCTTAAATCGGTCCACTGATTCAACCGGTAAGGTAATTAGCTAGCTAGTTTGATGTCCTATCCAGTTCTGAAAACACTGATTTTAAGCGGTCCGGTTATGAGAGACGGTGATATTAAGGTAACAAACATGCGTACCTCAAGAGCTCCAACGTGTCGTTCCTTAATACATCTTCATACATCTCCATCAAAAAATCAACTTCTACCTGCAATTTCATAGCTTATTTACATATAAGTACTTGAGTATCTTATTATTCGAAAACACACATAGCAATATACTCACAGTTGGTCGAATCCAGTTTTCAGTAGAAAATGCATATAGTGACACTGACTTAATATTCAATTTGGAACATAAGGGAAGGATAGATCTCAATGTAATCCTCATGGCAGCATGACCATCCATCGGCGGCAAACCCTTTTCCACAGCCCATCGACGGTTGCCATCCAATATAAACGCAACGTGTTTTGGCATTAGATCTTCTTCAAGACCTGCCGGCAAAGCTTGATCTTCTTGGGTTTTAAATTTTTCATCTTGGTAGCTTAGCTCTCTTGTTGTTACATTGGTGGTCGCTGCATGGATTTTTCCAGAGGTTATTGGGGACATGATATTGAGGAAATTAGGGTTTGAGGAGTGTGGTTTAGGAGCTAAACAAGGTTTGATTGTGAAATTTGGGAAACTGCTGTCATGCTTAAGAGGAGATAGATATGTAAAAGCCATGTGTTTTGGTTTCTATGATTCAAATAAGCAAATCTCGTTTTGCTTGTTATATAGAGGAAACAAGACTGAATTGTGTAAAACAACCCCTAAACTTTTTATTGATTAACACATTTAGTACCTTTGATAAAAAAAATGTTTCCTTTTAGTCATACGGTATTTTGCCATCTTATCAATTAGTCTCTTTGTTTACGGCGTCGTTCAACCGGTTTTAATAAAATTTTTGGATCGTATCAGTAACCACGGTTTCAAGAAGCGGCAAACCAAGCTGGGAGATTGACGCTCTCACCGGTTTTTTATTTATGTTGTTTTAAAAAGTATTAGTTTGCATTAACTTTAAATATCTTTATGAATATTATACGTATACATAACTACATGTTAACAATATAAAACAGAAAAAAAATACTACTTAGGTCTGCTTCAATCTATATGGTTTGATAATCAAATTCTAGGAGCACCCTAATCCTTACTTCAGTTCCTAGATAATATTTTTATAGGAAAGTGAGTCACTTTTTATTAAAGAATCGTAAAATAAAATAGGTAATGACGATACTCATCATTTGTGGGAAACATAATAGTTTAATATCATGTACAACAAACGAAAGGACAAAATATAAAATACAAATTTTATATAACTTACTTGAACCGATGTTTTCAACAATGCCTTATTATAGTATTTGACACGAGTCTCCAATATGTTGAGTATTTATTGACTGCAACAATGAACAATCTAAATGTTAAACGGTTGTCGTTGAGGATTCATGTTCAACACGAGACGCTTAAAACATATTTTGGGTACTGCTAAGAAAACTTACATGTCTCCCTCAACATTCCAAGCAATGTGTACTACCAGACTGGGCTCTCACGCCCGAGGTTTCACTATATGAAATAGTGTGTTCAAGGTTAGGAAAAGAAAATATAAAGTTGACGATGTGTGGAAGAAATTAATGAGTTCTCCTCTCTGGTAGGTTGTTGGCTTTCTCTTTTCTATATGGGTTTTCATCTATTGAAAAAATGAATCAAAATGATGATTTTATATTCATACAAAAATTTCATATTTAGTTTTTTTATTTAAACACAATTACAATAATTTTTTAAGTTAAAAAGAAAACATTTATTTGATTCACAACTTGTTAATATCAATTTAAATAGAATTATAAACCATAATCAAAACTCCATATTGATTTATTAATTAGATTTATGAATAAAAAAACAAAACAACCATTTGATTCAGGACATAGATTTATAAGTCAAAAAAATTAACAAAACAGTAAACACTCATATCGATTTATGACATGTTTTGTTAGCATTAATCAAGATGTAACAATTTTTTACTTATGACATCATCAACACTAACTATGTTGTCATCAGTACTAACTTGAATCACCCAAGTTCAACAATATTTATTACAACCACTCAACTTCGAGCATCAATTGTCAATTCATCTTAGCTCCGTTTTAGATAAGGTTTAGTTCATTGTGAAGCTCTCAAATGGTAGAATACAAACCCAAAAAAAGATAATTAAATTAATCTCAATTACATATGATTATTTGTGTCTAAAATTAGTGGAAAAAACACTTAATTTTTCAATAATTTTCAGTTTTTTTTGGATATGTAATTCATTTTATTAGAAATTCGTTCACGCAGAAAATGGAAAGTATATTGACGTTTCCATGGGTGATGCATAATACTTAAATTATTTCTTTTTTTATTTTCTTTTTCTTGCTAGTTTGTCCAACAAACATTACATTATCAATATTTAAAAAAAAAACAATTTTAGGTGTTAAAGACTCCAGAAGATCCAGTGGTCCGTTTCAAATTAAAATTCAACCTTCTCTCCAGGATAAAAAAAAAAAAAAAACTCCTGCAGCTACGTATCACTGCGTTAAGTTTTATGGCTTAACTTTGCTGTCTCTAAAACGAAAAACAAAAACTAGAATTAATTAATTCCCGGAAAACAAAGTTCACATTGTCGAAAAACGACGTCGTCATGGTTAGGAAAGTCGACGAGTAAGTCATCGATTATAAACTTCATGCTAAGTGTACTAATTGAATATGAGTCCCTCGTCAAGAAAAATCAATAGCTAAGATGAGAAGATGAAAATTAACGTCATCTAAAAAAAATTATAACCGATCCGACAAAAAGTTAATTAATTATCTATACTATCTTATAATGCATATTGGGTGGGTTTGGTTCACGAAATTTGTTAAAGTTGGAATTGAAAATGGATTTGGAATTAAAAAGATTCATTTGAAATCCATAAATTGTTTGATTAGTATATTTGATAAAATGATGAGAGATTCGGTTGGAATTAATTTCAATTCTAGTTTCTTTAATTAGTCAACTAAACATGTCAAGTAATATAGTTTAAATTCTAATTTCACTGAAATCTCATAAATTTTTATCAATCAAACAAGCCCTTAGATTCATTCTATTTTAATAATAGTTAATTACATGGATAGTTTCTGTGGTTTGGCCAAATTACGGATATAGTCCCTAATTTTGAGAAATTATGGGTTTGGTCTCAGCATACTTTGATTTCGTTTCACTGACGGTCCCTATAGTGGATGTGGGTTAACTTTTCTGTTAAACTTTTTTAAAATGCCTAACATTCCCTTATTTAAAAATAAAAAAATAAAACTCAAATTTATATATTAATATGTTGTGGGACCCCCAACACTCATCCTTGTTGTATCAGCTCCCCTCCCTCCCTCCCTCCTTCCCTCCCTCACTCACCACCACCATCTTTTCCGACAACACAAACCTGCAACTTCTTGCCACACAATGAAAGTTTCTTCACTCTAAAAAAAACTAAATACAAATATAACTCATGGGTCCACCCTTAATCTCATCCCCTTCCCCAAACCTCACTTTCACTCTTAATCAATATACAAAGCTAAATTTACATGCATAGAGGAAATGTTTTTTTTAAACAATCAAGTCCAAGCCAGTGATTCTGGATTCATGAAATCCGGAGAGGAGTTTTCATGTTCTTGGCGTCTTGAATCCAGGGCTCCATTGGACATGCAAGCTAGAATGTGCAATTGAAAGAGGAGGGGAGTGTGGTTAGGTTTAAAATGTGTAAAAAGGTAAATTAATTTTTTTAATAAAAGTAGGCCCCACCTTTTAATATTTAATTTCATTTTATTATTAATTTTATTTAATGTTAAGGGTATTTTGGTATTTTCACACACACATAACATAAAAACTTAAAACTCCATCCATGTCAGGGACTATGAGTGTAACAAAATCAAAGTATGTTATGACCAAACCCGTAATTTCTTAAATTTATGGACTATATTCGTAATTTGACCAAACCACATGGAGTTTCTGTGTAATTAACTCTTTCAATAATTTCATACCTTAAAAACATAAGGTTTTTAAATTTCATACATTAGATAAATATACTGGAAATCTTAAGATAACCTTCTTGTGTGTGTTTAAGAAATGGTAAATAACATAAAAAATTAATATATTTTTTATTTTTTCTCATAAAAGTACATCAACAATTTTTTACACATAAAAACCAACATACCCTTTTTAATTCTTCTCTCAACAATTTTTTACGTATAAAAAACCAAAATATTTTCTTGTTTTTTCTCACAAAAGTCCATTGACAACTACTTAACCTAGCAAATGAATCGGCATAAACAAGTCAAAGGAAATCAACCGATAAAAGCAAAAGCAAAGCAAACAATTCGATTGCAAAATGATTTAATTGTTTATGTTTTCTCACATATTTTATAGGTATATTTACAAAATGAATTTAATTTCATTACAAATATTCTCTATATAGAATGAATTTGTCGGTCGATTTCCTTCGTCTTGCTTTTGCCTATTCATTTGTTAGAGTAAATAGTTGCAAGAAATTTTTATAAAAAACCGGAAAGTATGTTGATTTTTTATGTGCAACTAGTTTAGCCTAGTGGCAAATATCAAATACTTCACTAAAATGGTGAGATCTTGGTTTCAAATCTCTCATGTGACAAAAAAAAAGGGTTCAGGTTGGGCCAGAAGGTTATCTCACTTATGGTGGTTTCCTCTTGAGTGTGGTGGATATGATCGGGTGGGCCAGTGGCCCGTCAGCGATCCAAATTGTCGTTCAAAAAGAATAACACTGGGGTTGAAAAATACTCTAAAAACACCAAGGTTTGATAAGGTAATCGGTTCAAGTCTTACTTCCAACAGGATTTAAGAAATATGCCTTTAATTTTTTTTTAAAGAATAGCATATCAAGTAAAGTAAAACCATTAATTTATGTTCTAACGAATACAATATACTTGATTCTTATTGGATGGCTCCCAACCAAGATCTTAAACACGGGGAATTAAAATAGAACTAGTAATTTACCCCGTCGTGTAACGTTAAATGGTTTCGAACTCTATGGAAAAAGGAAAATTAAACTGTTAAATAAATCAAAGTTTTTAAAAAATCTAAGAGAACACACGCTAATCGGCTTCAAAACTTAAAAAAAATCGCTAAACCGTTACTTAAATCAAAGTTTTTGAAGTTTCACGTGCGATGCGACGTGTAGTAATTTGACAATTGTAAATATTTAAATGTTATCGAATATAATTATGAAATAAAATATATAATTTATATATAATGTTGTCAGTATATTATTAACAGTATAAAACTACAATAAAATATGATTCATCTTGCCTTTTTATTGTTCGTACAAATTGGACCGCACAGTAGAAAGATAGAGCTCTAACATATAATTGAAAAAAAAGGTGCAATGATGTTGTACTTTATGGTTTGTTGCTCAGTAACATTTGTAAGTATTTACATTTAAAAGATCTGTCACCGCACAGTACAATGATAGAGCTCTCACATATAATTGAAAAGGGTGATTCTAAACCCACACAAAATATTGTTAATTGGACCCGTCGTCACACTATACGCTCTCGTACAGGGCAATACGAGGGCGTATAGAGTTCAGTCACTGACAACAGAATGGCATGTGTCATTCTCTGTCTGGCGGTTGGTCCAATACGTGGCGTATTGATCTATACGCAGCTTATGAGGCACGGGTTATATTTTTGCTTCAAAAGTTGGAAGATTTGGTAGTTTATGAATCCTATACGTGGCGTATTGACCTATACGCCACGTATATGTATTTTTTATTTAATTATATTTTTTATTTTATTTATATTTTGTTTATTTATATTTTTATTTATATAATTTTGTTAATATAAGTTTGTTATCTATTTATAAATTTTATATTTTTTTAAACATTCATTATATTTTTACAGTATAACCAAACAAAATATTAAACATTACAAACGAAACAAAATATTAAACATTACAATCAAACAAAATATTAAACATTACAAACCAAACAAAATATTAAACATTACAATCAAACAAAATATTAAATATTACAAACCAAACAAAAAATCAAATATATACATCAAAATGTTTTAAATACATAACAACGAAAGAAACAAAGTACAAATAAAAGAACTAAACCTAACCGGCTCCGCCGTCACCCTGACCCGCCCCGCCCTCATCCTGAACGGGGTCGTCCGGATAATGACGTGGTGGTGGTAGTGGGCATGGCTCGATGTCGGCGGCTCGTGACAGATCCACGAGCTGTCCAACCGTCCACATCATCAGGTCTTCCATGCGATTGAGTTGACGATCCTGTCGTCGTGAGTCGGCAACAAGGCCCACAAGCAATGCCTGGGTAGCCCTCTCCAGCCTAACAGACCGACGTACGTGTCGGGGAAGCTGTGGCGGATGGTCGTGGATGGGCTCGACGTGCGGCGGCCCGTCCTCCATCGCCACACCCTGTAGCGGATGAGGCATAGGCGGGTCCCCCTATCCAGGCATATGCGGCAACGACACCGAGACCCAAACCTGGTCCTGGACGGCCACTACGAACCGAAGGCCCTGCGGGAATCCGTGCGTGATGCGCATGCCGCTCGCCGTGCGACGGTCTAATCGGACAGGGGAATGGACGGTAACATCGCAGGCTCATGGACGTCAAATTGTGTAACCGACCGCATGATCTGCGTGATGAAAGCACCGCCATACAAAAGCCCGCGCTTCGGTCACATAAAGGCAGATGCAAAATAAAGTGTCATGCACGTGGATAGGTCGCACCGCCTCTCAGTAAGCAGACAATAAAGAAAGAAAAGGTCTATATCAGTGCACCACTCACGGATTTTCAGACGTGGTGTGATCGACGTCGAAATAAGCCGGTGTAGATATATATACAAAGTGTCTCTAATACCCGAGACCTTCCCCTTGGTACCCAACCAAGGACTATCTGAAATCAAGCCCCAAAAAATAAGGAGTTCCTCCTTGTCCACCTCCGTCACCGCCTCGGTGAAAAGTGGCGTGACCGTCTCAGGCTCGTAGTACAAGCCCGTCGTGACGACCCACTGACGGAGGGTCTGACGGTAAACGACCCCAAAAATAGAAAATGAAATATGATCCGGATCCATATCCGGCGCCTCCCCGGGAAGAGGCGCAAGCCCAGCCTCTAAGTAGATGAACATCGAAAGAAACTCGATGACCACCTCTCGGTAGGTCTCCGCGAACGAAAGATAAAAAAGAAGCGAACATGGCGTGTCCTGGCCAATGATGGCCCTAGCTCGCTCGGCCTCTTATACCTCCTCGAGGAGCCCCCAATCCACCGCCGTCCCTAGGCCCAAACGCACCTCCCGGAGCTTCTAGCACCGGGCATACGCCTCCGAATTGGCCGGAAAATCCAGAAAATGGTAGTGCGCAAGATCGTCTAGCTGCTTCATCTGAATATCATAATCATGATCCGCCATATCTGTGACAATCCGGACTTTTCATGTTAACCCAGTTAGCAATCCAGTTAAACGTTGACTATTCACAAACTTCAGGGATGTGAATTGTCAATTTTCAAACTCAAATCTCAAAGACTATTTGTGTATTTAGCCTACACCTAATTATATTTGACTTTGTAAGGTCTAAATGAATTACCTAAATCATGTTGACTCTTATTAGTCAAACCAACCAAATTATAACTTTATTAATCAAATTCAAACCATAGGGACTATTCTGTCATTTTCCAAACTCGAAAACAAAACCAGAGGGACTGATTCTGTAATTTACCTTATCTTGATTTATGTTTGACTTTAGAAAGTCAAACTCGCAGTTTTATTCCAATTCAAGCGATCATGATCGAATTCGCCCGATTTTGTAACCGTTGGACACGTCTCAGCCATTAACGATCACCATTATCACATTAAACACAGAAATTGAATAGTAATCAAACCTAATAGTGGACATTTATCTCAAAACCGTCGACTCCCGCTATGAACTCATCAAATTCGGCTAATGCTTGTATTATTTCCACAAATCGAACACCTGCACATCTCAATAGAGCCTCAGAGAACCTGTGTTACACCTCAATTCAATCGGAAATAGCAGTTAAGGTCACCGGAGCTAAAGCTATTCACAGTCGGAGTCTATTTAATCGAACACCATCAAAGCGAGCATCATTCTGGTAATCATTTACATCCCTAGTTTCGTTTAAGTGTCTAGATCAAAACCCCCTTATCAATTCAGAGTTATATTATCTAATTTATTGCGTACTAATTCTAGGGTTCATATACATTTGGATTTAATCGAGCCATACCCTAGACACAATATAAATCCAATTAAACTATATAAAAAGACTCGCCATCATCTAGTATTCGAAAGCCCTAACCTTTTGGAATCGCATAACATCGAATTAAACGAAACCAGAATCTAGGGTTCTTCGCGAATCCAATTTAGTCGAACTCAATCCTAAACTCAGTGTAAATCCAATTAAACCGTATGGGTAGATTCGAAAACCTTCAATAATCAATAGCCCCATGAATTCAAACCCTTTAATTACCAGATTTCATCAAATCGATCTCGAGTTTATAGTCTAGGGTTTCGGTGTTTCAAATCAAGAATTGGTCGACCCCAACTTGATGTTTTTACAATTAAACACTTGTACAGATTCGAAAACATTCGATTAACAGAACTCCTATGTCTCTATATCATATCATAACTGAATTCGTTGATTTTGGGATGGGATCTGGTCTGGATTCGCGTAAAGGGGGAAGAACACCCCAGAACGCCTTATTAAAACTAATCAGATCCGGATCCTAATGCAATGACCCTAGCGGGCGGGACTGGTTAAGTGTGTGTGCTTGTGTGGGAGAGACCCGGGTTCGAGTCTCTCCACACCGTTTTATTTTTAAACAGTTTTCCTTGTATTATTTTAATATAAAAATCAAACCATATAATATTATATTATTATATAAATGTGTTTTAGCCCGGGAAACAACCCGTAGGCTCGGGTTTGAATTATTAACCAATTTTTATATTATTCCCATTTTTATAAATAATATATTTATGATATTATCAAATAAAAAAAATATATATATAATATGTTTATATTATTTTCAAACCGTAACTCCCGTTATTAAATAATATATATTTTATATTATTTCGTCTCGTTTATTGATCTCGTGTAACGTTTCAAACTAATTAATAATATAATTATTTATATATTTTTACTCACGTTTATAATCTCGAGTAGAAAATAATATATTTATTATTTTATCACATAAATGATTATTTAGTTAATCCGTCGAGCCTAAAAATAATATATATTAAATTATATTATTTTCCTAAACTTTTGTAAACGACTTTAACGTACAAATGTATTCATTCATTTATTATTCGTTATTAACGTACGACACGTGACGCGTTCCCTTAATGATTATATTAAGAGATTCATATAATTCCGTAAACACTTTCGTCTACTTTTAAATCCTTAGAAAGCGTTAAGATGTTCTAACTTCCGTGTCATCGTCACAAATCCCATATGTCCCTAACTTATGTGTTATAATTATAGGGCATACATAAGCCGTGCAGGCTAACACTTGAGATTCTAAATCTCATACTTGTGTGATACTACCTACTACGCAACGCATGTGAGTTTCACGGCCCCTTTTACTGTTTTTATTTGGGGGAGAAAACATGTCACAACCTTTTTGGTTTATTGTAATTCATATGATATCACTGTTGAGGCTAAGCGTAACACACTATCATGAAAAGTCCTCACACACATCGGACCGTTAATATGGTATGAACGAGGTAATTTTGGTAGTACTACTAGGTTTGACAAACCCCACCCGTGTTAGCCGCGCTAACTCGATTGGAGGTCGAACGGGTGTTATATTGACCTTAACACATTAGTCAGAGTTGATAGACTTGGCTGGAGGCAAACAAACAAACACACTGTCAGTTTCGGTTGCGAGCGCTTTAGCAAAACATGAATATAGGCATGCAACCTATTGATATGCATATTGAATGTACATAATCCGCAAATGCTTTATTTAAAATGATTGAAACCTGTGAACTCACCAACCTAGTGTTGACTCGTTTTCTTACATGTTTTCTCAGGTGGGCACTCAGGATCACGTTAAGTCATGCATGTGTCTTGGACTCCAATTGAAATAATTATCTACTGAATAATATTTATGTTTTATTTGTAATTGGACTTGGGCGCGTTGTTTTGCGCAATTACTTTCATTTAACGCTTCCGCATATACGCTCTGAACCTTGAACTTTTATATTATTACATTTCAAGTCTCATATAGTGTCGTTTGAAGTAACTGATGCCTGAGATCCTGGTTTGTCACCTTCCAAAACCGTAAAACTCCGTTAGTGGAATTTGGGGGTGTGACAATATCATATAATAATTAATTGTTTTTAATTTTTTAATTTAAATAATAATAAACAATTAATTGTTTTTATTTTAAATAATAAGCAAAATATTAATATATTGTTTTTATTTTAAATAATAAAAATAAATAATAATAATATATTGTTTTTATTTTAAATAATAAATAATTAATTTTTATTTTAAATACTAATAATATATTGTTTTTATTTTAAATAATAATAATTAATTTTTTATTTTAAATAATAAATAATAATAATATTTTTTATTTTAATAAATAATAATAAATATAATAATTTTTTTAAAAAAACCTATACGCCACTTATATCTTTATACGTGGCGTATAGGCTATTATCGGGTAAACCAAGCCATACGCAGGGCCCGCAAGCCATACGCAGGCCAGTTACCGGGCAAACTAAGTCATACGCGGGTAACCAGGCCATACGCGGGGCAAGTTGCCTAGAACCTGAGCCATACGCAACGTATAGATCTATACATGGCGTATGGCTTCATCGTCTTCCTCTAACAAACTATACGCCACGTATGGCCCTATACGTGGCGTATATTTCTTATGTTTCAACCTAAAAATCGCTAATCTACCTAGTTTTACCCGCTAATATTCAATATAAACCTAACATTAATGATCGCTAGTTGAGACACGTACCTTTACAAAGTTTTTTTGAGACGACAATCCAAATGAACGAGCGTTTTCTTGCCGGGTCGCGTATGGCGTTGTGTGTGGGTTTTTGGTTCGTTTGGCATTGTACGATGCGTTTTCTTGGTATATCAAATGGCTATACGCCTCGTATAGATCAATACGTGGCGTATAGCCACCAACTTTTGGTATTCTATATGCCACGTATTGATATATACGATGCGTATAGCCTTTAAAATATCTCATTTTTGAAAAGTTTGAATTCCCTCTTATTCAATTCTATACGCCACGTATAGTTCTATATGTGGCGTTTTAATTAATTTTTAATTAAAATTAATTTTATTTAATTAATAATTAATTAAAACTAATAAAAAATTAATTATAATTAAGTAAAATTAATTTAAAATAATTAAAATGACAAATAAAATTAATTATATTTAATTAAAAATTAATTAAAACTAACAAACATCATCCGTGGTTCGTGACGTATTGTGGAAATCTAGATCTATTAGTAGCCATTATTTTCTTAAAGCGTTCAATACGATCACTGTATATATTTTCTCATTTTGCTGCATAATCATTTCGGTGCAAATTCCAAATTGCATTCGGCGTGGGAATCGGAAAATCTCCGTCTAACTAGACGTGGATGAAATGAGCATTTTTTACGTGAACTAACGATATGATTTGATATTGAGCGTGAACGTTAGGACCAAACCACAATGGAAAAAATGTTTGATTACCGTTGATGCTTAAAAGATGAACAATCACCCCAAATCTTTGAGCAATTAGGAGTCCTGTGTATGACATCGACATCTAACGACTAACTGGTGCGACTTTCACATCCTGCCAATCTATCGTGTGACGTAGCCTATCATACTCTTGAAAGGCGACTGTGTCAAAAACAGTTCTCCACCATTCCTCTTTATTGTCCATCTCATGTAGAAGTTGTTGTCTGATAAAATGCCACCGGTTTTCATTTAACCCTAAGCCCAAAGCTACCGATCGAAAACCACAGTTATTGTCGGGATTTCATCCTGTATTTGTGAAATGTACGGATAAAATAAAGACGGTATCAAATCCTTAAAACAATTTATATTATTAACCGTATCTTCCCCATAATCAATGGAAACCCAAGATGGGAGTTATCATCTTGTGGTTGCTTTCCTTTACCCTTCGTTGAACGACGGTGTTGAATGACCGAACTCGCTTGTATAGACTCTTGTGACGCAATATACGAGCTGTTTCTCGCGACATCCTGTTTCCTTTGTTGTTGCTTTTTCAAAGTTGGACGACCGCGAGTATCTTCTTGTACCTTTGGCGCTTTCTTGTTACTTTTGCTCGGAAAGACCACCCTTGCGATTCTCGACAGCATACTTCTTTTGACATGATCGGGTTGTGACATAATTTTGTTTCTCACTTGACCAAGTACTTTATCCACGGCTACATTTCCATCATCGATAAACGACATTTTTAAATTAAGTTTCCTTCGGAAGGCGTCCATCGCATCTAGAGGGATTATACCACCTGTATTTTAAACGAAATAGTCAGAACATTTTGAAAAGCACATGGCAACCCACAACTACTGAATAGTCAGAACAGTTTACCTGTAACTTTGATATTTTCTAGACGACAAGCACACGGCAACCCACAACTACTGAAAAGTTGGCAACCACATGTTGCATTTTGTTTCCGTATATGTGATAACTTGTACCACTCGTTTTCTAACAAATCTAGAGCTTTATGTGAAACTTTACCGTGCAGGTTATCAAACAATTCAATAGCTATGTGGCTGTCCATTTTCCTTATGAGGCTTGTTCCAAACCCAAACTGTAACTGATAATACTGATCTGATACAATTTCATCAACAAACCCAAAAAGTCTATCTTACGAGCTGTTAGCATTTCTAAGATAGCTCTTTAAGAGCGAATGCTGGCTCTCGACTCGGTTCGTTGTATGTTGACCAAAATTGAGGTTTCTGTTGGACCACGCGGATACAAACTTTTCTTTGTACGGTTCCAGCCAATTTTTAGTCACATAATCTATAACTCCTGGAAAAATATTAAATATTAAATAAATATTTAAATATATAATAAATATTCAATACTGAAAATATTAAATATTCAAAACTTACTTGCTCGTTTGGCTGCATACAGTCGTTCGTAAAGCCGATTGAAGTTGTACAGGTATATATCTGGCGTGGGAGACTCACATAATACCGACCATGAATACTTGAAATTTGTCCAGTCTTCGTCTGTAAATGATGCCCTGCAATGTTTTGCGATATTCTCGTGTATGTGCCACCGACATAGGTTCTTGGAACAGCCCGGAAATATTTTATCACACTCGTTCATAAGAGCTTTGTCCCTGTCTATTACTATCACACGCGACTCCATACACTTTTGCAACATTGCTTTTATTTGTAGTAGCACCCAGACGAAGTTTTCCTCCCGTTCTTTTGATATAAATGCATGAGCGACGCAAAACGACTGGTGTGTGGAGGTCACACCGACCACTTGGACAAATGAAAGTTTATACATGTTTGTTTTGTACGTCGCGTCGATCATCAACACGTGCGGGAATGCACGCCATATCTCGTACGATTTCGGATGAACAAAGAATATCTCCTCCACAATATTTGTGGCAGGATCTTCCCGAGTATAGTAGACGTATTTTTTAGAAGAAAGCAGGTTTTCCAGAATCTGCATTGGAGTTTCACCGACTCTCGTTTCACGGACTCTCGTTTCGTTTTTTATCTTTTGTATCGCATTATAAATGTCCTTTTTAATGCAACTACTCTCTGGGTTTTGTTCCCTTATAGTTGCCAATATGTTTCGTGGCAAAATGTTTTGCGAATACAACTTCCCCACCAAAAGTTGTTCCGACTGAGACAGTCTCCTCGCAAACGAGTGCGCCTCAAGATGTTGACTAGGATCGTGGTTATGACTGTCATCCTTCACCGTTAATTTCCAATCACCAGTATTTTCTTGGTACTCTCCTTCCAATTTAAAGGGACAACCTATTTTCTTGCTACCGCCACGTCTAACCGTGGCAGTAGACGCACGTTCGCCGTGACGGTCACACACAAGCCACACCTTGATAAACGGTTCCGTCGGATCGTCGCCTTTTCTCCTCGATCGTCGGGTGACAAGAACGTAACCATTCTCACGTCCTCTCCGGATAGCCCAATCCACCAACTGTTCACGAGACTGAAAATTCTGGTCAGTTTTATACGACACATTTTTATGGTTTTGTTCTTCGTCTTCGGAGTCGTCGGTTTGTTGTGTCGGGTAAGAGACTTCACCGCGCACGAAGTTGTTAGTTTGTTGTGTCGGGTAAGAGACTTCACCGTATACGATGCGTATAGGGTTGGAATGACCAGGTTGTACGAGGATGTCGGGCATAGTAAATTGTGAAGGGATATACGCATCGTATTGACCTATACGATGCGTATATGGCCAAGTTCAAATAGCAATTCTCGTGTGCCATTAGTAGTCTCAATTGAAAAAAAGGTGCAAAGATGTTTGTACCTTATGTTTTGTTGCATAGGGTGAAAGGGGGTATCGCTCGAGTAAGAGAGAGGTTGGTCGGGTAAATGGGCTATAACGCATTCAACACTTCGAGTAGCTTGTTCGAGTAGAATGGCCAAGTAATTTCATTCCGGTGAATTCCACTCTCTCTCTAGTGGACCTCACCACTACCACACACACCATTTTTTATTTAAATGTTATTTTTAAAATAAGTGAGTAAATAAGTAGGGTGTTTCCAATAAAATCTAAGTAAATATTTAATTTTAAGGTGTTAGAATTCTGTTGAATAATTTTGATGAATAAATGAGTAAATAGGTAATTCACCCTTCACCCATAGTAACATTTGTAAGTATTTAAATTTAAAAGATCCGTCACATCGAACAGAAAACATTTGTAGTACGTCATTAAGAATTGGTTGCCATTTTAAAATTTGAACGTCATAAAGAATTTTACATAATAGAAAAACCTGTGGTTGGTTAGGGGTGTTAAAATTTGGATATCCGAAACTTTCGGATAGTGGATTTTACTATTCGTATCCGAATCCGAAATTCCGGATATCCGGAATTTCGGATTCGGATAGTGAAACGGATATCCGGTTTTTTAAACTTAAATATATTTTTTAAATTAAAATCAATATATATATAATATACTAAATAAACATCATCTTTATGAAATAATTAAAAAAAACCAATTTTTTGATTAATTTATGAAATTACGATGCGAATACGTTTTAGTTTAAAAAAAATAAGAAGGCAAAACACATAACATAAAAAGCCGTATACTTCATATATATTGTATTTATAACACTTTCTAGGAAAAAATATAAAAAATTTGGCCAAAAAATATAATTTTCGAATTTACGACGCAAATACGTTTTATTTAAAAAAAATAAGAGAGCTAAACACATAACATAAAAACAATATCTATATCTATATCTATACTATATAATAAATAAAGGTTTTTCATGTCATGTGTCGCCTCCATGAATTATCAACAATTTTTTCTCGTCTCTCTCTGTTATTAAATAAACTTCTATGTTTTAATGATAATATATATTTTTAAACAAAATATTAATTATACTAATAAAACACATTTATTTTCAATTATATCTTGTTATAAGAAAATTTGAAAGCTAATTATGTAACTTTTATTTTCACTCAAATATCGGATTAAATTAAATAGTAATTAACATAAAGATTTAAGAATTTTATGTATTAATATTTTTCACCCATGTGTACACTCGGGTTCTAAGCTAGTACTTTATATATATTGGATTTATAACATTTTCTAAGAAATATATTTTAAAAAAAATTATTTTCGGATACTCAGATATCCGAATATCCAAATTTTTTGAAAAACGCTATCCGAATTTGAAAATTCGGATTCGAAATTTTGGATATTTCGTGTTCGATTTAGGATACAGATACTTTTCAACACCCTTAGTATCAGCCAACTAGCATTAAGTTATTGGTCCATGTCATCAATTTTAATTATTTATTTTTGAGTTAATTGCACAAATGTGGTTAGGTTTGAGTACTAAATGTTTGAATAACTGATATGGGTTTATACTTAAATTTTGTAAAGAGTTTGGTTATTAAGACCTACTTCTTTTAACTTATGATGAAATGCTAAAAATACCATTTACTTTAAACCTTTAGTATCAAAATCTGTAACTTTCTACAAAAGGTATTTGGGTTGTTTAGATCACCCTAAGTTAACAAAAAAGTTAATATAAGTTAGCCTTATTATCAAACTCGTTAGAAAATTGAAATCACAAAACCTAAATTTGTTACTTTAAACTCTTATTAGCGAAACTGTTAGTTTCTCTTTTATATTTTTAAGATTTTTTAAAGCTACTTCTTTTATCTTTTAGTTTCTTTTTGTTTATTTATTTATTTTATAGTAGGTTTTTTTATACTATAAGTTTAACTTTTTTTTTCCTTTCTGTATTACCTTTTTAAATGAAATACATTTTTTATAACGTTGTAGCCATTGTGTCTAAGCTTTCTTTTAAATTTTATTAAAGTTGGCCGCCCTCATCACGGAACGCGGATATAACCCACTAGTTATGTTAAGACTCGTTTCTTGTTAAGATTACTTATAACTTCCATACTTCACTGGAAAATGTTTCATGTTCTACCTTATCTTTAAAGTGATGAGAATGTTTTAATAATGTCGTACTAGTTCATTTCCAACATGATTCCTACCAAGTTTGTCCTTTATGAAAATTGATACTTATTTTTCGTAAAGAATTTTTGGTCAATATTTATGAGCTCTAAATCATTCATTAATCATTGATATATATTTTTAAAATGTTTTACTTTCGAAAAAGTTACCATGATAAGATATCTAAAATAATAAAAAAATAATTAAAAAAAACCATATGCCTTCATATTTTAAGGGAGATTCTATCCGCACACGAAATATTTCTAATTGGACACGCCACCGTCCTATACACCCTCGTATAGGACAATACGAGGGCGTATAGAGTTCAGTCACCGACAACAGAATGCCACGTGTCATTCTCTATCTGCCGGCTGTTCCAACACGTGGTGTATAGCGTATGAGGCACGTGTTATATTTTTGTTTCAAAAGTTGAAAGATTTGAGAATTTATGAATCCTATATGTGGTGTATTGCCCTATACGCCACGTATATGTATTTTTTATTTAATTATATTTTATAATTTAATTTATATTTAATTTATTTTTATTTAATTATCTTTTTTATTTTAATTTATATAATTTTGTTAATATAAGTTTGTTATCTATTTATAAATTTTATATATTTTTAAACATTTATTATACTTTTACAGTACAACCAAACAAAATATTAAACATTACAACCAAACAAATAAACTAAACATTATATACATTACATCAAAAAATTAAATATATACATCAAAATGTTTTACATACATAACAACGAAAGAAACAAAATACAAATAAAACAACTAAACCTGACCGGCTCCGCCGTCACCCTAACCGGCTCCGCCCTCATCCTGAACAGGGTCGTCCGGATAATGACGTGGCGGTGGTAGTGGGCGTGGATCGATGTCGGCGGCTCGTGACAGATCCACGAGCTGTCCAACCGCCCACATCATCAGGTCCTCCATGCGATCGACTTGACGATTATGTCGCCGTGAGTCGGCAACAAGTCCATCAAGCAATGCCTGGGTAGCCCTCTCCAGCCTAGCACCCCGACGTACGTGTCGGGGATGCTGTGGCGGATGGTCGTGGATGGGCTCGGCGCGCGGCAGCGCGTCCTTCATCGCCACACCCTGTAGCGGATCAGGCATAGGCGGGTCCCCCTATCCCGGCATCTACGACAACGGCACCGGGACCCAAACCTGGTCCTGGACGGCCCCTACGAACCGAAGGCCCTGCGGGAATCGGTGCGTGATGCGCATGCCGCTCGTCGTGTGACGGTCTAATCGGGCGGGGGAATGGCGGGTAACATCTGAGGATCATGCACATGAAATGGTGTAACCGCACGCATGATATGAGTGATGAATGAGTCGCCATACAAAAGCCCGCGCTTCTGCCGCATATAGGCAGATGCAAAATAAATAGCGAGGCATGTGGATAGGGCGCACCGCCTGCCTGTAAGGAGTCAGTACAAAAAAAAGAGGTCTCGATCGGTGCACCACTCATGGCTTTTCAGACGCGGTGCGATCGACGTCGAAATAAGCCGGTGAAGATATCTATACAAAAGGTCTCTATTCCCGAGACCCTCCCCTTGGTACCCAACCAAGGACTATCAGAAATCAATTCCCAAAATACAAGGAGTTCCTCCTTGTCCGCCTCCGTCACCGTCTCTCGGGCTCGAAGTACATGCCCGTCACGACGACCCACTGACGGAGGGTCATACGGTAAAGGTGGCCAAAAATACGTAAAGCCACCTGATCCGGGTTATCTCCTACTGCCTCCCCGGGAAGAGGCTCCAACCCCTCCGGCCTGTAGACGAACGTGGACATGAACTCGACGACCACCTCTCTGTAGGTCTCGACGAATGATAAAGCAAAAAAGACGATCCCAGTGAGTGTACTGGCCTATGATGGCCCTCGCCCGCTCCACCTTATGGACCTCCTCGAGAAGCTGCCAATCCACCGCCGTCCCTGGGCCTAACCTCACCTCCTGAAGCTTCTTGCACCGGCAAAAAAACTATAAATCAGGCAAAAAATCTAGAAATGGGTAGTGCGCAAGATCATCTAGCTGTTGCATATCAATATCATCCTCATGATCCGCCATATCTGAAAATAATAAATAATAACAATAAATTTTCTTTTATTTTTTTTATTTTAAAAATAATAAAATATTGTTTTTAAAAAAATAATAAATAATAATAATAAGTTTTTTTTATTTTAAATAATAATAAATTGTAATAATAATAAATTGTTTTTATTTTTTTATTTTAAAAATAATAAAAATAAAAAGAATTTTTTTTAAATACCTATACGCCACGTTTAGCTTTATACGTGACGTATAGGCTGTTACCGAGGAACCAAGCCATACGTAGGCCAATCTGACCATACACAGGTCAGTTACCGAGCAACCAAGACATACGCAGGTCAGTTGCCGAGCAACCAAGCCATACGCAGCGTATAGCACTATACGTGGCGTATGGCTTCATCGTCTTCCTCAGATGAACTATACGCCACATATGGTGCTATACGTGGCGTATAGAGCTGAAGTTTCAGTCCTTTATCGCACTAATCTATCTAGTTTTACCCGCTAATAATCGATATAAACCTAATAATATTAATCGGGAGTTTGAGATACGCACCTTTACGAAGTTTTTATGAGACGACAATCGCAATCAACAATCAATTTGGCCGGCTCGCGTATGTGTTTGTTTGTGTGAGTTTTGGTTCGTTTAGGCCAATACGTGGGATGGGTTGGGTTTATCAGAGGGCTATACGCCACGTATAGGCCAATACGTGGCGTATAGCTATAAAATATATGAAAATTTGAAAATCCCTCCATTTTCAGATATTGAAAATCCCACCATGAATACTTGAAATTTGCCTAGTCTTCGTCTGTAAATGATGCCCTGCAATGTTTTGCGATATTCTTGTGTATGTGCCATCGACATAGGTTCTTGGAACAATCTGGAAATATTTTATCACGCACGTTTATAAGAGATTTGTCCCTGTCTGTTAGTATCACACGCGGCTCCATACACTTTTGCAACATTGCTTTTATTTGCAGTAGCACCCATACGAAGTTTTCCTCCTGTTCTTTTGATATAAATGCATGAGCGACGCAAAACGACGGGTTTGTGGAGGTCACACCGACCACTTGGGCAAATGGAAGTCTATACATGTTTGTTTTGTACGTCACGTCGATCATCAACACGTGCGGGAACACACGCCACATCTCGTACGACTTCGGATGAACATAGAATATCAAAAGAACGGGAGGAAAACTTCGTCTGGGTGCCACGTGTGATAGTAACAGACAGGGATAAAGCTCTTATGAACGCGTGTGATAAAATATTTCCAGACTGTTCCAAGAACCTATGTCGGTGGCACATACACAAGAATATCGCAAAACATTGCAGAGCATCATTTACAGACGAAGACTGGACAAATTTCAAGTATTCATGGTCGGTATTATGTGAGTCTCCCACGCCAGATATATACCAGTACAACTTCAACTGGCTTTACGAACGACTGTATGCAGCCAAACGAGGAAGTAAGTTTTGAATATTTAATATTTTCAGTATTGAATATTTATTAAATATTTATTCAATATTTAATATTTTTCTAGGAGTTATAGATTATGTGACTAAAAATTGGTTGGACCAGTATAAAGAAAAGTGTGTATCCGCCTGGTCCAACAGAAACCTCAATTTTGGTCAACATACTACGAACCGAGTCGAGAGCCAGCATTCGCTCTTAAAGAGCTATCTTAGAAATGCTAACAACTCGCTAGATAGACTTGTTGAGTTTGTTGATGAAATTGTATCAGATCAATATTATCAATTACAGTTTGGGTTTGGTACAAGCCTTATAAGGAAAATGGACAGGCACATAACTATTAAATTGTTTGATAACCTGCACGGTAAAGTTTCATATAAAGCTCTAAATTTGTTAGAAAACGAGTGGTACAAGTTATCACATATACGGAAACAAAATGCAACGTGTGGTTGCCAAATTTTCAGTAGTTGTAGGTTGCCGTGTGCTTTTCCAAGCCACCGCCAAAGAGGCCTGAAAAACAGGCATCGAAACTAGATAGTTTCGGTTGAACAAATGTTCAATCGAAATTTATCTTTTTTTTTATTTTCAAACTGTTCTGACTATTTCGTTTTAATACAGGTGGCAGAATCCCGGTAGATGCGTTAGACGTGTTCTGCAGGAAACTTGATTTAAAACCGTCGTTTGTTGATGATGAAAATGTAGACGTGGATAAAGTACTTGGTCAAGTGAGAAACAAAAATATGTCACAACCCGATCAGGTCAAAAGAATTATGCTGTCGAGAATTGCAGGGATGGTCTTTCCTAGCAAAAGTAACAAGAAAGCGCCTGTGATACAAGAAGATACTCGCGGTCGTCCAATTTTGAAAAAGCAACAACAAAGGAAACAGGATGTCACGAGAAACATCTCATTCATAGGATCCCAACAAAGCAAATGTGACCCTGCGAGACACAGCTCGTACATTGCGTCACAAGACTCTATACAAGCGAGTTCGGTCATTCAACACAGTCGTTCAACGAAGGGTAATGGAAAGCAACCACAAGATGATAACGCCCATCTTGGGTTTTTATTGATTATGGGGAAAGATGCGGTTAACAATATAAATTGTTTTAAGGATTCGATACCGTCTTTATTTTATCTGTACATTTCACATATACACGATGTAAATCCCGACGGTAACTGGGGTTTTCGATCGGTAGGTTTGGGCTTAGGGTTAAATGAAAACCGGTGGCTTGTTATCCGACAACAACTTCTAAAGGAGATGGACAATAAAGATGAATGGTGGAGAACTGTTTTTGACAGAGTCGCCTTTCAAGAGTATGATAGGCTACGTCACACGATAGATTGGCAGGATGTGAAAGCCACACCAGTTAGTAGTTGGATGTCGATGCCATACACAAAACTCCTAATTACTCAAAGATTTGAGGTGATTGTTCATTTTTTAAGCATCGCCGGTAATCAAACATCTTTTCTATTGTGGTTTGGTCCTAACGTTCACGCTCAACATCAAATCATATCGTTAGTTCACATAAAAAATGCTCATTTCATCCACGTCAAGTTAGACGGAGATTTTCTGATTCCCACGCCGAATGCAGTTTGGAATTTGCACCGAAATGATGATGCCGCAAAATGGAAAAATATATACAGTGATCGTATTGAACGATTTAAGAAAATAATGGCTACTAATAGATCTAGATTTCCACAATACGTAACGAATCACGGATGATGTTTGCTTAAAATTGTATTTTATTTGATTAATTTTAATTATTTTTGGACTTGTTTTATGGTCATTTTAATCATTTTAAATTAATTTTAACTTAATTATAATTAATTTTAATTAATTATAACTATTTTTAATTAATTATAATTAATTTTAATTAATTATAACTATTTTTAATTAATTATAATTAATTTATATTAATTAAAACATACTATACGCCACGTATAGGCCAATACCTAGCGTATAGCCTCCAACCTTTGGTATTCTATACGTCACGTATATGCCAATACGTGACGTATAGCTATTAAATATCTGAAAATGGAGGGTTTTTCAAATTTTCATATATTTTATAGCTATACGCCACGTATTGGCCTATACGTGGCGTATAGCCCTCTGATAAACCCAACCCATCCCACGTATTGGCCTAAACGAACCAAAACTCACACAAACAAACACATACACGAGCCGGCTAAATTGATTGTTGATTGCGATTGTCGTCTCATAAAAACTTCGTAAAGGCACTTATCTCAAACTCCCGATTAATAATATTAGGTTTATATCGATTATTAGCGGGTAAAACTCGGCAGATTAGTGCGATAAAGGACTGAAACTTCAGCTCTATACTCCACGTATAGCACCATACGTGGAATATAGTTCATCTGAGGAAGACGATGAAGCCATACGCCACGTGCCGTTGCCGCAGATGCCGGGACCGGGAGACCCGCCTTTGCCTGATCCGCTATAGGGTGTGGTAATGGAGGACGCGCCGCCGTACGTCGAGCTCGTCCACGACCATCCGCCACAGCATCCCCGACACGTACGTTGGGGTTTTAGGCTGGAGAGGGCTACCCAGGCATTTCTTGATGGACGTGTTGCCGACTCACGACGACAGGGTCGTCAAGTCGATCGCATGGAAGACCTGATGATGTGGGCGGTTGGACATCTCGTGGATCTGTCACGAGCCGCCGGCATCGAGCCACACCCACTACCACCGCCACATCATTATCCGGACGACCCCGTTCAGGATGAGGGCGGGGCGGGTCAGGATGAGGGCGGAGCCGGTCAGGGTGACAGCGGAGCCAATCAGGTTTAGTTGTTTTATTTGTATTTAGTTTCTTTCGTTGTTATGTATGTAAAACATTTTGATGTATATATTTAATTTTTTGATGTAATGTATATAATGTTTAGTTTATTTGTTTGGTTGTAATGTTTAATATTTTGTGTGGTTGTAATGTTTAATATTTTGTTTGGTTGTACTGTAAAAATATAATAAATGTTTAAAAAAATATAAAATATATAAAATTTATAATAGATAACAAACTTATATTAACAAAATTATATAAATTAAAATAAAAAAGATAATTAAATAAAAATAAACAAAATATAAATTAAATTAAAAAAAATATAATTAAATAAAAAATACCTATACGTGGCGTATAGGGCAATACGCCACGTATAGGATTCATAAATTCTCAAATCTTTCAACTTTTGAAGCAAAAATATAACTCGTGCCTCATACGCTATACACCACGTATTGGACCAGCCGCCAGACAGAGAATGTCACGTGGCATTCTGTTGTCGGTGACTGAACTCTATACACCCTCGTATTGCCCTATACGAGAGCGTATAGGGCGACGGCGTGTCCAATTAAAAATATTCCGTGTGTGGTTAGAATCTCCCATAAACTATAAGCAATCATTGATCTCATTATAAAAAGATTGAGCGTTACACTTACGGTAGAGTTCCATCTTCACCTTTCCCTTTTTAGCCTTTGAATATATTTTTACCAGGTTAGAATCTCGTGTATTACACGAGATTGTATATTAAAAAAGGTAAAACTTATAAATTTGTAAATATGTCATAACTTGTCAGATTACTATGATCGTCTCGAGATATATCAAGTGTAAATGTGTGTGTATATAACAAATTAGTATTTTTACTTGTTTAACAGGTTTCCATGCTAACGTGGCATTTAAATGCTGTCGTAACATTTATTTTTCATTTTATTTTTTTAATATGCTAGCGTGGAAATTAATGTATATTTTTTTAATTATAAATTTAAAAAAAATATTTCTTAAAAGAATTTTTTTTGAAACATCACATGAGTCGTGAGTGTATTAAAGAATAAAAAATATTTTTTTATTTTAAAATAAAAATATATATCAATTCCACGCTAGCATATAATTAAAAGAAAAAAAATTAAAAATAAATGGCACGCTAGCGTATAGTTAAATGCCACATCAGCTTGGAAACCTGTTAAACAGGTAAAAAGTATCTGATTAGCATGTTATCTAAAAGTTGAGTGACTAAATCGGGACAAAAAAATTTGAGTGACTTAATTAGAACAGTTTGAAAACTTGGTTACATTTCTATAAAGTTTTCACTTAATATAATTGGTATTCTTTTTTAATAATATATTTATAATATCATTATTATTTAATAAAATAGATGCGCATTTATTAGGAGAGAGAGGCGGGAAAATCAATGTGAGGAGGCATGAGTAAGTGACAAGTGTCTACGTTAAACCTTTATTTATTAGTATAGATTAATATACAATTATTACATATATATACCTTAAAGTGTGATCTATAATTATTATTAATTCAGAGTGGAATTTTAAAAAGTTAAGTAGTTATCATAAGGTGATCAGGGTCGGTTAGGGTTAAATCCATACATAACAATTAACATGTTATATTTTAGTACTTTATTGTTTATACGACTGACACAAGTGTATTGATCTAGGTTTTATGGTTATACATGTACTTGTAAAATTCAGTTATAACTAGTGATTTTCTCCCCGTGCAATGTTGCGGGTGAACAACAACTGATTTATTCTATGTGATGCTAGCTCATTTGGAAGATTTTCTTGACTCTTAGATAGGTGGTCCTAAGTTTAAACCTAGACACGTGATTACTTAATTGGTGTAATTAAGGTGTAAGAGTATGGTAGATTTGTCTTTAAAAAAAGTTAGTGTTAAGCAACAAAATTGTTACAATTAATTCAAAAACTCTCAATTGGAATATAGCTGGGCTTTACCTAATTACAAAATATTATAATTATTATTATTAAAAAATAATAGTTATAATAATAAAAAATTGTAAGATCTCGAGCCCGAAAGACCTCACTTATTGGATACAGATATTACTTTTGATATCATTAGACACCTTAAATACATTTTTATCATTAAATATAATTACAAATCATTCATTCATATATTATTTTTCCCATTTCACCCATCGTTTTATGTCATATTTTTTTATCCATTATTTTATTTCTACTTTTGATATCATTAGATACCTTAAATGCATTTTTTTATCGTTAGATTTAATTACAAATAAGATCGAGTCAAAAGTCAATAACATAGTGCATAAAAAACATCTGAATGAATTGTCGTGTCTTTAAAGTTATATTATTTTAATGTAACCATCGCTAGTAAAAAATCTCATATATAAAAGTATAAAAAAACTGAATACATTATCTCATTTTTTATAATTAATTTTAGAAATATTTAGTTTACAACATTTAATATATGATGTTCTATAAAATTTCTAATCTATCGTTGTGACATGCTTATTTTTAGTCAAAGTGGTTGTGGTGTAGTGGTTGAGTTGAGCCCTGAAGTCCCAAGGGACCCGGGTTCAATCCCTGCCACCACCATTAATTTCTGCGGAATCGCAAATGAGGCCTTTTAGGCTGATGCTCCAGGGTTTTACCCACACCGATCCAGGGTTGGAGCCTCGGCTCCCCCTCAAGCCCGGAAGGGGCCGTATTAGGTGAGGTTTTTCCTTGAAAGCTCTCCAACTCTGACACCAAGTGGGCCCGGTTAAGACAACATATTGGTCGGAGTTGGACGAGGCTCTCCCATGTGACGTGAGGGTGCGACGTCACACATTCAATGTTCGCCTTTCAAAAAAACATGCTTATTTTTATAATGCAAAACCGAGTTTTAATGATAATGTTTAAGTCATTACATCATGAACATACAAGTTGTTAAAGTTGACTCAAGGCTTTGTTTTTCTTTTAAATTTTCCTGCTTCCTCCTTATAACCTTTAAAATAGGTTCTATAAAATTCCGAGTTTGTCGTTTCAACATTAGTGTTTCAACGTGATTTTTTTCACAGGTTTATTACCAGTGTACAACAGGTCGTTGAAACTGAGTTTTTGAAATTGTAACACTCTGTCGCAACACGTGGGCTTCCAAAACCTCATTTTCATACTCAATAAATAAGTTAATTTATTTAATAAATTTATCGGAAAATTGTAGGAAATCTTATGGTTACTTTTTTGTTTTTGTATTGTAGGAAAGTTGTCGCTAACTTGTGGGCAATTTGTTTTGTTGGTAACTTGTCGAAAACTTTTGTAGAAAATATACATGTTTTCTAGTAGTGAAATTTACCGTCACGGCCTACTTTTTTTTATTTACGTTTCCATGTAAAAAATATTGCAACTAGTTTTATATTAAAAAGGTAGTTGCAATATTTTCTATTTCCTATTTCCTATATCTTTTTCTAACTTTAATAAAACTAATGGCGATAACATCAACATTAAGAGAAAAAAGAATGGGGTGCAGATATGAATGATCGCAGCCTGATATTGACGAAAACGCAGTAGGACAAGATCGAAGGTATACAAAAGTGTTATTTAAATAAAGTATGGAAAGAAGATGATGTAATAATAGTAATTGATCTCAATGAACGTGTAAATTTCTTTTTAATAAATTAGACAATTGGTGAACCTTTTGTCAGTTATGAACTTTTGTTAGGGCAGCTATAAAGTTTTTTGGATTTTAGAAGAGATTCTAAATCAGAGTCCTTACCTTTTTTTAAAGGCGGAATTTAAAGAAAAAAAAACTAGCAGGAGCTAGGAGGCAACAGTTAAAACCACGAGGAAATTAACAACATAAAAATGCAGTTAAATTTTGAACGCACACCAATTCTTCCAATCAAGAGACTTGAATCGGAGCATGTTCTTCACCCACAAATAACTAGAGCTCTTGAGTTCTTCGAATAGTCATTTCAAGTTCGCTCTTTTACCATCAAAACAACTTTGTTTCTAAACTTTCATAAACACCATACCTCTGTAATAATGACCACTTGTAAAGCTTTGTTTCGATTCGTGTCTACCGGAGTGGCCGTAGTCATTTCCAGCACATCTCGAACCGAGAAATCGTATATAAGGGAGATTCCGCACTAAGTACTTATGTACCCCCAAATTAGAGTCCTTTTAAAGAAATATTTTCTTTTGTCATGACCCTAACATATGTGAATATAATAACATACGTTTTCTGTACACGATTTTAAAAAGTCAGACAATCACACACATTAGAGTATGAGCTAAAATGAGTTTAATTGAATAAAAGAACCTTGGGCTATTCTAGTTATTTGATCTACTTAACAGCCCCTTAGATATGGGCTCTAAGCTAAGCTTTAGCTTTTTTTTTTCTACAAGAGGAATTGCATCCTCTAAAATTACAAAAGTGCATATTTCATTAAAACATAAGTTTACTTTTTAAGCATGATTTAAAGAATATACAAATTTACAAGTATAAAAAAGAGGATATATGCAATTGCACAATTTTTATACAGTCGAGCCCTCATAATTTTTTCACTCATAAATCTTGATCAATTTAATTAATATGCCAAAATCAACCAAAAGTTATGTAACTCTAATAGTTAGTAAAGTACAACCAATTACAAATTCTTTCTGAAAATGCTATCATCTCAATGCTAGATCTTTTCCTGTAAAATAAAAACTAGGTTTTCATCCATGTGTATTGTGCCGGGAATTCTGCCACGATCCCAAGACACCAAAACACGTCGCAACGGCGGTCGTTCCGACGTAAACCCTAAGACATCAAGAAACCTGATTGCAAACTTTGGTTACATCAACGTCTAAACCCTTAAAAAACCCAAAACAACATAAAGAAACATTAAAAAAACACAAAAATCTTGGATAGACGTTGCCTCGAACCCAGGCCGTTGGCATCGGCACGATCCTGAATATCAAAACGAAAATAAAAAAAACATGTCTCAACGGCTGTCACTCCACCGTAAAACACTAAAGTGTACCTAGTCGTAAAACATAGAGTCACTCCACTGTAAAGCCCGATGGTGTACTCCGTCATAAAATCTGTAATCCGTTATGAAAGTACCATCACTCTGCCGTAAAACCCGAAAGAGTACTACGTTGTAAAAACCAGCATTAAATCCCATGAATATAAACACAGACACAATGATAAACATACCGTTAATAAAAGAAAAACGTAAAACTAAAATATTAAAAAAATACAAAATTTGAGAGTAAATTTGGTGGACAAAATGAGAATACAAAGATCTTTGGCTAATATGAGAAAAAAAAACAAAAGCTGAGAGGAAATTTCGACATTTTGTGGCCAAAATGAAAATTCTTAAAGTTTCGTGACCAAAATGAATAAACCAAAAGAAAGTAATAAATATTGAGAGCAATTTTTATGACCAAAATAAAAATAGTTAAAATTTTGTATCAAAATAAGAAAACCAAAAACTATACTATTCTATCTCCTCCTCCTCCTCCTCCTCCTCCTCCTCCTCTTTAAATATATATATAATATGTGGTCAGCCTCTCAACTTTGACATTTACAAAAATGGCCACCTTCCTTCTCAACAATTTTTCTCCGGCCTTTACTTCTAAAACCAAAATTCTTCCCCACTACAAACTCACCCACAAACCTTTCTATTCGACACCAAATATCATAACAAAGCCATTATTCTCATCCTATAATCTCGTCATAAATAAACAATACCAAAATGCTCCATCGGCTTCAACCGCAAGCAAAGAAATGGTGCAAGTGGAAAACCAAGTGTTGCATAACAACCTTCGACCCGAAATGATGCCCAAACACGTTGCAATGATCATGGAACGAGAGCGAGTTTTGCTTCGTGAAGTCGGTTATAGTCGCCGGTCGTTGGTAGATGTTGCTCGGATTTGCTGTGAATTGGGGATCAAAGTTCTATCCGTTTATACGTGTTCTTCTGGAAAAAATCAACTAAAAGTAAGCCAATTAACTTCCCCTCAAAAGATTTCCATTTCAACTTCATTAATGGATATAATATTTCAAATTATTAATTTTAATGCAGGAGGAGGTTGACTTTACAATGAACTTAACAAAATCAGATCTTGAAGAGCTATCAAGGTTATTAATTATCTTTCAAGTAAAGTGTCATTTTTGTCTCCGTGTTTGGTTATTTTAGCCACTTTCATCTAAAAAAAAATTTTTTCACTGATTTTTCAAAATCTAGCCATTTTCATCCACCTGATTAACTCTGTATACATTTTAACGTTAAATCAGGAGTCGCGTTGAAATTCATAAATTAAAATCTAACCAAATTGCCCCTGGTTTAACCAAAATTGTCACCGATTTAACGTTAAAATGTAGACGGAGTTATTAAGATTGATGAAAACGGTTAGATTTTTAAAAGTTAGGAACGAAAAAGATAAAAAAAAAAGTTTTTTTAATTAAAGTGACTAAAATAGTCAAACACATGACGAAAATAACACTTTACTCTTATCTTTTTTTTCTTTTTAACGGCAACTAATCTATCCTAATGACTAAACCTACCAAACCAGCACGTTACATTATTCGAACCCTCACCGGTTATTAATCACATACATGTTAACTTTCATGTCATGAAACAAAAAAAAAAACTGATTTTTTTTTTAATTTTTTCATGTAGGAATGATATTAGGGTTTCAGTAATCGGGGATCGGAAAGCCATCCCGGACTCAATGCTAGAAATCATAACACAACTTGAAGAAGCTACAAAGAACAACAAATCGTTTCATATAACCGAAACAGTTAATTACACCGGACATTTTGACATAATTCAATCTTGCATAGCTCTTGCTGAGAAGGTGAAGGATGGTCTACTAGAACCCGAAGAAATTGACGAAAGCGTGTTCGAACAACAACTCGACACGAAGTTCTCTGAGTTTCCCGACCCGGACCTGATAATTCGAACAGGTGGGAAATATAATGTTGGCAACTTTATGTTGTGGCAATCGGCTTATTCTGAAATATGTTTTGTTGAAAAAGACGGTCTTCAATTTAACATGAACGATTTTATTGAGGTGTTGGAGGTGTATCAGAAGAGAAACAGACGGTTTGGTGGAAGTGATAAAAAGAAAAAAAATGAATAGATGGTTAATTTCGATATTTCATGTTCTTTGTATTTGGATTGAGAAAAAAAAATAATGTGAATTTTAAGAGAATTAAATTCTTTTGATCGTGACTTCTACCTTAGCTTGTGAACGGTTAGATTGTAGGAGTTAAAAGTTTTAAATTCTAGCAGCTAAATAGTTTTTTTTAACGGTAAATGTTAATTTTATTCTAGTTTAGATCACTAATTTTAAATTACTTCATTTCCCACAGTGACGAAACTTTAACAATTAAATTTGAGAGAGACGAAAATATTACAAATAAATTTTTTTTTCACCAAATAAAGGCCATAAACAAATAAAATAAAATAAAAACAGTTCTTTCACATAAATGAGAAAGAAAGAATAGCTACAACTCAGCCCAACGACAAAGGAAGATTAATTACAACTATGAATACGATTGTCTGGGCTTGTTCCACATTAGTCTTGGATTTGTAGAACAAAATTGGACTTTTGATTTGGATTAGGAGGGACCCATACACTATAACTAATATGAAATAAATCTAGTGAGCGAAACCAATACCTATGAGAAAAAATAGGGGTCCTCTCTGAACCCTAATAAGTTCCGCCCTTAAATGCCTAGGTTTGAACCGGGACCTCATTTCTAAGATACTTGTGCCTCTATCAAGTGGCTTAACCCTACACTAACGTAGCGGAATAATTGAAGTTTGTTTAACGAGTAGTTTTATAGAGTTTTTAAAAGCACATAGAACTCTAAAAAAGCTAATAAACGAGTATTGGACAAAATAACAACTCCTGATTGCAAACTCGTTCTAGATATTTTTGACAAACATATCCCATATCACAATATAACAAATATTTTGCTATGTATTGGTGTAGTACTACGTAACATCTACTTCACACGCGATCTTTTTACGGTTTTTTTAGGCAGAGTAAAATAGAAAAATAACGATAAAAGATAAAATTGATCATCATATATAATCATAAAAGCATCTGGTATACAACCGTGAGTGGCTTATGTGGTGGCACACTCACGGCTACAAAACTCAGCCCCTCCCACAGAGAGAGGTGAGCGTGATCTTTTTTGGTGTTTGGCGTGAGAAATTTCACAGTGAGAGAATGAGAAAAGAGATTGTGATTGGCGTGAAAAATTTCACGACTACAAACACCACCCCCTCCACAAGTGAGAGGCTTGAGAGGCTCACTCACGGGAAGGTATACCACAAAACCTAAAAATATAGCATGCCAACATCATTAGAAAAGGGGCCGATTTCCTATGAAAGTTTCATTCCGACAATATTCCTACTCCGTTGAAAACCCTAATTTAACGAGAAGTACCGACAAGAAGTACTTTCATCAGAAATTAATGATCAGAATTTCTACACCATTGAACTTTAATTTTCGGGCCAAGTTGTTTAATAATAGTTTCTGTTAGAAAAAAAAAACGGTTATTTTTCATCGGAACAACTTTCTCTAATGCGTTTCCGATAAAAAATAAAGTCAAAAAAAGACCAATTTCCTAGTAGTGCAAGAATAACTGCTTTTTTTATTTTGTCGAAAATGATCCCGGTACTTCACTAAATTTCTAATATTCAATTTCCCATACTTCTCTGTGTTTTATATTAACAATAATGGAATATTTGTTTGGTGTTGTCCCATTAAGTACACTATTTCTTATAATCATCAAATATAACATTGTCCATCAAAATTGACTTTGAGAGCTGATAATAAAATAAAATAAAAACTTGTGGATTAAAAGGCTATTTGAATCTGTATTATTTTCATCGATAGGACTATTGTAGCGTACTAGCTAGAAACTAGCTAAGAAACCATGTTTTCCTGTTCCACAATAAAAAGTTAAAAGAGAAAGACAAACTTTTTTTTAATTAACGAGAAATCTACTTTACTTTTATCCATAAATTACATCAAATAACTTATTTCATGTATGAGTTTGAACTCACGACCTCTAACCTAAAAGAAAATTAACAATATGCTAACAAACCACAAGTGACTAAACTCTAACAACTCTATGGCTCCACAAACTAAACATCGGTACCAACACACAACATAGATCTGACATACATAAACTGTTGGGATTTCGAGCATAGGTTTTAAAATTGTTTGTAACAAAAGATTATACCATCTTTGATCTAATGAAGGATGCCATCAAGCAAGAGTCCAGTAGCCAGAAAAACTTGAAATAAAAATATAATTGTAGAAAAGTTAGAAACTTTACCTTAGATCTTTGTTTAGTCGTAGTGGATGATTAACCAAAGATAATCTACAACAATGCAACAACGTGAATGCTAGCTCACACGCGAAAACACAACACGAAGCTCATTTCGGTTGCATGGTTTCGAACACCTCCAAAGTCGAGACCTTGGTCTAGGTTTTCTTCTTATGGTAGATGATCTACTTGCAACGGATTGGTGACCGTGTGGTGATGCTAGGGTTTGTTTGTTAATCTCTTGATCAAACTCTATAAGAAATTTAGATTAACTTGGTGATTATATATTATATATTAAATATATATCTTATATGTCTAAGTAGGTTTAATAGTATAATCAAAAACCATTTAATTATAACACACATATATACACACGTTTTCGAATACTCACATAAATATATACTATTAATAAGGTAGGTCGATGAATAGTGATTCTCCCAATCAAGCTTTTCCATTTGTTTTAATGGTTATAAATCTTCTTTTCCAAATTAAACACATAATTAATATCAGCGACCGTTGGTCAACTGGTGCAATGGTAGCTCCAAGACTTCTCATAGTGGAGGTCTTGGGTTCGAATCCTGACAACAGCAAAAATAGAGGTCTGTGGCCAGGTCAGGGGGTTTACCCAGTTGGAGGTTCCTCCTGTGGTGAGCTGCCCTAGATGTTCTATGTGTTGCCCCGGGAAAACCCAATTATCCTAGAATATCTAGCGTTGCCGTTCAAAAAAAAATTAATATCAGCGGAGCTTGTTGAATGTGCACGCTTTCACGGAGGGGGTTGCAGGTTCGACCTCCTCCAAGCTGGTTCTTCAGTTTCCTTTGTTAGTTGCTCAATTAAAGTCCCAAATCTGCAAACCTACATATGTGACATGCGTGCCTAAAAATATTAATTCTTTTAATTATGTAAACGACTATGAAAGAAAGATTAGAAAGACGAACGGGGAGAGGGAAATCAAATTTTAACCACCATACAAAACTCCGTACTTACTTGACCAAAATATCAAATAAACGAATTCTTTTCGATTGATCTTCATTCATGGTTTAGATTTTGAATCCGACCAGGCTACTTAGGGTTTAGATTTCGAATCTGACCACTAAAATGTATTTAGCTACTTATAATCATTCTATTTGGCTGTATATATTTTTTTTTTCAGGAATTGGTTTTCAGATTTTTTATTTTGGGGAATCGATAAATCAGGGGTTTAGAGGAAATGATCGGGTTCTGAACAAGACCCCAAACGTTGCTCACCACGCAAATACTTCTAATTATTAATTGAAACTAGTTGGTTCCCTGTGCTTCGCGGTGAGACGTATCAACGTAGAACAAAAAAAATACTTGAATAAGCTTGTATAAACTAATACCTACGGTAAAGCGAATACTAATACCGGTTAGGATAATACCAATATCGGCAACAACGTTCGCTCATAATAGGTTCGGCTTGTAACGGTACACAACGGTAACGACAGTCGCTATAAGCTACGATACAAAAAAAATACGCGACTTTGAATACAGCTCCGTTTTCAAAAAATAGTATATCGAAACGTTGACAAAAAAAACTAAAAACAGCGGCACATTCCGTTTTTTAAGTTAACGAACGAAAGTTACTAAAGAAAATGAAATTATTAGAAAATTAAACGGGCTAAAAGTGTATATTTTATATAGTATGAGGGGTAAAAAACTAAAATAAAAAAAAAGTTACGTCTCACTCAACCATAGGAAGAGTCAGTATTCTACTTGTCTATTTTTTAATCTATTTAGTAACTAGCTTAGAACCCGTGTCTACACACAAGATAAAATATATCAATACGTTAATTACTATTTAATGTATAAATTTTACATATTACATATACTAAGGAAATAAAACAAAATTCAAAATATGTAAAAATTAATATATAATTGAGTTTCGAAAATACGTTAATTACTATTTAATGTAATTTAACTTTCATTACTATTTGATTGAAAGTAAAAGTTACATAATTAGATTTCAAAGTTTATTATAATAACTGATAATTTAAAATAAATTTGTTTTATTTGTATAATTAATATATATATTTTTAAATATATTATTATTAAAAGATAAAAGTGTATTTTATAAGAGAGAGATACGGGAAAAAATAATGAAATTAATATTGATGTGACACGTGGCATTAAAAAATATTTATTTATTATATAGTATAGATTTCGATGTAGGGATGGCAACAAAAAAAACCCGAGCATGATGGGTAGGGTTGTAAACGAACCGAACGTTCAGCGAACAGTTCGTGAACCGTTCGGCGGGAAGTTCGTTTACGTTTGTTCGTTTAATAAATGAACGAACATGAACAAGGTATTCCGTCCGATTAACTAAATGAACGAACATGAACAGAGGTCTCGTTCGCTCAATTGTGTTCATGAATGTTCAGTAACATGTTCGTGAACGTTCGTTTATTAACGTTCGTTCGTTTACGTTCGTGTTCGTTCATTTGTCGTTTATTTTGTTGTTTATTAAAGATTTTTGTATATTTCTCTTTTATTTTATCTAAACCTTTTATATTCTTTAATTTTTATTTTATTTTTTACCCTAAAATTAACTACGTTTTTTTTTTAACGGCGAACATTCACTACTACAAAAATAGGTATTTGCTACGGCCAAATCCATAGCAAATCTGTAGCAAACACCCATTTTGCTACGGATTTGGTCCGTCTCGTCGCTAATTTAGTTTGCTACAGATTTTTGCTACGGAATCATATTTGCAACGGTTTTAGCTACAAAAGAAGGCATAGCTATTTTAGCTACGGACTTTGCTACGGATATTTAGCTATGATTTTTGCTACAATCTTCTTGCTACGGAATTTCGCTACAGAATTTTGCTATAGTTTTTTGTAGCTGATTTTACTGTGGATTTTTCTAGATTTTTGCTACTAATCTAGCTATGGATTTTGAAAGGTTTTCACAACAGATTTATCTACGGATTTTTTCAAAAATTTTCATTTTTATATTCCTTTCCATTTGTTTCTTATAAACATTATATTCAAATTTCCAATTCAAAGATAAATATCCAAATCAAATAGGATAAATATTCAACTTATCCAAAACAATACAATAAATATTCAAATTATAGTGTTTACCCACATAAACCCGTATCTTAACTCATAAACTTTTGTAGCAGGTTTTGTGACAACAATTGAAATCTCTTGTTCATATCAACATATATAAACTTGTATTTTCTTCATCATAGCATGATTCTCTAGTTTATTGCGTTCCAATTCCTCTATTTGTTCCTTTAACCATTGCACCTTTAGTTAACAAAGTTCGACACATCAGCCTTAATAACACATTAATACCAAACACATTAGGATCTCTTATTGTCTGTTTTAACAAGTTATAAGCAAATATAACAAGATGCATTAATAGTGTCTTCTCATTATATTCATAACATTTTCTCCGATCTTTGAAATATTTTGATATACTATAAACAATAGAAATAATACTCTAAGATAACTATAAACGCAATGTTTGGATACCATTTGAGCAGTTATGTTTTTTCACGCTCCATACAGCTCCATAAATCAACATTGTTTAAGACCTAAAAAAGAATAATAATCGACTATGCAACATGAATATGGAGAATGAAAATCAACGCAAACAACAGATCTAGTTTTATAACTTAAATCTAATATATCGCAATTGGCATAAAAATATATAGGAAGATTAGTTCATGTTCATTGTTCAACGAGCTTTAAAGAGACAAATAATACGTACAATAACATTGAGGAGCAGGTGGAGCTTCCTCATCGGGATAAAAAGACATGGTATGTGTTGCAAACCATGACATTGTCAATCTGCATACTTAACACAACAATTTCAAAATAAACAAAAGTCATGATAACAAATAACTACAAAAATATAAACAGCAAGTGTAAAGATATCAAAAGATGTTCAAAAACTGGAAGCGTATATGGAAAGAACCATGTGATGTTGCCCCTGTATGCTGCAATCTTTTTTTCTAATATTGCATATAGCCCTCTAACAATGTTCATTGCCAAGCTCTCTTAAACTATGAATATCAAATCGCCATGTTCTGTTCTATATGGATTATGTTGAAAACCTAGAAGCAGAATTAGTGCTACTAACATTAAAATAATATGTGGCCATGTTTTGTTTTAGCAGAAAATATATCATTCACTTAGAGCTTTAGCATGTATCATCTCAGAAAAAAATGCATTTTTGCTACTGATGGAGTAGCCTAATAAATTTCTGAGTAACTTTTTATTATTATTTTAACACAGTACATATTACAACTACAAACTATTTTCCATTAGTTCATAAGTAACAACAAGAAACCGATCAAAGAAATCACCAAACTTATAGTAAATAAACCAAAACATGTTCTTGTAAGTTAGTAAGGTTTGAATAGAGGGCACACCCGTCGATAAAAAAGAGAACAGTGTTTGCATCCTACACAACAAAATTAGGTTTTAGTATGCAGTAATACACTAAATAAAAATGTGTTGATTTGTCTCATACAATATCTTGATGTCATATATAATAATATGTGATCTAATCATACATTAATAATAGAAATATGAATCACTTACAGTCCCTTCCAATGCCACTTGAAGTGGAGGAAAATCTGCATTGCAGAATCTAGTAACAAGAGATTTCATAAATCAAACAATAATAAAATAAAATTAACTAATATTAGAAATCAGGCATTGCTAAATCATACAACATAACTATATAAAAAACTATAACAAATCACAATAATATTTTACAAGTAGGTAACATGCAGAACAAGATCCAATGATATAAAGCCTACCATTTGTTTTTTTTTCGGAAAAGCAAAACAACTATATGTTCCTTGGAACAAATTGTATAAATTAGACGTAAGAAGAGATCAAAAAATTAAGAATGTAACACATGACCTGTGATTTAGGCGAATTGGTTTCTTCTATTGCTCGAGGCTGTGAACACGTGAGTGTCGACTGAACCACAGACTACTAAAGACCAATTCCATGAAGGCGTGAACAGTGTTGAATTCGGATTAGGTGGATTCCATTAATGTGAATGCCTCGGCGGAAGACCAAGATTAACGATAAGGAAATATTCAGAATTAGGCGATTACAGAGACAGAGATCGTGACACAATTAGGATCAGGATTATTATAAATTAGGTGATTACAGATATCGGTTTTGGATCCGTAGGGATTTTTAGGCGGGAACTGGTTTCAATTTTTTTTAAGAATAACAATGAAGAAGAAGCATTTGAACGCGGGAACTAAAGGGAGGGAGGGAATGAATTTTTCAAAAGCAATTAATTGGAATAAAATTGGAGTGAAGGGGGGAAATAAACGGAAGGTCTATGGAAAAGAATTCAAAAAAAAAAATTGGGAAAATACTAGATCGTAATAAGTTATAATAGATGTTATATGTCTCCGTGAGACATACTTAGTATTAATAGTCAAGATAACTCTTACCGGGTACGATGTGACTTAATATTTCATAATATGTTTTAAAAAGTTATATTGAGTTGTATTGGGTCGTATCATGTCACAGTGAGTTATAATTAGCCATGTGTGTCTTGATAGACCTTACTGCACCTTACGAGTCATGAGATAGGTGTTAACGAAACATGATGGCCCCCACAATAACATGCTAGGTTTTAATGTGTTGTATTGGATTAATTTTTCTAATTTTTCTCTATAACTTTCGTTTGTTGATTAATTTTTTTCTTGACGTATCAGTATACGTATTCAATGTAGAGTACTTAAGTGTCGTGGGTTATATCACTAATAATAACGTTTTGGTACCGCGAAGAATGAGACCGATACCAACTCAAAAAACATGGGTTCCGTTATATAACTATCTTTTATCTATGTTTCGATCTCTATAATATAGTCGTTGTAACTTCATACGTTTTTTCTATATACTTAACCATGTTTCTTTTTGTGTTTAACCATGTTAATGATACTGCCTCAATCGTTTAAGGTTCGCCTCTCGCCGCTGCGGAGCGCGGGGCTAATTTTCTAGTTTGACTTTAAAAGTTGACCATCATTAAACATGTACTTCTCGATCTTGCTATGGATTTTTTTTTTATTAACATTATATTTATTTATTTCTCGATAACATTATGCACTTGGCTACAATTTTTATTAAAATATTTTTATTTTTTTAATATATATTTTCTCAAATTTGCTATGGATTTTTATTGAATTATTTATTACATATTGATTTTATTTTGCTACGAATTTTGCTACGAATTTTATTTAATTATTTTTTATATATTTATTTTTTTTTTATTTTGCTAGGCGTTTTGCTACGGTTTCTTTTTATTTATCTTTAAATATTTATTTTCTTAATTTTGCTACGGATTTTTTTATTGAATTGTTTCTTATATATTTATTTTATCTATTTTGCTACGTAATTTGCTAGTGATTTTGCTATGGATATTGTATGCTACGAATTTTGCTAGAGATTTTGCTATGGATATCGTTTGCTACGGAAAAACCGTAGGTAAACCGTAGCAACATGTTTTCGTAGCAAATCCGTAGCAAATCCATAGCAAAATTTGCAACCGATTTTTTCCATAGCAAAAATCCGTAGCAAATACCTGTTTGTGTAGTAGTGATTGAATGTTGTGACGTCGCACCCCCCGTCATATGGGAGAGTCTCGTCCAACTCTGGCCAATATGTTGTCTTAACCGGGCCCACTTAGCATCAGAGTTGGAGAGCATGCAAGGAAAAATCCCACCCAATACGGCCCCTTCCGGGCTTGAGGAAGAGACGAGTCTCGAACCCTGGATCGGCGTGGGTAAAACCCAGGTGCATCAGCCTAAGATAGGTCTCATTTGCATGACGCAGAAACTAATGTGAAGGGCAGGGATTGAACCTGGGTCACTAGGAATACCAGGTCTCTCTTTTACCACTCCACCACTAGCTCATTGGCCTAAAATTAACTAAGTAAAGTAAGTTCGATACAAATACAAATAACTTGATATTAAAATGATCTTATTAAATGTTCATTTCAGAAGACATTATGATTGACATCAAAAGTCTCAAACTATCCTTCGTTCGGTTTCGTTCGTGAACAAATCCATTTCCTTAATGAACGACCACGAACATGAAATTTCGTTCGGTTAGTGTTCGTGAAACGTTCATGAACAAGTTAAATGCTAAACGAACGAACACGAACAAGGCTTTGTTCCGTTCGGTTCGGTTGATGGGCATATCCGAAACCTGATGGGTATGGTGTAACATCCCTACACCTTAAAAGTTTAGGGTTTAAAACGTAAGTTCTACAAAGTGAAGGGGGCAAATGGAAATTTCATGAAACCTAATTCTCCCTTCAAGTTTTCCAATCGCCATTACCCATTTCCGTTGTTCTTCTTCGTCGCGTGTAATCCGGAACCAAACACCACCACCATCCTCTTGTACCTGCAATTCTGATTAAAAGCGACTAGCTCGAGATAGCGGCACCCCGGCGACCACTGTTTGGGTCGGAAACGCACGGGAAAAGGGAGAAGCCGGCAGCTATGGCTTGTCGGCGACGGCTGAGGACGAATACCATGGTTCCAAGTGAGGGTCGAGTTTAAATTTCATGAATACAACCTGCCATTTGCCCTCATTTGCGGGTTTAGTTAATGACGTCGTCAAAAGTGGCGGTTCGTATGTCGGATTCATGTTATAGACGCCGTGCCCGAAAAGGTATATCTCTTCAACCTGTAAAATAAAATAATTAGAAATATTAGTTCGGGTTATAAGAGGGTGTTTGGGATTGCGTTGGAAACTTGCTATTGACTTATTGGTTTTTTTTAAAAGTGTTTGGCAAACATAAAACACTTTTTGTTTTATTTTTTCGATAAAACTAAAAATTTGTTTTTTAATAAGCCACAAATTCCTAGATTTTCAAATGACTTTTGGCTTTTAAAATAAAATATTACCAATCTACCTACCCAGGGCGGCCATTGGGCCTGCGGGCAACACACCCGTAGTGGGCCTAATATCTCGAGGGGCCCAATTTTTTTATTTTTTTATATATATAAAATTTTCTAAGCTTTAAAAAAAATTGGGTCTTTTTTAAAAAGTAATTTTGAAGGCTTTTTAAAACAATTGGGCCTTTTTTTAAAACAAGCTGCTGCTGGGTCAGACCAACCAGCTCTCGACAATTGGGCTTTAAGGAAGCTGTTGCTGGGCCATCAATTGCTCCTTTAATCGTTATCTTCTTATTGTTTATGAACTTCAGCGCTGCTGGGCCAGTTATTCAGTTGTTTTTTGCTACTTGCTGGTTGCTACTTTGTTGTTTAATTCGTAATCTGCTATTTGGTTAATTGGTTATTTGGTTTATTAGTTATAATAAAGACATCAGTTGTTGTTTAATTAGTATACTGTTATTTGCAATTGCCTATTGCTAATTGGTTATAGTATGTGATTAATTGATTTGGTTATATTATGTGATTAATTGATTTGGTTATAATCTATTATTTGCTAAATATTAAACCGAAAACATAAGCATGAATCGAATGCATCAAAAAACGCAAAGCGGTATTTTATGATATGACTTTTGGAAAATGACCCAAAACTTTTAGTTCGCTTAGATGCACCAAATACGTTGAGCCGGCCCTGAGCCCTCCACAACATTGCTTTGCTGCTGCTGCGCCAGACCAACCAGCGCGCTGTCTATGCTATAACGTTAATTGTCGTTAAAAAAATTAGTTTCTAAAATTATATATTTCGTTATGGGCCTTTTTTTAGGCTCGTGTAAGGCATTCAAATCCTCGGGACCGGCTCTCTACCTACCCTTTACCCTACAATAAATATAAGCTAAACACTTTTTAAAAAACATCTTATTGACTTATGGACTTTTCCCATCACAAAAGCTAATCCAAACACTTTTTTAAAACTCATTTCGGAAAAGTCATAATTCAATAAGCATTTTTCGAGTTAAATAAGTAAATCCCAAACACCCTCTAAATATCGTCTTTGAGGAGGACGTGTAGAGATCTCTTTTGACAAACAATTAACGACATATAATTATGTACTTTTATTAATTAGCGCTCGTCAAATGTATTGATTACATTGTTATTGATGCTAGTAGCTAAAGCTCGATTGTTATGGATTTTGGTTATTTATTTGGTAATGGAATTGGAAATTAGACAGTTTAAATTGTCGGGTTTTAGCCAAAAACAATCGGGGCTCTGTCCGATTTTCATTAGAATTAAATAAGTATGTTTCTTACAACTTAGACGTCCTCGATACAGTTTGGGTATTATGATTCTTATAGACGAGGTTTTAAGAAGTGAAGTTTCGATAGAAATCAGTCACGCATTAATAACATGAGGATACAACGTGATAGACAAATGATTTAATAAGTGCTATTTAGCAGATGAGATGATCTAAGGGTACGCAATGTTTAAGGAATAGAATGACTATCTGTAACAGAGGCTTAGGTGAGTTCTAGTATACCCTATTACAGTTTTATTGTGTTTTGGGCTGATATGCATGCTTACATGAAAGTTTATGAAGAAGTTATGATTATAGGCACTAGTAAATGAATTGTTAACCGTTTTGATAAAGTAGTGCCTCTAGAATGTTTATGTTTACTGTTGTGCTCTAAATGATTACACAAAGTTTTAAATGATAACGAGTCCTACTTGACGACGGTTTTCAAAGAATTAAATGATTTGACATAGACAACGAAAATGTAATGTTTGGGCTTTAAGCCGTTATGTTGACAGGTTTACAAAAATTGAATGTTATGTTTTAAGGAATTAATGCTCAGTTCTAGTAACTTGGCCCAACTCAAGCCTTATGCCAACGTCATGGCCTGAGTTCATGATTGTCACAAGAACAACAGGAGCGGTGTCTTTGTGGCATGTCACTGGATGGTTATACAACTTATGCAAAGGGAATAGTGACGACGATACGTAACGGCTAATTCCCAAGCTATGGTATGTGTTGCGGGTGGTGACAGCGATACGAAACGGCTAACCCCAACGTTATGTTTTGTGGTAAGCGGTGGCGGCAATACGTAACGACCGACTCCCACGCGATGTTATGGAACCCTTAGACATTTACATGCTTGACTCTGAAAGTTATAGTTAACGTATATTGTGTCAAATATAAAAGCTTACAAATAAGACCGTTCAAAGTTAGAAGTTACAGTTGAAGCCTGATTTTTATGAAATGCTTTTAAATGTACTTAACGTTTCTAAATGATTACTAAAACTAGAACTCACTCAGCGTTAGTGATTTTTAGTGTGCATGTCAGTTTGATTCAGGTACAATGTTTATGATTCTCGCTCTTGGCACGGATTGATGGTTACCCGTTGAACGAAGACCGGCATCCCTTGTTGAAGGACATTTGTTTTAATTAGTAGTTAAAGTTTGTAACCGCCATTTGTTCAAGTTTTATGTTTCCACCGCAAGTTTTAACTATCCCCCATGTTTAAAATTATGTATGCTATGATTATTCCAACTTTGAGGTCTTTTGGGTTCGGGGTCTTACATATGGCACCGAGTATGAGATTAATTTTAATATTTTTTACGGGTATAGGACAAGTATGAGATTATGTGACACCTGACTCGGTTACCCAAAACCACATACTCGTTTTCACGAACCATATACCCGAAAATTTTTAATTTTAATTTTTCACCCTTCCCTGCTAATGTTTCATTTTATTAGGTTCATTATGTGAAAATTAAACTTTTTTAACCTTCATTGAATAAGTAGACTTCATTTTATTAGGTTCACTAGGTTAGTACCCGTGTACTACACGGTTGATTAAAAAAACATATATCATTTACCTTAAAATAGTTATCTCTATTCATATTCGTTATCGCATATAAAACTATTGGTTTAATATAAAACACTCACGCTCGCTCCGTTCTGACGACATAAGTATAAATCTTATATACATGATGGCAAACTTTATTGTCAACAATCGTTTCCGTAACACGAAAGAATCAACTTTTTTTGTTTTGTTATATAAAATCAATAACTTAAAAATATATTACTTACCTGGAAGAACATTGTAACCAGAGTATGGCTGTTCACGAACCGAACGGAGGTCTGCTCGAACTCGGTTCGTTTACAAATAGAGCGGCTCGGTTCGGTTCGAATTTACAAATCCGAGCGAGAATGTATTGCTCAAACTCGGTTCGATTTATAACCGAGCCGCTCGGTTCTGTTCGTTTCGCTCGATTTCAAAAATCCAAAGCCTGAAAATCCCCCCAAAAAAATCTTCATCTTCAAAATTTTAAGCATGTAACATTCAACCAATAAACATGACATTTTCAAAATTGAAAAAGCATACAAAATTCAAATCCAAAAACATACAAAATAAACATGTACCCAATAGTTTGGTTTGACATCCAACAATCACTAGTAAGTGAAATAATATCAACCTTTTTTCAAAACGTCATTTAATGTTCAGTAACAATGAGGGGTTTTCAGAACTCAAAAAAGTTAAAAAGATACGATTCTATATAAAATATATATATAATAAATTAAAAAATAATTCGAGCCAAACCGAACGAGCAACGAGCAAGCGTACCTATGCTCGTGCTCGGCTCGTTTACAAACCGGAACGAGCGGCTTGGCTCGTTTTCAACCGAGCAAAAATCGAACAAGCGTATTTCCGAGAATTTTTCGAGCGTCGAGCTTTTTGGACAGCTCTAAACCAGAGTTGCTTTGGAAAAACTTGGTGTGCTGAGTTTTTTGTGCCGCAATCACCATAAACTTGGGTTCCCATGTATCGTCTAAAAACTTGGTGGTCGCCATCTGCTCAAGCTCGATATTGAGCACTTGGTTGAATACATAAAACAATGTGAAATGATAAAATGTATACAATTTTTATAAATTTCTAAATATTTTTTTATACACAATTGTTGATGTTTTATTTGCACCACTCGAAGCCGTCATTCAACACTTCCAAATTCATAAGTAGGAAGATACAGGATTCCCACATGGAATAAATACTTTTTGTGTCAATTAAATTCAAAAAGTTAAAATGAAAACATCAGTGTAAAAAATAACATAGCTTCTCTAAGACCATGAATAAAAACAAACTGTAAATGCAGCTCGTTTGTTTAAAAAAAATGTTAACTGTAATGGGCAAATTCAAAATTTCTGATCATTAACCATTTTAGGAGAAATGAAACTAATAACATCTCAAATTAAAATGGAAGGGGAGCATATTGTATTATTGTTATGGTTAGAGAGAACTTGTCTTTGACCGGAGTGCTACTACCTTTGATGTTAATTCCATCTTTTTCTATCACTAATGTAACTGGCTCTCATATGTCAATATATCAGGCATGTACATTAACAGAGAGAAGGAACTAAATTGGATATAGCTATTACTAATAGGTCGATTTTGTTTATATTTTATCTCTAACGGGTTAAATAAAAAATATTAGTTAAAGGAAACATGCCAAATAGGTTCAAAAGATACTCTTAGTATATTTTATTACCTATTTTCAATATCTCTTAGTATCTGGCTATTGGTACCATTAAACATTCTTTCACTATGAATGACCATTTGCTACTCAGATACTAATGGTATCATTAAATATTCTCTCACTATATATGACCACTTGCATCTGATTTTGAAATTTTTTTCGTCGGTACAATATTGATTTGGATCGTGAGTGTTCCAGGCCAACTTGACTCGAAAAATTTGACCGATACTAAAGTTGTCATTTTTTACCCGTTACTCAATCTACCCCGCCATATTGCCACCTTTATTATGTTGGCTAATGACCAGTAGTACACAAACCACAGAATAAATATGTTGAAATGGAACAACAAATCATAATTGAAAAAGTAAGCTGACCTTGTGATAACTCCACCTTTACAATTGAGATGTAGAATAATCACATAACGATCCCCACATGCTATAAAATTAAATGCTATAAACAATTAGAAGAGTGATTAAACTAATACATAAAAGCTACAAATAATTCATAGAAGTATACTTTGTAATATTTTTTACATGGAATGGATGTTTATACAGAGATCAATTGGAAAAGTCAAAAGGAAACTGTGTGGAACAATTGAGTTATTATTAAATATTTTTACATGGAATGGATGTTTATACAGAGATCAATTGGAAAAGTCAAAAGAAAACTGTGTGGAACAATTGAGTTATTATTAAATCTTTTTTACAGAGATCAATTGGAAATTGGAGTAGGCAATAGCTGTAAAAAATGAGACAGATTCATCAATAGAAATCTTATGCCCATTTACATGCCCATCTTGATCCTACCGGTACTAAGATGTTTATAAAAAGAATTATAACATCATATAACTATAAGCTCATATACCAATTATAAATCTTATGTTAGAAGCTTTGTAAATAAATATTTACATACTAAAAGTTTATCATTTACTGTTATCTGCAAGCTTTTTGATCTTGATCTTTCAGGAATACTCTTCGCCCGCAACTATCATTAATGAGCACTTTGGTATTTTGTTTCCCAAAATTTCTATTGACAAAAGGAGTAGGCAATAGCTTCAAAAAATGAGACAGTTTCATCAATAGAAATTATATAAATACATCCAAATTAAATTAAATGGATTACAAAAGAGCATTATTACAAAGTGGCAGATGGTTCAAGCAGAATGTGGTAGAATTCAGTCCTAGATTGAACTGATGCATAAAAAAACAGATCCTATCGTTGTAAATACCAAAAAAAATTATTTTCATATCAAACAGATCAGACAGAGAAAAGAAAGGACAATAAATACATATGCAGATTACAGATCCATGGGAATCTGAAAAAAAAAGGACAAAAATTACCTTTGATTCAAGCCGACCCTTCGCTTGTCGTAGAAGCCCCCTCGCCATCCACCAATTATGACGATCCATAACAAAGGGATTCCAAGCCGAGGCAAAGGAAAGCAAAGCAGATGGATTAATCGAGATGCGAGATCTGGAAATCATGAAGGATAACTGAAATTAGGGTTAGTGGATGGATCATCTTTGTGGCTTCGGAGCGAGATCAGGAGATCGTGAAAGGAGAAATGATATTAGGGTTAATGTTTTCCTCAAAATATGATGAGTGAGATCCTCATGGGTAGAATCCAAACCCATCAAGGATCCGCGTGTAAAAACTAAGTATTGTGATTTAGGCGGGAAAAAGACTTCAAACGCTCTAAAAATATGACATGTGACAATCAAAAACCTTTATTTATTAGTAGTTATAGATTATGTGAAAAAATAAATTTTCTTTTGAAATATTAATCAATTGTTAAGTGATTTTAAACACTGCCGGGTTATACTCGGTTATAAACTCAAAGTCTTGCATCCTTAAGTGAATCCATTCATAACGGCATTTTGGTAATATTATTGTTTTTTGGTGCTCAAACCTTACTTTCAATTTGGTACAAAGGACAATTGGATCCTTAACAATGAGTTATTAGATTGCCAATGCTTCATGGATATGATGACGTAGGAAAACCACCGCTTTGCTTTATCTTGGGTAGTTTATCATTTTGTTTCTTTTCGTGTCACCAAGATTATTAGCTTTCAAAAGTATTTAAGCATCCAATACTGATATGTCATCATTTATACATATTTAACATACATAATAATCCCATATTATGGTACTAATTGAGTAATAACCTTGCCATTTATGCTTAAAATACGAATATTTTGTAATCGCAGGTTATTCGGTGTTAGAAATACAAATCAAGCTAAATCCTATCAAGAACACCAAGAATTCAAGCTTCTAGAAGGTTAATTACCAGAGCATTAACCCCCAAGAAGTCAAAATTGGTCAACAATAGTCAACAGGAGCTAAAAGACAAAAGCTGGGGAAAAGTTGAGGGATGCACCGCCGTGCATCCCAATGCATGGTTGTGCATTGCCTTTTCCTGCTCCCGCTCCCCACGGCCTAGTACCGTGTCTTCTGTACCATGCTTGATTCCCTGGGCCTTTTCATGACCGTGCAACCAATTGCACGGCCGTGCGTTGCACATTTTGAGGCCTATAAATAGGAGGCTTGGGTTCTTCATTCCACACACCAATCCAGAGCAAAATAACACTCAAGAAGAGAGCATTCTCGTAGTTAGAGTAGAGAGTAGAGGGGCTCTTCCTCTTTGTTTCACAATAGGGGAGCCTACGAAACTCATAATTACGCTAGTCGTTATGACCATTCGTGGCTAAAACTTCTTTGTATTGATAGGGTGAAGATGATGTTTAGTGCATGTTAATGTTTAATCTATTAATGAAGTGGTATGTTTATGTCTTTAACTAATTCGTCCTCAAAAACCATCTTTTGATGGGCTTTTATTATTGTCTAAATCTTTCTTTATATTTGTGAGTGTCTTGATTTTAAAGAGTAGGATCGTAAAACCTTTTTAATCAAACTTTCTTTGAAACTCGTACGTCTTTATACAAGCAGAGATTGATAAGCCAAGGCTTGGTCTATACTTCTAAGATCGTACGTCTTTATACGAGATTATTATGCGACCTAGAATTGGTGAACTAATGTTGGGAATGGTACGTCTTTATACTTGGTCCCATTGTTACACCGCCTCCCGGTGAGCAAAATATAATCACCTATTTAAACTAATATAAAGCATTTTGAGTCCGATGTCTTTAACTAACCCGGAGATGACCATTCGATGGGTTGAGAGCAAATGTTGTCCCTAACGGTTGGCACTACCACTTTTTAAAGAATATAATTTGCAAATCAAATGTAGTGAGGACGAGGCTCTAGTGGTGACCCGAGTCAAAAGTTTGTAGTAGTCATACCACTGAATTAGTTAACTTAACATTATCACGTACCAAGCTGATTCGAATCCCGAAGCAATACATTTCTTAATCTGATCATTTTCGCTTTATTTACTTTTCTGCTATTTCCTATTCTGCTAGTTACATTTCTGTTACACACTTCACGCACATTTTTACTTTTATGTTATTTACTTTACCGTCATTTACTTTTCTGCTTCACAAGCACACAAAACCCACTTACTAATTAATCCGGCTAAACGATAACAAAAGTTGAGTGTTGGAACTCGACCGTGTCCATTAGTTCGATATTTGGTTCTTACCTAACTATATTACGCTGCGATATGTACACTTGCCTATTGTGTGTGTTTTAAGTTAACGTAATTATCATTTTAATTTATAAATTTAAAACCTGATCTTGTGAAATCAATCATCCTAAAAATATATTTATTTATATTTTTATACTTAATTCACAATACACATCAAGTTTTTGGCGCCATTACCGGGGACACGGTGATTTCAAGAAAAAATCGAGTTAACGGATTAGCCTTTTATTTTCCTTCTATTTTTCTTTCATGCTTTGTTGCAGGTAGTGTATGATCCAAAGTTCTACTACTGGTTTATATCAACCTTTAACAGAACCTGAAAGATTTTTTTACCGCCGAGTTCGAGAAAACCGTGCTAGAAAAATGGCCGTAGAAAACCGCACTATCGCCGAATTTGCAAGACCGTCACTAGACGCGTTGGGATTCAGTATCACAAGACCAACCGTCGACGCTAACAACTTTGAGATCAAATCTCATGTTATTCACATGATCCAGTCGTATTGCACTTTTAACGGATTACCCGACGAGGATCCACATGCCCATATCGCAAATTTTCTCGAGATTTGTGATACCTTTAAACTAAACGGGGTGTAGAATGACGCTATTCGCCTCCGTATGTTCCCTTTTTCCTTAAGGGAGCGAGCTAAGGCATGGTTGAATTCTCTCCCTACCGGGTCAATCACCACTTGGGACGATCTCGCCCAGAAATTCTTATTAAAGTATTTCCCACCGGCCAAGACCGCTAAATTAAGAAATGATATCACCACTTTCACTCAAGACGATGGTGAATCACTATATGAGGTGTGGGAACGCTTCAAGGACATGCCAAGGAAATGTCCTCACCATGGGTTAGAGGTTTGGCTGCAAGTATCATCTTTCTACAACGGGCTTCATAATCAAGCCCGTAAGACACTTGACGCTACCGCGGGTGGCATCTTTGGGAACAAAAGGCCACATGAGGCTTATAACCTAACTGAAGAAATAGCTATGAACAGCTATCAGTGGTACAACCCACAGACTAGCAAAGGAATAAGGAAAGGAGTTCACGCCATCGATGCTGTCACATCATTATCTGCTCAAGTAGACGCCCTGACCACAAGACTAAACCGAATTAGTAAGGGCAAGGCGACACCGAAAACAATGGAAGAGGTAAAGAGCATCACAGCCGACGTCAAACAAGTTGACTTTGTCGGAACAAATCGGCCTCAAAACAACCCTTATAGTAACACCTACAAACCTGGATGGAGGAATCATCCAAATTTTAGCTGGAAAGACAACAACCAAGGACAATTTGGTTTTGGACAAAAACAACAGTTTCAGCAAAGGCAACCTCAGAACTTTCAACCTCGTCAATAATTTCAAGGACCAACCAAGATGGGTAATGGGATAAGCCTGGAGGACACGCTGACTAAGCTAATTTCCACTACTGAAAGTCAAGCTCTCCTAGCAGATTCTCGTCATAAGCAATACGAGGAGAGGTTTAGTCTACATGAAGCTGAGTTCAAGACACAGAAAGCTACCCTTCAATCCATTGAGACACAATTAGGACAAATAGCAAAACTATTGTCCGAAAGACAACCAGGATGTCTCCCGAGTAACACTGAGACTAATCCAAAGGCCAACGTAAGTGCTATTACTTTAAGGAATAAAAAAGTCTACCCAGAGTCACCTATGTCAGGAGAAGAAGTCCAATCATCTATGAGAGAGATATTCACCGGATTGCCACTCCGACCGCAACCCGCAAGTTCATCCACTCAGAAAGCACAACCTAGTGTAATCCAACCTCTTACGGCGGACCTTCCTCCAAAAGTTCCACCAAAAAGAACGTTCAATTCTCACATACCATATCTAGGGAGGCTAGTGAAACAGAAAACTGATGAGGAATATGACAAGTTCATAGAGCTCTTAAGCCAAATCGATGTCAACATTCCCTTCTTGGATATTATACAACAAAAATACCAAAATATGGACACTTCTTGAAGGATGTCCTCACAGACAAGAGAAACACGGAAGATAAAAAGAACAAATTACTATGTTGCTCTTATTAAAAGGAATCTTCCGAAGAAACTTTCAGATCCAGGGAAATTATCTTTACCATGTTTTATAGGGCCACTACCAGTTACTTACACGCACGCTAATCTAGGAGCAAGCTTAAATGTTACGCCATCCACTATGTTTCAAAAGCTCGACATTGGGCAACCGCGACCTGTTAATGCAACCATTGAATTCACGGATGGATCGGATAAAACACCTATAGGAGTCATCGAGAACTTATCAGTGAAAGTTGGCAAGTTTGTCTTCCCTGCTGACTTTATGGTTTTAGAAACGGGACAAGATTTCTCCATACCATTAATCTTGGGTCGTCCATTCTTAGCCACTGTCAGACCCGTCATTGACATGAATGAAGGAATTTTAACGCTCTGTATTGGTAAACAATCAGTAACATACAATATCGGAGGATATGAATGCATGTCAAGTGATCCGCTTGAAATCTCTCACTTTATCGACTCCAATCTGGACTATCAACTACAAAAAGCAAAGGACTTGAAAAAAGGAAAAGCACCTGATCTTACCAAGCCAAAGACACTGGATCCTACGGCAATAGACCTTACTAAGGATCTTGACAACACTAATTGGATCGATGAGTACTTTGATAAATTACAAAAACTGAACGAATAGATAGGAGACACAGCGGAGGTTGTTTATTCCCACCTAAAGAAAGACTGATGCAACACGTACGGGTCGGACTAAAGACCCATAAATAAGCGTAGCGCTTCCGAGAGGAAACCCGATGATCATGAATAAATTAAGAAGTTGGTGCATACGGCAGAAAGCATGGACCTCAGGTTTGGTTTCTCCAAATTTAAGTTTCTAATTACTTCAGCCCCCAGGTATGCCTTCTCAATACTAGGACCTTAGTAGTTTAGCTACTATCTTTTATTTTCCTTGTTCGTTTTTATGTTTTCTTTTATGTTTCAAGTAGAATAACATCACCAGACCATCTCTCTACTTTTAGGAGTTACACTCCAACCCTACGAGCCTTGAGCCGGAAGCCACATCAAATTTCTAAGAAATTCGATGAAGTCTTTGAAGCAACATGTTGACAAGCATCTGATAGGCACAACCTGACAGCAACAATAAGTTTTGGCCTTAGGTTATACACTGAATTGATCGGGGGAGTACCAGTTTATTTTTCCTTAAAACTCCATGCATTTAAATTCCTACATAGCATTCCATTACATGCATTTGTACATTGAGAGCAATGCACAGTTTTAAGTGTGGGGTGGGGAATTAGAGATTCAGGACTGTTAACCTCAAAGCGGTAAAATTTAACTTGATTTTCTACCAATTTGACTAAAACATTACAAAAACTTACCTTTTATAAAACCCAAAAAATTAAAAAAAAAATATTTAGACCCTTTTTAAACAAAACATCTTGGAGTTTGCACTTACTAAATAAAATGAAGACATGACAAGTAGAAACAAACGGAATTTATGCATAACAAATCACTAAACCCTATCTCATTCGTTTCCATGTGAAAATAATATGAGCCTTTTCACGAGCATTACTATCACTATTTTTGCATGCTCTTTCGTTTGGTATATTGAGTGTTTATTCGATTGAATTCTATGCATAATTAAAACTTGTATGACTTATACATATCAAGAACATGAACTAGTTGAAGTATGAAAATGATTGAGCCACCTAGGACTTTTATCACCCTTGCTATCCATAAAATCCCGAAAATATTATCCGCCTAGAAAGCCATCTGAGCCTTAGCCTTCTCTTTTCTAAAACCCATACCTATCACCCAACCAGCTTTTCGCAAACACCGGTTATTGGCTAACTGTCTTCAAAATGGGAAAATTATCTTATGTTGTCATTTCAAGTTCATTATCATCAGGATAACTTTGGAAAGAATCTATCCTACTCAGAAGAATTGGAATATACAAATGGTGGATGCATTAGGAAATTATCCGAACTATCTGTAGGGAATTCAAGGAAATATTATTTCAAGGAAATTGAGGAAAGAGGAGTATTGAAAAAGTTGTCTTTTAAAAAAAAAGTTGGTCTTTTATCGGGAGACCTTAAAGAACTGTACATGCATTCTTTCGATTTCAATCTGCTTTCCTGTCTTCATTTCGCAAAGCCTAAATTACCAACCGAACTTCGAGAAAAGATTTTTCTAACAACCAGTGATGTGAGAAAAAGGTGGCGCAAGCAAAAAGAATTGCTACTATTCTGCGGCTTGTCAAAAAGTGCCGCCAAAAGAAGAGCCAAGAGATACTGTAGATGTCGAAAATGTGGCGCAAGCATTCTCGTAGTTAGAGTAGAGAGTAGAGGGGCTCTTCCTCTTTTTTTCACAATAGGGGAGCCTACGAAACTCATCATTACGCTAGTCGTTATGGCCATTCGTGACTAAAACATTTTTGTATTGCTAGGGTGAAGATGATGTTTGGTGCATGTTAATGTTTAATCTATTAATGAAGTGGTATGTTTATGTCTTTAACTAATTCCACTACAAAAAAGAAGGGTATTTGGGACTAAATATTTAGTCTCTGATACCCCCGTATCAGTACTTAATGGTTATCAGAGACTGATTTCTTCAGTCCCTAGTCAGTGACGGATACTTAGTCCTAAATAGTTAGGTTAGTAACTGAAAATCAATCCCCATTGTATGTCACCAACAGGGACTAATAGTTAGTCTCTAATACAAAAAAACCAGTCCTTAATTTGTCCCCCGAATGACACGTTATTTCAGTCCCCAATACATTTTATTAGCGACTGAAAATTAGTATCGGGTAATAAGATATTTTAATCCCTAATGTGTAACTTTAGGGACTGACATTCAGTCCTTTAAAAATATCTATATTGTCTCGTATATGTTTCGTTAGGTTCGTGAATCCATATCAAATCGGTCTCCAAAAGATGTTTTAACGACTAAGGATTAGTCCCGATACCATGCGATTTCAGTCGTTAATATGCTTGTTGTCGGGACTGAAAATCAGTCTCATATAACATATTATTTTAGTCCTAATATGTATTTTTAGAGTCTGGTAATCAGTCTAAGATATAAGTTTTTCCAGTCTCCAATGTGTTTCTTCAGGGACTGAAAATCAGTGACAAAAACTAATCCCTATTATGTATTTTCAATTACTAGTTTTTAGTCTCTAAATATTTATCTTTTACAAACTGAAAAATGGTTTCCGATACAATTTAATTCAGTCATGAACATGTATTCAAAATCCGTGACAAATTTCTTTAAGGACTGGAAAAGTAGTTCCAATGCAGGTGTTACATAACAAATTTATAGTTTTATATATTAAATTTCAGTCATTAAACAACAATTATAACTCTACTTTCTTGATTTACTTTATCAACTAGCCTCTCGAAATCTGTAAACTTTGTGTTTATAAACTTTGATATCCTTTCCATTTTCTTGTCACTCTGTTTGAGTTTTTTCTAGAATGCAATAACATGATTTCTCAGAACTTCGTTGGTATCACTTAAATCCCACTGAGACGATTCGGCTGCCGGTTTCATCCAATTATCATTTTTCTTCAACACAGGCCCAACACATATCTCTCATCCTGATTGTATTCATTTCTACCTTCCACAAACACTTTTTATGGCTTCTTTCTCAAACTTGTGTTCCTTAGCAGTAATGGTGGTGAATCGGATTTATCCATGGTCACCTTTTTATGCTAAAGAATATTTTCCTACTATAATATAATGTACAAGTAGAACATTTAAAACTAGTAGCAACCGAAAATTAACATTTGAAAAAAATAAAATTCAAAGTCAAAAGTTTTTAACAAGGAGATGCTTACATAGTGAATACATGAATGGTCATTTAGCCATCCTTCTTTCTCGGCTTTAAAATGCAGGTTGTACCAAAATTCTAAAGGGCTTGGCGGCATTTGAGTCTTGGGATTTGTCTTTCATGATAAAAGTTATAATAGTGAAGAAAAAATAAATTCTAAAAAAAATTGAAACCAGTCTTGTATAACAAATATAAATCTAAGATAAAGTGAAACCAATATTTGTGATTCATGAAGGATTATATATCTTGCTACTAGTTAGGGGTGAGTAAAGAAAATCCATATATATTCCATCTTCATTGTACCTAACAAAACGGGTGTGGCATGGCGGGTCGGGCCGGTGAACAAGTCAACATTAACACACATATATTGTAAATTAAGAAGATCAAATCTGACCACATTTTGTTTACTTTGCTTAAAAGACATCTGAGAAAATAAAGAAAATGCATTGAAAGAAATAAATTTTATTATTGTGGACGATCAAAATGGTCATATATGCCAAAAATTGACCGGTCATGTAAAGATAAATTATTTGGGTAAATATGCTAAAACTAACCACACCCTAAAACTATAAAACCAAAGCATCCAAAAATATAGACCAAGCAATCCAACTAAAACAATAGAACACTAAAACAATAGAACAACATATAAGAATTTAACTTGCTAACCTTATAGCCTCGTCTCAAGGCCTGAGGTGAGTGATTGACTTCAAGCCACTCACTATTTGATATTTGCGAATAAAGAATGAGATCTACAATATAACAATGATAATAAAATACAATCAAATAGCAACCGTCATTAAACATCAAAGAATGGAATAAGTTAACTAATTTCACCGAAGTAAATAGAACACTTCTTTAGATATTTAAGCATAACTATATACAAGCGTAAATAAAAAATCAAATTATCATGATTTTTTATTATAATAAATTAATAACAGCCTAAGTATCCTAGGTTTTTAAAGACATGAAATGTTAGCTTTGGTGTAGAAGTTCTTTTAACACAAACACTTTACACTTATGTTAAATTAACTTTCGAAAATCATTTATATTAACAACAATATCAGTGATTACAAGACGCTCATAAAATAAATTGAAAAGAAAATTTAAATCACTTTACCATATGCAATCTAACTTGAGACTTAAATGGATAGAGTATAGCAACAAATGCATAAAGCCTTTCATGTGTCAAATACAACCAAATTAGACCCATCTCAGTTAGCAAATTAAGTAATAGTTGCAATGTTAGTTATCATACCAAACAAGTTTCAACCATTGTGCTATAGGTGTCTAAAAAGAAGGTCAAAGCAAACTAAGTATATGCAAAAGTAAATGAACTGACTTCAAAATCTTGAACTTAGAGCATATATTTTTGTGAGTGGTGTTTCTTATATTTTAGGGAGTGGTTTAAAGTGTTTGTGAGTGGAGGAGAGAGAAAAGGTATAATTTTTTTGTATATTTGGGGAAAACACTGTTCATCTGTATAAATTTTTTAATATTTTTTGAAAGTGTTGCGAGTGGAGGAGAGAGAAAAGGTAATGATAAAGGTATAAAAAATATTATTTAATTGAAAATGAGAGAGAAATGTAACGATGTTTAGTGTAATTATAGAGACGGGGATAGAGAAACTGATGAGAATGCTCTTAAGGTCATAAAAATCATATCTCATTTGCATAAACTCAGACTTGGAACTTTTCAAATTATGCCTAAATTTGATCATCTTCTAGGCAAGAGTAATATGTATTTTTTAGTTGACATATACTAAAGGCAACAAATTATTATTCAAAATCATAATATTCAATTTAAAATGAATATCTAAACAAGCCCTAGACTCTGTAACAAAGTGAGCAGGAATATGAATTAGGATGGGAGGGAGTTTCCCTAAAACATATATTGACAAAAATAACTTTAGTTGTCCATTGATGACCAAATAGCCCTAAATAGTCATTGTTCGTCCTAACTGACTGTTAATAACCCTAATCGATCGTTAATTGCCCATCATTTTCCCTAAAACAACAATTAACGACCATGATTGATCCTAATTGACAAAAAATAACTGTAGTTGTCCATTGATGACCAATTAACCCTAAATAATCATCGTTGGTCATAATTGACCATTAGTGACCCTAATCGGTCGTCAATAACCTTAATTGCCATCATTTGCCCTAAAACAATAATTAGTGACCATGATTGATCCTAATTGAAAAAAATAACTCTAATTGTCCATTGATGACCAAATTAACCCTAAATGGTCCTTATTGATCATAGTTGACTATTAATGACACTAATGGACCATCAGTAGCAATTAATGACCATTGATCCTATTTGACCAAAACTAACTCTAGTGGCCCATTGATAATCAAATTAACCGTAAATGATCCTAATGAACTATTAATGACCCTAATCGACCATCATTACCCCTAATTGACTATCATTTTTTTTGAACGGATGTGAAATTTTATAAAAAACCAAACACTAGCAAGGAGCTAGAGAGGCAAGGACAAAGTACAATAAAAGAGATTATACATTAAAAGAGCACCAATCTGACCACTCTACGTTAATTTTTTTCGATCTATTCTTGACCCAAAGGAAACTCGTAGCCTTAATATCCTCCAATATTTTGAGAATAAGCATCCTTTTGTTGTTGAAAACCATCTCGTTTCTTGCACACCAAATTGACCATATTGTGGATAAGATGACAGCGTTTATCGCCTTCTTTTTAAGTGTATCGCCTCCGCCATACTCATGTATTTGTAGAAGATCTTTAAGATTAAAGGCAAAAATTGGGGGGATTTTGCACCATTGAGAAATAATTGACCAAATAGTGTTTGCAACCTCACAATTTACAAAAAGATGTTGTGCCGACTCTACCTCGTAATCACATAATTTGCAAGTCCCAGAACCAATAACGATACCTCGTTTAATGAGAGCAAAGTACGTGAGGATTCTTTCCATTTCGGATCTCCACGCATGAACGTTTAATTTAATTGGCACCCAATTGGTCCATTTGAAAGAACGCACTTCATGTTGGATAGGTACCTGCATCAACCTTTCTTTAATGTAAACCACAGAAAAATTCCCACTTGAATCCCCATCAATTAGTGATCATAATTGACCCAAGTGAACTATAATTGCCCATTACCATTGAAATAGATGTTAATTGATCATCATTGATCCCAGTTGGTTGTTATTGACCATCATTGATTTTAAATGATCGTTAATTACCCTAAATAACAATCGATGATCTTGATTAGCGTACCCTAATTGCCAAAATAATCGATGTATATATACTCGTAACTTTTTATTTTTTATGATGTAATTTGAAAGTATTAATTGTTATATCTAATTTGAAAGTATTAATTGTTATAGAATTTCTGTAAAAAAGTTATTTATTTTTTAATTACTTCTTCTCCCTAATTGAATAATTTCTATATAAAAAATTGAACTTCCCTCCTAATATCTTTTTTGTCTAAATTTCCTGAAATTTCCCAATTGGAGATTACATCGACTCACAAATTGGCCAATCTTCAATACCTACAAATTCGGTGAACCATGTCTCCTCCCGGTTCAAATCGAGTTTTTTTCTCCGAATGAATGTATAATCTGATTAATTTAGTATAGGTTCACATTTTCTTGTTTTTTTATATATATTTTGCATATATTTAGTATTACATTGTGAAATTTTGTATTGTATATGGTTGCTAGATGAAAAGTAGTTAATTGTCAGTATGATACATTTTGTAGTCATTGGCGAAGCTTAGTGAGGGCCCGGGTGAAACACACCACTTTTAAAAACAAAACTTTAACGCGCGGAAGTCTTAACCCAAGAATTTTTTTTTTTTTTTTTTTACCCTCTCGCGTAACGCGAGAAAACAAGCTTCCTCCCTCGCGTATCGCGAGGGAGTCAAAAACTCAGAAAGTTTCCATCAGTTTTCAGCAGTTTTCACACTTAACCATTTTTCCAACCTTTTTCATTTTGCTTAACATCAAAACTTTACCAACACTTAGATTTTTGACCAAAAACATCATGACAACATATGATTACACCAAAACATAACTTTTGTGTCAAATTACACCACTTTGCAAGGATTTTACGAAAATCCTCAAAATACCAAAAATGCATACGAGAACCCTCCAAGCTTGGACGTTGACCTTGACCTATTTCGGAGCTTTCCCTGAATAACCACATAAACTTATAACCATTAGTAATGAGATAAACATAACCAACAAGTATTTACAACTTGTTTTCACCCTTTTCACCCATTTGACCCGTTTGCCTCTATTTGGTCAATTATGGTTTCATACATTAGCATTTCGTCAACATATTACCATTGTAATGTGTTAAACATAACAAACAAGTGATTACAACTTGTTTTCACACCTTTCACCCATTTGACCCGTTAACACCCATTTGGCCAATTAAGGATTTCATACACTTGTATATCACCTACAAGTTACTTTCATCATTTTATTATCACTTTTCCATTTCCATTATCCATAAATTCATATCCCAAAGGATACGAGATCATAACTCCATAACTAATCTATCCATTATGGTACTTAGACCATAACTCCATATCCATTCTATCCATTATGGTTCATAGACCATAACTCCATATCAACATATCCATTATAGTATAAATACTATAACTACATTCCTTCAATTATGCATACAATTTTATACTCATTCATACCACATAACAATTTATGCAACTTTACACATTATACATACAACATTGCATAAAACTCATTTATCATCAAAACTAAGTAAGTGCAAAAGCACTTACCTTTCGGGTTAGAAGATCCCGCACCTCTTTCAAGCTTTGCATTTTGATTACCTAAACACATTCGCCTAGTTTAGTAATCTAACATATACCAAAATTTCATTACAATTGAGTTCACAACTCAATTTCCCAATTCCAACCCAAATTGACCCGTTTGGGTTATCCTCATAACCAAACACCCTCTTTCACCACAAACTCACCTACTTGAGTTTCATTAACTTAATCTTAACACTAATTCTTCTTTCAAAAATTATTATTAAGTTAATTTGGTGTTTGTTCTAGTGTCTAACATCTTAAAAACACTTAATCTTCTTTAATTCACCATTCTAGCATTAAGACCCAAACACCCCCAATTTTCACCATATGAACCCTAACTTCTCATAATCAAAATCAAAGGGTTCTAGGATGCTAATCATCATTCTTTAACTTTAGTTTAGCTAGATTATCAATAATCTAACACCATTTCATCACATGCATACATAATTTCGGATTTCACCCAAAACCCACCAAGAACACATACATGGTGAAATCAAGAGGAAGAGAATCACTTACTTGATGTTAGGAAGGTGTTGTGTGAGCCAAAACCTTCACTAATCAAGCTTCAATTGCACGAAAATGGCTTCAACACACTTTTCTCCTTTTTTCCTCTCTTGCTCAAGAATGACTCAAAATGTGTAAATGAAGCCAATTTTGACTTCACCAAGTCAAATGGCAGCTTTTTGGCCATTTTACACATTTAGTCCTTCAACTTCCATTTCACCCATTTCGTTCTATAGTTAGTTAAAACTAACATAATAAACTTGAAACCCACTTGTTTCAACTTATTTATAAAATATTATTTCCACCATAATATTAAATATAAATATTTAATTATTTGAAGACGAAACCCGGATTTTGGTTCGTTACAAATCACCTCCCCTTATTTGGGTTTCGTCCCCGAAACCCGACTTCACATAAAAAGGTTCGGGTAGAATTTGAGCATTTCTTCCTCTGTTTCCCAAGTCATTTCCGCCCCCTTTCTATGCTTCCATCGAACCAACACTTGGCTAATCTCTTTATTACGCAACCGCTTCACTTTCCTATCTAAGATTGCCATCGGTTCTTCCACATAGTTCAACTTTTCATCAATTTCTATATCATCCAATGGAACAAAAGTAGATTCATCTGCTAAACATTTTCGCAAATGAGACACATGGAACGTGTTATGAAGTCTACTTAGTCCCTCCGGTAACTCCAATCGATAAGCTACCGCACCCACCCTTGCCATCACTTTAAACGGTCCAATGAAACGTGGGCTTAACTTCCCCCGTTTCCTAAACCTTATCACCCCTTTCCAAGGAGAGACTTTCAATAGCACAAAGTCCCCCACTTGAAACTCAATCGCCCGCTTCCTATTATCCGCATAAGATTTTTGGCGATCTTGCGCCGCCTTTAAGCGAGCCTTTATTTGGTCAATACTATCATTAGTTTCCATGACCACTTCCTTGCTGCCAAGTTCCCGTTGACCAATTTCACCCCAACATACGGGTGTTCTACATTTCCTCCCATACAATGCCTCAAAAGGCGGCATACTAATGCTAGAATGGTAACTATTATTGTATGCAAATTCCGCCAACGGTAAATGGTCGTCCCAACTACCCCCAAAATCCAAAGCACACGCGCGTAACATATCCTCGAGCGTTTGAATCGTACGCTCGCTTTGCCCATCTGTTTGCGGATGATAAGCGGTGCTAAGGTTCAACCTTGTCCCCATATCCTCATGGAATTTCTTCCAAAAACGAGAAGTGAATCTCGTATCCCGGTCCGAAATAATTGACACCGGCACCCCATGGCGTGACACAATTTCTTTCACATAGATTTCCGCTAGTCTATCCGACGAGTACGTTTCCTTTATTGGAAGGAAATGTGCACTCTTTGTCAACCGATCCACTACTACCCATATCGCATCATAACCTTTTCGAGTCTTTGGTAGTTTAGTGATCAAATCCATGGTTACATTTTCCCACTTCCAAAGCGGTATTTCGAGCGGTTGCAGCTTTCCATACGGCTTTTGATGCTCCGCCTTAACCCTTAAGCATGTGAGACACCTCTCCACATACTTAACAATATCACGCCTCATACCCGGCCACCAAAAATGACACCTCAAATCATAAAACATCTTCGTGGCCCCCGGATGGATAGAATATTTGGATTTATGCGCCTCGTCAAGAATAGTTGTCAAGACACTTGACAACCTAGGTATCCAAATTCTATCAAAGCATGTCTTCAAACCCATGCTATTTTCACCAAGCTTATCAACATAAGCAATCATCCGTTCTTTCTTCAAGTCACCACCAAGTGCTAACACTTGGGCCTCCCGGATTTCATCAATAAGAGATGATAAAATTGTCATCTTAAATGACTTCACCTTGATAGGTGAATGACTTGACTTTCTACTAAGCGCATCCGCCACAACATTCGCTTTACCCGGATGATAAAGTATCTCACAATCATAATCCTTAACCAATTCAAGCCACCGTCTTTGCCTCATATTGAGGTCCTTTTGGTCAAAGAAATATTTGAGACTTTTGTGATCCGTGTAGATCGTACACTTAGCACCATACAAATAATGCCTCCAAATCTTGAGCGCGAAAACCACGGCTGCAAGCTCTAAATCATGGGTGGGGTAATTCACCTCGTGAGTCTTTAATTGCCTAGATGCATAGGCAATCACTTTCCCCCTTTGCATCAAAACACACCCCAACCCCGAATGCGAGGCATCCGAATAAACAACAAAATCTTAGGTCCCGTCCGGCAAGGATAAAACAGGCGCCTTAGTCAACTTTTCTTTCGAGAGTTGAAAGGCAGATTCTTGCTCGGGACTCCAAACAAACTTTGTCTCCTTACGAGTCAACTTCGTCATCGGTAAAGCAATCCGAGAGAAGTTTTCGATGAACCTCCGATAATAACCCGCTAACCCCAAGAAACTTCTAATCTCCGAAGGCGTCTTCGGTGATGACCATTCTTTAACCGCCATAATCTTGGATGGGTCAACGGTAATTCCTCTTTCATTAATCACATGACCCAAGAATTGGATCTCGCGCAACCAAAATGCGCACTTGGAGAATTTAGCGTAAAGCTTCTCCTTTTGCAAGACTTCAAGAATCTCACGCAAATGACAAGCGTGATCACCCTCGCTCCTTGAATAGATGAGAAGATCGTCAATAAACACAATGACCGAACGATCAAGGAACGGTCTACACACCCGGTTCATGAGATCCATGAAAACCGCAGGTGCGTTGGTCAAACCGAAAGGCATAACCGTAAACTCATAGTGACCGTAACGAGTGCGAAAAGCTGTCTTATGAACATCCTCTTCCTTCACTTTCAACTGATGATACCCGGACTTCAAGTCAATCTTAGAAAACCATGACGCCCCTTGCAATTGGTCGAAAAGATCGTCAATCCTAGGCAATGGGTACCTATTCTTCACTGTCAACTTGTTCAACTCCCGGTAATCCATACACATTCTCATGCTCCCATCCTTCTTTTTGACGAAGAGAACGGGCGCACCCCAAGGTGAAACACTTGGGCGTATGAAACCCTTGTCAAGTAGTTCTTGTAATTGCTCCATGTGTTCTTTCATTTCTGGTGGTGCCAATCTATAAGGCGCTTTAGCTACCGGCTTAGCACCCGGTATCAAATCAATCCCGAACTCTACTTCCCTCTCCGGAGGAACCCCCGGTAACTCATCAGGAAACACATCTTCAAACTGATTCACAACCGGAACATCGCGAATGTCCTTTACTTTCTCATTCACAACCGCAACACAAGCCATGAACGCCTTGCACCCACGCGCCATGAACTTGGTTGCCTTTACATAAGAGCACATTCTTACATTACCTTTCTTCTCACCTTCTATGTAAATGGACTCACCCGACGGGGAATCGAGTCGTATCGCTTTAGGCCCACATAGAATATCCGCTTTGTTCCTTGCTAACCAATACATCCCCACTATCACATCAAATTCCCCCATAGACATAGGAATTAAATCGATATGGAACGTTTCACCCCCCGCCTTTAATTTGCAATTCCTATAAACATCAAACACTAGGAAGCTCTTATCATTTGCCGCCTCAATTTCTAAGGGTTCATCTAACTTGCTACTTATAAAAGAAGAATGCTTAACAAATTTCAAAGACACAAACGAACGACTAGCCCCCGAGTCAAAAAGAACTAGTGCAGGTAAAGAGTTAATCTTGAATGTACCTGTCACCACCTCCGAGTCGTTCTTTGCTTCCTCCGCAGATATGTGGAAAGCTCTACCCTTAGGCCTGGGTATCTCAACTTTTCTCTCGCTTCCACCTTGCTTCAAATCCGGGCAATCCGCCCTAAGGTGTCCTGGCTTGTAACAATTATAGCATATACGAATCTGGCTTGGACACTGATTTGCCATATGCCCCGGCTTCCCACACTTGTAACAATTCGACGTTCCCTTCTTACAATCCCCATAGTGCTCCTTCCCACAAACTTTGCATCCTCGAGAAGAGAACTTGGTAAAAGGCTTCTTACTAGGGCTCTCCCCCTTTATCTTGCTCACCACTTGATTCACAATTTCCCTTTTCCTCTTCTCTCCTCTAGCTTCTTGCCTCCTCAACTCCACTTCCCTTTCCCGACACATGTTTATCAAATCCACAAGCGTGGTGAAAGAAGATGGAGATATGCTATCTCTGAATTCCACAGTCAACATAACATAAAATCTGTCAATCTTCGCCTTCTCGGTCGACACCACGTCCAGACAGAACTTGGCGCGATCAAAGAAAGCTCCAGCCAATTCATCAATAGTCTCTGTCGTCTGCCTCATGAGGAGAAACTCCTCGGTCATCCTGTCAATAGCGGCCTGTGGGCAATGGTACTTTAGGAATGCTGCTTTAAACTCCTCCCATGACATGGAGGTCACCCCTTTTTCACCCCTCTCCTTTCGGAGATTTAGCAGCCACTCCTTAGCCCGCCCAGTCAAAAGTGGCACGCTAAACATCACTCTATCCTCGGGCTTACACTTTGTCGTCTCAAAATTTGACTCCATGTCTACCACCCACCTGTGGCTCAGAATCGGGTCCACTTGCCCGTTATATTCCTTGGGCTTGATCACCATGAAATCCTTCAGTGTACAACCCCGAAGTTCCTTATCTTTCTCTTTCATGATCTCCTCGAGAGAGAGAGTTTAATAGTCCCCCTCATTTCTTCCATCAATAGATTTGTGGCTTGCTCAAAGGCCTTGGCCACCTCCTCTTTTATCAACTCTTGGATCCGTGGATCCAACGGTTCCCGATTGCTCGATTCTTCTGCCATCTCTTAACTGAGAATTAGTAACAAACACCTTAACACCCTTATACTATCAATACCTTAAATACTTATCACACTTACACCCCTATATGTATTAAGTATATGTATACTTATCTACTTATATACTTACATACATATATAATCACCTTCACCTAATCCTTGTAAATGTTCATTGTCATATGGTTATTATAAAGACCCTTGCACATCTCGTCATATTAATCATATTGGCCAGACATGATTAATAACGCGCTATGCCCAATTGGAATTATCATATTCATATAACAAATCACAAGACAAGTTTCGGCACACATAACACTTTGCCAATCATTCATACATATACATAAACGCCATATGGAATTATCATTAATCATAACATTACTAACCTTTCATTTCCGAAAGCTCCGAGTCTTAGTCAAGTCCTTCTTGGATTCTCGTATCACCCCCCCATATCAAGAGCATCCGGTTTGAGTTTGGTGCCACTCACACCAAATCCCTCAAACCTTTGCTCTGATACCAAGTTGAAACACACCACTTTTAAAAACAAAACTTTAACGCGCGAAAGTCTTAACCCAGGAATTTTTTTTTTTTTTACCCTCTCGCGTAACGCGAGAAAACAAGCTTCCTCCCTCGCGTATCGCGAGGGAGTCAAAAACTCAGAAAGTTTCCACCAGTTTTCAGCAGTTTTCACACTTAACCATTTTTCCAACCTTTTTCATTTTGCTTAACATCAAAACTTTACCAACACTTAGATTTTTGACCAAAAACATCATGACAACATATGATTACACCAAAACATAACTTTTGTGTCAAATTACACCACTTTACAAGGATTTTACGAAAATCCTCAAAATACCAAAAATGCATACGAGAACCCTCCAAGCTTGGACGTTGACCTTGACCTATTTCGGAGCTTTCCCTGAATAACCACATAAACTTATAACCATTAGTAATGAGATAAACATAACCAACAAGTATTTACAACTTGTTTTCACCCTTTTCACCCATTTGACCCGTTTGCCTCTATTTGGTCAATTATGGTTCCATACATTAGCATTTCGTCAACATATTACCATTGTAATGTGTTAAACATAACAAACAAGTGATTACAACTTGTTTTCACACCTTTCACCCATTTGACTCGTTAACACCCATTTGGCCAATTAAGGATTTCATACACTTGTATATCACCTACAAGTTACTTTCATCATTTTATTATCACTTTTCCATTTCCATTATCCATAACTTCATATCCCAAAGGATACGAGATCATAACTCCATAACTAATCTATCCATTATGGTACTTAGACCATAACTCCATATCCATTCTATCCATTATGGTTCATAGACCATAACTCCATATCAACATATCCATTATAGTATAAATACTATAACTACATTCCTTCAATTATGCATACAATTTTATACTCATTCATACCACATAACAATTTATGCAACTTTACACATTATACATACAACATTGCATAAAACTCATTTATCATCAAAACTAAGTAAGTGCAAAAGCACTTACCTTTCGGGTTAGAAGATCCCGCACCTCTTTCAAGCTTTGCAATTTGATTACCTAAACACATTCGCCTAGTTTAGTAATCTAACATATACCAAAATTTCATTACAATTGAGTTCACAACTCAATTTCCCAATTCCAACCCAAATTGACCCGTTTGGGTTATCCTCATAACCAAACACCCTCTTTCACCACAAACTCACCTACTTGAGTTTCATTAACTTAATCTTAACACTAATTCTTCTTTCAAAAATTATTATTAAGTTAATTTGGTGTTTGTTCTAGTGTCTAACATCTTAAAAACACTTAATCTTCTTTAATTCACCATTCTAGCATTAAGACCCAAACACCCCCAATTTTCACCATATGAACCCTAACTTCTCATAATCAAAATCAAAGGGTTCTAGGATGCTAATCATCATTCTTTAACTTTAGTTTAGCTAGATTATCAATAATCTAACACCATTTCATCACATGCATACATAATTTCGGATTTCACCCAAAACCCACCAAGAACACATACATGGTGAAATCAAGAGGAAGAGAATCACTTATTTGATGTTAGGAAGGTGTTGTGTGAGCCAAAACCTTCACTAATCAAGCTTCAATTGCACGAAAATGGCTTCAACACACTTTTCTCCTTTTTTCCTCTCTTGCTCAAGAATGACTCAAAATGTGTAAATGAAGTCAATTTTGACTTCACCAAGTCAAATGGCAGCTTTTTGGCCATTTTACACATTTAGTCCTTCAACTTCCATTTCACCCATTTCGTTCTATAGTTAGTTAAAACTAACATAATAAACTTGAAACCCACTTGTTTCAACTTATTTATAAAATATTATTTCCACCATAATATTAAATATAAATATTTAATTATTTGAAGACGAAACCCGGATTTTGGTTCGTTACACCGGGGGGCCCCGCCCTCATGATTTTTCTCTCAGTAGTGTTAATTTATACGTATCCGGTCGATTTTTCACTCAGTAGTGTTAATTTATACGTATGCGGTTGGAATTTTATAGTTTCGGCCCCCTGATAGGAACCCACCACGTTTTTTTTCAAGCTTCGCCACTGTTTGTAGTAATTAGTTATTTAATATAATAAAAAAATGTTGAATTGACGATGACGTATGAGAAACTGAAAATCAGTCTCTAATCTTAGTCCCTGTTATTGTTTGTTTCAATAATTGTGAGGACTGACTTTGACTCTTTAATATATTTCCTTCCAATTGGTGAACATGTATTGATTATTAGAGACTGCATACTAGTCTTTAGTTCTTTCATCTGTATAACACGTCGGAGGCTAAATATCATTTCCGAATAAGGTTACGAAAAAAGATTATTGACACTGATTTTCAGTCCTCGATACCTCCTATCAAATGGTAGAATTTGCGTAACATAATTAGAGACTGGAAATTTGTCACTAAACATTTCATATACCAAAAGGCATTCGAGACTGAATATCAGTCCCTAACACATTCACTCTATATTAGAGGCTGAATATTAATCTCTAACACATTTGCGTCATTATTCATTACACAGGAAATATATTTGAGACTGAAATTCAGTAGTCAATAAGTTTCCTTCCAAAAAAACTATACAACACAAACGTATTTGCGAATGAAATTTAGTCGGACCTAAATATTAGGGACTAATTATTAGTTACTAAAATTTGTTGCGTAAAATTAGTCTCAAATACCACTAGCAACTGATAAATCAGTCTCTAACACTACATATTTGAGACTAATAAATCAGTCCCTAATAGTCACTTTTTTTGTAGTGTTCGTCCTCAAAAACCATCTTTTGATGGGCTTTTATTGTTGTCTAAATCCGTCTTTATATTTGTGAGTGTCTTGATTTTAAAGAGTAAAATCGTAAAATCCTTTTTAATCAAACTTCCTTTGAAACTCGTACGTCTTTATACGAGCAGAGATTGATAAGCCAAGGCTTGGTCTATACTTCTAAGATCGTACGTCTTTATACGAGATTATTATGCGACCAAGAATTGGTGAACTCGTGTTGGGAACGGTACGTTTTTATACTTGGTCCTATTGTTACACCGCCTCCCGGTGAGCAAAATATAATCACTTATTTAACTTAATATAAATCATTTTGAGTCTGATGTCTTTAACCAACCCGGAGATGATCATTCGATTGGTTGAGGGTAAATGTTGTCCCTAACGGGAGGCACTACCACTTTTTAAAGAATATAATTTGCAAATCAAATGTAGTGAGGACGAGGCTCTAGCAGTGACTCGTGTAGTAGTCATACCACTGAATTAGTTAACTTAACATTATCACGTATCAAGCTGATTCGAATCCCGAAGCAATACATTTCGTAATCTGATCATTTTCGCTTTATTTACTATTCTGCTAGTTACATTTCTGTTACACACTTCACGCACATTTTTACTTTTTTGTTATTTACTTTACCGTCATTAACTTTTCTGTTTCACAAGCACACAAAACTCACTTACTAATTAATCTAGTTAAACGATAACAAAAGTTGAGTACTGAAACTCGACCGTGTCCATTGGTTAACGTAATTATCATTTTAATTTATAAATTTAAAACTTGATCTTATGAAATCAATTATCCTAAAAATATATTTATTTATATTTTTATACTTAATTCACAGTACACATCAAATACCCATAACAAATATTTTTTCTCGATAATGTCTAAATCCAAAATTTCAAGATTTGTAACATTAATAACTCTCAATCACAAGTTCACAAGTTTTCCCGTCAACTTTTGTCGATTGATAAAACTCACCCCTCTAAAGTTTAACATTAATAACTCTTAATCACAAATCTGTTTTTTCCTCAATAACTTTCGCGTTTGTTTGTTTGTTTATTTTTTTTGTTGACGTTCCAATGTAAATTTTATTAAAAACAGAGTCGTATTCAAATATAAAATATGTTTTTTCTAGAGGTCACATTATCGTGTCGACTGACAACCGTGAAGATTGAGACCAAGCCCGATTGAAAATCAACAACACCATTATCTAATTGTTTTTAATCTATGTTTCGACCTGTAGAACCGAGTCGTCGTAATTTCATACGTTTCTTTTTGTGCTTAGCCACGTTAATGTGACTGCCTCAATCGTTTAAAGTCCGCTTCTTGCCGCGGAGCACATAGCAAAATTTATTTAACCACGTTATGTCACTGCTTCAACCGTTTAAGGTTCACCACGGAGAGCGGGGTATAATTTCTAGTTTGTCTTGATAAACTATATTATAAGAAATATTTGAATTATATATGTGAATCAAACTATAAACCAATACACATTAAACTTGAACCAAAATTGATTTAAGGTAAACACCAAGCAAAATGATAATACGGTAACTCATACTATTGATAACAAGTTGAACTGTAACACTTTTTTTAATTTTTATTTATATAAACGCTTACCATTATACTTATAATAATGAGACAATAATCATATCCAAATACAAGTTGTAAAACCCAATTACATATAACATTAGAATACATAAACAATAAAAAATTAAGTTAATTCTGTCAATTATAAATATGGTATTATAGTTATAACAAGTAAACATGAGAATACAAACATCAAATTTTTTAAAAAAATTATATAATTAAGTATATAAATAGACCAATAGTCAATACCACATTAAATAAAATATATATTTTTTGGACGTCCAAATTAAATAACGTAAATAACATTAATTAACAAGAATCACATTGGGTAGGTTTTGTTATAAATATTGAAATCCCAACTAATTCGAAAATTTATATATCAAACCATAAATAGTTATTAATTATGAAATAAATAAATAAAAAATTATACTTGGAACATACATCTCGATTTAATCCAACAATTTATGGATTACAATGTGGCCAGATTATTTTGAGAGATCTAATTATACAAGAACAAAAACGAGTTAATCAAACAATATGATTCATAAATGATTGAAAAAAAGAAAAGAAAATCTCTAATACAACCCAAATTTTTATGACTCACAATAAAGCTATCCGTAATGGGAGCATTGAAAGAGGGCGTGAATGCCACATCACCCTTTTACGCCGTGAAAAAGGGCGTGAAAGGGCCGAGGTGTGAGACATTTCACGGTGGAGGGGGCATTTCATTGTTCCTACATCCAATCAAAATATGTCACATAATAATTTCTTTTTCTTTAAAATTAAATATTTTATTTAAGATTTAATTTTTTTTTCTAAATAACACATGCTCGGTAATTATTAAAAAAAACGAAATACATGGGCTTGTTTATTTTATTTTTCTGAACATCAAGTTATAAATTTTAACGAAAACGGAGTTGTTTTCAAAAAAATTATTTTTCCGTTAAGTAAGTGGTTTTTTAATGAAAAGTAGTTTTTTTTATTTATTTAATAATGTATTTTTTTATTTATTAAAAACAAAATTTAGTTAATTATTAAAATATAAACACAGGGCATGAAACCACTACGCACTTTAGTGATTCTGGGCGGTGAAAGCCCTGTGCTGATGTGACGCTGACGTGAGGGGCGTGAAACCACTACGGATGGTCTAAGGATTGTTTTAAGATAATGAAACAAGAACAAAACAATACAATTATTAAACAAAGACTCACCTTAAGATAAGATAATGTGGTTTAAACTTCAAAAAGCAATGCTGATAACGTGTTACGAAACAACAACCGATTCTTAACACCTATAAAAAGAAGAATGGAAGAATATTTTTGTATATCTCTTAGCAACTAATCCAATTCATGACAGTATAAAACTATCCGTTATGCCTAATTTAATTCTTTTTTGGGCATTAAATTGAGGCCCAAAATTTAGAGAACTTAATTTAAGATGCATCAAATGCTTTCTTCTTTGGCGGGTTCTGTAATAATGTCATGTGTCATGCAATTCTCTAACTTCGTGAATGGTCCCCTAATCTGAACCTCTTCATCTGTATTCATTGTAATCTACGCTTATCTTTTTCTTTTTTTCGGAAGGCTGAATTTTATTAGAGATAGGGGAACCCGACCACAAAAAATATTGAAACTTATTACATAAGTACACGATATTGAATCTAATCCAGTTTTTACAAGAAAGATTTTGAATGCTTGAATGATTTTGAACACATAGGAATCCTAAAGTCTTTATTTTATGCTTCCAATTATGTCTTCCGCCTTAGATAGTTTATGATTGAACATACATTTGTTCCTTTTCTTCCATATACACCAGCACGTGATGAGGATGTGCACACCTTTGAAGGCTTCTTTATATGGCTTATCCGTGAAGACCGTCTTGTGAAGCTCTACGAGATCTAAATCGGGTTGATCTTACACCATATTTATCATTTTTAGCGGCTTGAATATTTATCATTTTTAACTTTGTCATGCAATAATTTATCTAGCGGCTTGGATATTTATCACTTCTAATGCCGTTCAAAAATAGGATGTGATTTGTTCACGAAAATTTATTGCATGGATATGAATTGAATATAATCAACTTACAAATTCATAAACCCAAACACACGAGGTATGTATGTGTTAAAATTATTAATCATAAAACGGACACATTTAAAACTATGTAACCCAGGGGCGGCTCAGAGGGAGGGTGAGGAGGGCGACGGTCCCGGGCCCGGTCTCCCCTGAGCCCGAAGTTTTTAATTTTTGTATATTATATATACATATGTGTTTTTTTAAATCTTTGTTAATGTAATATTCATGATTTTCGAGAGAGGAGAGATTTTTGAAATAATTAGTGAATGTGTTTATGCGTTTGCTCGGGTTATTTTGCTATCATGGAGGCTAAATGAAGTGTTGGAGAAGATGACTATTGAAAAAGAAGAAAGATGGACTAACATTGGTATTTGGAATTTTTGTTTTTACCCAAAACTAATTACCATAAGGTACTTTTACTTTTTTATATTGTTTTATACTTGACAGATAATATAATATTGTTTTTTTTTTTAATTTTAATATTTAAGAATTTATATAAATTCATATATTATTTAGAGTCCGTAAAAATATTGTAGAATAGAACTCAATTTGTAATAAAATATATATTAAAATACAACTCAATTTGTAATAAAATATAGATAAAAAATAAACTATGCAAAATAGTATGAATTTAGCAATTAAATTTAATTTTTTTACTACACTTCAAATATAATTTATAGGAAAAAGGCCTCAGTTTTATTATTCGCTTTCGCCTAAAAAAATGTTGAGTTGTCCCGGTGTGTGTGTGTGTGTATAAGCCCAATTTAAAAAAAATATATATATATAAGCCCGTATTATATTTTTCTGTATATGATTATTGAGTTTATATTATAGGGTCCGTTTTTTTTTATATGTTTCGAGCCCAAAACGTTTTGAGTATTCTCGGGACCGGCTCTGATGTAACGCAAACTTGATTTGTTCAACGTGTTTTAGATAAATGATAAACGGGCTATAAAGTCAAAAAAGGTTGGTTGTTATTAAATGGGTTGTAGTAGATTGACGACTTAAATGAGTAGTTAATAAGTTATACTGTTGTGATATAGTCGTAAATGGGTTAACATTCTCAACTTATAAATCATATATTTTAGAGTAAATTACATAGATTTTACTTTAATTATATTAGAAATTACACTCTTTGTCATTTGACTTCAATAACTACACCACAGGTCCTTTTCTTATATACTTTTGTACACCCTTTGTCCTTTACACTAACTGGTGTTAAGTTTTTCTGTTAAGTCTAGACATGTGCATTGCACATGAGGGTATATTGGTTATTTTACCCACAAAAGGACTATTTATGTATTTTCCCTAACCCTCCTCAACATATGCAAACCATCACCTCCAAAACGTCACTTAGGGAAATTACATAAATAGTCCTTTTGTGGGTAAAAATATCATTTTACCCTCATGTTCATGTGTATTGCACATGTCTAGACTTAACAAAAAAAAACTTAACACCAGTTAGTGTAAAGGACACAGGGTGTGTAAAAGTATATAAGAAAAGGACTTGTAGTGTACTTATTGAAGTCAAAGAACTGAGAATGTAATTTCTAGTATAATTAAAAGACAATATGTGTAATTTACTCTATATTTTACTTTCATTTCTAATTTTAAAGAGGTTAACAAGTCCACCTCTTAAATTTTAGCACAACTCAAACATGATAAATTTTTAGATTGGTTACACAAGCCAACATACCCACGCTTTTGTTAAACAACTTAACTGACAAACCCAAAATCTAATAATTTTTCTGTCTTTCATGTCATGAAATGCACAACTAGATATGGTAGAGGTGGCAATCGTGTTGGGTTGGCGGAATGAATTGATGATCCAGAACACGTCCCATAGATTTACTCGTGTCAAAGTAATCATCCCTAATTACAGGGACGGCTTAACTATTTTGGAGGCCCAAAGCAACATAAAATACGGGGCCCTTCTACAAATTTCTTTATAAGCCGTCCTCTTTTATTCGAGATCGGAACCAACAATATAAGTACAAACTAAAAAGTTTATAGTTTTTAAATTTAAAAAAAAAAGTTATGCATGCTTTATATATTTTTTATACGTGTACTAATATGTTTACAAATAATTATTTTAAATTTCATTTCATTAAAATAATCAAATATTGTAATCGATAATGATCATTCAAAACAGCTTATTGTTTATCCCATTTCCAACACCTCTTCAACTCTATAGTGAGTCAATTAATTGAGATTTGGAAAAAAGAGTTTGAAATAAATAAACCCATACCAAGAGTCTGTCAAAATTTAATAGTTTGAAAAGGATAAAAAAAAATGATAACAAAGTGAGACTTTTACCATTAAGCTAGATTAACATTATGCTCTAACCGTCAAATTACATATTAATAACAACATTACATATAAATAATTTTTTAAATGAGGCCCCAAAAATTTGATGGCCCCAAGCTTGGGCTTAAAACTTTCCTATATTGGGCCGGCCCTGCCTAATTAGGACACACTTGAAATCGTGTAACTCGAACAAACCGTGAAATCTGGGTTATCTAAATGATCGAGTCAACTGAGTTATAAATGAGTTAAACTAGAATACGAGCCGCGCGCTCCGCGGCGGTAGGTAGGTGCCCCTTTACCTATTTATAATAACTTAATAAACGTGTATTTGTGAATTTCTAGTTACAAATCAAGTTTTATATATTTTAAACTAAAAAATTAATTAGAGTAAAGTGTTAAATTTGTCTATGTGATTTGACCATTTTAGCTAGTTTCATCCAAAAACTTTTTTTTAGCTTTTTCGTCCCTGACTTTTCAAAATATAGCCATTTTCATCTAACTGAGTAACTCCGTCTACATTTTAACGTTAAACCAGAGATAATTTTAGTTAAATCAGGGGTAATTTAGTTAGATTTTTACCTATGAAGTTCAAACCGACCCTTGATTTAACGTGATAATGTAGACGTAGTTAATCAGTTGGATGAAAATGGTTAGATTTTGAAAAGTTAGGAACAAAAAATCTAAAAAAAATTCGGATGAAGCAGGCAAAAATGACCAAATCACAGGAATGAAAATGACACTTTAGTAAATTAACTATATCCGAGGAGCAAAACTAGTTGCCAACGAGCAAAAGTAATTGTGCGTTGGCAACGTAATTGCCAGACCGCGGAAAGCTAATAAATATTTTTTTATAAAGTAACTAGATATTAGTATGATTTAAAAGATACTACAATATGCTGGTGGTCATATGGTCCACTGGTGTGAATAAGAGCTCTGTGACCCTAAGATCACAAGTTCAAATCCCACTTCAGCACAAAAATATTGCTGTCATTAACAGGGGTTGCCAATGAGCTCTCCAGGCATAGGCAAGTCAGAGGGTTTTACGAGCTAGTCAGTTTCCTTCAGGGTATTGACCAAGTTCTCGCGGTTATAATTAACGAAATTTATAAGTTCTCATTTGATCCTTCCCTGTATACATATGTATAGATATATATAGACACAAATAAACAAACGCTAATTTAGATAGAAAAGAAACTAAAAGGACTAGAATGGTAATTAAATGAATGTCACGTCACATGTAGAACCATTTTACTTTGTCGAGCCATTGAAAAGTGTAGGGATGATTGTTGTAACTCATTCTTGTTTCAGCATTATATAACACATACACAACCCAACCAAAGCACCCCGATAAAATATAATGAACAAAAAGTTTTCCAAATTATACTTCGCTTAGCTTCTAACCCACATCCTTCCAACCATAATATCAACAAAAATAGTTTGTATTGTATACGATGAATTCCGAGAAAACTCGTGTGCCTAGTGCAAATGGAGATGCAGCCTTGAACGACAAAGAGAACATGTCGAAGGAACTACCTGCGGGTCTCAAGGAAGAACTAATGCCAAAACACATTGCGATGATAGTGGACGGCAATCGTAGGTGGGCGGTGAACAAAGGTTTACCAGGAATGTTTGGTCACAATGCTGGCAGAACGATACTAATGCCTCTTCTCCGGCTATGTTCACAACTTCAAATCAAAGTCGTATCATTTTTCGTATTTTCCACCGAAAATTGGCGCCGCCCAACTGTAAGCTAGCTAGTACTCCATATTTAATTTTATTTCATTATTTATAAATCATTCATAACTAAAATATTTTGTCTGACAAATCTAGGGATGTTGTCTAGACGAACATTTATTATTTTATCACTAATTAAAAGGAAAATAACATGTCTCTTGATATAAATATGCGGTATTCAAAGACGATTGTGTTATTATCATATTTAGCTAGCATGTTATTATTGTGCAGGAGGAAGTTGATTTTCTGATGAAGGTGGTGGAAGATTTATTGAGGATAGATGGGGAGGAACTTCATAGGTATGCTCCAAAAGATCCAAAACTGATTTTTTTTTAAATTATAAAAATTATTCGCGCGCTGCGCCGGATCGGTAGGTAAAAGTAAGTACGTCGCAACAATATATTAGGAATTTAAAAAAAATTTATGTTGTGTAAAAAATAAAAAAAATATATATTATATTTGACCCTAGTCGTTTTCAGATCAAATTTATATAAAAATAATAATGTCGAAATGATAATTATATCAAGAATTTGTAAAGCATTATATATTAAAGGTTGTAAGAAGAAAACAAAAAGATAAAACCATGAGTTAGGAAACATATTACGAAATAGAAAATTTAGTTTAACGTAAAGATAAAACCGTGTCCTAACCAAAAATATTAGAAAGTAAAAAAAATTATTTACAAAAGTGTAGGTCTGACTAAAAGATAAAACCGTGAGACTTACGAAAAAATCTACAGGCAACTTTACGATATAAAATATTAATTAAAATAGCTAAACCTTAAAATATATATAAAACAATTAAATAATATTTAAAAAAAGATTACAAAAAAAGTTTTTAATCAAGAAGAAAAAACAAAAGTTTTGTAAAATAAAAATAAAGTTATTTAGGCCAGTAGAACCAAATAAGTTGGTTGTAATTAATTGTAAATTATATATATATATATTAAATATAAAAATGACTCAAACTAGAAAATGAGACATCGACCATATTGGACTTTATCGTCACACTTGTCTTTATCATGTTTATGTGCATGTAACTTAGTCATGGTTGTCGGGTAAGCGTGATGGGGGACAAAACAAAGCTTTCGGAGACGCTACAAAAACTATCTGCCGAGATCGAGGAGAAATCACGAGCCAATTCAGGAACCCACATCATTTTCGCAGTCAACTACAGCGGTAAACATGACATAATTCGAGCTTGTAGGAGCCTTGCTACCCAAGTCAAGGATGGTGTGATTCTATCGAATCAAATTAACGAAACCATTTTCGCACAAGAACTGTATACGAAGTTTGTTGATTTTCCTTGCCCGGATCTGGTCATACGTACAAGCGGCGAAATTAGGATTAGTAATTTCATGTTGTGGCAGATGGCATACAGCAACCTTTATTTCACCAAGAAATACTTTCCTGATTTTGGACCAAATGATCTTATTGAGGCTTTACTTGCATTTCAAGGACAAAATGATGTTTTGTGTTAGATAATAAAAGAAAATTGATGTATTTTAATAATGTTATAGCTTTCTTTAAGATTGCTTGGATTTAACCTTTTTTTTCCTTGTATGTTGTCTTGTGAGTTGTCAAAAGTATAATGATCATAAGATATACAATACAACGCAGTATGGATCAAATAATAAAATAAGTGTATGTGTGAAGCGTATTGTTCTTGTTATTTTATGTGGAGCTAATCATTCATTAGTTAATAGTTAAAGTTTAAGGGCCGTAGTGTAATTATCAAAAACTATGTTTAGTTTGTAGTTAGAGTGTCACAAACCAAACTTGGTAACCATCAAATTCATGTGGAGATCAACTGTGAATTGAGAATCATTGCCACCAAGGGTTCGCATATTTTGGGATGGAAGTTACAAGTTATTGGTTGGGTATAAATCGATTGCAAAAGTCAAAGTCATGTACGCCAATTCTCATTCATTATCATAATCAGAAACCACATTTGCAACAAAGATTTTGTTTATCTTTATAGTTGTTTTGTTTATCAATTCTAGACAACAGTTGGTATCAGAGTGACAAGCTCTTAAAAGGATTACAAATTAGTCGAAGAACTCGTGAGGAAATCATTGGAATTCAAAATCGAAGGATTGTACTCACTGTATGATCAAGGAACCAACAACAAACCGATCCATTGCACGACAAGGGAACAATCCATCTTACACCTTCACCCCATTACACTACGGCAAAAAAAACTTCAATTTTCTTGACGTAGAGTTCAAGGTCCGAACAGGGCCCCTCGGGCCTCATGATATCTAAAGCCTTAACCACCTCTTTAGCGTCTCCGATAATCGTACCATAATCGAGGTACCAAGCATGGAAGAGAAGCTTGCATCAATCCCTGGTCCGATGAACGAGTTGATGCAAAACAAAGGCAAAACCCTGTTGAACCAGCGGTGGATCAAATATGATCATCACCCACATATAACATATATAGTAAGTTGCCCATATAAAAAATCTACCCATAGAGAAATGGACGGGCATCAGGTCCAAACCTCATGCAGGATGATAGTCATATCTATCAAGTTGAAGACATTTAAGAAATCGACGGTAAGCATAGCTATCGATTCATCTGAGTGAAACTCGTTTAAAAACATGTTCACGCAGTGAAGCACGGCCTCTCTCTCATTGTTCATTTAAAGTTAAACTTGTGACATTTATGATGTTGATTTTATGTAATTAAATTAAAACTATACATGTGACGCGGATTCAAACTTAAGAAGCTAGTAATCTATTAATTATAGTTGAATTGTTGGCTGTTTAAAAAAAGAGTTAAAAAGCAATATAGCTAGGTAAACAATTAAATATAACCTAGAAATGTAAGACTAATCTAACTACTCTATAAGTTTTAGTATGGTATCAATCATGGCCTATACAAGGGTGGCGGGTTGAGTTTTAGATTGATGGGTTGACGGATTTTAGGTTGACGGGTCGAATTGTTTAACCGGAACCTGACTCATATATTTATTTGTGTCGTGTCAGACCCACTTAAAAGTGTCGTAAGTGTTCGGGTTGTGTTTCGAGTCAACCCACATAATGTTCATTTGCCAATATGAGTGATATCTAGTAAAATAACAACTAGAAATTGTACTTCGCGCTCCACGATGGGAACCGGACCTTAAACGGTTAAGGCGATGATATTACCATGGTTAAACACAGAACAAAACGTGGTTAAATAAATTTTGCCCGCGATTCGTGGTGGGAAGCATATCGTAAACGATTGACGCGGTGACATTAACATGGCTAAACACAAAAAGGAATGTATAAATTTCACGTTGCGACGTAAACATTACTTAACATTGAAACGACAAACTCGTTAAAAAAATTACTAACAAAGACAATTATATAACGGTAACGATGTTTTTCAGCCGATGTCGGTCTCAACCTTTAGAAATTGGTGACCTTAAGTTTTTTTTTTGAACGGTAAATCTACCCTACGTATAGTATTAAGTTACACCAAATGATTCACCTCATGTCTGGGTATAAACTCATGACCTCTCATCTAAGAGACAAGAGTCTCTACCAAGTGAGCTAGTCCCACTGTTGGCCATTTGGTGCAATGGTAGCCCCAAGACTTCTCATAGTGGAGGTCTTGGGTTCGAATCCTGGCAACAGCAAAAAAGGGATCTGTGACCAGGTCAGGGGGTTTACCCAGTTGGGGGGTTCCTCCTGTGGTGGGCTGCCCTAGATGTTCTAGGTGTTGCCCCGGGGAAACCCAATTATCCTAGAATATCTAGTGTTGCCGTTCAAAAAAAAATGAACTAGTCCCACGTTGACGGTAACCCTAAGTTTTAGCAATACAAATTAAATTAAGTTAATTTTCCTTTAATGAGTCTTGTCGTGTGTTAATGTGTTGTCTTAGGTAAGAAATGTAACAATTTGGTGTTAATGACATGTTTTACCATTTGGTCTTTAATGGGTCTTATCTTTAATGTTATTTTAGCATATACCAAGTCATTTAGATGTTATGAATAAAATATAAATATTTGTGTTCTTCATTATATTTTTGGATCTTAAAAGCAAAATTCAAATATTTTTGTACTACATTACATTTTCATATTTTAAAAATAAATTATAAATACTTTTTTCTATCGATATTTAGCGATGGGATAGATGTTGTCGCTGAAATTGATTTTTTACTGATTTAGTCCTACTAGCGGTAATTCATCTGTAATTACCTACAGATCACAACCTTTATGGTATTTTTATTTACTTTTTGAAACTTTTTGGGCTTCTTCGCTGAAGAATTTAGATCTTCGGTGATATTTTGTCACTAAGGCCAAGTGTAATGGGGGCATGAAGAAAGTCGGCGGCGTGGTCCATCCGGCCCTTTCATCAGCGTGGAACACCGCCCCCGGGGCGTGGAAGGGGGGTTGGGGCGCGAGGGCATTCACGGGGAAGGGGGCACAACTCACCCAATCAAATGGTGCCAACTAATAATTTCTTTTTCTTAGTTAATTATTATTGAATATTAAATAATAAATGTGGTGCGTAAATCTACTATGCACCTTAGTGATTATGGGCAGCGATTGCCCCTGTGCTAATGTGATAGTGACGTGGCGGGACGTGAAAGACGCGGCCATGAAACCACTACGTATGGTCTAATATTTGATTTTCTAGTGGTGCCATGTTTATTTTCTAAATTACTATTTTAGTAATTTCAAAAAAATGTTCAGTTGCAGAAATATTAATTATGATTTACTAGTATTTCTATTTAACTTAATTATTATTTTCAACGTAAAACTTATATAACCTTGGAATCAATGATGTTTTTTTAATAAAATTGCATCAGTTATGTATATTTTAAACTTTTGTTTTTTGGCAATAAAGTTGAGGCCATAATTTTAGAAAACTCAATTTAATATATGGCAAATAATTTCTTCTTTGGCGGGTTCCATAATGATGCCATTAACGTCTATTCTATGTGTGATGCCGTAAATTAACTTGAGTTTTTTTTTTTAAATGGTGTTGATGAAAAAATTATTTATTAAAATAGTGTTATTGGAAAAATATTTATCAAAATGGTGATTTTAAAAATTTTGCTTTTCTCACTCCTAATTTGATTGGATAAAACCTAAATAAATAATTAATGATAAAAAGAGAAATATTATTATTTATTAATTACAAGGTTATTTTTCCTATTATAATTATGAATTTTTCATTATTATTTTTAAAATAATATATACGTGTGATGAAGAAAAACTAATTTATTATTTTCAAGTTTAAAATTAATGTGTAACAACTAATTCATTTTTATTCAATATTGTTAAATATGAAATTCTTGAAAATGCTATCATCGTTTAGTAGCACTGGAAAACTTTTTTTTCTAATTTACTATTTGTTAAAATAATATAATTTTTAATTATTGTATTTTGGTTTACAAAAAAATTGTCTTCTTGTAAATGCGTGGATATTAAAAAAAAATACTACAACGTTTATTTTAATATGTTTATTAGGGGTGTAAACGACTTGTGAGCTACTCGAAATCGGTTTACTAAAAACTTGAATCGAGCCGAGTTTAAACAAGATCGAGATCGACCTTTTATTAGGGCTTATTTAATAAACGATTTTGACTTTTGAGCTTTACATATCGAGCTCGAGAAGGCTCATGAGTCTAAACGAAACTATAATTTTTATTTAATCTATTAGATATATATTTATAAAAAAAATATTATATATATAGCTATGATAAAAATAATTAAATAATATATATTGGACTATAAAAATAAATTAAAAAATATATTGTATTATATAAAAAATAATTAATAAATAAAAGTTAAACAGGTCAAGTCCGAACCAAACTAGTTTGAAAATAATATAGGAGTCAAGTATATTTCTATCATTATCTATATAATATTATAAAATATTTGAAAGAAACTAAATCCTTTGTACTAAAAATGAAAACGGTTAATCAAATTCGATGAAAATTTATTCCAGTATCATCAAATTACATAAAAAATTTCTAATAAAAAGTTGAGCAATGGGTATATAATTTTGATCACTGTCGGTCGATAATTAAAAGTAATAAAAACAGAATACGAGGAAAAATAAAACTATTTTGAACTATATAAACATAAAAATATTTAGTAAATAGAAATACCCTCTTTTTATCTAATCATTAATGAATTTGCTTTAACCAATAAGATTAGGAGTGAGAGACAAACGAAGTTTCTAAAAACACTATTTTGATAAATAATTTTTCAACAACACTATTTTAGTAAATAAGTTTTTTACCAACACTTTTTTAGAAAAAAACTCAAATTAACTTCGTATGGTGGTCTACTAATCTAAACTTCTTCATCCACATCCATTGTAGTCTACACTTATCTATGAGCTTGCATATATATCATTTTTAGTGCCATTCAAAAATAGGATGTGAAGTTTTTATAAAATTTCCTTGTGTGGTACAAGGATGAGAATCGAGGCGGTTAAATTGTTTAAATCGATAATCCGCAATACTATCTATATATTTATTCGTGTTAAACATATTAACTCAAACCAGAAACAATGAAAACAATATAACTATAATACTGTGTAGTGAAGGGTACAACCCCACTATGACAATGACGCACCTCGATGCTACGATATTAATATAATTATGGTACGGTAAAGTGTAAATACGACCGTATCCAATCACGGCAACACCGGTACTAACCGTTACGGAAATTCCGTAATTCTCAAGAACCCGAGCTTACACGACTACCTGGTATATATCTATCTATTTAGGAAAAACCAGAAATATTGAAAATACTAGAAAAAAAATGTAAAACAGGTGAAATAGCATTAGCTGTGACAATTTTCACCGCTAAAGGTCTTCCACAATAGTATTAGCGGCGATTTTTAGGGCTTTTAGTGGTGACATGTCGCCACTATTGCTCCGAATCCTTCTACTGAATAAAAGAAAATTAGCAGTGAGCGACACTTGGGGGTGAGCTATGTGAATGCATGCATATATATATATATATATATATATATATATGGGAAGTGTAAAATAAAAACTCAGTCCACTTAAAAAAACTTTACAAACCCAAACACTTTGCCTACAATGCGCCACGTGTCCCAGTCTTAATTTAATATTTAGAGGTAATTTAATAAAATCATATTTACGTTGAGATTTCTAGTTTGACTTCTTCCATATAAGAACCTTCTCTTTGTACTTTTTTATTATTTCATTTCTTTTCTCTATATACTTTTTTATTGTTTTATTTCTTTTGTTGCAGCTTCTCCTAGTACAAACGTATTATACACTATCCTTTCACATTCAATTCATTTTGATTTCCCCATAATTTTCATCTCCTTCATCTATCTCATTTTGAATTCTAAACCTCCATCTTCAATGTTTTCTTGTTCCAACAAGCTACGTCGACGTCCTCCTCTCATTTTTAAATAAAACTAGTAGTTTTTTCATTTTTAATTTCTAGCTTTATAATAAAAAATTAAATAATATAATTTAAAAAGTATGAGAGAGAATATATATATAATTTAATAAAGTATGAGAGAGATGATATGATTGTTTTAGTCAAAAAACCAAATTATCCTTCTTGTACTTTTATAATGTTAAAATATTACTTTAAAAGTATAACTTTTCAAGATTAAATGTATATCATTGATCATCACAAATCAAGGGTTGAGATGGGGTTTGCAAGGTTTCTTCAACTCAAGGGAGTTTTTGTTATAACCACCCCCTATATATATATATATATATAGGGGAGGGATCAAGAGAAAACTAAAAGGTTAGGCGAAAACCGAGAAAACCGCATCATTTTAGGCAATTTTTTTATTTACGTATACGTATCTAAAAGCAAATTTTTTTATTTATGTATACGTAACCGCATTTTTTTGTTTTATGTTTACGTATACATAACACTATGTATAAAAATGTTTTCTGTTAAAAATGTTTAATATTACATTGATACTCTTATAAATATATAAAAAAAAATATTATATGATTGGCTAAAATTGGTTTTTTTAGTGGTTTTCTCGGTTTTCGCCTAACTTGTGGTTTTCTCTGGAACCCTCCCATATATATATATATATATATATATATATATATCGTTGAGTTCATGAGATAACTCACTTTAATGAGAGAACTAGAGAACCACTAAGAATGAAAGTGGTGGAATTTTAAAGAGTAAGGGTAAAATTAGAACTTCAAATATATAAATATTTAAACATTTCTATTTTTTGCATACATTATTATTTTTTTTTAAAAATTACACCATTAAATCAAGAATTTATTTATCTTTCATTTGAGTATAAATAATGTTATAAAAAATAAGAATTAACTCGTTGTTTTTTTCTTATTATTTTAAATATTGCATATGTGTAGTATCACCCCAAAACCTAACACAAACCCAAAACCTAAACCCCCACCCCACCCAAAAACCTAAACACAACCCACCCCCAAAAACCTAAACCCACCACTCCCACCCCACCTAAAAACCTAATCCCCCCCCCACCACACACACCCACCCCCACCCAAAAACCTAAACCCACTCACCCCTACCAAAAAATCTAAACCCATCCACCCCACCTACCCCCACCTACCCCCACCCAAAAACCTAAACCCACCGCACCCACCCCTACCCTCAAAAACCTAACCCTAAACGTAATATTGCATATGTGTAGTACCATCCCAAAAACCTAACCCACCCCCAAAAACTTAAACCCCTCACCCCACCCCCACCCAAAAACCTAACCCCACCCCACCGACCCCCCAAAAACCTAAACCCCCCACCCACCCTAAAAAACCTAACCCACCCCCATCCAAAAACCTAACCTAAATCCAAAAACTAAACCGACTGTTATTTCAAGTTTTTTTTAACGAGGACGACGTGGGAAACAAGGTCTCCAAACCACTTTTTTAGTTTTTGATTTATATTTTGAGTTATGATTTTTTTATTAATTTTTTTACCTTTAAAGAGGAGTTCTCTAGTTCTCTCTCTAAATGTTAGTTTTCTTATGAACTTCACCATATATATATATATATATATATATATATATATATATATATATATATATATATAGAGAGAGAGAGAGAGAAGGGATCAAGAGAAAACCACATAGTTAGGCGAAAACCAAGAAAATCATTAAAACAATGTGTAATACTATGAGTTACGTATACGTAACACTATGGGTTACGTATACGTAAGCCAATATTTAAATGATTTTTTGGTAAAATGTGTAATATTACATTGATACACTTATAAAAAAATAAAAATTAAATAAAGAAAAAAATTAATATTATTATATTAGTGGTTAAAATTGGTTTTTTTAGTGGTTTTCGCCTAATTATGTGGTTTTCCCCCGGAACCCTCCCCTATATATATATATATATGTGTCACACCCCCAAAATCCACTAACGGAGTTTTACCGTTAGGAGCGTGACATACCAGGATCTCAGTCATTAGTTACTTTGAACGACTCTATATGAGTTTAAGAAAACCACTAGTATTGCTCATAGTCACGATGCAACATTAGTAATGAAAACACTGATTTAATATAAGACTGCGGAAGCGAAAAGTTAAATGAAAAGCATGCGCCAAAACAGTCGCGCCAAAAATAAATAATTCAACAATAAATAAAATAATTAGTTCTTGAGTTTGAAAATGATGGACTTCGAATGCATGCATGCCTTAGCTTGTGCTTGTACCTTAATGACCTGAGAAAACATGCTAAAACGTGTCAACACTAGGTTGGTGAGTTCACAGGTTTCAATGCTTGTAAATAATACTAGATAAAACCATTTACAATTTATATCATAGGTAGCTAACCTAGTTACATGTTACTAAAGCATTTCGACACCGAAGCTGACTGTTTATGTTTGAACTGCCTCCTACCATGACTATCATGATCAATGGAAATGTTTAGGTCAATGTTACACCCGTTCGACTACCTGTCGTGTTAGCGCGACTAACGCGGGTGGGGCTTGTCAATGCCCAGTAGTACTACTCAAGATTACCTCGCTATCCCATATATTAAACGGTTCGATATATAAGGACTTGCATGACATGTTTGCACTTAGTACAACAAGTGATATAAATGAAATGTAAGATCTAAATGTTTGTACCCATGTTTTCTCCCCCAAGTTTAAACCATAAGAAAAGGGGCCGTGAAACTCACCTTAGAGTGCGTGGAAAGAAAGAGAGCTTAGAATGCTTGACGACTAACTGCCACCTACAAACACCGGTTTATAAGTGTGCATTTGTGCAAGGCGATAGGAACCCTAAGTATCCAAACAATCTCATTGTTTTAAGGGTTTAGAAAATATTTATTGGTTTGACTAAGTTTGACCAAGTTTAACTAAGTTTGACCAAGTTTGACTAGACGACCCGTTGGTGACCCGTTTAGTGATTAAATGTTTGACTTGTATAACAACACGCTTAGCACACAAATAATTCACGTTTCATGCTACCTAAGTCATAACTAATTTAGCATGGCAAACTACGTCGACAATACACGTTACATTAATTTATTATTTTTTTTGAAAATATATAAACTCATGTTTGCTTTCAAATGAATCACATTATCTATAACATGTTCGTATCATCATCCCATGTCTATCTACACATGCTAATACATAATAGATTACCATAACACACATCATTAAGTTTAGACATCAAGTTCCAAATCACAAAGTTTCCACTTTTAGTAACCTATGATCTATTTAAGCTATTTGCATTCAATAATCCTTTAACGAGCCTCATTACAATCGTACTAACATACTAGAGTCAATTTATAACATCATACACACCTAGAAACCTTCACATTCAAAAATCACTTTTTAACAAAGTTTCCTCTTTTAGTAAGTCGTCCATTACACACTTTGTTTACACAATTAACACGTCTAATCAATCCCAAATCTTTCAACTAATATAACTACAACTATATTAATCATAATTCACATCTAGCATGCAATACCTATACTTCACATAATCAAAAAATCTCAATTTACACCTCGTATGAAAACTAGGGTTTCACATATTTTCATAAAATCACCAAATCGATACAATACTATCAATCAATTAACCAATTAATTAATATATTTTGAAAATATCAAGTTTGGATGAACTAGGGTTTCGATCTTAAAAATAAAAATGAAATAACGACGGAATTCGATGAAATAACTTACGTAGGAATGTTAGGAATGGCTCGTATCTACTTCCGGTTTCACGATTGAAGCTCGATCGAAGGTGTTTGGGTGCTTTGAAGATCTCGGCTCAAGAGAGGGGTGGGGGGTTGGGTCTCGACGGCAACAAGGGAAAAAGAATTAGCGTTTTTAATTTTATAAATTTCCTTTTATACATATTTGCATGTATGGGTTTTTAAATGGATTATGGGCTTTCTAAAGGTCCATAGGCTAATTTAATTATAATTAATACTAATTAATAATTAGATCCTAATAACTATTAATTTTATAAAAATTCTAACTTCTATAAAAATAATTAACACGATCAGTATTTGATAAACATGCGCGATATAAAAAAAATTCACATAATTCACGTAACACGTAAAATCACATAATTTATATTAATTATAAATTATTAAATGTTTGAAATATTATTCTTGATTAATCACCAACGTTCCGGGTTAGACTCAAGTGCGATCCGAAAATTCTACGAATTGCCGTTGTGTGTGAATTAACTGACACATTTAATTAACCCTAATTAGATGCAATGCACGTGCAACTAACTAAGATAACTGAGTTTGCGTGAATAATGTTTGAACTAACGATGTTTGTGTTAACGGAGTTAACCTGAATTTGCCGGATGTCACAATATATATATATATATATATATATATATATATATATATATATATATATATATAGGGGAGGGATATTCTAAGAAGGCTAAAAAGTGTAAAAAGTCTTTTAAAAACCTCACCACCACCCCCCAAAAGCCTAAAACCCCCACCCCAACCGCCCCAAAACCTAACCCCCACCCCAACCCAAAAAAACTAAATCCCCCAACCCCAAAAACCTAAATCCTAATAAAAAAAACCCTAAAATGCAGAAAAAATACGTCTAAAAACACCACCACCCTCTAAAAGCCTAAATCCCCAACCCAATCCACCCAAAAACCTAACCCCCACCCCACCCCACACCCAAAAACCTAAAACCCCCACCCCCACCCCAAGATCCTAAATCCTAAAAGCTAAACCGTAAGGCAAAAACTAAATTATAAAATCTAAACCCTAAAAGCTAAACCCTACAAGATAAGATTATAGAGTTCAACCAGATGGTTTCAACGCCGCCGAAATTAGTAAAATCGGAGTTCGTATGAACCAGTTATGAGCATTTTAAAATACTTTTTACAGTTTTTACACTATGTAGCGGATCCCTATATAATCAATTACGATTCTCCAGAAAAACCTACGAGGTCAATGTTGGCTGGTTCTAAAGCTTTTTGGTCTTCCTCATCGAGACGTTTAAAAAGTTGTTCGTACATGACGTCCATTGAGGCTCCACTGTCGACTAAGATCCGACTGATACGGTAGTATCCCACTAGTGCTGTAATTACTACTGGGCTGGGGCCCCGGACTGGTGAAAAAATGAGTGGTTGTTCCATCCAGGCTTCCAACCGTGCACCACCACGCTTGTGACCCCACGAGCTTAACAATTCCTTATTCCCTATCATGCATAGGTCTCGCACAGGTTTCTTACCCGCGGGTTTTCTTCCAGGTGGACCAACATGTATTTCTTTTAGTAAATGAGAAAGTTTTCTAGTTTGTACGGCGATGTCGATCTGCTTTTACAGATGCCAACAATGATCTGTATCATGCCCGGTGTCCTTGTGAAACTCACAGTACCGTTTAGGATCTCGTATTGACTTTGGGTTGAGAGGTCGCAGGGGTTCCAAAGTTATTTTTTCTATTAGGAGAACCTCCCAGGGGCTTTTGACCAATCTGTTGATCCATGCAATTCCCTTGTTTTCCTGATTATCTTTAAGTCTTGTAGGAAGGTTGATAGGTCTAACTCGTTCCGGACGAGTGTACGGGAGGGGTCGCGTCCATGTGCTAGGCCCTTTGAAACGTCGAGCCTGCCCAGAGGAGTTCGACTGTTTGTCTGATCGATCATTTCTATGATCCTTTTTATCATACTCATGTGTGCTCCGGACGGACCTTTCTGCCCGGACGAAGGCACGGGCAGCATTCATTAACTCTTCCATAGTTTTTGGCAAACCGTCCCGGCCATGAAGCCTGCGAATGAGCTCGTCATGTCGGATGCCTTGAATGAAACCGGCTATCATTTAATCTTCCCCTTCTCTAGCTATCTGCAGACTTTCTTTGTTATATCGGGTAATGAAATCTTCCACCGATTCACCGTCCCATCTCCGGATGTGAAGTATTTCTGTTTTGTCCTTTGTGTGCCGTTTTTGTTGACTGAACTATTGCATGAATTTTTCCAAGAATTCATCAAAACTAACGATCCGGCCTATGGGTATAGTATCGTACCATAGACGAGCTGCCCTGACAAGGGTTTGGACGAACATGTGAAACCATTCATGTAGGGCTCATTTTTCTACCCCCCCCCCCCCCCCGCACTGATGAAAACATTGATATGGTCATCCGGATCCGTGGTACCATCATACTTCCCAACAGTGGTTGGCATTTTCAGTTTACGAAGTATTTCTTCCTGGGCTATACGGGGTGTAAACTTAGATTGTGTTAACATAGCCGCCGGACGATACCGACGATGTATGTCCGTTAGGGGATTATTTTCGGGAATGGGTATGAATGTGGGCGGGGGCCCTTGGGTGCTGTAAGGTTGAGTGGGGGGGACTGGCTGGCTTCCGGTGGTATGTGCTAATGTGAACCCCCCAGGTGTGGTATAAGATGTTTCTTCATATGTTAACCGGTTCCGGAGTTCTGCCAGGCGTATCTCCTTCCAAAATTGTTCATCTATATGAGCCTGTCGTTATTGCTCCATCCACCATTCATTGCCTGTGAGTAACGGCATGGTGTAGGGGATAGATCCGGGAATAGGCGGGACGCCGAAATTTGGGATATGAGGAATTCCTTCAGTGGAAACAAGGGACTGCGACAGATTGTATATGGGCATGCTTGGTGTAGTGGAATGCGGTAAACTAGTAGTTAGTGTGGGTTGCGGGATGTCGTGGTTCACTTGGGTAGAAATGGAAGTTGAGAACGGAGGAGGGGCGGAAGATGAAGGAAACGCATGATGAGAAAATGGGTTGGACGCATTAACATGCGAAGTGTGAGTATGAGATGATGTTGTTGCTGCTAGCAGGTTTGCTGAGCGGCGTCGGACCTGTTCCAATCACTCTTTTAGTGAAAAAGCCGTAGAAGCATCAGCCTGAGGCTGTATATCTCCTGCTGGTGCTCCCGCGTTTTCCATATGATTCCTTTCGTCGTCTGATTCGTAATCGGATTGTATGTTATCCATTGCAAGCAAAGATTGTACTCGGGACACCGTTGTAACTACTGTTCAACCGAAGATGGAGCCAATGAAGAGTTGTAAAAACTCTCCTTGATGAATAATTCCCGAATATAATCAATTACAAGCTTTGGAATTTCTTGCTTACATTCTCTATGAGCTCACCCCTATTTATAAGGTTTTTACATTCTCTTTCCTATAACCGAATGATAGCGACAACCCTCATTCTTATTGGTGTCTTTATTCCCTTGTGGGTCCTCCTAGTGGTTAGACGGTTATGTTTTCCTTTATTGGGTCTCCTTTATTTTAGGTCTTTGTATGAGATATTTTATCATACGTCTTCACTATATATATATATATATATATATATATATATATATATATATAGGGTGTGGTTCCAATCAAAATCCACTCTTCACGTCAAAACCCTGTCAAAAATCGATCAAATCATAAATTGTTTTAGTTTAATAAAATTATTACACGAATTCAACGTCACATCCTTTTTTACGTTTTTGCAAATTCGTAAGTGTGAGAAAGTTTACACCGGTGTAAGTTGTTTCACACTGGTGTAAATTTTATAACATTTATTTTTGTTACACCAGTGTAAACTTTTCACACTTACGAATTTGTAAAAACGTAAAAAAGGATGTGACGTTGAATTCGTGTAATAATTTTATTTAACAAAAAAAAATTATGATTTGATCGTTTTTTACCAGGATTTTAGGGTTTTAACGCGAAAAGTGGGCTTTGATAGGAACTCTTCCATATATATATATATATATATATGGTAGAGTTACAGAGAAAACCACATAGTTAGGCGAAACCGAGAAAACCATTAAAAAATCAATTTTAACCAATAATATAATCATATTTATTTATTTATTTTATTTTATTTTTTTTATAAGAGTATCAATATAATATTACTTATTTCTTTAACATAACCCAACAATATACTCCAATTTTACCAAAAACTTCAAGTAATTGTATGTCGCATTTTCAAGCTATAGAGACCAAAACTCTACATGTGCATTAGTGCATATATATACAATAACCGGTTTGTCTTTTTATAAAAAATGTTAATATATTTTCATTAAACTTGGTTACCATTTTGATAATAATGTTCTTTGATGAAACATTGACACGTTTTTAACGTAAAAGTTAATAGTACCACGCATACCAATTTGCGGGACCATGATATAACTAGTCTATACAACCCATATTAGAAATTAACAGTCTAAAATGGTGTAAATTTAAAGAGCTAGTGGCCATTGTTTTAGCCGGCGTTCATTACTCAACACACGTCTTAAATATGGAAACAAATCTTTTTGAAAACCCTTCTCTATAAATATAAAGTAGGCCAACATGTATAACAGCAACTTAAGAAAATGGACCCATCGAGTTTAACTTCAAATAAAGAGGGTAGCCAAGGATATCAAGCGTTGTATGATGGCCTTCAAGCTGATGCGATGCCAAAACACGTCACATTGTTCTTGGATGGTGCTAGTCGCGGACAGTTGAAGGATATTGCGCGGATTTGTTGTGACCTCAAAATAAAAGTTCTATCTGTGTTTACGTTTTCTTCTGGAAAGGATTATCAAAACTTGTTGATGTCAAAGCACGAGGAGATTCATGATGTTGCCACAAACATCATGAAATTGGACTTGGAAGATCTTTCAAGGTTTTTACTCTTTTTTTTATTTATAAAGCACAAAACCAAAATAATACATAATTATGTTCTTTGTGTGAATGTTTTGCTTTTCTAGTTTCCTGATTTCTACGTAAACTTTGAATTCAAAATGGTTTCCAGGTAATCTAAATCTTAAGATAGCGGGTTTAAGGTACTCCGCTCTTGGAGATAGCGGATTCAAAGTATTCCTAATGTTAAAAACAATGCTTCATGAAGCGGTTCTTCTAAGGACTCTTGAATCCGCAATCTCAACACTACAAAAAAACTGAAAAATTTACGAAAATTTTTTACATGTTTCCGACAAAAAGTGTTTGTTGGAAAATTTTACGAAAAATTTACCTAATAAATTGAAAATTTTGTGGGAAATTTGTCGGAATTAGCGTGCTTCACGCATCTCTAGCCAAAGACCAGCATTCAAGACTTGAAACCTTCACTTCAGCGGTCGTGTGCGTTAGCGACAAGTTTCTGACAAGAAGTGTTTGTTGGAAAAAAAAAACCGTAGGAAATATTTTTCCCGGCAAAGTCTCGACTAATTTTTCGATAAATTAGCGACAAAAGTCTGTCATCAATAATTTCCGATAATAAATTCCTACATTTATATTAAATAAATAAGTTAACTTATTTAATAAAGGATTATTGGATTTTAATAATCACATCTTTTATCAATTGGTCAATAATAATCTCAACTGAGAATATTCTTACCACTGGTCCCTACTTTCAAACTATTTTTTTACATTGTATCCCCCGTTAAAAAAACTTAACGCCGTTAGAGTTTATATGACGTGGACATCTGCAAACTGGCGGAAAGTCGAGCCAAGCTAGCAGTGGTCTCGTGTTGGCTTTTGAAATTGGCTTTGGTGATAAATACATTATCCTTTAATAAATTTGTCGGAAAATTGTAGGAAATCTTATGGTTACTTTTTTGTTTTTGTTTTGTCGGAAAATTGTCGCTAACTTGTGAAAAGTTTCTTTTGTTGGTAACTTGTTGGAAACTTTTGTAGAAAATATACATGTTTTCTAGTAGTATTGCAAGGAGTCGATTCCTTACAAACCATTTTTTAATTTAAATTTCACCTAAAAATCAAAACCTTTTTCCTAAGTCCAACCTCTTTGTGTTCATATAGAAATGATATTAGGGTTTCGGTGATCGGCAAGCGAACCGTCATTCCAGACTCACTGCTAGAAATCATAAGAGATGTTGAAGAAACCACGAAGAAAAACAAATCACTTCAAATTATCGAAGCAATTGATTACACAGGACGTGGTGACATTATTCAAGCTTGCATGGCTCTTGCTGAAAAGGTTGAACATGGTCTGATACAACCTGATGATGTTGACGAAAATGTTTTCCAACAAGAACTCGAGACAAAGTGCTCGGAGTTTCCTAATCCTGATCTAATGATTCGAACAGATGGGAAATATAGTATTGACAACTTTATGTTGTGGCAGATGGCGTATGCTGAACTCTACTTTGTAGAAAAAGACGATTTTGGATTCAACAAGACTAAGTTTATAGAGGCGTTAGACGCGTATCAGAAAAGATCAAGACGGTTTGGTGGAAAGTGAAATGCTTCTAAAAGTGTTTTAATAATAATATAACAATGAAATGCAGAATTGTGCATTTCTCTTTCCGTGCATCTTTCATTAGATTTTGTGATGGTTTTTTTAAACAGAAACAACTGAATTTTCTAGGATAAATACATTATACATGCATATTAAAACATTTAAACACTCAACATTTTAGTTGTGGACACATCAATTAACTACCAAATATCCTCTTAATAACATTTTTGTGATGCTTAATAGTTAATTGTAAGCATGGAAAAATCTCAAGTTAATCGGGCAGGTTTTTTTAATAGCGATAGTTTCATTAATACAAATCAAGCGCCAGGATTCTTGAAATTATACCACACGTCCCACTCTAAGTTAGGGATTTTTGCCTTGTTTTTTACCCAAATAAATGTTCGTCTTTATGTCTTCCAAAACTATTGTTGCCGATTTTGAGGTATTCTTGAAAACTTTTGCATTTCGAGCACACCAGATGAACCTTTTGATTATTTCATGATTGCTAAAAACATTCATGAGCATAACGATATCAATTCAATCGAATTAAAAGAATCTGACATCAAATAAAGAGTGTACCTCTTGAAATCAAGACTTTAGATGAAGATGAATATGATACCATAGTGGATTGGAGATTCTTCTCGTATGATGTCAGTGATTGATGGAGATCTTAGAGAGAGAATCGTAAATGGTGTTGATAAATTCTCTAACATACGTAACTAACAACTAAAGGAAAACATTAACCCTACTTATACTTACAACTATTTCCATCAAATGCCCCTTATGTAAGCATAGGGACCAAATATGTCATATTGGGAAACTTTAATTAAATAATTAACAAAATAGATATAAGTCATTAGAGTTGTCAACTCAAGACCTTATCAATCATAGTAAAGTCTTAACACAAAACATTTAAATACTTCAAACCAAAATGACTGAAATAAACCTTCAATGTCCAATATTAATTTGTACAATTAGGTCTATAGATACAAAGGTTCTTTTCCTCTACTCATCAGATCCGCTAGCATATCTTTAGTGTTAATGTATTCGATACAAAGGTTCTTTTCCTCTACTCATTCTCGTATGAACAAGAACTTTGTATCGAGATATAATCCAGCTCCGCTGTAATTATTGTTGTTCAAGAAACTAATGGCATCTGAGTTGTCACAATAAATCTTCAATGGTCATGATATGAAGTTCACAACTTTGAATCCACTAATAAGATTCCTTAACAACATCCTATAGCAAGCTACATTATATACCGCAACGTATTCTCCCATCATTGTTGAGGTGTTTGTCAACTTTTGCTTATAACTTCTCCATGAGATTGATCCGCCTGCCAGCATAAATATGTACCATCGAAGTTGATTTCTTGTTATCTTTGCATTTAGCAAAGTCATAATAAAAAAAAGCTAACTACCTCCAAGTTATCACTTCTTCTATAAGTCATTTTATAGTCATTTTATATTCTTTCGTTACTTGAAGGTTTCGCAACACTTTCGTTGTTATTTTCCAATGATTTAGATTGATATTGTCCTAAAATTCCAAAACTATTTGAATATCTGGACGAGTGCAGACTTGATCATACATTAAGCTTCCCACAACTGAAGCACAATGTATCAATCTCATGTGCTGCTTTTCTACCTCTGTTTCAAACATTGAAAAGAACCGAAAACATCTCCTTTAACTAGTAAAGCAACCGATGGAGAGCAATGTTGCATGTTATAATGTGTAAGAACACATTCAATATAAGCCTTATGTGAGAGCCCTAACATGCCACCGGCCCGATCTCAGTGTATTTCGATGCCTATTATATAAAATTAATAATTAAGTTAGTTCTATTAATAGTTTTAATACAATTGGTAGCTTAAAAACAACATTTTTAATGAAAAATTATAGCTAGAGTAAAGAATATAACTTATATTACTTATATACTTTATAACTAATTTACATATGATTATCTGTGAGACTGTGACTGATTTAGTAGTGGGAGATGGGATACATTCGGTAAAAATAATGGGGTGGGGTACATTTAGCGTAACCCATAAAATAATTAAATAATATATATTACTTTATATATATATTTATAATTATGATATATATATATATATATAATAATAATTATAGATGTAGATAAATAAGCTAATTAGATAATAAGCGAGTCGAATTCAAACTTGAAAAATTACTCGTGATCGAAACTAATGCTTTAGACATAAAGCTCCAACGAGCCGAGCTCGAGCACTCATTTAGAGCTTGGGAGAGCTCGCATTTCGCATAGCTCGTTTACACCCCTAGCCACCGATCCCCACCATGATTGCTCTCTTCGTATGATGTAGTTGTTCTCCGTACGATGTAGTTGTTAAGTCACTAACATGGCTACACGAACACAACAATTTATAAAGGTGTGATGGAAATATTTATCAATACCTTACATTTTTAAGTCATAAACATTGTATTCATGACTATAAGCCTAACTATCTCCAACAAAACTATAGATTTATAACTAGGGGTGGCAATCTTGACCCATTCTTCAAAGAATGGGTTAATTTGGGTATAAAATCAATTGTATATGGGTCAATTTGGGTCATATTAGATTAGTCAACGGGTCAATTTGGGTCACCTCATATTAGTTGACGGGTCAATTTGGGTCTTCTCATATTAGTTGACGGGTCAATTTGGGTCACCTAAAATTAGTCAATGAGTCAAAATGTATTATAAAACTTGTTAACTTAAAAATAATGCAAATGGGATAGCCTCCTCACCAACGTCACGCCACCACCCACCGCCACCCACTCTACCGCCGCCTCGCTGCCACCACCCCCGCCGCCCACCACCACCACATCGGCGCCCCTCGCCACCCCTCTCCCGCTGCTGCGGCCTACCGCTGTACTCCTCCCCCACCGCTGCCGCGCCACTAACACCACCACCACCACCACCACCATCACCCGACGTCCTCTTGCGTTCGACGCTTTGCCGCCGCCACCACCACCACACGCATTCGCCGCCAACCACCCGCCACCGCCTGTTGCGGCGACCTACCCACCCCCACCCCCACCACAACCACCCCACCCACCCCACCCCACCACGCCGCCATCGCCCGATCCTACCCACCACCGTCGCCACCCACCCCACCCATACCCACCCCACCCACAGCCACCCTACCCCCCACCCCACCCACCACACCCCACCCCACCCCACCCCACCCACCACACGCCGCCATCTCCCGATCGCCGCCACCACCGTCGCCACCCACCCCACCCCCACCCCACCCACCCCCTTCCTCAGGCGGTGGCGACGTAGTGGGGTGTGATGGGTGGGGGAGGGTGTGGTGGGTGGGGAAGGGGGGTAGGGTGGGTGGGGGTGGGGTAGGGTGGGGTGGGGTAGGGTGGTGTGGGTGGCGACGATCTTGCGATGGCGGGGTGTGGTGGGTGGGGTAGGGTGGGGTGGGGTAGGGTAGGTGGGTTGGGGTGGGGTGGGGGTGGGTGGGGACGATCTTGCGATGGCGGCATGGCGAGGTGTGGTGGGTTGGGGTGGGTGGGGGTGGGATAGGGTGGGTGGGTGAGGGTGGGGTGGGTGGCGACGATCTTGCGATGGCGTGGTGTGGTGGGTGGGGTGGGGTAGGGTGGGGGTGGTGGTTGTAGGGTAGGGTGGGGTGGGGTGGGGACGATCTTGCGATGGCGGCATGGAGGGGTGTGGTGGGTGGGGAGGGGGTTAGGGTAGGGTGGGGGTGGGTGGGGTGGTTGGGGGTGTGGTGGGGTTGGGTGGGGTGGGGTGGGTGGGGGTGGGGTAGGGTTGGGTGGAATGGGGTAGGGTGGGTGGGGGTTGGGTGTGGTGGGGGTAGGTGGGTGGCCGCGATCGGGCGATGGCGGCGTGGTGGGGTGTGACGGGTGGGGGTGGGGTGGGGGTGGGGTAGGGGTGGCGGCGGTGGTGGCGATGCCATTTGGACTCGAACCCAATTGATAGTTTTTTTTTAAAACAACCCGTTTTAACCCGGACTAATTTTGCTCCAAATCCGTTTTGACCCGAAGTTATTTTGCTCCTAACCCATATTGACTCGAACCCATTCTGACCCGAACCCGTTATGACCCGTGACCCGAACCCGCCCGACCCGCTCAGTTTGCCAGGCCTATTTATAACCCATCAGATTAAATCAAATTTACTCTGTTTTTTAATCTTATATTTTATTCAAGAGAACAAGTGCCCCACATTTACAAAAGAATACCATAAATCATTAACATCATACAACACCATAAATATGAAACATAATCACAATATACACAAATCACACGGACCGATTGATATGATTAAGATTGATCTTGAAGCCTAAGGTAATCACCATACCGCTGGGGCCCACTCTCTTCTGAGTATGCATTGTAGGCATAACCACCATGGCTTGAAATATCCAGCCCAGCAATCTCCTCATCACTTGAAATCCTGAGTATCCTCAACTTGTGTAGAAGGTAAAACAATGGGCCCATAGTCACACTAACCCAGCCCATTATCGTCACCACTTCAACGATCTGGGCTCCGATCAAGCCCCAACCCCCGCCCAAGAAAAGCCCGTATGGCCTCGTTACCCCTACATTACCCGAGTTGTAGGTTTGGATAACGAACTCCTCTTTCGCGAACAAGCCCGTAAAAATCAACCCCCAAGCCCCACATCCACCGTGCAATTGGGCCGCCTCTAATGGGTCATCATAATGCAACATTAAGGCTACCATATTGAGCCCAATGAGAACACAGGCCGCGAAGAAACCACATACAATGGCGGCCCATGGCTCCACCACCGAGCAACCGGATGTGATGGCCACAAAGCCACCTAGCACACCGTTGCACACGTCTAAAGCATCCCAGTGGCCCACAAGTAAGCGTCGGCCGAACAGGGTTACAATGCCGGCTGTTGACCCGGATAGTGTTGTTGTAACCGCGGTCCGGCCCACTGCTGTCCAGTTACCTTGATCGAAACTATTGGGATACGAGACAAGAATCTTGTTGAATGACCCCGGGTTAAACCCGAACCATCCGAACCACAACAAGAATGTTCCAAGCACAACTAGAGTCGCGTTGTGACCACGCATTTGAACGGGCTTCCCGAAAGCATCAAACCGCCCCACCCTCGGCCCTTCTATTAGCGCGCCCCATAGCCCTGCAACTCCACCAACCAAATGCACAACACCACTACCCGCAAAGTCGATAGAACCCGACCCGAACAACAAGCTTGTGGATGCCGGGTTGAGCCAGCCATTAGAAGACCAGACCCAATGGGCCACAACCGGGTAAACGAACCCGGTAAGGAAAAAAGAAAAAACAAGATACGCGCTGAACTGGGTTCTCTCCGCTATCGACCCGCTCGTGATCCCAGCAACCGCGATAGCAAACGCCCATTGATAAAGAAAGAAACTGTAGTCATAAGAACTCGAGGGGATGTCTTTTAAAGCAAAGTATTGAGTACCAATGAACGGGTTCGAGCCCGACCCGCCACCAAATGCGAACGCAAACCCGAATAGGAAATACGAGAGACTGCCAACGACTGCATCCACAACATTAGTCAACATAATGTTCATGGTGTTCTTGGCCCGAACCGAGCCCGCGCATAGCATAGCAAAGCCCAGTTGCATCACAAACACCAAGTAAGCTGAAAAGAGAAGGTAAATGGTGTTGATTGAATCTGTCACACTGGTTTCCCAAGAAACCTCCATTGTTTCACACACACACAAACACACTCTACTGTGTGTAAGCTAAGAAATGTGAGTGTATGGTGATATTGAATTGGGCCAAACTTGTTAATATTGCAAGTAGAAGATGTGCCAACAAGTATATCCACATCCATGGTCCCATGTTTCATGTGGACAGGTCAAGCATTTTAAGCCAGTGGCTTGACTCAATTTGTGGATAGGCACCTCCAACCTGTTTGACTCAGGTTAACTCAGTGATTATTTGAAAAAAGTAACAATTTTTCAAAATTCCATTGCAGTTCTGATTAAGCCATATAATCTTAATGAAATCTTGTATTGAAAATCACTAATAAAGTACCATTTAAACCAAGTAATTCCAAATGAAAAACATCAAAATGTTCTTATGTTGAACTATCTACCAAGTAGATATGGCCAGACCCGATGATCTCATCAGGATAAGGAACTTTAGCCACATGATCATAGAACATTAAAGCGCGACCCTGATCTCAAATCAATATGATCACTTTTGGCTTTTCTGATGCATTGTAAGCATCAAAACTTACAAACAACAAGTTAAGTTTGTTTTGTTTCCTTCTGGGAAGCTGGTAAAAAAACTGTTTTTGACATTGCAAATTTCTTTGGAAATCCTCCTCGCCTAATCTACTCCTATTAATTAACACCACCAAACCTGCACACTACAGGATTCGAATCCTCACCGACTGGTGAGGAGAACCATTTAGGACCAGAATCTTTGAATGGAAGGATTTCCACTTCTGCTGAGGAACTTGCAGGAACATGTGTGTTATCTGTGAACAAGAAAGCTTTTAGTTGCTGCAACCAAAAGAATCAAAAAGAGATTTAGTTTGACTTTTGAGGTCAACCCTCTTACTTTTCTGATTCCTAAATCGCCTGGATTTATTAAGATTTGGCAAAGTATCATTTATTTGTCACTATGGTTTCCTGATCTTAGATCAATCATATTATTTTATATTGAACAAAATTGTCACATTTGATTTAGTTCCTAACCGGTGTACCACACCCAAATTGTATTTTTAATGCATAAAAACCTTCTAAATCATTTGCGTAACTTTTGGAATCATGACACTTATTATTTTGGAATGAAGAGACTGTCCTTGGATCAATCCATCAGGGGCTAGAGACGATCTTCCCAGCCCGTTTGGAGTTGGAGACGGTCTTCTCAGCCCGTTTGGCGTTATATTTTAAAAAACTCGTGTGTTACACGGGTTGATAAAATGTAATGTTATATACTTAGTAATAAAAAGTTTATATTTTTAAAAACATGTATATTACACGGTTTGAATACATTCATTTTTATTTTGTATAATTTGACTTACATCATTATTTAGTTAAAAACAAAACTTATATAATTAAATTTCTAAATATAAGAGATAATTTAAAATAAATGTGTTTTATTATTATAATTAATATTTTTCTTTAAATATAAATCATTACTAAAAAAGATAAGTGCATTTAATAAGAGGGAGAAGCGAGAAAAAGATAGTGAGAAAAGATGTGGACGCAACACGTGCCATAAATGATTTTCATTTATTGTATAGTATAGATTAATATTAATAAAATCATTATAAATTAATTAAAAAAATTATTTAAATTAACATGTTTCATAATTAAATTAAATATTATTTGTTCAATTAAAGTAAAAATGAGTCGAAGATAAATCCCATATTCATCGTTGTAACTATAGGCAATGCAACAATTCAATCCTTGTGTCATCCTTTCTTATTTCTAGTTCCGTCGTTATATTATATCATCCTTACCTTTAGAGCATATGGTATACTCAAGTGAGTGAGGGTTCAACTCTCACACCAAGTGAGTGATGGTAGAAAATACCCAAATGAGTGAGGGTGATCTGAGAATTAAATGCATTTTATAATTATATATTTATTTTATATAAATGGTATAATTATACAAACACAAGGTACAACACCATCAAAGTTTCACCCATCATCTCCTTCCCGTGAGAAACCTCACGGTTCACCCTCACCCACCCCCTCACGCCATCAAGGGGGTGGTGTGCTTTTCTCCTTCATTGCGTCAACCACCCTCACAGAGGGGCTCACCAAGAGTATACCGCTTGATCTGATGCTCGGTATAAAGTTTTGTATCGACTTCGTCCTTGTACTTCTATTTCTAATTTCACTTTTTTTTGTAACAAATGGGTGAGTAATTGTTTTATTTGAAAAAATTGAGGTGATTTTTGTTACTAATGATAAATACGTTTAGAAACACATTTACTTTGTATTGTGTTTAATATATGATTTAAAAATTTTATCCTCACAATACATATTAGTGATTTTAGTGTCATCAATATCACTTAAGTGTAATTGAATTGACTTGTTGATCAAACGAATCATAATATAAGTGTAATGGAATTGACTACGTTAAACAAGTTAGAAGATGTGAAGTGTGCACGTTTGTTTAATATATTTAATTCTAAGTATATAGGAACCTCGTTGGTTCTTATAGGGGAAGCCCCAAAATAATGGGGGGTTCCAAGGAGGCACCACCTCTAGGAGCGGGGGGTCCAAGAAGCAAAGCCCCTGACTGAGATCGAGTTTTTATATAATGAAATTATATTATATACCGATTAAAATTTTGGTAGTAAGTCATTCATACAAAATTCATTAGAATTTGTAAATTCTCAAATGTACATGGAAATTTGAACGGTAAAACGGGCCCCGTTTTGACCAGTGAACTAACCCGAAATAACTGTCAAAAGACACTTTTTGGAAATCATAAATACGACGTTTCTAGTTCATTCTAGGGTACTTATGAAAAAAAAATTAATAAAATAAGCATAAAGTAAATAAAATGAAAATCTAATAAAATAATAAACTCAAATCAAACAAAATGATAAAATTAAAGTAATAAATTAATCAAATAAAAAAAACTAGTTTTAGAGCAGATGAAATGAAATAAATTGATGACGAAAAAAAATAGTTTGACTCTAGATTTTCTACCAGAGATTTTTTTATGAAAATACGAAAATGGATATTTGATCAGAAAAATTATTAAAAATGGACACCCAAATTTAGTCTGCTAATTCATGAACATTACTCTTATGAGCCGGCTAAGCTAGCGTGCTCATGTTTCCGTGCCAACATTTCTTTTTACAGTGTACAAACCAACCGGATTGCGACACGTGGCTGGCTAAGCCTTAAAAAAGTGGAGGCTAAGCCGGCTAATAGCTTGCTATAGCCGTCTGACTTTTTTTAAGGCTTAGCCGACAAACTTAAAAGGCTTAGCCGGCAAACTAAAATGGCTTAGCCGACAAAAGTAAATGTTTACCTAGAAAAAATCATGGTCTTAAAAGACAATATTTTAAGGTTTAGCCGGCAAACTTAGAATGTGTCACAAAACTTAGAAGGTTTAGTTGGCAAACTTGTTGACAATATTTTGTTACACCTTTTAAGTTTGCCGACTAAACCTTAAAATATTGTTTTTAAAAACGGTGGTTTTTGCTGAGTAAGTATTTACTTTTGTCGGCTAAGTCTTTTTAGTTTGTCGGCTAAGCCTTAAAAAAGCGCCAGACGGCTATAGCAAGCTATTAGCCGGCTTAGTCTCCGCTTTTTTAAGGCTTAGCTGGTCACGTGTCACAATCCGGTTGGTTCGTACACTGTAAAATGAATGTTGGCACGGAAATATGAGCAGACTAGCTTAGCCGGCTTTAGTCAGCTCACAAGAGTAATGTCCATGAATTAGAAGGCTAAATTTGGATGTCTATTTTTAATAACTTTTCTGATCAAATGTCTATTTTCGTATTTTTTTATGAGTGCTCCCATTCTTTGTTCAATCTTGTCTTTGCACTTCAGACAAGTTATTCTAACAGCGAATATTTGGAGGTTATATTACAAATAACAAAATGACGTTGAATAAGCTATTAATTGAAACTTTGGCCGGCCAGATTAGACTCCCCTCCGCCGTTGGTTGAGCATATTCTTAAACATCTTATATATGACTTATTAATTTAGTTGTTAGCTTTAAATTTTTGACATTACTTGCTGACTAAAGGGTTGTTTGGTAAAATCTGAATCATTAATTGTTGAATTTAAGAGCTCTGAATGGTTCAGCATACTTTTATAGTTGAACTGTTAAGAGGCTTGCAGGACCATTAAGAGGTGGGTTTTTAGCGAAACAACATCATTACCTCTGATCGGTTCAGAGGTAAGCCTCTTAATAGAATTATTAAGAGATTACTAAACAGCCCTAAGAAGTATGAGGGATGACTCTTCTCTACGGATAGTAAAAACATCTTAAATCCAACAAGAAAACTCAATACTTATTGAGATTAGTTTTAAAAAAATTTGTTCATTTAGAACGGGTATAGCATTAGGAAAGTTCCCTCCTCCTGATTACCTGAACTCGTTCAATCACATCGAAGCCAAATATAGTAATGTATTATAGAATGTAAAAAATATATAAAATATAATATGTTAAAGTTACAACTTCAGATTATTTAAATTATAGAATTCTTAGGGGCGGGGGGTGTCATCCCTAACATCTAGACACTCACGTCATTTTTTTTATTCTATCATTAAACCATCCTTAAGAGCAGGGCCGGCCCCGAGAATTCTAAAAAGGTTTTGGGCCCCGGACATGTAAAAAAAATGGGCCCTATGATATAAACTCAATAATCATATATAAAAAAACATAATACGGGTTTATATGTATAGATTTTTTTTAAAATTATGCTTATATATATATTTTTATTTATTTATTGGTTTTCGAAAAAAAAACATAATACGGGCTTATATGTATAAAAAAAATTAAATTGGGCTTAAATATATAGTTTTTTTTTTAAACACATATATACAGTATAAAAAAATAAACAACTTCGGGCCCAAGTATAACCATCATTTAAAAATTTCATTGTTAATAGTAGCAAAACTAAATGTTCTATAATGAAATTGGTATATGTTATACTAGTTTAGAAACTCGTGTGTTACACGAGTTAAATAAATAATGGAATTGTTAGTCTAATTATCTAAAATAATGGAGTTGATTAAAATTGATAAATACTTTTAGTGGGCCTTTTATAATTTCTAAGTGAGTTAATATGATAAATGGATAACACAAGTAGTGGGTTTTTTTTTTTTATTTCTAAGTGAGTTAATATGATAAATGGATAATACAAGTTGTGCCTTTTATAAAAATATATATAATTTTAAAAAAAATTACGGGCCCTTAGGAGACCGGCCCCCGGACGATCGTCCTCCCCCTAAGAGAGGGTTGTGGTCAACTTTAACATCCCTAAACTTTGTTTTAAAATAAAAATAGATGTAAACTTATAAAAATAAATTGATAGTAAATTTCATCAGTAAAATTATACAAACTAAAAGTAAAAATAAAATTACATTTAATATATTAAACAAACTTGAATAAAAGTAAAATAAACCATCAAGTCATCCCTAACATCTAGACACTCAATTTCTTTTACAAAAACGTCACGTCATTTTTCTTACTCTATCATTAAACCATTAATCCCTAAGAGAGGGTTGTGGTCATCTTTACATCCCTAAACTTTGTTTTAAAATAAAAATAAATGTAAACTTACAAAAATAAATTGATAGTAAATTTCATCAGTAAATTTATACAAACTAAAAGTAAAAATAAAACCACATTTAATATATTAAACAAACTTAAATAAAAGTAAAATAAGAGTACATTTTTCTCTCAACCTTAACTTTTTGTTATGTTTGCGTTCATTTTTAGTGTTGCAGTTAGCTCTGGTCCGCTCAAATGATCGTGGGACGTAACAAGAAAACAATAATCCTTCTTTTGTTGTTTCCGGTTAATGTACTCCCCCATGAGGCGGATCTTTTTTTTCGATATCGTTTTCTATCTTTAATTCGGCTTTGTTGGTTTTGTTCAGCTCAGTAAAATCATCGGCTATTTTTCGCAGTTGATTGTTGATATCCGATTATGACGTAGATAGCGCCCTTTGTCTTTGTTACTGTCTTTCCGGCTCTTCAAAATTAAATCTTTCTTCTTGATTCGGGCATTGTGCATCCTTTTAAGTTGTGTGTGTATCTGACTCGTGCATCATTGAATTTTTTTTTGTCATTTGGCTACTCACATCCATTAGAGGTATGGCATGTCATTTGGATTTATTTTTAAGCAGAAATCACGTCGAAACATGTTTGAAAGCTTTGTTTTTATTTTAGTTCATGTACTCAACGTGTGTCTCACGGAGTACATCTTCATCGGATTGATCGTTATGTCGACGGGCAGTTTTGTTATTATAGATGTCGTTGAGTTTGTTGATCTTTCTTTGCATGTCCTCCACTCTGAATTTACTTGGTGTAAGACGAGATTTAATATGTGGTATCAAAGCAGATGTTGATAAATCAGTTCTTGTTTCTTTCCCTAATCTGGAATTATAATCGGAGAACAAAAGTTCTACTAAAATCCATAAGAAAATCGTTTTTAAATTAACCTTCACGGTTTTCTGTTTTACAAATAATATCACATTTTTTTATCTCATAAAACCCGAGATCATTAATTGTAACATCCCAAAATGTCGAGAAATAAAGTTAACGAGTTCAAGCGGGTCGAAGTCGGGCCGGGTCAGTCGCGAACCGGGCTTGGGGAGGTCTCCCCTATAAATAGCCAGGGTCACCACATGTTTCTCTCATTTGCAATTCTAGAGAGAGAAAACCGTAGAGAGAGAAAGTGTCGGAATCGCACAAGATTGCACCCGCTCGTGTCTCTTGCACTCGTGAGAAGAACCTCCGGATCAGAAGCTCGATTCAGGTAACGATCCGACCTAAATCTGAGTTTTTAGTTCGTTTTTGGGTTTTTCGGGTTTTGGGTGAAAAGGCAAGGTTTGAACGGATGAATCTGATAAATAATCATAGATTTGAGATCCCTAAGGGAAAACGAACGTTTTGGATGCAACATGTTCGGGATCTTGACATGATCAGACCCGAAATGCGAAAGTTAGGGTTTTCGCGAAGAACAGGTCGTGCGCACTTGCTAAGTGCGCACGGAGCAGGTCCTGCGCACTTGCTAAGTGCGCAGGAGGAGGAACCTGCGCACTTGCTAAGTGCGCAGGAGGAAGGACCTGCGCACTTGCTAAGTGCGCAGGAGGCAGAGTCTGCGCACTTGCTAAGTGCGCAGGCAGCAGGGTCTGCGCACTTGCTAAGTGCGCAGACATCAGACTGGTTAAGTAAAGTTAGTATGTTTAGAAGGGTTAAACCGTTAGAGTCGGTAATGGTCTGATGTGTATGTAACTACTCAATTCAGATCGTACGTGAAGTCGTTGGACCTTCGTTTAGGACAACCGAGACTAGCTTATCAGGTGAGTTCTAGAAGCCCTCTTTTAAATGTTTTTATATAATGTTTTCGGGCTGGTGTGTACACGTATGAAATGATGTTTTATGAAATGATGTTTTATAAAATGATGTTTATGAAACTACGTTTATGAAAGGAAATGATTTGGAACGAAGGGTTTATAGAAAGAAAGTTTATGAACGAAATGCTTACGAACGAATGTTATAAAGAAATGGTTTAATGAAAAGGTAAAGGGTTTTGAAAGTGAAGGAAAGGTTTTATGAAAAGAAAACAAAAAGGGGCAAATGTTTTAAAGAAGTCATTACAAATCTAATCTGTCGAATGAATGGAATTGACGAATGAAGTCTGGGAATGTGATTCCCAGCCTTGTGGTAGATTATGGACAGTGAGCCATAGTTACCACAAGAACAACATGGGCAATGTCTTTGTGGCATGTCAATGGTTTTGATGTTGTACAACTGGTAAGGGAGTAACGACGGTTACTCGGGTGATGACGATCATCCTAAGCGAACGAGGTAATGGGAAATCAATGACGGCGATACGTAACGGTTGATTTCCAAAGGAAAGATGCGTGTTGGGCAATGACGGCGATACGTAACGGTTGACCCCACGCATTGAAGGGTTGGGCAATGACGGCGATACGTAACGGTTGACCCAACGTAGTGGTATGGTTGTGGCAATGACGGCGATACGTAACGGTTGCCCACAACATTAAAAGTTCCTACGGGGACATAGAGACGCGTAACGATACAGATTTAGATAATAATGTATGACTTAAATGAATGTTAATATTTTAAACAAATGATTGTGTTTAAATATGCGAAGGTTTACGAATGAAAGGCCCTGTTTTCTTATACGAATGTTAAACCCTATTGAATGTTTGAATGATGAACCATTTCTTAAAACGAACGAAAACTAGAACTCACCAGCGTAGCTGACGTTTTTAAGTGTACACATTCAGGTTAAGGTAGGTTCTGAGGATGGACGGTGATGCTTGGCTAGAGATGAAGAGTTACCCGACTGCTTTTGAAGACTGGCATCCCGTTATGTTTAGTTATGATGTAATTATGTTTACGCTTCCGCATGTATGAATAACGATTAAGTTATGTTTAAATGAAAATTTCCGCTGCGTTATTTGATATTCATGTTTAAGAACTGCTTGTGAATGAGTAAATCCAATAAGTGAGGCCTCCCGGGTATGGGGCCTTACAAGTTGGTATCAGAGCAATAGTTTGAGAGATTCGGACACTCCTAGTGTCTGAACTTAAACTTTGAATGGGACCGAAAGCGGATGCCAGTATGGGTAACTCGAGCCACAGCATCAGGTATGAAGGTAGTATATATATTACGTATATAGTATGCCTTAGAAGAGGTTAGATGAGGACTTGAGTTCTGATGGAATCACAAAGGTGGTCAAATGGAAATCGAAAAGTAGTGTAATGGTTAATTACAGATGGCCAGTGTATATTAACATCTTACAGTACTTATTGAATTCTATTTGTTAACTAGCGTGATGACATTGGATTTCTCGTCTTATAGAACGAAATGGCAAGGAGAGGGAACGGAAGGCGTGGTGGCCGTACCGGTGGTCGTACCGGCGGTCGAAATGGTGGGCGTGGCAGGATTCCTGCGCGCCAAGAACACAGTGAAGAAGGAAGTGTTCACACTGAACCGGCGGTTAGTGTGCATGAAGCTGAGCAGACACAGGTTGAAGAGCAACCTTTCACTTTTGAACCAGAAGTGAGAGCAGCAATAGCTCGAGAATTCACAGAATTGATGAAGAATTCTCTGCCAGGTCTGTTGGCTGAAGCGTTGAAGCAGGTCAATGGGGCGGGTGGGTCTAGCGCGGCAATTGGTGCTCAGAACAATGAGACCGACAATGCACCGCCTGCTCGCGGATGTGATTATAAGTCCTTTAAGGCATGTGACCCGCCGATACTCACTGGGAAGAAGGACGCGGTAGCTACTTTTGATTGGGTAATACGTATGGAAGCCGCCATCCGTCTGAGCGAGTGTCGAGCTAATCAAGTAGTGAAGTTTGCTGCTAACTCCTTGAGGGAGGAAGCATCCCACTGGTGGGAAGGTGTACGTCAAGCTAAAGGGAGCGAGATTGTGGATGCAATGATGTGGGCTGACTTGAAAACTTTAGTGATTAAGAATTTCTGCCCAAGGAACGAGATTGAGAAGGTGGAAAGGGAATTTCTGGGTTTGAAGGCCGGGAACATGACGCACCGGCAATACACAACCCGATTTAATGAACTGGCACGTCTGGTGCCACACCTCGTCACTACTGAAGAGAGAAAGATTGCCTGTTATATTCAAGGGTTGCCGGACCAGGTCCGCACCTATGTTAAGGCAAACGCCCCTACTACCTATGATTTGGCAGTAGAGCTAAGCGGCGTAGTATTTGACGATCTGGCACTGAATGCTGTTGCCGTTGAAGAGCAAAAGAAGAGACCGAGCTTCTCAAACAAGCGAACTGGGGGAAAGATGTTTGGGTCTCGTGATAAGAGGGCTCGGGTGGGTGAGCCGACTGTTTGTAAGAAGTGTGGAAGGGAGCATGTAGGTGAATGCAGACTGGGATCTAGCTTGTGCTATAAGTGTGGCAAGACCGGGCACTACTCTCGAGAATGCCCGCAAGGCTACAAATGCTACAACTGTGGGGATTTCGGCCATATGAGCCGAGAATGTACCAAGCCCAGGATGGGGGAAACCGGGAAAGGAAAGGGCCCGGAAAAGAAGGGAGAAGGATCTCGTGCAAAGACTCGTGCGTACGCACTGACGCAAGAACAAGCCAGGGCGGATCCCGATGTGGCATCAGGTACATTCGTCCTTGACAACACTCTTGTTTCTGTGTTATTTGATTCGGGTGCCGGTAAGAGTTTTATATCTGCGTCTTTTTGTAAACGAGTGAAGTACACTGTTAGTAAGTTAGAAAGGGCCTTTAGCGTAGAAACCGCAGAGGGTAGAACTGCGAGAGTGACCGATGTAGTCGACAACTCCACGATAAAAATAGAAGGTCATAGGTTCCCTGTCAGATTGTTTGTTATGGTTTTGGGAGGGTTCGATGTGGTGTTGGGTATGGATTGGCTAACTGCCAATGAAGCTCAAATTATATGTAAACGAAAGATAATCCAACTCAAGGCTCCGGATGGTAGCAAAGTCGAAGTCTTTGGAGATCGTGACGCCCCGATGCCAAACGTCATCTCAATGATTAAGGCAACGAATTACTTGAGGCGCGGATGCGAGGCTTATCTGGTATATGTGATTGACAAGTGTAAGGAAGTGAAGGAACTAGACGATGTACCCGTGGTACGCGAGTACCCGGGGGTGTTTCCAGAGGATTTGCCTGGGATACCACGCGATAGAGAAATTGAGTTCCGAATTGACTTAGTACCAGATGCCCAGCCCGTGGCTAAGGCTCCATATCGACTAGCACCAGTGGAAATGAAGGAACTTATGGTCCAACTAGACGAGTTACTTGAGAAAGGATTTATCCAACCGAGCATCTCGCCGTGGGGTGCTCCGGTGTTGTTTGTAAAGAAGAAAGATGGTTCGATGAGAATGTGTATCGATTATCGCGAGTTGAATAAACGAACGGTGAAGAACAAGTACCCTTTACCAAGGATCGATGACCTGTTCGACCAGTTGCAAGGCGCAAGTTGGTTTTTGAAAATCGACCTTCGGTCCGGGTACCATCAGTTGAAGGTGAGAGAAGAAGACATACCGAAAACTGCATTTCGCACGCGTTATGGACATTTCGAGTTCCGCGTAATGTCTTTCGGATTAACGAACGCCCCCGCAGCGTTCATGGATTTAATGAATAGGGTGTGTCGACCGATGCTGGATCGATCGGTAATTGTGTTCATCGATGATATCCTTATCTACTCCAAGAATGAGGGTGATCACGCATGTCACTTAAAGGAGGTGTTGGAGGCTCTGAAGAGAGAAAAGTTGTATGCTAAGTTCTCCAAATGCGCGTTCTGGCTTAGGGAAGTCCAATTCCTAGGTCACGTCATTGGCCCGAACGGCATTATGGTTGACCCAGCAAAGATAGTATCGGTAAGTGAATGGGACATTCCTAAGACGCCAACTGAAATCCGCAGTTTCTTGGGATTGGCAGGCTACTATCGGAGATTCATCCAGGATTTCTCGAAAATAGCTTCGCCATTGACAAAGTTGACTCGGAAAGAAGTTAAGTATGAATGGGGTTCGACCCAAGATGAGGCGTTTAAGAAATTGAAGGAAAAGCTAACTCAAGCTCCAGTCTTGGCCCTTCCCGAGGGCAGCGAAGACCTGGTGGTATACTCTGACGCGTCGGGTCAGGGATTAGGGTGTGTGTTGATGCAACGCGGTAGAGTGATTGCATATGCGTCGCGGCAGTTGAAAGTTCACGAAGTCAACTATCCGACTCACGATTTGGAACATGCTGCTGTCGTATTTGCATTGAAAATATGGAGGCACTACCTGTACGGGGTAAAGTTTACTATTTACTCCGACCACAAAAGTTTGAAGTACTTCTTCGAACAAAAGGAGCTTAATATGAGGCAGAGGAGATGGTTGGAACTCCTGAAGGACTATGACTGTGAAATAATGTACCATCCTGGAAAGGCAAACGTGGTGGCTGACGCTCTAAACCGAAAGGATGTGCCTACTCCTATTAGAGTGAAAGCTTGCCAATTGGTGGTAACATCGGATGTGATGAGAGAAATCGAAAGAGCTCAAGATGAAGCTTTGAAGGAAGAAAATATAAAGAAAGAAAGGATGGTTGGCCAACGGGACAAGTTGGAATATAACACCCTCGGTGTTAGAACGCGTTATGGACGGATATGGATACCTATGGGTGGCGAACTTAGGAGCAAAATCTTGGATGAGGCTCATAAGTCTCGTTACTCTATCCATCCCGGTACCAATAAAATGTACCAAGATCTGAAGAGGGAATACTGGTGGCCTGGAATGAAATGTGATGTGACGAAGTATGTAAGCAAGTGCTTGACTTGCTCGCAAGTAAAGGCTGAACACCAGAAACCGTATGGAAAGATTCAACCACTTGACATACCAGAATGGAAGTGGGAACACATTACCATGGACTTCATAACTAAGCTACCTCGCACAGCTAAAGGTCATGACGCCATTTGGGTAATTGTGGACCGTTTAACGAAGAGTGCTCATTTCCTACCTATTCGCGAGGCGTTCTCGTCGGAAAGGTTAGCAGAGGTATTTATCAACGAAGTAGTAGCGCGGCATGGGATGCCCTTGACGATCGTATCTGACCGGGACACACGATTCACATCGAGGTTCTGGAAAAGATTTCACGAGGCGATGGGTACGAGGCTGAATATCAGCACGGCATACCACCCACAAACGGATGGTCAGTCCGAAAGGACCATTCAGACATTGGAGGATATGCTCCGTGCTTGTATTATTGACTTCGGTGGCAGTTGGGACAGCCATCTGCCGTTAGCCGAGTTCTCCTACAACAATAGTCATCACACGACGATAGGCATGCCGCCTTACGAAATGTTGTATGGGAGAAGATGTAGAACCCCGGTTTGTTGGGGTGAGATTGGACAGAAGGAGTTAGGAAGTCTGGAAGTCATAAAAGAAACGTCGGAAAGATTTGATCAAATCAAAGCTCGAATGAAGGCCGCGCAAGATCGCCAGAAATCCTATGCGGATAGACGACGAAGGCCTATCGAGTTTGATGTTGGGGACAGAGTAATGTTGAAAGTGTCCCCGTGGAAGGGAATCATTCGATTCAGAAAGAGAGGAAAGTTAAGTCCGAGGTTTGTCGGACCGTTCAGGATAATGGCACGGGTTGGTGAAGTCGCTTACCGGTTGGAGTTGCCTGATGAGTTAAGTGGGATTCATCCTACCTTCCATGTATCACACTTGCGAAAGTGTTTGGCGGATGAATCAGCTCACGTACCACTTACTGACATCGAGGTCGACAACAGCCTTAATTACATCGAAGAACCCGTGGCTATCTTAGACCGAAAGGAAAAGCGTTTGCGTAATAAAGTTATTCCATTGGTTAAAGTCCTCGCTTTTGAAAGACGCTTGAGCCATATTGGACTTTGAGTGCCTCGGGAACACCAGCATTGAGGAAGGTGTTCTCAATGCCTTCAAACCATTGGAGTAGTCCAGTGGCTCCTTCATGACCCGAATACTTTGGTGGTGAACATGAATTAAAGTATTTGAAGTTGCAAGCATTGTTGTTGTTGTTATTAGAAGAGCTTTGATCACGATGTTGAAACAGAGCTGGTAGTATTGCAGCAATCCGATCAACAATTTGTTGTGTGAGTGCCGGATTTGTATCAACGGGATCAGACATTCTATAAGAAAATAAAGTAAAATGCAAGTTTGAGATGAATAATAATATTCAAGAGTTAAGCTCTGGAAGTAAAGATAGGCTTAAGTTTAAACACATAGTTAGTAATTGTGTTAGTCGGGTTTTACCACACGATTACTTAGGACATATCAAGGTTAATAAGATTTCAACAATATTTGAGAAAGTCATGCTTTAGCCTATAAGTGAACACTCATCCCGAGAATCCCCAGGTAAGCGTAACTGGTCCAGTAATTTGGATTTGTACGAATACGCTTGCCTAGACAGGAACTCAGAATACAGGCATTCACCCTTCCAGATTGCACGAGTTTCTGAACATTGTCAAAGTCTTAAACCTTAACGAGATTTTGGATAGACTTACAAAGTCTAGGGGGTTTTATAAAATATTTTAAAACATTGAAGAATTTCATATAAAAGAACATTGATGGAAGTATAGGGTAAAGTCTTAGAACTTTGAGGATTTGTAAGATTTGTGTTAAAGATTTAGAAGTTGACAAAATAAACACATAGGTTCCTAATCATGCAAGACTAAAAGAGGGTCCTAAAGTTATAGTCTAGGTTAAGAATTTCTAATAACCTAAATCCCTATAACCAAGGCTCTGATACCAATCTGTCACACCCCAACCGGGCGGCGGAACACGTCGGAGTATGACCCGAATTGTGACCAGATTGCTCGTAGCACTTGGAACTATTAAAATTTCATAATTTTATTCAATAATATTAAAAGTGCCTCAAAGGCTACAAATAGTTCAAATAAACAAGACAAAACATAGTTCCAAACAAGATAAAATCAGATTTCAAATTTCTAAGTCCAAGCCTAAGTGTTGAACATAAATCAAGCGTTGCTTGAACTTGGTGCACCTGAAACATGTTTAAAATAAGAGTTATCAACAAAATGAATTGTTGGTGAGCAATCATGGTAGATATAGATATAGTAGTTTAGATAAAGTACAAATTCCATGCTAAGACAAGTAATACATTATAGTCTTATTGTATATACACACAGTCCAAATTAAACCTTCCTTTTAAGATTTATCCAATTCAGATTGTCCAACATATAGTTAACAGTTTTTCAGTTTCAGAATTCATTACATGCATCCTAGATCAAAGAAATGCATGGGGTAGCTAACCCACATGGTACCACTAATTCCATTCATAGGCTGTCGAAACAGTTAATAATATGAACTAGTGTAATCAACAAATAAGCCACATAATGCAATTAAACAAGTCTAACATAAGGGAATTTGTTTCAAGTTGTAAGATTTGTCAATAGTGTAAGTGTAATTATATAGGAACATGTTTCACCCCAAAAGTGATAAAATGTATAAAGAGGGGCATGAAAACTCACATTGGATTTGTAGGTAGTTTTCAAGCTAAGTTTGATCCAAAGATATAATCCAAAGTAGGTCACAATTAACCTATTATAGTTGTAGTTTAGTCATTTAGTTTAAAGGAATAAGCTAAGGTTCGTTCGTGTTCTCGAATTTGGGAATTTAGGGTTTTGGAAAGTTTAAGGTTTGAAAATGTAATTAGGTTATAGTTTAAGGTATGTAATTAAGATGTAAGTATTACTAAATTATTATGTTTAGTAATTTAAATATGTTTTAAGTAATTAATTATTTAATTACTCATTTAAAAATTTAATTAATAAATCCTTTTATTAACTAAATAGTGAAAAAAAAATAAATATAATTTAGATATAAATCATATGAATATTTTCTGTTAAATAGTGAATTTTTATAAAATTCATTTATTTTTAGTTTAATTAAATCAATAAATCTATTGATTTAATTACAAGTTAAATTTGTGAAAATTAGTAAAAATGTCTAAAAGTTCCAGAAACTTAATATTTCGTTAAGAATATATAAATTAAGTTTCTTTAATTTTTGTAGGATTTTTGGAATAAGTTTGCTAATATTAAATAAATAATCCAAGTTTTAAAATTTGACTTTTAAATAAATAATTTTATAAACTCAGAAAGTTTTCTGTTTTTATTCTATAAAACAGTAGAGAATTTTATTACAAAAATTTGGACTATTTATTTGTACATTTTCGAGTTGTAAATAAAAAGTTATGAATTTTTAAAGATTAAAGATTTAATTAATAAAAATCAAAAAAAGGAAAAATAAAAGGGGTTTGCCCGGATTCGAACCCGGGTCTCCCCTGGGACATACGCGCGCCTTACCGCTGGACTGGGCTTAATGCCTTGTCCATTTGCGGGTTCCCTTGGGTTTTAACAGCAGGGTCTGAAGACCCTTCTCTCCCAATTCCTTAACCGCAAAACCCTAGCTTCCCAATCGATCGGATTACACAGCGATCGACCTCCAAACCAAGGGGCTTTCAATCCCTGAATCATGACGAGTCTAATGCAACAATCGTTACCTGCAATGGCCTCGTAACGAAGGAGAACGGCTGAAATCTCAGCCTCGATGTTCTTCGGCTTCGCTGGAGCTTCCGGAGTGAATCGAGGTACGTTTGAGAGTTCGGGAAGTTTGTAAATGATGTTGCGAAGGCTGTGGGACTTATGATATCGATCAATTTCATCTCAAACGCACTAATTGATTGCGGGTTTAAGGATAAAACGGTTTCGACTTGAATTTTTGAGTTAAAAGCTTGATTATGATCGAATTGGTTCTTTAATATCATTAAAGATGAGTCGGTTAACGTTTATACACGATTATTAGGCATTAACAGCCTTGAATTCGACGGTTTTGAAAACGATTTGGTGTGGTTTTGGCCCTGTTGACTTTTCGAAGTCAAACAGCGGGTTTGGGGGTTCAAAACACAAAGGTTCAAATTGAGAGGGTCCAAAGTTTTCAAAGGGTTCAATGGGTCAAGGGGTTTAACTAATTTACTAAAAAAAATGATATAAAAAGACATATTTTTTTTTTTATAAAACTTTATTTTAAAAATATTTATTTAATTAAACTTTATTTGATTTATTAAGGAATAAATCTTATTATTTCTTAAAAATTCATAATAATTTTATAAAAATCATTTTAATTTATATAATTTGTGTTTTAATTGAATAAAACACAATTAAGATTTTCCAAATTAAATAAGTACAATTTTTGTTTACACTTGGATAATTTATGAGATTTATTTTATATAGTTTAGGGACTTTATTCAAATACCATGAATATTAGCCCTAAAACATAGTTTGAGTATGGTTTTTAGCCACATAGTTTAAGAAATTCATTTAAGAATTTTCACATACTATTAAATATGGATAATTAGGGTTTACAATAAATGCCAAATGGCCGGAAATTGTAAACGGAAAAGTACAGATATTACAGTCTCCCCTACTTTAGGAAATTTCGTCCCGAAATTAAGTAATGGAGTTTGTGAACAGGTGTGGGTACTTGGCCTTCATTTGATCTTCACGTTCCCAAGTGAACTCTGGTCCTCGTTTAGATTGCCAACGTACTTTCACAATCGGAATTCGGCTTCTTTTAAGTTGTTTGATCTCTCGATCCATGATTTCAATAGGCTTTTCCACGAAGTGCATCGACTCGTCAATGTGAACTTCGTCAAGAGGAACTTGGAGGTTTCCCTTGGCAAGACACTTCTTGAGGTTAGATACATGAAACGTGGGATGTACATTGCTAAGTTTGTCGGGTAATTCCAACTCGTAAGCAACTTTCCCGATACGTTTGATGATTTTGAAAGGTCCAACGTATCGCGGTGTGAATTTCCCTTTCTTCCCAAACCGGACAACGCCTTTCCAAGGTGATACCTTTAAAAGAACCATGTCACCAACTTGGAATTCAAGAGGTCTTCTACGAATATCAGCATTCTTCTTTTGTCTCTCCCGAGCCAAACGAAGATTGTCGCGAACTTGGATGATTCGATCAGTGGTGTCTTGGACTAGAGCGGGACCAGTGATTTGTGCTTCACCGACCTCATCCCAGCCAAGAGGAGAACGACAATGGCGACCATATAAAGCTTTGAAAGGTGCCATCTCGATACTAGCATGGTAGCTGTTGTTATACGAAAACTCAGCTAGTGGAAGATATTTGTGCCAATTGCCTCCAAAGTCAAGGACGCAAGCACGTAACATATCTTCAAGAGTTTGAATCGTTCTTTCTGTTTGACCATCAGTTTGGGGATGGTAAGCTGTACTCAAATTCAATTGAGTACCCATGAACGATTGTAGAGATCCCCAAAAACGGGAAGTGAAACGACTATCACGATCAGATATGATATTAAGAGGAACACCATGTAGACGAACGATCTCATCCAAATAAACTTGAGCCAACTTCTCAGCTCCCCAATCATCACGAATTGCGAGAAAATGAGCTGATTTCGTGAGTCGGTCCACGATTACCCAAATGCTATCAAATCCTCGAGTTGTTCTTGGAAGTTTGGTGATAAAATCCATGGAGATACACTCCCATTTCCACATTGGAATCTCGGGTTGTTCGAGCAAACCCGAAGGTCGTTGATGTTCAATCTTGACCTTAGAACAAGTAAGACATTTTGAAACGTACACGGCAACATCTTTCTTCATGCCGGGCCACCAATAGTGCTGGCGAAGGCCTTTGTACATTTTATCGGCTCCTGGGTGTATAGAATAACGAGTTTTGTGAGACTCGTCAAAAATCAAAGTACGAAGATCATCCCGATCAGGAACCCATAAGCGGTTTAAGAAGTGTAGCAACCCATTGGGTCGAGTCTCCAATTGTTTTTCAACTCCACAACCCAATTCTTTTTACATGTTGCCCTCGGAAAGAAACGTTTGTTGAGCTTTAAGAATTTTGGTCTCGATATCCGATTGAATAAGAGCACAACATATGTTAGGATATTCTTTCCGACTTAACGCATCAGCCACCACGTTAGCTTTCCCCGGATGATATTTGATTTCGCAATCATAATCATTTAACAGTTCCATCCAACGACGTTGTCTCATGTTTAAGTCTTTTTGGTTGAATATATGTTGCAAACTCTTGTGATCGGTAAAGATTTCACATTTGGTTCCATAGAGATAATGTCTCCAAATTTTGAGAGCAAACACGACCGCACCAAGTTCGAGGTCGTGAGTGGTGTAGTTATCTTCATGAACCTTAAGTTGTCTTGAGGCATAAGCAATCACCTTACCCCTTTGCATGAGAACGCATCCAAGTCCTTGCTTTGAAGCATCACAGAAAACAACGAAGTCGTCGTTGCCATCGGGAAGAGATAGGACTGGAGCATGGCACAGTTTTTCTTTAAGAGCTTGGAACGCTTCCTCTTGCTCTTGTCTCCATTCAAAGATCCTACCCTTATGAGTTAGGGCAGTGAGAGGAACAGCAATCTTGGAAAAGTTAGAAATAAAGCGTCGATAATATCCTGCTAGTCCAAGAAAAGAACGGATTTCTGTTGGTGTTTTAGGAGCAATCCAATTCTTTACAGCTTCAATTTTAGCAGGATCAACATGAATCCCAGCCTCGTTAATAACGTGACCTAGGAATTGGACTTCCTTTAGCCAGAATTCACATTTGGAGAATTTAGCATAAAGTTGTTCTTGTTTAAGAAGATCAAGTACTAAGCGAAGATGCTCTTCATGTTCTTGCTTAGATTTTGAGTAGATAAGAATATCGTCAATGAAGACAATGACGAATTTATCCAAATAAGGTCGACAAACACGATTCATCAAGTCCATGAACACGGCAGGTGCGTTAGTCAGACCGAATGGCATGACAACAAACTCGTAGTGTCCATAGCGAGTTCTAAAAGCTGTTTTGGGAATGTCTTCCTCCTTAACACGTAGTTGGTGATAACCCGAACGAAGATCGATCTTTGAGAAAATAGAAGCTCCTTGGAGTTGATCAAATAAATCGTCAATCCTTGGAAGTGGGTATCGATTCTTGACAGTCAATTTGTTGAGTTCCCGATAGTCGATACACATCCTAAAAGATCCATCCTTCTTCTTGACGAATAAGACAGGTGCTCCCCATGGTGAGGAACTAGGACGTATGAATCCTTTATCAGAGAGTTCTTGAAGTTGACTAGCAAGTTCTTGCATTTCAGATGGTGCAAGACGGTATGGTGCTCTTGCCACAGGAGTTGCACCAGGCACAAGGTCGATACGAAACTCGACTTGTCGTGTAGGGGCAATTCCCGGTAGGTCTTCCGGAAATACTTCAGCAAAGTCCTTAATCACAGGAATATCAGCCATGAGTTTACCCTTGTCCTTCTCTTTCACAACGTGAGCTAGAAAAGCTGGATAATTCTTGTTGAGGTACTTCTGAGCTTTTGTTATAGTCATCAGTTTTAAGCCTTTGGGTTGTTTCTCTCCATACACGTGTAGTACTTCACCAGACGGCAGAGGAATCTTTATGAATTTGTCGGCACAAACGATCTCAGCACGATGTTTGGATAACCAATCCATGCCGACGATCACGTCGAAACTCCCAAGTTGCATAGGAGTTAAGTCAATAGAGAAAGTATGTTCGTTAAGTTGTAGTTGATTGTTTGCAATAATTGAGTCAACTTTAACGGATTTCCCGTTAGCTACTTCTACATTATAAGTTTTGTCTAGTTGGGTTCTAGTCTTAGCAAGCATTGGTTCAAAGTCAAAGGACACGAAACGTTTATCCGCACCAGAATCAAACAAAATAGTAGCATATTGATTATTGATCAGATACGTACCATTGACAACATCGTTGTCGGTTTGAGCTTGACTGGTAGTAATGGTGTAGACTCGGCCTTTGGAAGCAGAGATTGAAGCTTTTATTGCATTGGCCAGTAATGGACATTTATCCTTGAAGTGACTTGGATCTCCACATTGGAAACAAGCCTTGACAGTTAAGGATGGTGTGTTTTGTATCACGTTATGGCCTTGCACTTGAGATTGAGTGTTGCTTGGGGTTCGGCAACGATCTTGAGTATGTCCCAACCTTTTGCACTTTGTGCAAACCCAACATGGTGCATTGGGAAGATGGTGAGACTTGCAAATATCACATTGAGGATAACTCCCCGAATAAGCCTTCTTGGTTGGACTGAAGGTAGTAGTAGTAGCAGGTGCTACTTGGCTCACAGGTTGAGCAGGTGTAACAGTCCCATAATTTTGTTTATGGTTGGACTTTCTCTTCCTGTTTCTACCGGTAGGTTCAGGTTTAGAAGTCACAGCAGCAACCACAGCAGGTTTCTTTTCTCCCTTGCGGTGAAGGATTCCCGCATCGACATAAGTGTCGGTAAGTGTGGCTGAAAGGCGAACAGCTTCTTCGATAGTAGCAGGTCTACTACTAAGAACAGCACTCCTGATTTGAATTGGGAGTCCCTTGCAGAATTTCTCAATCTTCCTAGCCAAGGTGTCGACTAGGTGAGGAACGAGTAGACAAAGCTCATAAAAACGAGTGACATAAGCAGAATTATCACCACTATCTTGGGAGAGAGTCCAAAATTCCTCCTCGATCTTCATCATTTCGTTTCGAGGACAGAACTCATTGATCATGAGTTCCTTGAATTCAGCCCAAGGAAGAGCCATAGCAACAGGAACGGTGCGAGTAGTTTTCTCGTCGTTCCACCAAGTTAGTGCACGCTTTTGAAAGACGCTTGAGCCATATTGGACTTTGAGTGCCTCGGGAACACCAGCATTGAGGAAGGTGTTCTCAATGCCTTCAAACCATTGGAGTAGTCCAGTGGCTCCTTCATGACCCGAATACTTTGGTGGTGAACATGAATTAAAGTATTTGAAGTTGCAAGCATTGTTGTTGTTGTTATTAGAAGAGCTTTGATCACGATGTTGAAACAGAGCTGGTAGTATTGCAGCAATCCGATCAACAATTTGTTGTGTGAGTGCCGGATTTGTATCAACGGGATCAGACATTCTATAAGAAAATAAAGTAAAATGCAAGTTTGAGATGAATAATAATATTCAAGAGTTAAGCTCTGGAAGTAAAGATAGGCTTAAGTTTAAACACATAGTTAGTAATTGTGTTAGTCGGGTTTTACCACACGATTACTTAGGACATATCAAGGTTAATAAGATTTCAACAATATTTGAGAAAGTCATGCTTTAGCCTATAAGTGAACACTCATCCCGAGAATCCCCAGGTAAGCGTAACTGGTCCAGTAATTTGGATTTGTACGAATACGCTTGCCTAGACAGGAACTCAGAATACAGGCATTCACCCTTCCAGATTGCACGAGTTTCTGAACATTGTCAAAGTCTTAAACCTTAACGAGATTTTGGATAGACTTACAAAGTCTAGGGGGTTTTATAAAATATTTTAAAACATTGAAGAATTTCATATAAAAGAACATTGATGGAAGTATAGGGTAAAGTCTTAGAACTTTGAGGATTTGTAAGATTTGTGTTAAAGATTTAGAAGTTGACAAAATAAACACATAGGTTCCTAATCATGCAAGACTAAAAGAGGGTCCTAAAGTTATAGTCTAGGTTAAGAATTTCTAATAACCTAAATCCCTATAACCAAGGCTCTGATACCAATCTGTCACACCCCAACCGGGCGGCGGAACACGTCGGAGTATGACCCGAATTGTGACCAGATTGCTCGTAGCACTTGGAACTATTAAAATTTCATAATTTTATTCAATAATATTAAAAGTGCCTCAAAGGCTACAAATAGTTCAAATAAACAAGACAAAACATAGTTCCAAACAAGATAAAATCAGATTTCAAATTTCTAAGTCCAAGCCTAAGTGTTGAACATAAATCAAGCGTTGCTTGAACTTGGTGCACCTGAAACATGTTTAAAATAAGAGTTATCAACAAAATGAATTGTTGGTGAGCAATCATGGTAGATATAGATATAGTAGTTTAGATAAAGTACAAATTCCATGCTAAGACAAGTAATACATTATAGTCTTATTGTATATACACACAGTCCAAATTAAACCTTCCTTTTAAGATTTATCCAATTCAGATTGTCCAACATATAGTTAACAGTTTTTCAGTTTCAGAATTCATTACATGCATCCTAGATCAAAGAAATGCATGGGGTAGCTAACCCACATGGTACCACTAATTCCATTCATAGGCTGTCGAAACAGTTAATAATATGAACTAGTGTAATCAACAAATAAGCCACATAATGCAATTAAACAAGTCTAACATAAGGGAATTTGTTTCAAGTTGTAAGATTTGTCAATAGTGTAAGTGTAATTATATAGGAACATGTTTCACCCCAAAAGTGATAAAATGTATAAAGAGGGGCATGAAAACTCACATTGGATTTGTAGGTAGTTTTCAAGCTAAGTTTGATCCAAAGATATAATCCAAAGTAGGTCACAATTAACCTATTATAGTTGTAGTTTAGTCATTTAGTTTAAAGGAATAAGCTAAGGTTCGTTCGTGTTCTCGAATTTGGGAATTTAGGGTTTTGGAAAGTTTAAGGTTTGAAAATGTAATTAGGTTATAGTTTAAGGTATGTAATTAAGATGTAAGTATTACTAAATTATTATGTTTAGTAATTTAAATATGTTTTAAGTAATTAATTATTTAATTACTCATTTAAAAATTTAATTAATAAATCCTTTTATTAACTAAATAGTGAAAAAAAAATAAATATAATTTAGATATAAATCATATGAATATTTTCTGTTAAATAGTGAATTTTTATAAAATTCATTTATTTTTAGTTTAATTAAATCAATAAATCTATTGATTTAATTACAAGTTAAATTTGTGAAAATTAGTAAAAATGTCTAAAAGTTCCAGAAACTTAATATTTCGTTAAGAATATATAAATTAAGTTTCTTTAATTTTTGTAGGATTTTTGGAATAAGTTTGCTAATATTAAATAAATAATCCAAGTTTTAAAATTTGACTTTTAAATAAATAATTTTATAAACTCAGAAAGTTTTCTGTTTTTATTCTATAAAACAGTAGAGAATTTTATTACAAAAATTTGGACTATTTATTTGTACATTTTCGAGTTGTAAATAAAAAGTTATGAATTTTTAAAGATTAAAGATTTAATTAATAAAAATCAAAAAAAGGAAAAATAAAAGGGGTTTGCCCGGATTCGAACCCGGGTCTCCCCTGGGACATACGCGCGCCTTACCGCTGGACTGGGCTTAATGCCTTGTCCATTTGCGGGTTCCCTTGGGTTTTAACAGCAGGGTCTGAAGACCCTTCTCTCCCAATTCCTTAACCGCAAAACCCTAGCTTCCCAATCGATCGGATTACACAGCGATCGACCTCCAAACCAAGGGGCTTTCAATCCCTGAATCATGAAGAGTCTAATGCAACAATCTTTACCTGCAATGGCCTCGTAACGAAGGAGAACGGCTGAAATCTCAGCCTCGATGTTCTTCGGCTTCGCTGGAGCTTCCGGAGTGAATCGAGGTACGTTTGAGAGTTCGGGAAGTTTGTAAATGATGTTGCGAAGGCTGTGGGACTTATGATATCGATCAATTTCATCTCAAACGCACTAATTGATTGCGGGTTTAAGGATAAAACGGTTTCGACTTGAATTTTTGAGTTAAAAGCTTGATTATGATCGAATTGGTTCTTTAATATCATTAAAGATGAGTCGGTTAACGTTTATACACGATTATTAGGCATTAACAGCCTTGAATTCGACGGTTTTGAAAACGATTTGGTGTGGTTTTGGCCCTGTTGACTTTTCGAAGTCAAACAGCGGGTTTGGGGGTTCAAAACTCAAAGGTTCAAATTGAGAGGGTCCAAAGTTTTCAAAGGGTTCAATGGGTCAAGGGGTTTAACTAATTTACTAAAAAAAATGATATAAAAAGACATATTTTTTTTTTTATAAAACTTTATTTTAAAAATATTTATTTAATTAAACTTTATTTGATTTATTAAGGAATAAATCTTATTATTTCTTAAAAATTCATAATAATTTTATAAAAATCATTTTAATTTATATAATTTGTGTTTTAATTGAATAAAACACAATTAAGATTTTCCAAATTAAATAAGTACAATTTTTGTTTACGCTTGGATAATTTATGAGATTTATTTTATATAGTTTAGGGACTTTATTCAAATACCATGAATATTAGCCCTAAAACATAGTTTGAGTATGGTTTTTAGCCACATAGTTTAAGAAATTCATTTAAGAATTTTCACATACTATTAAATATGGATAATTAGGGTTTACAATAAATGCCAAATGGCCGGAAATTGTAAACGGAAAAGTACAGATATTACAGTTATAAAGAAATGGTTTAATGAAAAGGTAAAGGGTTTTGAAAGTGAAGGAAAGGTTTTATGAAAAGAAAACAAAAAGGGGCAAATGTTTTAAAGAAGTCATTACAAATCTAATCTGTCGAATGAATGGAATTGACGAATGAAGTCTGGGAATGTGATTCCCAGCCTTGTGGTAGATTATGGACAGTGAGCCATAGTTACCACAAGAACAACATGGGCAATATCTTTGTGGCATGTCAATGGTTTTGATGTTGTACAACTGGTAAGGGAGTAACGACGGTTACTCGGGTGATGAAGATCATCCTAAGCGAACGAGGTAATGGGAAATCAATGACGGCGATACGTAACGGTTGATTTCCAAAGGAAAGATGCGTGTTGGGCAATGACGGCGATACGTAACGGTTGACCCCACGCATTGAAGGGTTGGGCAATGACGACGATACGTAACGGTTGACCCAACGTAGTGGTATGGTTGTGGCAATGACGGCGATACGTAACGGTTGCCCACAACATTAAAAGTTCCTACGGGGACATAGAGACGCGTAACGATACAGATTTAGATAATAATGTATGACTTAAATGAATGTTAATATTTTAAACAAATGATTGTGTTTAAATATGCGAAGGTTTACGAATGAAAGGCCCTGTTTTCTTATACGAATGTTAAACCCTATTGAATGTTTGAATGATGAACCATTTCTTAAAACGAACGAAAACTAGAACTCACCAGCGTAGCTGACGTTTTTAAGTGTACACATTCAGGTTAAGGTAGGTTCTGAGGATGGACGGTGATGCTTGGCTAGAGATGAAGAGTTACCCGACTGCTTTTGAAGACTGGCATCCCGTTATGTTTAGTTATGATGTAATTATGTTTACGCTTCCGCATGTATGAATAACGATTAAGTTATGTTTAAATGAAAATTTCCGCTGCGTTATTTGATATTCATGTTTAAGAACTGCTTGTGAATGAGTAAATCCAATAAGTGAGGCCTCCCGGGTATGGGGCCTTACATTAATATTTTCAAAATCTGTTTAATATAATGTTCAAGATTTCGATTCCATTCCTTACTCTGACATTATTGAAGAACAGTTCATAAACTGTTCTTCGTGACCATCCTTAATTTTTTATGAAAATCCCCTTAATTTGGGATGAATAATGAATTTGATTATGTTTCCTAAAATTGTGTAACTTTATCTCTAAGTTTTCACATTAAAATATTAATTTTATCATTTTAAATTATGAAACTTGGATATCATTTTATCATTTTAAATTATGAAACTTGGATATACTTAACAGCTAAGATATTTTCGAAATATAAAACATAATCAAATCCCTTAATTTTCTCACATTGCTTAACCGGATCAGTCTTCACGGTCCATGTTTCACGGGTATGGTTTACGGGTCTTAAACTTCACGGTTTAACTGTTCACGGTTTAAACAGTTCACGGGTATCTCAGTTCACGGTTTACAGTTCACGGTTCAAATTCACGGGTTCTACAGTTCACGGTTTACCTTCTGGAGCCGTGAACCTTATAGAAGCCGTGAACTTTTGATGAACCGACCCTCACTGCCGTGAACCCTCACTGTCGTGAACCCTCACTCTGCCGTGAACCCTTACTCTGCCGTGAACCCTCACTCTGCCGTGAACCCTTACATTGGCCATGAACCCTTAATAAACCGTGAACCCTTTTTGAACCGTGAACCATTATGGAACCGTGAACCTAGGCTTATACGTGCCTAAAAATTAAATGTTTTTCAAAACTTTAAAACTTACTTCACTTCTGCCCAAATGTGATGTGATCATGTGTATACTTATTCAAGCTTAAATAAGCATTACAACTTAGTGCTTGTCATGATATTAACTTAGAAAACATGATAAACTTAAATAACAGCTAAAGTTTCACTTCTGCCCAAAGGTGATGTGTCACGCTTGTAAAGTTATTTAAGTCTAATTAAGCACTACTTTGCCTAAAATAACTTAGTGTTTCTACTTCTGCCCAAAGGTGATGTGTCACACTTAGTTTTCGCGAAGCTAATTATGTGCGTACTAAACAAATGTTTCACTTCTACCCAAAGGTGATGTGTTGCATTCTTACTGTACATACTTAAAATTGTTCCTAATACTAAACAACTGTTTCACTTCTACCCAAAGGTGATGTGTTACATTGTTTAAGTATAACCTAATTAATCTATTATTTTGGTCATTATAATAGATATTTATCACAGCTTCATTAATATAATGGTCCTTAATTCCGCCTGCCTTTTTTTAAGTTACCCCATAGACACTCTAAGTTCTTCTTTAGCAATTAGTATCTTATTCTTTCTCGTATAAAACCCACTACAGCCCCTAACTTGGGAATCGAAACTTTGAATGGCACAAACTTCTCTACTTGGAAAGATTCCCTGATGTTTTCTCTTGGCTTGATGGAATTCGATCACGCACTCGACAAGCCTACACCTATTGATCTTACTGACAAAAACACCGCTCAAGACATTATCAAGCATGAGAAGTGGTCAAGGTGTAACCGCATGGCTCTTGTCCTAATGAAGAACTCAATCTGTCTGATCATCAGAGGAGCTATACCTGATTCTAAAGATGCCAAGACTTATCTAGCTTCTGTGGAGGATCAATTCAAGGGAACTTCTAAGGCGCATGCTAGCACTTTAATTCTGAAGCTGGTGACTGCAAAGTATGACGGGGTCAGCGGTATTCGTGAGCACATCATGATGATGAATGACATGTCCCGTAAGCTCAAAGGATTAGACATGGAAATCAGTGACGGCTTTCTAGTTCACTTTATCATGACCTCTCTTCCTAAGTCTTTTGAAGCTTTCAAGATCAACTACAACACATAGAAAGACAAGTGGACGATGAGTGAGTTGATTGCAATGTGCGTCCAAGAAGAAGAGCGTCTGAAGCTAGATAGACCGGATGTTGCTTATCTCATGTCCGCTGATTTAAAGAAGCGGAAGGGCAATTTCCGTAAGAAGGAATCTGATAAGGTCCAGAAACAAGATGCAAATGGTGCTTCCAGCTCTAAGAACTTCAAAGGGAAGTCTCACTGCAAGTTCTGCCGCAAGGCTGGACATAGGCAGAAAGACTGGCCGGACTTTAAGGAGTGGCTGAGCAAGAGAGGTAATAATCTTTATATGATACTTGAGTCCTATAATTTAAATTTTCCAACTAATACATGGTGGTTTGATTCTGGTTCTATTGTTCATGTAACCAACTCTTTACAGGGATTCCTTACAATCCAGAAGCTGGAAAGAAACCGAAGAACACTTAAGATGGGGAATGGAGAAGAACTAGTTGTCAAAGCTGTGGGAACCTTAGAATTAATTATGAAAACTGGTTTATGTATTAAACTTTATGATACCTTATATATTCATGAGATTACTCGGAATCTTGTATCAGGACCAAAGTTAGACATTGACGGTTTTGTTTGTTCTCATGGTCATGGCAAACTTTCTATTATGTTAAATTCTCAAGTGTTTGGACGTGGTTATCTGGATGATGGTCTCTATAGATTAGAACTAGATGATGATTTTTCCAAGTGTTTGCTATCATATAATATTAATGAAAACTTAACAAAGACTAAACGAAAACGAGACTTAGAAGCTTCAACTATGTTGTGGCATCAACGCTTAGGCCACATTTCACGAGATCGCTTATCTCGTCTCGTGAAGGATGAAGTGTTACCATCTCTCGATTTCAATGATTTTGAAACATGTGTCAAATGCCTTAAAGGTAAAATGACATCAGCAAATAAGAAAGGTGCCACTAGGAGCTCTAATTTATTAGAACTCATTCACACTGATATTAGTGGTCCTTACCCCGTTGCTGGTATAACATGACATACTTCATTTATCACTTTTATTGATGATTATTCTCGTTATATGTACTTGTATCTTATTAAAGAAAAAACTAAATCACTTGCGACTTTTAAAGATTATAAAACTGAAGTTGAAAAACAACTTGATCTTCAAATAAAAGTTGTGAGATCAGATAGAGGAGGTGAATATTATGGCAGACATACTAATGTGGGTCAGGCTCCTGGTCCATTTTATGAGTTTTGTAAGGGTCAGGGGATCGTGAACCAGTACACCATGCCCGGTACTCCTCAGCAGAACGGTGTTGCTGAGAGAAGAAACAGGACCCTAATGAACATGGTACGCAGTATGTTAGCCAACTCAGGTTTACCCTCATTCCTCTGGACCGAGGCCTTAAAAGCAGCTTTTCATATACTCAATAGAGTTCCTTCAAAGTCTATCCCTAAAACTCCTTATAAACTCTGGATAGGAAGGAAACCGAGTCTTAGATATATGAAAGTATGGGGCTGTCTTGCCGAAACTAAACTCTATAATCCTTTCTTAAAGAAACTTGACATGAAAACTGTCACTTGTTACTTCATCGGTTATCCCGATCACTCAAAGGGTTATAGATTCTACTGTCCTTCTCACGTCACTCGTATTGTAGAAACCAAGCATGCCAAATTCCTTGAGGATTTTAAGATCAGTTGGAGCAGTGAAAATCCTTATCCAGATTTAGAAGAAGTACAAGATACAGGGGGGGAGATACGTCGCTTACCTTAACTCCGATTACTCCTCTTGTACACCACGCTGCACCGCACGTCACTGCACCACTTCCTCCTTCTTCAGATCTTAATGCTACTTATTTTATACCAGAGAATGAAGGCACATCAAACGACCGACATGAAGACAATGTCGAACCTGATAATCAACTCAGGAGGTCGTCGGGTCCAAAAGGCCTACTAACTTTGATGATTTTGTTACTTGCCTGACTGAAGCTGAAATGGATGCCGGAAAGTTTACAGATCCTACTTCTTATCATGAAGCCATTAGTAGTGATCAGTCTTCTGAAAGGAATAAAGCCATGATTGACGAGCTTGACTCCATGAAGAAAAATGATGTTTGAGATTTAGTTGAATTACCCAACGGTGCTAAACCCGTAGGATGTAAATGGGTAAACTAAGCTAGATCCGAATGGAAACATTGAACGTTATAAAGCGAGATTGGTTGCGAAGGGTTTCACTCAGAAAGAAGGAATCGACTATCGAGAGACCTTTTCTCCTGTTTCTCAAAAAGATTCATTAAGGATCGTGATGGCCCTAGTAGCTCACTTTGACTTAGAGCTACATCAGATGGACGTCAAAACCGCTTTCCTCAACGGCGACTTGAATGAAGACGTTTTCATGAAACATCCTGAAGGTTTTCAACCTGAAGGTCAAGAACATCTAGTCTGTAAGTTGAAGAAATCCATATACGGGTTGAAGCAAACATCACGTCAATGGTACCTAAAGTTTGATGAAGTCATGAAGAAACAAAGTTTCCTGAAGAATCAAGTGGATCAATGCACCTACCTCAAGATGAGTGGGAGCAACTTTACTATACTTGTCCTTTACGTAGATGACATTCTATTGGCAAGTAATAGTTTAGATATGTTGCATGAGTCGAAGCGTTTACTCTCGCATAACTTCGACATGAAGGATCCCGGAGAGACTTCTTATGTTATAGGCATCGAAATACACCGAGATAGATCTAAGGGCATTTTGTGATTATCTCAGAAACCCTACATCGAACGGGTCCTCACACGTTACAATATGCAACATTGCTCTCCTTCTATAGCTCCAGTAGTTAAGGGAGATGTTTTCGGTTCTTTCCAATGTCCGAAAACAGAGGTTGAAAAGGAGCAAATGAGAATGATACGTTATGCATCAGTAGTTGGGAGCTTCATGTATGCTCAAGTCTGTACTCGTCCGGATATCGCTTATATTGCTGGAATGTTAGGCCGTTATCAGACTAATCCTGGCCTTGATCACTGGAAAGCAGCTAAGAAAGTACTTCGATATCTGCAAGGGATGAAAGACTATAAACTGACTTATAGAAGAAGTGATAATTTAGAAGTGGTTGGTTATTCTGATTCTGACTTTGCTAAGTGCAAAGATGACAAGAAATCCACTTCAGGGTACATCTTTATGTTAGCCGGTGGACCTATATCTTGGAAGAGGCATAAGCAACAGTTGACCACAACATCCACTATGATGGCAGAATACATAGCTGTGTATAACGCGACCTGTCATGGAATGTTGCTAAAGAATCTGATCACTGGACTCAAAATAGTTAATTCCATTTCTAGACCATTGAAGCTCTATTGTGATAACTCAGCTGCCGTTAGTTTCTCGAACAGTAACAGTTTGACCGGAGCTGGATTGTATCTTGATACAAAGTACTTGTTCGTACGTGAGCGAGTTGAGGAAAATAATCTTTGTATTGAGTATATAAGTACTAAAGTTATGCTTGCGGATCCGATGACTAAAGGTCTCCCACCTAAAGTTTTTAAAGAACATGTTTTGAAGATGGGCTTTTTAAAAGACCTTATTTTGTAGCATAATGTACTTACTTACGTTTATTAATGAATTTTCCTCAGTTATTTGAATTTGTTTGTCTCTAAATATGTTATGCATGCCTAACGACATATAGACACTGATTATACAATTCAACGTTAAAAGGGCTTACTTATAAATTTGATCCTAAATTTACTTAAGTTTTAAATTGGGATTGTAGTATGATTAATGGGGTCTTGATTTGGATATCGATTCAATGACTGTATTTCTCTGCTACAGTTTTAGTTTGAAACTAAAATGAGTATTAAATCTGCAGACTTACTAATGCTCATAATAAATGATTACTCAGCCAAGTGGAAGAATGTAAGACGAGATTTAATATGTGGCTCTTATAATCATTTATCTTATTATTAAATGATCAAATATAATTACTTATTTATTTAATAACCTATGGCTAGTAATTAGTCGATGAGCCTAATTACTCTTAATGGGTCACTAATGGGTTTTCTCTTGGGTGTACATATAAATAGAGAGATTACTAGAGGGATTAGACTAATCTTCATTCTATTCCATCACCACTAAATCGTCCCTCTCTCTCTCCATAACCGTGAGCTCTAAAGAACTCACCTAATACCATCATAATCGTACACCCTAAACAGGAACCCGATCCAGATCAGAGATCATGTCATCTTCCCTATCATCGGTGAATTTAGCAGGTATGTTATTATTATTGTTTTCCGTTATATAGTCACAAGAACTGATCAATACTTGGTGGACAATACAATCAGCGGCTCCACCTTCTCTTATGAAATGCTCTAGAATTTGCCTCCAAAAGCAACATGATCTTTGTTAATTCCTAGTTATTGGGTCTTAGGATATGTTGACCCAAGCTCTCATCAACACTTTTTCTTCATCATCATTCAATGGTTTTGGCTTCTTTTTAGTAGAACCGGAAGGGGATAGCTCGGTAGGTGGTGGGGAGTTGGCGGAAAAATCAGCACTATCTTCATCGGGTTAGTCACGGATACTCATAATTTGGGCTTTGGATTTCCGAAACATATGTTTGTGATAGTTGGAATTCGTTGTTGGATTGTTGAACCGGAAGGCTGTGAAATTACGACGACAAAAATAAGGTCGTTTGGGATTGGTAGTTAAATTGTGGTGCCGAAAATATGGACGTTTGGAGTGGATCGAATTGGGAAGTTGTTGAGAGCTCGAGTCGTTGCCAGATTTGTGGCCTTATTTTTGGGCATCTAGGAACGTTGGATCCCAAGACCAGTTTTAATGAAATATATCGGCAGATGAATAAGTTTAGAAGAGAATAAAATGAAATTGATTAAAAATAAATAATTAATTATAAATTGTTCTTTGAACGACAAACACATATCTAATTATACTCTTAAATCTACGTTATTATTCAATTTAAACACTAAATTCATAAAAAAACTTAAAAATAAACAAACTATATTTTTTAATATTTAAAGCGATAGAGACTTCATACCTTCATCTTTACCCCACATTCAAACCAGCCCTGCTTATTTAAACTCCATTTACGATCTAACACACTTCATAGGTCATAACCCTAACTCGATACCAAAGTCCGCCGTCACCATTGTTACCTTCCCCAAATTTCCTCAATCAAGTGGATTTAGCAGCTACCTCACAAATCCTGTCGCAGGACTAACTGGTATCACGATGCTTTACTTCGATTTTGAAATACATATCTGTTTGTAGTTTCATTGAATTCACAAATTATTTGTAGCGTTTGAGGTTAATGATACTAAGATTTAGTTATTAATTGTAGTTTAGAGATGAGGTTTACTCGGATCTGTCAAGCAAATCTTCAGTGGCGTCTAATTCAACGTCATCTGTTGAAAAAGATGTATATATGTATGAAGTGTTCACGAGCTTTAGATGTGAAAACACCCACATCATGTTTGTTCTGTGTTTGATTACGGAAATAATCACACTTACAAGGATGATGAAAGATCTAAGAATGTATCTTTCTAAATCCATTGAAGACTCAAAGTCCAAACCCTTTGAAGTCTCAAGAGCTTGTGAAGATTATGGACGGTGTCAGACGGAACTAAAATTGAATGATGGTCTGAATATGGGTAATTTCTTAAACAATTATTTATAATATTATTTATTTAATTCATTCATTTTCACTATGCATTAAAGAAAGGTTACATAGAAACCATGATGATACTATGATAATTCTAAGTTAGAAATTGAAAAAGTTACAAACTTTTTTAGAAGTAAACGTTGTATGAGTTAATGTAAAAGGATTATTTAATTTCTTGATAGATTGTGTTGTGTAATACTAACACAAATAAGAAACATGAGATATTAATATGTTATAGAAACTCACATAACATATTCATTTTCTGATAATTGTACAAGTGGTGGGATGCTAAGCAACCTAATTGAATGTTATTGTGGGCAGGCATGAAGCTAAATTCATCATAACAATTGTTGAGTGATCCTTAATTGAGTTTCCTTTCATTTGTTTGAATGATGTCCGAATGATAGAGATCATCACATAAGGTGTTGGGAAGACAACTTTGGCTAGAGTTGTCATCATAAGTGGCTTGGGGAAGACAACTTTGGCCAGAGCTATCATCATATGAGGCTTTGGAAAGACACCTTGGCCAGAGCTATCATCATAGGAGGTGTTGGGAAGACAACTTTGACGAAAACTATTTTTTGAATAGTTAAAACATCTCATTTGTTTTATCGATGTCCGCATGATAGGGATGGTGTTGGGGAAGACAACTTTGGCCGAGCAATTTCTTGATATACCATGGAGAGACAATTTTAGTTCAAACTACTTTTAACATATTATAAATCATGTTTAAGAGTTTAATGTCATTGATGTTTAATAAACCCTATTTAGGATTGTTATATAAACAAGCCGTTATTGTATTGAAATGTCAAAGTGAGCATAGTTCATTATGAGAAAAAATATATTGAATAAGTTGTCTATTCTTCATACATATAACATAAATTAGCTTAAAGCATAAGCTAGTGCGCTAGTGCGACAAATTCGCTAGAACTTTGAGAAGGTGAATTATCACTATAACAAGAGATGACGTATTAGTGATGGAAAAAGATGATGTAGTCTATTTATATGACAAGTGTTAGTGTTGGAAAAAGATGATGTTAGATCAAGTGGTATACCCACCGTGAGCACCCTTACATCATGAATGGGTTTTGCACACCGCCCTCTTGATGGCGTGAAGGGGGTGTGAGGGTTTCACGTGAAGATCTTCACGGGTGTGGAGAGGAGAGAAAAAAAATAATTAGGGTTTCTGGTTGTTTTGTTTGTCTGGTGCGTAAGTCTCGGAGAAGTAAGAAAGGAAAAGTCAACACATTAAAATATCTTGTGAGGTCCGTTTATAAAAACTTTAAAATCCGATATTTTGAAATTTCAAAAGGGGCCGTAGGTATCTTAAAATTATCACTTGGGCCGGTTATTGAACTTTTTTTGCATGGATTTGGGCTGAGTTCATCACTTGGGCTAGCTCAATTCAATCAACATAAGCGGTTATTGAACTTATTTTATTTAATGTAATTATATTGATCTTTATTATTGTATAATTGAATTAATAATTTTTTTAATAAATATTAAATTAGAAAATGCATTTAATGCTCACACCACTCTCACTCACTTGGATATTTCCCTTGACAAGTAAGGTTGGTGTGAGAGTTGATGGAAATGACGTGGCGTCATGTGGCAACCACTTTTCTCTTCGCTAAAGTCTCACTCACTAGAGTATACCACATGCTCTTAGTCTATTTATTGACGTGAAAGTATTTTCTCTTAATAGGTAGAGCTAGTGCTCGAAGTTATAGAAGTTATTGTTGTAAAGATAATCATAATGAACAAAGATAAATGAATAGATCTCATAGAAGGACTAAACAATTTTACTAAGATACTCGTATTTCACTAAAACAATTGTTATTGACTTATTGAATGATTCGATATTCATGTTTTTATTTGAAAAAAAAACTAAAATGTGTGTTTATGTTTTTTATACTCATACAACTTTCATTAAGCTATGTGTGCTATTGACTATAGTGAGATTTTGAGGAAAGCATCATTTATTTGTAGTTGTAGGGTTTTTGGTTTCTAGTGGCGTCATAGTTTCATACCCACTTGTTCATCAAACTATTATGTAATATGTACTATATATTTCTTTTTTATAATGACAAGTGTGCCAGTATTGGCCGACCTAAAGGATCGGACCGGGACATCACCTGGACGGGCTGACAAGTATAGCCGGTCCAGTTTTTAGTTTATACTTTAAGATTTTTTGGTTTTTGGTCTGGTGTTGAACCTGGAAAACCTAGTTAAGACCAGAACTGAACCAATTATGATCCAAGTTTATTTCATATTCCTTAATATTGATCTTCGTTTAAACCTCCATCGACTGTCTTACGTTTAAACCTTCATCAACTATCATCATGGGTGATTATATTTGTTTATACTCAAGTCCCGATCGATTAACACGAACACGATAACTTGGATAAGCTCCCAAAGAATTTTATTAACCAAGAAAACTAACTCAAAAACTTGATTACAGTGATAATCTTAACACGGTTCAATTGTTGTTTGGCCCATGAAACGGGACCAACCCATGTGATAGGGGTTTTAATGAGTAACTTAATGACCAAGTTAGGGTTATTAGGTTTTAGCATTATAAATAGATATTACCAGGTTAGGGTTTCATTATGAGAGTTACAGAGCTATTGCAATCAGTTTTTTGAGTTATATTTTCTGGTTATAATAAAGTATTTGGAGAGTTATTCCAATTATCGTTTGTTTCGGTTGAGTTTGAATCGATTATAACTCAACCGAAACAAATGATAATTGGAATAACTCTCCAAAAATTTTATTATAACCAGAAAATATAACTAAAAAAATTGATTACAATTACTCTCTCACTCTCATTATTAAACCCTAACCTGGTAACATCTATTTATAATGCTAAACCTAATCAACCCTAACTTGGTCATTAAGTAGCCCACTAAAACCCTTAATACATGGATTGGGCATGTTTCATGGGCCAAACAACAATTGAGCCAACATATACCTTCATCGGTTGTTGTTCTGAATCAACTCCATGTATTGTTCATTTGTTCACAACTGTTCAGAGTGATATAAGCAAGTTTCTTCACATATGTTAATAGAACCTTTCATGTAGTTAGGACTACTAATTATTGCATGTGGTGTCAAAAGGTTATTTGTAGTTTCTGTTAAAACTTAAAACTGAGAGAAGTTTTTTCTTCAAGAAACTTTCACTTTGATACTTTGCTCTTTGAGATGTACAACATTAGTCTTCTTAAAAGTTATTGTACGAATCATGTAATCATGTCAAGTCGCTCATGAGTTTTATTGAGATTGACTCACGAAAAGATTGAAAAAATTCGAGGTTACACGAGTTTGAACTCAAGCCTAAATTTGTGTTCATTTAATAAGTTGATGTTTCTTCTTGGACATTGTTGTCCGAGGCTATCCGAGCATTGTTGTAGCTCATGTAGCTCGCCGATAACTGTGGGTCTCGCCTCCATCTCCATTTCCATGTTGATGTTTGTTCCTGTACATCATAACAATCAATTACCATACATTTTTATTGAATTCCATAGAAAACAAATTTGGAAAAACATCTTTAAGTGGCTCATTTAAAGCCCATGTATCTATCCAGAATCGTATGTTTTCACCATTCCCAGGACAACCTTTTATCAAGTTATGTATCTTTATTCCTGCAAAATTTAACTTTCCTTCCATTTTCACAATATTATTCCACACTCTTGTTAGGTTTTTCTTATGAGAGAGCATCAACCAACTTCTCTTATTATTATGGATGGCCATAATCAATTTTCTCCATAACATGCCTTTCTTACTCTTGAACCTCCAATACCATTTTGTGAGTAAGGCTTTGTTTATGTCTCCAAGATCACCAATTCCCGATCCTCCAGCCTCTTTTGTTTTAGTTACTTTCTACCAAGCCACCCGATGAACATTTCTCTTGTATTTTCCTTCCCCACATAGGAATTTCCTTCTTATAGCTTCCAATCCTTCTATGACTTTGTCCGAAGCCTTGTATAGTGAGAAGTAATGTAAGCTTTCCCCTAATAGAGAGTGTTGATGCCTTCCATAGAGAAAGGCGAGACTCAAATATATCAAAAAACGGTCTCCAATTGTTCGCGCGGTTCATGTTAGCCCCCACCAGTAATCCTAAGTACGTGAAAGATGTAGAAGCCATTTTGCATCCTTTGAATTCCGTCACCCTGCTAATTTCATTAGATTCCACTCTAATGTCGAATACATTTGATTTATGTAAGTTTATTTTGAGTCCGAAGAAGCATATATAGAAGCATCTCAAGATTCTCACCAAGTGTTTGATGTTTGTCAGCATATAATAAATGAGAAAGAATCGCTCTCTACTATGGAGTTTTATGAAGCTATGGAATACGGATGAAAATAAAATTGAAATTTATTCTTATTTTAATTAAAATTTAAAAAAAATTGAACGACCAATAAATATTATAAGTACGGCCACCCGGATACATTCATTGACGAAAGACACTCATGCCCGCGAAACAGACAACGTTGGTGACACGGTTCGCCCACTATTCAAGGGAAACCAAACATCACCCGAAGGCCCACTATGATAAAACTCCTATTCCACCTAAGCATATTACACAGATGAGACTCGAACACATGACCTTCACGTCATATTGAAAGGCCATTGGGGTGGCTTGGCTCCTCCAAAACCAATCAAACCATTGAGAGTTAAAATTTACAATGTTTTAAAAACCGGTTTTTAAATTGTATCGGATTAGGCTAAAAAATGGTTTAACCGGTTGTATCGGGTTATACCGGGTGGTTCAACCGGGTTGATTAGTAAACCTATAATTTCATAAAAATACAACTTCAACTCAAAAAATAATCCAAAAGTACATAATTCCATAATAAAAAATAATCTAAAAGTTAATCCATAATCAAAAGATAATCTAAAAACATTCAATTTTTCAATCAAGTTTTTTTAAATAAAAGTGCATAATTGATTTATGTTATTGGAGTGTTGAATACATCAAGTTCACGATTGCTTAAAAGATAAAAATTCACTATCATCGTCATCCTCATCAACAAGAGCATAACTATTTTCGTTTCCTACAATATTAAATAAAAAATTTTATCGCTTAAATGTTTTTAATGACAAGCAGAAGAATGATGGTTAAACATAATTTTTACATGGGACGCTATTTTCTAAAAATGAGCATATCAATACGTTTTTTTTTATAAACTGGGCTGTAGGTAAGGTAATTGATCAACAAACTTTCTATTTGTGACTTTGTGTGTATCTCGACAAACAATTTTTTTTTGTTTTAAAGTTTAAACATAAAATTTTACTTGTAACTAAAACGGATACAATGGTATAACCCTGTAATACCGGCGATTCAACTAACATACCGTTCTTCCTATTTACCGGGCCCAAACTTACCGGGCTAGTGCCCGAGACCCGGTTCAACCGGTATTACCGGCCGATTTAAACCTGTTTTTAAAACATTGAAAATTTTAATTAATACCATTTCTGCATTTCATCATCGCTTTCCTAAAATATTAGGGTTTTTCCGTAATCGTGATCTGATTCGAATCCAATCATCTTCATCGTCGTGCAAAACCATGCCTATTAATTGGTAATTACATTCATTCGTTAATTCTCTCAAGGCCTCTCCTCCACGCCGTGGTTGCCTCTGCCGCCGCCGCCGAGTCTTACAATTTCAGTAGCGTAATAAGCGCGAAGAAGAAGAAGAATGAATCCGCTGACGTTAGTGAAGCGTATTCAGAACATAAATTCAAAGGAAGCATCATTAGGTATTTCCGATGACGCTTCATGGCATGCCAAATACAAAGACTCTGCATATGTCTATGTTGGAGGCATTCCTTTTGATCTCACCGAAGGGGATCTTCTTGCTGTTTTTGCTCAGTAAGTTCTTTTGACCTTAATTTCATCAATGAAGGAAAATATCATGATTCTGTCTTCAGATTGTTGCTTGATTCATGTTTATGTAAAATAGTAATTTCGTTTTAATTTTCTGTTCATGAGATTCAAACAACTGCCTTTCAAATTAGTGAGTGTAGATTGTTTGAAATTACACACACCTTTACGTAGGTTATGTTAATGAAATTAGGCAAAACTACTGAATAATGCAATTTAGTATTAAATCACTATGGATTTTTTTTTTTAAATTAGTTGGCATTTTGTTTGTTGATGGTATTGGTCTGATAGCAGGGTGCAATGGGAATCGGTACGAGGGCTTAAAATTGTTGTTGGTTTATGAGTTCTAAGTGTTTTGTTTGCTAATCAGTGTCACCATGCTCCAGCTTATTATTGTTTTGCGACACTTGAACATGATAATGTTTTGATATATTCTTTTGGATCTTAGTTGGTGCCTTTAAGACAGGCAAACGAGTAAATGCATAATTCACAACTTTTTCGAGAACCATGTGTGCATAGTATTTGAAATGGTGTCTTTTAAGATTAAATACATTATTAGTACAGTCTGTTATATGCATACAGCTGTTGTTTTATGTTTCTGTAGTTATAGGTAGTTTCTGTTCTATTAACCAGACAACCATCTATAACAATTTTGATGTGTACCAGTTGAACTGGATTGGAGGGTTTTCTAGTACCTGTTAGTCTTGGGACTTTTGAGGTTTTTACAAAACTGGATTGTTAATACATTTAGCGCAAAGTGCATAAAAAAGTAACAAACTTACACGAATTGTCATTGTATGCTATGAACTTTCAACTTACTTTTTAATTTAAGAAACCTTGATTTTGTTACTGTTTAATGTAGCTGTGTTTTAAAAGAATGAGGCGCTCCGAGGTGAAAGGGTCCTCAAAGCCGAGGCGAGATAAGGCACACACATAACTTATGTGAGGCCTTGTTTTGAAAAAAATACTTCTAAACCTATTTCATACACGAAAAACAGTAATATAAATTTAACAACTAAAGTAGAACAAAAACAAGTCTATGTAATGCAGGTAATAATATAAAGTAGAAACAAATCAAAAAGAAAAAGAAAAGGTGCTCAAGTGACTCCAAGAGTCTTTAAGGCTAAACTAGGAGTCATCTTCACTCCCTTGTCAACTTGAAGTAACAGAAAGAAATTATAAACTTAGAAGCAACAGCAGATAGAATTCCAAAAAAAAAATTACCAACATGGAAGCAGTTAACAACATAAAGTAACACTAACAGGTGAGTTTGGCACACAACACCACCATACAGAAAAAGAAGAATGAAAAAAAAAACAGCTGAACAGAAGAAGAAAAATGAGAAAAGCTACTGAGATGAAACTGTTGTAAAGTTCATTACATTTTCATGCACTTTGCTCTTTTTTGAAGCATATAAGCATGAATTTGCATTTTGTCGAAGTGATATATGAATTTTATCATCAAAATCTGTTCTTTAACATGGTAAAAGAACAGGAAATGTGTTATATTCTATCTTCTACTAGCTTTGAGTAACATTACTGAACGTTTTTGTCATCAAATACTTACCTTGCTTTCTGACATGTAGGTATGGTGAGATTGTTGATGTCAACCTAGTTAGAGATAAAGGCACTGGAAAATCGAAAGGCTTTGCTTTTGTTGCATATGAGGATCAGAGAAGTACAGTTCTTGCAGTCGGTTAGTCTCTTTAGTCATCTGAGTTTAGATTTGTATAAATTTTCATAGTTGGTGGCAAAGTTAGTATGTCGAGTAACGAGTCTAACTGATTGTTATTCTTTGTTGATATATCATTTCTCATATTCTTTATGTCCTATGCTTTTATGTTATTCTTAAATAAATTACAAAACATAATATATATATATATATATATATATATATATATATATATATATATATATATATTTTAACAATTACATCATTTGAAAAATCTCAATGCATACAAAATGAGTTTTAAGATTGATTGTTTTTTGGTCTTTTTCTTTATAATGAATTATATGAGAATAAATATATTGAACTATTTTACAAGCTAATTTTTTATCTTGGCCCCTCCATAATCAACTAACTATTCCAAATATATGTAAGAGGTATCATTAAATATTTTCCGAATTTTAAACACTTAATCATTAAGCATTCATTATATATTTATATGACACTTTTATTCAATGACATTACCACACAGGAAGTTCTTTAAAAAAATTGGTATATTAGTTTGCACCTGATATTTCGCTAGTGAATGTAAGATAACATAATGAGTATAAGATATATTTTTTTTACTATAGGTTGCCTGGGTCTTTAAGCCATAGTTGTCAATAGCGAATAGCGGTAAATAGCGACAAGCCACCTATACGCTACGTAGCGAATAGCGGTAAATAGCAGGCGCTATTTCACGTTTAGCGATACACTAGTAGAAATTTTTAGAAATATTTTATATTCAACTGTTGTAGGATTTGTAGCAATTATAATCAATAATCATCTAAATCTTCATATATTAGGGTTATTAGGAACCCAATTTATATTAATCAAGTAAAAAATTAAAAAATAATTAAAAAAAAAGAAGAAAAAACGCTATTGGGTCGCTATTCACTCGAGAAATGGATGATAGCGGTGACTAATCGAATCGCTATGTAGCGCGCTATAGCGCCCGCTACAAGCGCTATTGACAACTATGCTTTAAGCTAGTTATGATAATTTGACAACTTAATATCAATTTTTGTTTCCAGATAATCTGAATGGTGCTCAAGTTCTTGGGCGTACAATAAGAGTGGATCATGTTGCTAAATACAAAAAGAAAGAAGAAGAGGATGAAGAAGCAGAACAGCAGAAAAGAGAGGCTAGAGGAGTTTGCCGTGCTTTTCAGAGAGGCGAGTGTACACGTGGTGCTGGATGCAGGTTCTCTCATAATGAGCAAGTAAGATCATCTAAATTCATAAACTTCAAGATAATGAGCATTGGTACAAATTTAGAAACTTTTTACACATAAATATGCACAGGAGGTTTTGTGTTTGTTTATGAATGTTTGTGATATACGCATATCTCTTAGGTAGGAGCCTTTTGCCAAACAACAATAAATATTAGGTTTTGGGTTGACCTATTTAACGCGTTTAGTTAAATAGGTTGACCGACCAACCCGTTTACGAACTGTTTAACCCATTTATTACCCACCAACCCATTTAACACGTTTACAGCTTGATAACAACCTGTTTGACCCATTTAGCTAAATGGGTTAAAATGTCATGTTTGGGTTACACGATTTTAAGTGTGCTTGGGTTTGAAATAAATTGATTATGTTCGGGTTCAACAATTTTACCCACCAACCTAACTAATACAGTTGACACCCCTAGTTTTGGAGTTAAAATTATTGGTTGATGAAGGAAAAATGAGTTGAAAAATCAGAGTAGAATCTAAAGTTCTCTGTTTCGAATTAAATTTGTCATGTGGGCTATGGCTTCATTTCTTATGTCATAAAAAGTATAATTCATTTAGCTGAACTTATTATTGTACATAAATAATATATACAAAATATGAAACTGTTGGTTACTTCTCTTGCCATATTCATACATTAGTTTTAAATTTGTTACTAATTATTAAACATCTTTACTTTGATTTCAGAGAGCTGCAAACACAGGTTGGGGTCCTCAAGATGCTAAAAATTCAAGATGGGAGAATGACAAGTTTGAAGGCCAAACAAGAGGCCCAGGCACAAGCCCATCACATCGGGGGATGCGTGACAAAGACAGCTACGACAAACGAAAAGAAACAAATTCAAGAGATGAAGACACCAGAAGCAGCAGATTGAAACTGGACAAAAAAGATGAAGATTATCAAGGGAGCGGGAAAAGACCACCCAGGTATGATTCTAGAGATCATGATCGAAGGGATGAAAAGAGGTCAAGGTATGACTCAGAATCATATCGAAGAGAATATCAAGAATCTGACAAAAGAACAAGTCGTGAACGTGACCATGACCGTGACCTCAGACGGAAGGATGAAGACCACCGCGTAAGATCACACAGAGGATGAACGCGTCTTTTAGAGGTCGAGATTGGTGAAGTTGTCGAGGTGTTCTGTTCTATCAACTGGGTTTGATATTGGCTTTGATATTAGATTCTTCTCGTAATCTGAGAGTTGGTTAACACAAGTTCTCACATTTTAGTTGCTTACTGGGATATGTTGTTTTAAGCATGTGTAAGGTATGTTAGACGGGCAATTTTTACCCATTTGTGTACTTAAGTCTTGAGTGAAGTCACTTCTTAATCTTTAACTAGAAATGTTGTCCTGCCCTCTGCGACGGGAGGCAGACCTTAAACGGTTAAGGCGGTGACATTAACGCGGCTAAGCAAAAAAAAACGTGGTTAATAAAATTTGCGCTGTGCTCCACGGCGGAAGGCGGACCTTAAATGGTTGAGACGGTGATAGTAACGTGGCTATGCACAAAAAAGAAACGTATGAAGTTATTGCGACTCAGTTGTGGAGATCGAAACAAAGATAAAAGACAGTTATATAACGATATCGATGTTTTTCAGTCGGTGTCGGTCTCATTATTCACGGTACCAGCACGTCACTGTCAGTCGATATATTCCACGATACCTAAAAAATACTCTATTATGAATACAACTTCATTTTTAACAAAATTTATATCAGGACGTTAAGAAAAAGGATAAACAAACAAAATATATTACAAAAAAATCGGATTATATATACTACATGAGGTAAACTTGAGAGATCAAATTAATATTTTATAAAGTTAAAGGGCAAAACAAATGGGTTGAAGTTGTCGGTTCATTTTAAGTATTAGTTAAATTGATGAAATAGGTTAAACTAAATAATATTTAACTACAAACAAACAAACAAAATGAGTGTCACGTGAGTTGAAAGTTATCGGATTATATTTAAAAGAGTTGATTACACGAATGGTCCTTGTGGTTTGTGTAAATTAATATGATCGGCACTAAGATTTAAAAGTTTGTAAGTTTGGGATTTATGATTTTGATACTAAGGCTAATTTTCATTAATTTTCCTGTTAAGTTAGATTAAAATAGCCAAAATACTCTTAATATCTCTGTCGCACCAGAACACGCCCCTTTGCCTCTAATAACACTTCCATCAAAAGCCATATGTTCTCCTTCAATCGATCTAGATCTGTTTGTTGCTGCCTTCGTGAAGAACAATTTTGCCCTAAACTGGTTGCCTCTTAATCTCGATCTTACTGATTCGCGAGGTGGTGATTCAGCTTTTGTGCTGGAATCATTCGTTCATCCTGATTCGCATGCATGGACAACCATTCAATTTCCACCAAAAAAAAACACAACAATCGTTGATTACGGCTTGGCTTTTGGTTTCGCAATCGATTTTAGGTTTCTGTTTGTTGCAGTGGAGCAATGCACGAATGAACAGAGAAGGGGGTTTGCGGTGGTGGTTGTGCGGCCTTGAAGTTCAATATCAATTTCTTATGTTTCCTTAATCAATTCAATTTTCGTTTATTTGTCGCCGATCTTGCTGGAGGACGGGTTTCATGAAGAAAGAAGCAAGATGGAGGACCGTGTGTTAATTTGGTTTTTAATGTTTTGTTAGTTTAAGTAAATTACATAAATGATCCATGTATATTAGGTTTGAGTAAGTTACATGAAAAGTCCTTAAGGTTTATTTCAACTAAAAGGGTATTTTAGTCATTTTACCTAAACTTAACGAAATATTAATAAACGTTAGCCTTAATGCCCAAACTCATTACAAAATTGAAGTCATAAAACTTAATATGTTACTTTTTGCAAACCACATGGACCATCTGTGTAACTAACACTACTTAAAAACGTTCTTAACTATTTTTTTTATTACAAATTATTGAATATAATACAAATTATTTATGTAATTTATGATAGATGATTGTTAATGTGTAAATTAGATATTTTGGTTGATATTGAGATGTAAAAATTGTAAGTGAGATATTGTTGTTGTAATCACTTTCTCTAAGAATTGCTGCCTTGAATCATGTTGATTGAAATTCGTTTCCCTAATTCTTGAATCGTTGTTGTTCAATTCCAATTCACACAAATGATTACTTACTGTCGATTGAGTGAAATTTCTATTGCTCTAATCCCAAGTCAAGAGGAAGGATGGCTATGATACCATTGTTACATATAGAAATAGTAATCAAGAGTGAAACATTGGAAAAGAAGAATCACACAGAGATGACGGGGAGAAACTCTTAAACTCAAACTACTCTCTTTCCCGTAACCGGTTTGCTTATTAACAACTAATACAATTGACTAGCTACACTTTCAACCCTCATACTAAGCTATTGTTACAATTGACCCCCTCTACTATTTGATACCTAATATCTTTTACTCCAATAAGGAAATTTGAAGTATCAAATGACAAATTATAATATTATTACATTCTCATTTGTTACAACCCTAAATGGCCTTCAACAGCTAAAATTCCGGTAGCTAAAACTATCAGGTAAGGCGGAGTCTAGTGGGGATGAGGGACGAGATGGGGGTGCCGCCGGGAGCACGGCCCACCCCATTACGGTATAGGAAAAATAGTAACTTCTCGGCTAGGTTATGCCACACGAGTACCGAGACCAGTTTTGTTTTTTTTGTCAACATTCCGATATAAATTTTAATGAAAACCGATTTGTATTCAAAATAAAGTATTTTTTACGCTCATAAATGGCTTTGACACTTGCTTGGATCGACATTTTGGAGGATGATGACAGCATTTAATATTCAAGAATTACGTAACCGAGAAACCCATCCACCGGAACGCCCATGGCTTTTACCATCAACTTGATTAATTAATCTCAAGATATAATGCTTCCCTGTAAACAGGTTGTTCAAAAGGATCCCGGACTTGAACCCAAGTTTTCTCCGTTAAAGAGGTCGGAACCACTGGACACTGAATAAAAGAAAAAATGTTGTTCAAGAACACCTAAATCATCCATTTAAACTCGGGTCAAAGAGAACAAGTAGCAGGTTTAGCAAACAGATTAAAATCTTATATTCCGTGTTAAAACAGCAAACTTTCATCAATAGAGTTGCATGAATGTATTTCTTTCCATAACACAAAAACATGGACACCACGACAAGCTTGATAATGCTTTGCATTACTCAAAACGAAAAGTAAAAATAAAATCCAAGTGATTGAAAGAGAGGACATTAAAGCCAGTTTTAAAGAAAATTTACTTACCCAGAAACGACGACGATGGTGAACCATAATTATTGTCGTGTGCTCGTTAATCAAGGGCCGTGGACGTGATTTAATTTGTCGACAAATGATGACTCAGCAAGATCAATAGCACGTGCAAGTGCTGCAGCTTTGTTCTCACATTCTCTGTGTTCATCAGAAGGATCACTATCAGCTACTATACCCGCCCCAGCTTGAAGGTGGGCCACCCAATCACGCCGCTTGTTCGAATCCTGGTACTTGTACATTGTGTCATAACGCGCTGCTGTAGGGAACACGATTGTTCTTAAGGCCAAGGCAATGTCCATGTCACCAGTGAACGAGATTCCTCCAAACCCGCCACTGTATGGTCCACGCCTAGTAACTTCCAGCTCATCGATCAGTTCCATGGCTTTCACCTATTGCACAAAAGTTTTGAGTAACATGTAACACATGCATTATTTGAATAAAAAGAAATAAAGAATGAATAGAAGTTAGAAACCTTAGGGGCCCCACTGACTGTTCCAACTGGTAAAGCAGCACGAAGGGCGTCCCATGTACTTAACTCATCAAGCAGCTCTCCCGTGACCTACAGAAGAGACCAGTTTGGATTTACAGACAACAATAAAGAAACCTAAACAAGCAAGCTAATTTTAAGAAACATATAATTAGGAAAATTGTAGAAAGTAAAACTTCTTCACAAAAATTACTCATATGGAAATGATTTTTGGTTGCTTTCCGGTTTCTGATTTTTAATGATTTTTGCGCGAAAACAAAAATGAAGTTTTGATCTGTGTTTTTAGAATTGCCAGTTTCTAGATTTAACATAAGCCCGCCGTGATTGCACTAACTGCGCAATATGTGTGTAAGAATAAGAATTTACCGTGGAGCTGATATGCATAACGTGAGAATACCGTTCAATATTCATCAGTTTCTCGACATTAACAGAACCAGGCTTTGAAACCTGCAAGAATGTCCTGGTTTAGTTAAAGTAAATGATTGAAATACAAAATGTTTATATTAACATCAAAACCAGTATGACAGGTGATTTTGGACCATTAGTGTCAGATTTTTAGTCGATCCTAGCCATTCAGTTTTAGGACCTTTGCATGTAGCTACATACAGGAATTGTAAATACACACATATAACTGAAAGAAAACAGACCCACCTTCCCAACATCATTCCTCCCTAGATCAACCAGCATGATGTGCTCTGCACATTGTTTTTCATCATGAAGTAGTTGCTTTTCCAACATATAGTCTTCTTTAGGTGTCTTCCCTCTCCTGATAGTCCCAGCAAGGGGTCTATTTGTGACTTTTCTCTGTCAACAAGAGCGTGCAAAGATTAATTATACAGAAAGTCAGAAACAGCAGTGATACAATTTTAAACATTTCGTTACTCAACTAAGAATTAAGTAGAGGTGGCAATTCCATTTAAATAAATGAGTAAACTGTCATTTTCGTCCTTGTGGTTTGGTCAAAATTGTCACTTTAGTCCAATAGTTTGTTTTTGTATCTGGGTCCTCGTGGTTTTAAAATCTTGCCAATTTCATCCAGTCAGCTAACACCATCCATTTTTCTCAGTTAGATGAGAGGTATTTCAGTTTTTTACATATTTGTTTTATTTCTTCATCTTTTTTACTATCACTTATAATCATCCCCAATTTAACTTGTAAATTAATCGTCCCCTTGTTGGCCTTCTTCCTCTTTTCCCGATCAATTTCCGGCGACAATACTGGTACTAAAACCGTAGTTTACTCTTTTATTGCTAAAAGACTAGTTTAACCATTTTAGTACAATAAAAACTTTTTTTTGATAATTTTTTTTACTTAATTAAAATCGTTTTTTAACTTTTTTAAAATCATTTTTTTAGTTTTTTTTTCTTCATAAAAACGTCTTTTTCGGTCATATCTGAAACAGATCTGCGATGGACACAACAAAGGTTAGAACCTGTTTGTGGGGGTAGAAACGGTGGTGAATGTGAGGTAAAAACAAGTGACGGTAGTGTTCCAGTGGTGGTCGCCGGAAATTGGTCGGGAAAAGAGGAAGAAGGCCAACAAGGGGACGATTAAATTAGAGGTTAAATTGGGGATGATTAAAAGTGAGAGTAAAAATTATGAAGAAATAAAACAAATATGTAAAAGGACTAAAATACCCCCATTTAACTGAGAAAAATGGATGTTGTTAACTGACTGGATGAAAATGGCAAAATTTTAAAACCACGAGGACCCAGATACAAGAAAACAAACTATTGAACTAAAGTGACAATTTTAACCAAACCACATGGATGAAAATGACAGTTTACTCTAAATAAATAAACAGATTTGGGTTATATTTTATCTCTACGGGTTTAGCAATAAAAATTAAAAATATATATATATATTGATAAAGAAAATGGGTCAAGTGGGGTGAAAGTCATCCAAATTGTATTTTTAAAGCATAAAACCTCCTAAATTATTTCTTTAAAACAGTTAAATTATTATTCTATGTAATCATATTTAACTACTAAACTGTTTATAGAAATGTAAAAAATTTAGACAACAAAGTTTTGGGTCAACCCGAACCCGTTACCCAACCCATCCATTTTGCACCTGTAATACCAAGGTGGATGTAGAATATATTCTGGCTTATTACCTTCTTCACACGGGTAAGAATTTCGGGACTTGAAGCAACAAGAATACACCCTCTAGCCTGGGTGCATGAAAACACAGATACATCATTAAATAAACATTTCTATAAACTTTACTTCTCCCCTGAAGTGAGTAACAATAAATCCCAATTACAAGTATCAAAAGAGCAGATAACCTGTAAGTAAGTCATGTATGGACTTGGGTTGACGATTCTCAAGGCCCGGTAAACTTCAAATGGATCTGCAAATGTACGACGTTCAAAACGCTGACTTAAGACAATTTGAAATATATCCCCGGCTAATATATGTTCTTTAGCCTGTAACACTGCTTCCTTGTAAGCTTCACTTGTCATGTTAGACTTCTTCAAAGAAGGTCCAAATAGGCTAGTATATAATTTAATCGACCCTGGAGAAAGTCTTGGTCTGTATTGGAAGTCAAATCAAAACCATCAATGGAATATAGGTGTGACTTAGTAACGAAAATGAATTACTCACGGAACGATGTCATGAACTCTGGACACTAATGCCTCCAAACGGTCTGTTCCATCTTTAAAAGCTTCATCAACAGAAGAATATTGATCCATTCGCACCCAATGTATCACATATGCTTTCTGGGATTATAAATAACCAAAAAACTTAGAGAAATTACAAAACAAGGCCTATGAGGAAGGAAGTTGATACGTTGAGAGTAAAAAGGTCAAAACCTTCTCAACATGATCAAACACAATCACGTCATCATAAAGGCCAAGATGAACATCTGGAAGGTTCCTGTCATCCTCTGGAGCTTTTGAAAATGGAAGCTTTTTCTTCTCTACATACCGCACCGTGTCATAAGAGAAATAACCGACCCAGCCACCTGTTATTATGAGAAATGAAATTACAGTCATGTTTGTTTAGACTAGTTAAGAAGCAAAACTGTAAAGATATAGACTAATGTTTGCAGACTAGTTTATACTCCTATTCTATATCAGTAGAGACAAACAACAATGAAATCCAAGTGACTTTCATGATTATGGATTCATATTAGAATAGGGATAAAATGCTCAAATCTAAAATGTAACTATAATATGTCAAAATCTTACCACAAAACGCGTCAGGGAGCTCGTCAATTCTTTGGGGTTTCCATTGCTCCATTATCCTCCTAGGAACCACCATGGGATCCTCCATAAACTCCTCTGTCCTCCGCCCTTCATGGTGGTCCATAACTGTAACCATATTCTCTTTTGCCACAATTTCCATAGTAGGTTGAGCTCCAATCACACTGTACCGCCCCTAACGTAGTAAATCCACCAGTTAAACAAGTATAAATCAGCATCAGCAAAAACTTGGAAGATCATTCTAGCATAATAATCACTGAACCATATCTCCACATGATTTATTGATTTTACTAATCAAAAGCATATCTCCAAGTACTAAGCCTTGTATCCTTACTCACAAACAAATTTTGCTAATATTAAACCCTTGCAACAACAACAAAAATCTCCACAACAGAATGCACACATGTCTAACGCAGTATCTGTGGTTCGTAGGCCTTTAGGGCTGAGATCAATTACAACAGGAAGCAAAGGGGTGCAAGGCAGCCGGCCCTAAGCCCAGCCCGTTTAGTTGTTAAACCGTAGACTAGTCTCTATATATATGATCATGTAATGTTCGTATCGCCTCAATAAAGAATATCCTAGTTGCCACCTGTGGACGTAGGTCAGTTTAGACCAAACCACGTGAAATCCCTGTGTTCGTTTATTGCTTTCGTGTGTGTGTGTGTGTTCGTGATTAATCCTAACAGTATGATAGTATCAAATGGCAATAGCAATCAATACTGAATAGTAAAGGCGGCGACGCTTACAACATTGGAAGCCTTTAATCCAGGCTCAACAGACTCAAACAAAAAGCTCGGTGCATCGCGGTCGTCTTCTTTGACGAGACACCTGTAAGCCATAACCGGAGTCAAATGATCGGAAAATATCGACCTGTATAACGGAATCAAATTCCCATCCTTTGCGGCTTCCTTGAACTTCACCGAATGATCGACTGCGAAAACAATAACATTCATCTATCAGTCCATAATCCTAATGATCTAACGAATGAACTGAACAAAGTAACCAAAACTATCAATGTTTTCCAGAGAAATGAAGTGGAAACCGGTCAAAATGTTAATAACTTAATACGATCAAATCATCAATACGAGTAGATGAAAGCATCAAATTAATTAAAAATTAGCGGAAATTTAAGAGTACCTGATGCGGTTGGAGATTGAGCAGAACATTTGAGAGTGAGGAAAAGAGAGGCGGAGATTTTGTTGAAGAGAGCAGCGGCGGGAGGACTGAAGGAAGCGCCGGCAGCGGAGAGAACGGAGGAAGGACGGAGCGAGGGCGGGAGAGGGCGGGCGGAGATGGCTAGGGTTTCCATTGATAATCAGGGCATTTGGAGGGAGGTGGAGATACAAGGGTTTAGGGTGGAGGGTGTGGGGCTCGGGTAATCGGCAACACCGTCGTAACCTTCTCGGGTAGCGGCTTCGGGTACAACCCGCTTGATTTAAAAAAAAAAAAGAAAAGAGAGAGTTGTTGGTGTGGTCATTTAGGGGGTGTTTGGGATTACTTTTTGAAGCTACTTTTAACTTTTTCAAAAGTCATTTTCAAAAGTAAGAATTTCTTACTTTTGGATTTTAACTTCTCCATCTCACATTTTTCATTTTATTTTGAATTGTCCAAACAAACTTAACAGGGTACAAATCACGGGTACTACAACCCGTTTGATTAAAAAAGAAGATAGCCGCTGGTGTGGGTTATTTAAGTTGGGAGCAATTAAAAAAATGACATTGCAGATTTATATCAGCTAATATCTAAGATACTTTGGGGTTGAAGGGGCTCTACACCCTCTACCCTTACCGCTTCACTAATGAGGTTATGACGATTTTACTTACGTAACACAATATTAGACTGTTATCAGGATTATTATATCTATCTATATTATATAATAAATAAATGTTTTTGTATGTCACGTGTCGTCACCATGTTCAATCTCATCATTTTTTTCCACTCTCTCTCTTATTAAATGCACCATATCTTTTAATAAATTACTAATTATACTAATAAAACATATTTATTTTAAATTATCATTTTATTATAAAAAAACTTTGAAATCTAATTATGTAATTTTTATTTTCAATCAAATAGTAAATGAAAGTCAAATTACATTAAATAGTAATTGACATATTTCCGAAACTCATTATATATTATTTTTTACATATTTTGAATTTTGTTTTCCTTAGTATATGTAAAGTAATATAATTTTACACTTGTAAAATACATAATAAAATTTGAGAAATTTATGTATTGATACTTTTCACCCGTGTGTATTACACGGGGTCTAAGCTAGTTAGTTAATACACAAAATATCAAACGTAGAAAAGAGAAAATGAAAAATAAGTATTTTATGGGTGTGTGTCTATATCACATTACTATCATAAACACGTTTAATCGTTTATAAGAATTTTCTTTTTTCGATATTAATTTAAAGTTATAGCATACGTAACATCATATCATGTATAGTTTTTTGTTCACGTTTCTTTACGTGTGTAATCATCAACATAACTCTTGAGGTTGTCCGTGCCATTCATTTCCATAATAAGTCTTTGAACAAATCCATAAAACTAACAAAATATGGGTCACATGCAGAAAAAGAATGAAGAAAGAGACCACAAATAGGTGGACCCTTGAATTAATAATATTAATTTATCCTGCACACAATATACAAATCTCACAAGTGAACACAAATATTAAGGTTTTTACGATTCTTGGCTCATATTTCTGTTCTTTAACTTTTTTTTGGTTCTTTGTATACAAATCTTCATCTTTACTTGTGTTTCCTTTGCCAACTTTCAACTCTCCGTGTACAAATTCAATGCATAACTCTTAACATATATCAAATTTATTCATCTTTAATAGTATATTTTATACTAAAACAATCAAAATGATTAGTGTTAGATATTACATATGTTATACAGTTCTATCATTTTTCTTCTCTGTCTCGTAACAAGATCTTGATGGAAAGGGAACTTTTAATTTATCTTTTCAAAGGTAGTCGTTTTATCGAAGTCTAGGCCGGATTGGTCAGTCACAGAATTTGGTGTAAATGAAACTATTGAGCCTTGAGTTTTTTTTTTTGGCATAATCAACATATTTAATTAATTAAATGTGGCATTCAACACCAAACAACTTCACACATCTCCAATCAAATTTTCTCATATAATATACTGAATAAAACATATTATTCTATAATAAACAACAAAATAAACCAACTCAGAACTGTTTTTTTTTTTTTGCAGAACTTCTAAAGTTGTATGTTAATTCCTTCCCCAAAAGAATTATATAACCTGGATTAAAATAAAGAATCAACACTAGGTACTAACTAACATTGGAGGTTTTGCTCTGATGTTTTCTACACATGAAAACAGGTATAGGATAATACACCATTGATAGGCTCATTTTGAAATTTGTATGGTGACGCGCAAGACGGCAATAATCTGTAATAAGAGAGAACATTATGGCTTTTTAATTGCAAACATATCAAATGTAAGATGGGTTAAAAACACTGCTTCTTTACCTTTACATTCAACTTGAAAAATACTGTAAATGTTGATGGTTGAAATCTACTGAAGACAGTTCCTAAAGAAACGAATGCCCTGAAACAAAAAAATTGAGTGATTATTAATATTATACTTGACATAAATGTCATACTAGATTATATATACAATTTTAGATAACAGCTGAAACGGATCAAAGCGTTTAAACCGAAGTCAGCTGGTTTGAAATACATAAAGTTCAGTTCACGGTTCGCTTTTGGTGATTTGGTGCATTTACGGTCAAGTCGACGGTTTGGAACTTGGAACCAGACGTTTAACATGTATTATTATTTTTTAATTTTTGAAATATGAAGTTATGTATGTATATGTATTATATTCATGAACCATTTTTATCATTTTAAAGATTTAATACAAACTAAAGTTTTTGAGAAAAGAATCGATTTAAACCGCAAAGCTTCAAAGTGGACAGTCTGCCAGTCCAACCCAACTACCCAATCGTATGAGAATTTTCACCAAAACCAGCCAAACTGTGAACACCCAACATGTTATTATCCTACTTTAATATACATCACAATTTGACTTTTTGATTGTTTCAAGTAATGCTTATTGTTTTTAAATTTTATTAGCAAATATTGATTTTTACAGTTAAATATAATATCTTGATTGTTTATGAAATTTAAAAAAAATGTGAAAATATACCCGGTCAACCCGACTCATTTGAACCTAAACCCATTTTAAAACATGCCCATTTTGACCCAGAGGAAATGAAAACCAGCACATTTAGGAAGCCAAAAGTTATTTTTTCTGTACCTGCAATGCAAAACTGATGTCTGCTTCATCTACCTGCAAAGTCACTCTCCTCAATTTATCATCTCTAGATTGACCAAGTTTTAGGATTCCCTACAAAATGACAACAGTTTATAAGAATTTGCTACAAAAAAATAACTTATTTTAATATTTAAAAGATAAAAAGTCAACTGCTAGGTGTTAGCGGTTACCTGATCACCTAGCACCCTACACATGCATGAAAGTTCCATTATACCAACGGGTGGTATCAATGTTGATTTGCAGATATCAATATAAAACTTGTTCAACTGTAAAATAACTAGTTTGATTAGAAAAATGAGTAAATATAGAGACATGGATTATAATTTCATCTTTTATCATCAAAGATATAATTATTATACCTCTCCTATTGTTGTATCCTTCTTTCCTCTACGGAAAAGCTTCACAGCAGAACAGAGTACAATCTACACCAAAAGAGATAATTAGTTGACTTTAAAGGAAATATTGGGATGACCCACTAACGTTATTTAAACCATTCTTCGTAAATAATGAATGTTTTTATTTATGTTTACAATGCAATATTTAAGACACATAGTATTGTAAATCTTTGAATGAAAAAATTTAGAATTTGAGTTATTTTCAACCCAATTGACCTGTTTGACCGTTCACTCTTTATCATAAAAATATAGCATTTGACCAGTATTGAGAGATAAAACACAACTGAAATCAACCCGTTTATAAGTAAATGGGTTGGGTCTGCCACCTCAAAATGTAACTGTTTAGCAAGATGATTTTGCTTTTAATGATAGGAAAATCGTACCTGTTGATGCTGTGGAAGGGACTGTATAGTGTCAACTATTGGTGATTTGTAAGCCCTTGACAAAGCAATAGCCATATGATCAACCCTCACCTACAACAAATTTAAGTAAATAGAGACGATTAGATAACTATCTGAACCGAATTCAAATGTGGAGATCATTTCAAGGAATCATTATAGACAAAAGAAACTAAAATGCGTCTGATTGTAGTTAACAAAAAAAAACCGTGACAAGGCAAACAGAAATATGGTGATGTGTAGTCATCTCAAATCACAAGTGAGAAATTTCATAATCTGGCTAACTATTTAATATTGAACATCATATGGTGACTACTACATAGATATTGCACAAATCCTGAAGCTAGCTTAAAATTTTTATTTTTACTCTGATAAAATTAAAAAAGAAATCATAAGAAGCTGTTTGATGAGAAAAAATTACCATGGATGTCAAGGTTGAAGTGCAGGTAGATTCTCTAAGCTCAGTTTCAAGCATCTCAATTGCACCCCTAGAAACCAACAAAAAGTTCAAGATTAATTTCTGCCTAGAAGAATTTAAGAGGACTTGTAGGCTATAAAAACAATTATAAATAACTAAAAGAAACATGCCAACCTGCAGATACCAAGTGCTTTCCTCATATCTCCAGATGCTGCAGCTACTTTCTGCATACATTCAAATGGTGTGTCTTAGACAATTTTATATTATTAGAAAGACATATGAATGAAACCGGTAGCACCAAATCTTTATTTCCATTCAAGCATTAAGTCGAATCAAAGATAAGTAGATAATACTGTGATGTACTCACTCGTGCACAGAGTTCCAGTGCTTGTGGCTGGAAAACAGTGTAAGGAAGTGCCTGAGGAAACAAAACACCCATAATATAAAAAATGTATTTTGCAGAAAATGATTAGTACTAAACAAAGTATAAAGTACAAGCCATGAAATTGTTAACATTTCCTAATTAAGTAGCTAAAGAGAAAGATCAAGAACGCTTACCATCAGCCGTTGTTTGAGAATGATGATGATTTGTTCCATGGAGTAGGCTCGAAAAGACACCACCATTGGCTTACCTAGCATAAAAAAATCAGAAACCTGAAATAAGTATGATGCCAGAAAATAGCATATCCGTTTTGTTTACTTCCTAATTTAAGATTGAGAAAATGTATGTGATTCAAAATATACCGGAAGCAGTGTGTGCGTAGAGTGTTATAGAGAGAAACGAAATACTCACAATTTAGAGACTGTAGTTTTGGGAGAAAACGGTCTGCTAAGTCAATTGCATTAGCTATACCTGTAAAAGAAGTTGGTATGAAGAATTTAAAAAACAAAAAAAAAATATATTCAAAATGAATTAAGTTCAGAGACATTCTGACAAGCATACCAATCAATATAACTTTTGAAAATGGCAATGTTGTTAGCATAAATAGATCATGAAGCACCACTCGGTCCTTGGTAATCAAGTAATCCAGCTCATCAGCTATAACCAACCTGCTTACAACTCGGGTTTTAAAAGATAGTAGATGGAAAGCATCTAAATATAAAATTTGATCACTGATCAAGTTTGTTCACAAAAGTTGATAGCTAATAATTCATGCTTGTGTATGTGTTATGCGATATATTAAGAGATGCATCTTACATCATTTTTGTGTCAGGTGACCGCTGCTTTTGAGAATACAGTTGCTGGAGTTGTCTTAAGGGCGTGGAACAACCATTGACTTTCTTATTCGGTTTACCTTTTTCAAGTATCTGCAAAATGTATAAAATTTTGAGCATAATGTTGCTTACATACGAGTCTACACATATCAATATCATGATAAATTTTCACCTTGTTGAAAATTTCTGATGTGTTTGAGAGAGAAGTACAGTTTATAGCCAAATTATCTGGTAGTTGCCCACCTGTCTGCAAGCAATAACCATAGTTCCATGAGTTGACTGAAAGTAATGCACAACATACTAAACAAAAAACAGTAAACAACCATTTTGTGATTGCAAGTAAATAAACATTTTATCATAAATGCCATTTTTATTCTGCTGGTGACTAAATTGATTATCTGGAAATCAGTAACTTAGGTGCAAAAGAGGCCTAGTTGAGAACTTTCAATACTAAAATTGTCCTTTCTAATGAACATCTAAGAGCCTAAAATGACATTTTATAATGAATTCACTATTTGCATTAAGATACTCTAAATCAGCCTTCTGAAACTCAAAATTAGCAATTAAGCAAACCAAATCACCTCTTTAGCCCAAACAGCCAAACATCCCTTCACATTCTCCATTGAAAGTGATTTTCCAGTCCCTGGACACCCACAGATGTACAAGCTCCCAGCCTTCTCTTGCTCAAGAGATTGCCTGCAAAACTCAACTATTCTTTTCTGTTCATCCTCACGGCACACGATCATAGACGGTGCTGTGGATACATGCAATGCCTCCTTCACCGCACTTAATTGCTCCGAATCTACATTAAATAAACACATCTTTCATTAGGATACCAGAATTTAAACCACACGGATCCACTCGCACGAAATGCTCATTTTCAAATTAGATCAAAATTAGGTCATTCTAGTATGAAATAACTTCGAGATAACCTGTTGGATTCCAGATCGGTTTATCCAGGAAACTGTCCAACAACTTCTTCTTCGGAGAATTCTTCACTTTCGTTTCAACCTGTAATTGATGTGTGTAGGATTATATTTCACTGCAACAACAAGCTATTGAGATTCGTCGAGTGACGGAAAACAAAATTTCGAAAACTCACATTTGCTCGACTTCTATTTGGACTGTCATTGACGAACCGGCGAGGAGATTTACTCTTCAACGGAGAGCATGTCTTAGAAGGAGTATTAGAAACCGAATCGTCGATCAAATCCGAGTTAGATCTCAACCTCCGTTTTTGAGGGGAGGAAACATCGCCGCCGACGATTGACATAGGTGAAGATCTAGCTCCAGCAATTGACGGCATTTTCTGTTGATTTGTCGGAAATCGGTAACGGAAATAGCTGGAATTTGGAAGCGATTGAGCATGAAAAAGGAGGCGATGGCTGAAATATAGGGATTGGGCGAGTCAGTTTCGCGGGAAGCGCCATATCCTTTGGCAATTGAAATTTTCCCGCCATTGTGATTGCGGGAAAAAGAAATGAAACACGGAATAAAGTCAAATAACTGCGCATCTATTTGCGGGAATAATATCGTTCATTTTCTAATTACAACTTAATCAATGTATTTTTTTTTCATCATCATCAATAAGTTTGTATTTTACACTAGTATTTTATAATTATATTATTTTGATAAAACATAATAGAAATATTATATTTAAATGGGTAAGTCATATGTATACCACTAACACTAACCACACATCATATCATCATATACAGGTCATATGGGGGGTATACGTGGTCGTATTAGATCTTATACTAACATATAATACTAATAATAATGTTATGTGGGTAGTATGAATTGTCATACAGATAATAATGTTATACGAGTCGTATGAAGTGTTATATTGACATAGAAGTGATCGATTTGACATAACGTATAACTGATAAAGTCATACGATATGCATACCATTTTAAATGGGTCAAGTTATATGTACACCACTAACACTAACCACAAATCACTGACACATCATACGGGGTCGTATGGGGGTTATACGGGGTCGTATGAGATGTTATACTGACACATCATACGGGCAACAATGTTATGTAGGTTGTATGAATTTTTATACATATGATAATGCTATACAAGTCGTATGAAGTGTTATATTGACATGGAAAATGATTGATGTGACATAACATATGTTATCACTGACAAAGTCGTATGATGATGTGGGTGGTGTATGTGTTAAACATACAAATTATCATGCCAAATTACCAATCCTTGTGTTAAGAAGATAAATACCAAAAAAATACACATGTTCTTTTTTATCTTCTATAGACATGAAGATTTTCCCAATTATAGAAGAGGCGAAGATGCTTGATTTCCCTTTTATATGCATGAAGATTTTATAATAAAGGGTTACACTATTTGTATCCCCTATATAAATCATATAAAAACTAGTCATATTTTCTCCTACAAAATTAATTAAAAAAAGGTTTATGTTTAAAAAAAGTTTTAAAAACACATTCTTTAAAATTGCTTGTATTATTTTTTCTTTTTCTTTTTCTAAAACACCAACCCACTGACTTACTGCCACGTCCCTTGTATGCACTCGTGCATTGCAAGACTCGGTCGTCTGTGTCTTCATTGGCTCGTCCCTCTATGAACATAAACCCAACCGACCGTTTGTGTGGGTCTTGCATGCCGGTCTTCACATAATCCTTTCTCCTTGCTTAAACATCACCGAACAAGTCTTCTTGTTCCCTACTTCCAACGGAACTTGAATCGGAGTCTATATTGGCTCTGATACCACTAATGACTTGATCGTTTTCTCCACGACTCCATGGTTAGAGTTTCACTGTGACTTTCTTGTGATCCATATAAGATTGTGTGTAGTGATAAATCCAAACAAGATTGAATAACGAGAGAATACTAAACACAATGCTTGAATTGAAGTAGAACATGGTTACATTCGTTTCAAAGTGTTTGACCCCTATATATAAGGGATGAACCGTTACCCAACATGAAGCACCGATTCATGTATTGAGGATAACTGTCATCGTCAGTTATATCCACCAACTATCAAACCGTTTTCCACGGTTGGGTGTCCTACGAGTCTTTTACGGACCAAACATAAATAAAGAAACCCAACAAACAAAAGGTTGAAAGTCTGTCCCAATAACAAAAGACATAAGATTACTAACGGGCAACAACACCATACCAGTCCCATACTTGTATAAAAAGTTATAATTAACCTCATACCCGGTCCCAAACCTGACTACTCGTCCCATTATTAAATATGTTTTTTTTTTCAAAATGGGGAATATAAGGATTGCATGATGATTTTTAGGACTGAATTCAAGCATTTTTTGTTTTTGGGTGTTCCGTGAATGGCATATATGGAACACCCAAAGATAAAAAATGTTTGAAATCAGTCTTAGAAACCATCATGAAATCCTTATACTCCCTATTTTGAAAAAAAATATTAAATATGCTTCAGTTTATTGTGTTTTTGATACAGTTGTTTGTGATTGCTTATTCATGCACCGTATAGCTTATTTCATCATATTCTGGGATGTTAGGCTCATATTTGAACATTAACTTTAAAAGATGTTACATTTTTACTTAACCTTAAAATCCTAAAATAGTAGAGCGCCCCTCATAAAAAGTGACTGATGCGACAAACCATTAACAAAATCAAACCGCTACTCTTTATCTAACCGTTGCTACATAGGCATAGAAGAGGCAAAGATGCTTGATTTCCCTTTTATAAGCACAAGAATTTTCCTAATTAAAAACATTAACGCATTTAATTTCAAGATTGCTTATATTATCTTTTCCTTTTTAAAAACCCCCATCCATCTCACACAGTTAAACACACACAAACTCCATAAGCCATTCTTTTTCTCCATCAAGGTTTACTTGTTTTTACAGATTCGAAAACATGGGTCGTGCGAAAATAGCCATGGAGCCGATCAACAACCACAAGAAACGCAAACTCACATTCAACACAAGAAAACAAGGCCTCATCAAGAAAGCAACAAAACTCTCAACCCTCTGCGATGTCAACGTCTCCAGCATCATCTGCACTGACGATCAACAAAACCCCCAAATCCACCCTCCAGACTTTCATAAACTCCACATTTTGATCGATCTCTATAAACACAACCGCTGTACGTACACCGGGAGAGTTAACTTTTATGGTTTATCGGATTACTACATTGACAGGAAGATGAAGATTGAAGAAGAAGTTGCTAAAGCCAAGAAGAAGAACTTGGAGGCAAAGTATCCGTTGTGGTTCAATTTCTTGGATAAATTCTCAGAAACGGATTTGAGAGAGTTCGGGTTAGGGCTACGTCGCAAAATTATTAACAAAGGTGTTGATCCTGTGGGGTTTTATGGTGTGCATGATAATCTGATCATGCAATCGTCAAACCCTAATTCGCTGGTGAATATGATGTTAAATGAAGTTGATGATGATGTGGTTTGTGATGGTGGAAGTTTCTGGGCTCAACCTCCATTAATGGAGGATTGCTTTTCAACTAATCAGTTCCTGAAGCAGTTCTTGGTGCCTGATTTTCCTTCACAAGTGGAGAACACTGCAATGTTTAATTACTTACTTTAAGTAATTCGTTAATTAATCATGGGATTTACTGTGGATAATACTTTGAGTAGTTTGTTAATTTGGTGATTATGTTTTCACTTTTCAGTTAAACCCACGTTGATGACATTTTGTTTGCAGTCTCTTCTGATTTCCAATTTCAACCATTGGTTCCTGTGTGTGATTTTTGGTTTACCTCCTTTACTCATTTTAGTAGTAGTTAATATTTTTTAATTATACAACCATTTTCCATGATTTTATTAGGGTTCTCTATTAATTATAAAAAATCTTTTAACCCACTTTGTACTTTTAGAAATTATAAAACATCAATTCGGTATCTCGAAAACAAGTTGATAAGACGGTTTACTTATAAAAAGAATAAAGTTTACTTATAAAAAGAATAACGAAAAGGTTGTAAAAAACTTTCGTGATTATAATAAAATTTTAAAATGATTAGGTTTTGTGATTTATTTTTTCATCTATAGATTCTCTTGTGGTTTTAATAATTAAAAGATTCAGGAATTTGTTTTTTCTTCGGTCGTTTCTTATTTCCTAGTTTTATCAATGAGCACAAGTTAAAAGTAATTTTCCAGTTGTATTTTCAAAATTTATTTGTACTACCAATTACTTTTCCAAATTCCGTGAAAGACTGAAAACTTCAAAAAAAACTAGCCGGTTCAGTTGCGAGTTTTTAGTAGGGTAAACACAAAAAAAAAATTAATCAATTCTCGAATGATTCAGAGTGATTTGACAATTAAAGAAACTCGCTGGTACCGCTAGAGAGCTTCTTGAAAGCTAGAAGACAAAAAAAATAAGAAACTCGCTGGTACCATTGACGAGTTTCCAGTAAGTCAGGCAATGTTGTACTACCCACCTATAAAAGCAAGCTGACACGCCTAAGGGGATGAGGAACTCTTCTTGAGATATAAAATATTAGCAAGTGACTTGGTCATGTATAGTCCTTCTAAGTTGGTCCATAAACCAACAGCAGTGGTCTCCTTCGAGACTTCCCGGATAACTCGATCTCCTAGACTGAGAATTATTGCGCTATGGGCCTTTTCTGTAACTTCTTTCTTTTCCTTAGCGGACATAGCGTTAGGTAGCCCTACTTCACCCATTAAGGCATCAACAACTCTTTGGTGAACTAACACGACTTTCATCTTCAATCTCCAAAGGCTAAAATCACTTCTACCATCAAAAACGTCTCAATGTCGAACTTCGTGGATGTCACCATCTTCAACCTTCGACTGAAATTAGGTGAAATTCCTTCGCGATCGAGCCAAACAAGGTTCTGATACTAAACTGTGAACAATAATGCGGAATAAAACAATCCAAACCGAAAGAAACAAGGTCAAAAGAATGACAATCAAATGATTAAGCCTTTATTGAATCAAACATCACTACTTACAAGAAGATTGAAAAGTAAATTACAAGAACAATTAAGCTAAACCTCTAACGAATTTGTTTTCCCCAATTTAAACCTAACATCAGTTTTAACAAACTATTAACAACTAATCTTTCAACTTGATAGAAACAAACCCTGAACTATGACCAACTTGTCTAGTAGTCTCCAAACTCTAACAATTGACTTTCATCATTCAATTGACAGTGTTGAATTTATCTGAGACTGGACGGATCCAGCAATTTTCGTGAGTGGTGGCCCAATTTACTGGTCAAAACGGCTCAAATATGTCAAAAATGAACAAGTCACAACATGTCAAATAATGATGGTTATATAAATATTGTTCCAACATAATTGATATCGAGTAGATTTTCTAACTACCCTTAATTTCAATAGTTGAGCATTTGCAAAAGAAAATATAGATTCATCTTAGTTCCTTGCTTTTTTAAATCTACACATTCTTAAACTTTTAAGTGATCAAACCCAAATTGATCTAAGAATTGATATATATCATCAAAAAACACTCCAATAACGTAGGAAAAATCAAATTTAACTTAATTCCATGTTTAAGATCTCTGCAACTTTTTTTTCCAGAGTTTTGAGTTTTGATCCCAACTTTACCCATATGAATAACTCTCAAAAGTCAAAACACACACAAATAGTTAACCATTAAAAGAATGATTAAAGATCAAATCCTTTTTACTAATCATTGAAGAGAAGGGTTTTAAGCAAAACTGAGAAATGCAAGAGAAGAAAGTATTCACGCCAATAGGAGGTAAACAATAAAAAATGAGTTACTTGAACTTGGTACTGAAAACAGAGAGAAATAATTGAAGTTGTTTCAAGAAAATTTAAGGGTGTTGAGTGATGTGAAGGTGCCTATCAATTGGGTTTGAAGGGGCCTAACAAGAAAATGTGTTGTTTTTCTGGACTACTTTTAGAAAAAAGTACCAAGTCCACCATGAGATTGAGTGAGGGCCTTGCCAGAGGTGCACAAAAAAACCGGTTTTTTTTTAACCCGGTCCGAACCGGCAAACCGGTTTGGGTTAAACCGGTTTGGACCAAACCGGTTCGGGTTACCCAAAAACCGCCGGTTTGATGCTTTCTGGATGAGATCGGGTTTGGGACCGGTTCAAACAAACCGGTTTGATAAACCGGTTTAAACCGGTTTTCGAGCTGGGCAAAAAAAGAGCCGTTGGGTCGATTTTAGCCATTTTTTTGCTCCATTTGCACCCTTAAAACACTATAAATAGGTGAGGGGTGTTTAGGGTTGATCACACCTCTATTTTTTCTCTCACTAAGTGAATATCAATCTTAATGTTTTATATTTGTTATATTTTTGTAATGTTTTACAATTTTATAAATTTATCTTGTCATGTTTTTTAATTTCTGAACTTTTCAAATATTAATAAACGTTGAACTTTAAGTATTAATGTTGCTATATTTTTTTTTGGATTTAATATTAAAAATTTAAAATTTATTTGAAATTTTTTTTTTTAATAAAAACCGGTTTAAAGGGCAAACCGGTTTAAAACCAACCCTAACCGGTTTGACCGGTTTGACATTTTACATTACTAAAACCGGTTTGGGTCCAAACCGGTTTTGACTTTTCGTTAACCAAACCGGTTCGGGTCGGGTTGAACCGGTTTGAGTTAAAAAACCGATTTGTGCACCTCTAGGCCTTGCCACCCACCGGGAAGTGAATGCATCCGTCCCTACACTAAACATCACAATTGTCATACATCAAAAGGCTTTTAAATATATTTACTATGTTTTCTCTTAATATTAATTAATTTATTATAATGTTTTAGGAAAGTATTGCCAATTATATCTTAAACATGTATAGTGGACTAAAACATCACGTCTTATGGTAATTTAAACTAATTATTTATCTATATGAGAATAGGATAATATGGTGACAAGAATAAAATAAGTTTCCTTCAATAAGATCTCTTGAACAAGGTTGTATGATAATTATTATTTTTATCCATGCATGGTTATTAGTCGTATACTTTTTTTAATCGTGTGCCATACTTAACATATTAATTATAGTTTATAAACAAAATTTAATTACAATTGTTGGCCCTTACAAAATCACATTTTGTAATGGAAACAAAATAAAATTAAACTAAAACAGGTTCCGATCAAAGATCATCGCCACCACCATCACCGCCGCCACCACATATCAGGATATCAACCGGAACATGCCACCATCCACCACATTCTTTGTTAACTTCCTCAACTGCAAACACACAATCTTCAACTTAACCTGTCCCGTAAACATACACTTCTTTTTTTTCTTTTCATCCTTATTATCAATTACACGACTAAGCTAAAACCGATTTTGCAGCGGATAAAGGTCACGAACTGGTAATTTCAGGCGAATCAACGGGGAAGCAAGTGTCGTCGGGTCCGTTGCTCCAGAGAAAATTTGCATAAGTGGCTGCATAAAAGGGGTTAATGGGGTCAACAGCAATGGCTTCCAAAAGAGCTTCTTCAGCAGCCCATAAATCCTTTCGTACTTCCCATAAGAAGTTTGCATATTTGCTTAGTGCTTCTGCATCCTTTGGCTCTACCTTAGAAGCCCTTTTGAAGTACTCTTCCGCTCTATCCACATAAATTAACAACTTTTATTGCATAGTGTACAAGTCCGCAAAGTGTTGGGACAAACAAGCCATAAAATTTAGGGAAAGTCATAAAAACTTTATATTTTCACTCCTACATCAGAATCTCTATCCTCATATTTATAGGGACAAGTAAAGTGAATCCCATATTTGACGAAAACTAAAGTGAAAACCCATAATTTTAGGGATGAGAAATGAGATGTGGGAGATTTTAAAACATGAAACATAAATTTATTGAATGGTGATTTTTAGTTAAATAATAAGGATAGCATTTAGGAAACCTACCTTGAATGCTCTAATGCCTTAGTATTTATGAAAAAATCTCTCATTTCAATATTGGTATTATTAAATCCTCTAAACTTGTTTCAAGTGTTAGATTTTTTTTATACACGTAGTGTGTGAAGGCTATGTAGACAACTTTTGTTGAGGTGGATGTCACGTAAACTCTTCTGGTGACGTGGAACACCATTTTATCAATTCTAAATGGGTTAAATACAAGTTCATATCATCTTATTACTAAAAAGATTAACCAAGTCAACACTTTTGAACACTTGGAATGTTATTTCAGTAAATTTTGACCACCTTAAAACGTAAAAGTTATTGTTTTAAAAAGTTTAAAAGTTCGTTTATTTTAAGCAAGTAAGAGACTATTATATCAAAATAATTAGGTTCAAAGACTTTTTCATATAAAATAAATAAATATGTACATAAGAAACTAACAATAAGTATTAGCAAATCAAGTAACCGCAATAATCTTTTTTGTTTTTGAAGATTTTGAGTTTCAATAGTGAAACCTCCCTCTTTAATTAAAAAAGAAGATTTAATATGAAATATGAGATTCAAACAATGCATCATTATAATTCGCCAACATAAATAAATAATATTTAAAAACTGACATGAAAATATCATAAATATTCAGAATATAATGTTTGTTTTTATATAAAAGTAGGATGGTTTTTGTATGTGCATAAAGATAGATGCATCATACATCTAGATGATTTCTTTTCATGCAAGAAACCATACCACACAATTTCTCCTTATCCCTTCCTTCAAAAGATGACAATTTAGTTCTCACTTTATTGAAAAAGAAATATTGGAAAAAGATGACTATGTGCCTTGGTGTCACCTTTCGCAAGGAAAAGATATTTTATCATAAAAAAGCACAATATGGATAGCTGCATATTAAATAGAGATAATGACATTAATCCATTGAACCTTTTTAATTTTTGGTAAACATGATTAAAATATGGATTATCAAAATCATATTAACAAAAAGATTAAAAAGGAAGAAGATGTACCTGTCATAATCCTGGGCGATAATGAAGAGGAACTGAGCATAATTGGCCAGGAGAAGAGAGTTATGAGGTTCTTCAGATAAGCCCATTTGATATAGTAGCTCTGTTCTGAAATGACTTTCTGAGACATTGTCTTCTTCCATGATTTTAACAGTAACCGGAGAAACAAATCTGTGCATGGTTTCATGATCCAGAACTCCATTTTTTACCACATCTTGCATGTTAATAGCTTCTTCTACAATCGATTGCCATAAACCCGATTCGTCTTCCCGACCCGAAACCGATGGGGCTCCATCTGGAATAACTTTCCGGTGATGTGCAATAACCCCATCAAAACTCTCCTCACCGCCGGTGCCACTAGCTACCGGCCTGGATTTACCGCCGCCGCCGTTGATGCCACCAATTGAAGTGGCTTTCCCGTTTGAATTCACCGGAAACGACTTAATTGATGAGGAATCAATTATGGTAGGTTTCTGGTTTTCAATAGATGAAATTGATTCCATGGCGGCGGGAGGCGGCGCCACCGCGAAGGCGACGTTGTTAGACATCGCGTGCACGCTATAGTCTGCTAAAAGGATCATCACGTACACCATTAGTGTGGGAGTGTGTGAAAACACCTGTTGAAACAGCCATACAAAAGAGGCGTTCATCTCTTTCTGTACCCTAACTAAAACCTCCTGTAAATCTTCATAAAACAGGGCTTCTCTCATTTGGAGAGTGTAGCTTTGGAGCTCACGGATTATAAACACCATTGAAGAGAAGGCCTTCTTCACTGAGCAGTAAGCAGATTCCCCTGCTTCTCTGAAACCTTCCTGCCATTGCTTCTTTCTCTGTATAATTCGTAACGAAAACGGAAGCTCCACGCTGTTTGCCTTCCGCTCTATACTCGCCGGAATCATATCCCCGGTCCACTTCGGCGGCTTCATTTCCGAGTTCACGAACGGCTCTGGATTCTGTGTTTCTGTTTCTGATTCCGTTGTGTTAATCTCATCGTCGTCATTGGATAGATGAAACGTAAGTGCCAATTCCTGTATCTCTCTACAGAATTCTTCGTCGGAAAATTGCGCATCTAAGCTAGCACTGACGACGTTTCTACTAGATTTCCGATCTGTGGATTCAAGCGAACGAGATCTGTTCAACTTCGTTCCGAATATCGCCGGTCGATGCACGTACCGGAAAACCACCGCGACGTTGTTTAATCTCCGATGTCTGGTTGACGGTGAAGATATCGCAGAAGCTAGGGTTTGAGGAGATGAAGAAGACGACCAATAATTCGAAGATCGAGACCAGTTCAAACAACTACTCGCCACTCTTACTCCCATCTCCTATAGACCTATACGCATAAAAGGCGTAAACGAGATATTAACCTAAACAAATCAATTCATCCTTACAACCTGCAACAAATCAACAATCTGAACAATATATCAATGAAATAGAACATGATTCGTCAATAATCTGAACTAAATCTGAATAAAACAAGTTTCAACGTCTCAAAAATGCGACGAACATTAACAAACTACAAAACGCACATACACACACATTTTTGGGCGTTAAAATCGGATCACACAGCATACTCCAAGGGAGATGGCAAAGCGCACAAAGTAATAAACTAATATGAATTCAATTCAATTAAATCGAAAGGTAATATTTAGATAACGAGTTATCGAAATCTACCGACGTAGAGAAATTTTTCCCCGGTGATGTTACTGACGAGTATTTTTCCGGTGGAAGATTCCGGCAAAAGGCTCCCGGATTACGGACTGTAGGTTCAGTTTAAGAAGAGAAGCAAAGGCGTGAAGAAGTCTTCTCTCACATGAAAATATCTTCGATGGATTTACACATCCTCTGTGTGTATTCTGATGGGACCGTATACGAAGAAGCAGAGATATTGAAAATTTTCAATTTAAGTCCTCGTAAACTTATTTCACTTTTTGGCTAAACTTTTGTTTAATTGTAATTATAGTCCTTGGACTTTTATGAAACGTATTTTAAATTTTAACCCAAAAAAGAAAAAAGGAGCATAAAGAAAGTTGATTTGTATAGAAAATTTTCAAACGTTGGTTTGTAAACGGATCAAATATTTAGTGAATTGTTTGAAGAAAAATTCACATACATTTTTTTTATTTCAGGACGTTCATTTAATTATTGTTTGTTCGTGATGTTCGTTCATTTATTTAAATAAATAACAATAAACCCAATAATATCCCACTAAAAGAGTATCGTCTAGCCTTTAAATAAATAACACTAAAAATAATGATAAAAGTTAAATATTAATATAATAATAATTAAAATTACAATATTTCTTTTCTTAATGAGGTATGACTTCGGTGACTATACCTCAATAGGGAAGGAAATGTTATGGTACCGATGGGGCATGCCGATGTTACCGTCGGTAGCAGAGCCCTTCCCACATCAAGTCCATTTACCCTCATAAAAATGTATATAATTTTTCATGAGAAAAAACAAATTCCCTGAATCTTTTAATTGTTAAAATCATAAGAGAATCTATACATGAGAAAATCATAAATCTAATCATTTTTAAAAATTTATCACACATTATCATCAAAGACACAAATATACCTTTATAGTCTTAAAATCACATAAGTTCTTTTTACAACGTTTCGTTATTCTTTTTATAAGTAAACCGCCTTATCAACTTGTATTCGAGATACCAAATGTTTTATATTTCTAAAAGTAAATGAGTAAATTTAATTTACTGCAAACAAAATGTCATTAAAGGAGGTAACCAAAAATCACACACATGGTTGAAATTAGAAATCAGAACAGACTGCAAACAAAATGTCATGAACTATGTTTAACTGAAAACATAATCACCAATTCATCAAACTAATCAAAAGTATTATCCACATGTAAATCCCATGATTAATTAACGAATTACTTAAAGTAAGTAATTAAACATTTCAGTATTCTCCACTTGTGAAGGAAAATCAGACACCAAGAACTGCTGCAGGAACTCAGTTGAAAAGCAATCTTCCATTAATGGAGGTTGAGCCCAGAAACTCCCACCATCACAAACCACATCATAATCAACTTCATTTAACATCATATTCACCATAGAATCTGATGGCATAATAACCGGCCTCATAATCAGGTTAACATAATTAGGGTTTGACGATTGCATGATCATATTATCATGCACACCCGCCGGATCAACAACAAGATTGTTGACAAATTCATTAATAATTTTGCGACGTTTAACATTAACGATTTTATTTTCCAGCCCTAACCTGAACTCTCTCAAATCCGTTTCTGAGAATTTATCAAAGAAATTGAACCACAACGGATACTTTGTCTCCAAGTTCTTCTTCTTGGCTTTAGCAACTTCTTCTTCAATCTTCATCTTCCTGTTCACAAACTAATCCGATAAACCATAAAAGTTAACTCTCCTGGTGACCGTACAACGGTTGTCTTTATAGAGATCGATCAAAGTGTGGAGTTTGTGAGAATCTGGAGGGTGGATTTGGGGGTTTTGTAGGTCTTCAGTGCGCAGACGATGATGGAGACATTGACGTCACCGAGGGTTGAGAGATCTGTTGCTTTCTTGATGAGGCCTTGTTTTCTTATGTTGAATGTGAGTTTGCGTTTCTTGTGGTTGTTGATAGGCTCCATGGCTATTTTCGCACGACCCATGTTTTCGAATCTGTAAAAACAAGTAAACCTTGATGGAGAAAAAGAATGGCTTATGGCTATTTATATGTTGTATTGTTATGTTGTATTTCTGTGTTCTATTTCAATTTAAACTCTTTTATATTAGTTGTTTTTACATGTGTTGTATTTCAAATTCAGCACATTCTCTTTTCTAGTTGTTTTTACATGTGTTGTATTTCGAATTCAGCACATTCTCTTTTCTCTTGGTCAAATCCAGCACGTTTGGAATAACAAAATTCCAGTACAATCAAGTACATTCAGAAAAAAAGAAAAAGAGTCTTGCACATTCATAAGAACAAAAATCCAGCACAATCATAATTTTTTTTTCAACCCAATCACTTTTCTCTATTGTCAAATCCAACATATGGAGAAAGAACTTTTTTTTTATAACAAAATGGCTGTTTGGTAACCTTTTAATGATTTCATTTAAATCCTACCTTTGAATCGTTGAGATGTAAAGGGTGTTTGTTTCGCTAAAAGCTCACCTCTTAATGGTTCATTTTACATCTTAATGGTTCAGCTGAAAAACCATATTAAACCATTCACACCTCTTAATAGTTCAACACTTACCAAACAGCCCCTAAGTATAGTTATTTTTAACATTTTTCACCTGGGGGCTCGTTTTTTAACCTCTTTCATTTAGGGTCTTATCGCGACTACCATTGGCAAGTTCCTCCTCCTGTTAGGTGTGTCAGATGGGTTTCAGGTGGTCAGTACCACCTTGCCTGACCTCACTGGTGCCAATGGTGAGGTAGGCATAAACTCATCATTCCTAATGGCGATCTTCTCCTTCCTACACGTTTGAAGCTCGCCATTCCCGTTGACGAGTTTTACCCAGAAGCTTGCCATTCCTATTGGCGAGTTTCTTGTTTTTTTTTGTTTTTTAACTTCACCTACAATCACTCCAACTAATAATTCGAGATTCCCGTTAGAAAAAATTAACTCCACCTAAAGTTGTATTTTCAAATTTTATTTGTACTAACAGTTACTTTTTCAAATTCCCTGCAGGGCCGAAAACTTCAGAGAAACTCACCGATACCAATAGCGATTTTCTAGTAGGTAAAGGCAAAAAAAATTAAAGCAATTCTCGAGTGATTTAGAGTTAACACTAACGTACTTAAATACATAAAAAAAACGTACGAATTTGATGCAAATCGATTTTAGAGATTGAACCAAAGATATAAAAAATTATTATGGTTCACATGTTACGGTCTAATAGTTTTAAAAAGATTAATCAAAAGAAAAGAAATAAAAAATCTAAAAAGAAAAATCATGAAAAAACTCAAAGAAAATATGTTTGGCGCAGGGTTTGAACCTGCATCCTAATACCAAGTTAAAGACCTAAAGGAGTCTAAATAAGTAATCCTGAACATGCCCGAAATTTAACAGAAATTATAATACCCGTTAGTAGAAAGGACGAAACCTACAAACAATTTCAAACATAAAGGGCAATAACTCTTATTTCCTTAGTTAAAGGACGTTATCTGAAATTTAGTATATGTCTAAACGAAGAAAAATGTAATTTACTCTTATTATTATTATTATATGAAAGCCTCAACTACTTTCCACGGACTAATGGAATCAAATCCGTCACCCATTTTCATAATAATGTTGCCGATGTCTTATTGGCCATGTTAAGCCTTATATAGAAGATTATCCGTGACAATCAATGTTTCACCTGCCTAATTTTTTCCTAATTTGAGTGATCGTGAGCACCAAGATACTTGCCAAATGCTTAAATATAAGATGATTCGTGGTAATTAAATTCAATACATTCCCATGGATATGTTGTTTCAGTTACTGGAGTTTCTAACTCAAGTCTTCAAGAAGAATGTGAGCTACATTTTCAACTTCAAGCACCCGTTCCAAGATATGAATGAATACGTGCAACTACTAGGTTATCATGATGGACATTGAGGATGGGAGATTGAGGGCGAGAAGAAATCGGCAGTGATCTCCCACCATGCCGAGCCATGGCTAGCCGATGCAAACGAGGTGATGATGGAAGCCCATTCCATCACCACTCATATGCATTAGTGCAGCCTCACCAAGAGTTGTGTCAATGGACGATCGCCATTTAAGCACATCAAAAAGATAAAGAAGCTGGAAGTCAGACGTTAAAACTAAAAAAAATTTCTGGCAGCCAAGTCTCATCAGTAAAAGTACTACAAAATATGGAAAAGGTGTGTAATGCTTACTTAGGGATGTGAAGTTTGGGAGAGATATACGATATCTTAAAATAATATACGACATAAATTTAAAAAAAGAATTAATTTTTTAATCTATATAGTATAGAAAAATTAAAACAAAATTAGGTTTTCACATGTATACATATTTATAATTATAATATAATACATATAGATTATTAATTTAATACTTACATTTTTTTTCGTAAACCCTTTAATACTTAAAAGCAAAATTATTCGATCCATTTTTAAGACAACCATTTTACAAAATTTTAAAAAATCTAATGTTATGATCCGCGTTAAAAAACGGTCTAGAGCTACAAACCGTAAATACCAAACCCTAAATAATTTGATTTAATTTTATTTTTTTGAATAAAAACATAATAGTGATAATATGATTAATGGAGACTAATTCCGATATCCCTTTTAAAGGTATACATTTTCCATATATGCTAATTTAAGATATAATGTCAAGAGGCATTACATATAGTATTATTAAATCCGAAATGAATTGAATAATAATGACAATCAATAAAACAAAAAATCACCATAACGAATTAAATGGTGGTTTTAAATATTATTGGGACAATTAATTAATAACTAGTATGATGCCCTCGCGCGATGCAGCGCGCTAAACTCGGAAATCATATTCCATGTGAACCTGTTGATTAGAATTTAGCATACTCATGCAGTTACCTGGAAAATAGCACTTTTAAACAATTGTTAAAAAAATTAATTATTGAAAATATATGCAAAATTATTAAGCCATCCATCATGATTCTTCGTATTTTAAAGTCACAATAATCACTTAGAGAACGTATATCCAAAACCCCATACTTATATGCGAATACTTTTGTTCTACATAAAAACCAGACGTGCGATCGCCTTCTTCAATTCCAAAGAAAAAAATGCAATTTTTAGAAAACGAATTAAGCGACTTTTTTGTTAATACGTTCAAATCTTTAGCAAATACAAAGATCTCGCTGCCAAGGTGGAACAGTTTAATCCATAAGCATAAACTACAACTGCAAATTATAAAAGAGTGAGGAAAAATCAGCTAAAGTGCATACCAATTAGTAACAGTAGCAGGTAGTAATAACCCCAATTTCACACACGCTACCTGCAAGCAAGAAAAAAACTGAACGCAAACAGCATTCATCAACATAAAACATAGACGCTAACAAAAATCAATGACAATTTTCTTATCGCTGCTATTGGGGGCTAGTGTGATATTTCGGAACTCAGTTATGAATTTTAAAATCATATTGCTTTCTGTACTCAATTATCATTTCATAATTTGTGACATTTTATTGAGAGAAAACAAAGGAAAAGTGTCCTCAAACTTGTAGCAACTTATGTTCATCCTCCTGCTTAGGGTGATTGATTAATTAGAATAAGATAAAAGCAACTTCTCCTTCCATTTCGGACTTGTAACCAAAATATAAGAATAAGTTAATCATACACCAGTGAGTGAAAAAATGGTAAGTTTGACTTTTTAGGTCAAAGGGCTTTTGATTTTGAAAATTGTCAAATTCCTTGAGGTTTAGAGAAAAAGTTGACAACAAAGTGGACTAAAGGAGAAGAAATTCACCTTAATCTAATACCCTGTTCGTTTGTTTTCCTTAAGTAGTCATTTAGCACAGGGATTTTCATAACATTATTATAATCAAGAATCAACTGAAAGAATCAAAATGACCATTAAAAAACATAATGAGCAAGAACAAATTTTATATATATAATACTGTTTGATTACCTCAGCCATGTCGTCTTCTCCAACAGCACCAGATGGTACAATAGTAGTACCAAATTTTGTTGTCATTCTTACAAATTCTGGTTGATCAGGCCAAAACAATTTGTATCTTCACCCTGTGGTAAGTGCAAGAGCAAGCTAGTCATAAATTGAATATATATAAATAATACAGGGTCGATCAGTATAGTTCAAACAGTAGCAAAAACCCTCAAATTTTTATTAGATCTATCACAAACTAACAAAAAGATTAATTATGGCTACTTCAAACCAAGAGTCACATAAAACACAGATTTAAGAGAAAAAATCTCCAAATATTTGTGGTTCATTTCCGCATTAAATATTTTATAACAATAATTAATCTTTCACAATCACAACTAAGAACGCAAAAAGGAGGCAAGTTTAAGCTAATGACACTTACAAGCTATCTGTCACCAAAAAGCCAAGCCACGAAAAATGGGTCCCCTGCACGAAATCAGATAGAAAGAATCTATAGCAGCCTTGTTTTACCATAACATTAGCAATATATATATATATATATATATATATCTATATATATATATATATATATATGTAAAAAAATCAAAACAAATAAAAATAAGAAAAGAAATTTAAAAATGAGATTAGGGTTAACAAAGAGTAGGTGCTACCTATTTGGTACCTACCTAGTGTTTGACAAAAATGGTGTTAGGCCATATAACATGGAAGAAAGATGATAAGAAGCTTATTTATCATCTCTCTTCTTTAGAGTAGATTTCAATAGACAGGTACAATCTCAGTCTCATTGAACGCTTTTGGCGAGAAAATGAAAACGGGTCATCAGTTCTCTCCCGGCTTCTTGTCTTGCTAGATTCAATGCCATTCATTCCAAGAAGCAGAGAAGCTGCAACAAATCCATGCTGCAAATAATTGGTTTCAACAATATAATTAGTGAAAATCATTATGTAGAGGTTAAATAAGCATTTTTGGATGTAGCTGCAACAAAACCGATTTTAAGTTTTTTTAATATTCAGTTACAACTTCAAACAGTATAACCACATCCAAAAACATAGTTTCTTGCGACACGTTTTGTAAAGGTGACTATTCCGTGCCACATAATCCTTTTAAAACCCAATGCCAAATACAAATTCAGGTCAAATGATAAGATTTAACAATTTTATTGGGTCTTAACATATTTACCGATATCTTTATGCGTATGAAGCGAAAATAGTACCCCGCGTAAACACTGTTTCTTAAATTGAAAGAAAAAAATATATAAAAAGGGGTGATTAGGATCAAATAAAGGGAAGCAAGATCACCCTTAAGCATAGATCCTTCAAGGGAAGCAACTTCACTGTTTCCCATGTCATCCTGAGTGGGGAGCCCAACAGTAGTACCATGAGCCCTCACCAATATCCACTAATCAGGGACACCCTATAGCAAAAGCCATAAATAAAAAATTATTCAGCACATTTGATTACTAACAGATCAAATTAACATGTAAAAAATATAGCCTGCAAGCTGCAACCACTAAATTCTACAAAACCATAACAACAACAAAATATGGAAGTTCATATTGCAATAAAGCCTACAAAAATCACACTATTAGAACAAAACTGCAAAAAATAATAATGAGTAGCAATGCAAAATATAAACCGACCTTCAGAACAGAATCATGTAGATTGACCATCTCTCATTCAAGGTACATCAAAGTAACATCTTTTAGTATCTGAATCACATCCTTCAAATTACTGCTACCCAATTCAAGGCAGTCCTGTAGCAACCCACCATCCACCATTTCTATCCTTACCATCTCAACTGCATCCTTCAAAGGACCCTACACTCTCATCACAATACTTATAAAGAAACTGAAAACATTAAAGAAAAAAATATAATACTTGTTGAAAGAAATCGACTCGGTGAACCTCTCGACAACGTCCGTCACTCCCTCCTCGAACCTCCCTCCCCATAGCTTTGCTTCCTTCGCCGGAGACGACATGTTAGGCTGTTGCAAAGCGAATTTAAAATGAAAACGAATTTAGAATCAAAGAAATTTTACCTTCAGAAGCTCGTTGGCTTCTAGGGTTTCAAGCAACGCCGTGGACATCAAATTAGTAAGGGGAAACCTAATCTGAGTCTTTTGGTGTGAGAAGGGGACTTGGCTTCTAGGGTTTCAAACAAAGCTGTGGACCAAATCGGTAAGAGGCAACCTAATCTGAGTCTTTTGGTGTGAGAAGGGGAGTTGGCCCCTAGGGTTTCAAGCAACGCCGGTAAGGGAAACCTGATCCGAGTCTTTCGGTGTGAGGAGCGGAGACACAAAAACAAATTATAAACTATTGTAGTTACTGTTCATTCACACGGGCTTTAAATAAGTTAATAATGAGAAAATTTATTTTCTTAACATAGAAATTAGAATATGATTCTTGGCCGATCAAGTCTAGTTATCATACATACACAACCAGGAATACTTTTCCTTTCAAACTATAAAATGGCAAAATACGAACACAATTTATGACTCGCAAAAACGGTAGTAAAACTAAGGTACGATTAGAGACCATCGAAACGAGTCATAAACCGTCACAAAAGGACACTTGAGACTGTTTTACGGCCGTTAGCGGTCACAAATGATTATTCTTTTAGTAGATGTTACTCAAAATGGTAGTAAAATTAAGGTACTATTAGAGACCATCGAAACCAGTCATAAACAGGTCACAAAAGAACATTTGAGCAGTTTTATCACCGTTTTAACAATCACAAATGATTATTCTTATAATAGGTGTTACTCAAAAACTGTAGTAAAATTAAGGTACTATTAGAGGCCATCGAAACCAGTCATAAACCGGTCACAAAAAAACATTTGAGACAGTTTTATCACCGTTTTAACAATCACAAATGATATTTTTATAGTAGTGTGCGCTATCAAAAATATCTAAATTAGAGTCAAACACACAAATTAATTCCAGTTTAACAAGTTACTAAAAAAACATAGTAGCTAAGTTAAGAATTTAACTTCGAAGTTTTGAGTAATCACCTTGGTACTAAATAACCCAAGTGGGCAAACATCACGAGTCAAAGGTCAAAGTCAACTCTAGATTAATTTAAACGCAAATGTAGAAATCAAAGGATTCAAAGGAAATTAGGAGCGTATTATGCTTATACCATCCAACATTACATACTTGATATATTACCATAGCATTTTCTAGTTCAATAAACTAAAAAACTTAAAAGAAATTCAATCAAGACTTGATGTTCTCCCCAATACCCTCCTCCTCAATAACTACCAGCAATAAATGAGAAGTAAAAATGATTAATTAGCAGGGACTAACTTGTCATTGGTGCATTTTGTCCAAGAGAGGAAGTTTAGGAGTTATACTAAGAAACAATCTCAGTGGTTAGATCAGGATCGATCCAACGGCTCTAGTTTCATCGTGTGGATACATCTACTTCATGTAAGTATATTTATATAGTTTCTTAGAGAGAAGCACAAGAACTAGAGAAATTTGCATAAAGAAATCTTTGATCTTGAAGCCTATGGATCATCAAGGTGGTGGATTTCATAATTATGTGAAATTACAAAAGCAACATCCTGTTGCTCCTCCATTGACAGCCATTGGTAGGTTCTTGCAAGGGCAAAATCGTCACAACCAATTTTCTCATCACAATTTTGTGAACAACAAAGGAACATTCATCCCTTCAAACGGGGTTTATGGATTGTCTTCATATGATCATGAATCTGAAAATTCATTAGTACCATGTTACCCTATGGATGTTGCTTATCATGGTGTGTTTCTAAAGAATTATCAAAACATACAACGTACGAATGAAGTAATCAAATCTGGTGCGAAAATGATATCGAAAGGTGGAAGGCGTAAGGATTTGATCAAGGGACAATGGACAGATGAAGAAGATAGGTTAAACTTTCAAGTCTTTGTATATTGTTAGTAAGGTTGATCTTTTATTGCATGAACAATGAATAATTTTATCAATTTTTGTGTTATGTAGGAAACTTCTTAGGTTGGTGAAGCTACATGGAGATCGAAAATGGGCTCAAATCGCTGAGCACATGATCGGTAGAGCTGGTAAACAGTGTCGTGAGCGATGGCATAATCATTTGCGTCCCGATATCAAGGTTCTTATTTCATCTAATCTGCCTTTTGATTTATTGGAATGATCAGCTCAACAAGTTTCTAAAATTAAACATGTTAAAACTCTAAGTTCCGACACAACAATATCATATGATCTATGAACTGTGGATTTGGTGAAGATTTTGTCAGATTATGACACAATAGTTTAAAACCCTAATTGTACTCCCATTAAGTTTTTCTTGTTAAACCCTAATTTTATCCCACTCAATTTGTTTGTCAAACCCTATCTCTTTTCTTTTAAGTAATAAGTTATTGTTTTGAATCTTAAATGGGGTTCTTCTTGGAAATGTGCTTGTTCATTCTAGGGTTTTATTTTAAAGAACAAATTCTTGATCTTACACAACCCTTTGTTCATTTTGTTTCTTTTTTTCCCAATATAGAAACATACTTTGTCATAGAACCCTAATTGTTCTCCTTTTTAGTTTTTCTTGTCAAACCCTAGTTTTAACTCATTCAATTTGTTTCTTTTTATCAAACCCTAATCACTCTTCCTCTTTTTTAAGTAATACATTAGTAAGAAATGTGCTAGTTCATTCCAGGCTTTTATTCTATAGAACAAATTCTTGCAAATATATATGGTGTTGTAGATTTACTTTAAGGATTACTTCAGTTCTTTGCATGTTATTTGATGGATCTTTCGCAAGTCTTTTGTTAATTTTGTTTCCACTTTTACCATATAGAAACATACTTCGTCACATACTTTATCATAGAACAAAGTAATCATCTATCTTTTTTTCGAAAACTCTAATAAATACCTTCCCTCACGAACACCCGAAAGATCCTTGCAAAAATTCTGAAGTTATATGACAAATGGTGTCTGATCAAGGCTTTAAGATTTATGAAGTTTATGGTGTCTAGTCAAGGCTTTAATTAAGATGCATAATTTTTTTTTTCCTTTTTGTTGTTATGAGTCATATGATTGTTGTTTTCATGTACTTTCAGAAAGATACTTGGAATGAAGATGAAGAGAGAATGTTGGTAGAAACTCATCAGAAGATTGGCAACAAATGGGCTGAAATCGCGAAATTCATACCTGGGAGGACAGAGAACGCGGTCAAGAATCATTGGAATGCAACAAAAAGGCGGCATTCTCGTCGTAAGAGCAAGAATAATGATGCTAAAAATAGAAAGTTGAAGCCTTCTATCTTACAGGAGTATATTAGAAGCAATATTACTACAAATCCTAGTGATCAAAATGGTGCTTCCGCCGCTAACACCACCAACGTTAATGCAACTCTAGGAAGTTCTAGTTCCGCCACCATATCCAATGATTTTTCTATTAAATTGAACATTATCTTTCCTGAGCTATCAAACTCAAACTCTGAGGACAATCCATCTCTAGACATCACCCAATCTTATGATGATGAGTTAACTTTCATGCAAAGCTTTTTTGGAGATAACAACTCCATTCCACAAGATTCAAACACCCCATCCAATGAATCCTCAATCCACACCAAGGATCCAAAAGGACCAAATGTAAAACACCTCGCGTTTAATGACAAATCACGATATCGGTTTGCACCATATGCATCAATCTCCAATGAGTCAAACTACATCAAAGATTTGGAATCCTGTTTGGACATGAAACCCTTAGCATTTAGTGATAATTCACAATATGGGATGGCTTCATCTTCATCAATCTCCAATGAGTCAGTCTACATCAAAGATCCTAATTCCTCTTTAGACATGAACCCTCTAGGGTTTGCAATATGGGTTTGCTTCATCTTTATCGATTCTTCGTGATGATAACTCAAACATATGTTTAAACCAAGAAGATTCATCGAAAACAACCCAACTCGCTTCTGATGTTTACATCTCTTATCTTCTGGAAGGAGCCACCACAGTGTCTAACTCTAGTAGTGACTATGGCTACTTTGGAGACACTAAAAGTGACTTGGTGTTTGATGCTGAACAAAGCGCTGGTTCTGGTTTTTCGTCAAATGGGAAGAAAGAGATGGATTTGATGGAGATGGTGTTATCTTCTCAGTTTTCTCAAGGTTATAACTTGATGATATAACCCTCATTGATTCTTTAGTCTTTCAATATAAGTTTATGTTTGGTATTGCGCCCTTAGTGACTCCTTAAAGATTTCTTTTTTTTCTCCTTTAATTTGCCTCCAAATTAAAAAAGGAAAAAGAAACTAAAAAAGTATCCTGAAACTTAAGGTTCTTTGTGCTACAAATTAAATAAAATACCAAGTGATTTTGTACTGTTCATATTAAGTGTTTCCTGTCAATTATATAGCATGCAAATCTCCTCTACTGTTTAATTTGAGGCTCCTTGTGCATAGCTCTTTGCGTGAGAGTGTCATCGAAAGCCAACAAAGTTTGGCCCGAAGGGCAAAGGGTACATTTGAAGAACTCGAGTCCTAACTTCGCATAATTTAGATGATTTTTCTTTGTTACAATTATCTAGATTGACCGGAAGTCTAGTGTATCTTATTTTCTCATTTTTTTTTATAACTGTGAGAACGTGTTACTAGAAAAAGAAGATTACTTAATTTCATGAAACGCCTGGTTTTTGTTTTGTTATTTTTAGTTTTTGGTAATCGTGAGAACAAGTTATACCGGAATATATTCAAGTTTATTGTTAGGCATGAAAGAGTCGATTTCATTTCATTTTCACTTTACATGAGTTATCTGTTAAAACTAAAGAACAAATTTATGGAAGATAGAACCTACCAATTAACGAAATTAAAAAAGAACATAAAACAATATGGTTATATAAGCTAGCAGATACTTGTTGATTAGTGATCACCACCCTATATCGTTTTTCATATCACCACCTTATAGTTTTTCATAAATTCGGCACCATACCGAAAAAGAAATAGCTTTCTGTTTATATAAAACTAAAGATGCAAGTATTAGGTGTTCGTCTTGTTGCATGCATGCTAATGAGTACTTATACGTTACAAATAAGTAATGCATAAAACAGGACCCACCACTGCATGAGATTAGTAGAATAAGGAATAATTTAAACCGTATCTAAAGGTTGTATATTGATTAATAATAGATTTTAATTATATGATATTACAACTGTGTTACCAAGATCTACAAATGAGTGGTTTTTCTTTTTTATTTTTTAATTTATTTACAATTTTAGTTTAGTGGAAAAATATTTTAACTACTATTTTTGTTCCATGTTAAGTACAATAATCAAGTCTACTAGACCACTAGTGGTGTACAAACAGGCTAAAGCCTGCGTCTTGTCCTAGGCCCGAATTAAAAATGTGTAAGAACGCCTTGTCCAAAAGAGGTTAACTCGAAAAAAAAGGCTGAAAAAAAGCATGTTTACCGTATGTCATTTATATTAGAGGTGCACATCTTGATCGTTTCGTGATCTGAAACCGGATCCCGATCCAGCTCAAAGTCAAAACCGGTTTGGTTCTGATCTGATCTGTCAGTTTGAAATCGGTGTTTGTATATCAACATGGAAGTCGGTTTTGAAACCCAGGATGAAATGGGGTTTGAAACCGATCCGGTATGGATTTCCTTTAAAAACCGGTTTCTAAAACGATTTGGTTTGTGCCAAACAGGTTTTGACTGTTTGACTTTATCCGCACTTGTTTTCAAAGCGTTCGGTTTGGCACATAAACCGGTTTTGTGCACCACTAATTTATATGTTGTATTTTAAAATTAGTTAGTTTTATATATCGTATTTTAGATTAGCTACTTTTTATAAATAGTTTTATTTTATAAAACATCTTATTAGATCAGAATAAAGATGAAAGCAATGTCATATAGTGGTGCATAAATCGGTTTTTTAACTCAAACCGGTTCAACCCGACCCGAACCGGTTTGGTCAATGAAAAGTCAAAACCGGTTTGGGCCCAAACCGGTTCGGGTTAAACCGGTTCGAGTAATGGAAATATGTAAACCGGTCAAACCGGTTCGGGTAGGTTTTAAACCGGTTTGTCCTTTAAACCGGTTTAAACCGGTTTTTATTAAAAAAAAAAATCCAAATAAATTTTATATTTTTAATATAAAATCCATAATAAAATATAACAAAATTAAAACATAAAGTTCAACGTTTATTAATATTTGGAAAGTTCGGAAATTAAAAAACATGACAAGATAAAATTGTAAAAAATTACAAAAATTATAACAAATATAAAAAATTAAGTTCAACGTTTTATTTTTTGGAATATTGATTGATTATTCTTGTGCGTTGTCTTCGGAACTAGAGCTTCGTAGCCTTGCATCTTCGGCTAGTTCTTCATCCGTGACGGGTTCGGATATTCCAAGATCAACCTCGTTGTTGTGTATGACTTCTTCGGCTTGAATTTCATCTTCGAGAGAAGTTTGGTCTTGTATCCTATCCATCGCATCCAAATGGTCCTTCGAGCAAATGCACATTTCCATCGCTAGGGGTGTGAGTCTAGTCCTTCGTATCGATAATAACCTGCCACTAAAAGAAAACGCAGATTCCGAAGCTACCGTGGAAGCTTGGACGGTTAGTACATCACGGGTCATGGCGGAAAGAATCGGAAACGAAGCTTCGTTTGTTTTCCACCATGCCAAAATATTAAACTCCTCAAAAACGGTAGGAGGCATAAACGCTAAAAAGTTTGTGCCAATATACCTCGCTACTCGGGGTGGTACCTCGAGCCCGTTTACTAAATTCATTTAACATTTCGTTATATAAATTCAAATTAACATCTCTCGAGGTACCACTTGATGATGTACCCATTGTATCATGTGGAGTCGGAGTTGTACCATATTTATGTAAATAAACATCAAATAAATCTTGTAAACATTTGTTAAAATATGTTTTTGTGCCTTGTGCAAAATGGATGTCTTCACTATCCAAATTCAAAGCGTAAGTAATTCTATCAATCAAGGTTTCAACCCCGTAAACATTTATGGTAGGGTTTAACGCGGCGGCGCAAGTTATAACGGGAGGCATTTCTTTAAAATATTTCACTAATTTTTCTTTCATCGGTTCTATCATTTTTGTAAAAAGATCGCTTTTATTTTCAAGCTCAGACAACTTGTTAGCCATTAAATATATTTGTTTTAGTGTTAATGGACTTGTGGGATAATAAACACCGGATAAAAAAGTGGTGGCGGTTTTAAAATCTTCAAGCAATTCGGTTACGTCTTTTAAAATATCCCAATTTGGAGACGGAAACTTTTGAATTTTACGACGAGGTTTTGAGGCAAGCATATCATGAAATAGTTCTAAAGTTTCTCTTTGTCGTAAAGCGCTATAAAACATAATATAAGTCGAGTTCCATCTTGTCTCGACGTCCCAATTCGGGCCTAAGCAAAGATTATTCGTATCACGACAAAATTTAATATAATCATGGTATCTTTTTCTGTTACTAAAAATATCTTTAAGCATTTGTCGAAAAGTATATGTTAAGTTTGAAACCTCTTCAATTGCAAGCCCAGCTTGCACCGCCAAGTTAATGATGTGTGCGACACATCGACTATGGAAAAAAACGCCGTTGCAAACGGGTTTATATTTAATTTTTAGTTTTTGAACCGCATTTGTATTATTAGATGCATTATCAAAAGACATTGAAAAAAGTTTATTTTGTAATTTAAATTCGTTAATAACACCATCCAATATATAAAATAAATTTTCGCCGGTGTGTGGATATTCAAACAAGTCAAAAGCGATTGTACGCTTCATCATTTGCCACGTATTGGGATCAACCCAATGCGCGGTAACGCAAAGGTACAAATCGGGTATACCATGTGGAGCCGACAAAACATCGGTGGTTAAGTTTACACCGGTTTGCAAATTTTTAAAACCCAAAATTAATTCTTTTTTTGCTTTTTTCCACATTTTTATACAATCTCGTCTAAGGGTTGTGCGACTTACTTGGTGATAACGAGGTTGGAGTGTCTCTTGAATCATCCTTGTCAAGCGCGGATTGTCAAAGTGGTTGAACGGCAATCCTTCTTGAATCACTAACCTCGCCATTCGATCTCGAACAATATTTGGATCAAAGTTCCAAATTCCTCCTTCGCTTGTCATCGAGGCTTGACCTTCACTTGGAATTCCCTTCAATGACGGGCAACATTTTTCCATATGCATTTTCAAACTAGTGTTTGAATCTTTCCCCAAAAACGCACCACACATCTTGCACCGAGCACGTTCCTTCCCGTTTGACAACAAACATAGATCGTAATTGCACCAAATTGCCGGATTTCTCGTTGTTGCTCGAAATTCCACAACGGTCACTTCGTTTGAGGAACCACCAACACCAAAACTTGCCATGTTTTTTTTTTTTGAGTTTAGAGAGCGTTTTTGAGCGGTTTTAGAGATTAGAGAGTGTAAAGAGAGGTGTGATCAACCCTAAACACCCCCCACCTATTTATAGTGTTTTAAGGGTGCAAAAAACTCCAAAAAACGGCCAAAATCGACCCCAACGGCCATATAGCCGTTGGCCAACGGCTATTTTTTGCCCAGCTCGAAAACCGGTTTATCAAACCAGTTTGGTTTAACCGGTCCCTAAACCGATCGCCTCCTGAAATCTTCAAACCGGTTTCAAACCGGCGGTTTTTGGGCAACCCGAACCGGTTTGGCCCAAACCGGTTTAAGCCAAACCGGTTTTCCGGTTTAGACCGGGTTAAAAAAAACCGGTTTTTTTGTGCACCACTAATGTCATATATTAGTATTGAAGAAAAAACTAAAAAATAATAAAGTATGGCTCGGTCCACCCATTTGACCATTTAGACCTAAAAGGCCTGATATCTTGGTTAAGGTCCACACTTAGCCCAACCCGAGTTTTTGGGTCCTAACTTTTTTAGACCATCTAGGGACTAGGCCTGAGCTATTATTGGCTGGGTTAGCTAGGCGAAGGCTTTGGTGACACAATGGTTAGGTTAGTCTAGAGAGGTTGAAATTTTGAATAATAAATAACAAACATGAAATCCATGAAGTTGTAATCAAATTTACCTAACAAACTTCAAATTTACTTTTTGGTGTAATAATAAAATGAACATTTGACCAATCTACTTTTTTAAAATTTTAGCAGTTTAAGCCTAGTCGTCTATGGTTCTTGATGACCATGTTTTAGTACGCTTAAAGTCAATGTTCATTTGAGAAAAGTAGGTTGATCCAATGTCCATTTTGCTAATTTTCCCATAATTTAATTTGATTTCATATTATGTAAGCGACATGCTAACGGTTAACATGTGGTGTGTCATATACTACATTGACTAGTTTTATACCCGTGAACGTTGAGGCGTGCTAAACCATTAAAATTAACGTTCTGAGAACTTTATACAATCAAATAAATAAAATTAACATCGACGTTCTCAATTCCAGGGTTTACACATGTACTGTATGTTCAATGTTGGCGAATTGCGAAAGATCTTGTGAGGGTTATCTTTATAAACCATGATTATATACAAATTGTTTAGGAAAAAAGGAAGTAAAATGTTTCTTTCTTAAAAATATTATTATGTGAAATTATATTTATGTGTGCTAGAACATACACAATCAGGTTAGTAAATTGTTCAAGTTAATATCTTTACTTATATTATAGTATAAACTCGTTTTCTGTTAATTTATCAAACATCTCGTGATATATTGTATAGTTAGGGATGACAATGAAACCTGAACCCGATGAGAAAACACGAAACATTTGAGACGGGTATGAGGTCGGATAATCGGGTATGGGACCGAGTTTGGGATTACTTTTGAAAATTTTTGCGGGTTTTGGACGGGTATGGGATATGGTGATATACCCGTTTACCCCCCCCCCCCTCTCCCACATTACCCAATAACGTATAGCCGTTTACCCGATTATATACCCCACATAGTTTTCATTCTTTTTTATTTATTCTAAGTATATATATAGTATTTATTTTTAGTATTTGTATACCATATTTATTTTAAATGTATATAACCGACACTATTTTTAAATTTTTTTATTTCAGTTACAACTTTATGTATACCCGATAGATACCTGACGGGTTTAGGTTAAGTATACCCAACGGGTATTTTTTAGAAACTAACGGGTTTACCCGAAACTCGCGGGTATACTCAATACCCGACGGGTAATTACCCGATAGAAACCCGACGGGTTGTGGGCCGGGTATGGGACAAGATTTTATAACTGGGTATGGGGTTGGGATTACTTAAACCCGTCCCAAACCCGACTCATTGCCATCCCAACCCCAAAAACGGAGGTGTTGATAAGTAATGACGTAAAATGTTAATTTATTTTATTGAAAAAAAGTATAGCAATACCATACTCAAATTAAAGAGAATAAAATGCTCGTTTTTATGGTGTAACTTTTTATAAAAAGTATTAAGGTATGAAAAATTTATGGTCGTTTAAAACTCGTGGAGGGTAATTGGTTTAAAAGTATAATTATTGTTTAAGTAATAAAAAGTTAATTAAAGTTGAGGGGGCAAATGTGTAAGTATTGTTTAAAATACATATTTACCCATAAAAAATAGTTAACACATGCATATATTATTGTATCTTAAGCAATAATACTTGTACTACTTACATTTTAAGATATCCTTGTGTTATGTATTATAATATAGTATAGTATAGATATAGATTTGTTGTATAAGTAGGATTCAAATAGCCGAAATAATATATGTACTTGTATGATTATATGTATCACATATACGATCACATAGATAACTTGATGGATATATGAACTTCGAAAGAAACGGAGAAAGAGAGAGGAATCAAGAGGGAAGGAGGGAGAGAGGAGAAAGTAATTTTTCATTTAATTTTTTTAAATAGTAACTTCAAAAAAGTTCAGTAAAAATCTTAATGGTCGTAAATCGCAAATACAAAATGAGTAACGGTTGAATGTACACTTATAGCAAAATAAGTACATCTAAAAGTTTAAAAAAATGATAAACAACCTTTAAAGTTCAAAGTACGAGTCATCATCAAATACCATAAATTACATAACACAACAAGGTGGGTGCAATCATCTTCTCGATCGTGCTCCCAAAAAGCAACTAACTTCTTAAGATCTTCTTGCAAAAGCTTGTTCCGAGCTTTTATAACTTACAATTTACCACTTTACTCCCACCTCCAATCAAACCATCACAGCCACACGATCGCAATCAAACAGTATAAGCTATCACAAAACAAGGCAGCACAGCCCTTGGATTAAAAACAATCAATTCATCCTCTTCGTCCACCCTGGTCTCTGTCCCACCGGGTTCCCTCCCGACCAACGAATCATATCCCGGGTCATCCTTGTCGTTCTCCCCCATTTCCGAATCACACCCGACCCGACCAGCTATCACCCGGCACACGAGCATGGCCCGTTTCACGTGCATGAACCGGAACTCCTCTTCAATGTCTTCTGGAAGTGCCACGTGTCCTTTCCAACTAGTCGAAAAAGTGGATATCCCATCCATTTTTGACGAAAACCCGACCCGGATGATCCCACACACACTACAATATTGGTGGCTGCAGATGCTGGAATTACCATTTTGCCCTAGGTCACATAAAAACGTGGCGCAGTAAAACCGGAGCTGCTCGTTACCGTCGGCGATACACCGTTCGTCTCGCCGGCGTACGCCGGCATATCTCGCCGCCTTTGATTTCACGATCTCGCGGTATTCTTCGAACCGGGTGAGTATCTTGGGGCAGTTGTGGATCTTCATGACCCGGTAAATCATAGGGTTTTTTTCCGGACCCGGGCCAACCCGTTTGGAAAATGATCCGGACGATGTTTTTTCCCGGGTCGTCGTCGAAGAGCTCCGACACGGCGTGTTTGAACGCCTGATGTTGTTCGAGCAACCCGGGTTTTTGGAAAATCTCGCCGCAGTTAGGGCACGGGTAGATGTCGTTACGGAGAGGGAAGAAGTCGGATTCGGTTAAGGATCCGGGCCGGGTCATGGCGGAGTTGCGTAACGAGCGGGTGGAGGACGCCGGCGAGGCTGGAACGTGATGGATAATTGACGAGTTTGCGTCGGTTTGGGAAGTGGGTTTTGATGAGAAGATTCGTTTGATAAAAGACCATGAGGCGTAGAGGGATTTGTGGGGTTTGTGTTTGGTGGCGATGGGGCGGAGGAGGGGGAGTGGAGAGGAGGGTTTTCGGGTGGTTTTGGGGCGGCGGCGGTGGCGATCGGAGGTGGGGAGGATGATGAAGCAGCCGAGGTGGATGAGGAGGAAGAGGATGGAGATGAATTTGGTGAGAACGGGGCGTAAGTTGGTCATTGATGATCGGAAATGTGTCGGAATTAATGGGGTTTCCGGCAATGAGAGAGAGATGGACGTAGAGGGAATGAAGGAAGAATAAAGGTGTGTATGGTTAGGTGGAACGCAACTTCATGATATCTTATTTGTTAAACCCTACCATCACTTTCATTTCGAGCTTCATTTTTTATTGTATTAATTAAAATTTAAAAAGTAATTAAATTAAGTTTTTTGTTTTATTTTTAGTTGTATTCTATAACTAAACTACATTATCACCTTGTTCTAAGATTTTATAAACTTCATAAAAGTAAAATCTAACATTTAACTATTTTCTTTTAACAATAAAAGGACACACCTACTAATTTTATTCCTAAATTACATCAAAAGCTCTTATAAAGAATAATAGAACTAATAATTTCTATTTAAGAAGCATTGTGCCTCTATAGTGTGTAAATTAACTACATTATTCTAAAAACTTAGCAAAGATTTAAGTTTCATAAATGCCCAAAAGGAACATCTATTAATGGTTATCATAAAGATGAGTTTAAAGTTAAGGTTCATGTAATGGATATATCAATAAATAATTTTTAAATAATAGAATTATAAATGAGTATATTAAATACTCATAGATATAGCCATAAACCTGATGAGTAATGTGTAATGGGTACATGGTGAGAATGAGATTGGGATACATGACATGGTTTTAGAATCGAGTATGAGACTAGGATTATCAATATATGGCTCATTGCCATCCCTAGTGGGAGAAAGCCAAAGCAATATTGTTTTAGGAAGAATCGTAATCACTTATTCATATGGGTAAAATTCTGGAGGCCGATTAGTTTATGAGGGCCAATCAATTTGGGAGAATTTTTGGAGTTCGTTATTAAAGGAGATAAAGGGTAAAATTATTATAAATTAAAAAAAAACTATTTAATATATATTTGATATTTTTAGTTTGATCGAGTATGTATATAATTAAGCAGATTTAGGGTGAGAAAGATCGAGAATTTAGGGTAGTCGTTCAACGATAGCGAAATGGAAACCGAGTACAAGCAGCAAGATTCAATCCAAGACTCCAAGTCCTTTCGTGTAAGACCAAAATGCATTTGTCTCACAATATATGGAAAAAACTCAAATTTACGCTATTAAATACATTTTTGAAGTTTTCCTTAAAGGTAAAAGCTCAATAATGCTTTTTTTCACGTTTGACTCTAAGAATAATTGATCTTCTAAACTTTGTTTTCTTCTCTTTTTTAGAATTAACCATGTAAAAGAACTATATGTTTTATACAAATATATATATATATATATATATATATTAATAGTAAACCGCAAATTTTCATAATTTTTCCAACACGTTGTCCTCGTCATTAATATACTTGTATATACTACTTGACAGATTATAGTGACAATTAGTAAAGAGAGTGAGATAAGCACGGAACCGCGTTTGTGTATCACAAGTAAAATAAAATGTACATGTATTTTTATGGTTCTTAAAATAATCTAGTTAAAACTGATTTTGTATTAAAAATAATTGTGGTTTTTTTAGATATGATGGTTTAAAACATTACATTTTGGACCTAAAACCTATTGGCTATTGTTTGTGTGACCCGTAGAAAATATTAAAGAATAAAACATTTTCCTGAAGAACATAAAGAATATTACTTTTAATAATATTCTGCAAGTGGATTATAACTAAACTATGGAGCCTCTTTTATAACTAAAGCCTGGTATTTACGTAAACGATTTTATGTTAACACGAAATCTAATTTTTGGTTTAAATATAAAAAATTCAAACTATATCCCTCTTTTAATAAAAAACTAAATAAATGGCCCCTTGTCAAAACCACATTCATTCTCACAACATTTTCCCTTCCAAAACCCTTTATAACCCATTTCCTTTTTTATATTAGGATTTCAAAATTTAAATATTTATAACATTTTTTTTGAAATTTCATTCAAACCTTGAAGGCATGTTATCAATTTCTTTCAAAATTAAAACTCACGTTGACCAATTTAATAAAAATCTTGAAAAAGTATTGGTAAGTCTTCGATTTATGTAAAATAAAATCCATATAACCATATTAATTTGCTTATGGATGATTAAATGTTTCATTCTCTAATCAAGCAATTCAGAAGAAACACATAACACGCTAATTTGCTAACATTTGCCCACCATGCAAAACACATTGAAATTCAGGCTGCTCAAAACAAGGTATGTTCATCTAATTTCTTTGTAATTAATCCCAGTTGCAGCGCATGTAATTTCTGAATCAAATTAGTCAGTTAAGCTGGTAGGGGCTTCAAAATATCAAATTAATGTCTACTTTGTTAGTTATACCCGAATTTACATCGCCATAGTATGACCATAAAATCCTTCACAAGTATAATTATCCATTTGATTATTTTGTATTCATGTAATGTGTAAGCTAGAAGATGATGGTGAAGTCGAGTTGCAGTCTAGGCTAAACAAGAAGAAGAAGCTAAAGAGGTTTTGTTAAGCCAGATACAAAGATTGATAAAAGATTTTTTTTTGCAGGCTTAGAAATTCAAGGAAATTACCTTAAAAAGTTTAATGCTATCAATTAGTATTTAATAATGGTCTATAACCTAGGGTTAAAAGCAGTCAACAATATTTTTAAAACAACTTGTTTTCACACATAGCCAGCTCTACGTGGTATTTTCTAGAGTTAAAAACCGAGATGAAGTTAAACTATTAGTTGTTGATAGAGATGGTGAAGTTACGAATAAAACATCAAATGTTGTATACAAAGAAATATTTATAGATATTTGAATTGTATTTTTATTTTATTATTGTATTTGTAATTGTAATGTAGTTTGTAACTCCATGTATACATTTTTCGTATATTTTATGTATATCATTTCGATATAATCTTAACGTTTAGAGAATATGGAAAAACTAACAATACATCAAATATTGTATAAAAAGAAGTGTTAATATATTTATCAGTATTATTTTAACGTTTCACCCCGTGTAACACATGGATTTAAAGCTAATTTATATAATAAAAAGTTGGCATGTATTTGACATTTAAAAATCAAACATATTATTTAACCGTGAAGCGTAATATTTAAATGTAATTTAATAAATTATCACATCCTTATAATTGTAAGTTATAACAATGCACAATGGTTTTGTTATATTTATTCAGGTAAGTGTTACCTTAAAATTCCTCAAAATTTTACTATTCCTCTAAAATCACTCAATTTTAATTAAGTGTTTCAATCTTGTGAAAAAAGAACTTAGAAAAAATTAACATTTATATAAAAAATTCACAAGATTGGAAACCTAACGAACGTTTAGTGATTTTAGAAAAAAAATCAGTTAACATTAATGAAACTCAGAAACTTGGTTATTATTGTGTGAACTTAAATAATATGTTTGTTTGAACTTTTTTTCGAACGGCAAAGCCCGGACAACCGGGATCACCCTGGCAAACGAATCACCCTTTCACCTGAAGTACAGAAGCGTGGTGACCCGATCCCACAATACCCAAGAGAAAACCCACAACTAAGAAAATACTATGCATCAACCTGAAACATTTTGTCCCAAACGAGGCTCGAACCCATGACCTCCATTTAAAAAGTCACGGGGTTACCATTTAACCAGAAGACTCGATGGTATGTTTTGTTTGATCTTACTAATATACTTGTATATTATATAAATTTTCAAATAGATTTAAATAAATGATGTAACTAATTAATATTTCAAACAATGCATTTTAAAATAATTTTTAAAAGTAGAAGTAAAAAATACTTATTATTTTTTTAACAATATGTGCTAATTTCTTTCATAAAAAAACTATTAAAGCTAAATTAATAATATGTTAAAAAAAACCTTTTTAATATATATCTCCATAAAAATTTAAAAGGGCCCTATAAAAACTTTCATGGGAAAAACGGTGAAATTGCTATTTTTTCGTGGAGTACTATCATAATTTTAAAGAACAAATTAATCAAATTAAGATTGTTTTGTACTGGCCAACTTTACTGTTTTTTTTCCTTTTTCCAATTCCATAAAGCTACACATCTTGGAATTACAGATCTCAAATTCTTGTCTATTTGTGCTTTTAAACAATGTACATAAAATACCAGTGACAATTAATAAAATATCCCACGTGTTATTATAAAGAAATACAGTTCTGGTCTACTTTTAGAGCATGTGGTTGGATAATTAATTTTTTATGGAGATTAAATTTTGCCACAAATAAATTACCTAGTTGTAACATAAAAAAAAATTAAGAGTAAATTGTATTTCTGTTCTACTCTTCACAAAACTTAGAAATCCAATCGTCAGAGCAAATCGAATTCCCTTTTTTATCTATTCCGAATAAGTTTACTTAAACGTTCAATCAAAACCTCCTTTTTTTTTATCTATTTTCAATTGGAGCAAATTGAAACCCCCTTTTTATCTGACCGAAGAAGGCGGGAAGGGAGGTTAGTTGACAATTATACGTCTTTGGTGAGTGGCAAATGACTTCATTTTTTTGCCAAAAATAGATGGACGAAACGTACAAACAAGTTTAAACATAAAAGACAATTTATGCTATTATCTTAGTATAAGAACGAAATCTAAATATTGGTATAAACATAAAGGTCGAAAAGTGTAATTTGTTCTTTTATTAACGACAAAAAGGTGGGGCACTCACACTTAAGGTCTGAAGTTGACAGACGTTAGTCTAAATGATGAAAACATACAAACTTTTCTAAACATAAAGGATAAATCTGTAATTTTTTTAGTTATAGGACGTAAACTGAAATTTGTTAAGTACTTAAATGATCTAAAATGCAATTTAGTCTAAAAATAATATATAGAAATCATTTAATATGTTGATTGAAAATACATTTACTACTAATATTTATACGGTAATACTTGTTGCAATGCACATTACTTAAAACCTCATTATAAACTTATCTTAAAAACCAACTTAAAATATAAAATATCCAACTACAGTTACATAGTTTTAATTTTATTATACTATTTATTATATATTTTAAAAGATTATATTACATTAATATATTCGATTTTGAGGCGGCTATACAACTTCGTGTAATCAGGTGCTGATCACTTAATATTACACTCGTCTCAAACCCGTGAAATTTATTACATTAATCCCGTATCTGAAAACCTGTCTTGAATGTTTCGAGTTTTTTAGTCAGGTTCGGTTTGTTTACATATCTTATTAAACCATTGTATAGCAAAAACTATGTGATAATATAATACCTTATCCTTTTTATTGTAATTATAATTAAAAATTGATTGATACATACTTAACTAAAAGATAAACACGTCAAAAAACACAAAGAAAGAAAATAAAATGAGAATGGAGTAGGATGTGACTTATGGTCATGGTGACATGTTTTGTCCGATATATTTTAAATAGAAATTGATCAAAGTTGATAATATACACCGGGCCAAGCCTAATCCTTCTGTCCCCCCGTATTATATGACCTACCAATGGCCCCTAAAGCACCTTATAAAACTATCTTAATGTTCAAGGTAATTATTCATAAGCTCCACTCTTTTTTGTCTAATAATCCGACCTGGTTTCGAAAACTTATGCTGTAAAACTTGTATAAGGGTGGTGGGTATCGAGGTGAGGAAGCAGGATGCAGAGGTGGCCAACCAGTATTGCACAGAAACACCGCCCAATCCCATGCGGTATGGCAAGATCACATTAAGAGTGGAATCTTATGCCGTTGTGTTACTGTAGTGGTCAAACAAAGTCAACTAGGAAAAGTCAATTGTTTACATTTAAAGTCAAAGTAGCAAGTTTCATAAAGTTCAAGGGGCTATTTACTTAATGGTCAAAGTTTGGAGGGTTAGAAGTGTCAATCTTGATCCTTAGTTTGTTAATTATTAGTTGATTTGTAATTTCTGTTAGTACGCATTCTCTTTGTTTTCATGTCGATTTCCTATGTAATTCCTTTGTTGATTTGTAATAAAGAAATCATTTGGCGATACAGTGGTAATTCTATTCATTTGGTTGTTCTTGATTGCTTGGTGTGATAATTTCCGCATTACCATTCACACGTTGATTGAGGAAAACAACAAAGAGAAAAGAGAAGCGAGGTGAGGAAGTGGGATGGCGACGGGGTGAGGTGGCGAGGTGGATTTGGTAACGTTTTTTCTTCTTGAATGACACCCTCGAGTCTAAAGCTGATGATTTGTTTAGGGGTGAGCAAAAAAACTAAATAACCAAAACATAATCGAAATAACCAAACCAACTGAGACTTCATTGTTCTAGTTATGACTTTTTTAGTTACAAATTTTTAATCTTAGATTATGGTTATATGTGTATAAATAATCAAATTAAGCAACTCTAAAAGACAATAAAGCTACATTATATGTCGGAAAATTTTTGTTATTTTCATTATAAATAATATATTAATTGCCGGTTATTCTCCCTTATATAACAAAAAGATTGTTGGAAATTTATTTGAACCAAAATATAATTGGATTTATTAATTGAAATTAGCTTGAATCCACCTAGTCCGTAGTCGACGGTTAACTAATGTTTGACTGAATTTCCGAACCATCTTTTTCAATCATCGAATAGAACGAATCAAACTGACTTATGCTCATTCCTAGCTCTAATAGCTCGATCATCGGCGGATGATTCAATAGCTGGATCATCTCATGATTTATGAAATAATTCAATGGTTAAATTGTTCACCTATGAATTGTAAAAGTTATCTATAGTTTTTGCTGAAACTACTTTCTATGTACCATTTGTAGGTCTTTTAACTGTATTTATAATTACATCTTATTTATTTAATATATTTCCCAAACAGTTCTAATATTTTAAAAAATAATATATATGGGCATGGAACTCTAGTAATATTTTATCATAATTCACAACTATTAAAAGTTGAAACTTTAATACGTTTTTACATGAGAAAACTAGGGTGTGAGATGTCATCAAAACCTGGTCCAAAAGAAGTTTGTTAACTAGTAAACACGATTTAATGAGCGTTAACGAAACGTATAGATCCATCATGAGGTTTTTCTATTATTTCTTTATGTTAACCACACACTCATTAATGTTGCTAATTTTCAGTTTAATCAGGCCTTTCACGAGTAGGTGGAGGGCCCGACCCAATGGACCCTTGAAGTTTCATTAAAATATGTTAACGGGCTTCTGGGGTGTATTAGGGTTTTTTTTAACTGTTTAACCATGTTTGGGGTTATTGTATCTATGTTTTAAGTCAGTTTCTTTGATATAATAACACGAGAGTTTATCTAACATTGACAAAATTGTGTATGTGTTTTGTTTATCAATTTATTCTTTTAGTTTGTATCAAAGCCAAACCGAAGCAATTAGAGTTTAGCCTAATCCTGCCCATCTGTTTCACGGATCAAACTAGGGTGCCGACAATTATTATGTTTATGATCCCTAGAGTTCGACGATCAAGCAGGAAACCGAGGGCTCCAGTCGCGATCGAGCAAGAACCTGAAGAAGCCAGTCGCAATCAGAGTTTGGGTTCATCGATCGAAACCCAAGGCGTCTAGTGGTCAGTTGCGACCGGCGGCTGTGTTCTAGCGATGAGCGGTGTTTTAGTGATCGACGACGGTGATCAGTTGCGATATGTATATCTCGGCTAGGGTTTGACGAGGCAGGATCAAAACCCATCTACACTGGTTACATATTAATTACATGGAGATGAATACAATTCAGATATTTTTTGTTAGGTATCAAATAATAGAGGGGGTCAATTGTAATAATAGCTTAGTATGAGGATTGAAAGTGTAGCTAGTCAATTGTATTAGTTGTTAATAAGCGAACCAGTTACGGGAATGAGAGTATCGATGAATTGATTTGGGTTTTACCCTTCTTCTTCTCTGAGTGTTCTTCTTCTTCTTTTTATCGATCTTCATCTTGATTACCAAATTGTTCCATAACATTTTTGTACTTGGAAAAGCTCAGAAATTACTTAAATTTTAGGGTAATGCATGCTCAAGATGCAGGGGAAAAAGCCAATAATCTTATACAAATTGCCTGGTCTTATATACAAAGGAAAACTTTTTTGTCACAAAATCATCCATTTGCTAACTTTATTTCTTTTATTTAAATATACAAGTGAATTTTGCACACCTTAATGGACCGTTTGCTAACTTTATTTCTTTTATTTAAATATACAAGTGAATTTTGCACACCTTAATGGACCGTTTTTAAAAATTTCCAGTTACAAGAGAAAAAGATTATGTTTATGGTATGCAAATGACATCTAATATAGAGTGTTCGATAAAAAGGTATACTTATGCTTAGTTTTATGAAAAGATACAAGATTTGACTTTCTTGGGTCAAATATTGTAATGCTGAGTTGACCCTATTTGACCACATGATAATATAAGGGAAAACCAACTTCAATGCTCCAATTCATAAGCAAAAATCCATGATTCCTGTAGATATCAATACACATGGGGATGCAGAGGTTTAATTTGAAAATGTTCGTGTTCCAGCTACGAATATATTGTTGTGTTACGTTTGTGACTCTCCAGTCAGTTACTAACTTTTTTTTAAACACTTTGGTTAAGTGTTAACTTTATTAATTTGGAAAACTCGAACTGAAACGGATATAAAGCTAGTTATTTTAGTTAGCATCACATGTTATTTCCTTACCCATATAACATGAGTCGGTTTGATTACGGTCTAAAACTGAACATATATAATTGATGTTTCAGTTTTTATATTTTCATAATATATCGGTTTCAATTACAAATTTTTTGCTGAATCATATCTTCAGTTTGTGAATTCTACAATATCTTCAAGATGTCTAGATTACCAAAAGATTAAGAACATTGGGTCCCACTTAGTTTATAAGATATGCATACTTATAAGAAAACTCTGCACTAGCATTCACACATCTTTGTATATGCTTATAGAAAGTTAAAATAACCGAAAGCTTCATACTGCAAAGCTTCTTTAGATCACAATCAGATCAAATTGAACCTTTATTTGTATATATATTCCTTCATTCAACCTCCCCACTTCCAAATTCTCCTCCTTTTTAGTGTCACTGCCACATAAATGCTTCCTTAGCCCCACTACACTTCTTTCTTACATTCTTTAATATTCACTACTTATTGTTAGCACTTGCTTTCTATGATTCGATAAATGATTTGGTTATTGACCCGTGAATTTAGTCTGCATTGCCTTGCACTTTTTTAAAGGGACCGGGTTCATTTATGGTAGAAAATGACCTTTGACGCTACGTGATGAGGAGTTGATTCGGGAAGTAGCGGACTCTTGCCTAGACGAGCTAGATAGGGGAAAATAAGGCATAAAGGGTCAAAACTTGAAACGAGCATAACTTGGGCTACATTTGGAGTTACGGGGCCCATAACCAGTGGTTGGATTTACGAGACCCATAACTTGGGCTTCCAACGGTTTGGCCCGACTGTCTTTCCATCATTCAGTTTTAATTGGCTGATTTGTAATTTTGAAAACTTGGCAAAGCTGCCAAATTTAGAATCCCCTATATGAGAGCCCCTCATGTAATAAACGAATTATTCAGTTTTTTAATAAATTTTTCTTGAGAGCGGAAGCACAAAGATAAGAGAATACTCTATAGAGGAAAAGTGATATATCATTGAATTCCAAAACCAATCCATCAAGCTCTATTTTATAAGTGAATTTGCAGGTATTGTCAAATCTCAAAAATTAAAATTGGCAATCTAGGAATGAGATTCACGCATTTTTATAAATAAAATGAAATAAATTAAAATCAGTGAAACTCAGGAAAAATCGTTGAATTTGAAACAAAGCTTGATGAGAAAATTAGGACCCAAGAGTTGGGCAAACTACCTATGGCATTTGGCAAGTGCAGGCTCGTTGAGATGTTTATGTCTGTAACTTATACACCTTGTAGGCTGTAACTCCAAACTGAGTGAAAACTATGCATTTTTTAAATTGGACCATTTTCTAGCTCACTTGTCTCTGTCCAAATTATCTAAATATGAGTGTTAACTCTTGGATGAGCTATGTATCACTGTATACGAAAGGACTTTAAGAATAAGTTTCATCACGACATTTAGAGAATTATTTTTGCTTTTCTATGAATGTTCGGCTCTTATATCTTCTCTTATGGTAATAGTAGTAGTAATATTTTGAGACGGGGCTTAAGAACCATCTTCTTCCGTACGTTCGAGTAGACGAGGTAGCTTCTAGAAAGTAGAAATGTATATAACTACATTAAACATTGCAATTATCACAAAACAATAGTAATTATTACCTCATTAATCTAAAAAAGGCATCAACTTGAGTACCTCATTAATCTAAAGAAGATAAAAGGCTGAAATAGTCTTTACCTGCTTTATTTTGCTTGATTCCCATAATCCCACTATCATATTAGGAAAATAATAGATTGCATCTTTGAATCTTGAATTCTATGTGCTTTGGGAAAAATGTTTAGTACCGTACAACTCGACAATGCATCCATGCCCAAAGGTAATCATTCTATTCACATTCTATCACTCTTATATATATACACCCTCAAGTTCATTTCTCTCCCTACCCTCCTCCCCCCCCTCTCAAACATAAATCAGAGAAACACAATGTCTTGTGAACAAAATTCAAGGAAAAGGGTTGATTGCAATGGGACAAAGCTTGCGGGAACTTGCCGATTTCTTCCACAAAGATCGGTGCTATCGCCCATACGATACATTAAACATATGGGTGACAAGATGATAATAGTTTTTCGGTTTATTTCTGGTCGAAAAAGAGCTTCAACCAAGGTTACTTCCTCCGGAACACCAAAACAACATGTGGTAACTCCAATTGATTGTCGAAGAGCAGAAGCTATTGATGACTGTATCGAGTTTATAAACTCGTCGTCTTCCTTAAGAAGATCGAATTCTGTTCCTTGTTAGATTCAATATTGTGATGAGTTTCATGGTGTGATCAATGTGGGATTTGTGTTTATTCCAATGTCGGTTATGAGTAGTTGTTAGATCTTGTAAATGTTGGTGTTTTTTAAGGTTACGATGAAGCCAAACATTGTTGTGAATGATGACAAACGGTATAATGCAAATGTTTGGGTTTTTTAGGACCTATGTGGTGCATGTTGTAGTGGTGGAATTAATGAATTATGTTTGTGGTTTATACAATAATGAGATGACACTTGTACCCCACGCATGCTTGATTGTACCGTGTTTGGTTGTGGGTCTTTTCAACTCGTCATATTCATGGTGGTGTCACGGTGTGTTGATATACGGTGTTTATTAGTTGCATTTTGTGTTTTGGAATTAATATAAAGCAGCACATTTGTAACTCTAAAAAAGCACCAAAGATTTTTAAGCATAATTTATATGAAGATCATTTTGGTAGTTGTTCTGGCATGTTTGATGGTTGGTTTTCGGTTGGAAGTTAATTTTGTTTTATTGTTTTTACGGTTTATTTTTTAATGGGAAAGCACGTTTCGTCGGGCGTTTTGAAACCGCTTAAAACGCAATTTGTATAGATAAGTGTTTTTGGTGTTATTTCTGGCATCTATTTTTCATGCAATCTTGTATACAATTTTAAACATCAACGTTGTTCCTAATAATTCTTGACCCAAGTTTCAAAAGATGAAAGAAGATAGTTACTAGTGAATTATGTAATTACAAGAAAGTATACTTTAGTATCATTTGTAGTTTTTGGTACCCCCCACTACAATTACCTTAGTTTATGGGGGTGTTCATCGGATTTCGGGTTGTTTGGGTCGAGTTAATCGAGTTTTTTTGTAAATGGAATACAACCCAACCCTAATAAGATTCGGTTACCTAGTAATCGGGTTTAAACGGGTTGATGTATTTGGTAATCGGGTTACTAATTTAGGCTACTATTTGGGCTTCTAAATTGTGTTTTTTCCTTATATATTAGGCTAAAATGGGTTGTTAAAAAGATATTATTTAAGGCTTTTGGACTACAAAAATGGGTTAGAAACTTCACCACTTATTCGGCAAAGTTTGCCCAACGAAACGTAATATAATAAAAAAATGATACTGAAATCAACTTTTAAAGACTAAAAATAATACGTCATCCATACACACTGATTATATAACACTTTGGACTTTTGGAGTCATCTACAAATTGAAATCAACTTGCATGTCTACTAATCACCTTTGAGTGTTTTATTCGGCAACCATTATCTCATAATCAATAACCAAGAAATGAATATGTTTAAAAGCTTATTCGGGTTCCTCGGGTCAACGTGTACCTTGATTTATTAACCTGAATACCGAATCATATTAAGTAGTTTTTCGAGTTTGCTTGGTATTCGGTTTCAAGTTTTTCGGGTGCATCTTAATCGGGTTCGGATAGATTAGGGTCGGGTTCGATAATCAGGTTTCGGATAAAATGGACACCCCTAGTTTATACAATTAAGTTGTCATATTGAACCTAAATACTCAACATGCTTTAGTCTCGTTCCTTCTCACGACTTATGAACCAACTTTCTGCGTAAGTCTTTTGTAAGCAGATCCACAATGTTATCATTTGACTTCACATGGTCAATTATGATAACTCCCATTGAGAGTAAATTATCATAACGTATTATGTAAATGGAAATTTTACCTTAATTTGCCATTATACATTGAGCTCTGAGTTATGTCGATCGTTGTATAACTACAACAATGTATACAAATAACCAAAATACAACAATGTATACAAATAACCAACATTGACTTTGGCCATCTTGGAATATCTCCACAAATTGACGTAGCAACACCTCTTCTTTAGATTTACCTAAGGTATTAAACTCATATTCCATAATAAATCTAGCTATAACAGTCTCCTTGGACGAATTTCAAGCTATAGTTGCATCTCCGAGTATGAACACATAACCACTTGTTGATTTTGAATCTTCTTTATCCAATATCAAGTTAGCATAGTTATATCCTCTAGTAACACAGTTGGATACTAGTTTATAATCTCTAGTATATATCAGTACCTTAGCAATCTCATCATACTTTTCTAATGGTCAGAACTTGAATTGCTAGAATATGTACTTATTCTGCTTAGAGCATATGCTAATTTTGATCGGGTACATGTCATAAGATACATTATACTACCAATGATCTTTGACTTCTAATTGAGAAACACTCTCACCTCTATTTTTAGTCGGATGGTGAGTGGTGTCAATTGGAGTTAGAATTATAAAGGTTACCACCACATTCACGAAAGAAGTTGGAACTTCACGAATTACAAATCTAGTCTTAAGTTACGGATTTGATATCATTTTTAATTACGAATATCTTTACTTCACCAATTAGGAACCAATTGGCCTTAATGCATCCGTTGCGTCTTTGGAAATTCGAGATATGATATTTTGTTTTCGTATGATAATGTGTTTCGATAAATTTCGAACCATTTCGATATGATATTCATTTTCCAATACTATTTGGTGAAGTTTTCCGTACTAATAACTTAGAGTTGTATTTGAAATGTTCCCATTGCAAAAAACTTACAACTTATACTCGTCATTGCAAAAAAACTGTTCGGGTTGACCCGTTTACTAAACGGGTCAGGTTTGGGTTGACCCAATTAAAAACGGGTTGACCCGTTAACCCGTTTAGGTTACAATATATATTTTTTTATTTTTTCTCATTATAGAAACGATTGTTCAATTACTTTTGTATTTAATGTTTACCATAAATGAACTGAATTATACCAAAACATTTTTTTTCCTTCTTGAAATAATTACTCAGTTAATTTTAAGTTTACTTTAAATGAATTAGATTTTGAATTTAGTAGTTTTTTATTTAGATAAATGGATTAAACGGGTTAGGTTCGGGTTGACTCAAATTTAAGTGTATCTAGGTTATGATTGAAATTTTTGACACGAATAAGAATATGAGTCGTATTCAGATTACATGATTAAACCCGTTAACCCAGTAATCCATCAACCCGACACGATTGAAACCGCCCATTCGATCTTTTTTCATTTGCTAAAAATGGAATAACGACGAAAACACTTTTCGAGATTTCATGAAAGAGATGCTCTCAAAAGGAGTGAAAAGATACCCTCTCAAACTGACAAAACCCTTCACCCAAACTTCCTATCTTCCTAATCCACCTTCTTTTCCTCTTCAATTCTACCCACAGCCATGGCTTCTCTTTCTCTCAAATGCTATCATCTTCCTTACTCCTTCAACACCGCCAATTCTATCGATTTCTGTTCATCCAAATCCATAATTCGTTTCAAATCTCCAAACCCTAACCGTCGACCTTTAGTTATATCTTCTTCTTCAGATGATGCAGCTGCCTCCGGTTCCGTTCCCTCCGGCGATAACGTATCTAGGTCTGTTTTTGTATCCACGCTCGTTTTATTTGAAATAGACACTTTGTGCAGATAATTAGGTATAAATATTGACATATTGCTTTGGGTGTCCGATATCTGTTGAAAATTGAGGAAAAGTATTTGATTTCTGTTTTGTATTTGAACAAAATTGATTAGAAACTCAGAGAGTAGAAATCATCAGTCTGAACTTTGAAATGAAGAAATTATGCTTGTAAAGATGATGATTGTTGAGAATATTGTGTGTTCCTGGAAATAAATGATGTATGCATATAGGTGATCGATTTTTTGATGAAGGCTTGCTCTGCAGACTGTTTTTAGACCATGCTCATCCCTTTGCACAGATTGTTTGTTAAAGGCTATGTAGGTATGGGGCATTATGGTACTTGAAGTTTGAAAGAATAATGTTCGACACAAATTAGTTATAGCAAACTGTGCTTCCAAAACTAATATAAAAGGGATGCATGCTGATTTTCAGTTTTATTATCAATGCAGCAACTTTTGTATTATTGAAGGACCAGAGACTGTTCAGGATTTTGTTAAGATGCAGACAAAGGAAATTCAAGATAATATAAGGAGTAGGCGCAATAAAATATTCCTCCTCATGGAAGAGGTGTGGTTTTCTGTATTGAAAGTGTTCTTTAAATTCACCTTGATACTTTGTCAATTGCATGGATATGATTTGTTCAAATTCACAGGTGAGGAGGTTAAGAGTGCAGCAACGCTTAAAAAACATTAGACGTAATGAGGGCAGCGTTGAGGACAATGAGATGCCTGATATTCCTTCTTCAATTCCCTTTCTACCTTCAGTGGTAAATTAAATTTTCTTCTGCTTATCTGATGTCATAAGCTTGCATCGAGTTTCAGCATGGTAGTTCATTCTGTTTATACTTCTCTTTTTAGTTCCGAAAATGGGATAATGTCATTAGAAATATTAACCAATTTCAACTGTATGCTAAGCTCCTAAATACTTCTTTACTCTTCCATTGAGTTCAACATGGTAACTGCAGATTGAACTTTGAAGCACAATTGTTTTTCCATATTGAAGTTACATGTTACTATAGATAACAAAAGCTAGTATTTTTTATTGCTTTTCAAATTTTGAAGTTGACACCTTTTGTAAGTAACTTTTTCGTTCCTAATGGTAAATATAGTTTTACTAATGTATATTTTTCTTCTTATTTGAGCTAGACACCAAAGACATTGAAGCAGCTCTATTTGACAAGTTTTTCATTTATATCAGGAATTATTGTCTTTGGTGGCCTTCTCGCACCAATTGTAAGCTCATTTTTATTAACATGATTGTTTCCTTTGAGTTGTCACTTATATGCTTCTAACATGGAAACTCATTTTCATGTCAGCTGGAGCTAAAATTAGGTGTGGGTGGTACCTCATATAAAGATTTTATAACCAATATGCATTTGCCTTCGCAACTGAGGTGTAATTTATTAAAAACAATAAATGTATGCAGTTAAATAAGCAAATATTTACACAATATTTCTATATCTATTTCAGTCAGGTTGATCCAATAGTGGCATCCTTTTCGGGTGGGGCAGTGGGTGTAATTTCAACTCTCATGCTGCTTGAAGCCAATAATGTCAAGCAACAAGAAAAGAAACGATGCAGATACTGTCATGGAACTGGTAAGTATCTTGCCACACAAGAGTGGGCTGGGCAACAGATCAAAGCAGGTTCGGGTTATGGGGGCGGGTCGAAACTGGCCCGGTCCGATTGACATGCAAACACTTTTCTGTCAGTTTTTTAAAAAATTCTAGAGAATAAATGTGTTTATCTTTAAAAAATCAATATTGTTATAGTAACAATCAAGTTTTTTGAATAAAACAATGATGGCTGCTGTATGCATTAAAATAGACATGGGTGACTTTCAGTTTTTTAATAGACCAGTTTGAGATAAAAACACAACCCAAACCGACCCGTTCATAAGTAAGGTTAAAATTTATACCTCTGTTCAATTACACGCCTTCTAATTACGGGTGTTGATGTACCAAAATACAGGATACTTGGCCTGTGCCCGTTGTTCTTCTAGTGGTGTGTGCTTAAACGTAGAGCCAATTTCTGTATCAAATGCTTCTGATCGTCCATTAAGAGCTCCGACTACCCGAAGGTGTCTTAACTGTTCTGGGGCAGGAAAGGTACTGAAACTATATATATTTATGAAACTTCACTCTTGTGACATACTGCTTTCTTCGGTTTCTTATTGTTCACTATGAAAATATTGATTCAGGTAATGTGCCCCACATGTCTTTGCACAGGAATGGTAATGGCAAGCGAGCATGATCATCGAATAGACCCATTTGACTAAATTGCTGCATCGAACCAATGCAGCTCGGTTGTAGGAAAAATGATGTTCTATCAGGCTAATAAGCATAAAGAGAAGTCATATATTGTATTTTCACTGATAATCATCGAAAGATAATGATGGAATTGTTGATAACTGATGTTTGCATCAACTTCTATTGGTAAACTGAGGTATATAGTAAAACAAAGATGCATTTTAAGTATATTCAGATCAAATTACTTTTGTTTAATATATAGATATGGCAGCCATAGCCATCTTGTATTCTTGATGGTAGACTTCTAGTCTCGTACGGTCACACATACAAACAAGTTACAGTAGCTATCAAAGACGACCTAGGTGAGGCACAGACAAAACGCCTTGTGGCCAAGCAGGCGCTCCAGCAAGATTCCAGCCAAATCTATAAATTTTGGCCAAACCGGTCTGAAACATCCAAAAATGGATTGAAACCAGTCTAAAACAGACAGGTCTAAAACATTTCTAGAACCCCACAAAATGGTAAGCTTATGCCATGTGTTTTCTTTATCTTAGGCTCTCGCTTTTTAAGCGTTTTACGCCAAGTCTCAAGGCTTACCGTTTGTGCCTTGAGTGAGTCTTACGCCTTTAACAACTATGTTACAATTACTACGTGATACACAAACGTGACTTTTGATCCATGCTGAACAGTTGCTTTACTTGCAACCACTTCTAGAGCCCAACCCTGTGTGAAGCAAGTTCCTTTTTAACTCTTTCTCTGGATCTAATTTGTTCAAAGTAGGGTTGTAGATAAGTCGAGTTGAGTTAATCTCGTTTAACTTAAAGAGTGTTCGAGCTCTTTCTGAAGTGAGCTTGACTCGTGAATAATTTCTCAATCTCGAGCTCGGTCCGTTTATTATTTATTTTATTCATATACATTTATAATAAAATAATTTATATATGTATATGTTTATAATTATACCTTTTATTTATAACCTAATATATATTAGTTAATTCCTTTTGTCATAATATTATGTAAATATATATTTTATATATTAAACAAAACCTACAAAAATAGAAACTTGTTTACGCAAGCCTAATCAAGTTGGACACAACATCATGGTTTCCTCTTGCTTCCACCTCAGTCAGGGCGTAGGCTCGAGTCCTAGCCTTCGGCTGTTCCTTTTCAGCTTCCTTCTCCTTTCCCGAACCAGATTGTCTGGTTCTTCTGCAATCCCTAGTCAGGTGTCCATATTTTTCACAACTTTGGCACTTGACGTTCTTTAAGCAATCTTGGGAGTAATGCTCCGGCCTTCCGCATTTATAACACATGGTTGAGCCAACTAGACATTTGCCTTGGTGTTTCTTTGAGCATTTCTTACAAACTTCATACTCTTCTGCCCTAGGCTTCTTCACCTCAGCGGTGTAGTTTCCCTTTTCATTGCCTTTGAACGAGTTCTCCCATTTCCGCTTCGGAGCTTCAGGAACTGTGTCATCGTTAGCATAATCGTCATAAACGATTCCAGACAGATTGACTACCGACTCGAAGGTCGAGGGTAAATTAGCTTTCACATGAATACGGACCCTTTGAGGTAGGCCCTTCACATAGTACTTGATCAGTCGCTCTTCAGTCTCTACCAGGTGGGGTACCAGGTGGGCTAGCTCGTTGAACCTAGAAGTATACTGGCGGTGCGTCTTGCTGCCAGCCTTGAAGTTTGGGAATTCATTTTCCACCCGATCAATTTCGTTCTGGGGACAAAACTTTTGGATTATCAGCTTCTTCAGGTCTTCCCATGTCATTCTGGGAAGAGCGTTTGGCAACTTTGTTCTCTAAATGTTTCTCCACCAACTTAGTGCTTCATTGGTGAAAGAATGAGCAACATACTTAACAGTCTGGTCAAGTCGACACTCACTGATGTTGATTACGGCGTTCATCCTCTCAATCCATTCAAACGTAGCCACATAATCTTTGTTCCCATCAAAATTTGGTGGGTCACCGTCCTTGAAATCTTTGTAAGTACACCCTCGAGTGTTTGGTCCCACCCTTACTTCATCCCCATCACTGTCATATACTTTCTCTTCATGGTTTCCTTCGTCCTCCTCCTTGCTTTTCTTTAGTGCCTCGGATAGTAGGTCAGGCAATACGTTCTTCAGAGTGAGTACCACCTCACGGGCAATAGCATCCCTAACCTCGGGTTCCAACTGTAGAGACCCTTGATTGCCGTCCCCAGTTGGGGTCACATTAGTTTCATGCACACTCTCAGTGTATTCTGCGTGCACACTCTCTTCCTCTTCACGTCTTTGATTCAATGGAGGTCTACCGACTCGGCTAGTGCGACCGCCTCGGCGTCCGGTCCTTCCTCAACCAGCCATAGTTCCTAGTTTCCTGATAGTTATAAAGGGAATACATCAATGTCGTTCCTTCAGATCATAGTTTTAGAACAGTACAAGCAAGATAAATTTTTGATTACAGTGACCGGTTTGTGATTACTAATTTACATTGCTTTTCGGGTTCAAAACTTTTCAAATCGGTTGTGACATTGACATCTATTTGTTCTAAGTTAAGGTATCTATTTTATCCACATGCACTAACTTTAGTACTTACTTACCGTGCTGGCGTTGGCTACCCATACTGACATCCGTGCGTTGGTCCCATAATCAGCTTGAGTCCAGACATTTAGGGATGTCTGAATCTCTCAAACTATTGCTCTGATACCAACTTGTAAGGCCCCTTTCCCGGGTAACCTCACTTGTTAGATTTACTCATAAACATAGTCATAAATACTGAATTTAAATTAAAAGCATTCAGGAGTAGCGAAGCAAACATTATTCGAATACATAACATAACAGCGAAAGTCTTATCAATTAAAAACACAACATTGTCTTAACATATGTAAAAGTGGGATGTTAGTCGCATGTCGGGTAACCATCACGCCTTCGCATTACCCTTCCTTTCTTTACCTAAAATATATACTAAAAGTCAGCTAACGCTGGTGAGTTCTAGTTTAAAAACAATCAGACATAACATTTATCTTATCATTAAGTATTATATATATATATATATATATATATATATAATACGTACATTTGCATAGTTGTTGCTTTACTGTTCTCACATAACATTCATACTGAGTATATATATATATGTACATACATACTTACTTTGGGCAGAACGTTCATTGGTTATACACATAAGGGTTATCAACTCGTCATAATTGTTGCGTGAGTCACAAAGACAAACGCCATAAGAACTACCGTCGTAGTCCGTTTCATAAACCGCCCGGCCCTAGAAACCATCTGTCGTAACACAAATCCGTCCGGCAACCTTTGACCGTCCGCCTAAAACCCGTCCTACCACCGTAGTCCGTTCATTCGCCCGTCTGCCCTAAGGCTTCCGTTTCCCACGCGACTATTTTTTTTAAGCAAACGTTCTACATATAATAAGGCAATTGCTTCGACCGTCTATTAATACCTTTCATACGTCCTAGCTGATGAAGGAACGTATCTGTCCCGGTTGCAAAATAATCACGTGGTCGTCCGTCTACCGAAGTAGCCGTTATTCACGAAGCATCCATAACGTTTACATACATTCATGACAAGCAATATATCTATAATTTAAAGCAAGATTTCATTTATTTGCGTTATGCCATTCTTTCATTCATTCTTTGTAACATACGTTTCATTCCTGATTCGTAACTCGTTTTAATATATATATGTATATATCACATATAATCATATTGACATTCACAACACTTGTTCATTTAGTGTATACACTTTAGCCCCAAAACATTTAAAATGATTTGCACATAACATAAAGGGGGCACATAGAACTCACCTGATAAGCTAGTCTCGTTCTGTCCTAACAACGGTCCGACGAGCGTCACACACGATCTGAATTGGTTAATTACACATACATCAGACCTAACCTAAATTACACGCTTTTACTCATACTGATCTAGGCGAACTTAAGGCTAAGTCCGCTGCCCAAAGTCTAGGCGACTTGTCTTAAGTTCGCTTGACTTGACCAAGCGAACTTACCAGGCGAACATAACCAAGTTCGTCCCTTGTTGCCATAAGCGAACTTACCGGGCGAACATAACCAAGTCCCCCCCCCCCTAAGTTCGCTTACTTCATGCTTAAAGCGAACTTGATAAGTTCGCCCCAACCTTGTCAGGCGAACTTGATAAGTTCGCCTGTCGGGCTTTCTTCTTCCCCAAAAATCCGAAGTTCTTGCATGCGAATCTGATCGTGTCAATATCTCAACTTTCTTTGTTCAAAACGTTCGGTTTCCTTCTAGATGCTAGACCTAAGCTTATTTTCAAGTTTCATCCGTAAAAACGTTACATTTTTAACCAAAACCCGAAAATCCCAAAGTAAACAAAAACTCAGATTTAGGCCGAACCGTTACCTGAATCGGGTTTCTGATTCGGAGGTCTTGCTCACAAGCTCAGTAGTAACACACTCCTTCAATCACGGGTCGATCACTCAACTTTCTCTCTCTACGGTTTCTCTCTCTAAAGTGCAGAAATGAGAGAATGTGTGAGTGAGAATGGAATGGAGAGGAGGGCTGCCTTGTCCTTTATATATCTGGGTTCCCTCGGCCCATTGAAGCCGATCCCAAGTCCGCTCCCTTTCTTTTTTCTTTTTCTTTTTTTTTGTGTTTAAATATTTCGACTAAATCTCCGGCCTCACTATATTTATTCGTTTTATTATTTTTCGGATGTTACATACCAACTACTTCAAGAAGCAGAGAGTTCGAAACGAGTTAAAAAAAGCAACGATTTGTAATAGTTTCTACTAGTGAACTTATATCGTAATAATTAATTTGTGTATTAAATGTTGTAAGTTAGTTCTGTTAAAAGTTATTACTAAGTAAATAGATATATAAAACTAATAAATTTTAAAATTTATTATTAGTTCGTTGTAGGAAACATGTAGCACAAGCGAACTAAAAAAAACAAAAGAATTATCTTTTCGGTTTAATGAAAGAGAAAACTTTCAAAAAAAAGATATCATAAAACTAAAAATCATTAGTAGTCACTAGTTTTTCAGTTTCAAATACTACTAATAAGAAAACCATCCGATTGAATTAGTTACATATTCATCAATTAAATTAAGTATGATCATCATTTTCACACCATCTAAAACAAAACAAAAGTGACAACAATATGATAGATCAACTTTCACAATCCATACATTTATATTTCTCTCCAAAAATACAAAAAGGATAATCACGAACAACACCATTTTATTACATATTTTCGTAAAAAAAAATGAAAGCTCTAATTGATGCTAGCCGTCTCCATGGACCATGCATTCAACTTCTTGATGGTGATGGGTTCATACCCGTTGTTAAATACATGTAAATGAACATTACGAGTAACAGCAAGTGTTGGGTAGACCCTTGATGATATCACCGTCTTTCCTCCTTCTGCAAAACTTTCTACAACCGAGTGATCAATCAAACTTCTCAGTGAAAGTTTCTTTTCCGCTAAGTCAACATCCACAAAGCCTCCAAATGATGGTTTGTATTCATTTGGGTTCAATGAGGAACTGTGTTCATCAAAAAATCCATATTATTTCACATAGATTGAAAACATTTTGTCTCTAGTAACATTGAGGCTAGAAAGAAAGGAGCTTACGGAGTGGCATCGGAACACAAGAGGACTTTATGTTTGTTGTTTATAGTTCTGAACACTCTAAAAAAGATGGGAGTATACTCTTCAAGGCTGTGTGAAGCTAGGGTCAAGAGACCGAATGGCCCAAGCCCACCTTGTACCGTTGCACCCCTAACCCCACATATACTTTTACCAATATCATGTTGTGGAAATGCAACCCAATTTTCATCATACAACTCAGCTTTTTTCAAACTTGAAAATGTGAATGTGACATCAACATCTGCCTATATTCATATCACATCAAATAAGTAATCTATCAGTTTCACATATTCAATATTAGAATACTTTTAAGATACAAACCTGTACTGCAATGACTCCCTTGACTTCAACTGTATCCCCTTTATTAACCACCACATTGTTTAGCTCCACTTTTTTACGCCTTAAGTTTTCCAATTCGGAAATGGGCCATTGTAGCAACATACGCCCACTTGGATCCAACCAAACTTTTCGCGGAATCAACTGCATACAATAAACAATTAATCAAGTTTGACATTCAAAATTCAAATAAATTATATTGGATAAACATATATGCTATAAAATTTACCTGAATTCCAGCCCATCCCTTTTGAATATCTTCATTTTGAGTGCTTGACTCATTAGCCCAACCCCACACAATCCTCCTTTTTTTGCTCGGGTCATAGAATGACTTAGAAGCATAAAAGTTTCCATAATCATATCTTAATCCGCCCCAACCATCTTCGGATGTATTATATGGAATGTATATATCTTTAACCAGGTCATATCTCCCAAGCGTGTAATATTCGTATCTAGTCACTTCAAGGCTGTTCTTAAGAACATATTTAACACCATTACCTAATGTTGATGTGTCTAACCCGTTTGTTCCTTTAGATGCTACCGGGTAAAAGTCAGGGCATTCCCACATACCTGTGTCTTGTTTACTGTGAAACGGGTGTTTTGCCTTAATCCATTTAACAAAATCCTTACTTCTATATAGATAAGCGATTCCTCTGTGGTTATGTCTACTACCAATGATCATTTTCCAGTGACCATTGTTGTACCAAGCAGTTGTGGGGTCACGAAAAGCCGAAATGTTCTCACTTGTAGGCTTTAAGAAAGGATTGTCATCAGGTTTGATCCATTCTCTTAGGTAAGGGTCCGAGTAGTTTGCGGGTATAGCATAAACTTGGACTTGGTGACCCGGTGCAGGTTTTGGGTCAACAATTCCTGTGTAAAATATTACAGGTTTATCACCTGGCAGGATTGTAGCAGATCCCGACCAACACCCATATTTGTCATAAGATTTTGATGGAACGATTGCTGGTTCAAGATGTATCCAATTAATCATATCTTTTGACACCGAATGTGCCCACACAATGTTTCCCCATACCGCACCTTTAGGATTATATTGATAGAACAAATGGTAGAATCCTTTGTAATACATTGGTCCTGTATAAATCCATTTTTTGATATATATATGTATACGTATATCAATCAATTTGAAATTTTAATAAACTTTTATTAATAGAAAAAAGAACTTACCAGTAGGATCTGTTCAAATTTAGCATAATTGTGCCCACATCGATTTCATGCAAAAAGATGAAAAAAGTTGTTGATGCAAATACATATAAAAATGATTAATAAATACCCAACAGATAAAAAAATAATCACAATTAGAGAATTAAATTAGTGAACTCTGAAAAAAATAAAATAAAAAATAATAATCACAATTAGTGAATTAAATTAGTTTTAGTTTGATACCGCAATACCAAAAACTAGTTAATATTTTACTAGAACATTAAGCTTATAATATGATAATTATCTCAAATTAACATGTATACTTTAATTATTTCATAGGGATTTAAAAAATAGTATTTATATTAAATGAAGAATTATTATATAATACTAAATACACCGAGTTTTTATCATTAATTTAGTTGCTCTAATTGTATCATTCAAAGGTGATACGAATATACTTAAATTTTGATTAAAAAATCAAGAATTCCATCAAAATAATATAATTAGTTCTTTGTAATAAAAAAGAATGTATATTAAGGCTCAATAAACATAAAATGTGCTGATTATTTTTATGTATTATTACGTTTTAGTAATATAACAATATTTCACTTATCAATTTTACTTTTGTGCTAAAAAATAATCCTTTCTTAACCTAATACGTATTTGTAAAAACAATTAAAATCAATGATTTCCGTGAATTTGAATTCCTCTCATTGTGAAAATATAAGTTGTAACTAATGTATTAGAATTTAGAAAGTAACCGGATCTAGTGTCCGTGGCCTTAACGGTTCACTGATTTAACCGGTTGACTTGATCTTATAAACTGAAACCGATCTGCTAACAAAGGAACGAGACAAGCATCGGTGTTGTCTAGTTCACTCAAAACCGACCGATGCATTTTTCTCGGTCCATTAGCTAGCTTGTAACCATACCTACGACATCGAGAGTTTTTCGTTTAAATGTTTAATAGGTTGAATCCGTTGTTCCAATAAGGTTTTCAAAATATTGATTGCATATACTTTGCATGTTCATTAACAAAGTAGGTTTTTGACAATGATGGCATCGGTGTTATATGTTATCATATAATGGGCATCATTTATAACTAGTGATGGATAAAATGTAGAGGAAAATGAAAACGTAGACATACCATTAATCCAGTTGTTCTTGGGTTGAAGGTGATAACCGGTTCGATATACTTGTTTTACCTTCACATGATTATGAGTCTCAATTTCGAAATTAGCGTTGTGAAACGCCATGACTCCTCCATCTCTTCCGCCATAATTGTTTAAACAAATCAACAATGTCAAAACCCATGCAAATCCACACATTGTAGGAACTATACCCGTGTTCGAAGAGGGTTGATCGAACAAAACACTCAAGATGGCATGAAGTGAGGTTTTGGATGAATTTATTGAGAAAAAAACTCATTTTCAGATCTTGTTTTTCTCAAGGTTTGTTGAATGGAAATTTTAATAGGGTTTACAATTTCAAACTATAATTATTTAGATTTCGGCAGTCGAGCTATGAGATCTATAAATATACATATTTTTATGTATACAAAATATATTTCTTAACTTTATTTTGATTTATTATGCATATTTTTTAACAAATGATGTATGTTTTATCAATAAAATAAGAAATGTAAATGTTATAAAAAAATCGAATTAATTAATAATACTACATGTGAATTAACGTTCAACTAGCTGGTTATATCCACGCTTCGTGGTCGGAGTCGGACCGATCGTTAATAATGTTAATAAAGAGAAACCTATAGCTAAATAATAAAAAAGGAAAAAAAATTGGTCGTCAAAAACCATAAAACCAAAGACCGAGACCGGTTCCGATAATATCAATATCGGAAATAATAGTGTTCGCTCATAACCGGTTTGGTTCGGAACGGAACCACAATGGTAACAGCACTCGTTATATCCCACGATACAAAAAAAACTAGATTTTTAATACAACTCCGTTTTCAAAAAAAAAAATATCGGAACGTTGACAAACAAACTAAAACAGCCGTGCACTCCGTTTTTTTGAAAAAATTAACGAACAAAAACTATTAAAGAAAAACAAAATTATTAAAAAACTAAGCGGTTTAAAAGCATATTTTATATATATAATATGAAGGGTAAAAATGAAGGAAAAAAACCACGTGTTACACGCTGAGTAGAAGAGTTATTGTTCAAGTTGATATGTTTTGGCGGGTCTGTAAACCCAAGAGACATGATGGCTTGGTGGGCGTGCGCAACCTTTAGGGGCGAGACCCGGGTTTGATCCCTAAATCGCACCCCCCGTTTTCGTGTTAGTGACCGTCTTTGTTAACGCTGCGCCTTATATAAAAAAATCTTTTTTCCTTAATAATAAAGTTTTTTAGTTTTCTTAATAATTTTATTCTTTATATTAAGTTTTGATCTTTAACTTTTAAAGCTTTGACACTAACTTTCTCCGAGGGTTAATACCATTGTGACGTTAATTTTTTTCCAAGGGGTTAATACCAATTTGACGTTAATTATTTTCGCGGTTTAGCGTCGCAACGCGCATGGATTTAATACTAGTTTACATACATTTCTAAAAGAAAAAAATTCACTTTATAATTTACTTCATGGGAAAATAATCAATTCGCAATATATAAGGTCTCTTATTTTTTTTAACTGCCCACATTCATCCAAACACCCTTCAAAACTACTGTTGGGCTAGTTTATTCATATTCTTTTGGATTTAAGAAACTTTTTTTCTATTTTAATGGTTGCTTAAAATTTTAATGATAGCTTTAAGTAACGCATTACCTATTAAACATAAAGTTTTAGAGAAAAGACCTAATGAACGTTAAAATGAAGAAACTAAGTAACAAGTTAATGATGTTGCATCATAATTTTCTAAAAAAAATTACTTTTACATCACTTAGATGATCTGTAATGGGTGGTTTTTGAAGCCAAGGACATCGTATGTAGAAAAGAGAAGGAGAGGTTGCATATGTGGAAGAGAGAGAACGAGGACTTGGTCCTTGGCCACCGATCGGTTTTGAACGAGAGAGGAACATATATGAGAGACAAGGTGAAGTGGTTTGTGTCTTTTGAAGAGATAAAGTGAAGGTTTTTAAATGGCAGCATTTGAGATGTAGCTCATGCTCTTCCTTGAAGTAACTCAACTTAAACTCAAACATGTCTAGAAATATTGAAAGCAGAACAAAAACTATAGAAAATGACTTGAATTACTCTTAGTAAGTTGGATTGAGGTCTCTCTTTTTATATAGACATCAACCTTTAAACTAGTGCTCAAGATCTATTGAATCTAATGGTTAAAAACTATCTTCTGAAAATCTTATATTCTAGATTTATACAAAGAAAAACTAGATCTTAAAAGGAACTTTAAGAGATTTCTATACATTTCTTAAGATTTTTTTTAGAAACTCGTAATTTACTCGATTTCCAACTTCATCTTTCCTAATTACATTTTTATTTGACGGATCCGAACCGACCTCTTGATTGCTTACTGCGGTAGACGAATGAAAATGCCATTGTACTTTCTTATTTTACATGAAAATAACAAAAGTTGATATGATGTCCCCTTTCTATATTTATAATTATAGAGGTTAAAAATCATTCAATATAGATTTATTTTTATTTTTCTTGCTCATTAATAAATGATAGGACATTTTCAAAGCCATGGCTTCTTCGTCAGTTTTAGTATTTTTAAAACGTTATTTTTTAGAAGATTTATGTAAGACGCGATTAACAATGTAATCTTCTAAAAAAGTTTGGAAAAATATTCTTGACCCCTGTATAAAAAAAACAACTCGTTTACATCCCAGTCCTGTCTGTCTGGCTACGCTAATCCACTCAGGTCACCTTCTAAGGAGTGCTTTATGCGTTGCAGTTTCTATCAAAAATAGGGAAAATCACAAGAACGATAGATGCCATTCCACCCGACAACAAACCCCAACCTGGATTGGGATAAGCATACAAAAAATGATAAAATCAAGTGATTTAGTTGCTTACAATTTGTTGGAGACTGTCTAAAACAGTCTATTCAAATACACAAAAATAAATATAAAACTGGTGCACAAAATATAATTTGTTTAGGATTAATATTACAACAGTAAAAAAACTTAAACTTTACACCGTCCCATTAAAAAATATATCAACTTCTTCCATATCCAATCATTAATATTACAAAACATGATTAATTGATTTTTTTCAAATGAGCAAAAATTCCTACATCACTTAACACACCTACAATCTCACTAAATTGTGGAGGTGGGAGAAGTAAGAAAACCAACACCCCAAAAAGAACTCTTACCACCTTTGGTTGTCATTAAATCCCAAGCAGGGATTTGTTCGAAGTCGACCCATCCGCCATTGATGATGTACAGAGCAACAAGTATGAAACAGGATTCTGTACATTACGTTTATCTTTGAAACAACAGCATTCAGTTGATTTGTGCCAATGGTGGCCGTGGAGTAGAACAAACCTTTGATTCGTTCCCTGTAAATGTTTCAAACGAATGATTTTCTCTGAATTCTTCTAATAAATTCTCCATCGGCATTGCCCTAAGTGATTCTATGCTCACTTTACTCGGAACATCAGTATCGCTTCTTATGGGAGTGTTTCCAGATGGCTCGTAATCCTGAATAACAACACACCCGTCTCAGATTCTTTATATTAACATTTTCATCTGATGAACCTCGGTTTCGACCCATTTACTTATGAATGGGTCGACTCAGGTTAAGTTTTTATCTTAAAAGTGAACATGTCAAACAGGTAGAAGGTTACCCAAAATTTATTTTTTTAATGCACAACTTCTTAAATTGTTTCACCTATAAACTAATTGTTAGATTATTTTTAAAGGGGTAAAATAAAAGTTAGTAGATCAACCCGGCCCAACCCATTACCATGTATTTCTGTTGAAATGTGTCATGAGCCTTTTGCTCTATTAGAGAGGACTGTCTTGAATGATCTTCATGTAGGCTCTCAAGAGTTTTTATGTGAGATTTTGTTGTTTCCTGTATTGTAGAAATAATTGTTCTCTCTTGTTCTGATGTACCTAGAGAAAGTATCCAAATCATAATGAGCATCACTACAGGAAACAAAAAACAAAAGAATCAGGGCTAAAAAAACACATATTTCACAAAAACTTACTGTCTGTGTGCTTTAACAAATCGTCGCTAGTCTTCAGCACATCATCTTCAGCGGTTTTCCTTAAAGAATTAATCTCATAATCATGATCATTATTATCTATTGCACTCCTGCAGCATTCAAAATTATATTTACCATTATTTGTTTGCATCATACTATGATTAATAGTAGAATAAGTGCAGGAAGATGAAGTTAACATTAGTTCAGATGTTTGACCTGATAAGGGTGCCCACTGATGTGACGTGTTGTTTTCCCATTTCAGTCACAGAGTCATGTGTCGTTTTAGAATGGTTTAGAGCCGATTCAGCAGCCTCAACACTGAATGAAAGAGCTACAAGTTAAATACAGAATAATCAGCCAAAGAAGATTGCAATACCGTTTTTGCCTACCATTTCTGTAGCACTGTCTCAAAACGACAGTGTTTTGCAGCAGCAAAATCCGCATTCTCTTTTGCATCATTTTCTGATTGCGTATAAAAATCTTGCCATTTTCTTTTGGCATCTGATGTGGTTCTGTCAAAAGATGACACATGTCGTTCCAAAACTTTCTTGCTTCCTGCAGCGGTTTCTCTGATAGTTGCTAGCCGAGCTTCCACCTGTCCACTCATTACTCAACCATCAATTTTTCTACAATTGGAAGAAAACAGAACTAAAGGGGTTAGAAACATACCATCTCTTTTTGATGATAAATATGATTTGAAACCAAACTTGTAACTTCAGCAATAAGTTTCTGTGCATCAGACTTTGATTGTTCCTGAAAATACAGCAAAAAGAAAATGTAATGATATATTTATTGGTTTTATGGATTCGCAGTTAACATTGTCCATTATTTACCTCGTATGCCTTCTTAAATTCGTCAATGCTCTTTGTTTGTATCTCATCGACTTTAATGGCATGACTTCCTAGCTCTTTAGATTCTATCATCAGCTTATTAAAGAATTCATGGATGAATTTGGATATATCCGTTGTATGTCCAACACTGACACTAAATCTCTGAAAAACAACATATTAGCAGATCATTTACTCTTTGGCAGTAGAAAAGGAAAGAAACCAGAAGAAAAAGCATAATTTGCATATGGTTTAAAAAAGTCACTATCCTACTATTAAAAACTGAGATAAATATTTACACTAAGAAACCTAGTAGAGACGGTAGTAAAAGATTCACAAGACCATCATTTGAATTCTGAAACTATACCTTCCAATCTTTAGGCATAACTCACCATACTAGAGATCATAATTACAACTCATTTACTTATTAAAGGGATTAAGTTGAGTTATGTTTCATCCCTTAAAGGATTAAACAGGTTAAAAAAATGAATAAGGGAGACGGTTCAAATAAGTTGAAATTCACAAAACCTCCTAAACCACCAAAGTATATTAAAATAGAGTTTAGATTAATATGGTTTTTGTTATCATATTTGGCATACTAAGTATCAATAAAAATATATTTGGATAAAAGGTGATTTAGACCAGCCCAACGCCCCAACTCTACCCATTTCAACATGTACCAAACCCGGACCTCTTAAACAAGTTCCCCAAGCCGTTCGAGTGTTCGACCACCCATTTTACTATCTTTTACAGAAAAAAAAACACCAACCTGCCGAAGCTCCCTAGCAAAATGTGCCATTTCTCCTTGTTGAGTTGATAAAGAGGCTTGAAGCTCATTAAAGATAGAAAGTCCTTTGGCAGCTTCTTCAGCTAGTAGCTGAATAAGAAAGTGTAGTAAATATGTACACTGCTTATGCGTAAAAAGTTACTATAAATTTAATACGTTTTGTACTTACTTCTTCAACAGAACCAGCATTTGAAGAAACTAAGGATTTAACCTCCTCTAAGTTTGCATTAGAGTTTGCTTTGTGCAAAAGCACAACATTTTGCAGTTCCTCAATGTGAGAAACATACAACGCTCTTGAAGCACCAACTTTCTTTTTCAAATCAAACAGCGCCTAGAAACATAAACCATATAAACAATAAATAACTTTTATAGTGATGAAACTCGAGCATATACACAATGAAAACAGGATGATGAAAATAAACAGTACCTTATCATTAATGTTAATGAAAGTGTGACAAAACTTCTCAATGCATTGAAGTTTTTCATTTTGTTGAACCATTGATGTAGCAACAGTGCTGCAAAGAGATTTAACATCTTGTTTGAGCTCAGATTCAAACTTATTCACAACGGCTCTGTTACCAGCATTCATTTTATCTTCTCGTGCTGCATATAATTCAGGAAACAGCTAACAATTAACCTAGTTGCCAGAGAATATTAGAGGTTGCAAGATGGGCAGGTTGGGTAACAAAACAAAAACAGGCCAGCTCCACCCTACGACACTTTTAGCCCATTCTAAAAAAAATGTAGGCAGTTAATATCTTAATTATGATTACAAAAATCAAAGTTATTGCAATAATAATCTAAATATTTGATAAAAAGATTTAAGGGGTGTATGCACTAGAAAAAAAATAGACTTTAGGCAAGTTTCAACTTTCAACCTGTTCCTGCTACAAATTTTATTTTACACATTTGAAGTAAAACACAACACAAAGCAACCCACTTTCTAGTAAAAGGATCAAAGACAAGAGAATGCCTACCAATCTTCATAAACAATGAAGCATTGTCCTTGAGAGATCTTTTTAGTTCAGAGCGCAGAACACAAGCTTGATTGGCTAATGCATTTTCTGTTTACAATTTGCTCATTAGTATATATAAAATTAATAAAAGATCATAAACTTCAACATTTAAAACAACCACGTATACCTGCTTTTTTCTGTTCACGTATTATAAAATCCTGTTCCTTAATAGCATATTGACATCTTTTTACTTCTTCCTGAGCATTGGACAGCTCCTTGCTAGTTTGATCCAGATTATTCTGAAGAACATAGATAATAGAAAGAGAGAAAATGAGAACTATAATACAATAAATAATATAAGAAGTTCAACAGCAATGTGTGATTATATATTAGTTAGATTTACCTGGGTATAATCAAGTTTGTCAGTCAAATCAGAGCAATCTTGGACACGGGCATTAAAGTTAGTTTGCAATTCTTCAAATTGCTGTTGAAAGAGAAAGTAACAAGTGAACAATTTTACTTGGCATATAAAATAATGCAAATATTCAGATAAAATACCTTTTGTTGGTTTTCTACCTTAACTCCCATTTGCTCAATCTGATCTGCCATTGACTAAACAAAAAGAATATTAAAATCACATACATGCACCATGCGAATTCATACAGTTCAAACTTATACAAAGTGAAAGTTGAAAAACTATCCAGTACCTTGCGTTCCAACTCCTCTTGATAGTATCGTTCTTTTGGTATATAAACTCCATTTTTCTCACGCGTGGCATAAACCTCTGCAAGTAGAACAAGTAGACAAATTAACTCTCATTTAAGCCTAGTTCATCCTTTTTTAATCTCTTCGTTGCATTATCAAAAGAAGCATTCATTTTACCAGCTTTGAGCCTCTCAATTTCGCCATACAGATCTTTGATAAGAGTTGTTTTCATCATCTTCTGATTTACCTATAAAAGAAGTCAAAATGGGATTATTAAACTTGGCAAAAACATTAGATTGTTCAAACTTTAAAACATAACTTGTTAAATTTAATATTTTTTTAGTATCATATTCAGTGACGCATAGATGAAAAATTATTTACTTCCCAAAGCAAGGCTAGATTATAAAACCAATAACAATGTATGTAAAAAAACGCAAATGCTTCACTATAAACTCACTAATAACAATATAGACTATTACACAAGAGGATAATGTAAGGGTTTTTAACTAAATCACTGATAACTTGGTCATCAATACGTGAGAATGGAGGCCAACCTCTGGTTTGTTCTTGATATTTTTTGCCCTGTGAGCATAATCCAATGTGCTCAAAGTCTCTTCAAGACAATGAACAGCAGGAGATACCGTAGCAATAATACATGTTTTGGTCCTTCCACCCAATGAATCACGCAGTAGACGAGTCAGTTTGCTATCTCTGGATTACATAAAACACAAAAAATAGAATTTGAACACCATCATTTATGAAGACTAGAGAAAAAAAATGTGAAATTACTTGATTTGTTATTAATTTAGCAATTGAGGATGAGAAAAAAAATAACAATTCATCCAAACCTATATGGGATGTGCCCAAGATGCTCAACAAGAGCTGTTATCACTCGTCCAAGAGTAAGTAAACTTTTGTTTATTTCTCCAGCTTCTCTTGCACGGCCCTGAACATGTTAAGAATTATAAGGTTAAGGAAAAGGAAGATATAAGAACTAAAAATAGCATCATCTGCAAGTTCACAAATGTAAGAAAAATGTCTTTTGGACTCTTTTCACAATCTTGATTATTAATGAAAACTTGGTGAATAAATTACCTCCCTAGCTCCAGATCGAGATATATTTTCAGAACCAGCAAGATCAACTAGATTCAGTTTCCCACATTTGATCAGTTCTTCACCTTCTGGGTTGGCCTCTTTGATATGTATAGTTATAGAAAACAAAGAATGTGACCGACTGAAAAGCAAGCAAAATTAAATAAGATCAATAAGTTTTCACATGAACAGTAAAGACGATACAAAATAACTCAAGACCTTGATTGTTTGTTTAACAAGGTTTCTGCAGTTTTACGTTTCGCAGAGCCTCTTTCTAGTAAAGTAAAAATTTCACTAGCACTTGTCACAATCTCTTCTTCTAATCCTTTTACGAGAACTCCTCCTTTACCATCTTCCATAAGGGGCAAAAGCTTCTTCTGTTTCTCTTCAACGACTTTCAAGATTTCTTCAGGAGCAAGTAAGTCAGTGATCTCCTCATTATATAGCTCTAAGAAAGTTACTTTAACACTATACTCTGCATTTTGATGCTCTAAAGTATCAAAAATTTGTTTGACCGCTCTAGGGATTACTCCTGCACCAGAAGGCAACTCTCCTTTTCGCGCACTCTGTTAATGGATTCAGAGAGTATCAGTTACTAATAACAATAAAGTAATGAAATAAACTATAAGATCGATGTTAAACATATGTGACCAACCTTTGACCTCTTACAATCACCCTCCATGGTGTAAGTTTTTCCCGTTCCTGTCTGGCCGTACGCAAAAATAGTACAATTAAATCCTTCTAAAACTTCATTTACAATAGGAATAACTGCTTGCTCATATAGATCTTTTTGATGAGAACTAGGTCCAAAAACCTGCATACAAGAGAATAAAGATAGTTTATAACTAACAACTGCACTAGACCCTGCAATTCTTTAAGCTCAATACTTTCTTAAATCTAATGGATCTAAACCTCAGTCTCACCCAAAATCATACATGATGTGAATTAACAAAATACAAAGAGTTAATATTGTACTAAGAAAAATAAAATACTTAATTTTGAATGCTATATTGATATGATTGATTGTTAACTTAACATCAACATATAATCAACAACTAATTTATGCTATTGAACATTTTTGGATTTATGCAAGTCAATCTAATTTCAGAATTAACTTAATTTCAAAACAAACAAAAAACCCTAATATAAACATCCTTGACTCACAAACTTACAATGCTTGCCCCAAATCAAAAGAACAATAATAAGAAACAGATGAATGTTGTAGTAAATCAGGCACCTTATCGAACGTAAAAACTCTATCGATTTGCTTCCCCGCGATATTCTGCGAAACGGAGACTTCTCTCTGCTGGTCATTACATGTTACGACATGTGGCGCGTTGTTCCTCAACTCATCGTCGCTAAACGGCCTAATAAGCAATAAACAATCACACCAAACCGAATCAGATTCTCATCACAGGATCTACAAATTGATATCTGAACTGCGAAGATTAAGATAAATCAAATTGCACCAAACGTAAACCCTAACAAACAAAATTCACAGTACCTGCAACGAAGAAGGACCTGAACATTAACACCTTTTTCATGGCGACTGGACATTTTTACACGCAGTTAGTGTGTGTGTGTTGTGAGATGGAGAGATTACTTAGCGCCTGTGATGTACCTGAATTTGCTTGAATCGAACGTTGTGTTATTTGGTTTCTCTAAAAAAGAAAGGGGAGGCCGCGGGATGAATCGGAGTTTTTGAAAAATGGCCGCTCTCTCGGGTTCGATCTGACGGTTAATGGTATGGGAACTTTGATCTGACGGTGTGTAGGCTGCCAAGATCTGGATCGAGGTATTGAGTTGACGAAACTGCCCTCGGACCGGGTTTTTTTTATTTTATTATTTTCACATGATGAGTTGCGATGCATCTGATTATATAGTTAAAAATATGTATTTTACGAATTGGATATAGATACAAGCCGAATAAAATATAATGTAATATGTTAACACATACAGTTGTCAAGATATGTTTTTAAATATGAACTTTGTATTACAATTATAAATTTTGTTAAGTTAATAGGAAAATTACTAAAATGGACATTTGACCAACTTACTTTTGCAAAATGAACATTGACTTTTAACCTAATAAAACATGGTCATTAAGAACAATAGACGGCTAAGACGGCTAGGCTTATCAGGCTAAAATTTCCGTGCCCCGAATGGAATTTGTCAGACACTACACCAATCAGAAATTGACACGTGGCATCACAAAATTTAAACAGTTATATCTGTCTGTTTAGGCGGCTTAACCGGGGTTTTTTATTCTGTGCTACCTTATCATACGCGTTCCCAAAATCCACTTTAAATATCATTAGTTTTATATTCCGTTTTGCACCCAAAATCCATCACTATGCTCAACCGAATGGCTAACACTTTTGCAATCAGTTTATAAATAATGCCTATGAGACTAATCGGACGATGATCCTTAATTTGCTTGAATCGAACGTGATGTACCTGAATTTGCTTGAATCGAACGTTGTGTTATTTGGTTTCTCTAAAAAAGAAAGGGGAGGCCGCGGGATGAATCGGAGTTTTTGAAAAATGGCCGCTCTCTCGGGTTCGATCTGACGGTTAATGGTATGGGAACTTTGATCTGACGGTGTGTAGGCTGCCAAGATCTGGATCGAGGTATTGAGTTGACGAAACTGCCCTCGGACCGGGTTTTTTTTATTTTTTTATTTTCACATGATGAGTTGCGATGCATCTGATTATATAGTTAAAAAAATGTATTTTACGAATTGGATATAGATACAAGCCGAATAAAATATAATGTAATATGTTAACACATACAGTTGTCAAGATATGTTTTTAAATATGAACTTTGTATTACAATTATAAATTTTGTTAAGTTAATAGGAAAATTACTAAAATGGACATTTGACCAACTTACTTTTGCAAAATGAACATTGACTTTTAACCTAATAAAACATGGTCATTAAGAACAATAGACGGCTAAGACGGCTAGGCTTATCAGGCTAAAATTTCCGTGCCCCGAATGGAATTTGTCAGACACTACACCAATCAGAAATTGACACGTGGCATCACAAAATTTAAACAGTTATATCTGTCTGTTTAGGCGGCTTAACCGGGGTTTTTTATTCTGTGCTACCTTATCATACGCGTTCTCAAAATCCACTTTAAATATCATTAGTTTTATATTCCGTTTTGCACCCAAAATCCATCACTATGCTCAACCGAATGGCTAACACTTTTGCAATCAGTTTATAAATAATGCCTATGAGACTAATCGGACGATGATCCTTAATAAGAACCGGACTATGAACCTTTGGAATCAACGTAACAAATGAAGAACTACACCGTTTAGGAAAAATTGAGTTGTCAAGAAAAAAAACTCTACTACTTAAAAAATATCATATCTAATGACATCCCAAAAATGGTTCACAAACCTGATAGTAAACCCATCCGACCACGACAATTTGTCTATCCGACGGGACCATCCAAACCCAATCTCTGAGTCTTAGACAGCAATGGATACAATAGGCTTCGGTCATTCGATGGGATCGTATTTATTTTCTTAAACTTAGATGAAAAATAATCAAAAAAACGTCTTTCTCACCCGGTCCGGTTGATCCACCCAAACCCCTTCATTTTTTATCCCATCAATCATATGTTGTATTATTTTCTTTTTAACAGAGCATGAAACAATTTTGAGTTTTCACCATGATGAATACATTTTAGATACCCTTTATTGTGTCATAATTTAGTATTACTTGCACCGAGATGTGTAGTAAAATGTGTCTTTTACAGTTTTTAAATATTTTGTAGGTTAAAAGATGAGTATGAACTAAAACGATATAGTTAAGTTAATAAAAATAAAAGACAAAAATATAATTCACGATCAATAGTCAATATTGGTTAAAGTTAATAAGTTCATATGACTAATGTTGCAAATTTTAATATAAATTAACTTAATTTAAACCATGTCCATGTTGCATAAATGTACTAATTCATTTAAGTTGTATACTATTATCTAAATTTCATAAAATTTCATTATGAATAACTTACATGAGCCTCACGTGGATTACTACTACATTACATCAACAGATTAAAAAAAAGGAACTGGAAATGTGTTGGACTACGATAACAAATGGAATAGAAGTGGGCTCATAATAATTCATTCAGTTGGGCTTGTGTCTTGTAAAATGGACTGCAACAACCCATGAAAGGTGTTAAAAAGAATAAAAGGAAGATATTCGAAAAAACACCACAAAGCATATTCTATAGAAATGAAAGGTGATAAATTCGAGTCTCAATCACTTAGGACAATTTGTTCCAGGTTGAGCCAACGGAATTGGAGGTTATATAGTTTTTTATATACTTAACAATAAATATTTACATATTACATATTTATGCCATATTATATAGTTTTTTAATGCGTATTTTAGAAATGTCATACAGTTACTTTTTAAAAATGTTTTATAAAAAAAATACAAAAATGTTCAATTTATAAAAATATTTTATAAACAACCCTATATTTTTTTTAAATAAAAAACATTTTATACAAAGAATTATAGAAATCGTTATTATTTAATAGGAAAGAAATATGAAAAATAAAAAATTATTATAAAACAATTAAAGAAAATTTGTGCAATTAATATGAGAGAGAGACGAGAAAATTTGTCTCACCAAAACCTTTTATTTATTACAGAGTACAGATTTGAGGACTTAATTAAAAGTGTGACGTCTAAGATTCTAGAAATATCAAATGCCGATAAATCCCCAATTTGATTTAGTTCAAATATTTGACCAGTAATGCCTCAAAGTTTGACTGAAATTTGTAAGCGACAAAATGTAGTTAAAATAGGTCACATATAGTTATCGTATATGTGTTGAGGATCGGTCTTGACTCGTTATATTTTTTTTATAATTAATAAACTATTATTATATAAACAATACCTCTCAAAAAGATACAAACCGACACGCTAGAAAAAACAGTAAGAAGCATGCCGAGTATCTAAGACTCTGCGTAATACTCCTCACGCCCTCACGCCCAAGCCCCACTCCCATTGGGCCACCTCAACTGGTTGCAGGTTCTTCCCCTCACGCCTGTGACCACACTCACACTTGCCCCTACGCCCCCTCTCACGCCCGGGCGGCGCGGTGTTCCACGCTCCTCACCCTTCCACGTGGCTCACGCCCCCTTCCTCACCCGGGGTATTACACATAGTCTAAGGGGCTCCTTGGAAATAAAATAAAGGTTATGCATTACCCAATAATAATAATAAGTAGCTAGTTTCCTCGCGTTTCACGTCGGAATGTATCAACGCAGAAAAAAAATGACTTGAATAAGCTTGTATAAACGAATACAACGCTTCGTCATGAGAGTCTAGTCGTTTTTCACCAACGTCACGCGGCAGGAGTTTGGTCGTTATCGGTTCGGGCCGTCAAAAACCATAAAAGCGAATACCGATACCGGTTCCGATAATACCAATACCGACAATGATGTTCGCTCATAATAGGTTCGGGTCGTCACGACACCACAACGGTAACAACACTAGCTATAGGCTACGATACAAAAAAAAAATACTCAATTTTAAATACAACTCTGTTTACAAAAAAAATTATATTAAAACATCAACAAAAACAATTAAAAACAGTCGTGCATATCAATGTGGGAGTAAACCCATAGTCGAATGACCTTATCAATCATTTAAGCTCCTTGTAAACACCTCACCCTATCGTGTTCAACAACTTTCACTCAATTGTTCATCTCAAGGTTCATGTCAAAATGTCTTAACTTTGAACATCGATATCTCGTTACTTTATTTTAATCTTAAACACATATTAGCTTGTTACGAAGCTTTCTTGAAGAGCAAAACCATAAAGTATTAATAAGACCTCATTATTTCAACTTATATTTTGACAATTGTTTGTGTAGAAAATTTTTAAAAAATATGATATATTACCGAAGGATGTAATTTTGCCATCTTGGTGAAGAAATGGTGGAAACGAGTGAGCAGGGGCGGCCCTTAGGGGAGGTGGGGAGGGCGACGGTCCGGGGCCCGGTCTCCTAAGGGGCCTGTAGTTTTTAATTTTTTTTATATACTTTTTATATTTTATAAAAAGCCCAACTTGTATTATCAATTTATCCTATTAACTCACTTATAAATTAAAAAAAGGCTCACCTTTTAATATATATATATATATATATATATAAGCTTAGTTATTTATAAATTTGAACTGAAAACAATAAATAAAAAAAAATCTATATATATAGCCTAAATTTTTTTTTAAATCTATATACAAAAGCTCGTATTATGTTTTGTTATACATGTTTATTGAGTTTATATCATAGGGCCCGCTTTTTTTTACATGTCCCCGGCCATAACGTTTTGAGGATTTCTCAGGACCGGCCCTGCGAGTGAGATTATGACCCAATACCTTCTCTTAAGTTGCAAGGAAAAAAAAATAAAAGACCAAAAGCCTTATAACCCCTTATCAAGCGTATCTTGCATGTAACCAAATATACTTATATTTTATTCAATTGACCATTTTTTTAAAGCCCAAACCGGATCGTCCGAGATTCGATAAATTTAAGGGTCCAGACACATAGGTTAAAACATGTTGCAAAATGACCGGCTGATTCGGCGTGATTTCCGATTGCAACGGTGGACTGGTTCGGTGATCATACCGGTTTTTTGTAAAAAAAAATTCCCGGTTTTTCACGTTCCAAAAGTCCCCAGTTTGGATAATATTTGTTGGATTTTTAAGTTTGAATTGTGTTTGTTGATACTTGGAAGAAATGTTTGAACCTGTGTTCCTAAAAAATTATTGTTATGTGTATTTTCTAAGTTGGATGAAATTTTTTATAATTTTTAAGTTTGAATTATGTTTGTTGGATACTTGGATAGTTATGTGTATTTTTTAAGTTGGATGAAATTTTTTAAAATTTTTAAGTTTGAATTATGTTTGTTGGATACTTGGATAGTTATGTGTATTTTTAATATTTTTTAAGATGTTGTCCAATTCGTAATCCGGTCCAACTGGTCCAACCAGTGAACTGGTAAGGCATCCGGTTCGTTGTGCGGTCTGGTTTTTAAAACATCGCAATTGAGTCTAAGTAGTTTTAAGACTTGTTCAGATAATTAACTTAAAACATTCTCAGTTCAATATTTATAATTGGCTGATTATGATTGGAAAGCATATATAAATCAAATATATATATATAGTGTCAACATTAACGGTAATCATGCTTTAATAAGTTGTACATAATGCAATAAAGATGGTAAGTTTGATAAAGATAAGGAAAAGGGTGCAGGAAGAGCCAACTAATTAATAATCGGCTCTTAACATAGATTAAGAGACAAATATCCCAACTTTTGCAATCAGTCAACACAGGTACATACATGTCTGTACCCCTGTACTTGCTTAGAGTCAATATATATAATCAAGAAATTAAGAGCAGGTAAACCAAATTACTAGCAAGATGGGAAATTTTGTTAAACAACAAATATGAAGAATATGGTTTATGGGGTTGGTTGGTACCAACAAAAATTTTCAAAGATTGTTTGGGATTATAATAATTTTTTTAAAGATTGTTTTGGATTATAGGAAATTTTTTAAAGATTCTTTGGGATTATTTACGGCGTTACAATATAAATATATATATATATATATACTTTTAGAACAGCTAGATTTTTATTAAAAATTGAAGGGATTAGCAAATAACTATACCGACTAAAACATCATAGAAGACTACAGGAGAATTTACGGCATTATTATAAGACAAGACGTAGATGAAAATACAAAAGATAAAAAATACTTATTTAAAAAAATTTGATAAATTCATAAATGAGAAAACCATTAAGTCAATCCTTTTCTTATACCGAAAAGCTAAATATGGGAGGTGTTGCTAAAATTTGGAAAATGAAAATTATCAGCCTAATATTAAAATTAAATAAATAAAATAAACATGGGAATTAGTCCATGATTTAGGGGGTTTGACATCCATCAAAAACACTAAATTTTGGGAAAATTTTACACAGTCACAATCAAGGTTTTAGATGAAGGAATCTGGGTCTGAAAGAGGGATAACCGCCTATAACTGTCCGTCATATGGCTCATTACACCCTTTTTGTTCGTATTTTACGGGCTATAACTTCATACGGATCAAAAGTTATGCCATTTAAAAAAAAGTAAAATAAAAACTTAAAAAGATGAACAAATAGATCTTGCATTAAAACTAGCACCAACACATAATCATCTTAATCTAAATTCTAAAGTGTGCCAATTAAGTACATGGATGATATTGATAACAAATCCTCAAAACCTAAAATTCTAAAATGGGAGTTACAAACTAACACAACTTCTCTCTTTTTAACACACACTTCAATTCTTTACACTAAATAAACTCATCAACCAAATGACTAATATCAAATTTCCCATTGCAACATTCTACAACACTTACCACCTCTTGGAACGCTGTGACACTGCATGGAACCACCAACCCATGCTTCTGCTCGAACCCGAACTCATCCGAGGCCTTATCCAACAACATCTTGAACAACGGGTGCGACAAGTAGCCGGTTGGAACCACGAACCTACGTCTCTCTTCACCTATGTAAAGTGCAAGAAACCCTGTTGGAGTTGAACATGCTTCTTCTTGGTCCTTGAGCAAGTGCTCGTGGTGCGATGATTCGGTGCTACTGATAACTTTGACTTTGACTTTGACTTTGACTTTCTTGGCTAGTTTCTTGACCGAACCCATCTTTCCCAACATCTTGTTCTTGGGACTTTGGAGAATTGGAGGATTGAAAGAGAGATTTGAGTGATGAAAATGGAGAAGAAGGTAGAGTATTATGGTATATGTAGTGTGTAGCAAGAGGGAGAAAGTGAATGTGTCAAAGATGGTCAACTTGTTGACTTTATAATATGGGCTTGTGAGCCTTATGAGTTATGATTGTGTTGGTATTCTTGTGTCATGGGAATCTTTTTATCTTAATTTGACATGTCATCTTGCTTAATTTGTCTTGTTTAACATGTTTGATTAGTTATATATATTTTGTTTGAAGTAATACATATATAGTGAAATTCATTGGTATATTTCCAAGTATCAAAGTATGTAAGCTTTAACTTTAAAGGTTAATTCATTAATATATCTATACTATATAATAAATAAAGGTTTTTCATGCCACGTGTCGCTTCCATATTCATTCTCATCATTTTTTTTCCGCCTCTCTCTCTTATTAAATACACTTCTATCTTTTAATAATAATATATATATTTAAAGAAAATACTAATTATACTAATAAAACACATTTAATTTAAATTATCCCTTATTATAAGAAACTTTGAAATTTAATTATGTAAATTTTATTTTCAATCAATTAGTAAATGAAAGTCAAATTACATTAAATAGTAATTAACGTATTTTCGAAAGACAATTATATATTAATTTTTACATATTTTGAATTTGTTTTCTATCATTAGTTTATGTAATATATTTTTACACCTGTAAAATATATAAATAAAGATTTAAAATTTTATGTATTAATAATTTTCATCCCGTGTGTAGACACGGGATCTAAACTAGTTAGATGATACATAAATAAACATTCTATCAAATCAATTTAATCATTATAATCATTGACTCACATTTTTTTAATTTATTATTAAAAGTGAATATTAAAAAAAACAAGAATAAAAAAATAGGATGTTTAAAAAAACGAGTTTTTAAAGTTTATTATTTAAAAGCGAGTTTTAAAATTTTATAAATAAAAAACCAAAATTTTAATTTTACATATAAAATTTGAAAATACTACTTTTGTATTTTAAATATGTGTTAGAATAAAGTTGGTAATATTTAATTAGTAGTTTTTTAATTAAGTTTGATATCAAATTTGTATTAAAAAAAATGTTAAGATATTTATCAATATAATCTTAATGTTTCACCATGTATGTTACACGGGGTTTAAAACTAGTATACATATATATTATTTCATATTACTATTTACATAAATAGAGTCTCGTTTTACGCATGATAAAATTTAATAAAACAAAGATTAGCCATTCAAACATTTGAAAAGACAATGAACACCAAAACTATCTCAAGATCAAAACTTTGAAACTCTTTTCACACCAAAAGGTTGACTTTTTCTTGGACTAGAAAATGTTATTATTAGTTATTACCAAATTAAAAACTCAAATATTTATAAAACATAAAAAAATACAGTTTCCTTATTTTAATTTGTTTATTTGTACATTCATCTCGTAAAATCTCTTTCCTTCCTTAGTAAATTAACTGAATTTATGACTTTTATACATATTGCTACTAAATCAAAGATTTTCGTATCAAGTTTAAATTTACAATACATAAAATAATCTCATCATATATTCAGAAGATCATATCAAAAGACGTAAAATATTTTACGGTTGCTTATTTATGCATCATAGAATCATAGAGTATGTGAAGGTTGGTGTGTATCTAGATGGTTATTAATGACGACGATATAAAAATGTCATAAATGGCGGATGGCATAATAAATGCTATTTCTTCTCAAGTATAAATTTCAAATTTTACTTTATTTCTTGATACGGGAGCATCCAAACCATTTAACGTCCGGCCCGTATGGAGAAACTTAGAGTGAGTAGCAAGTTAAAGATTCAGATGATCTTTTAGCTATTTAAAATTATTTCTTTCCAGTTTTTAGGATATCTTGTTACCTATTTAATCTATTGATTATTTTGTATAAATAAGGGGTTAGGGTTTATTGTTTGACAGACTTTGTTTTTTATCAGAAGATTGTAATCGAGACCTTTGGGGCTTGAGACAGCCGACTTGGCTGGAACCTTCGAGTTCAAGGTTGTTGAATAAAATCATATGTTACTGAGCCATTTGAGTATTACCGTGGATTCGGTATCACTTCTTCTCAAGTATAAATTTCAAAATTTACTTTATTTCTTCTCAAGTATAAATTTCAAAATTTACTTTTCATATTTAAAGAAAATGTATTCTTCTCGCTTCTAACTCCTTGCTAGTCGCTTTTTAATAAAATCTCTCGTCATTCAAACAAAAAAAATCTTTAAGAAAAGCAAAATAAAAATTGTTTTCTTAATAATTAAGTTGACTTATAATCATATACCATCATCACTAAAGTTTTATATATTTCTTTTGAACGACGGAATTTATTCAAGACAGAAAGAAAGGGAATATGAAGTAGCTATATCCATCCACAGACACTTAAGGTTACCAATTTATAACAATAGATTAGAATGACACCAATTTGACTACACCATAACATTATTTTCTAATATGTTCTTGATTCATAGAAACGCCAATGTGTAACGAACCAAAATCCGGGTTTCGTTTTTAAATAAATAAATATTCTAAATAATATTATGGTGAAAATAATATTTTAGAAATAAGTTGAAACAAGTGGGTTTCAAGTTAGTGTTGAGGTTATATTAGTTTTTAACTAATTTTGGAATGAAATTGATGAAATGGAAGTTGAGGGGCTAAAGGTGTAAAATGGCAAAATCTGCCATATTGACTTGGAGAAGTCAAAATTGGTCTCATTGTGTTGAAGAGATCGTTCTTTTGCAAGGGAGAAAAGTGAAATTGAAGCTAATTCGTGTATTTGAAGCTTGTTTTATGAAGGTTTTGGCTCACATATCACCTTCCTAACATCAAATAAGTGATTATCTTTTATTGATTTCACCATTGATGAGCTAGTAGATGGATTTTGTAGAAATCCAAAAATTTTGAATGCATGTGGTTAATTGGTGTTAGATTGTTGATAATCTAGCTAAACTAAAGGTAAAGAATGGTGATTGACATCCTAGAATCCTTTGATTTTGATTATGAGAAGTTAGGATTCATATGAAGAAAATTGTGGGTGTTTAGATTATGATGATAGGATGTTAAATTAGTGATGTTTAAGTGTTTATATGGTGTTAGACACTTGAATGAACAGCAAATTAACCTAATGATAAAGATTGAATGAAAAAGTAGGTGAGTTTGGATGAAAAGAGTGTGTTTGGATATGGGAATAACCCAAACAAGTCAGTTTGGGTTGGGAATGAAAAATTGGGTTGTGAATCCAATTATAATGTGATTTTGATGTATGATAGATTACTAAACTAGGTGTATATGTTTAGATAATCAAATTGCGAATCGTGAAGGCGGAACGGGATCTTCTAACCCGAAGAGTACTTAGTATTGATGATAAATGGTGTTATATGCAATGTTGTATGCATAATGTGTTAAGTGTATTGAATTTGAATGAATGTAGTTATAGTTATATTACTATAATGGAAATGTATGTATGAGGTTATGATCTAAGTATCATAATGGAAATGGGATATGAGGTTATGATCTAAGTATCATACTGGAAAGAATGTAGTTATAGTTGTATTACTATAATGGAAATGTATGTATGAGGTTATGATCTAAGTATTATAATGGAAATGAGATATGAGCTTATGATCTAAGTATCATAATGGAAATGTGGTAATGAGGTTATGGTTTAAATACCATAATGAAAATGAGGTTATGGTTTAAATACCATAATGGAAATGGGTTAAGAAGTTATGATCTATGAATCATAATGGAAATGAGTTGATGAAGTTATGGCCTATGTGCCATAATGGAAATGGAATGTGTATTTAGGAATGATATATGAAAAGGATGAAAGTTGTAGGTGTTATGCAAGTAATATGTAGCCTAATGACTAATTGGGTGGAAACGGATCAAATTGATAAATGGGTGAAAACAAGTAAATTATACTTGTTGATATGTGTTATCTTCATTACTAATGATGATATGTTTATGTGTATGTAGGAAAAGCTCCGATGTAGTCAAAGTCAAGTCCAAGGCGTTGGCTGCTTCTCGTATGTATAAATGATGATTTTGGGGGTAAATTATAAATCCTATAAAAGGATGTAAATGGTACATGAATTGGTGTTTAGGTGTAAATATTTGGTGTTTAGAATGTCTTGGACAAAAACCAAGTGTTTGGAAATTTTGTGTCTTGTTGGAAATGGTAAAATGTTGAAAATTTGGCTAAGTGTTAGAACTGGGAGAAAAAGCTAACTCTCTATTTACTGGGTGTTTTCACGCCACGCGAAGAAATGGTGGGGGTTCTTCGCGCCACGCGAAGAACCAGGTTTCCGGTCAGGGTAAATGTGGCTCCCTCGCGACAAGCGAAGGGAGGGCCCCAAAAGTTCGCAACACGCGAACATGTAAAAAAAATTATTGGGATAAATGCTTCCGCGTGTGTAAATGTTTAATAATCGATGTATGACTTTAAGGGTGTTACACAATGACTTTATGTCTTCAAACACTTTGGATGCCCAAACCACCTTGCCTTGGAATAACTTCTCATTTCTTACTTTCCAAATACACCATAAAGTAACAAGAAAGATTGCATGAAGTAATTTACATTTCTTATAGAGAGAAGAAGCCAAATACGGGGAAGCCGTTAGATCCACTAGTGTAGTTGATGAAATGGAAGTGATTTTACACCATTGTTGTATTCCACATCAAAGAATTCTAGCCAAGTCACAATGCAAAAATAGATGCTCCAAAGACTCCAAGTTTCCAATACAAATCAAACAATCGGGAGAAGTAATATTTATACCCCTAGTCATTAAAGCGTCTCGCGTAGGTAGTCGATTCAAATAAGCTTTCTAACAAAAAAAATTGACTTTAATTTGAACCCAATTGTTCCATTTGAAGAAGATATTAGATCTCGACCCAACGTAAGAATCCAGGTGAGAGTATAATGAAGCCGTCACTGAAGTTTTATACTAATTTCAATTTTTTTTTAATGTCTAAAAATAGTATAAAATATTTTTTTTAAAAGTCAACACATGTTCATAATCAATATTAGTATTTCATGATTATTTTGTACCAGGTTAGAATTAACTTCCTTGTATTATACTGGTTGAAAAAATATAATATTAAATACTTATAATAAAAAAAAAATTAAAGACCTATTATTACACTGGTTGAATAAAATATAATGTAATATTTTAACACATACATTCATCAAAATATGTATTTAAAAAAATGTATTTGGCGTGACAGGCTGATAGTTATAAACCATGTTAAGTTAATTATTTTTTATGTAATTGATAAATGTTAATTTATATTAAATTCATTTGATTAATATATAATAACCATCCATAATTATATTTATATTAAATATTTAAAAATATATATTATAAAATATTAAATATATACTATTATTTTTATATAAATACAAATATTAAATAAATACTATTATGTTTAGAGTAATAAAATGATAATAGGATAAGCATGATTAATAAATGTATGAAAATGGAGGTCCGCGTCTCCGTCCCCAACTAACCATAACGTGCGTGATTGAAAGAGAAGTATGTGAAGATCATTCCACCAACAAATCTTGGGACGGTACTCACTGCTCTTTGTACTATTAGTGCCTATAATATTCCAAAACCAATTATCATAAGTCCACAAATATATAATTTTTAAAGAAAATTACTAGGATATTTATATCATTCCCAACTGTCATACTATAAAAGGATGCTACTAAAGATAATCAGCTATACGGTTTGTATAATACTAATACGGGTTGTATAGCCAAAAACTCAAACCTACAGCGTTCAGACATGTTACATTAGTCACATCCGACCACTAATATGAACCTACAACGTTCAGACATCTGGAATTCCATCGCTCCACCCAGTGGCGGAGCCACGTTAATTAGTATGGGGTCAAATGACCCCATTGAAATATTTTCTTTATATAGGGTTTACAGTGTGGAAACTTGAATGACCCCATTAGTTTTTTGAGATTGACACCATAAAAATAAACTGTCTGGATAAATGAATTGAAATTAAAGTAGCTTCAGTGGTAAACTTTATCTACTCTGAAATAAAGGACTTGGTTTCAAATCCAATGTTGTGCATGTTATTCTTTTTTTTTTTCGTGGTTCCTTGGAGTGAACATATTTAATATGCATAGCAAGTAGTTAAGAAGAAATAGAAAACGATTAGACCATCTTACAATTATGTTAAAGGAAATGATAATATGTATTGAAGCTTCAAGTGAATAATGCATGAATTTAGTGGAATACTAAATACTGTAATGACTTGGTTTCAAATCATGCATGAATTTAAAGGACTTGGTTTTAAAGGAAATGATAATATGTAACTCACGAACGATTGTTGTACCAAAGCAATTAATTTTTTTTTTCATAAAATGATTTGTGGTTGTATATGCTAATTTGGTATACTTCATTTCATTATACTAATTCATTATTTAGATGTTACATATTGATTATACATACACGTATAAATACTAATTATTCAGATGTTACATTATTTATATTTCATAAAATGATTCAGATGTTACATTATTCATGCTTATAATAAGATTATAATTTTTGTATCTAATCATCATCAGAAAAAAGAGTGATGGCATGGGCATGGCCCAATTATGGGTGTTCAAAGTCGGATATCCGAAAATTCGGATATCCGAAATTTTCGGATAGTGGATTTCACTATCCGAATCCGATACGGATTCGGATAGTGAAACGGATATCCGAAAATATAAAAAAAATATATAAAAATAATATTTTTAAGTTACAAAATCAATTAAAAACCTTAAAAAACATTAGAAAATATACATATAAAAATATATAAATATAATATATCGGGTTTTGATTCAAATTTGCTTATTTTTAAATAATAAAAACAATTAAAAAATATATATAAATATAATATTTCGGATATTCGGATATCCGAACTATCCGAAATATCCGAAAATCACTATCCGAATCCGAATCCGAAAATTCGGATATCCGAATTTCGGATATCCGAAATTTCGGATATCCGAATTTTCGGATAATTCGGATTCGGATTTTCGGATAATTCGGATTCGGTTTCGGATTCGGATTTTTTTGAACACCCCTAGGCCCAATGATGGAAAGCAATATTCCGTGATCCGTGGTACTCACAATAACCATTTTGAGAAGCAATTTTTTATTGGTTTGAAACCTGAAAGGGTGTGATTGTTTTATACTTTTCTATCCTAGGGTAGATGGTCTATTTTTAAATCATTTCACATGTTTATCTCTAGCAATTTTTTAAATATTTGATTAAAAATAACTAACAAACCAATATACCCAGCAAAATCCTAATAAAAATAGGGTTTGGGGAGCGAGGGTGAGATGAACACAAACCTTATCTATATCTCATACGGTAGAGAGACTGCACACAAAGGCACTCAGCTCGAAAAACATACTAAATATGCATACAATAAACAACAAATAACAAATATCTTATATAAAAAACATATATGAGATCAAGACATATAAGTTCGTACTATAAGCAGACAAAATGAGCATCAAGCATAACAGTCCTTAGATCTAAAATGTGAATCATACAGAAAACCTAGAAGAACTACATATCATAACCATATAATCAAGTAGTCAAAACTATCGTCAAAAGTCAAAACCAAATGAAAGTTGTTATCGTAAATCAATACTTTGCTAATCTATAAGAAAATAAAACTTCATACATAAACGTTTATTACTACGCCACTCACTATAAGGTTTACATGTTCATTTATTACCATCTAGTTAGATAATTGAAATGTTACACAGATTATTGAATAATAATTAAATATTTATTATCATGATATTTTATTTTAATACGTAATCACAAAGTTTTCATGAACGTTCAACCTGAACCTTACCAACAGTGTGTTTCATTTCTAGAACGTTTCATCCAAACAGTAAGTGGTCATCATCAACCTGCTTAAATTTCTTTGTTTTCTTTTCTTGGAGAGGCTTGAGTTCCTCTTCGAGTATGTTAAGTTGATATAAGGCATTATTTGTGGGCAAGCAACATATGCCTTGATATTGGGTCTGCATTTTTTACTTCATGGTGTATGTGTATTGAAATGTTGTTGCATTGATTCCTCTAATTTTTTTTTTGGTCTTTTTTGTTGAATGTTACGTTTTATTTTATTTATTTGGTGAATGTGAAGCGTCGTCCTTCTATCACAAAATATTAACCTGTGGCGATCGACTTTTGATAATTAAAAGAAGAAGAATTTGATGCAATAAAAAGAAAAGAAAGTAATTATTATATTTTTTTAAAAAAAGAGTTTAACCCCTTGAATCCACTTAAACCCCCTCACAAATCACTTTAACCCCATTGTGACCCCCCCCGAACCCTTTAACAAACAAGAACAATTTGACTACAAGAAAGTCAAACACCCCTTAATCAAACTCAATCTCTGTAATTCTTCATTCAAATCCTTTCCTTTATGTTCTAAATCATTCACGATCGATTGGGAACATGAAATCTGCCATTTTATTTTGAAAACAAAGTTTAATTCAAGCTAATTGAAAAAATTTTGAAATGTACTTTCATGTATTTTTTTGATTTTTTGATTACTATCATTAATATAATCTTAATGTTTAACAAAATTATCAATAAAACATCAAATGTTGTATCAAAAGAGAGGTGTTAAGATATTTATCAATATAATCTTAACGTTTCATCCTGTGTAACACACGGGTTTAAAGCTAGTCTATATCCATACTTCTATACTATATAATAAATAAAGGTTTTCCATTCCACGTGTCGCATCGACATTCACTCTCATCGTTTTTTTCACGTCTCTCTCTCTTATTAAATGTAAATTTATTTTTTATAATATATTTTTAAAGAAAATTATAATTATACTAATAAAACATATTTATTTTAAATTATCCCTTATTATAAGAAATTTTAAAATATAATTATGTAACTTTTGTTTATAATCAAATAGTAATGAAAGTCAAATTACATAAAATATAATTAACGTATTTTTAAAATTCAATTATGTATTAATTTTTACATATTTTGAATTTTGTTTTTTATCCTTAATATATGTAATACATTTTTACACCTATAAATTATATAAATAAAGATTTTAAAAAAATTATCCTGATATTTTTCACCCGTGTGTAGAGACGGGTTCAAAACTAGTTAGAATGATATAAAACTTGTAATTTTATTCTTGAAATTTCAAAGTTGTAGTTATCAATTCATCATGTGTCAATCTTTTGAATATTTTATTTCTTGAAAATGATATGTAATCTTATCCTTCATCCATGCTTCACCTATCTCTAAAAAAAGTTTTCCTTTGTTTAATTTTCGTTCTTTTTTCATCTAAAAGTAATATATTTTATTTTTCAAAATAAGTTTTTCTCTGATTTTTGTAAATTTGTTTATTTAACTTTTAACTGTGTATTACAAAAAAAATAAAACATATAGTTCATATCTTAAGTCATAAATAAAAAGAAATCTAGCAACGAGACATGTCTTGTTTGGAATTATTATTATTATTATTAGTGTTGGTAGGTTGTTTTTAAATATAAAACTTGCTCTTCTTCAATCATGTTTTTTTTTAAAGGCGAACATTAAATGTTTTGACGTCGCACCCTCGTCATATGGGCGAGACTCGTTTAACTCCGGCAAATATGTTGTTTTAACCGGGTCACTTGGCGTCAGAGTTGGAGCACTTTCAAGGAAAAATCCCACCCAATACGGCTCATTCCAGACTTGAGGGAGAGTCGAGACTCGAACCCTGGATCGGCGTGAGTAAAACCCATGTGCATCAGCCTATAAGAAGAACTCATTTGCGATGACGCAGAAATTAATAATGTTAATAAGGATTGAACCCGGTTTTCTTAAAACTTTGGACCTTAACTCAACCATTATAGGAGAACCATGTTTCTTAAGAAAAGGTTTGTTAAAGTTGTTTGTTTCTTTTAGTATATTTAATTCCTGATATCAACTTTAACTCATACGTCAATATTTTTGTAAAATAATTTATTCATACCAATTGGAGTATGCACGACCCTTTAATATTTTATATTCGTGAGGCCAATTTTATGAAATCTAATAAAGTATTATATATATAGGGAGAGTTTCAATCAAATTACTCAAATTAGTTTTTTAATAATCCAAACTATGACTCATTGGATAATAATAATCCGAACTAACAGTTTAGTTGGTAATAATTTCAACTTTCAGTTTTTGTATAATCCAAACTATGACTCATTGGATAATAATAATCCGAACTAACAATTTAGTTGGAAAGGAAACGAATCTACTTTTCCGGTCCTTTCCGCCATGGCCCGTGATTTACTAACCGTTCAAGCTTCCGCTGTAGCTTCGGAATTCGTTTTTTCTCTTAGTGGCAGGGTTTTATCTATTCAAAGAACTAGACTCACTCCCGCGGCAATGGAAATGTGCATTTGCTTGAAAGACCATTTTGATGCGGTAGATAGGTGACAAGATAGGAGTTCGCTTGAAGACGAAATTGAAGTTGAAGAATTCATACACGAATCTGAGGTCAACCAAGGATTGGCGAGCCCACTTACAAATGAAGAACTCGTCGAAGATGATAGACTACGAGGATCCACTAGTAACTCCGAGAATGACGGCGAAAATTAAACAAAAAAACTTCAAAAAAAAATATTATTCTTTTTGTCGAATTGTAATGTTTAATTTTGTAATGTTTTGTGATTTCCGAACTCCTACAATATGAATAAACGTTGAACTTTATGTTTTTATTTGTTAAATATTTATTTTTAATTTTTTTTTTTTAATAAAACCGGTTTAAACCGGTTCACCAATCCGAACCGGTCCAGAACCGAACTGAACCGGTTCAACAGGTTCGAGATTTTATACTTAATAAACCGGTTTAACCCGAACCGGTTTAGTCAAAACCGGTTTAACGTTCGCGTTGACCAAACCGATTCGGGCCGGTTTGGAACCGGTTCGGTTCAAAAAACCCGGTTTGTGCACCTCTACCATCAACCATGGACCCATGGTCATGGAGGTGGAGTTTTGAAAACATATATTTTCTACCACGAAGATGCTTAGATGAATGTTTGTTTAGGCCATCCGGTGCACAATCGTGGAGAGGGACGTGGCACCCGTGGGTCGTGGAACACCGTGCCTCGTATGCATGGCCATGGTCGTGTCCTTTCTTGTGGAGAATTCCAGGCGTGTGAAAGTGACCCAACGGTCATGTGACCGTTCTCCAATGACAAGATTTAAACAAAAATGATTTTTTTATTTTTTTTAATTCATTCCCATCCTGTATATTTATTTACCTTCTTTTTATAAAAAGACCCCATACACTTTCTCAACCAAATTTAAAAAAACCACACATTCTATCAACATAATCACAAGAAATGGACTCGAATCCCGCTCAATAATACCACATGTAACAACAACAACAGCGGGTATGACCCAACAGTTCGACATTTGAAACTTCCAAATGCAACAACAACAACAACGGCCTTCAATCCAACAATGCTAGCAACCACAACTCGTCTCCACCCAAGACCCAATATATACACAACACCCAAACCGTACCAGAGACCCAAACCACACGCAAAAAGGAGAAAAAGACAAGATCATGAGGTTTCGACCGGCCCTTAGCGCGAGCTTGGGTCGATATATCCGAAGACCCGATAATCGAAAAACATATGGGAAGTTGTGGGTCCGGGTCGTGGATCGGTTCCACGAATCTATGGGCCAAGGGAATACTGGACTTGGCGCGATCACTTCAAAGTGGTGGGAGATACATCAAAGAGTGGCCAAAATTTGTGGTATGCATAATAATAAATTGAACAACCGCAAATGTGGTGAAAGAGATGTCGATATCTTGAACCCATTCAGTTGAAAAATACCGGGGGGTTGGAAAATCAACCTTTCAAACTTCTAGGCTTTTGGGAGGTTCTTTGGTGTTGTTCGAAGTGGACACATTCGGCTTCGACATCTCACGACCTTATCATATGTCACCTTGTGAGCCACGACTGTACGTAAAATGAATGTCAAATCGTATGAACATAATGAAAAGTCGAAGCTGCAACCTTCACCCTCCATGACTCTACCAGATAAAACATGCAAAGTAATTTCAGACTTTACGGTTTAGTTTATGAATTTAAGACTTCAAAATCTCAATTTCTAATGATTAATATAAGAATTCGAAAACATTTATTTGAACAAGTTATAACTAGTTTGAAAGCCTTTGTTGATTTCAAAATAGATAATCAAATCAATTAACACTTTAAAACAAAAATAAAAATGAAATAGATGACTATGCATAAGTGACGCAGCCAAAATTATTTTTATCAGGGTCATTTTTTGAATACGTGTGATGAATCTAAACAGAATACATCTCTTCTAGACAATAAACTCTTGGACCAAATGTCGGAAATCAAACATGCCTCTACAACATTTCATCACCATAACAACCTCTTGAAAAGCTTCAACACTACATGGAAACGCCAACCCGTTCCTTTGCTCATACCTGAATTCTTCACCAGCCTTCGCTAACAAAATCTTGAACAACGGATGAGATAAGCAACTCGTTGGAACCACAAATCTTTGCCTTTCATCGCCTACATAAACCGCCAAAAACCCTCTAGGGGTGGTTGTGGACACACGGTCTTCAACATCATATCTTAACAATCGTTCCTCTTTAACATACAACTTCTCGCGATTGAGGTATATTCTTCTACGCGTAACTTTCTTTGCAAGTTTCTTAATCGAAGAAAACCGTGTTTGAAACATGTTTAGACCGACAAACACTTGATAATACTTTGTTGTCATGGATTCAAAATCAATCTATTGACGATGAGGGATTTTGTAAGGTATATATAGGTTGATAACTAAGGTTGACACTCACTCACCAAATTTGTGTAATGATTGGTTGGTTAAGATGTATTTGTCATTTAGATGGCATAGATTATAAATAATGTAAATAATGTTTAGACTTCAATTTTTTTGGCTGTCAAAATGCATATTTATCTTAATATATTTTGTTGTTAGTGTGAATCAAATTTAAAAAAAAATCATTTAATTTTTTTATGCAAATTATATTTTGTTTTATTATAGTGGGATCAAAAGAATATAGTTGGACGCGACGAAATTGAAGCATTCATGGGCTTGTTTTTTTCGTTAAAATAATTGTTTGGTGAAAGAGTTGGTCCTCCATTTTCTGCATATTTTAATTTATTAAAATCGAGTAAAGAGAATATATATGTATAAAATTAGACAAGCTTTTGATGTTTTTTTTTGTAAAAAAAACTTGTTTATGTGTTTTAATATAAACCAGGTACCCCGCACGCGTTGCGCTGTGAATTCTGTCACATCCCATATATCAAAACACTTATACAAAAACCCTAAGACATCAATAAACTTAAAAAATAAGACGTGTAGCCAAAGTTCCTATCTTCAACAGGATCATTTTTTCGACTTTGTGATATCGTAACTTCATCCGAAATGCAAGATGATCACAACTCCATTTTGCAGGGAAGGTAAAGCAATATGGGTCTAAAGGCAAAGCTATTTGAAGTTATGTGGTGAAGCTCCTTTTGAGGTCAAGTTTGAGCCTCGCGTGTGATGAATTGATGTAAATTATCAGAAGAGACCCTCAAAATGGGGTATTGTTGTTCAAAAAAATTTGAGAATAAAGAGGGTTAAATGTGTTCTTCAACGACCCACCATTTAAATCTGTGGACGTCCCCCTTCTTATGTGCCGGTTTCGAAACCAATCAAACCCCACCATTGGATTTAATCATCTTCTACCATGTAGTAATTCGTGATCATTTTTTTTGGATATCACAAAGAATCGTGTTTCACTTTCAGATTGAAACAATTCGATGGTACTCTCGAATTTTCAATCAGATAAGACTAGAGAGAAAACAAGAACGAATATGATTTTTTGTATATTTACAATGACCCATATACACTGGAACGTTATGATGATTATAGGCTAAAACTGTCAATCCATAACTGCTAAGGCGTTATACTCTGCAGAGGTAAACTACACAGGAGAGGAAATCCACTCCGGAGAGGCAAACTACTCTGGAGAGACAAATTACTCAGGAGAGCAAACTTTACCCAGAAGGAGTAAAACAGCGAGTATGACCAAACTGGTCTGGAAAACATCTTTTTACCGTCTTCACTTCCGAAAAATCATTTTCCTATGCATAAACATGAATTTTTTCCACTTCCAGAGAGATTTTCATTTAGCAGTTTTCATTTTCAATTCCAAAATCATTTTCCTATATTTTCATTTTCCGGTCAGCTCGACCTTAAGACTATGCGTAATGGGCAGGGGTGTGGTGCCACCTCACCCACCACGGGTGTGGAACACCGTGCCTGGTGGGGGTGAGGAGGGCCGTGAGTGGGACAAGGTGATGGTGGTCACAGGCGTGAGACGAGTTACACAAACACATTTAATTTTAGTTTATCTCTCTCTCTCACACACACACTTAACAAGCTTTCACCTCGCCCCACACCATTACACACCTAGGTGAGGGTGTGGGTGAAGGAGGCTCTGATCTACGTGACTCCTACGTAGCATAAAAAATCCACCACCTTCACCCTACCATGACACATAGTCTAAAAATATTACACTTATTTTATTAAGTGCTCTTTAAATACTTTAAAAAAAGTGCTCTTTAAATGATGGGCTAAAATGAGCAGTTTTTAAAAACCGAAAGTCCAAACGAGAAATAAGACACAGTACAGGGACCCAAGATAAAACTAAAGGAGAAACAGAAGAAGCAAAATCGTATGATATTAGGGTTTTGGCCGTGATAAACCTCATTGATTTCAAGCAACTGGATTCGTCCCTCTCATCGTCTCTGAACGAGTCATCTCCATTTCTAGGGTTTCAGTATGAGCAGATCAGGTCAACCTCCAGATCTCAAAAAGTAAGCTCTTAGTTTCATTCGATTTCCTTTCTTTTAAGTTACTATTTCATATGTATTTATCCATCCAATGTTCTTACTAATTTTTCATCTGGATTACAGGTATATGGACAAGCAACTACAGAGTAAGTTTTCGATTTTCCGACTGATAGTTAGTTACCGCCTTTTGCTATTGTTTTTTCTATGCGTACGAAGCAGTAGTAGATTTACTAGGGGTTTTAGAAGATCGAGTACCTAGCTTCGAATATGTTTATAGGCTGCAATTGTGCATGATTGAATCAAGTTATTTGTTGGATCTGTCTTCAGGACACAAAGTGACCTTTGTATAATGACTTTTATTGTTCCCTCTGAGATTTGTGTGGATGCATAACTGCATATGTTTAAATTATATGTATAGAGGCATGAAGTAAAATTAGGAACATTATTAGCATTGTTGGGGACCGGGGTTGTTATTAGTCAGGAAGCTGTGATTTGGTTGGAAAATTTATATGTTAAAGTATGATTTATTTTTGGAGTGGTTGGTAGTAGGAGGAAGTGATATTTGCTGGTAATTTGTAAGTGCTAAGGAGTAGCTGGTGGGAGTGTGGTTGGTTGTGTTTTTAAGTGTCGATGCGAATGATTATATATATATTATCGGCTTTTTTAGATGTGTGTGTGTTATGTTGATACTTTTGTAATTGAAGTTGCTTTGAAAATGAGTTCGATACTTTAATGTTTCTGATTTTTGGCTAGTTTACTTCTCATTGATATATCTATATTTGTAATTAAGTTGTAGTTAGTTCAGTTATTTGTAGAAATATGTTGTAACAATGTGATATTGACAGTTTGATATAATGTATCTTATTATATACTTGGCAGACCACCATCCCATAAAGAGACACCATTTAAATTGAACAGAAGTACAAAACTAACAAGTAAAATGTTGTCGCTTTTTAATTCAGCATAACGTCGTGTAATCACGTTTAGTCACTGCTGTATCCTGCTTAATATGGTTGAATGATAAGTGGATTTCAAGGAATCAAAGTGTTTGAGAAATGCTGAGGCAGGCTTTTAGATGTCTGGATTATTGTACTTCTTGAACACTGGTTACACATTTTTTAAAAAATCAGGTGTGCCCTTGTTGGGGGGTTCCATTTCTCTCACTAGGTGTTGTGGTCAAGGGTTGAGATGGGTCAGTTTTTAGCACAGGTTGAAATGGGCTGGGTTGGCTTGACTTGCTTACATTTTCTTGTATTAGAAAATTTCTTGGTGACTTTCAAACTGTTTGACCTGTTGCTCTTTTAGCTGAAGTTTTTTATTTGACTCATTCGACCGTTTGAGAAAAAGCACAACCCAACTGAACCACTGATTAGTAAATCTGTTGAAATTGCCATCTCTCTGAATTTATTTGATTTTTTTTCTCAAAATGGCCATCTGACATTTGACATATCCTCATATCTCGTATTGTCTTTTTTTTTGTGTGTGTAATCACACTTTAAACTTAACAGTTCTCATGCCCCCATATACTAAATCCTTTGAGCTTATTCTCTTCTGGCTTACCAACTTTTTTTAGTTTTTATATGAATTAATGCGTATAATATGCTTACTATAATAATCTAACTTTTTTTCAATATAGTGATTAGAAGGTTTATACGTGTTTGAAAATGGTCACGATACTGTCTCAACTATTATCTTTAGTCATTAGATTCCTTTGACCTGTTTCAACTATTTATCCTAAGCCAACTGTTCCGTTTGAGATAACAACATAACCCAAGTCAACCCATTTATTGAATTATTGTTGAATTTGACAAAACAGTCTACCATACTGTCTGTGTGCTTCATTGTATCATTTTTGCTAATTATTTCAAAAGAATCAACGTCCTTGCTAATTTTCCCTAATCTTGTATTTTAGTCAAGCTGAATGCGAATCGAACAGTGGTGGGGACTCTTCGCGGTTTTGATCAGTTCATGAACCTAGTCATTGACAACACAGTGGAAGTGAACGGTGAAGAGAAGAATGAAATAGGCATGGTGGTAAGTCTCTTGTTCCATCAAAATAGGTGGGTTATGGGTAACGGGTCAAAATAGGTAATTTGGGCATCTGTTGGGTCAACCTAAAGTCCTAAACACTTCCATTCAAAAAGTGTGTTTGTTATTGTGATATTTATTAGCAGTTGAGTGTCATACACTTTTGACCCGTTTACCTTTTAGCTATTTTTAAAAAAAAGTCACTTCTTTTAATCTAATCGAAATCGACCCATTTATAAGTAAATCAAGGGATCCATCATAAAATGAAATTATAATTAATTTGTGTGCAGGTTATTAGAGGCAATAGCGTGGTCACTGTTGAAGCTCTAGAGCCAGTCAGCAGAGCTCAGTAATTGATGTTATGTTACTCTTGCATTGTATTTTCCTAAAAATAGATCTAGTAGCAACTTATATGATGTTCAAACTTATTGGAGTATGATCACTTCTGATACTCTTTTTGGTACAAACAAGTGATGTATTCTGACCTTCTAGCTTTCTAAGAAGTTGAATTATGATTGGTTGTCGATTCACGGGCGGACTCATTATATTGGCACCACGGTCAAGTTACTTTGAATTTTCTTTACAGGTAATTTATGGTATCAGAAGTTGAATGGCTAAGTTTTCAGACTATGACCTCTATAAATAAATATATTGTGTGATAGAAACAGTAGAAGATATGTAGTTGACCTGGGGGCGGGGGCTGGGGCTGGGGGTGTTCATAGAATCTGTATTTGGATTAGTTGGTTTATTCGACTCAGATTATTCGAATTCAAAAGTTCTATAACTGAATCGGAATTTGATTCGTATTCGAATAAATATTTCAGTGACCCGACTTAATTCAGGGAAAAAAATTTATATGACCTGATTTGGTAAAAAATCTTTTTTGATAGACATTCAAAGATCAAAAATTACTATTTGATGAAAAAAAGTTATTTGGTCTGCCGCTTGGAGTGAGACATGTTTTCAAAACCCAATCGGAACGGAGTGCGTAACAGGTCCGGTCAGTCTTTTTAAACGGTTTCTCATTTGAACCGGTCAGTTAGACGGTCAAACCGATATTAATTGCAAATATTATTGAAGAAATCAAGATCTTGGGTTACTTATGGGTCAAAAGCAGAGGCAAAATAAATTGATTAGAATGGGGACAATGATGCTATTTTAACATTTAGCTTCAATTGGCTTTTGTCTTTCTGGTGCTTCGTTTTTTACTTTTTTGTTTGTAAGTTTTCTTTTTCTTTCCTTTCTTGTGTATTCGCTAGTATAGCTGTTTGAAATGAAATTTGCCTATCAAAAAAAAAGTTGGACGGTCAAACCGCATTTTATTTTACCTTTTTTCTATTATAAATTTTGTTTTATGTTTATTTCAAACTTTATATTTTTTTCTTTTAAGTTTTTAAAACACTAAATTTATATTTTGTTTTAAACTAGATACATATAATAATTATTTTGCAATGTTTATGATGTTATTTGGTTTTTAAATCTGGTTCGAATGGTCCGACTAGCGAACCGATAAGACAACTGGCTTGATACAGGACTCGTTGTCACAGCATTTGAAAGACTGTTTAGTGTAAAAGGTTGGTGTTTGGGCTAAATTCATTTTGAACGAACCCCTTGTCTATCACTTTATTTTTGTTTTATCAACGGCTATTATTATGGGTAAAAAAGTTCCAAGATTTGTATGATGGGAATCCAAACGGGCAACGGCTATTGTTATGGTGATTCCACTTTTAGCATTACGTATGAAGCAGTTGTCGGTACAAAAAGGCTTGGGGCCATGATCGCAGGCCATATTTTAACTCACATTTTAAAAGTTGTTTTAGCTTGAGCTATATTTTGTGGTTAAACACTAATCTTTTGAATTACCACATCATTTCAATTACATTTTACGTCCTTTCAATATTTACTAAATTTCATCTTACGTCAGTTAACTAAGAAAATTATGTATTTTGTCTATTATGTTTAAAAATGTTTGCGCGTTTCATCATTTGGAATAACGTCCGGCAATTTCAGACGTTAAGTGTGGTCACGTGAAGGCAAAACCGTCCTTTTATTATTAATGAAAGAACAAATTACACTTTTCATTGTCTTTATTTTGGGGTGTTACAGATTTCCCGCCGTAACGCGTGGTAAAGAAAATCACTAGTTTTAGTGAAATAGTAAAAGAACCATGCGAGGTTTTAAACACGTCGAGTAACAATAATAATATATTCTTCTACTACCATATATTGGCACAAAATTAGTTCATCTCATATTTCTAGAATGATGCAAATACTCTAATTTATCTCCTTTTTCTGACTATAAAGTATAAGAATACATATAGGAGACAGATTAAGAATATAATAGTAATAAATATTACTTTTAAACCAATTAGGTTTTTGCAATTAACAATGCCCCATGCATGCTTGAGCACTAAACCAACCCATAAGTGTGTTTAGGTAATGATGCGATTTGGCCCCAAATCTAGCCATAAATAATGATCAAATGCAACACTTTTACCAACATGTCTACACATAATAAGTAACCTTTCTTGGTGGGAAAAATGGGTTATAAGTTAAAATAATTAACACTGCTCATACTAGTTTCTAGGGTTAGGATCACAAGAAACCAAAGAAATTTTGATCAACGAATTTGTACATAGAAGTCCTAAGCGTTACCAAAAGAGGATAAATAGATAGACATACATATGCACCGATGAATATAGAATACTTTTTATCAGTGTTACTTTTCAAAAATGTATAACGCCTCAGTGTCATTCGAGTGACTGATACGTATATAACACATGAATTATTTTTATCAGTGTCACATGACGACGCACAACCTACATATAGTCTTTTTAATTATAATGTTCAATAACGGTTTTTCTATGTCAATTTTAGGTTCAAAACCGGAAGGTACCGTTTGCGCTTTTAACTTTCCTAATGAGAATATTTTATGCTCATGGCAATAATCAAAAGGTTGTTTTGGTTTAACATAAGAGAGGAGGTTTTCTAAGGTCTATGTAGTTTTCAAAACTTTAATTTATAGTGTACAATAAATAATATTTATTTGATTAAGAGATTCTAGTTTAGTTATGTTTTAAAGCGACTTATATTATCAACATTTATAAAAGTTATATAGTTTTATATAAATATATCCACTTTAATTATATGAATATTATAGCTAACATTACACAAGAATGCATTTTTGAAGATTTTTAAATCATTTTTAATAAAGTTTAATAAAGTATAAGTTATTCAACTCTACTCGTTTTGAATTATTATTGATATTATTACTACATATTTCTCAAGGGTTTATAAAATTTTAGAAGTAAGCATAATTACAAAAAAAGGATGTTGTAAAAAAAATGCACCTCGTCACCCCTAGGACATTGTCATCGCTAGACATTTTCAGGTGACACATTTATAATAAATTTTATTTGCTAAATATGACTACAAGGTGATAGTTTTTCAATATTGTTTATCTACTAAATGTTATCTTTTGGATCAAAACATAATACGACTACTTTATGCTTCTATTGATATTGTGTAGTTGACACCCACTCTATCTCACTTCACTCCACTAGATAACAAAAAAAGATGTTAGGACTCTAAATCCTAGTGAGAAGGAGATCTTTAATCATAAACTTAGTTTAAACCATAATTTAAGTGAATACACTTATAATGATATGCTTAATAAGTATGCAACCATAATTTAAATGTGTACCGACGTACCTAAAATACCAAACAACTCGTACCCACACAACCATATCATTTAAAACATGCGGGGATGCCTTTGATGGAGCAAAAAAAAAATCAATTGTCGGTGTTATACCTAAGATAACATATTTTTACCCATTTTTGTCACATGTACCTTTTGGTTTTAACTACTCTACTAGTGTACCAAGTCATGTACAAACCCTAATATGCTATAAATGGTCAAATTACCCGATGCCTAACTTGAGTTCCACCATTGATCTACTTATGTCATAGCACTTATTTTCTAATGGGTGCCACCCATACAACCTCTAAGTTTAGACATCCTCTCACATGGTTGTCATCACACTTCACACCCAACATAAGTCACATCATGATTTATAAGATTAATTTCAAACACTAAACAAACCAACTTGTCATCCAACACCGTATAAAGATAACGAGTTAGTATTATTAGAAAACCTAATAAATTTTATATTTTATACGAAAAGTTTCTTAATCTAATTTTGGTATTCTAAAATCCAGAAATTTTTTAAAATGCACATACTTATAAGACTTTTTTTAACGTCAATTAATATCACAATGATCTTTACCTATATAGAGAAGTAAATACAAGTTATCTTATGTAAATAAAATGAAAATCCACTTCAATACTTTTCAACACTTAAAACGACAACTTATCAAATTTTGACACGTTTAGGGTATCCGGTATACCCGGTAATCTCACGCCAAGAACCAACGTGGCCATACGGTCACGCCGTGAAGTCGATGGGCGTGACCCTCGCGTGAGATTAACGCATCAGAAAAGTGACGGGTATTATTCAAAAAGTAGCTGTTTGATCTCCAAAATATTACCGTTTAATGGTAATATTCCCAAAATAATTTTTTTACCCCTTATTTTTACATTATAAATACCGCAACTTTTAACCTTTAAAATCACTCTTAAAGCACACAAACAAATACAAACTTGCATCCAAAATGAATCCCGAACAACAACGAGCCTTCTTCCAATAATTCGCCCAATACCAAAACTTGTTGTCGGGTCAAAACCAACCGCAATTCCCACCACAGACGCCACAAATGCCAAACCAACAATTTTCCCTGCCACAATCGTTTTTTTCAAAACCAATTCCAATCTCCCAACACGGGTTACATCCTCCGACCGATGACACCCTCGTCTACTCCACTCATGCCCGACTTTGATTTTCTAGCGGATTCTCAAACGATTCCCGACTTTGTATCCGAAACCCAACAACCAACCGAGCCATCAAACAAGCCAAAGCAACGTGCTCGCAAGAAGAAGGGTAAAGAAGCCGCGTCAAAGGAACCGTCCAAATATTTGCATAAATGGAGTGACAACGAGACGGACACGTTGGTTAAGAGTTGGGTCGAAACGTCCGAGAACCCCATTATTGGTAATTATATTTTTTTTATTTTTTTAAAATTATATTAGTAAATAAAATTAAATATTAATTATTTTTTATATGTAGGCACCGACCAAACCGGAGACGCATTATGGGTTCGTATCGGAGAAACGTTTTTTCAACAAATGGGTAAAGGTGTATACCTAACCCTCGATCAACTTAGCTCCAAGTTTACACATATTAACCGAAAAGTTAAAAAGTTCAATGGAATTTTTGATCAATGTACCCGTACCAAGCGTACCGATGCGGGTGACAAAGAAGTTATGACGGACGCGTTGACACAATACGATATAATTGAAGGCGGGAAACCGCCTTTATCCGAATGGAGTTTGCTAGTCAAAAGCCCAAAGTGGCAAAATTTGTACAACTCGGAGAGTTATGTATCTTTACGAAAAAAAAGCTCGACCGACATGTCGGATAGCCTGGGGCCGGGGATGTCGGACACAATAGGTCCTTTTTACGATCTCAACGATGACGCACCCGCAGACGAGGAAGAAATACCTAACCCTCGATCAACTTAGCTCCAAGTTTACACATATTAACCGAAAAGTTAAAAAGTTCAATGGAATTTTTGATCAATGTACCCGTACCAAGCTTACCGGTGCGGGTGACAAAAAAGTTATGGCGTACGCGTTGACACAATAAGATATAATTGAAGGCGGGAAACTGCCTTTATCCCAATGGAGTTTGCTAGTCAAAAGCCCAAAGTGGCAAAATTTGTACAACCCGGAGAGTTATGTATCTTCACGAAAAAGAAGCTCGACCGACATGTCAGATAGCCCGGGGCCGGGGATGTCAGACACAATAGGTCCTTTTTACGATCTCAACGATGACGCACTCGCAGGCGAGGAAGAAATACCTCGCCCGATAGGGAAAAAACAAGCGAAGGCAAAAGCAAAAGGAAAAGCAACGGGGTCGTCGCTTGACGAGCAAACCGTCATAGGCCGAGATTTGGTCGATGAGATTCGTAAATTTAATTTGGTCGAAAAAGAGAAAGCGGATTTGAAAATCCTTAGCATGGATACGAGTAAGCTCGGACCGAAGACTAAAAAATATATCGAGCGTAAACAAAAGGAAATTGAGGATGCGCTCGAGTTTAGCGATTAGTTGTTTTTTTAGTTTTAAGTTTTTTTTTTTAAGTTTGTAATTTTTTTTTAGTTTTAAGTTTTTTTTAAGTTTGTAATTTTTTTTTAGTTTTATGTTTATTTATTTTTAGGTTGTAATTTGTTTTTAAATCAATGGTAATTTTAGAGTTAAAAAAAATAAAAAAATGTTGATAATGTGGCAAAGTGATGCCAAGGTGATGGAGAAAAGTATTTCCCTTGCACCATCACTTTTCTGACCGCTGACATGACGCCCAGTTGGCAAAGTGATGGCAATGTGATGGATGAGTATAGCCCTTGCCCTTAGAGAGTATAATGTATTTTTTTTTTTAAATTTTAAAAGCACGTGTAGCTTAAACAAGTTCATGAAACTTTAATATCTTAAATTTAGGTTAAGGATTTTTTTCATACTTGGTTTTTATAATATCATAATTTTGAATATATATATATATATGTATGTATGTATGTATATATATATAGGGTTGGGTTCAAGAGAAAACCAATAGTTAGGCGAAAAACGAGAAAACCACTAAAAAAACTAATTTTAACCAATAATAAACTAATATTTATTTATTTATTTTATTTATAAGAGTATCAATGTAATATTACAAATTTCTACCAAAAAATATTTAAATATTGGCTTCCATATACGTAACCCTTAGTGTTACGTATACGTAAACAGAAAACAAAAAAACTCAAAAAATTGCGGTTACGTATACGTAACCTATAGTATTACTCATTGTTTTAGTGGTTTTCTCGGTTTTCGCCTAACTTTGTGGTTTTCTCTTAATCCCTCCCATATATATATATATATATAATATTATAAAATTATAAAATCTATACTCTATAATAAATAAAGGTTAGGTGACATAAATTTTCCCGGCTTTCTCTCCTATTAATTACATAAATTTTCTTTAATTGTTTTATAATAATCTTTTGTTTTCCGTCTCTCTCCTATTAAATAATAATGATTTCTTTGATTCTTTTTATAAAATATTTTTTATTTAAAAAATATAGATTTTTTCATAAAACATTTTTAGAAATTGAACATTTATTTCATTCTTTTTATAAAACATTTTTAAAAAGTAATTATATGACGTTTCTAAAATTTGTATTAAAACCCATGTAATATGTAATAAATATATAATATGTAAATATTTATTATTAGGTATATAAATTGCACTTATTTATCGTATTTATTCAACCCGTGTAATACATGAACTTTCTAATTTAGTTATATATATATATATAATATAATATAATATAATATTATAAAAATTAAAATTACCTAAACCCATGGTTTGGCAAGAGACCGTTTCCTCCGTTTAACAAAAGTAAACACAATCTCATTTAGATCATTTTCATCCACACTACTTTTCCAGAGTTGTAAAACATAAATACAGAAAAACATACAACTATAAATGCACAATGTACAACCTGATACAACATAACAACCCTATGGCTATCAACCCTCTCTTTGGTGAAGTTACCCAAAATCAGGATAAAGTGTACCTTATTGGAAGAGAAAAGAAAAAAATACTTTGATTATTTAATCTTTTGATGCTCACTTCTCACCATCCTAAATCCTTGCTTCAATCCAACTCCTTGCATCCCCCTCTCTTCAATCCTCACAAATTCACCAAACCCCATTAAAAAAAACCCAAGATTACCATCAATCCATTCAAGATTTCAATCCTCCCTTAGAACCCAAGTCATAATTTTCAAGAAATTGAATAAAAATCAAATCTTTTTGGTAAAAAATGACAGAAATACTCCAATCCCCACTTCAGATATCTTCTTCTCAAAGCTCTTTGATATCAATAGATGACAATGATGGGCTACTCCAACAAACAAATCATTATTTTTCTCCTCCTACATCTTCTTCCCTTATTAACCCTTGTTCCAATTTGTATTCAGTGGCTGTATCTGTATGCAATACAGAAGAGAGAGAAAGAAGAAAGAGGAGAGAGAGGGAAGAAGATGAGAGAGAAGCTTCATTTCTGGCTGTTGTGGTGACTGTTTTTAGAAAATCTTTTGTGGGTACTTGTAATAGTGTGAAATTTCAAGATTTTGGTTGTGATAATAGCTCTAAAAGATCTTCAAAAATGGATATTGGAGTGCCTACAAATGTTAGGCATGTTGCCCATGTTACATTTGATAGGTTTAATGGGTTTCTTGGTTTGCCTGTGGAGTTTGAACCTGAGGTTCCAAGAAGACCTCCCAGTGCCAGGTTTGTGGTTCTTGAATCTTGATCTTCTTTTCTTTTGGATTTTGGAGAATCTGTGCATTAGTGACTTGTACTGTACTACCCTTCTGCATTTTTCTGTCTTGTGTTTTGATTTGATGAATCTTGATTCTTGCATCATGTATACTATTTGGGAAATTGTGTGTTCTTTTGTTGGAATAAAATGCATATTGACTTTTTAGGTCAAGTGCTTATTGTTTTTGATATTGAAAGTCAATGTTGATTCTTTGAATTTTGGAAAAAAAAAATAATAGTCAGGTAAAATTTGATAATGTATGTTACAAGTAGCAAAAAGTCAGGTTGAATTTGGAACAAAATCAAAGTCAATTTTGTATTTGGAAAGTAGGATGTATGTCTTTTGTCTGTGATTAACAATATTTCTTTTGTGCATTATTTTGGCAACTCATTTTTCTTAAACCTTGATTTTTTCACAATGAATATTTGTTCTGTATGCTTGCCAGCCCTGCAACTAATTGGGATGGACCTTTATTTGGTGGAAAATCATGTAAATTGACTTTTTTAGGTCAACTGCTTACCAATTAAAGATGAGACTTTTTGATTACCAACTGCATTAAAGACATTGAAATTGAATGCTGACTTTTTGATTTTTGGAAATAAATGATAACCAGATCAAACTTACTTTTTTAATAATGAATGTTAAAAAGCTTTGTTTTTAGTAGGATCGGTTTTGCTATTCAAAAGGGCCCCTTTTGGGGCTGCCGTGCAACTTCTTACCCGTTTATCTGCCACTTTATTGTAACCGTCCTTCTTTTAACGTTAAATGCTTACCAATTTTGACATTGAAACTGAATGTTGATACTTGATTTTCTGAATTTCTGAAAAAGTTGATAATGAACATTACAAGTAGAAAAGAAAAATCCTGGTTGAATTTGATTTTTTTATTTTAAATCGATTTGTGTATATGGAAAATAGTAAGAAAGATCTTAATCTCTGTTTGTAATTTAGGAAAGATTCACTTATTAGTTGTTGAATCTAAAAGCTATGTTAAATAGTTCAAATGGGATATTGAATCAATATTACTTTTAATAATAAATATTGATAAAAACAGATTTTATTAGATCAAAAATCAAATTTAAGCATTGAACCTAACTCTTTTTTTTTCTTTTCTTGTTTTTTTCCTTGCAGTACAAGCGTTTTCGGGGTTTCAACCGAATCTATGCAGCTCTCATTCGACTCGAGAGGAAACAGTGTGCCCACAATTCTCTTAATGATGCAGAGACGTTTGTATGCTCAAGGTGGCCTTCAGGTGTGTTTGTGTGCATATTGCATTGTTGAATTGTAACGCAGAAGTTCCCGACACCATTGTACAACTCGATAATGCATCTTGTGACTTTCAATTCAAGGTTGCAACTTTTTTAATTTCCCATAAGTTTCATAGCCTTTTGAACTAAAAACAAGTGATTTATAAATGTAGGCAGAAGGAATCTTTAGAGTCAATGGTGATAATGGACAAGAAGAGCAAATAAGGGAACAATTAAATAGAGGAGAGGTGCCCGAAAACATAGATGTTCACAGCTTGGCAGGTCTAATCAAGGTACACCTTTTTCTAATCGGGTAACGGGTAAAAAACAGGCGGGTTGGGTTTAACCTATTTAAGGCACACTTTTGACCCGTTCGACTTGTGCCTTTCAAGCTACGTTTTTTGTGTGGTCCATTTAACCTATTTAAGATAACTGATGCTTATAATCAACAAATGTCGAAAAATAGACACATGTTAGTGTACGTAGTGGGGTCCGCATCTATATGTCTTATGTTATGTTGTTCTCAGTGCTTATCTTTTTATCAAAAGCTTGTCTAGCCATTATTAATCACTGCCAATTTTTTGTTTTCAGCAGTTATTAGTTTTGATAAGTTGCCCTTCAATTAATTACATTAGCCCCTTGAAGTGTTGTTGATGTATCATTTATGTACAGCTGTTCTTTAATTGGAACAACTATACCATGTGTGATAATGTTTTTCTGTCTTTTACCTCCTTGGGAATTGTTTTGTAATTTAATTAAGTGAAATTGATACAGACTTGGTTTTTGGCCTGTTTGACCTCAAAAGTCAAATCATCAGTTGTTCATAGAAAAAACATACTACTACTCAATATATATGAAAAAAGTAATTTTCAGGCAGCTTGAAACGGGTCGGGTTGATTTGCCTTTTCTGTAAGTTCCATAAATTATAAGTATATTATAAATGGTTATGAAAACTCTTCTTAAAACATTGAACAAAAAAGTGTTTTTCCGATCGACTGATTCGACCCGTACAAAAGTACACGTTTTGACCCAAACCCGTTTTCACTTGTTACCTGACCTGCCCATTTAGCCACCTGTACTTGAAATTGTCCCTTCAAAAATAATATTGTGTAATTTTTGTTCATGTGTAGGCTTGGTTTAGGGAGCTACCAAACGGTGTATTGGACTCGATTGAGCCCGAACAGGTGATGCAAGCCCAATCAGAAGAAGAGTGTGCCCGGCTCGTGAGGCTGCTCCCACCAACTGAAGCTTCTTTGATGAATTGGGCTGTGAATCTAATGGCTGATGTTGCACAACTTGAACATCATAATAAGATGAATGCGCGTAATATTGCTATGGTGTTTGCCCCAAACATGACCCAGGTACATAATAAAAGTTCCTAGTAAAATACTTGCTGTACATCTTGGTACAATTATTTATGCATGTATTACAAGTTACAAGTTACAACCTTTGGTTTTGCAGATGACGAATCCTTTGACTGCATTGATGTATGCTGTCCAAGTTATGAACTTTCTCAAGACTTTGATCGTCAAGACTCTAAGGGAAAGAGAAGACGTCATTGTCGAGGCAGCACCCACCTTACAGTTTGACCATTTTGATGAGAACAACGGGCCCCACTGTTCTTTCAAAGGAACGGTCGATGAGACCAGCGAGGTGAACAAAGATGATCAAGACTTTTCAGTCAAAGAACCCACCTTGGAAAGCCATTTAAATCTTTCTCAGGATGATTTGACTTCTGAAAGTCAAAGTCAAAATCAAAGGCAAACTACTGTGTTGGAAGAAGAAAATGGTGTTAGGGTGGTTGAAAGTGTTGGTGCTGGGTTGGTAGAAGCTGTTAAGACTAGGAAACCGCAGTCGAGCAACTCGAGTCATACGAAGGGTTTGAGAAAAAGTGTAGAGAAGAGCAAAGGAAGCACGATTGTGAGCCGTTTGAATTCAAGAACCGAGAGGATTGAAGCCTGGCGGTGAAGTGGTGGATGGTGGTGGACAGGGGTGGTGGTGGGATGGGTTATCTATTTTGACCTGTGGTCATAAAAAAGTGTTTAACTTTATGTAATTTGGCTTGGACATGTAATTTGGTATATGGTATGCATATATACCAATGGTTTGTTTTATGCTTTATGTCCATTTGGGGTTGATCCTGTTGATCTTCTTTTTTGGTTTGGTTATAAGATTAGTTTTCGGAATTTACGTGGGTTTGGAATGAGTATACTATGAAGTGATATTAGTTTGATCAACTGAACCTGATTACTAGAATATATTAGCATACTAGCTTTTTTTTTGAACGGCGAACATTGAATGTTGTGACGTCGCACCACCCGTCACATGGGAGAGCATCGTCTAACTCCGGCCAATATGTTGTCTTAACCAGGCCCACTTGACGTCTGAGTTGGAGAGCATCTAAGGAAAAATCCCACCCAATACGATCCCTTCCGGGCTTGAGGGAGAGCCGAGGCTCGAACCCTTGATCAGTGTGGATAAAACCCAGGTGCATCGGCCTAAGCTAGGCTTAATTTGCATGCCGCAGAAACTAATGTGAAGAGCAGGGATTGAACCTGGGTCACTAGGTACACCAGGTTTCTCCCTTACCACTCCACCACTAGCTCATTGGCATACTAGTTAAGACCCCATGTATTACACATGGGTTAAAAATATCAATACATAAAATTTTTAAATATTTATGTATATATTTTACATGTATAAACATGTATTAAATGTATTAAGGATAGAAAATAATATTCAAAATATGTAAAAATAAGTATATAATTGAGTTTCGAAAATACGTTAATTATTATTTAATGTAATTTGATTTTCATTACTATTTGATTGGAAATAAAAGTTACATAATTAAAAATCAAAGTTTTCCTATAATATGAGATAATTTAAAATAAATGTGTTTTATTAGTATAATTAGTATTTTCTTTAACAATACATTATTATTAAAAGATAAAGGTGTATTTAATAAGGGAGAGACACATGAAAAAATGATAAGAATGAACATGGAGGCGACACGTGAGACTAAAACCTTTATTTATTATATAGTATATATTATATAACTTAAAAAATATATTATAAATAGTATTTAAAAATTGATAAAACTTGAAATTAGTAAAATTATATAATTATTAGGAGTGTAATTGAGTATTTAAGATTTATTTCAAGTCAGTTGTTGAGTTAAAATTAATATTAGGTTCTGAGTAATGGGCATCATTACGAGTAATTTTAACCACATAAGATTATAAATGGGTATACTCGATACCTAACCAGTATGAGACACTGTGTTGTAATCAAGTATAACTCGATACCTAATCAGTATGAGACACTGTCTTGTAATCAAGTATAAGACTGAGATTATCAATGTATGTCCCATACCCGACTCATTGTCATCCCAACAGTTCTCTTGCAACTAGGCTTGTAAACGAACAGACTTATTGTCATCCCAACAGTTCTCTTGCAACTAGGTTTGTTTAACTTTAGCCAAACAAATAAATGAACATACTTTCTTGTTTGTGTTCGTTATTAAGAAAATGAATATGTTCGTGTTTTGTTTATGTTCATTAATTACTATTCTAAATGCATGGTTCATGAACATAAACGAACACTAATTACAAATAGATAAACGTGAATATCTAGATTAAAGTTTAAAATATCATTATCTTTATATCTAACATTTTAAAAGTAAACAAAGATATCAGATTGATTTTAAACTAGGCTAAAGGGTTTTAAAATACGAAAATCAAATTGATTTTAAATTAATATTAGTAATAAGTAATTTTGAATGAATATTTAAATGAACGTAAACAAACGAACATAAGTGAATAATAAACAAACGTAAATGAACGAACATAAATGAACGTTCACAAACATAAACGAGTGAACTGGACATGTTTTTTATTTTCGTTCGTTTAATTAAATAAACAAAAACTTGTGTTCGTGTGTTATTTGTTCATTAAATGAACGAACATTTCGTCGAAAAGTTCACTGAACATTCGGTTCGTTTACAAAGTTTAAATTATGATTCCGATGAGTGTACGGTGAACACCGCCGGTAATTTTGGGTAAGATGGGTTAAGATTGGTGGTGGGAATTGCTCTGTTTCTAATTTTAGGGAAGATGGGAATAAAGTAAACTAGTTTTTTTTCCCTCGCTAAGCGACGGGAGTTTGGTAGTTATCGATTCGGCTTGTTCACGGGTATAAAACTTACATTTTAACACATTCTCGCTATAACGTAAGATAAAAAAGAACTCGAATCGTTGAAAACAAAATAAACAAACCCGTGCATCCCGTTTAAAAAAAAGTTAACAAACGAAAGTTATTATAAAAAAATGAAACTACTACTAATACGTAGTGAACTTTTGTTACAATTTTATAAAAAAAACTTTATTATATTGAAGTTTTGTGACAAATATATATAAAAAAAAAAAACCATTGAGTCAAAAGTAATTTGTGTGAAATGTGTAAATACTAAACGTTTTGTGCCAAAAACAAAAGGACAAAAAGTCCCCTATTCCTCCACATGGAAAATTATTAGTTAATAATTACATAAATAGTCCTTTACTGGTAAAAAATTCATTATACCTACATGTACGAGACATATGTTTAAACTCAACAGAAAAATATAACATCAGTTAGTGTAAAGATCAAAGATGTACAAAATTTTCTAAAATAAATTATCTCTGTAATTTTTAGTTATTAAAGAGAAAAGATATAAAATACATTTTGATATATAACTAAAACACAATTACTCTAAATTAAATATCGAAATTATTCGAAAAAAGAAAAGTTAATAATAATAACTAAAATGGAGAGCCGATGAGATTACGGTAGTCTGCCGATACAGGTGATCAAGACCGGATAGAAACACTGGATTCGTTGTGGATAATAAAAACCAGTCTCGAAATATCCATTAAAATTCACAATTCTGGACAGAGAAACAGAGCTTAAATCCGCCCTTCAATGGAGGCTTTAACTTTCTCTACAGTTTCTTCCCGCCATTTCTCCACAACTTTCCCCAAAAAGACGCATTATTATTATTCCACATCATCATCTTCCCCGCACGCGCTCTCATTCCGCTCCTCCAATTCATCATCTGCGGTTAGAGATTAAATTTTGGTTTATACTCTGTTTTTCATTTTTAGGGTTTAATTGTTGATTTTGGATGGGGGCAGAGGGAGCTATGGGGGATTGTGAATTCGCAGAGAGTAATTACGGTCAGAAGAGAGAGACGTGGAGTCATCAGGGCAGAAATGTTCGGTCAGCTAACGAGTGGGCTTGAATCGGCTTGGAACAAACTCAAGGGCGAAGGTCTTACTTCTACCTTTGATTTCATTGTTTCTTATTGCTGCTAATGATGTCAGTTTGATTGTTTGTGGGGATTATGTCATTTATGAAACTTCTGTGATGTTTTAGGAAAATTAGAAATTCGTTTTGATTGATGATTGATCAGAGACCTGTTTTTAGTTTCTTTTGGGGCTGCTATTGGAAGTCTAGGGGTGCTAAACGGGTCGTGTTTACGGGTTGGCGGGTCTAACCTGACACGAACCCGAAAGTTTGACACAGACCTGAAAATGAGTCAAAACACATGAACACTAACACAACTAGTAGAATATTAGCGGGTTGACACGAGCACGACCTGTTTAACCCGGTTTTTTTTTATTTTTTTCGCATATTATTACTAAAAAACCATTTCACGACAAAAAAATATGGAAGTATATAAAAGAATTACATTTTAATTGTAAAATCTTATGTCAATTTCTCTTCTAAGTTTTAATTTTTGGCATTAAATATCTAACCAATTTAATTTATAACATAAAACACATTTAAAAAATAAAAATAAAAAGCAGATGGGTTAAACGGGTCAACCCGTGAACCCGACGGGTTGAACCAAAACTGAACTGAACCCGTGAATTTTGTGTTAGGTTCTTGTCGTGTCAAATATTCATACCCCTAATTACCAGTCCCAAAAGTGTACACAGACCCCTGTTATATCATGTGGGCCGTATGATTTGGTGAACACCATATGGGCGTATGACTTCTGGTGTTTGTATAGTGTGTTAGTGGTGTTCCTTTAGAAGTGGCATTTTTTAGAGTTTATATGTGACTTTTATAAACTCAATCATATATCTTTCAGACTGAAGTTGACATGATTATAGGTTTGGTTTCTACCTTTAATCATTTTTTTAAAACATTAATTAGCTGTTGCTGTTAATATTTTGTGCTTCAGAGGTGCTTACAAAGGAGAATATTGTGGAACCCATGAGGGACATCAGGAGAGCTCTTTTAGAAGCAGATGTATGTGCAAACTTTTATTCTTTTTTCTGCGTCTGTATTATATCACAAGAAATGTTTATTATTAATAAAAAAACAGTTAATCTTTATCTAAGTTTCTGATTCTGGTTGGCAGGTTAGCCTTCCTGTTGTAAGAAGGTTTGTTCAGGCTGTAAGTGAACAAGCTGTTGGTGTTGGCGTGATCCGAGGAGTCAAACCAGATCAGCAATTGGTCAAAGTATGGTTTTTTTATTAAATATTCAAAAATTAATGATCCAGTCTGCACATGATATAATTTCTCTAGGATAATCAATAAAATTATCAAGAATATTGCTTTTTGCAGATTGTAAGTGATGAACTTGTGAAGTTAATGGGAGGAGAAGTTTCTGAGCTGACTTTCGCAAAATCGGGCCCCACGGTGATCTTATTGGCTGGTCTACAAGGTGTTGGGAAGACTACTGTTAGTGCAAAGTTAGCTGTTTACCTCAAGAAACAGGTACATTGCAAATTAAACCAACTCCCCCCCACCACACACACACACACACACACACCCCCCCCCACCCACTCACACGACACACATTATTATGAAGATTCGTGTCTAGTTTCTTATGGCTTTTGTAATTATATTGTGAAACAAACTACAGGGAAAGAGTTGCATGCTGATTGCTGGAGATGTATATCGACCGGCTGCAATCGATCAACTTGTTATTTTGGGTAAACAGGTAAGGGTTGTATGATCAACTGTTTTGACATTTGATTATCGATACTAATTACAGTATTTCTTATGATACCACATTCAATGACAGAAGATTTGTAATTGAACTTGAATTTAAAAAAAAATATAATATTTATTCGATCAATCTATAACTGTACGTGGTGACAGGTGGATGTTCCTGTGTATACAGCCGGAACTGATGTGAAACCAGCAGAAATAGCCAGGCAAGGTCTTCAAGAGGCTAAAAAGAAGAATGTAGATGTTGTTATTATGGATACAGCAGGAAGGCTGCAGGTTATTTAACATTTATTTCCCTTTAATTATTTCAGATATTGAAAAAGACATGAAACACCCTTTAATTTGTGATTTGACTTTAATTATCAGATAGACAAAACTATGATGGATGAGTTAAAAGACGTGAAGCGAACACTAAATCCAACTGAAGTTTTGCTTGTTGTAGATGCAATGACTGGTCAAGAAGCTGCAGGTTTAGTCATTATCATGCATATTAATTAGCTTTTTAAGCATACTAACTTTGGTGATATTTTGCAGCCTTGGTGACGACTTTCAATCTTGAAATCGGGATTACTGGAGCAATTCTAACTAAATTAGACGGAGATTCAAGAGGTGGAGCGGCTTTGAGTGTTAAAGAGGTTAGCCTCTACAATGATAAAATACATATTTTAACTAAAAATATCATTTTTTTATTTTATTTCATTTGGACATTTTAGGTATCGGGAAAACCGATAAAGCTTGTAGGGCGTGGAGAAAGAATGGAAGATCTTGAACCGTTCTATCCAGATCGAATGGCGGGACGTATTTTGGGCATGGGAGATGTTCTTTCATTTGTGGAGAAGGCACAAGAAGTTGTGAGTGTCATATTATCATCTGAAATTTCCATGTAAAATATAAAAATTAATTACATTATAATTTCTTAGATGAAACAAGAAGATGCCGAAGACTTGCAGCAAAAGATCATGAGCGCAAAATTCGACTTCAACGACTTTTTAAAGCAAACTCGCGCTGTTGCACAAATGGGTTCTATGTCCCGTGTTCTTGGAATGATTCCTGGAATGGGAAAAGTTACTCCCGCACAAATTCGGGAAGCAGAAAAGAGTTTACAAATTATGGAAGCAATGATTGAAGTCATGACCCCAGGTTCATATATTTAAACTTATTTTTTTATTTTTTGCGAAAAAATTAGAATTTATTTAAAATATATTTCTGGAGTTATTTTCAGAGGAAAGGGAAAAGCCGGAACTGCTAGCAGAATCCCCTGCTAGGAGAAAGCGAATAGCTCAAGAATCTGGAAAAACCGAGCAACAAGTAAGCATAATAATTTTCTTGGTTTAGTTCATATTTTAACTTTAAAATAAATAAATGAAAAGAAGGTTTAAGCAATAGATGTTATATTTGTATGGCAGGTGAGCCAACTTGTTGCACAGCTTTTTCAAATGCGCGTACGGATGAAGAATTTGATGGGTGTAATGCAAGGTGGATCTGTTCCTGCACTCAGCAACCTTGAAGAGGCAATGAAATCTGATCAAAAGGTGGATCAATCAATTACTGCATCAAAAGTTTTTTTTTTTTTTGAATAATTAATTCAATAATTGCATACAAATTGATTTCATTTTCTCTGAACTTTTAGGCACCACCTGGTACTGCCAGGAGGAAGAGAAGATCAGAGTCAAGGAAACAATTTGCAGGGTCATCAGGGCGACCCAACCCTCGCGGTTTTGGTGGTGGGAACTGAGTGTGTGTTAAAATCTTGAATTTGCTACCAACCTCAAGGTACAAGTTTTTTTTTTCATTCTGTAGAATAATAAAATTTGGAAGTAGATAGATTATTATTATTATAGCCTTGAAAAGAGAAAGGTGTAAAGTAGCTATGGAGAACCAAATCTTGTTTATTTTGATTCTATAAAAATGGTGATGTTAAAGATTTTGAGTATTAACTATTTGAATTGCCACTGTGGAACTGGGAAATGTGTTGGAGGTCCATCTTGTGTCTGGCAGAAGTATTATGAACTCGTATCCGACGTTATTTTTTTATGTCTTTTCGTCTTTGTTCTATCGCACTTAAGTCTTATATTACGAGTATCGCGTGGGAACTATGTTGCGTAACACAAGTTCTATGGGAGACAAGAAAAATATGATTAGAGATCTCAATTCAGTATTGAAACTAAAAAAAATTCTTATCATTGAGAAGTTTACAAACAGTTTTATAGACCACTCAAAAACTAAAAAGATAAATAACATTAAAACAAACCCAAATCCCATCAAACACTAGAGATGCATATGCAACAACAAATTAACATCTAATGTTGCAACAAATCCAACTTTATATCCCGTTGACTAAAAAAGTCAAACAAAAATCACATGAATTTAACAAATTAATATTCGGTTATAAAACATCATAACCCACTAACAATTACCTTAATTTATCACCAAATTGGTCATAGATTCAATTAAAAAAAAACATGATTTTGTACTAACCTCCAAATTCCCGATGCCCAAATTAGTAATTTAACAACAAAATGGGCATTGAACCAACCCATTCTCATTGCATTCTAAACACTTGATGCTCCTCCTCCCATCACCACCTATCAACTTACAACTCCCATTGCACACCGTACACATCACAAACCGCACACCACCGCACCCTTTGCAGCCGGCCGCCGCCACAGTCGGAATCCCCTCTAGCAAAATCCCCATTTTACCCTCCTCCTCCAACTTCATTATCTCCTCCGATCCACCAATCAATCTCCCTTTGACCAACACCACCGGAACTTTGACCTCTTTCTTGCCCAATAACGACCTTAATTCTTCCTTAAACCCCGAATCCATCGAAATGTCGCGCTCTATCATACGAACATGGTGTGATTCGATGATTCCACGGACGGTGTTACAGTCCTCGAATGTCTTCCGGATTCCCCGCAATGTGGTGGTGTAAATCACCACCTTATTGTCCCATCCAGGAGGGCATTTCTTCTCGAAAACCGCCAGCATTGCCGTCGATTCCGTCGAGTTTCTTGATTTCTGACTTGTGGGTGTCCCTAAAACCACCTTCTTTTTCGTCTTCGGGTCAACAAGATCCGGGTCAAACAACGGGCCAAGATTCTTCCTCCTGCCGGAATTCAAACCCGACTCCACCGGCGATTCACACCCACCCTTCTTCGATATCCGCAAATTCGGTGGTAAAGTCGACGCCTTTACAATCGTTGTCATCGGACTATACTCCGATCTCTGCGACCCCATTTTCTTGTTTTCTTTGCCGGAAAATCTCTTTGACACCTTCGGAGAAGACCCCATCTGATTCAAGAACTTCATCGGCGTTTTCACATCGATTTCCGCAAACCCCCGCCGGAATTTGGGGCTTTTCTTCGCCGGAATTTGGGGTTTTGCCTCGCCGGAATTTGGTGTTTCATCTTCAAGATCCTCCATTAGCTCCCACGCGTTGATGATCTCCGTCGGCCCTTGGTGGGACTTTCTCGGCGGCGAGTTGTTCTGCTCCGGCGGCTGCGGCGGCTGGTGGTCTTTATCGAGTTTGAGAGCACCGTAGGTTGAAGAAGTGAGGGAAACGACATGGTGGGTGTAATTTGATCCGCCGTTTAAAACAATTTCATTCTTAAGATCTTTTTTGATGTGTTTGGAAGATACACAACCCATCGGAAGTGTGTGTGTGTGTGTGTGATTTGTGATGGGGATTTGGTGTTGGATTTGGGATGTCTCGATGTTTGTTACAGGGTAAGAAGTGGGGGTAACCGTTGGTGGATGTAAACGGTCTGAAATTTCAAATCTGGGAGTTTTACCTTTTTAGTACCTCATGTTATGCATATTTACGGTTGGGTGCAATATTAAATAGTAAGTTATATGGAATCAATTATTTTACAACATTTAAGGTGTCTTTTATTAAAGATGAAATAAACGAATTTTGTACATTAAATTTAATTTTATATTTTTTTTAGGAATAACAAAGATATTATGATAAAATTTACAAACAATATTATGATTTTCATATGAGAAATGTGCATAACATAATATATTGATGTTATTTCCATACTTGTTTGTAGTAATTAATATGAGTTGTAAAAGTTGTTACATGTTATGATCATTTGGTGCCTTTTCATAGCTTTAGGAATTAGTTATTTTATATTTATTTTTTTTAAAGGTAAATTTCTTTATTCCTATGAGAGTGTGACTTGAACTCATGACTTTCTCAATCCTTAGTGTTCCTAGAGGATTTTCCTCTACCAATAGGCCACCAACCCCATTGATAGTTATTTTATATGAATTTCAAAATCTTTAACTATGTTTTCATGATACAAGTTTTTATATCAAATCATACAAGTGTCATGATAGTGTTTTCTTGATATAATCATGATACAAGTTATTTTAACTAAGCTATGAAGTTATTTTTATCTATTATTTATGAATGTTGTGTGGTTCAAAAAGTTTATTATATTTTCATGAAATCAAATAATATTATGAGTTTTTTACATATTTTTCCTTCTTAAACTTCTTAATAACATATATAGCCAATTATAAAAATCAATTACATATTTACTCAATCCTTACATAATTACCTATTTACCCTTTTATGTTTTAAAACCTAATAAAGAGGTAAATAATACTTTAATTGGTTCTTAAGGGTAAAATAGTAATTCAATAAGTTATTTCAAATTAATTGGGTAAATATGTAATATATAGGTTTTAGGAAGAGGAAATATGTAATTAAAATTAGGGGTTGGGTAAATATATAATAAACGAACTTAGGAATGAGATATATGTAAATGACCCTAATATTATTAACTGGTTTAGTTCATGTGTCATAAAACGGTTTATTTCTGGAAAACTTATGTTTCAGGTATTAGTTTTACTTCATTAATAATTCATATATTAAGTTTAATTTAAATGGGATGTGAATAATGTAATTAGCTGTATAATGGGTGTAAATTTAAATGAACTTTAAAAATAAAATTATAAAACTAATTATTCTTTCTGACTATATGTTTTATTTTTGAAAAAAAAACTAAACCCAAAATTATTTTTACTGTAAAGTATTAAAGAGATCTTAAAAATGGTTTAACTTGTTAAATTGGGAAAAAAAATATACGTTTTTCTATATACATACAAATATTATCATTTTCATATGTAAATATATTTGATTTTAGTTGATTACAGTGCTAAATGAAAATAAATTAGATGGTAGTTAGTAACTTCTCTAATTTAATATTTATAATATATTTAAAGGGTCTTTTAATAAATTAATGACATTATTAATAAAAGTTAGTTTTAGTTGGATTTAATTAAATATAAAAGTGTATATATTTAATTTAAAAAAATCTATACTTTTTTTTGAACAGCAATTTGGATCACTGAAAAAAAATCTAAACTATATAATAAATAAAGGTTTTTGTGGATACTTGTCATTCTTCTATGTATCCTCAACATTTTTTTCACGCCTCTCTTTTCTATCAATTATACAAAAAAATTTAATTGTTTTTATAATTTTTTGTTTCCCACCTCTGTCTCATATTAAATGATAATGATTTCTATAAAACGTTTTTATATATAAAAAATAGGTTTGTTCGTAAAACATTTTTTATAAATTAGCATTTCTTTCATTTTTTATAAACCTTTTTCAAAAATAACTATATAACGTTTCTATAATTTGTATTAAAAAACTATATAATATGTAAGTTTTTTTAATAAATATATAACATTGCATTTATTTTATCTGTGTAATACGTGGGGTTTATAATCTAGTTAATAATATAATATGATAAAAAGGTTATAAGAGATTTTAAAATAATAATTAATATATGTGACACCAGAAGTCAATTTTAATTCCACTGTGGCGGAGGTGTAAAACGACGTTAAAAATAAACACGTTTCAGTGACATAACCAGAAATTGAAACGTACATAATTAAACATGTCATGAGGGTGTATTCAGAAATCACAAAAGAGTTACATCGTTGTAAAAATGATTGTTAAAAAACACAAAAAGGAATTTAAAAAAAAATCATATAGCCAAAATATAAAATCGCGATCTACCCAATGCGCGTTGTAGAGGGTTGTTAAAAAACTCACATTGAAACAGCAAATGCGGAAATTTAGTAAAACATCATATTTTAAAGGTAATAAAAGAAAATAAAAAAGTGTAAAAAAATGAAACCTTTAAGCAGCTGTGACGACTTGTATATTTATGTTTCGGTGACTTGTACATTAGCACGAAAATTCGGTTTTAACGTAGATAAAAATGAGCACGTCGCAACGATGCATTCGGATTGTTATAAACAACGTATTTAAAAGTTATAAAAGAAAAACGAAATACCGAATCTAATTATAAATTGCACTTTTACAAATTGCCTTTTTTACTTGTAAATTGCCTTTTACAAAATGCATTTTTTGTACAATTTAGACAAATTAGTTTCACTACGTAAATATATAAAACAAACAAAATTAATTGTACAAATTGTTAGTGTCAACCCACCAAATTCTAAAACTTATTTATTTATAAAGATTAATGAGTAGGTTTTAACGTACAAATTGTTGCTGTTAAAATTATGTATAACAGTTATAAAGAATGTTTTAATTATCAGATCGATCATCGAACTAAATGTTTATTGGATGGGTCAGCTGGACCGATTTAAAAAATCGGATGACATGACTTCATAGATAATATAAAAATTAATAATAGAAAATATCTTTTCTAGTATGAATTTGTGATGTTAAGAAAATATGAGGTCTCCAATAAACAAAACATGAAGTCTAAAGTAGTAAATTAATTAAGGAATGAGATTCTAAAAGAAAAATAGTAAAGACAATTAAAATCCGGTTTAACTACTCGCTCCAACCGTGCGAATTCACCTTCCACGTCACCCTCATATTCTTCTGGTCACGTGTTCCACCATGTACTCTTTTGACGAAAAAGCCAACGGACAGTACAAATTCGCTTACCATGTGGCCGACATTAGAAAGAAATGTTTGTCGGCTTTTTCGTCGAGAGAAACATACATTTATTTTTTCAAAGTTTAATAGAATTCAATCAAGAGTTCTAGATATTCTTAGAAGAAAATCAAAGATTGTTAATAAGTAATTATTAATAATAAGTTAGTATGTTAAATAACTATTTAGTTGATAAGTAAATATTAATAATAATTCGTTTTCTGCTGACTTCCGCCAACTTCGTGGTGGGCTTTTTCGTCCAAAGAGTATAAGATGGTGAGCTTTTTCGCGCAAAGAGTACAAGGTCATTTTCAAGAATTTGACTTTTTAAAGATTAGTTTGTTAACTTTTAACTTTCCAAATATTTAAAAATCTAAGTCAACTAACATTAATCAATTCATCATGTGCTACAACCGGAAAAAAATAAAGAAAGAAAAAAGGCAAATATTGAAAGAATTAAAGAAAACACGAAGACACGAAAATAAGAATAAAAATGTGGCCAAATGAATGGCACATGAGATGTTACAAAAACTGCATAGAGGCACACGCACACAACACGTTTCGAACTCGTCTCCATACAGAAAGGTTTAAAGCTTTTGGACCGGTTCGTTTGGATGTATTAACCAGTAGGTCCTAGTGTTATTTAGAAATATGTACTTGCATTACACATTATACTATTTTAAGTTATTTTGGTGCATATTTTATGATGACTTCTCACTTGGAAAAATCAAAAATTTCTTGTTCGGAAACATAATCATTTTGGTGTCAAGCAAAAACATATTTCATAAATCCATTTTGATGTTTAAATGATATGGTTTTTTTATTCATAATTTCATATCAAACACAAGATTAAATATTTTTATAGTTTTCATTTTAATTAATGATCTAAAAGCTTTTGTATAAAATTTAAAACAAATTTAAGAATTTTTACCTGAGTTTTCAACCCAATTTTAATTCTCATGATTCTTTTTTTTTAATTCGTAACAACATGTTACACTATGGGTCTTAAAAAATCGAATCTGAATTATCCGAAAATCCTTTTAATTATTTTTTAAGATTTTTTAACTGTTTTTATGATTTAAAATGTTAGATTTATATAGTTATTTTTATAATTTAAAAATAAGAAAATTTGAATCCAAACCTAAAATATTTTATTTATATATATTTTTTAGTTAAGAGTGAGACTTGAACTCATAACCTACTTAAAACTTAGTGCTTCTAGATAGCAGACTTGGAGAAACTGGAAGAGCTTCTGGAAGTTAGAGACCTCTCTGAGGTCGAAGAGTGGACGTACACAGAATGCAAAAAGGCCTTAAAAGACTTTGACATGAAAAAGAACTCGGACCTCAGGCAAAGGTCCCGCGTTAGGTAGGCTTTAGAAGGTGACGAAAATTCTAAGTTTTTTCACTGGGTAATCAACCACAGAAAAACAAAGAACCACTTACCCGGAATTTCAGTGAATGGGAGTTGGGTTACTAAACCCTCTATTGTAAAGAAGGAGGTTTTTAATTTCTTTAAAAACAGGTTTGTGGAAATCTATCCGGTTAGGCCGTCCTTTAGGTGTGTGAACCTTAAATCTATCTCGGAAGGGGAAAAGATCGAGCTCATCACGCCATTCTCGAGTAGTGAGATTAAGGAGGCGGTTTTTGAGTGTGGCGGAGATCGGGCCCCTGGGCCGGGTGGTTTAAACTTTAACATTATTAAGCATTTTTGGCACTTGTTTGAATCTGACTTTGTCTTTATGCTTAACAAATTTCACTCGGATGGTATCATTAACCGAGGGAGTGGTTCCTCCTTTATTGTTCTCATCCCTAAAGTTAAAGACCCGGTGAATCTTTCTAATTATCGCCCCATTACCCTTGTTGGGGTGATCAATAAGGTGATCTCGAAGATCCTCGTTAATCGGCTTAAAAAGGTAATTGCTTCGGTGATCTCGGATACCCAATCGGCTTTCATAAGAGGGAAGTTTATTTTGGACGGGCCTCTAACTGTTAACGAAGTCATCACTTGGTGTAAAAAGATCAAAAAGGAAGCCTTATTCTTAAAATCGATTTTGAGAAGGCTTTTGACAACGTGAATTGGGGGTTTGTGGTGGATATCATGACCCAAATGGGTTTCCCCTCTTTATGGTGCACTTGGATTCTGGGGGTTCTTAAGTCGGCTAGATCGTCTGTTTTGGTTAACGGATCCCCAACCTTCGAATTTCAATGTGGCAAAGGTTTGAGGCAAGGTGATCCAATTTCTCCGTTTTTATTTATTATAGTGATGGAAGCTCTCTCTTGCATGGTGCAAAAGGCTAGTGAAGACGGGTGGATCCAAGGGATAAGGACCCCAAATAATGGGCCTATCATTACTCACCTTCTTTATGCGGATGATGCCATCATTCTTGGTGAGTAGTCCTTGGACAATTTTGTGAAAGTGGTGAGAATTCTTCGGCTCTTTTACCTTTGTTCTGGGCTCAAGATTAATCTGTCCAAATCCAACCTCTTCGGAATCGGAGTGGATCCTTTGGAAGTGGATTTAAAAGCAGGCTTAATTGGGTGCAAAGCGGAGAAGTTCCCTTTCAAGTATTTGGGGGTCATGGTCGGGGCGAATATGAATCGCGGCGAATATGAATCGCATCAACAACTGGAAACCGGTATACGACGTCTTTGAAAATCGTTTGTCCTTGTGGAAGGCCAATAATCTCTCCTTGGGAGGGAGATTAGTCCTCATCAATTCGGTGCTCGAAAACCTCCCTTGCTATTATTTTTCGTTCTATAAAGCCCCTATCAAAGTGTTGTCCGATCTTGAAAAAATGATTAAGCGGTTTTTGTGGGGCGGGTTGGAGCAGGCCCATAAAATTCACTGGGTGGCTTGGGATAGGGTGACTATTGTCAAAAGTGAAGGGGGTCTCGGAATTAGTAGGCTCATAAATACAAACATTGCTTTGTTAGTGAAATGGGGGTGGCGTTTCAAGACCGAACCGGGAAGTTTGTGGAGGAAGGTGGTTGAGGCGCCTCACACGAGCAGAAGGAACTGGGACTTTATCTCTTCTCGAGGTTCGCTGGGAGGAGTCTGGAACAACATTGTGAAAGTTATATCGAGAACGGTTGTGGATGGGTTATCGGTTCGCCGTTTCTTCAAAGGTCTCCCAAGTGATGGGGAATCCATCTCGTTTTGGCTGGACCCTTGGGTTGTGCAAGAACCTCTCAAGGAGGTATTCCCCTTCCTGTTCCTGCTGGAATCGGAAAAAAGATGTAATGTCAAAGATCGGTGCTGGCTGGAAGGGGGCATCGGGACTTCAATGGTGCTGGAAACGGGACCCGGCGGAAGGGGCCGAACTGTTTCAGTTAAACCAGATTTGTCTTCTGTTGGGAGATCTTGAGAAGGGCAGCAACAGGGACAAATGAGAGTGGTTTGGGGCAGAGTCTAAAGAGTTCAGTGTGGGGGCGTTCAAACGGCTCCTTGCGAAAGGCATCGATCACAGCAACAACTTCGTCTTAAAGTGGAGTAGTTGGATTCCTGCTAAGTGCAACATCTTCGCTTGGTGTGAGGAGATGGGGCGGATTCCCACTGCCTCGGCTTTTAAGGCTAGGAATGTTATTATCTCGAGTGCGGCCTGCCCTTTTTGCAATGAAGAAGAAGAATCGGTGGAGCACATCTTCACTGCTTGCAGAACGGCCTCGATAATATGGCAATTCGTCAGTATCTGGTGCAATGTTCCTAACATTTTTGCTTTCTCGTTCAAAGACCTTTTGAAGCTTCACAAGCATTCGGGTTTGAGGGAACAGGAAAACGAGTTTTTTCGTGGAATCATCATTACCGGTTGTTGGAGCTTGTGGAAAGCTAGGAACGAGTTCCGGTTCTCGAACAAACCGATTCGGGTGGAGGATATTATTAGTGATATTAAGGCTGCAGGTTTCTTATGGGCTAGAAGCATATCGAAGTTTAAAAAGTTAAGTAGGAAAAATTGGTGTAATTTTGTAATTATGGTTTGTTTTGGCCTCCTGGTCTTCGGGTTGGTTGTTTTCTACTGAAAGTTGCTTTTAAAAAAAAATATTTTTTCTCTACCACCAGACCATCAACCCCAATGGCTAAGAAAGGATATATGTTTTTACATAAAACCTATCAATAAAAGAGATTAAGAAACAAAACTTGATTGGGTTTAACTACCTTGGCGGGTATCGAGAGAAATCTGTCAAATAGCGGCAAAGCAGAGTTGATTAGCAGCGGTCAATGGCCAATGGTGAACCAAGGACTACGTCAAGTTCAATGTACAAGTTCAGGCGAGCCTCGAATACATTACGAAAGTAGGTTAATAGTTTCAACAGAATTAAAGCTGAGTTTCTCGTGAGATTAAAATACTGTGCTTTATTAAACTTCTGGGCTAGATACTTGTAAACTTTAGTTTTTCTGATGTTAATGCATGCAAGTTAACTTCTTTAATGAATTAGATGTTTTGAGGTATATATGCACGCATGTTAACGTTTTTTGTGAGTTGGCCGGCAGGGAGGGTTGTGCCAAAAGAGGTCACGCATGTTAACACATGTATTTCATATAGTTGAAAAAGTATTTAAGTTACATTAAACTTTAATAGTATCTAGTAACAAACAACTCATTTTATAAAATACACATAAAAAAATCGGTATAACTATGAGTATAGGAAAATCGTTCAAAAATACATATTCTTGAATATGAGATTTACAATTTAAAAAAATATTTAATTATATTTCTTTTGAACGAAAATGAAATTAAAAAAATGTGGGGATAGAAAATACCATTGGATAAGGGGAATTTTATAGACACCGTCTTATTTTTAAACTGCACATGCCCTAACCGTCACGTATAGGGCTAAATGTGACGTTTAGGGCACCAAATGTCACGTATAGGGCAATCCGTCACCCTTATCTACCAGACTTTGGAATCAGCGCGCCAGAGAATGTCGGGATATGTTGGTGGGTTTTTATTTTAGGGTTGAGTTGGGTTTTTGGGTTTTGGTGGTGTATATGTCACATATAAGACTAAATGTCAACCCTTATTTTTTTTTAAAATTATATATGTATGTTTTTATCACGTTAAGAGTTTGAAAACATCGGTAGTTATAGTTTTTAAAATCTGGTCACCTTCATTATCGGTTTGTGATGTAAAAAGTGAATAACGACTTATTTTTTTTTCTTTTGTTTTTATCACGTTAAGAGTTTGTAAATATCGGTAGTTATAGTTTTTAAAATCCGGTTACCTCGATTATCGGTTTGAGATGTAAAAAATGAATAACGATTTATTTTTTTTTCTTTTGGTTTTATCACGTTAAGAGTTTGTAAAATTGGTAGTTATAGTTTTTAAAATCCGGTCACGTCTTTTTTATTATAAAACTAGTTTTTTTTAAGTTTCAGTTTGAGATGTAAAACTAAGAGTTTTTTTCGTATGTTAAACTACTCGTAAATAAAATCACATATATAAACATCATATACAACCATTACAAATAACCAAACAAACACAACCAAACAAACACAACATAACCATCATAAATAAAACTACATACATAAATACAATGATTTTGTACACATAAAACAAAAGTACAAATCTATCTACCCCTCCATTTCGTCATTCACCATCTGCATCAGACGCACCCGCACCGGACCCATCTGCACCGGACCCACCCGCACCGGACGTGCTAGCACCGTCATCGCCCAACGGCCGGGGTGGTGGTCTCAACAACGGCCTACCGGCGGCCCGATAGTCCGCAACCGTGTGGTCGATGATCCACTGCACATCTCCTCGGTGCGCGTGACCCGGGCTTGAGTATCCCGAATCATATCCAGTGCGGCGGCAGGCAACCGCACGGCATGGTACACGCGCGGAGGATGTTGCAGCAGCACCGGCTCATCCCCTCCGCCGGGCACCTTTTGAATCTGCTCAAGCTGGATCTCTTGCGCAACCAGTGGGTTGGGGTCCACCAACGGCTCTGGCACCCAGGCCTCCAAGACATCATATCTCCTCACCAAACGCCACTGCCCGTCCGGGAACTTCCGGGCGATCCTCATCCCGGTCACCGTGGCTCAGCCCGCCACACGCGGGAAAACCGGAGGCATAGGTAGCCCTGCCATCATATGAGCGTATCCCAGGCCTCTGGTGTAACACCCAAAATAAAAAGAAAAGAAAAATTCAAAATTTCACTCCCTCGCGGTACGCGAGGGAGATTTTGACAAAACCTCGCGGTACGCGAGGGGACTGCTTATACGCCAGATTTACACCTTCTCGCGGTACGCGAGAAGATTCCCAACCAAGCCTCGCGGTACGCGAGGGAATAGTACACGCGTCAGGGCCAGAAAACACGTGTCATTCACCCTTGCCACCAGCCGCCACGTGTCATGCTGACTCAGCACCGTTCGTGACACCTCATCCTCTCGCGGTACGCGAGGGATTTCCTTGGCCGGCCTCGCGGTACGCGAGGGACTGGAAAATCAGCCTATAAAAGGCCTTCAACGGGATTGAAATTCTGTACAGTTTCCAAACATTCGTTTCACACAAACCCGATCTCTCAAAACTCCACAACGTCCCGAAGCGCTGTTCAAGAATCCTACGACACCCAACTCAAGCCGTAGTTCTGTCCAAATCCCGCAAAGTAGGTATCGTTAAAACTATTCATATATATATATAGCCGCAATTATATATATTCTCTCATATATATTCTCGTTAATCGTGTCTTCCCTAGGAAGAAACGTATCGAGGTTCTGCTCAAATTCCGAAGCCTACAACCCTACCAGCCATCAAAATCAAGGTGAACACATTTAACGCTTTTCAAACAAGAAAACCATTTTATTTACGAAAACGGCATGAAACAAATTAAATGCTTTAATCATAAGGGTAATCTACGTGATAGCATTCAGGCCATAAGCATACGTAGATTTGATCAAATGGTATACATGAGGAGGGTGAAATCCCCTTCCGTGGCTGGGTACAGATCATGTAAGGGGATATCATAAGACTGAGGATATGGTTCCTTAGCAGATCATGTAAGACTAAGAACAAGGTTCTTAGCATCACGACCCTGGGAATAGGCTATCAGTCTGAGACATAGAGCTCAGCCAGTTGACCCCATGGCAGAGACCCGGTGTATGTAGGTGGTATATACTTCAGGTGAAAAAGACTGCTGAATGTGTAGATTTATCGTCAAAGAAAACGTGCTTAAAGGCTTTAATTTGGTTTATGTTAGAAATCATTTTCGTGTCAGTTAAATGTGATTCACCGGCTTTATGCTGATGTTCATTTTCAAAACGTTTTTCACAGGTAGTGAAAGAAATCATTAAATTCAGGGTGGTGCAGTAAAGACAAGATCTTTAGGCATATTTAAATCCCTGTGGCAGACTAATACAAGACCAAATGTTGGAACGGACATAGATCCTAGACATTTTAAATGGCTTGTATTATGTAAATTAATTCAGCAGATGTACATTATATAATAGACTTTTGAATGTCTATTATCATGAAATGAAAAGGGACGTGGATCCCAAGTTTTGACAAATGTATAGAATTAACCCTTGAGGTTATTTACATTACATTTCATTACAAAAAGGCATCAAGTAAAAACAAAGACTTCCGCTGCCCAAATATATGGGACCGCATTCAGATACCAGCGTTGTCTCGCGACGCCCGGGCAGGGGTAGCCCGGGGTTGTGACATCTGGCGATCTGCAGCACGATGTTGCTGCCGACCAACACCCCTCGTGCCTGCCTGAGATGGTAACCGACAAAGTAATCTGCCAGACCACGAGCGAGGTGGCAGGGTGTGTGTGTGAGCAGACACCGAAGATAGAAGAGGTCTATGGCGGTGACCCTATCGGTGCCCCTGCCACGTCCAGCGATGGATGTGGCGATCAGCCGGTGCATGTAACGATAAAGAAGGTCTCGTATGTGAAAGACCCTGCTATCGGCCCCAAACGTAGGCCACCAGACCCGATGTGCGTCATCTTACATATAGTCATATTACATACATACAGGCAACATACATACATACATATAGTCATATTACATACATACATGCATACATACATACATATAGTCATATTACATACAGGCATACATACATACATACATACATGCATACATACATACATACATACATACTTACTTACAGGCATACATACATGCATACATACTTACAGGCATACATACTTACTTACATGCATACATACATGCATTCATAATGCCTCTATGTATGTAATATAACTATATGTATGTATGTACGTATATTCATCAGCCTCTCTTGATGTCACGATTCTATTCATTAGCCTCTCTTGATGTCACGATTATGTTCATCGGCCTCTATTGATGTTGCTACAGTTCCTAAACCTATGGCTGTAATCGATGATGAGAATATGGTTGTGTATGAGTATATGTATGTATACGAACGTATTTGAAGACGGTTTGAGATCAATATGTGTATGTAGGTCCACATAAACGGTAATGACAAGTGACTCGTACACATCAAAAGGTGACGGGTAGGTCGAAAGATGAGCTAAAATTCAAAAGTGAGCTCGAAACGGTGACGTATAGAGCTAGCTGTCACGTAAAAATCGCGGATATACGTGACCGTTAGCCTGTAAATGGAACCTAATAATAATAATAAATAATAACGGTGACCGCGAGACCCAAACGTGATAGTTTGGAAATATACGTGACCGTTAGATCCAAACGTGACGACGATGTTTATTACGGTGACATACATATCTAGCAAATGTGAAATACATGTGATCGTTAGAGCCAAACGTGACGGCGACGTTTATTACGGTGACAGACATCTCTGGCAAGTGTGAATCCCAATAAAGGTGAACGGTCATGTGTAGGCCAATATGTGACCGTTATGTGCATCCCAAAAAAGGTAACCGATCACGGGTAGGTCCATACGTGACGGTTGCATCCGTTATATATAGACTTCACTACGCAGAGAGCCAGCATAATCTACACGGGTATACTTTCTCTCGTATGCTTCACTACACACGACCGTCGAAGAAGAACACCATCACCGGAGAAGAAGACCACCACCCAATCCACACTTTCCAACTTTGAACATCCTCGAACAAATCTCATCGGAGCCACCTCTTGGCGGTGCAAACCACACCGGTATGTCTTCTTCTGATCCGTACTTGAAATATATACCCTTACAATTATTTTTAATTATGGTGAAAATGGCAGCGTCGGGTTTGTGTATGATGGTGAGTTTAGTGTGATGAAAGTGAGTGGTGAGAGTTGTGGATTGTGGGTTTAATGTGATGAGAGTTGTGTTTGATTTTGGGTTTAGTGTGTGAGTGAGTGGTGAGAGTTGTCTTAATATAAGCTGAATCCGCAACCTAACCGTCACGTATACGTCCAACGGTGACGGTTAGGTTAGGTATCCGACAACACTGTCAACGTTAATTTTCTGTCAAAACAACCTCGCACACAACCGTCACGTATTGGCCTATACGTGACCGTTAGGGTTCCTACTGCACAACCTCGTATCATCAGTGTCTTTTTTATTCCCGGACTCACGAGAGACATACGTCATGTTTAGGCCGAAACGTGACCGTTTGGTTTACAACCATCACGTTTAGGCCTATACGTGACGGTTAGGTCAGGTATGAAAAAAAACTCAGCGGTGTCCCCAGCACCACCCTTGGATAAAGACAAGTCATTAATTAATGTAGCTTCCGTACGTAGTCAACCATGTCAAAATCATAGTGGACCAGGGTCCACGATCGGTGGCGCCAGCTCGGCTACGCATTACGCAACGTGAGCCACCTTCTTTCCTTAGCTTCCAGAACTCACAAATGTTATCCGGTTGAGCCGCTATTCGACTGCAGCCAGCGGTTTCACTAAATCAGCCTCGAGTCACTTTCATTTAACAACTACATATAATATTTAATTTGATAGTAAAAAAGAAAGGTAAATAGAGCTTAGAGCATTCACATCGGTATGTTTATTAGTGGGTTTCTTATATTTTAGTGATTGTGAGTGGAGAAGAGAGAAAATATATAAATTTTTTGTATATTTGGGGAAAACACTGTTCACTTGCATCAATTTTTTAATATTTTTTGAAAGTGTTGTGAATGAAGGAGAGAGAAAAGGTAATGATAAATGTATAAAATAATATTATTTAATTAAAAAGATAAGAGAAAAAGTAATGATTTTTAATGTAATTATAGAGATAATGATAGGAAAACTGATGGGAATGATCTTAGTTATTAGTCGGTTCCTTAACCCGTTTTGAAATGAGATCCGATGGGATCCAGATTGAAGATTATTCGAAGATTTGAATAATATTTAATTTTTTTATTATCAAGTCTTTTATTAATAGTTATTGTATCCTTTTTCTTATTTGGTTTGTTTAGTTATCTCTAAGGTTGTTAGGTTCTTGGATAAATAATTTTATCTAGTGAACGTTTAAAAAGGGATTTTTTTTTGTTGATTTATAAAATATAAGAACATTGTTCTTGTAACATTTGGTTCAGTTTATAGTCTTTGATTATTATTATAACTTTGAGTCATGTGATTGATTCCGTAACTGTATCATTTGATATCAGAGGCTAGGTTGATTCAAATGGCTACTTGTGAAGAGAATTATCTTCTTAATTGCATATTCGCCGGCAGAGGCAACGGTCAAATTGTGTTTGATTCACAAGGTCACAAAATTCCGGAAATTGACCCAAAGGTTATCATCTGGGATGAGAAAGTTGGGAAAGAGGAGCACCCTGAAGATGAAAACATTATTTATCATTCATCTCATTGTTTTGATAATTATAGGGATGAAGAGGTGAGCAAAGAAGAATATTTATGGTTTACAAAAGCCTTTAATGAGGTTGTCATTCAAGAGGGTGAAGTGTTGCAAGGGATTGATTGTTTGTTTTATTGATGTTAGTTTTATGAATAAACATTTAAGGGTTTTAAGCTTTTGAATCTTTGAATTTTCTTGTGTTATTTGATTGCGCTTCATTTTCTACATCATTTAGTCTATTTTCATTAGCATAACTATGTTCTCTAGTTAAAACCATATATTATACACACATACATACTAGGTTAGAAACTCGTGTTTACACGGATTGAATAAAATAAATATTATGTAGAAATTAATAAAGAAAATATTAAATAGTTAGTTTTGAAGAAAAAAAAGCGGGAAAAAGAATATTGACTCATATAATTATAACATATGACGCAACCAATTTTTACATTATAATTTTTCTTAGTGTTACTTCGATTTTTGACAAATTAAATTTTTATCACACTTTAATACTTTTTTTTAAAGACAAATTTATTTAATCTTGTGAAAGTGAGACTTGAACCTATAATCTCTTCAAACTTTTGTGTTTAAATAGGTTTTTGCCTCTATCACCGGGCCACCAATTTAATAAGTTAAAAGTAGAACATCAACCCAAGATTTTTGAGAATCGTATATTAAAATTGTTAACATGATGAATTTGTTATTTTTAACTTTATGATCACCTTTTAAAAGTCTTTATGCATTTAAAAGATATTAATTGTTAATATCTTAAGCTTGTTGGTTGCAATACAAATGAGCAAGTTCAAAGTAGAAGAAATATCAAGACATGAATACAAAGTTATACTACGTGGCTCAGGTTGATGTGAACTAGTTCATCTTAAGCTCGTTCCATGGTATTTATCAAAAAAGTTTGTCTTCACTATTACAATATCTCATTAGTAAAGTAGTGATTATCTATTCTCGTCACACAAAGTTTGATAATATTCATCGATATCTTTCCCTTGATTGCTCTTTGGTAGGATTATCAACTCCTTCTCTATAGGTAAGGTAGAGATTACTTTTATAAATCTCCCTGATCTTAGTAGAAATCTAGCTCTTTATACGATCATTACTCACTTGAACTTTACTGATAATGTTTTTTTTTTCTTTTATTTTAATTTAATAATTGAAACTAAGTTTGTCTTGATGTGTTTAATCCTTACAAAAATTGAACTTCTAAAGGTGACAGTTTTTAATCCTTACAAAAATTGATCATCGGGACTTGCTATAGATTAAAAATTAACACATGAATTGGATTAAAGAAGCATTTACAAAATTACTATACACGTGATTTAGAGTTGAGAATGGTGTTTGTATATAAATATATATGATGACGTTGTTTATGTGTCACGAATGCACAATTTGTATGTATTACAAGAGGCCGAGACATGAATTCGACTAAAAGAATCTTAACTAGTGCCTATACGTTAATGGCACTATTTGTATGTGTAACGTTTGTCAACAATTGAATAAATTACATAAAAAGTCTACTGAGAATTGAGTTTATATTTGTAACGTTTGTCAACAATTGAATATCTTAAAAAAAAATATTTATGTCCATGGATAGTGACCACTGTCAATGTGGTCCAACCATATTAAATCGTTATGCTCTTGATATTTTGTTCGTGTTTCATTTTATTGCCCAACACAAATTGTTCTCTAAGGCAACATTTTGTTTGATCCTATAACGATTTATATGATAGTGTAAATAATTTTTCACAAAAAAAAAAGAATAACTTAGTTTACTACTCACATATGTGTAATTACTTTAAGGACGGGTATTGAAGCAACTGGTACTGTTGTTGTTTTATGGCCTAAGGGTTATGAGTTCGAGCCATGAAAAACAACCTTCTGCACAAAGTGTAGGGTAAGGCTGTGTACATCAGATCACGAATCGATTCGGCCCCTCCTGACCTTATGCAAATACGAGAGCTAAGTCAAAATCGGGTGCACATGCCTTTTTAAATGTGTAATTACTTAATTTTTATATTTTATATGATTGTTTCATTTCACAAATCATGACCGATCACTTATTTTGTCTGTACAATATGAAAATCTAAAAACAAGTCGTCCAATTACTAATTATTTAATAATTACTTACATCAATTTCATCATCCAACCTTAAACACACTACCAACATCACTTAACCTCTTTTGTCATCTAATTACTTATTGAAAGCAACTTCTAATATGGTGTAGTGGTAGGAAGCCTGGATTCTCTAAAAAAGACTCAGGTTCTATCCCCACTAGCATCACTATTGAAAGGGGCATGGTGGCTCAATGAAGGAAGACCTGGATCTTTGTGATCTCCGGTTCGATCCTGAGGGCGTCCGGGTTTTACCACCAGTGGGCTTTCGGGCGGGTGGGTTTTCCCCGGAACTGGAGATAACTTGGGGCGCTTAAGGGCTCCGTACGGCTGGGTTGGGCCAGCTGGCGGTGGTTTTTTGCCAATGGGTCACCCCGTACGAAGTACCTAGGCAATTCTATGTTTGTTGGCCGTTCAAAAAAAAATTACTTGTTGAAACTAATAATCTTAATTAATGATAACATATTCTCACTAATCAACACTTTAAAGTTTTATATTCCTACCAAATACTATATTTTTTAGGCTAAAGAGAATATTTTAATATAAACCAAATGAAGGTCTGGTACAGAATTGTTGTGTTGTGACTTGTGACATGGCGTGAGTACCATGGCATTTGAACTTCTAGAGAGAAAAAAGGAGTGTGGGGCCCGGTTTAATTTAACGTGTTAAAAAGTCTCCTTCCTATCCTAAATATTAATAAAAATAAATAAATAAATTTAATTCCCTCCCCTTATAAAACCTCTAGTTGTAATTATTCCTTTCATATTTCATTCTCTTTTCGTAATAACAAACTAACAGAATTTGAGCTTTGCTTACCTACAATGCAACAGATTGATTCGGAATCACGAAGTCCGGTAGGTCGTGACTTTCCGAAAATTGAACATGAAGATGCGACGGAAGATGTTGATGATGATATTCCAGATAGCACGGTAGTTGAAGTTCCGCCGGAATCGTTCTGGTTATCGAAGGATGCGGAGTTCAACTGGTTCGATCGGAATGCTTTTTTAGAACGGAATGAATCGATGAAAGGATATTATAATACCACGAATTTGAATCAGATTGTAAACCCTAGCCACTCGAATTCTAGCTCGCAGCGTTACTCTGTGAACTTGAAATCAAAAGCGGCGATTATCGGTTTGCCTAAAACGCAGAAGACGACTTACATTGATTCAAAGCGTAGGTTGTGTAAGCCGTTAAACGTACGGATGTTTCCGATGCGATCGTATTCCATCGGTAAAGCTCCGACGACGGTTCCTGTGATGGAGCCGTCTTCTCCGAAGGTTTCGTGTATCGGCAGAGTTAGATCGAAGAGGTGCCGGAGCAGGAGGAAGTCATCCGGACAAGCTATTGAACCGGAAAGACAACGATCCGGAACCGGTAGGGCACGCAAATCCGGTCTGTTGTCTCGGATAACGTCGTTATTCCGTTCTGAAGGTCACCGCCGGAGGAAAAACGGTAAATCGTCATCAGAAAAAATTAAAGCGCCGGCGGAAATATCCGTTCCGAGGAAGATCTGCGTGAGTGTAAAGCCTGTAAGCAGTGAACCGGGGACTCCTTCCGGACCGGCGGCTTTGGGAAGCATGATACGGTTCGCTTCAGGGCGGAGGGCGGAGTCGTGGGGAGGTTAGTTCTGATGATTATGACGTGGCAGGATGCCATTCGTTGGATTCGGGAGTCCCGTGTGTAAGTTTGTTGAGCTGACGTGGCAGGTTGAAACATGATTTCTGTGTGCTGGAAAACGGTTAAAACGATACGGGAGGTGGTTTTTATTTTTGTTCTTGACTTATTCATAGAAATAGTTTGTATAAGATGAAAAATGTTAATTTGAGTGAGTTTTATATATTTTAAGTAATGATTGTGAGTGGAGGAGAGAGAAAAGATATAAGGTTTTTGTAAATATAATGATAAAATTAGTGGTTTTTAGCAATGTTTTGAAACCCGGACCGGACTGGCCGGTCGGACCGGGAACCGGTGGTCTGGCCGGTCCGGTTACATATGTTGAACCGTTTCTGCAGCGAACCGGTGGTCGGACCGGTTGAACCGGCGGTCGGACCGGAAACGGGGTGGTCGGACCGGTTGAACCGCTTGACTATTTTTTTTTATTTATTTTTTTTAATCTTTTTTAAGTCTCTTGGCTTCTTATTTCGTAGGTAATTGTTAGTTTAAAATTATTTGAATTGACTTGTTGGTGGTTTTTGAAAGGATTAAAAGCTATTTAGACTGATATATTTTTATAATATTTATGACGTCGTCCGGTTCTTAAATCCGGTCCGACCGGTCGGACCGGTCCGACCAGTGGACCGGTAAGGAGACCGGTTCAACGTCCGGTCCGGTTCTGAAAACATTGGTTTTTAGTATAATTATAAGGATAAGGAGAAAAAAAAATAGAGATAAAAGATAGAAAAATTAGTGTTTTTTAGTGTAATTATAAGAATAAGGATATGAAATATAAATAACAGACCTAAACAGGGTAAACATTAAATTTAATGATCTTTTTATTTTCTGTTTTCACGTTTACCTTTTTGAGAAACCAATAAAATACCACCTATTTGCATGTTTTTGTTGTGCAAGATAATTTAAATTCGCCACTTTTAATATGATATGAATTATACAGGATGTGTCATAGACGAAGTTTAAAATCGAGAAAGTCATGTTTAGCAAAACCACACTTAAAAAATAGGGGAAGAAATTAGGGGACAAAAACACTTCAAAGAATATTATACGAATACTCTCAAAACACTTTCATTTCGAATTTTTCAAAGTACACTATACGTGATATAATAAAAAGTGTGTGCTCGGTGTTTAATTTAAATCCTACATCTGTGTAGAGTTCGGGAGGGGCTGAATCGTTTTACGATCTGATTTAAACAGTCTTACCCTACACTTAGTGTAGGAAGCTGTTTCAACGACTTGAACTCGTGACCTCAAGGTCACAAAGCAACAAGCCAACAACCATACAATTTATACCCACGTTACACAAGGAGAATGCACGAGTACAAAGCCGTATACAAAACCGAATGAAAAAGATAAAAATAAATACAAAAGTTATACGAGTCTAACCGTAGTCTTTCACAAGTTCAAGTTTTCAGGGGCAACACGAACGAACTAATCTTTAGTGGTAGTTGAGGATTTGTGTTCAACACGGGCCCTTAAAACAGATTTCACGCCTTTTCTAAGACAAACGCGTCTGTCTCCTAGGGTACAACAACCGGAACAGTATGTGTGCTGCCGGAGATGTCCACGCATCCGAGGTTTCACCATGTAAACTATATGTTAAGAAATTGAAGAAAAATATGAAGTTGGTGATGATGAAAGAGTTAGAGAGTGCTCCTCTCTAAATTATATGGAGCTAGTTGATGTCATGACCATTAAATTTAGTGATTGTTTTTATTTTCTGTTTTCACAATTACCTTTCTGAAAAAGGAAAAAAAGTTTTAAATCCGACGCATTTACTTGTTTAAATTGGTAGTTTTTATTAATATACAACCTGATACCATTTCCAACCCCTATATTAAATTGGTAGTTTTTATTAAATCTTACATAAAAAAAGTATAGCATACTTTCCTCGTGTCATAATGTTTTGGCCAACATCCACTTAGGTTCCCAGTGGTAGCCACGTTGGACAGGTGTTTAATAATCATCAATTACAGAATCGAATCATTCGTGAAATCCCATAATAATGGTAGATGATACAATCTTATTTTTGTCGTTATTTTCTTGTTATGCGATATTCTCGTTTATATTTTTATCTACTCGTGTATCAGTTCACAATATACATAATGTGAAATTGGTTTATCGAAAATTCCTTTTTCCATACAATTTATGTTATAAAACTTATTATTTATTAATTAAACCTTAAACCATTCATATTTCTAAACATCTATAATCACATATTAAAGAATGTTATAATTAATAATATCAACTTATTTTACTATTATTATATCAGAAAAAAGCAGTCACATATTAAAAAAAACTTATGCTCGTAAAAAAACATTCACATTTTAAAGAAGTTCTATAAAAATGTAAACACGCTTTTGAGAAGAAAAAAGTATATAGTCACTAAAAAGTAATGTTTTAAACACATGTAAGAAAATACAATTTCAGTTCATATTTTACCGACATAGTTATTAAATCAATTAATATCTTTTATATTTCATTAACATAAGTGTTTTTTTATTAATTTAAAATAATTGTAGTTTGTGCTTATCATTTTCTAATTTTTTGATGTAACATAACCAGAGGAGGGTCAAAAGGGTCCATTGACCCTCTACTAACCAGATTTTGTCCAATTTTTATATACATAAATTGAGTTTTTATTAGAAAACTTGAGTTAGACCCCTTATTTGTAGTCGGTAGAGAAAAAAAAGTTTATGATAATACTTCGACTAAAATATACTGGTTCCGTCACTGATTGTATCTATCATCTAATACAGAAATTTACATAATGTAATTGCTTAAATATATGTTACATCATCAAACCTATCATACAAAAGAGTGTCATATTCTATTAAATTTACTATATAGGATAAACAAATCATATAAAAAAAATTCTTGATCAAAGTCAGTCAATACACCAAAAAAGTTTAGTTGTATCACTTTAACACCACCTTTTGATGTTGTCTATTTTTGAATTTGTATAGGAGGCCATCGAAAAAGTTGACTAGCACACGTTTAAAGACTAAATATCCTTTTGTGCTACAAATCATACTCTCTTTTTGTGAATCATGGATTGCGACTCATCGAATTCCTATCACATTTATCAGATTGGACCTAAAGATTCTTTCTTTTTTAAGTCTGCTCTACTTTAATCTTTTTTTTCTCTCGTAAAAATTGATTTTATAATGTATTATGTACGCTAATTTATGTATGTCATTAACTTTTAAACGTAGTTCAACTATGTTTATCAAAACTATTATTGTAGAATAATAGAAAGGAGGAGGATGATGCATGTGAGAGTGAAAGAGACGGAGAAAGATAAACATGAAAAAAAGAGAATGTTAAATCCAATCAATTTATACACGTCACGGTCATAAATAACATTTGACATGATAACCGACACCCATGTGTGCGATAGTCAAGGACGATGCGCTATGTCGATACCACGTATGTACCGTGAACCTTAAGTCTCATTTTCATAAAAGAGATGCTCCTCCACATCATCATCAACAAACAAACATTAACAAATTATAAATAATAAAAATATTCTATTGGTGCTGAATTTATTTAGTCACAATTTTCATGGCATAATAAATATAATAAAGCAACCAGCACCAAAAATGAAATAAAATGTATTGGTTTTCAATCCTGACCGTTGATGTTGCCTCTTAAACCAAAGTTGTTTTTGCTGACATTATTGCGTTGTTCCCTAAAGCAGAATGAAACACACTCCAATATATCCAATCTTTAAGTTTAAGCAGATCTTCTAAGCCCCATACCATATGTCTGGTATCTAAACCCTATCCGCCATCTCCAGCCAGCTTTAACTTCTCTTCCGGCCTCTTTGCCGCTAGAGGTGGTGGTGGTGTTGTGATGGTATTTCTTCTTGTGTCTTCTCCACCAGCAAACGGTGAAAAATAAGTGCACTTATCCGAAAGATTGTTGTTGATGGTGTTGTTTCTAGTGAGACCTTGTGAAGACAATAGGGGAACATGGTTGTTGGTTTTGTAGTTCGTGATGACTGGAATATCTTTGAAAATCTTGTGAACACTTTTAGATTGAATTATTTCCATGGTACTCGCGAATGTTTAATCAGATAATTCTTAGATGGCTAAGAACGAATATGAAATCTGTTAAGATTTTCCGTACCCAAGTACGACCAAATCGATTTCTGTTTATAAGGGTGAACTTGGCGATTATAATTGTCATAACTGCTAATTCATGTTGAGGAACAAATTTGATATGGATGATCAAATTTGGTGCTAATAAACAAATTTAATTCAACTTATGATCATATCTTCTTTTATTTAACATGTTTGCACACCAACACAGTATGATCATTATAATGGTGATAATTCTAACCTCTGATTCAAACAATCTTTGCAGCAAGTAATGTATATTTGCCATCCACTTTACAACATCCAGCTACAACTTTTTATTTGCTAAACATATGTTGAATATAGTGGCAACAATCTTCTACCTACCATACTCAGTATATCACAAAGGCAAAAAGGTAAATGACCAACTTAAGCTCGCGGGTAGCGTGACCGTCCTTTCTTCCTTAAAAACTCTGGGATTTCAAACGACCCACCTTCCGTGAAGGCTGGTGATCGCCGGTTCATTCCACCTGCATCTGCCTGAACACCCTACATTTTGACCAAGTTTATGATACAGTTGACTTGGAAACAGTTGTAAAATTCCCAAAAAAAAAAACAGAACTCTGTAATTAACTTGGTGCTTGAAGTGATACCTGGAGATTCCGACCGTCACTTTCTTCTTGTCGTTTGAACCCGGTTGCTATAAGAGTTATGCTAACCTGAGCCAAGAAAAACATAATATATAGTTGATGGTTTTTGTTTCCAATCAAGTCAGGAAAATAATTTGCATCATAGGCTTATACGAGTGAAGTAAGTTCGTGGATACAATTTTAAATAGAGGTGTAAGTGAACTGAGCTACTCAAGCTCGATTTGAGTCGAGCCTAACTTTGAGCTCACTTAATAAATGACACGATCATCGTATAGTGAGCTCGATTAGACACGCGAACCTAAATGAGTATATTGGCTATATAAATATAACAATGTACATATAGTATAGCATATAATTTCATAATGAATATTATTGTGTATAATCATTATAAAAAGTATGAAATAAATATAATTATAAGTGTATAAGTATACACACACACAAAAGAATAAATATATAAAATAAAAGAGCCGAGCTCGAGCCGACAAAATTACCAACAAACCTAGTTCGCATTTTACAACTAAGGCTAGGCAGCTTGAGCTCTCTTAAGTTAAACGACCTAAGCTTGAGATTACTCGACCTTGCTCTTGGCTCGACCCCTCTACACCCTTAATTTTAAAAGAGTTGACTTTAACAATCGTACTTGGCTTTTTCAAAAGATCAGTCTTGCAAAAAAAATATTCCAACACGATTTGCAAAAATGAGCGGTACTGGGTAGCGGGTGAAGGGGGGGGGGGGGGGGTAATGGGTCCAAATTGGTCGAGTTGATTTAAAACACTTTCTGCCCAATTTTTTGATCAGTTTTATAAATAATTTTGTGTTAGATATGATAACAAAGAATATGTCAATACACTCATAAGCTCAATCAACCCATTTAAAAGTACATGGGTCGAGATTGCAGCCTCTGCAAACACCAAAGATGAGTGTTGGTGTAACTAAAAAAATTCTAAGTTTTTTTTACGTAGAGAAATAAACTTACTTGACCACTTATCGATGGATCAATGACCGCTCCAAAGATCAAGTTGGCACTTGGATCCACGAGATCATATATGACTTCGGCCGCAGCATTCACCTTTCAAATTGATATTTGAGACTAGATCAATCATCAATATTAATGCAACAAATTTGAGTAAATGAAGTTCCCTATTTCACCAATATAATATCAAACCTTTTCATTGATCTGAAATCAACACATAAAAGTGGCAAAATCAACCCATTTCACGTGAAATGAATGGGTCGGTTCCGGTTATGTTTTATCTCTAACAGACCCAACAGGCAAAAAATAGCTTAAAAGGAAATGGGTGGTCAAAAGTCACCCAAAGTGTACTTTTAACGCATAGAACCACCTAATAATTCTTAGAAAGAAAAATTGAGTTACTACTGAAATAATATAAGTTGTAATCATATCAACTATTTACAAAATTTTGACCAAAAAGTGTTAACGGGTCAACCCAGCCCGGCCTATACCACAAAAGTACCCATTTTGACCGGTTACCCACCCATCCAACTTTGCCACCTCTAAAAGAAACCAAAATTATAAAATTGAAGAACAAGTCATACGTATACGGGTATGGGTATGGGTATGAATATATATTTCTAGAGAGAGAAAGCGACCTCAAATAATGTCAAATCACTACCACCGGTTATATTCCAAACAATTCCCGTAGCCCTCTCGATACCAATATCTAGCAAAGGTGACTGAATCGCATTCAACGCAGCATCTCTTGCCCTTGTCTTCCCTGTTATTAACAAACAAACATTAATGAAATTATAAAAAAAAAACAAAAAAAAAAACCTGAAAACCTCAAAAAAGTAGTTTTTTTTTCATACTCACCAGTTGCAGTTCCTATCCCCATTAATGACGAGCCCGCATTTGCCATAATTGCTCGTACATCAGCAAAATCAACATTAACCAATCCCGGTATCTGCAAATTTACATTAACCCGTTTAATCTATAAACAAAGTAAAATAATAACATAAATTTAAAAAAAAAATTCTTACGGTTATTATGTCTGAGATACCGCGTACACCTTGTCTAAGAATATCATCGGCCAAATTAAAAGCTTCTGTGACAGGTGTAGATGGAGAAACTGCAGTTAACAATTTGTCATTTGGAATTACAATAAGAGTGTCAACATTTTCCCTTAAAGCTGCAATTCCTTCTTGGGCTTGAACCGCTCTTCTTCTACCCTCAAATGAGAATGGAGTTGTGACAATACCAACAGTCAATATCCCCATTGACTTTGCCACCCCGGCGATCACGGGGGCCCCACCAGTACCTGTCCCGCCACCCATTCCCGCCTGCATGCAATGAAAATGGTTATAACTGTAGCCTATCATTTAGGGTATTTGGAGGCATGTTTTTCAAATTTCTCCTACTTGTGTTCAAAAATACGTTACACGCCTCGTAACACAATTGTTTAAGACATGTGATTCAAACATCAAATAGCATCATCAATCTTACTATCATGTAAATTAAAAGGGGCAACTTCACACAATGGTAACCAAGTTTCCTAAGTGTTCCACTAAAGTAGTCAAAGTTTTTTGTTTCTCTAAAGTCGCTCAACTTTCATCAGATGTTCCAATCTTGGTTACTATTCGGTGATTATTTTTATTCCAAATTAAGAATTATGAAACTTAGTTATTATATAGTGAATTTTCTTCTTCAATATTATCTCCCGTTTCAAGTTAACTTAAAAAAATAATCACTAAACAGTAACTAGGATTCATATATGTTCCCTTTACGTCACTTATTTTAAAAAAAATTTAACATCTATATAAAAATTCCACAAGATTGGAAAACCTGATGAAAGCTAAGTGACTTAAGAAGAACAAAAAACATCGAGTGACTATGACGTTCTAATCACAAAGCAGTAACCGTATCAATCTACATAACACAATAAAAAACAAAAAACTTACAGTCACAAAAACCATATCGGAGCCATACACCGCTTCTTCAATGGATTCTCTACTTTCTTTAGCAGCATTCATACCAACATCCGGATTACCACCCGCACCCAGACCACGGGTCAACTCTTGACCAATTTGCAACCGTTGTTCCGGGAAAACAGGAGACATCCTCATAGCTTGAACATCCGTATTCACTATCCAAAACTCAACACCCTGCATCGCACTCTCAATCATCCGATTAACTGCATTCGACCCACCACCTCCCACACCAATCACCTTAATCTTAGCCTCATTATAACCACCACCGGAACTCCGCGAATCCCTCAAAATCTCAGTAACATTAGGGTTAATCATTGAAACTTCTGTCTGCAGATTGACAAACTGATCTTTACTGTTAAACTGATTAACATTGTGCGAATTCGACATACACTTAATTTGGGGGCTATAAGACACCTTGTGGCTAGCATTTGAAAACCCATGTTTGTCATCAATCATCTTCAAAGAACTCACTCTCCCACCAAAAACAGTCAATACCCCCATTGAATTTCGAGTTTCTAAAGGAATTAAAGATGGTGGTATACATGTTGCCATTTAGGGTTCTTCAATCCCCAAATTAAATTCACCCCAAATAAAACCTATAATTTCAAGAAACACAAAATGGGTAAATTGTGAAACAAACCAACATTGAATCTAAATGTAGCATGCTTAATTGTAGTCAAAATTAACTGAAAAACAAGAAAATTAATTGAATTGAAATTGCATACATAAAACCCTAAAAACAAGAAAGTTGGAAACCTGAGATGGGTGCCGGGGAGCAATCTGCAGAAAAGAAAGAGGGATGGGAATTGAAAAAGAAAGGGGTCGTGATCTTTAGGTGGTTTTGTTAATGAAATTTGAGTGAGATTGTTAATTTTAAGTGTTTTTTAGTGGAAAAAAAATCTTGGAAAGTGATAAAGATGCGTCATTTATCGCATGATATCCTTATCGCCCGAAGCTTTCGTTGGTTGGCTATCGACATTTATTTTACAAAATTGACATTTTTTTGTTTTGTTTTGATCATATAATTTGGTGTTCATGTTCTTCGTATTTAATGGGTTCATGTGGTTAATTTTTTTATTATAACTCTACACTCGTTTTTGAAGTTGTCATCCATTTGTTAACAGGGTTTAAGATTTAGCTTGGTTTGGTTATCGGCATAGATCCAGAACTTTTTTTTATGGTTATGGGTGTCAGAACTTTTAGAACCGAATTTGAGAGAGTGAAGGGTAGCCCTCCGGCATATGCCCTGACTCTCGCAGGTGGCAATGGCAGGTTATTGCCGATTGGGCAGTGGGGTCATCAATGAATCATGTTTGATTGAAAGGGGTGAATTTGACAAGGTTAGTTAATTGTTTAAAATAGAATAGGTAAGCTTAGGGTAAAAAGTTACTAGGTTAAATGGTTGTAGCCTAGCGGGCTTATTTATTTATAAAGATTAATGAGTAGGTTTAGTTAACTAATTAATTTATAATAAGTTTATATTTGTTAATTAGTTTATAACAATTAATAAGTTTACATTTATAAAATTTATAAAAAAACATGGGGGTCTCTCGAGATCAGATCGCGTATGTAACAAACAAACAAAAAAATTCATTGGTGTTGGGTAATCCCGTCCCAATAGGGTGGGTATGCCACTGGTTATCGGTCAAAACCAAATTTATAACTAATGATTTGGTTTCTATATTTTAATAACCGGTTAGTTTCAATTACAAACAGTATGATTAATTCAGTTATTAGAATCGACTAACTTGTTAATTGTCAGTTATGACGTGAATCTATTCAAGCTCATTTTAGTTATTAAATCCAATTATTTTTTTGTTAAAATAAAATATCAAAAAACTTGCTAATTTATTAAGGATAACAAGGAAACTCACTCGATGCTAATGATTTGGTTTTTATATTTTAATAATTGGCTGGTTTCGATTACAAACATTATGATTAATTCAGTTATTAGAATCGGTTAATTTGTTAGTTGCCAGTTTTGACGTGAATTGATTCAAGCTCATTTTAGTTATTAAATCCAATTAAATTTTTGGTAAAATAAAATATCAACAAACTTGCTAATTGATTTGGTTTTCATCCAAATTGCTCGACGCTCGATACTATATCAAAAAATGCTCGTTCAATTTCGGCTCGGTTCAGTTTATAAACAAGCCGAGCACGAGTATGCCCTTACTCGATCCGTTTCATGAACAGTCATACTTATGCAAATGATTAGATTTAGATACAATAACTTATTATGTGTTTACAAACCCTAGTTGAAGAGCATTATTGGAACACACTCCACAATCCACATTTGTATTATTTATTTGTTAGCAGCAAAGCGTAATTTGGTTAATTATTATTTTTTAGCAATGATTCTCTCTTTATTTAAATAACAAAAATGGTTTTTTTTTATTAGATTAATTTCTAAAATCGTTTTGGTTAATAACTTTATCAACTCATATTATATATTCTTATTTGCCTTTTTATTTATTTGTTTATCAAACCCTTCCACAATAACATTGTCTCCTTGTGATTTCCACAAGGATAAAAAGTTATGGAACATTTTATGAATAAAACTATCTATATGTGGAATACAAAACTACACGAATATAAATTATATAAAATAAACTATAAATGAAATAATCTCACAAAGTCAAAAGATAACACCTTACTTAATGCTATGATTCATTAGTTGGTCAAAATAAAACCACCTTCAAACCCTAAGAACTTATCTATGTTTTGCTCAAGAGGCTATTTTAGCTCATTCGTTTTGACTATATTATAATAAATAAGTAAGTAGTTATGTTACGTATAATAATTCTGTAAGCACGAGATTCTTTTTTCTGTTTATATTTTCTTTCTTAGTAACTATTTAATATTTTTTTAAAGTAGTTCCTAACTATGCGCTCTGGGGAAACATATTATGACAACTTAGCAATGATTATTAGAGGCGAGAGCGGGGACAAACAAGAGAAACAATTGTGGCCTTGATTGCGTAACAAGAGGCTGGGGATTTACATGCCCAAAAGGAGATCGATCTATAATGACTATATAATTCACATGAGATCTGAACACAAGTACTCGGACACTCAACTATACATTCAACCAACAAATGTGTCACTTTTTGACGTGCCTAGCGTGCTTTCCCTTTGCATAAACACAAAAAAACATAACCGCCTATATATAATATGTCATCGATTATTAAAACTCGATCCATATCGTTTAGAAAGAACAAAGACACATTATTATCGATCACCCGTGATCTATTAGGTAATCATGTTGAACAACTTGAAGTCCTCCTTAACACCCTTGACTTTTCCTTCACCTTTTGACCTTTTGGCACTGATTTCTTCTTCACTTCTAAAAACTGCACACAAGTTTCCAAATTCCAATAACTTAAATACAAATAATTTAAACTAGTTTATTAATGAAATACAATTTAAATTATGTGGGCACCTGTTACCTGTTGTTTTTTTTCTCTCTCTATTTCTGCCTGTTTATCAAGAAATTAACTATAACATTTGGCGAATTCGACAATAACTTAAAACTCAAGGGGGGTATTTGAAACTATTATGTTCTTACCAAAGCTTGTTTGAGGTGAGCATTCTCGTCTTTTAACATGTTCAATTCTGCCTCTAATTCAACTGTGTAAGCCTGCAGAGAACAAAATGGATAAGCTTCAAACTTCAAGGGGTGTAAATGAAAATTATACCGCGCACCTGTTTTCTAGCTCGGGACCGAGCAGCCGACTCTCGGTTCTTTATCATCCTCCGTTGCCGCCTCTCCACCACTTTCTCCACCGGACCATCGAATATTCGTTTCCGGCCACCTCGTATGCCACCCATATCCATCCCATATTGATGCCTGCTATCGAGCTGACTCGTAGCAATGTCATCGGAAGATACTGGACTCGCTGGCGATCCAGTACCCAGTCCCTGACCATAACCACCAGTGATACAGCCTCCATTTCCCACCATGTGTGGGTAACATGGAGGCCGTTGTTGTTGGTAGGAACTAGCTTGTTTCCCTCCGGGATAACCGGGGAACGGCGAGTATGTTTGCATAATATTTGTGCCTCCGTCTGTACCAAGGCCCATCATGGGACTCACCATGTGGGCTGAGCCAGGCGAAGGCCCAACAACCCGATTGCTTTCGTTCGAGTATAACTCGAACGAAGTCTGCAGTTGTTGAACAAGTGTTGCATTCGAATCATTTTGTTCCCTAACTACCCCCGCCTTCACCAAAAAATCCTCGAGTGTCATTTCTCCATAAGTCGGTTGGGGTTGTGGCGAATCGGGAATTCGATCATCACTCGAGTTATTACCATTACTCGGTCGGTGGTGGTCATGTCGAGTTTTTTGAATTTTTTGAATCTCCGACCAAACCTCATCGACCGTCTTCCGGGATAACGATCCCGGAAGAGTCAACGAGGCTTGTCTAGTCAAGCTTAGTTGTCTACCAATCATATTCGGTTCACCCGAGCCCGTGTTGCCTCCTGTCAACACCTGCCCACCACCACCGCAACAGTTACCAGCCATGGCGGTGGCGGCCGGAGGGTAGACCTGGCCCTGGGCCTGGTTTTCCTCCGCCGTCCAAATGTTATTGAGAAACTCATCCATATTCATGGACCCAAAATTCTTTCCACTCTCATTAAGAGTGTGCTGAAATTCATCTAACGTAAGCGAATAGATTGAAGATTGTCGGCCAAGCTGCGGCATAAGGGTATTGTGGTCATTATTATTCGGAGCTTGGTTTTGATCGGACTCCAATGGCGACTCCACTTCCCCCGGAGACATGATTTCTGTGTCTGGAACCACCATCCGTACGTTTATTTATCTGCAAATCCCAAATCGAATTAATTAGCCACCAATTTAACAAAACAAGATTCGTTAATGAATCATCGTTAATTAGGGTTTCAGTTATACCTTTAATCAAGAAACTTGCGGTGGTGGTGTTGGAGGGAAGAAACGGATGGGGCCCAGGTGAGGGTGTGAAAGGTTAAAGAAACAGTGGATTTTACATGAATGGGTTGATGGTGCCACTGTGGTAAAAGGTGAGAGGAGGACTGCAAATTTCATGGAGGAAGATGATAGGAGAGGGGTATTTTGGGAATTGCAGGATTGTTTTTGACACGTTTTGGTCAGGTGTCTGCTTTGCAGTAGCCTTGTATTCTGTCGAGGGTGGTGTTTTCTTACACGTGTCTTGTATGTCAGGCAGCATATGTCAAAAGCCTATAATAGAGCATGAGTTATACCGGTAACATTATGGTGTCTTGTGATAATAAAGTGCACGTTACGTGACACCACATCACTATCATCATTATCATATTACCCATCGCTTAGCAAAGGATATACCCGTGTGATTGTGGTGGTGTGATAATTAAATGTTATTTTTTTATATTCATTTTTTTAATACGTAAAACAGAATAAATATTCATTTTTTAATAAAAAATTTGAGAGGATAAGAATATGTGGCCACAATGATTTGTACATTGAAATCATTTTTTAATACCCAAAACAGAATAAATATTCATTTTTTAATAGGTCCCTGTCATTGTTTTGTCTCCGGCGACCGTGTTTCCGGCCGGAAGCCATGCGAGCAAATCACATCCGGCAACTTTTTTCCCTCCTAGTTTCTTTCTGAAATATCATCACAGCAAGAAACCTTCCAAGAAAAGATTATCACAGCAATATTCTCCCGTGAAAAAAATCACGCGACCAAATCACGCCCCCCTTCACGAGGCAAGGGGGCGGTGTTTCTTCGTTTTCACGGCGTGAATTCTTGGCCACGTTGGATCACGCTTAGATTCACGGCGGCTGGAGGAAACTCCTCACAATGAAACCAGAAGTTCTGATGTCCTGTACCCAGATGGTAGCAATGTTAAGTTATGTGTTTGTAGAAGTCCCGTCTTAACTTGTCCATCCAGCACTGCTTCAAGACTTCCACCCCTAGGTGATAAGTTTTGTAGCAACATTTGGCGCCATCCCGTGCTCTAAAAATTAAAAAAAAAAAAAAAAAAAAAAAAAACGATGGGCGAGGGCGAGGAAACTCCTCACAATGAAACCAGAAGTTCTGATGTCCTGTACCCAGATGGTAGCAATGTTACCGGGGGGGAGGGAAGCAAGAACCCGAAGAGTCGACTTAACGATTCTGAAAAACAAAGGACTGACAAGGTAATCGTTACACCAGAGTTCTTACGACAGAACCGTCAGCAGATCCTCGCTATGTTACAGGAGGAAGAAAAAGATCGCCAATTGAAAGAAATCCGAACCCGTCTAGAGTTCGGAGACGACGAAAATGACGACTCACCAAGGAAAGATGAAGAAGAGAAGGATAAGCTACACAACACCGAGGCTGTACGTCAAGAGACAACCAAGAGGAAGCTAGATTTTGAAGATGACTACAGCAAGCCATACAGGCCATCCACGGCGAGATCAAGATCAAAGTTTATCAACAAAATTGCAGAGTTCACGTTTCCCCCAAAACTAAAAATGCCATCCAATGTGGGGAAATATGATGGTCTGGGTGACCCAGACGATCATCTCGCCATTTTCATAGGTGCAGCCGAGGTAGAACAATGGTCTATCCCTGTATGGTGTCATATGTTCATGCAAACACTGACTGGGGCAGCGAGGGTATGGTTCGATAGCCTTCCGGTGGGAGAGATAGGAAGCTTCGAACAGTTGGAAGATAGTTTCTTGAAAAATTTCAGCCAGCAGCGAAGATCCATCAAGGACCCGACGGAACTGCACAACATAAAAAGAGCCGACAACGAATCAGTAGGAGACTTCATCCCGAGGTTCGTAAGGGAGAGCATGCAAGTAAAAGGAGCTGGTGAAGACATACGCATCTCGGCCTTTATCCACGGCGTTCGAAGCGAGCAGCTGGTTGAGCGATTCCATGAAAACCGCCCTAGTACAGTCGAAGAAATGTTAGAAAGAGCTAAAGCGTTCGTACGGGGAAGAAAAGCAAGCGATCAGTTGAAGGATCGTACACAGAAAAAAACTACATGGGATGTCCCTAGAAGGCAGACGCCACAGAAAACGTGGGACAAAGGGCATTTTCAACCACGCTTCCAACAGCGGAACGTGCCATTCCAGCCTCGATATTCACCGTCATCACGACCCAACGTCGGGCCTACTGTTAGTCTTCCACCACTATCCAAAACACCAAGCGAGATCCTAGCAACAGAAAATGTTAATTTCGTGAAACCAGCTCCCATGAGGCCAGGCCCTAGAAAGGCCACGGAAAAGTATTGTGAATTCCACAAAGACAACGGCCACACCACCGACGAATGCTTCTCCCTAAGGAGGCAAATCGAGTCAGCAATCAAAACAGGCAAGTTGGCACACCTGCTGAAAGAGCTGAAGGCTACACCCCAGTCAAGTGGAAAGAGGAAAGAGATCCTAATGGTAAGTCAACCATCAGGAAACGCAGGCATGAAAAGAAGCAACGACCACATGGAGTCATGGATGGAGCAGGAAATTAGTTTCCCCCCAATTAGAAGCGGTGATTTTGCAAGAGGTGCACTACATGTATCAGCTGACATTGCAGGTCACCAGGTACGAAGAGTTTATGTAGATACTGGGAGTGCATCCGAAATCATGTACGAACATTGCTTCATGCAACTAGATGAAGAAGTTCGGAAGGGACTCGTCACACAAGTCCATCAGTTGACTGGCTTTTCGGGGGAAGTGGTGCAACCACTAGGGAAAATACAACTTCAGGTAACAATGGGAGACGAAACGGGGAGACGAACAGTCCCAATGACTTTCCTCATAGTACGCTCTCAATCAAGCCACAATGTGATTCTGGGAAGACCGGGTTTATGTGCACTCGGGGCTGTCATCTCCACCATCCACGGAGTCATCAAATTCCCAACACCAACCGGTATAGTAACTTTATACTCAACTAAGGAATGCAAAAGTGTAAAAGTTACAACGATGGCCCCGAAAGTCATAAACAAGCAAGAAGGTGTGGCACAGGAAGAATGGGCACTCCACCCAGGGTTCCCGGAGCAGAAAATAACCGTGGGACGCCAACTGGGAGAGGAAACGAAGAAAACGCTGAAGCAGTTTTTACTCAACAATCTAGATGTCTTCGCCTGGCAACCTTCAGACATGGAGGGGGTTCCGAAAGAAACGGCAGAACACCGTTTAAACACCTACAGATCAAAGGAACCAGTGGCGCAAAAAAGACGACATTTGGGGCCAGAAAGAAACCAAGCAGTATTGGCAGAGGTTGAAAAACTTTTGTGTGCCGGCATAGTACGAGAGGTGAAATACCAAACCTGGGTGGCAAACCCAGTCATGGTCAAAAAAGGAGACGGGACGTGGCGGATGTGCATAGATTTCAAGGATCTTAACGCCGCGTGCCCTAAAGATTGTTACCCGCTTCCAGAAATTGATTCCAAAGTAGACGCTCTGGCAGGTTTTCCACTAAAATGTTTCTTGGATGCTTATAAAGGTTACTGGCAGGTACAGATGGCCAAAGAAGACGAAGACAAAACAGCGTTCTACACTAGTACTGGGATATTTTGTTTCACAAAAATGCCTTTCGGCTTGAAGAACGCTGGAGCTACCTACCAACGATTGATGGACACGGCTTTTAGCGAACAAATCGGTAAAAACCTGGAAGTGTATGTGGACGATCTAGTGGTGAAAAGCAAGAACGAAGAAGGGTTATTGGGTGACCTAGGCGAAACATTCAAAACTCTAAGAAGCGTCAACATGAAGCTGAACCCAAAGAAATGTTCGTTTGGGGTAGAACAGGGCAAATTTTTGGGTGTAGTTGTCACCAAGGACGGGTTCCAAGCAAACCCAGAAAAAGTGAAGGCGGTGCTGCAAATGCCCTCACCAAGATCTGTTAAGGATGTGCAAACGCTCAACGGGCGTCTTGTCGCCTTAAACAGATTTTTGTCAAAACATGCTGAGAGAACTTTACCATTCATGGTAACTCTAAGAAATTGCCTAGGTAAAAAGAATTTCTTATGGTCACAAGAAGCAGAAAAGGCATTCGAAGAAATGAAGAGTTACTTGAGTCAATTGCCAACGCTCACGGCTCCAGTCCCACAAGAAAACCTGACAATGTACCTATCCGCCGGAACCGCGGCCGTGAGTGCAGTCTTGATGACAGAGCGGGGTAATGTTCAAACCCCTATATACTTTATCAGCAGAGCGCTAAAAGATCCAGAAACAAGATACTCACCAATGGAGAAGCTAGTGTTATCCTTAGTGCACGCCTCAAGAAGGCTCCGGAGGTACTTCCAAGCTCACAACATTGAAGTACAAACGGAGCACCCAATACAACAAATCCTGAGAAGACCGGAGATCTCGGGAAGATTAGCAAAATGGGCGATCGAGCTGGGGACGTTCGAGCTTAAGTACAAACCAAGGTCCGCAATGAAGGGTCAGGTAGTGGCCGATTTCTTGGTGGAGATACCAACCGAAGGAAAAATGCAAACACATGTGGCGAAAAGTAACCAAGAAATTAAAGCTGATAGCACCTGGAATCTCCACACGGACGGGGCCTCAAACAACGAAGGCTCGGGGGCTGGTTTGATACTAGTGGGGCCAGACCAGGTCGAGCTGACCTACGCGCTAAGGTTGGATTTCAAAAGTTCTAACAATGAGGCAGAGTATGAAGCGTTACTCGCAGGCTTAAGATTGGCTCACAAGATGGGGGTACGAAAATTACACGCTCATGTAGACTCAATGCTCGTAGCAAACCAAATCAACGGCTCGTACGATGCTAAGGAAGAGTCAATGAAGCGATACCTGGAGAAGGCCCAGGCCATTATCAAGTTATTCGATGAATGTACGGTCATACACATCCCAAGAAGCAAAAACAAAAAAGCCGATGCTCTCAGCAAGTTGGCCTCAGTCACTTTCACACATTTAGCAAAGGAGGTCAGAGTAGAAGTGCTAGAATCCCCGTCTATCGCAGACACAGAGATCAACACAATCACGGAAGCGGAGAACCCAACCTGGATGACTCCTATCATCCAGTTTCTCACAAAAGGTACGCTACCAGACGATAGAGCTGAGGCAAGAAAGATAAGAACAAAGGCGTTGCAATACGAAATGGAACGGGGATGTCTATACCGAAGGTCCTACCTAGGACCTCTACTGAGGTGCCTCAATCAAGAAGAAGCCAACTATGTAATTCGGGAAATCCACTTCGGCATATGTGGAATACATGCAGGCCCAAGGATGGTTGTCGCGAAGGCAATGGGAGCAGGATACTACTGGCCGAGTATGCACAAAAGCGCCATTGAAGAAATTCAGAAATGTGAGAGTTGCCAAAGGCACGCCCCAATGTGCCACCGACCACCAAATGAGATGGTCCCCGTCACGGCGGCATGGCCCTTTCAAAAATGGGCAATGGATATAGTCGGGCCATTCCCAATAGCTCAAGGGAAGATAAAATTCTTGATAGTGGCAATTGATTACTTCACCAAGTGGGTGGAAGCAAAAGCTCTCGCATCCATCACGGGCATACAGGGAAATGGTCAGGTGGAGCGAGCTAACCGGAGCATCGTGGAGGGCATAAAGACACGTTTAGGAAACGAAGGAAGAAATTGGCTGGAAGAACTACCACACGTGCTATGGGCACACAGGACGATGCCAAAGACAAGCAATGGAGAAAGCCCATTCAGCTTAACATATGGCACCGAGGCGGTAATACCAGCAGAAATAATCATGCCAACACAGCGTATTCTCCAGGCTAACGAAATGGATAATGATTCGGAGCTACGGTTGAACCTGAACCTCCTGGAAGAACGAAGGATGATAGCAGCAATCCGCGAGGAAAAGTATAAGAGAGAAGTTGAAAGATACTACAACTCAAGAGTGCAAAAAAGATCGTTCAAAGAAGGAGAATACGTGCTCCGAAGCAATGAAGCCAGCAGGATGGAAGATCAAGGGAAGTTGGGCCCACGCTGGGAAGGCCCCTACCAAATCAAGGAAACAGGAAGAAACGGTTCCTACAAGTTGGCTCGTTTAGATGGAAGCGACATACCACGAACGTGGAATGGAGCCCAGCTCCGGAAATGTTATATGTTAGAAACATTTAAGCAATCATTGTAATCAATTTTGAAACAAGGTGTATGCGGACACCAGGGATTACATTCAAAAACCATTATATTTGTCTTTAAGGAATGATACTAAAAAGACGAGTCACCTGACAAGTTCAGGTCGAAAAATAATCTAAGTCTTCCAGCCGCGACTGGAAAGACGAGTCACCTGGCCAAGTTCAGGTTGAAAAATAATCTAAGTCTTCCAGCCGCGACTGGACAGACGAGTCACCTGGCCAAGTTCAGGTTGAAAAATAATCTAAGTCTTCCAGCCGCGACTGGAAAGACGAGTCACCTGGCCAAGTTCAGGTTGAAAAATAATCTAAGTCTTCCAGCCGCGACTGGACAGACGAGTCACCTGACAAGTTCAGGTCGAAAAATAATCCAAGTCTTCCAGCCGCGACTGGAAAGACGAGTCACCTGACCAAGTTCAGGTTGAAAAATACTCTAAGTCTTCCAGCCACGACTGGAAAGACGAGTCACCTGGCCAAGTTCAGGTTGAAAAATAATCTAAGTCTTCCAGCCGCGACTGGAAAGACGAGTCACCTGGCCAAGTTCAGGTTGAAAAATAATCTAAGTCTTCCAGCCGCGACTGGAAAGACGAGTCACCTGGCCAAGTTCAGGTTGAAAAATAATCTAAGTCTTCCAGCCGCGACTGGACAGACGAGTCACCTGACAAGTTCAGGTTGAAAAATAATCCAAGTCTTCCAGCCGCGACTGGAAAGACGAGTCACCTGACCAAGTTCAGGTTGAAAAATACTCTAAGTCTTCCAGCCACGACTGGAAAGACGAGTCACCTGGCCAAGTTCAGGTTGAAAAATAATCTAAGTCTTCCAGCCGCGACTGGAAAGACGAGTCACCTGGCCAAGTTCAGGTTGAAAAATAATCTAAGTCTTCCAGCCGCGACTGGACAGACGAGTCACCTGACCAAGTTCAGGTTAAAAAATAATCTAAGTCTTCCAGCCGCGACTGGACAGACGAGTCACCTGACCAAGTTCAGGTTAAAAAATAATCTAAGTCTTCCAGCCGCGACTGGACAGACGAGTCACCTGGCCAAGTTCAGGTTGAAAAATAATCTGTCTTCCAGCCGCGACTGGAAAGACGAATAAGCTGATCAAAGTCAGACGGAGGTAAAGAGATCTTATAAACAAACAAGACTACACTGCATAAACGGAAAAGTCCACTTAAAAAGTTACAAGGATAAAGGCCCACGCAAGGGCGACAGACAATAAAGATAAATGTCCACGCAGGGACAACATAAGAAAAACGTCCACGCAGGGACAACATAAAATAAAGACAAACGTCCATACATAAGCAGTACACAAAGACAAACATCACTTGGGAGCAAGAAAAGCTTGGATATCAGCAATCGTAGAACCAACCATGCTAGCTATGGACGCAGACATCGGAAATTGGCAATCATCAAACTTGTCAGAAAGTTCACGAAGCCGATCAAGAGCGTCCGCGTGAAACTGACTGGAGTCTTGGGCCCTTTTCCCTTTCCTGCCTAGACCCACACCTTCTTTCAAACCACCATTGTACCCAACCTTATCAGCCAACGAATTAAGCTCTCCTAGCATGTCCAAAAACTCATCACTATTACGAACTTTCTCAAAGGCCTGCCGCATGCCAGTAGAAATAAGCCAAGACCTCTCATTCTCCAATCGCGAAATCTCACCGCGAAGAGTAGCAATTTGGGAAGTAAAAACAGTTCGCTCGCTATCAAAGGCACCCCTTAGTGACTGATTTTCAGCCTCCAACTCCAAACGTTTCTCCTGAGCGCGAGACAAGTCTATTTTTAAATCACGATTGGCTCGAACACTATCCAGCAAACGCTCGTTAGTATTAGCATAAGAGTTGAGGAGGCAAACCGCCGAAGAGAAACCAACATCAGTCACCTCCTGGGTCGACATATTCTTATAACGAGCTCGATCAGCAGGAGTACGCGCAGAATACATAAATTCGCGGCATTGCTCAGATGACTCGACCAAAGTACCATTGTGAAAGCTCCAGTTAGGAACAAACGGGGCACTCATGACAGCATTAGAACCAGAAAAGTTCTTAGCATAATTCAAATCAATTGACGGGTTTGACCCGTCCTCGGAACTATAATCATGATCAGCCTGGAAGGTGGAGTTACCACCAGGAGCGATCGGCGACTCATCTCCCGCCGCGACTTCCTTACCGGATGTGTCACCCACATTAACTTTCCTCTTGCTAGGACGTCTAGAGCCCGACTCCAGAGGGGGAATAATGAAATCTTTAGTTTTTTCCAAAATGGTCTTGTGGCCCGGCTTAATGGGCACCACGTCCTCTTCAATCGGTTCAGTCGTAGACAACTTCATGCGGTCAAACAAACCCATTCCTACAAACACATAACTTAACATTAGTAAGATGCAAAAACCACGAAAGTAAATTTAAAAGGAAATTACTCACGTTCCCCATTATAACGGAGTACGGGGCGAACGGATGGATCATCCCAGTTACGACTAATCCCAACCATTACAAGGAAATGCTCGGAAAAGGGGCGCAGAGCCGTCGGGACGGCTAGTAGCTTATCATAATCAGCCTTAAGATATTCACGAAATTTGGGAATGGGATCCCTAAGCGACTCCTTCGGCGGGGACCAATGCATCTCAAACGGGATCGCACGAGCGGAGATGAAGAAGAAATGATCTTTCCATCTTTTCAAGCTAGTGGGAGGACGAAGGGTGTGACTAGGATAAGGAGCTTTTCGTTTCTCAAAAGTAACCCAATCACCCACTCGAGTTGGTTTGTAAAAAGCCCTAAACAAATGAATGTCCGACTCGATCCTAAGGGCACGACAAGAAATGTCAAAGTGATATACTCTGATTAGTTCTAAGGGAACGACTTGGGACAAGTGAATCTCGTAATAACTCAACACCGACTCAAGAAATACGCTAACGGGTATGCGAAAGTTGGAAAACGAAAAGAAGGCGGTATATAAGGATATCATACCCGGAGGGGCATCACGAACGGTCGCTCCCGACGGAGGAACGACAGGCTCTAAAGAAGGGTCAATACCATATTTTTCGACAAAAGCATCTAAAAACCTAGTAGTAATGACGGACGTTTGAATATCCATATCACTACGACACTCCATAATAAAAGAAAAACAAAGAAGAAAGAACTAACCCGCCAAGTTGTGATAAGCAAAAGCCAACAGAGAACTAGGACAACGAACCGGCGAGACGAACCAAGCAAAAAACCGAAACTTTTTATCTTGAGGAGTTTTGAAGACAAGGAGCATCTATATATAACAAATAATGGAGGGGAAAGTAAAAGGTTTGAAATTCAAACTAGGAACAAGTTCAAAATTCAAAAAATAAGAGGGAAAGTAGGTTTGTAGGAGGGGACATATGATTAGACCATTCAACCTATGATGGGACAGAACGGACCATGTCAGTAGATAGGACGACGCATCGACTGACGAGAGAATAATCCATCATCACGAATTCGCATATCATGATAATGGACTGGGGGGACTTGAAGGGGATTAGGCATTCAAAGCAAGAAACTCACCCTGCCGCGGCTGGAGGCCTGCCGCGGCTCAAGTGTGTCACGACCAGATATAGGAATTTGAACGATCCAAAGGTCAAGAACAATCCAGCCGCGGCTCAAGCCCTGCCGAGGCTCACGAATATCAAGTCCGAGTTCTTAGCTAGAAGGAACGAGGGTGGAAATCAAAAGAACACCTCAGCCGCGGCTCAGGCCCCGCCGTGGCTCACGAATATCAGGTCCGGAAGTTCCTAGCCAGAAGGAACAAATGTGGGAATCAAAGAACATCTAGCCGCGGCTTAGGCCCTGCCGCGGCTCAAAGGTACCAAGGCCATAGGTTTGGTTCGTTTGATGACGGACGACATCTCCCACTCAACACTTAGAAAATACCAAAGAAGTTAAAACAGGAAATAATCTCATACCAGAAAATAATACTAAATAGCTGAGATAACATCTCATTGGGCATAAGAGTCAACTATAAAGACAACACCAATGGGGAAACCTGAACCCATGATAGAAAGAGGTCAGGAAAGAACCAGTAACACAAAAAGGGAAGTCAGCTAACAAGACAAGATATGTCAGGGGCAGAACCTGCACACAGGGAACACGGGTCAACTATACAGACAAAGATAATTAAATACACCCTGAACTCCCTAAGCACGAATAAGGAAATAACAGTCATATTAGCAGAAGTAGGGAGAGATGTTTGACTGCATACAACCTACAATGGATGTCCAGTCCAAACATCTTGACCATGGATGCCTTATAAATAGTCGGGCCGATTTCAAAGGTAAGATTCATGTTTTAACTCACAGATTCACAATATCATAATTTACTTATCCCTTCTTTCTCACCTTTTATCTCCCACTATACACATACTTATTCTCACGCCGGAGGGTGGTCACGAGGAGAAAACCCCTTCTGCTCGTGGCGAGGCTCACGGTGTTTCCTGTTTTGCAGATCATCCTTTCAAGACCTGGAGGTCCCGTTCGTTCTTCCAAGCCCAAGCCCAGAAGTCCCGTCTTAACTTGTCCATCCAGCACTGCTTCAAGACTTCCACCCCTAGGTGATAAGTTTTGTAGCAACAGTAAGAGGGCGGTGTTTCTTCGTTTTCACGGCGTGAATTCTTGGCCACGTTGGATCACGCTTAGATTCACGGCGGTATACCTGATGATCTTAAGATACGACGTCGTTTAGTAAGCATTGTTTTTTTGAATATTTTGTTTTGATTTTCTTTTTGTTGTTTACTTGTTTGATAACTTTACTAAAATTAAAATGAGTTGTCATTCAGCTGAAAATCGATAGTTTCATGTAAAAACATGTTGTAATGATATATTAAAACGTATATAAAAATACGTTATAACAGTATATTAAAAAATCAAGACCTTAAAAAATAGGCGTTAACATCTCAAGAAAAAAAATGTGTGCATAACATGTTCTTGCATTCTTCATCGATAGCAAGAACCCTTCATCGATCAATAAGCTTCCAAGATATATTCAGAACTAAAGATGAAGACATTCTCGTAGGGTCAAACCCGAGAATCCTTAAAATGTTTTGGGTTTGGGACATAAAAAAACCGGACCCTATAATATAAACTCAATAATAATATATAAAAAACATAATACGGGCTTATATATATAGATTTTTTTTAAAAAAAAATTGGGCTATATACAGAGTTTTTTATTTCTTTTTTTCTTGGTTTTAGGCTCGGATTTATAAACAATTTGACTATATATATAGATTTAAAAACACACACACACACATATATATATATAATATAAAAAAATAAAAACTTCAGTACCTAGGAAGACCGGGCCTGAGACTGTCGCCCTCCCTCTTGGCCGGCCCTGCATTCTCAACTAGTTATACACAAACACATTTGCTCCAACTAAGTCCTTAATCTAATCCCGGAAGCCTGATGCACAAACCGGTTTTTAGGCCCAACCCGGTTCGATTTGAAATATGGTCAAACCGGTTTGACTTCAAATCGGCTTTTAGTATCTTTTTTTTAAATTAAATATATAAAGCAAACAACATAAAGTTCATCTTTTATTCATTGTTTAAACTTCAGAAATTATAAAAAAAAACATAATTTTTTTTATAAAAACGATAGGAATTGCAAATGCATTTCATTTTTAATCGATTCGTAGTGTTCTCATCGCCCGCACTATTGCGTTGTGCTTCATCAGTTTATCGTAAGTGAGTTTTTTAATCGAAACATGGGAATGCCCCCTCATGGCCTACCGCCTACCTACCACTGCCCGACAGAAGTTAAGAGGACAAAACATTGGCCCTATAAGGCCCAGTCTTGAGCATAAAAGCCCAATCCCAGCTTACTTATGAAAGCCCGGTTCTTGAAATAGAAATTGGGCCAGTTAAGTCACAACGGGCTTGATCGGTAATTGGGAAATGATAAAATGTTTTAGATTTAGACTGTTTAAAATAAATAAAAAAACTAAATATTTAACAACTCAAATTTAAATATATAAAGAATAGAAATATAGTTTTTAAAATAAACAAACACATCAAAACTTTTATTGCATAAAATATACAAATTCACATTCATATTACACATGAAAAAAATTAGCTTATAGAAAAGATTAACAAAAAAAAGAATCAATATTGTTCACAAATAATACAAATCATTGTACATTGCTTAAATCAAGACTTTTAGTATTACAACATTCTATAACTTAGTTAACAAACTCATTGCTACAACACACAAATTATCGAAGAAGACAGTCTTCTTCGATAAACCAAAAAAAAAAATTTTAAATCAATAATATTGATTAGTTATACAACATAATTGTAGTTCCAGTTGCATATTTCTGGTCAATATGAAAAAAAAATGCATGTTTTATTTAGTGCATATATTGAGTGGTATAAGTTAAGATTTGTGATTGTGTTTTCTTTAAGCATACTCTGGATTGTGTGCTAATGCCTCCTGGAAGATCAAGTCTTTGATCTGTTCTTCTCCTAAAACTTGTAGCTCAAAATCAAATGAAAATGGATTTGGACAAATTGGTTCATCATCAATGTCATGCAACCTTTCAAGATAAGGATGCGCGAGTGCCTCTTCAACTGCAATTACGCAATGATTTAGTTACATTTTGTGTATAGTTCATACGTAAATAGAAATAGTAAAGGTGGTAATTTATGATAAGAGGTTAACAGGTCAAACTTGTAAAAACAAAGTTAGCAAGAAAATGGTTTAAAACTTGCGGAAAATTGTACTTTTAATGCATATATCCTCTTAAATTAGACTGTTTATGGAAAAATTTATAGCTTTGGGCAAAAAGTGTTTTGTGTGAACCCAACAGCCCGACCCATATAAAACTTACCCGTTTTGACATGTAACCTGTTTTTCCACTCTAGGAAATATATACTTGATAAGAGACACGATATTTACCTGTGATACGTTTGGCTGGATCAAACGTTAACATTTTCTCAACGAGATCAATGGCTAATGGATGAACATGCGGAAATGTATTTGGCAATGATTGTCGGGGATGTCGGGGAAGCTGTGCAATAAATCTTATTGCATCCTCATTCTTGATAAACCCAAGATCAGATTTAGATGGAGTGCCTAAAAGCTGAAAAATATATATTACATGTAATTAGAAATAGGTTTATAAGCCATACAATATTGTTTTATTAAAAAAAAATAATTAGACTTATGTACCTCTGTTAATAGTCTCATCTGATGCACATGATCTTTACCAGCAAACAAAGGCTTTCTGTTCATAAGCTCCATGTAAATGCAGCCAACAGACCATACATCTATGGCAGCTGAATAGTCTGAAGAGTTGAGTAGCAGTTCAGGCGCCCTATACCATCTTGTGACAACATACTCGGTCATAAAATCATTATCTGCGTTTGGGCGCGCAAGTCCAAAATCACAAATCTTCAAGTCACAGTTTGCATTTAGCAACAAATTACTAGGCTTAAGGTCTCTATGGATGACTTTGGCAGAGTGAATGTACTTTAAGCCGCGCAACAGTTGATATAAGAAGTACTGCAAGCATTGCGAAAACAATATGGTTATCAGAACTTTGGTTTTTAACTTTTTATAACTTGAAGTTAGTTAATTTGTTGATTAGAAGTAAGAATACCTGACAATGCTCTTCTGATAAGCTTTGATTTGACCTGATGATTTGGTGAAGATCGGTGTCCATTAGCTCGGTGGCTATGTAGACATCCGAGAATTCTCGACGTATAGGTGGAGGAACTACATCTTTTAGAGCTATGACCTGATTTACATTCAAGTCTCAATCATCAATGGTTATACAGGACAGATAATATATACATAAGATTGTTAACCAAAATGTAACATTCTACCCCTCATACCACCAATATTGTCCGCTTTGCCCACTAGGAGCTCACGGATTTGCTTTTGGTTGCCTGGGTGGAGACTTCCCAGGAGGTCACCCATCCTAGTACCACTCTCACCCGCACACGCTTAACTGTGGAGTTCTCCTCTCATTCACAACCAATGCGCCCAAAACGCGTTGTTGGTATTTGAGATGGATAATTTCTTATAAACCCTGCATTTCTCCTGTCTACGGTTGATGTGTGATTTGCCTAGGGTTTAATCGGTCTAAAAGACTCTAGTCCCATCCCTATCGAAACTGATTACTTTATAGAAAAAATAGCATTCACTCTCTTTATCAGTGTGATCATGAGCCAGAAAGCAACATACTTCACACAAAAATATGGTACAAGATTATCAATGTCAAGAACTTATATGGAATTTTCATTTCATAATCAATGACATGTACGTGATTTAAATAAGAGTAAATTTCGTTTTTGACCCCTGTGGTTTCTCCTGTTTAACACTTTCAGTCCAAAATAGAATCTTTAAACATATCAGCCCCTGAGGTTGCATTTTGTTAACTATTTTAGCCCCGGCTACTAACTTTGTTAACTTTTTTGGTTATGTATAGGGGCATTTTGGTAATTTTATTTCTAATGGGCTAGTTTAACCATTTCAGATCAATAAAAACTTTTTTTTAGTCTTTTTTTTTACTTATGTAAAAATGTTTTATTAAATCGTTTTTTTAGGTTTTTTTTTCATAAAAATGTCTTTTTCAAAACTTTTTTTTAACTTTTTAAAAACGTTTTTTAATTTCTCAAAAAATATTTTTTTTAAATTTTTCATAAAAAATCTTTTAAAAACAATGTAAAGTTTCTCTTATATTTTTATCCTCGTGGCTACTAACGTTTCTTATTTTTATTTTTTTTTTACTTTTTAAGAATGTATTATTTTAAATTTCTTTTAGAAAAGTTTCTCTTATATTTTTTTAGAGAAAGTGTTTTTTAATCCTATTGAAATCTAGTTTTAAAACGTTCTCTTTAACCGCAAATTTTATGAAAAAGCTAAAAAAATGTTTTTAAATACGTTTTTATGAAAATATTTAAAAATATATTTTTAGATAAGTAAAGAAACGTTTTTAAAAAGTTCAAAAAAGACGTTTTTATGATAAAAAAAAAAAACTAAAAAAATGATTTTAAAAAGGTAAAAAAAAATATTTTTAAGTAAGTTAACTTTTTTTAATCAAAAAACTAAAAAAGATTTTATTGGACTAAAATGGTTATATTAGTCCTCTACAAATAAAATTACTAAAATGCATTATACTTAACTGAAAAAGTTAACAGAGTTAGTAGCAGGGGCTGAAATTGTTACACAAATACAACCTCATGGGCTGATATGTTAAAAAATTCCTTTTTGAACTGAAATTGTTAAACATGACAAACCACAGGGGCCAAAAACGAAATTTACTCTTTAAATAATAATTAGAAAATTTCATACAATATTAATCAAGTTTTACAAATGTTCCACTAAAAGTTTTTTTTGTTACTTTTAAGTCAACTCAAGTATTTCTATCTCGTACAATATTACTATAAATGTTAAAAAAAATTAGAAGCAAGTGAGAAAAACGTAACATATATAAATCTTGATTTCAGTTTGATGATTACTTTTTTTAATTTAACTTTAAATATCACTAAACAATAACCTAGTTTCATAATTATTCATTTTAAGTCAAACTAAAAAAAATAATAACTAAATAGTAAACAAGATTTATATATATTTGATTTGCCTCACTCACGTTCTCGTGATCGAGGTGTCGAAGAAGCTTAATTTCGCGAAGCGTGCGCTTAGCATCCATGTAATTGTCAAAAGCATTCATAATCTTCTTCATCGCAACCATCTCATTCGTCTCCGAATTCAACATCGAGCTGATCATAATCACAACCAAACCAAACCAAACCAAAAGTTCATAACAATAATCCTAACCGCAATAACAAACCGCCAACGGCCAAAAAAGTCGTTGGAAATACTGAAATCAATTTAAACATACCAGACAATTCCATAAGCACCGCGACCGATAGGCATTATCGGAGGATGATATTTTGCAGTGATTTCGAATTCGTTACCGAATATGTTGTAGCGAACGAACTGACCTCCGTACGTCGGCACCGCCGGAAAGTCTGTGTACTGAGGTCCGCCGTTTAAGTCCGCCATTAGTTAACCGTAACGGTAACAGTAACAGATTCCGGGATAGAAGAGTGTGTGTTTTTATTTAAAATAAGTGAATTGAGGTTTGATTTATATACAGAATAAGATTTGGGGATGTTGAACGATAAATTTAGGAGGACCGCCAAAACGCGTTTGGACCTTGGAATATCTCATATAGAATTTGACCATTTGTATTGTATGTGGAAATTAAGATAATAAATTATTAATACATTTCCTCCATCAAGTGTATTGTAGTTATCAATCTTAAGTTCTTAACCCCTCACATTTAAAATCATGTATTTAACGGTTTAACCCATTTATCTAAATAGGTCAACTAAATTGACGGGTAATAATTAAGTATTTAAGTAGTAAACGTGTTTTGTAAAAAAATAGTTAAACGGGTTAATGAGTTGACATGTTTACTTAAACAAATCAACCCGAACACCAGTGGCGGAGCCAGGAATTATTTCAAATGGGGTCGCTTTTTTTATGTTCAAATTTCTAAGTTACAGACTGTAATTTTTTTGGGCCGGATCAGGTTGCCGGGTTGGTCACATAATAAGATACGATACGATAATGAAAATGTATCGTCATTAATAACCAAACGGTAAAAATACAATGGCATTAGAAATAAATAAATAAAAAATTAGATCATATAGTTGTTCTCTACAGGTTTTCATCTTTTGAAAACGATCCATTACATCTTTGACCGAAACATTCTTAAAAAACTCTTTTTCAATGAAATAAATGCAAGAATCGTTCATATATTTATCACTCATCCGGTTACGCATGAGGCAAGGAACTCAAAAATTGAAAAGGAAGTAGGCAAGCAGCAGCCGGAAATCGAAATTCTAATAGTCCCTGCTTTGCGTGATTTTTTTTAATTAGGTTTACGTAATTAATAAAATAAATTATAAATAGGTTAGTTGGGTTTGGAGTTAATTAAGTTATGGGCTTAAAGTTAATTAGGTTTATGGAGTTATGGGTTTAGAGTTAATTAATTTATTGGCTTAAAGTTAATTTACTTATGTGCTTAGAGTTAATTTACTTATAGACTTATTAAATAAATCTAGTTTATGGGTTTAATTAATAGGATTAAAAAAATCATATTTTTTTAAGGTTCGGGGTCAAATATTTTTTTTTTCAAAAACCAATAGGGTCGACGTCGAAAAAGGACTGGGGTCGCTCGGCATTCGGGTAATATGCGTCTACTCGAAATTTGAAATTTGGTGGCGTCGGTTGACCCCACTTGACATAGCATACCTCCGCCCTTGCCGAACACGACATGCTTAATTAAACATGTCAATCCAAGCACGGCTTGTTTATTGAACATGTTAGATATAATGAGAAAGACATGATAAGAAATGGTTAAAAAATTGTTTTATATATCATATTTGAATCATGTACGAGTGTATATGTATCTATTTTAAATAAAATTGACTTTATATATATAATACTTTTAATTTTAATTTCGAATTATAAAAAAAATATACCAATCAGTTAGAATTACTATTAGTTTACTTGGTATTTTTTTTGTTAAAATTATGGCTACTGATTGATAAACAATAACTTAAGAATGAAGTATGATAAATAATCAGTGTTTTAATCAGTCAAACAAATATGTTTCCTAACTTCCTACCGTTTAAGATAGGGTGATGTGAATTCACTGAATTAGTCTTAAGTGGGTTATATGCATTATACTATTAGTTAATACATATAAAAAAATACAATTGGTGTTTCTAAACAAAATATTATTATTATTATTATTAACTATTTAATTACATACTTGCCACTAGTTTCTGACAAGATAATTATATTAATATATTGATATGACTTTGGAGTTAATAAATATTTATCTTAAAAATACAAGATTTACTCATGTTAAAGTCAAAGTGATAAATAAATAAAAAATAAAATAAAATTGGCTCCATTTGTTTGGTAGGAATTTAGGATAATATCTTTTTATTTTTATCTCTAATGTGTGTAACTACTTTTATTTGTTAAGCATTTACTACCTTTTTAGTACAGAAAACACTTCTGATCACATGTTGTGCATAATTGGTGAAACAAGACATAAGATATTTCATACTTTAAAAAGAAATAAGACATTTCATGTCTTAAAAACAAACACAACCTAAATTGGTATGCATGCATGAAAGTAAACAAACTGGTGTGAAACATAAAAACAAGTACACGGTTATTGTTTTGTATGAAACTAGAGAAAGAAACCATCACTCAAAATATGCCATATGGCAAAATAAATCAATAGTGAAGAAGTACTGTTCACATCTTTTCAAAATGTATGTTTATGTAATATTTAAATTTATAGTAATCAAGGTTTTTATTGATTTACTTAAGTATATCTTTTAAAAAATTCTAACAAAACCTTTTTAAGTTTTAATTTTGTGAAAATTTTTTATAGTGTTAAAAATTTTAAAATCAAGTGACGTGAATGAAAGATATATAAAACGTGGTTACTATTTAATGATTATTTTTTAAAGTTTAACCTAAAATAAAATAAGAGGTAATCATGAAAAGGAAAAAAAAAATCACTAAATAATATAATTTTTCTATTTAAGTCATTTTGAAAAAAATAGGCACTAAGTAATAGCCAAGGTTTATATTAATTTTAAACTTCTTTAACATTTATAAAAATCATTCAAAATATTGAAATTTGAGTGATTTTTATGTGACTTACTAGAACATTTGAAACATCCTTGTTATGATATTACTTATTGTTTAAAATAAATATTAAATCAACAAATTACAGCATTCACGATATATATGTTCTCTATCCTCGTTACTATAATTTAATAAAAAAAATAATCATTTTTTAAATTAATCTCTTATCTTTTAAAACATTTTACATCTCATTCCCATCTCTATATATGTATGCTTTTTTATTATTATTATTATTTTTTTCCAGTTATAGTCTTAACTGATAGTTATTTTATCTTATTATATTTTTTTTTAGAAAATTTATTTGTAATGAACTTTTTTATAGAACGGGTCTGTTTCATAAGAGGTCCATTTAAAAATTGTCATTTTGGTTCGGGTTAGGACATATCAATTTAAAAAGCAACAAAATTTAAAGATTAAGCATCCAAATGTACTGAACCTAAAGATCGTAATGTTTACAAACTTGTAATATTTTAAATAAAAATTCCGCTATAAACAAACTTCACTTTCATAATATAACTATAATTTTCTAAAAACAATATAATAAATAGCTAAAAACTTATAAACATAAGTTATAACATTATATAAAATAAGATGAGAAATCAAAATATTTAAATTACAAAAGGTTTGGGATGATGAATAGTGAACTTTCAAATATGGGGATTAATTTTAGTTTTTTCTAAAAATATAAAGATAGAGTATGGTGATGAGGAAGTGAATGACATAGTATTTTATAGGTGATTTTTCTAAATATTAAGGATAAAAAATGGGTTAGGAATGCCCTTATTAACGCCTATCATTGTAGAAATTCGTTGACAGTTAGAATATTGTTGACGCAACTCGGGTGGATTCATATTCGGGTTGAGACGTCAATGTTTGTTCCCTGACCGACTGAGCAAACGGATCTTACCATGTCTAATACAATTTCCTCTGGTTGGCGTTCAATCTGATCTGCACAGGAAACAAACCGTTAAGACATTACAAAAGAAAAAAACTCAAAAAAAATCTCGGATAGTAAACAAATTGTGCAAGTAAAAATCTCGGATGGTAAACAAAAGAAGAAAAACTCAAAAAATCTACATAACAAAATGTTACTATTCATTTCATTCATAAATAAATATATATAATAATTTTAGAAAAATAAAAGTGAACATCTTATAAAAGGCGTAGTAAACAAATTGTGCAAGTAACATAATTAATAAAATAGCCGCCTGTATCAACGGATGAGATCGAATTGCTTGTCAATTTCGACGGTCATCGTCTGCTTTCTCCTTGGAATATATTTTCGTCCCTTGAAACACACTGCCACGCGTTAGAGTATAGGAAGTTACGAACTCAAGTTTAATAAGTTTGGACTTTGTATATCTAAGTGAGTAGCTTTCAAGTAATGATAATTTTTCGGGTTAGGCTATACAAGTGACTCAAAAAGATAAACATAAACAATTAAATAAACCAAACAACTAATTAACCTATAATGATTGATTAACAAAAAAGACAAAAATTAAAAACAAAAAAGTTTGAATTGTATCTATTTGAAAACATAAGGATGCAACAACTAAAAATAAGTGAAAGTGGGTATGTATTATACGACCCTAATTTTTCTGTCATGCGGACGTCACGTCAGGTGGATGGGTTACTCATACCAATTCTCATATGATAAGTGGTATACATAAGAGAGTAAGAATTGTGTGAGTATTTATTAATTTTTAAAATTAATATTAATTAAAATAAACATAAATAATTTAATATTAATTAAAAATAAACACAAATAATTTAATATTAATTAAAAACATAAATTAATTAATATCAATTAAAATAAACATGAATAAACAAACTAATCTAGTGAACACTCGTAAATATGCTCAATCAAATCCACCTTTAGTTGGTTATGAATTTCTCGGTCGCGTATTTCTTGATGGTTTGTTCGCTTTCCTTCTTTATCAAGTTCTACGAACATTAGCGCCACTTCATTTTGATTGTATTGACAAATTGCTACTCTTTCGTTCTCTAGAATAATATTATGCAAAATTACGCAAAAATACATTATGTTCCTTGTTCGATTTTGATACCAAGATCGTGTCGGACGTGCCACGATATGCCACTTTTTCTTCAAGAAACCAAACGCTCGTTTGACGTCACTTGTTGTGTCATGAGCTGCTTTATATGTAGTACGCCTAATACCTTCGGGATACGTAAGAGATTTGACAATTGTAGCATGTTTAGGATATTCCATCACCAAGATAAACATCCACACTTGTAATATGTCCATTTGAGTTCAAAAGATGAGTCTGTTGCGGTTCCATTTATCATACCGTCAAACAAAGGTGTGATTGATCAAGAACATTATTGTCATTGTTGAAACCAGCAACGCCAAAGAACGCATGCCAAAACCATAGGTCACTTGAAGTCACATCTTCAAGCATAATAGTAGGACGAGGATGATCACTGCGTGAAAACCGGCCTCACCACACATTGGTGGTGCGGTTCCGCCACTCCCAATGCGTGCAATCGATGATACCGAGCATCTCGAGAACGTTGTGTCTAACTTCATGTTCCGCATATAATAGTTGAATGTCGCTAGCCGTTGGTTTTCGTAAATATCTCCCACGGTACAATTGAATAATAGCTCTACAAAATTTGTAAATACAAGACCTTATAGTTGGATCGGACATCTTCAGTACCCCTAGCGTTTCCGTACCCTATTTGGCGAATTGCGGCGATACATTTTTGCAAGGCGGTAAACCAACCCAACCTCTTGCTTCAACATGTTGGCGGAACCAAGGTTCCTATCTCTCGATATCATTTGTAATTCGTAAAAATAAACCTCGGCTCATTCGAAAATGGTGACTAAAGTCTTCAAGTTTGTACATGCACGACTCCGTAAATAATCTTTATGTATAAGAGTGTTAGCAGCCACACGATCACAGTTGAGATGAGCACTTCGGGTTCTAGGTTGCAATGTTTGAGCTTCTTTCCACCACTGAACCGTCGCGGTTTAGAAAGGACGGAACATCATGGCCCCGACTTCGTTGGATGGTGATGATGAAAACATTTTTTAAAAAGTATGAGGGTTTACGTTTTTAGAATGTTTAATATATATATATACACACACACACTAGCTTAGACCCCGTGTAATACACACGGGGTGAAAAATATCAATACATAAATTTCTTAAATTTTATTTATGTATTTTACAGATGTAAAAATGTATTACTATACATATATTAAGGATAGAAAAAAAATCAAAATATGTAAAAAATAACATATAATTGGGTTTCGAAAATACGGCAATTACTATTTAATGTAATCTGACTTTCATTTACTATTTGATTGAAAATAAAAACTCCAGATTTAGGTTTGAAAGTTTTTGATAATAAAGGATAATTTAAAATAAATGTGTTTTATTAATATAATTAGTAATTTATTAAAAGATATGGGTGCATTAATAAGAGAGAGATGCGGGAAAAAAATGATGAGATTGAATATGGTGGCAACACGTGGCATACAAAAACCTTTATTTATTATATGGTATAGATGTATAAAGATAAAAAAAAATTATGTTAACTGCTATATTGAAAAAAAAAAGTAAATTGCAGTTTTCATCTCTGAGGTTTGACCTGATTAACAGGTTCAGTCACTCCTTAACAGTATGGGTCCTTAAGGTTTGACCTCATTGATGAACTAATTTAAACGAAATAACTCAAACTTAAACACGTAATTGTTCTTAATCAAACCTCAAGCGATTCGTGTAATGGGAATGAAATTGAGTCATAAAACCAAGTCCTATACCTTCGCATAGACCCGTTTGAACTTTCTAAACACCCCACCTCGATCCATTTCACCCCTGGAACTCAGACGAGTTCGAAGAGCATCGGACCTGAAATCCCAATCGGCCTCCTTCGTTGCATGAGCATTCCAGGTAATTTTAGTGTCCATAGTTTCGTTTTAACTAAAGGATCAAAAGCCCCGTGGTTTGGGCAATGGATCCTGCTTAGTCGGGATCGATTGGAAGGGCTAGGGTTTTACCGATTTCGATTGGGGAAGAAGACTACTTGGTGCGGTTCTATAAAAACCAAGTATTCCACTAAACTAAAATCGATGTGAAAAGACGAAAATACCCCTCATGTGTGGGGCACGTGAGGGGGTAGTAACGGCAGATTGGACGACCGTTTGCGTGAGGGACGTAAACTATTAATAAATGTAACCTCAATGACCCATATTGTTAAGAAGGGACTGAACTTGTTAATCGGGTCAAACCTCAGGGACGAAAACTGCAGTTTACTAAAAAAAACAACGACTAAGCTACTTTACAAAACCATTAACTTCTATATATTCCGGAAAAATGTAAATAATAAGTTAAATATCGATCCCCACTCACAAGTCACAATAATTGGATATCTAAAATATATTCACACTTTAAAAATGCTCGTTTATTTTGGTTTGACCATATCTCCGCGTATGTAACTTGACTGAGTTAGCCTTGACTTAATTAAATGCATTTTGGTAGTCAACGATTGACGACTTGTGTTTATATTTGGAAAAAAAAATTGAACGGAATATATTTGGAAATGATAATTACATCTTTACATTTATTTATTTTGAACAACACATCTTTACATTTTTTATATAGTATTTTGTGACGGTAGTAATGTATGTTAAACGGGAAACATTATATTTTTTTTAACATCCGATAAATTTTATTAGAAAATGACAATCTAATAAGACGCTAGATTGCACAATAAAATCTATTAGAAAAGAAAATTACACCAAAATAAGTAGATTACCAATCTAAAGTGTCACCCCTACTTCTATTTTTATTTTATAGACACGACACCAATTTTATTTCCGTTAAAACATCTTCTGGTTGACTATGTCTATTGATAAACATTCGCTCATTCCTCAATTTTCAAATGCATCAAAGTGATGAGAGGAAGATCGCATGAAGGAGCTCTCGGTGTGTTCGAGAATAAGGCTAAGATTCTTAAATAAATAGGACATCTCGAGCAATGTAAATCAATTCCTTCGGAGTCTTGCACCATTCGAACACCATGTTCTAAACCTTACTAGGAAATAGACCAACACAAATTAATTACTGAGAATAATTTTAAAACAATTCAAATTATATTTTGGGTTGAGTTTTAAACAAAAAAAATAAAAATAAAAGAACTTTGATTATTAGTTTGGTCATCAACGGTTCAGTCGAAAAGATGCAAACCGTTCGTGTATGGTTCGAGAGTCAAGATGATTTGTTGATCTGATATATTTGTTGTAGCAACGGTTAGGAAAGTCGGTTTGAACACTTGGTTTGGTTCACATCCAAGCGTTGCAATTGATGTTGATAAAAAGATGTAAAAAGTTTTTATTTTTTAGTTTTCATAGTTGTAAACAAAGATTTATAAATTTGCCTGGAAATTGTTGTTTGGGTATTTAAAGGGAAACAAAAAGTAGTTTGGCCAACATCCTAAGGTTCAATGAACGTTCTAAAATGGCTTTATTAGATTCCTAAAGGCGTAAATTGCATGTAAATATCCACTCAAGTTTCCTACTTAAACAATTATTCAGTTTCCCACTTAAACAATTATTCTTTCTTTTAAAAACGATATTTTTATCTTTAAATTATTTTAGTTCGAATTTACTTTTTGATCGCTACCAAAATCCACATAGTATTAGAATGAACCTTCACGGTCTAAATTGTGAAAGTATAAGAATATTGTTCAACTTTGTATTATGTCTCTGTCGTTAATTTCAAAAGAGCAATACAACCAATAAATAAACAAAAGGAAGGAAACAAGATAAAAGGAAAACTACAAAACAGGAGACAAGAAGGAAAGGATCGGAGGTAATCAAGGAGAGAATAAATCAATTGGTTGACCAAATCCTATACTCCCCCTCAAGATGAAGCATGTAGATTGCTAATGCCCACCTTGTCTAGAAGAAAACACAATTGTTATGCACCTAAACCCTTTGTGAATAAGTCTGCAAGTTGTAGTTTAGTATCAATTTGCATGGGCTGGATTTCTTTGGACTCAACTCGTTCATGAACAAAGTAACAATCCATTTCAACGTGTTTAGTGCGTTCATGGAAGACCGGGTTATTAGCAATGTGGTGAGCAGTTTGGTTATCACATAAAAGATTGGTTGGCCCGTGTTGAATAACACCCAATTCCTTTAGGAGCCAACGCATCCAGATAATCTCACTCACCGTAGTGGCCATGGCCCGATATTCTGTTTCAGCGGAAGAGCGTGATACTACAGATTGCTTTTTGGTTTTCCATGAGACGGGAGCACCGCCTAGAAGTAATAGGTAACCGGTTCTTGATTGCCTAGTGAGAGGGCAACCAAGCCAATCTGAATCAGAGTAAGCAACCAAATTTGTTCCTCCCTCTCGTGGTAAGATGATTCCTTGACCGGGTGTTGCTTTGAGATACCGTAAGACCCTATTGACGGCATCCAAATGGTTTCGCCGGGGGTCAGCAACGAACTGGCTGAGGGTATTTACCACATAGGCTATGTCGGGTCTAGTAGCTTGCAAGTAGAGTAATCGCCCTATTAGACGTCGGTAGTGATTGGCGTCGATTTTGGGCTCTTTGTCGTCCATGCTAAGCTTTAGATTTTGTTCGATTGGGAATGCACTTGGACGACATCCCTCCATTCCACTGTCTTCCAAGATGTCAAGAGTATATTTTCTCTGACTTAGGACTAGCCCGTTAGATGTTCTAGCCACCTCGATACCAAGAAAATATTTTAGTTCACCGAGATCCTTGATGCTAAACTTCTCATCTAAACACCGTTTGATTTTTTGTATTTTGTTCGAGTTGTTCCCAACGATTATCACATCATCACATCATCAACATAAATTAGGGTTGCAATGAAGGTGTCACCATTCTTATAAATGAAAAGCGAGTGATCAGACTTGGATGAATTGAAACCGAGTCCAAGAAGAGCCGTTGTGAACTTTTGATACCAATTGCGTGAAGCTTGCTTTAGCCCGTAGAGAGATTTTCGTAGCCGACACACTCTAGTTTCATTTTCTTTAGAAAATCCTTGGGGAACTTTCATGTATACCTCTTCATTTAGATCCCCGTGTAGGAAGGCGTTGTTGACATCGAGTTGGTGAATCGTCCAGTTTTTCTTGGTGGCAATAGCTAGCAAAGTTCTAACAGTCACTAGCTTTGCCACAGGAGCAAAAGTGTCATGGAAATCTACTCCTTCGGTTTGCGTAAAGCCTTTAGCCACGAGTCTCGCTTTATACCTTTCGACGTCTCCATTTGGCTTGTACTTGATCTTGTAGACCCATTTCGAGTTTATAGCACGTTTTCCTTCCGGGAGGGTCTCAAGGGTCCATGTCTCGTTCTCCTTAAGGGCTTGAATTTCTTTCTTCATAGCTTCAACCCATTTTGGATCCTACATAGCTTGTTTAAAATGTTTAGGCTCATCGTTTGAGGTGATGGCCGCCAAGAAAGTTTTGTGAGATTGTGAAAACTTATCATAAGAAATATAATTAGTAATCGGGTGTACCGTTGAGGCCTCTTGAGCAGGTGCGGTGAGTGCATGGTCAACCGAGGGGGGGGAGCTTCACAACAAAGTCGTTCAATAGTTTTGGTTGGGTTTGATCTCTTTTGGGTCTGGTGGCAGCAGCTTCTATGTTTACATGTTCTACTCCTTGGTCAATATTTGTATTATTGTTCGGTGGCTCATGGTGTTGTGGGCTTGAGAAAGTTGATTCATGTTGGACTAATCCTTCATTATCGTTTTCTGGGCTTTGGTGACGTGGGCTTGAAGGAGTCCGTTCCTCCATTTCTTTATGTTCCACATGTTGATTTGTTTCATCCTCAACGAAGTGGGACGACCTAATGTTAAAGACATAAGACTCATTGATATCTTGTGGTGAAGCCGAGAAAGGAAAATCATTTTCGTAGAACCTTGCATCTCTTGACACTATGATTTTTTTATTTTCTATGTCAAATATTTCATACCCTTTCGTTCCTTGTGGATACCCTAGGAAAACCCCAGGTCTCCCCTCACTTCAAATTTATCACCCTTTGTTTCATTGCTCCTATAATATGTTAGGCAACCAAAAACTCTCATGTGAACATACTCAGGTTTTTGGTTGAATAATATCTCATATGGAGTTTTATTGTCAAGGATTTTGGAAGGCAATCGGTTGAGAATATAAGCTACAGTTAAAACGCATTCTCCCCAAAACCTTTTGGGTAAGTTGGCCTCAAACCTCAAGGCTCGAGCTGTTTCTAGCAAGTGTCTATGCTTGCGCTCCACAACCCCATTTTGTTGGGGTGTGTGAGGGCAAGTGGTTTCCAATAAAATGCCTTGTTTGTTATAAAAATCAGTCATGAAGTTGGATGTAAACTCACCACCATTATCACATCTTATTCTCTTTATAGACTTTCCAAATTGATTTTCTATCATTTTATGAAAAACAATTAAGCACTTGCTTGCATCACTTTTGTGTTTGATAAGAAAAACCCACACCGATCTACTGAAATCATCAACAATTGTCAAAAAATAATTTGACCCTGACAATGAAGGTGTGTGATATTTTCCTCAAACATCACAATGTAATAATTCAAAGCATTCTTTCGTTTTAGTTTGACTAATAGGAAAAGACGACTTGGTGTGTTTGGCCTTTGCACAAGAATCACAAACTTTGTCTTTGAGATTAAACGAAACATTTTCAAGAAAGTCTACTTTGGTTAGCTTTCCTTCAGATGCATGTCCCAAACTCTTGTGCCACCTCTCAGCCGCAACTGTCATGGCCCTTCTTTCATCTCCAAATATCCCCATTCGGTATAAACCCCCTTGGCACTCACCCGCACCAATCAAGGTCCTCGAACGAGCCCCTGCATGACACAAAAATCTGGAAAAAACGTTACCGCACATTGGAGACTTTTGGCCAATCGACTTACAGATAAAAGATTGCAATTGAATTGGGAAACACGCAAGACCCCTTCGATTTTGGTGCCACCCGGTAGAGTGTAATCACCTCTTCCTTCAACCGGGATGGCATCGCCATTAGGAATCACAACAGGCAATTCATACGGGTTTTTTCTTTTGTTCACAAGGATGTCGTCTCTGCAAGTTATGTGTTCGGTAGCCCCCAAATCCACAACCCACTCATCCTTGTAATTTACTCTACCTGCCATGTTAACGATCGGGTTGTTTCTCCGTTACCGATGCCACTTCCCTCCCCGAAGTGTTTCAAGAAAACATTATACTGATCAAGTGTAAGTCCTGGGATAGGACTTGATTTGGCCTCGACACAAGTAACCTTTGGGTTAGTCTTGGGATAGGACTGGATTCAGTCGACGGAATTCCCGCCGTCCTTCTTCGAGTTGTCTTCATCGCCAGCCATTGCGAAGCTGTCGGTTTTAGAGTTTATTCTTTGCAGAGCAGATTGGATCACCGCTCTCATACCATCTAAATTGTGAAGGTATAAGAATATTGTTCAACTTTGTATTATGTCTCTGTCGTTAATTTCAAAAGATCAATATAACCAATAAATAAACAAAAGGAAGGAAACAAGATAAAAGGAAAGCTACAAAACAGGATGCAAGAAAGAAAGGATCGGATGTAATCAAGGAGAAAATAAATCAATATGTTGACCAAATCCTATACATGGATGATTTGGTACAAATATTAGGATTTTCTCCAAAAATTTTATAGGGTGAAGCTTAATTTCATACTATGAATTCAATTTACAGAACTAGAAGGCAAACGGCTAATAAGCTACACCGCTAGTATTTTTTTATAGCTAAACTAGGTTTTTTGAAAAATACATTCACATGTCTTGGGGGTCATAACATTACTATAAATGACCCATTGGACTTGGCTAAATAGTTCCACAGCTTAAAGCGAAAGGCAAGGAAATTTTGTATCTTGTCAACAACTTAATAACAGGTCATCGTATCTTATAAAAAGTTACAATCTTTAGCTAAATTAACTAATTGTTTAAAAAAGTTGCAATCTATAATTACAAAGCTTAGTGATTGCAAGTGTAATTTTATATAATTGCAATACCAGCCTCAGGCGAATTTATCGGTACGTAACGAGTACTCGTTACAAAATGTTCATCTTAAGACGGTATTGTTGTATCGGTACCGTACCGGTACCAAAAATACTGGTATCGAATTTATGGAAAAGTGGGTTCCGATACCGGTGTCGAACTTATAAAAAAGTGATTAACAGTACCGAATCTATCGGTACGGTAGCGGTACTCGGTACCAAATGCTCATCCCTAAATAGGACACTAAAATTATTTAGATAATTTACTTTAAATATAATCTATAACGATCAAATAAGACGATTAAAACTTAAAAATAATTATGCAAATTTATATGCTTGTTTCACCAGCACCATACTTGTTTCAAATTTTATTTATTCGGGTGACAAAAACAAAAACACGAAGATGAACGTGAACATGAACAATGTAGCATGTCCTGAGACTCCCTTTAATTATAAGTCAGCAAATCTGCAAAATAACAAACAAAAACAGTTAGAAAATTTGATTTGTAATTCGACAGTAGTAATATAGTTTTTGACAGTTTACCCGAGCTCGCTAAGCTTCAAGAAGGACTCTGCAAAGCTTGAAAGAAAGCCTGTTTATCCTATTATTATAGTAAATAAAACAAAGCCCATTATTATAACAGCTTATTACGGTATTAATTTCTCAAAACTAACATTACTGTAATCCTTATTATGATAAATAAGTAATTTTATCTTCCACGTGTCGAGTTATGGTAAATTATATTTTATCTTAAAATATTATTTTTATAATTTTTAAAACTTCATTATTTGTTATTTATAATTCTTAAATCTTTATTATTTGTTACTTATAATTTTTAAAAATTCATTATTTCTTACTTCGTCAATGACTGATAACATCCAAATCTTTATAGAAATTGTTCATTCATAACAAGTTGGATTTATTCAACATGTGTAATACATTGGTTCATAACCTAGTTTAATAATCAAGAAAATGTACTTACTGCAGCGAATTTCTCGACAAGAGATCGAAATCCGGGGTCTACAAGGAGGGCCTTATCGGAAGGTAACTGAACGAACCCGGCCTTCTCACCGGCTAGGAGTTCCTTGTTGTGGATTTAAAGAACCAGTACTTAATAATAATCATGAATAGTGTAAGTTTTAAGTGTACGGACCAAAAAGTTAAAATAAATCTCATGTGAAGTAACTGTTATCGAATACCATTGGGTTGGATGTCCATGGTCCATCAAACCCCGACCGGTCCTTGTGGGTAGAGCCCTGAAACCATAAACCATTACACTATGAAGCATTTAGACGTAAAAAGTTGTAACCAATACAGGTACACGTGTTAAAATAGACATGTTAAATAACAAATTGAATACTTCCAATTAGTACGCATAATTGTGTACCGACTGTCTTCACAAGAAATAGTACAAACCAAGGTGTGGCCACCGGAGAGAGCAACAATATCCTGGTCGGTGAGACCCATGGTGTTCACAAATGTATTCCTTAATTGTTCATGACCAAAGTTAGGAAGAGGAAGACGGCCTTCTTCAGGGGGGGCATCCATGTCCTTGGAAATGGAAATTAACAACTTAAATCAATTATAATTAAAAACACATATCTATATTATAACTATAACTAGGAATAAAAAATTCAATATTATGTTTTGATAACTTGACCCGTTATCAAACCGGCCATAATAGTGGTTAGTGGCCCAAACAGTTAAACGAGACTAAAAAACTGTATAACATCATACGTAATTTTAAAAATATTTATATATTACATAAAATGTTTAATACTATATTGTTACGTTGGTTATATATAAAAAATATGTTTTAAATAGAAAATAAAAATAAAATAGTAGAGAGATTGTTTGAAGACGAAAATATTTAATTTAGCTATCGAAATATGCAACAACAAAATGTATTTAGATTAGTCTTTTCGCAAAAAAATGATAGTCGTTTCTTTTACTCAAACACCGTCAAATCACACAGATCAACCGTCACTTGTCAAAAACTTGTCGGTGTAACCAATGCCTATACAACCCATGCTAACCGAACTGGTAGGGGTTAAGTTCACAGTTTGACCGGCCGGTCTGATCTGATTTTAATTTTTAACAACATTGAACAACACAAACCGGCCTTCCAGTGTGGAAAGTAATTTCCGGTCCTCCAGTGCTCTCAAGAGCAACAATACCAGCCATCTATATCAAAACAAACATAAATTAACATTGATCCACAACATAATTTGTAACTTTATAAAACATATAGGGTTATAACTTTATAATCGAAATTACCATATAAATCACCATATGAAACAAGTGGGAACTGTTGCTTAATAGGCTCCAACATTTCAACAGCAACATCAAGTCCAACATTTGCACCATGATTTTGCTCTGCTTTATGCCTCATGGTACCAAACGGACCTCCGGTCGCCGTTTTCACATCAAACGTCGCAGCACAGTGAAACCTAGAGATCAATTTTGACATCAAAACAAGAATTCGATGCAAATTTGACGAAATTAACAAAAACGATGGTGAACTTCGTCGTACGCGAATCGGAGCATCAGAGGAGCACATTGCTTCTCGGTGATGAGGGCTCTTAGAGCACTCTTGGCCTGATCAACAGCCTCCTTGTGCTCGGAAGTTAGGCTCGGATAGATCTTCCCCATTGTATCGATCTGAATCTACCAGAAAATCAAACAGAAATGAATCGAAATTGAAATTAAGTTGAATTTGAAACGAGGAAATCATGATTCATGAATCTATGGTTTGTTGAAAAAGCTCGCAGCTCGCTCAAAGTTCACTCGAAAAAAATACGGCTAAAAAAATTCAGTTGTAAATGAGTCGAGCCCGTGCCAGGGTAGCTCAGCTCGTTGCTCGCTCGTTAACTGGCTAGTTTGAAATAATAATAATAATAATGTTTAAAATAGTATAAAAAAACAACAAAAAATGCATATAATATTTTGAATCTGTCTTAGTGTCTCTTGATATTTAAAAAAAGTAAAAAAAAAGTACAACCTTAATATTGTTGTGTAGACTGTTTATTAGCTATAATGCTGTTTTTTTTCATATATATCAAAATCTTCAAAAATTACAAAAGAAAATTATAATTATCGAGTTGGCTCTAGCTTTACAAGATCTGAGCTGGAGCTTAACTTTTTAGCTTGATAAAATTATCGAGCCAAGCCAACTTGTTTAACTTCGAGCTTAAGCTCATCTTGGCGCGGCTCGGTTACATCCTTAATCGAAGCTAGCATCACGTTTTGTACAACATTTTTTTCGTGTTAAACGATCGATCAGAGAAAAATTGACGTAGCAGTTGGTTGAATTATGAAGGTAGAGCTCAATGAGTGAGATTAAAGTGGTCACAAGCTACCATTTATAGTCAGGAGAGGTTTCAACGTGTTTATTTTGAGCCGTTAGATCGGTAAATTGTATGAGATAGAATTTATTTGACGGTCACGATTAACTTGAAAGTTGAAACTCCGGGGGGTCACGGTTAGGGACTTGCGATGTGTATAAATGAATTAAAATCGAACGTTTTCACTTATTTATTACGTTTGGGGTTATTTTTAAAACGGATGTTTTAAGTATCTTAAATTACTTAATTAGTTTGTCATCGTTGTTAATGATTTTGTACTTGTAAACAATGAATGATCATGAATTCACTCCATAAACTTTGAGTGTTTAAATTGCTTTGTAAAATTTAATATTAAAATATGTTCACTTTAATAAAAGTTGTGTTTTTTACCCATCTTAAAAACTATACACAACCGGCTATCTCTACATTGATTTTGGAAAGTGGCACACTATGCCGGCTCACAATCTTATTAATTAGATTTTGGCTAACTTATCAATTGAGTAACTCTCATTGATGGGTGTAAAATGAGTCGATTTCGTCAATCGGTCAACTATAACCCATATAGCATTTTGACCTCGTTGAGTTCTTGTGAACTTAGTGACAAAGTCCATAGTCACCCCATCCTAATTCCATACTGGTATCTCCATCTGTTGTAATTGACATACAGACTTCTGATGTCCAGTCTTAACTTGAAACGCAAACAAACTTTGAAGTGTGAAAACATTATTCGTAATAAGCGTATAGGAGGAACATCCATTTCGCTACACACACGAACATGTTGCATGAAAACTCTTAAATATATATATATATATATATATATATATATATATATAGATATTATAAATCCAAATTTTAAGTATAAACGAGAAACTTAGGCCCGCGCTCCGTGGCGGAAGGCGGACGTTAAACGGTTGAGACGATGACATTAACGTGACTTTGCATAAAAAAAACATATAAAATTAACGTTGTGGTATAAACATGACTTAACATTGAAACGACGAACTCGTTAAGAAAGGTATTAGCAAAGGTAGTCTTATAACGATACTGATGTTCTTCAGTGAGTGTTGGTGTCCTTCTTCTAGACACCAACACGTTATCATCAGTCACTATAATTAACGATACATTAAAATACCACGTTTTGAGTACAACTCTGTTTTTTATAAAACTTATACCGAGACGCTAAGAATGCAACAATTTATTTAAAAAAAATATATAGCAAACGAAAGTTATTTCATAAAAAAAATAGATTATATATACTACATGGTACACTCTAAACTTCACAGACTTAAGAAAGTTAAAGCGATTCTATAAAGTTTGAGGGTCGGTTTTAAGGCCCGAGTTTTCATATATCAAACTTCAAAGTGTTTGATATCTTTTAACATAATACGGGCCCAAAAGGGTAGAAATGGAATTTGGGTGATTGGGTCCATCTCAAGGCCCAACACATCCATCCTCGCCAACCTTGGTCCTTGGAAGTTGGAGCCACCGTATGAACATCAATGTTATAATGACACGCATGAAATGAAACATTTCCAACACCAATATTGTGGCAAATGTATAATCAGACACGCACCCCGATATCTAACAAATTAACAAAATATAAAACCCCATACATCCATCATTCCGTATGGTTTTAAAGACTTGTCTTTCTTTCGAAGTTACCCTCATCATTTCATAAGTGTTAATGAAAAATATGGATTTTAAAAAGGTTATGACTTAGTGGTATCAAGGTGTATTATGAGTGGTATCCCTTTCCAAATGGTTGAGGGTTTAAATCACATGATGAACAAATGTGTAGATTTAGAAATATGATTAGTGAGTGTGTGAGTTAGCCGTATAAAAAAAATAAACTTATAGATCGTATATAAATTTCACGACACTCCATAAATATATGCCAAAAATCGGGATTGAACGTGCATGGGGTTCAAACCTCATATCTTGGATTGCAGAAAACAAAAGACGGTATCTCGGTCATCCACATAATCCGAATATAAAGCCATCGTTGACACAGTGGTCGAGTTAACATGGTTAGAAGCGTAACTGAAAGAGCTCCGGGTAAACATAACATCTGCTCCAACTCTTTGGTGTGAGTCTGTGACAATCTTGGTGCAACCTATATCGCTGCTAATCCAGTCTTTCATGCAAGAACAAAGCATGTTGAAGCTGGTTTTCACTTTGTTTGTGAAAAAAGTTGCACAAGGCAAACTACGGGTACAATTCATTTATGTTGAAGATCAAATAGGAGACATTTTCACAAAGCTGTTGTCGACACATTGATTCACTTTTTTACATTCCAAACTACAGGTCGTTTCCCCGCCTTAGCTTGTGAAGGAATATTAGACACAAATGTAACTATACAATGTTAGATGCAATTTGTGTAAATATAGAGCTATGTATATAACCCCATTTATCTTGTAAACCTAATTACAAATATCAATATACAAATTACTTATACACCTTCATTACACACACTTATGAGTTCAATTGGTAGTCAAACACTCGGAGGAAGGAGTAGTCTGGATGACGATGAAAGAGATGGCCGACGGGAGTTTTGTTTGAAGAAGTCCAAGAAGGTATATGATTGATTAAATAGACAACGGTGTTAAAAGAAAAATGCTAGAACCGTTTAGGAACTAAAAATTGTGCAAAAAGAGTGAGACCCATTTCAACAACATGGCGATGACGACATTCGACGAAGCCATTTTGTTCACTTGTATGTGGACAAGGTAATCGATGAATGATGCCAATAGTGGCCATAGTTTTGTGAGTAATTGGTTAACTCATGGACTTGAGCCGCTGGATAATATGAATAGCACTATTGGGTTTGACAACCCCATTCGTGGGTGGCTGCACCAACATAACAAAGAGCGTTAAATGAATGCATATCTCTATAAACGTAGTAATGTTTCGTGAGAAGACATTAGTTGGGGCATTGAAATAATCACTAGGCTTGGTTGTGGACTCATTGTAATTACATCATACATGCGCAATAACCGAAGCTTTATGGGTTTTAAAAACCAAATACTTGATTCTTTAAAACCTACGAACTCACCAACTATTTTTACTAGACCGTTTAAACATGCTTTCCAGGTACAAACACTTAAGCTAGATTGGGGCTGCATTGATTAAGCATGTCATGTACTATGTTGAAAAAAATATGGTTTCTTGAACAATTTTCGTAAAACTTGAACTTATGACGTGTATGCCCATTTAGCTTTCTTTATGCAATGAAACTTAGTATTCTCATTAAACCATGTTTTATGAAACCATTTACTATTACGTCCCGTGTTTCCACTTTAGGAGAGTGTGACACAACATAACCTCAACCATATTTTTTTTAAAATAGTTTACTCACAGAGAGTAACACAATACCAGACTTAAAAAAAAATATTCCTTAGGGACTAAACTCGAAAGTATAAAAAGGCTTATTTAATTGATTCTTGATGTAATCATGCCCAACCCAAGGCCATCCATCCATCCACAAAAAACGGGACACACCATATCGTAAATACATCCAAATCCAAGGGCAAAAATATTTAAATACGCGTATAATATATAATATTAATAATACAAATAAGAGAAAACAAAACACACAGAAACTGCGAAAGCTTAAAAAACACATCCGTAGACGATCGCCCCTCTCACATTTCCAAATAAGCTTTGTGGTTCTCTCTCTCTCTCATAATCTTCGCTTCTCCATCTACTCTCTCTCTTACGTTTGATCCATCGTCATACTGTAAGTCCTCGATCTCAATTCATCAATCGAGTCGATGTTTCTTCAGATCGTTGTTTTCCCTCTTTTGATTGTTTTTATTGAAGATCCCTAATTTTCCAGTTGCATGACCGTCTTAATCGTTGTTATTGTTATAGTTTAATGCTATCGATTGTAATTCATGTATGTGTTATGATTAGTTAACATAGATGATGCATCCAGGTCGTGTGTTGTAGCTTTATATGAGTTCGATCGATGAAAAATTAGTTGTGGATTTGTACCAGTTCTCGATTTGATTTAGTATCTGATAGATGTTACTTAGTGATTCGTTGGTCGATTGGATAAGTTCGATTAAATCAGTTGTAGATTTTCCGATAATTAGGGTTTTATGGATTCGATTTGGGGAAACGGCTAGCCAGTTTAATTTTTCCGGTCTTATCCCTAATTTTTCATAATTAGGTTTTAGTTTTTATTTTTATTTTATTTTATCTTCTTTAACCTGTGCTATCGATTGTGTTATTGGTTTCTTAATAGTCTCTGTCAATGTGTTCTATATATGAAGTTGGCAGTTGAATAGAATAAATTATTGCTCCCTGTGCTGAAACTTTATAGACTGGGACTTTTTTTGGGATTAGGTAAGTGTGCCTGATCTAGGTTTATTGATAAATAATGGAAAATTGCATTATTTTACAGATGAATATGTACTAATATTTGGAATACAACTGATATGCTGTCTGTGTTTGTGTTCTTAATACCGAGCAGCTTGCCTTATATAAGTGAATCTGCAAATTATCTTCATGCATAGTCGTTAATACCTGTTAGTATTAAGTAGTATGTTCTTTGCAGTTTTGTTTATACTGATGATCTGTTTGTGTTTTTGTTTTAGGCAACCATGAGTGATCAAGGAGAAAAGACTTGCCCACTTTGTGCTGAAGAGATGGATTTGACAGATCAGCAGCTGAGGCCTTGCAAATGTGGCTACGGTGTATGGTTCAATTTATTTTTTAGATACTATCTGCTGATCAAAATTTTTTTTTCTCTCCAATTCATCAGATTTTCATATTAGCGATTAAAAGAAGTATACATGAAATTGATTGCTTATGTAAAGCTAGTTTTTTATCTCATAGTTTTTATGGAATAACTGAGTTTCGTATGTTTTCACAACTAGTTTACGTTTTATGTGATAAATCAATCAGTTAATTAATTATTTATTGTTTAAGCAACAAAATGTCTTCAATAAGTTGTTTATGTGCATGGTTAATGTGACTTATTATTAACATAAAATAATCATCATTTGCAGATTTGTGTATGGTGCTGGCATCACATTATGGAAATGGCTGAGAAGGATGATACGGAAGGAAGGTGTCCAGCATGTCGTACACCTTATAACAAGGAAAAAATAGTGGGGACTGCATCAAAATGTGAAAGGTTCGGTCTTGAACACGTGTTGCATTGAAAATTGTTGGCTTATATTTGTTCTGGTGGTTGACCTTGGACTTTTCTTTTTGGCTATCAGATTGGTGGCTGAAATGAGTGTGGAGAAGAAACAGAAGTCACAAAAGGGGAAAACTAAAACTTCTGAAGGTAGAAAGCAACTTAGCAGTGTGAGGGTTATACAAAGGAACCTTGTTTACATTGTGGGGCTGCCTCTTAATTTAGCAGACGAAGATGTAATTTGTTTCTCTGTCCCTACAAATTTCTATTAATTTATATTTCTGGAGTTCTTCAAACATAATTCATGTTCTATGGTCCAGCTTCTGCAGCGGAAAGAATATTTTGGTCAGTATGGGAAAGTGCTAAAAGTTTCTATATCCCGGACAGCAGCTGGCGCCATTCAGCATTTTGCAAACAATACATGCAGCGTGTAAGTTCAATGTTCTTGAGTGATCATATATTTTTCATTTTTAATTATTTGGTATGGCTGGCATTTATATTTGTAATAATTTATATTGTCTAGATATATTACTTACTCAAAGGAGGATGAAGCGGTTCGAAGTATACAGTCAGTACATGGGTTTGTTTTGGAGGGTAGACCTTTGAGGTTAGAGCTTAATAGCATGACTTGAGATTTTTTTTTCGGTTTTTTTTATTTTTTTTTGTTTTCTAAGTTGATTTATTGGGGTTCTATTGCAGAGCCTGTTTTGGGACTACAAAGTATTGTCATGCATGGTTGAGAAGCATGGTATGCTATATGAATAAGTTTATTTTGCCAATGTAGTTTATTTCTTTAACCCACTACTATTTTAGAAACTTTCACTAGGTGGTATATTTTTTTTCTCTTGCTATATCTTTTATTGATAATTTGATTTTGTTTATACAGCCTTGCACCAACCCTGATTGCTTGTATTTGCATGAGTTCGGATCACAAGAGGATAGCTTCACCAAAGATGAAATAATATCTGAATATACAAGGTATGCCATGCAGCTTATTGAACATAGTAGCCAAAGCTGCAATGTGCAAAGGGATTGCCTGTCGCCCAGGCACAAGGCATAAAAAAGCGCACACCCAAGGCAACAAAGTGCAGTAATAGGAACACTTCAAAATTTTTAACAGGCCTTGGAAATTTAAAGGATATAAGCAAACATCATCTTGATTGCATATGACTACTCTTTGATTCTATAAATATACACAGAAGTTAGAACTTAACTCTCTGCATAAAAAGGCGTTACTGCAACATAAGTATAAGCAAACATTTAAAATAATAATAGTTTCGTAGTGCACTTGAATCTTGATTAATGGTGAAGCGTCCTTTGATCTAGAGGAGCAGAGCCGAACACTTGCATGATTTTTTACTGATAAAAGGATGCACAGTAGGTCCCAGTACAGTGGCCCCTATAACATGTAAGCAAAACAGAAGATAAGTGACAATCTAGAACCATCAACCTAAACGGAATATAATTTAACAGTTTTAAGAACATGATATAATTTGAAATAAATAAATCAACACACCTTAATTTTGTGCTGGCTGCTAATTTAAATGTCACTAGTTGGAAGTGTGAGAGCGAGAGGAACTAATACTCTGCACCATGAAGTTTTACTTGGCTGGCTTGAAATAGTAGTTGAACAGGATTAAATGCACAATGCTTTTGACTTCTTTAATCATATGGTTAAACTAAGATGTGAATGGGTTCAAGTAAAAGTCCCTACTTTTTTTTCCATAATTTCTCCAGCCCTATTTGCGCCTGGCCTTTGCCTGACTCAAGGTGCATGCCTCTGTTGCGCCTAGAACAAGGTCTTCGCCTTGCGTCTACCAGAGGCACATGCGCCTCGTCTGACAGTCTAGACGTGTGACTTGTGGACTTTTGATTACTATGGTATTGAATTTTCAATTTTGTTATAGCCATGTTTACCTGATTCTTGATATTATTTTGGGATGAATTTTATCAAACTTGTCGCTTTTATTAATAGTCTTTTGGAAAACATGTATTTGCAAGAAAAATCTCATAAAATGGTACGCATGAGTTTTGTCTTTGGTATGGTTGTTGGATGACTATAAAATTACTCTCTAAATTATGGTTGTAATTGTCATTCTAATTTATATGTAAGTCATGTTTTGTTTGACTTGGATAATAGAAGGAAGTCAGGAACATGGTCCAAGTAAAAAGGAACAACACACTTGATGCTATATTGAAAAACGTAAAGCTTGTAAAACCGTCCCCAAAGACTGTATTATTTACTAATTTAGGGAATTTAGTAGATTATTTTACCTTATAAAATATAACACAATATGTATATGCTTGTTGAAATGAAAAAAAAATATACATGTAATGGTTTCAAATACTTTTATTATTTTCCTTACCATTCTAATAACTGTACATATATCATTTATTTTAGATTTACATTATTCAACTTCTTAACTAGTGAGGTTTCAGTGAAGCATATTTTTATCAATGTTTTTAGGAAAACCATTGCTGGGAACATTTAGATGCATATGTACTTCCAAGTTTTTTATTTCTTGGTCAAGTTAATGATATTAGAATGTTCTTTCTAGTGTTACATTCATGTTTCGTCATCAGATTCGAATAGTTAGAAATTTTCATATATTGAACAATTTTTACTTTTGCCTACGATGTTACATTTGTTTCAATTCATACATCTTTTTAAGTGAGATGGAAGTTGTTACACTCATGGTTCAGTAAGAGTTGCTGAATAAAACATTGGTGATACTTGATAATTTAGAGCCCTTATCTTAAAACATTTTAAGATAAGCTATCTAAACTCAAATATAGGGTTAGTTTGGTCTCTAGATACATTTGGCCTTTTTGTTAGTTGGAATCATGTAATGATTTATTGGCCCCTAATTAACTTAACTAGTGGTTTTAAAGGGGTAGAGTACAGCAAGTTACTGGTGCTACAATAGAATTGCAAAGGCGTTCAGGGAATATTTTACCACCTGCAGCAGATGATTACTCTAATAACAGCACTTCTTCGTTGGGAAAACCTATTAGTAAAACTACTACAAATGTAAGACATTCTTTGTTGACTTTTTCACAATTTGCTATTTTTGTTTTCTGACTTCCTTCATGAGATTATATTGACTTTTTGGTCTTTAATATGATCCAAGGGCATTTCATTTCAGCTATTAGGTACTTATGTCTTTTGAATTTAGTCTTATAATATTCTAGATAGCTTTTTAAAATTCAAGTTTCTATGATGAATAAGTAAACATGAATTATAGTTTCAAATTAACAATAATGATGATTTCTATGTTAGGGTGTACTTTGTTGTTACATTAATAAACATCGATGTTGATGTTGACTTTAATGACACTTTTGGTCAACAGGATCAAGCGAACAGTATGAAAGGGTCCCCACCAAATAGTAGTTCTGGAAGATCTTTAGCCCTTCCTGCAGCAGCCTCATGGTATGTCCTTTCCCACATTAAATATATCCATTTGTTTATGAGTGGGTTGATTTGGGTTTTGTTTTATACCGGAAGGATCAACTAAAAATGGAACGGGCCATACAAGGTTAAACGGGTTGGAAGTTGTCCAAAGTGTATTTTTAACACATACTTGATCATGTTTTTTTCCTCCTAAAGTAAGATTATTACTATAATTATATGGTTTTTGTAATCTTGTTTAAAACATTGAAGTCCAAAAAATGGACATATAGTGGTTGCGGGTCAACTTGACCAATTTCAACTACCCTTAAACCTTGTCCGCCCTTAAACCTTGTCCGTTTTGATTCAGACCACCCACCATGCCACCTCTAGTGTTTCTTTTCTAATATTTAATGAGTTTTACAGGGGAACACGTGCTTCAAATAGCCAGCCTTTTGCTGCAAATTTAGCGGGTCCCAATGGACCTTCTAAGCAAAAGGTGGACACCTGTACTACACAATCATCTTCAACAGCAGTGGTGAGCCCTTCATCACATAATAATGAGATACTAAAGAAACATATTGAGGAAATCCCAACTGCCGATACAAAAGGTAAGCTAGAACATTCAGAATCTGCAAAACAGGTTATGGACACAGACCATGGACAAACCATGTCTGAGATACCTGCTGTAGATAACGATAGCGACCTGGATGTTTCTGATGAAGAAAGAATCCACCAGTTATCTTCTGACATGTCAGCAATCAGCATTGTTAAAAATGATGTATCACATCCAAGTGAAGACGAGAAACTTAAAGAACCATTGGATGATAATTATGTTACTGGAGAACAGTCATGGAATAAAGTACAAGAAGCTGCAATTAATGAAGTAGAAGCCGATTTGTTATCTTTTAATAATCAAAGGCTCAGTGATCCAGAAGTTGTTACACATAATACCCATACATATACAGGCTATGTACAGAATATGCCTCAATCATCTCATTTGAACTCTAATATTCCAATAGTTAATGGCGATTCTTATTTTCATGCTACAGAAGGGAATAAGAAGCAAATAGGAATATTTGATGATACGGTTACAGCTGTATCAAATGGGGATCATAAAACTGGCTTAGATTTAGGAGAGAACAGTATAATATCTAATATTTTGTCGATGGATTTTGACCCGTGGAACGATTCATTAACCTCCCCTCAGAATCTGGCTAAATTATTAAGTAATGGTGACAAACAACAACAGGGATCTCAAAGAGTTTCAGCTTCAAAAAAACCGCAAAACTTTAATCAATCAAGGTTTTCATTTGCAAGAGAGGATGATGAATGCATAGTTCAAAAGTCAAATTTCACTGCAAGCTTGAGTGATTTTGGGAATGGTCTCAATCTTCGGAACTTCAATACAGATATATATTCAGGTCAGCATACAGATCGCAATGGTTTCTCTTCTTTTAACTTTGAGGAATCTGATCGTACTGCTGGCAGTTATTCATCTATGTCTTCCAACAAGTTTTCAGGTATAATCTACTAATTTAATTTCACTGTTTTTTTAATCGTCTACCAATATACTTGGTTTATATGATATCTATAAATGTGACAGCTTCAAGATCCCAAATTTCTGCCCCTCCTGGGTTTATGGGCCCCAGCAGAGCTCCACCTCCAGGCTTCACTTCTAACGAGAGAATTGAACAAACCTATGACAACCTATCTGGTTTGTTACAATTTTTCTTTATATTATTATATGTTCTCTTATTTACCTTATTTATTTATTATCTTTCATCCTCGTTTTTTTCAGGGAATCATATGTTTGACAGTTCGTTTTTACTGAGAAAAGTGAATCAAGCACCAGGTGCTGTATATAATGATGGTGGTATTAGTGAGCTTGAATTCATGGATCCTGCAATATTGGCGGTTGGTGGTAGGGTTCCTGGTGGTGTCACTAGTCCAGGTTTAGACATGAGATCAAACTATCCTTCACAAGTTAGCTCATATGAAAATGATAACAGGCTTAGACTTTTGGTGCAAAGATCTTTCGCACAACAAAACCTGAGATTTAATGAACTAGGAGGAGATAACTTATCTTTTCCCCAAAGAACAGATTCTTATGGAGTTCCTTCTAGAATCATAGATCAAACTCTACCCAACAACAATCATCGATCCCATTATCAGCAGCAGCAGGTGGGTAGTTTCCAACAGGCAAGAATGATGTCTAGCAATGGCCATTGGGGGGACGGTTGGAATGAAGTTCAGAATGCTAATGATATTGCAATGGCGGAGATTTTAAGAAATGAGAGACTGGGTGGGTTCAACAAATATTATTCAGGCTATGAAGATACAAAATTCAGGGTGCCAAGTTCAGGTGACGTGTATAACCGTACATTTGGAATTTGAATGGTGGTTGGTAATTCTGAGCTTGTTGGGCCCAAAACTGTATGGCTGACTCTTGATTCGTCTTCACTGGATCAGTGAAAGATCGAAACTTCTGAAACAAGGGCTTCCAGAAACCAGCAGGTGAGCTCGTAAATCGTTTTTTTTTATTTAGGAGTGTAAATGAGCTCTGAGCCCTAGCTCCCTAGTCGAGCTCAATATGTGAAAAGCTCCGGCTCGATTTGAGCTTTTAGCGAGCCGATCTCGAGTAGCTCACCAGCAGTCGTTTAAACCCCTAATTCTTTGTTAATTGAAGTTTTTAACGAGGAAGATGTTTGTTTTGGGTCAAGCAGGCAAAGAAAGTTATGAGATATGAGGACCTTGTTCCAGAAGTCTTTGAGTGGAGGATATGCTGTACATAAGAATCTTTCAGTTGTGATTCTCCTGGAAAATAATCTTGGAGCCGTCACTAGTCTCTATCAGTGTGAAGATGAACAAAGTTAATCTGCATCCAAACGGTCGTAAAGTGGTTTTCCTTGTTTACTTGTTTTAAGTTTTAACATTTTTTGTCGTGTGATTAAACTAACTTTACTACTACATATACAAGTGATTTTCATACATGAAACTTGAGGTGATTTTTAAGTGAATATATATATATATATACTTCTCCCATTTGACTTGAAGCCCTCCAAAACGAGCTGGTCGGGTTTGGTAACTAGTCAAAATGGGTTATTTTCCAGCAAATGGGCTTGTTTGAAAGTGGTCGGTTTTGAAGAAAGACGCATCAAATTGGTTCACCCATTAAATTTGTTTTTATGATGATTAGTGGTGACGGCTAGTGGTGGCAGTATCTGTGATGGTGTTGGTGGGACTGGTTGGTAGTGAATAGAGGTGCACATTTTGGGCCGGAGCCGGTTATTTTAGAGCCGGGTTGAAACGGGTCGGGTCAGGAAGAACAAAAACTGGTTTAGAACCGGGTTCTGCGAAGCCACCTTGAAGAACCGGTCAGGTCCGGAACCGGTTCCAACGTGGTTCGATTTTTTTTTCCTTATTAATTATTATAATAACATTAAACAATATAAAATTTGCTTTTATTTATTTTTAATAATTCCAAAACAAAAGATATACACATTCCTTAAAAATAACATAATTTTAAACACTGTTTTTTGTTTTTATTTGATTCGTCATCGTAGTTCTATTAGTCGACTATGCCAGCCTGGAATTATTACGAACGAATCGTTGTATCGTAGGCTAGTTCTTCGTCAGATATGTCGGAAGAGAGTCCATCGTTCATCTCTTCGTCGTGTACTTTTCAAGTACTATTTCTTCTTCGAGGTTTGTTTGGTCTGGTATACGGCCGACTATGTCCAACCGGGTGATCCTTTAAGCAAATGCACATCTTTATTGACCCAGGAGCGAGTCTTGTTCTTTGTAACGATAAAACCCTGTCACTCGGAGAAAATACAGATTCCGAAGCTATGCAGATTCCATAGCGGATAGAGTCGGAAATTTGGATTCAATTTCTTTCCATCAAGCCAAAATATCAAAATTGTGATAATCTTTGGCATACATAGTGGATATATAATCCGATTCACTATATCTTCGGAGCTCGCTTGATGGGGTGATGTTACCCCTTTGTCGTTTAGCTGTATCATTTTGAACGTTATTTAATAAAGCCACCACCGGGTCCTTAATAATCGGGTTACCAACACTTGAACTTGATGCCCGTGACGTATGTACGTTTATATCGGACCCATATCTTATTAAATAAAAGTCATACATTGATTGAAGATTATATTAATTTTTTTGTTTCTTTGGAAAAATTTGGGTGTTCATCGTGCAAATCCAAAGCGTTTCTCGAATCATGTTTGTCAATCGAGGGTTGGTTGTCGAAGTGGTTAAACGACAAAGCTTCCTGAATCACGAACTTCTCCATTCGATCCTGAACCGTATTTACGTCGTAATGAAATATTCGACCGTCACTACCCAATTGTGTTTGTTCGGAGTTCTTATCTGCTTTCAGCGCTTGCAATATTTATTAACAATGTGCTTCTCCATACTCGAGTTTGATTATTTTTTCAAAAAAGTGCTACAAAACTTGCAACGCACCTTTTGACCTGTCACTAATCTCAACAAAATCCCAATTTTACCAAATTTATTGGTTTCTATTATGCAGAAACACCCGAACAACGAATGATTGTGATTGTGATTGTGTTGTGAGTGAGCAATAACGAGAGTAGAAAGTGTGGAAGTAAAACAAGTGTTATGCGAGTATTTTTTTTGCAATTTTTCGTTCGGTTTTACGTTTTTAAGTTGGGTACTCAACAAATTCATCTAACATTTATTTATTCTAACTTAGGGGGGCTAAAAAAAATAAGAAAAATGATAAAAAAAAAAAAAAAACACCTCCAATGGCTATATAGCCGTTAAAAAAAGACTACTTTTTTGGGGGTCAAATTAACGGCTCGAACCGGGTAAGAACCCGTTCCAGCCGGGTCCAGGTAGGAACTGGTTGCGCATAGGTAAACCCACCCCGGGTAGGAACCGCGGGTTTCAAATGTGATGGAAACTGTGAAGAAGATGAATCCGGATTTCTAGTCAAAGGGTTTTCAAATAGATGAATATTCGTGTATGTGGTTTTATTTTTTATTTTTCTATCTTCAAATAAGATGAATGTGATAGAATCTGTGATTTATGGTTTGAAAAAAAAGGTTGAAGAAAGAAGATAGCGAGTATTTTGGTAATTTTTTTAACATTTTGTTGGAAAGGTAGAATTCCATCAGAAGTGTGAAGGAGTGTTAAATTCCTTAAGTTGTTGGAATATTTTCCAATCCTAATTTCATCGGGCGTTAACCAAACACGTTTTTTGATGGAAAACTTTTAGAATTTAGGGTTTAAGATAAGAATTGGAGATGATTTTCAAAAGGCACATATCGACATTGTGGCACTCTTCTTGGGGAGGATAAGAAGTGTAGATTCGATAGCATTATGGTTAATCATCTTTTTGTCACATGCCCTTTCACAAAAGACAAGCGAGGTAGATTCTATACATTGGTGCAAAGTCGCCCCCTCAATTGTGGATCTGTCGAAGAAGCACCAAAGAATAAGAAGACACTCCCTATCCCTGCATCCCATAAGAAGCTAATACAAAACATTTTTCTAGCTACCTTATGGTTTGTATGAAAAACGAGTAATGACAAGAATTTCAACAACAAACCAGCGTTGTCTTCAAAGGTTATAGAAGAGATCAAATCGAACACGTTTATATGAGTAAAAATTAGAACAAGATTTCCACGTTAGAATGGACATGATGGTTTAACTTTTACATTTTATAATTTTCCATAATTGTAACATTTTATAATTTTCACTATGTGGTAGGTGTGATTTCTTATAGTCTTAAAAAGAAATATGCCAAATATGGAGAAAAAGTCAAGTTGATATTAATTAAAAAAATTAATTGAAGGTTTTGGGCGTGGCAAAACCCTCTCCAATGAAACATCAACTTGACCATAATTGCATTTATACACCTTTTCAATTGTGCATTGGCCAATTAACATACCACCAATTGGGTCAAAAGAGGTAGCGTATTACTTGTTCTTACCCACTTCATCTTAACCGCATATTCTCCACCAATGCCATGATACTTTTGTGTGTCAAGAATGTTATATTTTCTGTTGTTTATAGAAGAAAATATAGTAAATTACAGAAAACTATATATTAACTTACAAGTTTGTTCTTTAAGATTAATTACGTTAAACATCTTCATTGTTAATTTTTATATCATAATTATACATACAAGAATGCAATTTTAAAGTAAAAAAACTTTTTGTTAGAAAAAAACGAAACTAATATGCAATTACAAAAAGATCTTATTCAATTAAACACTTTGTTAATTTTACTATTATTTATTACATTTATATTATATAAAAATCAAGAAATTATTTAGGGAAATAAATATTATGATATCTCAAGTAAATAACTAAATTGAGCAAATAAAAACATTTGTAATAGAATAAAAATCTATAAATAAGGGCAAGATGGTTATTTAGATAAAAAAAAACCAACAGAAAAAGTTAACTTCTGTTAGTGGAAAAAATGTAATGTATTACAAACCCTTTAGTTTAAGAATGTTTAACGTAATTATTAATTAATGAAGATGAATGACCAAACCTACAAGTTGGTATATACATAAAGAATGATTTTTATAATTTACTAAAGAAAACAACTTGATAAAAAAAACCTATCAAACTAACGGCAAAATGAGAAAATATAATAATAACCGTCGTGGTCGTCGTCAAAGTAGTCATATTCACATGCTATCTTATATCTTTATAGTTATTAATAAATTTCACACATTTAATCAAGACATACCAAAAACATTGACCACAACTCACGTATCAACTTGCACTCGTGTATAGTTATCAAGAATTATTTTTTTTACGAAGCTTTGTAATATGTGACCACAACTCATAAATAATATTTATTGGATGTAATACGCTTTTTGTTCTATATCTTCTTAGTATGAAATTGTTTGTTTAAAATGTAATAAATAAACTTAACAACCCAAAAAAATTACACATGAAATAGTTATATCCTTAGTCAATATAATGATTACAACTTAAGTTTAATGAATATAACGTCGATCATCAATACTTTGGTCATGTTTTTCTACCATCAATGATTAAATGAAGATAATGTTGTTCAACGATTACTACATTAACACTATATTTATTGTTGGTGTAGAGGTGGCGTTTAGATGGTTCTCGTATTAATAACAACCAACCATAACATCTTCACATCATAAGCTAACGCACTTATTTCACCAACAAATTCCACCATTTTAATCTTCCAGCAACATGCTATTAGTACTATCTTTCTAAGTTTAGCATAAAACATTATGTTAAAGACATTGTCGATGGTATACCATCCTCGTCTTATGTTAATTAAGTTAAGTATGTCTTCACGGTATTATATTATGATAATAATTTAGCAACTGATTTTAACAAAATAAAATACAATCTTGGTAGTACTAGTATTGCATACTTTACTAAAAGAAAGATGTGTTGATTGGAAATAAAAAACCCGAACTAGTCACTTTACTAGGTGTTTGCATCAATCTATTTTTGGCAAGTTATAAACTCATACTAAAGTAAGTATTTCCACCCTTTCTCCGACGCCCTCTCTCTATTAGGAAAACATGTATTACAAACAAGCACTACAATGTTGCTTCATAATATTATCATCAAGTGCTAAGGTCACAAAAACATGTATACATTTTTTTAACTTACAAAAATATGAGAACATATAATCATCACCATGTTCCACGTAATGTTAAAAAGGTACAAATCGTTAGCAATGTATGTTGGTTGGATTAAATTGTTGTATTCATAGCAACAAACATGCACTTGTTTTCTTTAGAACGGTTGATTGACAAACCCTCCTAAACAAGCCCTAAACTAGACAAACCCTAATTGTAGCTACGACGCTTCACCATTCTTGTTCTCATATTTTGTTAAGTTAAAAACATTGCATAACACCACTCCTATGAGTAATTGGTCCATACATTACGTATCAATCACGAACAAGATTGATCTTGTGATTCTAATTACCCCCAAAATGCTTGGACCACCGTCCTCGCTAACAAACTTCCAATACATTAAGATCTCTCTATATGTGTTTAAATGAATATGCTTTAGTGATTATTATTGTTAAAATTCCAAGCCTTAAATAGCAATCCAAAGTACTATCATTTCTATGAAGAAAATGAATCATCCGTTAGTTTAACATAGTGTACATATAGATTTTTTGTACGCTAACGACAGAATACGCCAGTGAAAACCTTATACACGTGGCTTCCAGTTGCGTATGACAGGCATTTTAGCCTACATTGATGAAAAAGTATGATACACGAGAAAATGTGGATATGCAACCATGAAGTAGCGTATGCCATGACTATAAGCGTAATTATTGTATGACATGGCTACGATCCCTCTCAACGAAAAATGGTACTTTGATACTATTTTTGTAAGCTACAATTTCGGTAGAAATAGACTAGTAGTAGCAAACATAGTGCTCGTTGATTCTTACACACAAAAACACACATCTATGAATATTAGGCAGTTCTGCTGCTGTAGCAGTTACTATATGAAACAATCAGTCAATTGGTCAATATAAACAATGTTTCTTTTAGACAAAGTTAATGTGGAGGTGGAGGTGGTGGTGGCCTTATCTGGTAATAGTATTGGGAGGAGCTTGTGGCGGCTGTAGGTGGAGAATAATGGATGTTTAGAGGTGCCATTGAGATGGTATCTCTTGAGTGGTGGCTGCCAGAAGTGGCTGCCGGAGCTGAGAATCCTGATGATGCTGCTGCTGCGATGTGATTGAGACCGTGCAGTTGCCACCCCCAGTAGGGTGGTCCTTGTGATGACACTGCCATGGTCCTGCTAGTTGTTGCACTTCCCTAAAAACAATCACTCAGCTTAGAGATGAAAAAACAGCAGGTTCGGTCGGGCTGGGTTAAATATTGTACGGTTGAAACCATGGGATTGGATTGGGTTGACCCGAAATGGCAAAACACTTTTAACCCCAAAATTTGATCTTTTTATAAATAGTTAATGACTCGAGTATGAAAAAGTTTTAGAGGTTTTATGCAATAAAAATACTTTCAACTAGTACCGCCCGTTGAGGTGCTCCCTTTGATTGACCCGTTCATAACTAAACGGGTCAAAATTTTAGAAGTTTTTTCTAAAAATAAAGTATCATGTTTGCCAAAGTAAAGAGTAGAATTATATACAAACTTATCACTGAATTTACCTCATAGTTGGGAACAAAGTTTGGGTATATACCATTCCGTGATGGGGAGTGTCCTGAGTTTATGGGTAGTCCTTTAAGAGCTGTCATACCTATTGTGCTTGAAACAGGGTTCTCCAACTGCCATAATATCATAAAATAGAGTACATGCATGTAAAATTCTGTTTAATTTGGAGGCAATGTCACAATAAAATAGAGCCCAAAAGGATATATTTAGGACTATTTTTTGTTACCTGTAATCTCCGAGAGTCATGCATGTAATTCAAATGGGCCTGCTCTAAATTTTCATTTCTACTTGAACCCGATCCAAGAGAAGGGGTTGAAATTCCCAGGCTTAAATTCAGATTATGGTCGTCTCCTGTATCTCATGGCAGAAAACTTAATAAATTTGCATGAAATAACACATACAATGATCATGGTAGATGAAAGTTACCATGAGGAGTTGAAGGAAGTATGTGTCCTTCATAACTACTAGCCTCGAAGTTGGTCACAGCTTCTCTTCCGTTACACTCAATTGCAGCCTTGTCATAAGCCCTGGTTGTCATAAAATAGGGAGAGATTGTTGGATGATACCATATTGAGGTTGCAGATTGAGAATTTAGGGTAAAAATAAACAAATTCAGTATGAAGGTGGGAATTGAATGTGTAAATTCATCCTCTTTAACACCTTGCAGCATCTTCTTCAGTGTCGAATAGTCCAAGATATATATACCTGCAATGCAAGCATTGGAATCTCCATGATGAAACTTAGGTCTCCAATCATTCTTTTTTCAAATTGATATCCCCCAGAAGTTTCTTTGTAGTCATTAGAACATACAATGCATTACTATGAACTTAATTTAAAAGATTTATAAGTAAGTAATAGATTATAGATCCTCACTTTTTGCCAAGAAACTGCCCCATCCGAGCTTCCCATCTGCCACATTTATGCAATGTCACCCCTCTGTATTTCGAGGTTCCCCTCGAAAAACCAGTGCTTTGTCGTCTCAATATGTGCACAAATTCTTCTTTTGAAAAATTTGGCATCTGCTTCAACCAAAAACAAGAACAAAAACAAATTAAACACAGAAAACAATCAACCTATGAACAATCTGTTACATAATCCAAAGTTCAAACCTGCTTCATATCCTCCTCATAGTCACTTATATTGAAATTGATATCAGCATCAACACCACGGAACTTAATGGCAGCACGATCATAGGCTCTGGATATCGCAATCAATCGATCAAATATTGATAAACAGCATAAAGCAACAATAAAGATAGCAAAACTAATATCAGTTCATCATACCTAGCTGCAGAATGAGCAGTGTCAAATCCCCCTAAATACACAATCCAAAACTATAATTAATCAATAAATTCCAAAAACAGTAAATTCATACTAAAAATAGCAACAGAAGAAAAGATCAATGAATTTGATGTTCTTAATTCTTACCTAAATAAACTTGTTTCCCACAGTCCCTGCATCAAATAACAAAAAGTACAGATATAAACATAACTACAAGAATTGAAAGCTAACAGAATCAACAAAAATAACAATAAAAAACAAACAATCTAACTAACTAATTACCAGATATGAGACTCCCATCTACCAGTCCTTCTATAGAAGGTAACTCCTCTGTACTGTGAGCTTCTTGACCTAGGTCCTCTCCTACTCTTCTTCCCCACCAGATTCGGTTGTACGTTAGGCTTCTGAGGTTGTACCTGTACTAATCTCATCTCCTGCAATTCATTACTGTCAGGACACAACAACAACGAGTTCGCCGGATTCAACCTCCCGGACTCCTCTCCTTGACTCATCGGAAACAGACGCCGAGTCACGAACTCGGACTGAGTCAGAATCTGGCTCCGATTATCCTCATCGTAGGCGTTGCTAGACTGAGCACCGGTATCTCCAACTTTCAATATGTCAAAATTGAAGCCGGAGAAGCTCTCGCCGGCGGCGCCAGCCGAGCTAGAGTTCTCGTCGGCGTCAGCGTCTCCGTCGCAGGCATTACTGGAATTAAAACCATCCGCATTAACCACGGATGAGTTGGAGGTGCCGGATTCCTCCACATCTCGAAACCCTGTCGTTTCTTCTTCGTTAACAAAGTCCAGATTAAGATCTAACATATCTTTGTGTATATATCTACAATTTGAAGGATCGATTAGGTTAAACGTTAAGTAAGAAATATGTACATATATTGTATTGAAGTTTAGTGATCTGAAAGTTTTCAGGTATACATCTGTGGAAGACGAGTGTTGTGCCGGAGATGAATCGGACGGCCGGTGATCGGAGAAGACGATTGGAAAAATATCAAAGAGGAAGAGAGAGAAAGATGTGTGTTTTGGTTTGGTTCGATTGGAGAGAGGGGACATGTCAGGCCCGTTTTAAGAGTGAACAATTGTTACCGGAAAAGGAAGTTGCCTCTTCTTTAAACAAAAATAAAAATAAAAAATCTATACTTCATTAATACTCCATCCGTCCAAAAACTACAACATTTTTTTTTACTTTTTTTAAATATATTTTTCACATTTATTTAAGTATAATAATAATAATAATACATCTTTGTTTTATTGTGTGACAATAAAAATATGAATAGTAGTAGTAAACATAAATATGAAATGAAATTATTCATATGTTTATATCGTGCTATATCAAGTTAAGAGGGTTGTATGGTAAGCGTAAAGTTTGATAACTCTAAACAGAAATAGAAGTCGGAGATTTTTATAACATAAGACATACCATTATTAAAAAAAAATTTGTTGGATGGATGTTTGAATATGTAGTTGATTTGTGTTAAATTTAAGGTTTTTTTAATTTATTTTTTTAAATGTGTTAATAGATTTGTGAGAATTTGAAATAGGGTTTTTTTGTGTATTTATCATTATGTATTTGTATGGGTAATGTGTACATTGATTTAGTGTATCGATTATGTATGAATTTAGTTGTAGAAATTGATTATGTTGACAATATTAACAAATAGAAAATGGTTGTATAGAAATATTGACATACATGGAATCTTAGAGACGAAATTATCACTGAAGTGGATGTTTTCTTTTCATTTTCCTAATCCAATTATAGATGTGTTGAAAGAAAAAGGAAAAGTTTAAGGGAAACGATTATTACTATCAGGTGCCCTTGTTCTAAATGTCAAAATTTAAAGTTCAAGTAGTACCAAAATGTGAATGTCAACCTGTAATATGAGTTCATGCCTAATTATTATATGTGGTGGAACCATCTTAAACAAATACGGTCTATGACACATCATCCGATCCAAGTACTAAATACGATAGATGATGATGTTGATGTTGCACTTAAATGGTGATAGATAATATGGTATATACAGAGACAAAGTAGAGGAAGAACCTAATCCAACAACAAAGAGATATTTTGACATGTTACAAAATGCTGGCAAACCTTTATGGGATGGTTGTGAAAATTACTAAAAACTAGAAGCTACAACTAGATTGTTGAATTGGAAAGCCTCTTATAACATATTCGAGTCGAGTTATAACTAATTACTTCCCAACATTAAATATACGGTACCCTAGGGTGACAAACTACTGAGTAACTTTTATGAGATGAAGAAACTATTAAAAGAACTTGGCCTACCATGTCAAAAAATTCATGCTTGCAAAAACATTGCATGTAATTTTACAAGGATGATTTAGAGTTGTCCTATTGTGGAGTGTAAGGTGAATTTCATTATAAGACAAACTATAACAAGCTAATTTGGTATTGACTTACATACCGATTACTCCTAGACTCCAATTACTTTATATGTTAAAAAAGACAACCGAACATATGATTTGCCATCACGATATGCAAGGCACATGACCAGACTTAAAGGAAAAAATTAACACCTGTTAGTGGAAAAGATGTAAACTGTTACAAAATATGAACATAAAAGATGATTTATGTTATTTCATTAGTTTAAGGACGATATCTGAAATTTAATATATGGTTAAATGACAAAAAAAAATGTAATTTAATCTAGAAGTTAAACTTTCGGTCCAGTTTACAAGACAACTTCCTTTAGAACTTGAGAAACAAGTAGTTGCTTAGCTCTTGTGCACATCTTGAATTCTTGATCACACATACATGTAAATGTTTCACCAACTACTTAAGGAGCGACTGATTACTTAATTATACTTGTTCATAACAATTCATAAATCTCAAACTCGATGGTATGTTTTCAGTTTCTACATAATCATGCATTCTCATCCGATTTTGATTTTACTCTAATAGTTAAAATCATAATTAATATGCACTCGCACTTTCAAATTTGCACTATAACTTCCATTATTAATTTCTTTTAAAAATGAATCAGTTTATGGAAAAGATAAAATATCAAGAATCACAATTCCTATTTTATTACATTAGAGTTCTTAAATATGAGGCGTTACTTTACTTTCCCCAAATAATATAAGGATAAGGGATGGGCGATGGGAAATGAGTTGGAGTAATTTTTTAGATGATTTTGTTAAAATTTGAGTATGGGGTTAAGAATGGAGATTGGGATGGGAATGCTCTGAGAGGTTTTGACGTTTTGTTACATGATTTAAAATTATATTTTAACAATTAACATCCATTTCTTGATTATGATTCGAGTAACTTAAGAATATTTTATGTATAAAATCGACAAAATTAAGTTACATATTTGTCAACATCGAAAAGTTATGAACGCAACATATTTTAACTTCTCCATACGTGATGGAGTAAAGCCAAGAACAACTTGCAAAGTCCATAATGGTCACAACAAATGACCTGTCTTCATCTTTAATCCGGCTACAGTAGCCGATGTTATATAATCAAACCGGTCATGGACCACGTTTCCTAATAATTTAAAGATTACAAACATATAGATATAGCTAATTTAAAACAAAATATGAAATTAATTTATCTTTTTATATGGATTTGTAGTTTTCATAGAATACGAAGAGTTAAATAAATAAAATATGATGTTTGAAGTAGTAAACGCACTAGAAAATGAGATTTTAAAAGAAAAAAAAATTAAATTAAAATAATGTCTGACCACACTCCAGGTTCAATAGTTCAACCGGCCGGTTCAAATACACTCAATTAGACTGGTTTTGTAACCAGTCAACTGGATGATCCCGTGAACTTTTGAAAACATAGGGTTTGACCGATCCAAATAGGCGAAATGTTTAGTTCAAAATTAATGTAGTCTTTGATTGTAAACAAGATTTGAAATGAATATAGTTCGAAAAGAAAGAAAGAGATCAAGGATGTATAATGACTTTAAAATAGTTTGAGATTAAGTTTTATTTACTATTTGAAAATAAACATTAAGAAAGAATAAAAATAATAAACCTTATCTTATAGATTTTATAAAATTCAAACATTTAAAGCAAACACCAATTTTTCAAACTTCTAAACAAAACACCAACCTAAACATTTTATCTAGGTCACATGCACAAATCGAAATACTGCCAACAAATTTGACCGGAACTCACCTTTTTGTTTTCTTTTAATTTTTCTAAAGTTTTTCTTATAATACTAATTTTTTATAAGTTGACCACTTTGATTTTTTGTTGAATTGTTGACAACTGAATCACAAGGGTTTACAATATATATTTCTAAGTCAACTGTTAATAATTTTTCCTCAACACTATTTTTTTACACTTAAATACCAAATAATCATACACTTATAAAGATTTAAATTCATATAATTTTTTTAGAGAAAATTTCACCCAAAAGTAACCAAGTTTTTCACATGTTTCATTTAAGTCACTCAAAGTTTTTTTGTCTCTTTAAAGTCACTCAACTTTTATTAATTGTTACAATCCTATGTAATATTTTTATAAATGTTTAAATTTTTTAAAGTTGAATGGGGCAAATAAAATATATATAAATATTAGTTACAAATAAGTGAAAATTTTATTCTAATTAATTTAAAAGGAGGTAATAGTGAAGAAAAAAAATTCACCAAATAATAAATAAGTTTCAAAATTGTTATATTTAAGTCGTTTTGAATTTTTTTTTGCTAAATAGTAAACAAAATTTATATATGTTTTATTTATCTCATTAAACTTTAAAAAAATGTAAACATTTATAAAAATATTACATATGATTGGAATACCTACTGAAAGTTGAGTGACTTTAGAGAGACAAAAAAACTTTGAGTTACTTAAATGAAACACTTGAAAAAGTTTGTTACTATTGAGTAAAGTTACCCATTTGTTTTATGGAGGCAAACGTCATACGCTAGACAACCACGTCATAGGTTAGTGAATGGTTATATTAAACTTTTTACATACTTAAAGACTAAAATTTCGGATTGGACTTGGAGTGTCTCACTAACTACCCACATTGATATTCCATGATTAAGGTATGTCACTTTGATTAAAGTTGCAAACTGATTTTGTGGTTATATCACTATATGTGGGCAGTTACTTTCTTATTTTATTATAACCCTGACACTCATTCGCTTAACAATATCATCATTCTATTGCTCATTTTTTATGGAGATTCATCTTACATAGAATTTGAAGATTAAATAAATGAAACGCTGTCAAATCGAAAACAATGATATGATCCACATTATAAAGGTAAGTTGGTCCTCTTGGTTTAACTCCAAATGATTTTTTTTGCATTATGTGCTTGAAGGTATGGATGTCCGGCAAAAGATAGACAGACACAATACAGTTTCGCCGTAACTTTCTTAACACAGTATCGCTAAAACTTTCGCTATAAGACATTTGACCGAACCTTTCGCGGATAGGTGTTGTCGGTGGTGTGAGAGTGGGTGATTCTAATTCTTCTATATTAATTTCTTTTTTATTTTAAAGAAATATTAAACTCTTTTATTTGAAGGAATTTATTTCCAGTTTTAGCAATATATCTTTTTTTAAAGGAAAAATACGAAAATAGACATTTGACTAAGAAAACTAAAAAATGGACATCCTTATTTAGCCTACTGTTTCATGGACATTGTTCTTGCGAAAAGACTAAAGACGGCTAAGCTAACCGGCTAAAATTTCCGTGCCAACATTCCATTTGTCAGAGTACGAACCAATAATATGGCGACAAGTGACAGGCGTAGCCGTCTATTAGACGGCTTAGCCTCGGAAAATTTTCGGAGGCTTAGCCGACTATTAGCTATAATTGTTTATTTAGACGGCTAAATGCATTACACGGCTAAAACTGTTTATTTAGACGGCTAAATGCATTAGACGACTAAAACTGTTTATTTAGACGGCTATAACTGTTTATTTAGATGGCTAAATGCATTAGACGGCTAAGCCTGTCACGTGTCACATGTTTATTGGCTCGTACTCTGACAAATGGAATGTTGGCACGGAAATTTTAGCTGGCTAACTTAGCCGTCTTTAGCCTTTTCGCAAGAACAATGTCCATGAAACAGTAGGCTAAATAAGAATGTTCATTTTTGAGTAATTTGTTGGTCAAATGTCCATTTTCGTATTTTCCCCTTTTTTTTTAACCAAACACGATATCATTTGAATTCAAAGTTTAATTCCAATGATATATGTGAACCAAACAAATTAGGTAATGAAATTCATATTATAATTCATTGAACTCCAATGAACCATATACCCCTTAGTATATTCTATAAAAGTTTTGTTTCACTGTCAAATAAAAAAAAGAGTAAAGTATACGGATGGTCCTTGTGGTTTATTAAAACTTTGGATTTGGTCCCTAGCTATTTAGAAGTACATAGATAGTCCATGTGGTTTGCACTTTGTAACGCATTTAGTGCTCAACCAACAAATCTAAAAGTTTTAGAAGGTCCAAGTTAAAGACTAAATGTGTTACAAAGTGCAAACCACAAGAACCATACATGTACTTTTGGTAAAGTTTGAGGACTAAATGCATTATAAAGTGCAAAACCCATGTGTACTTTTAGAAAGCTAGAGACAAAATCCAAAATTTTAATAAACCACAGGGAGCATCCGTGTACTTTGCTAAAAAAAAAAAGATAAGCAGGAATAATCTACATAAACGCATAGTCAAAATTTTATTTAGCATTTCTCTTCAATAAAAGAGGTAATTACACAAAGTAAAAATAACAAATTTGGTGTTTAACTTAAAAAGTTAAACTTTTTTGGTTTATTATATTTTTTGGTTTTTTATATTCTTTATTGTTTGAATAAATTACAAAAGCGATTCATGTGGTTTGTAAAAAAGTTTAAACCGTCATTTTTTTTCTTCATAAATTTAACAGATTAATTAACAAAAGTTAACGTTCTACCCCAAAAGTATTATAAAACTCAAATATGTAACTTTTTCAAGTTAAGCCATAACAATAATATTTTTACCTTTTTTTTTAACGGCATGGGCTCAACTGGCACGTCCCACCAGGGGAGGTTCGTACATCAGTTTACCCGAACATCCCCCAAGGAATTCAAAATCTGCAGAGAGTGTTCCTAGTTTTTATGAAATGCACCTTGCAAGATTCGAACATATGACCTCCACAGAGGGGAAACCCCCCTAACCACCAGACAGAACCTTGATGGCAATAATATTTTTACCTAATCACAAACACTATTTATATAATTAATTTTAAATAAAAACTATGATCAAAAACATAATTTGAAGAAGTACATATAGATTAATATAAAAAAGATATCCTAAAAATAATAAAAAGTTTTGTTAACAGGAACATGTTAGTGGATAGCATGAAAAACGTTTCCACTTAAGGAAATATCACACAACCTTAAAATCCCTTTTCACATAACTTATATTCCAAATCGGGCAAACCCACAGTTTCACGCCTCTTCCTCACCTTTTCGTTTACCGGTTATACCCGGTCACCTCACCGTATCCCTAACGCTATCCTCTTTCCCATTTATATCACGCCACGTGTTACCTGCTTTGTCAGATTACCCTACACTTCCTCCAATTTTCATTTTCCACCCTGTGCGAGAGTCGACTTTTGTTACTTTTTGTTGTCTACTTCAAAACTTAGACAATATATTTAAAAGCATTCATAGCAGTTTCTACGTATGTTTGTAAGTGAGTTTTCTATATTTTTAAGGATGATTTAAATTGGTTATAAGTGAAAAATAGGAAAAATGTATAAATTTTATGTATATTTGAAATAAACACTGTTTATATGTATAAATTTTTTATTACTTTTTGAAAATAATTGTGAGTGGAGGAGAAAGAAAAAAAGGTAATAACAAAGGTATTGTTATAAATACAATTAAGTATGGTTATCAATATTGTTATTAATATAATTAAGTGTGGGTTAAAACTCCTAACGGTTATTCATTTTTTCATTATGTTTGTATTAATATTATGGCCCTATAAATATTGGCTTTTGTACATGATATAATATATATCAATAAGATCGAGTTCTTTCATTCTCTATTCTCTCTTACTTTCTATAATCTCTATAATATGTGTTCATATATTTGATTTCCTCACATATTAGATGCTAATAGGTTGTTGTTACACAACAGGTATAATTTTTTTTATTTAATTGAAAAGGAGAGATAAAAAGTAATAATTATAATGTAATTATAGGGATGGGGATGAGAAAGCTGCCGGGAATGCTCTAAGAGGGAATTCCATATTTCTTCATGTAAACTTCTAAAATAATATATTTTCTTAAAACAGAAGTTTTTCAATGCATAATATACAATGCTCTTGAAGCATGATTTGAGATATATGTAATTTTGTAAGTTTAGAGGAGGATATATGCAATTGCCACTATATTTAATTATTTATCTTGTTTTTTATGTAAAATAATAATATGTTTAATAATTTTCATACGATATATTTTTTAAAGTAAACTTCAGTTTTTGTCCCCGAGTTTGAACAAAACATCAGGTTTCATTCCCCTATGACACATTTGATCCCCGACGTTTAATGTTTTAACACTTTGCGTCTCTGGTCATTAACTCTGAAATGTTTATGTTAGTTTTTGTGCAAATTTACTAATATACCCCTCACCCCTTTTCTTCTTCTTCTTCACCAGACTCAATAAAATATATATGAGACTTAATAACATGAATGATACTTTCCTCTGACGCGACCCCCTTCGGGCCACCGGCTCTCTAACACCACCTCCCCCTGACCGACGACGGGTCTTGGTGGCTCCAACAGAAATGGAGACAAGGTAGCAGGCGGCGTCGGGTTTCCTAGATAACGACGGAGATGGTGACATGATGAGTTTTCCAGAGATACCACATCTAGGGTTCTGTCGTAGCAACGGTGGCGTAGGCTAAGGTGAGACATAATGGCAGCGGAAACAGAACGAGGATGGTGTTTCGACGATGGAAATGGTTTTCACCACGTGAATTCCATGTCACCTGGTTCGCCATGGTCATCGTCGTCATTCTCCGATCAACACCACCACCAGCATGCTTCGTATGCCGCCATGGTGACCGGTGGCGGTTCGTCTAGTTCATTTTACGGCGGGTTTAACGACAGATAGAAAATTTTAGTGCTAACAACGGTCTGCAAGTTGTTTCCGATCAGATGCAGTTGTGTTGACTAGTGTAAAAATGTGGAGTGTAAAAAAATGGAGTTAAAATTGCTTCTTGGGTCTGATGGTTGAAGAAGAAGAAGAAGAAGAAAGGATGAAGGGTCTGACGGGTCTTGGTGGCTCCAACAGAAATGGAGACAAGGTAGCAGGCGGCGTCGGGTTTCCTAGATAACGACGGAGATGGTGACATGATGAGTTTTCCAGAGATACCCCATCTAGGGTTCTGTCGTAGCAACGGTGACGGAGGCTGAGATGAGACCTAATGGCAGCGAAAACAGAACGAGGATGGTGTTCCGACGATGGAAATGGTTTTCACCACGTGAATTCCATGTCACCTGGTTAGCCATGGTCATCGTCATCATTCTCCGATCAGCACCACCATCAGCAGGCTTCGTATGCCGCCATGGTGAACGGTGGCGGTTCGTCTAGTTCATTTTACGGCGGGTTTAACAACGGATAGAAAATTTTAGTGCTAACAACGGTCTGCAAGTTGTTTCCGATCAAATGCAGTTGTGTTGACGAGTGTAAAAATATGGAGTGTAAAAAAATGGAGTCAAAATTGCTTCTTGGGTCTGATAGTTGAAGAAGAAGAAGAAGAAGGGATGAGGGATATATTAGTAAATTTGCACAAAAACTAACATAAAACTTAACGGAGTTAATGACCAGGGACGCAAAGTGTTAAAACATTAAATGTCGGGGATCAAATGTTTTATAGGGGAAAGAAACTTAATGTTTTGTTCAAACCCTAGGGACGAAAACTGAAGTTTACTCTATACCTTATGTTTTTCGAGCATACTTTTTTATATTTTATGCTTTAACGCGTTCAGGTATTTTGTATCGTAGAGGACCTCCCGTCGCAACGCGCCACTTGAAATTCTGCTAGAGTTTTACATGGTTTTATCTTTCGTTAAACGTATTTTTAATTTTGTTTTCGTGTTTTATGCATTTTTACGACATGACATTTTCGTGATTTTCAAATATACCATCGCGACGTATTTTTTTTTTATCTAAGTTTCGATGTTCAGAACAGAGTCATCGTAAAGTGAGGGTAACACTTACTAGTTTTTATTATAATAAGGATACGAAAATAACTATTTGCGATTATTTTATTTGGTAAAAATTTAAGATGTATTAACTACTGTCCATTTAAAACTTTCTGAACGGGCGGGGTTAACGTCTAAAGTTAAGAGGGAAGTTTCATAGCCAAAAGATTATAGATTCAAATGACAAAATAAAAATTTGCCGTTTAAAAAAAATAATTTTAACTTCCTAGTGGTGGAGTGGTAAGGGAGAGATCTGGTGTTCCTAGTGACTCAGGTTTAATCCCTGCTTTCCATATTAGTTTATGAGACATGCAAATGATGTCTATCTTAGGCTGATGCAACTGAGTTTTACTCACGCCGATCCAGGGTTCGAGCCTCGGCTCTCCCTCAGTCCCGGAAGGGACCGTATTGGGTGAGATTTTTCCTTGGATGCTCTCCAACACTGACGCCAAATGGGCCCGGTTAAGATAACATATTGGCCGGAGTTGGACGAGGCTCTCCCATATGACGGGGGGTGTGACGTCAAAACATTCGATGTTTGGTGTTAAAAAAAAAATTCTGACCTGTAAGTGGAAAACGACGAAATAAGGTGGGACTAGGTTTTCGCATGTGGATAGTTGTTTTGTGTCGGCAAAGAAAATGTACGAGGTTTTTCTGAATAGAAAAATAAAACGTCGACGTGGACTCTTCGTATCCATTCAAGGAAAGTCCCCATATGTCTCCGAACTTTCCGATTTTATTAATATTTTCACTTACCTTTTCTTTTAAAAAGCAAAATTTGTTGGACGTCTAAGAGTTTTCATTAATTTTATAACTTTTTATTTAAAATTATTTATTTTTCTAATAATAAAATCGAAACAAATAGTGTAACCAAAAGATAGAGATTAAATAATAAGGTTATAATAAATTAAAAGATCTGATAAATAATACATCACTTTCAATTAGTAATAAATCTAACTCGATGTCACATCCTGAAAATAAATAAAAAATAACTAAAACATAATTCGAAAGAAATAAAAAAAAGAACGGGGACGATCGGATCGAGACATGTGAATGTGAAGGATTGCCAGTTGATACTAAATTTTTATATTGAAATTGTAATTTACTTAAAAACGATTATATATCGGTTAGAGTGTAGAAAATTATAAACCTGAATTAGATAGCCAAATTCAATTTTAAATATAGATTAACGAACATGTTTGTTAGTTTTTATATAATATAACCATTTTAAATTGCAAAAAGTATACATTTTTAATCAAATAAACAATCAAATATTAGTTAAATTGCAAAATTATAAAACATGTTTATGCAAAATATTTAAGTAAAATAAAATGCTTGTCAAGACTAAATGAACTGGCTATGAAATATTATATGAAGTAATAGAAAATGTTTGATTGAATAAAGTACTTCGTAAAGATGTTTAGTATTCTTTAATTAAAATACTAAGTGTTGGATATCAAATGGGGTCATTAACATTACCCGTGCTCTAAAGAACCAAAAGATTTATCACTTCCTCTGAAACAATATGTTATATGCACGATTTTTATCTCATAAAATTCAATGCAAAATTACAAGTAAACGTCACAATTGCTAATGATGCTTAGGGTATGAGGTATACCAGGCGTGAACAAGAGTGGTGTGAATAAAAAGTGCATGTTTCGTGGGCGTTACCATACCACTAACACTTTTCACACCACTCTCACATGAGAAGGGCATATCCATGTGAGTGTAAGTGGTGTGAGTATTAGACTGGGTGTTGCTGGCTCACGGCCCTCGACGTTACTACACCCATGCCGACCAAAACCCCCACCTCCCCTTCAGGCTTTACCAGGCTAAAGCCCAGCCTTCTTCGAGCCCCTCCACACCCCACCGACATGGTGAAACGCCCTTCCTCTTGCAAAGTGGTGCCACGTTGGCGAGGATTTGGCCGACTCACGCTCCTCGGCGTTAGACGATAACACACGGTCTTAATTATTTTTATAAAATTTAATTGAGTGGTGTGAGTGTATTGTGTGAGAGAAAGAGAGAGACTCACGCCTGACTTCATCCCCGTGAGAAATCTCACGTCAAGGGCTTCACGCCCCCGCCCTCACGCCGCCATGGCTCATGGGGGCGGTGTTTCACGCTAGTCACAGTCTCACGCCTTTCTTCACGCGGTGTATACTAGATACCCTTACTCTGTCAATGTATATTGTTCGATCAATAGAAACATAGAAACATATTAATCCTTAACCAAGCTAATGAGTTATAAAGTCAGCGATTTAAGGATCACAATAAAAAATAAAATATAAATGAATAAATAGTGTTGTGTTATTTAATATAAATAATTATCAAACTTAATCAAATAACTATTGTTAAGGGTATGGGGTGTACACCCTTCTTCCTTTCCACCACTTTGTGTAATGTTAACGTCACATCACTCTTCATTCCCTTCCCCTTCACTCTATCAAAGAAATACTCTGCTCCCTTCTTTCAAACTTTTTTTAAAATAAAATAATAATTTTATTACCTTAAAAAGATAAATATTAAAATATATATAAATATATAAAGTAAAACTAATACTACATAGAAGATTACCAACTAAAATTAATTAAAAACATTCATTAATAATTAGAAAAACATAGACGTATAAACTAAAAAGATGTTAAATTTGAAACATCCATCGTTGTCGGATAGTCGAAACAAGTAAATATATTTCACAAAATTTACCGGTCCAAACATGTGTCAAAGTCGTTTACGAGACCAAACTTTTTATTTATTTTTTTCAAAAACAAACTCTGTTTTCATTAAAGTTTATACCGGGATGTACATAAATATTTTTTTGTATAAATCTGTGTATTTAGATTTTTTTTAAAAGTTAACAAATACAAATTATTATCCAAATATCAAGTAAGGTGTTTAATTAATTAACCTAACTGAATGGCGAGGAATAGTGGATTTGAAGAGTGGGTTATCACCGCCATCAATCTTTCTAACCAGGGGCGGATGTAAGTTGAAGCGGGGGGGTGCACAGGAACCCCCCGAGTTTTGAAATTTTAGTGTAACGGTAGGTAAAAAAACTGGGGTGAACCCCCTAAAATATTATAGGGTGAACCCCCTTACGACGCCGCCCACTGCTGCTCGCTTGATCCGGTTGTGAAGCTATAAAACTAAGAACTCTTTCTTGAACTAAATGTGTGTTCTTGAGCATTCATATGATTAGAGGTAAAAAATTGATAGAAACAAATGAGTAGATGACTCTTAAATACAAATTAGTTGATTTTGTGAACATTTGAAGCATAATTTTCATGTTTTTTTCTTCGTTTTAAGCCTCCAAAAATGGTTGAGCCGCCCCTGCCCGACCCGACCAATCGAACTGAACCGAAAATTTTTATGTCCGGCCCTATGAAATTGGATCATCTAAAAACAGTGAACCCCCTGAAAAAAATTCCTGGATCCGCCCCTGTTTCTAACGGCCCCTCTATAAGAGGGGGGGGGGGGTTGTTCCCTAACAACATCTCCGGCCACGTGCCCTTCGTGATGAAACGAGGTTTTTTATTATATAAAGACAAAATTATGACCCCGTTTATCACTATGCCGTATTTAGGATGAAACTACCTTTCTTCATTACTTTTTGTAAAAAGAGGATCTTAGTTAGAATAATTGTTATGTTTATATTTAAACAAGTAAATTAAATATTATAATATATTAATCATGGGATGATGATTACATAGTCCAATCATACCTACAAAAAGGCCAAGAGTATGAATGGATGATATTGGAAACCTTATTTTGATAGTGATGTATTTGACACTACCTTCTTAAACAATATGAAGTCGCGTATCTCACACCAAACAAGTTTACATCAAGCAACAATGAGGTCTTGGACAACTCATATAACCAATTTATTTATTTAATTATACTATTTTATTTTATTTTATCATTTTGTGTGCTTGATTGATGCATAAATAAATCATATTTATATCTTTTAGAATCGGTAAGAATCAACTCCTAATAGTTATTACAAAGTATTCATAATGTTGATTTTGTTGATTAATACTTATGAATTGTGTATAAAGACTAGTTCATATATTTAACTACTAATCACAATGTTGCTAAAATTATGTCAAATTAAAAGTTGCATTAACTTTAAGAAAAAGAAACATAATTTTCTTCTAGAAAATATTATGATTTATGACAACCTTAATCAACATATAACTTAACTCTTTAAGTGTATAATTAAATGTTTAAAATGCCTTTTAACAAGAAATGGTTTAATTACTAAAAGTTAGGGTCAAAAACACAACTTAAAATAAAATATGGTTTTTATATAGTATCTATCGATATTAGGTGCAAATATGTGCAACGTACAACAGAAAGAAAATAATAATAATTTCAAGTGGGAAAAAACCAAGGAATCCACTCGCCTTTTGAAGAAAGTCTTATTTGTTCATGGTACAAATAATTCACTAAACTAATAACAAATATTCAATTAAATAATATCAATTTGGTGATCATTGCCACACCTTACTCATCACTATCCACATATATATTATATTTCTTATTAAATATTATTTATATTATTTAATGCAAAACACCAAGTTTCGGAGGGATTAAGATGCCTACTATTACTATTTAAATCAGAAGATTTGTCCTAATTATTAATCTTAATTAAATATCAACACTATGATGTATCCGTACTTAATACTAAACAGGTTCATTCGGAACTTCGAGATCTATAACCTTTGTTTAAAGCGTGTAATACAAAAGGATATTCATCGCCATGTAGATATTGCAGTATCGTAAAATTCTGTTTAGGCGGCCGAGTAAACAGTAGGGTGTTAAGAAGATTTTCTTCAACGCGGTCAAAATTACTCAGAATCAGTCAAACTCGGAGCTAGTCGGTCCAGCTCGGACAAGTTGGATTTTCGATGTTTTCCACCGATTCTTGTTGGATTTTCGTTGTTTTTAACGGAAATAAACATTGAAAGACGAGAATTAAATGATTAGTATGTATACAATATTAAAGAATGAATATCAATTTTTGAAATACTTTAGCATTTGAACATCTATTCTTTTGATTTATATTGATGTTCATGTGTTTTATTATAAATAATAGTAAACTTATTATATTTGAAAAATATATAATTTCACGAAAATTAATTTATTTATAATTTATCATGTCCCCCGCCTAAGCTAAGTACTCACAACTCCTCAGTCAATCGACTTGACACTCTGGCAACGCCTAGCGTCTTATGCAACATTGACATATTGTAATTTGTATATTAAATATTTAAATAATCTTTTATGATTTTAAATTAATATTTCCCTTAAAAAAATAATTTTCTTATCTCGAATCATAAAAGTATATAATTAGAAAATAAAATTTATTAATTATTATATAGTAAAGGTTTATAAGAATGAAAATGATGAGAGTGATGATAAGGATAATGATGGCATACACCAAAGAGGTTGGTTGGCACTTAATTTAGTGGTGTGAGACATCTCATATAATATAAACGTATAGTCACAAGAGGATTCCTTAATATTTAAATATAAAAAAAACACCTTTTGCAACTTGTTATGTTCAAGGATTTAAAGCAAATGCGACCAACGAATCATTTTATGTCCATGTCTTTAATTAAGAATAAAATATATTGCATAAATTAATATGAGAAGAGTCTAGGCTTGACAAGGAAATAATAATAAAAAAATAACATGTGCCATCTTATTTAACAGACTTTTCGCATCTTCTTTTTGCATTTTTTTTATATTTCATTTCATAATTTGAGAAAAAAAACTTAACATAAATGTTAAAAATATTATTTTTTAAAAGCATATATAACTGTTTTAATACATAGAAATGAAAAAAATATAAAATCATAAAACAGTAACAAACTTTTAATAGTCACAAACTTTTAATAGTCTCACTCAGTCAATAAAAAAGTTTAGCTATATTAGTAATTCAAGTTTCAATATTATTTACATGAGATTGTTTAATAAAAAATAAAAATATAATAATGTGCAAGAAAAATTAAATTTCAAATTTTATATTAGAATTCAAGTTAAGTAATAATTAGAATTCAAATCTTATATTATTAATAAAACAACATTAACATAATTAGATATTGAAATTTAAACTTACTTAATATAGAAAAAATTAGAATATTTTAATGAGAAAAAGTATAGTGTTGCCACGTGGTATTAAGTGGAATTGTTTATTAGAAGTAAGACTGTCATGTAATTTTTCATAAATGGTTAAAATAAATAATAAATAAAATACTTATGAAACGTGGTTCTTACTTAATGATTTTCTTTTAATTTTATCCAATGCTTTTTTTAAGCATGAAAAGAAAATTAATCATAAATAATAACGTAGTTCTAAAATTGTTTTATTTAAGTCATTTAGTTTTAATCATGTATGAAAATTTTATAATTATATAAAACGATATTAAAACTTATAATTGTTTTTTTTAGTTAAAGTAAAAGATTGAGTGATTATATATTCTCAAGAAGACAAATATTAAATCGAGAAGAGCATATTGCCTCTTGGTTTAAACAAAGAATTAGTCAACAAATTGGCATGAAAATTGATCGAGTGGATACTAAGTTATTCTTGTTAGACCGCAATACGAATAGTCTTTTGTTTATTTTCCACAAGAGGATCACGCAACTTGTAAAATTATTAATTATGTTACAATTATTTAGGTTTTGTAGTTGACATGCGACTTTAACCAAAAAAATGTGAAATTAATGATCCTTGTATACTCTAATAATGTTTGTAAGAAAATCGCATTATGTTTAAAAGGGTTCCTATCGGTCTATCAATTCGTATAAACGAACTTAATTATATTTTAGTTTTTAAATATAGATTTGAAGTGTCTAAATTATCTCCACATCTTAATCAATCCACAAGTGAACAGAAACTTTTTAGACCATCAATAATAGTTTAGTGAAGTGATGAAAAAATGTTGTCACGTAGACATCGGTGTGATCACTATAAATATGTGTAATAGGTTAGTGATATTGATATCTGTTTTAGGGCTCATACAAAACTTTTTTTTAAATAGTAATATGTGAGGGATAGGTGTTTCACGGACATGCAAGGCTTCACGAGCAACACCATCGTGTGTTGACATGATAGGGGTGCCACCTAGGACCCGTAATGCCCCATTACACATTGCCCTTACACTAAGATTTTTGAAAAAAATAATGAAGTTCAGAATACAACATGTTTCACTATACAATTTGCTAACCTTTTTTATATAATAAATTAATAAATTTTAGAACACGTGTCGCTAACTTGTTAAACCTCACATTCATTTTTTTTTGCCTAAACCTGTTACCCATCAAAACTAAATCGTTTTAATTGAATCTCATTAAAATTAATTATCTATTTTCTTATTCAACCACTTTCATCATTCTTGGATCATTTTCTTTTACCGCATATTCATACTCAATTTAGTTAAAAAAAGGTGACATACATTACGAATGAAATCAATTTATGAAAATGTAACATTTTTAATTTATTATATGGTGTCTCAAATTTGAGTTCGTTGTTTATTGTTTATCAATTTATAAACTGTTACTTATATATATATTATTTTATCTTATTTATTGTTTAAAGTTACTAACTATATAGTTTATCCAAGATTTTATTACTCATAACTTTAAAGAAAAAATTAAATAATAATTAGTATAATGATTTAGAGATTATAAAACGATTGACCAATTTAATCGATGATGAACAAAATTTTAAACTAAAAATTTTGTAGATAAAAATTAAAACGAATTATTAATCTAGTTTTCTAAAATAACAGAGTTGATTAAAATGTAAAAATCAGAGTTGATGATATAATAATTATCCACTATACAAATTTATTTTTCAAAACTAATAAGTAACGTCATAAATTATAGCTACTCATAATTAATTTCATATTAAATATATTTAAATGAAAAAATAAAGATAAATATGCATCAAAGAGTGACATATATCCTTTTAAATTTTTATTTATTAGTATAAAAGTATAGATTGAAAGAAGATACATGGGTCAAATTTATGAGTATTATGAGTCCAATTTACGAGACGAATTTGTTCAAGTCTATTATAGATTATTATTTTTGGGCTTGGGCCAACATTTGTGGCAGAGCTCCAAGTCCAAACCACAAAAATAAACTCAATATCTCAGTCTCACACCTTTAGGCTTTAACGTAACAAACCACTGGACGGCTTGTGATGGCCCATGCCCCATTGGCATTTCTACTCCTATAGTTTCAACTTCAAGCCCTATAAAACATCCATTTACGAAACTCACAAATTTAAGCTTTCCGTAAAAAATAAATATTATAATTAAGTTTATATAAAGAAAATAAAAACTTATTAAAACATGTGTGTTGTGGCACGTTAAACCGTGAAAAAAAAGTAACGTTTTTGAAAATTTATATAAAGAAAAAAAACTTAAAACGTTATGATTCGTTAAAAAAAATCTTTAAAAAATGGCATGATTAAGTGGTCGGGCGGGGTGGGGGAAGCGAATGTTCAAACCGTTGTCTCGCGCTTGAACCCTTGACCTCCCTCTTGTGGAGGCGTGGCGTGGGGTAGCAGCCAGCTGAGCTGGCTTGTACTTGTGTTTTGTGGCGAACAGATAACATGTAAATAACGACACACACGTTCGCAAAAAACTTAGAAAATACGAGATTAAAACACGCATATGGGATTTGAACCCTTGATCTCCCTTCTAGAGGTGGGGGTAGCAGCTAGTTGAGCTGCCTTATACTTGTGTTGTGTGGGTTAGGGATGAGATTTTTTCCCGATCACCAGTAACGTACATATCGAGCCTAATCGGTTTCGATACCGGTATTAGATTTTGTTGTTTTTGGTATGGGTGTTCATTATGCAAATTGGACTTGAATAATTCGAAATTCGATTCGAATCGAATTCGAATAAGAGTTTCAAATTCGAATCGATTTCGAATTTAATATCTTGGACTTAAAAAGTGAAATTGAAACTATTGGACTTAAAGAGTAAATTGGAGCAAACCATAGGGACCCAAAATGAAATTTACTCTTAGTTATATTATTAAAATAAAATAAAAAAGTATAAAATAATTAAACAAAATAAAGTGGAATAGTTGGTAAGATAAGTTGCTATTTATAAACATTGGTTTTTGTAGATAAAAAATAGAATTTGTTTGAGTTAATAAATATGATTAAAATATTTATTTTCAAAACCAGTAACTTTTGTTTGTATTTAAAATTGGGGTTGGGGACTTGCTTGATGTGCTCATAAGTGTTAAAATTCATTAAACTAAAATCAACGAATTGTTCACATGGGTTTCTTAATTGTTAATATTTATATTTCGTTTATAATTATTTTAAATTCCGCTGATGTATGTTAACTTCTAGATAATGTTGTCATTTGTGGACATATTGACTTTTTGCCTTGTTGGGACGGTGGGCCAAAATTTAGAGAAAATCACATTGTTTGGCAACTACGGTTATATACGTTGCACCAAGTTCGAATCTAACTTATTCCTTTTGTAATCATACATATTTTACGTATTTATGTGTCATTATCATATTATATGTATAGTGATTTAACTAAAATGTAAAAAAACCTATTGTTATGTAGGCAGTGATGCTCTCACTAATTAAGGCTATGAGGTATACCCAACGAAAAATTGAGTGTGGTAATTGTCACATGCACCTCATTTTCACACGGTTTCCACATATGGAGGCATGTTCTTGCACATATGGGGGTGTGAAAAGCAGGGCCGACTCAACCATTTTGGAGGTCCAAGCCTAAAATTCCACAACATAGAGGTATAGAGCCACCATTGGTGGAAAGTGCCACATGTTTACACCTTATTACTCAACGGTTCCTTGGTCCCACCATCTCTTCTACACCCGTGGAATTTCCCATGAAAATCCTCCACGGTTGTGGTCCACGCGCAAAGGGAGCGGTGTTCCACGACCCACGGCCGCCAACTCGGCCTCCACGAGTTGATTCCACTGGGTATACCCATAGCCTAAGCCCTTCTAAGTGTGTAATGGTTTAACTAAAAACATAATTATTTTTCAATCATTTGCTAATCATTGTTTTTTGTTTATTAATTTTTTTCAATAAAAGACTAATATTAATTATAAAATAAGTTAAAAAAAATTACAATTATAAAAATAATTACAAACTTTTTTTTGTGTGTGAAGAATTAGAGAGTTTTTGGAAGAAGAATGAGAGAGTTATGGATACAATTAGAAAGATTTTTGTATATATAAATGTGTTTAAATCAAATATATATATATATATATATATATATACTTTATTTATTTATTTTTTAAACAGTGGGATTTATAAAAAAAACTAACCTAGCAAGGTGCTAGGCCAAAAACAAATTTCAAGTACATGATTAGGGGTGTTAAAAAAGTTACGAATCCAAAACCGAACAACAATTATCGGCAATTTCGAATCCGAATTATCCAAAAATTTGGATTTGGATATCCGAATTTCCGGATTAGGGTTCAGATAGTAATTTAAAAAAAAATCGGATACTTCGGATATCCGAATTTTGAAATATTATATTTATATATGTTTTAAATTTGTTTTATAATATAAAAACTTGAATTCAAACTCGAAATATTATATTTATATATGTTAATTTTTAATTATTTTTATAATTTAAAAATATTATATATGGATATATTTTTAAACTTTTCGGATATCCGTTTCATTATCCGAAATCCGGATATCGAAATTTCGAATACGTATTCAGATAGTGAGATCAACTATCCAAAAATTTTGGGTATCCGAATTTCTGGATATCTGAAATTGATATAGGGAGAGGGTTATAACCATTATATCCATTTCATCTTAAATTTTCGAACTCTACTACTATACCAAACATAGGAATAATAAAGAATGTGAAACAACGCTTTTCTTTTTTGATGATTAACTCAATTACCGAGTCATTTCTATATCTCCACAAGACCCATCATGTCAGGGCCGGACCAACCATTTTAGGGGCCTAAGGCGAAGTAAAACCCGGAGATCTTTTTTTAATTGTCATGGTTATAAGTAGTGGCATATCTAAGATTTTTTAGTTGGGCAAAAAAACGGTTCGTTAAAAAGTATGATTGAACTATGCATATATGAAAAAAAAAATGAGCTTAAAATCTTTTTGTTAAAGTATGATTGGATATTTTTAGACTCCGAAAATGATAGCTAGCTTCCGGGAAACTTTTAGTGTACAGCTTATACCTTCTCACTTAGCCCACATAATATACTTTTACAACTTTAGTACCTTTATTTAACAATTTGTTCATTTTACACCCCTCAAAATACCTATAAAACCACCAACTCCATGACTCAAATCCATTATACCAAATTCTTTCATTCATCCCAGCCTGACCCTGTAACCCTCTCTGTCCTCTTTCTAGTACAGAGAATTTCATAGTTTTAATCACATTTCAAGTGTAATTTTCGCAATAATCGATCGAATTCCATCTCCCTTCTTCAAAATCCTAATCAGTGTTCTTCAATTCCCTGTTTAGCTCCTTCAATTTTTTCAAATTTTGATCATAACCTCCTGTTTAAACCTCCGTTCTTGTTGATCCATCAATGGCGGCCTCTTTTTCATCACTGCCAGAGAAGAAACACACCACGGCTTTTCCACCGAGGAGTAAAGTCAAAGCTCAAATTTTTGAAGAGGTTGTAGAAACAGTTGTTTCTGCAGCCTCAAGAGCATATGATTTCTTGGGTCTCATCAAGAAATATGACGATTCTGCCCCTGCGACACCGCCCAAAAGCACCACCGTTTCTGGCGGATGATGGCGGAGATGGGAGGGCTCTTTGGTCCTTTCACAATCTATCTTTGAAGACTTGTGTTCTATAGTATGAATCATGGGAGAGATCCTTAGTTTTAGAAGGGGATAATCTCATGATGTGTGTTATTAGTATTTGTGTTTTGATCTCTTTTAGCTTTTGGAGAAGAGACTCATGGCTTGATTGTTGTTGTAATTTCTTACTTTGTGTTTCTATAAAAAGTGTGTACTTGTTATTGTGAATCTTTGGAGTTTATGTATCTTGTTTTTGGACTTAGTAGTACTTCATCAAGTAACTTTTATATATATTTCATTAGTTTAAAAAAAACATATGATGCTTGTTAGGGGTGTGCAAAAAAATCTAAGAATTTTAAATAGAGAATCACATAAATATTTATATGTGTGCTCGTTAGGGGTGTGCAAGTTGGCCGACCTGATAAAGTTCGAAGACCCAAACCCATCAATACCCCACCCAACCTGTGAAGTTGATATATGGCCCGGTCCTCGGTTCCTAGGATATACCCCTAATCGTTTATGTCCCGGGTCTCAATCAAAACGTGCGATCTTGTTTTATAAAGGAGGTGGAGTTCGTTCCTTTGGTCATAAAACATGATTGGAAAAGTATATCAAAGATGACATGGTGAAGAAAATACTACTGGTTTTGATATATTGATGTGGTGGAAACTAATTTCGTCTCAATATCTTGTTTATACACTTATTTAATGATTTAATACTATGTGAATTGTTTTTTTTAGATATTTGGGTTATTCCAATTTAAACTGTAGTCTCAGAGTCGGCTTTTAGTGCAGGTATTGGACTCGTAATGAAGTTCATTATCCCCTCCTATTGTTGAAGCATCAATATGTACCCATGATTGGGTTCGAAAATCAAGCAAAGAAATCAACAGAAGCGATGATTTCGAGATACTTGAAAATCTTGCACAATGTAGGTTTATATTGTTATTCCTGAATTGCTATATACAAATGATCCAAGTTTTTTGAAATTCTAATAATTTTTTTTAGATATTTTTTAAGAATATAGGATTGGTGACTATTGACAAAATATTGATTTGATATATTATTTTTGGAAGATTTTTATTGCCACTTTTTATGATTTATGCATTATTTTTTATGTAACGATTGATTCTTTATTTTTTGAAGATTTTATTGCAGTTTAGGGAGTTTTTAGCTCCTGCGCAGACACTTAGTTTGTGTAGATATTTTTGTTTGGATCAGCTTTTGTTTTTGTGTCTTTACTGTACAATGGTTATCCAAAGTAGAATCGTATTTAGTTAAGAAACCGTTACTTTGTTTGGATCAACTTTTATTTTTGTATGTAGTTTAAGTGAGCCCAACAACATTTTTAATTAATTGGGGCCTGCATGTTAAAGACCGAAAACTGACTCGTGAAGGCCCGAAGAAGCACAGACTCACCCATCAACAAATAGTCCGGTCCTCAATACCTATTTCTATTAAAGGTCTCGGTCCGTTCCGATTTAAGTTGCCAGGTTGGGCGAGGCTTCACCATAGTACTTGTCAAATATAACTAGAGGGGGAAGAGAGTGACTTATTTAGTTACATAATAATCTTATTAATGATAAAGAATTAAAGAAATATATGATTCATATAGTTAGTTGTGTGAAAATTCTGGAAAAATTATAAAAAATAAGGCATTAAGAGGGCAAGACTTAACCCTATATAAACTTAGTAATATGGAGATGATGAATATTTAAATTGATATGAAGACTCGACCATTTGTAAAGGAGCTCCAAACTAGACGAATATCCTACCTATTTTTGTCAGTCGTCAGGTAGGGGCGGACCTACCCTATGGGTAGGGGTAGCCCCCACTGCCCCTCAACTTTTACGCGTAGTGTAAAAAATATTTTTTTTACGGTTTTATGTGTCCGGTTACCTAATACGTTACCCCTCAAAATTTTTTAAAAGCTCAACACTTCATAAAATGTCTAAAATTATATAAAAAACCTAATACTTTATAGAAAGTCCCTGCATTTTATTAAAGGTTTTGAGGTATTGGGTTTTAATAAAACCAAAATGTTTTATTAAAACCAATACCTCAAAGTCTCAAATCTCAAACCCAACTTACCCAAACGGCCGGCCATGAAGAAAGACAGAGAGCGGGAACTGTGAGAGTGAGAGACCGGCCACTCAACCAATCGCTCGACCTGAGCTGAGACCACCGCCAAAACCTAGTTGCATGTTACCGTAAAAACTGGCTAACACTTCTTCCAACAATTGAAGTTGTACAAGTTTTTTGAAACTTATAACTTCATTAATTGTGAACATATATCTTATCCGAGTCAAATATAAACATTAAAAACAATAAAACCATGAGAGAACTCATTTGTTCAACCATTTGTTCAAGTTTTTTTAACAACTTTTTCTGCTAAATACCACTTTGACTTATACTTGTATTATTTAAACTCATATTATTTTTAAGGAGAGCAATCACATTAGATCACAAGGTCGTAGGTATGATATCAACAAGTTGATTTTCTTTTTATTCGATGACTCAATTTTAGTCAAATAATCATACCATTGAATACGTCTAAATATTACAAAAACATCTTTAAAAAAAGTTACTTTTTAAGATTGAAAGTCTTGTTTTATCATTAAAATCTTAGATAACTTTACTATTAATTAAGAAATCGACTCTAATTAGTAAGTAATACAATATTAAGGTTGCAGATCAAACTATAGTCACAACTTGTAGAAACTTTAATTGTTTAACAAAGATATTTCATGTAATGTGAATCAATAACTTTTAGTTATTTACCAAATATCAAATACATTTTGCAATCCAAGTAATAACTTCTGGTTACCAAGTGCTATAAGTAGAAAAAATAATGATTTTAGTAACTTACTATAACTTTGGGTCATATTATTTTATTATATAAAAGAACTTTTAGTTCTTATGATAAAATAGTAATTCTAATAAATAAAAATTTAAAAATAACTTACGGTAAAATAATAACTCTTAATCTTTAAACAATAACTTCTGATTATATAGGAGAAAGGCGGAAAATATCAGGTATCCATTACATCACCCTTGAAAGAGAACTTATTCTCATTTCGAAGGGTTGTTACAGGGATTATTCCCTCCCTGTAACACCTAACGCGATTTCTCTTTTGCAAATCACCTCAGCTCGGAGAAGTGGTGTAGCTGGTTAAGGATTTATCGGAGAAGTTTATTAGCGTTGAATCTATCATTACTCGATCGAGATTTACCATTTAAATAGCCTCACTAAGTGCCTCTAAACACGAACCTACAATATCTGGCCGGAAAAGACGTCTAGTAAACCAGTTAACTTAGATGTAAGCTCGTTATTATTATAATAGATATTGGACTGGATCCACGTACGCAATCCCAACTAAGTACTTTTTCATCATATAAAAAACCAATGCACCAATGTTGACTTCAAGTACTCAACCCACAAATAAATATAACACAATACAATATTTAATAAGTTGATAGAAAAAGGCACATACTAAAAGACGAGAAAGTGCATTTATATAAAAAATAACCAATTATTACAAGTCACTATAAGATGGTATTAGGTCATGCTACTCTACTCAATTATGTCACCGCTTACTATTAAAACACTCTGGAGTGAGAAAAATTTAACATGTCAATCTCCCTCGACTATTGATGATAAAAACCCTTCCAATATTTTAATTTATTATACTTCTTTTTATTTTTATCCGCTATTAAAGATCGACTAGGAAAATTTTAAGCCCAAGCTTGGGGCCACCAAAATTTTGAGGCCTCATTTAAAAAATTATTTATATGTAATGTTGTTATTAATATGTAATTTGACGGTTTAAAGCATAATGTTTATCTAGCATATTCGTAAGAGACCCACTTTGTTTCCCAAGAAATCAAGGTTCGAATCCCTGCAACTCCTTATCATTTTTTTTATCCTTTTTAAACTATTAAATTTTGATAGACCCTTGGTATGCCTTTATTTATTTCAAACTCTGATGCAGTTACGGAAGCAATCAAATGACTCAAATAAGCAATTGATAATCGCATGTCTCAAAAGGAACCAAAAGGTTCAAGAACAAAGTTCTTTTTCTATTCAAACTCAAAAACTAATTCAAAACAATAACCCTAGATCCTAATTTATAACTAAGAAAGATAATTCTAATAGGAAACCAAATAACGATAAAATAGGAAATTAAAATACCAAATAAAGAAAAGATAAATGAAATAAACTCTAAAATTTCAAACGTATTTGATTATTTTAATGAAATGATCATTGTCGATTACAATATTTGATTATTGTCGATTACAATATTTGGGTGTTTGAAATGGGATAAACAATAACCTGGTTTGAATGATCATTGTCGATTACAATATTTGATTATTTTAATGAAATGAAGTTTAAAATGATTATTTGTAAACATATTAGTACACATACAAAAAATATATAAAGCATGCATAACTTTTTTTTTTAAATCTGAAAACTATAAACTTTTTAGTTTGTACTTATACTGTTGGTTCCGATCTCGAATAAAAGAGGACGGCTTATAAAGAAATTTGTAGAAGGGCCCCATATTTTATGTTACTTTGGGCCCCCAAAATGGTTAAGCCGTCCCTGCGACTGCTCATACTGTTGGTGTACGAACGATTAGTCTCACAATTGGTGTGTATTGTTTTTTTTATTAGGGTTTCAAAACTCATCTCTGTTTGTTTTATTTTTCTATGTGTTGATTAAAGGAATAAAACCGTATTTTCATGTTTTTTGACAATAATTATTGTAATGTAACTATTAAAGGTTACGTTGTTACAAAATTATTTTGTTTTTAATTTCTTAACAAAGGAAAATAACACATGGTGCAAAAAAGATGTTGTAGAATTGAGATTAAGAAAACATGGTCTGCAACTTCAAAATCATTTTCGAATCCTACTTCACATATATTATTTTAAATGTATATGCTTTCTTTATGGCTAATAAATACCAGGTCAATATGCTTTCTTCACGGCATTAGCCACCACCCCTTCCACCCTGATATCTCAAGTTAACCTCTATGTTGGTACAGTTATATCTAATTTTATGATTATTCAAAAAATTTATGAAATTTGGTTTTGTAAAGCTGATTAAAAAATTAGTAATATGATGACCAAAAGCTAGTTAAACATTCGATTAAACTATTTTTGGTGTTTATACAACATATTGATCCCCTTTTACTTAGAATTTGGAATAACTCTTTATTTATATTCTACTTTTTTGTTGCTATAATATTAGAATGTTCTTTTTATTTAGATTTTAATTCAAAAATTTTGTGAAATTTGGTTTTGTGAAGCTGCTTAGAAGTCATTAAAACTTTAGTAATATGACAAAGTTAAACATTCGATTAAACTATTTTTGGTGTTTATACAACATATAAATGCCCTCTTAGTTAGAAATTGGAATAACTCTTTATTTAGGTTCTACTTTCATTTGTTGCTATAGTATTATAACTTGATATTGGAATGTTCTTTTTAGTTTTATTTAAAAAATTTATAGCCTCTTAGAATTTAGAACTTAATTTCGTTGTTGAAATTTGCTTGTAAATCAAGTTCCTTTATAGTTAGCGGATTAGATTATTAAAAGTGAAGGTAAATTTTCATAGGAATATGAAAAAGATTTTTACATATATCCTCTTACAAAAACTATTAATTACATATTTATTCAACCCTTAAAATCAATTACAAATTTCCCTTTTTGTATATGTTTTAGGAAGGGAAAATATGTAATTGACCTTTTAACTTGTGTGTTAGGAAGAAGAAATATGTAATTGACTTTTTAACTTGAAAAAATATGTAATAAATGGTTTTAGAAGTGGGAAATATGTAAATGCCTAATATGGAAAAACCACGAAACCAAACCGTTAGTAACGTTTTGGCTTGGTCCGGTTTCTAACTTCAACGGTTCGATTTCGATTTTCAATTATTAAAAAACGTTACCAACGGTTTAGCTCACAACTTGACTTAAAAACCGTCAAACCGAACCATGAACACGAATTTCTTTTGTCATGCTTTGATTGGATCAATGTCATGAACGACCGATATTTCTTCAATATAAGACACCACATCACTTATGTTGTTTGCTTTGATTTTAGTAAAAAAAAGATTAGAATGTAAGAAATATATGGGTGCGGTTCAAATGAAAACATCAACTTATGTGAAAACCAAGACAACCAATCACAAAATTTATAAATTAATTTTTTTTAATTATCAAAAGGATTTTTTTAACGGTAACACCTAGACATGTGAAGGGTATTGGCAAAATCCCCCTTGTTAGAATTCGAACACATGACCTCCATCCATAGAAGGAAACCCTTTACAGAAAAACCCCCTGACCACCGGACCAGAATCATGATGGCTATCAAAAGGGTATTTTAAGTAAATATTACATAGGTGAAGGTTCAAGAGAAAACCACTAAGTTAGGCGAAAAACGAAAAAACAAAAAAAACCATTAAAACAATGAGTAATACTATGGGCTACGTATACGTAACCGCAATTTTTTTGTTTTCTGTTAATGTATACGTAACACTATGGGTTACGTATACGTAAGCCAATATTTAAATGATTTTTTGGTAAAAATGTGTAATATTACATTGATACTCTTATAAAAAAAATAATAAAATAAAAAATAAATATTATTATATTATTAGTTAATATTGTTTTTTAGTGGTTTTCTCGGTTTTTGCCTAACTATGTGGTTTTCTTTGAAACCTTCCCCATATTACATATATATTGAACATAAATAAAGTAACGAGAATTGCTACATATATGTAACACATAGACTATATCAACAGAAAACATGATAAATCCTTACATATACGTAACACCATTTGTTACATATTTGCAATGTAACACTATATTATGGTTTTCATATAATCCCTGCCCTTATACATATATAAATTGTATAACTATGTGATTGATTTTCTTGATTTTCACAAAAGTTGATGTTTTCATTTGATACCCCCCAACCCCCACCCAATGTCCGACCCCACATTATGTATTATGGTTTTTAAATTGACCCCGGGATTCTTAAACTTACATAAAAGAGATCAATATATAAATTTGCATTTGAAAACCAAAGTGAAAAAAACCAGTATCAGATTCGACTAAACACAAAAGTAATTATTTCTAAATGATTATTAAAGGGTGAATTAACTTTTCATGGTTATCATTACCTTAAAAACCTCATTGTAGCTTTTATTGTTTCCGGTTACAACAACAAATTATCATTAGCCATGCCACTCAACCCGTCCCAAACGAGTTAAGAGACATCCATCACTACTAATATGACACAGGTAAAACGCAGCTTACGTTAAACAAGTGACCTTTAAAAAGGTTAAAATAGAAGACAATAAAAATTGGTTTTCAACCTAAAATTTATGCTATTCCACTACCACTTGAAGGTTTATAATTTCTACTTTATTATCATCGCGTAATTGTGGTACAAATTAAATCCCAACTATTAAACAATGACAACACTTGGGTGACATTTTTTTTTTGCCTATAAAAACAACGCGAACGCTTGGCTTACAAATCCATTATCCTAAACCCACAATTTCATTCATCACCCACCATGACCCTCGTTACTCTCTCTGTCCTCTTTCTGGTTGAAAAGGTCCCATAATTTCTTTTTTGTCTTTGATCCTCTGTTTTTCATCTTCAATTTCAATCTCAATCTTCTTAATGTTCCACAATTACGCTTCATCTTTCATCTCTGTCTGATCAAAACCAGTTTAATTTCCATAAATTCTCAAATTTTCATCTCCAATTCTCTAAATCTTTCCTAAAAATCATCAATTAAGATCCTCTGTTTAAGCTCTGTTCTAGTTTTTCAATCCATGGCGGCCACTTTTCCAACGCCGCCTTTGAAGAAACCCACGACGTCGTTTCAGCCGCGAAGAGGGAAAATCAAAGCTCAGATTTTTGGAGGGATTGCTGAAGCAGTAACTTCTGCAGCCTCGAGAGCTCTTGATTTCTTGGGTCTAGTCAGGACTGATGACGCTTCTGCCCCTGAAACACCGTCCCAGCCACCGTCACTTACGGTGGCCGCTGACGGTGAAGATGGGGCAGGTATTGTTAGTTTCGTAATCGTTGAGAAAGATCCTTAGTTTTACAAAGGGGTGATCTCATGTTTGTATGTCGTTTTGTGAGTGTGATCTGTTTTGTCTCTTCAAATTTTGGAGAAGAGATTTGATGTGATGATTTGTGCTTGATTGTTGTTGTACTTTATGCTTTAGATGTTGTACTTTGTGTGTCTATGTATTTCTATGAATAAACTAAAGTGGTAATAAATTTGACGTTTGTTTGAACCTCATTGTTGTGATTCTTTTGTTTTTTCTTTAAACGTTTATGAAAAAAACAAGTATCGGATATTATATAATATATAACTTTTTTATGATATCATGTAACAGTGGCAATATAACTAGATGGGAGTGCAAATCTGCTTAACTAAATAACATATGGCAAACAAGTATCATATAACGTATAAAATTTTTACGGTGTCACATAACATTGGTAATGATACCGAGTTCATTACTAAATGGGTGTGGAAGTCTTCTTTTGTTTGGTTTTCTTTTTATCGTGGGTTATATAATCACAAAGTTATTCTTTAAAGTTTGTTTTAGTATGCATAATTTAATTTTTTTGTTTTCAACAGTTATGGTAACTACTTACTAAAAATTTGGAATAGTTATTAAGTTTTATGCGGCAGAAATCTATTTAACTTTTTAAAAAGGTGGAATGAATAAAAGTTATTAATGAATAATACTTTAATTAATAAGAATCTTGATTGAAACTGTTTAAAAAAACACTGTAACTTTAAACTTGATATAATAGATATTCGAAATGATATAAATAATTAGTAGAGAGATATTAATAAAGTGATGGTTCTTTTTTATTTTTATATAATTATTTAATTTGAAAAGTATTTTTTTATCAAAAAGAAATAGCTAAAATATTCTGCCCAGAATTGTATATACGCCATTCTAAATTATATATATTATTCTTGTGATAACGTGTTGGGTTCTTGACATAATATTTTATTAAACCATAGTTAAGCTAAACTGTAATACAACTCAAGTGAAGTCTGAAACGACTTTATCTATGCAATTAAATAGTTCAAGAAAGGTCTTTAATCTTCTTATGTACCATAATACCCATTGTTTTGATTTCTCAATGGTGATAATATATATATACATACAACTATAGAGTTTAGTTTATGAGAAAACTCTTATTCGTGAGAAAATTATCAAAAACCGACTCAAACGAACTTTAATTGAACTCATTTATCATGTTTCTTCCCCTACATATATGTGTGTATATATATATATATATTAAAATCAACAACTTGCTTTGTTATTAAGTGTACCGTACCTCAATAGTCAACGCCTTCAACAAATTACAATCAACAATTTGCTTAGTTTGTTACAAATTGCTTAGATTGTAAAATGAAAACTAATCAGAAAGGACGATTCGGTGATTTAGAGCTTGCCCGATTTGGCGATTTCGAAGTCCCCTTGTATGCATGATTAATGGGTTGCGACCTTTAATTGTTCAATATATGTTGGATAACTAACTTGGATTCACCAAGTCAGGCAGAGAGGGACGATACAATTTTCCATGTTCTTCAATCTTTATCACGTGTTAACTGTCACAGTGTATTGGTCCTGGACCTAATTACATATATAAATTATTTTAAAAATTGGGGGCCAAACCCATAGCCTGACTTAGTGGGAGGGAGTTGCTTGTTGGTGTGCTTGGACGATTTAAAACGTTTTAATAAATAGTCGCACAACTACTATTAGACGATTTAAAAAAATTTTATAATATCTTTAATTTTTTTAGCAACCAATCTACCTCGAAATACCTACCACATATTATAAAATTTCCTATATTAGAAAGAGAGTCATTGTCTAATCATTCTAATATAAAAACTACAAGAAAGTAACAAAATTTGACATTGTTTCTAGTTCTTTAAAATCAAGATGTGATATCTAGTGTCTTAGCAATTGCTTGGAAATTTCTTGGTAAATTCCACTTACCATCATATACCAAATTATACTCTTTATTAAAAACCAAAGCTCATCAACGGTTGACTTTATTTTTTTAATTTATTTTATTAGTTAATAACCAAAGTTTTGAAGTTGGTGCAGTTGTTGTAGTGAAAGATTGCAAAACACCTGCCGTGGTTCCGATGGAGAATGCTAGCCGCCTTGACCAACAAATATTACTTTTCTTCCACACAAATAATATTTCTTTTTTTTTCAAGGACAACTACCGGATCGCCCTTGATTCCTTGAAATAATATAATATTTTTTAGTTTTATTTTATTTTTATATATAAAATAAATTTTTAGATTTTAAATTATTTTTCATTATAAATATAGTCAAACGGTATTAAGACAGAACTGAGCGCCTTTTCTAGTGGTTATCGCGTCCCCCCTTCACCCGCGGCGAGTGTTCGATTGGTGCCTTCCACCCCGGAGGCCGGTTCTAAGCTTCTCTTATCTTTTTTCTTTTTATATAGCGTGGGTTTATTAGGGAACTATAAAAAAGTTGGGAAATGAGAAAACATGTAAAAAGTTCATAAAAATATCATTTTTATATGTAAAAAACTCATTTTTACGTAATTTTAAGATTCGCTTACGCGTTCGCTAATTTTCACATCATGTTTTCTTAAATTAAGAGTATACCGTTTTTATCTATAAATTTTAAGACCCTGCTGTAACTTAAGGGCAATATATCACTAGTTGAATATTAATCTATCAACTTGGTTTGGTCGTATACAATGTACCTCGTGTAAATTGTGATTTACGTAAACGTTAAAATCAATATTTTTGGGTTTATTTAATCCATGGTGTTAGACATGAAGAGGATATGTGGGTCGCTACAAATACAATAAACCAAATTTTAAGAAGTGCAAATTACAACATTATCTTTAACTTTGTTTATTATCTTATATCCCATTGATTTTTGTTATTATTCTTAAATATAGTAATTCGATACGTTGTTGGTTGGAGTCAATCGATGGTAATTTAAATGCAAACTATTTTGACGTATGTTTTTAAATAATTAGTAATCCTATTCTAAAAGAAAACGCGGTCTATAGTGCTTTTATGAATATGTTTTAATATTTAATAATTCAATCAATATCCTTAAATATTTTATTCAATCAAGTGGTGTGAAACTCCTTTTTTATTTTTTTTAATATTATCATTTAGCCCAAAAATTATCAGAGTTCGTTCTTTATATTTACAAATCTTGCACGATATGTCCTTTGACCCTAACCCAGTTAAAATCTTCAGTTAAGTCTAGTAATGCAAAGCACATAAGAGTATTTTTTGTAATTTTATAAATTTAATTAAAAATATGTTAATTAAAATGTTTATAAGTCTAGTCATGTGCAAATTTTTTCAAACGGAATTTTATTCAAAACCGAGTATTTTTTAGCGAGCGACATTACCGTTGCGGTGTCGTGACAAACCCAACCATTTGTGAGAAAACAATAACGTTACTGGTATTTTGGTATTATTATAACTAATATTGGTGTTCGCTTTTATAGTTTTTGACAAGCCGAATCAATAACGACCGAACTGTTGCCGCATAATACGGAGAAAAAATGATCACGCTTTAGCCGCGAAGCACGGGGTACAAAGACTAGTTAGAATAAAATTACTAAATAAACTTATAAAAAGAATACAATAGATATTTTGAATTATTGATGCCAACCTTGCCGGTTGCCACTTATGAACCACATGAAAAAAATTGGCTCCCGAGTCTTGCTGACTGCTGAGTAGGCGGTGATAATTGATAAGGGTGATGGGGCATCTTACTCGTTTACTTATTTACTCACCAAAACTGTCCAATAAAATTCTATCAACTCAAAACTACCCATTTACTCAGATTTCATTGGAAACACCCTACTCATTTACTCATCAACTTTTAAAAAATAAATAAATAAACATTTAAATAAAAATCAACTTTTTTATTAATTAAAAATACAAAAGACAACTAAAAATATAAAAGACAATTAAAAAAACTAGACAATTAAAAAAAATATGTTATTTATGTTCAATTCCAGTTTGATTTTTCAGAAAATTTTATGCAAGCGAGTAATTTTAACTAAAAAACATGTTATTTATAATTAAATAAAAAATTATACAAACGGAATATTTAAATTGTGAAATAATTGAAGCAAATGGAGTAAATTTGAGAAAGAATTATGCCATGCTCATTTACTCGGAGAGTTCACAAACAAGTACATTTACTCGATTTATGCCATGCTCATTTACCCGGTTGCCCTACTCGATTAGATGGGGACGGTGTTCCCCGTTTACCCGGCCTCACTCTCTCCTACTCGGCCCAAGCCGAGTAGGGTGCCCCCTTCTCCCTAAGGGTGTTGGGGGCGGGTAACTCGGATGGTTCCCGAGTAGGAGAGAAGGCAACTGGGTAAATGAGTAGATGGCCCCCATTAAACCGAGTAGACGAGTGCGGGTTCTTGAGATGTCCAAATCAAGTAAATATACTCGATCCGAGTAAGGGTAAATGAGTAGATGGCCCCTTCACCCACCTTCCAACCACCCAATACCCACTTGTACCACATGTATTAAAAGTTGTGCATATAAAAAATAAAGTGGGTGAGTAAATGAGAAGGTGTTTCCAATGAAATCTGGATAAATGAGTAAATGAGTAATTTTGAGGTGGCAAAATTCTATTAGACAGTTTTGATGAGTAAATGGGTTAATGGCCCCCAACACCCTAAGGGGATTCCCTTGGAAATGCCTAAATCTACTTTAAAACCAGTAAAATGTACTTTAGTTATTAATATTTATAATAATTATATATTTTAAAACTATGCTTTAGGTTTCATTAACACTTGGTGTAAAACCCCTCCCATTTTTGTTTTCTTTGTTAGGGACATTTTGGAAGTTGCTATTTCCGACTTGGTCACTTCACATAAGAGAAAAGCATTCCAAGTGATCATGTTGTCGGCAATCTGGAGTATCTGAAAAATAAGGAATGGAGTCGTTTTTTATGGCAAACGGGTATCTTTTAGATGGCTTTGCGAAGACCTCAAATGCTCTAACTATTTGTGGGCGAAAAACAGACAGGAGATTGGAGTTTTAGATTGGAAAAAATGGCGTTCTTTTAGTTTTTAGGGCATAAAATGAAGAAGATGACACCTACTTGATGCTTGAAAAGGATTGTGTAAGCCAAAACCCTCCAAACAAACATGCAAACTGCTTTATGTTCTTTTTTTGTTTTCTTCTCTGTATATTGTATCTGTTCTCTTGCTAGTTTCGTCTAGCTCTTAATATTATTATGTCTTTCAAAAATAATATAATAATTATGTATTTTAAATGAAAAACGCTTTTAATGAAACACTTTAATTTTGTTGATTGTTTCAACTAAAGAGAGTAGTGACTCAAGATCTATCTTAAATATTTATACTTATATGATTTTTAAGTTTTAAATTAAATTATTTATCAGAAAGATCATGTCATTGTAATTGAAATAAATCTAATATTGTTAAAAAAAATGGACCCTTTATAAAAATCAAGGATGTAACAATAAGGGTGGAGGGGGTACCCATAGCCTTAAGAAGCCATAAACCCACCAATGGTCTCCTACGGTCAAAAAATGGTCATTTGAAAGAGTTTGAGAAACGATGTTGGAAAGTCGTAAACCCAAGCCGTGATGTGGTGTAGTGGTGGTGGCGTCGGTGTTACCGTGAAAGCCACACGACGCAACAAGGTCACGTAGTGGTCGTCCCCTTCACCCTAATCTAGTAAAATTGAATATTAATAGATGATGTGAAAATATCTCTGATGTTAAGAAGTAATGTTAAAGTCATTTTATATGATTATTTTGAAGTTTATTAAAAAAAATGTGAAAAGGCCATGGCTTTTTTGAATAAAAAAGAAAACAAAAGAAAAGACTGTTTCTGTCTTTGAGGTTTTGGTTTTGTCTGAAAAGAGGTGGCATTGATTGGCCAATCATATACTCTTTGATTTTTTATTCTATGTTGTTGACATTGACTTTAAAATCTTGCGTTACTACATATTTTAAACACAGCTGTTGATGTCATAGAGTTATTTTCTTATTTTTTATCTACTTTTTATTTTATTATTTTGAATCCAGCTGTGCACGTGTTTATCCTCTTTTTTTAACAGCTGTTATCCACAACACAACCAATCTTCAACCTAAAAATTTGTTAGTGATGTTTGTTTATGATTTGTGTTATTATGCATAGAGATAAGTAGTGCTCTCTGGCCAATGTATTTTTTTCTTTTACGTTTTGAACGGCAAAAAATTTATAAAATAAATCTTTTGTATAGATTAACACTTAAGGAATAATTGGACCAGCTGAAGACACCTATACTCCTTATGTAGAAACATTATAGCATATTTGAAGGTCTTGACCGACTTTTTGAGCGCCAAAATAAATAAATAAAGTAGTCTTCCGATCCTACTGCTTAATTATGAATTAGTCTTCAAACTTGATCTTACTGAAATAAAAGGACAAATTGGTAGGGTTTGAAACACTCACCAACTATTGCAATGCTTTAATTGCATCTCCAAATACTTGTAGTGGGTCTTGAACTTCAAAGTTGAAACATTGAATTTGAGATCTTTTGTAACATCCCTTAATTTCAAACAAAAGAGATAATGTTTAAATAAAGAAATAAAGGTTTTAGGACGATTAAACTTGGAAAATAACAAAAAAGGACTGGGATCTCCCTATACCTAGCCGCCCTCCCTTAAGCGCATACCCTCCCCATTTACCCACCATAATTCCCTATCATTGTTTGCGACGCACCATACTTCCCTATTTACCAACCCTACTTCCCTATCAAAGAGTTGAGAGATAGTTCTTGGTTAGAAAGAGAAAGAATAAGAAAAGAGAAAGAATAAGGAGACAAGATTCAAACCATATTTTCGTCTGATTTCTGTTGAGGGTCGACAAACGAAAGAGATGCAAGCGCCACACACGGTTTTGAGGTAAGAAATCAGCCTAAATCTTGTGTTTTTCATTCAAGATGGATTTTATGTGTGTTTGTTGTGAGTCTCAGTTGGGATAGTGTGTGCCAATGTGTTATCCGAGTTATCATGGTGGTGCGGAAGATGATTCTTCATTTTGTGTAATGGGAGATGAATCAACCACTATTAAGGATTATCAACGATTATCCTGCTCGTAACAGCCTGTCTAGATGAAGTGGTTAAGGTTATGAAACATGCCTTACTTATAACATAGACACACCCTCATGCCATGTAACCAGTAAGATAGCTTATGTTGGTCACAAACGATTCTTGCCCACCAAGCACAAATTTTAGGAAAATTTGTTATTTAATAACCAAAAAAGACAAGAAAAGCTCCTAGACGATTGAATATTGCACAAATATTTGAACAACTAGACGAACTCCCCGATTGTGTTTTAGGGAAACATCCTAGCCATGGAGGTGTGAAAAGAAAACGTGTTTGCCAACGACACTCTAGCAACGATCTTTTCCACCTTTAGCATTGATGTTCCAGCGAAGAAGTCTGTGTCGACGACATGTCGTTAAAGGCTATGCTGACGGCAAATGCATTTATGTCGTTGCTAAAACTTCATCGTAGAAGACAATTTCTTGTAGTGAAAGATGAGTGGAATATCTTCAAATATAAAATCTTTCTTGGAAGATACATGGAATATGTTCAAACCTGAAATCTTTATGTATGCAACAATATTAGTTTGCTTTAGTTGTTGCTAAATTGTTTTGTGTTATTATAATCATATTTTAAATTCAAATTTAGCATGTGTTATCTCATAAGTTTGAATTCAGGGTTTGTACAATGTTGAGCAAATTTAATTAGAGTGACAAAAAAATCGATTAATCAAACTAGAACTGAATTAATGGATGAAACCTTAAGTGAAACAACTGAACTAGACAAAGAACCAGCAGATCAATTAACTGAACCAGACAACTAAATTAGATAGAACCAGCAGATCACGGATTAATTGAACCAAACTGAATCGAACCAAATGCTTTAAAAGGCTGAAAAAAAAGTTTTTAAAAGGCTTCTAGAAAGTTCAAAAGACAATTTAGTTTCACTTTTAGACTAGTTTTCACCGACACCAACTTTTATTATCGTGGTCAATTATATTTAGGCCAGTGTTCATCAGAAGCAACTATGATATATATGGATTGATCTTGACAATAAATATGAAAGTTAGAAACATCATTGATTAAATTGTTATATTAATTATTACTTGCCGTTGCCAATGTGTTATAGTTTAAATTATTAAAGTCTAAATTTATTAAATTCTTTGATTTTGCAAATTTCACAATTTTTTAAAAGTTTATTATTTTATTAAAAGGAAAAAATAAAATGAATTAAAATATATAAATATTAGTGTCGAGACACTTAAAACTGCATATATTTACTTTCTTTATAATTATTACATTCGGATTTAAGTTTAATTATTAAAAAGTGAAAGTTATATATGACTTTCAAAACCGACCTTCCAAACACCCAGTTCGAGCCGTCCAAAACCGCACTTTGCCTTAAAATAGTCAAGCATTCAATATTTAATTTAAATCAAAGAGAAAAAGTGAAGGAAATATAAATAAATTTATTTAAAAATTCTTGAGTATAAAAGAATGCATATAGGCTTTTTAAATAAAAAAATAATAATAATTCATAAAAATCGAATATGTTGATAAATAAATAATGTCACATGTATTTCTTTACACGTAAACGTTTTATTCACATGTATACGTATACTTAATCTCATTAGTCAACATACACATAATCGTCTCAAAGTTTTCAGTAGCCATGCTTCATAATAATAAACTAGGATCCTTGAACATAAAATGTTCAAATATACATAAAAAAAAGTTTAATAATATTCCAAAAAATTATATAGAAGTATCAAAAACAACGATAATATTTTTTTAGAAGTCTAATAATTTAAATTTACATCGCAAATAAAGAAGTAAAATATATTTAGCTATTACTTCTTCTAAATTTTCAACGAAAAAAAAAACTATTCATTCGGTTCACACATAGGAAACTTCTTGATACATGAACAATTGCATTATCTCAATGTTGATGTCACATATGCAAGTTGCCTTTTAAAACGCTTTGTCAATGTTATATTTCTAGATAATTAATTTTTTGTCTTTTTTTTTTGGTTAATGATAAGCATAAATGTTGCCTATAAGAATTAATGGTTATTATGCTTAATTAACCGGTGATATCGATATGCCACTATATAAAAAATGTATAGTATTCTTTTTATGCTTAACCGGTCAAGGGTTTAAGTTCTATGATCCATTCAAAAAAAGAAACTAATTTGTTATTTTTTGATATTTCGTCTCATTTTATTATATACTGTTAATAATTATAAAACTTAATAAGTTAGCTAAAACTAAAATTCATTGGATCATATTAAAATCTTCTTAAAGTTCAAATGGATTTTTAAGAGTTTGTAGAAAATACTAAAATGATCAAAGTTTTACAAAAACTAAATCGGTCGGAGTATTTAAAAAAGTTCACAAAAAATATCAAAGCTTTATAATTGTTTATTAAAAAAAGTTGAAACAATGAAAGTTTATAGAAAACTAAGATGATAAAAGTTGTTATAACTTTTTATAAAAGTAGCCTAAAATGATCTAGCTTTTATGACTAGTTATTTAGGAAAAGAAACTAGTTTTTGTTGTTTTTTTTTTAAATTTTTTTTGGAGAAAAACTAAAACAAACTATTTAGATGTTTATTCCATTTTAAAACATAAACAGTTTTCATATTTTGTAAAAGAAAAAAATAAAAAACATGGTTTGTCACACCCTAGACTCGAATATTCGTCGACGGGTTTAGCTGAATTATTGTAGAAAATAAAATTAATAAACAATAATGAGTTAAAAACGTATATTATACATATTACATGTGTAAAGTTGAGATTTCACAAATTTGATTAATGACTTAAAAGCGTATATTATATATATATTACAAATGTAAACTTGAGTGTTTAGAAATTTCAAGGGTACTATAGAAACTTGAGGAGTATATTTGAATTTTAAGAATGTTAAAGAGTATTTTTTTTAAAAAATTAGAAAATAAATGAGTGCATATAAAAAATTTCCAATTGAACATCAAGATGGTTTTAATAACAGGGTGAGGGGGTCCTATTGTTTAAATAAGGTAGAGTAAATTGATATTAAGACCACTCATGTTTTGACCCGTGTAGTATAATTTATGGGAAGTTCAAATAAAAGTGGTTTTTGTTAAGAAATCTAAAAAATGACAAAAACATTAATAAACAATATCAAACGAACTCCGATTGAGTTCATTCCAGCAGCGTTTTGCAACCCTATCGTCGAACTCTACCATCTTAGCTTTTAGGATTTAGATTTTAGCGTTAAATTTTAGGATTTTAGCTTTTCGGCTTTTCGGGGTGGGGTTGGATGGGGGGTTTAGGTTTTTGGGGGTACGGGTGGAGGGGGTTTAGGTTTTTGTGTACAGGTTAGGGTTCGATGAAACGGTTCCAACACCACTAGAATGAGCTCAATCAGAGTTCGTTTGACTAATGATTTATTAACGAAAAACTCATTTTTAGTATAAACTTTCCCGTATAATTTTTATATATTTCTTCCGGAATGATTTACAAAATCATGCTAGCATAGCTAGTAATCCCATACCTCCTTCAACGGATGCGGGGTTAGAGCCTCGCTACGTACTTTTCTTCTTTTCGTTCTGTATTACCTTTTCTTTTTAGCATTAGCCATTTTTTTGTGCCCTCACTTCCTTTTTCTAAGCAACAATAAAAATTAAACCATCCTTTAATTATAATTCTATTTATTATTAATTTTCTAATTAAAATTTAACTATAATAGTAATAATATATTTATATTGTCAAAGTTTCTAGAATGTTATTATTTATTTACGTAAAATAACAATTATATTTTTACTTCCAAAGTAAAATAATAATAATAATATTTATATCGTCAAAGTTTCTAAAATGTCAATTACGACATTTATCATAAATCCAAAGTAAGTTGTTATCATTATTATTATATTATAGTTATAATAATTATTGTTATCATATTAATTTTTATTATTAGTAGTAGTAATTTGGATTTAGAAAATTCAAGATGTTACTGGTGAATAGTGGTGATATGGGTAAAGTAGAGAGAATTTGCTTATTAAAGAAAATCACAGGTTTACTCATGTTTAATAGACATCAGTTAAAATAAATTAAGAAACTACTTTAAGTTTTTTTTTCCAATAATTCATAATATGTTAATTGAAATTACCTAAATACAACTTAAAACGATTTTTTTTGTTATTAACAACAAAATATTTCTAAATATCACTATAAAATTTCAAGGTATTACATTTTTGTTAAAAAAAACCGGCAAATTGAATTTTTTTTAGGCCAACTATAATCTATTAGCTTATAATAATACATACTGATAACTTAGTCAATGACACTAAGTTTTCACTTCCATTGTTAAGGCTAATCCCGCTCACAAAATTATCATATATTTACACTTAATTATCAAAATAAGGCATACTCCATTCAATTTTTTTCATCTCATTATTTTTAAATATAAGATATATTATCTTTTAGACTTATTAAAATATCAACCCGGCTTAATTGGTAGCCCCATACCTCACATAAGGTCAGAGGTTTGACCCCTGTCACCTACGTTTCACTTCCTATTTTTGTTATAACACTTTTACTACCCCACTCCCACCTCCTTTGATTTGAAAATTTTAAGAAATTTATCATAACCACCTTTTCTTTGGACCCAACTCTCCACCAAAATTGATTTTTTTTTTTGTAAAACAACACATATGTAAAAAAAAATTTAAAACAAAGAAATAAACATAATAAAAAAATTTAAGCTTACAAATGTAGTACATAATGGATAAATAGTTTCTCATTTGCCTTTATTTGTATTAGGAATAAACAGTCAATAAATGACAATTTTATGATTTATCGTAATTGTAAATTGTAATTTTGTCCTTATAATATTACAAAACCCTTCAACAAATAGATTCATTCTTTTATTTACTTACTTATTTTACTTAAAAAACGAAAAAGCCAGTGGTTGAATGCCACAGAGGTGAATGCCACGCCACCATTACCATTATTTCTGTGTTTTTTCAAACTAGGGCAATGACCACATCTATTATTATTAGTTTTTACCGCACCAAAAGCATGAAAGCCCCTACTATCTTCTACAGGTCAATATAATGACATATTCAACACTCGTTTTCATAATAATGTACGTAATCATCGATATAAAACATGTGCCGATATCTATTGAGGCATCTTACGGCTCTATTTATTTATGTGTTCCTTTTGATATAATTGTTAAAACAGATATTAATCTTTCAAAATCTTTGATATCAATCATGGAAACCCATCAAGATTAGGTTACTAAAGAAGCTCAAAGGGTATGATTCCGGCAAAAGAATTTGATAAAACTGTGGATCGTCAACTAGATCAAGACTACTCAACTTTAATATTATCCAAATAACAAGTCTTACGTGGCAATGGGCTCAATTTAATTATGTTGAATTAATTAAACTGTAAATGATTGGATGCAATTAAAAATATTGATTTGGGCCGTTGGTTTGTACAACAACAAAAGATAATGGGCCATATACTTAATTGTTTGGAAATGGCAGTTTGGGCCAATCAATTGGACGCAATGGAGATGGAATAAGACGAATTTTGGGAACTGGGCAAACATCAAAGGGTTTGAGAGTGGTTAGGAAATGGAATCAACAATTTATTTTCTTCATTCGATCATTAATTCATCAAGTTATTTGTTTTTTTATCATCAATATTTGGTATGTGGTTGAGTATTTGAATCTGAATTGGTAGTTGTTTAGAGAGAATCTCATTTTTGTTCTTGTTCGGTTTCAGATTGTCATGTAAACATAATCAGATTGAGTTGCCTTTGAACTATCTATTATCTATGTTATTTGCCCGTCCATGTCTATGTGAATTCCAATTGGTAGTCTTTAGGTTACACAACCTAAAACCCGGGAGTGATCTGTTTTCTAAATATTCAAGTTCAAGTTTGTGTGGTTTGTTAATCGCAATAGTGTTGTAGAATTTTGTAAAACCGAGGATGATCTGAGAGTCATATAGAATTTTTGATGAACCAGGAGAAATTACGTATGACCAAAACCAGGGATTTTAGGGATCAACCAGATAACTGTCTTTGGCAGCTCGATCCCAGCTAGGGGCTCTGCCCCTTGGACCCCGCAAGGGGCTGCCGCCCCTTGAACCCCGCTTCCAGGGACGCTGCCCTCGAACCCCCATCGCCCCTAAGTATTAATTAGGTAATCAAATAAATTCAAACAAGTGTGCACTCCGCACCTCCTAACATGTTTAATATTTAATATGATTAATTTGGTTAACTAGTTAATCCAATTACACTAAAATAGCCAACAAATAAGAGGTCGAATATTAAGTGGGTTGAGTGGTTAAAAAAACCCGCTATTATGATGAAATATTTTGTATTCTTTCCTCCTTCTAGCGGTTTGCTAGTTGTGTGGTTTATATAATATCTGTTGCCGTTAAAAAAAGTTCGTATTTTGATGCACATGCAATTTATTTATTCTTAATAGCTTTTGAAATCAATCCACTAGTTTCAAGTTCAATTTGAATAATTTAGTTAGGTTACTGATGCAACGTTTATCTGTACTTGGAATTTGAAGATTATTTTTGTTATTTGAATTTTGTATTTAAATTATTGGATTATCTTTATTTTGTTTCTTTTTTATCTTTATTTGTTTTCTTAATTATCTCTATGGTTGGACTTTAAATACCTAGAGAATTACTGTTTTAGTTAGTTGATTGTTTTATGAATATTGTTTTTTTAATAAACCTTTAAGGTTTTTTAAGCTTTTGGAATCCTTTGAGTATTTCTAGCCATTTGATTGCTTTTGAAACTGCATCAGTTGGGATCAGAGTTCTAGGTTTATCAAATGGCTCTACGTGAAGGCGGGTGTTTTCTTGTTCGAAGAGTCACCGACCGAGGCATCGACAAGAACATTGGTGGTTCACGTGCTCATGAAGATCAATTCAACCGTGACCATAGATTTGCCGGACGAGGCAACGAGATCGGGAACCGTGACCCATGGGATTTTGAGATCAAACGACTCAAGCGACGAGTCCGAGATCTCGAGTTGCAACTAGAGATTAAACGGCTCCGACAAAGGATCCGCCACCTCGAGTTGCAACGGGATACGTGCCGGACGGAAACCGAGTCGAGCACCGTCGTCGGGGACGAAGGTGGTGATGGAGAGCAGCAGCCGTTTAGCCGTCATCTAAACCGGTTCTCTGAACCAATCTATCCAGAGGGTTTATCGAAAGAAGAACCCATATTCGATGAAGATAGGTTGCCCTACGATAAAGAAGAATATTTGTGGGTGCAACGAGCGATTACCGGAGTTACTAGTCAAGAAGAAGAAAAAAAAGTCAACAACAATCATAAGTCTTTGATGGTTTTTCCAGGTATGTTTGATGAATTTTTTAAGGTTAATACAGTGGCTAATGATTTAGTTGGGGATAAACACACGTCAAATGCAACTCAAATTAAAGGTGGAACTAATTTACAACATCCATGTGAGCATGGAGATATTTCACAAATAAAAACTGAGATTATGAACAATTTTTTTTCAAGTATTCAATTTCGTCGTTAAACATAATTTTGGGAAAAAAATACGATCTTTTCGATGTTATCAAGACTCGAGGGCGAGTCTTTTTCGAAGACGAGGAGGAGGAAGGGAGAAGGAGACCTAGGTGATACAAGCCCAGATCGGGACGAGACAACCGGTGAAGTTGAGTTATTTAGACGGGTTGTGCTGATATTAAAAAAGGAAAACATGTTGATGTTCCATTTGACCCAGATGGCCTTGGTTCGAAGACAAAACTCGATAACGAGTTTTTTTGAAAACGGGGAGTATGATGCAACGTTTATCTCTAGTTAGAATTTGAAGATTATTTTTGTTATTTGAATTTCGTATTTAAATTATTGGATAATCTTTATTTTGTTTTCTTAATTATCTCTAAGGTTGGACTTTAAATACCTAGAGAATTATTGTTTTAGGGAGTTGATTGTTTTATGAATATTGTTTTTTTAATAAACCTTTAGGTCCTGTTTAATTAATGGAATTCCGTGGAATTAGAATTAGATATAATTACTTGTAAAATTGTGTTTGGTTGGCTAAGTAAGGAAATAGAATTGGAATTAATTTCAAAGAAATCCCTCATCCTTAGGAAAGTTGAAATCCTTCACATAGTCCATGGAAATTAAAACATTCCGATGGAATTTGTAAATATTACCGAAGTATCCTTATTAAAAAACAACCAACGATTTAGGAACTATATCCATCAACCAAAATCTAAAACCATAAACTCCATTCATGATTATGAAACAGAAATCGACAGTGACGTTGAAGAACAAATATCAAAACCAAATTCCATTCATTGTATTGAAATATCAAAACTCACAAACACCATTCTTGGTTATAAAAATACGAAACATAAATGGATTATATTGAAATATCAAAATCCATAAGCATCATTCTTGATTCAAAACTTGAAATTGAATTGATGGTGAAGAACAAATATAAAAATCAATGGAATTGCCAGATCAAAACCAATATTTAAATGTAAATCAAAACCAAAATATTTTGTAATACCCCAGATATTTTTATACCGCTTGGCCTCAATATTTGTGGTTTAGATGATCTTTTAGTGTTATAAAAGACCGTTTAATAATAATAATAATAATAATAAAAATAATAATAATAATAATAATAAAATATTAATATTTTTGAAACTTGCTCCGTTTTTTACGAAACTTAGGTCGTCTTGTAGAGAAAAATAAGCTCGTCCCAACGACATATTTGACATTTTATAAAATGTTATATTTTAAAAGTTATAAAAGAAAAACGAGTTAAGCAGCTGAATTAATTAGAATAATAAAATAATAATAAATAATTTCAATCAAAATATATGTGTGTCGTATGTAATACGTAAGTTTGACGTACTATTAGATGCCATCCCACGTCGACCCAATTAGAAACTTTCGGCGAGTATAAATATACTGTATACCTTCAGCTAGAATATATAAGTTGATTGGAACGTTCTATTATAAAAAGAATCTTGAGTTTTGAATACCCCTTTGGGTGTTAATAGTTATTTTGAAGCACGAGTAGGGAGACTCTATATTAAATTGTCGTAGATAGCTTTCAGGTACATTCTTGTTTAAGTTTATGTTTAGTTATTTTTATTATTATTAGACTTTAGGATTTATATTAGCGTAGATATTGGTAGCCTAGCTTTAGTTAGACATGGACTGATCATCCATGCCTAACCAAGGCAGCGTTAGCCAATATCAACTAAGATAATAATAGACCGTGGGGTTATTTTTGGGGTGGGTATTGGGTAACCTAGCCTTAGCTAGGCATGGACTTGATCACTCATGCCTAACCAAGACAGCGTTAGCCAATATCAACCAAAATAATAATTAGTTAAGTGTACCCTAAACTAACATATGGTTACTGTATCAGGACTCAGAAATCTTCGAGATAGGAGACGAAGCGCTGCTTTTAGTTAGGAACTCAACTTTAAGGTGAATGCATTTATAGTCTTTTTAAAAGCATATAAAGTTTTCATACTTTCAAAATGGCATGAACCCGGTTAAATATATCTAATACATAATGGTAACTTACGGGAAGCATCTTGCCATTTATTGTACGTATGGTTTGATCAAATTTATATACATACCATGGTGCGGCTATGGTTTGCTAGCTTCATTCTTGTGGGGGGATATAGCGCAGCCGGAGGTACCGGAAGTTATATCCACTTGAATTTCAGTTCCTAGTATATGATCATGGTGCGGTTATGGTATGGCTAGCTTCATTCTTGTGGGGGGGTATAGCGCAGCCGGAGGTACTCGAAGTTGTATCCACTTGAATTTCAGTTGCTAGTGTATGAGGTGGTAGTGAATGTGTATGTTACCATGCAATTTATGATTAAATAGATTTAACTGTTTCATGTGGCAAAAGGTTTTGTGTCTTGTAAATGTTATTCACCAACTTTTGTTGACGTATATTTTCAAAATGTTTTTCAGGTAGTTATGAATAGCCTTGATAATAAGGTAGTGGTTTAGGGAGGATATACCCTAAACTCCAAAATATATTTCTCAGTTTTGAACCAGATAGTGGTTACTACAGTACATAGAGCATGGCTCCCGTGGCTCGGGATATTATTAAACAGTATTGTAATCCGAAGTATAAAACTTCAAATTTTCATAATAATGATTTTGAATTATTAGGGGTGTTTAATTCCCCATGTTTTATGAAAATGACAGTTACTCGACTACAAAAGTTGATAATTTTCATGAAACTCAAAACCATGTACTTTTCGCTGTGCAAATAAAATGATTATTCAAAACAGGTACCAATCTGAGTTGCATGCCCGGGGTGTCATTTCTTAGGGTGTGACACATTTTTTTTTATTTTCTTCTGTATCATGTCGATCAAAAATCAAACTCAACCAATTAAATTAGAAATTGAACTAGAAAATAATTTAGAGCACCAAAAAATAAAAATATGTGTTTTCTTCAAGGTTGCGGTTGAACTGCTTTAACTATAGTGCTCGCAGAAAATAGTGATTTAGAATGTGAAATTCATAGCATCTTCCGTTTATCTTCGTATTCCTTGCATTTAGAAACCACAATCGATATGCGATGTGAAGCGTTGCGGGTCAATTTTACTCTCGTCGTCGTTCATGTTGTTTTTTTAATAAATCTTTAAGGTTTTTTAAGCTTTTGGAATCTTTTAAGTATTTCTGGCTATTTAATTGTTTCCGAAACTGCATCAGTTAGGTTAAATAATGAAATGAAACATATAACATTGATCACATGCTCCATGTGAATATGATACCCTACTTACCCTAGCTATTAGGTTATTTAGGTTTTTGCATGACTCGAACAACGGTGTCACCCACGTCGCTGACACATGTCGTCTTCACCAACATAAAAGTTAATGGGATTGGATTGGCGCAATCTAATGCCAACTACCATCTCCCATTGAACCCTAGTCAAGACCACATGGCTGACAACTATGACGATCTCGGTATATATTTCACTCCACTAACTTTTAGCTCTCTAGAGCAATATTTGCCACCAAATCTTTTGGATATTTCTTAAGACACTAAGTACAAGTACATGCGGGTCATTCTATGTTGAGTTGTCCCAAATTGTTATTTTGCGGCCAAAAGAGTCTGTTGCAACTGAGACAATGCTTTAGAGTTCACAAGGAAAATTGGTTAGTAATTTATAGAGTATGTGAACTGTTTTCAATGTTATTTAGACCTGAAGGTTGCAGAGAGGTGCGCTAGTTGACATTTTTACTTCTTATGGACCTAAATTCAGCTAGAAGAGGTCATTATCATACATCAGTTAGAATGTTTGCCGTGAGATTTTTAGAAAAAATATATATAACTAATTAACGGTTAATGCTTAAATGCTAACGCATATTTCATGTAAAATCTTATGATTAAATCACAAAGTGACGCGTTTCTTGTTATTTGTCTCTTTTTAAAAGGGTAAAGTTACTCTTTTTTTATGGTCTAGTTTTGTTTTTTTTTTAATCTGTAGAATTTTTCATCAAACTTGGCCTCCAAGAAAGAATATCATGTCTTTGGCTTTATAAAAAGGGTTTGGTTCAGGAATCATACCTACCATAAACTGACATGACCATGGTTTCTCCTAGCCGACATTGCTAAAGGGAAAAAAAAGGAAGGAATTTTAAGGTAAGAGGTAAGATATATATATATATATATATAGGGGAAGCATCAAATAAAAAGTTGTTTTCGGCTAAAAACTCTAAGAAGTGACAAAAACATTAAGAAACAATATCAAAAGAACTCGGATTGAGCTCATTCCAGCGGCGTTGGAACCGTATCGTCGAACTCTATCATCTTAGCTTTTAGGGTTTAGATCTTAGCGTTGAATTTTAGGAGTTTAGCCTTAGGGTTTAACTTTTAGGGTTTAGATTTTAGGGTTTAGGTTTTTTTTTGGGGGGTGGGGGTGAGGGTTTAGGTTTTTAGGGGTGGGTGGGGGTGGGTTTAGGTTTTTGGGGGGGTTGGGGTGGGGGGTTTAGGTTTTTGGGGGGTGGGGTGGTGGTTTTAGGCTTTTCGGGGTGGAGTTGGAGGGGGGTTTAGGTTTTTGGGGGTGCGGGTGGAGGGGGGTTTAGGTTTTTGGGTCCGGATTAGAGTTCGATGAGACGGTTCCAACGCCGCTCTATAGAGCTCAATCGGAGTTCGTTTGACCCACTTCTTAGCGTTTTTTAGCGAAAAACCACTTTTTAGCGAAACCTTCCCCTATATATATATATATAAAATTTTTTTTGGTGTTTGATTATAGGTTATAATGATATGTAATACGGTTAAGTTTATGAGAGAACTAAGAAACCACTAAAAAGAAAATGAGTGAAATTTTAAAAATAAATGTAAAATTGAAACTTAAAATATATAAATATTTATATCTTCTGCATACGTTATTATTTAAAAAAATCACACCATTAAATCAACAATTTTTTTATCTTTCATTTGATTATAAATAACGTTATAGAAAATAAGAATTAATTTATTTTTTTTCTTATTTTCAATATTGCATATATGTAGTATTATCACAAAAACCTAAACCCCCTACGTCCACCCAGAAAGCTAACCCCACCATCACAAGGGTTTCCTTTCCCTAGTGTAAAGCTAAACCGGACATTTTTTACGTTTTTATTAATAATGACGACGTGTGAAACATGGTATCCGAACCACTTATTTAGTTTTTTATTTATATTTTGAGTTTTGATTTTTTTTTAAAACTTTTTTTGTCTTGAATGAGGAGTTCTCTTATTAAAATAAGTTTTTCTCATGATATTCTTCATATTTAATATAACTGGTTTTTTTTAAAACAAGATGAAATGTTTAAATTATAATACAAATAAGGAGATATTAAGTACATGTTACTATAAATTGAATTAAATTTTAGATCTTTGAAGTATAACTTTTCTTTTAAGGAATTAAAGTTTGTACGGTGGTTAGTAAACATGTGAGCATAGATTTTTATTGGCAAGGTTAGGCTATTTGTTATGATTTTACTGAAAAATGATTCATGCTATGCCACACTATCATATCAGCGTATGGGACAATCACTTGACATAATCACTAAGCTATGAAATGGTCTCAATTTAATATTTAATTTATAATCATTAACTAATCATTTAACTAAAATAAAAATATATTTATTTAAAATAAAGGCAACAAAATATCGATTCAAACACGTTACAAAACCACTAACGAGATTAAAAACGGTTATTTTAAACAAATCCGTTTTTCTTAAATTATATCGGGATGTTCAGAAAAAAAAATTAAGCAAGCCCGTGAATTTTGTTTTTTTAACCTCACGAATAAAAGTTACTTGAAAAAAATCAAATTAAATGTTAAAAATGCATGAAGATATGGAGGATTGTGATCGGCCCAATTTTGTTTTTAATTAAATAAAAAATGCGACAATAATTCTTTGCAGCGCCCCTATGCCCGCAAATTTATGTAATATTTTGTAGAAAATATACATGTTTTCTAGTAGTGTAATAAGTTAAATAATCACAGGATTTCTAACAAAGTATTATATAAATATTTAGTTTTGTTATATTACTAGTAAACATGTATATTTTCTATAAAATATTATATAAATTTGCGATAATAAGTTAAATGTTTAACTTATTAATTACCTTAGAGTTAAAGGTTAGTGTCTTATATTATTTCAAAGTTTATTTTGTGATGCACGTGCATTTAAAGATGTAAATAATATTTTTGGAAAGTGATTTCCAAATTTAATTATTATTCATGTGAGACCAATTCCATGAAATCAATACTATAAAATAAATAAAAGTTTTTACATGACACGTGTCGTCTCTATATTTATTCTCATCATTTTTTTCTCACATATCTCTCTTATTAAATGCACCTTTATATTTTAATAATAATATATATTTAAAAAAAATATTAATTATACTAATAAAATACATTTACTTTAAATTATCTTTTATGAAACTTTGAAATCTAATTATTTAACTTTTATTTTCAATCAAATAATAAATGAAAATCAAATTACATTATATAGTACTTAATGGATTTTCAAAACTCAATTATATATTAGTTTTTACATATTTTGAGTTTTGCTTTTTATGTTTAGTATATGATACATTTTTATACCTGTAAAATATATATATAAAGATTTAAAAGTTTTATTTATTAATATTTTTCACCCCGTGTATATATACGGGATCTAAACTAGTCTATACTAATAAATAAAGGTTTAAGGTTGACACTTGTCATTTCCTCATGTCTCCTCACAATGATTTTCCTGCCTCTATCTGCTAATAAATGCACATCTATCTTATTAAATAATAATGATATTATAAATATATTATTAAAAAAGAAAACGAATTATATTAAATAAGAATATATAATAGGAAATCAAAATATAACTAATTAAAGAAAAATACTAATTTGTTATACACACACACATTTTCACTTGATATATCTCGAGATAATCATAATAGTCTGACAAGTTATGACGTATTTATAAATTTATAAGTTTTATCTCTTTTAATATGCAATCTCATGTAATACACGTGGTTCTAATCTAGTTTACAAATAAATAAATACTTCTTAGTTATAACATTACGTGTTTAGAACGTGTAATTGCTATCTTTTAAACGGCAAACTGTTTCAGAAAAAAAATAAAATAATCTCTATAGGTTCAAACGAATGAAAAAAGGCCTACAAGACCAATCCATCAAATTGAACTTAATACTTCTATTAAAAATCGTTAGTTTCAATTCATCAGCCCGACAACCCGGTTAATGACGCGTAGAAGATCTAGAGGGGGATTTCGCAGTCCATCTCACCAACCATCACCCACATCGGTTTTGCAATCGAGCAAAATAAAAATGTTGTTTCGTCTCAGCACCTAGTGGCGGATCCAGGAATTATTTTCAAGGGGTTCACTGTTTTTAGATGCTTTAATATCATACGGTCGGACATAAAAAAATTCGGGTCGGTTCGATTATTCGGGTCGGGTAAAGTTCATCACATAACAAAAATACAATAACATAATTCAAAAACATCGTCATTAGAAATTAAAACACACATAATATAAAAATAAAATAGTCTTTCCTTACGAATTAAATAAACTAGAGTTGTTCCCTACGAGTTTTCATCTTTTGAAATCGTTGCATTACATTTTCGTCCGAAACTTGTTGAAATAGCTCCTTTTCTATGTAACAAATGCATGAATCGTTCATGTATCCATCACCAATCCTATTACGCAAGTCCGTCTTCACATGCTTCATTGAAGAAAAACATCTTTCAACACTTGCCGTTGCAACCGGTAAAACTAATGATTTTTTCTTTGTAGTGCTTCACATAATGTGTTAGTAACACCCAAGATGTGCTTCATCAAATGTAAATAAAATACAAAATTAAAAGTTTTTGACTTGGATGATAAGATGAAATTGGTTGACATGGACCTCTAAGAAGATACGCTCGTCTAATTTCATCTTTTTGACTTGGATGATAAGATGAAATTGGTTTCCTTTCGGAAGGATCTCATGGAAGCTCATTCAAATCTATTCGAGACGGTTTACTATTTGAAGATGATGATTCAAGGTTTGATGGTGGCGGTGCTCTATAAAAATATCTTTTAATATCCATAATAGATTAATAGTACCTAGGAATCAAATTCAAATTAATATATAAAATCTTAATAACATTTAAAATTCAAACTAACATCTAAAATCTTAATAACATCTAACATTTTATCTAACATTCAAACAAGTAACAAGTTAACAACAAACATAAAATTAACCCTAACAAGTTAACAACAAACATAAAATTAACCCTAACAAGTTAACAACAAACATAAAATTAACCCTAACCTGTGTGTGGTCTATGTCGGACTCGTGAGCAGGGGAAAACCGAGCAGCAGGGGCAGCAGCAAGGGGGTGGTCTTCTGTCTGGGAGGAGTCGCAGCAGCAGCAGCTCAGAACCAGCTTTAGTCGCATGTGTGTGTGTGTTCTAACTTCTATCCCTAATTTCTATCATTAGTGGGTTTGAAAACAATAAACAAAATAAATTTTACTACTGGAACCGACTTGGGCTTAGCCCATATGTAACCAGCAAAAATAATTTACTGCTGGAACTAGCAAAAAAAATGTTATAAAAAAAGGTGGTGAAGGGATTCGAACCCACAACCTCCTTGTAATAATATAAAGCCTAAACCATTACACCACTTACTATACTTTGTAAGGGGGTTCACCTTACAATTTTTTATAGGGTTCACCCTAGTTTTTTTACCTACCGTTACACTATAATTTCGAAACTCAGGAGGTTCCTGTGAACCCCCCCCCCCCCAACACAAGTAGATCCGCCCCTGTCAGCCCCACCTCTTAGGTATCAAGTGGCACAGCAGAAACCAACACACAATCTCACTAACAATTTGAACAAGCAAAATGAGCATAAAATAAAAAGCAAATAGGAAAACGATAATTTTAACGTGGTTCGGTCTCAGCGGGAGACCTAGAAACTAGTTATTTTTATTATGCTTAGTACGAAAGATTACAATTACATGACTGAATGCATATATAGATAAAACTAGGGTTAAGAAACTTGTGGACCAATAAACCAAAACCGACCCTTCCATCTCAAACATAACAACAACCCCCATTTAATTCCTCCATGTCGACCCAAAAACCCAACAAGGCCTTCATAACCCAACGCCTCCGTCACAAACAATACATCGAGTAGAGTTAATGCGAATGCCACAATAGTCCCAAGATTCACCAAAGTTTGATCAAGCTTCTCTTTGCGTCAAGAATTGATTGATTTTAATCGCCAACGGTTTGTTCAATCTCACTTATTCGATCGCAAGCTTGAAAAAGGCTTTATCGATGTGTTTGGTCTTGGAGTTGACCGAGAACGATTTGGAGGTATCTAGGAAGAAGTTAGACCGTACGTCACCGGCATAAGAGGGGACCAAATTTTGGAGTTATTAGTTGAATGGACTCCAACCTGTTTCTGATGGGACCAAACCAAAAGTAGACCAAAATTAAAATTGCTATTTCAAGTATCGATTAGTAAAAAAAAGGATTATTGGATTTTAATAATACCACATTTTATAAATTGACAAATAATAATCCCAACTGAAAATATTTTTTACACCGGTCCCTACTTTCAAATTGTTTTTTACATTGGACTCTCCGTTAAAAAAACTTAACGCCGTTAGAGTTTATATGATGTGGACACACTACAACAAATTGACCCTGTCCCGACGCCACCTGTACCGACGACATTTGTCGTCGGGATAGGTCACCCTATACCGACGACATGTCGTCGGTATAGGTCAAAACCAAAATTTTGGTAGGGAGACCCTATAGCGACGACATGTCGTCGGTATAGGGTTGAGGCAGGTTGGAGGGAAAACTGGCGCCCAATGAATTTTTGGGGAAAACCTATAGCGACGACATGTCGTCGCTATAGGTTAATTTTGATTTTCTTTTTGTTTTTTTTTATTTAATAAATTTTCGTCGGTCAAAAAAATTTTTTTTTTAAATTAAAAAAAATTCTGGAAAAACCTATAGCGACGACATGTCGTCGCTATAGGTTAATTTTGATTTTCTTTTTTTCTATTTAATAAATTTTCGTCGGTCAAATTTTTTTTTGTTAAATTAAAAAAATTTCTGGAAAACCCTATGGCGACGACATGTCGTCGGGATAGGGTTTTTCCAAAATTTTGAATGGGACACCCTATAGTGACGACATGTCGTCGCTATAGGTTAATTTTGATTTTCTTTTTGTTTTTTTTTATCTAATAAATTTTTTTTAAATTAAAAAAAATTCTGCAAAACCCTATAAAACTAATATCATTAGGGTTGATGGTTCAACGATAGAGACAAAACCTCTAGAAACATCTAAGGTTTGAATGTCACGGATTCAATTTTTATTTGTAACATGGTTAAAATGTTTCGTCGTTGTAAAAAAAATATAAAAGTAATGCTAATTAAATTAACATAATGATGATAAAGTGTAATAATGAATTAATGGGAAAATGTTATGCTCCTTCCCTATTTATTACCACTTTCAATATTAGATAATGCTAAATTAACATAATAATGATGATTAAGTGTAATAATTAATTACATTTATGATAAAGAAAGATTGAACCGCTCCAATGATGATTAAGTGTAATAATTAATTACATAATAATGCTAAATCCATAAAGAAAGATCTCTGTGGATGAACAAGCTCAATGCAAAAGATTGAACCGCTCCAAAGAACATCATGATGGCGGTGCTAGAATACTGCAACGAGTATCTTTTTCCAATGTTTGATTGGACAAGAAACCATGAAGACCACAGAATTGTACCTGCAACCAATGCCAAGGAACCTGAAGTCCATCTTGCTTTCTTCGTTGCTAAAACTGAACTTAGCCTTCTGAAGATAGATTGAACATGGATGGATTCATTCGTGGGATGCAAATGTGAATGATGGTTAAATAAAGGCATTCCTTTGTAGAGGGTCAGTAAAGTGGCACCTCCTACACAAACTATAGTCCCTATCACTTTTGCTCTTCCACCATTTGATTTTATGTTCACCCTTTCCAACCTAAATTAGAGTGACACACATGCCGGTATAAGTATACAACCTCTATATAAAGTGAGAAATTACATATGGTTTGATACAAACCCAGAGGGTAATGACATCATAAATGTGATCACCGGCACCATGTTGAGAAAAACACAAGAGCAAGTGGCGGATGTGTGTTGTATACCCAAAAGGAACAAGTACTGTATGAGGGACGCACTGCAGCCATACAAAGATTATTATGTTAATTTAGCATTATCTACTTCAATGATAATTATTATCACTACTTCAATCAAGATCTTTTCAGGTACACGTTTTGTCACAAAACAAGTTGCATTTGAACCTCAAGTTTAATAACATAATCTAACACCATTTTGGTTTTTGTTTTTGTTTTTGCAGGCATGACGATGCACTTTTCAACCTTCTCGATATGAACCGAGTTTCATCACATTACTTTTCTGATTTAGGGTTTTCATATTTCGATCCCATTGATAAAGATATAAGCTTGTGGGAGTGTTGGGGAGACGGTCATGTGTTGCCATTGCTAAGTTCCAATGATGATCACAATGGTGGTGGTTCCGGTGATCACGGTGGCCGGAGGCCGTCGAGACCGTTGGAATTGGAAGAGATAGAGAAGCATTTTGAGTTGCCAATAGTCATGGCAGCCGAGAAACTTAAGGTGGGATTAACCATGTTGAAGAAAAGATGCAGAGAGCTTAATATAAAGAGATGGCCTCATAGAAAGCTTAAGAGTATTAAATCTCTTATTCAAAATGTGAAGGTATGTAATATTGTACCTATATTACCCTTCTTTTTTACATTCTCACATGTCGTCGCTATAGGTTAATTACCCGTTAACCTTTACAATAATTTACATAATTACAAACCCAGTTATTTTATGAAAAATCGGGATGTTACATCTTGGGTCGTTGAACCCTTATGGGTTAGTGTTGAAGTGTGGGTTATTAACATGTCAATAAATGACAAACCGTTTTATAAAGAATTGTAATGTTTTGAGTTCAATCAAATGGTATTTCTTGTTTGCAGGTGAGGTATCTTGGCTAGGGAGCGGTGCTACTCGGATTGGTGTGTAGGCATTTGTAAGATAAGATTAAGATTGATATTGAGTTTATAAAGGGTTACAACTATTTTAAATTAAGACTTCCACTGATTGTTTGTAATAAAGCGAGTATTTTTAAAGAGAACACCCAGTGATGAGAACCAACTGTAGGGTACCCAGTTTGGGGCCATACAGGCTGGTCTTGGGTGTTTCACAAACGTCCGAGACATCGTGAAGGCAATCAACAGACTTCTAATGTCTTGCACGGTGGGGTTCCGATTAAAAATTTTATTTTAAACAGAAAAATATGGATTTCAAAACTTTAATTTTTTTATCTTAATAATTTTTTTTTTAAATTAAAAAAAATTCTGGAAAACCCTATGGCGACGACATGTCGTCGGGATAGGGTTTTTCCAAAATTTTGAATGGGACACCCTATAGCGACGACATGTCGTCGCTATAGGGTTGAGGCAGGTTGGAGGGAAAACTGGCGCCCAATGAATTTTTGGGGAAAACCTATAGCGACGACATGTCGTCGCTATAGGTTAATTTTGATTTTCTTTTTGTTTTTTTTTATTTAATAATTTTTTTTTAAATTAAAAAAAATTCTGGAAAACCCTATGGCGACGACATGTCGTCGGTATAGTGTTTTACCTTTATTGACTGGTCAACATCCTGTGAAACCTGTGCCGACGACATGTCGTCGCTATAGGCCACTGTACCAACGACAAGTGGACCTATGCCGACGACATGTCGTCGCTATAGGGTGCAGCGTGAACAAATAGGAAAACAGACGGCAGAACTTCATTTTCAGCCAAAACTCTCCAAAACTTCCCCAATTCTGTCTCTCCGGCGATTTCAGCGTTTTTGGGCTATTTGGAAGCAACTTTCACACAAGCTTTCGGGATTTAAGGTGAGCTAACATCCGGGTTCATATTTTAGCTAATTTTTTAAGATTTTGAAGTTTTGTTTGTTTATTTTGGTAGGTTTTGGAGGAATTTCACCATTTCTTGAATTTCTAGCTTTGTGAAGGTAAATACTCGTTTTAATTACTAATTTGTGTTGAAATTTGGTTTATATCAAAGATTTTTATGATTTTGTATGTATGTGTTATGTTTGTATGTTTGTATGTATGAGTATGTATATTTGTATGATGGAATTATTAAATTATGATTAGTTTATGTCATTTGGTTTAGATGTGTGTTTATTTTATATAATTTAGTTTATGTAAATTAGTGTTTGTATGTATGTGTGTAATTTGTGTTTATGATGATTAGTTTTAATGTTTAGTTTGTATGTATGTATGTATGTAATTTGTGTTTATGATGATTAGTTTGAATGTTTAGTTGGTATGTATGTGTGTAATTTGTGTTTATGATGAAATTTGGTTTAGATCTAAGATTTTTATGATTTTGTATGTATGTATGTATGAGTATGTATTTTTGTATGTATGATGGAATTATTAAATTATGATTAGTTTAGGTCATTTGGTTTAGATGTGTGCTTATTTTATATAATTTAGTTTATGTAAATTAGTGTTTGTATGTATATGTATGTATGTGTGTATTTTGTGTTTATAATGATTAGTTTGAATGTTTAGTTTGTATGTATGTGTGCAATTTATGTTTATGATGATTAGTTGGGATGATTAGTTTGTATGTATGTGTGTAATTTGTGTTTATGATGATTAGTTAATATGAATGTATATATGTGTATGTATGTTTGTATGTATATGTTTGTAATTATGTAATTGGACATTTATTTATGTTTGTATGTATATGTTTGTAATTATGTAATTGGGCTTTTATTTATATATATATGTATGTAATTGTGATGTGTAGGTATATAAGATGGTATTTATTGGGAGCAACTTTCACAAAAACTCTCAGGATTTAAGGTGAGGTAACATCCGGGTTTCATATTTTAGCTACTTTTTCAAGATTTTGAAGTTTTGTTTGTTTATTTTGGTTAGGTTTTGGAGGAATTTCACCATTTCTTAATTTCTATCTTTGTGAAGGTAAGTACTCGTTTTAATTACTAATTTGTGATAAAATTTGATTTAGATCTAAGATTTTTATGATTTTGTATGTATGTGTATGTATGTATGTTTGTATGTATGAATATGTATATTTGTATGTATGAATATGTATATTTGTATGTATGATGGAATTATTAAATTATGATTAGTTTAGGTCATTTGGTTTAGATGTGTGATTATTTTATATAATTTAGTTTATGTAATTTAGTGTTTGTATGTGTGTAATTTGTCTTTATGATGATTAGTTTGAATGTTTAGTTTGTATGTATGTGTGTAATTTATATTTTTGATGATTAGTTTTGATGATTAGGTTGTATGTATGTATGTAATTTGTGTTTATGATGATTAGTTAATATGAATGTATATATGTGTATGTATGTTTGTATCTATATGTTTGTAATTATGTAATTGGACATTTATTTATGTATGTATGTTTGTGTGTATATATTTGTAATTATGTAATTGGGCTTTTATTTATGTATGTATGTAATTGTGATGTGTAGGTATATAAGAGAGTATTTATTCATATGCTTATGTATGTTTGTATGTATATGTAACTTTATTTAATTTTGTTACAAGTTTGAAACTCGTTGCGGTTGACGAGAGGAAGAATGTCGTACACATAATCAACAAATGCTTGAAATGCAACGACAAATGGATGAAATGCGTCGAATGTGGGATCGTCGAACTAGCAGCGATGATAATTAGCTTGGAGTTGTTGAGCCTTTGCCTTTTTTGTTGGTATTTGTCTTGAACAATTTGCATATTTGTGTGTCGAACAAGTTTATGTTTTGAATGTTTGATTTGTTGAACAAATTTGTGTGCCGAACAAGTTTGTGTGTCGAACAATTTGGATGTTTGGTTTATGTTCCGGACATTAATTTTTATCCGATTTGAATGTTTGAATGGTTTATATTTATGATTTGCAGGTTTTTGTTTTTAGAAATTTAATATTTCTGGATAAAATATTAAAAATAAAAAAAATTAAAAAAAAAACAGAAAAGACCTATACCGACGACATGTCGTCGCTATAGGTCTTTTTCAAAAATTAAAAAAAAAACAAAAAAACCCTATACCGACGACATGTCGTCGGAATAGGGTCAACCTATACCGACGACATGTCGTCGGTACAGGGTTGGACTCTATACCGACGACATGTCGTCGGTATAGAATTTATTTTTGAATTTTTTAATTAAACCCTATACCGACGACAAGTCGTCGGTATAGGCTGACCTATCCCGACGACACCTATCCCGACGACAATCTTGGGCTATTGGGACGAAGCAATCCCGACGACACCTATCCCGACGATATGTCGTCGGCATAAGCTATCCCGACGACAAGTCGTCGCTATAGGGTCAAAAAAAGTCGTCGGTATAGGGTGATATTGTTGTAGTGACATCTGCAAACCGTCGGAAAGTCGAGCCAAGCTAGTAGTGGTCTCGTGTTGGCTTTTGAAATTGGCTTTGGTGGTGTTTAACCGGTCTCTTTAAACACCATTGTTGTCTCTGTTTGGACTTTCCGGACAAACGAGACTAGTTAAACACCACCAGAGTCAATTTCAAAAGTCACCACGTGACCACTGCTTGCTTGGCTCGACTCTCCGGCGGTTTGCAGATGTCCACGTCATATAAACTTTAATAACGTTAAGTTTTTTTAACGGGGGGTCCAATGTAAAAAAATAGTTTGAAAGTAGGGACCGGTGGTAAGAATATTCTCAGTTAGGATTATTATTAACCAATTTGTAAAAGATGAGATTATTAAAATCGAATAATCCTAAAAAAAATAGTTTACATGGAGTAAAGGATAAACAAATTCATGAATATTACAAAAAGATATTGCTTAAAAAGGGTTAATTAATAAGAAGGCATATTGATTTTTTAAGAAACATGTCATCTAAAAGTAATCATGTTTCTACACTCTAATAAAGTCTCTCAAACTTTTCTTTTAATTATAAACCATTAAAGTTTCAATATTTTTTTCATTGTTGTTAATATTCATAATGGTTAAAACTAAGTAGGTGGTAAACGAAAATTTATACTAAAATAACATGTAAATGTAAAAATTCATAATGGTTAAAACTAAGTAGGTCATGTGTATTAGAGCCGTTCACCCAGTGAACCGGAGGGTTCCTGCACTCGGATGGTCGAACCGGTGGCTTTGTTCACGACTGTGAAAGAAGGAACATATAGGAATCTATCCAGGAACAGATCGGAGATCCGTCGAGACGGTTGTTAAACAAATAGATGAAATGAACAAACCGGAATTTGGTGAAACAGATCAGAGAATGGTGTAGACATGTTATAAGCTTTCAAGACTGTAGAAAGAAAAAGATTGAAATGAAAAATTGAAGTTAATTGGAGACGAATGCTAGAGAAAGTAATATAAATTACCTATTTTTTTTCTTTCTTGAAATAGGCTTTTACTAGGGAGAATGAATTCAAAGTAAATGGATTGTGCTTGTTAAAAGAATCTGTATCATCTAATTTAGGTTTTCATATAATATTTTTGAAAACAATTATATTTTATTTGGTTCCGGTTTAAATGGTCCGACCAATAGACCTCTAAGACGACAGATTCGTTGTCCGGTACGATTATAAAAACATTGTTTCTATTCGTTCACATAATTTAACCATTTTTAAAGTTTTCAAAAAACAAACAATGATAATCAAATTTGACAAATTTAAAAGTTTAATTTACATAAAAGGTACTACATTTAAACTATCCGTAATTGAAGCGTGAAAGTCAGGGCCTGAGTCACCTGGCTCTTTCACGAGTGCAGAAAACCGCCCCCTCGGCGTGGGCACATGGTGTGAGGGGTTTTACGGGCAAAGGGGCTCTCTCATGTGTGTGTTATGTATATATATGTGTGATAGTGAAATCACTAGGCAAGTTAAATTTTTTTTTTTTGAAAGACAAATTTTTTAATTCCTGTTAAAAGTGGGACTTGAATCCATCTCAAACCTTGGTGTTTCTAGAGGAATTTCCTCTACCATTAGACCACCAACCCCAATAGTAAACATAGTTATTGTTCCGTGTCAATGTGATGGTAACTTGAGGGACATGAATATTAAACCAACTTATCTTGGAACAACCGTAAAACAAGAAAGGAAAATTACCAAAATAGTCATTTGATCACTTGACTTTGCCAAAATGGTCACAACTTTTAGCCGTCTAAAAATTGGTCATGAAGACCAATAGCCGGTTAGACCGTCTAAATAAACGGCTATAGCCGGCTAAAACTTCCATAATGCCACGTGTTAAAGTCTGACAGATTTCAATCGGGCTCGAGCCGGCTATTAATTTTCACAAACATGTTTTAGACTCTAAAAAGTTAAAACTATTTTGCTAAACTCAACCGATGAAGTAACCATTTTAGTAATTTTCCCAAACAACAATTACCATTTTCATTTTCAGAAAGTAAAAAAACCGCATAGTGACAACTGACAGCTCACAACCACTTCTCAAGCCTACTACAAAGCATCTAAGTTCCTGACACGTGACGTGTATACTATACACTCCCCTTCTAGAACGTCCAAACTCCAAAACAATAAAACCCCCCCTTTGCTCACTTCAAACCTCAAACATCCGATAATGGCTTCAAATTTTAATATCAATCAAACCCTACCCAAGAGGGGTCAGATCAAGATCAAGATTTGCAAAATGATTGCAAAATCACTTGCAAATTTAGCATACGGGGTTGCCGGAGGAGAGAAGAACACCGCCGTCGGACTCGGAGGGTTTCAGTCAGCTTCCAAACATGTCATCAAGCTAAACCGACCAAGGAGGGGTCAGATTAAAATCATGGTTGTTAAAAAGATCGCTAAATCACTCACCGGTTTAGTGACCGGAGTCGCCGGAGGAAAAAAGAAAACTGCCGGAAATAGAGGCTGCTGCGGCGGATGCTTTACTTCTCCGGCGACTGTAATCCCGGTGGAAATCGTCGGAGAGTTGGAGGCGTGACAATCTTTTGGATAGGGCATGTGGGTCAAATTGTCAGAGAGGTGGTTCTTACTTGTTACTGCTAGTAAAAAAGATGTTCTTGTTTTTTTTATGTAATTTTAATGAAAGTAGTATGAAAATTATATGTAATTGAGTTACTTTATCAAAGTTATAGAATATAAATTTTGGAATTTGGATGAATGTGGCGATTCTTGAATTTTATTTTGGATAGGGCATGTGGGTCACATTGCCAGTTGGAAGCCAGAATAAATGTATTTTTGAAAGAAAAAAAGGGAGAATCAATCTTTTTTGCATCAGTTTGTATCTTTTGTGAATTTATGCCATGGTAATAAGAGTTATCCCAATTAACATGTTTATAAAATCACAAATGGAATTATTATTATTATTATTAATGTTAACAAAATGCAAAAGAGTATTGGAGTTAAAAGATCAAGAAACCAACGAGATCAAAGCTAAGGCTTTGCATCCCGTGTATTCTGTTTCAAATATGCAAAACAACATCCGAACCCTAGATGGAACGAAGGTAACAAATTCATCATGGACTAAACTTTTTAAACTTCATGCTAAACCCTACAAAGTCTTGAACCATATAGACCGAATCGAACCACCTTTCGAAATCGATGATGGCTACAGCCAGTGGATCGAAATCGACACCTTTCCGATGAATTGTTGGTTCGGGTTCTTGAAACCGATAACTTGGCTTAGACAACATGGAACAAGACGACTGGAGTTTTATTAATATGAAAAAGTGTAAATATAAAGAAGGGAAAATAAGACTATACATAGAAAAACTAACTAAGATTAACCTAACGAAAATGATAAACAAAATCATAATATAAATAGAGTCCACTAACTTATTAGGTTAACGGGATCGACAATATAAATTAAAAATCATGTATAAATTAAAAGTGAAGCCTAAAAACGTTTATTTAATGTATATGTTCTTATCGATCAAAAATTGTTACCGACTTTGTAAAGAAAAAAGTTACAAAAAATAATGTTTAAAGAATATATATTTTACCTTTTTACACTGGAAATTGTAAAAAAAAATTAACAACCAACAAATACTATAAGCCCGATCACATTTGGCGAAATGTCACCCACGTTCGTGAACGCATACAGCGCTAGTGACCCGGCACACCCACACCATTGTATGGGAAACCCACCACCCGAAGGCCCACTGTGATAAAAAAAAAAAACTTTTGTTCACCAGCATATTGTACTATTGAGACTCGAAACAATAACCTGCACATTAAAAAACTATGAAGATGCCTTCTCTGAAACTAATTGAAACGGGGCACGTTGGCCTGAAAATTGTGAACTTATTACTGAATTTTATAATATATATTAAGTTTAATTTGAAATTTATTTGAGGAATTTTTATTTTATTTTATTTAATTAATTTTTTTGGGGTTAGAAAGGTTGAACGTATTTCCAAGAAACTTCCGGTGCTGTATCAAGAAATATTCCATGGAAGCCAGGTCATCATAGATTCTATTTGTTGTTTCTCTATTTGTAATTTAATCGCAGAATATACTCACCTACCTTCAGTTTTAATGTAGAAAAGTGTACCCTACAGTTTTAATTATCAATCAAAATAGGTCTATGTGACCATGTCGACAATTTATTTGTAATTTTTTAATAATATTTAATATATGTCTAAATATTCCAAATATTTTCAAAAGTTTTAAAAGTAATACACATAACAGAAGATTTTTAAGAAGTCATTAAACAAACCAAGATTTACATAACTACGTGTTCAAGTTTACATTGTCATTATAATTGGCAAAATCTTATTTTTCCAACGTTGGAGGACATGACTATGTAAGAATTCATTTTCTTGATTAACTTTTGTTTTTATAACGGTTAACTCATACACTTTTAATCTTACTCTTAAATTTTTATTTTCAAATATATTTACAATTCTTATGCTCTAAAATGATTAAAAAACATTATTTTTTTAATTTAATTAAATTAATCATTTAATTGCATGTTCTGAATCCATGACCATCACCATATCTATGATTTGGATGTTGTACTGGATTTTCAATCATTATTTTTCTTAAAGAAGACAAAAACTTGGGGGCAAAGTAACTCGACTTTGTTAGTATCTTCCTATATATATATATATATACACACACTCACACACACACACAAAAACACACACTTCAATTTCTCACTCAAAAACACACACACTCTTTTAACACCTACCTAAAAATGGCAGCCGCCGTGAAACGAAGCCAACCGAAGAGGGGTCAGAATCAGATCAAGATCAAGATTTTCAAGATCATTGCTAAATCACTCAAAGATCTAGCAATTGGGCTCGCCGGAAAACCCACGAAAGCTGCCGGAGATGGGGGAGGCAGCTGTGGCTGCTTTAATTCTCCGGCGACTGTAACCCCGCTGGAAGCCACCGGAGGGATGAAAGCAGCTGCCGGAGGTACAATTATGCAAAACAAACCAAGGAATGGAAACAACAAAATCAATATATACAAGATTATTGACGGACCGGACATCCGGATTTCAGAATCTGGAGGAAAAAAGAAGGGGCCGGCGGTGGAGGTTGTGGTGGGTGGTTTATCTTGATGCCCGGATTTTTCCTACCGGAAAATGTTAAGTGGTCGTGATTTCTTTTTTTTTTTTATATATTTATTTTTATAGCAGTGATGGGGATTGTAAGATACTCTGTTCAGGTGGGTTGTGCATAATAAACAGAGCATTTCCATATGTATATTTTTCTTTTATTTATATTTATATTTTTTTGTTAAATTTTATACGAATTTACTTGGCAACTTGAATTCATTTAAAATAAATTAAATATTATGCGAAGAGTTTGTGAACCGTTCGGCTGGAACATCGTTAATGTTCGTTCATTTAATAAATGAACAAACACGAACAATAAATTTCGTTTGTTTAGTTAAGTGAAAGACGATAAACAAATGTAATGTTCGTTCAAGTGGGTTCGTGAACGCTCATTTATGTTCATTTATTTAAGTTCGTTTATGTTCATTTATATTCGTTTGTTCACCATTTGTCATTTCGTTTTGTTTATGTCATTCAAACACAAACGAACACGAACAAATCCATTTCTTTAATACACGAAAACATAAACGAACAAATCCATTTAAGTGCTAACTCTTTTTTCACTTCGTTTTCCTGTTTGACTTCAAAGAGGTATTGATGTGTGAATGCAAGTAGGTCCATGGTGGGGTAGGTTTCATTTCCCTTTCACCCATAAACGTTCTTCCCGGCTCAACCCGTCTACACTATATAATAAATAAAAAAATTTCATGACACGTGTCGTTTTGATATTCATTTTTATTATTTTTTTTCTTGTTTCTACTTTATTAAATACATTTCTATCTTTTAATATTTAAAAAAATTTCCAGACATATTTTGACGAGTGTATATATTAACAGATTATATTGTATTCCACAGGTTTATTCAACCTGGGTAAAACACGAGTTTTAAAAAAATAAAGTTGTTATTAGTTAATATATAATATTTTATTTATTCAACTCGTGTAATACACGTAAATTTTAACCTAGTTAACATAAAAACATAAATATAGATTATTCATTTTTACAAAGCTATTCTTTTCGTTAATATTTATTTTCTATTTGATATAATAGTATAAGTAAAATAATTATAAAAGGATATTTTATCTCTAATTCTTAAAAGAAACCGAAAATAATAGTATAACTTGAATCGGAAAATTTTGATACTTTTATATTTATCTTTCATTTTCTCAAAATATGAAGTATATTTATACTCTTTAAATATCGTCGCTATTAATTTATTTTTAACTACACGGGTTAAATAAATATAATTATAATATTATATATTAAGTAATAAAAAATTTATTTTTTAAAAACTCTTGTTTTATACAGGTTGAATAACCCGTGAATACAATAAAATCTGTTAACACATACACTTGTCAAAATATACGTTTCTCGGCATTTTTATGTACGTTTCAATGTAAATTTTTTTATAAAAAACCGGATTAAATATAATATTTTTTGACTTTCAGTTTTTTATGAGACGTTTCTACTATAACATTTTTCTTAAATTTAAATTTAATTTGGTACTCTTTAACGCCCATTTTTCACGACATCGTTTATTTCCCGTCGCAACGCACAGCCAAATGATACTAGGTAGAGGTGGCGGGTGGCGACAGACGACGGTATTTCCTCAGTTAGTGTACTTTTCTTTGTGGTGGTGGTGGAGGCGGAGATCTCGGTGGCGGTGGTGAAAGTGGAGGTGGCAGTGGCTGAAGTGGGGGTGGTGGCGGGTGGCGACTGAGGTGGAGGTGGTGGTGGCCGAGGTGGTGGTGGTGGTGGTGGTAGGGGAGGGGGAGGGGGGAGGGGGAAGGGGAGGGGATTTGAAGGTGTAGGGTTTTTGTTTTAGGGAAGACAAATACTTTGGTTTTTGTATTGTTTAATTTACACAAATGGTTTCTGTATTAATTTAAGAAAATGACATAATTAGTCTTTATCAGTAAAAAAAGACTAAAATCCCTTTATTTTTAACAAAAAAAAAATAACAGACTTGGTGCTATTGAGACAATTATGTAATCACATGTAGCAAAAAAGTCAAAATTTGAAACTAATGGACTAAAACCATTATTTTGACCAAATCACAGGGGTCAAAAACGAAGTTAACTAAAAAAATAACGTCTAAACGATAATAAAAATAAAGGAACAAAAAAGTTCGTAAATAATTAAAAGAACTAAAAAAACGAAAAGAATTTTACCAAAATAAACACTAAAAGTAAAATAGCCGTTAAATAACGAAATAGTTAACGTCTTTGACGAAACCATTAAAAATAAAGCTTAAACGTTCATAAAAATAAGCATGATGCAACGACAACGAAATCGTTAAAAAGAATGAAAAGTTCATAAAAAAATAAATGAAAAAAGAAAATAAATTAAAGAGTTAATTACACGGATAGTCCCTGTGGTTTGTGAAAAGTAACAAATATGGGTACTAAGGGTTTCAAGTTGCAAATATGGGTATTATGCTTTCAGTTTTGTAACAATATTGGGTATTAAGACTAACTTCCGTTAGTTTTTTTGTTAAGTTGAAGGGTAATTAAGTCATTTCACATATGTGGGCTAATTAAGTAAGTTTTCATATATGAGGGACCATTTGTGTAATTAACAAACCCACTATCCCCACCACCACTACCCCTTCTCCTTCAGATTCAATGCAAACAGGGATCAAAATCAAACATACCCAAATCTGAAACAGGGACCAACGTCGTTTACCCCCTTTCTCCAAATCCTAAATCAAAATCATATTCTTTTTTCAAGTCTTCCAAGATTTCCCATTCGTCTAGCAATCGATTTCTCAACGGCTTCAAATCCAGCCTTCAAATTCAGTTCATTTAGGCATAAATTAAACACACACAGTTAGCGTTCGTCTCCGGCAACGGGCTTCCCCTTCATCTAGCAACCGATTTGTCAACGGAAACTGGCTTCCCCTTCGTCTCCGGGGTGGTTTCGATCACTCAGATCTCAGGAAGCGTTCACTAATCAACCGATGTTCACTTCGAGCGGCAGTAACAAGGACGGGATGCTCTCCATCGTCTCCGGCGTGGTTCCGACAGTAACAAGGACGAGATACTCTCCCTCGTTTCCGACGTGGTTCCGCCACTGCCAACTACCACCGATGGCATCCTCCTTCCAATCACCGTCGTCGGCCTCCTCCTTCCAACCACCACCGTCGGCCTCCGCCGGAGAAGCTAGACCAGTCCCGCCGGAGTGTGTGATTAAAATGATATTTCTTGTGGTTTTATACTAAATTTTTATTATTAGTCCCTCAAATTTACATATGTTACAATTTTGTATTAAATTTGATCACACGGGTATTTTGGTCATTTTAGAAAAACTTAACAAAAAAACTAACAGAAGTTAGTCTTAACACCCAATATTGTTACTAAACTGAAAGCATAGTACCCATATTTGCAATTTGAAACCCTTAGTACTCATACTTGTTACTTTTCACAAACCACAGGGACTATCCGTGTAATTAACTCTAAATTAAAAAGGAAAAAAGAGTGGGGAGTAGAAACAAGGGGGGTTGTTTGGGGATCAAACCCGGGTGGGTTCCCTCCCTCTAAGTCGTGCGCTTGAACTATCTTCACCAAGCTTTCTTTTGGAAATTGTTTTGAAACTCAAAGTATTTAAACATAAATTAAATTGAATAAATCCAAAAAAATTAAACGCATCATAGGGTTGTACCTTGTGCAGAACGACTTGTAGCAACTAATCGCAAGTGATTATTTTAGTAACCCACCTGCCTTTATTACTCATAGTCATAGATGTTTATGTAGCTAACTAAAGTACGTAGTGCATTTTATATATTAAAAAACTACCATAGCAATATTTAATTTAATTTTGAATACAAAACCTTTCAAAAATAATATACATAGACCCATGGGTGAATCTATATTATGAATTTTTAGATCTGTGTCTAGAGCATCCAAATTATAGGGGCTCGTAAATTATAAAAATTAAAAAAATATATATATAAGTTTAATCTAGGTTTTTTGTTTAAGTCTAAAAATATATAGTCATACTTTAATAAAAAGATTTTGAGCTTAAGTTTATATATATATATATATATATATATATATATATATATATATATTCTAATCCTATTTTAACAAACCATTTTTTTATCTCAGTCACAAAAATTCTTAAATCTACCGCTATTTAGCCCCTGACTTGTAGGAGATTGACATCAAACATGTTAACATGGTACGTGTGGACTGTGGGCGGAAGGAAGAAGAGGTGCTTTTAGAGATAACGTGAAGAAGGTTCTCGATCTTATTTTGGAGAGAGAAAGGGTGTAAGGAGATTGCATGTGAGTTGTGACCAACATCTTTTTATTTAATTTTAGTTATAATAAAAATATAAAATACCTTCATGTAAATGAAATATAAGGTCTTAAATAGAATTAACAACGTTAGATAAATGAATTACCTTATATACAAATCATAATTTTTTTTAACATCTCCTAATATACTCTTATAAATCACCTATATCTGTATTTAAACCCTCTTAATTTACTTCTATAAATCATATATGCCCGCATCTTACATGATTTAATTTCTTAACCTTTAAAATAAAAAGAAGCCACCTTATCATCAGAAAGTCACTTAAAAACAAGAAACCATAATTAATACATTTGTATTTTAAAACAAATCTGAAACAAAATATGTTATTAAATCTGAATTTAGTTAACCCCTAGACGTGACTTTCTTTTATCATAAATATCGACATATCCTTGTATCCAAAGAATCTCAGCACCTCATAGTTCATACTTACATTTTGTTAACTTATTTAAATATTTGTTTACTTGTTATCCTCATTAATTCTATAAGGTTAAAAGAAAAGACGATGTATAAACATAGGTCCTTTAATATTCACTAATCAAGTGACTAACACCAATAACCCTTTATTTTTAACATTTGAATGGTCCTTTAATATTCACTATAACAACATGCATTTATCTTGCATTTTATTTTATTTGCCTATCGATTTATTAAAATATTCACCCCTTTTAGTGGTTAACTAATATATTTAAATCTATTTCTTTTTGTCCATCGTAAAAACTAAACCCTCGACCACTTGTTACACTCCTTGGTACCGTTAAACCAGAACCCCTTTGTTTAATATATTTTAAAAAGTAAAATTTTACTTGTAATTTGAATGTGAGAGAGATACTTATACATCATATATATTAATGTTTGGAAATTTATGATATTTTTTTCTTTCAATTTTTCCTCTTTTAAAGGTAGTTAATGGCATGGCATGGCATGTAGGTTGGATGTTTTCTTGGATTTTCAACATCTACTTTTGTACTTAGTTCATAATAAAATATAATAAATGGCAAATGCTTGAAATTTGGTGCACCTTTCCTTTACTCCCCTGTATATATATATATATATATATATATATATATATATATATATATATATATATATATATATATATATATATATATATATATATATATATATATATATATATCCATTCACCTGCATTTCATTTCTCACTCAAAAACACCTTCTCTTCCACTTTAGGGTTTAATTTTCAATTTCAAAAATGGCCCCCAAATTTACACTAAAACGTAGCCAACCAAAGAGGGGTCAGAATACGATCAAGATCAAGATTTTCAAGATGATTGCTAAATCACTCAAAGATTTCGCAATTGGGCTTGCCGGAAAAAAGAAGAAAGCTGCCGGAGATGGAGGATGCAGCTGCGGGTGCTTCAATTCTCCGGCCACTGTAATCCCGCTTGACGCTACCGGAGTGGTGAAAGCAGCTGCCGGACGTACAATTGTGCAAAACCAACCAGAATTTGGAGGAGAAAAAGTGGGACCGGCGGGACGTTTCGCTTGACGGTCGGTTTGTTCCACCGGGAAATGGTAACTGTTTGTGGTGACAGGTTACTTTCTGTTGTTTTTTTACCTGTGATGGAGATGGGTTGTTAATAAACAGAGTATTTTCATCTGATTTGTTTGTGTTTTTCTATTGTTAGAATTTGCCGTTCACAAAAAAAGTATTAATTATGTTAAAATCTGTAAGTAAATTTACTCTGGCAACTTGTAACGTGGACAAAAAGCAAGAAAACAAATAATTGAGTTAAAATGCTAGTATGGATTGTTACAGACTGAAACCATTATAAACTATAGGACTCGTCATGCATCGGTTATATGGGCAACTAATGTGAAGTTTATAGACTTCATCCCCACTATACTAGTCTTTTGAGATAATTTCTCTTATTTGAGTCGTAACATAATTTACTTAAGGACTTAAGGTAGTCTCATTATATACAATTTGTCTTTTATAAACATCCAAACATAATTAAATATGTTAGTTTGTTGCTAATTTACATAACATAAAAATACAAAAATGTCTTGTAAGTAAAGATTCAGTTTTAAGTATAAGTACAGAGCTACGTAAAGTCGTAAACATTTGTAAATAGTGCATAAAAAATAATTGATGTTGTGGGAAAGAGAAAAACCGGTGGTCAAAAAACCGTCATTATTTATCACATTTTATTGAATTGATATAAGTGTTTATATAGAGCTCTCAATAGTTTTCTATTTAAAATAGCTAATCCTTTTAAAAGTTTAACGTATCAAAATACATCAAGGTTAACCTTTAAAGTGATTCGCTCTTCGAGTTTTAGGATGATGGATTTATCTTAAATTATCAAGGTATTGTCTAGATGGTGTTTTAAAAAAACTAAATTGGTAACTTATCCTTAATCATTAACGTCGCGTTCTAGTGATAAAAGGAAATGTAAAATTTCGAGGAAATATTGTTCACAAATTATAAGATGCTGACAATTGGGATCCGAGTAACTCAGAAATTAAAAATGGGTCCACTCAATTTAATAAAAATTGCATTCCCCCAAAAATTCTCAAGATTATTCTAAAAGGTATTTTAAAGGCGTGTGTTTAAATTAAAAACAATAACACTCATTAGTTGCCGTTCAAAAAAAAAAAAATAACACTCATTAATAATATAAGTTTTTTATAACAGAGTTAATTACACAAAGGATTCCTTTGGTTTGTAAAAAATAACATATTTAGTGTCTAACCTTTACAATTTCACTTTTATATTCCTGAAATATAACACTAACACTCGTCTATTTTTAACAAAAAAAAGACCCCATGTGTATTACAAGTGATAGTATTTTGATCATTTTTGGTTATTTTATTTTGTTCTCTTATACTTAATCATCTACTTCAGTCGCACTCTTTAACGATCAACTCTCTTGAGAATACTTAAGTGTCTTCATTTAAACTCAACATTTGAATTTTGTGCTTGTGGAAGAGAAGCTGTAATACAAACATCATGGCCGATGTTAACCATGGACGTTGTTTCTACACTCGTTCCCGCAAAATGTGAGTCTTTAATTAGTGTTCTATATTTTTCTTGCCTTCAAACTGATTGGAACACAAATCTATTTATCATTCCTCGAATTTTTAGGTCGGAGCCAGACCTATGCAAGTTAAAATTCGCAAGAAGAATTATTGTCTAATGCTTGGTTAGCTAGCATTTCTAGGTTTTAGAATGTTGTTGTAATGCTTGCGATGGTGTAGTATGTTGGTAATGAAATTATCATATGGTTAACTCCTAATTTCTGTAATGCATCTCTACTTTTGTTAATGAAATTATGTTTCAAACATGTATTATGTTCTACTAAATCAATTCATAAATAAACAAAACAATTCAACATAATCAAATTATAAGTAAACTAAACAACGATTTCATTGGCAACAACATGTTAAACAAAAGTTAAACAGACCACAATCAATTGTTAAACAACCAAAAGACAAACCAAACAATTTCATCTAGTATGTGATGACGTGTCCTTGGCCCTTACAAGATCTTGATTTGTGACCGGTTTTCTTGAAGTTTGAACATGTGACACTCTTTCATATCCTTGAAGTTAGTAAATGACAACCGTAACAGTGGGGGCCCACATAGATTTGCTATTTGTCACTGATGTGTACGGTTTAATTTGATTTATATAAACTTTTTTTTAACAGCGAGGAAATCATATAAAAACAAAAAGTCTTCTAGCTAAAAGCCTTTTTTTTACCCGACTCATTTTAACTCGACCAGTACCTTATCCCCTACCAATAATTTCCAAATCAATTGCCGCGCCTCCTAACGGGTAATCTTTATGTTACAGTGTCATCCTCGGCTCCTAAAAACCTATAACGGGTCCAACCGAATCCATAATCCGACCCACCGAATTAGTTGTAACATGTGTATATGTGAAATTTTATTTTATTTGGCCATCGATTTAAATATATATTTATTTAAAAATAAATTTTATTATACGTTATTCTTTTTCACGGTCGTTAATTGCACATTCTAAAGTCGTTGGAAAAAAAGTCATGTGATTGGGATTGGCTTTAAAGTGTTCTGCTAGTTTGCACCTGTACCTCTTAAAGTGTTTTGCTAATTTGCACCTGTACCTCTCTATATATACGACCACATGCACTTGCCTACCTTACTCAAAACATCTTATTTTCCACTTTAGGGTTTAAACACCAAAAATGGCCACCAAATTTACACTAAAACGTACCCAACCCAAGAGGGGCCAGATCAAGATCAAGATTTTCAAGATGATTGCTAAAACACTCAAAGATTTGGCAATTGGGATCGCTGGAAAAACTGTCAGAGATGGAGGAGGCAGCTGCGGGTGCTTCAATTATCCGGCCACTGTATTCCCCCTGGAAGCTACAGGAGGGGTGCGGTGGGTGGTTTTGCTTGACCGTCGGATTTTTCCACCGGGAAATGATAGCAATGACAGATTACTTTATATTTTTAGCAGTGATTTATCAGATTTGGGGATTGTAAGATACTCTGTTACATATAGGTTGTTCATAAAACAGAGCATTTTTGTATATTTTCTTTTCTTTTTTTGCTAGTATTAATTTTTTTTGTTAAATTTTAATACTCTGGTAGGTAACTTGAATTCATATTTAACAAATTGGCTAAAATACAAAAATGCCCGTGAAATAAATAAAAATCTATACATACTAATAAATAAATGTTTTTGGGTGCCACATGTCATTCCAATGTTCATCCTTAAAAAAATTACCCGCCTCTCTCTCCTATTTAATGATACAAGTTTCTATAAAAAAATTATAATTTTCGTTTCTGGCATCTCTTACCTATTAAATAATAATGATTTTTATAACTATTTTTATAAAACATTTTTTAATTAAAAAAATTACTTTGTTCATAAAACATTTTTATAATTTGAACATTTCTTTTGGTCTTTTTATAAAACATTTAAAAAAATAACTATATAATGTTTCTAAAATTTGTTTTAAAAAATTATGTAATATGGAAAATTAGATCTTTATTACTAAGTATATATAACATTGTATTTATTTACCATGCATAATATACAGGGTTTATAACCTATATTATAATAAATGAATAACCATACTTGCTACGTGTCGACTTCTGATGAAATGTAGATTTTTGTTTTTCACCTTTCTCTCCTATTAAATAATGATGATGTTAAATAATTAAATATCTAACTTATATTCTAATATTTTATTAAAAATTACTAAATCATAAGAAAAATTCAATTATTTCTTATTTCACAGATGACTAAAAACATTAAAAATACCAATATTTATAGAAAATATTGTTTATAACAAGTTGTATTTATTCAACCCATGTAAATCATGGACTTTAACCTAGTAATAATATATATTATTTATATGCTAAAAAAAGAACTGACTTGAGGGAAGCTGCAATTTTGTGCAACCTTCTGCTTCAAAAAACCAACTCTAAAGTTTTTTTTTTCTTTTAACTGACAATAAACAATTATTTATTAGCTTTATATATATAATTTATGGATGTTGACATGCACATTAACTTTGTACAAGTGCTTAAGCCTGGAATACAAGCTCAAGATACAGCCAATTGTATTATAATATTGTAGAGGGTGGTTCAAAAGGAAAACAACAAAAAAACGAGGAACATGGGAGAAACAGAGAGGAAACCGGCTCAAACGAACTACGATTGAACTTATTTCAGCAACGTTGGAACTGGTTCGACGAGCCGGTTCTAACACCGCTGAAATGAGTTTATTTGGTGTTAGTTTGATTCGGTTCCCTAAGATTCCCCATTTTTTAGAAGATGGTTCAAAAAGGAACATCAAAAAAAGGGTAACAGAGGAGAACCGGCTCAAACAAACTTCGATTGAACTCATTTCAGCAGCGTTGGAACCGGTTTGACGAGCCGGTTCTAACGCCGCTCGAATGAGTTCATTTGGTGTTAGTTTGATTTGGTTCCCTAAGATTCCCCATTTTTGAGAAGATGGTTCAAAAGGAACATCAAAAAAAGGGTAACAGAGGGGAACCGACTCAAACGAATTTCGATTGAACTCATTCCAATGTCGTTGAAACCGTTTCGACTAGCCGGTTCCAATGTTATTAGAATGAGTTCAATCGAAGTTCTTTTAAGTCCATTTTTCTTCTGTTCCCCCCTTTTTTTAGCTTTAGGCGTAGGTCGTTGATTTACTTTGGTTATACGATTTTCTTGAGTGTTAATTTATTTCCAACTTTATGCATCATACACAATTCTTGCCGCAACACGCTGCTTCTAAACTCGTTTAAGATAACTTATCTGTAACTAAATACCATTTATATAATAGTAATAATAATAATATGATAAAAAAATAATAACTTAAGCAAACACATTAGTGAATTCACAGATATGAGGAAACACATGTGGTGATTAAAAAATTGTGTTCACATAGATACATCGTTCACACCATGAAAGGGAAAGGGACACTAGCTAGTCTTGTTTCATTCGTTAATGCCAAGATTGGTCAGTCATCATGTATTGGGTTTGCGTCATTTATACAGGTGTCTCACGAAAGCTCTGATTAATTTTTTTAACAGTAAAGATTCAAACACCCACGATCACCTTGACACACAGATCACTCTTCTGTCTGAAAACAGAAGCTTGGTGACATGAGGCTGACTCTACACCACTTAGGAGGAAACCCATAACTGAAAAAACCCATGTCTCAACCTCGGACATTTTTGTATCAACAGAGACTCAAACCAATGACCTTTTATTTGAAAAGTCATGAGACTATCACTCAACCAGAAGACTTGATGATAATTCTCTAATTAATTAATGTTTCTAAATTTACAATCAAAATAAAGCTGATGGAAACTGTTAAAATTTCACTCTTATTTCAAATTAATTTTATTTCCAATTTGATAATCTATTTCTAATCTTGTTCTCTATTTTCCTTTTTTCATATTTGGGCCTCCACCTCACGGGTTCTCTTTCATATTTACTGTTGGGCTTGATGTCTTCTGTCGGGTTTCTTGCCTTCTGGATGGGCCTAAGTCCCTGTGGTGCTGCTGGGCTATAAGCCCATGAAGTGTTCAACAAGAAGCTTATCCAATTCCTTTGCTTAGTCTGTCGATGTTTTTAGGGTTCTTCCCAAGCCGCTCAAGGGAGCGTTCCCTCTCAATCAGTTACGTGATTCTCGCCCCATCTTCCTCAATTCGGATTGCTCCTTGTCACAGACAGCTGGTTAACTATCATTGTTATCTCTGCTATAGAAGGGGTTGCAATCCTCTCATGAATTTATACAAGAAAGAACTACAAGATGTAGTCCTCTTCTTCTCCGTGTTATTTTTTCTTTATTACATATGTATTAGGGTTCTTAACCCCCTTTCTGATTCATCTATTTTTCTGTAATCGTTGAGTTGTTTGGAATAAAACCGTATTAACCTGTCTTTTTGACATGGGAACGAAAGTTTGATATAAAACTAGCTTTCGATGCCCGCTCTATGCGCTGGGGTCGCGGATACGAACCAAAATATAAGCGATAACATGTTCAAAAAGATGTTGAAATGTGTTTTACATCGACGGTATAAAAAAGTTTAAAGTTTAATACCCAAAAGCTCGACTAGTGTGACCCAATGATAACCGATGTGCGTTTATATCTATATTGGTTATATGCATCTAGTATTAGTTCTTAAAAAATAAATAAAATGGGTCAAATAGAACCAAGTATATTGTATCTAAATTTATCAATGTTTTCATAATTGGAGCGGATGTTAAACCGGTCCTCTTAAAAGTTCACTGGTTAGACTGGTCGGATCGGTCGAACCGGATCACGTAGTAATTATTTTATTTTTAAAATAAATATAAAAATATAATTTATAACTTTTAAAAAAATATTTACAGTGTTATATGTACTAAAATTTTGTTCAAGGAAAAAAAAGTTATATGTAATAAAATAAGTGGGTGATTTTCAGCAAATGCTTTCTTATATGTAATTATAAAAATAAAAGGATATTTATATTTTCAGCAAATACTTTCTCGTTCGTAACTATAAAAATAAAAGAATATTTAAATTTAAGAAAAAAAAAAATTTTAAGAAAAGATCTGGGCCAATTGAATACTATCAAAAGTTCCAACCTATTCTTTCATTATGAGTTCGGTTTACAGGGGCGGCTCAACATATTTAGCCTTAAAACGAACATTAAAATTATGATTTTTTGTACAAGTTTTCTAAATATATAAAAATTACTAAAATATAATTTATGGAACGTGAAAACGTATAATCTTAACACAAAAGTTGACAACGTATAATCTTAACACAAAAGTTGACAGATTATCATTTCTCTTTAAAAACACAAAAGTTGATAAATTATCACATATATTTTTACGTTAAAATATAGATTGAAGTAGTTTTTTTAATTTTTGGTACCCTTAAAATTTGGGGGCATAAAGCGGTTGCTTTAAATGCTTGAACTGTAGAGCCACCCTGCTGACAATTTCAGACACGAACCTGTTAACACGATATGGAGTAAACAAGTTTCGTGTTTGAGTTTAACATGTTTCGTGTCTTAAACAGGTCGACACATTTAAGACACGATAAAAATCATGTTTTAATAGGCCATAACTTGTTTAGACACGATAACAAATCAGTTTATATTTTTAAAAATATGATTATTTATTATTTAGTTATTATAATATTATTTACTTTAAAAAAAATCGTAGTTCCATATCATCGTCCATTCTCATCCTGCCTCCCTCTAACAACAACAATCGTCTTCATTCTCTGTTCAGTGCAACAAAACCCCTCAAAAACCAGTTATTAACTTCTTTTAAGTTAAAGACCTATACGGAGCCTTCATCCTTGATAATGGATGCACGTAAAGATGATTTTGTTTATGAACGCATCAGTGTAAGCTGATCCAAAATATTTTCAAATGTTTTTGAGCACAGAGATCAAGAAACTAAAACAGAGTCACATTCCTATAGTGAAGGTCAGATGAAACTCTAAGCGTATCTCCCTCATCATCTCTGCTCGGCTCCTCCTTGATCCTCACTCCCTCCTGCCGTTGACGACGCTAGCTCCCTTATCGTCCCTGCTCCTCACTTCCTTCTGTAGTCGACGACCCTAGCTCCCTCATTTTCTTGGCTCATGTCCTTTTAATAAGTCCCGACAACCCTAGCTCCCTTATCCCTCATCGTCCTGAATCCCTCGATCTCTTCAAATGGCGACTCGTATGTAATTAGTGTTTAGTTTTTTTTTTAAGAAATCAGTGCTTATTTTTTTTTATTTGAGTTAGTTTATGAAATTAGTTTCACTTCAGATTCATCATTTGAGTCTGTTTATGTAATCAGTTTCTTTAAGTTTGTTTAGGGTTAAAGGTTCAATTCAGATTCATTGTTACAGTTTGTTTATGAAATCAGTTGGCTTAATGATTTTTTGTAACTTCGTGTATTTTTTTATCATAAAAAAATGTGATAAACATGTTCGTGTAGCTAAATAGGCCTTATTGTGTAACATGTTTTTAAACAAGTTCGTGTCTAGAAAAATGACATAATTAATTACCGTGTCGTGTTCGTATCTAACACTTTAGGTAATCGTGTCTTATCGTGTCATGTCTTGCATATTATGCCAACTCTAATTTAGAGATCAAAACTAGTTTTAAACCCTAGAGTCGTTTTTCTCCCCCACTTTCACAGGCACACAACTATCCCCGCTGGTGATCGCAACATGTTCTTTCTCTTCTTCTTTGTTTCTTCCTTTGTCTCCATTTAGATTTGCTTCTTGACCTTGTTTCTTCCCCCAACGACCTCCTTATATCAGATATAAAGCGAGGTTAGGTATGGTCTAACCGCGGTCACCGGTTTGGTGGTTTAACCGTTAGCTGGTTGAACCAACCGGTTCTTGTAGAGACGGTTCAAAAGTGAGTGACCGGACAACCGCCGGTAACGGTTCCCGTTCTAACATGTCCGACCTTGTAAACATTAAAATTTACACTTTGAACATATCTTAAATGTAAAACAATAAAAAAAATGATGGTTGTATATTTTCAAATGTTGATAAATGGATGTGTTCAAATCTAAAAAACTAAGAAAATATAATAAAAAGAAGTAAAAAAAATAAAACGGGCCAATAAGAAGAGCGCTACTTACCACTTTAGCAACACAACTTTTGTTGTCAAACATCATCCTTAAAGTTTTTAATAACCTTAAAAAATCAAGGGATCACAAAAAAAGGGCCCAATCACCACGCTCCATATGACAAAGGCGTCCACAACAACCAATCATGATTTAGAACTATTCATCCTACTCAAATGTATATAGAAAAAATAATGATCATCAAAACTTATTATATATTATTAATGTTATTAACTTTAGACTAACAATTTTTTTTATATATTACAAATTAATATATTATTAAGTACTTATTTTCTAAAGTCACTTAAGTTTCTTCTTAATAGTAATAAATTTTATAAGTGTTATATTAAAGTGACTGAAAGTTTTTTGTTCTTTTAAACTCAATCAAACTTTATTATATTTTCCAATTGTAAATTAAATGATGCATAACATATATGAATCTTAATTATTATTTAGTGATTATCGTTTTCAAATTAAAAACCGCTCCGGGGATTCAACACTATGATTACCAAACCAATGGCTTTACCGTCATCACGTTACTACTATTATTCCTTCCTACGTGTGAAATAGTTCTGACACAGCCCATAGATATGTAACACATTTAAAAAATACTACTATAATTAAACTTTTACATTTATCTTATAATCAACCATAATTATTATTGTTATTATTATTGTTTTTACCTTAATTTAAGGGTGTAATATTTTTCTTAACTATGAACATTTTGTATGGCTCATATTTATGTCATTTTGTGGATCAAACTTCAAAGTTTGTCTTTATCATGGGGGATGATGCCTGTTAAGTTGTGAACATTGGCTTCTTATTTATAGGCGTACGTAGCCCATATATATTGACGATGATACTGGTGCCAACAGATGGGCCGCAGTAAGCCCAAATATGACAATTTGTTCGTTTCTGTTTCAGTTACTTGTATATTATTACGCATAATCAGTTTTGAATAAAACTTAAACCGAAATATAGATAAAGTTAAGTACGTTGTAGCGGTATATTTAAAATTTTATTAAATATCACATTTTAAAAGTTATAAGAGAAAAATAAAATATGTCTAAAATTACTTATAAATATTAAAATAATAAAAAGTATTTGGTTGGCGGATTTGAGCGACGGTCCACATGTCTTCTTATGGTTGTTTTTTTTTTAATTTTTTTTATTTCCATCGATTTTTTTAGTATTAGAGAACTTTGGTGGGGGATTTAACAATACTGGGACAAACTAAACATCAAAAAGACCTTGTAGTCTAGTTGTAAGGCATGCATTGCATCCTTCTAACAACATGAGTTCAAACCTTGTAACCCACCATTTTTTTTCTTTTTAGTTTTTTTTGTATGTCTAATGTTTTGTTTGATTCTGATTTTCTTTTTCTAAGTTCATATTGTTATTTTTTTCTTTTTGTATTTTTATTTGTTTAGGGTTTACGATTTAGAATTTAGGGATAACTAAATTTTATTTTTCTCTTACTTTAACGTTACAAAATTTAAAACTTCTGTTGTATTAATATTAAAATTGGTGTCTCCGTCGCGTAGCATGGGTTAATAATACTAGTTACTTAACAAATAAGCAGAACCGAAAATCTGAAATCATAAATGACCAAATTTCGTGTGTTATAAAAGAATATAGTGTTGGAGTAAAAATGAGTGTGTTTTAAATGATGAGTAAAATATGACGTGGCAGCTGATATGACACTCTGATTATGTTTTTATCATCTACCGTTTTAGATGCTCTTATTGTAACTTAACCTGAAAGAGTAACAACCATAAAACAAGATTTTGAAATGCTAACCATGGGGTCAAAGTTTTGAAACGCTGACCAAACACTAAACATAATGCCGAGGTATTTTAAACCCATTTCAAACAAGATTTATAAGCATAAAGGACGTGTTTTACTGTATGACCTCACTTAGCTTTCGCTAATACATTTAAGATTAATACTTTTCAAGTAAGACGATTTGTATAGACAATTAAGTTATGCAGGTCTCAGTAATGAATTATTCCATATTTTCATATATTAGTTTAATTACCAACACTTGATTCCCATTTTTAAATAAAGTTTTAATATGCAACAAAAGTACAACTTTTTTAACCACTTCCCTTGAACGTGTTTTGAAATTTATATTTATGAGACCGTTTTGTAAATACACTATGATATTATGAAAATAAAATAATAATAATGTGGGTGTTACAAAAAAATAAATAATATATATTTTGTTCATATCGTTTTCTAGTTTTACATACTAGTCAATATTATAAAATCAATTGACAACAAAAAAGATGAATGAAGTAAATAGATTAACAATGATACGGTTATTTACTTGAATGATATATAAAAATAAAATCAGACAGTGAAGTATGAGCACTATCGTTATAGGAGTTTAATATAAAATTATCAAAAACCTATAAACACATTTTTATTTATTTAATTACACTACGTAAGACGAACACACAACCATCTACCTTTAGCGTCTCTCTTCCATTAAATCTTTCCCTAGTTAAAAGTGATTTTTAGTAGTAATGAATGCTTACATAGGTTTAATTTTAAGGAAAAAACAATATTTTCAAAACCGGACCAGACAGACCGGTCGAATCAGAAACCGAACACATAACCGTAGTAGAATCGGTTTTATTTGAAATGGTTGGACCAGTGAACCGGGTGATCAGACCATATTCCAAACTTTTTTCTTATTTTTTACTTTTTTCCTTTAAAGGCTAATTTTCTAGATTAATTTAGCATGTCAAGTTGAATATTTTGTTTAGAGTAAAGTGTCATTTTCGTCCCTGTGATTTGCCCATGTTAGCCACTTTTATCCTTTTAGCTTTTTCATTCCCCACTTTTCAAAATGTAGACATTTTTATCCAACTGACTAACTTTGCCTATATTTTAACGTTAAATCATGGGTAATTTGGTCTTTTCAAAAATCTCTCTTGAATGCCATAAAGAGTAGAAGGTAGTTGAAAAGACAAAATTGCCTATAATTTAACGTTAAAATATAGACGAAGTTAGTCAAATGAATGAAAATGACTAAATTTTAAAAAGTTAGAGACGAAAAGATTAAAAAAATAAGTTTTTGAATGAAAGTGATTAAAATAAGCAATACACATGGATAAAAATGACATTTTCCTCTTTTGTTAGTTTAAATTTTAATATCTAATTAAATTTATAGATTTATATCAAAATAGAAAATATTTTAATATTTTATATCTATATACCTTGTTTTAATTGTTATATTTTTTATAACGTTATCTGTTTTTTAAATCCGATCACGTGTCCCGATCTATAAGTAGATCACTGTCAGTGTCTCACGCGTCAAGTCAACCAGTAGTTTGGTAATTGGTATTCTGGTTCTAGGGTTTTTCCGTTCTGTTTCTTCAAAACCCGATGGTCAAATGGATCCTTCAAACAAGTTGGTTGAAGTTGACCAGAAAGCATTCGCTAATGGAGTTTTCACACCAACCGAAACAACGACTAAAGAAAATTTGACATTTCAAAAGTCCGATGTGAAAATGGAAAGGGCCCCCCAAATTTCAAAATCATCCGCTCCAATCACTTTCTCTCCCCCATTATAAATCCAATTCACACCACTAGTAATGATGATCGTCCTGTGAATTCGAATTAAAGTAGTCTGTTTCACATCTGAATCAATGGGGCGAGGCGAATCGAAAGGTGTGGTGTTGAAAGGAGTTCCGGCGTATGACGGCAAATATGTTCAATACAGTGTGCTCGGAAACCTATTTGAGGTTTCTTCTAAATACGTTCCTCCGATTCAACCGGTTGGCCGTGGTGCGTACGGACTCGTTTGGTAATCACCTTTCCCCAAATTTGGTCATCTGTAATTTCAATTTTGACTTTTATCAATTTTGACTTTAACTTTGACTCTGTGTTTCAATCCTATGTATTTATATACCATGAAAATTTTATTTTAAGTGTTTTTATTCCGATTAACTTAAAATAGGAGGTAATAGAATGAAAAATATGCACTAAATAATAAATAAGTTTTAAAATTGTTATATTTAAGTCGAATTGAAAAAAATAATTGCTAAACAATAAACAAGATTCATATATGTTTTATAAATTTTATTCAGTTTTAAAAAATGTAAACATTTATAAAAATATTATATTGAGTGACTTCAGAGGGAGAAAAACACATTCTGCGACTTAAATGGAACACTTGAGAATGTTGGTTTACTTTTTTGGATTTCATTTTTTACTATATCAGTATAATGAAATAAAAAAAGTAATTTGTAATTGCTCAAAATTGGAACCATTGAAACTTTAGTGACGTTATTGAATGAGACAAAAATTTGGGTGAGTAAAATAGAAAGATGAGAAACTTGGTTATTATTCAATAAATATACCTCTTCAATCAACTAGTCTACTTCCTTTTTTGAAGACAGTATATCTAAAAGCAATTTTTTTATGAAAAGAATCTGTTACTTTATGGAAGTGATATTGTGATTTACAAGTAGTTAGATCATGAAAGTTATTCAGATTTGGAGGCTTTTCAGTTGGGTTTCTTGATTAGGAATATTTGATTAAGAATTCCTGAGTTTATTAGACAGTAAAATTTTAGGTTAATTTTGCTGAATTATGACTTATGGTGCTTGATTGCAGCTGTGCTAGGAATTCTGAAACAAAAGAAGAGGTTGCTATCAAGAAAATTGGGAATGCGTTTGATAACAGGATCGACGCGAAGAGGACTTTAAGGGAGATCAAACTCCTTTGCCATATGGATCATGAGAATGTATGTACATTTTTCCATGGATTGTCATCTTTTTCTTTTCCATTAATTGGGGTTGTTATTTTCTAATTTCTTGATGATTTGTATATTGAAGTAAAAAAATGTCTAATTTCTTGATGATTTGCATAATTTCTAATATCTTGATGATGTGCATAATGTCTAATATCTTGATGATATGCATAATGTCTAATTGCTTGATGATTTGCATACTTTTTTTCTTTATTATTTTTTTATTTTTTATTTTTATACAAATAAATACAAAGATGGACGATTACAATAAAGTGGCAGGTAAACGGGCAACAAGTTGCATACTGAAGTCAAAATTGTCTAAATTTCTTGATGATTTGCATACTGAAGTCAAATTTGTCTAATTTCTTGATGATTTGCATACTGAAGTCAAAGTTGTCTAATTTCTTGATGATTTGCATAGTGAAGTCAAAATGTCTAATTTCTTGATGATTTGCATACTGATCTCAAAATGCCTAATTTTTTGATCATTAATTTTTTGATGTTTTGGACACTGAATTCATATTGTATAATTTGTTGATGATTTGCATACTGAAGTCAAAAGTGTCTAATTTCTTGATTATTTGCATACTGAAATCAAAATGTCTAATTTCTTGATGATTTGCATACTGAAGTCAAACCGCCTAATTTATTGACATTTGCATACCAAGTCAAAATGCCTAATTTCTTGATAATTTACTTGCTGAAGGCAAGATGCCTAATTTCTTTATAATTTTCAGATTGTCAAAATTAAGGGCATCATCCGGCCACCAAATAAAGATAAGTTCAATGATGTCTATATCGTGTATGAGTTGATGGATACCGATTTGCATCAAATCATTCGTTCATCACAGCAACTAACTAACGACCATTGTCAGGTGTGTTTAAAACACAACAAAGATTCTCATACGCCTACAGTCGTTGCATTCAAATATCCAACTAATCTGTTTAATTGCAGTATTTTCTGTACCAGTTATTACGCGGACTGAAATACATACACTCTGCAAACGTTTTACACCGCGATCTAAAACCAAGCAATTTGCTCCTTGATGCAAGCTGTGACCTAAAGATCTGTGACTTTGGGCTTGCAAGAACCACATCTGAAACAGACTTCATGACTGAATATGTTGTAACTAGGTGGTACAGAGCCCCTGAATTACTACTTAACTGTTCAGAGTATACTGCAGCCATTGATATCTGGTCAGTTGGCTGCATCTTAATGGAAATTATCTTGAGAGAACCACTCTTTCCTGGAAAAGATTATGTTCAGCAGTTATCTCTTATAACTCAGGTACCCATCTGCCCAAATTAATAATTTAATAAACAAGTTTTAATGCTGCTCCAATAAAGTCACTCCACACTTTCTTATAAAAAAACCACTTATTCCAACCTTATAAAATTCTTTATAAACATTAATTTTTTTTAAAATTAACTTCAATGAAAGATATATGAACTTTGGTTCTTATTTTTTTCAAGTTGACTTAAAAGAAACGATTATGATACTTGGTTATTATTTAGTGATTCTTTTTCTTCATAATACCTACTATTTTAGCTTAAACTTGAAAAAAGTAATCAATAAATAGTAGCCAAGTATATATCTTCCATTTAAGTCGCTAAATTTTAAAAAAAATTAACATTTATAAAAATTTATAATAAATTTCACAAGATGAGAACAATACTGAAACTTTACTAGTTTTTGTTTTGTTAGAAAATTGTGATTATCATTAGTGAAACACAAACTTGGTTAGTTAGGTGAAATATTATATATATATATATAGGGGAGAGATCAAGAGAAAACCACAAAGTTAGGCGAAAACCGAGAAAACCACATCATTTCAGGCAATTTTTTTATTTACGTATACATATCCAAAAACAATTTTTTTGATTTACGTATACGTAACCACAATTTTTTTGTTTTATGTTTACGTATACGTAACACTATGTGTAAAAATGTTTAATATTACATTTATACTCTTATAAATAAATTAAAATAAAATAAAACAAAAAATAAATAATATTATATTGTTGGGTAAAATTGGTTTTTTAGTGGTTTTCTCGGTTTTCGTCTAACTTGTGATTTTCTCTGGAACCTCCCCTATATATATATATATATATTTTTTTTGTCATAAATTAATTAAATTTTACTATATTTATCTAAAAATTGGTTGAATGCAGCTTCTTGGTTCTCCAGATGACTCAGATCTAGGATTTCTTAGAAGTGATAATGCGAGAAGGTATGTTAAACAGCTGCCACGTGTCCCCAAGATGACTTTTCAAGAAAAATTCCCAAATGTGTCACCTGTGGCCATGGATCTTGCACAGAGAATGTTAGTTTTTGATCCTGCAAAACGCATAACTGGTAAGCCTCCTAAATTATTTAAATAAAAAGAATTGAATTATTAATAAAATAAAAATAATATAATATGTGTCACTTATGTTGTTAACAGTGGAGGAAGCATTAAACCACCCTTTGGTGAGAAATCTCCATGAAATCAATGAGGAACCCACGTGTCCATCTCCTTTTGTCTTTGATTTTGAGCAAGCTTCTTTAACTGAAGATGACATCAAACACCTCATTTGGAAAGAATCTTTGAAATTTAATCCTGAAGATGGTTTGAATTTTCAATAAACCAAATGGGTTTTAATGTATTCATGAGGATCTTTATATGTTTTTTTGCTTTGCTTGTTTATGTTTATGTGTATTCTTGATTTATTATTTTTCAATATAATAATAAGATATTCAATTATGTATGCGTGTATGGCATACCCCTATATAGTATGGTGTGCATATATTTGAGACATTGAATGATGCTAGCAAATATTAGTAGCAATTAGCATCGGCTTGTTATAATTTGTCTACCGGATAAAACCGGATGATATTATAAATAATTAAAAATAGTGAACCAAAAGAATAAGAAAGAGTTAAATAAACGCTCATGTGGTATGCTTTGATTTTATTTTTGCCCCATAATTTTGAGAAATTACATGATTGAATCAAAACTTTGCAATTTGTAACACAATTGACCCCTAAAATGGATGGACGCTAACCATGGCTGTTAAATTTTTTAAAATGACTAAACGACCCTTTGAACTTAATTACACGGATTGCCCCTGTAGTATGCTAATATTTCACTTTGGGTCTTTAACTTTGAGAAATTACAGGGTTAGACCATAACTTTATAGTTTGTAACACCATTGTCCCCTAAAATTATATTAGAGAAATTGACTGAAGCAGAGAGAGAGAGAGAGAGAGAGAGATAAACATAGCATTTAGTTGAATTTAATTTAGTAATTGAGTTGTTTTATGTGTTTGTATACTCAATAGCTTACACATTTACGTGTTTTCTTTTAATTTATTCTTGTCAATAATTCTCTTGACAACAAATTCCAGTGAATTTAGTCCTTAATGTGTCCAGCATAACATAAAGTCACTTAGCCTCCCGCTTTAGTCTTCTTAACTGTCGACCTTAGTCTTGCTCCTTGGCTCAACGGTTGTAGCACTTGTCTGAGTAAAAAATCAAACAACGGACTAAGTCTAATCTCGTATATGACGACTAATCTCATCCTGAGGCAACGCCGTATGTGACGATCAATCTCTTTCTCAACCTGTTGACTTAACGGTTTGACGAGTCGTAATTGATTTTGATCAACGGATCTGGTCTGGAACTCGTTTCATGGGCTTCTTTGTGTGTGTGCAGGAATCCATGAATTAGAGTAGCCGGACTCCGTGGATTTCTTTAGGTTGTGTCGGGTTCTAACAAATCGGGTCTGAAGTTGCGAGGAGATAATGGGGAATCTTTGGAAAGATAAGATGGCCGACAACAGTGGTTTGATTGGTGGTGGTATGACCAACGGGAGGGAGGGGAAGAAGAAGGTTGTTTAAGTTTAGGTCGGTGGGCGCCACCACTTTAAAATATTATTTTAATATTTTGTTTATAATTTTAATATTAAAAAGTATTTTGATCATTTCACATTCATTTAACAACCGAAGTTAACATCAATTCATTTTAGAAGCCAATGGTGTTACAAACTATGAAGTTATGGTCCAACCATGTAATTTCTCAAAGTTAGGGGCCAAAAGTAAAATATGAGCATACTATAGGGGCCATCCGTGTAATTACGTTCAAAGGGTATTTTAGTCATTTTATAAAATTGAACAGTCAAAGTTAACGTCCATTCATTTTAAGGGCCAATTGTGTTACAAATTTCAAAGTTATGGTCCAATCAGAGGTGGCTCAGTGGCATGTGTGGCATGTGCCGTCGCACGGGGCGTGTAATTTTGATGGTTTTCGAGGGGTATCAATTTTTTAAAATTTATATATATATATATATTATATAAAATTATATTTTATAAAAAACTATAAAGTTTAAATCCATTAAAATTCAAATTTATTTTGGCCCAAATTTAATTTAAAACAATGGTTTTTTAATTCAATTCAATTTTTTTAAATATAAGTTCATATTCTATGGGCCTTTATCTGTGGTCGCGCTGGGCATTTGAAATCTTAGGGACGCCTCTGGATCCAATCATGCAATTTCTCAAAGTTAGAAACCAAAAGTAAAATCAGAGCATACCAGAGAACCATCCGCGTAATTAACTCTACAAGAAAATAATGAAAATTGACAAATCAATGAATCATTTAATGCTTGTTGGTTTACAAAAAGCCACAAATTTGTTAAATGGATTGAGGGCCGAGTACTCTGGGTACGCAATCCGTTCGAAGGGAAAATTATTATGGTAAAAGATACAAAAGATGTGGAACCTCCTCTATATCTATACTATATAATAAATAAAGGTTTTACATGTTATGTGTCGCCATCATATTTATTCTCATCATTTTTTTCCAACATCTCTCTTATTAAATACACATTTATATTTTAATAACAATATATCTTTAACTAAAATACTAATTATACTAATAAAACATATTTATTTTAAATTATCCCTTATTATAAAAGCTTTGAAATATAATCATGTAACTTTTATTTTGAATCAAATAGTAATGAAAGTCAAATTGCATGAAACAGTAATTAACATATTTTCGAAACCTAATTATATATTAATTTTTACATATTTTGAATTTTGTTGTCAATCACTCGTATATAATTCATTTTTATACATGTAAAATATATATATAAAAAAATTAAGAATTTTATGTATTGATATTTTTCATCTCGTGTATAAACACGGGGTGTAAGCTAGTTATATATACACAAGTCAGCCCAGAGTACTTCCATTATTACCAACTCCCTAAAACTTCTTTCTAAATCCTTTAATTTCATTTTTAGAAGATTCATTCAATAAGAATTCATAATCATAGGTCCAAATACATTATTTGAAAGAACAAAAAATATGTGCTGCTGGTATTAGTGGATTTGGAAGAACAAAAAACCCAGTGTATACAATATCTGTAATCATAGGTACAAATACAATATGATATTTTGTTTGTTTGCTCAAAATCTACAGAACATGATACTCATATGAACAGAAAACTAGTTGATCATGTGATTGGTTTCATAGTATTGTTGATGAAAATGCACAGAATCTTGAAAACATGTTGAGTGTTGTTTAGTCTTCATGACTGTTGCCATCCAAATACATGATGGGGGTTGAACAAAACCATGTATTGTAATGATAATCTACACCTCAATAACCTCATTTTCTCCACAATGACCAACCCACAAGTACATGATTCCTTCCTTTCTAGAAGGCAAAACTCTACAACAATCCTTTCTTGGTGCCTGCAAAACATAAATATCAAAACATTTATTAAATTATGTAACAAATTTAACTAGCCCTTTATTTTTTTTTAAAGGCAAATTTCTTTATTCCCATGACTTCCTCAATCCTTAGTGTTCCTAGATGATTTTCCTCTATTAATGAGTGGTTTCCGGTTATATGTTTAACAAATTTGTGTAAAATATCAAGCATTGGTTATAAAAAAAGGAACGGGTCAAATGGGTATTGCGGACCCATGACTCACCGGTAACACAAAGATACATGGATATAAAATAAAAAAATTATAATTAAAAAAGTATGAGTTCATGAACAAGTGAGCTAATATTTGGGCAATCATGCTCCTTGCTTTAATCATGAAAAAAACCGAGCTTAAATAATTTTTTTTACTGGCGAACACACACTTTCTACTCTACTTTTAAAATCATCACACCTATACTTGATCGGTAGGATTTGAACTCACAACAATTTAATTGGGGAGTACACCATTTTTCAACACAATGTGATTTTAATTTCTTTTATTAGACTTAAGGGGTGTTTGAATGTGCTTTTATAAATGACTTATTGACTTTTTGAAAAGCTAATAAGTCAATAAGTCATTTCCAAAAGTCAGGATTTCTTGGCTTTTGAGAATATCTTATTGACTTATTGACTTTTTCAAAAAAAATTTGCTAATTTTTGTTGACTTATCGATTTTTTGAAAAAGCCGATAAATCAATAAGCACTTTCACACCACACTCCCAAACATCCTCTTAGTTTAATCTATACTATATAATAAATAAAGGTTTTTATGAGATAAATTTTTCCGCCTCTCTCTAATCTATTAATTGCACAAATTTTCTTTAATTGCTATTTAATAATTTTTTGTTTTTCGTCTCTCTCTCCTGTTAAATAATAATGATTTCTATAATTCTTTTTATAAAACGTTTTTTATTTAAAAAATATAAGTTTTTTCATAAAACATTTTTAGAAATTGAATATTTTTATCATTTTTTATAAAACTTTTTTTAAAAAGTAACTATATGACGTTTCTAAAATTTGTATTAAAAACTATGTAATATGCCATAAATATATAAATATTTATTATTAATTATACAATAATATATTTTTTTATTTTATTTATTTAACCCGTTTAATACACGGGGTTTGTAACCTAGTAAATGTATGTATGAGAAACTCTTATAAATTTACATCAAGGTTCAAACATTAAAAAATCAACATGTTCTTTTATTTTGTGAGAAAAAAATAATCATATTTAACATAATTTTTTAATGTATCAGATAATCTAACTTGTCAAAAATATATGAAAACATCTATTAAAACTTACACGTCTAGTTTTAATTCGAAATCGTCAACTTTGGTAATTGTTCTAGCGAAAACAAATTAAAATTACACGTGTTGTACACTGAGACACGTAAGTCGAAGAATTCGTCGACTTTGGAGTATGTTCTAATGAAATTTTGATGTTTGTATTTGAGAAGTAGAAAAGTCTTTCGTTTAAGGAAATTGAAAACCAAATTGTTAATTTTGGGAATTTTCCGATTTTATAATCCTATTGATTCGTTAATTATTCATAAAATATATTTGGAGAACTGCACACGTACCCGTAGCCATCGATCAGGATCTTCCTGCTTCAAAACAACCACCGTATGAATCTTCTCCGGCGATTCCATCTTCCACCGGCACCGAGGGTGTCTTTCCCTATGAAGCGTATAAATCCCAATAATCCCCCCCCTCGATTCATCATACCTAGTCGAATTTATATAAAACACATACGGCTTCTGACACCGGTGACCCGAAACGGGCCGTGTATTAAACGCATATGCCGTAAAATCCAACACTTTATACCAATTAATAAACGTCCGACGACTCGGGATCTCAAGCTCCCGAGGCGACAAAACCCCCCTCATAATCTGCACCGCAAACCCCCACGACACCAAAACCGACCACTCACGTTTCATATCATAACAAATCGATTGTTGTATCAAACTCCCCGAATCATACTTCGTCGATTCGAGCAAATGCTTGATTGATTCAACCCGTTTCATCCCCGGGAATATCGGGTCGATCACATCGAAGTGATGTAACGACACTAACGGCGTCACTGGATGGCCCGAGAGTAACCCTAATAAGTTACCGTACACATCGTTTTGATGAAAACCCGGTTCTTTGGTTAATGGGACGTTAAGTTCAGCCATGCATGCTTGCATGCGATCATCACTTCCGTACAACCCGGGGTAGCGTTTGATACAACGGTCTTGCATCTTTGCTAATTCTTTAACTAACGGGTAACTGATCGCGAACCCGCCTCCACCGTAAGCCATTGAATACGAAAAGAATATGTTTTGGAAATGGCTTTCGGATGAGCTTCCAATGTAGTAAAACTGGTTGTGGTTGTATTTGTTCAAAACCCTATCGACGTTTTCGACTACGAAGACGGTGTCGTCGTCTCCCATCACGAACCACCACACGTCGTCTGATTCTAGCCTTAATGCTTCGGAAACGATTCTCGATATTCGGATTGCTGACCGGTGGCCCTGGCGGTTTGTGTATGGGAATCTTGATGTTTCTTGTGAGATTTGGATGTCGGATAAGGTTTCGTTTTTGTTGATCTTGACCTTGTTGTCTAGCCATACCCCCCCTCGGGTCTCCCCCGGTCGCCACCATAGTTTGGTGTATTCTTTTCTTGATTTCCATAGTTTGGATGATGCGGCTATGCAAAATGCAATGTGTTTGAGCTCGGTGTCGTAGCAGGTTTTCGGGTTGGTTGTGGTGGTGAGATTGGGATGTTGGCAGGTGATTTTGGTGGTGATTTGGGGAGGGTAAATGAGGAGTTTGGAGGAGGAGATGAGGTAGATGAGGAGGAGGAGGAAGAAGAGGAAAGGGAGGGTGGTGATGATGGTGATTGGAGGGCGGTGTTGGGTGGAGGAGGACATTATAGTGGTGGTTTTGATGGGATATGGAGAGGGAGAAGGTGGTAGAGTATGGTGGATGGAGGGTGGTCCATTGAATTGTTGGAACTGATTTTTAGGTCATATGGGTTTTGGATGGAAGGGGTTGATTTGTTTTGAGTGATGTTCGGATTTTGTTGGAGAGAGAAAGGGAAATTTGTTAAGATACCTAGGAAGTAAAAGTTATATAATAAGTCAAGTATGCACCGAAAATAAAATACACCTTTAAAATACGTCTACAAAGTCGCTTAATATTTTGAGGTTTAAATTAGAGTTAATCGCGTAAATGACCTATGTGATTTGATTAAATTCCATGTTAGATTCTAAAAGTGTTACAAAATTAAAACTAGATACCAAACTTCTTACTTTTCAAAGTTAGACCCAAGCATATATTTTTTTTGTCAAACCATAAGGACCATTTGTGTGACTCTCATGAAGCCAAAAGTTAACTAAGTTGTAAACGAGCAGAGAGTAAAAGCACATTTCTTAGCTCGTAGAGGGGATTACGAGCTGAACATGTTCCTATAGTTTTAAGCTTGAGCTTGAGTGAAGACTGACTCCACTCAACTCGCTCATGGAACAACTAGTGGCTTAATTGTTGAAAATAATATTGGATAAAAAACTGTCGAATTGTAGACATTAGAAAGTATGTTTAGGGTCAATTATATATATATGTAAAGTCAAAGTTCTAAACTGTATGTATGTAAACTTAGAAACTGGTACAATTATTTGGATACGTCATTTAGGAATAGATGCGTCTGTACGTATTAGGCTTATAAGAACCCAAACCATATGTATGTATTAATGCATGTAGTTCAATTAAAGGATTCGTGTTTTAGGGTTTCATATATTGATCTTGTTTTATTCTTGATGGATGGTTGACAATAGTATCAAAGCAAGGTTAAGAAGGATCGAATCCAGGAAGAGTCAAAAAATCAAGAACTAGAAATCGTGGCATAACATCAATTGATTGTCTGATCAAAAGGACAAGATCAAGATGGATTAAAGCAACGACTGAAGTAAGAAGAACACTAAATGGTTGGGACTCTTTGATCATAAAATAAATAGAAACAAAAGCGATTTGTTAAAAACTTAAAATTCTTATTTCCTTTTATATAAATCAATTTGCTAATCCATTCTTTATTTGTTGTCTTATGCATTTGATGGGCTGTGACCTTGCTTCCTTGCATCATGCTTAGCTTAAATGGGCCACTGTCCATGTCTATTCTTTTGACCAAAGCTCAGTCCCCTTTTTTGAAGCTGGTGTTCAATTTTTCACATAGTAAAAAGGGCTCATGCCCTAGCCGCTTCTGGACTCCCGGTTGATGCCGTCTCCTCCAATCCTCCAACGGGTCTCCATTGATTATGCTTCAGTGATTGCGGTTGTTTCCTTTCTATGGTATCTCGATCCGCTATTAAAGTGTAGTTGTCCCCTTGGTTGCAACCACGAAGAACAATCTTGAAAGAATTATCACTGTTGCTATTGTTTATTTTTTATTCTGTTTCTTCGTCTTATTTTTCTGTAATTCGGTTTGATTTCGAGAAATAAAATTGTTTCATTATCAATTTTTGACACGATTGTTTTTTGTTATCGTTGGTATCATCAAAGGCAAACAAAATGTGGTGTTTGTTTGTAATCAAATTTCTTGTTTGCTATTCAAAAATCAAAGAAAGGATGTTCGGGTTTTAATCAAACTCAGTCACAATAAAAGGTGTGTGAGGCCATTGTTTCAAAAGGATAAAATTCATAAACGAATTTGAAGCTCGATCCCAGCCAGGGGCTGCCGCCCCTCGGACCCTGCTTCCGGTGCGCTGCCCTCGGACCCACGTTATATTATAATACACTCAAATAAGCGTGCAATCCGTACCTCCTAACTTATTTGATATTTATGATAATATGTATTGATCAAACAATTTAATCCAATTACACTAAAATATCCTAGCATACCTTATAGTTTTATATATATTAGAAAAAGATAACCTAAGAAGGAGGCTTAAGAATATAAGTTAGGTGTGTTTTTGAAGAAAGGAATGAGTGACGAGACGAACCACCTTCACATCATTCTATATATTTAGGTCCTCGTCATATTCTCTATATCTTGTTTCGTTTTAATAAAATACTAGAGAAAAAACCCAAAAAAATAAAAATAAAAATAAAGTCACGATGAAGTGCAATTTTGGAGGTTTGATCATTGTATTATTGATTGTTGTTTTTCATGTTATATTTCCAAAACATTTGGCAATGGCATCAAGGGTTACTCTCCCTCTTCATCGGAACGAGAAGGTAAATACCCAAATCTTGATTGTTGTTTAAACTAGGTTGTTATAACATCTGTTAAAACCGATCGACCATTCAAACCAAAGAACTCGCAAGTCGGTTGGTTTGATATATATACGTTCGGTTTTAACGGTTTAAGATTTGATACTTGAAACTGGTCGTTTAAAATTTATTACTTATTTTTCATTTTAAAAATCTGAAACTAATACAAACTTATGTTGTTAAAAAATTGTCAAAGCGCCAAAACCGAACTGGCCGGTCCGGCCGACCTACCAACTCAGTCGGGTGGTCGGTTTGGGTTATCTTTTTCCGACAACATAGTTCACGGTTCAACGTAGAATTTTCTTCAAAAATGGTCAAATCGGACAGTAAACACTCCTATAGTGATGACGTCGAACAAATTTCTAACCAACCAAATATTTCATCTAACATGTCACAGAGAAATTGCACATATGCAATTACAGTTGAAACAACTTGCACAAAGGGTGCAGACACTTCCAACCATGTGAGCATACGGTTCGGAGACTCAAGCTCAAACAACATCTTGGTGCATCGCCTCAACTCGAAGCGTGTGAAAAGGCTTGATCCATTAGAGCCACAAGTCCTTGACGACGTGCCAATAAAACCGTTCCAAGCTTGCACGATAGACCAATTTGAACACACGAGTAAATGCGTGGAACTACCCGTATGCTATTTATACCTAAAGTTAACGGGTGATGACGATTGGCGCCCTGGCTTTGCACAAATCCGAGTGCTAGAGGGGCCACATCTCAGTTCAAATTACTTTTATTTTCGTCGATATCTACCAAGAAACGTATGGCATGGTGTTGATGTTTGTGACAATAAGAGTCCACCTTTTGGGCTAAACTACAAGAGGAAAGTGTTTGACTGAACTTTAATCATGTTGTTTTAAGTAGACTTTAAAATATATATATATATATATATAGATCCTACCTCTATATATATATATATATATATATATATATATATATCGAATCGTCTTGGTTTGGACTAGATGTTTGTTTACAATGATACACAATATTAGAATGCAATCTATCATCCTTTTGGATAAAAACTACTTTATTATAGTTAATGGGTGTCGAGTCTGTAAAAATTGGTAAAAACGATGGAGATTTGCGACCGATGAAAAACAATCCTTGTAAGAATTCTCTTAGTGTATACTTTAGATTATCTGATAATCGTGGGTTCACCTTCAGATTGAATTATTTGTGTGATATACACAGAATTTAATCGGATGAAAATAAGAGATTTTCAAGAGCGAATCTGTAAATATGTTAGGATTTTTTATATCTAGTACTGACCAAATACGCAAGTATATATGGAGGTAAACAGATGCAATTAAACGTCATGAAGGTTATCGGCTGAAAACCGTCTCAACCGTCAATCCATAACTCCTAAGTCATTCTACTCCGAAGAGGCAATCTCCTTCGAATAAACAATCTAATCTAGAGAAGCAATCTTATTCAGCAGAATCAATCTTACGCTGTTTGTGTAATCTAGTCAGCATGACCAATCTAGTTCGGATGACCATCTTTTAATAGTTTTTACTTCTAGAATCATTTTCTGATGCATAACAAAGATGAAAAATAATTTTTTTCCAAGATGACCTGGCAGCTTAACTGCCAGGGGCGTTGCCCTTGGATCCCACTAAGGGCTGCCGCCCCTAAGACCCTATGGGAAGGAGAAGACAAACCACATCTCGATCGTAAGTGGAGTCAGTTGTTCATCCCTATCTCGTTGTATTCATTGCATGTATTTGAAAACGCTCGTTAGAGTACAAGGACACCGCGATGCTCAAGCAAAGTCGGAGCCTCATGAATATGTGTGTAAAGAGAGTGTGAGTTAGAGAGACTCCTTCATTTTGAAGGAGACCCTTCAATTTATATCAAGGGATGAGATATAACTCTAAAGGGCCTTCACTTGATTTGAGTCTTGGTTCAATTTGAGGTATACCTCTACAATTATCTCTATATTTATTTGTCAAGCAAACGAATAGTATTACATTTGTTTATATTATTTTGACTTTTTTCACCCATTTCATCTGTTGTTCACCCACAACCTGCTCATCACTCTACCCACAACGCCCTCATCGTCCTGCTTCCTCTCACTCCTCAAACCCTAAATTCAAATCTTCACATCGATCGCTTTGCTAAAATGAGATGAGGCCTGCATCGATCGTTCATGAAATCAAACCCTCGGTCAACGTCTAGCACCTTCCCTCCGCTGCCTTCTTCTCACAGGTCAGCCTCTGCCTTTTTTTGCTATTTAGGCCTGTTCTATAAATTTGTTTAGATGATTTTTTTCTATTTAACATCTGACCCATTGTTATATGAATTTATGAAGATGATAATATTTTTTTTAACATGAGTTCTAATGTTTTTGAGTTATAAATGTCACTGAATCATATCTAGTTTATATATTTAAAAACTATGATCGGTTGTTACAGTTGCTATTTTTTTTATAATTTTTTAATTTTGTTATACACGTGTTGTCCCGGTTCAAGTGGTTCGATCATCGATGCATCACTCTCCGAAGCCCAGGTCGTGAAATCTAATGTTTTCCCTGCCGGTTTTCTTTTCTCACGCAACAGGAAGCCCAAGCAAGATCACATTAGGCCCACATGTTTGAGATTGGACATTAATGTTATTGGAGATTTGGAGCAGGTAGGTAGGTGGGTTTGCTTTTTAAGGCCAAGGGAAGGGGTATACTATACTACTGTATACTCTCTTAGAGAGGGCTAATGCCGTGGAACATCGCACCTTCTATCTTTTACGCGTGGATCACGTCTAAAAACCATTCCCTATGCCGTGGTACATAGGATATGGTTTTTCAACTAAGAACCGGACCCGGAACCGGTTCCTTCTAATACCCGTTTTTTCGGAAACGATCATACCCGGATCGGTTCCAGAACCAGTTCTTGAGAATACCCGAAATGTGCACCTCTAACCGTAAACCATAAAACCATACCCGGTTCCGGAAACAATCTAGTTTTTTATATATAATTTATCTATAATTTATGACTTTATGTTTTAAAAATTTATATATTTTGTAACATTTTAAGTTTAAATGATATTGGACTTTTTAAGTTAATTATTTATATGCTTAATTAATGTATTTATATGTTTAACTAAGTTTTTCGAATACCCGGAAATAGGTTCTTGAAATACTGTAACATCCCAAAAATAAGACGACGATTAAAATAACGGGTTATACGTGAGACGAAGGGAATAAATGAATGAGGCGTGACGGGCCGGGCCAAATGGGCCGGCGAACTTGAGGGGAGGAGTCCTTTCCCTTTAAATAGCCAACACACTCCACATTTCTCTCATTTGCAAGTTCTAGAGAGAGAAAACGTAGAGAGAGAAAGTTGGCGGATCAACCGAAGATTGAAGAAGTGCGTTGCTCCATAACTCGTGAGAGGAACCTCCTAATCAGAAGCTCGATACAGGTAACGATCCAACCTAGATCTGAGTTTTTGTTCGTTTTTTGGGTTTTTCGGGTTTTGGACGAAAATGTGACGTTTTTACGGATGAAACTGGAAGAAAAACATAGATTTGAGTTCTTAAACGAAAAGCAAACGTTTTGAATGTAAACAAGTTCGGGATCTTGACGTGATCAGACCCGCATGCGAAAGTTAGGGTTTTTACGGGGAAGAAAGTCTGCGTACTTATCAAGTACGCATGAAGCAAAGTCTGCGTACTTATCAAGCACGCATGAAGCAAAGTCTGCGCACTTATTAAGTACGCAAGAACAAGGCCCTGCGCATTTGCTAAGTGCGCAGACATCAGGCTGGTTAAGTAAAGTCAGTATGTTTAGAAGGTTAAATCGTTAGAGTCGGGATTTGGTCTGATGTGTATTTAACTAATCAATTCAGATCGGAAGTGACGTTGTGGGACCTTTGTTTAGGACAACCCAGATTAGCTTATCAGGTGAGTTCTAGAAGCCATTCTTTAAATGTTTTAATTAAATGTTTTTGGGCTGGTGTGCATACATACGGAATGATGTTTTTAAAATGAGGTTTATGAAATGATGTTTACGAAACGATGTTTACGATATGATGTTTACGATATGATGTTTACGAAATGATGTTTACGAGATGATGTTTATGAAATGTTTTGCCAAATGAAGTTTACGAAAAGTTTACGAAAGAGATGATGTTTTGTTTAATAAAACGTACAAATGCTTTAACTAAAATGAGGTAAAGGTTTTATGAAAGTCACGAATGAACGAATCTGTCACGAGTTCCTACGGGAGCTAAGGTATGTATGTATGTATGTATTGACCTCACCTTTACGGGGGGCCTTTGTGGCTGGCTAACGATTGTACAACTGGTTGATGATGAGGTGACGACGGTCACCCATGGGATTACCGGGATCCCGATGCAAGGTACTATTCCTTGCGTGGAAATAGTGTTTAAGTTATGTTCTGTCTACCTAGAGGTAACGAGCCTTAGGAGACATATGTTTGGTCTACCTAGAGGTAACGAGCCTTAGGAGACATATGTTTGGTCTACCTAGAGGTAACGAGCCTTAGGAGACATATGTTTGACCTAGAGATAACGAGCCTTAGGGGACCTGGGTGACGGATGACTTAGAGGTAACGAGCCTTAAGTTCATCCGCTGGTATGCGATGTATGGAACGGTTACGAGAAGGCGCAGATTCGATTCATGTTGACTTATGTTATGATGCTATGTTACGATGTTATGATGATGTTAAGTTATTGCATGTTTTACGTACGCTTTTGTTAAACAAATGTATGTTATGTTTTTGGCTAAATGTTTATGTTAAGGTTTTATGTAAAGCTAGAACTCACCAGCGTAGCTGACTTTTAGTATGCACATTCAGGTTAAGGGCAGGTTATGATGATGGACGGTGATGCTGGGCGGCTTGATGAGTTACCCGGATGATATGAAGACTGACATCCCGTTATGAGTTGTGTTATGTTATGTTTATGTATTTGACAATGTTACGCTTCCACATATTTGAACAAGTTTTAATTATGTTGAATGAATGATTCCGCTGCGTTATTTTGATATTCAAAGTTTAAGAACTGTTTGTGAATGAGTAAATCCAACAAGTGAGGCCTCCCGGGTTTGGGGCCTTACAAATACCCGCCTTGAATACTCAGAACCGGAACCCGTTCTTGAATACTCGGAATCGGGTATATAGGGTATGGTTTTTCAACAAAAAACCGGACCCGAAACCGAAACCGGTTCCTTCTAATACCCGGTTTTCCTGGAACCGGTTTCAAAACCGAGTCTTGAGAATTAGATATGTAACTTATTAGATATATATGTTTCCCTACAATTTGTATTCTATTTGTATTCTTAATTTTTGTGTCTTAATAATACTAATAATTAGTTATGTAAAATATTATTAACTTTATCATATAATATATAAATAAATGTATTATACGCATAAATATTTTATAAATTTATTTAATATATAGAACATGATAAAGACATATATATTTATACTATATAATAAATAAAGGTTTTGATAAAACACTTGTCATTTCTCTATGCATCATCATCTTTTTTCGCCCATCTTTCTTGTATTAATTATATAAAATTTCTTTAATTGTTTTATAATTTTTTATTTCTCGTCTCTCTCCTATTAAATAATAAAGATTTCTACAATTTTTTTATAAAATGTTTTTTATTTAAAAAAATAGGTTTGTTCATAAAACATTTTTATAATTAAACATTTCTTTCATTCTTTTTATAAAGACTTTTAAAAAATAACTATATAACGTTTTCTAGAATTTTTATTAAAAACTATCTAAATATGTCATAAATATGTAATATATAAATATTTATAATTAATTATATAACATTTTATTTATTCAATCCGATAATACACCGAGTTTATAACCTAGTTAGTATATATGGGGAGGTTCAAATAAGAAGTATAGATTGGCTAAAAAGCATAAGAAGCAATCTCATCCATTGAATTGGATGATCAAGGGTAGAGATTTAAATATATGAAAAATAAGGGGTGAAAGGGTATTTAAGTAATAGCCACTTTTGTTGACTTTTTTCAACTTCCCCTACTTTTTTTAAACGTTCATAACTTTTTCATAGGACATTATTTTTTTAAAAAAATTACGCCATAAAATCGAGATTTTCTTATCTTTAATTTGAGTATAGTATTGCTATATTTTTTTGCAAAAACAAAAACGACACTTAATGAAATTTTGCTACTTTACGTAAATGTGCTGGTTTCTTGTAAATGTGCTGGTTTCAAGTAAAACAACACAATTTACCACATTAAAAATTTGCTGGTTTCTGGTTAAACAACACAATTTACACAAATGTACTGGTTTATTTAATGTATGCTACTTTTAGTCAATTATTATTTGTCTGATTTGGTAGCATTTTTTAAAAATAAAAATGTAAAGCACCCATACACTAAAAAACGGTTCAGTGGTAGACAACAAAAAACTTATGCATCAAAATGTTGTTTTGTGTTGGTTTGATATACTAGTTTTGTTGTGTTGGTTTGTTTATGATTGGTTAGCTAAGAAAGCAAGTTACACAATTAACCGTGTTCTTTTGGTGTTGTTTTATGATAAAGTAGCACAGTTAATTGTGCTGTTTTACAATGCAACACGGTTAATCGTGCTGTTTTACTAGAAACCAGCACATTTACGTAAAGTAGCATAATTTCACTAAGTGTCGATTTTGTTTTTATAGTAAAATATAGCAATACTATACTCGAATTAAAGATAAAAAAACGCTCGATTTTATGGTGTATTTTTTTTTAAAAAAATAAGGTCGTATGAAAAAGTTATGCACGTTTAAAAAAAAGGGGGAATTTGAAAAAAAATCAACATTTGTGGGTTTCTCAAGAATGTCATCCAGCCCTTATTTTCCTACAGTTAAATCCATAACCTTGATCATCCAATTGAATGTATGAGATTGTTTCTTAGGCTTCTTAGCCAAGTATCACTTCTTAGGAACCATCCCCTTAGTATATATATAACAGACAAACTGAAAATAAAAAGGGTGTAAAAGATGACTTAATTATCTAATCATAGAACAAACGTAAATCCCATTGGGGTTGGTTGCCCAATGGTAGAGGTAAAACTTCTTGAAACACTCAAGGGTTTAGAGGTTACGGGTTCAAGTCCAGCTAGTAACATAATTAAAAGAAATTCGCCTTTAAAAAAAAAGAACAAGCGTAAATAAAAGTTATCTTGTAGAATACATTATTCAAAATATGATTTTGTGTAATAAACTATGAAATTTTAGTTTTATTAAATATGTCAATATTTATTAATTAACAAATAACTAACAATTTAAATATCATATGATTTTTCAAATATTATTTAAAAATAGTTATATACGAATGGCATTATTTAATAGAAAAATACTAAACATGCACTTGAAAAGAGATGAATAAAAAACACATTCCTGTTCTATCACAGTTAAAAGTGGATTGTTATGTTCTTTCAACTCTTTTTCTTATTTCATTTAAGGAAGTGTCATGTTGTCTCCGGTTCGTTCATAATGATTCAGAAAGAATTGAATCACTTCTAAGAACAAAATTTAAATATATGTTGTACGTACAGATAATCAGAAATAGAAAAAGAATGAGAAAATTTTCTCGTGCGACCGACATTAAACGGTTGACACTGTGATATTAATGTGGCTAAGAAAAAAACGTGCTTAAATATATAAAAGAAACGTAAGAAGTTATAACGGCTATGTTGTGGCTCGAAACATAGATAAAAAAACATTGATACAATGGCATCGATGTTTTTCAGTCGGTATCAGTATCAACAACTACGTTTAACTTAATTTATATCGGGACGTCAAAAAAATAATAAACAAACAATAAAAAATTATTAAATAAAAATTAGATTAAATATACTAAAAAAGGTAAACTTTTAAATTTAGAAACTTGATTAAGATATTTGACGACATATGTTGACTTTCTACACATTTTAGATATACATACACACATTGAACATAATCCTTTTTACCTTATTTTTTACTAGTTGTTTATGCACTTTCGGTTAAAAGATCATTTATATACATAACGAGTTTAGGTCCCGTGTCTATACACGGGGTGAAAAATATTAATATTTAAAATTTTTAAATCCTTATGTATATATATTTCACAGGTGTAAAAATATATTACATATACTACGGATATAAACAAACTCAAAATATGTAAAAATTAATATATAATTAGGTTTCGAAAATACGTTAATTACTATTTAATGTAATTTCACTTTCAATTACTATTTGATTGAAATAAAAGTTACATAATTAAACTTTAAAGTTTTCTTATAATAAGGGATAATTTAAAATAAATGTGTTGTATTAGTACAATTAGTACTTTCTTTAAATATATATTATTATTTAAATATAGAAGTGTATTAAATAAGAGAGAGAGGCGGGAAAAAAATGATGAGATTGAATGTGGAGACGACACGTGACACTAAAAAACCTTTATTTATTAGTATGTATAGATTTGTCAACCATATGTAAGTGTGATAAAGAGTACTTAAAGGGTCAATCTGTCATGTGACAACCTTTTTTTTATTATTTTTCTGTAATTAGTTTTTTATAAATATATGTTTCAAAAAGTAAAATAATTAATAAGAATGAAAATTGGTCCGCTCGTAAGCCGGCGTGACCATTTTTATATTTTAATTTTAAGTTTCTTTTTTATTTACATTATGTTAATCTTTGTGTCTACATTTCTGTTTAAATTTTACCAAAAATCGGCTCACCCGCCACGAAACTGTGCTTAACCCACTAGTTAAGAACCCAGTAGTTAAGAAACAAAAATAGAGATATTACGAGTAATTGTGTAACCTTAATTATAATCCCAACTTGGAATCATTTGTTTCCCAAAAACAATAATAATAGAAAAAAAAGTTTTTCAGTACGGCTGCATCGATCCCATCCATAATTAACTTTACTTTCATATTCCACAAATTTTGTTTTTATTGAAAAAAGTACATGCAAACTGAGGGTGACGATCACATAATCAAATCACCCATTCCCTTTATAAATACCCCTTCACTTCACCATCCTTTATAATCAACCTCCATAACCCATGTCGGCAACGGGCAGCAGGTGGTGTCCGACACCGGAACAGGTGATGTTGTTAGAGGGAATGTATAGAGGAGGTCTGAAAACACCAACGGCAACACAGATACAACAAATAACAGCAAGGCTCTCTCTTTATGGCAAAATTCAAGGCAAAAATGTGTTTTATTGGTTTCAAAATCATAAAGCTCGAGATCGACAAAAGATTCGAAAGAAACTCATAGCTATGTATCAAAGCCAACGGCTTTTGCCTTCTTATAACTCACCTTATTATCATCCACTTCCCCTTCAGGTAATTAACCTACTCTTGATTTGCATAAGGTGGTCATATCGATTAAATGTATATGTTTAATTGGTTGAAGCTTGTTTAAAATAACCTAGGAAATATAAGTTTTGATAAATAGTGTTCTTGACTGAACATCTCACTTATCGTATTATCGCTAAGTGAGATGTTCGGTCTGAACGTTTGGTGTTAAAAAGGTTGGCTTATAACAAGTCTTAAACCTTGTTAAAACAAAATATAAACGTTACTCATAATTGATATGTTGGTTTTGACATAAATGTAAACAAAATTCTATACTTTTGGAGAGTAATCTTATATCACTAGAATAGACTAACAAAATCTAAGCAACGCGTGATGTATTTGTAAAAAATCTAATACTTTTTAACACCAAAAGTGATTTTACTAATGACCTAATAAGGAGGTAGAAAGTGCAAAGTCACATGAATTAGATTTACCACAAAGCCTTCCCGGGGAGTGGCCCATGAATTTCAAATGGAAGGTCATAGATTCGAGTCTCGTTTGAGACAAATTGTTTCAGGTTGAGACAGACGGTTCCCAGTTGTGGGTTTCCTCCTAGGTAGGTCCCGGGTTCGAGTAGGCTGCCATTACAACCCATTGACAAAGACATGCATGACTCACAGGATCATTTGGGGGTCCTCGAAGGGAATAGGGGTTTAAGAAAGTCGCCTTTAAAAAAACATTATTTAGGCTTGATTTTATTATAAACTTTTTGTTAAATTTTTACTAAAGTTGTTTGTAAAAGAGATATTTTAGAGGATATAACATTGTCCAAATTTTTATTTAAGGTGTTCATATATTTCTTTTAACCGAGTATGTTTGTTTGTAATATATTTTTTTAACGCCCGTAGATTTATTAAAGGTATAAGACAAGCAAGATGCAACTATTAAGCAAAGTTATGCTATTCAGGCATTGAAAATAAAATGGATTATTACACCAGTTGAACCATTCTAAAATGCTCGTTTTTGCTCGGTTTTTGATCCATAAAAACATGCATGATTTTATATAAAAATTTATTTCATAACAATTGGTATACATACAGGGTGGTGATATGTCAAGCTGCAAAAACATGGTGAACGAATGGAATGTTGATCAGAAGGTTATGTGTGATTGCTCACTCATGACAGTGATGATGATGGATCAAGGTACAAGTCAATACTGCACAAGAGTACCACCCAAAACCCTACAGCTCTTCCCGACCGCACCAGCACTAACTAGCTCTAAACCCTAGTCATCCTCAGTGAAATGGACAAGACTCGAACCTTTGACATTAGGGTTAGCTTTTCAAGAAGATAACTAGGGCATCAAATCAAGTTAATTCCATTGTACGGTCGTTTTAGTAATGACTTGTAAATTATGTTATAAAGATTGTACCTTGATTAAATATGGTGTACGTTGTGACTTGTGGGTTTCTGTTTTGTCACTAGACGTTTGAGTGTCAGTAGTAGTAGTGGTACTATATAAAGAAAGATGAAAGATCTGAATTGCCATAGACGCTAGCATTTAGTGACGGAATTGAAACGTCTATTTCACATATTTGGCATATGCAGTGGGATTGCCGAAAGCTTCTGTGTTTGGTTGATTCGAAATCTGTTATATGTTCCCTTATAAATTTTATATATTAATAGCCCTTTTAACGTAGAAGACAAATGGTTTAGTGGTATGGTAGCGTTTGCAACCATAAAAATGTTGTGATTTAAATCTTTGTGAGTGTAAGATTAGATGAAAATTAGGTTTAAAAATTTGTAGTAGATTTCCCAAACTATACATACACCAACAAGGCAATAATAACCAATAAGATTAATATTTTAGTGGATTTCCCAAACGACAAATACAACATAATACAAAAATTGGGGCAAAACTAAAAAACACTCGATTTCACACAAACGTATACATATTACCTCCAAATTATTCACTAATTATGAAAAATTACTTAAAAAAAGTCAAGATACACATACCACTTGAACAAGATGACTAGTGGTGGTGATGGAGGTGGAACACGACGTCAAAACAACGGAAACGGTCGGAAATGGCAGTGGCAGCTGAGAGGAGGAGTAAGAGAGAAAAGGGTGCAGAAATGAGGCTGTTTTACTAGATCCGTGAGGTTATAATCAGGTCTGACTTTTTGGGACGACATGTCGTCGAAATTGAGTCCCTTTTTTAATTAATTTAATTATTAAATAAAAAATAATTTTTTTATTATATACTTATCTCGACGACATGTCGTCGAGAATATGCATTTTCTAGAAATGAAATATAACACTTTTAGCAGGCAAAAAAAATAGAAAATAATAATACCAAATGTGACGAAATGTCGTCGTAACTAAGCTATGGTGAGCATCAAAACTTTTTAGTCCTTCCCGCTTGATCATCAACGACAATAAGTCGTTGAAAAAACTAAAAAATGTCAAAAAAGTGAATTTTGACATTCTACGACGAAGTGTCGTCGCAAGATGACGACAAATATCGTCGGTATTGCCCCGACTAAACTGCCTACTTTTCTTGTACTCTTGTACTGCCAGTTTAAATTATCCAAAAAACCGCAGTCACCGTTCACCCCAAAAAATTCCGTAAAATATGACCGAATCGGAACGTAAACATCCTTAATTCTAACATGTTCATAAAACTTATATATATCACATTCTATACCCATCAAACAATTACAATTCTTTAAAATGAATTGATCTTATATCATATGATTTTAATATTGTATACAAATAATTTTGTTTGATATATAAATTACTTTCTTTTTGATATAATTTTAAAAACACTAATTAATTATGGCTTGTATATAGGACATAGACAAACAGTACCTGTGGATGCTGGCAACGTTTCAGACGGTCGATTAGTACTTTATGATTTGCATAGACATGTCTTGGGAAGAAGTCAGGCCAAATTTACTTGTGTTTTAAGTTTTGTCAGCACGAAAAGTAAAAGTCAAATTGCGATGCATGCAAACTTCAAAATTCAGCCTACACCACTATCGAAACTCAACTACAAAGTGTAAAAACCTTTATTTATGTCCGCCAAAAAAGTTATTTCTGCTCATACTTTTATTATTAATTTTAGTTAATGAAAATTTTAAAATTTTAAGTATGATATTGTTTAACCGTACAATTTGTTAATATTTAGACAGTTGTCTTCGGAAATTAACCATGACATATATACGTTTTCTTGGATGTTAACACTACAAGGTTTTAATCCTATACCGACGACACTTATCCAGATGACAAATGTCGTTGGTATAGATAACCGACGACTTGTCGTCGGGATAGGTTTTCCCAAATGTTAGTATGGTGAAACCCTATATGAGTACCGACGACGGTTGGATAGATGGAGGTAAAAATGGGCGCCCAAATGAAAACCTCTACCGACGACATGTCGTCGGTATATGTTATTTTTTTATTATTCCCTTTGTTAGTTTTTATTATTTCGTGCAGTTTTTTTAAATAAATAGACTTATACTGACGACATGTCATAGGTATCGGGCTACATATGCCGACGACAATATACCCTTTCCCAATGACATATCGTCGGGACAGGTTGTGACGTGAACAAATAAGTCATACTCTCTCCTCCTTACCAGCCGGCGAAATCACTATCTTGAAGGTTTTTTAGGGCAATTTTCACTTAAATCTTGGTTTTTGAGGTGAGTTAACATCCATGTTTTTAGTTTTCAACAAATATTTACCATTTCTAAGTTTGTTTTCTATAATTTTTCTTAGGTTTTTGAAGGTTTTCACCAAGTTCTTGGATTTGAAGCTTTTTTGAGGTAATTAATAGTTTTAATTACTAATTTGTGATGAAACTAGTTTATATGTATGATTTGTATGCATATAATTGTGTAATTGTTCATTTATTTATGTATATATTTTTAAGTATATATGTATGCAATTGTGTAATTGGGCATTTGTTTATGTAGGTTTCAGGTCTATACCGACGACATGTCGTCTGGATGGATTTTAATTTAGAAAAATTTTAATTACACTACGGTACAGGCTAGGCTATTCCGACGACATCTATACCAACGACTTGTATGATTTATATGTAAGAACCTATACTAACGAAGCCTATCCATACGACAAGTCGTCGGGATAGGTCTAACCACCCTATACCGACGACATGTTGTCGGGATAGTGTGTACAATTCGTCATCAGGAAAGGGTCATACCCTTGTAGTGCAAAAGAAGAATATATATATGAAGAGAAAAATAACCGAAGAGGTGTTAGACAAGGGGTAACTTTGTAGAATAGTAATCAAGTTTCAAAAGTGTTTCAATTAGGTCACTCAATACACATTTACACGGTATACACACTCTGATATACTATGATGAGTGACCCTTTAGACAACCATCATAGCCAACATATTACAACGTTACAACACTTCAAGCCTACAGTGCTATTGGAACGTTGATCCAAACATTCTAATGAAAAATTCATCTACGGTCCTCTTTGTGATCTATTTAAAGGCTAACTCATTCCATGAAGAAGTTAAGTTAGCAACTCGAAGCACATAGTATGAATATCTTGAAGTTGGTACGAGAAAGAGCAAGAGAGTTGAATCCGGAATTAGGTAAAATATTCCACCAACTGAAAACCTTCACCCTAAGGAAAAAGGTAATTGTGCATCACATAAATAAATGGTCTAGGTCTACGTACGATCTTTGTCTTGACACTTGAGATACAAGCTAAACAAAGGTGTGATTGATGGATCCTTTGTAAAGGTTAGACATGATCGGAATGATGGGAAGGGAAAGTCGCTTTTTTATACTTTACCATATAGATAAAGATAATCTTTTTATTTTGTGAGAAACAATAAAATACATATAATGTAAAGGAACAATAATCAAACACAACATCAAGGATCAAACAAATTAAGAATATTTAGGTTTGACTGACGCATAACACCAAGAAACCAAATGACTTCATTGTTAAATCAAAAGTCAATTATGGTATGAAAAAAAGTAGTAAATTAACTATGCAACTGTCTTTTGAAAATCAGTGATTTGTATCTGGCTTGAATAAATCTTTTGAAACAAAAAAATTACTTTGAAGCCAAACATGATTCAAATTGGGTTAATGTCATGAATGAAGAGATCGAGACGTTAAACATAAATAATACATGGACCTTAGTCGACCTTCCCAATGACAGAAAACTAATATGGTGTAAGTGGATATATAAAATCAAATATAAACCCATCGGTGAAATTGAATGGTACAAGGCTAGACTTGTTGTCAAAGGGTATAGTAAAAAAGAAAGGGTTGATTTTGATGAAACTTTTTCATCCCGTTGTGAAAATTAAATGGTCACTGTCTGGTGTGTCATCAGCCTTGTTGTTGAGGAAAACTGGTCTCTTTTTCAACTTGACAATAATAATGCCTTCTTATATGGCAATTTAAATGAAAAAGTTTTTATGCGCTTGCTAGAAGGGTACGTTCTTTTCCACAAATGAAACTAAAATTTGCAAATTAAATAAATCCTTATATGGGCTTAAACAAGCCCCTAGGATGTGAAATGAAAAACGGTAAGCGTTCTTATTGAATGTGGTTTTATTCAAAGCAAATGCGACTATTCTTTGTTTGTCAAAAAAGAACCCTCTCATGTGATTATTTTAGTTTATGTTGATGATATTGTTATTACCGGAAATGATCAAAATGAAATAAACAAAATCAAAAAACTTATTCAAACAAAAATTGTAATCAAAGACCTTGGATTACTAAAATATTTTCTCTCTTTGTCATGAATGTTTGAAAGTTGAATGTTTGTAGTAGGATTCAACACACCTCTTCCCTCTTGCAGTTCTATTTTCCTTGACCAGCTCCAAGAAATACCTGTTTGAAAATGTGGTCTTTTATCGATTACATATGTCATGTATATGTGTTGGTACAAAAGGCATCAAATTTACAACTGTTTGATACAAAAGGAGCAGCAATGGACCAAAAAGAATCGTGGATTTTTTTTTTTTTTTTTGAAGGAATCGGTTACTGTAGGGGCCACGTTATGATGCTGATTGCTGATCAAGTGGGCCAAGAAGAAAATAAGCTAAGTATATAGGCCCAAGTAATATCAATGGAAGCCCAACAAATTTAAAAGTTTACATTCAGTAGAAAAGTGTGACTTGGGTTCTAAAGAAAACGAGCCTATATTTTTAAGACAAAGCCCAGTTAGAATCATACGGTGGCCGCTAAGGTCCGATGATAATGAAAGGCCTGAAATAAATTAAATGCTCCAATGGATCCAATGACGAAATTATTGTAGGATGTGTAGATGTGATATAAGAATACCACATTTAGTTTTGGCTTACACTTGAAATTAATACTATTTATGGTTGATAAATATTTCATTGTTAACTCTTAATAAGATAAGAGTCTTTATCTTATTATATTTTATTATACTTATTATAGAATACAACATCATTTCTAGCAAAATTTCATCAATAGCAAATCTATTGGTAGAGTCTGGGGATGGTGGGTTGTAAGCAAGCTATACTCCTATTTTATAGGATAAAGAGGTTGCTTCCAGTGAGAACCTAGCTCCAGAAACCTTGCCAGGATTTGGAAAAGTATATTAGTACCATAGCGTTAACAACATTGCATTTACACACCAAACAATAAGCCATCTGATAAAAATAGTATTAATAAAGTCAGGAAAAGATGAAACAGTGTAACTAGTGAGAGAGTGAAGACACTACATGTAATATCATATAGATATATACACAACCAAGAAAGTGACAATATGCTTAATCCAACACAAATCTAGATAAATCTAAGTCCATAATAAAGTTAAGACACATCTGTTACCCTCTACCTAAAAGTCCTTAACCTTAATCCTACGTCTTTATGAAGTCATATTCTCGTCCATGACTACTTCAAAAGAAAAACGAGCTCAATGCGGACCCTGGATCGAGGCCTACCTCCACAAGTAAGAAATAGGTATGCCCTACAGATGCACAAACTCTTGTTTCACTTCTAGCATACATATCCTGAATTATTTCAATGTATTTTCCATGGCCCCTTCTACCCTCAAGACTCTTCCAAATAAGTCGACCTGGCACAATGCCATACACCTTTCCAGATCAATAAACACCGTATGCAAATATTTTTTCTTCTCCCTATACTTTTTTGTCAATTTATTTAGGACATGTATCGCCTCTGTAGTGGACCGTCCTAGCACGAAACCAAATTGGTTCACCATAACCTGAGTTTCTCGTCTCATTCCCATAATTTCTACAATTGAAGAAACGTTTACCCAAAGTGTTTCTAAAAATGAAGTAAAGTTTAACCCAAGCTCCAATCTTTACCCTGCCAAATGGTAAATAAGATCTAGTTACGTTATCTATTTGGATGCCTCATACTTACTGTTGGAGTGTGTACTAATGCAAAGGGGTAAGGTGATAGCGTATGCTTCGTGTCAGCTAAAAAGCCACCAGGTGAATTATCCTGCCCATGATTTGGAACTCGCAGTGGTAGTTTTCGCGTTAAAAATATGGAGGCATTATTTGCATGGGGTTAAGATGTTAAGTGAATCATCTACACGGATCATAAAAGGCTATAGTACTTCTTTGAACAAAAAGTCCTTAACTAATAAAAGGAGATGGCTTGAACTAATAAAAGATTATGATTGCGACATTCTGTATCACCTTAGAAACGCCATGTTTGTAGTTATTTTGGCGGTCTAGGGCGGTGAGACCATAAGGGCAAAACGTTGAATATGTCGGTCATTGGCACAAAGCTCTAATCTACGTACACCACTAAAATATATGTATTTAACTGTTCTAATCTTACGATAAAACAGAGAGTAAAAAGGTAAAATTAATGTAACAAAAACAATACAATTATATTTTAAGTTTGCTTAAAGTAGTTGATCCGTCAATGGTCGTGTAGTGTTGAACATCACATTCATGATGCACCTAATTATGTTTGTTTTATACATGCACATTTACATGTCTTCAAATTCTAGTCAAATTCCAAATAGGGGAAAATCTGATGACCAATAACACCTAAAACTTTCATGTGACTTTAGTTGTTGTAACAATATAATAATAATAAAATATTATTATTATAATTGTTATTATTACCATTTTCTTTGTTAATTAGGGATTCTCTAGCATCTTTTGAAAAATCTATGTTCAATTGTTTTGTACTTCCAATCTAAAGTAATTAGTAAGTTAACTAAAACCCATTAAAGTATTCAAAACTAAGTACTTAACCATATAAAATAATATTATTTTTTAAATCACGGCCATATTTTTGAATTTTAGAAAATAAAATAATTACTGGAAACATAACTCTAAATATAGCCATATTCAGGGAAATTACTCATTGACAATTTATCACTATATAAAAAACAAACAAATATTCCATTTCAGCAATTGTCAAAGTCTAAACTAAACACAAACCGTTTATTTGACTTTAAAACAATATAAAGGGTCACTGTTGAGCAATAATTAGGAGGAAAAAACAAGAGAGACAAGAATTTGAAATGATGATAAATAAAATGAATTTTGATGTTTTTCTTCATATTATCACCACAATATTTATAAAAATGGTGAATAGCAACATGACAGTAAGTAACATGAAGGCCATGTATGTGATGGGAGATTCAACTGTTGATTGTGGAGAAAACACACTCTTTTTCCCTTATCTCCTTCACAATCTCTCTTTACGCCTTGTGAGGGTCCTCTTTCCTCCCTTCTTCCACACCTTCTTGGTAATTTCATCTTATTTACTTTATTTAATTTCTACTTTTTGTGCGTTTTACATCATTTCTTGATCTTTATAATCATACTAGGTTATATACCCATGTATTATATGGGGTTGTTTAATAGAGAAATAAAATTACAATAAATAAAATTCTTTGTTTCCTTAATTAAATAATAATTATAATTCAAATTTTATTTTATTTTTATTTTTTTAAAAAAAATTAACATAATTAGATTTCAAAATTATAAGTTTACTTAAAATAGAAAAAATTAAAAAATTTTAGTAAGAAAAACTATATATAATAATGACATGTGCCATTTTTTGAATCGTTTATTAGAATAAAGATTAGGTTTAATAGTTGATTACTAAATTATTGAGTTAAATACGGTTTTAGTCCCTGTGTTTTGACCCAAATAACCATTTTAATTCAAAATTTTAAATTTGACTTTTTTATTCCAATAGTTTCATTTTCGTAACAATTAAAGTCCAGCCTAGTAATACCGTTAAATAACCGTGTTAAATAAAAGGGCATTTTGGTCTATTAACAGGATTTCTTAACTGGATTTTTTAAAAAGTTAACAGAAATGCCCTTTTACTAGACCAAAATGCCCTTTTAATTAATACAGTTACTTAATCGGGTTAGTGGGATGAACTTTAATTGTTATGAAAATAAAACTATTAAACTAAAAAAGTCAAATTTAAAAATTTAGACTAAAACAATTATTTGAGCAAAAACACATAGACTTAAACAGTAGCAAAAGTCTCGACATATTTCTTAAGATTCATATTCTTGCTATTGATGTAGCAAAAAAGATTGGAGTGTCATACCCCATCCCATTCTATAGTCAGAATGGTTCATCAGAGGTCCTTGAAAGGGGTGTAAACCTAGGGTCAACCGGAGCCACCATCTTGAGCAACCCAACTGATCCACTCCTCCAATCCCTCAACCAGCAGCTCCGCCAAGCATTTGAGATCATTCAACTTTTACAACTAGAACTTGGTCAGGAAACCGCCAATGAGTTTATTAAATCCTCCACCCTCTTCTACCTCTCTTTCGGCAAAGACGACTACATTAACCTTTTTCGCAGTAAATCAACCAAGGGTCCAGGATCCGACACAGAAAAGCTGTCTAGGATATTGGTGGATCAAATGACTAATGCCATTGAGTACCTTTATGATTCAAGTGAGAGGAAGTTTGTCTTTATGGGGATACTTCCTTTAGGATGTGCACCAAGGTTTTTGCATTTGACGAATGTGTCTGTTAATGATGGTCGTGGTGGAGGCGACGATGGAGGTGAGGTTGTTTGTGCGGATGACATTAACAACTTTGTTTTGGAGTATAATTCTTTTCTAGAACAACGCATTGTACGCCTTGGCATGAAATTATCCGATGCTCAGTTAATCTTTTGTGACGTTTATCGACCGATGATGGAGATCATTAATAACCCTAACACCTACGGTATGACTGAAACTGTAATGTTAGAGGGTGTTTGGGATTGCGTTGAAAAACTGCTTATTGACTTATTAGATTTTTCAAAAGCCAATAAGCTAAAAAAAGTGTTTGGCAAACATAAAATCACTTTTTATTTTAATTTTTTGATAAAGCTAAAAAGTTGTATTTTAAAAAGCCATAAATTTCTGACTTTTCAAATGACTTTTAGCTTTTGTAATAAAGTATTACCAATCTACCCACCATTTACCCTACAATAAATATAAGCTAAGCCAAACACTTTTTAAAAAACAACTTATTGACTTATTGGATTTTTTTCACCACAAAAGCTAATCCAAACACTTTTTTAAAAACTCATTTTAGAAAAGTCATAAGTTAATAAACATTTTTAATAAAAAACACTTTTCAAATTAAATAAGCAATCCCAAACACCCTCTTAATCTCTGAAAGATGCACCCTGCTAAATTACTAATTTTTTTTTGTTGGGCCATGATTAAAATTAATTTTGAACATTAGAACACCTATGAACTACATAAATGTGCCTAATCAATCCATTCATACTTGGTTAAAAACATCACATCCCCAACCTATTATTCTCACAAACATAATTTCATTTTTAACATTATTATCTACTTTTACTACTTTACTTTCACTTTTTATATCCAATTATACTAAATCTTAATCTCAAGTGTCCCACCAACACCCCCCCCCCCCCCCCCCCCCCCACACACACTAGGAAAATTTCAAATTTCCCCTTAACTTTGTAAACTGGAACTTTGATTTTCTTCAGTTTTTCTAAAATTTCACGTTTTTACCTGTACTATATATAATCTGATTTTTCCTTAATAAATTTCGTTCGTTAATTAATTTTTTTCTTGACGTCCCTGTATAAATTTCAATTCGTTAAAACGGATTCATATTCAATGTAGGGTATTTTTAGGTGTCGTGGGTTATATCGCTTAATGGTAACGTGCTGTTACCGTGAAAAATGAGACCGACGCCGACTGAAAAACATCGGTTTACGTTATATAACCGTCTTTTATCTATTTTTCAATCTCCACAACTGAGTCGTCGTAACTTCATACGCTTCTTCTATATACGTACTTAACCACGTTTTTTGTGTTTAGTGCATGTTGATGTTACCGTCTCAACTGTTTGCTGCCGCGGAGCGCGGGGCTAATTTTCTAGTTTATTTATTAAAATAAACTATTTATGTTTTAATTAATGTCGTCTATTAAATTTAATAAATTAAGTTTAACTGGACATAACTCATTTAAAAAATTAAACTGTTTACAGTTAGTTCACAAATTTATAGAAGTCCAAATTTTACAAAATCTAAAAAAATAAACATAACTTAAAAGGATTCTAACATGCATTTCTGCTAAATTTGCAGGTATTAAGAATGTGAAGAATGCATGTTGTGGGGAAGTCATGGATACTGGGATGAGTGGGTGCATGTCCATGAATATGGCTTGTGAGGACCCTTCATCCTATGTGTGGTGGGATCAATTCAACCCTGGACATGTAGTCAGCTCACTGATTGCTGACTCAACTTGGTCAGGCGAACTCCTGCCTGACATCTGTCGCCCTACCACCGTCCAGAGCTTAATATCTTCAATGTGACTCATCCAAACTAACTGACATAGAAAGAAGGGGGAAGTTCTACCATTCATTATAAAAGATTTTGTTTCTTTATTGCTAGGATTATTATAAAATTGTTGTTTTGGTTACGTTTGTTATTTATTGGATAAATATTTGAAAAACCCGTACTGGGACGGGTATACCACTAGTTTCCTATTAGCCAGGGATCTTTTTTGATATTGTTTCCTTTTATTTGTCTTTGGTCATCTTGTATTAAATCCCTATTTGATCAATGAAAGAATTAACTAAGAGCTTTGTATAGCATAATTCTTTATGGTATTAGAGCGGGCTTAAATAAAAAAAACTACAAACCCTAAATTCATCATTGCCGCCACCGCCAATAGCTGACGACAAAGAATCCGGAAACAAGACCAAGGTCAAGGCTGAAGGTATCAATCCTGGTTCGCCGTTCTACATCCATGCCTCAGATTATCTGAGACAGATGCAAGTTAATGAAGTGGTTATGGATAGCAACTACAACTATTGGGCGCAAGACATGCTAAATTTTATTTCTTAGGCGAAGGAACTGACGTTTACGAAAACACGCAGATTTGACACGAATGGTTCATGTTTATTGTTATTGCATGTTATGTACGATTTTATTGGTATTGAATGAATGTTATATTTTGGCAAAACGTTTTAGATGTGTAATATTTTATGTAAAGTTAGAACTCACTAGTGTAGCTGACTTTTTATTATGTTTTCAGGTTAAGTGAAGATTGCTGTTGTGGATTGATGCGGATCTTATGCCGAGAGTTGACCCAAGCGATGACACCGACACCCCGTTCGAACTCTGTTATTTAAATTTAATGTTAAAACAATGCTTCTGCTAGGTTTGAACAAATTTGTATTTTGAATGATATTTTCGCTGCATTTATTCTATTTAAAGTTTAATTCGCTATATATGTATTTATGAGTAAATCCAAAAGGCGAGTTTTCCCGTGTTGAAGGCCTTACAACATCATTGTTAAGATAAGACACATCAATGTTGGGATATGTAACTCGTCTTTAAGCCGAGCTTTTAATTACTTAAAAATGCCTATATTTTTATTAAGTTTATAAACAAATCTTTTATAAAGTAGCAGAGTCTTTTATTAAGTAATTTTAAGTTTAAATAAGACTTGTGGTTGTTATATATACTAAACATGTATGCACTAGAATTTCATATTGTAATCATATGATCAGATAATTCATCCTTAATAGAATTTTTGATGATCATAAAAGTTTAGCTTAGAGGTTTGCATCTATGATAAATCAAAATGTTTTTATCATTTACCCGAGCACATAATAAAACTTCATTTAAAAATCAATTACACGACTACAATTATTTCATAGTTAAGATTACATAATGGGTTGATGGGGATATGAAAAAAAAAATAGTTAAGATTACTAAAACAAGTTATATAATATTTTTTATAAAACAAATCACATATGTTCAGATTATTATAAAACTTACTATTTTATATAAAAGATAACACTTTTATAACATCTATATCTATATCTATAATCACGTGTCGTCTTCATATTCATTCTCATTATTTTTTTTCTGCTTCTTTCTTCTATTAACTAACATCTATCTTTTAATTATAATATATTTTTAAAGAAAATACTAATTATACTAATAAAATACATTTATTTTAAATTATCACTTATTATAAGAAACTTTAAAATCTAACTATGCAACTTTTATTTTCAACAAATAGTAAATGAAAGTTAAATTACATAAAATATTGATTAAAATATTTTTGAAACACAATTATATATTAATTTTTACACTTTTGAATTTTGTTTTCTATACTTAGTATATATAATACATTTTTACACCTTTAAAATGTATATATATTAAGATTTAATAATTTTATGTATTGATATTTTTCATCACATGTGTTTTACATGAGTTTTAAGCTAGTTGAAGTATAAAACAAAATGGAAACAAAATGATTTCTTTAAACGTATACATTTACATTTTCATGCATACATTTCAAATGGGTATTGATACAAGTTTTCACTATTGAAAGATACCCGAAACATTTCAAAAGGATGATGCTCATTAAATTTATAAATAACTTATTCACCTCACTCTAGCTACAAACCTAATTGAGTATGAGTTCAATCACCTTTAATTTTTTCAAGTTCGTGTACCTAAGACAGACATTTTTTATATGCATGTCAAAACCTGTTAGTACCAAAAAAAGAAGGATTTAGTTGTGAAGTTGAAAAACATACGTGCCTAACAATTATTGACCGGATCAATATTTGACCTAGCGAATATAAATCCCGAGTAGGGCATCAAATCTTGACTCCTGTTCAATAAATAGTCAAATTCAAATGTTGTGTAAATTTGTTGGCTAAGTCGATATATATTCTTTTTCTATTATGCTTAAGTCGGTGCAAAAGTTGAAACAAGAAAGTGACAGAGAATGAAGTGACTTAAAGCCCTTTGTAAGATAAGGTAAATCCCCACAAGCAACTAGCTAGCACTCGAGTCGTTTGAGTTTTTTTCTTCTCTTTGTGCAACTCATGGAGGAAAAAGAGCACACCCTTTCAGCTAAATAGTAGGCTTTTTCTTGAGTGAAAGCAAAGAACTACAAGTGCCGATAATATGGGTATATATGGTACTATGGTGAAATAGTCAAATACGGTTTGCCAATAATGTCAATCCTTATAGTTGGTTAGGTCTATACCCTTAGTTTTATACTTTACATTTAATATGTGCAATTACATAAATGAAGTTGTTTTAACAAGATCCCCTAAATTGAGATTTTTTTCAGCTTAAAAATGATTTTTTTTAAATTAAATATCTGGATTTAACGAAATCCGATTGAATTCATTCTAAGCGGCGGCGGAACCGGCTCGTCGAACCCTAAACACAAATCCCTAAACCTTGAACCTTAACACTAAACCTTAAAGCTAAACCCTAAGGCTAAAACCTAAAAGCTAAAACCGCTAAAACCTAAAGCTAAACCCTAAAAGCTAAAACCCAAAACCCTAAAAGCTAAAACCCAAAACCCAAAACCCAAAAGCTAAACCCTAAAATCTAAGATAGCAAAGCTCGACGAGCCGGTTCCAATGACGCATGAATGAGTTCAGTCGGAGTTCGTATGAGCCGGATATCAAGTTTTTAAAAATCATTTTTAGGCTACTTAGGCAAACCCAGTTTTTATTTGATGCTACCTCTAATCATATATATGTGGAGTAGCTAATTAGCTATAAATGATTGCCGAAGGCCATGATACGATTCGTTCTGAAGAACAAAGTATATCAATAATAGAGAGATACTACAAAATACAACACATAATTTATAAGCGTACATCAAGAAACCCGGAACACCGGATACCAACAAAGTAAGCAACGTCTTTAAAATGCGCTAATGTGCGATGAAAAATATATTTAGGATTTATGAATAGATTTGAACGTAAGATTATTGTGAAGGAAACTCCAAACATGCAAAACAAACACACTAATCTAACATCTTTTAAATGCATTAATGTGTCATGAAAATAGGAATTATGAAGAACCATGAATATTAGAGATTGACGTAACAAACATTATTGTGAAGAGGGGTCATAACATATAGGAGCATGAGTTAGTTTTATTCGCTCTATGTTACAATTGTATTAAGTGATCTTTTTTTTTTTGAGCAGGATGTTAGATGCTATATGGTTATGTGATCGATCTCAAGAGGATTATCTTTATGCACGTTGGAAAAAAGAGTTTATTGTTGTGAAGGAAAACATAGTTTTGAAAAATCAATCAATCCTCTAAAATAAGTATAAGATACCATCAAATTAAATGAATGAATAAATGTTTTGATAATTGATATATCGACTATTTTTGTTTTACTTTGGTATGCGAGTTAGTCAGCCTGTATAACCCACAAAAAACGTGTTCCTGTGATATTTTCACGTAACTAATTAATTATAGTTTCCACCACTTTCTAGGTGCTTTCAGGGACCCAATAATGGTTTGTTAATCTCTCTTTCACATTTTCCATCTCCATCACCATCATTCTTTTTATAATTACATAATCCAAATATTCAATACAAAGCGTGCAAAAGTTAAATATTTTTACATCAGGACCTGTTGAAATGTAACAATTCAACAATTTATACATATAAATGATCTTTATGCTAGTTTTGGTTGGGTTTCACATTGTTTAGCAAAGTACAAGGTTTATGTTGTACGTGAAATAAAGCTTAGGGACTGAAGTTGTTCATGTAATAAAGCTTATGGATGAAAGTTGTTTGAGGATGGTTGCTAAAAGGGGCTTCTAGCCATTTCTCCATTTTTGCGGATATTTAAACGATATTAGAGAGACAATGTAACATCCGACTCTCGTACCAATAATATTTAGATCCTCCCGGTGATGAAAGTGATGTTGGTCCATAAACATCTGTGTGGACAAGCTCTAGCTTTAAGTGTCTTCACGGTCTTCACAACGATACTCTTTTCTGTTTACTGAGAACACATGGCTTGTAAAACCTGCTTTCAACTTTTTTCATGCCACGGAATTTACCTTTGGCCGCTAACATCTTCATGCCCTTTTCACTCATATGTCCAAGTCGTTGATGTCAACTTTGACTATTTACCATTGCACTAACACCATCTGCTGAGATTTCCACCATGTAAAGGGTTCCTCTTTTCTTACCCTTTGCAATGACTAGACTTCCTATTACAACTTTCCACTGTCCTCCACCGAACATAACGTCGTAGCGTTCGTTATCTAACTGCTCGACATAGATCAATTTCCTTCTTAGGCTTGGGATAACCCTGAAATCCTTCAATTGTTAGAGTGGTTCTCACATAAATATTCAAGTCAATATCTCCCTTACCTGAAATACGAAGAGTCTAATCATTAGCTAAACGAACTTTACCAAGATTACCTATTTTCAGATTCTTCATCTTCTCTGGGAAAGAGAAGGCATGGAATGATGCTCCCGGGTCCATGATCCAAGACTCAAGAAAATTCTCAACATAGCATATTAGGGGATCCGGATCATTTGTTGCTACGTGAACCTCCTTTTTTTTCTTTTGCAGCTACTAGTTTAGGGCAATGGTTTCTAAAGTACCCTACTTTGTATATCCAGACGGGAACGTCTTTCTTGTTTTTTGACTGCTCTCACTTCCTGGACTTAGATCTCCCCCCCCCCTCGGTTGTTCCCTTTTTCAAATTTTCTCCTCACTTCAGTGTGTCACAAAAAACTGAAAGATTCTCCTTACTTCAGTGGGGCCGAGGAGAAATTTGCAGAAGCCCAAGTGATTTGAATTTTTTTTTATTTTAAAGTAGTAGCATGTGTTACGTTTATTAATTTCCAGTCAGTTAGTATTTTTTTATTAACATTTTGATTAATTTTTAATTTTGTTAATTTGAAACACTCGGAACGGGACGGGCATAAAGTTATCATGTGTCGAAATCACTCCCTTTCGGACTGAAATGTTCTAGAAACAAAGAGCTAATATGACAAAAAGTAAAGATGAAGTGTTTGAAAAGAAGACAGTGAATTGAAGCCATGAATTGCTTTGAAAGGGAAATCCAATATTTGGTAGGTTCATGCAAAAGTGTGTGTATAGCTAGCAACCCACGCAATGATTTTACATGAGTTTAATGGGGAACGTTGACTAATTTAAGTAAGAAAATAAGTTCAGTTAGATATTTAATTTATTCCCACAATTTTGAGTTCATTCTCTATTAAAGCAAGTTTGATTATAACTTACGGATCGTATAGTAGTTACCTATCCAACAATTAAAACAAAAGTTAGTTGTATTCACAACCCAAATTAGTTTGTTTTTAGTCGACATAAAGTTACCTACAAATAAGTCAATTTACCAATATGGCCTATGATCTAGGTGTCAAGTCAATCAAAAACATTTATAAAAACTAATACTTGTCTACCTTAGACTGTAGACAGGGAAGTAGGGTTGTCGAATCCACAGGGAATCAGTGAAAAGATTAATTGCTTAGTTTAGTAAATGATAATTAAAACACAGATCAAATAAAGATGTAACTTACTCCATACTTCAGGTTCTAGGTTTCACATACAATCCGATTATTCAGTTTAGACACCACATAGACATAGTGTTGAAAAATCAGTTGAAGTAATAATTGAAGACAGATTTTTTGTCAGAAAACCTATGCAACTAGTTTGTCATAAACAGTATAATTCAATCACTCAATTTATCAATGTCAAGTTACCCACTTTAGTCACTTAACCCTGCTACTGAGTTTTATTATCAACCGAACAAGATTGTAAAGTAAACAAACTCAAAACACATAGATAAAAGGATTATTGGATTTTAATAATCTCACATTTTACCAATTGGCCAATAATAATCTCAACTGAGAATATTCTTACCACCGCTCCCTACTTTCAAACTATTTTTTTACATTGGACCCCCCGTTAAAAAACTTAACGTCGTTAGAGTTTATATGACGTGGATATCTGCAAACCGCTGGAAAGTCGAGCCAAGCTAGCAGTGGTCTAGTGTTGGCTTTTGAAATTGGCTCTAGTGGTGTTTAACTGGTCTCGTGGGTCCGGAAAGTCCAAACAGACACAACGGTGGTGTTTAACGAGACCAGTTAAATACCACCAAAGCCAATTTCAAAAGCCAACACGAGACCACTGCTAGTCTGGCTTAATTTTCCGGCGGTTTGCAGATGTCCTTGTCATATAAACTCTAACAACGTTAAGTTTTTTTAACGAGGGGTCCAATGTATAAAAAAAGTTTGAAAGTAGGGACCGGTGATAAGAATATTCTCAGTTGTGATTATTATTGGCCAATTAGTAAAATGTGGGATTATTAAAATCCAATAATCCTAGATAAAATTGTTTAACTCAACCAATAAATCAATCAATAAGTTATTGTCAGAAACTAATCAATCTAAAACAAGTGAACAACTGAATCAAATACGAAAACCTAAACGAACCATCCGTCGGGAGTAAGCCACACGCAGCTTAGTCACGCATGCTTGTTAGACACGCGAACATAGCTTCAATACTTGATCCGGAACTGATCTTGCCTCTGAAAATCGCCCTCAAAACACCCAAAAACGGCTGGGAATTGATTATTTTCGTAACCCTAAAGGTATACTTCAATTAGGGCCAAAATCCCTAAAAATCCGCATGTAACCGACTCCCGAACGTAAGGTACGGTGGGCCCACCGTACGGTACGCTGGATCTGCTCCCCGTACGCTCAACCTTCTGTTAACGACCTTGCTATACGGTGCTTTGGTACACCCGACCGTACCGTACCCCCAATTGACCGTATGGTACGCCAAAATCCAGAATTAATCTTCAATTTCACACCCGACTCCTCGAGCTACCCCAAATCGATATATTATAGGCCCCGTAACTCATTTTATAGCTCGAGATATGCCCTTTCCAAGTTCTGGACTCTGAAACTTCCTATTTAGGCTCCATCTTTTGCATAGTTTCACCTTTAGCTACTCCTTCTTTCTCCCAGATGCCTTCAAAATATGCATTTAAGTTCCAAACAACTGTGACAGACACAAATACAAATATCAACGTAAAACCGACTCGATATACAAAGTAACACCCATAAAACTATACGAACTAGACTCTTAAACACGAGATATTTGACCTTACATCACATCCCCACACTTGACATTTTTCGTCCCGAAAAAGAATTATGCATGGAATCATATTCAGAAACTTACAACTATACTTTCATTATACACTGCACAGATTTTCATAACATGTTAACTGTAACAATCGGTATTTCTGTCCGATTAAAGCCAACCACCGACTCTCGAGCCCGCAATTCTGTGTTATAATATTATACATTACCAAGCAACAATCTGTCTATGGGTCTCACACTAGGAAAGCTACGACTTAGCCTAATCCCGTCTGAAGGTCATGTTTAGGCCAGTGTTAAACCTTATAGATTTCTCACCATTATAAACACGAATTTATAAATTTTAAAAATTATTATGGATAATGGATCGATGCATAAATGATATGAACTTTTATTAATGTTACATGAATAAACTTAACCCAATGGTGTTTCTATCAAGCTGGAACCCGATATATGACACGTAGGCTGTAGTTTTTAAGCAATGTAATTCATAAGCTTCGGAATATGGGTGTATCCTTCAAGTCAACATCCCGAAGGGAAAAACATAAACCTAACTTAGTCATCCAATATTGATCACTTAAGTCCCGCCCATGGGGGTATCAACCAAGTCACTATCCCGGAGGGTAACACGCAGGCTGAACTCAAGCTTTCAATTTTAATTAATTAAGCACATTCAATTTATGGATTATGGATTGCGGGTGCCACCAACTTTCGAATTTATTTTCATAAAAAGAAAGCGGTGTGCCAAAATTTTAAAAACTTATAAATTTTTGTTTATAGTGGTATCTATCACCCTATATTGACAGTTTCGACCTTACCGACACCCCTAAGATGAGAACCCACAAGACATCCTGATTTAATTATAAAATTAAAGTTAGATACATTATCAGGATATTTAAGCTCTTAAGTCGGTTGGGCCTATCAAAACGTTACAAATTATACACGCTTGATCATCATTATTATTCAATTAATTTCACAATAGCACAATTCTGATTGTACTATCATTTTTCATTTAGTTGCAAAAATTCAAATCCAGGGACATTTTTGTAAGTTTTTTAATTTTCATAGATTTTTATGATTTATTGACTCAAAACAAAAGACTCAACACAGACCTGGACTAATGTCTCCCCTCCCCACACTTAAACTCGACATTGTCCTCAATGTAGAAAGAGCGACTCGAAAACAAAACAAAATACAAAAATTAAAACTTAGCTGGAAAGACGATCGTATAACATTTCATTCGCGATCGTGCCCCATGGATACAAGCAACAGTCGGAATATCACCACCCGAATGGAGATTTAATACGGGAAATTCAAATCCAATCCTGCAAAAATAACTCGAAACAAATCCATAACAGTTGACCAATTGCATATAAAACAACGAAACTAAGAAATAAAGACGTAACTCACTTTCGTAGGAATCACGATTGCATTTAGCGTATGCAACAAGCCTTTTAAACCCCTCAGTAGCCCGAGTGGACGAGTTGAGTCTCGTGAGGGTTTCTAGAGAACACACCCACAACGTTCATTTAATCTAGACAAGAAATTAAACATACTAACCTTAGGCTGCCTTCTAAGAGCACTAAGTTTAACGTCTTCAGCTAGACGCGGTGTACCTTACTTATGTCATGGTGGTCGGGTGGGATGCTTACAGTCCTCCCGCCCTACACTTAGGTTCCTCTCATCATCAAATTTCCTCCATGCTTGCACAAACAAAGCAAACAACTCTTTTTCTTCATCAGAGACTTGATGTTTCTTTCCCATTCGTTTCCTTTTCCTGGCCTTCTTCTTTCTGACCCGTTTCTTCCCCTTAACCGGAGTCTCACCATCCTTCTGCTCAGCTAACCTGTCACCCATAAAACAAGCATTCTCGACCGTGTGATTCACCTTTTCAGGTGATCCACATTTGTTAGCTTTTAGGGTTGGCATGTTTGAAAATATTTTTAGACTCATTTTCTGAGCCCCAAACCTTATCCTTACTGTTCCCTCAGCACAGTTAATATTTTCCTGAGCAGTGGCCAAGAACGGTCTACCCAAAATGATAGTTGGTTTTGTGTTCTTAACACAATCCAACACTAAGAAATCCACCGGGTAGTAAAACTCTCCTACTTTCACAATCACATCCTTAACAATCCCCCGAGGATGTGTGGGAGTCTGATCAGCTAACACCACAATGGTGTTAACTCTTTGTAATGGACCAAATTAATGCTGATCATACAGACTCCCTGGAATTATACTCACAGACGCTCCAAGATCCAGCAATGCTCTATCCAGTTTAATTTCACCTATTTGTATTGAAATAATAGGTGCTCCTGGATCTTGGAGTTTCGGGGGAAGGATACCCGTAAACACGGCATTCACACTAACACTCAGCTTTACCTGTTTGGGACATTTGTGCCGTCATTTTCGGATACTCAAACCTTTAAACATTCAATATTCTCAGGATCTTGTTTAAGCGTTTTTAAAAATAGCGAGTTAATTTTATGCTTTTCAAACTTTTCTCATCTTTCATCCTGTGTTGGATCTTGTTCATTTAAAACTGGTTTGATCAAAGTAGAAGGGAATGGAATTTCCAAAGATTTTTTCACATTTTTATTTTCCAGCTTATTTCGTGAAATAAAATCCTGATTATGGTCGGATTCAAACTCACTGTGATCCACCACTCTCTCTTCAACCTGTGGTGGAGCACGTTCAACAGTAGAAACTTCAGATGATGTTTGAAGACTTACCTCATTGATGTGTGCACTGTTTGTGGTTTGGGAACTTAAGGACTGATGTGCACTGCAAGACTTACCTACTTCTTTGATGATGCTTGCAACAATCCCAGTTAAGTGGGCAACTTGATCTATCAAAGTTTGATGAGATTTTGCCTGGCTCTACTGTTGCTGCACCACTGCTTGTACCACTTTGGCCAGCTCCTTCATATCTTACCGGATGACATCTAGTTCAGACTGATAGTTGTCTTGTCCAAGTGGCTTGCTCGGGTGGTAGTCTTGATTGTAATTCTCATGTTAGCTTTGATACTCAGGACCACCACCATATTGATTGTTCCTTGGGCAATCTTGAACCCAGTGGCCAGTGATATCATAGTTGTTCCACAGCTCATAGTAGTATTGGTTATCATGATAATTCCTGTTCATGCCGACCTGCACACAAGTAACACAACCGAGTAGTTCTGAACGAAAAAATAAAACTAATTAAAGAATAAAAATAAAAATATTTTTGGGTTTTTGTTTTTTATAAAAAAAATCAACTAAGCTAAAAAATATCAACTAAACTAAAGCAACAAAACTAAGCGCACCGATTCCCCGGCAACGGCGCCATTTTGATAGCGGTGTCAAGGTCAATAAAAAACATTTATAAAAACTATTACTTATCTACCTTAGACTGTAGACAGGGAAGTAGGGTTGTCGAATCCACAGGGAATCAGTGAAAAGATTAATTGCTTAGTTTAGTAAATGATAATTAAAACACAGATCAAATAAAGATGTAACTTCCTCCGGACTTCAGTTTCTAGGTTTCACATATAATCCAGTTATTCAGTTTAGACACCACATAGACATAGTGTTGGAAAATCAGTTGAAGTAATAATTGAAGACAGATTTTTTGTCAGAAAACCTATGCAACTAGGTTGTCATAACCAGTATAATTCAATCACTCAATTTATCAGTGTCAAGTTACCCACTTTAGTCACTCAACCTTGCTACTAAACAAGATTGTAAAGCAAACAAACTCAAAACACATAGATAAAAGGATGATTGGATTTTAATAATCCCACCTTTTACCAATTGACCAATAATAATCTTTACTGAGAATATTCTTACCACCGGTCCCTACTTTCAAACTAGTTTTTTACATTGGACCCACCGTTAAAAAAAATAATATATAACATAATCAATTGTGAAGATCGAAAGATCGATAAAAAAAGTTTGAAAGATTTTAATAAAGTTACGACGAATCGGTTGTGAAGATCGAAAGATCGATATAAAAAATTATATAACAGAATCAATGTTTTTTAGTAGGTGTTGGTCTCGTTCTTCACGGTACCAGTAAGTTACCGTCAGTCGATATAACCCACGACGCCTAAAAAATACCCTACATTTAACACGACTCAGTTTTTAATGAAATTTATACCGGGACGTCAATAAAAAAAATTAATTAATGAGAATAAAGTTGGTTGAGTTATGTTATTTAAAATAGTTTAGGGGTGAGAATTGTATTTTAAACAATCCCACCGACACTTGGGATTAAGTTAGATTCTAATTTCTCTTCGGATAATTTTCACTTACATTCAATTCCTTCCTCTGATTATACCTTTCCAGTGACTAATTTGTTCTCGATTTAGGAGTCACATGAACCAACAGCCGAGCCATTTCCCGATCCAATTCCTGACCCAACTCCCGATCATTTTCATACAACAAGTAAAAGTGGTGGAGAAGGGAAATGTAATAATGTTTTTGAAGGTTTCAAAGATAAAGATATTTGAAGTTGGATCCAGTTCTTGATCCAACACCCGATCATGTTTTTGAAGGTTTCAAAGATAAAGATATTTGAAGTTGGATCCAGTTCTTGATCCAACACCCGATCATGTTTTTTTAAGGTTAAAGTGTTGAAGCCAATGAAGAATCCGCCAGCTAAGCCTAGAGGGCCCGGCTAAAATGGCCGTTGGAGTGACGTGGCCTCACACGGCTGAAGGTGCCGGCTAGTTAGCCTAGAGTGTTGCCACGTGTCTAGATATGATAGGTTGAAACTTGTTTTGTTTTCTTGATTTCAGCGTTGGCTAAGGGTGGAGCCGGCAATTGTTACACAATATAGGTGAATTTCATGGCCGGAAGTCAACGTATATTCTGATAAAAATGATTGGTCGAATGTCTATTATGGTAATTCTCTTTCTATATGGTGGTTTTGATGGGAGAAGTCAACAGACGTTGCTAGTGGTCTGCTGGTAGAAATTTCAATAGAAATTTTTAGAGATTGAGAACTCGAGTCGATCGGGGAGGAAGATGGAAATCAAATATACTCAAATCCTAAAATTGAGAGCCCCTTAAATACATGTCCCAAGCATCATATTATTTTTTTTACAATCTGGCCTATCCTTAGTTTTACCAAAAGTTTGTTTTAAAATTGACATAGTCACTAGAAAGATTAATAGGTTGAATATTTTATTATTTTTAAAATATATATAGCAAGAAATTAATTAATTGTGATATTTAAAATTTTGTGTAAAAGAAATTTCTTAATATTATAATTTAAAAAGCCTTACTTTTGAATCGCTTCAGATCCGGATATGTTAAAACGCCGCAACATGTATCAAAGAATGACAAAATGATTAGGTTATACATACACCACCAACATGATGTCGGACACCACTTCCTATATGACTCGTATTGGGACTATATGAGACACAATACGAGCGGTATTGGACTATTTTGGACACAATGTTTGCCAATATAGACGTACTGGTCTATTTTTGACACAATACGAGTCATATTGATGGTCAGATTTGACAAGTCTAGACGTTGTTGGTTTGACTTTTGGGCTATACGACCTGTATTAGTCATATAAGAGTCGGATAGTTGGTGCATATTTAGTAGCAACACAAAATCATCAACACTTAACAAACTTTTTTTTTAAAGACTTTTTTTTACATGAAAAGAAATATAGGCAACGTGAATATACTGAGATAGAATAATCTTCCTAGTGAAGGTGTAGGTCCTTCAATGCCAAATCATATCCATCACCTCACTGAATCTGCACACACAGATTTTGCATGAAGACACTGCTCCTCCTTGATACAATTTTGGTCATGAAGTTCATGAGTTGCTTCTAGTCCCACACAACAAAAGATACCGCATAGGACGTTTCGTTTTCTGGTTGGTGAATTACAATAACACCATCGAGGAAACAATCAAAGGTTGGTGATTTGTGTGGAGATATTAACAGTAATGTAGACAGCAACAGTGCTGCAATAACTTTTGTGAGTTGGGTGGTGCGTGTCAGTGTTGTCTTGAACACTGTTGATGTTGGATGAATGAATAGAAAGCTCATGTAGTGTGTCCCATGCAATTGGCCATCCGGGTCAATGGCACAAGAGTGATGGTAAGGCTTTAGATCTTTGAGGTTTAAGGTTCAAACCTGACTCAAGGGGGGTTTGTTTTATAGTGGTGGGTTTCCTCCTTGATGATATTCCTGGGTGAGTCAGGCCTGGATCCTCAAAATCAGTATGGACAGTTGACATCCCGTCGAATTCTGACTCAGGTATTGGTGGTAGTACTGTACGCCGTTTAAAAGTGTAGCGTGTCCCAATTGTCTTCTTTAACGTAATTAAGCGAGTGTTATTATCGTCACTATAATAGGATTACTGAGTACTCAATACTGTTTATAGCATATAAAATTAATCTTTTGCTAAAATGGGCCATGGGAGAATGTGTAGTCACATTTAGGCTTTTCTATCTGGATTAATACATATGGGGTTCCCACCCTTTGGAAGGGCGACAACTTCCCTACACTTTCACTCTAATCATTTATTTTGTTAGAGTCATCAGTGAACCCAAAGCTGTCGGCCCTTTGGAATAGTGATAGCCTACAGTCATACCTCCATCTCACCTATTCAAGATCCTAGTCATTATCCATGTCAAAGCTCTCGCCATTTGGAATTACAACAACTTTCTTAATTAAATACAAAAGCTCTCGTTATTTGGAATGACAGCTTTTAATACTTGTCTAGTCAAACTAGCCTGCAATTATATATAAAAGTTGCTTTTTCTGACCAAATTTTTAAACCGCTTTTACTGCTAACGATAATCAAACCCGCTTTACTACTAAAGATCTTAATCCTCTGACCAAATTTCTAAACCGTTGTCCTTCTTTTCTAACAATCAAATTCCCACTTGTTTTGTATTTCCCTTTTTCTAAAGTATACGTTTTTCGCACTTTATAGAAAATGGGTACAAAACCAACGAACTCATCCCTTTGTTCCTAGAATGATTCCTTCTATCCAACAAACTCATGATTTCACCATATATTTTTGATGAACTAGAAACTGGATTTACTCTCTGCAACAAAACTCATCTTCATATTCCTCTTTTCTGTATCTTTTACCTGACAACTAGAATTAAAGACCATTAGATTCCAAGACATGATCACTTCTAGCATCAACACAGTCGAAATTCCCATTTCAATACCCAAAACCAAAATAGAACAATCTTCCTTTTACTTGACACTAATGGAATTTGAGATCCAAATTGACACTAATGGAATTTGAGATCCAAATCGCCTTATACTTCGTGCCAAACCTTGCTATTGCTCCCCTTCCAATTACCACACAGCAGATTTTGGCATTCACAACCACTAAAAATATAGGATAGGAGATGAACAGTGAACCCCATAATAACGATTTACTTTAGTTTTTCACATAATTATATGGTAGTCAACGTGCCCCGTTTCTTAAACGTTTCCTTTTGCGTCTAAACTTCAATTCCTACTTTGAGGTAACAATTATACATAATTTAGTGCTTTTAGTTACATGTCTAGATTTAGGTTTTTCACCTTTGTATCCAATGTAAATTGCTAACTGCACAAGGAGTTATGAATGTCATCAGGCCAGGCCCAACAATCCGATCAGGCGATCACTACAACGATAGCACCATCAGATCTTTGTAACTTTACATGCCTGGAAACTAGCTTAGTCTAACTTTGCAGAATTTGGCCATCGGATTCTATTAATCCAAGGTTAAGCTTTGTGAAATGTGTTTTTCCTTTTTTTTTATTAGGATCAGAAACAACAAGAACTCACAATGATGGAGCAAATCGAGGAAACTAGAGTTGTAAACGTCAAAATGAAAGAGGCAAGTAATGAAAGGAAACAACAAATTGGATCCGTGCTAAAGAACATACCAAAAAGTTTCTCTACCTAATTAAGCGTGTGATTTCTTCTTTTTTTTTTGTAAACATATGATTAATTCGAATATTTGTTTTTATACATATGTTTGAATATTTTTTATCTTATGTATCTTTGAATACTTTGGTGATTTTTAGTTTTGAACGTTTGGATCGATATTTTTATAAATTGGTACAAATTTATGAATTTAATTATTTGATTATGGGTATTGAAATTTATAAAATGTGTAATCTCGAAAAACCAATTTTTTATTCTGCATATTGTGTTTGCGACCAAAATGGAGGCAGCAAATCTGGTCACAAGATTGAAACAAAACTCTGTTACTAAAATGGTTGCGAAAACCTTGGTTGTAAAATCGGTTGCTAATGATTTTTGTCACGAAATTGGTTTGCAAATAGCTTCTATCGCAACTTCGGTCGCTAACAGTTCTGTCGCAAAATTGAACGCAAAAAGTTTCGATTGCAAACTCCGTCGCAATAATTTACCGTCGCAAATTCTGCCACTAAAGATTCAGTCACAAAATCGGTAGCTAATTTCGCGATGGGAGTTGTCGTCGTAAATTCAGTCGCTAGATTTCTTCGGTCGCAAAAAATGGTCACAAAAGTAATTACCGACCAGCCGAAAACGGTCACAAATCAATCGCAAAAGGGGTTTTGCGACCATTTGACGGGTCGCAAATGGTATTTTTGTAGTAGTGTCCATTATGATTTCCTCACGGGTGATTTGTGATAGTTGTCCAAAACGTGAACAAAGTACACTCTGGTGAGTGATGTACCACCACTTTAATCATGAAAACATAAATATTAATCTCCAAGACACTAACCAACACTCAAATGATTGGAGTATGTCTCAGATGCTTATTAAATAATATATTTCAACTTCTCTCTTACACACACAATATTTACACACATGACACACCACGCACAATCATATTCACATCCTCCGTAATATCATTCTTTTTGGTAAGCGAAATATCGCCAATGAATTAAACATTCCATTAAGAGACAAACGCACGTGATTTCTATTCTATATTAGAATTTAAAGTAAACGGTAGTTTTCGTCCCTAAGGTTTGACCCGATTAACAGGTTCACGTGAGAGGTATTTTCGTCTTTTCGCTTATGCGTCTCTCTCATTTTCCTAAATCAAATTCATCAGGGACTAAAACCTTACTCAACCATCATCAAACCCTCAAGTGCCCCTTACTTACATTTGAAGCTAATCAACCATACATACCCATACACCTAAATCCAAATTGATCATTGGACCAGCAAATGAGTGTTGTGTAGGTTATTTGTTTTCATCATCCCAAGAAAGACCAAATCCAGATCGTTAGACCAACAAATCCCTGCAAATGAACCACTTAGACCTCCGGCGGCAGAACATCGACTCCGGCGACAACCTTGAAACTCCAAACGTCTTTCCGACGGGGTGGCCGGAGGATTCACTGATGGGATTAGGGCTTTAAGTACATCTACTCCGCCGCCGCGTTGAATCAACAGCTTAAACCCATCCTCAAGCCTAAACATACACGCTGGAGCAAATCCTCCGCTCGATCTAGGCACGACGTAACCGCGTTATCGTCGGCGACAACACTCCATTCACAGTGATTAGTTCGTCAACAGCGGCGAGAAATAACAAAGCGGCGGCGGAGTTAGACCAAATCGATGTTATCAAAATTGGAGAAAATTCTCCATAAATCTGCCATCAAAATTGGATAAAATTTAGAGTTTATCATCTGTCATGGCGTTATCGGTGTGACCTAGAGATTTAATGATCTGACGAGCCACAACAATGAGCTTCTCTTCTCCATTTTCAGCCATGATTGAAAACTGTGTTATGGAGGTGATAATCAAATCAGGATGTGTCATGTGTATGATTATGCATAAATTGAGATATGTTTTTTAGTTGAATGGAATCAAATCTTGATTTGTGACATGTCTGTGAAGACAGTGAAGGATTTGGTGTGGGGCTATCGATGAGGCGGGAGGGATGGGGAAAAGGGGAGGAAAAAAAAGAACACAAATTCAAGGGGTTCAAGAGACATGAGGGGGTTCAAACCTGATATAGGTAAAATAACAAAAATACCGTTAACGTGTAAAATGACAAATATACCCCTCACGCGAGGGGGAACTAACGGTAAAATGGACGAGCGTTAGGGTCAGGAACGGAAACTGTTAAAAAATGCAACCTCAAGGACCCGTACTGTTAAGGAGGGACTGAACCTGTTAATCGAGTCAAACCTCAGGGACAAAAACTGCAGTTTACTCTAGAATTTACTAGGTTAGAATCTCGTCTATTATATAGGTTGGATAATACAAGTTCGATAAATGTAATATTTGTTATATACTTAGTAATAAAAAAAATTATTTTCTTAAAAAGACGTGTATTACACGGGTTAAATAAAATATTATTTAAGATGTTAAAACATACGCTTGTCAAAATATGTCTTAAAAAATGTACTGTGGCGTAACGGTTATAAAATTTGTTAAGTTCATTTTAAAACATTTTTTTAACTAGAGTATTAATTTTTTATATAAATAATAAATGTTAATTCATAAAAACCATCAATAATTAAATAATAAGTATCTATGATTAGATTTATATTAAATATTTAAACATATAATATTTTAATATAATTATTTAATAAGAGATGGGGGAGAGAAAAAACATGTTGATAATAAACCAGAAAGTGACCTGTATTCTTTAGGATTTTTATTTATTAGTATAAAAAGATTTTGATATTTTTAAAAATAAAACAAACCAATAAAATAAGAAATACAACTTTTTATCTTGACCTGAACCAAAGTCATATGTGTAGAAGTTACCAAAATCATAGGAACTTATTTATTTCAAGATATGCCATTAAGTTTAAAATAATCATACCTCAGATTAAAAAGTTTGATTATGGAAATAATTTTTTTTATGAGCACGTTTATGGCAAAGGATATGATTAGAGTTGATCGAGTTTAAAATGCTCATTTTTAAGTTCTTAATATATCGTATATGTTTATAAACATGTTAATAAGAATTTTTTTATGAGCACGTATTTCATATATCATATCGTGAGTGAGTGAGTGGTGGGGATGGGTCTAGTAGGTTTTATGTCTAGTCAAAGTGCAAGTTGTGGGAGGGTGCAAGAATATTTGATAGTCTCAAACAGATTTTGGCACAGATGGTATAGTCTATAGTCTATGCACTCCTCTTTTGGACCGCACTACCGTTTACAAAAGAACACTGTTCTACTACAAGGGAGGGCGTCTTCTTAATTAGACCAATTTATTTCTACATATATATTATTAAAACCCGCGGTTATCCATTGTTTTATAGTACTTTCAAAAATAAAAGTAAAAAAAGCTATACAGTTGACTGATATACTTGTTACACATATTTTATTATCTAATATATTTATTTACTTATATAATAACTTTTTTTTAACTCGTACAGTCGTACTAGTTTAATGTTATCAAATAATCTTCTTGAAATATGCAAAAACGTAAACCCTTAGCTTGCGATTGTGTGGGCGTCTTCAAGCTCTGTGTACGGATTGAACACCAAAGCACCTCCCTTTGCACTCACATATGAGAATGAGGTCCCTGAGGTTGAGATCTTGCTGGAGTCGCCGGAGTTGATAGTGACGAAAGGTGGAGACGAAGATGGAAGGTGGGCGGGGCTGTTCTCAAGGGAGGTGGAATTAAATTTTCACATTTAGTAATTAGGGTTCACATATCTTGTATATTTGTTTTTAGTTTTAGATGCATTAACGGTTAAAGTTAACAGCTATCCATTTTACATGCTAACGGTGATAAAATATTAATTTTGGTCAACATAACCAACATATGAACATAATTAAAATCAATAATTAAACCAACAGTTTAAAATAAAAATAAAAAAACTAAATTATTAAAAATGTTTTGTGAAGATTATTGTTGAGAGTTATGGATCTTTTTATTTTTCACTTCTTATACATTCCCACCGGTTCATAGACAAGTCACCTATTCAAGTTATTGGCCCCGCATCACCCCAACATCATGTTTGCTTTGCGTGTGGTGTCTCTAGTGTTTAACAAAAGCTCTCACTTTGGACACCCAAAGTTTACGGGCTAAATTTTTTTAGTGATTAAGGTTCTCATTGTAAGTGACAACAATATTTCGCTTAACTTCTTTAAAAATTGTGTATTTAGTGTGTCATATGCCCCCGGAATTACAATTACCATTCATTGATTTACACATTTGCATTTATATTTAGAGTATTATACAATGAATTTAATTTTCTATTAGTTGATTTCAAGAATCACTTTGGAAAAATCATCACCAAATTGCTTTCTTTGATTTCTCACTATACGGGCATCATGTTGATGTCAATGGTTGAGGTTTCAAGCAAGTTATAGTTCATTTTAATTGGTAAAATTCTAGATTTATTTGTCGTATAGAAAAACGTACAACTTGTATCAATTTGTCCTTAAGCTTGATAAGCTTGAATCTTGAAAATCATTATATTTGACTTTGAAAATCAATTTGTATCCATTTGAAGTATTAATTAGTTAGGGTAATTTTAAATTGTTTAAGTTCATTCATTATATTCTTAATTTGGTGTTTAGCTTCATGGAGAGGTTCAACTGATTCTCGAAATTTGATAAACACACTCTTCATTAAAATTACAGTCTATACAATTATACATCTATAAACATTGTATTAGAGGTTTGGTTAATAACACGATATTTTTTTTAAATATTTAGTTGATTCGTAATATGTGTGAATTTTTCTTTTTTCGCTTGTATTGTTCTCAATAAAATGTCAATACAAATATTGTTAAGTAGTAGAATATGATAAGTTTGTATGCGGTTTATGTTCATCAACAATTGTAAGTTATTATTATTATCATAACTAAAATAATTATTTTTATTAAAAAATCTCTATTTTAAATTTCACGTTTTTTAAAGGCAGAAGCTTTATTAAAACCAAACAGCTAGCAGTGGCTAGCAAGATACAAGACAAGAAAGAAAAAAAAATACAACAATAGAATAAAAAGTTCAGAATCTAAACTCACACCGTTTAATCCACTCTAAATTATCAATTCCTGACCTATTTTTAGCACATAATAAACTAGAGCTTTTTAAATCTTGAATGAACCGGCTTAAAGGCTTTTTTTTCTTTCAAATACTACATCATTACTTAGTTTCCAAATACTCCAAATTGCTGAGAAAATGACCACTTGAAGGGCTTTATGCCTGCCGGTTGCTGCAGTATGATTCTTCAAGAGTTCCAAAATATCCCTAACAGAAAATACATAAATTGTTGATAGTTTGCACCAGGTACTAATATACCCCATAGCATAGAGACGTAGAAGCATGAGATAAATAGGTGTTCGAAGGTCTCAGCACTTTTTAAGCGAAGCAACACCCGTCCAATTCAAGAGATTCGGATGAGATTCACGTTAACTCACGAAAAAAAAAGTTAAGCCAACCGTGACTTCATCCTCCTCGAAAATAGCCGCTTCTTATTTATAGAAACACAAGTATTCACAAAATTACAAAAGACATAAGGGTTGACATGAGTTTAAACTTTAGACTTGTGAATATAAAAAAAACATATAAACATATTAAACAATAATTATATTTTTAAACCAACTACCATTTACGATTTTAATAGGCCATAGTTTTGTACACCTTGACAATTTTTTTAAAAATTTACATCATAAAAACAAGCATTTTTATTAATTTAAGTATGGTATTGCTATAGTTTTTTTTAATAAAAAAATTTAACATGTTAGTATGGTAATAAAAAAAACTTAACATGTTACGTGAGTGCATATCAAAACCTTCGTTTTTGTTTCCTCTATCGTAACCGGTGGTATCTTCGCAACAATCCTGGAACAATGTAAAATCCACCATCAATGCCCCTAAAATAAAATTCAATTATATAAAATCCGACTACCCTGACCATTTTTCAATTATACGCACAGCAAAGCAAAGCAAAGCAACGCCACTCTCTGTTTCTATTCAAACAAATTGCACCACCATCTCAAAGCTAATCTCCGGCCACCACTACTATTTTTCTGCTTGTAGCCGCTGCTATTTAAGTCGGAAACCCCTACCACCGTCACCATTCTGTTAAACCACCGTCGTTGTGTTGTGTTGCTCGCCGCATCGCTCGAGCACCCTACTGGTTATTATAGATGTACAACAAATATTTCATAGTGCAGATGTAACTTAAAGGTCTTAAGAAAGTAAACGGGAGAAAAAGTCAATGGAAGTTAAGAAAACAGATCAAGAAGAAAACAAAATCATTTGAATCCATTTATTCGAAGTGCTCAATATAAGTAGGCCAAAAAATCTTGGGGTCAACTTAAAGATTGAGACCCATAACAAGTCAACTATTATATATAACGTCACGTTTAACGTCACAATGGAGCTTATATAAACGTGCGGTACATTTTGCCACAACTATACACTCAACACTTTTGTTTTACAAGTTAATCCTCCATAAGCCAATATGTACGGGCACACTCACAACAATGATCCCTATAGCTTCTCGCCAGACTCTCTCACCATGTCGGGATCGGTCACACCGTTGTTTCCGCCCCAAGTCGACATCGGTTACTTAATACCACAACCCGCTTTGGCCATTCCTGCATACGAGTTGGATTCTGTGTCCGCGACAAGTAGCGGAGGGTACGACTCACCGAGTTATACTGCCAGCATGGCGATTCAAAGGAGCGGAAGTAGTCATTCAATTGCTACTCAGTTCCATAATAATGGGTTCTTTAATCAACCCTTTTCGTCCCCTAATGAATTAGACTTCGAAGGGAGCAATTCCACTACCATGAGGAGGGTTTTCAGTGCAGAAGATTTACAGGTTTTTTTTCTTTATTTTTTTATGAAATTAAGAATTGTTTGTGTTTTATATATCTATTGATACTGAGGAAAAGGCTATTCTCGTCCCACCCTCCATACCACACCAGCTTTTGTTATAAGTAGGATTCTACTCGGTTTCAGTGCAAAAGCTTTTGCAGTAACAAACAAACCTACCCGATAATTAAATTTCAGTTTTTGTTCTTTAATAATTAGCCGAACAAGATTGAGTTCAATATTACCCAACAAACAAACATTCCTTGTAAAAATTTCATTCACTGAGGATGGTCTCAACAGAGTGAGATGAAGGTAAGTCTTACCTCCATCTTAAAAGATAGAGAGACTGTTTGAGTTCAATATTACCGTGCATTATGATAATTACCGATTCTTTACAGACTTTTTTTTCTTATTTGTATGATTAGTTTGAGTTAAAATGTTAAAGTAAGCAAGTCAATTAATTATTGATATTTTAAGTGGGTCGTTCCAAAATAATAATCATTGATTTTTTATGGTTTGATATTCCAATAATATTGATAAAGATACATATATAAGTTTCTTTTATTTTGTTTTTTATTTATATATATTTTACATATATGTCATTGCCAAACATCTGTTTCACTTTTGTATGTAGATATGCCCCATTATTGTTGTACAGAATTATAACCCCGCGACATATGATTAGTCTCAATCATGAGGACTTGACAAAAAGAAAACACCAAGAAAAAGTGACAAATATATATTAAAGTTTTAAATTTGTTGTGATGAATTTATATAATATTAACTTCGACATAAATCACATGTTCATATGTTAATTTGGTTAGGGTTTCAACTTAATCTGTATATTTCGTTACAGGGAACAAACATGGTGCAAAGTCAGTGTTATCGATCAGAAAGTCCAATATCGAGTGAAAGCCACAGTATCATCGAAAGCATGAACAAGGCTTGTCGATACTCACCCGATGAAAAGAAAGAAAGAATCGAACGATACCGAAGCAAAAAAACTCAGCGTAATTTCACCAAGAAAATCAAGGTTAACTACGCTTACATATGTGTCACCTCGGTTTTTCCAATCCTAAAAAGAAAAATAATATACAATTAAATATAACTTGGGTTGTTTTCAGGGCCGGTCCCGGGAATCCTTAAAACGTTTTGGCCCCGGGACATGTAAAAAAAAGTGGGCCCTATGATATAAAATTAATTATCATTTATAAAATAACATAATACGGGCTTATATATATATAGATTTTTTTTAAAAGTTAGGCTTATATATACAGGTTTTTTTTATTTATTGGTTTTCATTTCTGATTTATAAACAATTGGGCTTATATATATAATTTTTTTTAGAAAAAACACATTTCTAAGTGAGCTTTTTTTAATTTATAAGTGAGTTAATACGATAAATGGATAATACAAGTTGGACTTTTTATAAATATATATATAAAAAAACTACGGGCCCCTCAGCAGACCGGGCCCCGTAGTTTCGCCCTCCCCCCCTCCCCTAAGGGCCGCCCCTGGTTGTTTTATTTCTCATTTCATAGGCATAACAAAGTAACAAACATTTGTTTCTCTTCACAGTATGTATGCAGGAAAACATTGGCAGATAGTAGACCTCGTGTACGAGGTAGATTTGCTAGAAACGATGAAATCGAGAAGGCATTAGAACATCAATGTACGAGTCAAGGAGACGGACAAGAAGGGTTTGATGACGAAGATGATGGTATTTGGGTGAACAACTATTTTATTGATTCATTCCCACCAAATCTCATTCCTTAAATCCTCATAATCTTACTTTCGAAAATGAATAGATCAAATAATATAGCTAAAATTGTTGTATGGAACCCATCCTAGCTAGTGTGTGCTTTCTAAGAATTTGGAGCTCCCAGTCTCATTTATTTCTTGAGGTTCTTTTGAGAGCTCTAATCAATGTAGTTAGTTCGATTAAGTTGTTAAATGTTAATTTTATTTTTGTTTTTCTCAAGAGTTTTTTTGGTAACAAATTGCATGCTCCACACTCTAGTTTCGTTATATGCTTTCACGGCCGATCTGTAAATTTCAGAGACCTGATGTGACAAGTAAAAATAGGCTCCTAAAATAGAAACCTATATATATAAACAAAATTCATTAGTACTACGATAATTGTTATAACAATAAACAAAACAAAATTAATGTAACAAATTGACCTTACACTAAATAAATCGTGAGACTGTCTTAGTATTATTGGAAGGAAAGTTGTTCATCAACTTAGTAATTAATATTCTCTAATGTGCCAAACAACATTAACTCCATATAATCTACATTAACATCAATATCTTATCCTTGTAGTGTCGCTTCAAGAATACTATAACACGACTTAGATCTTTGTCTTCAAATTCTTTCAACTTAATTGGTAAAAAAACTTGACTTATTGGGCCTCTTCTAAAACATCTAATTACTAATTAATACGTTTATAACTTTTTACATATGTTAATCAACCCATAGTATCTAAATAAGAAAAAAAATTAGTGGGTCACGTGTAAATTCCTTATTGCATTTGTCAATCAAACTTTTGCGATGTGTTGGTAATTTTATAATTATTATAAACATATATTTTAATGTAATTAAATTTACAAATTGAAATCAAAGGAATTCTTGTTAAGTTATAATACAAGTTATGAGATGTTTAGTACATGTTTGTAAAACTTATTTTGATCCTTTGAACTATAGGTAAGTAACAAGATTGAAGTTTTGACTTGGCAAAATAATTTTGTGGTGAATAGAAACTTTGTTTGTCAAATAAAACATTGTTGATTGATTGAAACTTTATGGGTGAGCATAAGTAACTTCTAACTTTACAAGGCAAATTGATATTTTCACTAACATCATGTTTCGGGTTTCCTATGCTGCAACAAAAAACTCAAATCTAATGCAAACTTTAGCCAGTTTAATAAATAACTGTAGTAAATGACAGTTCTTATAAATGATTATGGAGCCACAAGCCATGTATGGAAGGCTCATTGTCGGTTCAAGGAAATTGACCAAGTCAATAATAGACCGCCATGTGCACTGTAGTTTTCCATATCCTCATATTGTGATTATTGGTTCTTGTATCCACAATAGTAATCCAGATGACATAGAAATGTATGACATGTGAGGTATTTCTTAACTCTCTTTCACACGAGAAACTTATTAACAAAGACCATTTCTGTGAAACCATTTTTGGCACTCACAAGTTTAAATATTCTGATGTCACGCATTACTTGACCACTAGTTCCAAACGATGTTGAAACCGGCTTACCTTCTACTAAAAGATTTCAAATGCGGACATCTTCGAAACATAGGAGAAACCATGTAAATCTATTTAATTCTTATTATCACTTAGTTGATGTGAAACAAAACCAAATGAATTCCAAGATGGTATGGCTCATATAAAATTAGTATTGATGTTGAATAAAACCAACTTTTAATGTATGTAACAATGTTTTTATGCGTCATTATATTGTAATACCTCTTGTATTGTTGTTTTTGGAATAGGAAGATAGCAAAAAAATATAAGCAAATTGTTTTACGTTGAATAATTTTCAGTTTACTTATTAAGTTTTTTGGGTAGACAAATTGGTTAAGTTTTTATTGCATTACGTTGAAATACGTTAAATTGTTGGATTGTATTCATTTCATAGCACCATACACGATCAGTCATTATGACATTAAAATACTCGGCCACCGGACGGGTTTAAAACTAGTTTAATTCTGACACCACAAATTCTAAGAAACTAGTTAACACCAAACAAAGAGATCATGTAATACAAGTGAAAAACAAGGAGATTTGTGGAGACGAAGAATTCATTTGAAAACAATGGAGGTATAGGTTGTAATTATAACCACTTTTTCAACGGAATATCTGCTGTAACATGGTTCTTTCCAACAAAACTTGAAAAGCTCGGGTGAGAATTTTAGCTGAATTTTTGTCTTTAGACAGCGACGGATTACCGAAGGACGTTCTGCTGGAATTTGTACCCACTGACAACGACAAAAAAGTCTTACCAAAATCTCATCTAGATTCTTGTACTCGTCAGTAATCCGTAAGGAATTACCCTCAGATAGTTCCACCGATAAATCTTGTACAGTGAGGCCATCTATCGGCGACTGACATTGATTACAAACATTTTCCTGATGAATACTTGTAGATTTTATTTTATTTCTTTTGGTTTTGGTGGGAAGGTCATGGGTAATATTTCGTCGATAGTTTTCTAGTGGTATAGTTTATGTAATAGTATAATTTAACAAAATTAATACGTCTATATACACTTGTGTTTATTCCATACTTTGTTAATTCATGAGCCCAGGAAGTCAAAAAGCTCATCATAAACTACAATCCAATTAAGTTCGATTACATAAGATTCCTTGTTACTTAATTACGATCTTTCAAAGAGCATGTTTGACTTCAGTAGTTGTCTTATAATAATATTAACAAAATAAAAAAAAGTGATTCCACGTATCTTTTACGTTAATCATTTGGTCTGCGTACATGTTACTGAATCATTAGCCTCACTTATATACTATATTAAGACCTAGCTAGCTGATTATGTGTTGAAACTTTTGTAAGAGAATCAAAAACTAGGGTGGGTTTCCTTCACACCAAGCGGTGGCCCCTACAAGTGGGGAAGAACAGGTTACCTTTGCCGCCTACTTTGTCTTAAGCACATGGCTTGTTGTTTCTTGTCAGACGGCGGTGGATCACCCACTGAACTAAGGAAGGCTCCGGTGTAATAAAGTAGAATTCCTTTAACTTAGTTGGGCACATATTTTAGTATTTTACTCTAAACTTCAGAGCTTATACATGCATGAATTAGGGTTTTCTTTCAAGAGGTAACTTCTAAACAAGAATTCTACTTTATTGTTGGATAATCCTCCATGTAAAAAGGAGCAAAAAATTAAAACTACCACTACTAAAATAGTAAGTATCGCCGACGGAGGACAATTCCGTCGGTGAAAGTCGTTACTGATGTGAATACATCAATGAAGGTCTGTTGGTAATTTGGGCGTGAGTAATTTGGTTACCAACGTAATACCGAGTGAACACCGACGGATATATTAGCGACGAATTACCGACAGCCCAAAATTTACACACCCGTTGATTAAATTTCAAGGATGGTTTGATAGGCATTTTTTTTCCAACGGATTTTTGACGGGCATTCCGTTGGTAATGAGTCCCACTCCGACAAACCCTGAAAAGCCTGCGTGGAAATATTATACGAAATTTAATCCGGTGATTTTTTGGGGGTTTTGTTCGGAAATCTGTCAGTATCTTGCCGTCACTGATACCTATTTGTTTTGTAGTGTACATGTATGGTTTCTTCATTTTACGCTTAATGCGCAAAAATATAGGATGAAGGAGTTTGAACATTGAAACAAAATGATCTGTTAAGCTATAAAAATACTAACACGTGGTAGGGTTATTAAATGATACACGCACTACAGGAGGAAGTTATATCAGCAATTTGATCAGCGTCATTCATAATTTTGGTTTTAGTTGTCAAGGACAATCTTAGTAGTACAATCATCTCATCTTTACACTCGAACTCACTCACAGTGATGATTATGAGTCAAATGAGGAAAAATAACCAAAATTGAGTGAAAATCCAGCGTAAAATTTTATAATTAGTATGATATTGTAATTGTTTTTATCAACGAAAGTGAAACTTAGAAGAGTGAATTATTAGTATGAATTATTATTGATCATTAGGTCAAAGTTTGAGTTATTAGAAGAATTAATTACACGGATGATCCCTGTGGTTTACACGAATTTTACTTATGGCCCATTGGAATGGAAAATTACATGTTTAGACCAATAGTTTGCACGTTTGTAACATAGATAGCCCCTGGGTTGGATGACTGTTAAGTTTTTCAGTGAAGTACATATGAAATGACTAAAACACCCCTTATATTTTTAAAAATAAATTTAAGAATTAAATGTGGGCCACTCTTTTTTTTAACTTTGTCTACTAATAAGCACCCCCATCATAATCACCACCACCACCAACCCTAGCCCCTCCCCCCCTTCACGAATACCGTCTTTCCAGCAACCGAAAAACAGACTTAAAAAATCATCAAGGACAGATGCTGGTCTTCCTTCTCCCCCGAAAAACAGACACAAACACCACCAAGGAAAACAGACGCAAACACCACCGGGAACCGGACGCAAACACCACCGGAAAACAGGCGCAAACCCGATTTCGATCAAATATGAAGCTTTTGGTTTAGATCTGTTATAAGCCTAGAAGCTTTGCGTCACAAACCCGATTCCGATCTACAGAACATTTGAGCTTGTTGAAGCAGATTTACAAGGAAGAAACGATTCAGTTTTCTGCTATGGAGCAACGGGTGCTGGTAAAACTTTCACAATGCTAGGAACGGTTGAAAATCCGGGTGCAATGGTGTTAGCCGTGAAGTTTTATGGGTATTGGGTTTAGAAATTTTAGGGCGAGAGGATGGCATTCATGCCTGCTCTAAAAGGGTTTCGAAGTTTTAATACCTGTGTAATTACATCTTTGTGGGATTATCTCTGTTTTATCATTTATCTAGGGTGAGAAGGATGCATGAACATTTTGACTATTTTACTCCAGCCATTGTGAGGATGAACAAGTTTCATGATTGTGTGCCTACTGATTATCACTGTCCAGGCGGTTTTAAATCATATGGCGAGATTTGGTGTTAATTCTTACTCACCTTAGTCGTCAAAATGTTAATCGTTAAATTTGACGTATGTGTATCCGGGTGTAAGCATATGGGTATTTGAAATTGAAATGTTAGATCTGTTATAAGCAAAGGGTTAGGACGTGAAGTTTTAGAACGAAGGTGAAGATGAATTAAGGTGGAGTCGGATTTGAATTTGGTGCAAAAAAGGGTTACCCGGAAATTGCCGGACCGTCGGAAGAGATGGCCGGAAAAAAGAGGGGTGGGGAAGATGAAATCTGTTTTTAGTTTAGAATGGGACCCACTGTTTTATTTCATTTTTTTTAATATATAAAGGTTATTTTGGTCATTTTATTAAATATTAATAGAAAACTTAACAGTCATCCAACCCAGGGGCCATCTATATTACAAACGTGCAAACTATTGGTCTAAACATGCAATTTTTCATTCCTAGAGTCCATAAATGAAATCCGTGTAAACCACAGGGGCCATCAGTGTAATTAATTCTTATTAGAATCAAATTTATCATTAAAAATATTAACATTTATAGTTTGATACTTTGATTTTTAATTTTTCTTATGACTATTGATTTACATAAATGATATTAATTTTACTTCTTGAAAGTTTTAACTAACTCTTTGAAAGAATAATGAATGAGGGTTATAAAAAAATCATTTGAAATTTAGAGATGTTCTTACTTTTTCCCCACTTAACCCTCTGTTTGTTTTCTTCCACTGGGATAGTAATTTGCAATTTTCTAGTGCTTATTTTCGTTTAAATGTTTTGATCTCAGACCAGATGTTGCAAAAGTCATGTCTAAAATAAGAATAATTAGGCGCAAAGTAATGTGCAACAGCAGGTGCCTAGCTACCATAATCTCCTAAACAATTTATATCTTTTGGTTTCCTAATATAATTGGAAAGATTAATAAAAGAAAAGTATTGATGCAGCACATGGAGGGCATAACACCTGAATCTCTTTAAAATTCGTACTTTATGAAAGGCTTTCTTTGCCACTTGCACAGGATTTTTTTGGACGAAATTAAGAAAATACACTTACTTTTAGTTTGTTTATACATCGATAGTCAATAGTCATTTAACACGTTCTATCTTTATAACCATGACGTCCTTTTTAAGAAAATAAAACATTTTTTTTGAACCGACGAAGACACACTCTACTCTACACATAAAATCACGACACTTGCACTCTGTAAGATTTGAACCTACAACTAGTGGTGCACAAAAAAACCGGTTTTTTTTTTAACCCGGTCCAAACCGGTTTGGGTTAAACCGGTTTGGTCCAAACCGGTTCGGGTTGCCCAAAAACCGCCGGTTTCAAACCGGTTTGAGGATTTCTGAAAAAAAATCGGGTTGGGACCGGTTTTGGCTAAACCGGGTTAGGAAACCGGTTTGAACCGTTGGGCGAGTTCTAGCCGTTGGCCAACGGCTATATGGCCGTTGGGGTCGATTTTGGCCGTTTTTTTGGAGTTTTTTGGACCCATAAAACACTATAAATAGGTGGGGGGTGTTTAGGGTTGATCACACTTCTCTTTACACTCTCTAATCTCTAAAACCGCTCTTTAACCGCTCAAAAACACTCTCTAAACTCTCTAAACTCAAAAAAAAAACATGGCAAGTTTTGGTGTTAGTGGTTCCTCAAACGAAGTTACCGTTGTGCAAATTCTAGCAACAACGAGAAATCCGGCAATCTGGTGCAATTACGATTTATGTTTGTTGTCAAACGGAAAGGAACGTGCTCGTTGCAAGTTGTGTGGTGCGTTTTTAGGGAAAGATTCAAACACTACTTTGAAAACGCATATGGAAAAATCTTGCCCGTCATTGAAGGGAATTCCAAGTGAAGGTCAAGCCTCGATGACAAGCGAAGGAGGAATTTGGAACTTTGATCCAAATATTGTTCGAGATCAAATGACGAGGTTAGTGGTTCAAGAATGATTGCCGTTCAACCACTTTGACAATCCGCGCTTGACAAGGATGATTCAAGAGACACACCAACCTCGTTATCACCAAGTAAGTCGCACAACCCTTAGACGAGATTGTATAAAAATGTGGAAAAAAGCAAAAAAAGAATTAATTTTGGGTTTTAAAAATTTGCAAACCGGTGTAAACTTAACCACCGATGTTTGGTCGGCTCCACATGGTATACCCGATTCGTACCTTTGCGTTACCGCGCATTGGGTTGATCCCAATACGTGGCAAATGATGAAGCGTACAATCGCTTTTGACTTGTTTGAATATCCACACACCGGCGAAAATTTATTTTATATATTGGATAGTGTTATTAACGAATTTAAATTACAAAATAAACTTTTTTCAATGTCTTTTGATAATGCATCTAATAATACAAATGCGGTTCAAAAACTAAAAATTAAATATAAACCCGTTTGCAACGGCGTTTTTTTCCATAGTCGATGTGTCGCACACATAATTAACTTGGCGGTGCAAGCCGGGCTTGCAATTGAAGAGGTTTCAAACTTAACATATACTTTTCGACAAATGCTTAAAGATATTTTTAGTAACAGAAAAAGATACCATGATTATATTAAATTTTGTCGTGATACGAATAATCTTTGCTTAGGCCCGAATTGGGACGTCGAGACAAGATGAAACTCGACATATATTATGTTTTATAGCGCTTTACGACAAAGAGAAACTTTAGAAATATTTCATGATATGCTTTCCTCAAAACCTCGTCATAAAATTCAAAACTTTCCGTCTACAAATTGGAACATTTTAAAAGACGTAACCGAATTGCTTGAAGTTTTCAAAACCGCCAAAACTTTTTTATCCGGTGTTAATTATCCCACAAGTCCATTAACACTAAAACAAATATATTTAATGGCTAACAAGTTGTCTGAGCTTGAAATAAAACCGATCTTTTTACAAAAATGATAGAACCGATGAAAGAAAAATTAGTGAAATATTTTAAAGAAATCCCTCCCGTTATAACTTGCGCCGCCGCGTTAAACCCTACCATAAATGTTTACGGGGTTGAAACCTTGATTGATAGAATTACTTACGCTTTGAATTTGGATAGCGAAGACATCCATTTTGCGCAAGGCACAAAAACATATTTTAACAAATGTTTACAAGATTTATTTGATGTTTATTTACATAAATATGGTACAACTCCGACTTCACATGATACAATGGGTACATCATCAAGTGGTAGCTCGAGAGATGTTAACTTGAATTTATATAACGAAATGTTAAATGAATTTAGTAAACGTGCTCGAGGTACCACCCCGAGTAGCGAACTCGGAAGGTATGTTGGCACAAACTTTTTAGCGTTTATGCCTCCTACCGTTTTTGAGGAGTTTGATATTTTGGCATGGTGGAAACAAAACGAAGCTTCGTTTCCGATTCTTTCCGCCATGGCCCGTGATGTACTAACCGTCCAAGCTTCCACGGTAGCTTCGGAATCTGCGTTTTCTTTTAGTGGCAGGGTATTATCGATACGAAGGACTAGACTCACACCCCTAGCGATGGAAATGTGCATTTGTTTGAAGGACCATTTGGATGCGATGGATAGGATACAAGACCAAACTTCTCTCGAAGATGAAATTCAAGCCGAAGAAGTCATACACAACAACGAGGTTGATCTTGGAATATCTGAACCAGTCACGGATGAAGAACTAGCCGAAGATGCAAGGCTACGAAGCTCTAGTTCCGAAGACAACGCACAAGAATAATCAATCAATATTCCAAAAAATAAAACGTTGAACTTAATGTTTTATATTTGTTATACTTTTTGTAATGTTTTACAATTTTATCTTGTTATGTTTTTTAATTTCCGAACTATCCAAATATTAATAAACGTTGAACTTTATGTTTTAATTTTGTTATATTTTATTTTGGATTTTATATTAAAAACATAAAATTTATTTGATTTTTTTTTTTTAATAAAAACCGGTTTAAACCGGTTTAAGGGGCAAACCGGTTTAAAACCTACCCGAACCGGTTTGACCGGTTTACATATTTCCCTCTCTGAAACCGGTTTAACCCGAACCGGTTTGGGTCCAAACCGGTTTTGACTTTTCGTTGACCAAACCGGTTCGGGTCGGTTTGAACCGGTTTGGGTTAAAAAACCGATTTGTGCACCTCTACCTACAACCATATGATTGGGAAGTACATTATTTTAACACCATGATGTCCTTTGGAGAGAAAATAAAACAAATGCGCATTGGATTTCACCTAAATAATTATTTTAAAAACTTTAGATTTAGTTATAAAAACCCATGTGGCAAAAAAAATCTAGTTAAATTCGGTAGCAAAATTACATGGTCAAATCCATAGCTAAAAATGATCAATAGCAGAAAGTGAAGTTGAAAATTCGTTGCAAACCGTAATTATAAATTTGTAGCGAATATTCCCGTAGCAAAATATGTGGCTAAAATAGTGAAATTCTGTAGCTAAAACCGTAAGAAAGGTGTTTCCGTGGCAAAAATCAGTAGCAAATGTTTTTCCATGACAAAATTGCATAGCAAAAGGGATTAGGGACGAAGCTATTAGCTACGAACCAAATCCATAGCAAAAAGATATTTGCTACAGATACCTTAAAAAAAACCAGATACAATACACCAAGATAAATAAATGAAAAAATTAAGCAAATGAGATATGATGAGTATTTCCTCAAAAGTTATACGACATATAGAGAATGACTATTTTGAATTTTTATGATTTTTTTTCTAAAAGCTGGCTCTACCTTTTCTTAACAGTGTCTCAACTCTTATTATAACAAACCCACTAAATTAAAGCTTGCTTTTTTCTCTTAGCGAACTATTATAAACTATAATGAAAGTATTCCTTTTTATGACCAGTGACCAGGGGAACCGTTATGTAAATTACTTCCCAAACATCACCGTACGTTTTATCTAGTTACCTCATGTTACTAATATTTTCAAGTCTTCTGATTTTTTTACTGAATTATCATAATTTCCTTTAGCCATAAAGGGTCTCGTTTTCGTACATTAACGAAATCATCACAAGTAATATGAAACCCTTACTGATTGCAGGTTCATTACTATTTTAGGAGTACATCGCCCGTATCTTATGTGGAGTGGTTGTTTAACATCAGTTATCTTTTTCAAATATGTATGAGGACTCATATGTTGTGGAATTGTGTTGTGGGTAGTGGTGCACAAAAAAACCGGGTTTTTTTTTAACCCGGTTCAAACCGGAAAACCGGTTTGGCGTAAACCGGTTTGGGCCAAACCGGTTCGGGTTGCCCAAAAACCGCCGGTTTGAAACCGGTTTGAAGCTTCCTGGATGAGATCGGGTTAGGGACCGGTTCATCCTAACCGGTTTGATAAACCGGTTTAAACCGGTTTTCGAGCTGGGCAAAAAATAGCCGTTGGGGTCGATTTTGGCCGTTTTTTTGGAGTTTTTTGCACCCTTAAAACACTATAAATAGGTGGGGGGTGTTTAGGGTTGATCACACCTCTCTTTACACTCTCTAATCTCTAAAACCGCTCTTTAACCGCTCAAAAACGCTCTCTAAACTCTCTCTAAACTCAAAAAAAAAAGCATGGCAAGTTTTGGTGTTGGTGGTTCCTCAAACGAAGTTACCGTTGTGGAAATTCGAGCAACAACGAGAAATCCGGCAATTTGGTGCAATTACGATCTATGTTTGTTGTCAAACGGGAAGGAACGTGCTCGGTGCAAGATGTGTGGTGCGTTTTTGGGGAAAGATTCAAACACTAGTTTGAAAATGCATATGGAAAAATCTTGCCCGTCATTGAAGGGAATTACAAGTGAAGGTCAAGCCTCGATGACAAGCGAAGGAGGAATTTGGAACTTTGATCCAAATATTGTTCGAGATCGAATGGCGAGGTTAGTGATTCAAGAAGGATTGCCGTTCAACCACTTTGACAATCCGCGCTTGACAAGGATGATTCAAGAGACACTCCAACCTCGTTATCACCAAGTAAGTCGCACAACCCTTAGACGAGATTGTATAAAAATGTGGAAAAAAGCAAAAAAAGAATTAATTTTGTTTTTTTGAAAATTTGCAAACCGGTGCAAACTTAACCACCGATGTTTGGTCGGCTCCACATGGTATACCCGATTCGTACCTTTGCGTTACCGCGCATTGGGTTGATCCCAATACGTGGCAAATGATGAAGCATACAATCGCTTTTGACTTGTTTAAATATCCACACACCGGCGAAAAATTATTTTATATATTGGATGGTGTTATTAACGAATTTAAATTACAAAATAAACTTTTTTCAATGTCTTTTGATAATGCATCTAATAATACAAATGTGGTTCAAAAACTAAAAATTAAATATAAACCCGTTTGCAACGGCGTTTTTTTCCATAGTCGATGTGTCGCACACATCATTAACTTGGCGGTGCAAGCCGGGCTTACAATTGAAGAGGTTTCAAACTTAACATATACTTTTCGACAAATGCTTAAAGATATTTTTAGTAACAGAAAAAGATACCATGATTATATTAAATTTTGTCGTGATACGAATAATCTTTGCTTAGGCCCGAATTGGGACGTCGAGACAAGATGGAACTCGACTTATATTATGTTTTATAGCGCTTTACGACAAAGAGAAACTTTAGAACTATTTCATGATATGCTTGCCTCAAAACCTCGTCGTAAAATTCAAAAGTTTCCGTCTCCAAATTAGGATATTTTAAAAGACGTAACCGAATTGCTTGAAGTTTTTAAAACCGCCACCACTTTTTTATCCGGTGTTTATTATCCCACAAGTCCATTAATACTAAAACAAATATATTTAATGGCTCAAGTTGTCTGAGCTTGAAAATAAAAGCGATCTTTTTACAAAAATGATAGAACCGATGAAAGAAAAATTAGTGAAATATTTTAAAGAAATGTCTCCCGTTATAACTTGCGCCGCCGCGTTAAACCCTACCATAAATGTTTACGGGGTTGAAACCTTGATTGATAGAATTACTTACGCTTTGAATTTGGATAGTGAAGAGATCCATTTTGCACAAGGCACAAAAACATATTTTAACAAATGTTTACAAGATTTATTTGATGTTTATTTACATAAATATGGTACAACTCCGACTTCACATGATACAATGGGTACATCATCAAGTGGTACCTCGAGAGATGTTAATTTGAATTTATATAACGAAATGTTAAATGAATTTAGTAAACGGGCTCGAGGTACCACCCCGAGTAGCGAACTCGGAAGGTATATTGGCACAAACTTTTTAGCGTTTATGCCTCCTACCGTTTTTGAGGAGTTTGATATTTTGGCATGGTGGAAAACAAACGAAACTTCGTTTCCGATTCTTTCCGCCATGGCCCGTGATGTATTAATCGTCCAAGCTTCCATGGTAGCTTCGGAATCTGCGTTTTCTTTTAGTGGCAGGGTATTATCGATACGAAGGACTAGACTCACACCCCTAGCGATGGAAATGTGCATTTGCTTGAAGGACCATTTGGATGCGATGGATAGGATACAAGACCAAACTTCTCTCGAAGATGAAATTCAAGTCGAAGAAGTCATACACAACAACGAGGTTGATCTTGGAATATCCGAACCCGTCACGGATGAAGAACTAGCCGAAGATGCAAGGCTACGAAGCTCTAGTTCCGAAGACAACGCACAAGAATAATCAATCAATATTCCAAAAAATAAAACGTTGAACTTAATGTTTTATATTTGTTATATTTTTTGTAATTTTTTACAATTTTATCTTGTCATGTTTTTTAATTTCCGAACTTTCCAAATATTAATAAACGTTGAACTTTATGTTTTAATTTTGTTATATTTTATTATGGATTTTATATTAAAAATATAAAATTTATTTGGATTTTTTTTTTTTAATAAAAACCTGTTTAAACCGGTTTAAAGGGCAAACCGGTTTAAAACATACCCGAACCGGTTTGACCGGTTTACATATTTCCATTACCAAAACCGGTTTAACCCGAACCGGTTTGGGCCCAAACTGATTTTGACTTTTCGTTGACCAAACCGGTTCGGGTCGGGTTGAACCGGTTTGGGTTAAAAAACCGATTTGTGCACCACTAGTTGTGGGTAGAGAAACATATTTAATGTGTTTCAGTGTTTTATTTGTTTACGCCCACTTTAGAAGTTTGACATTTGGGCTAGGCCCAAAAGAGCCCAACACTAAAGACTACTCATAATCAATTCTGATATGGAAGAAATCTAAAAGAGTTCGAAGCATTGAATGTCTTGAATGATAGGTTACGAAAGTCCATTATAAAATGGATTGTAAGAGAATTCAATAGTTACTAACTATTAGAGGTTATTGTTGGTGGTCATATGGTCCACTGGTAACAGCTGGTATGGATAAAGCTCTGTAACCCTAAGGTCACAAGTTTAAATCCCACTTCAGCACCAAAAATCTTGTTGCCATTAATAGGGGTTGCCAATGAGCTATCCAGGTACAAGCAAGTCAGAGGGTTTTACGAGCTAGTCGGTTTACTCCTGGGACGGGTTGGCGCCATCCTCGAGCGTCAAACTAACGATGGACGGTTGAAATCCCGCTTGAGGTATGGACATACCTTGACTATGAAAAGGCATGTCACTGAGCCCGAATTGTCATCGTTGTACAAAAAAACCTATTAGAGGTTATTAATTAGAATGCATAGGTCTTGGTTCTTGAACACATGTAACGTCCCAATTCTTGAATTTTTGAGAATAAATAAAGAACCGGATGTGTTTGGGTGCATTTGAAGTTAACAAGGGTAAAAATGTAAAATGGTGTGGTAGGGTTAGCCTATATAAGGAAAGTTTGTCCTTCAAGGCAACCCCCCATTTCGCTCATTGCACATTTTGCGACCTAGAGAGAGGGAGGAAGAAATCCAAAGAAAAACTTGAATTTGTTGGTTTTAGCTTGGATCTAGCTCGGATTCAAGGAAGGAAACCGTCACCGATGTGTTCAGAACGTAGCTCTAGATTTACATTTTCTATGGAAATGGGTTTTTATGTTAAAATGAAGTTGTATCCATAAAGGTTACATTTTTACGTATGGAATCACACAAAAACCATTGATCTAGCATTCTAGATACTGGACATCAATGTTTTGAACGTTTAAAGTTCAAACCCTGATGTCAAAACAGTCTAGATATGGATTCATGCAAATTTAGGGTTTTGAAAGTACAAGAACAAAGTTCTCGCACCGAGTACTCGCAAGGAGTAATCGTGCGTGAACCTTGAAGATCACCACATGCATATTAAACTGCGGGTACTAGGAGTACACGAACAAGTACTCATGTGCAAAGTCCTAGTAAACGCAATCATAGGGTATGCGAGTACTTGAGGTATACGCAAATATACTTGGTGCGTGGACCTAAGGGTTCACGCATGAACACTAGAGTGCGAGAACTTGGGTTCTCGCAAAGAGAATGATGGAGGATAACTTGAATGTGTGAACTTTCCTTAGGGCCTAAATTCATGTGATGTCCTATTACAGATTGGACCTAGTTGATAGAGCCCGAAAGATCAATCGAAAACCCGACCTTAATAGTCAGGTAATCACAGGTGAGTTCTAGAAGCCCTCTTTTAAAATGTTTTATAATGTTTCGAGCTAGTGTGCATGTATAACAAAATGAAGTTTATGAAAAGAAGTTAACGAAACAAAGTTTGTGAAATGATGTTTTTAAAAGTGAAGTTATGGAAATGCGTTTATGAAATGTTTTGCCAAAAAAGTTTTAGAAGTGTTCGAATGAGAAGTTATTTTAATAAAGCGTACAAATGCTTTAATTGAAGTTTGAAGTAAAAGAAGTAATTGTTTTCCAAAGTCACGATATTAATGAATTTGTCATTGTTCCTTTGGGAATCGAAGTGAAGTTATGTATGTCTGGCCATAACTTTTAGTAGAGGTGCACAAACAAACCGAAACCGGATCCGGTTCCGGATCCGATTCGAAAGATAATCCGAAACCAGATTCGACCCTAACAGGATAAAAAAGAACCGGACCCAATTTTTTAGGATCCGCCGGATCTAGAACCGGTTCCAAGGTTTTATCCGGACCGAATAAAAATCGGATAAAAACCGGACAAAATCAAACACAAAAAAATCGGGATCCAATCGGATATTTAGTCAGATCCGGTTCCAAATAGGTTCCATCCCTCCACTCCCAAAACCGGATCCGATCCGGAACCAGTTCCCTCATGTCCGGTCATTGACCAACGTTGACGGATTCGGTCAGGATCCGAAAAAAATCCGGTTTGTGCACCTCTACTTTTTATGGGCCATTGTGGCTGGCTAACTGTTGTACAACTGTGGTGACGACAGTCCTCAAGGAGATTAACGTGATCATTGAACTTTTGTATTTGTTTCTCTTTGGAGAGTCGTGCTTAAAGTTTGGTACTTGTTACTCTTCGGGGTAGCAGTGCTTGAAGTTTGGTACGTGTTGCTCTTCGGAGTACCGTGCTTGAAGTTGGAACTGACGGTTATGAGAAGGCGCATATTAGATATATATGTTGACTTATGTTTTTTATTTTATTGAATGTTTATGTACAATTTTATTATAGAAGTTTAAATGATTACGTACGGCAAAATTTTGAAGTTTATGTTTTATGTAAAGAAGATGCATGAATGCTAGTCTAGCGATGAAAAGTTACCCGGTTATCGAACAAGCTGGCATCCCGTTATGTTTTAAATTAAGAATAATGTTAAGACAATGTTTATTTATGGACAAGTGTGATGTGATGAATGGTTTTCCATTGCGTTAATGTTTTCAAGGTTTTACGAACTATATGTTAATGAGTAAATCAAACGTGTGAGGACTCATGGGTTTTGCGGCTTTACACATAAAAATCCGATCTTTTTGTAAAACCTAAAATCCGACTTCAAAACTCAAAAACTAAGATCAAGATGGTTGTTCTTACCTCGAATCCGACTAGAAGTTGTGGCTACAGTCTTCTCCTTCACTTGAGCTCTAGTGATGGTAATAGGTCGGGTTTGGGACATGTTTAGGTAATCCCAACCTGTAACATCCCAAAATAAATAAAAACCCAAATAAAAGAAAAAGGAAGGTGGGCTTGGCTAGGGGCCGGCCCATGGGCCCGAAAAATGACAGGGAGCCTTCATAGCAGCAGCCATCAGCCTCTCCCTCATTCACCACACTTGTCACGCAAGTTTCTAGTGAGAGAAAGAGAGAGTGAGAGTTTGGGTCTAGAGAGAGAAAGCTCGGGATCAAGCTCAAAGTCTCGAGGATTGTTGCTCAACATCTCTGGAGCATAAAGAAACGAGAAGGAAGCTGTAACAGGTAATTATTATGCCTAAATCTGAGTTTTTGTAACTTTCGGGTTTCGGGTTAATAATCGAGTAAAGGTTTAGATTTTTACGTGTGAAACTGGAAACAAACCACGGGTTTGGGTTCATGGGGGAAAATGGAACATTTCGAACGTAAAAAGTTCAAAGCTTGATCGATTAGAACAAAGGGACCAGATCTAGGGTTCTGTTTGGGGAAGAAGACTGCACAGTCGAAACTACTAGTTTCGATATGGACGCATCTATCGAAACTACCTAGTTTCGACAGGGGCAGACCCATCGAAACTACCATAGTTTCAATATAGACCCAAGACCTTAACTAAGAATTTATATAAGTCATACGACTCGAAACTACTTAGTTTCGATAAGAAGCAGTGACTCGAAACTACTTAGTTTCGATAAGAAGCAGTGACTCGAAACTACTTAGTTTCGATAAGAAGCCAGGGCTCGAAACTACATAGTTTCGATAAGGAGCCAGGACTCGAAACTACCTAGTTTCGATAATGAAACCATGACCCGAAACATCTGAGTCAAGCCTAGTAATGTCTAAGTGTCCCCTAGGAACACAGCCTTACGCCTATGACTTGATTATACAGATTGTGGGTGACCATAGTGACATTCAGGAACCGGCTAGGTGTAAACAGAAACGATTCATCTGGTGAGTTCTTATTGCCCTTTTTCCTAATGGTTTTGGGCTGGCATGCATACTGGTATAGTATTTTATAAAAATGTTATTTTTATAAAATGAAAGGCAAAGTATAGTATTTTATAAAAATGTTATTTTTATAAAATGAAAGGGCAAAGTATAGTATTTTATAAAAATGTTATTTTTATAAAATGAAAGGCAAAGTATAGTATTTTATAAAAATGTTATTTTTATAAAATGAAAGATAAAGAACAAAAGAGCATAGTATTATCTTTTAAACAAGTTTTTGAAAGATAACAATGAGCTAAAGAAAGAACGATAAAGGAGCCGTTCTTCGGTACAGCTCGACAGTGACAGTGACAGTGACAGTGACAAATACCATGTTATATGCTTATGTGTTAATATGTGTTATTTGTCTAGATGAAAGTTATGTGATTGCATTTCTATTTGTGTAATAGTGTAATTGCATTGCATAGTAGTTGCATAGTAGAAAGTCCTGCAGGCATGCTAAAGTAGAAGTCTCACCCTGAAGTGTGAGCAATGCTAAAGGAGTCTTACACTTCGGTGTAAGCAATGCTAAAGGAGTCTTACACTTCGGTGTAAGCAATGCTAAAGGAGTCTTCACTTCGGTGTAAGCGAGAAAGTCTCACCCTGAGGTGTGAGCAATGCTAAAGGAGTCTTGCACTAACGTGCAAGCGAGAAAGAAAGTCCTACCCTGAGGTGTGGGCAGCGCTAAAGTAAAAGTCTTACCCTGAGGTGTAAGCAAGATAGGGATCTGGTCCTCGGACCACGATCCATATGTGATAGTTAAAGTATGATAAAGTCACTTGTCAAGTATAAGTGAAATGATCGATTAGAACAAAGGGACCAGATCTAGGGTTCTGTTTGGGGAAGAAGACTGCACAGTCGAAACTACTAGTTTCGATATGGACGCATCTATCGAAACTACCTAGTTTCGACAGGGGCAGACCCATCGAAACTACCATAGTTTCAATATAGACCCAAGACCTTAACTAAGAATTTATATAAGTCATACGACTCGAAACTACTTAGTTTCGATAAGAAGCAGTGACTCGAAACTACTTAGTTTCGATAAGAAGCAGTGACTCGAAACTACTTAGTTTCGATAAGAAGCCAGGGCTCGAAACTACATAGTTTCGATAAGGAGCCAGGACTCGAAACTACCTAGTTTCGATAATGAAACCATGACCCGAAACATCTGAGTCAAGCCTAGTAATGTCTAAGTGTCCCCTAGGAACACAGCCTTACGCCTATGACTTGATTATACAGATTGTGGGTGACCATAGTGACATTCAGGAACCGGCTAGGTGTAAACAGAAACGATTCATCTGGTGAGTTCTTATTGCCCTTTTTCCTAATGGTTTTGGGCTGGCATGCATACTGGTATAGTATTTTATAAAAATGTTATTTTTATAAAATGAAAGGCAAAGTATAGTATTTTATAAAAATGTTATTTTTATAAAATGAAAGGGCAAAGTATAGTATTTTATAAAAATGTTATTTTTATAAAATGAAAGGCAAAGTATAGTATTTTATAAAAATGTTATTTTTATAAAATGAAAGATAAAGAACAAAAGAGCATAGTATTATCTTTTAAACAAGTTTTTGAAAGATAACAATGAGCTAAAGAAAGAACGATAAAGGAGCCGTTCTTCGGTACAGCTCGACAGTGACAGTGACAGTGACAGTGACAAATACCATGTTATATGCTTATGTGTTAATATGTGTTATTTGTCTAGATGAAAGTTATGTGATTGCATTTCTATTTGTGTAATAGTGTAATTGCATTGCATAGTAGTTGCATAGTAGAAAGTCCTGCAGGCATGCTAAAGTAGAAGTCTCACCCTGAAGTGTGAGCAATGCTAAAGGAGTCTTACACTTCGGTGTAAGCAATGCTAAAGGAGTCTTACACTTCGGTGTAAGCAATGCTAAAGGAGTCTTCACTTCGGTGTAAGCGAGAAAGTCTCACCCTGAGGTGTGAGCAATGCTAAAGGAGTCTTGCACTAACGTGCAAGCGAGAAAGAAAGTCCTACCCTGAGGTGTGGGCAGCGCTAAAGTAAAAGTCTTACCCTGAGGTGTAAGCAAGATAGGGATCTGGTCCTCGGACCACGATCCATATGTGATAGTTAAAGTATGATAAAGTCACTTGTCAAGTATAAGTGAAATGATAGACAGAGTACAGTGGGACACCCTAACGGGTTTCCTTAAAGATAAAGTTTTAATGACAGATAGTAACGTAACAGATTTATAATTGTAACGTTGTAAAGTTTTAAAGTAATAGTTAAAAGTTCATTTCAAAGAAAGTGAAAGTAAAGCTTATTTTATTTTAATAAAACTAAGCTACCAAAGACAAAGTTTACAGTTTAAAGTAAAGAGAGAACTCACCAGCGTTAGCTGACTTTTAGTATGCATGACAGGTAAAAAGGGTAAAGCTAAAGAAAAGTGAAAGAGCCATGTGGGCTGGATAGCATGGACATCGGGCTGCGGTATTGAAGACTGACATTTCCAATCCTGATAGTTCATGTTATAGACAATATTTCATGTTTTAGTTTGATGAATGATTTGAATTAAAGACTTCCGCTGTAAAAGATTCTGATTTCCGGTTTAAGAACTATGTTTGTTATGTTGTGTGCCAACTATGAGATGTACCCGTTTTGGGGCGTTTCAAGTTGGTATCAGAGCCATAGTTTGAGAGATTCAGACATTTGCGATAATGTCTGAACTTAAACTGAGAATGGGACAAAGCAAAGGAAGGAAAGGAATGTCAGTCGGAGCAGCCCGTCCATGAAAAGATAGTAGACAGAAGGTAGTCAATGTCCTTACATAGAACATAGACAATAATGCCTTAGTACAGATAGCAGAAAGTAGATGCTTTAGCATAAATAGTACATAGTACATGCCTTAGCACAGACAGTAGACAGTAGATAGTACGTGCCTTATAGTAGAAACTCTGAACTTGGATGCAAATGTTACTCGGAAAGGAAATGTTCAGAACCCGAGTAGTAAAGTAAATTAGTAATTTCATACCGGTCTCTGTAATTAGTAATTTACAGTACTCGAGGTGTTCTAAATTGTTACCTATCTTGATAACACGAGCTATCTTTGTTCACAGTAGACACTAAATGGCTAGAGCAAAGAGAGGAGGTCGCACTGGGGGTCGTACTGGTCGTCGAGGCCGACCTCCAGGTAACCGGAACCGTCCTGAAGAAAGTGAGCACTCCCGCAACGAAGCTGAATCGGTGCATGTGGAGCATAATGATAGTGGGAACCATGTGTCGGCTCCTAACGATGCCCCTAATGAGGCGCTTGAGTTGGAACCGATTGTGAAAGAAGCTATAGCGGCAGAGGTTACTTCAATCTTGAAGAAAGTTCTACCAGAAGCATTGGGCGAGGCCCTTAAAGAGTTTAATATAGGGAAGAAAGAAACGAAAGAGGAAAGCAGCAAGAGACTTGGAGTCACTGACAGTGATGATTCTGATTATGAAATGGCAACCCGGGGTTGCAACTATAAGTCCTTTCGGGGGTGTGACCCGCCGAAGTATGATGGACGGAAAGATGTTGTTGCCACTTTTGAGTGGATAGAGAGAATGAATGGGGTGATCAACATTAGTGAGTGCCGTGATGATCAAGCGGTCAAGTTTGCCGCTCACTCATTCACTAATGAGGCATTAAGCTGGTGGAGATCGATCGAAAGAATCAAGTCTTCTGCTGCGATGAAAAAGATGAAATGGGACGACATGAAAAAGCTGCTAATCACTAAGTTCTGCCCGCAGAACGAGATTGACAGAGTTGAGAGGGAATTTCTGGGGCTCTGTGCTGGTAGTATGACTCATCGCCAGTATACCTCCAAATATCAAGAGTTGGCTCAGCTGGTTCCACATCTGGTGGACACTGAGGAAAAGAGGATTAAGTACTACATCAAGGGACTACCACAGAAAGTCCGTGTGCACGTGAAAGCTAATGCTCCCACGAGTTTTGAATCTGTGGTATCACTTGCTGGGATAGTTTATGATGACTTCGAATCCGCAGACCCACTGCCTACTGAGAAGAAAGTGACCAATGCCGTTAAACGGCCAGCTAAAGAGTGGGCGGGGCCGGAGACGAAGAAACTGAGGATTGAAGATGGGGTTGAATGTGCTAAGTGTGGCAGGAAGCACTCGGGCGAGTGCCGAGTTGGGTTAAATATGTGCTATAGGTGCGGAAAGACCGGACACTACTCTCGAGAGTGTCCCGGGGCACAGTCTTGTTATAACTGCGGGATACCTGGCCACATGGCCAAAGACTGTCGGAAACCCAGGGCTACTGGCACCGAGAAGGGTAAAGAACCTGAGAAGCCGAAGGCAAGGACCCGGGCGTATGCACTGACACAGGAGGAGGCTAGGGGAGACCCAGATGTTGTGTCAGGTACATTCATCCTTGACCACACTTATGTTTCAGTATTATTTGATTCGGGTGCCAGTAGGAGTTTTATATCATCTTCTAAGTGTAAAAGAATGAAATGCAAAGTTACTAGAGTAGAGCAGGCCTTTAATGTGGAAACCGCAGTGGGCAAGACCACGATAGTAAGTGAATTAGTAGATAATTGCACGATAAAGATTCATGGCCATAGATTCCCAGTTAGGTTGTATGTTATGACCTTGGGAGGATTCGATATAGTTTTGGGTATGGATTGGTTAGCTGCCAACGAAGCCCGGATAATATGTAGACGAAAGATAGTTCAGCTCAAAGCTCCAGACGGTGGCGAGGTTTTGGTGTACGGGGATCGCGACGGTTCACTAACGAACGTCATATCAATGATAAAGGCAGAGAAGTATATAGGGCGCGGATGCGAGGCCTACCTGGCCTATGTGATAGACAATGATGTAAAGGTGAGAGAGTTAAAAGACGTACCAGTTGTATGTAATTTTCCGGGGGTGTTTCCTGAGGAGTTGCCTGGGTTACCACCTGACCGGGAGACAGAGTTCCAGATAGACTTAGTGCCAGGTGCCCAGCCCGTGGCTAAAGCACCGTACCGACTTGCACCTCTGGAGATGAAAGAGCTGATGGTACAGTTGGAAGAACTTTTGGATAGAGGATTTATCAGACCAAGCATTTCTCCATGGGGTGCTCCGGTTCTGTTCGTAAAGAAGAAAGATGGTGCCATGAGAATGTGCATCGACTACAGAGAGTTGAACAAGCGTACAGTAAAGAACAAATATCCGCTACCAAGGATCGATGATCTGTTCGACCAACTACAGGGCGCCAGATGGTTCTCCAAGATCGATCTGCGGTCGGGATATCATCAGTTAAAGGTAAGAGAAGAGGACATACCTAAGACAGCGTTTCGCACGCGTTATGGGCATTACGAGTTTCGCGTGATGTCTTTCGGCTTGACGAACGCTCCGGCAGCATTCATGAGTATGATGAACCAGGTGTGTAGACCGATGCTAGATAGGTCGGTGATAGTGTTTATAGACGACATACTCATTTATTCGAAAAGTGAAGGTGATCATGCTTGTCATCTTCGAGAAGTACTAGAGACGCTACAAAAAGAAAAGTTGTATGCCAAGTTCTCCAAATGCGCGTTCTGGCTTAAGGAAGTCCAATTCTTAGGTCACGTTATCAACGCAGACGGCATTATGGTTGACCCGGCTAAGATAGAGGCAGTACAGGAATGGGAAACCCCGAAGACGCCAACCGAGATTCGGAGTTTTCTGGGATTGGCAGGTTACTATCGAAGGTTCATTCAGGACTTCTCGAGAATAGCTTCGCCACTGACAAAGTTGACACGTAAAGAAGTAAAGTACGAATGGGGTCAGGCTCAGTCCAAAGCATTTGAAGAGTTAAAGAAGAAGTTGACCCAAGCCCCAGTGTTAGCACTACCCGACGGTAACGAGGACCTGGTGGTATATTCTGACGCATCGGGACAAGGGTTAGGGTGTGTTTTGATGCAGAGGGGAAAGGTGATCGCGTATGCGTCACGACAGCTAAAGATCCACGAAATTAACTACCCGACTCACGATTTGGAGCTCGCGGCAGTTGTTTTTGCGTTAAAGATTTGGAGGCATTACCTCTACGGGGTGAAATGCACGATTTATTCGGATCACAAGAGCTTGAAGTATTTCTTCGAACAGAAAGACCTGAATATGCGGCAAAGGCGGTGGTTAGAATTGCTGAAAGACTATGACTGTGAGATCCTATACCACCCGGGAAAGGCGAATGTGGTCGCTGATGCCCTAAGTCGTAAGGAGAATCATTCTCCTATTAGGGTAAAAGCGTACCAGTTAGTGATAACCCCAGATTTTATGACAGAGCTAGAAGCAGCACAGAAGGAAGCACTAAAGGAAGAGAACATAAAGAAAGAAAGAATGGTCGGTCAACAGACAAAGTTAGAGTTAAACACTCATGGAGTGAGGACCAGGTGTGGTCGCATGTGGGTACCGAAGGGCGGAGAGCTTAGGGCCAAAGTACTTGACGAGGCCCATAAGTCTCGATATTCCATCCACCCAGGAACCACGAAAATGTACCAGGATTTGAAAAAAGAGTATTGGTGGCCTAACATGAAGAATGATGTGACCGGATATGTAAGCAAGTGTCTGACTTGCTCACAAGTTAAAGCAGAGCATCAGAAACCGTACGGGAAGATCCAGCCTCTGGAAATACCCGAATGGAAGTGGGAGCGTATCACCATGGACTTTATTACAAAGCTGCCCCGCACAGCAAAAGGCCATGATACGATTTGGGTTATAGTGGATCGTCTGACAAAGAGTGCACATTTCTTGCCAATTCGTGAAACGTATTCATCTGAGAAGTTGGCAGAAGTATTTATCAATGAAATTGTCTCTCGACATGGCGTACCGTTATCAATTGTATTTGACCGGGACACCCGATTTACATCGAGGTTCTGGAAAAGATTTCACGAGTCAATGGGTACAAGACTGAACATCAGCACGGCTTATCATCCACAGACGGATGGTCAATCAGAAAGGACCATCCAGACGTTAGAGGATATGCTCCGCGCATGCATTATAGACTTTGGTGGCAGTTGGGATAGTCACCTACCATTGGCAGAGTTCTCCTACAACAACAGCCACCACACCACTATTGGTATGCCGCCTTACGAAATGTTGTATGGTAGAAGATGTCGAACCCCGGTCTGTTGGGGCGAGGTAGGACAGAAAGAGTTGGGGAGTTTAGAGGTAGTCACAACAACCTCTAAAAAGATTGACCAGATCAAGGCCAGAATGAAAGCTGCACAGGACCGTCAAAAGTCCTACGCGGATAAAAGGCGAAGACCAATCGAATTCAAGGTCGGGGATCAAGTACTATTGAAAGTATCTCCCTGGAAGGGGATCATTCGATTCAGAAAGAGAGGGAAGTTAAGCCCAAGATTCGTCGGGCCTTTCAAAATACTAGCACGGGTTGGTGAAGTCGCTTACCGGTTAGAATTACCTGATGAGCTGAGTGGAATTCACCCAACCTTCCACGTGTCGCACTTGCGCAAGTGCCTGGCCGACGAATCGGCACACGTGACACTTGACGACATCGAGATAGATAATAGCCTCAATTACATCGAGGAACCCGTCGCCATACTAGACAGGAAAGAAAAGCGGTTACGGAATAAAGCGATACAGTTAGTCAAAGTACAATGGAAGCATCGTAAAGGGTCGGAAGCTACATGGGAAACCGAGACAGAAATGAAAGAGTCGTACCCGCACCTGTTTGACTTATAACAGGTTTCGAGGACGAAACCTTTCGTAAGAGGGGTAGACTTGTAACATCCCAAAATAAATAAAAACCCAAATAAAAGAAAAAGGAAGGTGGGCTTGGCTAGGGGCCGGCCCATGGGCCCGAAAAATGACAGGGAGCCTTCATAGCAGCAGCCATCAGCCTCTCCCTCATTCACCACACTTGTCACGCAAGTTTCTAGTGAGAGAAAGAGAGAGTGAGAGTTTGGGTCTAAAGAGAGAAAGCTCGGGATCAAGCTCAAAGTCTCGAGGATTGTTGCTCAACATCTCTGGAGCATAAAGAAACGAGAAGGAAGCTGTAATAGGTAATTATTATGCCTAAATCTGAGTTTTTGTAACTTTCGGGTTTCGGGTTAATAATCGAGTAAAGGTTTAGATTTTTACGTGTGAAACTGGAAACAAACCACGGGTTTGGGTTCATGGGGGAAAATGGAACATTTCGAACGTAAAAAGTTCAAAGCTTGATCGATTAGAACAAAGGGACCAGATCTAGGGTTCTGTTTGGGGAAGAAGACTGCACAGTCGAAACTACTAGTTTCGATATGGACGCATCTATCGAAACTACCTAGTTTCGACAGGGGCAGACCCATCGAAACTACCATAGTTTCAATATAGACCCAAGACCTTAACTAAGAATTTATATAAGTCATACGACTCGAAACTACTTAGTTTCGATAAGAAGCAGTGACTCGAAACTACTTAGTTTCGATAAGAAGCAGTGACTCGAAACTACTTAGTTTCGATAAGAAGCCAGGGCTCGAAACTACATAGTTTCGATAAGGAGCCAGGACTCGAAACTACCTAGTTTCGATAATGAAACCATGACCCGAAACATCTGAGTCAAGCCTAGTAATGTCTAAGTGTCCCCTAGGAACACAGCCTTACGCCTATGACTTGATTATACAGATTGTGGGTGACCATAGTGACATTCAGGAACCGGCTAGGTGTAAACAGAAACGATTCATCTGGTGAGTTCTTATTGCCCTTTTTCCTAATGGTTTTGGGCTGGCATGCATACTGGTATAGTATTTTATAAAAATGTTATTTTTATAAAATGAAAGGCAAAGTATAGTATTTTATAAAAATGTTATTTTTATAAAATGAAAGGGCAAAGTATAGTATTTTATAAAAATGTTATTTTTATAAAATGAAAGGCAAAGTATAGTATTTTATAAAAATGTTATTTTTATAAAATGAAAGATAAAGAACAAAAGAGCATAGTATTATCTTTTAAACAAGTTTTTGAAAGATAACAATGAGCTAAAGAAAGAACGATAAAGGAGCCGTTCTTCGGTACAGCTCGACAGTGACAGTGACAGTGACAAATACCATGTTATATGCTTATGTGTTAATATGTGTTATTTGTCTAGATGAAAGTTATGTGATTGCATTTCTATTTGTGTAATAGTGTAATTGCATTGCATAGTAGTTGCATAGTAGAAAGTCCTGCAGGCATGCTAAAGTAGAAGTCTCACCCTGAAGTGTGAGCAATGCTAAAGGAGTCTTACACTTCGGTGTAAGCAATGCTAAAGGAGTCTTACACTTCGGTGTAAGCAATGCTAAAGGAGTCTTCACTTCGGTGTAAGCGAGAAAGTCTCACCCTGAGGTGTGAGCAATGCTAAAGGAGTCTTGCACTAACGTGCAAGCGAGAAAGAAAGTCCTACCCTGAGGTGTGGGCAGCGCTAAAGTAAAAGTCTTACCCTGAGGTGTAAGCAAGATAGGGATCTGGTCCTCGGACCACGATCCATATGTGATAGTTAAAGTATGATAAAGTCACTTGTCAAGTATAAGTGAAATGATAGACAGAGTACAGTGGGACACCCTAACGGGTTTCCTTAAAGATAAAGTTTTAATGACAGATAGTAACGTAACAGATTTATAATTGTAACGTTGTAAAGTTTTAAAGTAATAGTTAAAAGTTCATTTCAAAGAAAGTGAAAGTAAAGCTTATTTTATTTTAATAAAACTAAGCTACCAAAGACAAAGTTTACAGTTTAAAGTAAAGAGAGAACTCACCAGCGTTAGCTGACTTTTAGTATGCATGACAGGTAAAAAGGGTAAAGCTAAAGAAAAGTGAAAGAGCCATGTGGGCTGGATAGCATGGACATCGGGCTGCGGTATTGAAGACTGACATTTCCAATCCTGATAGTTCATGTTATAGACAATATTTCATGTTTTAGTTTGATGAATGATTTGAATTAAAGACTTCCGCTGTAAAAGATTCTGATTTCCGGTTTAAGAACTATGTTTGTTATGTTGTGTGCCAACTATGAGATGTACCCGTTTTGGGGCGTTTCACAACCCCATACCCGGTAATAGAATATTGTCCCATACCTGGCTCAAAACTCATCGGGTTTCTATCGGGTATTTACCCGTCGGGTATCAGGTATACCGCGGGTTTCGGGTAAACCCGTTAGTTTGTAAAAAAATACTCGTTGGGTGTACTCGACCCAAAACTCGACGGGTATCTATCAGGTATATATAAAGTTGTAATTAAAATAAAAAGAAAAGAAATAAAATCATGTTTGGTATATACATTTAGAATAAATACGGTATATATATACTTAAAATAAATGTGATATATACACTTAAATTAAATAAAAAAGAAAGAACGATGTGTCGGGTATATAAACGGGTATATGTTATTGGGTAATCGGGACGGGTAAACGGGTATATCACCATATCCCAAACCCGTAAAAAATTTCAAATGTAATCCCATACCCGATTACCTGACCCATACCCGTCCAAAATGCTTCGGCTTTTCCCATCAGGTTCGGGTTTCATTGTCATCCCTACTGAGCTCCAGTAGAGGGTGCAAGAATCACCAAGTTTCGCTTTCTCTATCTAAAATTTGGAGTGAAAAATGAGTGAATGAGGGTGGGGAGGGGATGGCGGCTAGGTTAAAGGATGTGGGGAGTGTTTTCAATCTTGGTAACTTGTCGGTTCCAGTCCTTTCTTATTCACTTATTCAAACACTCAGTTTTCGAGTCTTACATAAACTAAAAACATGTGAATAAATAATTTTGATTGTTCGCTTATGTTTATAACCTACACATTTGTAGTTAAAAGTTAAAAATATTTTAACAAATAGTATGATGGTTTTTTCATATACATAATCTAGGTACGTGTATGTATGTAGTACAAAATTAAGAAAATATGTACCATTAATTAAAAAGTTAAATGACTTAGTTTGTTCACGTTCTCGTAAAAATTGGTTCCTGAGATCTATGAGTATGTATGGATGGATGGGTATATATATGTGTGTATTATTTACACTTTTAATCGATAGGTCATACTCGGGTATATAACCGCTTTGGTTAAGCTTAATAAACTGGTCGGTCCAGTTAAACGTGCGAATCGAGCTCGATGGTTGGACTAGATTTCCATTTCTTTTTCTTTTCAAAAACTTATTTATTAATTGATTTACTATTTTAGACTTCATATTTTATTAAAATGCAAATTCACACCAAATGATAAAGTACTTTGATATTTGTTTTAAATTATAGGGGAAATTACATATATCCCCCCTAAAATTTCATTAATTACATATATAGCTAGCTCAAAATTGTATTTACGTATATCCCTTCATAATTACAAATATACCCAGCTGGATGATGGAAGCGGAACCGGATGTTGGAATCGATCGGAAGCGGGAATCAGAAGGTTAGGGTTGAATCGATGGAATAAGAATAGTCGTATTTCTTGTAAGATTAAAAGACTAATTTTATAAAAGAGGAGATATATGTAATTTAAGTTTTGAGTTGAGTATATATGTAATTAGTGTTGAAAATAAGGGGATATATGTAATTCTACCGAAATTATATGTGTGTATATATATAGGGGAAGGTTTCGCTAAGAAACCTAAGAAACTGGGTCAAACGAACTCCGATTGAACTAATTCCAGCGGCCTTGAAACCGACTCGTCGAAATAAAACCTAGAGTAAAACCCTAAAGTTAAACCCTTAAAACTAAACGCTAAATCTAAACCCAAAACCTAACCCCCCCCCCCCCCAAAAAAAAAAAAAAAAAAAACCCTAAACGAGCTTGTTTCAACGCCGCTGGAATGAGCTCAATCGAAGTTCGTTTGACCCGGTTTCAGTTAAAAAAGAAATCATTTTTCAAATTTTTTAACGAAAATTCACTTGTTATTTGAACCTCTCATATATATCTATATTATAATGGAACACCAAATGACAACTTAAATTTTAAGTAATACATATATGATTGGTTAAGGTAAAACACTTAATACATATTTTAAAAACTTTTTGAGGATAAATATGTATTTTAGACAATACTTACCCCTTTACCCCATTAACTTCACCCAACTTTTGGTTATTTAAACAATATTTACAATTTTAAAACAACTACCATCTACGATTTTTAAACGACCATAACTTTTTCATCCCTTAATATTTTACGAGATACACATCAATACCTCCGTTTTTGTTTTCTTTATAATAACTGGCAGTATCTTCACGACAATCCCGAAAAATTCTAAAATTCGCCATCAATGCCCCTAAAATAAAAATCTTAAATTCAATGATATAAAACTCGAGTACCGTTTTTCAAATACACACATGGCAAAACAACTGTATTCCACATTCTTCTATTTGAACAAGTCGCACCACCATCACCAACCTTGAAGCTAATCTCCGGCCACCACAACTATTTTTCTGCTTGTAGTATATATATATATATATATAATAATAATTCAACTCGGCTAGTTCGATGACATGTTGATTATGAAAACATTACCTGGAACTATCATTATTCAAAGTGAATTCAATAGAAACACTGATATAACTAAGTAGTATATAAACTTAAATCACTGAACACTCAAAAGTAAGACACAAACTAAAGCAGTAGCAATCTCAATTAGAATACATCTTCAAACACCCTACAAATACAAAATAACATCCTAACATTCCAATTTATTGTTCTAGTTCGAAAGATCAGCCATGACTCTAACATGCCTTCTACTAAGCCTTTGCTAACAGTGCCTGTGCTTGCCTCTCGTACGTAAATCCATTCGCTTTCGAGTTATCCGCAGACCAAACAAAGATACCATTGAGTTTTCTCTGGCTCCTGAGCCTCTCGCAGGCCGTAAAGAACCCATTTTCAGGCTTTAAACCACCACTCGAATCCGTGCTAAAGCTAACCAACACCCTACCACCATTATAATTAGCTGACTGTCTCTCAAAGTAGCTCAGAAACTGAGCCACAGTAGTGCTCCTATCATATGCATAAAACTGGAAGTTAACATAGTCAAAAACACGACCATAACTCCTCCACAAAGCCATGTAATGCCTCTGCACATCACCATCCTCATACGGAGCAATCGAAGCAAACGAAATGACTCGACTGTTTTTCAGAATTGTCACAACCCGACCTATGCACTGTGCAAAGATGTCCGGTGTAGCATGGAAATGTTCATAGTCAATATCAATCCCATCTAAATGATACTGTTTTACAACACTAGTGAGAGAAGCAACCGCATTAGACACCCAAGAATCAACAGAAAAAAGCAGTGAAATTAACAGACTTATCGCTCACACTATCGCCACCAATACTTAACCCGACTTTCACATTCGGATGTTGTTGTTTGATTGAAAGAACCTGAGACGGGCTGAGATTGCCCGCGTCCCAAAACACATTAAACTTTCCGTTTGTGGGTTTTGGGGACGATCCAGAAGTGAAGTCGATCGCGAAAGAGAGGATGAAATGAACCTGGATGTTAGGGTTTATGGGTACATCATAAAATCGAACATTTTCAAAGTTGGCCCCTATGTATTCACGAAAAACAATGGCTTGTGTTAGGATTTGAACGCAATGAGCATGAAGAACAATTAGAGCGAAAAAAAGCTTCCAGTTGCTCATTTTGCTGTATGTGTGTAATATGACTTAAATGACTTTCTAGCAACGCCTATAAATACTACTTTCAAGTTGAATTTTTCAAACTAAATCATACCTAAAAAATGAAACGTGAACTTAAATTCATGGTTTTTTTTGTCTCTTGGTGATATTATAGAATTCGGGTGTTTTGGTATCTGTTTTATATGAAAACGACGATGGTAGTGAGACATATATATGCAGCATGTGCTACAACAAGCTAGTTGCGTCTTTGTGGTGGAATATTTTGTTTTTGCTTGATAATGGAGTTGGTAGATTTTGTCAGCATGCTGTTAGATGTGAACCTTGCTAGTATCTCATGCATATTTTTTTCTTCGTATAAGAACACATACAAAATAGATTCTATGTAAAATGAACATACTATAAACTCGTACATGCTAGCCCATTACTTTTTTAAAAGAACATAATTTCGATAATTAAAAAATAAACTTTTAAAAATGTGAACAGTAAAATAAAGACAAAATTAAAAATAAAAATATTATTTATGTTTGTCTCTAACTTTAGGTTTCATATTTAAGATTTAAAAATCATACCCCACTTCCTTTATCTTTCCTTTTATTTCAATATTTATAACCAACTTTCTATTAGTTTTTTTGGTTAACTCATGACATGCGTAAAATATGTGAGGGTATATCCATTCCATATAATAAATAAAAGAGTAAAAAACCTTAATCATGTTCCTTTCATATCTGGTATATGATCGACTCATTCATCGGTTTCTCTGTCAAACGTCGCTTCTTCGATTCACACCTCTGCAATCCTTCTATCCCGATTACTTCAGCTGTCACTCCAACGCTTCTTCTATCAGTTAACGTCTTGGACCTCCAAAAATACAAGCCAACGATTATATTCATGTCCATTGACGGTATGCAATTTTTATCGGTTCTTACTACTTATCCCCCCACCCCCCAATTCGGTTATATGCCCTCATCTACAATGAAATCACTATCATCCTCACTGTTTTGTCCCTCACTTCTCCGATTTTGTGCACATCTACAATTCAGTTATATGCCCTCATCTACAATGAAAGTTCTACCAAAATCTAAAAAAAATAAAATTAAAAACTATGATTAGAGGGATTCCATCGTATATTTTCAACGGATCCGTCGGTAATGACCAACTGAGCTAGACATCATTTGCACAACCTTTAGTTATTAAGATCAGATATACGAAATGTTTTCAATAACAACCAATAATTGTTATTAATAGAATTAATTTCTAAGTTAACAAATTTTTTAATTAATATAACTACTAAAAGACATGCAAATAAAATGTACTTTAAGATTAAAAATTTCTATAAGAATTTTGAATCTTTTAGACTATTTAAAATAAAAAGAAATATATGTTTTTAGAAAGACGAAATATTTAAATATCATGCGATGCGACTGAGTCTCCTCCAAAAGTATGACCAAGTCTAATTCACGAGCTGATTAAAGAGACCAAGTCATAAGTTCACGAGGAGAGAGAGAGAGAGAGAGAGAGAGAGTGTCTCCTCCTACTTGTCGTTATCCCATGACTAAATAATAGCTTTAGATTCTTTCAGTATGTATAATTAACTTACTCATTTAAAATATCATTAACTTGATTGCTATCTTGAAAGGATAAGGATTCAGGAATATAGTGTTGTCTTTTGAAAACGGTAAATGCAAAGTTGAAGGATATAATCAAAATTAAATAATTAGCTGCAATAATTGATTAAGGGATGGTTTAAGTAGATTTTGGTAACAATTAACTCTTGATTATTATGGTGTGTAATTTGTTAATTGTGTTGACCATCACAATAATGTATGGATTTTGTATAAACATATACATAATGACCTATCAATTATGTGACTTTGTAGTATGAGAGAATTAAGGACTATGCCGTGTGGTGTTGTGGTCGGAAGGATGGCTTAGCATCCGAAAGACCACCACGTCATAGTAAAGCAATAATATAGCGTTGATGAGAAACCACAATACTGGATGGATGAAAAAACCAGTTAAACCTATTACTGTATTGATTGTGTAATTACAATAGGGTTACAAAGGGGTTATATAGAAAAACCATATTTACAAAATAGTACCTCCTAATATAACTAATTACAATGTGATCTAATATTCCTCTGCAACCAAGTGTAAACATTCATCTTGTAAAGCTTCGTTGTACTCTTTCCTTTGTAATCAATATAAGTTGGTTTAATTACGATCTTGCTTCGCATCTTATCGCTTCCGAATCGCTACATTGTTGAGTCAAAGGTTGATCTTAGCAGGAAACTAAGAGTCGCATGTGAGTCAAATAAGTAACTCCGTGACAAGTAAGCGAAGTCGATTCGTTGGGATGGCGACTGATCCAAGCAAGGTTGATGTGAACGTGGAGCGCGTTGCACTCGGGGAGAAGAAGTGTGATCAAGATGGGACTCGACATGGAGCTTGAAAGAAAGGCACGAGCACTTCCAAGGATGGGGCCTTGGAAAAACGTTTTGGGGACATGAAGAAGGTGTCAGTTCATTGTTGCTTGTATTCTGAAACACAAATTGAAAAAGAAAAAAAAAAGATGATAACCGAGGCATCCATATGGAATTGATAAAATTTTCTACAAATCTAAGTGATAAAAAGAAACTCATAATACCTGTGAAGTAAATTGACCTTAGTAGATGCCTGTGCAACCATCTTCAATGGTGAGGTCAAACGAAATGCAACCGCCCTAAATCACAAGCATCCAGCATGAGAAAAATTAAACAAAAAAAATACAAAACAATTCAACCTTAATCAGGGTCAATCGGAATGCTTACAGAAACAATGCCTCCACAGTGAGGGTAAACAACATCAATTTCGGAACTGCCACTTCCATATTCAGCTCTAACCAAAAGGATAGTGTCCTGCCCACTTATTTGTATCTATGTATCATTCAAATAAGTAACCGTCAATTTTTTGGAGTTTAAAGGGTCGAGATTTGCTTAAAAATGGTTATAAGTATTTTATACGGTCATGATTTTATCTCAAGAAACACATAGCATAGTTAACTTACCGTGGTCTATATTTTATACAATTAAATTAAAAAAAGAATACCTATCTAAAATAGAAAAAATATGAAAGTCGATGATCATTTCATTCTATTAACCTAATGCACAACTATACAGTTCAATAAAAGGTGAACAGTTCTAATTCGTGATTGGTTGATTTCGACGGTAATGTCACGTGTCACATATTGATTGGCCTTTTTTTTCCCCACAGTTTTGCATCTTTATAAAGAAGTAAATGGAGAATTTTAAACACAAAAGTGCCTTTGGCCCAGCAGAAAGGCATGCCCCGTACTCCCCATCCACCTGGGTTCAAACCTTAGGGTGACATTTTTGTGTTTTATTTATTTTTTTGTTATTTTTTAATCCAGTTTTTTTAGTTTTGTTTATTCTAGTTTTTTTTCTAGGTTTTAACGTTTTATTTTAGCATGCAAGAACATTTTATATTTCTCATATTTTTACATCGCAAATTTTAACACTCCTGTTGTATCAACATTTCAAAATATACAAGCGCGACTTACGAGTATAATTTTGTGGATAATAGGTCACACAGTGTAGTGCGGGTATCATAAGTAGTTCTAAACAAATAGATGATTCGTAATTCATCAATATTGACCATCGTGTTTGCTATGCGTGGGCGGACTCATGTAATTTGTACTTTTCCAATAATCTAGAGATTTGAAATTTGATACGTATATGACAATTTGATACATGTCAAAGCATTTGGCTCTAGGGGTGTGCAAACGGGTATACCCGACCCGTACCCGTACCCTTTTGATGATCAAATACATACCCGTGACCCGTATAGTAGTTAAAAGGGTCGGTTAATGGTCCACGGGTAAACGGGTAAGTTCGCGGATTTTGCGGAGATGGACCCGTAAGTTAACGAATGTGATTATCAAAATTTTCACGGTGTTAATTCAACAACAAATTTTTCAAAAGCAATTAAGATGGTTCAAAAAGTAAACAAATAGTGTTCAAAAAAGTATGCATGATTCAAAAATAAACAAATAGTATTTAAAATCAAACCGACAAATAAACAGTACGATTTCAAAAATAAATATATGTCTCAAAATTAAATAAACGTCAGATTATTCGAGCTTTCTTTGATCTTCAAAATTATTATTTTCTCAATCTTCATTCAATCTCATGAACTCGATTTTTTTCCAGAAAGATCTAAAAAATATAACGATTAATACTAAAAAAGACCAAATGGATGTGATTAAAAAATGAAAAATCATTGTTTAAATTTATTCTTGATTCTCATATCTTTTAAATTTGGTAAATTTAATAAATAAATCACATATTTACATATTGATATACACTAAATATTTTAGAAATTTGTTACTTTCTAAAAGTTGGTGGATGTAACGGGTATACGGGTTATCTTCGGTTCTAGACCCTTACCCTTTTGAGGCTAAATCATAGACCCGTTTACCGTACCCTAGTTAACTTTCACGGTTCCTTACGGGTCGGTTCCAACAGGTTTGACGGGTTTACCGGGTAATACCCGTTAAGTGCTCACCCCTATTTGGCCCCCAAAGAATGTTTCGAACTCAATTTAAACAAGCCATCAATCTTGGAAGTATGTACTCAACTACCCATTCGGATGTAACCGTATGCCGAACAAAATAACTCGATTCGTGGTCGACAGAAACTTCATCTTCAAGCTCAAGCTTTATAAATAAATCAAAACGAGCTTGAATCAAACAAACTTTATTATCATTGTTTATTTACGTTATCACTCATGAGTAATTGATACTATCAAACTTGACTCATCATAACTTGGTGAGTTCATGTGAATTTACATATACGCAAAATGTAACATGACACAAAGTTGATAAGGCTAACGAATTTACATATGTCATCGTTAATATTTAAGTTTGATTCAACCTAACTCGAATCGATTCAAATATTTTTATTATAATCTTTCTCGCTTCCCTCTGAAGTCAATACTATATAATTTCTAAAATTAAGAATTTTCAACCGTTGACTTTCGTAACAAAAAAGTAAACGATTCCACCATTAGGAAGGATCATATGCGGCGCAGCCAACGTTTCAGACTTGTGCACACCACGCCTTCACTGTTAAAACATTTCTTTTGTCTTTTTTCAAAACGTTTACTTTCGAATTATAAAGTCAAAGTCAACATGCTAATTAAAGTCAACGATTCACTTGAATATTATTAAGAAATAATTTATCTAGACTTAATTCGCCATCTTTTAAGTAATATATAGCTAACAATTACTTTAAAATGTTATTACACAATTAAAAAAGTACATACCAAGATTTAGTTATTTTATTTTATTTAAGTAACCCACCTACTTCAAGTAGCCAACCAAGAACACAAAAGATCATTTCATCGCATATCCTTCTTTCAATGGGCAACCATCTATGGCATCTAGTTCATCTCTTAGCTTTGTGTATAATGTCGGTTTCGGGCAAAGGTAAGTTTAATTTATCGTTTTAGTTCAAGTTATATGATATCAGATCCGGGTGTTTTTAATTTGATTTTGTTTACAGTGTTTGTGAGCATAGATTGTGGAGCATCGGGTTCTTTCACCGATGAAAACACGATTGTGTGGAAAGGAGATAGTGATTTGATCTCGACTGGTGTTACACATGTAGTGCAATCAAACTACTCGGTGTCTCATGTTTATGACACCTTGCGGGCTTTTACCACGCCTAGGAAAAATTGTTATTCTATAGAAGTTGAAGAGGGGGAAAAGGTTTTGGTTCGGGCCGGTTTTAACTACGGGAACTATGACCAAAAGTCGACTCCTCCGAATTTCGATCTTCATTTTGATGGAAACTTTTGGATCACTGTAAATGCTTCTGAATTTAAAGTATACGAAGCTATTTATGTTGCGAAAAAGAAAGTTATTAGCGTGTGTGTGGCGCAATCAAAGCCCGATGAGTTCCCGTTTATATCGACGCTCGAAGTGCGTAGTCTAGACTCGCAACTTTACAACAAAATTGGCACAAATAACGCGTTGCTATTGAACTCTAGGTTTGCTTATGGCTCAAATGAAACTATAAGGTATGCATTTGTATTATTTTCTTCATATATTTTATGATAATATGTAATTACTTTTTCAAATATTATATTAGATGCAAAAGTTGTCGCAAAGGGCAATAGTTTTAATATATAGTCGCAAATGTCCAAACTTTTCAGATCAAACCGGAACCCGTCATAGAACCGATCTGGCTTAGCATATTTGAACCGATCAGTTACCGGTCAGACCGGTGAACTGAACCGGATTTCAATATTTTTTTTAACGTTTTTTTATTTTAAAATCTCATTTACCGGTTAATTTATTACTCCAGTCTTCATATTTTATTAAATTGCAAATCTACACCAAAATAATAAACTAGTTTCCTATTTTGTTTTATATTAGTTATATACGTATATAATTTTTATTTTTGAATTATTTATGACGTCATTTGGGTTTTAAAAATGATCCGACCAGTAGACCCGTAAGACGACTGATTCAATAAGCGTTCCGGTTATAAAAAAACATCACAAATGCCTATAGTAGTGTAACATTGATCATGGTTTACTATTTTAAATTAATATATATCTAACTATTGTTGATTTTTAAGGTTTCCATTGGACCCATATGATCGAATTTGGATGTCAGGATTTGCTACTTTCCTAGTCAATTTAAAAAATGATGCATCGGTCATCAACGTTGATGTGCCTGATAATCCTCCGCTAGCGGTTCTTAAAAACGCAATAGCTACACCAAACACAAGTCAAATGATAAACCTAGGATTATGGACCCTTCAATACCCTATTCGTCAACCGGTCTACATAAATTGGTATTTCTCAGAGGTCAAAGAGCTCAATTCTTCAGAAATACGATCTTTTAAGGTTTTAAAAGACAGACTACCATTCTCAGTACCAATTGTGCCCCGTTTTGGAAAAGTGGTCGAATATTTCTTCTCTAATCTCTCAGTCACTATCGACACTAACTTTTCCTTGAGCCCAATTGGTAGTTCCACTCTTCCCCCTCTCATTAACGCCGGTGAGTTTTTCTCGATCAGCGACGCTCTAAGTGATGGCACTAACAACAATGATGGTAAATCCCTTAAAACACATCTATCTTTATGTTTTGATTCATAGATTTTAACTTATGTAACATGTTTTCTTATGATGTTTATTTGATTAATGTAGTTGAAGGTTTAACTTCTCTTCAAAACGCATTTAGCGTTTTAAAAGAATGGGGCGGGGACCCGTGTCTCCCTGCCCCGTATTCATGGGAATGGATAACATGCAGCAACGATTCTATACCTCGCGTAACATCACTGTAAACATCATATCTCTTTACATCGTTAGTTTATTTTTTATTATAAAATTTTAAAAATGTGAAACATTATTTTGTGTTTGCAGAAATCTTAGTAGTTTTAACCTCACCGGGCCACTTCCAGACTTTAGTAAAATGGATGCTCTTGAAACAATGTACATTTAGAACTTCATCAAATAAATATATTCCTTAGTTTTATACATTTGTTTTATTAAATACAATCTAATATTTTAATTTTTACTAATTTTGCAGAGATTTGCATAATAATAGCTTGACCGGACCAATTCCTGGATTCCTTGGCACTTTGCCAAATCTGAAACTGCTGTGAGTTTTGTTCTGGTACCTGTTTCGGTTCCAACTCTGACTAATTAATTATATTTTTATTTAGTTAACTTCTGATGATGAATCTTTTAATTTTAAATAACAAAAATGTTCATGTAGAAATTTGGCAGATAATCAGTTTAGTGGATCCGTACCAAGATCGTTATCAAGAAATTCCAAGTTAAATTTATCGTAAGTTAATTCTTTTTCTTAAATACTTTTGCTTTTTAGTTTTTATGATTTTTTTTATTTTTCCTTAATTATTTAACAGATACACGGGAAACCCTGTGTTGTGTACCAATGGCAAGTCATGCCCAGGGAGTGATAAAAGTAAAACACCGATAATACTCGGAGTTACAATCCCGTCGGTTTTCGTTTTGGCTATCGCGGTTGTTTTAGTCATAAGGCACAATCGACGTAAAGCTAGTGTTCCGTCACATTCAGGTTAGATTATATTGATCGACTATACATAAGGTTCGAAACAAACCGTTTGATGAGAAATTCGTTTATTTATTAAATGAATAAACATAAACAATAACGAACAAAAGAATCTTTTTGTTCGTCCAATTACGTTCATAAATGTTGATCAACACATTGTTTGTTCATGTTATTCGTTATTTTAATGTTTATAATAATTTATTTTTATACCTAAATATGAACAAACAAAATTAATATCATGTATATCATAAATGTAAATATATTGTTTTTTTATGTAGGCGCGTTTACGTTCTTTCCTTTACGTTCGTTTATTCATTAAATGAATGAATACGAACAGATATATTTTCTCAATGAATGAGCACGAACAAAAAAATCCGTTTGCTTAAGTGTCTACGTCCATTGTTATATTTTGGTTCAGATAAACTTAAACAAACGAACACAAATAATCCCTTGTTCTTGTTCTTTCGTTTAAAACACTAATTGTTCATAACAATACTGTTACAATAATTCATTACATATCTTTTACAACATCATCAATTTCCCTTCGTGTCGTCTCCACATGTTTTTCATCACAAAATGTCAAGTTTGTTGTTGTGTTATTTGGGTTTATTTGAATGTTTACCTATTTTTGTAACAATTATTTCAGGAGATGCGAATAATATGGCAAATGGACTAAGTAGTGGTTTGCGAGGAACCAAAGAAGTTGTCGTTGAGTTGAAGGGGAACTCGGAAGAGCGGTTTTTCAGCTCACCGACACCGTTATTAGGTGAAGGTCAACGTGGCAATTGAGAATACTTGTAAATCATATCTTGTATCGATTGTTATTGGGTAAATAGTTAAGTTTGAAAATGATTTTTTTTTTTAATGATTCATGTCATGTGATCTCAAAAGTTTAAACTTTAGATGGAGCTCAATGTTTCCATAACACGACACAGTCTACCTCATGTATTGTTTCATTCAGTGTTTATTAAATTACTCGTTTATCCACAAATTAAGGCGCACCACAACCCCATCCCCACCATGACCCCTTACTTCTGCATTGAAACATTTTGTAGAATTATAACCATTCGATTCCTTCTCTAAGTTAAACTTCTAAAGTTTTGTTAAAAATATATTTATCCTTTATATTTCAATTTGATTATCCTTATCCTAAATCTTGCTAATGGGCTTTTGTTTTTCTTTCATATTTGGGTTGCTCCTTATTTTCGAATGGCTTTGGAGTTATTGGGCTTTATATCCGGTTGATGTCCTATTCCATCCGGTTGCGTCCTTGTTGCAGCCTTCATCTTCTTGCCCTAGCAGCTGTCAAGGCCTCCCCTTGGGCTCCGCTGATTGCGGGTGATTGCTTTGTTACCGTTGGTATGCTCCTCTATAAAGCGTCGCTCCTTTTGCTTCAAAGAGCACGAACGATTAGTCTCACAATTTGGTGTGTATTGTTTCTTTTGATTAGGGTTTCAAAACCCATCTCTGTTCGTCTTATTTTTCTATGCATTAGTGTTGATTGAAAGAATAAAACCGTATTATTGTCAAAAAGACAAGATAATACGGTTTTATTCCTTCAATCAACACAAAATACAAAGAAAAATAAAGACGAACAAAGAGGGTTTTGAAACCCATCTTTGTTTGTCTTATTTTTCTATGTATTAATGTTGATTGAAGGAATAAAACGGTATTATCTTGTCTTTTTGACATGGTATCAGAGCCCGTTGCTCTTGAATCGACGGTATTTCTTCAAATCACACTATTTCTGACGAGTTTGAGTTGAGGGTTCTTGAAACCCTAAAATCGGACTTCGCCGGAATTCTTGGTTTTTGATGTTTCTGACGTCTATTCCAACGAGTTGTTGTGGGTCCTTGAGCCCCAAATCGAATCTTGTTGGTGTTTTGTTCTTGGTATTATCGAATGACCAACTCAAAACCATGAGTTGTTGTTGATCGATTTTTTATCTCTGTTATTAAAAAAAACTTTCTTAAAGTCTCTATGACCTTTGGTGGCCTTAACTAATTTGCTTCTATGTTCGTTTGACTTATTCGGTATTAGCTGACCACTTTTGAATTTTTGGAGTGTTTCTGTTTCAATCTATTTGGTATAATTTTGATTGATTACAATACAATTTGGGGTATTGTTGATCGAGTGATTGCTTTGATTTAATCTTGGTTGCTAGTCTAAGATCATTTGGATTATTGTTTGATCGTTGGTTGCTTGTCTTTTTTGTCAACAATTTTTAGTTACTGATACGACTCCTATTATTTTGCTTATCTATATCCTAATCGGTGCGTCTATTGAAACTATAATTGCTCCTTTCCGTTGCGTTTTTTGATTCGGCTAATCGGGTTCTTAATCAATAAGAACATGGAGAAAGCCTTTAAAAAAATAATTTTGTTGACTATATTAAAATAAAGATTACAATTGCCGTCTTTTAACTAATAAAAGGCTAGTGTGATTGATTAACCTAAGTCCGGAGGCTATAATAAACATCATATTAATTTCGTGTGATCGCCAGTTTAAAACCAGAAACGGATGCCGGTTAATTAACTGTTTCTATATGAGTCATTCAGGGCCTAGGCTTTCTTTTAACATTTATGTCATAATTATCTGTATTATTTGTGTTGGTTCTTTTTTGTCTCTCTATTGAATCTATTTAGAAAGGAACCATTCGGTGCATGCTGGTTTGATTGAAGAATGTCTTTTTTGGTATATTTCCGCTGCTGTGTTGGTATTGTTCTTGGATTACGGCTCAACTTTGAGGGATGTTTGGTGACGCATGTGAAGAGCCGAATCCTAAGTGAAGCTTTAGTTTAGTTCCTTCTTCTCTTCAAACATCATTATAAGTTCTCATATTAGATTTTCTCTCTTAAATGAAAAAAAGAAAGAAAAAAAAAACTTCAAATCTTTTGTTTTTTGTTTATTAAGTTGAAACATTATGTGTGTTCTATGGTCCCCTATTCAATATGTGTGACAAATCGTATGTGTCTTGAATTTAATCTTAATCATTATTGCTAGTAGTAATAATCATAAAATTATTACTCTTCTAAAAATTTTATTCTATCTCGTGTTCTTTAAAAAAAGTTGTTTTGGAATTATGTTCTTTCTCTTGTGTAAGCGATTCTTTGACAACCTAATTTTTCTCTTGTGTAAGAGATTCTATGATTTTTTTTTCATTTAATATCTGGTTGGATGTGTCTTTCTTGTCTGATATAGCTTATGCTATTCTTATTACTATCAAACTTGTCTTTTGAATCTTGTGATTCGATATTATTTTGTGAAGTTGTAAAAGTTTTTGCATGAATCAAATTAGTCTTTATGTTCTTTGCGAGTTTATTCTTATATGATTCTCTTTCTTATTCTCGTAAAGTTGTAAGAGTTTTTTATCATGTTAAATTAATCTTTAAGTTCTTCGCAAGTCTTGTCTTTCATAATCGGTTTTGAATTCTTAGAATGTGTGTCCATTTTATTCTCATATCGGATGTTTTTTTTTATAGTCTTATATGAATCTTGTGATTCGTCTTTTCTAAAAGTCGTGTGACTTTTGTCTTATAAAACTTTCTAAACAACACGTGTGAATCTATATGGTTAATATATGTCTTGAAGGAGCTGGAAGTTCCTATTTGTCTTTCTAATATGTTCCTTTTTATGTCACATGTATGGGCTAATGGACTTCATTGATCTTGCTTTGGTTTCTCCTTTGGTATGGTTGAGAGTTTATTGTTATATGAGTTCAAGTCTTCCCAAATATTGTATATTCTCTTTAATGGCTTCACTAAAGGTTTGTTGTTTTCCAACACGATTTCTTAATTGATAAAATTATCTATGTTTGATACGGTTGGATTATCAAATTGAGGGTGAGTGTTAAAAATATATTTATCTTTTATATTTCAATTTGATTATCTTTATCCTAAATTTTGCTAATGGGCTTTTGCTTTTCTTTCATATTTGGGTTGCTCCTTATTTCCGAATGGCTTTGGAGTTATTGGGCTTTATATCCGGTTGATGTCCTATTCCATCCAGTTGCATCCTTGTTGCAACCTTCATCTTCTTGCCATAGCAGCTGTCAAGGCCTCCCCTTGGGCTCCGCTGATTGCGGGTGATTGCTTTGTTACCGTTGGTATGCTCCTCTATAAAGCGTCGCTCCTTTTGCTTCAAAGAGCACAAACGACTAGTCTCACAATTTGGTGTGTATTGTTTCTTTTGATTAGGGTTTCAAAACTCATCTCTGTTCGTCTTATTTTTCTATGTATTAGTGTTGATTGAAGGAATAAAACCGTATTATCTTGTCTTTTTGACAAGTTTTCATAAATCCGCTTCTCCATATCCAAAAGTAGTATTTTTGATCGGATTTTCCAAAGCAATGTTCAATTACTCAAAGACGCACTATTAAAATAACGCAAATATAGTCTCTCTTAACATAATCCAAATTAAAACAGGTTTGGGGTTCAACCCAGTTCCAGTCCGACCCACTCCGCATCGTATAGGGTCAACCTCCTCCTTCCCTCAAACCGACGAACCGGTTTGGGGTTCAACCCGATTGTTGACCAAGTTTGACCAAACCGGCTTGGGTTGTAAACCGGTGTGACTTGGCCAAAAAACCCGGTTTGTACATCTCTACTCTAAATGGAGTCATTCCTTCCACAGGCATCAGTTTCTGCGACCATCCACATACTCGATGCCCTACTGTCAATCGCAGGTTGCAACCCTTGTCAAAAATTGAATTCCAAAAATCTCAGTTTCTAAAATCGAATTCCAGAGATTTCTCAGGTTCAGCCTTGTTGATTCTTGAAATCACAAATTCCTGCTTCGAAATGTTGAAATTGCAGGTTACGACAAATCTATTTATTAATTTACGTCTTTAGTTGTTGATTTCATAACATCTATTTGTTAATTTGCTATTGACTTATTAGTGATTACAAAGTAAAACGTCATTGTTAACAAATATTTGTTAAGGCTGTTGAGTCATGTAAAATGTGTTTACATTGCTATGAATCCCCTATATGCTTGGTGAATACACACTAGCTGAGCAAATAGAAAGAATGAAAAAGCTTGTTATGAGAATTTGACGTTGCTCATTGGCTATAAGGTAGTTGAATGAATTTGTGGTTAGCTAAATAAATGAACTTATTGTTGGTCGTCGACCATGATTATCTCGGCTGGGGTTCTCCTGACTTCCTCAGTTTCCCCCGAATGGGCTTTTCCTTCAGAGGGGATTCCAAATTCAACTTGGTTCGTACATCTCCCTCCGGTCTAGTTCTTCTATCTGGGCTCTCAGCTTCTCATGATTTCTTTTGACACGGGGTTATGGAGAGAGCTTCTCTATCATGAGCATGTGTATCTTACTCCTCCATCTCATCGATATCTTCCATGATGGGGGCATCATCCATCGTCATTCTTGACAAATACGGGTTAGAGCCACCACCAGCCTCTGTATTTCGTGACGCGGGGGTGGATGTATTTGCCATTGGTTCTAGAGGAAGAGGAGGTATTCCCTTCCTTGGTCCTTCGTCTAGTGACTCACTCCCTCTGGTGCTCGCCATCCGGTAATTTTATTCTGAAAGTCCGGTTATGTAGGAGTTCTTCAAGCTTTGTTTGGACACAAGGTCCCACGGATGGCGCTAATGTAGCATCCAATCTCCGCACGGGTAAGTGATGGACAGAGGATGTTATTCTATAGTGTCACTGGAAGACTTCTTACAACAAAGACAACTGTTAGCCTCACCGCAGGGAACCCCAGGAGGTGTCTCTGCGACCAACCTCCGACGTAATAATCGAATCGGACGGGAAACAATCGAAAAAGTGGACTCTTGAACTTGAAAGACTTAAGCATAAAAAGTAATTAAGCAGAGGGAGGGAGTTTTTCTTACTTGTTTACCTATTCTTCACGATCCCATATATTCGCTTGCTCCCTTTTTCTTTTTGGCGGGAATCTTCCCATCAAGCATTGAATGCTTTCACTCTTTGACGACGATTGATGTGTATGAAATGCATATAAAAATATTAAGAACTTACACAGTAGTTTAAAAGAGAAATATCCAAGACTTAACCACACACACAACAAGTGTGTCAGTACGTATGTAGCAAGTTTAGGCAAGTCCGGACATCAATCCGTGGGCACATATGACGGCCCTCGATAGTAAACCTCTATCGGGTCCAAGCCTAATGATATGATCAAGATGTAATTAACTAGAAACCTAAAAACATGAACTTAATGCAAATGACTCAAAGACTCAAAACTAAATGACTCTAAACAATGACAATACAACAAGAAAGCAAACTAACAAAGACCGGAAAACTCGGGTAAGAAAACAAAGAACTAGAACAACTACTTAGGCAGGAATCCTAACCTATACACTAGGTTAGAAAAGATCGGCGAGAAAAACATGCCGAGCTGAAATTATTAACACGTATTTTTTATTTATTTATATAAAATAAAATAAAATAAAGCCCAAGTTGTAATCTAAGCAGGCCGTGTGCGTGCGTTACGGGTCGTCCCATATCATATCATTGCTTGCATTCATCCACCGTTTCTCTCTCTTTTCATCTTTAATTTCATCTTTATCACCTTTAAATTCAAATCCATATCTCCATTTTACGCTTTTGTCAGATCTCTTCACCCTTCTCTACATCTCCGGGTAATCTTTCTATCACATCACACACACAGAGTATGCACATGTTTGCTTACATACAAGTTTCGAATCTTAGGGTTTTTGGTCATCAGTTAATCCGATTATGTATGAAGTTGAATAGATTGGCCTGTTTGAAACTAGTTGCAAGTTGTATTGATTGATATACTTATATGATATGGGTTTAGGTTGGATTATAGATGAATTGTATAGATTTTTTTGCAATATTTATGTTGTAGAAATTTGTTAATTTTTGATGGTTTGTGAGTTTATACTTAACATTCATATGTTTATAGCATCTATAAGATAGTTATTAAGATGTAATTGGTATCAACTTGATGAAAGTATAGCTTGGTTTTAATAAAGCTCGAGTGAGGCGCACGGGAGGCTATTGGGAAAACGCCTTAGGGATTTGAGGCGGTGCTTTATGCACATTTGGCTCAAAATTAGGGTATGTAGGAGGCTGATATGTAAAAATAACCAAAGGGATGAAGAGATTATGAATGGTTTACTTGATAAAAGAAATGAGACAAATGCAACTTTTGGTTGTGCTAAGTTGGTTGTGCTAAGGGATGAAGAGCACTGCTAACTACTAAAGCTTATTTGATTGTAAATGGAGGAACGCCTTGCGTACGTGAAGCTCTCACCTCACTCATCGAGCCTCAGTTTTTGGGACCTAAACGCCTCAGTGCGCCTCACGCTTTTTAAAACTTAGAAGTATAGCGAGAGATTTGAAAAATAGGGGAGGATAATATGTGGCTTAGGCAGACTAGATTATGTAACTACAAAGTTATGATATTGGTTAAGTATATCATTTCCTGTCCTCATTAGTTTATATTTTGATTTGATGATCCAATCTTGGTCTGTTTTTCAGATAATAGGCTATTAAGGCGCAACGAAGAGCTTAAAAAGCAATTTTTTAAGAAAACCATCTTGAAGAAGAAAGGCAATTCGATAAGGAATACTTCTCTGCATGAATGTTTGACATTTTCTCAATGTCAGGATTGCTTAATAATGTACTGCGCCTTCCTTATCTAAATCTTGCAAAAGTGTTTATATAAATGTTATTAATAAAGAGAAAGCAATTATAATATAATTAGTTAGTTAATGCTAGCTGTTTAGAAGGTTAAAATGGAGAATCATATACATTCATATAATTCGTTCAGCTCGCGTTTCAAACACTTGAACCATTATATGCTCTTAATTTTGTTTGTTATTATTCAATCATAACTTGTCATGTTATTCGAATATTAAACGTTTGTTTTTCAGTCATCTCTAAACAGATCAGCTTCAAATCTTCAAGATAGTATATCCGCGCAGCCATTTTCTACATCTTTCTCTGCTCAATCTGGTGCAGCTTCCCCTGTTTTTCAACACAGTGGTTAGTGCTCTTCACTGATTGTTATAATTATTACAATGTTTCATTCTATTAAATTCGTTTAATGTGAATAATTTTCTATGCAGGATCTATTCAAGGGCTACATAATATTCATGGTAGTTTTAGTGTACCCAACATTTCAAGAAACTCAACAATGGCTAATATCCCTTCAAGTGGCCATCAACAACCAAGCGGAAATCTTACTAGCGGTCGGTTTACATCAAATATCCCCGGGACTCTTTCTCAGGTACGTGATTATTTCTGCATTTCTCAAAATATCTTTTGATATATTTGCATTTTAAGGCTTATTTTTCTGCAATTTCTTATTTTGAAGATATCTCATGGGAGTTCACATGGTCATCCGGGGCTAGCTACTAGAGGCGGGTCAGGTGGCATGGGTGTTGTTGGAAACCCAGGGTTTAGTAGCGGTTCAAATCCAGTTGCGGGTTCAATTCCTGGAATTCTTCCCACCTCAGCAACAATTGGCAACCGCATAAATACGGGTGGCGTGTCTCCTGTTTTAGGAAGCCCACGAATTGCCAGCTCAGCAGGAAATATTATCGCTGGCGGTAATGTTGGCAGAAGCTTAAATACAGGAGGCGGGCTGTCCATACCGGGCCTCTCCTCCCGTTTAAGTTTGAACACTAATAGTGGGCCTGGAAATTTAGGCACGCAGGGATCAAATAGATTAATGGGTGGCATGCTTCAACAAGGTACATTGGTTTAGTATGGTGTTGACCTATATATTTCATATTTGAGGGACTAATCTTGTTGACTTATAAATTTAATTTTTTTAAATATTTTGCAGCTTCTCCACAGGTGATGTCTATGTTAGGAAATTCTTATCATTCAGGGGGTCCACTTTCTCTAAATCATGTTAACTCGATGGGAATGATGAATGATCTGAACAATAATGATGGCTCACCATTTGATATAAATGATTTTCCTCAGCTTAGTAGTCTGCCTAGTTCTTCCGGTGGGGCACAAGGACAAATAGGTGAATATAATGTTAAATTATCGTTGCATCTTGGATTTTTTATGCTATTTATGTTTTTTTATTAAACCAGAAAGTTTCAGGTTCTTTAAGAAAACAAGGGCTTGGTGTTAGTCCCATTGTACAACAAAATCAAGAATTTAGCATCCAGAATGAAGATTTTCCCGCTCTACCAGGATTTAAAGGTTTTGTAACACTATTATTTAATGCATTTATATTGGTTAGTTATGCAACTAAAAATTAAAAAGTGTTTGCGGTTGTGGGTCTGCCACCCCTACCCCTATTGGTGTGAATTTTTGACACGACACGAAGCTAACACGAAATTTGTGGGTTTGGGTTTATTTTAAACGTGTTTGGGTTTGTTTCAGTTTTAACCCACAGACACGTTTTGCGTAACAGGTCATGTTCGTGTCAACCTGATGGGTTCACGTGTTGACCCGTTTAACCCATTTATTTTTATGTATATTTTTTAAAATGTGTTTTATGTAATAAGTTGAACTATTCAGGTAGTTTTTATGCTAAAGTTGAAAGGTTCAAATACAGATTGGCATAGTTTAAACCTAATTGCTTAAAAAAATAAAAGAAAAAATAAATGTAAATTTGTAAATTTAAAGTATTAATATGTAAAAGAAATTAAATAAATTTTTTTTCTTCGGGTTAAACAGGTTGTGCTCGTGTCAACCCGCGAATACACGACATGTTTAGCTGGCCTACCAACCCCACATCATTAACTATATTTAGATTTTCTATAGGTGGGAACGCTGATTATGCAATGGATTTGCACCCGAAGGAACAACTTCACGATAATAGTGCTTCAATGATGCAATCTCCACATTTCTCTGTGAGTTATAAGCTTATGCTTATGAGGGTATTTTGGTCTTTTCAACTCCGTATCCTAATCTCCATGGTTGATTAAATGCAGATTGGAAGGTCTTCAGGATTCAATTTGGGAGCAACGTTTTCATCACATCGTCCACATCAGCAAAGCAGCAATCAAGATCTACACCACTTGCATGGTTCAGATATGTTCCAAGGATCACATTCATCATATAACTCACAAGTAATTTTGATTGACATTAATCATATTGTTTCTGGTATGCTGATAAATTATAATAATAGTTTTTAAAAAAAATTTCTTTAGGCCAGTGGACCACCTGGTGTAGGTTCAAGACCTTTAAATTCCCAAAACACAATTTCTGGAATCGGTTCGTTTGACCAACTTATCCAGAATTATCCACAACAGAACCAATCTCTATCTCAATTTCGCCTGCAGCAGTTATCTGGTGTTGGTCAACCGTACAGGGATCAGGGCATAAAGTCAATGCATGCTGGTCAAAGTCAAACCGCTCCAGATCGATTCGGTCTTCTTGGTTTATTAAGTGTAATCAGAATGAGTGACCCTGATTTAACGTCAATTGCACTCGGGATCGATTTAACAACACTTGGATTAAATTTAAATTCAGCTGAAAATCTCTACAGGACATTTGGTTCTCCATGGTCAGATGAGCCTGTCAAAGGAGATCCAGATTTCAGTGTTCCTCGGTGTTATTATTCTAAACAAGCACCTGCTTTGAATGTGAGCAGTTATATTACTGTTTGCAATTAATTTCATAATCCTTTATTTTGTTGCTTTATTATCTTTTGGAATTGTTGCAGCAACGATATTTTTCTAAACTTCAGTTGAACACGCTGTTCTATATCTTTTACAGGTAGTTTTCAAAATTTTAGTCCCTTTTTTCGCTTTCTCCAACTTTAATGTTTGTTTTACTAGCAAGTATTAATAGTTTTATGATATATGCAGTATGCCTAAAGATGAAGCCCAATTATATGCTGCAAGTGAACTGTAAGTTATCCCATTACATGTGACGTCTGCTTTTAAAATGGACGGATGGGGTAAAGGGTTTGGGTCGGATTACCCTGATTTTTATGTTAAATTTCTGATAAAATAATTGTTGTCAATGATGACTGTTGTTTGCAGGTATAACAGAGGTTGGTTTTATCACCGAGAGCACCGCTTGTGGTTTATGAGACCTCCAAACATGGAGCCTCTTGTGAAGACAAATACATATGAGAGAGGATCTTATGTTTGTTTTGACCCAAACACATGGGAAACAATACGCAAGGTTGACTTTTTAGCCCTTTCTGTTAATCCATTCTTATTAAAGGTGGGGGGTTAGTTGGGCTCAGTAATGGGTCAAAACGTATTCGGGTCAGAAAATGCCTTTTTTAGTACAGTCTAAACTGGATGGGTGGGGTTGACCCGTAAACATTTTTTTGTCCATTTTTAGAACTTTTGACCCGTTCCCTTTTATCAAGTTGACCTATGGAACATTTTTATTTTCAAAATTCAACAATAACTTGACCAAAATCTGGGTGCAGGATAATTTTGTTATGTACTATGAGATGTTGGATAAAAGACCAGCTCTACCTCAACATTGACAACCGTTTGAATTTCACATGTAAAGTCTGTTTTGTATCTCAGCGAGTATGCTTAGTCAGGTTGCGTTTCTAGATTTAGTTTCGATTTGTTAAATATTTGGTAACATCATATCAATCAGTTTATTACATAGTCATCATCCGGAACATGTTCTAGCTTCTTACAGAAATAGTGGTAAGCAATGTTACATTTTTTTACTATATATACTTCTTTCAGTTTTTCATTATGGGCACATTGCTGGTGATATTTTGAAATGAAACCGGTGTCTGGAATTCTTTTCTCTGAGTTGTCTGATTCAGTTTGGGTGTCTGCAGTAGAATTCAGCTTCAGCTGATTTAACTTATGGCTCTTGGAATGCTTTGTTATACATGAGCCAAAAGCCAATATGAACATAACTAACATGAAAAAAATAACTGAACAGGATCATCTTCTAGTATGAATACATATCAACAAATGATCTGTTGCCAACATTGCTATTTAGTTGGTTATTCTTGGGTTTTTTTCTTTTGTATTTTTGCTAGTAGAACGATTCTTGCAAAATTGTTTCAAGTATTAGAGGCAGTTAATGGCCCCACGGCTACAGAACAAAGGAGTATTTCTTACTGTTGGCGCGGCGGAACACGACACTTATTTTTAAGATCTTGGTTCCTAAATTTAAGATTTTGTGATCATGTTAGTGAGCACACTCTTTAATATTAAATAAATATATGAAAAAAAGATCACACAGATCCTAATTTGATAATTTAATCTTAATCTCATGAACTCCAACGGTTCAACCTGAAAACCTTGATTATAGGTGACTTCAATCTGTTTCTATACAAAGAAGTTTATTTAAGTTGGTCATAAAAACGTTATTTACACATCAACTACCTGTTGGACCAAATATTCAGTTCTACATCTTCCATGAGAATCCTTGGTTCACATTCTTTAGGTTTACTCAGACCTCTGATCTAAATTCATGTTACTAAATCAAGCATCCAACCAAAGAAACTATAAAGTTGCACATAACTGGACCATAACTGAACTATTTTGCATCCATGAGAAACACCAACGCCACTAGCAATTCTACATTATCTGTTAAACTCCATGTAAAAAACCTCCAAGAAAAACATGGTCATTGTTTCTTTTTTAGGTGCATTTTGTATGTTACACATGTATGAAGAAGCTACTGAGAGACCAGGCCTTTCAATGCTGGCATCATCCTTTCCAAAAACTCCTTTTTGCTTAAAGCTCTGTCAGATGTACAATCTTCTTCCTAATAACATGTAAATAAATCAGTTACACAAACAAGTTTTCCTACAAAAAGGTCTTACACTAGAGGTGGAAAAATAAGCACGTTGTCATGACCGAAAACGCTTTTTTGTCCCTTTAAAAAAATTATAAATAATTAACGTCTTAATACAATTAGAAAAACCCTTGGTAAAACAAAACTTTCCAATTTTTCTAAACAAGCAATTTAAGAGGTTGTATGTAACACCTTGGGCAACTCCCGGCCTGTTTGACTTGTTTTCTTTTAGCATGTTATATCAAATATATATTTTTCCCAACCCATACGATAATAAATGGGTCGAAGTTGCCACGTCTAGATTTATTAGTGTAACTCGGGAAACATTAAAATGAAAGGTGATACCTACTACATAAGCCCCAACAAGTGTTTTTAAACTTGCATATACAGATTAAAACAAGTTTCATATCAAAACAAAATGCAATAACTTTCTTGTTTAGGAGTATTAAAGGAATCTGATAGTAGTCCACAAGTTCTCACATTTTTTCTTGACTTCTTGTTTAGGGGCATTATAGGTATTTGAACACTAGTAACACTTCTATTAACCTATATGTCCAGTCAAATGTTATATAGCAATAACTTTCTTGTTTAGGGGTATTAAAGGTATTTGATAGTAGTCCACAAGTTCACATTTTTTTCTTGTTCAGGGGTATTATAGGTATTTGAACATTAATAACACTTCTATTAACCTATGTGTCCAGTCAAACGATATATACTCCTGTGGAGGGAGCATCATTCAGCAGGCTAAGAAAAAATAACCGCACACAGATATAAAATATTCTAATATTAGCATCATTCAGAGATTTACATCGCCTGTTGATGCTGAAATTAGGGTCAAAAGTGTCACTGTTGCAGCATGGTACTCCTCCAGGGTTTTGTATGCCGAATTGTCTAGTTTATCCTGAGATGTTAAAACATCATGGCTAAAGATGTTATATTGAAGAAATCCACTATTTTTCAGCAATGATTAAAGATTTAGGTAGTCAAAATAATTGCTAAATGATATAAAGATGTTGTGTAGAGTTTCAAATCATTAGATAAATTAGTATCGTGTGATTAATTTTATATTCACCTTTGATGGTTTGTCAAAGTGTTGGTGATTGAATCAAACGAATAATGTTATACCTTTAGTTTAGATATTGCAACCGAAATGGCCCTCCCGGGTGCTTGAAGTGCTCTTCCATAAAACTATGGCCCAGAAGCCAACAACAAGAGTTAACAGATGACATTAGAATAATAAAAAACAAAAAGATAGATATGCAAGTCCCCAATGTATATGTGGCCTGGTACATACAAATTATAAAGAAATAAGGAGATATAGATTTTATGAACCTGTATATAAAGTAGAGAAACAACTTTAGGCAGAATGGTGACCGGATCAGTCTCAGCAGAAACTTGAGCAGACAGATCCTGAAAATTGTTTCAAAGATGTGTCATGCAAGTATGCAACATTTACTAGACGGCATACATTGTGTTATAATTTGGGTGGCAAAATTGACGGGTCAGCTGGCGAGTCAAAACAGATATTTTGTTGGTGTGGGCCGGCTCGGTCGGGTCGACATGCAAACACTTGGTATTTATTACGAATAATTTTACAAAACCCATTTGACCTGTTAGAAAAAAAAAAAAAAATCTGACTCCTTTTTATAAAGATAGGTAGTTGTGCAATAGTATAAATTGTACAATCATTAAAATCAATCAAGAAAATTCGTTTGAAGCTCAACAATAAACAAAAACAACCCAATTTTTCTGTCAATTGTGTAACTAACTATGTGGAGAGAACTTTTAGGATCTGCAATTATTCTGCTAGTATGTATTTTAGTCCAGTGTATATTCAGATTAGGAAGATTGCTGATTTGTAGAGATTATGATTAGGTTTTTCATTGTATATATATCCTTTGTTGTAACCTATTCCAAATATCAAGGAATTCTTTACCACTTAATTCTAAATTCATGATATGGTATCAGAACCCTCAGCTCTTTCTTGAGGTCTTCTTTCTTCATTTTTTTTCCCAACAACAGGGAATTTTCATTCCCCAACAAAAGTATATGCTTAACTTGCTATAAGAAACAGGAAAGTTGGGTTGCAAACCAGCTGAGACATTTACTGAATAAAATCATGGCCTATGTGATCCCCCGAAGGATCCAAAAGAGAACAGAAGTTCCTACGATGTTGATTGGTAGGTTGATTTACTTGTCACATACGGGGCCGGATATTGCATTTGTGGTCAGTGTTGTAAAAATCGCTAGGCGCTAGTCGGGCGGTGGGGTAAGGCCTAGGCGGGATTAATCGGATTGGAATTTTTATATGTAATTTTCAGTTTTTTATATATACACACATTTTTATATGTAATTTTTATAAAATTGTTCATTTTTAAACCACACCAAAGGTTTTCGTCGGAATTTGGCCAGAAATTTCAGGTTTTCGCCGGAAATTTCAGGTTTTCGCCGGAATCTGGCCGCCTAGGCCCGACCGTCTAGCGATTTTTGGACCGACTAGGTCAAATTTACTCCTTAGCCGAGCGCCTAGCGATTAATCGGCGCCTAGGCGCGATTTTTACAACACTGTTTGTGGTTGTGTCATTAGCAGGTTTATGGACAATCCTAAAGAAACACATCTCAAAATTGTTCATAGGATCTTACATTACTTGAAGGGGAATCCTGGAAAGGGTATTTTGTACAAGAAAGGAGAAAACATGACGTTAGAAGCCTATTCCTATACCATATTTGGATGACATGAGGTCAACCTTGGGTTATTGCCTCTTCTTAGGAGTTAGGAGAAAATCTTGTAACTTAGAGTAAGAAGCACAATGCGATGGCAAGATAGAGTACAAAGTATGAGTTTAGATCAACAAATCAGCATTCAACATTGCTCAGTCATGTGCAAGTCTGCAAAATGATAGAACGAAGCATACAGAGGTTGACAGACTTTCAAGGAAAAACTTGAAAGTGGTCTAATAATATTGCTCAACTTAAGATCAATTAGCAGATGTACTCACGAAGGGGCTGTCAAGTACACAGTTTCAGCAAATCATTAGAAAGCTTGGAATGATGGCATCTATTCACCAGCTTAAGGGGAAGTCTCAAATCGTGAAATTACGTGGAGAGAAATTTTAGGATCTGTAATTATTCTGTTAGTACGTATTTTAATCAAGGGTATATCAGATTAGGAAGATTGCTGATTTGTAAGAATTTTGATTAGGTTTCTTTCTTGTAACCTGTTCAAAATATCAAGGAACTACCATTTAAAATCTAAACTCATGATACTTCCCTTTTTCAACCGTTAAAGCTTCAAGGAAGAAATACCTTGCGATATGAATGGAGGAGGGTTCTTTCCAATTTCTTGTCAAGCTTTTTCACAGTTAACCCACTGCAAATACAGAAAAATGATCAAATAAATTAAGTTATCCGTTCTAATTATTCAATAAAAAAGAAATTTAAAATACACCAAAAGATTGACTAAGATTAAGCATCTTCCTACCACTCATCTGTAAATGCTCTTAGTGCTGTCATATATGCTTCGACACGCTGTCACATAAAACATTAGAGAAAAAATAATAGTTTTTATATTTTATTTCTAACAAAGTTCATAAGTTTCACTACTAAAGGACTAACCTTCCCTTCCAAAGCTTCAACAACTGCATTACCCTTTACGGATAAAGGCCCCTCAAATTTCTTTGCCTATCACCATACAGAAAAGATTTGTAATTAATCTAATAAGATCGGTCAAAACTAATAAAAAAAACAATTGTTCAGAAGCTACAAAATAAAAACCCCATACCAGAGCAATTCGATCCCCAGAGGTAAGTGAAATGGATTCCGTATTGTCTAAGTCTTGAACATCAATACCATTTTTCAATTTATTGAGCATATCCTGATTTGAGGACCACAAAACCATGCAAGTTTTCTTAGCTTAAGTCGTGTATAAAATAGTAACATTTAGATACAAAGATTTGCCTATGTTACCAGATTCGATAAAAGCATGTCCACCATAGGGGCAGCTGTAGTTTTTAGTAAATGTCGGTGCAAAAGAACCTGTAGCATCAAAGTCAGGAAACGTTCCATCCACAACAGACATCATTTGTAGAATTTAAGTTTTAAGGTTACCGAGGTTGTTGGGTTGTCATCAAACAAATCTAAACCTTTTTCATATAACTGAATATTCAGTGAAGACTGCAATAAAGAGATGAGAAACATTAGAAGATAGAATACTGTTTGCCTTAATTGGTCTTACCAATAAATTTTTTTTATCAATACCTCATCAAGTTTCTTTTGCAAATTATCAAGTACACGTTTGATTTTCTGTGTGTTATCTGTAAATGCAGCCTTTTTTCTCTCATTCCATGCACTGAGCAGCATGGGTCTTAAATGACCAGCTAAAGGTACAAGGACTGTCTCTGGGTCAACGCCTACAATATCATATACACTGGTCACAAATGTTCTTTTTTTAACATAACAAAATTAGCAAAATAATAATGAACTCACCTTGATCTTCAAAGTCTGGAACAAGTTCAGTTAACCTTTGGCATAACTCTTCTTCTGAGAAGATACCAAGACTTTCTTCTTTTATTTTAGTTGATTTTGGGTCGGGCCCAAGTGATGAAGATGTACCCTTGCTTTTTCTTTGGTTTTTCTTTGATTTAGTAGGAGCATGGTCTTGATTATCTGGACTATTATCAACTGTTTTTGTATTTGTATTGGATTTACCTTTCTTTTTCTTTAATCCCTTATCTGCTGCTTGTTTGGTGGACCCACTTTCACTACTTGTGTCATTGAGATCAGGAGTGCTGCTCGTTTCTTGTCCTAATTTAGTAACTTTCGTGACATGAAATTCATCAGTAAGCCCAGATAAATTAATGGTATCCAAATCTTTTTCCATACGTTCATACAAATCCTGCAAAAAACACATAAATTACTTTAGCCATTTTTTGTTTTGTGGGGGTGGAGACTGGGGAGGGGAATAGCTCTTGAATTATAGGATCGTACCTTGACAAAGCCGGTGCTGAAAACATATGAATCTCCTAAGATGAGTGCTTTATTATCCTGAAAAAGAATATAATAACTACTAATTAAGTAAAGCTTATTGATTCTAGAAATTGAAATTTTTTATAGCAATTACCTTAAGTGCAGTCTGTATGGATGAACAAAGGGACAACATTTTATGTGCATCCTGGGAAACAAAAGATGCTGGTAAAACAGAAAGTGAATCAATCCTGCAGAGAACAGAGAAGAGTTAAGGTGAAATATATGCTTTCAACAGACACCAACCTGTGCCAATATACAATTTAAAAGGTAGAAACTTAATTTCTATCTGCTTAAGCCAAAACAACGCAATATCTTCTCAGGCAACAATACTGGGGTACAAACTTGTATATAACAAAGAAATGTATGAAAAGCATAACCCAATACCAAGATTGGAAACCCTAAAATCCATATTCTATGCTCTTTTAGTGGCAGGTTTCATTCATCACATATAAACAAATTAGTAAAATATTTCAAACTAAGGCCATAAAACACATAAAAAAGGGAAGGAGCAAGAAAGTAGTTCTTTAAATGGGTGGCCAAAAGATTATAAACTTTTAGTCTTTCAATAATTGGTTTCTCAGCATACAAAATTAGTCCCAAACCTTAATATGTTACAAGTGTTGCAGCAGAAAAGCTCTAAAGATATGGGAAGTGCACGGAAATATATAAACCTCCAATTGCATCTCTTATATAATATGATCTTATTATTTAGAAGCTTTACTTACAAGATAGCACTTCAGTTGCACAGAATTCTACAACATACACAGTCTAATCATAATTGCAAGTACTTTCATTTTTTTTTTGAACAACAATGAGAGCACTTTATAACATGTTAGCAAAAACAAACACCTCAACAAGTAAACATCAAAGGTACAGTAGTAAAATAAACACAATTTTAATTGGCACCTTTTAGTTAGTGTTGCTAATATCAAGGAGAAAAAAATTAAAAGAAAAGGAGAAAAAAAAATGGGGCAAGGCCCTTACCAGCTACCACGTTCTATGGCATCCTCCACAGCAGCATCCAGCATGTCAACAGTCGATGGGTGAACAAATAAAGTTACCAAGGGTATACCTTCAGGATACCTGGACTAAATTCACATGCATGAATGACATCCTTGATTAGATTAATATTACAAAAAAGCTTCCTTCAATCCTATAAAATTAAGTTCATATGGAGTTATTCCCGCGAAAAGAAATTTTCCAGCACATTACAGAATTACAATACCTGCAGAAACTGAATGGGTTGCGTAATTCCAAGTTTATGCAAAGCTTCATAGCTGACAACAGAGTTCTGTAACACATGGTACCACTTAGTTGACAATATATCACTGAAAACAATACAATAAAATTTATAAAGCTAATATTTTCCTTGATCATCGGTTGTCTGAATCAATAAACTTATCATTGGATATATGTATCTAAATTGAGAATGCAATAGGATTATTAACTAGGACTTCATACTTGTGAAAAGAAAGCGTCCACGCATTCCCTTTGAGCAATGGCAAACACCTACACGATGAATTTACTTGATTAGCTTACCAAACAATGATTACGAACAATAACGAAACAAAGAGCAGATGATTAGCCACTTACACTAGGCGTCCAATGAACTCCAGCACGAACCGATCCAAGAACATGCCCTTCTTTCACCAATCCATTAAACATCGACTGGAAAAACGATCCTTCAACAGCCACACCACTTGCACCATCCATTTCTTGTAGTAATAGCTGCAATGAACCCCACAATGCTGACAAATTCATAGGGACAGTGATGCCTCTAGCAGCCCCACAGACCATTGCATTAACACGTGCAACATATGCTGGTGTGTACAGCTGTCCACCTTCAAGTCTGCCTTTTATCTACATGCCATACAACATCAGGCATATTTGTTACAACATACTACTATATATGCCTTCCCTAATAAGTTTATTAGTCTTGCTTCATTCACACCTATGAACATATAGATTTGCTTTTGCATTACCAGGGATCCGAGTCTAAGCTCCAGCACCGTCACAAGCAACTCCGAACCAACTTGATATTGAGCAGCAATTTCAGCAAGGGCAATCTGACTGCATTCTTGAAGCCGATCATTAATCTCCTCACAAACATTATTCCAATACCAATCAGATATTATTTCACCATTAATTAACATCAACAACGGATCATTAGCTACAACAATTTGCGCTTGTTTCTCCACATGGTACAAATCAACACCAACAGTATCAGCAAGATCAATCAACGAAACACGCCCTAATTTCTTAATCTCCGACACAATTTCAAGCCGTAATTGATCCTAACACACACAAGTAGAACAAATTACAAGAAATTAAACCTAGCGAGACAAAATTACAGGAAAAAAGCACCGATTATACGTACCGGAGTGATGTACTCTTTGCCGGATACGGTGTGCAGAAGATCGAAGTCGATGATGTGGAGATGTTGGAGCTTTTGAACCAATTCAACGACGTTTCGTTCTGATAATCGAATGCTTGATTTAGCTTGTTGAGCGGATTCGAATTGTCGCTGAAGTTCGAGTAGTTCTTCATCCATGTCTTCAATCAGTGATTCGATGAGTCCAGAGTGTTGGTGGTTTTGTTGTGAGGGTTTAGCAGGAGAAATAGAAGCAATGTTAGAATGAGAGATCACCGGTCGGTTACGATATACGAAAGGTAAACTTGGGTATCATTGTTGACTAGTTTTAAACCGGTCCGGTCCGGTCCTAGTTTACTAAAGATATAATATTAAAAGTTAACTAAAAGATGTTGAACCAAAAAAAATTACTAACTTGTCGAAAATTAATATTTCGTTGCTTATCTTATAAGATTTTTTGGTTTAAGAACTATGTATGTAATAATTTTTCAATTATGAAATCCCCGGAGTTTGGGTCTTACACTTTGGCTCGCTTCATACCCGAAATTCTCTTGTAGGATTCAAGTTACTCATTTACTATTTTGGCTTATCTTATTCTCTTGCTTCGCTTGCTTTGGCTTCTTCAACATTCTCCATACCAACTCATTCCTTCATCACATGATAGTCTCACTCTATCAAATCAAGATACTTAGTGTATACCAATTTCAAATTCTTGCTTTCTTCCCATGCATGTCTTAATGTCATTACGACCAAACCCCATTTAACTTCCTGACACACCCGATCATAACTACCTTCGGTGCTAACCAACACGTGTATATTTAGTAGATCTACTTCTTCTCAATTTTCAATGCGAGGTAGTTCTTGATCGGTCCTTTAAATCTCTAGATAATATTTTACAAATCATTTAACCAACCGTTTAAACTCACCTTTGAAAGTGTATTCATTGTAAATTAGTCGTTCATGGATTTTCACAAGTTCTAGGGGATTGATGCAACTTCCCAATGCAATGTCTTGTTCAAATGCTTCAATGGATAAAGATGGGTCATTTTGTTCAAATGCTGGTGATTTTTAGTTTTAAGCAAACATGCATTCATATCATTCACATAGCATAAGTATAAATATATATGTGTATATATATATAGGGGAGGGTTCATAAGAAAACTCAATCTTTATGAGAAAACCAAAAAAACTACTTATTTAAGGTAAAATAAATAATAAAAAATTCATAACTCAAAAAATAAATCAAAAATTAAAAAACTGCTTCGGAAACCTTGTTTCCCATGTCGTCCTCGTTAAAAAAAACTCGAAAAATAGTGGGTTTAGCTTTTGGTTTTAGTTTAGCTTTTAGGTTAGGTTTTTGGAGGGGTGTGTAGAACCAAAGACTGATTGCTACTAAATTATTCTAAGTACAAATGCTGCTGATAGGCTTATCAGCAGCATTCAACACATGTTGCTGCTGATAGGCTTATCAGCAGCATTCAACACTTGTTGCTGCTGATAGGCTTATCAGCAGCGTTCAACACAAGTTGCTGCTGATAGGCTTATCAGCAGCATCATTCTCATTCTTGCTGCTGACAGCTGTGTTCCTTGAAGACAAATCGTTGCAGCTGACTATCCATGCCAAGCGTCACTGACAACTTTCTGCAAAAGCGACTGACACACTCAAAGCAGAAGGAACCTCAATGGTGCAACCAATGACGGACAACAATGCTCTTCTCCAAGCATGCAAACAATGATGAATAAAGAAAACGCTTCAATAAAGTTAGCTAGTTTAGCTTTAACGTGTATTATTAGCTTTTGTATAAAAGATCAACGGTCTGTGTTAGATCTGATCCTTAGAATCAAGGGTCTGTCTTGATTATAAGTTAGTATAAATACTGTGTAAACACTTCATTGTAAGTGTGCTTCTTCACTGAGTTTTCAATTGTAGTCGTTTATCTACAAAAGCTTAATACAACAGTGTTCTTAAAAGTATTCTTTCTGTCTGTTCGATTACATTTGTGTAGTTGTTATTGTTTCCGCCAATTTCAACTAAGAATAGAACCATCTTGTACTTTCTCGATCCTACAGGGTGGGTGGGGGTTTAGGTTTTTGGGGGTGGGTGAGGGGGTAGGTGGGGTGGGGTTAGGTTTTTGGGTGGGGTGGGGGGTTTAGGTTTTTGGGGATGGGTTAGGCTTTTTGGTTTAGTTTAGGTTTTTGGAAGGGTGAGGTGGGGGGTTTAGGTTTTTGGGGGGTGGGTGGGGGGTTTAGGTTTTTGGGTGGGGGTGGGGTGGGGGGTTTAGGTTTTTGGGTGGGGGTGGGGTGGGGGGTTTAGGTTTTTAGGGTTGAGTTGGGTTTTTGAGTATACTACACATATGCAGTAGGAGTTTTTTGGTTTTCTTATAAAAATGAGTTTTCTTGTGAACTCACCCCTATATATATATATATATATAATCCTATATATAACTATTTAACACGTGGAGGCATAGCTTTTATACATACATCATTTGGAGTCGTAACTCCCAGTCATACATCATACCGAGTCGTAGCTCGGGGTCATTCATCATGTTGAGTCGTAGCTTGTAAAAACAAATATCAAGCAAAATAGCTTAACACACATGGAGGAAATCCTTCTTGTATCATATAGGTGTCACAAAGACAACCGCATTTGTACCTACTACATATGCAGCCGTGTATCGAAAGCTCCTACCGTCTACACAAGTAGCCGTAATTGTCTATCGTTGTAGACATAAACATATCGTCTGCATAGTAGCCATACGTTGCATTGTCGACTGAAGTAGTCATAATAGCACCTACCGTCTACACCAAGTGGATGCAATGTTACTGCACACCAGTGCACCCGTAAACATCAATCGTCTACATGATGTAGACGTATAACCATTTACCGAAGTAGTTGTTCCCCATTCGACTATTATGCAGTCGTGCATCGAAAGGCACCTACCGTCTACCGAAGTAACTGTAAACATTGGTCGAGTCGTAGCTCGCATCATACTGAGTCGTAGCTCCGGAACATACCGTCTGGTATAGATAGTCGTCCGGTCGTCTATTTACCACAAAGGTAAACATCACACATACACATAAGCATATAAGGAAATTCATTTGCATAAACATTCGTCTTTTCATAATATGGACATAGCCAACTGATGTGTCGTGAGATAAGTATATAAAAATATAAATAAATATATTTTTATGATGTTTGATTTCACAAGATCAGGTTTTAAATTTATAGATTAAAATAATAATTATGTTAACTTAAAACTCATACAATAGGCAACGTAATATAGTTAGGTAAGAACCAAGTATCGAACCAATGGACACGGTCGAGTTCCAATACTCAACTTTTGTTATCTTTTAGCCGGATCATATAGTGAGTGAGTTTTGTATGCTTGTCAAGCAGAAAAGTAAATGACGGTAAAGTAAATAACATAAAAGTAAAAATGTGCGTGAAGTGTGTAACAAAAGTGTAACTAGCAGACTAGTAAATAGCAGAAAAGTAAATAAAGCGAAAATGATCAGATTACGAAATGTATTGCTTCAGGATTCGAATCAGCTTGGTACGTGATAATGTTAGGTTAACTAAATCAGTGGTATGACTACTACAAACTTGTGACCCGGGTCACCGCTAGAGCCTCGTCCTCACTACATTTGATTTGCAAATTATATTCTTTAAAAAGTGGTAGTGCCTCCCGTTAGGGACAACATTTACCCTCAACCCATCGAATAGTCATCTCCGGGTTGGTTAAAGACATCGGACTCAAAATGCTTTATGTTAAATTTAAATAGGTGATTATATTTTACTCATCGAGAGGCGGTGTAACAATTAGACCAAGTATAAAGACGTACCGTTCCCAACATGAGTTCACCAATTCTTGGTCACATAATAATCTCGTATAAATATGTACGATCTTAGAAATATAGACCAAGCCTTGGCTTATCAATCTCTGCTTGTATAAAGACGTACGAGTTTCAAAGGAAGTTTGATTAAAAATGGTTTTACGATCTTACTCTTTAAAATCAAGACACTCATAAATATAAAGACAGATTTAGACAATAATAAAAGCCCATCAAAAGATGGTTTTTGAGTACGAAATAGTTAAAGACATAAACATACCACTTCATTAATAGGTTAAACATTAACATGCACCAAACATCATCTTCACCCTAGCAATACAAAGAAGTTTTAGCCACGAATGGCCATAACTACTAGCGTAATGATGAGTTTCGTAGGCTCCCCTATTGTGAAACAAGGAGGAAGAGCCCCTCTACTCTCTACTCTCTACTCTAACTACGAGAATGCTCTCTTCTTGAGTGTTATTTTGCTCTGGATTGGTGTGTGGAATGAAGAACCCAAGCCTCCTATTTATAGGTCTCAAAATGTGCAATGCACGGTCGTGCAAAGGCCCAAGGAATCAAACAGGGTATAGAGGACACGGTACTGGGCCGTGGGGAGCAGGAGAGGGCAATGCATGACCGTGCATTGGGATGCACGGCCGTACATCCCTCAACTTTTCCCAAGTTTTGTCTTGTAGCTTCTTGTTGACTATTGTTGACCAGTTTTGACTTATTGGGGGTCAATGCTCCGGGAATGAACCTTGCAGAAGCTTGAATTCTGGTGTTCTTGATTGGATTTATCTTGATTTGTATTTTTAACACCGAATAACCTGTAATTACAAAATATTCGTATTTTAAACATAAATTGCAAGGTTACTACTCAATTAGTATCATAATGTGTGATTATTATGTATGTTAAATATGTATATGATGACATATCACCAACTTTATAAACATTTCGTAAAAAGGTTAAGCATGCACATTAGCCCAAACGTGAGTAAAACTTCTTTAAAAAGGGCATCTGAAAACTCACTTGAGATACGTAGCAGGTATATTGGCCTAGGCTCAGTCAGAAGCCCCTGTAGGTCTTTTAACCCGTTCATATACACCCTAGAGGGCTTAGTTTCAAATACTAGAAGTTGTTCCTCAACCTATAACAAGAACTTGTAAGTTCTCGTAAATACTAACTCGAGAACTGTGGGGTTCTCGCCAAAATGAAAGTTCTAGTGACATGCACCCGAGAACATGAGGTTCTCGTTCATGGAAGTTCACGAGAACTTCACAGGTTTGTGTGACCCCTAAGTGTTTGGTATTCATGAAGTCGTGAGCATTACCCGAGAGCTATGAGCCGTGAACTGATGCCCGAGAACTTTGGAGCCGGGAACTTTATGTCCATACTCAAAAACCCTGGTTTTGAATTAATCTATGTCTGTTTTGATTTAGTTATCAAGATCAAAACTTTATTTGTTCAAAACACTTGTATAACACCCATAATGTTAAATCTATAAGCTTTATTCCATTTTATGTGTAAAGCACCATCTTTTTGGATTAAAACCCCATCATCCTCATAACCCGAAATAACTAAGAAAAGATGTAGCTTTTAGTGTTATTTCTTACCTGAAGCTCGTAGGTAATCCTTGCGTCTTCTTTTCTGATCGATCCTATACAGTTGGTGAAGCACAATAGTAGCTTGAATCCAAGTTCTTCGTTTCTTGCTAGCCGGGAACTAGCCTCCTTCCCTATCCCAGTATCGCGTAAATTGTAAAAGTGGAATGAGGCTGGTATGTGCTTATAGGATGGCGGCTAGGGTATTAAGAAGGAGAGTTTCCCTTTTTGAAAAAAATACCATTTAGAGCTCTAACAATGTAATAACGTTAATTTGCGCTGTTATTGAATGTTTGAAGTTTAGGAACTGTTTGTTATTATGTCAATCCAACACGTGAGACGTCCCGAGTTTGGGGCCTTACAAGTTAGTAGCAGAGCAATAGTTTCAAAGATTTAGACAGCCCCGATGTCTGGACTTAAACTGAGAATGGGACCGAGAACGGATGCCAGTACAAGTAACACAGGTCAAAGCATCAGACACAAATGTAGTAAGTACGATTTTCCTTTAGAAAACGTTATACTAGGACAATGGTTCGATGGAATCATAAAGGTAATAAAAAAGAAACCAAGAGGTAGTGTAATGGTTAATTTGCAGATGGCTAGTGTATATTAACATCTTACAATGCTTGTTGTGTCCTATTTGTTAACTATCGTGATGACATTAGGTTCTTTGTTCTTATGTGAAGAAATGGTAGGGTGTTGTGGTGGAAGGCGCGGTGGGGTTGTACCGGACGTCGTGGTAGGATGCCCGTCAACCAAAGGCAGAATGATCAAGAAAGCGTGCATGTTAGCATAGTAGTAAGCCAACATGAGCTCGATAACACCCCTGTGGTGAACAATAGTATAGTTTTAAGCCTGAGATGAAGACGTCACTGGCTCAGGAAATTATCGATATAATCAAGGCCACACTACCGACTATGTTGACCGTCGCAATGAAAAGCACGAACGGTTGACTGGTACTAACCCGGGCGCCGAAGAACCTATAATTACTATGAATGATGCACCCCTGCTCGTGGTTGCGACTACAAGTCCTTCAAAGCGTGCGACCCTCCGATACTTACTAGTAAAAAGGACACGGTGGCAATGTTTGACTGGGTGATCCGCATGGAAGCCGCCGTCCGTCTCAACGAGTGCCAAGCGGATCAGATTGTTAAGTTTGCTGCAAACTCGCTGAGGGAAGAGGCGTCCCACTGGTGGGAAGGGGTAAGGCAGGCAAATGGGGTAAGGGCTATCAAATTGATGAGGTGGAATCACTTGAGAGAGCTGATGATAAAGAACTTCTACTCGGGGAATGAGATCGTAAAGGTTGAAAGGGAGTTTCTAGGGTTGAAAGTCGAGAAGATGACGTATCGGCAATACACCACAAGGTACAATTGCCGTGTCTAGTGCCACACTTAATCACCACTGAAGAAAGAAAGATGGATTGTTATGTCCAGGGGTTGCCCCCTAAAATTCGCACGTTGGTTAAAGCAAACACCCCTCGGACATTCGATTCAGTAGTGGAGCCGAGCGGTGTGGTAAAGATGCCTAGGCTTGGATGATGCGGTTATAAAGTAACGGGTGGTAAGTTGTTCAGACCGAATGATAAGAAGACAAGAGTGGGTGAACAGACTATTTATGGGAAATGTGGGAAGGAGCACCTGGGTGAATGAAGACAGGGGCCAAACCTGTGCTTTAAGTGTGGAGAGTCGAGCCACAAAGCCCGTGACTGTCAAGGTGCCCAAAGATGCTACAATTGTGGAGGAACTTAATTCGGGATTGTCGGAAGTCAAAAGAGGCGGGGAAATGGAAGAGGCGAAAAAGCCAAAGGCACTAATGAGGGTGTATGCCCTGACTCAAGAAGAGGCGAGGGGAAACCCTTACGTGGTGTCAGATACGTTTATCCTTAACAATACCTTTGTAGCCGTACTATTTGACTCCGATGCTAGTAAAAGTTTTATATCCTCTACGTTATGTGATTGAATAAAATGCACAATTGATAAAGTAGAACGAGCCTTTAGCGTAGAAACTGTTGTGGGTAAAACCACGAAAGTAATAGAAGTTGGAGACAATTGCTTGATAAAGATAGGTGAACATAGATTCCCTGTTAGATTGTTTGTCATAGCGTTGGAAGGGTTTGATGTGATATTTGAAATGGATTGACTAGCTGTCAAATGAGACGCAAATTGTTTGTAAAAGAATTGTGTGCTCACATAATTATAATACATCTTATAATCAGTTATTATTTATTAAGTATAGATTGAAGATTGACTTACACGTTCGAAATTGTGGGCCAATCCAACCTAGTTTTTATTTAAACAATCAATTCTTTCATCATTTTGTAACTTTCAGTTCGAATAAATTGATAGTAATGAAAATCAAAATTCTAGAACAAGCAACATGTAAGACAAAAGTAATTTAATCACTGATTGATTGATGTAATTGAAATAAATAAAATTTGACAACGATGTATAACAAACATGTGCCCCAAACATTGATTGAACTTGACAATCTTCACATGGGCAATACTTTCAAAAACAAAGTAAACAAGTTTATACCGATGTTTTCAAAACTAAAACTAGACCGTATTAAATCAGTCGTTTTAGAGGTTAATTGGTTAAATCGATCAGAACGGTTGGACCAGATTTAAGAACAGAAATAATATAAAAACTAAAAACATGTATATAAATACAGAATATAAAACATTTTTAATATAAATTTATAATTTCAATATCATATAATTGCTTAAATAAAGAAATTATGTAAATTGGAATACTAAATTAATAAAAAAATAAGATATTGAAATCTGGTCCAACCCACGGTCTGACCGGTTCAAGTGAAAGAGGTGAACTACACACAACCGGACCGATTATGTGTCTGGCACTCGGTCTGACCGACCGGTCCGGTTCTAAAAACACTGGTTTATACATAACAGCATGAGGTATACTCTATCTGATTAAGCCCCATGTGAAAAAAAGTGGGTGTCACCTACCACCTTCAATTTTCGTATCACTTTCACATAGGAAGGGGTATACTCATGTGAGTTTGAGTGGTGTGAAAATTAATTATATTAATTAATTAAATTTAAACATAATTATATTACCCTTTAAAAGCAGTCAACAACAACCCAACGGCTATATTTCCCCTCTATTTCCACGTGAGAATTCTCACGCCCAACCAACTCACGCCCTTTTCACAGGTAGAGGGGGCGGTGTTTTGACGCCCCATACCATATACTCTAAGATGTGTATACTGCAAAATATTGCAAAATACATAAATATATGTGTACCATAAATATTGCAAAATACATGGTAATCAATCTGTGTAATATATTTTTTCTTCATATTAAACGTTAAAAAGTAAATGAAATATATATAAAACATAAATAATTTTTCTTTCTAATTAATTAATTTCTTTTCTCTCGTTTTACTAATAGAAAACATGAGTTTTACCAACCATATTACTGATAAACAAATACGTCGGGAAATTACCGACGGATCACCGATGGAATCCGCCATATATTCCATATTTTTTTGGATTTTGGTCAATCCGTCGGTGATTACGACGGATCCTAACCTATCGGTGACTCGTCGGTTACGTACATCTGACACATGTTTTTCAGGCATAACCTTTTTCATAAAGATACCGACTCATTTGTGTTTGTAACTAATTTTCCGTTAAATTTATTTTCAATGACATACACATGTGCATGTTAAGTCATTTCCATAAAAATAAAAAAAAGATGCATTTGTGTACGTAAAGTGAACCGAATCTTAACATGTAATTTTTGTAAAATTACGGTATGTATATTTGCATGGAATGTAAAAATATACCCATTTTTGACGATAAATACAAATAAATGTTTGCATTGTATGAACCAAATAAACATAAACATGTTTATGCAAGCTAAGTATTTGGAGTGAAAGAGTTGAAGCTCAAGTCGAAGCTTAGAGGGGTGAATGTTAGAAAATAAGCCTAGACCTGAGCCTCCTTTCGAGCCCATGGAGGGGACTGCTGGAAGCCTTCTTTCGAGCCCATGGAAGAGGCGGTACCCAACTGGGTTGGGTAAGAGTGGTATTAGGAAACTTGGTTTTTTTTTATTTTAATTAGGCTTTCAATATGTGTTTGAATGTAACTCTAATGTTTTTTTTGAACGACAACACCTAGATATTCTAAGATAATTGGGTTTTTCCGAGGCAACACCTAGAAAATTCAGGGCAGCCAACCCCTAGGAGGAAGCCCCCAACTAGGTAAACTCCAAGACCTGACCACAAACCTTTTTTTTGCTGTGACCAGTATTCGAACCCAAGACCTCCACTATAAGAAGTTTGGGGCTACCATTGCATCAAATGACCAACGGTTGTAACTCTAATTGTTAATCTTTTTCTCCAAGTTTTGTAACTCTATATAAACCCGAGTTTGTGAGTTATCGAGTAATCCAGTTTTTCGAGTTAATGAAATTCTGATGATCAAGCTTATGATCAAATAATTCTGTTTACTTACTTTACATTTTATGATTACCAAGTTTCAAAATCTGAGAAAAATAATGACGTGCATGCAATCTACTTACACGTACATATATAGATCCAGTAGAAATAAATGTGTGAATCCTTGTTATATTGGTTATGAATTCTTTCTCCAAGTGTTAAAAGTTGAAACTACTTTAGCGACATATTTTCGTATTGTTATTAAATATATCTGAATATGAAGTTTATATAAAAAATCTAGAGGACAAGCTCAACTTAGTGAATAAAAGTTTGATTCGAATGCCGATTTATTTCAATTAATAATTTAAAATGTTAGGAGACAAACGATAACCAACTTTATAGTATTTTGTTATCAACTCCTTATATAAATTTACTAGCTTAGACCCCGTGTAATACACACGGGGTGAAAAATATCAATACATAAATTTCTCAAATTTTATTTATGTATTTTACATGTGTAAAAAAGTATTACTATACATATATTAAGGATAGAAAACAAAATTCAAAATATTTAAAAATAATATATAACTGAGTTTCGAAAATACATCAATTACTATTTAATTTAACTTGACTTTCATTTATATTTGATTGAAAATAAAAGTTACATAATTAGATTTCAAAGTTTTTATAATAAAGGATAATTTAAAATAATTATGTTTTATTAACATAATTAGTAATTTATTAAAAGATATGAGTGCATTTAATAAGAGAGAGAAGGAAAAAAAATAATGAGATCGAATATGGTGGTGACACGTGGCATACAAAAACCTTTGTTTATTATATAGTATAGATTTGACGATAAAGTCCAAGAGAGAACATATTGACTAAAAAATGTCTTAGCCTAAATAAATTATTGTTGGTTAGATACTTACATTTAATCCTAACTAGATGGTTATACCCGCGCTCCGCGGCGGGTGTCGTGTTCATTATCGTCGAAAATCATAAAATCGAATACCGACATGAGTTTCGATAATATCAATACCAACAATGATGTTGGTCGCTCATAATATGTTCGAATCGTCACGGTACCACAACGGTAACGGCACTTGCTATACACAACGATACGAAAACACTCCATTTTGAATACAACTCCGTTTTTAAAAAAAATATATCGGAACATTGAAAAAAAAACTAAAAACAGCCGCACACTCTGTATTCTGGAAAAAAATTAACGAACGAAAGTTATTAAAGGAAAACGAAATTAATAGAAAATGAAACGGACTAAAAGCGTATATTATATATAGTATAAGGGTTGAAAATAAAAATATTAAAAAAAAGTTTAGATGTTAGTTGTTGAATGGATGAGTCACTATTCAAAGTGATAAAAAAAACACATGCATTGCTTGCTTGTACTATGTGCTGTTAGACTTGTACATTTATGAATAGTGTAGTTTTGTGAGAGAGATGAGTTTTGGTAATTAATAGAGAATAAATTTAAAAAAAAATATATTTGAGTATCATATTTACAGGTCATCCGATAAACTATTTTTTTTTAAAGACGACTTTCTTAAACTCATACTTTCTTTGATAGCAGCCCGAGTGGTTCCTATAAGTCATGCATGTCTTTTCATATAGATTATACCCGTATTGACTCGAACCCGAGGCCTCTTAAAAAACTTCTTTATCACCGGGGCAAGAAGAGAACCCCAATAGCATCCGATGAACACTACTAAATTTACTTAAAAAAAGTCATAACATTCAAGTTTGACGGTGTAAATTTGGTCATGAATTTAAGTGCATTCATGACTTGTTCATTTGGTGAGGAAGGCTGGTATCCGACTCAACTACTACATGTTGGGATATTATTGGAATTTTATGGAAAACTATTATTAAAGAAGAGTACAGCCCATTAAAAGGATATTAATTTCAACATATAAATAGATTTAAATTGGGAATAAATGACCACAACTGTCCACTCCAGGCATCCTATATCCTCTCTTTGTAAACTCCATTTTCTATACTAAAAACAAATCTGGAAATGATGTTTTATAATTCGAACCCATTCACGTTAAAGTTAGTTATGTTAAGTCATATCTTTTTAAACGTGAAACTCACACGTTTCTATCTATACTATTTACATCAATATTTATGATAAAACTAAAACCTTAATTACTTACGAAAGGATACTTTTACCGTACACATTAATATCGTTACACGACAAACTCTTTATTGTTTATTGGTCATGTATGCCGGTGATATTCTGGTTTTACTTTGTATTTTTTATTTCTTGTTTTCAGAGACAGAAAACAAAAAAAAAACTAAAACAAATAGTGTTATATCAACTTTCCTTTTGGAGATAAAGAAATGAACTCAAAAGAAAATATACAAATACCATAAATTACTAAATAATTTGTTGAAACCGTAAAAAAAACATTATATATATTTTTTATTTAATCCTTAAATAATCTGTTACTTGATGATATAACTCTGTTGACTCGAGGAGCTAATAAAGCATACTTAAATATATTCGATTACTAGGTTAAAATCTCATGTATTTTACAGGTTGAACAAATATAATATTATGTATTAAGTAATAATTTTTTTTAAATCCATGTAAATAAATACGTGGAATACAATATAATATATTAACACGATATTCGTCAAAATATGTTATGAGTTTTATTAAAATAAAGATTAGTATTTTATTTAAAAATACATTATTATTAAAAGACAAAGGTGTATTTAATAAGAGAGAGATGCGAAAAAAAAATAATGAGAATGGATATGGAGACAACACGTGCCATTAAAAACCTTTATTTATTATATAGTAAACTAGGTTAAAATCCCGTGTATTACACGAGTTAAATAAATAAAATGTTATATATTTAGTAATAAAAATTTTATATTTTTAAAAACCCGTGTAATACACGAGTTGAATAAATCAGTGTATTACATCATTTGAATAAAATATAATTTAATTTGGTAACAAACACATTTGTCAAAATATTTAAAAAAAAAAGTAATTTGTCGTGACAGTTATAAGGTCTGTTAAGTTAGTTTTAAATTTTTTTTTTCAACTAAGTATTAGTTTTTTTTATTTAATTGATAAATGTTAGTTCATATTAAGTTTATTTGATTGATGATATAATAACTATTTATAATTAAATAATTATTATCCGTAATTAGATTTATTAATATAAAAATTATTATTTAATATGAGAGAGAAATATAAAATATAATATTTAATAGGAGAGAGAGGGAAAATAATGGTGATGAGTAACCAGAGAGTGACACGTGTCCTGAAAAGATTTTCATTTATTAGAGTAGTAAGATATATGGATAATTAAATGTAATTAAATTATTCTTATGTTGAATTTTGTTTTTGAACGACTAACTTTTAGTCCCGTGATAGGTACTTTCAAAATTCCTTTAGTTGGGATTAGAATCCATGACCTCTATAAAAGAAAACTCTTTTACGATAAAACCCGTTATAACCACCGGACTAGAAGCCTGATGGCTGTTCTTATGTTAAATAGTAATAATAAGTTGAATAATATTAAAAATTAAAAGAAAAAAGAGAAAGATATGCAAATGAAACTAAGCAACAAAATTTTTACAAGATATGATTTAAAAAAATTAAAAGTAAAAAATAAACTTATTATGTTTATTTTGTTTACATTCCATGTTAAAGAAAAAACACACAACCACCAAAATAAATACACCACTACTCCTATTGACACGAAAATAATCAAACTTTTTTGCTATAATAAAACAATAATTTTAATGGAAAATAATAATTCACCTTTTCCTTTTCTTTTATTTCCTTCACTGTAGAAACTTGAATGTTGCAATATCTTCATCTTGAATCCAACCAAATTTCGCCATGAAAGGGTTCTCCAAGGTTTTTGGCGGGTAATCTTCGATGTTACAATCCTTCCATACATTTCCTTCACCTTCAAGATCTCGAACCACTTCCCATAAACAACTATTGCATTTGAAACCAGCACCGAAGCTAATCATGAACAATTTATCACCTTTTTTCAGCCTCTTTTTAGCCTCCATGTATCCAAGGACATACCAAAGACTACTCGCGGACGTGTTACCGAACCGGTGGAGAGTCATGCGGGCTGGCTCGATGTCGAATTGGCTCAGGTTAAGGCTCTGAGCCACCGCATCGATCACGGCTTTCCCACCCGTGTGCAAACAGAAATGGTCTATTCCGGTTTTGAAGTTGATCATCGGTCGAGGTCGAGTCGCGTTAAACGACTTGCCGAAGATGTTTTGGAGTGTTTTTCGAGCGAGTGAGAGCGTTGCGAAACGAAGGAGTTCGCGCATGGGGAGGATTTTCGGTGCGATTTCTTTTAGGTTATCAACAAACGCCCGTGTGGCGGTTTTTGGTAGGGTTTTACCAAGGTGAAACCCTACGCGGTTTTCTGCGTCCTCGGTTTGCAAACAGCAACCGTAAGCTTCGTCTTTGGACCCGTGGTGGGTCCGGACCATGACCTTGAGCTTAAACATGGACTTATGAGACAAACTTGGCTTGTTGGTTAGGATCATGGCGCACCCACCTGCCCTAAACAAGCAGTTTGACAATATCATTGACCGGTCATTACCCGTGTACCAATTTGGAGTCAAGCACTCGGATGTAACCACCAACGCCAATTGGTTTTTATTAGATTTAAACACACTTTGAACAAGATTTATCGAAATTAAACTCGCACTACACCCCATTCCAGATAAATTATAAGTCTTCACATCTTCCCTCATTTTGTACCGGTTCACAATTCGGGCTGATAATGACGGTTCACAGGCCAGCATGGACACGTTGACTACCAGAACGTCAATATCATCCGGCCGAATCCCGGTACGATGGAAGAGCTTTCCGATACTGTCTTCGAAAAGCTCTTCCATTTCTTGAATAGCATCTTCATGATTAGGGTTTTCTTCGCGGCCATCAAACACCATTTGTGGCGCGTAGGTTTCTTCACCAATGCCGGAACTTACAATGGCTTTGAGAAGGAACTTATACTCGTTGAGACCCAAGTTCTTGTTCCTCATTATAATGTTGCCGGATAACTCCGTCGACAGTTTCCGTTCATCGGAGGGTTTGTAGAGTTGGTAGTCTAGTATGTAACAGTTTTGATGCCTTCTTTTATCAAGAATTTTGAAGATAATGCAGAGGAGGTAGAAGAGAGGGAGGAAGAACACGGTGGTCAAAACATAATCCATTATCAAGATTACAAGAAGAGATATAGAGATATAAATAGATATAGAGAGAGAGATGGAGGAAGAGATGTAAGTTTGCAATTTGTTTTGAGTTGTGAAATTGCTAAAAGATACATTTGTATAAAAAAGGGGCGTGTACAACTTGCATGCCTCACTAGTTTGGTATAAAAAATTAATAAATTAATATTACAGGAATATTTTATTTCAAAATTTGAACATTTATATACCTCTTGGGTATATATCGACAAGTATATATCTAAAATAACGTTTGGTCTGAAAACTAATTAAAACGTGCGGCAAATATAAACGTAGTTTTTTTTATTTTGTTTTGGTTAAAGCTAGTTAATTTCAAGATAAGATAATAAAATGAAAATAGTATAGGTAATATCATTAATTTAAACTAATAAACACTTTCTTCTTAAGAAAACACTAGAATTTAAAACCGACTTAATATCATTAATTTAGTTCGGTTGTTGGTTTGAACTAATTTCGCATACCTTTATGTGATGACGTCAGCATTTACGTGGCTAAACTACTAAAAGTCCAAGCACATCCATAGTCGTTTGACAACCATACGTCACCTCAGCTTAACATTAACATAGGGTATTCAATAAAACAAATTATTAAGCATTGTAAACATGTAATGGTTTCACTATCTGCACACAAATATATACACATAGGGTAGGGTTCAAATGCTAACAAATATTTATGTGATAACCATGATAACCACTCTAAAACATAGTGATACGTATATGTAACAATTATCATTTTTGTTAGTGTTACATATGTAATACTAAGTGTCACGTATATGTAACATTATGTGATACGTATATGTAAGACTCCTTATTTCGTATTTATAGTCAAGATATATGTTCAAAAAGTATTTATCAACTAAAAGAAATATTTTTTTTATAAATTATGTGATTGTTTATAGTGGTTAGCACGGTTATCACATAAAAAGTTGGTTAGCATTTGAACCATTTCCTACATACATATATATATATACATAACACACACATATGAGAGTTTCTTTGCCTGTTAAACCCCTTACGCCCTGAATCACCCCTCAAGGGCGGTGTTCCACGCTCGTGAGTTGTGAAAGAGCCGGTTGACTCACGGCCTGACTTTCACGCTTCGACTATAGATATTCTCCCATATTTGATAACCGATTAAAAAAACTTTTGTTTATACGGATATTCTCCCATACTATTTGAAAACTTATTTGCTTTAATACAGACACAGTGCAATCAAGTTACATTGAATGCAAGTGATATTTTAACTAGATGTGATTTTATTCATGGATTGAACTAGAATAGGATCCGTTAGATACGTTAACCATCATAGTTAATTTTTTTTATTATAATAAAACTATAAAAGTATCTACTATTATTATTTTCTTACACTAGTACACAAATGGTTTGATGACGCGGTTCAAAAAAGTGGTTGACGCGGTTCAGAAAAGAACCGTGTCAAAAAGATTTATTTGGGCCGGTTTCTAACGAAGAGGATAATCAATAAACTTCTTGGGGCGATTATATTTTTTTGGGGCGGTTCACACTCTTAAATCAATAAATGAATTTTATGGAGCGGTGCAACTAACCGCCTCAAAAAACTAACATGAATATATAATCTCAATATTTTAACAATTTTAAATCAATTAAATATATATGTTAACAATTAATAATTAATAATCCCGTTAGTTCAAAAGCTTCGGATCCGAAAAATGTGTCAACAAACAATCGGATTATTTTAAAATTCAAAACATTATGGTTATTTAACTTTTAAATTTGAAGTTTATGACTAAAACATAAATTTTCTTCAACCAATCTACAACCTAACTCTCTTCCCAAAACTTCAACGACTTCATTCAAGAACTTCTCATAATATTCGATTCTCATATCTGAGACGTATATAAGGTTAGTCATTAAAATCATTATTTTTTAAGGGTTTTTCTAAATGTATTCTACTTTTATTAATTGAAAGTAGTCATCTTTTTACTACTCTTTATTAATCGTTTGCTAGAAAACAAATAATTATACAGTAAAAATAGTCAGTATAATTACTAATATTCTGATGTGTGTCTTGATAAATCCAACAAGAAACAAAGAAAGAATTTTAGAGAGATTATATACTCAAATCATTTTCATTCATTCATAATCATTATCCAAAGCAAAATTACACTATTTAATCAAAGAAGAAAACATGCTAACTGCTAAGCTACGTGGGAAGATAATGGAAAATTGCAAAGCTAATTCTCCTAAATGCATGCATGGGATAAAACTGAAAAACAATGTGCAAATATGAATGGGTCTTCACTCCTGAAAACGGGTCGTCTTATGGGTTTGGGTTGCTCCGTGGGTTTGTCGCGGGGCACATATCAAATGATACGTACCCACTACCTCACCACCTTGCCACTACTTCATACCCATGCAGCATCATAGAGTCCATGTTCTACAGTTATCAATTAGTTTCTATTTTGTGCACATCTTCCATATGAATCAAATGTAGTAACCTGAGTATTGGAAAAAGAATCCCAAAAAAACCGTATCGTGGATATGTGTAACCATTTTGTGCACATCTTCCATATGAACCAAATGTAGTAAAAGTTGCATTCTGATTTGGCGTGGATTTCACATGGGCTAGACTAGTGGTTTCCATGACACCCTTTACAACAATGTTTGAATTTCCATTAAGAGAATCAATGCTTTTGAAAGGGATGGCAGTCAATGAGTATGAACCGCTGGTTGGAGTCATTGGTTGGAATTTTGGACTCGTTGTGGAAGCAAGTGGAGAAACGGATGGTGGTGCTAGATGTGGGGCTGGTTTCTGTGTAGCGGCGGGTTGGACGGTGGTGGATTTTGGGGCTGATATAGGTGTAGATGTTGATGCTGGTGCTGTAGCAGAAACGGGCGGTGGAGGTGTAGGAGATTGGAGGGTTTGGAGGGATTCCCATGCGGTGCGGATCGATCGGATCTCATTGAAGATGATTTGAAACTTGAACTCGAGTCTCGCAAAGGAATCATTCACCCATTCACGGAACTCGGTGTCGGATAGATTTTGAGCGACCATGGTGCACGGTGGATCATGGCGTCTCTGATACCACCGTTGTGGTTCCAACCAGAGAACTCTAATTGGCCAAGAAAATAGAGATAAAAACCAGAAAGAATTTAGAGATTTTTAGAGATAGACTTAATTCATATTTTCATTCATAATTCATACTTAATTCAAATGCCTATTTATAGGCTTACAAACCCAATTGAAAATAACAGAAATAAACACACGACTTAGTGGGCATAAACATAAAATAGAAACTAATTGATAACCGTAGAAACACGGACTCTATGATGGCTGCATGGGTATGAAGTAGTGGCAAGGTGGTGAGGTAGTGGGTACGTATCATATTCAACCTTAACTTTTAATGATCACAACTTATTTTATTTTTTATTTTTATGTTTTTATTATATATATATATATATATATATGTGTGTGTATTGTATGCATATATATTTAGATAACCCTTTTAACTATATCCGTCCGAAATTTATCTAATAGAGATAGATTTCGGATTGTCCCATTTGGGGCTGCTTTTTTAATATTCTATCTCATTAGGACGGTTTGAGGAGCCTTTTGACTTTGTTTTAGGAGTTTTTTGAAGCGGTTTTTGGGTTTGAGGAAACAGCCCCAAAAGAATGCCTATTTTTTGACGCCCTATTTGTTGGGAAGGTTCATAAAGTGAGTCAAAAAACATATTTAACCGCCCCATAAAACATTTTGTGTACTAGTGTTAAGAGTTTGACATCACTTGAATGTAAATAAAAAATTCTGTTGTACCCTTAATTACGTAACAAACTAGTGTGATACCCGTGCTACGCGACGGGTACGTATTGGATACTAAAAAGCGTTAAAACTTAAAAAAAATTGAAAAAGCAAAAATAAAAATGAAAACTGAATTGAAAAACAACAAAAAAAAAAAAGCTTTAAAAGCATTGGCTGGACAAAGGATTGAACCCGGGCGGACAGAGAACTCAATGTATTTTAGGGGCAAGCTTTTACCACTTGGGCTATGGTCTCTTCATTTTAATTAGGTCCATTAAAAATCTCTAATAGTAACAAAAGCTAGAACTGTTCACAACCTTTCAAAGTGTATGCCATGTAATAAGAGAATTCTTACTATAAGAAATACAATAATATGAATAAAGATTAACTTTTCATTTGTTTGAGCTTTTGAAACTTTTCACCCTCATATATATCATACTTGCCCCATGATTTTAATTAGGGCAAATACTAAAAAAAAATTAATATACTTTTTATTTTTTCGTACAAAAGTCACTTATCAACTTTTTGCACATAAAAAACTAGAATACTATCTTTTTTTTCTTACAAAAGCCACTAAACAAATTTTTACAAATAAAAAACCAATATATTTTCTTTCTTTTACAAAAGTCTTTCGATAACTATTTACCCTATCAAATAAATCGACACAAGCAAGAAAAAGAAAATCGACTGATAGAAGCAAGGAAAGCAAGCAATTCCATTACAAAACGATTTGATTGTTTGTGTTTTCACAAATTTTATTGGTAATTTTATAAAATGGACTTAATTTAATTATAAATCATCTCTTTAAGATTAAATTTGTTTACTAGTTTCCTTGTTCTTGCTTTTACCGATTTATTTACTAGAGTGAATAGTTGTCGAGAGATCTTTGTGATAAAACCCAACACTATGTTGTTTTTATATGTACGTGTAAAAATTTGTTAAGAAACTTTTATAGAAAAATGATAAGTATGTTGAATTTTTATATATATAAAATTGTTAAGAGACTTTTATAAGATTAAATATAAAATGTATTAGTTTTTTATGATATTTACCCTTTTTTTTTGAAAGGCGAACATTGAATGTGTGACGTCGCACCCCCGTCACATGAGAGAGCCTCGTCCAACTCCGGTCAATATGTTGTCTTAACCGGGCCCACTTGGCGTCAGAGTTGGAGAGCTTTCAAGGAAAAACTCCACCCAATACGGCCCCTTCCGGGTTTGAGGGAGAGCCGAGGCTCCAACCCTGGATCGGCGTGGGTAAAACCCTGATGCATCAGCCTAAAAGGCCTCATTTGCGATGCCGCAGAAATTAATGGTGGTGGCAGGGATTGAACCCGGGTCCCTTGGGACTTCATGTCTCACCTCAACCACTACACCACAACCTCTTTTGCATGATATTTACCCTTTCAATCAACTTTTGATTTCAATTTATTTTATATGTTTTCTTCATTCACATCAACTTAAATTACAGTTTTATATCCCAAAAAACACGTTGAACTTCAATAGGATCCCACGATCACATATATTAATTGAAGTGATCTTGTTTAATTTCCATTGTGGTTGCTCTTAATTATGTTTTAGACTTCGTTGTAATTTTCTAAATAAATTACTTTTGCTTTTAGTTTTGTATATAATTTATAAAGGTCAAAATTAGATTTATCCTTCTATTTTTAACCCTAATTATATATATACGTAACCCAAAATATAAAGTACATATATACCCCTTTTTTTTAAAACAAGTTACCTTTTTACCCTTTCAAGAAATACGACTATTTTTATTACATCGATCCCAACCCTAGCCTTTCGATTCCCGCTTTCGATCGATTTCAACATCCAGCGTTGATTCTGATGGATTCCATCATCCAGCTGGGTTTATACGTAATTAACGAAGGGGTATATGTAAATAAAATTTTGACTTGAGTATATATGTAATTAATGAAGTTTTTAAGAGATATGTGTAATTGCCCTTTATATAAATGTCATCGATCTCTTGATTTCAGTTTAATTTTATTTTTTATTGTGTGGTGTTCTATTTCTATTAGATTTTGTGTTCATATTGTCTTCCATTACCTTACTATTTATTTCCCATGGGGATGAATAGTAGGTTTTTTTTTCATTTTTCTTACAAAAGTTTTTTTTATAAACTGTTTTATAAACTGGCTACTAAGTTCAAAATAAGCTTTAATTTTCTTTTTTTTACTCAAAACTCTGTTTTTTTATAGATTTGCCACATAAGTTCAATAAACTTTCGTTCGTTAACTTTTTTTAAAATACAGGTGCACCGTTGTTTTTTTGTCAACGTTTCGATATAAATTTGTTTTAAAACGGAGTTGTATTCAAAATCGACTTTTTTTTATCGTTGCCTATATCGAGTGCCGTTATCGTTGTGGTACCACGACAAACCGAACCTATTATGGGCGAACAACATCATTGTCGATATTGGTATTATCGATCCGCCTTATGGTTTTCGACGAACCGAACCGGTAATTTTTTTAATTTGTTTTCCCTTTTTTTATTATTTAGTTTTATGTTTCCTTTCTATTAACATTATTTTTACCGTTGTGCCTATGTTTTCGTTTAAATTTTATTAACGATGGGCCCGACAACGTTATCTATGATAACTTTCGTTCGTTATGTTTTTTTAAATAACGGAATGCGCCGTTTTCTTAATAATTTCTTTTGTCAACGTTCTGGTTTAAATTTTATTGAAGACAAAGTTGTATTCAACTTTGAGTGTTTTTGGGTATCGTACGTTATAACGAGTCTGCGATTCCACGCAAACGAGCCAAACCAATAATGGCCAGACTCCCGCCGCGAAGCGCGGGAGGTAAAAACTAGTTAGAAATATTTCCAAAGTCCATTTCGATATCTACTTCTGTTTTGTCCCTTGGTTTTTGATTCGGAGTTTGCTTCTACTTTGTTTTTTTAGTTTTATATATTATTTTTATTATCTTCTTTCGGTTTCAAATTTCAACTTTTTATATTTGTTTTGTTTCTTGTTTCTAAGGATGATAAGTCAAAGAAAATGAATACGTGAAAACGGGTGGTAGATGGTGGTTGCCCTTTAATTGAATTAGTTAAGGTTTAAACGGTTCAACTATTTATGACTAAAATAAAAACGAGATAACTACAAATCAAATCATCACATTGTGACTAAATTTCATGGTTTAGATAATAACTAAATGATTTCTTCCAATGAATATAAGGGTGTTCACGGTTTAGTTTAAAACCATGAAACTGTCCAAACAAGTCATCGGTTTGGTTTCATCGTCGGAAGAAAATCATTATGAATATGTAAAAACAATTTCAACGTTTAAGTAAAGTTAATAACATTTCTTAATCAGAAAGAAAATCAAAAGTTAATAGTGTATTTCAAGCTGGACTGTAAATAAAATCTATACCGTTAGAGGTTGTGTTAAGTTTAGGGACTCTTCTAGTAAATAGTAATAGTTTAGGGGTTACTTTTGTAACTTTCCTAATAGCTGTATTAAACCATAATCTCAGGGTTGTTAGAAGTTAGTTGTTTCAATTGAGATTAATCGTAATCGTTTAATTCTTCTTGTAATGCTTCAATTCAATCGTACAATTGTAATTCTTTGGTGTTAATTTGGTGTGTATTAAGCTTCAATTATAAGAATTAGTATCAGAGGTACGACTCGAATCTCTTGAAGAATTTGTAAGCTTTAAGTTTGCCGATTGAATCATTTGATTCATGCATTTCATTGAAACGTGTTCTTGATTAAACCATTTGAATAGACTCCTACTTGTGTATCAAATACAACATAAAAATTAAATATTTTCAGCGTATCAACGAGATCTCTAACAAATACCCAATTTCAAATTCTACGTTTTCACGCGTTCTCATTTGTCACTTTTTTATTAGAAATCTGTTATTGTTAAATACCGATTTTGCACTTTTGAAACACAATTGCCATGTTAGTTGGCATGGTTGACACACGGTCCCCTAAGTGCTTGCTTTCCTTCCTTTAACCCGGGTTCGAGCCCTGGGTTGTGTTTGTTTTTTTAGCCATTTTTTTTATTCACTTTACTTAATATTTTTTCACTGCTTTACATTTAATTAAAATCGAAGTGGATTTACTTTATTTTGTACTTTTGGTATTCCTTATGTTTCTTAAGCACGCATTTTGATATTTTATGTCTTAGGTTTCTCAAACACGGGTTTAGATATTTTTATCGTTAAGAACCTCTTGTCGCAACGTGCGGACTCAAACTTCCTAGTTCACTTAATTAAATCTACAACTGTCCACTGACACAAGAGTGTATATTATTACTTTTATTTGAAACTTATGTATCACATTCTACAAATGAGAACCTCAAAGTATCAAAGCTCCATATGATAAATCAAATTTTCAAAAACCAAAAGAGTTTATTCATCAGCAAATTCAAACTCCAGTCCTTTAATGATCATATCAAAAGGCCATCCATGAAAATGTCAACATCTATTTTACTTAAGTCGGAAAATTTGCCAATTACTAAAAACATCAAATCATTTAAATATATGATAGTTACATGCGACTAATTAACTAAAATCACGTGAACATCAATCCCAATGAAAAGTACATAACGTTTCATGAAGACGTATAGAAAAGAAAAAGTAGGAATTAAGTTAACTAACAGTTGAGATGGACATCTCCATATTTGTTTCAAGAACATACGCCTAGAACAAGGTAAGATTTAAATTTAAGTTATTATAGTTAGATTAAATTAAAAAAATAAGAGTGCAGATTAGTTCTCTTATTGTAATACCTATAAAACTGTAAAATAGAATAATAATATATACAAGTTAAAATTTTGAGATCTCATCAAATAATAAAACTGAAAAGAATGCATTGCTAAAATAATAAATTAATAGAATAAAATTCTTATATTTCTAAAAGTAAAAAAAATAATATTATATAAGGTATTAATAATAAAATTAAAACAAATAAAATCAAATAATAATCGTAAATCTCAAAATTTAAAAACATACATTTTCAAAATAATTGTTTTCGGAAAAAGAGAAAAAGAAAAATTAACTAAACATGAGAATAAGACAAAAAGCAGAATACTGGTTATATATTTTGAGGCGTATGGATCGATCCTAAGATATTATTATTTTGGTGGTTGGATTGCATGATGCCCGTACACCATCTCACATCGGTTCAGGACTAGCTAACATGTTCCGCATGTTTCTGTTTATGTTATGTATCAGGCTCGATGGGTATTTCTGGTTATGTGACAAGTATTAAAAAGTTATGTGAGTTTACAAGTATCCGAATATATGTTTACAGTTTGCGAGTTCTGAAATCTGATATTAATACGTTTACGAGTTTACATGTTTGTGAGTTTACTTGTAGACGAGTTTACAAGTTTACGAGTTGCATGTTTACGGGTTGCAGGCGTACGAGTTACAAGTTTATGAATTTACAAGTATACGAACTTACATGTTTACAAGTTACAAGTTTTAAATACTCTCAAAATTACGTGTTTACAAATCCTTTTATATCCGTAAAAATACATGTATTATTATAATTACCCTTTTATCAAAATTATCCGTTCGTGGCATTTTGCTCCCTCGCTTTTCTTTCTTTTTACAGGTTCTCTGGGATAAATGAGAAGTGTGAAGAGAGTTAAAAATCAACATAGCTGGTAGTATAGTTTTCAGTTTTATTAATGTATGTAATTATGACTAAATTATTAGGATTAAACCTTATGTAACTCATTCAAATATTTATGAAATTATGTTTTGGTCTATGACTCCTGTAAAAGTGGCACGTCGGCCTTATAGCCGGGTCGGGGTGTTACACTTATTCTATGTATTTTTTGGTTTGCTAATTATGATCTTCCTCTATAATAATAATAAAATAATAATAATTACTGGTCGTGGCACTTACTTAGAGAGAAGGAACTACTCAAAACTAAACCTAGAATTTATGTAGTAATTGATAAACACATGCATTCGATTTCCATAGGATCGTTATAACATCAAGAACAATAAAGATTGCACCAAAAATAATTGATTTCTGATTCGTCACTACTGATTACAAGAATTCATAGGGTATTTATAACCCTAATAAAGGATGTGCTTTTTGACCTAGTTCGAGATGTGCTTTTTGATGTCCTTAAGCGGGCAGGGATCTCGGCTAAAAAGGAAGCCCCGGTGAACTTCTTGACCGACCCATTAGATGGGAGATCAACCCTTCGGCCCGCTGACATTCTTGTTTTTGGATGGGAAGGAGGGAAACACGCATGTGTTGATTTGACAGGTGTGTCCCCCCTAGTTGGGATAAGGGACCATGGGTTTAAGGCGGGTCAGGCGATAAACAAGGCAGAGGCGGGTAAAGTAGCTAGGCGGGTAAAGTAGCTAAGCACGAAAAAGCTTGCCTCGTGAATCAGCACGTGTTCGTACCGTTTGCCTTTGACACCTTTGGCGCTCTCGCCCCTGATGCGGTGCGGTTCCTTAAGCGGGTTCAGCGGGTGGTCAGCAGTAACACCGCATATATTTATGGGGGGAACTTTGTGTTTAGTAGAGTGGGATTTGCTATTCAGAAGGGGGTAGCGGCGCAGTTTGTTGTCCGTCTACCTGCCATTAGTTTGTAATTGTGACGGTCATCTTATGTTTATATTTAAAAAAAAATAATAATAATAATAATAATAAAGGACCGACACAATGTGTTTTCAAGCATCGTATCCTTACAATTCTAATTTAGCAAACTAACACTAAGACCCATTGATTTCTACATAATACATATTTGACTCTAAATACAACTTTAGATAAATTATATAAACGACTCGTTAACTTTCAAACTTAGGTTAATCAATTATTAAGCCAACAGTAATTGTTATGTTCATATTAGGTGAAAAGAGAACATGTATCTGCATGTTAGAAAAACTGGTGTTTAACTTCAACTAATGCACACTTACTTTAATCTTAATATCAACAAAGCAAAACAAATAAATTTATGCATTAAATTGGTCCCAGTTACTCTTCACCTCGTGACGGAGTTGAAGAAAGAGGGAGATTCTGGAAGATGTAAAGGGATCCAGTGACTTCAAAAAAATTTGAACAAAAGAATTTATGAGGTTCATTCGATTAATGTGATCGAGTTACGTCCACAATCGAATTAGTGATATAACCCAGAGGAGATTATGAATAAATCATTCAATCAAGAACAACAAAGAAGAACAAGATGAAGAATTTTGTATTAACATTAAAACAACGAATTTTTATGTATATGATCGATCAATATTAATGTTTATAAAATGAACCGTATATAACCTAGAAGAAACAACGTGTTGCGTTGTGTAACCGTCGCAACCCTAAACTTAAATACAAAGATATACAAGTTTAGTCCTTCTATTTCACTTATATACATAAACCCATAAACTAAACTTATGGATAATTACAAATCCAACCTATTAACTTTTTTCCAAACTTTATTAACAGTTAAGGCTAACAATCACCGCCTAATTTATCCAAGTTTCATTCTTCATCTCAAATGTCTCCACTGTTCTTGTTCCGTGTTGCCTCTGTTGATTTCTTTCTTTTCTCGAATCCAATCACAAATTTTGAGAATCCAATTGTGATCCCTTCTTGAGCAATATTTCACTGATCCTTTTGATCAAAAATTTCTTTTAATATGGCCAAACTAATCCCTCATGGATCTGCCATACAACACCATGAACACGCCTTACGCCTTCTCATGAACTTGCACTTAAATTCCTTCTTTTGATTAAGTTTTCTGACCGGTGAACATAAACAACAAATCACGTACCTTTGTTTTTATATAACAAACAACTACAACCCCTACGACTTTGTGGCTTTCTGCTTTAAACGAAAACAACCAACAATTCACAAACAACTATACGTGTTTGTCTCTAATCAGGGAACCAAACAATCAACCCTTTGATTTCTTAATTGACAACACAAGAGCAACAACAAAATCAACCCTTTCGATTTCCAACAGGAACCTAACATTGTTTTGATCACAAGCAACCCAAAAAATCTTCTCTTTGTGATTGTCTCCAACCGATACGACCATATCCAACTCCCAATTCTGCAAGACCCCTTGTAACTCCATGTTGTCCATACTTTGGACCAGAACCAACCCATGCACCAACTCATGCGAGACCATCCATGCTTCTCGTGGTTCTCTCCTTTGAACCATCGTTTGGCCAACACCATGCGAGACTATCCATGCCTCTCGTGGTTCTCCTCTGTCCAAGTCTTAGATCATAATCACAACCTGAACATTCATGTTCGAGACCAGAAACAATTTCAGAAACTTATGATCTTCTAACGCAATTCATGCCTTTGATGTCTGTACTAAATGGAACCATAAGCATTTCTTGATTGTAGATTTGAATCCATGATCTTGAACTTTGATTGAGCCTTAGGCTCTGATACCAACTATAATCCATAGGAAATCCTGAAAAAATCACTCAATCAAGAACAACAAAGAAGAACAAGATGAAGAATTTTGTATTAACACCAAAACAACGAAATTTTGTATATATGATCGATTAAATTGAAAATTTACAATGAAACGTGTATAACCTAGAAGAAACGACGTGTTGCTTGTGTAACCGTCGCAACCCTAAACTTAAATACAACAATATACACGTTTAGTCCTTCTACTTCACTTATATACGTAAGATGCATAAACTAAATTTATGGATAATTAAAAATCTACCCGTTATCCAAACTTGATTAACAAATTAAGGCTAACAAGCGAGATATCTTATTAATTTTAACATTTGTACAATGTTTACGTATACATAGAATTACTATATACACAGACTAGATTAAGCTATATATCCTACATTGCTCTTCAACATATGCTTTCAACCGTCATGGTGGTGACAAGAAATCACGTTAGTTGAGCAATAATCTGACTTCACAACTCAACACCACCCCAACAGGGGCGGCTCAATCATTTTTGTGGCCTAAAGCGAACTAAAAATTTGAGGCCCCTTTTTCACATTTATAGGTTCGTCTATATCTAGAGATTCGTGTACATCTTGAGGTTGTTTTCCAAGGCAACTCTTCGTATCTTGCTGTAAATCCCTTCAGATGTTGGGCGTTTTGTCGTTCCCTAATCCTCGCTACAACCTTTAGCGAATAAGTCATCACGTATTAGAATACAGGCGGTACTTGGTCCTGTTCAGTCGTTCTTTTAAGCCCAACCAAAACACACATATGTATATAAAAAAAATTGAGGCCCTTTTTATTTGATGGCTTAAATATATAGCTTTACTTGCTTTACCCAAAAGACGCCCCTACACCCCAAACCATGCATGTATAACCCTTTCTTTTTATCCTCTTATATCAATTTACGAACAAAGCTGACAAATTCGTTGGGATTTTGAGGTCCATTGAATTAACTTTTATTATAAAAACATAAGAAGTTAAGCCGCTAAAGTTCTCATGAGATATTTGAGGGTACTATATTATCATTTCATCTTAACGTACAATTTGTCCCCACCATAACCAACTCTCTGGATGTTTAAATGTGAGTGGTCCATAAATGATAATAAAAAAAATGTTATTGGCTTGAATTTTAAATTACATAATGGATTGTAGGTATTATAGTATTTTGTCCATATATTGTAAGTATTATAGTATTTAGTGTTAAAACCTTTAACGTTATAGTAATTGTAATTTGGTTCCTATCTAGTTGTGATTGACGAAACAACTTAAACAAACTTTTACAATTAACATAAAATATTTAGTAGGATTTCATAGAATTTCATATTAAAACCTTGAACAATCAAATAATAATAAATTTGACTAAAAATATTAAATATGATTTAAAATCTTCCATTCTAAATATAATATAATGTTGACTAAAATGAGCAGAAACAATTACTTGCAAGCAATGAGTTGAGAAAATTTATTTGGCCGTCATTAATTTGATGTTACATGAGTTAAAAAGTGTATTACAATCTTTAAATGATGGATCTAAAACTGTATAAATTTGTTATATAAAAATGTTGTAACTAAATATCAAAGTTATCCATCAAGTCAGGTGCATAAAGACCTAAGTTACCGGAACTTAGTATCGAAGAAGAAAGACTGACAACACCAAAGAACTCACTTAGTGCTGATAACAAGTTAGTGCTGAACATAAATTGGTACCAAAGAATTCAGTCACTAACGAAGAACTTAATTAAGTTACTGGTGAGAATTGGAATTTAACTTACTACTGAGCATATTGTTTTATCTGGTCCTACAGATAAACAATATCAGCGACTGTGATATATGGAACTTTCTCTAGTTTGTCATAATAGGGTTATAGACTCTCATAGTTATGATATTTAGTGTTTGGAGCCTTAAATACTCCTTTCCTCATATTGAATTGGGTGTATTCTTCGAGTGTGGTAAAACCCTAAAAGTCGTCGTCATGTAAGCAACCTCACCCTCTTCACAAGTTCCAAGAGGTAGATGATTGTACATTATTAGGAATCTTATATTTGTTTATCATCCATCGTAAAATAGGCGATACTACCTGGCGAAACTAGTATAGTTTTGCCTAAGTCATAGTATGCTTGGGAATAGTTTCGCTTAACCTTAGTTTTGTTTGGAACTAGTTTTGTTGAGATTGTAGAAACAACATTGAAATAGTTTCGGTTATAGCATGTAGGCGAAACTAACTTAGTTCTGCCTAGATCAATAAAGCGAAACTGCTTTGTTTCGCTTGGACTTATGAAAGGTTAGGATTAATGATCTATTAATTATTAATTCAGATAGAGAGTGGCTTTTACTGGACCAATTCGAAGTATAATGAGTATAGCTGACATATGAGTTCTTATTGCCCTTTTTCTTATGATTTTTGGGCTAACATGCATACTGACAAAAAGCATTGAAAGATAAAGTATTTATTTATAAAAATTGCATTTTTATAAAATAGAAAGAAAATAGATAAAGAGTATAGTACTATCTTTAAAATAAACATTTTGAAGATAGTAATGATCGAAAGCAAAGAACGCTAAAGGAGTTGTATCTCGATACAACTTGATAGTGACAGATACCATGTTATATACTTATGTGTTAATATGTGTTATTTGTCTATGTGTTGTGTGTTTACATGAATTATATTATATGTTGTAATATAATTGCATAGTAGTGTAAAGTAGAAAACATGTAGACATACTTAAGTAGAAGTCTTACCCCGAAGTGTAAGCAAACTAAAGGAGTCTCACCCCGATGTGTGAATAAGTTAAAGAAGTCTTACCCTGAGGTGTTAGGGAGATAGCCCCACCCTTAGGTGTGGGCACAACTAAAGTAAAAGTTTTACCTCATGTGTAAGCGAGAAAGGGACCTTGTCCTCAAACAATGGTTCATATATAATAGTTAATGTATGTGAAAGCCACTTGTCCTTTACGAGTGAAAATGTAACACCCATAATTGAAACACCAATTATTAAAACATTTAAACACACGCGGAAGCATTTATAACAAGAATTATTTTATTATTATTACATTCGCGTACCGCGAAGAACTTAGGAACTCCCTTCGCGTACGGCGAGGGATTCCCATTTACACTGTCCGCAAGAAGGGTTCTTCACGTACCGCGAGAGACCCATCTTTGGCTTGTCCGCAGAAGGATCTCTCGCGTGGCGCGAGAGACCTCCTCCCCATCCTCGCGTACCGCGAAGGACCTGAGTAAACATAAAGTTTACTCATTTTGCCCAGTTCCATGCTTAGACAATTTTTCCCATTTTTCACAAAACATCATAACGTCATAAACTCCCAACACTTAGGCATTTTGACCATTACTAAAACAACATATTCACCGTGTCATCATTTACCAAAACATCAAGTTTTGTACAAATTTACATATCAAAATAAGGATTTTCTTTTAAACCCCCAAAATACCATAACGCGTACGAGAATCCTTCAACGCCTCACACTTGACATTGACCTACATCGGAGCTTTGCCTACATAACCACATAAACATTTCACCATTAGTAATGAAGATAAACATGACAATCAAGTATTTAAATACTTGATTCCACCCATTCACCCATTTGATCCGTTTGACCCATTTACACTCATTGGGTCAATTAAGGTTTCGTAACACTTGCATTTCCACTTACAAGTTTCATTTCCTTCATTTAACATTCATTTCATCATTTCATATCCATTATGGCTCTTAGGCCATAACCTCATATCCATTATGATTATTAGATCATAACATCTTATCCATTATGGTATTTAAACCATAACCTCATATCCATTATGATACTTAGATCATAACCTCATTTACACATATCCATTATAATATTACGACTATAACTACATTCATTCACCTCTATACACATTCTTAACACACAACACATTATCATAACATATTTATATCACAAGTTAAATCTACATGTTTTTACCCATTAACCCATTCAACCCGTTTGCACCCAAATAGTCAAATAAGTTTCTTAACACTTGTATTTCCACTACAAGTTTCATTTCATTCATATAACATTCATATCCACCATTTCATATCCATTATGGCTCTTAGGCCATAACCTCATATCCATTATAATACTTAGATCATAACCTCTTATCCATTATGGTATTTTAACCATAACCTCATTTCCATTATGATTCATAGATCATAACCTCATATCCATTATGATTCTTAGACCATAACCTCATTAATACATATCCATTATAGTATTACACTATAACCACATTCATTCATTTCACATTTCCATTATAGTAATTCAACTATAACTACATTCATTTACATAACCATTATAGTATTACCACTATAACCACATACATTTCAATTACACATATCCATTATAGTATTATTACTATAACTACATTTATACTTATCACATACTAGTTCATGACATCATCATACATATTCAATTTAGCACATTGTATGCATACATATTACACATACCACCCATTTATCATCATTACTAAGTAAGTGCAAAGGCACTTACCTTTTGAGTTAGAAGATCCCGCACCACCTTCTAGCTTTGCAATTTGATTACTTAAACATATACACCTAGTTTAGTAATCTATCATACATACATAATCACATTACAATTGAGTCCACAACTCAATTTCCATTCCTAACCCAAACTGACCCGTTTGGGTTATTCCCATAACCAAACACCCTCGTTCAATACAAACTCACCTACTTGAGTTTTCTTTCCAATACCTTGACACTAATTTCTCATTCAATAACTTTTATTAGGTCATTTCGGTGTTTGTTCAAGTGTCTAATACCACTTAAACACTTAATCATCATTAATTTATCATTCTAGCATCATGACCTAAACATCCCAATTTTCTCCATATGAACCCTAACTTCTCATAATCAAAATCAAAGGGTTCTAGGATGTTAATCACCACTCTTTACCTTTAGTTTAGCTAGATTATCCACAATCTAACACCGATTAACCACATGCATTCATAATTTTTGGATTTCTACAAAACCCACCAACTAACCTAATCAAAAGTGAAATCAAAGGAAGATAATCACTTACTTGATGCTATGAGGGTGTTGTGTGAGTCAAAACCTTCACAATCTAAGCTTCAAATGCAAGATTTAAGCTTCAAACCCGATTTCTCCTTTTCTCCTCTTGAGATGAACGAACCACACATATGAGCTATAAGCTCAATTTTGAGTTCTTTTAGTCAAAATGGCAGATTTGCCTTATTACACCTTTAGCCCATCAACTTTCATTTCACCCATTTCATTCCAAAACTAGTATAACCCCATTACCAACTTGAAACCCATTTGTTTCAACTTATTTCTAAAATATTATTTTCACCATAATATTTATTGAAATATTTTATTTATTTGAAAACGAAACCCGGATTTTGGTTCGTTACAAAAAAAAGTATGAAAGAGTAAACGAAGACACCTTATATGGTTCCTTAAATGCAAAGTTTTCATAAAAGACAGTAACAGAATGATTTTATAAATTGTAACGTTGTAAAGTTTTAAAATGAAAGATAAAGTTGGTTTTAATGAAAAGAAATAATGCTTATTTTATTTTATAAAATTAAGCTACCTTAAGGAAAGTTAAAGTTTATAGTTTATAGTTTAAAGTAAAGAAAGAACTCACCAGTTTCGTATTCATGTAAGCAACCTCACCCTAAAACTATACTAGTTTTGCTGGGTAGTCCCTATAGATAAACAATATCTAGGGTTGTGATCTATGGGACCTGCCCTAGTGTCTCATAATAGGGTTATATGCTCTCCTTATCATCATACTAAATTCAGTGTGCATTCTTATTATAATGTAAACCCTAAAAGTCATCGTGATGTAAGCAATCTTACCCTTTAACGAGTTTCAAGAAGTAGATGATTGTACATAGTTGAGAATATTAGATCTTTTTATTATTCACTACGTTATATACCCATGTATTGTATGGGGTTGTTTAATAGAAAAATAAAAGTACAATAATATGTAAAAAGTTAAAATAATGTGTAAAACAAGAAATGAAATTCTTTGTTTCCTTAATTAAGTAATAATTAGAATTAATTTTTTTTAATCTTTGAAAAATAGAAGAATTAACATAATTAAATTTCAAAATTCAAACTTACTTAAAATAAGAAAAATTAGAAGATTTTGTTGAGAAAAAATATGATGATAACACTTGACATTATTTGAAATCGTTTATTAAAAATAAGAATTGTAAACATGTGATAACACATGACTAACTGGTAATTTGTGTTACATTCTTTTGTATACTTTTACGTTCTTGTCTGTCGATTAGCCTCGCAAAAACATCCGTCTCCACGGGTCCAACAACAAGTTTATGGCTCAAACACACCATCCGTTATCGGCAACCGGTTTTATCATTAAAGTAAAGTGATGGTTTAATTAAAGTGAATAGCATGTATTTAAAAATATAATTACCAACTACTCCATAAAGTTACCATTTACGTAAAAAAATATATTATAAATTGCTCACGTAAATAAAAAGTGAAGTATATTCATCATTTTGAAAACAAATTCAGATAAATAAAATCGTTAAAACCTGGCATAATTAATAGTTTTGTCTTTTACAACTAATAAACCTCGTAGTAAATCAAATGGTATTTCACTAGTATCAATTTTAGGTATAATATTTTTCGCTTTCAACTGGTGTTCTACAAAACCATTAGTTAAAATTTATTAAAACGTTAATCATCAAAGTGATAGAGAATAACTACAAACGATGGAGACTTGTGCAGCAAAATTTGAAACCATAAAGAAGACCGATATCAATATTAATGTACTAATAGTTGTAATTTAACTCAACTTTGGTTGCTGATTTATAAGCCACTCCTTGTTTGTAATCAAATCAAGTCGAGACGTGCTTAGCTTGGCTTGTTTAACTCAAGAGAGCTCGAGCTTGAATTTGCGTAGTTTAGAGCTCTGTTCTAAAGCTTGAACTTTGCTCATAGTTAATTTTTCAAGCTCGAGCTTGAATTTGCGTAGTTTAGAGCTCTGTTCTAAAGCTTGAACTTTGCTCATAGTTAATTTTTCAAGCTCGAGCTTAGATCGTGCTCAGCTCGTTTATTAGTCATTAATTATCTAATTAATTTCTTTATAACATAATATATATTATTCAATTATTATTTTATCATAATTTTATATATAATAATAACATTTACATAAATAATATATAATAAATTAAATAAAAACTATACAAATAAAAGGCTTGATAAAGGTGACGGGCTTGCTCGAGCTCCACGAGTGAAATTTGGGTTGGAGCTCGTTAAGCTTGACTTGACTCAAGTTTTTAGTGAAACAATCTCAAGTAGCTCTCCCCCCCCCCCCCAAAAAAAATTTTTTTTGATACCAACCATTTCTCTGTTTAAGCCAACAGACCAACCGGACAACGTTGCAAACTTAAAACACCATATCATACCCCTCACCGTATGGCTTAGTAATAATCGGCTCAACCTTTTTAATTAATGCCTAAAAGGCATTCTAAAGTTGGGTTTCATTTCATAAAAAATTACTTTTTTATCTTAGAATTCTAACACGTGGCAAATTATTGATACACGTTTCTTTATACAGTTTCTACAAAACATACAATCACATATATTTAAGCTAATTTAATGATACACGTTTCTTTATACAGTTTACAATCAGATATATTTAAGCTAGAATGAGTTTTAGTAAAAAAAAAATCATTTCAAATATACTAATTCTTTACACTCTACTTGTTTAATCATGAAAACTAAACAAAGCTAAATTCTAAAAATTAGAGTTCCTTCAATATAGGGCTACAAGCTTCAACTTATTTTTCTATAAGACTGACAAGAACCCTAATTAATAATGAACTTCAAGTTATCCTTCTAGCTTTGTAATTAAGAAGGATATTTCAAAAACTTTAAAATAAAATTACAAGTTGCATAATTTTTGGCTCCACTAAAAACAACTAGATTCCAGCAATCGTATCTGCTTTAGTAGGGGGAGCATGCATTATTAATAGCTTTTAAGTGAATATAATAATGGACTTAGGCTCTTTAAATCTTGTTGGAAGATATTGACCAAATACATGCGTAGGTCATAATGTGCGTCTCAATAATTCTTAGAACACCTAAACATTTATTATTTTTTTTGGAACAATATTAACTTTTTTTAACGACCAACGAATACTATAAGTCTGACTATGGCGAAAAGCCACCCACACCCCTGAACACAGACAAAGCTGGTGACTCAGCTCGTCCACCATTCCATAGGAAACCCATCACCAGAAGGCCCAATGTTCTAAAACTCTTGGACCAACTGAGCATATTACACCAAGTAAGACTTGAACCCATGAGTTATACTAATTATATTTAATTATTAAGGTGGAATTTCATAGGGTGCCTCCTCCCAAATTAGTTGATCTAGGAATCATTGGCTCAAACAATATTAACTAATCTTTACAGTGAGTGTTTTGAAAGAACCATAAAAATTTGTAAATAAAAAACAGATATCGATTTTTAGATTAAAAAAAAGATTAAGTTTGTTCATAAGTGATTATTAATCGCCTGGGAATAAACGTTCTATTCATATGTTAAAGACAACATATAACTTACGTAACATAATCATGTCCAAATAAACTTAAATCCTAACCCTAATGTGTTTTTTATAGTTGGAAAACCTTGAGGTTGATTGCTCTAAAACTGTCTAAGTAAAATTCTTGCTGCCAGTTCAATTTTTGTTGCTGATAGAACAACTATGTTAATGCTAACAATCTTGTTGCAGATAGAACAAATCTGTTACTAATAACGAGTATGCTGTTGATAGAACAAAAATGTTGCTATGAACAAATGTGTTGCGGATAGATCATATCTGCAGCGGAAAGTCATTTGCAATTGGTGAACCTTTTTCATCTGACAGTACGATTCGCAAGAGTCTTGTGATTGGTGCAGAAGTGTAAGGCCCCAAACCCGGGAAAAAACCATACTCGTCCGATTTACTTATAAATACATAGTGAATTAAACTTTAAATCGAATAAGTGCAGCCGAAATATCATTCAAATTACAACTTGTTCAAACATAGCGGAAACATTGTCTTAACATTAAATTTTAAATAACATAAATGGAACGGGATGCCAGTGTCATTGCTTGGGTAATTTCTCGGCGCAAGCTCTGCATCCATCGCCTAAAGCATCTACACTTATCCTGAAGTGCAGCCGAAATATCATTCAAATTACAACTTGTTCAAACATAGCGGAAACATTGTCTTAACATTAAATTTTAAATAACATAAATGGAACGGGATGCCAGTGTCATTGCTTGGGTAATTTCTCGGCGCAAGCTCTGCATCCATCGCCTAAAGCATCTACACTTATCCTGAAAGCATACTAAAAGTCAGTTGCGCTAGTGAGTTATATCTTTACATAAAATCATTACACTTCATAAAAGTTTTGCCAAAGGCCATAACATTCATTAATCATAAATAAAAATGTACATGATATGCAATAACATAAATCATTCTAGTCAAATATGCGTCTTATCGTTACCGTCAATTCCTTTAGGCATTACTCGAGATTAATCGAGGCCCAGTGTCTGTCCGGGATGCCCAGTCTCGTCTGGAATCCTAACCTAGACAGAATCACGCCCACCATGATAGTAACTTTAAAGCTCGTGTGTATTCACACGACATGCCGTTCATTCCAGTTGTACAACCGTTTTGTATAGGTATAGCAAATCTTCGTGTCTAGGACGTCTAGTTTTGTTAGGGAACTCAACCTAGACACAGTTTCATTCATCGCATTTGTTCCCGAAAAAACCGTTGGCAGATTTGATTTACATCATTACATTCTTTCATTCGTAAGATCGTTTAATTAAAGCATTGTACGTATTATTAAAACACTTATTATTCAAAACCCTTCGTAAACATTCAAGGCAAAGCATTTTATAAATCCTTTCGTAAACGTTCATTTCGTAAGCATCTAGAAAATTAATACCTAGTTGAAAAAATATATTTAAAAAATTAACTTCACATAATTTATAACTGTCACATCAAAGTAATTTTTTTAAATACATATTTTGATGAGTGTATGTGTTAACATAATACATTATATTTTATTTAATCAGTGTAATACATGGGTTTTTTAAGATGTAATATTTTTATTACTAAGTATATAACATTATGTTTATTCAACACGTGTCATGAGATTCTAAGCTAGCTAATGATATAAGAATTATAGTTCAACTGATATTGCTTTTACAGATTGTTTAGGTTGTAAAAAAACTCATTTGATATTGTTTTTACAGATTGTCATTAGAAAATAGGCTCAAGAAAAGTTTATTTATACTTAAAAAAACCAAATTCATGGACATAAAATAAGTTTTTTAACTGCAAATTAACTCATACAATCACTAATATATAGTCCTAAATTACAACACTTTGTTGACAAACAGGACTTGAACCCAAACCATTTGAGAGACAATTCCATCAACACCTTAATACTAATGTGATACAAAACTTTTGATAAACTTACTATAAATAAAAGTTAAAATACAAAACACACGCACCTTAATACTAATGTGATACAAAACGTTTGATTTGTATAATTAATTATAATTGTAAATCAAATTCGTATTAGTTTGACTAAAAAAGTGTTTTATTGGTTGAGAAGAAGAAACGTAAATGAAAGTCCAATCCTTCAAATTCATTTAGTGGAAGGAATTGAAGTTTTTATCACCAATCGGAAAGAATGGTTCAATTTTTTCATCACTCGCTTTTATCCTTAACTGGATATCCTGGTACTGTACTATCTAAGTAAATGATTATGAGTTCAAATATTACGAAGTGCAGATATGATGTTTTTAGAAGTAGAATAGAAAGTGTATGTGTTTCGCGGTCAAAAGAATCACTCGCTTTTACCAAAACACCCCTAAAATGTATTTTGGTAAAAGTTTATAAAATTGTGAAAAATGTATTTTCAAAAATTCATGGATAAGAAATTAATAAAAAAAAGTATGTTACATAGTTAAAAATATCATTTGTCATTGTAAGAGTTAGTTTGTTATATTGTAATTGTAATTGTTAATTTCTCAATGTACACGAACTTGATTCAATCAATACATATTGGCATGATGAGTTACATCTTGTGTTCTTGATTTGTGTTGATTGATTATCAAATTTATGGTTTCCGCTTTTCAATTTGATCACATAGTTTTTGTTATTGAATATCTCGATCCTATAGAGTTGTTTTCAAAATATTTTTTTTTGCCTCAAAAATATAAAAAAAATAATTTATTTTGAAAATAGTTGATTTTTAATAAAATTTATAAGGGTGTCGACGGAAAAAAAAACAAAATGGTGCATTAAGATTTCTTAAATAAGTTAAATATTATAAGTTAGTGGAGAAAAAAGAGATTGTTTCGTTAAACGAATTATAATAAATAATCAATATCAAGTAATTTATTATGTAGTTTTTGAAAAAATAATAAATAGTAAAAAACTTTATCTTTGTACTTTATTTGTTGTTTAGTAAGTGATTGCTTTAAAGTTAATAAATATTATTTGTATTAAAAAAATTAAAAAAATAAGAAAGATAAAAGATGTTCGTAACACATTTTTATTTTAAAGTTAATAAATATTATTTATACTGTATTTTTATTTAGTAAGTAATTATATAAAGTTAATAAATATTATTTGAATTAAAAAAGGTAAAAATGAAAAATGACCATAAAATTAATAAATATTATTTATGTTAATAAATACTATATGTAGAAAGTTGAGGTGAAAAATAGCAAAGGATACAACCATAAAGCTTTCTAATGGAGTGGTAGTCTTATAAATTTTTAAATGGAAGATCATGGGTTCGAGTCTCGCTTTGGACAAATTGTTTCAGGCTAATCCAGTGGGTTTTCTCAGTTTTGAGTTTCCTCTTAGGGGGTCTCGGGTTCGAGTCTGCTGCGGTTACAATCTATTGAAAAAGACATGCATGACTCACAGAAACACCCAGACTGCTCTAGAATAAAGAGATTTAAAAAGGTCTTTTTTTATGAAGTAATGAAAGATAATTATAGTAATCCAATCTAGTGTGAAACCAACCGCTCATTTAATGCCATAAGAGAATTTTGTTACGTATAAATTGATTTGACAAGTTAGTTTGTGTCAAGTTCTATTTGATAAGTCCAAAGAAACTAGTTTCTTAGTCGTTGAAAGAGAAGCACAACATATGCCCAATATATGTATAAAGTTTCAACATTGTTGATGTCATCACCGTGTTTTTTTTTGTTAAACTTTATGTTGATCTCTTAAAATTAAAAGACTTAGGATATATGTATATCAGAAAACATAATATGTTTGTTATTAAATTTATATGTAATAAGATAAACACATGAAGTTTATGAGATAGATTTTTATGTTAGTGCTTCGATGGTGTGGTAGAGTATTAGTAGATGGTGTTGTGTGCCTCCCATCTTCACTTTCTTAGTGCAAGACTACAAGACTAGTTGAAGCTTGGAGTATTGGGATCATGGATTCGGTCAAAGAGATTTTTCACAATATATCATTATGCCTGCCTGTGCGTGTGGTTAGCTAGGAATAAGAAGAGGTTTTCTAATTACAAGGTTATCAATATCGAAGATATTATCCAAAATATCAAGTCTTTCGGGTTTCTTTGATTTTTCAATAGATAATCATAAGTGCATTTCTTAGGCTTAATGATGTAATTTTGATTTGATGTAATTGTGATTTTCTGTTTTGGTTTAGCCTGCTTCTCTATTTAGAGAGTAGGGTTGTGAATGTATTTGCCTTTAAGAAAAAGTTATAACGGGGTGATAAATAAATGAAGGTATTTTTCTTACTAAAATTTATAAAACAATACTAGAAAACAAGTAATGATTTATATACCCTAGAAAACTTAAGATTGAGCTAGTTTTATATTTCATATTATTTTCATATTATAATTTATACGTTATACGATAAAAATATCGATTGTTGTGCTTTATCATAGAAATCAAAGTTGACATATTTATTTATCTAGTTTCTTAATTTGTGTGATATCTTTTTCTTATTTTAATTCTTACTCACATCTATAAGTTGAAGGCTAGGGTTTGGTTTTTTGTTATATTTTGCTTCTCTATTGAGATTACCAATAAAAGCGTTTAATTATCGAAACTTTCGATTCAAATCATTTTATTCTTATCGTGTAACCGTATGTTCCATTTTGATCGTGCTTCCGTGTGAATCAAAGATCCCTTATAAAATACCACTAGGTTAATCAAGTCTCTTGAATCAAGACCTTTGTCATCCTATCTCGAACCGCGTTTACATTAAAATGCTAAATATCAAGAATAATGTACTTATAATATTTGTTCCAAACTAGGAGGACACCCCGCACTCCGCGGCGGTGTCGTAACTTGCGTTCATGTTCACATAACGGGCACGTTAAAATTTGCAACGTAATATCAAGAGAAAATTAAAAAAAAACTATAAACAAAATGAAAAAGAAAGGAAATTTTAAAAAAAAATCAACAAAAGAAAAACAGAAAAAAGCGAAAGAAAAAAGAAAAATGGTAGTTGGCTAGTTTAGAACCCGGGTGGAACAGTTGGATTGTCAAAAGAGGGTAGAATATTAATCATTGCGCTGCTTGACAAATTCGAAAACAAATGAAAAGGAATTTTTATATAACTAAAAATCGAAAACGAAAATTTCAAAAAAAAAGAAAAATCCGTCACGTGGAGAAGCCGCCAAGTTGGACCAACGAAAAATATTTACCATAGACGTTTTCAAACTAGAATCTAAGCCCGCGCGATACGACGCGTTGACGAACCTAATAACACGTGCTGTGATAGTGGTATGGACGTGATTAAATACATAAACAAACTTACGAAGTTGCGATGGTTTCGTATAAATAGAAAAGATTATAGATAAATATGACGTAACATTGAAACGACAAAATGACTCAAGAAAAAAAAATGTAGGAAAAAAAGCAGTGTTTTGAAACCCGGACCGGACCGGCAGGTCGGACCGGGAACAGGTGGTCTGACCGATCCGGTTACATATGTTGAACCGGTCCTGCAGCGAACCGGTGGTCGGACCGGAAACCGGGTGGTTGGACCAGCCGAACCGCTTGACTATTTTTTTATTTTTTTTAATCTTTTTTTAGTCTATTGGCTTCGTATTTCGTAGGTAATTGTTAGTTTAAAATTATTGGAATTGACTTTTTGGTGGTTTTTGAAAGGATTAATGGTTGCTTGGATTGATATATTTTTATAATATTTATGACGTCGTCCGGTTCTTAAATCCGGTCCGACCGGTCCTACCAGTGGACCGGTAAGGAGACCGATTCGACGTCCGGTCCGGTTCTGAAAACATTGAAAAAAAAAGTAAAAAAAAGAAAAGTTATTGGAAAAAAAAAGAAAATAAAAACAGCCTTCAATGAGATTTGAACACGGAAGACCAAGTTAGTGTGCTCACCACTCACCACACTAACCACACCAACTTTTTGGTTATAAGTTTAAAAAAACATATTTAAACATTAGTATACCGTTGAGTTTGCGGCATCCCATTGGGTACCGACTATGTGTTTTAAAGGTTGGAAAAAAAAAGTAAAAAAAAGTTGTCGAAAAAAACGGTAAAAAAAGAAGAAAAAAATTACTTTTATGATATTCGAACCCAGGAAGATCAAATTAGAGTGTACACAACTTACCACTTCAAACACACAAACTTTTGATCACAATTTTGAAAAAAAAACATATTTAAACATTAGTATATAGCTGCGGTGGTGGCCTCTCATTGGCTACCGACCTTATGTTATAAGGGTTAGTAAAATAGGAAAAAAATAATTTTTATAAACGAATATAAAAAAAATTAAAGAAATTTAAAGGGTAAACCTGATAGTTTAGAAATTTAATAGGTAAAGTAGAAAAAATTTGTCTGATTAGTTTTGTTAGTTTATTTACTTGTATATAAACAGAATCTTTGTAAACGTATTATTTGAGTTATCAATCAAATAATACGAAAAATAGTTGAATGACAAAAAATATACAATTTAGACAAAAGTTATTAGATTCTTGTATAAAATGCCGTCGAAAGAGAAACACAACATTAACCATGGGGTCCAAATACACATGCATATCATAATGTCACAAATAAAAGTACTTTTTTTAATAATCTTTATAAAACTATGATCAATATAATATCACTCAAGTTAATTAACTTCTTAAATTTCATACCCGTTCTGTAAGCAATCTTTTTAATGTACTTTCTTTCATTGAGATTTTGAAGGAAATAAATCATAACTGCATTGAAATGACATGATCTAATGCCGCGTCGAATTAACTGCAACCGCGTTGACAAAAGGTCAGCCACAAATTTAGGTTTCCCGTATTGATAATATTTGTTCGACACTAGGTCAACTTATTTCACTTCTAAACTACTTTTTCTTTTCTTTTATTAAAAATAATATCAAAACCATATAACCAATAAGCTTTACTTATTTTCCATAGAAGTATAAAATTATATACTTAATTCGAAAAACAGTACATAATTGAGTAATAATTTAGATGCGTATAAAGATAATCAAAATCATTTAATATTTGACATATAACTTATATTTGTTTCATTGGTTTATCATGTGTCTTATTCTATCTATTGGAGTTGATGACTCAATGGTATAGAAAAATCCTCTATAAACACAAAGGTTTGAAAAGTTATGCGTTCAAATTTCACTTTCACAGCGATTAAGAAATTTATCTTTAAAAAAAATGTGTCTTATTCAAATTTAAAAAACTTAGGTCAATGTTTTTCTAAAGTCACTTTATTTTATTTTTTTAAAATAAATTTTTGAAAAATTTAAGTTATCTTGAATAGATAGTAAATTAGAGTAATAAATTATTAGATTAATAATAACTTTTTTCTCTTGAGGAAAAACAAATAAGAAAATTATAAATGACCATTAAATGTTACCAAACTAACATCTAACAACTGCCATTTCCTACCCTTCAATACCATAACTAGTATACTGGTAGTAGATATATATAATATTAAAAAAACAATATTTTTGTATAAGTTTAGTTATTATAAAATGTTATCAAAATAGTGAATGAAACATATTAACTTTTAATATATATTTATGTAATTTATAAAGACTAGCAACAATGTTAATACACTACCAAATAAGAAATGGAAGTTTTGTGAGAGTATATTTTGTGGGAAATTTATTGAAATTGGCTATTAGTGATAAGTTTATGATAAAAAATGTTTGTCGGAAAAACCCTCGTACGAAATATATTTTCCGACAAAGTCCCGACTAATTTTTTGACGAATTAGCAACAAAGTCCTTTCGTCGATAATTTCCGACAATATTCCAACTATTATAAGTTAACTTTTTTTTAATGGCAATACATAAAGATTATAGGATAATTGGGTTTACTCGAGGAAACACTTAAAATATTTAGGGCAGCCCACCACAGGAGAAACCCCCTTACCTGATGACAGACCATTTTTTTGTTGTGGTCGGGATTCAAAGGCGACCTTCCATTTGGAAGTAACGGGGGGTACCGGCAGGACAAAGCCCTTTTGGTGTAAACTTATTTAATAATTATATTAATCGGGCTAAACAAATATGAAAATTAAATTTGTGGGAAACTTGTCGGAAATATATACAAACACCGTTGATTTTCCGAAAACTTATAAAAAAACTTAATTTTAAAATATTAAATAAATAAGTTAACTTGTTTAATAAATATATTAATCGAATTAAAAAATAAAATGATATTTATGTGCAACTTGTCGATAGATTGTTGGAATTACCTTATAATTATCGACGAAATAGCGACAAATATATTTTTATCACGATTTTATCTGAAAATTGTAAGGAAATTTTATGATTATTTTTCTGTTTTTGTGTTTGTCGGAAGTTGTGGATACGTTGTGGGAAAAACTTTTGTCGGTAATTTGTCGGACTCTTTTGTAGAAAATATAGTTATTTTCTAGTAAAGATATATCTGAAACTATGGCAAATGAAAAAAAAAAGTTATAAGCAAGTTACAATCAGGGATCTTTTAGGGGGCTTAAATTTAACTTTATATAAAAATAGTTGAATACACGTCTTCGTCGCGGGTGTGAGGTGACCTAATTCACTCATAATAGATTTTGTTCGTCACAATACTACTACGGTAATGTCACTCGATATATGCTAGATACAAAAAAAACTCAATTTTGAATATAAACCTGTATTCAAATATATTTAAATTGGAACGTTGACAAAAACAAAAAGTAAGAACAGTCGCGCACAAAAAAAGTTAATGAACGAAAGTTGTTAAACAAAAACAAAAATACCAGAACAATAACATCACTCGATATAAGCTATGAAACAAAAAAAATCGATTTTGAATAAAACTCGCCTATAGCGGGTGTTGAGCTGAATGTTAATAAAATTTAAACGAAAACGTAGGCGCAATGGTAAAAATAATGTTGATAAAAAAGAAAATCTAAAGCTAAATAATAAAAAAGGAAAAAAAAGTTTGGGTCATCGAAAACAATAAAAGCGAGGGCCGAGACCGTTTTCGATTTTTATGACAACTCCGTTTTAAAAAAAAATTATATCGGAACGTTGAAAAACAAAATTAAAAACAACCGCACACTTAGTTTTTTGAAAAAAGTTAATGAACAAAAGTTATTAAAAGGAAACAAAATTAATATAAAGTTAAACGGGTTAAAATCGTATTTATATATAGTATGAGGATGAAAATAAAAAATAAAAGGGAAAGAAGTTACTAGGATTGTCTTGTGAGATAAATGTTAGAGTAAATTACAAATTATGTCCTTTAACTATATATAAAATTATATAAACTACTGGATTTGGTCCAGTGGTTATCCCGGCGATGAAGGATCAACCTGCCCACGCAGGTTCGATCCCGAGCCAACCCGGGTTTTAGTCCGGAGTGCGTTACACTAGCGGGTCTTGGCCTGTGTAGTGGCGCAACTGTTGTCAAGTGGCAGCAGGCTCCATGGTTTCCCGGTGATAGCCAAATGCCCCTCGTTCTGAACACGCGGGCCCAGTTCAGACAACGTAGTGGTCAGGCTGTGAGGTATGGGTCTCCGATTTGGAGATGTAACTGCCACGTCAAAAATGAAAGTTACCTATCAAAAAAAAATATATATAAAATTATAAATATTATCCTTAGGTTTCAATAATTACACTATATGTCATTTTTAAAAACTTTTACACATATTTAGTTCTTTATACTAACCGGGGTTAATGTGTTTTGCACATGTAGGCAATAAGGTCTTTTTAACATCTAAAGGAGATAAGATGTAATTCTTTTTCAAAAATAAATATGAACCCCCACATTAAGAAAATCCAAACCCCACCCTTGAATCACATTCAAGAACTCCAGGTCAGAGGGATCTGAGTATAAGCATGACCAAAAACACATTACAAATTGATTTTTATTTTGTGTATAATTAGAAGGCTTGATGATGCTAAGCAGATTCATGAAACCATTGATGTCGAGTTAGGCTTGATTCTCAAAAGTAGAAGAGATAATCAAGAACTTTATGAGGTCAAATTATTGATTTTTGTAAACCAAATTGACGATTCACATGCCGAAAAAGGGCAAGAACTGGTTCAAATCGATGCCAACTGGGTTGAACTTTCAATAATTCATCACAATTTTGATCAAAAAGATGAAGATCTGGAGAATCACTTTTATGCCGATGAGGTTTTGTGAGAATAACAAAAAAGCTTACATAGCAAATAAGGTTTTGATGTGGATGATTCTGATTTGTGGTACGATAGATCGATAGGTTTCATTCTTGGATTTTGCAGGTTTTGAGCTTCTTTTAGCATCCATTTCTCGTTTTCTCTAGAAATTAGGGATACATTCAAGAACAACCTAATTGTTGGAGTCGAGTACCTAGATCTCGTTTCCTTTTGGCATCCATTTCTCGTTTTCTTTGGCTTATCTGATTTCACCGACCGGCTGAGGAAAGAGTTGAGAAAGAGAAAGATTTATTTATTTATTTTAAAATCTGAAAAAAATGGTAAAAAGACATAAATGTCAGATTTAACAAAATTTTTGGATGGGGGTTAGTGGAAAGGATGTAGACTGTGTAAATATTTCAAAAAAAGAAAATACAGCTTAATTATTGAAGCCAAATGATAATATCTGCAATTTCATATATAGTTAAAGGACATAATTTGTAATTTACTCTAAATGTTATCTAAATCATGACCAACTACCCCAACAATCTGGATTGAACCCTATCACATGAGAAAACCCAAACTAGGAAAACCTTTGGCCCAACCCAAACAATTGCTCAAAATTAGACTCGAACCCAAGTTCATTATGAGAAGCCTTAAGGTTACCATTGCATCAAATGGTAACCGATACGTGTCATCAATTGAGTGGAATTACTACTGTTCTATTTAACCGTGTTTTAATCTACTATGTAATTAAGATCTTATAATTAAACTAAAAATCACTAATTTTTCTCTCTCCTTCCGATTAAATAACACATTATACTATCTTTTAAAGATCATGGGGAGGAATAGTAGCAAAGAAAACAAAAAATAAATTCTCTTATATATATTAGATATGTTAATTTTCAAACAAAAATCTCCTTGGTGGGTTGGTTCAAGGCTACTGCCTTAAATTTTTTTTTTGTGGGAGGTCAATGGTTCGATCCCATGGCCAACTTTTTTTTTCAATTCTCAATCATACCCTTGAGCTTTATAAAGTTCAACTTTACTACTGAACTAAATTATCAAGTTTACCTCTCAAATTTTTTTATCCATTTACTTTTTTTTATATTCCTTTGTAAAAATTACCTTTTCATATTAAATTTTTTTTTGCCTTTTTACTAACTTATTTAATAAATTTGTCATTTCCTTAATTTTTTTCAATGTTAACTCATATTCGTGTCGCAATTTATCTAATTTTCGATCTTCAAAACCGAGTCGCGACAACTTCATACGTTTAGTTTATATACTTAGTCACGTTAATGTCAGCGTCGCAACGCACGTAACGAAGTTCGCAAATCCCACGCATAGCACAGACCAGTTTATCCCCTGTAGTATATATAATTTGATTATTCCTCAATAACTTTTGTTCGTTAATTATTTTTTTTCTTGACGTTAAAAACGGAGGCGTATTAAATGTAGGGTATTTTTTATGTGTCGTGGGTTATATCGACTGAGACGGTAACGTGAAGAATTAGACCGACACAACCAAGTCGTCGTAACTTTATACATTTTCTTCTATGTATTTAACCACGTTTCTTTTTGTGTTTAGTCACGTTAATGTCACCGCCTCAATTGTTTAAAGTCTGTCTCGCGCCACGAGGCGCGGGAGCCTCCCGCCGTGGAGCGCGGGGAAAATTTCCTAGTTTTTATACATTTATCATTATTTTTTATTCTCTCCTACACTCACAACAACTTTAAAAAAAATATTAAAAATTTTATATAGGTGAACAGTGTTTTTATAAATATACAGATGAACAGTAATACTTTCTCTATTTTTCACACACAACCACGTTACACCATTCTTTAAAATTACAGAATTCACTCACAAACGTATAGAAAACCTACGATTAATGCTTTTACCAATGGGCTACAAGCCTTGCGCTATAACACATAATTAATACTATATTTGTTTTAAAGGCTGGAGGTATATTAAATAATTTTTAATCAGGAATTTTAGGTTGTAAAATGGGTGAATGATGAAACAAAAAGGGCCTACATCTATACTATATAATAAATAAATGTTTTTTCATGTCACGTGTCGCCTTTATATTCATTCTTATCATTTTTTCCGCCTCTCTCTCTTATTTAATGCATTTATATCTTTTACTAATCTATATTATATAATAAATAAAGGTTTTTATGCCACATTTCGCCTCCATGTTCATTCTCATCACTTTTTTTCCGTCTCTCTCTCCTATTAATAATCAACTCAACTATTTTAGGCAACTAAATTAATTATTTGTTTAAATTTTTATTTATAGATTTTTTATTTAATAATGTGTTTATTATCAATTAAACTATTCAACATATTTATATAAATTTACAAACTGAAAACAATTTTATAGGCAGGTAGATTCAGAATAAAAAAACATTTTATCATATATTTACATATTTACATTGTTCTATTTTGAAAGATGTATGTGTTAAAAGATTACATTATATTTTATTCAACTATGCAATACTAGACATAAAATTTTTATTAGTAAGTGTATAATATTGCATTTATTTAACCCGTGTATTACACAGGATTTTAACCTAGTATAAGAATAAAAAAATGACTTGACACGCTTATACATTTTTTAAAGATTTTATACTATGTCAGTATTAAATGCATTAAATATATTTAAAAAACTACAAACTTACATATTTGATTTTATATATAAAATAGTAGGTTAAAAACCTATGTATTATTCAGATTGAATAAAAATAATAAAGATTTAAGAACTAAAAATAATAAATAATGAATATTTAAAAATTATATTTTAAGATAAGATACGATTCAAATTTTCTTATGATTTAGTAAGTTTTAATAAAATATTAGAATAAGTTTTAGATATTTAATTATTTAAAATCATTATCTTTTAATATGAGGGGGGTTATTTAATAGAAGAGAGAAACAAGAAACAAAAAAATTAGACTTAAATAGAAGTCGACATGTAACATATAAAGTTATTAACTCAAATGATAAAATAAAGACAAGGATCGGATAACTCGAAAAAGCTCAACTTGAAACTTAACCATAAGAATTTTTATATTAAGGACTTAGGATGCCATAAGAATTTAATACAGACTAGGCATTTTTGATGACATATTTTATTTTCAAACAGTTTTTAAAATTATTTTGAGATAATATATTACTTAAATTAACCAAAACTAAGAAGTTAATTTATTGAAATTATAGTTACTAAACAAATAAGATGGATAGTGGAATAATTTAACAACAAATTACAAATAAATGAACATTTAACAACAAATTACAAATAAATGAACACATGTTATGCTAAAATTTCATCAAATAGATTATAGTTTTAGAAAAACGTTCAAACTAGATTTTCAAAAGTAACATTCTATTGAAGAAATTGCATATACGAACTTAATGCTTAGATAATCTGAAATACGTGATTACACTTTCATATTAAATCCATTTGATAGTTCACACAAATGATTGATCGGATACAATTCAGAGATTTAGAAGAACAAAAATATGATGTGTTGTGTGATGAATTCGAACCAGAACAAAGACCAAAATCGCAGGAGCGTATTTTCAGTTATTGGGTCAAGAAACTGCCCTAGGCAGTTCTCGAATTTGAAATTTGCTACTTCTGCCCCCTCCGAATTTCACATGTGAATTTTCGGAAATTCAATTTCAAATATTTTTAATGAAACAATATTATTGAAAATAAAAAATTTCCAGCTCGAACCCAGTCAAGGGCTCTGCCCCTTGGATCCCGCTACCGGGGGCGCTGTTCCCGGACCCCATTAATTAGGGGCTTCGCTCATAATATCATAATAAACTCAAACAAACGTGTACTACGCACCTCTTTAATTATTTGATATTTTTTATGATACATATTTGTCAATCAAGTTAATCAAATTACACTCAAATATTCAACAAATTCAAGTCTCTAAACTTTAAAATTACACGTTTAAAGAGTTTGTGAAAAAAAAAACTGTTTGATGCTCGTAAGAAATTGATAAATGATTTGAAAATTTATTTAATTAGTTAACTAATTAAACAATGATTTAAACTAAATCTTTTTTTCCCTTGAAACTTAATAATAGTTAATGTATGTTTTTTTTTTCTCTGTAAGATAAGACTCTTAAATATTACTTTTAAAAATATAATCTAAAAAAAAAGAAAAAAAACTTCAACGTCAAAGTAGTTAATGCTTGTGACCAATCCTGCCAGCAACTTGTCCACCCATAATCCGACTTTTGCAAACTTCACATTACGTTAGATGAGAAACAAACTGAAAAGGTCCTACACCTTAACGCAACCGGAAACCAAGAATTAATTTTTTTTTTAAATCAACATCTAGATATTCTAGGATAATTGGGTTTTCCCAGGGAAACATCTAGAACATCCAGGGCAGCCCACCACAGGAGGAACCCCCCAACTGGGTAAACCTCCTGACCTGGCCACAGACCCCTTTTTTTGCTGTTGCCAGGATTCGAATCCAAGACCTCCACTATGAAAAGTTTTAGGGTTACCATTGTACCAAATGGACAACGGTACCAAGAATTAAATAAACTGAAAATTTAGTCAAAACAAACTGTGAAAATGTTTAACGCAACCGACCGTTCTAACCTTGGAACAGGCTTATCCTGGCCAACAGGCCCAGGCCCAAGAGCTTGAGAAGGGCTTTTCTTCTGATATTCATTTAATAAATAAAAAAACTTAATACAAAACTTTTGTTCTTTAATTAAATGAATACATGTTTGTTTGTTTATTTACATTCATGAACGTTCATCCATTTATATATACTTTTGTTCTTTAAATTCTCCCAAAAGACCAAAATCCATCCCATTTAACCCATTTGTCACTTTTAACTTACAAAAAGTATAATATAAGTTTCTAAACAAATCTTTCGATTGAATACCACCCACATGCCAAACTATAAAGCATTTAGAACAAAATGATGACCAACTTCACAATTTGACAAATATTGGGTCAACAATAGGTTAAATCACTAATTTATCAATGAACACATTTATCACTTATAATTCTAGTTATTAAAAAAATCTACAGACAGAAAAATATGAAAAGTTAGGAGTACGTTATCTCAAAACTTGAAGATTTCTATGGTAGTGGTGGTTGGCGATGGTTGGCGGCAATAGTATGAAAAACTCGGCGATAATTATGGTGGTGGGTGGTGACAGCGATGTAGGAGACAACGGAGACGGTGGTGACGCGATTGGCTGGTGAAGACTGGGAGACGATGTCGGTGATTTTGGAGAGTGGGAGACGACATAATGATGATGTTGGTGATTTAGGGCGACGACAGGTGAACCAAAACGGTGTCGTTTTCCATCTCATTTATTCCAGAACAAAAAAAACTAAAAAGGCTACCCTATGGAAACGAGTTGTCGTCGATATAGGTTGATTTATTTATGTTTATCTATATACTAATAAATAAAAAATCTTAGGGGAACACGTGTTACTTTCTACCGTATCATAACTTTTTTTTCCTCTCTTTTATTAAATAATGATATTAAATAATATACTTTAAATATTTAATATAAATCCAATTATAGATACTTATTATTTAATTATGTATAATTATATATCATTAACTAAACGAATATAATATGAATTAAAATTTACCAATTACATAAAAAAAATTATTACGCAGTTGAAAAAAATTGTTTAAAAATTAACTTAACAGAATTTATAACTGTCACGCCAAAGTACATTTTTAAAGACATGTTTCAACGAATGTATGCGATAACATATTACATTACTATGTTAGAATCACATGTATTACACGGGTTGTATATTGAAAAATGATATAACTTATAAATTTGTAAATACATCTTAACTTGTTAGACTGTTATGACCTTCTCGAGATATATCTAGTGGGAATGTGTGTGTATAACAAATTAGTATTTTTCTTTAGTAAGTTATATTTTGACTTCCTATTATATATTCTTATTTAATATAGTTAATATTTTTCTTTAATAATATATTTATAATATCATTATTATTTATTAACATAGAAGTGTATTTATTATGAGAGAGAGAGAGACGGAAAACTAATGTGAGGAGTCATGAGAAAGTGACAAGTGTTTATCTTAAACCTTTATTTATTATATAGTATAGATATTTTATTCAAACGTGTAAGACACGAGTTTTAAGGACATAAACTTTTTATTACTAAGTATAGAATATTACATTTATTCAACCCGTGTAATACAATGGATTCTAACATAGTTATATTATATACTTGGTTAGAATCCCGTGTATTATACGAGATTGTATATTAAAAAAGATAAAACTTATAAATTTGTAAATACTTCATCAAGTGAAAATGTGTGTGTATATAACATATTACTATTTTTCTTTAATTAGTTATATTTTGATTTCCTATTATATATTCTTATTTAATATAATTAATATTCTTCTTTAATAATATATTTATAATATCATTAATATTTAATAAAATAGATACGCATTTATTAGGAGAGAGAGACGGAAAAATCAATGTGAGGAGGCATGAGAAAATGACAAGCGTCCACCTTAAACATTTATTTATTAGTATAGATTAATTCAGTTCAAAGAAAAGTTATAAAAAATCATTTTGCGACGACATGTCATCAGGATAGATTTTCTAAATGACGGGTTAAATCTCAGGTATCCCGCCTAATCTATGATGACGACACGTCGTCAGGACCGATGAAAAAAACCTAAAAATCTAAACCGGCCTATTGTGATGACAGGTTCTCAGTGTACACATCCTATAACTAACAATCAGTTAAGTAGCTTTCATGTTATATACATGGTGATGTTTAAGTAGGGGTGTTAAGTGATGGTTAACCGACATTCAGTTAAGCGGAAAATATCATATAACTAACAATCAGTTAAGTAGCTTGTCGGTTTTATTACCTGATCATTATTTATCGTTAAATGTATTTTCAAAAGTAAATACCTTCCATTCAAGTATGCAACATCGGTAACTGAGAATTCCATAACATAAATGGTGAGTCTTATATCATCATATTGCAAGTTCAATACCTATGTTTTCTTATGAAAGATTCTTACTGCGGATTATGTTTTTATACGATCACCTTCTATGCTTCACTAACTGGTAGGTAGTGATCACTTTCTATGTTTCATTAAATAAGGCCGTGATCACCTAACTCTTGTGTTATTAACAATGGTAGTGACACTAAATACAATTGTCCAAGTAAGAATGGTAGTGATCACCAAATAGAGGATATAAAGATAACATGATAAGGGCATGAAAGCTCTTTCTTTTGTTTGCTCTTGATTTTCTTGATCTTTGATATTTGATCTTCTCAAAATAATTTGATGATATGAAAGGAAGGAGAGAGATATCCGTTTGATATAAATGTGAGAGTATTTGTGAGTAAAATGTGAGTGTGAACGTTAGACAAGGCTTCTTTTATAATAGGGTCAAGATAAAAGGTTGAAGCCACCAAAGCTGCCACCTTGACGATCGACTGTCGGCCTAGGGCCAGCTTTGATGCTTATTTTTTTATCTGTTGTCACGCTCTAAAGATAGATTGAAGATGATTCCAACAATACATATTTCAAATTTCAAATTCAAAATAATACTTTGGCAAAAGCTTATAAAGATTCACAAAAGCAAGGGATATAGTTTCCTAATTTGTTTTGGCTTTAATCCATTCAAGAATGTTTATTTTATATGAATAGATGTTAGGACTTTACTACCCATACAATATTCACCTTCTTGATTTTGAAATTTAATTTCAAATTAATACTTGACATTTGTTTATAAATAAAGTAAGTTACAGAGATTATCCTTTAGTTACATATCAAATTAATACTTGACATTTGTTTATAAATAAAGTAAGTTCAAAATCATACTTTTGGTACAGGGGATTTAATGTAAATATTGAATTTTGATATCAAAATTATCGGTCTGAAAGTTTTTAATCCCAAATATTTCCCCTTGAATCAATATTTGGTCAACCCGATATTCCAATTTTGACTTTCAAGTGTTACAATTTAGTACTTTAGAGATTCCTTTAAGCATGGAAAAACATAAAACATCCATAATCACATCTAACGATCTAGAAACATAGAACTGAAACAAACAAACTTAAACAAAAAACATCATCTTAATTATAAGAAATAACGAATTAGGTTTCAAGTTTTAAAATTAAACAACTCGAGAGATAAACTAGGGATGAATACACAAGATCAACGCGGTCTTCGTTATAATGCCAAGAACCTTCGACCTTAATGACAACGAACGAGTATCTAAGTGGAACCATACTCGCTTTATGCGAAAAACATTTTTTCTTGTCAAGTTTTATAAAAATGTTTTGAGGAAAATGACCTTTTAATTTATTTTTATAAATCATAAGATTACTTTAGAAAACATTTTAATCATTCTCACTCCATATCATATTTTTGTTGTTTGTTGTCATGCTTTTCGCCTATCAGGTGTCGGTTTTAATTTCTTCATTGAGAGGAACATGACCGGTAAGTTAGTTTTGATAATATAAGGCCTGTAGGAAAGGTTGTATTATATCGCTAACAGTGGTTTGATAATATAAGGTCAATAGGAAATGTTATAATCAAGTGTGTTATTTTGGTTGGCTGCTTTAGGAATCGCTAATAGTGGTGTTACGAGCCCTAACCGTGAAACCACTCAATTCGCTCATCGGTTTGGTTTCACGATTGATTTTAAGTTTATTTTGGTTGGCTACTTTAGGAATCTTCAAAGCATATCGAATAGTTTGGTTTATGGTTTTTGCTCGAAACCGGTCAGAAAAAATCGAACGTGATCGTAGGATTTTGGGTTGTTTAACCTCTTATATTTCGCTCGGATTTTTAATTACTTAAGTTGGATTATCACATGATTGATTTATGCTTAACAATAATATACATGGAGTCTGCCTTTTAAGTTTTAACTCTTGAAACCTTATCAATTCTTTATTCTTTGTCACATTTTTTGCTTTTTATTATTATAAAGTAAATCAAATTCAAACCGTTGATGGTTTAATTTCTAACGGTTTAGATATAGTTTTCAACACTGTGGTTCTAGTTTACAATGATCAAAAGCCATTACTAAGAGATTGGCTCATGGTTTGCCAAAGAACCATTAAAAACGCGTCGTAAACTCTCTAACCACTAATCCTTTCTTTTTTTTTTGCTAGCCTTTTATTTTCTAGCGCTGACCAAAATGTGTTCGTATTATTCTTAATTTGTATTATAACTTAAATTATTTTATTTTTTTTAATTTGAAACATAATTACATTAAAATATATATGGATAATACTAAAGTTACCGAAGAAAGTTTAAGTCATTTTCAATGTATTTATTTTATCTTTGAAGATAATGGCCAGGTGAGAAGATTTCACCTCCTTTGACCAAGATTCTTTGAAATCCTAGCTACAGGACTTAAAGCCATGATCTACGCAGATTTAATTCTCAGATGGAGTTTCAAGAATTTATCTTCTTGTGGTATGATACAAGGAAATCACACTAGACCGACTATGCCTATCCAGACAACATATGTCGTCGGGAAAGGTCAAACACTAATTTTGGGTTGTGAGACCCTATACCGACGACGTGTCGTCGGATAGGGTTGGATCAGATGTAGGGAAAACTGGGAGCCCAATATTTCACTGGTGGACCTATCCCGACTTCTGTTTATGTCCACATAGGACTTCTATTGGTCGCTTGAAGGCCTGAAGAACGAATTCTAGCTCGTGATGGATCGGGTTATAATCATGGCAAACTCTTATTCACTGGATGATGGGCAATCGATGCAAATGGGCGCAATTCATTAGAACAAGCACCATGGATGAGGTTGTGGCTTCAAGGCTCGAGGTTGCGACTTTGATCGAAGAAAGGGAGGCCGGTTTGACTCCAATATTAATCGCAAAGAACCAATAAAGGTGATCACATCAAGTGCTTTATTACGAAACATATACACGCCTGAGTATCCAAATTCCAATAAAAGGGACGCCAAAACCAATCTAAACTAAACCCAAGAGGATCAACTAGCTCTTCTAATGACGAAATGTGTCTAAGTAAATCTTAATTTGGTGCTTTTAAATTTTTTTAATGTCTTTCTAAAATGGCATGGTATGGAGGAAGTGTGTGTTACTTAGATAACGGAGCTAGTAATCATATGACAGACACGAAAGATTACTTCTCTGAGTTGGATGAACGAATTGTTGGTAGAGTATGATTTGGTGATGATTGAACGGTTGATATAAATGGAAAAGGGTGAATCTTGTTAGAATGCGAAAACGATGAACAACCGCTCATTCTGGAGGTTTAATTTATCCCGATTCATGTAGCAATATTTGAAGTCTTAGGCAGATCACCGAAATAGGACACAAAGTGTTGTTGGAAGAACAATTTTTATGAAGGTAACCAAGCCTGAAAATAGGCTTTATCAGATTGTTTAAACACCATCTCACTAGTGTGTTTATCCGAAATAGCAACAAAATGTTGCCTTAACATCTTGCGAGGCAGAGTTCATGACCACAACCACAAGGTGTCAAGCGCTTTGGTTACGAAGAAGTCTACGTGAAGAATTAATCGAGTGGAAAATAGGACAAATGAAGATGCGAGTTACAAAATGACAATTGCATTGATAAAAACCCAGTGTTTTATGGAAGGGTAAACATATTGACATGTGGTATTACTTCATTCATGAATGTGTTGAAAAGTAACAAATCGCAATGGAACATGTAAGTGGTGAAGAACAATATGTGCAGACGTTTAGACAAAGGCACTTCCAAGGATATGCGGGAACCTTTGGGTGTCGAAGATCTCTTAGATAGATGTCAAAATTAAGAAGGAGATTGTTGATGATAACCTTGACTCGGAAAGAGTTCAAAGATTAACACAATGGCAAAGAGTGTTAATTAATCCAAGTAACTAATTGTTTCTTTAGTTTTTTTTTGGTAATTGTTTCCCTTTATTTGTTTTAGAGTTATCAGTTATCTTTCAACCAATAATTCATCACATAAAAAGTATAAAACCACTGTGTAATTCAATTCAAACCCTAAAAATAGCATTCATCATGTACAAGTACCCATCATCCGTCAAAACCCATCAAACTCCTTTACAAAAAGAGAAAAAAAAAGTGCAAAAGGGAAAGGGAAAAAACAACCTTTTTTCATGATCCTATCGAAACCTTTGCCTCTTTTCAACCTGACCAAAGTTACTAGCTTCCATCCTCCATTCACAGTTGCTAGAACTCATATCATTAAAACTCAATATACTTCCACCACCACCACCAATCATTTGAGAAAAACTCCCATAAGGCATCTCAGATTGTTGTTGCCATTGTTTTGTCATCATTGTACTTTGATTCGGACCGCCATTGCATACAAACTTCGGTGGTGACAACTTCCCCCAAATGGGAAGAGGGTTTGATGCAAATAGTGTTTGCAAAAGCGGACCGGCTTCCATAACAGCTTTTAGTAAATTCCCTTTCTGTGGCAATGCCTTTCCTTTGATCATACTCTCCATCATCATTGTGTTGATGTTAGAGAGCTCATGGGAGGTTACCGGATCAAAAACTGAATTGACAGGCGATGAACAATGTTTGTATGCATCAGAAAGACTGTTTGATTCTGCGATACTTGAGTTGGCGTTCGCAGGTTTAATTAAAGGGTACTGATGATGTTGATGATTTTGCTCAATCGCGAAGCAATCATGGATGGATTTGTTAACAGAAGGAGTAAACTTGTTGAGTAGTTTCTGTATTTGATCTCTTGCTTCATCTCTTTCATTACAAACAAGTTTTAAGAGGTGTAACAATTGTTTAACTGATTCAGTGTTCTTATTCATTTCTTCATTTGCTTTTGCTTTTACTGCCTCGAGTTCGAGTGTGGTGTAATGAATCTTGAGATGCAGTTCATCATTGCTCTACAATTTCGAAAAAATACAAAATAATTAATAGATGATTGCAAGAATAGGTTTTTTTAAAATTAACATCATATGTAATTTTTTTATAATATTTACACAATGTAAACATTATCAAGAAACATTGTTAGGAAGATTGATAGAAGTTTAGGAAAGAAAAACAAATTACAATTGATATGTATTTTTTATAAATATATACACAATGTAAACATTATTAACTTCTAGTAATTTACCATAAAATACAAAAAAAAATTTAAAATAAAGATTGGGATACAAACTACAAAATTAACTGGTGAAAACATGGATACAAGTAACTAATACGTTTTTTTTATAAATCCATTGAGAATAAAATATATATTTGGAGCATGCAAATGTGATTATCTCACTAGAACATATATTACACACTATAATGTTTTTTTTTCCGATCACAAACAAGAGAAATTCAAGATCTTCACATGGAGTAATCCAACAAATATATACCAGAAAAGTTGTATCTGAAATATAATATAATGCTTAATTAAAGATGATGATTTGCAAACAACAAAACAAACAACACGAATTTAGGGAATTTTTGCTACTCTAGTAGACTTTTGAAAATGGTTTTGATTTTCCAGTGAAATTTGAATTCAAAATAGTTTATAAGTAATCTGCTCCTGAGATAAAGAATTCAAGAGTTCTGACAAAACCGCTCCTTTAATCACCGTGTAGTAATACCTTGAATAGTGCGGATTACCTCGAATCCACTATCTCAATGAGCAGATTACTTAGAAACAATTTTGAATTCAAGTTTTACCTAGATATCGAAACCATTTTCCTAAGTACACTAAAAAGTTTTCACCTCCTTGGAATAAAAAAAACGTTAAGAGGAAATCAATATTAAAGAAATAAAACATTTTATTTGAAGAATTAATTTCTTCAGATCTAAATTCAAGAGATTTGGTAAGAATTCTAGAAAAGTTGTAAAAAGCAAAGATTCTTCTCCCTACTATGAAGTAAAAGCATGTATAGTTGGTCTATATTACTACTATATGAAGAGCAAAAATAAATGAACGATGACCAACCTCTTGATGACTCCATAAAGATGCCATTTCTTCCATATGTGTTGAAAGAAAGCAGAAGGGGAGATGAAGAGAGGAGCACTCGAATATCTTATAGAACACACATCAACAAAAAGACAGAGAGAAAAAGACACATTATTATATAAACAATTAAAAATTAAGGGACAAAATTGGGTTGTAGCCTATAGGGCATCTCTTAAATTACAGCAAGGAAAAATTAAAAGTTTAAATATGAAATATCATGAGCAATACATTAAATTATGTTTTACTATATGCATTAGCTGGAAACGATAAAATAGCCTTTTCACAAAGCAAATTTTCGTTGACGTGTAACATAGTTTTTATATAATACAACGTTTATATAAAATCTGATAAAGTTTACGCGGTTTATCTACGTACGTAAAAATAGAAATGGAAAGAATATAAAGGAATCTAATTTGTTTATAAACAAGTGAATTTGTTTTGGAATTGTTTGACATTTCCTTCCTCAGCTTGATCATTATTAGTACGCGTTTTCAGTTTCAAAATAATTACTTTTTTATCTTATACCACAATTTTTTATTATTTTTCCCGTGGTAAAAGAGTATGTACCAAAAAAAGTTTTGACGAAGAGCAAAATAGTTAAAAGATGATGAAGTTTGTGTTACATTATAAGAAAAATGATAATAGATAGTCACCTCCGATAATCATGAATAGTGTTTTCGGAACCGGATTAGTCCTGTCAGATTGAAAACCGGTCATGAAACCGGTTCGGTTATGTTTATTTGGGTTGTTTCCGTTTAAACTGGCCGATTGTCGGTCGGACTTGTGAACTAGACAAGGTGGCCGGACAAGAATTAAAAAAATATATTTTTATTTTTGTTTTATGCCTTGAAAATCTTATTTTTTGATTAATTTAATATTCTATGATCCGTATTTTATTTATTTAAGTATTCATACTTAAGATTATAAATCCATATTAAAACATACAATATTTTCTTATTCCAGTTTTAAATTAAATATACATAAATAGTTTTTATTTTTATATTGTTTATAATGTAATCCGGTTCGACCATTCTGACTAGTAGACTTGTAAATAAGGAGATCCATTCATTTTCTGGTCTTGTTCTGAAAATATTAGTTATAAACATCATAAATATTGATACGTAAAACATGAATCAAATAAGTAATATCATTTTGTAAGCTAGGATGAAACATTAGTCAAGCATATGTACGTAAGTATAACCAAGGGCGAAGTATAGTTATGGCCCGGGGGGCGATTTTTCGCTTAATAGTGTTAGTTTATACGTATTAGGCCGATTTTTCGCTCAGTAGTTAATTTATATGTATTCGGCCGAAATTTTTATAGTTCTGGCCCCCTTGATAGGAAAAAAAAATCCTAGCCCCCATGCGTTTTTCTTCAAGTTTTGCCATTAAATAACATAAAATCTTTTCTTCCCCTAAATCATTAGATATGACGATGGCCGGATATTGTTAATATCAATCCTATATCCGGTTATAAAATTGTATCTCATACCCGTTACCCAATACCTATTGGCTTGGTGGATATCAGATATACACGTTTATGATCTTATAGTGTTAAAATTTACACAATGAGAAGCCTTTTTTTTTATTCCGATCTTAAACTCACCTAAATTACATTTAAAGTATAAAATATTCAATTGTACTTTTTATAATTCTATAGTTTCAATAATTTAAAATTTCTTACAACTTTGACATACTAATTATTATGTTTTAAAATTATATGATATATTAATAGATTTACATTTTATGCGGGTAAAATGGTTCATTTAATACCATGCGTGTCCTAAACCCATTAATTTTATTAAACTAATCGCACACTGGTCACATACCCGAATACCGGTCATGAGTGTTTTGAGTTTCTGTTTTCTTGTCTAGTTAGGGTTCGTTTTCATTTATATTTTATATAACAAAGCAATTATGAATGGAAATGGGTTAGGTAGCTTGGGAAAAGTTTTGATCATTTCAGTCTAATACTTGATCATAAAAGATTGTGTTCAACATTCTGTCTCATACTCTTCAGGTACCCACTACTCCATACCCACTAGGATCCCGAGTGTCCAGAATTTTATGTGGTCAAAATACCTTCTGGGGTTTCCATTACACAAAACTTGATCATAATTAAATTCACTTCAACAACAGACTTAGAAATATTAAATACCCAAGTGTAACTGTAACAATTTTTTAAATTTAATAATGTCAAGTTTTAAACAACCTTGGTATATTAGTTATATAACACACCATTCTTAAACACGCGGAAGCATAAGTAAAAACCCAGGATTTTTTTTTTTTTTTTTTTTTTTTTTTTTTTTTTTACGTCCTCGCGTACCGCGAGGGACCAGACCCACAACTCTCGCGTACCGCGAGGGGGCGTCAGGAAAGCAATCCGAGAGACTTGTCTCTCGCGTACCGCGAGAGAAACCTCTCAGGTTCTTCGCGTACCGCGAGGGACCAGATTTCCAGAAAGTTTCAGTTTTCTCAGCAGCTTTTCTACTTAGCCAAAATTTCCATCTTTTACCAATATCACTTAACAACAACTTTCCCACAACATAAAAATTGACACAAAACCTTTATCAACATGGTCACACACCAAAAACAAGTTTTGTTTATCAATTTACAAGCAAAAAGGGGAATTCTACTAATTCATCAAAAACATAAATTTTGCATACGAGAATCCGCCAACGCCTTGGACTTGACTTTGACTACTTCGGAGTTTTTCCTACATTCACCACATATAACACCATTAGTAATGAAGATAAATTCATAACAAACAAGTAAATTCCTACTTGTTTCACCCATTCACCCATTTGACCCGTTTCCACCCAAATTATCATTTAGGCTATATATTCTTGCACCCTTACTGCAAGTTTCAATTATGATCAACACATAATCCATTTCCATTATGGCACAAAGACCATAACTCCGTTTCATTTATGATCAACACATGATCCATTTCCATTATGGCACTAGGCCATAACTCCGTTTCGTTTATGATCAACACATGATCCATTTCCATTATGGCACAAGGCCATAACTCCGTTTCGTTTATGGTCAACACATGATCCATTTCCATTATAGATTATCACCATAACTACATTCATTCCTTGTACATACTAAATCATTCACAATTTATCATATCACAAGTATGCACAAAATCACATAACACATAATCCACAAAATTCACCATTTATCATCAATACTAAGTAAGTGCATAGGCACTTACCTTTCGGGTTAGAAGACCCCGCACCGCTTTCAAGCTTTGCAATTAGATTACCTAAACACATTCATCTAGTTTAGTAATCCATTCATTTCTCCATTTTACAATTTAATTGAGCTTACAACCCAATTCCCACAATTCAACCCAAATTGACCCGTTTGGGTTATCCCCATAACCAAACACCCCCTTTAATCAAGAACTCAACCACTTGAATTCTCTTTCCAATACCTTGACACTAATTTTTCATCAAACTAGTTTCTTTAAGTTCATTTGGGGTTTGTTTAAGTGTCTAACACCTCTATAACACTTAATCATTATCAATTTATAAATTTTTCATCAAAACCCCAAAACCCCCAATATCTTCCATATGAACCCTAACTTTCAAAAATCAAAATCAAAGGGTTCCATGGTGTTATTCACCTTCCTACACCTTTAGTTTAGCTAGATTATCAATAATCTAACACCATTTTACCACATGCAACATAAATTTCGGGTTTCACCCAAAACCCACCAAGAACACAACATTGGTGAATCAAAGAGGAAGATTAGCACTTACTTGATGTTAGGAAGGTGATGAGTAAGCCAAAACCTTCTCAAATCAAGCTCAAATGCACGAAATTGGCTTCAAACTCGTTTTCTCCTTTTAGCTCTCTTGAGATGAACGACCCAATTTGCCAAATGAGCCTAATTTTGACTCTAAGGAGTCAAATATGGCAGATTTGCATAATTACAACATTAGTCCTTCCACTTCCAATTCACCCATATCCTTCCATAACTAGTTAAAAACTAGTGTAACTCCCGTTACCAACTTGAAACCCGCTTGTTTCAATTTATTTCAAAATATTATTTTCAACATAATATTTATTTAGAAATATTAATTATTTATAACGAGACCCGGATTTTGGTTCGTTACAAATCTCCTCCCCTTATTTGGGTTTCGCCCCCGAAACCCGACTTCACATAAAAAGGTTCGGATAGTATTTAAGCATCTCTTCCTCGGTTTCCCAAGTCATTTCCGCCCCCTTTCTATGCTTCCATCGAACCAATACTTGGCTAATCTCTTTATTGCGTAACTGTTTCACTTTCCTATCCAAGATTGCCACTGGTTCCTCAACATAATTTAACTTTTCATCCACCTCAATATCATCCAATGGAACAAAAGTAGACTCATCCGCTAAACACTTGCGTAAATGGGACACATGAAACGTATTATGAAGTCTACTTAGTTCCTCCGGTAGCTCCAAACGGTAAGCTACCGCACCCACTCTAGCAACAACCTTAAACGGCCCAATGAAACGTGGGCTTAACTTCCCCCGTTTCCTAAACCGTATGACCCCCTTCCAAGGAGAGACCTTTAAAAGCACAAAGTCCCCCACTTGAAACTCAATCGCCCGTCTCCTATTATCCGCATAGGACTTCTGGCGATCTTGCGCTGCCTTTAAGCGAGCCTTAATTTGGTCAATACTAACATTCGTTACATCAACCACATCCTTACTACCAAGTTCCCGTTGACCGATTTCACCCCAACACACGGGTGTCCTACATTTCCTCCCATACAATGCCTCAAAAGGCGGCATACCAATGCTAGAATGGTAGCTATTGTTGTATGCAAATTCCGCCAACGGTAAATGGTCATCCCAACTACCCCCAAAATCCAAAGCACACGCACGTAACATATCCTCGAGCGTTTGAATCGTACGCTCGCTTTGCCCATCCGTTTGTGGATGATAAGCGGTGCTAAGGTTCAACCTCGTACCCATGTCCTCATGGAATTTCTTCCAAAAACGAGAAGTGAATCTCGTATCCCGGTCCGATATAATCGACACCGGCACCCCATGGCGTGACACAATTTCTTGCACATATAAATCCGCCAATCTATCCGATGAGTACGTTTCCTTTATAGGAAGGAAATGCGCACTCTTTGTCAACCGATCCACAACTACCCAAATTGCATCATAACCCTTTCGCGTCTTTGGTAGTTTGGTGATCAAATCCATGGTAACATTTTCCCACTTCCAAAGCGGTATTTCAAGCGATTGCAGCTTTCCATACGGCTTTTGGTGTTCTGCCTTTACCCTTAAGCATGTGAGACACCTCTCCACATACTTAACAATATCACGCCTCATTCCCGGCCACCAAAAATGACTCCTCAAATCATAAAACATTTTTGTGGCCCCCGGATGGATAGAATATTTGGATTTGTGCGCCTCATCAAGAATAGTTGTCAAAACACTTGACAACCTAGGAATCCAAATTCTATCAAAGCACGTCTTCAAACCCGTGCTGTTTTCCCCAAGCTTATCAACGTAAGCAACCATCCGCTCTTTCTTTAAGTCACCCCCGAAGGCTAACAATTGAGCCTCCCGGATTTCATCAATTAGGGATGATGAAATTGTCATCTTAAATGACTTCACCTTCAAAGGTGCATGACTCGACTTCCGGCTAAGTGCATCCGCCACAACATTCGCTTTTCCCGGATGATAAAGTATTTCACAATCGTAATCCTTGACCAGTTCAAGCCACCGCCTTTGCCTCATGTTGAGGTCCTTTTGGTCAAAGAAGTACTTGAGACTTTTGTGATCCGTGTAAATCGTACACTTAGCCCCATACAAATAATGCCTCCAAATTTTGAGTGCGGAAATCACGGCCGCTAGCTCCAAATCGTGAGTAGGGTAGTTCACTTCATGAGTCTTTAATTGCCTAGATGCGTAGGCAATCACCTTCCCCCTTTGCATCAAAACACAACCCAACCCCGAATGCGAGGCATCCGAATACACAACAAAATCATCGGTCCCGTCTGGCAAGGATAAAACAGGCGCCTTAGTCAACTTTTCTTTCAAGAGTTGAAAGGCAGATTCTTGCTCGGAACCCCAAACAAACTTAGTCTCTTTACGGGTCAACTTCGTCATCGGTAAGGCAATCCGAGAGAAGTTTTCGATAAACCGCCGGTAATAACCCGCCAACCCCAAGAAACTTCTAATCTCCGAAGGCGTCTTCGGTGGAGACCAATTCTTAACCGCCTCTATCTTGGATGGGTCGACAGTAATCCCTTTATCATTAATCACATGACCCAAGAATTGAATTTCGCGTAACCAAAAGGCACACTTGGAGAATTTAGCATAAAGTTTCTCCTTTTGCAAGACTTCGAGAATTTCACGCAAATGGCAAGCGTGATCACCTTCGCTCCTTGAAAAGATGAGAAGATCGTCAATGAAAACAATGACCGAGCGGTCGAGGAACGGTCTACACACCCGGTTCATAAGATCCATGAAAACCGCGGGTGCGTTGGTTAAACCGAAAGGCATAACTGTAAATTCATAGTGACCGTAACGAGTGCGAAAAGCGGTTTTAGGAATGTCATCTTCTTTCACCTTCAGCTGATGGTACCCGGATTTCAAATCAACCTTAGAGAACCACGACGCCCCTTGCAATTGATCAAAAAGGTCGTCAATCCGAGGTAAAGGGTACCTATTCTTCACAGTCAACTTATTCAACTCCCGATAATCCATACACATCCTCATGCTCCCATCCTTCTTTTTAACAAAGAGAACGGGCGCACCCCAAGGTGAGACACTTGGGCGTATGAAACCTTTATCAAGAAGTTCTTGCAATTGCTCCATAAGCTCTTTCATTTCTGGCGGTGCTAATCTATAAGGCGCTTTGGCTACCGGTTTAGCACCCGGCATCAAGTCGATCCCAAACTCAATCTCCCTATCAGGCGGAACCCCTGGTAACTCGTCAGGAAACACATCCGCAAACTGATTCATGACCGGCACATCGTGAATCTCTTTTACCTTTCCATCCACATCCGTAACACATGCCATGAACGCCTTGCAGCCACGCGCCATGTACTTGGTTGCCTTCACAAAGGAGCACAACCTCACCTTACCTTTCTTATCACCTTCAATGTAGATGGACTCTCCTGACGGGGAATCAAGTTGGATCGCCTTCGGTCCACATAAAATACTCGCCTTATTCTTTGACAACCAATCCATTCCCACAATAACATCAAAGTCTCCCATGGTCATAGGAATCAAGTCTATAAGAAACGTCTCACCCCCCGCTCGTAGCTTACAATTCTTAAAAATGTCAAACACTAGGAAGCTCTTGTTATTAGCCGCCTCGATTTCTAAGGGCTCATCTAACTTGCTACTATGAAAAGAAAAGTGCTTAACAAATTTCAGAGACACAAACGAACGACTAGCCCCCGAATCAAAAAGAACTAGTGCAGGTAAAGAGTTAATCTTGAATGTACCTGTCACCATCTCTGGGTCAGTCTTCGCCTCTTCCGCCGAAATGTGGAAGGCTCTACCCTTAGGCTTTGGCATCTCAACACTCGCTCCGCTTCCACCTTGCTTTAACTCGGGACAATCCGCTCTATTGTGCCCGGGCTTGTAACAGTTGTAGCATATACGGACTTGGCTTGGACATTGATTAGCCAAATGCCCCGGCTTTCCGCATTTATAGCAACTTGAAGAACCCTTCCTACATTCCCCATAATGCACTTTTCCACATAACTTACAACCTTGTGAAGAGGATTTAATAAACGGCTTCTTACTAGGGCTCCCGCCCTTGATCTTCTTCATTACCTGATCCACAATTTCCCTTTTTCTCTTCTCACCCCTAGCCTCTTGCCTCTTTAACTCCACCTCCCTTTCCCGACACCTGTTTATTAAATCAACAAGCGTGGTAAATGAGGATGGAGATATGCTATCTCTGAATTCTACTGTTAGCATAGCATAGAATCTATCAATCTTGGCCTTTTCGGTAGATACCACATCCGGACAAAACTTAGCCCGATCAAAGAAGGCCCCAGCCAATTCGTCAATTGACTCAGTCGTCTGTCTCATGAGGAGAAACTCCTCAGTCATCCTGTCCACCGCGGCTTGTGGGCAGTGGTATTTCAGAAAAGCCGCCTTAAATTCCTCCCAAGACATGGAGGTCACCCCAGAAACACCTCTCTCCCTACGGAGATTCAACAACCATTCCTTTGCCCTCCCAGTCAACAGAGGCACACTAAACATTACCCTGTCCTCGGGTTTACATTTGGTCGTTTCGAAGTTCGACTCCATATCCACCACCCACCGGTGGCTAAGTATCGGGTCCACCTGACCGTCGTATTCCTTTGGTTTAATTACCATGAAATCCTTGAGAGTACAACCTCGAGGTTCCTTTTCTTTTCCCTTCATGACCTCTTCAAGAGAGAGTTTGATAGTCCCCCTCATTTCCTCCATCAAGAGATTCGTGGCTTGCTCAAACGCCTTGGCCACTTCTTCTTTTATCATATTTTGGATTCTTGTATCCAACGGTTCTTCGTTCACATCAACATTTTCGTGGTGGTCACCCTCGTCCGTCATCTCTTAACTGAGAAATAGAACCAAAAACACCTTAACATTCCTACACTTTCAAATCACCTAGGGTATCCGTCACACTTATGCACTTATATGAATTAGGTATATATATATATTTACCTACTTATATACATACATATACGATCACCTTCACCTAATCCTTGCAAATGTTCATTGTCATATGGTTATCATAAAAGCTCTTGCACATCTCGTCTTATTAATCATATTGGCCAGACATGTTTAATAATACGTTATGCCCAAGTACAATTATCATATTCATATAACAACTTACAAGACAAGTTTCGGCACACATAACACTTTATCATTTAATCATGCGATTATAGCATATCTACATATCTCTTTTATCCAATCATTACTAACCTTTCATTTCCGGAAGCTCCGAGTCTTAGTCAAGTCCTTCATGGATTCTCGTATCAATTCCCCATATCAAGAGCATCCGGTTTGAGTTTAGTGCCTTGCGCACTAATTCCCTCAAACCTGGCTCTGATACCAATTTATAACACACCATTCTTAAACACGCGGAAGCATAAGTAAAAACCCAGGAATTTTTTTTTTTTTTTTTTTTTTTTTTTTTTTACGTCCTCGCGTACCGCGAGGGACCAGACCCACAACTCTCGCGTACCGCGAGGGGGCGTCAGGAAAGCAATCCGAGAGACTTGTCTCTCGCGTACCGCGAGAGAAACCTCTCAGGTTCTTCGCGTACCGCGAGGGACCAGATTTCCAGAAAGTTTCAGTTTTCTCAGCAGCTTTTCTACTTAGCCAAAATTTCCATCTTTTACCAATATCACTTAACAACAACTTTCCCACAACATAAAAATTGACACAAAACCTTTATCAACATGGTCACACACCAAAAACAAGTTTTGTTTATCAATTTACAAGCAAAAAGGGGAATTCTACTAATTCATCAAAAACATAAATTTTGCATACGAGAATCCGCCAACGCCTTGGACTTGACTTTGACTACTTCGGAGTTTTTCCTACATTCACCACATATAACACCATTAGTAATGAAGATAAATTCATAACAAACAAGTAAATTCCTACTTGTTTCACCCATTCACCCATTTGACCCGTTTCCACCCAAATTATCATTTAGGCTATATATTCTTGCACCCTTACTACAAGTTTCAATTATGATCAACACATAATCCATTTCCATTATGGCACAAAGACCATAACTCCGTTTCATTTATGATCAACACATGATCCATTTCCATTATGGCACTAGGCCATAACTCCGTTTCGTTTATGATCAACACATGATCCATTTCCATTATGGCACAAGGCCATAACTCCGTTTCGTTTATGGTCAACACATGATCCATTTCCATTATAGATTATCACCATAACTACATTCATTCCTTGTACATACTAAATCATCCACAATTTATCATATCACAAGTATGCACAAAATCACATAACACATAATCCACAAAATTCACCATTTATCATCAATACTAAGTAAGTGCATAGGCACTTACCTTTCGGGTTAGAAGACCCCGCACCGCTTTCAAGCTTTGCAATTAGATTACCTAAACACATTCATCTAGTTTAGTAATCCATTCATTTCTCCATTTTACAATTTAATTGAGCTTACAACCCAATTCCCACAATTCAACCCAAATTGACCCGTTTGGGTTATCCCCATAACCAAACACCCCCTTTAATCAAGAACTCAACCACTTGAATTCTCTTTCCAATACCTTGACACTAATTTTTCATCAAACTAGTTTCTTTAAGTTCATTTGGGGTTTGTTTAAGTGTCTAACACCTCTATAACACTTAATCATTATCAATTTATAAATTTTTCATCAAAACCCCAAAACCCCCAATATCTTCCATATGAACCCTAACTTTCAAAAATCAAAATCAAAGGGTTCCATGGTGTTATTCACCTTCCTACACCTTTAGTTTAGCTAGATTATCAATAATCTAACACCATTTTACCACATGCAACATAAATTTTGGGTTTCACCCAAAACCCACCAAGAACACAACATTGGTGAATCAAAGAGGAAGATTAGCACTTACTTGATGTTAGGAAGGTGATGAGTAAGCCAAAACCTTCTCAAATCAAGCTCAAATGCACGAAATTGGCTTCAAACTCGTTTTCTCCTTTTAGCTCTCTTGAGATGAACGACCCAATTTGCCAAATGAGCCTAATTTTGACTCTAAGGAGTCAAATATGGCAGATTTGCATAATTACAACATTAGTCCTTCCACTTCCAATTCACCCATATCCTTCCATAACTAGTTAAAAACTAGTGTAACTCCCGTTACCAACTTGAAACCCGCTTGTTTCAATTTATTTCAAAATATTATTTTCAACATAATATTTATTTAGAAATATTAATTATTTATAACGAGACCCGGATTTTGGTTCGTTACATTTATATATGTATCTTATAGGTGAAAAATGTGTCACATATACTAACAATAGAAAAAAAAATAAAAAAATATGTAAACATTAGTATATAATTGAGTTTAAAAAATACATAAAACACTATTTAATGTAACTTGACTTTCATTTACTATTTGATTGAAAACACAAGCTAGGTAATTATATTTCAAAGTTTCTTATAATATAAGATATATTTAAAATAAATGTGTTTTATTAGTATATTTAATAATTTGTTTAAAAATATATAATTATTGAAATATGGAAGTGTATTTATTATGAGAGAGATGCGAGAAAAAATTATAAGGATGAATATGGAACGACATGTGGCATTGAGAAACCTTTATTTATTATATAGTATAGATTATGCATTCTTTAAAATTATAATACACACACATATATATATATAGTAGGTTATGAACCCTGTGTATTTACAGGTTAAATAAATACAATTTTATAAATTTAATAATAAATATTTTCATATTACATAGTTTTTAATACAAATTTTAGAAACGTCATGTAGTTACTTTGTAAAGGTGTTTTATAAAAAGAATGCAAAAATGTTCAATTTCTAAAAATGTTTTATGAACAAACCTATATTTTTTTAAATAAAAACATTATATAAAAAGAATTATAAAAATCTTTATTATTTAATAGGAGAGAGACAAAAAAACAAAAAATTATTAAAAAACAATTAAGAAAAATTTGTGCAATTAATATGAGAGAGACGAGAAAATTTGTCTAACCAAAACCTTTATTTATTATAGAGTATAGATCTTACTACTCTAATAAATGAAAATCTCTTCACGACTCGTGTCACTCTCTGGTTACTCATCATCTTTATTTTCCCGCCTCTCTCTTCTATTAAATATTAGATTTTTTTATTTCTCTCTCATATTAAATAATAATCTTTATATTAATAAATCTAATTACGTATACTTATTATTTAATTATAAATACTTATTATATTATCAATCAAATGAACTTAATATGAACTAACATTTATCAAATAAATTAAAAAATTAATACTCAGTTGAAAAAAAATGTTTTAAAACTAACTTAACAGATCTTATAACTGTCACGACAAATTACATTTTTTAAAAACATATTGTGACAAATATGTTTGTTAACAAATTACATTATATTTTATTCAACAGATGTAATATACTTGTTTATTCATCCCGTGTATTACAAGGGTTTTTAAAAATATAAAATTTTTATTACTAAATATATAACATTTTATTTATTTACACCGTGTAATACACGGAATTTTAACCTAGCATATATATATATATATATATATATATATATATATATTCAGGTAAAAATGTTCAGGTAATCACACGGTATCATGTAATACCTATCTCATACGTGTCTCAACTCATCGAAAATTTTATACCGATCTCCTACTCGAATACCTATCTCAAATGTTTCGGGTTCAAGTATTTTTGATATCCCTAGATGCAATAAGAAATAACTATAATTTTTTCCCTCGCGCGTTGCTGCGGGAGTTTGATCGTTATCGGGATCGTCTCGTTTGGGTGGAAAAAATTTATGTTGAAACGCGGACTCGTTATAACACGATAGCAAAAGAAAACTCGAATTTGAATATAACTCTGTTTTTAATAAAAGTTATACATTAACGTTGAAAAAAATTAAATAAAGGAAACCGCCCATATGTTTTTTTTAAAAGTTAACGATCAAAAGTTACCAACGAAAAACGAAATTAATAGAACACTAAATAGGTTAAAAGCGTATAATATATATAGTATGATGGGCTAAAGCGATTCCCCCTCGCAACGCGGTGGGGACATGGTCTTTATCGGTTCATCTCGTTTGCGGAGCTAAAACCTATGTATACTCGCTATAGCGTACGATAAAAAAATACTCAATTTTGAATGCAAATCCGTTTTCAATAAAATTTATATCAGGACGTTGATAAAAAACTAAATAAATTTGTGCTTTCTGTTTTTTTTTTAAAAGTTAAAGAAGAAAAGTTATCTCAGAGAAATAAAATTATTAAAAAAAATTAGACGGGTTAAAAACGTATATTATATACGGTAAGAGTGTATGAGGGTTAAAATGAAAAGAAATATTTGAAGTTACTGTTGGGTTTATTTTTACCCGTAAGGATATTAAATATCCAACCCAAATTAGTAACCTATTATTAGTATTAAGCCCAAAAATTAAAAGTTTTTTTTCTTGATTGTTTATGTCGAAAACAAATGGGGAGCACAAAAGTCAAACTTGATGATAACACTATAAGAAAAAGACCTTGTGTCGACGCCGTCTATACCGACGACAATTGTCGTCGGCATAGGTCACCCTGTACCGACGACATGTCGTCGGTATAGGTCAAAACCAATATTTTGACAGGGACACCCTATACCGACGACATGTCGTCGGCATAGGTCACCCTGTACCGACGACATGTCGTCGGTATAGGTCAAAACCAATATTTTGACAGGGACACCCTATACCGACGACATGTCGTCGGTACAGGGTTGAGCCAGATGGGGGGAAAAAATGGCGCCCAATGAATTATTAGGGAAAACCTATACCGACGACATGTCGTCGGTATAGGGTTATTTTGATTTAATTTTTGTTTTTTTAATATAATAATGTTTTCGTCGGTCAAAAAAAAATTTTTTTGTTAAATTAAAAAAATTATAAAATGGCATATACCGACGACATGTCGTCGGTATAGGCTTTTTTACTTTGTTGACTAGTCAAAACCCTACGATGTCTATACCGACGACATGTCGTCGGTATAAGTAACCTATTGCGCCGACTTTTGAGCCTATACCGACGACATGTCGTCGGTATAGGTCTCAGCGCGATTTTGACCAAAAAAACCCCAAACGCCTCCATCTCTCTCTCCGGCGATTTCACGTTTTTTTGGGTATTTTGTGGAGCAATATTCACCAATATCTTCGGTTTTGAGGTGAGTTAACATATATTGTTCAATCTTAACAAGAAAATCAACATTGTTGGTGTTTTTTGCTTAATTTCTTTGGTTTTTGTTAGGTGTTTGAAGATTTGACTATTTTTGAAGGATTTCAAGCTTAGAGGAAGCTAATTTGCAAACTTGGTTAGTAATTTTTCTACAAATTTGGTTTAGATGTATGTTTTTCTACAAATTATGTTTAGATGTATGTTTGTATGTATATGTTTGTGTTTATTTGTATGTATGTATATATGGTTTAGATGTATGATTTTATAAATATTTATGTAATTTTATGATGAAATTAGGTTTAGATGTGAAATTAGGTTTAGATGAAATTTGGGAATTTGGGCATTTATAGAAGAATTTGGACATTTATATATGTATGTTTGTATATAATATGTATGTATATAGATAAAATTTGGGAATTTGGGCATTTATAGAAGAATTGTGTTTATGTATGTAATTTGGGAATTTGGGTATTTTGTTTACATATGTTTGTAAAGGCTATGTATGTATATACGTGTATGTATGTATTTTTATGTATGTAATTGTGTTTGTATATGTAATTTTAGAATTTGGGCATTTATTTATTTGTGTTTGTATATAATATGTATGTATATTTGTATGTATGTTCGTATGTATGATTATGTAATTGTATGATTTGTATGTATATAATTGTGTATGTATTTATGTAATTGTGAATGTATGTATATATCTTTGTATGTATATGTAACTTTATTTAATTTTGTTGCAAGTTCGGAACTCATTGCGGTTGGAGATGTGTGAATAACATCTTATTTGTGTTTCATTGAATTTTTTTAAGGTACGCATCCCGACTTTTATACATTTATGTACGTCTCATGTTGTGTACACTAGTATGTTTATTTAGGATAACTCTTTAGAATATACCCGTCCTAAATTTATCTAATAGAGATAAATTTTGGATTGTCCCCTTTGGGACTGCTTTTTGAATATTCTATCTTATAAATAAATTTTGTTGTAGGAAAAATGGCAACAATGGCGCAATCACACGGTGGAGATGGTGGAGACGGTGGTCCGTATCACTTCGACTCGGGTTGTGCGACTGTATCTGGTGGTAAGTTACTTGTTATACTTTTATAGATGTTTTTATAATTGCCTAACTTTTGAATGTCATATGTCAATGTAGGTAGTTCCTCCCAAAAAAGACGATTTAAAGGCAAAAACCTAAAATTGTATAAGAAATTTGAGCAAAATGGGAGGAAGCCTCTTCCCATTGATGTAGAACTTCATGCCGGGGGGTACAAGTTTGTGGGTCCCAACGCTACGGATTTTATCCGTGCTATCTCGTTGGAGGTTGAAAAGGTTGTTCCGCCATATTATCCTAATTGGGCTAAGGTTCCAATTGAGAAGAAACGGGTCGTATATCCCACTCTTATAGTAAGTATAGATGTTTTATAATTACTTACAATTTCATAACTATTACATTTATAATTACTTTCCATTTGTAGGATTATTTTGATCTGGACTCCTGGAGAAACACTGATAAGTGGTGAGGCGTTGAACTCGGAATCACCGCCGAGTGTCAGAGGGCGTATAAAGATCACAAGAACGTGTTGAAAGTTCACTTCGAGGAGAATGGGGGATACGATGATGTGGATGCGGCGATGAATAATCCACCAGAAGATGTTGATCAAGAAACTTGGGAGACTTTGATTAATGAGCTGTTTTTAGATGCGAGCTATAAAAACCGCTCGATGAAGAACAAACAAAACCGATCAAAACAACGTTACCCAAGTTACCATGGCAGCAAATCATACGCCCAGCGCCGACACATGGAGGTATGAAAATACAATTGTTAGTATTATATAAACATGCTTATTAATTCTAAGTGATATTCTTTTTGTTTTTCACAGTGTACCGGCCCAATTGATGTGTTTAAATCGACCCATTATAAAGAAGGGACCGGTTGGGCCAACACGAATGTATCATCAGATTATGTAAGTCAAATGATTTTGTTGTTAGACTTACTAGACTTAGAACATCCAACTGTAACTTAAAACGGGTCAAAATGACCCAAACACACTTTTATAGACTTAAAATATCCAGTTTTAACTTTGAACGGGTCAAAATGACCCAAACACACTTTAATAAACTTAGAACATCCAACTGTAACTTTAAACGGGTCAAAATGACTCAAACACGCTTTAATAGACTTAGAACATCCAACTCGAGCCCAATTGTTGAATATTTTTGCTAGTATTATTAGTATTTGTTGTTATTAGTGTTGGTTGATTGAAATTTGTGAATTTGGGTCGTTTATAACTTATAGTTTAACAGGTTAGTTATCCATTTTACAACAGTTATGCTGTCGAATTTTAGTAAAATAGTCAAGTGATTGTTTATTACATTGTTTAATGCAGGACCGATGGGTCAGCGGGCTATAAATAGCCTATGCCACCCCTTTCTCTCATTTGCAACTTTTAGAGAGAGAAACCATAGAGAGAGAAAGTTGGCGGATCTACCCGAGACTTCAGCAAAGTGTCACTCCATAACTCGTGAGAAGAACCTCCGGATCAGAAACTCGATTCAGGTAACAATCCGACCTAAATCTGAGTTTTAGTTCGTTTTTGGGTTTTTTCGGGTTTTGGGTGAAAAGGTAAGGTTTGAACGGATGAAACTGAAAGATAATCAAGGATTTGAGTTCCTTAATGGAAAACGAACGTTTTGAATGCAACAGGTTCGGGATCTTGACATGATCAGACCCGAATGTGAAAGTTAGGGTTTTCGCCAAGAACAGGTCGTGCGCACTTGCTAAGTGCGCACAGAGCAGGTCAACCTGCGCACTTGCTAAGTGCGCAGGAAGGGAAGTCTGCGCACTTGCTAAGTGCGCAGGAAGCAGAGTCTGCGCATTTGCTAAGTGCGCAGACATCAGAACTGGTTAAGTAAAGTTAGTATGTTTAGAATGGTTAAACCGTTAGAGTCGGTATTGGTCTGATGTGTATTTAACTAATCAATTCAGATCGGAAGTGACGTTGTTGGACCTTCGTTTAGGACAACCCATATTAGCGTATCAGGTGAGTTCTAGAAGCCCTCTTTTAAATGTTTTGTTAATGTTTTTGGGCTGGTGTGCATACTTACGAAATGATGTTTAACGAAATAATGTTTTAACGAAACGATGTTTACGAAAGGAAAGGTTTTGAAGTGTTTTTGCCAAAAAGGTTTACGAATGTTTTATGAACGGTCTAAAAGAGGAAATGTTTAATGAGAAGAGAAAGAGGTAAAGGTTTTAAAGAAGTCATTACAAATCTAATCTGTCGAATGAATGGAATTGACGAATGAAGTCTGGGAATGAGATTCCCAGCCTTGTGGTAGATTATGGACAGCGAGCCATAGTTGCCATAAGAACAACAGGGGCAGTGTCTCTGTGGCATGTCAATGGTTATGATGTTGTACAACTGGTAAGGGAGTAACGACGGTTACTCAGGGGTTAACGTGACCCCATGTAAGGTTAAATTATGATCTGACGGTGTCATGGCCGTGAGCCATGGCCGTCGATGGAAGTTGTCGGTTTATGGACATGAGAGCCATAAGGGCAACTGAATGGGTATTGTCGGTCCTCGCGCAGTTAGCCTTGGGGGCAATACCAAAAAAAAAGGGAATTGACGGAATGTATGGTATTGTCGGTCTTCGTGCAGTTAAGCCTTAGGGGCAATACCATAAGGGAATTGACGGAATGTATGGTATTGTCGGTCTTCGTGCAGTTAAGCCTTAGGGGCAATACCATACTAAATGACGGAACGAAGGGTAACACATATTTAGATAATAATGTATGACTTAAATGAATGTTAAAAGTTTTAATGAACGATCCGTTTAACGGTGTTTATGATTATGATGTTGATGATGATATGGGTACAAAACCTTTTTAAAGATGTTAGATTATTACATGCTTTTGTGAAAGGTTTTACTAAATGAATGATACGTTTTTGGCAAATGTTGATGTTAAAGTTTTTATGAAATGCTAGAACTCACCGACGTAGCTGACTTTTTAGTATGCACATTCAGGTTAAGGCAGGTATGGACGATGGACGGTGATGCTTGGCAAGCGAGAAGAGTTACCCGGTCGATCATGAAGACTGACATCCCGTTATGAGTTGTTTATGTATTTGACAATGTACGCTTCCGCATGTATGAACAAGTTTTTAGTTATGTTGAATGAATGATTCCGCTGCGTTATTTGATATTCGTGTTTAAGAACTGTTTGTGAATGAGTAAATCCAACAAGTGAGGTCTCCCGGGTTTGGGGCCTTACAAGTTGGTATCAGAGCAATAGTTTGAGAGATTCGGACACTCCCAGTGTCTGAACTTAAACTGTGAATGGGACCGAAAGCAGATGCCAGTACGGGTAACTCGAGCCACAGCATCAGGTATGAAAAGTAGAGTATGTGTATGTAGTATGCCTTAGAAAGGGTTAAGAAAGGACTTGTGTTCTGATGAAATCACAAAGGTGGTCAAATAGAAATCGAAAGGTAGTGTAATGGTTAATTACAGATGGCCAGTGTATATTAACATCTTACAGTACTTATTGGATTTTATTTGTTAACTAGCGTGATAACATTGGATTTCTTGTCTTATAGAACGAAATGGCGAGGAGAGGGAACGAAAGGCGTGGTGGCCGTACCGGTGGTCGTACCGGCGGTCGAAATGGTGGGCGTGGCAGGATTCCTGCGCGCCAAGAGCACAACGAAGAAGGAAATGTTCACACTGAACCGACGGTTAGTGTGCATGGAACTGAACAGACACAAGTTGCAGAACAACCTTTCACTTTTGAACCAGAAGTGAGAGCAGCCATAGCTCGAGAGTTCTCCGAGTTGATGAAGAATTCTCTGCCAAGTCTGTTGGCTGAAGCATTAAAGAAAGTTAGTGGGGAAGGCGGATCTAGTGCGGCAACTGGTGCCCAGAACAACGAGACCGACAACGCACCGCCTGCTCGCGGATGCGACTATAAGTCCTTTAAGGCATGTGACCCGCCGGTCCTGACTGGGAAGAAGGACGCGGTGGCTACTTTTGATTGGGTAATACGTATGGAAGCCGCCATCCGTCTGAGCGAGTGTCGAGCTAATCAAGTAGTGAAGTTTGCTGCTAACTCCTTGAGGGAGGAAGCATCCCACTGGTGGGAAGGTGTACGTCAGGCTAAGGGGGATGAGGTTGTTGACTCGATAATGTGGGCTGACTTGAAAACCTTGGTGATCAAGAATTTCTGCCCGAGGAACGAGATTGAGAAGGTAGAGAGGGAATTTCTGGGTTTGAAGGCCGGGAGCATGACGCACCGGCAGTACACAACCCGATTCAATGAACTGGCACGTCTGGTGCCACATCTTATTACGACGGATGAGAGAAAAATTTCATGCTACATTCATGGGTTTCCGGACCAGGTCTGCACCTATGTTAAGACAAACGGCCCTACTACCTATGATTCGGTAGTAGAACTGAGCGGTGTAGTATTTGATGATCTGGCACTGAATGTCACCGCCATCGAGGAACCAAAGAAGAGACCGAGCTTCTTAAACAAGCGAACTAGTGGAAAGATGTTTGGGGCTCGCGATAAAAGGGCTCGGGTGGATGAGCCGACTGTTTGTAAGAAGTGTGGAAAGGAGCATGTAGGTGAATGTAGACTGGGATCTAACCTGTGCTTTAAGTGTGGCAAGACCGGGCATTACTCCCGTGAGTGCACACAACACTACAAGTGCTATAACTGTGGGAATGCCGGTCATCTGAGCCGGGAATGCACCAAACCAAGAATGGGTGAAGCCGGGAAGGGGAAAGGCCCGGAGAAGAAGGAAGAGAGGCCTCGAGCAAAGACTCGTGCGTACGCGCTGACGCAAGACCAGGCCAGAATGGACCCCGACGTGGATTCAGGTACGTTCGTCCTTGACAACACTCTTGTTTCTGTGTTATTTGATTCGGGTGCCGGTAAGAGTTTTATATCTGCGCCTTTTTGTAAGAGAGTGAAGTACGCTGTCAGTATACTAAAAAGGGCCTTTAGCGTAGAAACCGCTGAGGGTAGAACTGCGAGAGTGACCGAGGTAGTTGACAACTCTACGATAAAAATAGAAGGTCATAGGTTCCCTGTCAGATTGTTTGTTATGGTTTTGGGAGGGTTTGATGTCGTGCTGGGTATGGATTGGTTAACTGCCAACGAAGCACAAATCATATGTAAACGAAAGATAATCCGACTCAAGGCTCCGGATGGTAGCAAAGTCGAGGTTTTTGGAGATCGTGACGTCCCGATGCCAAACGTCATCTCGATGATTAAGGCAACAGATTACTTGAGGCGCGGATGCGAGGCTTATCTGGTGTACGTGATTGACAAGTGTAAGGAAGTGAAGGAACTAGACGATATACCGGTGGTACGCGAGTACCAGGAGGTGTTTCCAGAGGATTTGCCTGGGATACCACCCGACAGAGAGATTGAGTTCCGAATCGACTTAGTACCAGATGCCCAGCCCGTGGCTAAGGCTCCATATCGACTAGAACCAGTGGAAATGAAAGAACTTATGGTACAACTAGACGAGTTACTTGAGAAAGGATTTATCCAACCAAGCATCTCACCTTGGGGTGCTCCGGTGTTGTTCGTAAAGAAGAAAGACGGTTCGATGAGAATGTGTATTGATTATCGCGAGTTGAACAAACGTACCGTGAAGAACAAGTACCCGTTACCAAGGATCGACGACCTGTTCGATCAATTACAAGGCGCAAGTTGGTTCTCAAAGATCGACCTTCGATCCGGGTACCATCAGTTGAAGGTGAGGGAAGAAGACATACCGAAAACGGCATTTCACACACGTTATGGACACTTTGAGTTCCGCGTAATGTCTTTTGGATTGACGAACGCCCCTACAGCGTTCATGGATTTGATGAATAGAATTTGTCGACCAATGCTGGATCGGTCGGTAATCGTGTTTATCGATGATATCCTCATCTATTCCAAGAATGAGGGTGATCACGCATGTCACTTAAAGGAGGTGTTGGAGGCTCTAAAGAAAGAAAAGTTGTATGCTAAGTTCTCCAAATGCGCGTTCTGGCTTAGGGAAGTCCAATTCCTAGGTCACGTCATTAACCCGAACGGCATTATGGTTGACCCAGCAAAGATAGTGACGGTAAGGGAATGGGACATTCCTAAGACGTCAACTGAAATCCGTAGTTTCTTGGGATTGGCAGGCTACTATAGGAGATTCATCCAGGATTTCTCGAAAATATCTTCGCCGTTGACAAAGTTGACTCGGAAGGAGGTAAAGTACGAATGGGGTTCGACCCAGGATGAGGCGTTTAAGGAATTGAAAGAGAAGCTAAACCAAGCTCCCGTCTTGGCCCTACCCAAGGGCAGTGAAGACTTGGTGGTATACTCTGACGCTTCGGGTCAGGGATTAGGGTGCGTATTGATGCAACGCGGGAGAGTGATTGCATATGCGTCACGGCAGTTGAAGGTTCACGAAGTCAACTATCCGACTCATGATTTGGAACTTGCTGCTGTCGTATTTGCATTGAAAATCTGGAGGCACTACCTGTATGGGGTGAAGTTTACTATTTACTCCGACCACAAAAATTTGAAGTACTTCTTCGAACAAAAGGAACTTAATATGAGGCAGAGGCGATGGTTGGAGCTCCTGAAGGATTATGACTGTGAGATCATGTACCATCCTGGAAAGGCAAACGTGGTGGCTGACGCTCTAAGCCGAAAGGATGTGCCTACTCCTATTAGAGTGAAAGCTTGCCAGTTGGTGGTAACATCGGATGTGATGAGAGAAATCGAAAGAGCTCAAAATGAGGCACTTAAAGAAGAAAACATAAAGAAGGAAAGGATGGTTGGCCAACAGGACAAGTTGGAATATAACACCCTTGGTGTTAGGACACGTTTTGGACGGGTATGAATACCTATGGGTGGCGAGCTTAGAACCAAAATCTTGGATGGGGCTCATAAGTCTCATTACTCTATCCATCCCGGTACCAATAAAATGTATCAAGATCTGAGAAAGGAATACTGGTGGCCTGGAATGAAACGTGATGTGACGAAGTATGTAAGCAAGTGCTTGACTTGCTCGCAAGTAAAGGCCGAGCACCAGAAACCGTATGGAAAGATTCAACCACTTGATATACCGGAATGGAAGTGGGAACACATTACCATGGACTTCATAACTAAGCTACCTCGCACAGTTAAAGGTCATGACACCATTTGGGTAATTGTGGACCGTTTAACGAAGAGTGCTCATTTTCTACCTATTCGCGAGACGTTCTCGTCGGAGAGGTTAGCGGAAGTGTTTATTAATGAAATAATAGCACGGCATGGGATGCCATTGACGATCGTATCTGACCGGGACACACGATTCACATCGAGGTTCTGGAAAAGATTTCACGAGGCGATGGGCACGAGGCTTAATATCAGCACAGCATACCACCCGCAAACGGATGGTCAGTCCGAAAGGACCATTCAGACATTGGAGGATATGCTCCGTGCTTGTATTATCGACTTCGGTGGCAGTTGGGACAGCCATCTGCCGTTAGCTGAATTCTCCTACAACAATAGTCATCACACGACGATAGGCATGCCGCCTTACGAAATGTTGTATGGGAGGACCCCGGTTTGTTGGGGTGAGATTGGACAGAAGGAATTAGGAAGTCTCGAAGTCGTAAGAGAGACGTCGGAAAGGTTTGATCAGATCAAAGCGCGAATGAATGCCGCACAAGATCGTCAGAAATCCTATGCGGATAAACGACGAAGTCCTATTGAGTTTGATATTGGTGACAGAGTAATGCTGAAAGTGTCACCATGGAAGGGAATCATACGATTCAGAAAGAGAGGAAAGTTAAGTCCGAGGTTTGTCGGACCATTCAAGATAATGGCACGGGTTGGGGAAGTCGCTTATCGGTTGGAGTTGCCTGATGAGTTAAGTGGGATTCATCCTACTTTCCATATATCACACTTGCGAAAGTGTTTGGCGGATGAATTGGCTCACGTACCACTTACTGACATCGAGGTTGACAACAGCCTTAATTACATCGAAGAACCCGTGGCCATCCTTGATCGGAAGGAGAAACGTTTACGTAATAAAGTTATCCAATTGGTTAAAGTCCAATGGAAGCATCGAAAGGGATCGGAAGCCACTTGGGAAACGGAGAAGGAAATGAGGGAGTCGCACACTCATCTATTTGAATTATGATGAGGTTTCGGGGACGAAACCTATTGTAAGGGGGGTAGACTTGTAACATCCCAAAAATAAAACGACAGTTATAATAACGGAATAAACGAACGAGGCATGACGAGTCGGGTAGGATGGGTCAGCGGGCTATAAATAGCCTATGCCACCCCTTTCTCTCATTTGCAACTTTTAGAGAGAGAAACCGTAGAGAGAGAAAGTTGGCGGATCGACCCGAGACTTCAGCAAAGTGTCACTCCATAACTCGTGAGAAGAACCTCCGGATCAGAAACTCGATTCAGGTAACAATCCGACCTAAATCTGAGTTTTAGTTCGTTTTTGGGTTTTTTCGGGTTTTGGGTGAAAATGTAAGGTTTGAACGGATGAAACTGAAAGATAATCAAGGATTTGAGTTCCTTAATGGAAAACGAACGTTTTGAATGCAACAGGTTCGGGATCTTGACATGATCAGACCCGAATGTGAAAGTTAGGGTTTTCGCCAAGAACAGGTCGTGCGCACTTGCTAAGTGCGCACAGAGCAGGTCAACCTGCGCACTTGCTAAGTGCGCAGGAAGGGAAGTCTGCGCACTTGCTAAGCGCGCAGGAAGCAGAGTCTGCGCACTTGCTAAGTGCGCAGACATCAGAACTGGTTAAGTAAAGTTAGTATGTTTAGAATGGTTAAACCGTTAGAGTCGGTATTGGTCTGATGTGTATTTAACTAATCAATTCAGATCGGAAGTGACGTTGTTGGACCTTCGTTTAGGACAACCCATATTAGCGTATCAGGTGAGTTCTAGAAGCCCTCTTTTAAATGTTTTGTTAATGTTTTTGGGCTGGTGTGCATACTTACGAAATGATGTTTAACGAAATAATGTTTTAACGAAACGATGTTTACGAAAGGAAAGGTTTTGAAGTGTTTTTGCCAAAAAGGTTTACGAATGTTTTATGAACGGTCTAAAAGAGGAAATGTTTAATGAGAAGAGAAAGAGGTAAAGGTTTTAAAGAAGTCATTACAAATCTAATCTGTCGAATGAATGGAATTGACGAATGAAGTCTGGGAATGAGATTCCCAGCCTTGTGGTAGATTATGGACAGCGAGCCATAGTTGCCATAAGAACAACAGGGGCAGTGTCTCTGTGGCATGTCAATGGTTATGATGTTGTACAACTGGTAAGGGAGTAACGACGGTTACTCAGGGGTTAACGTGACCCCATGTAAGGTTAAATTATGATCTGACGGTGTCATGGCCGTGAGCCATGGCCGTCGATGGAAGTTGTCGGTTTATGGACATGAGAGCCATAAGGGCAACTGAATGGGTATTGTCGGTCCTCGCGCAGTTAGCCTTGGGGGCAATACCAAAAAAAAAGGGAATTGACGGAATGTATGGTATTGTCGGTCTTCGTGCAGTTAAGCCTTAGGGGCAATACCATAAGGGAATTGACGGAATGTATGGTATTGTCGGTCTTCGTGCAGTTAAGCCTTAGGAGCAATACCATACTAAATGACGGAACGAAGGGTAACACATATTTAGATAATGATGTATGACTTAAATGAATGTTAAAAGTTTTAATGAACGATCCGTTTAACGGTGTTTATGATTATGATGTTGATGATGATATGGGTACGAAACCTTTTTAAAGATGTTAGATTATTACATGCTTTTGTGAAAGGTTTTACTAAATGAATGATACGTTTTTGGCAAATGTTGATGTTAAAGTTTTTATGAAATGCTAGAACTCACCGGCGTAGCTGACTTTTTAGTATGCACATTCAGGTTAAGGCAGGTATGGACGATGGACGGTGATGCTTGGCAAGCGAGAAGAGTTACCCGGTCGATCATGAAGACTGGCATCCCGTTATGAGTTGTTTATGTATTTGACAATGTACGCTTCCGCATGTATGAACAAGTTTTTAGTTATGTTGAATGAATGATTCCGCTGCGTTATTTGATATTCGTGTTTAAGAACTGTTTGTGAATGAGTAAATCCAACAAGTGAGGTCTCCCGGGTTTGGGGCCTTACAAGTTGGTATCAGAGCAATAGTTTGAGAGATTCGGACACTCCCAGTGTCTGAACTTAAACTGTGAATGGGACCGAAAGCAGATGCCAGTACGGGTAACTCGAGCCACAGCATCAGGTATGAAAAGTAGAGTATGTGTATGTAGTATGCCTTAGAAAGGGTTAAGAAAGGACTTGTGTTCTGATGAAATCACAAAGGTGGTCAAATAGAAATCGAAAGGTAGTGTAATGGTTAATTACAGATGGCCAGTGTATATTAACATCTTACAGTACTTATTGAATTTTATTTGTTAACTAGCGTGATAACATTGGATTTCTTGTCTTATAGAACGAAATGGCGAGGAGAGGGAACGAAAGGCGTGGTGGCCGTACCGGTGGTCGTACCGGCGGTCGAAATGGTGGGCGTGGCAGGATTCCTGCGCGCCAAGAGCACAACGAAGAAGGAAATGTTCACACTGAACCGACGGTTAGTGTGCATGGAACTGAACAGACACAAGTTGCAGAACAACCTTTCACTTTTGAACCAGAAGTGAGAGCAGCCATAGCTCGAGAGTTCTCCGAGTTGATGAAGAATTCTCTGCCAAGTCTGTTGGCTGAAGCATTAAAGAAAGTTAGTGGGGAAGGCGGATCTAGTGCGGCAACTGGTGCCCAGAACAACGAGACCGACAACGCACCGCCTGCTCGCGGATGCGACTATAAGTCCTTTAAGGCATGTGACCCGCCGGTCCTGACTGGGAAGAAGGACGCGGTGGCTACTTTTGATTGGGTAATACGTATGGAAGCCGCCATCCGTCTGAGCGAGTGTCGAGCTAATCAAGTAGTGAAGTTTGCTGCTAACTCCTTGAGGGAGGAAGCATCCCACTGGTGGGAAGGTGTACGTCAGGCTAAGGGGGATGAGGTTGTTGACTCGATGATGTGGGCTGACTTGAAAACCTTGGTGATCAAGAATTTCTGCCCGAGGAACGAGATTGAGAAGGTAGAGAGGGAATTTCTGGGTTTGAAGGCCGGGAGCATGAAGCACCGGCAGTACACAACCCGATTCAATGAACTGGCACGTCTGGTGCCACATCTTATTACGACGGATGAGAGAAAAATTTCATGCTACATTCATGGGTTTCCGGACCAGGTCCGCACCTATGTTAAGACAAACGGCCCTACTACCTATGATTCGGTAGTAGAACTGAGCGGTGTAGTATTTGATGATCTGGCACTGAATGTCACCGCCATCGAGGAACCAAAGAAGAGACCGAGCTTCTTAAACAAGCGAACTAGTGGAAAGATGTTTGGGGCTCGCGATAAAAGGGCTCGGGTGGATGAGCCGACTGTTTGTAAGAAGTGTGGAAAGGAGCATGTAGGTGAATGTAGACTGGGATCTAACCTGTGCTTTAAGTGTGGCAAGACCGGGCATTACTCTCGTGAGTGCACACAACACTACAAGTGCTATAACTGTGGGAATGCCGGTCATCTGAGCCGGGAATGCACCAAACCAAGAATGGGTGAAGCCGAGAAGGGGAAAGGCCCGGAGAAGAGGGAAGAGACGCCTCGAGCAAAGACTCGTGCGTACGCGCTGACGCAAGACCAGGCCAGAATGGACCCCGACGTGGATTCAGGTACGTTCGTCCTTGACAACACTCTTGTTTCTGTGTTATTTGATTCGGGTGCCGGTAAGAGTTTTATATCTGCGCCTTTTTGTAAGAGAGTGAAGTACGCTGTCAGTATACTAGAAAGGGCCTTTAGCGTAGAAACCGCTGAGGGTAGAACTGCGAGAGTGACCGGGGTAGTTGACAACTCTACGATAAAAATAGAAGGTTATAGGTTCCCTGTCAGATTGTTTGTTATGGTTTTGGGAGGGTTTGATGTCGTGCTGGGTATGGATTGGTTAACTGCCAACGAAGCACAAATCATATGTAAACGAAAGATAATCCGACTCAAGGCTCCGGATGGTAGCAAAGTCGAGGTTTTTGGAGATCGTGACGTCCCGATGCCAAACGTCATCTCGATGATTAAGGCAACAGATTACTTGAGGCGCGGATGCGAGGCTTATCTGGTGTATGTGATTGACAAGTGTAAGGAAACTTTCTATTTCAGGAAACTTTCTATTTTTGGAAACTTTCTATTTTTAGAAACCATGCCTGTTTGTTAGAACAATAAGGAATTGTTGCTAAGTGTTACTTGCATGATCATTTGTGTATAATATGGAAGTATTAAACTGAACAAACATGTAATCACTAAACGGGTCACCAACGGGTCGTCGGGTCAAACTTGGTCAAACTTAGTCAAACTTGGTCAAACTTAGTCAAACTTGGTCAAACATGAGTCAAACTTGTAAACTCTTTTCTAAACCCTTAAAACAATGAGATTGTTTGGATACTTAGGGTTTGTATCAACTTACACAAACATACATTTATAAACCGGTGTTTATAGGTGGCAGTTAGTCGTCAAGCATTTTAGGTTCGCTTTCTTTCGCACATACTCTAAGGTGAGTTTCACGGCCCCTTTTCTTACGTTTTAAACTTGGGGGAGAAAACATGGGTACGAACATTTAGATCTTACATTTCTTTTATATCACTTGTGTACTAAGCGCAAACATATCATGAAAGTCCTTACTTATCGAACCGTTAGTATATGGGTTAGCGAGGTAATCTTGAGTAGTACTACTGGGCATTGACAAGCCCCACCTGCGTTAGTCGCGCTAACACGACGGGAAGTCGAACGGGTGTAACATTGACCTAAACATTCACCATTGATTATGATAGTCATGGTGGGAGGCAGTACAAACATAAACAGTCAGCTTCGGTGTCGAAACGCTTTAGTAACATGTACTAGGTTAGCTACCTATGATATAAATTGTAAATGGTATTATCTAGTAAACTTTACAAACATTGAAACCTGTGAACTCACCAACCTAGTGTTGACACGTTTTAGCATGTTTTCTCAGGTAATTAAGGTACAAGCACGAGCTAAGGCATGCATGCATACGAAGTCTATCATTTGCAAACTCAAGAATTATTTATTTTTAATTATCGTTGAATTGTTTATTTTGGCGCAGATTTTTCATTTAACTTTTCGCTTCCGCAAATCTTACATTAAATCAGTATTTTCATTTCTAGTGTTGCATCGTGACTATGAGCAATACTAGTGGTTTTTATTAAACTCATATAGAGTCGTTCAAGTAACTAATGACTGAGATCCTGGTATGTCACACTCTTAACGGTAAAACTCCGTTAGTGGATTTTGGGGGTGTGACAGATTGGTATCAGAGCCATTGGTTATAGAGAACTAGGAAATGCATACTAGACTATAACCACGTACATGCATTAGTTACACAGCACTTACACTCATACATGGCACTCACTCATCCCGTTACAGGAAATGTCAACCCCACCCAATTCACCAGCATCCCAGACGTTCAGGAGCACGATGTTCCTACAGTACCTTTGCCAGAGTCGAGGAGACGTCGACTCAACCTGATCAACACCACAATAGGGCATGATGAGCCTATTCATGTGCGTGTCAGAGGCAACACGCAGGACTGGGATTGGTATCCCGATAGGATCAGGAACTGGATTCGCGAGGAGGAAGTCCCACCTCCACTCATTTCTGACATTGCTTCTTCTTCTTCATCATCTTCTGTACGAGCTTTGCCACCATTGCAGTACCCCTATGAGCAGGTGATAGCTGCCTTTGTGGCTAGGATGGACCGGGAGATCCGGAACATGAGGGACGCAGCGGGAGAGATTACTAGCATACTTCAGCGAGAGATGGTGATGAATCAGAGGATCACCAAACTTACTGCAGATTTAGCAGCAACTGATACAGCTCATGAGAATTTGGCAGATGGATGTGTGGACATGGAGGACCGGCTGAACACTGCAGAGTGGAACCTAGATATACTCCACACTAGGATTGAGCAGGTTGATGCACGACTTGCAGTAGTTGAGGCAGCAGGAGTTGCACCAGAGGATGTACCAGATGATGCACCTGCAGGAGATCAGGATGAGGACGATGATGCAGCATCCGATGTTACATCAGTTGGCAGTGACATTTGATCATCTATCTTCATTACTTATTTACGTCTTTTCTTTTGAACCTAGATGGGCAGGGTTGTTCCCATCCAACAGATGTTTCTAGAATTTTGATGTTTGGTTGAATTTAGTTGTAATCGTTACAATTTATTTTATCAAGTATTACTATTATTGAAATGTTAGATGTTGTGGTTTGAATTTCTTTTGTTTACTGGTACTTGTATGATGATAAAAATGCGATTTATTTTTCTCATTATTGTATGTTGTGAATGTAAAGATAATGTCTGGAAGAGGAAATGGACATGGTGGACGCGCCGGAGGACGCGGTGGTTGTAGAAACATTAACATGACTACAGCCGAGCTCACGGCACTCATAAATGAGCGTGTGGCTGAAGCATTAGCAGCTACTCACGCCGCTATTAATGCTGGAGGTAAAGCAACACATTATCGACACTAGTGAGTCATCATTCATCCTAAACTCAAATTCGAATATGGTATTCTTAAAACGCATTCTTGTTTACAATCCATGTCAGCATAACCACCAGCAGGTTTGTACTTTCAAGGCGTACATGGATTGTAAACCTCACACATTCAGTGGAGCCGAAGGGGCTGTTGGCTTACTCCGCTGGATGGAGAAATCTGAATCTACTTTCGCAATGTGTAACTGCCCGCCGCACAACCAGGTGAAGTATGCATCTGGCACTCTTGAGGGTCCGGCCCTTACTTGGTGGAACTCTCAGGTGCAAATGTTAACTCTAGAAATGGAAAATGCTTTGCCATGGGATGAATTCAAGACTATGCTGCGGGAGGAGTATTGTCCCCGTGATGAAGTACAGAAACTTGAGAGCGAATTCTGGAATCTCAAGATGGAGGGATCGGAAATTGAAGCCTACACTACTCGTTCGCATGAACTGGCGAACTTGTGTCCACAAATGGTAACACCTCCCTATAAGAGGATTTTGAAGTTCATTGACGGTTTGGTCCCGCAAATTCAGAGCATGGTGACATCTTCGAATCCCACTACGATCCAGCAAGCAATCAGGTTAGCTCACAGGCTAACCGATCAGGCAGTAGCTCAGGGCACTCTACCACCTAGAGGTGCTCTATCAAAGACAGCTGACAACAAGAGGAAGTTTGATAATTCATTCCCCAAAACCTTCCAGTCAAACCCACCTTCTCAGCAACAACAACAACAGCATCGTAAGCTTGAACCTTCAAAGAACAACAATCAGTCTAACTCTTCTCAGCAGAATCAAGGTTCTTATAATGGCAAGTACCCGAAGTGCAATAAATGTAACTTTCACCATCATGGAGCATGTGACCGGTACCGTTGCCAACGGTGTGGAAAAATGGGTCATTTGGCCAAAGACTGTAGAGTAGATCTGCAGAACAAACAGACACCACCTGGAAACGCACCCAAAGGTTGTTTTGAGTGCGGTAAGGAAAGGCATTTCAAGAAGAATTGTCCGCAGTTGAGGAGAAACGGAAACGGGAATGGGAATGGCAACAATCATCAGGGTGGTAATGGAAATGGTAATAACCATCAGGGTGGAAATGGTAATAACAACGGAAATGGTGCAAAGGGCCGAGCATTTGTGATTGGATCGGGAGAAGCTCGGAATGATCGGAACGTGGTGAACGGTATGTTTCTCTTAAACGATCATTATGCTTCTGTACTTTTTGATACTGGCGCCGATAGAAGTTTCATATCTAGAGAACTTAGTGGTCAGTTAGAAATAAACCCAACTTTATTAGAACACTATTATACCGTAGAGATAGCAGACGGTAAAGTAATCGAGGCAACCCACATTCTCAAGGGATGTCAGTTAGAACTTTCTGGTCACAAACTCGACATCGATCTCATGCCAGTTACACTTGGCAGTTTTGACATAATTGTGGGCATGAATTGGTTGTCTAAAAACCAAGCCGAGATCATCTGTAGTGAGAAGATCGTTCGTGTACCCCTTCCTAGTGGAGAAATCCTATCTGTTCAGGGCGAAAGAAGTGGTGCAGCCATGGGCATCATATCTTTCATGAAGGCTCAGAAGTGTCTGCGTAAGGGTCATACCGCGATACTGGCCCTTGTTGCTGAAAAATCTACCGAGGAGAAAAAGTTAGAAGATATCCCAATCGTTCGCGAATTCCCAGAAGTATTTCCTGAAGACCTACCTGGTCTTCCACCTCATCGTCAGGTCAAATTTCAGTTTGACCTAACACCGGGAGCAGCGCCTATTGCTCGAGCACCTTATAGACTGGCACCAAGCGAGTTGCAAGAGCTATCCACACAACTGCAAGAGTTGTTGGATAAAGGTTTCATCCGACCGAGCTCATCGCCATGGGGAGCTCCAGTCCTATTTGTCAAAAAGAAAGATGGAACTTTCCGAATGTGCATTGATTACCGAGAGTTGAACAAAGTAACAGTCAAGAACCGCTACCCACTACCCCGCATTGACGATTTATTCGACCAACTTCAAGGGTCAAGTTTGTACTCGAAAATTGACTTAAGATCTGGATATCATCAGCTGAGAGTTCAAGATGCAGATATATCCAAGACTGCATTCAGAACTCGGTACGGCCATTTCGAGTTTTTGGTCATGCCATTTGGATTAACTAACGCACCCGCGGTGTTAATGGACCTCATGAACCGTGTGTGTAAACCTTATCTGGATCAATTCGTCATTGTTTTTATTGACGATATCCTCATATACTTTAAGAGTCAGGAAGAGCATGAGGAGCATCTACGTTTGATCCTTGAACTACTGAAGCAGGAACAGTTGTACGCGAAGTTTTCCAAATGCGATTTTTGGATTCGCGAGGTTCAATTTTTAGGACATGTGATCAATGAGAAGGGAATACATGTCGATCCAGCCAAAGTGGAAGCTATTAAAAATTGGGCAGCACCAACAACTCCAACCGAAGTTCGGCAATTCCTAGGATTGGCCGGATACTACCGTCGTTTTATCGAAGGATTTTCAAAGATTGCCCAACCCCTCACCGCCTTAACCCAAAAAGATAAACCCTATAATTGGAGCGAGACTCAAGAATCAGCATTCCAGCTACTGAAGCAGAAACTATGTAGCACACATATCCTATCTCTACCAGAGGGAACGGATGACTTCGTGGTGTATTGCGATGCCTCCATCCAAGGTCTCGGTTGTGTATTGATGCAACGCGACAAGGTTATCGCATACGCTTCTCGACAGTTAAAAATCCACGAAAAGAACTACACGACTCATGATTTGGAGTTAGGAGCCGTGGTGTTTGCACTCAAGATATGGAGACATTACTTGTACGGTACCAAATGCACCATCTACACCGATCACAAGAGTCTTCAGCATATTTTTTAGCAGAAAGAGTTGAACATGCGTCAACGTCGTTGGATCGAGTTATTAAACGATTATGATTGTGCAATCAAGTACCATCCGGGCAAAGCTAATGTGGTAACCGATGCCTTAAGTAGAAAAGAAACCAAACCCCGACGGGTTAGAGCATTACAACTCACTATCCATACAGGATTACCCGAACAAATCCGTAATGCCCAACTTGAAGCCTTGAAAGAGGAGAACTTAGCGTTGGAATCTACACGTGGTATGGAGAAACAACTTGAGGTAAAAGCAGATGGTATTCGTTATTTTACGGAATGAATATGGATACCAGTATATGGAAACCTAAGAGATCTAGTCATGGATGAAGCTCACAAATCCCGATACTCTATCCATCCGGGATCCGACAAGATGTATCACGATCTCAAGGTTTTATATTGGTGGCCGAACATGAAAGTCGACATAGCCACCTACGTGAGCAAGTGCCTGACTTGTTCCAAGGTCAAGGTGGAGTATCAAAATCCATCTGGATTACTTCAACAACCGGAAATCCCGATGTGGAAATGGGAGCAGATTTCCATGGATTTCATAACCAAATTACCCCGAACCTCTACTGGATGTGACACAATCTGGGTGATAGTGGATCGCCTAACCAAATCAGCTCATTTCCTTGCTATCAAAGAGACCGAAAAAATGGAAAAGTTAACTCGCCTCTATCTTAAAGAAGTAGTATCCCGACATGGAGTGCCAATCTCCATCATTTCCGATAGAGATGCCCGATTCACCTCACGTTTCTGGCAATCATTACAGAAAGCTCTAGGCACGCGCCTAGACATGAGTACAGCGTACCATCCTCAAACAGATGTCCAAAGTGAGCGTACCATACAAACCCTAGAAGACATGTTAAGGGCTTGTGTGATTGATTTTAGTAACAGTTGGGAGACTCACTTGCCTTTAGTGGAATTCTCTTACAATAATAGTTATCATACGAGCATCAAAGCAGCACCGTTCGAGGCTTTGTACGGGAGAAAGTGTCGATCACCACTTTGTTGGGCTGAAGTTGGAGATAGCCAACTTACGGGTCCTGAACTTGTGCATGAAACCTCAGAGAAAATCGTGCAAATCAGAAACCGTATGGCGGCAGCTCGTGACTGTCAAAAGAGTTATGCAAACAAGCGCAGAAAACCGCTAGAATTCCAAGTGGGCGACAAAGTGTTATTAAAGGTTTCACCTTGGAAAGGTGTGATTCGTTTCGGGAAACGAGGAAAGCTAAACCCGCGTTACGTTGGACCATTCGAGATAGAGAAAAGGATCGGTCCAGTAGCATACCAACTGAACCTACCTGATACACTCAATGGAGTACACAACGTATTTCATGTCTCAAACCTAAAGAAGTGCCTGTCAGATGAGACACTTGTAGTTCCACTCGAGAAGTTGGAAATTGATGAACAGCTATGTTTCATTGAGGAACCCGTTGAGATCATGGACCGAGAGGTCAAGACACTCAAGCGCAGTAAGATACCTATTGTCAGAGTTCGCTGGAACACGAAGCGTGGACCGGAGTTCACGTGGGAACGCGAGGATCAGATGATGAAAAAGTATCCTCACTTATTTAAACATTCAACGGCAAACACGGAAGGTACTAACTAAATTTTGAGACGAAATTTCTTTCAACAAGGGGATGATGTGACAAACCTAAACTTTTTGTTTCAGACGTTACGGACTTCGTTTAATTTTCGGGACGAAAATTCTTTCAACAAGGGGATGATGTGACATCCGGCATTTTCAGGTTAACTCCGTTAACTCAAACCTCGTTAGTTCAAACATTTTTCGTTACAAACTCAGTTATCTCAGTTAGTCGCACGTACATTGCATTTAATTAGGATTAATTAAATGTGTCAGTCAGTCGCACACATCGGATCACACTCGAGTCTAACCCGGAACGTTGGTGATTAATCGAACATTAATATTACGAACATTAATAATTTATATTTAATATAAATTATGAGTTTTATGATTTATATGTGATTACGTGAATTATGTGAATGTTATTGTTTTCGTACGTGTTTATAGTGTGTTAATCGTGTTTATTATTTTTATAAATATTAGAGTTTTTATAAAAATAATAATTGGAAGTTTTTAAATCATTATTAGTGATTATTTAATTAATTAGACATATGGGCCTTAATTAAGCCCGCATGCCAAACTAATTACCCATTAGTAATGGGATAAGGATAAAGTTTTAAAAAAAACATATCTAAACCTAACCACCATCAAAGTCGTCGACTTCAACCCCCACCCCCTTTGGATCGACCGAAACTTCAAGCACTCGTAGGACCTTCGTTCGAGCCCCGATCGTGAATCCGGAAGTAGATACGTGCTAGTCTCGACGTTTCTAACGTCTCTACGTAAGTCGTTTCGTTCAATTTCATCACTTTTTGATTCCTAAATTTTAGATCATAACCCTAGTTCATCCAAACATGGATTTTTATAATAAAAATGTTAACTTTATTATTGTTTTGCATGTATTTGTTGATTTTATGGTTATTTGCAAAACCCTAGATCCGTGTGGTTAGTAACTTGTTAAATATTAAAACTTTTTGATTATGTGATGTTTAGAAATCGCATGTTAGACATGAGTTATGATTAATATAGTTGTAGATATATTAGTTGAATGATTTGGAATCGAATTGACGTGTTACTTGTGTAAACGAAACGTGTAATGGACAAGTTACTTAAAATGGAAAATTTTTGAGAATTCTATTTTGCATGCTAGACGTGATTAGGATGATGTGATGATGGTTATAAGCTACTTGATACATGTTTAGATGATTTGTGAAATCAGATTTTGAATACATAACCCAGTTTTACGAACTTTTCAAATAAGGAAACTTTAATTGTTAAAAATGGTTAGAACTTACTAATTAGACATGCATGACATGGTTTAATGATTGGTACATGTTAGTTAAGATACAATAACCTGTTGTAACGTGTTAGGTGTTTGAAATCACGCATGCTAGTCATAGGTTACTAAAGATGAAAACTTTACTTGGAATTGTGACGTACATGTTTAGTTCTATGCAATGGTTATGGGATATGATGACCTTGAACATGTTATAGTAGTCTTACAAGCATATTAACAATGATAAATTTCACGAGACACAAATCCCGAACATACTATCTATTTATAGAAACCTGCTATTTATAGAAACCTGCTATTTTTGGAAACTTTCTATTTTTGGAAACTTTCTATTTTTGGAAACTTTCTAATTTTGGAAACCATGCCTGTTTGTTAGAACAATAAGGAATTGTTGCTAAGTGTTACTTGCATGATCATTTGTGTATAATATGGAAGTATTAAACTGAACAAACATGTAATCACTAAACGGGTCACCAACGGGTCGTCGGGTCAAACTTGGTCAAACTTAGTCAAACTTAGTCAAACTTGGTCAAACATGAGTCAAACTTGTAAACTCTTTTCTAAACCCTTAAAACAATGAGATTGTTTGGATACTTAGGGTTTGTATCAACTTACACAAACATACATTTATAAACCGGTGTTTATAGGTGGCAGTTAGTCGTCAAGCATTTTAGGTTCGCTTTCTTTCGCACATACTCTAAGGTGAGTTTCACGACCCCTTTTCTTACGTTTTAAACTTGGGGGAGAAAACATGGGTACGAACATTTAGATCTTACATTTCTTTTATATCACTTGTGTACTAAGCGCAAACATATCATGAAAGTCCTTACTTATCGAACCGTTAGTATATGGGTTAGCGAGGTAATCTTGAGTAGTACTACTGGGCATTGACAAGCCCCACCTGCGTTAGTCGCGCTAACACGACGGGAAGTCGAACGGGTGTAACATTGACCTAAACATTCACCATTGATTATGATAGTCATGGTGGGAGGCAGTACAAACATAAACAGTCAGCTTCGGTGTCGAAACGCTTTAGTAACATGTACTAGGTTAGCTACCTATGATATAAATTGTAAATGGTATTATATAGTAAACTTTACAAACATTGAAACCTGTGAACTCACCAACCTAGTGTTGACACGTTTTAGCATGTTTTCTCAGGTAATTAAGGTACAAGCACGAGCTAAGGCATGCATGCATACGAAGTCTATCATTTGCAAACTCAAGAATTATTTATTTTTAATTATCGTTGAATTGTTTATTTTGGCGCAGATTTTTCATTTAACTTTTCGCTTCCGCAAGTCTTACATTAAATCAGTATTTTCATTTCTAGTGTTGCATCGTGACTATGAGCAATACTAGTGGTTTTTATTAAACTCATATAGAGTCGTTCAAGTAACTAATGACTAAGATCCTGGTATGTCACACTCCTAACGGTAAAACTCTGTTAGTGGATTTTGGGGGTGTGACAAACAAGTCCAAGATCAACAACGCGAAGCCCAACGAGATGAAGAACGTCGTATGCATAATCAACAAATGCTTGAAATGCAACGACAAATGAATGAAATGCGTCGAATGTGGGAACGCCGAACTAGCAGCGGCGATAATTAGCTTGAAGTTGTTGCGCCTTTGCCTTGGTTGTCGGTGTTATTTGTTGAATGTTTGAACAATTTTTATGTTTGTGTGTCGGGCAACTTTATGTTTGAATATTTGATTTGTGTGTCGAACAGATTTTTGTATCAAACAATATGTTTCGGATTTCAATTTTTGAATGGTTTGAATTATCTGATTTGCAGGTTTTGGTAATTAGAAATTAAATATTTCTGGAAAATTTTGAAAATTTAATAAAAATTAAAAAAAATACTGAAAAACCTATGCCGACGACATGTCGTCGACATAGGTTGGTTCTTTCCCGACGACTTGTCGTCCGGATAAGTCCAGAAGCTATACCGACGACATGTCGTCGGTATAGAATTTCTTTTTGAATTATTTAATTAAACCCTATGGCGACGACACCTATACCGACGACATCTTTGACCTATTGGGACGAGGCAATACCGACGACATCTATACCGACGACAAGTCGTCGCTATAGGGTCAAAAAAATCATCAGGATAAGATGATATTGTTGTAGTGTAAATTGAGTTTGGTTGTTGGGGGTAATTTAAGTGTCACCTGCCATATTTAATTCATACAACACCAAGAAGTTTTTGTTTGTCCGGGACTGTGATCATCTCGATAGAAAAACAACATTTTTTGTTGGTCTGAGTGTGGTTGCTATCTCTCGAAGAACAGAGACAAAAAGAAAAGGGTTTTGAGCTTTGCCTTTCTGTCATCTTTTAGAGACACGATTGTGTATGGGTTCGTTTGACAGAAAGAAGAAATAGGGTATTCAAGATGCCTTGGAGTAACTCTATTTGGTGATCCCTCTCATTTGTCTTTGTTTATGTTTCCATATGCTAATTATTGTATGCCTCTGGTTTATCTAGAGAAGACTTTGTATTGCTCTTGATTTGGTGATAGTCGATTTGAAGCGGCTCTAGTAGTCCCGTGGTTTTTTACCCTCTCGTTTGAGAGTTTTTCACGCTAAAAATTCTGGTGTTTCTCTATTTTATTTTTCATAGTGATTTGGGACTATTGTAGTTATTTTGGAATACCCTATTTGTTTGCATCCTAACAGGTTCATTCGAGTCGGAAAAGTTTTGACCAAACGTAGATTAATTCCGCATTTTGTTGTTTACCGTTTATGATCGGTTACGTTTTTCCCATCAGTTACATGTGGTAACTCCCCAGTTACTATTCACTTCCGTTCTCAAATAAATAGAGTTGATAATTAAATAATAACAATGAAACGTGTCAAATCCCATTTCTATGCAACATATCTTGCCTTTTATTTCCTCACATAAAACAAAACGGCCAAGCAGTGCAATTTATATAAAAAAAAAGGAAACTTCTGTGACAAAAACTAAAAAAAAAGCTAAAATGTACTATTCCCTCACGTTCTCATTTAATCTTAGTTAGTAATGTTATGGTCACAACTTGCACATCACTTTTAACATGTAATTTACCGTTTGAACAGCTAGCTAGTTGGTTAGTTTGTGAAAGTAGATTCTTATAAAAATTGCAGCTATAATGTTCTGGAAATAATTGGAACAATTTTAAGAAATTGTTAAAACTAAAAGGAATACTTGTAAGAGAAATAGGTTTATGGAAAATATAGGTGGATCAATCAAGCTCTAAAAGTACTAGGTCAGAACCCTAAATATCTAAATTACTCTAATGCTTCAAACAAACAAGGGAGCGTAACCTTAATATCTTAAGTCTTTTTTTTATATTTAAATTAAAACTAAATTATATATTTAAAACTAATTTCATTAATTCATAAATAAATAAATAAAAAACATAACAACAGATAAAAATAAAAAAGAACAAAAAAAAATAAGTAAAAATAAAAACAATAATTTTTATTAAAAAATACATAAATACTTAATCAAACTACTCTTCGTACAACTGCATCGTGCTTGCAATATGTTTCACAAGATCAAATCGAAGTTTGAAATGTAAACTTGAATCGTGCAACTCCGAAATGACATTATCGTCAATAATTGGACTGGTTGGAGGATCCTTTATATAGACTGGTGATATTGCATTTCCATCATATTTTATGATCATATTGTGTAGTGACATGCACATATAGCATGCTCCTAGTCTTTTCCGGCTTATAAGTCGGGCGGGATCGCCTAAGTATACCTTATTTAGCTTTAATAACTTTCGTTTGTTAATTTTTTTTAAAACGGATCGCTCGCCTTTGTTTAATTTTTTTTGTCAACGATCCGGTATAATTTTATTTAAAAAGGAGTTATATTTAAATTCGAATATTTTTTTTTTGCCGTCGTACGCTATAGGGAGCATACTTAAGTTTTAGGCCGCAAACAAGTTGAACCGATTAGGACCGTGCCCCCACCGCGTAGCAAGGGCAATAGTTTTAGCCATCCATACTATATATAATATACGCTTCCAACCCATTTAGTTTTCAGTTAATTTCGTTCTTCTGTTAGAACTTTCATTCGTTAATTTTTTTTACAAATAGAACACACGTTTTCTTTATTTTTTTTCCCTTTTTTCTATTGTTTTTATTATTTACCTGCTTCATATTTAACTAAAAAATAATAATATTTTTTACTTTCGGTTTTTTGTCGTAATGTTTGAATGTTAATTTTTCCATTAAGTCACTAACATTGCATGAGTCATAAAAACATAGCATTACAAGTTTAACCCTCCCGTCGTAATACGCGGGTTTAAAAACCTAGTTGCTTTCATAAGCTTTAACTTGTATTCTTTACAAACATGTTAGACAAATCTTTTATACAATTTCGAAATTAAAAGTTGGTCAAATATAATCATAATGTCTAAGAGTTCATTGAACTTGAACTACCTTCATGTATATGTAATATAATATTAAGAGAATCTTGATTTTCTTGAACATTTAAGCTAAAAAAAGAAACCGTCCACATTGCATACCTGAACCTAAACAAGAAAACTTTATTTTATGAAGAACATGGGTGCAATTTAAGCGATATTAAATAAATTAGAACTCTCTGGGTTTCATTTTCTGAACTGTACACATATAATATATATAGAGAGGTTGTATTAAATTAAAACTCTTACTTATTATGAAAACTGAAAAACTCTCCCACAACCACATATATTAAACAAATATAATAATATGTGGTCTAAATTAAATCTTTACTTTTTATTTTTTTTTCTTTTTAAAATAACCCTATAAGGGTAAATAAGTAAATTTACATGAATTTTTTTAATAAAAATTCTCCCCCCCCCCCCTATTTATCTCTTTAAAAACCAAGTCCAGATTTTTAAAAATAATTACATTCATGTTTTTTAAACATGTGTAAAATCCATATACACAAATCAATAAAAAATTCTACATCTAAATAGCCTAATATGTTTACAAATCAGAAAAAAAAAAAAACATATACACAAATAAGAAAAAAATTACATCCAAATACACGAATGTCTTAACAAATAATTACATTGTGTAAAATCAAAATACACACGGGTAAAAACTCTATTACAAATGTGTAAATTCAGTTTACACTTAAAAAGAATCAAATAAACATGTAAAACTAAAATACACATGTGTAGAAATCAAAACTGATTGTAATCAAAATAATAAAAAAACCAATATCAAACCCCTTACTTGCGTATCAAACCATGTGGATCTTGAACACAGATCATTTAAATTTCTGACTTTTACACCGTCTTGAACCCAGATTTTCTTGTCATACTTCGATCCTCATGTGCTTGTCTATATATGTAAAGATCAAAGGCGTGTAAACATCAAATATGTGTAAAACTTAAACAATAAACATGTGTAAAAACCTCCCAAAAACAAAGATAGAAATGTGTAAATTCAGTTTACACATCTGTAAATTCAGTTTACACATGTGTATATTCAGTTTACACATCTGTAAATTCTATTTACACATCTGTGATAACCCCAGAATCAATTTAAAGAATTAAAAAAAGTAATTGCCACATATTCAAGCTAATTTTCTGGTACCATCTTTTTTATTTATTGTTTTTGTCCAACTGACAATATTGTGAACAAACCCTAATTTTAAAAGAACCAAAAGATCTGCAAGTAACCAAAACTTCACTTAACCTAAAAGCTAAAAAAGAACAACATATATAACATAATAAAAACCAGATAACTACTAGCAGCCTCCAAAGCAGCAAAACAACAATCAAACATGAAAACCAGACTAAAAACTCGAGAAAATGCAACACTAAGACATAAATTAAATCTTGAAATTCTTTCTTGTGTAATAAAATTGACAAAAAAGATAAAGTTCATAAATAAATTCCTTTAACACAATATTTTCAGTTGGACAAAAACAATATATAAAAAAGATAGTACTAGAAACTTATAAACTTTTAGTTCTCAAATTTCTCCAAAAACAATAATTAAGAAAACAGAATAAAAAAAGATACTTTTTGGATAATCTTCGAGAACTGTGGGAAACAAGAATAGAAATCCAAAAATATGTAATTCTTTCTTATTTCATTAAAAACATAATAAAAATCCAAAAATTACCATAATCGAACCCCTAGAGTTTCAACCGCCAAGGTCTTTTGAGTCTAAGAAACCAACAAAAAAATAGTCATAATCGGATTTCACCATCTCGCCGGAGAAGACGACCAGATTTGGTCCAGAAGACGCCGGAGAAGACGACCAAATCTGGTCTCGCCGATTAGGGCAAACGAACAACGAGCTTGACTTTCTTCTGTTTCCGTTCACCATCTTCGTATTTGTAGTATTCAGATCTGTGTGTTTAGAGAGAGAAAGATATGTTTTGAAGGTGAGAGCGTAGATGTAGAGAGAGAAAAATAAATCTAATTATTAGATGTTGTAGAGACATATATTAGGGTTTTAAAAGAAGGCCAAAGACACATATGCTCTTTTTAGATTAAAAAAACTAGAAATAAAAGAAAATAAATGAGTGAACAAGAATGAGTTTAAGAATTTTCATAACAATTCAGGGTTTTCATTTGATACGTCCTCTATATATATATATATTAGGATAAGTATAATTAATATACTTTGAAATGGAATTGAAGAAAAACTTGGTTTTTTTTGTATCTTTACGTGTTCAATTGTTTATTTTTGCAACGTGTAATGGCTTTTTAGTTTCCCAAGAAATTAGAAAGAAAATAGTTAGAAAACCAATCATTCGATTATTAATTAAATAGTTAGAAAATAGTTATGAAACCAATCATTTTAATGTTTGCATATTAAAATGTTGTTACGGTTAAGGGTTCATTTCAACATCAGAAGCAGCCAAACATCAAACTTATTAAACTCAATGTCCCTTTAAAGACAAAGCTGTTGGATTTATTTATAACCTGGTGATACATTGTATGTAGCTGACTTCATAAGCGATACATTTACTTTATTTTTTTTATTGGCTTAACTATACTTAAATAATTAAATTATAATATTAAAATATATTCATTTATCAAGTCCTAGATTTCCTTCAATAATTCATCCTACTAGACATGTTACTTCAGATATTCTTTCTATGCGTCACCTGGAACGATCTATATATATATATATATATATATATATATATAGTGGAGTGATAAAGAGAAAATCATAAAGTTAATGAAAATCGAGAAAACCACTAAAAGTCAATCAAATAAATTAAACATATTTTTTTTATTTTTTAATTTATTTCGAAGTGTATTAATATAATATTACACAATTTACCAAAAAATAATTTTACATCTTGTGTTTTACGTATACGTAATCACATTTTTTTTTGTTTTCTGTTTAGTATTACGTATACGTAAGCCGATATTTAAATAATTTAGGTATTTGGGGATGATGTGGGGGTTTAGGTTTTTGGGGGTGGTGGTGGTGGGAGGGGTAGGTTTTTTGGTGGTAGGGGTGTGTGTGTATGGGCAGGGCCGGTCCCGAGAATCATCAAAACGTTTTGGGCCCGGGACATGTTAAAAAAAAGCGGGCCCCATAATATAAACTCATAATGGCATAATCAAAAACTACAACAAACGAATAACGACTAACAATCATACATAACAAATAATGAATTACGCCGCCGACTGGCGTTCTTGCCTCCTGCGTCTTCTAAGTTCCCTACCCGCTACAGCCCACTTATTTTGTTATTTTTTAATAAGTTTGAAAATCTAGTATTACTTTTTTTAATTTATAAGTGAGTTAATAGGATAAATGGATAATAAAAGTAGTGAGCTTTTTTTTTAATTTTTAAGTGGGTTAATAAGATAAATGGATAATAAAAGTTGGACCTTTTTATTAAAATATATATAATATATAATTTTTTTAAACTACGGGCCACTTAGGAGACCGGGCCCGGGACGGTCGCCCACTCCCCCCCCCCCCCCAGGGGCCGCCCCTGTGTGGTGGGGCGGATAGGTTATTTGGTGGTGGGTTGGGTGGGGATGGGTGGGGTTACGTTTTTAGGTGGGGGTGGATGGGGGTTTAGGTTTTTAGGGGTGGGTTAGGTTAAGTTTTTGTGGTGATACTACACATATACAATATTGGAAATAAGAAGAAGAAAAAAAACGTGTGAATTCTTATTTTTTATAATGTTATTTATACTCAAATGAAAGCTAAAGAAATTCTTGGTTTAATGATGCAATATTTTTAAAAATATAATAACGTTTGCAAAAGATAGATTTGTTTAAAGATTTATATATTTTAAGTTTCAAATTTACTCTTCCTTATTAAATTCCACCCCTTTCATTTTTAGTGGTTGTCTACTTTTCTCATTAAAATGAGTTCTCTCATTAATGTAACCATATATATATGGGAAGGATCATGAGAAAACTCTTTATTCGTGAGAAACTCGAGAAAATCGACCCAAACGAATTCCGAATGAACTCATTTTCACGGCGTTGAAACCGGCTCGGCGTCATGTTCTTTTTGCATTTTTGTAAATTCGTAAGGGTAAGGGAGTTTACATCAGTGTACAGATTTGCTGAAAACATAAAAATTGTATTTTATCGAAAAAGATTAAAAGATCTATTCCCTAAAAGATCTTGTTAATTGGGAAGAGAACCCTCGAGTCATAAGGAGGCACGAGAGAACCCCAATGTCATGTCAGGTATATTTCTACTCAACAATAATGTTGCAACTGTACTTTTTTATTCTGGTATCACCACTACATTCTGTGCTAAACTGAAACAACCAACTAAGGTATTAGACCTAACCTTTGATGTAGAAACTACTATTGGTAGACCCACGAGGATAGTAAAAAAATTAAACAACCGTCGTATAGAGCGATTCACTATTATTAATCACGCCAGGGCCTCACGCTAGTGAGGCATGGTGTTTCACGTGTGGTTAACACGCCACATCAGACCACGTCGTGTGATGAGTTAGCTGGATGATCTTATTGTGGTGCTCCATGTCTATATTATTGTCAACTCATTCACTCAAATCCAATTTTATACTATTTTGTAAAAAAGAAAATTACCGAAATTTTTTTTTACTAGTTGGATACGCAATTGTATGTTTTTACATATTCATCATAATAAAATATAATGAGTTAAGTTTGCTACACATAACTACAAATACGTGTCAAATTGTATTATATGAAATTAACCACTGAAAATATGAATGAGAACCAACTTTTTTATTAAAAAAATCTAAGCAAGCAACATTAAAGGCATCCAATGAAATAAATACCCATTCCAGTATAAGAATTGAAAGATTTTATGATAGCTTTGTATATTATGATTGGTAAGTGAATCATCAGGCCATTCTCAATTTTATATGATTGAATCATCACATTTATTGAATTTTATTGTGATTTCATTCTTGGCAAAACCAAAAAATGAAAGAATCAATTCGGCCTATAAATGGGCTAAATAAAACGAAACAATCAATTCGGCCTGGTTTTACAAGGTTTTAAATATATTTTAGTTTGAAAGTAGACTCTTGGGCCTATAACTTAAAAGTCCTCTTTTTAGCCCAGTAAATTACATATGAAATGAACTTCGAAGAAATCAAAAAGAAAAGTATGCTTATCAATAATCAATTATTTTCTTTCATTTCTAAATTATTTTGGAAAAACAAAAAAGATTCTGAAAAAAAAAATCAATTATTTAATCTATACACACTTTTAAACAATCATTATCGTATCCGTGAAAAGTAAACGGATGCTTATCTTGCTGTATTTTATTATAATTGAAGTTTAAGAGATTTATTATATAACTTGATATTCAAATTATTTTCTTTAATATGTTTCAAACGGATGATTTTTCTATATTTCTTTTAATTTTCAAGTTTTAAATTTATGATAACTAACCTTTTAGGTGACAACCATTCTTAAACAATCACATAATTTATAAATTATTTTTTATTTTAATTGTTAAAAGAGTATTTAAGTATTTTGAACATAAATACGGAAATGAGGAATTTTACATATACGTAGCAAATAATGTTAAATATATGTGACACATAGTGTTTACGTGTATGTAAATACTAACAACATGATAATTGTTACATATACGTAACACTATGTTTGAGAGTGATTTTCATGATTATCACATAAATATTGATTATTATTTAAACCTTACACTATATTTTGTGTGTGTGTGTGTTTAAGTAAAGAATTGCATGAGTCATATAAACACAAGTAAATACTACTTTAACTTTGATACAAAACATATTTCTATATTTCTTTACAAGAAAACTCTCATAGTCTAGATTTCGTCGGTTTTGATGGGACCTCATAGGATAGTGTTTCTGATAAGATTCTGACCAGGTTTTCTAGTCATCCTTTGGTGTGGCATCCATTTGTGATGGGTATCATTCGGTAATCCGTGCGTAATAATGTCCATAAATATCGACCAATCTTCTGATAAGCACCTAAAACATATCAATCTTCATGCTCAAACTCTTTATTTTATCTTAAACACGTTATATTAAGATTTTAATCATTTACCCCATCGATTTAATGATAATTCCAAAAGGTTGTTGCTAATAAGATGATACTAATCCTCCAAATAACAAAATCATATAACATGCATGGCTAGAGTAATTGTTACATTATCCACCATTTAAAAGAATTTCGTCCTAAAAATTCGTTAATTCGTAAATAGATGCAGATACTTTTTCTACATCTCATATTGTCTCTCACAAGCACTCTTTTGTCCTCTATGAGCATTCCATCTAACTGATGTAAGGTCAAATATCCCGTGTTTAAGAGTCTAGTTCGTATAGTTTTATGTGTGTTACTTTGTATATCGAGTCGGTTTTATGTTGGTATTTGTATTTGTGTCTATTACAGGTTATTGGATGCTAAGTACGCGTTTCGGGAAGCATTTGGGATGAAGTAGAAGGATTGGATGCGAAACTATGCAAAGATGACGGCTTATCTGAAAATTCAGCAGTGCAAAACTTCACAGAATCATATCTTGAGTTAGAAATTGAATCACGGGGCCCATAATATATCGATTTGGGGTAGCTCGACAAGCCGAGTATGAAAATTGGGTTTTGGCGTAGCCTACGCCAACCCGACGTAGCTTACGCTAGAATCTTGTTTTGGCGTTTGAGTCGGCGTTGATCAGGGGAGTCAGCGTAGGAGTTTGGTTTTGGGTGTAGCTTACGCCAGGTCGTCATTGCTTACGCCAAAAGTGAGAAAACATAGGGATTTTGAGATTTTTGCCATATATTCAAGTCTAAACCCTAAGGCCGTCATCATTCATTATTGGGAGCTTCTTAGACGACTAGAGGGCGATTTTCAGAGGTAGAGACAGTTACAGATCATCTATTGAAGCTATGCTCTCATGTCTGACAAGCATGCGTGACTAAGCTGCGTGTGGCTTCCTCCCGACGGATGGTTCATCAAGGTTTCTTGTTTTATTCAGTTTGTTCATGTTTTGAATCTTGTTAGTTTCTAACAATAACTTGATAGATTGATGTATTAGTTGATTTGAACAGTTTATATTTGCGCTTTGAGTTTTCTGCTTTACAATCTGTGTTCGGTTGATGACAAAACCTAGTAGTAAGGTTGGGTGACTAAAGTGGGTAACTTGGTGTTTATAAATTGGGTAATTGGATTATACTTGTTTATGACGGAACTAGTGGTATAGGTTTTCTGACAAAGAATATGTCTTGAATTACTGTTTTAACTGATTTTTCAACACTATGTCTATGTGGTGTCCATTAAACAATTGAGTTTTACATAAGTTTAGAACCTGAAGTTTGGAGGGAGTTACATCTTTATTTGATCTGTGTTTTAATTCCAATTTATTAATCTAAGCAATTTAAATTTCCACTGATTCCCTATGGATTCGGCAACCCTACTTCCTTATCTATAGTCTAAAGTAGCTAAGTAGTAATTTTTATAAGTATTTTTTATTGACCTTGACACCGCGATCACTAACTTTAACGATTGCAATATGTTTACATGTTAATTTCTTAACTTGTCGTTCTAATATCTCTGCAGGTTCCTCTACAGTTTGTAGTGTATCATCAACCCTAATTTCTTTGAGTGGTACTTCGAGCGTTTCATATGTCAAACACTTTCTTAAATTAGATACATGGAAAGTGTCGTGGATTCCTTTTAAGGAAGTTTTAGTTCATATTATAGCGATAATCTCGAATGGTCTGATGTATTGGAGACTAACTTTCCTTTCTTTCCAAATTGTATTATATAGTTCCAAGGTGATACCTTTATTATGACTATCACCGATATGGAATTCTAGCTGTTTCCTTCTCTTGTCCGCGTAACTCTTTTTGTCAGTCTTATGCATCTTTGAGTTGATTCCTAATTTGTATTACTTTCTCTGTTGTTTCTAACACAACCTCAGGTCATGATAGTTGATTTTCTGCTATATCATCTATTATTCCATCACTAGACCCGTCCTTTTATTTGATATTATCTCTGAGCACTTTTCATATTATTTTCAGGATGTTACAAGTCCATAGTGATAAATTCCTATTTTTGTATTGGTAATTCTAATTGCTGCAAATATCGAGATGGTACATTTATGCTTATCATATTTTACTAATCTGAATTCAGTTATGTTTATACAAACACGTTCTCTTAATTTGCATTATAATCTAACTTGTATGGTTTTAATATTCAAATCCAATTAATTAAACATGTTGATATATAATGCTATAATATATCACCAAATATAATGTGACAGGGAATACATATTATACAACATGTGATTTTGTCGTATTAATTTAGTAGCATGACATATAATACATAATCTAACGATTTATTGTACCTACCAACACCAAATATGTAACTTAAACAACTACGTTAGCCGGTTAACCTTGAGCTAAATTACTCGCTTGTTGTCGGGAAAAAACATATTGCTACCTATCTCCCCTTGGTCATCAATCATCCACAACGTGTTGAAAGAATACTCCCAAATCGGAGAAGGTGCTATTTCACAGTATGTACCAAAACCATGTCCTATACAATCATCTTCAAGTAAACTCATATCTTTCCATATCTCATCCATTGAATTATACCCATCTTGCCCTTCACTAGTGCTATTTAGGCTACTAGCAGTACACTTCATCTTATAGTTATTGCTTTTGCATTTTGTGATAGTCATCATCTCTAACCCCCCAGTGTCATAAAAGCTTCTTTCTTTGGTTTCCGTCACTGGAATGGAATCAACGGTTGGATTGCAAGTAATTGAGGAGTAGATCGAGGAATTCGACACTGATGGTGATGGAGATGGAGATGGAGATGGAGATGGAGATAATGCCCTTTTCTTTTCTTGTGCCATTTTCCTTGTATGGGTCCTCCAATAATTTTTAATCTCGTTGTCGGTTCGTCCAGACAGTTTTCGAGCAATTCTAGACCATCTACACATTAATATAATAATTACGTACATATAGAGAACAAAAAGTGTTGATAAGAGAAAAACAAGTAAAACTAACTTGTCATTAACTTTTATTCTTTAAACAATTAAACTAGAACTAACATACAGTAAAGATGATAAACACTTGTTCTTTGTCATTTCTTGGCATCAATCATCATAAAAGGCCACTAGGCATATGATAATTGATAAGTGTAACTGTGGAGACTTAGCTTGATTTCCAGCTTGTGGGGACGTATACAGCTTGATTTCCAGCTAACCATTGGCTTCCCAGTTATTATAATTTTATAAATTATTATTTATTACATAAAAGCTGATCACTACATTCTGAAGCTAGTATTTTGATATTATAATTTGTTTTCATACATGCAAGTTATGTAACCTTTGAAACAAGATTTATAAAAGTAATTATGTATATGTTTTAAGATAAGTTTAATAATATTATTTTTTTTAGATATCATATAAAAATTTGAAGTTATTGTTTTGAAACCAGCTGGAAGTAACTAATCAAGTAATTAATTAGCTTAACTTATGATTACCATTAGCAAGTAAATATGATTGAATTATAGCAATATTCACTCTCAAAACTTCAAGGCATATTGGAGTTACACTAAGGCCATTCAAATATGCAAACATGCTTTGTCGAATCCTCATATAATGGTAGAATAATTCGAGTTAGCTTTATAAGTTCATGAACTAAATAAAAAGTAAGAAAAGAGAATTAGAATAAATACTAAGTTCCTAAATACGTGTAATCAATATCATGGATTAAAAAGATATTTATAGAATGTAAAAGAAATATCTCAGTATATTTTAAATAAGAAAAAAAAAACTCTACTCCATATCATGATTAACCTTTAGAAATTTTTATCATAATTATTTCAAATTATACGAAATTGAAAAACAATGATAAAAAAATAATAATTAAAGATATAAGATTAAAATATCAAACCTATTTCCCCATTTAGAGTGAAGCTCAACGATTCGACGTTCTTCTTGAGGAGTCATCTTGCCTCTTTTCAAACCTGGGTGCAGATAGTTTACCCATCTCAGTCTGCAACTCTTTCCACTTCTTTTTAAACCTGAATAATTGAAATTTCAAGAAAACAATTCCCCAAAAATATGTATTTGGGTAGGTTAGAAAATTAAATCAAGAAGATTAATTTACAAGAATATATATAATTGTTTAATTACTTCATCATTTCCATGGCCAACAAAATCATATCTTTAATCCTAACAGTAACCAATTACTACCTATTTTTTCATTTTTGTTTCTCCCGCCACCTTCAAACCTGAAACTTTTGCTATGAAATCCCATCGTCGATCTCCGAACATGTTGACGAAAGAAACCAACTGAACATCTTCTTGTTCAGTCCATGGCCCTTTCCTCATCATCTTCATCATCTCATCTTCTTGTCCCATTTTCTATCTTTTTTTTATCTCTTTCTCAAATATATATCTTGTGATGTGAGTAGGACTAAATTAGGGTTCTTATTTATACTGATGTTCTTATCATCTTGACATATTGTTTAGTGAGTGGAGAGTTACAATGTTGTGATAGGGTTTTGAGTATGACTGGAGACTTAATCTTCACCGTACATGTGTTGGTGGGGTTCTTCTGATAAGGGAACCCTACAATGGTCACAAAGTTGGTGACGTCAGCCCATTTATAAATTTTTTTATTGGGGGTGGGGGTGTTTGATTTAATCCCTCTTTTTGTTTCACCGAATGGCCGTTGATAAGTGGATGTAGTTTTCATCATGCTCCTACAAAACACTATTTGCCTTCACCTTTACTCTTTGTCTTTCATGTTAAATATATATTCAGGTCGGTTGACAACTTGGGCACTCTTGGAAATTATTATCCTTCCACGTTAGCTTAAAAAATCACAACACTTTGATAATTAACATATACAAAAATGCTTAACAATCTCAACTCGGAACGTGTTATGTGTTATATAATAAGATTATAAAGGAGTTGATGTGTTGCGATACATAGGTTAAATGGGACATAAACCGGTTCGTGGGTTACCCCACATACATATACATATGTATACAATCACATACTGTTAGAAAACTGTGACTTTTTTTCTGACTTTGATACAACTCTATTATATATAAAATACTTTTATTTCACTAACTTAATTACATGTGTTATATGCATATGTATTTGCATGTGCACCATCGGAATACATTACTCAAAAATAATTGTATAAGTATATGTGAATGTGTTTGTGTATACACCAAGTTACACATACACGTACCATACACATATATATATACATACACATGCGTACACATCGAGTGAACACACTACAAGAAAACTAGGCATTAACGGCGACACCCAGAAATGTCGACGCTATTGATGGTGATCCGTGTCTCCAAGATCTGACGGTTACCAAGAATTTAATCGGACGACCAATGTTGTTTTAGCAGTAGCGGCGACGTTATTAGCGGCGACCGTCGCCGCTATTGCTCTATAGCGGGAATAACTCGATCAGTCCCTGCTTTCCCTCCATTCTCACCCTCTCTCTCTCACTTATCCCAAGCCGACGATCTCCTATTCTCCGGCGACCAACCCTCCCTGCTCCGACCGCCCCTCCCTGCTCCGACACCCCTCCCAGCTCCGACGACGGCTACGACCACCCCCTCCCTGCTGTGAAGACTGCTCAGACCACAGCCTCAAACGATTTGTCGGCGACCAGCCTCGAACGATTTGCCGGCGACCAGCCTCGAACGATTTGCCGACGAAGATTGCTCCGACCACCAACACCGTCACCCCACCTATCTGCAGCTGCTGTCAACCGTCGCAAGACTGCCGTCGATTCCGATACTTTCAATCAACATCAACTTGGTACTTTAGGTAACATTACCAACTTAAAATCTCATTATATATATGACCGATTATTAATAGGAACCCAGATTTGTCAATTGTTTAAAATAAGCTATTCGAATCGAAATTGGAACCGGACATAATTCAATAACCATTTGCATAAAACATATTAGTTCTCTTATTCTAGACATGGATGCTAGGTTTGACATATGTGGTTTTAATTTATTTTAAATTAAATGTATTTGTATGTATGTATATATGTTTATGTATTATGTATGTATTTGTATGTGTGTATGTATGCATATATCTTGAATATGGTTATGTTTGTATATATAGGGTTGTATAAAAATTAATATATATATATATATATAGGTTTTTTTAATTTAAATGTATTTTGTATGTATGCATGTATGTATGTTGTATATTTTTGTGTGTGTGTGTATATGTATGTATATATGTTTATGTATATGTATCTATTGGTATGCGTGTATGTATGTATGTGTGTGTATATGTATGTATATATGTTTATGTATTATGTATCTATTGGTATGTGTGTATGTATGTATGTGTGTGTATATGTATGTATATTAGTAATATGAACACACACTGTTTGACCTGAAATGTGTATACATGTATATGTATGTATTGGTTTGTATAAATTTAATTTTAAAGTTAAGCATAGGAAAAAGCATTGCATTATTACAGAATTCTTTACATTAAACTATAATTTCTTAATTAGGTCTTATCCCCAACACCACTACTGTTATTATTAATTAATTAACTTTATCTAATACCCCCCACCCCACCCTACCCACCCCTTGTATAGAAGATGCAAAGTTCACATCATTTTGATTACCTTAAATTATGTTTCAGCTTCATCATGGTTGTCGATAAAAGTTGGCTTAAAAATTTAAACCGTAGCTCAGAGGAGTATGAAAAAGGACTCGAGTCTTTTATCGAGATGTGCAAAGATTATGTCGACAAAAGAGGCTTTGTGTTTTGTCCTTCATCATCATCTCAAGCGCCGGATTCTTTTGAGCAGTCGCAGGTGCAGCCTACACTCCTCTACACACAGGTAAAATGAATCATTTGACCCGTTTAGAATCGAAACTTGTATGTATGTAGACATATATGTGTATAATGAATCATTTGACCCGTTTAGCTTATAAAGTTCTATGTATGTAGACATATATATGTAAAATGAATCATTTGACCCGTTTAGACTTGAAAGTTCTATGTATGTAGACATATATGTGTAAAATGAATCATTTGACCCGTTTAGCTTTTAAAGTTCTATGTATGTAGACATATATATGTAAAATGAATCATTTGACCCGTTTAGACTCGAAACTTGTATGTATGTAGACATTTATATGTAAAATGAATCATTTGACCCGTTTAGCCTTTAAAGTCCTATGTATGTAGACATATATATGTAAAAGGAATCATTTGACCCGTTTAGACTTGAAAGTTCTATGTATGTAGACATATATATGTAAAACGAATCATTTGACCCGTTTAGACTCGAAACTTGTATATATGTAGACATTTATATGTAAAATGAATCATTTGACCCGTTTAGCCTTTAAAGTCCTATGTATGTAGACATATATATGTAAAAGGAATCATTTGACCCGTTTAGACTTGAAAGTTCTATGTATGTAGACATATATATGTAAAAGGAATCATTTGACCCGTTTAGACTCGAAACTTGTATGTATGTAGACATTTATATGTAAAATGAATCATTTGACCCGTTTAGCCTTTAAAGTCCTATGTATGTAGACATATATATGTAAAAGGAATCATTTGACCCGTTTAGACTCGAAACTTGTATGTATGTAGATATTTATATGTAAAATGAATCATTTGACCCGTTTAGCCTTTAAAGTCCTATGTATGTAGACATATATATGTAAAAAGAATCATTTGACCCGTTTAGAGTTGAAAGTTCTATGTTCGTAGACATATATATGTAAAATGAATCATTTGACCCGTTTTGACCGGAAAACTTGTATGCATGTATATATATATGTAAAATGAATTGTTTTGACTTGAAACTTTTATGTAGACATATATATGTAATAACTAAATTTGTATGTAATTGTAGGAACTAACTAACATGTTGTTCGACGACCCGACTTTTAGAGATAAACTTAACAAGTTTAATCTTTCACAAATGGGACAAAGTAGCAGTGCCAACGACGAGGGCGACGACAATATGGATGAAGATTAATTGTTTAGTTTTTATGTTGTATTAACATTCGGAATAACTTAAATGGGTCAAAAATCTTTACATTATGTTTTAACTTTATATATTAGTAATTTTATGCTTATGTTTCTGTTATATTCGGCAAAAAAATGCAGGTTTTGTAATTATGTTTGTTTTAGAAAACTGGAAATAATGAAAATGCAGAAAAAACTGTAAAAAACGGACAGGAGTATTAGCGGCGACAACTCGAGTATTAGCGGCGACATTGTCGCCGCTAATAGTCAACCATTAGCGGCGACGCCAGGTTGTCGCCGCTAATAGTCAACCATTAGCGGCGACTACGGGTAATAGCGGCGACATGCGGAGTATTAGCGGCGAAGTATTAGCGGCGACTTATTTGCGGCGACTGTCGCCGCTATTAGTATTAGCGGCGACATTTCGGAGCATTAGCGGCGACATTTGTCGCCACTATTGGCCAAATTCTTTGTAGTGACATATATACATACACATACACACACATCCGTGTATATATATAGGGTAAAATTCATAAGAAAACTAACATTTAGGGAGAGAACTAGAGAACTCCTCTTTAAAGGTAAAAAAAATCATAACTCAAAATATAAATCAAAAACTAAAAAAGTGATTCGGAGACCTTGTTTCTCACGTCGTCCTCGTTCAAAAAAAATAAAAAATAAAATAAAATAATAGTCGGTTTAGCTTTAGGGTTTAGTTTTTGGGTTTAGCTTTAGGGTTTAGCTTTTGGGTTTAGCTTTTGGGTTTAGCTTTAGGGTTTAGTTTTTGGGTTTAACTTAGCTTTTAGGTTAGGTTTTTGGATGGGGGGTTTAAGTTTTTTTGGGGTGGGTGGGGTGGGGTTAGGTTTTTGGGTGGGGTGAGGGGTTAAGGTTTTTGGAGGTGGGTTGGGTTTTTGGGGTGGTACTACACATATGCAGTATTACATTTAGGGTTAGGTTTTTGAGGATAGGGGGTAGGTGCGGTGGGTTTAGGTTTTTGGGTAGGGGTGTGTGGGGTGGATGGGTTTAGGTTTTTGGGTGGGAGTGGGTGAGTTTAGATTTTTGGGTGGGGGTTGGTGGGGGGTTTAGGTTTTTGGGTGGGGCTGGGTGGGAGGTTTAGGTTTTTGGGTGGGGGTGTGTGGGGGGGTTAGGTTTTTGGGTAGGGGTGGGTGTGGTGGGTTTAGGTTTTTGGAGGTGGGTGTGGGGGGTTTATGTTTTTAGGTGAGGGTGGGGTGTGGGTTTAGGTTTTTGGGGTTGTGTTATGTTTTTTGGGTGATACTACACATATGTAATATTGAAAATAGTAAGAAAAAAACGACGAGTTAATTCTTATTTTTTATAACGTTATTTATACTCAAATGAAAGATAAAGAAATTCTTGATTTAATGGTGCAATTTTTTTAAAAAAATAATAATGTATGCAAAAGATAGAAATGTTTAAAGATTTATATATTTTAAGTTCTAATTTTACCCTTGCTCTTTAAAATTTCACCTTTTCTTTTCTTAGTGGTTCTCTAGTTCTCTCATTAAAGTGGATTCTCTCATGAATTCAACTCTATATATACATATATATATATATACATATATATATATATATCTTGTTCACATACATACATATACTTATATGCATATGCATACACATGTACAAGCACATACACATACACACATACATGTATACATACAAAAAGACATACATATACGTGTACACACACATACATATATAGATACACATGCATACACATCATGTTCACATACATACACATACACATAATCATTCAAGAATAATAAATTCCACAAAATACATTCATTCAACAATGTTTTTTTTTCGGAAGGCAAATTTTATTAGAGAGGACCCAACGAAATACAAGGAAAACAACACCGAACAATTATACGGAATACAAGGAACTTACAAATATACATAAAGGAGAACTATACATCTACTTTTGAAGCATAGAAATCCAAGCGATTTGATGTCTTCAATAATCTTCTCTGGATATGTCTTTCTATTTGAGAATTGAATTTCATTCATTGCTTTCATATAAACCAACACGAGATAATTATGATGCCTTTAACCACCTCTTTTTTTGACGGATCCACTGAAGATTATAAGTGAATATCAAAAAGGCCTCTTACCGAAAAGAAAAGCGAAGATATGAGGGATCTTGCACGATTTACTAACAAATTTCCAAATGACCGTGGTAGCATAACAGGTCGTAAATAGGTGGACTTCTGATTCCGAAACATCTCCACAAAGTGGATAGAAAAGAGAGGGGCTAGTATACTTCGCTTTTGGAGAGCCGACAGAGTAAGGAGACGGTTCAATTCAGCTCTCCAACATGAGATGTTGCATTTTCTTGGGACCCGATTACACCAAGAAAAATTATACGAGTCACTAGTTGTGGATGCCTCTTGAGTTAACTTCTTAACCGATCTAACATAGAACTTATTTATAGGGTCTCCCAGCCACATCCAAGTATCAAGACCACCATTTGGAGTAACATGCCTAAGAAGTAACATACAACTTGCGAGTTCCTCGACTTCAGCCTACAAGTATGGTGGACGGGAACAGTACCAAAACCAAACTGTACCATTACCGTCAAAAGTGATAAGATCCGAGTGTGCAGAATTTTGATTTTTCGAGAGAGAATAGTTCAGGGAAAGAAGTCATGAGAGGTTCGTTTGATATCCAAGGGTCAATCTAAAAGCGGATAAAGGTTCCTGATCCAAGTTTGCCCCTGATTAAATTATGTAGTTTCTGACCAGCAATAGTCAATTTTGAATCGAATTTTTCCAAAGTATTCCAAACACCTGAGATTTGCTTCTTCATTGAATTTTTCCGGAGTATTTCAAACACTTATTTAATAAAACAATTAAAACAAGTGCTTATACTATCTTGTTCTTTATTAAGAACGTTAAAACATATGCAAATGAATTACTTTATTATAGATGCATTTTTACTAATTTGATGGATGCTACACAAGATATTAATTCATTTAAATCTCTATTTTATCTTTAACAACTTTTAACCCTTTGATAAGTGCAATCAAACACCACCATGTCATTATCATAAACAATTGGAGAAAGATGAACGCTAAAGACTATAATGGTATATAGAGTGGAGTTATCATAAAACATTGAAGACAAGAATATAGTGGAGTTATCTTAAAGCGTGGAATTGGTATATAAAGTGGGCTATCTTATTTACACAAAGCAAATGGGTTTGTAAACATTGGAAAGTCTATACCTTTATTGGTGCAAAAAACTCAAATAAAAGAAATTGGAAGAGCTAATGATTTTGGTTACATGAGTAGGCAAAAGATTTGAAGTGAAAGTTGTTAGATGTTCTTCCTCAAAGGCTCATTTTGCTCGGTGGTGGTCCAAGTTTCCTCATTATGACATGCTAATCTTTGGTTACATGAGTGGACCAAGAGAATGAAGAATTGCAATCATCAAGTACGAAAGGAATATTTATGACAACTTTCTTTTTTCCTAAAGTTGTTAACTAAGAATAAGAATATACTAATAAAGATTAATCATTCAATTGTTAGACACGTAATATCGGAATGGGTCTTCCATAACATGGGTAAATTACAGTTTTTGTTCTTTATCATGACTTGCAACTGTCGTCCTTTACCTTCAATAAATACGAAAAGTGTCTCTAAAGTTAATATTTTGTCACACTTTTCACCAACTTGTGTTAAAAATTCTGTTAACTTTTTAAAAAATAGCTATTTTATATTTACAACTAAAGAACAATATAAGTAAATTTCTAAATTTTATTCTATTATTTTTCTTGCTTTTTTATTTTATTTTCTTTATTTTTATCACTTTTTTTTATAAATGTTATAAATTCTATTAGATAATTAATCAACTTATTTAGTTGCCCCGCGCTCCGCGGTGGTAGGCGATACTTCCTATTAAGATTAACTAGAAATGTTGCTTCGCGTTCCGCGACGGTAGACGTACCTTAAACGGTTGAGGTGGTAAATTAATGTGGCTAAGCAAAAAATTGCGGTTAAATAAATTTTTTCCCGCGCTCCGCAGTGGGACTGAAGATAATAGATCAAAGGAAACCAGAAGTTTAGGAGATATTCCTGACAGTGGGACTGTAGAGGCTGAAGATGTTCCATATCCTCTTGTTCTATCTCGAGCTCCACAATGGGTCAGAAGATCCACTATAGTCCCATGACCTCCACATACATTCTCTCAGTCAGTTAATCACTTGCTCATGACGGAGAACGGTGAACCCCAGTGTTATTCAGAAAGTTTTAACAAAGTTATAGGCAAACATGTACACAAAGGTCATGACACTATATAAGTTGAAGCTTTATGTAGCTTCAACGGGCCTTTAAGATTAATGAATTGAAGGTGCCCACTAGTACGAGAGAGATTACATGGTTGCAAAAACTGACCGCAATTGATGTGCTCAGCTTCTAAAAAACAAGGAGCACAATCTTATGTACCTCAAGTATCCTAATTTTTTTTTTGAACGGCAATTTGGATCACTGACGTGCCACTGGCCCACCCGATCATCTCCATCCACACAGGAGGAAACTCACTATAGATGAGAAAACCCTTTGACCCAACTTGGATCCCTTATTTTTTGTCGCACGTGGGACTTGAACCCAAGACCTCTCCCATTTTGGTAGAGTCTTGGTATACACCTTAAGTATCCTAATGACTCTAACAAATGAGGGATTGTCACCTTTTTTTTCAAATTCAACCCAAAATACCATAAGTGATAGGGACACAACCCTAAATACTAACATACAGGGGCGAATTCATGTAGGGTTCAGTGGATGGCGAGGCACCCGCTGAGATTCATCTGCGTAGTGGGAAATTTTTTATCTCTCTTAATAGGCACCTTCCTAAATATGCTAAGAGACACCCGTCATCCGATTTTCAACAAACCAAGAGGGAAAGAAACCAAAGAGGTTGCTGATAATTTTAAGTAAGATGATAATTTTTCTATAAAAAGTCATGAAAGCTTAAAGCTTTAATGGAGAAAAAATATTAGAGAGAGGAAGATAGAAGAAGAAGATGAAGAAATAACATGGGAAAGTGAGAAACCCAAAGTGTTTGTTGATAATTAAAAAAAATAAATAAAAATTTCATATTAACCCTTGTAATACAACTAAATTTACACATTAAATCTTTTACTATCATTTGATTTTTTAATAGTCTTATATTAAAAATCTAAAAATAGACATTAATCATAACAAATTAAATTTTATAGATAAATAATATGTTTTATTATTGATTATTCAATTGATTTATTAACTTTTTTTTTTATTTTTTACTTTTGGTTTATAAGTATATTTTTTTTTCTTCTTATTTATGGTTTACAAGTGTTTACATATTCTTGTGTTTAATCGGTTAGTTGTACACGTTTTTAAGTAATAAGTATGAATAGTTTTATATTAATATCTTTAAGTAAATAAGTATAAATATTTTTATTATATCGTTATGTAAATAAGTATTGGTTTTTACCGGGCCGATTTTGAACCGATTTGTTTTGACCAAACTCGTTTTGACCAGACCTACTTTGTGCACCCGCTCACAAAAACTTCTGGATCCGCCACTGCTAACGTAACAACATTCTTACTCGATCACCAGGTTGAAATAAAATGCAAATAAATAATAATTTATTAAGCTTAATGTCGAAAACATCAATTTATTGCATGTGATCCAACAAGTTTATACAACCTTAAGATATCGTTTCATAATTAACATATGCTTTAAAAGATAAGATTCCATACTGTCACGAAAACAAATATGGAAAACACCTATATTCATATTGATAATTAATAATGGATTGCATATATTATAATGTCATGATAAGATATGGTACAAAATTTCCACATTGCTATTTTCCTTCATTTAATTAGTACCAACTTGATAAGGATAGGCACCAAAGTAATTAAAATAAGAAATAAATAAATAAATAAAACATAAACATTTCAATATGAAAACTACAACAATGCACTGTTTGATTCAATGGTGATGTAGAAGTTTGCACCGAACTAATAGTGGTGTCAAAAGGATGCATCATCTCACATCATCTAAGAATGAGTGGATGTGAAATAAATATATTTTTTTGTTATTTAATTTTTCTTTCCACACAACAAATTATCTCCAAGTTTTCTTTTTTCCTTTTTCTAAAAACGAAGGTGATTCTAAGAATTGAATCTAGAAAATAAACTATATCATCATCACAGAGAGATATTTCCTTTTAAATATAACTGAGTTCTAATAGAAAACGGATTTAATTATTAAATTAAGTCAGGCAATATTAGAACTCATTTTAAGTTAAAAAGTAGGACTCTTTTAAATTTTAATATTAACTAGAAATTGTAACCCCGGGCTCCGCGACGGGAACCGGACCTTAAACGTTTGAGGCGGTGATATTACGACGACTCGGTTGTGCAGGTCAAAACATAGATAAAAGACAGTTAGATAATGGTACCTATGTTTTTCAGTAGGTTTCTGTCTCATTCTTCAAGGTAGTTAGTCGATATAAGACACGATACTTAAAAAATACTCTATTTTGAATATATCTATGTTTTAACAAAATTTATACCGTGACATCAAAAAAATAAAATAAACAAACATACGTGAAAGTTATTGAGGAAAAATCAGATTATGTATACTACATAAGTTAAACTTGAAACTTGAAAAACTTTAGGGAATCAAAGTTAAATTTTACAAAATGAAGGGGGTAGTTTTTCATTTAATCAAAGTTGGGGTGAGAATACTTTAATCTCAAATGAGACCCGACATTTGAGATTAAGAGTATTTAGAATAATAATTTCAAACGTAACAGAACTCAGTAGTTTTTATTAAGAAACTTGGTTTACTTATATTTTATTAAAAAAAATAAATTAAAAATAAAATGTAATAAACAAGGGTTTAAATTTTTTTTTTTTTGAACGACAATTTGGATCACTGACGGGCCACTGCCTCACCCGATCATCTTCACCCCACGAGAGAAAACCCACCATAAGTGAGAAAACCGTATGGCCCAACTTGGACCCCTTTTTTTGTCACACGTGGGACTTGAACCCAAGATCTTTCCATTTTAGTGAAGTCTTGGAAGGTCTTGGATATACACATTTACCACTATACTAAGTTACTGTTTGTACAAGGGTTTTAATTAGCAACCGGGTTTTATTAAGTTTGAAAAACTTAGAAGATGTCAAACCTCTTTTAAAAGATATAATAGAACCCGATTTTCTATAAGCAATCAGGTTCTAATATCCTAATTAAAATGGTGGCGAGTGAAAATTTTAAAAGGTTATAGTGATTGATTTTAAGTAAGAAAATGGGTTATACTAAACTAACATGACCCTCTTGAATTTTTCAAAGTTTATAACTATCATACTTGTAACTCACTTCAAATACTCTAATTATTTAACAAGTATTTACATAAGTTTGATCTTTCTATATTGATATATTAATCACTAGGTTAGAATCTTGTGTATAATTAAACAAGTTGAATAAATGTAATTTTATATACGTAGTAATAAAAAATTTATGTCATTTGACATCATGTATGTGTACTGTTGTTAACTGTACTTAGGTAAGACGGAGTTTCTTGAGTGGTTCCCATCAATTTGCATGTTCAAATATGATTATACATCATTCATTCTCGTATATTAACCATCCTACTAGATATATTGACAACCTTAGTAAAAAGGATTCGACATCTAGATGATACAACTTTCATCCATCTGGATTACCTTAGTATTTTCCTGTTTTCAACCATAATTTTTCAAAACTTAACCATCCGACTAGATATTGACAACTGTTTAGTATTAGGAGCTGCTCAGTGTCCTAACAATTATACTTACATGATCTCCAATAGCGTATTGGTTCAGTGTCAGCTTTTATCTACTTAAGAATCTATTTCTCCTGGACGACAACTCTCTAGGTATTCTGGTTTGCCATTGAAGGATCCCTTGTTTTACTGGATCATTGTTGGGCTTTAAAGTATCTTGTCTTAACCCGTCCAAAGATTGTTTATGACATTAGTAAGGGCTCTCAATTTCACTGAGAAACCTACTAATCGTCTCTAGATTGCAGTTAAGTGTGTTCTTTGGTAAGGGTACTATTGCACATGGGTTCACAATTCACCGTTACCATTCTTGCTTATCCAGATGCCAAACTAGGCTAGCTATCTGGATGATCGGCGATCTATCATATGTATTTGCGCATTTCTTATTCCCCAACCTCATCGGTTGGAGTTCTAAGAAACACGTGATTACCTTAACTAGTACTGATGTTGAGTATCGTGCTCTTACCCACATTACGACTGAGCTACGTTGGATTATGTCAATGCTTCATGAGTTGCACATACCTTTTTCTAGTCCACCAAGTTTTTGGTGTAACAAAATTGATGCCACATATTTAGCTGTCAAAATAGTGTTTCATTAGCGTATAAAAATTTTGAAATCGGCCTACATTTTATTTGTGATATGGTGCTAGCTTCAACCCTCTACAATTGGTATGTTAACACGAGTACATGCACAGATTGCCGATATTCGGACCAAATGGTTGTCTTATGATGAGTTTGACAATTTTCGGTTCAAGCTTCACATTGCTCCGAACTTTTCGTTTGCTAGGACATATTAGAGTCTTTTGGCTTTCCATATTCCTCTCTATTATTATATCTTTATTGTGCAAATATTTGATGTTTCACATTCAAAGCTCTCCTACAGGAGCTAGGCTTAGCATCCACCATCACCCCAACCATTTTCTGTGACAATTTAAGCGTTGCCCAATATTCAACAAACCCCATTTTTCATTGACAGATGAAATACCTAGCCCTCGACTTTCATTTTGTTCGTGAAAAAGTCCATGATCAATCCATATGGGTTACACACATTGTCGAGGACGACCAACTAGTTGATGCTCTCATCAGACCTCTCCTACCACCCAGATTCCAACAGCTTATATCTAATATCGGTCTTGTCTCACGACCGTCTATCTTGAGGGAGCATATTAAGGATATTAACAATTCAAATTTTCTCTCCACAATCTCAAATATAGAATGATTGTGGGTATTTCATATTTATAGAATATATACGGTTGTCATATTGTAATCCTCTTGATTTAGGTTTTATTCCATTGTATTTATACCAAGCTTGTAAATGAGAATTATTGTAATTACCATTTCATTCAATCAAATAGAATTATCTTACACTCAAATTAGAAACAATGTCATGAACAGGATAGAACGGTAATTTTGAAACCAAATAATACGTCATGATTACTTAAAAGTCTAGAAACTACAAATGTTAAACGATTCTAAGCAGTGGGGTTATTTTCGCTGATCTATGAGTTAAAGACTTGTAGTAAAGGCACACTTGATAATGGAGAAAGACTTCAAAAGGATTTTAAAGAAGAATTTGGTTACGAAGATGGGAATGGTGTATACAAAAACGTACCATATAGAATGGATGTCGGCCACTCTTGACTTGTAGTCAATTTAGGAGGCTTGAGAACCCTATTTGTTATTTTATCAATGGTTGAGGCAAGTAGTTTCTACTTTCTAGAGCCAACATAGACCTCCAATTTTTTCATGCTATTGATTATGATGTTATTTAATGCAATTCGATAAAGTTCAAGGATAGGGAGTGGACGACTAAGAAGTAACTAAACTTAAAAGGAAAAAAATAAAGAGTATAAGAATTTATGCAACTGGTGATTAGATAAGAGTATCACTGACGGATTAACGATAATCTACTCACAAACATAGCTATTACCAATAAAATAAATAAATAAATACAAATTAATTACGATTTTAGGTTAATGAAAATAAAACTTTTCTAATCAGAGGACAAACTTAAAGTAGATAATTTTATTTTTTTTAATCAAAATTTATAATAATATACAAAATATGTTCTTAAAGCAATAAACTATCTAGATAAGTAGAGGGAGAATCTTGGGTGATGGCGGTTCTAACAAGTGATGTCCCATAAAAGCGTTGAACCGATCATTCAGCTGGTTTTCTGTCTCTTCCGTTCAGCCTTGGGCTTTGCGTGGAGCAATATGTCTTTAAAGTGCTTCCGCTTAACCTCCATCTTTACCTACATCTCTATCGCACAAATCTGTTGATCTCTCTACATCGTCGCCGATTTGTTTTGTAAGACATTAATATAATTCTACAAATATTAAACAAATTATTAGTGATTTTTTGACGATTATAAATAATCAACTTATACAAAAACATATCTCTGTATAAGGATAATGAGCATAATATCTCACAGTGCTGCAACTATCGAGATCACTAGCAATAGCATACAGAGGATCATGAGTGGCACCAAAACTAAAGAGGCGGTCCTTCTTCCGAACTCAAGAATTATGCTCCCACAGTTGTGGCTCATTGTCTTGTTGAGCACTAGGATCACTATCAGCATGCGTTTCTTCAAGTAGTTGAGCTTACCTCTCCTACGGTTTCTCAAAAAAACGGAAAGAAATAGATTATGAAAATTTCGACAATATAACGAATGTAAATCGAATGTTTCTATTTTTTTGTTTATAAACAGTCATCCTAACGTGTACGAGGAATGAAAACCAACACTAATTATTAATACTATGAATAAACATTGAACAAGTTAAATAAATAAGAAAACTTACTCACACTAGTATCCTTCGAAGCAACATACTCAGAGGATCAGTTGTCGGTACACACAACTCCACCTCTTGAGGCCTCGAGTTTGTATAGGGGTCCTCTAACAAATCATGGAAAAATTGGGGTCGCATCCCCATGTTGCGACCTAGAATAACATGTTAACTTGTTACTTATTAACACAAATAAAAATATAAGACCAAGTAAAAATAACTTACTAAACGTTTTCGATGTTGTGCGAAGCTTATCGATGTTTATCATCAGCTAAGTTGTTTAATCATATTATTATGAATACAAATTGAAACAGTTTTATAGCCAGGCAAGTTCGAAATAAAAACAAAATTAATTATATATTTACATATTAACATTGTTGCATTTTGACGGGTGTATGTGTTGACAGTTTACATTATATTTTATTCAATCCGTGTAATACACGGATTTTTAAAGACATAATTTTTTTATTACTAAGTATATATAACATTACGTTTATTCATCCTGTATCATACACAGGATTCTAACCTAGTAACATATAAATTAGTATACACAAAATTGCAATAATACTAGGTTAACACATTCTCGGTCGCAAATCATGTATAGATATGGGTTTGGATCCAGTAAGGGCGGTGTAATGTGAGGGACTCAAAGTCCTTGCCATCAGACGGTCGTTGATCGAACTAGTAGGCCTTTTCCTCGACCCATTTGTGTGCTTTCCTCATCCGATCTGTGTAATAATTCTCCATGGTACGACACCATGTTGCATACACCTCCTTCTCGATGTTGGAGACTGGGAGTCCCATCAATAACAACTTTAATGGTAGGTAAAAAAAATGAGGGTATTATTAGGAACTTGTGTGATCAGTATAAGTAACATGTAAGTATGAACTAACTGTCAGGAGATAACTTTCCTTACTAGGTTTTATGCTAAATAAAAGGACTGTTTGACAATTGATGGAAAACCAAGTAAGCAGAACATAATGGTATCAGGGCCACACAGGCAATGAAGATAAGAACTAGGCCTCTTTGGAGGTCACAAGTTCGAATCCGAGCCACACGGGGGGTTTTGTCCAACCTGCGTTACGCCAGAGAGTTTCGACTCTTGTGGTGGCGCAACTGGTATCAAGTGGTATCAGGGGTTATGGTTTCTCCGAGGACGCGGTTTGGGCCTGTTAAGCAGGTGTTATGCCCTTTATGGAGAAACCCTGTGGGTTCTCGAACCGGGGTCAGTCTCGCAAGCCGACCTGCGACCACCCAGTCATTCTGAAAGTCACCGTTCTAAAAAAAAGATCATAATTGAAAAAATCAAACTGTAATAATCAACCTAATTAAGAAACAAATGGTTCAGTTATGATTTTGTTTTTAAATAATTACTTTTTTGTTGTTCGATTTTTTTATTTTTTTAGAACAGCAAATTTCTTTTAATCCTAGTACCAGTGAGACTTGAACCCATAACTTTCAAATCTTAAGTCCTCTTAGAGGCTTTGCCTCTGACATTGCATGGCAACTCAATCGTAAAAGTTTATTTTTTTGGGTTTCTGGTTGGGCTTTATCTTGGAGATGTAACTTGGGCTTGCAGGCTAAATCTTTGAGCCGTTACTTTGTATCCATTGGGCCGATTTTGGCTTTTTAAAGTCTATGCCTTTCCTAAAAAAATCACATAAAAGTTTTCTTTTCTCTTAATCTTTTTCAGCTTTTATTTAAAATGTTATTTAATTTTTTCTGTAATATTTAAAATGAAAAACTAAATACAGAGTTCTATTTAATTTCTTTGTTTACATTTTGATATAGGTTTTATTGAAAATCAACGCATAGAAAATAAAGTATTTTTTATATTGTGACACGACAAATACTTTTTTATATAAGTTAGTTTTAGTCTATTTATATTGAAATATAGATAAAAAAAATTGTATTTATTTTTTTCTAATATTACGTGTTATTAGAAAAAATTAAATTATATGTTACTTGAAAGTTAGAAAAAACAAAATTAAACCGTCAATATTCCATTCATTTGAATTCATTATTTTCAACGCGAAGAACCCATTTTGCAACAAGTATAAAAAAGTTTAAACACTTTTATAAAACATCTCATTTTTGCAAAAAGTTATCAGAAGGGATATATAATTTGTTTGGTTTCAAATAACAAGTGTATAGTGGACTAGTGGAGTTCGTAGGCAACCCACACCACACCTCTATAACAGAGTTAGTGGATTAAAGCCCCCAAGGCCCTAAGTGGTTTTTTTAATTGATTTTCATATCGATGTAAAGTGATCTTTAGTGCATATTACGGTTTTAACTTTTGGTTATACCGGGATAATTTTTACGTTTGTGTGATAAAACTTAAAATTACAGTAAACAAACTTTTTTATATCCCGTTGTATCGTGCGAGATAAATCTACTATTTTATATTACATCTAAGTCTAACACTTGGTTTGGTAGCGCTTGCTTGTAACTCAAGTGAGGGTATTAAGGATGGTTGGATGGTGACCCGACCCAGTAAGGTTGGTTCCACTAGTGTGTAAACTGGCTTGCCCGTTCCAAGTGGTGAGTTGGATCATGTAGCTCGAGCGAAGGCTTGGTTCACGTCGTTCTTAGAGTAGGGGGCGCAAGGCTGGCTTCACAGAGCGCGAAAAAAAACTGTCATTGAGTCTCGGATCAACTGGTTTGGGAGGAGGCATCCTCATGGCCTTTCAATGTGAAGGTCATGTGTTCGAGTCTCACTTGATGCAATATGCTCAGGTGGGCCAGGTTTTTTCACAAGCCTTCGGGTGGTGGATTTCCCCTGGAATGATGGGCCGTTTGGGTCACCAGCGTTGTCTGCGTTCGCAGCCGTATGTAATTTTTCTCCAGTGGGTTTACCAGGTGACCGAACTTATAGTATTTGTTGGCCATTAAAAAAATCTAAACAACAACCACGTGTACAAATTGATTTCGTGAGGTATGAACGTCGCACAAAAGTGGTTGACTGTTGGGTAAAAAGTCTTAGAAAGTGTGAATATAAAATTCTTTTTCCTTCACAAACATCTATTGTGAAAATCTATGCAACATGAATTGTAAAATCCATGTATTTCACGAACATCAATTGTAAAAATCTATGTACATCACTAACATGAATAATAGATAAATTCATTTAATTACTTCAAAGTAATGTTGTTGGCCACACGAAACACATAATTCAAAGTGTGTGAAGTTTTTGGAACACGTACTATTTTGTCAAACTAGACGTTACTCCCAAGTCCCTACTACTTTGACTCTTTCAAGATTTTTAGATTAAAAGTAAATATAGAAATAATAGTAAGAGTTCAAAGTGTTTAATATGTTACTTTTAGTTTTTATAGAATTTATTTTTACATAATGTGTATATCTTCATGTATTTAAATAAATGTGTAGTATGTTATTTTTAGTTCAAAGAGTTTAATAGAAAGTGTTCAATCTTTGAGATAACTTAATATTCAAATATTTTAAATATGTAGTATACTAAGATGAAAATTCAATCTTTCAAATATTTTCACTTATGTATTAGTTTGTCTTTTCTCTAGAGATTTTTACATATATCCTCTTACTAAAACTATGAATTACATATTTACCTAATCTTTAAAATCAATTACATATTTTCCCTTTTTTATATATAATTGACTTTTTAAGTTGTGTTTTAGGAAGATGAAATATCGTTTTAGTTTAATTCAGATTATTAATACGAGTTAGGAGGTATGGAGTAGAAGCTTGTTCGAGACTGATTTGATTTTCGACACCGATGAACCCTAGGGTTCAAGGGGCAGTTCCCCTGACGGGGTCCAAGCAAAAACTAGATTTCATAATTGTATATGTGTTCATTGTGCTACTAACTAACCAATGTCTTTGTTATTGATTTTGTGAAGTTTCTTCTATTTTAAACACGGTAATACATTTAAAGTAATAAAATTGAGTTAAGATATTTTTTTATAGAGAATGAGAACATATATAGTCTGAATTAACATGTTTCTAAACATTTAGCAAGCAATATATTATATTTATTACTTTTGATTTTGAAGTTGATGAGTTAACCTAACCCGACCCATTTTAACCCTGCAAAACTTTGTACTCGTTTTCATCCGTTATCCAATCGGACTATTCGGTTATGTTAATTTTTCTTTGGTGATGAACTCATCAAGATTATAACTTATATATAGTTGTTTGTTGTTTACTGTTTTCTCCTATGTTTAGAGGAGACTAATTTGTTGAGACCGGTAGTTAATGCAGGATCTAATCTTATTAAACTATTTGGAAGGAACTGAGACTACTGTTGGATGATCCTACAGGCAAGAAGACCTAACGGCATCCTTTCAACCTTAGATTGAACGAGTAATCACCACCGTCCAAAGTAGTATTATTAGTTGGTGGCCGGAATATCAATCAATTAAGTCAACTCAGTTTGACCGCATTGCATGGGCTGATGGGCAAACACGTTCACACGCCTTCTTGGCTATCACGAGATTTTAACCTCTATTTTTTTTTTAGGTATTTTCTTCCTGATAGACGTTGACGCCTTATTTGTCATTTTATATGATGAATATGCGATAAACAAATTTAACCGAGAAAAACCTTGTTCGTGTTCGTTCGTTTAACTGTTGCAAATACTTTTTTTCTTAATTTTTTTTAATCTAATTGATACTTCCCGTATATAGACATATCCAATTTACATTTTTCTCACACCATTTCTTTTCAAACACCCTTAAATTTACATTATATTCTAAGGATTCATCATCTTCATCTAGCTCTAAGGAGTCTTCCAATGGTTCGTTTGAGGAATGTAACAATTTGATTTTAACAAAGACGGTTCAAACTGCAATTCTCCTACTGCATTATGATGAAATTTTAAGGGACGCTAATTCAAGAAGATATATAGATACATATCGGGTATCCGCACATGATGGCCTCGTACATGATTACTTCTCCCAAAATCCTGTGTACTTGACGGAGATATTTCAAGAATGGTTTTCGGATGCGAAGCGAGTTGTTTCAACAAATTGTGGACAACATGGAAGAGAATACCCGTTTTTCCAAGTACGTTATGATAGTAGAGGCAAAAGATCGTTTACGACACTACAAAAAAATGTATGTCCACCTTACATCAATTAGCATACGTAACTGTGCTTGACGCATGTGACGAGTACTTGAAGATGTCGTCTAGAACGTCGCATGAAAGTCTACGATTTTTTTGTGACGGCATTATTGCACTCTATTCACGATTTTTTTGTGACGGCATTTTTTAGTCCGGTTTTTTTAGTTTTCTTTTTCAATTCTTTTTGTTTCCTTCGTACATTTTAATGTTTGATTTACTATATAATACGTCTCGTATATAATACATCCCACCGCATAGGACGGGTTTAATTTCTGGTTAAAACAAAAAGTACACATTTATTAGATGTTTTTCTAATGAGTAAACTTCAGCTTTCGTCCATGAGGTTTGAACCAAACTTCAGGTTTCGTCCTCCTGTAACACATATCATCCCTGACGTTTTATATTTTAACAATTTCCGTCCCTGGTGTTAACTCCGTTAACTTTTCTGTTAGTTTTTATGCGAAATTACTGATACACCCTTAGCTCCATCTTCTTCTTTTTCATCAGACCACCACCCACCCACCACCACCAACCCACAGCACCTCTTATCGCCACCACCTAACCCCATCACCACCTCCTACCAGCACAACCTGCATCCATCCAATAGCATCAAGTCTAAATCATAATCGTTTGACCCAACCCTAGTCAAACCCTAACGCGATGTATAATCAAAATGCTAATCTGCTAGAAAATAAAATCAAGATTCAAGACCTACTACAGAACAATAATCAAAGAATAGATAACAAAAATCCCCAAATAGTGACAACAATTTCGGAATTGTAACGACATAGAGTCTTTTAGGATGCCAAAACCCTTATCTCCCCAATTCATAAAAACAAATGGGGCTGTCTTCATCAAAACGGGTCATCGGAAACCTACGATGCTCGTCGGAACTCAACTCAGCGTGCGACGGTGTCTATGAACCGTCCCTCTCTCTCGCCCAACAAGTTGTCCCAGGCATCCCCCGCTACAAGGTCGCCTCCGCTACCGACTGTCTCTACCAAACCCTCTCAGATCTCCACGTCCCTTTGATAGATAAGTGGTTCACGCCCCTTCCCACCCGTTCCCAAATTGACAAAGCACTTCAGAAAGCACTCCCCGAAGATGAAGGAGACGTAATCATAACACTCGGGGATTCAGTGTTTAAGGAGTTCGCGGTGGATATGTATACTGATGTGATTGTTTCAACGCCCAAAAGGTTGTTTTAGTGAAATTGCCGGTTGGAGTTGCTGGGATTGGGATTGTGAAATTGTCGGTAATATTGTCCGATGAGTGACTCCAATTTTGGTTGGGGGGATGCAAGATCATGTTTATACCCATTTAAAACCTAAATAAAATACAGGGGTATGATTGTTTGAAGAAGAAGGGGTATATTAGTAATTTTATATAAAAACTAACAGAAATTTAACGAAGTTAAGTACCAGGGACGAAAACTGTTAAAACATAAAACGTTAAGGATGATATATGTTATATGGGGACGAAACCTGAAGTTTGGTTCAAAACTAGGGACGAAAAATGAAGTTTACTCTTTTCTAATATTTTATTTACTTATTAAGGAGAATATATTATCTTTGTGCACCAAATAAATACCTAAAATTAAGAAAATCCAATTTTAGGCTATCCTATCTACAGAGACCCAAAACCTAAACATAATACCGTACAAGTTTCAAAACAGTATGTACAACTCTCTAAAGCACGACTACTCTGTAGTTTGCAATAATAGACTGAGTCTCCTTCGAGTCCTTTCTTTGTTTGGTAGTCTGTAGACTGTTGCGTCCACTTTTGAAATACTCGCATTTTCTTCCCTCCTTTCACACACATACAATTTATAAACACCTCTCTTTCCTCAAAATTGACTCCGATTTGCAGAAGCAGAATGTGAATGGAGCCGGTTTCGAGGTCCGGTAGGAAGACGACGGAGCTCCACCACATGTCTAGGAAATGGAAGGATCCGAGAACTGCAGAACGCAGTCCTGAACATACCAGAGTCTGGACGGAACCACATCCGATCAGCAATAAACCGCGTAGAGTGCCGGTTGTTTACTATCTCTCCAGGAACGGTAACCTCGAGCATCCTCACTTCATCGAGGTTCCTCTCTCTTCTTCCGACGGTCTGTATCTCCGAGGTGAGTCTAAATTTCAGCTGTTTGTTGTAGTCAGTAGTTAATTTTAGGCTTTTGTTATGATCTGGTGAAAATCATCTGGAAATGATGAGGCTATCAATCGTTTTAATTCTTCATGTTGATTTCGTGGTAAACAAGTTGTTATGATCTGAGAATTTTTGTTAATTTGGAGCGATTCTTCTGCAAATGTTGTGTAGATGTAATCGATCGTCTTGACTCTCTCCGTGGAAAAGGAATGGCAGCGTTATACTCGTGGTCTTCTAAACGGTTAGTGCGTCAATCCATTTTAGATCACGAGAATGTTTTGATTTCTAAATTTCTGGAAATATGTATGTGATTATTGTTTCTATTGCTAACTGATTCAGTTATTTGTTACAGGAATTACAAAAATGGATTCGTATGGCATGATTTGGCGGAGAATGATTACATATACCCTGCGAATGGTCAAGAGTACGTTCTGAAAGGTTCGGAGCTCGTCGTCGCCGGAGGAGCGTCGTTAAACTCCAAATCTGAAGCGCATGTGACATCCTCGTCGAAGAATTCGTTGTCGCCGGAGTTTGAAAAAACCGGCGACGACGATTTCCCGGTGGTACGTCGTAGAAGGAATCAATCGTGGAGCGCAATCGACCTCCACGAGTATAAAGTCTACACCGGCGAGTGCTCCACCGGAAAAGTCGCCGCCGACGCCTCCACCCAAACCGACGACAAACGCCGTCGCCGTAAAGCAATTATCAAAGAAGAAGACGAAATCAAAGAAGAAGAGGAAGCGAAAAAATCGTTTCATGAAAACGAGAGTTCCGAGCTGACTAGAGAGGAGATATCACCACCACCGTCCGATTCAAGCCCCGAAACCCTAGAGTCGCTGATGAAAGCCGACGGTAAACTAATCATACGGCCAGAAACAGAAGATCACAACTCGAAAACGAATCCAACGGCCGGTAACAAGATTAAGGCATCATCAGTGCTGATGCAGCTGATCTCGTGCGGGTCGATTTCATTCGGTGATTGTGGACCGGGGGCCTACGGGAAAGACAACCCGGGATTTTCGTTGATTTCACACTACAAGTCAAGGATGCTGCCACGTGGGAGCAGTAACGCAGAAGATGCAACAGTGGAGAACGCTGTCGTTTTGAGGAAGAACCGAAGAATTAAAAAACAGATGGTGACAGAGGATAAAGAATATTTTAGTGGGAGTTTAATAGAAACAAAAAAGGAGGAATTTCCAGCTCTTAAGCGGTCTAATTCATACAATGGAGATCGGTGAATTTACAAATTATCAAGAGTAAATCGGATTTAGCTTCTTTTTTTTTTTTTTAACTTTTTTCTTATATGTCAGACTGATTTGAAAGGACATGGGGTCGATTCAAATATGGCTCTCTAGTGTGGGTTGACTTTCTAATATTCTAATTCAAAAGTAGATTTAAGCAAATAAAGTTATATGTAGCTGTCTATTTTTAAATTTATCCAACAAATAGATATTAAATATGATAAAATAACAAAAAGGTTATAATGAAAACCTGATTATGTGACCAAACAATAAAGATGCCAAAAACGGTGTCTATGAGGCCAAAAACGGTGAGGTTGTGAATGGTCTTGGAGAGGATGTTTTTATATTGTAAACGTATTAGTCTTAAAATTCACTATTCGTACGGTTTTAGTCTTATAAATATAAGAGTAAACTGTCATTTTCGTCCCTGTGGTTTGGTCAAAATTGCCACTTTCATCCAATAGTTTGTTTTTTTGTATCTGGGTCCTCGTGGTTTTAAAATATTGCCATTTTCATCCTCGTGGTTTTAAAATATTGCCACTTTCATCCAGTCAGCTAACACCGTCCGTTTTTCTCAATTAAATGAGGGGTATTTCAGTCCTTTTACATATTTGTTTTATTTCTTCATCTTTTTTACTCTCACTTTTTAATCATAGAAACAAGCGACGGAGGTGTTCCAGTGGTGCTCGTCGGAAACTGGTCAGGAAAAGAGGAAGAAGGCCAGCAGGTGGATGATTAAATTAGAGGTTAAATTGAGGATGATTAAAAAGTGAGAGTAAAAAAGATGAAAAAATAAAACAAATAAGTAAAAGGACTGAAATACTCCTCATTTAACTGAGAAAAACGGACGGTGTTAGCTGACTGGATGAAAGTGGCAATATTTTAAAACCACGAGGATGAAAATGGCAATATTTTAAAACCATGAGGACCCAGATACAAAAAAACAAACTATTAGATGAAAGTGGCAATTTTGACCAAACCACAGGGACGAAAATGACAGTTTACTCTAAATATAAAATAGAATGTATGACCAACTAATCATGTGTTAATACATCAACCTTAAACCGAAAATGACATGATTATGTGCTTGTTTAACCAATAAGATTTTAAGATCTAAGCCTTAAGGCTATGTGTAAGCAGTGTCGTGAGAGGGGGGCGTTACCCACCTAGCGTGAAGGGGCGTGAAATACTACGACATCCCCTCGTGGCCAGGGGCGTGTGGGGCATTTTGTGAGTGTGGCAACGATGTTGAGGGCATGATATAGTTGTTGGATTGGTCAACCTAGCCGTTAAATGACTATAATTTTAAAATTATAAATACGATAAACCTTAACCGTTTTTTTCACAACTCTCATAACCTTATACAACTTCTATTCTTTCTCACAACTCTCAAATCCTACACACAAAACTCTTAAAAACCTTCTATTCTTTCACAACTCTCATATACTACAAACAAATGGAGTTTTCATATTTAGTCATCCAAGGGCGATGAGATTTTCATTAGTATTGTTCAAACCACGATCCAATTTATAACTCATCATACCAAATGTTCACATCCAATTTCACGATGAGTAGTAATTAACCAGGATCATAAGTCTGCTTGCAATCTTCTCATAAGAGATTATTTCTTCGAGAATCCATTTAACGATGAGAAAGCTTTTACACATAATTTTTGCACGAGTCATCCACTGTTCGTTCGAATTGTTGGAGATATGGAGCGAGATTTGAATACTTTCAACAAAGATACAACACAAGATGTAGACGAGTTTCAATGCTTTATGAGATAATTGTTTGAAGAGATAGTTTTTACAATTTTTGTGAAGGTATTAATTACTATTTTTTTGAATTAAACTTTCTTTACAATTAAATATTATTTTCCAACTTATTATTAACATGTTCTATTATTGTACGAGTATAGATGTGATTCATCTCTACGGAATGAGATATCGAAATGCAATGTATAATTGTGTGATATTACATAACATGATTATGGACGATAAATGGCGAGCGATTTGCCATCACTTTGAAGATGATTAGGCAGTATAAGTGTGACCAAAGTCACTGTTGAGTTGACGTCTACATCAGCGGCGGAGTCATATAATTTTTAAACTTTTAGGAAAATATAAGGGGGATCGAAACTTAAAACCTATAAAATTTTCGACTGAATACATATAGATTAACATTTGGGAACGAAAAATCAAGAAGGAACGAGCCCTAATGAAGCTTCGCGTGGTCTACATAGCATAACTTTTTTTATCACACTCACATCACTACATATATCTTAACAATGTCTTATCTGCTTTGGATACGACCTTTCCACTTTCCACAAATCACGTCAAACAGTTATTTCTTCAAAAACTTGATGAAAATAATTATTTACTAAAAGGAAAAACTTAATCAGAATAAAAAGACTATTTCACTCACTATATTCAAATAACTAAATAAAATACCCTTAACGGATAAATGAAGTTACATGTTTTTCTTTATGAGATTGAGTTGAGTAAAGTTTGGTTGTTTGACATTTATTTGAATGGACAATGAATGAGTGGGTTAATTTCTCGAGACATAAAAGTCAAAGGCAAATAAGTTTGTCTTGTGTGACGTTTCTTTACGAACCCAACTTTTAAACTCAAAAATCGACTGCACCTTATGCACAGTGGGCCCACTCTCCATGTGACTGTTGACAACCCAGCTCCCGTTAACTATCTTTTGTATAGCATGCCAAAAGGTGGAGGCGTTACATAAATGGTTGTCCTGGAACACCGCTAGTTTTTTTTTATACCTTATCTAACCATTACGTATAGGTTTAAATGTGATGGTTGATGACTCAAACAGTCACGTTTCGGCCTAAACATGGCGGTATGTCTCTCGTGAGTCCGGGAATAAAAAGGACACTGATGATACGAGGTTGTGCATCCTGCAAAAAGCAACCCTAACGGTCACGTATAGGCCAATACGTGACGGTTGTGTACGAGGTTGTTTTGACAGAAAGTTAACGTTGACATTGTTGTCGGACACCTAACCTAACCGTCACCGTTGGACCTATACGTGACGGTTAGGTTGCACATTCAGCTTATATTAAGACAACTCTCACCACTCACTCACACACTAAACCCAAAATCAAACACAACTCTCATCACATTAAACTCACAATCCACAACTCTCACCACTCACTTTCATCACACTAAACCCACCATCATACACAAACCCGACACTATCATTTTCACCATAATTAAAAAGAACAGAAAATATAGACGAAAGAGCGTGTTTGAGTTCTTGGTTGTGGTTATTTGTTGTTGGAACACCCTGTAATATTTGTTTCCCGCCTGACACCGATGTCGAGTTCGGGAAGTCCTTATCAGAAGTCGAAGCTTCCAGATTTGAATGAGAAGCCAACCTTCGAATATCTGAACCAGGTTTAACAAGTCTTTACTTTATTAATGGTTCTACTGGGACGGGTAAACTTAGTGGTGTTCAAGTTTTTATTTTACGTCGGGTATCTAACCCGCCATTACGTTTTCAGGAGTATTTTGTATTCGGGAGTCACCCTTCGTGGGGGGGGGGAACCAACCCGTTGAATACATACGGTCAAGAGTCGTCGCAGCAGCAACCATTATCGAATTACAGTCAAGAGGCGTACATGTCACTATTTGGACCGACGGATTACGGTCAAGCGTCGTACCGGCCACAACCAGAACCGGATTAAGGACATCTCCCATACCGGTCACAACCAGAACCGGATTACGGACATCTCTCATACCGGTCGCGTGAGCCAGGATTGCCAGAGCTGTACGAGACTGATATTGCGGAGGAACGGGTGGAGACGGAGATTACTTTCCCCGTGTTCGGGATTTGGCATCATATGTCCCTTATACGGTTTGCTGTTGTCAGCAACCTCTATACCGAGCAGGAGACTCGGAAGCCGATCTACACCACGGCTATCTATATGATGCCAGATGACGCACACCGGGTCTGGTGGCCTGCGATTGGTGACGCGTTTGGGGCCGATAGCAGGGTCTCTCACATACGAGACCCTCTTTATCGTTACATGCACCGGCTGATCGCCACATCCATCGCTGGACGTGGCATGGGCACCGATAGGGTCACCGCCACACACACACCCTTCCACCTCGCTCGTGTTACTTTGCCGGTTACCATCTCAGGCAGGCACGAGTGGCGTTGGTCGGCGACAACATCGTGTCGCAGATCGCCAGAGGCCTGGGATACGCTCATATGATGGCAGGGCTACCTATGCCTCCGGTTTTCCTACGCGTGGCGAGCCGAGCCACGACGACCGGGATGAGGATCGCCCGGAAGTTCCCCGACGGGCAGTGGCGTTTGGTGAGGAGATATGATGTTTTGGAGGCCCGGGTGCCCGAGCCATTGGTGGACCCTAACCCACTGGTTGCGCAAGAGGTCCAGCTTGAGCAGCTTTTGGAGGTGCCCGGGGGTGGGGATGAGCCGGTTCAGCCGGTGCCGCCGCAGCATCCTCCGCGCGTGTACCATGTCGTGTGGTTGCCTGCCGCCACACTGGATATGATTCGGGATACTTAGGCCCGGGTCACGCGCACCGAGGAGATGCTGCAGTGGATCATCGACCACACGGTCGCGGACTATCAGGCCGCCGGTAGGCCGTTGTTGAGACCCCCACCCCGGCCGTTGGGCGACGACGGTGCTAGCACGTCCAGTGCGGGTGGGTCCGGTGCGGATGGGTCTGGTGCGTGTGGGTCCGGTGCGGGTGCGTCCGATGCAGATGGTGATGACGAGATGGAGGGGTAGATAGATTGTTTAGATAGATTTGTACTTTTGTTTTATGTGTACAGAATCATTGTATTTATGTATGCAGTTTTATTTATGTTGGTTTTGTTGTGTTTGTTTGGTTGTTTGTAATGGTTGTATATGATGTTTATATATGTGATTTTATTTACGAGTAGTTTAACACGCGAAAAAAACTCTTAGTTTTACATCTCAAACCGAAAATTAAAACAAAAGCTAATTTATAATAAAAAAGACGTGACCGGATTTTAAAAACTATAACTACCGATTTTTACAAACTTTTAACGTGATAAAACCAAAAGAAAAAAAAATTGTTATTCATTTTTTACATCTCAAACCGATAATCGAGGTAACCGGATTTTAAAAACTATAACTACCGATATTTACAAACTCTGAACGTGATAAAAACAAAAAACGAAAAGAAAAAAAAATAAGTCGTTATTCACTTTTTACATCACAAACCGATAATGAAGGTGACCAGATTTTAAAAACTATAACTACCGATTTTTCCAAACTCTTAACGTGATAAAAACATACATATATAATTTTTAAAAAAAATAAGTAAGGGGTGACATTTAGCCCTATATGTGACATATACACCACCAAAACCCTAAAACCCAACTCAACCCTAAAAAAACCCACCAACATATCCCGACATTCTCCGGCGCGCTGATTCCAAAGTCTGGTGGATAAGAGTGACGGATTGCCCTATACGTGACATATGGTGCCCTAAACGTCACATTTAGCCCTATACGTGACGATTAGAGCAGGTGCAGTTCAAAAATGAGACGATGTCTTTAAAATTACCCTATATAAATGGGTTTTTGTCTAGTTAACTCATAGACAGTTGGGTGTAATAACTCCGTCATATTGATTTTTAAATACATATATTAAAAAAGGTATGATGAATGATGTTATTTATGATAGACAAAGAAAGGTGTAACATGAGAAGAAGATCAGAGAAATGAATTAATATATTATTAAAGTTGTTTATGTTTTTTATACGTTTGTAACGAGAAAATTTTGAAATTGATTGTCAAAAGTCGGTATCTCTGTAAATATGACATATATGAACTGATTTCGTGTATCATCCTTGCTAAGAAAGTAAAACATAAACCGAGACATATGTTTATATATACGTACACGCTTTATTTGTGTAGAAAAGATCAGCTTGATAAAAAATACGACAGTCGCTGCTTAATGAAGGTGTAACAATGAAAGATCGTACATACCGGAGTGGTGAGGATTATAATTTTAGCAGCAGCGTTAATGTTAGGGTTCTATATCTATCTATCATATTATATGACACTTAAAAAGTTAATACAGGTACGTGTATTAAATTTATTTTTTTTTTAAGAAAAACTTCATTCACAAAAGGCCCCCCACAAAAGTAGGGAAAGCTTCACAGACAAGAAACAAATTACACCATACTAAATTTACACCAACTATCCCAAGATAACGACCTAAATTTCGATCTATTAACAAACCACCAAAAACAACATTAAAAATGATGTCATCGATCTTAACTGGTTTATTTGAGAAGAGTTTCTCATTCCTGGCCTTTCACAAGCACCAAAGAGTCACGATAATAATCCCATGAAGCGTCTCTTCAGCATTTTCCCCAATATCACTATACAAATGAAGCTCGAGTAAATCCTTGACTGAAAACGCGAAAATGGGAGCAATCCTACACCATCGGCTAATAGCATGCCATACAACCGAGGCCACCATACACGAAGTGAAAAGATGTTCACTAGATTCGGGAACGGAGTTATACAGCACGCACCTTAGATTATCAACCAGAATGTTCCTCCTAGCCAAGGCAACGGATCGGAATCCTTTCGAACTCCGCCCTCCACTCGAAAATGTTGCATTTAAGAGGAACCCACTTGATCCATTTCATGTTGAACCGAGAACCGAAATCCCTACCCTTACCATACATCTCTTAACCGAACCGACCGAAAAAGGGTTTGAGCTCTCTCCCATCCAAATCCAACTGTCCTTCTCTTCCGATAGTTTCATATCGTCTAAAGATATACAATTACTCCATTCAGAATGCTCCACATCCGAAAACTGCACCCTTTTCCACTTCCACCGGCCCTGAAAGTTCTTATCGACAAGGTTGAAACGGTCACTGATCACACATTTTTTCTCCCCTTCCAGTAAAAACAGATTCGGATAAACCTCTTTCAGCGGCTCGGGACTAAGCCAAGGATCCAACCATAATCTAATATCTTTCCCGTCACCAACCGAACCCCGAAAAAGATGGGTAAGAGTATGCCCAGCAAAAACCTTCTTGAAATCCAAAGAAGCAATATTCTTCCAAACTTCCGAAAAAGATTTATTCATCGGAATTAACTCCCAACATTTGTTATTGTTATGAAAACAATCAATAACCTCTCTCCACAAGCTTTGCTTCTCATTCTTGTATCTCCACATCTACTTCGTCAACAAAGCCAAATTTATATCTTTAAGCTTGCTCAAACCGAGACCCCCCCTCCTCCTTAGGCGAAGAAACCGGGTCCCAATTAATCTTTTTCCCTTCCCTTCCTCCTCCCCATGGAAACCTCTTGATTATCGACTCCAATCTCGCGATTACCTTAGCCGGAGCCTTGTAGAGAGAGAAGTAATAGTTTGGGAGACTTTCAAGAACCGATTTGATTAGGGTGACCCGATCTCCAATAGAAAGAAGAGAGGCTTTCCACAGAGAGAGAGGTGAGACTCAAAAACTTCAAAAACCGGCCTCCAGTGCGACACCCTATTCATATTCGTCTCTACTGTTAACCCGGGATAGTTAAAAGGAAACGGCCCAATTTTACATTTGAGAACAGCCGCCAATCTGGCCACCTCAGCCTCCTCCACCCCTACTCCGAAGAAAGAGGACTTGTTAAAGTTTATATTGTAGTTGATCGAACACTTTAAAAGTTAGCCTTTTTTTTCCTTTGTCACCACGTACATTGTTTTTTTCTTGGTGTATCCTCATTCTATAACCATTGGAGGTCTAGGCAATATCAGGCATATCAATTATCAAGTTCACTAGATGGTATTTATTAATTCAAATTAACAACTTTGACTTAACTTGACTGAGCCAAAGTCAAGTTAATAAAGTATCTTTTAGACATTTGTTTGATAGTTAATTAAATAATTTAATTAAAATATTCGTCTTGTAAGGAAGCTATTTGTGTTGAGAATAATGGCGCTAGAAGAAGAAGAAGAAGAAGAAGAAGAAGAAGAAGAAGAAGAAGAAGAAGAAGAAGAAGAAGAAGAAGAAGAAGAAGAAGAAGAAGAAGAAGTTCACTTTTTTTTATGACAGATTCATAATTTTTACTCTACAATGTTTAGAAGAACCAAACATTCATTCATTTGATAAACAATCACAATTTTATATAACACTAGGTTAAAATCTCGTGTATTACACGGGTTAAATAAATAAAATGTTATATATTTAGTAATAAAAATTTTATATTTTTAAAAACTTGTGTAATACACGGGTTGAATAAACCACTATATTACATCGGTTGAATAAAATATAATGTAATTTGTTAACAAACACATTTGTCAAAATATGTTTTTAAAAAATATAATTTGTCGTGACAGTTATAAGGTCTGTTAAGTTAGTTTTTAAAATATTTTTTAATCACTGATATTAGATTTTCTAATCACTGATATTAGATTTTCTTTCCCCCTTTCACACCAAAAACCTAGATCCCCTCACCATTGTTCTCTGTCGTTCTCCTCTGGTGGAAGAGTGGGAGGCAATTCATTGGTAGATACGGTCTTCTAATACGTATCGCCTTCTAACACAAACTGCCTAAACACCAAAAACCTAGATTAGGGCCCCTCATCGTCGCTGTTTTCTGCCCTTGAATCTCCGCTAGACCATCGCCGCCAGGTTGGTTTCTTCCGCCTCTGCTGAACCCTAGGTGGCGGTTGTGTGGTGGTGGCACCGTTGTGAAACCCTTGGTGGCGGTGGTGTTTAGTCAGTTTGTGGTTGGGCTGTGGAGTGCCAGTGGCTTACACCAACACAAAAGCCCTAATAGAAAGCATTCCGATCTGTTCTTCATAGGTGGTAGACCATCGCTGTCAGTTCGTTTTTTTTCTGCCTTTGCGGAACCCTAGGTTGCGGTGGTGTGGCTGTGCCGTTGTTGCCGAACCCTTTGTGGGTGGTGGTTTGTTACCAGTTTGTGATTGGGTTGTGGAGTGGCGGTGCAATCGAAACCCTAAATTTCGACTGCGAATTCTGTTACCAACTTCGCTGGTAAGTTTTCTATTTCGGTTTTATGAGATTGAAGGTTGAATGATGAAAATTGTTGTTATTTATGGTAAAGGGATTTGAATTGATATAGTGTTTTCATAGTCAATTAATGTATTTGAGATCAGTAAATGCCATTCTCCTTATTTGGGTGTAAATTGAAGGTTAAATGATGATTTTTGTTGTCATTTATGGTGAAGTAGGTATGAATTGTAACTCATATGCTGTTCTTTACAAGCAATGGATGTATCTGAGATCAGTAGGTGTCATTCTCCTTATTTGGGAATGACTATCATCAACCACTTATCTTGAATTCGGTCTATTTACAAACGCTTTGCTGCCACCACTGTTCTTCATGGTTTGCAGTCCATATTTATTACAATTGGTATGTAAATCTTTAGCAATGGATTCAAGCCAGCTTGATGGTAAGTCTTTGACATTATGTTATGTTTGTATAGTATGTATGTTTTCAAATTAATCATTGTTGGAAAATCGCTTGGTCAGGGTATTGGATATTCGTATGCGGTCTGGCTGTGATGATTGAAGTGAATAGCGTCGTTTGGCGTGGCAGCATTGAGGATGGCAAGTGTAAGACCCTCCACTTGCAACCTCTGTTGCAGCCATGGCGGTGCAATACCCAGATCTGAGCCGACTCTTTCTATAGAGTGAGAGTGTGTTGTTCGTGCTAAAAAGGTAAACGCATGGCCATTATTTTGTGAGAATTATAAACTCTTTTAAAGACCATGGGGGTGAGCAGTAACTACAAGATTTTACACCTTCTTTTGCATTGAGTACAAGTCCCTTTCAAGTGGTTTAGCGTGTTTAAAGCACAAAGCAGCTGTACGTTATGCTTCACCTTTAAATGTTATATAATTATAACCAATTAACGGCCGCACCATAAAGGCTGTGATGATTGAAGTGAATACCGTCGCTTGGCATGGCAACATTGAGGATGGCAAGTGTAAGGCCCTCCACTTGCAACCTCTGTTGCAGCCATGGCGGTGCAAGACCCAGATCTGAGCCGACTCTTTCTAGAGAGAGAGAGTGTGTTGTTGGTGCTAAAAAGGTAAACGCATGCAATTATTTTGTGAGAATTATAAAACTCTTTTAAAGACCTATGGCATTGATGGTGATGGAGGGAGGCGGTCCGGCTAGGAGTGATGGCGTGAATGAGGGTATCGGTGGGAGTTTAGGTACGCCTTCTTCATCCCTTATTTTCGCCAAACAACTGTATTTAGGTTAGTTTTATTAGTCTTTTCTAAAAGGTTGTATATAACCGTGTTTTCATGTAATTATTTGTTATCATCTTATTCAGTTTTTTGTTTTGAATGTTTGTCTAATGTTTACTAAGTTTTTGGATCATGTATGATTTTTTGTTCATTTTTCATTCATTATTGAGATTTTTTTACCATGATCACCGAGCAGCTACAATTAATCGATAAGTTAATGTCTTTAAAGTGACTTGAGTAACGTGTTAAAACTTTATACTTTAAGGTATGACTCCTAAAACTTTAAGGCTTCCAAAACAGGGCAAGATGCTTTTGTCTGTTCATGGTTCACCCCTTGGTGTTTACAAGGAAAACAATATGGATGCAATACATGGTAAACTGTTTATTTATTTATTTGTAACTTTTCTGTTTGTACATATAGTTTCTACTCTATTTTATTGCTGCATACTCCTGCAAAATGTTAATTGGTTTGTATTTTGAAGCAAACTTTAAAGTTAAAGTATATTTCATATGCAGAGACAGAAGAAGAATGAGTTGTTACTTGCAGGTTATTTCTCATCAAAGGTGTTTTTAGGGTTGTTTCTAAAGGTACCGCTATAATGCAATTCATGGTACTGCTGTTTTGCCAGGAATGAGCTTTTAGCTTCATTTTATCGCGCTACTTGCATGTTTTTCATTTAGTCTTGTCATACAAGGGAAAATGTTCTTTCTACCGATGGTAGATTATGAATAAGTTTTTAGATACCAATGCCATTGTTTGGTATCAATTATTTATGAAATAAAGCATGTCAAACAGTGTAAAGTCATTTAAAATGAACTTTTAGTTTATAAAACCTATTAAATTATTTTATTAAAAATTAAATTATTATTGAAATTCCATGAATCTGATAGCAATTCAACTCTAATCTAGAAATACATGGTTTGCTACATGAGACCATAGGTTGATCACAGATTGAAAACAACGTTAATATTAATCAGTTCTGCTCCCAAACCAAACCAAACCAAACCGGCTGAGATGGCGCTGGAGATGCTTTTGTAGCTGGAGTATTATCAAAACTTGCTGCAGATGTCTCATTGCTCAAGGTATGACTTTAAAGCAACAAAATTTTTATCAACACAATCTCATATTTGATACCATAAAATGAAAATGTTAATTAATGGAGACATGAGGTTTAACATTTCGATTAGACGATAATTAGTTTGGTTATTATTTATAGGATGAACACCGGTTAAGAGACGCACTTAGCTTTGCAAATGCTTTTGGGGCGGTTACTGTTACAGAAAGAGGTGCAATTTCAGCTTTACCAAATGCTGAAGCTGTCATGAATGCTTTGCTCAAGACTGTTGCATAATTAATTATCCTTTAAAATTCAGGATGTATATTAATCACTCATAAACACATTTCATTTTTCCAAAAGAGTGAGCTAATAATTGCTATTTTCCAAATTAATAATGTCAATTTCTATTTGATAGTGGCGATGGTAATATATTTGCAGGTCATATTAGCATACAATCTGGTATGGGTGAGATCTATTGCATTTAGTATTGGCACCGGTTTTGCAGATCGAATGATTAAGGTAAGGTAATTATTTAAGAGAAATTACGTGAGAAAGTTTCATTGTTCAAAAATATGTAATTGTTATATCGGGTTATTATTATAATTACCTAAAGGACAAGCTAACTAAATTGCTATTTTATGACATTAGCCTTTTTTTATAAACAATCGATGATTATAAAAAATCTATTTTTTTGAATAAAAATGATTTAAGTTGTTTTTTTGCATTAGAAATACTTTTTGGTTGACTTTGAAATGTTGGCATGTTTCTTTTAAGATATCTTTTTATTTACGTGTTTGACCCGTTAAAGATAATACAAACCCAAAATCGACACGCTCTTAAATTAAACGGGTCGAATTTGCCTCATGTCGCATGTGAGTGTTTAACAACCGAATGGAAATACTAAATTTTCAATTATTTATGTATTTACATATGACAAATTCGCATGGTTACGAGATGATGAATTTGCTCGCCAAGCACTTGCGGGGTCAACCTGGTTAACATAGAGAGGCTTAAAGTGTTCCGAATCGTCCCGTTGCTGAGTCATGCTGCTTTCAAATGCTGTAAGTCTCCGAATATAGATTTATTATTTCCACCAAATACAATTTCTTTCCGGACGAGTTGGGTATCGGGTCAAAATGGGTTTGGGTTGACCCATAAAGACTTTTTTTTCATTTAACAAATTTGTTAGGGGGTGTTTGGGATTACTTATTAACTTCTACTTATGACTTCTTGGAAAAGTAAGAATTTTCTACTTTTGAAAAACAACTTTTCATCCTTTAAAAAATTGACTTTTTCCCCATTTATTCAAACGAACTTTTAACTTATTACCTTTTTAGAAAAGGTAATAAGTTATTAAGTAGTTTGAAAAGTAATCCCAAACACCCTTAGTATGATTACAAAAACTATCTTTATCATTTGAATTTTTTATATGCATTAAAAATACAGTTTGGACTATTCCCCTATCAACCATTTATTTATGGCTGAAAATAACGCATATAAGTAATATATAGAAATAATCTTTTATTGTGATTTTCAGAAAGCGATGTTCTTTACAACACAAATGAAGAGTTTCATTTAGCAAATACGATGTCAATTTGATTCATGTTAGAACTTAAAAATATGTCGAAACATATTGGTAAGTGATATGCCCGGCGCATCGCGCGGGCGGGAAAAAACCTAGTTATTTATAAAATGCAAAAAAAAAAGTCATGTTATTTGAAAGTGTTACCAAATTAAGAAACAGTCATTTTTTAAGATTCCCAAAAGAATATAGTGCTTGTACCGGTGAACAGGTCCGTGCTTGTTACGGCACGTTAAAGATTTCTAGGAATCATATAATATTTTAGTCCTGTTTATTTATTCATTCGGTAAAAAATGACTTCGTGTCATGGTACTGGAGATAACATGCAGGTCCTGGGTACGGGTAGTGCAAGTACACCGCCACATGGTATTCGGATATTCCTGGGTAGTGGGTTCGGGTATAAGTACCCGTATGTGGAGAGTGGGAAGCCGTTGTCCAACGGCTAAGGTATTAGGGTAGTTTGGGTTATGATCCTACCAATTTGGGTAGTTTTTAAAAGATTTGGGTAAAAATAAGGTAACACTCCCTTATTGACGGGATCACATTGGGTACTTAGGGTTGTGCCCCTTGTACCCTTAGACTATGTTTATAGGGGCAACACCTCCAATAAGGATGAGATCGGTACCAAACCGGCACCGAAAATACCGATATCGAATTTATTGAAAAATAAGTACCGAATACCGTATCGAATATATCAGTACGGTACCGATACTCGTTACAAAATGATCATCTCTAGATAGTATAGGTACGAATACTGATACTGAATTTCTAAAACAGTGGGTACTGAATACCTTACCAAATCTATCACTACGGTACCGGTTCGGTACTCGGTACAAAATGTTCATTCCTAGCCACCACCCTTTCGGCGTCTCCACCTTCATCTCTAATTAGCCCACCTCAACACACAAAGCCACTTCATGCCGTTTGTTCTCACGCCCGTTAAACCCTCTCACGCCCCCTTAACACCAATGCGTAATGATGTTTGGCCCCCTTCGCTGATGAGGTGACAAATGGCACCAAACCACTACACTTAGTATGGCTGAGCATTTCGGGTTTCCCGGGTCAATTAGGGTAACCCGATCCGGATCCTGAATTTGTATTAAAGTGTTACCCGAATACCGTCCCTAGGTCACACATTCGGTAATGGGTTTCGGTCGGGAATGAACGATCGGGAAATAGGGTATTCCCGATACCGTAAAAACTGGACCGAATCTGATCCGTATTGGTTGATAAAATGGCTTATGATTCTTGGTATGAGTTTTAATACTTGTTTTTTCTATTGCCAATCCCGACCCAAGTAAAAGGAACAAACAGACCGATGGATACATTTACTTTAAAAAGTGAATTTTCTATTCGTGTAAACTGATACTATGCTAGAAAATTTGCATATTTATCAACAATGGTGAATTGATGTTATACTTATAAGCTTCTTATTTTGATCAATTACATGATAACTATTTTAATTTTTTTTGTTTAGATATTTTGTAAATTTTGGTTTCAACTGTTTTACAAGATATTTTTTTAACTTACAAATTTTCGAGTTAATATTCTCTGTCTTTTCTTATTCAATTGTGTATGAGAGTTAAAACTTTACAAAGATACAATGCTTTGTTTTGATCTTCTGTCATAATGCAATAAATTATAATGGATTTTTGTTAATTTTTAAACATATCGGGTCGGTAATATTTTCTAGGTTTCATAGGAAATTACCCGATCCTGATCCCGAATTTTTATGGAAACAGTGATCGCATCCCGAAATATGTTATGCAAATCGGCTCGGTATCGAGATTTTTTTGGGCTAGTCTTCAGTGATTTTCCCGGTATGTGCTCACTCCTAACACTTAGTCTTATACAGTTAAGAAATCATTTCATAAGGAAAGCCATTTTTAGAGCAATGTGTATAAACAATGTTATTAAAACCAGACCGGACAAAGCCGGTTAAACCAGGACTAGTTACGGTCCGTTTACAGCCATTAAACCGGGGAACGATCTAACCGGCCAGTTCTTACAAATCCAGGTTAAACCGGTAAACCGTTTGAACAGGTTGAACCGGATACAGCTTAAACTATGTTTGCGTTCCAGGCAGACAAGGAACGCTTGGTTTCTCTATTTGGCGATGTGTGGGACTCCATTTCCAGTTTTATAGAATGGAAATGAGCATTGGGTTTCTTTATGGGGCGATGTGGGACAAGGAAGGAAAGTTAAGAAAGGTTAAAATGTTAGACACAAGGATTTGATCCTATGACCTCAAAAGATTTTAAACAAAGACTTGTAACCAACAAGCTTGTGAAGATTGTTGTATTAACTTTGTTGCTATTCAAAAGGGGGTTGCAGCGTAACTTGTTGCCCGTTTACCTGTCACTTTATTGTAATCGTCCTATTTTAATTAAAAGATTATATGAAACCCAAAAAAAAAAAGTATGTTAAATATCAAACCCTTTCTTTAGCATGTACACCTCTGTTTTTAGTAATAACTATTTATATTTAAACTTCACTAATTGTTTTCATCTATATCACGAGAACCTCTCACAATGTGTGTGTTTATATCTATATATATATATATATAGGAGATTCAAATAATAATTAAGTTTCGCTAAAAAATCTAATAAATAACCAAAACACTTAGAAACTATATCAAACGAACTTCGATTGAGCTCATTTCAGCGGCATTGGAACCGTCTCGTCGAACTCTACCATCTTAGCTTTTAAGGTTTAGATTTTACATTTGAATTTTTGGGTTTTAGCCTTATGGTTTAGATTTTAAGGTTTAGGTTTTTTTGAGGGGTGGGGGGTTTAGGTTTTTGGGGGTGGGTGGGGTGGGTTTAGGGTTTTTTTTGGGGGGGTGTGAGGGTGTTTAGGTTTTTGGGGTGGTGGTTTTAGGCTTTTTGGGGTAGGGTTGGAGGAGGGTTTTAGGTTTTTGGGGGTGCGGGTGGAGGGGGTTTAGGTTTTTGGGTTTGGATTAGAGTTCGATTAGACGGTTCCAACGTCGTTGGAATGAGCTCAATCGGAGTTCGTTTGACCCACTTCTTAGCGTTTTTTAGCGAAAAACCACTTCTTAGTGGAACCTTCCCCTTGTATATATATATATATATAGGAGAAAGATAAAAAAAAAACCACAAAGTTAGGAGAAAACAAAAAAAATCACTAAAACTAAGTGTAATTCTATGTGTTACGTAACCGCAATTGTTTTGTTTTTTGTTTACATATACGTAACACTATGGGTTACGTATATGTAAGCCAATATTTAAATGATTTTTTTGGTAAAAACGTGTAATATTACATTGATACTTTTATAAAAAAAATTAAATATTATTATATTATTGATTAAAATTGGTTTTTTAGTGGTTTTCTCGCTTTCCATCTAACTATGTGGTTTTCTCTTAAACTCTCCCCTATATATATATATTATATTTAATATAAACTGAGATTAAAAAAGAAATTACAATTAACTTATGGGTCTTTAAAAACCCATTAACAATTACTCCATTATTGGACCATGTCCAAATTAACAACTTTACCTAATAAAAAAAACATACGGCAAAATTGAATCGGATGACTTCAATAAAGGGAGGTTTTTGAATTGATTTTTTTTTAAGAAAAATCAAATCTAGTGTTGTTACAATTTTCATCATATTAATTTTTTTCCATATATTTAACTTTATATTTTAGATTTTTAGGGGTCCATTTTCTTTAGTCGTACAGGACCCTCGAAATCTCAGGAACGACAATGTCCAAGAATATAACAATAGAATCCATCATATATATATACAATCAAGAAAAATATCATCAACATTCAACAACAAGAGGATATGTTACGTCTCGACTACAAAGTAAAATAATTAAAAAAACAACCTATGTGAAATTAACGAGTCAAAGGAACTTCATGTTAGTATCGACACGATGATGCAATGAAATCAACGATGGCGACTTTGCTTCCTTGTTCAACTCCTCCTTTGATTCACACACAATACATCAATTATAATATTCTCATTTATGTCAACTATAACTAAGGGATCCAACTCATATTTTGCTTTTTGAAACACAACTTTGACAAATTCCGGTGAAAAAAAATAGGCCTAAAGTCTTTGCTAGAGATCCCAAGGGTAAAAAATTTGATAACGTAAACTACATATAGCCCTACAAGCATAACATTTATAACACATTATCACATTATGTATTCTATATATTATTATTATTGTTTTTGCGACTGATACTACTATTATTTTGAATAAAATTTGAAGGCACCTGTCAAAAAAAGGCAAAAACTCATATTTTTTAATGTATATTTTTACTGTTTTGCATGATATAATCCCATTTGCAATAACCATCCAAAAGTACATATGTTTTTAATCCTATATGTAGTGTTGTTTCTAAAATTATTTGGTATATTTCTTTTAATTTATTAAATATGATATTTTATCAAATTATATATATATATATATACATATACATAGTGGTTCAAATAAAAAGTCTAATTTGGCTAAAAAGTCTAATTTGGCTAAGAAGTCTAAGAAGTAATCAAATTATATATATATATATATATATATATATATATATACATATACATATAGAGGTTAGTTCTTGTACAAAACAGATTAATTATAAAAATAGTAGGAATAAATCTTGACCTTTAATCAACATTAATCAATGGTTATGACCGCAAGAGTGGCAAAATAGTAATTAAGATGTTGGTATATTAAATAGAAAAGGGTATTCCAGGTATTTCACCAATTTAGTAAATGAAAAAAAATCTCTCTCCTCCTTGTTAGACGGTTGTTTTGATTTTAATGAGTAGTTTATCAATTCTCTCTCATCCGATCTCTTCGTTTCCTCCTTCAATCACGAATCAAATATCAAAAAATGATGAACCTTATCACTAGATTATCGCTATTGAAGAATCGTAAGTAGAATGTGTTGTGTTGATCATTAAGTTTCTTATTTAAATCATAGTTCTTAAAATTTTTAGCATCAACAGGGAAGAAAAAAGGATGAAGAAGCTGCGCAAGGATAATAGTACGAAGAAGATGAGTAAAGCATTGAATAGTACCAAAAAACATGGTTTAGGTACGTAATGTTGTTAAAATCTCATATTTGTTAGATTAAGGTTTTCGATTTGGACGTTTTTTTGATTTCGGGGGGTTTTTATGTACTGAAAAATTGTGTTGATTTTCTTTGTGTATGCTTTATAATGAGTTTTTTTTGGATTTATGTCGAGCACTGAAAAATTGTCGAGGACTGAACTTTTTTTTAGTATGCTTTATGTCGAGGACTGAAAAATGAGTTTTTTTTGGATTTTCCTTGAGTATGCTTTATGTCGAAGACTGTAAAATTGTTTTGATTTAAATCATAGTTCTTAACTATATATTTTTGTTGTAGTTTATTTAACATGGATTCTTCAAAAAAATCTGTATATAACATTTTTTGTTGGATCTCGGCTTATGATGAGTGAACATCAATGTTGTTAAAAGTCAACACTTTATTTTTTATATTTTTGTTAATGATAAAGATTTCTTGTGTTTATGATTTTTTATGTGTTGTTAAGTATTTGAAAACCACAAATGAAAATGATTTACAAATAGGACAGTAGATGATTCTTGTTAAAAAAAACATTTGTGGTTATGTTGTGTGAAGTGTTGATTAGTAATATTAAAACAAATTATGTGATCAATTGTGTTGTCTATGTGATACATTAGTTCAAGTATAAAAACATTTCATGTTTTAATTAATTTTGTGTTTTATTATCAAATTAATTTTGTGTTGATAATAAAACTTGTGTAATAAAATTGTTTGTTTTTTCATATAGCTTTGTTTTTATTAGAAGGTATTGATATTTAAACATTATTGTGTAGCCTCTTCAAGTACAACTACTTAAATTAAGGGCTGTTAAATTAAGGGTAGTAAAGAGTTTAGTAATGATACATAAAAATCATGTTATTAAGAAAATAATTACTCACCAGCACGATCTCCATCTTATTTTTTTATGTACAATTATAATTTTACAGTTTAAACAACTTGTATAATAACACATATTGGTTAAACAACATTAGGTTTTTGTATCAACACGGTGTGTTTATGGGATATGATATCAACACGGTGTGGATTGAAGGTTTTGGAATATTTAATGGATGGTAATGTTATTGGGGTTTGTAGTTTGTTTTGTATGTAGGTTCTATTTAGAACACAAGGAATGTAGATAACAACACGGTATGATAACAACATATTGTGTAAAGCACAGTTATTACTCAACCATTGTCCCTGTCAAGGCTTTAAACAAGATTTTTTTATAAGCCTCCATCTTTCAAGTAAATGTGTAAAACACAATTATTTTTATAAATACTGCATGTAGTGAGGATAAGATATAATTGATTATAAAATGTTGTTAACAACACGGTGGGTTTATGATAACAAAGGATACCAACACAGTGTGATTTTTGACCATTCTTCCTTTGACTTCATCCCATAGATAACTAACTGCTCCATATTGTTAATATATCGTTTGTAGGAAAAATACTTCATCGAAAACTTGACAAAAATCACCTACTTCAGTTGCACACAACGAAGTGACATAATTAACAGCAGCGTGAATCTCCTCCTGCAGAAACAACACGATGTGTTTATTTTGCCGCTGTTGATTTTCGTGCAGAAAATTTTAATTTTATGTATCTCACATATAATTAACATAAGTGAAGTATTTTACATAAAACTGAATCATAGGTGATATAATTTTATGTATCTCAGATATAATTAAAAGTCAGGTGCTGGGATGTAGTGCCTGATGCTCCTAAAACTGAATCATGGTTAGTTAGTATTTCTTGTTTTGACAGGTTTATGAATTGTTATGTTGTTGAATTTTTTGATATACATTCATAGGTGTTGATTATCTAGAAAATGGCAATCAATTCCTGTGATTTCAGTGAAAGATATAAAAAAAGTCTTTATAGAATATTAATGAGAATTATAACTCAGATATATAAAATTAAAATTTTACAAAATAATTGTGAATAGTATTTTAACAATATACAGTAGTAAATAACTACTTCAATCCTAAACTTTGAGATGATAAATATCAAGATTGCATTCGTTTACAAATTTTATAAGAATTATAGCTGAAAAACCTAAACAGTCAATCTAGTAAATCACGGTTCAATGGCTTTGCCTACCTCGTTGAATATTGGAATGGAGAATAAAACCTAATACGTAAAAGTCTAATTAGCAGATAAAGTTGCCTGTTTGAATTCGAAAACTCTTGCAAGATTTAAGGGATTTCCATATAAACAAGTACAAAAATACCCCTAGGATAAAATCTGTAGATTTACACATGGCATTCATTTATTGGTTCCTACGTTTTTTAGAAAAAGATCCATTTTGTACATGATACTACTTCTATACATATAATTTGATATTTTATCAAATTATATATATATATTCAATTGGATGATCAATGGTAGAGATTTAAGTGTATTAAAAATAAGGGGTAAAAGAGTATTTAAGTAATAGTCACTTTTGTTGACTTTTTGTCAACTTCCTCCACTTTTTTTAAACATTCATAACTTTTTCATAGAACAGTATTTTTTTTAAAAAAATACACCATAAAATCGAACGTTTTTTATCTTTAATTTGAGTATACTATTGCTATATTTTTTGAAAAAAAAATGATATTTAATGAAATTGTGTTATTTTACGTAAATGTGCTGGTTTTTGGTAAAACAACACAATTTAACACATTAAAATTTGTTGGTGTCTGGTAAAACAGCACAATTTATGTAAATGTACCGGTTTCTTTAATATATGCTACTTTTAGTCAATTATTATGTGCCTAATTTGGTAGCATTTCTTTAAAAATAATAATTTAAAGCATCCATACAACCAAAAAACGGTTTAGTGGTAGGCAACAAAAAACTTATGCATCAAAATGTTGTTTTATGCTGGTTTTGTTTTGGGTTGGTTTGATATACTAGTTTTGTTGTGCTGGTTTTGTTTATGCTTGGTTAGCTAAGAAAAGCAAATTACACAATTAACCGTGTTCTTTTGGTGTTGTTTTATAATAAAACAACACAATTAATTGTTATGTTTGGTGTTTTTTTATGATAAAGCAGCACAGTTAATTATGGTGTTTTACAATGTATCACAGTTATTTGTGCTGTTTTACTATAAACCAGCACATTTACGTAAAGTAACACAAATTCACTAAGTGTCGATTTTGTTTTTACAGTAAAATATAGCAATACTATACTCGAATTAAAGGTAAAAAACGCTCGATTTTATGGTGTAATTTTTTTTAAATAAGGTCGTATGAAAAAGGTATGTGCGTTTAAAAAAAGGGAGTGAATTTGAAAAAAGTCAACAACTGTTGGTTTTCCAATAATGCCCTCAACCCTTTATTTTCCTACACTTAAATCCATACCTTTGATCATCCAATTGAATGGATGAGATTGCTTCTTAGCCAAGTAGCACTTCTTAGGGCAACCATCCCCTATATACATATATATACTATATAATAAATAAAGGTTTTTCATGCCACGTGTCGTCTTCATATTCATTTTCATCATTTTTTCCCATCTCTCTATCTTATTAAATAAAAATCTATCTTTTAATAGTAATATATCTTTAAACAAAAATACTAATATTTATATTAATAAATCTCCTGACATATTTTGACGAGTGTATATTTTAAAAGATTATATTGTATTACACGGTTTTATTCAACCAGTGTAAAACACGAATTTTAAAAAAAAATTATTACTTAATATATAATATTATATTTATTCAACACGTATAATACACGAGATTTTAGTCTAGTATACACATATATATATATATATATGTGGGTGAGTTCACTAGAAAACTCATTTTTATAAGAAAACCAAAAAACTCCTACTGCATATGTGTAGTACACCTAAAACCCCAACCCACCCTCAAAAACCTAACCCCCCACCCACCTAAAAACCTAAACCCACCCCACGCACCCCCCCAAAACCCTAAACCCCCCACCCCACCCCTCTAAAAACCTAAACTAAACCCAAAAACTAAACCAAAAAGCCTAACCCACCCCCAAAAACCTAATCCCCCTACCCCACCCCCCACCTAAAAACCTAACCCCACCCCACCTACCCCCTCACCCACCCCCCAAAAACCAAAACCTCCACCCCTCCAAAAACATAACCCAAAAGCTAAGTTAAACCCAAAAAACTAAGTCCAAAAGCTAAACCCGCTACTTTTCGAGGTTTTTTTTATTATTTTTTTTTGAACGAGGACAACGTCCATAAGGGCTCCGAAACAGTTTTTTAATTTTTGATTTATTTTTTGAGTTATGATTTTTTCGTATTTTTTTTAACTTAAATAAGCAGTTTTTTAATTTTTGATTTATGTTTTAAGTTATGATTTTTTTCTTGATTTTTTTTAACTTAAATAAGTAGTTTTTTGGTTTTCTCATGAATATTGAGTTTTCTTATGATCCTTCCCCTATATATATATATATATATATATATATATATATATATATATATATATATATATATATATATATATACTTAAAGCTTCCACTTGAGTAGGAGCATATTTTTTCTTCATTTTTATAACTGTGTATGGTTTGTTCCCATGTCAGGACTTCGTCAGCCCATAACTGTGGTTTTTGTTGTTCTAATAATAACATGCTCCCACTGTAAATGTGTCCTATAGGTAGTCTACTACCTTTTCCTTTATAACTAGATTCTTGTTGATAACTTGTATTTGGTTTGGTCCAAGGTTCCCTTCCCATGGACTCTTTTGTATTTCCTATATTTGAATCTACATATGGTCTTTTTAGTTTTATATCGTACTCTTGATCTACGAATTAAAAAGCTCCATTTTTCTCTTGGATACTACTATCCCATTCTTTTTTATTTCTTCAAATACCTGTTTTAAATGCTGTTCATGTTCTGAAACTGTTTTACTGGCTACAAGTATATCATCAATGTAGACAAGGCAAAATTTGTATTTAAGAAATAAACTGTCCATATATCTTTGAAAAATCGATGGAGCGTTCTTTAGTCCAAAACTAAGAACATTCCATTCATATAATCCTTCTGAGCATGTGAAGGCTGTCCATTTTTTAAAATCTTCTTTTAAATGAAGTTGATTATATCCTGATTTTAAATCAAACTTTGAAAATATTTTGTTATCTTGAATAAGTTGTATAAGACTATCTTTATTGGGAATATTATACCCATCATCTTCTGTATTATCGTTTAACCTTTTGTAATTATAGACTATTCTAGGTTTACCTCTTTTTATTTCACTATGGTTTTTTACTATGAATGCTGAGGACCTATGTGGACTTTCTGATTTTCTAATTAGTCCTTGTGTAGTCATTTCTGTGATTTGTTTTCTAAATTCCTCTCTATCAAGGGGACTATAGTCTATGTTTATATTTCTTATAGTTATGTCTGGGTTTTTAATCTTAAATTTACAGACATAGTTTACTTTAGATTGTGTAACGTCTTCTCCTATAAGACCTATTTTCTCAAGGTGGAGGATGGTAGGATGGTTTATACTCTTAGTAACATCCTGTCCTTTTTCTAATTCTTTATAAATGAAGCTCGTAAGTAACTGTATGGCTTCGTTTTCTATTTGGTTTTTCTTTCTATTTTTGTTTAAGAATTATAGGTTTCCTTTTTCTCCTTATATAGGGTTGAGTTCATAAGAGAACTCACTTTAATGAGAGAACTAGAGAACCACTAAGAAAAGAAGGGGTTGAATTTTAAAGAGTAAGGGTAAAATTAGAACTTAAAATATATAAATATTTAAACATTTCTATCTTTGGCATACATTATTTTTTTTTTTTTTAAATTACACCATTAAATCAAGAATTTCTTTATCTTTCATTTGAGTATAAATAACGTTATAAAAAAAAGAATTAACTCGTCGTTTTTTTTTTCTTATTATTTTCACTATTGCATATGTGTAGTATCACCCAAAAAACCCACCCCCACCCAAAAACATAAACCCCCACCCCACCCCCACCTAAAAACATAAACCCCCCACACCCACCCCCAAAAACCTAAACCCACCACACCCACCCCCACCCAAAAACCTAAACCTCCCACCAACCCCCACCCAAAAACCATCCACCCCACTCACCCTCAACCAAAAACCTAAACCCACCGCACCCACCCCTTACCCTAAAAAACCTAACACTAAACGTAATACTGCATATGTGTAGTAGCACCCCAAAAACCTAACTCACCCCCAAAAACCTAAACCCCTCACCCCACCCCCACCCAAAAACCTAACCCCACCCCCACCCACCCCAAAAAAACCTAAACCCCCTATCCAAAACCTAACCTAAAACTAAGCTAAACCCAAAAACTAAACCCTAAAGCTAAACCGACTATTTTTATTTTATTTTATTTTTTTGAACGAGGACGACGTGGGAAACAAGGTCTCCGAACCACTTTTTTAGTTTTTTATTTATATTTTGAGTTATGATTTTTTTATTTCATTTTTTTACCTTTAAAGATGAGTTTTCTAGTTCTCTCCCTAAATGTTAGTTTTCTTATGAATTTCACCTTATATACATATATATATAAGGAAGATTTTTTGGGAACCGGGAAACCATATGTTTCACATTTGAAAAAACTCATTTTCACATATGAAAAATCATATGCTTCTTCATGTGTTTATCACATGTGAAAAGTAAGTGTGTTGTTATATCATGTACCCAATACATCAATGCATACAAATTACATAAAAAATGAGTTTTTCACGTGTGAAAAGTAAGTATAAATACCCAATACATCAATGCATACAAAGTACTTTAGACATACATGTACCATATGTGTAAGTGTGTTGTTACATCATGTACGGTGTACAAAATAATTATTGTACTATACAAATAACTTCCATTTTAAAAACATATACACGATACATTTATCTTTTGAATGTAGGCTACTTGGCGAAAAAACTCTACAAATTTTATTATATTATACATAAGTCTTTAGACTTAATTTACGTATTAGTAAAAATATATTTTTTTATAAAACTTTAGGATTTAATCATGCTAGAAAAATGATCTTGTAACTATTTGTTAAAAGTTTAAAGAAATCTAATCATACATCAAAAGACTTCATGCTGAAAATAAAATTTCATATATCTTTTAGTTAAGTTTAAATGTGTAAACGATATAATTATATAATATAAAGTCTAAAAGGTCCGATTTACGTATGCAACAAATATTCTTGTGAATTTATTTATCATTGGCATTTAATTTATTGCCCATGATGGTATGATAATTGAGTTTAAGCTACGGCAAACATGAAGTGTGGGATGTTTAAACATGAAGTATGGGATGTTTTTATCATTTATGGGTTAATATGTCGTCATGTTTTATGGGCCACGATGGATTGTGTGTTTTGACGGTGTCCTAGAACGACGTTATTTATATTTTACGACAAATGAATAAAGGAATTATTTGTTTCTAAAAATCTTTCGTTGCATATTACTTTTCTTTACAATATTTAAAGATGATTATAGAATATGATTTAGGAGGTTGCATTTATTAAAAATAAATTTTGGGTGACTTTAGACGCGCTCACCCATTTGACATGTTCTCCAATTAACTATTTTTTTTTATTTTAACCCATTTAAGATAAAACTCAGCCTATCATAACTCATCCACTAGGAAAAGGGATAAGTATCTCTCCTTTGACTCCCATAGGTATAGATGTCTATTTTTAAGCATTTTCTTGATCAAATGTTCATTTTCATATTTTTCCCTAAAAAAAAATGATAAAACACTAATTAGTTTAACTCATTTTACATGTTTCCGATTTTTTAACTACTTTTTTTATATTGTTTGTTTGAGATTTGAGATAAAAACCCAACTCAACATTCATAGTGAATGGATAAAATCCCTTGCTGATCCACCTAATTTCGGCTGACCCGTGGCCCAATCAGCCCAAGTAATTATTGTAGGCAGGCCAAATTCCAAAGAGGAGTTAAACATAGTTTTCATTTTTTTCTTTAACGTTAACAAACATTGTTTTCGTCTCCAAATGTGCTCGTCGGCCGTCTGCCCTCCGCTATATAACTCTTTCAATCTACGACAATCATGCTTCGTTCATACAAGTGGAGGATCAAGATAAAGTGACCAGATATGTCAAATTGTAATCCCTTCCGATCAACGAAAGCAAAAAGATGGAGAAATTTAAGAAAAATCTTAAGAACATGTGTTGCAGTTGCAGCTGTTGTAGTTGCAGCTTGTGCGACTGATTTCCCTTAACCTGCTCGTTTGATTGTGCAGGCGCAGAGGAGTGAAACCACCAACAATGGAGGTTTTATCGTTGTTTCCATTCAAAAATAATTCAGCATTAGAGAACTTGCACCAAAAGCTTGTTCTTTTCTATAATACCATAATTATGTTGTTTTTTTATGTTAGATCAATAATACAATGCTGGCATAATCATAATAATAGATCAAATGCTTTTGGTTGACAAATGAAGTGTTGGTTTGATAAAGGGAAAATCGCCAAAATGAACATTTTGACTCAATTTTTCAACAAAATAAACATTGAAGAATTGTGCCCTCGAGATTATTTTATATAGTATGTATATGGGCTTCCACAGGGTGCCCTTCCACCCCTACTAACACTGTAATCCGCATATGTTGGTACGGTACTGGTACCAAATGCTCTGTTCTTAGGTGTTTAAGGTCTTAATACTATCTTATTTGAGGGCTAGTACTCATTTGGTTATCAAGAACTTCCTTCATATGATAATTGTAGAAGGAAGCTATCTTAGTTCCTTGCTCTATCGATTTCATCCACTAGCATCCAAAAATAATATTTTCTTGAAGCCCCAATTATTTACACCCATATGGTTGGGTTTTTTTTTCTTGAAGTGCATGTATGTGAACCATTGTATATGTTTATCTTGTAATTGTTTTAGAACTCTTGTACTAATCCCCCAACACTTGCATGATAAATTATTAATTAATTGAATTAATATTATTTCTTAATTATATATATCACTCCTACATTATTTATATGGCATATGAATGTGTTTTCCATATCACATCCATGATGAGAAATCAATATATGAATACCAAAGAGTATAATAAATTGAAGATAATGCATTGGTGATTATAAAATTTCAATCCAATACATATATTTAACCACACTATTTATTATAAAATGCAGAAATGTAGCTTCTCTTCTTTACTTGATAGCCAACTCTTTCACCTTTCATTGCGGTTATCTGAATAAACAAAAGACACAATGTAATGTAAATCCTAAATAAGCAATTATAATTTTATACTTTCCATTATAATCAATAATATTTTTTTTTACTTTCCATTATATGTTTTACTAACATCTCCAAACAATTAAAAAAAACTCTACATTGCAAAAATAGGCTTTGGGGGGTGGTATCATGTGACATGGTCATTATTTTGATAACTTGATCCGTCGTTCGAGTGGTTAAACTAGGAACCAATAGTGTTATCAGTTCGGCTATAGTCGTATAGTCTTATGGGCTAATGGACTAGACACAAATGACTTAACTAACTGAAAAAAATGAAACAAAACCGATGAAAAATGGTTGGTGCTTACCTACTCCCTTCATCGGTTGATCGATTTTAAGACCGGTTGACTGAATAAGTTGTATAATATTTAATTATTTATACTATAAACATTTCACATACGTGGGCTTAGACCTTAGATTTTTTTTAACAATAAATTGGATAACTGAAGGGCCACTGACCCACCTGATCATCTCTACGACTCTACCATCATTAGGAGGAAACCCACCATAGGTGATAAAACCCACTGGCCAACTTGGACCCCTTTTTTGTCACTGGTGGGACTTGAACCCAAGACCTCCCCATTTTTGTGAAATCTTGAGTATACACATGATCATCTCTACGACTCTACCACCATCAGGAGGAAACCCACCATAGGTGATAAAACTCACTGGCCAACCTGGACTCCCTTTTTTTGTCAGAGGTGGGACTTGAACCCAATACCTCCCCATTTTTATAAAATCTTGAGTATACACATTTAGCACTAAACTAAGCTAGTGGTTGTGGTTAGACCTTAGATGATGTATGCCTTTATCATTAGGCTCCTTTCTCTATTTCCCCCCTCATATAAGAATGTCAGTGCTTTATCCTTCAAAGTCAAAATATAGTCAAACTTTCAATTTTGACTTGAGTGGAGAACACTTGTTTCAATTGAAAGTTTTCTTTTGGGGATTTCGTAAAACTAAACCCTAAAACTAGAAATTATCTATGATTTTGATAAAAATATAATAGCTTTCAACCGATCCATGCTCACGGTTCATAACGCCTCAATAAAATCTTTCGTATATCCTTTCGGATCATTAAATCTCTAAAATATACATGGTAAGAAGTTTTGATCAAACTGTAAAACAAGATCTAACCAAATGTGTAAACAACTTAAACATCAATTGATCTATTTCCAAGTTATAAGCTGGTAGTTCTATAATACTCACGTCGTATGTGAAGAACGACTCAGCTTCAAACCGCATGAAATAGTACTTAGCGCAATGACTACAATACCTCGGAGGATCACCCGATCCATGATTCCATGGTGAAAAGAACGAGTAATCATACATTATGAACGAGATAAGCGTCGATAAATTTATCGTCATTTCGCGACGCCAATTGACTCCACGATCGCCATTATTGAAGTTTCTCTCCATGGCTAAGGAAGAAATGAAATTTGGTACTTTTGCTAGAATATTAATATCTATATAATTATGAGATGTTTATATATATATCAACATGTGGACTTTATTTCGGCCCAATGTAATAAGATGTATTGATTTGGGTCTCCGAAACATATGTCATCTATGGGCTAATATAATAATATTTATTTTTAGTGGCCCAAACATAATATCTCGGTTAAATATAAGGTTAACTACTTTATTGTTTCTTACTAGGGTTAGAACCCGTGTATTACAGGGAGTTATAAATAAAATAAATTTAAAACAAAATTTTTAACCCGTCTGTGTTTTTAACCCTTGAAAGTGCAACATATAATTGACAATGAGTGAACCGGTTGCCTAAAGAACAATCCAACCATTGATAATGACTGACCTTGACTCTTATTTATTGTCATTGTGTAACAAACAGAGAGTGGAAATTGTCTTTTTCGTAGTTTGAAAGAAATTCGTTTGTGTGAAGGCGCGAGTTCCAATATTACTACCTGAAATTATCTCCGTCTCAATAACACGACAACCGAGATATATGACTTGTAATCTAGTTCTATTACATAAACCATTTTGTTGGTTAATATTTCTCAAGTCTTGTAAGAAGTGGTAAAAAATAAGCTAATCGACTAATCCTTTCAATTACCTTTACCGCTTTTCTACACCACAGGTGACGATTGCATAAGGATCCGACATGCCATTCAAATTAGCACCGATTCTTTGCGGCTAACAGTTACACCTACAAAACATAAACACCATGCCACTAATCATCAAAATGAAATTCAATAACACGTTTCATAAAGTGCTCAGAATCAGCCGGTTGACTAGTGTCATGGATGCTTCAGAAATACAGCAACACATGTAAGAACAAAACATCAAACAACATAAAAATAATAAGTTTTGCATTAACTTTCAGAACTAAAGGGTAATCTTTTCTTAATAACCCAAATGATTATATCAATTTTGACTTTCAAAATTTATTTGGTTGACCTTCAAGAAGTCAACTGATATCAACGTGCAACCTTATTCTTTGACAAAGTATTGAAATATAATATTGGATATCATATATACTTGACTGGATTTTGTTGTGGATAAAGTATCCTTGTTTACTTCCTTTAGAGCTAACATCAATTATTTCCCAACTTATTTTAGTCAACCCTCTGATTATTGCTTATGCGAGTGCAAATTATTAGTCAATGTTAGTACCGAAATCGACATTTCTTAAACAAATACCGGTTAACGCAAGTGAGATAAGAACTAATGAATTGAAAAGCAGACTATGTGAATGAAAAATGAATCACCTTCCATGGAAGCATGGCCTCCTTGAAGTTATTAATTTGCAATTTGATGAAATTTTCTTGTTTTATGATACTTGTTGTGTCCTGTTCTCCCTTCAAAATATAAGGGTATTTACCACTTCTTACAAGACTTCAACACTGAAATTAAATTAATATAAAAAAATACTTTATAATTTGTTATATCTCATGAATGGTAGTTTATTAAAAAATAAAGGAAATGTGATTAGAATTTCAGGCCATATTTGAGGCCTGAAATCATACCTGAGACAGTTCATTTCTATGTCGAATTGGTGATGTGCTCCATCCCACAATATCTATGGTGTTTTAGTTGAAAAAAAGATTTTATATGTGAATGATCACCGGGCATTACAAATTTATAAAAATTTGAACTTTTATGACATTAATGTAGAAATAGGATACGGTCAAAATGGGCATTTGCATAGACAACATTGCGCTTGAAAGACTGTAATGCAGAACTGCATATATGAACAAAACAATCACAAAAACATTCATTAGTATTAAATACTTACATCAATGAAAATATTTAATAATGAGTTGGATATAAACTTAATTAGCGTAGATTAGGAATTTACTTGTTTTAGATCATTAATCAACAAAATTTATGTTCGATAAAAAAATAAAATTTCTTCAGCCGGTGTAATACCTAACCTATTATCTTCATCAACCAATTTAATAGCTACATTACCAGCCATGGCATGGATTGTTGTCATAAAACACTAAACATTCTCTTTTTTATTATTAATCAATAATCACCGGGAATTGATACAAGATTGTAAGTTGACAATTTACCAGATAGTAGAAATACAGGACATTTGAATAAATAAAATATTGAATTGGGCTGATAATACCTTGGCCAAAGGAGCAAAGGAGTTGGTCGTGCAGCTAGTGTTTGAAACAATGTTAAGATCTGGTGTGTATTCGTGCATATTATTCCCGACAACAAACATGGGAGCCTTGTTGCTAGGAGCAAATATAACAACCTAATATTAGACAACTAGCTTAGACCCCGTGTAATACACACGGGGTGAAAAATATCAGTACATAAATTTCTCAAATTTTATTTATGTATTTTACAGTTGTAAAAATGTATTACTATACATATATTAATGATATAAAATAAAACTCAAAATATGTAAAAAATAATATATAATTGGGTTTCGAAAATACGTCAATTACTATTTAATGTAATTTGACTTTCATTTACTATTTGATTGAAAATTAAAATTACATAATTAGGTTTCAAAGTTTTTTATAATAAAGGATAATTTAAAATAAATGTGTTTTAATAGTATAATTAGTAATTTATTAAAAGATATGTGTGCATTTAATAAGAGAGAGAGGCGGGAAAAGAATGATAAGATTGAATATGGTAGCGACACGTGGCATGCAAAAACCTTTATTTATTATATAGTATAGATATATGATTAGTCCTGTAATTTAGGAAGTGATTGATCCGATTGATTGTAATCCCTTGTTTATAGGCTGATTTGTTTCATTCCCTCTGTATATATTGGGAGACTTGTGTTAATAGAGAAATACAGAAAGACATTACAATTCTCACGATTGATACCTTTTTGGCACCACCCTGATTATACAAGAACCATATGTAAAATAAGCAAACACTTGCAGAGTGTCAGCCTGAAATAATTCCAGCCATATAATGGCATCCCACACAAACAGGTAAACAAAAGGTGTCAATTTTGATCCTTTTTCTTGTGAATGGGTTTGATCCATTGACTAAAATAAGTTTCGTAAAAGAGAACATGCTGAATGAATCGACTTGCCCAAAGTGTATTTTTTAATGATGAAACCTCCTAAGCTATATTATTATAAATTTTTAGATTAATATGTTATTTTTTGGTCAAAAAGTATTTGGTTCAAGCCAACCCTGACAAAGCCATTTCGATCGTTAACTATCTGAAACATAACTGAATATAAAAATAACAATATAGGAAGCAAAAACTCAAATAGACCTTTAAGTTAGCAGCATCCTTTTCGTTGTCCGAGAAGACTCCAGTGGACTCGACCACAAACTCAGCCCCAGCGATGCCCCATGGGATCTCTTATGTGTTCTTAATAATACAAATGAAACAAAAACTCAGAAGCCTGTCAGAAAAAATAATAATTCCCAAAAGATGATTCTATGTCCTCAAACAGATTTTACCTGAAGCCAAAAACACTGAAAGGCTTCTTACCAAAGAGACAGGTTTTCTCATCTTTAACCTTAAGTTCTTGATGCTTCCATTGGCCATGAACAATATCATACTTGAACATATATGTCTGCAAGAAAATAAACTGGTAAATAATTGCACGATGATAAAACCAAACACTTGCATCCTAATTGCTCAGAAATGAACTAAAACAGAAACTATCATGACGAAATGGCAAAGAATACCAACAACTCTACAATAATTTTTGTCATTTAAATTGTAGAACGCCAAGTAATTGAACAAACAGGTATCATAATAATATAATATACTATCTAATTCTAAATGTCGTAGCTTCCATGTTATCAACATCAATATGATTCCAGAAATATTTTACACATACAACCAGAGATTAAAAACTTTATCAAGCCATGGATTCATGCTACATATATTGTAAACAACCCTTTGGGCCCAAGAACCAGCTTTCCAGGTAACATAGATCCAACAATCCCTAAGTAATGGAAGAATCCCAGTAATAAACAAACCTAATAAACAAAATTCATTAATCTTCAAAAAAATCATCACCTGAACAAAGTCGAAGACCAGAAACCCAAAATCCGCATACAATTTCATCATATACGCACATAACATAAATCGACCAATAATATCATTTGTTAAAGTGTAAAATTGTGTTAAAGAATGTAATCACTCACGTACAGAATTCCATGAAGGAATGAAGGAGCTCGATTGACCCATATCCAACTGAATGGTGTTTTGCTTCTGAATAGATCCATAAAGACAGTTTCTCAATAATGCCTCTATTCAATTAAATTTTATTTGACAAAAACGATTCTTTATAAGAAATGGGGACGATTGTAGATTATTAAAAGCTTACCAATATCAATTTAGGGTTTAGATTGATTTCCACCACGTCACTCGGGATCTGCTCGGGTCAATAATCGCAACAGATTGATTTGCAACAAATTGTGTGTATTCGTGCACATTCTTCAAATTCATGATTCTAAATTATCAAAACTTCAATTTGAAAACAGATTCAAAACCTCACAACCCATAGTCTCTCTCTCCAGATGCGTAAAGGTGAAAAGAACAAATAAGAATCAAAGTGAAATTGAAATTATAGATGAACATACAGATAAGTGATTTGATTTTGAAGTTCGGTTGTTGAAGATGAAAGAGAGGTTAGTCGATCTGAACGACGATTAGGGTTTTTTGTGTAATAGAAGTGATGGGTTTAAAGGTTAGACCGGGTTTAAAAGGGTTTTATAGGGTAGTAATTCGGGTGGTTTTTAACCCGTGTCTAGACCCGTGTGGTGACCCGTTTACGCTCCATATGTTTTGGGGGGGAAATGTTGAGGTGAAACGTGGTGCTGAAATGTGACACAAAGTTTTACTTATTTATTATGTATGATAGATTTGTCCCGACTCCCGATATTGGTTACGCATATTAGATTTTTTATAACTGGACCGGACAGTGAACTATCCGTCTTAGAGGTTTGTCAATCGAACCGGTCAGACCGGTTGAACTGGATTTAAAAACCGGATGATGTCATAAATAATATAAAAATTAAAACTAATCATTTATATATATATAGTAGGTTATAAACCTCGTATATTACACGAGTTAAATAAATACAATGTTATATACTTATTAAAAAAACTTATATATTACATATTTATGACATATTATATAGTTTTTTAATACAAATTATAGAAACGTTATATATTATTTTTTTAAAATGTTTATAAAAAATGAAAGAAATGTTGAATTTATAAAAAACATTTTATGAACAAACTATATTTTTATATAAAAAAAATATAAAAATAAAAACAATTATATAAATCATTATAATTTAATAGGAGAGAGAGGCGGGAAACAAAACATTATAAAAACAATTAAATAAATTTGTATAATTAATAGGAAAGATAAGCGAGGAAAAATGTTAAGGATGCATGAGAGAGTAGCAACTGTCCACGATTTTCTTTATTTATTATATAGTATAGATATAGATATAGATATACAAAAGAATTAATTACACGTATGACCTTTGTGGTTTACACGGATTTCACTTATAGCCCTTAGGAATCAGAAACTACAGGTTTGGACCAATAGTTTGCACGTTTACAACATAAATGGTTTTTAAAGTGGATGTCAGTTAAATTTTTTAGTTGTGCATGTGAAATTATATAATAACCCTTTTTCTTAAGTAAATTACAAAGATAGTCATTTTATGGTAAAAAAGACCGTATTACCCTCATGTGTCTTGAACATGACATGAGTTAATGTTGAAATTTAACGCTCGTTAGTCTAAAGGACTAAACGTGCAAACTTTTTTAAACATAAATGACGTTTTCTGTAATTTTCTTAGTTAAAACATGTATCGTGAAATTTTGGTAATACTTAATTAAAAACGTAATTTGCTATTTGCTATTTTTTAAATATTTTCCAGCATTTTGAAGGAGTAATCAAAGCCTTACATCAAACGTCAACTCATCATGGACCCTCCCAATCCAACGGCTGTAATTGATAAGAATCACTCAGATCACTCGTTGGGTTAACCCCAGATTGCGTACGCTCGCTCACAATTTATTTCCCGTCAAAAGAGTAAAAATCCTGTGCTCCTCATCCACCGTAAGTATGCACCTCCAAAACCTAACTTTTGTCTAACTTCGCAATCGCCGGCCGTTCGCCGCCGGCAATGGATCTCAACTGGACCTTCAGTTAACCAGTAGATCACCGCCGTCCGTCGGAAGGTAACAATTAACAAAAACAAACTTTCGTTCCGTCTTATGCACTTGAGTTCCGAGTTAGGGTTTGAAACTTGACTGTTTACTTTTTCCTGCCATTAACAGAGATAATTTCTACCTGCTCGTAGCTTGTCGACGAATCTTCATTAACTCAATGGTATGATTTCCAATCTTTTATAATTTTACTTTTTTTAATTTACTGTCTCTGATCCTTAATCCTTTTGTGGCTCTGCGTTTATGTATGTGATCATGTTTATGCATTTTAGGTGTTTGAGTATTGTTTTATCAGCAGATCATCTAAACTTATGTACTTTGTATGATTTCTTAAATTAATACTGTATGAGCATTTGAACACCTTAATTGTGTTGGCAGTTGGTCAATCAGACTGATCAAACAAGTTTTTTTGAATAGTTATGATCCATGTTGCCAAAGGCAGGCCCTCTAGCATAATCTTCATAGATTTAAACTTGATTCCCACTCAATTTCGCTGGTCTGTCTCTCCATTTCGTTCAAAATCATCATTTTGAAGGAAAACAAGTCTACATCTATGGTTGTTATGCTACTGGGACTGCCTGGAGAAAAAAAGTGAAAGTTAGGATTGTCACCGGCCAAATTGTAAATTGCCGGTATGGATTATTATCCGCCAATGGGTCATAGTTTGGATTATTAAAATCCAGTTTGTCATAACTATATTATGTAGTTCATTTAGTAATTGTAAGTTTTTTTTGTTATGATTTTTCATGATCCAGTCTTTCCACGACAAGGGATTTTGGACGGGGAAAGGGGATGGGGACGCGTTATTTGGTAACTCGTCAAGAGTAGAATCAAAACGCGATCAACAATGGTTTACTGATGCAACTGAAACCGAGTTATTTCCTAACAAAAGGCAAGCTATAGAATCTCCAAATAGCAAATCAGTTTCTGGAATTCAAGCCTGTCATCTATCTTGGGATAATGTTTCCGCCTTCCAATCACCTCCAAATCAGTTTATTGACCGGTTATTAGGATCGCCTGTTGGGATGGATAGCGGGCCAGTGAGTAAAAAGATAGCCCATGATCAAATTGGGAATGGGTCTTTAGTTGGTTTATCAATGTCTTATGGTATTGAAGACCATGAGATTAGTGTGAATTATGGTGGGATTAGGAAAGTCAAAGTTAACCAGGTTAAGGACGGTGATAATGGTGTGAGTGCTTCAAACGAGACCAATTTCATGACAATAGGGCCTAACTATGGAAGTGAAGATGCTAATGTAACGTTAATGGGTCATTCGTATAATAGGTTTGACCCTTCTCATCGATCAATGGGTCCTGCATCAGGCAAAGACGAAGAAAATCACATATCAATTGCCAATAGCATATCTTTTGGTGGTTTTCAGGATGAATCTGAGATTGAAACGTTGACTAGGCCAACGAATGGTTATTTTGTCAAAGAAATGAACAATTATGGATTATCATTTGATCAATCGGCAGTTAATACATTGCAGTCTCCTGGGATTAAGGAATTGGATGCATCTAATGCGATTGCGGTTGGAGATACAAATCAGGGGGTCAAAACAAAGAGTAAATTGGAACCGAAACCGGTTAAAAAGGAAGCCCCTAATAGCTTCCCTTCAAATGTTAGAAGTTTGATGGCTACTGGTATACTAGATGGAGTTCCTGTCAAATATGTTTCAATCTCAAGGGAGGTAAACATCTTTGCATTTTATTTAAGTGATTGATATTATGAATAGTCATACCTGTTTATTTTTTTCTCTTTTTGTTGCAAACAAAGTAGTGGCGACAGTTTTGACCCGTTTACTTCGAAATGGATTAACTTGGGTTATATTTTATATATAACAGGTCAAACGGTAAAATTAGAAAGAAAAAAAACTTGGTTAAAAATGAGATGGGTCAACGGGTTGAAACTTGAAAGTGACGCTAAGAGTATTTAAATGCTTTCTATGTCTTAAAAATCTTTTTGGTCAAAGTAATATAATATAGTTACTAAAATGGTAGCTGGTCAACCCAATCTGGCCCGCAAATTTTGCCCATATTGAAATATTAGTAATCAGATCTTGTTTCAACCGGTTGCCCAACCTGAACATTTTGCCAATTCCGAAACAAACCATCTAGAAAAATGATGTATTTTAACAAAATATGACCATTAAAAAGTTTCTTTATAATATTTGTTTTTTTAACCCATGATTTTTTTAACACATAAACAGGAACTGAGAGGAATTATCAAAGGTTCTGGCTACATGTGTGGCTGTCAATCATGTAATCACACTAAGGTAAGCTTTTTTTCACTCTTGTGTTTGATTCCATACATTGTTGGTGTCAAAAAAATCGTTCGTGTTAAATTGTTTCTACTCTGACTAGAGTGAGACGGCTCAAGACGTATGCTGAAACGTGTGTGTGAGCTAGCGCTTCATTTATCCAACTTTGAATACTTAAAATCATTAACATGCACAATATGATTACAAAAGATATATTATTACAAAAAGGATCCGATTTGTTTTAATAAAGTGACTTTATAGGGTTTTTGCATTTGAAATTTGAATACACTTCTTACTAATAGTTTTAACTAAATTAACTGTTTTTTTCCGGTTAGGCATTGAATGCTTATGAGTTTGAACGCCATGCTGGTTGCAAAACAAAGCACCCAAACAATCACATATATTTTGAGAGCGGGAAAACAATATATCAAATAGTACAAGAGTTGAGAAGCACGCCAGAGAGTTTATTGTTTGATGCAATTCAGACCATAACTGGCTCCCCGATCAATCAGAAAGCATTTCGCAGCTGGAAAGGTAAATTTAATTTACATTGAGTAGACGATCAGGATTAAAATTTGAATATTTGTTGATGTTAATGTTTAGCTTTTTGTTCTCATTCTTCAGAGTCTTTCCAAGCAGCTACGCGTGAACTTCAACGGATTTACGGGAAGGATGAACTGAATATATAGCAATAGTTGTTGGTACTAGGTTTCGGATTGTTTGAAGTATAAGAAAATGGTGGGTGTTTGGATGATTTTGGTGATGAACTTTGATAAGGATATGTACATGAGTTTGTGTATAGATTTTTCTTTAAATAAAGATTGTGATTTGATGATATCCAAATGTTGAAGAGATTAATGGCATACGAGAAACACAAAATGTGCCAGAAGAAAGTGTGTTCATATCCTGAGTTTAAAGTAGATGTCAAACAAAAGAATGAAACCTAACATGTTTTCACATAACACAAATATTAAAAAGAATGACAAATAAGTAGACCAAACGTGCATCATCATATCGTCACCTACTGCCACAGAGCACCACCTCTGAACCGTGCAGTGGCAGTTTTACGAACCACAACAAGCTGATTTCTGGGCAGCTTGACCATTTGCACCTCCACTTTCTGGTTGATTAATCTTAATCGTCGATGGCTGTCGTTAATACAAAACAGAAACAGGCAATGATTTTTCTTTCTTTTTTTATAGAAAAAAAATAAAAAAATCTGGTCCATACCTCGGGCTTGGAGTCGGTGTCTGCAAGTCTTTGCTTGATATCTGTTGCTATTGAAAAGAAAACTTGCTCCACATTTAGGTTTGTTTTAGCACTCTGTGAAACCAAAGGTTATTTTCGTCATCAACACATGTAACTATGTAAGCATAACGGCATAGCACAATCAAAACATATGAATGATTAACTTACAGTTTCAAAGAATTTAATGCCATACTCATCAGCTAGTGCTTGGCCCTTTGCGGTAGGAACAGCCTACAAAACATCGTGACAGGGTCATAATCTAAAAACTTTTGAGCCGCGAGGTCTCAGGAACTTTAATAGAAGTTAATAAAAAGCATAAATATGAAAAATTTAATCACACCCTCTTGCTTTCATCCATATCAGCCTTGTTGCCAACAAGGATCTTGTTGACATTATCAGAGGCATGTTGTTCGATGTTGCGAATCCAGTTTCTTATGTCTGTCAATAATGGGACAGTATGGTGAAAGATGATCTATTATTTAGTTAAAAATATATAAAAAAGGGGGGGAACTTCGTACAAATGTAATCAACTTTTCAAACTGTTCCAATTAAGTCACTCAAACTTCTTTTGTCCTGATTTAGTCACTCAACTTTCAGGTAACCTGCTAATCAGATACTTTTTACCTGTTTAACAAGTTTCCATGCTGACATGACATTTAACATGCTAACGTATAACTTATTTTTCGTTTTTTATTTTTTTAATATGCTAGCGTGGAATTAATATATTTTTTTTATTTTAAAATTTAAAAAAAAATTATTTTTTGAAAGAATTTTTTTTGAAACGTCACGTGAGTGGTGAGTGTATGAAAGAATAAGAAAGATTTTTTTTAATTTTAAAATAAAAAATATATTAATTCCATGCTAACATATTAAAAGAAAACGAAAACTAAATGTCACGTCAGCATGTTAAATGCAACATCAGAGTGGAAACCTGTTAAACAGGTAAAAAGTATCTGATTAGCAGGTTACCTGAAAGTTGAGTGACTAAATCGGGTCAAAAAAAGTTTGAGTGAATTAATTGGAACATATTGAAAAGTTGGTTACATTTCTATGAAGTTTTCCCCAAAAAAAAAAGGATATAAAGGGAAATTAATAAGCTAACATTGATAAAACAAAAAATAAATTCATACTGTTGAAAGATGATTCGTCTGTAACATCGTACACCAACAAAATTCCCATAGCTCCTCTATAATAAGCTGAAGTTTTTGGAGGAAAAAAGATTATGTAAATAAAATATCAATCTAACATAAAAACCTTCAAAAATATGTGAAGAAAAAATAAGCAGTCGGTGTATAATCTGCATGTTGTGAAGCACACATTATACAACTATTTCATGCAGGATTTGAGCTACTGTTGTTCAAAAGAGTAGGGACCACTAATCATTTAATCATGTTAAGTAGTTTATATTTTAATAAATATGCAATAAATCTCATGGGCACATCACTTCTTTTATTCTTAAATCTAGGGGCTAAACCTATGAGAGATGGATATACCTCTTTAAATAAAGTGCAATCAACATGACTACATCTTTTTCTAAAATCAAATAGATATTGGTTAAATAAATCCAATTGGAATTTTGATGGTTATCGATGTTGTTATCATTTTAATTAATTTTAATACATACCCCCTTATATTATGAGGTATTTAACAAAAAACTTACTAAGTAATTAACATTAAGTTTAATATATAGCCCTTATATTAACAAAAATCGTACTAATTAGTTAACATTGAATAGTTAATTAATTTTCAATATATTTGCATAAAATGAATATGTATAACAAAAGGTGGTTTTTTTCTTTTAATAAACTACATCATTTAAAAGATCTGTTACCACTTCAAAATGAAACCAATAGTGTCATGTTATTGTTGTTTAACTTTTTATAACTTTATGAGAAAAGGAAAATAACATATATTTTCTTATAATTCTATTTTTAAAGATCATTTTGATATGAAGCCCCTGATAATCCTTACATTTACCATATGGGTATACTAGTAATAAAACTAATATTTTATATAGGTTTTGACTGAAAAAGGCATGTGTATTACATGGGAACTAAACTAGTGGAATAAATATAACATTAGCTACTAGAATAGATCTTGTCATCCTGAACCATACCAGTTGTGATCGTGCGGAACCGCTCCTGACCAGCTGTGTCCCAGATTTGGAGTTTGATACGTTTGCCATCAAGTTCAATGGTTCTTATTTTAAAATCAATCCTGTTGAAAAGAATATAGAAAATGTCACAATTGTCGAATTTGTTGTGAAAAAGGTAACAAATTTATGCAGAAAAGATGTATAAATTCACCCGATGGTAGTGATGAAACTTGTGGTGAAAGAACCATCAGAAAAACGCAGAAGAAGGCAACTCTTCCCCACACCTGCAAGTAAGAAAAAAGACGCGAAATGTTCACTTGGCACTAACTCATAATGAAGCATGCTGGTGAATTTGAAATCTACAATACAATACCATATTACCATCTCCTTTTATGACTTTTTAACGGCAAACTAATCTACTCCTAAATTCTACACCACTGTCCATCGTGGGACTAGAACCCTCGATCTCTTGGGGAGGGGCACCATTTAACACACCTTGATACCATTGGGACAAATGCCTTTTGGTAGATACTTGGAAGTCAACGGAAATATAAGACTTGCACTTGGAAAACATGGAAATCAGTTTCTATATATTTCTCTTCATTTCTACATTAATTTTCTTATAAAAAGTATTATGAACTTGCAATCTGTGACAAGTATGCAGAGAAAATAAATATTAACATGTTTTGGTGCTCTATTTCCTTAGCATATTCTTTGCCTTAGCCATTGTTGTGCCTTAGCGTCTGTCTTAAAGTATAGACTTTTCTAGGGGAGTGCATGTGTTCTGTCGAGGGGTTAGTACTAAATCTTTTTTTGCCCGTCTCTGTGCTTTGTTATCGTGTTGATGCTTTAGTTTGCCCACCACTTTATGCTAGTACCGTTGTATCATTTTTGCTCTAACTATATCACGCACATTTTATATTATATGGATTCTATACTATGATATAAACTGTACACTTCAAAAAGAAGAGAAAAAAAGTTTGGAGCCGAGGGTCTCGCTCGAATCCCCAGACCCTACAAATAGTTCTGCTATGAGTCAGAATTTGCTAGGTGTGTTTGTTTTTCGGTGCTCTATTTCAGACGGATGAAAAGACTAACAGGATTCATGTTCTTAAAACACAATTTGCTTCTATTGATTTCTAGAAATCAGTTAGAAGAAACAACTGATACATAGAAGATTGATCAAATTTGTCATGATAACCTCAGGAACCAGTAACTCAAACAAAAGGAGCAAATTATGATACAAAAGGCACCAAATCAAACCTAGATCCGTACCTAAAACACAACTTCAATTTGATTTCAAATGAAGAAAATTAGAACTCACCGCTATCTCCAATCAAAAGGAGCTTAATGAGGTAATCATAATCTGCTCGTGCCCTTGCCGGTGGAGCGGCCATTGAAGGATCGGAAGAATTTCAACAAAAAGGAGCCTTGAAAACTGCGTATGTAACAACAATCAAATCAACAACAGATTCAGACTAGCTTAATGATAAGAGATCCGCCATGGAAACACGAGAGAGATTATTACCTTAGGAAGAAAAATAATCCACTCTACAATGACGGTTGGCTAAGATGCGCCACTTGCCCTGCGCAATATAGCAAAAATGTGGAAAAAGAAGGGTAAACGATGAGGGGGGAGAAAGTTTCCGGTGTTGACGCGTACAAGATTAACCGGTGGACATCTAATAAAGGAAACGAAGTGGCCGATCACGGTAATAACCGTGTGCGCGTTGCAGGGAGAACAAATCTGACCTGGATATTTTTGCGTTGATTACTATTAGGCACTCAAATATCATTTTTTGACTCTAATCTGTTTAAATAATCAATTTGGCCACCTAATTATAATTATAATTATTATTATTTGAAAAAAGTACATAAATAAAATTGATGATAAGAGAAAGAAAAAGATGTAGACATGTTACGTTATTGTATACTAGTTTAGAACTCGTGTATTACACATGGAGTGAAAAATATTACAAGCATATTCTTAAATGTTTGAGAGACCCCCTTCTCTATCAGCAATGATCAACAAACCGTGAAGAGAGAGATAGAGAGACTAGTGATGGAGAATGATAGATTGAAGTTCAGCCGCCATAGATATTTAGGTTTTTGTGGGATTTCGTTGAAGATGATGTAAGGTGGTAAATCAAATAAGTTGATAATAGTAAATTTTATATTAGCCCCCCTTTGATTTAACTAAAGTTACATATTATATCTTATAGTTTGATTTGGAATTTAAACATTCCTATACTTAAATATCTCATATTAAGTATTAATCATGACTAATTAAATCAAGTAGATAAATAATGTGGTTTGTTGTTAGATTAGTCAATTGATTTATAAATATTTTTTATTTTCTTATTTTTGTTTTACAAGTGTTTTTTTTGCATTTACTTTTTATTTGTTATTGTGTCTAATCAGTTTATTTATTGTTTAGGTGAATGGTAGAAATTCATTTAAGATTAGATTTTTAGATATGAAGCCTAAATTTGCATTGAGTTTTATCAATAAAATTTTCATATTCATTATTTATACATCTTTAAGTTTGCTTGAAATATGTAACCAAATTAATTTGATTTATGAGAAATTTTAAAATATCGTTAATTAAATACTATGAATTGTTTTTACGTGACTCATTTTGACCCGATTTGTTTGAACCCTACCCATTTTTTGCACCCTTTAATAAAAATTTATGAATCCGTCACTGTAAACATCGGAAATTATAATTTATAGTTTGATAAGAAACTGTTAGTTTCTTACCGATGTAAATTTCATCTTGAAACCAATAAGTTGCTTGTTTGTAAATGTTTCGATTTGCATGAATATTTTTTTTCTTTATTCTCTTCAAATAATATTTACAAAGTACGTCTAATGTAAATTGTAATATAAAAAATATAATTTTAATTTCTTTTAACAAAGTTAAATTTAATATTACATGTTTAATCGATTGTTAATTACTTGTATTGTTCTTAGGTGCAAATGTGCAATGAAGAAATTTATGGATTTGATGCCCATTGAATTGTTCTTTCCAAAGTTTGGCCATGTCATTTGAGCCAACTATTTGCCTATCTAGAAACAACTTGGTCAAGAGCCACATATAACAATGAAACCAAATGGAATGTGATGGCTGTTTTTTTATATTAATTGTAATAATCAGTCTTGTAATAGGTATTTAATGTTTGATTAAGAATTTATATTTAATAAATTGAAATTATTGTTTGTGGTAATTCATATGTTTCATATGGATTCGAGTAGTACTTTCATAATATTATAAAAATTTTATTGATGTAAGTGATGTGAATATACTAAAATTGTGCAGAGATTATAATCATTAAGGATTTAATACTGGAAGATTAAAGTTCGTGAATATGTTGATGGATAACCCCCAACCCAAGTAAAGTAAAATCAAGAATATTTTTATGAGATCATGTGAGTATCACTATCGTATTAAAATAAATTGATGAACTCTCAAAAATTCAATCCGGTATTTAAAAGGAAAACAAGAACGGCTATGAGAGATTATGTTCTGAAAACTGTATACCAGAAATAGACCAAAAATTTGCTTTATAGTTGGAGAATCATCAAAACGTTTGTTGAAATCTGAAAAAGTATATCATTTGGCGGTTAAAACCATTGGTCGTTACTCCGCTTATATCATCAGTAACTCTATCAGCATAAAAACATTTAGCACGAACTCATTCATCAATAACTTAGTTACTATTGATGATTGATCCATCTACCACGGATTGTTTCTTAATCAGAAATCCCCTTTGGATCTCACCGCCTTCTCTGATTTGGATTGGGCCTTGGAGTGGGATATCAAATGGCGGTCGGTCCACGACTGCTTATATTATGTATCTTGGGAAACATTATATCTTGACACTCGACGTAACAAAAATTTGTCTCCCACTCTTCAATGTAAGCCGAGTACAAGGCCCTGGCGGAAATTTCTTGGATTCAAAGTCTCCTAACCGAACTTGGCTTACCACTTAAAGATCCACTAAAGCTTCGCTGTGTGATAACATAAGTGCCACGTATCTTTGTGCAAACCTCGTCTATCATTCTCGGATGATGAAATGCTACCACTTTGTTCAGGAGAAAGTAGCAGCTAACGATTTAAAAAGTTCTAAATATTAATTCCATTGATCAACTTTGCTGATATTTAACCAAACCGCTATCTCGAGCTCCATTTCCTGATATTTAACCAAACCGCTATCTCGAGCTCCATTTCTCCGGATTCGATCCAAGATTGGAGTCTATGACGGATTCTCCATCTTGCGGGGGCATATCAAGGATATACCAATCCAACACAATCAAGAAAGTCAACAATCAAATAATATTTAAATTTATTCAGATCATGAGATGTATCTCATATTCTTAGTCAAGATCTATTGTGTATTTTCCTATCATCTCCTGTAATAATATTTAAATTTATTCAGATAATCAGTTGTAGTTTACATAACTCAACCACGGGGCTATGTTGATCCGCAACACCTAAATCACATTTGTAAGCTTCAAAAATCCTTATACGTGCTTGGTAAATTGCCTTGACCTCCTTTTTACTTGAATTCAGTTTCTGCAAATCCTTGGCAGATGCTTCCTTATTTATTTACAACCACAATGGGATCACGTGTCACCACTCCTCTAAATGTCGCTGAAACTGTTTCTCATGCATGCCTCTCCCAAAACTGATCCTACTCCCTATCGCAACTTGGTGGGTTCTCTCTAATGCATGCCCCATCCCAAAACCATTAGCAAGCCTTAAAGCGTCTCCATTATCTTAAAGGTACCATCTACCACGCTCAATCGGAAATCCCCTTTGGGTCTCACCGCATTCGGATTGGGGTGGTATATCAAATGGTGCTCGGTCCACGACTACTTATATTATGTATCTTGGGGAACATTATATCTTGATGCTCGACGAGACATCTATCTCCCACTTCAACGTTAGCCGAGTGCAAGGCCCTAGCAAATGCAATTTTTTTGGCTTCAAAGTCTCTTAACCGAACTTGGCTTACCACTTAAAGGTCCATTTAAGCTTCACTGTGATAACACAGGTGCCATGTATCTTTGTGCAAACCTCGTCTATCATTCTCGGATGATGCAATGCTACCACTTTGTTTGAGAGAGAGTTGCAGCGGGTAACTTAAAGGTTCATTTCGTCTATTAAGTCTTTGACGGACTCTCCATCTTGCAGGGCATATCAAGGATAAACCAATCCAACACAATCAAGAAAGTCAACAATCAAATAATATTTAAATTTATTCAGATCATCAGATGTATCTCATATTCTTAGTCAAGATCTGTTGTATATTTTCCTATCATATCTCCTGTAATCTCATCTTCTTGTATATGTATCGTTACCAATTATCGATAGAAATAAATTGAAACCAAGAATAGTCTCCACTTATTTTCACGCAAAATGAGAAAAAAATGTCAATTTTCTATTGTATCAAGTCGTAACTTTGACAAAAATCATGAAAAATAACTAAGCTTCAAGTTTAATTACTGGTGTTTGTTAATTCGGTTAATAATCTACAAATATAATACAATAAACATTATTAAAATATAAAAAAACTTCGAAAATAATGCAATAAAAATGGTTAAAATATACAGCAGAAAACAAAATGTAAATCAATAACCACCATGATTAAGTAAAATGTTTTAACATTAAAGGTAACAAAAACTTGATCCAGAAAAAAGTAATGGCAGAAAACTTGAAACCTATGACAAGTAAAATGTCTTCAACATGACAACTTCAAAGAAGAATCAAACCAAAACCAAAAACAAAAACAAAACATAACTTCTTCAAAGCCCTAAAAAAGCATTTGATAATCAAAATCTTGAGATTTAGTAGAAAAAACCAAGAACTTTACCACCAACATTCTTCCTCCTCGCTTCTTCGTGATCCATAATTCCAGCCGATGTTGTCAAGACAATGTACCCAAACTGCACGTTTTGATTAACCAGTCAGGTTCTGGTTGACATAACGAACCAGTTTATCTTAAAATTTTAAACATTAAAAATTATTATCAGTTTCACCTTTTTTTCCAAAACAGTGGCTGATTATATAATAATTGATAAGTTAATGTGAATGAAAACAGGTGCTGGATTTGATCTGATATTATTTAGATTTGTGTTTTTGTAGTTAAATTAGGGATATCAATGCTCTAGTATTACAAACGGGTCGTAAACAAGTCAACATGCTCAACCCGCTTAATAAGCATGTCCAGTTTAAGGTTCAACCTTTTGGACACAATTAGCTAATCAGGTGGTTTATATGACCCCCATCAACCTGAACATGACAAAAATTGTCAGTCCCAATTTTGATTAGGGTTGTTCAAAAAAGCTCGCGGCTCGCTTGAAGAAAGCTCGAGAAAAGCTCGGCTAAAAAAAAGCTCGGTTGTAAACAAGCCGAGCTGGCTCGATTTGTAAACGAGTCGAGCACAAGCCAGGGTAGGTTCGGCTCGTTAGCTCGTGTAAAATAACAGTAACAATAATAAATAAATAACATACAAAAAAGTTGAAGAAAAGAATAATACATATAATACTTATAGTCTGTGTCTTTCGATCTTTAACAAAATAATAATAATAATATTTTTCTTTACAACCTTGATAGTGTTTATTAGCTCTGATATTGTTCTTTTTTTTGTTTCTGTGTGTGTGTATCAATATGTCCAAAAAAATAGAAAATTAAACTTATATACTTTTAAATTTTCGAGCGGGCTCAAGCTTTTCACGAGCTGAATATGAGCTCCACTTTTCAGCTCGTTAAAATTTTCAAGCCAAGCCGAACTGACTCGAGCTTTTCACGAGCCAAGCTCGAGGCCATCCTGGCTTGGCTCGGCCCGGCTCGTTTATAGCCCTAATTTTGATGCACGGACCTTTATAAAATCATTTTATTCACAACTTGCTACTGAAAATGGTAATTTTTGTAATGATATTTAAGTATTTGTCTAATTGACGGACAATACATTTATATAAAGCTTAAAACTTTGGATAACAAGTGTTTCGGGTCAACCCAACCCGCCAATATTGGCAAGTCTAACCTGTCTTGAAGGAAGAAGTCTAGCAGTCCAGGGTTCAATTTCCTTGACTCCAACATCAAATCGGGGACTGATGACTCCACACTTGTTCAAACGTCCATTGAGTTCAACAACAATCTTTCCTGATCTGTGGTCATCAACATACTCGAACTCACCAATATAACCTGTGCACAGTTAAACATAAAATTAAAGTGTGTGCATTTCATTAACCACAAAAAGTGTAAAGCTGCAATCAATTAATAAGAAGAGAACATAAGCAAACCATGCTTTTGCATGACCATAAGAAACTTGATGATAACTTTTGAAGAAGGCCTAATCATGACCTGTCTCTTCCCCCTCTTCTCGGCATTGTACATGCTTTTAAGAGCGTCATTCAAAACGCTGACCCTCACCATCCTCACAAAATCAAAATGCTGCAAAAAATAAACCGCAACAATCAATAAACAAAGCAAATACGCAACAACAAATGAAATACGATGACCAATTACTGTTTTCTTATAACTAGTATCTTCATTGAAAAAAATTACTGGAATGACAACATGATATGCTAGTTTCAAATTCTAATCATATCTAACTTTTAGTTTGCTACACTTAGTTTCAACATCATTGTTGGTAGCATAGCCTATATGCAAAATTGATAATAAAAGAATACATTCAACAAGTTCTAGTGTGATTTCAACAACAATAATATTTCTACTTAGTAATTCCTTAAACAGATCATGTGACTTTTGTAACAAACAAATTACTGACAAGAATCAACATTCAAAATTGAGTTAGTTTTGTAGAAAGTATCAGGTTTGGGTTTTATGTTTCCAATTTGTAACAAATTTAGGTATTAAGAGTAACTTCAGTTAACTTTTCTTTTATGTTTGGGGTCTTGGCAGAAAGTAACAGGTTTTGGTTTGGGTACCAAGGTTTAAAGTAAAAGGATATTTTGATCATTTCACCACAAGTTAACAGAAAAGTTAACCTTAATGCCCAAACTAGCTACAAAATTGAAAGCATAAAACCGAAACACGTTAATTTAAACCCTTAGCACCCAAACTTGTGACTTTCGGCAGACCACAGGCACTATTTGTGTAATTAACTCTTCAAAATCAAAATCCCCAACCTCATACGATAAATCAACACGAATCAAAGTATATCTCTTTGCGAACCTAAGGTACGTAATTGAACAGATGATTGCAGGGAATCATAAGTTAACAAACGCATCACGCATGATAATGAATCATTCCAAAAGATTCAAAACAGTTTAAGCCGATAAATTGACCAAAAAAAACCATCACAAATCGACTCGCAAGCATAACATCCGGTGAATCTAATCAAAACCTAACATTGTCTACGAAAACATAAATCAAAAGGATAATCAATGCGTTGATGCGAGAAGCAATGATCTGCTTGTTGAGTGAGGTTACCTCGGAGCAAAAACAAGTAAGAAAAAATTAGGGTTTACCTCGGCTGCGACGATTGCTGAGTGAGGAAGATGCAGGCAGGGACTGTAAATGAAGTTAGGGTTTCGGGCTTTAAAAGAAATGGAGAATTTACTAACCGGATCCCTCATCTATCGTTAGTGTTTAAAAGTCACCCTTATTTAAGTAGCTTAAATAAATGTCCAATATAAATGATTTGATTTGAGAAATTTTTGTTTTGTTTTTTTTTTAATTGTAATTTGGATCACTGACAGGTCACTGGTTTACCCGATCATCTTTATCCTTTTAAAAGGAAACTCACTATAGGTAAAAAAAAATTGCTAACATTCACTTATTAGAAATAATAATTTTAGGGTTGTCTTCTACGTATCTTTTTTTTTCTTTCCATTTTTACTTATCGTATCCAATAGCCCCTTTCAGCTTTTTAGTTTCTAATTGATACAACCCCCTCCCTCACCATTTTTTTGTTTATTTTTTCTTTGGTCACGAATAAAAAACCAATTTTTAAAAGAAAAAAAACATAAAATTTTATTTTTAGTTTTTTTATAAAAACGGTTTTTAAAATATGTTTTTAGTATATAAAGTTATATATATTAAGATTTGAAAAAACAACTCAAAAACATTTCTTTTATATTGTTTTTTTTATATGAGTGTTTTTTAACTAACATTCATCACATGCACTTGTGAAGATGTCCTAGCCATGGACTTTCTTCTCTTATACCCTCGAGTGGCACTACCCCTTGATTCATTACCTTTTTGTGATTTTACATGACAAATGTTGGGAACTGTTTGAGGTGTAATAGAGACCAGTTGCAATGGAGATGATCCAAGTTTCTACTGAACATGAAATTTGGGTTGTGGTGGGGTTTGATGTGGTGAAAGTTTTTTGTGTTGGTGAAGTAGGTTTTGAATGTTTTAAGTGTTGGTTTGGGATTGTATGTTGATGCATTTTGTGATGTAGGTGGTTGAATTGGTTTAGATATTTGCGGTGGGGTTTCTCGTTAGGTTTTTTCAATAAAAAAGCGCAGTAAAAGGAGTTTTAAAACGAGAACCAACTTGGTCGAAAAAAGTTGCCCACTAGTGATCCAATTGCAAAACAATTAGAAACCCGGTTTCACAACAATAGAGTGTTTCAAAAATCATACATTGGTTGTTAACTTGTTAATGAAGATCACAACTAGAGAATTCACACACCGTGATAACTTGATTTGGATGCTAGCTAGTACAATCCTTGCGAGATCTCAATCGATCATTCGTTCTCTCTTACTTGACAAAGTCGATTCGGCTTCTCCTTGTGTCTCGTGCAACCACTAATGCTCAGAGCCTTGCTCTTGGTTTCTTCTTGAAGTCGACGACTAGGGAGAGGCACGATTAGCGTTTGGGACGCGTCTTGATTTCTTGTGTTATGTGTAGTAGCTAAATTAAGTATCCTAATCTATTTATGTCCCTCACGACTCACGAGAAATCCCCAAATCACAAACTTTGTGCTCTAAGTTTCTCGTTTAACTTAACTCATAATTAAGTTAATTAACATGTCCACCAAGTTTATTAGGTTTAATGGTTATTTATCTTTCTCTCCTCCATTATAATTGTTTAGTACCACGTATAAGTTTGTATTTGATTCTCATGTTTATCTACCTTGTAGATACACAAATCATATATGTTATGTCACTACAACAATATCACCATATCCTGACGATTTTTTTTGACCCTATAGCGACGACATGTCGTCGGTATAGGCTATACCGACGACATGTCGTCGGTATAGATGTCGTCGGTATTGCCTCGTCCCAATAGGTCAAAGATGTCGTCGGTATAGGTGTCGTCGGCATATGTTGACCTATTCCAACGACATGTCGTCGGCATAGGGTTTAATTAAATAATTCAAAAAGAAATTCCATACCGACGACATGTCGTCGGTATAGCTTCTGGACTTATCCGGACGACAAGTCGTCGGGAAAGACCCAACCTATACCGACGACATGTCGTCGGTATAGGCTATTTTCAATTTTTTTTTTAATTTGAAAATAACCTATACCGACGACATGTCGTCGGCATAGGCTATTTTTTTTTAATTTGAAAATAACCTATACCGACGACATGTCTTCGGCATAGGTTTTTCTGTGATTTTTTATTTTTATTAAATTTTCAAAATTTTCCAGAAATATTTAATTTCTAATTACCAAAACCTGCAAATCAGATAATTCAAACCATTCAAAAATTGAAATCCGAAACATATTGTTCGATACAAAAACCTGTTCGACACACAAATCAAATATTCAAACATAAAGTTGTCCGACACACAAACATAAAAATTGTTCAAACATTCAACAAATAACACCGACAACCAAGGCAAAGGCGCAGCAACTTCAAGCTAATTATCGTCGCTGCTAGTTCGGCGTTCCCACATTCGACGCATTTCATCCATTTGTCGTTGCATTTCAAGCATTTATTGATTATGCACACGACGTTCTTCATCTCGTTGGGTTTCGCGTTGTTGTTGATCTTGGACTTGTTGTTGAAGTTGAGTTACACGCTCATCCACTTCTTGTCAATGTGATTGTGGAGGGGGGTACTGAACAAATCTGGTGTGGGATTACTCACCACACGACCGACACCCCGGATATGGCCACACCGATGACCCAATGCACGCTCCATGCATGCAATCTCATCGACATCAGATGAGTCACTACCAGACTCAGCAGAGGATCTTGTATACTACTCTTGGATACTCAAAAATTAAATCAAAATAAACCTATACCGACGACATGTCGTCGGTATAGGTTTTCCCCAATAATTCATTGGGCGCCATTTTTTTCCCTCATCTGGCTCAACCCTATACCGACGACATGTCGTCGGTACAGGGTGACCTATGCCGACGACAATTGTCGTTGGTATAGGCGTCGTCGGCACAAGGTCTTTTTCTTGTAGTGTGTTGTGGATCAAATTCATGTACGATGATACTGGTAAGTGAGTATAGCGTGTCAACCTCGGATTGTTGTTATTAACGTTGAGCTCCGCATATAAATACTTAGATACATTATTCAAATAATTATTATTAATAATTATCAATATTTCCTCGTTTAATTATTTATTATATTGAATGAGTTTTAAGGAAATTTAATTGGACCGGCATGGCACATCGCGAGTACAATCGGATTATTGCGTTTGACGTCTCACTCTCCTAATATTAAAACAAAATTCTGTAAAATAACTAGTAATATTAATTTTTATGTGTTATTATTTAAACATTTATTACATTAAAATTTTAGGTAAAAATATCTGCAAAATACCCGTTAAATATTTAACGTCTCTTAGTGTGGCTATAGTATGTTCGAATAATTATTTATGGGTGTTATAGTGAAATTTCCTGCTGCATGAAAACGCAATAACCAAACAGGTGAACATAATCCAAGATGAACCGCTTTACTTTGAATCAACGGCTACTAGAAGGCAAAACAAATTTCTTTTTTCTTCTTTAAAAACAGCATTTAAAACTTTATATTTTGTTTACCTAATACTTTATACTTTTAATTAATATTACAAATCTAGGGAAAAAATAATATATATTGTTATAATCCTCTTCAAAATCACCCCCCCCCCTGAAAAAAAAAATAGGGTATCATTTCGTGAAGCATAAGTTCAAAATCGATCGAGTCCCCAAATTGATCTCCCCAATCGAGTTGGTGAATTCCAAATTGATTTTACACATACTAGGAAGGGACTGCGTGTAGAAAAATGGATCAAATTTCATAAACAAATTATCGATGAACTTAATGAAAAGATAAGGGTGTGTAGTGTGCTATGAAATGTATGAATAGGTCTACAATGGTTTAAAGATCCTTGAAAAAATCAAGATGGCTGCTGATGAGTCTAACGTTAGCCCTCTGTTAGAAACTGCTGCAATATTACCAGGTTTGAAGAACCTTTTGTAGACGATCAACAGAATGATAGTCAAGACTTGTGATGAATATCTCGATGTTTCTTTAGCATCGTTTGGCGTAAACGTAACGTTGCTTGGAATGAAAGCGTAAAAAACACACCCAACCCGTATTTTAAAAAAAATTGAGTTAAATCCATGGCTCTAACAAACTAGTAGAGGGGAACTCTTTAACTAGGCCACCACATGATAAATCTCAAAAAACTATAAAGCAAAGTGTATATTGTATAATGGCTTTGTCAAAAAGTGAGTACGAAAGGATTTTCATGTGCACGAGTACAAATGAAGTATGAAAAACACTTGTAATAACCCACCAATTAACCTTCAAGTTACGGGCAACAAGATTAAATTACTTGTACAACAACATGAGCAAAGCCTATGGTTTGACGGTTTCTATTTGGTGATTCAATAGGCGACCGACGATTTTGATTACATCAATCCTATTACAATAGTTGATTCCAAGTCGGGTTATTTCAGCGATATGACCTTCCGATCCAAGTCGACTGATTCCAACATATTCGTTATTTTTAGCATTTGCAACATCTAAACAGGTCGCACAAATTCATATTATCGAGTTTATAGTGTTTTGCGATTCCAACATCAAAACTTCGACGCTTATTTTATACATTTCGGTGACTGTAAAAAAATGAAAGTAAAAAACCGATAAGAAACCCAAAAAAACTAAAAAGGTAAGGAAAAAAAAACGAAAAAGGTAAAAAGGTTGCAATACAATACATGACTGAAGAAACAAAAATCTCAAAGGCGTGAAGCCAAAGTGCCAAACCGCGAAAGAGAACAACCCTTTTTGGCGGGAACAACGGATTATTTATTCATTCCAACAAAATTTATACTTCATTCTCATTGGTCCATCTCCTCTCACACCGATCATAAACCCACACACCGAGTCCAACCCATTTCATAATCCTAAACAACCATATAACCAAAGTCAAGCTTCCTCCTGTTGGGATTCAGTGGTGATCAGTTTGACTTTTATAAAAAAAATGGGTTTTGACAGAGAAATTAATTAATTCAGTTAATTAATAAATACGTAGCAGAAAATAAAATCATAACCTATTTAACAGCACTGACAAACCGAACAGGATCTAGTTATGAACACGCAAACACAAAAAAAATAATTAACCTACTGATGAGATTAATTATACCTTAGTGGTTAATGATTAACCGGTTGAGACACCTAAGTACAACGAACCGATGCTAGATCACGAACTGAAATGCGGGAGAACGGGAGGCGCACGGGGTTGGCCGGAACTTGCAAAGGCAAGAGCAATATTTGCTAGCTGCTTCGAATTTGCCAAAGCAAAAGAAATCGATTCTTGTTTTTCTTCTTGTTTGGCGGCTCCCACACAAAAGGGAAAATTAATTTGCCTTTGCGGCTGATCTCTGATTGTAGGTTGAAAAACATATTATTAGGTTATTATTATATAATATTAATAAACCCTACTAATTATTTTCGGACCCATAGTCCAATACGAGATGCAAAAGCCCAAACTCATTTAATTGTTTTAATGAAAGATTAAAACAATATATATACAATTATTATTTATAAACTAGTATAAATAATAATTTGCGTCTAACGAATATATATAAAATATATCGTCTCGTTAACAGTTCGTAATTACCAGATAAGCAGGTTAAGTGGATTTAATGTCCGTTGCCCTAGGTGTAACTCTTACGGGTCATAGCTCGGTCAGCCGCGTTGTCCATCGGGTCGGTCCATAAAATCCAACAATCTCTCACTTGGACGATCCACGATAAATCAACGCAAACAGTCAGCGGCGCTCTACCTGCACATGGCTGTCCCTAACAAGGTATGACGCTTTAAAGTCATTACCAAATATCTCGGTGTTAGTAACAGCTAACTAAAGCAAGACAATAGACTTATGGCAATAGTTGTCATTCATCATTTCCGTATAAAAATCAATTGAATCAATGAGACATGGATTTAGTTCATTCTCATATGGCGTTCAATTATTATTGTTCTCGATCAAGAATCAAAGTGGTCCAATCAAACACACAGTAAGTTTGGGTAAGGCCTTACACTTCACCAACTTGAATCAACGAGGGCGCCACGATGCCTATCTGTTACATATAATGTAAGAGTACATAATCCCTTATTGACTACATACAACTCTCACTGAACTTCAGAACTATTCCTAATCAAAGTCTTTATGACTGGCGGTTACGCGACAGCGTTTGATAGTGATTAAAGAATGGTTCTTGTTAAACGGCAGTTCTATTACGTATCTCAGGTAAGAGGATACTAATGAGTATACCAACAACAAAACATCTAATGACAAAGATCCATGAAGATGATTTGATGCGAGTTACATCCAACGTCATTCAAAACGAGGCCTGTGAAGTTCGGAGTCAACTCCTTGAGCCGAAGTTCAGAAAAGTCTTAATTCAGAGACGTTCCCAAAAGTCTGACCGACTACGGATAAATAATAATACAAGATTCATGGATTAAACGTATTAAAATCGAACACAGTTATAAGAATTCAAAATTGCATTTAAATCAGTAAACCAAAAAGAATTCAAAAGTAGAACTGTTTAATTGTTCACACATTCAAAATACTAAATCAAAACATATCACTAGCAAATATAAGACCAATAGCATCTCTGTGAATATCATGCTTGTCCTGAGTCATGGGCTTAGTAAACGGGTCCGCTAGGTTTTGATCTGTGTCTACTTTGCTTATCACGACGTCTCCACGTTACATAATTTCCCGTATATAGTGGAACTTCCTTTGAATGTGCTTGGCTTTGTGATGAGATATGGGCTCTTTGGCTTGAGCTATAGCACCTGTGTTATCACAAAGTATCTCGATTGGTTGGCGAATACTCGAAACCACATCGAGGTCAGTAATGAATTTCTTCATCCAAGCAGCTTCCTTAGCAGCATCTGATGCGGCTATATACTTAGATTCGGTGGTTGAATCCGCCACTACACTCTGCTTTGAGCTTTTCCATGAGACAGCTCTTCCATTAAGAGTGAATACGAAACCTGACTGTGAGCGAGAGTCATCTCGGTCAGTTTGAAAGCTAGCATCAGTGTAACACCGTATAGTGAGCTCCTCTTTCACTCCTCTAAATATTAAGAACACGTCTTTGGTCCTTCTTAAGTACCTCAGGATGTTCTTGGCTGCAGTCCAATGGGCAATGCCAGGACTTTGCTGGAAACGGCTGGTCATACTTAAAGCATACGAGACATCAGGTCTAGTGCACAACATAACATACATGATAGAACCAATCGCTGAGGCATATGGAATTGCTTCCATTTCTTTAATTTAAATGTCCGTGGAAGGAGATTGTGATTTGTTCAACACAGTGCCTTTAGTCATTGGAACACCTCCTTTCTTGGAGTTTTCCATCCTAAAGCGTGTCATCATTTTGTCTATGTAAGTACTCTGACTTAGCCTTAGAAGCCGCTTAGATCTATCCCTGTAGATCTTGATTCCTAGAATGTAAGCAGCTTCTCCAAGATCCTTCATTGCAAAACATGATCCTAACCATTGTTTGACTTTGTCAAGCACAGGGATGTTGTTTCCAATGATCAGTATATCATCCACATACAATATGAGAAATGATATAGTGCTCCCACTAGCCTTTCTGTAAACACAAGGCTCATCTTCATTCTTGACAAAACCAATTCTTTGATTTTCTGATCAAAATGAAGATTTCAGCTTCGAGATGCCTGTTTAAGTCCATAAATGGACTTATTCAGTTTGCAGACCCTACTAGGATACTTTGGATCAACAAAACCGTCAGGCTGAACCATATAGACATCTTCAGAGAGATGTCCATTAAGAAAAGCGATTTTGACATCCATTTGCCATATCTCGTAATCATGGTACGCGGCTATGGCAAGCAGTATCCTGATCGATTTGATCATAACAACGGGTGAGAAAGTTTCATCATAGTCAATACCTTGAGTTTGAGTGAAACCCTTTGCAACTAGCCGTGCTTTATAGGTTTGTACATTACCATCCATGTCGGTTTTTCTTTTGAAAATCCATTTGCTCCTTACTGCCCGAGAACCGGGGGGAGACCTGATTATCACGCATAGATTGCATCTCGGCGTTCATGGCTTCAAGCCATTTCTCGGATTCAGGATCTGAGATAGCAGATTTGTAGTTTGTAGGTTCGTCATTTGACTCAGCTACTAACAGGACTTTAGAAGCTTCAAGATGCCATAGGTATCTATTAGGTTCTTTACGAGACCTGCTACTTCTGCGAACGCTTGTGTTTATGTCTGATTCATCAGCAACACCTTCTTGTTGATCAGACGCTCTGACTTCCTCAGCGGTTGTTTGTGTTTCTTGAATTTCTTCAAGATCCATAATATTATTTCCGGTTCCTCGATTTAGAAGATCTTCCTCGAGAAAACGTCCTTTCCTTTTGATGGAAACAATGTTTGCATCAGGATGATAGAAATAATATCCGCTTTGTTGTAGTAACCGACGAAAACAACTTTTTCGCCTCTAGGATCGAGCTTGTCATCAGAATCGCTGGTGACATATGCATCACATCCCCATACTCTAAGGTAAGACAAATTGGGTTTAGACCCGTGCCATATCTCATATGGGGTTTTGTCCACCTTCTTAGTCGGTGCCAGATTTACAGGCGGGCGACGGTCATAAGAGCATAACACCAAAAGGAGTGAGGCAAGTTAGTTCTACACATCATCGATCGAACCATATTAAGTAGGGTTCGATTTCTCCTCTCGCTCACGCCATTAAGTTGGGGTGTGCGAGGAGGAGTGGGCAGAGAAATAATTCAGTGCTCCTTCAGATGATTAAGAAATTCTAAGCTGAGATACTCGCCACCTCGATTTGATCGAAGTGTCTTAATAGATTTATCGAGTTGTTTCTCTACTTTGTTATGAAACTCTTTGAACTTTTCAAATGTTTCATGCTTGTGTTTCATAAGATAGACATAAGCATATTGACTATAATCGTCAATAAATGAAACGAAGTATCTTTCATGATTTCTAGACATGGTTCTGAAAGGGCCACACACATCAGAGTGTATAAGGCCTAGCATATCCTTGGCTCGTTCACCAACATGGGTGAAGAGGTCCTTTGTGAGTTTGCCAGCTAAACAAGACTCGCAATTATCTAATGAGTCATGTCCGGTAGGTTCAGGAATTCCCTCGGATTGGAGTCTTTTAATGCGTGCCTTGCTTATGTGGCCAAGTCGACAATGCCATAGAAAAGTATCATTAATGCCCGATTTGATACGTTTAGAAATATTATATATGTTATTGTCAGTTTGAACGTCAATCTCATAAATACCGTTTTGAGGTTTAGCCTCAAAATAAAAGATATAAATAAGTAGGCAGAAATAGCAATACCATTAAAAACGTACTTAAATCCTTGTTCAAACAATAAAGAAACTGAAATAATGTTTCTGGTTAAACCAGGTGCAAACAAACAATTGTTCAAAACAACCACAAGGACATGAGAGATGATATGTTCCCAGTTGCAAGAACTGGTACTCTTTTCTCATCACCAACGATGAGCTACATGTCGCCTTGTTTCAGCTTCCTTCTACTTTTAGGCTCCTGCAAGACATTAATGATGTGGTATCCACATCCAGTATCAAATACCCATGTGTTGCTAGAAACAGTAAAAATTTCAATAAAATAAATGAGAATACCTGAAGAGGTGCCCTCACCACTGGCCCTCTGCAGCTTCAGCTTGGTTAGATATTCAGGACAGTTACGTTTCTAGTGCCCCATTTTGTTGCATTCAAAGCATTGACGCTCCTCAGGAGGGGGTGCTTTTGAAGCTTTCTTGTTATTGTTGGTGGTAGGCTTGGCAGCAACATTAACCTTCTTCTTGCCTTTGCTATTATAACCTCTTTTCTTGGGGTTAGGTTTTTTAATACCAGCAGATCTGACCATCAGAACTTGATTTTTCTTTTCTTGGATATTCATCTCAGCCGTTTTGAGTATACCATGTAGCTCGGCCACTATCTTCTCCAAGCCATTCATGTTGAATTCATTACGAATTGAGCATAGGAGCTTTGGAGAGAGTTTAAGATGAAATCAGTAGCCATGTCATCCTTCATGGGATATCCAAGTTTGTTCATCCGGTCGATGTACCCTTTCATCTTAAGTACATGAGCACTAACAGGCGTGCCCTATTGCATCGTGCAACGAATGAGCTGAGACATGATTTCATAGCGTTCTTGTCGGTCTTGTTTCAGGAACATGCCCTTAAGTTGCTCAATCATGTCAAAGGCACTCAGGTCCTCCGTGCTCTTTTGGAGCTCACGGGACATGCAGGCTAGCATAAGGCAGGCCACCTCAGTGGCATCATCTCTTTGTTTTTCCCAGGCCTTACGAGCGGCAGCCGTGTTACCATCGGGCGCCTCAGGGACTGGTGCATCAAGAACATAGAGCTTCTTGGCCATCTTGAGAACTATTCTCAGACTGCACTGCTATGAGACCCTTGCGCCTTGGAAGGATAAACTACGTATCCAGTGCGGTGCTGTGGCTCCAAACACCGATGTTTCGTTCTATGCTCCAAGTGTTCCTTATAATAGGATGACATAGACCATTGGTTTTAAATTGGATTCCAATTTTAGTGTTTACCGAATAGGGTCAAAAACAACGAATGATTAAATCATATGTGTGTTGTAAAAGTCATGACAAATTTGATGAACCATTTCATCTCTCAGGACACTTAATTTTAAATAACTTATTAAAATTAAGTTTGTCGCGACTTGAATAACCAGTTAATAGTTGAAAACTATTAAGTTATAAGTTTTGAAATTAAATTTAGTTTAAATTGCAAAACTTTAGCGGTTATTTATTTTATAAAAACAAGCTAGTTGTTATTTTTATAAAATTCTACAAGTTGTAAAATTAGAACTTGTGGTGACAGATTGTGACATTTTAAAACTCCTTTTAAAACATTTGGTGTTTGGTTGGTTTATAATAAATTTAAGTTATAAAAAATAAAAGCAACCATAAAGCAAATAAATATGTAAATCTTTTAGGGCCAAGTTTGTTTGATCTTGCTAGAGCCAGTTAGCAAGACCAAACGCGTCACAAGGTCCACAAAATTAAAACAACCACAAGGATGGACTTTCGTGGATCTAGTCGTCTCGGATGAATCCCACTGAATCCATGATTCCTGTTGCGTCTTCAGATTTGTCTTCAGGTTTTTATTACATTACATAAAATAAAAAAAACCTATTCTATTACAACTTTGAGCCATCAAAAGTGGGCCAAAACCATAAAACCAAAAACTGAATAATAAACACAAACAACTCAATCACATGGGTCCGGCCAGATTTACATATTCAACACAATCACATACGGACAATATATTTGGTCAAATAAAATAAAAAATCAACCAAATTAATAAATAAAAAAATTGCCCCAAAAAACAGACCAGATCAGAAACTTCAAGATAATTTAAGTTTGTGATTAATCTAACCGGTGAAACTAGACCGGTTCTGATTTACGTGTTATAACCCAGGCTCTGATACCACTGTTGGATTCAGTGGTGATCAGTTTGACTTTTATAAAAAAAAGGGTTTTGACAGAAAATTAATTAATTCAGTTAATTAATAAATACGCAGCGGAAAATAAAATCATAACCTATTTAACAGCACTGACAAACCGAACAGGATCTGGTTATGAACACGCAAACAAAAAAAACAATTAATTTACTGATGAGATTAATTATACCTAGTGGTTAATGATTAACAGGTTGAGACACCTAAGTACAACAAGCCGATGCTAGATCACGAACTGAAATGCGAGAGAACGGGAGGTGCACGGGGTTGGCCGAAACTTGCAAAGGCAGGAGCAATATTTGCTAGCTGCTTCGAATTTGCCAAAGCAAAAGAAATCGATTCTTGTTTTTCTTCTTGTTTGGCGGCTCCCACACCAAAGGGAAAATTAATTTGCCTTTGCGGCTGATCTCTGATTGTTGGTTGAAAAACATATTATTAGGTTATTATTATATAATAATAATAAACTCTACTAATTGTTTTCGGGCCCATAGTTCAATACGAGATGCAAAAGCCTGAACCCATTTAATTGTTTTAATGAAATATTAAAACAATATATATACAATTATTATTTATAAACTAGTATAAATAATAATTCGTGTCTAACGAATATATATAAAATATATCGTCTCGCTAACAGTTCGTAATTACCAGATAAGCAGGTTAAGTGGATTTAATGTTCGTTGCCCTAGGTGTAACTCTTACGGGTCATAGCTCGGTCAGCCGCGTTGTCCATCGGGTCGGTCCATAAAATCCAACACCTCCGCCAACTTGTATCTTCTGGTTGAGACTTATTAGGTTAGACTTTTTGATCATCCCAACATATTTTTGGTTAAAATATTTGTTATTGTGGTATGCTTACCTATATTATTACTTAAACTTGTGTCATAGACTAATAAGCTGGGGAGTTTGCAACGAATTAGCGTAATATTTTAAACCGACTCGTTTTGAGCTAACATGTAATAATCCATTCAAACATGGCCATTTTTTGCAAGCACTGACGAAAAACTTTGTATCTGCCACTACCTATCATCGAGTTGTAACAACGAAGATAACACTAAGAATTAGGAAAGATTCAAAGTTGTTTCCTAAGTTATTATTGGCCAATGCAAGTGCGAGATTGTGAAATTAAGATTTTGTATGCCTTGATGACAGGCACACCGACATTGTCCTCTAAGCACTTAATTTTAAACAATATTTGGGAATCATGGGAGAGCAAATAAAAGGAAGATGATCATTCACTGTAAGTTATTTTTCGGTATAACTTTATTTTGTTTTTATTTAATAACTTTTATTTGATAACTTAAAAAAATGAAATACGCAACTATTTTTTTTTATTTATTTTTACGACATACCAATGTAATTTTTTTTTAAATAGAGTTCGTAATCGAGTATTATTTTACATCGTTTGAAAATTTATCAAATTGTAAAATCTAACTTTTGTTATAAAGCTTACAAAAATAAGATGTCCGTTTGTTAATTAACGGTAGAGGATAAAATATTAAAATACGCAATCAACGCTTCTCAATAAATCTTAGCAGGCCACAACAACCGTCCATTCATATGCCACGTCACCGATCCGCGTACACACCCAAGCCTCCAATAAAAAACCATTCACCTCGCATATATAACCGTTTCCCGAACCTCTCTAAAATTCATCACAATCAATTGAATTCCCCCAAATCTCAAACCCTAGAATTTCAATTCTTTCAAATTAATGGCACCAAAGGCAGAGAAGAAGCCCGCCGAGAAGAAACCGGCGGAAGAAAAGAAAGCACCGGCGGAGAAGAAGCCAAAGGCCGGGAAGAAACTACCGAAGGAAGCCAGCGCCGGCGCTGTAGATAAGAAGAAGAAGAGATCGAAGAAGAACGTTGAGACGTACAAGATCTACATCTTCAAGGTGTTGAAGCAGGTGCATCCAGACATAGGAATCTCGAGCAAGGCCATGGGAATCATGAACAGTTTCATCAACGACATCTTCGAGAAACTGGCTCAGGAGAGTTCTAGGCTTGCCAGATACAACAAGAAGCCAACAATCACGTCAAGGGAGATTCAGACGGCGGTGCGACTTGTTCTTCCCGGTGAATTAGCCAAACACGCTGTTTCGGAAGGCACAAAGGCGGTTACGAAATTTACCAGCTCTTAGCGCTTTTACTTGTTGGTTCGTATGATTTGATCAAACCTGATAGTGTTAGGATTTTAAACTTTTGATTGTCAAATATGTTTGTTATCGTTTTGTTTTCTGAATGTTGAATCGATTTATCATTTGCAAAGTATATGAAATATGTTTGTTATCGTTTTGTTTTCTGAATGTTGAATCGATTTATCATTTGCAAAGTATATGAAATATGTTTGTTATCGTTTTATCTAGACATTCCTAATCAAATCTAGACATTCCTAATCAAATGTTTTGGTAACCTTTTGCATTCAAGTCATTTATCTAGCTTTCATGAAGGTGGCAATTAGTGTCGCCTGAAGAACACATATTCATTCAACTTCATTTTTATCCAAAAGTGTAACTTTTTGCATTCAAGTCGTTTATCTAGCTTTCTTGAAGGTAGGTCCAGACTTAGTTCACCATTTCACATGTAAAAATCTTATATTTGATATGAACACTTTAGTTTTACTTAAACACCTATTTTTGAACAATAAAAAACAGAGATTCAGGTTTACATACTCGATAATTTGAGATCGAGGTTTGAGTACTCGATACTTTCCGTGAATTCATGCGTTTATCATGTTTCTATGTTGAATGGTTGCTATTTTGAAGATTTTATAACACTGTTTCTCGTATTTGATTTTTAATTACTTGAAATTCTGTCAGTTACTTTGTTTCTAGCTTATGCAATTCAAAACTGTTTAATAATCAAATATTCGTGTTTTAATCTACATAATCAAACGGATGTGTAACACTTATCACATGATACTTGTAGATATGATACCCTAATTACCCTACCTATGTAGGGTTTTTGATTGACTTGACGACGGTTATCAACAACCATTGTAATTATTAAACCCAAATTACATTTTTTTTTGACCAACAACAATGAGAAATACTCATAGAAAAGCTAGCGGGAAACTAGCAAAGACCCCGATTACACACAGCCCAAAGGCAAAAATCAAGAAAATACACCCAAAAACACCAAAAAAGCTACTATGAAGGACTAATCAAACGCCTAAAGTAGGGTTTGCACACCAATCATCCCATGCACAGTGAGACTTATCGCCTCTCTCAACCATCCACGAATACGCTTGGACAGTTATCTCTTTCACTATTTTTTCCACTGAAATGCTTTTATTTGAAAAAAACCATTGATTCCTAGTCTTCCATATCACCCAACAAGTGCAATATCCAATTATAACCCGAATTTTTTTGATTTTTTTGGATCCTGAAGCTACCATTATGAGCTTAAGCCGATCCAATATAGATGCCGATCCAGAGACATCCAATTCAAACCACTTAGAGATTTTGAACCAAGTACCCCTAGCAATCGGGCATCTAACAAAAGTGTGATATTCGGTCTCGTCCTCTAACCGGCACAGCGCACAACTCCCTGAAGTAATAGGGACACCCTTTGCCCGGAGAGCAGTAGCCATCGACAAACGAGACTGGATGAGCTGCCAAATAAAGCATCGCACCGAAAGAGGAACCCAATTTAGCCAATTCATATAAATACCCCAGCCTCCTGCCACTCTTTATCTTCCAACCATTTTCTACAAGACTCGGTTGAGAAGACACCCGAAGGATCGGGCCTCCACACCCACATGTCCGGCCCATCAGCGATGCAGTATTCCTTGATCATTCCTTCAATCTCTTTAATTTCAACCTTCATATAATTAGAGACTGACCCTCTTTTCCAGTCCCACGAGAAAGTAACGTTCCCACAAGGCAAGCAAGAAATGCGATCGACAATGAGGCATTTTTTGTTACGATCGATGATGTACAGGGACGGGAACATTTTTCTGAATGGGACACAACCAAACCAAGCTAAGTTCCAGAATGAAGATTCCTTTCCATCTCCAATGCGTCTGCGGATCAGATTATTAAGGGAGGAGCCAACATTTCCGAGATCTTTATCAACCGAGGTGATTGTTACCCAGCTGTCTGCCCGATTTTTGCAGTGAAGCGATTTGGGGTCTTCCATTGTGGTCTTGTGAATAGCTTTGATGCAGCTAGACCAAAGGCTATTAGGATCCTTTATAGCCTTCCACTTCCACTTAGTAAGCAAGGCGTAATTCATAGTTTTGAGCCCTCCCACTCCTAACCCGCCCCTCCTTCTCGGTTTAATAATGTTATCCCAAGCCACCCAATGAATTTTCTTATGCGAGTTGCCTCCACCCCACAGGAAACGCCGCCGAATGGATTCTAATTCTTTTATTACTTTGTTAGGGGCTTTGAACATTGATAGGAAACATAGTGGTATACTACTCAGAACCACTTTAATCAATGTGAGTCTACCACCAAATGATAATGTTTTAGCTTTCCAAGAGTTGAGCCTTGACTTAAGCTTGGCCACCATTGACGCCCAATTTCTTGCTAGCCTCATGTTTGCGCCAATCGGAAGCCCCAGGTGGGAAGTGGGGAGGGATTCTAACATACACCCCATGATGGAAGCAAACTCATTACCCTCCTGTACCGAAGTCCCAACACCAACCAACTTACTTTTGTTATAATTTATCTTGAGGCCAGAAACAAGAAAAAAACATCGGAGGATACGTTTTAGATTAAAGATATTTTATTTATTCCATTCCCCAATGAAAAACACATCGTCCGCATACATCGAAAGATAGATAACCAGGCCGTTATTTGGGAGCTTCACACCTTTGAATAACCCCTTCCATAGCCATAATAAATAAGAAGGGAGAAATGGGGTTGTCTTGTCTCACCCCCCTTTCTAACGTAACCCAAATTGCATAATCTATAATTTCCTACAAAATTAAAAGACATAATTTATAATTTACTCAATATATAAATTTTCACCCGTTAAAAAATTTATATTAACCGATAATAAATGAGTTAAAAAAAAGAAAATCTCAATGGTTTGGAGCCAAACCGCCAAGAGTAAATTTTGAAAAAACCCTTTAGGCGGGAACGAGGAATTATTCATCCATTCAATAAAATTTATAAAAATTTCAAAATCCAATCCTTTATTCTCATTGGTCCATTTCCTTTCACACGGATCGAAATTCCACACACCGTCTCCAACCCATTTGACGACCCTAAACCACTATATAACCAACGTCGAGTTTCCTCCGTCACCATCTTAACCCAAAACAAACCCATCACTCATTTCTAAACAAACCAACAAAAGAAATGGAAACTACCGGAAAAGCAAAGAAGGGTGCCGGAGGAAGGAAAGGCGGTCCAAGGAAGAAGGCCGTGACTCGCTCCGTCAGAGCCGGTCTCCAGTTCCCCGTCGGAAGAATCGGCCGGTTTTTGAAAAAAGGACGTTACGCTCAACGTGTCGGTACCGGAGCTCCGGTCTACCTCGCCGCCGTCCTCGAGTATCTCGCCGCCGAAGTAATTTTTCCGTTCGGGTTTTTTAAAAATATCAAATCTAACTAATAATCATTTATCATGAATATTGATTTATTTCTACTTGTTGTAAAACAGGTGCTGGAGTTGGCCGGAAATGCAGCCCGGGATAACAAGAAGAACAGAATTATTCCAAGACATGTGTTGTTGGCTATTAGGAACGATGAGGAGCTTGGGAAACTGTTGGCTGGAGTGACGATTGCTCATGGTGGTGTGCTTCCCAATATTAATCCGATTTTGTTGCCGAAGAAGACTGCTGCTGCTAAAGAACCCACGTCTCCGGCGAAGGCTGCAAAGTCTCCTAAGAAGGCTAAATAGTTTGGTTGTAATTGTGGTGTTGTAAGCATTTGGTGATGGTGGGTTTAGAGTAGTTTATATTGTTTAGATGTATTTGACCTGTCGAATGAAACTTCTTGTTTCTGTTTTGGTTAGTTTGGTGTTACAATGTTGTTTGTTTGTGTTTGGTGATTTTGATGGCAGAATGTGTTGGTACTTTTAATGTTAAACCGAGGAGCTGTTCATTGTTCCTAATTAATCTGAAATGAGTGGGTTGTTATAAATAATTGAGTTATCTAAGGCTTTAGCATTTTGGTTTTTGAAATGGGATGTATCGACTTGAAATGGGAACAAGTTTGAAAAACGCTCTTTGAGTGTCTAGGGTTTGGCTAGGAGGTTTTTTAATGCCTTTTTTATTTTTATTGGAGTTTTTTTACAAAGACTTGTCATGATAAGGAGCAAGTGGGAACATGCACACTTGGAGAGCGTGGTACACCGAAGGGTTGTATGCTTTGTTTGGGAAGGATGAACTGCTCTAGAAAAGAATCGTAGGCGTGATGATTTACTTTACGGGTGAGGTCTATGGTTGAAGTTTAGGATGGCACAACTATGTTAGGGAAAATAATAGTAGAAGCGTCTTACTTTTTCATGGATGCTTCACTTGGCTCGGGGGATATAGCTCAGTTGATAGAACTATTCTTTTAGAATTGTAAAGCAATTTTTATGTTGAATAATTGGACTTCTTCATACAGTTAGCAAAGTCTTATTTGTTGTCATGTATGATTAGAATCTTGTATGAATGCAGTGGGAAATGCATGGGGAACAACTGGACTTCAATCAAGAACAAAAATAAATGGAAATGGAGAGTGCTAAAAAACTGTTCGATTTGAATTTTATGATGTTTTGCCCATTTTGTATTCATTTTGGGTGAGTTTAAGGTTTGACCTGTCTCCATTTTCACTTTTTTGCTAAGTTTTTAAAAATCAACCTGTGTTTGAGTGTTGACTTGTTTAGTCATTATTAAAAAAAAATGATAATAAGACAAAATAGTTAGTAGTAACAAACGAATATAAAAGTAGATATAGAGAATGAAATGCAGAAGGTTTTTAGGAAATAAACAAAATTTAGAGATAATTTAGGAAATTGTAGTTTTTAGTTAAATTATAGGGCTTAGGATAGGAAACCTACTATGAGTGCTCTTAGTGTTTTTGAAGAACGGATGTATTGCCGAAATGATAGTTGATCAACGCAAGGCGTGGTGCATCAGAGATGCTCTAATAACTTCAAAATGACCATGCCTTACATGGAAGGTGACCGTTAAAACATTCTCCTCTCATACCACCAATGTTGGGTGTGGAGTCTCATTATTTCCCATATCCGTGTTTGCGTGTTTGTGTGATACCAAAACACTTGAAAAGTTTCAGAAAAATATAACATTGATATCTTGATACAACAAATATATAAAGGCCGTATTAAACAGTTGAGCGATCAAATTAACTTCATTTGCAAAATAACAGGTTCTTACATCACCATAAGAATCGATAAATGAACCTTTTGTTAGACAATCAAAAGATCATATTAGCAGCATTTTAAACAGTTCACTGATCACACCTGAGTTCATGTCTTCTGGTCTAACTCTTACTAGATGCAATAGCAAACACCTTTTGTTAGCAAAGTCTTATTTGTTGTCACACCTTAGAATCTGAATATTCCTTCGGTAAAACCCGTTTGCGCTCCGAATAAACTGCTATAGTATTAGAAAAAGAATTTAAAACAAACTACAAGATTAAATATATCTTTCAAAAGACTTGCGAGTGTCAGAGATACTACTCACAGCATGCCAAACAGTCCTGGCTGGATTGCGATATCAATTCCAGACCTGAAGTAAACATTCATGCTACATAAGTGAATTTATGTTACTAGACTAAGCGTAACCACCAAAGGACGAGTATTGCCCTAGAAACTAGAGATGGCAATTTGAATCCATTTTACATAAATTCGGGTTCGAATTATTGGTAATGAAAGTTTTGGTGTGCCAACCGGCCTGATTTGAACACAATTTGACAAATTATCCAACCCTCCCATGTAACCAAAATTTTTAGATCTAACATAAATAAGGGGTCATCATGAAAGATAAACAAGGCATGAGATTAATAAGACAGCGTGTGGCAATAACAACATTCCCCATAAAGGATGAATGACCATAGCAGAATGTAGACACATGATCATTTATGTAATAACCCACGATGTAGCTAGTGATTGAAAACTTTAAACTTTAAATGATTGTATCGTAACTTCAGAGGACCTACAACTACAATACAGGCCTCAAAAAGTTAAAATCAAATTGGTTTTACACCACCATTTGAGAATTTTATGTTCTAATGCATTATGCATCGATTTAAACTTGTATTATCAAGTCAATTCACAATGAAACTTTTATCATCTACTTTTCATTCTCCTTATTTGACATATACACTAATTATAAAAGTTTTTAAAAGGAGTTGATGATTTAGGAGTTGTGAAGTTTATAAAAGGAGTTGATGAAAGTGTTTTAGTTAAAGAGCAGGACATGCAAGTTTAGATGGTAAATTTACTTTTAGAATCTTTTCAACTACGGCATTCCCCATGAAGAAAATGACAAGACCACCACGTATCAGTGACAATGGAATAATTACTAGTGGTGTAGTATCATAGAGGAAGAAGTGAGGACAACACTAAGAAAGATGAGAAGGGCTAAGACAGTTGCCCCAAACAACATACCCATTGAGGTGTGAAAGTATCTGGGAGAGGAAAGAGTCTAGTGGTTAACTACCATGTTCAATTTTATCTTAAAAAACGCTAAGATGCCGGATCAGTGAAGGAGTAGTGTTGTACTCCCTCTTTATATGAACAACGCTTAGTAATGTGGAAACTATAGGGGAATTAGTTGTTAAGTCATACTATGAAATTATAAGGAGTTATTGAGACTAGAATTAGACGAGAAACTCATGTTACAACGAATCAGTTTGATTCCATTCCAAGGGGGTCAACTACGGAGGCGATACATATTCTTAGGAGATTGATGGAAAAGTATAGGGAGAAGAAGCAAGATATACATATGGTATTCATTTACCTTGAAAAGGTATATGACCTTGAAAAGGTATATGACCGTGTACCACGTCCTTTGCTTAGGATAGTCTTAAGAGCATAGGGGTCTCAAGGAAATATGTGTACACAATCAAAAATATGTATGCTAGGACTTATACCAGCATTCATACACCCGTGGGGGATATTGACTTCTTCTCTATGGTGGTAGGAATCCATCAAGGATCCACATTGGGCATTTTTTTTTGCAGTAGTCCTTGACGAGTTGTCAAAGTCGCTCCAAGAGGTTGTCTAATAGTGCATGCTTTTTACAGAAGATATCGTGCTAATCGCAGATAATAAACAAAGTTTGAATGGAAGGCTAGAGGACTAACAAGCAACTTTAGAGAGCAAAAGTTTAAGGATTAGTCTCTCTAAGACCGATTACTTGTATTGTAACTTCAGTAGTGTAAACGAAGTTGAGGACATCTAGATTATCAAGAAGGTCAAGTGGTCCCGCAGGTAACCAAGTTTAAATACTTAGAATCGTTTGTAAAGGGCGATGGGGACATAGATAATGCCGCTTCCAGGTAGGTTAGTGTCAGTGGAGAGCAGCCACAAACGTTGAGGGTAGTATAGTAATTTGGTACACTTTACCAGATCAGAATTGGGTATTTGGTCGGGCCTAAAGTTTTGATGGACCTTCTTGGAATCATTAGATTAATATGGAAGCACGATCTACTTTTTTCTTTTTGTTATTTTTGGATTGCAAGTTAAATGTCGTTACCAACGTTTAGCTTGAGGGGGGAATGTTAGAGCATATTAATAGTTGAGGGTATTATAGTAATTTGGTAAGTAGGGTTTCTACATTTCAAGCTTGAGGCTTGTATTGTTCTCTACTACGCAATGAAATACAATCAAGCTTTACATCTAAAACTTATACTGTCAAAATAAAATAAAACAATAGTCTTGCTATTAACTTATGTACCTTGTTGCAATATGACTGGTACACTTTTCTCTATAAAAGTTACCTCACGCCTCAAACACCCCTTTTACAACTAAGATAAGAGTAAAAGTAAATAAAAGGACAACACATAACAAACACTTATTTTATCATGTAGAAAAGTGCTTCAGTGCCTCCATAAGATGCACAAAGCTCACATGGACCATTCAAACATTTTGGATGCATAGAAACATCATTCCTTGCATCTTTAAAAGCTCAATCATATATCAAGTAAGAACCATTTCCAATCTTTAAAGTCCAGGTATGACTATTTTTAACAACCATATAAAACATCACTTTCGTGTAACATTTTCTCTAGTATCGTGCTTTGTATGTCCGAGCTTAGAGCATAGTGCAATCATCAAACAACTCATTAGCGGTAAGGTCCATCTCCAACAAGCAAGCCAGTATTAACCAAAAGCATCTCTATTAGAGAGTGCCACACTATGCTTATAGTAGTGAAAATTGGAAGAAAAATCCTTTTGACATAATTTAAATTAAAAAAAAAAATCACTTTATGGTAGTTATAAATGGGTGTTGTTTTCATTGTATTACAGACATCAACTGTACTGCTACAAAAGCAAAATGTTATACAATATCAAATAGCTTTAAAGCCGCTGTGGAGTAACCTTGAGTTGCTCAAAGCTCCCAAACTAAATTTAAACACTAGTATTGCATGCAGATGAACAATACAACAAACCCATATCGGCTCACAAGAACTAAACAGGTCTGCACGAATTCAGTGCCCGGCCACAAACAGTATACCATTTTAGCCATGGCTAAGACTGATGTGGGTCCCTTAACTTATGGCTAGGAAAAATGCGGCTCAAGATTGAATGCAGAATGGCTTGTATGCATGACAAGACAAAGTTCCAGCATGAAGATGGCCAGTACCATGGATACATTAACCGGAAGAAAATACTAATGATATGTCGAGGATATCTCCCCACCTGAATTAAGAATAAGAATTCATCACTCATTAATAAAAAGATAACTTAATATTTATATAAGAAAAGATTGTAAATTTTGAGATAAATAGCTTACAGGGAAAAGAAAATCCAGTGCATCCCAGGCTGCATGACGAACAGCTCTTGTTGGATACATTGGACCACCCGGAGAAGTGAAGCTGTATAAGCATGTTTTGAGTCTTGTGCTTGTTGTCATCCTCAGTTCCAGACCTAAAGTCAACCATGTTGCGTTAATGCATTAATTATGATTACAAAAACAATATTAATCTAAATCTATGAATAAAATCAACTTAGGCAGTTGTGTTCATTAAAATAGACTCTTGGCGACTTTAAAACGTTTCCTGTTAAAGTTGAAATTTTAATTTGACCCGTTTGAAAAAACAAACCACAAATCAAATGCACCCATTTGCAGTAAGCGCTGAACTAGCCATAAAAAAAAATCAAGGATTACTTACCTTGGAGAACTTTAATGTGGGAGAGATAATGTAACAGCACGGGTTCCACTTTCAGTTTTTGAAGCTGCCAAACAAGTGAAATATTATAAAACATGGTTAAACTGAATAAATTCATGAAAAGGTAGTTTCTTGGACTTTACCTGATCAGTTAGTTCAATAACAAAAGTGTCTGCTGGACCCCCTACTAAGAAAGCATTTGGGAACTCCGGAAAGTTCTTGAAGAAGCTTTCGATCTGGTCCACTGTAAGAAGACAAACAATACATTTCAGTGCGTAATTTGATTTCATTATATATGAGTGTAACATAATCATGAAAGAAACTATGTACCTAGATTATAAAGGAATATGAACCTTGAAAGAAGAAGAAAGAGATCCCGTTGTGACTGCAAATCACAAGGATATAAAAATATACTTTTTTGTCAATATAAAGTGAATTTTAGAGTTACCTGCAAAGGGATTTTCTTCAACCTCTTGGGTACCAATGCCACGTCAGCAAGAAGATACTACAACCAATAAAAGGAATGTGTCACTCAACATATCTCGTTAAGCCATGAAAAATAAATGGTATAAACTAGAAGCCCTCACACAGAGAAAACACTACGGAAGTGTCTCGTGTTTGTTTGAATATCAATCCTACAAATAAGATTAAAATTGTATCAGAATTAAACAAATATTATCTTATCTCTATGTTTTCTATGGAAAGCCCATACCAGAAGACGTTTGTAGCACCTTGCACAAGCGCTGATGAGTAACGAAGGAGGACATCTGAACTTTCAAGTTCAACTTCAAATAACTGCAACATAGATATATCCAAGATTAAACATTCTTTTTCTAAAATCAATTCCTATAAGTGTTAAAAATAAGCTTCAAAACATTAGGATTCATATTTTAAGCGGATGGGCACATTCAATACAGGGGCACGTTCGATACAAAACCGATTTCAAGTAGGGAACTGCGAGAACCGCATAAGCACTTGTATGTAGTGTATGGAAGATAATCACGTGTAGTGGGAGAGAGAAAGAGAAGCGGTTAAAAACCGTCTTTTGTATCACATATAAAACAATATATATAAGTGTCTATGTTGCAGTTCTCATCTTAAAATTGGTTCTGTACTAACATCCCTCTTAAGCAGACTATATCAATAATAAAGACTACAATGCAGGAAAACATACTAAAAGTAGTGTTTTGCATAAGTTGCATACCCATTTATGGAACAAAAGGGCAAAAATATGAGAAGCAAATGGTTGGCTCCAGAGTTGGACAATTAGCACAAGAATCGGTTTCCCATGCTCAGGTTCTAAGGAAAAATGATGAGCAAGAACATCATAAAAGCATATTGGAACTTTAACTTCTATGTATGAATCAGAAGCTGCATCATCTTCACTGCCAAGTATTATATCTGTTCCAAATACATTGCAGGTAAACAAAAACATCCAAGATTAAACATTTTGTATGTTGTATGAAGATAACGGGGTCACAAATCTGCAACCATATACTTCAATATTCCATTTTCTGATACTCCAACAAGGAAAGGATCAGATTCAGTTATTAACAATAAGTGTGTCATCATCAACCACTTTCTAAAAGCAAAATTCAAAATGGCAGCCACTGCACCTGTCACGTCATACAGGCCATACCGCCAAAATATGGGCTGTATCATACTTAGTCAGGCCTACAACGTTTCAGACAAGTCATATCAGTCACGTCGAGACATCCATACGACATGTATTGTAGACGAAAAATGTATTACAACCTATATTGTATCTATTATACGGCTCGTATAGGTGAAAAACAAACCCATACAGTCCGCATTACAGGCAAAAAAAAGGTAATATGGCTGGTATCAATAAGCAGGGTTGGTGTACCAATAAGACTGTCCTTTTATATGACTTGTAAATTTTTTAATGCTTTCAGCATTTCCCCCCGGAAGTTTAAAATCATAAGCAAAATCGAAAGACCTAATTTAAATCACCTCTAGCTCGATCATCAATTTCCAAAGCTACGTCAGCAAACAGCGCTTGTAATAAATCTCGTCTCTGATTAGGTGAACCTATTGCCTGAAGAAATCGCAAAACAAAAAGGTTCAAATTCACAAATTCAATAAAAACCGATCAACAAAAGTTTATTTACGCAAAGGAATCATCAACAATCGTTCAAATTGAAACATAAATTGACATTAATAAACGAACCGCAGATACCTTATGAAGCTTTTTATCGATCTCTTGTGTGAGCGCAGAGAAATAAGCAGAGCTTCTCGGAGTTACGGCAAATGAAGGCATTCTTCTGATTGGATTCTCCGGTAACAGATCATTTATTGATGCAATTATTGAAATCGTCACATATTAACCCTAGGTCAAATTATTGATGCATTTTAGATGAGTTATACGCCGGACCTAAATACAAAATCAGGAAATGTTGTTCGGTATTAACATTGGAATTCACGGTCACAACGGTCGACGGTGGTGGTGGAGCTGTGGCGGGCAGAAAAGCGGCACCGTTGACGAAAGAGATAGCGGCTCGTGGTGAATTGATATTATGGTACCGGATTATCTAATAATAAAATGGTTATCGAATTTAATCCGTTTAAATCGATTCATAATTATTTTTTAAGTTAAATACACGGATAGTCCTGATTTTATGTGGTAGGTTTAAATTTGTACTTAGTCACTAATTTGAAAAAGTTACACTAACGATTTCAAATTATACGTAAACATAACATGGTAAAATGAATGAATAATAGTTAATTTTTCTTTTAAATTCAGTATATATATACTGTAACGACCAAAAGTGTAATTTACTCTAGAAATAAAAATAACTTCTACGGTCATAGTCAATTCCATATAAGAGCACCTCCAATGATGCATTTAATTGACACCGGAAGAGCAAGCGGATGCCTGGTCGCATTGAAGGAGGAGTCCGGCAATGTCCGGTTGGGTGTGTTATCCGGATGATGGTGAATAGTGACTTAATCAGCTGATGTGACGTATTTGATTTGATGAATGGCCTCCATCATTGCGGAATCTTTGAGTGTAGGTTTGACCGAATATCGCAGAGACCGACTTCCATCCATTTCATTCAATGATTCCCTTCTTTTGCAATCCACCCATCGTCTTCGGAGCATTGATTCTCCTACAATTGTTCTTCCGGTCATCCTCCTCCCTACAAATCAACCACATCAATCACCAAAACCGATCAACAATCTCAATTCCTAATTACACCGATCACAATCAGATGCCTTTAAATCCACAAAAGAAGCTTCAGAGGCTACCGCACATCTTTAGCCAGTTTCTCGAGCTCCCTCTCCGATCACAAGCCGATGTTTTCATCGAAGACAGATACGATTGCTTTAGATTCACAGCGAATGTTGACAATAACGTCTTCGCCGGCGGCCATGTGAGGGCCTACGCCGTGAAGATTCATCCCAGCGTGACGAAGGTTGTTGTCAGGGGAGGAAACCGCTGAGAGGTCGACTTGTTGGATAAATTGGAAGTTGATGTGTGGAGATTTAGGCTTCCGGAAACAACACGGCCGGAGTTGGCGGCGGCGGCTGTGACGGGAGGAAAGCTTATTGTTACGGTGCCCAAGGGTGGCCGGAGTAGCCGCGGTGGGGAGGTTGAAGATGAAAGGGTAGTTGGCAGGGGGCGGCTTATATTTGTACAGTAAATGTAGGGATTGATTATGGAAATATAGATGGCAGGTATTTTACGGTTGAAAAATAATATCCTTTGAATCCTTGCTTGTAGAAGATGATTAAAACATAGATTAATCGCTTGAGAATGTTGTTAAAATTTGTGTTTAGAATTTATGGTAAGAATTAAAGATATATGATCTTGAAGATGAAAAACTGATCAAATCAACAGATATACATGATCTTGAATACGATTTTCAGAACTTGACCAGACAATCAACTGGCCGTCTTAGAGATTCACTGGTCGGACTGGATTTAAGAAAACCGGATTACGTCATAAATAAAATAAAAATTAAAACTATATATATAGATACTATATAAACATTTCTTATGTGACTTTTCATTTTAATGTCATATAAAGACTTAAAAAATAAAATATGTAACTTTGAAAACTAAATTAATCAGAAAATATGATTTTGAAGGAAAAATGAAATCGGTTCAATTACACACAACCGGACCGGTTCTATGTCCGGTTCGCGGTCCGACCGGCTGGTCCGAACCGGTTCTGAAAATACTGTTAAAAAGAATGCTCAATTATTGATATTTAACGGGGCTAGATAAAGTTGTACACTATCGGTGACGGACTCACGAATTTTATTCATGGGTGTTGAAAATTTTCGAAGTCGAGTTGTCTATCTCTTAGTTACAGAATTTTCGGTCCTAGTAGGGTTAAAAATAAAACCAAATTAAGTATAAAATACATAATAAAAATAAGTCATTAAAAATACAAAATAAATATAGTATATCCTTATAGTTGTTCTGTTCGACTGTGAATTGTGGCTCATGAGTGTTGAATTGTGGCTCATGAGTGTTGCTAGAGTCACGCTTATATATATTACACATTAAAAGAAAACCCATGAGTGTCGGTTACCCATCCTCACACTCTAGATACGCCTCTATACACTTCTACTCGAATAAGCTCGAGTAATAATTTATCAATTATTCATATTATACGAAGTTCGAAAAACTTGATAGGAATTCGAGTTGATAATTTATTTGTAATGTGTTTTGAGTTTGTTTATTTATTTAAAATTCGGACTCGACAATGTTAAGCTCAAATGAACATGAATCCGATAGTTTGGTCACATGCTTACACCAATGTTCAAACTTGAGTTCAAATAATCAGGTACATCTTTAGAGCACCCGGTATACTTGGGTAAATCACGCAGTGATCCGATATGGAGGGGAAGATCACGACGTGAAGGCAAGGGTACACCGCCCCTTCTTGGCGTGATCTAGGGCGTGATGTGGGTCGCCTGGTTTTTTTCACAGGAGCTGAAAAGGAGTTGAATGGGAATATAACCGTTCCAAACGGCTAGTTTTTTATAAATAGATTTTTTTTTATTTTTCATTATCTCATCTCCTATATAACACAAAACCATTTACATTTTACCTCATCTCCTATATACTACACAAATCTTTATACTACTAAAATGTGTGCGAACACACTTTTACTCAAAGATTACTTTGACGAAGGGTGTCTGTACGGGGATGAGCAATTCAATACCCAGTGGCAGGTCAGTTTGCACGCGGGGATCATCATCGTCCAAGTATTATGCTTGAAGTTGTGGCTTCAAATGATCTATGGATTTGGTATTCATTTTTTGGCGTTGCTGGTGCGAACAATGACATTAATGTTTTTAATCAATCGTCTATATTTGACGATATGATCAATGGAACCTCACCCCGACTCATCGTTTGAACTTAGAGGATCGTATTACAAGTGTGGATATTATCTAGCCGATGGAATATATCCAAAATATGCTACAGTTATCAAATCTCTTACGTGTCGATAACATATTAAACATAATAATTATAAAAAGGCTCATGAGGCGGCAAGAAAAGATATCGAATGAGCGTTCGGTATCTTGAAGAATAAGTGACATATAATCGAACGGTCGGCTCGATCTTGGTCTCAAAGCAAAATTTGAAACATTATGTATGTTTGTGTGATTTTGCATAATATGATTTAGAGGATTAAGAAGTGACAATTTTTCAATACAACCTAAATGAGTAGGAGCCTACGTACGAAGAAATTGATGAAAATCAAAAGCGAGTAAACTGACAAGAAATACGCAATCGAGAAATTCATAACGCATTAAAGGCGGACTTAATTGAGTATGTTTACGAAAATTCAAATCATTATGTAATGTAGTTTTTTTAGTAATGTAATTTTTTTTAATTATTAATGAAATATTATCCAGGTTTAATTTAATTTAATTTTATTTTATTTAAATGAATATTAAAAAAAACATTTAATTATCATACCACGTCAATCATTTGGATATTTTCTTTGCCAAGTGATGGATAATGTGACGTGTCGCCACTTGGCATGAACTTTTTTATCACTTAAGACCCTTATCACTTGGATATACCCCTTGCTCTTACAACCACACTAGTTGATAGATTAATAATTGCATTTCGAATAATAACTTGGTAAAAAGAACAAGAATCGGCAATTGTTTGTTAAAGAAGAAGGTCCAAAAGAACTATACCAAAGAACAATAATAGGCAATTGTTTGTTAAAAAAAATTTATTAAAAAATTTGGTCAAAAAGAACAATAATAGGCAATTATATGTTTGTTAAATAAAGGATGCGGTTATCTGTTGAAAAAAAATTATTGTTAAAAAATTTGGTCAAAAAGAACCAAGACTATGTGGTATACTCTCTATATCTATGCTTTCAATCACTACATCACATTTCAGTTCACTCCACCAGAAAAAACACTCCACTCCATGTTTTTATCAAAAAAAGAAAAAAAAAAAAAAATCAAACCAAACCGGGCATCTATATTTCACGAAACATTAATTTATATCTTTTACATTTAACGTGTTATCAATTTAAAGTAAATAAAATAAAATTTATAGACCAAACCAAACTAGAAATCATTCGAATAGCCCAAACGTAGCCCCAAGCCCATCTCACAACTATACAAAAATCTCGCACCATTCGGCCCAGGACAGCTCATCACAAACTCACATGAAAAACTGCCACGTATACAAGAATCAAGCACACAGCTCGCCACGTGCCCCTCCGACACCTCCTCAATACCAATCCTTCTTCTTCTTCTTCATCAATTCCCAATCCACCTTCACCTTAAATACAAATCAAATCAACAAAAACTAAAAAAAATACGATCGTCATGGCATCAGATCTGACCCCGGCCTACGCATACACGGTTGTTTACGTCCAAGATGTGGCCAAATCCGTCGACTTTTACGGCAAGGCATTCGGTGCATCCGTTCGCCGGCTAGATGACTCCCACAGGTAAATTAATCGATGAATTCGATCACATAATTTCTCAATTTAGATACAAGTTTTGTTCTAAAACTTTATAAAATAAGAAAACTCCTAATTTTCTATTTAAATTTTGTTTTCATGTCAGTTTTTCAAATGACATTATAAACGAAATGTATTGGTTTTATTAAAAAGTGAAAAAACGTTACGACACGTCAGCCATATAGACAGGAGTAGAACCATTAATACGAATCACTAAAATATGTAATGATTTATTATCCCAATAACGCCTCCACGCTCGTGATTTGCCCCACCAGTGCCCTTCACACCCCAAAAACGCCTCTGGGCGAGGTGGCGATCAGCGTGAGCCCACTACACATGACTGACAAAATAAAGTATAAAAAACTATTTTTTAGCAGTTGCATTAAATTATTTGATATGAGAAGATAATCTTTGAATTTATATAATATAACTAAAGATTATTTAAAAAATTATTTAATACTGAAAGAAAATCTTTTATTTATATATTTATTTAATGATTAGAATAAGTTAGATAGATTTATTCGTCAAGTCGGTGATGTTAAAAGTGTGCACACTGATTCCTTTAAAAAAGTAACCCGACCCGAATCGGGCCGACAAAGCATGTTAAAAAAGTAACATGACCCGAATCAGACTGAAAAATCTAAAATTGAGCGATAGACAATCCAAACATCGAAAAATGATGATAAAAGTTCCCTGACTGATTCTACCTGCGAACGTGTTAGATGGGGCGAATTAGAAAGCGGACAGACGACAATAGCATTTACGCCTGTTCATCAACGTGAGACCGATCATCTGACAGGCGAGGTGCAGGAACAGAAATCGAAAAACCGAAGGAATCAACTAGAAGTTTGCTTTGCTTATGCGGATGTTGATGCTGCTTACAAGGTGTTTGATTAGTTAATGGTTGTTTTGGGTTTAGAAAAGTTATAATAAGGTGTTTAATTGTTTGTTTAATTGCAGAGGGCGGTGGAGAACGGGGCAGAGGCGGTGAGCAAGCCGGAGGAGAAAGAGTGGGGGCAGAAGGTCGGGTATGTTCGTGATATCGACGGGATCGTGGTGAGGATGGGAAGTTATGTGAAACCGAAGTGAAAGATGTGAACGACTCTCCTCTTTGTTGATTGTGTCATGTGTTAAATAAGAACATTCGTATGTTTATAATTGTTTTACTTTATTTTGTTGTTTTTAGTTTCTTCCTACTTTTGAAACGACTGTTCTGATTTTAAAAAGTGATATTTTTATATAAAATGTGTATATAAGATTATAATTTTATATAGATTGTATATATAAATACTTGAATAATAAATTATTCAAAGCTTGAGTTTAAGCGTATAAAATTATTTACGGCTCTTACTTGAGCCTTAGACATCATGTGTGACCTCAATCAGTTGTTAGAAAGACTGTTTTGTAATTTCAAGTAGTTTAGGGTTATTTTGTAAATTCCATAAAGTATATAATTCTGGTTTATTTTGTTTGTTACCTACTGCTGTATTCATTTTCAATTTCTCAATAAGAAATCTTCTTATTCTGTGCAAGTTTGTTCTTGATTTGTAATTGTGTCTTAGTACCTTTGTCTTAATTGGTATTAGAGCTTCGTTAAGAGCTCTGTAATTTTTCTCTTCATTCAATGGATTGGAATCAAGATTCGAAGGACGGGATCCTGACCCCAATTCAGACTAGGGGTGTGCACGGTTCGGTTTTCATCTCTAACCGAAACCGAAACTTTCGGTTAATGAAATTTAATTACCAATCGGTTTCAGTTAATCGGTTAATTAAGTGCATTCGGTTCGGTTAACCACCTATTAGGCTAACCAATGCAAACCTAACCTAAAATAACATTTATTAACCAAAAGCAAATTTAAAAAACAAGAAATACTAATGCCAAAAGTCTCAAAAAAGATTCCAAGCTTTATTCATTCTAATTGAGTGTCATCCCTTTTTTATTTATAGCATACTTCCCTTGACTATATTTCTTTTTCCTCCAATGTGGGATCTCACAAACCTTTTTTTTATATTTCTCAGACCTTAAAGTCGACACCAAATTTGGAACACCATATCGGCGAAGAAAAAAAATGGAAAAAGGAAGATATGGGAACACTACTAGCGAATAATCAGATGATTACAATCAAGGAGAACTACATTATTCCTTTCAATATATGGTTCTATCAACTACGAACTACACGATTTGGACGCTGAAATTGAAGGCCATCTTCAAAGTTCATGGTCTTTGGGAAGCAATTGAACCTCCGCTAGGTGCTAATGTCGAAGAAAAGAAGAACAATTCTGCAATAGCTTACCTCTGTTAGACGTTTCCAGAAGATTTAATCCTCCAAGTTGCGAAAATTGATTTGGCAAAGGATATATGGGAATCAATCAAAACCATATTTGTTGGTGTAACATTGTCGGACTCCAGGCCCTAAGGAATAAATTTGAAGGATTAAAGATGAAGGAGGAAGAAAATCTAGACGAGTTTGTCGGTAAAATGAGCACAATCACTTCCAAGGCCAGTGATCTTGGTGAGCCCTATGAAAAATCTATCATTGTTCGTAAGTTTCTTGGTGCAGTACCTGGAAGATTCATTAAAATTGTGACTTTTATAGAGCAATTTGTGGATCTTGATACTCTATTCATACAAGAGGAAATTGGGCGTTTAAAAGCCTATGAAAAAAGAATAGGTATGAAAGTCACGTCCTAGAATGATCAGCTGTTGATTATGGAGGGCGAAATAGCTTGATTTTGAAGGTGGGAATTCGTTTTTTTTGCGATTGCGTAAAGTGATTGAACGCATAAAATCTCACATGTGAGACTGGTTCTTTATTTTGTAATTGTTTTGGCTAAAATACCTCTCAAGTGGTGAAGGGTTAACGGAAAATTTTAATTGTGTTAATTAGGTATAGTCAAATGGATTCAAATGACAATTTTTATGAAAACTTTAGATTTAAATGACAAGATTTAAACCTTTATATTTAAAAAAGAATTTTTAGCAAACCACACGAATGAAAAAAGAACTTAAGGTTCCTTCAAAATGCAGTATCTTCAAGTGGAGGATTGAACTTGATCGTATCTCTTATCTTGTTAATTTAGCTAATCGCGATGTCCAAATTAATTCGGTTTTTTGTCAGCTATGCTGGAATTCGCAAGAAAGGGCTTGCCATCCTTTTGCTATGTTGCTTACTAGATTAAAATCCTGTGTATTACACGGGTTAAATAAATAAAATGTTATATATTTAGTAATAAAAATTTTACATTTTTAAAAACCCGTGTAATACACGGGTTGAATAAACCAGTATATTACATCAATTGAATAAAATATAATGTAATTTGTTAACAAACACATTTTTCAAAATATGTTTTTAAAAAATGTAATTTGTCGTGACAGTTATAAGGTTTGTTAAGTTAGTTTTTAAAATATTTTTTTCAAGTAAGTATTAATTTTTTAATTTAATTAATAAATGCTTGTTCATATTAAGTTCATTTGATTGATTATATAATAACTATTTATAATTAAATAATAAGTATTCGTAATTAGATTTATTAATATAAATATTAGAATTAATTACACAGATGGCCCTTGTGGTTTATCCTGATTTCACTTTTGGCCCCTAGAAATGAAAAATTACAAGTTTGTACCAATAGTTTGCACAAAAATAACACGTTTGGCCACTAAGTTGGATGTCAGTTAAGTTTTTTGTTAAACTTTTAAAAAATACCCAAAATACCCTTAGGTTAAAAAAATATATAAAATGATTAAATAAGACCCACTTGACACCCATTTGAAAACCCCTGAAAAGGCCAACGTCATCTTCTCCGGCATCTTCTCCGGTCATCTTCTCCAGCCAAGCACAACCCGGTGATGATTCCGATCATCTTCTCCTTCCACCGCCGTCTCACCCTACCCTAAACACACTTCGGCACAACTACCACCACCGCCACTCCGGCACAGCTACCACCACCGCCACTCCGACATAGCTACCACCATCGCCACCGCTACTCCGGCACAGCTATCACCATCCTTCCCTCCGATCTCCTGCTCAAAATTACCCACACATCTTTTTACCTTATTTTCTCTTTCTACAAATCCATACAAAAGATTCAAAATTGATGTTTCTAATTGCTTCAGACGGAAACAAACGGCAGCGGCGCTAAGGCTCCGACTTCATACGATGAGGATAGGAGACGAGAGGGAAAGGGAGAGAGGACGGCGGTGGTGCTAGAGCTTCTCCGACGAACAACACTTGAGGTTAGGTGGGCCTCGCTGCGCCACAAGATCCGCAACAATCAGTGAGGTTAGGTGGGCCTCGCGGTGGTGGTGGTGGTGGTGGAGAAGGGATGTGGTGGTGGTGGAGAAGGGATGTAGTGGTGGTAGGGAAAGGATCTTGTGGTGTTGTGGTGGGGAAGAAGAAAATGGTGTTTGGGTGGGTTTTTTATATTTTTTAATGTAAGGGTATTTTGGTCATTTTACATTTACTTAACGGTCAAAGTTAACAGACATCCAACTTAGGGGCCATCTCTGTAACAATCGTGCAAACTATTGGTCCAAACTTGTAATTTTTCATTTATGGGGTCCAAAAGTGAAATCAGGGTAAACCACATGGGCCATCCGTGTAATTAATTCTAAATATTATTATTTAATAGGAGAGAGAAATAAAAAATCTAATATTTAATAGGAGAGAGATACGGGAAAATAAATATAAGGATTAACAGAGAATGACACGTGTCCTGAAGAGATTTTCATTTATTAGAGTAGTAAGATGTGGTGTGACAACACATTAGTATATGCGGCAAGGTCAACCCGATTTATGCTTTCTCGGTCAGGGATCTCGTAGAGCTTTACAAGATGGTCTTCACAGACAAGGCATATAAAGAAGTCTTCAAATGCGTCATCCTCATCACGTGCTGTGTATATGGAAGGAAATGAACGAAGCTGTGTTCAGTTATAAACTACCTAAGGTGTAAGACATAATTATAAACAATTTGACTTTAGGATTCGTATGGATTCAAAATCGTTCAAGCATTTAAAATCTTTCTTGAAAAAACTGAATTAGCTACAATCTAGTGTAATTACGTAATAAGTTTCATTATATTTAATGGCCGGGAGCTTCCCACTTTTTCTAATAAAATTGAGCATTTGAAAAAAAAAGAAATTACTATGAAAGTTTAAACAGACAGGTGTGGTCGCCCCTTTTTAACTTTTCAGGGTTATGGTCAAAATAAAAGGCTGGACCGCTTACATAAAAAGAAAACGTTTTCGATTCTTACGCTCTTTTGTTCTTTTCGAGCTTTTACCCCACTTCCAAATAAAAAAGCATTTTATTATATTATTTTAAAATTTAAATACATATAACAGAGAAATAGAAAAGCTTTTATAAAAACCATCACACTGCCATCTGTACCTTACCTTTAGTTTTAACTTTTAATATTTATGTAATCTTATAAAAACTAAATACTTAGTTATCACTTTAATTATATATTTTTGTCGCAATAGTCTATAGAAGAAGATCTGATAGGCCACAAAGTAAGATTCCATAAAATATTACAATTACCGACATAAAACACAGACAACAAAAACTACTACATCAAACCACTCAAAACACCAAACTAAACAACTATCTTATTCCCAACACTCTAACACCTCATCTCGTCGCTAAAACTAATTAGTGACAGAATATCACTTTCAGCTCTTTTGGCGACATGCACTCATGCATTAGCGACGGACTGTCATGCGCGTAGGTAAACGTGGCCGGACACGCGTGTTTAAAGAACTCCGACCACTTCGACGGCTTACACGTCTGCACATTGTTGAAATGACCCCTGCAACAAAACTCGTCAGTGTTAAACGCCTCGCATCCACTCTTACACGCGACCACGCGCCCATCACTGTGTTTCTGCAACGACCAAGGACACGTGGCGAGCAGATCCGCTTTGCACCCGACGACGGGACACGTGCCTCTACCCTCGTGTGGGGTGACCGTCATGGGGACGTTAAAGCCGTCGACGAGGCTGACGGCGTAGGAGGACTGGTCTGTGTGGCTGTGGTGGAGGCTGAACTGGGCTAGGGAGGCGGGGGTGGCGCCGCCGAGGCCGTTGCATTCGAGCTTGCCGGCGCAGTCGCCAGTGGCGCAGGTGAAGTGGCCGTTTTTGTGGGTGCAGCCAGTGCGGGCCCAGAGGCGGCCGGACCAGTGGGTGGTGGGGGCCGGGAAGGAGCGGTGGGAGTGGGGGTTGAGAGCGAAGCCGCCGCGTTCGAGGACGGGGTGGCCGGCGTTGGGTTGGATGGCGGGCCAGACGGGGAAGGGGCAGTTGTTTACGACGGTGAGGATCATGGAGGAGTAGGATATTGGGAGGAGAAGGAGGAGGATGACGGACAGGAAGGAAGATGAAGCCATGGTGGTGGCGTCGACGGTGTTGGTGTGGTGGTTGTAGAGACAGAGAGGGTGTATATATAGACGTGAAAAATTAAAAAAATTGTGTACTTTTGAATATTTATTATTTTTATTAAAAAGAATAAAAAAAAAGTTGGAAAAGTAGCAGGATGCCTGATACTCTGGCCCCCTGTCATGGGCCTTGTGGTTATCGTGGTGTTTATTAATATCTTTGTTGTAATTTATAAATGTGAATATTTTTTTTTATCCTTTTGGTTATTTCGAAGTAATGAATTGGCGTATCACATATAATCATAATGTACGAATAAATAACTTAAATACTAATAGTTAAAATGGTATCAAACTCACTATCGTTTGGATCAATGTTGGTGTGCACCAAACTTATTCTATCATAATTCATATAAACTAGTTCTTACAAGGAAGATAGACAAACCGCATTGTGTAGTTATATTACGTATTAAGATTAAGATATAATCAAACATATCGGATACCATGTGATAAGAACGGTTTGAATTTGTACTTGCTACATCGCATCCTTAAAATGATCACGAAACCATCTTTGATCAAAAACCAAACATGTCCTAAGCAAGATCCAGTTAAATCATACCTTAATTTTCAAATAATTGATGGATTGTCTTTACTTTATATATCCACAACAGTTCAATGACAGAGATGCTAGCCTTAATGCGCGAACAAAGATCACCCAAAAAAGTGAACCAAAATGAGGCACTAGGTGCCCCTTCCTTTTACAATCGGCCGACGTCTCCAATGGAGAGATGGGGCGCCGATGTTAGGCCTTCCTTCTCTCTTGCATCTTACGCAGAGCCCTCTTTTATAAAACTCCAATCTGACATAATTTCCTTTTCAAAGGAGTTTTAATCTAATTAATTATTAATCATATTAAATAATTAATTAACCCACTAAAACATTAGTCAACTTAATTTATTTGCCTTAGTCCAAATCCAATTTATTAATATTTAACCCAGTGAAATATAAATAATACAATCAATTTTTTTTATATTAAATCTAATTATTATTCATAATAATAATTAATAATATTATTTTTAAGATTATAATTAGTTTATTATTCTTAGAATAATTAATGTCACAATATTTTATCGTGTCTATGTGTCTAAACTCTTTTAGTCACATTACCTTTTGTCGTAGTTTGTCGTGTAACTCTTCAGGATCATATATCAGTGGTAACCTAACAATAAGTTGATGCTTATGTATATAAATCCAACAATCTCTCGCTTACGCAAGTCATCAATCATATGTTAAAACAGACGGTAGAGGAAGCCTTGCAACATCATGCCGCCTCCAGTGATGTAGGACGCTTTCACAAGACATCCACCATTACTTAAAGTTTAGGTAACTTTTTACTCAACTTTGTAACGGTTATTGTGCATAAGTTAGGTTATCCTTCTGTAATGAACATCTCGTTGAACATGACACGTGGATCGTAATCATTATCGTATAGTGTTCAACTATTCTTGTTCTCGTTCTAGATTCAGAGAGGTCTAATTCAAACTTTTGTTTGAGTGTCGCCACACAATTATACCAGTCCGAATCAACGAGGGGCCCAAAGACATCTTTTGTTTGTGACGTAACAGATGCCATCTTGACTACATATAACTTTCAACATACTTCAAAATACGCCCAACTCTAGCCCTTATAGTTGCATGGTTAAATACACAACATTAAACTATTGTTAAGGAATACAATCCATACAATTAAGTTCAATGTATGTGGATGCAAATGGCAATGCCAGATTCAGAACCTTCTTATGACGACGATCCATGAAGTAATTATGAAGCGAGTTAGTCCTAATACTTAGACCTTTATTAATATCTGTGATTTTTGCCCGCAACCCTTTGCTTATTTTCATTCATGAAAATTGTGCCAAACACATCACAATAGTCTTAGTTTTGAATTATTCTTATAATCCAAATCGACTACAAACCTTTAGAATAAACCGAGTTTACTCATGAACCAAAAATGTGCAAATATGGAACACTGTAACACTAATGTAAGAAGATAATAACCCTTTATTTCTTAGTCAGATAAAATGAAACTGTTACAACTCCAAACACCCAAAATACTAATATAGATCCAACTCACCAGCTAGTATTATGCCCGTCAGCATGCTCCTACAATAGGATCGAGCTCAAGTAACTTGGGTACACTAGCATTGATCTATGTTCACTTTGTTAATAGAGATGTCTCAACAAATCTTGGATTCTTTGAGACTTTCAATGAATGTTTTCATCCGATTATCTCCTTTGTATGTACTCATAATCTTTGTAATGAACTCTTTCTATACAAAGTATCTATGTCCTTTGTCTTTAGGGAGACATGGGATTTTTGTCTTAAAAGTGAGCTGAGTGATAACTTATTTGAGTGAAAACATTCATCAAGACTCGTCTTGATCAATGGTGTACCGGTGTAACTAATTACAATGTACTCTTCCATTTAAACTCTTCAAAAATCAACAACATATCTTGACCCTTTCAAGAGTTTCACTGATGGCTATTATAAACAAAACCTCGGCTTCCCGTGACGATTCATACTTGTGCATGGTCTAGATCCTTTCAAAGGAGAATTGGATTTTCCAATCCTTTTTCTTCCTTTCTATATCAATGATCAACTCGTCCAATAGTTAAGACAATACCTTTTGGATTCTTAAGACATTTGATGACATTCATCAATATACAAACCACATAGATCCTTGCTACTTATAGAAAATGATGGTTTTGTTTATATTCCGTAAGAAGCATCCTCCGAGCCAAGATCTCTATCTTACTTAGGATTTAGCTTCTATTAAACCAATAAAATATTCTTGATCCTACTAACTTTCTCAAAAATCATGAGCGTCCTAATAAAATAGATTGTACCATATAGATTTCCTTCAATGATGCCTAATCTCCTCCTTAGCATTCGTAATACCAGGAAGAAGATCAACCAAGTCCTAGACTCAACTTCTTCAAGACTACATACCTTATCAAAATCTGCCTTATCCATACATACAGCTTATTCATAAGTATATGTTAGGAGAGTTATTTTGTTATCCAATTTCCATGCATAATCAGATGTAAGGTCCTAGCCCGAAAATTACGGTTTGGTTTTTTATTTTTTGAAAACCGAACCGTACCGAACATATAAATGTAAAGTTTCAAAGTATACTATGTGCATACATACATCCTAATATATATTATATTGTGTCGTGTACTTGTATGTTTTCAGTATTGTATACTTTTAAGTATTATGCATATTTGTATTAAGAGAAGGTAAGATTTATATTTTTTTATTGAATTTGTGGATTATACTTTTTAATTCCTGAATGTTAAGTATTTTATAAGAAAGAATAAATGGTGTAACCAAAATATGTAATAATCAGTTAATCATTAATTATAAAAAAAAGTTTAAGGCCAAAAATTTACACACAAATTCATTATTTTTTACATTTTTTCAGCCCAAAAATTTCAAGCCTAAATGACAAAATCAAAACCGAACCCAATTTATGTTCATAGTTAGCTGTTTGTTTGGACTGAACCCAATTTATGTTCATAGTGGGCTTTAAAACGAAGATGGTCAGACCTTTAAAATTTTAAATGGGCCGCTGGGTGTACTAAATTAGTAGTCCCAACCCAATTATGCTCTCTATTATATGTTCCCATCTTAAAAGAGTTGGCATTTTCCATATTAAAATTGTTTAACTTTGAAAAATAGATATTTACAAAATAATTTCTACTCCTGAAAAGAAATACTACATGAATTAGAAGGCTTGATTGTAGCCCAGTACTATTTTTCAATCGAGTCACATCAAAATGGCGTTTTAGGCACCTGATATAAAATATGGGCCAATATTGTTTTGCTAAGAGGCCTTTGGGCCAATAATATAGTATATGTCTATTAATGAGTTCTTTTGTAAAAAATAAAATAAAAAATAATAACGTGTATTTCAATATCGAACAAGAGAACTACAAGAAACCCTATCGAGGTTTGCCATTCGACATTGTATCTTGTGTACATAACCTCTATTGAGTTTATATGTTATTGATATGATCTTTAATGCCTCCTTCATGCCTTTTATCTCTTGTGTCATTTATCAATTTTCGGTTGAGTTTATCGTAATTGCTATCAATACATTGTCCTATTTCTTAGGTATTATGGTAATATTTGGTTTCTGGATTGTTTTGGTCTCATACGACGTTTTCCACAATATTCTTGCTTTGGTTGACATGGCTACATGCTAGCACTTTTTCATGCCAAATTATGTTTCTAAGTCTTGATAGTGTGTTACGATATATGGCAGTGTAGTTCAACAACAAGTTTGCATGTACATGCATGCAGTGGCGGATCCAGAATTTTTTTTCAGGGGGTTTACTGTTTTTAGATGATCCAATTTCATAGGGCCGGACATAAAAATTTTCGGTTCGGTTCGATTGGTCGGGTCGGGCAGGGGCGGCTCAACCATTTTTGGAGGTCTAAAGCAAAGAAAAAAACATGAAAATTATGCTTCAAATGTTCACAAAATCAACTAATTTGTATTTAAGAGTCATCTACTCATTTGTTTCTATCAATTTTTTACCTCTAATCATATGAATGCTCAAGAACACACATTTAGTTCAAGAAAGAGTTCTTAGTTTTATAGCTTCACAACCGGATCAACCGAGCAGCAGTGGGCGCCGTCGTAAGGGGGTTCACCCTATAATATTTTAGGGGGTTCACCCTAGTTTTTTTACCTACCGTTACACTAAAATTTCAAAACTCGGGGGGTTCCTGTGCACCCCCCCTCGCTTCACTACATCCGCCCCTGCATGCATGATCTACGTGAACCACACTTGAATGCACTCAAACACATTCTTTGTATCTTCAAGGCACCCTTACTTATGGGCTCTACATTCTGAGTCATCAATTGTTCGCTAGTTCGTACATTGATATCGACTAGGTAGGGTGTCATGTGTGAGACACTTCGTTCCCCATCAGGGTATCGTGTATTCCTCAAAGACAACCTTGTCTCTTGGTCCTCTAAATGCTAGTACTTGTGTTTCATTCTAATGTTGGTATCAAGTATCAAGATGTTGTCATAGCTATTGCAAAAGCAACTTGGTTTTGTAATCTACTTCCATAGTTACACTTTCATGATGTCATGATATAGTTGCATTTTGTGTAATGTACGCGTTTTGTATTTATTGGCTAACCCGTTACAACCATAATGTACCAAACATGTTAAGATTAATTTACACTTAGCTAGAGAAAGTATTGCATGTGCACTTGTCCATGTGTTGTATAACTAACCCATAAGTTTGAAAATATATTTACTAAAAGCTTACACTCATAGTAACTTTTTACTCTCAGTCCAGTCTCCATCAAACAGTTCAAAACACGTTAAATAATAATTAATAATTATATAAAAAAATAACATTACACCTTTTAAAACTATTTATTTTGCATAATATATCGTTGTTATCCATAATATATTTCTCTAACAACTTTACATATTGAATTGATACAAGTTTCCTATGTGTAGGTCAACATTATGATACTTTAAGCATCTATCGTATAACACATGCTTCAGAATTACATATAGATGCAAACAATAGCGAGATATGTTCAAAAGTAGTTAAATACTATGCCTATATTGGTGGAAGGAAGTTTGCTTATAAATATATTTTTTTAGAAGTTGCTTATGTATTTGTTTGATAACAAAGTTAAAATACAAAATGATTAAATGTGAATTTAACGGCATCAGAATTTATCAAAATGATTAAATACGTTCAAAAACCATTCAAATCAATTGAATCATTCAAACTGAGTTAAATCAGCTGGCTCAACCAGGTTAGGATTAATATGGTTCGGCTTATGATTTGAAAAAAAAAACCGGATTTCATAGTTCAATTAACGGTTTGTAGCCGGCCGGGTAAACGATCTGGCACGGATATTAATAAAAGATAAAAAAGTTATTTTTTTTGGATCTATATAATTTAATAAAAATTAAAATAATTTTTTTCACCTATATGAATCTAACAATTGTAATATGTATAAGTATTTTTCTATTATAATACGCATAAATTATTGATCCAAATGATTTTGTGCTCCTAAGTTTTTTCTTCACTTTTTTCCGTAAACTTATGTCATAATTAAAAGGTAAAACGTTGGGCCTTCTTCCTAAGAACTTAAAAGAACATTAAAAATGGCACGACTCCGGCCTCCATATTAAAAACAACCCAAACTCATCAAACCATCAACAAACGAACCGTTTTGGTTGGTCCGACCGATCTAGCCAACTCAACCTATTTGATTTGGTTTATCTAAAAACCATAGTTACCGGTCCGGGCAGCCAGAAATCCTATCAAACCACCCGAACCGGACCTTGAACATCCTACTCTACATCATTTCATGTATTAATATTTTTGTTTAAATAGTCACATCGAATTAGGGATTACAATGGGTCGAGTATCGATAATTTCAGTCTCATGCCTTGTTATAAAAATATGTCTCATACTCAATCCCTACCTGTCCAATACTAATTATTCAACACCTATTGAGTTTGCAAGTTTACTCGTTTATGTTCTTATTTTGTTAAAAATTATCATTGAGATGTTCACTACAAGAAATTTGATCTTAAATTCACCTCAAAGAACTTCAATTCTAAGAATTCTATGATTTTAATAATTCTAAGATTCTAACAATTTCATCATACTATTTATTATATTTTTTCAAATTATATAATATACTAATATATTGGTTTTGAAATAGTAATCAGGAAATCAAAAAGGTACCATCAAGTAACATTCTCATTCCAAATCTTAATTTTTTTTAAAATGAATCTGATACCCAAATACTCGACCTAAATGTTACTAGTTTCAAGTCTTTCCGTAAGATTTGATTCGTTTGATGTCTCAAATTTGAAATTTTTGGTACGTTATGTAAAAAGGTTTTTAATTGAGCATTTCATTAAAGACTTTGTCATTTTTAATTTACCTATCTTTTTCTCATAACAATTATTAATATAAAAACAAATAAATACACCATCCATCCAATATTTGCTAACTTCCAAATTAGTAAACAATCCAAAATTTGAAATTAATATATTCCTTTGTCTTTTTTCTTTTCCAAATATTTAATTTCCAGTTTCATTTTCGGTAAATATTTAATTTCCAATTATTAATATAAAAACAAATATTTATTTCCAAAATTATTTCCAAATACAACACACGTTTGCCGGTCCATGTGACCTCTGTCACCCACATTTGCCAAATCTTTATTAAATTCAAATCCACTTCTTCTTCTTCCTTCTCCTCTCACTTCAAATATTTCACAAATTTAATTCCAGTCTATAAGGAATAAAATAGAGTTTTCATCTTCATATAATCATCTTTATATCTATTTATTTATTTGTTTATTAATTTTATTTTTCAGCCGTTTCATTTACTTCTGAAAAAGGGTATCTAACAAAGCTTCTTCTTTTATGGTTTCACTTGTTTTCTTCGCATGTGAACTTTGGGTGAAAGGTCACCTTCTTTGGCTCTTTCTAGTTTTTCTAAATTAAAAGATTCTCAATTTCATGATTTTAGTAATGGGTTTTCTTCAATTATTAGAAATCTAAAAACTTATTAAATTTCTTATGAATTCACTTCATATGATTCAGTTTAGTGTCAAAAATCTTGGAAAAAAATTGAATCTTTTTGGAGGGTAAAAATGGCATTTTCTAGTGGCTTAGCAATTGGTTTGAGCATTCTCTTTGGATTTGTACTCATAGCTTTTGTTGCAGAGCTTTACTACCTTCTATGGTGGAAAAAGAAAAGAGAAGATATTGAAAACCAAGATTCATCATCTTCTTCCAATTATACCCCTACTCCTCTTTTTTGCTTCAAAAACCCTAATTCTTCAAGGATCCCAAAAACCCATGAAAAAGATTTGCAGAATTGTGTAGATGAGAGTGAGGATCATGAAAAACAACAAGAACCCCACCAAAAAGATTTGCAAATCAAGGGTTTTGGAGAAGAAAGTTTGGATCTTGAACTCATGAGGCTTCATAATCTATGTGGGCCACCAAGATTTCTTTTTACAATCAATGAAGAAACCAAGGAGGATTTGGAGTTAGAAAGTAGAAAGGGTGGTTCAAGAATGAGTTTGAGTGAGCTTCTTTGCACACCAGAAACATCAATTTCTTCACCATCACCATTGAAGACATCACAAGCTTCCAACTTGGAAGGTTATTTGAACCCATTGTATGATTATAATGAGTCTAATGAGTTTGATTTTAACAAGATTAGATCTTCACCACCTCCCACTTTCAAGTTCTTGAGAGATGCAGAGGAGAAGTTGTTGAAAAGATTGATGCAATTAGAAGCAGAGAAAAGGGCAAGTTTGAAAAAGAATCAAGATCATCATCATCAAATGTCTACACCTTCACAAATACTTCCATTAGCTTCTTCTCCATCAAATTGAGATGTTTTTTTAGAAAAAAAACAAAATTTATTTTTTACTTTTGTGTAATATGTGAATTTAAAGGAGTTTGTAGAACTTGTTTTTTTTATTTGTTCAAAGAGTCATTGAAGCATAGAGTTCAATATGATGCGTGATTGATTATTTGACAACATTTTGCCCAACATGATGGCAAATAAATGGCCACAAGCATGATGTTTGAAAATTTTGTTTTCAAACCGTCTATTAGAATCTTTTAAATTAATAAAAAATCATATAAACAAAAAAAAAGTCATTGATTATAAATTTATATTAATATTTTAAAATATATCACTTATATTTTTTTAATCAAAATAGACATGTGATTATGTGAATCAACTTAAGATAAAATTTGTATTTAAATGACATCTTGATGGTAGAGTATGTTCCTTTCTGATGAAATAGTTGTGGGTTTAAATATCCAAATCTCACAGAATATATATATGGTGATTTTAATAATAGAGTAGCTGTAAAGTAAAGAGTGTATGCTCGTCGATAAAAAAAACTAGGATAAAATCAAGCGTAAAATCCCCCTTTGGAAATTTTCATGTTTGTTCTAATCTACAAACAAAGATTAAGTTCATTCACTGTCGTGACATAGACGCCAACCATCATTTAGACAAAGCCGGTTCAGACCTATGTAAAAGTCAGGACATAATCATAACAAACATTAAATGATAAAAAGAAATACCAGATGATTATATTACATATCTCAAGAGTTAATCTCTTTACCAAATGTTAATATAGCTCAATTTTTGATGAACTTATGATTTTGTTCTTAATTATGTAATTAACCTCTTTCAACATACAAACAATTGTTTTCTTATTTCCATTTTTGCTACACAGCTAAGTACATCTACAGACTTAAGTTGAAAGTTGAAAGGGTACATCTACAACCTCCATTTCCATTTTTGCTACACAGTTAAGTACATCTACAGCTAATCAACCTCTTTCAACATACAAACAGTTATTTTCTTAGGGCTGTTTGGTAGCTTTTTAATGATTTCATTAAAAGACTACATCTGAATCATTCAGAATCAGAGGTACGGGGTATTTATTTCGCTGACAGCCCGCCTCTTAATGGTTCAGCTGAAAAACCATGTTGAACCATTCAAACCTCTTAATGATTCAGTACTTAATGGTCCAGCACTTGCCAAACAGCCCCTTACTTCAACATTTAAAAAGCAACAATAATTATTATATTAATGATAAATAATAATTATAATAGTCAAGAATTGCTTATATTTTAATATCTATAAAAAGTATAAGATATGGGCCATATTATAAAACATTTTTTTATGGGTGTAGTTAACTAACTTAGCCTTAAAGTTTGAACCTTCTACAGAAGTTGAAGTAACTTAAATGAATAAATAAAGGGATAATGTTAGGCAGAAAGCACTTAGGAATATTAACATTAAACTTTACATTTTATCTACATTCTCAATTATGATTTTTGGACTAAAAATCTTTAGCATTAATTTTGAGGAGGGATACACTTTCAACATCTTAAGTAGTTTTAGCTTTCTACCTAAGGATTTATTAAAGTTGATCATTTAAAGTAATCAATATGCATCTACATTCACAACAGGTGGGAACGGTTAGATACACTTAACTAAAATTATGGATCAAATCATTAATTACAGATTTGTAGAACGGTAAATAAAAATGATCAAGCAGTGTGTTATACAAACGTCGCATGGTGCGGCACATTGCACTCAACGCATGTGAGGGTGGTGTTACCGCACCCTGCGGCTAGCTGGCGACCCCCGTAGCACCACTCCCCTCCTCTTTATCCTCTTTGTGCGGTGAATATTTACGGCATTTTTTTCTTTTTCTGTCATACCATCCACCGCACTAAACTACATCAACGATGTCACTTCACCCTCACTGGCGGTGAGGGTATGAGTGTATGACACAGACCCTTAGGATGGTTTGATTAGCCACTCCGGTTAAAATGGATAAAACAATTCCTTTAAACCGATTTTTTAATCAAAGATGTTAGTTTGTATTACATTTCTAAAAATGATAAAGATTGTTCGCGAATATTGTACATAAGGATTACTACAAATAAATAAATGATAAAGTTAAACAATCGGTTTGATTTACATTGCCGGTTTCAAGTTTCAAAATCATGAAAAAATATTTATAGTTTTTTTTTAATAAATTTACAAACTAAAACAACAAAAGAAACAATGCAGTTTTTACAGAATATTACTATAAACTTGTTATAATTTTGAAAGTAAACTGTTATATCTATCAACCATGTTTAATTTAATAATTACTAACTACATCTTACTTATTCTATGTTTAAATCCTAATTAATTTAAATCTTATAATGATGCGTTATTTAGAAATCCAAACTTTTTTTAAGGAACATGTTACTCTATTTGAAGTCGTGTCATAATGACTTTAATTGTGAGCACATGTATTGTTCTCTGTTTTTTTGTTTATTTTCTTAACGACGCTTTATTTGGTTTTTTTAACCGGAAATACTTTATTATCTTTTAACTTAAAGTATGATAATATTGGTTATGAAAGGTATTACCAAATCCTAATTCTTAAAAAATAAATAGTATTCTAAATATCATTTTATTGGGCTTTCTCAATAAGCATGCATCTTTGGTTCATATACAAAAATTACAAAGATGTGATATTATATTTGAATTAATTACACATGTGGTTTACTCAGATTTCACTGTTGGCCCCTTGCAATACTAAATTATAAGTTTGGCATAATAGTTTGCACACTTATTTCACTTTTGGCCCCTGAAGTGGATGTCAGTTAAGTGCATCTGAAATGACTAAAATACCCTTTACATATTAAAATTAAAAAAAAAATAACTCTTACAAAAGTGAGTGGGACCCGCTACAAAAGGTGGGACCCACCAAACACCCAATTCATCTTCTCCAAATCAAAACTCACCTCTCCCATTCACCCTAGTTTCCAACTCCCCTTCTAACAAGCACCGGCCACCAACACCGTCCGGCCATATGATTTGTTCAGATTATGGCCTAATCAAAACTCAAAACAGGGGGCTTTCTTTTTGGTCACAATTTCAAAGCAAAATAGTGCAGCCTCAAATGCACATATACTAACTTCATCCCTAGCATCTATCCTCATCTCTTTCACCAAATACACATACCTTAGCCTCAAATACACATAATTCAAATGCTCCGTCCATACACCACTCTCCGTCGTTAGTTTGTCCGGACCAAAGCATTTCTCCGTTGCCGGAACGGCGACGCCGACACAGTAGGATGAGGATTCCAATGTTTTGAAGACGGATCGGAGCAAGAGAGGAATCATCGCACAACTTGACTTTCAAGTCTTAGCCGTTCGTCCGCCGCCACGCTGCTGCGAAACCGCCTCAAACGTCGGCTCCAGACCTGTGAATCATGACCGACAATAGGCTACTAATCATGTAAGTAATCACACCCATCTCCTGAGAACCACCGATCTGAGCCGCCAACCCCAGAACCACCGACTGTTGCCGCCGTTTAGCTCTGTCGTGTCTTCACCATCTAATTCCGATCGGAGAGATGAAGATGAGAGTGGTGTGGTTCGCTGCTGAAGGTCAGACCCATCACCGCTGTGTGTATGGTGAACCAGGGAAGGGGAAGAGCAAAGGGGGAGGGGTTTTAATTTTGAGGTTAGGTGGGCCCCACTAATTAAAGATATTATTTTAAAATTTAATTTTATGCTTTTAATAATATATATTTATTATTAGGGGTGTTTTAGTCATTTCAAATGCACTTAACTGAAAAACTTAACTGACATCCACTTCAGGGGCCAAAAGTGAAATAAGTGTGCAAACTATTGGGCCAAACTTGTAATTTAGCATTCTCAGGAACCAAAAGTGAAATCTGAGTAAACCACATGGGCCATCCGTGTAATTAATTCATTATATTTTGATTTTTTTTATCATTAGACTAGACTAATTGTATTTTGGTCGTTCAATTTGGATTTTGGGCATTTGATGTTTTATTATTTTCATAGATTTGTTTTTATTGTTAAAAGAAAGTCTAATGTGAGGATTTTTAATGACTTGATATATTTTTGTTAATAATTCAAATAAACTTGAATTGACCCGCATTTGAATGTTTGAATTCGAATAAGTTTTCAAAATCTAATTTAAAAGCAGCTTCAAATATTTAATAATTTTTGTTAAACAAATTTTCAATAATTTTTTTTTTGAACTTCTAGACACTAACAATGTATACTTAAATTACAATTTAGAAAATAATAATAGGCGGTTTTTTATAAAATTTGATTTTATCATGTAGGCAGGTAGTTAAATTACAATTTAGAAAATAATAATAGGCAGTTTTTTATAAAATTTGATTTTATCATGTAGGCAGGTAGTGAGACTTTAACTTTACAAGGGTGTAAGGTTTAACTAAAAAGGTGGGTGAAAGGTTCTTTGGCGTCTCGTTTTGATGCACTCGTTTCAATGTTTGGCGCCGGAAAATTGTGAGATGGCAAGGGGCGCAACTCCACTACATTTGGTCTAATATTTCTTAAATGTCACAAAGTCAAATGCACTAATTCTTTAATGTTTTGGTTACTGGTTCTATTGGCCATGCGTGCTACACAAAGCGATTGTACACACATTCATCTCTAATAATAAATAAATTTTGTTAAATGAAAAGAAAATTAAAAAAATTTAAGAAATGAGAAAAGCTGGATGTTAAATTAAAAACTTCAATTTTAATCGTTAAAATAAAATTGAGAATTCATCTTCTGAATCTGGTCTAGTAAACTTCTAAATGACATGAAGCCCAGTTCAGTAAGCATTAATGTTTTTTTGGCCTAGTAGAAAAAGTTCTGTTATGGGCCATAGCAGTTAATAAATTTGTTGGTCCATACCAAACAATAACGGAATGAATGCTATCAAAAACTTGTTGGTCCAACAATTAGAATTCTGCCCACGCATGCATGCTGCGACGTATTAAACTACGGAACTTCCTTGAATGGTGGGGAGTTCTTTTGTTGGTACATACTAAAAACAATTAGAATTATATACGTTTTTTTTTTCAGGTAGAATAAACAAAGGCCAGTGGCTTGTAAGCGCGCGCACCTCCTTAGGAGAGGTTGTGAGTTTGATCCCCCTTTCCAGCTGTTTTTTCCCTCTTTTTTTTACATCTTTCCCTTCATCTTTGTCCCTCAAAATCTTATATTGCCAGCAACATTTTTCAATGTTTTTCTTCACAATAATATCTTAACAACATAATAAAAAATGTTGATGATTAAAATGATTCTATTAAAAAAAAATTATATTAGATATTAGATGTACCAATCATCTAATAAACAGTATGGGAACAAGTCTTCCATATAACAACAAAAAGTAGTAGTTAAAATCTTAAAATAATATAACATTTAAAAATTAATAAATTGTGACCCTCGTTGAAAAGTTTCTAGGTCCACCGGTGTAGGCATGTGCGTTTTTTTTGAACGACGAACATTGAATGTCATGACGTCGCACCCCCGGTCATATGGGAGAGCCTCGTCCAACTCCGGCCAATATGTTGTCTTAACCGGGCCCACTTGGCATCAGAGTTGGAGAGCATCCAAGGAAAAATCCCACCCAATAAGTCCCCTGCCGGGCTTGAGGGAGAGCCGAGGCTCGAACCCTGGATCGACGTGGATAAAACCCAAGTGCATTAGCCTAAGAGCTAGACCTCATTTGCATGCCCCAGAAAATAATGAGGAGAGCAGGAATTAAAAATTGGGTCATAAGGAACACCAAATCTCTCCCTTATCACTCCAACTCAGTGGCAAAGTTGTTATTTAGTTAACAGAGTGTTGTTTGGGTTAATTGGTTGAAACACATAATTTCATTTTTACTTTTAAAAATCAGTATATCACAAATTAAGTACATGTATGTACGTATTTCTCATTAATGTATGTATGCATAATATATATACATACATGCATGTATGCATCGTAAGAATCTAAAGAGGGGTGAGTAGTTTATTTTTAATTCTGCATAGAAGAGAGATCATGGATTGATGATCACATTTTGCCGTCTAGCTCAAGGAAAACAAATTGGTTCTTTTGTGGCGAAGAAAGACCTCGTGGGTGCGATTATTTTTGTGGGTGGGCTATTTGGATGTTTCAAAGTGATACGGTGCTCATGAAAAATAGCCCAAAGAATATTTGATGATGTCGTTTTCTTTTCGTTTATTTATTATTCGAGTAGGAAGACTAAGTCAAAACCATAACTATTTTTAGCTTTCCTATCCAGTTTTTTAGCTAGTTTGTGTTTATAATTATTGCCATTAAAAAAAAGTTATCTAACTTTACAACTGAAAAACCTTTGCTTATTTAATGATGATTCTTGTTTCACCAAAAACCTCTCCAAGAAGTGATCGTCAATTTTCAGTAGCAAGGATAGGTCACCTCTTCTCTAATAATTACAACACCTCTTCTCACTTCCAGGTTTTTCAGTAGCAAGGATAGGTCACCTCTTCTCTTATAATTACAACACCTCTTCTCACTTCCAGGTTTGAATATCTAACAAGAATATATCACTGCGAAGTCATTGCTCCAACGGAAAAATTGGATCCAACAATCCTTAAATCTTCAAGCAGGATTGGATCCAACATCTTGACCACCAAAAGTCAATAAGGTTAAATGATAAAAGAGTACTGGCAAATAAAAAATAAAAAACCTCAAAATAACATAAAAGATAAATTCATAAAATCCAAATGGCACATCGCCTAACAAAATTCACCTCATAAAAAGAGGTACCAAAACATAACAAAGTATCATGAGCACACTGGCTCAAACAAATAAAACTTAAAAGCAGATAAACCAACACCTGCATCACATTTAGTCGACCTCCTCGATCTTGGGACCAGCACCGCTTCCACCCGAAGGAGCAGGCTCATCATCCATACCACTGGCACCAGCTTCCCCAGCTCCACCCTGGTACATCTTAGCAATGATCGGGTTGCACACGTTCTCCAGCTCTTTCATCTTGTCTTCAAACTCATCAGCCTCAGCGAGCTGGTTGCTGTCCAACCACGCGATTGCTTCATCAATTGCCTCCTCGATCTTCTTCTTGTCACCAGGGCTAAGCTTCTCACCGATCTTCTCATCTTTAACTGTGTTCCTCATGTTGTAGGCATAGTTTTCCAATGCATTCTTGGCCTCAACCTTCTTCTTGTGCTCCTCGTCCTCAGACTTGTATTTCTCAGCTTCTTGAACCATCTTCTCGATCTCTTCCTTTGAGAGTCTACCCTTGTCGTTTGTGATGGTGATCTTGTTCTTCTGTCCAGTTGTTTTGTCTTCTGCTGAGACATTTAAGATACCGTTGGCATCAATGTCAAAACAGACGGTGATCTGAGGGACACCACGGGGAGCAGGTGGGATTCCAGAGAGCTCAAACTTGCCCAACAAGTTGTTGTCACGGGTTCTGGTTCTTTCACCCTCGTACACTTGAATCAACACACCGGGCTGGTTGTCTGAGTAGGTGGAGAAAACTTGTTCCTTCTTTGTTGGGATGGTGGTGTTTCTTGGGATGAGAACAGTCATCACACCTCCAGCGGTTTCCAAACCGAGAGATAGTGGGGTGACATCCAAAAGAAGCAAATCTTGAACCTTCTCGTTACCCTCACCGCTCAAGATGGCAGCTTGGACAGCGGCACCATAGGCAACAGCCTCATCAGGGTTGATGCTCTTGCAAAGCTCCTTACCGTTGAAGAAATCTTGAAGCAATTGTTGTACTTTTGGAATTCTAGTAGAACCACCGACAAGAACAACATCATGGATCGAGCTTTTGTCCATCTTAGCGTCTCTCAAACACTTCTCAACTGGCTCCATACACTTCCTGAATAGATCCATGTTGAGCTCCTCGAATCTAGCACGGGTGATGGTGGAGTAAAAGTCAACACCTTCGTACAAAGAGTCGATCTCAATGGTGGTTTGAGCGGTGGATGAGAGAGTTCTCTTGGCCCTTTCACAAGATGTCCTCAACCGTCTCAAAGCTCTGGGGTTGCCGGTAATATCCTTCTTGTGCTTCCTCTTGAATTCTTGAACAAAATGGTTGACCATTCTGTTGTCAAAATCTTCACCACCAAGATGAGTGTCACCAGCTGTAGCTTTGACTTCAAAGATACCTTCTTCAATGGTCAAAAGAGAGACATCGAAGGTACCACCGCCAAGATCAAAGATAAGAACATTCTTCTCACCAACACTTGTAGCCTTCTTGTCAAGACCATAAGCAATGGCAGCAGCAGTAGGTTCATTGATGATACGCATGACATTAAGACCAGAAATAACACCAGCATCCTTGGTGGCTTGCCTTTGTGAGTCGTTAAAGTATGCAGGAACTGTGACAACAGCGTTTTTGACGGTGGTACCAAGGAATGCTTCAGCAATTTCCTTCATCTTGATGAGGACCATGGATGAGATTTCCTCAGCAGCAAAAGTTTTCTCCTCGCCTTTGTAGTTGACAGCAATCATTGGCTTCTCAGCCGGTCCTGAGGTGACCTTGAATGGCCATAATTTGATGTCACTCTGTACAGAAGCATCGGAAAATCTTCTGCCAATAAGACGTTTTGCATCTGTAAATGAAAACATCAAAGTTATTACAAACTCAAATTGAAACCACACAGAATCTATAAATAACAAAAAACATACAAAACCAAAAATATAATCAAATATTAAAAACAATGTAAATGACTTCCTACTCTAGAATAGAAATAGACAAAGGAAAACATCAGCAGTATCTTTATGATTAGTAGTCAGTAATAAGTGTTATAATCATGTGCCTTACTGAAGATTGTTAAAAAACATTTGGTTATAAACTCTCTGTACGCATTATAAAGCTATCTTAACTTAAAAAATAAACACATCAACATTAATAAGCTAAATAATATGTTAATCTACATTGCTACTGACGTGTATGCTAGAAGAGTTTCTTTATTTGCTTAATTCTAACTCTAAAAGTTGTTATTAAAACATACTGATATAAGGATTTTAAACTATAAGATTGAAACAAATAGCATACATCACTAATTGTGTTTTAATAATTAGCGGCTGATGACAAGTACAGTGCAGCGCATAATGTGTATTAAGCAAATAAAAAATTTCAATGAATGATATCACTAAAACAGACTCAGGTTCTGTTCATTAACGAGCAACATATCCAGATGAAAGCAATCAGATCTCAATAATCATGCGATATGCATACACAGACTCAGGTTCTGTTTATTAACGAGCAGATCTCAGAAAGCATTCAGAGATCAACAAGCATTCAATACGTATACAGACTAGTTCCAATAGATGTTATGACTTATGTTCACAATTAGTATTACCTTCTATATGTTAAACCTCTAGCAGCATATTAGACCTCCTAGATTCAGATATAACTTTGATGTGTGTGTGTGTGTTTTAGTTCTTCAGATCTAAACCTACTCGTAACACATAAGGTCACAAAGCTTCAATACGTAATTCATAAACTACACATCAGTAGCAAGGCCAGAAGCACATGCTATACGATTACTGATTAAAACTAAACAGACATATACTACAAGCAAAAGTAAACGGATATAGATCAAAACCACATAAGATCCAATAACAAAGTAGAGATAAATCGTTAAACAAGCATCAAACAAAATAGATCTAGCTAGTCAAAGGCACGAAAATATCAGATCCAGCAGAAAACTAACATCAGAAGATACAAAACTTACCAAAAACGGTGTTGGTAGGGTTCATGGCGACCTGATTCTTAGCTGCGTCACCAATCAACCTCTCGGAATCGGTAAACGCGACGTAAGACGGCGTGGTCCTGTTACCTTGGTCATTGGCGATGATTTCAACACGATCGTGTTGCCATACACCGACGCATGAGTATGTAGTTCCTAGATCGATACCGATAGCGGGACCTTCACCTTTGCCGGCCATTATTTTCTCTCTCAAGAAAAGAATGAAATTAGGGTTTGACAGAGAGGTGTGAGGGGTTTGCAACGGCTAAAAGGGGCGGTATATATGGAGAAATAAGGAGAGGGGGTGTTGAGTTCTAGAATGTTCTTCAACCGTTCAGATTGATTTCAAACGAGTTGATTGGACGGCTGGATTTAAACGATGGAGTCGTCTTTGCTATGGTCAAGCTCTGCTCATTGTAAACCTAATTTTTGGGAGCGCTACTTTTTCCTTGAAGAATATTTTCTTTTTCTTTAATTTTAATTTTTCATTAAATTTATTTTTCTATTATTGTGGAAGAAAAAGAACCAACAAGTTTGATTAAAATTCATTTAAATAGTTTCGTAATTGTTTATGTGAAACTAAAAATATATATTATTTTTTGAATTTTATCATAAATATTCATATATGATATATATATTTGCGTGATAAGCGGTACTTAAATGGCTAATCAGATATTGTCATATGACAGCCTCTCTCTTTTTTTTTTAAATTAATTTGTATACATGTAGGTTTCAAATTAAAACAATTAACAAAAATGGAAGATGGTCTGGTTGTATGGCACGGCCATTCAAGTAAAAGGGCGTAGGTTCGAGTCCTACATCCCTTGAATATTTAGGTTTTTTTTGTTTTTTTTTCTTTTATTTAATATTTTTGTTCTAAGTTTCTTTTTTAATAACATTATGTTAACATTTGCGCATGTTTTCAGTTTAAATTTTAAAGCATTGGATTTCGAATCGTAATTTGTCCAAATAATTTGAAAATTAAAGGAATTTGATTGCCTAATCCATTTGAGTGACAAACACAATCATAAATGAATAGGAATTTATCATAACTTGTTTCATATAAGTTATTGTATGTTATACATATATAGCTATATCAATTAGGTTAGGAAAGTCTCATAAGTTATTGTATGTTACACATATATAATTATATCATTCATGAAATGAACATAACTTGTTTGTCTTTAGTCTTCAAGGCTTCATCATTAACTCCTAAACACTTAACCATAAGTCTTAACTTGAATCACTTTAGTGAACACGTTCATCACCAAAAGGATGAATAGTATGTTGAGATGAAGTCAATTAGATTGACACTCAATAACATGACATTCAACAAGTTTGTCTTAAGTGATTTGCACTACTTTGTTGTTTCCTTTAAGCTTATGTATATTTAGGATACTAATTTGAAGGTTAGAACCTCCACATAGTTCCAACAACTTGAAGGTGGTAGACGCATCTACATGTATTTCATTTTCAATGGTAAATCTTTTGTAATGAATCTCGCCCGATTCATTAAAGATTTAAATTGAGATATATTTCTTTCATATTTTGGAATCCACATTTGTAAATTTTCAAGATCACTTCAAATGAAGTATGTTATATATCTCATATTTATGTCTGTTGTCTTAATACATTTGCGTTTATGATGTGTTATCTGTGAGTTATGTCATTAGTCAATGTAACAACTCTAAAGTTGGAGTTGTACAAATATCTTCTTGCACTATGAGTTTTAACCATATCCATATAAAAAGTTTAACATTATTTTCCATAAAATATATATTTTGCGTATGACACAAACATTATTGATTTATTTATTTGTTTAAAAATTGCATGTGTTATCCTAAGATATTGAACACAAAACAAAATACAACATTTGAAATAAAATCAAAAAAATTTAAAACACTTTTATTGACAATAATTTATACGGATACATATATGATATGTAGACATCAAATCTCAAAGTATTATTATCTTCAACACTTTCACCGTCTGCCCGAAATCATCGCAATGATATCGTTTCGTGACATGTCTTGGGGTACTCCCTCGTCAACTTTCTCCACATAAATCTCAATATGATTATTTTGTAGCATAGGAGAATAGTTCTACGTACCTTCGTTAACTTTCTCCATATAATTCTCAATATCATATATACTTAACTAAATTACAATTGTAGTCTTTTATAACTATCTAAATTATGTAATGGATCATTTATAATTTTGATTTTCACTCACCGTTCGTATTATGGAGGACATAAATGAGAAACTCCTAACTATGCGAATAAAAAGATTTCTCAAAATCAAATTTAAAAAATAAAGCATCAAACTTACATTTTCTGATCCAGGAAATGACTTCATTCTCAATAAGAGGCTATTCATATACTTCTCCCCTCAACATAGGCCTATTGAGCATTAGAAATAAGAAACGACATCACCTTTTTCAACCGGTTTGCAAGGACTTTAGATATCACTTTTGAGATTCAACCGATAAGATTAATCGGTCTATAATCTAAAAGGGATAGGGAATCCTTTTTCTTTTGAATCAAGGTAATAAAGGATGAATTGCAACCCCTACTGATTATTCCATGAGCATGAAAGAAGGTTAGCACATTTAAAGAAATCATTTTCAAACAGAAAGTGAAACCATCCGGGCCTCGTGACTTATCACCCTCACACTCCCATATTGCACTCTTGACCTCCTCAATTGAATACATACCAATCAAGTCTTCTACTCGATCAGTATTAAGCCGTGAAAATCCATCTGAGGACAGGTTGGGCCTCGACCCATTAACAACATCAATTTTTTTTTGGAAAAAACTGAACACAAGTTTCACCTCATGTGAATTAGAACCCATCGATTATTTAATAACAACCCATGAATGAAATTTTTTGCGTTTCTAACACTCACAATTTTGTGAAAGTATACAATGTTTTCATCTCCATTTGAGGCCCAATTGGAACGAGCTTTTTGTTGCATATCCTTCATCGGGCGATTCTCCACCTCCAATAACTTATCCTTGTAGCCCAATCTCGCCTCGTTTTCAACATCAAGTAATGAACGACATTCGGACAATAAATCCAACTCCTCCATCATCTTCACACACTCATCCTAACATTTCCTATCTTTCTTCTTTAGATCATTTCTCCAAAGTTTAATGTCATTTTTAATATTTGTATTAGAAGCAACCGGGCTAAAAGAAAAGTTAGTTGTCGTGAAACGAACTAGAGAGTCAAAACCATTGATGCCCATCCATGAACTAAATATTTTAAAGGGATCCGTGCCATAATCATTGACAATCGTGGAAACAAGTGATGGACAATGTTCTGAGTAAACCCTCCGAAGAGCTAATAGCGAGGCATAATGACGCGGGAGCATCTGACCCGACCCGAACGTCGATCTGCGAGAAAGAAACCTTGGAGTGTGGAACAAGATGGCTTATTTGAATTCAAGATTGATAAGATCTTTTATTATTCTTTCAATAATCAAGTTGTCTTTTATTATTTATTTAAATTTTAATTTCTTTGTTTCTTAATTAATTATGATTTCTTAACTATAAATAGGGGATGTTAGGTGTATTGTTAAACAGTTCATGGTTATTAGATATTGTAAGAACACCTTTTGGGTTTCTTGAAGCTTTTGTTTAATCTTTGAGTTTCTAGTCATTTGATTGCTTCCGTTCCTGCATCATATGGTATCAGATCTCTTGGTTTATCAAATGGCTCTACGTGGAGGCGAGTGTTTTCTTGTTCGCCGACCGAGGCATCGACAAGAGCATTGGTGATTTACGTGCTTGTGAAAATCGATTCAACCGTGACCGTAGATCCATCGGAAGAGGCAGCGAGATCGGGAACCGTGATCCACGGGATTTTGAGATCAAAAGAATCCGGCGACGAGTCCGAGACCTCGAGTTACAACTAGGGGTGTTCAAAAAAATCAAAATCCGAACCGAACCCGAATTATCCGAAAATCCGAATCCGAATTATCCGAAAATTCGGATATCCGAATTTTCGGATTCGGATTCGGATAGTGATTTTCGGATATTTCGGATAGTTCGGATATCCGAATATCCGAAATATTATATTTATATATTTTTTTTTCGGATTCGGATTCGGATAGTGATTTTCGGATATTTCGGATAGTTCGGATATCCGAATATCCGAAATATTATATTTATATATTTTTTAATTGTTTTTATTATTTAAAAATAAGAAAATTTGAATCAAAACCCGATATATTATATTTATATATGTATATTTTCTAATGTTTTTTTAAGGTTTTTAATTGTTTTTGTAATTTAAAAATATTATTTTTATATATATTTTTATTTTTTTTAATATTTTCGGATATCCGTTTCACTATCCGAATCCGTATCCGAATTTTCGGATATCCGAAATTTCGGATTCGGATAGTGAAATCCACTATCCGAAAATTTCGGATATCCGAAATTCGGATATCCGACTATCCGACTTTGAACACCCCTAGTTACAACATGAGATCCAACGACTCAAGCAATGGGTCCAAGATCTTGTGGCATCGTCGAGATTGAAGGAAACGGAACTGGAAGGATTCGTCGGGGACGAGTTCACTAGGGATGAGGAGCATCATACCAATGGCGACATTATTTTTGATTCGCCTCCTATATATGATGACTATGGGGATGAAAGTGATGATGGAGAAGACGGTGAACATATTGACGGAGAGGAGGCAAGAAAAGAATATGTGAAAAAGTCTACCAGGTTTTGTAATGAATTCGTGAAGGATGACGCAGTTGCCAACGGAGGTGCTACGGTGGTCATGGGTTGTGATATAGTGGTCAAGGGTGGTCATGCGTTGCCCTCGGATGACACAATAATCTCGTCGGTTGATTTGGAAAGTTTGAATATTGACGATTGCATCACAGTATCTCCTATGAATGTGGAATTTCAAATTAGAAATGATTTTAATATCGATGGAAAGTTGAATAATGAGCTGCCTTATCTCCGATGTCAAAATCCAATGCCAATTACCATTGTATCACAAAAGATATACACTTCTATTGATAAGATAGATGTCCCTAAAAATCAAGGTTACGTGGCATTCGTGCATACAAAACCCAATTTGGTTATGGTTCAAAATATTAATATTCTACCCATTTAAGAAAATGATGATGGGCCCAGTTTGGCTGTCACTAGGTCACCTGCTGGAGCAAAATCAAAGACACATGCATCTCATGTGGAATCACAAAATAATAATTATGGTGGATTAAAAAGTGATGGGCCGAAGGAACATAGTGTTATTAGTTGCGAGTCGATTGATGTCATGAGTTGTGGACCAAAGAGCAATACACAACAAATCCAATTTGGTTCTATTCCTATAGATTTCAATCCGTCAACTGTTTATACCAATTCCATGACTAAAGGTATGATTCCAAAAATTCCGACTAGTGATGATACTTTCTTATTTTTGGAAGGTCAATTTACCGATTTAAAATACGCGATTAACATAAAAAAGTGGAACAAGGAACAATTTCGGGTTGATGTTCCTTTTGATCCGAGTGGCTTGTGCCAAACTCGAGGACGAGTTTTTTTTAAAGACGGGGAGTAATTTCATACTCGTCCTCGAGTTTGGCACAATTGTTATTATATCAAGGGTAGCTCTGTAATTTCACACTTGTTACTATTCACCACCATATTTTTTAAATACATTGTATACTGTATAATTTCACGCGAAGAAAAAAACGAAAGAGAAACGGGAAACAAACTTATTTATTAGGTGAAGAAAAAGAAACGAAAAAAGTAAACGAGAACTCATAGAATAGTGAAAAGTGACGCCCTCATTTACCTATTTATTCATAGAAGATAGAACATAAAAATAATAGAAAATTACAATTTGTTAATACTCAATAAGTTGACATATGATAAATATCATGGGACAAAACGTAAGACTAAGATGTCTCCATTTCTATATTTTCATAACTGATATATTTTGGTTATTGAAAAATACGATCCACCCTAATGAGCTAATTCAGTTAACCACTTGGGCCGATTCAACCCCATTCAATTTAATAAATCCAAGTAAATTTTGTTTAAAATTAAAAAAAATCAACAAGCTATAGAAGTAGGGTGCAACTAAGTAACTATAAGCAAATCATAACGTTTGGTTATAAATAACCAATAACCGAACCAATGGTGCCTCAATTAGTTCAGTTATTTCGATTTAATTTAATTTTCTTTATTTCAGTTATTCAATTTTTGCTCACTCGTAATGTTCAGGGTGTGTTTGATGTTCAGTGGGTTGGTTTGTTACATACAACTGTAACCATTTTGGTAAGTTACTTTTTTTGAACGGTGAACACTGAATGTTGTGACGTCGCACGCCCCCCGTCATATGGGAGAGACTCGTCCAACTCCGGCCAATATGTTGTCTTAACCGGGCCCACTTGGCGTCAGAGTTGGAGAGCATCCAAGGAAAAATCCCACCCAATACGGCCCCATCCGGGCTTGAGGGAGAGCCGAGGCTCGAACCCTGGATCGGCGTGGGTAAAACCCAGGTGCATTAGCCTAAGCTAGGCCTCATTTGCATTCCGCAGAAACTAATGTGGAGAGCAAGGATTGAACCTGGGTCACTAGGAACACCATGTCTTTCCCTTACCACTCCACCACTAGCTCATTGGCATTTTTAGTAAGTTATTTAGTTTAAAAAAACCTAACCATATGTCTTTGTAATAGTTCGACTATTTTCAGTTGGTTATTTAGGTTTTAGTTTAGTTTTTATACTCGCATCCAGTTTTAACTTGTAAATGGAGTGCCCATATATTATTAGCATGTGGAATGGAATACCTCTTACATTAAAATGGGTTAGCCCTGCTGGGCCGGCCCTAAAAGTTTACGTTACAGTATACGGTTACGGTTACGACTAATCGCAATTATGGCCCAAATTTATGTGAATTTGGTTTTCCATGGACTTATGATTACTAATCCTGACCCAAAGTTATGTTTCTCAAACCAAATTTCTGTCATTGGGCCTCCCATTACATATATAATATCTATATAATAAAATAAAAGTTTTTTCATATCAAATGACGTTCATATTTATTCTTATTAATTTTTAATTGTCTCTCTCTTATTAAATACAATTATATCTTTTAATAATAATATTAAAAAATACTAGTTATGCTAATAAAATACATTTATTTTAAATTATCCATTATTATAAAAACTTTAAAATCTAATCATGTAACTTTTATTTTCAAACAAATAGTAAATGAAAGTCAAATTAAATTTATATACCTTTAAAAGTGTAGCATTTCCGTCAAAAGCTGAAACGTCAACTACTCCACCGCCGTCAACAACTGTCACCGTCAATTCATCCAACAACCGTCACAACCTTTTATCTACTCATCGCGACCCTCATCAGCACCTAAGGTCGGTTTGTTCATTATAAATACCAAGCTCTAGCTCCAGTTTTCCATTTGTTCACCTCAGCAAGCCATTTCAATCTTCTCCAAGCTTCCATTGTTTTTAGGTAAGTGATTTAATTAAGTTAATTAAGCTTTAAGGTTATATTGGTACTAAATAAGAATGATTATGGATGTAGTTGTGGAGTAGCTAGTAACCGTATGTAGAATTTAGTTAACTTAAATAGTAAGGGTAAACATGATATAGTATCTATGGGGAGTCAGTTGCGTTGAATCTGAGTTGGTTATTTAACTACTCAATAGTTAAACTACTCTCAAAAGTTGGTTGATTGATGAAAAGATTTAGACTTGATTTAAAAAACATAAACTTAAACTAAACTGAAGTACAATTCATGAAAAACTGATCTTACCCGGGTTTCAAGTTCGGAAGCACAATGTGTAACCCAACTTTAACTACCAAGTTGAAAAGTCATATAGACATAACTTTGTTTAGGTTTGATTTAAATAATAATCATAAGAAAAAAACTCTGGTCGAGTTATCTAACAATAAAGATATTGAACAATTTCAACTCAAATTCATGAATTCAACCAAATATCATAATTGTTAATGATTCATATAGACTAGTGAATGATGGATTACTTAATTGAATTTAATAAAAGTGAACCGTTCTTCAAAACCAACAAAACATATAATCCTCATCTAATCATCACATAATTGTTCGATCAAAAAGAATTGTATCCAAGAAAAATAGAAAATTACGTTGAATACAAATTACTAACACAAACCCTATGCCGGGGTCGATCATGGCCGGGTTGATTAGCCGCTCATGTTCGTAATTGGATCTTCAAAACTTGATTAGGAATTTAACATTACGCGTGGAATAGTGATTTGCTTCCAAAAACCTCTAAAGTCGTCACCTTTGGTTACTTCTCTGGCGCTTGGAATTATTTTTTTTAAAACCCTAGTCGCACGTGTATTTATAATTGCTCGTAACCGACTTACTCACGCAACCCGTAAGGTACGCCTAGGAGTGTTCACAGTTCGGTTTCAAACCGCGAAACCACTAAACCGGTCATCAATTTGGTTTCTTGGTCGGGTTTTCCTATAACTTTTGATCGGTCGGTTTCAAAAATTCTAAACCATAGTTAACAGTTTGGTTTGCAGGTTGTACCAAAAACCGGCCGTATAAATCCGGACCGAGCCGTAAAAAATTAATTATACTTTTAATTTTATATATATATATATATAACTATTTATATATTATAGTATATTTATTTAAAATTTAATTGAATTTTAAGTGTAGCCCAAGAATAACATATTATGATGATTGATGAGTAAAATTTGAAACCTTGCTAGAAGTGAATTTGGTTGTCTCTGGAGATCATATGGCCATGCATGCATTAAAGCTTGGTCTACACTTTGACGTTCATTGGTGAGTATATAAAGTTAAACCCATGTCTATAATCGTGTAGTCGAGTAGAATCCGATATATGGCCATGCATGCATTAAAGCTTATACATGACCAAGGCGTGTTTAAATCGTTCTCATTAAAGTTGTCAATTTATTTAAGTCACCGGCCACTATTTTATTTATGTATGTTTTTATCTGTTTATCTCACCACTCACACTTTTTCACATTTTCCTGGATTTATTAATACTATTTTATCAGATGACTTATTGTCTATTTTGTAGATGCATGTGGTAAGCGCTATGATACTAATATATTTTTTTTCAGGCCATGGCAAGGTTTTTTGAGTTGGGGTCTTCCTGGAAACAACCTCTCTGTCCTATAAGATAAGGGTATGACTTCCCTACATCTCACCCTCTCCATATTCTATCAGTAGCTTAACAATGGGTGAGATTTTACTAGGTATGATTGTTGTTGTATGTGACCGCTAGTGGACATACGAGGAGATTTGCTTAGGAGAATTCTAGCTGAAGATATTGTTAAATTTCCCTAGCAATTGATGTTTTTTTTTTGTAAATTTGGATTTCTTTTTTATATGTGAACAAAGATACGATGAAGTAAAAGTTATAATTTTTTTTCCTGTTAATTCTGTATACCCCATCTTGGGTGGGGTGTGTGGTATCTTTGGTCGAAAGTTTGTAATTTTACAATATTATATGTAATAGAAATAAAATCAAATAATGTTTTGATCAAACGAATTATGTTCGAGTTAATCAATGAATATGCATGTTCTGTTTGAATTTCTCACACAATTTTCAGGTATGCGCCGTCTTCAAGTTCATGTTAAATTTTAGATTTACGTTGGGTTCGACCGACAACCTACGAACATGAATCCTTTACCACTCCGACCATAATATAGGTTCCACGTGAATGAATTAGGAAAGCAAGAGAATAATATTCCATTATTTTATTTAAATTTAGCAATTTATTTCATTTACAATTTAATAAACAATAAACTTATAAAAAGATACAAGGTAAAGCCTAAGGCTATGTGTTATACACTTATACCCCGGTTTCATTCTATCAATCATTCACTCCATTTCAGCGCCATAGCACCATCTTTCACTCAATGTTTCATAATACGTAATATCCACCTTTTACTTTTCACCCATTTATAAAAAAAAGAAGAATTAATATTTAAGAGAGATAGGAGAGAGAGAGAGAGAGAAAGAAGAGAGAGATACATAGAAATGGTGCAGCGAGGAAGACAAATACAAGGACGATGAAGCACAAATCGTTAACGTCACATAACTCAGATGTGCGACGACATAGTCAAGGAATGTGGTGTTACCGTTAACATCACACAAGCCACGTATACATTGACACACCTGAGGCAAGTGTATAACACATACCCTAAAAATGATTTGCTTTTAGGATGTAAAACTAAAATAATGGAGTAATCAATATTCTTTTTTAAGCTAAATGAAAATTAATAATTAAAAAGTTGTGAAGAAAAGAGAAAAAGAAAAAGTGAAAGGTAGTCATTTGTAAAATGTCAGATGATAAGGGGGAATTAGATTCTAACAGCGCACGAATCTTCTCCCAATGTTCAGCATGCATCCACGTGGTTAAAGTTCCACAGATCAACAAGTATTTATTTTCACCCCTTCATCTTTGAAGTTTTAACATCTTTAGTCCTTGGAAAAAATTATTTTGTTTTAGATGTTAGAACTACTATTTTTTATATCTAAAAAAAACTATTTGATGTTTACCTTTAAAGAGTCTTGATTATTACACTTCATATATTATAAAAAAATAACAATTAGCACTAAAAATTTAAAAATTATGTCATTAAAACTTTATTATATGTAAACAGTTTATCGAATTACATAACTAATTTCTTATTGTCTATATATCGTTACTAATTAATTGATAAAATATTCAATCTGGTTAATAGCTTTGGGAAATTATTCATCTTAATAAAAAGAGTTAATTACACAGATAGTCCCTGTGGTTTGTTAAAAGTAACATATATGGGTACTAAGGGTTTCAAGTTGCAAGTTTGGGGCTTGTGGTTTCAATTTTGTAACAAGTTTGGGTATTAAGACTAACTTTCATTAATTTTTCTGTTAAATTAGAATGAAATGACCAAAATACCCTTTTATTACTAAAGGGGCCATTTATGTAATTAACTCTATTTTAACCTGTTAAATTTAGTAACTTTGTGTTTACAAAATCTTTCACATTAATAAAAATAACAAGATTAATTAATTTATATAATCTATATCTAATAAATAAGTAATTGATTGCGTCTATTTTTGGATTGATATTCGAGTTTTTTTCCAAATAAGTGTACTTAGAAAACTTATTTACCAAAAAGGTGTTGTGTAAAAATTATTTACCAAAATAGTGTTTGACTTGTGAAATTTCAAGAAAATCTTATTTATTAGTTTCTCACTCATAATACCATTGGTTAATTTTAATTCATTAATTAATTAGTTATTAAATTAATTAGTTATTAAATTAATAATAATAATAATAATTCAGCCGTATTTATATATTTGAATTTCTTTACGTTCTTCCATGTTTATATATTTAGTTTATTTTTCGTCTCCTTTTTTATATTCTTCTTTACAGATTGATACATATAATATATGTATAAATTAATCTCTCTCTTTTTATAATATATATATAAAAGAGTCGAGCTGTTTATAAGCTACCCGAGATCGATTCGTTAAAAACTTGAATTGAGCCAAACTTAAACGAGCTCGAGCAGGCTCGCGAACCTAAACGATCATTTTATTTATATAAATTTTATTTAATATATTAAATATATATTTATGTTATAATATCTATTTTATATCAAATTATGATAAAAATAATTAAACAATATATATCTGCTATATAAAAATTATAATTATATATCTTTAGACGAGCCGGGTTCATAAAATAATTAAACTGGTTACGAACCAAACTCGAGTTTTAGAAATAAAGTTTTAAACGAACTGGGTTCACAAATTTCTCGTGTTCCATACATTAAATTTAATTAATATATTTTGAATTAGAAATTACATCTAATGTAAGAATCTAATATATGTAGAAAAATATATAACGAGGGAATAACATAAAGAAATTCAAATATATAAATAAGATGTTAAGACAAAATAAATGGTTTAAAAAAACACGTTTAGAAAAATGAACGGTTAAAAAAACGTTTAGAAAAACGAACGGTTTTGAAAATAACGTTTAAAAAAACTGAGTGATTTTAAAAAGAATGTTTAAAAAAATCGAGATGTTAAGAAAAACGAATGCTCGTAGAAAAAGAGTTAAAAAAACAAACGTTTTAAAATAATGTTTAAAAAAGTGAACGGTGTTAAAAAATGTTTAGAAAAAGCTAACGGTGTTAAAAAATATATTGAAGAAAACGGATGATTTTTAAAAAGGTGTTTGAAAAAAAGATAGTAGATTAGTTAAAAATAATGAAATAAAGAAAAATACCAATTTTAATAAATAAGTTTTCAATTATAGCTATTTGATAAATATTTTTCTCACTTACACTCTTTTGGAAAATAACTCTTGATATTCAACAAAGACTTAAAAGCATAGTAGGATCGGGAGAGAAGACCTATTTTTGGATTGATAATTGGCTTGAAGTTGGAGTATATTAGAAGAGATTTTTCCATTGCTGTTTACTTTGGTAATTGACAAAGGGTCAATTTTTTTAAGTAAGCATGGTTCGAAAATACTTTTGTGAGAGTGAAATGAAAGAGTAAATTGTGAGAGAAATAACTGTGGGAAAATTGATTTTGATTAATAAATCAAATAATGATTACAAAAAGAATTATATGCATGAAGCTAACTAGCGAAATTAACTAGTTTCGTCAACAAAGATAGAGATTTCAAGGGGCCATCATCTTATAACACGGAATTTAGGTGGAACACTTGGGTTCCACCCAAGGTTAGATATTTCACTTAGAGAGCCACTGACAGGAGGATTGCGGCGTTAGATGCTCTATCGACAAGGGGTTTGTCTCTTGACAACATGATGTGTCCTAACTGTGGAATCTGTCAAGAAGATACGTATCATATCTCAGTCTCTTGCTTGTTTGCTAGACGATATGATGGCAGATACGTGTTTGATGCAAGGTTCCCATCCCCTCTTCCTTTAATTCAATCAAGGAGTTGTTCTCTTTTGTCGAAGTGAGAGAGAGAAAGATTGATACATGTCATTTTTTGTCTACCGTTTGGAATTTATGGCTAGTTCGCAACAAGAGAGTTTTCAAAGACAAGGCAACGTCAGTTTTCAAATGCGTAAACACGATCAATATTGATCTATCATTTATATGGATTACCAACCGATCCAAGATTCAACATATTGGTGCATTTTTCAATTAAATGTCCCCTATCAGTTTGTTTTCTTTGGCTTTTGTATGTTTTGATCTCCTTTAGCTTCTTGCTAGAGGGTGATTCTTTTGTTATATGATATGTTTCGCCTTGCCGTTCAAATTTAAATAAAAAAATAGAAAGTAAAAATAACTTTTGTATTTATGATCAATCATGACAAATTTGTTTTAGGTACATGCTCTATTAGTTACAAGCTTTAAATTCACTTAAAGATAAAATATAATAAAAATAGCTGAATAAATAATTATTATAAATTATATAATTTTATATTTTAAAATATATAAATTTCTCTATACATTTATATAACACCATATAAATTTAAACCTAAAAAATTAAATGGGTTTGTTATAATATCGAGAATGATCGCTAAAACAAGCGAGAATGATAAGCGAGATCGCTAAAACAAGCGAGAATGATAAACGAGAGAAAAAATTGAGAGAGAATAATTGAGGGTAAAACTGATATGAATTGATTGATAACTTGATTAATGTTACATAGAAGCTATTTATAGATAAAGCTAACAAACTACTGAACCAGGCGAACTTAATAAGTTCGCCCCTATACTAAACAAGCGAACTTAGTAAGTTCGTCTATACTAAGTTCGCTAACACCCCCACTCAAGTTGGAGGTGTATACAACCCCAACTTGGAAATGATATCTGAATGCGGTTGACCAGCCAAACTCTTTGTGAATAAATCCGCAAGTTGATCAGAAGTCCGTGTGTGAGAAAGCAGAATCAAACCGGCTTAAAGCTTCTCACGAACAAAATGACAATCCAACTCGATATGCTTAGTTCGCTCATGAAAAACTAGATTCTTAGCAATATGAATAGTCGCGTGACTGTCACACTTGAGAGGAACATGAGTAAGATTATCAAGTCGAAACTCCACAAACAAACGAGTCAACCAAGCAAGTTCCCGTGTGACACGACGAAGAGAACGATATTCAGCCTCAGCAGAACTAAGAGAAACAATAGGTTGTTTCTTGGATTTCCAAGAAATAGGACTGCCCCCAAGAGAAATGAAATAGCCACTGACAGAACGCCGAGTATTAGGACAAGCTGCCAAATCAGAATCACAATAAGCAGACAATGACATATCAGGAGCATTATTAAAGAACAACCCTTGAGAACAAGTGCCTTTGACATACCAAAGAGTATACCACGTAGCATCCCAATGAGGAACACGCGGATCACTCATAAACTGGCTGAGAAACTGAACCGCAAAAGCAAGATCAGGCCGAGTATGAGTAAGGTAATTGAGTTTACCAACAAGTCGACGATAGGCCAAAGGATCATCAAGAACTTGACCTTCATTGAGCTTGAGTTGTAAATGTAAAGGCAAATGTGTCACACCCCAACCGATGGCGGAAACGTCGGGGCGGGACATGTAGACTGTTCATGAGCACATGGTTGACTAAAATTTAATATATTAAAATGTTACATTTTCCATTCATAATTCCAAATACAACAGTACAAGAACGTTTGAAATACATAACATATTCATTTGTTTCAATTATCTAGGTCCACAACCTAAGTGTAGCAAGCTTGTTCAATTCACTTTTGTACCTGAAACGTGATGAAAACGAGGTCAACTAAAAAGTTGGTGAGCATACATAGGATTTTGACTCTAAATAGCATCAAAGTGTTGTGTGTAAACAAATCCATACAAGTCATGATTAACAAGGCATTTATGGGGAGTTACTATTGTGTAACCAAGTAGTACAATCAAACCTTTGTAACTAGCATGCAAAAATTGTGTTGTCGGTAACAATCACCCCAATCTGGGTGGGTTTGTCAGACTCAATAGATCTATCATTGTTAACCGTCGGCTTGATTAGTTAATGATTGTACATGTAATTGCAAATAAGTAGTTAACACACCTAGCACTCAAATATAAAGCTCAAATTGCACACAAATTGTAAAGTGGATTTGTATTGTGTAGTTTATGTAAATCATTGTAAGTTGTGATCATGTTTCACCCCAAAATGTAAAAACAGTGAAAAAGGGGCTATGTAAAACTCACATGATTCAATGTATAGCTAGCATGCGAAAATGAATAATAAGATTGATCCTTGCAATTCACCACGTTAGCCTAGTGTGCAAAGCATATGGATTTCCAATCACTATCGTATAAAATAGAATTGGTCTAAGTCTAGGACGGAATTGGACGAATGTACGAATAGTTGTGTTTGTGGATTTGTATTTAAACGGGTGTTGTATTAATCAAAAGATTTAAAATAACTAGTTAAAAAGGAATGATTGAATTTACGTCGATTTGAAAATAACTAAATAAATTAATTAATTATTATTTATTTAGTTAGAAAATAGTGTGAAAATTATATTTAAATATAAATTAAATAAATAATTTTCACGTTACTTATTTATTTAGAGAATGTGTAAAGTAATATTTATGTATAAAAATATACATTTAAAATATACATTTATTATAAAAATGAGTTTTTATTTATTTCTAAAATAAAGTTATCAACTTTATAAATTTAGGTTTCAAAAAAAGAGATATTTTATAAAGTAACTATTTTTATTTGGAAATTTATTTACTTGAAATAAATAAATAAAGATTTAAACTTTTTTTTTTTAATTAATTAGCATACAATTTTTAAACAAAGAAATTCGAAATAAATTGAGTTTATGTCGAAAATTGGCGATTCCAGTTACATTCTGTTCTAAATGTTTCAATGTTTATAAAAATAATTTTTTTATAAATTTTCGAGTTGTAAAAGTCGTTCAAAAAAATAAAAGCAGGCCACCCGGCTCGAACCCGGGTGGTTCCTGTGTTTGTTCTTGTGGTTTACCGCTGGACCAGAGGGGTTATTCGTGTACTTGATCGGTCCGGTAGCTATTAACACGGAAAGACAGGGGATCCGGACTCTGCTTTAGAGTCTGCGCAAAAAGACAGGCCGGATTCGCTGGTTGTGGGTTTCGAACCTACATCACAAGGTCCGATGGCATTTGGCCTTAACCAGACGGACCGGGTGATTCGCTGGTATTAAGTGCAACCTCTAAACTTAAATACTAATTCCCAGTTCATCGAAACCCCCCCCCCCCCATATTTCGAAATCTTGTTACCCGCTTAGAACCCTAATTGTAAATCGATTTCGATACCCTCTGCCATTGCGAATTGGCAGAGGGCTTTCGATGTACTTGAAATTACGAATCCCATGATGGAGGTCTTACTTGGAATGGTTGTGGAATGAGCGCGGTCGACTACGGGTTCTCTCCGAAAATGCTTGGTGATCGACAGGAGCTCCGAGGTGTAATGGGGTTCGATTGAGAGCTGGATGGGTTTGAATGATTGTTTACGAAGGTGTTGGAGTGATTCCTTTCATCTAATTTTATCCGTATTAGTCAATTACGTTGTGGTTTGATCGCGAGTTTGATGGGTTCGGTTACACGTCAATTCGCCGAATTAAGAGTGAATTAGGTGTTGATAAGAGTCTAGGTTCGTACTAGATCGGTTCACGTGTGATTTATGGGATTTACACGCGTTAATTTCGTGAATTGGGTTGATCTTATGATAAGGTTTGACTATCCAAAGTCAAATTCGTTTGAATTTGAATAATCCGTGTAAATTGACCGACTTGGTTCGAGGGATGGGCCTGTTTTGGGTCGATTATTGATTGTACCCGTACCGAAGTCCATTGGTGTCAATTTGGTCGAACAATCGAGTCTTGATTTTGGTAAATTCGGCCCTGTTTGACTTTTAAAAGTCAAACATGTAGATTTGTTAGGAAATTGGTTTAAATTTTGACTTTTTAAAGTCAATCTATTTATATTTCGTGTATATATATATCTACATGTATAATTTATATGAATATGTGTATATATGTATGCATTTGTTGATGTGTTGAGCGAGTACGAGACCGAAAAAAAAATGGAATTTTTTTATTTTTTTATTATTGTAATACAAGGATGATTTAAGTGAAATAATGGAAATCCATAAATGTTACAGTCTCCCCATGTTAGGGGAATTTCGTCTCGAAATTTAGCTAGTGGAGGCGACTGACTCAGCAAAGAGATGAGTTTGGATTTCTCAACGAGCTTTGATCGTTGGTTTGAGGAGTATGATATGTAACAAAATTTGGGTCTAAAGTTAATGTTAAGTATGAATGATATCAATGGATTTTAGTTTTCTAGTGAGTTAAGGAGAGATCTGACGAAGAATCTAAAGGTGACCTGCGTTGCTTGGAATGGATCTGATGAGAACTTGATGATCAGAGTTTGTTTAGAATGTAGACTAATATGCTCAAATAATTTAGTGAATAATAGATTTCACAATTATGGGTCTAGGTCAAAACTTCAAGTGACACAAACAACGCTACTTCTGATAATATGATAGAGCACTTATATATAGGAAGTACCATCGGCGTATCCACCATGCCCTTGTCATATCACATCAGTTTCGTTGTTACATATCATGATAAGTTTTAGGTCACAACACACGACAAAATTCACTATGTTTTCTATGCGCTGATTTTCATAATTCCGTGTGCACCCGTAATTACTCAAATCATCGCATAGTCCGTATAGATCCTTCCGTTGTGTGCGGGTCAAGAGGGGCACAATTTCACTCAGTTCATGTCTATTGTTTTCACATATAAATTGCTAATAAGTAACTATGTCCCTAAATAGGCAGGTCTGTTAGCAACTAATGAGTAACAAGGTAGTATAACTTAAAGTTTCATAGTTTACTCGTGTTTGAACAAGAATACGTCAAACACCGAGTTATTTTAAAGTCTTACAGCTTCCTCGTGTTTGAACAAGTATACGTCAAACCCCGAGTAGCTTTAACGTGTTATGGTTCTCAAGTTTGGTGAACAAAGTGTATGGCCATGCTTCATGTATATTGTGATCAATCAATTGTAACAATTGTAAGTAACCTAATTTCATGTATAATGTAAACACACAAGCCTCATGTACGATATAGTTAGTAATCAACTAGGTTTCATGTGTAACGTGAATAACTTGGCATCATGTATCTTGTAAAAATCAACTCAACTTGTATTGTAAGTAATGTAGTATCATGTGTATTGCAAGCAACAAATTTCATGTATGGTATTAACAACTTAGTACCACGTATTTGTAAACCAACAATCTTTCATGTGTAATGTCAGTAATGTAATATCGTGTATCTTGTAACCAAATAAGTTTCATGTTCAATGCGGACACTCAAGTATTATGTATCAAACCAACGATTGTTATGTATTGTGTGATCATTTTAGTATATGTATATTACAAACAACTACGTTTCATGTATTACAAAATCAATCCAGTAGAACGTGTGTTGTAACTAATCAAATTTCACGTATCATGTAATCAGTGTAGCATTGGGTATATTGGAAGTAACTGGGTTTCATGTACCATGTGGTCGTGTTGTGTATATTGTGAATGTGCGTACGCATATTATTGAATTTCAAGTGTGACGTGTACTAACGAGTTTTGCATGTGGGTAAGTGGTGCGGAGAAGTGTGTTGTTTGGCGTTCATGTAAAAAGGTGGTAGTTAGGTTTTAGCTCTTCTGTTGAGGCTTGTAGGGGTAGTTAACGTCTATGCCGTATGGATCGTTTCTTAGAGCGGCAAGATAAAGATAACGAGGAGGTTCAGAAAAACATTCGGGGAGATGTGTTTACAATTTCTTATCTTTGTTTGAAAATAGGAATTTGTAAATTGTTCTTGGTTGTAGATATATAAAGTAGTGAAATCATTGAGTTACCTAATCCAAATAAATAGACAGTTTATAGGAAAAACTTTTTAAATTTTCAATTATTATAAGGAGAATATTTTTAAGAGGAATTATTGGCAAATCAAGTAGTTGTATATTTAATTTAGCCACGATTTAGAAATAATTACTTTAATGAGGAAAATCATACTTATTTAACAATTTGAAGTAATTTTTTTTTATCAAATAGGTTGTATTAAATTCCCTTACAAAGTGAAAATGTTTATTGGAAATTGATATTTCTGATACTCTTTTAAAAGTTTGATAAACATTTGGTTTGAAAGTAACAAGGCTGTTTAAATCTAATATGATGATTTGTTTACGAAGGAGATTAAATCGTATTGAATGAAGAAGGTGATACTTGAAGAATCTTGATGAAAATATGATGGGTGAAATTCACATTCAATCGTATTAAATCATTGAATAATAACTTTAGAATTGAATAAGATATAAAATTTATTAATTGCTGAACTGGTAAACTTTATTCAAAACATAAAAAAAATGGTTCTCAAACTGAAAATTTAAAGGCAATAAATAAAAGTTTCTGTTAACGTCGCTGGTAGCTTTCCACTAGAAGGAAGATAATCACTAAGACGAGCACGGCTATGGTCGCTCGGGTAGTCGATCTGCCTTCAGCTCTAGCCGTTTCCGTACGATTCTCCAGTATTTCCCTTTCGAGGATGGAAATTAACTCCCTTTGGTAGCCTATTTGATTTGCTAGACTATCCATCCTTTGTCCTTGCAAGTCGTGCATTACCTCGTGTTCCCTCCTTTGTCTCTCAAACTCTGAGGCACTCACATATTGGTGTATGTCATTGATTGGGATTCCCATGGCACTGGTGGGTGTCATGGTATGCCTTACCCAAGGGTTAGGATGGTATGGGTCGGGCATTAGATATGGGTCTCTTAATGGGGGTGACCTAGGTGTTCGAAGTCTTGGGCCGGTGTTCCTAGTCCAATCTGCACTTACATCAAATCTTGGTCTAGCAGCTAGGGGTGTTGGTGACCGATATACGGGTGTCCCGATGTCTTCTTCCCAATCAGACTCTGCTCCAGGACGGTAAACTGGGGAGGAAGGAGAGTAGGAGTCCATGTCTAGTAGGAAAACAATGAACAGGTTGTAAGCGATAATGAAATACCGAGTGTTAAGTATAAGAGTTCTCATAGGTTTTGAGTTTGACTAGTCATAACACCGAGTCGTCACAATAGTATTTTAGGAATACACTTGACCTATAAGCAATGCATCCCTGAGGAGAATTCCCAGGAAAGAGGGGTGGGTCACTAGGACACACTTAAGTACCCTGTCTTTCCTTAGCCAGAATCCCGCATGGGCCTACACACTCTTCCAGTCATCATGTATTAATAACACTATTGTTGGGCTCATGGTCATGATGAGAATTGTTGTGGACTGGGCTTTGAGGCCCGAAAGTAAGGTTTTAGCATTTTGGTGGGCTTCTTCTTCTTGGAGGATAGATGGGCTTCTTAGTTTATCATCGTTGGACATTAGGCCTAATTAGGCCCAATAGTCTAGATTTTCGATCACAAGAGATAGTGATATTTTGTGTGTGAGATTAAGGGTGTATGAAAAATTTGGTGTGTATGTTTGTGTGTTTAAAACTTAGGATAGCACTTAATGAAACACATAGGTAGCATGTAGATAGTAATGAATGTAAGCACAAGGGTTATCAAGTAGTGTGACACACAAACTATCATGTATTGTAGCATGTATTGAAATTACTTAGGATAACACGTAAAAATGTTCACACAAGTATCAATCATGTAATCATATAGTAGCATGGCATATTGTGGGTGTCCTAAGGTTATAGTCTAGGTCAAAAGTGTTTAATAACCTAATTCCCTATAACCAAGGCTCTGATACCAATCTGTCACACCCCAACCGATGGCGGAAACGTCGGGGCGGGACATGTAGACTGTTCATGAGCACATGGTTGACTAAAATTTAATATATTAAAATGTTACATTTTCCATTCATAATTCCAAATACAACAGTACAAGAACGTTTGAAATACATAACATATTCATTTGTTTCAATTATCTAGGTCCACAACCTAAGTGTAGCAAGCTTGTTCAATTCACTTTTGTACCTGAAACGTGATGAAAACGAGGTCAACTAAAAAGTTGGTGAGCATACATAGGATTTTGACTCTAAATAGCATCAAAGTGTTGTGTGTAAACAAATCCATACAAGTCATGATTAACAAGGCATTTATGGGGAGTTACTATTGTGTAACCAAGTAGTACAATCAAACCTTTGTAACTAGCATGCAAAAATTGTGTTGTCGGTAACAATCACCCCAATCTGGGTGGGTTTGTCAGACTCAATAGATCTATCATTGTTAACCGTCGGCTTGATTAGTTAATGATTGTACATGTAATTGCAAATAAGTAGTTAACACACCTAGCACTCAAATATAAAGCTCAAATTGCACACAAATTGTAAAGTGGATTTGTATTGTGTAGTTTATGTAAATCATTGTAAGTTGTGATCATGTTTCACCCCAAAATGTAAAAACAGTGAAAAAGGGGCTATGTAAAACTCACATGATTCAATGTATAGCTAGCATGCGAAAATGAATAATAAGATTGATCCTTGCAATTCACCACGTTAGCCTAGTGTGCAAAGCATATGGATTTCCAATCACTATCGTATAAAATAGAATTGGTCTAAGTCTAGGACGGAATTGGACGAATGTACGAATAGTTGTGTTTGTGGATTTGTATTTAAACGGGTGTTGTATTAATCAAAAGATTTAAAATAACTAGTTAAAAAGGAATGATTGAATTTACGTCGATTTGAAAATAACTAAATAAATTAATTAATTATTATTTATTTAGTTAGAAAATAGTGTGAAAATTATATTTAAATATAAATTAAATAAATAATTTTCACGTTACTTATTTATTTAGAGAATGTGTAAAGTAATATTTATGTATAAAAATATACATTTAAAATATACATTTATTATAAAAATGAGTTTTTATTTATTTCTAAAATAAAGTTATCAACTTTATAAATTTAGGTTTCAAAAAAAGAGATATTTTATAAAGTAACTATTTTTATTTGGAAATTTATTTACTTGAAATAAATAAATAAAGATTTAAACTTTTTTTTTTAATTAATTAGCATACAATTTTTAAACAAAGAAATTCGAAATAAATTGAGTTTATGTCGAAAATTGGCGATTCCAGTTACATTCTGTTCTAAATGTTTCAATGTTTATAAAAATAATTTTTTTATAAATTTTCGAGTTGTAAAAGTCGTTCAAAAAAAATAAAAGCAGGCCACCCGGCTCGAACCCGGGTGGTTCCTGTGTTTGTTCTTGTGGTTTACCGCTGGACCAGAGGGGTTATTCGTGTACTTGATCGGTCCGGTAGCTATTAACACGGAAAGACAGGGGATCCGGACTCTGCTTTAGAGTCTGCGCAAAAAGACAGGCCGGATTCGCTGGTTGTGGGTTTCGAACCTACATCACAAGGTCCGATGGCATTTGGCCTTAACCAGACGGACCGGGTGATTCGCTGGTATTAAGTGCAACCTCTAAACTTAAATACTAATTCCCAGTTCATCGAAACCCCCCCCCCCATATTTCGAAATCTTGTTACCCGCTTAGAACCCTAATTGTAAATCGATTTCGATACCCTCTGCCATTGCGAATTGGCAGAGGGCTTTCGATGTACTTGAAATTACGAATCCCATGATGGAGGTCTTACTTGGAATGGTTGTGGAATGAGCGCGGTCGACTACGGGTTCTCTCCGAAAATGCTTGGTGATCGACAGGAGCTCTGAGGTGTAATGGGGTTCGATTGAGAGCTGGATGGGTTTGAATGATTGTTTACGAAGGTGTTGGAGTGATTCCTTTCATCTAATTTTATCCGTATTAGTCAATTACGTTGTGGTTTGATCGCGAGTTTGATGGGTTCGGTTACACGTCAATTCGCCGAATTAAGAGTGAATTAGGTGTTGATAAGAGTCTAGGTTCGTACTAGATCGGTTCACGTGTGATTTATGGGATTTACACGCGTTAATTTCGTGAATTGGGTTGATCTTATGATAAGGTTTGACTATCCAAAGTCAAATTCGTTTGAATTTGAATAATCCGTGTAAATTGACCGACTTGGTTCGAGGGATGGGCCTGTTTTGGGTCGATTATTGATTGTACCCGTACCGAAGTCCATTGGTGTCAATTTGGTCGAACAATCGAGTCTTGATTTTGGTAAATTCGGCCCTGTTTGACTTTTAAAAGTCAAACATGTAGATTTGTTAGGAAATTGGTTTAAATTTTGACTTTTTAAAGTCAATCTATTTATATTTCGTGTATATATATATCTACATGTATAATTTATATGAATATGTGTATATATGTATGCATTTGTTGATGTGTTGAGCGAGTACGAGACCGAAAAAAAAATGGAATTTTTTTATTTTTTTATTATTGTAATACAAGGATGATTTAAGTGAAATAATGGAAATCCATAAATGTTACAAAATGAGACGAAACAGAAGAAACATCGTCGGTAGAAAACTCAGTCAGCAAATCTTTCGCAAATTTGCGTTGAGTCATAATAAGACCAGAGGGAGATTTGAGAACCTCAATACCCAGAAAGTAGTTGAGAGTGCCAAGATCCTTGATCTGGAAAGTGGAATGTAAGAAAGCCTTCAAAGCAGATATTTCTAGATCATTATTACCAGTAAGAAGAATGTCATTAACATAAACAGTGACATGAACAACAGAATCCTCCATTGTCTTAGAGAATAAAGAATAATCATTAGGAGACCGCATATAACCTTTGGTTTTAAGAGCATCAGAAAGCTTTTCATACCACTACCTTGAGGCTTGCTTCAAACCGTAAAAAGACTTTTTGAGCTTAAGGACATGATCAGGAGAGGATAAAGGCATTCCAGGAGGAGGAAGCATATATATGTCTTCGTTAAGATCCCCATGTAAAAAAGCATTATTAACATACAATTGATATAAACCCCATTGTCGTTTAGTGGCAACAGCAATGAGACTACGAATAGTAGTCATCTTAACAACAGGAGAAAAAGTCTCATTGAAATTAATTCCTGCTTTCTGAGTATCACCACGAACAACCAAACGGGCTTTGCAACGTTCAACAATACCACCAGCATTATACTTGACTTTATACACCCATTTGCACTTAATGGCCTTTTTACCTTTAGGTAAATGCATAACCTACCAAGTTTGATTTCTTTCCAGGGCATTAAGCTCCTTAGTCATAGCCTCTTGCCAAGCAGGATGGTTAGCAGCCTCCTGATAAGAAGAAGGTTCTTTAACAGAATCAAGATTTAAAAGGAGTTGCTGGGAATCAGGAGAAAGATCAGCAAAATTCACAAAATGAGAAGCTTGGCAAGCACTCGACAAAGTATGAAAACAAGACGAATCGACAGAAGAAGCAGAATTACAAACACAATCCTACAGATGAGAAGGAGGAACAGAAGAACGAGTAGATCTCCTGGGCTCCGGAGGTGGTGGAGGAGGAGGAATAGGAGAAATGGTGTGACGCGAACTATACGCAAAAACCTACAAGTTCTAATATTTATAATAAAACGGACAAACCTAAACTAACGCGCACAATACGGCAAGTGTACCGATCGTTTGCAGAATAGATAGATAAGACCGAGTATCGAACCTACGGACACTGTATGTACAGCGAAATACTGACTCAGATGCAGGATAACTAATTACAAAAAGGGGGGTTTTCTTTTATTTAAGAGAGAAATAAACTAGAGAAAATAAAGGAAAAGACGAGGACAAACAAACTAGCGTGAGAATAACTACGGAACGAAAACAGATAGGGTGAAAGCACTACCTAGGCCCGAATCCTACACATGCTTGACAAAGGTTCTATCGATAAGGGAACTGACGTGATACCGGGATCTTAAAATACTAAACTCAAACAAAACCTAGAGCACCCTCGACCCTTCTCAAGGATTGTCAACCAAGAAACCTAAAAGCTGTTAAACCACCGGTTGGATGGATTTCCCTCACAGGTCCTCCAATTTACTCAAGAAGTATCCGCTAGACAATCTACCTCACAGCGCGAAAGTCTCAATACACCTAAGTGCAAGGGATAACTAGGATTTTCCTATTGGATTCGGTAAACACAGATATGAGACAAACTAGCAAGATCTTCTCACAAAGCCTCTAAACTAGCAATCTAACACCCTAGACAAACCGACAATCTCTCACCTCACAACTATCGAGATTGGTTGCACATCTAAACTATCTATATCAAGAAGATTACCCTATGGTGAACTCGTACGCAGTTAACCACCCACTAATCAAAGACACACAGTAATTGATCTAGCATGCACCTATTACATGAAAGACATTCACCAAGGCACACGAGGAGTAAATCATCAATCCATAAACAATCATAGACACACATAAAACATCCAATAATCCAAACCAAGTTTGTTACATCATGAGTTCTTCACATTCAAAAGTTCCAAAAACCAACAAAAACCAATGTTAAACATGTGCAATCATCTTAACCTAGGTAGACAACAAGAATCTAGCCAAGAAACATGTTCAAAATTATAAAACAATAAGTAACTAGGCTGTTCATCATGTTAGAATTGACAAGAAAACAAGAACGAATCAAAAATATGTAACCCGAGGTGAATTCGGCTTCAATTCTTCGATCCCAACGCTTGTTCTTGATCAATATCCACTTCTCCTCCTCCTTTTCGTCTTTTGTCGTCACTTTTCGTCGCCTCCAGCCGCTCCAGGCTCGTTCCCCGTCGTGTCTCCTCTAGGGTTTCTAATTTTTGGGGTTTTAAAACAATTTCTGCGAAAAACCACCCGTCGCGTAGCGCGAGGGCCCCAGAAAAGACAAAACAGTCGGGCAATCATTAAAAGGGCAACTCTGACATTTTTCAATCCTCGCGTAGCGCGAGGGACTTCCAATACCTGTCGCGCTACGCGACAGGGGTAAAAATCCAGAAACTATCTTCTTTCCCTCTCGCACGAACCGGAAACTCGTTCTTCTTCGTTTTCAATCATATCCGCTTCCTTTGTGACCTAACAACCAAAATATATAGAAATATTAAGTACAAGCAGTTATAGAAGAAAACCGACGCAAAACAAACACAAAGTGGGAATAAAATAGACAGTAAAACGGATGTATTTTGCAATACATCACATCCCCACACTTAACTCTTTTTCGTCCCTGAAAAAGATTAGAAGAAAGAGATCAAAGATTAGCGAGCTCGAATTAAATCATTTCATATCAACAAGGGGAAATACCGACATAGAAACCGTGATTGCTGGTATACTGGTCCATTTTAAATCTAGGAAACTAAACAAGCCAAAAATATTTTATATATTTACCCAATTAACCGTGACCCACATCCTCTTGGCACTAAGCTACCTACTTTCGGGCTTGGCAATGATTAGTTATGATAAGCTATTTTAACGAATTAACTCGTGAATATAAAATACTCTTATGTTTTTTCCATCAGATCACTTGCAATAATTTACAGCTGGCCCATATTTATTTATTTATTATTATTATTATTATTTTTGATCAAGCTTATAGCTTTTTGGGCATCTTTTAATTTTGATCAGCAGCGTGAACCCGTTATGCGTCTATAGCAACAGGGCGACGCGCTCTTTTCCCAGGTCTCTGCCATCGCAGAACAGAGGAAAAGAGGGAAATAAACTAGTGATTCTATAGACACAAGATTCGAGCAAATCAGGACTTTACCTACCGCACCCTACTGGTTGGAATTACACTATCGGCCTAAAGGAATGTAGAAACCACAAGTTAATATTATTCTTAATTAAATTTTTCAAAGGCTTGCTAGATAACTAGACCTACCAACACATCACAAGTTTGCTATGATTTCCTTCCCACAAGTTTCAATTAAATGATAATCAACGAACTGCTAAATTATTTTTCTCATAAATTCACAATCAATTCAGGAACAATTTCAAATTTTTTTTTTCGCGTAGCGCGAGGGGGGACGAGCAAAGCGTCGCGTAGCGCGAGGGGTGGAATTTGATAGAAAGTTTTGAAATTTTCCAACACTTAGTCAAATTTCTCACCCCTTATTTCCCAAACCTTCCAACCACCATTTACAAAAACAAACATACCTGGGGACCCGCATTCTGCTGCTAAAAGCTCTTCCAAAAATCAATTATAATGCCTGCATGCAAACATCAAAACACAAAACCTGCAAACCGGGCACTCCAATGATATGTAACTGGTTTTCCACAACCCGAATGGAGATTGAGTACGGGTTATGAAAAACCAAACCTGCAAAACAAAAACAAGCAAAACCCGAGCAGCATAACACTGACACAAATAATAGAATAAAAATAAAACTAAACTAAACAGATAATGTACAAAATACAAGCAGCCATAATAATGAGGACGAATCATAGAACAGGAGAAGCAACAAACACAATGACAGCTAAAATAAAGCAAATAAATAACTAAAGCGAAAATCTAGGTTGCCTCCCAGTAGCGCTAAGTTTACAGAAGAGTCTTCAGCCAGACTCGTGCCTCACAAGTAAACTCAATCAGGAGGCCTCTCCTTAATCCTCTTCCCATCATTTTTACTCAATCCCATTCTCTTGTCGATGGACGGGAAGAATCTAACAACCAGGCCCCAGAAGACTCGAAACAGACTCGAGTCAGGCCACCAAGACTTGAATTTTCCTGGACCGAACTGTATGCCATGCATGTAATGAGGAGCATGGTCGTCTCTGCAGTCTGGAACAACTGCAGGACCTCTAATCGACCAGGTTTGTGTCCTTGAAATGCGCCGGTCCAGGCGCTCTCTCACCCTATCCCGTGGCACGTTGGATCTGGGTGGCGATCCATAATCATCGTCGTCATCCACGGGTCGGCTATCATCATCAGCAATCCCCACACTTGGGGTTTGCTCATCCTCAACAAGAAGTGGTCGCTCCATCTCCATCACTTCTTCTTCATCCTCTCGGTTTGGTGACTGCTCGATAACCGCTGCTGGCTCTCCATAAAGTAATGTCTCGAGAGTAGTAATGTCACCAACAGGGTCAAACACCTCATCAGCCTCTTGAGTTGTAAAACCAACCAACTCGTCACCAAACTCAAACTCCCAGGATAGTACATGCTCATCCTCCTTCGTCATGTCATCTTCTATCTTGGCTCTCTCACTTTCCTCATCAATCTGATCATCAGGATGCTCTGTGGTCAAGGGATCAAATGAAAACTCCAACTCATCATCAGAATCGGCCCACAATGCGGAAATCGGCTGAATTGGGACATCCTGCTGAACCAGAGGTGGGACTGACTTGTCCATTAACGTCTCTGGTCGTGGTGTGTCGAATACTTCACCTTCCTCTGCCCACCGGGCCTCCATCTCAGCAAACCGGGCACTCCAATCTATCTGCCTGACTTCTTCTGCTGATGGGATGTGAAGACTCTCCTCCTGCGCTCGGAAGTGAGCAACTACAGCCTCATCTACACTCGGAACAAGTGTATCCTCTACAGCAAAAATGACTACTCTCTCCACATCAGCTGGTCTGTCCGCCTGCAGATCGTGCCTCAAATTAGCTTGGATGTGTTCTTCTACATCCGGATCCTCAAAATCAAATATATGCCGAGCCGGAGGTGGGACTTGGGAAGAACTATCGGAAATAGCAAAAACTCCGCTGTCCGTTCTCGTCTCCGGCTCTAATGAATCATCAATCACAGGATCCTCTATCTGCTTCATAGATGTAGCCATTGCAAGTTTAAGTGCTTCAATCTGACTTGTCAGAAGATCCATCTCAGCTCTCCATTTGATGTCTTTGGCTCTCGCTTCCTTCTCCATCAGCTCCATCAAATGGTACGATCTCGCCAACGCATCATCCTCCTGATATCTCTCATCGTACCGGTGCGCAGAATACCCATATGAATAAAAATGCTAACATTGCTGCGTCCAATGGGGTCCACCACAATTCTCGCACCACATCTTCCTCTTCTTTTAAAATAAATAAAAAATAAAAATAAAGAGAAAAATAAAGAATTACAACCTAATCTAAAACACCCAAATAAAAGAAAATATACACAAATCCTAAAATCAAAGTCAATTTCGCTATTGCCAAGTGTCCCCGGCAACGGCGCCAAAAACTTGGTGTGACGCGAACTATACGCAAAAACCTACAAGTTCTAATATTTATAATAAAACGGACAAACCTAAACTAACGCGCACAATACGGCAAGTGTACCGATCGTTTGCAGAATAGATAGATAAGACCGAGTATCGAACCTACGGACACTGTATGTACAGCGAAATACTGACTCAGATGCAGGATAACTAATTACAAAAAGGGGGGTTTTCTTTTATTTAAGAGAGAAATAAACTAGAGAAAATAAAGGAAAAGACGAGGACAAACAAACTAGCGTGAGAATAACTACGGAACGAAAACAGATAGGGTGAAAGCACTACCTAGGCCCGAATCCTACACATGCTTGACAAAGGTTCTATCGATAAGGGAACTGACGTGATACCGGGATCTTAAAATACTAAACTCAAACAAAACCTAGAGCACCCTCGACCCTTCTCAAGGATTGTCAACCAAGAAACCTAAAAGCTGTTAAACCACCGGTTGGATGGATTTCCCTCACAGGTCCTCCAATTTACTCAAGAAGTATCCGCTAGACAATCTACCTCACAGCGCGAAAGTCTCAATACACCTAAGTGCAAGGGATAACTAGGATTTTCCTATTGGATTCGGTAAACACAGATATGAGACAAACTAGCAAGATCTTCTCACAAAGCCTCTAAACTAGCAATCTAACACCCTAGACAAACCGACAATCTCTCACCTCACAACTATCGAGATTGGTTGCACATCTAAACTATCTATATCAAGAAGATTACCCTATGGTGAACTCGTACGCAGTTAACCACCCACTAATCAAAGACACACAGTAATTGATCTAGCATGCACCTATTACATGAAAGACATTCACCAAGGCACACGAGGAGTAAATCATCAATCCATAAACAATCATAGACACACATAAAACATCCAATAATCCAAACCAAGTTTGTTACATCATGAGTTCTTCACATTCAAAAGTTCCAAAAACCAACAAAAACCAATGTTAAACATGTGCAATCATCTTAACCTAGGTAGACAATAAGAATCTAGCCAAGAAACATGTTCAAAATTATAAAACAATAAGTAACTAGGCTGTTCATCATGTTAGAATTGACAAGAAAACAAGAATAAATCAAAAATATGTAACCCGAGGTGAATTCGGCTTCAATTCTTCGATCCCAACGCTTGTTCTTGATCAATATCCACTTCTCCTCCTCCTTTTCGTCTTTTGCCGTCACTTTTCGTCGCCTCCAGCCGCTCCAGGCTCGTTCCCCGTCGTGTCTCCTGTAGGGTTTCTAATTTTTGGGGTTTTAAAACAATTTCTGCGAAAAACCACCCGTCGCGTAGCGTGACGGGATCTTGCACACTCATCGCGTAGCGCGAGGGCCCCAGAAAAGACAAAACAGTCGGGCAATCATTAAAAGGGCAACTCTGACATTTTTCAATCCTCGCGTAGCGCGAGGGACTTCCAATACCTGTCGCGCTACGCGACAGGGGTAAAAATCCAGAAACTATCTTCTTTCCCTCTCGCACGAACCGGAAACTCGTTCTTCTTCGTTTTCAATCATATCCGCTTCCTTTGTGACCTAACAACCAAAATATATAGAAATATTAAGTACAAGCAGTTATAGAAGAAAATCGACGCAAAACAAACACAAAGTGGGAATAAAATAGACAGTAAAACGGATGTATTTTGCAATACATCAAGAAACAAGAGGAGGAGTGGAATCAACTTCAGGAGCAACCGAAGAAGACCAAGAAGATGAAGGAACATCAGCTAGATCTGTCTCCTCAAACAGATCATTTAGAGAAGGGAACAAGTATGAAGGATCTGAAGAGTGTAAAGAAGGGAAAATGTGCTCAAGAAAAGTCACATCCCGAGAAACAAGAACTTGTCGAGTTTTAAGATTATAAAGTTTGTAACCTTTCTTTCCAAAGGGATAACCAATAAAAATACAAGCTTCCAGGTGTAGAGGTAGAAGCATAACACAAACACCCAAAAGTGTGAAGGTGGGTGTATGAAGGAGCTTTACCAAAGAGCATCCCAGAAGAAGATTTTCCCTTAAGAACCCATGTGGAGAAAATATTAATCAAATAAGTAGCAGTGAGAACGCATTCACCCCAAAAAGTTATCGGTAACTTGGATTGAAACATAAGAGCACGAGCAGTTTCGAGAAGATGCTTATGTTTACGTTCCACCACCCATTCTGTTGAGGCACCTCAGGACAAGTAGTCTGATGAATAATACCCTTATGTTTAAAATACTCGGCATGATGAACACCACCAAGTTCAAAAGAATTATCAGATCGAACACGCTTCACTTTGGTACTGAACTGAGTCTCAACCATTTCAATGAACCCTTGAAGAATAGTAAAGGAATTTCCTTTAGTTGTCAAAAGATGAGTCCAAGTAGTTCTAGTAAAATCATCAACAATGGTGAGAAAATATTTATATCCATCAAATGTAGTAGATTGATACGGTCCCCACATATCAATATGAATAAGATCAAACATTTGAGAACTGGATATACTACTAGATGCAAAAGGCAGTTTATGATGTTTAGCCTTAGGACAAACAGAACAATCATCAATAGAACAATCATGTGCACCAGTAAAGACATTCAATTGCTTAAGTTTGTACAAAGGTAAATGACTAAGACGAGTATGCCAAAGTTTCAAAAAAACAACAGAATTACAGTGAGAAAAAAGAATCAACTGTAACAGAAAAAAGTTTATTTGGATTCAAAAGATAAAGGTCGTTGAGAAGATCTCCCAGGACCAACGGACTACTCAGCGAAAGGGCCTGCAAGAAACAAGTAGTTTCAGAAAACTAAACAAGACCCTTTGTATCCCTACAAAGTTTAGGAACAGATAAAAGATTGTGCTTGAACTGAGGCACAAAGAAGACATTAGAAATAGAAAACGTCTTGGTAAGATGAACTGTTCCGACCTGCGTAATAGTTAAGACATGCCCGTTTGGAAGAAGAACATAAACATGTGAGTTAAGCAATTGAACATCAAAAAGTAAATTGAAATCAAAACACATATGATTACTTGCGCCGGTATCAATGATCCAAGTAATATCGACCGTAGTCGAATTGTAAGCAATAATAATTGCAAAATTTGCAAAGCTGAGTGGTTGAACATTAGGAACACCACCCTGAACCCTAGAATTCTGCTGAAGAAGTTGCAACAGATTGTTGTACTGTTCAAAAGAAAGAGCATTAGGAGCACCAGAAGTAGGAACAGTAACCCCAACATCAGAAACAAAATTAGCAGCAGCTTTGGGTTTAGTAAATTTGAAATCTTTAGGAAACCCAATTAAACGATAACATTTGCTAGCATCATGTCCTGGCTTCTTACAATGAGAGCAAACAGAACCTTTCTGAGCACTGTAATTCTTTGGTACTTGCACAAAAGCATTCATAGAAGCATTCTGAGGAATAAACTGAGCCGATGAATGAAGCTCCCTCTGCTTCTCATCTTGAATGAGAAAAGCATAAGCTTCATTAATTGAGGGAAGAGGCTTCATCATGATAATATTCCCATGAATCATGTCATAACAAGGGTTAAGACCCATCAGAAACTGCATCAAACGTTGATCTGTTTCGCGCTTAGCCATAAGTTGGGAAGTACCACATGTGCAGGGAAGAATAGGCTCGATTGCATTAAGCTCATCCCAAACAGCTTTGATTTTGGTAAAATATGTAGCAACATCATCATTCCCTTGAGAAATAGCAGAAAGAGACTTCTGCAACTGATAATACTTGGCCCCATTACTTTGTCCATACCGGTCAGTTAACTCTTTCCAGAGTTGTCGAGCAGTATCAACATACAAAACGCTCTCACTGATATCATTGGACAAAGTGTTCAAAATCATTGCATCTTTTCCATAACTCTAGATTAGGAGAGGAAGTAGGTCTGACAACAGTTCCATCAACAAAACCAAGTTTGTTCTTAGCAGATAAGGCAATGGACATGTTTTCAGGATCCAAAAGAAGAGCCGTCAAATGTTTTAGAAACAAGTAAGAGACCCGGATGATCAGATGAATGCAAGAACAAAGGATTAGAAGAATCCATAGGAACAAGAACTACGAGATCAACATTAGAAGACATGAAAAACAGAAAGAAAATGAAGACTGTTAAGTTCGCTCAGAAGCGAACTTGTTAAGTTCGTTGAGGAAAGGAACAAGCGAACTTAATAAGTTCGCCCGTAACAAAATTCTGAGACAAGTTCGCCTGCACGAACAGAAAAACGGGAAATCGATCCAGAAATCATCATAACTCAAAATCAGAGAAGTATATGAAGAAATCCAACCGTAGGAATGATTAGAAACAAAAAACGAAGGTTTTGAACTGATCAAAATAGAAAACAACCCTCAATTGACAAAAAAAAAATGAGAAAACGAATGAAACAACAAAGAATGAGTGCGGAAAAAGGAGAAAAATCACATAATCGAGCATATATGCTCTGATACCATGTTATGATATCGAGAATAATCGCTAAAACAAGCGAGAATGATAAACGAGATCGCTAAAACAAGCGAGAATGATAAACGAGAGAAAAAATTGAGAGAGAATAATTGGGGGTAAAACTGATATGAATTGATTGATAACTTGATTAATGTTACAAAAAAAACTATTTATAGACAAAGCTAACAAACTACTGAATCAGACGAACTTAATAAGTTCGCCCCTATACTAAACAAGCGAACTTAGTAAGTTCGCTAAGAGGGCTCAAGCAAAAAAATTTACTTGTCTTATATTTGAATCATTCATAGTAATAAGAAGGATTAAAGTTTTTTCTTTATCAAGTTAAATTTGATAAAAATATATGAAAATTGGACGTTAGATATAGACAAGGGTACGTGGAAAAATATGTTGCCTAAAGTGATTTTACACTTAATTGGGACCCTTGTAGATTATGTCTCCTTTTGATATTTAATGTATCACTCACAAAATAAATTTCAATTTCAATTACGCGTGACCAAATTCTTGTTTTCACATCTAACTACTATAAAGTATGCATAACGTTAGTCAACATCAATCTCTTAATCATAACTAATTTATTTGATTACATAAACGTTGTAATTAAAGACTTTACTTGATTTTTATAATCAAACACACGTACAGTCGATGGCGAATGATTCTTGCAACCCCTTGTTTTTATCTTTTGGCCTATAGTTTGCTTTTGTCACATGCAACTAATCAACACTTTTGTATCAACATACATTTAGACCATCACCAATGACCTTAGCCTTTCACCGTCCCTCAATACGTCTCCCCCTTTTAGTCTTTTAGACCTCAAGTCAACTTCTGATGTATTTTTCGACTCTCAAGTCAACTATAATGCTGTTATTTACTATCAGGACTGCTCAAATAGCTGGCTTGTACGATTTCGAGTTTGAGCTTAAGCTGAATCTAGTCAACATCTAACTACTATAAAGTATACATAGTATTAGTCAACATCAATCTCTTAATTATAACTAATTTATTTGATCAAATTGACGTTGTAATTTAAGACTTTACTCAAGTTTTTATAATCAAACACGTGTACAGTCGATAACAATTGATTCTTGCTACCCATTGTTTTTGTCTTTCGACCTATAGTTTGCTTTCTTCACATGCAACTAATCAACACTTTTGTATCAACGTACATTTAGACCATCACCAACGACCTTAGCCTTTCACCTACCTCGATACGTCTCCCTCTTTCAGTCTTTGACATTCATGCCATAACCTTTTATTATTTTAGACTTCAAGTCAACTTCTAATGTATGTTTCGACTCTGAAGCCAACTATAATGTTGCTATTTACTATCAGGACTGTTCAAATAGCCGGCTTGTATGTTTTCAAGTTTGAGCCTAGCTGTCTAAACTAAATCTGGTTCGGCTCGAACTCTACTTGTGAACAATCCTAATTGTTATTACTATGTTTTCTCTTTGATCTAAGAATGCTTGTTGTTATTCTAGGATGTAATTAATAGTTGTAGTTTTCATTAAGATGATTTTCTTTATACCAGGTTATACAATCTTTTAATAAATTGTTGGTCTTGTCTTTAAAATAAAAATATATTCCCTTTTACAAAAGGAAAAAATAAAATTATATTTATTTATCGGTACCAAATAAAAGAAGAATGTACAGTGGGGTCCTTGAGGAAGAATCACCGACCAAGGGAATCCGTGAGACATTATTCATTGGTGAATGGTTGAAATGGTAGGCTCATTATCTTTACTCAAATAATCACAGTTTGGTCCCCCCATAATTGCATGGCTCCCACGAGACCCTTCATTAGGCTCATAGCTTTTGCACTTCAAAAATGATTCCCAATTCACCTTTTGCATCGTGTATGACTCATATGCACATATGGATATTGTTCCACAATATTGGATTTTGGATAATTAATGTTTTTGTTTTTCTTAGCGGGTAAGAGATACTTTCATTAGAATTCAAGGAGTAGAGAGAGGCTAGATACATAGTTTGTCACTTACAAAGGAAGCTTAGAGAAATTAAAATTACATCATCGAGAGGACTCCAAGGATGAGATTTTCGCTCTGTTTTTGACTCATAAAAACGTGTTTGATTTAATCTCCTCCAACATCTTTTCGATAGGTATCGATTGATTATGAAATATCTTGCTGAGGTTCCAAATAAACCATATAGTGGCTAAGAAGATGCACTGAATCGCCATTTTGGTTGAATCTGGGTTGGAGAAGCTCACCGGGAACTTGAAAATTTCTTCAACACGTGGAGTTAATCCCGTTCATTACTTAAAATTAAAAGTTTAGGAGTCGTAGTGTAATTACTAGAAACTATGTTTAGTATGTATTTAATGTATATAAAGTCTGGGGGGGGGGGTGCTATGTCAAGAACCAACGATTGTAACTTCCAAATATCACGTGGAAAATGTACGTGATCTAAGAATCAACGCCATCAAAAAGTCGTAACTCTAATGGTGACGTTTCATGGAAGGATCGATGAGTATAGATAGGATTCAAAGTCACGAATTCTATAATCAAGAAATTTCATTCAATGTTTCTTTAATCAATTGTTGTGTGTAATCAATTCTGGGCAACACAATCATGGTGCATGATATTGGGGCAGCGACCAGATGCTCCTCGCATATGAGCACATACCAAACAGATGACCAGTGACTCTATAAGGTCGTTGCACAATAAACAACCCAACTAGGCAACGTTGACTCCATGAAATGATAGTGCCTCTATGCTAGGGACCCTATTTAGCGCTGCTCGTCATATGAAACAGTTTAATTTAACTGGAATCCACTTGATCCAACAATGAGCATAACCCTGTAGAGTGAATATTCTCCTTTCTATCAAATGTCGTAGGAAGTGACATAGAACACACAAGAATCATCCACCGTCCATAGCTATATATCTATACCTTCATCGACCAACAAATTACTAAACCATTAGCAACATTGGTTCAGTTACATCGATTCTTCCTCAGTGTTAGGTTGCTGAGATCAAGCCCACTCCATGTCAATATGCCCTGAGATCAAGCTCCGTTTTGGACGAGATTTGGTTCATTGCGAAGCTCTCACATAGTAGAACGTAAACCCACAAAGAAATAAGTATATTAACAACTATTCAAGGTCGGCTCAACATATTTTGTGGCCCAAAGCGAACGTTAAAATTGAAGACTTCTGTGAAAGTTTTGTAAATATATAAAAAAAATTAAATGTAATTTAATAGAGCGTCAAAACGTATAATGTTGACATAAAAGTTGTGAAATTATCATTTCTCCCTGAAAACACAAAAGTTGAGAATATAAATTAAAGTGGTTTTTCAATTTTTGGGGCTCTTCAAATTTGGGGGGCATAAAACGGTTGCTTTAGTTGCTTGTACTATAGAGCCACATCTCCCAGTATTACATATGTTTATTTCAATCCAAAGTTGGTAAAAAATCATTTTTTAACTTTGTGAAAAAACTCTTTTCACCATAGTTCTAACAATTTAATGGATTATGTCTCTTCTACATGAGTTTCTGATGTGTTGCAAAGCACACATGTATTTCCACCATGTTTAGTGTCGTTTTAAGTAGTGTTATATTTGTTTTGAGTCGTTTTTAGTTCATATTGAGTTTTTGTTATGTTCTCAGGTGCTCATGATGATTTCAAGTGAAAACCTAAAGAAACCGAGCACGAGAATCAAGCCCAAGAAATAAAAGAGAAAAATCTGGAAATCTTATCCCTCACGGTACGCGAAGATCAGAAGCTAATCCCTCGCGGTACGCGAGGGAAAGGAAATTCGGACCCGACTGTTTTGGCCCTCGCGGTACGCGAGGGGCTTGCCTAACTCTCTCGCGGTACGCGAGAGAGTCGAAATCCGAGAAAAATTACAAAAACCTAATTTAATAGAATTTGAGTCCCATTATCAAAGAGGTTCGATTTTCCAGCCTTCTAGAACATAGTTGAAGGCGATTTTGAGGCTAGAGGAATCAATTGAAGTGAAAGATTAGGGCTTTTGAATCCGGGTTCGTTAGTAATAACGTTTTCGATATCAAGATTCGAATTTTATCTTTGATTCTGATTTGAAACCATGTTCTTGTTTAATTACTTCTGCTATGATGTTTTGAACATGAATCTAAGCTAAAACCTTAAGACTGCCTAGGTCAATTGATGAATGCTTGTTAAAGTCTTGATTTTTACTGGTTTTGGTTTCGTTTGATGGATTTATGATTTTGAAAAGATCCTAGTATGATAATTATGATGAATATGCATGTTTGAATCTGATTGTGTGAGTGATTTTAATTCCTTGTGTTGATTGTGGTTGTCTGCCAGTTTGATTAGCGTATCTAGGTCATAGATCTTAGGGTTTGTGATTTCGGTGGTTTGCTAGACGTAGTAACCATAGGAGTTGTGATTGATTGCTGATTAGAGTCGAATGTGTGTCCTAGTTCAATACCCGAGAGGTGAGAATTAGTCGGTTAGTCTTCACCATTAGGAATCCGAGTGTCAAGTGTCTGAGAGGAAGTTGGTTTAGGTGTCTAGTGATCTGTTGCTAATCTGAATCATAGTTGTTATTTTAGGATTACCCCGTGCATTCCTTGAGTGTATTGTGGATGATGAGACTGAGAGGTAATCCGTTCATTAGGGTACAATATTATAGTTGGAAATACCCGAGAGGTGATCCAATCATCTGGTGAGTTTAGTACACTTTAGGTAGCTTAGTTGGTGACACCCTGAGAGTGATTAGGGATCCACTAGGTTGTCTTTAGCAGTTATCCTTAGAAACCCAGATCCATCATAGTTCCAGAACCAGTAGAAGTTGTTCTTTGCAAGTAGGATTCCGACCTAAGTAGTGTTCTTCCCAATCTTGATTTCACCTTAGTATTTGTCTTGATAGCTTGAATCGTACTTAGTTTTATGCATTTATTAGTTAATTCAGTAGTGTAGTAAACCCTCCAAACCAATCAATCTTCAGTTTGAGTCAGAGTCTAGTATTGTTACATAGTGTCTCTAGGGTTCGATAATCCGGTTTACCATTAAGGTGTGCTACACTCGATATGTTCACTTGCCTGTCAGTGCGGTTTAGTTAGAGGGTATTCCATTTATTACTTAGGAGTCTAGGTTAGGTTTTTATAGTTATTTTTATAGACCGTCTGGACGACATCAGCTTTAGATTACACTCCCAGTCCACCTACCTTATTGTGTGACAACATTGTAACTACATATTTAGTAGCCAACCCAGAGCGCATCAAATTTCTAGGGATTGGTCTTCACTTCGTACTAGACATGGTTCTTGCTAGCAGCTGCGAATTTGTTATGTTCCTATTGCCAACATGATGCTAATCTATTAAAGGTTTGTCCGGTGCACAGTTTGATCTCTTTCGGTCCAAGCTTCACGTTGTCGATACGTTCAGCTTGCATAGGCATGTTAGCTAATTATTCCTCTCATCTGAGTATGATGGCACCATCATGGCTATTGGTTATGTATCATTATATGATTATCCAATATTTATGTTTATTTTTATGTAGTATTTAAGTTTAAATATATTCGATAGAATACTAGTATCTCATCATCATTTCTAGAGTTTATCTTGTAACACCCTATATATGCTATATATTATGGGTTAATAATATTTGATAACCAACTAAATTCACATCTTGATTTCTATCAAGCTTATTAATACAAAGACGGAAGATGAGATTCTTCAAAGGCAAAACAAGACAAATCAAATGGATCTCATGAAAGAAGTAGAAGGTATATACTCTTCTATGTTTTGAGCAAAATTTAGCATCGTGAAGCACATTATGTACTAAATTATGTATATAATAATTGTATAAAGTTTAAAGAGTCGTAATGGGAAGGCAAGTTCGGTGGCAAACCTCGTTAAAGATTCGGTAGCCTGCCAACCAGTACATTACAACGACTGGCCGGTTTTCTTGGGAACCAAGTACATACGTACCGAAATAAAATGTTGCACAATGAACCTTTTTATCTAATTAACAAATACAAAATAATAAAAGAAAATAAAATTGGGAACCATATATAAGAAGTAGAAGAATAAAATCTTGGAAAGAATAAGAATCATGTAGCAAGGCCAATTAAGATATATATGCATGGCTGACAGTTTAGTTAAATTGCATTCGCTTTACATATTGTTTAACCTGTAGCGCTCGAGTCCTAGTATGAGATTTGTATTTTAGTCTAGAATTGTATTATGATGCAAGTAATTATATGCCTGTTTTTGACCGTGCAATCAAACCGAGAAAAAAGGGTTTGTGTTGTAACCAAGAAAAGAAGGGAAAAAGAAAAAGGAAGAGAGAGATTGTGCGATGTGAAATTGCACAACTTCGTTAAAGGTGTATTGCTTGGTTTGAAATGATTGAAACCTAGTTTATAATGAGTTATCAAAGGTATATATGTGATAGATAAATATATAAATAGTAGATTTTTCTAGCATAATTTAAAGTTTCTAGTATTGTTACTAGAAAAAAATTAAGAGCAATTACATTTTCACATAGTTAGAATTTTCTTGAGACAAAAATATTTATGAGTTAGCAATATGGATAAAACTTTTCTACGAATCTTGTTGAAGTATTTATTGCTACAACTTTTTATGAGTTATATAGTATTTAATACTTATTGTTTATGTGTTATATATTATCCACCGTTAGTAAGTAATGTGGGTTGGCTTGGATTACTTAGTGTTGCGCGCCTAGGAGGGCAGCGCGCTTTGGGATGCGGAGGAGTTATTATCGCCCAGTTCCCTAACCTAATGCGGCACCGGGTTCGGACCGCAGGGAACTGTAGCCTGGGGGGCTTAGAATCCTTTTGCCGCCGCAAGGCTGCCTAATCATACGCATCAGGCTCGACATCTAACATTTTCAAATAGTCACAAAGTAAATAAAAATCTCGAATGAGCTGCAGGCATAAACATAAATCAGGTATTCATAAATATATTTGTATAAAAATAGTGAAACAAAACACCATCTCAGTACTAAGTATTATATATTTTCTGTTGCGACTGCTATATATGTATAAAACACGAATATTATATATGTGACTTTCAATAAATATACTAACTTTTACGCAAACACATAATAAAAGATTATGACAATTAACACTAACCGGGAAGCTATCAAATATATTAGAGAAAATTATGAAAATATTCATTTTTGAGATGTGACATACCCCTTATACATATGTTAATAATTAATTATGTCAATAGTAGTCGGGAGATACATGACATAATATCATCTTTAACTCGTGTATCCTTTTTAATACACAAGATACCTGCTTAAAATCACATTGTAGTCGAAAGCACTCTCATGCATCATCCTTTTGTCAAGTATCATCAATAAAACGTTATTTTTGCTAATGAAATTTAACTCATATGTGAGTTTGACTAGCATATTCCTCGTAATATTGAATTCGTGTATTTGGCTATTAGTATTTCTATTTAATGAATGAAGTATAAACATATAAGCCAATTTCATAGCTCACTGAAACAATACATGCATAGATATAATAAGAATTGGTGGTATTTTATTAATGATGGTGGTCCAAACATATCGAAATTCTTTAAAATCATAAGATTGTTCGTTGTTTATGTTTAGTTCATAAAGTTAATATGTGAGTGGTGTATTGCACTGTCAACTTATCAAATGGCCAGAGCACCATTGATGCCACTTCATAAGCATAGGTTTTCATTACACCGGCCTGACGTAAAATGGTTAGGCAACTTTTTTGCTCGTTTAAGAAAGGGTTAAGTTTTCTTGTCCTTTTTAATAAATTTAAAGTTGCATACATCTCTTGTAATGCCTTTACCACTGCATTATTAAGAGATAAAAATACCTAGACATTGTTGGCAAACATTGTCTTAAATTGGCTATTAACTCATTCCAATCAACATTCACCATGGTTACCATGTTTTCAACATTTTATATTGTTGATTTCCTTATAGATCATGTTTTGTTGTTAATCCGACATTAATTGTTAACATCAGTTATAATGCAAGTTGGTCTGGTAGCATAATGTGCTTGTTTTTATGCATGTTTTTCAATAGAAGGAGGAGTTAGGGGAGGAGGCCAGAAGTAATCAATATACTAGAGTTTGTACTTTGCTAAAGTAGGTTGGTACAGACACATAGCAAAGTGCTTACTTCTGGTCTTTTTCCCCTTAACTTCTCTTTCTTTCAACAAAACTTTTAGTACATTCAAACCATATTGTGCTAGCAAAGTTTCATGATTTTATTAAAATTGGTCACCCAATTAATTAGATAAAAATAGTTTCTAGATGCTATCAACATAACATAAGACGATGATGTTTTACCTTAAAAAAACATGTCAAAGTTGTAGTTACAACAAACTTAAGTTGTGATGGATAGAATATGTTGTGTTATGCTTTATAGTTTACATATCCATCAACATTGTATCACCGTTATGTATTGTAATTCTCATACTTCAAACAATGTAACTTACTTTGAATAATGTATTATATTCATTTACCTTAAATTGTTTAACCATTGTATAAATAAAAATACAACTGTTTTATGTATTATACGAGTCAAAGTTAATATGCAAATGTGACTTCGTGTATGAGTTATCTATATTTACTTATATTAGGACATAAGAGGCCAGCAGAAGTTAAAATAGATTACAAGAAATTCTCTCTGTACGACACCCTATCGTCAGTGGTGCTAGTCTATGCCGACGACGGTATGTTGTCGGGAAATTAAAGACCGACGTATCAGACAACAATTCTTGTAGTGGATACACGATCATTAGGTCACGTAACATATGATTATATAATAATAAATATAAAAAATTCTGAAATGACTATAGGAGTATAACACTTTAAAAAGTGACTAGTTTCATGTTTTTATAATATATATCAACTTATTTTATAACTATAAGAAATAATTTATATATTAATTAAAATTTATTTTATGAAGGAGTTCAGGGATGACATTCTCTAGAATTTACAGTTTATGAATAATTATGCAAGAGATTTTATCCCACTAACATCATGACACCTTATACTGCATAGAAGACAGTGATATAATTTCACACACACACACATGCATATGCATGTATTTACCTCTCACACACACGTACTTTCTTTTATTTATATATGTAATTTTATCTTTTTTACGCATGAACATATATAGATATATTACATACATTGTATGTATATATATGCATGGAGCCATGGAGGGGTCAAGATCTCTTTTTTACCAGAGCACTAGTGTGTCACAGAATTGTCACTCTGAGAAAGCTTAAAGGCTAAGAAACTTCCTCCACTCACTCTCCAAAACCCTAATTATAATAATAAATACAAAAAGAAAGATGCAAGAAAAATAAAAAAATTAAGCAAAACAAAAGCCTCTTCTTTTTATCCTTCACCTCCTCTCCTTCCCATTAATCTCTCCTTTCTCATTGTTTTATTCTCTTGTTTTTGATTCCCCACTCTCATATATTTCCAAAAAAACCCTTGAAACCTTTCTAAAAGAGAAAAAGAAAGCTCAAATTTAAATCATGGTTTTCTCATCTGTTCCACCCTATCTTGATCACCACAATTGGCATCATCAGGTTTGTATGATCTTCATCACTTCTTTAATTCTCTGATTTTAGTTGCTTCTTCATCCAATCAAAGCAAAAGCTTTATGTAAAAAAGAAGATCTTTTAATAATTTATTGAATATACCATAATCTTTAATCTTCATCTCATGTGTTTTGTTTGTTTTCTTTGTGTTTTGTGCTGTTCTTTTCAGCTTCATCAATCAAATCATCAAGGAGCTGGCGGCGGGGTTGGCGCTGGCGTTGGTGAAAACCCTAATCTTCCTCCTCCACCGCCGCCTCCACAGCCGGTAGGCGGCGGAGTTGGAGACGGAGAGCCAACAATCAGACCAGGATCTATGGTCGATCGGGCAAGGTTAGCCAAAATACCCTTGCCCGAGCCCGGCCTAAACTGCCCAAGATGTGACTCAACCAACACCAAATTTTGCTACTTCAACAACTACAACCTCACACAGCCTAGACACTTTTGCAAGACGTGCAGGCGGTATTGGACTCGAGGAGGAGCTTTGAGAAACGTCCCGGTCGGAGGAGGTTGTAGGAGAAACAAGCGAAACAGCAAAAGCCGAAGCTCGAAATCTCCAAGACGATCCGGGCCTAAATCGGTAAGTGTAAGCCCTCCAAGAAGTAGCTCAGAGAACATGACAAGCACTCAAATTTCACGTCCACCTTCACTTCACTTACCATTTATGAGTTCTCTTAACCAATATGGAGGGTTTGGTGGCAATAATCTTGGCTCAAATATTGCTGGATTAATTCAGCCTCAAAGTGAGCACATGGCCAATTTTCAAATAGCAAATGGTAATAATAATAATTTCAGCAACATTTTATCTATTGGAGGTGGAGAGAATTGGAGACTCCCTTTCATGCCTGGATTTGATCATCAAGTACCAAACATTAACACTAACCTATTTAACTATCAAAGCGAAGGCGTCGAAGCACAATCGTCTTCGATGGCTGGATTGGAAAACAAAATCGATAACCCTCAGAACGATCGCGATACCTCAGTGAAGGTTGAAGGCAACCCGGGCTTAAACTTATCAAGACAGTTTTTGGGTATGTTTGGGAACACCAATCAACAACCTTGGACAGGAAATTCATGGGCGGAGTTTCCTATAATTAAGGAAAGATTCAGTTGAATGTTAGTTGCATGTTATCAAAACCCTAGCTTATTCCTAGCTGAATTGAATGTAATATGATGATCTGAGATCTCAACCGCTGATCCGCTGAAGAAGTGCAGGAGATCATCACCACTGGTAGGTATACATTATGTTTAGTTTTATTAATATTGTTATATTATGGTGTTGGTTTATGATCTATTAATGTGTGTGTGAGTTTCCTTGTGTTTGAAGTGTTTTACCTATGTGTGTGTGTGTAAGTGTGTGCTACTCTATCTGTTGATTATGCTATATCATCCACATTAAAAATATTTTGAGCCAATTCTTTGTCTAATAGTTTGCTAGTTCTTTTCTTTTTCTTATTAGGGTTTTTATTGACGATTGTTAATATTTTAGAGCAATTTTGAGAAAGTGATTGTGGTTGATTGGATCATTGAAACAATCTCTTTGTGAGTATGCAATTTGAAAACTACATGCATACTACTAAAGTGTTTCTACCGACAACTTTAACAAAGCTGGAGTAGCATCATTGATGACTAGGACCAATATATACTTTTAAGTTGCATGTATATGAGGATTGGTCATCATCAAGAAACTATGTAAGATGCTAATGATTTTGCAATGAAAAGATATATAAAAACCAGACAATATATGTAGCAAGGGTTTTGTGGTTAAAATTCCTTAAAAAGATTCAATACCCTAAAACATTAAAATGCTCCATCCTCTATGAATTTCCTTATATGTTTATAAAAGATAAAGAAGTTAATGATGAGTGATAATGAAGTAAAACAACATTATGGTGTTCTAATTATCTCATCCGTGTGTTGAAAAAGCAAATTAAAGAGTATAGTTTGATAGCAATTTTTTTGTTTTTTTTTCTTTCGGAACATCACAGGACCCGTCAATACATATGTAAAACGTAGCTTACACTGGATTCATGACCTTTAATGGTTAAAAGACAAAAAACAGTAAAAAGTAAATTCAAACTTAAAACGTGTGCTAGAGGTATTGAATTGTAATTCCTTAATTCATGTGGGTCAAAGTTAAAAGGTTAGTTGGTGATTAGTCAAACATTGTTTATACGTGGTATTCTATTATGTATTTAAGTCTAGGGGTCAAAGTGTCTTAAGTTAAACTTGATAACTGATTCAAGTTAATCGACTCGATCAATGTATACATCGTTTAGGAAGGGCCACGACGGTTCAGGTAATTTAGGGTTATAAATACCCGATGAATGGAGTCTGTAAAATAAAAAATCATGATCATGATATTTAGGAAGATCTTGGCAAAGAAGATACCACTAAAACTTCTACATACAAAATTACCAAAGTTAAAGTGAAGGGTAATCTTTCACAATAGATCACAGGGATAAAGAAAAGAAATTTATTATGAAAGAGTGATTTTTGCAGTCTAAAAAGAAAAGAATCTGACAAACATAGATTTTTGCTTTATAGAAAGGACCAACAAGCCACACAACACACCCCTTCCCCAATAAAGTGTTGTATACCCAACCAACAACTCGACCACCCCTAAACCAAAAGACAAATTAGTTGGCTTAAATTCATATATCATCAATTTTTTAGAATCAAAGGGTTTGTAACGAAGCGTGTATCGTGTAATAAAGGTATTCATCTTTAAACGGTTAGGAGTTCTAGTTCATGTAAACATTGATGTAGATTTGAGCGTAAGTTTAGAGAATATGTTGGTTAACCGTTTAAAAAAATCAATTATTTATAAATTAATTAGGTGCATATATACATAAGGTTTACATCACTTAGAGAGAGAAAGAGAGAAGCTAGAGAGAGATGAAAATAGAAGGTGACTGAATGGCATGCAGCTGGTTGGGTGTGGCTCGGAAAACCATGGAGGGGTTTGGTTTATTTGATCTAACTGTTGGTTTAACATGTTTTTAACTACACTTAGATCATGTAAGAATTTCTCGACCCACGTGAAAGTTTGATCCTTTGGGTTCTATGTATCAATCTCTTGCTTTTGTTTATTAGTGACAATTATAAATATTTAAAGTAGCATTATCATTTTCCCTTCTTTATGCTACATATTCTAATTTAAAACTCGATTAACCTTAATTGTTTATGGCCTTGCAGGCTTTTTTGCACCAGTAAATTAAAAGAATTCAAGTAATCAATCTTGATTTAACCAATCTTAGATGTAAATAACTGACTAACAGTTACACTTTTTAACACCTCATAAACTAACGTGGTTAACTTTGGGAGGTGGGAGTGCCCAGCGGGTATGCTTGCGGGTAAAGCAGGTACCACTCCCACTAAGACGTGTTCAAGCGGGTAAGGAGGTGCATGTAGCGTTTTGGAACCCGCCGAAAGAAAGGGGAGAAGACCAAGTTTGGGAGGGTAGTTTGGAGGGTAATGATCCCACCATAAAGGGTAGTTTGTCAAAATAAGGTGACATATCCTCATTGGTGAGTTTGAAAGGGTAGTTTGAAGTTGGAGGATACCACTCCCAGTGACCTTATAAGCATAATTAACTAAGATGAAGTTTATTGCGGAACACTAAATTATTACGAGAATAAAAATAAGAGCTAAATTCAATTTTCGTCCATGGGGTTTTGTCAAAACATCTGGTTTCGATCAAATTTCAAACCTTTAACACCTTGTGTTACTCACATTTTTTTCACTTTCCGTCCCTAAAACAGATGGCAGCTAACAATTCTGTTTACTCATCCCAATGTGACCCTCACGTGAGGGGTAGTATCGTCTTTTTAGTTCCTTTTATGTACCCTACGTCTGCCAAGACCTGCCAAGTTGGTCACTGTCTTCTTCTTGGGCACGAACTGACCTAGCTCCATCATTTTCATTCTTTAAGAATTGTAAGTCGATTGTTTCAATTTGAGATGACTAATTCATTGTGGATGGTTCTTGGTAATCATCTACATGATGATCTCAACCCATACGAGTGTTACAGTAACGTTTCCTAAGCTTTGATTTTTTTGAAACATTGAATTATTCATAGTTCGGTATCCTACTTTTTGTTATAAGTTTAACTTTTTTATCGACGTATATATAGCAAATGAACATCAAATGTTTAGTATAAAAAAATTACATGGAAGAGAATTTGTCAATTGTCCCAAGAGGAGGTATGTAAATGGTAAAATTAGCTTCATTGATATGGCAAAAACCGATGATTTCAATATAGATGAGTTGGACGAAATGGTTAAGACTATATGTTATCCATGTAATACGGTCTTTGTCTACCATTTAAAGGTTCTAAAAATGGATTTGATTTTAGGTCTAAAGGTACTTGTTAATGACAATGATATGAAAAGGTTGTTTGAATATGTGCAAAGCGGGTTAAACTTATTGAGATTTACATTGAGTATTGTAAGACAGGAGTCAACATCCTCTTTGTATCACTGGTTGACTAACCTATTTTGATGTCTTTCGTTAGTCCATATGCATTTTATTTACATTAAAAAAATGAACAACTGACTTTCATTATAAGTCAGAATTGAATAAATTTCAGACAAAAACTAAAGAAGAACATATCCATTTTATTAGAATTCTAAGTACATTCACACCCAAAATGACATTTACAACTTAACAAGTCAATTGGTCATTAGATACATGACAAAGATAAACCAACTAAAACCTAGCAAAAACTTCAATATCCTAACTTTATTAGCTCTTATCCTAGCTAATTCCTCATGGATGTTGATTGATCTTAACAATTCAGGTATTATCTTAGTTGTTATTAAATACATTGAAGGATCGACCCAGGTCACAAAACCACACTTCGATTTATGTACATTAATTTCGTAACATCAGTTGCGAAAAAAAGGAGAAGAAAACAGATTTTGAAGTATTAGGTTCGATGTTCTACTTCCACAAGAGCATATTACATTGTGCTCAATCTTAGGATTCATCATCGATGAAGAAGAGGAAGAAGATCGAGCCATAAAGAGTTAACAAAAGAAGGTTATAGAGATCGATGACAAATGGGGAATCATATGTTCAAACGATACTACCCCTCACGTGAGAATCAGGTGGGGATGTGGTAACTGAACCGTTAGTTGTCGTTTGTTTTAGGTATGGAAAGTGGGAAAACAATATGTGGGTGACACAAGGTGTTAAAGGTTTGAAAATTTGACGAAACCTAATATTTTGACCAAACTCCAGGGACAAAAATTGAATTTAACAAAAAAAAAACCCTAAATCCTTAAAAAAATTTTATCAATGGTTCACATTTTCTAAAAATATTTGCTTCTTATGTAAAAAAAAAACCTAAATGTGTATGTTATGTACGTAAAAACAAATAAATTAATGTGTTCAAATGTTTTTTTTTTATATTTTTTAATCGTTTACCTATACATGTGCATGTAATATACATAAACAAAATTTATGCATATATGTCTCTGTGTGTGTATATATATTGAATTTTAGGAGAGAATAAATTGAGGTCATTCCAAAAACTAGGATTTCTTAACTTTTAAGAATGACTTATTTACTTTTTTAAAAGCTAATAAGAACTTTCTCACCACACTCCCAAACACCCTCTAATACAAGTGAACTAAGGAATTGGCACCCAACAATGACTACAACCATCTCATCCATTTGCTTTAAGGGGTTTTTATCTAGAATTAATCTAAAATAATCAAAAAGATTTTATCAGAACTTCCTTAATGAACAAACGAACCAAGTAATTGAAAATGTTAATCATACTTAATAATCTAAATCGTTCCTGTTGCTTTTATTTTTCTTTCCCTGTTGGTTTCACATGTGCAAAACCTTTCTTCTATGTTATATCAAACTCAGGAATTGGTTAAATCAAGAACTAATCTTAAGTTCATAAAAAGTTGACCCGGTTAGAATTATGCTGATCAGTTAGGGCGGGCGGAGTCGACGAGCTCCGGGTTGTCAGGGCAACACCGCCGCAACACCTGCGGGCTTCACGCAGGTTCAGTGGCACGGGTTGTAAAGCCCGTTCAAACCAGTGCAATTGACCGTTGGGGATGTAGCCTTTTGAAGAGGATGTAGCTTACCCATGTCGAATTTGTGATCCTTGAGCAGTCTCTGGTCTGCGTTTCGGCTGGATGTAGCGACGGAGAAGCAGATGGTTCTGAATCTAGGGTTAGTGTTGCGAGCGAACTATACAGTATACATATTGGGGCTGAACTGAACACTTTGGGCCTCTTTGTGTTACCAAATAATGGCCCAAGTAGTTGTAGTCTTTAATTTACTTTGTAATTAGATTTGGGGGTCACTCAAATTCGAACAATATTTCACTTTAATTAGGTATATATCACTACTCTTGACATATCAATTTAAGATTCTAAACATTTTTTAAATAAATCTTATATAGCTTGTTTTGGCTAAAGGAATAAGGATACCAGTTTTAAATTTTAGGTTTTTAATATGTATCATTTTTATTTTTATTTAATGAAATGTGGGTTTTTACTTGTTTTAATGAAATAATTAAAAAAAATCTAGGGCTTATTGGTTCCACACTCTCATCTTAGGGTTGAAAAGGGTAAAAATGAAATGACGCGTTTTAATTGGATAAAAGGAGAGGGTTTCATGGGTTTTTTGTTAACCACTCCCTCCACCCTTAGTTATAATGTAATTATTGACAGTTGTTCAAATAAAAGTTAGCAAATGGGTCAAAGGATTTTAAAATAAATAAACAGTAAGTTCTGTGTTCCGTTTTGTGGTCAAATTCGTGTTGTTCGCCTGTAAGTTCTGTTAACCTATAAACTTTTATATTTAAGCCAATAATTTATCTCTGAATAGTTGATGTACTAAATCTGTTTATTAAAGTAACAAAACAAACCATAATAATAACCATAAAATAATAAAAATAATGCCAACAACACTACTGAAAAATAATTATTAGCCGGATTTGGGATTTTAGAGAAAAAGAGTGTATAATAGTTCTAAATTAGAGTTGAAATTTCTCGTTGTAGATACGTTGAACACGTCGGTGGATCTTTGAGACATTAAGAGCAGAGTGATTTTCAAATATACCATCACTAGTGTTACATACTTACATACCATCATTAATTCATTATTGTCGAATATACATACATACGTATAAACACACTATAAGTAACACGTATTTAATGTTTCTAAACGTGTACCCGGTTTTAATAATCAATGTAATTACCTTAGCTACATTCATAAATCTAAAAATTTCTTACACAAACTTGGTTGTTTTTTTATTAAGATTGTAACCTTTATTTACATCAGACGATGGGTTCTTATAACCCTAGAACCGGCACGTCGTTCATATTGAAACGACACAACCCCTAAAATACAGTTTCTAACTTTCAATTGTACATACTTGACCTTTGACTCTTTATAAATACATAGACGTCTCTAAAAAAGACACAAAGACCCCTATATTTAGCTTAAACTTTAATACCCCCTTAATTAAATATAGTCAAAGGAAGGTCTTTGACTTTCTTGATTTGCCTTTACAGTAGCGTTGGTTTTTCATCCCACACGAGTTGATACTCTTGTACTTCTCCTTTCTCATTTCTCCTTATCATTCCATTCCATTTGGTGCATTCTTTTGCAAAGTGTGTAGTCACCACATTAATTCATAACACCTAACATCGTTCTTGTCTTTGGTTCTTTGACTAGTACTTCCATGTCCTCTTTCTCCTTTGCCAAGCCTCTTTCATGTCCTCTACCACGGCTTTGTTCACCATGTCCTTTTCCTTCATGCCAACTTTTAGGATAATTAATTGAACTTGCCATCAGGAGTTTTCCTTAATTGTTATCCTTCGGATTATCTTGACTTTTTAGGGGTTCTACAAAGGCTATTATCCTTCCCACTTCTTTAAATGGCATGTTGTCAATCTCTGAATATTGCTTGATAGTTGCTACAATCGGTAGGAACTACTTTGGGACGGAGTTAAGCAATTTCCTCATAATTATCTTATCTTTGAAGGTAGTACCAAGACTTTTAAACTTGGCTCTTATTTTGCCCAACTTGCATGCTAATTCATTCACGGTTTCGTTCTCTTTCATTTTCAACGTTTCTAACTCACTCCTCAAAGTTTGTAGTCGAGCTTTCTAAACCATATTTGCTCCTAGATATCGAACTTTGGTAGATTCTCATACTTCTTTTACACTTGAATATTGTGCAACTTGCATCAGGACATCTTCTGGCAATGTTCGGAATAATCATTGCTTTCGTTGTATTAGACTTCTTTCCATCTACTTCTTCCTTAGAACCAATTGTTTCCCAAATGCCATAAGCCTTCAAGATTGTTTCCATCAACACAGCCCACGTAGTGTAGATTGTTTTAGTCAATTTCGGGCACTGCAGTGTTACACTCCCTTGCTCACAAGTTGGTGCCTACGTGCTTCCTTTGTCCATGCCTGTCAGGATGTCTTTCCTTTTCTTGCTTTGATTTGATGTTATTCTTGTTTCTTTGCTGCTTGTTTCTTTCTTTCGATAATACCACATAGGTTTTCTTGCTTACTTTGATCGTCTCACACGTGTTTTCTTGCTTGCCACACAGATCTTGCTTTCCCTTGCTGTACAAACCACTCGGGTCCGGTTTTCTTGCTACTTGTTGTAACCCGAACCGGGTTTCTTGTTCTTGCTTCAAAATCTCATTCTGCAACAGCCCCTTCTATTCGTTCCTATGTTGTGATCACTTTTGTCACTATGATCCGTGATCTGGGAACTAATTTTCCTAATTCACGGTTCTGGACTTGAATAGATGGTTTGAACACTTTCGTGATATCAATCGATGTACAAGAATCAAAACAGGATAGTTTGATTCTTTTACCGATTCGTTTTAAGACTTGAATTTACTAGTGGACTTCAACAATCAAGAAATAGATTGTGATTGATTTGCAATTCAAAAACTAAAAACGAATTTAAAAGAAACAAGAACCTGGTTAGATGATTCCCGCGATTGAGTTTATTGAAGATGGTTGCTTTCAATTGTTCTCCCTCCTTTTGTTTCGATGTGAGATTCCAAGAAACAAAAGGTCGCACTCTTCTTCCTTTTGCTTTTGTATCAACGAACCAAACAGTAATATCCCCTTAGGCCATGGTTCTTCTTTCTGCAAATTCCCCTTCTGGCTTCGAATTCTTGTGATACGAACAGACAACAAAAACGCCTTATGTTTCTGCCTTCGGTCTAACGCACTACATCAAACCCGATTTTTTTCTTTCTACAAATTCCACTACCCTCTCTCCTCCACCTCACCCTTCTCTCTCCTTAAAAATTTTGAAAACCCATCTTATTGTGGATGGTCTAACAAACCGTAAATTGTCTCAGTTTACACGGTACCATAAGCAGTTAAAATAGTATGATTTATGGATTTCTTAAAACTTTAGTAAGGCCACAACCTCTAAAAATAAGGCAAACCAAACGCCTCTAAAATCTGTAAACATAAAAGGGATAATTTATAAAATAGAACTCTGAAAAAGAGAATGAACCTATGTAGTCAAAGGTGCATCTGGCGCCTCAAACATACACCAAGACGGTCTTCTCTCCGTCATGCGCATTGAGATGATCTCCTCGGTCCAGGTGCAAGCAAGACGGGCAATAGAGCATCTCCAATGCATCCTGTTTTAAATGCGCACAGACACGCCATATCAAATTTCCATCCGTCATTTAAACACACCCATTTTATCTCCATTGGTACGTCCACATTCAAACGCCTATATATATATATATATATATATATATATATATATCCTGCAAACATTTCATTCAGTTGCGTTTGGATTCACCGGATGAAATCACAAACGTTTGAATCGGGATGGGTCCCACAATGGAGCGTCTGGAATGAGCATTGGAGGTTAGAAGATGCTCTTAGCCAGTCACAATCGGTACAAAACTAGACTAGTTTTTAACCGTAAGCTTATGCACCAAGCAACTAGCATTCAATTTCCAGAATAAAGATAAAAAAAAACAAGACAATAAATACCCTTCCATTAAAAATGAGGATAATAACATAGTCAGATAACATCTTTTTACCTTGTACTTGTTTGCAGTAATAATCCTCATAATAGAAGAAAATCTAAGAAAAGAAAAAAACAAGGGGTGGGGATGGTGATCTTCCACCTTTCCCCTTCTTCTACATTTCAATGGAAAAAAACAACATTGAAAAGGATACCAATACCAATATCAATATCAATGAAACAAAAGCTTTACCTCAACAAAACCATAACCGAGTAAACCGATCAATTATTCGGCTTCTGCAATTGCTTGAGATAAAGTTTGAGACAACTTCTGTTGCTCTGTGCATCGGGTTATTTTCTCCAGCAACTGTGCTGCCTTTCTTTTCCCCCTATCGGTACCATGATGTAGCAGGTCCACCAGTACCCCCATCACCCCGAGTTCTTGAGCTTCCACTAAATACTTATGATCACCCGAACAAAGATGAACCAAAACCGCAGCTGCATTCTCTTTAGTCCTCGGGGACCCAGACCCAATAAACTCCACCAAAACCCGAACCGCATCAGCTTTACCGATAGCCATTTTCCCTTCTGGGTGGCTCGAGAGTATAGCTAGAATGGCTAACGCCTCATCTTTCATCCCACCTTGTGGCTCAGTCAAAAGCTCCATTAATGTGCTGATCACACCAGCCCTCACTGCCCGACCCTTGTTACCTTGATATATGCATAAATTAAACAATGCGGTTGCAGCGTCTTTTTTCCCTCTTTGTGTACCTTCACTTAGTAGTAATACAAGTGGTGGGATTGCTCCTAATGAACCGATTGTGACTTTGTTTTCATCGATTACCGAGAGGCTGAAAAGGGTGGCAGCTGCATTTTCACGTGCTTCCATGCTACCCTTTTTTAACACTTGAACAATCCCGGGGACCGCCCCAGAGGATACTATGCTTCCTTTATTATCTTCACAAATTGAAAGGTTTAAAAGAGCAGTGACTGCATGTTCTTGGGTTCGTGAATCGGGTGCGGTTAGTAGATGTGTGAGGAGCGGGATGGCACCGGCTTCAGCTATGGCTACACGGTTATCAGCGTTTCGTTTTGCGAGGAGACGGATTTCACAGGCTGCGGTTCGTTGGTCGTCCGGACTAATCGATTTGAGCTTGGTTAGGAGCACGTTTATCAGGGACCGTTCTGCATGGGTGCACGCAGAAGTTGACTGCCCCGCCCGTTGTGGTGGGTCAATACCATTTGACTCGCACCATTGAGCTATAAGACTTCGTAACACATAGTTTGGTATGAGAACGGTACTTGTTAGGTTTTGTTGTGTTTTTGGACATGTTTTGTGCCCGGCTTCCAACCATTTCTCTATGCATGTTCGCTCATATGTCTACACAAATAGTAAATATTTAACACATATAGTATTTAAAGAAGATAAACAGAGAAATAACGGTCAGTTAGTAAATTACCTGTCCGGTTGAGACGATAACGGGATCTTTCATTAACTCGAGCGATATAGGACAACGGAAATCATCGGGTATAATTGTATTTTTGCAACTTTTTGATGAAGTTTCTTGATTGTTTGAATTTAGTGGAGCAGAAGTTTCACCAGGAGGTGAATCTACATTTGGGTTATCGGTTTGCACAAAATCTTTGATCAGTTTTAATAACATTGACATTTTTTCTATATTTTCCCCGGGATCGCCATCACTCGCAGTAACCATCTCATGCAATGTTATTGATTCATGTGTGAGATCACTAATTCTGGTTAATTGTAGTTTTTCAATTAATCTTTTTAAGACAGAAGGATCTGTCGCCACATCACTACCCTTATCATAAAGGGATGAGAGATCTTCACTCAGCTCAACATCTGGTGCATCGGTTCTTCCTTTTGCTCTTTTGAATTGACCAAGAACAAGTGCAACCTGAGATAGAATAAAACCATGTGCACAATACTAAGATTGTTGTAATTTATGATATTTTTGTAACATTATAATTACAACATAACAATAATATTTCACCTGTTCTTTAACTTCATCTGATATTTCAAGTTTCTCAAAAGAAATGCCTTCTAAATCTTGTTCCAAGCGCGCCGTAACTTCCTGGTATCTTTTCATGATTTCTTCCTTCTCCAGGGCCTGCACACGGAGAAATTTTCTTTATTCCATAATCATATAAAATATCAAAACTAAAAAGAACCCATTGTTAGAAGTTAGAACCCATGCACAAAAACTTGGTAACTTAGGTTGTGTTTTCAGACAAGTAGTAAGATAACTAGTGTCAAGTTTAAACACACAAAACTACTTATAGAAGATATATTTACGAATATGATACCATGATGCTGAATAATTTGATCATACCCATGAAAAATGATAAACTTATATAAAGCTCTCAACTAAGTAGCTGACACTTATATACGATCCTCACTTTAGAATATTGAGCGCGTGCGTATTATATTTATATGTGTGTATAAATTTGTAACATCAGCAGATATAAATTATTGTGCTTACTATAAAAGCTATGTCGACAAGCATCTGCTATATTAAGTACCAATCAAAACCAAGTAATAATAGAAGTGATAGCAACCAAATTCCTAAACCTAGTGTAACTAATACTCTTGACCCCCTGCGGACTTTTAACGCATTTCATCAAAGAAAATAAATTTGTATCTATAAATATACTCGAGCAACCAATAACTTCCTAAACAAACAAAACATGCATTGTTTCTGCAGAAATGCCAGAGTGAAAAGCTGATCCTAATCATACATAACAAACATCTTTTACCAGTCACTGTATTAGGCATTATTTGAGATTTTGATCAACGAAATCAAGTTTCCAATAACGCAAAGTGCGGAGTGGAAGATCAAGAAACTAAAGGCGGGAGCATTTATTATTAGTTATATCTCATACATCCAAAGATCTCAGTAGCAAGCAGTATTCTTTCTTTTCTGAATCAAGTTAATCTTCATATAGAATAGACAATTTCACAATAGATTTGAAACAATGATGGCAGAAAGATGTAACTGCTACCAATTTATTCCTTTCAACCTGACAGAAGCAGGATAACAGTTACTAAACCCTAGGATTATTTAAGCTACCAGATGAATTAATTAGATCTTCTCTTTCTATGAAAACACAATCATGTCTAGAGAAACTCAACAAAACGCACAAATTCATAAGATTCAAAACCCTAAGTCGGCTTCAACACATTCAATGACAACAAAATCAGCATTAAGGCCCCATAAATCTCTACAAATTGATGTCAAACAGGCACCAATGCATCAATTCCACACTAAACTAACAACTTAAAAGCACAAAAACATAATCAGAACTACGAAATCAATTACTAGATTCGATCTATTAGAAATATACCAAACAAATCTTGCTGCCTTCACTCCCCAATCGAAGCAACTCCTTAGCAGATTCCAAAGCCTCCATTAACGAAAGCAGAGATCGGAACGATTCATCAGGTAGCGCCTCTTTAACATCACGAATCTCCTCAAACAACGGATTCAAAAGCTTCAATCGCCGAGCTAAGTTGAAAAACGCCTTCCGTACCGTGCTCCGATAATCCGATATCGACGAAATCTCGTTCACGATATCAATCAGCTTCAAAATCACTCCAATTTTCCCTACCTCCGCCATAACACCACCGCCTCGAAGATCTAAAACAAAATCCTCAAAATCAGATTCAACAACGGAGAGATTGAAGCGGAGACGATGCTAAACTGACAGCGACAGCCACCGGAGACCAGAACCGGTCAGAGTCGTCTCTCCATGAAAGAGAATATAGAGAGTGATGATGGTGTCACGAGCAGGAACAGAGAAGGAGAGGGGGGGGGTTAGGCTTTGGCTTTTTGTGCGCGAGTGGCGCGGCTGGTGTGAGCTTAACCTAACATCTAACCATGGTTGAGTTAAGTGATGATTCTGTTATTGACTTTTTTGCCGAGTGTTAGACTGATGGTTGTGGGGCTTTATTGAGAGTGGATTCATCCTCTAATATCACGCCATGTGGCGCTGACTGGATGCTGACTAAGCAGTGGATAAAGCCCCTGCTGAAGCACTTGAGGGTGTTGTGGTGCAGGTGAGCGGGGGCTTTATCGAATTAATTTTTTGTTTAATTATTTATTCAATTCAAATTTAAAAACTAATAATTAATTAAAAATAATAATAAAAGATAAAATAATTAATTAAAAACATTCAACATCCTAAAAAAAAAAGAAATACATAGAAAATAAAATACTAAATTATTCCATAGGGTTTTAATTTTCTTCCATTTCCTTTCGAAAGTTTGCAGGGATAATCGGCTACAAAAAAATATGTTTAACAAACGTTAAAAAAATAGTTTAACAAACGTTAAAAACAATTTAAAAAGTGAAAAAAAAAATACCGCATTTACGATCCTCGGATAATGAAATCCAAGCACGACATAATGCTAGCTTCTCTTCTTTTGTCCACGGAGTAGCTTTTCGTTTTGGACCGGCCTTTTCGACCGGTTCGGTTGAACCACTCGGTCCACCCTTTTTCTTCGAACCTTTGTGAGAGCGTTTTTGGGGTTGAACCGGTTCCTCTTGTGTCTCCGGAATGACTAAGTCGGGAGACGGTTGTGACATTTGATTGTAGACAAGCCGGTTAAACGCCTCATCATCCAAATATTCCAAACCTTGTAAATTCTCCATATTCTCCACATACTCATTCCAATTTCTCGACATTTTTTGTTGATGATTTGTAGTAATGTAGAGAGTAGTTTATAAAATTGAGAGAAAATAGGAAGTTTATAAAAATTTTGAGAGATAAATGAGTGAAGAGGAGTTAATTTATATAAATAGAAACTTTTTTTTTTTTAATACCCCAACGGCTCTCCCCAACGGTCATGCCAGCAGCGCTCGCTAGCCCCACCACGCCACCCCGCTCGCGCCCCCCATCGCCTGAACATGTTGTGGTGTGCGCGGCCAAGGTGGCTCGCGCCCACCGTTGGCACCCCTCGCTCGCCTACCACAACCAATAGTCTTAGCTGGAAGTGAGAAAGCAACCATGATTCTTCCGCTTAAACGGCTTTGACTCAGCGGCTGAGTCTTCAGTTATTTTTTAATCTTGTTTACAGAGCACACTTTATTAACTCCAGAACCTCATAGCTTTATGATATGTACATTCCTCATTGAGTATTGTACGGTGATTTGTAAATAGAAATTATCTTGAAGAAACTTGTAGTTAGGTTTAGTAATATGTACTTTGTGCATTGAGTATTGTAATTTAGGGATTTCAGTTCATATAAACTGACATTGTCAATGTCCTAGTATGAACTATGAAGATGGATAAGATCATAAGATTCAATCTTTTAAGGCTATGATTGTCATTAAACATATGTGGCTTTTGGTTTGTTGGCTTGGAATCAATATAGAGTGAAATAGAAAACGGGTATGATTCCCAAAAGTATCATTCCTTTTTTATGTTCATGTTTCTTTCACGTCTCATTGACAAGAACTTAAAGCCAATAACAATATTTTCTTTATGCACCACTCATTATTCTAAAGAAAGTTGTATGCTTTGGTTTATAAAAGCATGTATGTGGGGTGCTACGAGACATTTAGGTCTCAAAAGGTGAAGCGTGTATCATGTAGTTGAGGCGTTATTTAATGTACGATCAAATAAGTTTTATTACAAACAAAGTTGTGTCTCTCTTATCGATTTTACGTATCAACATTTTTATCAAACAAAATTTTCATATTTTCTTCATTCTTTTGAGTGTTTTTACAATAATCCTTATGTGTACCCTAATTTTGACTCCGAAGTACATGAGGCGCTACCTCAAACCCATGATGTGATTTCCTTTGTTTCTCGCACCAAACCAAAGGTTGTATCAACGTTGTTGTTTCATACTATTACAAGCACCCATAACTCTACCAAAATTAACATGATTTGTAATGTATAGATGTAAACAAAGCGTAACACAAGCATCAACTGAATTATTAGTTATTATATACTAAAAAAATTCATTGAAGAAAGATTTGTTAGATAAATTATTAATTAGGGTAGTTTCTATAGATCATATTAATAATATTTATGAGCCATGTGACACATTGACAAACAATTTATGATGCATCTCATGATACTATTAATTTTGGTTATGATAAAGAACGTAATTGTGTGATCATTACAGTCCTGAGGTATGGGAATTCTATCCTAAGGAAAATTTTATGTTATTAATACTTTTGTATCTTGCATTAAGCATTAGAGTTATATTTAATAACTTTATGTTGTTTTTACTGTTACTATGTAAAACTAATAAGAATGGTAACGGGACTGATATCAGTAATCACAATCCTAAACCCAATGGTAAAATCATATCCCACACCTAGCCCAATACCCGTAGGGTATTGGGTTGGGTATACACTAGTGGTGTTTAACATTTCGGTTTGTTGGTTTATTTGGTTTGGTTTATTTGGCTATTATTTTTTTACGTTTATCCGTTAACCGAACCGTATTGGGAATTTTTCTAACCGAACCGAATAAAACAAATTCAAAAGAATATAAACCGAGTTCAACATATATAGTTATCACTTATTCGGTTTACCGAATAAACCAAATTCAAAAAGTAATGTATATCCTTTAATCGAACTGAAAACTGGATTCACAATTCGGATATGGTTTGGAGCAAAACCAGAAGTCGAATTCACAATTAGGTTTGGTTTTTTCGGTTACGGATATGCTTCGGTTTTTGTTAGTTTTTGGTTTTTTTGCACACCTCTAGTATACACGTTAGTTTGTTAAAAGTTATCCTTTGGGAATTTTCAAACACATTTCTTATTATTTTAATTTTTTTTAACTTAATTACCCGAGAAAATTAGGAAAATAAAAATCAAAAAAATAGTGAACTAGTAGATTATTTCTATTACCAAATGACAAAGGAAAATAAAAATAAAAATAAAATGTTTGCAAGTATGGTTCGGGCAAACGGATATGCATGTTTCGTGTAAACGGATATGCATGTTTCGGGTAAACGGGTCAGGTATTATCTAATACCATACCCGTGAAAATATTAAAACTAATCTTATACTCTAATACCCCTCTCGAATGTTTCAGGTTTTAGGTTTACTCGTAGAATTTAGGTTTGTTTGACATCCATATAAACATAAATTGGCTGCCAAACATAAACACAAAAGACCTCCTCACTATGAATAATAATAGAGCCAAAAGTGTCATAAAATGGGAGTAGATGTCAACGTTGAAGAACAGCAACGAGAAAGGGATGGTAATTATGATGAAGCGTATGTTTTTAACAATTTAATTTTCATTTTATGTTCGTACATTATCCTTTGGATTTGTGATTTGGACTATGTATTTATGTATGGTTTGAATAATATGTTTGAACAATCTTAACTTCATTGGCTTTATGTTGATGGAATATTTTTGTAAATAATAAATGTAGAGGTAGATTCTCTAAATATGAGTTATAAGTTTCTCTTCTAAACCCTAATTCACAATTTATCTATATCAAATACTTACTATTTAATAAATAAAGGTTTTTTCATGTTATGTGTCGCCTCCATATCTATTCTTATCAATTTTTTTCTCGTCTCTTTCTCTTATTAAATACACGTCTATTTTTTAATAATAATATACTTAAAAAAAAATATTAATTATACTAATTAAATACAATTGTTTTAAATTATCCCTTATTATAATAAACTTTGAAATCTAATATAACTTTTATTTTCTATTAAATAGTAAATGAAAGTCAAATTATATTAAATAGTAATTAACGTATTTTTGAAACCAAATTATATATTGATTATTACATATTTTGAATTTTGCTTTCTATCCTTATTATATGTAATACATTTTTACACCTTAAAAAAATATACATAAAGATTTAAAAGTTTTATGTATTGATATTTTTCACCCTGTGTGTAGTACACGGGGTCTAAGCTAGTTATCAATATAACAAACACATTTACATACGCATCAACACGGTGCTATTACAATATACAAGGCCCGTTTGGTTGTCATAGGGTTTCGCCAGAAACCAGGCGTTGATTTCAATGAAACATTCAGTCCCGCTGTCAAATCTACTACGATTTGGGTGGTTCTATCTCTTGTTGTAACTAAACAATGGCAACTTCGTGAACTCGATGTGCAAAATGCTTTTCTCCATAGGGATCTCACAGAAACATTTTACCTGAAACTGCCACAGGGCTTTGTTGATCCTAAACGTCCGGATCACGTTTCTCTTCTCCACAAGCCTCATTATGGTCTCAAACAAGTACCGCGCGCATGGTGTCAACGCTAAAATTAAGCCCTCCTCGCCTTGGGCTTTAGTGGCTCAAAAATGGATCCTTCTATATTCATTTACAAACACAAGAAAACTATCTTATACATGCTTATTTATGTGGATGACATAATCACATGAAATAACACACAAAAAGTTAATCGAGTTATTCAACAGCTAACCAAAGCTTTTGGTGTCAAGGACCTTGGCACCCTTTACTACTTTCTCGGACTCAAACCGGTTCCTAGGGGGAAAACATTCTTCTTATACAAAATGAAGTACATCTCGGATCATATACAACCATCTAGTTTCACAGACTGCAAACTTGTTTCTTCACCTATGAGTACTTCACATCCATATCCCTTAGGGACAATCCTCTACTCACTAATCCTGTGAAATTCCATCAGCTTGTTGGGCCCTGCAATATATCACTCTGTCACTGCCTGACATCACCTATGTTGTAAACAAAGTATGTCAGTACATGCATGCCCCTTCGGGAAATCATTGGTTTACTGCTAAAATAATTTTTCGGTACCTAAAGGGCACAATTGATCATCGTCTTCTAATTCACCATAATCCGGGCTCTCATCTTCAGGCATATATGTATGCTTACTGGCAGGATTCCCCTTCTCTTAAATTTGTCTTTGATGCTGATTGAGCTAACTGTCCAGAATTCAAATGACCGTCGATCCATCGGGGGGATTTGCCATATACATGGGTTTTAATCTTGTATCTTGGATTGCTCATTTATGTTTGTTCATTAGTATTCTAAATGAACAGTTCACGAACATAAAATACCGAATTTAAGTCAACATCAATTAGAAGAAAAAGATGACGATATATAAATTAAAGCTTAAAATATCGTTGTCCTTATATCTAACATTTTAATAGTAAACAAATATATCAAATTGATTTTAAGTTAGGCTTAAGGGTTTAAAATATAAAAATTAAATTAATTTTAAATTAATGCTAATATTAATAATAAATAAATTTGAATGAATATTTAAACAAACGTAAATAAACAAACAAAGATGAATAAATATAAATGAACGAACATAAACGAACATAAACAAACATAAATGAATGCCCACGAACACAAATAAGAATACGACCTAACCCAAGTCGATAAATAAATAGTATTATAAAAGTCCCTATTGACTACTAAAATTGACATGATCTGAGAATTCAGTATCCCTGTTTGATAATTATTATGTTTCAAAGGAATCATAATCGTCTAATCATATATAACTTGAAACATTCATCCTCACTAATCTTATAGCAACACCACTTTTTGGGAAATCCAGATATTATCATAAACAAAATTAACAATTTTATAATTATAAGTATAAATAATTTCTTAGTTTGATTATTTAAATTGAAAATGACTGTAATCAGTTAAAGAATAAGTGTGTGAAGATATTTTTGAATTTTGATTTGGTTAAGTATTAAATAATATTATAAAATGTTAAATAATGGTCGTTCAAAAAAAATATTAAATAATGACAATTGGGTTATATTTAAATCACCGATTGTAGTGGTTGGGGCCCATAGCATGTGGGCGGGGCCCATAACTACTTGGCTGATAGTACTCAACTATTCATAGTCATAGTATTTGTAGCAACTAGCATGGGAAACGACATTAACAACTCAAGTCCAAACCAATTTAATTTTTAAAAGGTAAAATACATTAAAGAAACATTTTTTTTTTAATTTATATGTACGTTAGAAAAATACTTTAAAATATGTTAAAAGAAACTGTTCAAGTAAATTTGAATTACAATTTTACTATAAAGTTAAACAAGATAAAGTCATACTTTATGTATTATAACTTTTATGCAAAGTGCCTTGTCATATGGCCTAGATGAACATGAACCTAGGTTTCTGCTTCATTTGTAATATGAAATTATTATATGGTATGAGTTTGATAACCAATGAAATAGGATTGCCAATGGTTTTATAAACCTAAACGTTTAGCCGGTGGTGGAACTTAAATAATTAAATTGGGGGTCGAAAATACTACACATAAAAAAATTAATTTTTTTGATGGAATTGTGGAACAGATTTGGGTTTTTGGTCTGGATTAAGAGTGACCCAAACACTATAAATAAAATGAAATAAACCTGGTGGGCCAAAATCAATACTTCTATCAAAAAAGTGGAGAAAAACTATTTTTTTTTTATTTGTGGAACAGATTTGGGCTTTTGATATAGATTAGGTAGGAGAGACCCAAACAGTATAACTAATATGAAATAAACCTAATGAGCTGAAATCAATACTTAGTGCCCCTATTAAGTTCCTCTCATGTGTAATACATGAGATTCTAACATAATATAGTATATCTATACGAACACATTTACCTAGGGCCGACCAAGGGGGAGGCTGGTAAAGCAATTGCATGTCAATTTGATTAATTCTGATTAGTTCCTTTTGAGTTTTTTTCAATTGTGTTTTTCATTTTTAACACGATCTATGAGTTATCTGCATTAGCACCTCTTAACTCTTGATTATCTATTATGGTGATTATTGGTTTAGTCAACCTATTCTCAAGTCTCCACCTTAATATTAGAGCCCAAACAATTATCCACTAATAATCCAAACATTGAGACCATTGTAGCCCAGTAATACCTTATGACCATATCTGGATCAAGCCGTGGACCCGGCCCAAAAAATCAACAAATTGGACCACGACAAATAAAAAGGGCTGGTCCGTCGATACGATAGTTTTCTAACTCGTCTACTATTCAAGGGTAATGTATTATTTAAATTTTCATGATTGGCAAATATCATTTTTCTAATATTTATAAACAGAAATTTGCATAGTATTATCCCCATAGAACAACAATAATAGCTAAACACGTTAAAATATATTTGCGTGACCTTTTAATAAACAAATAAAGGTCCTGCAGATAAAACAGTAAAAATCCGTAAAAATTACAAACTTTTTTTTATTGATTTTTACTAATTTTTACTGACCCATTTTTAAGATTAAGTTTACAATCATAAGTCACGTAGTTGGCACATGTGTTAACTTTTAGTTAAAAATCTAACTAGTGTTAACATCAGGGGCTAAAAGCGCAACAAATCTAAAATGTTTGGGCTAAACTTGTAACTTTTAAAACTTGGGGGCCAAACATGCAATTTGATTAAACCACAAGGGCCATTTATGCAATTAACTCTTTAGTTTTATATAAAACTAATTCTACTGTTTTTAGTAACTATTATAAACAAGAGTAAACTGCCATATTCGTCCCTGTGGTTTGGTCAAAATTGCCACTTTCATCCAATAGTTTGTTTTTTTGTATCTGGGTCCTCGTGGTTTTAAAATATTGCCATTTTCATCCTCGTGGTTTTAAAATATTGCCACTTTCATCCAGTCAGCTAACACCGTCCGTTTTTCTCAATTAAATGAGGGGTATTTCAGTGCTTTTACATATTTGTTTTATTTCTTCATCTTTTTTACTCTCACTTTTTAATCATAGAAACAAGCGACGGAGGTGTTCCAGTGGTGCTCGTCGGAAACTGGTCAGGAAAAGAGGAAGAAGGCCAGCAGGTGGATGATTAAATTAGAGGTTAAATTGGGGATGATTAAAAAGTGAGAGTAAAAAAGATGAAAAAATAAAACAAATAAGTAAAAGGACTGAAATACCCCTCATTTAACTGAGAAAAACGGACGGTGTTAGATGACTGGATGAAAGTGGCAATATTTTAAAACCACGAGGATGAAAATGGCAATATTTTAAAACCATGAGGACCCGGATACAAAAAAACAAACTATTGGATGAAAGTGGCAATTTTGACCAAACCACAGGGACGAAAATGGCAGTTTACTCTATAAACAATGTTTTTCATAACCAGATTGGAACAAACAAATTTACCAGTTCACTGGTTGGATCGGTTGGACCGAACTCAAGAATTATATGACGTCATAATTAATTTTGATAAATGATTAAATATTACCTAAAGATAAAATAAAATAAAGAAATACTTTATCTAAAAAAAAGTTAAAAAAAATAGTGAAGAAAATTTGAAAAAGAGAATTTAAAGTGTATTTAGTTAATATATATCATAAAAATCTTCCTAAAACAATTGGTAAAGGATCTATCATGTGTGTATGAGTTCTAGAGTTCAAATCCGATTAACTATAAAAACCGTCACGAATAAATTTGCAAAAAGAGAGAATTTTTTTTCCTAAGTCAGCCCAATCATACAGAACAGGCAACAGTTCGGTCTAGTCATTAAAAGATTGATTATAAATTATGTCTTAAATGAATATATTTTAATTTATTAGTTTAAATATATTCCGTATGATTTATGTTACAATTGACACAACAAAATTTGGTTTCACAAGTTCATTACCTTTTGAATTTGATATATAAATATAAATTAGACAAAAATATCCTACTGAAAAACAAATAATGTGTGGTAAAATATCAGGAAGTGTCGCAATCCGCATCAACAGTATAATATCATCACTTTTTTTATTATTTAACTTTTATTTCATAGTCGTGGGTTAGTTTCTGTACAATATTTTATGTCATTTTCCAAAGAAAAAAAGATCATTATAAAGAAACACCTCACCAATACAAGATATTTTTCAATTTGGCTTTATAATATTTAAAATAATTGTTTGCTTTGGATATGCTAAAAGGTGTAGTTAAAATAATAACATATTCGAAATTCGTTTCATTAGGTAATTTAATTAAAATTATTTGATCAGATACTAGTATACCATGACATACTGAATAATTTTAATAGAGTACAAACATTTTTACTAGTATTTGGTGTTAAAAGTTAATAGATAAATAAATATATAAACTCGAAAATGAATCTTTTTTATAAAAGAGAAGTATGCATCTTTTAAAAGGGGAATATTTAACAAACTTTTTTAGTGTTCAACTAAACTAACTCATACATTTTTTAAATAGAAAATCACTCAAGTTTTAATAATATTATATTATTGTGAAATATTTTTGTAAATATTAATTTTAAGATTAGGTGACAAAATTTAAATGTACATGAAACTTGTTTACTATTTGGTGATTATTTTTTAATGTTTAACCTGAAGTAACATAAATATATGAAAAAAAAATTAATAAATAATAACGTAACTGCACAATTATTTCGTTTAAGTCAACTTAAAAAAATATTTTTTGTATTTATTTCATTCGAATCACCTAATTTAAAAAAGTTAACATTTACAAAAAAAAAATATTCTCAAACGTGAAACGATAATGAAACTTGAGTAGTTTTTATATATTGAAAAAGTATAATATTAAAACTTGTTTATTATCTTATAATTTTAATTTTAGAAGGAGTATTAAATATGTAATTAATAATAATTAGTAAACATGCCCGCGCGCTGCGGCGGGGCATGCATCGGCGAGTCGCTGATAATATTTGCAACTTTATTAAAAAAATAAAATGGTGACGTAAACACACATTGCGGCAATAACGTTGCTAAGACATTATTAAAACGTAGATAGAAGACGATCATATTGATATGGTTAAGCATGCTTAGAGAAACGTTACGACTCCTCAGGGGCGAGGCTTTGTTTTTAGTAGATGAGAGTTTTTCATTCAGAAGGGGATGGCGGCGCAGTTTGTTGCCCGTCTACCTGCTATCCTTATGTAATTTGCCTTGATGATATATAATTAAATATTATTAAAAATACATATAAAAAAACACGTCAAACACGGTTTGGTTTTTAATAAAATTAACGTCAAAACGTATACCAGATCGAACGTGGATAAAATTTTTATAAATTTAGATAAAAATAAGTACGACTCAACGGTATACTCGTAGTGTACAAACTTAATATTTAAACGCTTCAAAACCATGCGTTGTGTTGTAGACGCTGATAATATTCGAAACTTTATAAAAAAATATAAAAAAACCGTGACGTACACACACATTGCGACGGGAGCGTTGCTAACATAAAAAACTTTCACGTCGAAACGTAGATTGAAGGCACGTTTAAAGAGGTGTATGAAGTCTCTATGATTCGATTGTGAATATAGATATAAAGATAAAAAAACACGTCGAACCCGACATCGTTTTTAATAAAAGTAACGTTAGTGACAATTTCTAAAAACATTTAAACTTCATTGTTCTTAGATTTAAGTTTTTAAACAGATATTTAAGGTTTGCTTTTATTATTAATAACTATTATAATTAGTTTGTACTATCTAAATTTAAAAAGTAAATATATAATAAATAATGAACACAGAAAAACTATTAGTAAAAAATAAGGAATATTGGGGACGGTCAAGATTTCACCAATTAAAATGATATTAAATTGAGATGAGAGATAAGAAGGTGGCTTTTGACATTAGCATGACACCAGCAAAGCAGTAAAGGCTAGTACTCTATGCATTACATGTTTGAAGTTTGCCTTTCGTAAGTAATTGAATTGAATAATAATAAACGTAAATGGTATTCTATCTTCCAATAATTTAGTGTAACTTTATAACGGGAGAAGAATGAGTCCAAGACAAATATCAAAGGTCGAAAATATATATCCAAGAAAAATAGCAATTATATCTTGACGGGTTGACTAAGGATCAAGGATGAAAAACTAAGATATATCAGTAGTCAGTTTCAAAGTAGGTTTTGAAATTTAATTGAATTCAAGAAATCAAAACCAAATACATAAATTGGTTTTCGAATTTGTTTTCAGAGGACTAATTTTCAAACCAACCTAACTCAAAACCGTATTCAAATATATAATAACTATTTTGTAGTTTCAGAATGTTTCAATTTATGCTTGTATATATTATTTGAATATATCAAAAAAGATGTAAGATTTAATGAGGCAACTATGAAATATTTACTCTTGGAACAAACTCTTCTATTCAGGTTTATGGTTTCTCTTGGCTATTGGGACGCGTTCTTTCATAACCAATATTATGTTAAGAACCATTCAAACATATATAATAAATTTAATAACTATCTTTTTGTAGCTCCATAATGTTTCAGTTTGAACTCCTACATAATATTTGGATATACCAAGAAAGATGCACGAACTATTGAGGCAACTATGAAATATTTGCTCATGGGTGTGGCAAGCTCGTCTATTTTGGTTTCTATTGGCTATAGGGACACGTTTTTTTCATAACTAGTATTATGTTAAGAACTATGAGAACTATGAGAAACACATAAAACACTTGTACGTAATGCATTAATGATAATCAAAGTAGTCAGAGAGAGAAAGTGGGGCAATTACGTAACCGCCTTATTATGTATCACATTAAAGCAATAAGTACAAATGCGTTATGCGATTTTCGCAGCTCTTAACATATTCTTGGTTCTAAACTGAACCTTATATATGTGTGTATGTGTGTGTAGTGTATATATCTTTAACATAATTATAGTGTAAATTTGTATTTGACGCAAATACACCTCCGCATAATGGTTTCATACGTTTCACATGCTAAAATCACTTTGTAGGTTATCTCGTATGTGTGTTTGATCATATATTCACAATTCTAATTAAACATTTAAAAAATATAAATAGCACTTTATGGAAATCTTAATTTGTTTTTTTTTTTGTAAATAGTAACCTCTATGACCGTTGATAACGCTAGCATTTAGTATTTGTATTTAGTCGAATGATGTCTTAGATTGACTTATTAAATATTGAAGTCTATTATTAGAAAGGCTGCTAGAACTTTGAACTTTAAATTGATTGTTCCAACTCTAAGTTGGAAACTTCAAATATTGATTAAACTGTAATTTGTATTTTGACGTTTTAAGTAGTTGATAGTTTTAACTTTGAACAATATCGTAATTTGTTTGATATTTTCAACTTTAGACAAGATCAAATTATTGATATATATACTAGATTAAAATCTCGTGTATTACACGTATTGAATAAATAAAATGATATATAATTAGTAATAATTTTTTTTAAAAACCCGTGTAATACACTGGTTGAATAAACCGGTGTATTACATCGGTTAAGTAAAATATAATGTAATTTGTTAACACACGGTCGTCGAAATATGTGTTTAAAAATGTAATTTGTCGTGACAGTTATAAGCTTTATCAAGTTAGTTTCTAAAACATTTTTTTTCAACTGAGTATTAATTTTTTATTTAATTGATAAATATTAATTCATATTAAATTCATTTTATTGATGATATAATAACCATTTATAATTAAATAATAAATATTCGTAATTAAATTTATATTAAAAATCTAAAACTAAATTTTTTTAATATCATTATTCAATAAGAGAGAGAAGATAAAAAAATTATAAAAATAAATTAGAAAGTGACACGTGTTCATATGATTTTTATTTATTAATACCAATATTATTATTTAATATTCATTATTTAATATGAGAGAGAAACAAAAAATTAATATTTAATAGGAGAGAGAGTCGAGAAAATTAGGATGAAGGGTACCAAGAGAGTGACACGTGTCACAAAAGAATTTTATTTATTAGTATAGATATTATCTGGTATCCACATTTAAATAGTTTTTTTTAAATCCAAACAACCTGGTTTTAATAACTCAACAAACCGAAATCCGGCTTGAGAAGTTATAAAACATTTGTAAATTGTTCGACGAGAAGTTTATTTACGTTCATTTATTTTAGGTAAATTGATTTTTAATAATTCAAATTATGACTAATTGTTTGATAATAATTCAAAACTAACAGTTTACTAGTGATAATCTCAACTTTTCAATTATGTTGTCAATGACAGTTACAGTAGCATAATTATCATATATTTACACTCGATTCTGTTGTCAATGGTGGGGTTGGGATTCGGGCTCGAACCTGTCACACCCCCAAAATCCACTAACGGAGTTTTACCGTTTAGGAGCGTGACATAACAGGATCTCAGTCATTAGTTATGTTGAACGACTCTATATGAGTTTAATAAAAACTACTAGTATTGCTCATAGTCACGATGCAACACTAGTAATGAAAATACTGATTTAATGTAAGACTTGCGGAAGCGAAAAGTTAAATGAAAAACATGCGCCAAAACAGTTGCGCCAAGATAAACAATTCAAAGATAATTAAAATAAATAATTCTTGAGTTTGCAAATGATAGACTTCGTATGCATGCATGCCTTAGCTCGTGCTTGTACCTTAATTACCTGAGAAAACATGCTAAAACGTGTCAACACTAGGTTGGTGAGTTCACAGGTTTATATGTTTGTAAAGCTTACTAGATAATACCGTATTCAATTATATCATAGGTAGCTAACCTAGTACATGTTACTAAAGCGTTTCGACACCGAAGCTGACTGTCTGTATGTTTGAACTGCCTTCCACCATGACTATCACAATCAATGGTAATGTTTAGGTAAATGTTACACCCGTTCGACTACCTGTCGTGTTAGCGCGACTAACGCGAGTGGGGCTTGTCAGTGCCCAGTAGTACTACCCAAGATTTCCTCGCTAACCCATATACTAACGGTTCGATAAGTAAGGACTTTCGTGATATGTTTGCGCTTAGTACACAAGTGATATAAAAGACACGTAAGATCTAAATGTTCGTACCCATGTTTTCTCCCCCAAGTTTAAAACGTAAGAAAAGGGGCCGTGAAACTCACCTTAGAGTATGTGCGAAAGAAAGCGAATCTAAAATGCTTGACGACTAACTGCCACCTATAAACACCGGTTTATAAGTGTATGTTCGTGCAAGTTGATACAAACCCTAAGTATCCAAACAATCCAATTGTTTTAAGGGTTTAGAAAAGTTTGTAAGTTTGACTCATGTTTGACCAAGTTTGACCCGACGACCCGTTGGTGACCCGTTTAAATGATTTAATGTTTGTTCAGTACAATACTTCTATATTATACACAAATGATCATGCTGTAACACTTAGCAACAAATCCTTATTGTTCTAATCAAACAAGCAAAGTTTCCAAAAATAGAAAGTTTCCAAAAATAGCCTGTGAGCCAACCTGATTGCTTGCTGGATCGTAGTCGGGTTAGAGGATGTCACTATGCTCTGAATTTGTGGGACCAAACCATCGATGAATTTCTCAATCCTCTTATAGGGAGGTGTTACCATTTGCGGACATAAGTTCGCCAGTTCATGCGAACGAATAGTGTAAGCTTCAATTTCGGATCCCTCCATCTTGAGGTTCCAGAACTCGCTCTCCAGTTTCTGTACTTCATCGCGGGGACAATACTCCTCCCGCATCATAGCCTTGAATTCATCCCATGGCAAAGCATTTGCCATTTCCAGAGTTAACATCTGCACCTGTGAGTTCCACCAAGTAAGGGCCGGACCCTCAAGAGTGCCAGATGCATACTTCACTTGGTTGTGCGGCGGACAATTACACATCGTGAAAGCGGATTCAGATTTCTCCATCCAGCGGAGTAAGCCAACAGCCCCTTCGGCTCCACTGAATGAGTGAGGTTTGCAATCCATGAATGCTTTGAATGTGCAAACCTGCTGGTGGTTATGCTGACCTGAATTGTAAACAAGAATGCGCTTTAAGAATACTATATTCGAATTTGAGTTTAGAATGAATGACGACTCACTAGAGCCGGAAAAATTTCTGCTTTACCTCCAGCATTAGCAGTGGCTTGACTAGCTGCTACTGCTTCAGCCACATGCTCATTTATGAGTGCCGCAAGCTCGGCCGCAGTCATACTAATGTTTCCTCGACCACCGCGTCCTCCGGTGCGTCCACCACGTCTATTTCCTCTTCCAGACATTATCTTTACATTCACAACATACAATAATGAGAAAAATATACATTGCATTTTATCATCATACAAGTACCAGTAAGCAAAGAAATTCAAACCACAACATCTAACATTTCAATAATAGTAATACTTGATAAAATAAATTGTAACGATTACAACTAAATTCAACCAAACATCAAAATTCTAGAAACATCTGTTGGATGGGAACAACCCTGCCCATCTAGGTTCAAAAGAAAAGACGTAAATAAGTAATGAAGATAGATGATCAAATGTCACTGCCAACTGATGTAACATCGGATGCTGCATCATCGTCCTCATCCTGATCTCCTGCAGGTGCATCCTCTGGTACATCCTCTGGTGCAACTCCTGCTGCCTCAACTACTGCAAGTCGTGCATCAACCTGCTCAATCCTAGTGTGGAGTATATCTAGGTTCCACTCTGCAGTGTTCAGCCGGTCCTCCATGTCCACACATCCATTTGCTAAATTCTCATGGACTGTATCAGTTGCTGCTAAATCTGTAGTCAGTTTGGTGATCCGCTGATTCATCAACATCTCTCGCTGAAGTATACTAGTAATCTCTCCAGCTGCATCTCTCATGTTCCGGATCTCCCGGTCCATCCTAGCCACAAAGGCAGCTATCACCTGCTTATAGGGGTACTGCAATGGTGGCAAAGCTCGTACAGAAGATGATGAAGAAGAAGAAGCAATGTCAGTAGTGAGTGGAGGTGGGACTTCCTCCTCGCGGATCCAGTTCCTGATCCTATCGGGATACCAATTCCAGTCCTGCGTGTTGCCTCTGACACGCACATGAATAGGCTCATCCTGCCCTATTGTGGTGTTGATCGGGTTGAGTCGACGTCTCCTCGACTCTGGCAAAGGTACTGTAGGAACATCGTGCTCCTGAACGTCTGGGGATGCTGGTGAATTGGGTGGGGTAGACATTTCCTGTAACGGGATGAGTGAGTGCCATGTATGAGTGTAAGTGTTGTGTAACTAATGCATGTACGTGGTTACAGTCTAGTATGCATTTCCTAGTTCTCTATAACCAATGGCTCTGATACCAATCTGTCACACCCCAAAATCCACTAACGGAGTTTTACCGTTTAGGAGCGTGACATAACAGGATCTCAGTCATTATTTACGTTGAACGACTCTATATGAGTTTAATAAAAACTACTAGTATTGCTCATAGTCACGATGCAACACTAGTAATGAAAATACTGATTTAATGTAAGACTTGCGGAAGCGAAAAGTTAAATGAAAAACATGCGCCAAAACAGTTGCGCCAAGATAAACAATTCAAAGATAATTAAAATAAATAATTCTTGAGTTTGCAAATGATAGACTTCGTATGCATGCATGCCTTAGCTCGTGCTTGTACCTTAATTACCTGAGAAAACATGCTAAAACGTGTCAACACTAGGTTGGTGAGTTCACAGGTTTATATGTTTGTAAAGCTTACTAGATAATACCGTATTCAATTATATCATAGGTAGCTAACCTAGTACATGTTACTAAAGCGTTTCGACACCGAAGCTGACTGTCTGTATGTTTGAACTGCCTTCCACCATGACTATCACAATCAATGGTAATGTTTAGGTAAATGTTAAACCCGTTCGATTACCTTTCGTGTTAGCGCGACTAACGCGAGTGGGGCTTGTCAGTGCCCAGTAGTACTACTCAAGATTTCCTCGCTAACCCATATACTAACGGTTCGATAAGTAAGGACTTTCGTGATATGTTTGCGCTTAGTACACAAGTGATATAAAAGAAACGTAATATCTAAATGTTCGTACCCATGTTTTCTCCCCCAAGTTTAAAACGTAAGAAAAGGGGCCGTGAAACTCACCTTAGAGTATGTGCGAAAGAAAGCGAATCTAAAATGCTTGACGACTAACTGCCACCTATAAACACCGGTTTATAAGTGTATGTTCGTGCAAGTTGATACAAACCCTAAGTATCCAAACAATCCCATTGTTTTAAGGGTTTAGAAAAGTTTGTAAGTTTGACTCATGTTTGACCAAGTTTGACCCGACGACCCGTTGGTGACCCGTTTAAATGATTTAATGTTTGTTCAGTACAATACTTCTATATTATACACAAATGATCATGCTGTAACACTTAGCAACAAATCCTTATTGTTCTAATCAAACAAGCAAAGTTTCCAAAAATAGAAAGTTTCCAAAAATAGCAGGTTTCTATAAATAGCAGGTTTCTATAAATAGCAGGTTTGTTCGGGACTCATGTTTCCTGAAAACTATCATCATTGATATGTTTGTAGTATTACTCTAACATGTTCTAGTTCATCATATCACATAACAATTGCATAGAACTAAACATTTACGTCACAATTCCAAGTAAAGTTTCCATCTTTAGTACCCTACGACTAGCATGCGTGATTTCAAACACCTAACACGTTACAACAGGTTATTATGTCCGGTCTATCATGTACCAATCATCAACTATATCAAGCATGTCTAAATAACAAGTGTTAACCATTTTTAACAATTAAAGTTTCCTTATTTGGAAAGTTTGTAAAACCGGGTTATGTATTCAAAATCTGATTTCACAATTCATCTAACCATGTATCAATTAGTTCATAACCATCATCACAACATTCTAACCATGTCTAGCATGCAAGTTAGAAAACCTAAAAAGTTTCCCTTTTTAGTAACTTGTCCATTACACGCTCAAATCACAAAATTAACACATCAAATCGATTCTAATTCTTTCAACTAATATAATTACAACTATACAAATCATAATCCACGTCTAGCATGCGATTCCTATCCTTCACATAATCAAAAAGTTTCAATATTTAACAAGTTACTAACCACACGGATCTAGGGTTTTGCAATTAACCATAAAATCAACAATTACATGCAAAACAATAACAAAGTTAACATTTTTATTATAAAATTTCATGTTTGGATGAACTAGGGTTTGACCTAAAATTTAGGGATCAAAAAGTGACGGAATTTAACGAAACGACTTACGTAGAAACGTTAGGAATGTCGAGACTAGCACGTATCTACTTCCGGATTCACGATCGGGGCTCGAACGAACGCTCCTTGGCTTGATCTTGGTTCGGTCGAAGTGGGGGTGGGGCTTGGGGATCGCGACGGCTTGGGGAGGTAGGGTTTATGTTATGTTTTTTTTTTTTTTAAACTTTGTCCTTATCTAGTCCATAATGGGTTTTAAATTGGGCTACGGGCTTTCTAAAGGTCCATAACTCTAATTAATTAAATAACCACTTAATTAATAATTACCATTTTCGATTTTTATTTTTATAAAAACAATAACTTTTATAAAAATACTAAATACTATTTACACACGATGAACACGTACGAAAACAATAATAATTCATATAATTCACATAATCACATAAGATTATATAACACTCGCAATTTATATAAAATATAAATTATTAATGTTCGTAATATTAATGTTCGATTAATCACCAACGTTCCGGGTTAGACTCGAGTGCGATCCGACGTGTGCGAACTAACTGACACATTTAATTAATCCTAATTAAATGCAATGTACGTGCAACTAACTGAGATAACTGAGTTTGTAACGAAAAATGTTTGAACTAACGAGGTTTGAGTTAACGGAGTTAACCTGAAAATGCCGGATGTCACAGAACCAGCGCCACCTACGTGTGGATGTGGCACGCGAACCAACTACGCTAACGTTCACTCTTGCTCTCAATCAATTTAATATATATATACACACACACACATACATACACAGATAAAAGTTTTCACATGACAACACTCTATTGGTTGAGTTTATTGTTCATTATCATCCATATATAATAGAGAGTATAATAATAAAAAATGTAAAATTTTAGAGACAAACCTTTAACTAACGTTTTAAAAATCATCACACCAAACCCGCCAGGTTGGTCGGGACGACCGACCGACCAAACTGGAAATAACGGTTAAAGTTTTACAGCTTAAATCAAGCCACGAACTGTAATTGAAACCGTGGATCTTCAATTATTGCGGAAATGAAATTAAGCTAAAATATTGGATGTTAATTATTTATAATTATTTAAATGCTTAAGTAGATAATTACTAAATATAACAACAACAACAATAATAATACCTAAATATAATCAGTTTTTAAGACAGTTCGGGTTAGATTGCGCTCTCCAAAAGAGCCTCGGTGATAACGCTTTGCACGGGCCAACCCAATAGTAATTATTTAATTCTTATAAACAATTAAGCCCACTAGGCCACTAACAATTTAATCAAATAACATTTTACCCTAAGCTCATCTATTCCCTTCTAAACATTTAACCGGTCTTGTTTACCCTCCTCCTCTCCATCGAACGTGACTCAGTGAAACAAAAACAATCACCTGTCACTGCAGCATGCGAGAGTCACGTCACCTGTCGAAGTGCTGCCCATCTACTCTCCCGAATCCGGTACCAAAAGACCTAACAACCCAATTTAATCTATTTTGGTTAACCCAATCTGGTAAAAAATAAGTTCGATGACTAGACTTCATCACGACAAAAAAGTTTCATTGACCCGATTCAACCTGGAAAAAATATTTGAATGACCCAACCCAACATAAAACCCCTTTTAGTAGACATCCGAACAACGAAAATTTCCGACACCAATGAAAATTTTTTTTGGGTCCGCCACTGATGACGGTAGTGGCGGTTTTGGACATTTTGGGTCCAAACGAAAAGCTAGTGAAGTGTGTAAACACTTAAGGTGAGTTCTATAAGCCCTATTTTAAGTGTTTTGGCCTATTCACGTAAAGTGTGTGTTAACGGTTTAAAATGGTTAAACATGGGATTAACGGATTAAACTGTGAAAGTGTTTTATGTGAGAATTCGGGCTGAATTCAATGTGGGTTAAGGTGAGGGTTTTAAATGTGAGATATTTAACTTTGATGGTGTGTGCTAATGATCTCTCGTTCTTCCTACTCTCGATCACTCTCAAGTTTCAAGACATATTCATATTTTTTAACAATAATCTTTACTCCTAAAATACCATCTAATCTTACAAGGATTTAAACCTTACCTTGCATATACCATCTATATCCTCCTATGAAAAGGTTACTTGCACCATGAGGAAGAACCTTAGCTTTGCATATACCTGTTTATGTACATCGAGTGTGTTACAAAATGGTCCCTAATTTTAACTTTTCTCTTTTTGATTTTTATTGCGTCACTTTTACTACTTCAGTTTTTTAATATTGAATTTGGTTTATTTTATTGACTCGTGGATCCATGCATTTAACGGTATACCATACCATTTATGTTTAAAAAAAATTATGAAAGACTATTTTGTCACCGAAATGACTCTGATTTAAATCAGCTTTTACTTTTAATTTTATTTAAAAACATTTCTAAATATGTATAGCCTAAGAGGACATCCTGATGATAAGATGGTATATCGTACAATCAAAAGGTTGAGAACTTAAATTATGCGGAGTGCAGGTTGTTAGGAATTTTTGTTCTAAAAAAACTATATGCATAGAGGTGTAGCAATCAGGTAATGCCCTTGGCTTAGTGACATTAGTGATTGTCCAAAAAATGGTTTGAATTCAAATCTTACAAATATAGTTTTTGAATGATACATATTATTTTTAATAAAAAAATATAAAATTAAAATGAACCACATTTTTTTTTAATGAATGATACATATTAGCTTTGCATCTGAAATGTGTAGTTAACTTCGGATCTGTATGGGTTAACTCTTTACATCTAAAATGTAAATACGTTTTTATTTGTTTTCTAAATTTTAAATAAGTTTTTTATTTGTTTTGTAGTTTCCTTCATTTTTCACATTTGAACACGAATATTTAACCTTTATATGTTTGCTAAAGCAAAATATATTCTTAATTGTAATTGAAATGAATTTCGATGTTAGAAGATTAACTAATTCAGCCTTAGAATAAAATAAATACCCATTTTCATGTAGAATTAGAATGTATAATAATAAAATAATCACCGACGTCACCCATCAATAATTTAAAAATAAATAATTGATTATTTAATACATGAATCTATCCTAAGGCAATCCCCTCCAATAAAGCATGATACACACAATAAGTTATTAAATGAGGAGTACAAGTCTATATATTCTCTGTATAAGCGTGTTGCCATTTTGCATAAGTCCATGGTCATGGTGGGTTCAACACTTAACCTAAACATTTTATTTTAAAATGAATATATTTATTTTGTTTCTTCATGCACTTAAGATTCCTATATAAAGTAACACTCTAGGGTGTGTTTGGTTCGTGAAATTTGTTCGAATTGAAATTAGAATTTTAAATAATTGAATTTGTAATTGTAATTTGTCCAAACGATTTAGACTTTAGAGGAATTTGAAATTCATTTAATTGACAAAACAATCATATAATATAGGAATTAGATTTATCACCCTTCCTACCTTTACAAAGAAATAAAATCATGATCTAACACGATTTATCTACTTAATCATATGAGCCTCAAAATGAAAAATATAATTAGCCACAAATTTAGACTTAAGGTTTTATAAACAAGTCATGGTTCCATGGGTAAGATTGATAACCATTCCGTATCGAGATCTTTTAATCTCATTGGGAACATGTGGCAAGATACTAGATCTATCCACTACTTTTAATGGCTACCGACTTATAACCAGACCGAATCCATACGTAAAACCGAAAAACCATAACCAATTGATTTCCATTCACCAATAAACTGAAACTTTGGTTTTGGTTCATTTTAAGCCAAAATCGACCCATACATACTCCTAAAGGCAGCAAACAGACAAACACAAAACTTTTCCATCCTTGATTTTTCTAGACCTAAACGATAGTTTGTTTTCAATACAATCTGATTCGTTCTAGTTAGGCCTAGCAAACTGAGCGGGTCGGGCGGGTTTGGGTCATGGGTCATAACGGGTTCGGGTCAGAATGGGTTCGGGTCAATATGGGTTAGGAGCAAAATAACTTCGGGTCAAAACGGATTTGGAACAAAATTAGTCCGGGTCAAAACGGGTTGTTTTAAAAAAGAGTAAACTGCCATTTTCGTCCCTGTGGTTTGGTCAAAATTGCCACTTTCATCCAATAGTTTGTTTTTTTGTATCTGGGTCCTCGTGGTTTTAAAATATTGCCATTTTCATCCTCGTGGTTTTAAAATATTGCCACTTTCATCCAGTCAGCTAACACCGTCCGTTTTTCTCAATTAAATGAGGGGTATTTCAGTGCTTTTACATATTTGTTTTATTTCTTCATCTTTTTTACTCTCACTTTTTAATCATAGAAACAAGCGACGGAGGTGTTCCAGTGGTGCTCGTCGGAAACTGGTCAGGAAAAGAGGAAGAAGGCCAGCAGGTGGATGATTAAATTAGAGGTTAAATTGGGGATGATTAAAAAGTGAGAGTAAAAAAGATGAAAAAATAAAACAAATAAGTAAAAGGACTGAAATACCCCTCATTTAACTGAGAAAAACGGACGGTGTTAGCTGACTGGATGAAAGTGGCAATATTTTAAAACCACGAGGATGAAAATGACAATATTTTAAAACCATGAGGACCCAGATACAAAAAAACAAACTATTGGATGAAAGTGGCAATTTTGACCAAACCACAGTGACGAAAATGGCAGTTTACTCTTTAAAAAAAAACTATCAATTGGGTTCGAGTCCAAATGACATCGCCACCACCGCCGCCACCCACACCACCCCTACCCCACCGCCGCCACCCACACCCCCACCCCACCCCCACCGGTCACACCCCACCACGCCGCCATCGCCCGATCGCGGCCACCCACCTACCCCCACCACACCCAACCCCCACCACCCTACCCCATTCCACCCAACCCTACCCCACCCCACCCACCCCACCCCACCCACCCCCACCCCTCCATGCCGCCATCGCAAGATCGTCCCCACCCACCCCACCCCACCCTATCCTACCCCACCACCCCCACCCTACCCCACCCCACCCCACCACGCCATCGCAAGATCGTCGCCACCCACCCCACCCTCACCCACCCACCCCTACCCCACCCCCACCCACCCCACCCTACCCACCCCACCCCACGCACCACACCACGCCATCGCAAGATCGTCGCCACCCACCCCACCCTCACCCACCCACCTTACCCCACCCGCACACACCCTACCCTACCCCACCCCACCCCACCCCGCCATGCCGTCATCGCAAGATCGTCCCCACCCACCCCCAACCCACCCCACCCCACCCCCACCCACCCCCACCCTACCCCACCCCCACCAACCCCACCCTACACCCGTCCCCACCCACCACACCCGTATGCCGCCCTCGCAAGATCGTCCCCACCCACCCTACCCTTACCCACCCCACCCCACCCCTACCCTACCCACCCCACCCCCACCCATCACACCCCACTACGTCGCCACCCGCCTGAGGAAGGGGGTGGGTGGGGTGGGGTGGGGTGGGGTAGGGCGGGGCGGGGGTGGGAGTGGGGTGGGTGGCGACGGTGGTGGCATTGATCGGGAGATGGCGGCGTGTGGTGGGTGGGGTGGGGGTAGGTGGCGGTGGGTGGGGTGGGTATGGGTGGGTGGCGACGGTGGTGGGTAGGATCGGGCGATGGCGGCGTGGTGTGGTGGGGTGGGTGGGGTGGTTGTGGTGGGGGTGGGGGTGGGTAGGTCGCCGCAACAGGCGGTGGCGGGTGGTTGGCGGCGAATGCGTGTGGTGGTGGTGGCGGCGGCAAAGCGTCGAACGCAAGAGGACGTCGGGTGATGGTGGTGGTGGTGTGAAGGGGTGGTGTTAGTGGCGCGACAACGGTGGGGGAGGAGTACAGCGGTAGGCCGCAGCAGCGGGAGAGGGGTGGCGAGGGGCGCCGATGTGGAGGTGGTGGGCGGCGGGGGTGGTGGCGGCGAGGCGGCGGTAGAGTTGGTGGCAGTGGGTGGTGGCGTGACGTTGGTAGGGAGGCTATCCCATTTGCATTATTTTTAAGTTAACAAGTTTTATAATACATTTTGACACTTTGACTAATTTTAGGTGACTCAAATTGACCCGTCAACTAATATGAGATGACCTAAATTGACCCGTTGACTAATTTAATATGACCCAAATTGATCCATATACAATTGATTTTATACCCAAATTAACCCGTTCTTTGAAGAATGGGTCAAGATTGCCACCCCTAGTTCTAGTCTTGTCTGATTCACATGTTCAATAAAATGTGTTCGCTTCTTATGGAGGCGATTTCTGGTTCATTATAAACTGATATTGCAAACAGTTCTCGGTTCAACCGGTTGAACCATCAAGTCTGATTTTCAAACCCACGGTAATTAGATGTTCACACTAGGTTAGGTTTGAACATTAAAAGAAACATATGTATTATTGACATGAGTTATTTGCAAGTTTAGTTGAGAAAAATTGAACATTGCTTTTGGAGTATCCAGGGATTTTTTTTTCCTAATTTTTTATGGGGTTGTTGCTTTGAGTAAGCTCCAATGTAGAGTAAATCACACTCAAATATAGAGTTTTCTCCCCAACCATGATTAAGAAGGTAGAAGAATAAAAAAGGAGAAGAAAACAATCTTGGAGTTATCACAAAAGGAGAAGGTTGCGCTTATTTTGTTCTCAAGTCATGAAGAGTGTATGCTTTGGGCCAATTAGATGTTTCAATGTGGTGTCATGACATATTTCCCAAACAGTCTTGAAGATGTGATCCCATGAGGTCAATCAAGGTGTGCCCTCTTGCTTTGGACATTCAAGATGCATTTAAATAAAGGTGAAATAAATCGTGTTAGATCACTAAAAGCTAAACTCATTTTGAACCAACATTTTTATATATGCCTCGATTTTATAAAATAATCAAAATTTATAAAACCTAGATTTAGTGCAGAGAAGAGCCAAAGGAAAATATTTCAGCACTAGATTATCTAACATAAGTACATAACCAAGTTTGATATAAAAAAACTAAATCTTATAAATTATGGTTGCCCAAATTAGAACCAACCAATAAATCTTTATTATAATAAATAAGTAATCATAAGGACATATGTCACTCTCTAATGACTCACCATCTTTATTTTTACGTTTCTTTTTTCTATTAAATAATGACATTAAAACAAATATTTTAGATGTTTTATATTAATTTAATTATGGATATATAATATATCATTAACCAAATAAATTTAATATAAAATGAATTATGGATAGTTATAATTTCTAATTTCTAGTGACTTTGGTGATTGTACTCTACAAAAATGATGTGGGTTCAAATCCTGCAAATGACATGTTTAGATTGTATTTATGAGAAAAAAAATTTGTTGTTCAAATAAAAAATTTATGAATTTTAAAAAATAAATTTGTATTATTGATAGTTATTATATCATCAAAATTGTTTTTACATTTTAATCAACTCCATTTTTTAGACAACTAAATTAATTATTCGTTTAAGTTTTTATCTACAAATATATGTTTCAAAATTTTGTTCATCACAATTAAATTGTTAAATCGTTTTATAATTTGTAAATTATAATTATTAATTACCATTCAACTTTTTTTTATTCATCTAAAACACAGATTTTCTAATCTATATACACTTAATTTAAATGTATTAAAATAAAACAATACATAACTAGACTACTAAAGTATATAATAACTGAAGTTATATCTTTTCATCATGTCTATTACAAATAATAAGATTTATTAATTACTTAAATTAAATAATTAAAGCTAATAGAAATCATCATCCTTGATTAAAGTTAATTATTAGAATTCACTATTTTAATCAAAATAATTTTGGTAACAGAAAAAAGCATTTTCCCTCGAAAACATTATATTCAAGCTAAGTAAGGTACCAGGGACCCACTACCCTTATTTTGGAATCTCTAACCTGCCCGTGAGCTACTGACACCTGCCCGTTGTCAGCCTCCCACCTGCCCGTCCGCCACCTTCCTCCACCTTCACCCCGAGTGTCCCCATTTATCTTAAATTTAAATAAACCACATTCCACACTCTCAATTCGCCACCACCAATTCCGATTCCAATTCCTCTCCGCCGGTGGATGTTTCCGGCGACCCTCCGCCGGTACAATCAAACCTCTCCTCAACATGGGGCAAAGTCTCAGTTGCAGATTACAAGATGAACACGGTTTGTTCACCGCAGTTCAATTTGGGGATTTGGAGAGTGTGAAAACTCTTTTGGAGAGAGATCCGAATCTAATTCGGCTAACTACGGTTTATGATCGCCATTCTGCTCTTCACATAGCAGCCGCCAATGGCCAGATCGAGGTTTGTGGTTTATGATTTCTCGATTTCTGTGCCCTAAATTCGGTAAGATTGATTCAATTGTTTCATCACTGATTTTTTATTTTGTTGAATTTTATCCAGATTCTTTCTCTGCTTTTGGAGAATCCATCAGTCAATCCTGATTCTTTGAATCGTCAAAAACAGGTTTGACCATCCGGATTTAATGAAATTTGTGTATGATGTTGATAAGTTTACTGATTTTGTGCAATTTGATTAATTGGTTATCAGACTCCATTGATGTTGGCTGCAATGCATGGGAAGATCTCTTGTGTAGAAAAGCTGATTGGAGCTGGGTCTAATGTATGTTAATTTCCCCTTTTGATCAATGATGGATTTGATAGAAATCAATTGTGTAAAGTAGAAATGAATGATGATATTGTTCAAATTTTTCAGATTTTGATGTTTGATTCAATAAATAGAAGAACATGCCTACACTATGCTGCTTATTATGGCCACTCTGATTGTCTCCAGACTGTTCTTTCATCTGCAAGAAACTCCCACGTTGCAGTTTCGTGGTGAGTCTCAGTAAAATTTCACTTGTAGCAGGGATATTTGTAGGGTCTACCGGTGCTAGAGACCCTGGCTCCAAAATTTATTTATTTACTTTTTATGTGTACCGTTTACATTTTAGTAATCCAGTTAACATAAGACGTCTCAAATTTCTATAAATTTCAGGGGTTTTTCAAGATTTGTGAATATAAGAGATGATAAAGGGGCAACACCATTGCACTTGGCTGCACGTCAAAGACGAGCCCAATGTGTTCATATACTTCTAGACAATGGCGCTCTTGTTTGTGCCTCCACGGGTGGATACGGGTACTAATTGTTGTTATATAGTTTATAATGTTTCTAAATCTTTTCTTTCTTGTTTGCTAAATTAATCTCATTTTGCAGTCATCTTGGTAGCACTCCACTTCATTTGGCTGCAAGAGGGGGTTCACTAGATTGCATCCGAGAATTATTAGCATGGGGCGCTGATCGACTTCATAGAGATGCATCAGGGTAAGATCTTTAATAAAGATTCAATAATAATGTTATTTATGGTCTAATTTTTTTAAATGAATACAGGAGGATTCCGTATACGGTTGCGTTAAAACATAAAAATGGAGCTTGTGCAGCTTTACTAAACCCTTCATCTGCAGAGCCATTAGTGTGGCCATCACCATTAAAGTTCATTAGTGAGCTTAATCAAGATGCAAAAGCTTTATTAGAGCAAGCTCTAATGGAGGTTAATAGGGAACGGGAGAAAAACATTTTGAAGGGTTCGGGCTTCTCTGTGTCATCCCCGTCCCATTCTGATGCCACGGGCATCGATGATAACATCTCAGAGGTAATTTACCTTCTTTTTGGGCTTCAGGGTCGTTTAGATGCGTATTCTGAAACTGGTGTAATATCGCTATTATAGTCAAGGTGCACATCCAAATACCCCCCTATAGATGGTCAAGAACAAGAGACCATAAATAAATGCATAAAGACAAAACCAATGGAAAGTTAGTAAATAAATCCAATTACTTTTGGAATTTTTATAGGTTGAAATGGTCATAGTTGATGACTTTTGACTTTGATCATCAGATATTTATGTGGACTTTTCACAACACATGTTTACATTTGGTTTAAATTAGTTTAATCAAATATAATCTTCCACAGCTAACTTTAAACAATTCTTTATTGCAGGCCAGCGATTCGCAACTATGCTGCATATGTTTTGACCAACTATGCGCGATTGAGGTTCAAGATTGTGGTCACCAAATGTGTGCTCAATGCACGCTCGCTTTGTGCTGCCACAACAAGCCCAACCCGACAACCGCAACCCTACCCCAACCCATTTGCCCCTTCTGCCGAAGCAACATCGCACGATTAACTGTCATCAAAGTCAAAATCAACTCTATTGATCAAGACCTCGACCTGTATTCCTCTCCTAAGCTGCGAAAATCAAGAAAATCACAGAATTTGAGCGAGGGAAGCAGCAGCTTTCGTGGGTTATCCACTGTACCCTCGTTTGGGAGAATGGTGGGCCGTAACTCGGGTCAGATCTCTGTTGACCATGAATGTGATAAACCATGAGAAGGACCGGGTGAAGAACGACCCGGGGTGTTTTGGCATTGTGTATATCTAAATATGATTCCGACCCGTAATGCTTTAGTGGAAATATGGTGAGATGATCCTGAATTCTTTTCTTTATGTTACCCATGGCTAGAAATTCAAATTCATCTATGTAATGCTTTAGTGGAAATATGGTGAGAGGTTAATTGAACCCCACCTTTTTGTTTTTATTTTCATGGCGTGATCGTTTATATATAATAAAGTAATTTTATTTCAAATTCTATATGTTCTACTTTATATCTAAATATGATTCCGTTTGAATGAGGGCCAAATCTTCCGGTAAAAATGAATTTGAAATGGGTATAGGATAAAGCAAATATAGGTTAATAGGGTATGAATGTATATGATCACATTTTCTATAAACGTAGGGTGTTCAATTTTTTTTTCTCCTATGGGTTAATTGAACCCCACCTTTTTGTTTCTATAAACGTATGAATAGACTGGAATTCAGGATCATCTCAGGAAGAAATCACTATGTAAAAACTAGGATATATCAATGTACATTCACTTCTAGAGATACAAATTTGATGAATTTTATTTTTTAAAACATGTATATCTATATAGTATATTTCCATTTACCAGAATATGTCGATCGGGTAGGGATCAAATAATAAATAATATTTTTATGTGATAACCATGATAGTCATTCTTAAACAATCACATAATTTATAAATTATTTTTTCTTTTAACTGTTAAAAGAGTATTTAAGCATCTATTACTATATGTTGAACATAAATACGGAAATGAGGAGTACTATATATACGTAATATATAGTGTTACTTATACGTGACACCATAGTGTTTCGTATATGTAACACTAGGTCAACATGATACATAATGATAATTGTTACATATACGTAACATTGTGTTATAGTTTTCATTTGGTCCATACCCCTACATATTTATATTTATATACATATACACTTTATAGTTTATAAATAAATTATAAATTATGTACGTGTTTAAGAGTGGTTATCAAATAAAATATTAGTTAACATTTTAACCGCATCCTATGTCTATAAATAATAGTCAATTGATGGTCATTAACCTTTTACCCAAGGTTTACACTAATGAACCGTACCTGATTTATTATTATTTATTTGCGTACACCCGATCATTGGTTTTATCCATCTATATATAAAGAAAATCAGCTCACATAATCTCGCCTTATGAACTTTTCAACCTTATATGAAATTGATCACTTTTCATACATATTGAACAATACGTTCTTCAAACCATACATAATCTTTTCGTTAACGATATTGTAAGAAACTCTCTTTTGTTCCCAATCCAAAAGTTCCCAATCTTCATGATTCATCTTTTCTAGTTTTGATTTTGATACAGGTTCATGTACAAGTATAAGTAATCATTGATCTACATCTTCTTGAACCCAAAATCTCAAAATTATGGCCCTTATACTTGGCGATCTTTACTTACCACTTTCTGCTATTACCCCTAATAGAATCAAATAACCCACAGGCTTTGATACCTACGTCCTCGATTGAACTAGCTGGATTTTATTTACATCATAACGTGAAACTTTATAGTAAACTTATTCCTCAAATTTATACAACCTACTAACTCACCCAAAGTGACGAGTTCCAAACGGACCGATGACTACGAGATAGCCTTGCAACATAAATTAACTATAACGATCAATAAGTTCTTGTTTAAGTTAAACAGTTAAAGCTTCGCAATATAAATAAAAAGACAATAATAAAATATTTTTCACTAGAAAACAAAAGTATCAATAACATGAGTTTGATGATTTATGCTTAATGATTCATTTCAAACGAAAAGTAATGTAATTTATTTGGTTTTAATCAATGAAAAAGTTATTGCCAATTAAATACTGACAACTGATATATAAATAAATAAATAAACTTAATATACAACCTTCATAATATATTGTTAATTGCATACATGGCTCTTGTAGTTTGATCAAATTACATGTTTAGTTCTCATGTTTTTAAAAATTACAAATTTAGCCTAAACTTTTAAGACCTGATTGCGCCTTTAGCCACTGATGTTAACGTCAGTTAGGTTTTAATGGAAAGTTAGCCCATGTTCCATCCATGTGACTTACGATTACTATTATTTTTTATGAATTTTTACTGATTTTTTTATTATTTTTTGATGATTTATACATTAATACAGATTTTAACTAATTTTACGGTTAAGTTTGCAATCGTAAGTCACGTGAATGACATATGGGCTAACTTTACGTTAAAAACTAACATGTGTTAACATCAGGGACTAAAAACGTAACCAAGTCTCAAAAGTTTAGGTTAAATTTGCAGTTTTTAAAACCTTGAGGCCAAACATGTAGTTTGAGCAAACCACATGGGTCATTTATGCAATTAACTCTAAAATATACATGATGTGTATTGATAAGGTACCACTTTGACAGCATGATGTACAGCTTGTTTAGTATATGATTGTACAACCTTGATTACATAGTGTTTTAGTTAAGGTACAAGTGTTTGGTTGCAGGTTGGTCATGTGATCACTGTCTGTGGTTGGTTCAATGATTTGTTCGTTGTACCATCATATGTATTCATGCCTATTATGTATGAAGACAAGTGAAATTGGGATCTGGATCACGTACTGTGGGGACCGAATTGTAACTTTCATCTGACTGGTGGGGGTGGATTGAAAGATTTGAAAGTTTTGTGGGGTTTAGTTTTGATTGCCTTTTGACACCCCTCAACTTCCATTCTTTTTCAAATGTAACACTCGTCATGAATCATAATGTTGTGGTCCCATTGGTGTCTAGGTGCATTCTTATGATGTCAAATCTACTTCCAACAACGTTAATGACGTAGCCATTTGTTTGAGGAGGTGTACATTCTTTGTAGCACATATCAAGTTAAGGATGTTTAGTGGATATATATAGAGGAAGTACAAGGAGAAAACTTACTCTGGTTGAGAAAAATATATCTGAAAACTCAAACAATTATTTTAATAGTTTTGTTACATAATTTCAAGACTTTTTTATAAAAAAAACACCGACCAGATATTTAAAAAACATTATAAATTTTTTCATATACGTAACAACATGTGTTACATATGTAACAACAGTAAAAACAGTGATTTTTTTTTTCCAATTGTTACATATTTAAAAAAAAATCTTTAGCCCTTTTTTGGTAAAAAGTGACGAAAATATGTAACGACTCACCCTATTTTTTTTAAATTGTTACATAAAGTTTTTTTGGGTTTTCACATATTAAGTGGGTTTGCATTCTAGCTATCATATACATATATATATAATTGGGTTTTGAAAATACGTTAATTAATATTTAATGTAATTTGACTTTCATTTAGTATTTGATTAAAAATAAAAGTTACATAATTAGATTCTAAAGTTTCTTATAATAAAAGATAATTTAAAATAAATGTGTTTTATTATTATAATTAGTATTTGCTTTAAAAATATATTATTATTATTATTAAAAGATAGATTTGTATTTAGTAAGAGAGAGACGAAAAAAATGATAAGAATGAATATAAAGACGACACGTAACATGACAAATCTTTATTTATTAGATAGTATAAATACACGTTTTTGTTATTTGTATGATGTGTGTATATGATTTGGTGCTCAAGATACTTCATACTAAAAGACGATTTTCATTTTGGTGACTTGGTGTTGGGCCAAAGGTTGAGATGAGTACACGTAAATTATTTTTTGAATCATGTATGATAAATATATCCGTAGAGTATGAGTACACACCTCTCTTTATAATTTTTTAATGAACACTTGGTTGTAAAGCATCTACTAACACATGAACCAACGGTTAATACGTGTGCGGATAAGCCAAGGAGAATAACCGAACCACTGATGCTAATCTCTAACACATAGTAGGGTGTATTTACAACCAATGAGCACCTTGGTATTTATAGGTTAAACAAAGTCGATACAGTTCAAAAAGATTTAAAACGAAAATAATTTACATCAAATGCCTTCAATTCATTTTATTTTGTTTTAATTCTCCAATTAGTAATATACTTCTGTTTCAAGATTTTGTGTAACGATAACTACGAACTGAACTTGTCTCTCCGAAGTAACTGGTCTTGCTGACTAGATTTCCCTCTCCGGAGTAAGTTGGCTCTCCGGAGTAGCTACTCATGCTGACCAGATTTCCTCATCCGGAGTAAGTTGGCTCTTCGAAGTAACTGGTCATGATAACCAGATTTCCTCCTCCAAAGTAACTTGACTTACGACCAAACAGACTTGCATCTCTGGACCAAAGGATACCTAGCGGTGCGTAATCCGATGACGCCATCCAGAGTAAGTCACCAGCCTACGGAGCAAACCGGCCCTTCTGACTTCACACTAGCCTTCAAAAATATTAAAGCGACTTGTGACAAAGTGCCAAGTGCGCCATCAAAACGTTACATTACACTTAACACATGTTAGGAAACAAATTCCTTAATGAAAAACACATGTTTTCACCCAAAATTTTCAACAAGTAATAGGTTGAAAGGTCTTGATAAGGCGGATCATATGACAAAAATAGATAGTTTGGCTCAACTGTCAGACTCGAATTCCATCATCTAGAGCCCCAATTTCGAAACGTATAATTTTCCTCTATTTTTTCAATTTTGATTTGAGCAATTCGCGTTCATTAGAAAGTCAACATAATGTTTTAAATATTGAATATTATTTCAAAATTACCTCAACTAATTTCCTTTTAATAGTTCTATTTCCCCTCTTCGTCACAAATTTGAAATATAAAAAATTGTCTTTGTTTGAATTTAAAGGACCACCTTATAACTTCGATGTGGGTTGGCCGTTGAGTATGAAGACTAGTTACGCAAGTCGCGTCATCTAAATTGACACAGTCTTCGTATCAACTATCAACAACAGTCAATTGGACCACGTATGGATCCTATTCTTGTTGCAGGGGTTTAGGTGGCAGACTTCAGAAACTTGGAGGGTCATAATTGCGTATTAAACGAGTTTAACTTAAAGTTGCTAATTAACCCTTTGATACGTGTCAAAACATTCTGTTATTTTTTTTAAATTTTATAAATAATTTATATATTTATAAAATTATTTTATAAGTGAATGCTTCTTTTTCATTACAGAATGGTCATTAAAAGTATAGGAAAATTTTAAACAAAGGTATAATAGAATAATTAAATCATTCAAAAGTTATGGTAAGAGTCAAGAAAAGAAAATATTTTGAAGAAGAAAACAGTAAAAATGTGTTGAAGTGGTCAAAGTTTACGGGTTTAAAGTTCCTAATATTACTTTTGTAATCCTTTTTCATTGGAACGTGTGTAATTACTATTTACTAATTAGTATCTTTTTAGAAAAATATTGTTTTCTTTAGCATGCAAGATTTATCATAAGCCAAGTAACAGGAATACAAACAAATTGCACGTCCTTTTCAAAAAAAATTATTAAAATTTTATTTTACACGTAACTTTAAATATATATATTTTAGGATATATACAACCGATACCATTCATATTGTAAATTTTTTATATTTAAGCTTTATAATAAGTTAGAAAGAAAAACTATCGAAAAGCCATCAACCGACAACGGTTACACACTTGTGTAGATGGTCAGGTGCAGTGGCGGATCCAGGAATTTTTTCCAACAGGTTCACTGTTTTTAGATGTTCCAAATTTATAGGGCCGGACATAAAAATTTTCGGTTCGGGTCGGGTAAGGTTCATCACATAAAAAAAATATGATACAATCAGGGGCGACTCAACGTATTTGGTGGCCTCAAGCGAACTAAAAAACTAAGGTCTTTTTTTTCCAAAAGTCACGCTAAAAACCGTCCTCTAAATAAGCAAATCACACTTAAATTTAAATGACCAAATCACGCATTAATCTAAATGAGCATATCAAAACAAATCACAGTTAAAAGATTAAGTTGATTAAATGATAAATTAATACCTTGAACATATTGAAAGATTGAGTTGCAAAATACAAGCATCTTGGTCCTTGCAAGCACCCCCTGCCAAAATACAAGCATCAATGGAATCAATCAACAAACACAAATCATGATCTCAAAGCCTCCCCTACCAAAACATACAAAAACAATCTGAACCACATACATTGTTATCAAACAAACATTATAGGACAGAAAACAATTTCACTCATTTGATCCAATGAATTCCATCGAGAAACAAATACCTCAGAAGAAGCACCCAGATTGTCTCTGCGCTGTTTGGGTCGGTTCGATGGTTCGGGTCGGGTAAAGTTCAACACATAACAAAAATACGAATTAACATCTAAAATTCATAATAGATTAATAGTACTAGGAATCAAATTCAAATTAACATCTAAAATCTAAGTAACATCTAAAATTTAAATTAACACCTAAAATCTAAATTAACATCTAAACTAACATTCAAATTAACATTAAAATTAACCCTAGATTTTATTTTTCAAACAAGTAAACAACAAACAACTAAACAAGTAAGTGGGAATAAAAAGTAACTAATTACTAACTTGTGGACTGTGGTGGAGCCGTGGATGGTGCAGTCAGCGGTGGGCCGGTGGCCGACGGCGGTAGCCGGCAGGGGAGCAGCTCAGCAGCAGACAAGCGACGGCAGTGGAGAGGAGGGCAGGAGCTGCGCTGGTTCTTTTCTTTCCCTAGTTCCTCAATCTGCGATTCTTTTTTCTTTGTTATACTACCAGCCCAAGTGATTAAGTGAAGAGTCCAACAAAAATAAGAAACAATTAAAAAAGGCCCACCAGTTGAGAGTGAGACAAGGCCCATACGAAATTAGCTAAAAAAAAGGTTTTAAAAAATATTAGGGAAGGGATTCGAACCCAAAACCTCCATCTTATAATGCTAAGCTTAAACCACTACACCACTTGTTAAACTTTGTAAGGGGGTTCACCTTAGAATTTTTTAAGGGGTTCACCCCAGTTTTTTTACCTAACGTTCCACTAGAATTTCGAAACCCGGGGGGTTCCTGTGAACCCCCTCTGGCATACGTAAGTCCGCCCCTGTTCAGGTGAGGAGTCGTAGTTAAGCAGAAAGATTGAAAGAGTAGTAGATATATGGAGACTTGTAGATCGACAACAGAGATGTGAGAATTTTTATTTAATAGTGTACAAGTCTAAAACATGACTTTAAAAGTTATGGTTAGGAGTGCAAATGCGCTTGACTCGTTTAACTTAACAACTGAACTCGTTTAACTTTACAACTATATTTAAAGCTCGAGTTGGGCTTGGGGATAATTTTTTAAACTCGGGTTTGTCACTTTTATTTAATTATTTTATTTGTATACACATATATAACTGCTTTTACATATATTGATAACTATAATTATATATACAACATAATATATATTTATTATTATATTTATACAAATAATAGGTAGGTTTATTTAGCCTCGCGAACCTAATCAAGCTCGGTATATAAAGGCCAAGCTCGTTTATTATACTAACTTCAGTTTAGTCTCGAGATAATTTAAACTCGGCTCGATTTGAGTGTTTAGAGAGCCGGTTTTGAGTGTTTTAGATGGTCGATCTCAAGTAGGTCACGGTCGGCATGACTCGCTTACACCCTTGTTAAATGATATTTTTCAACCGATTTGAAAGGTATTGGACCCATATAACCTAACCCATCGACATGGATTTGCATATTCAATGGATTCATTATTAATAAAATTGACATTACAAGAATTATCATGATGTAAAACTTGAACAAGCTCATTCCCAAATAAAATTGCAACAATATTGTTTCAGACAAGAGATAACAAAACTTTGATGCTCACCATAACTCAATAAAGAAAGATAACCTCATACAAAGTTAATAATATCAAAAGTGAGATAGATAAAAACACAAATAACATTAAAAACATGGAGTCATGAACCCTCTACTCTTTCTTCTCTCATTAGCATCCAAACCGGACCACGGGCTTGACCTAGTAGGAGGCATGATTCGACCATCCACAAACAACGAGTTGGACGAGTCCCTAAAAGGCTGAGCCAATGTGAGCTCATCGGCTCCATAAATTAGCGGACTTTGTTGGCCTCGTCTATGATCTTGAGCCGCTCTTCTTTCCACTTCTAGAAAGTGACCGAGGGGCACATTGTTGTTTGAAGAGACGTCAATGACACCGTCATTGTCTCTTTGGCATAAACATAAACCAAAACACCAAGGTTTCGATTTAGAGTTAGATTTCATCTTGGTTTCTAAGGATAATGTTTCGGATAACATTTTGTCTCTTCTTAGAGATCTTCTTGAGAGCTCTACAATGCTTGAAACACCCATAAGGTTCCCTAGAGTGATGCTCCTATCGTGAAAGAAAGACCCTGTGGACTACATGATATATGATCTCATTAGAAATGTTCAGTACATATACATACACACGCATCCTTTGTATTATTAACCTACTATCAACCTTAAAAGCACTACAAGATTTTTTATCTGGTATGACTAAGTTGTAACGACGACATAAAGGTGATTGTCGTTGGCATACACTACAACAACTTCACCCTATACCGACGACTTTTTTTGACCCTGTAGCGACGACTTGTCGTCGGCATAAGTTATCCCGACGACTTGTAGTCGGGATAGGTGTCGTCGGGATTGCTTCGTCCCAATAGCCCAAGATTGTCGTCGGTATAGATGTCGTCGGTAAAGGTCAGCTTATACCGACGACATGTCGTCGGTATAGGGTCTAATTAAATAATTCAAAAAGAAATTCTATACCGACGACATGTCGTCGGTATAGGTTCTAATTAAATAATTCAAAAAGAAATTCTATACCGACGACATGTCGTCGGTATAGGGTTTTTTTCATTTTTTTTAATAAATTTTAAAAAGACCTATACCGACGACATGTCGTCGGTATAGGTTTTTTTCATTTTTTTTAATAATTTTTAAAAAAGACCTATCCCGACGACATGTCGTCGGTATAGGTCTTTCTGTTTTTTTTTATTTTTTAATTTTTAATATCTTTCCATAAATATTAAATTTCTAAAAACAAAAACCTGCAAATAATTATATTGTCAAAACAAAGAAATTAACCAAAATACCCAAAAATTTTGATTTTATTGTCAAAATTGAAACATATATGTTAACTAACCTTAAAAACCGAGAGATTAGTGAAAATTGCACCACAAAACACTTCAAAAACGCGAAATCGCCAAAGAGAGAGATGAGAGAGTTTTGTTTCGTTTTTGGGTGAAAATGGGAAGCAGAAACCTGGCTGCTGGGTTAGGGGACGCTGAGACCTATACCGACGACATGTCGTCGGTATAGCCTAGATAATCGGCGCCATAGGATCCTATGCCGACGACATGTCGTCGGTATAGGTCTTCTTAGAGTTTTGACCGGTCAATAAAGTAAATGCCCTATACCGACGACATGTCGTCGGTATAGGGTTTTCCCAAAATTGTTTTTATTTAAAAAAAAAACCCACCGACGAAAACGTTTTAATAAAAGAAAAAACAAAAAAAATATAGAATTTAACCTATACCGACGACATGTCGTCGGTATAGGGTTTTCCCCAATTTTTCACCGGGCGCCAATTTTCCCTCCATACGGCTCAACCCTGTGCCGACGACATGTCGTCGGTATAGGGTCTCACTTCTCAAAATTTGTGATTAACCTATACCGACGACATGTCGTCGGCACATGATGACCTATGCCGACGACAAATGTCGTCGGGATAGGTTCCGTCGGCATAGGGTCTTTTTCTTGTAGTGATAGCCTATGTCGACGACTTGTCGGCGGTAATTATCAGCCTATGCCGATGATCTTATGTCATCGTTAAATCGTCGTCGTATCAAAGTGTTTTTGTTTAAAAAACTCTAAATATATAGTGTTTGTTTAAAACTTTTTTTTTTTTATTTTGATATAATTTTTTTTAAATGTTGTTGATTCTAAAATAAAGTATGTTTTAATATTACAAGACCAAAAAGAACTTTATTTTGTATGCACCTTAGGTTTTCTTAATTTTTTTTATCGAAATTAGATAACTAGGAATCTAGGATTTTGTTAAATATTACAAGTCATTTGTGGAAAAAAAAACTTAAATTATATGTTAAATAAATACTAAAATAAGAAAAATAATATTTTAAATTTTGTAAGGGAGAAACGGTTTATCAACTTCGAGACATATAAATTTGTTTTTTAGCATACATGATATTGGATTGGAGAACCTTATTTTTCTCAATAGAAGTGTGATACTGTGATTAACTACTTCACACATTTTTATTCATTAAGTTTAGATTTGATGATTAACTACTTCACACATTTTTATTCATTAAGTTTAGATTTGATATCTACTAATTTATTTTTTAAATCAAATAATCATAATCATTCAACAAATTTGCCTTAATGAGCGCTAAAAGCACACGTCCTTCATAAAAAGAACTATTAACTTTTAAAAAGATGTACACGAATTCCCAAAAATATTGAGATTCACTTGTTTCAAGGTACAAAAGTATTTAATCATCTATTTTTAATCTTGCACCAAAAGAAGACATGCCTAAATGATCCAAACTATTAAGAGACAAACTTAACTACATGTTTTAGTTATAAGACAAACTAAATTGCACTTATTATTATGTGTACGACATACCCTACTCTTATCTCATCTTATGTAGGATTGCAACTAGTACACTCTGCATTATTGGTTGTACCTCAACATGAAAAAGTAGAAATAGTTTTCTCATCACAATGTTCACATATAATACATTTTCCATGATTTTTAATTTGAATTGGACAATATAACTTTCCAAAAGACAATAATTCACTAAAATTGATAACCTAGGAAGGTGCCAAGGTGCTAAAACATACCACTAACCCGTAGCAGCATCGACAAGACATGTTATATCCTTCTAAAAAGTTAAAATAATTGACGTGAAGATAAAATAATGATGTCGAATACCTTCATTGCATGGTTAGGAAGATGAATCGAAAGAGTTTAGGAGGATATATAGTTTTTATATCGCACTACCGGTTGGTTTTTGTACAATTAGGTTAACATACATTTGAATTGATCAAAGCTAAAACAAAAAATCGACAAGATTTATGAAAAAAGATAACATAAAATTCAAATATAAATATCTTACTAAATGATATATGTAGGGATTGGTCAAAATGGGTACTATAAAAATGTTAAGAACCGTAAAAAAGAATTACGTCTTAACTAATTACATGTAAATAAGTTGATTCACATGTGAATATTGTTGGAATTTCATGTTATAACCAAAAAAGTTAAAAGCCATAAATCACATGTAAACTGACATATGCTCTTTATGTTCACAAGTAAACAAGCAGACAATTCACTTACAAACATATATATTAGATAACATATAAACTAGAATATAACATTTTGATTTTTAAGTTTTAGTTCTTCTCATTCAAACCGTTTATATATGGAAAAACACGTTTAATACAAAATCAATTTTAAGCATAAAATACAAAAACTAGGTAAGTATTGATACGATATTGATATGTGATACTAGCAAAATATAATGAGAAATGAAAACAGAGGCTAAGGCTATTATGAGTTCGAGCAAGCAGCTAAAGTAATAATGCTTGCAATGTTTTTCGTAATTTTTCTATATTTATATATAGGGTAAGGTTAATAAGAAAACTCCTTTACATTAGAAAACTTAGAAAATCAATAACCATTGATCAAATTTGATCAATGGCTAGCTCATATTAATTTGTGACCTTTTTAGTTGAGGAAGAATATAGATGGAAGATTGGAAAACTAAAAATATATTTGAATTAGGAAAACCCAAAACTACCGGTCCTCGATCCTTCACGGTTTATCCTTTATGATGAAAATGCGTCTTTCCACTTTGCATTGCATTAATATCGACAAATGAAATCGACAAATGAAGGTGATGACAAAGAAGAACATAATCGAAATCGACAAATGATGATGAACTGCATTGAAATCGACAGGTGAAGCGACGATGAAGATGAACGGAATAGTGAAATCGACAGATGAAGGTGTCGATGAAGATGAACATAAAACTGAAACCGACAGATAAAGGTGTCAATGAAGACGACCAACATCGAAATCAGCAAATGAAGGCGAATTGGACACAAACAAACGAACGAAGGAAACAATGAACGAACAACGAATATTGTGAGATCTTAGTTAAAATAGAAAGTGGTAAAGTGGATTTTCTGGTTTTTATGTGCTTTGTTTTGGTTAAAAGCAATGGTATGTTGTATTAATAGTTAACGTTTTATCAGTTAGGTTTAACAAACACATGTGTGTAATAAGTGATATTATTATTAAATATATAATCTTTACACATGTGTAATTGGTAACTTTGTTGTGGTATGAGGTTTGAAGTACAATACCTAAAGTTTTATAGATAGTACATATATGTAATATGATAAATTGTCTAGATTTCAAAAAGCTTATGCAATATGTCAGACTATGCATATATAATCTACGAGATTACATATATATAATCTCGCACATTACCCACATTCTGAAATGCTAATGGAATCTACCAGATTACACATATGTATATGTAATATGTCATATTCATATGTGTAATCTTGCAAATTAACAAGCTCTAACACGTTTTTACCCATCATTCTAAAAAGTTTATGTAATCCATCTTATTACATATATGTAATTTGCAAGATTACATATATATAACTAGGTTAAAATCTCGTGTATTACACGGGTTGAATAAATAAAATGTTATATACTTAGTATTAAAATATTTATATTTTAAAAAATCCATGAATAATCCGGTATATTACATCGGTTGAATAAAATATAATGTAGTTTGTTAACAAACACACACGTCAAATAATGTCTTTAAAAATGTAATTTGTCGTGACAGTTATAAGTTCTGTTAAGTTAATTTTTAAAACATTTTTTTGAACTGATTATTTATTTTTTTAATTTAATTGATAAATGTTAGTTCTTATTAAGTTAATTTGATTGATGATATAATAACTATTTATAATTAAATAATAAGTATCCGTAATTAGATTTATATTAAAAATCTAAAAATAAATTCTTTTAATATCATTATTCAATATGAGATAGAGAGACAGAAAAAAATGATACAAATGAACCAAAAAGTGACACGTGTCTATAAAATTTTATTTATTAAATGCGAAAAAATAAAGGTGAGGAGTAACCAGAGAGTGACACGTGTCCCCCATGGTTTTCTTTTATTATCTTACTACTCTAATAAATGAAAATCTCTTCAGGACACGTGTCACTCTCTGATTAATTCTTATCTTTATTTTCTCGCCTCTCTCTCCTATTAAATATTAGATTTTCTATTTCTCTCTTCTTTTAAATAATAATCTTTATATTAATAAATCTAATTATGAATACTTATTATTTAATTATAAATAGTTATTATATCATCAATCAAATGAACTTAATATGAACTAACATTTATCAATTAAATTAAAAAATTAATACTCAGTTGAAAAAAAATATTTTAAAAACTAACTTAACAGACCTTATAACTGTCACGAAAAATTACATTTTTTAAAAACATATTTTGACAAATGTGTTTGTTAACAAATTGCATTATATTTTATTCAGCCGATGTAATATACTGGTTTATTCAACCCGTGTATTACACGGGTTTTTTAAAATATAAAATTTTTATTACTAAATATATAACATTTTATTTATTTAACCCGTGTAATACACAGGATTTTAACCTAGTATAGTATAGATCTATATATATAGATATAAATATAGATATGGCAGATGCCCTAGGTTCTATAACGCTTATGTAATTTGCGAGATTACATGTGTGCGATCCGTCGTCTCACAGATTACCCAGCTTCGACACGTTTTATTTTTTTTAATATAGAAATATTATTATCAAATTAAAGATAAAAAATCCCTTGATTTTATGATATATTTAAAAAAATGTGGGAACATTTGATAAATGTCACTTATAGTGGCTCAAACTATTTTATGGCTCTCCATAATTAAATAGAAAAGTAGTTACAAATCACCTCATTCATCTGTAAGAGTTTTGTAAAATTTGTTATTTAGGATGAGTTTTATCATTTAGGGCTTGATTTGTTCCACTAATTGTACTATGTTTTAGAGCATCATTTACTAGATTAGTGGTTATCAGTTGATTGGCACTAACTCACAAAAACTGATTTACAGAGGCTTATTCCATCATCAATTTATACTTTCTATCTCAAGTTGCTCAGTGGATCCAATAACTTCTAATGTATCTCCAAACAATATAATATATATTTATATAAAAAAGTTTAAAAAAAATTAAACTCCGGATTAGACGTACCTCAGTGTCTAGATCCGAAGAAGAGTATGAGCAAGATGAAGGAGAGCCACTGAATAGAGTGTTGAATGAGACAGCTCTTACATTCAGAGGCTGCAACCCTAACGGCCATCCACCTTCTTCAACCTGTGGTCAAAACAGTCAACTCAAGAAACTCAAACAGAATCTGAGCCAGAACAAGAAAAGCCCACACGGGTTCGTACCTGCCGAGCCATGCATGCACCTGCACTAGTACCTGGACCAGCAAGGGGCTTGATTTGGTTGCCGGTGCAGTCTGTGAATGTGTTTAAGTGAAAAGGGTCAAGTCATATCATGTTTTAAAGGGTAAAAAACAAAAGAGGTTTGAGTTTACAACACATGGTTTTCTGGCTTAAAGGGTAAAGAGAAACAAAACATAATGGGGGTCAAAAAGAGGGTCTCACCACTTATCAGGGCGAAGCTATTAAGGGTCAGGGAGGGCCCCTGCCGTTTTTTCGTTAGTAATGTTAGTTTTTTTGTTTTCGTCCGAAATTTTTTTTACGTATAGAGAAGGTCCTCGCTTATTTTTTTTTCCTAAAGAATTCTTAGCCCCCGCTTTTTTTTTTCCCTAAAGAATTCTTGTTCTGTTAAGATTGATTCGATAAGTTATGGAGGGGGGGAAATGAAAAAATTCGATAAAAAAATAGATTGTTCATTTTAAAAATAGAAGTGTAAGTTTAGGGGGGGGGGAAAGAAAAATTCAAAATTATTTTTAACCTAACTTAATTTTCCCTAAAAAAAACAATCGACCTCTCCTCAGAAACGTGAAAGTCCGGTGGAAACTCAGAAACATGAAAATTAATTCCTAAATAATTAAAGAGAAAACTAGATGTTTAATTCCTAAATAATTAAATAATGAAAAATAAAAGCATTTAATCTAAACATTAAAAATTAATTAAACCCCTAAAAAACGTGTTTTTCTATACTAGTTGCACAAATTTTGTACGTCTTAGCCTTGTCTTGTTCTTGAAAAATTATTATATATGATCATATTGACAAAATAAAATGTATTAAATAATTAACAAAATTGATTTTCTTCCTACTTATTTATATATTATCCTCCATTTTATGGGGAGATGGCGAGAAAAAAGACATAAAAAGGATCCAATAAAGGAGGGCCCTTTTTCTAGGTGGGTCTGTGGAGAATGTGAGTAAAAAATCGAAATAATTGAACTAAAACCGAATTAACTGAAAAAACCGCACTGAAAAACCGACCCAAACTAAAACTGACGGTTTTGGTTTTGTATTTTTTGAAAACCAAAAATTACGGTTTGGTTTCGGTTTTGTATCTTTTGAAAACCGAAAAAACCGAACCGAACCGAACATATACATATGCTTAAATTATATATTATGTGTATTCACGTTTCATAATATAAAGTTTATTGTGTTGTATGCTTATATGTTAAAAGTGTATATATATTTATGTTACACGTATTTGCATTTATAGTAGATTATTATTTATATTTATTGAATTTATATATTATAATGTTTTTTTTATGTTGACTATTTTTTAAGAAAGTAATAATTTTTGTAGTCCAAAATATTTAGTTCAAAATGTGTGATAATCATTAGTTAATAAAAATAATTTAGGTTCAAAATTTCAAACCAAGTTCATTATTTTGAGCTATTTTTCTTTTACCCCCCAAAAAATTCAAGCCAATTGGTTTTAAAACCGAAACGAAAAAACCGAAACAGAAAACAAAAAAAAACCGAAACCGAAAGGTTTTAAAAAACCCAAAACCGAACTTTTGGTTTTTTGTTTGGTTTTACTCCAAAACGACCTAAACCGACCGATGCACGCCCCTAAGAATAACATATATGAGTATTTGGGCCCATTTTTTTTTTAAATAATTGTATGATTATTGAAATCTTGATGATATACGAATATACGATCTAATTATAACATTTGACGTGAAGGTTTTTCTAACATGACAATTGATTAATACTATTATAAATGCTTATAAAATGAAAATGGTGGTTTTTAATAAATCTCAAGAAATTTCTTCGCATACGGATGCTCTCATTCATCTATGGAGGTAGTTGTGGGCTAGATGTATTAGTAAAAGTTTAAAATGTTAATAAACAAATCAACAATGTTGATTGGTCCATACGCTGAAGGTGGTAATTTTCTGTAACACCCAAAACAGGATAAGAAAGTAGTAAGGTTTTAGGTTGTCATATATATAGCACGTTTAATAAACGAGTCGTGTTTGGGTTGACATATTTAGTTTTAGGAGGGTTGCTCAGGTTGACATGTTTAACCCGTTTAATTAAGCATGTCGACCCGCTAACACGTTTAACCCATTTATTACAACCCGTCAACCACTTTAAATAATTATTCGGTTTCATCGAAACTGGAACGTTCAAATATATTTATTAGTTTTTATGCCCTAGAGTTTTTAAAATATGTCTTTTGCCTCATTTGGATCATCAATTAACATGGGTAATCAGCTCAAAATGTTAAGTTGACACGATAATGTGTCGTTTTTCATCATTATTTAGCTTTTCTAAACGATATTATCATGCGAACATTCCATTTTAAACACAACGTCTAGTTCCGCTTCTTCCTCCGCCTAACTGTCGCTGATGATTACATTCTAAACCTATAAACCATTAATCTATATCTATATCTATATCTATACATACTAATAAATCAAGGTTTTTGGTTTTAAATGTCACTCTCCTATGCATCCAAAACTCTTTTTTCCCTCCACTATTTCCTATTAATTATATAAATTTTTTAATTGTTTTTTTATAATTTTTTGTTTCCCGTCTCTCTCTCCTATTTAATAATAATGATTTATATGTTTCTTTCTATAAAACGTTTCTTATTTAAAAAAATAGGTTTGTTAATAAAACATGTGTATAAATTGAACATTTATTTTATTTATTTTTATAAAACATTTTTAAAAAATAGCTATATAACGTTCATAAAATTTGTAATAAAAAAAATATGTAATATGTCATAAACATGTAACGTCTAAAACTTTATTATTAAATATAGGGGAGAAATGTAACAAACTTTTCAAACTGTTCCAATTAAATCACTCAAACTTTTTGTGTCCCGATTTAGTCACTCAATTTTCAGATAACCTGCTAATAAGATACTTTTTACATGTTTAACAGGTTTTCGTGTTGATTTGGCATTTAACATGCTGACGTGGCATTCATTTTTCGTTTTCTATTTTTTTAATATGTTAGCGTGGATTGAATATATTTTTTTAATTTAAAAAGTTTCTTTCTTAAATTTTTTTTTTGAAAAAACATGTGAGTCATGAGTGTATGAAAGAATTTTTATTTTCAAATATTAAAATTAAAAACGTATATAATTTCCACGCTATCATATTAAAAAGAAAAAAGAAAACGAAAAACAAATGTCACATCAGCATGTTAAATGCAACGTCAACATGAAAACCTGTTAAACAGGTAAAAAGTATATGATAGGCAGGTTACCTGAAAGTTTAGTTACTAAATCGAGACAAAAAAAGTTTAGGTGACTTAATTAAAACAGTTTAAAAAGTTGTTTACATTTCTGTGAAGTTTTCTCTTAAATATATAATATTGTATTTACTCAACCTGTGTAATACACGGGGTTTCTAACCTATTACTTAATAAAATAAATATTAAATACTAAGCTAACTAGGCACTTGGACCTAAGTACTTATTTTCCTGGTTTTGGTAATATATAAAAATTAATAAGCTGTTCAATTCAAAACAAATAAAAATGCATTCAAATATTTTATGCAATAAACAAACCTTATTAAAAATTTACACTTCGGTGTACAAGTTCGTTCAACTTTAATATCAGAGATTTTCATTGTTGTAGTTTTAAGTTTTTAACTGAAGAATAAGGGCACTTATGTTTATGGGTTTTGTTAACAATTTCAGGCTTCTGGCCCAAAGTCCTCTGAAGCCCTCCCCAAAACCCTCCACCCACCATAATGGGATGGTAAAAGACTAAAAGATACCTAAACCCTACAGAAATATCCGAAACATCCGAGATAGATATTCGGTTATGGAATCGAGTATGGTATTATTTTTGAAAATTTTCATGCTTATTAGATTAGGTAATACCCGGTACGATTACCTGACATATACATGTTTACCCAATATTTTTATTTTCCTTGACCCTTTTCTCGTAATGTTTCATTCTAGTAACATGTAAAAATAACTTTCTTTGTAGTGATATTATTTATATTTTGTATGATATGAAGTATGAACTCGTCTTTTGAAATTTATGTAATCATGAAATTTACATATTTTAGATATTTTCAAACATTTTATGGTAATGTTGATATATATGTAGTTTATCATATTTTGAATTTTTATAAACATAAAGTCATATAAAAGATAGAATGGTAAGCAAAAGAAATGTACCTGAAAATCCAACAGGTAATTTTTTTAACAAACTAAAGAGTAAACCCGATACCCAGCGAATACTAAACGGGTATTGCGCTCGGTATGGGACACAGTTATACATGTTTATGTATGCTCTAATAAAAAAAGCTTGGTTCCTCATAATCATCTTATTTTTCATTAACATGAAAAAAGAGTTAATTACACATATAGTCTCTGATGTTTACAAAAAGTAACAGTTTTTGGTACTAAAGGTTATAAAAAAGTGGGTATCGGTACCGAATTTATCGGTACGGTACTCATTACAAAATGTTCATCTCTAGATATTATCTGCACCGAAATTATGAAAAAGTGGATACCATTAGGTCTAGTATATAGGATTAGTTATTAGTCTCTATGTCCTAAGTTATAAGAATGTGTCTCGTTTGACTCATTAGGTACCATGAGTAAGCATATTAAAATGTTAGTTGACATGATAACATGTTACTTTTTTTATTATTTGATTTTTATAAACAATATCCTCGTGTGATTTTGCATTTACTCGGTTTCCTTGTTATCAAATGACCCGAACAATACAAAACAGTATTTTTTTTTTTACCGACTTCGGTACATAAGTTTAATAAATTATCAATTCAAGACAAATATGTAATATCTTATTCTATTTTACACGTCGGTGTACAAGTTCCTCAACATTTAAACTATAAAAATATTAATATTTGGGTTTTTCCATCATTGTAGTTTTAACTAAAAATAAGGATTACTTAACCACTTATGTTTACGGGCTAGGGGCACCATACTCTTTTTAACAACTTCAAGCTGCCCATGCCTTTGACAAAAACGTCTATAAAAATGATATTATTTAATAAAAATTACAAATAACATGTATGAAATATAAAACTATTATTTGAAACTCTATTAAAACACATATACATTAACTTAATTCTTTTAAAAGATATCCCATTTTTTTTTCTAAGAAGCAAAACATAATGCATGAAGTACAACTGTAATTGGGTTGTCCAGAAAGCTTGACCCATTGATAGCACAGCCCATAAGTTTTCAAGAATAGTAAGGTTATCCCAATCCAGTTGATCAGTAGGGCCGGCTCAACCTTTTCAGGGGTCCAAAGCGAATTCTAAAATCGATAGCCCTTTCGTTAAAAAAATAAAACATATTTTTTTGTTTAGGATCCTAACACGTGAGGATATGATGATACATTTTTTATATACAGATTCAAATGACACAAAACACACATGTTAAAGTTTGAGTGAGTTATGATAAAAGGAAAACGTTTCCAAATATATTGATTCTCTGATCTACTTGTCAATATCTGGAAATTAAATGAAATTAAATTTAAAAAATTTAGGTCCCTTAAATCTGTCAGGGCTTACATTTCTTTAAAGACGTATTGGGCCGCCCTTCATATTGGATTGTCGAGAAAGTTTGACCCATCAATAGCAAAGCCCATAAGTTATCAAGAATAGTAAGGTTATCAGAGTTTGGCCCATCAAGCCATTTTAGGGTACATATTTAATCTCAGATATATGGGCCGCCCTTCATACTGTGGATTAGAGGTGTACAAAAAAACCGGTTTTTTTTCCTACCCGGTGCAAACCGGTAAACCGGTTCTGGGCAAACCGGTTCGGGTTAACCTAAAACCGCCGGTTATGAACCGGTTTAAAGCATACTGAAGTCGACCGGGTTGAGGACCGGTTTGTGTGAACCGGTTCGGAAAACCGGTTTTTAAACCGGTTTTTTCGCTGAAAAATATAGCCATTATTCAACGGCTTTATAGCCGTTAGGGTCGAATTTGACCTTTTTTTTTGCCTTTTTTCACCTATAATTCACTATAAATAGGTGGGGGTGTTTAGGTTTAATCACACCTCTTTCTATACTCTCTAATCTTTAAAACCGCTCTTTAAACGCTCAAAAACGCTCTCTAAACTCTCTCAAAGAAAATAACCATGACAAGATATGGTGGTTCCTCAATCAATTAATAAAAATATATATTGTCATTTGTAATGTTTTACAATTTTATAATTTTATCTTTTTCATGTTATTTAATTTTCGAACTTTTTAAATATTAATAAACGTTGCACTTTATGTTTTATATTTGTTATTTTTTTTTATTAAAAATATCAAATTTATTTGAATTTATTCGATTTTTTTATTTAAAACCGGTTTAACAGACAAACCGGTTTCAACCCAACCCTAACTTGTTTAATAGGTTAGGGATTTCCTTGCCTCCAAACCGGGTTAACCCGAACCGGTTTAGGGCCAAACCGGTTTTGACTTTTCGTTGACCAAACCGGTTCGGGTCGGGTTCGAACCGGTTCGGGTAAAAAAAACCATTTTGTTCACCTCTACTGTGGATGTTATGTTTAACCTTTATGCTCTTACAGTCTTAGAGCATTCACAAACCGTTTGTTATAATTATTTGAGTGAGTTTTGTATATTTTAAGAAGTGGTTTAAATTGGTTGTGAGTGGAGGAGAGAGAAAAGATATAAGGTTTTTGTAAATATAAGGATAAAAGTAGTGGTTTTAGTATAATTATATGAATAAGGATAAACAGAGAGAAAAATAGAGATAAAAGGTAGAAAAAGTAATTTTTAGTGTAATTATAAGAATACGGAATATAAAGAACGGGCTGGGAATGCTCTTACTTGAATAAATATTTAAATTGTTTACTCCATTAAAACGAAATAAATATTTTTATATTCACGATGGTTTTTTATCCTAATAACTACTAAATTTTATAGTCCAGTCGTAATAGATATTTTAGATTAAATATTAAAGTTCTAAGCTAGTAATAATAATAATAATAATAATATATACTAGTTAACATGAAATAAAGTGTCATAAAATGTACCGATTAATTGAGTTTAATGAGACATTTGAAAAAATTAGTTCACGTATTAAATACATGTAGAAACTTTTATTTTGGGTTTGTTCAAGACTAAGATGACGCCTAATCAATTACTTTTATTACATAAAAAGAAAGTCAAATTGCAAGGGAAAAAAAGAGGGATAAGATAATTATTGAATATTGAAATATGAAAGTAGTAGTTTCACTTTCATGTGACTAAACGTGATAACAAAGCTGAAAAGTTGGAAGAGTGTTTGCCACTCCAACCATATTTTTAAATATTTTGTACACTTAATATATCTTTTATTTGAAAGGCTGCAAATTTTTTAATATGAGAAATAACACTTCAAATAATTGATAATACTTATTAATTAATATAAATTAATTTTAAACCAAATAGCAAAAATTAGATATAATACGAATATGAAAAATAGTTATTTAAGCAACTATAGTGTAGTGAAGGAACACACAAACGTCTACAAATGTGCCTAGTCACTATAATCTTTTTCTAAAACAGAATAGAAATGACTGAATAACAATTTGTTTATGAATTATAATACATTAATATTTCTAAAAATAGTTTTATCTATAATAATTCAAGATATAAAAATATGATGAAACACTAGATAATAGACAAGATGATGATGGAATAGAATACAAAACATGAGGATATGTAATCAAACTAGATTTTTGTAATATTTTTCCATTGTGATAAGTGATGAGAAGGTAAAGAATACGTCGGAGAGTGCGATTGAGATGAAAAAGAAGTGTATATGTTATGGTGGTAATAGTAGCGGATTCAAGATTTTTGGTTAGCGGGTGCAAAAATGGACCTGTCAAATATGTGAAAAGTGGACCGGTTAAAATGGATCAAATAATGATAGTTTATTCGACTAAATATGCTAAAATTAACCACAACCTAAAACAATAAAGTTAATGCATCCAAAACATCTATGCTAAGCAATCCAACTAAAACAATCGACAACAAGCTCTTATTTAACTACTTTTTGACGGATCAACACAAACCTCTTAAGCCATCAAGTTCTTGTAATTTTGATTGCAGAATAAATAAGAAACCAAATTCAGAATAAATAAGAAATAAAATTACACTCACATAAAACCTCTTTGTTTTGAATAAATCGAAGAGACAAAGAGATATATGTAAGATTTTGATATTCCTTGATTATTACAATATTACATCCGGATATAAATAATACAGAGGAGATAATTAGGGAGCTACAATTAGGGAGCTAACTAAGGAAAAACCAATCAAACGTAACTAACTAATTAAATACAAAACACATGCCAATAATATCATTCGATATTATCGGCTAACAGTCCCCCGCAGTTGAAGCCGTAGATGAGCGGAGGCATAAACTGGATCGAAAACGTTGAAACAGGTGTTTTGGCAACCCCTTGGTGAAAATGTCCGCATATTGATAATCTGCCGGGACGTGTAAAACTTTAACTGTGCCAAGGCGGACCTTCTCTCGAACGAAGTGTATATCCAGTTCGACATGTTTGGTTCTTTGATGTTGCACTGGATTTTCGGCTAGAAAGACTGCGGATATGTTGTCACAGTAAATGATCGTAGCCTGTCTAACCGGAACGTGAAGTTCGAGCATGAGGTTACGGATCCAGCTAATTTCGGCTACGGTGTTGGCGACGCCTCGATATTCTGCTTCGGCACTAGATCGTGATACTGTCGGTTGGCGTTTCGAGGACCAAGAAATTAAATTGTCACCCATGTAGACACAGTAACCGGAAGTCGACCGACGAGAGTCGGGACACCCACCCCAATCCGCATCCGAATAGGCGGTCAGTTTAGTAGTCTGGGAGGGTGAGATGAGCAGACCCTGAGATAGTGTACCTTTGATGTACCTGAGGATCCGCTTGAGTAATTGAAAGTGCGGTTCACGGGGGGCGTGCATGAAGAGGCACACCTGTTGGACCGCATACGAGATGTCCGGTCGGGTAATGGTAAGATATTGTAGAGCACCGACCAAGCTTCTGTATAAAGAACTGTCGGGAGAAGGAGCACCGTGATTGGCACTAAGCTTGGAGCCAACCTCTACCGGAGTGCTAGCCGGTTTACAGGTGGACATATTAGCACGAGATAAAATATCAGCGGCATAAGATGACTGAGATAAAAACAGGCCACTCTTTTGTTTCTGGACAGCTATACCGAGGAAGTGATTCAACGTGCCCAGGTCTGTCATTTTAAATTCAGCAGATAAAGAGTTGATGATGCTTCGTAGCAGAGAGTTACTAGAGGCGGTGAGGATTATATCATCAACATATAAAAGTAAGTATGCCATTTGATCCCCCTTGTGATAGACAAACAATGAAGTGTCACAGACACTACTTTTGAAGCCACATTTCGAGATATATCCTGCAAACCGTTGATACCAAGCCCGTGGGGCTTGTTTCAATCCATAAAGAGACTTGTTAAGCTTGCATACAAATTTAGGATGTGAGGACGAAGTGAACCCTGGTGGCTGAAACATATACACAGTCTCTTTCAAATGCCCGTGCAAAAATGCGTTTTTAACATCTAGTTGATGGATGGGCCAAGCTTTGGATACTGCTAAACTTAGAACCGTGCGTATCGTAGTGGGTTTAACCACGGGGCTGAAGGTCTCGTCACAGTCAATGCCCACAGTTTGGCTTTTACCATTAACGACCAGTCTAGCTTTGTGTCGTTCCAACGTCCCATCAGCATGAAATTTATGTTTAAATAACCACATGCAACGAATAACGGGTGCATTAGCAGGTCTCGGTACAAGTTCCCACGTATTATTTGCCAATAGAGCTTCATATTCGTTAGTCATGGCAACTTTCCAGTTAGGGTCGGTGAGAGCGGTAACATGGGATTTGGGTAGAGGGGAAATAGGAGGGGATGTTTCGGTGTTAAGAGATAGTGGGTGTCGAGGTTTGACAATGCCCGATTGCGACCGAGTTTGCATGGAGTGTGTGGATGTAGTAACAGGAGGTGGTGGTGGGTTTGGAACGGTTGTATTCGGAAGTAGTGTGATGGGAGGGGTTGGTTCGGAGTTTGGTGGAGATGAGGGTGGGTGTGTCGTTTGTTGTGGAGAGATGGGAGGAGGAGTGTTTTGGTGTGGGAAGTGATTGTTGAGAGGGGGCTGTGGTGGGTTGGATGTGGGTGTTGGGAGGGGTGTATGTGCATGAGCAGTAGGAGTTTGGTGTGTGTTTGAATGGTGAGTAGTGGATGGGCCAGGAGTGGAGTTAGTATTGGTTGGACAAGTAGTAGAGGGGTTGTTTGTGGGGCTTGTGGAAGGAGTGGGTTGGGTGAAAATTAGGGGAGATGGGTCTAAGAAGGAGTGATTGGGTGGTGGCTGAGAGGGGTTGGCAAACGGGAAATGCGTTTCGTCAAATGTGACGTGTCGCGAGAAGATTGTTTTGCCAGTCGAGATCTCAAGGCACCGGTACCCGCGATAATTAGCCGGATATCCGAGAAAGACACACGGTGTGGACCGGGGGGCAAGTTTGTGAGGACGAGTGGATGAAAGGTTTGGATAGCATAGGCATCCGAACACGCGAAGATGGTCATAGTTGGGCTGACGAAGGTAGAGAAGAGAAGTGGGGGTTTGATATTTGTGTAGTTTTGTGGGAAGAATGTTATGAAGATATGAAGCCGTGTGAAGGGCTTCAACCCAAAAAGAAGACGGTAGGTTAGCATGAGTGAGGAGAGCAAACATGATGTCGTTTAATCGGCGAATCATGCGTTCGGATTTCCCGTTTTGTTGGGAGGTGTGCGGGCAAGAGAACCGAAATTGAGTGCCATGTTGTGTGGCAAAGTTTTTAAAATTGGTGTTGTCAAATTCACCCCCCATATCACATTGAAACGATTTAATGGGTAAGTGAAACTGAGTTTTAACAAATTGATGAAAATGGGTGAATTTAGTAAATGTTTCAGATTTAAACTTTAACGGGTAAACCCAAGTATATTGAGTGAAGTCGTCTATTAAAACCATATAATATTTGTAACCTGCATGACTCAAAATAGGGGATGTCCACAAATCACAATGTAACATAGCAAATGGTAATAAAGTACGAGTTGTAGAATCTGAAAAGGGCAACCGTTTATGTTTAGATAACTGACATGACTGACAAACAAAAGGGAACTTTATTTTATTTAAAGAGATAAAGTGCTTTGAACTAAGGAACTCCATGACTGGTTGACCCGGATGTCCAAGACGGTCGTGCCAAAAAGGAGAATCTTGAGTTGAAGTAAGACAAGCTGTGGCGGAAGCGTTGGGGGTGAGCGGGTAAAGATCACTCGTACTGTTGTGACGACTCAGGATCATGCCATTCTTGAAATCCTTCACAGAGAAGCCAAAAGGATCAAATTCAATAGAAGTCCAATTATCAATATTGAATTTACGTACAGAAATAAGATTTTTAATAAAATTGGGGTTATAGAGGACCGATTTAAGGTGTAGTGGTTTAGATGATGAGGGAATGCTTGTGGATCCCGAACCCAAAACTGGAATACGATTGCCATTACCTACAAATATTGACGATATTGGTGAATACGAAGAAAATGTATTAAGTTTACCTGGGTCATATGTCACATGAGAAGATGCACCCGTGTCAAAATGCCACTGATCATTACCGGAGTCCATAGAGAGCGCCTGAACCGCATTAGCCAGTTGAGTGGGTTCGAGTGGGTTTGTTTCAGTTAAATGGGCTTGGGCCGATTGCTGGCGATATTGGGCTGCTGGGTTTGTAGTGGGCCGAGGTGTTTGCCTAGGATCCCAAGGTTGAGCCCAAGCAGTTGTAGGAAATGGACATGGGGGTGGGGCCCAATATGGTGCATACGCTTGTGGAGGTGGCCAATAGGGACCTGGTGAAAATTGTTGGGCTGGATGCGACCTGTTATGCTGTTGGTGAGACCCACGGTTGCTAGGTCTGGTATTGCGATTGTAATCGCGGCGGGGAGCAGAGGTACGACGTGGCTGCTGATCACGATTGAAGGACAATTGATTATCCTGATTCTTCTCAGGCTGGGATGTGACGGCGGCGGCGACCATAGGGGTAGGAGAAAGTGTTTCCCGTGCAGTAATACGACGGGCTTCAGATTGTAGCCGGTCGCACGCATCTTCCCACGAAGGGAGAGATTGATTGAGGATGGATGCAACGGCGTCATATTCACGAGGTAAACCGCGAACGAGGTATAAAATCCGTTGAGTGTTATTAATTGGACAATCAACGGCGGTGAGTTGATCCGCAAGTTCGCGGATTCGTTGACAATAAGCCTCAAGATTAGGCATGGCAGCAAGGGTCATATTGGTGAGTTCGTGTTGCAAAGCTGCGGCTCGAGAGCCTTTGTTGTTCAAGAACAGATTTTGTACCCGTTTCCATGCCTCGTAAGCGGTGGATTTGTCTTCCAACACACGGACAAGAAGAGGCTTGGTGAGGGTACCATAAATCCATTGCAAGACGACCGCATCGATCTTTTTCCAAGACGGGTAATCAGTGGAGTCTTTGTCGGGAGACGGCGAACCGTCGATGTGTTGGACCACATCGTACCCGGTGGCGTGAAGTGTGAAGAGCTTCACCCATGTAGGATATGTAATGTCGACACCGTCGAGCACATGAACCTTGTTCTGAATGTTAGTGACGGTATAAACCGGATGGAGATTATGAGGTTTGGGATCGGTTGTATCGACTGAGGAGGTGTTTGTATTAGTCACGACTGAGGGGGTGTTTGTATTAGTCATGGTGACTGATGGGGAGGAGTAGTTTGCCGGAAAAGGGAAAAAAAATGAAGGATGGATCGGTGGGCGAGATCGAAATCAAGCCAAGCTCTGAGATACCATGTAAGATTTTGATATTCCTTGATTATTACAATATTACATCCGGATATAAATAATACAGAGGAGATAATTAGGGAGCTACAATTAGGGAGCTAACTAAGGAAAAACCAATCAAACGTAACTAACTAATTAAATACAAAACACATGCCAATAATATCATTCGATATTATCGGCTAACAATATACACATCAAACTAGCAAAACAACAAACTATCATCCAAAACTCAAGCTATAAATTAACTTTCATAAACAAACAAATAACTAAATTAAGAAGATAAAAGAACCTTGTTCTTCGTCAGATTTGCTTTGATGAACTATTTTCCAATCTAGAATGGCAGTTAAAAGTTATGAAGCAGCCCAGGAAGGACATAGAAAGAACAGATATTGAATTTGATTTCAAGACCTCATGACCAGTTATTTCAATTTTAAATGGAACCGACATTACAAATTTGAAAATTACTGCTGCGATTTTGAAAAGAACCGACGAGTGCCGGTTTTTTTTTATTTTGATTAGGTTGTTAAAAAAACATGAAGGGGCCAAACTTTTTTATATAAAATTTACAATTGATGGCCAGATGTCCTATGGGTGCTTTCCCCACCGCTCAACTTAACGTCCCTCCGCCCCTGGTACCAAAGACGACGATAAAGATGGTCAACTATAGTCAACGGTCGATGAGAGGGGAAGAAAAAACCATGTTTCATATCCTAAATATTTTTATTATAACCCATGATCTAGTAGTCTACCGGTATGATGATTATCTTCATAAAAATGATGTGAGTTTAAATCCTTTGTTATGTGGTATTTATTCGTAAAAAAGATCATGTTAAAAAAAAAAGAAAAGTTTTATTATATTTGTTTAATAATTACATAAAAAGTTGAAATAATTACAAAAATGACATTTTATCAAGAAGCTATAATTCTTCATACTATTTTTACCCAAATACCCCTTATATCTTGAACCTTACTTATAATAAGGTGTGGTTTTTTAGTATGTCATTTTTTTTTTCTTTATGACAATTGTGTTTGGATTTACAAATCTTTATTGTCTGCTGGTGCACAGACTTCGTATCAAGAATGATCATGTAATTTATGTGAATTGTTTATTTCTCCAACATATTTAATTGCTTTTAATCAAAATAAGTCCCACAAATCGCGGATGGACCTCACATTCATTCCATTTATCATATACTACACTTGTTCACTTTTCTTTCCAATCAAAAATATTTTTTTAAAGGTATGTATGTGAACAATTAAACATTCTCATGTGTATCACAAATTGGCTCGAGTGCAATCGTGGACCAAGCAATTTTTTTATAGGGGTCGGAAATTTTTGATGTTCGAATGTTTATTAAAATGGATATTTTGCAGGCCGGGTCATTTAGCTCTTTTACTAGATTGAGTTGGTTCATCGAACTTTTTTCGTCGGATTGAGTTAGGTCACCGAAATATTTTGAGTTGAATTTTTTTTGCAGGAGGTTTTTTTAACAACAATACCTAAATTATCTAGGATAAATGAGCAACACCTAGATAATATCGTTCATTTAAGTGTTCGTCTCCGTTCATGTGTTTGGTTACAGTTAAACAAACGAACACGAACAAGCCTCGTTTGTATTCGTTCAGTTCATTTACATGCCTAAGGAAGGGTTTTACAAGGCCGATTAATTGTTTAGAAATGAATAGAAAAGCTTAGGGCAAATGGTTATTGAGTTAAATGATTAGTAACCTAGTGAACTTAATTGTTTATAAGAATTAAAAGGTATATTCAATTAACTAAATAATTTATAATATGTTTATATTTGTTCAGTTAGTTTATAACAATTATTAATAAATTTATATATGTAAAACTTTAAAGTTTTAAATTAAATTTTTGGGCTTCATTTTGGTCAAAAACAATTTCATGGGGGTTTGTGTCAAAATTTCATGAGGGTCGTTCGGGATTATATGGTATATATAACAAATAATATTTTTTTTTCCAACGGTGTCGGGCGACCCAACCCACAAAGGGTGGGTACGCCAATGCTCGAGTGATTAGTTACTGAAATCATACATATATATAGGCAGGGACTGGTTAATGTACCTAGTGATCCCAATCGAACTAAAAGTTCAGGCCTTTTTTTTAAAAGTCATATTATAAAAACCCTCATCGTTTATCCGGGCTTGAAACCGACAATAATCAAACATTTAGGGTTTTTAGCACTTCAATCTAAATGAACAATTAAGCAATACGCAAATCAAAAAGCAAGGTGTTGACACGTATACATAAATGGTAATAGTTGGAAGTGGTAAAAGATGTAATTGTTATCCTCACTTGACTTAACAAGTTATCATGCTAACGTGACACTTTTTTCTTCTTTTTTTTTAAATAAGCTGGTGTGGATAATTTGTTGGCATTTTTTTTGACTGGTATGTTATGGTTGCATTTTCTTTATGGCTTTTTTTATCCGCGTAGTGTAAAATGGGATAACGTTATAAATGGATAGTGACGCTTTGTATTGCACAACTTTTTTAAAAATATTTAAAATATATAGTAATACTACACTTATAATAAAGAGGATAAATTTCTTAATTTTATATTTTTTTTATTTATTTATTTTGTTGTGCTTCGTACACAAGTTTAAAAAAACTTCTAATAGTTTAAGCGTGTATAAGAACCAATTCTGGCCAAAAATATGTCTTGTCCACCAAGAGTTCAAATACAAATCAAGTAAAAACAAAAACGAACCATTGGTAGTTAGATGATCATACCTTCTAAGTAAACAACTAACCAAGTTGGAACACCACGAGATCAACGAACCGGTCACTTGATCTGATAACACGAAACACCCAAGAACCTGAACCCCTTCGGTTTTGAATCTGGCTCTCCCAAAAACCAAAATGGTTTACTGCGCACGACGGCGTCGATGGTGTCGCAACAATGGTGACGGCGTACCATGGCGTGAGGAGGGCGACGTTGGGAGTGGGTGTGGATGTGGATTAAGATTTTGCAATTAATCTCAATATTGCAGTTATGATATATTTTATGTCCCCTACACCCCTATTTATAATCTTTTAAACTTTTTAGAATAAGCTAGGGTTTTTTGAATTTCAAATTAAATAATTAATATTCATTTAATTTGATAATTATCAACTAACTTAATAAAGAGTTAATTAATCTATGACTTCAAGTTACAGTTAATTAATAACCCTTTGCTTATTAATTTATTCTAAATAAATCAATAATAACGTGTTTAAATTATTTAATAAACAATTTAACCTCTTTGTCATTTCGAGTAAAAAATGTTTAATCCTTTTAATCATTCTGTGATCGTTACTCATGGTGTAACTCTATGAATCGTATATTGTTAGTAGTGTTGTCAAATGTTGTTATTTGGATATACTAGTCTAACATTTTTATTGTTCAATTGGTATATTTACTTGTAAGATATGTTTTCGTCGGTGAATACGCTATAATTCTTAATTCTTAATAATTCAACAAACATGTATTTAACCATGAATAAAGTTGTTCCTAAATGTTTAGATGTTTCATCTAAACTCATCTTTATACACCCATAAAAGGGCAGGAGACAACTATTAAATAATTAGAAATCAAAGAATCCACTTTCTAGTGAATAGACCACATTAAAGTGAATAGATCACATTATTACCTCATACAATTACTAACCGGTGAGAGGTATCCTCTCACACATATAATACATAGAGTAACTAGTAAATATATGTCTTGTTATTATCTCATACAATTGCCAACTGGTGAGCAATATCTTCTGACACATATAATACATATAGTTAGTGAATGTATATGTGTCGCCTTCATATTGTTTACTTTCATACCATTTACATATGCAAATTGAAGACAAAAACCCACATCAGGATATTTCAATGGTTTACTTCCACTTCAATAAATCACAATTGTGCTTCTTTTTAGTTCATAATTATTTAGTGGCTATCACCGTGGTCGATGGAGTGTCGGCGGTGGCGGCGCTGCCGGCGACAATGAGTAGGTGATAGAGACAAACAATGGCCATAGGTGGTGCTAACCCGTCTAGACTCTTTTTAAGTTAACAAATTTTATAATAGTTGCTTAGACTCATTCACTAATTTAAGAAGACCAAATTTAACCCGTTGACTAATTTGAGCTCACACAAATAAACCTCTATATATTTTGTTTTTGCTAAAATCAATCCATTCTTTGAAAACTCGTTGGGAATGACTTAAAATAATTTATTTCATGTTTCACTTCACACAACAAATATCTCATTAGCACGTAAATTTTCTACACGCTTTTGAAAATGGGCAAAAATTTTTGAACTTTTTCCTATTAATTGTAACAAAATATCCTCAAAGTAAAAGCATACAGAAATGTTTGCGTTTTAATGTGTAGAGAAATTTATTACAATCAATATATATGCACTCCTTTTAGGTAAGGAAATAAGATGTAACAAATTGATCCCTACATTTTTAAGTGCATACAAATTATATGTTTGTACGCATTTATATGTGCGTACATTTTTATACAGCTTTAAAGCATAAATTCTTATAGTTTTGTTTTATTTTTACAAAGAAAAAGATTCAAATGATAATCAGCTTTTTATGTAATAACCGTGATAACTACTATTAAATAATCACATAATTTATAAATAATTTTTTCTTTTAATTATTAAATACTCTTTGAACATATATCTTGAAATAAATATGGAAATGAGAAATATTACATATATGTATCACATAATGTTACATATACGTGACACATAATGTTACGTATATGTTACACTAACATAATGATAATTGTTACATATACGTAACACTATGTTTAAGAGTGGTTATCACATAAATATTGATTATTATTTACCGCACCACCCTATTTCTATATGCTTATAAGTTTAACCATCTTATACATATTTCTAAGTCCACACATATAAAAGTGTGTAGAAATAACATGTGTATAGTGTATCAAAAATGCACTTTTAGATCATAGTTTGTTTATAAGAACCTGCCTCATTACCTTAGAATGTAGGTAAAATTACATATATCCTCTCTATTTTCAACCCTAATTACATATATCCCTAACTTAAAATTTAAATTACATATATCCCCCCATATTTTATAAAATTAGCCTTTTAACCTTACAAGAATTACGACCATTCTTATTCAATTGATCTCAACCCTAACCTTCTAATTCCACTGCCGATCGATTCCAATATCCAGCGTCGCTTCTGACTGATTCCATCATCCAGATATGTATATTTGTAATTATGAATGGGATATACGTAAATAAAATTTTAAAGTGGGTATATATGTGATTAATGAAGTTTTAGAGGGATATATTTAATTGCCCCTATAATGTATAGCATGTCAAGATAATATGCATCTAGAAGTGAGATTTATCTGCTCCTTAACTTTTGATCATTCTGTTTTTTTTTTAATTCATATGATGGTTTGTATGTTGACCAATACATGTAGTCACAAAGGAGTATTCGATAACGAAACATCAAGTTCGATTCATGACTCGTTTTCAGTCTAGGTTTGTCGCTCGACTTGAGTGCAACAACAAATGTTATATATGTTTTTATGTCACTATAACTTATCGAGTTTGTCATCGTACTTTTTTTTTTGCTCATATGACATATGCTCTATCTATTATATTATGAAATTATTCAATTTTAGCTTAGCTTAGTGAAAAAAGTGTATATCCAAAACTTCACTAAAATGAAGAGGTCTTAGGTTCAAGTATCACTTGTGATTAAAAAAAGTCTCCAAGTTAGGCCAGATGATTTTCTCACCTATGATGGATTTCTTCTAAAAGTAATAGAGATTACCGGGTGGGCCAGTGATCCGTTAGTGATTCAAATTTTTTTTAAAAAAAAAACTTAGTAAAATTGTGTAATAAAATAAGAGAACATGCTTCTTGGTTTTCACCCACCCTACTTGCACATAGAAAGGGGATATTCTCTCATTTTATTGACATCTATGATCTAACCCTTTCTTAGGTCGTAACATGCATGCACCAATCCATCTACTTATTTAAATACCAATTAAATAGTAGTTAATTAAACAAGTTAAAACACATGAGTCCACTTGTACTTTCGCCTTTATATCTTGTACTTTAGCAACTACCTCCTCACATTTATCAACTATTTATGCCTATTACGCTTACCCAACCCTATGCACCTTCCCTCTAATCAAGGATAAATATTGTTTTTTTTTTCTTATTATGCAAACGGCGCCGGTGGAGTAATATTATTCACTAATTATTTAATATAACGTTTTAAAAAAATTATTATATAAACCTACAAATAAAGTAACTAATAAACGAATTTAGAGGTTGACATAATACTTTAAGAAATTTCATTGTAATGTTAAATCTGAATTTTAAACGAAAATTAAAGTTCCAACTTAATGAACAAAAATGGGTTTTAAAATTAATTAATGGTTTTTGCGATAAACAAACAAACAAACGAACTCACATGTAGCAGAGTTATTAGTAGAGTTTGCAGAAGGTGTGATGAGTGCAAACCGTAATCCCATCCCTTTGTATAAAGAGGTTGCTACCGCTGAGACCCCAAACTCCACAAATATAGCTAAAATTCTAAGGCAAATTGAATTTTAATAATTCATATTAGCAATTTTATTTGTAACAGTCCTGACTTTCACTTGTACTTGCAAAAACAGTCTCAATAACATAATCTTCGTAGATTTGAACTCGATTTAAACTCAATTTACCAATCAAATTGTTAATATGAATTATTATCAACGAATGAATCATAGTCTAAATTATTAATCTAAAATTTTCAACAAAATCAAATTATAATAAGCAGTAAACATCATGAAATTAACAGAACTAAAATACGAACATAATAATATTTGCAATGGAGGAATGTACCGTGGAATTCTCTTTGTTAATAACTTCAAATAATTCACATAATTTCCTTCACAAAAAGATAATATTTAAATGGAAGAAAAAAAAATAACAAATTAAAAATAGAAAGATAAGATGTTAGGACTAATTTGATGAGCCGATGGTGACATTAGCTTTCTTGACTTTCTTTGCACGGTCGCCGGCGCCAAGATCTCCCGCCAGAATATCAGGAACGGCGACAACCGCCGGCGGAACCAACATTGCATTGAACACCACCATCAAATCGACTGAAATTCTCTGAACATTCGGCGTCTTTCTCTTATTACTCCTCGGAACCGATCTAGGTTTTCTCGGTGCCGGCGGACACGTGGCGGGTACCGGAATTTTCTGATCTGAAGACGTCGGAGTCGTGGGCTCATCGCCGGAATTGTTGAATTCTTGAACGGAAGATGGCAATTCGATCGACAAAACTGAAATCTTTTCGTCTTCTTGTTTTTTATGTTGAAATTGTGGGTCTGATGAATTGCATTCGTTGGTGCCGGAGTTCATTATGAGATCGTTGCCGGAGACGGCGGTGATCGGAATTCAGAACAGGGCTCTGAAAACAAGGTGGATTAAGAAAAGAGATGTGGATGTGAAAGATGGAAAGAGAGAGTTGTGTCGTATATGATAGATATATGGATGTGTTTGTGTTGCAATATAATCAATCATAACTCTTTTTTGCTATTTTTTAGAATAATATTTCAAAAATAAATTTTGTTTTAGATGGTGTAGATGTTTAGATATTAAATAATCGGTTTTAATAATCAATTAAATGTGTTATTAATTTAGAAAGAAGATATTTAAGTGAGATGGTTGGCATGTAACTAGTTATCCTCTAAAATAAAAACCACCCATTTATTTATTTTTAATATAAAATTAAATTAGAATTTAATAATTTAAAGTGTGACTGATTAACTAATAATAATTCATACTTGTAATTTGGCTGGTGATAATTCATAACTTTCACTTTTGTTGAAAATAACAGTCTTAGTAGATAGATTTATGCTCTATTTATTTACATTTGTTTTTGCTCAAAATTATGATTTTGAACGAAATAGATAAATGTACAAACAAAACGGAGTGTCAATGAAGCATAAATTTATGATGATTATAATACTGTGACTGCCATTGGTAATAAAATAAGGATTGTCACCGATAAAATTGTAGGTATGGCTTATTACCGGTCAATTAGTCATATTTTAGATTATTAAAATCTAATTTGTCATATATAAATTAAAATATATTTATGTCTATCTTATAAAAATACTCTTTTTACAATAAAAATGTGTTTTCTTGTGTTTTAATTATTGCTATGTATCTTAGATAATTGAATTTTCAAGCAAATTCCACTACACATTTAGTTATTCAGTTACTATCTCTTAAAAAATCGTAACCGCATTAATATAATTTCTATAACTTATCGTATAATGATTGATATATATCTAACTATAGTTATTTAGTACTAAGTAATTATCTTTAAAACAATTCCAAACGAACTTAGAACTTAATCGGCATCATAACATTTATAGTGTGTATCATAAAGTATAGATTGCAATAACCATCTGTGTATTGTTAATCAGATATAATGGATCAAAAAAATATAGATAGTTGTATATATTTTTATGAGATACTTGTAGTTTCCTATTTAAAATTATGTTTAATTGTATATAACGACCCTCTAAGCATAAAATATGAGTGCATTTAAGCTTCTTGGTAAAAATTATAAAGTTTAATTTATTTTAAAAACTTAATTTATTTGAAATTTAAAAATGATATTTATTATATTTTAAGAAAAGAAGTATTAAGAAAAAAGAAAAAAAAGCGGCGTTAATACATCTGTCATAGCAAACATAGAAAGAGGCTAATTCGGCGAAGGATCCAATGCAATACAATAAACAAAAACAAACAAACACAAAGACACATGTACCCTCCAGTCAGACACTTTTAAACCTATTTTACTTATATTTACAAATACAGCCCCTGTATTTTTGTTTCAATAAAATATGCACCCCACATATTTCATTTTTCTAATAATGTTGCCATATGCCACCCCTTGAACAGCCACATATGAACGAATGAGATAACGTGGTAATAAGAGAAGTAGAGAACATATGAAGATGAATGGAATCACTAACCGGTTCTATCAAAGTGTATGTTAAAGAATATTAATAATCAGTCAAGATGTTAGTGTTACAAACAAACATTTACATTATTGACGTCTGTTAGTTTCTTATCATCTGATTGTTATATAAGTAAACTTGATCAAGTTGATTATAGTAATAGCATGGTTATTATGTTATTTCTTTAGTAACGTCCTTTACATAGTAGATGTGCTTGTTATATCATACAACAATCTTGTCCATCGTTTAAAAATGAGACACATTCAGGACAAGTGAGGTTGAAATAACCTATTTTAACCAGTCGTGACTCAAGGTCTATAATCATATGATCATGTCCCAATCGGGTTTTTGTAATTCTTTAATCGATACTGGAAGGATGATGGTAGTACATTTAACATTTTCGGACACAACGATAAAAATTGTGAAATAAAATTAGGTGATTTTAGTGTGCAATGTCATCAACAAACATATCGGCATGTAATTGTAAATTTGAGAAACATTAGGGGTGCACCGATATGTTCTAATAAGTTGGGTGCATATAAGAACTCTTATGTGTTTTTCTCTTTATTTCTTTATCTATCTTTTTTTGCTTTTTATGTGATCTCTACACACTTTAATGAATCTTTTCACGTGCTTTTCCCACATATCAAATGTCCGTTAGTTTAGGTCAATACCTTTTTTTATAGATCTTGCTAATTCAACAAATTATATTATAATTAAAAATATTATTTTAAACCTATTATAATTAAAAATTATTATTGTAATATCTGACAACTTTTTTTTATATTTCATGATTCTTATAGAAACTGAAATAATCAAACTTAGGAAAACAAATAAGAAATATATTTTTTAAAACTATTTTTTATCATACACTCATATACATAATATTATTTTATTAAATATCTTTAATCCGAAAAGTATATGATATTTATGCCATTTTTTCTCCTCTTCGACTTGATATCAAAGGCAAGTTAAAGTTTGGGTTTCATAGTTTCTTCTAAATTCCTAAATATTTCTTGAGTGATTTTGTGTTTTGAAGTTGTTATAAACATTTGGATTTAGTATTGTTAATGATTAAAATCATTTGTGTTTTTTAAGTTGTGGCTACTTAAATCATTTTGTTACCATAATCTTTTACTATAACAATCATTCCTCCCTCTTTAATATGCTTCTCATTGCGATTTGTATTTTTTTTATGACAAATGTTACCACTACTCTATTTACACCAATAATTCTAAACAATTCAATTGCATATCTAGGTTTGAACCTGAGACCTCCTTTCTAAGAGACATGTGCCGCTATACCTTTTAGCTTTTGTTTTTCTTTCTATAAAAATAAAAAAAATACTACAATTTTATATGAATATATCATAAACTAGGTTAAAATCTTGTGTATTAAACGGGTAAATAAATAAAATGTTATATATTTAGTAATAAAAATTTTATATTTTAAAAAACCCGTGTAATACACGGGTTGAATAAACCAATATATTACATCGATTGAATAAAATATAATGAAATTTGTTAACAAACACATTTGTCAAATTATGTTTTTAAAAAATGTAATTTGTCGTGACAATTATAAGGTCTGTTAAGTTAGTTTTTAAAACATTTTTTTTCAACTGAGTATTAATTTTTTAATTTAATTGATAAATGTTAGTTCATATTAAGTTCATTTGATTGATGATATAATAACTATTTATAATTAAATAATAAGTGTTTATAATTATATTTATTAATATAAAGATTATTATTTAATAGGAGAGAGAAATAGAAAAACTAATATTTAATAGGAAAGAGAGGCGGAAAAAGAAAGATGAGGAGTAACCAGAGAATGACACATGTCCTGAAAAAATTTTCATTTATTAGAGTAGTAAGATGGAGAAACAGTTTCTTGTTAGTAATATTGATGTAGTTTTTTCATGTGCTATAAAGTTAACTTTAAAGATAAAACATAAAAAGATTTTGACTTTCTTTTTTAGGCATGCTTGTCCTTAAATTGCATTATTGTATATTAAACATCGCATACGTTTTATTACTTATTATATTTTTTCTATTTTTATTTAGTAACCATAAACAAATAATGATACAGGAAATAACTTGATTGGGATTTGTATAGGATTTTTAATAATCTATTTTTTATTTAGTAACCATAAAAATGAAAGTGATAAAGTATACAACCATTTAAAACACTTTTAAAACATCTGATCAATTATTCTTTTGTATAGAACTTAAGAAAGTATGATTGGGTGAAGAACAAACATAGGTTGTTCAAAATACAACCTTTGAGATTTTCATTTGTTATTATTCTCTTTTTTGGCTCAATAAAACCGTGAACAATATCTCTCTTTCTTCTTATAATTCTTAAAAGGAAATTGAAAAGTCATAAAATCTTGCATTGAAAGAGACATTCAAAGAATACTTATGGGGTGGGAGTGGTACCCTCCCAAATTACATCAATCATGAGATGCCACCTCAATTAGTCAAACTACCCTCTCAAAGTACCCTATATTGTGGGAGTGGTACATTCCAACCCTCCTATTTTTTAAAATTAAAAACAAATTAATAACCAAATTTAAAAATTAAAAATTTAATTAATTAACGAAAAATACATCACACAATTAAAGGGGTTAAAATTGATTATTATGAATATATATATATATATATATATATGTTATCTTTGTTTTGTCAGTTAAAGTGTTTGAAAAGGTTAGACAAAAAAAAAATAAGAAATGAGATATTAAAAATAAAAAATAAAATTGTTGTGGACCTGCTTGTTTTGTCTTCTTCTTTACCAAAAATGGGTATTGTCTTCCATCTCTCCGAACCAAAATAACAAGCCGCCGAACATTTCAACGGGTATATTTACCCGCTGAGACTTACCCGTCGAACCAACCTAGGATGCGGCGGTGTTTTCCCCTACCCGCTTTGAACCCGTGCTCCACTGCCAGTCCCTTTGTATATTCATGCCATCCCAAAAATGTAAACATACATGTATTAATGTAAAAACGTCATTTACCATAGATCATTATTTGCATAATTGTAGTATTATCATGTCTCTAAATAATAATATGTGAAATTTATTTTATCATCTGTATCTATTATTTGATGCAAACAATAATATATATATATATATATATATATATATATATAATGGCGATGTCAGGATTTTCTTGTATGATATCGTTTTTTTTTCGATGCTCAAATTGCTAATTACCTAACATTATATTTTCTGGGGAGATTCGGGTCGGGTGATCGGGTCAGGAAACTAACATTGTTGTTGTATAATCGTTGTTAGAGTATTTAATTTTGATCTTTGGTTGCGACTGAACTACCAATTGAAATTCGCAAAGAGATTCCAACTGGAAGAAAAAAGTTGCAAGTCATCCTCTAGGGTTTGGGCTCTATCGATTGTCGAATGCGAATTACCGAGAATTATGAATGCCAGTAGAATATGAATCATCCTTCGGTTTTCTTATTTTTTTTTAGAATTAAATTTAATATAAATTAAATTGGCATTTGGGCTAATGGTTATGGACTGGTGAAGTCATGGGCTAAAAATATAGAGTTACTTAAACTTGTTCAAAAATTTTATCTTTAAACAAAATAAAATTATTAACGATTTTTTTTATTAAATTCAAATTTTATATAATTTTTTTTTTAAGGTTTGAGGTCAAATATATATTTATTTTTATTTTTTTTAAAACCTTCGGTATTGTGAAATGGGCCTTTTAAGACTTACCATTATACAACCCAACCCATTTTCTAGCCCAAATTCAGAACAGCTCACATACGGGTTTGAGTTTCCAGTTTCTTGACCTCAAGTCATCGTTTAATCACAGCCACCGCCATCAACCAATCGATTTCAATCTCCGGCGCATCAATTTACACTCTCCGACGTCCTCCTTGTCTCCAGCTTCTTTTGTTCTCACACTTAATTTGTAAGAATCGCTTTCTTCTTTATTTCCCCAATTTTCAAACCCTAGAAATTCAATCTCATAATCTCCGATGGGTAAGAACGAATTCCTGACGCCAAAGGCGATCGCCAACCGAATCAAAGCCAAAGGACTCCAAAAACTCCGATGGTATTGCCAGATGTGCCAAAAACAATGCCGTGACGAGAACGGATTCAAATGCCATTGTATGAGCGAGAGCCACCAACGCCAGATGCAAGTCTTCGGTCAAAACCCTAACCGAATCGTCGGTGGCTACTCTGAAGAATTCGAATCAACGTTCCTGGAGCATATGAAACGTAGCCATAGGTTTAGCCGTATTGCAGCCACGGTTGTTTACAATGAATACATTGCAGATAGGCATCATGTGCACATGAATTCAACTCAGTGGGCCACTTTAACTGAGTTTGTTAAGTATTTGGGGAAAACAGGAAAATGTAAAGTTGATGAGACACCAAAAGGGTGGTTTATTACTTATATTGATAGGGATTCCGAGACTCTGTTTAAGGAAAAGATGAAAAATAAGCGGGCGAAAGCGGATATCGTGGATGAGGAGAAGCAAGAGAGGGAGATTAGGAAGCAAATTGAACGCGCAGAACAGTTGATGTCCGGTGTAAATGAGGGTGACAAAGGTTTAGAGAATGAAGATGCAAAGTTATTGGTGAGGTCGGATGAGAGCGGTGAGAAGAAGATTAAGCTTAGTATCGGTTCCTTAACTAAAAATGCGGTTAAAGAAAGAGGAGAGGGAAGCTCTAGGTTTGTTTTTGATGAGGTGGATAATGTTGGTAACGTTGGAAAGGAGAAGAAGGAGAAGGAGAGAACAGGTGGTGGGTCGGCGTTGGATGAGTTGATAAAGGAGGAGGAGAAGGCGAAAGAGAGGATTAACCGGAAAGATTATTGGTTGTGTGAAGGGATTGTTGTGAAGGTTATGAGTAAAGATTTGGCGGATAAAGGTTATTATAAGCAAAAGGGTGTTGTTCGTAAGGTGATTGATAAGTATGTAGGGGAAATTGAGATGCTTGAAAGCAAGCATAAGTTGAGGGTCGATCAAGAAGAGCTTGAAACGGTTATTCCTCAAATTGGTGGGCTTGTGAGGGTTGTGAATGGTGCGTATCGTGGGTCAAATGCGAGATTGTTGTCTGTTAACACTGATAAGTTTTGTGCAAAGGTGCAGATTGAAAAGGGTGTTTATGATGGGAGAGTTATCCAGGCGATCGAATATGAAGATATATGCAAAGTTGTTCAGTAAATGCTTGTGATGAAATTGCATGATCTCTAGCATGGAAGCGTAGTAAGATCGTTTGGTAAGATCATTCGATGATGTTGCTCAGTAGAGCTTTTATTTGCAGTTTCATATATTGTGTAACAAGCATTATATGGATTGTTTTTGTCAACATGTAGTAATTAAATGATCTTTTTTCTGATATTGAGCTTTCTTAGTTTACATATTAGATTATTTGTATAATCGTGTTTGTGTTTATTTATGTTCGTAATAGTTTTACTTTTACATACATTGGCAGACCTTTGCTTAAATCTTGGCATGGTTCAGACTTCAGACCAACAGGCTAACAACATTTTCATTTTGCTTAAAGGGTTTTCATCTATGTTTTTTTTTGTTCAAATTTTCTGTGAATTTTTTGTAAAATGAATTTTCAAGAAGTTATTTGGTTCTAATCTACTTGTTGAATGTGTTTGATAACATGTGTGATGTGTCTTTTAATCTTATCAGCAATGATAAATTTTGGTAATTAGTACAACCTGGTTCTAATAAGGATCATAGTATATATTTTCCATCTTAACACTGCTTGTTAGATGCATTGTGATGCTTTTGAGGTTCAGTGATATCGATCTCCACGATCACTCATCCCGCATCCTTAAATCACCTGAAGTTTGACTTTCTGAGTCAACATTGGTATTTAGACCTTAGAAGTTAGAACCTCAGAGCTCAAATCTGATCATTCATTTCTGTTTTGAGCACAAGAGTCAAATTCTATCTATTATCTTTTTTTTAGTTATATTAAAACATATAAGGTAGTTGTTATTCCTTGATACCCTCTTTCCTTCTATCAGTCTTCCTTCTTTGATTATTGTTCTTATTTTTTTTTTTTTTTTTGGTTGGTTTTAGGCAAAATTGTTGATGGGGATTGAGTATCTGGGTGGTTCTGTTATATGTTTGTATGTCATTTGAATTTATTAGGTTGCCTACTTAATTTGTTAACATTACCTGAATTTATTAGGTTGCCTACTTAATTTGTTAACACAGTTACTTTGTGTGTGCATTTATCAACTCCCTCTTTAATTATCATATACATGGTGGGTATTAAACTTGATCAATGTGTTTCAGGGGTGTAGCATAACTAGATCCATTTGAATTGCAATCTTGGTTGATCTTATATTGACATTGCTTATGCAAAAATTGTGCATTTTTATCCAAACTAGGTTCAGATTTTTTATGGAGTATATCAGTTCTGATTGTGGTCCATCTAGATTTGGCATGTTTGAGTTTTAATATATTGGTTGTTCCTATAAATCCATAAAGGAACCTTAACAAAGTTATATAATTTATGATTCTAATAAATAATTTTAAGTTCTCAATGAATTGCAAAAACCTTGATGGCTTGACGCAGCAACTACTACCTTTCACCATATTTTGCTTTGTATAATATTTAGAGAATAAGAGTTTTTATTTTCATTTTAATGATTTAAAGTTTTATTTTAAAGGCAATCAAAGAAATGAATAGACTTTGTGTGTAAACATTGACAATAGAATGATAGATTCAATTCTATGTGAAATATAGAAATGGAACACCCCCTAATCAGAACACATTTTTAAGATCTCTCTTTCAATCAAAAAACATATTGTATCAACATTAAACACATGTCAAAACATTAACAATTGAATGATAGATTCAACTCCAATTGTTCTTTATTTTATCCCACAACATAATACTTTTAAAAGTCTTGAGCACATATATATGATCCACATGATCAAAACACATCCTTATAACAAGAGAATTGTTACAATAAGAAATCAAACAAGTAAACTCTTTCTTCTTGCTCAATTTGATCAAATCAGAGACATTTTTGCTTCATTCTCTTCGTCATTAAATGGATGGTTCTGTTCGTCTACCGCAACCCATGAATCGTTTTTCCTATCACCCAACAAAGGATTCGATTCTGCTATCGGAACAAGAACATGATCCTCTTTTGGAACCATATTTTCTTTCAAACTCCATTGACTTCCTAACTTTTCGACTGTGATACGGTCACTAGATTGATCATTAGAACCCAAATGCTCGTTTTTTCCCTTGATGGGGTTTCTTGATTTGGAATTCTCATCTTGGATCATGGGTAAGATCTTGTTTTCTTGAAGATTTTGATGCTCAATGAATTGGGAATTAGACCTTTTGAATTTTTCAATAAAAAGTTGTTGAGGAACACCATGATCTGCAGAATTCCTGTGATTAAAGCTACCAAATCCTTCAATTCCCCTGCTTAATTTTCTTGTTCTTGCTCTCTCTTCTTTCAAGATACTCAAATTATTCAGAAATTTCAAGATTCTTTCTGATTTTATTCTTACATTAAGCCCCCAATTGAATCTGCACATAAACACATATCAAAATTTGAAAAAAGTTGTTAAAAATCAAATCTTTATGGTAAAATGATAGGTCCCAGATCATGAAAACCCAAAATTATCAATAAAGATTAGTTTTTTATCCAAGAAATAAATAAAAAATACCCTTTTTCATCAATATATTGAAAATTGGTCATCTCCTGAATAACATCTTTATGAGTCTGAAATTCTTCAGCGACACTTTCTGGGCCATGTGTCAATAGGTGTTCTAACACCACCACAGCCTTATATGGTATCCTCCAGTTTTTAGCATCAAATCTCACCAATCTGTAGTTTGACTCAAAAAGTCAACACTCAACACCTCAAAAGAAAAAGAAATTAAAAAGAAACAAAATCAAGAAAAACCTGTTGTGAAGAACATTAACAATTCTCCAGTAATCATCAATTTCAAAAGCAGCTTTTGATATCATCTTCAAGGTCCGAGCATCTGGTGCCCATGGGTTCTCATTTGTTGACTCTTCAACCAATCTTCAAAAAGTCAACAAAAGTCAAAGATTTGAAAAATAAAGCCATGTTGAAATTGAAATCAAAATAAAGCAGGGGAGATGGAGAGATTACAGTTGTGCAGGGGTGACATCGGTCAAAGCTAATCGAGCAGTCTTGATCTTTTCCTTGAGGAAGAAGGAAGCTTGTTTCTTGAAATAAAGGAAAGATGATGATGAGCCCAGATTTTCATTGTTGCCCAAGATTGACATGTTTTCATGGGAGAACAGAAAAGTTTGAATCTTGAAAGATAGTGAAGAAAACAAGAAGATGTTGGAGTGGGTCAAATCTTGAAATAACTATTTCATATTCAAATTCAAAATGGCGTCACGCTTAAATAATTTAATCCATTTAGAGTCCACAAAAGTGACACATGTGTTCTTTGGACTTTATTGTAAATAGAAATAAACATTTTTCGCCGTTCAAAAATGTTTAAAAATAAACATTTATTTTAACATAAACTAAACTAGGCTATAACTCGTGTTTTATTCAGGTTAAATAAAAAAAATATTAAATAGAATACGTTTAATTGTTTTGAAAACTAAAATCTCATTTTAAACCATTGATTATTCTTTTTTATTTTTTTGTACTTTTAAATTACTCAAGGTATTTTAGTACTTTCTCTTATATATTAACGATTTTCAAACTTTGAATTATTGTCCCTTACTTGCTATCTTATCACATGACTTTTCATAACCCATATCCATTTATGATACACCAGATCCGGCTCGGTTATTGATAGAGTGAATAAATCTGTCATTTCTTGAAATCTCTCTTCTGATTCAAAATCGTGGTGTAACGTGTATCCTCCCCTGTTCCGGTCATGGAATAGATGAAATAAATCAAAAAATGGATTTTTGTTCAAGAATGAAATCTTGTTGGAACTGTCCATATCCGGTTCATCCTTCGGAACCATATCACATCCCGAATCTAATGAAATAGGATGAATTGAAATTGATAAAAGTTGTCATGATCTTGACGATCGATTTCCTGTTTATGGTGTATCATTGTGATGGTTTAGCGTGAGAAGTAAGCTCACGATTTAGAGAGAGAGCACTGAGATTTAGAGGTATCGTAGGCAAACTAACCATTAGTCCTTAATCTCTCAAATAAACTCTATTTATATACACCCAATTGGAAACTCTATTTAATGATAGTAAGGGTAATTGCATCTATCGAATAATTACCGATTAAATTATAGGGGTAAATAAGTCTATGATCTATTAATTAATAAAAGATCATAAATGTCACATAATGATGGTGAGTCTTAATTAATAAATGCAACAGAGAAATACATTAATTGAATTAACATTAAATTCAAGATTCTCATTAATCATACTACGATCCAAAATTTACAACTTAAGTAAACTTCTGGTCAAACTGATGTCACACCCCGTCAAGGCGGAAACGCGAGGCGCGACGTTCATGGTTTTTCAAAGCATATAATTATTGCAAACGCATACATACAACTGGATACATAAATTAAGTTTAAGGATTTTACAGCCCAAAATAGTATTTGAAGTTACAAATTATTAAGATTTTGCAAATATGACCCGAACATTATGGGTTATACAAGAAAAAAAAGTTGTATCCACCATGTATGCATGAACCCTACGTAGTATTACTCTTGATGCCGCGATTCATTTCCTGAAAAACATACTTGAAAATGTCAACACTAGGTTGGTGAGTTCACAGGTTTCATATATGAATACAATGAGCAAACCAATTGCATGAAAATGATTTTTACGTATATGATAAACAAAACAAGTAATGTTTGACCCATTTGTAAACTAGCTAGGAATACAAATAATATGTACATACATGAGGCATAACCAAACCAAGACCAGGTGTTTTGCCCCTCACTCGTACCTCACGAGCAATATTACAACACTATGCAGCCATTTGGTCAGAGGGACCCATGGTTAGCGCGACTAACCATGACCGGGGGTGTCAGACCCAATAGTACTATCCATAGAATCTCAGACTAATCTATAGCTAATGGTTATAAATATGATGATCAGGGGACTTTACGAGCTCCAAATGTGTTCACTCATACATACATAAAGGTCGGGTCTTGTTTTCTTGTTATCATATAAAAATAGTTATAAGTATGTTCTTCCCCCAAATAGTACAAAACAGTAAAAAGGGGCCGTGAAACTCACCTGGAGTTTGTGTATGCTTGTAACGATATTTGTTCTAGTCAACTTGACTATTTGTACCCTAGATACCAAAGGGTAAATTGTGTTAAGACCGAACGTCTCATATTGCAAATTGTTCACCGACTTTGTAAATCTGGTTGTGTTTGTTTAAAATATCTTCTTAGTTGTTTAACACTTGATTTGTAGTAAAAACAGTTCTAAGTTACTGCTAAATGGGACTGATGACCAGGTATCGAAACTACCTAGTTTCGATTGAACAGAACAGAATAGAACAGAGGTCGAAACTACCTAGTTTCGATTAAGCAAACTGGGTATCGAAACTATCTAGTTTCGATTGAGTACTAGGTATCGAAACTCCTAGTTTCGATTGAATAATAGCTATCGAAACTACCTAGTTTCGATTGAGTAAATAGGTATCGAAACTCCTAGTTTCGATCAAATAGGTATCGAAACTCCTAGTTTCGATTGAGAAACAGGTATCGAAACTCCTAGTTTCGATTGAGAAACAGGCATCGAAACTATAGTTTCGATACTGTCATTTCGTTTTGACAGAATCAGTCCTACATATTTTTATGTTTTAAACTTGAATTCGACACACTTTTCTGGTTATTTTTCTTATGTTCGAGTAAACTGTATGTTTAGCTACGGTTTTAAAGAAAATAATATGAATGATATCGAGTTTTTACCTCTGGACAGAGATGACGATTTTGAGAGAAACAGGGAATGGTCTTGAACTTCTTCGCTTGATTCTTGAGAAAAACACTTGGAACTCTTCTTATAACACCGAAATATGGTGGATTTTGCCCTAATACTTGGATTCAACTTGAAGGAAAATGGGGAAATTGCCGTAAGGAAATGAGAAAGAGAGAGTGTGCTTGAGTGAGTGGTGAATGACAAGAGATGTTATGTATATGGAAATCTTGAGAATAGATGGGGGGGTGGGAATGGGCTTCTCTGATTTTTGGCTGAGAAGTCAAGGGAGTCGTTTGGGTTAATTTATCTAATATTTAATATTTAGATTTAAGTGTTAATTAATTAATTCATTAAGGGTATTAATATTAATTAGAGTTTCAAATGGTAATTTAATTTGGTTTAGGTTCCCTCACGGTATTATAAATTTATTAAGTTTATGGCTCGTTAACGAAAGATATTGAAATCTTGGATTGTATAATTCGTTGAGGTGATTATTTGTAGGTATAGATATCTAAAGTTGACGCTACTAGGTAATATCTTCGAAAGAGTTCGTTAGTTTACTTTTACGTATTTTTATATATAGTTTAGTCTAAAAATGAATTATTGTCCAACGTAAAGTTCGTGTAATATATATGTCTAAATATTTTTCTTGGTTATTTAATTTAATCACTAACGTTCGTATTTAGTCGGGTTATACGGGTATGTGAACCAGTAATTCCTAGAATTACCAAAATATGAAATGAAACAAGGTACGGCTTTTCTTAGACTTTAATGTCCTAATTTATGCAATTAGGTAAATCACGAAAACAAATATAATATAAACTCGTTTATATCGTGTACGGATATTAACCTGAAATGTCGGGTGTCACAACTGACAACTAAGTTTTAAACGTTAATTTGTATAATTACTGTCTATATGTCTTTGTGCATGCATGGACATATTTAAAGACAAATAAATTCAAATAAGTAAGGAGAATTTAATATTAAACGTAACTAAGTACATTATGCTACTAAATAAGGTATTTAGAAAAGTCCATATTCGAAACATGTTCTTCGAATACTTTAGGAGGGAGAACTTTAGTCATCGGGTCGAAAACAGGCATGTATGAAATTTTTGTTAACGGATCCGTATTTAAATTAATGTATTTTTTTGGTATCGTTGGTTATATCGACTAACGGTGTTGTGCTTGCACCATCAAGAATGAAACCGACATCGACTGAAAAACATCAGTACCATTATATAACTATCTTTTATCTATATTTCGATATTCACAACCGACTCGCCGTAACTTCATACGTTTCTTTTATGCATTTAATTATGAATTTTTTTGTGCTTAACAATGTTAATGTCACCGTCTTAATCGTTTAAGGTCCGTTTCTCGACGCGAAACGCGGGGCAACATTTATTTAACCATATTTTCTTTTTATGCTTAGCTACGTTAATAGTATCATCTAAACCGTTTAAGGTCTGATTACTGTCGTGGAGCGCAAGACAAATATTATAGTCAAATATATAAAATACAAGCATAATAGTGTTACAACACGGTAGATCCGCGACTTCACTTACTAACCAATCAGAACAACTTATTATCTCCACACGGATCACCATCCTACGGCTTTGCGCCCACCACATCCCCTCCAATCCAACGGCTAATCACACCTCACACAGCCCCCAATCTTCACTATAAACACAAAATCCCTCGCGATCACCAAAATTCAACAACTAATCAGAAAACCAAAATGTCAGGAAGAGGAAAAGGAGGCAAGGGATTGGGAAAGGGAGGAGCAAAGCGTCACCGGAAAGTTCTCCGGGACAACATTCAGGGGATCACGAAGCCGGCGATCCGTCGTCTGGCCAGGCGTGGTGGCGTTAAGCGTATCAGTGGTCTGATCTATGAGGAGACACGAGGTGTGTTGAAGATCTTCTTGGAGAACGTGATTCGTGACGCTGTTACCTACACGGAGCATGCTCGCCGGAAAACTGTTACGGCTATGGATGTTGTTTATGCTTTGAAGCGCCAGGGCCGTACGCTTTACGGTTTTGGTGGTTAGGGTTTGTTATGGTCTGTTAGTTTTTGTGTAGCAAGTTGTGAAGTACCAGTGTAATTGAAGCTTGATTGCAAATTAACGTGAATCCATATTATTATATTTTGAAGTCTACTGAGTGGGTGTTTGGGATTATTTATTGACTTATTACTTTTTGTAATAAGTTATAAGTCGTTTGGATATGTTAAAATGAATTTTAGAGAAGGACTAATAAGTTGTTTTTGAAAAGTTAGAATTCTTTATTTTTCAAATCTACTTATGATTTATTTAAGGTTAATAAGTTGTTTTTGTCATTTTTTATTAATAAGTTAATTCAAACAATTTTTAAAAAATAACTTATTAATTTTTTCCATCATATAATTTAATCCAAACATTTTTTAAAAACTATTTTTTAAAAAATAATAAGTTAATAAATACTTTTGACAAAAATAATTTTTGGAGTTAATAAGTAATCCCAAACACCCCTTGAATATTTGCAACTCTTGAGTGTTAAGTGAATAAAATTTATTTGAATTATATCAATAAGGATTCGAAATATATTTTGTAATTTTCAATTGTATAGCCTTTTTTTTCATTTTTTTTATTTTAAGGTTCTGATTTTTGATTCTTTGGTTATGTTTATTTCTTGTCAATTTTAGCGAGTGGAATTTTCCTTTGAGGTTTTAGGTATGATTCATGTTGCATTCAGTTCCATTTTCATGTATTGGGCTGAGAGCTGGATATGAGCTAAGCGAAGAATGATGGGCTAATTAAAACATGTGTGAGTCATGGGTCGTGTTGGATTGTACAGTTTGTTGCTGGATTTTATTTTTTAGAATTGTCACAATTAGAAAACTCAAAGAAAGCTAGCGGTTGGCTAGCGAATAACCACACTTAAAGGGAGGGACTAAAAGACAACAGCAGGCCAAGCTCTAGCCGACCCCGAACAGCGGGTCACGCACCAATTGGGACCTTGATTATCACCTCTATTCTTCACCTGATGTCGTCCACCATATTATCCACGCTTCTCCTAGAGTTCGAGAAGATCCATCTATTCCTCGTCAACCAAAGCACCCATGAGATTAGAATTCTAACTTTTTACTATCGCAGCCGCCATCAGGGTTGTGAATGACTACCGATAATTGGTTTACCTTCCTAACATCTGACAGGTTCAAAGGAAGCCACTTGGAAACCCGGTATGAAGTTCTTTCATCTATGCTGGATATTATAAAAGGAAGAGTGAGAGAGTATGTCAGATTAGCGATTCACATTTTGTTTGTGTTTCTCTCTTCTAGACACATAAACCGGTCTGAAGTTCTTTCATCTGCTCATCTTTGGTCATCATCGGTAGTTAGGATTTCACCTTATGTCTTCTTAGAACGTCATAATGATGATATTATTGTGTGTATTTTTCTCTTGACTGTGATCTTGTTTTTGATCTGTTTGTTGTACAATCTGTTAGAGTTTCTTAGTGTTTTTTTTAACCTTTTTATGCTAGACCTTTTTTATTTATTTATTTAGATGCTACTGCTTGGAATTTTTACTTGGGTCTTAGTTGAAATATGGATTGTGGTATGATGAATCACACTCATGTTATAGAGGAAAATGTCTTGTATGTATGTTGGTGCTTGGAAAAAATTTTCTGGCTTACTTCACCTGTTGGGTAAGAGATGTTAGCTATAATGTTATTTTATACCTTTTCATAAAATGGTTGTTTCAACTGGAACATATTTTGGTCTGTATGACTATCTTTTAAAACGGTATGTCTGGACTCGAACCCGATATGACCCGTTAACCCACCCGACCAAACCTGCTCGTTCTGCTAGGACTATTCAAATCATTAACGCCCTCATAAATGGTTACTCTTCAGCTAACAACGCCCTTAAACGATTGGCTTTACATTAGCTAAAGAGACGCTCAACATACATTTGATCCTAGCGTGCAACAACCATTTTTTCTCTTGGATGCGTCACTTGTTCTCCCTTAGCATTTGACCATGATCTCTCCATTGGAAGTGAAAAAAATGGTTGTTGCAGGCTAGGATCGGATGTACGTAGGGCGTCCCTTTAGCCGAGGTAAAGCTGTTCATTTTAGAGCGTTATAAGGTGAAGAGCGGCCATGCCCGAGAACATTCATGTTTTGGTGGTGGAGAATGTGACAGGTCAAATGTTCAGAGAACGGGTGTACTCAAGACGTGCTTGAACGTGTAGGCTTCTGGTCACTCCTACATAGAGTGCCTCTACGTTTAAAGAAAGTCCATGCCAAAAGTACTTCTTGGTAACCCATTAGTCGGGAGTTAGGACCACTCCTCTGTTGAGTCTAAAGCGAGGTGAAACCAATAAACTTCAATTGTACACGAGATGAAATAACCGGCCCGTGTAGATTCAAGAACATGACATCACACTCACAAGACGAGTCCGTGACACATAACTTAAAAAAAAAGATTGTATACAAATCAATTTTGGTGGTGTTAACTTTTTATCTTCTTTGATTACAATATTTAACCTTTTTGATTCAACTAATTCATAATACTCATATAAACTGTATTCTTCATATAACAAAAAGAAAGTCAACATATGTCAATCCTACACTCAAAAGCCACCAAGCTAATTAACACGTGTCTGGAACGATATTCTTTCAAAACTTGCTTGCTTTTGCTTTCAGAAGACTCTTTTAGACCTAACTGCAATATTCACTCTAAAGCAAGCAATCCAATCTTGACTTGGATATTTTGTTTTTTGAAACATTTATTTACCTTAAAAATGCATTTAAAATAAAACTAAATGACGTCATTTATTCATGACAAAATTATATTCATAAACATTGAGTAAAGTTTTCACACCTTTACAAGTCCTAATCACCCTAACTTGCATTTCACAACCAAGTCTCTTTTTAAGTTCTTGAGCTTCATTGCCATGTTACATAAGGTGACCAAGATTTAAAAAAAGAACAAAAAAAGATAATCAAAAAATGGATTTACCCATTCGGTTTTTCTTGTGACATATCGTCGTCGGGTCTTTGGTGCCTTGAGGACTAGCTCACACACACGATCTCCATATCCTGCCTTCTAGTGAAATGACGATGATCGAAACATCATCATGGTAACGCCGTCTATCCCCTTGTGGTATTTCTAACAACTCATGAAAATCCATACCTATAAAACAAACACATTTCATATCATAACCTTGTTTTGTAAACACTTATGATCAACCGCATAAACAGTAGGTGACAAAATCTTTTTACGCTTTAAACACCATTTGTTTTCTAATTTTACTGGTATGATCTGTTAGAGATAAAATATAACCTAAATAAACTCAAAGTTAAAATGATTCGGATTAATTATTACCAGCTTTCTTGGCTGCACGAAACAGAACTTCTTCGATTAAATGCTGAGCTGGATCGCCTTCTGGCGACCACTGAATAAAGAGCTCGACTTCAGAAACAGCCTCCTCGTTAGTGAAATACTGATAAAGCCCATCTGAAGATAATATCAAGAATCTGTCTCTCGGCCCTAATCTGTGGTGGTAAAGACTCGGGAGACAGTTTATATACGAAGAATTTCCAACATAATCGATCCTAAACATCTCTAAAAGTGCATCATTCCATTTAGGCTGCAGAAAATCAAGAAACCATATTAAATCAAACAATTTGAACAATCTTTACAAGCCCTTTTCATTGATACTTTTAAAAGTCAATGTAATATAGTCAACCAAAATAGAATTCCATCTAAAAAGTTATGCAAGATTCAATCTTTCCTGGAATGTAACTTTTTAAAGCACCCATAAGGAATTGGATCCACATTGCTTTTATACAAAAAGATCAAGTTGACCATTGTTCATTGACTAATGGTGAATGGTCAATCAATTACCTGTTTGAGAAAGCCAGCACCAAAAGCACGCGTGACCTTGAGCGAGCCTTTAACACGATCGTTCACAACAGCACAAGAATCATCCGGGTGTTCGCTTTTTATTCTTTGAACTTCCTGCAAAACATCAAACATAAGTTTAATAAAAATATTATTTCAACTTTTAAGGTTATAACTTATAAAAACAACTTTTACCTCTTCAATGGAGGTACTATGATCAACTGTAAGCTGACACGCAGTCAATGTAGGATTCGGGTTAGGAATATCAGCATCAAAAACCTCAAGATCATACAATGTTTCCTCTTTAATCCTCTCTAGATCTTGCCTCCAAATATCGGGCTCGGGCTTTTGAGCCAAAACCGCTCGACTATCTCCCACACTCATCACATAAACGTCTTCTTCTTTCATCAACATAACAAGCACACACGAACCCATCAAAGCCAGTTCAGGATTCTCATCAAGCATCTGATCCGCAACATTAAAATAAGCTTCTTCCGTCATCTTCAACCCTTGAGACAGAGCTTTCAAAACATCCGAATGGTTAATCGAATTCGACCCGTTCAAATTCAACTGCTCCTTTAACCTCCTATCCAATTCCAACCTCTCGCGATCAAACTCACACTTCCATCTCCTATGATTATCTTCCCATCTCTTCGCCCCTCGCCCCCTAATTCTAGAACCCTTGCTCCTCTTCTTATTCACACTCGTTTCCAAATCCTCAACCGCATTGGGATAACATTCCTGCTGATCAACACGAGGTTGGTCATTGATCATCGATCTCGATCTCGTTTCTTCAACAGAATCTACAGATTGTTGCAACGAAGTCGAATTCGATGAATCAACCTCATCATCCCATAACAAACCCTTTAGCTCCTTATGAACAGCAGGATACAAATTAGACAAAAGATAATCAGGAGCATCAGGACCATTAAACCCATCATAAATCCCAACAAAAACCCACCCGTGCTCCTCCGAAACGACGACGTGTACCCGATCTTCCCCTGCTTTCCCCTGCGCCCATTGAAGATTCTGGCTATGATTCAAACACTCATCTTCATCAAGAAAACTAGACTCACTGCTCAAATTAGCACTGCTAATTGTCAACTCGTTATTCTTCTCAACAACCCAATCAGGAACTTTTAACGAACCACCAACGGTTTTATTAATCGGGGCAACGATCGAGTTCTGCCCACGGGAAACAAAGTTTCTTGAAATCGCCCGTTGGATGACCCGAATCATCGATCGTTTTCTTGATCGGCGTTTAAACTTGAAACCCCCTTGAGAATAGCTTCTTTGGAACTGATCTTGACTAACCTTTTCAATTGGACCCGAAAAAAGAGGACCCGATTGAAATCCGCGCTCAATCGGGCCAGAAAGGAAGCCCCTTTCGATCGGACCCGAATACGGAACCGGACCCGACGGTAACGGACCCGAATTGATCGAATTGAAGGTATTGATTGAGCTTCTGGGGAGGGGTTGGAGCGGAATTGATGCGAATGATGTGGAGCTTTCGAAAGCGGAAGCTTTATCGACGAAATTTGAGTATAGATCGATTAAAGATGTTGAAAGTGGAGTCGAGGTGTTGGCGGAGACAGACGCGCCGGAGATTGACCGGAACGTCGTCGTTTCCTCGGAGCAGTGGACTTTTGAAGAAGAAACACGTGTCGGGTCGGGTCTAACGTAGCAAAAAGAGTGACCCAGATCGTCTAACGGATCGGAAACGACTACCGCTGTGTCTTTCCGGCGGTGGAAGACGTCGGCGCCGGAGAAGCAGACCGTTAGCTTACCTACTCCGTTTCCCATTTTCCGGCGAAGATTTAGAAAAATTAAGTGATCGGAAGTTAAATGAAATTCATGAAATTTAACGAAATCAGATCGGAGGGTGAACTTGAGAAAGTCAAAAGATAGAGAAGAGAGATTGTTGTTTGAAGATATAGAAAGGAAGATATGTGATGAGAGATGAGATGGTGGTGGATGGATGACAGAGAAAGAGTTGACTTTTGGTGGAGGGTTTTGAAATCATAAAAACAAAATTAAATTCTGTCTGCTCATCTTTCATTCACTACTACAAGAGAGCGTTGACAAAAACAAGGAGAGTTTTGGGTAAAGGTTTTAACTTTGGTTTCAAATCCCACTTCTATCGAGGCGCGTGATGCTCACTTTCCATATTAGATTTCTAGAAAATTTAAAAGGTTAAACGAAAATGGTTCACGATGATAATACGTACGATGGAGAAGCAAAATTATACGAAGATGCAGACAATGTGTATTGAGATGGTATAAATAGTCATTGAATATGTGTAAATTACTTAGAGATTCAAACGTTGCTAACAAATTCAACTTTTAAATTTCAAAACAAAATTGGGAAAGTTTAAAACATTGATTGTGATGTAAACAAACAATCTAAACACCTAAGATTATACACACTTTCCACTTTGTTGAATGGAAAACGAGTGTAGAAGTCGTATCTTGATAATGACATGGAATGCATTTTCTTTTTATCTAAAACTGTTAATTGAAGGCTTTGATTATGATTTAAATTACAACTAAAGCCTTCTCTTATCATTTATATTTTTGGCTTGTTTTTTTTATTCTTTTTTGGCATAAAGTCCATAAAAATGTCGAGTCGGAATCTTGTGCCTTTTGTGTGAATCTGATTCACTTGATGTTGGTATTTTGGACTAATAGTTGGATTTCATGACCTAAACAAATTGCATTAGAACAAATTATGGGACCTCGATCGACAAATCATGAAATTATTAAATATTCAAGATAATCGGTGAATAAATAGTAAGAAGGAAATATTATTTTTCTCTTACTCGACTATTGTTTTACACCAATAAATTCTTTTGTTTAACCAATTAACCACTTTACACTTGTGCATATTATCTATCTTCATTCTTGAAATCAAGGTTCTCATAAACCAATCGGACCGGGATCACCTTCACGACATGGTCTGATACCACTTGTCACGTGGTAATCTTTCGAGGCCCGTGTGACGCCATGGTCAGCCAATCCGAAAGTCTCTAAAAACAAAGTGACTTGCCCCTAAAAAATCATGTAGGAGACGAAGGTTAATAAAGATTCTAAGTTTTATTTGATTGAAGAATAGGGCTAATCTCAGTATAATCAAATAGTCCATGTGGTGTAATTTCATTGGTTATTTTGATTCATAATGTACTTTTTGCTAGCACAGTAAAATTATATTCACCGCCGTTAAAAAAACAAAAATATCAGACTAAAAATTAACAATAAGGCTGTTTCCCAAGGATCTAACGGTACTTTTCTCATAGAAGCGCGTGAGTGGATAGATTTTGAACCAAAATTGAGGAGTTTATGGTTTGTAGTACTAAGATGTCAAAAAGAATTCATTAACTTCATAATTAATTATTGATTTACTTGATTAGCCTAACTAGAGAATGGTTCAAATAGTAACCAGTTTTTTTACGTGATAAACGTGCTAATCATTATAAAACAATTATATAATTTATAAATTATTTTTTCTTTTAATTATTAAAATAGTATTTTGAATAAATATTTTGAACGTAAACATGAAAATGATGAGTCTTACGTATACGTACCAAATAATGTTACATATACGTGACACATAGTGTTTACATATATGTAACATTAACATAATGATAACTGTTACATATACGTAACACTATCTTTGAGAGTGGTTATCACATAAATATTTGTTTGCATTTGAACCTCACCTCCTAACTAATACGTGATATAATAATTATTGACTAACTCATTTGCTTCTTAGATGAGAGGTCATAATTAATTATCGGTTTACTGTTTCAGCCAAGTTCTTACTTGGGCCGCTTTCATAATAAAATCTATCTTTTTGAAAAAAATGTGGAAGGTCATATGTTCAAACTCAAACATGCGATTAATTATTTGATGTAATTTATTAGCATGAGTAAGATGAATTGCGGTTAAAAAAATTAAATAAAATCGATAAATACTTTTATTTTCAATATATCATAGATAAAAAAAAATACTTCATGGTCTAGTGGAAATTAAAATGCGTAAAATTTGATATTAATAAGTAAAAATGTTGAAAATAAATATTAAATTCAGCGAGGTGGGGTGGTTGCAACTTGCCAAGTAATAAAAAGACCATTAAATACAGCTAGAGTGTTTTAGGCAGCTTCGTCATTATAGCATGTCTTTATGTTTGACTTTTTATTATTTTTATTTTTCAATTTTATTTAATTACAATTTGAATTGGTGAAATCTCGACCATTTCCACCACGGATTTTGTAGGACCTTCTTGCTCCTCCAACATTCCTCATGCTTACCAATTATTATTTATTTATTTATTTCTCAACCGAAAAATTAATTTACCTTTTTACTTAATATATCTTTATTTTTTGTAGTTTCTTTTATAAGAGGATAATATGTCACATGTTTACTTTTCAAATGTAGAAACTAACTATGACAATTATTAATAATAAAAACAAATCATTAGGGTGGAAGAGGTGGGTTCGTGTTCACCTCACAGGTAGAGACGGGTAAGAGAGAAACACCGTCGCAAGAGTTCGGGTTCACCTCATGGGTTGGGGGAACGGTTTCGCAAAGCCGTGGATTAAGGTCAAGAAACATGGTTGGAGATACTCCCTGATTGGTTGAAAAGCAAGTCTGGGTTCGGGTTCATTTGGGTATACCATCGCAACCCATTCGCAGTTGTGGAACTTGAACAGTTAAATTGGGGACTGTAAATATTACACATAAAAAACCATTTTTTTCTCCAAATAAAGGCCACAAATAAAAAAAACAATTCTTACACATAAACGTTAAAGGAAAAATAATTACAACTCAGCCCGACGGCCTTTAACGTTTTCTATATATGTTTCTCTGTAACCGATCCGCCGTAACTTCATACGTTCTTTTTAATTGTACCACCCTGTCATAACGCGCGAATACCGTGAAGATTGAGACCGACACCGATTGAAAAATATTGATACTATTATATAACTGTCTTTTATATATGTTTCGATCTCTACAATCGAGTCTTCGCAACTTCACACATTTTCTTTTATATATTTAACCACTGAACCTTTTTTTACTTAGTTACATTAATAGCACCGTCTCAACTGTTTAAGGTATGTATCCTGCCGTGAAACGAGAGATAAAATTTCTACTCATGAATAATTAGCATCCAAGTACCCTTTTTTAAGTACTAAATGAAAAATAACGATATTTTTCAAAATTTTTATTCTAGTTGTATTGAAAGTAACAGCATGATAGATTACATATTAAAATTAACTAACACATGGAGATTATAAAAATAATTAATTTGATGAGTTTATATTTATTAGATAATTTCGACAACTCGTTCTTGTTCATTATATTTCTTTCCCCAACGACAAACTACATTAATTTAATGAAAAATGTTATAATAACAATTTATTAAGTGTTTAGTTATGATCATTTCATGTGAGATGACATTTGTTCACATATGAACTAACATGCTCTTTAAATTTTGAATCTCAATACAAATAATATTTATAACAGCTATAAATTTATAACTTATAAAACTATAAATCCAATAGATAAAAGCCAATCGCTGTATTATGTAATAGTTTGCATGTTTAGTTCTGAATAGGTTGGTGGAATCGCTCTATGATCGAATGTTGTAATTGGGGTATTGCTAGTCGCCCGCTAGCTAATTCTATGAGTATCTCTCATTGTTGTTATTCAAAAAATAAAAACTAAATAGAGAAAGGTGATTTCTAGAAGCGTGTTTTGACAATTTGATCGTAGATCATGAACAAGCATTTTTGTAAGCAAACGTCCTCTAAAATTGACAAGCAAACTTTTAATTATATATATTGAATATAAAAAAAATACTATTACAAATGTGATATATGCATTTGAACCATAACCATAAAAATGAGTTAAATAAAATAACAGAAAACATGATTTACTTTTAAAAGTTCCAGAAAAAAAACAAATATTTAGTTTTAAATTTCAAAAAGGATTTTTGAATTTTCAATAATAATGTTAAAAATGTTTGTCAATAAAATAAACTAGATTTTTAAACCCACACGTTGTGGCGGAAGGGTTAAAACTTGTAATGTTTTGTTTAGACGACCCGTTCAATATTATTAACCCAACAAAAAATATAATGTTCAAACGTTACAAAAAAGAAAGCTAAAGTAAAAAAAACACGATTATATATTTCAGTTAAATATGCTCCTAGTTAAATGATACGAAAACAATAAAAACAAAAAACAAAAGAAAAGGCTGATTAAAAAAAGGCAAAAGAGACTCTCGGGACTCAAACCTCGGTCCCTTGGGATATAGCCGTGGACGCAAACAATCATCTCAACCAACGCTAATTTTTATTTTATTTCCGTTTCCATTTGTATATATTTAAACAAAAATGTGGCTAGAATGTTTTTTTAATTGTACCCAATCACCACATGACATATGGCATGACAGTCAAGTGACATAAAAAGAGCTATTAATCTCATTTTTCTTTAAATCTCCTATTTTTTTGTTTAATAATCTTTTTGTTATTTATTACTTGTTTTTATCCAACTTTATAAACGCTTATTGAATTTCGGTTACTATATTGATATTTCATATTAATAAATGATTCTCTCTGGCTACGCGGCGAGGACATGGTCGTTATCGGTTCGACTCGTTTTCGGGGATAAACTTACATCGAAATCTAGACTCGCAATAGCGCACGTTAACAAAAAAAAATACTTGGATATGAATAAAACTCCGTTTCAATAAATTTTATATTGAAACGTTGACAAAAAATAATTAAAGAAAGCCGCGCTTCCGTTTTAAAAAAGTTTTAATGATGTAAAGTTACTACCGAAAAACGCCATTATTAGAATACTAAACGGACTAAAATCGTATATTATATTTAATATGAGGGATTAAAATAAAATAAAATAAAATACTCTCGTAGGTAGGGAACTCTTCACTACTTTTGTGTTTTAAAGAGAAAAAATTTACACCGAAAAATTGACAAAAAATAACTAAAAAACCCGAGCTTTCGGTTTTTAAAATTATTTTAATAACGTAAAGTTATTACAGAACGTAATTATTAGAATATTAAACAGACTAAAAACATATATTATATTTCATAATATTATGAGTTAAAACAGAAAAAATAAAATAATATAATCCACGTGTCAATGCCTCATAGATAGAGAACTATTCACTTCACTGCTGTTGTGTTCAAAGAGGGTTAATAATAATAATCATCATCGAGAGCAACCATATGTTACGATAAAAAAATATAAATAGGCATCATGTAACGATTACTAATATAATAATATAGATTGTAAATTGTGCAAAGAAAAAAAATATAAAGTTTATGTTACAATATAAATATTTATTTTTTAGCGCGTGAATTCTAGAAGCATGTTTGACAATTGATTTGTCAAATATTAAGCATGCATTTATTTAAGCAAACGTACTCTAATGTCACTTATATTGACAGGTGAATTTATAATTATTATATGTTAAAAATATAATAAATACCATCACAAGTCTGATTTATGCTAATGCACCAGGGTTTTACCTACGTCGATCCAGGATTCGAGCCTTGGCTCTCCCTCAAGCCCGGAAGAGGCCGTATTGGGTGAGATTTTTCTTTGGATGCTCTCCAACTCTGACGTCAAGTGGGCCCGATTAAGACAACATATTACTCGAAGTTGGACGAGGCTCTCCCATATAACGGGGGGTGCGACGTCACAACAATCAATGTTCGCCGCTCAAAAAAAAAGTATGATTCATGCACTTGAACCAAAACCTTAAAAAGAAAACAAAAAAGATTACATATATATTAATTTTCTAATATCCCAACACGGGTACAAATTAGTCAAATCCTTTTTTCCAGCTACGTGGATGCGTTTTTAAAAGTTTGAATTGAATTGAGATTAAACGAGTTTTAATCTGAACACGAGTTTAAATTGATATAATCATTTAATAAACTAGCTGAAACCGAGTTTAATTTAAATGAGACTTTACTATATATAAATATAATAGTTTTTATTTCTTATGTATAAAATTTTGACATAGTATATATATAAATACTTATATAATTGTATATATGAAAATATTAATTAAATACTTATATAATTATATAAAATACTTAACAAGCTGTCGAGTCCGAGCTTAAGATTAAAAAATTATTAACAATTTAAGCTTTAAACATATAGTTTAAAATGAGCGTAAATCTAGCTCAAACTCTTTTTAAATTAAACGATTTAAATTCAAGTTGCCGGCTCATTTACAATCGTATGCCAGAAGATTTGTTCAATTAGTTCAAACTCTATTAGTATACTTTTCAAAGTTTTTAAAAGTCCAATTTCTGTTTTTCTTATTGTGAGAGGAAATTTCAACATTGACCTTCACCACGTAGTGGATTGAGTAATCGAATTCAATTGCAACTTTTATTTATTAAAAAATAAAAGTCAAAGAAGAAACTTCTCAATTTGGCTTTACCTAAATACTTTATTTTTTACCCTTTGATAGCATGTGGAAATTTTAAATTTATTACTTTTAAACGACAGTCGTTAAATCAAAAGAAGGTTATGATTTGTTTGATTTTTATATTTACGATAGTATAAAAGTTTTAATGGTTATTAAATTGCAGAACTAAAATTAATCGTCAATTTTGTTAACTTGTATCTTACAGTATTTTTATATTTGTCAAACACGTATCTTATTATCTTATAATTAAAACAATTATCTTATTATTTTATAGTTGATCATTTCTTTGGAAGATTATCTTTCTTGTTTGTGGGTATTTATTTTAACAATCTTTTTTATAACAAACTTAACATGAGACTAAGTGTATTTTTACACTCACATCATCATCTTTATCCTTCGTATTTTTAGAGAAAACTATAACCACCCTTTATATTTAGAGGGTCATCGTTCAACCCATATTTATTATTTTATACTTTTGTAAGTGTGTGTGACTAGAAGAAAGAGAAATAATAATAATAATAATAATAATAATAAATAAATAAATAACTATTATCTAATTGAAATAAGGGATAGATATGGGAAGCCTGATGTGGAATCTTTTTGAAAAGTGAGATAAATTTAATAAATATTAATTTTTAGTTAAATTGTAGGGATGAGGATGTGGGAGCTGATATGAATGCTCTAAAAGTGTTCACCTTTGGTCCAAAACTCTAAAATTTAAGAAGAATTTAAGAAATTCTTATTTTTTTTCAGTTCACATCAAGATCTCCATTCATATACCCTATCTCTACAATTTGAAGGAAAACTTTAGGAGTTATCTAAATATAAGGACTTACTATTCATTCCCTATATTTATTTTTTTATATTTTTTTGTGAGTGACTATGAATGAGAGAAAGATAAAAAGTAATAAAAAATATTATTTAATTGAATATGTATAGATGTGAGGACTGAGATGTGAATTGTTTTTAAAAAATCTTTAAAATGTAAAGATAAATATGTTTTCTAGTTAAATTATACGGATGTTGACGGTTAAGCTAATGTGAATGCTCTAAGAGATGCTATGATTTACATACGCGTTGTGTGTATTTGCTTTCCTCCGCTTTCAAGTAAAACAATTATAGGGCATTTACATATTTTTCATTTGTTAAAACACAAGTCAAAAAGTTAATTACGTATTTCCTCTTGTTAAAACATATAGAAAAGGAGAATATGTAATTGATTTTAAGGATTAAATAAATATATAATTCATAGCCTTAGTATATGTAAAAATCCTGACAATTATTCACTGTTGTTTGAGAAATATTTTATGGCACTTTGATTTATACAATGTTTTGAAACAGTTGTATTTAGTTAAAGAGTTAAAATAGAAAATAATATTAAAGAATTAGAATTTGACATGTTTATATTAGATTCCATAGTACGATGACCAATGGATGATGATGTAGAAGAATAACCTAAAATATAGATTCCATAGTCTTAAATGTTGATCGAGGTCCATAATATAGTGTAACACCCTTAAATTATTTATTTATTAAATAAATAAATAAATTAAGGTTGTAACAATTGGTAGCATTATATAACAGCGGAAGCTAAATAAAGACTTCTAAATATGTCGAACACTCTGCGTCTCCATCTTCTAAGGGCTTAATCCAAATGTTTAACCTATTCCAACCATGTCGTAGCTATGTATTACCTGAAAAACATGCTCAAAAATGTCAACACAATGTTGGTGAGTTCACAGGTTTTAAATGTATACAATTGGCAAAACCATATTTACGAAATCGTTTGTCAAAAACTATTTATACGAAATCATTCGGCAAAAACCATTTGCACGAAATTGATTGACAAAACTGTTTGTACGGGTACTATTGGCAACATCCTTTGCTCGAAATTCACTGTCAAGACCATTGATACGTATACCAATGGCAAAACCCGTTTCTCGAAAATGACTAACAAATCCATTGGTACGTATACCATTGGCGAAATCCTTTGCTCGAAATTTACTTTATGCATATGATAAGCAAAACAAGTTAGCGGTTGATTCATCGTTGTCTAGCTAGCACAAACGAATTATGTGATGCACAAGCCTATAACCAAACCTTTAACGAATTCTTGAATTTTGCCCCAGCCCATTGTACCTTTAAACAATGAGAAACAACAAGACCTAATATGCAATCATTTGACCCTGCTAGTCAGGTTAGCGCGACTAACCATGATTGGGGGTGTCAACCCGAATAGTACTATTTATATCGATCTACGGCTAAGTCCATAGCTAATGGTTATAGTTCGAAATACCGAGGACCTTTATGTGTTAACTCATTCACACAAGTGAATCATATGCTTGTTTCTCGTTTTCTAGTTATCATACCATTTGAATTTAACATGTTTTTCCCCTAAATATAGAAAACAGTAAAAAGGGGCCGTGAAACTCACAAGGAGTTAAACCAACATGTTCATGTTATCCATAGTGTAAACAAATATGTTTCATTCTTTCAAATATGTCGTATAAGCATGTTTCTCCCCCGATGTTTATAAAACATTAAAAACTAAAAGGGGTTGTGAAACTCACCTGAAAATGTGTTATGAACAATAATATCCTCCTGATAGGAATGGAATCCATTGTCCACCTGATATGATGGTAACGGTATAATGTCCTACTCGAATTCTACGATACATGTTGATGCTTAAAGAGCTTTATGGACTAACCCTAATATTATAAAGTAAGTCTAAACTCGCGTCTAGTTATCACGTGTGCGGTTGAGCTCTATTAATTCTTGAAGATGCGACCAGTTCAATGTATGATGTCCGTTTAACGATCGGTAGTATTAGTTACTTGGATCGAATCGGGATTCTTAACTCGAATATGTTTCAGTAATTATATTAAAAAAAAATTAGTTTGTCGAGGACACGATCGTATAAAGCTATGTGCACGTATAATTAATAATAATAATAATTCACGTTCGTGCGTCCTTTAACAACATGTATGCAACCCTATGCTTTAGTATAACTATCTCAAGGTTTTTATAATATATTCAGATTCATAATATTATACATAATTATATGTATTAATGTACATTCACAACCTTGAAAATATATTTGTATTTATATTTATACAAAACATTTAAAGTTAAAATCGTCCAATAATATTTATTTGGTATAACATGTTTCATATCACAAATATAACATATTTGTTTTCACGTTCTAGTAACAATATTTAATAATATTACATATCGTTCGTCAATCGTATTTAAAATTCTCGTTTATTCAATTATACGTTTACGAATATACTTTCACGTTTAATTATATTAATAATTATATATTCGTTCCTGACTGTTTTTATATCATAGCCCTAATGTAAGTAATCATTTATCAACGTAATATATATTATGCATACGTTTTATTTATTTGTCGTTTTAAAGTACTCGTTTTACTAATTACGCGGTCACGTTTATAGCTCTCGTCTAACAAATATCAATATATATATATATATATGTTCACTCGAAGTTCTCTCGCCGACAACACGTTAATACGACTCGTTATTATTTATCGTTAGATTAATATTTACTTCTCGTTAAAAAAAACGTTTAGAGCTCAACGTGTTTAACCGCACGCGCGTTTATTTTCGCGTAGATAAATATAATATTTTAGTGCGCGTTTTATACCTTTCGGGAGCCCCCGTTTACGAACCGACACATCCTAAACCTCCCGTTTCATGTATCGACCATGTTTGACTTTCGTTGACTGAGTTTGACCAAAGTTGACTACGTTTGACCAGGGATCGTGACATCGTTTTCCTGTCCAAATCACGCATTTTATACTCGGGAATGAAACCCGGCCACCACAAACGCTAAATCTATAATGTATTTTTACGGATCTAAATGGAAAATAACCCGTTTACCAAAGGTTACGCTTAAACTCAAGACTAACCTCAAGACTTTGTAGATCGGGACCTTAGAACTTCAACAACACGGATCCGGTCAAGTGGGGCCCGCCGGTGTCGTCGGAAAACGCTTCTGTTCGCCGGAATCATTCCAAAGAAACATTTAACACTAAACATGGGTAGATCTAAACTTGAATGGCAAGAAAATGGAATAGGAACTCACCGGAAAAACGAAACTCGTCGGAACCCTAGATCTGTCGTCGGAAAATCGGGTTTCCAGAAAAAGGAGTGGTCGGGACCTACAGATCTGACCACGTAGCTTTATCCCTTTTACCGGAAAGACGGGGATGCCGCAATGGCCGAGCCGCCGTCGTTGGAGCTCGCCTGAAAAGGTTTTGCGCGGCGGAACCCTAGCCGCCACCTACCTTTGACGCAGATTTTCTCCTCCCCCGTTGCGAGTTGACGAAAGCCATCGCCACCACTAGACTCACGACGTCGAGTAGATCGGGAGGGTGTGGTGCACTTGCCGCCACTCACCGTTTCTCGCCGTGATGCTCGCCGGAGGGCTGCCGGAAGTGGCCGGCTCCTCCTCCTTTTCTCTCCCTGCTTCCCGATTTTCTTTCTAAGCACACACATAGTGTGTGTTTGATCCAAATGAGGGAATAAGGGGCCTCTCTTTCTTATATACTTAGGGTTTCCCGTAGTGCACGAGTAGGTAGACACCGCATCTCAACCCGAAGTATTACTATGTTTTCGTACCCCATAATTTATTTCAAGATCCTAAAAAAAAATATCATGTAACGCTATTATTGGTATCTATATATATTACTTAAATATTTTATGTATGTAGTTTCTTATTTGTTTGTTGTCCTGGCCGGTACGCGCCTGTGCGCGTATCTAACGCGCTCGCTTCTTTAACTGTTTTGCACTCCGGACGGAATCGTTATTTCATAAGTGTTAGCAATAGTAAATCGATAAAGGTTGATATTTAAAGTAAATAATTTATATTTTATTTATTTATCCATATTCACGGATAACCGAGTGGTGTCCACCACGGTATTAATTTGCAGTCGCGTGTTCCACGCCGTATAACTCACGCGTAATTGTTTTTAAATTAATCGTTCGGATGTATATTAATAATTATTATTAATATCTAATGTTAGAAATTTGATGTTGCGTCATGTGCCAGTTTCAAATCATGAACGTGTTAACTAATTCAATTGTACTCCAAACAGGGCATATAAACACCATGTGCTATTCGTATGTTATCTCGAATCGTACTATGATCCGTCAAGTAAAGTTCGGAATTTAGTTTACCTATCGGGCCTCTAACCTGGCCGTTAATGGGTCGAGTCCATTTATGGTGAACTAACTATCAAGGATTATTGACCCTAATTTAGGGTTGTCACATATAGTGAGAGCTAGTGACGGCTAAGATTTGAACGACACGCCCAACTTCCTTGCGACCAGTCCATACCTTTTACTTCCAATTTCTAACGACCAAATTTTAGATTTTTCATGTCCAACTTTAACGAACTATATCCGTGCATGAAAGTCATCACATAATCGAACAAACATTTTCATCTATGCTTGAGAAACGTATTGTTGAACAAAAATTTAGAGGCCTTAACCCCAATGAATCTAGAAATGCTATTCGAAATAATTGGTCGCGGTGAAGATTAGACATTGCCACAAAGGATGAGAGATGGTGTAATATTCGGCATCTCACACCAATCAATTGAATATTTAATCTTGATATTTATTAATATTAGTTTATTAATTAATTGTTTGTTTGAGTTCGTATTATAGTAGGATTAAGTTTGTTTGTTTATTTGATTATTTAATTAAGTTTGAGTTATGTTAGGATTAGTATACAACTGCTATATTAAAGTTATATTGAATTCTATCGTCAGTGCACTACAATGTTAATGCATGTGTATAGGTTACCAACTCATATGGTTAGCGTTGAGAAACTTTCATATGGATCGAACGGGTCGAACTTCCTTGACTGATTGGATGGATCCGGATCGGGTTTTAGCCGGTGCAACTATAGTTTTTAGTTTCAGTTCACCACAGATTGTCTGTTGGGCTACAATTGGGGTAAGCAATTTAGGCCATGCCAATGGACATCCTTGTGAATGAGTTAGTGCTATGAAATGAAATTTAGCCCAATGATATTTTGGTGTGTTAAATGATGCTCCTCTATACAAGTGAGGATTCAAGTCCTGTTATGAACTGTATAGTAAAATTTGGAGTAGATCAGATGAGTGTGAGTTGTTCTAAAAGAAAACATCATCCTCAAAATTTGCCGGATTACTTACTTCAAAAGATGATTTTATATTAATATTTAAATAAATGACAGTGATTTTATGGTATTAAAAGAATTTTTTTTAAATCTATTATTTAAAAAAACGATACACAATTGCATAAACAAACAACATTTAATATATTTATATGCTTTAAACACAAATATAAATTAAGTTAACAAAACGTTTATAAATATTGTGAACCTATTTCAAAACAATATGAAAACACCATGACACTAAAAATAAAAATACATTTTTCAAAAAACATATACACATAACAAATAACAAAATAAATAAGAAAAATAAAAAGAAATATATATAAAATGTATTTTTGTTGGAAAAAAAAAAGAAATGTTCTTCATATGAAAGATACATTAAATTCACTGAAAAGAAAATTGGTAGGATTTTAAGAAAAAATATCATGGAGTAGGTTAGGTTATAGTAAAAAGCGTTTTAAAAATAAGAAGGGTAAGAAGGATTCTGGACTTGACATGTGTTATTTTATTGTTTTTAAATGGAGGGCATAATGGTCATTGTGTATTACACAATGAAGTTGTATTACAAAATGAACTTGTATTACACAATGACCTGACTAATTACACAATGAACTTGTATTACACAATGACCTGACTAATTACACAATGAACTGACTAATTACACAATGAACTTGTATTACACAATGAACTTGTATTACACAATGAACTTGTATTAACAATGACCTGACTAATTACACAATAACCAAATATTACACAATGACTAGACGTGGTATTACACAATGAACTTGTATTACACAATGAACTTGTATTACGAAATGAACTTGTATTACACAATAACCTAACTAATTACACAATAAACTTGTATTACACAATGACCTGACTAATTACACAATGACCAGATATTACACAATGACCAGACGTGGTATTACACAATGAACTTATATTACACAATAACCTGACTAATTATACAATGAGCTGGAAAACGTAAAACACAATGATAAATACATATAATACAATGAACTTGTGTTACACAATGAACTTGTGTTACACAATGAACTTGTGTAACACAATGAACTTGTATTATACAATGAACCTGTATTACACAATGAACTTGTATTACACAATGAACTTGTATTACACATTGATCTGACTAATTACACAATGAACTTGTATTACACAATGACCTGACTAATTACACAATGAACTTGTATTACACACTGAACTTGTATTACACAATGACCTGACTAATTACACAACGACCAGATATTACACAATGACCAGACGTGGTATTACATAATGCACTTGTATTACACAATGACCTGACTAATTATACAATGAGCTGGAAAACGTAAAATACAATGATAAATACATATAACACAATGACCTTGTATTACACAATGAACTTGTATTACATATTGAAATTGTATTACACATTGACCTGACTAATTACACAATGAGCTGGAAAACGTAAAAAAATCGTTTTTGTTTATAACGACACTATACTCGTTTTAAAGATAAAAAAACGCTCGTTTTTATGGTGTAATTTTTTTGAAAAAATAATGTCGTATGTAAAAGTTATGAATGTTTTAAAATGAGGGGGGAATTTGATTAAAAGTCAACAAAAGTGACAAAAACTAAAATAACATTACAATAACTTTTTTTCATACAATTTAGTATCAATCATTAAATATTTTCTAAAATTTGATCTAATGACCCTAAATCTTTTTTAACTTTCTTAGAATTAGAATCATTTTTACCTCAACTTAATTCTCATGAAGTAACAAACATGTTCCATGTGAATAAAAAGTATTTTAACGAGAAACGATTAAAAAAGAAAGAACAATAGAAATATTAGCGAATATTCTTTATGATTTTTATTTAATAGTTATCATACATTTACTATTTGTCTATTTTTTTTCCTAGAGCGAAAGAGTAATTAATTTAATAATGATAATAAGAAAGTGAAATAGTGAAGTAAAATATTCCACTTATCCAATCATATAAATTATTGAAGGAGATGAAGCAAAATAGTAACACTCCACAAACCTAACCCCACATAACACCTCTTTTCAACACCTTCATATATACCTTCTCATATACATTATTTTATTTAACAAATCGTTAAATCAATTTAAAATAAACATTCGGTTTTGTTTTAGTGCTTTAATGCAATTTTAAAATTGTCAAAGATATGATTGAGCTTGCCAAAAGTTTCATCTATATCAATATACAATGACAACCAACTCATATTATATTACCAGGTTAGAATCCCGTGTATTACACGTATTGTATATTGAAAACGATATAACTTATAAATTTGTAAATACGTTCTAACTTGTCAGACTATTATGATCATCTAACTTGTCAGACTATTATGATCGTCTAACTTGTCAGACTATTATGATCGTCTCGAGATATATCAAGTGGAAATGTGTGTACATAACAAATTAGTATTTTTCTTTAATTAGTTATATTTTGATTTTCTGTTATATATATTCTTATTTAACATAATTAGTATTTTTCTTTAATAATATATTTATAATATCATTATTATTTAATAAGATAGATGCGTATTAATTAGGGGAGAGAGGCGAAAAAACCAATGTGAGAAGACATGAGAAAGTGACAAGTGTCCAACTTAAACATTTATTTATTAGTATAGACTAGGTTAAAATCCCGTGTATTAAACGGCTTAAATAAATAAAATGTTATATATTTAGTAATAAAAATTTATATTTTTAAAAAACTCATGTAAACCAGTATATTACATCGATTGAATAAAATATAATGTAATTTGTTAACAAACACACTCATCAAAATATGTTTTTAAAAAATGTAATTTGTCGTGTGACAGTTATAATGTCTATTAAGTTGGTTTTTAAAACATTTTTTTTCAACTGAGTATTAATTTTTTAGTTTAATTGATAAATGTTAGTTCATATTAAGTTTATTTGATTGATAATATAATAACTATTTATAATTAAATAATAAGTATCAGTAATTAGATTTATTAATATAAAGATTATTACTTAATAGGAGAGAGAAATATAAAATCTAATATTTAATAGGAGAGAAAAACGGAAAAATAAAGGTGAGGAGTAACCAGAGAGTGACACGTGTCCCTCATGGTTTTCATTTATTATATAACATAGATTATGCTGTATTTTTCTTCTAAATGCAAGTTTTCTTTATTATTTGTAGTTATTAATATTCAATAACTAAATTAAAAGGTTGATGTAAATTAATTACATTAATTAAGATTGGATCCTTTACTTTTTAACGACAATCGTTAGACCATCCGTAGTGGTTTCACATCCTGTCACGTCACTGTCATCCGCCGAGTGTTAATAGAGGAAGGATTTCTCATCCGTTGAGTGTTAAAGAGGTATTTGTTGATTATTTTAGTGATAAATTTAAAAGTTTTATGATATCCCTATCAGTGGCGAAACTTGAAGAAAAACGCAGGGGAGGCCGTGACGGAATCCTGTAATTTTTCTTTTCTATCAGGGGGCCTGATCTTAATACCTATAAAGTTTTCGGCCAAATACGTATAAATTAACATTTCTGAGTGAAAAATCAGGAGGGGCCTCCCCGGGCCCTCACTAAGCTTCCCCCATGATCCCTATTGTTAATAGAAGTTCGAATTTCAAGTCAACCAGTTCAGTCGAGAGTTCTTTCTTGGAGGCATACATTACTTTGGAGGAGGTAAGGATGTTGTTTGGTTGTGTGGGAGCGATAGATAAATCTCCTGGACCAAATGGATATACGTTTGCTTTTGTTAAACATTTTTGAAATATATTAAAGGGTGATATTCTTGAAGGGGTTCGCCAACTTTTTAAAGGTTCGTCCATTCCGAAAGGATGTAACTCATCCTTTATTGCTTTAATCCCTAAGGTCCAAAGCCCGGTGCTTGTTATGGACTTTAGGCAGATTAGTTTGGTTGACATACATTATAAAATAAATGCAAAAGAATTTACGAATAGTTTGGCTAAAGTGATCGATTGAGTGGTAGGTTCTGAACAATCCGACTTTATTAAGGGTCGTCAGATTTTGGATGGCCATTTGATTATGAATGAACTAGTGGAGTGGGTTAAAAAGGGAAAAGAAAGACGATGATTTTTAAGATTGATTTCGAGAAGGCGTATGATTCTTTATGTTGGGATTATTTGAAGAAAGTTATGGGATATATGGGTTTTGAGCAAAAGTGGATCACATGGATACATGCTTGTCTTTGTTCTGCTAGATTATCTGTGTTGATTAATGGAAATCTGGCTAAGGAATTTTAGATGCGGAGGGGTTTGAGACATGGGGACCGATTGTTCCCCTTTTTGATTATTTTTTCTATGGTAGGTTTACACTATTCAGGCGTGGATATATAAAGAGATTCGAGTCAGAGTTAACAGTTTCTCTTTATCTCATTTTTTTCTTTGTTGATGATGTTGTGTATGTGCGTGTATGGATTGTAAATAAATCTTTTTAATTCTAACTTATATGGTGTAAGGGTTGCATATGATGAGGTGAATTCTTTAGTTTCCCTAACAGGTTGTAATCCAGGGAAGCTTCCTTTCACTTATTTGAGCTTACCGGTCGGCCAAAATATGGCTAACCGTAATGACTGGAAGGTTATTATTGATAGATTTCACCCAAGGTTATCGAAATGGAAAGAAGGATTACTTTTCATTGGAGGTCGATATTTATTGACTACTTCGGTTCTAGGAGCTTTGGGTGTCTACTGTATGTCGTTATTTCTCGTACTAGTTAGTGTGCTAAAGACTTTGGAGAGAATCCGTTCTAGATTCTTTTAGAGGAAAAAAAGTTACATTGGGTGTCTTGGAAGATGGTGATGGCTTCTTAAGATAATGACGGCATTGGCATTGGATTGTTGGAATAAGGCACTCCTTCAAAAGTGGAAGTGGAGATTTGTGAGTGAAAAGGAGAGCTTATGGGTGAAAGCTATATCAGCTTTGCATGGTTCTAACTTGAGGATTACTTTGGTGGATTTTCATATTACGGGTAACGGTGTATGACAAAGAATGTTGAAATCTTATGTTAAGCTAAATGATTTGCATGTATTCCTTTCTCATCTTTATCCAAGAAGATCAGGAGAGGTGATACCACCTTTTTTTGGAACGATAGATGGTGTGGTAATTATACTTTGACAGAGAGGCTTCCAATATTATATGCTTTGGAAGAAATTAAAGATTGCATGGTTAGTTCAAGGGTGATTATGTCGAATCAGAGGTGAGGAAGTGCTATCAGGAATGTAGCAGAGGGTGATCAATTTAGGGAGCTTTTAAATATCATTGGGCAAATTCAAATTTCTCAAGGAAGTGATAAATGGGTGTGGTCTTTAAAAAGTATGGTTGATTTTTAAGTAAAATGGGTTCGTACTTATATTGATGCTTTTTTTACTTCCAATTGGGTTGAGACATACGTCATGGAACAAATTTATTCCAAGGAAAGTAAACGTTTGTGCATGGAGAGCAGTGTTGTAAACTCGGCCTGGGCGGTCGAGTACTCGGTAGGGCGTCGAGGTGCTTTTCTTCAACTCGGTCAACATTACCCGGAATCTTTCCAACTCAGGTCAACTTGGTCCAACTGGGTTCAACTTGTGAATGAGTTGAGTGCTATGAAATGGCATTTAGCCCAATTATATTTTGTTGTGTTAAATGATGCACTTTCATAAAGGTTGAGGATTCAAGCATCGTTGTGTACTGTATAGTAAAATTTGAAGTATTGGAGTTGTTCTAAAAGAAAACATCATCTTCAAACTTAGGCGAATTACTTACTCCAATAGATGATTTTGACTAGTTGGAAGCTTATCAAGTAAGAAAAAACAATAAATAAGATGCTGAAATCGAATAAATCGAACTAATGAACACCCTAAACTCTGAGCTATAGGTGTAAATGAGCCGAGCCAAACCTAAGCTCGTCTAAACTCAAGTTCGGCTCATTTAACTTAAGAGAGCTCGAGCTTGAGTTGGCTCATTTAAAACTTGATTCACTTATTATTTATTAATTATTCAATTTATATAAATATATATATATATAGGGTTGGGTTCCAGAGAAAACCAATACTTAGGCGAAAACCGAGAAAACCACTAAAAAAACCAATTTTAACGAATAATAAAATAATATTTATTTTTTATTTTATTTTATTTTTATTTTTTTATAAAAGTATCAATGTAATATTACAAATTTTTACCAAATAATTATTAAAATATTGGGTTACATATACGTAACCCATAGTGTTACGTATACATAAATAGGAAACAAAAAAATTCAAAACAATTACGGTTACGTATACGTAACCTATAGTATTACTCATTGTTTTAGTGGTTTTCTCGGTTTTCGCCTAATTTTTATTTTTAAAGAATGATACCAAATTAGACATATAATAATTGACAAAAAGTAGCACAAGTTAAAGAAACCAGCACATTTACGTAAAGTGTGCTGTTTTAATAGAACCAGTAAATCTTTAATGTGCTAAATTGTGCTGTTTTACTAGAAACCAGCACATTTACGAAAATTAACACAATTTCATTAAATGTGGATTTTGTTTTTATAAAAAAAATATAGCAATACTATACTCAAATTAAAGATAAAAAAACGCTCGATTTTATGGTGTAATTTTTAAAAAAAAATAAGGTCCTATGAAAAAGTTATTAATGTTCAAAAAAAGCGGGGTTAGTTGAAAAAGTTAACAAAAGTGGCTATTACTTAAATACCATTCCACCCTTATTTTTTCTACACTTAAATCTCTAACTTTGATCATCCAATTGAATGGATGAGATTGCTTATTAGGCTTCTTAGTCAACAAAGGTTCCGCTAAGAAGTGGTTTTTCGCTAAGAAACTCTAAGAAGTGGGTCAAACGAACTCCGATTGAGCTCATTCGAGCGGCGTTGGAACTGTCTCATCGAACTCTAATCCGGACCCAAAAACCTAAACCCCCCTCCACCCGCACCCCCAAAAACCTAAACCCCCTCTCCAACCCCACCCCAAAAAGCCTAAAACCACCACCCCCACCTCCCAAAAACCTAAACCGCCCCATCCCACCCCCCAAAAACCTAAACCCACCCCCACCCACCCCCAAAAACCTAAACCCCCACCCCCCAAAAAAAACCTAAACCCTAAAACCTAAACCCTATAATCTAAACCCTAAAAGCTAAACCTTAAGGCTAAACCCTAAGGCTAAAATCCTAAAATTCAACGCTAAGATTTAAACCCTAAAAGCTAAGATGGTAGAGTTCGACGATACGGTTCCAACGCCGCTGGAATGAGCTCAATCCGAGTTCGTTTGATATCGTTTCTTAATGTTTTTGTCACTTCTTAGAGTTTTTAGCCGAAAACAACTTCTTATTTGATCCTCCCCCTATATATATATATATATATATATATATATATATATATATATATATATATATATATATATATATATATATATATATATATATATATATATATGGTTAACTTATAGTAAAAAGGGTTTTAAAAAATTAGCTGAAATGATGTGATTTTCTCGGTTTTCGCTTAATTTTGTGGTTTTCTTTCTCTCTCTCTCTCTCTATATATATATATATAAATAGTTATAAGTTTAAATTTTTATATATTACACAATAAATATTATTTAGTTATTTTTATTATATATTTATATATAAAATAATAATAATAAATATGTAAATATATAATTAAAATATTAAATAAAAGTTATATAATTAAAAAGCTCATTTAGGCTCGCGAGCATAGTTAATATATGTGGAGTTTGGGCTCGAATTTGTTTTTTTGATGAGTCTCAATATAACCTCGATTTCATTTAAGCTTGGATCGATAAGAGCTTTTAGTTAGCCAATATGGAGTAGATTACAAGAGTCTCGACTCATTTAAACCCGTAACCGGAGAAGACGAACGAGAGACCAAATCGAGACTAAACCAAACGGTCTAGTTGATCTGATAACAAATCAGAGCTTAAATTGAATTGCATCATACCAATTCATATATTTCTTTACTTCTGCATATTGGAACACATTTTGTTTGACATGTTACAACCCATTATGATCCGAAGCAAATTGATAATTTTTTTAAAAACGATCTGTTTTGACCCGAACTCATTTTGATCATAAACCATCTAACCCGTTACCAACCCACCCACCCATTTTGCCAGGCTTAGTCCAGCCCAACATGAAAAAACTAGATATGAAGATTTATTTTCAGAAGCCCAGCCCAACATTTGGCTTTTTACTTTGGATCTCACTAAGGGGCGGATTTATGCAGCGATGAGGCCCCCAACTAAGAACATCCTTATAGTCTAGTCTAATACTATTACATGATAAACACCAACAACAGACTAGGCCCATTCTGAATTAACTATCAGGCCCTAACCCAATTCTCAATCCCCAAGCCCAAAATTAGAATTGCAATTCCACTTAATCCGTAAGTAAGCAGCAGGTGTTCAGAATCGAACCGGACTACGAACTGGTTGTCCCAGAGAACTGGTTAGACCGGACGAACCGGATTTAAGAAATCCGATGACGTCATATATATTATAAATATTAAAGCTATGTATGTAGATACAAAATATAAAAATATTGTGTTTTTTTGTCAATTTATAAATTTAATGACATGTGAAGACCTAAATGAATTAAATATGTAACTTGAAATACTAAATTAATTAAAAAAATAAAATTTAAAAAAAAATAGAACTATCAAGAGTAGTAACAAAATTTTTAAAAAAATAAGGAATCATGACTTGATTTCATGAAGAGGATATAGTAACACGGCATATAGAGATAGACTATCATATGCCATTCTAGAATCTTAAAAAGATAAAGTCACATAAGCTACATGAGTATACTGTTGTTCCATTTTTGGGGAGAAATTTTCGGAATAAACATTTTGGTAAACATTTTTCTAAAATAAACAAAGACTTGTAAACTCCTAAAAAAAACATTAATTTTCGCCGGAATACGTTTAAAACTCAGTGACTTCGCCAATGTTACGTGTCTTGTTTTGATAATTACACGTGTCATTTTCGCCGGAAAATTTATTTAACTCGACTAAATCGCCGAAACATGTTTTCGTCGTGTTTTATACATGTTTCGGCGTTCAGAAAATTGTCAGGCTCGCCGAGTTAGCTTTATCATTTCTCGGCGTTTCGCCAACTTAGGCCTTAAACAAACCTGGCGTTTCGCCAACTTAGGCCTTAAACAAACCCGGCGTTTCGCCTAGTATTCTGCCTTTTCTCCTAAACCTATTCATATGCCGGCAACTTAAAAAGTATAATGTTTCACCTAGAAAACAAAAACCGCCGTTTCGCCTAGAAAACAAAAACCGGCGTTTCACCGACATACCTCTTCATAATCCGGCAAACTCCTACAACTTTCTATATCTTTATTTGTATATACAAACCAACGAAAAGACAAATCCACGGACCATACGAATCACGTGTTTGTGTGTGGACCGCTTTCTATCTGGAGTACAGAGTGATATCGGGAGAACAATCTTTAGATTCTTCCTTTTTGTCTGTCTGTGGACCACGAGATCCACGTGTGGGCCAACTTTCTTGGAATGTTGAAGGTATGTCGTGGTCCAGAACGTGATTCTCAATCCCTTCGGGTCCAAATTAACCCGAGTTGGGAGACGATTGCCTAACACTCCCCATCCACAAATGTTAACCTTCCGAGTTTGTATTATGAAGAGTAATACTAGATGCTAGTGTTCGTATTATGCATTGTGGCTAGTACCAAAACTGTTTGTTTCTTTTGTTCTTCTTATGTCTTCATAAAGCACTAAACTTTGAAGCGGTAAGATGTATACAACATAAAAGGGATTTTTTACAACACCGGTTTCTATGGGTCACCCATAGACCCGCGCGTTTATATGAGAGCAAACGGGTCTAATGGAGGATCCGGATTGTGACATCCGTGATTTTTATATGAAATCTTTTATTGCATTTAGTGCCTTAATAACTTTGTGACATATCGAATTATCTCAAACATATCATAACATCACGCTATAACAATTTAGAGCATTGAGTGTTTGTTAACTTTTAAATTTTACATATACTTGTTAGCTTCTTTTCAATGAAAGGCCATAAACTTTTAAGTTGTAAAAATGAGGTTTTGTTTATAAAAGAAAAATATCATTAATAAGTTAGACATGATGCTTATAAGTTTTAAGATTTTATAAATTCTATAAAAAAAGAAGAAGAGGTATATATATATATATAAATTTATTTCCTTGGATTAAAAGTGTTATAAAATTTTGTATTTGAAAGTGGTTTTGGGAAAGTTAAAGACCAAAAGACTATTTAAGCATATTACAGGGACTAAAAGTGTAAAAAAATATGATGAAGTTTCAGCTCCCCCCCCCCCCCCGTTTTTCCGGCACCATTTTCCGGCCGTCCATCGTTTTTCCGACGACAACATTTAAAACCCCAAATCGCTATCAAATCGAACCGGTTTCATATCTCCGTTCAAACCGTGATTCCCGGGATTTCAGTTACACATTTACAAGCTGTAAAATTCTTTCATTTAGAGTTAATCTCTATCCCAAAAGTCACGGGATTTCCTAAATGATGAAAACGCGTGTTCAAACCTTTAAATATCAATGAATTCGTTCGTTTCAGAATCATCACACTCGCTAATCCTCTCCCCTACTTGAAATCGTTCAGCCGTGCGCCATATAACCACCGCCCCCACCGGAATCCCGACCCTAGCCGCTGGGGATCGATTCGTGCACCATTTTCAGGTTTGTGACCACCTTCATACTCGTTTTTACATTCTAATGCTAAGCCCTAATGTTGTAATACCCATTTGTGAGTAATGAGATTCGAATTGGAGGATTAGGGTTTGTTTGGGGAAGATGATACCTGGAACCTTCGGGTTAAAACTAATTTATTCTTGTTTCTGAACAAACTCAGCAACCTAGAGCAACCGGTTAAGGCTCTAAGCCTCTCTAGTACTTGTCACAGGTTCAAGACCTGCTTCACCAATTTTTTCTCTCTCTTTTCTCTGCTTTTGTCACTCTTGTAAGGACCCTCACACACACACACACATATATATATATTTATGCATGCATTCTTATAAAGATAAAAGGGTTAAATCAATTATTTATAATTATAACAAAACACTTATAAATAATTTTGATATCTATACTTGATTTTATGATTATAATTCTTTTAAATAAAAAGCATATTCATAAAAATTATTATTTAAAAATAATAATAATAAACATTTTAATTATCACAAATGTATAACAAATAGTATTTCATGTACACATTATTTCGATATCACTATATATTTTCAAGAGTGTGACAAACTTAAAGGGTATTTTCATAAACCTTTTTTTTTAATTAAAACATTAGAAACAACATATTAGTAATAATGTGATTTTATTTACAAATTTTGATGATTTTATTTATCTCATTTATAATATTAGTAGTACTAAATAAATAATCCTACGATTTAGACTCTCCTAAATAATAAAATTACAATTCGCTTAACTAATCTATTTATTTTAAATTATATCATATTATTCCATCATAATAACCATTTTTAACCTAGCTGTCTTAATGAGCTATTAACTATATTAAATTTGCAAATTGTACTTATTATTGGCACCTAAAATTCTTTTTTATAAATAAGATTTATAAAGCATTGTTTCATTTATATATTATCACTTTAGTTATCGTTAAAGAGCGAATCATTAATATTCTTTCGTCCGTCCACCCATTCCAATCCTATTGCCCCAAATCGTTTCATTTCTATTTCTTTTAATATTAATTATTGATCCATTATACTTGGCAAACATAGGTTAATCTTGTGATTAGCTAGAACACTTGTGCAACAAGAACTTATTTGTGTGACTTTCAAGCTACTTATTGCAAGGTGAGTATACATAGCCCCTTTTACTCTTTTACATTTTTGGGGTGAAACATGAACACTACTCAAACTACTGTTTACATTTACACGAACAACACAAGTACAAATCCTATTTACATTCATGTGTGCAATTTGAGCTTTATGCCCGAGTGCTAGTTGTGCTAACTTTTGTATGCGATTATGTGCAATCATTAACTATTCAAGCCGACGGTTTTCAATGATAGATCTATTGAGTCTGACAAACCCACCTGGTTGAGGTGATTGATACCGACAACACAATTTGCATGCTAGTTACAAAGGTTTGATTGTACTTGGTTACACAATAGTTGCTCCCCATAAATGCCTTATTTTATCATGATTGTAAGGATTTGTTTATTCACATCTATATACTATCTATGTACAAACCTGTGTATGCTCACCAACTTTTTAGTTGACCTTATTTTATTCATGTTTCAGGTACAAAAGTGAATTGAACAAGCTTGCTACACTTAGGTTGTGGACCTAGATAATTAAAACAAATGAATATGTTATGTATTTCAAATATTCTTATACTGTTGTATTTGGAATTATGAATGGGAAATGTAACGTTATAATATATTAAACTTTAGTCAACCATGTGCTCATGAACAGTCTACATGTCCCGCCCCGACGTTTCCGCCGTCGGTTGGGGTGTGACAGATTGGTATCAGAGCCAGGTTATAGGGAATTAGGTTATCAGACACTCTTGACCTAGACTATAACCTTAGGACACCCATACAATGCCATGCTACTACATGTTACATGATTAATTCTTGTAGAAATATTTCTATATACTATCATAAGTAATTACACTACATGATGCAATACATGATGACTTATGTGTCACACTACCTGATAACTTTTGTGCTTACATTCATTACTATCTGCATGCTACCTATGTGTTTCATTAAGTGCTATCCTAAGCTTAACACACACACGTACATACCAAATTCTTCATACACCTTTGAAATCACACACATGATACCATCACCTCTTGTTTTCTAAACTTAAACTATTGGGCCTAAGACCCATTAATAATAAACTAAGAAGCCCATCTATTCTCCAAGAAGAAGAAGCCTATTACAATATATAAGCCTCACTTCCGGGCCTCAAGGCCCAGTCCACAACAATTCTCATCATGACCATGAGCCCAACAATTGTACTATTAATACATGATGGCTGGAAGAGTGTGTAGGCCCATGAGAGATTCTGACTAAGGAAAGACGGGGTACTTAAGTGTGTCTTAGTGACCCACCCCTCTTCCCTGGGAATTCTTCTCAAGGATGCATTGCTTATAGGTCAAGTGCATTTCTAAAATACTATTGTGAAGACTCGGTGTTATGACTAGTCAAAATCTGAACTTATGAGAACTCCTATGTCTAACACTCAATATTTTATTACCACTTACAACCATTTCATTATTTTCTACTAGACATGGACTCCTACCCTTATTCCTCCCCGGTTTACCGTCCTGGAACGGTGTCTGATTGGGAAGAAGACATCGGGTCACCAACACCCGCAGCTGCTAGGCAAAGGTTTAACGTAAGGGACACTGGCCCAAGACTTCGGACACTTAGAACACCCCCATTAAGAGACCCGTATCTGGTGCCCGACCCGTATCATCCTAACCCTTGGGTAAGGCATACCATGGCACCCACTAGTGCTATGGGAATTCCAACCAATGACATTCACCAATATGTGAGGACCTCAGAGTTTGAGAGACAAAGGATGGAGCACGAGGTAATGCACGACTTGCAAGGACAAAGAATGGATAGCCTAGCAAACCAATTAGGGTACCAAAAGGAGTTAATCTCCATCCTCGAAAAAGAAATACTGGAGAATCGCACGAAAACGGCTAGAGCTGAAGACAGATCGACTACCCGAGCAACCATAGCGGTGCTCGTCTTGGTGATTATCTTCCTTCTAGTGGAAAGCTACCAGTGACGTTAGCAGAAATTTACATTTATTGTCCTAAAATTTTCAGTTTGAGAACCATTTCCCTAAGTTTTGAATAATGTTTAATATTTCAGCATTTAATAAATTTTATATTTTCCAACTCTAAAGTTATTACTCATTGATTTGACATGTTGAGTGTGCATCACACCCATCATATTTCCATCAAGATTCTCCAAGAATCACCTTCTTCATTCACCACGATTTAGTATACTACCGGCAATCTCCTTCGTAAACAAATCATCATAATAGATTTAAACAACCTCGTTATTTTCAAACCAAACGTTTATCAAACTTTTAAAAGAGCATCAGAAATATAAATTTCCTATAAACATTTTCACTTTGCAAGGAAACTTAATACAACCTATTTTATAAAAATATTATTTCGAATTGATAAATCATTATGATTTTTCCTCGTTAAAGTAATTATTTCTAAGCCCTAACTAAATTAATATACGACTACTAGTTTAGCCAATAATTCCTTTAAAAAATATTCTCTTATTAATAATTGAAAATTTAAATTAAAAGATTTTTTTCCTGTAAATTATCTATTTATTTAGATTATTTAACTCAATAGTTTCATTACTTTATACATCTATAACCAAGAACAATTTACAATTTCCTATTTTCAAACAAAGATCAATTATTTGTAAACACATTTCCCTGAGTGTTTTCAGAACCTCCTCGTTACCTTTCACTTGCCGCTTCAAGAGATGATCCATACCGCGTAGACGTTAACCATCCCCACAAACCTCAACGAGATTTAAAGAGCTAGAACCTAACTACCACATTTTACAAGAACGATAACAACACGCTTATCCGCAACACTCGATCACATACAAAACTCGTTCGTATACGTCACACTCGAAATTCAATAACTTACGTATGCATGTTCACAATATACACAACACGATCACCTAATACATGAGCCTTAGTTATTTTCAATATACCCAATGCTACACTGATTAAATAATACATGAAACATGATTATTTGCAATACACGTTCTACTGGATTGATTATGTAATACATGAAACTTAGTTGTATGTAATATACATATACTAAATTGACCACATGGAACATGAAACTTATTTGGTTACAAAGTGCATGATACTACATTGTTTACATTACACGTGAAAGCTTATTGATTTACAAAATACATGATGTTCACGTTACACATGAAACCACCTGATTACAAAATACATGACAATAGAACATACATGAGACTTGAGTACTACATTATACACGAAACTAAATTGCTTACAGTTGTTGCAATTGATCGATCACATTATACGCAAGACGTGATCACACACTTTATTCACTATAGTTGAGATCTATAACAATTTAAAGCTAATCGGGGTTTGACGTATCCTTGTTCAAACACGAGAAAGCTGTAACACTTTAAAACAACTCGGTGCTTGACGTATCCTTGTTCAAACACGAGCAAACTATGGAACTTTGAGTTATACTACTTTATTACTCTTTAGTTGCTAACTGACCTGTCTATTTAGGGACACAGTTACTAATTAACAACTCATATGTGAAAACAATATACATAAACTAAGTGAATTTGTGCCCCTTTTTTTTGACCCACACATAACGGAAGGATCTATACGGACCATGCGATGATTCGAATAATTACGGGTGCACACGTAATTATAAAAATCAGCGCATGGAAAACATAGTAAGATTCGTCGTGTGTTATGACATAAAACTTATCGTGATATATAATAACGGGACTAATGTGATATGATAAGGGCATAGTGGATACGCCGCTGGTACTTCCTATATATAAGTGTTCCTGTCATATTGTCAGTAGTAACGTCATTCGTATCATGTGAAGTTTTATGTTATTTTGACCTTGACCAATGTTTGTGAAATCTCTTGTCCAGTAATGTATCTTGAACATATGAGGCTACATCTTAAGCAAGTTTTGACCATCAAATCCTCATCGTTCTCATTTCAAGGGATGCATTTCAGCTTTCGAGTCCAAAATATTTTTCGATAGTTTTCCCCTTTATCCTCTTAAACTAAATCCACTATCATTATTCATGCCTGACCTCAAGAAACAGACCTGAATCTTGTTATCGATCGTACTCCTCAACCCAATTCTCAAAGTACATTGAGGATCCAAACGTAGCCCAGAGTGTACTTGGGAACATGAAAATCAAATAAAGCTCAAGTATCCACACCTCTTCCTGATTCAGTAGCCTCCGCCAGTTGAATTTCGGGGACGAAATTCCTTCAACTTGGGGATACTGTGACATCCGTGATTTTTATATGAAATCTTTTATTGCATTTAGTGCCTTAATAACTTTGTGACATATCGAATTATCTCAAACATATCATAACATCACGCTATAACAATTTAGAGCATTGAGTGTTTGTTAACTTTTAAATTTTACATATACTTGTTAGCTTCTTTTCAATGAAAGGCCATAAACTTTTAAGTTGTAAAAATGAGGTTTTGTTTATAAAAGAAAAATATCATTAATAAGTTAGACATGATGCTTATAAGTTTTAAGATTTTATAAATTCTATAAAAAAAAAGAAGAGGTATATATATATATATAAATTTATTTCCTTGGATTAAAAGTGTTATAAAATTTTGTATTTGAAAGTGGTTTTGGGAAAGTTAAAGACCAAAAGACTATTTAAGCATATTACAGGGACTAAAAGTGTAAAAAAATATGATGAAGTTTCAGCTCCCCCCCCCCCCCCGTTTTTCCGGCACCATTTTCCGGCCGTCCATCGTTTTTCCGACGACAACATTTAAAACCCCAAATCGCTATCAAATCGAACCGGTTTCATATCTCCGTTCAAACCGTGATTCCCGGGATTTCAGTTACACATTTACAAGCTGTAAAATTCTTTCATTTAGAGTTAATCTCTATCCCAAAAGTCACGGGATTTCCTAAATGATGAAAACGCGTGTTCAAACCTTTAAATATCAATGAATTCGTTCGTTTCAGAATCATCACACTCGCTAATCCTCTCCCCTACTTGAAATCGTTCAGCCGTGCGCCATATAACCACCGCCCCCACCGGAATCCCGACCCTAGCCGCTGGGGATCGATTCGTGCACCATTTTCAGGTTTGTGACCACCTTCATACTCGTTTTTACATTCTAATGCTAAGCCCTAATGTTGTAATACCCATTTGTGAGTAATGAGATTCGAATTGGAGGATTAGGGTTTGTTTGGGGAAGATGATACCTGGAACCTTCGGGTTAAAACTAATTTATTCTTGTTTCTGAACAAACTCAGCAACCTAGAGCAACCGGTTAAGGCTCTAAGCCTCTCTAGTACTTGTCACAGGTTCAAGACCTGCTTCACCATTTTTTTCTCTCTCTTTTCTATGCTTTTGTCACTCTTGTAAGGACCCTCACACACACACACACATATATATATATATTTATGCATGCATTCTTATAAAGATAAAAGGGTTAAATCAATTATTTATAATTATAACAAAACACTTATAAATAATTTTGATATCTATACTTGATTTTATGATTATAATTCTTTTAAATAAAAAGCATATTCATAAAAATTATTATTTAAAAATAATAATAATAAACATTTTAATTATCACAAATGTATAACAAATAGTATTTCATGTACACATTATTTCGATATCACTATATATTTTCAAGAGTGTGACAAACTTAAAGGGTATTTTCATAAACCTTTTTTTTTAATTAAAACATTAGAAACAACATATTAGTAATAATGTGATTTTATTTACAAATTTTGATGATTTTATTTATCTCATTTATAATATTAGTAGTACTAAATAAATAATCCTACGATTTAGACTCTCCTAAATAATAAAATTACAATTCGCTTAACTAATCTATTTATTTTAAATTATATCATATTATTCCATCATAATAACCATTTTTAACCTAGCTGTCTTAATGAGCTATTAACTATATTAAATTTGCAAATTGTACTTATTATTGGCACCTAAAATTCTTTTTTATAAATAAGATTTATAAAGCATTGTTTCATTTATATATTATCACTTTAGTTATCGTTAAAGAGCGAATCATTAATATTCTTTCGTCCGTCCACCCATTCCAATCCTATTGCCCCAAATCGTTTCATTTCTATTTCTTTTAATATTAATTATTGATCCATTATACTTGGCAAACATAGGTTAATCTTGTGATTAGCTAGAACACTTGTGCAACAAGAACTTATTTGTGTGACTTTCAAGCTACTTATTGCAAGGTGAGTATACATAGCCCCTTTTACTCTTTTACATTTTTGGGGTGAAACATGAACACTACTCAAACTACTGTTTACATTTACACGAACAACACAAGTACAAATCCTATTTACATTCATGTGTGCAATTTGAGCTTTATGCCCGAGTGCTAGTTGTGCTAACTTTTGTATGCGATTATGTGCAATCATTAACTATTCAAGCCGACGGTTTTCAATGATAGATCTATTGAGTCTGACAAACCCACCTGGTTGAGGTGATTGATACCGACAACACAATTTGCATGCTAGTTACAAAGGTTTGATTGTACTTGGTTACACAATAGTTGCTCCCCATAAATGCCTTATTTTATCATGATTGTAAGGATTTGTTTATTCACATCTATATACTATCTATGTACAAACCTGTGTATGCTCACCAACTTTTTAGTTGACCTTATTTTATTCATGTTTCAGGTACAAAAGTGAATTGAACAAGCTTGCTACACTTAGGTTGTGGACCTAGATAATTAAAACAAATGAATATGTTATGTATTTCAAATATTCTTATACTGTTGTATTTGGAATTATGAATGGGAAATGTAACGTTATAATATATTAAACTTTAGTCAACCATGTGCTCATGAACAGTCTACATGTCCCGCCCCGACGTTTCCGCCGTCGGTTGGGGTGTGACACGGATCAAGACCAATGTAGCATCAGTTATCCAGCCCAGTAAGCCCACACCTACTTATCCAGCAACATATCCAGTAGCAAATTTGTTTCTTTTTATCGATTAAATGTCTTAAATAACCCATAAAGATAAAAGATAAACATGACTGGGAATATTGGAGATATAAGGAATTTTTTTAAATATTTAAATTATCAAAATGATAATAAAGAGAAAAGGTAATATTTTGATATGTACCAATCAGATTTGTGATAGTAAAAATAATTCCTCGTGACCATATAACCGATCTTGTGTATAAAAGACATGCATAACGTAAATTGTTTTTAACATAGTTGAATTTGGTACCATAAAGTAGTGATAAATAAAGAATATAGTTGTTTTTCTAACTTATTTTTACTTAATTATCATTGTAATAATATGATGTTAATATACGATAAATTAAAATGTGTAGTTGCGTAGAGAAAAATGAAACAACCACATATAATAATATTTTAAATAATAAGTTAAACATAAAAAATAAAAATATAAGATTACATATACAATTGTATTATTTTATGTGATATTTGGTAATAAAATGGAGGGCCAAACATACCTATAATTATAAAAAGAGTGCTAGCTAAACTATAGAATGGTAGTTGTGTGGTGCACCAATCACTCGAACCATGAAATGATAAATTATAAAGTAGTATTTAGTTTAAGTCACCTACATATCTAGGTCCTATGGACCACTTCAATCTCGTTTTCAGTTATATATATATTTTTTTCTCAAAAGGCCAAATTTTATAAACAAACCAACCAGCTAGCAGCAGTTAGTTAGGATAGGAACAAACAGAGGGAACAAAAAAACATATACGAAATTACATTATGTTGAAATTAATATCATTCTTAGACATAATTGTGATTTGACCTATTTTTTATTTAAAGATACACAAACAACTTGATGTCTTTAATTATTTTTTCCGCTTTAACTAGATTGTTTGAGAAATGAGCCTTGTTTCTTGCCCGCCAAATGCACCAAACGACAGTAAGTAGTATTCCTTGAAATATTTTCTTTTGAGTTTCATTCTTCGGAGCAGTTTTGTGGATTTCGAGTAGATCTCTGACCAAGAAGACAAAGATTTGGAAAACTTTACACCCAGAGTTCCAATTGAACCCGTCAAAGGCTTTTCAAAATATATTTTTTAAAAAGTTGTTCGAGTCACGCAACCTCTTTAAGTCAAATTACAAAGATTTTGAAGGTAACATTGCTAATTGACTCAATCAGAGGGATGTGACGCAAATAATATTCAGTTTTTAGTTATTTCAAATAATCAGTAAACCGTTTCTAGTTTTTCAGTTATTATACCTTTTAATAATTGTAGGTCGATAGCTACAGTACTATCTCCCAATTATTACTAATAATGAGCGAAAAAAAAGATGTGACAATTTTTGAATATAAAATGTTAAAAGTTTAAACTCACTAAAGAGGCCACGTTTCACATACACAAATTAACAACCTCATCTTTACGCAAAAAGATGCAACTTTTTAACCTTTTTAGTTAAAAAAACAATTAAACGAAACACGTGTTCGTGCCATATTCAATTTAAATCATTTATTTAAAATTACCGAAAAGGTGAAAAATAGTGGTCACATTATTGTACATGACAAAGACTATATTATAATTTTATATATAGCTTTTGGCATACTTGTTTTTCTAATATACAATTTTAGTGGTGGATTGTTCTTATAAAAGAAGGCGTCGCCCAATCAGTCGATTTTAGATTTCTAGTAACAATACTTTCAAAATGGGACCAAAAATAAATTATAAATATATTTTAAGGTTGATAGAGAAGTAGAGAACATCCACATGTTGATTTATTTCAAATGAATTATTTCAATTTTTTTATTATCTCTTTATCACTTCTTATAAAAAAAGTTATAGGTTTTAAAATAAAACTAAAGTCATCTTCTTTGGACTCGATGAAAGAGACACCCTGTCCAAGTACCATCTTCATCACCGGAGAACTGCAACTTCATTTCCTTAGTCTCCTCATCAGATAGATTTATTAATTAACTAGGTTATATACCCATGTATTATATGAGTTTTTTTAATAAAAAAATATGTAAAAAATTTAAAATAATATATAAAATAAAAAATAAAATTCTTTGTTTACTTAATTAAATAATAATGAGAATTCAAATTTTATATTATTTTTTAAGAATAAAAACATTAAGATAATTAAATTTTAAAATTCAAACTTACTTAAAATAAGTAAAATTAAAAAAAAATTAATGAAAAAAAATATGGTGATGTGGCATTGTTTAGAATCATTTATTAGAATAACGATTAGAATTTTTCTTTAATTAGTTATATTTTGATTTCTCATTATATATTCTTATTTAATATAGTTGGTATTCTTTTTTAATAATATATTTATATCATTATTACTTAATAAAATAGATACGCATTTATTAGGAGAGAGATGCGAGAAAATTAATGTGTGAAGGCATGAGAAAGTGACAATTGTCCACCTTAAACCTTTATTTATTAGTATAGATGTAAAAATAAAGTTCGATAATTCTACTCTGAACTATTATTAACGATCTAACAAAACATGTGATATATATAGAATAATTACGTTATATGAATATAAGCTAATTTATGTTTCTTAATTAATGACATGTTTAAGTGAAACATTACAACACATTAGCATCAGTTTCTAAGTTCCCATAACAACCACATGAATGACGAACCTCATCAACTAGAGTAACACTTTATGGCTTCTTAGCTTTTGAAACCATGCTTCTAAGTTTCCATAACGACCACATGGAGGCTTCAACAACCATGTTCAAGCAACGTCGTTGCTTTTTACTTAAATTCACTAAGTTGGTCAATATTTCACTACTACCATCTCCTACGACATCTTCATATCACAAATGAGGCATCTTGTAGGGTCTAAATCGACCTCAAAGGGTTCCAAGTTAATACAATTAGACGTTCTTTCATTTTACTAACCGCGATGATTTGATGCTAGTCTTTATCAGTGACTGTATTTGCCGTATGATTTATATAGATGTTTAGGGTTTATAATGTAAAATAACATAACATCACTTTCTTTGGGTGTCTAATTCTATCACTCTGCTCTATTGATATATTTATATATAGTTATACATAATAATATAACTTTAACTAGCCTACTCTTTAAGAAAAATGAAAAACATATGAAACTTAGTGAAATATATTTATTTAAATAAAGTTGTTATATATTAATCCTTACTGATCTTTTAATGATATATCATCTTAGTTCCCCTTTCTGAAAATTAGACTAATCTTATAGAATGATTTAACATTAATCTTACCTATGTCATAAAATAATTAATTACGGTGTCTAATTTAAAATTTTAAGAAACAGACATTCTTCTAAATAAATATTATTGTAATTTTTTTTATGATATAATAAAATAAAGCAACTTAAAATTTCTAGAATGCATAAATATAGAGGACAAATAGAATAACAACAAACTTAGAATTGAAATTTAGTTCACCATTATTGGCATAATATACCCTCACGTTAATATAAATGATCCGTGTGCCATAGATAAAATAATTAATGCAAACATTAGTAACTTTTTGTGGATCATGATAAAAGATCTTAAATAAAAATTAATAATAATGTTAACATTATTAGTTTTCAACTTTGGTTTTATTTATAAGATCGAGCAAATCTTCTTGATTATGTAACTTTTAATTACTTTTTACAAGGCTGTGTTGAATATTTTAGTGTAATTGGATTAACTTGTTTGATCAATACATATTATTATAAATATCAAATAAGTTTGGAGATACGGAGTTCACGTTTATTTGAGTTTATCATGATATAACGGGGTTTGAGGGCAGCGCCCCTGGAAGCGGGGTCCAAGCCCCTGGCTGGGATTCAGCCATGTGACACTTATTGCTTTATAAAAAATGTATTAGAAATTAATTTTCTAATAATTTATTTTATAAAATCGGTGTCATAAATTGAACGGATTTAATTAAATTCGAATTTCATATATATATATAGAGAGAATAATAAGAAAACTCATTGTTGGGAAGAAAACCAAAAAAGTTCTCATTAATGACACATTTTTTGTAAAGCAAAAAAAATATAAAAAAATAATAAAACAAAAAAAACCAAAATTTTCTCTCGTTTGCCTCGTTTCATAAAAATAACCCTAAAAAAATAGTCGGTTTAGCTTTAGGGTTTAGTTTACCTTTTATGTTAGGTTTTTAAAGGTGGGGTGGGGGTTTAGGTTTTAGGGGGTAGATGATGGGAGGGGTGGGTGAAGGGGGGGGGGTGTTTTAGGTCTTCAGGGTTGGGGATGAGAGGTTTAGGTTTTGAGGTGTATGGGAGGGTTAAGTTTTTCTTGATTAATTCAACTCAAGTTAACATTTTCAGCTTAAGATAATTTTTTTTGGCCCAAGTTAATTTTGGTTGCTAATCGAAAACCAAACCGACCCAATGTTCATAATCGATTAACTAAAACCGAAATAATCGAAACTGATCAGTTTTTTAAATTTCTTAACCGAAAATTTTGGATATGGTTATACTTATGACTCAAAACTGAACCCGAACTACTCTGCACACATAAAAAAAACTAACCTAAATATTGTGTTCGTAAGACGCGAACACCCCACTTGATACATATTACTTTATAAAAAAGATCCAACACATTATTTTTAGAAAATGAAGAATAATTAATTGACAAGGTTCCCTCCTTCTCTGGTCAATATTCCCCCGTTTCCCGTGTATGCGATCGCTACCATGGTGGCGTGGGAGATGGTGGAGTTGTTGACCGGAAAACCCTATTTAGCGGCTACTCCATTGCTTCTGTTGACACACTAAACTCTCTTCTTAATCCACACATGGGTAACCTAAATTCTTCTACTCTCCTATTAAATATTAATCAATCAACATGTTAATATCCCACCTACAATATTCTTTCGCCGTTGGTTACCAATTAGCTGCACAGTAAGTGTTTGAATAAATGCCTGACTGACCCATGATTATATATTTTGTCTTTTCTCTTGTTGGGTATTGATTGTCTCACCTATCTTGGTTTCATTCCTTATTGTGCTGACACTAGACAGAGTTCTTTAAGGTAGTTGTTTCTGTTCATGTAACATCAAGTTCAAGTTTTAAATCTGTTACTGTTTAAATTGGAAACAATATGTTTGTTTTCAGCTTCTGTGAGAATGAGTTTGAGTTGTTGAAAATTTGAATGTTTTGGAATAATAGCAAGCAAATTCGATAATTGATCGAACGGTTCAAATGGGAAAAATGTTGTGGATTGAAGATGAAGAACAGTTGGATAAAAGTCATCCAGGATGTATGTATGGTATATTTAATGTGAAGAAGATACTTCCACACAGAAAACATGAAGCCCTCATTAAACATGCTAAAGGTAAGCAAACTATTTCATTAATGATATACTTCAATCCTTCAGCAAGTCAAGTTTATGGAAATATGTATACTTTTTTTGGTTTGATCATTTTCTTTAGGCGACAGAAGGTATAAGAGGATATCAGATTATCAAGATTCTTTTGCAGTTTTAAATATATTTGATGCCAAAACAAGTCATATACTGGTATGCATTTCTTAAAAATTTACTGATTTTCCTTCTACGCAAAAGTTTTTTTTTCTTTTTTTTTTGGTTTCAACAGAAATAAAATGATAATATTTCTGGATAATACTAATCAGGTGGATCAGAGTAATAGAAAAACCATTCCTACCCAAAAAGGGTCGCTAAAAGCTCGTATAAAGACATTAATTTCTGAAGATAACGATAAAGAACAAGATCAAGATTTTGTTTCAAGTCCAAAGTTGCAAAGGACTTATTCAATTCATCATTCAGAAACCAACGAATGGGTTCATCCCATCATTTTCTTTCCTGAAAATGTGACAGAAAGTACAGCGAGTTCTAAAACACATGTTAATTTTACAAATCTTGAAGTTAACGGTTCTCATGATATTTTAGATATGTTTGAAGTTGACAAAGAGGTGTTCATCAACACCTTGCAAGAGCGTTCGCTATCTTCTGATACAAAACCAAAATTGACCAAATCTGGTTCTTTTCCTACTGCATATAAGTCAGTCTGTAGAACCTTGATGCCTATGAAGCTCAAAGACAAGCTGAATGAAGTTTACACCGTATCAAAATCCGAAAAGACAAAGAACTCAAATGATGATCTTAACAGTAGTAATATTATTCGTCTCAGAAGAATATCTTCACTTAATGAATCTGCAGATGGATATACGCGTTTTCTTGATTTTAGTGTCAGCAAAGAGGCCACTCTACGCACTTCTAGAAGCTTGAAGTTAACGAATGGAAGTGAGAATCTTTTAAAGAATAACCTAAATCAAGAATCTCATGACACTTATTTCCTTAGAAGTTCTAGCCAAAGTGAAAGAAATCAAGTTACTTTACTTCTAAATAAAGAAAAATATGCAGAATTGAATTCTACACAAGATTGCGAGTCTTTTCATGACGTGATGGATAAAAGTGATACTCTTTTGGAAAATGAGCACTCCCCTAAGGCCAACTCTCCTGCATTTTGTGAAGATGCATACGGGTTAAAAGTCGAGGAAGATTATTATCAGCTTTCAGGGGAAACTACTCAAGAAAGCCCAGTTTTAGTTCCTGAGTATTGTCTACAAGACGAAAAAGTTCAAATCTCAAAAGGTAGCTCTGTGTGTGTGTGCTAGATGTGACAAAATAGGCTGATCGGCGGGTTGGTTAATGGTTCAAAACAGATTTGGGTCAAGATGGGTAATTATGTAGCGGTCAAAGTGGGTCGAAGCACATTTTCTTCAAAAAATTTAGTAAATAGTTCGAGTGAAAAATATGAAAAAAAAGTTATATTGTTTCTGTAATAATCTAAAATTTTGAATTAAATGGTTTTAGGAGGTTTTATGCATTAAAGATTACATTTTTGGGTGACTTTTGACCCGTTTGATATTTTTCCTTTCGAGCTAATCCTAAGTCAAATAATTTAGGAGATTTTATGTCTTACCAGCTGCTTTGTATTAACTTGTTAATGAATTGCAGGTTTTCAAGAAAATGTTGAGAAGGAGATCAAGACTGTCAACAATAAGAAATACAAGGAAGCATCAATGAAAGATGATGATTTTACTTATGTCAAGAAGATCCTAGAACGTTCAGGTTTCATGAAGAACGATTTTCAACAGACATGGTATTCCTTCAATCAGCTGTTAGACCCGTTTGTGTTTCAAGAAATAGAATCTCATTATTTCCATAATCCAGAACGATTTGCAGAGGAGGTTAATGAATTATCTCATCGTTTGCTACTTTTTGATTTGGTTGATGAAGCTTTGCTTACTATGTATGAAAGGTCATTGACATACTACCCGAAAAAACTGTCATCTTTGTGCCACATTTGTCCTGTCCCAACTGGATCACTTGTTCTTGATGAAGTTTGGAGCAGTGTTAGCCGGTTGCTCAACTTTAAACATGATATTAATGAATCTTTAAACGATATTGTGTCTCGAGATTTGAGAAGTGATGATGGTTGGATGAACTTGCAGTTGGATTCTGAGTGTGTTGGAAGTGATTTGGAGGATTTGATTCTTGATGAAGTTTTAGATGAAATGGTATTTGAATTGATTTGAAAAACAGGTTGATGGATTGGGCAGATTCGTCATTTTGCTTCCTTAGTTAGGTTGTTTGAATTGGCCATCCATGTAGGTGATGCACCGTTGGCCTTCTAGCCCAATGGTTCCCTGATGTTGAGTCAGATCTCAGGGCCTTATAGGTCTTGAGTTCGAATCTTGGTGCTTGAATCTTGCTTTCAACCTAAGCTGGACGAGTTGGGTCGGATTTATCTCGGTCTTGAATAGGAGGTTTAGATTTGTCTTTCCAAAAAAATGTAGAATAGTGATGCGTGGAGGGTGTGTAGTTTGATCGCAACCGTAAAAGTTTTCTAAAGAAAATTATGCAGTTGCTTAAGAGGGTGGGTGTATATGTTAATATTAGTTTTGGTTGTATCATAAATGAGAGTGATTTTCCATTGTAAATATTGTTTTATATACTTTCTTAAGAGTGTGAGTGTACCACTTGTAAATATGAAAATTTGAATTTGAATCCGAACGTGTATTATAAAAATTAAATGTTGATTGAAATTCAATATAACGATTTGGGTGAAAAATCTAAGGTATAATTACATAGTAGAATTTTAATAAAAAAAGAGGGTTGACAAAAAGATGCATTTTGGTGAGATTTCATTAAGTAAATTTACCAATAATGGTATGGAATGATCAAATATAGTTTGAAAACTGTTTTCCAACATAAAAATTTATATGAATGGTGATCAAACTTATTTAGGAGGTTTTCAAAACTAACGTGACGATTCATGGTAAAAATGAGAAATTGGAGCTCAGATCCAATCTTTAGGTATATGAATATGACCAAATGAATGCCAATAATAGTTTTGGATAGTTAGAGTTGAATTGGTTGTAGATGGTGAAATTGGTCATGAAGTCATTTAATGTCAAATTTGGCGTACTTGTTGAAATTCGCATGAACCTAGTTGTTGAAGCATATTTGGGCAAGGACTAACTATTTGAAAACTTAATTTGTCAAAAACACCACGGGATCAAAGTATCAAACCGCAAGGCAGTCTTGTTGGTAATTTCGGACTTCAAGTCATAAGTCGGTGAACTTTAGGGACCAATATTGACAAGTCGGTCAAAGATTGGTTATTAATTAAATATTCCTAGTTGAGTAGGATTAGGAAACTATTATTTAGTATTTAATTTATTAGATACTAGTTATAGTCCAACAAGTATTGGTTGGCTATATAAACCGAGTTATGGTTATTTGTAATCAAGTTTTTGAGTTATATTTCTTGATAAATAAAGTTTAGGAGTTATCCAATTTTGTTTGTTTAATTCGTTCTTGGATTATATCGATTCACAACGTGAATTGGTATCAAAGCCAGGTTCAAAAGCTTAAATCGATTGTAACTTGTTGATCAAGTCGGATCAAGCCAAGTCAAAGAACCCGGCCAAAGGAGTGGTCTGTTCCTCTGCCAAGGGATCCGATCAAAGGCGTGGTCCAATTCCTTGCGCAAAAGCTTCTTGTATCTCAGATCCGTGAACTAATCTCTGATCGATACTTGCTGCAGACACCAAATCAAAAAGTCAAAATAGTCGGCCAAAGCTTTGTTACCCAGTGAACTTCTATTGGGCCAAGAAATTGCTGTTGGGCCTAACTTGCTTCTGGCCCAGAACTTCTTCTACTTTCTGAACCCGAGAACTTTTTTTCTGTTTGTCAAAGTTAAGGAACATCAGAAACTTTATGATCAAGCTACCCACAGAACCTTGAAAGGCCGATAAGTTGTGATCGGTTTTTGCGAAGGAAGTCCAGCCAAGTCAGGGTTGGATTAATCAGTACAGAAGGCTGGATCAAGAGGATCCAGATTCGCCCAGCTCTACCCCACCCGTATCACCAAAATCTCCGGTTACGTACAGTCGAAGAAAAACCGGATCAATGGGTGAAAAATCTGATCCCGCGAAGGGAATTTCCAGCAGTCCTACTTCGCTTCAATGTCCCATGTTGACTCCCGTAAACTATACAATTTGGGCCATGCGGATAAGGGCTATAGTCAACGTATACGGTGTATGGGAAGCTATTGAACCGGGAACGGGAGATGACGTAAAGAATAATAACATGGCCATAGCTCTTTTGTTCCAATCAATACCCGAAGAACAAATCTTGCAAGTCGGAAACATGACTTCGGCCAAAGAGATGTGGGAAGCACTAAAAACCCGTCATTTAGGTGCCGACCGTGTTCGTAAAGCTCACCTTCAAACCTTGATGTCGGAATTTGAAAACTTGAAGACGAAGGAACCAAGTACGGTGGATGACTTCGCGAGCAAGTTATCCGGTCTATCCTCCAAAGCAACCTCATTAGGGGCAACCATTGAAGAGAGCCGGATAGTCAAGAAGTTCCTTAACGGTTTACCAAGACGGTTCATCCACATGGTAGCTTCACTCGAGCAAATGGTTGACTTGAAGACCGTTAGCTTTGATGATGTAGTGGGACGCCAAAAAGCGTATGAAGAACGAGTAAGGGATGAATACTTTCAATCCGACAATCAAAGTAAGTTAATGTTTCATAAAAGTGAGTCTTCCGGTAGGCATACAAACCACGAACCGACACGGGGTCGGGGACGTGGTTCGTACCGGGGCCGAGGGGGGTGGTCGTGGCCGAGAAAAAAAGGGACAAACCCGTAATTCACAAGAAAGATCAAACGTGGGGGAGAAGAAAAAAGAAAAGAATCAGGATTATTCCAAAATTATATGTTACCGATGTGACAAGATGGGTCACTTTGCTTCGGTATGTCCCGATCGTAAAGCAAAAGTCGAGCAAGTAAATGTAGCCGAGACAAAGCAAGTAGATCCATCCCTATACATAGTAAGATGCATTCAAGAAGTGGTCTTGAATGAAGAAAAGGTAATCCCGAAGAACTATGAAAGTGGGGCAAACCAAGAAGACGTGTGGTATCTAGATAATGGAGCTAGCAACCATATGACCGGGAATTTGTCTTACTTCTCGGAACTCAATAAAAGAATCGGAGGAAAGGTAAAGTTTGGTGACGGGTCGTGTGTTGACACTTGTGGCAAGGGATCTATTCTACTCGAAGGTAAGACCGGTGAGCAACGTCTTTTATCGGATATTTATTATATTCCGAGCCTTCGAAGTAATATAATTAGTCATGGGCAAGCTACGGAATGTGGGTGTGACATCCATATGAAAGACGATTATTTACTTATGCATGATAAAAAAGGCAAATTATTAATGCGGGTGACGAGATCCAAAAACCGACTCTATACTATTAAACTCAAAATAGGCGAACCGGTTTGTTTGCAAGCGAGTATGGAGGATAAAAGTTGGCTTTGGCACGCTCGAATAGGCCACATAAACTTCGATTCAATGAAGTTAATGGCAAGGAAAGGGATGGTTACGGGTTTGCCTCACGTGATGAAAGAAAACCAACAATGCGAGTCCTGCCTAGTCGGGAAGCAAACAAGAAAACCATTTCCAAAAGTTGCCACCTTTCGGGCAACCCGGGTCTTAGAGCTCATTCATGGCGACTTATGCGGACCAATTTCCCCACCAACCATAGCGGGAAACAGGTATGTGTTCGTATTAATCGATGATTATTCGAGATTTATGTGGACTTATTTTTTGAAGGCAAAAGATGAAACCTTTGAGACGTTCAAAAAGTTCAAAGCAAGGGTCGAGAAAGACACCGGGTTATTAATCAAGACTCTACGAACCGATAGGGGGGGGGGAGAATTCACCTCCCGGGATTTCAATCGGTTCTGCGAGAAGGAAGGCTTGAACAGACACTTAACCGCTCCATACACACCACAACAAAATGGTGTGGTGGAACGGAGGAATCAAACGCTTATGGAGATGACGAGAAGCATGTTGAAGGCTCGGTCCGTTCCAAACGAGATGTGGGGGAGGCGGTTAGACACGCCACTTATATTCTTAACCGAACACCCACTCGAGCATTAGAAGACACAACACCCTACGGGGCGTTTACGAAAAGAAAACCGAACATTGATCATCTAAAAGTATTCGGGTGTCTAGCTTATGCAAAACAAGTTGGAACATATCTCAAGAAGCTCGATGACCGGTCTAGTCGGTTCATTTATTTTGGAACCGAACCCGGCTCCAAGGCATATCGGCTTTATGACAAGCACGAAAGGTGGTCGTAAGTCGGGATGTTATTTTTGATGAAAAAATGTCTTGGAACTGGGCCAAAGCAGTTAGCACCGAAGGCGAGACGGTGTTAACACCGGGAATGTTTTTGGTCGATTGGAAAGGTGTAATCGACACCGGAGTTGGACCTGTTTTTACTGACTCTAGTGGCTCTGTTAGCGAAGAAGATGACCATCTCAGCAGCTCCAGCAGCTCCAAAATAGTCTCAACAGAAGCACACAACAGCCTCGGCCCGAGCCCCGCTGCGCAACCCAGCGCCGGCTCAACCGGAGGCCCGAACAATGGGCATTTTATCCCTGTTTCAGCTGCAAACAGTAGCGTTTCTGGCCCAGAAACTCAGTCCAGTAGCGGGTCAGAAAATGGTTCTGTGAGCAGTCCAAGTACGGTCCAGGAAACCCAAACAAATGTGCGAAGATCAACCCGAGTTCCAATCACCTCAGTCCGGTTCAATGACTATGTATTAAATTCTGAAGTAGTGGAATTTTTATTGCTAAATGAAGATGAACCGAGTCGTTTTGAAGATGCTAAAACGAAACCGGAGTGGATGAAAGCTATGCGAGAAGAGCTCGAATCGATAAAGAAAAATAATACGTGGCAATTAACCGAGCTACCTCGAGGTGCAAAATCAATCGGGTTGAAGTGGGTTTTTAAAGTGAAAAGAAATGCCGACGGGACCATAAATAAATATAAGGCGAGACTCGTGGCAAAGGGTTACGTGCAACAACCCGGAGTCGACTTTTACGAGGTCTTTGCCCCGGTCGCTTGACTTGAGACGGTTCGTTTATTATTGGCATTAGCCGCCAACAAAGGTTGGGAACTTCATCATTTAGATGTGAAATCGGCTTTCCTTCATGGTGATCTTAAAGAAGAAGTGTTTGTATCTCAACCGGATGGGTTTGTGAAGACCGGTGAGGAACACAAAGTTTATAAATTATTCAAAGCCTTGTATGGCTTGAAACAAGCCCTGAGGGAGTATTTTGAAAGACATGAAGTTCCAAAGATGTTCACAAGAACAAGCGGTGTACCGGAAGTTAATCGGTAATGACTTGCTTCTAGTTGGTGTGTATGTGGACGATTTAATCGTTACGGGTTCGAATCTCATTCGGGTTAGAGAATTCAAGCAAGGGATGGCAAAGAATTTCGAGATGTCCGATTTGGGTAAACTTACTTATTACCTTGGAATTGAAGTGTCTCAAGTTAGAGACGGAATTATGATTAAGCAAGAGGCGTATGCTCAAAATATATTAAAGGAAGCCAGAATGCAAAATGCAAATCCGACTTATGTTCCTTTGGATCAAAATTCCAAGTTCTCAAAAGCCGAAGACGAGATTGATGTGGATGCAACTAAGTATCGTAAGCTAGTTGGGAATCTCCGGTATCTACTTCAAACCCGACCTGATCTCGCATATTCGGTTGGGGTTATAATTCGTTATATGCAAAGTCCTAAAGAATCTCATGCGGCGGCTATAAAACAAATACTTCGGTATTTACAAGGTACGGTTGGGTATGGTATATCGTACGAGAAAGGAAAAAGGTGACTTAGTTAGCTATATAGTAGCCACAATATTGACCAACATGATGGAAGAAGTACCACGGGACATGTGTTCTATTTCAGGTCTTCCCCGATTACTTGGTGTTCACAAAAATAGAACACCGTAGCGCTTTCATCTTGTGAAGCGGAATACATGGCGGCAAATTCACCATGTGAAGTCTAATACGAGTTTAGGACACATAAATCACCACCCAAACTCGCAGGAGGTCGATCTTGGATTAGCAATGGAAGATATATATTTTGTTAGTAAGGGCCTTTTTTTCGGGCTCGGCCGGGGCACTTAAATCCTCGGGACGGGCCCTGTAAATTACCATTGAGATATAAATTGATTGTTTAATGAGTTTGAATTATATATTTGAGTAAGATTATGCTTTTGCTAGCATGATGAATATAGTTCAGGTGATTTGATGAACTTAGGTTTAGAAAAGAAAATGGTAAACTTGCATACTTGCCATGGGTTGTGCAAAATATCTACACGCTGCTAGTTCATATTTCACAGACGGGTCAAATATTGTAAGGATAGTGTACATGTGAGCAAACTTACCATGTTGCTAGAGCTCACAAACCTCCTGAAAACACGCTTAAAACGAGCAGCTTAGGCCGATGAGTTCAAAATTTAACATTTGCAAAAAAAATTCAATTGTAAAGACGCTGATACAAGTACACATACGAAGTGTTTTGATATACCTTTGATGGAACATTTCATATATTCATCGGGACACTGTATGATTGCTTTCACACCATATAACAAAACATCATTAGAACATATTTTGAAACAAATATAAACAATGTATGCAGATCATATACAACTCAACCTAACTACCCGTTCATATTCCAGGTGTGGCCATATAAACACACCAACAACATGTTTACATACACCATAGTATAGTACTGAAAATTCTTCAGCCACCATTGATGATTATAACCGGTCCCACTTATACTTATATTCAGGGCCGGTCCTGAGATTCCTCAAAATGTTTTGGGCCCGGGACATTTAAAAAAACGGACCCCATAATATAAACTCATAATGGCATAATAAAAAAACTATGATAAACGAATAACGATTATTTTATTATTTTTTAATAAGTTTGAAAATCTAGTGGGCTTTTTTTAATTTCGAAGTGTCAAATTACCAATTTATAAAGTTAAGGGTTAGTTATGCCATTTTCGCAAAGTCAGTGGTGTCAGATTAATAATTACAAAGTTGTGGGTGACTTTTGTAATTTAACTAAAGTTAGGGGAGCAATGATCTATTTTAAAAAGTAGAAAAATAAAAAAGAGTGTTGCAGGAATCAAACCTGCAACCTCCTTGAGTGGAAGAGCATTAACATGTAATTTAAAACCAACTCATCTAACTCAAACTTTTGTAATATTTTAAAACATGAAATATGTAACTGACGGAGAGAATCTAGAGGGTCAAACTCAAGTAATTTTTTTTTAAAACTACGGGTCCCTTAGGAGACCGGGCCCCGGACGGTCGCCCTCCCCGCCCCCTGCTTATATTGTTGTCTCATGGATCAGACAACAAGAATCCGACTGAGAATAGGTATGGATGTCTCATGGATCCGATAGCTTGTATGGACCTTGCGAAGAAGCAAAGCACAGTTAGTCTCACCGTAGTCGGGGTCTTCTGCGATCAGCCTCCGATGTGACAATAAGACAGGTACTCTCGAGAGGTGATATGAAAAAGAGAGAGAGAGTTATAGTGTGAATTTTCTAAAATTTTCCACTTTGAATTCAATTTTCATATTATGGTCCCAATACCATTGATCTTTATCTTTAGACCATTCAAACTCCGTAAGTTCGTTGAGAAGACCACGAAAAGTACACTCCTCAATTCCCCCTTTAAGAACTCTACACCACTCCCATTGCAATTATCCGCTTTTCTTTCGGAAATATAGCATTGCTTTTTCAAATCCAATTGGAAAAGTGTAGGATATCTTTGTGATAACGGAGCACCCCCCCCCCACTTATCAAACCAAAAAAAAAATCGAGTCTCCCCTACCACTTTTTGCTTAATCGAAGAAAAAGGAATAATACTTTTGTCATTAAGATCATTAATACTTTGAGCAATTTGCACACAATCATATATATATATATATATATGGAGAGCAAACGCAAACGCCACAATCTGGCCGAGCTTCCACTTAGTTTAATAGAATCCAACATACTACCAAGGCAAAGTCCGTAGGCCGTTGCATGTGTGTTTGCAAACAATGGAAATCGTTTCTATCGACACATATGTTTGCCAGGATGCACCTCCAGTACCACGCAACCATCAACAACTATAAACTTGTCACGCTAATTGCCGGTATCCCTGATCCTAGTGAGCAATTTGTTTTAGCAAGCCTGGACGGATAGCCAGCTCCTACTACGCTTGCGTTTTGGAATCCATTGACAAGAAGTTGTCATCTCACCCCAGTTTCCGTTTTTCCATTGATATTACTTTTGATGCTGTATATGGATTCTTCTAATGATTACAAACTTGTATATTTGATTGAGCCTATATCTATTCCCACAGATTGGATTCATGGAGAAAGATTGAATTTTCAATCGCCTCGGTCTCAGGCTACTTTCTGCGGCCAATGCCTTTACTTTGTGGTGAAAGATCAGGGGACTGTTTTTATCTTTGACTTACAGCAAAGTCAACGCTGAGGATTGTTTTGACTCAAGATTTTGACTAAGTTTTCTTATTAGTATACTTTTGTGCTATTAAGTGGTTTACAAAATAAAAAAAAGGTATTGTTTGGTTTATTTCTCATGTGAAAAAAAAATCCTTTTTTTAAAGACTATATATGGATCTATTTTTAAACTATTTCACAATGGTTTACAAATAAAACACAAAGAAATAACTAAAAAGGTGATTATATTTTAATTGCTACATAAAAACTAAAGATGGTGATGTACATATAGGGTATCTTAATAGTATATATAAGGAGGTAATGCATGTGTACTAGAAGACGGATACATTAAAAATTCTTGAATTTCACTTGTTGAAACTTTAAAACACTTTTACATGTGAAATCCATGCAAATTGCTACATGAGAAGTAATGAATATTCATGCAAAATCCATGAAATCCATGCAAATTGCAAATCTGCAAACTTTAAAACTTTAAAAACTTTAATTAGCAACTTTTTTGGCAAATATAAAACTTGTATACGTAACAATATAACACATCCAATATGTAATGGGTGTTGATTCTTACATGTGAAGAGGAGAACTTTGGTTCAAAAACTAAAAACAAAAACTTTATTAATTTAATTAATAAGTATTTAAATAATATGTATAAATCCCTTTCCACCCAATCTCATAAATAACGATGTTCTCATAAATTCCGTCAAAATCAGTATGTTGAATTTTTTTTCATGGCTTCAAATTTGTAAGGAAATAGTGCCAAACAAAAATCACAACTAATATGTTTAGTTTGTGTAATGCTTTGTAATACACTTGAAATTACATTTCGTAAAATTTGCAGATTTGTAATGCAGACCATTACATAAAATTGGTTGCAAATTTACCACTTGATTGTTGTACAGTCAATTGAAAGTCTTGGATATGGTTGTAAATTTATCACTTAGTGTTTCGGTAAAATATTTTGATTCTTTTTATTTATTAGTGGTGTTCGTGAGAGTGGGTGACGTGAGCCACATAAGCCTTTCACGCCCCGTAACACCACCCCCATAGGCGTGAAAGAAGCGTGAAAGGGGGGGCATTTCACGGGCGTAACTGGGTTGAATATGTGGGGCCAGGTCAAACTAGCCGTTGAATTAAAAAAATTCGAATCCGTTTAATACGTGATTACTTTAGTGACAATCCAATGAATAATGAAGAAAAAATTTCGAATCCGTTTTCGTATGAGACGAGAACTTTTCGTGCGGAAGAGAAACATTCAATTTGTAACGCATTAAGCGACAGAGATACACATCTAAGCCTATGTGGTGATTTGACGGAGGATATTTGGACTAATCGTACGAGTGCCGAATGATTTTTTGTATTTTAATATGATTGTTTTTTAATTAAATAAATTTGTATTTTGTTATCTTTATATTTTAAATAAATTTATTTGTATTTATTTAAATAATTAGTTAATTATTAAAAATTAAATGTGGGGAGTGAACCCACTACCCACCTTAGTGAAAATGGTAGTATAAACCGTTGTGCTGATGTTGCGCTGGCGTAGAGGGTATGAAAGAGAGGGACATGAAACCACTATGGATAGCCTTATAGGGAATGGGTAAAAGACATTAATGCTTCACATGACTTGATAATGTCATGAATTAACCCCTAAAACAAACAGAGTTTGTATGCACGTTCCATAATATATGTGTGTGTATATTATATTGAGTTGTGTCTTTTTATGTTAAAAGTGTATACATATTTATGTAACACACATTTGTATTAATAGTAGTTTATTATTTATATTTATTGAATTTATAAATTATAATATTTATTTTTTATGTTGAGTACTTTTTTAAAAACTAATCATTTTTGTAGCCCAAAAAATTTAGACCAAATATATGATAATCATTAGTTAATAAAAATATTTAGGCTCAAAATTTCAGACCCAAGTTCATTATTTTGGGTCATTTTTCTTTGGATTATTGGATTTTAATAATCTCATCTTTTACAAATTGGCCAATAATAATTCCAACTGAGAATATTCTTACCACCGGTCCCTACTTTCAAACTATTTTTTTACATTGGACCCCCCGTTAAAGAAACTTAACGCCGTTAGCTTTTATATGACGTGGACATCTGCAAACCGCCGGAAAGTCGAGCCAAGCTAGCAGTAGCCTCGTGGTGGCTTTTGAAATTGGCTCTGCTGGTGTTTAACCGGTCTCGTTTGTGAGGTAAGTCCAAACAGAGAAAACGTTGGTGTTTAACGAGACCGGTTAAACACCACTAGAGCCAATTTCAAAAGCCACCACGAGACTACTGCTAGATTGACTCGACTTTCCGGCAGTTTACAGATGTCCACGTCATATAAAACCTAACGACGTTAAGTTTTTTTAACGGGGGGTCCAATGTAAAGAAATAGTTTGAATGTAGGGACTGATGGTAAAAATATTCTCAGTTGGAATTATTATTGGGCAATTGGTAAAATATTGGATTATTAAAATCCAATAATCTTTTTTCTTTTACCCAAAAAAATTCAAGCCCAATTGGTTTTAAAACCGAACCCACTCTAAAAACCGAACACCAAAACCAAACGGTTTTAAAAAAACAAAAAAAGATAACTTTCGATTTTGGGTTTGGTTTTACCGCCAAACCGACCCATGCACACCCCAGGTAAAAATGGGTAATTTTATAAAAGGCGGAATATATAGTTTTGAGTTGGATATATATGTAATTAGGGTTGAAAATATGTGAATATATGTAATTATAACGACCAAAAAATGTATAAAAGAAATTAAAAAAAATGTATAAAAGAAATTTGACTCATCATTATCAGGATAATCACTTGACACAATTCTTTATCAACTAAATTTCAAGAATCCGAAATTTCTCATCACTAATTTCAAGAATCTGAGTCATCACTTACATGCGAAGAAGAGGTAATTTCAAGAATCTGAGTCATCACATGCATGGCAACTCAAGAACCTACCAGTGAAATGAAGAGGTATGATTCTTGATTATCGTAAAAGTCCCGACTTGTTGTTGAAAATCCACCCAATTGGTTTCTTTTTTGTTTGACATTGATTAAAAAATTGGGTTTATTGAACCTGGGCTTTCATGTTTTCTTTATTATTGTAAACCCCAACCCAATTTGTTGTTCTTGAAAATCCCAATAAATGGGTTTCATTTTTATTTAAAATGTGGTTATTGAACCTAGGTTTTCATGATTTATTGTTTACTGTAAACCCCAATTGGTTGTTTTTGAAAATCACCCCAATTGAGTTTCTTTTTTGTGTGACATTGATCTAAATTTATGACAGAACTTTACCACCTGGTTTTTGAAGAATGGTTTTAGATAAAGGAATTGCAAATTCAAACTTCAATAACGTGGACCTATGCAGTTTGTCTATAGCATCAAAGACCACTAACATTGCAGTAGATGATGATCTCGTTTGGTCAAAGCTCTTTTACCAAAAGTTTGGAGAAAACACAAGACAATATGAAGAAGTCTTTTTTGAAACGCTAAATCTCTGCTTTTTTATGTAGAGATTGATTTCACAAAAGATGGCAGAAGTCAGCAGTTGCAACTAATCAATGAGCGAACAAAAGCTTGGGTTTTAATACGGCAAAGCATTGTAATGGACATTTCTAAGAAAGTTGAATACAACATTGTTTTAGTACAAACTCCGGTCAAACAGTTTGCGCCTTTTGAGCAGATGAAAAGGGTACATGATGCCTTAAATACCAAAGAATTTTAAATGAAAGAATGTTATGTTTGTGCTACTTTGGTAATTTCACTCATCTCTCGCATCAACTAATTTCAAGAATCTTAGTCGTCACTTACATGCGAAGAAGAGGTAACTTCAAGAATCTGAGTCATCATTTGCATGGCAACTCAATAACCTACCGGTGAAATGAAGAGTTATGATTTTTGATTATCGTAAAAGTCTGGACTTCTTGTTCTTGAAAATCCTCTCAATTGGTTTTTTTTTGTTTGACATTGATTAAAAAATTGGGTTATTGAACTTGGGCTTTCATGTTTTATTTATTATTGTAAACTCCAACCCAATTTGTTGTTATTGAAAATCTCAACAAATGGGTTTGTTTTTGTTTAAAATGTGGTTATTGAACCTGGGTTTTTATGATTTCTTGATTATTGTAACCCCCAATTTGTTGTTTTTGAAATTCCCCCATATTAGGTTTCTTTTTTGTTTGACATTGATCTAAATTTATGACAGGACTTTACCACCTAGTTTTCGGAGAATGGTTCTAAATAAAGGAATTGTAAATTCAAACTTCAATAACGTGGACCTACGCAGTTTGTCTATAGCATCAAAGACCACTAACATTGCAGCAGATGATGATCTCGTTTGGTCAAAGCTATTTTACCGAAAGTTTGGAGAAGACACAAGACAGTATGAAGAAGTCTTTTTTGAAACGCTAAATCTCTGCTTTTTTATGTTGAGATTGATTTCACAAAAGATGGCAAAAGTCAGCAGTTGCAACTAATCAACGAGCGAACAAAAGCTTTGTTTTTAATATGGCAAAGCATTGTAATGGACATTTCTAAGAAAATTGAATACAACATTGTTTTAGTACAAACTCCGGTCAAACAGTTTGTGCCTTTTGAGCAGATGAAAAGGGTACATGAGGCCTTAAATACCAATGACTTTTAAATGACACAAGGTTATGTTTGTGCTACTTTGGTAATTTCACTCATCTCTCGCATCAACTAATTTCAAAAATCTGAATTTCACTCATCACTTAAATGACAAGAAGAGGTAATTTCAAGAATCTGAGTTATCACTTGCATGGCAACTCAAGAACCTACAAGTGAAATGAAGAGGTATGATTTCTTGATTATCGTAAACCCCCCGACTTGTTGTTTTTGAAAATCCCCCCAATTGGTTTCTTTTTTGTTTGGCATTGATTAAAAAATTAGGTTATTGAACCTGTGCTTTCATGTTTTCTTTATTATTGTAAACCCCAACCCAGTTTGTTGATCTTGAAAATCCCAACAAATGGGTTACATTTTTGTTTAAAATGTGGTTATTAAACCTGGGTTTTCATGATTTCTTAATTATTGTAAACCCCAATTTGTTGATTTTAAAAATCCCCCCAATTGGGTTTCTTTTTTGTCCATGAGCAGGTGAAAAGAGTACATGATGCCTTAAATACCAAAGGTTTTTAAATGACACAAGGTTATGTTGATGCTACTTTGGTAATTTGGCTTAACAAGGCCTTCACCTATTTATAATACTACATGACCAAACCAAATGAGGTTAATATATTTTTCTTTATTTCTCTATAATGTTATAAAGCATTTCATTTTTTTCCTTAGATTTCTTTAAAGAAATCTAGAGTTTTCCTAGAAGGCTTGTTTATTCAAGATTTGTCCGGACTTTTCTAGAATCTTTGATGGTGGTGCGTGACAATAAGTCTAGGATGAGTAAGATTGATGAACGACAGTGGTGTGAGGGTGGTCTTTAGGCTTTGAATGACCGCAAGCAACCTCACCTCCCTAAACCTAACTTTTTATGACTAAATCCTCTGTTATTATGTTAACCCTATTAACTTTGCCAAAATTAATCCAAATTATTTTTTGGCACTTTTTGTCTCGTTACGATTTGACTTTTAGAAGTTTTCAAAAATTAAACCCTTTAAATTAGGTTAATGTGTATGCTTAGTTAGTTTAATGTGTATGCTTAGGTAACAATAACTAGATAAAACTAATAATGATTTACATGTAATATTTATTAAGTAATATTCAAATTTAAGGTAAAAAAAATCCATTGGATCTATTGGGATAAGGTTACGGCCCCTAAGGAGGAGGGGGTTCTCGGGTTGGGGCCTTAGAAGACTTCTATCTAAGTCTACTGTATAAATGGTGGTGGAGTTACAAGATCAAAGCAAATAGACTCTAGAGGACTCTGATCAATACTTTACACGCGAAACATAATTATTGGGCTCCTTTACCAAGTAACAACTCTCATTCGGGGGTTTGGAGAATGATAGCCAACCTAAACTTTAACACATTCTATTGTTGGTGTGTCAGGCAACGAGGAGACATTGAGGTTTTGAGTAGATCATTGGATTGGATCGACTCCATTGATGGTTTCCTTTCTGGCCCTGCACATATTAGAGTCCGATAAATCTTGTCTCGTACGAGATCAGTGCCGACTATCAGGTAACTCACAATGTCTTAACTGGTCTTGGAAACGAAATATTTTTCTCCCTTTTGAAATGCAGGAATTCAGTAGTTATGGTTCGTTATTGAGTCAAATAAATTTTAATAATCATCCAGATAAATGGTCGCAGACGGGTAGCTCGGAAGGTCTATTTTCAGTAAAGTCGCTAAGACTCTCGTTTGCAAAGTAAAGGGTGTAGTCTCCGGGTCAACCCTTTAACTGGAATAATTGGCTTCCGCTCAAAGTAAATATATTCGGATGGAGGACCATGACAAATAGGATTCCAACGAAGACGACACTCCATCAAAAAACATTCATACTCCCTCACTAGCGTGTGTTTTTTGTGGCGATGGGCATTAAACGGTCGACAACTTCTTTACAGCTTGTTATGTGGCAACCTTAGTATGGCAGAAAATTTCAGCATAGTGCAAGCTTCCTCCAATATATGCTTTCACTTTCAGTGACTTGCTTCAATTACACTTGAATGGAGGGCTCGAAGATTCAAATAAAAAAACGGTACATTCTATTATATTGTTGGGGTGTTGGGTATTATACAAGCATTTGTTTAAGAACCAATTGATATCCATTGCACATATCATTGAAGAAATCAAGATATTGAGGCTTTTATGAGTCAAAATTAGGGCCAAAGTGTTGTCAACGTAATGGGGTAATTGGTGTTATTTTAAATTTCTGAACTTTGTTGCCTTTAGGTTTTCTGTTTTGTTTATGTTGCTTCTTTAATTTTTTTTTCCTTTCTGCAAGTCACTCTGTGTTTATTGAAGTATTGCGTTTCAAAAAAAGTAATATTCAAATTCTTAAGTATTTACTAAAAATTTATTTAAATAAAATTACATGATAGCCGAGGTGGGACTATCCCACTCTGGATTAAAACTCAGGAATAAGATGATTTATTTTGATGTAATTTAAGAGTAAAGTAGATTTCTATTAAAAAAAATTAAATAAGAAAGTGGGTTTTATTTTGTTTGTTTTTCTAATTATAACATGAATAAAGTCCAAATGCTTTAAAATTAAAATTGAATTGGATAAAATAAGAAAAAAAGAGGGCAGCTTTTCTGAAAAGTAAGATAGGAGTCTTAATGACCATTCTTTTGTTCCAAAAGAGAATAACGCCCATAAACCCACCCTTCGTGATAGTAAATGTGACAGCAAGGCAATGCTAATACAATTGTACCTTATGTGTCATATAACGTATAATGTAAAACTAACCTTTTGTTTTTCTTTGTACATTAAATAAACAAATAAATAATATGTTTTTTTAACAACAAACAAAACTTGGTTATATAGAAGAGAATCAACGGTTAAGAGATAGATAACTCATAATTACAACACCAAAATAGATGTCTATCTATTAAAACCAACCAAATTTATCAAAAGACTCCATGGTCTCACCCAGCCATAAAAAATTACAACTAAACTACATAATATTAAACCTACTCCATTCATCTCAAGTAACTGCTTATATTCTTGACCGGTTCATAATCCATAGGAGACCCATGGATTTTGTATCTTCAATTATCATAGCGAGAGGTGTATATTTATTATTGAACACCACTTCATTTCTCACCTTCCACAAACAACAAATTATTGTTAGAATAATAGCATGTACTATCTTTGTCATTTTTTGAGAAACCTTAAGTACCTTATGTATTTTTTGAGAAACCTTAAATACCTTATTTTTTGAGAAATCTTGTTAATATGTTATTATAATATTATTAACAAGATTGCCCTACCGGACGGAGATATAATCTCGCATTGTTGCTCAAACCTTGATGCCCTCACGTCTTTCTTTTCGAAATCCTACGTACCAATTGCAAACGACCAACCCCTTGAATCTCATCCTCACGAAACACTTTATCTATTTGAATCGAGAAGTTAACATACAAAGTTGTATGTAATATGACTTTCCTAACATTTCACGAAAATAATTACTTTCTAAAATATTTAAAGTGGGGTATTCATTTTTCTCATCTCTCTCATAGTCTCATCCCTAAGATCTCCCTCTTACATGTCAGCGTCACTAAATCCACGGTTTTTCTCTAACCATCTCTAAACCCACGATATTCATCTTTCTCATCCCTAAATCATTTTTTAAATACTAAATTAAAAAAAAGTAAGATAAAGAGCGAAAAAGAGAGAGAGAGAGAGACGCGGTATGCTTTCAGGCCAATGTGGTGGAAATTTTTCGTGTCTGATGAGGGCAAGTCGGTGTTCCCATCGGTACCCGCCTCAAAAAGCCTCTCGTGCCACACCATCTTTGCCCCATACCGCCTACCCTTTATCTATATAGTCTTCCAACACGTTAAATTATTTAACGTATCTTATTTCATGTTCGCATATTATAATAAATTATATGCTATTTACTTTTTTATTCACACACAACTTTTGTCATCTATCTATTTTTCACTTATCTTAATTTCATGTGTTTGTTACATTTTTTCATCATAAATCATGTGAAATTTTATATATTTCGGATAATACGTACTACGTGAAGTACAAAACGAGAATCTGATACTTCAATTTTATTTTATTTTCAGAAAAAAATCAATGGGTTTGATTTTGAAATGAACGGTTTCATACAGTTACAATTTTTTTTTATAGGTAACTTTCATTTTTAAGTAGCAGTCACATCTCAAAATCGGAGATCCATTACCTCTCAACCTGACCACTACATTGTCTGAACCGGGCCCGCAGGTTCAGAACGAGAGGCATAGGCTATCACCGGGAAACCATGGAGCCTGCTGCCGCTTGACAACAGTTGCGCCGCTACACAGCCCAAACCCCGCTATCGTAACGCACTCCGGACTAAAACCCGGGTTGACTCGGACTCGAACCTGCGTGGGCAGGTTGAGTTTTCATCGCCATAACCACTAGACCAAAGCCCAGTAGTTTCATACAGTTACACTTAATGTGATAATCTGATCCCCATGCATGACATTGACAAACGGAACAATTCCCTAGATACATAACTGCCCTCAGATCCTTACACGTGTACGGCCGATCTTCACCACGAAAATCCTATTTATAGCACCCATCATCGTCCCCAACAGCATCATCAGCCTTCAGTAATCTCTTCAATTCGCTCTCCAAATCACTCAATCATGTCTTGCTGCAGTGGAAAGTGCGGATGCGGATCAAGCTGCTCATGCGGCAGCGGCTGCAACGGGTAAATGTCGTTCAATTTTCTCGCGATCGTTTCCGATCGTCGATTCCCCTAATTTCATCGATGATTTGGTTGAATTGAATTTGAATTCTGTTTGCAGATGCGGAATGTACCCCGATGTTGAGAAATCGGCCACCGCCGCCATGATCGTTGACGGTGTTGCCCCAAAACCGATGTACGTAACGTTACGATTGGGATTGGTTTGATGTTGAAGATACGGCTAGGGTTTATTATTATTTTCGTTCATTTAGTTTAGATATTTTTACCAGTTTTATACAAAAGTTATCATTTTCATCAAATTAGTTATCTTCATTCATATTTTAAGTTTAAATGAGGGGTAATTGTGTTTAATATATTTCTCTTTAAAGAAATATATAAAAGGACACAAATAGATTTCATTTAATGTTAAAATATGAATAAAGTTAACCAATTGAATGTAAATGATAAGTTTTGTAAAGTACGATGATACACAAGAGAAAAACAAACTTTTTAGATGAAACTGATAAAAATAAGTAAATGACGTAGACGAATAAAAGTTAAATAAAAAAGAGTCTGATAAAAGTTAAATAAAAAGAGTTAAACTTATGCTACCAGATTGAATTAATATGTGTATAGGTATGGTGAGGAAAGTGAGAGCAGCTTTGTTGCAGAGGGTGGACATGGATGCAAGTGTGGTGACAACTGCAAATGCAATCCTTGCAACTGTTAAGAAATCAGAAGCCCAAATGAGCATTGGTGTTTGAATTATGTATTGTGTTTTATGTTTGTTTGAGAAATAAGAATGGAACCACATATACAATTGCTTCTCCTTTGGAGATGAAATCGTGGGTTGGGTTACATCAATGGTTGTCTAACTATATGATATTATAATGGCTAATGCTTTTGTTTGGGTGTCATGAAGGCCACATAATAACTTTCTTTTATACTCTCTTGTCATCATTATCTTCTTCTTCACTATTACATCAATGGTTGTCTAACTATGATATTATAATTCATAGTCAATTTATATTTTATACGATTAAATGTTCATAAAAAGTTACAAAAAAAGTATTGTATTTAAGTTGAACATGAAATAAAGTTAGTAGATTTTTATTTAAACCAATTGAGCAAAGGGAAACATGGCACGAATAACCTAAAACTTCAAACAAGCATAACTTGTCGGCTTGCTCAATCTCATACTCGAATTTCCTTATTAAAGCCTTTCTTTCATGGTTTCGAGTCTCGCTTGGTACAAAATGTTTCAGGTTGAGTCATGGGGTTTTCCCCAGTTGTGTGTTTCCTCCTGAGTGGTGTGAAACTGAGTCACCACGCTTCTGTTATTTGAGCGAAATGGTGATCCGTTTGCCAGGTTGATCCTGGATGTCCGTGCCTTTGCCATTAAACAAAAGACTTGATTTCGTCAATCAAGAAATTTTCCCCAATTTGACCCATCTTCAATCATTTTTATTTTAGTTTAAAACGTGTAAATTAATTATTAGCATGATTTACGGGTCTATAATCTTAATTTCAATATTCATCATTAAATTTGTAATTTCAAAAAATTTACACCGTCTTTAAAATTTATAACATCCATATGAAATAACACCTTGTAATGATTTATTTATCTAGTTTAGAGTTTTTTTTATTTATTATCTTTACTTCCACTCTATGTAAAACTAAAAAAAGAAATCATATTCTCTTAACTTATATTTTGAAGAATAGCAACTTTAACATAAAAAAGCTTTTACTTGGAGTTCATCCATCAACTCTATTGGAACCAAAAACTCATGCAACGCCTGTTTCTTCCTCCCCCTCTCAGTGGATCAAAGTTTTTTCATAACTTCTAATATAATAATAACTAAATATTTCAATAATCATTTTATGTTAGTTAAACAAATAAGTAATAAAATTAAATAAGAAAATTTAATGTCTCAACTAAGTACTTTCTTTTAAGAGAATGTTTTACTCTTAAATACTACATAACTTGTACTTGTAGAATCCTTATTCTAATAAATGATTTCAAAAATGACACGTGTCATCATTATATTTTTTCTCACTAAAATTTTCTAATTTTTCCTATTTTAAGTAAACTTACAGTTTTGAAATCTAATTATGTTAATTTTTCTTTTTCACAAACAAATAAAATAAAATTTGAATTGTAATTATTACTTAATTAAGGAAAAAAGAATTTTATTTATTGTAATTTCATTTTTCTATTAAACATACCCATGTAATACATGGGTATATAACCTAGTTATGTAGTATTTAAATCCAACACCACTTTTATATATAACAATTATCAATTGTCAATGTTATTAGACCATAAGATTTGGATAAGGTTAGTGGGTTAGATTTTTTAAAATTTTTTAAAAAGTATATATTTTTTTAATTTTTTTTTTCTAATTGCAGGGACCTTAAAAAATGTAACAGAAACTTTAGATAAGGTTAGTGAGCTAATTGATATGAAAATAAAATAACTAAACTAAAAAAGTAAAATTTAAACTTTTAAGGAAAAACTGTATTTAATGAAAAAAAAACAAGTTAAAATGTCAATCACACCTGTTACTGCGCGGGTCAGAGGATCCGACCCTACGAAAATTAGGGTTTCTCAAAGGGGGCGTACACCGGAGATCAAATCATCGGAGCCGGAAGACAATCGATATGCTGCATCATTCAGAGAATTTGAGGGATTAGAACTGGTTCCCACACGGCATGCAAGCTGCTGCCCCCCTCTTCGAACACCGGTTATTTCAAGCATTACGTCGAACACTTTCCACCCAACACCTCCTCAGTTCCACAACTCTTAAATTCTGCACTCAAGCTACTGATAGTTTCGAATCTATCAAAGACGAAAACGAACAAGAAAGATACATCGGCCAATCTATCGAAGAAGAACCCAAAAGCTTATGTGGAAGGATAGAGAAGCTAGCCAGAGGAGTCCCTGTTGGCTTCGCGTTCCAGAGCTGGATGGGCGATGGACTTCCAATCGACAGAGGAGATATCTTTCACACCATCAATCGTTTACGCAAGCGGAAGTTCAATAAGCGCGCTCTTGAGGTAATGCCTGTAACGTGTTTGTGTAAATGTCTAGTAGAATATCACTCATTACTCGCCCTTTAAAATGCAGAATTTTGACTTCTTTTTTACATCAGATTTATATTTGGATATGTGCATTTGTCTGTTAGTTATACATGTCTATAAACTATATAGCCAAATTGGATTTTAATAATCCAAATTATGATGGATTGACCGATATAATTCATACCCGGTGACAGTTTTAACTTTCACTTTTGTTGCCATGAATCATCGTAGATTTACACTCGATTATATTATAAACGCTATAAAGAAACATACAAACAAAATCGATTGAAAGTCCAAGTGTAAATCTACGATGAGTATGCTACTGGATTGCCATTGACAACGAAAATGAAAGTTAGGACTGTCACCGGTCAAATTGTCAACATGGATTATTATCGGCCAATGGTCAGATCGAACCGTTGGCTCTAAGCTAAGTACCTAAGTCGCTAGTCCTGGGAAGGCTTAGCATCAATAAAATGGTAAAGGGCGCTTCATTCAATAGATTGGACAGATGGGAACCTTTTTTTTATAGTTTGGATTATTAAAATCCAATTTGCCAACTATAAAGAATGATCTTTATTCTTGTTTTTATGAATTTTGAGCTTGCAGGTGATGGAATGGGTGATTAGGGAAAGGCCTTACATGCCAAAGCAACTTGATTACTCATATTTATTGGAATTCACTGCTAAACTTCATGGTATCCCACAAGGTGAAAAACTCTTTTCGCATATCCCTTTAGAATTCCAAGGTGAACTACTCTACAACAATCTTGTAATTGCTTGCTTAGATAAAGGCATGATAAGATTATCATTAGCTTACATGAAAAAGATGAGGGAACTCGGTTACTCCATCTCATTCATGGTTTTTAACCGCTTAATAATCCTCCATTCGTCTCCAACCCGAAGGAAATTGATCCCTAAAATCCTCACTCAAATGAGAGCCGATAAGGTGGCCCCACATGTCTCAACTTACAACATTCTTTTGAAAATGGAAGCTAACCAACACAACATTGTAGGGCTGCTTAAAGTTTTCAGTGACATGAAGCGCGCAAATGTAGATCCAAATGAGATAACATATTGCATAATTGCCACTGTACACGCTGTAGCTAGGTTATACACCGCGTGTGAGACTTATGTCGAAGCCATCGAGAAGTCGATGACCGGGAATAACTGGTCAACGCTAGATATTCTCATTATATTATACGGGTATTTAAGGAAACCAAAGGATCTTGAAAGAATTTGGAGAATCGTGCAAGAACAACCCCGTGTTAAATCTAAAAGCTATGTTCTTGCAATTGAAGCTTTCGGCAAGATTGGAGATGTAAGTCGAGCCGAAGATTTTTGGTCAGAAATGAAGTCAAAGGAAGACTTAAAGTCAACCGAACAATTCAATTCGTTGATATCTGTGTATTGTAGACATGGGTTTATCAGCAAAGCAACCGGGTTGTATAGAGAAATGGAGAAACATGGATGCAAAGCAAATTCTATAACTTTTAGACATCTTGCTGTTGGTTGCTTGAGATCAGGGTTAAAAATGGAAACTTTGAAGACATTAGACTTGGGTGTGGATTTGACGACGAGTGCGAGTGTGAAAAAGTCGACCCCATGGTTGGAAACAACATTTTTGTTGGTTGATCTTTTTGCAGATAATGGTGATGTGGAGAATGCAGAGAAGCTGTTTGATGAATTGAAGAAAGCAAATTATGCTAGGTATAGTTTTGTTTATAATGCTTTAATTAAGGGTTATGTGAAGGCCAAAATATATGATCCAAATCTTTTGAAACGAATGATTCTTGGTGGGTCTAGACCGGATTCTGTAACCTATAGTCTTTTAAAAGTTCTTGAACAGTTTCGGTGATGAGTGATTTATGTTTCTTGAAAACAAGATTTTATATTTATAGATAAATGAATGGATTTCTTTGTTTGTTATTCGTTTAGTGTAACCGAATAAGTGGACAAGCACAAACATTTAAATGAACGAATTTTTGTATTCGTTTATGTTTGTTTGTCAATATTTTAAATGAATGGTTTTGTGAAGACAAACAAACAGTCTTCTAAGTTCTACATCGTTAACTACAATAACATCAATTTAGGTGTGTAATTCGTGGTTGGAGTGTATTTCTTTCATATTTTGTATCATTTGAGGAGAGACGATCTCTACCGGTAAGCAAACCGAATGAACACGCACCGGGACCTGTTTTTGTTTATTTAATTTTAACCAAACAAACGAACGAACACGTACATTTAAACAAACGGATTTAACTTAAACCGAACAAACGGACAAGAACACTTACTCGATTCCCCAAGACTTGGTTCTAAAAATTGATTGTGCGGTTGATTAGTATTATAACTTACAAATATGTAAACAAACAAACGTAAATGAACGAACATAAATAAACAATTGGTTATGAGCGTAAATGATCAAACAGTCACGTGTTCATGTTTATTCATTTAATTAAACGAATACAATTTGTCAATGTTCTTTTATTTTATAGATAAATGTACATAATCGAAAAATCACCAATGCTTCTAAAAATGACCAAGGTCTTCTTCAATCCAGTGCCTTTTAAACATCGTTAAATAAAGACCAACTAAATTTCAATGTGGTTGTCCGACTTATAAACATGATTATTATCATCTTTTAGGTTATACCTGGAAATCATGTCAAGTTGCATGTGTAGCGTACAAATGTTCTATGTTATGTAAAGTCGGTCTATGCAAATATTCTTTTCCATACAAGCTAATAACACCTTCATAAAAATGTTATAGAATTTCCCGGGAAATGCTTTGCAACATATTTAAATACTCATCTATCGAGTCAACAACATTATTACCATACGATAGTTGACGTATTACCGACGCACATTTTTGTAATGCCGTGAAACCTTTTTTAGACCTAGCATCCCACCTTGTTTGAAAATATTCAAAGTTTACATCCATATCATCAACAATTTTTTGAAAAAATTGTATTCCCATCTAAAACCTTGTTCTAACGCATCACCCCATGTACTTGATGCTTAGAGAAGTAATCTGTCACGAGACGATCATGGACAGCTTTATGATGTATGTGTACAAAAGTTCTTGAAATAGTCGTATCTTGATAATTTAACAATTGTTGCACGCTACTAACAGTTGTAGGAAAATTTCATCATCCGAAGAATGTATGATTTTTCGGAACGTGATGATGAATTTGAAAGTAGAAATTGAGAGAGAGGCATGGTTTTTAGTTTGAGGGAGAAAGGATAAAGATAGATTGAAATAAAAAATAATTAAGATGGTTAGTATTAAATACTTTTTTTTAAATAGCCGTAGTAGAACGGCTCTATAGCTGTTACATTCAAGGGAAATGATCGGCGAGGGAATCCCAAATTCACCCTTTTTTTTGGTATCGAGCCAGGTGGGAATGATAATTCCGGGCGGTACCCGATGGTAACGAAGCCTTCCCTAGGGTACTCCCACCTCCCTAAGTGTCATACAAAGATCCATACACCGATAAAGACTTTATGTTGGACTACAATTTGTATATAGTTAAGTTATTTTTAAAAAAAATTCTTAAACCCCAATTATTATACAAAGTAATTGTTTTAGCCACTTGCGTGGTGCAGGTAATGGTCATTATCACATTTTGGTAGGAGTTCAAACATCACACTCGTGTTCTTTGCCCTAAATCTCCCAACCATATTCATATTTTTTTATTTTTTTTCATAAACCATGTATTAACAAGGCTAGGTTAAAATTTCATGTATCACATAAGTTGATTAAATAAAATATTAAATAGTTAGTAATAAAAACTTCGAAAATCATTATCTTAATTTATAAAACTAATATATAAGGTGGGCATCAAAGGGTTTGTAACCCAATGATACCAAAGTGTTTATAAGGTGTCTCTCCAACTCTCCCTATTAGGTTGAGCCGAAATGAGTAAAATCGGAGTTCGTATGAGTCAGTTATGAGCGTTTTAAACGACTTTTTACACTTTTTAAACTTTGACTTTTTAACAAAACCTCACACTATATATAAGTGACGCCACAAGTTATTTTTTTAATTAAGTATAATTTAAAAATGATAAACGTTAAAATTACTTTTTTTCATAACTCAAAAGTCAATGTAATGATAACTATCGATATAAGATTTGAGGTCAAAAGTCGCTAGGAATGTGGGGGTGGCACTCGATCGCTTTTCAGTTTTCACAAGATTTTCGGGTGTCATTTATTTTTGAAAAAGATTATGAAAAAACAATATTGTCTAATTAGTTTATCCGTCACCGAATGTGTTAAACTAGTATTTGTATTTTGACGCGTTACAACCGAAACAAATATTGTAGCAAACAAACAACTCATACTTGTTTGAAAGTATCGAAAATAACTTTTAAAAGCTATAAAAAATAGAGCTCCCTTGTATTAATTCATAAAAAACAACAATTCAAAATCTAGCTAAAACAAATGAAGATGCGAATACAATTTTTTTATGAAAAGAATAAAAACAGTAAAAATAATACTTTTTTTCTAAACAGTAAACAATATAAAGAAAATGATGAAAAATAATAATTCATAATAACTATTTTTCATTTAAAATTATAGTTGAACACGTATAAAGAAAAATAATATATACCCCTTAATTTATCATTTCGTTTAGTTGTTTTGATCAGAAGAATAATTAGAAAATAAGAATATCCGAAACTAATTTTGACATTATAAATGATACGTAAACATAAACTAAATATCCGAAACTAATTTTGACATATTTTATTATTAAAAAATAAAAGCTTATATGAATAAAAACAAGATTTTAAATTTAGATAAAGTACTTATTCACGTGATTTTCTGTTTATTTTTGGCATGCTGACTTTGCATAATATTTCTTTAATGTTCAATTATAGACCTTATTCATTTATACGTGTTTTCTTTTCTCTTCAATAATGATTATTTATTTTCTTTAATCTAAAAAATAACAATTTTAGGGAAAATGATTTTACTTTTCTGAAATTATTCTCACTATAATTTAGATAATTTAGAGTTAATCGCACAAATGACTCTTTTGGTTTGATCAAATTGTATGTTTAGTCTCTATATTTTAAAAATTGCAAACTTAGCCTAAACGTTTATGACATGGTTGCGCTTTTAAACTCTGACGATATTACCGGTTTGTTTTTAACGGAAAATTATTCCATGTGTTAACCACATAACTTACTATTGCAAACTTAACCTTAAAAAATAGTTAAAATCAGTAAAAATTAGTGAGTTTTACTCATTTTTTATAGATTTTTATTGATTTTAACTCATTTTTAGTGTTAAGTTAGCAATCGTAAGTCGTGTTGATGACACATGGAGAAATGTTCCGCTAAAAAGTAACTGGTATTAACGTCAGAGGACAAGACCTCATGGTACACATAAAACCTTTAAAAACTATAACGGTATGCATGGTAAAATGTCTTATTTAGTGTTCATTTTTATATAATTTATATAAAATAACCGGTATTAACGTCAGAGGACAAGACCTCATGGTATGCATAAAACCTTTAAAAACTATAACGGTACGCATGGTACAATGCCTTATTTAGTGTTCATTTTTTTATAATTTATATAAAACCTTTAAAAACTATAACGGTACGCATTGTACAATGCCTTATTTAGTGTTCATTTTTAGGACAAGATTCTCATTTTTAGTGTTATTTTTTTTATAATTTATATAAAATAACTGTACATAAAACCTTTAAAAACTATAAAATAAATGCCTTATTTACAAGCTGGACTACAAGAGGACAATACCTCATGGTACAATTTTCTGTTCGGACGTGAGTTGTGCCTCCCAATTGCCAAGTGTCCCCCAATTTAAATATTTTATTTTCCACGAGTAAATAAATTAATAATTAAATAATATGGATATCAATAATGACTATACTCAATATTTTATAGAATAATTTGTGTGTTTGGATACATAATTTCAACTAATCTTCATCAAGAAACTATACTTTAAATCAACATATTGCTACGAACGGTATTTCTACGCATTAGTAACAAATGGGTTTTGAACAGTTTTGGTATTTCTTCTGTAAAAAGCATCAAACTTCGGATCCAACAGGTGAACTCAATTACCCTGAAATTCAAGTTTGATTGGAATAATTGGAGTAAACTTTCGTTTTAGTCCATGTGGTTTGCACCAATTCCCTATTTTATTTCAATAGTTTAAATTTCTCTTTTTTAGTCACTGTGGTTTCATTTTTATTCCAATTAAAACCAAATGACTAACACCGTTTGATTTTCTGTTAAGTTTTTTATGAAAAGACAAAAATACCCTTTTGATCCACCACAACTATCCTTAATTTTCATAAAACCCTAAAATAACCATAAGCACCTCCACCTCCACCTCCACCTCCACCTGCACCTGCTGGAGAGAGATATGGGAAAGAGAAGTGAGAAGGCCCCCGCCAGAGCCGGCCACTCCATTGCGCCGTCGCGGCGGAGACCAAGAAAGAGAAGTAAACATAGGAGAGCACCGGCCGGCTGCTACACTTCACCTCCACCTCCACCTCTCTATGTAACCTAAAGGAACCCTAAACTCAATGGGGTCAGATCTGTATGTTATGGTTTTGGATTTGGTTGGAGGGTTTCAGGCAACAACGGCTGATTGGTTATGGCTACAAACGGTGGCGATTTGGTTTGGAGGGTTTCAGGCAGCGACGGTTGGGTGGTGGTCGACTGTTTCAGATGTAGTAGATGGTGGAGCTGGTGGTAACCGGTTTCCGTCACCGGAGATGGAGATGATGGTGAAGGTTATTTTTATTTTAGGTTTTATAAAATGGGGATAGTGGTGGTGGGTCATAAGGGTATTTTTGTCTTTTCATAAAAAAAAACTTAACAGAAAATCAAACGGTGTTAGCCATCTGACTTTAATTGGAACAAAAATGAAACCACAGTGACTAAAAAAGATAAATTTAAACTATTAGACTAAAATAGGGAATTGCTGCAAACCACAGGGACTAAAACGGGAGTTTACTCGAATAATTGGGTCCCGTAAAGAGAAATTTCTTGGCGTGAAGAGCTTAATTGAACCGTCTACGTATCTACCCGGGAATCCTTGGCACTTCGAAGGGTAAATACACAGACCCAAATGTGCTGCTTTTGTTGAGACTTCGTAGAAATGGTAGAGCATTTGTTTATCACATGTGGTCTTGCACAGACTATGTGGGATTTAATATCACAATAGTGTAACATGACTTCTATTTTTGCTTTTGAGGTAAAAGATGTGCTGAACGTGCATAAGTTTTTTCACAGGTCAATCAAGAGGAAAATGCAATACAGTGGGTATTATTGACTGCACTTTAGTGTACATGAAAGGCTAGAAACGAGATGATTTTCGAGCAAAGGCAGGTAAACATCGGCCTAGTAATAAAAGAGATAAAAAAATTTGGGTTTCCTTTAGGTAAAAAATCATTCATAGGTTAACTCTCTATCGTGAAAATACTGGTATAATTTTAATCTAGATAATATGAAGAATGTATAGCTTGAAGAATAATTATTCTTAGAATATAACGATAGGGTCTGTAATCGATGGATGTAATTTTCTAGCTAATTGTTAGCTTTTTTAATATAATTTTGTTGATCGTTGAAAAAAATATATACTTCCGGTCGATCACGTGGATCTTGGTTTGATGACATGACATCATTCAACTTGAAAATTATAAACTATGGGTTTAAGGTCTAATGCCATAAATCAGTTTTCGAAGAGTATAAATATTTAGTGTGTTAATCATAAAATAATCACTTTAAGGGGGTGTTTGGGATTACTTATTAAACCTACTTATTGACTTATTACTTTTTGTAATAAGTCAATAAGTTATAAGTATATTTAGGTATGGTAAAAAGACTTTTTAAAATAACTTTTGGAAAATGGATAATAAGTTGTTTTTTAGAAGTTACAATTTTTCATTTTTCATTTCTGCTTATTACTTTTAGAGAATAATTTTCTATTAATAAGTCAAGTCAAACACTTTTTAGAATACAACTTATTAACTTTCCCCACCACATAATTAAATCAAACACTTTTTTTAAAAACTCATTTTTAAAAAGTAATAACTTATAAATCCTTTTGACAAAAAGAACTGTTGGTGTTAATAAGTAATCCCAAACACCCCCTAAATGTTGAACCTAACTATGTTTTCCACTTTATATTACTATTGGCGTTATTAGTTTTAGGTAAATTGGTTTTTAATAATTTAAACTAACTCATTGTCTGATAATAATTCAAACTAAATATTTTAACTGGTGATAATTTCAACTTTTATTTTGGTTGTTAATAGCAGTCCCGATAGAATAATCATCATAGATTTACACTTATTTTCGTTTAAAATGACGATTTTAAATTAAATAAAGAGACATATACGTGTAATAGAGTGAGAATTGAGGTTAAAACAACTGTAAATATATGATGATTATGTTACTGACATTGTCATTGACAACAAAAGTGAAAGTTGAGATTATCATCATCAAACTGTTAGTTTGAATTATTGTAAGCCAATAAATTATTGTTTGGATTATTAAAAACCAATGAAAATTTTGTTTTTATTTATTTAAAAAGGATTTAAATGATGGGTTTGATTTGTTATATTTGTCATTATCCACTTTTTATTATTTTATTAAGATTAAGATTAAGATTAAGATTAGGGGGATGTGGTGTCACTCACGAGTTAGGCGTATGTACGCACCGGAAATCTCGCCGATGGGTTTGACTTCTTTATTCACAAAACTATAAATTCCGTATACGTCTTCTAGATAACTAACAGATTTGGAAACAAACCATTTTATTTGAATTTTAAATTAAATAATTCAATAAATTATGGATGTTTAGGTAACGAGCTAATAAAATTGTCACAAATGAACTAAATAAACCGACCTATTTTGAGTGAATCAGAAAGACCAGAGGGGAAATCTCCTCTTGTTCTTAGCCGACCGGTTTTAGAGACCACATCGGCCGGTTAAACCAATAAACCACTAGAGCTGTGATAGTGTGATATAAGGGTGTCGCTTTTATCCGAAACCTGAATACTGAATTTGACCCGAACAACACGAACCCAACTGAGATAGAACCCGAACCAAAAGGTAGTATCGGTTCGGTAATTGGGTTGAAAGAAGGTTAGTCTGATCAACCAGAATTTACATAAAAAATGTCAATTATACATATAAATACATAATTAACAAAAAGTCTAGTTGTCCTCCCACGTGTTTTGTTTTTATAGCGAACATGATGTTTTGTTTTGTAGTTTGTATGTAGGTATATAGATGTTTGATAACCGCATGCTGAAAATGATGATGGCTACGGTCAGTGAAAGGAAATCGATTCCATGGTTTTACGATGGATTTACAGCACTATGTCATATGACTTATTCTAGAAACCGATACCACGACTCGTGTAGCATGAGTGAAGATCCAAAAAATTTAAACTAGTTACAAGTTTTAAAAAACTAATTACAAGTTACATAATTAAAAATATATAAAAAGATTTAAATATATATTATTAAAAATATATTTTTTAGAAATATATAATACATTCTATAAATTAATTACAATTTTTATAAAATAAAAAAGAAAAATAATATATCCACCTCATGCCACACCCAGTTCGTAGTCGTCCGTTTTCACGAACCAAATCCTCAAAAACCACCCACACCCACATACGATGTCATGTAATGAGCCCTATGTGGAAGTCTCGTCCTTCATCCTCCACGTCGGTGTCCGTGGTCTTAGCCATGTTGTTTACAAGACTTATGTAAAGGTCAAGGTTAAAGATTAACTCTTTTGAGTACGAGAAAATCAAAGAATTAATAAACTACGAGTTTGATGACTCTTAAACTAGTAATTATGTACATTTCTAATCAATCTATATATACATATGTAATTACTTAATGCTTCAAACGTTTCTTACGTATTTTATCTTTTCTTATCTTTTTGTTTGATTTTGTTATGCTTTTTCATTTTCCCGTTTAAACACTTCTTTTGTAATGTTTTATTACATATATAAAAATCATTTTTTTTAATCTTTTCATTGTACCATCTTTTATTCATTTAAGTCATTGTACTCAAAATTAACATGATGTTGAATTGGTGACCTAAATTCCAAAAAGTGCATTCAACTTGTTTATGGTACTTGAATGTCTCACTTTAAAAAGGTAACCAAACTTTTCAAAACAAACATTTGGTTTGACTTTTTCTATGCTACATAGTATGGGGTGAGGTGATTCTGTATTGTATTTGTTGGTGTTTGACCCGAACATGGCAGGTCATCATGGTCGTATATCCATTTCTTAAATTCAACTTCAATTCGAACTATAGTCATGTATCACCTTTTACTCATGGATCAATAAATAAGTTCTCTTAAGAATGCATCTTTTAATCGCACACATACCAATAATAAAAAAAACGTTTATTTGCTATAAACATGTGAACCTGTTGAAAGTTCACCGTTTTAAATATTGTTCAAATCTCATCATATAGAGACTTGAAGCCTACACGGAGGTTTGCTAGAGAGCACACTTATTTGATATTATAAATGTAACATAATATCATATGTTTTCCTAGTCTCGTGCTTGTTTCATAATGTCAAGATCAATTACTCATGTAAGTGACAGTTAGTCCCATTTTATGAGACATCGCCGCCTTGGTAGACGTGTTGCACTTGCAAATTAACAACTATCGGGGGGATGTTGGCGTTTGAGATGTAAAACTTTATTGTTCTACCAGCCCCGTGACATATGTTCATATTCAAACAACTCAAAATTTATAGTATGTGTTAACAACTTGGTTGAAAGATGGATAATGTACATTTCAAACCCACGATACTAATTTCTAAAAGAACCTAGTTAACAGTTTCATGTGATTAAAGATATTTTAAGAGAACTATATCATCTAAAGCTCACCAAGGCTCTCAGGCATGATTTTCACTGCTCATTGTCACTTCATCATCAGATCAGTTTTCACTACTCAATCACAAATAGTGATGAGCATTTGGTACCGAGTATAGGTACTGTACCGATAGATTCGATACCAGTACCGGTACCAATTTTTTCATAAATCCGGTATATGTACGATGTTGATACCATATAGAGATGAACATTGTGTAACGAGTACCCGTACCGGTACCGTATCGATAGATTCAGTACCGGTATCCGATACCCACTTTTCCATAAATATGGTCCGGTACGGTACCGATATCATCCGTAATCACAAACAATGGAAATAGTTTTCAGTGTTCAATGTCACATCATCACCATATTTTTTTTTAAATACATAAATTATGATTATATAATTAAACGTTTTTCATTAATAACTAATTAAAATCATTACACAATTAATAAAAAGGCAATACATAATCTATACTATATAATAAATAAAGGTTTTTAAGTGACACATGTCGTCTCCATATTCATTCTCACCAATTTTTTCCCGCCTCTCTCTCTCTTATTTAATGCACTTCTATCTTTTAATAATAATATATATTTAAAGAAAATTCTAATTATATTAATATAACACATTTATTTTGAGTTATCCCTTATTATAAAAAACTTTGAAATTTAATTATGTAACTTTTATTTCAATCAAATAGTAAATGAAAGTCAAATTAAATTAAATAGTAATTAACGTATTTTCGAAACTCAATTATATATTAATTTTTACATATTTTGAGTTTGTTTCTATCCTTAGTATATGTAATATACTTTTACACCTGTAAAATATATACATAAGGAATTTTAAATATTAATATTTTTCACCCCGTGTGTAGACACGGGATCTAAACTAGTAAGTAATAAGTAAAAGTACAATAATCATGGAAAGAATGCATCGCATATGATTTCGACTACCACGAAAACAAACGTGTTGATGAATAATGGTGCTATCTCACAGCATGATGATAATGAGGAGAAAGAATCCATTTCAAGTAGGACCGTATGGTAAGTGTAAAATTTTGGGTTGGAATGATTTTTGTAGTGTTTGATTACAGATTAGTTTTAATAGGTTATATATATGTCTGTGTGGGTGTATATATAAGGAATGGTTCAATTCAGAACACTAAATATTACGAGAACACGCAAAACAACACGAATCATTCACTTTTTTAATCTTAAAAGATTTTAAAATATAAGAAAATGATATAAATGTAATGTTTATACGTTTTTCATAGAATTTAAACAAAAAAATATGAATAAATTTCGTTTATATACATACCTACACATGTGTAATTCATGTGTAGGAAACTTTTAAACATAGACATACATATTTGTATATAAGAAGTATGAAAATTTTAAAAAAATTTGCCAGGGAACAAAAAACTAAATGATTTTAGGGAGAGGGGAGGGGAGTGTGGTCCGGTTCACGCCAAATCTTCACTAGCGTGGACCACGCCAACCCGGTATGGTGTTCTACGCGTGAAGATGTTTCCACCATGGCTCACGCCAAGGTATTCCGGATGGTCTAAGGACTCATAGGTTTGACATTACACTAATTGGTTAGCCGGGTGATGGTTGTATGAGAACTAATTTTTTTCTTTGTGTTGCATGTGAACTACATTTTGTCAACTAGTTGATTACATACATGTTTTCGTCGATGCTACATAACATATTGTTGAAATCCATGAGGCGTTTATCGCGTATGCAATGGTTTTTTTTGTCGGCGTATGATATCATAAAATGGGATATAGGACTATAGTGAACACGTCCATAGTGTCACATAACTCCTAATTATATGAGTTATTAATCTCTAACATAATATAAGGGTATATCATAAAACTACACTAGTTTTTTTTTTATTTCTAGATGAACACAAAATCATAAGTAGAAGAAAGTAAGTACAAAAGATTAGCTATATTACTCTATCACATGGGCGATTTAACGTACCAAGGTGAAGACATTACCCTATCGTTACGACGTGCCTATTTTTATCTACGTTTCAGTATAATTTCCGTTCAAAAGAGAGTTTTTGTTATAATGTACAAGTCATCGAAGCACACGGACGCTTATTTTTTTCGCTTACAACCTTTTATGTTCATTTCCAAGTGTTGTTTTATAAGCGTTTTGGTTAGATTTTTTTTTCGCGGGATGAATAAGTGTATGGGTCGTCGAAACTGAACCTTACTGATTTTAACACTTAACCGATACCGACCGCACAAAATCGGTGCATGCATCGATATCATCAGAACCGGTACCGGTATTCTTCTTTTTATTTTTTTGATCAATGTAAAACACGTGTCGATAACTTTTTGAACATATAACAACTTTATCTTTCGGGTTTTCTTTTTCGCCGGCTATAGAGTGTGCCGGCATCATATCAAACCGACCCTCTACCGACCAAATATCCGCCGCGTAGCGCTGGGCAATCCCATTTGTTAGTAAACAAAATAACAAAATACAGTTGGTTAAAATGAAATTGGTAGGTGAGTGTTTGAAACAAGCCAAAAGCAAGCTTGAAGGTGTGTGAACGAGCCACCCACCGCCCACCCTTATTCCTACCAAGTATTAAGTGCCAATCCGCCATTAATGTCCTTTTATCTCAAACCCACCTGTCTCAACTGCGTATACACCCACCAAAAAACTCTCAAACCACCACAATCACCCACCGTCCACCACCCTTTTTAATCAAATTGTTGCAATATCATCAATTTCACACCCAGATCTGCTTTTCAATGGGTATTTGTTTGAGTGCTAAAATCAAAGCTGAAAGCCCCTATCACACAGGTATACATACTTTCTAATTCTTGTGTCTTATTTTAGAATTTTAAATTAAAATTAATTTTCTAATTTCATGGTGTTTTGTTAATAATTTAGGGGTGAGTTCAGGAAATATAAGTACAGATGGAAAAGGTAATGGCAATTCAAGTGAAAGCAAGGGCAGGAGTGAAGGTGAGATCTTGCAATCTACCAATTTGAAGAGTTTTAGTTATTCGAATCTTCGAATGGCTACGAGAAATTTTCGACCGGATAGCGTGTTGGGTGAAGGTGGGTTCGGGTCGGTTTATAAAGGGTGGATCGATGAACAATCCTTCACGGCTTCGAAACCCGGAACTGGAGTTGTTGTTGCTGTCAAAAGACTTAATCTTGATAGCTTTCAAGGTCACAGGGAATGGCTGGTGAGCCTCCTTTTCCAATTGACAATTACAGGGTTTATACGTACACCACTGACATGATAACCATACACCAGTGGCACATCATACGGGCCATATGATCATACAGGCAGTATACATATATGTTATACTGACACAGAACTGACTAATGTGACATACAGCCTGTATGATGATGCCAGATGGTGTACTTATAGTATAGTAGCATCCTGCCAAAATTAACAAGTTTATGATTAAAATTGTGTTAATTTTTGTAGGCAGAAGTGAACTATTTAGGGCAATTTTCCCACCAGAATCTGGTGAATTTGATTGGGTATTGTTGGGAAGACGAACATAGGCTTTTGGTTTACGAATTCATGCCTCGAGGCAGCTTGGAGAATCACTTGTTCAGGAGTAAGTCGCGTTTCTTACAAGTTTTAATGATTTCAACCTTAAAAGATCGAATTAACCGAATGATTAATGAGTTTTTGACTCTTTTCGACAGGAGGATCTTATTTTCAACCACTTTCATGGAGTATTCGGTTGAAGGTCGCTCTTGGAGCGGCTAAAGGACTTGCTTTTCTTCATAGTGCCGAAACCAAAGTTATTTATCGCGATTTCAAGACTTCTAATGTTTTACTTGATTTGGTATGTGGTGTCCTTTGAGATTAAATAATTAAATCGATTAATTATCCATTAATTATTTCTTTTAAACAGGATTATAATGCTAAGCTATCTGATTTTGGGCTAGCGAAAGATGGGCCCACGGGCGATAAAAGCCATGTCTCGACTCGGGTCATGGGGACCTATGGTTATGCCGCCCCTGAATATTTAGCCACCGGTATGCTAAAGCTTTTTTCTACATTTTGTACAAACTTATTTATGCTTGCTTTTATATAACCATTTATGTTTTTTCATTAATCATTATAGGCCATTTGTCAACGAAAAGTGATGTTTATAGTTTCGGTGTGGTCCTTCTAGAAATGTTGTCGGGCCGAAGAGCAGTAGACAAAAACCGACCCACGGGTGAACAGATTCTAGTTGAATGGGCCAAACCATACCTACCCCACAAAAGGAAACTTTTTCGGATTCTTGACAACCGTCTAGAAGGCCAGTACACTTTAGACGTGGCCCACGCCATGGCAAACCTAGCCCTACGATGTGTTTCAATGGACCCGAGGTTCAGGCCGAGCATGGCAGAGGTAGTCAAGGAACTAGAATTACTTCAAGATCCAAAGAGAATGACACGGATACGAAGACATTCTACCAACGAGACACGAACGAGGCGACTGTCTTCGCAAGAGAGTGTTTCCGCTAGCGGTGGTTGTTCCACCGCCTACCCGCGGCCTTCGGCTTCTGCTATTTATAGTAAGTGAGTGCAAGAACCAAAGGGAAGAAGAACAATGTTGGTATATGTCTAGGTTGGCACTAGTTTTGGTAAACTTATTGTATAGTTGTTTTGGCCATCTTATTTGAGTTTGTATTTAATGAAAGATTGTCAACAATATATTAGACTTGAGTTTGTATGACAACATCCTACTTCATAATTATTTAATATTTTCCAAAACAAGATAATTAATATTGTAATGGTTTATGTTTTTAATCACATTTTGAGGGTCCTATTTTTGTTGATAACTAGATAATTTCCGGCCGCGCGTTGCGGCGGCAATGAAGGATATGGGTTAAAAAGGATTTCATTATAATAGCATATCATATACGGAAATGGGAAACTGTTTACATAGGAAAAGAGTAGAACACAAAAGTTGGTGATGTTGCAACAACACCATATCATTGTAAAGTAGCAAAGTAAAAGTTTACAACACAAAAGTTGGTGTTGTTGCTACAAAACTATATAATAAACTTCGATCAAGGTGTTGGTGTATCCGGATAACGTAGTCTTTTGGTGTCACTTATGCCTTGAGCTGTGAAAATGCAAATGTTAGTTTTTTTAAGAATGATTATCGTAGACATTTCTTTTTAATGTATTACCTGTTGTTTCTAACAAAGTTCTCTTGGTTGTTTTTTCAGATGGATCTGGTGTTGGTATTTCTGGTGTAGAAGTTGATGGTGTGTGCAAATGTTTCTGTGATAGCTTGTACCCTGAATCTGTAAGTTTTATAAATAATGAATGTTAAAGGTTTTTTTTAATTTGGTGATAGTCGAGGAAGAGTTACAGACCTGTTGATTCTGATAAAGGGCTTGAATTTGCTGATATTTCTTGTGTTTGTTGATTTAGGTCACTTGATTTTGGTGTTTCAGCTTGTGATTTTGGTAGATCTTCCTTTTCATATATTGTGACATCTGAGATTTTGGAGACGGTAAAGATTATGTTTCGGTAGCGTCTGTGTTGCGGGCCACGGAGGTGAAATTTCTTAGGTTGACCTCTTAAAAGCAAGAGTGGTGGTGGTATAGTTTCCGGATTGTCATAGCCTTCTTCAATGACCATGTCAGAGGCATCTTTCTGCAGCAACTGTTTTGCAATTTTGTCAAATATTGTGACGTTTGCAGTGCCTGTGTCATCAGTGATGGTGGTGGATAGACGAAACCTGGATTTTTTACTTCATTGTTAGCTACTTAGCTACAGTGTGTTTTAGCATAGATAAAATTGGTAGACATACATGTAATTTGGCTTATTAGTGATTCCGTCAGTCGCACATGCCCATTTATCATCGCTTTTGTCTATCAGCATTTGACATGTTGGACATGCTGCATAGAACCATGGCATACCCTCTGCATATTGTGTGATTGATGCATCACAAACAAATGTTAACCCCTACATGAAATATTGTTAATGAATAATGAGTATGTTTATTGAAGAAGACAAAAATGGTTACCGAAATCAAAGTAAAGGGTAGCAAGGTAAAAAAAAGCAGACTTGGGTTTGAAGTTAGATATACCTCTAATATTTTGAGAAAGTAGAATTTAGTTTGTTTGAAATCCTAAATCATAAAACATCAAATTGAAGTGATTGTTGGTGTAGTTAATTGTTTATAAAATGGTAAAACCATTTTCTATGAATTTCTGGATGGTAAGTACTATGGATTTAATAGGTATTTCGAATATCCGAAACCTGAAAAAAATTGGGTATACTAAAAAACAAAGTAACAAATTTGTTTTATTTGATTTCAAAATTTCTATTTAGGGACTGCAACCAATTTCTTAACTCAAGAATAATAATTTAGATTAAATCAAGAACTGCAAACAGTTATTTAACTCAAATTTTCATGTTAAAGATGTAGGAAAACCAAAAATTAGCATTTTATACAAAATCTTTAGTTATAATTGATTTGTGAATCACTCTTAGTGTGTAATTCAACAAAAATCTCTATAGAGGTAAACTCAAATACTAATGCTTTTAACGATCTTTAACACAAAATTGATTGAGTGTTTTACACAAAACCTTTAGTAAATTACCTTCAAGTATGGTAAACTCAAATATTAAGCTTTTTTTAATGAAGTAATTTAAATTTAGATATATTTTAACAAAAAAAAAGCTGATCATTTTAAACTGGGTTATTGAAATATATAGGCTGTGTTTTAATTTTGGCTTGTAAAGCAAAGTATTTGTGCAGCCATGTATGAAACTACTTACAGAAAAATCTGATATTTGTTTTTGTGCGAGAGCAGCAAGGGTTATTTCAGTTTCTACAGCAGGTGTAGCAGTTAGCTGATGTGCCTGTGATGATGCAGAAGGCGCTACACTAATGTGGTCTCTGCAACATTTATACCGATTCATTTTTACGACACATAGCTGGTTATGTTGATAAAGGTAATTGAAATAACAACTTATTAAATAAGGTACCTGTTAGCTAATGCTGCAGATTTGGGAATTGCCGGGTTTAGGTATAGTGCTGAAGCTGGTGTTGTTGCTAGTTGGATTCGACCTGTAAGTTTGTGTTTTTTTGAAATGCAATGTTGAAGGACTTATAAATATAATTTTTTTCCCATGATCAAAAAATAAGTCATGTCTATATATAGCAGTTTTTTGTAATTTTATTAATTTGGTTACCTGCGAATATGGACACTCTTACTGAAGTTACAGCCATAACAATAGGATTGTTTATGGTGTCAAGTGCAGTGCGATCAAAAGTTGCAAGAGTTTCTTTCCAAATAGTGACGGAAATGTCTTCAAAGCTGTGAAGATATTAAGAAAGTAACAGTAAGTTGTTTTAAACGAATTGATTTGATTATGCTAAGTCAATTTTCAAGAAATGTTTAATTAAAATTTGAGTGCTAACCTTTCATTTCTAAGAATTACACGTAGGAATGGATCATTACGTGTTGTGGTGCCATCAAACTTAGATTCAACAGTGCCTATGTAATCTGATTTGTAGAACAATTTTAGTAATTAAATATGAATAAATATGATAACATGTGTATACAAACCTGTTAAAACAGAATTGTCATTGACGCGATTATTGAGAGCTGTATAAGGATGGAATTCGAAATAGTAATGTGGGATGGAGTCGTCATCGTTGACTGGTATAATGGTTGTCGCTTTGCCTATTTTTATAGTTGCATCATGTCTAACTATTCTCATGCTTGCTCTTGTGGCTCTGCATGTGTAGCTGTCCATCTGATAACACGACATCACAGACAAACGTGCTTCGACATTTTCCTTGTCAATTTTTGCTGCAAAACCCTGAACTGCATCTCCCTGTAATTATAAGAAATATTAAATTATTGTAATTGCTAACTGGCAATATATATCTTTATGCAATAAGTACTTACATTTCTATCAACAAAGAGATACCATGGCTCATCTGGTCGAGAATTGAACATCCATTTTCTGATAACACGTACTTCAATGATCGCGCCTGATTTACCAGGCCTGATTGATGCGATTGGTTCAGTTGCCATGTCTAATGACCTGTACAATTTTTTTATTTTTTTTTAACAACCAGCAGAATATGTAGCATATATTACATTTCAAAGTGAGTCTAGAGTATAAAAAAAACTATAAATGCAAACTTTTACATAAACAATTGAGATAAGCATTACATAGCTATAAAAAAAAACATGTTACATTTCAAATAAATAAAAGAAAAAACAACCTCCTCTAAAAAGTCTGAATAAACAATGTTTTCAGTTTCGTCTGAGGTGGAAAGGGAATCTGTTTGAATAAGTATTTTTAAAGCGTTGGGTGATGTAGCTCTTGACAATGCTACATATAACTGACCATGACTAAATACCGGTACGGGAAGATATACACCAATCTTGTTTAGTGACTGACCCTGGCATTTGTTTATTGTCATTGCGTAGCAAAGTTTTATGGGATATTGACGTCTTTTAAATATAAAAGGTAACTCTTTGTCATTATGCACAAAATTTATTCTTGGAATATATACTCGCATTCCAATTGCTATACCTGTTATCACATGTGCCTCAATCACTTTTGGTAATAATTGAGAAACTATTAATCTAGTCCCATTACATAAACCTAATCTTTGATTTATGTTACGTAAAAGCATAATCGGGACCATCTTTTTAAGTTGCAAGGCATGGGAAGGAATGCCACTGAAATTTAGCAAATTGAGATATTCAACTGGATACATAATATCTGTAATGCTTTTGTCTCCAGTACGCGGAGACATTGAATCTGTACTGAAGTATGACACTGTTTCTCCTGGAGTCAAATTTAGAATTGTTTTGTTGACCTCATCCACAATGTCATTCTTGGGACAAACAATCGCTTTATCACTAAGATTTGCAGATGTTGGAGCAGAAAGAAGAACGTCATTGTAAATGAAATCTATGAGTTGTGATAAAGGGTCATGTTTAGCGTTGATCAAGTATTCAGATGGGATGTGAATTAGTTTGGAATCAAAATTCTGTTGGCTAGCGAAGGTACCAATGTCTCCATCTCCAACAGAGATAAGCCACTTTGAGAAATCTTCAGTAGCAATTTTTTGAGCAGATGTTAAATTTGAACGTGAGAGGCGCATATTTTCTTGTAGCTTTATAACTTTAAAATGTGGCCACAAATATGATCTTGGAAGTGAAGAAGAAACAATTTCAGCTCTGGATGCCTTCGGTTTAACAGGAAGTGTTTGCCTAAAATCTCCACCCAACAAAACAGATTTTCCTCCAAATGGTGCAGCTGGATTATCGAGGATATCTCTAAGAGTTTTATCCAGCGACTCAAAACATCGTCGATCAGTCATGGGGGCCTCGTCCCATATTATGAATGATGTTTCAACTAATAGCTGCGCAAGTTGAGTCTTCTTTTTAATATGACAAAGTGAATCATCAGTTATGTCTAAAGGTATTTTGAAGCGAGAGTGAGCAGTTCTACCAGCAGGTAGAAGAAGTGATGCAATACCAGAGCCAGCTACCGCCAGAACTATCTTGCCCACAGATCTGAGTGCCGAAATTATAGTGGTCCATAAATATGTTTTCCCAGTACCACCATGACCATATATAAACAGAAGAATTTGTGTTTTCTCTGCATATGAAGACATAACTGATTCATAAATAGCCATCTGTTCAACGTTAAGTGAGTTAAGCAGTGTGGAGTGTGTTTTATGCAGCTCAGCTCTATCGTAGTTTCTCTCCTCCATGAGCAGACGATTTTTTAACGTTGCAAGTAATGCAGCGCATGGCATCGGCAAACCATAATCAGACAACAAAGATGAGCCTGGAGAGGTGGATAAAAGACCTTGAATTTCATATAGAATGTAATTCTGCAGGTTTTCGTCATTAACTATTGAAGTGGTTAAACCAAGAGTGCGTCTTACCTCTAATGTCACATCGTCACCCATTGCACGCCAATGCGTATCCCAAAATTTCGAAGGATTACACATGTCACAAAATAGAAGCATATGTGTGAAAAGATTTCTAAGCTCAGAGGCACTTGCCCATGCTGACGCCTCAAGAAAAGTGCTATCCCACTCTTGATCATCTCCAAGCAGGCCTAGTCGCTCACATGCAGCACGATAGGTTTGGTGTGTTACGTTTCCAACTGTTCGTATGTCAGAAAATGATGTGCAACCAACTTGATGGCCTAGTAACATACGCATGTAAACGAGTTCACCACTGGCAGGGTGAACATATATTAGCCTACCTATGGATCGGGTTTTGTTTGACAACCTTCGAATCCAGGCTTTTCCCGTGGCTTCCCAACGATATTCAGAAAGATAGTCAATATAACGTAAATGTTTCCCCGAAGTATCAAAAGAGTTGTTCCTCAACCATTCTGTAAGAGTAGTTTTTTGATTTGAGGAATTATTAACAATATTTCGTAAGGCCTCATTTTCTTTGAACGTGATATTTTGCTTGCCTTCTAAATGAACTGCGAGAACTTGTACAGCTGGATTTCTAAAATGAATCGGGAAATTTAAAATTCTCCAAGAAGCTTCATGTGGGCAAATGTATCTGCCGTCTATAAAATTTTGCACTTCGTTTATGCATTCAGATTTAGCATTATGATTTGTGGTGATGGAAAAGCGTATTCTGTCAACACCTTTTGATATGTACTTGAAAAGATATTTAATCAACATGCTCCATCCACAATACTCTACATTTATGTGGGCAGCAAACTTTTTAGATAAAGTTTTGTTGTAAGGAACAACATATCCGTTATCTAAAGGAATGCCATTCTTGATATATGGTTCAACAGACGAATTTCTTTTATAGTACACATAACCATTTTTGTCAAAACGTGTCGCGGACTCGTATGATTTTGGGAAATACTTGGAGCATACATTGTCCCGCATGCATGGCGATGAAGGTCGTAACATACCACAGGGACCATGCATCATTAACTCAGTCACAATTCTGTAGAGTTCAGGATCAGCATTTTTATCAGGAAGCTCTGCTGAAATGAGGCGATCAACATCCTCTGGAGTACGAATTCTATGTGAAGGTGTGACCCATAATAATGTGTGACAATGAGGGAGTCCTCTCTTTTGAAATTCTATCGTGTAGAGTTCTACATAATAAATAACAAAAGAAACGTTAATGATATAGGGAAAAAAAGACTTAGAATACTGCTAGCTGAAACATAATCACCTGCAGCAACGTCACCAAATGGCTTCTTAGTTTTTAGAAATTTGAGAAAAGCCTCAACTTTTAATCGAAACACTCTGGAAATGATATCTGGACGATCCCGACCAGAAATTGAATGAGAAGATTCAGAAGACGTATATGAACTTATCTCTGGCCACTTGACATTGCAAGTAAAGGTGATAAAATACTGTGGGTTCCCGTATACTCGACATATGGCCAGCGCATCTTGATAATGTTTGTACATATATCTCGGACCACCGGTAAAAGATGAAGGTAGTATAACTCGCTTGCCTACTGTCTTACCAACTGTATCACCTTGACGTAATGCGTCGTGAAGACCGTGCAAATATTCGGTACGGAATAAATTTTGATTTGTCAAGATATAGTCCAATCGATTTTGTTCAATGCTAAGATAAGCATCAACTAAATACTGATGAAACAAACGACCAGCATTAAGCAATAAACAATATTGGCCGTGACGATCATGGATCTGATAACTATAGTACATGTTCATTGTGAGCTGGCGATCACGGGAAGATGATTCGCCAAACAATTTAAGATTTGGGGACCAACCCTGTTCTGCATGAGGAAATAACAACGGATATTGAAGTGGCATATAAGACGGATGCAACTTGCTAATCCTTTTTGGAAGCCCGCACTTGCTATGAATGATAACATCAAAATCAGTGGCGGTAGGCTGACTATCTAGAACAATAGCACCAAGTGTTCCATCAGAAGGGAAGTCAAAATTCGGTTCTTTTCTTCCATTGTATAAATGAATTGCAAAATCAGGCACATTCGAAGAAGAACATACATCCCTAGCAGAACGCATAAGACGAACCAAACCATTACATTCATTGAGAGTTTGTATCAAAATGTCAACAACCTCAGCTGATAAAACATGATCACCACTGGAAGCAAAGAAACGCAGCCGATTCTGAACTTCATTTTGTGTATCATGAATATAAAGCTGTAAGAACCGAGGACTAAGTCCAGGAGGCACACAAAGCGAACCAATCCAATGCGATATTTGCCCTTCAACTTTGAAAACATATGGACCAGGACCTTTGTTAATTGAGTCATCAATTTTAGCTCCAAATGAAGTCATAGAAAACATAGAATTATAGGCACGAATATTTGACATGAAAGCTAAGTCCTGAAACAGGAGTTTTATTGCAGGAGGAGGATGGAATGACTGTGGCAATTTAACTTTTCCACCACGACAGCATATGCTATAACGGGGACGACGACTTAATGGAAAACCAGCGAGACGTTCACTAAACCAGAACATTGCTCCACAAAACTCACAGATTTGATCACACATGCCTAAGCTTTCATAGCTAGATGATGTATGAACATGTGACAGTGAAGATGAGTTACAACCAACTGAAGAAGTAGAACACATCATATCAGTAGCAGTATGTGCTAGAGCAACAGAACGGGCCGCTGTAATCAGCATCGAGGAGCGCTTCGCACGTTGCGCAGATGATTGGCAAGCCTCATCACCAAAAGCAATGTCCTGCCTTTTCCTTTTCCCAGAAGAATGTCGCATTTGTAAAGTCAAAAAAAATAACCAAACGTCTAATCACTGAGAACAAAATAAAAAAAACACAACTAATGTCCAGAACATTCAAAACATTCTGCATCTAACAAAATCAGTTGTTAAGACTAAACATAATATAAAACAATCTAAACAATATTTATATCATATGAAATTATACGTAAGTTAAAAACAACAAACATGATACAACCTAAAACTAACATAACATAACATACATTATGCTACTTCTATGTCATGTTATACGAAACAAAAAAAGTAAAATATGGAATAGTAACATAACAAACCTCAAAGCTTTTGAAAACAGTAAAAAGATCTTCCAACAACACGAAAATGAAACAACCTATATGTTAAGATTAGTGCAAAAAAAGAAATAATTAGTATATAAGAAATGAATCTGAAATAAGAACCTAAAACAACTTAAAATATCAAATAAGCAGAATATGAAACCGTTAGATTAGAATAACAATGATGAAACATGGAAAAAAAACAAATGAAAACCATTAGTCTGTAAACATAAATCGAAAAAGTCAAAATAAAAAGGTAAATGTCAACACTAATTCTTATAAAAACCTTGCAGCAAACGAACTCGTAGGTTTGGTTATTAATATTTTGCAAAATCAATGGTACAATGATAATTTTCATTAAATCAACGTAAGAGCCATTCACTCATATTGAACCGTTATCATCTTACAGGTGTTTCAACAACTATGGCTATCTATTTTATCACCCATTAGTGGTTTGCCTATCTCTAGTAAGTACAACAACTTTGTCACATAAGTGGTTCCACTAATGAACAGAATGCACCAAAACATAACAGCGCGCGTTGCGGCCCAGTAAACTATCAAAATCGTTTATAAAATAAATCAAAACCTTTATGTAAACATACCCCGCAAGAAGAAAACTTTGTTGCCAAAACTAAAAGGTTGTGGTAAAAAAAAATGTGTTCATCAAAGCCTGTCTATCATATTTTCATAAATTAAATGTATTCAGACCATACCTATAAATTTGAAATTCCACATAACTTTAATAAGTCAAACTATTTAATAGTCTTTTGACGAAAGAAAAGCAAAACTAACAATATACGGTCACAAATCTTTTGATTTTGGTTGCTTAACTATAACTTTGAACTTCGAACTTTTGTGTGTTGTTGACATATGGAGTTTAAGAATATTGATTTAGCTGTCATAAAAGGTGGTGCCCTCATGATGCTTTAGAGACGAAAGGAAAATGCTAACATGATATTCTTAAGTTGACTTTTTGAAAACAAAATTGTTTTAAATAATTCTAAGCTCAATGAAGTCACACAAACTATTGCAGAAAAAAAAATTGCAGATATCAAAAAAATTGCAGAAATCTTCCCCAAATCACATTTTTAGATGCATAATCAGTTATGTAATCTTATATAAATTCTTAATAAAATTAGCATATTTTGATAAATCCTTGTATGATTAGCAGAAATCTTCCCCAAGTCACACAAACTATTGCATAAATCTTCCCCAAATAACATTTTGGATGCATAATCAGTTATGTAGTCAGCTATGTAATCCAGCTAAACCCCCAATTATCAAAACCCTACAAATAGACAGCCAAAAAAGAACCAAAGAAGAAACACTTCCTTTACAATCAAACAGTTAAGGATAGTTCTAACAATGCGAAATCAAACCGAACAGAAAGAAAAAAAAAAGCAATACGAAAGCAAGAAAAATACCTACAACTCAACAGCAGCAGCAAGAAGCGAACGTGAGAGAAAAAAAACATAAAGGATCGAACAAATGTTAATCTTCACTGAAAAGGGGAAACTTCGACAGCTTGCAAAGCTATGTGTGTAGGCATGCCACATAAAGCCACGTATCCAAGCTGAAAACAGCAGCAAACCAAGAGAAAAAAAAGTGTTAAGGAAAATATCGAAGTCAAGACCTAAAGGAACAAACTAAAAACCTTTACCAACCCAACCAAACACTCAACCTGTACAAAATAGGAAAAAGAAATACATAAGGTAAGATAAAAAACTGAATTGTACCAAACGAACTAAATGTTGTACCTTACTGTTCAACTCACTCTTAAATGTTTGATCGGTAATTTATAATGAAAAGGACATTTATAGCTGTATTTTTGTTTTTCATCACAACAAGAATCACAATTTTAAAAATATTAAATGATACATGAGGTGGTTTTCAATTTTAATTTGAGACTTCAAAAGCATGTATGCGTCATGTTTACGTAGACGAAATCATCTAATGTGTTTACACCTTTCTTTATAAAAAGTTATATTATATTGAAATAACTTTATACGGAATATGATTAGGGTTGTTTACAAGCTGAGCCAGGGTCACCTCGTGCTCGACTTTGTTTATAAACGAGTCTAGCCGAGCTGGTTCACGAGCCGATTTCAAGCTAGTTTTTTGAGGGGTTTTTTGTTGAGCTTTAAGACACGAGCTATTTGAATATCCTATGGCTTAGTAGTTGTAAGTGGTCAATTAGTAGTATTGAGTATTTGTCTAAAACTAGGAAATAACTTAAAATATATATAACCATTGCTTTTATAAAGTGACAAATATACCAGTCAAAAGCACCCATTACTCATAAACAATTGTATATATATAGAAAATACATTAAAAATAAAATAATTCGATCCAAACCGAGCGGCTCTGTTTGTAAACGACCCGAGCTGAGTTGGCTCGGTTTTTAAACGATCTGAGCCACGAGTTGATTTCGATCAAGCATTTTTCGAGCGAGCTTCGAGCTACGAGTTATTTGAACAGCCCTAAATATGATATTATCACACACATGAAATCCTTTTAAAAATCATTAACTTACATTAAAACTAGGTTTAAAAAAGTCTACCGCTAAGAACTAGGGATATAAATATAGGTTTTTTTATTTCTGTTTTTTTAATTTTTTGTTTTTAGTCCAGAGGTATTTTGGTTATTTTCAAAATATTTAAAAGAAAAGTTAACTGTCATCAATTCAATTGACCAAACATGTTACGTTAATACATAATTTGAGACTGAAGGTGTGTTTTTTCAAACTTTGAGACCAAATCTAAAATTTAAACATAACAAATGGTTTATCAGTGTAGTTAACTCTTAATATTATTTTTTTAACATTGTTTATATTATCATTTGAACGATCTTGAGATAAAAAAATTTATAAATGCAATATGGATATAGATGTTAAAATGTTTTATGGAATTACGGTGCAGGTAGGTTATGAATAATGGGCCAACTGTGAGTGTTGCCCCACTGGCACTTATCAAGCAAATGTGCCTTTTGGAGTTTTGGTTCATGACTTTGTTGCACTCACTTTTTGAAACTTTATTCTTAATTACACCTACTTATGGCCCATTCCGTTTTATATAATTCTAATAACATCTTAATAATTATATGATTTTGTTGGTTTTAACACTAAATTATGTTGGATAAATTAGGACATATTCTTATCGTAGACGCGTAAAGTTTGGGTTGACATGTTTAACTCGCTTAATTAAACATGTCGACTAGTTAACCTTTTAGAATTAGATGAAAAACAATATTTTATATAATGCTCAAATTGACAACTCGTTTAAGCATTTATTACAGCTGTTTATAATCCATCAATTTGTTTATAACTTGACTACAACTCATTTAGATAAATGAGTTACACCGTGTGTGTTGGGGTTCCATAAGTTTAAGTGTTTTCATGGTAGGATTTCTATTTTGACACGAATATACAAGTTCATGTTTGATTTTAACAATTCAACCTGTTAAGGCGTCAACTCAAAACCCGTAATCGTAACACGAGTGTAGCACATAGCTTCAACTAGGCTTGGTCGGTTTTTTTGTTTATAATTAAGTTTCTTCCTCGTTAAAACTAATAGATATTGTAAGGGTTAAACACATTAAGGTTTTGTGTTAGGGTGTCATAATTGTCTCTATTCATCCCGGTGTATATTATTTGGTTTGAGACAAAATATAAAAGGTATAAGATCCAAAGAAGCCCAAGCCATCGAATTGAATAATGACCTTCATAACATAGATCGTATCAATGGTGACGAATACCGAATTTTTTGTTACGAGAGACAAAAAAATGGGTCAAGTAAAAAATGAATCGAGTAAACGAACAACAAATGAGATGCAAGAACGGTACAAAATCGTAGAGATAGGCTAAAAATTATTAGATGGAATTTTTACTCTTTTCTTTTTTAAAATCTTTCAGTAGTTCATAATGCAATAATAACAAATAAAAAATTAACATAAACAAACAAACAATTAACATAAACAAATGAATAAAACAAACAAAAAAAACTAGCATAAAAAAATTAATAAATGATATGTAAATCACCCTAACCTGAATGTGTTAACGTGTTATTATTACAAAAATAAAAAGCAATAATATAATTTCAAACATAATTAAAGTTTCACCAAGAAATACTCTATTCAAAATGAACTTATTCAATATATCTATTCAAAATAGAAAAACTCTAAGTTCTAAATCCGCTATTTTCTCTATCCGCCCAAGAACCCTTAAAATGTGTTGTGTGTTGATGTAAATCCTTATCAACTAATGGATCAAGGTTGATACGTCGATATATATTCTCCGATCAACCCACATTAAGATAACTTGAACTTCGCACTCCAATCTACAAAACAGAAACCGCCTTAAGGAGTCACAGGGAGGGGGAATTCCTTGTAACAACCCTTCGTTGTGAGAATAATTATATGTTTATGAAGAAAAGCTTAATGGAGAAGACGAAGTGCATGTGTGTTTATTGTGTGAGAGCATGGGGGATATCACCTCATTCCTTTACTATACGTAGTATTTGGATTAGGGTTTCCCCTGTCATCTATCGCCTCTCGTTGGTGAATTGACATCTTTTCCCATGCCATGTGTCCTTAAACAGAATTCGTGATCCTTCCCTAACCGTGTCAGGTTGGCACATTGGCGAGTCAGGTCCGAGTGATATTGGTGAATCGGACCTTTACTCTTCATTGTGAATAAAGAAAAAACATGACCAACCAATTTTCCGGTGAACGGATAAAAGAAATATCAATAATACACGAGATAATGTAGTCAGTCAACAAGTATAAGCAAAATATGTGGGCTAAAGATCGCCATAACAAAACTACCGCTTGTTATGAAGGTCACAAGAGCCATGGCGAGCTTAATCGACAGATGATGACATGTGTTAACATCGTTTTATCTTTTCGTTAGAACGATAATTAGTCATAAAAAGTTAAATCACATACCATTATAACATTTTTCACAAGAAAAAAATGTGATACGAAAGAACAAAGGCCCGGACCCCGGACCGCTTATTTCAACGACTCCCGTGTGTCCAATACCGCCAATCCAATCTCCCACATGATCGGTTTCTCAAACTAACCAACTCTTTAAATTCAAAAACCCGCCTCATATAGTTACCGCCACAACCCTCTTCTTTCCCTGAACCCATCTGGCCCAGACCGTCTTCAGCTTCATCTACAACTTGGGCTTCAGTTTCAGTTTCGGTTTGGGCCTCGGGTTCTTGCTGAGGTGGCAGCATATCATCAATGATGTTCCCTAACATCTCTACCACTTCGCTCATTTTGGGCCGGGATTTGGGATTCTTAGTAAGGCATTTGTTGGCTAGTGTTGCAAGTTTATGGGCTGATTTAATCGAGTAATCTCCTTCGAGGCGCGGGTCGATAATGAGGTGGAATTTTTTTGAATCTGCAATGTAAGGTTTGACCCATTCCAAGAGTTTTTGTTCATTTCGAGGTAAATTTCGTTCCACTGCTCGCCTGCCTGTGATAAGCTCATATAGGACCACCCCGAAACTCCAAACATCACTTTTGGATGTTAATCTACCAGTCTGTACATATTCTGGAGCTGCATAACCTATTGTGCCAACAACCTTTGGAAATATAAATAAATTAGTAGTTCTATAAACACATATGGAGTTATTAAAGCGTATGCGTGTAGAGAAACGAGCTTACGACTGTGGAAACGTGGGACAGTCCAGCAGCGGGGCCCTGTCTAGCCAATCCAAAGTCCGAGAGCTTCGGGGTAAAATCTTCGTCCAGGAGAATATTTGAAGTTTTAAAATCTCGAAAGATCAACTGCATTAAATCAAAAAAGAATAACCAAATTAGTAAATACATTTTCTTATTACCAAATTTGTAAATTTTAAAAGTTGAGCTATGAATGTTGTTCTGCTAAATGAAGAGACAGGATCTAAAATGCCACGCGATAACCGGAATTAAGGATAATTCTCACATTACACATAAGGGCACGAATTTGTAATTATGATCAAGAAAGACGATTGATTGAAGACGTTCAATATTGAAGCAAGTGGATTAAAATACACATACCCTTTGTTGATAAAGGAACACACTTTATGTTGTCTCTGTACGATAACATACACCTGCGAAGGGTGGTTCATAAGCCCTTGAAACCGCCTGACCTGCCCACACTAAAGCATGTAGACCATTTCGGTCCGTTTGAGATTCACACGGTTCGATTTTGGCAGCTTGGCGGTTTAATGGTCCAGGCCAACCGTTTGGAACTTGAACCAGCCGTTTACCTTTATTATTTTTATTATTTTTCTATTTTTGGAAATATGCAGTAATGTATATGTATTACATTCACAAGTCATATTTACCATTTAAATTTTTTTAATTCAAAGTAACTACTTTGAAAAAAAAAATCGACCTGGGCAATTTGGTTTGTCGTTTCGAAAACGTAGGCTTAGAATTTTGGTCAAAACAGACTGAACCGGTCCATAAAAAACAGTTAGATTGCCTCGGATTCATGAAAGATAGGAAATTCAATAATTGACTAGTTAATCTGTTGATAGAAGTCTCAAGAAAACTAGCCTTAACTAACTCTTTGTCTGAAACTTATGATCCAACACTCAACACATCAAATTCATGAACTACAATGGCCATAAAGTAAGTAAAAGCAGCAAATAATAGATCAAGATGTAAAAACAAAACCTGAAAGTCCATTTCTTCATGTAGGTGAGCCAAACCGCGAGCTGCACCTTCAGCAATTCTTAAACGTGCCATCCAAGAAAGAGGCGATTTTCCACGACCCAATAAATGATCTTCCAAACTTTTATTGCTCATAAGTTCATAAACTAAAAGCCTTTGAATCCCTCTTTCATCATCTTCTGCACAATATCCCACTAACTTTACAAGATTCGGATGGTTTACCACTCCCAGAAAGTTCACTTCATTAATCCATTCCTTATGCCCCTGAAAACTAAAACATATAATATAAACAAAGAATACATAAGATCAATCCAACTTATGAAATGATTAAAATTTGCATTTGCTTTAAATCATCAATAACAATATCATATATCTATGATCCTATATACAAAGTCAATATTCAAATTTCGTGTTGATATGCATGGCATATTCACACCCCTAAAAGGAAAAATATTATTATTCTTTAACCATAAGGGCTTGTTTGGTTGGCAAGAATTCAATAGAACTTAAATTCAAATTTCACTTCTTTAACCAAAAATGTTTTCCGTTAAATTCCAATTATAAAACATTCTGCGAACCAAACGCCCCAAAGAACCCGATATCGGAAAACTCACAGCATCTCGTCAATACCCTGCAGGGGCGTCTCGACCGTACGAAAAAACAAGCTAATGCTTGGGGCCCATAATTAAGGCCCCCAATTTTTAGGCCCTTTAGGGTTTAGCTTCGTTTAGTTTCTTTCTCACTTCAACTCTAATACGTGTGATTGTGTGTTTTGGAGTTCGTATATTCCCATGTATGAGGATCCTGATCAAAAATATTTTGAAACCTCTTTAGGCCCGAAAAAAGGTTAGGCCGACCCTGATACCCTGCTAACCAACGAGATCATTGCTCCGGTAAGAAACAAACAAGTAGAAGCTTGATTCGAACCAGAGACGTTATCGTAATTATCTCCTACAGCATTCAATTGCTAGATTATATGTATGTGAATGTGTTTTAAAATACCTATATTTATTTCAGGAAAAAAAAATAATTAAGGATATGAAGTAAAAGAGGGAAAAGGTCATGCCTGCAAACCATTGCGATCCAATTGCTTGATAGCAACATCCAAATGCCGATCAGTATCACTACCTCCAATTGCGTGGGAGTCATCCACGGCGGCCTTAACAACTCCTCTATAAACACAACCAAACCCTCCCTCACCGATCATAAGCGTTCGATTAAACCCTTTGGTAGCAGATTTCAACTCAGCGAATTTGAAAACCCTAAGATCATTGGCACGGCGATGATTTAACTGCTCGGAAAACCCTACCGAGTCACGGAAGTCCGTACAGTCGGAATCGAACTCAGAACGACGAGTTGTGTCGACGCTGCTAGAGGCGACGCTCAGAGAACGGGCCCACGATACCCTGGCGGAAGACCTTGAAACCACGGCGTCCTCGCCGTCGGCTCTCCTGTCGCCGTTAGTGAAGTGAAAACACCTCATTTCATGCTAACTGTCAAAAACACTATCTGTGGTGAATCGATGATGGTGCCGGCGGTGTTAATTGGCGTCTGGTTGTAGAGAAGAGAGAGATGAAGATTGAAGAATATGGCATTTGAAGAAAACAAGAAAGCAGGTATTGGTTCGATCCGCTGCTTGTCTTGTTGCAGAACTGGAGATATTAAATGGGCCAACAAAGTTGATCCATCACAAATTTGAATGCTTTGTAATATTTTATGATTATAGCAAAAATAAAAAGGGATATTAAAAATGGGAATAAGTTTTAAAATGGGATTTAAAATAGTTTTATAAAGAAAAGGGAAATTAAATTATAATAATATGAAGTATAACTTAACTCTTTCTAAATGGTTTAGTGATAGTGATAAAAAAAATGTTGACACGCAACCGTCACGTAGAGAGTGGTGTGATCACATTAAAAATGTGTTATAAGTTAGTGATAGTGATGTAATTTATAATAATTGTTTAATCATTAATTAAGTGAGATGTATTATGATTAGTGAAAAAATTAAAAGAAAATAAAAAACCCCTAAAAGAGTGTTATTGGTCAAATTATTTTGTTAGCGAAGTTGACGAGAAATCAAGTATAAATTATTAATTACCTTAAACACAAGTGTCGGTGAGTGTTATTTAATATTTTATTCATTTTGTTTTTGGGTTATATATTTGATTATTTACAGATTTGTGGGTTTGTTTCAGTGGTAAGTTGTTTTGTGGATTTGCTGCACATCGTGGGTACGAGTCTTGAACTTTCCTTTTTTTTCATTGAATAATCAATTACAGGGACAGAACCTTCATGCAAAACAATAAACACCACTTGCATAGCCATGAAAAAACTGTGACAACATCTATTGCAGCCTGCAAGACTATTTTTGTATGACCACACCTTTGTAAATCAACTAGTAATTTACCCGGCCGAGCTGCAGCCTCTGCGTGCTGCGACACGTTAAACAACGGATGCTAAATGGCATCGAACCTTATAAAAGAAAAAAAGAAAGCTACATCGTAAAATAAATCAAAGTTTTTGAAAAGGTTAAAAAAACAGACCCCAAACGGCTTCGAAACTTAAAAAAAAAATAAAAGAAGCAAAACCATTAAATGAATAAAAATCTTTGAAGAGTCACGCGCGTTGTGGTGCGTTAACTTGCACGTAGCGGCACGCTAAAATACGCGACACTTGAAAAAATAAAAATGTAATAGATCGTTGATAATATTAAATTAATATATTATATAGAAAAACAAAACGGTAAGAAAGCTTTCTGCTGCAAAAATAAACATATTCAAAACTTTATATAAAAAGTTTAAACCTTTACGCATGCTCACGCGTTGCAGCGAAATAGTTAGTAATATTCGAAAACTTTATTAAAAAACGAAACCGTAGCAAAGCTGTTAAAAAAGTTAACAATTAAAAAAATGCAAAAGCAAAACCGTTTAAAAAAAATAAAAACATTAACAAATTTTATCTACCAAAATAATAAAATAGGTCATACATTGTTGACACAAAATTAAGATAATATTTTCTTATTTTTAGTTATTTGTTGTAACGGATTATAGTTTTTTAATATTTATATTTTGATTAAGAAACACTCATTAAGAAAGATGGAAACTCCAGTAATAAGTATTTGTTCAAAATTTGACAAGAAAATTTAATAAAGAAAGTAGTGTAAGAACATGTGTAAAAGGAAGAGGAAAAGAAAGGCTGTATAGGTAACTTGTACGGCATATATCAACTCTTTCACATATGGGTTTTGTAAAACATACAAGGTTAAAAAAATGATTTTGTTGTATAACCACAACTTAACAACACAAAACGCATACAAGGTTAAAAACTATTTTGTTGTATAACCACAACTTCAAAACGCAACTGAATAAAACAACAGCCCCAAGTCACGAACAAAATAAGACGCCGCAACGCGCGGATAACTTTCCTAGTTTATGATTATTATGGAGTGTGATTATCCTTGGTAATGAAAATGAAAATTAAAAATGTTACTAATCAAATTACCAATATCAATTATTATTGATTAATGAATTATAGTTTTAGATTATTAAAATTTAATTTGTCTAAAAATAATAGAAAAATATATATATTTTTTGTTTTATAGGGTATAGGATTTACGTTTCAAATTGATTATCATTAAAAAAAAATTCAAAAGAGAGACAAAGATGGCCAAGGATATGGGATTCACTTGTTTCTTTTAAATATCAATCAACATCAACATCAACATCAAACTTGTGATTGTGTTATAGTGGTTGAGGTAAGGTTCAAAGTTTCAAGTGATCTAGGTTCGATCACTGTCACCACCATTAATTTCCACAGCTTGCAAATGAGGCCTAATCTTAGACTGATGCATCAAGGTTTTACCAACGCCGATCCAGGGTTCGAGCCTCAGCTCTCCCTTAACCCCGGAAAGGGGCCGTATTGGATGGGTTTTTCCTTGAAAGCTCTTCAACTTTGACGCCAAGTGGGCCCGGTTACATTGTCACAACCCTCTCGGGTTGAGGGTTCGGGTTCAATCTACACGTTCATGAAGCCGGGGAGAAAGTGACCGCTGGGGTGCGGTGACCGTTGAGGGTTGTGACAAACTATATAATTATTGCCATTCAAAAATATAAGTTTATATAGTTTCTTCTACTAAGTCGTGTTTCGTCCTCTCTAATCCCTTATAATTCGGAATATTTTTTAATATATTTTTTGCCGTTCAAAAACAAACTGTATAAACTTATAAAGAGGACTATATTATAAGATACATCCTCGAATTAACGATTTACGCACTATTTTTTTTAATTATTCAGTCATCTATTGAACCCGTCTCCATTCTAAAATTATATTATTAATTTTTTTTTATACTTTACATAAATATGGATATTTTAAAAGAAAAAATCACATGTCATAATTTATTGGGTAGACCAAGATGTCTTTTAGAACATGTGAGTATAAATATGAGCTCGAATCCATTCACATATCATGATTTATAATTTATATGGCCTAAGAAAATGCATTTTTAGGAATATGTGAGTATATAAAAATGAGATGCAAAAAAATCTATTTGCTTGTCATTATTTAACAAGTGGATAAAATAACATTTTTCAGAAATAAGCAAATATAAAAATAAAATACATAAAACTTGATCCATGTCGCGAACGAGACTCAATTTTAAGGATATTCAAATATGATTAGCGTATCATAAAATACTATTTTCTTAATGCAAAGAAAAATAGAAAACTAATATAAAAGAAAAAAAAAACATTTAAAAAAAAACAAGTTGATTGTTGACAAATTGAAAACAAAAAAGGAATAAACAAAGAAAAGATATGTGAAACGGTTAAAGAAGAGTAACAAAAAAGACTTATTATATTTAATAGTTTTATCTTTCGTTTTTCAGTTATAAAAAAAGATCTTAATAAGGAACTTGCATACAATCAAATTTATCATGCTAGGCAGTAAAAAATCTTGTTTAATTATCAAACTACATACGACCATGACGCAAATGTGTCAATTTCAACTTTTTAACTTATGTATGAATTGATTTATGGAACGAGTAGTCCCTTTTTTCATTTTAATGATATAAAAATAAAGAAAAAACACTAAAAAAAGTCTAAAACAGTCCAAAATGTTTTCCAATCCAGACTACCTCGTGTTTTTATTATTTATAAAATAATAAACATATAGTTTTTAAATTATTGAACAAACTTATACTGAAAGAAAATATACGGAAACTGCATTTGTCCATCCAATTGGAGTCGAACACGATTCAATCCCTGTACATATTTTTATCATTTATTATCTTTATATGTAAGCTCTAAAATAGATGGAAGCTGCTTTTGATGTATTTTTTTTTTACCAGCGAACACAGTGTGTACTCTATACAGCTCTACTTATAAAATCATAACACCTGTATTTTGTATGATTTGGATCTACAACCATTTATTTAAATAGTACACCATTTTTACTATCACGATGTCTCTTAAAGACCTTTTTTCTCTAGTTAAATGAATAAAAATGTTTAACCAAAATGTCTTTTTACTAAAAATAGTGTATCAAGTATTTATGAGTCTCAGTAAATCCTTCCACTATAGAATATTTCTGTTAGTGAAATGTCTTTTTACTAAAAATTATGTACTCTCTGATCAAATAAAAATATTTGACAAGATGTCTCTAACTAAACTTTTATATATAAAAGAAGTAAAGAACCCTTTATACCCTAATAAAAATGTTTTAAATTTTCCTTCTAGAAATGTCAAAATGACATTTATAACTCAATTCTCATTTATATAACATTCAATAATATGACACCAGTATTATATTTTGTCATGTGACGAATTAAAGTTTTTCATAACATTGGGAAGCAAGAAAGATTGAGAATTATACTCAATGATATGAGTTTCGTCTGATGATCCTTAGTATGTACATGATTGGACAAACATGTCTGGTTACTTTGTTGTAGACGTGTGTTATACCTAACTTACTCGAATGAATGAAGACTTTTTTTTAGAACGGCAAGTCGGTTAGGATGTCGCTAACCCCTCTTAGATCAGAGTTCAAGTCCTGCCACAGATGGTGTTCCTGAAATTATGAAGTGCACCTTGTGAGAATTGAACCTGAGACCCCACAGAGGAAAGTCTTATGACAAAACCCACTGACCACTAGATCAAAAGCTTGATGGCGAATGAATGAAGATTTATTGCCCTCCTACACTTGTATTGTATTAGTCGTTTGGTCTATATTCTTGTATGAGATGACTATGTTTTCATATACCTTTTTTTAACTTCGAGTGGCTAAGATGTTTCAAGGCTGTTGGAACGAAAACCATTAAATATTTTCAATAAAGCAATATTTTTTTAGTTAGAATATCTTTTCTTATTGAAAACAAATAAAATTATATTCTGTTTTGGTTTTATCTAATTTTTTTTTATTGTTTTTTATTTTATTTTTGTTTCTGTACATAAATAATTCCTCTAGAATATGTTGAATTAAATCATCCAATGCATTATCAGCATATAACAATGTTTTCATGGTGGATTCGGACCGGATTAGGAATCGGGTGCCTAACCGGTACGCTTAGTCTATCTAAATCATTTTTTAGTCGAACAGATTGAATCGGATTTTTTCTTTCAAAACCTATACGAAACATAAGATATTTTTATTTGTTGTTTTAAATTATATATATGTGCGTGTGTATGTATTAAAAATTTATAATATTTACGAAGGCATCCGGTTCTTAAGTCTGCTCCAACCAGTGAACCAGTAAGACGACCGGTTCGATATCTGGTTCAATTCTGAAAACATTGCAAATAATACTAAGTTGTTACTAAACCGTCATTTAGCTAGTAGTAATAAAAACACAAACACTGACTTTTTTTTACCTTCTAAATTACAAATACATTTATAATTATTAAAACATCAATTAATTAAGAAAACTACTAACTACTAAGTGCTTAATTCCTTAAAAAACCTGTTCAACTATTTGGTAAATATAAAAATATATTTCAAACCATATGAGATGCAATATGGTTTGATAATTCTCACATGGAGAAAGATGGAGTCAGAAGAGGGCATGCACCCACGAGGTGGGTACCGGCTAGAAAAACGGTCAGGCATGACCATGGTCTTTAATTTGGAATTTTGGATTCAGACAAATTTTAAGCCCAATTTATTTGTAACTAGAAGGGCAAACTTGTCAAAATATCAAATTAGATAGGTTCGATGTCATCCTTCGGATGCAAGGGTGATCCGTTTGACAGGATAATTCCGGGTATCCGGCCTTTGTTGTTAAAAAAAAGATAGGTTTGATGTCAAGTTAAAACGATTCAAAAAGAAAAAAGTACTTTTCATACATGTGGTCGCTTAGTGTTTATACTAACCATTCTACACTCAATGTAACTAGTTTCAAGTATTAGTTACAAACTTAAGGTTATGTATAATGGTTTTAATAAAGAGTGAAAAACGTCCTGTCATGTTATTGTCATGTCAACATGAGTGAAACTAATAAACAGAATAACTAAGCTGTGTAATACTTTCACTATCAGCGTTAAATTTTTAATCATTAACTAATAATTGTTAATAATTATATACTATTTATTTTAAATAGTAATATTTATTTAAAAATAACACAAAAAATACTAATATTAATTTGATAATGTATATAAATACAATTTTATAAAATATATGTTCGATCTCCATTCGAACCGCACAAACGACCACCTCATCTTCCTCTGATGAATCCGATGAGGTGGATGAAATATCCATTTAAAAAAATGGAGAGTGATTAGAGAGAATTTGATGGTAAAATGTGAGAATTTTTGAAAAATATTAATGGATGTGGACTTGTGGTGTTATTTATAGGTTTATTTTTTTTAATACAAACAGAGCCAATGGCTCGTTTTACTCACCCGATGCTCATGAATTGCCCCATGGGCCATGGCTTTGCCCTTTACGCCCCTTTTTAACGCTTGAGGAGGTGGTGTTCCATGACTCATCACGGTTCCACATTAACCACGCCCCCCATTGCGCATAGCCTGATCAACAAATCTGAAATGATGAATAACATTATCAGTAGTATTCAATAATATCATATCGTTCATATGTTTTGAGTTGCAATATTCTTAGTAATTATGTAAATTTTTATAACTTTTTAAATCCATGAACCGGTTTTTAATTATTATATTCCTCTAAAAACTTTTATGTTAGTTGATGCTTAATAATTCAGAGTTACTTATTTTTAGAAAAAAGGTAATAACGTTAACTCGTTAAGTAAATCTGAGTTGATACATAAATTCTAACTAGTTTTTTCACCCGCGCTACGCGACAGGAGGCTGATCGTTACCAGTTCGGCTGGTTTGCGGTGCTAAAGTTACATTGAAACGCATACTCTCTATAGCATACGATACAAAAAAAAATACTCGATTTTGAATATAACTCCGTTTTCAATAAAGTTTATACAAGAACGTTGACAAAAATAACTAAAGAAAGCCGCACATTTTATTTTTTTAATATAAATTAATGAACGAAAGTTGTTATAGAAAAACGAAATTATTAGAAAATTAAATGGGTTAAAAAGTGTATTTATTAGTAAAAACATGAAATATCATATATTAAAAGTTATGTGGCAAAAGTAGAAAAAATGAAAGTTTAATATTACTAAGAAGTTGTATTTTAAAGCTTCTTGGTAATGGTAAATGGTAAGTTTATTAGTAAAAACATACAATATCATATTTCAAAAGTTATGTGGCAAAAGTAGAAAAAATGAAATTTTACTCCTAAGAAGTACTTTAAAACATCTAAAAGTTATGTGGCAAAAATAGAAAAAATGAAAGTTTACCATTACTAAGAAGTTGTATTTTAAAGCTTCTTGGTAATGGTAAATGGTAAATTTATTAGTAAAAACATACAATATCATATTTCAAAAGTTATGTGGCAAAAGTAGAAAAAATGAAACTTTACTCCTAAGAAGTACTTTAAAACATCTAAAAGTTATGTGGCAAAATAAGAAAAAATGAAAGTTTACCATTACTAAGAAGTTGTATTTTAAAGCTTCTTGGTAATGGTAAATGGTAAGTTTATTAGTAAAAACATACAATATCATATTTCAAAAGTTATGTGGCAAAAGTAGAAAAAATGAAACTTTACTCCTAAGAAGTACTTTAAAACATTTAAAAGTTATGTGGCAAAAATAGAAAAAATGAAAGTTTACTATTACTAAGAAGTTGTATTTTAAAGCTTCTTGTTAATTGTTAATATTAATGTTAATATGTGGCAAAAGTAGAAAAAATAAAAGTTTACTATTACTAAGAAGTTGTATTTTAAAGCTTCTTGTTAATTGTTAATGTTAATGTTAATATGTGACAAAAGTAGAAAAAATGAAAGTTTACTATTACTAAGAAGTTGTATTTTAAAGCTTCTTGTTAATTGTTAATGTTAATATGTGACAGAAGTAGAAAAAATAAAAGTTTACTATTACTAAGAAGTTGTATTTTAAAGCTTCTTGTTATTGTTAATGTTAATGTTAATATGTGGTAAAAGTAGAAAAAATGAAAGTTTACTATCACTAAGAAGTTGTATTTTAAAGCTTCTTGTTAATGTTAATTGTTAATGTTAATGTGTGGCAAAAGTAGAAAAAATGAAAGTTTACTATCACTAAGAAGTTGTATTTTAAAGCTTTTTGTTAATTGTTAATGTTAATATGTGGCCAAAGTAGAAAAAATGAAAGTTTACTATCACTAAGAAGTTGTATTTTAAAGCTTCTTGTTAATTGTTAATGTTAATGTTAATATGTGGCAAAAGTAGAAAAAATAAAAGTTTACTATTACTAAGAAGTTGTATTTTAAATTGTTAAATGTTAATTGTTAATGATAATATTAATATTAATAATGTTAATCAAGCTTTAAAATAGTATATTAGAAGAAAAATATTCGAATGACGAGCTTATTGCGAACTTGCAACGAATCCATATGCAAAAGCCCACTAGAAAGACTAACTCAACAGGCTTTGTACAAATAAAAAAACCCACTATCTAGCCCAAATTCAACAGATCAAATTTTAAGAACTATACACTAGTGCCTGAACATTTCTTAATCGTCGTTGATTGGTTTGTGCATCGGTGCCACGTGGCACGTTTTGGATGGCCGGGTTTTTTTTCCATGAATATTTTGTTTGTTTAAAGGATTGAATGGATGAGGTTAAACATAAATGCACTATTAGCCCAGAGGCAATCCGGTGCCCTGTTTGAGTTTTGGAGGTGCCATTTTATGTTTTATTTTTTTTTGTTATTTTTTAACCCATATTTTTTTAGTATTTTTCCTAGGTTTTAATGTTTTGTTTTAGTATAGAAGAACATTTTATTTTTCTTCTATTTTTACGTGTTACGCTTATATTTTGCTTCGAGGCCGCGACCCAGACGTGGAGCGCACGCATCAAATGCTAGTTATAACTATTTATAAAGGTACCATTAGAAAAAGCAACTAAATCAATTTATTAGGTGGGTTTATTTTTCTATACAAAAGGAGGACAACTGATGTTGAAGTTTTTGGTCCATCTATCAAAAGGATTTCAGATAAGTCAATGAACATGTCAAATATTTAATTCAAAATTCTTCCTTTTTTATTTGCTAGGGTTTTAAACATTGTCCCTTATGGTTGGTTTTACTTGTTTATTTGTTAATGTTTGGAAGAATGCATCCATCATTTGTTTGATTTGGAACCGTGACAAGCTTATAATATGTCGTTCTTCCAAGACCATAAGAAAATTGATTTTATATCATACAATACAATACAAAAAGTTTTGATACTGCATATGGGTATATGACGAGAGGGAAAATGTTGGTATCGAAGATAGAAAAATGAGATATTACGTATACACAGTGATGGATCTATGATTTTTAGTCAGTGGGTGCTAAAACTAGGTTAGGTTAGAACACGTCAGGCAAAATGGGTCAGCTAAAAGAATTACGTTAAATTTTAGCAAAAAAATGGAACTCCCTAAATTTTAACATACGAACTACGATTATGACAATACTTTTAGTAATAATTTAGGCAAACAAATTACACAATAATAACTATTTCATTTGGACATAAGTTTGTGGTGGTAAAAGTGTCTTGAGTAACAGGAATAAAGGAACTATATGGTCAAACATTAGATTCCATGATACCCATTTTTGCCTACATGGGAATAATACAAATACCCCATGCCAAATTTTAGCCTTTTGTTTTAAGGGGTACAAAAAGCAATTACCCCAAGAGAAGTGCCTTTGACCATCCTTGAATAAAGGGTAGTTGAACATAATAAAAGGGTATCTCATGCTCAAATCATTTTTTTTATCTTTCTTGCTTTAGGGATCAAAGAATCCAAAGTTTTCCATTTCAATACTGATTTTTTAATTATAGGTTTTCACTTTTCAGCGAGTATTATCCAAAATCAAAGTTATAAAACGGCTATGGACTTTCTTCTAAATGTATTTGTAGCGATTTCTCCCTAAAGCGATAATCGGCAATAAATCTACCTACCTGTAGCCGTTAAGACTTGGTTGATCGTATTACCATAAAGCTAACTTGAAAATTTTGAACTTGACCCAATTTTATGATATTCTTTTTTTTTGTATGCCTACGAATACATTTTCAATTTATTTTTTTTATTAATTGCTATGTCATCAATCTTAATGATTAAAGTATCTCTTGTATTTGCTCTCTTAATTATTCATCAGAGTAACAAAAAAATTTGATTTTTTAGTGCATAACCTGATTAAAAATATGATACTATGGATATCTTTATGTTTAAAAATTAACAACATTCATAAATTCTTCTACTTTAACTGTTTATCATCAAACATCTCAAGATGATTGATTATGTTTAAAGTATATATTCACCCCTTTGTAACATAGCCCTGTCCAATCAAAACAGGATACTTAGTTCAGCCATTTAATTTTAGTTCTTGATTTTTTTTAAACCGTTGTAATAGTTAGTACAATGTATATATAACGAGATTTGTTTTGAAAGATGTAGCAAATGTGTTTATTTTCATTTTTTTTAACACTAACACCTGATTTTTTTGGATAAATACATCAAACATGTATCTTGAAAGGTTTAAACTCTCAATTTTTTGATTTAGTTCTGTATTCAACCACTTTTATTGTTTAGTCAATTTGATCAGTTTCAGTACTAATCCATATCATTAACTTTACGGGCAGATGTAACATATAACCAAAATCAATCCATTAATTAAAATTAAAACATCTCAAAAACAAAATTAACAAATGCCACTAAGTTATAAAAACAACCGATTATACTTGTACATATATTCCCTTTAGATTTTGCTGCGGGCAGCATGTTTTTGAAGCCGCCTCAGCCTAACAAACAAACAAATACGTATCCCCAAAAATTAAAACTTTTCCAGACATGTCTTTTTCCGTCCTCCATCTTTTGACATATTAGCTTTTTAGCCCCTGATAAAACAAAAGTAACAATCCACTAACAAAAAAACAGTCAACGACAAAAAAGGGTAAAAGTGGAAACCGATATCAGCCGTTAATTCCGGATCCTGTTTTAATGTTTTACTTTCACACTCGGAAATTCTTTCCGGTGAAGGTTTGACCAAACTGCCAATGTGCCGGAACGATGTTCCATGAGGTGGAAGTGCGTCGGTCACTGGCTGTGACCCTGAATGACAGTGACTGACCAACCAGGACTGAGTTTGACTGCCAGTTTTGACCCCAGTTACGGCTCATGCTCATCCAGTTGGTCTTTGAGCCTTTGACCCAGACCTTCTGTATGTCCCCTGCACCCGCGACGTTGCTGATCAAAACCAAGTTGAAGTAACGGAAACCGTTGATTGTGAACCTGATCCCGCCAGCCTTCCTGCATGGCACCCTGTAGTAATACATCACAAACACCAAGGTCATTTTCGTCATTTCACAAAAAACTTCTGCTTTTAAACGACGCCGTTTAGCTGAAGTTGTGTTTATTGACTTTATAACTTATTATTGTTTCATAGTTTCATACTATGTCCATAACTTTTTTTAATCTTATTGTCGTCGTTATAAGAGAAGAATAAAAAATATTTACCTGCGATATGAGACGGGGACAATGCCGGCACGGTACTCGGCGATTTTAAGGAACATGGGCATGGCGAGGTCGAAGTGGGTACGGGGAGGGTTACACCAGCCACCGTTATCGCTAGGTTGGGCGAAGTTAGGAGGACAGAAATTTGTGGCAGTGACAAAAATAGATGGGCTCCCGGGGTGGCACCACCGCGGGTCTTGCGTGCACTTAATTTCAAAGCAGGCACCGCAGCTAAACCCTTTGTTGAATAGCGCGGTGCTTAGCGCCGCGGTGTTCACCCCGTAGCCTTGGCTATACAAGTTCCCATAGCCACAAGCACCTCCTGCATAAATAAAAAAGTAGAGAATTAAAAATCAAGAAGGTTCTAGACAATGTGCCAAAGTAAGCACTAGTCAACATTACCATAGTACACTCTATTGGTTAGCGGCGAAAACAGAACTTCTTATTAAGAGAGTAATCATTAGGTTTTTTTACTGACTACAATTAAATGGTCAACTTATGTTTTTATGTATAAAAAACCGATAAATTTTTATGATTGGGGTCAGCAGACCCTCTTAACCCTCGATTGGTTCCGCCTCTGCCACTAGTGTGTAATTTTGTTAATGTGCGGGAAATAAGGGTATACCCATGGTGCCGGAGGCGTCACTGCCGCCGTAGAAAGTGGCATGAGCACTTTGCCAAGAGCCGCCGGCGTAATTTCCTGAGATTCTGGCGTCGGCCGATGAGAAAAGTGAGATGATGAGTAGAAGAATGCCGACGGGAATGCCCATTTTAGTCCGGCGGAGGACAGGAAGGTGTTGTATTTGGTCGGAGAGAACAATGCAGGGATGAGGAGAAATGGGAGGTTGTAATGGCAGTATTTATGGAGGGGATTGTGGTGGATACAGAATGTTTAATGACTTTTAATTTCTTGTTTTTATTTTTCGTATCGGTTGTTGACGACCTGTCGCCCATTCACATTCAAAAAAACCGACAACCGGTTATTTGGCGGGTCCTCTTATTTATTAAATATGGTTTAAGTTATATGAGTAACATGTAACATAAAGCCCTTTGGTGTAGTATATATTATAATGTTAGTTGTTTTAGTGACCGGACATGTCATACAACAAGGGCATGGCGTTTTTTTGTTAGATTTACACATCACACACAACACGTAACGAGACTTTAAAATATATTATTGACTCACACGCAAGTTATAAAACTATAATAGATTTTAAACTTTACAAACACATACGGATGCATGTATCGTTTCTTTTATTCTAATAAACAAGCCCGTAAATCGGATTTAAGCCTAGAGACTATAAATAATTTAATTTATTAGTTAACATATTAACATACCCTATAGCCCTAATTTCCCAATTACTTGAATTTGAAATTAATTATAATAATAATATCAATACTTAATATAAATTATTAATTTGGAATTGAAAGTTTCATGATGAGCCGTTTCAATCTGTTTAAAAGAAAACTATTAATAATAATATAGCAGATAATTAATAAGAAAATTTGTTGACCAAAAGTCAAAATTGAATTCCAAATAATCACCTTCATCCGTATTCCTCGCTTACATTTTTCCCACTCCCGCAATGAATATGAGCCAAGTCGTTCATGTTTATCAAACCAACACTCACCACATGTACATAAGTCATACACACCACATCGTTAACATTTCATGTACATTTCTTCACCACATGACATCATAATCATTACTCACGGAATAATTCTCATGCAACACACACTTTAATTTGGACATGATAACTTTGACCCAAACTAGGAGAAATGAGTTGATTTAGGTAAATAATTTTTGTATTTTGGGTTGAAGTGGGTCACCGTAACATAAAATAGGTTGAAATAGGCAACACATTGAAATAGGCAACACTTTTAACACATTTTGGGTCAAGATGAGTTAACTAAAAAGTATGTAAATTTAGAATGAGTTTAAACGGGCAACCACAGGTCAATGACATGTTTAGCGAGAAAAACACTTAAGATTATAACCGCCGCCACTGCTACCAACAACCAACGCCGCCACAACTACCATTGTCGCAGCCACCGTCGTATCCTTCACCGTCATTGACACCACAACCACCGACGCCATCACCACCACTGTGATTAATACCATTTTTTCGTTACAACTCATTCTAATCCGAAGCAAAGTGATACTTTTTTAAAAACAACCTGTATTGACCCGATCGTAACTCGTCCTAACCCGAAACCATCATGACTCGAATCCGTTCTGACCCGTTATCCCACACAACCCACCCATTTTTTCAGGCTTACTTTAATTCACATGAATGGTTTAATATCATTAACCTGACCCATATTCAATCACAATTGATTATGTCGGGGTTTCGTTCATAGGTTTCAAACACAAATTTAAAACGAGCAGCGAAAAATAAGCACGAACCGATCCAGGCCAAAACCCTAGATCACTCACCAGGAGTGCAGATGTAAACCAAATAATCAATTACACAACCATAAGATGTTTAGGGTTATACCTTTCGTGAGTAGGAGAAGACATCCAAATCATAAAGCAGCAAGGTTTGAATGGAGCCAGAAACAAGAAGAAGCATTTAGTACTCTTAAGCAGAAACTTAGTAGTGCACCAGTCCCAACATTACCCGACGAAAACAACGACTTCGTAATTTATTGCGATGCTTCCTGAATTGGTCTGGGTAGTGTACTGATACAACGAGATAAGATGATAACATATGCATCACGGTTACAACTAACTAGATTGTTGATAACGGGGGCCGTCCCACCATATGCCAAACGCCCTTCCAAAACTAATTGTCAGGAAAACGACAAGTGTCAATGCATGTATCCTTAGGCATTTGACGACCTCAAGACACTTCGTCCCACTTTTTAAAGAAAATCATGTATCAAATCTTCCTCTTCCTAAGAAAGGTTGTGTGGAGAATAAGACACAAAAAATGGGCTATAGGTAAGAAGGTCAACCCTGTTATCAGAAATCAAAAAGAGGCCTTCATAGTTAACAGTTACTCGCAGGATGACAGGCCAACTTTTTACACCAAAATGGATAACTTTCATTATACCAATGAGAAGGTATATCGAGACGTTTTAGATGCCAGCAAAGGGAATATAGAAGAACGATACAAACATAGTTCGAATCACCCTGTCGAGCCTATAAATATATGAAGGTAACTCGCCAAAGGTAATCCATCACTTCACTCACTACTCTCTTCTTACTCACACACATTTCTCCGATAACCAATACAGGTTCTCACGCCGAAGGTTGATCGCAGGAGACCCCCTCCTGTGGTGAGACTGATGGCTATTGTTCTTAGCAGGGCGTTCAACTCCATCCATAGCCAACTCAACTCTTTGGTCAATCGCTAGGTGTTTCACCCTGTAGCAAAATTTTGGTTTTTTAGATAATGATATTCATCAATGTGTCATCCCCATGCATTTTTTCCAAAGTGCTTAAAATGGATTGGGGGCACTGCTTCTATGGGTTGTATAACCAAACCGGTTATGGAATTTCTTTTAGCGATATATAAATACGTTTAGGAAGTAAATGGTTGTTTGAATATCTAATATTCTTTTAATTTTGTTTCTTTAGAACCTCTTATTATGTTGATCAAGTGCTTATAGTTGCTCAGTGGATCTAATAAGGAGACACATATGCATTCAACTACTCTAATAATCAGTGACGGACCCAAAAAAAATTCATGGGGTCGGAAATTTTTTGGGTAAGTTGAAACGTGATATATAACACTACAATTTTTTCATCGAGGGGCAATTTTAAAATTTTACGGGGGGCGATCGAGATTTTAGGTCGTATGTTACATTAATTTGTTTTTTTCATGGAGGGCGTCTGCCCCCATACTAGCTTACTAGGTACGCCCCTGCTAATAATATGCCTCTCAAGGTACATATGTTATCAACTTATTTGTTTGGTTTTTAGAATTTAAGAATTATAATTTAGAAACAAAAGCAAAACTAATTTTTTTTAGCAAAGGGACATTGATTTTATTATTCGCTTTAGGCCCAAAAAGCTTGAGCCAGCTCAGTCGGAGCATATCACATTTCATTTCTTTATAGGTTGTTTTCACTTTTTATTTATTTATTTTGCTCTATACATAAACATGTATTTTACTTTTTTTTAACATCTCATGACTCACACCCACTAATCTACTTCTAGTTTTTTTTGAACGGCCAACAAAATCACCTTTATTATCACCACTGTGAGCCAGTAACTAGCCAAAATACACCGAATATGACAGATAGCCAAAACACAAAGGAAATAAACCAAATACAAGCATAATAATCTGACCACCACTCAAGGGCGAAACAAGGAAAAAAGGAAAACAGGCTAACCAATGGCCCCTGTATCAAATTTCTTCCAATGTTCCCACGATAGAGACGGCATCCAAGCCCGGTTACGAACCCACAAAAATCCCTGCACCTTAATTTCTTCCACTATGTTTACCAGAGACAATACCCCATTCCCTAACCTCATCGAGTTCCTCAATCTCCAAATACCCCATATCGTAATTAGCGATACAACATGCACCACCTTCTTATACCGGGGAGAGCCCTGCACAAAATTCCATGAATCCAGAAGATCTCTCACATCCGCTGCATAAAAGGGTAATGACTTGCACCACATCGAGATAATCTGCCAAACATCTTGTGCGAATGAACAAGATAAGAGAACATGCTCCGAAGAGTCTATATGATCCCCGCAAAAAACACACCAGGGATCTTGGACATGAATGTTTCTTTTAATCAATGCCTCCGCCGATGGTAGCCTGTCCATTTCCGCCCTCCAAGCCACAATACCGACCTTTTTTGGTACCCAAGAATTCCATTCGAATTTGTGGGGGGGCGCTCCCATTTCCGATAGCCAATTTCGCCTTTATGCTTGAAACTGGAAAACAACCTGATGGCTCTAGTTCCCACTTCCACTTATCATCCGATGATAGCCAATTTGCAGGGGTATTTTACTATTTTTAATAATAAGACTTATCATCTATTAATGATAAGACTTATACTCACAATTTGAGAAAGAATTCCACACCACCTTGAATACCATCGGGTATTTTATTATTTTTGTGATTGTCTCCTTTAGTATAAGTTTACTTTTGCATCCCAATGGTTTCATGCGACAGAACATCCGTACTATTTCTTCGGCTGTCGGTATAACGATTCATCACAAATTACTGGTCGGGTCAACAGGGAAAAGTTACCCCCAAAATTCACACCTACTCCTTTTTTTCCATGGACTAGTGTCTCAAATATATGTACTACTCGCATTAAATATAGTACAATGGTTAGATTCAAAATCAAAAGCGGAAAGAAATAAAGGCGTAACCAACGGCGCCGTGATTAGAGGATGTGGAATTGCTAATCTCATGATTAACGACTTCTTTTCTATATAACAACTTTCTTTTAATAGGCTATCCAATATTGATACCTAATAAATAAGTATTAAGCCATCAAGCGTATGGGGACTTATGGCCCGGTGGTTAGTGGTTCTCCTGTAAACTGTTTCTTTCAAGGAAGTCATGAGTTCGAATCCTGACGAGTTTAATTTTTTTGTTACTTTTTTTAAAGGAAAACTTCATTCACAAAAGGCCCCCCACAACAGCAGGGAAAGCCACACAAACAAAAAACAAATTACACCATGCTAAATTTACACCAACTGACAACAGCAGGGATTTCGATCTATTAACAAACCACCAAAAACCTAAAGACTTAACGTTAAAAATGATGTCCTCAATCTTAACCGGTTTATTTGAGAAGAGTTTCTCGTTCCTGGCATTCCATAAGCACCAAAGAGTCACGGGAATAATCCCGTGAAGCGTCTCTTTTTGCATTTCCCCCAATATCACTATACAAGAGAAGCTCGAGCAAATCCCTTACTGAAAACGCGAAAATGGGAGAAATCCTACACCATCGGCTAATAACATGCCAAACAACCGAGGCCACCATACACGAGGTGAAAAGATGTTCGCTAGATTTGGGAACGGAAGATTCGGGAATGGAATTACACAACACGCACCTTAGATTATCAACAAGAATGTTCCTCCTAGCCAAGGCAACACGAGTCAGGAACCTTTCGAACTCCACCCTCCATGCGAAAATGTTGCATTTAAGAGGAACCCACTTGATCCATTTCATGCTGAACCGAGAACCAAAGTCCCTACCCTTCACCATACATCTCTTAACCGAACCTACAGAAAAAGGGGTTGATCTCTCTCCCATCCAAACCCAACCGTCCTTCTCTTCCGATAGTTTAATCTCGTCTAATCTGGATATACAATTACTCCATTCAGAGTGCTCCACATCCGAAAACTGCGCCCTTTTCCACTTCCACCGGCCCTGAAAGTTCTTATCGACAAGGTTGAAACGCCCTTTTTCCACTTCCATTAAGAGTAATTTTTTCGTTACTAGCTATTTAATATTTATTTTACTAAATTTTAAACTTTTATTACTATTTAATACTTTTTTTTTATAAATCATAAATTATTATAAGTAACTCTTTAATATTTACTCTATTCAACTGGTATTTTAAGAAATAAATGTACACTAATAACATCTTTTTCAAAAAAATTTAATAGATCATAGATGTTTAATATAAATCGTTACTAATGTTTTTTTAATATTAACAGAAATAAGTATCGAAATTATACTTTAATATTTAGTTTAATGTTAATAAATAAAATATACTTTAAAGTAAACTTCGTTTTTGTTCTGTGGTTTGACTATTTTAACTATTTTACTTCTACAGTTTGAAAATTGTCAAAACACTTCTTGATGTTATCATTTTATTGTCATTTTACTTCATGACATTAACTCTGTTAAATATTTCAATTAAAATTAAAAACATTTTAGTAATTTCATGATATAAGATTATATATACATGTACCAAAACACCCTCATAAATCACAAACGCAAAATAATCCCACTAGTTAATCATATTTTTACTCAATTCTTTTATTTAAAAACTATACCTACAAAATACACCCTTAGTTACTTTTTGTAATAATATATTATAAATTCTATTCTAGGTATGAGCCGGGACCCTTTTATCACCGTGATCGCCGGCTCCATTATGCACCAGTCCTCGATAACACGTATGAGGGGGGGACATCACGCGCGCCCACGCACATCTCGAGCATCACGCGTCACCTCACACTTTTTCCTTTTTTGATTAATTGCCCCCCGCACTTAACTCCGTTTAACAAAAAAATAATAATTTTTTCACATCAAACCCAAAATATATGCTAAATGCAAATATCACCCCTGCTATGTTTCTCTTTCTCTTATACTCGATAATTTCGTCATTTTGAAAAACATAAACATGTAAAACAAGAAGTAGTGTATTAATCTTTATCGTTCTTTGTTCGACAATAGTTCAGTGGCTACAAATAATGACACATCCTTCAAGTATCAATATGAGTTCACCGTCTACATTTATTTATTTTTATAATGTATTGTGACGGCTGAGGCTGCTGGCCTGACATGCAACGATGGGAATTGTGTGCGGAGACAGACAATGATGCTGGGTTGTATTGCCTAATTTAGACTCGTTCTAAGTTAGCAAGTTTCATAAAATGAAACATATGATTGGAGTAGAGCAAAATTAATACCGACTCGTTCTTAAAGAACGAGATCTCCACTATGAACATGGATGATAATGGACTGGGTTTGTGTCGGGTATTGGTAATTCCAAACCCATGCCCAGTTGTGAAATCTTGTCCCATACCCGGCCCGATACCCGTCGGATAATTTACCGTCGGATATCGGGTATGTCCGTTAGTATCAGGTTCAAGCATACATGCGGGTATCGTCCAATACTCGTCGGGGTATGTGTCGGGTACATTTCAAATAAAATATATAATTAAAATATTGTAGGTATCTAATCAGGTAATCAGGTCGGATTTCACTTAATACCATAACCATACCAAAACCCGAAATTTAAAAAATAAATTAATCCCATACCCGACCCAAATGTTTCGGGTATCGGGTTTTTCCATCGGGTTTGGGTGTTTATGCCATCTCTACCATACCACTATGTTTGGGTTATCCAAATCACAATGGTGTAGTGATTTGTAGCGGGGCATAGATTGTTGACCTTAGTGTATTACACATATTTTTTTTGAACGGCAGATCTATTCTACTCCTACTCGTAAATTAAATTAAATATTTCACCTCATGCCTGGATTTGAATCCACGACCTCCCATCTAAGAGACAAGAGCCACCAAATGAGCTAGTCCACATTGACGTGTATTACACATATGATCTAATAAATTTTTAAGTTTTTGTTATGTACATTAGTCATTAAGTTTTTGCCCTATGTTTTTCCTTCTTGAGTATTGATAACAATTAAAACTCAAAGAAATGTCACTATAAAGAAATGAAGTGTGTGTATATATATATTAAAGTTGAACATTAAATTAATAATTAGATTGGTAGATTTTTTTTTATAGCAAAGGTCCGAGCATCTGGGATCGCCTTGACAAATGGATTACCCTTTTGTTCGAAGAGCATAAGCGTGGTGACCCGGCCCCACACAACTTAGGAGAAAACCCATAACTGAAAACCCTCTTTCTCAACCTAGAACATTTTGTTCCAATCGAGACTTGAACCCATGACATCTCATTTGGAAAGTTATGAGTCTACTACTCAACCAGAAGACTCGATAGTTTAATTGATCTTAAAATACATAAATTAAATCAATAAAAAGCCAATAAGCTAGTGGTGGAGTGGTAAGGGAGAGAACTTGTGTTCCTAGTGACTCAGGTTCAATCTCTGCCCTTCACATTAGTTTCTGCGGCATGCAAATGAGGCCTACCTTAGGCTGATGCACCTGGGTTTTACCCACGTCGATCCAGGGTTCGAGCCTCGGCTCTCCCTCAAGTCCGGAAGTAGCCGTATTGGTCGGGATTTTTCCTTGCATGCTCTCAAACTCTGACGTCAAGTGGGCCCGGTTAAGACAACGTATTTACTGGAGTTGGACGTGACTCTCCCATATGACCGAGGGGGTGCGACGTCACAACATTCAATGTTCGTCGTTAAAAAAAAAATCAATAAAATCATAATAACTCTCTACTCAAGCTATGAGATTGGCTTGCAATGATTGCTGTTTAACATGGCATGGAGAACCAACTACCTCTATAAATGATATGAACTTTGTTCTTAAGGCATTGTTGTGAACTTACCTTTCTACCCTTCCTATAAATGTGGAACTTTTTTTATAATACAAGAATGAAGGCCTTTGATCTCTCATGCTATAAGGGTTAAATTGTCTTTATCATTCAATACACCCCCCAACTAGAAAACACATTCTTGCTTCAAATTAAAGGTAGAGTTAATTATTAGTATCCTACACCAATAAAAGACGATGGGAAATGTAAACATGCAATGAAGGTCGTTTTAGGCCCACCTAGAGAAAAAAGAGAACTTAATTTTGATTATGTCTATATTTGAAAAAGGTGTTACCTTTTATTTTAATACAAGAAAATTTATTTTATTTATTTTCGTTTGGTTTATTACAAAGATCTTTTTTTATAAAGTAACTAGCTTAGATCCCGTGTAATACACACGGGTAAAAAATATCAATACATAAATTTCTTAAATTTTATTTATGTATTTTACAGGTGTAAAATGTATTACTGTATACTAAAGATATAAAACAAAATTTAAAATATGTAAAAAATAATATATAATTGGATTTCGAAAATACGTCAATTACTATTTAATGTTATTTGACTTTCATTTACTATTTGATTGAAAATAAAAATTACATAATTAGATTTCAAAGTTTTTTTTATAATAAAGAATAATTTAAAATAAATGTGTTTTATTAGTATAATCTTACTACTCTAATAAATAAAAATCTCTTAAGAACACGTGTCACTCTCTGGTTACTTCTCATCTTTATTATTTCGCCTCCCTCTCCTATTAAATATTAGATTTTATATTTCTATCTCCTATTAAATAATAATATTTATATTAATAAATCTAATTACGAAAACTTATTATTTAATTATAAGTAGTTATTATATCATCAATCAAATGAATTTAATATGAACTAACATTTATTAATTAAATTAAAAAATTAATACTTAGTTAAAAAAAATATTTTAAAAACTAACTTAACAAGCCTTATAACTGTCACGACAAATTACATTTTTTAAAAACATATTTTCACAAATGTGTTTGTTAACAAATTACATTATATTTTATTCAACCGATGTAATATACTGGTTTATTCAACCCGTGTATTACACGAGTTTTTAAAAATATAAAACTTTTATTACTAAATATATAACATTTTATTTATTTAACCCGTGTAATACACGTGATTTTAACCTAGTATATAATATATGATCTACTAACTTTTAATATTTAATAATCAACTAAATACGATCGGAATTATAAACTACCATTTTTTAGTTAACATACTTTTATATTTTTCATTATAAAAGATATATTAATTAACATATCATTAGTTGATTGTAAATATATTTAGTCGTTTATGTCTGTAATACTGATAACACATGAAAAAATGTCTCTGTAGAAAATAAAATATACCTATATATTATAATTTGTTTGTATAAAGATCACAAAGATTTAACTTCTGAAAAAAAAAGTCAAATATAAATAGTCTATTTAATACGTTAGAACTATACATACGTGATTTGCGGCTTAGAATCCGTGTGTTAAATAATTCATATATTGATAGAAGACCAACTATATATTGGTAAGAAATCTTTTCAGCCTATAACATGTCCTTTAAAAAAAAATTAATAATATTATATCTATTTAAGAAAACAATAATAAAAAATATATCACTAAAAATACTTAAAAACTTATACTTATGTCTTATGTTGTTTTATGTATGAATAAATACAAGCTATACTATGACCGTTATATCATTTTTATTCTCCGTCTTCGAAATAACTTGTTCGTGATAAACATAACACTTTAAATTAAATTGTTTTTTTTAAAATTTGGATCATTAACGGGCCACTTACCCACCCGATCATCTCCACCCTCACAGAAGGAAACCCACCATAGGTGAGAAAAAGCCTCATGTCCCAACTTGGACCCCTTTTTTTGTCACAAGTGGTTCTAGAACCCAAAACCTCCACATTTTGAAAAAGTCTTGGACATACACCTTTGCCACTAGATTAAACTGGGTCTATAACATGATCATGAAGCCAATAGCCGGTTAAAAACTCTGTGCCCGAAAGGAATTTGTCAGACGCAACACCAATTAGAAACTGACACGTGGCATCACATTGTTTTATGTCGGCTATAGCCGTCTATTTAGACTTCTTAGTTGGTGTTTTTTTCTCGGCTTGGCTCGATTTTAGTCAATTATTTGACTTTCCTTAGCCGGCTATTCGAATGGTTATAGCCGGCTATTTGTTTTAAAATACACAAAATAATCATATAATAAGTAGTCAAATACAATATTAGTTTAATTTCTTAAAATAAACACAACAATCATATAAAAAATAGTAATCAAATACAATATTAAACTAATGTTTTAAAATAATTATTGTGTAAAAATTAATTAATTTTTTTAAATTTTATGTTTTTTCAAATTTTAATGTTCGTGGTTAAATATTTTTTTTAAACCAATAAAGTCAACCGTGAAAAAAAGACTGAGATCGCTTGATATTCGTGCTGCTTAAAGTTAAAAATTTTGAAATCGAGTGAGGTCTTACACAACCAAACACTACCCAAAGATATCGTAATTAGCTTCCTCACGCTCACAGTTCAGAAGTAGAGAATCAATGGATGGGTTTCCTTGGAGGAATAACGGAACTAGAAACCCAACAAAAGCAGCTGGCTCTGTCTCTCTTAAAGACACCCCAATCAATCAAATGCCCCAAATGTCTCCGCTCCATCCACGTCATTCTTCTCCGAACGGGTCTCCACCGGAGCAGTTTCGCCGTTGGAAACTTCGTCACCTGCTGTGCAAACCTGGGTCTCATGGACTACGCAGCCCAACTGTTCGACCAAATGCCTCAACCAAACTCATTCGTATGGAACACCATGATTAGAGGATTCCAACAGAACCATGCACCCACACACGCATTGGATCTGTTCAATCGCATGCGGACTGAACCTGTTGGTCCGGATTGTTTTACGTACCCGTTTGTGATCCGGGCTTGTACGCAGTTAACGGACCATCTTCGAGGGAAATGCATTCATGGGTTATTGTTTAAAGTCGGGCTCGAGTTGGATACTTTCATCGGTACGAGTTTGATTGAATTCTATGGTGTTTTTGGTGACACGAACGCAGCTCGGCGTGTTTTTGACGAATTGCCGATGAAAGATAAGGTTGCTTGGACTGTTTTGTTGTCTTCGTGTGTAAACGATTGCAGCGACTTGGAGGCTGCACGTAAAGTGTTTGATAAAATGCCTGGTAAAGATGTGGTGGTTTGGAACATCATGATCTTTCAGTATATCAAAGCGGGTGATGTTGAAAATGCATACGCACTTTTCACTTTAGCTCCTGTTAAGGATCTGTTAATGTACAACACGGTTTTAGGTGGATATGCTCGCCATGGCGATGTAGACATAATGGTTAAGTTTTTCCATGATATGCCCATGAAAGATTTGGTATCGTGGAACACGGTCATTGGTGGGCTAGTTCGGGACAAACGGGTCAAAGAAGCTATGAACTGTTTCCACCAAATGCTGACTGAAAACATAAACCCGAATGAGATAACATTGGTAAGTCTTCTGTCTGCTTGTGCTCAAGTTGGTGCTTTAGATATAGGCAGGTGGTTACATTCGTATATCGACAGGAACAATCGTGGGTCGAATGTTGTTGTTGGGACGGCTTTGGTGGATATGTATTCAAAATGTGGAGACTTGGTGAGTGCTGAGTATGTATTTAATAAGTTGCAAAACCGTGATGTTGTTGCTTGGAATGCTATGATTATGGGCTTCTCGATGAACGGGCAAAGTAAGACGACTTTGAAGTTGTTCGCACGTATGAAAATAGAAGCCATCGTGCCAAATGAAATCACCATTCTTGGTGTTTTATGCGCGTGTGTTCATGCAGGATTCGTAACTGAAGGTCGGGAATTGTTTAACAGTATGGTTAAAGATCTTAGTTTAGCACCTAAGGTAGAGCATTATGGTTGTATGGTTGACCTTCTAGGACGGGCTGGTTTACTTGATGAAGCTTATGAGTTGATCCAAGCTATGCCTATGGAGGCACACACAGGGGTCTGGGGTGCACTTCTTGGTGCATGCAAGCTTCACAAGAATGTCGAGTTAGCCGAAATGGCTATCAAACACTTGAATGAGCTTGAGCATGAAGATGGGGGTTATCTTACCATGATGTCCAACATATATGCAAATGCAGGAAGGTGGGATGACGTGGCAAAAACACGAGAAATGATGAGACAAAAGGGTGTTGATAAGGTCCGCGGGTGTAGTTCAATCGAGGTTAATGGTGAGATCCATGAGTTTGGAGCCGAGGACAAGGTTCACCCACGAGTTAAGGAGATTCATGAGATGATTGATGAGATTTTGAGTCGTTTAAGGATGGCGGGACATGTTGCAAGCAGAAACGAGGTGTTTTTTGATGTTGAAGATGAAGAGAAAGATAAGGCGTTGCTGTATCATAGTGAGAAGATGGCGGTTGCTTTTGGTCTTATCGCTACAACTAAAGGAACCGTTATAAGGGTAGTCAAGAATTTGAGGATTTGTGGCGACTGCCATGCTGTGATGAAGCTCATATCCAAGGCTTTTGAAAGGGAAATTGTGATCAGAGACCGAAGCCGGTTTCATCATTTCAAGAACGGTTTTTGCTCGTGTGGAGATTATTGGTGAATTTAAGCACATAAGAGACAGAAAATAAGAAACAAAGGTCTGCTGATAATTATCAAGAAACGGCGATTGGTTTAATGTTTAATCCACCTACTAATGCACATTTATGGAAATCAAATGTTAATGTTCAATACTAGGAATAGCAAAACTTCAGATTTTTGCTTTGTGCTTCATGTAAGTGAAGTAGAAATACTAGAAGTGTGCCAAGCTGTATACAAGAGTCCAAGCCAGCTGAAACAATAATAAAAATTGTGTAAGAAATCAGTAATTTTAATAAAAATTGTGGTAGCAAGTATTGGGATTAATTCATGTACCAGAAAGAGTGTGACTGAAGCAAAAAGACCCTCTTGCAGAAGAGGTCCATGGCCACCAAATTCTTCTTCATCAACCTTGAGTATGATTGCATAATAACCATAGATGATACCAGAAGAAATCAGCAGAAATCTGAAATCAAATTAAACAGTTAATTCTATAAATGTTTCAAACATGTTTTAAGGATTAAACTGACTCTTAACAACCAGAATTGATATGCAAAGTTGTATCTAGAGATGATGCAAATCGAGTTTAACTTACGCAACAAGCCAGATACCCCCGACCAAAGGAACTGCACCCCACAGTAACCCGCATACAAGGGCCACTATTTGCCTAATCCAGTGAAGTACATCTCCTAATTGGTCCTGCAGCCACACAAAAAAAATGCTCAACTCAAAATGTATCATCATATTAGAACAATCAAGTAATTTCGTGACATCAGTATCACATAACCCATCTTTATATAGGTCGGGTTAATTAACGAGAGCTAGGGTGACCTCTGACGTCAAGCGGGTACATTCTTTCAAGACTAATAGCCTTCCACTTGACATCAAAAGGAAGCCCATTAAGAACCCTACAAAGTAAACCTGGAATCCTTCAAACTGCAGGACTGGTAGAAATATTTTACCTAGTCGAACCAAGACTGCCACTTTCACGATAATCCAGGGTCTAACAGATGAAACAAAAAAGTCAGCATAATCTTTCTCTTTTAGATTTAGATACACCAAGCGTTGGTTTAAAAAAGCGCGAGGGGCTCCAAGGTGTTTAGGTAAGAAAGATGAGGCACGAGGCAAGACCTTCATGTACGCGAGGAGGTGCTATATGTACAGCCAAAATTTGCATGTCTCATCTCTTTTACATTTTAGCCTTTTTGTCAAGTAAACTATCCATAATCTCTTCATCCCTTTGGTTGTCTTCACATATCACCCTCCTATGGACCCCAATTTTTGACCCAGATGTGCACGAGGGCCATGAGACACCACTTGTAACACCTGAACGTAAGTACGGGCGTGCTAATGGAAAGGGCATGACCGTGCCTTTGTGCCCACGCATAACCCACTTTAAAACATGTGATATGGCATATTGTGACACACATCCAACGCTTTGGGATACCTGTCCCCGACTATTCCTTCCCATCTATGACCCAAAACAAAACAGCCCAGGGATCACCATTTGCACCCTCTACAACTTCTCTCTTCTCTCTTTCAACCTTCTTGAAGGAATTGAGTAGAAGAAATCAAGAATTTTGGAGTGTTGTTGGTTCTGTGATTGATTCAAAGGTTGAGAAAGGTCAAATCTTCTGTGAATCATCAATTGGTAAGAATTCATAACCCTAATTCTTAGATTTTGAAAGTTTTTGGATTTATGGAGTTTTAATGTGTTTAGGCAAGTGAGCAGAGGTTTGAGCTCGTTGAAGCACCTGTATCACCTCCATTCGAATTTGGTAAGCTTCCTTAAACCAAACTCAGAGATTTAAACTTGTTAATGACAATCAAGTTTATAAAAGTTGGGGTTTTTTGTGAGAAATCGGGTTTTACCAAGAATTGGTCATATGCATGATGATCTAAGGGTAGTAGAACCTTAAAACTGAGTTTATAATGATGGAAAGCTAATTTTTAACTTCTGTTTTGGCAAATGGGAAGAAACGGATAAAAATGGGTTGAAACAGAAGTTTCTAGGCTGTGTCACCCAAATGCACGGGCATGCATGATGAACAGTAGGCGTGCTACGCCAAGCACATGCGTCCTTCATAAGGCGCAGGCGTGCTTATGCCTGGACAAAATACAGTTTTTGGCGAAGTGAAGAAATTTTGTCACGAGAACTCGTATAATTGAATAGGGAATGCATTAGTATGGTTAGTTAACTGATTTTAAGACGTCTTGAATTATAGGGCGTCAAAGGAATGGGAATTGTGTAAAGTTAACGAGTGTCGATAGCAACGAAACACTTATAAGGTGAGTTTCTAAGATTTTTTGCCCTATGTTTAATGTTTTAGGTTGGAATGCTTGTTTAAAGAATGCTACTGCAAATATTTTACCATTAAATGCTTATACACGAATGTGATGTTTTTGTATGAAAGTGATTTTAATGGTAATGAAAACGGTTTGGCACATGATTGTGCAGTAAGGAAATGTTTGTTTAATGCCTATTACCTGGCCTGGAGAAGTAGTTACTATACTCGGCCCATACGGTAGTGCCTAGCTAAATTGATGCATAAACTAGAGATCCCTTGTATTTGGCCATGTAGTAGAATGTTTCGGCCCGTATGCCAGTGCCTGGCTAATAGTGACTTGATCACTAGATGAGATTTATTGTTATCTCTGTAAGTATTAATAGTTAGGGTAATTGTAATGGCATTAGGAAGGAATGACTAAGATAATCCCTAGGGCAACTGAGAGAGGTCCAAAAGGATATCCTTGGGAAATGATTTTATGCATTAACATTTTAAATTCCAGGTTTTATACTTGATATGTTTGTAATGAGAAACTTAGACCTCACCAGTGTAAACTGGCCCCTTTTTACGATGCATTCCAGAGAAGTTAGCAGCTTCGAGTAGACGGGAAAAGACAAGTTACGACTGGCACCGGCAAGGCTTTTGACAAGTTAATCTTTTGTCATAGTTAAACTCTGATGTAATGGCTTTATCTATAGAACAGATTTGTACTTAACGTACGCAAACTTCTGCTGTGAAATGAAAGTTTTTATGTTCTTAAGTTTGTGTAATTCCAACTTATGTCCCGCCTCAGGTGTTCAAAACTTGGGGTGCGACACCGCTTCAAGGCCCTTAGGCGCTGATAGATACAAGAAAATCAAAGCTTGATTTCTCGAAAAACTAAGATAGTCGGCCCGATTCGAGAGGGGCTAATCTCCAATACAAGAACACTTGATAATCAAAATAAACAAGACAAGGAAAACTAGAACAGGAAATGGAATACTTAAATGTAAAATACAGCAATTACTAATCCTAAACTTCAGCCCCTAACATTCAGCCACCCACTAATTGAGCCCTAAACCTTTGCTCCTGATTGACTGGGTCAAGGTAACTGAACCGAGACCTGTTGGACCCAGATGGGTCGACCCGCTGAGAAGGTGGAGTCATATCAGGCTCCCTCTTGATCTCCTCATGCCTCAGGCACGTATTTTTAAACCAAGCAACAAGCTTTTTGCAACTGTTGAAAGTTGTATAACACTGGCATAATCTCACTTAGACCGATCAATCTTAATGTCCCACAGCCACCGTTTAAGGTTATCAGCGCCCCAGCGGATCTCCATTGAGAAAGCTATTGAACAACCGCCATCAGTTCGCTTAGAACATTACAATCTTAAAGTACCATAGTCACTTTTCAAGGCTTCTATGCATATACTAAAGACTATACTAAACAGCCATTAATCCATACTGACATGCTTTTGTACCTAACTTTCACTTGTTTTCTCCAAACAAATTCAAAATCAAGTGTAATTACCAAACCTGAAATCTTAATTGAAGAAGTATGAAACCCTAATGAAGATTGTATCTTTCATCTGACAGGCTCCTGTGATAATTGGCAGTGCAATACACGAAGGATCCAAACCTATGATTCTAATTCACCGATAATTACTTCAATTTGACAAGATCTAGCGAAAACAGATACCTAATAGAAAATAGCAAATTGAATTATAAAAGAAGCAGACCTTGTCCCAAGAAGCTTCCGGATCAAGCAATTTGGCGAACTTAGACGGAGATAAGTGGCCGTTCTGATCTTGTTTATGTTGAAGATTTAACTTTGCAGATTTCCTGTCCTTCATACTTGTGCAATCGAATCGATTATCAGAGAGATGAAATTGATGAGAGTAGATTTAGGGTTCGGATGGAAGCAGTTGATAGTGTTGGTTGTTGTTAATATCTAGATGGATGATGTATTAATTTAAAAATAATTATGAGTAATTTATATGTGATTTAGGGTTTGTGATCTTGATTCAAGAGTGATTAGACTAATAAAGCGATTTCGATCTGGTAGGATAAGGTGAGGTCAGGCTGTCATATTTGAAAATGTTGATGGATCATATATGATGTGTCAAATCGGTAGCTAAAGGGGTGTTTGGTTTGAGACCTTCTCTTTAGGGAGTGATTGGCTTAACAAATCCTCTTAAACACCACCCTAACGCGGTGTAATCACTATGCACCTCTTGTGGGGACGGGTGGAAGAACAGTGTCGCCAGGAACATAACGTCATGGTATGCGGCCTATTGGTCGTGTCCCTGCTCAGGGTCGTCAAGATGAAGATAAAGAAGAAAGAAAGAAACCATGAAACCGTTTGGGGTTGTGACTTAGCGAGATGACTGTACACCAAGATGTGATGATCACGTTAGATTTGGTAATGCCCTTTACCAAAGTATGTCCTTGTAACGAACCAAAATCCGGGTCTCGTTATAAATAAATAAATAATTCTAATAAATATTATGGTGAAAATAATATTTTAGAAATAAGTTGAAACAAGCGGGTTTCAAGTTAGTAACGGGGATATACTAGTTTTAACTAGTTATGAAAGGAAATGGAAAAGATTGAAAGTAGAAGGGCTAAAGGTGAAACATGGCAAATCTGCCATATTTGACCTTTAGAAGTCAAAATTGACTTCATTTTTTGAGTTGAGTCGTTCAAGAGAAGAGGAAGAGAGGAGAAATCGGGTTGAAGCCAAAATTCGTGTGTTTGAAGCTTGTAACTTGAAGGTGTTGGCTCACACATCACCTTTCTAACATCAAATAAGTGATTTCTTCCTCTTTGATCCACCATTTATGGTGTTCTTGTTGGGTTTTGTTGAAAACCCGAAATTATGGTTGCATGTGGTAAAATGGTGTTAGATTATTGATAATCTAGCTAAACTAAAGGTGTAGGAAGGTGAACAACACCATGGAACCCTTTGATTTTGATTTTTAAAAGTTAGGGTTCATATGGAGGAAATTGGGGGTTTTGATGAAAAATTGATAAATTGATGATGATTAAGTGTTATAGAGGTGTTAGACACTTAATCAAACCCCAAATTAACTTAAAGAAACTAGTTTGATAAAAATTAGTGTCAAGGTATTGGAAAGAGAATTCTAGTGGTTGAGTTGAGTTCTTGATTAAAAGGGGTGTTTGGATATGGAAATAACCCAAACGGGTCAATTTGGGTTGAAAATGGAAATTTGGGTGGTAAACTCAATTGTATGTGTTTTGAATGAATGATTAGATTACTAAACTAGGTGTGTATGTTTAGGCAATCAAATTGTGGGTCTAGAAGGCGGAGCGGAGTCGTCTAACCCAAAAGGTAAGTGCCTATGCACTTACTTAGTATTGATGATAAATGGTGAATTTTATGGATTATGTGTTATGTGATTGTGTGCATGCTTGTGATATGATAAATTGTGAATGATTTAGTATGTGCAATGAATGAATGTAGTTATAGTGTTAACCTATAATGGTAATGGATCATGTGTTGATCATAAATGAAACGAAGTTATGGCCTTGTGCTATAATGGTAATGGATCATGTGTTGATCATAAATGAAACGGAGTTATGGCCTTGTGCCATAATGGAAATGGATCATGTGTTGATCATAAATGAAACGGAGATATGGCCTTGTGCCATATTGGAAATGGATCATGTGTTGATCATAAATGAAAAGGAGTTATGGCCTTTGTACCATAATGGAAATGGATCATGTGTTGATCATAATTGAAACTTGTAGTAAGGGTGCAAGAATATGTAGCCTAAATGACAATTTGGGTGGAAACGGGTCAAATGGGTGAATGGGTGAAACAAGTAGAATTTACTTGTTTGTTATGAATTTATCTTCATTACTAATGGTGATATGTGTGGTGAATGTAGGAAAGGATCATGTGTTGATCATAATTGAAACTTGTAGTAAGGGTGCAAGAATATGTAGCCTAAATGACAATTTGGGTGGAAACGGGTCAAATGGGTGAATGGGTGAAACAAGTAGGAATTTACTTGTTTGTTATGAATTTATCTTCATTACTAATGGTGATATGTGTGGTGAATGTAGGAAAAGCTCCGAGGTAGTCAAAGTCAAGTCCAAGGCGTTGGCGGATCCTCGTATGCATATTTTCATGTTTTGATGATTTGGTGAAATTCTCCTTTTTGATTTTAATTTAATAAACAAAACATGTTTTTGGGTTGTGATCATGTTGTTGAAGGGGTTTTTGATTAAAACCCATGTGTTGGGCAAATTTGTTGTCTTGTATTTTGGAAAAAGTTGGAAAAATGGCTAAGTGTGAAAACTGATGAAAAACTGGAAACTTTCTGTGAAAAGAGGTCCCTCGCGCTACGCGAGGGAGGTAACCAATAACTCTCGCGCTACGCAAGAGGTAAAAAAAAAAAAAAATTCTGGGATTAAGACTTCCGCGCGTTAAAGTATAGTTTTTAAAAGTGGTGTGTTTCAGTCCTTGATCACTTTGTTGTAAAATAAAAAAAAACTTACAAACGCATCAATGCTTCATGCCGATAATTTGTCAAACTAAAGGTATGTCAATTAAGTGAGGGTTTGGATGAGTACATGATGATGCAAGATATGTATAATACATTGTTTGACCCATTTTGCTCCAAAGAAAAGACTGTTGTCGTCCAGGTCAGTTGCACCATCATATATATACATATAAAGGCTTACATTCAAATAAAAAGTATATTTTCTTTAAAAAATCTAAGAAATGACCAAAACGTTTATAAACGATATCAAACGAATTCTGATTGAGCTCATTTCAGCGGCGTTGGAACCGTCTCGTCGAACTCTACCATCTTAGCTTTTAAGGTTTAGATTTTATGTTTGATTTTTATGGTTTTAGCCTTATGGCTTAGCTTTTAGGGTTTAGATTTTACGGTTTAGGTTTTTTTGGGAGGTGGGAGGTTTAGGTTTTTGGGGTGGGTGGGGGTGGGTTTAGGTTTTGGGGGTTGGGGGGTTAGGTTTTTTTTAGGGGGGGGGGTTAGGCTTTTTGGGGTGGGGTTGGAGGGGGTTTTAGGTTTTTAGGGGTGTAGGTGGAGGGGGTTTAGGTTTTTTGGGTCCGGATTAGAGTTCGATGAGACGGTTCCAACGCCGCTGGAATGAGCGCAATCGGAGTTCGTTTGACCCACTTCTTAGCGTTTTTTAGCGAAAAACCACTTTTTAGTGGAACCTTCCCCTACATATAAATGTTTGAAGACGTCATGATCGTGAGTGGGAATTTGAAATATGCAATTCACTTCGTGAATTTGGTCGTTATCACTGGGAGTTAAGGTTTTTTTCTTATGTCGGACGTGATTAACTTATTTTTGTTGCTTAATCGACTCATTGGTCTGTATAGTAACGCAAAGTTTTGCTTTTTTTTTACCAATTGGTGGAAAAAGCTACAATATTGGTTCGTCAAGTAGGTCGAGTTGAACAAGATTGACCGAGTTTGAACATATAATAATATTTAGCCGATGAATGATTTTAATTGTTTATTAACATGATTACTATATAATAAATAAATGTTTTTCATCTAACGTGTCATCTCCATATTCATTCTCATCATTTTTTTCTTTCTGTCTCTGTTATTAAATACACCATTATCTTTAATAATATATTTTAAAAAAATACTAATTATACTAATAAAACATATTTATTTTAAATTATCTCTTATTATAACACATTTTGTAATCTGATTAAGTAACTTTTATTTTCAATCAAATGATAAATGAAAGTCCCCCAATTATATATTAAATTTTTATATAATTTGAATTTTGTTTTATATTCTTAGTATCTATACATACTAATAAATAAAAGTTTTGGGGTGCTAAATGTCATTCCCATATTCATCCTAACATTTTTTTCCCGCCTCTTTCTCCTATTTAATGATACAAGTTTCTATAAAAAAAATTATAATTTGTGTTTCCCACCTCACTCTCCTATTAAATAGTAATGATTTTTATAACTATTTTTGTAAAATATTTTTTAATTAAAAAAACTAGTTTTATTCATAAAACATTTTATAGTTTGAACATTTCTTTCATTCTTTTTATAAAATACTTTTAAAAAATAACAATATAACACTTCTAAAATTTGTATCAAAAAATTATGTAATATTAGATTTTTATTGCTAAATATATATAACACTGCATTTATTCACCCTATATAATATACATGGTTTCTAACATATATTATAATAAATGAATAACTATACTTGCTACGTGTCGATTTCTGATAAAATCTAGATTTTTGTTTTTCGTTTTTCTCTACAATTAAATAATGATGATGTTAAATAATTAAATATCTAACATATATTCTAATATTTTATCAAAAATTACTAAATCATAAGAAATTTTTAATTATTTCTTATTTCACAGATAAATAATAACACCAAACATACAAATCTTGATAGAAAATATTGTTTTATAACAAGTTGTATTTATTCAAATCATATAATACATGGGCTTTAACCTAGTATGTAATATATTTTTACACGTGTAAAATATGTACATAAAAATTTAAGAATTTTATATATTAATATTTTTGATTCTAAGCTAGTTCTATAATATATACATTTACCCGCTCACACTACCCTCTCATAACCCGCCTCCTTACCCTCTGGGAGTGGGAGTGGAACCCTCCCAAGCCGCCTTGTACCCGCTGGGCACTCCCACCCCCTTAGCAAGTTAAACGGTCAAAACTCTGATGTATTAATAAGTTATTGGACGAGTAATCAAAATTCGAAACAACTTTGGAAAGCATTTTGATGGGGGAGCTGTCAAGTGTCAACTAATCATATAGATTATTCAATAGGTTCCTTATTTTTATTTTAATTATGATACAATTATTATTTAATAGGATCAGGTTCAGGTAAAAGGAATTCCAATTTTAAAAAGGGTGAGAAGGATTTAGGGTCATTAGATCAAATTGTAAAAAATATTTAATGGTTAAGATTAAATTGTAGAAGAAAAAGTTGTTGGAATAGTATTTTAGTCTTGGCCACTTTTGTTGACTTTTTATCAAGTTCCCCCCTCATTTTAAAACGTTCATAACTTTTACATACGACATTATTTTTTCAAAAAAATTACACCATAAAAACGAGCGTTTTTTATCTTTAAAACGAGTATAGTGTCGTTATAAACAAAAACGATTTTTTTTACGTTTTTCAACTCATTGTGTAATTAGTCAGGTCAATGTATAATACAATTTCATTGTGTAATACAAGTTCATTGTGTAATACAAGTTCATTGTGTAATGCAACTTTATTGTGTAATAAAATTCATTGTTTTATATGTATTTATAATTGTGTTTTACGTTTTCCAGCTCTTTGTGTAATTAGTCAGTTCATTGTGTAATACAAGTTCATTGTGTAATACCACGTCTGGTCATTGCGTAATATCTGGTCATTGTGTAATTAGTCAGGTCATTGTGTAATACAAGTTCATTTTGTAATACCACGTCTAGTCATTGTGTAATATTTGGTCATTGTGTAATTAATCAGGTAATTATGTAATACAAGTTCATTTTGTAATTAGTTAGGTTATTGTGTAATACAAGTTCATTGTGTAATACAACTTCATTGTGTAATACACAATGACCATTATATACTTATTTTAAAAACAATAAAATGACATATGTCAAACCTAGAATCATTCTTACCCTTCTTATTTTTTAAACCCTTTTTACTATAACCTAACCCTTATTTAATAATATTAAATTATGAGTAATTTATATATTTAATTACATCAGTGTGATATTGTCCAATTTATGACGATACTAGATCAGAGTAATTTATATATTTAATTACCCCGTGTGATACTCATACTACGTTAGCGTTAAAATTTAAAAACTTTAAGGTTTTGACGAGTCTTACGTTGGTATTAACCATGAGGAAAAAATTCACGGTGAAATAACAAATCCGGACTTTTATAAAATATCATATTATAAAAGTTGTAAGATGAAAAGAAAAACATAAAAAACGAAACCTGAAAACAATTTTGACGGCTTGTATGTTCGTGGCTCGATATCTTGTATAAAAGGAAAAAAAAGATTTTAGTGTTCAATGAAGACTAAAATACGTGTGTGCACCGACACCAAATCTTATATATATAAGACTATGTCACTATGTGTTGTGGTTTGGTGTCACCTGCCATCTCACCAGCAAGGGGCGCCAAACACTGCTACGAGGGGGCGTTAAGGGGGCGCCATGAGTGGGGCGGGAGTGGCTTGGCGGGCGTTAAGGGCGTAGGGTTGAGGTTGATCTATCATAGTTGAGGTGGCCCAATTAAAACCGTGGGTGGGGGCGTCAAGAGCGTTGGGGCGTTGCCCCAAATAAGTAAATGAGTGTATCACTTGTCACAATTAAATGAGTGCGCTACACTTAGACTATGTATTTTGACCTTGACAAATCCGTTTTTCAATCAATTTTTGTCCCTAGACATTTTTGGACCAGATGTAAGTTGGAATTTTAGGATATGTATTATATCAAAACTTCGATCATACTCCATATTACATAATCAAATTGGTTTGGATTTTCAGGATTTTGAGTAAATATTTGTACGAGTCACTTAATTCTATATAGTGATGATAAGAAAAACATTGTCCATTACATAATCATACCGAATGGGTTTTGTACTAGCGGTACTCCGTTGACTTCTAAATGGAAGGTCGTCGGTTTGAATCCGGGTTACGACAAAAAAAGGGTATGTGGGCAGGCCAGGGATTTACCCAATTGGGAGGTTCCTTCTGGGGTGGGTTGTCCTGGATGTTCCGGGTGTTGACTCAGAGAAACTCAATTAACCTATAATATCTTGGTGTTGGCGTTAAAAAAAACGTAATCATCTTACTACTTTAATAAATGAAAAACTTTTCAGAACACGTGTCGCTCTCTGGTTACTCCTCATATTTATTTTTCCGTCTCTCTCTCCAATTAAATAATAATCTTTATATTAATAAATCTAATTACAAATACTTTTTATTTAATTATAAATAGTTATTATATCATCAATCAAATAAACTTAATATGAACTAACATTTATCAATTAAATTAAAAAATTAATACCCTGTTGAAAAAAAATGTTTTAAAAACTAACTTAACAGATCTCATAACTGTCACGACAAATTACATATTTTAAAAACATATTTTGACAAATGTGTTTGTTAACAAATTACATTATATTTTATTCAACCGATGTAATATATTGGTTTATTCAACCTGAGTATTACACGGGTTTTTAAAAATATAAAATTTTTATTACTAAATATATAACATTTTATTTATTTAACCCGTGTAATACACGGGATTTTAACCTAGTTATTATTATAAACTAAAATAATATCAAACACCTTGGCTGAGTAACCAAAATTCGAAACAACTTTGGAAAGCATTTTGATTGGGGGCTATTAAGCGTCAACTAATCATATTTAACATGTTCCTTATTTTTTTAATTCTAGTTCAAATATTATTTAATAGTATTATATATTGTGAGTAAATTATAAATTTCATTTCATCATTGATCAACTTATTATAACAACTTTTGTTGGTGCTTTTATTGTTTCATTAAATTTATTAATATGAAACGTTAATTAAGTTCATGCCTGTTTCATTGAATTCAACCTCTTAGTACTTTATAATCATTTATGATTTTTTTAAATTTAAAAGATAAAACATTCACAGCCGGTTTGATATATATTTATTAGTGAATTTTATATATTTTAAAAAGTTGTTTAAAGTGGATGAGAAAGAAAATATATAATTTTTTTGTATATTTATGAAAACATTGTTCACATCATGTATAAATTTTTTAATATTTTTTTAAAGTGGAGGAGAGAGAGAGAGAGTAACGATAAGGGTATAAAAAATGTTATTTAGTTGGGAAAAAAGCTAGTGTTTTTTTAGTGTAATATAAGGATAAAGATAAAAAAACGAATTGTGAATGCTCTAACACATACACATTTAAGTTATAATAAAGTTTTAATATACAATAGATAATCGATTTAAAAATACTAAAAGGATTTTGAATGGACCATTTGTAATAAATAATATTCCGGTAATAATATGTAGAGTATAATAAATTATGAGATGTCTATGTGGTTTTATTAAAATTATAAATATAAATATTATAATATATTTTGAAACTGTTACCGATTCAACCATCAGCTTATTGAATTGTGCATGTTCAACAAGTTACGTGTTCGACAAGTTTCAAAATCAAATAAAAGTTTAGCAGTGAAATTAGATCAATATCCAAAACGACATCGTTATCAAATAGTCGCAATGTCATTGTTTGGGAAGGTCGGTGATGATGTAGGCTTAGGTTTATTATATTTTTTAGAAGATTTAAATATTAAAATTATTTGTTTACTTAGGGTTTTACCGGAATAGACTAATTTTTATATGGATACAGAGATAGAAAGATAAAATAAAAAGATTTGAAAGTTATTTTTGAACATACAAGAAATTGAATATACATCGTATGTTCCAATCTAAAAATTGTAAGTTCACTCTAGTTTTGACACATAAGAATGCATTCATCTTGTCTTGATCACTTCCACTATAATATCTGATTGTCGATTTGTGTTATATTTGGATTCTGATAAACACATACATTTTTAACTTACTATTAATTATAATCAACTCAATTCTCATAAAGTTAAACGTACACTAGCTATATGACTTGTATAGCATCAATACGGGTCGTATAAAAAATTTAAACCGATAGTAATCAGACATATCACATCAGTCACTTTTGTCCTGTATTGACCGGGTTATATTATGCCTCGTAAAGCCCTTATACTGATCGTATTATGTCTCGTATAGCATCTGTAAGTAATAATAACTTCAATGATAAGATTTCTTTCACTTTCTCACAAACCTTTTTTAATTATTGTTTTGTTTCGGTCAACCGTCAATTCAATACCCACAGGAACTTGTCCAAAATTATCAAGTTGATATTCATGAATCTACCCATGACTCGACGATATTTTAGTCGCCTTTGACTTTAACATATTTTCATAAACTTGTTTCCAAATAACGAAAAAGTAGAAACATTTTTTGTTTTAGTTTTATTAAATCTTTAGAGAATTGCATATTATAAAATAATTATATAGTTTATAATAATAATACTTTTATGTATAAAATAATTATAGTTTTATCAAATTCATAATTTTATTGTTTTTAAACAAATTAGTTTTTAATAACTCAAACTATAACTTATTGACTGATAATAATCTAAACTATGACTCATTGGCTGATAATAATCCAAACTTTCACTTTTTTTGTTAATGGCAGGCACAGTAGCATAATCATCACATATTTACACTTGATTTACATTTATTTTATCTCAAAATGACGATTTAAAATGAAATGGATACATGTACAAGCGAAATGGAGTGAGAATCGAGTGTAAATATGGTCATAGTATATAAATTAACTAGTATAGAATTCCGTGTATTACACGGGTTAAATAAATATAATGTTATATAGTTAATAAATAAAAAATTACGTTTTTAAAAACCCGAATAAAATAAAATATAATGTAATCTTTTAAGATATACGCTCGTCAAAATATGTCTACTTTAACCTGACAACTATAAATTAGATTAAGTTAATTTTTAAAATATTTTTTAAGTTGGTAATTGATAAATGGTAATCCATATTAAATTCATTTGTTTAATGATATAATAACAATCCATAAATAGATAAAAGATATCAATAATTAGATTGATATTAAATATTTAAAACTATATTTCTTTTAATATAATATTTAGTATGGGAGAGATGCGGGAAAATTATGTTAAGAATGCACCAGAAGATAACACGTGTCCTATAATTTTACTTCTTTATTATGTAGTATAGATATAGATTGTAATTGGTAGTAATAGAGGCTAGTTTATGTAAATATGGTCATAGTAAATATTCATCTATTCTTACCCAAAAACATTACAATCAATATTATGCAACACAATTACACACTTAAAGGTGTTTAATTAGGTATTAGAGCTAATCACCTCTATCCACTGTCAACCACGGTCACCACTAGATTTCCATGTCATTTACAGAGTCAGAATACTAAGATCTAGCCAACACAGTTGCATAATTTACTTGGGTGCTCTTAGAGCTTGAGATAAATACAAAATGTGCTACCACTTCCTTGTATAATATTCTCAGTGCAACCCACCTTGCAGTCAATCCAGTCTTTTAGGCTCGAACAAAACATGTTGAAATCAAGTTTTACTTCGTTCGCGAAAATACTTGCAGTTTTCAACAATACTAAATTTTTAATTCAGATTGTAAACATCTTTACAAAGCCGCTGCCAACTCAAAGATTTGTGTTCTTACGTTCCAAGCTCCAGGTCACTCTCCGCCCTTAGCTTGCGAGGGAATATTATATCAATTGTAATTATTAGTAATAAAGGGTAGTTTGTAAATATGACCATAGTACATATCTCTCTCTAGTAACCCAAAATCATTACAATCAATACAATAAAACATAATTACACATACTTAAATGTATTTAACTTACGAGACTGACAGATCTAACCCGATATAAACCCAAAAATCTGATACAAACCTAAAAATCATATAAAACAATAAACATAAACATGCTTAAATATTTACGAGTTAATACGAAACACAATCCATTTAACTTGAAATTTTCGTAACTTACATTCGAACACAAATATTAAAATAGTCTCTTACGCTCACGCTAACAGTTTTTGTGGTGTTAAAACTTGAAATACTTCAATAGCGTATCAATTAGGGGTGTTCATCGGGTTTTTTAATCGGGTTTCGGGTTATTCGGTTCGGGTTAATCGGGTTTTTTGTTATAAGAATCTTACCCGTTTACCGACCCAAATAAGATTCGGGTTAATCGATTTCGGGTTATTCGGTTTCGGGTTTATTCGGGTCGGGTTAATCGGTATTCGGGTTTCTAAATAGAAGTTGCAACACATACTTTATTATTTAACTTAACATTATATTTATTAAATACTAAGCATAGAATGTCAAATAAAAACCTTCTCAATATGATTTTTCATTCAAACTCATGCACTAAACACATATTAACTAAAAAAACATCAAATAAAATAATCAAAAAACCAAAGTGTATCAACCACTAATATAAACTAAAAAAAAGACTAATCGTATCAACCAACAAACTCGTTAACAATGTTCACTATTCAAATTCTCACATTCATGTCCGCTCGTACGTTTTCAATCATAATTTAAAAAAAAGTGAAATAAAATAAGCATTAAAAATGGTTAGATGTATACTGAGCTAAGATTACAAATAAATATTAATAGTAAAATACCTTTTTATTATTATTATTCGGGTTAATCGGGTTAACCCGATTAACCTTTTTTTAACCCAATTATCAAACCGAATACTACCTTCGGGTTCGGGTTCCATCTTAAACGGCTTCGGGTTGTTCGGGTTCCATCTTAATCGGGTTCGGGTTAATTTGGGTCGGGTTCGGTATTCGGGTTTCGGGTAAAATGAACACCCCTAGTATCAATATATTATCAACTTGGAATTTTTTATTTATTTATTTTTTCGAAAGGCTGAAAATAACTAACATAATAATTTTAAAAAGAAATTGAGATATGTTTTTGAATATTCTAACCCGAAAAAGTCCAACCCACATATGTCAGGAGGCCGCTAAATCAGTGATTACTGTTACGCGCATTAACTGTGTGTGTTCCCACTTCCCACCACCTGTCACCGCCTAGTCCCACGGCCGCCGGAGTCCCCTCGGTCCCACCTTCACTTCCATGAGCCTTCGTGATTCCTGATCCCTATGCTGCCTTTTTTAAATATTCGCATACCACTTCAATCAGTTTCTAATCATCAACTTACAAACCTTATCTCCTCCGGTCGCCGGAGGTAAACTACTATGACTTCATTTAATTCGTGATAATATATAGCTTTAATTATTACATCTGTTCGATTTCGTTTTGTTTATGAGAATTTTGATTTCTTCTTCGTAAATTAGGGTTTTGTGTGTGCAGTTTATGATGGATGTTACAATACGTGGTTTATCGCTGTTAATTTTGTTCTATTGTTGCACGAATTTAACATTTTCGGTGATTTCTAGGTGTGTGATGTATGCAGAACCTAGATCTGTTAGGTTTTGCTTAAATTTTGACTTCTTCTTTGCAAACTAGGGTTGTGTGTGTGCAGTTTTGATGCTCTTATCTATTGGATATTAGAGTATATGGTTTGTGCTTGTTGATTTTGTTCTATTATTGTACTATTTTAACATTTACAGTGATTTCCAGGTGTGTGATGTATGCAGAACCTAGATCTATTAGGTTTTTGTTAAATTTTGACTTTTTCTTTGCAAATTTGGGTTCTGTGTGTGCAGTTTTGATGCTCTTAGCTATTGGATATTAAATTATGTGGTTTATCCATGTTAATTTTGTTCTATTGTTCTATGAATTTAACATTTTATTGATTTCTAGGTGTGTGATGTATGCAGAACTTAGATCTATCAGGCTTTTCTTCTTTTTTATTCTTTGAGTTATTAATTGATTGTTCTGGGAGTATTCAGAGTTAGATTGAGCCTGTATGCTGTTTGTTAATGAATGGCTTATGTTCCTAACTTCCTAATTTTGAAGCCTTATTCAACAAAACATGATTTTAATTTTGATTTATCATTTTGTTGTAGGTTTTAGTGGAAAACATTTCTCAATTCACTCGATTTAATTTACCCGATTTTGTGTTGCTTGTATGAAGAGTTGGGATTTCTGCATATAGATGATTTTGGTGCCTTTCATGCTTGTTGAAGCTCAGTTCTGATTCAGTATTTTGGGAGATTAAAGGTTGTTCATGGAGCCACATCAAAATGAATTCTATGAGTATGATCACATTAAGGGTTTCACACCTTATGATGAGGATATCTTACCCATATTTGATCAATATCCAGGCCTTACAAATGGATACAAATTCAAAGATCAAAATTCAGATCTCAGCTTCTTAGATCTTCCTCACCCTGCACTCTACCCTAACCCTAACCCTAACCCTAACCCTAACCCTAACCCTGGTTCTTTAAGTGTGTCCCCTGATATTCCTTCACAAGAGGACTCTCCTGATGAGTTCAATGATTGTGTTTTTAACTTCATAGACCAGATTCTTGTGGAAGAGAATGTGGAGGGCATACATAGTTTGTTTTGTGACCCTTTGGAATTACAAGCCACTGAGAGATCGTTGGATGAAGCCCTTGGTCAGGAATACCCCTCTCCTCAACCACATCCTATACTAGGCCCGGGCCCAAATCTTGAAAACTCAGAAGGGAATCTTTTCAGGAGTTTCGGTGAGTATAGTACGAACAGCAGCACAAGTTATAGCAACTCAACTCACCCTGATTGGCCTGGTGGTTATACCTTGGATTCCTTTTCACCAGTCACGCAAACCAGTTCCCTTGAGCCCAGCCCGTTGTGGTCATTTGACTCAACCTCTAGTGTGACTAATGATGAAATGCTAAATACACACATAGCCCAGAATATATTCACTGATAGTGAGTCTATCAAGCTATTCAATAGAGGGATGGAGGAGGCTAGTAAATTCCTACCTTCTACTAAACCTCTAGTTATCGATTTGGATCAATATGATTTGCCTCAAGATTCAAACAATGGCCCCCCAGTGGTTGCAGTCAAAGTCGAGAAAGATAGTCCATCAAACGGGCTTAAACCATCAAACAGGCTTGAACCATCAAATGGACTTAAACCATCAAACAGGCTTAAACCATCAAACGGGCTTAAGGGAAGAAAACATTATCAATTAGAGGACAACGGTTATGAGGAAGAAAGAAGCAGCAAACAATCTGCTGTTTATGTAGAAGAAGATGATTTATCTGAAATGTTTGATAGAGTTCTACTTTGTGGACTTGCTAATGACAAGTTTGTTTCTTGTAATGAACCACCCATTCAAGTAGACCACAAGTCACAGCAAAACGGAATCCGTGGCTCTAGTAATAACCGGAACGCCAGTAAAAAGACCGATAAAGCGGTAGATCTTAGTACACTGTTAGTCAATTGTGCACAAGCCGTTGCTGCTGGTGACAAGAGGACTGCAACTGAACAACTAAACCAGATAAAACAACATGCTTCTAGTTCTGGTGATGCTTCACAGAGGTTGGCCCATGTTTTTGCAATGGGTATCGAGGCCCGTCTAGCTGGCACAGGTTCTCAGCTCTACGCAGCCAAATGTGCTGTAAGGATCTCATCGGCTGAAAAATTAAAAGCTTATCAAGTGTATCTTTCTGCTTGCCCGTTTAAAAAAATCGGCATGTCGTTTGCTAACAAAACGATAGTCGATTCAGCTTTAGCCTCATTGAGTTCGACTATTCATATAGTCGATTTCGGTATCGCGTACGGGTATCAATGGCCCATTTTCATTAAGCATCTTTCAGAGTTACCTAATGGGCCACCTAAGTTAAGAATTACCGGAATCGAGTACCCACTACCCGGTTTTCGTCCAGCCGAGAGGTTACAAGAAACGGGCCGACGTTTAGCTAGTTATTGTTCACGGTTCAATGTTCCATTCGAGTACAACACCATAGCAAGTCAAAATTGGGAGATGATTAAAATTGATGACCTAAAGCTTCAAAGAAACGAGTTTTTAGCAGTTAATTGTTTCACCCGTTTCCAAAACTTGCTTGATGAAACGGTTTGTGAAGAGAGCCCGCGGGATAAGGTTTTAAAACTGATTCGCGATATGAAGCCTGATGTTTTCGTTCATTCAGTTGTTAATGGAGCTTACAGTGCTCCATTTTTCGTGACCCGTTTTAGGGAGACACTTTTTCATTACTCTGCTTTGTTTGACATGTTTGATTCCACTTTAGAGCGTGAGAACGAGCAGAGATTGAATTTTGAGAAGGAGTTTTATGGGCGTGAAGCTATGAATGTGATAGCATGCGAAGGTGCTGAACGGGTCGAGAGGCCCGAATCATATAAGCAATGGCAGGTGAGAATATCACGGGCTGGGTTCAAGCTCAAACCATTGGACCGGGATCTTGTTTCAAAATTGAGATGTAAACGGGCCGGGTATCATAAAGATTTCGTGTTTGATGAAGATGGGAAATGGATATTACAAGGATGGAAAGGACGGATATTGTATGCTAGTTCATCTTGGGTACCAGTGTAGAAGTTGAAAAAGTATGTTCACTATCTTAAGATGTTAATTTCTTTAAAACTGAGATGTATAAATATGTAGTTGCTTGTTCTTTTAATGATATGTCTGCTAGTTTAATATGCATAAATTGGAGAGTGATTTTCAAAAGTTGATTTAGACCATGGTCTTATAATTATGAATTTTGACTTTCTGAAAGTCAAAGTTGTGGAAAAGTTGAGAGAGACTGTCAAAGTCTTGTACCATATGATATATCTAGATTTCAAGCGTTTGTACGATGAATTATTGTCGCATACACACGGCTGACTTTACTAAGCTTTTGTAGCATATGGTCTTATAGTTAGATTTGATACCACTCCACATGTGTTTTGACCGGTATGAAAATTCACTACTTTTAGTATGTTATTAATGCACCATTTATTTTTCTCACCTCTAATTAAGGTTCCTGTATTGTTATTAAACTAGTGGGTTAGACTATCCGTAATACCCGGGTGAAGGTGAGAGATTTTTTATGCCACGTAGACACTGACTTCCCTCACCCGGGTGCGTAATGGTGGGGTGAGGATGATCAGTTTTGTAATAATTATATAATCATTGTTTTTTTTTAATTTAATTAAATCAATAAACTAATACTAAAAACATTTATAATAAAAAAGCAACATAATTTTAAACCAATTTGAGTATTTTTTCCATAAAACCCTTGAACTCCTTAATTTCCTTTCATTTGTCTAAGCCAAACACTTTAGGGAGAGAAGGTGAAGTAGAACTCTCCACATTAAAGACCAAACTTCATAAGCTATTGGACAAGAAGCGAGAATATTAGTTGTATCTTCAATATTTGAACTACAAAGCGGGCAAAAAAGAGAGGAAATATACATACCTTTCTTTTCCAAATTTTGTCTTGTTGGAATGCGGTTAAGCATGACTCTCCAAGCATGGATGTTAACTTTTTTGGGATCCTCACGAATCCACAAGGTACATCTGGGAGCAGTCGGGAGAATACAATAATCTATAGCCTTCCGGACATCCTTGACAATAAAAACCTCATCTTTCTCTTTTAAAGACCACCTCTATGAATCAGGTGAGGGAGTAATCTCAAAGGAAGCTAGAATTGAACATAGGGTTGAATGTTGAGAGTCTTCTTCCGCCCATCGAACACCTCGGCGCCAAGAGCCCAAAAAAGAACCAGAACCAAATCTGTCAGAGACCCTACAAAATTGATTTGTCTCCAACCTGTAAAGGCGAGAGAAACGTTTCTGAAAAGAAACTCCTCCCAACCACATATCTTTCCAAAAAATGTGTCTTGACCTGAACCAACTTTTTTTTAAAAGATTCGAAAGAAACAATACCTTTAGAAAAAAATATTTAGGGTGTGAGTCTGACTAAAGACTCCTAAATAAATTTAGCACTTCAGGGAGGCAACCAGTGCGTTTTTTTGTTTTTCCGTTGGCGTGTTCGGAATTACAAATCGCCTATTCAAAGGAAATATATGAAATTCAATCATCATTCACCAACCTACAATCTAGAGATCGTACGCCTAGGTACAAACTGTACGAGTTAGACGGTGGAATAGTTACATAAATTAGTCTGTACGAACCATACAATTCATATACAGTCCATACGACTATGCAAAGAGTGCTGATAGCGAAGTGTGATAAAAGGAAGACATATTCCACCCCAACCATACAAATCTATACAATCCTAATTCGGTAAATATCGAAGGTATGAATCGCTTTTCGTTGTTTTCCAACTTTTCAAGCTAACTAGGAGGTATGTTTTCGTTCCCACTCACATTGTTCGTTTCGTTTTTCAAAATTTTATTTTGAATGCGTGATCTAAGCCAAAAACACGTGTTTTGAACGTTTCCAAGGCTTAGATACCGCTATCAACTAAAATATGGTTCCAAACAAGTGTGGAGATACCCCCATTGTTTGATCCATGGTTGTTCAGTGATATGGTGCGTTAGTAGTATATTTTTACGATTAAGATTTGTAACACTTTGATCAGGTTTTAATATTTATAAAATGATTATTACTTCAACTAATCCACATAATAAGACAAGTGCATCTATCTTTCTAAAAAAAGTTTTTTTTAGATTAAAATAGATCTCTTTTGTATAAATGACACTATTTTCGTATACAGTGCTGGAACTTGTCACACGTGATGGTCGTGTAAGAGGATGACGTGGTCCAGGACTTGTTGTAAATATTGATAGAATTTCACATGTGATGGTCACGTAAGACGATGACGTGGTCCAAGATGGAGGATTAAGATAATGGTTGAGGCAATTAACTTTTCTTAAAACTAAATACACTAAATATTTATTTCGCCTTTTGAACTTGTAATCAAGTCGTCATTACACTCGTGTTATCCAAATATGTTAACATAAAGAAATACAGATGTAAACGAGTTGAGTCGAGGATTAAATAGGATCAAGTTTATTTAACTCAGACATGAGATGTTAACCCTACCATCTTATGAGTTATGATATATATTAGCCCTATCATATAATAACAGGGTATACAATCAGAACACCACCCCAATCTATAAACCAACATGCCTATCACACCATATGAGTTGTATGATGTCATACGGGTCATTTGACCTTGTCCGTGATCACATTAGTTATTTCTTTGTCAGTGAAACATATCATACGGGCTGGCGAAAAATGCTCACATGGGCCATATGGTTTTATCAGTAATCACATCATTCACTTTAATGTCATTTAAACATATCATACAAGTCGTATGGCTGACGAACACCATCTCAAACATGTTGCATAAAAATCGTATGTGTCATATGCCCTTTTTCGTCCTATCATACGGGCCAAGTAGTTTTATCAGTGGTCACATAGGTCATTTTAATGCCAATAAACATATCATACAAGCCGTATGGCTGCGAACACCACCTCATACAAGTCGCATAAAAAATCATGAGTGTTGTATGACCCTTTTCGTTACTGACCATATAACCACTAGTGTTTAAATAGTATGTATACGGTAACTATTTAGTTTCAAATATATTGATATATGTAAACATGTCATGTCACTCATGATGTTGAAATGAGAGTAAATGTGACATGCAACATATGATTAACATGCTGACTAGGCTTATTTGTCTAAGAGCATCTCTAACTTAACAAACAAACATCACAATAACCTTTGGATTCCAAACACAGGCGTTGAAGAAGCGTTTTTGTTGGGGGTTTGTTTGTGCTCATTTCGTAATTTCAAACCGAGGCAAACGGATAGGTGGTGGCGTTTCCACACAACCGTCTAAAACGAGTTTTTTTAAAAGATTAATGAAAATATGATATAACAGTTGACGTGTCGTATTTATGGGCTTTCAAATGGTTTAGTGTCAAAGATGCTCTAAGTTATGTAATCCTTCTTTATCATCTCTATTTTAAGCATATCTAAGTAGTAAATGTCTAATCAACCTTTTATTTATTTTTAGGCTGAAAAGGAGTGGCTGAGAGAGAAGAACCATGGAAATGGATGAAGAAATGGGGTCTTTTAAAACCCTCTAGATTTGAAGGAGATTTAATTGTGTTGGTGGATGAAGGTTGGAGTTTGGGGATAAAGAAAGGGGGTGTTTGTGATGGTTTTATGAATTATAATCTTTGTTTTTTAATGTAAGGGGTATTTTGGTCGTTTTACACTCACTTAACGGATAAACTTAATGGACATCCAACCCAAGGGTCATGGGTGTTACAATCGTGCAAACTATTAGGCTAAACTTGTAGTCTCTCATTTTTAAAAGCTAAAAATAAAATCTGAATAAAACACATGGTCATTCGTGTAATTTAAATTAAAAGGATGGGATGATGTAAATCAAGAACTCGAAAGGAGGGGTATGATAAGATAAGTAAAAAATGGTTGAAAACCTCCTAAATATAGCATGCACACACGTGGATGTTGATTCGACCACCGCCTTTCTCCGGTGATGGACGGTCCTTGCGTCACCCCGCTTGTGACAAAACTAGGTCTCATCATATATCTTACGTACGGTGCCATTCCTCTTTTGTCGTTTCCTCCAAATAGATCATTGGTCTGCTCATCTCATCTGTTGGGTAACATGATCCGCAATCTCTCCATCGATCCAATCCAAACCAAACCATATCCCATTCATTATTCTCGATAAAACCGGTTTAATTTTCTGGTTCTATATAAACCCGGTTTAATTTTCTGATTCCATATAAACCCGGTTTACTGATTTTATATAAACCCGTCTCATGTTCACTCCATCACCACCTCCATCCACCACCACCATGAACACCGTCCTTCAGCTTCCATGCTCAACGCCAGCGGAAATCCAACTGGAGAAGAAGGGGTGGTGTTCTTGTGGCTGCACCGAGTGCGATGATCCGACGGTTCCACATGACTACTTTGGGGCGGTTCTAGATTACATTAACGATATGCTCATGGGAGAGGAAGATGACTTGATGAACAAGTCATCTATGTATCATGATTGTTCTGCTCTTCAAGCAACCGAGAAGTCGTTCTATCATGTTCTTGCCCAAAAACAACCAACTTTTCCTTCCATAGTTAAAGCTTTGGACCTCAACCTCTCATCGATACAGCTTCCGGAAGCTAGCCAATTTAATAATGAAAACCTCGTAAGGTATATTATTGATCAAACTGATTTTAGGGATACAATAATAATAATTACAAAAGAAACTTAATCTATTTAATTATATATATTATCTTTATTAAGGTATTAACTAATATAAATACGATATTAAAAGTTTGTGTCGCAAATTTCCGACACATGTGTGACGTAACCTATATGTAATGTATTAACAAATATAAAATACAAAATTAAAAGTTTGCGATGCAAATTTCCGACACATTTGCGACGTAACTTATATGATTATCTTTATTAATCTATTAATAAGTATAAAATACGAAAATTAAAAGTTTATGTTGGAAATGTGTCACAAGTTTTCAACACATTTGCGAAGTATTTTGTTAGAAATTAGAGTTTTACTTTTCGTCGAAAATTTTCATAGCAAATCCACCCATTTTCTAGTAATGATAACTTCAAACTATGATAAAGATAATTAAAATAAAAGTTATCTATGTAACAAATCTTAACTATTGTATTTTTTATCTAATCATAATTAATATTTTCTATCTGATATACATCTCTCATAGGGTTTCGGTGAGGGGAAAGAAGAACCGGCAACCGCCAGAATGTGGTGGTTACGAGCAACAAAGAAGTAACAAGCAAGTAGCAAGTGGTCCGGGTGAGGAAGAGCTGATGCAGACTGAGATCATGACCATGATTGACAAGCTACTGCTTTGTCCTGGCTTGAAAGAAGTCGGTTTGCACGACGAGCTTGCGTGTTGTCCTTTCGACAAGCCGGTGAATCCCTTGGTTGCTGAGAAACAAAGACGAAAGAGAACCAACCCTGCTAAGAGATCGTCGACTTGAAGAGTTTGCTCACTCAATGGGCACAAGCTGTTTCATCAAACAATAAATTGGAGGTCGAAAAGCTTCTCAAGAAGATAAGAAACCATTCATCCCCTAAGGGAGATTTTGATGAGCGGTTGGCGCATTACTTCGCTGATGCACTCGAGGCCCGATTTGTGGACACTGGGATGGATCTATATACGAATATAGCTTCGAGTAAGATCAATGCTTGTGATATTGTTAAAGCCTATCAGGTTTATGTATCTACATGTCCTTTTAAGAAAATGTCTAATATTTATGCTAACAAGATGATAGGAAACCTAGCTAGAGGTTCACTAAAGCTTCACATAATAGATTTTGGGATCCTGTACGGATTCCAATGGCCCTGTCTTATCCAGGGTCTATCAGCCAGACCTGGTGGTCCTCCAAGTCTTAGAATCACTGGAATTGACTTTCCTCAGCCGTTCTTTCGCCCGGCTGAGAGAGTCCAAGATACTGGACATCGACTGACTGATTACTGCAAAACATTCAATGTGCCATTCGAGTATCACGCTATCGCGAAGCAATGGGATAGTGTTACACTCGAGGATCTGAGAATTGAAGAGGACGAGATCCTCGTTGTGAATTGCTTGTATCGACTAAGGAACGTGTTTGATGAAAGTGTACTTGGATCCATAGATTGCCCGCGTGAGTCGGTTCTAAAGTTGATCAAGAGTATTAAGCTGGATTTGTTCATCCATGGAGTCGTGAACGGGAATTACAACGCCCCGTTCTTCTTGACAAGATTCTGCGAGGCTTACTTCAACTTCTCGGTGTTATTCGATATGTTTGAGGCGGCATGCGTCGTGAAGACGAAGAGAGGTTGTTGTTTGAGAAGGTGATCGGCCGCGAAGTGATCAATGTGATAGCTTGTGAAGGAACAAGGCGGATTGAGAGTCCGGAAACGTATAAACAGTGGCAAGCGAGGAACGAGAGGGCGGGGTTCAAGGCGGTGCCGATGAACCACGACATAATGAAGGAGGTTAAGGTTAAGGTGAAGATAGGGTTCCACAAGGACTTCATGGTAGATAATGATGGAGATTGGATGGTGCAAGGGTGGAAAGGGAGGGTAATCTATGCTATTTCCTCATGGAAGACTGCATGATATCCAGTTTGAATCTTTCTTGTTTTATGTTTAGTGTTTCTTAAATAAGCTTGTTGTTTATTTATAAAGTCTTGTTTTGTTTTTATCGTCTAAATAAGAATCATAATGTATAACAAAGGCTTCACTTTCTGTCACAATGATCATATCATTTAGATATCTGTTGTGTATCAATTTGGATTTGTGAAACTCTAAAGAAAATAGAAATAATCTTGAAGAATTCTAGAGATAGTTTAGACCATTTTCATAATTTCATTCATATCATAATAATAATAATACTAGTGACTATTAAATAGTCTTACAAGGAAGAAATTAAGAAATAACTACTCCTACTAACATGGAAACTCCTCCTCATGACTCTACTTATTTGACTCAACATATTACTAACTCATAAATGCAATTAACTCTTAATTAATTAAAAAGAAGCTAAAAGGGTACGTAACAATCCATCCCGCTCGAATTCACCTTGACCTCAAGGTGAAACCAGAAAACACTTGGTGACGCGTCATGGAGGTCACTACTCGATTCTTCCCTTAGCATTTGAACCGGTAATAACAGAACGCCACGACGGCCGCCATTCGGGGTTCCCGGCTACCCCTTTCATCGTTGTCCTTGTTGCTTTTATCGCAATGACATATACGGTAGTCACCTTTTGAAATTCTTGAACAATATGATTGACCATTATGTTCTTGGAATCCTCATGACTAACAATATGGAAGAGAAGAACATTTTGTTCCCCTACACGTGAAGCTTTCTTGTTCAAACCAGAAGTGTTGACAACAACCTTTGGGTTCGGGTTTGAGACAGTTGTGGGTGCGAAATAGGCGGTGGTTGAGGAGGGTTGTCGTAGTGGCGGAGCGGGTGATGGTAACCGAGGTCGGTTCTTGTGAAGATCAATCATCTCAACAAGCATTGACTCGATTCGATCCAACGACTCGTTCCATTCTTGAGCGTCCATAGGAGTGGATCAAGACCGCTCTGATACCACTGTTGTGTACCAATTTGGATTTGTGATAAATAACCCTTTGAGTGGGTCAAACTCTAAAGAAAATAGAAGAAATCTTGAAGAATTCTAGAAAGAGTTTAGACCATTTTCATAATTTCATTCATATCATAATAATAATACTAGTGACTCTTAAATAGCCTTACAAGAAAGAAATTGAGAAATAACTACTACTAACATGAAAACTCCTCCCCATGACTCCACTTATTTGACTCAACATATTACTAACCCATAAATACAATTAACTTTTAATTAATTAAAAAGAAGCTAAAAGGGTACGTAACAATATCCAAGATGTTACGTTAATTTTTAAAAACTATTCACTTTTATAAAATAAATTAAAATTTGAGCCATGTTCAAGGAAATGATGACAAACTTGGACAAATTAGAGAGGCAGCTCGACGTCATTGGGTGGAGCTACCTCTCTAATTCCCTCGTAACACTCGGAAACTTAACTCTTATGACGGGTTTATCCATCGCTAAGGCGCTCATGGTGACCAGAAACTTACCTCGTCATTAGGTTTAGCTACCATTCTAATTTACTTATAACGACAAGAAACTCACTCGTCTATTGTTTGACCTAACCTCACTCTATGACCTTTGGTTATTATGATGACGGGATAAGCATAACACCTTAGTGTCATTATTTTTCGTTGATCTATCTGTAGTTCGCATATTATTATGTACATATATACTTGTTAGAGAAACAAATCCTAACATTTTAGGTTTCAGACATGCGCTTGACACATATATCATATCAAGAGAGTTCGTGTCTAAGAAACAAATTAAAATTGTTTGGAACAACATTGTTTCAGGAGTATTCGCATACATAATAGATCACGGTTATGTAAAAGAGAAAACATCACAAAATAGTAACCAAGTTTCAAAAGTTTTTCAATTAGGTCACTCACTATAAGATACCGAATCCACCAACTCATAACGAGACGCGAACACCTGAAACAACAACGGTATGTTTCGGGTAATACCGGAAACTCGAGACATCTGGGACGGATATGGGGTCGGGTAATCAACGGGTATGAGATTACTTTTAATTTTATTTTTTTCACGGTTAAATTATATATATTCATATTTTGTTTTCATTTAGATGTGATTTATAACAAATATGAGTTGCACGTCAACGGATATATCCAACGGGTATTTTTTATGAAACTAACAGGTATACCCGTCCCATTTCCATCACTTTATAAAGCTAACAACAAATAACGAAAACATATGTTGTACCCGATTGGTGTCATACAATCCCTTGTCCAGCTGATTCACCTTCGCCATCACTGTCATCATTGTTAGGAGATTCATCGTCGTTATAGTTAGGAGGGGACTGGCCGTCGTTATAATTAGGAGGAGACTAACTGGAAGGGGTATTCAAAATCGGATATCCCTATCCGAATCCGTATCTGAAATTTCAGAAATCCAAAATTTCTGGTATGAATTGAGATAGTGAAACGAATATCCGTTTTAATATTTTTTTTTCTTTTTCCAACTATACCCGCATTTGTTTGCAATAAGACTTACGTTTTCTTTTTCTTTTTCAAGCTAGGTAGTTTGGGTTCGGGTCCGGGTATTAAAAAAACCGGGTTGAACCGGGTTTTGTAAAAAAAAAACCTTGATTTTCGTTTACGACGCGAATACGATTTAGTTGTTTAAAAAAAATAACAAAACTAAACACAAAACATAACATCAAAATATATAAAATATATACTAAATAAATATCATCTTTATGAAATAATAAAAGAAATTAAAAAGCCAATTTTGACTAATTTACGAAATTAATACGTTTGAAAATTTTTTAAAATAAAGAAAGCTAAACACGTAACATAAAACCATATACTTTATATATACTGTATTTATAACACTTTCTAGAAAACAATATCTAATTTTTTAATTTTTTAATATTTCGGATATCCGAACTTTCTAGGAAAAAAATGTTACCCGAATCCGAAAATTCGGATATCCGAATTTTCGGATAATTCGGAATTTTGGGCATTCAGATATTTTTTAACACCCCTACTGACTGCCGACATCACCCCCTTAATAGTTAGAAGTTTTACCAACATAATAGTTAAAAGTATCACCGAATAGATAGTTGTCTCACAGCAACATCTCAAACGATTTTTCTTAATAGATTATCGAAATGAATAGAGTAAATTGAACGATGAAACTATTTATATAGAAATTTTGACGGAATGTTACGTCACGCCAAATAATTGGCACGCATATCGAGGAATAATATGTCGTGTCAAACAATTAAAAAAGACAGAAAATATCAATATTTCAACATCAATACGATCGTATGGTACGATACGACCTGTATGAGTCAACGTGAATAGGGTCATATATAACATTATGTCCTGTATATCACGCGCACGTATTGTTTTATACGACCCGTATGAGAAGAAGAATGACCGGTATCAGGTGCAACAAATTTTGTCGTTTGATTAGGAGGAATACGGACCGTATGATACAATACGACCAGTATTGGGTTTGTGTCGATAACAAAATTGTGTGTACCTATAATAGCCTCTTTATTAAAAGAAATAATCGTTATAATATAATAAGAGAAGTGTTTTAACTTTTAATCAAGAAAGTTATATCAGAGAGTATATATTTTGAAGGCGGTTGTATCTGGTTACTTCTGTCTTTTTTTTAACGGCGAATATTAAATGTTGTGACGTCGCACCCCCCATTATATGGGAGAGCCTTGTCCAACTCCGGCTAATATGTTGTCTTAACCAGGCCCACTTGGCGTCAGAGTTGGAGAGCATCTAAGGAAAAATCCCACCCAATACAGCCCCTTCCGGGCTTGAGGAGAGCTGAGGCTCGAACCCTGGATCGGCGTGGGTAAAACGCTGTGCATCAGCCTAAGAACTAGGCCTCATTTGTATGCCTTAAAAATTAATAATGGTGACAAGGATTGAACCCGAATCCCTTGGGACTTCAGAACTCACCTCAAACCTCTTTGGCCTTCACCATCAAAACTAAAGCTTGCTGACAAAGTAATAGTCTTTAGTCTTTGGACTATTTTAAGTTATGATAACATGGCCTATCAAATATTTTGTTAATATATTCTTTAAGAATATATAACATGGCGTATCAAATATTTTGTTAAACTCTTGGAAACTACAATATTTTAAAAGACAACTGTAGCTTTTAAATGGTTAAATTTTACTTGGAACAATTCTAAATCATAAATCTCAGTTTAGAATAAGATTCTTCAATGAGTGATTCAAGCCGAGTCGGTATCAAGTAGAGCTATAGTTAGAGTCAAGCTAGCTTGACTCAAGATTTTTAACCGAGCCAGTTTCTCGTATTCTGCTCACTTTTAACTCGAGTTAGCTCATGGCTTAACAAGTTAGCTCGTATTCTTAATTTAGATAATTTTATATCTTTCTTTTTATAAATTACTCAAATAACAAGGTAACAACATCCTTAAATAATACAATACTGAAATATTAATGTCAACGAAATAAACTAACTTATAAGAGTGAGTGGCCTTCGGCTCGAACTCAACTAAAATACTTATACAAGTTACCAAGCTTAAGTCCACCCATGACCTAATGGTCTAGCGGTATAGTACTTGGGGTGTAAACGAGCCGCTCGTGAGCTACTTTGATCGGCTCGTTAAAAACTCGAAACAAACCGAGCTTAAACGAGCCCGAGCTCGAGCCTAAAAAAAGTTTGTTTAGTAAACGAGCTTGAGCCCGAGCTTTCACTTATCGAGCTCGAGCCAGCTCGCGAGCCTAAACGAGCCCATTATTTATATATTTTTTTAAATAATATATTAAATATACATTTATAAAATAATATTAGTATATATAAAATTATGATAAAAATAACTAAATAATATATATTATGTTATATAAAATTTATACAAAATAATTATATATAAATATATATAAATTAATTAATAAATAATAAACGAGCCGAGCCCGAGCCGAGCTCGAGCTTGAAAAACTACCCGCGAGCCGAGCCCGAGCTTTAAAAATAAAGCTTGAATCGAGCCGAGCTCGAGCTCACGGAAAGTCAAACGAGCCGAGCTCGAGCCTAGTCGAGCTCGGGCTCGGCTAGTTTACACCTCTAGTACTTGCCCCTCACAAAAGTGGTTTGAATTCAAATGCTTACAAGTAAGGTTATGTGACATTTAAGTATAAAAGATTGTGGTTAAAAAAAAAATAATTCTCAAATCCAAATTTTTTTTAACAACACCCGGAGTACGTGGGATAGAACGAACAACACCTGGATAATCTAGGATCCGTCACCCCCAACATAGGCGGACCTATATACACCGAATTGGGGGCAACCACCCTCCATGAAAAAAAAATTTAGTGTTATATACGTGCCCCATAAAGTTGTGCAATAGCCCCTGATCACCCCCCATGAAAAAAAAAATAGTGTTATATATCGCTAGTCAACCGATCCCAAAAATTTTTGACTCACATGGAAAAATTTTCTGGGTACGCCACTAACCTCCAAGCCTCAAACCCACAACCTTTCATTGGGGTAAGATCACTACTCTAACTCATATATATTTATCACTACACCCAACCCCAGTCTGTCTCAAATCCAATTAACTTGAGATTTTAATTAGCTAATGTGCTCGAGTTATTTAATATTTTAAAGTGTTTAAATCAACATAATCCAACAAATTAGTAAAAGAAGATAACTTAAATTCTTAATAAAGCCCATCAAACTTGACCGACGTATCTACAATTATTATGTCCCATGCCACTCGCTCGCTTTTTGACTCAAATCTTAAAAATAATTATTCTATAAAGTCGCAAATTGATGGATGTCTTGAATGACTTCTTTTTTTAACGACAGATATATCATACTTCTACTTCTAAATTAAATTAAATATTTTACTATATGTCTGGATACAGGACCTTCCATCTAAATGGCAAGAGCCTCTACCAAGTGAGCTAGTCACACATTGACGTCTTGAATGATTCGGTTGACGGTTTAAAAGCATTTTCAAATTAAAAGCATTGTAAAAAATGTGAGAGGTAACTTATTCATAGTTTCTTTTTTGTATATATATAAACTAGCAGGATTTAATCCGCGCTCAGCCGGGGGAAAATGTGTGAGTTGCGTTGAGGATATTAAAATTTTCAAGGCCCGGTTCCGATGATATTAACTCTGTTGAACAAATTTACGTCAAAACACTGATAAAAAAAGGCAAAACCGAGATTTTGTAAAACGTAATATTTTAAAGGTTGTAAGAGGAAAACAAAACCGGGAAGCAACTGTGACGGCTTGTATAATCGTGTTTTGACGACTAGTACATTATTAAAAAACTTTGTTTTAAATAAAATTTATATTAAAATATAGATAAAACATAATGATATATTTAAAATTTCATAAAACATCATAAAATTATGTTCAAGAATAATGGCATGACAAAGGATGTGTCATAATGTATTAGAGATAAAATAATGGGATAATACCATATATACCCTTACAAACATGGGTAAATATCATATATACCTAACCAAAACTAAATAAATCACATATACCCGATTTAAATTACTTGTTACTTTATAACCATTATACCCTTATCTATTAAATGATTTTTTGTACCTAATTTTTTAGTTTTATCCAATACGTAAAAGATCATTCGTTCTCCTATTCTTGATGACGAATATCTTGATTTTCCAAACCCGTTCAGAAGGCATCGATTCAGAAAGAATGATTGCAAGAAAGTTACAAAACGCTAATGCTATAAAAGAAAATTGGTGAAATTATAAAAAAATGAGAAAAATTAAAAATATTATTTTGAAAAAACTATTTTTTATGGTTAAATATAAAATTCTAAAGGTGAAAATGTGTAAATATGAAATTTTAATGTTAAATATTGGTAAATATGAAATATTAAAGTTTAGATAAATAAGGGTAAAATGGTTATATTTTAAATGGTTTTTAATGAAATAGGTATATATGATATTATTACATGTTTGTAAGGGTATATATGATATTTTTAGTTTTTGTTAGGTATATATGATATTTTTTAAGTTTGTAAGGGTATATATGAAATTGCCTATAATATAATTATCATGATATTATTTTTTCATGATAAATTTATGACTTGGAGATAAAACAATTTCCATGGCTTATGTTTAAAATATCATCTAAAATTAATACGATTCAGTTTATATCAAGTTGACTGATTGATCCCGACTATCTTTAATCTTGGATTCAAAACTTTAAAATTTTAGCTATGTTTGGTTGGCTAACCATTAAACCGACGATAGTTAATTTAGCTTGGGCCTTCCTTTTATAATACAAGAGACGCTCGAAGTTTTGTTTAACTTGGTGATGTGGGATAGATGTCAACCATCATATAAGCACTTTTGATCATTAGGTAAGCATACAATCCATTTATATAATTCATCATTTCTTTCATTTTCTATTATCCACTGATGTGGGATAAGTACATATGGTATGTGCTTTGTGTTAGTATATGGGCCAATTGGCCGATTAAACAACAAAAATAAGTTAACTGAAAGTCAGATGGGTGTTATCTTTTTATAACCACGTTTTCTTTGCAAAATTTTTTAACCAGGCGATGTGCGATAGAAAAATAATAGTTTATGAATTTTCTTAGAGTTCAAACTCGGCCAACTTTGTTCAACTCGGCCTACTCAGCAAACCGGTCTTGTAGCTTTCTCCACCAATTGATGAAAAAAAAACTTTGCGTTACTATACGGGCCAATGAGTCGATTAAGCAACAAAAAGAAGTTAATTGAAAGTCTGATGGGTGTTCTTCCTTTATAACCACATTTCCCTGGCAAGTTTTCTTAACCAGGCGATCTGGGATATCATGAACTTTCTTAGCAGGATAAAATTGTAACTTGCGAGGTGGGCTATGAATCAACACTTGTACCGAATGTAACAACTATTTTCCTAAGTGTTTTAAAATTTTAATAAAATTACAACTTTGCATAATGTATATGCTTTATATAGTAGTATAGATAATGTTATTAATAAATTCATTGCTCTTTCTGGTTTTGTAATTGTAGTTACATTAATTAGCTTTTTTTTATCGTTAACCTCAATGAAAGCTTTACCACTTATCTACAAATTGTTATCATTGGATATAACCCCCCACATCACAAATGTTTAAAACTTATCATTTTATCTTTTTATTCTTATATTTGTTTATATAAAAAGTTATATTATTGATAAAATAAGACAATTTTTATAATGTAGAGGTGGTTACTATCCCAGACCAATTTAAAAGTAAAAGTTTCAATCGAAGTGAATTCGAAATTGGTTTTTGAGTTTTGAAATAAGGTTAGCATCTTCTAAATTTGGGTTGCAAAGAAAATTCAAATAACTTGAAAACTATTTGGTGAACAATCTTACCAGATTATATTATGATCGGCATTTAAAAATTTACAATATAATTTTCTTTAATAGCATCAGCATCAGACAAAAATATATTGATATTTAATTCTCATTTCGAAAATTAAAATGTTGATGGTCAAACTATTGATCATGATTTTGACCAAGAAAAATTAATTTAAAATTTTTAACTATAATTTAGAATGAATATATTATTTTAAAGTGATTTGTTACTGTAGTTAACTAAAGAAAATCGTTAATAAGCTACTTGTGGAGTGGTAAGGAAGAGACCAGGTGTTCTTAGTGACCCAGGTTCAATCCCTACTTTCCACACTAGTTTATGCGGCAAGCAAACGAGGCCTAGTTCTTAGGCTGATGCACATGGGTTTTAGCCATGCCGATCCAGGGTTAGAGCCTGGGCTCTCCCTAAGTCCGGAAGGGGCCGTATTGGGTGGGATTTTTCCTTGGATGCTCTTTAACTCTGACGCCAAGTGGGCCCGGTTAATACAACATATTGACTGGAGTTGGACGAGGCTCTCCCATGTGACGGGAGCCGCGATGTCACAACATTCAATGTTCGCCGTTGAAAAAAAAACTAAAAATCAATGGCTTGGTTATAGAAAAAGTCAAAATCTATACATACTAATAAATAAAGGTTTTGAGGGTGTCATATGTCATTCTCATGTGTATGCTCAACATTTTTTTCTCGTATCTCTCTCATATTTAATGATACAAGTTTCTATAAAAAAATTATAATTTTTGTTTCCCGCCTCTCTCTCCTATTAAATAATAATGATTTTTATAACCATTTTTACAAAACATTTTTTAATTAAAAAAATAGCTTTGTTCATAAAACATTTTTATAGTTTGAACATTTCTTTCATTATTTTCATAAAACATTTTTAAAAAATAACTATATGACGTTTCTAAAATTTGTATTAAAAAATTATGTAATGTGTCAAAAATATGTAATATTAGATCTTTATTAATAAGTATATATAACTCTATATTTATTCACCCTATATAATATACATGTTTCTAACCTATATTATAATAAATGAATAACTATACTTGCTACGTGTCGACTTCTGATGAAATCAAGATTTTTGTTTTTCGTCTTTTTCTCCTATTAAATAATGATGATGTTAAATAATTAAATATCTAACATATATTCTAATATTTTATTAAAAATTCCTAAATCAAAAGAAAATATTAATTATTTCTTATTTCACATGACTAATAACACCAAACATAATCTTCATAGAAAATATTTTTTATAACATCAAACATATAAATCTTCATAGAAAATATTATTTTATAACAAGTTGTATTTCTTCAATCCATATAAAACATGGGCTTTAACCTAGTTGGTAATAAAATAACTTATTAAGTTGAACCTTATCAGCCTTTATGAAATTCCACTTGTTTTAAATTATTGGTTTTTGAATGTTATCTTTAAAATAATACTTTTAAAGTGTGAAAAACAAGAGGAAAAACTGAGTTTTTTCTTCCTGGTTTTCTTCATCCGAACATCTAATATTGGTACCATTGAGCAAGATTCAAAGTTATATAATGATTCGTCAATTTTGGCTTTTGAGTTTTGTTTTGTTGTGTTCATGTAATTGATTCTAATCTTAAGAGATCTGGTTTGTTTCCGATTCCTCGATTATGGTTTCAACGATTGAACAGAAATCAAATGCAAGTGGAATGTGTTCATCTCGTTTATGAATCAGGTGTTCATTTTGCTTTTTGAATTTTGGGGTTGTATTAGAACGATTTGATCGACAAATTTTGGTTTTTGAAATCGTTGAACTTAAATCTTTTGAATCGTAATTGTTTTAATTGATAAGGATTAGCAGAATTAGATGATGTTGGTTTTAAGGGGAAAAAAACCCGGAAAAGATCATTTAGAGCATTCACAGCCCGTTCTTTATAATTATGTGAGTGAGTTTTGTATATTTTATAGAGTGGTTTAAAGTGAGTGGAGGAGAGAGAAAAAATATAAGGTTTTTATAAATATAGGGATAAAAGTAGTGGTTTTTAGTATAATTATAATGATAAAGATAAGAAGAGAGAAAAGTAGAGATAAAAGTTAGAAAAAGTAGTGTTTTTTAATGTAATTATAAGGATAAGGATATGGAATATAAAGAACGGGCTGAGAATGAGAAACATAAGGTGTTGGGTTTGCTCAATCCATACTTTCCACATTTTGTTTTTTAAAAATAATTACCTAGCATGAGTTAATTGAGAAAACCCAAATTAAATCCTAAACTAAGTATTCAATTAAAAAAAGAAAAAGAAATTATGAGTTGGGAGTAATGTGATTGAGTGTTGGTTTTGTTTGTTTTGACCCCCTTCTCCGTGAATCCCCTCACGTCGATTGCCCCCGCACCCCCTTTCACGCCATAAGGGTTTTGCACCTCTTCACGCCGCCAGGTAGGATCACACCAACTTTCACCATCCCATTACGAATAGCCTAACAACATTATAGTACTAGATAATATTGATACATATCTTGAGAACCTAAATTAATTGATATTCTAGGATCAATTATGTCACCTCATTAAAAATCTTATCAACAAAACCAAGAAGGAAAAATTTAAGGGAAAAAGAGTATATCATGTATAATACTCCCTTTTAATTTAACATATATCTTTCGGTCTGCATGATGTAATCTTCATGTCACGTGTCGGCTCCATATTAATTCACATCATTTTTTCTCGCATCTCTTTTTTATCAAATACACCTCTATCTATTAATAATAATATATTTTTAAAGAAAATACTAATCTTCATATTAATAAATCCTCTAACATATTTTGACGAGTATATGTGTTAACAGATTATATTGTATTTCACGGGTTTATTCAACACGTGTATATCACGAGTTTTTTAAAAAAATAACTTTTTATTACTTAATATACAATATTATATTTAATAAACCTGTTTAATGCACGCGATTTTAACCTAGTTTACTGTACATCAAAAGATTTATTTTGATTATATTTTGTTTAACGACGAGAGAAACTTTTATTCACTAAAACAAAACAACCCAAACTTAAATTACATTGTATTAGGGGGGGGGGGGGTGTTAAGAAAAATTCAAATCTTAAACCAAACCCGAATTATCCTAAAGTTCGGATATCTGAGTTTTCGGGTTCAGATTCAGACAGTGATTTTAAAATAATTCGGATATCCGAATATCCGAAATATTTTATTTATATATGTATTTTAATTTTTTTTAATAATTTAAAAATAAGAAAATTTGAATCGAAACCCGAAATATTATTCTTAAATATTTATATAAGTAATTTTTTAATTGTTTTTTAAGATTTTTAATTAATTATATTTTTTTATTGTTTCGGATATCCGTTTTATTATCCGAATCCGTTTCTGAGGATATCCGAAATTTCGGATAGTGATATCAACTATCCAAAAATTTCGGATATCCGAATTTCCGTATATCCGAATTTAAACACCCTACATTGTATATCTAATATCACATTCAAATTGTATCATTTGGATTAATCTAACTTGTCTAATTTCTCCCTATCGTTCAACAAAAAAAAATTGTTGTGTTAACATATTCCGATACTAGTTTTTACCCCGTGTAATACACACGGGGTGAAAAATATCAATAAAAAATTTCTTAAATTTTATTTATTTATTTCACAGGTGTAAAAATGTATTATTATACATATATCTAAAAACTAAATGTGTTTTTAAAACATATTTTAGATATTTTCATTTACTATATACTATATTTTAGCTTTTAATAATATTTAGGTACTTTATTTTATTATTGCATGTATTTATTAATTTTATAACGTTTTTAAGTTATAAAAGTTTATTGATTTGTAGTAATTTTTAACATTTAAGCTAGCTCTACGTAGATTGATAAAAATATAATTGATGTAGACAAGATAATATTGTTATTACGATATTATAGATAAAAACTTCTGGTAAAGGTAGAATATAAGCTTATATTTTAGGGGCCCAATTTTACTAGTCACACATGTTATTTGAAATATCAGGGACGACCCTGATGAATGTAGAATGATACGTGTGTGTGATGAACCTTACTCGACCCGAACAATCGAATCGAACGAAATTTTTTTATTTCGGGCCCTATGAGATTAGAGCATCTAAAAACAGTGAACCTCCTGGAAAAAAATCCTGGATCCGTCACTCGATATATATAATTCTATTTGTATATATAAAGTGTAAAATCAGGTTTTGGTGTCAACATGAAGCTTCGAGACATGGGTTACTGGACTCTTGACTGTGAAATGTGAACACGAATTTTCAAGAATCATTTAAAGTTGATAAGGTGACAAATTATATATTTGTATGTACGTGGGGAGCAAAGTCAAAAAGATTGAGAAAATATTACATGCAAGAAAAAATATAATTAAAAAAACGTTAAAGGATAAGGAATAATTTATACAACAAATACTTCGATACCAAGAAACTGACCGAATCCTAAATAATAGATAGATATTATATTTTTAGGGAAAAGTAACAACCTAAATACAGGGAAAAAACACCTTTTAATGTCCGAAAAAGTTTCACACCATAGAAATTGAACCTCATCATTTGGAAAGATAAAACTTTATCTCACACCTTATTACCGTTAGACCAAAGACCCTTTGATATTCAAGTCATTCTTCTCTGAATAGGTCTCCACCGAAGCAATTTCGCCGTTGGAAAACTTTTAAAATTCTTTTAGACACGCTTATCTTGAATCTGAAATAAACAAAATATAATACATAATCGAATGGAGTATAAAATAGTTTTAATATATAAATGATTTTCTATTTCTTTAGTATAAAATATTTTTAAAATAGTATCTATTAAGCGCATGAATAATAACCATAAACACCAAAAGAACAAATATCGAAAATAGTCTTGAAATACGATCACCATATTTTTATACAGAATGAAGGTCGATTGATACAAAACAAGTTAGAAAATCATAAACATAAAGTATTTGTCTTGCTCCCTCATCTCATCCCTGACGCACTCTATCTTTCATATTAGCATTACATTAGATTTTTCTATCTCTTCATTTCTTTAAACCCATTGTTCATCTTTCTTTATTTCTAAACCATTTTTTAATTAAATTAAATAAACCCTAATTAAAAATATAATATTAATTAAAAATAAATAAAACTATTAAAAACAACATTATACAACATATTATTTAGAAACTGTTAGGAACGGTGCTCCTCAAATACGTGTCTTTGCTTCCCCTGTTTCGTTTCAATAACTAAAAAATCTACTGCTACAAATAAAAAAACATAAAAAATACAACTAGCCGTCAATTAAGCATCACATCCCAATGTTTGTGTTGGTTCACGATTACGTACAAACACCGCATTCAGTAGTGTGGAAATGGTTTTGGGTTGATTTAAGGTTGGCTTTGCAATTATTGGGTTAGATTTTTCGCTTTATTTCGGCTCGAACCGGATTTCTTTGCGTTACAAGAGGTTGAATCCATTGAGACTTGAGAATGATTTAAGAGAGAATAGGTTAAGATTGGTGTGAACAAAAAAAATAGAATTTTAGTTGGTATTTATAGGTTTAAAATTTAAATTATTTTTTCTAATGCAAACTAGCCGTCGGGTGGTGGTATTTAGTCGTTGAAAAACAATATTATTACCGTTGGTGTTCAGCAAAGATTCCGCAACACCAGTTTATTTATGTTTGTTTATTAAAAAAACAAACTAACATGAACACAAATTATGTTCAATTAACTAAAGGAACGAACATGAACACGTGTCCAGTCCATTTATATTCATTCATTTACGTTCGTTTATATCCTTTTACACATATCCGTTCGTTTATATTTGTTTGAATATTCATTCTAATTTATTTATGATCAGTATTAATCTAAAACCAATTTGATAGTTGTGTTTATTTTTTAAATCTTGGATGTAAAGTTGATGGTATTTTAGACTTTAATTTTAATATTTACTTTTAATTGGTGTTCATTCATTTATATTCGTTTATGTTCATTTGTGCTTGTTTGTGTTATTTTATGTTCATGAATCGTTTGCTTAGAATATTAACATATGGACATGAACAAGTTTAGTTTCTTAACAAACGAATATGGACAAGAAAAACTGTTCTTTTAAGTGTTCATGTTCGGTTAAACTTAAACGAATGAACACGAACAAGTTAGCCTCGTTCGTATTCGTTCGGTTCATTTATAGTTCTAGTTTAATGTTGGTATAATTTTTTTATCAAGAAAACCTAGTTTAATTAATATAAGGTATTGTAAAAAAAATGAGTTTTGGATTTTGAGACATACGGATGAGAAAAGCTTGTAAAGTACTTTATATTAATATACTATGTTAGAACCCCGTGTATTACACGAGTTATATATTGAAAAACGATATAACTTATAAGTTTATAAAAACGTCATAATTTGTCAGACTATTATGATTGTCTCGAAATATATCAAGTGAAAATGTGTGTATATAACAAATTAATATTTTTCTTGAATTAGTTATATTTTGATTTCCTATTATATATTCTTATTTAAGATAATTAGTATTTTTTTTTAATAATATATTTATAATATCATTATTTAATAAGATAGAGACGTATTTATTAAAAGAGAGAGACGGGAAAATTAATGTGAGAAGACACGAAAAAATGACAAGTGTCCACCTTAAAACTTTATTTATTAGTATAGATGATATATTTTTTAAAATTATATTATAGATATTCGGTTAATACGGGTTATTCGAAAAATGCAATTAATACCTTTTGTACGAGGTTTCGAGTAATAGCTTTCCACTTGACGGCAGGTCTTGACAAGTTTGTATTTTATTTCTTTCATATTTTAATGAGTACAAATTTTAAAGTATTTACAACACTTTAAACAGGTTTATTCGAAAATTGCAATTGTGTTGTCATATAATTTTATATATAACGTCAAAACATATAAATTTAGAATGTTATTATAGTAAACTTATAAATAAACCTACATTCATTTTCTTATCTCTTCTAATTTCTTTTCAAAATAAAATTGATGAAGTATCATATATATTTTTAAATTAGAATATAAATTAAAATATTTTTTTATTTAATTTTTTAGACCGTTAAATTTATGAGCCTAAAACGATTGTTTGATTGCTTATCCTATAAAAACAGGTTTTTGGTATGAACGTGAAGCTTCGAGACATGGGTCCGGCACTGTGATGTTGATGACTATGCAATTTGAACACGAATCTTCAAGAATAATTTAAAGTGATAGGTGACAAATTATATGTACGTGGGGAGCAAGTCAAAAACTTTGAAAAAAATATAAAATGAGAAGTTATGTGACAAAGGTTGCAATCACTCAACCAAAACCTTTATAATAAAATACAAAAAAGTAAATGGATGAGGAATAATTTATACAATAAATACTTTGAGACCAAGAAACTGACCAAATCGTAAATATTATATTTTTGAAGGGACAAATAAAAAAACACATTTTAATGTCCTAAAATGTTTAATTACACGATATTATTGTTATTGATATAGGGTTACTTTTAATTTTTATAATTTATTAGATATTTTATAATTAGACATGCTCATGTTGAGTTTTAATAAACGAAATATGATACATAGTCGAACACAGAGGTGGCTCAGTGGCATGTGCGACCGCGCGTGGCATATAATTTTGATAATTTCGCACCGGGCATGTAATTTCGAGGGGCCTAAAACTTTTTAAATTTATGTATGTAAATTTATATATATAAAGTTATGTTTTATAAAAAATTATAAAAGTTTAAACCCATCAAAATTCAAATTTGATTTTGCCTAAATTTAATTTAAATACGATATTTTTTTAAACTAATATAAAGTCTTTTTTGAACTAATTTAATCTATTTGGGCCTTAGGCCAGATAGTGAAAACAATAAAACGCAAGAAGGGTTTGAGTGTTTGACCTTGTTTCATTGGAAACGCAACAGCCAAGCATGAGAAAAAATTTGATGCTTTTACCGGCTGGAAATGCAAGCATCTGCATAAAAAAAATTTCAAAGTTAAAGTTGTTGAAGTCTTATTTACGATCTAAAATGACTAAAGAAAGATTAAATGGATTAGCAATACTAGATATTGAACACGAGATGTTACAAAATTTGGATTATGACGAGTTGATCAACAACTTTGCTTCGAAAAATACTTAGAGAGCCTCCCGATTAATTTAGGTCCATGTTTTGCTACGATATTTTAATTTTTTTTTATCTTTTTATTACATTTATTTCTATATAATAGGATTTTTTTATATGATTAAATTTTTTTAAATATAAGTTCATATTCTATGGGCATTTCTCTGTAGTCACGCTGGACATTTGAAATCTTTGAGACGCCTCTTGTCGGACAGAATATAAAATAAGTATTTTAAATATATTTACTACAGTATTATATGTAAACTGAATTTATTTATTTAGTAAATTGTATATTTAATTTGTTGTTATTTAATTAAAACAAATTATAAAATATGCTGTAAAATTTATTGAAATTCTATCGATAAGTTATTTTGAAATTTGTTTGAACTAAACTTGTTTAACAAACTAAACTTGTAATTTTTTTAGTAGATATGATTTTTTAAATCGTCTAAGAAAAAGAAACCTTTTTATATTTTTATTTTTAAGTTTTTTTAATAATAATAGTAATAATAATACAATATAAAGACAAAATAAGAAAGAAAAAAAATATGTTTAATTTTTCAAGTTTAGAGAAGGGATATAACAAGTAATGCTAAATGGATAATGGATATCCTAAACAAAAAAACACTTGAAGAACAAATATCCAAAACACGTCTTAAATAAGATCACCATAGACAGAAAGATTGTGTTTGATATATAATATGTTTTATATACCTATAAAGAAGCTGAGCCACATGTAAATTACTCGAGACTGACTCGATAAAAACTCAAATTAAGTCAAGCTTAAACAAGCTTGAGCTTTTGATAAGGCTTATTTAATAAACAAGCTATACAGACTCGATAAAACTCAAATTGAATATGTTCTTGATCTACGTATGACCTATACGACACTCATTCTCGAGACCATACGACACATATAAAGTTATACGTGTCGTATGTTCTCGGGAGAGTGACATATACGTAGCCCAGCCATACTTGACGTATAAACCCATGAAAAACAAAAAAAATGCCAAATTTGAAGATCAAAATCTCATTAGTTTGTATACGTGACGTATAGTCCTATACGCTACATATAGAGCAGCCGTCAGACAAGAACTGACAAGACAGTCTGACCTTTTAAGGTTTCGTATAGCCCTATACAAGATGTATAGGTGATGGCGGGTGTTGAATTAAAATTAGTGAGTGTCTGGATATCCGATCTCTAAATTTATTATTTTTTTATTGAAATTTAATTATCTATTTAATACTTGCGATTTCCTTGATATCAACATCATCATGTTCTGTTATTAATTCAGTCAAACGACAATTCCAACTTGGCTCAACTCAGCTTCCTCTGAATCTTCCTCCATCTGAACCTCACCGGACCACCCGGTAGCCGGTAAATCTTAGCAAAGGTGGCTAAGCTTCCTCCACCATAGCTCACTTCTTGGAACCTTCCATTTCTGTATATTTTATACTCAATTATTCATAATCCTCCAAACCACCATCCAAAAACTAAACCAGCCACCCAATACCACTTGTACCTTATGCATCAAAAGTTGTACATACCACCCTCTGGATATAGCAAAAAACATCTCATCATTCTCTATATGAACCCATCAATCTACCATGTTCTGTTTCATACATTTCACACTTACAAATTGCAATTCTTTATGGACACCCTACATTCAACTGCTATGAACAACTACATCAATGGTTACAGTTACAACCACCTTAGTGTTCTGACCCCTTTTGACTCGACCCATATAAACCGCCACAATCTATGCCCGACACCCGGGCATTGTCAGGATGCATCGTCGTCCACTGTGGACGGCCATGGTTCTGAGAACCAGGATCATTGTTCAACTGCTATGAACAACTACATCAATGGTTACAGTTACAACCACCATACAGTTCCAACCCCTTTTGACCCGACTCATATAAACCGCCAGAATTTATGCCCGAGACCTGAGCACTATCAGGATGCATCCCCGTCCACGACTGTGGACGGCGATGGTTCTGAGAACCAGGATCACTATGATTCTGTTCTCAAGTTCCTGACTCAGATGTTGATGGAAGAAGATGACTTGCAGGAAAAGCCATGTATGTTGAAAGAGTGTTTAGCCCTGCAAGTCGAAGCGGCCGAGAAGTCGTTGTACGACGTTCTCGTCAACAATCCGCCAGCCGATTCGCCAGATTATCCCGGCGGAGCTACGAGCAGTGAAAGCAATAACTTTTCTTCGATCGCGAACTGTAGTTATAGTAGAAAACGAAGCCCGAATAGAGAAGAAGAGCGAGAAACTAAAATGGCAACCATCTCGGATCCAGAATCTGATCAACCAGAACCGTATGATGAGGATCTGCTGCTGTATGATCACGAACCACAACAGTTCACTTCAACCGAATCATCGAAAAGAGGACGACCAAGAGGGAAGAAGAACACCATTGTTCAAGAAATCATGGTTGACTTAAGGGATTTGTTAACTCAATGTGTTCAAGCAATCACAAACAACAATCCCAGTTCTGTTTGTGAATTGCTGAACAAAATCAAGCAGCATTGTACCCCTCATGGCGGTTCGACAGAACGAGTAGCGTATTACTTCGTGAAGGCGATTGAAGCCCGGTTAGCCGGAACTGGGGCTGAGGTTTACCGAGCGTCGCATATGAAAAAGATATCAGCTGCTCAGATCTTGAAAGCTTACCATTCTTATTTGATGGCATGCCCGTTTCACCGAATGTCGAATATTCTAGCAAATGGGTCAATCGAGAAGCTATCGAGAGGGGCGGATAAACTTCACATTATAGATTTCGGGATCTTATACGGGTTCCAATGGCCATGCTTTATCAAGAATCTGTCCATGAGGCCTGGTGGCCCGCCCATGCTCCAAATCACAGGCATTGATCTTCCACAGCCCGGGTACCGCCCGGATGAGCGGGTCCAAGAAACCGGTAAACGGTTAGCGAAATACTGCAAGAGGTTTAACGTACCGTTTAAGTACACCGGGATTGCAAAAAAATGGGACGAGATAAAGATCGATGATCTAAACATCGATAGGAGTGAGTTGACCGTGGTCAACTCGATCAACCGTCTACATAATATTCTTGACGAGACGGTTATAGAGAGCAGCCCTAGGGACACGGTTTTGCAGTTGATCAGACAGATCAACCCAGACATGTTTGTTCTAGGGATTCTCAACGGGACCCACAACGCACCGTTCTTGCTAAACAGGTTTCGAGAGGCTCTTTTCCATTTCTCGACTATGTTCGACATATTTGACAACACATCGGGCCGAGAGAATAAAGAGAGGTTGTTATATGAGCAAGAAGTGCTTGGGAGGGAAGTGATGAATGTGGTATCATGTGAAGGGACTACTCGAGTCGAGAGGCCCGAGGCGTATAAACAGTGGCAGTCAAGAAATATTCGGGCTGGGTTCAAGCAGGTCCCACTGTACCGCGATAAAGTGGAGGAAGTGAAGAGTAAGGTGAGGTCAAGTTACCATAAAGATTTTCTTGTGGATGAAGATGGTAAATGGATGTTACAAGGATGGAAGGGGAGAGTTCTTTATGCATGTTCTTTATGGAAACCTGCATAAAATAATGTTAGAAACCTGCATTTTTAATATTCTTCATGTCTTCATTTGTTATTAACTTGATTTTGAATCAAGTTCAGATGTTTTTTAAGTATTTCCTACTGAAATAGATACTCATATTATAAAGATTACGTAAAAGAAGAATAGAGTGAATAAGTTTAAAGTAGCACATATGTGGATGGGTTGACCCAACCCGGCCTATACTGAAAATGACCCGTTTCGATCCGAATATTGTTATTGTTTTTTACTAGTTACCCAATTTGTCGATCTTGACATCTCTATAGAACAATGGCACAATTTAATTATGATTGAATGGTCAATCAAGCATTACTAGAATATATAAATGGGAAAAAATGTTAACTTAAAAAAAAAGTTAAAATTCAACTTCAATTTTGGGTTGGGTTCGCGACAGCAGTGGGTGATCCTCACTCATTTGGACCCATTTTAAGGTAAGTTTTACAAGAGTGACCCATTTTGACATGATGTATAATTTAAGTAGATCCAAATTAACCCGTTATAATTTGAATCGACTCAAATCATAGTTGTCAAGGCGCAAAGGCCGAGCCCGGAGCATAGTCGTAAGGCGCAAAAAAGCGAGGGTTTTTTAAGTTAGGCGCATATTATAAGAATACCATTTTTAGGGGTTTTAAATATGTTTTAGGCTTGTTTAGGGGTAGTTTAGGGCTAGTTCAGGCTTTTTTTAGGTTGATTCCATGGGTGATTAGGGGTTTTTATACAAGTTCCGGCAATTTTAGCTAGTTCCGGCGACTTTTTGGCCGGAATCTTGCCGGAAAACGCGCCTAGGCGCTCGCCTAAGCTCGCCTTTGAAAGAAAAGCCCCAATTTGCGCCTCTGGACCTAGGCGCGCGCCTTTGACAACAGACTCAAATGCAAAACTTTTACCTAAAACAACCAACTTTTTTATAGAATAAGTCATGATGAGCCTGGTTGCGCTTCTGGGCCTAGGCGCACCTGTCGCGCGCCTTTGACAACAGACTCAGATGCAAAACTTTTACCTAAAATCATGGTTTAAAAAAACGGAGGCGAGGCGGTAGAAAAACGAGTCTGAGGCGACGCCTCACAAGGTATTTTTGTACGTACGCCTCACAGGGGCTGAGGCGGTCGAGGCGGCCTGAGGCGGTCGAGGCGGGCTGAGGTAGTGAAGTGGTAGAGATGGAAAAAATTGACTTTTTGTAACGAACCAAAATCCGGGTTTCGTTTTCAAATAATTAAATATTTATATTTAATATTATGGTGAAAATAATATTTTATAAATAAGTTGAAACAAGTGGGTTTCAAGTTTGTAATGGGATTATGTTAGTTTTAACTAACTATAGAACGAAATGGGTGAAATGGAAGTTGAAGTACTAAATGTGTAAAATGGCCAAAAAACTGTCATTTGACTTGGTGAAGTCAAAATTGGCTTCATTTACACATTTTGAGTCGTTCATATCAAGAGAGAAAAAGGAGAAAAGTGTGTTGAAGCCATTTTCGTGCAATTGGAGCTTGATTAGTGAAGGTTTTGGCTCACACAACACCTTCCTAACATCAAGTAAATGATTCTCTTCCTCTTGATTTCACCATGTATGTGTTCTTGGTAGGTTTTGGGTGAAATCCGAAATTATGTATGCATGTGATGAAATGGTGTTAGATTATTGATAATCTAGCTAAACTAAAGTTAAAGAATGATGATTAACATCCTAGAACCCTTTGATTTTGATTATGAGAAGTTATGGTTCATATGGTGAAAATTGGGGGTGTTTGGGTCATAAGGCTTGAATGGTGAATTAATGAAGATTAAGTGTTTTTAAGATGTTAGACACTAGAACAAACACCAAATTAACTTAATAATAATTTTTTAAAGAAGAATTAGTGTTAAGATTAAGTTAATGAAACTCAAGTAGGTGAGTTTGTGGTGAAAGAGGGTGTTTGGTTATGAGGATAACCCAAACGGGTCAATTTGGGTTGGAATTGGGAAATTGAGTTGTGAACTCAATTGTAATGAAATTTTGGTATATGTTAGATTACTAAACTAGGCGAATGTGTTTAGGTAATCAAATTGCAAAGCTTGAAAGCGGTGCGGGATCTTCTAACCCGAAAGGTAAGTGCTTTTGCACTTACTTAGTTTTGATGATAAATGAGTTTTATGCAATGTTGTATGTATAATGTGTAAAGTTGCATAATTTGTTATGTGGTATGAATGAGTATAAAATGGTATGTATAATTGAAGGAATGTAGTTATAGTATTTACACTATAATGGATATGTTGATATGGAGTTATGGTCTATGAACCATAATGGATAGAATGGATATGGAGTTATGGTCTAAGTACCATAATGGATAGATTAGTTATGGAGTTATGATCTCGTATCCTTTGGGATATGAAGTTATGGCCTACGTGCCATAATGAAAATGGAAAAGTGATAATGAAATGATGAAAGTAACTTGTAGGTGATATACAAGTGTATAAAATTCTTAATTGGCCAAATGGGTGTTAACGGGTCAAATGGGTGAAAGGTGTGAAAACAAGTTGTAATCACTTGTTTGTTATGTTTAACACATTACAATGGTAATATGTTGACGAAATGCTAATGTATGGAACCATAATTGACCAAATAGAGGCAAACGGGTCAAATGGGTGAAAAGGGTGAAAACAAGTTGTAAATACTTGTTGGTTATGTTTATTTTCATTACTAATGGTGATATGTGTGGTGAATGTAAGGAAAGTTCTGAGGTAGTCAAAGTCAAGTCCAAGGCGTTGGCGGATCCTCGTATGCATATTTTCATGTTTTGATGATTTGGTGGAATTCCCCCTTTTTGATTGTAATTTGATAAACAAAACATGTTTTTGGGTTGTGATCATGTTGTTGAAGGGGTTTTTGGTTAAAACCCATGTGTTGGGCAAATTTGTTGTCTTGTATTTTGGAAAAAGTTAGAAAAATGGCTAAGTGTGAAAACTGATGAAAAACTGGAAACTTTCTGTGAAAAGAGGTCCCTCGCGCTACGCAGAGGAGGTAACCAATAACTCTCGCGCTACGCGAGAGGTAAAACAAAAAAAAAAAATTCTGAGATTAAGACTTCCGCGCGTTAAAGTATAGTTTTTAAAAGTGGTGTGTTTCAACTTGGTATCAGAGCAATGGTTTGAGGGATTTGGTGTGGTGGCACCAAACTCAAACCGGATGCTCTTGATATGGGGGAAAATGATACGAGAATCCACGAAGGACTTGACTAAGACTCGGATCTTGTGAAAATGAAAAGTTAGTAATGATTTAATAAAGTGGTAATATATATATATATATATAGTGTATGTATATATGTATGATGAATGTTGTTAAGGTGTTATGTGTGCCGAAACTTGTTTTGTGACTTGTTATATGGAGATGGTAATTTCAATTGGGTATGGTGTGTTATTAAACATGTCTGGCCAATATGTTTAATAAGACGAAATGTGCAAGGGACTTTATGATAACCATATAACAATGAACATTTGCAAGGATTAGGTGAAGGTGGTTATATATGTATGTATGTATGTATATAGGTAGGTATATATATACTTAATACATATAATAGAGAACGTGTAATGGATACCTAGAGTATTGGAAGTAAAAAGGGATTAAGGTGTTTTTGGTTCATTTTCTAAGTTTAGAGATGGCAGAAGAAGCAAGTAATGAACCGTTGGATCCAAGAATCCAAGAAATGATAAAAGAGGAAGTGGCTAAGGCCTTCGAGCAAGCCACAACCTTGATGATGGAAGAAATGAGAGGGGCTATTAAGCTCACTCTAGAGGATGTCTTGAAAGAAAAGGAGAGGGTACCACAATGGTGTACTCTTAAGGAGTTCATGGTGATTAAGCCTAAAGAGTATGATGGGCAAGTGGACCCGATTCTTAGCCACATGTGGGTGGTGGACATGGAGTCTAATTTTGAGACTACTAAGTGTAAGCCAGAGGACAGGGGGATGTTTAGTGTGCCTCTACTTACTGGGAGGGCAAAAGAGTGGTTATTGAATCTCCGAAAGGAGAGGGGTGATTTGGGAGTGACCTCCATGATTTGGGAGGAGTTTAAGACGGACTTTATGAAGTATCATTGTCCTCAGGCCGCAGTGGATAGAATGATTGAGGAGTTCCTCCTCATGAGGCAAACGACTGAGTCGATTGATGAATTGGCTGGGGCTTTCTTTGATCGCGCCAAGTTCTGTCCGAACGTGGTGTCGACAGAGAAGGCTAATATTGATAGATTTTATGCTATGCTGACTGTGGAGTTCAGAGATAGCATATCTCCATCCTCTTTCACCACACTTGTGGACTTGATAAACAGGTGTCGGGAAAGGGAGGTGGAGTTGAGGAGGCAAGAGGCTAGGGGAGAGAAGAGGAAAAGGGAGATTGTGGAGCAAGTTATGAAGAAGATAAAGGGCGAGAGCCCTAGTAAGAAGCCTTTTGGCAAGTTCTCTCCCCGTGGTTGTAAAGTTTGTGGAAAAGAGCATTTTGGGGAATGTAGAAAGGGTTCTTCAAGATGCTATAAATGCGGAAAGCCGGGGCATATGGCTAATCAATGCCCAAGCCAAGTCCGTATATGCTACAACTGTTACAAGCCCGGGCACAATAGGGTGGATTGTCCCGAGTTAAAGCAGCAAGGTGGAAGCGGGGTGAAGGTTGAGACGCCAAAGCCTAAGGGAAGAGCCTTCCACATTTCGGCGGAAGAGGCAAAGAACAACGCGGATGTAGTGTCAGGTACATTCAAGATTAACTCATTACCTGCACTAGTTCTTTTTGATTCGGGGGCTAGCCGTTCTTTTGTTTCCTTAAAAATTGTTAAGCATTCCTCTTTTGTAAGTAGCAAGTTAGATGAACCCTTAGAAATCGAAGCGGCTAATGATAAGAGTTTCCTTGTCTTTGACATTTTTAGAGATTGTAAGTTGAGAGCGGGGGGCGAAACTTTCTTTATTGATTTGATTCCTATGGCTATGGGAGATTTTGATGTTATTGTGGGGATGGATTGGTTGTCAAAGAATAAGGCGAGTATTTTATGTGGACCGAAGGCGATCCAACTTGTTTCCCCGTCGGGAGAGTCCATCTACATAGAAGGTGATAAAAAAAAGGGTAAAGTAAGGTTGTGCACTTATGTGAAGGCGACCAAGTACATGGCGCGTGGGTGCAAGGCGTTCATGGCTTGTGTCGCGGATGTGAATGAAAGAGTAAAGGAGATTCACGATGTACCGGTCGTGAACCAATTCGTAGATGTGTTTCCTGACGAGTTACCGGGGATTCCGCCGGATAGGGAGATAGAGTTTGGAATTGACTTGAAGTCCGGGTATCATCAGTTGAAAGTGAAGGAAGAGGATGTTCATAAGACAGCTTTTCGCACTCGTTACGGTCACTATGAGTTTACGGTTATGCCTTTCGGTTTGACCAACGCACCTGCGGTTTTCATGGATCTCATAAACCGGGTGTGTAGACCGTTCCTTGATCGTTCGGTCATTGTGTTTATTGACGATCTTCTCATCTATTCAAGGAGCGAGGGTGATCACGCTTGTCATTTGCGTGAGATTCTTGAAGTCTTGCAAAAGGAGAAGTTTTATGCTAAATTCTCCAAGTGCGCATTTTGGTTGCGCGAGATCCAATTCTTGGGTCATGTGATTAATGAAAGAGGAATTACCGTTGACCCATCCAAGATTATAGCTGTTAAAGAATGGTCATCACCGAAGACGCCTTCGGAGATTAGAAGTTTCTTGGGGTTAGCGGGTTATTATCGGAGGTTCATCGAAAACTTCTCTCGGATTGCTTTGCCGATGACGAAGTTGACTCGTAAGGAGACAAAGTTTGTTTGGAGTCCCGAGCAAGAATCTGCCTTTCAACTCTTGAAAGAAAAGTTTACTAAGGCGCCTGTTTTATCCTTGCCGGACGGGACCGAGGATTTTGTTGTTTATTCGGATGCCTCGCATTCGGGGTTGGGGTGTGTTTTGATGCAAAGGGGGAAAGTGATTGCCTATGCATCTAGGCAATTAAAGACTCACGAGGTGAATTACCCAACCCATGATTTAGAGCTTGCAGCCGTGGTTTTCGCGCTCAAGATTTGGAGGCATTATTTGTATGGTGCTAAGTGTACGATCTACACGGATCACAAAAGTCTCAAATATTTCTTTGACCAAAAGGACCTCAATATGAGGCAAAGACGGTGGCTTGAATTGGTTAAGGATTATGATTGTGAGATACTTTATCATCCGGGTAAAGCGAATGTTGTGGCGGATGCGCTTAGTAGAAAGTCAAGTCATTCACCTATCAAGGTGAAGTCATTTAAGATGACAATTTCATCATCTCTTCTTGATGAAATCCGGGAGGCCCAAGTGTTAGCACTTGGTGGTGACTTGAAGAAAGAACGGATGATTTCTTATGTTGATAAGCTTGGTGAAAATAGCATGGGTTTGAAGACATGCTTTGATAGAATTTGGATACCTAGGTTGTCAAGTGTCTTGACAACTATTCTTGACGAGGCGCATAAATCCAAATATTCTATCCATCCGGGGGCCACGAAGATGTTTTATGATTTGAGGTGTCATTTTTGGTGGCCGGGTATGAGGCGTGATATTGTTAAGTATGTGGAGAGGTGTCTCACATGCTTAAGGGTTAAGGCGGAGCATCAAAAGCCGTATGGAAAGCTTCAACCGCTTGAAATACCGCTTTGGAAATGGGAAAATATAATCATTGATTTGATCACTAAACTACCAAAGACTCGAAAGGGTTATGATGCGATATGGGTAGTAGTGGATCGGTTGACGAAGAGTGCACATTTCCTTCCTATAAAGGAAACGTATTCTTCGGATAGATTGGCGGAAATGTATGTGAAGGAAATTGTGTCACGTCATGGTGTGCCGGTGTCGATTATATCGGATCGTGATACGAGATTTACTTCTCGTTTTTGGAAGAAATTCCATGAGGATATGGGGACTAGATTGAATCTTAGCACCGTTTATCATCCACAAACGGATGGTCAAAGCGAGCGAACGATTCAAACGCTCGAGGATATGTTGCGAGCGTGTGCCTTGGATTTTGGTGGTAGTTGGGACGACCATTTACCGTTGACGGAATTCTCTTACAACAATAGTTACCATTCTAGTATTGGTATGCCGCCTTTTGAGGCATTGTATGAGAGAAAGTGTCGAACACCCGTGTGTAGGGGTGAGATTGGTCAACGGGAGCTTGGTAGTGTCGAAGTGGTCAAGGAAACTAATGATAGTATTGACCAAATTAGAGCACGCTTGAAGGCGGCTCAAGATCGCCAAAAGTCTTATGCGGATAATAGGAAGCGGGCGATTGAGTTTCAAGTGGGGGACTTTGTGCTTTTGAAAGTCTCTCCTTGGAAAGGGTGATACGGTTTAGGAAACGGGGGAAGTTAAGTCCTCGTTTCATCGGGCCGTTTAAAGTGATAGCAAGGGTGGGTGCGGTAGCTTATAGATTGGAGTTACCGGAGGGACTAAGTAGACTTCATAACATGTTTCATGTGTCTCATTTGCGAAAATGTTTAGCGGATGAATCTACTTTTGTTCCATTGGATGATATAGAAATTGATGAAAATTTGAACTATATGGAAGAACCGATGGCAATCTTAGATAGGAAAGTGAAGCGGTTGCGTAATAAAGAGATTAGCCAAGTGTTGGTTCGATGGAAGCATAGAAAGGCGAAAATGACTTCGGAAACCGAGGAAGAAATGCTCAAATTCTACCCGAACCTTTTTATGTGAAGTCGGGTTTCGGGGACGAAACCCAAATAAGGGGAGGTGATTTGTAACGAACCAAAATCCGGGTTTCGTTTTCAAATAATTAAATATTTATATTTAATATTATGGTGGAAATAATATTTTATAAATAAGTTGAAACAAGTGGGTTTCAAGTTTGTAATGGGATTATGTTAGTTTTAACTAACTATAGAACGAAATGGGTGAAATGGAAGTTGAAGGACTAAATGTGTAAAATGGCCAAAAAACTGTCATTTGACTTGGTGAAGTCAAAATTGGCTTCATTTACACATTTTGAGTCGTTCATATCAAGAGAGAAAAAGGAGAAAAGTGTGTTGAAGCCATTTTCGTGCAATTGAAGCTTGATTAGTGAAGGTTTTGGCTCACACAACACCTTCCTAACATCAAGTAAGTGATTCTCTTCCTCTTGATTTCACCATGTATGTGTTCTTGGTAGGTTTTGGGTGAAATCCGAAATTATGTATGCATGTGATGAAATGGTGTTAGATTATTGATAATCTAGCTAAACTAAAGTTAAAGAATGATGATTAACATCCTAGAACCCTTTGATTTTGATTATGAGAAGTTAGGGTTCATATGGTGAAAATTGGGGGTGTTTGGGTCATAAGGCTTGAATGGTGAATTAATGAAGATTAAGTGTTTTTAAGATGTTAGACACTAGAACAAACACCAAATTAACTTAATAATAATTTTTTAAAGAAGAATTAGTGTTAAGATTAAGTTAATGAAACTCAAGTAGGTGAGTTTGTGGTGAAAGAGGGTGTTTGGTTATGAGGATAACCCAAACGGGTCAATTTGGGTTGGAATTGGGAAATTGAGTTGTGAACTCAATTGTAATGAAATTTTGGTATATGTTAGATTACTAAACTAGGCGAATGTGTTTAAGTAATCAAATTGCAAAGCTTGAAAGCGGTGCGAGATCTTCTAACCCGAAAGGTAAGTGCTTTTGCACTTACTTAGTTTTGATGATAAATGAGTTTTATGCAATGTTGTATGTATAATGTGTAAAGTTGCATAATTTGTTATGTGGTATGAATGAGTATAAAATGGTATGTATAATTGAAGGAATGTAGTTATAGTATTTACAATATAATGGATATGTTGATATGGAGTTATGGTCTATGAACCATAATGGATAGAATGGATATGGAGTTATGGTCTAAGTACCATAATGGATAGATTAGTTATGGAGTTATGATCTCGTATCCTTTGGGATATGAAGTTATGGCCTACGTGCCATAATGGAAATGGAAAAGTGATAATGAAATGATGAAAGTAACTTGTAGGTGATATACAAGTGTATGAAATCCTTAATTGGCCAAATGGGTGTTAACGGGTCAAATGGGTGAAAGGTGTGAAAACAAGTTGTAATCACTTGTTTGTTATGTTTAACACAGTACAATGGTAATATGTTGACGAAATGCTAATGTATGGAACCATAATTGACCAAATAGAGGCAAACGGGTCAAATGGGTGAAAAGGGTGAAAACAAGTTGTAAATACTTGTTGGTTATGTTTATCTTAATTACTAATGGTGATATGTGTGGTGAATGTAGGGAAAGTTCCGAGGTAGTCAAAGTCAAGTCCAAGGCGTTGGCGGATCCTCGTAAGCATATTTTCATGTTTTGATGATTTGGTGGAATTCCCTCTTTTTGATTGTAATTTGATAAACAAAACATGTTTTTGGGTTGTGATCATGTTGTTGAAGGGGTTTTTGGTTAAAACCCATGTGTTGGGCAAATTTGTTGTTTTGTATTTTGGAAAAAGTTGGAAAAATGGCTAAGTGTGAAAACTGATGAAAAACTGGAAACTTTCTGTGAAAACTGTTGGTTATGTTTATCTTCATTACTAATGGTGATATGTGTGGTGAATGTAGGGAAAGTTCCGAGGTAGTCAAAGTCAAGTCCAAGGCGTTGGCGGATCCTCGTATGCATATTTTCATGTTTTGATGATTTGGTGGAATTCCCCCTTTTTGATTGTAATTTGATAAACAAAACATGTTTTTGGGTTGTGATCATGTTGTTGAAGGGGTTTTTGGTTAAAACCCATGTGTTGGGCAAATTTGTTGTCTTGTATTTTGGAAAAAGTTGGAAAAATGGCTAAGTGTGAAAACTGATGAAAAACTGGAAACTTTCTGTGAAAAGAGGTCCCTCGCGCTACGCGAGGGAGGTAACCAATAACTCTCGCGCTACGCGAGAGGTAAAACAAAAAAAAAAATTCTGGGATTAAGACTTCCGCGCGTTAAAGTATAGTTTTTAAAAGTGGTGTGTTTCACTTTTGACTGGACTTTTGACCCATTTGAGTTGTGTATATCGTTCTATTAACGAAATACACAACTCAAATGGGTCAAAAGTCCAAAATTCGCGTCTGGTTCTCCTTAATTTGACCTATTTTCTCATTCTTTTCCCACACATCACACCTGGGAAAGGTTTGGAAGGGGTTGACGTAGTCAACAAACAAGATACAAACATTGTTTGATGTTTAGTATTTTATTTTTGTAAGATATATAATTTTTCTATTTATTTTTTAATTCCGTCTCGGGCTTACGCCTCGTGAGGCAAAAGGAAAACGTCTCGAGGCGCGATTCCGTTCTTTTAAACTTTGCCTAAAATAACGAACTTTTTATAGAATAAGTCATGATGACCAACTTTAAGAACAACTTGAGAAGGTAAAAATATATCTTACCTGTTATGTAGTTTGACTTTGACCTTTAAGAGCAAATTCATGAATCTTCAAAGAGCCATAACACAAGTAAAAGACATTAAATATTTATTTAAAAGAAAATTATTTGGCTCGTGTTTAACATTGTGATTAATCTAATGCCTGTCATTTTCATAGATATAATTGTAAACTCACTGTAATTTTGCCATTCACTGAACCTGGTCTATTCTGCCGTATGTCTCAATTTCCTGGGAAGCTTCAAATTTTCAATATTTTATAGAAGGGTCCAGATGATAAATGTCCCATCACATAGTATTCAAACTTTATATAAAGTATTTTATGAATAAAAAACAAAAAAAAAATATTCGGTCATAAAGCTAATTGTTTGACCAGCCTATATGAGTCAAGCTGTACCCTGAGACTCTCTCAGCATTATTGTGATTTTTGCCTTATGGGGTATAAAGGGATTGCAAAAGTGGGCCTTTTATGATTTATCTAATATTCACAGTTACAGATCAGGAAACTAAGGCCTGTTTGGTAGCCTCTTAATGGTTATTAAGAGGCTACCTCTTAATTGTTCAAAGCCTTTTAATGATTAAGAGGTAGCCTTAAGTCTGAATAGTTAAGAGATAACATCTTAATGGTAACTTCTCATAAGTTACATAACCCCTTATCTCTTAATCATTAAGAGTCTTTGAACCATTAAGAGGTAGCCTCTTAATGTCATTAAGAGGGTACCAAACAATCCCGACTTTAAATAAGTTGAGCTGCTTGTGAGCCAAATCGAGTTGAGATTAAACGAGTTCAAGGCGAGCTTAAACAAACTTAAGCTCTAGCTCAAATCTAACTGAAGCTCTTTTAACTAACGAGCTCGAGCCCGAGCTTCACATATCGAGTTTGACTAGGCTTACGAACCTATTATTTATATAAATTTTATTTAATATATATTTTCATAACAATTACTATTATATATAAAAATCATTTAAATGTATATAAATAAAATAATTAATAAATACTAAACCAGCCGAGCTCGAAACGAGCACCAAGAAGCCCCTTTGAATGTTTCTTAAGAGCCAGTGACCTCTTCATAGCTTATCAATTAGAGCATTATTCTACTACACATTCAAAACAAAGCAAAGAACAGGCATTGGGCAGTCAATGTAGAAAGATAATACCACCATCACCATTAAAGAAGCAAAAGATTGTTCTTTCAAATTTCAATTATAATTAAAATAAACTAATACATGATACAGGAAGTCAAACAATGGGAGCAGGTCAAATAACGGGAACTAAACACGGGAACTCATACAGTAAACATGTAGGAAAATACATTGCAACTAAACTAATAAGCCTGAAGGCCTAATATTTAATTGATAAACATTCTTAAATGGATAACCTGAAAAGGATCAGCCCGTTCGGTTTCGACTGTTAGGAGATCTTAAAACATTGAAGTCCAGCTTTTCTCGCTTATGAGAATTTTTCCTACTATTATTTGATGATGAACTCTGGTTGCCTTCAATAATATTTGGTGAATTATTGAGAAATTGTACCTCTTTGATGACTTCAGCTTGTTTTCTTTTGATGTCTCCATTGGCTTTATTGCTATGCAAGCTTATAGATTCTTCATTTTCTCTATTATTTAAAAAAAAACATTAGGACTTAAAGATGAGCAACTTTGAGCAAGAATGATGGGAATCAGAGGTGGGAAATGGGCTGGTTGGGTAACGGGTGAAAACATGTTCCAGTCAAAATGGGTTATTTTGGAACCAAACAAAAACAGGTCGGTCAGGTTGACCAGCAACAACTTTTAACCAAAATATTTAAACCTTTTACAAATAACTAATGTCAAGAAAGGTTACAAAAATAGTATTATTTCAACAATAAATAACATTTAAGGATAAATTTATGCAAGAGGTTTTATTACAAGTTCCCTCATAATCTATCTTTTTCTAATTTTCCCATTGACTTGTTCAAGATAAAACATGACCCGGATCGACACCTCTAATTGGAAATTTACTTAAATGTACAAACATAGCTTTTATGCATCATTATAGTACATATTATTTGATACGATACCATGCAATCTGATCATATAGACAGAAATCTATAACCATTTCATAGTTTATTGCTACAATGGTTCTAGAATTCTTCATAAATCAGTACAAGGAATAAATCAAATATGAGTGTTTTTTTAGAAATTCAAGGTTGACCAACCTGTTAGACGGTTTTCCTCCTTGATCGCCAGAACATGGGGCATCACCATCAGATTGTCTTGGGTTTGAAACTTCTTCATTATGTTTCTACAAAAAAGAAAGAAATTTCAGAAAAAGGCGTAGACTATATTTTAAATAAAACATCACTCGTCAATCAGCTATTATGTATGCTTACATCAATAGATGGATTAAAACTTTGAAACGACATTCGTCCTCTAACGGCCCCTGGGCTAGGATCTCCTTCCATAATGACCATACTGCATGTACCAACAGTTAATTATTTTTAAAAAAATATAAGCATAATTGTGAGTGAAAAGGAACAAAAAGAAATGCAAATACAAAAGGTCATCTAGGCCTATTGATGTTAGATTATATAACGAAAACTTTGAATACGCGGTATGATCATTTGTACAACTATTATTCCCAAATATAGAACAGCCAATATTCTTCAAGGAGCAAAAAACACAAACATCCATAAACTACACCAGTAATTCCAAATTAATAAAAAAAATACATATTACTAGTACTACACTAAAAAGTATCAATCCATCAAGTAAACAACTATTAATTCCAATTTTAAAAAATATTCATCCATCTAGTAAACAAAAATTAAACTGACAAGTCATAATTAACAATGGAGTAATACCATTTTTTGGTAGTAAGATTTGATTTGAAATTTCCATCAGGTATGATCTCTTCTTCCTTTTTGATTTGCTCCTCTTTGTTAGCCCCCCTTTGCATGAACTATAATACAGATAATAAATAAGAACAGCCCCAAATTATGCTCGAGCTTCAAATTTCTTAAAATAAAATCGAACAAATAAAAAACCTAGGGTTTGAGTTACGCATTAGGGCCGATGTAATTGAGACGTAATCAAAGAAATTTGGGGGTTGAGAACAAAGTTATGATTAGTAATCACTGAACGATAGCTTAAAATCAAGAAATTAATAAGGATAGCTGCTGATTTTACCTTCAAATTCCTCAATGTGCTTGACAGCTCGCGCTTCGCCATTGAAGAATTTTGAAAATTAGGGTTACAGCAAAACGATGAACGACTCCGTGCTCAGGGTTTTTTTGCTGAGACGAAATATTAATATTATATTAATTAAGAAGTTTAATAAATAATTAAATATCTACGAAGCTATAATTAGTTAAGGGAAATTCTAATGGGACACGGAATATTGCTATTTGTACATGTCGTTGTACTTATACGTCTCGTATAGGTCAATACGGGCGTATAGCCCATATCCTTAAAAGCAAGACCTGCAGGTGTCAGTTCTGGTCTGACGGCTGACCATATACGACCCATATAGGTCTATACGTCACGTATAATCCTACACGACCCATATAGGTGTATACGCCACCTCTTTTTTTCAAACTTGAGCAAATTTTGATCTGTATATGACGAGTATAGCCCTATACGCAGAAGCCTATACGCACCATAGAAGCCTATACGCCGCGTATAGACCTATACGACCCATATAGGTCTATACGGCACCTCTTTTTTTCAAATTTGAGCAAATTTTGATCTGTATATGACGAGTATAGCCCTATACGTAGAAACCTATACGCACCATATAGTCCTATACGTCGCGTATAGACCTATACGACCCATATAGGTCTATACGCCACCTCTTTTTTTCAAACTTGAGCAAATTTTGATTTGTATATGGCGAGTATAATCCTATACGCACCATATAGGCCTATACGACCCCTATACGACACCTATGAGATTTTGATACATGTTAATGTTTGACGTATTAATCTAGTTGTATGTTTATTTCTTTAATTATTCGCTCTTAAAACCACCTCTTGGTGGGCTTTACTATACGATGCGATACGATACTAAGCTATACTAAGGTATACTATACTACACTAAGCTAGACTATACTAAGCTATACTAAGGTATACTATACTACACTAAGCTAGACTATACTAAGCTATAATATACTATACTATACTAAGCTATACTATACTAAGCTATCCTATACTATAATATACTAAGCTATACTATACTAAGCTATACTATACTAAGCTAAGCTATACTATACTATACTATACTATACTATATTATACTATACTGTACTATACTATACTATACTATATACTATAGTATACTATACTAAGCTAAGCTAAGCTAATCTAAGCTATACTATACTGAACTAAGCTATACTATACTATACTATACTAAGCTATACACTATACTATACTATACTATACTATACTATACTATACTATACTATACTATACTATACTATACTATACTATACTACACTACACTAAGCTATACTATACTAAGCTATATACTATACTATAATATACTAAGCTATACTATACTATACTAAGCTATACTATCTTATACTAAGCTATACTATACTATCCTATACTAAGTTATACTATACTATACTAAGCTATATTGTCCTATACTATGCTATACTATACTATACTATACTATACTAAGCTATACTATCATATACTATACTAAGCTATACGACCCATATAGGTCAATATGCCACCTCTTTTTTTGAAACTTAAGCAAATTTTGATTTGTATATGAAGAGTATAGCCCTATACGCAGAAGCCTATATGCACCATATAGATCTATACGACCCCTATACGCCACCTATGAGATTTTGATGCATGTTAATGTTTGACGTATTAATCTAGTGGTATGTTTATTTTTTTAATTATTCGCTCTTAAAACCACATCTTGGTAGGCTTTACTATACGATACAATACTAAGGTATACTATACTATACTACACTAAGCTAAACTATACTATACTATATTGTACTGTACTGTACTATACTATACTAAGTTATTACTAAGCTAGACTAAACTATATTATACTATACTGTACTAAGCTATACTATCATATACTAAGCTACACTAAGCTATAATATACTATACTATACTATACTAAGTATAGGATAGTATAGTATACCTTAGTATAGGATAGTATAGTATAACTTAGTATAAAATATAGTATATTATAGTATAGCTTAGTGTAGTATCGTATAGTATAGGATAGTATAGCTAAGTATAATATAGTATAGCTTAGTATAATATAGTACAGTATAATATCGTACCGTCTCGTATAGTAAAGCCCATCAAGAGGTGGTTTTAGGAGCGAACAATTAAAGAAATAACCATACCACTAGATTAATACATCAAACATTAACATGCATCAAAATCTCATAGGTGACGTATAAGGGTCGTATAGGCCTATATGAGGCGTATAGACTTATGCGTATAGGGCTATACTCACCATATACCAATCAAAATTTGCTCAAGTTTGAAAAAAAAAGGTGGTGTATGGACCTATATGGGTCGTTTAGGGGTCGTATAGGCCTATATGGAGCGTATAGACTTCTGTGTATAGGGCTATACTCACCATATACAAATCAAAATTTGTTCAAGTTTGAAAAAAAAGGTGGCGTATAGACCTATATGGGTCTTATAGGTCTATACGCGGCGTATAGGCCTATATGGGTCGTGTAGGGTCAGCCGCCAGATCAGAACTGACACCTGCATGTCTGATTTTTAAGGTTAGGGGCTATACGCCCCGTATTGGCCTATACGAGGAGTATAGGTCCGGTCTATTTAGCAATTCTCGTGTGCCATTAGTAGTCCCTTAGTTAATTACTGGATTGTCTTACTCCAAATTCTAAAAGATTAGGAATTCAAATTCTATAAGGATGTGAGTGAGGTATACCCTCACGGTGGTCGTGGGCACCCTCACGTAAGACATGGGCGGTGTTTCACCCAAGTGAGCCTCTCACGTCACTGTCACCTCACCTTCTTCCCAATCACATACTGACACTTCACCTTCTTCCTCTCACCCAAGTGTTTCTTCCATGAGCCCCCTCACGCCATAGGGGGGCGGTATTCGTGACCCCACTCACGTCGTGAAGCCCCTCACGGTATACTCTAACATACAAGTTATGATGTATTTATGTTAGAAAATTTTGATGTTACTATTAAAGAAAAAAACAATCTCGCACTCACATAACGAAAGAAAATATTATTATTTTATTTGATTAAGTTATTTTAATTTACAGCGTATGGTACACTATTTGGATGTAGTATCGTCTATCCATATCGATGTTTATACTATGTAATTTACATATTTATGCTTTTATTTTATGTATTTTTTTTCTAATTATTAATTGGTTGTGCTATAATGAGCATGTTGTCACGTACCTATTTCGATGGATGTCGCATAGCTTATGATCAAGGTTCGTTAGTTTCATACGGTTTTAGACAAATCAGGGGAGTGACTCCAACTTCTGACCAGTGAAGTACGTGGACGTTTAAATACTTCTAGCCCACGTTTTTTCTTAACCGTCAAAACACTCTGAAATATAAGATAGAGTAATAACCAGGAACTCACGTGTTAAACACTTTCTATAGTGAACTCGAACCAATAACTCTTTGATCGTGATATCCCCACACCATCAAACTAGGCACGCCCTCTGCATGGCAATACTTCACCCGACGACACCCTCTATTTTTACGTCAAAGCTTGGTCATTAGAACTAACTTCCATGACAAAGCTAACGGTTGTTCCTTCTGTGCAGATTCAACGTCCAGAGGAGCTCGTCAGCCTCCACCGACAAGACCAGTAACAACATAGTTAAACAACAGAAATAAGTTTCTCGTTTGGTCGGCCTTTATAATCATAAGCATTTATCTCGAGAACTAATATTTTTCTATAAATTTGAACTTTGATGCATTTAAAACATGTTTCCAAGACTATCCTATCCAACTGGACACTAAACTAATTGTAGAAGATCAAACCTCCATTTGCAACTAAATCTTACATTCGAACTAAAAGTTCAAAACAACCAGCAGATTCTGTCATGTGCCCTTCAGATACATTTTGGTTTTAATTTTTTTACAAAAAAATTATTAATAACAAAAGTACATTAAAAAACCATTTGAACTCAACCTTATGGCGCGCAGACAAAAAAAAACTGTTAGCTTTTTATGTCTAAAACAGAATCAACAATGTCTAAGAGAGGAAAAATTCATGGAAAAAAATGCAGCAACTGAACTTTACATCCTGTGTTCTTTGTGGGTCATCAGCATTCAGCTAAATATGTCATCAAATAACACAACTTCAATTATGACATCCCTCCACCCAAATCTTTTTTCAAATCCATATGGGGAGGAACTTTAATTTTTCCAAATTAAAACATTTCTATGCAGGAACTACTTCAGGCTCAAGTGGGGTCTGGTTGTCTTCACCACTGCCACCACCCTGTTCGGACTGTCCCGTTTTTGCATCTTCTTCAAACCCGAGCTTGAATCTGTCATAATTTGTCATTTCGGATGCTTTAAACGGACGCTCACCCAAAACTTTAAGCAAATCTTCTTGATGCAGGACTTCTTTTTGAAGCAAAAGTTCAGCAATTTGAGAAAGTTTTTCTTTATGTTCTTCAACGAGTGAAACAGTGCGGTTATATGCCTTGTTGACCCATTCTCTGACTTCAGTGTCAATGATTGCACCGGTTTTGCTGCTGTATGGTTTAGTCATCTCCATTCCATCTTCCCTTTGAGGGAAAGACAGTAGACCTACCTTTTCACTGAACCCATATACTGCAACTTGAGCATATGTCATTTTTGTTACTTTTTCCAAATCATTTTGTGCTCCAGTTGAAATCTTTCCCAATATCACCTTAAATCAATAAATTAAGCTTAATCAGATAATTAGTATTTGAGTCTTGTGAAATTTTGAATTTTACATAAAATGAACAAAAAGTGAATCCTCTTAGTAAAATCTTAGAATATGACGCTTAATTTTCCATCAAGTACAATGATATTTTCCACAAATTATCCATTAAGTATCTCCTGGGACGGAGGTAAGGTTTGCCCCCATCTCACCCTCCCTAGACTCTACTCTCTAAGTGAGATATTATTGGGCATGTTTGTTTGTTTGTATCCATTAATAAAATTAATAGAAATTATAATATAAAATTCCAAAGAGTATTCAAGAGAAAAAGCATTTGAAAAATTGAAATAGGAAAAAAGAAGGTTAAAGAAGTAGTTTTGGTTTTCCTTTAAATAATCAGTTTTGTTGTGGATGGTAACAAACGGATTATTTAAACCCTAGAGAATTAGATAATCAATGTCATAATCATTATCTCAGAATGCTATAAACTGATTATTATGAATTCAACTCCTAAAAATCAAATTATCAGTTTCATAACACAAACTTACTTGCCCACTCTAATCATTAACAAAGAGTTCATGATAAATTTGTCATTTTTTACTTTTGAGACACTTGGTTAAATCAAGCGTAAGCTATGTGCCCGGTTAAACACGTGTTCATTGATGCATGAAGTATTACATTTTTTAAAATCCTAAAATAAGCAAAAATATGTAGAAACAAAATTACCTGTTCAGCAGCCCGGCCACCAAGAGTCATGCAAGTCATGTCAAAAAGCTGTTCTTTGGTCATAAGTAGGTTCTCACTCGGTACATACTGAGCAAAACCAAGTGCTGCTGTACCACGAGGGACAATTGTCACTTTCAACAAAGGTTCAGCGTGTTCCAAAAACCACCCAACAACCGCATGGCCGGCTTCATGGTAAGCTACAGTTCTCCTTTCAAGCTTGCTTATCACCTGTCTCAAAAGCAGTAGTATTAGTACACGTGGCAGGTCCGAAGACATGTCAAAACAAGCTTGGATCAAAACGAGTAATGTTTTTGTCCATCTTTATTATGATGTATAAATAATAAATATGTGAAATAATTAATATTACTTCATGTTACCTTGTTTTTCTTCTCTAGCCCACCAATAACCCTATCAATGGCACCTTCAAAATGATCCATGGTTATCTTAGTATTTTCACCTCTAGCAGCAATTAATGCTGCTTCATTACAAACATTTGCAATATCAGCACCAGCAAAACCTGGAGTTAATGCAGCAAGTCTCTGAGAGAAATAAGACGGTTCATTATCAAGTTTAAGTTTTTTCAAATAAATTTGGAATATCTGTTCACGTCCTTTGATATCGGGTTTATCAATACTAATCTGTCTATCAAATCTCCCCGGCCTCAACAAAGCTTTATCTAAAATATCGGGACGGTTAGTGCCAGCAAGAACCACTACCCCAGCAGTGGTCCCAAATCCATCCATTTCAACCAGAAGTTGGTTAAGTGTACTTTCTCTCTCATCATTTGAGCCTGAGAACCCACCACGGCCCCTGGCTCGACCGATTGCGTCAATTTCATCAATAAATATGATACTTGGTGCACACTGTCTAGCTTCTTGGAACAAGTTTCTAACCCTAGATGGGCCCACACCAACAAACATTTCCATGAAATCGGATCCGGATATTGAGAGAAATGGGACACCTGATTCTCCTGCAGTTGCTTTAGCTAAAAGGGTTTTCCCGGTCCCTGGTGGGCCCACGAGTAAAGCACCTTTTGGAATTTTAGCTCCCAGTTCCTCGTATTTCTTTGGGTTTTTAAGAAAGTGCACAAATTCCATGATTTCTTGTTTTGCTTCGTCACACCCAGCAACATCATTGAAAAAGACCTGTATAAGAAATTTAAGTGATTATGTGATTTTATTCAGTTGTAATAATACAAATTGCAAGAAAAATTGAAATTAATACATAAAATGACCATAAAGAACAATTTTGTGAAAGAAAGGAGATACGTCAAGTGAGATAGAAGTAGAACTTTCTAGAATTATGTTAAAAGGTGGTAATGGTGTGAACTTACCCAAATCCAATTACACCCCTAAATAATCTAACAATAAAAAACAGGATCGTTTACCCAAACGTTAAAAACTGATTATTCAGACCACAGAGCACAATAACTAGATAATCAGTTTCAAATGCAAATACAAAATACTTAATTGTAGCAAAAAACTTTGTGGAAACAAAGGTTAAAAACAGAAAAATGATATATAGTAACTAAAGATGAAAAAAAGCACCTTATTTTTCGCATTCTTATCGACTTTATTAATATGTGCTTTTCCAATATTAAATATCCCACGAGCACCTTTCCCACCACCACCACCAACACCTAAACCACCTTGCATTCTCCGACTCATGTACCAAAGGGATCCCAGTAACAAAAGTGTGGGTGCAAACCGCATAATTTCTTGATACCAGACCATTTCAGAAGCATATGTGACAGGAACGTAATCATGTGAATCTATCCCGAGTGCTTCTTGTGCTTCCTCTAATTTTTCCTCAAAAGATTCAACACTCCCGATATTAAAATAATATTTATATTGGCTTGTGTTCACTTTTGAAGGTGCATCGATTCCTTCCATAGAACCATCAGTTGGTTGATTTTGTGGTGTGTTTCGGACATACACTTTTGCAACTGATTTATTGGAAATAACTATATGGTCCACCAAGCCTGGTTCCAGAAGTTTGTTTTTGAATTCTTGGAAACTAATCTGTAAATAATAAAAGCAAAAAGAAAAATATGGCAACATCAATATTATTCATTATAAATCTATGATAATATCATAATATTTAATAGATGTTGACCTGTTTTTGTTCACGAGGACCAAAAGAGAGTGATGAAAAGAGCAACAAACCAATCACTAGCATAGGGATAGGTATTTGGAATTGAAATTGCTTTGGAAAGAAACCTCCATCATCTTCAGTGTTTGATTCCTCTGCACATCGTATGAAGCCATTAGTACTTAAACAGTTAAACAAGCAAATTAACCAAGTATGTGACCAATTTGTCATTTACCAAAAAATCAATTCTTTCAACATTTTACAACAATCAACACAAGGGAAGCATCCTTGATTAGTCCTACTAAACATGATACTACATCTGGCTATGTACAGAAGGTGGAAATATTCAAATATGCAATACAGCCTTTCTTACATTACACATTTCAGATATACATCCATGTTGTCAACAAGAGGTCCAGACCTTGATTTGAAAAGGTGTGTCTGAGGCGCGAGGCACTCAGAAAAACGATCAAGGGCTTGAGGCAGCGTCTAATGAAAATCTGGGTCAAAATTAGGGTCTGTAGGAGGCTGATATGTAAAAACTAAAAAACCAAAGGGATGAAGAAATGGAAGGTTTACTTGATAAAGAGGTTGATATGTAAAACACATGAGAAAGACAGCTTCTGGTTGCAAGTAAAGCTTAATTGCCTCACATATGTGATGCGTGTGCCTTGCACCTCGGCTTTTGGGAGCTAAGCGCCTAGGCGCTTTTCTAAACCAAGGTCCAAACTACAAATTACAAGCCTATTTCTAGCACACTTAGTGATTTAGTCAAGTGAGACAACTAATGAGAAAATACAAAGCCACAATAAGAACACACACAAAAGTAACATCTATACACAGAAAGCAAGATAACTAACCTTTAGATTCAGATTTCTGATTATTCCCTTTTGGAGTTTCCTTCTTTTCCTTGGGGTAGAAGTTCTCATAATCTGAAAAGGATATTTTGTTAGATTCCCCTTAAGTAATAGTTGATCATATGTTCAATTTGCATAAATTAGGTTGGAACACAAACAATTTTAGCAATCCAAAAGGCTATTTTTGTTAGATTCCGTTTAAGTGTCTCAAAATCAGTGAAACTAATAACTAATAAGCATATAAAAAAAGAAAAACAGAAAGCTAATCTTACTCTTCTTTTTAGGAGCTTCACTGGAGAACAACCTTCGAAACCTAGGGTTTGCAAGAACAGAGCTTAAATCCGATATATACACCTTGGATGACAATCCATAACCATTTATTTCTTTATTAGCTGCTAACGAACCTAAATACCGCCTCAAAACCCCCAAATTTCCATCTCCGTTTCCGTTAAATCGAGATTGATAAACTGAAGAATCGGTCAAAATCGACGATCTTCCGCCATTCGCCCCACTCAAAACATTCTACCAAAAGATTCAAAACAAGAAGATCATAAACTCTACATCGAAAAAACAAAAACACAATTGATTTCAACAAACTTACCCTAGAACGAGCTGATCGAGCGATTGACCGACCAAGCCTTGAAAACATCATGTTTTTTTATAAATCAGGTGGATGTTTCAACGAATTGACATACGAGTGTTGGATTAACGTGATTTTGGGGGAAAAAGATGCAGACTTTGTTAAAGGAGGATAATAATATGAAGAGAAAAAGAGCCCGTGAGGTGTTCGACGAAAATACCAGATATTTGTTTGTTGGAGTTTTGGGCCACGACGTATCGACGGTGGATATATGGAAACACGAAACGCGGCTAAAGGGGAAGTGTAGGATTTCCGGAGTTGAAACAATAATAATAATAATAATAATAATAATAATAATAATTATTATTATTATTATTATTATTTGATTATGGAATCATAAATCAAAGCTTGGGTAGCAAGAAAATGGACTTTTGAATGTCAGTTTTGTCCACCCAACATGTTATTAGACTGATGGTTGTGGGGCGTGGTTGTGGGCGCAAGGGGGTGGGCGCGAGCCACCTTGGCCGCGCACACCACAACATGGTCAGGCGATGGGGCGCGTGAGCGGTGGGCGTGGTGGGGCTAGCGAGCGCCGTTGGGGGATATTAGAGGATGAATTGAATAAATAATTAAACAAAAAATTAATTTGATAAAGCCCCCGCTCACCTGCACCACAACACCCTCAAGTGCTTCAGCAGGGGCTTTATCCACTGCTTAGTCAGCATCCAGTCAGCGCCACATGGCGTGATATTAGAGGATGAATCCACTCTCAATAAAGCCCCACAACCATCAGTCTTAACGATAAATAATATGCACGTTTATGTTTTTTTATCTTTAATTAATTGAAACAATGTGTTTTAGGATAACTATATGTTGGTTTTAGATGGGACTTTTGTGATTTAAACTTCAAAAATTGGTAAGGATAATTTGAATTTGTTATTGATGACACTTATCTATAATTAACAAGTTAAAATTAAAATAGGTAAGGGATTAAGAGGGTGTTTGGGATTGCATTGGAAAACTGCTTATTGACTTATTGACATTGGCTTTTTCAAAAGTCAATAAATTAAAAAAGTGTTTGGCAAACATAAAAGCACTTTTTGTTTTATCTTTTTGATAAAGCTAAAAAAATGTTTTTTTAAGAAGCCGCAAATTCCTGGCTTTTAAATGACTTTTGGCTTTTGCAATACAATATTACCAATCTACCCTAATAATTTCTAACAAATACATATATATCATTATCATCAATCATTAACCCTAGAGAGAACACATTCACGTTTGCCACTAACGTTCGTCAATCGCAGGTCTTCGCCGGAATCCTCAAAAGTTAATCCAAACACTTTTTTAGAAACTCATTTTCAAAAAGTCATAAGCTAATAAGCACTTTTAACAAAAAAAAACAATTTTGGAGTTAAATAAACAATCTCAAACACCCTCTAAATGGATGATATAAAGTTAGTAGTAAGAAGGATAGCTACGTTAAATTATCATATCTGTATGACTTGTAGTAATTGAAGTTTTTATGTACATGTGTTGTTTTCGTATTTTTATCTATTAGTTCAAATTGGGTATTTTTTGTAACGCCAATGGGTTTTATTCTTTATTTTTTTTCTATACATCTTTCTTCTTCCTTCGTGTTTATGTTTTTCTTTTATGGCGTTCATGTTTCTGCTTTGTTTTACAGATTGTCAAATCATCAGCAACAGGTTTAAACATCAGCAGTTCATGTTTCTGCTTTTTTGTTCTCTAGTATGAACCATCAGCAGCAGGTTTGGACATTTCATTCCAAATTATGGTAACAACACATTCTTTCTGGTATGAAACATCAACAACAGGTTCTGAAATTTTCAAATTATTCCTAAAACATGGTAACATTTCATTTTAAAAATTTTCAATTCATTCACAAACACGGTAACAACATATTCATCCTTGTACTTCTTTAACCGCATAAACTGAAAAACAAGAAATAGAACACAAAAAAACCTATAAATACAATCCAACTAATTATCAAACAAAGATCCTTCCTATGAATTTGATCTTTCAACTCTTTCACTTTGATTTCAAGGCCGTGAACTTCATATTTCATCTATTTAACTTTGTTTTCAAGGCTGTTCTTGGAATTTAGTAGGCCCTGAATGATTTGGCTTGAACGAGTACACATGAGAGGATCAAGCCACACGAAAAATATGCACTTTGATCGCTGAAACAAAAAGGGAATTTTGAATGATAGTTGCAGTTCAATCGATTAGGAATTTGTGGTTTGAAATACTTACAGGTTGGGGACAACAATAAAATTGACGTCCAGGGTTACTTTCAGTCCATGAAGTTTTGATTGTTGCATGCCTACCACATTTACAGACCACCATTGTTGATGAATCGAAGGTTTGATCTTTGATTGGCGAGAACGAAGGAAGATGGTTTGAACGTAGCCCTAATTGTTTTTGAAGAAGAAAGGTGTTAAGAATGAACGATGGAAAAAGAAGAGATTATAGAAAATTTGAAATTGACAAAAATACTCTCACATGAGGGGGTTTTCAGTTAACTTTTAACGATCGTTAGTGTTAATACCCGATGACGTTATAAAAAATAAATCATAAATATCCTAACCTGTTACTTGAAACCTTTAATAACATTTTTTTTTGAAAGGCGAATCATTTAGTAACATACATGTTACTTTTTAGACTTCAAATACCATTAAAGATTATTTTTAATCTTAAAATAAAAATTAAAATTAAAATTAAAATAATCTGTTGTGCTAAAATCATTTAATTTACACTTTACGCCGTTCTATAGACAAATAGTGGAACAACCATGATATATAAATTGTCAACTAATAACAATTTTTTTAAAAACCGTATATTATTGATGTTCTAGAAGATCCTTAAGTTACATTTCCACCCCTCACATGCACGGAGTCGCCGACCATGATATATAAATTGTCAACTAATAATAATTTTTAAAAAATCGTATTAGTTTTCTTTTTATTTTAATTTTCGTTTACATTTTTCGAAATGTTTATAGGCTAAATTTTAGTTTATTAATCTTTAGGTAGTGTTTGATATGTATGATGGAATAAAATGAGTCATTATATTATAATAAAACAAAACATGTTTAATAATCATATATGAATGGAATATACAAATATATGACGAATGTGATTATTTCTTTTCTAATAATTTTCATTATTTGGAGGATGAGTGTTTTAGTTTTATTCATTTAAGAAATGAAATGATTTTGTTTAATTAATGAACGAACCATGACCCAACTCATGACCGGACACATTATTCGAACCAAGGACCGACCCATGTCTCGGACCATGACCCGTCCCACGACCCGAACCATGGACTGACCATGGCCAGACCCATGACCTATCCCATGGCCCCGAACCATGACCCGTGCAGTGACTTGACCCCATGACCCGACCCATGACACGTCTAATGACCCGACCCATAGTACAAATTTATTAGTTACACATTTTATTTTACATGAAATATTTTTCTGTTTATCAATAAACACGAAGTAATGATTTATTTTATTACAATAAGGTAACCAAACACGACAAGGGAATGATAATGGTCTATTTTTTTCCCTTGTTCATTCTATTCTCTCATCCATTCCTATTGGACCCTGCTGTCACGTGACAACCGAGGATTGGTCTTTTTTTTATTTTTTTTAAGTAAAACGAAACCAGTTAATGGTTATATAATTGATTTCCTATTCAATTATCAAACAAAAGCCCGACCCATCCGTGGGAGCCTTGCCGTTACTAACAGTTGGCGTGAGTTAGAACCGTGTAATGCCTGTTTTTTACGTCCCTTTTTATTGGCATCGATTTTTTTTTATTTTTTTTTATTTTTTTTAAATATGTATACTTTTTAACCTTGTCAAGAAAATGGTTGCATTAGAGAATATACTTGATTGGCGTGTAGCGATTAAATTTCGACGCAAGACCGGGTGACATTTTTTAATTCCTTTTTAGTGTATTGATGTTTTTTAGTTTTTGTATACATGTTTTGATATATGAGATGTGACGGAATTCGCGACGCAACATACTCGGAAAAAACCTAGTTTATACCTAAAATATACACCCTACATTCCTGCAAGGTTTATGCCTAACTACAAATGGAAAAGGTTTTCATGAATAATTATTTAAACAACCTGACACACTAATTTTTTGTTTATAAAAAGCTTAGAAAAATATAGAGCCAAAGACAATTGTCCAACATTACCACCAAAACAGACGCCTCCGTGACTTGAAAATATATATCAAATTAATTTGATTAAGGACATCTATATTGGTTTTACGTCCTTCTCTTTTACGTCACGTCGGCGTAATTGTGGAAATCGGGTTCAAGAACACGAACATAAAATTTGATCTGAACCACGATCGACTCTTTATTTAATATTGAAAACTCTTGACTTACTTACAGTAATCCCTAAACATTCTATTTATACTAAAATTAAACTATTTATAACCCAACTCAATACAATAACTATTAAATAATCAAATAAATAAACAAACTCACTTCTGGTCTAATATGAACTCAACCAAACAAATAATAAACTAATACTAATAATTATTTTAATCAAGATTAAACCTTTACTATAAACTATTTTAATCGGGTTATAACCGCTTGTAGTTGGTGGAGTAGTGTTGTTACAAACCAAAACTATATTTTACTTCATCTTCTTCACAATCTGTTCCTGTTATGGGAAAGATCCAAACCCATCTATTCTTTTACAAAAAAAAAATTTCATGTTTATATATATAGAGTGATATGCAATGCACCACATAACCACTCAAAAAACAACTATACATTCTTCTGTTTTCTTGAGAGAAATTAAGATGAAGGTTTTGTATTGTAATCTGCTTGTTTTTGTTATTACACTAATGGGGTGTTTCTTGATTAATGATGCTCACATCGATCCGACTCACGGCTTTGTTGAGGTCATGCCCAATTTCGAGTACCAGAAGCCTTACGATACACCACTCGACCAACGCTATAGTTATCAAAATGGGACTCATCGGTTTTGGGTCTATGCGGACGATAAGCCACACTATCTCGGTAGCAACACACAACCACGCACCGAAATTCGCATATTTGTAATCTTCTTCTTTCCTTCCTTTTTTTTTCACATGGTGTTTTTTTCTAGAGTACATCCTTTTCTGAGTCACTGGTGTTAAATGGGTCGTGTTCGTGGGTTGGTGGGTCGAACCAGGCAGAAAGGCCAAATGTTTGACACGAAACGAACCTGAGAATTGTGTCAGACACATGAATCCGGACACAACACTAGTTCTTGTGTGTTGACACAAACACAACTTGATTAACCTGAAACTTTTTTTTGTTTTATCCTTTTACATATTAATACTCTAAAATAACAAATTTAAAAAAAAAATACAAAGACATATAAATAGTTACATTTAAACTATAAAATATGATTCTTTTTTCGTCTTATATCTTCTTATTTTGTCATAAATGGACATGAAACATATATCTTTTTTTAAAATAATCGGATTAAATGTGTCAACCATCAAACCCGTCATGTCAACCTGTTTAGCTAAATTTGTTCACGGATTTGACCTAAAATGACACGTATTTGACTAAACCCAAACATGTGAATTTCGTGTTAACATATATGTTAAATGATTTTACATACTTGTAGCCAGACTACACTTCCGGAATATGGCAGTTTGAAGGGCTAGCCTTCGTCCCAAACGGAACTAGCGGTGCAACTATAGTTCAGATCCATGGCGCGGCCCATGGTAATACAACGATATTACTAAGGATTTACAATGGAGATATGAGATATTATAGTACACCAGTGATCGACACCGGTTTATATGATAAATGGTTTAAAGTTAATCTTATACATGATGTTGATGGAGGGAAAGTAACCGTTTTTATTGATAACCAAGAGAGATTCAAAATACATGATCAAGGTCCTGGTATGTTGTATTTCAAATTTGGAGTCTATGGTGCACCCACAAATATTAGCTACTATATGGAATCAAGGTGGAAAGCAGTCAAAATTTACAAAATATGTTAAGTTTTTAGCATAGATTGGTGTGTGTATCTTTATGCATTAGTTAAAACTTGTTGCAACATTTATATATTGTGTTGATTGTTTTGATGTGGTTGGATTGGAGCTATTTGGTTAGTTAAACACGACGGAATTTTGGTGTTTTTTATGGCGGCATAAGGTGTCACTAGAGGACTTTTGCACTTGTCCATATCATGATAGCATCATATTCATCTCATTAAAAAGAAATGAGTTAACAAGATATAATAATTACAAATTGATCCACTTTTAACAGATTATTGAGTCATATTTAGGAAACTATAAAAATTTCTATATCATGAAAGGAAAATGCATACAATATATAAATTTGTTATTGTAAAATGTAATTGTAGGAAACTATAAGCATTTAATCAAATATTTATATATATTTCACAAAACAATCTCTTATTGTACATCACATTTGAACAAAAAAAATTGAATTAAAGACCCCAAAAACCAAAAAGCCAAAAAAAATCACTCATGAGTAGATAACTTAAAAATTCGAAAAACAAAAGACTCACAGAGTCAAAGTCAACACTTTGGTCAATCAAAGTCAACACTTTGGAAGATCAGAAGGTGGTGGAGGTAACTTCTGGTTTGGAAGTTTCCCATCCATTACTGCCCAGGCCATTCTCAACCCCCAGCTCAGGTGAATCTCAATATGACAATGCATAAACCAGACACCAGGATTGTCCGCCCTAAACCGAACCGCCACCCACCCGCCTGACGGCACACCAACAGTGTTTCTTTCAACAGGATCAACAAGGTTGAATTTGGCAGGATCTGTAGTTGAATTAAAGTTTCCGGTGCCTTGGCCCACCACGTAAAAGTTGAAACCGTGGAGGTGGAGCGGATGGTTTTCTGCTCCAAAGATGCTGGTGCCTTGCATCACCAGCTCCACGGTGGTGTTGTATGGCAACACCACCACTTTTGTACCGTGAGAAACCATGGTGTTATTGGGTGGGGTGCCCGTGTAGTTAAACCGATTAAGTGGGAATGACGGGAAGTTGGTAGATAAAACTTGGTTTGTTTTCCCGAAATACCGCGCTTGCAGAAGCGCGGTTGTCGGCAAAGTGAAGGAGACATTGTTAACCGAAGCCGAAAATTTGGTCCCATTGGGACCTTGACATATTTGATTCTTGGGGCACGGGTCGCTCCCAAGCGCGACTGTGAAAAAGTAACGGTTTTTGACGGTTTGTGGAACATTTACCGGAAACTGCGAGTTACCCAAACTATGAAACTTATTGGTCCAGCTGGCTACATATGAAGTGGCATTGATAGCAGGGAGTGGAGGTAGGGCAAGGCCTTTAATGGAGGCATTGGAGATTGGCATATTATTACTGTTGTATTCAAGAACTCCGGCGACGGTGGTGTTATCGAAAGTTCCGGAAGCAGCGGTGGAGTAGGGCCGGGCTGCCATCAGAAACTTGGTGTTTGAGGTGAGGTTTTTTGTCTTGAGAAGAACATTGCTTGTTTGGCCCGGTGTGATGAAGATCGTGTCTGTTTCGAATGGTTTCACGTAGCTTGCATCAGCGTCAACAACTGTGAAAGTATGGTTTGTGATTTTGAAAAAGAGTTCGTCATTGAGAGCAGCATTGATGATACGAAGGAGGTATGTCTTCCCGGGCTTCACCTTGAGCCGAAATGTTTCTGCATATAATAAAAAGATTAGTAAGAAAAAGAGTTTCAGGTCAACCCATCCCATTTTGACTGTATTACTAAATGGGTATAATAATTAAAAAAGCATTAGATACCCTTTCGTGAGGAGCAATTGTATAACGGGCCAGGCAGCCCGTTAATGGTATAAGCGTCTGAGTTATTCGGGCCAGCTCCGGTCTGAAGGGCCTGATTGATCACTGCTTCTGTATCAGACTTCCACCACTCTCCTGTTAATCAAACGTCGTAATTTAGTTCAAGGAAAAGCCCGTTGGCCCGTATATTTAAAAAAACAAGATTTGGTAAAGTACCAAATATAATCGGGACTTCCTTGTAAGGTTTCACAAAAGGGTATGAAGTGTTACGTCTAGGGAGAATGACAATCGGGCCATAAAGGGTAGCCCTGACCCACGAAACATGGGCGTGGTACCAAAGTGTTCCTGTTTGTCCGATGATGGTGAAGTTGTAAACGTATGACTGGCCCGTTTGAATTGGACATTGTGTTATGTATGCTGGCCCGTCAGCCCATCCACTCCGAAGCTGACGAATTCCATGCCTACACGGGTCAAAGAAATCACATTCTATAAATGTCATTAAAGTCTAACAGACAAACATATCCACTAAAATACTACTTATACCAAAAACTAATTGTAGGGTTTGAAAGTGTCATTAAAGTTTAGTTCTGTTTATCGTCAACATTTTAAAAATGAAAAATATTTGTGTATATAAAGAATGGGTTAACATGTGTAAAGTAAAACTCTATATAAGTTTATTTTTTTGTCAACTCAAATTATACAACGGGTCAATGCAAATTATGTACCAATGAATACTGATATTGTTGGGGACGTGATTGACAACTTTGATCACCAACCGGTCACCTTCCCGGGCGATAATCCTCGGCCCTGGGAATTTCCCGTTGATGGTTATTATGCTTTTCGTCGAACACAATCTCGTCACATTTTGCATCCGTATCTGAAAACACATGAAAAGTTCATATGAAGCAGACTATGAAACTGTATTCTATAGCCAACATGAACCTTGTTAAACTTACATTAAACTTGTAGTGTCGGGTAATGCCGGTGGCGGCATGTTTTGCTATTGCCAGGTCAGGGTACAAGCAAATGAAGCATGAGAGGAAGAAAAAAGCTGCCAAGAAAGATGATGGTACACCCATGTTGATTGTTTTTAGCAGTGAATAGGATGATGGTTTGTATATTTAGAATAATGGTTTATATAGGGATGTATATCTGATTGTGAAGAACACATATTTACCTACTGCATGTGGACCAATCCCCATAGAGTGGTGTCAAAGTCAATTTATCTGATTTTGACTTGAATTCTGTCCTTGTCAACTCTTCCAATCTCAGGGTGACTAGTTGACCAAATTAACCCTTGGGTTAAGAGATAGGCATATTTTGTTTCTATTATATGAAACTCTTGATACAATCCCAAACACAAACATGATACGGACTTTAGGTTGTTATTTTAACATGTTTAATAAGCAATTATGTTTGGGTTCATCCGTTTAACCTACTCAATTAAAACGGGCCGTGTTCGAGTTGATATGTTTAACTCGTTTAATTCAGGGCCGGTCCTGAGAATCTTCAAAACGTTTTGTGGCGGGAACATTTAAAAAAAAGTGAGTCCTATTATATAAACTCAATAATCATATTAAATATATATATATATATATATATATATATATATATATATATATATATATATAGGGGCCGGTTATCGTACAAAGTGTTTTAACGTACTAAGCGTACGAAGTCATCAGCATGCGACACGTGTTCAGTGGGCGAGGGGTAAATGTGTCCGCGTTATAATCACGCATGATTTATAATAACATATGACCATAATAATGTAATCACTCATATTATAATCATGACCATAATCACGTAATCATGCATGATATAATCATGACCATAATCATGTAATCACGCATGTTATACACATGACCATAATCACGTAATCACGCATGGTATACGCACAACACATCGACCTTTAAAAAAAAGTCATTTTTTTTAATAAAAGTATAGCAAAAGTATGCTCAAATCAAAGAGAATAAAATGCTCGATTTTATGCTGTAATTTTTTTATAAAAAATAATGTCGTATAAAAAGTTATGCTTGTTTTAAAAAAAATGGGGGAACTTGTAAAAAGTCAACAAAGGTAGGCTATTCCAATTTTACCATTTTCAGAATCTTTTCATGCTTAAAACAAACGAATTTGATCTTAACCATTGATTTCCTAGATCAACGCTTCAAAATACTTCTTACGCTTCTCACGTTAAAAACACTTTGTATTTAAACCATTCCCTATATATATGTATAATACGGGCTTATATATAGATTTTTTTATTTTATTTCTTGGTTTAGGGTTTAGATTTTTGAACAATTGAGCTTATATATATATATATTTAAAAAAAAACAAAAAATATACATACAATATAAAAAATATTAAAAATTCGGGCCCTAAGGAGACCAGGCCCGGGACCGCCGCCCTCCCTCTGGGCCGGCCCTGCTTTAATTATACATGTCGACCCTTAACCCGTTTATAATTAGAACAAAATAATGTATACTTTTAAAAGGTTAACCCACCAAACCCGTTTACAACTTGATTACATTTCATTTATAACCTGTCAACCCGTTTGACTTGTTAAGATAAACAAGTTACATAGTTCATACATGTTCGGATACATAATTTTATGTACGTTAGTGTTATGATTGATGTATTTGACACGAATAAGTATACATGTTATGTTTGGGTTTATCAATTCAACCCGTCAACCTTAAACCTTTCAACTATACGTGCACAAAAAACCCCGTTCCGGTTTGGGTTTAAACTACTTAATTAAATCCGTATTGTGTTTGTGTTTGGGTTTAACCCACTTAATTAAATCCGTTTGAAATGTTTCCATGATGTTCTCACTTCTTGTCGAAACTTTTTATTTATTGCGGACATTTTTATGCGAGATTGCAATCCTCAAATCAATACCAACAATTTAATTCATCAAAAAAAAACTTTGGAGGGCATTTTTGGAAAGTAAGATATGCACGTCCACAAGAAAAAAAATATAAAAATACAATTTGGAATTCAACCGTTAATCTTGTTAATCAAGAAAATAAACAATGGTTAGATTTGTTAACCAATCAATTATTTTTTGTTACACAAGGCTTGCTCTAATGATGAATTCTATAGCGTTATAGTACTGGTTAGGTTGTGATGGCATAGATTCAACCAAACAGGAGCCTTAACAACTTCCATCTCAAATGACAAAGAAAACGACACCGTAACAACCTTCCTTTCAAGCAAAAGTAATCATATCATTATGATATGGATGGAACTTGGTAGTAGACCCAAAATATTAGGAGAACTGTAACTTTGTTTCAAACACAAACGACCCAAGAAGATTTAAAGACGCGATCTTTCAATCATGTATGTCGGATAAAGATATATCAATATACGAATCATATTATATGCATTACAAGATAAAAGCGTTACTATGAATGTTCATTATCAAGATTCGAGAGAACTTATATTAGAAGTATAGTCTGGTAGATTATATCGAATTTGAAACAAAAATCCAGGTTAGAATTGTGAACCGTTTGCTCCATTCCATGCCCACGACAAGTTATATATTAACTTGGATTTAAGAAAATCGTAATTTATTTAATGTATAACTTGTTGTGGGCATGAAATGTAGCAAACTGTTCAGAGCAGGCGATGAACGTAAGTAACGTGCATAATGGTGAGAAAAAAAAGAAACCCTAATTTAGAAAACTTGAAATTGGTGTCAACAAAGGTTTTTGTTACGAATTTCCCTGGGTTTATTACAGCAAGAGATATGTGGAACCGGTGCAGTGAGTGGGGAAACGTCGAAAGCGTATACACCTCTAATCGGTTGACGAAGAATGATAAGAGGTTCGGGTTTGTTTTATCTGTTAAAGCTAGAGATGTTAATATGCCCGTATCCAATCTATGTTCGATGTGGTTCGACGCATATCTAATGTATGCAGATGTTGAAAAGTTTGGTCGCCGGGATCGTAAATTAAAAGTCCAAGCAGAAAGCTCAAAAAATAGACACAAAAATGGGAGAATAAATTAAGTAGGATATGAAGGGGGAGGGTGGGAAAGATAGTGACAAGAACTTTAGAACAAGCAAGACGGGATCGTATGCGGAAACACTGTGTGGAAAGTGTAGTGGAAAGGAGAAAGTTGTGAATCGTATATCCGTTAATATATCATCATCTAAATTTTTACCCGAAGAGAAATGTATGGTTTTTAGTGGAAAGTTGAATGATGTGAGAGTCGTTCCTAACATGTTAAAGATTTCTTTGAAAGAGGGTTTTTCTAATATTGAAATACGATATGCGGAAGGAGATGGGTTAAATTGTGTTTTTCACCTTGTGACCGCTGTGAGATGTTTCGTGAATGTTTGATGAGTAAATCACTTTTCAGTGAATTATGAATGATTACACCTTCTTTTATACCGGAGTAACGGATGGTGTGGATTGAATTGGTAGGATTACCGTTAGGTGGATGGGATCAACATGTAGTTAAGAAAGTGGCGTAGATGTGGGGTGAATGTATGTTTGCAATGAAGATAGAGACGAATAAATGGCGATTGGTAAAGTGTGTATATTGACGAAGGAAAAGAAACCGATTATGGATGCTATCGACGTGGTAATTGATGGGAAGAGTTTCAAGGTATGGGTAGGAAGTTTTCGACATGGGCACCTCTCATTTGTGGACCGTTGGATAATGATGATGGCGAGTCCTTGTCGACTACGATAAAGGAATCTATTTATGGGTTTGAAGCGGGTGATTTATACACTTCGATAAAAAAAAGAACATGGTGATGTTGCAAAGATGGATAATGAGTAGACAGATAGGGAAAAAGACCAGGTTGATAATGTCATGAAGGATAGGGAAGGGTTGAATGTTGGTTTCCTCTATTCAAATAAATGTTGGGCCTCAATAATCTCATCATGAAATATGAATCACATTGTTGGACTTCTTAACTTCCTTAGTTGTTCTTGGGTTGAAGCAAAAATGGGGTGGACTCTATTTGCAAACTTGAGCTTCACGAATCAAATAATGAGATGAGTTTTATCTATTTCAAGTTATACGTTCAGTTTTCTATATTTCAGTTTGTTTGACTAACTTGTTTCAAGCTCTACGTCAATACCGAAGATTAACTTGAGGGGCATATTAGAGCAGTTTCTATTCAATTTGAAGTTGGGGGTTTCACCGGGAGCGGCCTCTTTATCCCTCGGGATAGGGGGAAGTTTGTCCCCATCCTACCCTCCCTAGACCCTACAAATAGTGTTTGTTATAAGTGAGATTTTACTGGATACGTTTGTTTGTTTAGTCACTTAAGGAGTTGTTATAGTCAAAGTACACATACATTTAGTTTGACTTTTGAGTCAAGGCTATACAACTCAAATGACTTTAGTTTTCATTGTACAATTGTTTCGATGATCGACTCATCATGGTAATACGGAGCTGATCCAGCCTCCTACTTGGAAGTTGGGCAAAGGGAAAACTAGATAGAAAAAAGTCCAACTTAAATTTTAGAGCTGATCCACTTTCCTACGTGGTCCATAAGTAGTTGATGGAAAGGTCTTGACTAGACATATTATACGGAAAACAATCGTCGGACCCGAATTCCATCATTTCGAGCTCTGATTTCAACGGTAACAATTTCACCCCAAATTTAGCAACTTTTAGTTATTCTGTTTTGATTGTAAAAACGCATTAATCATTGATTGCCTAAACTTACACATTTATTTATGTTCTTAGTTTCGCTAATTAGTTGTCCGTATTTGAACTTTGAAAATTTGACATTACCTGCCAAATTTAGAAACCTTATAAAATAAGACTTGATGTATCATTTTAGACATTCAATAATATACACATTTCTCCTTTAGATATTCTCTCTTTATTTTGGCTTCCACTCTGTGTCACAACCACATATGTGACTAAAAATTGAGGAAATTTTTGTCAAGTATTCTAGAACTAATTCATTGGTTTTTAGGTAAAAGGTTTCAATTACCTTTGTTGATCCTGAAACTCAGTTTTTAAGATAAACTTGGTTGAAAGTCACAAGTCTATATATAACCTCCTAGATCATATTATTTAAATATTTAGATTAGCATTGTAATCTTTATAAACATACTTGTTTTAAAAACCTTTTAGAAATGAACCAAAAACTGGATGGGTCAGCCCAGCCCAACCTATTGGTACCATGGGCCCAGATCTACTGGGCCTTACTTGCAACTTGGCAAGTGCATATAATCAACTCAAAGTCTTTTTCGTTGACTAATTTCAATATTTTTCACTTAGTCAATGTGAATTAGTTTTGAGATTCTGATAACTTTGTATAGTAGATTATCTTATATTTTTCCTTTTTCAGAATTTTATTCTCATAAATATATAACAATAAGTGAACATATTTAACATAAAACAAATATTAAAAACTTTAACAATAACTTTGCTGTTAAGTTTGATCTTTAAAAAGATTTTGAATTTACCATGTCTAATAACTCACATGTTATTTAAACTTAATAACAAATCCTAAATCATTTAGATAACACTACACCACCTAGGATGATAATGAGACGGGGTATTGATAATCTCAGTCTCATACCAGATATAAAATTGTATCTCATATCCTCCGGGTGCCTGCTTACTCATTAACCATCGCGTATCGGGTATACCCATAGTTTTTAAAAATTACTCGCTCGGATTCCCAAGCACGTTTCTTACTACTTTTAATTTTTATATACTTTTATTACCAAAGAAATTAGAAGCACAAAAACTAGAAAGCCAGTGCGTAAGGGACAAAGGAAAATAAAAATAGAAAGAAAATGTTTACGGTAAGATTCGGGTAAACGGATATGTATCTTTCAGGTAATTGAGTTAGATATCACCTAATAACATATCTGTCCCATATTCACAATTTTTTTTAATACTAATCTCATACCCGAATTTATGGTCTCATTACCCATTCCTAATATTTCAGGTTTCAGTTTTGTCAATTAGGTTCCGAATTATTTGCTATCTCTATCAACACCTTGATATAAATGGGTATTGGCTCAAACATTATATCAAACAGCTAGTATATATAATAAATTATGACATAAAAATGCTTAAATTCACATACTCTTAAAAAATTATATAGAATTATACTATTGAGAAATTGGGTCCCTCTTACTTCATAATTCATATCCATGGAAAATATTGTTTGATATGATTGGTTAAATTCCCCACTTGCTTCTTCTTGTCTGATTAAATGTCTTGCACTTGCAAGGAAGCAATAATTGTACTTGTGATTCAACTAATCTTGTATACCTTGTTTTAATAGTTGAAAATCTAAAACCTACTTGATTCGATGTAAGAAAACTAAGGGAAAACAAATATATTGAAAGGGGAAAGGCGGGTTGGCAAGTCGAACCTGTCACGAACCCGAACATGACAGGAAAACAAAATTTGTGTCACGGGATGAGTCCAAACACGACACATGTTAATACGAATCCAACCCGCTTAACTGATATTTTTTTTTGTATTTTATATTTTTCAAATTGGTAATACTCCAAAGTTACAAATTTACAACCAAAATACAAAATCTATATAAACATTTACAATTAAACTATGATGACCATTATATTTTAAGTTTAAAATTTTGACATAAAATACACTACAAGTTGAAATTATGATATAAAACACATTTAAAAAAAGATAAAATAGGTTAAATATTCTGCTAGGTTGTATGACCCATTTAGCTAAATGGACTCACATATTCAACCAAAAAATGACCCAAACTTGTTTAAACTAAAGCCAAAACTTTTGAATTTCATGTTAGGTAAGTGTCATATTAGGAATTCACACTCCTATCTTCGAAGAAACAAGTGCAATCCTTCCATAGGACCGAAGACCAGGCTCGTGAATGTTTCAATCATGTAGTTGCAAGCTACAGGCATGCGACAAGTTGCTTCGGCTCATTTAGGAAGTTAACACCCGGGCCTCCCATGTTGGATTCCAAGCTTTCAAGGTTGGAATCATTTTTGAAAGTTGGATGTGCCAATCAAGAAGACTCCATGTTATGATCCAGATGTTGAAAACTTGCTCATGCTACTCCAAGGTCTAGAAATGGCTACTTAAATTTCCTCTGCATGGAAAGTTGTCCATGCTCTGTTAAACCTGTTACATTTCACCAGCGTCCGAACAAGAAAAAATGTTGTAACTTTAGAGAATGGGATCGAGAAAGGAATGCTAAGCCTGTCAGTGTATTTTTAGACCTTAAACCCTAAATCCACGAAAATGAGCCGACCGCCACTACCATAAAGACAATAAATCAATATAACTAATTAACTAGTTACATTTTTTTTTCAAGAAAGCCGGAAAACTTTGAATTCAAGTTTACCCTTGAACATTGGTGACAATCAATAAAAGACATACAAAACAAATGATGATATAGTACAAACAAGAAAATAATTTCTTTAAACAGCCGAATATAACACCATCTAGATAAAAGAATATCCCATTTTCTAATACTCACACCAAATAAATTTAAAAAAATGAAAATCAATACCATATCTACACAAGAAGTTAAAAAAATTTATTCTCCCAAAAACTTTTCTTTTTGGATGCAGAATTATACCAAACCTTGTCATTTGGTTGCAAACAACATGCATATCTTTTTCTAATAAGGATGGACACACGTGGTCTACAGGTTCGGTATGTATATATAAATATTAAAAGACTATAATGTTACCATAAGTTATTATTATATTATTTTCTTAAAACTTTTTATAATGATACTAAATATTCAAATTAGAAAAACTTAATTATAGACTTATATTATAACATAAGACTAGGTTATATAGATCATAGATGTATAATACTTATACTACACTAAGATACTTATTTTGTCTCGGGTTTGAATTTAGGTTCTGTTGGTTTTCTTTTGATCATCTTAAAGATCACGTGTTTATTATAAATTATAATTAAGTAAAGTATACGGATGGTCCCTGTGGTTTACTAAAGTTTTGGATTTGATCAATAACTTTTCAAAAGTACATGGATGGTCCTTGTAGTTTTCATTTTGTAACGCATTTAGTCCATGACCAACAAATCTAAAAGTTTTGGAAAATGCAAGTTAGAGACTAAATGCGTTGCAAAATGCAAAACACAGAGATCATACATGTACTTTTGGAAAAGTTTGGGGACTACATACGTTACAAAGTGCAAACCCCATAAACCATCCGTGTACTTTTGAAAAATTAAGGACCAAATCCAAAATTTTGGTAAATCACATGAACCATCCGTATACTTTACTCCTTATAATTTTTCTAATTTTTAGCGTAGAAACCGCCGAGGGTAGAACTGCAAGAGTAACCGATGTAGTTGACAACTCCACGATAAAGATAGAAGGTCATAGATTCCCCGTCAGATTGTTCGTTATGGTTTTGGGAGGGTTCGATGTTGTGTTGGGTATGGATTGACTAACTACCAATGAAGCGCAAATCATATGTAAACGAAAGATAATCCAACTCAAGGCTCCGGATGGCAGCGAAGTCGAGGTTTTTGGAGATCGTGACGCCTCGATGTCAAACGTCATCTCAATGATTAAGGCAACAAATTACTTGAGGCTCGGATGCGAGGCTTATCTGGTGTATGTAATTGACAAGTGTGAGGAAGTGAAGGAACTAAACGATGTACCCGTGGTACGCGAGTACCCGGAGGTGTTTCCAGAGGATTTGCCTGGGATACCACCCGATAGAGAAATTGAGTTCCGAATTGATTTAGTACCAGATGCTCAGCCCGTGGCTAAGGCTCCATATCGACTAGCACCAGTGGAAATGAAAGAATTAATGGCACAACTAGACGAATTACTTGAGAAATGATTTATTCAACCGAGCATCTCGTCATGGGGTGCTCCAGTGTTGTTTGTGAAGAAGAAAGACGGTTCGATGAGAATGTGTATCGATTATCGCGAGTTGAATAAATGTACGGTGAAGAACAAGTACCTGTTACCAAGGATCGACGACCTGTTCGATCAATTGTAAGGCGCAAGTTGGTTCTCAAAAATCGACCTTCGGTCCGGGTACCATCAGTTGAAGGTGGGGGAAGAAGACATACCGAAAACTGCATTTCGCACGCGTTATGGACATTTTGAGTTCCGCGTAATGTCTTTCGGATTGACGAACGCCCCCGCAGCGTTCATGGATTTAATGAATAGGGTGTGTCGACCGATGCTGGATCGATCGGTAATCGTGTTCATCGATGATATCCTTATCTACTCCAAGAATGAGGGTGATCACGCGTGTCACTTGAAGGAAGTATTTGAAGCTCTGAAGAAGGAGAAGTTGTATGCTAAGTTCTCCAAATGTGCGTTCTGGCTTAGGGAAGTCCAATTCCTAGGTCACGTCATTGGCCCGAACGGCATTATGGTTGGCCCAGCAAAGATAGTAACGGTAAGGGAATGGGACATTCCTAAGACGCCAACTGAAATCCACAGTTTCTTGGGATTGGCAGGCTACTATCGGAGATTAATCCAGGATTTCTCAAAAATAGCTTCGTCATTGACAAAGTTGACTCGGAAGGAGGTAAAGTACGAATGGGGTTTGACCCAGGATGAGGCGTTTAAGGAATTGAAAGAGAAGCTAACCTAAGCTCCAGTCTTGGCCCTTCCCGAGGGCGGTGAAGACTTGGTGGTATACTCTGACGCTTCGGGTCAGGGATTAGGGTGTGTGTTGATGCAACGCGGTAGAGTGATTGCATATGCGTCGCGGCAGTTGAAAGTTCACGAAGTCAACTATCCGACTCATGATTTGGAACTTGCTGCTGTCGTATTTGCATTGAAAATATGGAGACACTACCTGTACGGGGTGAAGTTTACTATTTACTCCGACCACAAAAGTTTGAAGTACTTCTTCGAACAAAAGGAACTTAATATGAGGCAGAGGCGATGGTTGGAACTGTTGAAAGACTATGACTGTGAAATAATATACCATCCTGGAAAGGCAAATGTGGTGGCTGACGCTCTAAGCCGAAATGATGTGCCTACTCCTATTAGAGTGAAAGCTTGCCAGTTGGTGGTAACATCGGATGTGATGAGAGAAATCGAAAAGGCTCAAGATGAGGCGCTTAAAGAAGAAAACATAAAGAAGGAAAGGATGGTTGGCCAACGGGACAAGTTGGAATATAACACCCTTGGTGTTAGAACGCGTTATGGACGGGTATGGATACCTATGGGTGGCGAGCTTAGAACCAAAATCTTGGATGAGGCTCATAAGTCTCGTTACTCTATCCATCCTGGTATCAACAAAATGTACCAAGATCTGAGGAAGGAATACTGGTGGCCTGGAATGAAATATGATGTGACGAAGTATGTAAGCAAGTGTTTGACTTGCTCGCAAGTAAAGGCTGAACACCAGAAACCGTATGGAAAGATTCAACCACTTGACATACCAGAATGGAAGTGGGAACACATTACCATAGACTTCATAACCAAGCTACCCCGCACAGCTAAAGGTCATGACACCATTTGGGTAATTGTGGACCGATTAACGAAGAGTGCTCATTTCCTACCTATTCGCGAGACGTTCTCGTCAGAAAGGTTAGCGGAAGTGTTTATTAACGAAGTAGTAGCACGGCATGGGATGCCTTTGACGATCGTATCTGACCGGGACACACGATTCACATCGAGGTTCTGGAAAAGATTTCATGAGGCGATGGGCACGAGGCTTAATATTAGTACGGCATACCACCCACAAACGGATGGTCAGTCCGAAAGGACCATTCAGACATTGGAGGATATGCTTCGTGCTTGTATTATCGACTTCGGTAGCAGTTGGGACAGTTATCTGCCGTTAGCCGAATTCTCCTACAACAATAGTCACCACTCGACGATAGGCATGCCGCCTTACGAAATGTTGTATGGTAGAAGATGCAGGACCTCGGTTTGTTGGGGTGAGATTGGACAGAAGGAATTAGGAAGTCTTGAAGTCATAAAAGAAACGTCGGAAAGATTTGATCAAAGCAAAGCTCGAATGAAGGCCGCACAAGATCGTCAGAAATCCTATGCGGATAAACGACGAAGGCCTATTGAGTTTGATGTTGGGGACAGAGTAATGTTGAAAGTGTCTCCCTGGAAGGGAATCATTCGATTCAGGAAGAGAGGGAAGTTAAGTCCGAGGTTTGTCGGACCTTTTAGGATAGCGGCACGGGTTGGTGAAGTCGCATATCGGTTGGAGTTGCCTGATGAGTTAAGTGGGATTCATCCTACCTTCCATGTATCACACTTGCGAAAGTGTTTGGCGGATGAATCGGCTCACGTACCACTTACTGACATCGAGGTTGACAACAGCCTTAACTACATCGAAGAACCTGTGGCCATTAGACCGAAAGGAGAAGCGTTTACGCAATAAAGTTATTCCATTGGTTAAAGTCCAATGGAAGCATCGAAAGGGATCGGAATCCACTTGGGAAACGGAGAAGGAAATGAGGGAGTCGTACCCTCATCTAATTGACTTATGATAGGTTTCGGGGACGAAACCTATTGTAAGGGGGGTAGACTTGTAACATCCCAAAAATAAAACGACAGATATAATAACGGAATAAACGAACGAGGCATGTCGGGTCGGGTCGGATGGGCCGGATGGGCTAGAAGGGGAGCCTCCCCTATAAATAGCCAAGGTCACAACCCATTCCTCTCATTTGCAACTTCTAGAGAGAGAAACCGTAGAGAGAGAAACTTGTCGGATCGACCCGAGATTTGAGAAGTGTGTTGCTCCAGAGCTCGTGAGAAGAACCTCCAGATCAGAAGCTCGATTCAGGTAACGATCCGACCTAAAATCTGAGTTTTAGTTCGTTTTTGGGTTTTTCGGGTTTTAGGTGAAAAGGCAACGTTTTTGCGGATGAAACTGGAAAGTAAACATAGATTTGAGTTCCTTAATGGAAAGCAAACGTTTTAGATGCAAACAGCGATCAGACCTGAATGCGAAAGTTAGGGTTTTGTGAAGAAACAGGTCGTGCGCACTTACCAAGTGCGCACGGAGCAGGTCCTGCGTACTTATCAAGTGCGCAGAAAGAGGGGTCTGCGCACTTGCTAAGTGCGCAGGAAGAGTGGTCTGCGCATTTGCTAAGTGCGCAGGCATCAGGACGGTTGAGTAAAGTTAGTATGTTTAGAATGGTTAAATCGTTAGAGTCGGTATTGGTCTGATGTGTATTTAACTAATCAATTCAGATCGAAAGTGAAGTTGTTGGACCTTTGTTTAGGACAACCCAAACTAGCTTAACATGTGAGTTCTAGAAACCCTCTTTTAAATGTTTTAATAATGTTTTTGGGCTGGTGTGCATACGTAACGATGTAACGATTTTATAAAACGATGTTTATGAAGGTTGTATGTAACGTTTTATAAAATGATGTTTATGAACGATGTTTTAGAAGGAAAGGTTATGAAGGAAGTGTTTATGAAATATTTTGCCAAAGGAAGTTTATGAAATGTTTAATGAATGAATATTTTTAATAAAACGTACGAATGCTTTAACTGAAGTTTTTGAAGTAAAAGAAGCGAAGGTTTATGAAAGTCACAAACGAACGAATCTGTCAATATTCCTTAGGGAATGAAGGTTAAGGGATGAGAAGTATGTTATGGGCCTTTACCTTTTAGGGGCCTTTGTGGCTGGTCAACTGTTGTACAACTGGGGCGATGACGGTCGTCAAGGGGATTATCGTGATCCTTTAAGTTTGGTACGATTTACCTTACGGGGTAGTCGTGCTTGAAGTTTGGTACTTGCGCCCTACGGGGTGCAGTGCTTGAATTTTGGTACGCGCTATCCTTTGGGACGACGTGCTTGAAGGGTTGGATGACCTAAGTATCGGGCCCTAGGAGTTCCTCACACGAAGGACAGTACGGTGATGATGGGCCTAGTGGTGGTGATCCTTAGGTTATTCAGCTAGTATGTAACGTTTGGATTTGACGGTTACAAGAAGGCGCAGATTCGATATGTTCGTTGACTTATGTTTATGAAGCGTTATGTTTTGTTATTGCATTATTTTACGTACGCTTTTTATTAAATGAAGTATGTAGTTATGTTTTTGGCAAATTATTTGAAGTTAAGGTTTATGTTAAAACTAGAACTCACCAGCGTAGCTGACCTTTTTAGTGTGCACATTCAGGTTAAGGCAGGTTATGAGGATGGACGGTGATGCTTGGCTAGAGATGAAGAGTTACCCGACTGCTTTTGAAGACTGGCATCCCGTTATGTTTAGCTATGATGTAATTATGTATTAAACTATGTTTACGCTTCCGCATGTATGAACAAGTTTTAATTGTGATGAATGAATGAAATTTTCCGCTGCGCTATTTGATATTCATGTTTAAGAACTGTTTGTGAATTAGTAAATCCAATAAGTGAGGCCTCCCGGGTTTGGGGCCTTACATATATTAGGGCTAAAACACAAGAATTATTTCCAAAAACCCTCTCTAATGGAACATGACACCGGAGACAAATCAATATCGAAGATGCGACGAACACCATTGAAAGAGTGACCGGAACTGCAGATCCGACATCCATCGGAGCAGGAGCTCATGCTGCTGAATAATCCATGTATACTCGAGCAACGGCAGCGGTAGACGAGATGAGGAGAACACGGCGAGAGACGATTGACAACCCAATTCAATCGTGGGATTTGCTTAAACTCACAAATATCTCCAAACCCACCAGTACACCACCCAACTACTCGTCAGAACCCCCCAACTTCAGACGAAACTCGTCATCCATCTCTCTGGTCAATCGCTATGGCTAAACTGTCCACCATCCTCCCAATCTTGAAACTTCATCGCCCACGGCTCCCTCCCATGTCAGATGGCAAAATTCGGTGTTTAGAAAACGAAATCCCCAACTGTAGTCGTCGTTGATGGTATCGGTCCAATGACAACCGTTAATCGATTTCTGTTTTCGTGCTCACCGGAATCTTTACTTACCGGCATGGTGGCCGGAGCAAAAGCTGTGTTGGGTCTCGGAATGTCAAAAATTGCATCCAACCCTTTTCAGATATGGAGTTAGAGAAGATGGGTAGGGTGGGTTGGGGTGGGGTGAGGTGGGGTGTGTTGGGTATTTATATTTAATATATAAAGGGTATATCAGTCATTTTAAAAGATTTAACTTTAAAAGTTAACTGGCATCTACTTCAGGGGCCATTTATGTTACAAACGTACAAACTATTGGTGCAAACTATTGATACAAACATGTAATTTTTTATTTCTATGGGCCATCCGTGTAATTAATTCTAAAGGTGCCTATCATTTCAATTTTGCCTATCAAATCAAATATTAAAAGACAATAGTTTTCGGTAGAATTCTTTAGATGACAGCTATGCATTCCAATATCATGTAGGACTAGCAACATTTATAAATAAATATATGTATCAAATTGCTAAAAGAAAACTGTCTAAACATCCCACGACAATTGACAATAATCAAGTAACAAATAATTGATAGTTAGAAACGGTATAGCTGGAAAATATGAAATTATCTTTGAAATTAAATCAATTTAAAGACATGATGTTTTATGTATGTCAGAGTTATTGACTACTTATCAAATTTTGAATAAAATATTTTCTATACTTCGATGTTGTAAAATATTCTAGAAGGATGTGAGTTTTTCTAACCGTCAACATCAAATCCGGAGACAATCAAGAAGCGGTGACCGAAGATTCAAGAACTTGTAGTAAAAAAAACCCGAGATTTGAAGGCTGCGATTAGGGGATGTCTTTTTCCGAATACTAAAAGCGATCTTAAGTTGGAAATTGCTTGATCCGAATGACTGGATCAGGATTTGAAAACCCCAATTAAGAACAAAATCTTGCTGTCAAGTCTCTGTCGACGTCATCTTTTGGTTTTGGTTTCGAGTAGGAAATCAACTCTAATCGGCAATCCGAAGGACTGGATCAAGCATCCTCAACATCGAAGCTACGATGGGAAGAAGACAAAGTCGAGAACTTTTTGTTCAAGTTCAAGATTTGCGATCAAAGGACTGGATCAAGGAGACATTCAACAAGGAAGGGCATGTGATTCCTGATCACAAGCCACAAGCCAGTGGCGGGTGCGATGGGTCATCAATGAGCCGGTGGCGGGTGCAATGGGTCATCAACAAGTCGGTTGATATCAATGATGTGGCACTTTCAAAAGATCAAGTTCAAGAAGACTAGTTTCAATGCTTGGAGTGGAAGACGACCTAATTTCAATCAAGAAATTAGGAGGTGATTGTCGGTAATTTTTGGTTATTAGGCCCAACACGGGTAGGTGGATGGCCAGACCCGATGGACCCATGGGGCGTGGAATACATTAAATGTGTTAATGGGTTTATGGAGTTGCAATTATGGTTTTATTATTTTTGGTAATGTCTTGGTTAAAGCTAATCTATATAAACCGTGTTATTGTTAGACATTATGTATTTAGTTTTTAAAAGATATTTTTTGAGTAATAAACGTGTGTGTTATTCTCCAAATCTTGTGTTTGTGTTTATCAATTCAATCCTTGAAGTAGTTGTGGCACTGGTAATGGACCGTGTGTTAGCTCTGATAAAGAAGGATAAAATTCTATTCTTACAGTTGAATTCCTTCCATGTAAGAAATGAATGATCAATTCTTTACTTTACAAAATTTAAAGAATTTGATTTCGGTTTTATTATTGTTTGAATTCCAGATTCCAATTTTATGAAACAATTTGTAAACTTCGAATTAAAAAACATTATTAGATAACAAGTCAAATAGAACTGCTGTTTTAACATGAATAAAGTGGCTTTCTCTCATTATAGGACTATTCTTTCATAAAAAAATGTCAGTCTATTTTAACATGAATACAGATCTGGTAACTAACCACATGAAGCATGTGAATACTAACTCAATAATGTTTTCCATCCCTAATCCAAAGGTCACAAAAGTTACCAACCATATCAAAGTCACCTGAAAATAAATATTATACATCCGGGCGGGTCCAATAGAACCGAGATAGGCATCTATACACAACGCTTATCATATAGTTCTCATAGTTTTTAAATTTTGTATTTAATGTCGTGTGTGTCTCTATATATGTGCACGTTATTTCAAAACCAATAATATGTATTGCAAGAACAACATAAAAGATAATCAAAGTAGTAAGAGAATGAAAATGAGAAGATTTGTGTATCACATTCAAAGTAATAGGTACAAGTACATTATGCGAGATACGGTTCTCGCAGTTCTAAACATATTATTGGTTCTGAAATGAACATGTTCGGTATTTATATATATCACATATTATTGGTTCTGAAATGAACATATTCTGTGTTTATATATGACATGTATGTATACATAGCAGAAGTTTTCCCATAGATATAAATGCCATGTACTTTCTATGGTTAAAAACAACTCCATATCAACTATTGTCAATGGAGAAAAGAAATGGAAAATGGATAAGATTTCTTCAGAAAATTGGTTCTTGAGATAGGATGAAATGAACATGATGATAAACAAATTGCAGCTATCAAGAAAACCAAAAGTAATAATGTAATTAATCTTAAGTTCTTAAGCAAAAATCCAAAATCTGTTTGGATCAACGCATTGAGTTCCTCTAATTTCACTTACCAGAAACTGAAATCAAGTTTATTTACAATCAAGGAAATCAAAGCACGATAATTGAATCGAATTTTACCATCTCGGCATGCCATTTTGTTCTTCCAAAATCCAAGTTCTAGTTCTCCGTGATGCAATTCTACTAAAAATTGAACTTGATAGACTCCTGCTTCTGTTCATCGAACTAGGGTTTGAAGTGTTTGAATTCTGCCTCGATCTCCCAAAAAACGAAACTATGTTGCGAAAAGCTCTCTGGATTCCACTTTGTCCTCGGGTCCGATTCCTTCTAGATTCCCAAATAATTCTCCTAGGAGTACCGGAACTGTCACCGGCGCCACCGTTGGCTTCCGTGTACACGACCGGAAGCTCTCTCTCGCTGCCGCTGGCTCTTCTACCGCCGTTGAACCTACCAACGGCAAATCCGCCGCCAGGTAATCTCCATATCGTTAATCCAACTGCCGCTGATTCTTCTTCGTTTGTTACAGAGCGTTCTAGATTGTTAGATCTGGATTCTGTTGAGTCTGTTGGAAGTTCGTGGCGGCAAACTGGACACGAGTTTCGCATGGTGAGCCATGGGAGGATGCAATCAGAGTGGTAGATGTGCTTGCAAGGCATCTCACGCGCTTCAGCACCGAGAGCGAACGCTTCGATGCAAATTGCGCAGTGCGATTCTTTGCTGACGTGGATATTAGATACCTCGATCGTCGGCATCGATTCCACGGCTGATTTTGACGCCGGCGGATGTTCGGACCGGCTTAAGCCACTAATATCGATCTGAGATAACTGTTCGAGCAATCGATCGAATCCTGATTCAATCAGAAGCTCCGACATCATCGCCGGCAACGGCTGCAGACCGGAACCGGCTCCGTCTTCGTAATACAACTCGAAACCTCTATCGCCGCCTCCGGAATCCACGTCCGTACCGTCAACGCCACTGCGGAGAACAATTACCGGATTGAAAGGAGACCATTCGCCGTTGTTACGACGGCCGCGACGCCGGAACCTCAGATCTGACCGGTCGTTGTTGCCGAGCATGTACATCGCTGCGGCTGGAAATCGCCGACGGTTTTCCTGCGGTGGCGGCGCGTTGGCTTCAACGACTTCAACGAATCCACTGTCGCAGACAGGACATACGACGGCGTTTTGGTCCGTTACTCTGACTAAGCGAGTGCATCGGTAACACCAATACGACGGCGTTGACATTTTTTACAGAGAAATGAACAGGAATAGCTCGTTGACGCGTAGATTGGTAAACGGTCAGTCAGATCCGATGAGTTGCAGTAGTACTGAGGTCGCCGGAGAACAATATTCCGTTATCGGAAGGTTGCACAAACAACTAGATAGACGTTGTGGGGTTTTGCTTTGATGGAAGGGAGAATGCAGGGTAGGTTCTCATTTTAAGGCGACTGATACACGGTAAAACATTTTTTATACGTGTTGTTTATTGGCATTATAAAATTTTATTTTCAAAACTTAATAATGATTAAAATTCGTTTTTGTTCATGTGTTTTGACCATTTTAACCATTTTACTCTAATAGTTTAAAAATGATCAAAATATTTTTTGAGTTTATCATTTTGTTGTCATTTTGCTCCCTAACACTAATTTCGTTAAATATTTCAGTTAAAATTAAGGGCATTTTATATATATATATATATATATATATATATATATATATATATATATATATATATATATATATATAGGGAGAATTTTATAAGAAAACTAACATTTATGGAGAGAACTAGAGAACTCCTCTTTAAAGGTAAAAAAAATAATAAAAAAATCATAACTTAAAATATAAATTAAAAACTAAAAATATGGTTCGGAGACATTGTTTCCCACGTCGTCCTCATTCAAAAAAAAAACCTCGAAAAAATAGTCGGTTTAGTTTTTGTGTTTAGCTTAGCTTTTAGGTTAGGTTTTTGAATGGGGGAGGGTGGGGTGGGGTTAGGTTTTTTGGGTGGGGGCGGGGTGAGGGGGTTAGGTTTTTAGGGGTGGGTTAGCTTTTTGGGATGATACTACACATATGCAATATTACGTTTAGGATTAGGATTTTGAGGGTAGAGGGTGAGTGAGGTGGGTTTAGGTTTTTGGGTGAGGGTGGGTGGGGTGGATGTGTTTAGGTTTTTGGGTGGGGGTGAGTGGGGGTTTAGGTTTTTGGGTGGGGGTGGGGGTGGGGGTGGTGGGTTTAGGTTTTTGGGTGGGGGTGGGGGTGGTGGGTTTAGGTTTTTGGGTGGGGGTGGTGGGTTTAGGTTTTTCAGGGGCGGGTGTGAGGGGTTTAGGTTTTTGGGTGTGGGTGGGGCGGGGGTTTAGGTTTTTGGGTGGGGGTGGGGCGGGGGTTTAGGTTTTTGGGTGGGGGTGGGGCGGGGGTTTAGGTTTTTGGGGTGATACTACACATATGCAATATTGAAAATAATAAGAAAAAAAAATGACGAGTTAATTCTTATTTTTTATAACGTTATTTATACTCAAATGAAATATAAAGAAATTCTTGATTTAGTAGTGTAATTTTTATAAAAAAAATAATGTATGTAAAAGATAGAAATGTTTAAAAATTTATATATTTTAACTTCCAATTCTACCCTTCCTCTTTAAAATTTCGTCATTTTTTTTCTTAGTGGTTCTTTAATTCTCTTATTAAAGTGAGTTCTCTTAAGAACTCAACCATATATATATATATATATATATATATATATATATATATATATATATATATATATATATATAATCTTACATCTTGAAATTAACAAAATGTTCTTAATTTTAATTGAAATATTTAACGGAGTTAGTGCCAGTGGGCAAAATGTTAACCTCAAGGAGTGTTTTGGTCATATTTAAACTATTAGAGTAAAATGGTTAAAATGGTCAAACCACGTGAAACAAAAACGAAGTTTACTCTTTAGTTAAATAAAGATAGATATGATATGAGAGCATTCACAATAGCTTTTCCATCCTCATACCTATAATTTAAGTAAAAATCATTATTTTCTAAATTTATCCATCAATTTCATAAACCTTTCACATCAGATTACCCATATCTATCCCCATTTCAAGTAAATAATACTTATTTATTTATTTTTTATACTTTTTTTCTTCTAAACACAACCACTCACATAAATTATATTATAATAGATATGGGGGATGGATAATGTCTCCAAATATGGGAGATGAAACTAGTTTCTTTAAAAATATGAGAGATGAAGATGGGGATGGAGAACCTGATGTGAGGGTAAAATTACATTGTTTTGTATGTTTCACATATAATTTAGTTATGGGAGAAGATACAAGGATTCTATTGTGAATGTCCTGAGAGAGTTTTTTTTTAAAATGAGTGATAAATTTATAAAATGATGTTTTTAGTTAAATTATAAAGATAAGGTAATATATTGTAAATGTTCTTTTCCATTATTAATATTTTTTATGGGTTTTGTTCCTGAGTGATGGCGTTATTTGCTTATACAGATGGTCTTCGATACATTAGTTTATGTTAAAACTTAATGAAATTAACTATTTTATCCTTTTGAAAATTGCAATTTGAATCTTTACATTTATAACTATTTTATTTTTACACATGACCATTTGTGTATTAAGAAAACTTTAATAAAAAAGATAAATAAAAACCACTTGTAATATCTCATTTCTGGTATAATATATAATTTTATTTAAATCTCTCTTTTAATAAAAAATTAAATGATTTTGTCACTTGACATCATCATATTACATCTCACAACTCACTCCCTCCTAAAAAAAAACTAAAGTTATATCCTCCATTTAATATTTTCATATTTAGTTTTTTTTAAATTACATAAATAAACATTTTCATCATTATTACTATTTGCTCACATTTTTTAATATTATCATCAAAAGTTAACATTTTAAAAAGGTAAAAAAATTAAAAACAAGAGATTTTAAAAAAGCGAGTTTTTAAAGTTTTATTTTTTAAAATTTTATTACCAAAAAACAAGTTTTTTAATTTTACATATAAAATTTAAAAATACTACGTTTTTATTTTAAATAAATATGTGTTTACTAATATTTAATTAGTAGTTTTTTAATTAAATTTGATATTTATAAACAAATTTTTTATTTGATTTATAAATTTTAATACTTAATTTTGGAATTTATAAACAAATTTGTTTAAAAGTTTCAGTTCTAATTTATTAGTTTTAAATTTTTCATATTTAATTTTGGAATTTTGAATTTAATTGTGTTGAAATATTAAGGAGTGAAATTTTTTAAATTTTGTAAGACCCTAACCCGGGCATCCTACAGTTGGTTCTCATAACAGGTCATTTCATTAAAAATGCATTTATTGCAATTCAAATTACAGCGGAAGTCTTTCAAAACTCATTTATTACCATTTAACGTTATTATGCTTACCTTATGAATGTCTGTACACCAATCCGAGTAACACCGCCTCCAAGCCAAGATACGTTAGCTCTACGCTTACATGCAAAGCAATATAACGTACACACAAAGTCAGCTACGCTGAGTGAGTTCTAATAGTTTAGTTTGAACAAAAACCATCACGTTACATTCATTAGCTTAATTCACTCCGGACCCTTCGGTCCTCACAAAATAGTTTTATGATTTATTAACGAATAGTTTACCCCCTGACATCCCACGGCATCCCTTAACCGTTCATCACCCGGGACACATCCCGTATCAGTTTATAAAACCTGTCCTGTTGGCTGTAGCTCAGAAAGATGGTCCGGATGGAGCTTCTTTCCTAGCGGCTAAAACCTGTTTTACTTTGCATTAAGGCCGGCTGAAACAGGGGCTTCCTCGTATCCCAAAAAGAGGAGAGGGAGCCCCATGCCGAATAGGGAAGCAAAGTAGCACAAAGTATGTCTAGACTCCAAGTTCGCAATTTGTTTACGAATTGAGTAAGGACTCAACCTTAAAAAGAGGGTGAGGGGTCCGAGGAGGGGGAGATGAAAATATCACCACTCCATCGGGAAATCCTTCCGAGAAAAAAACAAAAAAATCAAAACTAAAAAGCAGCTCTCTAATAACCTTACAGTCACATCGACATAGACTCAACATACTATGCTAACAACTCGTACCCAAGAATACGCATTAACTCGACTCTGGGTTAAAACCACCTACCCTAGACATTAACACATCTGACCTTAACCAAGGCTCCCACAATTAACTGACACGACTCTTATACACGTCACGTCACAAGTCCTGACTCAACGGTCCGTCTAACTTCACATATTACATTACAATCATCAACACATCACATTAACGAGCTCTCACACACTATAAATATAACTCATCACTAGCATGCAAATTAACACATATATACGCATGCAAACACATACCTTGTCACTGCACTCTCGTCAGGGCGTTCGACGCACCCCGAGCTCATCATACCCTGCTAAATAAATGTCACCTTTGGTGACTTCCCGAAGGACCTCATCCTTCACAAATCCCGTTTGCCATGTCATACTAACAACGATGCAAACACGTCACACAAATATAAACACATGATATCACAAATCATAGCGTATCAATAAAAACTGTATAGGAATAAAACCATTTAAAAGAAAATCAATGACATGCCATTAAAAATAGAGTTATTTACATATTTCCCCTTCTTAAGCCTCTTAATAACATATATACCCAACCATAAAAATCAATTACATATTTACCCAATCCCTATACAATTACCTAATTACCCTTTTATATTTTAAAACCTAATAATGATGTATACCCCACAAGAGCAAAAATCTCCAACCCCAGAGCAAAATTCGCCACCCCCACCGCCTAAGCCCCACCACCAACCACCAAAGCCGCCTAAGCCCCACCACCAACCACCGCAGCCGCCATAACCCTCATCAAACCCCTCCTCATTCTGGCCGCCATCTCCAACTGCATCCTCTACCTCCTCCGCCCAACATTCCGTGAAACCATCTCCGGCTGCATCCTCTACTTCCAGCCGCCATTACCCCTCCTCATCAAACCCCTTCGGGGCCACCGTAGCTGTCGCTCCTAGTCACCACCTCCATCAATTCCGTGAAACCACCGCCGATGGACCATAACACCTCAATCGAACAAATCTTCGCCTGGATTGACTGGAATGATGGCGGCGACGGCTTTAGCTTTAGATCTGCACCCGTCTCTCTATCTAACTACCCTAGAATTTGACGGTGACAATCCCTCTCTCGATCTACCCTAGAACTCCCCGGAGATGGTGCAGGTGGGATGTCCGGTGGTGTGGGGGTGTTTGAGGATGGAAATGGGGCAGATGGGGTATTCACATGGGTGTTCATAAGTGTGTGACTTAATTTAGTTCAAATATTCATTTTTGAGCAAACCACAGGGACTCAAAACGAAATTTACTCATTATTTTATATGGTTCATTAAGGGTAAAATAGTAATTTAATAAGTTATTTTAAATGAATTTAGTAAATATGTAATATGTATGTTTTAAGAAGAGGAAATATGTAATTAAATTTAGGAGTTGGGTAAATATATAATAAATGAAGTTAGGAATGAAATATATGTAAATGACCCTTAAAAATAACCCCTCATCTCGTCATCTTCTTTGCCTCCACCTTCCGACCGGTCATCTCCGGCACCTCCATCGTTTCACTACTAAAATCAAAACTGAAGCCACCATTAGCCTTCTCCACCAAAGTTTCATCATATTCTGACGGAAAAACTAGTTGGTGACCAAGAAACGGCCGGGAAACTAGTTTTCCGGCAATTTTGAGGGCACCGAATGGCCACCCAAATCACCCATTTGATGGTGTTTGTAAAGGACCGATGCTTGAATCGCTTGAAAAAATGGCTCGAAGTTGAATCTCGACGGAAACATTATTTCCGGTAATTTACGGACGACGTTTGTAAACTCCGGCATTAGTAGTTTGAACATTAGAAAAAAATGCTATTGAAGGCGTCGATAAAAAAAAGAGAAACTTTACACCTTAAACTTAAAATCCTAGATCAAAACAAGAAAAAATGACTCGTCGGCGGCCGTTCAAAAGCATGTTGACAGAAATCTGTTGCAGTTTCCGATGATCACTTGGTGTGTATTAATAATATATAATTAATTTTTTAATCCATGTCAGCATTTTTAATCCACAAAATCATATGTTAAAAATAAGGAAAAAAGAAAAATAATGCCACATAGGCATGGTAATCTGCTGTCTAGGTAAAAAACATAGTATTAAAACATCGATTCAAAGTTGAGTGACTTAATTGGGACAAAAAAAGTATGAGTGACTTAATTAGAACAAACTTGAAACTTGATTACTTTTTTACAAAGTTTTCCATATTATAAAACTAAAACTATATGAAAGCTTTGAAACTAGGACTTCCTCTAATATTCTTAACAGAGAACAGAATTTGTTTTGGGGTCAAAGGGATAAACTTTGTAATTTTGGGTTCAATCTGAGATTGGAGTTAGATGCGAAACAACAGAGCAAATCATCACAACATATTATTTTGGTTGTAAGGGTTTATTGAACCTCTCTCGGCATTCTTGGTATTGAACCTCTCATCGGCATTCTTGGTATGTAAGGGTTTATTGAACCTCTCTCTTTGAAGGCGAACTTCCTGTTCACGACCTTTCTTCTCCAACATTGAAGGTGAACTTCCGGTTTGACCTGATTTTGAATTTTGTTATGTAGTGTCCAACATGTTGTCTCCCCGGATCGGATGGGTGGAGGGGGAAGGGGGTTAGGGTTGTGGTTTGGTGGTGAGGTTTATATTTACCTTGCTAGTGAGTGTTTTTGGGTTTGTGGTATGATTTTGGTTTGGTTTCATAGCTCGGGGGTTTTGTCAGGAGCTGTTATTATGTCTGGGATTCAGGATGACAGGGTGGTTCCTCCATTGGAGGTAGGTGTTTGGCTGTGTCCATTTAAAGGTTTCCATTGCTGCCCGGATGGAACGTCGGGATCCAAGGGGTTTCCTCGGTTGGTTGCGCATATCAAGCGGCTCCATTTGTCATCGGATGATCGGAAAGGGACCTTGCGGGAAGCGGTCTCCACGGATTATGATTTGTTTGTTTCGGTAGGTGAGGCTTTAAAGGTCTCAGGACAGTGGCTGTGCGGGGTGTGTATGTGCCTGCATGCTCTCAGTCGGGCATGCCACCATGTGGATGGGATAGCCCGTTTCAAACGGGTTGCGGGAGATGCAGAGGAGTTTATAGTGGGGATTCCTAAGCCGAATATTAGGAGGGAAGTTGTTCCTTTGGGAGGGGTGGTTGTGGACGGGGTTCTCCTTGAACACGTCTTCTCTCTTTCTATCACGACTGTTAAGAGCATCCCTCAAAATTGTCGGATGCCGTTTGCCCAGGCATTAACTGCTGCCCTCGGTAAAGTGGCGGCTATGCCACTCTGTTGAGGCATGGGTGAGACTTTTGTTGTTACCGCGTTGCACGTTGCGAGTTTTCAGGCCTTCTAACCGTCAGGAGCGCAGGTCTGGTAATAGGAAGTCTTTGCAATGTCATAGTATTCAGCGGTCGCTGGCAGCTTGGCGTGATGGGGATGGTTTCGAGGAGCTCATCCATTCCCTTTTTGCCCAACCTTTGGGGCCGACCACGTGTCGTGTAGAGCTTGTCCCTGGGTCCGATAATTCTATGGCGTGCAACAATGTTAAACAATGTTTGCGGAAAGTTGCGGATGGTCATTTCACTGCGGCGGTCAAAGTATTATGCTCTTCAGGGGTTGCACCTTTCGGTAATGATACTATGAAAGTGTTGGTGGCAAAGCATCCCATCATGCCCCCTCCGGTTATGCCTATTTCCTTACTTTCCGAGCCTCCTCTTGTTGTGGATGATGATGTCATGCTTGAATGCATTAAAGCTTTCCCCAAAGGGACCTCTTATGGGAGGGACGGATTGAGAGCCCAACATATTTTGGATGCTCTTTGTGGAGAGGGGTCTACGATCGCCGTTGACTTGCTCAGGGTTATTTCTGTGGTGGTTAATTTATGCTTCGGGGGGAGATGCCCTAGGGGATTGGCGGAGTTCGTTGCCTCGGCCCCTCTCACACCGCTGCTCAAACCGGACAACGGGATTAGACCTATTGCAGTAGGTGCGATCTGGAGGAGACTGGTCTCTAAGGTGGCCATGAGGGGTGTTGGGAAGGAGATGGCTAAATATCTGTGTGACTTTCAATTTGGGGTGGGAGTTCCCAATGAGGCAGAGGCTGTGCTCCATAGCACGAACAGGTTCTTAAATGAGTTTCACTCGGATGGATCGTTGGCTATGCTTACCGTCGATTTCTCCAATGCTTTCAACTTAGTGGATAGGACTGCCCTTCTGCAAGAGGTTCGGACCCGATGCCAGTCCATTTCGCTATGGGTGGATTTTTTATATGGGCAGTCGACTAGGTTATATGTGGGTGATGACCATATTTGGTCCACCACTGGGGTTCAATAGGGGGAACCTTTGGGGCCTCTCCTTTTTGCCTTAGTTTTGCATCTGCTGGTTCATCAGATTAGGGATTGCTGCAAGCTTCTCTTCCATGCTTGGTACCTAGATGATGGTACGATTATCGGAGACGCTAAAGAGGTGGCTAAAGCCCTAGATATTATCAGGTCGGAGGGGCCCCGTTTGGGCCTTGAACTTAACGTCAAGAAAACGGAAGTTTTTTGGCCATCGTGCAATGGGGTGAAGGTACAAGATGGATTGTTCTCTTGTGAGATTGGAAGGCCAGTGCTGGGTGTGAAACTCCTTGGGGGCGCCGTTAGCAGAGATGCAGGGTTCATCAGTAATTTGGCTATGAAAAGGGCTTCTTGTGCGGTGGAACTGATGAGCTATCTCCCACGTTTGTGGGACCCTCAATGCGAGCTCCTTTTGCTCCGCTCGTGTATGGGAGTTGCAAAGATATTATTCGGCCTTAGAACATGCCAGCCTATGTATGCGGGGGAAGCTGTTTCAATTTTTGACAAGGGCCTCCGGGGCGCGATCGAGGATATCGTGGTTTGTGGTGAGGATTTTTTTGGGGATTTTCAATGGAGGTTGGCATCACTTCCAACCCGTTTCGGGGGTTTGGGTTTATGTGCGGCTCAGGATGTATCTACTTATGCATTTGTGGCCTCGAGGACACAATCTTGGAGTTTACATGACCACATTCTTCGGGGTTGTGATATTGATGGGTTAGACTCTGATTATGGGTGTGCGATGGATCTCTTGCGCATATCCCTTCCTGATTTCGATCTTAGCGGTTTCTCTAATAAGGACACCGCCCCCCCTAAAGCCCAACATGCTTTGGCGAATGCCTTATTTAGCAGAATCGTCCAGAATTTGGAAGTAAAGTTTGATTTATCACCTCGCCAAAAAGCGGTGTTTGAATGCCTCCGGGCTCCTCGGGCTCAAGATTTTCTAACAGTTATCCCCATTGAAGGATTAGGTCAGCATATGTCGGCTGTGGAGTACCGGGCTATCCTCAAGTATCGGCTAATGATCCCCTTGTTTTCGACTGATGAGCCCTGCCCAGTTTATCGCAAGGCTTGTTTGGATTCTTTTGGCGAGCATGCGGTCAATTGCAAAGAGTTACCCGGGTTTAAATACAGACATGATTTGGTTAGGGATGTTCTTTGTGATGTTCTCAAACGGGCAGGAATTTCTGCTAAAAAAGAGGCTCCCGTGAACTTTCTGACAGATCCGCTTGAAGGGAGGTCTACTCTACGGCCGGCTGATATTCTTGTGTTTGGTTGGGCAGGGGGGAAACACGCTTGTGTGGACCTTACAGGAGTGTCCCCTCTTGTGGGGCTTAGGGACAATGGGGTTGTGGCGGGTAATGCTGCTTTAAAGGCGGAATCAAGCAAAGTTGCTAAACACGAGAAAGCTTGTTTAGAGAACCAACACGTGTTTATCCCTTTTACTTTTGATACTTTTGGGTTCCTAGCACCGGAGGCAGTGGAATTCCTAAACAGGGTTCAACGAGTCGTGTATAGTAATATTTCGGCTCCTAAGACCCAAAACTTTGTTTTTAGTAGGATCGGTTTTGCTATTCAAAAGGGGGTTGCAGCGCAGCTTGTTGCCCGTTTACCTGTCACTTTATTGTAATCGTCCTATTTTAATTAAAAATTCCAGTCAAAAATAAAAAGAAGAAGTTAGAATTAAGTATTTGCAAACTATTCACATTTGGTCAAAATAATTATGTGTGAATGTGTGTGAAGAAAAAAACGACTGGATGAGCCGAGGTGAGGATGAATTGTTGAAAATTATTTGCTTTTGTCAAACTAATCTAAACCTTAGATTAGGGATGGTTCAAGTTTAAGGTGGTAAATTAGTGAATAATTTATTTCCAAATGATGCGGTTACGGTAGCATTCAAATGACTCTAGAACGATTAGTTAATCAAAGTATCAAAAGAAAACAAATGTTCAAGAACAAAGTTCTTATAAATTTAAATATAATCAAACTGATAATATATATTCAACAAACCTTAATATTTATACTAGTTTATGACAACCTAAAGATGATAATAAACTATAAAAAAGTTAAACTAAGATAATTAAAAATTTAAATATTTAAATTCAAATTTTAGATAATCTTAAACTCATTCATCTTAATATTAAACATAAACAACCTGTTAGGACAAAAATGACCATTTCAACTAAAAATAATCATATTTGGTATTGTTCAGTTCATAACAATTGTTGTTTTTGAATTTTACTGAATATATTTGATGCAGTTGATGAATTTAAATTTTTTGTTATGGTTTCATTTTGTAACATACAAGAAGCTAGATGACTAAAACTTTCATTAGGACTTGGCATAGATTTTTTTTTCTTCTCTTTGATTTTGAGGACTAATTGGAAGATTGTGTGATTTCCTACTACTTATTTTGCATATAGATTATGTGAACAAATGATTTGTGCTAGTGGATGCAACTTGTAAGTCGTGTGGTTCTATTATTGAGCTTTTTACCATAGTGATGAAGTTGTTACATCTACACTTCATAAAACACAAACAAATCAAGTTATACCGTGTGTAATGGACGTGAAAAGGGCAACACCCTGGGCCAACGTGATAGGAATTTTGGGGTGTGAACACCGCAAAGGTGGGGGGTTTTTGGGCGTGAGGGGCAAGGGCGTGGTTCAAATCACGGGGCTTGCGTGAGGGGCTTTGCCTATGTGGATGGCGGATCACGCTTTGGGTGTGAGTCCATTATACCGATATATATATTTTTTTTTCTCAAACAGTGATTACATCTTATAAACATTCATCTTTCTCGTATCATAATTAACTTTTTATTTATTTATATTGTATAAATAAATATAATAAAGTACGTTCAAATATTACAAAACTAAAAGTTAATAATAATAATAATAATAATAAAACATTACGTAGTTTTTTAAATATTATTATAACTTATATCCTCAAAAACACACATATATCACTTTCAAACCCATATAATTCATTCCAAACCCTCGTAAGTCGTAACAAACATACAACTATTTTATAACTTTTCAAAAAAATACAAAAAATAAAACAATCAAATAAAAAAAAAGGTTATATAATATACTTCAAAAACTACACAAAAAAACATTTTAAAACTATTAACAAATAGATTTTCAATTAAATGGTTAACAACATTATAACTTATTCCTCCATAAAATCTTTAAAAAAATGATAAGAAAAACCTGTCGGTTCTAATGTCACCATCATAAATATATATTAGACATACATAAAACCGAATATGAGTATTTAACTTCAAAACGTAAGTTAAACAATAAATCAACAAAAAGAAAAATTAAAAACAAATATTTTTAAAATACAATTAATTCAAGAAATCCAACTTATTTTAAGTTAAGAACATGAATCTAGTCAATCTACATAAACTCGTTTTGTTAACAAATTCCAGCATCAAGTAATCCAACCTACTAGTGTTGGACATCTTGCCCAATGATATTATAGTGTTTAGTTAGAACTCAGTGTCTTATATATTTTAAGTTCAAATGTTAGTGTTTGAGACTGGTTTGGTTGGATCAAGTTTAACTTGATCCTGCATATGAGGTTTAAATTTACCTATCTAAAAAAAAGGTAATCCAACATACTAAATCAACCAAAGTAATCTTACTTATCAAATAAATGAAAATATCAAGTGACACGTGTCATTCATTGAGGGCATGAGGAACTTTTTTTTCGACCTAAACTACCACACCATAAAAATTGATCAAAGATTATGCATTTAAAGAATATAATAATCAATTAAATTAAAACAACATAAATTTTTTTATTATATTTTTTATATTATTTACGTTACAAGTCCCTCTTTCTGAAAAAAAATTTCAATAAACAAAACTACATAATAAAATTGGGAATTAATGATGTCTTTAAATCAATATTTACGTTTTCAAATGGAAAGCTCGAAGCTTATAATCTTAATATTTTATATATTTAATAAACCTTTTAATATATTTTGTAAATCTATTTATTCTAATAAATAAAAATAAAATTGGGCACGTGTCACTATGTGGTACAATCGCACAGTTATTTTTCAGCATCTCTCTCTTATTAAATACGTCTCTCTCTTATTAACTAAGTCACTATTTTTTCAATTTTTTTCATATGAAGTATTAAACAGATAAGGAAATTAGAGAGTAATTTGAATAATTACATTAATCATAAAGATCAATTACAATCAAAACTATAATTATAGATATCATTTAAAATAATAAATTTTTAATTTCGTTTCTTTTTAAAAAATTTTATTTTAATTATTTTTGGTAAACCAATTATATTTAATAAAAATTTGTTTAAGTTTGAACAATTCTCTTGTCTATACCTTCAAATCAGGAAAGATTTTATTTAAATTACCGATTTTTTTATTTCATCTTATATTTAAATTAGAATAGGTTATATCAAACTATATTTAAGAAATTGGCTGAATATATTACAAAACTAGGTTATATACCCATGTGTTACATGGGGTTTTTTAATAAAAAAATGTGTAAAAAAAAATTTAAAATAATATATAAAACAAAAAATAAAATTCTTTGTTTACTTAATTAAATAATAATGAGAATTCAAATTTTATATTATTTTTTAAAAATAAAAACATTAAGATAATTAAATTTTAAAATTCAAACTTACTTAAAATAAGAAAAATTAAAAAATTTTAATGAGAAAAAAATATGGTAATAACACGTGACATTGTTTGAAATCATTTATTAGAATAACGATTAGTATTTTTCTTTAATTAGTTATATTTTGATTTCTCATTATATATTCTTATTTAATATAGTTGGTACTCTTTTTTAATAATATATTTACATCATTATTAATTAATAAGATAGATGCGTATTTATTAGGAGAGAGAGGCGGGAAAATCAATGTCTAAAGGCATGAGGAAGTGACATGTGTCCACATTAAACCTTTATTTATTAGTATAGATTATAATGATGCCCATTTTCTTATTATCTAATTTGTAAAATTGAAATTGTATCAATGATTATGAATTAAGTTAAAAAAATGTTTATACATATTTATGAATTGCTGTTAAAAAACATATTTATGAATAATATCGTTTCAATATACAACTCGTGTAATACACGGGATTCAACTTAGTTAACATTATATAACTTCTTATCCGTAATGAACTAATGTGTTTAATGTCTATCTTTAAAACAATCAGATAATTATGTTACATTTAAATTATTATTTATTTTTTTAAGATACCAAACCACTTAATCAAATGACTCACTAAAATGTTCCAATTATGTATTTAATTAAAATTTTACTTCCTTTGGAAATTGATAATTCCTTGGTATATTTAAATTTTTTACTTATTACAAAATTTTTTATCAACTATATTTCTAATATATTAATTACTAGCTTAGAACCTGTGTACTACACACGGTGAAAAAATATCAATATATAAAATTCTTAAATTTGTATATATGTATCTTATTGGTGGAAAAATGTATTACATATACTAACAATAGTAAACAAAATAAAAAAAATATGTAAAAATTAGTATTTTTTTAGTTTAAAAAGTACATAAAATACTATTCAATGAAATTTGACTTTCATTTACTATTTGATTGAAAACATAAGCTAGGTAATTACATTTCAAACTTTCTTATAATATGAGATAATTAAAAATAAATGTGTTTTATTAGTATAATTAATAATTTGTTTAAAAATATATTATTATTGAAATATGAAAATGTATTTATTATGAGAGAGAGACGAAAAAACCTTTATAAAGATTAATATGGAGGCGACACGTGACATTTAGAAACCTTTATTTATTATATGGTATAGATATCCGCTATTTAGTTCAAATTTTGTTGTGTTATATTGATATTACTTATTATTTATTTATTGTTACACGTTACAACTTTGTGTATCGTTCTCAGATTATCTATAAAAAATATGTTTTAATTAATTTATGCCACATTCCCCTTAATATAATAGAAAACTCCATTGATTGCTCAATAAAAAAACAGAACCTGCTCACCCGTTGACTAATTTAATTCATTTTGTAGGTTATCAAACTCAAAAATATTCTATAAATACCATTAAAATTTTAACATGAGAACGTAATTATTATTATTATAAGATCATATAATATATGTTAGTAGAATGTTTTAGTTATACTACATGTTTTTCTCAACTAATTTTTATTAGTTATTTTTTAATTCGAAATTTACATTAATATCACAGAATTTACTTAGATTTAGCGATGTTAATAGACGAGTATTGATTTCACTGGTTATTTTTAGATCGAATTTTACATTAGTATCACAAAAATTACTTAGAATTAGGGTTGGTAATGAGCGAGTATTGATATCACTAGTTATTTTTTTCATCTAATTTTACATTATTATCACAAAAAATTACTTAGAATTAAGGGCGGTAATGGGCGAGTATTGATATCACTAGCTAGTTTTTAGATCGAAATTTACATAAATATCACAAAAAAATTACTTAGATTTAGGGATGATAAAGGACCGTATTGATATCACTGGTTATTTTTTTAGATCAAAATTTACATTAATATCATAAAAAGATAGTTGATTTAGGGATGGTAGCATTGATAAAAAATAATTAAAGCTTTTTATTTTGAAATGATTGTTTCTTAATAGACCTTTCTTTGTCGAATATTGTTGTCACTCTTGGAAAGACAGAATAAATAAATATTACGAATCTAAAACAATATTATTAAACAAATAAAGAATATAATACTTTTACGCAAAACCTTAAAAAAGTACTTATTGTATTCATGATATATATTCAACAACAAAAGCAATACGACTTTTCTAGAACAGTGAAACTTTTCTCCTTTAATAAGAAAACAATTTGCAAATTATCAATATAATAAAAGATATGAATTTTGGTTCAATATGTAAAACGATGAATGATGATACGCGAGTAGTAAACAGGACAACGTGTGCTTTGATGATTGCATAGCTGTCCGGTTGTTAAAGTTGTCATTATATTTTCTAAAGATCAGATCCAATATCATACAAGGTGTCATATCGGACTTTCTTCTTCTATGTCGTCGACTCTTTTACCTACAAGAACATCTTTGTTATTAGTGTAATCTTGTATTTAATAAGTCGCACATTAAATGTTTTTGTACATTCATGTTACTCTAGGGTTCGTTGCTAGGATCCACTAATCCATACTTCATGGTCTGGATAGGCTCATACGGGCCAACTTTAATAATTTTTATATGGTTAACGGTTGATTAATAACTATGTACTTAACGCAATTTAACATGCAATTTACTATTCATCGGTCGGTATTTGTTAAGTTACTAATTGAGTAGTTTTTAAAACAATTTAAAAGCAAAAGGAAAGACTTGAAAACTAAAATCAGAAAAAACAAAAAAGAGATAAGTTTAATCACTTCCAAAATATCTCTACTTTGTGAAAAATCATAATCAACTAGTCGGATAAGAGGTATAAATGCGTATAACTTTATAATGCATATTAAAAGGAGTGGTGTGAGGTTGATCTCTTTTTAACACTTTTATTTATTTATTTTTAGATTTTATTAACAACTAATAAACTGGATAAGATTGAGAACTTTTGTGACTTCCAATTTGTTATATTTTTTTAACTGACTTCTTAAGTTGATCCAATTATTATTCCTTTGGTGGTCATAATCCAAAGAGTTTATTTAATTTAATAAATCGAAATTATCAGAGCGGGGTTGGGTCTGTTCTAGGTTCAAACCTTGTCCAAGTCAAACAGAATAATATAAATAAAAAAATTGCCGTAAAAAAAATAAATCAAAATTACCAAACTGTTTTTATCCCAAAAGTAAACTATTTTCCCATGTCAAAACTATAACATAAAATGTAGATCACTAAATGAACTGATATAAAAAAATTAAAAAATTCGGGATTTGTAAAACAAGATAATCAACTATTTTATCCTTTCACTTCGATTTATATTCTTAATAATAATATATGAAGCTCAAAAGAAATAAAATCTGATATATGTAGTACTAAATGACATTTTAAAAAGCAAACAAATTCAAAAACTCATCAGTTCACCGGTATAACATGTTTGACCTATCACTAGCGAGTCCAAATAAAAGTGGTTCAAGAGTACTCAATTGGATCGGTAGTAAGCTGGTTTATGATCTGACTAACCGGCAACCATTATGATTCTAAGAATAGTTATTTTTTTTCAAGATATTTAAGATTGGATCTTTATTTTATATTTTGTTAGTTTTAAGAGGTGATTTTGTCATTTTCAGTATTTTTACATTCCAATTTCATTAACAAATGTATCAACCAATTCCAATTACAAAACATTTTGCAAACCAAACGGCCTATTAGTTTCTAAAGATTTCTTTGATTTGAAAACCACCTGATTGTTCGGTAAGGAACCCTAATTCCCTAATTAATTGGTATTCTTTACGGGTGACACCTTTATTAGTTGAATTCCTATATTTCATTTTAACTTCTATAAGGAATCTGTCAGAATTTGACTCTAAATAGCATTAGCGATGGGCTTAAGCTAGAACTACCGCGATCAATGACTTGGTGGCAATAGATTAGTGAGTTCTATTTGGTATAAAGCTTTCAATGTAATCTTACTTTGTTCAAGATTATTGGATGTCAAAATTTATCAACTTAATACTTACTTCTTTTTGCTAAAAGAACTCTAACTCTTGATTCATTATAAAAAAAGAATTAAAACATAAAAAAATTTACCACGTTTACAAAACTTTATTCAACGTATTCAATTTTGTAGTAATTGGAGAGTGGCAGTATGTGCATTACACTATACGCAGCTTAGTACTATCAAGTATTAATGACAAGTTCCCTACCCTTGTCTACCTCTTCCTTATCACATCACAAACACACTAGACCCACATACTAATTACTAAACACTGGCAGTCGATAATTTTTTTATGGGTTATATAGCATTCGTAGTCGCTTTTTACATGTTATTTATATATCTGCCGATCAATGTCACTCATTGAACATTTTTAGAGGTTAACATCAGTAAAAAAGATATTAAATCTGCCACTTGTCTCGTTTTATATGAAAAATTAACCTATCTCAACATTAATAAATGTATCTCCTAATGGTAAACTCTTTAACAGAATACAAATTAACTCAACAAATTAGCTAGGACAGACGTGAATGTAAATTATTACTGTTTTGCCTAGAACAAAAAACTGTGTACTTTACTTTCTATCTTACTTTAGTTCCACATTGTCGTGTTCTTGTGTGTTCATGTGATAACCTATCTATACCTGAATGTTGAGCGATATATCCTTAAAGAAAGTTGAAGGTTAACGGGCTAAGTGACGGATTCAAAATTTTTCTTTACGAGTTAAAAAATGGATCATTTCATAAACGGGTTGGTTCAAAGAAAATAACAAATGATAATGATAATAATAATGTGAAATGGTTTAATATAACTCAAATAGTATAATTCATTAAATGTGATATTGCATTTAATATTGCAAATTAATATTTTCCACTCATTTCGTCTATTTGGTGTGAAATACCATTAGACCAAGTGTAGGAGAGTTGCACCCCTCGCCACCTCACCATTGTCTGGCATCAAACACCAAAACAAGTGCGTGAAAAGGGGGCGCCAAAGAACCAAGCCCTTAACAGGCGTAAAGGAATGCAATGAGATGTGTGAGAGAGAGTGAAACAATTTTTTTTGCCAATCAAATGGTGCCACATCACCCACCTTTAACCGATACACCATTGTGAAGTTAAAGCCACACTGTCTACATGATAGACAGTTGCTTTTATATTTTTTTATCTAACCACTACACTTAGTCTTAGATGGATTGTTAGTTTGTTACTCCAGTACTCTCTGTCAAAAGTTTCCCATAACTCTTTAGCATGATTAAACTTAGTTACCCAAATAAGTAAAAACAATTAAAAATCAAGAAAAAAAGTTAAACAAAAATAATTAAATTCCCAAACGAAAAAAAAAAATTAAAAACAATGAAATTGGTAGAGAATGTGTTCAACTGATTTGTTTAACCAGTTAAAAAATTAGAAATTATGAATGAAATAAGGTTTATGCTTTGCATGAGTGTTTCAAGATTTAACCTAAAGACTAAAGCGTGCCCACAGCCCATTGGTCCCTTCCAATCTTAGCCAGTGCTCCTGGCCCCTTTCTAATTTAGCCCAACTGAACTTAAACTAACAAAAAATTGAAAATTTTAGTAGGAGTCTGGTTGGCCCGGAATATTTTTGAAGGAATTATCATTTCTCCAAAAAAACTTTTAATTAGAAATTGGAATTTATTTAAGAAAATTTGAATTCCTAATTCACTTGATTGAGAAAACAATCAGGAATTGGAATCTATCACCCACCATGACCACCACCTACCAAACGTAGTCACCCCGTCACCACCGGCCGCCGACTACTGGAAATGCCGCCACCCAGCGACCACCTGTTGCCGCCATTATCGCCGCCACTCGCTCCAATTATCTGCCTCTTACTTCTGCAAAATGAACGTTTCTCCATTACCAAAAAAGAGCCAACAATGCAAATCCATTGTGAAATCAGTAACGATTCTTCAGAATTACCTTGATGGTTGGAAGAACAGTAACTGGTTATACATATCTGATGTTATGCTATTGTCATTTACATTTCAAATACATTTATGAGTTTTGATGTGGCTTGTGATCGATTTAGAGGAATTGGGTACCTCTGGTTATTCAAATTGTGTTGAACATGGCTGCAATAGTGGTGAATTATCGAGCATAAAAGCATAACATCTTACAATTATGTGATGGACACCATGTGTTCGACAAAATGACATAGAAGAAATAGATCAATTGATGAGCAATGGGGTGATGTTCTTAATGCTATTTTGTGAAGATTCCATTTCTTTTGTGAATTCTTTGACAATTAGGAATGAATTTGAAATCCTTTATTTGAAGGAATATGAAGGGATTAATTCCAATTCTTGTCTTAACCAAAAACATTGAAAAAGGGATTTAGATTCCAATTCCAATAAACTTTGCAAACCAAGCGCATTGACAAATGATATTTAGATTCCAATTCCATTGAATTCCAGGGAACCAAATGCACCGTAAAGATGGCTTGGCTGAATGAACTAACAAAAAGAAAGGAAAAAGTAAAACAAACTATGGAACATACCTAACAATCCCATGATATAGAAGCATTACAACTATCTGCCAGCAACATTCTTCCATTTCACTGCAAATCAAAAAATGAAAATGAACCCATTTATTTCCCATCAAATTGAATATCTAATATGGCAGCATACTTCACCTCAATATCTTCAAGTTTCTGATCCGCTCCTTCCACCTGAAAAGATACCAATCTACCAACAACACAATATTAAAAGACCAATGAGAATAGATTAAACTCATTAGACTTTTCAAACTAATCAATCAATTGTAGGATCATGCCAGTTATATGTGAGCTTTGAATGTATACTGAAGGCTAAATAGTAAGCATTAAAAATACTAAATTTATACTTTATTTCCCAAATGATAAAAATGGAGTATAGGAAAGATAAAAAGCAAGAAAGAACCCTATAATTTGCTTCCATCCTTTATGCAATTTCAGTTACTCTTCTGGTAATTGATTATACTACAGTTTAACTCAGTGGTTGGAATTTGAAAACCATTGAAGTTCAGCTCTTGTCTACCACTCGACATCCATAGGAGTACACATCATGACAGCAGTCTGTAATGCTTGAAAAATTCAAATTTGCACTTGATGCCCATTCTGATTTGAGGGTCTGGATGGAAAAAGATGGATAAATCAAGATGACTTTAGCAAATCAGCTGTTGATCTGCAAGTAGTTGACTGCTGATGTCAGGGTAAACTTATACTATTACTTCGGGGCTCCATACTACCTTATGGACCACAATACCTGCTGGAGAGGAAAAAAACTGTGGTTATAAAACAGATACAGCAAAGAACCAAATATACTCAAATATAAAAAAAAAATTAGCATGCCAGTTTATCAAATACCATGTTGGTAGGCTATATGACAGACTTCAAGCGCGGGTTTCGCCTGGAAAACCATATGAATTTATCCCCATTCTATTTTCTATAAGAACTGGTTACCAGAGAACTCACAGGACCTCATCAATACCTTGCTAACCAATAGGATAAGGTAGCAAAGAGTTTGCACTGGGCAGGTGGGCTTCAAGGGGATTAAAGACAGAAAACCAGTGGAAGCTTGATTTGAAACTGAGACCTCTGCTAAAGGGGCTCAAACGCTTACACCACTATGTCACCCCCTTGAAGGTTAATCTATCCCTATCTTGATTCTTGAGTAATTAGTGAAGAGACTTGATGCAAAGTTTGACTACTTAACACAATTATTCATCCAAAGGACGGATGGTGAAAGGGAATCATGTCTTGGTACCACTAAGATGCTCCACAAAAGTGTGTGAATATATGAATATATGATACCATAGCATTAAAGCAAAAGAATAAGTAGACAATTACTTTAATTGAACAGTACTACAGTAGGCAGCATCATCATCCAAGTAACAAGAAATCTTAACAGAAATTGAACCTGTGGTCATTAAAAACTTTGATTTTGACTCCTTAACAGACAAACTGTAACAAACTGCTATTCTATGATGAAACATTAATTTAATCATCCATTCAAGTCAAGTGTAACAGAAGCAAACAAGCAAACCACCTCTCTTTTTGGTTGGATAGATATCCATTTGACTGAATATATTCCCTATTTATCATTAGTCATACGATGCTGATAAGCAAATTTATTCCCAGACCAGTCTCTTTGCTGCATCATCATATTAAAATGAGACTCAAACCCATGATGATAACCACTACCACCAGTTCCCGCCGGATGAGCCACCATCTGCGGCGGGGGCGGATAAGGCATAGGCACCATCTGCGGCGGGTAGGGCATTGGAATCGGCACCGGAGCATGACTATTTCCATTCCCACCGCCACCACTAGACTCCTGTAAACTCTGAGGAACAGGAGTCGACGCAAACAGGTGATCCGAAGACGAAGGCCCTTCGTTAGATAACCCCTGCATCCGTTTCAAATACAGCCTGTACTTCTGAAGATGACTCGCCACGTTCTCTCGAGTCAATCCTTCAACATTCATCAACTGCATGATTGTTTTCGGAACAGCGTTCTTCACACCTAGATGCGCAACCACGTCCACAAATCGCTTATGCAATTGCGGTGTCCAGACCAAACGAGGTCGTTTCGATGTCCTCGCGGACGAATCATCCGCTCGCAAAGCGGAATCAGCTTCCTCTCCACCTCCACCAATCGCTCCGGCACCGCCACTATCGACTCTCCTCAATTTCCTCGAATCTGAACCGTCTCCGGTCAGATCAACGGTCTCCTCGCCTTCCATAACCATTTCATCTCCTTTATCATCACCGAACGACTTAAAACCATTGAAACCGTTAAATTTGTTCAACGGTTGTTTCATCGACTGCCCTCGGAGATTAGATAGTGTGTTTTGAGAAGCGCGATTGACGTCAATCATGCTCCGGTGAGGCTCCGGCGTGATGCTGAACGCCGAAGCCAGCTCCGCCGGTACCAGCGACTGTGACAACGGCATTAAATCATCGACGCTAGGTAACCCTACCTCCCACTCCGAAACTCGATCTTCGTCATCGCCGCCGCCATCGTAGTCGATGATTCTCACTTCCTCGCCCATGATTACGAATCGAAATCGAAATCAATCGATCTCAATCCCTAAATTTACAAATAGATATTGAGTGAAGAAATGAAGAGATTAAAACTGTTGCGAGATATTTCGGGGGTGAGGACAGAAATGGAAATAATGAAGGACAAAAGTGCGATTATTTAATAATAAAATGTGGCAAAAGTGCAGGATCTGATTCCAAACGCCACCATGGAACTCCAACCCTCACACTCTCGATTCTTCCCAAAATATCTCTTCAATCCGCTTAACTTTTCAATAATATTCTTTTTCCTTTTTACAAAAAGAATCTACTTATATAATTCAAATAATAAATTTCACATAAAATTTTGATATGTTATATGCCTTTTTTTTATTAACTATGTTTGACTTTTATTAAAAAGCTATATTATTTGGAGGGTTACAGAGAAATTATATATATTCTCTTATTATAAACCTAATTAAATATATTCAATCTAAAACTTAAATTATATATTTTTTCTTTCATAAAATTACACATTACGATAAAAATGTGATTTTAAACTTACAATAAAAACACGACTATTCTGATTCATCGATCTCAGTTGCAAACTTAACCGGTGTGATACAATCTTATGATTCTCGTCGGCGATTCCATCAATCACAGCTGCAAACCTAACCGGCGATTCCGTATGATTCTTGTCGGCCTTTTAAACTTGTTTTGTACATTTTGGTGATTGCCGAAAAAAGTTAACACAGATAAACAAAGGCTAAAAACCCGAAGGGGGGGTATAAAAACCAGAAAAAAAACTAGTTAAAAATGGGTAAATTTAAAATTTTATTAAAAAGGGTAAAATAGTCATTCTCTAAATTATTTTTGATAAAATAAATTAAAGTTCATATATTTGACATTTTTAACTTTAATAAAGGATATATATGTAAATTAAGTTTTAGGCCAGATATTATATATATATATATATATATAATTTATAAATTTTGTACGGGGATATATGAAATTGACCTGTTTTATAACTATATATTTGAAGGAAATATGAAATTATGAGAATTATAAGTTACAATTTTAACCTATTTATCTTTAGTTTAGGCTGGCAAAACGGGTGGGTTGGGTTAGGTTGGGTAACAGATCATGATGGGTTTGGGTTAGCATGAGTTATGTCCAAAATGAGTTCGGGTCAAAATGGGCCGTTTAAAAAAAATCAATTTGTTTCGGATAAGAATGAGTTGTAACCAAAAAATAGAAATGAAAAGTACCAAAATCTTGTATCCGTTTGAACCCATTCTAGATTTACATAGTTTTTAGGTGAACCATATTGAACCAAATTGTTTTAAGGTGTTACTCATTTCAACCTATTTTGTGTTATGGTGTTACCCAATTAAACCCAACATACAATTTTTTTTTACCCAAACAACTCATTTCTCTTACTTTAGGTCAAGATTACCGAGTCTAAGTTTACGTATGACACGTTTACTTGACCAAGTGGAATCCATTTAAATAAATAAGTCATAATAGGATTATTTAATTGTCCATGTGTTAGAGTTGAGTTTTCCTAAGATTATAAATGGATCATGTTAAGGTTAGGACGTTAGGTCATGATACCAAACTATCGACCCAAAACTTGATGGATATGAATTTCCTTTCATACCACTATCGATATCAGCATCAACGATAACGGGAAAAGACAGACATAAAAGTGACGGTTTTGATTAATAATTTATGTTTATAAATCAACAAAAATTGAATTAATAATTTTGAGAAACATGTCAAGTATACTTTGGACTAAAAACTTTTGAGTCGAAAAACACACAATAACCTAAAGTATCATGTTACTAGTGTAGGTATAGGCCATGCTTCACACGTTACTCCTCATGAAACGCCTTTGTTCATCAGCGTAACACATGTAGTCTCGTTCTTATACATTTCAAGTATTAGTGGAACTTTGTTTTGAAGTATTGAATATGAGCATAACGCGTAAAAGTGTATAGCCTCATCTTTACACGTTGCACCACCTTTTCGTAAGTTTATATTGATGCCTTAACCCACAATGTATGAATTATGAGTTCGTGTATATGATGTGACTTGGATTCTCTAACAATCGTGATAGTTCACTTTTAAATTGAATTATTTCTGTGGTATGCACAGAAGTTAATCGGATAAGAATCAGAGATTAAAGAATGAATATGTGAAAGTCTGATAGGAATTTTCATTTATAATACAATGACCAAATTCTCATGTTTATAAGGGGTAAGCAATTGCATTGGAACGTTATGACAGTTATTGAAACACACCACTTTTAAAAACAAAACTTTAACGCGCGGAAGTCTTAACCCAAGAATTTTTTTTTTTTTTTTTTACCCTCTCGCGTACCGCGAGAGAATCCTCCCTGACTCTCGCGACCCGCGAGGGACCCTTTTTCTCAGAATGTTTCCAGTTTTCAGCAGGATTTCATACTTAGCCATTTTTCTAACTTTTTCCAAAATACAAGACAACAAATTTGCCCAACACATGGGTTTTAACCAAAAACCCCTTCAACAACATGATAACAACCCAAAAACATGTTTTGTTTATCAAATTACAATCAAAAAGGGGGAATTCCACCAAATCATCAAAACATGAAAATATGCATACGAGGATCCGCCAACGCCTTGGACTTGACTTTGACTACCTCGGAACTTTTCCTACATTCACCACACATATCACCATTAGTAATGAAGATAAATTCATAACAAACAAGTAAATTCCTACTTGTTTCACCCATTCACCCATTTGACCCGTTTCCACCCAAATTATCATTTAGGCTACATATTCTTGCACCCTTACTACAAGTTTCAATTATGATCAACACATGATCCATTTCCATTATGGCACAAAGGCCATAACTCCGTTTCGTTTATGATCAACACATGATCCGATCAACCCATGATCCTTTTCCATTATGGTACAAGGCCATAACTCCGTTTCGTTTATAATCAACACATGATCCTTTTCCATTATGGTTCTTTGACCATAACCTCCTCTTTTCCATTATGATTCTTTGATCATAACCTCCACATATTCAATATAGTATTATAACCATATTCACGTTCATACGTACACTTATGCATAATCAATTCATTTCATGTATCATTCATACTATGCACAATATAACACATAATCCACAAAATTCACAACTTGTTTTCACACCTTTCACCCATTTGACCCGTTAACACCCATTTGGCCAATTAAGGATTTCATACACTTGTATATCACCTACAAGTTACTTTCATCATTTATAATTCCGTTTCATTTATGATCAACACATGATCCATTTCCATTATGGCACGTAGGCCATAACTTCGTATCCCAAAGGATACGAGATCGTAACTCCATAACCAATCTATCCATTATAGTATAAATACTATAACTACATTCCTTCAATTATGCATACAATTTTATGCTCATTCATACCATATAACAAATTATGCAACTTTACACATTATACATACAACATTGCATAAAACTCATTTATCATCATAACTAAGTAAGTGCAAAAGCACTTACCTTTCGGGTTAGAAGATCCCGCTCCGCCTTCTAGACCCACAATTTGATTACTTGATGTTAGAGAGGTGATGTGTGAGCCAACACCTTCAAGTTTCAAGCTTCAAATGCACGATTTTGGCTTCAATCCCGTTTTCTCCCCTCTTCCTCTTGAACGACCCAACAACTCAAAATGAGTTCAATTTTGACTTCTATAGTCAAATATGGCAGATTTGCCATATTACATATTTAGTCCCTCAACTTTCCTTTTCTCCCCTTTAATTCCAAAACTAGCTAAAACTAGTGTAACCCCGATACTAACTTGAAACCCACTTGTTTCAACTTATTTCTAAATATTATTTCCACCATAATATTTAATTAGATATATCTGTTTATAAAAACGAAACCAAAAAATTTGGTTCGTTACAGTTATTGGCTGAAAATCGTCAATCTATAACTGCTAAGTCATTCTATTCCGCAGATGTAAACTACTCAGGAGAGGCAATCTACTCCGGAGAGCCAAACTTACTAAAGAGAGCAAACTTACTCATGAGTACAAATTTACTCATGGGTATTAACCTTTACTTCGAAGGAGTAACTGGTCAGCATGACCAAACTGGTCTGAATCATCATCTTTTAGCAGTTTTCACTTTCAGAATTATTTCCTTATGTATGGAAAATAATTTTTTTTCCAAGCTAACCCCAACCATGGGCGTTGCCCCTTGGACTCGGCTCGGGCTCGACTCGTTATTTATTAATTAATTATATATAGATATATATATATATGTATATATATACTTTTAATTATTTTCATATAATTTTTATATATAACATAATATTTATTATTTAGTTATTTTTTCATAATTTTATATATACTAATTACAATTTTATAAATACATATTTAAAAATATGTATATAAATAATAAGCTTGTTTAGGCTCGCGAGCCGGCTTTGAGCTCGATAAGTGAAGCTCGGGTTCGTTTATTAAACAAGCTTATTTTTAGGCTCGAGCTCACTTAAGGTTGGCTCGATTCAAGCATTAAGTGAGCCGACCTCGAGTAGCTCACGAGCCGAGTTGGCTAGTTTACACTCCTATTCAAAATTTCCAAATCCAAATAATTCAGATTCAATGAACATGAGTACCAAACATTTCAATTATACAATGTTCTTACCAAAAGCTACTACTTATAATCCAACAAACACAAACACAAAAACAAAACATACCAAAAATATCAGAAACAAACAATTAGGTTTGCAAGATTGATCCATTTTGGTTCTTAACTGAATCGAAAGCTCAATTATTTGGACCGGACAGAATCGGTTTTTAGTCCTTAGTTACATAACGTATTAAATCATAATATATGCTATCTAGACATACTGATTATACAGTTCCAATCCAACTGCTTGCTTGAAGTTTTTTCAACTTCAGTTTCTTCATTTTATGTTTGACCCTAGCTGAATATCCCCAACTACCAACATCTGCATACAAACTGGACAACAACAAACCGCTTCCTGCACTCTCGGGCTCTAGCTCAGCTACACGTTTTGCAGCCATCTGCGCAAGACCAACGTTCCCATGAAGCCTACAAGCACCCAAAAACGCACCCCACACAAACATATCAGGCTTAATCGGCATTCCTTGAATCAACTCATGAGCCTCGGCTAGCTTCCCTTCTTGACCCAACAAATGCACCATACAAGCATAATGCTCTAACCTTGGTTGAATCTTGATTTTCTCTTGCATAATCAAGAAAATCTTTTCACCAAAATCAATCATACCACACTGGCTGCAAGCAGTCAGAACTGCCGTAAAAGTTAGATGATCAAGTTTGATTTTTTCATCAACCATTTTATTGAATAGTGAAATTGCTTCATTGCAATACCCATGATTTGCAAATCCAAAAATCATTGAGTTCCAAGTGATTGTGTTTCTTTCAGGCATGTTCTTGAAGAGTCTTTCAGCTTCGCGTATGAATCCACATTTAGCATACATGTCTATAAGCGCACTACAAACAAACATATCTTTCTCCACTCCAATCACTACTGAATATCCATGAATCTCTTTCCCATGAACCGAATCTGCAAGATTCGCACACGCAGGTAAAAGAGAACTGATTGTAGCTGAAGATGGACGCGTTCCAGTATCCATCATTTTCTTGAACCAATTAAAAGCTTTGCGATTCTGAACATTCTGGACGAATCCTGAGATGACTGAAGTCCAAGAAACGACGTCAGGATCAATCCCGCCTGCTTGCATCAACTGGAAAAGTTTAGTGACGGTTGAATCATCGTTAGCTTGAGAAAAACCTGCGATAAGTGTATTCCACGTCACCAAATCCGGTACTATTCCTGTCGATCGCATTTCTTCGACCAATGTTAATGCCTCGTTCACGAATCCATGTTGAACATAGCCTGCAACCATGGTGTTCATAGCCACCAAATCCATTTCCACCATTGAATCAAACACCCTCCTCGCATTCTTGATCCTCCCACATTTCGAATACATATCAATCAACGCAGTACTAACAAACACATCAGATTGGAATTCTTGTTTTACAACAATAGCATGTAACATCTCCCCTTTTCGTCGATCCGACAGGTGCCCACACGCCTTTAAAACACTAGGTAAAACGAACTTGTTGGGATCCAATCCTTCTCTTTGCATCTCATTGAACACGCCCATGGCCTCGTGGTGGAACCCATAGCGCGCGTATGCACCTCCCAGAACAATCCACCGACGAGTGTTTCTTTCAGGAATTTCATCAAACACCTTGCGGGCATCATGCATTTGACGGCATTTGAAGTAGAAATCTATGAGCTTTGAGGCAACGTGGGTGGAACGAGCTAAGCCGTTGATGATTAGGTGGGCGTGTAGCCGTTTTCCTGATTCGAAGGCTCGATTAAGCGCGTAGTTTTGGATGATTTTTACGTACCCATCGGAAGCTGATTGAAAAGATCGAAAACAATGCATAGAAGAATGAACCAGTAGAAAAATCAGGGTTCATTTCACTAGGCAATGTGCCTGATTCATGATACGTTATCACCAGCTCCCTATGGTTTTAAAGTTACACTTTGAAAAGGTTTATGACTCGGTTAGTTTCGTATTTGGAGAAAGTTATGGAGTTCATGGGTTTTGGGCCTAAATGGATTGGCTGGATTAGAGGTTGTCTTCATTATGCAATGTCGTCGTTTTTGGTAGATGGTAACCCTTCCGTAGAATTTCAGATTCAAAGACGATTGAGACAAGGAGTCCTCTTTCCCTCCCACATTTCTGTTTATCCTTTCATAGAGGTCTTTATGCTGCGATTCATGATACTATTGATGTGGGGTTATTTTAAGTCGGAGGGGATGGTTTATTTTTAGGGAAAAATACGAAAATGGATATTTGATCAAGAAAATACTTAAAAATGGACATTCTTATTTAGCCTACTGTTTCATGGACATTGTTCTTGCGAAAAAGGCTAAAGATGACTAAGCTAGCCGGCTAAAATTTCCGTGCCAACATTCCATTTGTCAGAGTACGAGTCAATAAGCATGTGACACGTGGCAGGCTTAGCCGTCTAATAGACGACTATAGCCGTCTAAATAAACAGTTTTAGCCTTTAGCCATCTAAATAAACAGTTATAGCCGTCTCTGTCTATTAGACGGCTAAGCCTCCGTAAATTTTCAAAATTTTCAAAAAATGTTTTTGGAAGCTAAGCCGTCTAATAGACGGCTATAACTGTTTATTTAGACGGCTAAAGGCTAAAACTGTTTATTTAGACAGCTATAGCCGTCTATTAGACGGCTAAGCCTGCCACGTGTCACCATATTATTGGTTCGTACTCTGACAAATGGAATTTTGGCACCGAATATTTAGCCGGCTAGCTTAGCCGTCTTTAGCCGGCTGTCATGACCAATGTCTATGAAACAGTAGGCTAAATAAGGATGTCCATTTTTTAGTATTTTCTTAGTCAAATGTCCATTTTCGTATTTTCCCCTTATTTTTATCTCACTTTTTTTAGATGATGCCTTTGGTGCTTGGTGAGTGGTCAATTCTAGGGGTGTAAACGAGCCAAGTAGGCCCGTAAATGAACCGAACGTTCATAAACTGTTCGACGGAAAGTTCGTTTATGTTCGTTCATTTTAACTAAACGAACGAACATGAACACATGTCGTGTTCGTTCATTTATGTTCGTGAACGTTCGTTTATGTTTGTTCATATATGTTCATTTATGTTCGTTTATTAACGCTCGTTTATGTTCATTTATTTGTATTCATTTGTTTTTGGATGAATCATGTAAATTTGAACCACTAATTTACATGTGTTTTTTGATGAATTGTTAAATACTAGACTTGTTCATGTGTGTTCATTAATGTTCATTTATGTCCGTTTGTGTTTTTTTTTATTGTTCGTTTGTGTTTGTTCATTTGTGTTCGTTTACGTTCGTTTAGCTTTTTAACGAACGAATATGAACGAACACGAACACTTCCATTTTCTTAATGAACGAACATGAACAAAAAAATGTGTTCGATTATGTGTTCGGTTAAAATTAAATAAACGAACACGAACACACCGATGTTCGTGTTCGTTCGGTTCGTTTACAGGCCTAGAGCCAAGCCCGCTTGCGAGCTATTCGAGATCGACTCGTTAAAAGCTCGAATCGAGCCGAGCTTAAGCTTAAAAAGAAGCTTTTTTATTAAACGAGCCCGAGCTACACTTATCGAGCTCGAGCCGGCTCGCGAGCCTAAACGAGCCTATTATTTAAATATATTTTAAATTTAATTAATATATTAAATATATATTTATAAAATAATAATTACTATATGTAAAATTAAAAAAAAAATACTAAATAATATATATATTATGTAATATATAAATTTTTTAACAAAAAATATATAAAAATAATTATAAATATATAAAAAAATTAATTATAAATAATAAACGAGCCGAGCTCAAGCTTTAAAAACTACTCCCGAGCCGAGCCCGAGTTTTAGAAATAAAGCTCGAATCGAGCCGAGCTCTCGGTGAGCTCGGCTCGGCTCGGCTCGGCTCGTTTACACCCCTAGTTAGAGGTGAACAAAAAAAACCGGTTTGGAAATCCAAACCGGTTCCGAACCGGAACCCGAACCGCCCCAAAACCGGTTTTGTGTGAACCGGTTTCAAACCGATACGAACCGCCGGTTTACAACCGGTTTGAAACCTATACATTTTAAACCGGTTTGAAACCGGTTTAACCCGAACCGAACCGAATAAAAACTCGTTTCAAACCGGTTTTAAACCGGTCAAACCCGATCAAAACCGGTCAACGGACCATCTCAAACCGGTTTCAAACCGGTCCGGTTTGAACTCAAACCGGTTTTGACTTTTTGTTGACCAAACCGGTTCGGACCGGTTCGAAACCGGTTCGGTTCAAAAACCGCCTTTTGTGCACCTCTACCCCTAGTCAATTCTTAATATTCAATCTATTTGTGAAAATCCTTAATTGTTTTTTCTTGTCTTCGGGTTTCAAGATTAATCTTAGTAAATCTAATCTCATTGGTGTGGGGTAAATTACAAAGAGGTGGATTATTTTGCTTTTATAACGGGTTGCAAACCGAGAAAAAATCTCTTTATTTATTGGGTTACCCGAAGGCTCAAGGTTGGAAAATTATTATTGACATGTTCATTATGTGCCTTTCGAAATGGAAAGCTTAGAGCATGGGGTATGCCGGTGTTATGTGATAATAAAGTGCACGTCACGTGGCGCCACGTCACTATACTCATTATCACACCACCCATCACTTGGCAAGCGGCATACCCGTGTGATTGTGGTGGTGTGATAATTAAATATTATTTTTTTAATTTTGATTTAAATAAAATAAATATACTCATTCAATAGCTTTGTAAACATTGGAATACACAATTCATTTCCGTGATTTTTTTCACGCCAAGAATCACGACGCAAGGGGGCGGTGTTCCCTCAATAATCACGGCGTGATCTTCATGCCAAGTAGGATCACCGGAGCATTTCTTCATGTATACTGGATGGCCTTAGTTGCTTTATAAAGGTCGTTCAATGTTGATTACTTCAGTTCTTAGAGCTCTTTATAATATATAATTATTTCTTATGCTGCCGAAGGTTATGAAGATTTTGGAGACTATCCGTTCCAGGTTTTTTTGGGGTGAGTCAGGAGAGGAGAGGATAAAATGATCCATTGGGCTAGATAGAATTCGGTGTTAGCCCCTAAAGATATTGGGGGTCTTGGGATTGGGTCATTGGAAGCTTTTAACTATGCACTTCTTCAAAAGTGGCGTTGGAGATTTGTGAATAATGTTGATGGGTTGTGGGTGAAAGTCTTAACGGCTATTCGAGGAATGAAGGTGGGGGGTGTTCTCGAATGATTCTCTTATTTTGGGAAATGGTGTTTGGAATAGAATAATGAAAACTTTTGATAACTTCAAGATGCGGGTATTATTTTGTTTTCTTCTTTGACAAAAAAGATTGGGAACAAAGATCATACTTTTTCCTGGAAGGAAAGATGAGTGGGTAACGTTATTTTGCCTTCTCGATTTCATCGGTTATTCGTGCTTGATATTGATTAAGAGTGTGTTGTTAGTCAAAGAAACTGGCTGGAACCGGCGTCGGCCTCTTCGGGTGGTCGTGAGGAATCTCATTTTCGTGAGTTGCAGGATATTCTTAATCATGTTACTCTTTCATTGGATCATGATAAATGGGTTTGGTGTTTGCAAGGGGTGGAAGAGTTTACGGTTAGGTGGGTGAGGTCTATTATTGATCATTCTATTCTTCATTCTAGGACGTCACAAACTAGATGGAATAGATTTGTTCCTAGAAAGGTTAATATTTTTATTTGGAGGATGTTGACACGAGTCAATTTGGATAAAAGGGGACTGATGTGACTCTTGTGTTGTGTCTGTTATGTTTTAAGGATCCTGAGTCATCTGACCATCTTTTGGAGATTGTGAGGTGATTGAGAGACTTTGGTCTTTGGTTGCTTCTTGGTTAGAGTTGGTGCTGCCTCCTTCAAAACATCATAGTGATACGATCGAGTGTTTGGATTCGTTACAAATGAAAGCTGTAAAAAATGCAGTCGAGACTGTTATGTTTTGGTGGATGATATGGAGGTTTCGAAACAAGGTGGTTTTCCGGTCCAACAACAAAGGAAAAAATATGGTGTTTTGTCAATAAGAATAGAAAGATAAATTTTAATTGGGATTGTAAATAAGAATAGAAAGACAAATTTTAACTGGGTCGAGTGGTTAAAACCCTCATTATGTATTTGTAAGTTTGTTTTGTCATAGCAAGTTACTTCCTAGTCATGGTTTTAAAAAATTCATTTCAGAAAATAATCATTCCACTATACTCATGTATACTATCACATCACTCACTTATACACCCTTATACTATCACATTTACTATCATATACGCCCATATACCATCACATTCACTCTTTAGTGTTTATAACCCATATACATAGTTTTTTTAGGGGATGAATAGTAAAGTAGGGGTAGAATATCCCATTCTATACATGTTTTGATTGCTAACTTGATACTAGCCCATTTGGTAGAGGCTGTTGCCTCTTAGATGAGAGGTTCTGAAACTAGGTGAATTATTTGATATTTTACGAGTAAGAGTATGAAGATAATCAAATCAGAACACCTCAGATCAACGAGCGTCACGTTAGATGACACGATCACGAAACCTGCAGCAAAACGTCACACGTATGCGCAGAGGGGAACCCACGACAGCGGTGGCGCAAAGGCGGCAGCACCGGCGGTGTTCGGCTGTAAGAGTATGAGTAGAGTAGATTTACAGTTAAAAAAAGAGCAAATTACAAACTATGTCCTTTAAGTATTACCTAAATTTCAATATACATCTTTTAACTAAGGAAATTACAGAGAACGCCCTTTATGTTTATAAAACCTCGCACGTTACGTCTTTTGGCCTAACGACCGTTAAATTTGGTCACATGTCATGCACATAAGGGTATTATGGGGCTTTCACACATAAAATAACTATTTTTTGTAATTTGTTTCTATGAATGAGGGTTTACGGAATTAGTCCTTTTACGGTAAAAAGACCAGAATATCGACCAAAATGCCTTGCACATGACCTGACTTAACGGTAAAAATTAACGGTCGTTAAGTTAAATGATGTAACGTGCAAGGTTTTTAAACATAAATGACGTTTTTTTTATAATTTTTTAGTTAAATAACGTATAATGAATTTTAATTAACATTTATCGGAAGTAATTTGTAATTCGCTTCAAAAAAAAGGTTTTGACTTTGATAGTTGGGTTGGTCTCTTGGTTGGCGATGAATACCCGGATCAGATTTTACCCAGACCATACAATCATTAGACCACCACCACATCCATCCGCGAACCTCTCCGGTGATCTTTACACGGTTATGACTTGATGAATACGCATGGACTTCCCTTATCTTTATCCCCAAATTTCAAGCCCTATATCTCTCTTTTCCTGCAAAATCAACCATCTTTTTCCATACCCATTTGCAGGTTTGGCTATGGCGGCCCTCTCACTTCTAACTTTCTTGATTGCCCATCGTTTCCCTTCTCACCCATCTACAGAAACTTGAATCGAAGAAGAAGGGGAAGTTACTATAAAACCCTTGTGAGAGCTAGTAGCAGGGAGTCTCCTTATCAAGTTTTGGGAGTTTCTCCTTCTGCTACTCCTGCTGAGATCAAAAGGGCTTATAGGAAATTTGCTTTGAAGTATCATCCTGATGTCAACAAAGAGGTGTATATCAATTTCTTTAACTAATTTGAACTTTTGCTCAATTAAATTATTTATTTTGCATCATTTATCTGTTGATTGATGAGACTTTTTGTGGGTATTTTGATTCTTTAAGTTTTGGGTGATGAATTGAGGGTTTTGTTTTGAATCAATTCAACAAACCACACTAATCCCTGTGTTCTGTGTATATGATTGCTTGTTTAAGAAGAAATAGCTGTTGGTTGGGGGGGGGGGGAGTTGAGGCTTGCTCAGCAAGTATGCCATAATCTTAATGTCATACTTGCAACTGAAAGAACCAGATGCTTTAGCTATCTAGAGTAATAAACCTGGTTCGCACTGTGTCAATGGTTGATCCATGATTTTTAACCGTGGTATTAAGAACAAAATTCAGATATGATATATCGCGATTATGAATGTTTGACAAATCGTTGAACTTCTGAAACTCAGGCTGGTGCTCAAGAGAAATTTATGAGGATAAAACACGCTTACAATACGGTGCTTAACTCTGATTCAAGGAAGAAATATGACTCTGGAAATCGTGCATCTGAAACATATAACTACAAGGCTGCTGAAGCTGAAGAGTTTTACGGTTTTGGTAAATTAATTAAGCTTATTATCTCCTTACTGTTTTTATTTGCCCTGAACATATAAAGGTTATTATGACCTCATCTGGAAAATCTTAGGTCCAACTCGTTTTGGTCATCGACATTTTCATATTGTGGGTCCCACTTGTAAAAAGATTGCATTAAGAAAAGCAATTACGGGAGCCACAACATGAAGAAAAATTAAACGAGTGGACCCTCAAACTTTAGAATCAAGCTTCAAGTTTCTTGTCCTCATACCTTAACCACTTTGAACTGCAGGTAATTTTTTGAGGGATGTCCAAATATCATTAGGTAGATACATCTTTTTTCACAAATATAGTAAAATACTATAAGTTTTACCATTTTGGGCAAAATTCGTTATCTTTAAAGTGAAATCTATGTTATCATGTTCTTGAAATCTTAATTTGTTTTGTTATAGGGGACTTCCTCAAAGACCTGCAAGAAGAATATAGAAACTGGGAGGCAAGTGCTCCTTCACAAGCAAAACCAAAGAGCTTGTGGGAAGAACTAGCTGTAAGATTTTATGTAAATTGATGTAATGAATAATGGGTTTCATAAAGTTACTAAATTTCTTGCAATTGATAGGAAATCGGGGAAGAATTTGTCGAGTTTCTTGAAAAAGAGCTGAATATTACAGATACTGAAGATGAAACAAAGAGAAGATATGAAGAACCTGCAACTTCTGGTAAGAGTAGAAATGAAGGTAACAAGGGAAGCAGTATTGAAGACAACATAGATGAAATTGAAGCTGCACTTGCTCAATTAAAAAGAGAATTAGGGTTGTGATTTGTTTATACAAAGTGAGAATATTAAGATTTTTTTATTGTTGTAAGTTTTTTTGATAATCAATTATTTATCTGCAAATGCAGATTAAGTTTAAGTATATTGGAAGAAGGCATTTTTTATATTTCTGTGTGAAAAGCTTGTCAAAATAAACCAAATTGCATGTTCTTTATACACAATTGGTAAATTGGGATAATGAAAAAAAAGTAAATCAACTATCTTATTGATTGTGAAAACTTGGTGCTAAACGGAAGTACAAATAACCCCTCAAAATCTCTAACCACCATATGAGGAACCTTGATCCGTTAGCATGTACACTTGAGTCAGGTTTCCCTTGACATCCTTTGAACTCCGCAAATCATTCCATGTTAAGCAAACACGCACGTCTTGCGCAGCAAGATGCATGTTAACATTGAGTAATCAGAATCAGATAATTGGTTGTTTTATTTTATGCGGTTGTAGAAAATGATGTTTAAATGTGTTTTGAAGTTGTCAGAATCAGGTAATAATATGTTGAGCAATTGAAAAAATATGACTAATTTCATCACGTGTTGTTATCCCTTCCATTATGTAAAGATAGATTAATCATAAGCTAATGTAAATGTTAAACAAGATTTTTAATATCATAAGATTAGTGCAGTCCACCTCAGTAATATTGGCTTTTAGTGCCACTTCAATCAATCCATATAGGAACTTCATCTACTCCTGCTGGTCCAATTTTCATCAGTTAAAACTGCTAGTTTTCAAACCATCCAAGTAAGGTTGCACACTTGCACACATTCTAGGTTACAAGCAAGAGCATCCTACAAAATCAAAAACTTTTATCATCAGTTAAAAGGTAAAATTTGAAAATTTTGTTGTGACAGAAAAATAATTACTAAAAAGCAACATTCAAGTGTGTAAACATGATTTTATATGTTGTTTATGAAACCTAGAGTGTATCTCTTCCGACATGCCACTAAGTTATATCCAGCTACAACCTGGTTTTTTCTTAATTCCTTTACCACACATGAGATTATGTACTCCAGCAGAATCATCCCAGTAACCATCACGGGGCCAAATATATGATAGCTGCACATAAGCTGCAGGATCTTCAGGAAAACGACCCACAAATTTTTTCGCCAAGCGGACACCAATTTCCTTATTTTCATGAACCCTACAACCGCTTAACATAGCTCTATAAACTGCGGGTGTTGCTTCTATGGTCATGCTATTAATAAATTCTTCTGCTTCATTCAAATAACCAGCTCTAGCATAAAGATCCATAATACAAGTATAATGTTCGGCTTTCAATTGTTGAAGGGAACTATCATTTCTCAATAACTCAAAGTATTCTAGCCCCTTATCTAGCCATCCTACATGACTACAAGCAGAAATTACTATAAGAAATGTGGTCAAGTCGGGTTTGACTTTGACTTTGATCTTTGACATTTGGTCAAACGCTTCAACAGCTTCTTTAGCATATCCATGTTGAGCATATCCGGAAAGAAGAGAATTCCAGGATATTGTATCATGGTTAACCATTGATGAGAATATACATTTTGAGTCATTAATCTTGCCACATCTTGCATACATTGAAATAAGTCCGTTCTGTACGTGCATACTTGAGTCATGAGCGGACTTAATAGTAAGAGCATAGACTTGTCTACCCTCCTCAAGAAGTGACATAACTCCTATAACTTTTAAAATAACTCCTATAACTTTTAAAATGCTTGCAATTGTACAAAAGTCAATATCAATACCTGCCTTCCTCATTTCAATAAAGAATTTAAGCGCTTCGTCACCATTTCCCAAGTTTGAAAAACCAGCAATGATAGCGTTACACGATATATTGTTCTTTATTGGAAAAGTTGAACAAACCTTGTAAAAGTCTTCTAAGCAACCACCACATTGTGAATAAACAGTCACCAAAGTAACCGCCAGATACAGATCAGTTTCTAAGCCGTCTTTTAAAACGCAACAATGTATCTGTTCACAATGGATCATATCCTCTGGGTTACAAAATGAAATCAGTATAGTATTATAAGTTATGAAACCCGCTTTATGACCCAAACCCATCATTTTCCTAACCATGCGCATTGCATCATCGGTTTGCTGATTCTGTGTATAACCAGTGATCATGGAGGTCCAAGTAACAACATTTTTATCAGGCAAATCGTCAAATACTCTACAAGAATCATCAACATTAGAACATTTCCAGTACATCTCAACCAATGCCGTACCCACCACAACACTAGAAAGAAACCCATATTTTATACATAAACAGTGCATTTGTTCCCCTAATTCCACTGCTTCCAACTCTGAACACCCAACAAGTACAGTCGAAACGGTATAATGAGTTGGAGATATCCCTAATGTAACCATTCTTACAAACAATCCGATCACAACATCCACATACTGGGCATGCAGATATCCTGAAATTAAAGAGTTCCAAGTGACTACATTTCTGTGAGGCATTTCATCGAACACTTTCTGTGCATTCGATATTACACCACATTTACCATACATATCCACAAGAGCAGTGCTGATATATACATGTGAACAAAAACCCATCCTGAAAGCAAATGAATGAACTTGAATACCGAAACAAGGTGATCTTGAACTCGCGCATGAGGATATAAGTTTGTTAAGAATGTATGAATTATGCTGTAACTGAACCACATGAGCCAAATTAATCGAATTTGTATTATGCTCTTCATGATCATCAATTGTTGAAATGTAATTCAAAGAGCTGAAATTGTTGTTTACCAGGGTCGATAACGCACGGGAAAGTAGGAACTGGGTTGCTTTAATTTGGGGTTTTGATACTATATGCATGGTTAATGTTCAAATTCAATCTACTCGAAGCATCTTATCTTACCGTCGATTCCCATGGCAGTTGCAGATAATTTGTTTGGCCCCTGTCGTGAATCCACTCTGCAAATCATCAATGAGCATCTAGAAAATTTAAAACTGTGAACCAATTTTGAGTTTTGTGTTGCATGTATAACCTGCATGTCGAACACGTATAAAAGTTGGTAGAAAAAAAAATAATATTAAGTGAGTAGAAAAAATATGCAGCATATGGTGGAGAGCTTCCCGGGTTCAGCTGGTGACACTCAGACACGATTTGGTTAGGGACGTTCTTTTTCTCATATTCAGATGTGTCGAGATTTCAGCTAAGAAAGAAACTACCAGTGAATTTCTTGACAAACCTTTTGAAGGAAGATCAACACTCAGATCAGCTGACATTTTGGTCTTTGGATGGATAGGAGGGAAACACCCGTGTGTGGAACTAACATGGGTTTCCTCTCTTGTAGGTTTGGGGAGTAGTGCTTTCACGGTGGGTCAGGCTGATTTATGCAAAGTGACCAAACGCGAGAAATCGTGCTTTGACAACCAACACGTGTTTATTCCGTTTGCATTTGATACTTTTGGTTTCCTTGCGCCTAAGGTTGTTGAGCTACTTAGTCGAGTCCAACGGATCTTGCATAGTAAAGTTATAACCACAAGATCTATGAATACAATTTAAAAAAATAAACTTAGTTTTGCTATCCAAAAAGGGCTAGCGGCGCAGCTTGTTGACGGTTTTCCTTCTATTTCAATAATGTACAAATTTCTCTAAGTTTTAATGAATCAATAATGGACAGGGCCGGCCCATTAGGCCTGCGGGCAACACGACCGTAGTGGGCCTAACATTTCGAGGGGCCCAAAATTATATATATATATATATATATATATATATATATATATATATATATATATATATAATTTTAGAGGCTTTAAAAATATTATATATATGGGCCGTTTTTTCCGACTCGTGTAGGGCATTCGAATCCTCGGGACCGACTCTGATCATGAACTTTTCAACTTTCATAAAATAAATATAACATTATCTGAACATCCAATCTAGAGTTTGAATCCGCCGGCCACATAAAAACTCAGGGATGCGCCACACACGGTCTTTAAACGAAAAGACCGGTCTAAAAAAACCTTCTGGCGAAATCGCGACAAATTTTAAGAAAATAAAAAATGAGCTCTAAAGGTGCCCATAAAGCACCCAACGCGGCTGTTTGGCGTTGAAACTTAGCATGCGAAGTCACGAACCCGCTGAAATAGATAAGTCGACTCCGGTTCTTATTCAAACCATAAAGGTTAAGAAAGAAGAGGAAGTAGTAAAAGGTAAACTTTTTTTAGAATAATAAATTTCCTTTATACGAATTATTTTATAAAATCTATGTGTTATCTTAAAAAAAACGGAAAAATACCAAAATGGATATTTGACCAGAAAATTTATCCAAAATAGACAGCCAAATTTATCCGCGTCAGACATGGACATTACTCACATTAGCCGGCTTGAAATTCTGTGCCAAATTTCTTTTTGCAGTGTACGAACCAACCGGATTACGACACGTGGTCGGCTAAGCCTTAAAAAAACGTTGGCTAATAAATTGCTATAGCCGTCTGACGCTTTTTTAAGGCTTAGCCGACAAACTTAAAAGGCTTGGCCGGCAAACTAAAAACACTTAGCCGGCAAAAGTAAATACTTACCCGGCAAAAATCATGGTCTTAAAAAACAATATTTTAAGATTTAGCCGGCAAACTTAAAAGATATATTTTTGTCTTTTTATATATTTGTTTATTTTATTTATTTTTATACCCTTAATTATTCTCCTAATTAACGTTATAAAAATATTTTTATTTTTTAAAATGTTAATTTGTAAAATTGACCGGTCAAACAACCATTTTCACGTTATTTAACAGCTTGCTTTAAAAATGTTTATAAAATCTTTATCAAAAATGGAAACCGTTCTATCATAAAATAATAATCATGCATACAAAACAAAAAATAAAAAAGCCATTGCAAAACTTTTGAAAATGCCGAAATAGCCCCACACGCCATACATATGATTACGCATAAGCAATGAAAAATATGTGAATTAAATCAAAATATAAACCGTTACGGCTAACCGTCCTTAAATCATAAATTTTTCACCCTTCTCTTCTTAACCCTTTCCGTCCGTTCATTTTCCCTCACCGCCTTCAGAAACAATGAATCTGGACGCCGTACCAAACAACCGCCTCTCCAAACGAAAGCCTCCGACACGCCTCCAGAAACAAGCTCCGGCGACTCTCCACCTCCATCCGATCTCTACCAACGAACCTCGTGATACGTCAAAAACTGTGATTCCGTTATTATCTCCTCTCGTACTCCCGCCCCCTTCTTTCCCGGAGGCCAGTCATCATGAGATTGCAATCGGAAAAATTCCTCCGGTGCAACAAACCAGCGGTGGTGGCGGATCCAGGTGGCAGCATCCGGCCATGTCGGTGACTATGCCGGATTCATCGTCTCTTTATACTTGCTTCATGTCGCAATGTTCGATCCTTCCCCGCAATCAGTGATTTATGTGTTTGTTGAAGAAAAAAAAGTAGGAAACAATTTGATGATTTTTGTGGTTTTGTTATGGTTTTTTTAGTTTTTGTTTAAACGACTGGATGGATTTTTTTATATTTTATATGATAATCTTAGACTTAATTCTTCAAGTTACATGTGTAAAGAAATAAATAATTTTTTAGAATTTATACGAATTAAGTTGATGATGTATTTTCGGCATTTGCTAAAGATTGAGAAACTCAACGAAATGATATTTATTCCGAGCATTCCCGGCATTCGCTATCACAAGAATAATCATTTTATGTGTGAAAACCTTAAAATACACTCATGTGCATGGCACGTGACCAGACTTAACCGTAAATGTTAACGTCGTTAGGCCAAATGACGTAAAATGCAAGGTTTTTAAAAATAAATGACGTTTTCTGTAATTTCATTAGTTAAAGTACGTATACTTAAATTTATGTAATACTTAAAGAACGTAATTTGTAATTTATTTTTTGCAACAAGTTGTAATATATAGTGTTTGAAGTAAATAATAACAATAGTATTAGTATGATCACTAAAACTGAGACGTCTATAACTTTTGTAATTAACTAATAAGTGTTAACCTACTAACAGTCCAATTCAATAGTAACATCAAGACAAGGCGTTTAATTGATGCAACCAAGAAGGTTGTAGCTGTACGTACAAGTAAACAAATATAAACGTCAACCACAGAAAATGATATGAAAACAACATGAAGAACCAAATATAATAATAAACAATATGTGGGTAAATAAAATATTCAGAGTGGGGCAGACCCATGATTTTTTCTTCATATGGGCCTACTTTCTTTTAGTGTTCGGATTTCTAACAGTTTAATTAATCTTATCTCGTTATGGGCATTTTTTCCCGGCTTGTGTAGGACACTCGAATCTTCGAGACCGGCTCTAGTTACAGTTTTCAAGTCGAGTCAGGTCACCTAACAAAATGATTTAACTATTTTTACACTGTACACTAACAAATTTTCATATTAGTCAAACCAATTAGAATGAAATGTATAGATTTACCACTAAACACTCGTGGAAAATCATGATCTTTTGGTTTACATTGACATATAATAAAATATGCTCGGCTAATTTCATCTTTTTGAATAGAATGATAAGATAAAATTGGTTTATGTTCAGCCAATTTAATTTTCTCAGACTTACTATTTGAATATGAGGAATCAATGTTTGATTACTTCCTTTTCAATAATCAATTCCATAATCCTAAACTTTAAGTTTCTTTTTAAACTGCAAGGAATTTTATATAGAAACAAACCCGCAGGAAGTTGGACCAATGTACAGGATCGAAACCACCAATTCAACTATACAAAGGACAACACCAACCTTGATTGAGTGATATCTTGATCTATGCTATTGCACTTTAATATTTTCAACTATCTTTGATTGAGTGCAACCAACCTTATTGAACACGACTACATTATGAGCTATCCACACGAACCAAACTATTGAGTAAAGGATGGCATAAAAAGAAGCTTTTTCTCCACTTTCAACTCCGCACAAGATGCAATTCTGCTTGCAAACCGAAGGAGGTTCCAACCAATATTAACCATACCGCAAACCTACCGGCTTCAATACTGTAACACCCTAATTTGATATGGACCAATAGGTTTCAGTTTTTTCAACTTAAAATGATGTAGCAATAAGTTGATAAATCTCAAACAACCTTTTTGCTTTGTTTATAAAGCCAACTATCTGGTTAAGACTTACTCGTCATAACATTTTATGTATTTAAAACTACATCCGATAGATTTTCGATGGAACCCATCATAAACCTATTTTGTTATTTTTCCTTTTTAATAAAATCAAAGGCCGTCGGTAATCTGTCACAAGTTTATCGACGAATGAAAATTTCTCGCCGTTGGTAACATATTTTCGATCACCGTGTAGCTTTTTAGGTTTGATGCATGGTCATTTGTATGGTAGTTGTTTTCGACGGACATCCGTCAGAACCATTGCTCTTTCCAGAAAAAAGCCAATTTAACAGGCTTTTCGATGGATTTCCGCCTCCATCAGAACCGAACCGAACCTACATATACAAACTCTTGGTGTTTCTATGAATTGCAAAACACACACGGGGGACGGTTTACTATAAATAGCATGGTCTCTTAAACCTTTAACTCGGAATTTCAACTATGGAAGTTCTTTGTTTGGGCGTCGTATATAAATTATCTCCCAAGGACACGTCAACGAGTTAAGATTGTTGTTAGTGACACAACAAGAATTAGTGGTCTTAGAATAACATACTTTATCATTTGTGTTTTTCCTGCCATACGAATATTTTGTTACCCAGGTTATGATTTCGAGATCATCCATCCATACCATCCGACCTGAATTAGGGAGGTAGATTGGTTCAGCATGATTGACCGGGTACTTATTTGTTTTAATCTAATTTAATACATTTGTATTATATTGTTATACTGATATTTTTTGTGTGAAAAGTGTGGAACACCGAAGAGTGGAAGAACAAGGCGAGGAACAAGAAGCACGGGAGAACGTCGTCCCGACACACAGGGGGCGATATCATTTTCAGAGCATCGAAAGAGAATTGTACGCATTTATTTTAAAATTTAACTCAATTACATAATGTGTTTGTTTAATAACTAATATTAATTAACTAACATATTGTTGTAGCATGTAGAGTCGGGAGTGGATCCTCATATGGATGTCCTCTACATATGAAAAGACCCCTAGTACGGGTACACATGAAAAGACCCCTCGTACGGGTACACATGATATGGAGTGGTGACGATCACTCGTGAAGTGCACACAATCTCAAAGTATGTCATGTTATTTATGTTATGTTATGTTATATTAGGTATGTTACACATGTCAGGTTAGAATATGTATGTTACGTATGATATGTTATGCTAGATATGTTACGTATGTTCTGTTATGTCGCGTACGTTATATATGTGATGTATGTCATTTCTTGGATTATATGATATAAGATAGAGAATGTGGAGTGAAACTGTAAATGCTATGATATGAGGTGCTACATTAGGTGATATATATTATGTATGTTATGCTAAGTCGGATTTGCTAACGTGTACTTCTAAATGATATTCTAAAGCTTATATGCCAAAAGTTTTAAAGAAGTTTAAAAAACTAGAAGGGGTGATTATCGGGCTTTAACCGGACCAAACCAGACCGGACCGAGACCATTAACAGGGTAAACTGGGGACCGAGGACCGGACCAATTGTTAATGGGCCGGTCCGGGCTTTCATGGGATTTGATGGGCCGGTCCTCGGGCTTTAATATTCTCATTTGTTTGTTAACGGAAATAGAATATTCTTGAATATTACATCGAAATAATTGGCCGGATTGTTACAAATATCAATTCAAAGAGATCTATGTTTTTTAATTTCATTTTCTTTTTCTTTTTTTTTCTTTATGCAAGATTTAATTGTGAATTAGTGTTATATGCATTTGAATATCTTTTAGTTTTTGTTTCTTTTTAGAATTTCTTTTATTTTATATATATGTGTACATAACATTATATTTATGTATAAATCATTATATGTATTCTTTAACCTTTGTATGAGATATATGCAATTGATCTAGGTTGTTACTTATAAGTAGTAAATATCGAAAAGTGATAGGTAGGGCCGTAGAGTATTGAAAAAACTTTTGTGCAACAACAAATATTCATAATCAAAAGTATGATGATGCAAATTGTAATTTAAAATTGTACATTCAGGTCTAGTTCTCTTGGGCGATGAATGAAAAGTATAAATAAATATTTGGGTTTATATAACAAAATTGAATAAAGTTAAAAAAAACTAAGTTAATGAACAACATTGTTTTCGTGTTAAAATATGAATAAAACTTGAAAACGATTACTGTTTAAACTATATATATATATATATATATATATATATATAACTATAGTTAATATTTTCATAAGCGTTAAATGTTCAAATAATAATAATATAAAGTAAAATTTTTAATATGGTTTATGTAAAATAAAAATTAAGTGTTAGACTTTTTTTTGAAATTACTAATTGTTCTATATATACGGGTTTTATAGGCTTTTTTGAAGACCCGCGGGCATTGCTCGGACCAAGACTGTAACCGTTAAGCCATGAAAGATAAGACCGAAGACCGGATCGGTTACACACATCATGGGCCGGGCCCGGGTTTAATGGGCCGGTCCTGCGGGCTTTCACGGGCCAACCCGTTTAATGCACACCCCATTCATATTAGACTGGCTCCACAGACTTTTTCACAATTTGACCGGATAAAAAGAAAAGGGAAAATAAAAAAATACCCATATTCCAACAGCATGACGTCAGGGAGAGGGGGGGGGGGGATTTTGGCATGGCCGGCCCACATAGAAGTGCAGGTGTGACATGATTTTTTTTAAATTATATATATATATATTATATAAAAAAATTAATAACTTATAAAATATGAAAAAAATTATAAAATTTAGAGGCAATTTTTTTTACAATTATCGTCGTATTACTGATTTATTTTATATACGTGCAAATTGAAGGGGGAATGTGGGCATTTTTCTTATGTCGAGCCGGATACTTAATTTTTCGGAGACGGCCCGAAATTTTGGCACGAGGCTGTACCAACGACATGTCGTCGACACATGACGCCTATGTCGACGCCTTATTGTCATCGGTATACCTCCTTCGTATCAGACGAGTTTTCTTACAGACCTTCAAGTGCAGATCCAACCAAACACCGCCCCTCCCACATGCAATGCCAGCTAGGCTAAGGGCTCCCCACATGCGGGTGGTTGCGAAAAACCTTATAACTAAAACAACAAGAGTTTATAAACTATTATGTTTATAAAACTTAAAGTCAACTTCTTTTTATGTTTAAAACTTTTGGCATAAAAATATTTAAAGAAAACGTAAAACACAGTTAATAAAAATATAAGCACTTTTGTTATTTTACACTAAGTAACGTTAAAAATGTACCTACGACATCACAGCATCACACGTGTTAAAAAGTACTAGATAATAATAATTGTTATTTATTATTATTTCTACAATTTCACAATTACTATTACTATTATTAATTTTTATTATTATTATTATTATTATTATTAATTATTACTTTTTCTATTATTATTATAATTATATTATTACTATTATTAATTAGGGGAGGGTTCAATTCAAAACACTAAATATCGTAAAAACATGTACAACAAAAAGAATTATTTACTTTTCCAATCTTAAAAAGTTTTAAAAAATAAGAAAATGATATCAATGTATTGTTTATTCGTTTTTCATAAAATTCAAACAAAAAATTTTGAATAATTTTCCTTTATATGTATACATACACATGTGTAATTCACGTGTAGGGTTTTTTTACCTACACATGTGTAGGAAACTTTTAAATATATAAAAACACATAAAAAAACCTAGTTTAATGGTTTTTATGTATATAAACGTACATATTTGTATGCAAGAAGTATAAGACTTAAAAAAAATTACCTTGGATAAAAAAATTCAACGATATAGGTTTGTTCCCCATGTTATCATAGAATTTACTTGTTCTGAAATGAACTTTCTTCTTATTAAATGTTATTATTAATATAATAATATTATTACTACTATTACTATTATTATCATTAATTTTAAATTTGATAATTATTAGTATTATTATTACCTATAAATTTTTATTTTTATTTTTTTATTAGTCTTATAATTATTTTTATTTTTATTATTGCTACAAGTTCATCAGTGTCGGTACAAAAGAAGAAATATGTTATGAATGGAAAAAAAATGTATGTATAAAAATAAGGGAGATTAATGGGTGGATGGACCATAAATAACAACTATCTTGGCTACTTATGCACAACATATTTTTTTCATATCTGTATTTAGAGGTGCACAAAAAAACCGGTTTTTTTTTTAACCCGGTTCAAACCGGCAAACCGGTTTGGTTTGGACCAAACCGGTTCGGGTTGCCCAAAAACCGCCGGTTTCAAACCGGTTTGAGGAGTTCTGAAAAAAAATCGGGTTGGGACCGGTTTTGGCTAAACCGGGTTAGGAAACCGGTTTTCAAACCGGTTTGAACCGGTTTGAACCGTTGGGCGAATTCTAGCCGTTGGCCAACGGCTATATGGCCGTTGGGGTCGATTTTGGCCGTTTTTTTGGAGTTTTTTGGACCCATAAAACACTATAAATAGGTGGGGGGTGTTTAGGGTTGATCACACTTCTCTTTACACTCTCTAATCTCTAAAACCGCTCTTTAACCGCTCAAAAACGCTCTCTAAACTCTCTCTAAACTCAAAAAAAAAACATGGAAAGTTTTGGTGTTAGTGGTTCCTCAAACGAAGTTACCGTTGTGCAAATTCTAGCAACAACGAGAAATCCGGCAATCTGGTGCAATTACGATTTATGTTTGTTGTCAAACGGAAAGGAACGTGCTCGTTGCAAGTTGTGTGGTGCGTTTTTGGGGAAAGATTCAAACACTACTTTGAAAACGCATATGGAAAAATCTTGCCCGTCATTGAAGGGAATTCCAAGTGAAGGTCAAGCCTCGATGACAAGCGAAGGAGGAATTTGGAACTTTGATCCAAATATTGTTCGAGATCGAATGGCGAGGTTAGTGATTCAAGAAGGATTGCCGTTCAACCACTTTGACAATCCGCGCTTGACAAAGATGATTCAAGAGACACTCCAACCTCGTTATCACCAAGTAAGTCGCACAACCCTTAGACGAGATTGTATAAAAATGTGGAAAAAAGCAAAAAAAGAATTAATTTTAGGTTTTGAAAATTTGCAAACCGGTGTAAACTTAACCACCGATGTTTGGTCGGCTCCACATGGTATACCCGATTCGTACCTTTGCGTTACCGCGCATTGGGTTGATCCCAATACGTGGCAAATGATGAAGCGTACAATCGCTTTTGACTTGTTTGAATATCCACACACCGACGAAAATTTATTTTATATATTGGATGGTGTTATTAACGAATTTAAATTACAAAATAAACTTTTTTCAATTTCTTTTGATAATGCATCTAATAATACAAATGCGGTTCAAAAACTAAAAATTAAATATAAACCCGTTTGCAACGGCGTTTTTTTCCATAGTCGATGTGTCGCACACATCATTAACTTGGCGGTGCAAGCCGGGCTTGCTATTGAAGAGGTTTCAAACTTAACATATAGTTTTCGACAAATGCTTAAAGATATTTTTAGTAACAGAAAAAGATACCATGATTATATTAAATTTTGTCGTGATACGAATAATCTTTGCTTAGGCCCGAATTGGGACGTCGAGACAAGATGGAACTCGACTTATATTATGTTTTATAGCGCTTTACGACAAAGAGAAACTTTATAAATATTTCATGATATGCTTTCCTCAAAACCTCGTCGTAAAATTCAAAACTTTCCGTCTACAAATTGGAACATTTTAAAAGACGTAACCGAATTGCTTGAAGTTTTCAAAACCGCCACAACTTTTTTATCCGGTGTTTATTATCCCACAAGTCCATTAACACTAAAACAAATATATTTAATGGCTAACAAGTTGTCTGAGCTTGAAAATAAAAGCGATCTTTTTACAAAAATGATAGAACCGATGAAAGAAAAATTAGTGAAATATTTTAAAGAAATCCCTCCCGTTATAACTTGCGCCGCCGCGTTAAACCCTACCATAAATGTTTACGGGGTTGAAACCTTGATTGATAGAATTACTTACGCTTTAAATTTGGATAGCGAAGACATCCATTTTGCACAAGGCACAAAAACATATTTTAACAAATGTTTACAAGATTTATTTGATGTTTATTTACATAAATATGGTACAACTCCGACTCCACATGATACAATGGGTACATCATCAAGTGGTAGCTCGAGAGATGTTAACTTGAATTTATATAACGAAATGTTAAATGAATTTAGTAAACGTGCTCGAGGTATCAACCCGAGTAGCGAACTCGGAAGGTATGTTGGCACAAACTTTTTAGCGTTTATGCCTCCTACCGTTTTTGAGGAGTTTGATATTTTGGCATGGTGGAAACAAAACGAAGCTTCGTTTCCGATTCTTTTCGCCATGGCCCGTGATGTACTAACCGTCCAAGCTTCCACGGTAGCTTCGGAATCTGCGTTTTCTTTTAGTGGCAGGGTATTATCGATACGAAGGACTAGACTCACACCCCTAGCGATGGAAATGTGCATTTGTTTGAAGGACCATTTGGATGCGATGGATAGGATACAAGACCAAACTTCTCTCGAAGATGAAATTCAAGCCGAAGAAGTCATACACAACAACGAGGTTGATATTGGAATATCCGAACCAGTCACGGATGAAGAACTAGCCGAAGATGCAAGGCTACGAAGCTCTAGTTCCGAAGACAACGCACAAGAATAATCAATCAATATTCCAAAAAATAAAACGTTGAACTTAATGTTTTATATTTGTTATACTTTTTGTAATGTTTTACAATTTTATCTTGTTATGTTTTTTAATTTCCGAACTATCCAAATATTAATAAACGTTGAACTTTATGTTTTAATTTTGTTATATTTTATTTTGGATTTTATATTAAAAACATAAAATTTATTTGATTTTTTTTTTTTTTAATAAAAACCGGTTTAAGGGGCAAACCGGTTTAAAACCTACCCGAACCGGTTTGACCGGTTTACATATTTCCCTCTCTGAAACCGGTTTAACCCGAACCGGTTTGGGTCCAAACCGGTTTTGACTTTTCGTTGACCAAACCGGTTCGGGTCGGTTTGAACCGGTTTGGATTAAAAAACCGATTTGTGCACCTCTATCTGTATTGTAGAACCCACAGGAGATCATCCATATTAAGAAATCAAATAACAATTTGAACAAGAAATAAACCAAATGAATTTCTGATATTAATCGGGTGTTTTGCAATCTGTTCAAATCACTTACATATATACACATATACGAACCATTGTAACTTTTAAACAAACGGTTTCTAGGTTTTCTATTTACACATTGGACCCTCTAACTTAACTTAATTACAATTTAGACTCTAAACTTTACATAAAATACACTTTTGACCCGTTAACTTTTAAACTTGGGTTGAACAATTATTTCTAACATGTATAAAGTTGTCTTAATGCATCCCATGCTTTCTTCAAAGTAAAAGAAACAGGATTATCAATACAACAGAGTGCAACATCAGCTAATTTCATTGCCTCTTTAATAGTAGTGTCATCAACATTGGGGAGGCGTGGATCCAGTGTTCTCCTCAACCTCTCTTCTTCGGTCAGATTCGTTTCTCGTAGTTTTGCAATACCAATTTTACTACTAAGTTCACCGGTTAGTATGTGAATCAACACTACTCCAAAAGCATGCATGATGCCCTCCGAGTTATCTGAAATATTTGTTTCATTTTGTTAATTTGTTATGCCACCAAACTTAGATTTCAACTGTGCAGGAGTGCTAAATAGAAAGCTAGAAGGAACTTACTCCGACTGTAGTAGTATAATGGATCGATAATCTTCTCCTTGTACAGTTCTCCGTATACTAGTTTTGCGGATTCAAAATCAGAAATCTTTGCATTGAAGTTCTACATTGCATGCCAAATAATGAGAAATAAAACTACATGTTGTAAGTTGCATCATAAGTAAAGGAAATTAGTTACCTTGTCCAACAATATATGACGTAGCCTAATATGGCGATTATGAACCTGATTCTGTGTTCTTTGCAGGAACGAAAGGGCTTCAGCTACTCCTATTGCTATTTGAAGTCTTGTCTTCCATGGAAGTGGTATCTTGTCTTCTGAAAACGTACAATGCACAAGTTACATCAGATAATTACAACGTTTAATTAGTTTCTTATATATATATATATGTTGTTTAAGGCACGTACTACTTACGTGTGAACAAATGTGAATCTAAGCTTCCATTCTCCATGAACTCATAAACAAGGAAGATTTTTCGGTTTTCCAAACAGTAGCCTAGAACCTTAACAAGGTTCGGATGATTAAATTCGTTCAAGAATGTCATATCAACAAACTGCATCCAGGTATCCTTTGTAAAAGCCCAGTCCTATATAATCAGAACAACTAAATACCGGCAATCCAATAAAATCCGCAGAAAGTATAACTACAAAATTACAACTTTAAACCGTCTGCAATAATTTCAATTTATCCATGTATTGGAATTCAAAACATCTTCTTGCAGCGAAGGGCCTCACATTTATGTTTTCATTTGTTATGCCCTTCTAGTTTCCATAGTTATGGCTAAACTTTCTTATATCTACAAGGGAGCAAAGGGCGTTCATCGGGTTGGCCTTGCGGGTGGTATGCGGGTACCACAGGTAACGGGTAGAAATTGGAAATATCAAAGAACAGATAGATCGACGGCTCGTTTCGGATACAGATTCACCACCGAAACAAACAATTGGGCTGCGATCTTTAACCGAATATACAGATTCAGCACTCCGGATAAAAAATCGTGTCTAAGAACACCACCCAATGTGCCAAAATTGAGCTAGCAAAGACAAATCAACCTTAACTCAAAATTCCATTTGAGATAAAATCAACACACAATTTCTAATCATAAACTCATCTCTGTCCTTCGATTCAAACCATTTGATGATTACATTGAAGAAAACAAGCTAAACTACCCCACGTTCCTATTCCTTTGGGAATTTAAATAAACTGCTACCCACTAAATGAAAACTACCAAAACTATAAAAAAAAAATAACGGAAATAAAATAAAAGACAATTGCATGAAAATAAATCACTGAAATATAGCATGTGGAATGAATGAACGTGAGTTTCTTCACGGTGTGTATGAGAGTGTGCCCGTTTGCTATCACTTTTTCCGACGACATGTCGTCAGGATATGGTGATTTGACCTATACCGACGACATGTCATCTGTATAGGTTTTGTCGGCAAAGGTTCGTACCTATAGGTGTCGTCGGTATAGGCGAGTCTCTCCCGACGACATATCATCGGTAAAGGGGTAAATATGAAAATTCAAAATAAAATTCTATAGGGACGACTTGTTTTCGTCTAGTGAGATACTATTGATAAAATTTTAATATGTTTAAACTAGAATCTTTATATTGAATTAGAATAAACATGGGACTTTTTTAGTAAAAGGTTAAAGTTAGTTACCTCCTCTTGCAAGTGATGCTTAATCTTGGAGTGATGAAACCTCTTAATGGCAATCCTTAATTGACCATCTGAAGATGTGTTTGTATCCATCCAACCTTCAAAAACCTCCCCAAATTCTCCTCCACCCAACCTCATATCACCATTGAAATCTCTAGTGGCATTTCGTAACTCGTCAAACGAAAACTTCTTCAAATCATCCCTATTATGCTCTTCTGACAAGGAGCATGATTAATGTTATTTTTTTCTTCTAAAGTAAGAAAGAAATTTCTCAAGGAAAAGAAAGAAAGTGTTGTAATAATTAAAAACTCAATTCAGTAGGCACTTCAAGAATACCATGCATTCTCTCTTTCGACTAAGATTTGATAATTAGATGACAAATAGATATGGAATATTTGGGACTGAAGGGAAAACAAATCACCAAATAAGTGAAACTACCTGGAACATAATTAAAACGATCCTCTTTTGATGATGATGAACTGTATTCACTGGCATCTTCATTGATCGTTGACGGCTTTCTAACACTTTGAGCTATTAACGGGAAAATGATGATCAGAATCATGATTATTGGTAAATAAGGAATGCACAAAATATCTGTATATGTATATACCAGCGTCGAGTTCAGGTGAGATAAAGGGCCATTTAATCATTCTAGCAATTGACAATATCCCTGCACCTCCTGGCTTTATTCGGCTGTCGTATTTATTTTGTAGTGTCAGAGAATGCTCAAGATCTACTAGAATCTCTGCCATAGTTGGGCGTTTCTTTGACTCGCTACTCAGACAACGATCTGCAATCTTAACAAATACTTTCAAACACTTTGGAGAGATCTGACTTTTGATATTAAAGTCAATAATATCATACACTTTCCCTTCCTCAATAGATTCATGAGCCCATTTTGCCAAACTGCACTTGTCCTCGTCAAGACTTCTTTCCAGTGCCGCCCTCCCGCACAGTAACTCAAATAATACCACCCCAAAGGAAAACACATCTGATTTCCTTGTCAATCGTCCGCTCAAAAAGTACTCTGGATCTAGATAGCCAATTGTACCTTTAATGAGGGTATTGACATAGGAACCTGATGCCTTTATTGGGCCAACTTTGGATAATCCAAAATCCGATATCTTAGCAGCAAAATCTTCATCTAACAAGATATTTGAACTCTTGACATCGCGGTGTATGACTCCATGTTGGGTACCTGTCCCAGTATGAAGGTAATGCAATCCTCTTGCGGCACCTATGCTTATCGTCAGTCGTTGTACCCAACTCAGAATAGTACCATATTTGTGCAAATGATCATCAAGGGTTCCATGTGGCATAAACTCATAGATAAGGATCATCTCTGAGTTATCGTTGCAATAACCAATCAAAGACACAAGATTACAGTGCCTCAAGTTTGTAAGCATCTCAATTTCAGCCCAAAACTCGGGTGCTCCTTGGTTGGACATGGAATCCAATCGTTTGATTGCAACAATAAAAGGTGCCCCATTTTCAACATTGATAGTAGCTTTATACACTTTACCAAACCCACCCTTCCCTACAACCAATGTCTCATCGAAATTCTGGGTGGCTAATAGAATCTCATCAAGTGAGAATTGACGGCATAATTGTGGGTAAGGAAATGATGACATTTTAGCTTCCATTCCAAAATCCAAAAATCACAATAGTTTCTATAGTTTTGAGGTATGAGAAGTTTTTTCTATCATAATGAAATAGAAACCATTAAAAAGCTACCCAGGTCAACCCCTTGAAACTACTTGGCACCTACACCAAATGACTAGTCGATAATTGTAGAAACAAATGTCAGTCAACTAAAGTGGCGTAGTCATACAAAAAGAAATACAGAAGATTTATTGGTCATGGACCGAGTCATTGAATTTGTACCTGTATTATTAATAGTGCCACTTATTCAATTTTAATGACCCATTTTTAAAATATCAAGCAGATGAATAAAAATCTATCATTGGAGTGGTGGCTTAATGGTAAAAGCAAAGCCTCTTTAACATCAAGGTTCTGGGTTCAAGTCTCGGAAAGTTTAAGTAATTTGCCTTTCAAAAAAAAAATGAATAAAAATCTTGATAAAATCTTTCATTTGTCTATCATTATAGACAATCCCATCTATATTATCTATGAAATTCGAACCTGAACTCTATTTACGATTCAATATTTCTATATCATCGGCTCATTATTAATAGTGCCAGGTCGGTAGCTATAGTAACCGGAAGCAACCTGGTAATTTCACTAACCAAGGGTAACCTGGTAATACATTTTCAGACCATAAAAAATACGCCTCTTTTTTAACGGAAACACAAGCAACAACACACACACTAAACCCTCTCCAACGGCAAGATGTCACCGGCGATTGAGAAATCAAGCACGATTCATCACGTTGTGAGAGTCCGACAGATAAGCGGATGGGAAGGGTTTCTGGAGATGTCTAGAAGAAAACCGATGCTAGGTGGCGTTTGGGGATGACAGATCTAGAGTCACGATGGTGGCGGTTACCGGTTGAACCGAGAAGGGAGCGACATAAAAGACCAGAACCTTCGGACTCCCGTGTTCTTCCTCTGTTAGAGATAACAGTGCAAGATAAGAAACTTTCGTTGATGATGATACACCACAAGAATTCGAAGATTCGTGTGGACTGGAAAGGGGTAATTCGGAATTGATAATGAAGGGTGTTTGGGATTGAGTTTGAAAATGATTTATTGGTTTTTTTTAAGTTAATAAGTTAAAAAAGTATTTGACAAAATTTGTTTTTAATTCTAGCTTTTTAAAACTGTCTATGACTTTCTGAATATAAATTATCAATCTATCCATCCTTTATCATATAATAAATATAAGCTAAATCAAATAATTTTTAAATAACAACTTATTGACTTATTGGTTTTTTCAACCACAAAAGTTAATCCAAACATTTTTTTTAAAAACTACATTTAAAAAAGTTATAAGTTAATACGCACTTTTGACCGAAAAAAAACACATAACCCTCTAAAAAATGAAGGAGAGAGAGAAATAAGAAATCAAATACTAGAGGGACTTCAAAAAAATTTAGAGAAATAGATAGAATAATTGATTGCCTTAATGAATAAGTGGTATTGATTTCAATGAAAGTTTACATTTTACATTGTGTTTGGTTTGTAAATTTGGGGATAGAATTAGAATGCTAAAAAGACATTTTGACCAAACTGTCCCTTTTAATCTGCTTCGCCTTCAACAATCCTCCTTTACCAATCCAGACACAAATCGTCTCGGTACTCCCTCCTCCTGTAATATACTCCATCTTCAACAACCCTTCATCATCGATCTAGGACTTTGTCTTCAACAACCCTAATCAGTCAGCAATCTAGACCAAAATCATCTATTGGCTTCAACGATTAAAGTAGAACAACCACAACCGACCTGCTCGATTATTGAAGTTCATCTTCAACGACCTGATTGCTTTTGATATAACAGGTAGTGAAGAGGTTTGGCGATGGCGATTTATTCATCTTGGTTTTCCATTCAACTCGGTATTTCCATATTTGATCTTGTTTTTCTATTCAATTTTGACTTATTCGATGCTATTCATTTTTTTCTATTTTGAGTTTGATTTCTTTAAGCATTCTTGGTTGTAGAGATCACGTCCTGGTTCATCACAATTGTGGAATTAGTTTGATCGATTTTGCATGAATAAATCGATTTGTCGGAAGTAGTTCTATAGATTTTGCTAGAATTAGTTTGATCGATTTAAACAATACATGTTTTTTTGTTATGTGATCAAAAAATAACCAGTTGGTTAGAGGGGAAGAAAGGGACATTTTGGTAATCACAGAACATTCCATTGGAAAGTTTTAGCTTCCATCCATGTAGTGAAGGAACGTTAAATTCCTTAGGTTGGTGGAATGTTTTCCATGTGTCAACCAAACACGTTTTTAGTTGGAATTAATTCCAATTCTAAATCCAATTCCCACAAATTTCACGAACCAAACGAAGCCTTAATAATTTAGTTTTGTGGCACAGGGAGTTTGTGGGTTTTGTTGGCTGTGACTATAGGTGGCAATTTTGACTCATTCTTAAAAAATAGGTTTATTTGGGCAAACATTTTATGACACGGGGAGTTTGTGGGTTTTGTTGCCCTCCCTCCCTCTTCACTTCATTATTAAAAATTTTATTATATTAAAAATATAAAATCATTAAAATAATATTAAAACATTATTAATTTCATTCTCTAATAAATATAGGTATACTAATTAAAATGTTTAGGTCGGATAAATCAATTAATAACAGCACTATATATTGTGATAACACCTAACTCTTAGCCATTTATTTTTTCCAATCTTAAAAGATCTAAAAAAACAAAATATATAAATGTAATGGTTATCACTGTTCATTTATATATATAACATACACATGTTTAAGAAAACGTTACAATGTTAAAAAGTATGAACAAATTAGTTTAGTTGTTCGGTTATGTATAAAATCTACAAATGTGTAGTTAAATGGTACAAAAGAAGGGGGGGGGGGGTGTTAAGTGAGAGTAGCATCTCAATGAAAGTGTGATTCTGATGCTGGCTCACTTAGCTACAGATCACATTTTTTAATATGAGTATAAATTGGTGTTAATACATCCAATGCTTTCTCCAGAGAAAAATAAGGAATAGTAACACAATCAAGTGCTAATTTCATTGCCTCCATAATGGTAGGATCGTCTATATTGGAAATGCGTGGATCCAGTGCTCTCCTCAAGCTCTTTCCTATGTTCTCCATTCGGATTCCACATGTTTTGTCGTAGATTTGCGATACCGATTTTACTAATACGTTCACCAGTTATTATCTGAATTAGCGATACTCCAAATGAACGGATGATGCCCTCAAATTCAGACTTATCTGAAATATTTGTATCATTTTGTTATGCCACTAAACTACTATGTACAAGTCATTAAGTTTAACCAAGAATTTAACAAAAGAAAGCTAGGAGAGACATAGAAAGAATAGCAAATAACGTACTTTGAGCATTACCTAAATTTAAGTATACGATATTTAACTAAGGAAATTACAGAAAACGTCATTTATGTTTAAAAAACCTTGCACGTTACGTCTCTTGGCCTAACGACCGTTAAGCCTGGTCACGTGCCATGCACATTAGGCTATTTTGGACGTAATTTGCAGGGTTTTTTAAACATAAAGGACGTATACTGAAATTTAGGTAATACTAAAAGGACGTAATTTGTAATTTGCTTTAGAAAAAGAACTTACTCCAATGATCAATCTCATTGAATGACACTAGTTTTGCGGATTCAAAATCAGAAATCTTTGCGTTGAAGTTCTACATTGCGTGTCAAATAAAATGAGAGATAAAACACGTACTGGTTGTCATAATTGCATCATAAGTAATGGAAATTACCTTGTCCAGCAATATCTGATGTATCCTAATGGAGAAACTGTCAACCTGATACTGTGTTCTGTGCAGGAACAAAAGGGCATTAGCTATTCCTATTGCTATCTGAACTCGTGTTTTCCATGAAAGTGGTATCTTGTCTTCTGAAAATGATGCAGAGGTTATATTCTATATCTACTTGTTACGTTTGGTTTGTTATATACTGTTTAAGGATCTTCTTACTTGTGAACAAGTGAGAATCTAAGCTTCCATTCTCCATGAATTTATAAACAAGGAACAGCTTTTCGTCTTCAAAGCAGTAGCCTAGAATCTTAACAACGTTCGGATGACCAAATTTGCTTAAGAATGTCATATCAACAAACTGCAAACATATATTCCATAATTTAGGTCCATAAGCTAGTTACCAATATTCCATTGTTGGTTCAGGCCTTGTTAAACACACACTATTTGGGACGTCTTTTCTTTTCTGTGTATTGAACTTCCAAGACAAATTACAAGAGTAAATGAAAACTACTACTCATATATATAATAAACAAAACAAACAAATAACACATGCTAAATAACTAAGTCTACGTATCCCTTTTATTCAACAACAAACTCCAAACTCAACGTCCATTTCCCACATACTCAGTCAATCCTAGACCAATTCTATACCCGTTACCCATTAGCTTGTAACCCACTGACCCGTTACCAGTGACCCGTGGACAAACTCGATTAACCCAACATCCCTAATTTTCATGAATAATTGCAAGTCAATGACTACTATACTATCACTCAAGATATGACAAAATGATAATCCATATATGAGCACCTGAGTTCAACTATACATACTCCATTTGCAAGTTAAAATCTGGGGATAACAACCAGTAACCAGTGAAGTTGCCAATGTGTCAAATAGGGTCATGGTGCTGGGTTCAGTGACAGATCCATGATTTTTTTCTAAGGGGTTCTCATTTTTTCGATGATCAGATTTCTCATAACCATATGTTAGAAATTTTAGGTCTGAATCGGGTCGGGTCGGGAACCGTTTGAATTTGATGAAGACGGAATTTGGTGAAATGAACCGTCGTAGCACGATAGCGACGCCGATAACTTAACTCCGGTGAGTAGAAATCGAGACCAGGAAGAGTGGTATTTAGTGTTGATCAGAATGATGAAAATGGAAAGAATTCCATGATGATGTCCTTCTTCTATGTTCTAGCTTATACTCTTAATAAGGTTAACTAAAAAGGGAGAGTTCATCAAAACTGCTTCATGGAATCAAAATTACCAGCATGAGTTATTTAATTCATGGTTGTTAATGTTAAAGTAGCATGAAAATAGGCCATATGCTAGCCATGTTTCAGTTGATGATAAACCAGAGGTTGGAGAAATCAGTTTTATGCTAGCCATGTTTCAGTTCTTAATCTTTTGATTTTGTTTAATTTTAGTTATACTTGAGGATTTTAATGCATTCCTTTATAAGATCAAGAAACAATCATTTAGGAGACTGTTTGTCAGCTTAAGTCATAGTAAAGGTACGTTCTCTATCTAAAATTTTGTTTGTAGAATTCATAAAAGTTAATATCTATAATACCTACAAATCAAATTCAAAGTTACAATTTTTAAGAGACAAGAAATTAACATCTAAATTGTGAATCAGATGATATAATTCAAGTTTCTAACAACTCAATTGCCAAAAGCCTCAAAAATCTTGTATGTGCCAAACAACAACAAAAACCTAGAAGTTCTTTTTACAAACGGCAAACAAGAGTCAAGAAACAACTAACCTGGTGGGTGGTGATTTGGTGAGTGGTGGCAGTGGACCGGTAGCGGTAGCGGTAGCGGCAACGGAGGAAGGGCGACGGTGGTCGGCTGAGGAAAAGGAACAGGGGCGAAGTCCTATGATAGTCCGGTGAACCCCCACCGGTCTATATAGGTCCGCCCCTGTGCTGAGTCATTAGTAGAATAAATCATAATATCATGTGTTCATTTAGTCCTTGTTTTAGTCAACTCATTATTTATATCTTAAGGAGACTATTAGATGTTTAGGGTGAGGTTCAAATGCTAACCAATATTTATATGATAACCATGATAACAACTCTCAAACATAGTGTTACGTATATGTAACAATTATCATTATGTTAATGTTACATATATGTAAACACTATGTATCACGTATATGTAACATTATTTAGTATGTATACGTAAGACTCATTATTTCCGTATTTACGTTCAAAATATTTATTCAAGATACTTAAATACTATTTTAATAATTAAAATAAAAAATAATTTATAAATTATGTGATTGTTTTATAGTGGTTAGCACGGTTATCACATAAAAAGTTGGTTAGTATTTGAACCCTTCCCTGGATGATTATAGGAAATTATATGTGTTTTGAACTCCTTGTTTATTTCATAACCTGAAATACTAATTATAAACTTATATGTATGTTTAAACCTCAGTCAATCTTTTTGTCCATACATATAAGAAAAGTATAGATAAAGAAAACACATTTCACCTTTTGATGTTGAATCTTGTAGTGATGAAACCTCTTGATGGCAATCCTTAGCATACCAAATTCTCCTTTGAAAACCTCCCCAAACTGTCCTCCACCCAACCTCATTTCACGTGTGAAATTTTTTAGATCGTTATCGTTAAAAGAAAACTTCTTCCAATGATCATGAGGCAATATTTCTACTTTCCCAGCAGAAGATACTTTAAGTTGATCATCACTATGCTCTTTTGACAAGGAGGCATGAATAGACTTGGTTTGAGCTTAAGGAAAGAAACACAAGAAAAAAAAACAACATAAGAAATTATTAATACTATATTATATAGCATATTTACAAACCAGTGACAGCTGATGTGACGCGTTTGGTTTTGTGGATGGCATCCACCATTGTGGGCAGTGGCGGATCTTGAACAAAAGTTCAGAGGTAACGAATTTTTTTTTACAAATTAGACTAACATTCTAACAATTACAATTTATAAATTAGTAATTTGAAATTACCTTTTTTCTTGGCGGAATGGTGGAGAGGCTGGGGCCTCAAAGAGTGACCGAGTGAGACTGTGAGAGGCGCCTAATACAGTGGCGGAGCCGGTGGTGGCGGAGGAGCGGAGCCACGGAGGTGGGGGCGGTGGTTGGCTGCTTCTGCTCGAAGAGCACTCTGCTACAGGCTACAACGTTGCTGCTCTGTTGGTTCACTAAATGGACCAAATGTCCTACAGATGTATCAACAATACCTCAAAAGTCAAAAGCCCAAGTGTTTTAAGTTTTAAAAATATCTTAAAAGCCCAAATGTTTTAAGTTTTAAAAATACCTTAAAAGCCCAAATGTTTTAAGTTTTAAAATGTGGTGCATTTTTATAAAGTATTGGGTTTTTTTTTTATAAAATTTTGGGACTTTTTATCAAGTGTTGAGCTTTAAAAAAATTTGAGAGGTAATGTAATTTTTGATCAGGGGTAACCGGATACATAAAACCATAAAAAAGAAAGTTTTGCACTACGCGTAAAAAGTTGAGGGGTAGCACAGGCTACCCCTCCCCCTAGGATAGATCCGCCCCTGATTGTGGGTGCTCTTAGGGTGGCAGTTATTGCCAAACCGCATAATATGAATTTAAGTTGGTTAATTATTACGAAAACAAATCTGTGTATTATACATACCGTTTACAACTTCACCATGACCAACACTATCCTCTTTTGATGTTGAACTGTGTTCCATGGTTTCTTCATTGATCATTGCGGTGTTGCTATAGTTTTGATGCCTATGAGATTTTTTTTTCTGCAATAATGAAACATTAACCAATATAAACTTTAGCCAGTTTCATCACCCCTTGAAAGTTACCTACACCAATTGACTTTGCGAAAATTGTCCAAACTTATATTATACACGCAACATTTTATTCGCACCATTTTTGACAGGTAACGCAAGAAGCAATAATAATTTAACAAAAACGTCATTTCAAGTGGCATAATCATACTAAACATGAAGAGTTAAATACGGTTTTAGTCCCTGTGGTTTGACCTAAATTACTATTTTAGTCCAAAAGTTTTAAATTGATTTTATTAATTAGTCCAATAGTTTTATTTTTGTTTCAATCGAGGTCCGACCACTAACACCGTTTGTTTTTTTCTGTTAAACTTTTTAAAAAACTAAAATACCCCTGTGAAAAACAAAATATAAAAGACCTCACAATATTTTGTTCGCTCTTCATCATCTTCCCCACACTCCATTTCCATACTCTACCCAAACCCTAGACAAACACTGACACCAGTCAGAAAATCACCTCCGGCCAGTCCACCACCACTGTCGAACACCATATCTCCCAAATCGTCGTTCAAACAAAAAAGAAACCCGGTGATGGCCGGCGAGAACAACACACCATCGTCCACTTGATGGTGATTAGATATCGAGTGCCCCATGGACCGAGTCATTGGTACCTGTATTGATATTATTGGTCCATTTTTTTTAACATCAATTTGGATCACTGATGAGTCAGTGGTTCACCCGATTATCTCCACCACCCTCATGAGAAAATCCACTATAGGTAAGAAAACCCACTGGCCCAACCTAGAACCCTTTTTTTATCACAAGTAGGACATGAATCCAAGACCTCCTAATTTTAATGAAATCTTGAGTATCTCACCTCAACCACTTGGGCTGAAGATCATTGGTTAACGGTTATAGGTGTTCTTAAGAACCGAGTTATTGATAATCCACGTTCTTAAGAACACCTATAACCATTAACCTTAGATATTTACTTCGTTCAGTTTCAACAATTCAAATCCATTTTAACATTATAACTTTGATGCTGAAATCCTTCAAAATTTCAAATCCGTATCAATGTATCATCCCTTAACAAGACATCATGTATATCTTTTTTTTCTTTCTAAACGACCAACGAATTCTATAAGCCGGAAATTAGATTTCACATATAATAAACGCAGTTCGATGTCAGACAATCGACACATAAAATATTCAAAGTCAATTCTATTACCTTGTTCGGAGTCGGAACAAACGGTGGACGCAGATCTCCAACGATACATTGTTCTGCATTCATTATGTCCTGTTACTGCATATTTAATTGAAGACTTTTGAATTGCTTCCCTCCTCTTTAGTGAACTTTACAATTTGACCCTTATAAATTTATTTGAATATTAATGAACCTTATATTTAAATATGACGATAATTAGAATTATTAGATAAATAACTATCATAATTATTTATTATTTATGTGGATTTTTTTTCTTACATGATAACTTATTATTACCATTATTAATTAATACTTGTTATAATATTACTAGTATTTCAATCTACTTCATTTAGATAAATTCTTCCATTACACTAATTATTTATTTTTGCACTGATTAAAAGATTCTGGATAAACTTTCAACAATTCGCGCGCAACATGATGGATTCCACATTCATGGGGCTCCTTGTTGTTCCTCTTTTAAAGCCCTCATCCCAAAATGTGTAGATCCCCAAGTTATAGAAGATTTTAGGCCGATTACACTCATTGGGCTTATTCACAAAATCATAACCAAAGTACTTGCTAATAGATTGAAAGATCGAGGTAATTCCGGGCCAGTTCAAACGACATTTGTGGAAGGCAGGTCAATCATTGATGGGCCATTGACTCTAAATGAGATGGTCTCGTGGGCAAAAAAAATATAAAAAGGAGATGATGATCGTAAAGGTAGATTTTGAGAAAGCTTTTGACACGGTCAATTGGAAGTTCCTATTATCCATCATGACCCACATGGGATTCCCGGCAAAGTGGAGGAACTGAATCTTAGGAATTCTACTATCAGGTCGTGCTTCGGTGATGATTAATGGATCTCCGTCTTTGGAATTTCGTTTAAGGAGAGGATTAAGATAAGGTCATCCGTTCCCCTTTTCTATTTATCCTGGTGATGGAAGCTTTAAATGTCATGATGAAGAAAGCAGTGGACACTGGTTTGTATGAAGGAGTTTCTTTTGACGGTACTGGAGTAACTTTGTCTCACCTATTCTATGCGGATGACGCCATATTTTGTGGGAAATGGAGCATGGCAAACATAAAAAACCTAAACAGAATCCTTAGAGTGTTCAATCTGTGCTATGGCTTAAAGGTAAATCTAGATAAAAGTAGATTGTTCGGGGTGGGGATGGATCAAGACTTGGTAGACCAAATGGCATTAAGCATGTCATACAAAGACGATAAGCTCCCGTTCATCTATTTGGGGATGCCGGTCGAGGACAACCTGAATAGAGTCAAAGCTTGGAAACCAGTGATAGATAAATTCAACAAAAAGCTCTCAAGTTGGAAGGCGAAAACCTTACCGTTTGCAAGAAGAATCACTCTCGTAAAGGCAGTTTTGGGAAGCATCCCAAATTATTATTTATCCCTCTTCAAAGCGCCGAAAGGAGTGATAAATACACTAGAAGGAATCCGAAGAAAATTCCTATGGGGCGGCGGTATCATGGGTAAAAATATTAGGTTGCTTGGGAAAAAATGTTGTATCAAAAAGCAAAGATGGGCTTGGGGTGGGAAGCATCAGGGACTTGAATATGACACTTCTCGTAAAGTGGTGGTGGAGATCGATATTTGACAAATCACAAATTTGGAAGAGGATAAATTGAAGCAGTACATGGAGCACATAGATCTTGGAATGTGTTTTCGTTAAAAAAGGCAGTGTCCGGGGTATAGAAGAATATAATTACAATTTAGAAAGATTTTTTGAAATACAACATCGATATCCAATGAAAGCTTAAAAGCAAAGTGGGTTCACGTAGCAACACGAGGTTTGGCCAGATAATTGGCACAAAATCGGTATCTTAAAGAATGTTTTTCCTAACTTGTTTTCTTTGGCCACAGATAAAAGAATTTCCATTGCAAGTTGCTACTCGAAAGAAACCAATAGCTGGAGCTGGGCGTGGAAAGGGGCTCATCACATGGCTTATATCAATCTCAACTTTGTTGTCGCAGGTTCGGTTAACACAGAAAGAGGATATGTGGGGCTGGATGAAAGATACAATGATAGAGTTTGTAGTGAGCAGTGTTAGAAAAGAGATAGAGGAAGCACGAGGATCGAATAATTCAAGCTCAGAGTTCAGGTGGAACTCGTGGATACCTCCAAAAATCAAATTATTCACTTGGAGAGCCCTAGACGGACGGATAGGGATGCTCTTGCTACTAGAGGAGCGCCTACAATCGATACGCCACTGACCGGTTGACCTACCTCCCTTATCAATATACTTTGTAATTATTTAAGATGTCATTTGGGTTTTATTGTAATTATTTAAGATGTCATTTGGGTTTTATTGTAATTATTTAAGATGTCATTTGGGTTTTAGACACTGGTCCAGTTTTTAAAATATTCCATATGAGACGAAAAAGACAACTCAAACAAGCCAATGCAAAACTACATGATGACTCGCCAAAGGATAAGACCGCGTTGAAAAGATTCGAATTCTGAAAGATGAACGTGAACTTAATAATTATAATTATTTAAATTTGAGATACTGAGAAAACTGATTAATTAGTGATCAACAATATATCAATGATGATTGGCTACCATTCTTTAAACTAATCATGCACCAATTCAATGTCTCCGTCCATAAACCAACAAATCTATTTTTGTTAAATTATTATTGTTTCATCGGTTAGCAGTCTAAATTAAATTAGCTACTTTAATTGAAGTTTGTTTTTACAATTATTGCCAACTCATTTGGTGTAGTTGCCAAGTAACTTTCAAGGGGGTTGGTTTAAATTGGTTTCTATCTTATTATAGGCCTCAAAACTATAGCAAGCAAGCATTGTGTTTTTGGAAGCTAAAATGGCCACACAACTATTCCCCAGATTCTCACTTGATGATATTATATCAGCCACCCAGAATTTCAATGATGTATTGGTCGTAGGGGAGGGTGGGTTTGGTAAGGTTTATAAAGCTACTCTCACTGTTCAAAATGGGGAAACTGCTAGTGTCGCCATCAAGCGATTGGATTCCATGTCCAGCCAAGGAGCAAATGAGTTTTGGGCTGAAATTGAGATGCTTACAAAGTGGAGGCACTGTAATCTTGTGTCTTTGTACGGTTATTGTAACGATAGCTCAGAGATGATACTTATCTATGAGTTTATGCCACAAGGATCCCTGCATGATCATTTGAAAGGAAATGACACTAGTATGAATTGGGTGCAACGACTGAAGATAAGCATAGGTGCCGCAAGAGGATTGCATCACCTTCATACAGGAACAAGCACCCAAAATAGAGTCATACACCGTGACATCAAAAGCACAAATATTTTGTTGGATGAAGAGTACGCCGCTAAGATAGCAGATTTTGGATTATCCAAAATCGGCCCAGCAAACACATCCGGTGCCTATGTCAATACGCTTGTTAGGGGTACCTTTGGCTATTTGGATCCAGAGTATACTTTAACTGGACGATTGACGATGAAATCAGATGTGTATGCCTTTGGGGTGGTATTATTCGAGTTGTTGTGCGGGAGGGTAGCACTGGATAACAGTCTTGACGAGGATAAGTGCAGTTTGGTAAAGTGGGCTCCTGAATGTATTAAGAAAGGGAAAGTGCATAATATCATTGATCTTAAGATCAAAAGTCAGATCTCTGAAAAGTGTTTGAAAAAATTTGTTGCTATTGCATATCGTTGTCTGAATAGCGAGTCACAGAGACGCCCTAACATGACAGAGATTCTGGCAGCTCTTGAGCTTTGTCGGGAATTACAAAATAACTCCGACCGTGTAAAGTCAGCTGCAGGCACATCTTCAATTATTAGAATGTTCAAATGGCCTTTTATGTCACCTGAAGTCACTTCTGGTATGCATTCCATTAAATATTTGTTTACCTTTAATTATGATCCTCATCATTTTCCCCTTAACAGCTCAAAATGATAGAAAGCCCTCAAAGGTCAATGTTGGTTTAAAATAAAATCAAATATTGTATGTATTTGAACATGGCTTGGCAATTGTTTGTTTATGTATGAGTATAACGTGTTAGATTTTTTTTTCAGAGAACAGTGGTGGGGAAATTGACGATCTAAAGCTGCCAGATTTTAAAGTGTACACGTATAATCAACTTAGAGCTGCAACCGAGTGGTTTTCCGAGAATAATCTCCTGTATAAGGGTGGTGACAAGGTGCCCAGTGCTGTCTATAAAGGAAAACTTGAAGATGATGGTCGCTTGATCGTGGTTAAGTGGTGCGACAGATCATGTTGGCCTAATACTCGAAAATTCTTGGTACTTCACCTAATATCCATCTGCCCTTCAAAAATTTGTGTGTTATGTCAAGAAGATGTTTTACATTTTTACACTTGACCAATGTTGGGCACCTCACTTTTATATTGTGCATATGCACCATCAATATTAAACCAATTAATTGATTATGTGTTAATTGGAGTTTTTAGGATGAAGCGAAAGCTGTTGGACGATTTAGGAGCAAAAGATTAGCCAATTTGTTGGGATGCTGCATTGAAGGAGATGAAAGATACCTAGTGGCAGAGTTCATGCCACATGGAAGTTTATCCAAACATCTATTTCATCGTGAGTTGTTTATCAATTTTCATTACAAATTTTCTCAAGTTACAATAAACTTGTAATGTATAACTTAATAGGGGAAAGCCAACCATTAAATTGGGCAATGCGTTTACGGGTAGCTCTGTATTTGGCACAATCATTAGACTACTGCAGCAGCAAAGGGCGGTTTCTATATCACGACCTTACTGCTAAGAGAGTCTTGTTTGATCAGGTAATTACAGTACATTATATGTGGCAAGATTGCGACCCGTCTGACTCTTTCTTTGTACTTTTGTTATAATTTTTTAAGTATTTATTATGCTAATTATGATAATGAAAACAATACTATTGGAAACTGTTAGATATAAGTCCATTATATAGCCCAATGAGTCTTAGGAGTTCACTTAAATGGGTTCTGTCTCTATATATACACACCGCCTATGATGCAAATAGATACAACAACTACATATTGTCTTCCGTCTTTACTTTGTCTCTAATTACATAGTATAAGAGCCTACAATCTTGAGTTTGAGTACCCTATGAGTACCTTGTTTGCTTTCGTGAGCAGTGGCGGACCCAAATTTTTTTTCATGGGGTCGGAAATTTATGGGATTGGTTGACTAGCGGATATATGACACGTATATAACACTAAAAAAATTTCTTGGGGCAAGATAGGGGGCGATTGCAAAATTTTGTAGGGGGCGATCAGGATTTTAACGCGTATATAACACTAATTTTTTTTTATGGAGGGCGGCTGCCCCCATTCCCTTAGCGTAGGTACGCCTGTGTTCCTGAGTACCCATCCGCTACCCTTCAGTAAACCTCCTTTCCGTAAACTTTTACATCTCACCGCCACTGCGCTCAGTGTTCACCGGCCTATGATCAGGGTACCATGTGAGTAACCTGCACGAAAACCCACCGACACGCCCACCATCGTGAACACTGAACACTTTCTTTACTGTTCGCCGATGTGTGGACCATCACAATTATAATTTTTCTAAATTGTTTTTATGTTCTATCTGTCTTGTGTTCTTATTACTGTATGTATGTGGTAGGAATGCAATCCAAGGCTCTCATCTTTTGGCCTAATGAAGGACAAACGAGACAAAAAAAACAATGAAAGGGACTTAAATTTCAGACCTCCAGAATATAATACAGAAGGTACAATAAATGGTCATAAAAAAGTAAATAATTTTGTGAAATTCTGTTGGTAGAGTTAACTTTTGTTAATTTTCTTGTTTGGCAGGAGTGACAACAGAAGGTGTAATTTACAGCTTTGGTGCTATATTATTTGACCTTCTGAGTGGAAGAAATATTGATCCGCACTTTGTAAGTTCATTCGAGTTTTAATTTCTTTATTAAAACCGTATTTTAATCGGTCTATAAGATTTTAATAAACAAATTCTGCTTCTGATTATCAGGGCACTTAAAGGTTAAATAATAAGATTTAGGCAGTAAGTTTCGTACATGTAGCAACAAAACTAGTATCTAAAGATAAATTTTTTATGTCTTCTTCTAGAGACATATATTTTAAACAAAGTAGTGAAAGGTACAAAAGAATGTGATTTTATTATACGTTTCCATAGACGTCAATAGGGGCTATAGCGCGCTACGTAGCGTTGCGATCATATGGTGTTTAGCGACCAAATAGCGACCATATAAAAAAAATACTCTGTAATTTTTCCTTTTTTTTATTTGATAAATATAAATAGCGTTACTAGGTGAGCCGGGATATGAAGATTTAGATGATTAGTGATAGCATATTGATTATAATTGCTCAATAGTTGAATGTAAAATATTTCTTAAATTTTCTGCTAGTTTATCGCTAAACATGAAATAGCGGGTTCATCGCTATCGCTACGTAGCATATAGATAACTTGTCGCTATTTACCGCTATTCGCTATTGACAACTATGTATGTTTCTTTTCCTTTTCAATTCAACGCAAATGACCCTTATATATTAGAGTTGTTAGATTAAAAAAAACAATAGCAAGCCAAAAGCCATACGATAAGGACAAGAATATGAATCTAAATGGTGTAGAATAACTCTAAAACATTCCCCCGGTAAGTTGAACGGCGGTACTAATCTGCATCTTGGATCTAAGATAGGCAAACTGAGTAGACGACAACCCTTTGGTGAGGATATTTGCAAGCTGGTGCGTGGTAGTAACATACTAAACCATAAGAGATTTGGCTAAAATCATTTCTCAAATTAAGTGTAAATCAATCTCGAGATGTCTAGTATGCTGATGAAAGACAGGAGAAACCGTCGGATAAGTACCAAAGAGTAGGTGGACAACCGCCTGTAATGTCACACCCCAACCGACGGCGGATTATACGTCGGGGCGCACGCGGTTGTTCAAAAGCACAAGGTCGACTATTAAAGTTTAAATATTTCATTTATGATTTTCAAAGGTTTATTACAAAGAATAAGACATCATATAACAAGAATACATTATTCATTTGATAAGCAATTCTAGGTCAAAAGCATCTTATGTGATCATAACAAGTCTCATGCTAGTGTACCTGAAACATGTAAGTAAATTGTCAACTAAAAATAGTTGGTGAGATGCGAAGGTTTTATCATAGTTTAACAAAGTCTTGAAAAAGTATTACAATTCACTATGTTATGCATTCTATAGTATAAGTGTGAGAACAAAACATGTTAAATATTGTGCATATCAATCCTCCAACCAAGTTTAGGCATAACCCGAATGTTACCCTTAAAAGTTTAAAGTTTAAATTCAGTAACAATCACCATGGGCTCCCCCCGAAGGGTCAATCAATCTAGGTGGAGTGGTCAAATACAATAGATCTATCATTGTTACCATAGGCTTGATCAAAGTTAATGGATATGCTAGTATTAAGTCTAATTTAAGCATGCAAGTCTCAAGCATAATACAAGAATAAGCATATAGGCATAGTTGTACAAGAATTGTATAAGTTTGGAAGTTTGTACATGTTTCACCCCAAGTTTGTAAAGTATGTAAGACGAAAATGGGCTAAGTATACTCACTTGGAATGATGAAGAGTATCCGACAAGATTTATTGTAGCAGGACTTTGAGGGAGAATATCCTCACAATAAGCTTAAGAATACAAGTCTAAAGTTTCAAGTTTGATCCTATAGTTTATGGCAAGTATCTAGGATTCTAAGATTGACTAGGGTTCCAGATGAAAGACGGGAATGATTTGGTTTATAAAGTTTAGGTTAAAGTTTTAAACAGGGGTTTTGAAAAAATGACATAAGACTTGAATATCAAGCTTAATAAATTTATAGTTTAAAATAATTATTTAAAAGTCTCACAATTATTAATTACACAAATTGGGTAAACAATATTTTAATGTAGTCTTCTAAGTATTTATAAATAAAGTTATAATAACAGTTAGGTAAAAGACTAAATAATTATTTAAAGATTAACAATAATTATTAAAAGACTATATAGTTATTAAGGGTTAATAATAATCATTTCAAGAATAGATAATAATCAAAGATTAAAACTAAGGGTTAAAGATTAATAATAATTATAAGATTAAAGATTAATAATAATCATCTATATAATTATTAAGGATAAATATAGTTATCTACAAGCTTAATTTTTTTACTTAATTAATATAAATCATTTAAAGTATTTGGGTATTAAGTATTTATTTTACATTTTAACTTGTGAATAAATAATGTTTAAAACATTCTTATAAGTTTAAATAAATGAAGTTATAAGTTTAACAAATATGTTTAAATAGAATTTTTTATAAAGTTTATTTTTTTAAATATTAATTTATAAATGTTTTTTAAAGTTTACATGTTATAAAGTTTACAAGTTTGTAAGCATTTGAGAAAATAAATACATATATTTATTTCTCTTGTTTTAAATTTATATAGTTTTTTGTTTATATAAATTACAAGTTATAAGTTTGAAATTTATTAAATTAGAGTTTCTGTTTAAGTTTTATATTGTATATTTATTTAATTTAAATGAATGAACAAAGCCTTGAGTTAAATAAATATAGATTTTATTTATTTTTTATAAGTTTACAAATATTCTGATTTTAAATAAAGTATATTTATTTTCTGTTTTAAAATCAAGTAAATACATAAACAAGTCTTGGTTTAAATAGATATAATTTTTATAGAGTGCAAAAGTTTATAAGCTTCTTTTTTTATATTAAAATGTAAGTTTTTATAAACTTTTCTGATTTTATAATTTTATATAAGTTTTCTGTTTTAAATCCAAAGTTTAGAATTTAATTTAAAGTTTTAAACAAGATAGGTTTATTATTTCAGGAAAGAAATAATAAATTAAGTTTCTGATTTTATAAAATATTTTCTGTTTATAGTATAAGTTATATATTTTTTTTATATAATTTATAAGTATTTTAAAATTATTCTTAAAGAATTAATTATTATAAATTTTAACTAAGCTTAATTTAGTTAGAATATTTCCAGAATGTAAAAGTGTAATTAAAATTCATTTTTAAGTTTATAAAACTTTAACAGATTTTATAACAATTTTTAAAGGATTTAAAAACTGTTTAAAATGGTTAAAAAAAAATAAACAGGCAAAACTCGGGCTGGCCGGCTCGAACCCGGGCCACCCGGGTCACACACACGCACTCAGCCACCCGACTACGGGCCTCGTTAGTGATTCATACAGAAAAAGAAATTAATAAACAATATCCCAAATCAACCCTAATCCCGTATGGAACCCTAGATTCAAAAATCCCTAAATGCGAACTAAAAATCCCTCTGTCATTACAAATTGACAGAGGGCTTTTGCTTATGAGGTAAAAACGATGGAAATGGTCATTCAAATTACCTGATATGATGAAGAAACGAAGGAGAATGGATTCAAGCTTCAGAATCGGCTGACCACGAATCAATCGAACAAATGCAGGTGCAAAACAATGGAATTGATGCTTCAGAGAGTTCGACTGATGCGTCGTTGAGGTTTAGCAACTGGTATTTATAACTAATTCCTTCGTTTAATGCGTGTACAGTTGGGGAGGTAACGGTTGGAAGGAACGAGTTCAAATTTTGAAATACGCGGGTTTAGAGTTGAATTCAAGCATTGAAGGACATTGGGTTTGGGTCGCATGCGCGAGTCGGAGCTCGAGGACCATTCAATTTAGCCGAAATACGCGTTTTGATTAATCGGGGGTGAAAATCGGTCATGGGGGGATTCGAACTCGGAACCGGTTTCAGATGTTGGAAGTTTGGCCGAATTACGACTTCAGTCCCTGAAGTTTTAGGATTTTATTATTTTCTGTTAAAACATAAGTTTAATGTGATTTATTTCTTATAAAATCCTACTAAGTTTTATAAGTTTTATATCTTTGTTATTTTATAATTTTATAAAATAATTCCTAAGGTTTATAGTTTAAAATTTTAAGTATTTAAAATAAGTTTATCAATTATATTATTTATATAATTATAACTTATAAGGTTTTAAGAATTTTACCACATTTTATACGATATATATGTTCCTAAATAAGTCTCATATATGTATATATATATCTCAAGTATTATTGTTTTTCTTAATTATATATTAATTAAATCAATATTTATTATTTAAGGAAATAGTTTTAATAGAATTTCAAGCTTTGAGTTAATAACACGCGCAAAAGTTTAGGGAAAGCTAGGTTGGAAAATACTGGATATTACATGTAACTCAGCCTCCGTACTAGATCAAGCAACATTGTGTTGCTTCTTGGAACTCCAACTAATAAGGTTGGAGCCGAAAAACACACAATAGCCTGTGGTGGATCGACGATCATCCGAGCATCCAACCCAATTTGCAACTGCTTAAGCATGAATGGAAAGACTAGTCAACCTATGAATAGTCAACTCTTTAACATATTTCAATTTCACAAATAGTATATTACAAATTCAAACATCTAATCATCTAATTCTGATATTCTAACTTCATTGTCTGCATTCAAAATAGCTTTGAAACTGCTGTATTAAAACTAAGCCATGAATCTTTTATACACTTTATGTTTGCAGGCCCTTGGTTTAATACAAGCGGAGAATTTTCAGATGCTAATAGATTCATATTTAAACGGCCATATCTCTAATGATGACAGAACTGAATTAGTTAGAATTGCTTCACATTGTTTGCAATATAGTCCTGAAGAGAGGCCCAATGCCAAATCTGTTGTAGCTGCCCTTACCAATCTTCAGAAACAAACAGATGTAAGTTACAATATTGCTAACACAAATAACGAAAGAATCAAGTTTTATTTATATTTTAGCAGGCTTCATCCCTTGCGTTGTTTGGAATTAGTAACGAACCTATACCCGCGACAAATATATCTAAGCTGTCACCACTTGCACATGCTTGCGAAAGAATGGATTTATTCGCCATACATGCGATATTGGAAAAGATCGGTTACAGTGGGGATGCGGGGCTTACATTTGATGTATGTATTATTTCATACATACCTAAAATAGCTAGTTTATAAACTATATTAATGTGTGTTCACCATGATGGTATTATCTCCTAATTAAACTTGTGTTGGATTCTTTTATCTTTTTTTTCTTTCTAGTTCTTTGACCAAATGGCGAATGACCTTATAGAAGGGAACAAAGCTTTTAAAGCCTCGTATTTCTATGAGGCTATAGGATGGTACACAAATGTAAGTAATATATTCTTAACTATAAAAAAGTTATTGTGGTCTCTAGAAGTGGCAATTTCAACCTATACGATGATTCGAGTTATGTTTTATATGCAAAGGGTCAAAGGGGTTGAAAGTCGCGCAAATGTCATAGAACCTCTTACATAACTTTATTTAAAGAATCAGATTATAATATAACTTTTAGTAATTTTATCTTTTGGAGTTGCAGCTTATAGAGGATGGAGGCGCCATGTTGGTGTCACCGACCATATATGTAAGACGTTGTTTGTGTTATTTGATTACATACCAGAAAGACAAAGCATTAGGAGATGCAAAGCAAGCCCAGGTAATAAAACATGGATGGTCAACTGCACTTTATCTTCAGGCAGTTGTTTTATTTACTCAAGGAATGAAAAAAGAAGCCCATGAAGTGCTTAAAGGCGCGGTTTTGTTGGATTTGGAAACATAAGAAAACTAGACACATCTGTAAAGAATTTACAGGAGGACCTGAGCCTATCCCGATGGAGCGAGAGAACAATGTCGATGAGCGTTGGGTGTGCGGGTTAATCTTTATTATGGGTCAAAGTTGGGCCGTGGAGCCTGATTCATGGGTTTCATTTAGATGGGTCAAGTCACTAGAAGTTTAAATTATACATGTTATTAGGGAGTCAAAGTAGTGGGTAGTTAGTCCTTCTTATCTTTAGGTGCAAGGGTTATTTTTCTTATTTAATGTATGTATTTGGTTAAATGAATTTGGCAAGAGATTTGAAGTGGTAAATTACGTTCTTTATTTTCTTGTTCATTGGCAAATCACAAGGCTTGATTCAACAGGGTGTCATAAGGGTTTTAAAAAAAAAATCAGCAGGCTACCTGCTTAACTATTTACCAGTTACCTCTTGGTTTGTATAATTTAATTTCATTTTTCTATAAGTACTTTCATTCGTTCGGTAACTTAAAAAATACGGATTGCACGACTGTTTTTTTTTTCCAACATTCCGGTATAAATTTTTTTTAAATGGAGTTGTATTCAAAATCAGTTATTTTTTTGTATCGTAGTCTATAGCGATTGTTGCTACCGTTATTGTATCGTGACGACCCGAACCAGTTATAAACGAACATTATCGGTGTTCGCTTTTATCGTTTTCGACTATCGTTTTTTTATTAGAGATTTGTCTTAGGATGTTTTTCACCTCGTTCTTAGGGATGATTTTATTTGACCGCCTCCTCCTTTTCCTATGTGTTTATATTTAGATACATGTTTTAATTGTGTTAAAAAAAAGTTACTCCTTTTGTGTCAGGATTTGTTCAAGATTTTAAGGTTTTTTATGTTATATTTTAATTGTTTTTAATGTTTTTTTAGTTGTTTGATTTCAATGTTCAATAATAGATTTCTAATCCCGGGTTTATGCTGTGGAGTGTGGTGATGGTAGAGATAAGATTAACACAAATACATATTCAAACAGTTTTAATAAAAAATTAATAAATGCCACAAAATACTTCTATCATAAACAAGCACTAGATAGGTGATTAATAGTCTAACATGTTAACTTAGACGACCTAAATATCCACTCGATGTGACTATGATCAACGGGGGACGAAGAGAACTCCTTTTAAAAAGTTTGGGGACGACACTTTAAGTTTTACTCAACTTAGAGGGTGCACTTCGTAAATAAATTTCGGCTATGCATTAACAGGTTGTACCATCACTCTTTACAAATGTCCCAAATTAGATCCCGCTCGTAGCCCTATTTCACAGTTCTTCGTTCCTAATCGAACGAACCACACCACAGCTTCATCGCCATCCGGCTAATCTCTTTCAAAACCCTAGAAGATGTCAGGCGGTTTCTTCCGGGTGAGTTCTTTCACTTTCACACCACTTACATTTATACGAATTTCATCGTTATCAACTTGTTAGGTTAACCTGATTATTGATTTAATTGATTCAACTTGTTCATCGTAGCCTCAATTGATGGAATTACTGGTTAATTTGATTATCTATTAGGGCACTACGGCTGATCAAGATACTCGTTTCTCCAACAAGCATGCTAAGCTGCTTAAATCGCATAAGTTTCCACCTGAATTGGAAAATCTGGTTCGTTCTCTTTGCATCACTCGTGTTTTTTGATTTCTCACCGAGTTTTCTGCGTATAATGAGATATAAAACAAACAACTTTCAAAACTAGTATTATCAAAATTTACATGAGAGAGGAAGGCTAATATTAGATCTGTGTTAAAACTAGTCACTTTTTAGCTTCAAAACATAATATACTTAACAATGAAAGTCAAAATGCTTTAATGATTGATGATTTAACAGTAGATGTTAAACTAAGAACTTTGTATCTGTAGTTTGTTTACTAGCTTGCAATGTTAATATGAAAGGAAAATGGATTTAGGGCTGGAATGTTTACTACCTGAACGTCATTTCCTCCCACGAAAATTGCAATTTTGGCATGGCTTGTTGAAGTTTTTGACTATTTATCAAACATACCCCTCAACAAAGAAGAAAAAGGAATCATGTGGACACAAATCAAGCGCATCGGTTTTGTTCTGTGATGAGTATGGGAAAATATTGTTTGACATATTTCTATAGCAATGTTTCAGTTTAATGGACATATGTATGATAAGTGATTAAGTATTACAGTTTTTGTGGGATGGATGGAATAGAATTCAGGCATTATAAGCAAAATGCTTCAACTTTCTATGACTTCATATTAAATGCTTCAGTAGCTATGTTTTTTTCTAGGTTATTATAATACTTCGATCTTACATTCAGGTGGATATGACAAAAGTCAAGATGGATGTCATGCGGCCATGGATAGCTCACAGGGTGACCGAACTTCTTGGATTTGAGGATGAAGTTCTCATTAACTTCATTTATGGTCTTTTAGAAGAGAAGGTAACCTCCTACTTTATATAATTTTACATGAACTTAATTTGCACCATAATTATACAATATAAAGTAGAAGTGTTTTCTATCCAGTATGTGGGATACTTAGACAGGCAGAAAGTGCTCTTGAAATATCAAACATAAAATATCTTGGTTCGGAGCGAGAACAATCTTTATGAGGATCAGCTTTGTCGTATAGTTTTGTATTGATTTCGGGTCTTTGACTATTGATCATTTGTCTAGGTTCAAACATGAACCCAGAAGTGATAGTTGATGCCTTTTGTTTTCTAAATCTTGGTACCGGAACTAATGCTATTATTAAGTCTGACAATTTGTTGCACATTAATGCAGGTAGTTAACGGTAAAGAAATTCAAATCTCACTTACTGGGTTTATGGAGAAAAATACAGGGAAATTTATGAAGGAGCTTTGGACACATCTTCTCAGTGCCCAGCAGAATGCCAGTGGTGTCCCTCAACAATTCTTGGATGCCAAGGAGGAAGAAACTAGGAAGAAGCAGGTATTGTTTCTTTTTACTTTTTGGTAAAACTTATGGCATTCTGTATTGCATATATCATCTCACTAAAATAACATCATCAATATAGGAGGATACGGATCGTATAACCAGAGAATTGAAGAGAACAAAAGAGAAGGAAGGCCAGGAGCATGAACAAGAAAGAGGGAAGATGGTATTAGTTCTTTCTATGCAAGAGTTGGTTACAATAGTCAAGTTTTTGGTTTTGACTTATGCTTTTCTCATGACATTCAGCTTGCTTCTGCAATTATTTGGGTTCATGTCCTTTCCTCAAACTACTGTAGGACAGAGACGCTGTTGATGTGAAAGCTGCAAATTCGGAGACCCACTCAAGGAGACGCACAAAATTTTCTAGCAAGTGGTCAGCTGATGACAAAGGGACGGATGAGACGAATGGATCAAAAGGAACTGCCAGGTTAGGGGAATACAATCATTTGTTGAAGTTTTTATTTGTTTGTGGGCATAAATAAAAAAGCTTTTATTTGAGTGTGTTGTAAACGAGTACATCTATACTAACAGCATTGTTAAAACCTCCCATTATTTAATTTTCCTTCACAGAAATTCTCGATCTCCACGCCCAGCTGATCGTTCTATGTCACCACCCCGGTACCTATTCTGATTATCATCTAAAGCTTATTAAAGGGTCTCAGACCTTTACATGCTTTTTTGTTGTTTATCCATTGTGATTTTAGTATCCACACGACTTATCTTGCAGAGTTAAACGTTCGAGATCAGTTAGCAAATCCTTTTCTAATTCCAGAAGTCATTCAAGGTGTGCAACAATCTCAATCTTAAACCATAATCATTATATTTTACTTTGTATTCTTTATATATCCAGTTACCCTCATTTCAGGTCAAGAAGTTTGTCAGCATCCCCTAAAGCTATAAGGCGCTCCGTTTCTGCTGGAAGGAGGTCCAGATCTCTTTCAAGACGATCTTCTACACCTCGTAGAGTGGGCTCACGTCTGCAATCCCCATCCCCTGCACCTTTACGCGGACGTTCACCTTCACCTGCAAGGCGTAGGTTACGGTCTCCATCCCCTGCACCTGCACGTGGGCGATCACCTTCACCTGCAAGGCGTAGGCTGCAATCTCCTGCACGTCGTGGATCCCGGTCTCCCGCTTGGCGCAGACAGTCATCATTAAGGCGTAGGTCACGTTCTCCCATATATCGAAGGTCACGTACCCCCATCCGGAGGCGGTCACGATCCCCCGTCCGAAGGAGGTCACGATCCCCCGTCCGAAGGAGGTCGCGAACCCCTGTTCGAAGGTCGCGATCCCCTGTCCGAAGGAGGTCGCGAACCCCCATCAGGCGAAGGTCACCATCCCCGTTTCAACGCAGGCCACGCTCTCCTTACCGACACAGGTCACCATCCCCGTTTCAACGCAGGCCACGCTCTCCTTATCGACACAGGTCACAGTCCTCTTCATCCCCTTACCCTGCGCATTCTGGATCTCCACCAGTTCGTGGCAGGTCCCCATCTCCTATGAGGCGGCAGTATCAAAGAGCTCCATCAGCTACACATCATCGGTCTCCTCCTCCTATTAGGCGTAGGACGACCATTCCTAGGCGGCAAAGATCCCCAAGTCCAGGAAGCAGGTCTTATTCACCGTCGGGGCGGATTTCCGTGTCTCCTACACGTGGTACACCCCCCTCCTATCTGAAAAAGGGTTCACCAAAGCGCCAACAGAGATCACCTGTGCAGTCTCCTAGAGATGGACATAGGTTTGGATACTTTCAACTTAGCTATTTCCATTTTTTTATTATTTTGTTCATCAGTGCAATGGTTATTCTGTTATTATTTGGACAGTTCTGAACCATGTAGCATTTTGCAGAGTTGTTGAAAGAAATGTTCCTGATCGTCAAGCTCCACGAAAAGAGACTGCTGAGCGTCCTATTTCAGGAAAATCCCTAGAAAGAGATTCAAAGAGCAGGAGAATATCTCATAATGGAGAACCAGTATTATCACACTCACCATACAACTCTCCTTCCAGTTCTGTATCTCCCCCAGCTGCTGGGAGAAGTCCTAGTCAGGAGAGGAGGTATTGCAGCCTATATATCTTTATTTCATTAGTGTAACATCATGTGTATTATTATGTAATCTGTTACTGTAATATGTCAAGTTTTGCGTAAGAGTCCTGTATAAGCAACTTACAAATGATACTGTTTCTTTGACAGCCCTATACCTCCAAAGAGACAAAGAGAAAGTATGAGTGTTAAAGACCGTTTGGATCGTGGAGAGGTGGATGAAAGGAATTTTTCCAGGTTTGTTCACTATTTGCTAAATAAACGAGGAATCTTGTACTTTGTATGTGTTGATTTGGGTTTGTTTATCTCAACTGTATAAACAGAAAAACTTGACAAAAGGGAACGGTGAAGTTAACATGAATAACAAACTAACATAAATAATGATAAAAAGCCTTGTAAGAATTCAATTTAAATGTTAGGCATAGTTTAAAATATCCAAGCTTTTTAAGTAATGTTACTATTTTAGACTACTCAAATTAAGCTCCAGAGACAAGAATAGTTAACAGTGAGCCCCTTCAAAATAAACTTTTGTTCTGATTTCTCTGACTTGCAGAGGCGTGTGCCCCAAAAGTCCAATACACTTCTAAAAGAGTCCCAATTTTGACTAAAGGTTTAAAAAAAAATCTGTTCTCTTTAAAGCTTTTATGGCCCTTACGGGGATCAGGTCAGATCAAATGTGTTGAAACTTGAAAGGTGCTCAAACTCTTTTTAACGCATACAACAACTAAATCTTTTTTATTGAATGATTTAGAGTACTATTGTTTTTGTAAAATCATAATTGACATTTCGCTAAATAAGAATTTTGAAAAATGGACAATCAAGTGTTTGCAGGCCTGCTCAACGCAGCCTGGCTGGTGTTGACGCCTCCTAGAAATAACCACATATAAACCGAGCGTGTTTTGACCCTTTGCCCACCCTGACCCGCACATTTTGCTTCCTTTATTTTATATATGGATTTTAATTTGTACTTCAAAGGATTCCATATGCAATATGCATGTCAATTTTGTTTTTGATTCTTTTACAGAGTGAAGGAAGACAGACGTGAGAACAAAGATCCAGTCAGTGATAAACATGATAAGGATAAATCTTTTCCTGAGAAGCTAGCTAGTCATCACTCCAGTGGCGCTCAAGTTCAGAAGAACAAAAGGTTTTTCTTATTTACTAGCATGCCATGCATCACAGTTGATGAGACGGGTTCTTATCTTTTTGTAATTTGACAGTAAGAATGATGATGGAAGGAGGAATTATCCTGAACTTTCACGTGGCAGGGCACGCGACTTAGAAAAAGGATATAAAGCTGATGAGATGAACCAGGAAGCAGTAAATCTGCCTAAAGTTGAGAGGAATAATGAAAGTGGATTATTGGGTTCTGGTTCTGAGGAAAGTGACCAAAAGAGAAAGCACAAAAGGTCAAAAAGGAAAGATGTGACATCAGATGAGGATACCAGTCATGATTCCCGTACTGAAGACAGAAAGGAAGCTAAGAGAAGACGCAAAGAGGAAAAAAAGCTGAGAAAAGAAGAAAAACATAAGCGACGGGAGGAAAGGCGTCAAAGAAAAGATAGACGGCGGTCAGAAAAGCTAAAACTGAAGGCAGGCAGGAATGCTTCTCCATCTTCAGATTTTGACAAGAGTCATGACAGCCATGATGAGTCAGCATTGTCTGATCAGAAGAAACTTGAAATTGAGTTGCGGGAAAAAGCCCTCGAATCTCTTAGAGCCAAAAAGGGAGTTGGTCATTAGTTTTATTGTTGATTTAGAACTTTATCTTTATCCTTCAAGTGACTTTCTTCATGTTATCTGTTCCCCTCGTCACCCTCTTCACTCCTAAAAACGTTTACATTTTGGTTATGTATTTTTGATTGCTGTTTAATACTGGTATGTCTTTACTGATGGCAGCTGAAACGACTGAAATATTATTTTGAGTGCATTAGGCTGACTTCCTGCTAAGTTTTCTGGTAATAAATGTCTTTCTTTTTACTAGGGACTGATTGGTGATTTAGCTTTCTTGTACTTACTGGATAGGTGTTTTTCAAAAAGTATCTGATTTATATATGTGGATAATGCTGCTGGTGATGATCAGGTTACTGGTAATCGGTTGTTACCAAATTCAGTTTGTGGTCACCTTTTAGATGAAAATTTTGTTGACTAGATGATGGTTTGGCTGAGCAGATCTTGTTTTATATATATGATGGTTCTGGTGATGATCAGGTTACTGGTAATTGGTTATACTAAATTTAATATATGGTAAACTTTTAGATGAAAGTATTTTAAATCATTCAATAAAAAGGATTTAGTTCTATCTACCACAGCATTTAGCATTTACTTCTACTTTTCTTATATAAACCATATATATTTATTCTCACTCCGAAGCCCTGTTACGATGAAAGCCCCAGGCCCTCATCGTGATGAGGCTAATAGTGTTGTGTTTTGTAGGAACAAGACTTCCAAGAGGTGAACCATTTTATTAGCTCCGATGTGACCGCATGACTGGTGGAAGAATGATAAAACATGGTATTACATTTTAAGTTTGAGAAAATTAATAAAAGTAATTGAAGTTGTGAAGGTCATAAGATAATTTGCGTGAAAACATATAACTAGAAGATGACAACATGATTAATTCCATAATCTTGAAGAAACTTCTCAATGCAATATTCGATCTCCATCTTTGAACTTTCGGATGCGTGTCACGATTATGAATTAAAAAAGAGCCCATACTTTTGGATTTCCATTGCTTTTGCACACTGTATTAGAGCAACATTTCTTCCCTGTATACCTAATAGGACTGGTAAAACGTGTCTAGTTGGTTTAGACAACTTGAACCTGTTTAGAAACGATTTTAATCGTGTTGACCCGTTTATGACCCATATCCGTTTAACTCAAACCAAAACCCGTTTAACGTCGTGTCATGTAAATAGGTCATGTCAAAAATTAGCAGCCCTATTGGAAACTGAAAGGTTAGCGTTTGAAAATGAAAACAGAAAAGTTAACGCTGGAAAATGAAAAAATGAAAGGTTAGGTTATCTAATATTCTAATTTAGTTTTATATATTTAATCATTTAAAAATATAAAATTATATACTTTTCATAAAAAAAAAGGTTACAAACAGGTAACAATTTAACGAGATTAGTTAAACGAGTCTAATCGTGTCATAAGCGGGTTGGACGAGTTAAACCCGTTTAGACATGATTTTAGTCGTGTCATGATTGTGTCGACCCGTTTATGACTCATATCCGTTTAACTCAAACCCAAACGCAAACCCGTTTAACTTCATATCGTATAGTTTAAATGAATCCTATCAGAAATTCCCACCCTACCTAAAAGAGTAATAAAATAAGTTGATACATGCTTTAAAAACAAAATCATATTAATAGATCTTTGAATACTTTTAGAATGGATTCCACAAAATAATGTAAACCAAAAAGACTACACCTTTAATGCTTATGGGTTTTATGTGCTTCTCTTGATGCGTGTGACACAATCATAAAAAGAAATTCAAGAAATGGAGTCAAAGTCTACGCATTGATGTCTCAACTATAATTTAATATAGGAAAAAATATCGAAATGGACATAGTTCTCTTAAAAATACCAAAATGAACATTTAGCATGTTCGAAGCTGGCTAAAGACGGCTAAGCCTTTAGGTTTTGTCGGCTAAGCCTTTGAGTTCAAAAGGCTTAGCCTCCGAAAAAAATTTTTGATGGACAAAGTATCCATTTTGGTATTTTTCCCTTTAATATATCACATCAAGTACCAAAGAAACATGCAACTTCTAATGTGGTGTAATGGTAGAAAGTCTGTATTCTTTAAAAAAATACTCAGGTTCTATCCCCACTAGCATCACTTTGGGAAGGGACATGGTGGCTCAATGAAGGAAGATCTGGATCTTTGTGATCTCCGGTTCGATCCCGAGGGCGTCCGGGTTTTACCACCAGTGGGCTTTCGGGCGGGTGGGCTTTCCCCGGAACTGGAGATAACTTGGGGCGCTTAAGGGCTCCGTACGGCTGGGTTGGGCTAGCTGGCGGTGGCCTTTTGCCAATGGGTCACCCCGTACAGAGTACCTAGACAATTCTATGTTTGTTGGCCGTTAAAAAAAATTACCAAGGAAACATGATAGAGTTGTTATTCTATAATAGAGCTGTCACTCTAATGAAAGAATGTTTCAAAAACAAATTTTACATGAGAAATAGGTGCTTTCATGTGTGAACATAGACAGACACAACCCTAAAAATGGAATAATGGTGCCTTAAGTACCAACAATAAGGGCTACATGTGATGGCTATTCCAAGAGTCAGGGTACGTCACCTATGAATTAGACCGGAAAAAAAACATTTACTACGAACATACAAAAAGACATTTTTATAAATACACGAGTAATAACAATTAGCGACCATAAAATCTCGTATTTGTGTGAGTTATTATGATATAACCATATAAGAAAAATAACCACTTTTTTTTTCTTTTATAATTTATATCATTACAAGTAAATAAACTAGTTAATAAAGTTGAAGATACTCTTGGTAAGTGATTGCCTGAAAAAACTCAACTGCAATTTGAAAGCTTCCCCCCATAATCCCTCTTGTGTAGCCAGCCATGTGTGATGCATTAGTCTCACCGCCGTCTATACTAATCCCCAGAAAGCTTCAAATTTCAACTCCCCCAAATTGCCCATTCAAAACCCTAATTAGGTCAAGTGTTCATGCCTCTGTGAATCAAAATCATTCCAACAGATGGTCTCTTCAAGGGATGACGGCTCTTGTTACCGGCGGCACCAGAGGAATTGGGTACACTTAACAAATCTTTGCCTTTCTTATCATATGATTTGATACTTATCTTAATAACTTATGATTTATGCTTGGAGCCCTAAGTAATAACGATTTGGGTATTTTGTATATAAGATTTTAAGTTAAATTCAACATATATAAATGTGATTCTTTGAGTTTGCAAATCACATGTGCTGCAATTCAACATCAACATTGTTATGTGATAACATATAGAGACTATAGGGAAGGGTTCAAATACTAACCAACCAACTTTTTATGTGATAACCGTGCTAACCACTATAACACAATCACATAGTTTATAAATTATTTTTTCTTTTAATTGTTAAAATAGTATTTAAGTATCTTGAATAAATATTTTTAACGTAAATACGGAAATGATGAGTCTTACGTATACGTACCAAATAATGTTACATATACGTGACACATAGTGTTTACATATATGTAACATTAACATAATGATAATTGTTACATATACGTAACACTATGTTTGAGACTGGTTATCATGGTTATCACATAAATATTGGTTAGCATTTGAACCTCACCCAGAGACTATATTGGTGCAAAATTTTGTGAACATAAACCACATTTTAAAAAAATTGGGTATGAAATCTGTTAATTGCATTGAATACTTTGATAACATAGAGCTGCATTTTGATTTATGATGTCAAACTCCGGGAGTATATGATATTATGATTGAGTTTAGGATTTTGTGTTTTCTATGTATAGACGTGCGATTGTGGAAGAATTGGCTGGACATGGGGCGATCATACATACTTGTGCTAGAAACGAGTCTGAACTGAATAGCTGTTTAAAGGGTTGGCTGGATGAGGGGTTTAAGATTACTGGTTAAGTCTGTGATGTGTCTTCACCGCGTGACCGTGAAAAGTTAATGGATGATGTTTCTTGCTTGTTTGGTGGAAAGCTTTATATACTTGTAAGTACTTAATTTCATTCTTTGTTTGGTTGGTTGCGTTAATGGTTACATAATTATGAATCGTAGTAAGGGAACTTGGTTTTAAAAGGCGAGATGCGCTCCGAGCGCGAGGTTCGCGAGTCACATACGGTGAGGTGTTTGTTATTAAAGAAAAATAGTAAAGATTATTTATAGAAAATATTTTAACTTGTTAACTTTTAAGCACTAAAATATAAGATATTAAAATTTAAAATACATAAATACAAAAAATAGCTCTAGGTACAGCTAAAGAAACTTTATGTATAACTAAAAGAAGCCTAACTCTAATTACTAACTAAGTACAAGCAGTCTATGCATAAGGTGCAAGCTTATAATACAGTATTCTAAAACAAATCAGCAATAAGTGAACATATAAATAGAAAGAGTACTGGTCTAACTTGTTCAAATACTAGTCAACTGCATGATGCGCCGTATTAAACCGCATCGCGTGCTCATCATGGAATCACATTGCATCAACTGCAGGGATGCGTTTTTATCATTGCATCATGTCCATTTGACGCGCATGATGTTCGCATTTTTAAACCAAGCTAAGGAAGATGATAAAAGTAGTGATGGAGCCAACCCCTCCCTTCAGTTTTTGTAATAAATAGATTTTATCAGACAAGTTCTGCAGTTATCATATTTATCTGTGTAATATTATACACTAGTCTCTATGTATATTTGGTACACAATCAATATACAATCATTCTTCCTAGTTTAACTTGGTATCAAAGCCAAGTTGCTTCTGAACCTTAAAGTCATAATTTGAATCAATTTTCACATTTTCTTTGCTCCACCTCCCAGAAAAAAATGGTACTTGATTTGTAAATTTATAAACATATGAAAGCCTCTTGTGATCTTACAATAGTATAACTTTTGTGGATTGCATCAGTAGGTAAACAATGTTGGGACAAATATTCGGAAGCCTATGGTGGATTTAACAGCCGAAGAATTTTCCATGTTAATGTCGACAAATTTTGAATCTGTTTTTCATATCTGTCAACTTGCCCATCCTTTTCTTAAAGCATCAAGAACAGGCAGCGTTGTGTTCACTTCATCTGTCTCCGCCTTTGTCTCACTCAAGTCCATGACACTCCAAGGAGCCACAAAAGGTAAAATAAATTCTGATATTGTTTTATGATACAACATAGAAGTGGCAAAATTCATGGGTCATTAACATGTCAAAACATTTTAGGGCCAAAACGGGTCAGTTTTTAAGGGCCGGGTTAACACTCTCTTTTGTGTATTTTGTTGGATTTTTTTAAAAAAATTATAAAACAATTTTGGTGGTTTTGAAAATCGACAACATTTTGGGTAATGTTCGATTTTAACCATTTGACCCATTTGGAGACAGAGATAGAAAGTACAACCAAAATCAATCCACTTTTAGACAAATGGGTTGCCACCTCTAATACAAAGATTAGTGATTGTTGATGAAAAAGTAATCGTATTTACATGTCATTAATCTGTTTTAGGAGCTATTAATCAGCTTACAAAAAATTTGGCTTGTGAATGGGCAAAAGATAATATCAGAAGCAATGCTGTTGCCCCTTGGTATATCAAAACCTCCATGGTAGAACAAGTAAGTTCCTGGCTTCTTGAATGATTACAAACAAACCACCATTCTTGATTTAAGTTAATAACTCGGGTCAGGTTTAATTTAGGTATTAAGTAACAAAGAGTATGTCGAAGAGGTTCTTCATTGCACGCCACTTGGGCGACTCGGGGATCCAAACGAGGTGTCATCACTAGTTGCATTTCTTTGCATGCCGGCTTCGTCATACATTACTGGGCAGATCATATGTGTTGATGGCGGGATGACTGTAAACGGTTTCTACCCGCGATACAGCTAGGTTTTTCTTATAATCCTGTTTTTCTCTTTAGGGGTAAGCATTTGTAGTACCATATTGGCTATGTTACTTGTGCAAGTAATGACTTGTAAATGGTGCAGATTTGTTCATTCATTGACGTTTGAAATGATGATGGCAATCATGTCACTTTTATAACTGGTTATCTTTTCTTTTCAGTTGTTTCTTGTTGATTTTACTATAAAACTAACAAGATTGAATAATAATGCACAAAAATATGTATGTGCATTGTCTTTTTATGCAGATAAATTTACTAATTTGTTTATAAACTTTACTTGTTTTGAGTTGTATGTTTAAAGCTAGAGTTCGGCTTGTGAATAATTTTATAAACTCGAACTTGACTGATGCCCGGCTTGTTTATTATTTCAATGTTTTTTTATTTATATTTGTAATGATCTTTTTATATAAATATATATATATATATATATACTAGGTTAGTTACCCGTGTATTACAAGGGTTGAAAACATTCAAAATGTGAAATGATAGACTGTGTACACAATAAAAAATATCTAGAATCTAGAAATATACTATAAAATAAATAGTGCATTATATTGATTGAATACATAACACTATGAGAAATTAATAATTTTAAATAGAGGGACTTGTAACGTAAATAATATAAAAATATAATAAAGAAATTTATAATTTCTTTATTTTTAACTGATTATTATATTCTTTAAATGCATAATCCTTGACCAAATTTTGTGGTGTGGTAGTTTAAGCCGGAAAAAAAAGTTTCTCATGTCCTCAATGAATGACACGTGTCACTTGAGATTTTTATTTATTAGAGAAGTAAAATATATATTTGTAATTGTGGTTATATATATTAGGGGTGTGAAAAAAACTGATAAACCAAACCGAAGCCAAATAAACCTATAAAACTACACCGAAATAACTTAATCCAATCAAAAACCGATGGTCCAGTTTAACCATTTTCTGAAAATTGGGTCGGTTATGGTTTTATCATAACAAAAATAACCAAAAAGATCAAAATGAATGTATGGATTAATTTTTTTCTTTGAATGGTTGTTTACAAATATATGGATTATAATTCATTTTTAATGTTATGTAATATATAATAAATGGTAAAGCTCAAAAAAAGTTAAGTTCAATTGTGTAATACTAAATTAGAAAGTTGTTAAAAATTTAAGCTCATAGTTAGTGTTAGTTCAGAATCTAAACAATTTAGGTCCAAAACCGAAAACCATAAAAATCGAAACTTATCCATTTTCTAAAACTGAGAAACCGAAATTTCAGTTTCGGTTCTATTCAAGCCTAAAATTGACTCATCACTCGTATTATGTATTACATAAAACATATTTTGTACTTTTTTAAGATAATTACATTTAGTAATATATATTATATGAATACTATTACAATTAGGACCCAATCAAAGTTGGTGTATAAAGCTGGAGTCGATTAAGCTCGATTTGTTTGTACCATAATTTCTTACAAATTGTTTAATATATTTTTTTCAATATGTTAAGTATGAATCAACTAATTACTTTGATTGTTTTTAAATGGTGGATGGAGTTGGTTATCTACTAATTACATTCTTTTTAGTTTTTTTCTTTTTCTAACAAAACACAGTTTTTTAACCATTCATCAAGTTACTAATCATGTATTTTATGATGTAACATACCTTGTTGACATGACATTGTTAAAAAGTTTAATACTCTTTTATTAAATTAATGAATTGAAACTATTGGACTCAAATAGTAAATTGGAGCAAACCATAGATACTCAAAACGAAATTTACTCTATTAAATTTAAGAATAATATTAAAATACTTTAATAAAATCAACTTAAATACCCGTAATTAGAAAAGAAAGAAAAACAAATTACTACCTAAAGTTGTGATTAAAATAAGTAAAGCATCTTAATTTCCCTCAAATAAAGTAAAATAAAACATTTAGGTGGCTATTACCATATTCTCCTCTGGGACTGTACACGAGCCCAGTCGAGTTAGGGTTAGCTCGTTCTTGACGGCGAGCAGAGCCGAGGTCGACTTGGTTTATAAAAGATCCAAGCCGAGCAGGATCACAAGCCGGTTTTAAGCTAGTTATTTTTAATTTATTTTGAACGAGCCTCGAATCACAGGCTATTTGAATATTCGTAGACTTAGTACTGACATGTGAATAATAATTAATATTGGATATTGAACTAAAATTAGGATATAATTTAAAAAATATGTATAACTACTGTTTTTATGAAGCGACGAGCAGACCGGACAAAAGCATCTACTCAAACAGGTGTGTGTGTGTGTATAATAAATTGAAAATAAAATAGTTTGAGCAACTCGGTTTGTAAACGAGCCAATTTCGAACGAGTTTTTTCTGTGTTTTTTTTCGAGCGAGCTTCAGGCTACGTGCTATTTGAACATTCTTATTCCTCTCTAATAGAGTTCTCATGTTTAAATCTTGCTTTCATTAGTTTCCCGTTATAACCTTTTAAAAACTACATGTCTAGCAGTTGTAATTTATTAGATTACGTTGCTTAACAGGATAATTATGAATCACATCAAGTAATACAATTAAAAATAACTCTGTATCAACGAGTGATGCATCTTCTGTTACTCGAACATGTTTTTAATAAATAAGTAGTGTAAGTTTATACATCTAAATTCACGTTAATCTATTTAAATTATGCCATTTAAAAAATATACTCTAACTTCTGTTTTATAATTATTTTAAATTTTGTAAATCAGTTTTTATGAATTTACATCATATTTTTTTCCTTTTCAATCAATTTCGGTAATTAGTTTTTATCATGTATAATTATTTTTTAAATATTACAATTAACAAAAACAAAAATAAAATGCGGAGATATTATTACTCATTGAAAATTCTTTGAAGCTTTTTATATTTTCGGAGGGCCAGGTTTGTGCCAGCACATAATCGGGATAGTGACACAGCATCCTACTTGGGTCCCACTTTTATCCCCACATAATAACACATTTATTTACTTTACGTTTTTGAGAATACATCATCTTCATTGTCGGCCCTTCTTTTTTCATTTTTTTCAATTTTGGACCGGCATCTTTTTCAATTTTCAATAGGATGACAATACCATGTCTCATATTTCATTGTAAAAACGTATTTTAAACCTAACCCAATATTTGTTAGTATCAGGTATACCCACGAGTAGCTAATATATCCTTTAGTTTATTAAAAAAACACCTATTAGGATTTCTAAATATAGAGTAAATTATATTTTTCGTCATTTAAATATATACCAAATTTCATATATTATCCTTAAACTAAGGAAATAACAAAATCATTTATGTTTAAATTTTGTAACAATATACTTTCTTTAGTCTAATGGGGTTAGATTTTGGGGTTAAATTCTGCCATGTGCAAGGCACGTGAGAACAATTTAGTCTTTTTATATTTTTTTTCGTGAAGACAGTTTTTATAAAAAAAAAGGTGGATCCAAATCTTTACGTTAAGTACACAAATGGTCACTAAAAGATTATAATGACTAAACTACCCTCATGTGGCTCACATTACAAAACTTAAGCCTAAAATCTAATCCCTGTTAGACCAAAGGACGTAAACTGTTATAAAATTTAAACATAAATTATGTTTTTTTATATTTTCTTAGTTTGAGGATAATATTTTAAATTTAGCATATACTTAAAAGACGAAAAATGTAATTTACTCTTAAATATATTTGTTTCTTGTCATTCTAAATTTTATATAGTTTTCTGTTTATAACAAATACACCAAATTATAATACAATAGATTATATATATAGATATATCAATGTCGTCGTCAAAGTGTTTTTATCTAAAATATGTAAATTTTGTTATGATGTAAATCTCAAATGATAACTTAAATAGTATACCAAACCAAACCAAACGTACCCAGTATAATCCCACACATAGCTAACGCTATTAGTAGGGTCTGGGGAGGGTGTGATGAGGGCAAACCTTACCCCTATCCCAAGGGATAGAGAGGCTGCTCCCGTATAGACCCCCGGCTCCATGGGAAAGAAAAAGATAAAAATATAAATAAAATTAATGAGTAATAAAGTAAAATAAATTTAACAGTAATCTAACAATTAGCAGTGTATGACTAGAGTATATTAGTCACAAGAAACAAGACATACGCAAAATCTTTGCTAAACAACTCTACTCTCCCACACAACGGGTCACTCATCCTAAAACCCTAATACGACGTCTCCATGAAATCCTATCATTGATCATGTTCTCTGAGAGGTGTAAATCTAGCAAATCAAGCCTAATCCTCTCATCCCACGTTAATTTCGGTCTCCCCCTGCTCCTTTTCGTATACTATAACTTAAATAGTATACGAAATATAAATAATATTATCAAATACATAATATAAAAAAAATTATTTTTTTATATAATGAAACATTGTTAGTAATGAAATTCGGTGAAAGAAAAATACAATGCTTTAGAATAATATCGGTGTGCACTCAATATTGTAACACGACACGATTCTTGAACAAACATATAATAAGTTTCGTGCATTAAAGTGTAAAATAACTGGATTGTAATAATATTTTAATGTGTTAGGATAGACGATAGCCCACCACAATATATGGAAAAGAAACGATAAGAAAAACCTATTACGAGTCTACATATCATATTCTAATAAACCCCAAGAATAGCATTCTAATAATTTAATTTTTATTCTTATACCATAAATAATTTACGTTTTTAACCCGTTTAGTTTCTACTAATTTCGTTTTCTTGTAATAATTTTTGTTCACCAACTAAAAAAACAGAATACACAGTTGTTTTTAATTTTTTTGTCAACATTTCGATATAATTTTTTTTGAAAATATAATTGTATTAAAAATCGAGTATTTTATTTTAAGGTAAACTGTAGCGAGTACCATTATCGTTCTGGTACCGTGACAAACCGAACCGATAATGAGCGAACAACATCGTTGCCGGTATTGGTATTATCAAAACCGATATCGGTGTTCATTTTTATGATTTTCGTTTGATGTAAAGCACCTCTTTATTTTCTGGGTTACATCGTGCAACATTTATTTGACAAAACCATGGTAAATAAACTTTTTTTTTTCTGTCATAAGCTATACCGAGTTTTGGTGCATTCATGAACCGAACCGATAATAAACGGACAACATCGGTGCCGTTTAAATCGATGTAAAACACATGTAGTTTTTTAGTTTTAGTTTTTTATTTGGGTTTTATTTTTATGGTTTTTTGTTCTTGACGGTTTCACACGGTTTTGTCTTTTCGTTTAACAACTTGTTTTTTTTTCTTTCATTTATACAACGTGACTTCTTCGTGATTTTCCATTATATTTTCTCTGAAAGCTTTTTTGTCAACGTTTTTATGTTTGAAATCAAGTGAACTTAACGTATACGTCATCGCAACGCGAGGGTTAACGCCCACTATAGTTAACATTAAGGATCAACCGTATCAAAACATATCAACTTGACATCAATTACAAGAGTATGTAGTGAAGTAAAATCATTTACTTTTAATGTAATATACTTGGGACCATACAATGTGAACTTTTTTGTGTGTTCGTTACACGCACTATGGATCTTTTTCAACTTCATTATACTAAATAAAAATTACTAGTTCTATAAATATAGTTACAATTAATGTCTAAATTAAAAACATTTTAGTATAATTTACCCTATATTTAAAGGAGTTAATTTATTTACTTTTTTTTTAACAAAAACATTTTACACCTAAATACCACGTAGTTAACTTTTCACTTGCAAGTATTTGACACTCACACCACTTTTGTGAGAGGACAAAATCATACCACTAGATCATAAATAAGTCAAAGTTATTTACTATTACAAAATTCACAAAACTCATTCATAGCATTGCACGTCGTCTTTAGTGTTACCCATTGTAAGATTCTAGTGATAGCATGACATGATTAACACGTCTACACACTCACAAACCTAGTACAATCTATCGCACGACTTGAGTACTTTTGTTTCGAGCATTATAAAAGATATATTTGTACATTCATGTTCCTACACTTGTCCACTATATTATTCGAACTAGATCATGGATGAGTCAAAGTTATTTACTATTACAAAATTTACATTTGTCTTTAGTGTCACCCATCGTAAGATTCTAGTGATAGCACGACATGATTAACACGTCTACACACTCACAATCCCAGTACAATCTATCGCACGACTTGAGTACTTTTGTTTCGAGCATTATAAAAGATATATTTGTACATTTATGTTCCTACTTGTCCACTATATTATTCGAACTAGATCATAGATGAGTCAAAGTTATTTACTATTACAAAATTTACACAACTCATTCATAGCATTGTACGTTGTCTTTAGTGTCACTCGTCGTAAGATTCTAGCGATAGTACAACATGATTAACACGTCCACTCTCACAATCCTAGCACAATATATCGCACGACTAGAGTACTTTTGTTTCAAGCATTATAAAAGATATATTTGTACATTCATGTTCCTACTTGTCCACTACATTATTGAACACATTTAAAAGTACAAACCCACTTATATTCATAGCATTTGCCATTATACACTAATAAGTTTTAACCATTTGTTTTCTTAGTACGCTCACAAATGCAAGCACTCATCTTCCTTGCAATATCAATATGACAATTTTGATACTAGCATTCCCGTTCATGTATTGAGTACACCTTCTGTGACATTATTGTGGTTTATACATAATTTGTTAACATATTAAAACATTGTTCCAATGCCAAAGGGCATGATTTGAATATTCACGTATTATATGAAATGTTATGTTTCAAGACTTATAAATGCCTAAGAATTCAAACATCCTCACAACATTTGGCATGATTCAAACAAACATTTATGTTGCTAACACCAATTCGATCAAGGATTCAAAACATACCTTTTAAACGTGTTTTATATATCAATCACCGTTTGGCTCTAGCATCCCCTACGAATTATTTAACGAAAAATCATTGAAAATATCACTTTCAAGTATGTGTTTTAACAAAAAATATCACATTTTTTGAAAAATTAAACAAAATAACATTCCGCAATGATCTTTCTACATGATAGTCAACATGCCGCTGAGTGGTCGCACGACTTAATATGTGATTTTTCGCTAATGCTCCTTGTTTGTGTTTAATTAAATATTAAGTTTAAGATTTAATTATTTAAAATTAAATATGGGGCGTGAAACCACTACGCACCATAGTGATTCTGGACAGTGATTGCACCTATGATTATGTGGCAGTGATGTGGCGGGGCGTGAAACCACTACGGATAGTCTAAGTCCGCATTTATAGAATTAAAGTACGTTACACGAGAAAAAAGTAGTTATTCTATAACCCAAGTGTCAATAGTTTTTTTAACATAACCGTATAAATGCATCGCATTGTTTTCTTAAGGTTGTCTTTGAATTAGAAGAACCATAACTATACACCTTAAACCACAATATTATACAAGGAGCATGTTATACTTACACCTAAAGATAATCTTTTGGTATATATCTCGTATCGTGGACTGAGTATGATTGATGTGACATGTTTAGTCGCTATCAGTTTATTTTTTTAGCTATACGACATGCATCAATGTTATACGATGTCCCATGATCCTTATGGACACATCTATAATAGTACCATGAAGAAAGTATAACCTTTTCTTTTCCAAGAAGAATGCGTTAGCCCATATTTTATATTTTTTTACTAATAAAGTAGACGACAGAAAAATACGTTAGGGGTGACGCATGTCTAAATTGATTAGTGTATCAACTTAAAATCATAATAATCTCTTTGATATTAATATAATACTATTTAAATCCAAATAATTAGAATTGAAAAAAAGGCAATTATGGAGTAATTATAAGAAAATCAACTACTATAACAAATATTAAGCTATATAATCATCTTTTAACTTCAAATACGAGATCATAATCTTTCAAAATCACCTTAGATATAACAAAAAAATTAAAAATTAGAAAGTATGATAACTGAGAAAACACAGCCATTTAATTTGATTAAAAATAATTACAATGGTCTAAACTTAGATTATCATTGAATATTAGGAAGACAAATTCTTTCCCCCCAAAACACTAATCAACAGCATTTTCATTTCTTCCTGAGATCTATAACCACCACACTAACGTTATCGGAGCTCCGTCGTGCCAACGCCAACTTCGTCAGCAACATTGATGCATCGGAGCAGGCTTTGTCCCAGTTCTCCGACACCGGCTCTTCGTTCTCCACCGGATTCTTCTTGTTTGCCGACCGTCCCTTCCCTTTCAAACACATCCTGGCTACTCCACACGCCGTGTCGTTTGAAACCACGTCCCATAGTCCATCGCTCGCGATTATCAAACACTCGTCCTCCGCCGTCCGCTCGGTTATCGTCACCTCCGGCTCACTGCTCACGTATGGTTTCAAATAATTGTCACCTGAAAAATGTTATTGTAGATAGTTTTAAGTGTTTGGTATTGTCAAATAAAATCTCACTCATAGTAAAGTTACGGTACAATTATAACATAGTAAAATCTCACTCGTATTATAAAATCTCACACATACCAGAGCTATGGTGTAAGTAGACCGTAGTACAGTCAAATCTCACCCTTAGGGTATCCGGTATACTTCCGTGAGAGGGGCGTGGAACACCACCTCTCTTGTGTGAGAACGTGAGAATCTCACTCACGTGTAGTATACCGATACCCTTAGGTACAAACAAAGCTCAGTAAAATCTTGACTCATAGCAGAGCTATTGATAAAGTAGCAATTTCTTTATTCTAGGAGATAGAGAGGTTGCTTCGACTCAGAATAAACAGTTTGGCATTGTTTAATGAATTTGGTTAAAGCTCACCAATGGCTCTTGACATGGCAAGAACTCCAAGAACTCTAGCACCTTCCCAATATATAACTCTCCCGCCGGCAGCTTGAATCCGGTTGAGCTCATCTGGACGGTCCGGCTACAAAACCAGACGAAAACTTTAAAACAATCAATTACAACGTGTCAACGTGTGATCTTAACTATCAACCAACCTTATGATCACTCGATAAAGGAACTGCTTTGCCGTTTCGACAAAGTACTGCTCTTGAATCCCCGCAATTTGCAACAATAATTTTATCAGGAGTCATGACAGCAACAACTGCCGTAGATCCAACCGCGTCGGAATCCGGAGCCTGAAGCTCGCACCGGCAGTTACCGCCGACTGTACCTTTGTTCCAGTCGATTACTTCCTTGTCCATCCGGTTGAAGCTTCGCTCCATAGTTTTCGTCCACTCCATTGATTCAACTCTTTGATTCATTTCTTCTTTCACCAACAAGTGCAGCCGATCCTTACACCTCGTCGCCACCTAAAATCATTACAGTAACCGTCAATTTTCTTACGTGTTGAATTTCAGATTAAATGTTTTATAATTATTATTATTTTATTATTGTTATACATACGTGAGAACAACCATGGCCATCATACACGCCAAAATAGTGCACACCAGACGTTTGATTATCGTCTCTGGTTAAAAATGAAGGATGAATAGCGACGGCGTCTTCCATATCCCTCCGCCGTCCACAAACCGACGCAACACCGAATTTCGGCAGCGTTTCACCGTCAACAAACACCGCAGATCCCAAAGGTCTGAAAACGGTAGCCACTAACGGCCTAGGGTTAGCAACATCACCACCGTCATCCTCACGGGAGAACGACGCCGGAGATATCGATAACCGCGCTTGCTTAACCCCGTTCTCCACTTCAATCGCCGGTGCTCCGGCGACGAAATTAGCACGGCGGAGATCCATCCTCTTCCGCCTAGATGCCTGTGAATTGGACTCGCAAGCCGGCGAGGCCTCGTTTTCACTGACAACACCACAGCAAATCTCCGCCATTTCAACCACCACCTGCAACCGCCTCCGGTTCTCCGAAATTCATTAACCGAGTGACATCAGCGTACACAAAAACCCACACAGAACAGAATGTTGATATAAGTCGAAATGAAGACATAAAATGAGAGAAGTGTTTAAAGGGGGAAACAGAGGGACCTGAAGGGAAGCTTTTTGGTGTCGCCACGGGGTACCTGCCCGTTCTGCCCGGTAATATTATCGGGCAACTGATCGACTGACGTGTGGGAGTATGTTGTGAGAAGTGGGTTCCCTGCCTAAAAACCTATATCTGTGATCTAGGCCGTTGATTGTTGATCTGATGAAACGCGTGTGCTGTGAACTTTTCCGTGCGGGTTACGTGGGCCAATGAGGTTGAAACACGGGTGGTAGAGAGTAATTTCTCGGTCTGACACGCATGTGGTCTTTGTTTTGAAAGAAAAACAGGGCTTTTATTTTTAATTTTGGTTTTGGTAGCGTAGTCAGCCTCTAAAGAGGTGTACGTGGCAAAGATTGTCAAGTACGAGATTGTGTAGCGTTTGCGTTTTTCATTTACCGATTAATCATATAAAAATAACAATGAATGTTTAAATTAAGTAAATTACGTGTTAAATATTAATTAATGATTTACGTGTTATAATTAGTTATTTATTTTTATTTCTAAATATACCCGTTCTTAGAGTATTCTTATCAGTTTCTTTATCCCAATCTTTATAATTACACTAAAAATCACTATATATTTTCTCTCTTCTTTTTAATTAAATAATATTTTTTTATATATTTATCATTACATTTTCTCTATCCTTCACTCACAACCACTTTAAAAATTATTAAAAAAATTATGCGGGTGAAAAGTGTTTTCTCCAAATATACAAAAAATTTATACATTTTCTCTCTGCTTCACTCACAACCATTTTAAAACACTCCCTAAAATTTGCAAAACACACTCACACAAATATGCAAAAACTGATGTGAATGCTCTTATAAATTTCATTCCTATAACATGTTAAATAAAGAACTAGATCTAAGTATGATAATGTAAAAACCATATTAGTATTTTTACTTATTATTTTAAATGCTCTATGAGAAAAATCTTGCTTTAGACTCCCTAATTTTTAGGTCTCGATATTTTTTTGTGTGACATAGAGGCAATAACACCAGAATCAAAAGCATTGAGAAATATTAAGGATGGAAAGAGGTGGAATTGATACGGTGGAGATGAAGAGTGAGACGGAAGCTAATTCAGATTTCTGTGTCCTGGGGATACAACAAGGTGATTTATTTTTGTCCCGTTTTCGTGTACGTTTAGTAATCATTAATTGTGTTACAATGCTTTAGTGATTGAATTTTTCATTTTGAGTCATTTCATGCTCTACTCTTCAATTCTTAGTCAAGGCAAAGCAAAAAGCGAAGGACAAATAGATTGAGCATGAAAAAGAAACCCTAGAATACTCATTCTCTACCAACTAAAACCTTGCTCTGTCATTCTTATAACAACGTTTTCTTAAATGTTCAATCGAACTTGTTATCTATTTCCAAACAAAATCTTCTTTTTATCTATATCCAATGGTTTACTTAAATGTTCAATCAAAACCTCCTTTTATCTATTTACAATCGTTGGAGCAAAACGAAAAGCCCTTTTTATGTGACTAGAGACAGTGGGGAGTGAGGGTAGCCGGCAATTCCTCGTCTTTGGTGAGGAGCACGTGGTTTCATTTAACGCCAAAAATAGACGGTTGTAAGTGTAAAGGACGTAATATACAAACAAGTTTAAACATAAAGGACAATTTATGATATTATTTTAGTTTAAGGATGAAATATTAAATTTGGTATAAACATAAAGGACGAAAAGTGAAAATTGTTCTTTTATAAACAACATAAGACGATTTTGCCCTCACGTGAGAGGCACGGGACCAACCTTAACGTTTGAAATTGACGGATGTTAGTCCAAATGATGAACGTGCAAACTTTTTAAAAAATAAAAAACAAAATCTATGATTTCTTTAACAAAAAGATGTGTCTAAATTTTGTTATATATAAAAAAACTTAAAGTATAATTCACTCTATTACTTTTTACATGATGTATTCAACTTTTATAATTAATTAGTTTTATTTATTTACGCGCATGTAACTAAGAAAATGAAAATTATTAATTTAATATTTTCAAAAATAATTAAACTTCTAAAACAAATTAGTTGATCTCAAATGACACGTAGTTGTATTTTAAAAAGATGCATAAAATATGGACAAGAGGGATGCTCAACTAATTTTAGAAAGAAAAATTAATAACCGGATAAATAATTATATCTATTTATTTTAATCTGGTAATAACTATATGACTTGGGTCGTTTTTTTTCTATTTTATTGTGATTATTTATATAAGTATTTTTTTTTAACGGCGAACATTGAATGTTGTGACGTCGCACCCTCCGTCACATGGGAGAGACTCGTCCAACTCCGGCCAATATGTTGTCTTAATCGGGCCCACTTGACGTCAGAGTTGGAGAGCATACAAGGAAAATTCTCACCCAATACGGCCCCTTCCGGGCTTGAGGGAGAGCCAAGGCTCGAACCCTGGATCGACGTGAGTAAAACCCATGTGCATCAGCCTAAGCTAGGTCTCATTTGCATGACGCAAAAACTAATGTGAAGAGCAAGGATTGAACCTGGGTCATTAAGTACACCAAGTTTCTCCCTTACCACTCCACCACTAGCTCATTGGCTTATATAAGTATTTAGTTCTATGTTTTCAAAACTATTTCCTTGTGGGTTAAAAGATAAGTTACTAATTTATTTTAACACTAGCTTATAACCTTTATTTATATACAGGGTGAAAAATATTAATAAATAAAATTTTTAAATTTATATATATATATATATATATATATATATTACATGTACAAAAATGTGTTACCTATACTAATGATAGAAAACAAAGTTCAAAATATGTAGAATTTAATATATATATATATATATTTGAGTTTTGAAATACATTAATTATTATTTTATGTAATTTAACTTTCATTTATTATATGATTGAAAATAAAAGTTACATAATTATATTTCAAATTTATTATAATAAGGGATAATTTAAAATAAATGTGTTTTATTAGTATAGTTGGTATTTTTTTAAATATAATATTATTAAAAGATAAATGTATATTTAATAAGAGAGATGCGAGAAAAAAATGATAAGAATAAATATGAATGCAACACGTTGCATGAAAAATCTTTTTATTTATTACATAGTATAAATCATTACTAAATATTTTAATTTAACTATTATTTAATATTTAAACATACTTTTCAACTACTGTGATAAATTAGATTTTAATAATCAAAATTTCGTGCCATGATTTTTACTAGTGACACTTTTAATTTTCACTTTTGTTATCAAGGACAATGCCACTCTCATAATTATCATAAAATTACACTTGATTTTGCTCACAGTGACCAGAAAACGTAAATTCCATGTAAGCAAAATCAAATATAAATCTATCATATATGTGAGTGAGATTGCTTTTGACAATAAAAATGAAAGTTAAGAATGTTATTAATTAAATTAACGGTATGATTTATTATCCGTCAATAATTTATAATTTGAATTATTATAATTCAATTCCCCTTATTAGCTTAATGTTTAGTTGTTTGATTTAGTATTTAAATTTTATACCTGGTTATTTACGTATTTAATATTTGTAATTAAAATTTGGTATTTAGTAGTTTCAATTTACTATCCTAACTTGTATTTTAATAGATTTTATTTACAAAATTTTTGTTTGATTTTAATAATGAGTTAATTGTAAAAATGGTCTATTTGGTTTGATCAAGTTGCATGTGTTGGCTTCTATGATTGAAAAAATATAAACTTAGCCAAATACTTGTGAGACCAGTTAGTTTTTAACGAAAAATTACCTTACCAGTTAGTTTTTAACGAAAAATTACCTTAAATGTCATATATATGAGAAAAACTTAGACTTTTCAATTTAATAATAAAAAATGCATAAAATAAGTACGAAGCAACATAAAACAATAACCCCACTACAAAAAAAATGCATGAAAAATAAACAAAAAAATACCTAAAAAGAATAATTTTTGGGTTGCTTCATGCTTACTTTTTATGCATTTTTGTTTATTAAGGTTTAAGATTTGAAAAGTCTAAATTAGCCTCATATGGATAACATATAAGAAAATTTTGCATTAACAACTAACTGATATTAACTCATTAATAATATTCAATCAGATTTCTTATGTTCTTAAATATATTTATATTAGCACATTAATAATATCCAATCAGATTCTTACGTATACTTGGGTCGGGGATTTCAGTCATAATTGCAACTTTTCATTTATTATTATTATTATGTGATACCTAATTTCAGTCATAAAAAGAATATAGATGTTTATCAATTATATATTTTTTATTATTCATAACTCGTATAATACACAGGTCTATAACATAATATATCTCTTTTCTAATAAAATACTAAATGATTTTGCCACTTGTTATCACCACATTCACTCTCACAAAAATTTTTCTCCCAAAACCACATTTATATCCTCCATTTAATACTTCCTTATTTATCATTTTTTATTTGAAAATTTACATAAATAAACATTTTATCAAATAAATTTATCATTATTACCATTGGCTCCCCATTTTTTTAAAAGTATATTCAAAAGTTAATATTTAAAAAAAATCAAGAATTAAAAAATAAGAAATTTTAAATAAATATGTGTTAGAATAAAGTTTAATGATATTTACTTAGTAGTTTTTTTTTAAATTGATATTTATAAATAATTTTTTTATTTTGATTTATAAATTTTAATACTTCATTTTTAATAAAATTAAGAAACTTGTAAATGTTTATTTTTAAAAGTGTATTATATTTTAAACTTTAATTTTTTAAATGACTTGATTTTTTTTTCAAAAAATATGTTTGCAAGTTTCAATTCTAATTTAATAGTTTTAATTTTAGAATTTTAAATTTAATTGTGTCAAAATATTAAGCAGTGAAATTTTTTAAATTTGGAGTTTTAAATTTTGAATTTAAAAGATGATATATTGTTGAAATTTAATTTTTTTTTGTATATTATTATTATTATTTAATGAGAGATTTAGTATTAAAATTTTAGCGAGATTTTTCGCATACAAGTACAAATAGTATCCGTCAATCAGAGCATCTTGATGATGATTTTGATGGAACTTTATAATCTCCTGATTTTCTAAATGGACTTACATTATCAGGTTTGTTAAACCATAAATTAGTTTTAAGTGTCAGTGTTCCAGTCATTCTATTAAGAAATATTGAAGAAAAAATTGTCTAGGCAATGTAACAGTCATTCTATTATGAAATGTATTTTCATGTATTTTTTGATGTTTTGATTATTCTCATTTATATAATATTAAAATGTAACAAAATAAAAATTACAAATACAATATCAAATTTGTATAAAAAAGTTTTAAAATATTTATCAATATAATGTTAACATTTCAACCCGTGTAACACACGGGGTTAAAGCTAGTTTATATAATATTTTGCAAACCAAATAACATGACATGGTTATAAAATCATTTAATTAAAAACCTTTATAATTTCCAAGCTTTAAGATTGTATACTACATGGGAGAGCCAAGTGAAAGTATACCACATACTCTAATATGATTCTTAGTCTTTATTTAAATCTGATTTTATAATAAACACATCATTATAAATACTACATGGGAGAGCCAAGTGCATCAACCAACAGGAAAAAGACATATTTGAACTGGCTCATTGATTTAAAAAGATCTAGTTTCTTATGAGTGAAAAACAGGTCTGGAATTGATAATTTAGATTGGGTCAAATGGTACAAGTTCAGGTTCTGAAATTTATGTTATGTTTCTGTATTTTATTTCTTTTCTGTTTTGTATCATGCTAGCCATTGCTAGCTGTTTGTTCTAAAATAAAACTTCTGCCCTTCAAAAAAAAAAAATAAACACATCATCAACATGTTTAATAGCCGATAAACTAGTGGTGGAGTGGTAATGGAGAGACATGGTGTTCCTAGTGACCCAGGTTCATTCTCTGCTTTGCACATTAGTTTCTGCGGCATGCAAATGAGGTCTAGCTTAGGCTAATGCAACCGAGTTTTACCTACGCCGATTCAGGGTTCGAGCCTCGGCTCTCCCTCAAGCCCGGAAGGGGCCGTATTGGGTGATATTTTTCCTTGGATGCTCTCCTACTCTGACGACAAGTGGGTCCGGCTAAGACAATATATTGACAGGAGTTGGATGAGTGTCCCCATATAACGGGGGGTATGACGTCACCACATTCAATGTTCACCGTTAAAAAAATTAACATGTTTAATAAATAAAAAAGTAAGTGATTATTCGGGGAAAAGCAAGAAAGAAAAGAAAACGTTTAGATAGGTGGGGTGGTGTTGAGAGGTGGGACCAATGGTTTGACGTTCTTGTGGAAATAAGTACAGAAGATACATCTCGATCGGAGAGGTGGGTGGGTTTTCTTTTGGACACCTGTTTCAATCTAAATTACACTTCTTTGTATATCTAGGGATCACAAACAAACTCAAACTAATAAATCTAGAGTAAAGTACACAGACGGTGCTTATGTTTTAATAAATTTTGAATTTAGCTTCTATCTATGAAAAAGTATACAGATAGTCTAAACTTTTACACATAAGTAACACGTTTGATTCTCAACTTGAATAAGGGTTAACTATTCTTTTAAATATTTAAAAAATGACCAAAATACCTTATATTAGAAAATAAAAAAAATCATTTATGTAAACACAAACCCAAGATCTAAAACCAATGGAAACACCATCACCACATGGTTGCGGCCATCATCTTCTCCGGTAAGCCACAGATTCAAAAACACCCTCAATAGCTTTCAAGCTTCAAGATCTACCATCGATTTAAAAGGGGGCCACTGTTACCATCGCTCACCGCCACTCATTTTCAGATTATTTAAACCTTTGTATCGATTTTCCGACCACCACAACTTCATCGCCGCCAAATCGCTTCTGTCACCATCGATCAATATAGAGCCATCGTCCGCTACCTTCACCATCGATCATTATAGATCCAGATCGCATGGTCACCTACCATTGATATCGATTGCAACGAACCCGCAATTATAATCTTCACTCCATAATCTCTATTTCTCTTTTGCAAATAATGAGCAAAGCGAAATACCCCTTCCTCTGCTGTTGAAGAAACGAACCAAGCTATATTGATGCTATTTTATTGAAAAATAATCAATTATCTTGAATAATAATTGGTGTTGTTTTGATTACAGAATTGAATAGGAATCGAAGGATTTGTAAACATACAGTGGAAATGAGTAATTTGTGGTTTAATCACACATGGAGGAATCTTCATCAGGTTGGAGGTTCAGGTGGTTGTTTCTTCAATTGCTTCCACATGGGTTTGATAACTTGAGGTGTGCTGGTGGTTGTCGCCGGTGGTTGATGACGGGGGAGGTGGTGGTTCCCCGGTGGTTGCAGGCGGTGGTTGTAGGTAGGGGTGGTGTTAGGTGGTGGTGATTCAAGTGTTTTGTAGCTAGGTTTTTTTTAATTAAAGTGATAAAGGGTATTTTCATCATTTCACACACATTTAATGGAAAAATTTAACCCCATCCAAGTTGAGGATCAAACGTGTTACATGTATGCAAAAGTTTGAACTATCTATGTATTTTTTCATACCTAGGGACCAAATCTAAAATTTGTGAAAACCATAAGGACCATCCGTGTACTTTACTCAATAAATCTAAGATTAAATTGCAGCTTACACCCCGTGTTTAACGGGGTTAAGAATCAGAGACGTAAAATGTTGAAACATCAAATATCAGGGATCAAATGTGTTACGGGTGGACGAAACCTAATGTTTTGTTCAAATTACAGGGACGAAGACTGAAGTTTACTCTAAATCTAAATTACACTTCTTTGTATATCAAAGAATCCTAACGAGTAATTTTAATAAACTATCGGTTTATCCGATGGGTAATGACTAATCATGTATTTAATGAGTACTACCTTATACCCCGTGTTTACATACTGGGTGAAAGTATCAATACATAAAATTCTTAAATCTTTATGTATATATATTCATTAAAATACGTTAATTACTATTTAATGTAATTTGACTTTTATTTACTATTTAATTGAAGAGTAAACTGCAGTTTTCGTCCCTCATATTTGAACAAAATCTCAGGTTTCGTCCACTTGTAACACATTTGATCCCGACGTTTGATACTTTAACACTTTGCATCTCTAGTCTTTAACTCCGTTAACTTTTCTGTTAGTTTTTTGTGTGAAATTAGTGATTTTTGTGGGTGGTCTGATGTTTGAAGAATTAGGGGGATGGGTATATTAGTAATTTCACACAAAAACTAACAGGAAATTTAACGGTGTTAAGGATCAGGGACGCAAAGTGTTAGAGCATCAAATGTTAGGGATCAAATGTGTTACAGGTGGACGAAACCTGATGTTTTGTTCAAACCTCAGAGACGAAAACCACATAAAGTTACATAATTAGATTTTAAAGTTTTTTTATAATAAGTAATAATTTGTTTAGTATGATTAGTATTTGTTTAGTATAGATAGGATACTTTTGTAGGAGTTTATAATAGAAAAGAGTTGAAACGGCTTCAAGACCCTGCGGTGTTTTCTTTTGCTTGATATCCTTCAATGGAGAGAGAGTGTGTAAAACATTCGAAATTTCAGACGTGAGCGGATGAGGTTTTGTACATATAATGAAACACTTTTATCATATAATATCTAATAGTAAACCGATTCTCATTACTACTATACATCATGGCATTTGTATTTAAAAACTTATGTTACTGCTTATTACTTCCCGTCGGTCATGAGATAAAAAATAAGATATCGTCCTTGGCGTCCTAGTGGTAAAATTGTGTACTTTACAATCAAATAGTTATGTGTTTAAATCCTGTAGAATGCATATTTGATGATTTTAGAAGTAGAGTAAAGAGTAAATATTCGTCGTTAAAAAAAATAAGAAATACCATGTTACATCAAAAACATTTTTATTATGAGTTTATGAACATCACATGTGTGATGTTGGTTCATAAAAGTTAATTTGGTGTTAAAATCATATTCATATAATATGTAAATTATTTTCACAATAAAATCAAATGATCAACAAGATTTTAACTTTCACAATCAAATCAAACCTTTTCAGTTCTATTATTAAACCGGGTCGGCCCGATAATGACCAAATATTGCAGATTGTCTGATCTTAAGGCTTCTTTTTGTTAGTTATGAGACAAGAAAATCCAATTTGGATTGTTATTGACACGTGTCCAAAAGGGAGTGGGACGTGTGTAAACCTAACGCTCGGGTCTTACCCCAAAATCATGGACCCCTAGTGAATGATTAAATTCAGATATTTGAATTATAATAATACTTTTTTTAAAGAAAGTTATGTATCTATTTTGTCTTTCAAGTTTGAACGAGTTTTTAGTCAAAATAGTATGATTAAAAAAACTATTTACCAGATATTGGTAATTTTAAAAGTATTAGTAAACGAGTGTTATTAAAAAAACTATTTAATAAACATATTTAGTTTCTATTTATTATACTTTCTTTTTTATTTTTTAACCAACCTTTTATAGTTTTTTTATCAATCATTAGATTGTTTTTAATTTACGTGAATTTTTTTCAATAACAAAACAAATTTATATTCTTTTTAACCAGTTATTAATATGTCATTAATATTCACAACAATGTATATAAAAATGTACTACAATTATTATTTTTTTATGATGAAAAATTAGATTATCAGGGGCCGAATATGTCATTAATATTCACAACAATGTATATAAAAATGTACTACAATTATTATTTTTTTTATGATGAAAAATTAGATTATTATATGTTGCTACAAAAAAATCTGGACGAGCTTGATGTCGGGTGTAACTGCAACGAGCCTCACTAAGCTAATCCCGAGCATAGATACTAACTGTAACAACAAAGAACTCGTAAGAAGAAGGTGACCCATGGGTGGAGCTCTGGAACACCCTCCAATGCTCAAGTCGGTAATGTATCCAAGATAGTGGTGTGTATAAGTATATCAACAATGTATAAGCATGTATGTATACATATAAATAATAAGATATAGGGAGGAGACGAAATAGGTTGGAGAGGATCATGCTTAGTTAGGGGAAGCTTGTTGAGTTGTTGGAGATGACCAGGCTTAACATGAGGAAGATTTACTTGGAAGGACCAGACTTAACATAAGAGGAAGTTAACTGGACAAGAGCTATAATCAGCTATGGGGTGCTTCAACAACAAAGTCTCTTTCATCAGCAAGAGAGGAGAGGAATGATATGTCAAAGGTATACGTGATATTGTGACAAATGGAATCAATCTTATTTATAGAAGGCAAGTACGTAAAACCTTAATGGGCTTTTCCATTGTGGGCTGGTTCGGAGTTAATGGGCCTACCATAGTTCATGAGCTTTTCATGCACTAGTGTACTTTCAGGAGGAGAGGGATGGACCAACCTTTCCTTCTCATGCATTGGTGCTCGTGGGGAGAAAAAGAAACACATGTCATTCTCGTATGTTGGTGACTGCTCATGGGAAGGGAACTACCCAATCATCATTATACTAAGGAATGCACCGGATATATTTGTTCATAAAAGATAAACCCAACTAAAGAAACATGATCTGGTTTTATGTTTAGCATTACAAAAGCTATAAAAAATCTTCTTTTATATGTTAGTTTGATGGTTCCTTTGTGATAATGAGATCACAATTTGTTTCTTAGTTTGGTTTTGATAAATTCAAAAAGAAATGTGAAACAAATGACAATTTCCATCTCATTAATTAAAATGGTTTTGTCTTATATATATCCATCGAGTTAAATAGAAACAAAACTTTGAACTAAACGGATTGAATGTATCCATCACGTCAATATTCATCGATAATGCATATGAATGCTTACGCCTATCGAATTGGTTCATAAGAAACAGATTATTACATTAAATTTAATTATTTCATTACATATTATTGAAAAAGAAATTGACATAATTTAAGGTGTTATGTATTTAAGAGATCGAGTATTCAAAATCATACGTAAACATAAGGCTATCTTGTAAAGTCACCCTGCAACCCTTGCGAGGCGGAGGTTGACGAACAGTGTCACAAGGAGCACCACACCCAGATATGTGGCCCCGCTGGTGTTATCCCCGTACGGGTTGTGGCACCTGGTTGTATGAAGAGTAGCGACAGTAATATATAACCGTCTAACGGTCAATAGATTAAAAAAAATAATAAATACTATATTCAACCTCCTATAAATATCATTCCAAACTACACTTTTTGGTACTTCCATATTTCTAATTTTTTTTTTACAAAAATTGTAAGAACTAAAAGATGGATTCATCATCATCGAACGGTGGGCTTCAGAGCAACTGGTAAGGTTGTTGCTTTGTGACCTTGAGGCAATGAGTTGGAGCCGTGGGAAACTGTCTTATACATAAAGTGTAGGGTAAGGTTGCGTACATCATATCGCGACGATCCAAATGCGAGAGCTAAGTCAAGTACCAGAGTATGCCTTTTTGTGTGTTCTTGACATTGTTGACTTGGTGACTAGCATCAAGGAAACATCTTGCTTGGTGTGCATCCTCTTGAAGGAAGAAGCGTTTGAATCCAACTTCATCTTCATCTAGTAGCTACCACTTCTCATCAAATGTTATTATTTCTAACACCCTATGAATGATGTTTTTATTTTGTTTCAAGAACTACATATGGATCCATTGACAGGTTTTTGGTTTCTAAATGTCATAGATCTGACATGTCAAAACCGGTTCCATTGCAAATGTTTTTCAAAATACATGTTTCTAAAGATCTAGATTTGAACCATGTCCCCAACACATAGCCTATTATTTCTTTTTGTCCCTAGTGTCTAACCGTAAAAAAAAAAAAAAGAGGAGCATAAGGCTATGTGTTATACTCTCGTGAGGGAGTGAGTGAGGTGTGGGTGATGTGGCAGGGGCATGGAACACCGTCACCCCTAGTTTGTGAGTGTGGTCACGGTGTTGCCCAGAGTGACTTCCTCCACGCCTGAACCATGGAATATTACATACGGCCTAAGATTCGAACTTGTGTCATTTGAACGTATGAGCAACGTGATTATCAATTCAGCCAAATACTTTATGTTATTTCCATCACTCAAATTATCTATAAGAGTCATTATCTTTCAATCACTCAAATTATTTATAAAGGCCATCATCCAAAAAGATCTATAGTTTCAATCAATTTTCTATAATACATGTGATATATAAAAACAAAACAAAACAAAACAAAAGTGCTAAAATGTTAAAAATTCAGTACTTATTATTATTAGTACATTTAATTTGAAATTTAATATAAAAGAAAATAGGAATGGTGGGCATGTCAAATAGAATATGGAAAAATGAGGGTGGTGGTATACTATACGTAATTAGAGACATTAAAACATAATATTCAATATCCAACAAAGTTTGGTCACTGTGCGAGTCACCACATGCATGTCGCTTTCCATCTAAACTTCAATTTAAAAAAAATAATAATAACATTAAAGATATTATGCCACCAGTATATCAAGGATGATAACGACATAAGTTTTAATAAAGTATGAAATGGATTATGGATGTGATATGTTAACAACGAGTGCAAAATGGGTACGTTAACCAATTTTTGAACCAGAATTTGGTTCATGATTTACACGTGGCGCAGTTTCAATTCTTCAAACACGTATTCAAAAATAAATCAATCAATCTATACTGATAAATAAGTAACCGGTTGGTGGTCCAGTAATAGATTTAAAGTTTCTTTAATCATCTAGGTTTGAAGTTTTGGATTCAAGTCTCACTGGAGTAAAGAAATTCACCGTTCTAAAAAAGCATTTGATTGCGCCATGTGACACAATGTTGTGAACGCAATATTCTTTTTCTCTGCTTATTTTTTTTTTCATTACTAACTATTTAATATTTATTTACTAATTATTTAATACTTTCTTTATTAATTTCTAAATTACTATTTAATATTTTCTTACTAACTATTTAATATTTCATTTAATAATTCAAAATATTTATTATTATTTAATATTTTTTATAGTTTTTAAATTTTCATTATCAATTAATAATTTAATATTACTTTTATTCAACAGGTGTAAAATACGTGTTTCTAACCTAGTTATATATAAAGTAAATTTGCAATTTCTTTTTAGGAAAAAGTTATTTAACCTATGATTACCAATGGTTTACTAGCCGGAAAAAAAACGAACAATAACTAGAAAATTTGAACTATGATAATTAAATCAATTAAAATCGATTTTTTGTTATGGTTTTCTGTGACCGAGTCCTATGGTTCAACTAATTTTATGTGTATAAGTAACCAAAGTATATATATAATTTTTTTAAATGTGACAACCATTTTACACGGACAATAAAACTCGATCATTTCTAACTCATGATTTGAATTATTATTATTATTTGTCAAATTAAAATTCAGAACAAAGCATGGAAATATTAATGAAAATATTGTTCAAAAATAGTTCCAAGACCTTCTCCATCACGCCTACTCCATGTTGGTTGCAAACCCGCTAGTCGCAGGTCTCGCTCCCTCTCTCTTCCCCTTTCTCCAAACCCGCTAGTCGAAGCCCATGCAGAAACCCTTCATCTTCATTGCAGCCCTTCCAAAGGGCCTTGCAGCAAGGGTGCCCAAGGGCTCTTGTGTTTAAGATGGTCTAATTAGTTGGTGTTCATAGTTTCAATTTATTATCTTGAATTACAGTTTCCTACTTAATCATTTATGGTGTTTTTTAGTTTGCATTTAACTTTTAATAATAAATGAATGATTTTGATCGGTCATTGTAATTCTTTGCATATTTATGATTCTATATAAAAAAAAAACTCACCTATATATCACAAGCATACATAGGTAAGTTTTTACAATCATACAATTTTTTCAATCTTAAAAAAATCAAAAATAAAAGAAAATAATATAAATATAATGTTTATTGTTTTTCACCATCTCTACTGAAATTAAAAAAAAATGAATAATTTAATTTGATTGTCGTTTATGTATATAATACTTTTTAAGTACGTGTAGATGAACAGTACAAAGTTAATAAAAAATATTTAAATAAATTAGTTTGATGGTTTTTATGTTTCAAATTACGTAATGTGTATCTAATAAGTATAAAATTTAAGAAATATGACCATTGACATATGATTAAAATGGTTTAGATTTGTTTTGCGACCTCTAACAAAAATATAGTATTATAAAATATTCTAATAAAAGTCCTTTTTATCAAATATAAAATAATTTGTTATTCCATGTCTCATTTTATCCTCAAAAATAGCATTTCACAAATATTAGATTGATATTTAAACTAATACCCTGTTAAAAAGTATGCATCAAATATCAAATGAGATGTATCATATTTTTAATCATTATAATACAATGATGTAATGCTGTATCTAACGAACCAAAACGGATGTCTTCGGGGGACCCGTACAACGATGTGAGATTAAAACTAAATCAATATTAGAGATTAATTCTTAATTCATTAATACACAAATGGGTCAAATCAGATTATATCTAATCTCTAAAATGCTAAATAAATTAAGTTAAAGGATCTAATTAAAAAGTGAAAACAAACACCTTCAAGTCAAACGGGTTAAAAATTCAACTTTATAATATAGTTTTGCAATTATATTAAAAAATAGTCTAACCCACACCAAACCCGGAATAAAACAACCGTTTTGTACCCGCCTACCCGCCACACGCACTGTGGTGGTTCTTAACCGAGTCTTAACAAAGTTTAAAGAAGCGAAAAATCAATTTACTGACAAGCACGGCCCCTAGAAAGTCTTTAAACAATCTACCACAAACAAGACAACATATAATGGATCAAGTGCCCTCATTTGTTGCTGATATGCATCAAACAAGACAGAAAATTGCAATAATAAACAAATTCACAATCAACAAAAGAGGGGACCTTTGTCACAATGCATGGCGAAAAAGTCCAAATCCATTTGTTGGGGCGCGGTTAATTATCTTTGTACTTGGCTTCCTCTACACTCTTCAACGCCTTCAGTTTTCTGTACCCCGTGTCGGTACCAAATAGCCTGACAAAAGGATGTCATTGTTATAAATAGGTCGATTCAGGTTATGCTTTTTATCAACCGGTAAAAAAGAACATTCTTGATCTTGAGATTTTTTTGCAGATATAGGCCATAGGCCAACCTTTAAAAAATGGAAAGTTGTCACCAAATGGAATGATGAAAACCCCATAAGTAACATCAAATTAGAAACCGCTCCTAAGGTGATTGAAGGTTGGCATATGACCCATATCTGGAAAAAAGAATCTGATCTTACCAGTCCATGTAGACAAAAGTTGACGAGTAGTTGCCAGACTTGGTGTAGATACATCGGTGATGATAGTCATGAAAATCGGAACTGCAAAATTGATGAAAACAATGTTAGTGAATATGAAGATAAAGAAGGGCAAAATTGATGAAAACAATGTTAGTGAATATGAAAACAATGCTAGACTAACCCCCCGTATAAAGGAAGGAAGTTTGAGGGGCTCCATGGGAAGTGATAACCACAATGTGCTTCAACCGTCTCCAAAACTCTCACTACCATCCACAACCAAAGTGTTATCAGATGCGGGCCTGTAATGGCGGGCCCAAAAATTGTGGCGAAACCGAGGAATAAAATTTCAGCAGGGTGAGCGTATTCTGAAGTCAATCCGAAAGGTGTTGCATACCTGTCACATGCCGAGACATATAAACAAATATAGCGATATAAAGCATTAAAAATCGAAACAATGCAAGTGATGTTAGATGTGCTCATAGACATAGGGTAGGTGTATTTGCTTACTCTTGAAGATGGCAAGTTTTTAACCTGGTTACTTAAAAGGGGTAAGATAGGTAAAATCAGATAAACTACTTAAAAAAGAAATGGGTTGAACAGATTAAATCTTGAAAGTAAATTTTTTTTTAAACTAGGTTATCAATGTATTAACATAGTTCTTGTAACTATATAGAAAATAAAGTAAAATGGACGAAAAAGTGTCAGCGGGTCAACCCGGCCCGACCCTTTCCAACTCTTGCTAAAAATCACTCAGTTTGACCTGAACCTGCCACCCAACCCACCTGACGAGGGCGTAAACGAGCCGAGCTGCTCGTGAGCTCATTAAACGCTTGAATCAAGCCATTCTTAAACGAGCTCGAGCATATTGTAGCTCATTTAATAAGCAAGAGCAAGCACGAGCTTTCACATATAGAGCTTGACTTGGCTCGTAAGCTTAAACGAGCCCTATTAGTTGTATAACTTTTTTTAATATATTAAATATATATGTATATAATAATTATTATTATATAAAATTATGACAAAAATAACTATATAGTATATACTTATATATAAAATTATAATTATATATATAACAACTATATATGTATATAATTATAATAATTAACAAATAATAAACAAGTGGAGCCTGAGCCGAGCTAAAACTTTAAAAACTACTCACGAGCGAGCTGAAGCTTTAGAAACAGAGCTCAAAATGAATGAGCTCGAGCTTGAGTTCTCTTAAGTTAAACCCCTACCCCTGACCCACGCATTTAGCCACCTCTACCCCTGACCCACGCATTTAGCCACCTCTACTTACTCATGATGTACACTGTGGACATGCTTGTATAGCCATTTAGTATGTAAGATCCTGTGTCCCCAGTAAAATATAAAATCTTCCACAATGAAGTAGAATAGTATCTGTGTCGACCTTACTTTCCTGCACAATATAAAAGTAAAAGACTCAAAACATAACAAGTATAACAAGATAAAGATGGATAAATTTACCAAAAGAAAAAGATAAATTATCATTATCAAAAAAGAAAGGGAACCTGAAAATACCAGGATGGCAATGGAAGACTACTCCGCATCCCCATGAATCTAAAAACAGGATAAGAAGCAATCATAACAGGCAGATTGACACAAAAATGATACAACAGTAGGCGAGTAATGCATTTATCTTGAGCTTCAGTGGCGTTATTCTTCATCTGCATAAGAAATATCATAAAATTATGATATTACAAAAAACATGTTGGGTGAAACGCAGTTTAAGCATATTAAAGGATCTCTAACGAAGGATATACATGGTCTAGAAATATACCTTTTTAAGGAGACTCTAACCTGAGTTATATTTTTCTCCCTTCAAAGGTTCACTAGAATTCATATTGGAATTATTAATGCTTGCAACTTTGTAATGCAAGGACATATAGTAAGAGGAGGGGCACTGGCCCAGGAACAAATTTTCTAAACCCAACCCCCAGGTGGGTTTGAAGGATTCCCAAATTCTGGGGTCACATTCTAATACTAAAACCTATTCCCGTTAAACAAACATTTTTATTAGGAATAATACATGTTTCTTCACTTTAATACCCATTAAACAAACACCTAATCCTTTAAGAAACGTTTATAGAAGTATACAACAGATCCTAATCATAGATTCACAGTTTAGCTCGTAGCGCAGCCCTGCAACCACCCACGTGTTTTTAGGGTTAAATGCAGACAATAAGGAAGGTACCTTAGAGCATTCACATCAGCTCCCCCATCTGTACCCTCATCTCTAAATTATAAAGGAAACATGAAAAATCATGTAATTTTACGCTCACATTAGAGCATTCCCATCAGTTTCCCTATCCCCGTATCCATAATTACACTAAAAATCACTACCTTTTTTCTCTCCTTTTCAATTAAATAATATTTTTTTATACATTTATCATTACCTTTTCTCTCTCCTCCACTCACAACATTTTCAAAAAATATTAAAAAATTTATGCAGGTGAACAGTGTTTTCCCCAAATATACAAAAAATTTATACATTTTCTCTCTCCTCCACTCACAACCACTTTAAACCACTCCTTAAAATATAGTGAACCTCACTCACAAATATATGGGGAACCTGCTATGAATGCTCTTAGCTCCCCCATCCCCATCTCCATCCTCTATATTTTTAGAGGAAACTATAAGAGCATTCACATCAGCTCCCCCATCTCTACCCTCATCTCTAAATTATAAAGGAAATATAGAAAATCATGTAATTTTACGCACAGCTCCCCCATCCCCATCTCCATCCTCTATATTTTTAGAGGAAACTATAACCACCCTTTATATTTAGGGGGTCATCATTCACCCCATCTCCATCCTCTATACATTATTTTATACTTTTGTAAGTGTGTGTGAGTAGAAGAAAGAAAAAAAAACTATAATAAATAAATAAAGAAGTATTATTTAATTGAAATATGGGATGGATTAGTGAGTCTGATGTGGAAGCTTTTTGAAAAGTGAGATATAGATTTAAGAAATGATAATTTTTAGTTAAATTGTAGGATGGTGATAGGAGAGTTGATGTGAATGCTCTAACCACCCTTTATATTTGGGGGTCATCACTCACCCCATATTCATTATTTTATACTTTTTGTAAGTGTGTGAGTGGAAGAAATAGAAAAAAAATAATAATTAAATAAAGAAGTATTTTTTAATTGAAATAAGGGATAGATATGGGAATTCTAATGTGGAAGCTTTTTGAAAAGTGAGATATAAATTTAAGAAATGATAATTTTTAGTTAAATTGTAGTGATGAGGATGGAGGAGCTGATGTGAATGCTCTTAGCTCAGGTACTCGGGTCACATTTAAGCATTTACTCTTTTTATGAAAAGTAGCAACATACTGTAAATTTTGTCCATTTTAAGGACCAGTTTTCATCCATATTTTTTCTAAGGCAAACCCGTTATAACTAATTTGATCACCAAATTGTGATACAATACAACAAGATCTTTTTTGTCAAATCTATTCTTTCTACGAGTATCTTGCATATGGCCTGCACCCCTCTTTGTGGTAAACTAGTTACCCAACTATTTTCAATAATGTTTGCGGTTCAGGTCCAAAACAATGTTACAAATTTATTTGTCACTTTCTTTGAGCATTGTCAAATACACACATAGGTTCTAGATTTGCAACATCCCACTAAATTAAGAAAATGAAGTCCGGGTCAATTTCAATTATTTAACTGTGATGATCTCATCCTTTTCATTCAGCATCCATGCCCATCTTAAAATTTATGCTAAACTGAATCTTTCTCGTTCGGGAGTCGTTTCATATAGGTTCAGATTCAGATTATAGGTAACAGGATACAGTTTAGAACTTTAGATTATGTTGAAACAGTTAAAGCAGCTCAATTCTGATAAAATGTATTAACAAACCATGCCGCTAAGAAATTGGTTCAACTGATAACCGAATGTACCACTTTAGGTTTAGTGAAATAAAAGGCATGGTGCATAAAATAGTAAAACCTGAATTTTGTACTTGCTGAGCCATCCTGCCCTTTCTAAGTAAATGAAAGGAAGTCCAGATAAGAAGAAGACAGATTCATGAAGCAAAAAACTTCCAAGGCATGCCAACTGGAAGTCACTGAAATTGGTGATCAAATACTGCAATTAGAAAAGAGTTAAGAAGCAAGGTCAGCAATCAGCCCTATCTTGGTGTCAAAACCACAAGAATTGGCAAGTTTATTACAAGAATACTCTGCTCCTAAATAAGAAAAGCAAAGAAAATAGAAGTGAATTATCCACTGTACAACACATTTTTTGGTATGACTGGAAAGCAAATTATTATCATTTCTTAGAGATGAAATAAGTAGTAAAGATTCTCTATACCCTACAGAATTCAATTTTTTCCCTCCAATATCTCACAACCACCAGCCTCATTGAGTCATTTCCACTCATGACCCTTTTTCCTTTATCAGGAAATTTTCTTCCACAACCTTCCTTTTGGAGGTTGATGAATAATGATCACTAATAGGAAAGTTTTTGACCTGGCTCTAAAAAAGAGCAAGGCGCTCCGAAGCGTTTAGGTCTCAAAATCTAAGGCGTGAGGTGCACGCATCACGTATACATGGCGTTGCTCTATGTAAAACCAAAAGCTGCCTCTCTCTCATTTGTTTTACATATCAACATTTTTATCAAGCATACCTTTCATAATTACTTCATCTCTTTGGTTGTTTTTACATATCACCCACCCTAATTTTGACCAATTTTAACCTAGAAGTACACGAGGCGCCGCCTCGTTTTTGACAAAGAGACAAGTAATTGCATTATACAGAAAAGTCATTTGCATGTTTTTGAATTCTAATCAATGTAGTCTTTTCTACAAACACAAAGCTTCCTGAGAAAAAAAAAACTATGAAAATGATTTACACCTAACCATAACTTAGAAATCAAACAGCCAATCAACCAAACTAATCAGAACAGTAGCTAGATCTCTTGGCATCTCTAGTCTTTCAAATTCAAAATTCAGCCATATCTTTCTCACATTCATTCTTAACATACACATTTCATGCATGTGCAATCGCATGACAGTTATTCAGAAAACACAATTACGCTAAAAAAAACTCCATAAATTGCAAAATCAAAACACTTATATCACATATCTTCTCTTAAATCTCATCAAATACAAATCAACACTCATTTTCAGCAACTAATATCTATACAAATTGTTGCCGATAGATCAATGTATATATATATATATATATATATATATATATATTCATGGATTGAAAGCCATCAACAACCGTTCATACATCCGAACAGTATCAGCTCTACAAATTATCAGTGAATGAGACCAAATCTAGGGCAAATGAAGAAGCAAATCACATTAATATAATCGAAAAAGTGGAAAAAAGGAGATGCCGGTACCGTCCAACCAGATTCGATGACGGAAGTCATGGAGTCCGGTGAAGAAGACGCTAATGAAGAACAGATTGCTGAAATGAATCTGAGCTCGTGCAGAGTGGAGTCTAGTTGTACTTGTAGTGAGAATGATGGATGGATTTATATTCCATTCATGAATGCCTCTTCTTCTCTCCCTCCCTCCCTCCCCTGGATAACATAACAGTGTGCTTTTGGGGGATATCATGGGAAGGTTTTAAATGTGTCAACGGCGGGTGTACGTTGTGCATTGAAAGTTGTACCTTTCGATACATCATGGAATATGGATGGTGTGTATTGTTCTGGTTTTTTCTAATTTTAGTACCCTGTTATTTTATATTATAATTTATATGAGATGAGATATTGATGATGTGTGATATTAAAATCTACAAAATGTATATGAACTAGAAAGAGCTAGTGATGTTGAATGGGCCATGGTGGCTTTGTACGACCATGTGAAATGGGTCGGGAAATTATTCATAAAGGAAATCATAAACCTCCATATTATTAAGAATTTATTGTATATATTGAGAGATTCTATTTTCTTTCTTAAATTATCAATTCAGTATTCAAATATTTTTTTATTGTTGTCTAGTCTGTTTCTTTTTTATTTTTTCATGTATGGACCGATGGAATTCATAGATATTACTTTGGACTTTTTTTGTTTTAAATTGAGAGTTTATTTGTTGCTCTTATATGTGTTCAAGTCTTTCTAAATGACGTTCTTTCTTTAGGGCAAGAAAGTGGCCAACTCTTTGGGCTTGTTCTTGGTTTGTTAGATTGAATGGTACTCTTTGATTCGTTAATAATAGTCTACTAACCAACTTATATCTCTTTATTAAAGGTTGTCTTTTCAACATGATTTCTTAATTGATAAATGATCTATGATTGATATGTTTAGATTATCAAATTGATGAGGGGTGTTAAAATGTTAAAATCTTTTTCTTCAGTTTGATAATTATATGTTCTAATGTTTTTTTTTCTTTTCTTGCTTATTGAGCTCCACCCATGTTTTCTTGTTTTAATCTCTCTTGCGGTCTAGATCTCATGGTCGGGCCGAGCCCATGGAATTCTTATTTAAATATCTCATGGTTGGGCCGAGCCCATGGAAGTCTTATTTAAATATCTCATGGTTGGGCCGAGCCATGGAAGTCTTGTTTAAAAATGATTTTGAAGAATCATAATCTCTAAAGATGATAATCAATTTATTAAAGCTAAAGAAAGGAAAGTGATTTCACATTCACTCAAATAATCAAGTTCTGACAAAAAACTTAGTGTTTCGAATTTATTATCTTTAACGGTTATGATAGAATCATAATCCTGGTAACTTTTACTCAAACACTCAAAACCGGTTATTCGGCCTTAAATCTCCAAACACCCCTTTAAACCTCCTATAATTCAAGTGATCAAATTTATTGAACAAACCAGCAAGCATTAAAGACATGTATATATTTGTTACAAGTAACTGAAAACCTATTGACACCGTACATGCTCGAAAGAGCCATCGGCATCATAGAAATTGCATCGGAAGAGCCATTGACACCATACATGCTTGAAAACCTACACGAATTGAGTGATGTAATATATATTTGTGAATTTGATGAAGTTATTATCAGTTTTTGAAGGTGATTGATTTAAAGTTTGAGCTTTCATCCAATGACCGGATGATGGAATAATACAGATGAATCTCAACGGTGGAAAACAGAGCATGAAGCTCTGCACTTAGAAAGTAGCCTTTCTTTTCCTTCCCTTTTTTATCGTTGTCATTTTGTAAATAAATATATATTAATATAAACCAGAAAACTAGATGGAGGGTACATGAGGTAGCGAATACGGTTTTCCGAGTTTGAAGGGATTCCAACGGTGGCAGGGGTAAGACACGGCGGAAATGAAGAAGAATGAGGAGGGGAAATGTAGAAGAAAAGGAGGAGGGTTGGGGGCGAGTACGGTTTTCCGGTGACCTAATGCAAGTTAGTCTTAATACTCAATATTGTTACAAAATCGAAATATAATAACTATAGTTGCAATCTAAAATCTTTGGTACTCATACCTCTGACTTTTCATAAACAAGATGGACTATGCATGTAGTTAACTCTTATTTAAATTTAAAACTATATAATTTTTCTTTATTCTTTAATTCAACATTTTTTCTTAGTATATATTTGTTAAGAAAAATACGAAGAACCCATTTCATAAGAAATCTTAAAAAAGTTTAACAATCAAAAGCTATGCGCATCGCGCTATATTATTATTTTATTTATTTTGACTACTCAGTTCAAATTTCCATAAAATGTGAAAGCTAATGTGATGTGAATAAAAGAAAGAAGTGTCTGAGCCCGAGTTTGAACCGGGGACCACTAGTGTGTGAGACTAGCGTGATAACCGACTACACCACCCAGACAACATTCTGAATGTGTATAACTTTGGGAAAAAAAGGTATATATGTACATAGCTTTCTTAATTAGCTATGGGTTACGTATATATAACCGTAATTATAACCCAGAAAACCACAAGTTTTTAGTGGTTTTCTCGGTTTTCGTCTAACTATGTGATTTCTCTGGAACCCTCCCCTATGCATGTATTAGATGGATACCTATAAAAAAAAGTTAGTAAACTGATGAAGCATCTTTGATTCTCTAAACTTCAAACCTAAGGGTCTGTTTTGTTTAAAGGTTCCGAATAAAAAAAAAATAAGAGAGGAAGCTGACTCCGGCAACTCTAGTTATGTTGCCTGATGTTGGTTGAATTTTGAGCTTGGAGGGAATCCGACTCCGACAACTCTAGTTATAAACATTGATTACCCCTCAAATGAGACGGAAGATAGTGTCGAGTCAGGTTGTCATATGCTCTCATCGTTAATGTGTCGATCTATGACGGTTGGCCTCCCAAGGATGTCTTTGGCTGCTTCAGATGTGCGTTTTCCAGTGTTAAAGTAAACATAATGTGGTTGGACCAACTGACCAAGGATAAAGATAGTACTGCAATGGGGTGTTCACCTCTAGGAATCAAATAACATACATTTGAGTGTCTTTTTAATCTTTAAAAAACTGTTTACATCTCAATTTTTATAATAACAATTTAGTTTTATATTGCTAATGAAAAGACTAAGGTAATTATAACCATACTCATTTAGTTTAACAACTCTCTCTCATCACAAAATTAAAACGGATATAAACATGAAAAACTAATGATCTCATATATCTTTTAAGCTCCATTTTAATCGATGAGAATTCATAATATAAACCATCTCTTTTAATGCTACTTAAACATAAAATGACTTAAAAGTTCTACTAAAATATAAAATAGATGTTTCACTTGTGAGTTTTTTTGTATATTTTACGGTCTTCCATCATTGACTATATGATATGTACCATACCCACGTCCAGTGCTTGTTTGTTCAAGTCCCAAGTTATATTTTTACTATCCACATGCAAGTTTAATTCCCTTAATTGTTTTAACTTCCTGTTTAGTAGGTAGTGGGTCAGATAAGGAGGAAATGGTTTATGCCATGATTTCCAGTTTTTATGCATTGTAATCCTTTAAAAGGATGGGTTCGTTTGAATGAAACAAGCAGATGAGTTAGAATCTAAATCCCATTCTACAATTCTTTCAAGTTCTTAATCTTCCTTCTGGCCATCTAATTTGATCGACCCACATCACTATAATATATGGTTAACAAACCAAAATAAAAAGGTTAACAATTACATGGTGCTATATCTTTATTGTAACTACTGAGATCAATTTTCCATAAAATGTGAAAACTAATGTGATGTATAATGAAAGTAAAAAAAGTGTCTGGGCCCGGGTTCGAACCGGGGACCTCTAGTGTGTGAGACTAGCGTGATAACCGACTACACCACCCAGACAACATTTTGAATGTACTAGATTTTGCGAAAGAAATTATATATGATGTATATACCTTTCTTAATTAGCTAATGATTGCATCATGATAGTTTCATCAGCTATTAATAAAGTTTGACTCATTGAAAAGAAATGTTAAGATTAAAACATGTTAATCTAATTTCGGTTCTGTAATCTATGTCACTTTTATGAGCATGTTCTTTACTCTTGACTTCCAAATGCATCAATAATCTGTGACAGTGATCGTTTTGATTAGGTTTTTTTCTTCATCGTTTTGTGATACTCCAGATGATCCCTTACCAAAAAAGCATAGACATTGTTTTAAGACCAATAAGTCACCCTTGGTAGTGGCGACAACCCCTTGTGAAACAATCACAAGAAAATACCTTTTGCGATTAATGTATTAGATGGACACCCACGTATAGAAAGTTCGTAAACTTTTGGTGCTAGATAAAGCATCTTTGATCATTCAAACTTCAAACCTTACAAGGGTTTGTTTTGTTAGGTTTCGAATGAAAAAACATGAGTGAAAAGTTAGCCATGATATCCTACCTAATGATACTTTTGTCAACATGAAACAATAAATCAAATGCACCACAAATACTCATCTCAGAAACAAGACAACATTCAGTATTCTCCTTCAAAAGATGACAATTTTGAACAAGAAAAAGGATATTTTTGTCAAAACAATCAATAAAAATAGCTACTTGAAGGTGTCCACAACTAAATTACAAATCCAAATGTATCTAGAGTGACATAAATAGCTGCCTTAAAGATTTTAAAAACAAGACTCTGATTTATATTGTTTTGTTTTAAATAGAAAACTAGAGCAAAAATGGTCTTTCAACATGTTCTTGACAGAAAGCGGAATCAGCAGCAATAATTTAAGGATGCTTCCGGTCTGCAATCTTCAATGCTGCTATCCTCCATCTACAGGTTTTCAATTGCAAAAAATCTGAGGGCAATCATGACAATTCACACATACTAGAAAAATCCAATACAATATATCAAATTTTAAGGCAACCAACAAAATTTGAGGCTGATTAATGCAAGGTTTAATCAGATAACAAACACTTTGCCACTTGGCATTTTAAAAGACGACGAAAAGAGGGGAAAAAGTTCAAGAAAGCAGTCTCGGGGCATATTTGTCATTTTCTCTTTTTCATCGTATAATTCATATTCAAGTACAGTCCAACTCTTTCAACCAAAAAGAAATCTATTTGGCAAAAATCATTGTTACAGATAATTAATAACAGTGATTAATAAGCAAAAAGGTAATTCTGGTTTCAACTTTTGTCTAAAAGAAAATCAGAAATAGTGTGACATGATGAAAAAAAATATCACTGGATTTATTTAAATTAAGCACATGATTAAACTCGATACTCACCTTAAAAGTCTTACGGGTCACCGAGTCATACATATCTAGGTTTTCTATCAGCGGGCTTCAAGATTTGGAAAGAACACATTAAGCTCTCATCAACACTCATCATTGCACCAGCATTATCGAATTCACCACAATAATTTGGGGCAGAGAATATGGTCACAAGCTGTCTATCAGCAAAGAATTCATACCCGTCTTCTACAACCTGCACAAACAAACTTTCATACAACATTAAAACCTCAAATAGATATTAATTTCAGCCCATTTACTGAATAACAGGTTGATTTGGGTTTTACGTTTGACCTCTAATGGGTCAAAAAGGTAAACTTCATAAACATGGGCCATACGGCTCCCTAATGACCTTAAGTGTAATCCAATGCTTACAACCCCTTACATAGCATTATTCAAGAAAAACTAGATTAGAATTTTAATAATATTGTTTCGGTAAAAATATTTAACACACTATTCATAAAATTCAAGAGAAACAGGGTAAAAATATTTGAGGTTAAGCTTGGAATGCTTTGAACATCTCCAAAGCGATGTGAAATGCATTTGAATGTTCAGAACCTCTTAAATCACATTATTCAAAAAAATGGAATAGTAGTAATAATAAAGGAAAGATTTTAATATAGTTATTGTAATTATATGTAATACATTAAGTGATTGTTATTTCAGTGAACAAAAACATTTGCAGATCAACACAACCCGTATTAAAAAAATACTCGTTCTGACCCAAATCCGTTTCAACCCGTTGACCAACCCATCCGACCCACCCATTTTTGCCACCTCTAATATCAATAGTAAAGGCATAATAGAATACTAAATAACCTGATGGGCACGACAAACAAGGTCCATATCATGCTGCATTAAAAACTCTGCCACTTTTTCTGCACCAAAAGTGTAGGAAACTCCCCTATCATTCATTCCCCAACCTTTTATCTCTTTATCAGGATCTGACCAAAGTAAATCACAAAGCAAACCCGTATCCGGAACATCGTTTGGACGAGGTAAGTTTCTGATTTGATCTAGGTTTGTTAGATCAGGAGAAAGACCACCATGCATACATAGTATTTTTTCATCAATAAGGGCAGCCACAGGAAGACAATTGAAACAATCAGTAAAAGTTTTCCAAATCCTAACATTAAATCGGCGTTTACATTCATCATAGAAACCATAGATTCTGTTGATGGAAGCGCACTCATGGTTTCCTCTTAAAATGAAGAAGTTTTCGGGGTATTTGATTTTGTAGGCAAGTAAAAGACATATAGTTTCCAAACTATGTTTGCCACGATCCACATAATCACCTAGGAATAAATAATTTGCATCTGGAGGAAAGCCCCCGTATTCAAACAACCTTAATAGATCACCATATTGCCCATGAATGTCACCTGGTATTTAAAGAAATAAAAGTTTAGCCATAGTACTAGATATAATAGCATCACCATTTAACACAAGCATGCAGTATAACCAAACAAGAAACCTATCAGTTCCCCTATTTCTTGTATTAGATGAAATTTCATAAGATTATTGATCACTTTTAACAATATAATGCATTCACCATGTCAGTATAACTATTATTAACTATTTGTCACTATGTCAAAATCCACATTCTATTCCACTATTAGCCAAATATACATATATGTATCGCTTTAGTCCTTACAAATAATGTCTAAATTCATTTGATATCCCCAAACAACACTTACAATGCCCTAAAAACGGAAGTTCCATTTAGAAATTTCCCAGTCCAGCTGTGGTGCCAATACCATTTTGACATGAAAAGGTCAAAAACCAAAGGGTTTGAAAATCAAGATGGGAAAAAGAGAAGTGGAAATATGTACTAATCTACGAAGATGCCTCTTAATAAAATAATTTCACAATATCAAGCGGAGCAAATTCAAGAACCAAAGGGTTTGAAAATTAAAATACCCCAAGAGTTTATTTATTTAGTAATACATAACTGCATATAATATTCGGTGCACTTCTTTTGTATCATTTTTATCCTTCATACAGGGATTTCAATCCATCTCATTCTCAAATAATCACCTATCCTGTATCTTCATGATTGTTAAGATCTTGCAATTACATGTGGTACCCTCAGTAGTCTAATTCAACAAATAGTGAGACTTAACAAAACCATTTATATGTCATATCCAGCAATTTAGATTCCAGTCAATGATCAATTATTCATTTGAAGGTAACCAAATATTCAAATTTAATTTAGGAATCGTAGGCAATAGGAATTAATATTCCCCATTGCATAAGATTCAACACAAACACCATCATGATTCATGCATGTCCAATATCAACTTATACACACAATGCACATCATTGACTCCACAATGTAAAAAAACAAGAGAGCAAAGCCAACTCGTTAACAACATAGAACTTGCATACGATTTAAATCATCCAAAATAGTTGCAAATGATGTATTTGAACCCACTACCTGATCAAAACTTCACCACCAGATATCTGGACAACATATAGCAACCCAAATGCCCAATCAATCTTGCATGCTAAAATCAAACAATTTCTAAGATATACATTCATCCATTTTGAAAATTAAAATACGTCAAAGCAACAAGCAAATGCAGTTAGGAATGTAAACGAACTGAACGTTCAGCAAACGGGAAGTTCGTTTGTTTAATAAATGAACGGACATGAACAAACAAAATTGGTTCGATTAATTAAATGAACAAACATGAACAAAGGCCACGTTTGTTCAATATTATCCGTGAACGTTCTGTAATTTGCTCGTTAATGTTTGTTTGTTTATGTTCATTGTTCGTTTGTATTCGTTTATATTGTTAACAAACGAACACGAACACGAACACAAAAACAAAATTCCGTTCGGCTATGCGTTCGTGAACCGTTCGTTTGTCCAATAAAAGCTTAAAAAACGAGCATGAACGTCTCGTTCGGTTCAGTTCATCTACAGCTCTAAATGCAGTCAATCATTTACCTGGCTATTATAGCCAAAATCAGTGGCAAAAACCAGACCTAAAAATCAACAATACTAATAGCAACAAATGAAATTGCCAGATGAAAAAATATGAATTTTACACAAATAAAAAAGATCAAGAATAAACAACAAACACATAACGCAGCGCAATAAAAGAAATCAGATTCTGGATTACTACCGCATATCTTAATAGGAGCTTCAAGCTCTAGAAGACTAGGCTGTTGAAGAAATATCTCTCGAGAAGCGGCACAAAGTTGACGGATCTCCGCCTCCGAAAGCTGAACCTGCCGCGCCGTCCTCGCTTCCCGGAACTCCAAAAGCCGATTGATTATATCGTCCAGAACGGCAGCGTCCATCCCCTGACCATTTTGAGCCATTGATCTGCAAATTTCTGATTACCTAGAAACCCTAGCTCGTAAAACAAATATAAACCAGAAGAATTCCAAATTTCTTCGGCGAGATTATTAACGAGCTTTTGTTAGGGCATTGTTTTGTTTTTTGAAAAATTAATCACACGCATGATGTATGCGAATGGACACGTGGCGATTGTGGAGAACACTGACAAATCTTTGATTGCGGATTGAAAATATTGGTGAGCTGACGGAGAATGGAGGAGGAGGAGGAGGCTGCAGCTCCGATGAGACGGAGATGCCGAACACTAGGATCGAGATTATCGATAACGATAAATCCGTAGCGATTGTATGGTTTCAACTCATTCCCCAATCGAACTTTCGTGGTGATTTTTTAAATTTTGTGATTTCGTTAATCGGAAGGGGGAATTTTGAAATCTAGGGTTTTAATGTGGGCAAATATTTGATGGCTCTCGTAACGTTAATGATTAATTACACGGATGCCCCCATCAGATTTCATTTTTAGCCTAATTTAAAAAAAAAAATTACACGATTAAACGTAGGCCGTCCCTTAGATTTCAAATACTTTGAACGGACCCTTAAATATAAAGTTATATATAAAAAGAAATTAATACGACGATAATTATTATAATAATAAATAAACAAAAAGTATTATAACAAAACCGTCTATGTTATATTATTAAACGAATCATGAGACTCTCATAGAATTCTTAATTTTTCATCTAGTTTTCTCTTTTTACGTTTTTTACTAATGGTTTTGAAGACATAATTTCTGAAAATCAATGATCAATTATAATGTATAAGTGTGTAATTGATTAATCAAGAAATAAAAAAAAAACTGTCAAAGCCCCCTCTCAAACTGTTTAAAACCGATTTAAAACTGGTCAAAACCAGTCAAACTGCCCCTCTCAATCCAAATCAGTTTTGATTTTGTTGACCAAACCGGTTTCGGTTATGTTTAAAAAAACCGATTTGTGCACTATTCTCATGGGCCTAGGAGTTTCAAGTTGTATTCGTCTATGTAAATTACATTTACTAACCCTTAAAACAAAACATCGGTGGTCAATAGGAGACCACCAACTCAACGATACGATAATATTTAAATATGTTGTTCTCAAAGTAAAAACCAAAAGTTGGTGTGGTTAGTGTGGTAAGTTGTGAACACTATGAGTTGGTCTTCCTAGGTTCCAATCCCACACACTCCATGTTTTTTTTTCTTGTTCTTATTTTCAGTAGTTTTTTTGTTCTTGAGCGATTTTATCGTTTCAATGTTACGTCTTGTTTACACTGTAGTCTTTTCTATTTGTATCGAACCGCCACAATTTCTTAGGTTTCTTTTATGTATTTACCCACGTCACTGTCGCAACAAGTGTTGCTAGGTTCGCAAACGCGCTGCATCGCCCAGGCTTAATTTCTAGTTTTATATAAATTTGTATGCTCTTTTATGATACAAATGTAAAGTTATCATATTACATAAAAAATACATATATAAAACTATTTTCCACCTATATGAAAAAAAGTATATCTATAATTGTGAAATATATCATAATGAATGCAACTCCGCATGTAATAAAACTTGTATCAAAACATAAATAAAAATAAAACAAATTGCAATGATATACAAACTTATATAAAACACTACATAAAAAGTTATAAAAAGATTATACTTAATAATAAAAAGCATAAAAAAGATATAGAAAATATAAGGGATTTTACAGGGGTAATTGTGTAAACAGATTGACCCAAAAGCATACACGAAAAAACCAACAACATTTCAATGTCACAGGGTACTAAACGAAAGAAATCAACCGTACTCATACAATATGTCACAGTAATAATAATACAACCGTCATACCAGATTAATACTAAACCATGTTTCAATTTTCACAATATTTGTTCTCAAGTAAGATGGTATTCTACAGGTCAAAGGAAAGTGTTTCTTGATTACAAAAGAAAATATATAAAAAAAGAATGATGAAATAAACTTTTCTTACCAACTCTTTACCTCATGGAGATAATTCAACTCAAGTTGAACAGCAACCCCTCTTTGTGTTCACAGATGAATCGCCGACATTGATGGTGGTTCCTTGGCCAGGTAAAGCACTATTACCACCACCACCACTTGCTGCTTGTGCTGCCAATGCTTTCTTGCTAATTACATGATATATTTGTGTCAAAACGGTTTGAAATGCTTTTTCAACGTTAAATGCTTCAAGTGCTGATGTTTCAAGAAAAGAAAGGCCTTCTTTTTCAGCCAAAGATTGACCATCTTGCTCAGCCACGGCTCTAAGATGGCTCAAATCTGATTTGTTTCCAACCATCATGATCACAATGTTCGAGTCTGCATGGTCTCTTAGCTCGCGTAACCACCTTTGGATGTTGTCAAAGGTTTGACTTTTGGTGATGTCATACACCAGAAGGGCCCCAACCGCACCTCTGTAGTAGGCACTGGTTATTGCTCTATATCTTTCTTGCCCTGCCGTGTCCCAAATTTGTGCCTTTATTGTCTTCCCATCAACCTGCTTATGAAATTTTGGTTAGAAACATGAACAGTAGGTGGCAAGATGAGTATGTTGGGTCGGTCAGGTCAAATGGTAATTCTCCCATACTGGTTGAAACAGGTTGGATTGACCCGAAACACTATTTTCCTAAAATGTTACTTTTTAATATATAGTAAGTTTCATATGGATACTAAAATTATAATGTACTGATAATAATCTAGATTTTTGAATAAAAATGACTTAGGAGGTTTTATGCATAAAAATAAACGTCGGTTGACTTTAGACCCGTTTCCCTTTTAAGTTTGTCTTTTACCCGTTTGCCTTGATAAGGATTAAAGATCAAAACATTACCCAAACCAACTGTTCATATAAAAGGGATTGAGATTGACTCATCAATTACTATGATGTATAATTGTATATAAATCATCGCTTGATTAACAAACTAAAACACTAATCAGAGAAATAGGTACCATAAAAAAATCATGATCTATTATCATGCTCACAATTAGTTCATAAAGTTCTTGTGCAGAAAATAAGGGGTGATGAAATGAATTTAAGATTTTTAAAACAGAAATCAGATCACATAAAAACTACAACAGTCTAATTGAAGTGTTTTGTCTATTAATCAAATGTTTTAGATAGCCTTTAGTAGGACAAACATGGAGAATCTTGTTGACCAGAATAAATTCCTTTTGACTTTTGCAATTTTTAATGATGGCATCCAGCAAACGGTTAATCTTAAGCATCCTAATTCATAAAATAGTTACAACTTTACGAAATAAACAAAGACATCACTGAACAACAAAAACAACAAATCTTTCTGGAAAACAACTTACTAGGGCCCTAGGAAACCTATCAATCAAAAAAGTAAGGATCAATTATCAAGAACATAGAATAAAATTGTTGCAATTTTATGAAATAAATGAAGACACACTACTCAACAATTGCATCTGTTTTAAATATCCAACAAAAGTGAACACTAAACTTCCTTCAAAATAACTCATAAAAAACCCTAGACATATTATCAAACACTTGGTGTGCATAACTCCAAACAACTTCAATCAAATCCTGCACTTTAAATACATGACATCTGGATATCAACAAGAGCAATTAGACGCTACATCAACAAAAACCCTAATTTAGATCATAACAATTTTAGATTCACAAGAAAGAAACTGAGACCTGAAGAGTACGAGTAGCAAATTCAACTCCAATTGTGGATTTTGACTCCAAACAGAATTCATTCCTCGTAAACCTCGACAGAATATTGGATTTTCCAACACCTGAATCCCCAATCAACACGATCTTGAACAAATAATCGTACTCATGATCAACTCTGTTCGCCATTCTTCCGTTCTCTTCCCTCAAAAACCTATAAAAAGAACTCAGAATTCATTCGAATCAACAGATATAGATGGATCTGATCAGATCGAATCAAAAAAATAAAACCTACTGTTCATCTTTTGATTGCGCACCAAATCAACAAATTAACCAACTCAAATCAGTACAGAAAACATGAACATGTTGAATTGTGGATTAAACAACTTACCTACGATATTGGAAGGAAAGTGACAATGTGGTCTGGAGGAAATATGGAGGAAATGGGAGGAAATTGAGGTTTGAAAGGATGGAGAAAGAGGTTTGGAAGAGCCGACATGAATATATATTTTAAATCAGACGGAAATGTTTTTAGAGTTAGTTATTTTAGTTTAATACTTTAATATATATTTTAAAAGTAAATGCTGATTAATTATGTTTATCTCGTTCCTTTTTATCAATTTTGAATTATTAATCACGTGAAATTATGTAACCCGAATATAAGTCATCCAATCTATTTATCTAAACGTATCAAAGGGGTTGACGGATAACAATCAAGCTGTAAATGTGTTAATCGGGTTGGCATGTGAGTCGACCTGTTTAATTAAACTGGTTAAACGAGTCAACATGAATATTGTCCGTTCATTAAACGGGTTTGATAATTATTTTCGTGTCGTGTCAAAAATTGCCACCTTTATGTTATATACTTGTGCATGGTGTTTGGCAGATATAATATGAGTTAGAAAAGAGTGGGATATATACATGGTTATAGAACCACCAAAGGGCCATTGGGGGTGGTGACCCAATGGTAAGAGCAAAACCTCTTAATACCAAGGAACTGAGTTTAAGTCCCGAGAAGCTCAAGAAATTTGCCTTTAAAAAAATATAACCACCAAAGGGTTTGTAACATAACGGTGTCAATGTGTGAATTAAAGTATTTTTCTTCAAGTGGTTGAGGATTAGAGTTTCATAATAGACATTAGTATATATTTAGGAGTAAATTTAAAGGATGTGTAAGTGAGTCGTTCAAAAAACATGATTATATAGCTTTTTGTAATAATGTCTTATAATTAAAATAATAAGTATAAGTGTATATCAGATTTTCATTATTTTTTATTTAAAACTAGTTTTGTACTGAACGTTAGTCGAGACTCATGAGGGAAACAAGGGGTGGCGGAGCACCCCGAGGGTAAAAATCTTTTTGAGAACAAAGTGCCCTTTGAGGAAGACCTTCAGAAAACCCCTCTGACTCGGGGAAAGGAATTCAAACCCATAAAATGTTAATACACATGTTTATTTGAAGAGTTAAAATAAAGATACCCTTTCTTTTAATTTTAATCAATGTATATAGATCTAGTTGTTGGATAATAACTTAAAGTCCTAATAGTTAAATATCTAGTACTTTTATAGACTACTATTTTTTTTCTTTGAACATATAATCCTTATTTTAATAAACGATTTCAGAAAATGACATGTGTCATTATCATATTTTTTCTCATTAATTTTTTTTTTGATTTTTTTCTTACTTAATCATAATATTAAATTTGTCTAACCAAAACCTTTATTTATTATAGAGTATAGATACATAAATTTTAAAAGTAATTTAAAAATATTGGAATTATGATTAAGTAATTTAATATAATAGCTGATAATATATCGTTGGAAATGATTGAGAATCAATTATCATTATTTTAGTAAGTTTTTTAAATGAAGGAAAAATAAAAGCCAAAAAAGAAGGGTTGGTGTTCTTATTTGATCAGTGAAGTATGAAACGTCGACGTTTGAGGAGGAAAGTTGACAGTAAGGTATTTGTTGGCAAAGGGAAATGGCAGACTGGCAGTGAGTGGGGCATTTTGCCTGTTTGGACAGGGTGGGAATGTTTATGTGTTGGTCATGCCTTCCATGTTCTCCTTCTGCAAGACCAACTTTATATCTATCCTCCTTAACTTTGTGGAGTAATAAATGGCGTGTAAATAAGTATTCTTTAATTTATTTATTTTTTATTAAATGAAAGTAAATAACATCTATAAAATAGGAAGGGTGTGTCAATAACACCGTGTTTTAGCGTGAGAGGGAGGGCGTGGTGCCACCTCACCCCATCATAAGGCGTGAAACACCGCGTTAGGTGAAGGTGGGGGGGGAGAGGGTGAGAAGGGGGCTGTGGTGGTGGGGTAGGGGGAGGAAAGTAGAGGGAAGCCATAGTCAATAAGTTGGTCATCCACTCCTTACCATTACACACCTGGATGAAGGTGAGGGAAGGTATGGTCTACGTAACATTTACTTGACACTGAAAATCCACCACCTTCACCCTACCACTACACATAGTCTAAGGGGTGCGGTTTCCTCATTCCGTATTATCCCCGCATCTCATATTAGAAATCCTCAACTTCCATTTTTTTTAAATGATGGAGATGGTCTTCACATTTTCCTCAAACTCACCATTGTCAAGTGTTAATATCTCATTGGTTTAAAAACAAAAAATAAAAAAAATGGTTTCAGGCTTGCTACGTGTCGATTTCTGCTGAATTTTAGATTTTTGTTTTTCGTATCTTTCTCCTATTAAACAGTAATGATGTTAAATAATTAAATGTCTAAAAGTTATTCTAATATTTTATTAAAAATTACTAAATAATAAGAAATTTTTAATTATATCTTATTTTAAAATACAATAATATTATTGTTAAATCTTTATTATTTATTATTTATAATTGTTAAATCTTTATAGAAACTTTTGTTTTATAAGGATTGACCACCAAATCGGTAGATTTTTTTCAACATATTAACTGGAAATTGTTTCAACATATTAACTATATTATTTACATTGTAACTAATTCATGGTTCAAGTTAGTTGTATACTTGTATATTGTAACCATATGATTAAAAGTGTAACTAGAAGACTTGGAATCCAACATGTGGTGTGGGGAGGACCCATTTGTTACTTGTTGACTTCTATTTCCTTATCGCATGCCTTAGCTCTTCTTATCTAATTGACTGTTGACTTGTAGCTTTCATATGGGTGCATAGCAAAATACGTGTTGCAATATCTCTCCCTAAGTTCATAGACTGGATCTTGTGCTAAATTTGTTCCAAGTATTAACTCATATAGGCAAATATAGTTTGTAGTTAAAGTTAAGAAAGAGTTCTACTACTTCTTTATTTTTACTTTGTGACACAAGGCTAGCATCTTCTTGAACCCAATTGTTTGACGGAGATACGTACCGTTAGAGAGAAGTATCAGGTTTCTCATCCACTATGTCAATGGTTTTAGCTACCACTGCTTTTAAAATTTTGTTATTCTAAACACCCTGTGAATGATTTATTCGGTTTCCTGTTTCTTGCATTTTGATCCATGCTGAGAGATTATAAAATGTATACAAACCATTGTATCGCTTCTTTTGTCAAATGATTCTATAAAATCCGTACACAAATCCCAACAACAAGAATATGAGTATTAGTGTACGTCACCAAGTTTACATCGCCTACGACGGGATACGATAGTTTACCTCTTCCTCGATAGAACGTTGTTATTTTTCAGGGAAGAGCCCAAAGGCTATCTCGCTAACCTCACTTTCAGTAGTTGAGATATATGTGACATCTTCAAAAGGCAAGGATAACGGTGTGATCATTATGTTTTCATAATACACCTTTCTTCAGATATCTCGATCATGTCAACATGGCTTCAAGCGAGGGACAAGTCAACCGTGTAGAATGATGTCTTACCGTCATTCCAAAAGACAAATATGTTACATTCAAAGATCTCTGACTATAGTTTACCTTCTTATAGAGTCTGAATGCTCGCCCCCAACAAGCATATTATTACTTGTAATTGGAAGCATTTTCAACATATTTGTTATTAGTTAACTTTTATAGTTCACCCACTAACTTCATAAAAGTAATATAAATTTAATTTGATCTACTATAAATAAGTATAACTTATTGGTGTGGTAGGTCGAAAAGTAATGCGTTTGATGATTCCAAAGTTGATGCATAATTCGTGGTTTGGTATGAATTCTCATGCTACCACTTTGAGTGGCAATGAGGTTAATTACATCATTGTTCCACTACATGACCAACGCTCATCGCCTTATGATTATAAGAATCTAAAATGTTTAGATTTTATTACTTTAATCTTCAAAACCAAGCGATAATACTATTCAAATTAGGTATATTTTACTTCAAACTTTTTCTTCCTTCCTTGTATTCCACTGTCATTGTATAATTAATTGATTTTATAGATTAGTTAGCAAACATCATAAAATAACAAATATATTTCTGATTTTTTCTTACAAAAGTCACTCAACAATTTTTGCACATAAAAATCAACATACTATATGTTTTTTGGCACAAAAGTTCCTCAACAAACTTTTACACGTAAAGTAAAAAACCAACATATTTTATTGTTTTTTCTTACAAAAGTCTCTCGATAACTATTTACCATAGCAAATAAATTGACAGAATCAATACAAAGGAAATCGACCGACAAATCAAACATTCCATTTAGCAATTTCTAAGATTTGTCATTCAAAACCTTTGCATTTGGAAACTATTTCAAGTGTGTATTCTAGCCCAATATTATAAAAAAAGGCATAATATAAAATTTACAGCAAAATCGTTTAATAATATGCCAACAAGCCTAAAACATTTGAAAAATGATGTATGGAACTCATGTTATTAGAATCAATTTCATAACTTGTGTATTACCCCATCAAAACATTTAAAAGTGGGCGTTATGGAATTAGTTTAAAACTTGTAGTATGTATTTTAGCCCTAAAACAAAGCATTTAAAAGAGGGTCTCAAGAACTCATCTTATTGGCTTAACGTTCACAATCTACAATCGTGCAAAACCGACACTAACTCTAGTGTCCATAAGATCTTATTGCGAGATAACTTCAGCGTAACAACAACTTGGAATACTCACGTCAAGCTTAAGTGGTATACGAGAGTCGTAAAAAAGTGTCGGGCATTGGGTTATCGAGAGAAAGTTCGGAATCGGATATCCAATTCAAAAGCCTTACATCCCTATTTATAGGCTGATTTCAACCCCTTAGGGGACCATTAAGAGATCAGTAGCGGTCCGCTACACCCGTGTGTCATAAGACACATTTTGGTAGCGATCCGCTGTCTATGCTACATGGCAATTCTTCAGGGTGAGTCATTGGACACGTGGCACAACATCTGCAGCGTATCACCATTGCCTAACCGAGGGTGAAGGAAGGAGTAGCGATCCGCTATCGGCCTTATTTCCCAATTTCACTTTAAACCTTTGACTTTAACTTTGGATTATTTGCATAACAAACCCTCAACTTTATTTCTATACATTTACAGCAACCCTTGACTTTTGTGTTATAACCTTTAAATTCCAAAATTATCGTTGATTATTTTAATTTACGTTGTTAAGAGGCGAACCATTGCTACACGTGCTCCGCCACTACATTATTGTAGGTATTGGTATTATCGGAACCCGTATCGGTATTCGTTTTTATGGTTTTCGACTACACGAACCAGTAATTTTTTTTATTTTTTCCTTTTTTTTATTAACGATGGTACCGATACTCGCCACGAAGCACGGGTATAACCATCTAGTTAGAAATTATTTAGTAATTGCATATGAATTTTCCAATAGTTAATTCTCACTCAAAAGTATTCAACGTCTACATAAAAATAACCAAAACCCTACAAAAAGGTTAAATATGTATAAAGTATAAAACACGTTTAACATGTATAATTTTAAAGAGTGTAAATAAAATTCAATTTGCGTTAAAAAAATGAGCAAATTATAAATTACGTCATTTTTGTATTACCCATACTAGCTTATAACCCCGTGTTTACACACGGGGTGAAAAATATCGATATATGTTACATATACGAATGATAGAAAACAAAATTCAAAATATGTAAAAATTAATATATAATTGGGTTTTGAAAATACGTTAATTATTATTTAATGGAATTTGACTTTCATTACTATTTGATTCAAAATAAAAATTACATAATTATATTTTAAAGTTTCTTATAATAAGTTTATTAATATAATTAATATTTTTTTAAATGTATATTATTATTAAGAGATGTGTATTTAACAAAAGAGAGACGGAAAAAAAATGATGAGAATGAATATGGAGGCGACACGTGACATGTAAAAACTCTTATTTATTATATGGTATAGATTTCATAATACATTCTTTAACTAAGGAAATTACAGAAAACGTCCTCTATGTTTAAATTTTTTTTGCACGTTACGTCTTTTTGACTAACGGACGTTAAATTTCACCGTTAAGTCAGATCATGTGACTTGCATGTGAGAGTGTTTTAGTCTTTTTACCCACAAAAACAAATTTAAAACACTCAACTTGTAAAAGTCCCACCTCTTCCCAGATCTAGGTACCTGAAATTGTGGGTAAAAATATCAAAACGCACTCACATGCAAAGCACGTAAACTGACTTAACGATGAAATTTAACGGCTGTTAGTGTAAAGAACGTAACTTGTAAGATTTTTTAAACATAAATAATCTTTTTTATAATTTTCTTAATTAAAATGTGTATTCTAAAACAGGAGTAATAATTAAAGGAACTAATCTTGATTTGCTCAAGAAATATTCAACGTCTGACCCACGTGTCCTGTTTCTCCTTCCTTTTGTCCTTGTATTTATTTTGGCTCTTTCCTTTATCCTCTGTTTTCCTTTTCCCCCTACCAAACATTTAATGGAAACCAACAATCAACCGCCTCCGCCACCTCCACCGCCGCTCCGCTATTCCTCCTCCGACTCGTCATTATCCGCCCACCTCTTTGGTGACAATGACTCACCACACTCGTCCGCCGGAATTTTCGCTTCAATCCTCCCTCCCCCGTCGACGGTATTTCACCCTTCTCTCTAATCTACCTGCCTTTAACATGATCTAGTTTTTATCCGTAATAACAGTTGTTAATTCGATCTGTGATGCCATTAATTGTGTTCGTGAAGCGGCATGTTAGTTATTGGAGATAACGAACCTCAATCGGCAATCATACGTGCCGTTAGGTTTTAGTTTCATCTTCATATCATGTTAAAGAAATTGAATCGTTTCTAGCGATTATATTGGTTCTGTTGTTATTGCATATCAATTATTTGTGTTTGTTTTTGTTGCCTTCATGGTTAATTAGCAAGTTGAATGGCAGTATCAGTTGTAGTTAAACCCTAGTATTTGTTTGCATGTTAAGTATTAAAATAAATTTAAGCCAACTTAACTTTAATGTTGTTATTCCTAATTAGATCCTCTAATGAAACATAATAAATTTGATTCTGAAACTTTACATCTTTGTTGAGGTTGCTGTGAGAGCACTGGTTATTAGTGAATGGAAGTTACAAATAGAAAACCGGTGTCGTGTTATAATTTTGATTTTGCGATGATCAGGGCACTGTGGACCACCTTGCAGCCACTGGATACCAGCATTCAACCATTGATACCGCATTCGAAGAGTATGGTCTGCTACATCATGGACTTGACCTTATGTTTTGGATATGAGTGTGATGATTTTGAGAATTGAAAAATCGATATAGGAGTTTGTTATGTGCATGTATATATACAAGTTTGAAACCAAACAAATTAAAGGAACTTGTTTCAAGATTCTTATATCAAATATGTGAGATAAATGCACATTAGAACCTAAAACTTTTGATGCTTTTACTTTACATACTGTATTAGGAAAGTATCTTGTTTTGATTGTTACACTTTGACAACTATAAAGTAGTATAATTTTGATTTTAGGTGTTTGCTTCTAATTTCTCGAAGGGATAATGGCATGTAATATCAACATAATTTCACAATGGTACTAATTAGTACCTTGCATTAAACAAAAATATCATGATAGTGTGTAAACTATGTGTGCGTTAAAAGAACCAAGATTTTCTATTATGTGATGCTATTGTTGTCTCCTTGTCAATTCATGGTCAATAGGGATTCATTATATGATGGACATATCCAATGTTATTTGTTTCATCATTTTTGGGTTAAGGTGTTCCTTGTTCATCTGATTGTAACTATGAGTAGTGCATTATATGCAGTTTGCTAATTGGCAGGACTGGATTTCTTTTTCTTTTGTTTGATCTATCTTTTTCGTTATGTATTCGTTCTTCCGATCGTTTTTTAAAATATTGATGCGTGATTACATAGAACAATCTTAAAATTCAGGAAGTTATCGTTCAATTATATTCTTTCAGATGGCAGGAAACTCCAGCTGTGTGGATAGCCAGGTCTGGTACACAGTTCATGGAACTTTAGGTTAGCTTCATAACTCTATTTCTCCAGTTCAATAGTTTGTGGATACTCTTAATGTTACATGCTTTCTCCATAATCAAATGAAACTTCCTATATATCATTAGATACATAGCTTGATGAAAATGGATAGCAATTCGTCAGATGGTAAAATATATCCACGAATGAGCAAAAATGGAATCTTACTACTTTAGTCATAATTATCATCAATCGTTGTAGTTATAAAATATATATTTTATAAAGGTAGCAAAATGGGTGGCTGGGCGGGTTGTGTAATTGGTTAAAATGGCTTCATGTTGATGGGCGTCGAATCAGGTTGACCCAAAATATGTTTTGTTCAAAATATAATTTGTTTTTTTATCAGTATATACTGTGTCAAGTATGATTTACAAAAAAATGCAGTTTTATTAACAGTATAATTTTTTTGAACAAAATGGTTTAGAAGGTTTATGCATTAAGGGTATAGAGCGACTTTCATCCGTTCCCTTTTAAGCTATTTTTTATATATTTTACCTGTTTTAACCATTAGATATAGAACATAACCTCAACGAATCCGTTCATAAGTAAATTGGACGATATTGCCACCTCATATATTTTATATTTCCGTTCTTTTTTTTTTATCTAATCTGGAGCAGCAGAGAATGTTGCTAAGAACACTGTAAATGCAAATAGTGGTGTAATGAACATGGAGAGAAGGTCAATCTTTCAAGAAAGAATAGAACCGTGTCCCCTAAGTTCATCAATTTACTATGGTGGACAAGAAGATATGTATGTCCGTTCTTCAACTGATCTCACCTCCAAATCATACACTAAAGTGAGTCCAATATACATTCGTTTACCTTTCACCCAACCAAAACTTGACTGGTGAAATTTGACCAAAGTACCCCCACTGTTTCCTTTCTTTTAGTTTCTCATAGAAAAGAATTCAAAAGACGATCCTAACCATCTGCAGAGTGCTACTAGAGGAAACTGGTGGCAAGGTCAGTTCTAACCATCCCTAAGTATATAAAAGTCATTCACTGTAGAGGTGGCAAACAGGTGGGTCGGATTGAGTAACGTGTCAAAACATGTTTTATTGGTACGGATCGGGTCGACTCAGTTTGTACAAAATCTGTACATTTTTTTTAAATAATTAGCGTGTCAAGTATGTATACAAAAGCTATATTATTTCAGTAATAATATAACTTTTTGAATAAAAGATTTAGGAGGTTTTATGCATTAAGAAAACACCTTGGCCACTTTACGCCCATTTTGCCCTTCTCCTTGTTAGTTAATTTGTTTGATTTTATATGTTTGATCCATTAGAGATAAAAAGATAAACATAAGTGACCTATTCATTAGTAAATGGGTCGACATTGCCACCTCTAATAAATTGTATATATCATTTTAGTTTGTGTATTGTGCTTAATTTTTTGTGTTGAAAAACTTGTTTACATCGCACTTGTGCAGGATCGCTTTACTATTGAGATGTCGCTCCCCACTTCAATGATATCAAAGTGGATTCTCCACCTACTATTAAAGGCATCCATTTACTTTAAATACCTTTGTTAGAATAAATGACACATTTTTGCTAAAATAGTGTTCAGTAAATTCAGTGGTTGACCCGTTAACTTCAACACATAAGTTACCCAAAATGTCTTTTGTCTGTTAACTGGTTATAGGGGAGGCAGTCTTGACTCATTTACTTAAGAATGAGTCGAATTAGGCTGTGTTTGATCTGAAATGGGTAAAATTGGTCAAATTAATTTTATAGCTAAAGGATGAATGAGTCAAATGGGTTGAAAGACGCCGAGAGTATTTTTTAGTCATACAACCTCCTAAATTGTTTTTTGTTTCAAAGATTTAGATTATTACTATAATAATATTAATCTATAAAAAATGGGCCAAAAAACGTTTCCATATCTGCAGGTCAACCCAACCAGACTTGGCATATTTCATCTTTGACCAGTTTCAACCCATTACTCAACCTGCCCAACCCCTCCAAGAATTCTTCTGAATATTAGTTTATTTTATTTAAGTTGTATCCGAATGATTTGGATGGTAATCATGCAGGAAATTCATGGAGACCTGTAGCTGCAGTTTGAGGTTTATGTTGCATATGTGGAAGATGATATGATTATTTGTTCATCTCTCTTTTTTCTCTTTTTTTTCTCTGTAATGGTGGTGAGAGCTTGGTTTTATCGTCGTTCTCATTTCCAACAGGCAACAACATATACTAGAAAAATGTACCGATGTTTTGCTCCCAGTAATAAAGTTTTATATGTACTTTTGGAGAAATGGCTGGAGTTCTAATTGGTATACCTGAGGTTATTGCAATGCGATATTATACGATGTTAACCATGCAATTTGCTTCGGTTTTGGTTTGGGAAATTTTGATAACTGCTTTATTTATGGTACTACAGAAAAGAGATTACTCAAACCTGCTAGCTAGAAACTATAATTATGCATATACATATTCAAGAAGCAGAGTGAACATACTAAATTATACTTAATTGTCAAAGACGATGTCACTAATAAACTAAATGAAAAATTTTAGATCTTTCTTGGAACATATCACTTCTGTATATCTGTAAGTTACCGGTCATTTCTGCATATCTTGATCACAGTCAAATGTCAGGGAGGTAAGATGGGTCAAATGTGTAAGAGGTTTTCAGGAGATTTATTCGGTGAAAAATTCCCAAAATAAACAATTTAATTTTCAATTTCCTTAAAACAAACAAACACTTTTCACTTCTCAAATCTAAACATCAAACTTTCGCTGAAACATTCTTCAGAGTTGCCGAATTCGCCGACTTATGTGTCGTAATTTACAACTTACACGTGTACTTTTCGCCGGAACAATTACCAAACTCGGTGATTTCGTGAAAATTAAATTTGACGTGTAAGTTGTAAAATGAGGCACGTAAGTCGGCGAATTCACTGACTCTAAAGAACGTTTTGTGAAATTTTGATGTTTATATTGGGGAAGTGGAAAAATCTTTGTTAGTTTTAAAGAAATTGAAAATTAAATTGTTTATTTTGAGAATTTTCCCTTTATTTTGAGAAATTAAATTGTTATTTTGAATTTTTTTTATTGTTCTAATGGGCCTTTGGTTAGTTTTATTTGTCGAGTGGGATACTGGTCTTAGTTGGTTATCGGTAGTGGTCTAGAGTTGTGTTTTGTTTCTTATTTTTACACATGCACTTTCTTTGAATGATCAAGTGATTTTCAAGCAGTAAAACAAAACTCTCATCTGTATCAATTCGAAAATCACTAGGCTAATCAACACAGGCCACTTAATTTAATCTTATTGAAATCCTCATGACCAAGTACATTAAAAATAGCTAGAAATACACAACAATTAACCTTAACAAGCACCCGAAACCGCATCGGTACTATTGTTCGACGATTTCACGATCACTCGAAAGAAGAAAAACCCTAAAGCATGACCCGAAACCGCAGCCAAAAACACCCCTACATTAAACGACATTATTGCCAACATCACCATGAACGCCAACCCGACCCGTAAAGTGTACACCAACGTTTGAGCCAGGCCCGAACTCGCATCATCCGATTTCGTCATTTTAAGATTACAATGAGCTAGCCATTCCACCAAAAGAGCTAAAAAGAACACGAAAACAAGCGCCAACGCGTACATGCCCGTATTGGTCCCGGGCCAACCCTTAAAAAGAATCAAAGCGTCTTTCCCCCAATAGAACGTCATGTGCATCATCATCATCTTCTTTCTCCGCGGCATCCCCATTGTGATGTTGCCGCCGTGAATCATAGGTGGTAGAGCCATGATCGATCTATCAATGATTACTCGTGTTTTTTGTTCCCCGAAACGTTGGTGTTTTTGATGTTTAAATAGTGATCACGGTAGACGTCGTACAATTGTATCGGCAATAGTTTGATAGTACGATGTTGATTATTAAAATGTAGTACATGGGTTACAATGGATTTGAGTCGTTAGTGCCGAGGATACCTCGATTGGTTACCATCATAACCCCTATATAAAAGGAGCAAGAAGTTACAAAACACCCCCTTGTTCTTTGGGTGAATTGACGGAATGTTGTAACTTAATTATTACAAACACGTATTTTAGATAAAAGCGGGGTTGGTTTAAGAAAATGTAATTGAATCCTATTCACGCAATACTATATTGCTATACTAATATGATATAATAATATTAATATAATAAAATCAATAATATAACACAATATTAAATTATTGTGTAATTTCTCAATACTACTGTAATTTTTTGTCTTAAAGTTGTATTTTATTTAAGTTTTAATACAAGCAAGCAAGTTAATAGTTAGCGATCTTCTTATTTTACGAGAATACTTTAATTGGATTACACAAACCAACGTATAGGAAACCTAACACATTGATCATGGTCTGGGCTTGACAAATATCATTTTGAACAAAATTTATCCATAAAAATGTTAATTTGACCCCATTAACACAAGATTTAGATAAAAACAGAAACAAAAAGATCCAATTTAATAGGTTATAACCAAAGTAGATAAAAGAAAATATAAACTCAGTTTGATATACTTTTTTTTGGAATATTGGTTTAACAAGTCCGACCAGTCTAAAATTCAGTTAATTCCATAAATTCATAATTAAACTTAAAAATTATAAAAATAAAATAAAATTCCTTAATAAGACATAATAAAATCCACCAAACTATCCAATGATTCTTGTGAAGAACCCCTATTTTCCAAAGCTTCCTTAACCATTTCCTTCATATCATTTACTCTAACCCTCATTTCCTCTCCATCATCCACCATAACTCTTTTAATCACCCTTTCAATCTCCCCTCTATCGACCCGCTCCAACTCGAGCCCGATCTTCCATACAAAACTCACATAACTCGCGTTCACCCCTTGGTCGACACTAAACGGTTGACAAATCATCACAACTCCCGATGAAATACTCTCCAAACACGAGTTCCAACCACAATGACTCCAAAACCCACCCATGGGCCAATACTTCCTTCTGGGGAGCCCATTTCACAATCAAGCCCCGTTCTCTCGTTTACTCTACAAACCCATCTGGCAATAACTCGAGCCATTCTGACCCACTAACCAAACCGGGTCTAACCGCCCATAGGAACCGTTGGTTACTTTCAGCTAGACCACATGCCATCTCGGTCAGCACTTCCGCATCCATTGTGGCTAAGCTTCCAAAGCTTATGTAGACCACGGATTTCGGAGGTTATTTATCGAGCCAAGCAATGCAATCAGTGTCTTCTTGGTGTGAACCGATAGACGTGCGTGGTGTTACAATGTGTAAAGGCCCAACTGCAAAAACGGGAACATGTAAAAGGTTGTGGATTCGGGTCAATGATTCGTGTTCGAGGAATTTGACAGTGTTCAAGATAACGGCTGACAGGTGCGCTTGCCGGCTGAAGTTCGCAACATGTTGCCTCCAATCTTCGATCGGAGATTTAGAAAATGGAAGATCTTTGTACCTGAGGGGATGATGATTTGGCACGACATCCTGCATCACAAAATCTTTAAAAAGATCTAGAATTAGAATCAGATCAGATCATGTTAGCGATAAATATTAGATAGAATATATTAGTTATTGATAAGGTAAAATATAGATGATTTATTCTAATCTGATCATGTTTGGTTGGATTTCTTGAAAATATAATATATTAGTTTTTTTTAACAGCAACACTTAAATTTTCTAGGATAAATATATTATTTTTACCATCCTCAAGAAACCTGCCTTGTTGACGGAGCTGTCGACGGGCAAGTAAAGCCGGAAGGAACGCCGCACACTGCTAGAGCGGAACACGATGGCGGCAAGGTTCAGATCGACGGCAACAACTCCGGCGAAGTACATAACGTTGTCGTAGATGACAACGATGGATTTATTTCCTTTACTGATCAATCGAGTCAAGTGTTCCTTGAATGATGGTTTACAGTTATTGTTGAGTGTGTTGAGGAAAGTAGAGAAGCTGCCGGAATCTTCGATGGCCTGTAGGTTGTCGGAAAGTGGAAGGAAGGTGAAGTCGGAAGGATGGTTAGAAGGGTTAGGTGGGTTTAAATTGGAGTGAGCAATGGCTATGGAGAAGCCTTTGGCATGGAGGATTGTGGCTAGCTGGAGAGTTGGAGTCATGTGGCCGTGAAATGGGGATGTCACTTCTCAATGAAAGTAAATACTAATCTAGGATGCCCTATTGTACTCATCAGATATCCAGAGTTACGTTGTCACTTCTCACTATGACTCATCATGAAACACGTACTAAAATTAGTCAACTTTCGTTAGTGAGTCTATAATTGAACTTTCAAAACTTTAACTCTAACAAGCATCTTTTTATTCTTGATATCAACTAGGTTGTTCCCGCTGCCCGTTGCGGCGGGAATGAACCTGTTTTGGCATGGTGTTCTAGGAAATATGCTCAAAGCAAGGCCTTGAGGATTTCTTTGGATTTATATTCTATAACACTAAGTTATTTGATCCAGTTTAACCTTGTACATACCAGATGATTAAGGGAACCACAATCTACATCAAACCAAAACCAAAACCAAAAATATATGTTTCAAACTCATAGCCCACATCCAACACAATTTCAAATAGGTAAAAACAATTTAAACCAATCCCTTACATCAGATCAAAATACTGTATGGAGTATAACCAAGTCTTCAACATTTGTTTTTGGTACTGCCTTGCAAAGGTTTAGTCCGATCTGTGTAAAGCATATTACCCCAATGTAAAAAAGGAAGGTGTATTGTATCATACCTTTATCATTGTAATAAAATGCTTAAACAGTAATATTACTATGCTAAAAATCTGCACCCTGCAAAATGATTTCACCAAATATTCAAGTAGAAAAAAACTCAACTAAAAGTCAGAACAGATACGGGTCATAACGGGTTGTTTTTGTGAGTTTTTAATCCTAATGTGGTTCATATGTGAAAGTTCGGGGGTGAAAATCGTAAAGAGTCTAAAGATAGATTTATTTCATTTAGTATGTTTATTGTTTTTATGATTTAGTTTCTATTTAAGGTATTGAGTGTTTTTTTGTTAGCTGTGAATGGGCTGTCATTCCAGCTATGATTGGTCTGTGATTTCTTAGTAATTTAGGTTAGGATTAGTATAAAAGAGGGTCATTGTTAAAGTTTAAAGGTGTGGTTTTGATTTAATAAAAATTAAGAGTCGTGGGTGTGTTTTCCCACAAAAATCGTTGCTGTCTTTTGAGTAATTTCGATCCAATTGTCCAACAATTGGTATCAGAGCGGGGTTTTGAGAGTCGACTTTCAAAGGGGGGAGCAGCCAAGGGCTGCCATAGCAGATAACAGCAGGTGGCTCGCTGTTGAGGGCTGCTGATTGACGGTTTGAAAAGGAGAAAGGGTCAGCAATTTTTTTCTTTGGGCTGCAAAGGGCATTGATCGATTGAGGCTGCTGATCGACTGCAAAAGGGTTGTTGGTCGACTGTGAAAAGCTGCTGGTGGATTGTGAAGGGTTGTGACCGATTGAAGGCTGCTGAAATCCGATCTGTGATAGATCGAATTGTGAAGGCTGCTGCGAGGTTTCAATCGAAGGGCTGTTAAAGCTACTAGAAGGTCTGCGCGAGACAGATTTGGGCCGCGAGATACGGCTGCAGCAGATTGATTGTGCGACTCAATCAAAGGCTGATTGGAGTTGTGTGAGTCAACTTTGAAGACGAAGACCTGAGCGACTCAGGTTCTGATCATGGGAAGCGATCAAGAGCAGTGATTTCTGTGAGAGACGAATCTGCATAGTGAAGAGCAAACCTGTGCGAGACAGGGTTATCGACTGTGTGACATGCGAAAGAATCTGTGTCAAACAGAGGTTTAGTGGGTTCTGTGCGAGGCAGAACAGAAGCTGTGTGAGGCAGATTGGATTTTGTGTGAGACAGAACATAAGGCGATTCCTGTGTGAGGCAGCGATCGGCAGTGAAGAGGACCTGAGTGATTCGGTTATTGACAAAGAATGTGCAGAAGGGAGAAAGCAAGTGATTTGCTTGGAGGGCTATGTGAGACGCAAGGCAAAGAGAGATTTTAGTTGCTGTTCAAGTGTTTTTGGTGTGAAGAGTTTGGTCATTTTGCGGGGGAATGTCCAAAAGCCAAAGCATGAGGTAGCCAACTTGGTTCGTGAGGATGCTGGACCGCCTCTACTGTAGACAAAGAGAAAGCCCACATTAGGATTAAGGGGGTGATTGTGAGTTTTTAATCCTAATGTGGTTCATATGTGAAAGTTCGAGGGTGAAAATCGTAAAGAGTCTAAAGATAGATTTATTTCATTTAGTATGTTTATTGTTTTTATGATTTAGTTTCTATTTAAGGTATTGAGTGTTTTTTTGTTAGCTGTGAATGGGCTGTGATTTCTTAGTAATTTAGGTTAGGATTAGTATAAAAGAGGGTCATTGTTAAAGTTTAAAGGTGTGGTTTTGATTTAATAAAAATTAAGAGTCGTGGGTGTGTTTTCCCACAAAAATCGCTGCTATCTTTTGAGTAATTTCGATCCAATTGTCCAACAGTTTTTAAATTTGATAGATTCTTAAAGCATAATACAGTATTAATGGGTTTCCTTTGATCCTTCATCTCACACAAAGTAGAACAGGTAGATAAAAAAAATAAAGGATTGAGTTCGAAGCTTTACAGTGTCGATAGAGATGGAAGTTTTCCAAACATGTCTTGCAATTCACCATTAATTTTACTGGGGCAACATTTCTGGTCACAAATAAAAGGAACAATAAAGACAACTAATATAATAGGGAAAAGGAAAAAAAAAGATGCACCTGCAAGTTCTTGGGAGATACTTAGAGCAAGGGCGGTTTTATTGGTACCAGACGCTCTAGCAAGTAGAAATCCCCTTCCAGCTATCTTTTTCTGCCGGATCATATCAACTACAAACCCGCCAACCTCTCTTGCCACCACCTGTCCCACGAATCCAACAGCTAACAGTATCGCTTTTTTCCAGTAGTCTAAACAAAATCATCGGTACCCATATCGTAATTTGTACAGCATAAAATAAACTCAGATTCATAGCAATAGCATTGTCATGAAGAGGAATTTGCAGCAAAATGAGGTTCAATAATAAAAGATGCTTTAGCAAAATAGATCACAAATAGTGAAAAAAAAATTTGGTTTTGTGTTTCTGTTTCAGGAAAGCATAACCTTTTATCTTCACTTTAAGATACACATGATGTTTAATTAAGTTAGTAAATTTCTAATAATCGAAACCCTACAAAATTAACAAATTATAAACGATAAAAACGCAAGCCTTATCCACCCAATTTTAACTTTCATTCAATCAAAGAATCTTCACTTAGAATCAATATGTGAATCAAGAACCCAAATTTCGTCCATCAAATCTCAAATCCAAAACCTTACATCCCGCTACAGATACAACTCCTCTTATCCAACGGCAAAACATTTATTGTATCACCATGACTTTGTTTAAAAAGATTTATGGATGCCACTGAATTGAAGATTATATGAAACCCTCTTCACTAAACATTTAAAGCTTAATTTGTAAAAGAATGTCAATTGGCCTGAGAATGTATGTATCAGAGGAAGAAAGGTAAAAATCCACCTTTGTTCTCTTCATTCCCATCTCCACCGTCACCTCCTCTGTCTCTGCCACCATCGATGGATTAGATAAAACACACATGACAAAATTCTTACCTGATACACAAAGGGTTACTTCTATGTCTAGTTTTAGAAATACAAGTCTACTCAACAATACATAATCAATTTTATGTAGAAAACCGCAAGAATTGCATAAGTAATTATACATTCTTCCATACTTATTTTATTATAACATCTCATGAAATAAAGTTTATAAACCTATCATCTTTATAAACATTCTTCCATACTTATTTTATTATTATTTTTCTTTCTTAAACATCCATAAAAATATAGAGATGGATGAATAACGGATCACTATATTTAGTTAACCTTTATTTACTAAACTCTAAAGTTTAAAGATGAAGATCCCAATGAAGACGTAAAATAGAATAAATCTTTAAGACAGAGACTACGTTATGATTTGTGAATGCTATGAATAAGTTATTTTAACACATGGTTTAATAATCTTCATATTATAGAGAATACTTTAGTTGGAATACACAAACGTGTAGGAAACCAAACACATAGTCTTAGCATGACTAATATCATTTTGAATAAGTTCATCTACAAGAATGTTATTTAATCCCCCATTAACATAATCTTTAGATAAAAACAGAAGCAAACAGATCCAATTTAAAGAGTTTATAACCAAAGTAGATAAAACAAAATATGAACTTAGTTTGGTCTACTTTGTTATGAAATGTTTTGAATTATCGTTTTATTGGTTTAACATGTCCGACCGGTCTAAAATTCAAATAATTTCATAATTAAATTTGAAAATTTATAAAAACATTAAAACTGCCTTAATATGACAAAATGAAATTCACCAAACCCTCCAATGATTCTTGTGAAGAACCCCTATTTTCCACAGCTTCTTTAACCATTTCCTTCATACCATTTACTCTAACTCTCATTTGCTCTCCTTCATCATCCACCATAACTCTTTTAACCATCCTTTCAATCTCCCCTCTCTCGACCCGCTCCAACTCGAGCCCGATCTTCCACACATAACTCACATAACGCGCGTTCACCCCTTGGTCGACACTAAACGGTTGACAAATCATCACAACTCCCCATGAAATACTCTCCAAACACGAATTCCAACCACAATGACTCCAAAACCCACCCACCGCGAAATGGGCCAATACTTCCTTCTGGGGAGCCCATTTCACAATCAAGCCCCGTTCTCTCGTTTCCTCTACAAACCCATCTGGCAATAACTCGAGCCATTCTGACCCACCAACCAAACCGGGCCTAACCGCCCATAGGAACCGTTGGTTACTTTTAGCTAGACCCAATGCCATCTCGGTCAGCACTTTCGCATCAATCGTGGCTAAGCTTCCAAAGCTTATGTAGACCACGGATTTCGGAGGTTGTTTATCGAGCCAAGAGATGCAACCAGTATCTTCTTGGTACGAACCAATATACGGGCTTGGTGTTACAATGTGTAAAGGCCCAACTGCAAAAACGAGAACATGAAAGTGGTCGTGGATTCGGGTCAACGATTCGTGTTCGAGGAATTTGATGGTGTTCATGATAACGGCTGATGGGTGCGCTTGTAGATTGAAGTTCGCAACATGTTGTTTCCAATCTTCGATCGAAGATTTACAAAATGGAAGATCTTTGTACCTAAGGGGATGATGATTTGGCACAATATCCTGCATCACAAAATCTTTAAAAAGATCCTGTCAGCGATATATATTAGATAGAATACATTAGTTATAATCAGAGATAAAGTATATCTGTTATGATTTGTTGCATAAATAAGATTTATTTTAATCTAATCATGTTAGGTTCAATTTGTTGAACCAACAATATATAAGATATAATATATTAGTTATGACGAACTAAAATATATCAGTTAGGATTTGTTACATAGATAAGATTTAAGATTTATTGTAATCCGATCATGATCAAATTCATGTTCGGTTGGATTTACCTTCTTCAAGAAACCTGCCTTGTTGACGGAGCTGTCGACGGGCAAGGAAGGCCGGAAAGAACGCGGCGCTGCTAGTGCGAAACAAGACGGCGGCAAGATTCAGATCGACGGCAACAACTCCGGTGAAGAACATAACATTGTCATAGATGACAACGATGGATTTATTTCCTTCACTGATCAGTCTAGTCAAGTGTTCCTTGAATGATGGTTTACAGTTGTTGTTGAGGGTGTTGACAAAATTAGGGAAGCTGCTGGAATCTTCGATGGCCGGTAGGTTGTCGGAAAGTGGGAGGAAGGTGAAGTCGGAAGGATGGTTGGAAGGGTTGGGTGGGTTTAGTTTGGAGTGAGCAATGGCTATGGAGAAGCCTGTAGAATGACAAAGTGGTTTCAATGAATTACTTCTTGGTTCTGCACTATATCCAAAACATCACAGTGGGTAATGTTCTACGAAAGAGTTACTTGGAAAACAAAACTTTCAATTAAGTAAATTGCCAATTACAAACGAAGAGACTAGTTTAAATACTAAATGAAAACTTAACCTACAAGTAATCCTAATTTGAAAACAATTCAAACTACTACTAATCTTTATCTAATCAAAATAGACTTTAATTCAAATATTCTAATATTTCTCGTTAACCCTTGTGCTTTTGTAGATCTCCTCCTTCCACCCCTCGAGATCAAACCGAACCTCCCTACGGTAATATTGGTAACGTTTAATACTCCCTCTCAATATTAACCATCTTCATGTTTATATCTTTGCAGAAACCCACTAACTTTGCATTTGTCAAACTCTTGGTAAACATATCCGCAACTTGCCGATTAGTATCAATGTACTTTAGATCTATCTCTCCATTTAGCACCTTCTCTCTAATGAAATGATAATGAACTTCGATGTGTTTCGACCTTGCATGAAACATCGGATTCTCGGCTAGATGAATGGACGATAAGTTGTCACAATGGATAGTCACCTTTTCTTCAACTTCTTGCTTCAACTCTTTAAGTAACAGTCGTAACCATGTAACTTCTTGCGCCGCCATTGCAGCTGACTTGTACTCGGCCTCGGTTGTAGATAACGAAACCGTGGCTTGTCTCTTGCTGCACCACACTACCGGCCCTTGCCCCAACATGAACACGTACCCTGTTGTAGACCTTCGTGTATCTAGATCCCCCGCAAAGTCGACATCACAATATCCCACTAGTTCAAGTTTCTTTCCACAGTTGAACATAATGCCGTATTCGAGAGTTGCTTTCACATACCTTAGCAATCTCCGAACAGCATCTAGATGAGGTTTACGAGGGCACTGCATGTATCGGCTAAGGACTCCAACCATGAATGAGATATCGGGTCGTGTTAACGTGAGGTAGATAAGACTACCTATAATCTTCCGATACATAGTAGGGTCCTCTAATTCTCTTCCTCTATCGGCACAAAGCTTAACCGTAGTCTCATTCGGAGTTAACGCTGGCTTACAGTCCACCATTCCAAACCTGTGTAGTAGGTTAAGGCAGTACTTTTGCTGGTGCAGTACCACTGTTTCAGCTTCATATTTCAGTTCAAGTCCTAGAAAGTGACTTAACACACCAAGATCCTTCATATAGAACCTAATGCACAGATTTTCTTTAAGTTGCTCTATTCCTTCTTTGTCATCTCCGGTGATTATAAGGTCATCCACATAGATCAAGACTATAACAATTTTGTTTCTGGTTTCTTTAATGAACAGGCTTGCGTCGGCCTTTGACATCATGAAATCATTATGTTGTAAGAATTCACCCATTTTCCCGAACCATGCTCTTGGGGATTGTTTTAGGCCATAGATTGCCTTTCGTAACTTACACACATAATCTGGATGCTCTTTGTTCTCAAACCCTTTTGGTTGTTCCATGTGTATGGTGTGATCAAGATCACCGTACAGAAATGCATTACTTACATCCATCTGGTGCATGATCCAGATTTTACTTACCGCCACTGCAATGACGACTCGGATGGTTGCTAGCTTGGCTACGGGACTGAATGTGTCCTCGTAGTCAACTCCATACTGCTGTGAGAAACCCCGAGCCACGAGACGGGCTTTAAACCTATCCAATGACCCATCCGCTTTACGTTTTATCTTGTATACCCATTTGCAGGTCACGGGTTTTACCTCAGCTGGTTTTGGTACGAGAGTCCAAGTTTCGTTTCTTGTCATAGCATCAATCTCTTCTTTCATTGCTTTGACCCATTCGGACTTGTCTTTGGCTTGCTCGTACACCTCTGGTTCTTCTTCAGCTGATTCTAAGGTTGCAACATTCACTACATACTTTGGGTTTGGTTTCCTGACCCGTTCTGACCGTCTGGGCTCTTGGGACGTGCTACCCGATTCTGCTGTTTGGTTTCGTGACCCAGTTCTCCATGGTTCCTGCCTTGGGTGTTCTCGGGCTGGGCTTCTTGGTTGCTCTTCGGCCTCATTGTTTACCTCCACTGTGTCGACTTCATCATCTTGACTTAGACTTAGAGTGACAGTTTCAAGTTTCTCCTTTAGCTCTTCGGTATCAGGTAAGCTTTCTTTATTTGTTGACCACCACGATGAGTTCTCATCAAACACTACGTTTCTTGACACGTAACATTTATTTGTAGTCGGGTCGCAACATCTCCAACCTTTTCGTTGCTCATCATACCCAACGAATATGCAGCGGATTGCCTTCTTCTCCATCTTATGACGTAGGTGATTTGGAATGAATACGTAACATACACACCCAAAAACCCTTAGATGGCTGACGTTGGGTTTTACATCGAACAACTTTTCAAAAGGAGACTTGAAGCCTTGATTTTGGGCTGGTAACCTGTTTATCACATAACATGCCGTCCTCATTCCTTCAGCCCAGAAGCGGCCTGGAACGTTTTTGTCGTGTATAATACTCCTGCATGTTTCTCCTAAGTGCCGATTCTTTCTTTCTGACACACCATTCTGTTGCGGTGTGTTAGAACATGTAAGTTGCCTTCTAACTTTGTTCTCTCGTAGGTACCCATCAAATTCTTTTGATAAGTACTCTCCGCCGTTATCCGATCGAAGGCACTTGATTTGCTTTCCGGTTTGTCGTTCTGCCTCTGCTTTGAATAGCTTAAACTTCTTAAATACTTCAGACTTTTCTTGCATGAAGTCAAGCCATACATACCTGGTGTGGTCATCAATGAAGGATACCATGTATCTTTTTCCACTGTTTGACTCTTGCTTAATTGGGCCAAGCACATCTGAATGCACGATCTCGAGTGGTTCCTTTGTTTTGTGTTCCGAGTCTTCATAAGGAAGTTGATGTGCTTTGCCATATTGGCAGCCGGCACAGACCACCTCTTTGCTTATCTCGAAGTTCGGTATCCCTCGTATGAGGTTCTTCTTTACTATTATCTCCATCCGATCGTACCCTACATGGCTCAAACGAGCATGCCATAGATCGGCTGTCTCGTTTTGTTTGGTTTTGTTTACGTAAGCTGATTCAGTCGATAACACATAAACAGTATCACTTCTTTTTCCTTGTAGTATAGGTACGGACCGGGTTTCAAATTTTTCAAATATCTTCACATCCGTTGGACCAAATAGAACGTACTTTCCTGTTGAGGTAACTTGTGGGACAGAAAATAAGTTCTTCTTCATACCTGGGACGTGGAATACTTCGTCCATAACAAACTCCTTTTGACCTCGTTCTGCCGGGAAGTGAATCTCCCCTACATTTGCGATCTGGTGGCGGGAGTTGTCTGCGATTACAACTACATGATTGCCACAGTACTTCTTTATCTTGCTTAGCCGTTCCTTCTCTCCCGTCATATGGTTTGAACACCCGGAGTCTATTATCCAGTCCCCTAGATTGTTATTCTTTGGCTCGGCTGTAGCAGTCAGTGCTACGGCCTCTACCTGTGCTATCATGGCCTCCATGTCCCATGGTTCCTCTTCTTTTGTTGCTACATTACCTTCTTCCCTTGGTTGTTTACAGTCCTTCGCCATGTGACCTCGGTATCCACAGTTGTAGCACTTAAAGGGAAACCTTTTGCTATTTTGTGCCTTCCCTTTCTTACCGGCTTCATCTTCGGGTTGGTTCTGGACTGCTTTCCCTTTTCCATCAAACTTCTTTCTGTCTTGGCCTTTGTTTCGTGGTTGCCAAGGTTTGCCCCTGCCCTTGCTTCGTTCTACATACAAGGCCTTATCTTCTTCCGGTTTAGTCAGGCCTCCGGCTGTTTGTTTCGCCAGGGCTTCTTGACCCGCTAAGAGGTTCTCGAATTCTGTAAGATTGGGCTGGGTAGCCCAGCCTTGGATTGCAGTAACGAAGCTTCTAAATTCAGGTTTGAGTCCATGAATTAGAATTCGTTTTAATCGGGTTTCGTTGATTCTTGACTGGGGGTCAAGATCTCCTATCTCTCGGCAGAGATTCTTTACCTTCCGAAAGTATTGGGGGATCAAGAAATCTCCCTGAGAAGTCGTCATTAACTCTCCCTCGAGTAACTGCAGCCGTGCGTCATCTTTCTTTGAGAAAAGTGATTCGAGGGTGTCCCATGCTTGTTTTGGGTACTCAAGATCTTGTATATGATCAAGGATCTCTTCCTCCACGGTGGTTTTCATGATAAACATGGCACGACCGGCCTTTATTTGCCACTTCCCTATGGCTCCATTAAGGTCGTTTGTAGGGATTCTTGTTTCGTTGCCATTTACAACATTCCATAAGTCTTGACCTTGAAGGTAAGACTTGATACATGTTGTCCATGTTTTATAGTTACTTTGACTTAATTTCTTGACTCCTCCTATCACCTGGAACTCGGCCATCTTCACTTTGTTTGATTCTCTTAACTGAGTCGGATGTCTAGAGCAGCACCTCCTGGATCGGCTTCTTTACTTCTTCGATCGTTTCTTGCTTCGTCTCTAGGTCGGCTCTGATACCACTTGTAGAATGACAAAGTGGTTTCAATGAATTACTTCTTGGTTCTGCACTATATCCAAAACATCACAGTGGGTAATGTTCTACGAAAGAGTTACTTGGAAAACAAAACTTTCAATTAAGTAAATTGCCAATTACAAACGAAGAGACTAGTTTAAATACTAAATGAAAACTTAACCTACAAGTAATCCTAATTTGAAAACAATTCAAACTACTACTAATCTTTATCTAATCAAAATAGACTTTAATTCAAATATTCTAATATTTCTCGTTAACCCTTGTGCTTTTGTAGATCTCCTCCTTCCACCCCTCGAGATCAAACCGAACCTCCCTACGGTAATATTGGTAACGTTTAATAAAGCCTTTGGCATGAAGGGTTGTGGCTAGCTGGAGAGTTGGAGTCATGTGGCCGTGAAATGGGGATGTGGTTAGAACCACCATCGGCCACCGTGTTCTGCCGTGGTCTTCCATCAGTGTCTTGATTGCAAGTTTTTTTTTTTAGTTTGTGTGATGTTATTGACAAAGTTGTCTATGTGGAACCCTCTCAATATGATGAGTGTTTAGGGTATATGCTGTTTCCACTATTTCTTGATCGCTAGTTTTTTATTTGATGTAAAGTTACCAAAAAGCGACACAATTGATTGGTTTAACATTTGTTTTAGGAAATGGTGTTAAAACCGATAGGTGACTAGTGAGACGAGTTGAATCAACTCCTATGGTGCATTTATGCTAAAAAGATTAGCGATGTACATCATAATTAAAAGGTAGGCTAAGTGATGTAGTGATAAGTGACATTTTGATGGTTAAGTGATGTATATCGTCAGTGGTGGAACCATAACTTTTTAATCAGAAGGTCGTAATAGAAACTGTTTACATTGGGCTATATGGTATGGGCCACTCCTCACCGCAGAAGTGATAAGGTGGCCAGAGGGGCCGTCTGGGAACACCACCCCACCCCTTAGAGGCGCCGCTAGAGTGGAGGAAAGCGGGGGAATCTTCACGCATATCTCCCCGTCAACTTTTTCATGTTTCCCTCACATGCATATATAATTTTAAATAAAAAAATCAAGAGTGAAGTGGAGATCCTTGATGGAGTTTAACTTTATAAAAAAGTTCAAAATTTGGGATTTGAAATATAACATCTTTTTATCTTATATTAATTGAATTGTCATTAATTGTTTTACGTAAGGCCGCGTCAACAACAATTTCATTTTCAGATACTTCAATTTATTCTCTAACTTTTCTATTATTAATTTCATTGAAATGTAATGTTTTTGATGAAGTCTCGTTACCTGATTTAGGTTTTTACCAAAATATCTTAAAAAAAAAAGCATTTCTACATATAAAAACAAGAAAAAAGTTATGACAAAACATTTATATAAAATAATAAATACTAATTAAATAAAATAATAACAAATCAATTTACTACTATATAATCTCTACTAGGTTAGAATCCCGCGTATTACACAGGTTAAATAAATATAATTTTATATAAATAAAAAATTATATTTTTAAAAACCCGTATTTTACACGGTTGAATAAAATATAATGTAATATCTTAAAATATACACTCGTCAAAATATGTTTACTTTAACGTGACAGTTATAAATTACATTAAGTTAATTTTTAAAACATTTTTTTAACTTGGTATTAATTTTATGTAATTGATAAATGGTAATCCATATTAAATTCATTTGTTTAATAATACAATAACAATCAATAATTAAATAAAAGTATCCATAATTAGATTGATATTAATTATCTAAAAATATATTCTTTTAATATAGCACTTAATAAGAGAGAGAGGAGGAAAAATCATGCTAAAATTGCACCAGAAGGTGACACGTGTCTCATAATTTTACTTGTTTATTAAGTGATATAGATTAAAATAAAAAAACTAAATCTTTTGCCATTTGTCATCACCATATTCATCCTCACAATTTTTTCCCCCAAAACCACATTTAAATTCACTATTCAATCTTTCTATATTTTGCTTAACTTTTTCAAAAATTTTCATAAATAAACATTTTTACCAAATTAATTCATCATTATTACCATCAACTCAAATTTATTTTTAAATTATCATCAAAATGAATATTTAAAAAAAATCAAGAATTAAAAAATAGGTGATTTGAAAAAGACTACTTTAAAATTTTAGTAGTTAGTCATTAATTAAAATTAAGAAATTTATAAATATTTATTTTTAAAAGTATATTATATTTTAAACTTAATTTTTTATTAAACGACGAGATTTTTTTTTAAATTATGTTTGGCTTCAATTCTAATTTATTATTTTTATTTTTTTCATATTTAATTTTGTAATTTTAAATTTAAATTGTGTCGATGTACTAAGGAGTGCTATTTTTAAATTTTGGAGTTTAAAATTTTGAATTTAAAAGACGATATTCTGTAAAAATTTAAATTTTTTTAAATGAGAGATTAAATATTAAAGGTTTAGCGAGATTTTCCGTATAAAAATACGAGATTTTAAAAAAAGTAACTTAAGTTTGATACGTAAATTTAATTACAACTTAAGTATTTGTAAATATGTTACAACATCAAGGTTAAATTTTATACAAAAAGACTGATAGAGTTTAGTTAACTAATAAAATGGAGAAACAACGTATGCAAGGAAATCGTTGACCAATTTAATTATCTTCGATTTTTTGACTCACTACTGGCTTCAATCAGGTTCAGACGGTTTGTGCTCTATTTTTTGAATGGTTTTGACTATTTTGTGGTTTCAGTAATTGAGGAAAAGAAACTATATTCTTTGTTGCATTTAATGTATTGTAAAAATACAATACTTATTAAATGTATTTTAATATATTTTTTTATGTTTTGATTACTATCATCCATACAATCTTAACATTTAATAAAATGAAAAAGTTACCAATACAATATCAAATTTGTATAAAAAAATATATTAAGATAGTTATCAATATAATATTAATGTTTTACACCATGTAACACATGAGATTATAGCTAGCAACCTAATAAATATCTAATACCTTTACAGTTTACAAAGTACAATATAAAATAAAACCTGAAACATTTTACAAACATTCAATACTTCACAATGATTTATTAAAATAATTATTAAAATAAAGATAAATAAATGTGAACTTACTTCATTATGAAAAATTGGAAATTGAAGTGAATAGCAGTTGACCTAGGGCGGCAGAGTGTCGATGGATGTATTGTCACGAGGAACATTGTCGAGTCATACAGCGGGAACGAAAGAGTTGTCTTTAAAAAAAAAATTAGGTTTTCAATGTTTTGGGCCAATATACTTTTGAAAAAAGCCCATGAAAAAGGCCCATAATAAATAGATATTTAACCCACTTTCTTCTTCATCTTCTCTGTGTTATAAAGAATGCTCAAACCACAAATAGCTCGTCGGACCGCCACTCACCAGTATATTACATCGGTTGAATAAACCAGTATATTACATCGGTTGAATAAAATATAATGTAATTTGTTAACAAACATATTTTTCAAAATGTGTTTTTAAAAAATGTAATTTGTCGTGACAATTATAAGATCTGTTAAGTTAGTTTTTTAAAACATTTTTTTTCAACTAAGTATTAATTTTTTAATTTAATTAATAAATGTTAGTTCATATTAAATTTATTTGATTGATGATATAATAACTATTTATAATTAAATAATAAGTATCCGTAATTAGATTTATTAATATAAAAATTATTATTTAATAGGAGAGAGAAATATAAAATCTAATATTTAATAGGAGAGAGACGAGAAAATAAAGGTGAGTAGTAACCAAAGAGTGACACGTGTTCTGAAGAGATTTTCATTTATTAGAGTAGTAAGATTTTTATTAAAATAAAGGAAAATCAGAAAAATTAGGGATTTTAAACTTTATATATGTAATCTTTTCTCTATTTCAAGAGAGTAAAAAATACCTTTTGGAATGTTTTAAAGGGAAATTTTAATTTTTAATAAATATAAACTGAAAGTTTAATTTTATTAAATTTAGGGGAGTAATTATATACCATTCTATATTAATAAAACTGTCCTATATTTTATAAATCTAAATTTTCACTAACTAATCTGATGACAGAGAATATTATGCATACACCACATCATTAGTTTAACATATTTGATTAGTTTAGTTTTGGTTATAAACATCCATAAAACCAAATTAACCGAATTGATCAACTATTTGAATTAAAGAATTAAACCAACCAAACCTTTATATAATCGAACTGACCGGTTACTGTTTTTTTTTTTAATTCTATAAAATTTATTGAATATTTTATTTTTGTCGAAGTACAAATCTGTATTAAGTTTAACCAAATTTAGACTACCCCAAAAATAAAGTCCAAGTGTCAATTAATTAAACTGGCCCATTCGTATATTTAACTGTAACAAAAAATCAAAACTAAATCTAACTAGATTATGACCTTTTTTAATGGCAAAACACACCTACGTAAAATTTACTCCTAAAATTCATCAATTGTCCATTTTATAAAACTTGAATTATAAAATTCTCCCGTGGTTGAAGCTATTTGCATATCACAGGTGACCTCAATCGGTCTTTGATTGAACGAATAAGTGTCATTTGAAACGACCTGACTCACAACCACCCCGCAAGAATCAACGACGTGAGAATTATATGGCCGACCGTTGATAGCCGTGTTGGGGAAATGCTTCTTCTTGTTCGATTTGGGGTTTAGGTTAGGGTTACAGTTCTAATGATAAAGATTATTATTGGAATAATTACAGATTTCTCTCATGAATGATTGTGAACACAGCTCGGCGACCTTTTAGGTGGTTGAACTGATGATGGTGTTGCCGGAGGTGGTTGAACCGAAGGTGGTGTCCGATGCTTTGGTCTGGTACTAGGTTAGAGAGAAAGAAAGAGATATTTAGTAATTATACTTTACATAAATAGCCCATTCAATTAAAATATGATTAATGACATAAATAGTCCTTGTAACTATAAAAGGCTATATTGGTCATTTCACCTCAGTTTAACAGAAAAACTAACTTTAGTTAGTCTTAATACCAAAACTTGTTACAAAATTAAAAACATAATACTCATACTTACAATTTAAAACCTTAGTATCCATATCTATTACTTTTCACAAACCAAATATACTAACTCTATATTAAATCATCAAATTTTAGTAATCAACATATACAGTGACAGACTTTGGTAGAGAGGAGTGGGTTCACCGGAAACCCCTGAGTTTTGAAATTATAGTAGAACGCTAAAACAAAAAACTGGGGTGAACCTCTAGATAAAACAGACGGTGAACCCCTATCTCCATCGACAGGAAGAAAAAAAATTAACCGGATTTTCCGTCGGAGGATGGAGGATGGTGGAGGCCGACGGCAAACGGAGGAAAATGTTGAAGAGGATCTACATCGGAATCGACCAACTCAGCCTTCTTTTTGCCGGAACCAGACCAAATGTTGAAGAGGAAGGTGAAGCGGCACTTGGATCTGTATTGTGACCGGAACTTGTAGAAAGTTAAAAAAATATCCGCAGGTGAATGGTGATAATCCTTGAAAATATGAAAGGATGTTACAAGCCCTTTTGCTTTAATTGATTTGGATGGACTAGGCTATATTTTCAGAGTTATTTAAATGATATTTTTTATTTGTTAATTAGTTTTATTGCTTTACTAAAGAATATTATCAATATCAATTATGTATATATTTTTATTAATTTCTTAGTTTTAATGTATTTTTTATATTTGTTAAATATTAAATTAATTATGACATAATCCGGTTTTCAGTTACTGGTCCGACCAGTGAACTTTTGAACCTTACCCGACCCGAAATTTTTTATATCCGGCCCTATAAAATTGGAGCAGCTAAAAACAGTGAACCCCTTGAAAAAAATACTGGATCCACCACTGAACATATATAAATAAAAGTTTTTCATAACAAAACATTACCGTTTTCCATAATTGACAACTGGAAATATTAATTTTAAATGATGGAAAACTATCTTTTATTTATACTATTTTATACTCAAGAAAAACGACTGGATTTGGTCCAGTGGTATAAGGCAATGAAGACTCAACCTGCCCACGCAGGTTCGAATCCGAGCCGAACCGGGTTTTAGTCCGGAGTGCGTTACGCTAGCGGGGTTTGGCCCGTGTAGTGGCGCAACTGCTGTCAAGTGGCAGCAGGCTCCATGGTTTCCCGGTGAAAGCCTAGCCTCTCGTTCTGAACCCGCGGGCCCGGTTCAGACAACGTAGCGGTCAGGTTGAGGGGCAACGGGTCTCCGACTCGAATATGCGACTGCCACTTAAAAATAAAAGTCGCCTTTCAAAAAAAAATTTATACTCAAGAAAACATAAATAACTACTACTTATCAACTTATTAATAAAATATAGGTTTATAGTTTATACCAACTATACTTTATTTATAAAATAAAATTTAAAACCAACAAGGTGTCAATATAAAAATAGTTGATTTAATTGACGTGAAACTAAATAATAAAATAATTTAATTTACAGAGTTTAAGATTAAAATAAACGATAAAATAAAAGATAAATATAAAAAAGGAATCAAATTTAAATAGATCAAACGTATGACACAAACCACCCTAAAATAGTAAAGATCAAGCTTTTAAACCACGATTTGATTTAAGAAAATTTTAAGGCTCAAATCCAAAGGTGCTGTCAATCTGCAGTAGTATATGTATGTATATCATCTCATCTGTCCTCTTTCTTATTAAATCAAATCACCACCTCCTCTTTCTCTTTCACAATCGCATCGATTCTTGCCGTAAAAGTTCTATTTGGACCTAGACGAAAATCAAGCAAAGGTCAAATCTTTTGCTGTGTTTTTGTTGGGTAAAGTTTTCTTCTTTGACTTCCACCGCCTCCGTCACCGGTCTCCGCCACCGCCACCAACACATTTCCGTTCATTTTAAGAACCTTGTTAATGAATGATCAATGATTCACATCTGATACCTGTTCGACGAATTGCCTCAGTAAGTAATTGGTTGAAATTCTGGTGAGCTGTTTGTCTGTATCTGTTTAGTTTTTGTTCTTTTCTGTATGGTGGTTGTTAATTGTTTTTCATTTAGCTATTCTTGAAGTTATTATTTTGGTCTTTATGGTTATAGATTTGAATTTGGAAATAACAACTTTTAAATATTCAAGTGGAAACAAAAATCCCCAATTTCTTATATAGTTGTGTAAGCATTATGTGCATTCAACCTTTGAAGTTCCTACCCTAAGGGATGAACTCATTAGTTTTAGAAAGGGTGTACACTAGACAACGGCGTCATCATACGACCCCTATTGTTTACAAACCAAAGGTGATACGACCTTTATTGTATCCGTTAGTGGTTTACGCGTCAAATCAATTGCTTCTGTGTCGGTTAGAAAAGGTCACATGGCCTGTACTGTACCGTGTGAGTGGAAAACACTCCATACGGCTCGTATTGTAGGCGGAAAAAGATAATAGGGGCTTTTGTAATAATAAGACTGTCCTTTAGAAAAAATAAGAGTTTTTTACCATTTTATTTATCAAAGTACAAGTAAATTATTTCTTGTTTTATAAAGTTGAATCAAAGCTTGAATCTGGGTCTAGTTTAATAAAGAATTGTTAATTACTATGACAACATGGTAGGCAAAAAAGAAAGTATCTTTTATACTAAAATAAGATAAAATAAAGTAAAATAAAAGGATGATAATAATGAGACAATGTGCTTAATGCCTTTTCCCCCTTCACCTTCCATTTTCTACTATTTCCCCTCAAATGTCTTTTTTTTTAAAGGCACGTGTGTTGGTTGTCTTCATACTGGTATTGATGATTTCTAAGGACCACATATTCTCATTTTCAGTGTCTTTTTGTCCTTTTCCTTGACCTCCAGCTTGTCTTTATGCTGCAGTTATGCATCTTTGTGATGTTAAACACCCAATGGGCTCAGTTTGGTGAACCTGCTTTCTTTGTACATTTGTACTTAACTTGTCTGTATCTAGGATCTAATAATTGTAGTCAAATTGTATTGGGGATCATGAGTTTAGAACTTTTATTTAGTTGATGGATCATATTTCAATTGTTGTCTGGAACCAAGGTAATTTGGCTATATGTCACACCTATGCTTATAATGTTAGTTAGTTAGTTAACATAGGAACCTTAGTATTTCTATAATTAGTAAGTTAAATTTTGGAACATAATTATGGGATATTATCTATATGTTAATCACAATTCGCAGCAGCTATGTTATTACCATAATGGATCAGCTTTATATGTAAGATTAGTATAGAATAGATGACAAAAGCTTGCTTTGATTTTATTTACCAACTATTATATTTAAGGATCTTGGCAGAGAAACTACCTCTGGAAAGTAGGTAATTTGTCTGTTTTTTCTTGTCATTTAAATTTATGAAGGAAATGATTATTTGGTGTAAGTATTGATTATATCATATTAAATTATTTTGCAAAATTTGTGTTAATTCATAGAGTTATATCACTGCAGTTGTTGCACGTTTTTGAGGGCGTAGAGCAAAGTTTGGCTATGAAATGAAAGCAAACAATGTAGCTCGGTTCTAATTGGCATGGAAGTAAAAGTTTGCTGAAAACCGCCATCTTTTTTGGTGTGATGTTAAATAAGTACTAGATATGGCATCATCATCGCGGTCTTCAAATCAGGGCAAAAAAAAACATGTTGGAAGAAAATCTATGGAGATGGAAGAAATTGTTAAATACATGTCGAATTTGCCAAGTTATTTAGAGAGAGGAAAACCTGTTCAAGATAGAGCTTTGAATTTCGGTGTTCTAGATTGGGGGCGTTTAGAGAAATGGCAATATCATCAACACAAACAGGGTGTTACCGGAACCAACAAAAATTTGCCATCTGGCAGCACTACAAATAATAGATCGTCTCTTCTCCGTTCGCATTTAAACATATCTCCTGAGGAGAAGTCAACTAAAGATGCTCGGGCTAATCACTCTAGTGAGAAGAAAACTACCAACCAATCTAGAACGAAACCAAGAGGTTGCAAAAAGAATGATTTTGATCTCCACAATGTTCCTGAATCTGAATCATTAGTCGATATGGGAAGTTTTCAAACAGCAGCATCATCATCTTCTTCAAAGGGGAAGATGAAAATACAAGATGAGTTGGTAAATGAAATTGGAAATTTTCAAGATTCATCTTATGGGCACAAAAATCTAGTCCTTAAGAGTGAAAAATCTGAAGAAATCCATCCAGATTCGAAAAATGATGTTCCAAATTCGTTCTCAGTTGAAAATGAAACGGTCAACAAAACAAACTCACAGAAGGAACCCGGTTCTAAAAGAAACCCTAGAAGACACCGCTTTAGCTTTAGCATGAGCTGCAAGTCTGAAGCTATTAAATCTGCAACAAAAACAGTGACATCACCTCCGGTTTCTCAAATTTCACCCGACGATTCAAAAATTAAAGAAAAAGTGAAAATGGATCTGGGAAATTGTAAGGAAGTTGTCGGTAATTCATGTAGAAATAACATGAAGTATTCATCATCAAGAAAACAAGCTCTTTTTCAAATGGCGGTTAAAAATGGTCGTCCGTTATTTACATTTGCAGTTGATGATGAAAACAAGGATATAGTTGCAGCAACAGTAAGAAGTTTAGCCAGGAAAGATGACACGAACAGTTGGATTTATACGTTTTTCACAGTTCAAGAAGTTCAGAAAAAGAAAAGCGGTTGGTTATATCATGGCATTAAAGATAAAGACCATGGTTTTCTCCCTGGTGTAACAGCCCAAATGAAGGTTTCAAATCCTTCAATTACTAACTGTACCACTAGGGAGTTTGTTTTATCCTCTGTTGACTCAGGTCAACCTGACCAAGATTTCCAGCTGGAAAATGAGCTGGCAGCTATTGTTGTAAGGTTTCCAAGAAAGGAGGTTGAGGTAGAGAATCAAGATTGTTTTAGCATGACGGTTATTCTACCTGGCGGTCATCATAGTGCACCAAGAAAAGGAGAACCTTCACCACTGATCCAACGGTGGAGATGTGGTGGCAGATGTGACTGTGACGGTTGGGACGTTGGCTGCAGATTGAATATACTTACTAACAAGGTGCAATCTAATAGAAGGTCAAACCCACCTGAAAGTTTTGACCTTTTCCTTCAGGTTTGTTTAATTTTCAACATTTATATCTTTATAACATCTGATTTGTAAATGCTAATTATTTCCTGTTTTTTAAATTATCACAGGGAGATGTTATAAATGAAAGACCCTTCTTCAGTCTTTCTCCAGTAAAAGAAGGAATATTTTCAGTTGACTACAATTCAAGTTTACCACTTGTACATGCGTTCTCGATCTGTATATCTGTCATTGAATGCAGAAAATCGTCTCACGATACAGAAGTCAGAACATATGTTGCCAAACAAGTGGATGATGACATGGATCCTGTAACATATGCTTCACTTCCACCTGTTTCCCCTGTGGGAAGAGTGTAGTTAAATATAGGAGGCAGTTGTTAGCTTCATGTAATCAGGTGGTTATAGTTCCTTCTAAGAAAATAAGTAGAGAGATCATAAGTGTTTGATGACGGTTTTGCTTACTCAACATTTCTTTTCTCTTGCTCGTGTATGACTTGTATTTAAGGATGATTTCATAAACCAATTTAGCTCGAGTCGTGCTCGAGCTTGTAAAAGAACTTACAATGTGGGCTCGACCTTTAGACGAAGAGCTCGAAACGAACCGACTTAGAGCTATTTTAATTTAAACAACCGAGCTAGAGTTGCACACCAAACAATTCATGTGAAATGTTACCCTTTCAGTAAACTACATATTATTATAATAAATAAATATTTAACTTGGATTGTCACATGTCAACTTTTGATGAAGTCTAGAATTTTGTTTCCCGTCTCTCTCTTCTATTAAATAACTTTATCCTATTAAATAATAATAAATTTATATAATTAGATATCCAAAATGTATTCTAATATTTTATTAAAAACTAACTAAATTATAAGAAGATTTTAATTATATCTTATATTAAAATTAAAATATAATTTTATAATTCTTAAATTTTCATTATTTGTTATTTATAATTCTTAAATCTTAATTATTTTTTATTTCACCCATAGTTGATGAAATCAACATACAAATCTTCATAGAAAATTACTGATTTATAACAAGTTATTCAAGCTGTGTAATACATAAGTTTCTAACCTAGTATTATATAAAGAACTTCTCTCAACCTTTTAGATATTTTTATTTACACAAATAAATTTGAAGCCCTAGCCGTTGTGGAATGCATAACTCACATTTTGATGTAATGGGCCCATCCAGTTAACCCAATTCCCAAATTTAATCGGCCCACCGATCAGCCCACTCTGCAGCCTACTACATTATTCGTTAAATTTGTTGTTATTGATTTTGAAGATTCTTGGTTCAACTCATGATACTTAATTGTAGGAATGAAATGAAATGAAAACACCGATCAGCCCACTCTGCAACCTACTACATTATTCCAAATATGATGATTAAGTTCATATCATTAACCGAACCATCTTTTAATAATAACTGGATTAACTGGACCATTAGTAATTGCAACCAGCCAATTATGATCTAAAAAATAAAAATAGAATCTTTGATTATATATTCGATTTTAATCTATAACCGAACTAAACGACCTGACTCATGTTCACGTCTATTTGATTGTTTACTACTACCTAGGTTAGAAAACCGGTGTTTTACACAGATTAAATAAAGAAAATATTAAATAGTTAGTAATAAAATCTAGAATTATAAAAAAAAATATTAAATAGTAAGAAAGATTTAGTAATTGATAAAGCAAAGATTAAATGATTAGTAAGAAAATATTAAACATTTACCAATGAAATAATGGGTTTATAGAACTATAAAACGTGTGACAAACAGTTAAATAAAGTATAGATTTGTCTTATATTTATTTTGAAAGTTGTTTAATACTAACATTAGTAATTATGATATTTTATTTAGAAACTAACATGTGAAATAATAATAAAAAAGAATAATCATGAATAAACTTAGAAAACACGTCGTACTCATTGTCGTATCAAAACAAGACCTTTCTCCACTAAAGGATGGGACACCCAACGGCGCCAAATCAAGAGCCATGTGATGCTAAATGATTGCTATTTAAAATTGAGTTTAGTATATAATTGTAACATTATATAATGTATAATAATGTAGGTTGGGTTTTTATAGAAAGATTTTTAAAAAGTATAAGAAAGGAAATTTAGTTATTATTTTTTTATTAAGTTACTATGTTAAAATCTCGTCTATTACACAGGTTGAATAAATGTAATGTTATATATTTAATAATAAAAAAATTAAGTCTTTAAAAACACGTGTATTACACGGGTTAAATAAAATATAATTTAATATGTAACACATACACTCATAAAAAAATATCTTAAAAAAGAATGTACTTTAACGTAACAGTTAAAATTATATTAAGTTAATTTTTAGAACATTTTTTTCAACTGATTATTAATTTTTTTACATAATTGATAAATGTTATATCATATTAAATTTATTTTGTTGATGATATAATAACTATACATAACTAAATAATAAGTATCCATAATTTAGATTTATATTAAATATTTATAAATATTATTTTGATATTATTATATTTAATAGGAGAGAGAGCCGAGAAAAACATGTTAAGAATTCACCGAAAAGTAACACGTATCTTATCTTCTTATAATCTTTATTTATTAGTATAAAGATATATAATTGTAATATTATATAGGGACTGGTTATTATACAAAGGGGTAATGTGTCCGCGTTATAATAACGCATGACCGTGATCACGTATGTTTTATAGTAATACATTACTATATTCAAGCAATCAAACATTTCTTTATAATAACGTATGACCATAATCACGCATGTTATACACATGACTATAATCACGCATGGTATACGCACAACACATCGACTTGTCGTTTTTGGTAAAAATATAGCAAGACTATACTCAAATTAAAGAGAATAAAATGCTCGATTTTTTTTGTAATTAAAAAAAAATAATGTCGTATAAATAAGTTATTCTTATTTTTAAAAAATGGGGGAACTTGTAAAAACTCAACAAATGTAGGCTATTCCAATTTTACCCTTTTTTAGAATTTTTTTCACGCTTAAAATAATCACTTTTGATCTTAATCGTCATCCGGCGTAACTTATAGCACTGGCTAAACGCGTCCGAGTCAATCGCGAACTGCAAAAACGGGTAGTGAGCAAGATCGTCCTCGTCCATCTCCATAACAATATCCACCTCGATCTTCGAATCCGACATACCTGAAAAAATCAACGTCGATATACGTGCCACAAATATTATTTTATCAAAAAAAAAAATACTATACACCACGTATAACGCTATACATGGCGTATAGCCTAGGGATGGACTTATCTGACCATATGTGGCCATTTTACTGAGTAATATGACCCATACGCGGCAAAGCCTAGTCATACGCGGCCATGTTACCGAGTAATAAGACCCATACGTTAATAACCAAAATAAAGTAAATGTTATTGACTGAGAGTCCAAAATATGTACCTATGCGAGTAAAGATGATGATTTTCGACCCGAGTATCTTCGTGTACGAGTGTCTATATGTGTGTGTAGGTGGGTGGGATATACCAGAAAGTTATACGTCACGTATAGCCCTATACGTATCGTATAATTTTAAAATTCAAAAAATCTGAAAATTTAAGTGTCCCTCTGTTTCTATACACCACGTATAGCCCAATACGTGGCGTATAATAAATTTTTTTTTTTGGTTTTTTTATTAAGGTTTTAAAATAATTAAAATGTATTTTAAACAAACCGTTATTAAGTTCTATACCTGCTTTTTATTCGAAACAAACCGTTAAAAAATAAAATACAATTACAAAGAAACGCTATCCAACATCCGTTATGTATTGTGAAATTGTATGTACGACACCATCCACACCGCCCGTTAGTAGTTGAGTTTTGTCATTTAACATGCTAGTGGTGGTCGGCCGGTGGTGGTGGATTGGGCATGAAGTGGGTATTTTGGTCATTTAACATGATTTAACTGAAAAATTTAACGAAATTAAAATAAAAGTGTTAATAAATGTAATATAGGGACCCATACTTTTAAAGGAGAACTGAACCTGTTAATAACATCAAACCTTATGACGAAAACTGCTATTTATTATATAGTTTAAATAACAAAACAAATAAATAATCAAACAAATCATGAAGAGATGTAGTCTTTGGGCAAACATGTATGGCTTCTTTCCCTATCAAACCATCAATGCAACAACTCACCTCAATATTCACTTGGTTTTTATTCACAAACATAAAATAAAATTCATGTGACACCTACTCATCACCTCACCAACTAGATATATTGCACTTTATCTTTTAGAAGTATTCATCCTTTATAGCCATTTACACATTAACGATTATAATAAATATTAATAAAATTAATTGTCATCTAAAAGTTTGATTTTTTTTGTGTTACATAAAATTTATATATTAATTGGATATCAGATATTGTTATTCATCTGCCGTTCAAAAAAAATATATATTGTTATTCCTGTAATTCCATTTTTGTCCATAACCTTTGGAAAATTTCCCAACAAGCCATTTGATATGGTTGACATGTTTGTCATTTGGCTTAAAAGATGATATATAAAGGGTACAAAAAGATCAAATATACAGAGAGTTCTTGGTGTCATTGTGGTCTTTATGCTTTTAAGATATATATTTGAAATAATGTGGGGGTTAATGCATGTGATGATTGCAAAAATAAGGTCCCATTGTCTTTTTTAAAAGTTTTTTTTTTCTAAAAATTACATCTCATTTTTTTTAATTTAAATTAGTGTCATGGTATTTGGTTTGTAAATTAGTGTTCAATGTTTTTAAACAAAGTATTAGTGTAATTCTAGCATCTACACAGGCTAATATTTTTATGTAATTTTGGTGCGGTAAATATAAAATGTTTTTATATTAATTTAATATATGATAAATAAAATAAAGTACCTATATATAACAGATACACTTCATGTTAGGATTAACAGTCAAGACTTATAGATTAGATTAACATTTAAATTAGGAAAAGAAATCGCATCAATTTAAAGATTCAAATTTAAACTACAAATAAAAGATACTGCAAATTAAAGATTCAATTTTATATCAAGTAGTCACATACACCCATGTTATAACTAGTGAACATACATAACAGATACACTTCATGTATTAGGACTTTCATGTAATGAAATCAATCAAGTAATACGAACCAAACAATTGTTCGAAACATTTAGTAATATCATGTTAAACATACTAGAGCATTCAAAGATAATTTAGGACTTGAAACTCGGTTTTTTGAAACACAAAAGTTTTCTTATTTGAAAAGTTAAGGTTTTTGATACCAATATAACAACTTTGATAACTAGCATTAATAACTCATGAAATTATCATATTCAATTACTAATAGCATGACCTAACTCATCAATGATACATAAAGAGCAAACATGTCGTTTTTAATCCAATAAAGTTTTCTTATATAGAAAGGTATCCCAAAACATCAAACAAAGGTTTCCAACTACTTATTATCATGCACGACACTTAACCATTTACTACTAGCTTCATTAAACATGTCCTTGACATCCATAGCATACAAACATCACTTAACCATTTACTACTAGCTTCATTAAACCTATCCTTGACATCCATAACATACAAACATAACTTTGAAAGAAATAAAGTTTCTATTTATGAAAACTTTTCATATGACAATATCCAAGGGTTTAGCATCTAACAAGCATATATATCTCTTTATTAAATACTAGCTTAGAACTCGTGTATACACACATAGTGAAAAATATCATTATATAAAATTGTTAATTTTTATGTATATATTTTACAAGTATAAGAATTTATTACATATACTAAAAATAGAAAACAAAATTCAAAATATGTAAAATTAATATATAATTGGGTTTCAAAAATACGTTAATTACTATTTAATGTAATTTGACTTTCATTTACTATTAGATTTCAAAGTTTATTATAATAAAGAATAATTTAAAATAAATACGTTTTGTTAGTATAATTAGTATTTTCTTTAAAAATATATTATTATTAAAAAAACAGATGTATATTTGAGAGATGCATAAGAAAAAAAATGATAAGCATGAATATAGAGGCGACACATGCCATGAAAAACCTTTATTTATTATATAGTATAGATATAGATAACTAAAGCACTAAATCATGTCAAATCAAATTATAACTCAAGAACTCAAAATTAAAACCAATAAAGTTTCTATAAATGATGCAACAAAATGATTCAAACAACAAAACTCATGTTTTTCACCTATTCTATAACTACTAATATATCAATTTTCTAGTCTAATTTATCAAAACTATGTTTGTAATCCGGGTTCCAAGGATTCATGATTGGAGGTTAACGAAGAATGGGTTGTTTGAGTTCCAAGCAGTGTTAGATCTAGGAATTTTTTTCAAGGGGTTCACTGTTTCTAGATGCTCCAATTTCACAGGACTTGACATAAAAAGTTTCAGGTCGGTTCGATGGTTCGGGTCGGGTAAGGTTCAACACATAACAAAAATACGATACGATAATAAACAATTGAATTTGATTATGTTATTCAATTTAAATAAGCTGGCCTACAAGTTGTTGTTGTAAGGTCTTAGATTATGTCGCCCTGCCCATTTTAATTTTCAAAAAAAGCAAAAGCAGCAGCAACCTGAACCCTGAAACACGATTTACTCAATTTATGGAAATTATTTGAAGGTAAAAATAAAAAAAAATAAAAAAATTTAAAATTTGACGTTATAGTCTACACTCCTTTCTTTAATAATCTTTTGCAAGAATTATTATCAATTAATTAGACTCCAATTGAAAATTTCTCAGTTGTATTGTATGTAATTTAAAGAAAAACAAAAGGCCAAAATAGTAGTTTTCTTGCATAGTACTGATGTGTAACAGAACCTCACAGCTACTCAAACTTGAACTCCAATTCTGTGTTTTCTCATCAACGTTAAAACAGATACTAAAAAAACGGTTTTAAACAAATGAGAGTAGGAGGATTTGAAACCAAGACATCTAGATTATAAAGCAAAGCCTACACCACTACACCACTTGTTAAACTTTGTAAGGGGTTCACCATATAATTTATTTAGGGGTTCACCCCAGTTTTTTTACAAACTGTTCTACTAAAATTTCAAAACTCGGGGGGTTCCAGTGAACCCCCGAACCTAAGTAGGTCCGCCCTTGGTTCCAAGGATTCATGATTGGAGGTTGGACAAAGAATGTTTGAAGGTTGTGAAATGAGATTTGTGTATGGATTGGGAGAAATCTGTATTGTTTGAAGGTTTGAGGTTGGATTATTTATAGATTTTATTTTTAATTTAGTTGGTCCCAACAAATACATTTTTAAATCAATAACGCCTCTTTTGGCCGTTGCCCTCGCCCCACGCCCCTTATTTGCCTTACACAGACGCCTATAACACCCCAATCACGGGCCACGTTATCTACGTGCCCCTTCCACGCTATTACACATGGCCTTGAGTACAACATTCTACTATATGTTTATCATAATTTTATGAAAATAACATGTTAAAATTTGTTTCTATTTTAGATGCACATGTGCATATCGTATGAAAATTTGTTTCTCCAAAAAAAATGACTTAAATGCATATGTATACATTTACTCAGAAATGTTGGGTAAATGTTTTCGTAGAGAGAGAAAAGAAAAGTAATATAAATTTATAGTTTTTTTATTATTTTTATTTATTATAATTAACTATTAGAATTTAAGAAAGAATAACTTCAACTAATTTATTTATTATTTTTTGAGATTGAAGAAGCATGAATGATTTAGACCTTTTTTTAATTGTTATAATACATATAGTTTTGAAATAAACCTTTCCATACATAGATATACAATTGTGATGGACACATATGTATATGCACATGTACACTAGTGCTTCTAGAGCATATACAATTAATGTTAATGCATCATTAAGTTGGATTTTGGGACCAGACATTGATTTGTTATCCATTTTTCAAATACATAATTCTTGTTTCTCATCATTACTACAAATGTTTCTCTTTTTAGACATTTTACTTGTTTTTTTCTTTTAAACATAAAAGTCAATTGTATAATTTTGGTATTCTTCTTGTAGTGGGACTTACGAACAAAAGATTTATTTGATTACAGAATTAATGTCTTAAAAGGGAAATATATCATCCATTGAACAATATTTTTTTTACAAGGGACCTAATTCATGATTCTCCATCTATAATTATTTTCCTTTTATAACATTTTACATATTCTTTTATATAAACTCAAATACATTGTTAGGATATATTTATTTTTATTTATATTTTAATATAAATTTTATCATAAACTAAGTCGTTTGATATAGATAAAATCTATATCTACACTATCTAATATATAAAGGTTTTTTCATGTCACGTGTCGCCTCCACATTCATTCTCATCAATTTTTTCCCGCATCTCTCTCTTGTTAAATGCACCTCCATATTTTTTAACAAAAATATATATTTAAATAAAGTATTAATTATACTAATAAAACACATTTATTTTAAATTATCCTTATATTAATAAAATAAAGCACATTTATTTTAAATTATCTTTTATGAAACTTTGAAATCTAATTATGTAACTTTTATTTTAATCAAATTACATTAAATAGTTTTAATGTATTTTTGAAACCCAATTTAATATTAGTTTTTACATATTTTGAGTTTTATTTTCTATCTTTAAAATATGATACATTTTTACACCTGTAAATATACATGTAAAGATTTAAAAATTTTATTTATTGATATTTTTCACCCCGTGTGTATACACGGGATCTAAACTAGTATACTAATACTATACACATTTTTTACCATTTGATCTAATCGGTTATTATTTTTAAAGGTTTATTTATCATTTAATTATTATTAAATTAATAATACCTAACCATGGAATCCATTTACCTTCTTCAAACATAATGATTGCTAGAAAATATTGTTCTAATCAATTTTTTTCATAAACTACGTGCAATATGGGTTTGATCATATGTGAATTTAAACACTTTGTTCATAGTTCATTCTATGATAAGAATCGCTAGGTTCGATAAACGGTTGCTTAGAAAAGAAGCAAATTGATAAGCACATGATTAAGTCATTTGTCTCGTTCCTTATTATAATTTGACCAATGGGTGCTTTTGATATATATTTTTTTGAACTAATAACATTTAGTCCTGTAGAGGGTATAAGCAAAATTTCTCTTGTCATGATTCGAACCCATGACCTCCATAAAAGAAAACCTTTTTTACAGGAAAGCCTCCTGACCACCATAAAAGAAAACCTTTTTACAGGAAAACCTCCAGACCACCGGACTTCATCGTAATCAATTATCGACATTCTTAAACACTTGAATCGTGTTTTCCGCTCATTTAAAGATTTTCATCTTTTTTTAACAACAAATGTTCTTCCTATTTTACTTACACCAATAATTCTAAACTATTCCATTACTTAGTTGTGACCTCTTCTCTAAAAGTCATGGGCCTCTACCAAGTGGGCTAGTCTCACATTAGCTAGATTTTCATCTTCTAAATTCCCTAATTATAGGTTCATTCATTATAGGCCTATTAAATTTGAAAATGTTTAGTTGTAAAATTTGGGTTGGGTAACCGTTTTGAAAGCATTTTATGTGGAAACAGTTAGCGTTTGATTAATACATTTGTTAATGTAATTGAAATGTAAAAATACATAAAATACAAAATTACTCTTTAAAATGGTGTGTGATTCTAAATTCCATTGAAATGTGGATGGATTTTGAATTTCATTGGTTGAGGGATTCTATTGGAATTAATTTCAATTTATTCTCTTAGCCGACCAAACATGTCAAAGAATGAAATTTTAATTCAAACTCCATGAATTCTTGCCAACCAAACAAGCCTCTAAAACTAGCCGATATAATAACTGTTAGCTTTAAAAAAAATTGTATAAATAAGAAAAGAAACATTTTACTAGTTTTTTCTTAATATTTTCCGTTAATTTAATTGTAAGAGATACTATTTGAGTATTGACAACGACTCATAGTATACACTTGTTAAGGATAAAATAAACCTATAGGATTAGGTTTGAATTATTCCATTCAATTATTTTTTGACTTTATAAACCCTAAAGAGCATTGACAGTAGGTTCCCTATATTTATGTGAGTGAGTTTCCTATATTTTAAAGGGTGGTTTAAAGTGGTTGTGAGTGGAGGTGAGAAAAAATGTATAAATTTTTTTTATATTTGGGGGAAACACTGTTCACCCGCATAATTTTTTAATATTTTTTTTAAAGTGGTTGTGAGTGGAGAAGAGATAAAAGATAATGATAAAAGTATAAAAAATTATTATTTAATTAAAAAATAGAAAGAAAAAATAGTGATTTTAATGTAATTATAGGGATGGAGATATGGAAGCTACTGTGAATGCTAAGAAAAGTAGTTTTTACGTGACAATAATTTATCTTTAAATATATAGTCTAAGGCTGATGGTTGTGGCCCGTTGTTGGGGGCGCAAGGGGGTGGGCGCGAGCCACCTTGGTGGCGAACACCGCAAGGGTGTCAAGTGGCTGGGGGCGCTAGGGGGTGGGCGTGGGTGTGGTAGCGGGAGAAGGAGCCGTTGGAAGGAACAAAAAATTAATTCGATAAAGCCCCCGCTCACCTGCACCACAACACCCTCAAGTGCTTCAGCAGGGGCTTTATCCACTGCTTAGTCAGCATCCAGTCAGCGCCACATGACGTGATATTAGAGGATAAATCCACTCTCAATAAAGCCCCACAATCATCGGTCTAAGATGTATGTTTATATCATATCATGAAAGATTTTCATAGATAGGATCTTATTATAATTTGTTTGATATGAGAGGACTATGTGATGTCAAAAAAGTAAGTAAACAGGGGATTGAAAGAGATGGATGTTATTTTAAGTCCATTTTAGTTTTGGTAGAGTTATATGCATGTATTTGTCTAGTAAATAGACGTATATTTAAATGTACCATACACATATTAAACTACCTATTTAAATGGAAATCGATCATCTATCAGGTTCGATTTCCATCAGTTACGTGTTTGAGTATTTAATTTCTCAGATTTGTTAACCGTTTCTCGGTAGGGTTAACAATACATACATCTTTAATTAAAAATAATTAAACTAAATAAAGCATTATATTTTGATTATGTAATTTGTTGTTTTTATACTAAAATAATTTCTACTAGTTTATTAATGATTGTATTTTCATTTTACTTTCACTAAACATAATCAATTCATTAATGCTTGAAAAAAACTAAACCACTGAATTTAACTTTAAACTTTAATTATGTGATACATAATTATTGAGTTTATGTACCAAAGAAATGTATATACTTTTCAACCAAATTTTTTTTTTGAACGGCAACAATGAGATTACTCAAAGAAAGCTAGTGGGAAACTAGCAAAAAACCTCAAAACAAGCAACAAAAGGAAACCAAAGACAACTAAGAACCCCACGAAGACAACAAAACTAACCGAGGAAGCCAAAGGAGACCCAAAAACCCCACCAGGCCAGAACCTTACTTGACCCCAACAGAGGGTTACAAACCCAATTACCCCAAATAAAATTACAATTCTTTCCTCTGTGCATCACCCAATTGAAGGACATGATCTTTATATAATCCACCAAAGTATCCACCTTCTTTGAGTTCAAAAAGATCCATCCATTCCTAGTTAACCAAAGAACCCAAATCGTGCAATAAGAGATCAAGATCCTGATTTTGTTTGCCTTGGAGCTTCCCGTGGGGTAGTGAATTAGAGTCGCCAACTCCTTCACCGATCGAATACCCGACACATTCATGGAAAGCCAGTTGGAGATCCTTTTCCAAGTTTCAGTTGCAACCAGACATAGAATGAAGAGGTGGTCTTCGTCTTCAACCAAATAACTACCACAAAATGCAGGTGTAATAATTTTAGAAGTAAAGTAGTTGTAGAGTAGAATATTTGTTCGTCGTACCAAAAAATTAGTAAGTTTATCAATTTTAAATTATTTAATACGTGAAATATGATAATTCTTTTATCAAATTTTGAACTATGTAATTTATCATATTAAAAGAACACATGGTTTATTAAAATTAATAATAATCTAGTTGTGAAATATTAATGTAAAAATAGGATCTAACTTTTTTTTGAACGTCAATTTGGATTACTGACGGGCCACTGGTCCACCCGATCATCTCCACCCTCTTAAGAGGAACCCACCATATGTGAGAAAACCCTCTGATCCAACCTGGACACCCCTTCTTTTTTTTGTCACAAGTGTGACTTAAACCAAGACCTCTTCATTTTAGAGAAATCTTGAGTATACACATTTGCCATTAAACTAAGCTAGTGGTTGTAAAAATCGGATCTTTACGTGGTAGGTTTTCTTTATACAAATAAGTAATATTTAAACACTCACAAGATATAACTAGTAACTAGTTATTATAATAAAGTATGGATGGTGTAATGCTATAAAACTACAGTGACTTTGTATAACATATAATATATTTTATATATAATAAACATTATTATATATTATTTGTCATATGTTATTATATTATATCATGTAGTTATAACAAACTTTTCACAAAAAAAGTATATTTGTAATCAAGAAATTTAATAAAACTAAAAGTTTAATAGAAAAATATAACTTTCACCAAACGAAAATCAACTTTTATATGTGTTTTTTAATATAAATTTGTTTGACCTCGTAATTCCATATTTCTATTTAATTGAAGAGAAAAAGGGAAAATGAATTGTATAACTTATAAGTTGACTTAAGAAACATAATCCTCCAATATATATCTAGAAATCTTAATTTTTAACTTAAACGATTAACATGCAATTTAAAAAGGTAACTTTTAAGTTAAATAATTAACAAACAACTTTTAAAGTTATCCTCGAGACGAATTAACATAATTCCCTTGTGATGAGATGATACAAAAATAAGTAAGCATTAAACATGTATTTTAAGGAAAGATGGCAGTTTTTATATAAATAAGTTATTTGTTATATCTATATCTATATATATACTATATAATAAAGGAAAATCATATGGGATACGTGTCACTCTCTGGTTATTTCTCGCATTTATTTTCTCGCCTCTCTCCTATTAGATATTAAATTTTCAGTTTCTCTGTCCTATTAAATAATAATATCAAATAAGAATCTTTATATTAATAAATAAAATTGTATGGACACGTGTCAATTTCTGGTCCATTTGTATCATTTTTTTCCCGTATCTCTCTCTCATATTAAACAATTATATAAAAAGAATTTATTTTTAGATTTTTATATAAATATAATTACGGATACTTATTATTAAATTATAAATAGTTCAACCGATGTAATATACCGGTTTATTCAACCCGTGAATTACACGAGTTTTTAAACATATAATTTTTTTTGTTACCAAGTATATGACATTTTATTTATTAAACTCGTGTAATACACGAGATTTTAACCTAGTGTTTTATATAATGAAATACGGTATAATTTAATTTAAAGAAAATATATTGTTTTTAAATAACCTAAGATAAGTTCAAGTCCAACGGTCAATATCAAACTCAAATGGTCAAATATAACATTTGTTTCTTTTAGACTTTTACACCAGAAAATCATTTGTTATACGTCATACATAACCTTTGTTTCTTTTAATAAAAAAAATTTTGTACGGGCCAATAATTTTTTATTTATTTAACTTATTATGTGACCTATTTGATTTATCTTATAAACTTAAACCAGGTTAGAAACCCGGTGTATTAATAAACGGGTTGAATATTACATATTTATGATATATTATATAGTTTTTTAATATAAATTCTATGAATGTTATATAGTTATTTTTTTAAAATGTTTTATAATTTAATAAATGTTTTATGTACAAACATATTTTTTTTAAAAATAAAAACGTTTTATAAACAAAATTATATACATTATTATTATTTAATATAAGAGAGGGACGAGAAACAAAAAATAAAAACAATCAAAGAAATTTGTATGATTACGGAAAAAAAAAATACCGAGATCATACAGAAGAGTGATGTGTCACATCAAAATAAATATAAATGTAATGTATGTATAAAAACTTGTCATAAAATAAATAATTATTAGGTAAAATTAAACAATTTAAATAAATATATACCAAATGAATTACACAATTAAATATCAATTTTATTATAAAGCTATACATAATTTTATAAACATCTAATAATTTTTGTTTGATGATCAATGATATAATTGAAGAGAAGGCTATATAAACGACATATGATATATTTGTCGTATGAGTTGTTTCTTATATGAACTGTATGAGTCGTGTGTGTGTTTTTTTATACGGGATGTATGAGTTATAATTTTCTCTTATATATGACGTAAGATAGACAGTGACGGACTCAGAAAATTTTTCGTCATCTATACGAGCCGTATGATGATGCCACCTAGTGTATTATAGTTGGAACCAATAAAAATAAAAAAATGGTATAGTTAAATAAGATAGTATTAAAAAGATAGAATTGTATATTTGAAATATTCAAAGATTTGAAGATCAAATGATGATTTTCAGGATGAAAAAGCGCATTTGTTTACATGACTGTCACATGACATATATACGAGGAGAATGATGATGACTGTGTGACAGAGAAGAACAAATATGAGAGAGAAACATCCATTTTAATTAATTTTACTCCCATTTTCTTCAAATCACCACCACCCTTTCAAACCCCCAATCCTTCTAAATCATTATAAAACCTGCATCTTTCCCCCTCCTTCACAAAACCACTTGTTTTCTTCACAGATCATCAATGGCAGCTCGTTGTTTTTACTTTTCTTTTTGTGGGTGGTCTAGTCTCAAATCCAACGATACACATCCGTCTGATCTGGGTACGCAAACATCGAATTCAAATCTTGTATATGTTTGTTTGATCATGGCGTCGTGAATTGTTTTGTTTATGTATGCGTATAACCTGTTCGATGAAACGTTTCAGAGAACGGTGGTGTGGAAAGTGATAAGTTAAAGCTGCCAGCTTTTAAAGAGTACAAGTTGGATCAACTTAGAGCTGCAACCGGTGGGTTTTCCGTGGAGAATATCGTGTCGGAGCATGGCGAAAAGGCGCCCAATGTTGTCTATAAAGGGAAGCTTGAAGATGATGATCGGTTGATCGCGGTTAAGCGGTTTAACAGATCGGCTTGGCCTGATACGCGCCAATTCTTGGTATTTTTATCCGTCTCGAAAACAAGACGATAATTTTAGAGATCATAAATAGAAAAGCTATCTAGGTTAACCTAACTAAAAGGGATAAAATAAAACCTAATATAAAAAGAGCCAAAAATAGCTTATTATGCTGAAAGCGGTCACAGTTCAGATCTGGTAGTACTGGCACCTTGGTGGCCCCTTTTATGGTTTTTGTTGATTTGGGTGGTTGATCTTGTTATGTGTGTTTGTGTGTTTAATATTAAACAAACATATTCAGTAAAATCTCACTCCAACATATTTAGTAAAATCTCACTCAAAGAGCACGGTCAGAGGCGAGATGAGGGCAAAGCTTCATATCTCTATCCTGTGGGATAAACTAAACCCCTTTTTTCTTGTAAAAAATGTGTTCGATATTAAATAATTTAGTTATTTAATTATGTGTTATTTGGGTTTTTAGGATGAAGCAAAAGCTGTTGGACAGCTTAGGAGCCAAAGATTGGCCAATTTGTTGGGATGTTGCTTTGAAGGAAATGAAAGATTGCTAGTGGCTGAGTTCATGCCTCATGAAACTTTATCCAAACATTTATTTCATTGTGAGTTGTTTATCAATTTTATGGCAAATTTTCTTAAGTTATAATTAGCTTATAATGTTTAACTTAATTTAGGGGAAAGCCAGCCGTTAAAATGGGCAATGCGGTTACGGGTAGCTCTGTACTTGGCACAAGCATTAGACTACTGCAGCAGCAAAGGGCGGGCTCTGTACCACGACCTTAATGCGTACAGAGTCTTGTTTGATCAGGTAACTACACATTATATCTGGCAAGATTGACCGGTCGGACAAGTTTGGTAATGGGTCAAGCAGGGTTAGGGTTGAATGGGTCAGGTTGGTTGCGTTGACCTGCCTGACTCTTTCTTTGTCCCTTTATATTTTTATTTTGAAGTATTTGTTATTCTAATTAAGATTACAAAATAATATTATTGGAAATAATAATCAAAATCTTTGAATAAATCAATTTAGAAGGTTGTGCGCTTTAAAAATAGATTTAGGCTTACTGAACTTTTTTAACTGACCCGTTTGACACGGAATACAACCCAATTTGACCCATTTACAAGTGCACGGGTTGTAATTTCCACCTCTTGCTCTATTACAATTATAATTTTTCTAGATTTACTGGTCGGGCAGGTTTGGTAATGGGTCAAACTCGGTTAGGGTTGAACGGGTCAGGCAGTCGAGTGGACACTTTCTTTGTTCCCTTTTTTATTTATTATTTCTGTAAGTATTTATCAATTGTAGTCACAGAAGCAATTTAGAAGGTTGCATGCTTTAAAAATAGGAATTTGGGAGACTTTCAACCCGTTTGACTTTCTCTCCTTTTACTGAACTTTTTCAATTGACCCGTTTGAGACAGAATACAACCCAATCTGACCCATTTACAAGTGTATGGGTCGTAATTTCCACCTACGGCTCTATTAAAACTATAATTTTCTAAACTGTTTTTATGTTCTGTGTCTTGTGTTCTTATTTTTGTATCTGGTAGGAATGCAATCCACGGCTCTCGTGTTTTGGCCTAATGAAGAATAGCCGAGATGGAAAAAGCTATAGCACGAACTTGGCTTTCACCCCTCCAGAGTATATGAGAACAGGTATAACAAATGGTCATATCAAGAGTAAATAGTTTAATGAAATTTTGTAGGTGAAGTTAACTTATGTTAATTTTCTTGTTTGGCAGGTAGAGTGATAGCAGAAAGTGTAATTTACAGCTTCGGTACTATATTACTTGATCTTCTGAGCGGAAAACATATTCCCCCGAGCCACGTAAGTTCATTTGAATTCTTAATTCGTGTATTAGAACCAGTATTTAAGTTTTTAACATCGTTATCTGTCTTCAAGATGCATAAAAAATAAGCCATGAATCTTTAAACACTTTATGTTTGCAGGCACTAGATTTAATAAAAGGGAAGAATTTTCAAATGCTAATGGATTCATGTTTGGAGGGCCATTTCTCTAATGATGATGGAACCGAATTAGTAAGAATTGCATCACGTTGTTTGCAATATGAACCTCGAGAGAGGCCCAATGCCAAATCGGTTGTGGCTGCCCTTACTCCCCTTCAGAAACAAACAGATGTAAGTGCACTTATTACTCCTAACTAGGAGTGTAAACAACCCGCTCGTTTCGAGCTCTATTTCTAAATCTCGAGCTCGAGTCGTGTGTGATTTTTCAAGCTCGAGCTTGGCTCGTTTATTATTTACTAATCGTTTAATTATTTTATTTATATATATAATTATAATTTTATAAATTACATAACACATATTATTAAGTTACTTTTATCATAATCATATATATAATTATATTTAATTATGTAATTATATATAAAACTATTATAATTATATAAATAATAGCTCGTTTGGACTCTCCAACCTAGTCAAGCTCGGCATATGAATTCGGGCTCGAGATCATTTATTAAATGAGATCCAATTAAGGTTCGAGCTGCTTAATTTGAGCTTTTAGCGAGCCAATTTCAAGTAGTTGACGAGCGGCTCGACTCATACAAACACCTACTCCTAATTCACCATAAAAATTATTAAGTTACAATGTTGCCAACACATATATGACCCGTGAACACTCTTAGAATCAAGTTTTCTTGTTTTAATTTAATGATATTTTAACAGACTTCATCCCTTGTATTGTTGGGAATTGGTAAGGAACCAACATCTGCAACACAAATATCAAACCTGTCACCACTTGGAGATGCTTGCTCAAGAATGGATTTAACCGCCATACATGAGATTCTCGAAAAGATTGGATATAGTGGTGATGAAGGGGTTACAGATGAGGTATTATTTCAAAGTTCAAACACACAAAAAATAGTTTATAAAACCATACTAATACTGTCTTTAATTATTTATTTTTCGTAGCTTTCGTTCCAAATGTGGACTAGTCAGCTACATGATACATTAAACGGTAAGAAGCACGGGGACAATGCTTTTAGAGCCAAGGACTTCACCACTGCTATAGAATGTTACACAAATGTAAGTAATATAATCTCATGCTGTTTATTTATGAACGAGTTGATTCAAGTTATGTTTTATCAGGATAGTGCCAAACGGGTCAAAAGTCGGCCCGAATATCATATAACCTCTTAACATCAATCTTGGATCTTGTAGTTCATCGAAAGTGGGACCATGGTATCACCGACTATGTTTGTAAGGCGTTGTTTGAGTTATTTGATGATAAACAAGGCACAAGAAGCGTTAGGAGACGCGATGCAAGCCCAGGTGATAAATCCTGAGTGGTCAACTGCACTTTATCTTCAGGCAGCTGCCTTATTTAGCCTAGGAATGGACAAAGATGCACATGAAATGCTTAAAGATGCGGTTTTGTTGGAGTCGGAAACGAAAGGAAACTGAATATGTGCAGAGTTTGTGTTGGTCTTGTTTTTATGTCTCTAGGAAATGTGCTTGTAGTTGTTGATATGTTCATTGTTCCCTTCAAAGGCAAGTTGACTATTGTAATGAATCGACTGTTTGTTTGCCATCTTTAGTATTCGTACGAGTTAGAAGATATAGTTGAGTGACAACATCAAAACGGCTTGAAATAGTTCTGTCTATGTTAAGTGTGGAGTCAGAGAAACTGTTATCTTGTCGTAACAGATTGTTTCTTGGCGAACAAGTCGCCAAATAAGTGAATAACCAGCACTGAGAAAACAAGGCACTCTAACAACAATTCTTAAATTTTCTAGAATAAACACATGACAATCTGCACCCTGTAGGATTTGAACCTCAACCTTTTGGTTGTGGAGTAAAGCACTTAACCATCAGGATGTCCTATTGAAGACAAGTACTCTAACTTGATTCATATGAATCTATCTCATACTTAAATGTAAACTCTAACCATTAAGACAAGAGATAATAAGATTAGATTGACTCGCTAGTGTGTTAATGGATTTAGTACACATGGACGATGAAACCATGTAAACATGGATTATCTCTTTCTCATGGATTCACCTAAAGGTCCAACTATAGGTTGCTGGTTGCGCTTCTGGATTATCTCGATCAAACAATCAAAGGCTGCATCTAAGGTAAATGGGTAAGAACCTTTCACTAAACCATTCAGATTCTGGAAAAAGGAAAACAGGCACAGTCAGAGTCCTAAGCTCGTGTTACCAGTTCAACCGGAACTTGACAACTTGTCAATCTAAACAGAGCAGTTCATATGTGCCAAACAGAACAAGTTGTGTCCCAGATTCAGTCTGACAGGTTGGTCCAGTTAGTGTGTTAGTTGCAAATCAATTTTACTTTCCTATCTCTAGTTTTTCAAAAATTTTATTTTTATATATATTTTTTGTTTAGAAAACTTAAGAATCTTTAGGGTGGTGGACAGGACAGCAATGATGTGCCGATTCCTAATGTTTTTCTACAAGTGAAACACGTTTTGTGCCTTAAACACGAGACTGTTTTTTAGCCAACAGCATCAGCAAATCACAATCTGAAAGTAGCATCATCACAATTCCTATTTGTTTCTTGAAAGCCTTGTTGCATAAAATTTAGCACAAAATCATCCCAAGAAATATTTAGGAGATACCCAAAATTTGTTTAATTATAGGTGATACAATGTAATCTATATGATTTATAAATCATAATCTGCAAAATCATAGTAAAATGTGGTCTCACTAACTTCCCAGGAAAGGCATACTCGAATCATAAATCCTCAGGTGTTATTAAATAATGAGGCTAAAGATTCACATGGGTGGTCTTCCAGAACCAAGCAGTTGGCCTACAAGATTTGTGACCTGAAAATAATTGAGACATTATGTTACACATTCATCAACTGTGATTAACTTGGTTTTGATCGCTTAATGATCCTTCGACTTTATAGTTAGATATTAGTTAAAGGCTTATTTATCTAGTGAAGGATTCTGCATCTATTTTTCTAATGGATATATTCATATATCCCCCTCAAAACTTGGTATGATATCATATTCACCCAACAAAAATCATAATATCAAATATACCCATTTTCAAATTTATGACATTTATACCCTCCCCTTAGGATATGAGAGTTTGGAGTGTAAGATGAAAGAGAAGGGTATAATGGTCATATGAAAATTTAAGTGTTTCAAATTGGTATACAGAATACTAAACTTTTTGGTTGGGTAAATACGACATTATGCAAGAATTCAGGGTAAATACATCATTGTTATCATAATTTAAACCCCATATAGAATGATGCATATAGAAAATATACCTGCCAATATTTTGAAACACAACGATCAATGCAACTGTTTTCACCCATGTTTAACTCGGACTCTTTGTACCTAAAACAAGTAAGCTAATTAAAATATCATGTTGGAAGAGCCAGCGAGAAAGCCAACATTGATAAGAGATTAAGAGACGATACCTTTTCTCAACACATTTTGCAAAACATGTATGCGTTAGCCTGCATCAAAAGTATACAAATGTGTTCAATACTTGAATTAACATAAAAAACGCTTCTTGACACTTGACCATTACAAGTTCCCCACAAATAATAAGCCAAAACAATCATGTTGACATATTGCACATCCTTATTATAATAAACGAATAACTTTATCTGTCACGTGTTGAATTCCGGTGAAGTCTAGATTTTTGTTTCCCGTCTCTCTCTCCTATTAAATAACACTCTATCCTATTAAACAATAATGATTTTAAATAATTAAATATCTAAGATTTATTCTAATATTTTATTAAAACTTACTAAATTATAAGAAGATTTCAATTATATCTTATCATGAAATATAATTTTATAATTTTAGATCTTCATTATTTGTTATTTATAATTCTTAAATCTTCATTATTTTTATTTCACCAATGGCTCATGACATCAAACATAAAAACATAGAAACTGCTGGTTTACAACAAGTTGTCTCTATTCAAACCCATGTAATACACGGGTTTCTAACCTAGTTGTTAACATGTGTTTACTTGATATCAAATTTGACAAGAACCCAAAGCATAGTATTATACATATTTTTACAAAAAAAAACAAGAAACTTGTTACTCTGAGCATACACTGTTTTGACTTGATTAAACAAGGTTTACATTATAAACAAGTCCATCTCTTATAAGTTTAGAGGGTGGTTTACTTGTAGTTAACTTTGAACAAAGTAAAGCCTACCTCATCTAAGATTATCATGGATGATGAACTGTATTACTTAAGTTATTGGATATATTTTCTTAATTTCAAGATATTGGAATCACTAGCTAATTAATGGAAGAAAGGTATTTCAGAATGTCCTTGTATCAGTCAATGATAGATTATGATATTTAACATAAAAAATGGTACAGTTTTTATTAAGTCAGATGTATAATCAGATCCTTATCTCCAAGCATATTATGTTTAAATAAAGATGAAGGGACCTTACTTGTTAAACAATTCAACCCTGTACTCCATCTCCTTCTCTGCCATTCCAAAGATCTATAAACCAAGAAAGCATCATACCTTAATTTCCAAAATCTAAACCATTTGAAGCTCAATGTCAATATAAACATACGAAATTACCTGTTCCTTGTCTAATGCGGTCGGCATGTTGTTGTTGGCGGCCATTATCGATTGCGCAGAAACGAAGGATCTGAAATTAACCTGCAACAATCGGATCACGCATTAAGAATTTTTGAAGAGTTGATAGAGAAGAAGTATAAAAGTTGGAAATCATCATCTACCTTAGAAAAGAGTAAGAGATCTAGGGTTTTAGGAACGCTAAAGTACCCGTTTTGGTCACACTCCTGATTTTTTCATTTCAGACCACAATACTTGTAACTTTGACAATTTCGCCTTTATTCTTTTCATCATTGCATTGCAAATTTACCTTTTAATTCTATTTTTATGCTCCATAAAACTTTTTAAAAAAAAAAAAATACTCCATACAACTCATTCCAAAAAATTAGATGTAATTACTAAACTAATTATTAGATAAAATATGTTAGTTAGTTAGTTAGGGTTAGATAAGATATATTAATTAAAAATTATTATACATATAAAATTTATCGTAGTTGTTTTTATCATAATTAGGAGCTTTGTTTTGATTACATTTATTTTAAAATTATCATCAACTTAGACACTTAGTCCTATAACTAATTGATCAATAATATACAATATCTTATAAGAGTTTCATTATTATATATGACACCATAGCCTTAGGGTTATGGCTTTCTACTTCTCCCCCTTTCACAACCCTCTCCGTTGCTACCGCTGCAAGTATTCAAAGGTCACATGTTGACAAAAACTTGCACAGTTTTGGTATGATTGGATGCAAGACAGTTAAACACCAATTGATGCTCACTTCAAGTTTTCAAATAAAGACTCTCCTGCAACAGATGAAGTTATATGATCAAGATACGATATGCAAATGTGGTGAGTAGCATGATGTATTTGATGGTATGCTCATGACCTGATATTTGATATGTTGTGAGTGTCATTAGCAGGTTCTTGTCTAACCCAGGAAATACTCATTGGAAGGCTACAAAGTGGTTGCTAAAGTATTTAAGTGGTACTCGACAGGTTGTGGTTGGCGTTTAACTTGCAATAAAAGCAATAATGGAAATATAGTCATATGGTATGTTGATGCTGACTATGCCACAGACCTAGATAGAGGAAGGTTGGTAATAGGCTATGCATTTCAAGTGGTGGTAAATGTATTTAGTTGGAAGCCCCAGCCACAACATGTGGTAGCATTATCCTCCACGGAACCAGAATATATAGATTTGACAGAAGCAGTCAAAGAGGCTTGGTGACTGAAGGGGTTTGTGTGAAAGACGAATCAATATCAACTCGGAGGACTAATTCGAATAAGATCAAAAGTATAAGGATTATTTGTGTCTAGTTATATTAAGTTTAGTAATTTGAATTTTGAATGTTTGTTTGTTACTCGTAAGTGTTAGTATAGGATTATGTTTCCTTTACTTAGTCTGCAAGATTAGTTTTAGTATTTAATCTGGATCTTAGCATGTATTTTGAAATCCTTTTCAATTAATAGAAAAGAGTCAAACAAGTTTGTTCAAGTTTGTGTGTTTGATCTTCTATACCAAGTTAACAGTTTGTAGTTGAGTTGGGAGTTGAATTGGCTAAAATTAAGATATTCTATGATAATCAAGGAGCAATCCAGTTATCAAAAAATAGCATTTTTCACGAAAGAACAAAGCACATTAATGTGTGGCTTCATTCTATTCGAGATGTGCTCAACTCCAAGGAAGTCAATGTGGAAGAAACTGACACAAAAGTCAACTCACTGATGTATTTACAAAGTCTTTGCCAAGACCAAAGTTTGATTGGCATTTGAAGTCATTAGGGATTGCATGATGACTTCATACAGATTTATGATGGAGTTTGTGGTAATAAAGTCAACAAATCAATAGCAGTTGAAGGGTTAACTTGTAGTTTAAACAAATATTGTAGGGACTGAAGTTGTCTTTTTCGTTTTTGGTTAGTTGTCGTTTGTTAGCTTAAACAATTGGGGATTTAGGGTTCTTTGTAATCTCTAGCATTCATTCATGTTTTGTCCAGTTCTTAATTTCCTTTCGATTGTAATCGTTTTCAATAAGAGAATCGTTTGAGTTCCAATTGTTCTTTCTTGGTGTTCATTTGTAACAGTATGGTAAAGAAACCAACACAAGTCCCTTTCAAGTTGAAAACTTTTGCCAATTTCATTCTTCTTCACATAAACAAAACAAACTCATGTTCGGTCTACACACAACAACCTCCTTTTAAGTTACATTTCAACATAGCTTCCGATGAACAACGACGATTCAGATTCAGTTCTCGCTTGATCAAAGACCCTAAATTCAATGCGACATGCTGAAGTGAAACAGCCACGAAATGATAAAGGCGAAACCATACAACCTAGCAGGACATTAACCAACTTGTGTCCAATCAAGGAACTTTCACTTTCGGGCTCAGAAACAGGTCCGGTAAATGATTCTTCAAGAATCTGAATTTCAGTATCATCATGGTTCACATCCTGTAGTGTAACATTCTGTGCCATTTCACAAACATTTTGCACTATGGCACCACAGATCTCACAGGTCCTGAATTCATCATCAAGATAATAAAAAAAACATAAAAGTTAGAGCAAATTACGTCTTTTATGTATTACCCATATTTCAGAATATGTCTTTCAACTAAGGAAATTAAAGAAAACGTCCTTTTTGTTTAAAAAAAACCTTGCATGTTACGTCCTTTAGACTAACGGACGTTAAATTTCACCATTAAGTCATGTCACGTGCCTTGCATCTGAGGGCGTTTTGATCTTTTTACCCACAATTTCAAGTACCTAGATCTGAGAATGGGTGGGACTTTTACAAATTTAGGATTTTAAATTTATTTTTGTGGGTAAAAAGACCAAAATGTCCTCACATGCAAGGCACGTGACCCGACTTAACGGTGAAATTTAACGCACGTTAGTCTAAAGAACGTAACGTGCAAGATTTTAAACATAAATGACGTTTTCTGTGATTTATTTAGTTAAAGGACGTATTATAAACTATGAGTAATACTTAAAAGACGCAATTTCTAATTTGCTCAAGAAAACTAATGTAACATGGATTCATAAATTCAAACTCTTGACCTACACAGTCAAAATGTTATAAGGTTTGTAGGTGATACTTAAGATTCATTTGGCACATCTCAAAATTCATTCATGTCCTTTGTAAGGTACAATCATAAGATGTGGTTGTACTTGTAACCTAGCTACAGGTACTAGTTGCAAAACATTAACTTCGAATCTTAAAATATCACATGCCTACAATTGGACCCCATAGAATTAATGTCGTTCGTAGTTTAATAAGTTTGTCTCAAATTTTAAAGAAATCAACTACCTTTTTATGTAGTTTGACAGAAACTAGAACCTAAACCAAGAAAAAAAACTATAAATGAATTCCATTACATGCATTAAAATGGAATTCATATATTTTCTCATTTGTTTCGCTATGAATTCTGATTTTTAAATTACATTTTTTTTATAACGCCAACTCATACACACTTTGTAATTTAAATCTATACCACTGTCTTCCATTGGACTAGAGCACTCAACCCATAGCTTAACATATTGTTGGGCCTAAAACAAACTTTAAAATTGAGGTATTTTAGTGAAAGTTTTTTAAAATGTAGTTTTATATAGGGAAAACTTCACAGAAATGTAACCAATTTTTTAAACTGTTCCAATTAAGTCACCTAAACTTTTTTTGTCCTGATTTATTTACTCAACTTTCAGGTAACCTACTAATTAAATATTTACTCAACTTTCAAGTCACCTAAATTTTTTTTAAGCTGTTCCAATTAGCACTCAACCCATAGTTTTCATGTTGATGTTGTATTTAACATGCTGACGTGACATTTATTTTTCGTTTTCTTTTTAATATGCTAGCGTGGAAATAATATACTTTTTTTATTTTAATATTTAAAAATAAAAATTCTTTCTAATTCTTTCATAAACTCACGACTCACATGATTTTTCAAAAAAAAAACTAAGAAAGAAACCTTTTAAAAATTTTAAATTAAAAAATATATTAAATCCACGCTAACATATTGAAAAAATAGAAAATGAAAAATGAATGTCACGTCAGCATGTTAAATACCACATCAGCATGAAAACCTGTTAAACAGGTAAAAAGTATCTGATTAGCAGGTTACCTGAAAGTTGAGTGACTAAATCGGGACAAAAAAAGTTTAAGTGACTTAATTGAAACAGTTTGAAAAGTTGATTACATTTCTATAAAGTTCTCCCTTTTATATAACATCAAAACGTATAATATTTATGTTTAGACCGAATTTATTATAGTAACCCCAAAAATAAACTTCAATCATTTTGTTAACTCTCTTATCATTTCTTTAAAAAAAATAAATAATGGATTATCACATATATTTTCAGCTTAGAATATAGGTTAAAATAGTTTTTTCAACCTTTTGGGACCTTTAAAATTTCGGGCTTGCTTTAGTTGCTTGTACCGTAGATACGTCACTGACTCAACCAAAGGAACATCTTTACTACAAACCATGATACCGCTAGACTGAAACGACCGGTGTGACATTCTTCCCTATGCTCTAAACCCTAAATAAAGTTTAAAAAAAAACATTACTTACGTACAATCATACACATACAATATGTATGTATGCATGTGTGAAGATGAAAGCATTGAATAATGGATTATAAACCAATGGAGGATATATAAAATTGAAAGATGAAAAACTCACAAGTCTCCTTTGATCAAGAACCAAGTGACTGCACATTTCATATGAGCAGTGGCCAGATCACCTTTGCAATCACACCCCAATTCCATAGGCTCACCGATCTCCTCCACCACCTCATCATCATCATCATCATCATCATCATCATCATAATCATCGTCTCCACCAGCCTTCAAATGGCAAATTCTGCATTGTTTTCCTTGATTACCTATGAATGCACATCTGCAGCTTCAAGTTTATTACACATGTAGTCGTTGAAGACGGTTTCGTTGGTGGTGTGATGCGGCGGTTATAGCGGGTTCTATGACGGCGATGCCGGCCATCAGTAAAACCGGCGGTGTGAATGTCAGTGAAAGTATCTGTAGCTGCCATTTTGCTCTGGGTTTTGTAGCTTTTCTCCTTATATGGCGAGGTTTTTTTTTCCTCATCTATAAAGAGAATGAGTGTGGGCCCTCAATTCGTTTTTTACATCATCTCTTATTGTAATCATAAATAACGTCCACGTGGAAGGAGCCGTAAAACTTATGCACATAGTCTACAAACTTTTGACTCACTTGCGGCCTTTTCAGAACCGGATCGGACTTTGAATTGATCTCTTTACCGGTTCACTGGTTGAACTGGATTTAAAACCGGACGACGTTATAAATATTATAAAAATTAATCAATCCAAACAACCATTAGTTCTTCAAAAACCATTGACAAGTCAATTCCAATACTCTTAAACTAATAATTAACTACGAAATACGAATTCAAAAGACTTAAAAGAGATTAAAAAAATTAGTCAACCGGTCCGGCCACCGGGTCGCTACAGGACTGTTTCAACACACCTAACTGAACCAGTCAAGCCACCGGTTCCCGGTCCGGTCCAAATTTAAAAACACCGGTCCTTTGATAGTCTAGGTCAATTAATTTAAATATTTTTATATAAATAAAGAAAATACATCTAATGAAGAAATTACTATATTCTGCCTTAAAAAAAATAATTTAAATATTTAATATATATAAAGAAAATACATCTAATGAAAGTTAATTTTAAAGGGAGAGAAAAAACTTCTTTTGTAGAATAAATTAGAAACTTAATTAGTATCAGATAATTTTTTAAGGATGAATTACATATATTTTTTTTATTTTAAAACTTATTTATATATGTAATCCAAAACTTAAATTATATATCACATTCTTTTATAAATTACATATTATGATAAAAATGTCCTTTTAATCTTACAAGAAAACATGATTCTTCTGATTTCACTTGGTATCATAATGAGTTAAAAATTATACATTTTGGTGATTGTTGAAAGAAAAAGAAAGTAAAAATTTGACACTTGTTTTGTATATTTTGGTAATTGATGAAAAAAGAAAGAAAGTACCAACCAATAAATAAAGACAAAAAACCAGAAAAGACTAAAAACAAACCAGAAAAAAAAATCACATCTCCTGTGTTTTTCTTCAAACTTCGCCACTGTTTAGCTACCTCATAAATACACCATATAAATCTCATTTCTCACATGACCATCATAACTCATAAGGTGTGATGGTTTGTTAACTACTTTTTTTCTTAATAAACACAGAAGCTACCATAAAATACTACAGTCTACAGGTGTTCAATATTCTTTTACAAATCGATCACAATGAAAATCAAACCGAACCAAAATAATAAAACCAAACTGAGTTATACATTTGGTTTTCGGTTTTCAGAAATTTAATTTGGTTAAATCGAGGGAACTAAATTCATATATATTGGACTATGAATTTTCCTATTTGTACGGCCAATTAAACATTTAATCGTTACAAAACCAGGAAATGAACCAAGGAACCCAAAATTTGAATCAATGAACACCCCAAGATATAATCTTGTTAAAACTCATCTTTCCGTTCGATTTTTTATATTTTGAATTAATCAAAACCGAGGAACCCGAAACCTGAACCGATAAACAGTAACACCTCTATTAGCCAATTAATCTATTTAATTTTTTTATTTTCTAATTGTTTATTTACGATGAAAAAACCTTCACAAATGCGGGCGCAAATTTTTTTCTTTACGGTCCTTGGAGCTAGGTCTTTATTGATTTTTGCGAGCTTATCGAAATGGAAAGCATTACAACTTAGTTGGATATTTCTTTCCCGCTCGCTTGTTCCCCTGTTGATGTGCCTTATAGGTCCTTTGTCCGATCGGGGCCAGAGACGTCGGATCATCTTTTCATGACTTGCGCCGTACCTCGTAGAATATGGGATAGCATTACAACTTTCGCTTGTTCCCCTGTTGATCGACCTACCTGATTGGGTCGACAATGGTGCAATGCCGTTTGTGAAGAAACATTTGGTGTTCGCGATTTGTATCGTGGCTTGCTGGTGCTATGGAAGTTTAGAAATGAAGTTGTGTTCATGAAGCAGGATCAAAAGAAAGTCTCTCTTTTGACAAGATTGTGCATTTTTCATTCCTTTTGTATGACTTGTCTAGGATCGAGTGGCTTCAAAACCCATTATGGTGGTTGTAATTTTTTTACTAGTATCTTGCTAGTCTTGTTTTAATAATATTCTACCTATTTGATATTATGACAATTATATAAGCACATCATTTAACCCGTTTGAGATAAAAACATAACGCAATCAACCTCTAGGAAAAAAATGAACAAGAAATTTAGAAAGAACCGAAACCGAAAGAAAACTTGAAGATTTTCAAGTATAATAAGGATCCTATAATGCTTCAATATAAAGGTTTGTATTTGTACAAAAATCAAAATATAATATTTCTCGCAATCCAAAGGAAAATCATGATGTGAATCAACAATACATTCATATGGAAGTAGGAGCTTCTGCCATAGAAATCGGACCATCCGCAGCAGCAGAAACGGGTCCTGAGGCTGCTCCAGAACTTGAAAATTGGATCATTGCACGGCGTGGCATCTTTCTATGCACTTCACACAGATTTGCAAGAAATACACCTAAAAAGATTATTAAATAATAATTTTGTTAAAAAAGATTGACTATATATGCAACCATAAATGAAATGACTTAATTAAGTTACCTTCTCCTATAGCTAGGTTGTGATAGAGATCAACAATGTTGGGGCAGTTATTATAGCATGAGCCGGAGCAAAGTCTCGCAATGAAACGGGGCTCGAGGAGGGAGTCGGAAGAGATTCCGACTGTCTTTCTGTGAACCCCGCATGCATTCATGCACTCATCACTCTCGATCCACTCTTTCATGTCTTTAACGATAATATCTGACGTATTGCACTGATATTCCATCTCCCCGTTGTCTTTTACATTATTCTCTAATAAGCATCGTTGTCCTGAAGACGCGATGGAGAAAGTGCACAAGCCCGTCGGTAATTCCTCGCAAACGATTTCACCTAAAGCAAAATGAATTAGTCATGGTAAATAAGAAACCTTAATGATTATGAAAAATGATATTTTACCTTGAGCTCCATGGAGAAGAAATGACAATAAAAGGAAGAGAATGAATGCCATTTGTTTTGTTATTTTTGCCTTGTAATAAGATAATAATTAGTGTATGTGTTTGAAGAATATGTTGATGGCTATATATACATGTACATCAGTGGTAAAAGACAATATTGTAGCCTTCTTGACCTAAATTAGTGGTAAAAGAAACCAAGGTGTGTGGTTGATTTGTATCCCATGTTTGTTTTGCTACATATAAATGCATGTATTTTTTTATTTCTTACCATTATAAAGTATATACTCTTCGGTTTTTGGACTTTTATAAATGATAAAGTATAAATGTTTCAGTTTTTTTAACTGCTATAAATGATCAATTATAATGTTTCGGTTATTTTGGTTTTTTAGAAAAGATGGGCCTCATTAATCTATTTCGAATAAAGCTTATTTCAGTTAATAAATCTAATCATGAAGACACATGATAATTATAATTATACAGACTGTCATATATGTTTCTTTAGATTCAGTCATTTAAAATACTCATAACCAAACACCCTCAAATTAAATCTCATCCACTTAAATTCCTAAATTTTGGCAGTTATCTGATTCATCTCAATCACACGGATCGACGATACAATCTCACACGGATCACCCACGTTGTTCTTTACCTCCTGTTCACCTGCGTAACCTCTCACGCTAGAATGAAAACAAAGGCCTACCTCTCTCTCACGGATCACCCACGATCGACATCCTAGCCGCCGGACCACCAACGCCGCTAGCTTCACCCTCACCAGCATCCGACCACCACCCTTCTCCTTCGCCGCTGGCACCGTTCCCAGGTACACCACCCTCCATCTACACTGTCGAATTGGTTAATTTGGCTTTTGGTTTATTTAGTTCTTGAGGCTGATACACGATTCTAATTTCTAATTTCTGATTTCTGGCTTCTAAAGATGAAATTATGTGTCGAAGGTTGGAGAAATGCTAGGGTTTACGTTCAAATCGAATTGGGGGAAGACATTCTAGGGACGGGTATACTCTCAACTCCAACTGAAGATAAGCCAAGTAAAAAAGCCTATCATCGTCTCCATAGCTCTCAAATTCTGCAGTGTGCTGATGCTCTCAACTCCACCTGTTCAATTCAAGCCTTCTTTTTCATCTGAATATAAGCGTCTCTTTTTTTTTTTTCTCTCTCACGCACACTGATGCTCGAAATTTCAATTTTTGAGAAGCATGCCAGGTTATTGATGAAATGCATCAGAGAAATGTTTTTTGAATTCGTGGGAGATGCTTTAATTGGTGTAGTTTTTGTTTAAGGTTTAAGAAATTGAATTTACATGGTTAAATGCTCTACCATTTATCACTGCATTCTGATCTTAGAGAGTTGTTGGGTATGCACCTTTTGGCATTTAAGAATTTCTGTTAAATTGGTTATCTTTTCTTTTGCACCCTTTTGAAAGCCTTGAATTGCTTTATGCAGATTTCCAGAGGGCACTCCTTGGGTCAGTATCATGGTACTTACAAAGGTTTAAATATGAATATCATTCTTCATTTGGGCAGGGAAGGAAGGATGTTGCTTTAGGTGAGTGTTGGTTGTTAATTGGTAATATTAGCTGCTATGTTAATGCATACATTCAATCAACTATGTCATGTGATTTATGAATACATGGTGCACTTAGTTTTATTGTTCATAGTAAATCATCTTATGATGAATTGCACAATCAAAATATATCACTTATGTATCTATTTAGGCCTTGCAACCGTACCTCATTATAAATGATGTCACTACTCATGATTTTAAAGCTATGACTTTTAGAAATTTATGACTCGGTTTCTCTCTTCTAGTGACATGTTTAATCTGGTTCATAGTTTCTTTTTATTTTCTTCCAAGTTGAAATGAATATAATTATGCTAAAAGTATGCAGTAGATGTAAGGCCCCTTTTTTCCGGGTAACCTCACTTGTTGGATTTACTAATAAACATAGTCATAAATACTGAGCTTAAATTTAAAACATTCGAATTCAATCATTACATAACGTAACATGACATGACATAACATCGGAAGTCTTTAAAATTTAGTACATAACATTTGTCTTAACATATATAAAAGTGGGATGTCAGTCTTGTGCCGGGTAACCTTCACGCCTTCGCACGACTCTTCCTTTCTGTACCTGAAATGTATACTAAAAGTCAGCTAACGCTGGTGAGTTCTAGTTTAAAACTATTAAGTATGATCATTCTTTTCTTTATAAGTATACATAATTATATGTATTCATAACTTTTACTTTTCTTTCATCTTTCTTTTCTGATTACGTATATATAAATACGTATTCATAACTTTTGCTTTTCTTTCATCTTTCTTTTGTGATTACATATATATATATATATATATATATGCATTCATCTTTTCTTTTTTTAACTTTCATGGGTCATACACTTAAGGGTGATCAACCCGTCATTTGTTTGCGAATGTCACAAAGACAAGCGCCACGGTCCATCGTCATGGCCCGCCATTCTTACAACCGTCCGGCAACTAGTGTCCGTCCATAATTTTATTCTTACAACCGTCCGGCAACTTTTGTCCGTCCGTAATGACTTACAACCGTCCTACCGTCGTAGGTCGTAATTCGCCCGTCTACCCGAAGGTATCCGTTTCCCATACGACTATTATTTATACAACCGTTCTACTTATCATAATATGCCAATTGCTTCGACCGTCCGTTAATAGCTTTAGTACGTCCTAGCTGATGAAGGAACGCACTTGTGGCATTCGTACGTCCTAGCTGATGAAGGAACGCACTTGTCCCGGTTATAAAATAGTCACGTGGTCGTCCGTCTACCGAAGTAGCCGTTATCATTGAAGTGTCCATAACATTATTTCATTCTTTACAAGCAATATATACAGGGATATAAAGCAGGATTTCATTCTTACACATTGTGTTATACTTTCATTCATTCTCTATAATCATACGTTTCATTCTTTGTTCATAATTCCTTTTCGTGTATAGGTATATATATATTTATTTGTATACCACGTATGATCATATTGACATTCATAACATTTATTCATTTAGTGTATACACTTCAGCCCCCAAAACATTTGAAAACATTTGCACATAACATAGAAGGGGGCACATAGAACTCACCTGAAAAGCTAGTCTTGGTTGTCCTAAACAAAGGTCCAACAACGTCACGTACGATCTGAATTAGGTAGTTTAAATACACATCAGACCCAACCCCGACTCTAACGGTTTAATCATTCTAAACATACTGACTTTACTTACTGGTCTGCTGCCTGCGCACTTAGTATAAGTACGCATGATCTTTCTCCTGCGTACTTGGTAAGTACGCATGATCTTTCTCCTGCGTACTTGGTAAGTACGCAGGACGTCCCTACTGCGTACTTGATAAGTACGCAGCACCTGTTTCCTGGACAAGTCCGCAATTCTTGCATGTTAATCCGATCATGCTAATCTTACAATTTTCTTTGATCAAAAGGTGCGGTTTTCACTCTATATGCTAGTTCTAAGCTTATTTTCAAGTTTCATCGATAAAAACGTCTCCTATTTAGCTAAAACCCGAGAAACCCCAAAACAAACAAAAACTCAGATTATGATCGAATCGTTACCTGGATTGGACTTCTGATTCAGAGGTTTTACTCACGAGCTCAGCGGTAACGTGCTCCTTCAATCTCGTGTCGATCCGTTGACTTTCTCTCTCTAGACCCGAGCTCTCCTTTCTCTCTCTAGAATGATGAAATGAAGATGAAATGGTGAAGTGGGTTGCCTTGCCCCTTATATACCTGGGCTTTCATCGGCTCGTTGGAGCCGAGCCCAAGCCCATCCGTTTTTCTTTTGTTTTATGACGATTAAGCCTCTATTACGTTATTGTTTACTATATTACTATTCAGTGTTGTAAAAATCGCTAGGCGCTAGTCGGGCGGTGAGGTAGGGCCTAGGCCTAGGCGGGATTAATCGGGGCCTAGGCGGGATTAATCGGATTATAATTTTTATATGTAATTTTCAGTTTTTTATATATATACACACATTTTTATATGTAATTTTTATAAAAATGTTCATTTTTAAACCACACCAAAGGTTTTCGCCGGAATTTGGCCGGAAAGTTAAGGTTTTCGCCGGAAATTTCAGGTTTTCGCCGGAATGTTCGCCGGAATCTGGCCGCCTAGGCCTGCCTAGGCCCGCCTAGGACCGCCTAGGCCCGCCTAGGACCGCCTAGGCCCAAAATTCCTCCTTAGCCGAGCGCCTAGCGATTAATCGGCGCCTAGGCGCGATTTTTACAACACTGTTACTATTTTTGGGATGTTACCGTAGAACTTACTTATTTGCCCATTTTATCTTTTCAACTTGATGTCTTAATCTTTCTTCATGAGATTCCTGTATGTTGTTGTTATCAACCTACATCTGATATGTTTTTTGGAACCACTAACATTTATGACAGAAGTTCAAGAACCGGATGTAACTATAATCTCTCCTGATAGACCCGATATTGTTCTTGAAATCCCCACATCCGGGAACCCAAAAGCCCCTTGGTTTACCCTAAAAGAAGGAAGCAGGTATAATTTGAATTTCTCAATTAAGGTTAGCAATGACATAGTTTGCGGGCTAAAGTACACAAACCAAGTCTGGAAAATGGGCCTCAAAGGCACCCTTTCTATACGCACCCTTAATCTTTCGATACTGATGCTTTTTAATCATTTTAGTCGTTTATGAAAATGTGTTGAATTTTAGTGATGTAGTTGACAACTCAAAAGAAATGCCTGGGACCTTCAGTCCGCAAGCAGAGTCGTACACACATTTAATGCCTGAAGAGGTTACTCACTCGAGTTTTTTTAGCTTGAGTAAATTATTTTGCAAAAACCAAGGTAATTTTTAAATGGGTCAAAACGGGTTGGGCCGACCCAAAGGCCAACACACCTTTGGTTTATGAATAATTAGTGTTTTAAATATGATTATAAGAATTATGTTATTTTAATAATTACTAACTTTTGACCCATTTAACCCGTTTCCTTTAAAGCTTATTATTTTTTGATTTCATGATCTGATGTTTGTTTCTATTGTTGTTTTTGACCTCATTATGTTCAGTTTGTCATGGCGATAATAAATGTTACCTAGAGCTTTACTACACTTTTGACATCCAGAAAGACTGGGCGAAGTAGATAAAGAATGTGTCTTCATTGCAGAACCACTTTATGGTTATAACAGAAATTCTTTTTTGTGGGTGTTCGTTCATTAGCATTAAGGAAGTTTTTTGAAACGAGCTGTATTTAATGTGAAGGAGCAGTATCATGGTTTTATGCCTCGTATAATTATGTTTTACCATGTGAACATGAGCATAAATATACTAATCTCTTGTATTGCAGATGGATTTCTGTTTCACTTATTGTTGGTATTTAAAGCTTGAAGGAGAATGAGAGTCATCTTTGATTTACTGGACCACGGTTCAGACACGTGCTAAAATCGAAACCTGTTCATTTCCTGGGGCAGCATACTGCCCTTACAGAATCAATCCTGCAGAGGTTGATGGGTTTTTGAAGGAGTTGCAAAAGATTGTGATGGATAAAGCGGCAGCCGTGGCAGCTAAGAAGTTTTAGTTGGGTAACAAGATTCAAACTGCAAATTCCACAACTTGATGAATGTTTTCTAAGGCTTGTAGGCTGTGTTTTGAGTTAGAAGGTCAGTTTAGTGGAGTTGTAGGCAGATGCAATAATAATAGTTTCATTTATAAAGTTGGATTTATATAATAGTGTCTTGTGTGCTTATTCGAAAGAGTCTTCTATAACGGGTGGATCAGGTCATAGGTCAATATGGGTAGTTTGCCTTATGGGTTAACTAAATTTGACCCAATGGGCCGCTTCAATATGCTGATGCCATTGTCAAGTGATTTTCAGATTTGACCATGGCACATAGTGGTGCACAAAAAAACCGGTTTTTTTTTAACCCGGTCCAAACCGGAAAACCGGTTTGGGCCAAACCGGTTCGGGTTGCCCAAAAACCGCCGGTTTGAAGCTTCCTGGATGAGATCGGGTTAGGGACCGGTTCATCCTAACCGGTTTTTAAACCGGTTTTCGAGCTGGGCAAAAAATAGCCGTTGGGGTCGATTTTGGCCCTTTTTTTGGAGTTTTTTGCACCCTTAAAACACTATAAATAGGTGGGGGGTGTTTAGGGTTGATCACACCTCTCTTTACACTCTAATCTCTAAAACCGCTCTTTAACCGCTCTCTAAACTCTCTAAACTCAAAAAAAAAAAACATGGCAAGTTTTGGTGTTGGTGGTTCCTCAAACGAAGTTACCGTTGTGGAAATTCGAGCAACAACGAGAAATCCGGCAATTTGGTGCAATTACGATCTATGTTTGTTGTCAAACGGGAAGGAACGTGCTCGGTGCAAGATGTGTGGTGCGTTTTTGGGGAAAGATTCAAACACTAGTTTGAAAATGCATATGGAAAAATCTTGCCCGTCATTGAAGGGAATTCCAAGTGAAGGTCAAGCCTCGATGACAAGCGAAGGAGGAATTTGGAACTTTGATCCAAATATTGTTCGAGATCGAATGGCGAGGTTAGTGATTCAAGAAGGATTGCCGTTCAACCACTTTGACAATCCGCGCTTGACAAGGATGATTCAAGAAACACTCCAACCTCGTTATCACCAAGTAAGTCGCACAACCCTTAGACGAGATTGTATAAAAATGTGGAAAAAAGCAAAAAAAGAATTAATTTTGAGTTTTGAAAATTTGTAAACCGGTGTAAACTTAACCACCGATGTTTGGTCGGCTCCACATGGTATACCCGATTCGTACCTTTGCGTTACCGCGCATTGGGTTGATCCCAATACGTGGCAAATGATGAAGCGTACAATCGCTTTTGACTTGTTTGAATATCCACACACCTGCGAAAATTTATTTTATATATTGGATGGTGTTATTAACGAATTTAAATTACAAAATAAACTTTTTTCAATGTCTTTTGATAATGCATCTAATAATACAAATGCGGTTCAAAAACTAAAAATTAAATATAATCGGTTTGCAACGGCGTTTTTTTCCATAGTCGATGTGTCGCACACATCATTAACTTGGCGGTACAAGCCGGGCTTGCAATTGAAGAGGTTTCAAACTTAACATATACTTTTCGACAAATGCTTAAAGATATTTTTAGTAACAGAAAAAGATACCATTATTATATTAAATTTTGTCGTGATACGAATAATCTTTGCTTAGGCCCGAATTGGGACGTCGAGACAAGATGGAACTCGACTTATATTATGTTTTATAGCGCTTTACGACAAAGAGAAACTTTAGAACTATTTCATAATATGCTTGCCTCAAAACCTCGTCGTAAAATTCAAAAGTTTCCGTCTCCAAATTGGGATATTTTAAAAGACCTAACCGAATTGCTTGAAGTTTTTAAAACCGCCACCACTTTTTTATCCGGTGTTTATTTTGGCACAAACTTTTTAGCGTTTATGCCTCCTACCGTTTTTGAGGAGTTTGATATTTTGGCATGGTGGAAAACAAACGAAGCTTCGTTTCCGATTCTTTCCGCCATGGCCCGTGATGTACTAACCGTCCAAGCTTCCACGGTAGCTTCGGAATCTGCGTTTTCTTTTAGTGGCAGGGTATTATCGATACGAAGGACTAGACTCACACCCCTAGCGATGGAAATGTGCATTTGCTTGAAGGACCATTTGGATGCGATGGATATGATACAAGACCAACTTCTCTCGAAGATGAAATTCAAGCCGAAAAAGTCATACACAACAACGAGGTTGATCTTGGAATATCCGAACCCGTCACGGATGAAGAACTAACCGAAGATGCAAGGCTACGAAGCTCTAGTTCCGAAGACAACGCACAAGAATAATCAATCAATATTCCAAAAAATAAAACGTTGAACTTAATGTTTTATATTTGTTATATTTTTTGTAATTTTTTACAATTTTATCTTGTCATGTTTTTTAATTTCCGAACTTTCCAAATATTAATAAACGTTGAACTTTATGTTTTAATTTTGTTATATTTTATTATGGATTTTATATTAAAAATATAAAATTTATTTGGATTTTTTTTTTTATAAAAACCGGTTTAAAGGACAAACCGGTTTAAAACCTACCCGAACCGGTTTGACCGGTTTACATATTTCCATTAGCATAACCGGTTTAACCCGAACCGGTTTGGGCCCAAACCGGTTTTGACTTTTCGTTAACCAAACCGGTTCGGGTCGGGTTGAACCGGTTTGGGTTAAAAAACCGATTTGTGCACCACTGATGGCACAGAGAGGAGAAATCAAAGCAATTGCACAACAGTGATTGTCTGATTTTGACTTTAAAAAGTTGGACTTTGTTATTTACATTTCATAACCGACTTTGATTCAGGTAAATTTACTACTTTTATTCAAAGAGTTATACTTTGCTTTTTTGGTTTATTCAGTTAAAGTTGCACACTTTTTTTAGTTATTATAATTTTAATAAAATTTATTTATGTAGTTTAACTGATGTATTTATTGTTAAAATTTACATATGTTGTGATGTAGGACTGATCACGGTTTCAAGTTGGCTCAATTTTCTGAAAATGACCCGTCACCTAAAAGTAATTAATTAGTTGCATGTTACCTTATTTTTACATAATATATTTCACTTAGAAGTTAGAACCGATCAATAACTACAAGACACAATCATGTATGTTATGAGAAATTCAGTTTTATTTTCAACAACACAAAGGGTCACTTTGAACAAATTAAATAAAAATGAAATCGACATTTTTTTAGGATAATTGTATTAGCAATACTTGATATAGAAGACAAACAAGCAACCCAAATACAAAAATGAAGTACAAATTAAAGGTTTTTATACATTTAAAATCATTAATACATATTGCTCACAATTCAAAGAAATACAGCTATTCCATATTAAAAAAAATAAATGCCCGGCCACCGGACGGGTATAAAACTAGTTTATAATATTGCAAGTAATATATTGTAACAAAAATTTTCTAACATATAATATGTTCATTATAACAAGAAATACTATAAAGGTTAGTTTTCATGATAGTTTAGTTCGATTATTTCGGCTATTTACACAGATATAAAAGAACCATAAAACTCGTTTCTAGAGAAACCATAACGGTTCTCAATTAGTTCGATAATTTTGATTCAATATTTTCAATTATTTTAGTTGTTTTTGGGTTATTTGGGGTTTTTTTTAATAATTTCTTTTAACAATTATAATGTTTTTTTTAATATTTTTATTGATAAAGTTTGAATAAACGGATGTTTCTTGGCTACTATTTATTTTGTTAAATGGATGTTTTGTTTTTTGTCACGGTTAGTTAATGAATATATCTAATTTTATTTTCTCTGATTAATAAAATAACAATTAGAAGAATTATATAATTAAACATGTTCTTGTTACACAGGTGTCAACAAGTACATTACGCACAAATTGCTTGAAGAAAAGTTATTTGTCCTTGTCCCTAAATACCTAAATATAATTCGTAAGTTATTTGATATCTGTTTTGGCTCAATCGATTGTTCATTTTTTTTTAAATAAATATCTATAGTTACCAATTTTCTTATTTTACCCCAAAATATATTTTTCATTCAATCTTGTAGCTTTTCTAAGTCAATCCTCATAGTTTGAATTAAAAGAAAGTTGTCTTGATATCGAAAATCCATTTAAATAGGATGGTATTTTCAATGATTAAATTTTCTAAGATACAATATACATACAAAGAATAGCCCTTTAATTAACATACTCAATTATATTTCAACTACTCGTGGTTTTAATTTATTAATAAAAAATATGTATGTCTTTATAGTTGAAATAAAATTGAACTTTTTGGAAAAATCTTATTAATAAAAAAATATATAAAAATAAAATATTTTCTTATTAAGAACATGGTTTCCCCAATGCTTATTTCATATCAAACTCATAACAACTTCAAACCAAATTGACTCTACCCACAAACACTCATTTATATGTCCTCAAAACTAGACCATAACTTAATTGGATCTCCATCAAAATATGCCAAACACAAATTACAAACTTTGCATTCCATTCTTTGTAGCCCTACTTTTGGTAGATTCCGTTACCGACGTCGAATCGATTTCCAATGATTACGATCATGATCACAACAACAAAAGGATCAAATGGTTATCTCCATGGGAAGTCGATTATTTACCCCTGCAACCTCGGCCGAGTTTCTATAGAGATCTCAGGAGCTGCTTGAAGACTTTAACACGAAGGTGCAACTATCGTTTGTACACCTATGTGTTCACAAGGCAAGAGATTCACAGACCGTGTTGTAAGAAGTTGCACGAGATGGAAATGGGGTGTCTCGAGTCACTTGCATGGGTGTTGTCTCGAGCCAATTGGGAGTATAGGTCAAGAAATGTTGACCAACGGTTTAAAGATGTCATGCATATGTGTAGTGGTTTCGACTAGTGATTGTAGGTACTAGAATATACATTTTTCATGCGTCTTCATTGGACATGTTGAAACTAACTGAAATCATACCAGCACTAATACACTGGACAGAAGTAGTTGATTCTGAAATGATCCTATAAAAGGACACTTAATGAGATCCCAAAATTTATGTCATTATGCAAATAATTGACTGGGTAACATCAAATTACAAGCAAATCTTAAAAATTTGAAAATAGGGATATTTTCAACAACAAAAACTTCAATGGGATCTAACCATGAGTAAGTTCTCTAAGAAAATTACCCTAAGTTGGGCGTCATGCGGCTTGAACTTCTGGTTCAGATTGCGGTGGAGCTGTGATTTGTTCGGTTTTCTTTGAGTTAGGAATGTACTTCCAACAACGTTTGTGAACACCACTAATTTTCTTTGGAGCATCAGCAGCTGGTACGCCTACACAATCATCAACATTAGACACTTGTTAAAACTAGTATTCCCCAACAAGACTTGTTAGGTCAACATCATGTTAATCTTCGATGTCAATTTTGATACAAGTTTTTCAATTTCGCAGAAAATAGTAGTAAGTACTAATTTTGTAACAAATTTTACAAGTGGAAATCTTTTTTTGTAATGAAAATGGAATCGAATTGGCAAATCCGTAGTATTTTGAATTCATAAATTAAATAGAAAGAAACATCTGAAAGTAGACAGTTGAAACCAAAAACACCGAAGAACATATGGAAGAAAAAAAAAGGTTCCATGAATATGGAGGGATGCAGAATGAGTGTCACACAAAGATGGAAAATTTATTCTTTTGCATAGACGGTGAAAAGAAAATTTACCAACGGAAGAAATAGTAGACAAAAAAGGCAGAATAGAGTAAAAAATGCTAAGGTGCTTTCACTTTTTATTTTTATTACAGACTTGAACGGTAACTCTTTTGTTTGAGTATGTGATTCAAATAATGTTAAAATTTAGGCAACAGTTTTATCTATTTTGCATTAGAATCTAAATTCAAACTAACATTTGCGCTTAAAAGAAAGAAAGAAGGTGATACTACATACCTTGATAGCTTAGATTCATACCAACACTCTTAAGTAAAAGTATAAGTAGGATAAAACAAAACTTGACTAAGAATCTATTGATGTATATAGAAGATACATAAACCCGTTAGATGATTTCTTACATCAAATTAAGTAGCAAGTTAAAGGCTCTAAAAAGCCACAAAAAAGACCAGTTCCAATCTGATCTAATCACAACAGCTTACCAATGAGCTATTTACGTGCGAAGTTAATAAAACTGCAAGCATTAACCATGGACAAGATAAGAATCAAATTTCCAAATATCCACTCAAAAACCAAACTCTTGATTTTGATATCCAACGATCAAAAGTAGCATTTTATTATCGTTCACTATCTCGTTACCAAACTAAACTGAAAATAACAAAAGCAATTAAGACATATTCCTCAGCATCAGATGCTAAGATCATATATTGCATCTACCTTTTTCTTAATTATTGGCCCTCTCGTCTTTCAAGTTTATTAATCTTACAAAACCGGGCCTGTTTGGTTGGCAGGAATTCATATTAATGGTAAGTTCCATTTCCTTGACATGTTTGGTTGGAGGAATTGGAATTAATTCCAACCAAATCCCTCAATTAATAGAATTCAAAATCCCTCCCCATTTCAATGGAATTCATAATCCCTCACCATTTTAAGGAGTAATTTGTCTTTTAGGTATTTTTTACATTACAATTCCATTAACAAATATGTTAACCAAACACATTATGAATTTCAAAGAAATCCTTTAAATTCCAATTCCAACGAATTACGCGAACCAAACGCCCCCTAAAGCTCCAATTCAAACTAAGAAGAACATATAACAGTTACCTAAATAGAAATCAGAACTCACCATCTTTATGAACAATCCCCCAAGCCTTCCCATGCTTGCCATCCTGAAATACAAACCAATTAACAATCATTTTGCTTTTCAATCTCAGATTTTACAATTTAAATATTTCATTTTAACCCTAACCCTAAAACTTAAACACACACAATACATGATTTCAATCAATTATCGACAGATAGATTGAGAGAGGAAGAAGGACCTTGTATAGATTGATCTTCGTGATCTGATAAGCGATTCCGGACCAGTGAGTTTTGGCCATTTGATAACCGATGCCCCAATTAGGAAGAAACTGAGCCACCTCAAACAGGTTTTTCTTCTTCTTTCTCTTCGATTTCGAGACTGTTGTGCTAGGGTTAGAAGCAGGAGCAGGTGAAGAAGATGTGGTGAAGGTTCTTTTGATTAAGTTGAATGATAATTGCTTCCATGATGCACCAATGGAAGCTACTGATCTGGTCGCCATGGTCATGTAGTGATTGCGGCCACTTCCGTCTCGCTGCTTCGGCAATTTCAAGGCTTCACATGTTTTATTATACCCCCTTGCACTTTGTACAAATTTATATATTTCACATATTTTTCTATGTTCTTCTCATAATTAGGAAGTGTAAGAAAGTTATGTAAATAAAATTTCAGGTTGCATCATTGGTTAATCTAGTGTATTGTGAAGCTGCTTCATTGCCATTTATATTTCCTGGTTTGTTTATTGGGCAAACATAGGTCTTACAAAGAATTGGGCAAAAATCGGGTTAAGTTTAGATAAAACTCGTAGAAGGTAAAAAGTCTTTCTTTCGGTGGGTGTTTAACTTTGGTAAATACGGTACCTGGGAGTCTTATGTTGGACTATCTTTCTATGTTTAGGACTCCAAGAAAAGTGATAGGTGAGTTGGAGAAAAATAGGAGGAATTTTCTACGGGGTGGTGGTGGAGGCGGTCATAAAATCCATTGGGTGTTAGCGTAGCCTACGATGGCTTAAGGTTGCCTACGTCTTGGGGTCTGTGCTACGCTGGTCCCTACACTGATTTGGGATTTAGGGTCTTTTGCTTGGGTTTAACCTACATGAGACTTGGGGAACTTATATTATATATATATATATATATATCTCATTACAAATTTGTTTTAGGGGGTTATAGGGTGTTGTGGTGTAGGTAAGGCTCCAATCTGCTCCTCAAAAGAAGTTGGATTCTCATGAATGTTTAGTCGGGTTTTTGGTGTTAATTGCAATCAACTCTTAGTGAAAGCTTTTACGAACAATGATTAGTGCTTAAACAATAGTATTAACTTGTTGTTGGTGGTTTGCTCCCTAGTAGGGTTTTGATAACAACATGTTTGGTTGTATGAACATTTTGACTTCTTTTCTTTCGGAAATGTTAAGTCTATTGGTGTTGTTATAAATTAAACTTGTAAACGTTTTGAAAATTGCCGCGTGGGACCTATCGTTTGCGTGTTTAATGGTTTAAACTTGTTGTAAAATTCCTGGTGTTACCGTTCACCTCAAAAGCCAATGGGGGGGTTGGGTGTGGTGGATCTTGTTGTTAGTTTGGCAGTAGAAAAATTTTATATGCCAGTAGAACAAATTTTGCCTCTTTATTAATTAGACATTAACAATGTTTTTTCGTATTGTGAACTAAATGCATATGTGTTTACCTAAATGCTGTTATTCTAAATATAAAACTAAAGTATGTAAGTTGACAAAATCTTTGTATGGTCTAAAACAGGCTCCTCGTATGTGGAATAAAAAATTGGTAAGTGTGTTAATTGAGTTTGGTTTTTAACAGAGCAAATGTGAGTGTACTTTGTTTATTAAGTCCACTAATTATGTGTTTCTTGCATTTCTGGTGTATGTTGATGGTATAGTTTTAACCAAGACTGGTTTGTCTGAAATTCATAAAATTAAAAGTATAAAGTCCAAATTTTTAAATAAAGACTTAGGTCTGTTAAAGTATTCTGAAGTGATTTGGTCTAATTGTGGAATATGTTTGTCATAGAGAAAATACTGATGCAAACTTGTTAATATTCATATTGAACAAAATACACGATTATGTCTACATGTAAAAACAATAATAATATTTTACTAAATGTAACTGAATATCAAAAACTGATAGGTAAACTTATATATTTATCGCATACTTGACCTAATATTTGTTATGATGTTCAACTTGTGTTGAGGATTTTGTGCTACTTATAGAAATATGCAAGAAAGGGAATTATCTTTACATAAGGATAGTTGTTTGACTTAACCACATATGTTTATGCTGACTGAGGAAAGTGTTTAGAATCTAGGAGATCTGTAATGGGTTTCTGTATTTTTTAGGTAACTCTTTAATCTTGTGGAAAAGCAAGAAGCATGGGGACTATGTATAGGTCCGTTGCTGAGGCTGAGTATCTAGTTATCTACAGTGTAACTTGTGAAATTCTCTACCTAATTAAGAATATGAATGCAAAGCTCTTTCTGACACAGTGGTCTTATTAAGAATTTGGGGCGGTCATAAACTCTGCTCTGACTATTTGGTGTGATAATCTTGGAGCAACTTATCTAGCAGCCAATCATGTGTTTCATGGCAGAACAAAGCACATTGAAGTTGATTTTTACTTTGTTAGAGAAAAGGTTGTCCAAGAAAAACTACGCATACAATTCATATCTACTGAAGATCATATTGTAGACATATTCACAAAACGTTTTTCAACACATATTCACTTTTCTACGTTCCAAACTACAGGTCATTCCCTGACCCTAACTTTCGAAGGAATATTAGACACAAATGTAATTAGTGATGGTTAGATGTAGAATCGTTTGAGAGTAGATGAGATTTACATGTTAGCTTTTGAGACTAATAAGCTTGAAATAAATGTGGCTAGAATCGTTTCCAAACACATCTTAAATCTTAAAGAGTCGTTGGTCTACCTACTTGACTATAACATAATTTCAGAGTTCATATTAACTCTTATTTGTAATGATTTTACTACAACAAAACTCAATCATAACTTACTCTCTGTTTTCATTAAATAAAAAGAGTTAATTAAAAGAGGTGTACAAATCAGTTTTTCAAACCGAACCAGTTTGGTTAACAAAAGTCAAAACCGGTTCGATTCAAAACTACTTTGAGAAGGGAAGTCAACGGCTTGACCAGTTTCAAACCGGTATGAAACCAGTTTTTGAGCGGTTTAGATCAGTTCGGTTTAGCTTAAACCGGTTTCAAACCATAGGTTTACAAACCAGTTCCGGTTTCACTTAAACCGGTTTAAGAATCGATTTGGGTAGGTTTGAAAACCGGTTATTTTTTACAGGATCAAAATATCTGTCTATTGGGTCCACGCTTTCTTATCACCGGGCATACAAAAAAGACATTTCACTAACCGTTGCTTTTGAGTCTCGCTTCAGTCCTATCAGGCGTGGTCCTGCTACCTTATAACCCTACCATTGAAATAACACAAAATCTAGTTACGAGTTTAACCGTCTACACGCCTCTATGTCGGTATGTATCTAATTATATTCGTGCATCAAAGTTAAACTCTATTCTCGTGGATAACAAGCATGTCTTGATGATAAGCTAGTAAGATTTACGTTACATGAATCTCAGCTATGTTTTATGTACCATATCGCGTATGCGAAACATTGGTGAAAATAAAAATATCACAGGCTTAGAATTAGAATCATTATATGATGTAGGGTCTAGCAGTGCCCACCGTGTTCCCAAACTTTGGTGACCAAAAGAAACAATACTTTGAAACAATAAATACGATCAGACAAACAACCATGATGAGTATGAAAAATGAAGACACAACACATGCACAAAATGTAAACATTAATCAACCAAATAGTAACCACAATCCATAGGTTTGATAGCAAAAACATTGCTTTCTTTAAATTGCTTCCACAACTAACCTGCAACTAGATTTTTGACAAATGGTAGTCGAGATTACAACCACACAAACAAGCACACGCACAGCTCATTAATCCTCGTAAATGCCTTCTTCTTCTTCATCCTCGTACTCACCTTCTTCATCTGCAGTTGCATCTTGATACTGCTGATACTCAGAAACCAAATCGTTCATATTGCTCTCAGCTTCGGTAAACTCCATCTCATCCATACCCTCACCCGTGTACCAATGCAAAAACGCCTTTCGCCTGAACATAGCAGTAAACTGCTCGCTCACACGCCTGAACATTTCTTGAATTGATGTTGAGTTACCAATGAAGGTCGACGCCATTTTCAAACCAGTTGGTGGGATGTCACACACGGTTGACTTCACATTGTTGGGGATCCACTCAACAAAATATGAAGAGTTCTTGTTTTGGACGTTTAGCATCTGCTCGTCGACTTCTTTGGTGCTCATCTTCCCACGGTAGATGGCGGATGCGGTTAGATAACGCCCGTGACGAGGGTCAGCAGCACACATCATGTTCTTTGCATCCCACATCTGTTGGGTGAGTTCAGGGACGGTTAAGGCACGGTATTGTTGGGACCCACGTGAGGTGAGAGGTGCAAATCCAACCATGAAGAAGTGTAGACGCGGGAATGGAATGAGATTGACAGCAAGTTTCCTAAGATCAGAGTTAAGCTGCCCGGGAAACCTTAGACAGCATGTGACTCCAGACATGGTTGCGGAAATGAGATGGTTAAGATCACCAACTGCAACAACAAATTCTCGATTATCATAATCAAATAACATAAACAAATAAAAATAGGACCAAATAAATGGTGTTCGATTTGTATGAAACTTACAGCTTGGGGTTGTTAGCTTGAGTGTCCTGAAACAAATATCATACAATGCTTCATTATCAAGAACCATACATTCATCAGCATTCTCAACAAGCTGATGAACAGACAACGTGGCATTGTAAGGCTCAACAACTGTATCAGAAACCTTGGGAGATGGGAATACAGAGAAAGTCATCATCATTCGGTCTGGATACTCTTCTCTGATCTTTGATATCAAAAGTGTTCCCATACCGGAACCAGTCCCACCGCCAAGTGAATGGCACACCTGAAAACCTACACAAAATGATATGCATCTTTAAGAATCAACAGAGACTTCACTGATTAAGACCAGATTGAACAAAACAGATAACAATGAACAAGTGAATATGTAAATTGTAACAAGGTGAGATATGCATCACCCACAACAACATACAAATTAAATATAGATAAAAACAGTGAACAAGAGATTATGCAAATTAAAAGCGGTTTCCTATAAGAGTATTAATTTCAAACATTCATTACAAGTTACAAAGTAGATCTTAGATCTATACCACAACATTTCAAAACAAAATTGTACAGATACATGTTTAAAATCGAAAACTTAACATAATAAACTGATGCGGTAACCATCGTTTACTTCACAGCGGTCAACAAAAATCAATAAACTGTTAGCAGGCCTACCATTTCATATAAAACAGAAAGAATCTAAACGATATAGTCTCGTATGTTTATTACTTTATTCCACTTTCAAAATCAATATTTAGAACATATAGAAAGTAGATCTACCATTTTTAACAGACACCTTTTAAAAATTTATAGAACTTTATATTTAAAGCTAAACAGATCTACATAAAACAGCCTGAATGTATATCATTTCAAACAGAACAAACACAAACTGAATCCCTAAATTAAACCACAGAGTCAAACATTTAACAGATATACAAACCAGATCTATTATTTCTACATCATTTTAAGGGCGAATACTTGTATAGATACGAATATATACCTTGCAAGCAATCACAGTTCTCAGCCTCCTTCCTAACCACATCCAGAACCGAATCAATCAACTCAGCGCCTTCAGTATAGTGTCCTTTCGCCCAATTGTTACCGGCACCGGACTGGCCAAAAACAAAATTATCAGGCCTGAAGATCTGTCCATACGCACCAGATCTGAGACTGTCCATGGTGCCAGGCTCCAGATCCATAAGCACGGCGCGTGGAACAAACCTTCCGCCGCTAGCTTCATTGTAGTATACGTTGATCCTCTCAAGCTGGAGTTCCGAATCTCCGGTATACTTTCCGGTGACATCGATGCCGTGCTCCGCACACACAACCTCCCAGAACTTGGCTCCGATCTGGTTACCGCATTGGCCACCCTGAATGTGAAGAATCTCACGCATTTTCAAAGGCGTTTGTTTGAATAAGTCGAAAGAGACGGTTGGAGTTACGGAAGAGAGAGAACACACAGAAATTAGGGTTTACAGCAAAGAGTGAGAATGCAGGGAATAAAAGGGGTTTATATAGAATAGAATAAATGCTGATACATTTTCCAGAGCTAGACTTATTGAATACAAGCTTTTTTCAACTATGTTTACATAATGTACAAGTAGAATTGCTGTATTGTTTTGAACTTAGTGTTTTTTTAATCTGGAAAATAGTTTGATGCGCTCAAACGGCTCTACAAAATTTGCTGTTTTGAAATTCAAACTGGCAAACGAAAGAATGGACGGACGTAACTTATTGTGCCGATCGGACGGCTGCGTGGATAAGTTTTAAAAAGTTTTACAATTTCAATGGGTACAAAATAAAATATTGAGTAAATTACAAAGCCCGACTATTAGGTTTTGACTCGTTTATACTTATCATCCATGACTAACACCTTTAGCCATTAAATAATTTGATTGTAAAAGTTTTCATCCAACTGACTATTTTTGTTAAGGAATTCATTAAGTCGCTCTCACGTACACATCACGTGATGTGCAAAATTGTCATTTTAACACCCCCTGAGACGATTTCTGTAAAAACAAAGATCATCCTCATCTTCCACTTCATCCCCAACACCGATTTGGGAAGACATAATCGATTATCATCATCGTTGCTGAAGGTACGATTCATCGTTGACCCCTTTAAAACCGTAAATGTTAATCAAGAACTTTTTTGTTAACAGAATCGTTAGTCAGTGTTACCTAATTGGACGGAAATTATTAAAATCAGTGGGTGACATCAAGTGTTCCAAAGTTGTGAATTTGACGAAAAGTGATTTTGGGACCAAACCTCATGAACATTTTTTTTGTAATTTGCTCTAAAGGATTATTAACAACATAAAACGTGACTTTATTTTCTTAAAACTAAGTAGAAAGTTTCTCTTCAACTTAAAAAATTTGGAACAGTATGGTCACTTAGTTGTTCAATTTTCAAGTTAATTATTTTAATTAGTTTCTTTGTATTTAGTATGATAGGTTTGGTATTAAAAAGGGGTTGCAGTATAGTTTGTTGTCTGTTTATCTGCCAATTTATTGTAATAATCGTTATACATTATAATGAAATTGCAAAATTAAAAAGAAAAAAAAAAGTTAATGGTCATTGTCCAAATTACAAATTTAGTTATTTTAATATGAAATTACCACTTGTTTTTAAACATTACACATATGATAATCTATTTTCCTACATCACTAATACGTTTGTTCCTAACATTGCATGTGATGTTGTAGAGGTATTCAATAAAAGGAACGTGTGTATTATTTCTTTTACTTTCAAAAGTCGGTGTATTACACGAGTTGAATAAATAAAATATTTTATACTTAGTAATAAAGATTTATATATTACATATTTATGGCATATTACATATTTTTTTAGTAAAAGTTCTAAAAACGTTATATAGTTTTTTTTATGTTTCATAAAAATAATGAAGGAAATTTCAAATTATAAAAAAAATCTATGAACAGCCCTATTTTTTTTAAATAAAAAACATTTTTATAAAAATAATTATAGAAATCATTATTATTCAATAGGAGATAAATTAAAAAAAAAATTGTAAAAAAACAAATAAAGAAAAATTGTATAATTAATAGATGAGAGACAAGATAAAAATGATAAGTATGCATATAAGAGTTACGAGTGTCTCATCAAAACTTTTATTTATTATACAGTCTCAGATCTAGTACCTCCCTTAAAAATCCTGAAAAGATAAAAACGCCCTACGGTGACATGTCACCCCAAAAACAAGCTAAAACCCATCATTATAGGTGCTCTAATACGCGTATTCAAAACATCATGTATTTTTATCGAAGATTGAGCCAATCGTATTTGAACATGTGTCAAAGAAAATCACATATTCTTTACATTAAAAATAATTAGATTTTTAGAAATTTAATCAAAATGCCATTTAAGTGAGCATCCTTCTGATCTCCCCTTTTGTCCATCACAGACAACAACAAGGAGTTGTCTTTAGTAATGTCGTCTTTATCTTAGATATTATTAGAAAAACTCTAAAACGGCATCCGGCGAAAAGCGAAGGCACGTGACGTGTGACTAACAATAAATAGTTACAAGAGTTGGGACTATTAAGAGTTAACTACACTTTACTCGTTTTATTTTCAATTCTTTAATGAGTTTTGATATTAAAGCGAACTTTTGTTAGTTTTTCTATTAACTTATGATGAAATAATCAATGTATCCTTTTACTTTAAACTCTTAGTCTCTAAACCTGTTATTTTTCATAAAGGTTATTCTAGTCATTTCACCTTAAACTACCTGTTACTTTCCCAAAACTACATGGACTATATGTGTAAGTTACTCGATTATAAATTTTAATATAAAATAATAAAAAAATGTATATAACCATGAAATCTTCCATTGCTTGTCACATAGGAATATAAAATTTCACCATGCTTTAAGTTAAAATTAAGAGTAAACTGTAGTTTTCGTCCCTGGGGTTTGTCTTTATTCACAGGTTCAGTCCCTCCTTAACAGTATGGGCAATGTTTTCAGAACCGGACCGGACGTCGAACCGGTCTCCTTACCGGTCCACTGGTCGGACCGGTCCGACCGGTCGGACCGGATTTAAGAACCGGACGACGTCATAAATATTATAAAAATATATCACTCTAAATAGCCATTAATCCTTTCAAAAACCACCAACAATTCAATTCCAATAATTTTAAACCAACAATTACCTACGAAATACGAAGCCAAGAGACTTAAAAAAGATTAAAAAAAAATAAAAAAAAATAGTCAAGCGGTTCAACCGGTCCGACCACCCGGTTCAACCGGTCCGACCACCCGGTTTCCGGTCCGGCCACCGGTTCAACCGGTTCGACCACCGGTTCGCTTCAGAAACGGTTCAACACATGTAACCGGACCGGTCAGACCACCGGTTCCCGGTCCGACCGGCCGGTCCGGTCCGGGTTTCAAAACATTGAGTATGGGTCTTTGAGGTTACATTTCTTAACAGTTTTCGTCCAATTTCGTTAACTTCATTAATTTTTTAGTTAAATCATGTTAAATGACCAAAATACCCTCCACCACCACCTGCACTCTATTCTTCCGCATATCGCCGGAAAAAACAAATGACAACCACATACTTGGAAATATGGACATCGTCGGAACCCTAGTGCTACCGCTAGAACTCGCCGGAATTGCGTTCCCAGCCCGAAAATACGACGTCCGCTTGTTTCCTTGAAACCCTAACCACCTCCACCGACAGCGGCTTCTGATTCACCGGAAAATCGGGCAAATCACCTAGGCCCTTAGTCTTTTTCTTCTCGTCGGAACCCTAAGACCACCACTATTTCGCGATCTGGGCCGCTAGGGGTTATACCCGTAATTCCCGTCGTTAGTTTTAGATCTGAACATGACTTGCAGTCACTATGTAATAAACCTCTAGCGTTGCCGCCTGATCGGAGCTTAACTCCACCATCCTTTCCGCCTGAGAACATCTACGCCACACTCGCCTCTGTCGTCGGAAACTCAGCACCGACGTGCTCTGTCGGGTTCAACCATGGTACTCCACCGTCGGCCACTGTGAAGCCTCCTGCTCCGGCGATGGCGGCTGGAAGGAGAGGGCCCTTGAGTGTGTGGCTGGTGGTGGTGGAGGGTAGTTGGTCATTTAACGTTATTTAACTGAAAAACTTAACGAATTTAACGAAATTGGACGAAAACTGTTAAGAAATGTAACCTCAAGGACCCATACTGTTAAGGAGGGACTGAACCTGTGAATAGAAACAAACCTCAGGGACGAAAACTACAGTTTACTCTAAAATTAAAATATACAATAAAATAAAATTATTATATAGTTTGAAACTATTTTCGAAAAAAATATAGTTGAAATTATAATTACTAAAGTATTGATTTAAACCACTCTTTCTAATCGAATGACAACCGAATAACGACTAACCATATTTAAAGAGCAACGTGTGGCTGAAAAGTATCACCCTTATGCGGTGGTGTCACACAGCTTTATTAAAAAAATAGTTTTCGCCCCTCAAAATTTATATAATATACATTTTTAACTTATTTATTTTCTCATAATTTTTTTTTAACTAAAACGAAGTTATATTTAAATTCGAGTATTTTTTTTACTATTAGACACTAAAGCAAGCGTACGTAAGTTTTTATGCCACAAACAAGCTAAACCGATTACCACCATGCCCAGTCGCTACCGAGGGGCAATCGTTTTATTTAATTTCAAAATATAGTTTCAGTGGTTAATGACAACTAAAATATATTATTTTACAAAAAGAATTCCTCGAATACTATTAAGAATATACTTTTATGATTATATTTAACCCACAAATCTTTAACAATTTTTTTTTTTAAATCAGAGTTTCAAAAGTTAGATGGTTTGTATGTAGAATCTTTTTATTATAACACATTGGAGGATATCTAACTCATTTTTCTTCGGTGTTTAACTAAGGTAACTCGACTTTTTCTAACACAAAAATTACTCAAGTTCTAACTCTTTCATTGTCATGAATATTTTTATAAATGTTCTAAAAAATAAAATTAAATGAGCTAAATCAAACACGTACGAAATTTAAGTGCAATTTAGTGATTTTAAACAAGCGTCACTTCCATACAAATATAACAAAAACAAACAACCTAAATATGGTATTGATACAAAGTTTAATATACAATTACAATTGTTGAATCCATTATCCACCAAAAAATGATACCTGGATCAACCAGTTGAAGTCCGTCGGTTGGTCAGTTACTGTCAGTTACTGAGGTCCTTTAAGGGCCGGATTGTTAACCATGAAAATATTGCTTCACACCATGGGCGGAACCAGACGGGGGGTCTGCTATCTCTTAGACCAGCCAACTTTTCTATTAATAGGGTATATAACGTCATCACTTTCTTCTAGTTTGATCGCTCAAATTGTCACCAATGGAGTAGTGGAAGCGAATGTAAAAAAAGTCTTGTGTGAACTCTCAGTTGAAAAGTTCTGGTTCTTGTTACTGCTTCACACAAGCAGACACTCATTGTTGAATTAGACACTGTTATCACTAATATCATAAAATTAAACACCACCAGCAGCTTAGATACTTAACCTTATAACAAAAAAAAGTCAAAATTAAACTAAGACACCAAGTTGTAAACCAGACAAACAATGAGCCCTCTAAAATACGCCTGACTCCTTTAAATGCATCTATCATTCTAATGGTTCCTGCTTATGTAAGGAAAAGGGTATAATAATATAATATTATATACAGCAGCAGAGTAGCCATTTAGTAAGGTGAAAAGCCACGTGTAAGTTAACAGATTTTCCAGGGGTAAACGTTCTTGAAGGCACAAAAGAACCTCTATTACTGTTAGATATCACACGAACACAACAACCGCAAACACACGCTAAAGCAATAAACGACACACGAGATTTATAGTGGTTCGGCCGGTATGACCTACGTCCACTTGCTGCAACTAGGGTGTTTATTATATTTAGGTGCTCAGAAAATTACAAGTACAATGATTGATATATATAGAGACTAGATTAGGGTTTCTAACTTAACCTACAAGCTAAGCCCAACCCACGAGTAGGAAGCCCTTAAGGCCGGCTCCTGTAAAAGGCTCCACACTCAACAATCTCCCACTTGGAGGCTTTGACAATCTTCAAGCTTCACTCCGACTTCACTTGTACTTCTGTAATCCCCATTACCGATAGTTGCAGCGGCCTTCTCATCAAGTAACCTGAAGGCCAGTTGAAGCTATGCAGAGCTTCAACTTATCTAAGGTAACCACCTTAGTCAGCATATCAGCTGGATTATCTGTTCCTTTAATCTTCTCGAGCTTTAGGGTGCCATCATTAATCAGCCCCCTAATAAAGTGATATCTCAGCTGAATATGTTTCGTCTTGCCATGAAACACAGGATTCTTTCCCAGATGTATGGCGCTCTGGTTATCACAGAACAACGGGCTATCTGGCTGTTTCTTCCCAAGTTCTTCCAGAAAATTCTTCAACCAAATCAACTCTTTACTGGCTTCAGCACAAGCCATATACTCAGCTTCAGTAGTTGAAAGAGCAACGCTCTTCTGTAATCTGGACATCCAACTGACCGCAGTTCCTCCCACTGAAAAAATATACCCAGTTGTGCTCTTATACGACTCCTTGCAACCCCCAAGGTCAGCATCCGTATAGCCTTTCAGAACAATGTCTTTGCCTGAAAACCGTAACCCCATCTTTAAAGTGCCTTTCAAATATCTTAGCAGCCATTTGACTGCCTCCCAGTGTTCTTTTCCTGGATTAGACATATAACGACTGACTACCCCCACGACATGTGCTATGTCGGGCCTCGTGCACACCATGGCGTACATAAGACTTCCCACAGCTGATGCGTAAGGAACCTTAGCCATTTCGGCTATGTCTTCTTCAGTTTTAGGCGACTGGTCTTTTGAAAGCTTAAACTGACTCCCTAAAGGAGTGCTTCGGGACTTGGCATCTTTCATCTTGAATTTCTCTAACACTTTCCCAATGTACTTTTCTTGAGATAGTGTCAGAGATCCGTCTTTGTTCCTGGAGATACTCATTCCGAGTATCTGTTTGGCAGCACCTAGGTCCTTCATCTCGAATTCCTCGGACATTTGCTTCTTCAATTTCTTTATTTCCTTCATATCAGAACCTGCAATTAGCATATCATCCACATACAAGAGAAGGATGATATAAGATGTACTGAACTTCTTGACATAGCAGCAATGATCCATTTCACATCTTGTATACCCGTTACGACTCATGAAGTTGTCAAACTTCAAATACCATTGCCTCGGAGCTTGTTTCAGCCCATACAAACTTTTCTTTAATCTACAGACTAAGTTTTCTTTGCCCTTAACCTGGAAACCTTCTAGTTGGGCCATGTAGATATCTTCATTCAGATCACCATGCAGAAAGGCTGTCTTGACATCTAGCTGCTCTAGATGAAGACTCTCAGCAGCAACGATACTTAGGACTAACCTGATAGTAGTCATCTTCACAACTGGAGAGAAGATTTCATTGTAATCCACTCCCGGTTTCTGTTGGAACCCCTTAACTACCAATCTAGCCTTGTAACGCTTAGAACCATCACTTTCATCTTTGATCCTGAATACCCATTTGTTCTGCAATGCTTTCTTCCCAGATGGAAGCTTTGTTAGAGCCCAAGTTCTGTTCTTCTCTAAAGATTTCATTTCATCCTTCATCGCTATCTCCCACTGCAATGAATCTTTCATATTAACGGCTTCTGAATAACACTGAGGTTCTCCATTCTCTGTTAATAACAGAAAATTAGCAGATGGAGAATATCTCTCAGGAGGTGCGGTAGCTCTAGTAGATCGCCTGACCCACTGAGTTTCAGGAGGTGGAGCAGGCGGAGCTGAAGATGTAGATTCTTCTTCTTCCTCTGAACTTTCACTATCAGTAGAATTATTACCAGAACCTGTGCTCTCACTGGTTGACTCAACATCATCATTATCGGAGTCGGCCCCTGTGCTCCCACTATCAGAGATGTCTTCTGGAGTAACGGTCTCCCCAGATTTATTTACGCCCTCGTCTTCAAACTCAACCTGTTCTTTCTGAACCTGTGACTTTTCTTTCCTGTCTTTGTATAACTCAGCCTCATTGAATGTGACATGCTTGCTTCGGATTACCTTCTTGTTTTCAAAATCCCAAAGCATGTAGCCCATGCTGTCTGACCCATAACCAATGAATGTGCATTTCTTGGTTTTTGAATCCAGTTTATCCCTGTCACCATCTTTCAACAGACTGTAAGCACTACAACCAAAGACCTTTAGATGTTTGAGACTTACCTCCTTTCCTTGCCATTCTTCCTCTGGTATTTTGAAACCCAAGGGAACTGAAGGTCCACGGTTAATCAGATAGGCAGCAGTGTTAATTGCATCAGCCCAGAACGTCTTAGGAAGCCCTGCATTCAATCTCATGCTTCTAGCCCTCTCGTTCAGTGTTCTGTTCATCCTCTCTGCAACTCCATTCTGCTGAGGAGTTCCCGGGACAGTCTTGATCATCCTAATCCCGTGCTGGGCACAATAATCAAGAAACTCTTTGCTGATGTACTCGCCCCCATTATCCGATTTTAAGCATTTAACCTTCAAATCAGTTTCATTTTCAACAGCAGCTTTCCAATTCTTAAAGGTATTAAAAACATCAAATTTATTTTTCAAAAAATAAACCCATACCTTTCGTGTGGCATCGTCGATGAAAGTCACGTAGTAAACTGATCCTCCCAATGATGAGACTGATGTCGGTCCATACACGTCCGTATGAACCAGCTCTAGCTTCTGGGCTTTTGGAGTCTTTCCGGTCTTCACAAATGATACCTTCTTCTGTTTACTGAGAACACAAGATTCACAAAACCCGGTTTCCACTTTCTTCAAGTCTGGAAACTTGTCTTTAGCTGCTAACATCTTCATTCCTTTGACGCTCATGTGTCCGAGCCGTTGATGCCATAAATCAGATGGACTCGGACCAGGTGTAACAGCATTTACACCATCAGCAGGTACTTCAACCATGTATAACGTACCTCTTTTCTTACCTTTGGCGATCACAAGATTACCCTTCTTGACTTTCCACTGACCTCCTCCAAAATTAACTTCATAACCCAAATCATCTAACTTTCCGACAGAAATTAGCTTCCTCCTTAAATTAGGAATAACTCTGACATCTTTCAACGTCCAAATGGTACCCTGTGAGGTCTTCAAGTCGACATCACCTATTCTTGTAATGTTTAGAGTCTTGTTATCAGCTAAACGAACCTTACCGAGGTTACCTGTTCTTAGATTCTTGACCATATCCGGGCAGGAGACTGCATGAAAAGAAGCTCCCGAATCCATAATCCATGATTCAACTGGGCTTTCAACACAACAGATAAGAGTATCATCTGTCTCTTCACAGATTAGAGCATCATCAGATTCTTCACCTGTCACATTGTTCATCTCTTTCTTTTCTTTTGCTGCCGATGGTTTAGGGCATTGACTTCTAAAATGGCCCTTTTCTTTGCAATTCCAGCATTCAATGTCAGCCCTTGTTTTTGACTGACCCCTCCTTCTGGACTTAGACCTGCCTCTATTCTTTCCTCTCTCATTCTTCCTTCCCCTTGATTCAGTGTTTAACAAAGAGTTGGATGATTCCCCGATGCTTCTTCTTCTAGAATCTTCATTTAGGATTAAGTCACGAACTTTGCTGAAAGTTAACGCATCAGAATTAACTGAACTAGTGACTGCAGTGATAGTTCCTGACCAGCTGTCAGGTAATGAAGACAAGAGTAAGCAGGCTTGCAATTCATCCTCAATCTTGAATTTAACGGATGCTAAGCGTCTCAAATGAGAGTTAAAGAGGTTGATGTGGTCAATGACAGAACCCCCTTCTTTCATACGAGTATTGACTAACTCCCGAATCAGAAAGACTTTAATCGCTGCTGAAGGCTTCTCATACATGTTAGACAATGCTTCCATGATTCCACGTGTTGTGGTCTCGTCTAGGATATTGTACGCAACATTGACAGAGCAAGCCTGATCGTTGACTTCGCCTTCTTGTCAAGAGCTAACCATGCTGGTGTTATTGGTGTGGGCGGTGCTTCTAGCACTGAATCCAGATCCTTCTGTATAAGCAAATCTGTGATTTGCATCCTCCACCATCCAAAGTTTTGACCATCGAACTTCTCAATTTTCAACTTTCCGTCCTCTGCCATTTAAAACAAACTGCAAGGTTGTAATGAGTCGAATCAGAGTCTGACAACAGTGAACAAACACAGCAGTGGCTGGAGCCTGAACTTGTTGACTGTTCTATTGAACACTGTCTTCTACTATCAAGACTCCAAGAAACTGATGACAACCGAGTTCGTATGATTAAAAACAGTAACAAACTGTATAAGCGGAAGCGAAAACAGGAACAGAAACGAATACTTATCTGTTCTGGCGGCAGCGGGCGGTGATGGACAGCAGTAGCGGCCTGAACTGGCGGCTAAAGGTCAGCAAAACGGCTGATGTCGCAGTTCCGGCGACAAAACAAGGCTGAAACAGTAGAATTCCGGTGACAGAAGGCTGATGTCGCAATTCTGGCGACAAAACAAGGCTGAAACAGTAGAATTCCGGTGACCAGAAGCTGTCCCCGACGATCTGGACTGAAATCGAGCCTAATCTGGCAAAATCGGTCAGATCTGACCAGAAAAACGAGATTCCGGCAGGCGTCGCGGCGGAACCCTAGCTCCGGCGACGGCGGCGGAATACGGCGGCGGCGGCTGAGATCTGATCGGAAAAGGGGTGGCGAGTGTCAGGAAACGAAATCCCAGGCTGATTCCTGCTGAAACAGCGTCGGAAAACGATTTCAGGGCTGAAAAAACCCTAAAATCCGGCGATGACGGCGGCGGCGGCGGTCAGAACCCTAGTTACTCCAGGGGCGGTTGTGATGGTGATACGATCAAGAGCCAAGCTCTGATACCAGTTGTTAGATATCACACGAACACAACAACCGCAAACACACGCTAAAGCAATAAACGACACACGAGATTTATAGTGGTTCGGCCGGTATGACCTACGTCCACTTGCTGCAACTAGGGTGTTTATTATATTTAGGTGCTCAGAGAATTACAAGTACAATGATTGATATATATAGACTAGATTAGGGTTTCTAACTTAACCTACAAGCTAAGCCCAACCCACGAGTAGGAAGCCCTTAGGGCCGGCTCCTGTAAAAGGCTCCACACTCGACAATTACATGTAGGGTAGTAAGGTTAGATTAGTTCATAGTTGTAGGCCTGCTATACGGGTCGTGTTCATAGTTGTAGGCCTGCTATACACGAACCAGGAAATCATGGGTTGACACAACACGACCCGTTTAACCCAAAAAAGTTTTTTTTTTCATATTAATACTTCTAATTTACAAATATTAATATTAATATATATATATATATATATATATATGTTATTTTTTAAGCAATTAAGTTTGAACTATGCCAACTTGTATTTGATCCTTTAAATTTTTCTGGAAAAAGTACCTAAATAATTTAATTTTTTACATAAAACGCGTTATAAAAAATATTTAAAAAAATGGGCTAAACGGGTAACCCCGCCGGGTTGACACAGACACGGCCCGTTTGGCTAAACGTGTCCACGGGATTGACCCAAACCCATTTAGACTCGACCCAAACCCACGAATTTCGTGTTCAGTCCCTGTGTCAAAATTCACACCCCTAATAGTCGTCCCAAAACACTTGTCCAAATTATCTTTTAAATAATTAGCATGTCTAAATCATCTCACACCCCTAATAAAATGATCTAGGAGTTCAGGCAAAAAGAATACAAATTGAGTAACATCCGACCCGTTCAACCCGTCAGACCTGTTTCCTTTTTAACTATATGTTTTTATTTATCCTTCTGATCCATTATAGATGTAACATAACCAACATTAGATCTCGGATGACTTCGATGATGTCTTGTTATGAGTTCTAAGCGATCCCCTAAGGGGGAAAATCAGAGGAAATTGTAATGTTCTATTTTGCAGACTCGGGTTCATTCTGAAGAAAATAGTGCTAAATGCCAGTAACTAAAATCTAAGCGATGCCTTGTTTTTTTCTTTTTTGGATTTTACATTCATCATCAGTAGAACAACTGAAGCTAAAAGAAGGTATCCAGATTAAACCATTCTTAAAAAGTTCCTTGTATAATAACATACTACCTACTTGTCCCAGAAACTCATAAGCCAACAGTGTTGGTGCCTTGGAGAGGTATGAATTTATTAAAGAATACTAACATGATAGAGATAGGAAAGTGCAAGGAATCACTCCTAATTATAGCTATGTAGTCAACTGAACCAAAGCAGAACCGCCGCATGAAGAACCAGTCTGAACCAGCCTAGCCTAGTCTAAAACAGTCCTTATAAGTGGGCATTATACATCAAAACACTGCTCCTTATACATCACATCAAAATGGTGTATTTGAGAGAAAACATAGTGCTCTAAAGAAAATGGTTGACTTTATTTTGTCATATTCAGGGCTTAGTAAAGGGTTTTGAGGTGAGACAAGGTTAACAACATGTTATTGGTTTAATATAGTTTCTAACAAAAGGAATCAGCCTAAAACGTGTCTAAAACAACTAAAAATGGGCTGCAATTCATGTGCCCCTTGCTTGTCGCATGGAAACGCTTTTTCAAGCTCCTTGCACTTAGAATACATGATCACGCTTTGCGCATATGCGCCTTGAGCATTTGACTACTATGTATAGTACTAACTACTAAGTACATCAGTGAAATGCAATGAGAACAAGTATATAAATTAGTTTATAAAAGAAAAAAAGGTAAAGGTCCATACATCAGAAGTACAAAGGCTATATATGCTTTATATGGTTTGACCTCAATCAAGGTGGTGGATTTGCGTTGCTGCCTGATCTTGTTTCTATACTTGCAGCTAGCACGTAGCTTTTCTAGTACTGCAGGTTGCATTCATTCAAGAATAATGTTTTTTTCTTTAGCATATGGAACCCTATATTTGAGGACATTAGCATACTGAACCAAATACTTCTAATGTTTTGAGACTCAATTTAGATAATTAAAAGATTGCTTACTGCTACAAAATAATTATCAGTTTATGATTACTGTTCCAAGAAAACTGCAGTTTAAGAAAAGGCAATGGGAAACACTTTTGGAGGGTTCCTTAAGACCAATAGCAGATTCTGCATTGAGAGTTTGAGACTATATGTATGAGGCCCACTAGGCCTCTTTTTTCCATTGCATGCGATACCTATATTTTAAGTTATTTTAAAATAAGGAACAGAATTTAGGGATTAGAAACATAAACTGGATGGATTTAGGCAACTTTGAGCAATATGACTTTAGGGGCTAAACATTAATTCATGTTGAAACGAGTTGTTTATGACGTCATTAAATACTTGTTTATGAATTTTGGGTCAATCAATATACCACCCTCTATTTCAGGCTCATAAGACGTTTAATTAGAATTGACCTTTATTACAACATTTAAACAACTGAGCCTAAAAGAACTGTATAGTATGTATTATGTACAATCACAAAATCTGATAGAAGACATATAAAATGCAACACTTAGGGCCTGCCTAGGTTCCTCCCACAAGTAGTAGCAGATTAACTGTTAATCTACATGTGGTGTCAAAAGGTGGAAATTATACAAATCCTGAACTAAATAAAATATCTAAACGTAGACACCCCCAAGTAACTTTGGTGCTTCTGGTTAATCAGATTGTCAACTTCAAGTGTATGTATCTTACTTTTGAGACTAACAAAGAAAAGAAAAGTATACAGAACTAAGGATCAAGGGCCACCAAACTGTAAAGGGGGCATCTGGCCTCTAAGCTACAATCTTTAAAATATATGATCGTGTAATCTTCTATATATGCAGTATGACAATAATAAGAATATTTCCTTCATAGCATATTTCTTTGCAGCCAAAATATGCCTGCAATTTCTGTAAGGCGTCAGGAATTTCACACTTAGTACGAACAACAGTAACTAGCTAACCAAACTAAAAGCCGTTTTTAGCTCTAGAAAAATTAGGCCATTTCTTCTCTATTGTCATCCTTGCATAACTGTCCTACATATGGCTTCATGGCATTTCAAAACTCAGAAGATGCCTTGAGAGCAAGTATAAGGAACAAATGCCACAGCTAAGGTTGTGCTCTAAACATATTATATGTGAGTTGGTAGAAACAATGTTTCAATAATCCAATCACAGATTGTGAATCTAATAACGGTACAAAATAGCCAACAAATCATCGATTATGCAGCAATCACTGGTGAATGGTAATGAGTACCTCAAGATGGGATTAATGTAAACATATTTAACTTGAGAAAGTAAAACCAGAACTTCAGACATAGAAGTACTTGAACATGCTAAAAAGCCCATGAATCATATAAGAACACCAGCTAAACACTAAACTATCAAGCTTCAGGATAATGAAACAAAACCAACCTAACTTCCAAGAAACTTACAGTTCCCAAAAACCATCTTGAATAACAACGCAGCAACCTGAAACACAAAACGAGCATAAACCATCCAAAAGAGCATCCAACAGTGACTCACCACTTGCTAAATGTAAAGATACCAAAGATTGTATTGCTTTGATCCATTCTCAATTCTATCATCATCACCTAAGACATATCAGCACGACCATAAATCTCTGAATTTCTGAATTTGCCCGGCTCCTCACGGTCTTTAGATGTTCTACAATAGGGAAAAAACTTGTGGGTTTAAGTCACACAAAAATCAGTTTATGCATAAAAGAACCAAAAAAAGACTTACTTTTGTCTCTTGGCATTTTTCTTCTTAATGCTAATAACCATATCCCTAGACATCCTCTGGTGCTCACGTGTCTGACCATGCATATCCAGACCTTCCACGGTTTCACAGTCAACTTTGCAGATGCGACACCAGCCCATACTAAACGTCTGTCTCTTCCTTAGTGGGTCAAATGAATCAGATTCACCCTAAAATACCCAATTCAAAACTCAACATTTACATTTGTATGAACAATGATATGATATTCAGAAAGGTAGAATACTTACTGCATAAAATCCACCATCACTTGGGAATCCCTGACGAGAATAACTGCTTCTAAATCCTGGTTCGTCCAAATGTGGACGAGTTGAATTAGTGTCGAACGATTCTCCAAAACGAGGCTGATGAGAAAAAAAACCCGGCCCATTTGGTTCCCCTGAATGACCATAAACATGGAATGGGCCAAAACCAGGCTCACCATGACCAGATAGATTCCTCGGGCCAAAAGGTTCACCATTCATGGCCTTTCCTAGGACATCGAACTCCCCTCTATGCATGTGACCAGGTGGCCCCATTGGAAATCTTTCACCAAATGGTTGTCGTTCCATATTTCTGCCATCAACATTGATGTTATGTGGGCCACCAAATGGATTTCTAGGGCTAGTAGGCGGTAAATGATCCATATGATGGCGACCAAAACCATGCATTGGTCCGTGAAAATTAGGGTTTTGGCGAAGATTATCAAACCTTCCTCTGTTATCACGTATGCTTGCAGGAAGCGGTCTTCCACCAGACTCATTGGGATGATATGGAGGAAACCTCTGCCCAGCATCATAGCCATATCCATGAGGATCTTTATCATGAAACCTTGATGGTCCATCCATCTCATATCCACTTGATGGCCTTGACAAGTGACTCCCAAATTTTGGAGAACCCTCGCTGCCCAAGTGAGGGGGGCCAGGAAACTGTTTGTAAGTTTCCTCACGATGACGGGTTGATGGAATGGAAAAAATATCAGAAGTTCTAACTTTTTCATCACCAAAAACAGGTGCGGATGACGAGTCAAAACCTGGTGGTGCGGCCCCATTCATCCTCATTGAATTCGATTCAGCACCATAATGCGGACCATAATGTCCCCTGTCTAAATTTCCAGGTAAATGGGAATCCTGTCGTCTACTGTCAGAATGAGGAGGCCTCTGGTTTTGGTACATATCAGATTCCATTGTACCAGGATGACGTGGAACACGTTGACCATCAGGCCCATGGGATAGAGGTGGTGCTAAAGGATCACCTTGAGACGTCCTGGAAATCCTACCATGTCCAGCAGATTGTGGTTCATAACCCCTGCTGTGAGCAAAACTATTAGGTCCACCCAATGACATGTCGGGGTGGAAAGGGAGAGGTTGATTGGGACCAGGTGGTTGAAACTGCTCACCTGGATGAGGGCCATGAGGCAAGTAACCATGCCCAGGAGGCCTTATATGGCTTGGGGATTGCCCTATTGTCTGTTCAGTATTAGGAGCTGACTGCAACATAGGTGCAACAGGTCTTTGTTGCTGCCCAGGAAGCCCATAAGGCACAGAAGGGTGTGTAGATCTTCTTTGTTCTGCAACAGGCGCAAGGTGAGAAGATTGTTCAGTGCCCTTGCTTGGAAATCCACCAGACACATCACCAATCTGGCCTTGAAGAGTCAATTGAGATTGACTAAATGGTCCACTGTCGGCTTGAGAAGAACCCTGAAAGTTCACACTAATTTCCCCTTGTTTTGCAGAATCTATAGGTGCAACTGCCAAATCATGTGTTTTTTTCTGACTAGACCTTCCATCAAGAGAACGATCTTCAAAGGCAATATCCTTGCTCTCTTCTTTCACTCTTTGTGTGATAGCAGAATCACCTGGAACCCCTTGTGCCTGATGCAACTCAGAGACGGCATCCTTGGTCAATGCTCCATCTTTCCTCTGGCCATCTCCAGGCTTAAGTTCATCATTCATACCTGCTTCAGGTTTAACTTCATTAAACTTAGCTCCAAAATCATTAATCACGGGCTCAGACTTCTTCAAAGAGGGTGATTTATCTTCTTGTTGTTCTACCCTTCTTTCAAATGTCTGATCACCACCTGAAGGTGGTGGATATTGTTGCTGATCAGAATACACATGTGGTTGGTTAGTCAAGTTAGCATTACTCTGATTTACAGAAGGCTGGCTTGAACCAAACTGTGGCGGTCTCACTGGAGGTGCAATACCAGCTGAACCAGAAGGTTGGGGATATTGATGTGGCTGACCTCCCTGATTCAACATAGCAGGTCTTCCCGCATAACTTTGAGGTGGCATTCCATGTGGCAATGCACTCCCCTGTTGCGGTTGAACAAAGCCGGTAGAAGGTTGTTGCATTGGCTGAGGTGGAACTTGTGGACGTACCTGAAGAGGCTGCTGTGCAAAAGGACCAGCCGGGTGTGCCTGAACTTGGGGTTGACCATGGGTTTGCCCCGGAAACGCTTGAGGCTGCTGTATATACTGTGGAGGCATTGATTGCTGAGCCTGATGCATAACAGGTCGCTGCTGAGGTGGAAACATAGTAGGAGGCTGCGGAGGGCGCATATTAGGAGGTGGTGGTGGAAACTGTGGCAGCAAAGAACCGGATGGTGGTTGCACTTGCATAGGATGCTGTTGTGACGGGGCATGCTGGATTTGCTGATGTGGATGTGATGGATAAGGGGGATGACCCGCCAGAGGATGCTGGGGATTAGTCGGCTGCAACTGAGGCTGAGGCTGGAGATGTGATTGGAATTGTGAATGCGGTTGGGGGTAAGGTTGAGGTTGCAGTTGGGTTTGAGAATATGGTTGCACCTGAGGAGGCTGAGGATGATGCATCTGCGGATGAGGTTGTTGATATTGAGGTGCTTGCATAGGTGGTTGGGCATGATTTTGAACCAAATGTGGCTGGATTTGTGAGTATGTCTGCACAGGCATGTGACTATGGGCAACAGTCTGACCTCCTGAGTGACCTTGGGATTGTGAATTCACCTGACTTTGGCTTTGACTAGAGCCAACCACGGCAGCCTGAGGATAAAGAGGTTGAGGCTGCCCATTAGCTGGAATTTGTAATTGAGCTTGAGGATTTGTCTGAGGTTGTGGTTGACCCTGAGCCTGTGCCACAGGATGGTTTTGGGTATGTGGCTGGACTTGTGGCATTGGGGCTTGCACTTGCTGCTGAAGTTGTGGCTGAGACTGGGGCTGAATAGGTGGCTGCTGGACTTGCTGAGCAGGCTGCTGTTGATATGGGTAGTATTGTTGATAAGCCTGCTGGTATGGATCATATCCAGGATACTGTTGGTAATACTGTTGATATTGTTGGTAGTATTGTTGTTCAGGTGTTGGCAAAGCAGGTGCAGGCATGGTTTGAGGTAGAGGATTTGCAGTTGCTGGATGATTCAAATTCTGAGCGGTGATAGGCCCTGCAGCAGTATGAGATGTCTGTGGCTGGGAAGCTGGTGGTGGAGCCGCTACTTGATTAGCGGTTCTGTTTTGATCAATAGACACAACTCCAGATATTGCAGGATCCTGTGCGGTCTCAGAGCCCTGCGGTTGAGTATTTGTACCCTGTGGGTTGTGCAAATTAATACCAATTATAACTAACAAGAGGATCAAGCTTTTACTAAAATACCAAAAAGAGATAAATTTCATTACATTGACATTACAAGTCTGAGCATGTTCCTGCACTTGACGATGCACAATTTGAAGTCCACATCTGTTGCATACAACTGGAGAATTACCAAAGGCACAACCAGAACAGTGGGTTGTGCACTCCGATAAAGGACCTTGCCACATGCAGCCACTCCTATGATAAAGGCAATGCACAGTGGTTTTCCCGATGGTTTCTGATAGAGCCTTGTTTGATTCCATGAGTGGCTAAAGAAAGGATTAACATATAATTTACAATTAGAAAGTAAGTAAGAAGTTCACAAAAATACAAAAAAAGGAAAAAATAATTACCTTTGAACCGGCTTCAGTTACCAAGTATCCATCGTAAGGGCAAGCCTGAGTACTGCTTACAACATATGACAAACAAGGTTTGCAATAAAGATGAGTGCATTGTGTCTGGAGTGCTTCATGTGGATAGACAAGGGTTCTACAAACAGGACAAAAGTACTCTCCAGCAAGAGATTGGATGTTTAATATACACTCATTGTCAAAACCCATGTTGTGTCAGAATACTTTCTTTGGCATTCACAATATATCAACACAATCCTGAAAAACAACAAGTTTAAAACAGAATAAGATACAAAATCATTTAATACTACATCAACAAATGAGTTAAGAGAGCAAGAGTGCAAAACCATAAGTAATGCAACAACAGTGCACATTTCAAGATTATAGTTCCAGAAATTCATGGTACTAAGTAAAAATTCATTATTCCTCGGACCAAGGTGATAAGTAAAAAGCATGTTCAATTGATATGATTGAATCAAGTGACTTATGGTGAAAGGTGTGTATCAAATTTCAAAAGGTCATGTAGAAGCTTTGCAATGACACAACAAAATAAGGTGTAGACTACATGAAGGCTCTATAGCCAAAAGCGAAAATGGGAACACGCAAAATTGTTTCTAAAACTGTTAATTTTTATTTCTTTTTAGAGTTATGGTTTCTAGATTGTCACTTATCTTTAGCTTTGCTAATAACCAGCTCTGCATAAAAAATAAAAAATAAATAAAAAGAATGTTTAAATTAATAAGTTCACATTACTATGAAAGAATGTACATTTCTATCCTTCAAATAGACAAATGTTTAAACCAATAAGTTCACATAAGCAGCAAATGATGCAGTGAGTAAACTGCAAAAACACACCAGGGCAAGAAAAGTACCCATACGGATAAAAGTTAATTTAATTCTGAAATATTAAGAACAAAAGGCATCGACCCAAGAGGGGACAACCAATAGTCGACACGGTGGATTTTCAGTGAAAAAAGAGACCTAAAACAAAGAGACAGAAGAATGGATCCGCAATAGCATAGAAGTAGCAAAAACTAAAAAAAAACAAGTATCATTTAGTCACCCTGGTCTAAATCGCTCAAATCAAAACCCATCTAAATAAATCCCAATTAGGTAAAAACGATCACATTTAAACATAATCCACAAGCCACTAAAGGTAAATCCATGTTATTAACACGGACTTTTATCAACCCACTAAAGGTACAAATATTTATGACGCGTTCACTATAAAACACTTGCCTAACTTAAGGCGGAGACAAGCCATTTAATTTTTTTCATTTTGATTTGATTTATTTTCCTTGGTATATAACATTCTCTGTCTCTCTCACACACGCAAAGCTAGCTTTCCGTTACACTCTCTTCGTAACCATAAACTTATAAATGCAATGACACTCTCCCTCCCCCCTTCGGTATTACATAATATACTTGTATGTCAACATATACTCATTAATAATATCTTATACGCAACATCCCATGTAAAATTCAGCATGAATACATTCCTCAGACAGTAACAAATTGCACTACAGTAAACCATCTTTTACATGCCACAAATCAGCCCTCATATCACCATAAAACACAAATATATAACACGATAAACAAATCAGTTAACGCTTTGGTATGCATGAAGACCTACTCTGTGCAGCAAACTAAATATAAATTGTACCCAAGAAATTAGGGTTTTCAAAACCCCTCTTGTGTACATGCTTTCATTTTTATGAATTGTGTGTCTTTATGGCAACCACCAAAATTCTAGGGTTAAAGTTTATGGCATTTCAACAGTAAATAAAATAAATAATTAAAAAAAGAAACATTCATCGCCACCGGCGATCATCGAGTGATCGACTTTCATTACTTCACATATATAAAAACTTCACATAAACGCCACCTACTAAAATCACGTAAAAGGAGATGGGGAATTATGCTTGCAGAAAAATGAAAAATTGTAATCGATGAAACAAACCCTAGGGTTTGGGAGCAGATAATCAAACCTTAATGACAATGAGGACGAACAGCCACAATCTAGCCGGAGCTTCGTTAACGACGTTGCAAGAGGTGACGGTGGCGAAGCGATCAAGGAAGTGAGAAATGAGGGTGCGGTGGTGGCAGTGAGAATTGCTACTATTTATGCCCTAGATCCCGAGCGGCAAATAAATATAGAAGGTGTGTTTTGTAAATTGTTGAAGTCTAGGGTGATTTGTGTAATTCTTGTGTCCATGCACCACATATCCATGTGTTAAACTTGTGGGTTGTTTATTGTCTTTTCAATATAAAAAATATTTGGTTACTTATATAAGAATGTTTCTAAATAGAATGAAATCGACTAAAATATGTTTTATGTTTTATTTACATACTAATTTTAAATGAATTAAGTTGGAGAAAATAATTGAAACCTTAGTGACGAGGATGAAAAACAATCGTGAGGGAATGATGGCGATGCAATCAACGGAAAGATAAGAGAGGGTATGTTTATGTCGGTGAAAGTTGCTGCTATTAATGCCCTAGCCCGCATAGGAGTGTTTTGTAGTTTTAAACTCATGTTTTTTTATAATTCTCGTGACCATACACCACCGAACCTTCGGCATGATATGACGTAAAAATGAACTTATAGGTCATTAGTTATCTTCAAAAAATAATGTTTCTAAACGGAATGAAATTGACTGGAATTTGTTTTGTGACTTGTTTACATGATGATGGCCCCTGTGATTTATTCAGATTTCATTTTTGGCCCCTAGGAATGAGAAACTACAAGTTTTGCCCAATAGTTTGCACGATTATAACACATTTGGCCACTGAGTTGGATGGACGTTAAGTTTTCTGTTAAGTTTTTATTAAATGACAAATATACCCTTAATATTAAAAAAATTCTAGAGTGTACCCACCTTCTTGGTGATTACCCTCACCCACTCCCACTACAATCTCAGATCCACCACAGGGGCAATCAAACCCAGCATCTACATCTTCCGGCCACCGGTAGCTAGGTCTTAACTCACCGCTAGTAAACCCTAAATTATAATCCATTTAAAACCTTCGGTGAAGACAAAACTCTGTCGACAAGTGACAAAAAAAGAGTTTTCTTGGTTTAGTGATAATCGATGATGAGATCTGCAAATTCTCCGGTGGTCGGATGCTTATGCAGCCTTCTATGGCAGCAGTCCAAACACAAATCTACCACCTAAATTCGTCGGCAACCACATTGGGAAAAACGAGCTTTTCACCCGATCGGGTGGTTGCCTCTCTAGACCAGAAACGAGCTTCAAATATGTAAAATAGAGCAACTGTTCAGTGAATCAAATTTCCGATGGTTTCTACGTTGATAATACTATTCGCTTGTTTGATCGTCGGAATCTCACTACAAATGGGGTTGGATCGCCCATCCACACATTTGAGAATCACGATATCCACATATTTGAGAATCACGATGTTGCTGTCCTTTGTGTACAGGCATATCAAAAAGTGTTTTATTTATTTATTTTTCTTTTTTTAAGTCTGATGGTGTCACCGTGGTCTGGTGTCGGGCATACTTGTTGCTGGATGTGGTGGTGGGTATTGAAGAAAGTGAAGTGTGTGTGGGTAGGTTGGTGGTGGGGCCTAGTTTTTTATTAATTTTTTTAATACTAAGAGGCATTTATGTCATTTTACCTCCACTTAACAGATAAACTTAACGTCCATCCAACTCAATGACCAAATGTGTTACAATCGTGCAAACTATTGGGTCAAACTTGTAGTTTCTCATTCCTAGAGGCAAAAGGTGAAATTTGTGTAAACCACAGGGGCCATCCGTATAATTAATTCTAATTAATATATATACATAACAGTGAATGGTGGATTTATTTTTTAGTCACTTTTAAGTTTTTCTTAAATGTTAAATTAGACCCTACACATAAACATCCAAATCAAGCTTCATAGTATGGACACATGAAGCCTAAATAGTAACTTTATGATATCATATATAATACACATGAAGCCTGAATAGTAACTTTATGATACATATATTATAGGTCGTTTGATTTAAATAAAATTCTTAATTTCCGAAAACAACATCAAATCTTCGTCTCTTCATATACATGATATCATATATTATATGTCGTTTGATTCAAACAAAGTTCTTAATTTTAAAAAACATCAAATCTTCGTTTCTTCATATACATAACAGACCATTAGTTAATGAACTATGGACTACCCAAACCGTTTTAAGCCGTACAAAGCGAGGGCATATCAAGTGATGTATACATCTCTGACAATATTATCAACCAAGCAGTTTGTGCGACCAAATAATCAAACCTTATTGACAATGAGGACGAATGACCATAATCTACTATGGGTTTTGTTAACGAAGTTGTGATAAGGCATTGTGTCGACGGGATCAAATGAAGGAAAAATGAGTGTGCAATGGCGTAGTGAGAGTTATTGCTATTGCTACTATTGATGTCCTAACCTGCGAGTGACGTATGAGTAGAGAATGAAGTTGTGTTTTGTAATTATTAACTCTGTATAATTTTTGTAAGCCTTGTATCCACGCACCATCGAACCACGTGTTTATACGACAAGTAGCCTCTTCGACATGGTTTGACATTGGAATGAACTTGCAAGTCATTCGTTATCTTTAAAACAAAAATATTTTGTTACTTACATGAATGTTTTTATATAAAACGTAACCCACTAAAATAAGTCTTAGTGTTTTATTTACATACTAATTTGGAATTATTAAAATACAAGGTAATTTAAATATAAATAATAGTGGATGATAATTTTACATTTTATTGAAGTTTACTATTTCTTATGTGTTAAAAGTTTTTCGGCGTCCCCTCTCCCAAAAAAAATATGGACACCAAATCAAAGCATGAACTCTAAACTTTAACTTTAAGGTATCGTATGATACAAGCCGTTTTGATTTTATACAAAATCATTAATTTAAGGCAAACACATCAAATCTTCGTTTTTTTTATCATAACCATTAGCAGATAAAATATGGACCATCGAAACCATTTTAAGCGATGCAAAGGGATTGCATATCGGATGACGTAAACATCTCTGACAAGACTACCAACCAAGCTGTTTGGCGACCAAATAATTAAATATCAATGTCAACGAGAACAAATAACTAAAATATAGTTGGGGCTTGAAGTTGTGAATGTGATGACAGTGAGGGTTGCTACTACTGAAGCGCTAGCCTTGAGTGCCAAATTAGTAGAGAAAGAAGTTATGTATTTTAATTGTCATACCCTCGAGGTGATCTTTGTAATTCACGTATCCATACACACGGAACAAGGTATTTATATAAAACGACTAGCCAACTCGACATGGTTTGACGTAAGAATAAACTTGCGGTCAATAATTGTCCTCAAAACATAATCATTTGGTTACTTATAGGTACATTCACGATAACAGCACGTCACCGTCAGTCGATATAACCCATCATACCTAAAAAATACTCTATTTTGAATACGACTCCGGTTTTAATAAAAAATAATTTCTTGTATGTTAAAGTACGTGTTGCACATAAACATCAAATCCAAGCATCAAAACATGGACACCAAATCGAAGCATGAATCATATCTGGTATCATATACTATAAGCCGTCATCTTTAATTCCGGCCAAGCACATCAAATATGCATTTACTAATATCTATATCTATATTATATAATAAATAAAGGTTTTTCTATGGCACGTGTCACCTTCACATTCAATCTCAACATTTTTTTCCCGCACCTCTCTCTTATTAAATGCATCTTCATATTTTAAAAATAATATATATTTAAAGAAAATATTAATTATACTACTAAAACATAGTTATTTTAAATTATCCCTTATGAAACTTTGAAATTTAATTATGTAACTTTATATTACAATCAAATAATAAATGAAAATCAAATTACATTAAACAATACTTAATGTATTTTCGAAACCCAATTATATATTACTTTACATATTTTGAGTTTTGTTTTCTATCCTTAGTATATGATACAATTTTACACCTGTAAAATATATACATAAAGATTTAAAAAAATTATTTATCGATATTTATCTCGTGTGTATACGCGGGATCTAAACTAGTTTACTCATATATAGAACAAACCATTGGTTAATAAAATACAGATCACCCACCCATTTTAAGCAAAGCAATGGCATATCGAGTGACGTAGAGTAGAAGTCTCCAACAAGACTACTGACCAAGAGGTTTGGGAACCATCGAAGTTGTTCTCTGTATTTACGTGTGGTTTCTCTAATTCTCGTGTATATGCAAATTAGAGCATGAAGCTTATATAGTAACTTTAATATATGATACATTTCATTTTGATTTATACAAAATCCTTAATTTCAACAAACTACAACGATCTTCATTTCTTCATATATAGAACAAACATTTAGTTAATAAACTATGGATCACCCTAACCATTTTATGTTATACAAAGTGAGGCATATGGAGTGATGTAGACATATCTGACAAGGCAACGGACCAAACAGTTTAGACGACAAAATAATCAAACCTTAATGACAATGAGGATGAACAACCACAATCTAGTTTGGGATGAGATTATGGCGATATGATCAACAAAAGGAGAAACTGTTGAAAGACAAACATGTACAGAGAAAAGATAGAGTTTCTATATTACACAAATGAATATTAGTTTACAAATAAAGAAGAAAACAACATTAAATAGACAATAAATAATCTTAGGTGAAAGTTTTTTAAAAAATAAAATAAAAACTTTAAAAATAATATTTTTTAGTTAAATAGCAGAGACGAAACCAAGAACATATAAGCTAAAAGTTCCCAAACAAACACAGTGAAATTAAAATACTCGAATTAGAGTAGACTTGAACAGTCTGTGAAGACGACAACCACCATCACTCTCCACAATAAATGAAGGAGCCTGCAATCACTTTCCTCCATTCTAACCATAGCCAAACCGTGCCTCACTGTCACATTGCCGGTTATGGCGGATCTCAGCCATCGCACCGAGATCTCATTCGCCGGAACCTTCTTCTGCAGCGCCTTCGCCGCTTGTTTCGCCGAGGTTTATCTTCATTCCATCATACAACTTTATTCTTCTCCAATTGCAATGTAATCTGTTCTGTACTCTATGATAGGAGATATGATTTTATCGTTGAAAGCTTGTATCCTTTATAATCTGCATCTGCAATTTGTGTTTATATGCTTATGTATGTAAGTAATTTGATTCACCAAAAAAAAAAATAAAAAAAATTATAGTGTAAAAAGGAAAATGTTGTTAGTCTAGTGCATCCCTAAATTGAATTTATTGTTGTAGTGAATGATCTTTTTGGAAAAGATAAATGTACACTCTGAGCTAGGTGAATTGGATTTTATTTCTGAGTTTATTTTCTGAACTAGGAAATATACATAAAAATGTGAAACTAGAGGTAATAATAAAAATGGATCAATTTGTTTATAGTTTATTCGTAAGACGGTCAAAACGGGTTGAAAGTCGGCCAAAGTGTATTTTAATTCTTAAAGCCTCCAAAGTTATTTATATTTTGAAAAGTAGATTCTTTTTGTAATGCCATAGATTTTTAAATCATATTTAGCGCATTAACTATACATAAAAGCAATTTGTTTTAACCCAAGCCCATTTTGATTGTTACCCAACCTGCGCATCTTGCCATCTCTGGGTGAAACCTTTTGTGCATGCCATTGATTTTGCAGGGCTTTTCGTTAACAAACGCCAACTGCTTGATCAATCACATCTTTAAAGAATTGCATTCCTCTCCTCACTTGGAAAAGCAAAATTTGTTAAGGTTTCAGTATTTGATTTAGAAAAATATGATCATTTGTTTTGCCTTCCCTTCTTTTGTGCAGTTATGTACAATCCCTCTAGACACCGCTAAAGTTCGACTTCAACTCCAAAAAAGAGCAGCATTGGGAGATGAATATGGTACATCAAAGTACAAGGGTCTTTTAGGTACTGTTGCTACTATAGCACAAGAAGAAGGTTTAATTTCCCTTTGGAAAGGTATTATACCCGGATTACATCGCCAATTTATATATGGAGGCTTAAGGATCAGTCTATATGAGCCTGTAAGTATCAAGTATCCCATGTCAGTTTCTAGGTTATCTGGTTGGTGATTCATTCATATGGGCCTGGGGCATAATATAGGCCTCACCCTTGAGGACTGATCCGTTGTTTCTCGACAACTGCTAGTGTGTTACATCTGAGATTTATTTTGTTATGCAGGTCAAAGCCTTTTGTGCTGGTGGTAATATTCTTGTGGAGGTTTCGTTATTTCAGAAAATAGTTGCTGCTTTGATTACAGGTGAGTGATTTTGTGATGTTTTTTCTAGAGGTAACAAAATGGACGGGTAGGATAGGTTGGGTAATGGGTAATTTTTGGTATGGGTTTAGACGGACCAGGATCACTTTTTGTCCAAAATTTTGGTAGTTAATCAATGTTTCAACTCTCAACTGTGATCACAAAAACTGTATAATTTCAATAATAATCAAGTTTCTGAATAGAAGTAATTAGGAGATTAAAGGTTTTATGTGTTATACACTGAGTTATTTTCGATCCCATATTCTTTAAAGCCTTCTATTTTTTATTTACTCATTTTAGATAAAACATAATCCAAATCTGTCCTTGTATAAGTAAATGGGTTGAAAACTTCAGTATTGATACAATTTAACTTTTACTGCTTGCAAGTTTATGAGAACGTGGAGAGGGTGGATAATTTAGTTTTGTTTGTTGACCAATTTTTAAGATATTAGTTTGCTTTATATGATATTATTTGAAACACTTATAGGTTAGAAGAAGATAAGTCATCTGAAAGACTTCTGATTAAAGACAATAAATAAAGAAAGAGTAAACTTTGTTTTTGCTCCCTGTGGTTTGATCATTTTAATCATTTTGCTCCAATAGTTTGAAAATGACCATTTTACTCCTTGGGGTTACAGTTTTTACTCTAATATCCTTCCCACCCCTAACTCCATCCATAACTCCGGTTAAATGTTACCCACGTGCCCCTCACATGAGAGGCATTTCTGTCTTGTCTATGCCCCTCACATGGGTAACATTTAACCGTAATTATGGATGGAGTTAGGGCCGGGGAGCATATTAGAGTAAAAACTTTAACCACAGGGAGCAAAATGACAATTTTCAAACTATTGGAGTATAATGGTTAAAATGGTCAAACCATAGGGAGCAAAAACGAAGTTTACTCATAAAGAAATTATGATAAGATATGAGCACAAACAAAAATGTATAGTGCTTAGGGTGGATGCTAGTTAATCTACCTTATGAGTAATGTACACTCTGTTTGACCAAATTAGGCATATAGTCCACTATAAGGTCATGTAATCGTTTATATAAAAAAAAATTGGCCCCTAAATCAACATGTTTCTCAATAGGTGCTATAGCAATTACATTGGCTAATCCAACCGATTTAGTGAAAGTACGGCTTCAGGCTGAAGGTAAGTTGCCACCTGGCGCACCACGACGCTACACTGGTGCTCTAAATGCCTACTACACCATACTCAAGGAGGTAAGTTTCTTACTTCGGTATCAACATATTTTTTCCCTATACCTAGAAATGACGGAATGGGTGGGTTGCATGAGTGGGTGACGGGTCAAAACAGACAATTTTTTGTATGGCCAGGTTGGGTTGATCCAAAACACTTTTTATCCAAAAAATTATAAATACCTCGTTAAATTCGTAGAAAATACATATAATTATAATAGTACTTCATTTTTTTTGTAAAGCGATTTAATAGGTTGTATGCCTTAAAAGTACAATTTGGGCTACTTTTGGCCTGCTAGAGATAAATATAACAGACCCGAATCAAAATTGTCATCTCTACCTTTAACCGCTTTATGTACTTAAACACCATAAACAGGACGGGCTAGTGGCACTTTGGACTGGTCTGGGCCCAAATATTGCCAGAAATGCTACTGTTAATGCTGCAGAACTTGCTAGCTATGATCACGTAAAACAGGTTTGAATTATCTCAAGTCTTTTATTTATTTTGTCTAAAGTTATTGCTATTTCTACTTTCTTACTCCTTTGTATTCTTGTTTTTGGTTCAACTTTTACAGATCATTTTAAAAATTCCAGGGTTTACAGACAATATATTCACCCATCTCCTCGCCGGTTTAGGTGCCGGATTTTTGCAGTATTGATTGGCTCACCTGTTGACGTGGTAAAGTCATTGTTTTTATGCCATATCGGTATACAACTTCATAATTTATAATTTCATTTTGTTTTGATCTGGCCATGGTGTGTTTCTAGAAAGATGCAATTGGATTTTGAGCTCAAAACACCAATTGTTAACATCAATTTGATAGAGGTGGAAAATGTCCAGGTAGGGTGATGGGTCAAAAGATGTATTATTTATCGGGTTGGTACGTTATAAATTAATTATTGTATTAATTATGATTATAAGAACAACACAACCAATATAATATCAAGTTTGAATAACACTTTAGGTGAGCTTTAACCTGTTTGATTGGTTAAGTTGTAGATAAGTTTTTAATTTGATCACCCCTTGGAGATAACATTTAAACCAAAATCGACCCATTTAATCAGTTGAAATTGTCATCCTAAAGTTTGATTATCATAATCTGACAAGTTGATTAGAATTGTGAACAAACTTATACCCATTTTGAATTACCACCGTTTATGGCGTTTGTTACAAAGTCCGGCTTGTTACACACTTTTCTTCTATATGTTATGGCGATTGTTACAAAGTCCCACTCGCTTCAAATACGAATCTGCCAACTCTTGAATCAGCTCTGTATCAAATTGTCATATGCAATTTCTGTTTTTTCAGGTGAAGTCTAGAATGATGGGAGATTCAGTTTACAAAAGTACAGTTGATTGTATGGTTAAAACCTTAAGAGTCGAGGTAAACTTCCATTTGTCATGTTTTCAATCGCGGTTGGCAACTTATTTCCGTTATGCTATTAAACTATATTATGTTGTGATTATTCGGCTTCATGCTTTGCAGGGAGCCCTTGCGTTTTATAAAGGATTCCTCCCAAATTTTGGTCGGCTAGGATCCTGGAATGTTATAATGTTTTTGACACTTGAGCAAGTAAGATTTCATTATAAGTGGTATGATGCTTTTAACATAGGATTCCTCTCAAAATGTCATTGATCTTTGTTTTTGATCTACATGACAGGCAAAAAAAATATTCTCATGACAGAATCCCTAATTCCTCGGTCGTGTTGTTTCATTATCGCATTCTTTGGTGACAGTTAAGGTAATGTTATAGTTCCTGTTGCCACCTGTCTAGGACGTGTAGCCGCATGGTTTGAAGCCGTTGGATTCTTGGAGTCAGACAAACAGTATTATACGCTCATTTTTATAGATGGTGAAATTTAAAAGTTACAAAATTTGAACTGGTTGGGACCAATCCAGGTTTGATTTAGAACTTGTTAAACCAGACCATGAACCAAATACATATTTTAGTTTGTTTCAAAATTGTGATGTAAAAACCTCAAACAATATCAATGGTTCGGTTTCAGTTATGTTCCAGTCTGGTTTTGTCAGTCCGAACCGAGTTTTACCCAAACAATTTGCATGGATATTTAAATGATTATTTATAATTTATTAAAAATGGATGAATATTTTCTTGACTATTATTGAAGATTTAGGTTATAGTTGATACATTGGATCAGTAAGTATTAAAAGGATAAGAATGCTTAATTATGTATGAATATTTAAAATACAAATTACATCACTGAAATGCTGTTTGTTTGCATGATAAATTAGTGGTTCATGTAACCGACAATACATTTGGATCAGTAGTAATGAATAACCGAAAATTAACCAAGTTAATCAAATCATCTTTTCTAAATAACCAAAAATCATAGCACCCTATCATAAGGATAAGGGTATACGGTGTACTTAACCAAGTTAATAAATTATAAAATTTTAAAAATCATAGCGCCCTATCATGGCTATACGGTGTACTTCTTGTGCTACCGATGCGAGGCTTAGGGGATGTTTGGTAAATGCTGAATCATTAAGTGCTGAATCATTAAGAGGTTTGAATGGTTCAGCATGATTTTTCAGCTGAACCATTAAGAGGTAAAATGAACCATTAAGAGGTTGGCTGTCAGCGAAACAAACACCCCTTACCTCTGAACGATTCAGAGGTAGCATCTTAATGAAATCATTAAGAGGCTACCAAACAGCCCCTTAGCTGGCCTACGGAGCCGGCGGTGAACACCACACCCACTTCTACTCCACGATGTCTCCATCGTGGGATTCTCCACATAAATCATTGTTCTTCCCGCCATTTAATTAGTATAATTAAGCAGCTCAATTGATTTTGGGTAACAATTTGTATTTGTTAATTTTTTTAAAAATTTTAAATACACAGGTTTGTATAATTTTTTTTCTGAACATCCCGGTATAAATTTTAATGAAAACAAAGTTGTTTTCGATTTTTTTTGTCTCGTAAACGATTTTGACACGTGCTTGGACCGGTAAATTTTGTGAAATATATGTACTCGTTTTGACTACGGATGACGATGAATACTTGAAATTTGATATTTTCTTTTATTTTACGTTTATATTTTTTTAAGTGTTAATGAATGTTTTTATTATTTTAGTTGGTAATCTTTTATGTAGTATTAACTTTAGTTTTTATATTTACATATATTTTTTATATTTATTTTTTTAACATAATAATTTTTATTATTTGATTTAAAAAAGTAGAAAATTATGGAGCAAGTATTTCTTGATGGAGTGAAAGGAGAGTGGAGTGCAACCGCATACCGGTAATACCGGTATACAATATCTGTTGGATTTGAAATATGAGAAGTAAACCAGATTTAAACATTGATTTGGCGTCCGATCATCCAGAAGCTTTTGTTCCATTCCGGACGGTTCCAACTTCCACGTGTGGGGTAGCAACCCGCGTTATCGTAAAGTTTTGAGATTCCTTCAGCAACATATAGAGATCAATCCAGACAAATCACCAGCGTCAGCTTCATCCTTTCTCTTCATCCTACTTGTTGATCTCTAGTTCGTTCGCAAATTCTATGAAATCACAAGTTGCTTTCATTACATTTGCAAATTGTTTGATGATTTACGTTTTCTAAATTATGAATCATTGATTGATCTGATAGTAATTCGAATAACGATTTACAAATAGAACGAATCATCAAATCGTGTTTGATTTTGTTGTCGATTCTCGATTCCGTTGAGATAGGTAATTGTATATTTTTCGATGATTTGGATAATCGAGCAAGTGATTTTTTAGGTTTTATGTGTTACCTTGTATGAATTTAGAATGCATCCATGTTGGAGCAAGAATTGGTATACGCTTTGAGCTGTATATTTATGCCTCTAGGGCTTTTGATGGCATCATAGTTCTAATTCAGCTGGTTTTTTTTTTTATTTTGTTCTTCCAGATGTCATACTCGAGGAGGTCAAGGTACTCACCTTCTCCTTCGCCACCACAGAAACGATACGGCAGGTCTGTATCAAGGTCCAGATCCAGGAGTTGGTAAGAGTTCAAATTAATCTTCAACTAACTTCAACAGTATTGATTATTGAACACCTTTTTTTCATCATTTTGTTATCTGTTATTTGATTTAATTCCTTCCGTATTGAAAACGAGCCCGGCTTCGGTTTACTGGTAGCCATAAATTGTCAGATTATTTGCATTTTGTGGATTTGTAGTTATTAATTTGAGTGGCTTGCAGGAGCTATGATGAAAGTGACATTGAAAATCCTGGAAACAGTTTGTACGTGACTGGTTTATCAAGGCGTGTCACAAAGAAAGATCTTGAGAAGCATTTCTCAGCAGAGGGAAAGGTAGGTTTGATATGCTTTCTATATATTTAAACATTGAATTTTAGGATGAAGAATTAACAACAATCATACCCAGTAAAATCCCACCAATAGTAAAGCTACTGGCAAGGTTTAGGGAGGGTGGGATTATCCCGGATGTTAGAGAGGTTGCTTCCAGATAGACCTAGCTCCAAATAACCCTATCTGTTCTTGAAAACTATATTAGAAGTTTAGAACCATCGAGTTCTGCATAAAAAACAGCATACAACAAAAAGATCTAAAAAAGGATAGAGTCAGACCGCTAGGAACAGTGAATGGAGGATAAAGAATTACCATGATCTATAAATTATAAACTTTTGATTGAAGGTAGTGATTTATTTGTTTACAATCAGTTTTAAAATTATGGTATCATGTGGTCATAATGATGGATAATATTTTGTCAGGTGGAAGATGTTCGTCTTGTGATAGATCCTTGGACGCGGGAGTCTCGTGGGTTTGGGTTTGTATCCATGTCCAATATCAAGGAAGCTGATAGATGCATCAAGTACTTAGATGGTTCTGTTCTTGAGGGTCGTGTCATCACCGTGGAGAAGGTAAATGTCTCTTATTACCTGGTTTTCCCTTTCGTTTCCAATTTGTTGCTGAAGAGTACCTGAAAAGTTGTGTTTATAGTTTTGTAATCAAGTTTGAAAGTTGTTTGCTTTCCTGGGTGAAGTGTTTTCTTGACAGAGGTTGCTTTGTGTTGCAGCTCTTCATCAGACTACCAAATTAACATATCACATCAAAAGCAAATATCAGACTATCAACCCAAAGGGTTGTATATCCCCATTTCTTTCATCTTTCTTTCTATGCAACTTTATTTGGCATCTGAACCTTTCATAATATTTCTGTTTCCATGCCAATTAAAAACGACTGCAATATGTTGCACAAATGAGACATTGTTGCTTCTTGAGCTCACTCTCTCCTTTTGAAATTACAGGCTAGGAGGCGAAGAGGGCGCACCCCCACTCCAGGAAGGTATCTTGGACTGAGGAATGTCCATGGTATGTTTGGAAACCTTCTTTCCTGTAGATTTTTTTCCAAATAAAAAGACATCCTTTGCGCATACCATATCTCCACATATATATATATATATATATATATATATATATATATATATATATATTTGTTTCCTGTCCTAAAATAATTGTCCACTTCCAAAAGTGGATAAGTATAACTTACCATGTTTTCCATCCTACCTTTAATTACATGTGTCACAAAGGGTAAAACTGACATTTAGCTAACCGTCCATTTGTTGTTGATTCAAGCAGTTCGTTGTCTGTCCCCAACGTATTCTCCTTATTCAAGAAGCCTTTCTCCTAGTTACTCATCTGAAAGGTCCAGGTCCAGGTCATACTCTCCATATGACAGTAGGCGCTGCCGACGGTCGTACTCCCGTTCTACCTCCCCGTACAGTAGACGTAGGTCCTACTCCCCAACCACGGATCGTTACCGTAGGAGCCGCCAGCGTTCAAGATCTTCAACTCCAGAAAATCGCTATTACAGGAGGCGAGGTCCCTACCACTCTAGGGACTACAGAAGTTCAAGCAGGGACTACTCACCTGACTACAGGAGCAGGCGTTATCGCTCACTTTCTAGAAGCATGTCTTCTTCTCCAAGGAGGAGTTACAGGAGCAGGAGCAGGTGTTATCGATGTGTTTCTAGAAGCGTATCTTCTTCTCCAAGGAGGAGTTACAGAAGCCATTCTTTTTCTAGCGGGTCGCCAGTTAGGTCAAGGAGGAGGTATTCTCCGAGTGTGTCCCCAAGATCTGCTTCAAGGAGTTATTCAAGTGACAGTAGTAGATCTGCTTCTCCTAGTAGTTAAGTATGCTTCATGCATGTTGTTTCAGTTATGGACTCCTGTATTAGATGCATATTATGTGTGGATGTAAGGCTTTATATTTAAACCTGTTTTTGCTACATGTTTGATATGACAATTTGCGTGCGACACTATGCAGCTTAATCTTTTTAGGGGCGAAAAAAAGACAAGGGGACATAAAGGCCTTACCTCTGAATATTATGATTCCAATGATTTCTCCTTTTTTTTTTGTTAAAACATATTTTTCGTGTACGATTTTTAAGGTTCATAATCATACATATTAGAGTTGGAATGAATTTAAGTGAAAAGAAAATCCTTACCAAGTATATTGATTGTCCTTAAAAATTTGGGTCCTTAATATGAAAGTCATAACATTTAGCTTATTTTTTTTTATGGTTGAGCCGTCTATGTTACGGTGAATACACCCCCTCTAAAACCTACTCCTAAAATTCACATATTGTTCACTTTATAGAACTTGAACTCGCACCACTTTAGTGAGGATAAACAGTAGATGCCGCTAGGCTAAGAGGCCATCGACAGCCAACCATAGTTATTGTATATTTCATCTTCAGTTGATTAGTAGAAGCCATCTTTAATTCTGACCTTAATTTAGTAATTAAGAAATCATTTGAAGTGATCTAAGAATTTTACGAACTGAAACTATTGCAAGGTATGAAACTTGTCCCACATCAGTTGTATGAGCAACAAATGTGAGGTTTATAGACCAAATGAACGCTCTCACCTACCAGATTAGCCTTTTAAGATGAGTTCTCCTTTTTGGGCTATAACCGTGGTATAAGTGACAAACTCGGAGTGGTGGTATTGCAAGGTATGAGATGTCCTACATCAGTTGTATGGTTTCGGTCTGTAACAAAGAAACATCAGTTCAGCCCAAGTCCAAGAAGAAATAAACCAGCCCAGTTAATCAACACCCCAAATTTCATTTGTTCTTTCTGTATTTCCACTCTAGTGCCACCAACTTCCATTGATCACTTTCTTTATCCCAATAATAATGTAATATTAAACCATAACGATGAAACAACACATACCCTAAACCCTAGACACCAACCGATAGACCACTAGATATAATTGCACCGAGTACATGTACATCTTCTCATAGCAAGAACAACCAACCCATCACAAAGCTATTATTATTCTTCAAAAACTCAAATATTTGTGTACAAATAATAATCAACCAAAATACCAATTCCCAAAAATATATATATGTATATATGTGGACATTTAAAGAAAACATATAAATATACACACTCGAATAATCTTCTACATACAAAACCTTTTTACATACAACTACTACGCAGATCGGAACCTTTCGTTGCTGATATCTTCAATACCAAAAAACTCGAGACGATTCTTTCTAGCATCAATATGTGGTACCTGTACAGAATGGTTTGCTGCCGTCATTACATCTATATGTTCATGGTAATCTTTTCTAATTCTCCACAAGATCTCTGCACATTTCTTCATCGACGGTCTAGATTGCTTCGTGGGGGCCAAACATTGTCTCGCTAGTCTCAAAACCTTTTCAACCACCATCAGTGATGCTGGGCTCCTCCTCAGCTTCGGGTCCATTGCCAACACCACCTCCCCTCCTTTTAGTCTTTGCAATGCCTGCAAAATGAAAATGGGTCAACTCGCGTCAACTCAAGTTCATTTTAATTAACTTTTTTTTTATATTTACTTACCCATTTTATTGTAAATTTCTCATTATTCGGTTTACTTAATTCAATTGGTAATCTTCCGGTCACAAGTTCCACGAGCAAAACACCAAAGGAATAGACATCACTTCTGTCAGTAAGTTGGTATGTACTGATGTATTCAGGGTCCATGTAGCCTGCAGTTCCTTTGACTTGAGTTGAAATATGAGTGGCTTGATCTTCAACTTTTATTCGCGCAAATCCAAAATCAGCCACTTTTGCGCGCAGTTTATCAGTGATCAGTATATTAGATGATTTTATATCTCTATGGATTATTGGTTGATCTGCAAGAATTTTTTTTAAAAATGCTTAGCTTATGATTATTGAAATTTTATGAATTTTTCAAGAATGTTATCATGAAAATCTACCTGTATATGTGTGCAAATATGTAACTGCATGAGCTACATCAATCATAATATCTAGACGTTCTCCGATTTCAAGCCCATTTCCACGTTTACCTGAAGAGAAAATTATTATAATTAATTATATAAATTTGACGTGAAAGGACGAAACTGCCCTTTCGAGAAAAGTGTTGGCTTACCATCTAAATGTTCACGGAGATTTCCATTGGCAACGTATTCTACCAAGATAATACGCTCGTCTCCGTGCTCTATAAACCCATAATATCGAACCAGATTTAGATGCTCAATCTTTGATAATGTCAGTATTTCGTTTTTGAACTCCACTGGTATCCCTTTGCCATAAATCTCCTGGAATAACAAATGTAAATGAACAACAAAAACTTTTTAGCAATAACAAATGTAACTAAACCAAAAAAACTTTTTACATCCCGGGATGACATTAAAGCTTTTGAGCCTAGGCTAAACATGATCTCTTATAAAAGTTTACAGTTGAAGTCTTTGTTTTCCGGGGTATTAGTCAGTCACTAATATCCAACCCGTTTAATAAACATGTTGCGTCTGAGTTGATCTGTTTAGCCCATTTAATTAAACGGGTCGTGTTTAGGTCAATCATAAACCAATTTAAATTAGAAGAAAAAGATATATTTGAGAAGGTAAACCCACCAACACGTTTAACCCATTTATTACAACCCATCAACTCGTTTAGATAAATGGGTCGTGTTCGATTTACTTGATTTTAAGTGTATCCGGGTTAAGGCTGATATCATTGACACAAATAAACATAATGGCCAGTGTTCAGGTTCAACCCGACACAATTGCCAACAAGAAAAAGATCTAAACATCCGATAGAAAAGGAACCTTTTTGGCACGCTTTATAGCAATGGTGGATCCATTCTTCAATGTTCCCTTAAAAACGGTCCCAAATCCTCCTTCCCCAATCATATTTGCAGCAGAGAAATTTCCAGTTGCTTTACAAATATCTTGAAAAGATAACTCATCTCTGCTTTGTAGTCCATCAGATGCCTTAGAAGATACAGAGGAAACCGAGTGGTTGAGCGTTACGGTGCTTCCCACAGAAGTATGTGTGAAAGCTGCAGAGAAACAACACTCCTATTATACATTCTACAAATTCAATTTCAATGTAACGAAAGGAGAGTTGAACAAATGTTATTCTTGTTCACTGCACGAGTTTTCTGCACTAAGCACAGGTTCTAATACACATTTCTGCACATGGTACCACTATTTTATGCAGGATGTGGATATCACATGTGGAAATTTCCGGTACGACCCGAAACATGACACGAAAATACTTAGGTTTTGGGTTGTCATATCCAATCCGTTTAATTAAACAGGTCAACCCGAACGCGGCCCATTTAATTGAATAGGTCAACCCAAACATAATCCGTTTAATTAAGCCCTGAACACGATTTATTATAACCTTCCAAATCGTTTAGCACATTTACTACTTGATTACAGTTTACAACCCGCCAAAATGGAATCTGTTTAACTTGTTTAGATAAACAGGTTACATAGGTCGTGTTTGGGCTACACGATTTATGTGTGTCCGGGTTCGGTTCGATGTCTTTGACTTGGTTTTAAAAAGCAAGAGGTGCACCGAGGCGATAGGGTCCTGAGCCGAGGCGCAAAAGAGCATCGCTTTTCGTACATGAGGCACAATTTATTTATTTAATTTTTTTTTATATTTCTCATAGATTTTTAGCATCACCTACTCAAAATTTAGCTATAAATAAGCTGTATATATGATTTAATATATAAATGCATATATATATGTACTACCTAAAAAGCTATATGTACAACATCCTAATTCACAAAACGTTACTAGTACGAAAGGTCCGCCAATGCCGCTTTTCCATGCACGTTTTGCACCTGAAGTTCGCTTTTTGTACACCCTGCGCCTCACCTACTCAAAAGCGAGAGAGCATGCGCCTAGGCATGCTTTATAAAACCAAGGTCTTTGACATAAATAATATATGGATCATGTTCGGGTTTAACGATTTAACCTGCCAACCCGACACAACCGACACCCTATCACCAAAAAGTATGCATGACTTGAGTCACAACGGCTCGAATACAAGATATTTGTGATTGCATTTAGCTTCTCCTACTAGTATGATATACACTGATGGAAAAATCCAGCCTATCTACAATTACTTCCTCTTTTGACTTCATACAGTCAAACCTTAAAACTTTTCAAAAATCAAATTCCAAAATGTTAAATCATCCTAGTTTGAAGGTTTGCTTTAATGTAATAGTCATTTCTCAATCCACAACCAAAACAATCTTCATCAATCTCTCTTCCTGAACAAAGATCATTTGACTTCCAAAAGTCCAACACATGAAAGAATGTAAATGCCTCTCAGCTTCCATAAGCAGAATTCAGAACACAAACTATAACAAAATTCAAACCGTTTATCACGCTCTTAGAACCCTAAATCAAAATCGATATCAAAATTCTTCATGAACTTAATCCGGAGTTCAATTCTCACACGAAATTAAAAATTCGAGGTAAAACTTACATTGAATTACAGCAGGTGGAGCATGATCTTCATCAGCCGCAGCAATATCACCGCTGCAGGTCAAAACCCTAGCTATGCGAGCGAAAACGGAGGTCTCTTTCTTCGGATTGGGCTGTTGATTCCTCTGTACGGCATATATCGAACCGGAGCTTGATTTAGAAGTGGAGCTAGAACTCTGGTTCCAAACTTGTCCGGAGCCGGAGCGAGTCACCGGAGATTTTCGTGTTTGATTCATATGAAAAAGAAAGAAGGAAGGCAGGGGTGGTTGTTGTTTTGTGTTTGTCAGGGTTAACAAAATGGAAATATCTAAATCGGTGGTATCGTTTACCAAAAATCTTGGTCCAACCGAATGTTTATGAATAATTCTTTTGGGATTAAACAATTTTAAGAAGACCGGATCAAGAAATAATAATAATAATAATAATCCAGGTTTATTTAGTTATGAATTTTGTTTAATTGGTAACAAAAGTAAAACCATCTATCTAGTGGTGTGAATGTAGATGGAGAAAGTTGGGCCCATCTCATTTAAATTATAAGAGATACATATCGCACTTGACATGTTTTCAACTTTATTTTTTCTAAAGGTCGATAATTAATTAATTAATTTATTTATATACATATATATGTTTACCTTTTTATATGTATAATTGTAATTTTATGAAAATGAGATTACTTAGTTCACTACAGTGAGTATTATTTTATTTATAATTTTAAAATTAAGATTTAAATTTACATTATTATTTATATTTTTATAACTAAATACTATTTAAATTAAATAAGTATTACCTTATTTAAATGCTTAAGTATATAGTTATAATAATAATAATACCCAAATATAATTAGTGTTTAAGACAGTTCGGGTTATATTACGATTTTCAAGAGAGACTCGGTGATACCCGACGTTTTGCGCGGGGCAACCCACTAGTATAAGCTTATATATAGCTTGTACTATGTTAGAATCTCGTGTATTACACGAGTTGAATAAAGGTAATATTATGTTCTTATTAATAAAAAATCATGTATTTAAAACCCGTGTATTATATGAATTGAATAAAATATAATATAATATGTTAACACATACATTCATCAGTAAATTCTGTTAAGTTAATTTTAAAACATTAAATGTTTTATTCATCAAAAAAAATTGTTGTTATGGTTTTAAAGGGGGGAGGGAATGGTTTCGGTACTCATCGCTGACACAGTTTAAATCACCATTCAATGTCGACAAGTTGCATATTATTCTAAGGAACAAGCTGGGATAGCCATGCATAAGAAGAAGAAGAAATTGGACGGAGAAAAGAGAAGAAATCGGGATGGGTTGTATTGGAATTTTTGGGAACACCATTCCCCTCATCAATGGGATGAACGGGAACACCATGCCCGACGGTGAGTCCAGAACCCACTCCCTCCACTAAGGCTTTCATAGAATCATAGTTCGATGAGTTTTTGAGACTTTTTTGCATACTTCATAACCTTATTTTATGTTTTCCAATATTTAAAATAAAATTAGCAACATTTAAGAATAAAGGAATGCCATTTATAAGTAATATCTTAATTAATACTAGGTTTTCACGATTAATTATTAAAGTCAACTTGTAACCAGTTGTGGATTCCCACCTTCAACTTCTTTTTTTTTAACAGCAAAGACCGGACACCCGGATCATCCTTTCACCCGAAGAATATAAGTGTGATGATCTGGCCTCACACCACATAGAGGAAACCCACAACTAGAAAAACTCTCTGACTCAACTTGAAACATTTTGTCTTAATCAAGACTCGAACCTATGACCCCAATTTAAAAAGTAACGAGGTCATCACTCAACAAGAAGACTCGGGCCCACCTTCAACTTCTAACTTAGATTTCTTTAGCATTGTAAAAATGATTATTCTTGTGCCGAGACACCATCTAAATTAAATCCCATTTTTAAAGAATAATTGATAATACTTTCAACCATATATTTTGGTAAATGACAAATTGGAAATAAAATAAACATAAGATGACCGTCACAATTATAAACTAATGGCAGGTAGACGGGCAACAAGCTGCGCCGCTACCCCCTTCTGAATAGCAAATCCCACTCTACTAAACACAAAGTTCCCCCCATAAATATATGCGGTGTTACTGCTGACCACCCGCTGAACCCGCTTAAGGAACCGCACCGCATCAGGGGCGATAGCGCCAAAGGTGTCAAAGGCAAACGGTACGAACACGTGCTGATTCATGAGGCAAGCTTTTTCGTGCTTAGCTACTTTACCCGCCTCTGCCTTGTTTATCGCCTGACCCGCCTTAAACCCATGGTCCTTTATCCCAACTAGGGGGGACACACCTGTCAAATCAACACATGCGTGTTTCCCTCCTTCCCATCCAAAAACAAGAATGTCAGCGGGCTGAAGGGTTGATCTCCCATCTAATGGGTCGGTCAAGAAGTTCACCGGAGCTTCCTTTTTAGCCGAGATCCCTGCCCGCTTAAGGACATCAAAAAGCACATCTCTGTCACACCCCGACCGATGGCGGAAAACGTCGGGGCGTGAGGCTGTGCAGACTGTTCATAGCTCATGGTTGCTAAAGTTTGAATAATTTAAACATTCATTTTCATTACACGTAGCAAGTTCATACCATACAAGAACCAAATGTAGCGATTACAAAATATAAATAGTTTAGATTAATTGCTAGGTCCAAATCCTATATGTAGCAGCTTGTAACACTTCAAACATTGTCACCTGAAACATGGTTAAAAACAAAGTCAACTAGAAAGTTGGTGAGAATACATAGGTTTTCGTGTCATGTAATAGAATATAGTGTTGTGTGCATACAATTCATACAAACATGGCAATTAAGGCATTTATGGAGAGATACCATCGTGTGACCTGGTAGTACAATCAAACCTTTGTAACTAGCATGCAAAACAAACGCGTGTTGGCAGTAACAGTCACCCTACCTGGGTGGGTTTGTCAGACTCAATAGATCTATCACTGTTTACTGTAGGCTATAAAATAGTTAATGATTGCACGTGAATAGCAAACTGCGTGTTGGTCTACACACCTAGTACTCAAGCACAAAGCTCAAAATTGTAACACATGATTGTAGGGTGGAATTGTATATTGTGTAGTTTGTAAACATAGTAAATAGAACGCATGTTCCACCCCAAAAGTTTGTAAATAGAGTAAAAGAGGGGCTATGTAACTCACTTGTGTTGGAGCGTGTAGTTTGCACAGATCAACAAAAATACCAAGCGTGTTGTAGGTCGCTACGTTTGACCTATCGAATGAGGGTATAACGCGTGTCACTGTTTGTGTTATTTTGTGTCCAAAGTGGGTTCGTTGGTGGTTTGTGTGTTTAGGGTTGGTTTTGGAATAATAAATTAGTAGCGATATATATATATATATATATATATATATATATATATATTTATTTAAATAAAATTTAATTAAACGATATTTGTTTAAATCAATATATATATATTTGTATAAATAAAATTGATTATATAAATTCACGATTTCATCGGTTTTGAAACTATCGGGAATTAATCGTTTTAAATTTCTAAATCAGCGATTTGGTATATAAATGATTCCCGGGTCTTGGGATTTTATAACTTAAATTTTTATAAACAAGTTTTGAAATGTTTAAATAAAAACATATTAAATTAAGTTTGAAAATAATAAAATTAAAGTTTCTGGTCAAGGAGCACGACCGTGCTCAAGTAGGGCACGACCGCGCTCGTTGCCGGGCGTGACCATGGTGGTCTGAGCGCGCCCGTGGTCGAGTCAGAAGGTACTTCCTAGGTTCTGGACATAGAGCACGACCGTGCTCTTATCTGGCACGACCGCGTCTAGTGTTTTGTTTTTTGGTCAAGACTTGTTTGCTCGGTAAGCACGACCGGGCCACACCTGGGGCACGATTGTGCTTGGTCAGGCACGACCGCGCTCAGGGATGAGCGCGACCGTGTCGGGTCTTTTCCAGACACAATTCGATCGATTCTTATAATAAACGCTCCTGTATTCTTAGGGCTTTCATAGATTAGGTGTTTGCGAATGTATCTACATAGTTTGATTGTATTTATATCGTGTTTAAGTGGTAGTTCGAGTAAAAGTTTAGTTTTCGGCTCTTTGGTTCAAAATCGAATTGATTGTGTGATATAACTACGAATTAGTATAGGGCTTTCATCCTAGGGGTAGATACGAAGCTAAGGAAGTGTTACTTACTCGTTAACAATGGGCAATTTAATGCAGTCGGCTACGGGTCAAAGAGTCGAGCTTCTTGGCGATCGATCGGGCTCCAGAAGTGTTGTGAGTGTCGAATGAGAGTTCAGGGAGACTGAGTGGGCTTATATGAAGGCGTAGAAATCATGCAAGTCGCTTTATATCCACGAATTCGAGAAACTCGGTTGTGGTGTGAATGGGATTAAAAAATTGTGCAAATTGGACGACATTTGATGCGTGTTTCAGACGGAATTCAGACGAGTATGGTCTGACGCGCGAAAACCGGCTTTTCTTATTAAATTAAGTTTGAAAATAATAAAATTAAAGTTTCTGGTCAAGGAGCACGACCGTGCTCAAGTAGGGCACGACCGCGCTCGTTGCCGGGCGTGACCATGGTGGTCTGAGCGCGCCCGTGGTCGAGTCAGAAGGTACTTCCTAGGTTCTGGACATAGAGCACGACCGTGCTCTTATCTGGCACGACCGCGTCTAGTGTTTTGTTTTTTGGTCAAGACTTGTTTGCTCGGTAAGCACGACCGGGCCACACCTGGGGCACGATTGTGCTTGGTCAGGCACGACCGCGCTCAGGGATGAGCGCGACCGTGTCGGGTCTTTTCCAGACACAATTCGATCGATTCTTATAATAAACGCTCCTGTATTCTTAGGGCTTTCATAGATTAGGTGTTTGCGAATGTATCTACATAGTTTGATTGTATTTATATCGTGTTTAAGTGGTAGTTCGAGTAAAAGTTTAGTTTTCGGCTCTTTGGTTCAAAATCGAATTGATTGTGTGATATAACTACGAATTAGTATAGGGCTTTCATCCTAGGGGTAGATACGAAGCTAAGGAAGTGTTACTTACTCGTTAACAATGGGCAATTTAATCCAGTCGGCTACGGGTCAAAGAGTCGAGCTTCTTGGCGATCGATCGGGCTCCAGAAGTGTTGTGAGTGTCGAATGAGAGTTCAGGGAGACTGAGTGGGCTTATATGAAGGCGTAGAAATCATGCAAGTCGCTTTATATCCACGAATTCGAGAAACTCGGTTGTGGTGTGAATGGGATTAAAAAATTGTGCAAATTGGACGACATTTGATGCGTGTTTCAGACGGAATTCAGACGAGTATGGTCTGACGCGCGAAGACCGGCTTTTCTCCATTTTAAATTTCGCGAATTCAACGGGTATGGTATGATTTGACTTCTGCAGAGTCAAGTGGGTTCATCAGCGCGACCGTGCCTACTTTAGGCGCGACCGTGCTTAGGTCTGCAGGCGCGACCGTGCCTAGTCCTAGGCGCGACCGTGCTTGCCTAGTTTTGTAGTTTTTGAGTTTTGTCAGTTTTGGTCCTCGGGGCTTGTGAGATAATGGTGTTTTTGTTTAATTTGTTATTGTAATAGAATAGTTTGTATATGTAACTGCATCGTAGTTTGTTTGTACACGAATCGAAACTGAAATGTGTTTGTTTATTGAAATCAAACGATTACATGATGAAAATCAGAAATGTTACAGTCTCCCCTTGTTAAGGGGATTTCGTCCCGAAATTCAACTAGTTGAGGCTGCAGAATTGGTGAATAGGTGAGGATACTTAAGTTTCATTTGGTCTTCACGTTCCCAAGTAAACTCAGGACCACGTTTTGAATCCCAACGGACTTTGACTATAGGGATGCGGCTGCGCTTGAGTTGCTTGATTTCACGATCCATGACTTCCACTGGTTTCTCGACGAAATGCATAGTTTCATCAATGCGCACGTCGTCAAGAGGTATGTGGAGGTTCTCATCAGCAAGACATTTCTTCAGGTTGGATACGTGGAAGGTTGGATGAACATTGTTGAGTGCTGGAGGTAGCTCAAGTTGGTAAGCCACTTTCCCGATTCTTTCAAGGATCTTGAACGGGCCTACGTAACGAGGTGCTAGCTTGCCTTTCTTTCCAAAGCGGATCACACCCTTCCAAGGGGATACTTTGAGAAGCACAAGGTCACCCACTTGGAATTCCAAGGGTTTTCGTCGCTTGTCGGCATAGCTCTTTTGTCGACTTCTCGCTACTCGGATGTTGTCACGGATTTGAAGGATTTTGTCGGATGTTTCCTGAATTAACTCGGGACCAGTGATTTGTGCTTCACCAATCTCGTTCCAACAGATAGGAGAACGGCATTTGCGACCATAAAGAGCTTCGAATGGAGCCATGTTGATGCTGGTGTGGTAGCTGTTATTGTAGGAGAATTCAATAAGTGTCAAGTGTGAATCCCAATTGCCACCAAAGTCTATGACACAGGCTCTCAGCATGTCTTCGAGGGTTTGGATTGTTCGTTCAGTCTGGCCATCAGTTTGGGGATGGTAGGCTGTGCTTAAATCCAATCGTGTGCCAAGTGCCTTTTGCAGCGATTGCCAAAATCTGGAAGTGAAACGAGCATCTCTGTCGGAGATTATGTTCAAAGGTATACCGTGTCGACTCACAATTTCGTTAATATAGATTCGGGCCAATTTCTCAACCCGATAGTCTTCACGGATGGGCAGGAAGTGTGCGGACTTTGTGAGACGGTCAATGATTACCCAAATGCTATCATAGCCGTTCGAAGTACGGGGGAGTTTAGTAATGAAGTCCATGGCTAGATTTTCCCATTTCCACACGGGGATTTCCGGTTGTTCAAGTAAACCGGAAGGACGTTGATGTTCGGCTTTGACTTTAGAGCAGGTTAGACATTTTGCAACATAGAGTGCAATGTCTTTCTTCATACCAGGCCACCAATACTGTGGTCGAAGATTGTGATACATTTTATCCGCACCGGGATGAATAGAATACCGAGACTTGTGTGCTTCAGTCATGAGGAATTCCCGGAGATCATTGCGATTGGGAACCCAAATACGATCCAAGAAATAAAGCAAACCATTGTTTTTAGTCTCTAGTTGGAATTCAGCACCACACGACATTTCCTCATACATATTGCCCTCGGTAATCGAGACGTGTTGAGCTGTTAGAATACGGGTTTGAATGTCGGAATGAATCTTGACACTTTGGAGCATGACGCGTTCTTTACGGCTCAGCGCATCGGCTACAACATTAGCCTTGCCGGGATGATAACGAATCTCGCAATCGTAGTCATTGAGTAGTTCAACCCAACGTCGTTGCCTCATGTTGAGTTCTTTTTGATTGAAGATGTGTTGGAGGCTTTTGTGGTCGGTAAATACCACACATTTCGTGCCATATAGGTAATGTCTCCAAATCTTCAAGGCAAATATGACTGCACCTAGCTCCAGATCGTGCGTCGTATAGTTCTTTTCATGGATCTTGAGTTGCCTCGATGCATAAGCGATTACCTTGCCTCGTTGCATGAGAACACAACCAAGACCTAGGTTAGAGGCATCACAGTAGACGACTAGATCATCGTTTCCTTCGGGAAGAGCTAGAATAGGAGCATCACATAACTTCTGTTTAAGAGTTTGGAAAGCTTCTTCTTGTTTCGGCCCCCATACATAAGGTTTACCTTTATGCGTCAAGGCGGTGAGGGGAACAGCAATCTTGGAGAAGTTAGAAATGAATCTTCGGTAATAACCCGCTAAACCAAGGAACGAACGAACCTCGGTAGGGGTTTGAGGAGCACTCCAATTCTTGACAGCTTCGATCTTGGCAGGGTCGACATGTATTCCCTTTTTATTGACAACATGACCCAAAAATTGAACCTCCTTTAGCCAAAATTCACATTTGGAGAACTTGGCGTATAATTGTTCGGTTCTCAGGAGATCCAGAATCAGTCTAAGGTGCTGTTCATGTTCTTCCTCAGTCTTGGAATAGATCAAGATGTCGTCGATGAAAACGATCACGAATTTGTCAAGGTATGGTTTGCACATGCGGTTCATGAGATCCATAAAGACAGCAGGTGCATTGGTCAACCCAAAAGGCATAACCGTGAACTCGTAATGACCATATCTTGTTCGGAAGGCGGTCTTTGGAATATCTTCTTCTCGGACACGCAGTTGGTGATAACCAGATCGAAGATCAATCTTCGAGAAACAAGTAGAACCTTGGAGTTGATCGAAGAGGTCGTCAATCCTAGGTAACGGGTAGCGGTTTTTGATTGTAAGCTTGTTGAGCTCTCGATAGTCAATGCACATGCGGAATGAACCATCCTTCTTTTTAACAAACAAGACTGGTGCACCCCACGGTGAATGACTTGGCCGTATGAAACCTTTGTCAGCGAGTTCTTGAAGTTGACTTGCAAGTTCTTGCAATTCAGAAGGTGCAAGCCGGTATGGAGCTTTAGCCACAGGGTTTGCTCCGGGTATAAGATCGATTCGAAACTTTACTTCCCGAACAGGTGGAAGACCGGGTAAGTCGTCGGGAAAGACTTCGGGAAACTCCCGAATGATGGGAATATCTTCTATTCTTCTCTCCTTGTCTTCTTTTTGAATCACATGAGCTAGGAAAACCATGCACTTCTTTCGAATGTATTTCTGGGCAGTTATGCATGACATCAGTTTGAGTCCTTTGCAAGGTTTCTCGCCAAAGACTTTCAATATGTTTCCCGGTGGAAGAGGTACTCGGATGTACTTTTCAAAGCACATGACCTCGGCATGGTTTTTAGATAACCAATCCATGCCGATGATGACGTAAAAGCTTCCCAACGGCATTGGTATAAGGTTGACTGGAAACGTGTGACCATTGAGTTCTAGTGAGCAGTCATAAATGATGGAGTCAATAGTGATGGAGTTTCCATCCGCTACTTCAACGGTGAAGGTTTTCTCGAGTTTGGATCGTGTTTTTGCAAGTAAAGGTTCAAAGTTAAGTGACACAAAACTCTTATCGGCTCCGGTATCAAATAGTATAGATGCATATTGTTTATTTACAAGAAACGTACCGTTGACCACATGATCGTTGGCTTGAGCGTCATTGGCGTTGATGTTGAAAGCACGCCCACGAGCTCCGCCCTGATTATTGTTCACAAGTTTTGGACATTGGTTCCGGAAGTGGTTCGGGTTGCCGCATTCAAAGCAAGCCCGTCCATTTGCATTGATTGGAACCACTTGATTAGCTACGGGTTGATTAACCGGGTTGGCTTGAGTAGTAAGTGCCTTTTGTCGGCAGATATTGGCCGTATGGCCAAGTTTCCCACAATGATTGCAAATGCGACATGGGACAGTTTGTGGGTGATGATAGTTGCAGTTGTTGCAGAGTGGGTAGGTACCTCCATAAGCTTTCTTGGATGGATTTTGAGCCAAGGGTGCAACTTGATTAATTGGGGCGGCCGGAGTGACTACTGCAAAATTCTTCGCCTTTCTCTTCCTGGTGTTTCGATACTGTTCGTTTTGAACTTCTTTGACATGAGTAGGAGGAGTTGTGGTGTCAGAAACTTTCTTGGCCCCCTTTTTGGTAAGAGTACCTGCTTTAACGTGATTATCGGTCAGTGTGGCAGCTAGACGAATAACATCTTCTAAGTTTGCAGGATTTCTTCCCAGAACAGTGTCCTGGATTTGTCTCGGTAGACCACCGATATATTTTTCAATACACCTAGACAAAGGTGTAACCATGTGCGGTACCAGCATGCTGAGTTCGTGGAAACGGTTGGTGTATGCTAAGCTTTCACCACTATCTTGGGTAATATCCCAAAATTCTGCTTCCAGCTTTTTCATTTCGTTTCGAGGACAGAATTCCTCGGTCATGATCCTTTTTAGCTAATCCCATGGCAGAGCCATTGCTACTTCTACTCCCCTTGTTTTCTTCTCCCCATTCCACCAGGTTAGTGCCCGTTTTTGGAAGACACTAGTGGCATGGCGAACACGAAGATTGTCCGGACAGTCACTATTGAGGAAGGTGCCCTCAATACTTTCGAACCATTGAAGGAGTCCCGTGGCTCCTTCGGTACCATAAAACTTCAGGGGATTGCAAGAGTTGAAATGCTTGAAGGTACATTGTGGCGGGTTGGCACCACCGCCACTACCAGTATTAGCACTACCACTGGCGTTCCCATTGTTGTTGTTATTGGCTTGAGTTAGTTGAGTTACTAGCTGAGTGAGGAGAGCAGCAAGGTCGGTATTATTGTTGTTGTTGGCATTGCTGGTATTGGTGTTGGTGCTATTGTTGGCGTTGTCGGTGTTGTTGCGGTTGATGTTACGACGAGGAGGCATTCTATAAAAAGAGAATGATACAAAGGAGTTGTGAGAATTTATAAAAAAAAATCCGTTGAAATTTAGGATAGGAGGAATAATAACACACTTATTTCATAGTTCGGATTGTATTCAAGTAATCACATTTCTACTTGAACACAATGACATATTAAGGTTAATTAGACTTATATAATTTTCAAGGAGACGTGCTTTAGCCTATAGGTAAACACTCATCCCGGGAATTCCCAGGAAAGCATACGGATCCCTCGGTTGATTGGGATTTATATGAAATGCTTTCCTAGACAGAAAACCCAGTGTCACCCTTCCAGATTGCACGTGTCCTCTAATAATTAACAGAGTCTAAAACCTTAACGGGTATATAAAAATATTTTTGATAGACTAGTGTCTATGAGTATGAGTTTTTCCACAAGTTATGGCGATGATGACATAGAAGCAGTTAAGGAGGATATGCGGCTTAGGATACGGGCACGGATACGATTTATTTAATTTATTATTTACGTATGCTTTATTAAGTCATGTAGTCTAAACAATTTAAGTATCAAATAACTAACACATAAAGCATGTGACATATAGCAAGTTAACACATAGCATATAATTCACATAGCATGGCATTGTTGGGTGTCCTAAAGTTATAGTCTAGGTCAATGGTGTCTAATAACCTAAATCCCTATAACCAAGGCTCTGATACCAATCTGTCACACCCCGACCGACGGCGGAAAACGTCGGGGCGTAAGGCTGTGCAGACTGTTCATAGCTCATGGTTGCTAAAGTTTGAATAATTTAAACATTCATTTTCATTACACGTAGCAAGTTCATACCATACAAGAACCAAATGTAGCGATTACAAAATATAAATAGTTTAGATTAATTGCTAGGTCCAAATCCTATATGTAGCAGCTTGTAACACTTCAAACATTGTCACCTGAAACATGGTTAAAAACAAAGTCAACTAGAAAGTTGGTGAGAATACATAGGTTTTCGTGTCATGTAATAGAATATAGTGTTGTGTGCATACAATTCATACAAACATGGAAATTAAGGCATTTATGGAGAGATACCATCGTGTGACCTGGTAGTACAATCAAACCTTTGTAACTAGCATGCAAAACAAACGCGTGTTGGCAGTAACAGTCACCCTACCTGGGTGGGTTTGTCAGACTCAATAGATCTATCACTGTTTACTGTAGGCTATAAAATAGTTAATGATTGCACGTGAATAGCAAACTGCGTGTTGGTCTACACACCTAGTACTCAAGCACAAAGCTCAAAATTGTAACACATGATTGTAGGGTGGAATTGTATATTGTGTAGTTTGTAAACATAGTAAATAGAACGCATGTTCCACCCCAAAAGTTTGTAAATAGAGTAAAAGAGGGGCTATGTAACTCACTTGTGTTGGAGCGTGTAGTTTGCACAGATCAACAAAAATACCAAGCGTGTTGTAGGTCGCTACGTTTGACCTATCGAATGAGGGTATAACGCGTGTCACTGTTTGTGTTATTTTGTGTCCAAAGTGGGTTCGTTGGTGGTTTGTGTGTTTAGGGTTGGTTTTGGAATAATAAATTAGTAGCGATATATATATATATATATATATATATATATTTATTTAAATAAAATTTAATTAAACGATATTTGTTTAAATCAATATATATATATTTGTATAAATAAAATTGATTATATAAATTCACGATTTCATCGGTTTTGAAACTATCGGGAATTAATCGTTTTAAATTTCTAAATCAGCGATTTGGTATATAAATGATTCCCGGGTCTTGGGATTTTATAACTTAAATTTTTATAAACAAGTTTTGAAATGTTTAAATAAAAACATATTAAATTAAGTTTGAATATAATAAAATTAAAGTTTCTGGTCAAGGAGCACGACCGTGCTCAAGTAGGGCACGACCGCGCTCGTTGCCGGGCGTGACCATGGTGGTCTGAGCTCGCCCGTGGTCGAGTCAGAAGGTACTTCCTAGGTTCTGGACATAGAGCACGACCGTGCTCTTATCTGGCACGACCGCGTCTAGTGTTTTGTTTTTTGGTCAAGACTTGTTTGCTCGGTAAGCACGACCGGGCCACACCTGGGGCACGATTGTGCTTGGTCAGGCACGACCGCGCTCAGGGATGAGCGCGACCGTGTCGGGTCTTTTCCAAACACAATTCGATCGATTCTTATAATAAGCGCTCCTGTATTCTTAGGGCTTTCATAGATTAGGTGTTTGCGAATGTATCTACATAGTTTGATTGTATTTATATCGTGTTTAAGTGGTAGTTCGAGTAAAAGTTTAGTTTTCGGCTCTTTGGTTCAAAATCGAATTGATTGTGTGATATAACTACGAATTAGTATAGGGCTTTCATCCTAGGGGTAGATACGAAGCTAAGGAAGTGTTACTTACTCGTTAACAATGGGCAATTTAATGCAGTCGGCTACGGGTCAAAGAGTCGAGCTTCTTGGCGATCGATCGGGCTCCAGAAGTGTTGTGAGTGTCGAATGAGAGTTCAGGGAGACTGAGTGGGCTTATATGAAGGCGTAGAAATCATGCAAGTCGCTTTATATCCACGAATTCGAGAAACTCGGTTGTGGTGTGAATGGGATTAAAAAATTGTGCAAATTGGACGACATTTGATGCGTGTTTCAGACGGAATTCAGACGAGTATGGTCTGACGCGCGAAGACCGGCTTTTCTCCATTTTAAATTTCGCGAATTCAACGGGTATGGTATGATTTGACTTCTGCAGAGTCAAGTGGGTTCATCAGCGCGACCGTGCCTACTTTAGGCGCGACCGTGCTTAGGTCTGCAGGCGCGACCGTGCCTAGTCCTAGGCGCGACCGTGCTTGCCTAGTTTTGTAGTTTTTGAGTTTTGTCAGTTTTGGTCCTCGGGGCTTGTGAGATAATGGTGTTTTTGTTTAATTTGTTATTGTAATAGAATAGTTTGTATATGTAACTGCATCGTAGTTTGTTTGTACACGAATCGAAACTGAAATGTGTTTGTTTATTGAAATCAAACGATTACATGATGAAAATCAGAAATGTTACAATCTCGAACTAGGTCATGTCGGTATTTGAAGCCCGGTAATTCTCTGCAATGGACAGCATGCTCCCCAAAAGAATCCAAGCAAGCCTTCCGACAAACGGGACACGGGTCATCAACCGGGAAAAGGGTACCATCAGCCGGTATTTGAGGATAGCCCGATATTCCACTGGCGACATACATTGCCCTAAACCTTCGATGGGAACAACTGACAGGAAATCCTGAGCATGGGGGGCTCGCAAACACTCGAGCACGGCTCGCTGCCGCGGGGACAAAGCGAACTTCTCTTCAAATGTCTTGACAATTTCACTATATAAAGCATTCGCCAAAATTTTCTGGGCTTTAAGGGGGGCGGTGTCTTTAATATAGAAACCGTCAATATCAAGATCGAGATCGGAAAGAGAACTATGCAGATAATGTGTCCCTCTGACCTTAATTGCTCAAATATTTGATTAAAACTAAACAGATATAAAACTTAAACAAATATACAAAATACTTGAATAGTCAAATAAAGGTTTTTTCATTAAATATTAACATACTTTTTCATTTGGTTAAAAAAAGTTCTTCAACTCAATTTCAATATATTAAGATCTTTAAATTATTTCAAACACACGTATTTGTGAAATTTTATAAGCCATCAACTAAGTAATACAATCTTGGTTTTTTCGTCTAGTGTCTTGCTAGTCCGTATTTATATTATCCGTCGTTTAAAAAAAACTAGTTAGTAATACAATCATCATTCATCATCTATGTGAAAAATATGTAGATAACTTTTTTGTTGACGCAAATGTCATGTATACTAACATCACTTCATCAATTTAAATCGATTTGAATACAAATATATATCACCTTATACAATACAGAATTTATTCGGATTAATATTTTTGAACACTTGAAACGTAATTTTATCAAAATTTTAACTCGTTCAAGGATCAACAAGTTATTTTTAAAAAATAATTCATAAATACATGTATATAACAAAATTTCATAATTATGTTGTTTGACTTAGGTTAATCATTTAAATAAATATAATTGAAAAACTCAAATAGGATACTACAGCTATTATCAAATAGATTAACAGAAGCCTATTTGAATAGTGCCTGTTCCGTTGGGCATGTGACACGTGTGCTCTTTTTTTCTTCTAAATTTTCATTTAAAATATACGTTTTTAATCCGTTTCATTTTTTAATATTTTCGTTTTCTTTTAACAATTTTCGTTCGTTAACTTAAAAAAAAAGATTACGCGGCTGTTTTTAGTGTTTTTTTTATGTTCCGATATATTTTTTTTAAAAGGAGTTTTTTTTAAATCGAGTTTTTTTTATTGTAGCCTATAGCGAGTGTCATTACCGTTTTAGTATCGTGACGAGCCAAACCTATTATGAGCGAACAACATTATTACCGGTATTGGTATTATCGAACCGGTATTGGTATTCACTTTTATGGTTTTCGTCGACCCGAACCAATAATATTTTATTTTTTGTTTTTTCTCTTCTTTATTATTTACTTTTATGTTTCTTTTTTATTAATATTATTTTTATCATTACGCCTACATTTTCATTTAAATTTTATTAATGATCAGCCCGACACTCGTTGCAAAGCGTGTATAACCGGTAGTTATTATTATAACATAATTTGTTATGATTATGATTATTAGTTGCCACATGGTCCACGACCTACAAGGCATATGCTCTGAATATCAACCAACCAAACTACTGGATAATTCTTTTATTATATGGTTCTTTATTCTTTTTATATGACAACGTGTTTCTTTGTAATTTTCAACAAATGCCTTACATTACATCATCTCTTTGAAATTCAACGATCATTAATCAAATATCATTAAATAACCTGAATGATTAATTAATCATAATTTTAATATAAATTTACATAACTATTAGATATTCAAGATAAAAAATAAAAAAAAATTAAGGATAGACTCTTTTGATACTTGTTCGACAGTGGATATGGTATGTAGATTTTTTTAATAATTTATTTATAGTATAATAATAAGCTGAATGATCAATTAATCATAAATTTAAAAGTCAAGCAATTAATAAAAAAGTAAAACTACATAACCTAAACTATGACAAAATCAATACATCGATTAAAAATTATATATAAATTTGTTTATACTTTTAAATATTCAGTTATAATAACAAACTTGTTAATTATATTTCCAATTTTATAAATAAAATATTTTAACTAAACAAGTCAATGTGATCTAAAATTACAAGCTAAATCTTACCAAGCTTGGAACTAACAACAGAAAAATGTGAAGACAATGGTTAGAAGATGATTAAATTGTACACCATATAGAGATTGATGAGTTTAATCACAATTTATTAGAGTTAAAATTTGATGTTTTGGCTAAAATTCAGGGCACATTAGGGCTACGGGCGGGATCAATGGATCGAGGACATGAATATGGCTCGCCCGACCCAAGTTGAGGCTCTCCTAAACTATTTTTTCTCGACCCAAGTCAGGTCAAGAAGCCTGACATTCTCTCTGATTTATTTCTCGAATTCCTTGCAAAATTCTCTTGTCACGCTTCATACAGAATCACATGATTACTTCTTTACTAAGTTAGAGGGAGGTTCATTAGACAACCACAAGTAACTAGAGAACAAAAGGAACCACTTTTGACCTTTGGATACGGTTAAGATCTCATATGTTTCTTTCACTTCATGAATCCCGACCGCCCATCTTCCTCATCCAATCCTTGATTAAAGTGATCCGACGACTCAAAACGGTTCCTTTTGTTCTCTAGTCATTTGCAGTTATCTACTGAACCTTCCCTCACTAGTGAAGATCGCGATTACATCTTTTAGTGGTTTATGCTCAAGGCTACTATTTTCATATATTGCAACGCGATAATGGCATATCCTTCTCATTTCACATGTACAAGATCTTTTTTGACTGATTGTATATAGGAAAATGAGTATTAGAAAGAGCTAATTAATTAATTAACTAATTACCTTCATCAAAATTCACCCTTTCACCAGTAGAATATATGTTCCAGAACAGTGATGCTGAGAAATAGAGAAGTGCTGTCAGCAATAAGAACCCCTGAAAGGAACCCACCAATTCCACAAAGTAACCAGCTCCAACCGTCCCGATTATGGCAGCTAATGTGCCTGCAGTATTTGACATGCCTATACAACAAAAATAACAATATGAGTTTATAACGCATATAAACTCATAAATAATATAACTTTTGTAATCATATTTGACACGCTAATTTTTTAGAAATAATTTGCAAGATTAAAATTCTAGGCAAAAAAATTTTATGGGTCACCCTATACCATCATAAACCCTGTTTTGCCTACCTGTCTACTATAGCATTGAACACAAGGGTAGAAAGGAATCATAATGTGTCATTAATAAAGCTGTCCACAATAGTGGTATGATGGGGGTTTTTTGATGAGATATTTGTAGGATGTGAAACAGCCATAATGGGAGTGACAAAATAGGTCAAAAGTCCAAGTCAAATGGTCACATAAATAATATATATGTGTAGGGGAAGGTTCTTTGAGGAACCACAAAAAAACGGGAACACCCTCACAAAAAACCTAAACCCTCCCCCTCCCTCCAAAACTCATTCCAACGGTGTTGGAACCAGCTCGTCATACCCTAAACCAGAAACCCAAAACCTAAAGCTAACTCCAAAAACCTAAACTATAAACCCTAAAAGTTAACCCCCCCCCTCCAGAAACCTAAACACTAAAGCTAAAAAAATGAGGAACCGGCTCAAACGAACTCCAATTGAACTCATTCCAGCGGCGTTGAAACCAGTTCCAACGCCGCTAGAATGAGTTCAATCGGAGTTCGTTTGAGCCAGTTCCCCTCTGTTTCGCACCTGTTCCCCGTTTTTTGTTGTTCCCTTTTGAACCACCTCTACATGTGTATATGCATGTCTGCATATATATGTATGCTGCATTACTACAATTTTTTATAAAATAATCTTGAGCTACTAAACTTTTGCTCTCTACCAATTTCTTTCTTCTAAAAATTAAAAGAGACGGTGAGTTTCATGGTATGCTATTTACAAGAAACAGGTTTGTCGTCAAAATTACATAAATAATACCAAAAAGTTTGTCAGCCAATAGCAAAAACCACTCCCTTTAATCATCTAAAACCCTCTTTTTCTCCAAGTTCTTAGAATAACATATCAAAAGATATATATTACAGATATATATATATAAATATATATATATATATATATATATGTATAAAAGGATATGTGAATCATAAAATTAGATTCCTTACCATGTAGAACACCAGAATACTGTGGAGCAATTTCCTGTTCAAAGTAAATCAAATACATGTAAGTCAAGTGAGATGGCATCTAAGGTCTTCAATCATTGTCTAGAGGCAGTGATTTCAACCCATTCAAATAGAAATGAGTTGATCAAGTTGTATTTAACCGATAACGGGTCAAATGAGTCGATCAGGTTATATCTAAAATTAATTGGGTTGGATAGGTTAAACAGGGTAACAATCGTCTAATGTGTACTCAAATTCTTATAATGTCAGTTTTTCAAAAGAAAATACAACACTATTATAATAAATATATTAATTCATCGACCATTTTACAAACTTAAAAAAGTGTCTTGGCCCGAATCTATTACCCAACCCGCTCATTTGCCACCTCTACTGATGACACGAGAAAAAACATTACCTGAAGGTTTACAAGGAAGCCACAGTGACTAAATGATTTCAACCCCACAGCTAAAGTAAGCCAAGCAGATGCTACTACTGGGCTTTTTGCCATAATCAATCCAATGAAAGCAATACCGGGTCCCACAAAACCAATCGACTGAAAGAAGTATTCAAGAAAAAAGAATTAAGATAACATTTTTCTCCTTAAAAGAAACTAAACAAGATCAAGTATTACTTAATAATTTCGTGTGGAGGTTTTTACCATCCATTCTCTGAACTACTTAATGGTTTATCTAGTTGGATAATAATCCAGATTACCACACCTGCATAATTTTGCGAGTCAAAGTTACGGTCATGCCACTTTGAATCAGTTTGTCAGAAAAAACACCAGCAAAGTACCCTACTAGTGCCATCATACTCCAGGGAACAGCACTAAACCATGCTGCTTGTCGAAGGTCAACATGATATATCTGTACAAAAACAGAAGACATCCAGAATTTAAGATATGTTTATTCAGATATCTAGAGAGAAAGAGAATATGCCATTAAGACTTACCGTTTTAAAGTAAATCGGCATCCATGAAAGAATAACAAAGAATCCCTGTAGAAAAAAAGGCAGAAGTTAATGTACAAAAGGTATAAGTTCACTGACACTAACAAAAAGTATGAAGATGTATATCAACTTAGATACCAAACATAACTAAGATGTCCATTTTGAAGAAAATGAAATATGTACAACTATATACGTTACATTTAGTTCCAACATGAGTAATAGAGGTGGCAATTTCAACTCATTCCCTTACGAATGATTCGATCCAGGTTATTTTTATCTTTAATACGGGTATGCTAAAAAATTAGCAAAAACAGAATTGGGACAAACAGGTTGAAAGTCACCCAAAGTGTATTTTTGATGCATAAGATCTCATAAATCATTTTATTTAAAAGAAGATTATTATTATAATCATATATTTCTTGTAATCATATTAACAAAAATATTCTAAAGAACATTTTTTTCTGATAATAAGTGTTTCCGGTCAACCTAACACGTCCCTGAATTATCTGTTTTGCCCCATTACTCGATCTACCCAATTTGCTATTTTATTGCATAAGCTAAAACATAGGGAGAAAAAAGGAGTACCCAGCTATGCATGGAATTAGCAACAATCAGGGACCAAGTTGGTAATTTAGAAAGCAAACGCCTGAAGGGTGGGATTATTTTGCCCGTCTTCATTTGACCTTTTTTCCTCCTGCTCTGTATATATTCTAACTCATATTTAGTTATTTGAGGGCTTCTCTCTGGAGTGCTAGATGTGGCAGATACCCATACCAAAACCCATAGAAATCCAGATAATCCAAATATTATAAATGGTCCTCCTACACCACCTTGTGACATGAGGATTGGAGAAAGTGTGAGCCCAATAGCACTTCCAAGCTGGAACCCAGCCATCGCAAGCCCAACAGCCCTCGATCGTTCACTTTGTGGAAACCATCTAAAAGAAAAAAAAATATTATGCCCTTAGTTTCACCAGACAAAAATCATTTGGAGTAATGCTATGAGCCTATGAACATGTGACTAGGTGGCAAAATGGAAGGATCAAACAAGTTGACAAACAGAAAATCTTGGCACATGTCGAAACAGGCCGGCTGACCTGAAACACTATTTGTACAAAATTTTTTTGAATTTTTTATCAACAATCAGTGTGTCAAATAATATTACAAAAAATATATTGTTTCAGTATTAATCTACTTTTTTAAGCAAAATGATTTATGAGGTTTTATGCTATAAGAGTACACTTAGAACGAATTTTGAACCATTTGAGCCGTTTTGTTTTCTTTTTAGGTATTTTTGTTTTAACCGTTTGACCCGTTAGAGACAAAAGTCCCAAAACATAATCTGAATTGACCCATTCATATGTAAATGTTTGCTAGGGATAAGTTATTACCTTGCTATCATGTTGTTCATACATGGAAGTGCTACACCTTCTGCAACTCCAAGCAAAGTACGCATGCAAAGTAGGGCCAAAAGAGAACTTTCTGCAGCCCATGGGGTAAGAAATGTAGCCATTGACCATAAAGCTACACCACATGCCATAACTATTTTACCACCATAATAGTCCACTAGAGTTCCTCCAGCAATCGGTGATATGAGATAACCCCAAAGAAAAGATGACTGCCATCAATGACGACAATCAGAAGGAAACAAAAAAGGTAGAATTTTGATGAATGAAGATTCTAGTTTACTTCCATAAGTTCAGAGATTTCATAATTTAATATTATCCATACATTCTAATTCCTAGAAATTTACAATGGCAATACTAGGAAATAATACGGTCTATAGTAGAAGATCCAATAAAGTTCATCCATCAATACTACAAAAGTACAAAATGTTGGTGATTGTAGTGTTATCAACATATTTTAATGTAATTTGATTTACAAACAAGACCAAAGGAATTCAAGTTAACTTATGATACAAGTTGGAGATGTGGAGTACAACTGCACATGCTTGTATTAACTTATCCTTGAAATATAGCGTGCCTTCTTTAGTTTTTACTAGTCGGCTTAGAAATGTGTTAGTCAAATTTGTTGGTCAGCATAAACCTTTAGGTCAGCACCAAAATGTGTTAGACGATCAACATTGGACAAATTTGTTGGTCAATATGAACAAAAGGCAAGTGAAGGGTAATAGGTTAGTCTATATATGTTAGGTAGTTATGGAATAGTCAGTGTAACCTTTCTAAGGGTTTGACATTTCCAAGGCAGTTTTACGCTAACCTTATTTGCTGGTAACCCTTACCCTGACTTGATGTAACTTCAATAAAACAGTTATAATATAAATGTCAAAAAGGATAATTATTTTGGTTACAACAGTCATTAGAACGAATTTCCTATTGGAGTGTGAAGTAGCTTGCTTCAAGAAGTTTGGACTTGGCTTTGTACATTACACTCATGAATGGATACGGACACAAGGCAGTTAACAGCGTCAACTAAAATTCAGAGAAATTGCATAAATGTGTGTGTATTACCATCAGTTACTCAAACGAATTGAAGGGTTCAATCCTTAGAGACAACCTGATGAAAACATAATATAGTAATAAACTAACATGGAACAATCATTTTGGTATTTTCATATATGCACTAGTTTTGACTTTATGTTCTGTTTAGAAAGATTTTTTAAATCAATGACTACACTAAAATGGGGGAGGAATGTTGGTGATTTTAGTGTTATCAACATATTTTAATGTAATTGAATTTGCAAATAAAACGAAAGGGAATTCAAATTAAGTATGATATAAGTTAGGAGACATGGAGTACTGCATGCTTGCATAAACTTAACCGAATTTAGATCTTTGAAATATGACGTACCTTTTTACTGATGGGCATACTTTTATAGGTCAGCACCAAAATGTGTTATAGATGGTTAGTGTGATAGGTCCGTGTAGGATAACAGTGCATACATGTGTTAGGTAGTTATGAAACAATGTGTAACCTTTCTACGGTCTGACAATGGCATTTCCAAGGCAGTTTTACACTAACCTCATACATTCATAACCCCTACGCTGACTTCGGTATACATGTTTAGATTCGGTATAACTTCAATAAAGCAGCTATAATAGAAATATAATGTCCATAAATGACATCTGTGTCGGTTATAACTACTTTTCCGACCAAAAGTGAAAAGGGGTCATATAAATTCTGTTAAAAGGATGTAACTAATTTTTTCATGAACTATTCCAATGTTTCATGAAAAGGTGCATCTAGCAAGCATTTATATAATATTATTTCTTGGTCTTAAGGACACACATATAGATAATCAATCAGAATGTACAAATTTATCTTGCAATATGTCTCCGCGCTTTGCTTGAAGTTATTGCCTTATACTTTAAGTGTACAGTGTTAGTTTCCTATACTATCCCAAAGTTGATTTTCTAATACCTAGGTCCAATTACTACTTCTCAAAAATGATTTCTATACATGATATAACAAAGCATATCCGGAATGTTTGATTACCATTACCTTACCCCCAAACAATCCCCCAACAGAAAATCCCTATAATGCAAATTGCCATTTGGTTACAGTTTAATAAATCAGATGTAAATACTTTTTCCTATCAGCTGCAGAATCACTGGTATGACTCATGCATCCTTTTTCTGATCAGCTCATGAGCACACATGCTCTAAAAACAGGTACATCAATTATAAACACAATTGATCATCCTCTCAAAATATCACATCTATTCAATCACTAACCCTATGATTCAGCCTTCAGCTTATAATTACTATGCAATTGACTCAATATGCACCACATAGTGTATGTTTGACCTATGCCCTAGAATAGTAATGTAACCAAACTGTAATCACAAATTGAGCTCATATCACATGACACAAAGCAGCAAAAGCTACCTGAACAACACCGGCAAAAGACTGGCTCCAACCGCGAGATTGAGACAACGGAACTATGGCCACGGACATCACAACACGATCGGCGTTACAAAGCGCCAACGCCAAAGCCACCATTGCGACAACTTTAACTCTCTCTGAAGTAATAAACTCCAGGAAACTCGGCTCCGAAGCTTCATCTTCATCAAACGAAGCTGTAGGCTGAGCATCATCCGATAAAACCCTAAATTTTCGGAAACGAGAGGAATTCCGAACTCTACATTCTTCGTGTTGGAATTCAATTCTTTTCGTAGTGGAGGAGGTCCGGAGAGTCGAATTTGAACAACAGGATGACGATTCAGAGAAAACGTGAAGCGGTTTGATGTTTCTGATCTCTCTAGGATTCTGAAAAATGGCTGCCGGAGAAAAACGGGACGGTCGATTGACCGCCGCCGGAGAGTACATTTCTTAAGGAGTTGGTAAAGGATTCTCTTATCAGTGATAGTTCCACCTGGTTGCTTTTTTATACTCCTCTGTAAACCGTATAGTAAATACATTTTGATAAAAAAATTTGGCGAAAATTCAAGTAGCCTGAATCTGTAATAAAACCAAACTCCCAGCATCCAAACCGGTCGCGAGTTCGACCCCCGTTGGCACCGGTTTCACTGCTGATTTATCAAAAAACGCGCAACGGCCGAATTGATTACTCCTCGAGCTCCGACTCGCGCATGCGACCCAAACCCAAGGATCTTTAATACTCGAATTAAATTCTTTCGGCCGCGGGATTCGAATTTGAATCCGTTGTACTCATCCGCTAACTCCTCAACCATACGAGCAATTAACTCTGGAATTGGGTATAAATTCAAGTTGCCAAACCTCAATGACACATCACTTTAACTCCCTGAACCTTCAATTGCGTCATTCAACACCTACACTGCTCAAATCGATCCGGTGACAGCCGACCTAGAGCTTGAACTCGTTCTCACTCATCTCGACATAAAACCAGGTAATTCGAATGGCCATACTCTTCGTTTTCATCCAAGTAACAAAAGCCCTCTGTCAATTCGCAATGACAGAGGGTTAATCGATACGTATTTAGGACTTCTTGAATCTAGGGTTCATATGGAATTAGGGGAAGACTAGGGTGTTGTTTATCTATTTCTTTTTCCGTATAAAACATCAACAGAGCCGTAGCCGGGTGGTTAGTCGTGTGTGTGTGACTCGGGTGGCCCGGTTTCGAATCCGGCCGACCCGAGTTTTGTCTCCTTTATTTATTTTTGCACTTTTAAACAGTTTTTACACTTAGGAATTAATTTTTTTATAAACTTAAAAATGATTTTTGTTTACACTTTTATATATTTTGGAATTTTGTTAATTAAATTAAACTTGATTAAAACTTATAAATATTAAACCTTTAAAAATTTGTTTTAAGTTCTTAAAAACTATAAGATGCTTTAAAACTTTATAAAACTTATACATAAACTCAGAAACTTTAAGTTGTTATTTATAATAAAACTTATTTTATTTTAAAAACTTTGAATCAACTATTATACTTTCATTTAGCAGAAAACTTATATATATTTATAGAATCGGAAAAATTTATAAAACTTACATAATAATTTGAAAATAGAAAACTTACAAATTTGTGCATTTTATAAAAGTTGTATCTAATTCATTCAAAGTTTGACTATTTATTTATTTCTTTAAAACATAGAAAATAAATATACTTTGTTTATTTTTAGAATGTTTATAAACTTTATAAAACCTAAAGTTAAAAGAAACTTATAACTTATAAACTCATATAAATGTAGAATACATATAAACTTAGAATTTTAAACATAAACTTTATTTAAATAGTTATAAACTTATAATTTAATACTTATTAAACTTATGGTTTCATTTAAACCTTAAAAAGAACATTTATACATCTTTTATTAAGATGTTAACTCTATAGGAAATTTTATTTAACTTTCTATAAACTTATAACTACATATTATTTATTTAAACTTACAACTACATTCTAAACATTATTTATTTACAAGTTAAATTGTAAAATAAATGTTTAAACACTTAAATACTTTAATAAATCTTAATGATCTATATTGATAAAAAAGATATTTATTCTTATAGATAATTATTTAACCTTAATAATTATTTATCTTTACCACTACTTATTAGTTAAATAGCTTCATTTATCCTTAATAATTAATTTTTTTTTCTTGAAATAATACTTATTAACCTTTAACAACTATTTAGTCTTTAAATAATTATTCTTCAAATAATAATTAGAAATCTTTAGTAATTATTTAGTCTTACACTTAAATTTATTTATTTGTAATACTTAGAAAAATACTTTAAAATATTTATTACCTAACTTTTGTAATTAATAATTGTAAGACTTTAACTAGATCATTGTTTTATAATATCATGTTATGTAATATTATGCAAGTGTACATAAAAATCCTTATATTATCTTTGGATCAAAGTCGACACGGATCGCTATTCATAGCAAATTTTTTCTTTAGAAATCAAAATGCACGTTTATCATTCCATGTCGATTCTTGTGCTTTTTTGAAAAGTTCTCATTTCTCACAAATTGGACTAGTATATGCTTTGACAAACTTGGCGTACTCCGAAATATACCATCAATAAGATAATACATGTGCTCGTAACGGTGGCACTTGGTTATTGGCCACTATACTCTACATGTCATTACTTTTTAATAGTAACTAGTTTTTTCACTCGTGCTACGCGGCGGGAGTCTGATCGTTACCGGTTCGGCTGGTTTGCGGGGATAAAACTTACGTCGAAACGCATACTCGTTATAACATATGATACAAAAAGGTACTCGATTTTGAATAAAACTCCGTTTTCAATAAAATTATACCATAACTTTGACAAAAAAAACTAAAGGAAGTCGCATATTCCGTTTTTTAATATAAATTAATGAATATAAGTTATTACAGAAAAAATGAAATTATTAAAAAAATAAACGAGTTTAAAGCATATATTATATAAAGTATGAGGGGTGAAAACGAAAATTAAAAATAAAATAAAATTTGAGTTGTCACTTGTCACCTCGTATTGGTGGGGGGTACTATTTCCCCTCGTGCTCTTTAAATAGTTATATAATGAAATTATACAATTAATTTTACGATTGTCACACTAAGCACACTTGGTCCGTATTATAAACGCTCATTTGTTTTAACGTTAAATCATCTCGTGTTTATTGTATATGAACTAGTAATCCACCCTAACGCGTTGCAGTCGCTGCGCGCCGCGACACGTTAAGCAATGAATGCTAAACGGCTCAAACATTATAAAAAAGAGGAAAGCTAAACCGTTAAACAAACAAAGTCTACGAAAAAGCTAAAAAAAGGGACACCAACCTACTTATAAACTTTTTTTTAAAATAAAAAACCTAAACCGTTAAATAAATCATAGATTTTCAACAGCCACTCGCGTGCGACGTGTTAACTCGCACGTAGCGGCACGTTAAAACAAGCAATACATAAAAAATACAAACATTTAATAGAGCGTTGATAATATTAAAGATATTAGAAAAACAGAACTGTTAAAAAAGTTATCGTGTACAAAATAAATAAACGTATTTTAAGTAAAACTAAACCCATGCGTTACACCAAAACATTTAATACAAAATCACCATCTGAAACCAAGTGAGCGTATTCTACAGAGAGAGAAAGGATGTAGCTTTATTCTGTACAGAGACCAATCTATTCTATTGTCATCAAATCTTGCTTCTTGTTATGGAAAACAATGAATGTCTTCCTTCTGCAATGATCTCTCCGGTTATTTTGTTCTTTAAAACAACAAGAGTTCCTTTAACTGCCCCTTTCCCGCCAAGAAGCTTTGCACTAATCTCCAATTTATCCTGCCAACAACCCACATTTTAGAGCATAAACAAAGAATCCTTCACATAACCGGCTTCTACATAACATCATCATACTTGTAACACGCTAAAGTCGTATCTCGTGTCGTGTACAAATGCATTAGTATTATAAGGGCGGGCTTGGACAGGGCCGACTCAATTTTTGGAGCCTAAAGCAGATTCTAAAACTGGGGCCCTTTTCGTAAAAAGAAGTATTTTTTACTTAGGATCCTAACACGTAAGAATATGATGACACATTTTTCATATGTGATTTCTAAAAGTCACACAATCGCTTATATTAGAGTTGGAGTGAGTTTTACTGTTTTAGTGAAAAGAAAACCTTACAAATATAAAGATTCTTTGCTCTTTTTGTCAAAATCTAAAAATTAAACGAAGTTAAACCCTAAAAATTGGAGGCCCAAGCTTCAGCTTATTGTTGAACCGCCCCAGTGCTATGATCATATAGTTAGTGAAAACCAATATGCTATTGTTTCCAGGTCTGAGAGCCTTAGTTCTACCTAGGCTTCTGGTGGGCCGGTGGCCATTGCATGTTTCATCCTTCGAAGCTTAGTACTAATCATGTGATATCTCCATTCTTTTATTGGTAGCTTAAATACTATTTCTTTATATCTTTTGTTGTTTGCTTTTTAGATCTTATGTAATTGACTCTATGGTTTTAACATACCTTTTATATTACGGTAGGGTTTTTTTGGAGCTTGTGTCTCCCCGGAAGCAACCTCTCTATCCTACATCTCACCCTCCATGTACCCTACTTGTAGCGCTGCTATTGGTGGACCTTACTGGGCATGGTTTGTTGTTATATTTATCGACTCAAGAACCATCAGGTAAGGGGTGTAAACGAATCAAGCCGGCTCGAGAGTTACTCGAGATCGGATCGGTAGCCGAGCCTTAACGAGCCCGGGCCTGATCTCGAGCCTAAAATATGGCTCGTTTAGTTATTGAGTCCGAGCTCGAGCTTTGCCTTCTAAGATCATTTAGGTTCGCGAACCTTAACAAGCCTAGTAAAATTTTATATTATTTTCTTATATATTTAATATATTATTCAATTTAACCCCCTAAATCGAGCTCGAGCCGAGCTTTGGCTCGTTTAAGGCTTCCTATAAACGAGCTCGAGCTGAGGTTTTGCTCGTTTAATCGTCATGAATGAAACCGAGCCTTGCCGAGCCGATCTCGAGCTTTATTTTTATTCCACGAGACGAGCTCGACCCAAAATCTATAGGCTCGAACCGAGCCGAGCTCGAGCTTCAGGATAATCCAACGAGCCGAGCTCGATTAGTGTCAGACTCGGCTCGTTTACACCTCAACCAGTGTGCAACAAGATGTGCTTTTAAAGTGATATTCAGAAAGAAGGCATGTGACACTGTTAACTAGCTGCAAATAATCGATAAAAAAAAATATGGAAGTAATAAAGTGTAAAGTCCGATTGGGAGTTGTTACGGTAAGACGAGGGGGGACTGTGAAGGAGCAGGAGATGGAACCGGGTTGGAATCGGTCAACGCGTATGCCTCTGAGGGTGAAGTCTTCGTAGAAGCTGTGGAAGGCTTCAGGAGGTTGGGGAGGGATGATGAGTCCGGCGATTAGGTCTGAATCTTGTTCAGTTACTCGGAGATATTCTCTCGGCTTCTTCTCCATGGTCGATTTGATCTCACTTTCGCGATTGAATTGGTTATTGAACCGATTAATATATAGACTTTTTTTTGAACGGACAATAAATATAGAATTGTCTAATTACTTTGTACGGGGTGATCCATTGATAAAAGGCCACCGTCAGCTGGCTCAACTCAGCCGTACGGAGCCCTTAAGCGCCCCAAGTTATCTCTAGTTCCGGGGAAAACCCACCCGTCCGAAAGCCCACTGGTGGTAAAACCCGGACGCCCTCGGGATCTAACCGGAGATCACAAAGATCCAGGTCTTCCTTCATTGAGCCACCATGCCCCTTCCCAAAGTGATGCTAATGGGTATGAACCTGAGTCTTTTTTAGAGAATCCAGGCTTGCTATCACTACACCACATTGAAAGTTGCGATTAATATATAGACTTAAATTAACTTTTTTTAAAGTTAATATGTTAAAATTTTGTTTGTGTAAAAGAAGGTAGGAAAATATAGGAGAAAAATGTGTTTTCAAGAAGTGAGGGGCAACTTACTTTTCAAAATTTCTTATAACTTTTTGTAAAAGTCAATAAAAAGTTTTCAAATGTAATCCCAAACATGCCTTAAATTAGAACTTTTTTTAATCGACTTTTACCGTTAAATGAATATAAAGTGGGTGTTTGGGATAACTTACTGAAATGACTTACTAAAAAAATAAATTTTATAAGTTAAAGAGGTGTTTAGGGAAGATCACTTTTACTACTTCTTTTAATTTTTTAAAGATGAGAAAATGAGTTTTTAAGAAAGAAGGGGAACTTACTTTTCAAAATTTTTTATAATTTTTTACAAAAGTCAATAAAAAACTTAAAATAAGTAATCACAAACACCCTCAAAATGTAAAAAATAACCCCTTAATAATAATTTAAAAAAAATAAAATAAAACAAAAAAATAGAAAATATCAATGTAAAATAATGGTCCCACACAAACTTTTATCCGGTTATTTCTAGTAATATCACTCACTCCTACCCCACCCTCATCTTCATCTTCATCTTCATCACCTATCATTTGAATATCATCATTTAACCGGCAACCCTAGCACGATGACGACGACCACTCTCGTTCTCAGACACCAACACATTGTCGTTTGAACACCCCATACTACACCGTTACACGATCAAAGAAATTGCAAATCTTGCCCTCAATCCTAATCCATTCTGATTGTACCCCCACCCAATTCACCCCTCAATCACTTGAAACTCCACCACCATCAGGTTTGCGAGGGCGATCCCTTCGATTTTGGTCAAAATGCTAGCCAAAACAACACTAGTCGCCACATACATCATGGCTTCGACCTTCGATTTGGTTTTGTGATCTCGATTTGGCCATGTGAATAACGACTTCGATTAGAAAGATGTGTGATGCCATGGAGCCTGGTAAAACCTCATAAAATATATCCTTACACTTACACTTACACTCACACTCAAACTCAAAAACACTAAAAGTCATATTTTTGTTTCTTTTCTTTTATTATAGTTTTTTTACTACTTATGACATGAAAAATTGGAAAATAATCCCGAACTAAACTAGCTAAACTTTCGAAACACAACCTAAAAAACAACAAATCTATAGATACTAATAAATAAAGGTTTTAGGGTGCCACATGTCATTTACATGTTCATCCTTATTATTTTTTTCTCGCCTCTCTCTCCTATTAATGATACAAGTTTCTATAAAAAAATTATATTTTTTGTTTCCCGCCTCTCTCTCCTATTAAATAATAACGATGTCTATAACTATTTTTATAAAACATTTTAATTAAAAAATAGCTTTGTTCATAAAACATTTTTATAATTTAAACATTTCTTTCATTCTTTTTATAAAACATTTTAAAAAAATAACTATATAATGTTTCTAAAATTTGTATTAAAAAATTATGTAATATTAGATCTTCATTACTGAATATATATATAACAGTGCATTTATTCACCCTGTATAATATACATGGTTTCTAACCTTCTGATGAACTCTAGATTTTTGTTTTTCGTCTTTCTCTCCTATTAAATAATGATGAGGTTAAATAATTAAATATCTAAAATTTATTCTAATATTTTTTAAAGTTACTAAATCATAAGAAAATTTTAGTTATATCTTATTTTAAAATACAATTTTATAAATTAAATCTTCATTATTTGTTATTTCACAGATGACTAATAACATTCAACATACAAATTTTCATAGAAAATACTGTTTTATAACATGTTATATTTATTCAACCCATGTAAAACTAGTCTATAATAATAAATAAAGATTTAAGATGGATACTTGTCACTTACTCGTGTCTGCTCACATTAGTTTTCCCGCCTCTCTCTCCTAATAAATGCGCATATATCTTATTAAATAATAATGATATTATAAATATATTATTAAAGAAAAATACTAATTATATTAAATAAGAATATATAATAGAAAATCAAAATATAACTAATTAAAGAAAAATACTAATTTGTTATATACACACATTTCCATTTTATATATATACAAGTTAACGCCAACCCGCGTGTTGCAGCGGGAACGTTGATAATTTTGATGCCTAAAAAATGAAATTTTGACGTAAATTCATGCGTTGAATATACTAATATAATCTAAATATTTAAATAAATAATTTAGGAAGTTGTATGTTTCATATGCATGTTCCAATAATTATAGCTACGTTTTTATTCATTTGAAATAAAACTTAATAAAAAAATCAATCAACCATAAGTGAGTGGATTAATAGGTTTTCTTTTCATATAAATAATTAACCAAATAAAGATATTCCAAATTTGAATGTCATAGAATTAATTTTTGATTTTTTTGATGAATCAACTTAAATTCAAGATAAAGGTGGTTAAAGAAAGCGTTTGTGGAACACTGTATCTAATTGCATTGTGCCAAGATAATATTATTTTTGTATCCTGCATGTTATTGGTTGGAAGATAGTAAATGAAAATGGAATACTAAAGCTTGTGGAAGCTTAGAGATTTTGAATAAGCAGCAGAACTTAAAAACTGAATTTCTAAAGTTGTTGAATCCATGAGCCATCTTCTTAACATTAATTAGGAACCTAATTATTTATAACGACGCTTGATAATTCATAAGATTTGCAACCATATATAATACATAAAGTTTTGCAACACCAACACCTGATTATACATGAAGTTTGTAAATTAATGTTTTACGAAAGCATATGATTGTTTGAGATATACCATGATGCAACAAAAGGATGATTACTGTCCTAATTCCTGCATGAAAGGAAGTCAGTACTTTCAAATAGTTGTTTAACCATTAGATGTGGCTCTCTCGGGAGTTGTACTCTTACACGCCATCCTTAACAACATTGGTTGTATTAACGATTAACACTAGTGTGAATGATGGTTCAGCGTACCAACAACAGGCAGGAGAGTGTTCACATATTTGATTGCAGTCACCAGAGTCTAAATAAAAAGACGCATCAAGAGTTGGCTGAGGTCGTTGATCTAACGTGAATGCACTTGAAGAAACATGTAAGTAGTGTTGTAACTACTAAAGCTATGATTTTCGTGAACATTTTGGGTACGCTATGATCTTTACCTGCAAGAAGACCTATTTTTAGAGGTTACCCAACCGCCGCCTGTATCTGAAAAAAAAAACAGTAAACCATAGTGGCAGAAAATTTAGAAATTAATAAACTAACAAAAATAGTTTGCTTAGGTAGCTCTAGTATGGTACTCTATGCATGTAATGGCACATTATAAAAAAGTTTAGAACTTATGTGTTTGATGTAAAGACTACAGAATTAACTTTCCTGAATTACACCTACAATACAGATAACATAAACCATCAATGGTTCGATTGTATATCGAAGTAACTCATTTATAAACAAATGATGAATACCAAATCGAACAGTTTCAATGAAATCGAACAGATTCACTAAACGGATTTCATTGAATAACAGATCGCTGAAATCAAACATGAAAAAGCAAATTTACATAAAAATTGTAGAACATGAAAAAGCAAATTTACATAAAAATTGTAGAACATGAAAAAGCATATGTATTTCAAACCTTACATAAGATTTTGATTATTATCACACACAAACATGAAACTAATTTCAGTGCAGGTAATACCAAAACATTAAACGAATTTCAGTGTAGGCAATATAAACTTTACCATATTGATTAGTAGCAGACAAAAATAACAGACGAATTTTGTATGAAATGAAGACAATGATTTGAAATTCGAAAACTTTACTCTCTGATTGATGACAGAAATCGAATTGTAGTTCATAATCATGAAGTATAAATTGTTTATGAATTATCAATTAAAGAACAGAATATTGTTGAGATGATTCGGAATCTAACAAAATTTCGACAATTCTCGATCGTAAGAACCTGATTAAACAATTTAAAAATACAATAGCAAAATAAAGCGGAAGTTAAAATCTATAATTCCGATCTAAACATTCGGAATTCAATTTCAACGAACAACAGGTAAAACCGATGCCACATGAATTTACGTGATTAAGAAGCAGAAACATGTAAAAGATCTACACAGGAATTTATATAAGTGAATCCAAAACATCATCAACATGAAATTGAATGAGAAATTTACTTAAAATTTTGATTATTATCACACACACGCACACAAAAAGACATCGCACTCATGCGAACAGGCAAATTGTAGTCAGTAACATACCGGTGTCGCAACTTCAGAGGAAGAATGAAGTGAGAAGTCGCCAAATTGGAGATGACAGGGAGTTAAAGGGGGATTGGAGATGACAGGAAGTGAAAGGAGGAAGAAGCCCTAATGAAAGTGAGAAGAAACAATATCGGAGAAGAGAGAAAAAGAAAGGGGAGAACAGAGAGGCGGTTTTGGCTATGGTGGTTCCCTATTTTCTTAATTTAAAAAAGAAAGAAAAGGAAACCGTCGAAAGTTATGCTGACGTAACCTGGTTGCTTTTTGTATATATTGATTGATAATATCATAATACTCAGTGGTATAGGCGATGAAGATTCAACCTATCCACGCAGGTTCGAATCCGAGCCGAACCGGGTTTTAGTCTGGAGTGCGTTACGTTAGCGGGGTTTGGCCTGTGTAGCGGCGCAACTGCTGTCAAGTGGCAGCAGGCTCCATGGTTTCCCGGTGAAAGCCTAGCCTCTCGCTCTGAACCCGCGGGCCCGGTTCAGACAACGTAGTGGTCAAGTTGAGGGGTAACGGGTCTCCGACTTGTCGGAGATGCGACTGCCACTTAAAAAATGAAAGTCGCCTTTCAAAAAAAAATAAAATAAAATAAAAATAATACTCACGTATTTATAAATTTATCTTTTTTTAATATACAATAACACGTAATAGACAGGATTATAACCTAGTACTATTAAATAAAATCTGTATTAAGACAATAATAAAAAACCAAATTTAATAGGGATCGAATTATGTTTTAAAAAAAAATAGGGATCGAATTATATTGAAATCTATATAATCCCAATTGGGTTCACTATGTTTGTTTACCCTCGCCGAAAGCCCAGATTCAACGTCCCTAGTTCATTCTCCCAGCGACGGCACTCCCGTTCGCCGGCGGCGGTGCGATCAAACTTTTTACCGGTTACTCAGACTTGCTCTACTAACGTTGACCTACTTTTGTGTAAGCTTTCGTCTTTCCTTCTAGTTACTACAAGCACCTAGCCCTACGGGGTTTAGTTGATCGTTTAGTTCCCAGTAGAATTCTGTAAGCCTGTTCCTGATTTCGATTTTCTTCCTTTTTTCCTGTCTAATTCAAGCTTTGTTTCCAATATTAATAGCGTATGGTGCTGTTTAAATGTGTGAATTTTGTTTTTGTTAGTGATTTAGGGTTCATAAAAATAGGAAATATGATTAAGACTTGCCCTATGTAGCTTTTGCCCTAAGTATGTTGAATCTGTTAGAGACATGAAATTATTAAAATTATATTGTTTTTACAAGTGTAGCTGAGTGTTTGATATTTCAAGTTGGTTTTGAGGTGAGTTTAAGATCATGTTTCAGGTAGTGGGCATAAAACCATAAAAGGATATACGATTACCCAACATCACTGGTATACTCGTGAACTAGATTTTATAATCGGATATGAGAATGTGATTACTAAAGTCTGGCCCATTGCTATCTCGCAAGACTCTTTATGGTTTTTGAGTGAAGGAGAATTAAGATAGGATTGTTCTTGTATTAAAGGTCATTTTAATTGCACTTTACTTATGTTCACTTTATCATCTCCCAAAATTGGACTTTCTAAACTATTAGATTTATAACTGAAAATGAGTCACGTCACTTGCAAGCCTGGTATATCTTGTTATCGTTTTTGCAATACTAACACATAGTTTTGAATCTATAGGCAAACATATCCTGATAATGTGTTTCAAACTCGATTTAGCTGAATTATACATCATTTTGTTTGCAGAAATGTCCTTCTTGAAGCATTTTCTAGGTGACATAAAGACTGAGGTTGCATTCAAACTTCTGGACAGCTTTTCCTTTTCAGGTCTGAAGTAAAACACACCTTATTATTACTTGATCAAATTTTCATACCGTCTCAACAAAACCCTAAATCAAAAATATTCCACTAAATCCATCTGGGAAAAATGACAGAACTATTGAGCTATACCGCTTCCAGACAGTTATCACAAATGTTCTTTGCAGTACTCTTCTTTCATGGTTCTGAATATCTTTTAGCAATCATATTTCACGGGAAATCCAACGTGACACTTAAGTCTTTATTAATCAGCCAACAATATATTTTGGCAATGATCCTATCCATTCTTGAATATTTACTCGAGCTTTACTTTTTTCCCGAGTTAAAGGAAATTTGGTGGATAAGCAATTTGGGACTTCTAATGGTTGTTGTCGGGGAAATCATAAGAAAGCTTGCTATTATAACAGCTGGACGCGCTTTTACTCATCTTATTCAAAGATATCACGAGGAACATCATAAATTAGTAACTCATGGAGTTTATAGTATCGTTCGTCATCCAGGGTACACAGGTTTCTTGATTTGGTCGGTTGGTACTCAAATAATGTTGTGTAACCCTATTTCAACCGTTGCATTTACAGTAGTGGTTTGGAACTTTTTCCATAGAAGAATACCGTATGAAGAGTACTTCTTGAGACAGTTTTTTGGGGAGTATGAGGAGTTCGCTAAACGGGTTCCTTCTGGGATTCCGTTCGTGAAGTGATGAAACTAAAATAATACCACCTGTGTTTTGATTAATTTGTTGCAAGCTTAAAGTTCTAACCTTTCTTGAATGGCTGCTTGAAGCTATGGATCTGCTTTCATGGTTGCTTTTGACATGTAAGTTGTTTAGATAATGTGTGAAACTTTAAATTTTACATTTAATATATCAAATTGCTATGTATGCTTCATTTTTTGCATGAAAAATTGGATTTATTGATTTGGAAATACATAAATAAATCACCTTTTAAGTTCCATTTTGAACTTGTAAAGTGATTGTATTCATGTGATCAGTTAGCTGCTCCAAACTATAACAGAAGATACCGAAGGGTTTCGTTTATGATCATGGTTGTAAAAATCATGATTAGTCACCGATTAATCGCTAATCGGGGTTCCACCGTGGGTTTAGATTTTTGGGTGGGGGTTTAGGTTTTTCGGTGGTGGGTTGGGGTGGGGCTAGGTTTTTGGGTGGGGGTGGGGTGAGGGATTTAGGTTTTGGGGGGTGTGTTAGGTTTTTTGGGTTGTGTTAGGTTTTTGGGATGATATTATACATATGCAATATTGAAAATAAGAAGAAAAAAACGACGAGTTAATTCTTATTTTTTATAACGTTATTTATATTCAAATGAAAGATAAAGAAATTCTTGATTTAATGGTGCAATTTTTTTAAAAATAATAACGTATGCAAAAGATAAAAATGTTTAAAGATTTATATATTTTAAGTTTCTATTTTACCTTTTCTTTTTAAAAGTTCACCTCTTCTCTTTTTAGTGGTTCTCTAGTTTTCTCGTTAAAAAGAATTTTTCATGAACCTAACCCGATGTCACATACCTATCTATTTATACTAGAATGATTAAGTACTTATTAACGAACTCAACTAATCATTTTCTATATTATTCTTAACATATGCCAATGGTGAAGAAGCATAAGGTGTAATAACATGTCCAAAATCAAAAACTGAAACGGTACTAGTAATATATATATATTTTTTGAAAGACAAACTTTATAAATCAAATACACCCGGTTAGCAAGCTAACCCGTGGAATAAACAAAAACCAATTACATAAAAGAAGGGGGTTATTCAACCACTCTGTCCAACCAGTTTTAAGTTTACTATTATGACAAGAACACTACAAAAGACATGGAAATAATAGAATCAAGTAATAATTCTTTATTTCTATCACTACCCCCATACGTTTCTTCATTGCGAACTCTCCAAATACTCTCTACCAAGACGTATAAATGATAGCTTCAATCAGTTTCTTTTTTGGTTTTAGGAAAAGAACCCAACTCCACCCATTACATAATCGAGTTCAGACTTTTGGAATCCAGAAAAGAAATGTCAAGCCATCTCCCAATACCACTCCATACAGAAGAAGCAACAATACAATCTCCAAACACATGCTCTGAAGTCTATACCGATAAAGAACAAACATGGCACATGGTAGACGAAATATCAACCCCTCTATTGCTCAAATTAAATCTTGTAGGAATGCAATCCAACAACGCCACACATGAATGTTGACTTTTTTGGCACCATTGAATTCCACCGCGTAGCATGAATACAACCCGATAGAGTCAGACGATCTATAAATTTTCTCACACCTTTAACCGAGCATTCATCAACAATGTCCAAATCCCATTCTCATTTGTCTTCCGAATGACTCAAATGAACATTGTCCAAGACCCTCAATAAATCAGCTAATTGAGAAGCCTCCACCCCACCCATAGGATCACGCCTCCGGTCCCAAATGAAGCCTTAAAGTCAATCTGATCACTTAACATAATAGTGTATCATCCAACCACACCTCCTTCCAAAATAGAGTATTTTTCCCATTTCCAATTTTTTTCCTAACCGACGAGAGTGAGATAATATCATTATTTTGTAAATAAAGAACCACTCTAATAATATTAGGCCATGCCCCTTTTCTTTTAATCCTGCTCGACATCCCCGTGTTATCAAGTTTTTCACCATAAATATTTTTTATGACACGAACCCACAATAAATCTGGACTATTAACATACCTCCACCGCCACTTGTATAGTAGAGCACGATTGAAACCCGATAAGCTCCCTATACCCAAAGCCCATTTGGATTTATCGGCTAGAACCAAATCCCATTTAACCCATGGAATTTTACAAACATAATCATCACCTCCCCAAAAAAATATCGCCCTCATAGCCTCCAATTTCTTTTTAATCGACACTGGTAATTGGAAAAGAGATAAGTAATATATACCAATGGAACCAAGAACCGAAGAGGTAAAAACTGGCCTCCCTCCAATGGGCAGGAGATCAATTTTCCATTTTTGTAAAGAACTAACTTTCAGGTTTATCCTATAATATATTAATTATATTGTAAGGGTGCATATAAATAAAAGAAAGTTGGTGGGTGCTTTTAATTAATGAAACTACCTAGTTTTTTATTGGAGGAATTAAATTATGTAGTGGGGGGCTGGAATTGTAAAAATAACAAATTAGATTGTTATGTAGGGAGCAGCGGTGACACACACACACACTAATGTGTGTGTGCGCCTCGTGAAAAGAGAAGAAAAGAGAGGAGAAAGAGTAGGGAGATCAAGAACTCAAGAATCTGGTGTTACATGCTTGAATTAAAGGATTGGTGTGTACAATTCTTTTACATAATCAAATAAGTCTAACCTCTTTTCTCATTCCACCATTTAATTCTTGTTCTTGAGGGTTTTTGGTGTGTGAACCCTAATGGACGAAAACCAGGGGTTGTAGTTGATTTTGAGTAAACGGGTATATGGTTCGGGTAAATGGGTATGTGATTTTGAGTGATCGGGTCAGGTATCACCAAATCCCATACCCTTGAAATATTTTTAAACTAATCACATACCCGGTCCCATACCCGTAGGGTTTCGGGTATACCCGTCTCGGATGTTTCGTGTTTCGAGTATACTCGTCAGGCTTGAGTTTTTTTGTGTTATCATGTATGCATATTTCGAGGAGGAGCTACTCATTTGAGGGAGAGTTTATTATGTGAGGGGGCTTCATGATTAATCATTGCAATGTTTGAAGGAGAGCCTTCCTTTTTGATATGACAAAAAGGGAGAGAACAAGTCATTGCAATGTTTGAGGGGGAGCCTTCCTTTTTGATATTGACAAAAAGGGAGAGAACAAGGGAAATGGTGATCTAAAAGGGGACATTAAGGAGAGAAATAGAACAAGGTTAGACTTGTGACTTGTGATTCACTTAAAAAGTAAAATCAAGTCTTTCTATTTTTTGTATGAAATTTTGTTAAGATCTCTAATGGATTTTGGAGTGTTTGAGTAGGCAAAGCTCAAGTATGGGTTACTATTCATGATATGGGACAAATGGATGGTTTAGTAAAATTAAAAAAGTAGATTACTCAAGTATAAAGGATTTTGGAGCGTTTGAGTAGGCAAAGCTCGAAAACAATAGAACAAAAAAAATGAACGGTTGACCGTTCTATCGAACGCACATATGGCATACTATTTTTTTTTGTTTAGTGATTGCATTTTCTATAAATACTGCTCTCGCTTGTCTTGAAAAAACACCCCTTGAGCTTTAAACACTTTCAAACATGTATCAAATAGATCTTTCTCTCATTCCTTTTATATAACTTGAGAATATCAAAGATTCAATATCTAGAGTGAAGATCAAGAAGAGCAAGAAAGGGAAGGAGAGTGTGTGCTACAAATATTTATCATTGTCAAGAAGAGCAAGAAAGGGAAGGAGAGTATGTGCTACAAATATTTATCATTTCACTCTTGTATTATATGTGAGGGGTCTTCACTAATAGTGTTTAATGAATATTGTGTAACTTGTGAGTGATAACACTATTTTGATATAGTGTTGATTAGTGAGAGAACACTATCTTGATATAGTATTAAGTTGATGGATAGCACATTATCTTGATATAGTCTTGATGTGAGTGAGATAACACTATCTTGATATAGTGTAAAATTGGGAGTTTATACACTATCTTAACATAGTATATACTTGTGAAAGTTCACTATCTTGACATAGCGAGAAGTGTAAAGACTACTATCTTAACATAGTGTGTAGAAGAAAATGATTAGTAGTACCTAGTGAAAAGTGTAAAGACCATTATCTTGACATAGTGTGTCGAAAAAGATTAGGGTGTGCAAAAAAACCAAAATATGAACCATATCTGTAACCGAAAAAAACTAACAGAATTGTGAATTCGGTTTTAGGTTCGGTTACTAACCGTAACCGAATTACGAATTCAGTTTTCGATTCGATTATCATATATACTGTTTTTTAATTCGATTTATTCGATTAGACATATTTCCAATACGGTACGGTTTATTCGGATATACTTTTTTTAAATCCGGTTTATTCGATTTCGTTGAATTCGGTACGGTTAATGGATAACGGTTAAAAAAATCAAAACCGAACAAACCCTTACTGAATCGATGAACATCCTTGGTGATCACGACCTTGAATTAGTGAGAAGTGTAAAAACCACTATTTTAACATATTGTGTTGAAGAAGGTGATTACTACCTCTGACTAGTAAGACGTTGTACAAGGTGATCACTAACCTCTAACTAGTGAGATGTTTATGTACCGGTAATCTATTTCGTTTAAGAGAGACTACTAGTGAAGCAAACTCTCAATTGAAGAATTAGAGATAACGTCTATAAATCGGTTGTGTATCTCTTTCCCTAAACCCCTTACATGTATATTTATTATTTGCATAAAACTAGTGATCTTCCATACTTAGTCTTAAAACAAGAAATTTTTAAGAAAAAACTAGTCACCCCTCTAGTTTTCTACAAAACCCATTGGTCATCTTATTCACTTTTGGAACACCTTCTAGTAATGTCACACCAGTTATGTGACTACAAAACCCAAGAAAAAACACCATGTGTCTCTCACGCTCTCCTTTAGGTATATATCAAATTGCACCTTTCGTTGTTAATCTTGATTAATTACACTTCATATTTTACGTTAATGTTTGTCACATATTTTGTTCTTTGGAAGGATGTTAAATGTGTGTTAAATCAAGTCATATGCATTGCACATAGGGTATTTTCGTCCTTTTAACCCCAAGGCTCTTGTAATTTACTAAACAATAATGAAAAGTAAAATAAAATAAACCCCCACATGAGATAGGGAGAGAGGACGGGGGGGGGGGGAATGTATGACCTTATCTCACCCTCTCCAGATCCTACAAATAATTTGTTATGAGTGAAATTTTACCATGTATGTTTTATTTAGTTTCAATGTGAGTAAACAGGGTAATCAGCCACGTATCACCTAATACCATATCGTCACATATCCACGAAAAATTTTATAGTTAACTCCATACCCGAATACTCATCTGATTATCCATCTCAAATGTTTCGAATTTCCTGTCGGGTTGGAGCCCTAAATTAAGGGAAATTCATAAAGGCACATTGAAATAAGAACATATCCACTAGTGATCATGGCACACCCCTACACCTCACATTGTGAGACATAGTTGGCCAATACACCAAGCATGACCAACCTCACCTATGAACTTATAGAACACATCTATTATCATCACCATTGGGTATATAACAAGCAAGATTGTGAAGCTGGATTTGTGGACCTTAGGGAAAACTGCTATATGGATTCCCCTATATGATTCTACTTGGGGGAATACATAAGGGAAACAAGAGAAGGAAGGAAAACACAACTTAACTTAAAATGCTCAGATGAGCATTCAAAAACTTCTTAGTTCACAAAAGGACTCCTGATGCCAGGTCATCTTCGTCCGGTTAAGTAACCGGCCTTCAAACTTTTAGAAGGGGCTCCCACACCATCAACCCGAGCCCTCTTTTGTGAGCCTTTGGAACAAGAGGTCATTTTCTCTTCTTCGTCGTCTGTGTTTACTGATGCACATCCTGACCTTGTTTGTACACTAATTCGTCTAGGAAGGTACGCGTTGAAGTAATAGCTGACTATAGTTTTAAGTGACTTTGAAGGAAAACATACCAATGCAAGTTTTATAAAATTATTACCTTCTGATTTCGGATTCTTTTTCATAATGCGTGCAAACTTCTGCTGCTCTGCCAGCTTCCATAACTTTGCAACAGCTTCTCCCATCTCATCAAACTTCCATATTTGGAAAGCGGGTCCCAGATCTTTCTGAAGGAGGACGATTTTCTCATTGATGTGGCGCCTGACACATAGGATGGATCCAGGGTTGTAGCAATCACAACGGTGAGGTCTCCCTCTCCCAATCACATCCCTTTCGGTTTCTGGGGTGGTTGTATCTTTGTTTGACCAGATTACAGTGCCTAACCATTTTGAAGAGGCTAGAGTTTTGTGAGGGTATTTCCTTTGAGGTGGGCCCTTCCACTCTGCCACATCAGCCTGAAACCGTGGTCCTATAGGGATTGCATATTTCTTTTGGTCATCAAGCACACAACTGAACCTGTCTATCTTCTCAACCTGTTTTGGCTTCTTCATGGTTGAAAAGGTCAAAAACTTGTCATAAAAGAGTGCGATAGTCTTGGATCAGCGAATGAATATATCGCTCTCCTGATTGTCTATAAAAAAAGTTTAGCAAAAGGTCTCCTTCACAGCTCCACCTATTTATCCAGTTTTATAAACTGAAAAGAATGAAAAAAAAACACAAAAACAAAATAAACTTACCTAACAATCTGGAAGTAAATAATGATATTGGAAAGCAATAAAAAACATAAAAACCAAAGGGCACATAGTTAATAACGAACAATGTGAGAAGGTGTTCGATGAGAGATTGCAATTAACACGTTGGAATATTTAAGATATACCATAATTTATACGAATGAGTGTGTTCATTTCAATTACTTAGATATAAATATTTACAGCAAAAGAGGACCTGGCATCTCTAAACTGGAATTATCCAACATTGGAATCATTTACACGGTTAAAATACCCCCCCCCCCCCCTTTCCCCCACACACCTCTTTCTTTCCAAAAGAACATAGAATAAATAATTTGCTTTTCAAAATTGAAAACCGATTATGCTTAGAGGATGACAGTAATTATTTGCAAAATAATACAGATTATTTCCAAATAAACATTGAACTGATCTATAGTTATCTTCATTTTTGACAATCTCACACCAAAAAACTTGTAGCTTTTCCGTCTATCCATCTTCCTTTTTGGTCATCTTAAAGAATAGGAAGATCATATTCATACAATGCCACAAAATTACCAACCAACAATGTAGGATAGACGAGAAAAAAGAATAGGTAATTGACACATTTACGTCCAATCATGCAAGAGATGAGAGAAAACCTCACGATACACCAAACTAGAGAGTTTGGTAATTTGATGATGACACATACCAACTAAAAGCCAATACTATGGTAATCATGACCAAGCATTGCGCCAACTGGAAAGTGAACCAAGATGTGATGCATGGCATTACACGAAGTATTAAAAAATAAAAGTATATGATAATACATCAATTTTAGAGTAACAAAATGTTTTAGAAAATGCTTAGCTAGCACCTTTTCTAACAGTCCCCATAAGCATAAGAGTGGTGGAAAATGGAAATACGAGTCTATCATATAGATAAGAAGTATGTCTTTGGGAAGTCACTTCAAGCTTAAGAAGAAATATTGAATGGAAAGTTGGAAACAGATGACGAAAAGAAAGAAATGGCTAAAGTTGGTAGTAAAATGCATGCAATGGCCAGTGGTAGTGCTAGTGCGGTCGTTGACGTAGGCCACTTCTCAACCGAACCACATAATCCATGTGTTTGTTTTCTATTGTATATGTGTGAACCTGTATCCCTATAGCTAGGTAGTTAAATCCGCAAGGCGCACTCAGATCACAAAGGGCTCATATGTCACCTAGGTGCAAGAAAAGTACACGCCCGAGACAAAAGAAGAGCACTAATAAAAAGATTAAGTAGTACTCCCCAAGTATAATAAAGAAACCTAACATAATTAGTAATTAAAATTTATCCAACTAAAAAGATCCAATATAACAACTACTAGTTGTATACTTGTAGACAACATTTGTTCAGCCCAATTAAACACTAATCATGTGAATAACTGAATAAAGCCCAAAAAAGGAACACAAACAAAAAATGCCGAAACAAAAGAAAAAAAAAGTCTAAACAAAAGAAGAAAAGAAAGAAAGGCTAGACAAATAAAAACAAAGCCCCGAAAGGGAGATAAAAACAAAGCCCAAAACTAACATCATAGAGCATCAACAAGAAGAAAGAGAAGCCGAAGCCGTCTGCCTAGAAGAGAAGAAGAATCAGAAGCCACGTGAGAGAGGATCAGCAGAAACTAGACCCCAAATATGAGGGCCTCTCCTCAACTTTTCCTAGACCGAGGTGCTCACCTCGCATGCGCTTAATGAAGACCGCTGCCTTGCATGTGTTAGAGGCACCTAAGCCTCACTTGAGCGCCTAGGTGCACACGTTGTTTACTACATAGCCCTACAGGTTTGTGTTTTCTTAACAGTCATCCTACTCCTTTGGCCCATCATATAATCAAAGATGAAGCCAACCTATAGGCCCACTTTCATGATAGATATCCTAAAATGTGCTATTCACACTTTTTGATATGACAGCGCCCCAAAAGACATACAGTAGGCATAAAGATTTTACAAAACATGCAATCAGAGAAATTACAGTTATCATAAGATAGAGCAAAATCAGACACAATGCAATAGTTTGTTCACAGATTAGCATCAAGCAAGCAATGATGTCAGCAGATACGTCACATCATGATAAAACTAGGAAGCAATGATGTTAGCATATACTTGAATGAAACATGAAAGTGTGCTTACAAGTTGGAGGATCAGCTGCGGTCTTGAATGATTCTGCAAATGCAGACTACAAACTCCTGCAAAAACAGGCCAAAAGTGTGAAATTGCCAAAAGTCTAAAAATAAGTTTGATATAATTTTCTTCAAAGCTATGACTAGGATAAGAACTTAAAACTTTTTTTGCTTTCAAATATTCTCTGATTTTCTTTCAACTAATTCAGGGGATCCACGATACATTTTGGTGTTCATTTTCTGAAATTATTTTAACTTATGCCAATTTAATCAATCTTTTTGGCAAAAAATAAATCAGCTTGCAGTAGGGAATCTGGATCATAGATTCCAACAAAACAGTATACCACCAACTAGAGAATAAACAAAGGTATTCAAAGCTGAAAATTCCAACAAGAATCTATAAACCAGACAATATTAAAGTCATAAATACAATTAGACCATAGTATATTAAACCTAAACTATAATTCATCTATTTAACCTAAACTATAATTCATCTGTGAGGGTTAAATTACGATAAAATCACGAAAGTAACCATTTTTCTGACTGATTTATACCTCTATGATCTTGTCAAAACAATTTCACCCATATAGCCATGAGACACTAAATGTTTTCATTCTATACGCGAATAATAACACTTCCATCATTATTAAATCGACTCTCGCAACCAAGAGTCGAATGTGGATAAATGAGTGATTTATTTCTGAAAAGTTGGCATATTCTAAAAAAAATGGCTACTTTCTTTTGACTGAATATTGTGTGTGAGAGCATGTACTTTCCAAACAAAAGTTAATACTTTTGGTATCTAATATCATAACCACCTTAGTTATCACCTAACATTTACAAGTACAAAAACATCAAGCTTCACAATTTTACCAGAAAATTAAATGCCTAAATCAACATGAAAAATAATAATCAAACTATTATTATCTCCTCCGATTACTTCGCAGAAGATATATATACTAATATAACAAATACCGAAATTAATTGATTAAAAAAGATCTAAATCACCTTAATAACAAGCAGAATCGTCGCTTAAAACCAGATTCGTTGCTAAATCTCCAACTCAGCTAACTTTCCTCGGCTGCAAATTGATTCTATAGTCTGTGATTACACTTTGGATCACAAACACATTCTTCGCCGCAGATCTAGAAGTAAAATTTAGGTATTTGATGTTGATTTCACTTTTTTTCAAACATTTTTTAGATTATTTTGGTCTAGGATTATGATTTATGATTTGAAAAATTGGAACCGATTTTGATGAAGAAAATTGAGAACGCCGGCCGGTGGTGGCGACGGAGGAAATTTTTCTTTTTTATTTTTCTAATTTCTTTTCATTGAAATGGAAGTTTGGGGAAGGAGAAGGCCTTGTTTAAGTCACTCATAGTGTTCGTTGTTAGGGTTGAAGCTTACATAGTGGAACTATTTATATTTATATTTATATAGATTGTAATTTAATTATACCAGAAATTACACTCTATTTCTTTTTACTTCAATAAATACATCACAAGTCCTTTTTATATACTTTTATACGTTCTATGTCCTTTACACTAACTAATGTTAAGTTTTGAATGTGCTTTGAACATGAGGGTATAGCGGTCTTTTTACCCATTAAAGGACAATTTATGTAATTACTTATTTCATCTTTTCATAAAACCCTAACGTACCCACCCACCTACCCCTAACCCAGTGATCTGTCTCTCCAAGAACACCACCACCTTTATACAACATCACCACTGACCAAGCATCTATCCATTTGTGAGGGTGTCGTTCACAAACTTCATCATCGATTTGGTGATTTTTTTGTATCGAAGAGGCTGCAATGGTGTATGACTATTCCACCACTGGAGAAGAACTGTCGTCGTTTAACTCCGACTAATCAGGTCATCATCGAACTACCATCTATGCACCAGTGGAGAAGAAACTTCACCGTTCACCAAAATGAATACGTATTCGTACCTAATTAGGTCATCATCGGAGTACCGACGACTTTGACGGAAATCCACTTGCCAACGACACTGTTTGACTTTAGCGAAGCATCAGGACGACTAGGTTTTACATTCTTTCGTACAAAAATCAGAGATGTTTCTTTTGAGATCTGTTGATTGCTTTGAGCGGAGAATTTTTATAGAAATTGAGGTTTTGAGGTTTTCAAATTTACATGAAAAATGATTTTCAGATCTGTATGAAATTGTTGTCTTCTTTACAGTATATAAATATGATATGAAGAAGAGTAGATGAATGAGATAATGGTAACTTATTTCTATGTGCAATTTGGTGTGATCGAGAGAGAGAGAGAGAGGGGGGGGGGAGGAGAGGGAGAGGGAGAGAGAGAGGGAGAGGGGTTAGTGGTATGTGGGTGGGTTAGGGTTTTATGAAAAAATGAAATGAGTAATTACATAAATTATCCTTTAATGGGTAAAAATACCGTTATACCCTCATGTGCAAAGCACATTCAAAACTTAACTGAAAAACTTAACACTAATTAGTGTAAAGGACATAGAGCGTACAAAAGTATATAAAAAAAGGACTTGTGGTGTACTTATTGAAGTCAAAGGACATAGAATGTAATTTCTAGTATAATTAAAGGACAATCTGTGTAATTTACTCTTATATTTATCTTTGTAAGTCACTTAACTTTTAGTAAATTATACTGATAGTTTATAGTATGTATGTTTTACGGTTTTGGTCTTTCTTTTAATAAACTATGGATCTGTTTCTTTTTATTTTTTTTGAATTATAAATGTGTAAGGATTTGTATGTTCGTTTTAAAAATTACTTTAGCAGCGGAAGAGTTGAACATACAACGATTAATGATAAAACTCTATTATTAATCTCTCACTAAGGTCTAATTACAAGTGATTAAGAAACATTAACAAACCATAGGGTGTTTCAGGAAAAAACACTAATCTTAAGAGATCTTGAAACTTGTTGATGAAGTGGACGATTAAACATTCAAAGATTTAATGGTATCAACACATGAGCAACATGACTCAAGAATGAAGGTTCTAGCGAATCACCAAGAAAAATGTCAAGATCTGAGCTTTAACGAAACCGAACTCGTACCCTTTGAAGTTGGCGGGCACGATTAGGGTTATAAGAGTAGCCTCCAAGTTTCAAAAATCACCAATAAGATGGAACAGGGTGGAGTGGTGGCCAAGCTTGATATTTATAAGGCTCCCTTGTGAAACCCTAATCTCATAGGGTTTAATCTCATGAGTCTAGGAAATCTTAAAACCCTAAGGGTACATATTAATGTTAGATTTAAACAAACCTTTTAATTCTACTAGATAAACAATACATACATGTATTTATCAATTTTGAAATATATTTAACAATTTTGAAATAATCATACTGAGTTAAAATATATGTGTTATTTATACCTTTATCCAGTAACATCAACCGATATCTAACAGATAGTCTGTGACTAGATGTGTTACCTTTAAGCATGTATTCATAGTCCATGATGATCATCTCATGATCTGTCAGCTTAAGACCGTTTTACTGTTTTCATCAAAGAACCTCTTACCTACGTTTTAAGGGTACGTATGTTTTTAAAATATGTTTGGTCGTAACAAACAATCTGTTAAAGCATAACAGTCGAGTTCTTAACTCGTTATTGTATTTTAACCTCTTATGACATGCATGTTGTCAATTAGTTTCATAAACTAAAGAGATGACTTGGATCTTATTTTATGTTACAAACGTGAACATATATTGTTTTGGTAAGTATTTGTCAAATAACTCTTTATTTGAAGATGATTCTAAATTTCTTTTGCCAAAAGATTCCAAGTTGTTAGAACATTTCCAGTCAATTTTTAGCTTCCTCAAGTCGTTGGATATCTTCTGAGAAATACCGTACTCCTTATATATGGCAAAATCCTTTCTACTAAGTACTAAGATAGCAGCACTTGTTAAGGATCATTACATATCTATGTATGCATCCATTTTTTAGTGATAAAAGGTATATTTGTTTTAGAATTATCATGGAGTCTTGCGTCAATGCTTTTTAGCAATATGAAAGTAACAACTTTACTTTCCTTTTGAAAAACTTTTGATCTAATCAAATATTTATTGTCTTGTCTTTGCTAGTTATACTTCATTAATTACTTGAAACATGTTCGAGTAATCTAATGTCTCATATGACTTTGAAGTTTATTACTAAAATGGGTTTCTTTTTATCGTGAAATTATCTATAGATATCAAGACGACTCTATCGCTATTTTTCCTTTCAAGCATAATCCATTCAGATGTATGGTTCTAGAACTGATTGATTGATTTATCATTTCAAAAAACATTTTTAGTTTGTTAAGGAACTAATGGCAAGACTATAGACGAGATTTCATAATATTACCTTTTAATCAACAAATATGTAGAACCTTAGTCCTCATGTTTGATAACATAGATTAAAATATAGCTCCAACCAAAATTTCATAATCCAAATTCCAGAGTGTTATCAAACAAAAACCAAAACTTTCGACCGATTATAAGAAGAAAATTTGTAAGATAACATAATCTCCAAGCCAGGGTCTAAAACCTTTATGTAATGAATTTCAAAAGCCTAAAATAGTTTATATCCGAAGGGAAAAGGACAAGACGCCTATAATTTGACTGGGCATATACTCAAACACTTCATCATCTATCCACCCCGACCCTCCACTATCTTCACAATTTTAGGGGACGGGGAGTGGGAGCGGGTAACCTTGCGGGTACCCAGCGGCTTGGCGGGTACACCGCCGCATCCAAAGAGGGTTCAACGGGTAAGCTTCAGCGGGTAGAGTGGGTGGGTATTGGAACCCGTTGAAATGTTGGATGTTGTCATTGGAAGAGACCGTTGAACGGCTATATAGCCGTTAAAATAAAATAAAAATATTAAATTTAATAAATTTACCCCTATAAATATATACCCAAACATTTTACTCAATACACAAAAAATACATTCTTTCTCCTCTATTCTTTACATAAAAATACAATGGATTCCAAAAAAGTTTCTAAACCGAGAGGCGGTTCTAGCCGCAAAAAAGTGTCCAAACCGAGAGGCGGTTCTAGCCAACAAGCATATATGAATAACAAAAATGGCTATTTTGGTGATGTTCTCTAAAAACAAAACATAGAACATTAAAAAGAAACAGAACATATGTTTTACAACCAGGTCACTTTATAAAATTCAGATATCCTATGCGTCTTCACGAGAGTAAAATCAAGATACAAATTTACCCATGATTTAACATTATTATTACCTGTAACATCAATTTCAAATCTTGATAATCACTCCAAATCATACCCTTTCTCCTGAAGTCCTTGAATAACTTCATTCTTCATCCTAAACCACAACTTAAGTGCTTCCTGATCAAACTTCTCTTTCTGCAACTGCTTCTGATAGTTCATGGGACCCGAGTCCATATCTATGGTCCCTTTGGCACTCACCATTGTCCCAATCATCCCACCTTTTGCAATGAACTCGGTCATGGCTTCCTCGTCACCAGGGTACGGGTAATTGATCCGTTGATAGAGGTGAGCCAGCTCTTTCTCTTCTTTGGGTACTGGTTTTAGTGTCCACCAACCAAGTGGGGATGTTTCATTGTACAACCACATGGCACCAAACACTGTGTATGTGCATAAAAGTGCTTTGCCTATTTGTTTCCAGAAGTGGTAGTCTTCCTTTCCTAGGCCTATTTTCTTTAGGTACTTCTCAGCAGTGAAAGACCTAGCCACTGTTTACAAGATTCACACATAGGTACAATTAAGAACACTACTTTTCAACTAAACAAACAAAAGTACCCAGTATAATCCCACTTATAGCCATAGTTGTCAAAGGCGCAAAGGGTGAACTTTGGGCCTAGGCACAAGGCCCTTAAAAGGCGAGGGCCCGAGATAAGCATGTTTTAGGGTTGTTTAGGGCTAGTTTAGGCTAGTTGCGGGCTATTTTTGGATTGTTAAGACCGGTTTGCCCGGAATTAGTAGATATTTGCTAGAATTTTCAGGATTTGGCCAGAATCTTACTGGAATCTGATTGGAATCTAGCCGGAATCTTGCTCGAATGTCACCAGAGGGCCCGGTTTGCCCGAAGGGCTTTTGACAACATAGTTGAGGCTGCTTCCGCTAAGACCCCGGCTCCAAAAGCCTTTTTTTCTTTTCTTTTACAGCATAGTATAGTAATCCAGATAGCATAAAATGACTAGTTTTCAAGTTTCAACTAAGGAACTTGAAAATTTGAAAGCTAATTACACTTCAAAGTTTGTTAATAAGAAAATCAAACGCTAACCACCGTAAAAAGACTTGTAATCAGCTCAAAGAGCATAGGAATGATGCATTTTGGGTCAGACATTTTATCAAACAGTTGGAGGGCACATGTTACAAAGAAAAAAAATGGAATGAGGCCAATCATCAAAACCCAGGTTCAGAATTTCAATTCATATCAAATTATCAATCACTAACAACTCGTATTGAGAAATCCACGGATAAAATTCCGATTCAAGCTTCCGGAACAATGAATTTGATGATAAACAAATAGTCACAGGGGTTCGAAATTACCTGTTTCGGCAGCTCTGTAACTTTTGCGAACCATTGAGAAGGCAAACAAACGAGCTTGCAATCGGTTTGAGTAATCTTAGTTCATGAAAAATCAGAAGGAACAATCCCCCTGCAACCTTCTCTTGATCTTATGGGAAAAAGGATGAAAAATGTTCTTTTATCGTCTTGTAATTTTATGTTGAATGTTATGACACATTAACACCTTCAACTTCTCTTAATTTTCATAAAAAAAATTAAATTTCTTCATTTCAATTGTCTATTTAGAATTGGAGTGTGTATAAACTCTTAAAATAGATCAAACCGTCAAAACTAAAGCAAATATGCTCATTTAAAATTTATACGCTTCAGTTTAATATTTGACTTCAATGTTTTAACGTTCCGGTTGAACTTATGAAACTTGAAACTGGTCGAATAACCTTTAGTATGTATTTTTTTATTTTAAAAATATGTAGTTATGTATATGTATCATAACTTTATAATAAAAAATATCTTTATCATTATAAAAATTTAATATAATAGTGACCATGGTGGTGGCGTTACGATGGTGTTGGTTCTAACGACGACGAGGAGGTGGTGACAGTGGCGGGAGGTGGTGACGTCGGTGTCTACAGCGACGAGGATTGATGTGGCTTCATTGTGGTGCCAGATGTGACAGTAACAACAAAATGAGATGGTGCTGACGATCGATAACGATGGTAGAAGCGGTGATAATGTAGGTGTGGGCCAAAAAACGATCGTCATGGGAATTGTTGAACTACTTAGACCCTTTTTAAATTAACAAGTTTTATAGGAATCACCTGTTTAACTCACTGAATAATTTGAGTAGACTCAATTTAATAATGTTTTCTCTACATTTAATCAAGAATATTATTGTAAAGAATGTCCTAAACTTCAGTTTCTTCAAAGGTTAAAATATTGTCCACTTTATTAATCGGTTATAGGTAAATAAATTTGAAGTGACTGGTGGGGTCAGGGCATGGGCGGCTCTACTTTCTTTTTTAGGCTTGGGCTTAGGTCCCCAGTTAAAAAAAAAAAAAATTATATACATGGTCCTAATTATTTTGTGCCAAAAAATTTCCAATCCTACCGTAACCAAATTATTTTTATATACATAGCCTATTTTTGCTTTCACGAACCCTTTTTTTTTTCCCACACTCACAAAAGGTCCTAAACCCGTTGTTTATAACGATGACATTTGGCAACCCAGGCCCGAGTTTTTACTTTGTCTAGGACCCCAAAATGGTTGAACCGACCCTAGGTCAGGGACTAATGCATCAAACCTCATTATATTATTTATGTAAAATTTAGTTAATAAAATTGAAAAAAAATCAAATAATTTTTGTTAAAAAAAGCCACACCATCAAGCTGAGTAGAACTGAGAAGTCATGTTTGTTTTAAAACTTAGTTTTGATGCTCGGTATGTGCAAGATCACACATAATACATTGACATACTCATATTTTTGTTATATACCATCAATCACCAATAGTCTTTGCAAGAACACACACCATCCTCGTACCGATGAAACCGAGTCCTATCCCGTACAATAATCTGAACGCCGTAAACCTTAGATGCCAACTTCATGAAGTTATGACAGTCTTCACAGACCCGAAGATTCTTGATTATACGAATGCAAGATCCTCTTTTCTGTCTTAACAACCCGAAACAAAGTGCCAACTTCTCACTATGCCATAATAACGCCTTTGTCTTTTCTTCCTCGTCCAAATCAACCAAAACACAAGACATGTTTGGAGTGTAACCAGCCACCTCTAACTCACTTACAACCGCGTCTAACTTTTCATATATCTCATTCACACGTGCGTGGGTTTTATCCGCTGTTAAAAACTCATGTATCTCACCATCCTGTTCAATTCTACTACATCCTCGTTGCTTTACCACGCCTTTGTTCTGCATCAGCTTCCGGATTTCCCCAACATTTTCCCATTTTCTTTCTTTTGCATAAATATTTGATAGAAAAATGTGGGCCCCGTCATGACATGGGTCGAGCTCAAGAACCTGTTTTGCTGCAAACTCGCCTAGTTCAACCTCGTTGTAGATTCGACAAGCAGCCATTAGGGATCCCCAAATGACAACGTTTGGTGCCATGGGCATCTGTTCAATTACCTCAAGAGCTTCTTTAAGCAAATTAGCTCTGCCATAGAGATCCACCATGCAACCGTAATGCTCCCGTTTGGGTGTTATGTTGTAGTCGTTAACCATCGATGCAAAGATTTTCCGACCCTCTTCCACTAATCCTGCATGGCTACAAGCATACAACAGACCCACAAATGTTACACTGTTTGGCTCGACTTTTTGTGATTTCATTTCATGAAAGAGGTCAAGTGCATTACTAGCATCCCCGTGAACCGCATAGGCCCCGATCATGCTACTCCATGTAATAACGTTTCGTTTATGCATTTGGGCAAAAACTTGTCTAGCCCTATCGAGTTCCCCACATTTTGCATACATGTCAATAAGCGCGTTATTCACCGGTAAGACTCCACTAAACCTATTCTCATCAATATATGATTGGATTGTTATCGCGTTATCAAGAGCACCGAGACTAGCACAAGCAGAAATAACACTTAGCATAGTGACCTGATCGGGTTTTACTCCTGAAGTTAGCATTTTGTCAAACAGTTGGAGGGCTTTCTGAGGCTGAACTCCATCTGCATACCTGGAAATCATTGCACTCCAACAAATCAAGTCCTTTTCAGTCATTTGATCGAAAATCAAGCGGGCAGCTTCAATCTGTCCTGCTTTCGAGTACCCTGTAATCATGGCGGTAGAAACAACTATGTTTTTTGGGGACAGATTTTTAAACATATTGGTCGCCATGTCCATAGACCCACAACCTGCATACATGATCACGAGTGCACATTGCAGGTTATAGTCAACCATAACTTCGTTTTCGGTGATAAACTCGTGAAATGCTTTCCCGAAATCTAAATTTCCAGCACGACCGCAAGCAGAAACAACAGTTGAAAAGATCTTTTCATCTGGTTTTACATTCGATCTCTTCATCTCCTCAATCAAAGGCAGAACACTGTGGTAGAGCCCACTCCCACAATAACTGTTCACAATTTAGAAATTCAGCAATTCATGCTAACAATACAAAAGAAATCAACATGCGTGTAAAGAAGCCATACCCGTCAATCATAATATTCCAAGCAACAATATCTCTTTCTGGCATTTTATCAAACATCAGGCGTGCATCTTCAATATGTCCACAAGCCGAGTACATTGCAACCAAACCAGTCTGCACAAACGGGTCTGACACAAAATCCATTTTTGAAGCGAACCCATGAAGTTCCATCCCTTCACTTAAAGCTGAAATTCGTGTTGATGCTTTTAGAAGAGGTGGGAGGCTAAAACTGTCAACAATGAATCCCTGTTCCCTCATCTTGGCATAAGCTAAAAGAGCCTTTTCAGGTTTGATGCTTCGCGAAAGTTCACGCAACAATTTGTTAGAAAGATGTGGTTCTGGGTTGTGCATTTGGTAAAACACCGATAGTGCGTAGTCAAAGGAAGGGGAATATAAGGTGCATGCTGACAGAACGAGTTTAATGATGAGGGAATTTGAGCGGTCAAGGCCAGACCGAAGGATTTGGGCATGGATTTGCTTGACGTGTGAGAGGGAGGACGAGGCCGAGAGGGAGGTCAAGAGGTGGCTGTAGCGGTTCATGTGAACGGTGGAGCAGACGATGGGTTGTGGAATGGTGGTCATGACATTCATGGTGGATATTGTGTTAATAAGCCTATATCATTTAGAAGCTCTTACTGGATCAAGTCCTGAGTGAAAAACAATCATCTAGCAAGTGATTTCAACAGAATTTTTGAACTATAGAACGTTATTGTTTTGGGTCAGTCATTTCATCAAACAGTTGGTAGGCATATAAGTGAAGCTGAAAATGCTTACAACAGTAAACCTAGATTCAGAAATTGAATTCATATTTCGTATCAATCAACAACAATATGACCCACAAAATCATAATCACTCAAAACAAGAAACTCAGGTGCAAAATCTTAAATCCCAATTTAACCTTCTGGAACTATGAAACTGAAAATAATATTGTCGTAGGAGTTAAAGAAATACCTGTTTCACCAGCTCTGTTACTTGTGCGAATCATGGAGAGGACAAAGAAGCGACATTGCAACCTGTGTTTCAGTAACCTTACTTCATGAAAAACAAATAGGGGAACGAAACCTTTGTTGATAAATGAACGTTCTTTTTGTAACTTGATGTTCCCTCAAGTTCAATGGTATTCCATACTAACCCCTCACATTATATTGTCAAGCAACTCTCATTCACAACCCAATCCAAGTATCCAACTATATCAATTAGACGGCCCGCAACGCGCCTTGTCCGCTGCCCGTTGCGACCTAGCCCGCTCTCCCCACGGATAGGCGTTGAGCCTATGTCGCTCATGCCCACCTGCATGCCACCAAGGGCGGCGTGGAGCTCCTTTTGATGGTATTTTATACTGAGTATGCTACTTTTGCCAAATCATTTATGTGTCAGGTAATATTTGAAAATTTTCAAGAAACGACAAGAATTTTGCTAGAAATGATATTGAACGAGCATTTGGTGTCCTCAGACAAAGATGACATATAGTGAAAAACCCGGCACGAAAACTTGATAAAATACGACGTTTTATGTACACGTGCCTCATCTTGTATAACATGATCCTAGAGGATGAAGGTCATGCGATTTGTGAGTTCAAAGAAGATGAATTTGATGCGAGAGTCAGATTGGAGGAAGTTAATGAAGCCCAACAAAGTGTTAATCAATGGCATATACGCAACCGCGAAACACACAACAATCTTCGACATGTTTTGATTGAAAATCTCGCCTTACTTCACCCACAACCACCTAACGATCAAGTCTAGTTTATTTTGTTGTATTTTTTAATTTTAGTGTATTTTTATTGTTTACTTTTTTATTATTAACTAGTAAACGAAAAAGTCATTAAATTTAATCATAAAATAAAATGACGTTGTAGTGTGGAAATATGGAACCACGCCCCTCAAATGTGAAGAAATACGAAAAATCTATGAAATCTGATGTGACGTTGATGTAAGAGTGTGAAAATGCGTGGAATACAAGAGTATACCCCTAGGCCTAAAGAGTTTAGTTGGCTTCCTCATGATAAATGATAAATCCTCTTATTTAGTATTTTAATTATCTTCGTAATGACAATTATGATTTATAACAGTTGGCATATTCTTATTCTAAAAATGATTTTAAAAAATGTCATGTGTCATTATTATATTTTTTCTCACTAAAATTTTTTAATTTTTCTTATTTTAAGTAAGCTTGCATTCTGAAATCTAATTATGTTAATTTTTTTTCAAAAAAATATGATAAAATTTGACTTATAGTTATTACTTAATTAAAGAAACAAAGAATTTTATTTAATGTACTTTCATTTTTCTATTAAACAATTTCATATAATACATGGGTATATAACCTATATCTTAATAACTTGACTAATTTATAGCATCGTAATAACTTTTAATTTTGTTTCGTTACACCAATCATTTTTCACATCCGGGATGTTTAACTACAAGTTCACACTTCAATTTACAACATGAAAATTAAAAAAAAAACTAAAACAATAAATTCAAAGCAAGATACTACATATACATGACATTAGAACATTATAGTGTTCTTTGTTCAATTGTAAGATGTTCAGAAGATATACCATCGTCCTTATGTTTCCTAGAAATAGTACCAACGGGCTTTTTGTAGGTGTACCATGTCGAAATCAAGAGAAACCCCCCAAAATTTAACACGCTTAGAATCGCTAAGAGCCAGAAAAAGTTTTGTAACTGACCGTGATTCAAGTTGTCAGGTATCCACCCGGGCTTACCTCCTTTAGTACTAATATTCGTTACAATCGTCACAAGCAACGAGCTCAAATAGCTTCCAAGTGCAACGGTAGTGAGTTGTAACGCGGAGCACAAACTCCTCATCGAGTCGGGAGCTTGTTCATAGAAAAACTCTAGTTGCCCGATAAAGGTGAACACCTCAGCACAACCGATTAAGAAATATTGTGGGACTTGCCAAAAAATTGACATGGGCATATTCGCATAGTCATAATAGTTGTTTCGTTTAACAATCCCGAGTCTAACCACTTCTAGAATCCCGGCTGCTAGCATTGCAAAAATCGAGATCACTAACCCTGTCCCCATTCTTTGGAGTTGGGTTATGCCTGACTTGTTGCCCGTGTATTTTCGGGCAAAAGGTACAAGGATCCGGTCATAAACCGGGACCCAGAAAATGACACTCAGAGTGTCGAAAATACTTAGAGCCGCGGGTGGGATGTTGAAGTTGTTTAGGGATATGTCCATATATGAGCCTTGTAACACGAATAGGTTGCTTATTTGGCCATAAACTGTGGCAAAAATGATGCCGGTGGCCCATATTGGAAGTAGTTTAATGATTGACTTAAACTCCTCCACTTGGGTCACTGTGCAAAGCTGCCACCTGTCAACTGATTCTTTTATGCGGTCCGATTCTGTCTCCACCGCCGCCTTGTCCAAGAAACTGGGAACCAAAACAAAATTAGTTCCAACTTCTAAACTTTTAAGCAATATTTTCACGACCGGACCAGTTGGACCGGAAATCGGGTGCCTAGCCAGTCCTTTAGCCTCTTTGAATCATTTTCATGTGAATCAGCTGGCCGGACCGGATTTTAACTTTCTTTAAAAAAAATTACATTTTTTCTTCATAATCTCATTTACCGTTTCATTTAAATACACATATATAATTCTATTTTTTATAATATTTATTACGTCATCCGCTTCTTAATTAAATCTGGTCCGACCAGTCCAACCTATGACCCGGTAAAGCGACTAGTTCGATGTCTGACCCGTATCTAGAAACACTACTATTAAGAATGTTTACCTGAACTTTTTGGTGTGTTCAAGCTTGCGGCTTCCAACTATAGCAGACTCATTGTCAGCGGTTTCATACAAAGCAGACTTATCAGCAGGCACACGAACCGCGCGTTTCTTCCATGAAGCCACAATGACCTGACATATGCGGGTTAACGGGCTGCCACTAGGTTTCTGGTTCCGATACAAACGAGTACCTGAAAAGAACGAGCCAACAGCGATCGCCATGGCCACAGCCGGGATCCCAAACCCCCATCCCCAACCCACATTATCTTGGATCCAAACAAGAACAGAGGACGCGATTAGCGCGCCAATATTGATCGAGAAGTAGAACCAGTTAAAAAAAGAACTCTTGTGCTTCTTCTCCTTTTCGTCTGCATCATCGAACTGGTCCGCCCCATATGAAGACACACATGGCTTAATCCCACCTGTTCCTAGAGCCACTAAATATAGTGCCGCAAAGGTCAGCGCCACTTGATTGTCTGTCGCGTGACAATCGTGTTTTGATACACAAGCTGGTCGTAAACCCGGTACTGATGCTGATAATGTCAATAATGTCATTCCCTAAATAATGTGACACAAAAGCACAAAATCAGTTTAAGTTAAAATCACATAAACTTGTAACATATAACACTTACAAAAACATAGATGATAGAGAAGATAGCAATGGTCCAATATCGGCCTATAAAGGCATCAGCGACGAATGCACCTATTAGCGGTGTTATGTAACACGTTCCTGACCAATTTGAGAGGTTTTTTGAAGCCGTGGTACTATGTTGACGAAGGTTATTCTTGAAATAAAGCAATAGATTCGTGCTCATTCCATAATACGCTAGTCGTTCACAACATTCGTTTCCTGCCAATACACGAATCAAGATTTTAGATAAATCCTTGTGCTAGGCAGGTGATCCTCACAAGGGTTAAAGGCAGAAAACCAGTGGAAGCTGGTTTACCACTGCGTTACCCCTTGAAGGTTAAGTATTTGTTTTTAGGTCATAGTTTACCAAGTATGTAAGGGCAAGCTTTCCATGTTCCTGTGGTTTTCTTGTTAGCAGGTTTGCCCTTGTAATCAAGTGTGCCATCTTTAGTGTACACATCTTCTTCTAGCTCAAGTTTGTTGTAACTTAGATCTACAACATCACTCATGATTAGGGTTTCTTTCTTTCTTTCTTACCTTTTTTTCCTTTCTGAAGTGAATCAAAATCTGATGATTATGATCTTGGGATTACTATAGGAAACCCTAATAAGATACATATAAGTTTAGTTAGAACTTAGAAGAGCAATTACTAAATGCATCAAAAACTTAGAAAAGGCATTTTATGATTCAAAAGACCCAAATTTTAACTAGTTAAAACTCATAGTGAATTAGTGATATATATTAGCCGAACAAAAACTCTAGCATATAAAACCTTGTCTTATGGTCAAACTCTAGGCTACAGAATAATGAAAGGGATGAAAACGTTTAAGATGTTATGCATATTGTTGCAAAGAAAAAACTTAATCAAGTCATATCTTCTGATAAAGATAATTATAATAAACTGTAACTAATATATTATAGCTTACGGGCATGCTAGACATCTTGGCTTTGTCACTAGACAAGCCAAGCGTAAAATGTAAAACTACGAATCGAACGATCTGAGACTCGACTCGACTCAAATAAGTTAGATGCTTATGAAAAATGAAAAGGAAAGTTATAAGATGATACATATATAGATACCTGAACGAACTTTGAGTTGGCCTCAAGAACACATCAATGATGAAACTTGATTGAAGATAAGATATGTTTTTTTCTCTTTTCTTGAGGTGGATATTTTATGCATGATTCGAAACATACAAAAGGTCTATTAATAGGGAACAATATAATTTCACTTATAATTGTCCAAAAGATAATGTTTTCATAACAAGACAAATTATTGAATCGGTCTACTAGTCAGACCGTTTAAAACCAGAGGATGTCATATATAATTTAAAAACAAAATATATGGATTTGCAATTGTAACAAAATAGGAAGTTTAAAATAAATGAAGTATTAAACTAATCAACAAGTGATATTTTGAAACGAAAAAAAGAATTGAAATACGTCCTGACCCGCTAGCCCGACCATCGGTAGGTTCAAATGGACTTAACCAGTCTAACTTGTATGTCCCGTGCCCCGTGGTCCGGTCGGGTTCTCAAACATGTCAAACAGTCAAGTGGAAACAACCAAAACAAGATCTTTAATGGCGGTGGTTCTTAGAGCACTCATAACTGAGTCTCTATCTCCATCTCCATTATTTAGATATTTATTCTATTTTGCACCTCAATCAGTATATCCATCTTTAAATTTTAGAGTTTATCAAATAGTTATTCTCTATAATAGAGATCCATTTTCATCAATATATATATTTTTTGTAAGTGCCTACAAAAGAAAAAAAAATAATAAAATAATGAAGTGTTTTATTAGTGAGGATAGATAGAAATGGAGATTGAATGAGATATGATAGGTTCCACCAAATTAAAAGAAATTGTATTTAGTTAAATTATAAAGATAAAGATAAAAATACTACTGTGGATGCTTTGATGCTCCAATTTAAAGAGTTTATAAACATTAGTCTTTAAAATAGCATTCATACATTTAATTAGAAAAATACCATTGTTTTTCCTTCTTCTTTTTTCTTCTAATGATTAAAATTAAAAACACATTTAACGTTGTGTTGCAAATAATTATCTTTAGATAAGGATGGCAATGAGTCGAGTTTAGATCGGGTATCTGTAATCCTAAACCTGTACCCGATTGTAAAATCGTGTTCCATACCCGACCCATTACCCGTTGGGTATTAGACATATACATGCGGGTATCAGATATACCCGTTAGTATCAGGTATCGGGCATAGTCGCATGTATCGGCCAATACACGTTGGGTATGTGTCGTGCATATATCTATGACTCTATTTTTATATTTTCATAACATATTAAATATTAATAAATTGCATACATTAATATTATCAAATACATATTTTAAAAGAAATTTTAATTTTCTATATAATTAACCTACTAAAATGAAGCATTAAAAGGCAAAGGTTTAGGAAAAATAAAAATTAAAATTAAAACTTTTCGGGTATATGATTCGGGTAAACGAGTATGCAGTTTCGGGTAATCGGGTCGGATATCACCTAATCATATACCCGTTCCATACCCGCGAAATATTTTAAAACTAATCTCATACACGGTCTCATACCCGTCATATTTCATGTATACCGCCTTGGATGTTTCGGGTTTTAGGTAAACCCATCAGGCTTGTGTTTTTTTTGACATCCCTAAGTTTAGAGGTGTTAAAATAGAACATAATGAGTTACCATACAATATGGTTGAATATTTTTTTTTATGGATAACAATATATTCTCGTGAATTTTATCTTACTAAAGTGATCGATTATGTTAAAATTATGACCCTAATACATACATGCAATACATACGTATTTTGGTGGATTCTTTTGATATTTTTTTCGACGGCTATTTTTATCGATGATACTCTAGTTTTCTAGTATATGAACATACATGCGCATTAAAATGAACAAAAGTATGAGACTATAGTGTTAAAGAGTTGAGATAATACAAAACGATAATAAAATTACCTACTTAGAGAACAAGCCCCGGCAATATCAATGGATGTAGGGAGTTTTCGATGGATGATGAGATGAACATGATCATTTCATTGTTTGCCCCTCTTCCTATTTATACTTATTATATATAGAAAAATGGAATAATTTAACATCAAATAAACTATATTATAAACACACTAGCAAGACAAAAGACAATTATTATGTTTACGACTATTCTCTTTGTGTGTATATATATATACTAGGTTATATAGCCATGTATTACATAAAATTGTTTAATAGAAAAATAAAAATACAATAATTTATAGAGAAAATTAGATTTCAAATTTTATATTAGAATTCAAATTAAGTAATAATTATAATTCAAATCATATATATATATGTTTTTTAAAACAACATTAACATAGTTAGATATTAAAATTCAAAGTTACTTAAAATAAGAAAAATTAGAGATTTTAATGAGAAAAAATATGTTGTTGTCACGTAGCATTAAATGAAATTGTTTATTAGAAGTAAGATATATAACATTAACACATTAAATAAAAGTATATATTATATAGAACCGTATACACAAAAAAAAACTAAGCTTTAAATAGGCATAACTTTATATTCAAACCACTTAAGTGACACGTTAAAAATTCATAATCCATGACCCTTCACAGTTTAATAAAATTTCAAAAGATTAAGCAAATCGTGTGATTTTTCTCTTAATGATGTAACTACGTTAACAAGCGCACCAGCAAGCCCATAGGAAGCCAATATTACAAGGGATTAGCTAAGGATTAAAAGTTCGTTAATACCAAACGAGGTTAAACTTTCTACGTCTATCGTTAATAAAAAATGAGAGTTTTACATCATCGACTTGTTTAGAAATAATTAGTTTTTATGGATTGAAAGTGATCTCGTTTCTATACCGTCATATCACGCATAGACTTTTTGAATGTTTGATGACAAGATAGATCTTTCATATAATTAGTCTTTTAACCTTGATTTTCAAGGTAATTATTTTATTATCCATTGTTGTCAAACGTAAATTAATTAATTATTATATTTTATAAAATAATAGATTTTAAATTATTTTTCTAATGCGTATATGGAAGAAAAGAGTGGTCATATTTAGATCCAATTGAAGTATTGTAATGTATGATGTTTGAAAGTATCGTTGGAACTTGGAAGATAGGGACGAAAGATGGCTATATAGAATGAACCCTGCCGTCCTATTGTGATTCTGTTCAACCAAAATATTATTTTTACATTATATTATTTAATTATATTTTTCAAAACTTATCTTTCAACGTAACGTGTAAACTCTCCAAATACAAGATTCTAAAATATGTTCACAACGATGATTAGAACTTTACTAATCTGTCTAGTTATTATCGACGATTATCAATAGAACTCTTTTCATCGAGAAAACCTAGTCGACATCTTTTCCAACCAAGCTACAAACAAAATTTCTAAGTTCTAAAACCTTAAAACCGTAGTTCCATAAACAAATTACCTAACTCAAGCACTCAGCCGTTCTTGTCCGCTCTCAATCCCGTTCACACTTCACGGCCTCAATCCTCATATTAGGGCTCTCCAAAATGCTCGATGCTCGATCGGAAAATGCTCGTTCCATTTCTGCTCAGTTTGTAAACGAGCTGATCACGAGCAGGCCCTTGCTCGGTTCGATTCGGCTCGTGAACAACCCTCACTAAACCCTTGACGTGTTGTATACGTGGAGTCCTCTCATTGTCTCTGGTGCATATCATCGTCTGTATAAATGCTAAGTTAGTTCAAACAAAATAAAGTGAATAACAAAATCAAGCATAAATCCAAGTTACGATTGTAAGTCACCATAACCTTTGTGATATACACATAATAAAACCAATTTACATACACACGATTCACACAAGTTTCAAATAAGATTTCACTAGTCCAACTCCTATGTAATTCACAAGTCCTAATTTATATAAAAATAAAATAAAGTAAAAATACTAAGAGATTCAAACCAAATAATATAATGAAATCAACACATATCCAACTCAAATTTCAAACAAATTTCACAATCAAATGCCCCACAATCAATCAAGATATATGCATAATCAAACAAAGTTACATACATACAATTCATACTAGTTTCAAATAAATTTTCACAAGTCCAACTCCTAAATAATTCACAAGTCCAGGTCCTAAATAATATCAAACACTTGTTGGAGCAATTGGATCAAAATCAAACACACGAACACGGTTATTTTGTGGAACTCTCACGACTCTTATTATTAATTTGAAAAACTGTAAATAATACAATAATCATACCATCTATTTATACTAATCTAAACTCAAACCTATTCTACCTCAAACTCTATTAAACTAATTAAATAAATTAACTCCTAATTAAACTCAAACTAGGAACCCATACTAGATAAACATAAACTCTAATTAATAAAATAAATCCTTTTTTCTCTATTCAAGATTAACTTCATCATTCTCCCCTTTAATCTTGAATATGGTCCACGTTTAATATCACATTAATGGACGCATACTTTCTTCTTGTGTTAAATTCGCTTCCGCGTACTTTGGTTTTTCCTTTGGACATTCCCACGCAAAATGACCAAACTCATCACACCGATAACATTGAATTTGTGACTTATCTCGTCCTCCTACTTGTTCTTGTTGGTCACCGCTTGAACTTGAACCGGATCGATTCTCACGACCCCTTCCTCTTCCCCAACTTCGGCCTCTACCACGACCTCGACCATCACGGTTAACCCATCCACGACCTTCACGGCCTTGTTGACGATAATTACTATCGTTTCTCGGTTTAACTTGTTCCTCATCACGAGTGAACAACAACTTACCTTGCGTATTTTCATCTTCGGATTTTACCCTCTCCTCATAAGCTTTCAGTCTACCCACGACTTCTTCAAACGCCATGGTTTCGATATCCGAGTATTGCTCAATTGAAGCGACGATTGGCAAATATTTCTTTGGCATAGAATTCAGAAATTTCCTCACCATAACCTCATCCTCAAGTGAAGATCCGAGACTCTTATACTTCGATTGTAACATACTTAACTTACCCGCGAACACATCAATTGTTTCGGTATCTTTCATCTTCAACGTCTCCAATTCACTTCGAAGTGTTTGCAAACGAGCCTTTTGAACACGTTCTGCACCCAAATACCGAATGCGGATTGCCTCCCACACGTCTTTCGGTTCTGTGTGCTTCGCAACTTGAAGAAGAATGTCTTCGGGTATTGATTGGTATATCATTGCCTTTGCCGTGAACTTCCTTTTAACATCCACTTCACCTCCCGTCACAGGATCTATGGCCTCTTGTAGACCATTAGCCACCAAGATTGTCTCCATCATAATCGACCATGCGGTGTAATTGGTCGAGGTCAACTTCGGGCATTGCAACGTCACATTGCTCGGTTCACGAACTTGTGCAACCGTACCATCCGACATCTTTTCTTGATTCTACTTCTTCCGCGTCACACGGTTCTTCCTTGCTTTACTTCCACGTAACTTGTTTCACACAAGTTTTAAACGGCGTCTCACCGGTTAGCTTCTCGCTATGATTTCTTCACACGGGTCACCCGATTCCTTCACGGTTCAGTTCTTCACGAACTTGCTTTCACAGCAAACACGATTGCTTCACACAACCGTTTTTTTTTCACCCCGTTCTTGATCGCTTCTCGCAATCGGCTGTCACAGCACCTTAATTACTGTCACGGTTTTATCTCCTTGATTCTTCACGAACCAAAAGACTTGATAAAAAAAAACTAACACCACCGAACATACAACTAACACCACCGCCGCTTAAACGTACTGAACCACCGTTGCTGTTTGTTCTCGGCCAGAAGCACCTGCTGGTCTGTTGCTGCTTAAACCCAAAAAAAATCGAGAACACAAAAAAATATCTTGTTAGCTTCCTTCGTTGTTACGAACCTAGAAGCCAACAAGGAATCAACACGATCCGTTGCTATCTCGAATACTTTTAAACTTTTTTTTCTTTTCTTTTCCTGTGCTGTCTTGCTCGGAGTATTGTTGTGAGCCTTTAAAAAATCACCACAAAAAAAACTTCTTTTCTTCTTTGTAAATCTCAAGACAAATATCAATATTTGTGCCAAACCTTATCCACAAGGCCTGACTCGATTTTTTAATTCCTTCACTGCGTATGCTTGTTTCTAGAATATTATCTTGGTGCATAAACCAAGCAAGGAAAAAAACGCCTTGATCGTGGTTAAGCACCCCACGATTTATCACAAGAAGCAGATAATCAACCTACGCTCTGATACCAATTGTTGGAGCAATTGGATCAAAATCAAACACACGAACACGGTTATTTTGTGGAACTCTCACGACTCTTATTATTAATTTGAAAAACTGTAAATAATACAATAATCATACCATCTATTTATACTAATCTAAACTCAAACCTATTCTACCTCAAACTCTATTAAACTAATTAAATAAATTAACTCCTAATTAAACTCAAACTAGGAACCCATACTAGATAAACATAAACTCTAATTAATAAAATAAATCCTTTTTTCTCTATTCAAGATTAACTTCATCAACACTAAGGGATTCAAATCAAATAATATGATGAAATTAACACATATCCGACTCAAATTTCAAACAAGTATTTAGGAGTTAGATTACACAAATGGTTCTAGTTTACGGAAATGTTAAGAATCCTTTTTATTAGGCATTGATGAGGCTTGTAACATGTTAATTAATGAGTTCTTTGGCTTACACAAATGATTCTAGTTGGTTTAGATATTAATATTGATGTTTAGCAAAGAACTTTTATTGCTAAAACTATTATTATTATTATTATTATTATTATTATTATTATATTATTACTATCATTATTTTTATTAATTTAAGTATTATTATCTCTACATCTTACAAACAAGTTTACATTATTTCCGGATCTTACAAACAAATTTTAATATCCTGTAAACAAATTATGTTACATTTCTAGATATTACACATGTGTGTGCCAATAGCTTGATGTAGGCAACAAGGGTAGCACATTCTCTTATATTTCTATGTGAGCCAACAAGTCCCTATGACTCGTCATATGCAACACATAAAATAATAAACTATATAAAATAATAAATCTACTTATTGTATGAGCATGTCTCTACATTCCGAGCTCAACAATTTCAACCCGAACAGTTGAGCCCATGGCTGGAATCTTATCGAAAATCCAATTCGAAAATTTTCTACGGATATCCCGTTGGAAAACTTTTCTAGACAGAGGAGTGGATATCTTTTCTGAAAAAGCATGCACATTGTAGGAGTGTTGATTGGGTTTGGTATTCGGGTTCGGGTTAATCAGTTCGGGTTATTAGACTTTTTATGTTTGAAATAACCAAGACCCGACCCTAATAACAATCGTGTAACCGGTTACGGGTAATTTGTATTCGGTTGAAATCAATTCAGGTCATTCTTATTTTTATAGAACTTAAAAAGAATAGAAACATTAATATTGTTTAGTGTCGACCAAGGATTTTTTTTCTAAAAAAAAACCGGAACGTTCACTATAAAACATCACGGGATCTTATCGTTATCAATTATGGAGCTAGTTTCACTATTTCGTTTATACTAAAACAATTACAAAGAGTGGAAAATATGATTAGAGTAAACTCCTCTTTTAGTCCTTTGCTTTGTATCAATTCTCTATTTTTGTATAATAGTTTAAATATCTCTTTTTTAGTCACTGGGGTTTTATTTTTGTCTCAATTAAAGTCAAATGACTAACACCATTAAAATTTTCTGTTAACTTTTTATGAAAAGACAAAAATACCCCTCTAATTAAAAATACCTAACTCCACTATCTTCTTTTCCATAAAAACCCTAAAATATACACCCGCCTCCACCTCCATTGCCACCACCACACACAAAAATCCAGCCACCCTTCACCACCCTAAATATCCGGCCACCCTCCACCACTTCCACCACTCTCTTTAATTGAGACAAAAATGAAACCTCAGTGACTTAAAAAGAAAAATTTAAACTATTAGACTAAAATAGAGAGTTGATGCACACCATATAAACTAAAATAAGAGTTTACTCATATGGTTATATTCAAAGTTTAACAAAAAAAAACATTTTGACTATAGTCTTGGTGAATGACTTCACCACAACCTGAACCTATGGATTTTAATTACGGTGATTCTAACCACACACGGAATATTGCTAATTGGATCCGCCGCCGCCCTATACGCCCTCGTATAGGGCAATACGAGGGCGTATAGAATTCAGTCACTGCCAACAGAATGCCACGTGTCATTCTCTGTCTGGCGGTTGGTTCAATACGTAGCGTACTGACCTATACGCAGCGTATGAGGCACGGGTAATATTTTTGCTTCAAAAGTTGGAAGAGTTGTTCGTTTATGAATCCTATACGTGGCGTATTGACCTATACGCCACGTATAGGTATTTTTTATTTAATTATAATTTTTTTTATTTTATTTATATTTTGTTTATTTTTATTTTAATTTATATAATTTTGTTAATATAAGTTTGTTATCTATTTATAAATTTTATATATATATATTTTTAAACATTTGTTATATTTTTACAGTATAAACAAGCAAAGTATTAAACATTACAAACCAAACAAAATATTAAACATTACAACCAAACAAATTAACTAAACATTATATACATTACATCAAAAAATTAAATATATATACATCAAAATGTTTTACATACATAACAACGAAAGAAACAAAATACAAATAAAATAACTAAAGCTAAGCGGGTCCGCCGTCACCGTGACCGCCTCCGCCCTCATCCTGACCCGCCACGCCCTCATCCTGAACGGGGTCGTCCGGATAATGACGTCGCGGTGGTAGTGGGCGTGGCTCGATGCCGGCGGCTCGTGACATATCAACGATCTGTCCAACCGCCCACATCATCAGGTCCTCCATGCGATCGAGTTGACGACCCTGTCGCCGTGAGTCGGCAACAAGGCCATCACGCAATGCTTGGGTAGCCCTCTCCAGCCTAACAGACCGACGTAAGTGTCGGGGATGCTGTGGCGGATGGTCGTGGATGGCCTCGACGTGCGGCGGCCCGTCCTCCATCGCCACACCATGTAGTGGCTGAGGCATAGGCGGGTCCCCCCGTCCAGGCATCTGCGGCAACGGCACCGGGACCCAAACCTGGTCCTGGACGGCCCCTACGAACCGAAGGCCCTGAGGGAATCGGTGCGTGATGCGCATGCCGCTCGCCGTGCGACGATCTAATCGGACAGGGGGAATGGCCGGTGACATTGCAGGCTCATGCACGTCAAATGGTGTAACCGAGCGCATGATCTGCGTGATGAAAGCACCGCCATACAAAAGCCCGCGCTTCTGCCGCATATAGGCAGATGCAAAATAAAGTGCAAGGCACGTCGATAGGTCGCACCGCCTGCCAGTAAGCAGACAATAGAGAAAGAAGAGGTCTCTATCGGTGCACCACTCACGGCTTTTCAGACGCGGTGCGATCGACGTCGAAATAAGCCGGTGCAGATATCTATACAAAGGGTCTCTAATACCCGAGACCCTCCCCTTGGTAACCAACCAAGGACTATCTGAAATCAAGCCCCAAAAAACAAGGAGTTCCTCCTTGTCCACCTCCGTCGCCGCCTCTTCAAAAAGTGGCGTGACCGTCTCAGGCTCGTGGTAGAAACCCGTCGTGACGGCCCACTGACGGAGGGTCTGACGGTAAACGATCCCAAAGATCGAAAATGAAATATGATCCGGATCCATATCCGGCGCCTCCCCGGGAAGAGGCTCTAGCCCAGCCTCTGAGAAGATGAACGTCGAAAGAAACTCGACGACCACCTCTCGGTAGGTCTCCGTGAATGATAGATCAAAAAGACGCGACCATGGCGTGTCCTGGCCAATGATGGCCCTAGCCCGTTCGGCCTCCTGTACCTCCTCGAGTAGCGCCCAATCAACTGCAGTCCCTGGACCCAACCGCACCTCCCTTGAGCTTCTGGCACCGCCTCCGAGTCAGCCGGAAAACCCAAAAAATGGTAGTGCGCAAGTTCGTCTAGCACCTCCATATGAATATCATCATCATGATCCGCCATATCTAATAAATAATAATAATATATTGTTTTTAATTTTAAATAATAATAATATATTGTTTTTAATTTTAAATAATAATAATATATTGTTTTTTATTTTTAATAATAAATAATAATAATAATTATTTTTTTATTTTAAACCTATACGCCACGTATAGCCTTATACGTGGCGTATAGGCTGTTACCCGGGTAAACCAAGCCATACGCTGGGCAACCAAGCCATACGCAGTCTAGTTACCGGGCAAACTTAGCCATACGCGGGCAATCAGGCCATACGCGGGCCAAGTTGCCGAGAACATGAGCCATACGCAACATATATATCTATACGTGGCGTATGGCTTCATCGTCTTCCTCAGACGAACTATACGCCACGTATGACCCTATACGTGGCGTATAGTTCTTAAGTTTCAATCCAAAAATCTCTAATCTACCCAGTTTTACCCGCTAATATTCAATATAAACCTAACATTAATGATCGTGGGTGTAGAGACGTACCTTTTCGAAGTTTTTTTGAGACGACAATCGTAATCAACGAGCTTTTTTGCCGGTCGTGTATGGGTTTGTGTTTGTTTGTTTTGTGTCGTTTGGGTCTGTACGTTGCGTTTTCCTAGTATATCAAGTGGCTATACGCCGCGTATAGATCAATACGTAGCGTATAGCTACCAACCTTTGGTATTCTATACGCCACGTATTGACCTATACGTGGCGTATAACCTATACTTAAAATTAATAAAATTTAAAATAATTAACTATATTAAATTAAAATTAGTTATATTTAATTAAAATTAATCAAAAAATAATAAAATATTAATTATAATTAACTTAAAATTAATTTAAAATAATTAAAATTACAAATAATTAAAATTTAAAATAATTAAATTGACCCTATACTTAAAATTAATAAAAAAAACTAATAAAGCATCATCCGTGAGTCGTGAAGTATTGTGGAAATGTAGATCCATTAGTAGCCATTATTTTCTTAAATCGTTCAATACGATCACTGTATATATTTTCCCATTTTGCTGCATCATCATTTCGGTGGAAATGAAGCACACGGCAACCCACAACTACTGAAAAGTTGGCAACCGCACGTTGCATTTTGTTTCCGTATATGTGATAACTTGTACCACTCGTTTTCTAACAAATTTAGAGCTTTATGTGAAACCTTACCGTGCAGGTTATCAAACAATTCAATAGCTATGTGGCTATCCATTTTTCTTATGAGGCTTGTTCCAAATGCAAACTGTAATTGATAATATTGATCTGTTACAATTTCATCAACAAACCCAACAAGTCTATCTAGGGAGCTGTTAGCATTTCTAAGATAACTCTTTAAAAGCGAATGCTGGCTCTCGATTCAGTTCGTTGTTTGTTGACCAAAATTGAGGTTTTTGTTGGACCAGGCGGATACAAACTTTTCTTTATACGGGTCCAACCAATTTTTAGTCACATAATGTATAACTCCTGGAAAAATATTGAATAAATATTTAATAATTATTCAATGTTGGGTATAATTTTGAGACTGATGCTGTCAATCGAAATTACAGTATCGAAACTACTAATTTCGGTTGAACTTTTGTTCAATCGAAATTACTAGTTTCGGTTGAACTTTTGTTCAATCGAAACTACTAGTTTCGGTTGAACATTTGTTCAATCGAAACTAGGTAGTTTCGATACCTGTTTTTCAGGCCCATTGGGCGGTGGCTTGGAAAACAATCCGGAAATATTTTATATTCAAAACTTACTTCCTCGTTTGGCAGCATACAGTCGTTCGTAAAGCCGGTTGAAGTTGTACTGGTATATATCTGGCATGGGAGACTCACATAATACCGACTATGAATACTTGAAATTTGCCCAGTCTTCGTCTGTAAATGATGCCCTGCAATGTTTTGCGATATTCTCGTGTATGTGCCACCGACATAGGTTCTTCGAACAATCCGGAAATATTTTATCACATGCGTTCATAAGAGCTTTGTCCCTGTCTGTTACTATCACACGCGGCTCCATACACTTTTGCAACATTGCTTTTATTTGCAGTAGCACCCAGATGAAGTTTTCCTCTCGTTCTTTTGATATAAATGCATGAGCGACGCAAAACGACTGGTGTGTGGAGGTCACACCGACCACTTGGACAAATGGAAGTCTATACATGTTTGTTTTGTAAGTCGCGTCGATCATCAACACGTGCGGGAACGCACGCCACATCTCAAACGATTTCGGATGAACAAAGAATATCTCCTCCACAATATTTGTGGCAGGATCTTCCCGAGTATAGTAGACGTATTTTTTAGAAGAAAGCAGGTTTTCCAGAATCTGCATTGGAGTTTCACCGACTCTCGTTTCGTTTTTTATCTTTTGTATCGCATTATAAATGTCCTTTTTAATGCAACTACTCTCTGGGTTTTGTTCCCTTATAGTTGCCAGAATGTTTCGTGGCAACATGTTTTGCGAATACAACTTCGCCACCAAAAGTTGTTCCGACTGAGACAGTCTCCTCGCAAAGGAGTGCGCCTCAAGATGTTGACTAGGATTGTGGCTATGACTGTCATCCTTCACCGTTAATTTCCAATCACCAGTATTTTCTTGGTACTCTTCTTCTAATTTAAAGGGACAACCTATTTTCTTGCTACCGGCACGTCTAACCGTGGCAGTAGACGCACGTTCGCCGTGACGGTCACACACAAGCCACACCTTGATAAACGGTTCCGTCGGATCGTCGCCTTTTCTCCTCGATCGTCGGGTGACAAGGACGTAACCATTCTCACGTCCTATCCTGACCGCCCAATCCACCAACTGTTCACGAGACTGAAAATTCTGGTCAGTTTTATACGACACGTTTTGATGGTTTTGTTCCTCGTCTTCGGACACGAAGTCGTCGGTTTGTTGTGTCGGGTATGAGACTTCACCGTATACGTAGTCGTCGGTTTGTTGTGTCGGGTATGAGACTTCACCGTATACGTAGTCGTTCGTGGGCTGTGTAAGGTAAGACGGTTCACCGTATACGAACTCGGGATTGCTCAGTGGCTCGTTCAAATCTGGAAGCCTTACCCGTTGATGAGAATAAACGTCGGACGAGACCTCCTCTCGGTTCACCTCTTGAACGCCAGAACTTTGCGGGTTGTTTTCCACCGACTCGTTAGAATAACCTGAAAACCGTAGTTACCATCCCACCACCAAGACATGTTTATAATTTTTGTGAGATTGTTTGGAATTTTCTTTTGAAAGTATACGTTCGAATGAGAATATCGTGTGTCATTAAATACACAAAATTTGGGCCCTATACGCATCGTATAGGCCAATACGGTGCGTATAGGGTACGAGGTACTTTCTGCAACTAGTCATCCATCACATCTCTATACGCCGCGTATAGGTCAATACGAGGCGTATAGCGAGGTGATGGATGACTAGTTGCAGAAAGTACCTCTTACGCTATACGTCCTCGTATTGTCCTATACGATGCGTATATGATTGGAATGACCATGTTGTAAGAGAATGTCCGGTATGGGAAATTGTGAAGGGCTATACGCATCGTATTGCCCTATACGATGCGTATATGACCAAGTCCAAATAACAATTATCATGTGCCATTAGTAGTCCCCTTTAATTATTATCAACCTATTAATTTTCGTGCAGGGGAATTGTCACTTTTTATTTGTTTATGATTTTTTCATATAAGTGTGTGAATTTGAAATAGTTAACACTAACTTCTTCTTTTTTTAATTTTTTTTAACCTTTATACTATATATAATATAAACTTTTACTTCATTTAATTTTCTATCAATTTTATTTTCTTTTAATAACTTTCGTTTATTAACTTTTTTTAAAATACGGAGTGCGCGACTGTTTTTAATTTTTTTTGTCAACGTCCTGATATATATTTTATTGAAAACGGAGTTGTATTCAAAATTGAGTTTTTTTTTGTATTTTTTGCATTTAGCAAGTGTCGTTACTGTTGTGGTACCGTGACGAGCTGAACCTATTATGATTGTCGGTATTGTTATTATCGGAATCCGTATCGGTCTTCGATATTATGGTTTTCGACGACTCGAACCAATAAAAAAAATTATTTCCTTTTTTATCATTTAGTTTATGTTTCTTTTTCATTAACATTATTTTTACCGTTGCACCTACGTTTTCATTTAAATTTTATTAACGATTATCCCGACACCCGTCGCGGAGTGTGGGTAGATAACAATCTAGTTTAGTTAATTAGAAAACCAATAAATAGTTTTTTTTAACGACAATTTGGATCACTGACGGACCACTGGCCCACCCGATCATCTCCACCCCAACAGGAGGAAACCCACCATAGGTGAGAATACTCATTGGCCCGATTGGACCCCTTTTTTTGTCACAAGTGAGACTTGAACCCAAGACCTCTCCATTTTGTTAGGTTCAAACCGAAAACCAAACCGAATTATAAAGTGGTTTTAGATTTTGATTAGGTTTCCACGAATTAGGTTCGATTCAAATTGCGGTTCCAACAAAGAAAAATCAACCTGAAAACCACGAATCGAATAAACCGTAACCCGAACCAATGAACACCCTTACGACATATGAATCTGTCAGTGTCGGTATATATCCGTCTGTGATACCCGTGCTTTCTAGTATTGTGATGATTCGTCGGTGATTAGTCAATTACCTAGTAGGTGTTAGATTAATCTTATATGTTTTAGTTTATTAAACTACTAAAGAATTAAATAATACTTATTTTTATAAAAAAGTAATTTTAAAATAAAACTATAACCGACTCTAATACTTTGGTGAACAATCTCATTTTTAAAGATCACTAGCGTAATGTGTTTGACCATTGTGCGATTGGTGAAGTAGTGACGTTTGTGAAAAAATGTAGTCTTGTTTGGTCAAGTGTTGTTTTTATTTAACTAATGATGTAATCAATCCACTATTATCTCCCACTCCCTTCTAGAATTAGGAATTAAATTTCTTTTTAAGAAACTTTATTTATCTATTTTTAATCAAGTTAACTCATTTTAGAAGGTTTTAGTATTATAATTTATAAATAAAATAACATTTTAATAAAGATATAATTTTAACTCTACACCGTTATACGTTCCATAGTTCCAGTCTAAAAAGGCTTTTTTTTTAAATACCAATTATATACTTAAATTAAAGATTGAAAAAATATCATTTTTTGGGTAATTTTTTTTAATATTATCGTATAATAAAGTTATTTACATTTAAAATAAGGGAAACCATCACAAAATAGTAACCAAGTTTCAAAAGTATTCTAATTAGGTCACTCACCATAGTATACCCGAGGGTGTATACCGTGTAAAACGAGTATTGAGTGATCTAATTGGAACACTTTTAAAACTTGGTTACTATTCTACAAAGTTGCCCATTTGAAAAAGAAAAAAAAACATCGACATTGGATGACTTACCATTTTACCTCTTATTGACAAAAAATTCATGAGTCCATGTGACACCCATCCCATCCTAACTCTTGATAATCCTTGATAAATGGCTCTCATCTCTCCTCGCCTTTTTCAAAACACTGAGACGTTTATTATAAACTATATATACATGCGTGCACACACATATATATAATCAAATGAATCTTGACAGTAGTATACGTCAAGGCATAATACTCAACCTCAATGCTCGATTTAGCAACAATATGTTGTCTAATAGAGCTCTAACTAAACTAGATCGACGATAATAAAAACATGAAACCTAGTGAACAATTCTATATGCATGAAATGTAGTATGAGTCTAGTGTCGAATAAATAAGCCATGGGAGTTTGGATGTTTAATATACCAAAGAATATGCTTGACCACAATCCTTTTATGCCTTTGAAGAATTGAGAGACCTTAAACCATAAGCAATATCTTAGCTAGACAATACTAGATGTTGTAATCCCATGATAATACGACAAATAAAAAATGCACTATCCATGAGGATTCTTATTTAGGAAAGCTATCATATAGCCTATAGGTGAAATATGTGTAGACAAAGACTTACGATGTAGAAGATCTGATAAATACATGTGATGTCAAGTAAACATAGTCATAAGATAAGCTATTTAATTCCTAAGTTATTAAGTGCAAACGAAAGTAAAGAATTATGTAACTATTTACGAACAGTTATAACTGATATCTGTTGTATTCTTTCATGAAACTTTGGAACTTTTTCCTCAATTATTGTGATGGTTCGTTCCCTATATAAAATGATACATTTGTTTTGTTTCATAAACGAACATGACAACTTTGTTTTTCACATAAATGAACACTTTATTATTTGAAGTTCACTTTTTGTCTTATCTTATTATTGATTTCGTTTACTCCTGAAGTATTTTAATCTGAAGATGATATACACGATTTAAAAAAGTTATTCAAGTCATACGAAATCCATAACCTATATTGTGTCGATGTAGTTCATTAATTATGTATATTTTGGTTGATCCAACTCTGTAATTGTCGTATTTTAAAAACTTAGGTTGATGCAATTCATAATTAACATGAATCCGTAAACTTGTGATGATCCAACTCTTATTTTATAAAGTGTTTTTCTTTATATTTTTAAAGTAAAACCAATTTTAAGTAGACATCTACATAATCACTTATACTTAGTGCTTGTCGGATAAAGTGGTGAGAGAAAGAAAGAAAGATGGTTATACGGTTAAATGACCGCTATCGTATCACATTTATATCGACTGATATGTAAACACATACATATACTCATTACATATAAGTGTGTGTGAGATAAAAATGAGGCAATACTTGGCTTAGAGTATAAAAGTTAGTTGTCACATGTATAACTACTTTTGTGTAGCTGCGAAGTAAAACATTGCAGATATGATACCAAATTCTTTTTCTTTTTAATTCATATTCTTGTTGAATTTGTTTGCAAAAACAAAGTAAGGAAAAAACACGAGTGCGTACAGCCTACCCTATCCACCAAACAGGATAAAGGGACATTTGAACAAAAACCACTTCTCTTTATAAGCTTTGTGTTTCATTTTCCACAATATCAAACAACTAAAACTTCAACCAGAATACTTGCAAATAGATGGTGCCGGAGACATGGTTCCGATTGGTGGTGGTAGCTATGGTCATCGCCGCTTGCTCTTTTCCAGCGTCGGTGGAGGGACGAATCCGTCATTACAAATTCAATGTTTGTGTTTTATTATTATTATTATCTTATAATGCCATGCAAAAAAATGTACATTAAAATCACAAGTTTTCTTGGTTTCGATGACGTATGCAGGTGGTGATGAAGAACACGACACGATTGTGCGAAAGTAAGCCTATTGTGACGGTTAACGGTCGGTTCCCTGGTCCGACTATAGTTGCTAGGGAGGACGACACGGTAATCATCAAGGTGGTTAATCATGTCAAGTATAATGTCAGCATCCATTGGTGAGATGTGTTGGTTTATTTGTTCTATGTATATGTTGATTAGTATAAACTAGAGTTTTGATTTATCTTTTTTTTATAACCATAGGCATGGTGTACGACAAATAAGGACGGGTTGGGCTGATGGTCCAGCTTACATAACACAGTGCCCGATTCAGCCCAAGGGGACGTATGTTTATAACTTTACGCTAACGGGTCAAAGAGGAACACTTTGGTGGCACGCACACATTTTGTGGTTAAGGGCCACAGTCCATGGCGCGATTGTCATTTTGCCTAAGCGTGGGGTCCCTTACCCCTACCCCAAGCCTCATAAAGAAGTTGTGGTTGTATTGGGTATGTATGATTGATGTGATCACTTGTTTTGCGTTCATATAAATATTTTTTTTTACATATTTAAGTTATGAAATTTAGCAACTTTTTTATAATTCATAGGAGAATGGTGGAAATCAGATACTGAGGCAGTGATCAACCAGGCACAAAAACTAGGCGCAGCCCCAAATGTTTCAGATGCTCACACCATCAATGGCCATCCTGGCCCTGTCTCTAATTGTTTGGCGAATGGTAGGATTTTTAAGTACTTTCAAATGGGCTAGAAGTGACAATTTATGCCTATTTAGTAGTCAATGGACCTATACGTGTTATGTTTTATGTCTAACTGGTTAAACGGATAGAAAAAAAAACAAATTAGCTTAGAATGAAACGGGTCATGAGGGTCGAATATCATTTAAATTGTTTATTAATGCATAAAACCTCTTATAACATAAGTTTGGTGATCGTATATACTCGCTAATTGCTCTTAAAGAGGTTAAGTGTTTAGGTGGTACGAGGACCCGCAACTATTTTGATATACATGCTTAACAATCAATGAAATATGTTATCTAAGGTGGCTTCAAAGTACCGGTGGATCAAGGAAAGACGTACATGCTAAGAATCGTCAATGCTGCACTAAATGAAGAGCTCTTTTTTAGGATCGCCAGGCATAACCTCACAGTGGTTGAGGTAGATGCAACTTATGTTAAACCCTTTACCATAGACACCATTCTAATAGCACCAGGACAAACCACAAATGTACTTGTGACCGCTACTCAAACAGCTGGTAAGTATCTAGTTGCGGTATCAACGTTTATGGATGCACCAATCGCGGTTGATAATGTTACCGCCACCGCATCTCTACATTACTCCGGTACTGTTTCTTCTGCCGCCACTAAATTGATTGCTCCACCACCTCAAAACGCAACTCCGGTGGCTAACAATTTCATAAACTCGTTAAGAAGTTTGAATTCTGCAAAATACCCCGCCAATGTTCCATTGAGTATCGATCATTCATTGTTTTTCACGATTGGTCTTGGGATCAACCCGTGTTTAACTTGTGTTAATGGTAGTAGGGTTGCTGCTAGCATCAACAATGTCACATTTATTATGCCAAAAACCGCGCTTTTACAAGCACATTATTTCAATATGAGCGGAGTATTCACCGACGACTTCCCTAGCAAGCCATTGATCCAATATAACTACACGGGTACACAACCAACGACTTTTGGAACGACAAACGGTACAAGATTATATAGACTTCCTTATAATGCCACGGTACAAATTGTTTTACAAGACACAGCAGCGTTAACCCCCGAGAGTCACCCACTTCATTTGCACGGGTTTAACTTTTTTGTCGTTGGAAGGGGGATAGGTAACTATAACCCTATTACAGATCCTAAAAAATTTAATCTAGTTGACCCCGTTGAAAGAAACACTGTTAGTGTCCCGGCGGGTGGTTGGACTGCTATTAGATTCAAAGCTGACAATCCCGGTAAATAATCATCTTTATACTTCCCATATTCTTATGATTCTTCAACATTTTTTTTAGGTATACACAAAATTTAAAATCATTCTAAAATTTTTATTTATTTTAAAATTTTATAGGGGTGTGGTTCATGCATTGTCATTTGGAAGTACATACAACATGGGGTTTGAAAATGGCATTTGTTGTGGACAATGGTAAAGGCCCAAAAGAGTCGCTTCTCCCACCTCCTAGTGACCTCCCAAAGTGTTAGAAACGTTAATGGCTATATAAGAGAGTGAATTACCAAAGAGTTCTTTTGGGCGGCCCAAATTAAGTTGCTCAAGGTCGAATAATCATAGTTGATATTGGGCTTTACATAATGTAATGAATTAGTGTGTACTTTTTTTTTCTCCTTGTATGTTTTTCTTTGAAGTTGAGTGCTTGTAACTAGAGGTGCACAAACCGGTTTTTTTCCGGAACCGGTTCCGGATCCGATCCGGACCGGTTCCGTCAACGATGGTCAAGAACCGGACCCATTGGAACCGGTTCCGGATCGGATCCGGTTATGGGAGTGGAGACTTGGAACCTATTTGGAACCGGTTCCGGATCGGATCCGGTTTTATCCGATTGGAACCGGTTTTTATGGAACCGGTTCCGGATCGGATCCGGTTTTATCCGATTGGAACCGGTTTTTTTTCCGGATTTTTTTGTGTCCGATTTTGTCCGGTTCCATTTTGTCCGATTTTTGTCCGATTTTTATCCGGTCCGGACAAAACCTTGGAACCGGTTCTGGATCCGGCGGTTCTCAAAAAATCCGGTCCGGTTCCAAAAAAACCGGTTCTAGCCGGATCCGGTTTCGGATAATCCATCGGATCGGATTCGGTTCCGGTTCTTTTGAGCACCTCTACTTGTAACTATTTATGAATTTTCAAATAAAAATTAAAAAGCTTTAAAATTACTAATCTGAAAAAAGTATCGGATTTACTTGAACTAACTCAGAATCTACATCTAATTAGTAGACATTATATAAATAGTTATCTTCTTGTAAATTATTTTGGAAAACTTATCTAATTAGTAGACATTAAACAATTAGTTATCATGTATGCATAATCTGAAGCAAATTGTGTCCAAATAAAGAGCCATTTTTTTTAACTTTCTATTTTTTAGAACGACGACTCACACACTCATATACTGCTACTTCTAAACTATACCAATTCCTGATCTACTCCACGCAAGGATTTGAACATTTGTTTTTTCCAAAAAGCCTTTGACTCTAACCACGACCGACCAACCAAAGTGACACCATTTTCCATAACCAGAGTAGGGTCTGGTTCCTTCTAATGCCTGGTTTTCCGGAACCGGTTCTTGAGGATACTCAAAATGTGCATCTCTAACCCTAAACCCTAAAAACATACCCGATTCTGAAAACAATCTAGCTTTTTTTATATAATTTATCTATGTGTTTATGCCTTTATGTTTAAAACATCTATTTATTTTATAACATTTTTTAAAATTTAATATTATTGGACTTTTTAAGGTAGTTATTTATATGTTTAACTAATTTTTTCGAATACCCGAAAATAGGTTCTTGAAATACCCGTCTTGAATACCTGCAACCAGGTACATAGGGTATGGTATTTCAACCAAGAACCGGACCCGGGACCGAAATCGGTTGTTAAGAATACCTGGTTTTCTAGAACCAATTATACCCGAAATCGGTTGTTGAGAATACCCAATTTGTACCCCTCTACTCATGAACCACGCACCTAAATTCATCCAACAACTTTCTATAGATGGGCCTGGCCATGGTCCCATCACTCATGGTAGGTTAGGCCCTTGAGGCGGTGTTGAATTGAGCCAGTCAGCCTGCCATGTTTTACTCTTGGTTTTGGACTTTTGGGTAATAGTCGTAGTTTTATTATTGGTGTGGGCCGTGGGGGCAATAGTAGTGATGATGGGTGGGTCGAAAGTGGTGATGATCGGAGGGGGGAGGCGGTTTAAGACTAGGTAGGGTGATTGTGTTGACCTTTTTCACCCGACAATAATAATAATAATAATAATAATAATAATAATAAATAAATAAATATTGAACCGTCATGAAGAAAGCATGCATTTGAAATGTGTGTCACGTCAACAACAAAAGGTCGTTTGGTCGCAAATAACGTTGTTTAAAAAGTTTATGGCTTGTTCGAAGTTCAATCGATAAAGGTTCATAAAAAGTTTGGCTTGAAAAAATCTCGGTTGAAAATGAGCTGAGCCGAGTCTGATCCAGGCTAGGCTCGGGTTGTGGCCAGCTCATATGGCTCGTTTAAAATATAAGAATATTAATCATAATAATAAATAACATATAAAAGAGTTAAAAAATAAAAATAATACATATAATAATTTGAATATGCCTCGGTGTCTCTCTAACTTTAAAAAAATTAAAAAATAATATTTTATTTTTGTTTACAACCTTAATACTATTGTATTTGTTTTAATAATATATTTTTTTTTGTTTTCTATATTTGTCAAAATGTCCAAAAAAATACTGAATTATAAAAAAATCTTTAAAAATTATCGAGCTAGCTCGAGCTTTACATGAACCAAACTTGAGCTCAACTTTTCAACTTTTTAAAATTTTTTAGCCGAGCCAAGCTCGTGCCCTCTTTGGCTGGGCTCGATTATTGCACTAGTCACAAATTTAACTTCAAGTTAACTCATAGTCATATTTAATATGGGTGTATAAGTGCATTTTTCACATGTATAGGAAAATTTAGTTTCGTAAATGCTCCTTAATGAGTGCTTGGAATTCGTTATAGGAATTTGAATGAATTGAATTTGTCAAAACTATTTGGATTTTAAAGTAATCGAAATCTATCAAATTAATTTGATTTGATGTAGCTCGGTTGTTCTCATATCCTCCAACAATCTATACAGAACCTAACCGAAATCATAGTTGATTGATATTATCTTCACTTAAGTTTGGTTGTTGTAATCGAGTAACTACATTATTATTTTAATGCAAATCATTTTATTTATCTTTCTAATTTATTTATTATCACAATTCAAGCAGAAAATTATTATAACTTTATTGTGTATTTGATTCCTGTATATTATTTCAATTGTATTTGGTTTGAGTTGATTAACCATTTTATACTATTTAAACAATAATATAAACGAGCAATAACTGCTATGTGACAACGGATTCATATCAGGGCCAGCCCGGAGGGGGAGGAGGGGGGGTCAAAGTGGGCGACGGCTCCAGGCCTGATAACCCCTGAGGCCCGAAAATTTAAATTTATACATATATATATATATATGTGTGTGTGTGTTTTTTTTTAAAATTAAAAGGCCCAACTCCTTAACAAAAAACTAAAGGCACTAACCCAATTATAAAATACCCATTATCTAATCTAGGCCCAATAGTTTAGAAGTTTAAATCAATAAAAAAAATTCTTAATAAACTGATTGTCTATAGAGTTTTATTGACTATTCCTGTAACAGTGGCTTCGGTGGAGAGGAGCTTTTCAAAATTGAAGTTGTTGAAGTCATACTTAAGATTAACAATGTTCCAAGAAAGACTTAACGGATTAGCGATGATATCTATTGAAAATGATACATTAGAGACTATGCATTATAAAGAGTTGATCGAGAGCTTTTCTACCAAAAACGTTACGAGAGCTTCACTATTCGCATAAGTAAGTAACTTTAGATTATTTTGGGACAATACTTTTCTTTTGTTTATTGTTAAAAGAATTATGGTCGTATTTTGGATTTTTTTTATATACGATTATTGACTTTATATATTAGAGGCCAAGATTTTTTTACATGTCCCTGGCTCAAAACATTTTAAGAATTCTTGGGACCGGCCCTGATTCATATACAACAGAATATACTACACAATGATGGGTAATACCCTAAACCCTAAGTACTAAGATTGTGCCCTCCGAACAAAAAGTGTCCTCCGAGCTTAGTTAGGTTTGGATATAGAACATAGTATACTACACGAGTAAAAGTAAAAATAGATACACGATCGTAAAATCACGTAACTAATAACAAATATTATAATTGTTTTCTAAAACAGTTACACAGATACAAATAAACGTTAGTTGGATAATAATAAAATATATCCAACATTTTAATTACTAAAATCATGGCATATAGTGTTGGTGAGATAGTGACATTCCAAAATAAACAAATGATATGGAAATTTCACGCCTATTGACATGTCAAGTTTATTTATTAATGAAATGGAAGTGGGAAACTACAAAGAAAAGAAAACCCACCCGGCGATGACTGTTGTCGGATCACGCGCACTCTCTTCTGTTCTGTTCAACCACGTTCCCCCTTTTCACCCAATTAGGGTTTATTCTCTATTTGACTTTCACACAACTGATCCACACTATTTGATCTCCAAAGATGTTAATTCGTAAATTTCAGAATCCGATGTTCATAAATCACTATCAGTTTTTGTAATTGTTTAGGTTAGGAGTAGCAGGTGGTTTGTGATTAGGTTAAATCGTAATCTCAGTATGCCGTTCAGTTGGAAGAAGAAGACGATGACTGGTTGCAATCGGTTTTCGCGATTGGTCGCCGATCATCTTCAGTCGCCGAAACGCGGCGGCTCTCTCGTCGTGGAAACCGGTTTTCCGACTTCTCTCATTGATCTCTACGTCAGGAATCGCGGTAGGTTTCGTAAATCGTCGGCGAAGAAACAGAGGGGAAATGATTCGCCGACTCCGTTATCGCCACCGTCACCGTCATCAGGTTTGAATGTAGATTCACATAACCTGTCTTCGACTTCGTATTCGTTGGTAGATTCGAATAATTTATCGTCTGGTGGTACGGATCATAGCGGAATTGATGAAATTATCGAAGAGGATGTAGTTGTAGGAGCAGGTATGGTTGCAAGTGATGATGAAATACAAAATTCTACTAAGATTGATGTTAAAACGAGTGTCGAAATGGCGAAATTGAATCCTGCATTGGTGTTTGCTTTGAAGGTTTTGTTAATGGTGGTTTTGGTCTTAGGGACAAAGAGATTCACAGTTGGGCTTACAGTCTCAGCTTTCCTGCTGGTCTTTATGGAATTGGTAGGGAAGCTATTGTTGGGGAGATCGCGTTCCATCGATTCAGAAACCGTGTCTGAATCTAGTGTTGGAGAAATCGAGAACGTCGAAAGTTTAGAAGAGAATGCAAATCTTGTTGTTTGTAGTGGAGTGTTGGAGATTGAAGAAGAAGTAGAGTCAAATCAGGAGGTTAGATTGGAGAAAGAATTAGACGAACCGAGAAGTGAAGTTTCGATGGAAATTAGGCGTAAGAGTTCTCGAAGAGCTATAATGAAATCAAGAATGAAGAAACTTGTACCCAAGAAGCTTCTCAAGTCTTCCATGGGTTCAAAAGCAGAAGAGACGGTGAAATCTGCACAGAATCATAAACCATTAGATTCGAAAGGCGAGACCTTGCGTATCTTGAAGCAAAATCAGGATAAAATTGTAGAAATAGAAGGGAGATCTTTATCAACAACTTTGTCAAGTGAAATTGACTGCAATGATAAGGGGTTAGGAAGGGGATTACCTCAGAATTCTGGGTGTTTGGTTCTGTGCTTAATTGTTCTGGTTGGACTGATTGGAGGACGGGTTTTGGCACTCGCGCTTGCATTATCTTGGTGCTTGATGCTGAAGATGCTACGATGGAGAAATGTAAAGTTTCCCATCTCCTAACCTGGATTTGTTGTTTACAAAGTGTTTGTTGTTTTTGTGTCAATCTTGTTGTTCCTTACTTGTGCACAACTTTATTTAAGAAATAGTAAAAATATACCTATACTTTATATCTTCTTCTTGTTCTTCAAATGCACCATACTTGTTTAGTTCTTGGTTCGCTAGAACACGCACGCACACACAGATTCTTGTTTTTAGTTTATGATCACATGATGCATTAGGAAAACACAATCCTGATTAAAGTGGTTGATATTGGATTGAATGCTAACTAATGGATGATGGTTAGCATGGTAGTCAAATTCCAAATTGGCTGAGGAAGAACAGCAAACTAACTCATCCACAGCTGCCACATAAACGTCCCCTGGAATATAAGGAATTTGCAAAGGGGGTAAGTAACCATAAATCGTTTGGAAAGGAGTCATCTTTATACCTATGTGAAAATTTGTGTTATACAACCATTTGATCCAAGAACAAGCTATTTCACACGTCATGCACCTTAAATACCCTTTTAGACACCGGTTAAGCACCTTTATTTGACCATCCGTTTGAAGGTGGTAAGCCGTTGACATTGCTAGTGACGCACCTTGTATTCTCACAAAGCCTTTCTAAAATGTGCCAAGGAAAACAGTGTCTTGGTCATCAATGATAGCAGACGGCCACCCAAGTAACTTATACACATTAAGCGTGGTCACTTGAGCCGCTGTTGTAAAAGGATAGCTCAAGGCCATAAAGTGACTGTATTTCTATAGACGATCAACAACAACAAAGATTGTCGACGATGCATTAGCAACTATACACTACGTTGCCTTCTTGTAAGTGATTTCATAGTCATAGCCAAACAACTTAGATAACCATGTATGTTGTAAGGGAGTTGTAATATTTTGTTATAACAAATGTTTAAGGCTTTTCTGATTTGTTTGAATTATGACATGGCTTGTAATCAAATAACGATGACACTATTTAACTACAAATAGAATAGCTAATAGCTATTTCTCATACACTATTTAACACAAATATATGTAAATCATGTAACTAGGAGTGTACTTTGTGTCAATAGTCGAATTCTAAACAAAAGGACGCATCTGTTGTTGAAGCGTCGCAACGTTTAGGATTTAGGGTAATAAAATCCCACACAACGATCAGTTTGTTATCACAATTCATTCGTTTAAATTCACAAACAAAGTTCAAGCATTTGATTTCAAGTTTGTTTTATAAATTGTAAATCGTTTGGGACCAATATTTGGTATCAGAGCATCAGTCTCTTGAGGATTCACAGGTTCGTATCTAATTCGAAAGCAAGAAAACACAATTAATTTAGGTATTGAATTGCGAATTACGGTTCCGTTCAAGAAATTAGGGAAGGATTCAGGAAGCAGAGCAACCGATTGGTTCTTGCTCTATATCCTTACTTGGTGATAACAAACATAAAGAAAGAAGATCAAGTCAAAACAAAAAAAGTCCTGTTAAATCATCAATTTATTTGGTGTGGTTGGATTTTTTTTTATACGGAAGGAAAACAAAATTTTGCTTCTCCAAATACATCAATTTTGTTTTAGTATTGGGTTGGATTGATGCTTTTTCTCAATTGAACATAGAAACAAAAAAAAGGTTTTTGATTTGGTTGCGGCTTGCGCAAAAGGAAATAGGAAATGAACTTCGAGTCAAGATTTGGGTTTTAAGAAAATCTAACACACGATGTCGGAGAAATCATCGTTTGGTACAAAATAGATTATAATTCACAAAGAGGGTAGTTCATTCTCCAACTTCCAATGCCCTGTCCTAAAATCTACAAACTATATTGTATGGGTAATCCATGTAAAGACCATACTTGTGGCAAACGGACTGTGGGAGGTGATAGAACCGAAGGTTGATACGCAACTTGATGAAAAGAATGATATGGCTACGATTGTGTATTTGTTTCAAGCACTACCGGAGGATATGATATTACAAGCTGCAAGAGTGCAAAGGAGATTTGGGATGCACTAAAGACAAGACACGTCGGTATATTAAGTACATAAGGCACATTTTCAAACACTTAAGACAGAATTCATAAGGCACATTTTAAAACACTTAAGACAGAATTCGAGATATTGAGAATGAAGTAGGGTGAGGGCTATTATTGTTGGCAAATATCAAAGAATAGAAACAGAATAATGATATTTTTGTCTGTTTTTTTCTCTGAAATCTGAAGCCATCAAAGGGGTGTTTGGATGTTGAATCAAGAAAGGATTGTGAGTTTGGTTGTAGCCAATCATGAATGGAAGAAGGCAAGGTATGAAAGAAAAAAAGAAAGATTATAGAAAGAATATACGAAAGGAAGATGATAGAACGTAGAAGAAAAGAAGAAAGAAATCAACAAAACTTGAAGCAAAGAAAGCAACAACGTACGAAGATCGAATCATAGGGGTTCAACTCGCAAGCAAGAAAGACCTGTGGGCAAACAAGACATGTGTGGCAAAGCAAGCAAGAACTAAAACGTGTGTGATTCGATCAATCAAGTAAGAAGCAAGTAAAAAAGCATTTCAAGTATTGTTGCGTTTTTTGTCCACAAGGAAAGAACCAATTCAAGTTTAATAATCAAATTTGGATCAACAATTAGGCAGTGATTGTTGGCCTTAATTGTTGAATGCAAGTTTGGATGAAAGTTACGGATCAAAGCTATTATTAGTTTAAAGTCTAGTTTAGTGTAAGGAATGCATTTGTGATTAGTAGAAGGGTTAGTAGTGTACATATAGTAACAAAGAAACTGTACGCCGTTTAAAATTAGGGTAAGGATGCAACGCTTCACGAATGGTTGCGTCGTCCTTGTGGTATGTATTAGTATTGATGTTATGTAGTAAATAATCAAATTGCCGGATCGATTAATACAAATATGTTTCAGGTTCATCCATGTTTTCTTCTTCTACTTGTTCATATTCTTGATTGATGAATGATTCAATGATTGTTTGAGATCTATAGATACATGTAGTCTTAGTTTCACTGGATTTGCACTTCAACTTATTAGCCAATCTTTCATCAACAAGACTGTGAGTTGATCTTGAATCCCTGAGAATATGAAGTTGACTAGTTCCAATTGATCCGATGAACTTCATGGTTGAGTAGGAGTTCAGGACCGTCAATGCATGTATTGAAATTTAAGGATGTTGGAAAGGCTTTTCCACACCATACATTTTTAAGGATGAATGAAAAGGAGATTAGGTGAATTATTATTTGTTCATTACCTCTTCAATTTTATTGAGTTTGTGTTCTTTGCTAGCTCACCGTGGCACGTTAGGTGACCTTAGACCCAATTGTCAAGCGTAGTGGTGAGCCTATAATTACGGTTTGATGCCGTAACCCTATCATTTGTTTGGTGGTGTTTTCTACATCCAATTGACTCGTAGACCTATCCTAAATAAATATTCACCTTTTATTTTTAATCTTCTCAAAATGAATTATCAAGTTTCCAAATTGTTAAAACAAATCGCATATTTTTAAAATTGAATGTATTAACTTGAAATTTGAATATATAGAAATGCATTAATTATACATTGTAAAAATGCATTAATTATACGTTGTAAAGCTGTACACAAATTATAATATTCACTTAAAAAAACAGGTGTTTATAATAATAACTTTATTTTGAAAAGTAAAATTGGACACTTTAGCCTGATGATAGATTCTTTTCAGAAAATTTACAAAAAAAAAAAATAATTCCTTACGTAGAAGCTCACATTATTCCTCACTGATTACTACTACTAAACACCCAATCATGCTTACGTGGAAGATCGGCAACGGCTATTTGCTTTTAAACAATTCCGACCGTTTATTTCAAACCCAACAAAGTCCACCCTTCTCCATCTTAACGGCAGCGTGGCCCCACTCTTGTCCCCACAACCCCAGATTAACATTTCCTGACCGTCAGATTGAAATACATTAACGTCCACGATCACTTGACCGTTAATAATTTAAAAAAAGAGTCGTTCTCTACAGCGTTAAAAGCAAGAATTTCAAAATAAAAACCCTTTCCATCCTCCCGATCTTTCATATTCTCAAATTACTTCAAATGAAACCTTGTCATTTGCTTGTGATTCTTCAATAATCTTCAATACCCCCTTTTGAATTCATCATTGTTTTTAATTTGGAAATTAAGTGAGTTACTGAGTTATGGATCGCGATTCTCCGGTGAGAATTACGGTGTCTTCCTCCGGCGGCCTTCGTAATGTCGCCTTGACGAGTCCGGTGCGGCGTGCTTCGATTTCGAATTCCCCGCTTAGCGGTGGCGAAACCAGGCGGTTAAGTGGTGGCAGCTGCGGTGGAGGGAGGTATAACGGTGACGAATACGTTGCCTACACCGTTCATATCCCTCCGACACCCGAACACCGATTGGTGTCGAATTCACAGGACAGTCCGGAATACCAGAAGATCCACGGAAACCCTAACGAGAATCGGATCAAAGACACGGTGTTCACAGGAGGATTCAATTCGGAAACACGAGCTCACGCCAGGAGGATGAAATCGGTGGAAGAAATCGCGGTGGGGAAGTCGAAATTGCTGTGTCAAGTAGACGGGTGTGACGAGAAGCTGCTGGATAAATCATCGAAATCGCAGTGTGAATGCGGGTTTAGAATCTGTGACGATTGCTACATAGATTACTGTTCAAATGGGGCTGGGGTTTGCCCAGGGTGTAAAGAACCGTTTCAAGAAAGTTATGAAGAAGATGATGATGATGGTGTTTATATGCAGCCGATGATGTCGGAGGAGAAGGATACGGTGAATCCGCTGAGGAAGAACCGCGGTGGAATCAGATTGGAGAATAATTTTTCGCTTGTTAGATCGTTTAAGGCGCCGAATCAAGATTTTGATCACACGCGGTGGCTGTTTGAGACCAATGGGACTTATGGGTTTGGGAATGCGGTTTGGCCGAGAGAAGGGTGTCACCGTGGTGGTGAAAAGTGTGAGTATGAGAATCCACCGGTGTTTAATGACCGGAGGAACAGACCGTTGACCAGAAAAGTTGGGATTTCTGCTGCTATTCTCAGTCCTTACAGGTTAGCATTACTCCTTACATATGAAAAAAAAGAATGATAGTTAACTTTAGTTTCATACACTACGGCCATACGGGTCATATTGATTTTTTCCTTACGCGGACCGTATGAAATGTGTTTTTATATTAAATGGGTCGTATATCAGAAAGTTACACGTGTTAGCATGATTAGCATTATTCGTGATATATGCAAAACATAATGATAGTTAACTATTTTGCGTTGTTTTTAGAACCGAACCAGGAACCGATAAAGAATCGGTCCAATTAAGACCTTTTGAACCGTTTTTAAAACGGACCGAGTTATTTGACCGGATTTTTATAGTTTTCTTTTAAAATCTTATTGATTAATTTAGTACTCTAAATATTTTATTTCTAAGTCTATGTATTTTATTAAAATGAAAATATAACAGAAACTAAAGTATTTTTATATTTTATTTTAATTTAGACATTTATAGTTTAGACATTTATATGTCGTTTTAATTTATAAACTTTTCATCCGGTCCAACCAGGGGTAAGACGACCGGTTTAGTTCCGGTTCTAAAAACACTGTTATTTTGAGATACACGGTGTTGATTGTGGATTGTTCTTGCAAAAATGCAGGTTGCTGATCGTTATCCGGCTAGCGGCGCTTGGTCTATTTCTAACATGGCGGATATTACACCCCAACCATGACGCGGTCTGGCTATGGCTTATGTCGGTAATCTGCGAGGTGTGGTTCGCTTTTTCATGGCTCCTTGACCAGCTACCAAAGCTCTGTCCAGTCACCCGGTCCACCGATCTCACCGTCCTCAAAGAACGGTTCGAACCCACACAAAACAACCCCAAAGGCCTATCAGACCTTCCAGGTATCGATATCTTCGTCTCCACAGCAGATGCCGAAAAAGAACCACCGTTAGTCACCGCCAACACCATCCTCTCCATCCTGGCCGTTGATTACCCCGTCGATAAGATAGCTTGTTACTTATCCGACGATGGCGGTTCACTCGTGACATTTGAAGCTCTAGCTGAAGCCGCAAGCTTCGCTACCACATGGGTCCCGTTTTGTCGGAAACACGAAATCGAACCAAGAAACCCGGAAGCATACTTTTCACAGAAAGGGGATCCGTTGAAGAACAAACGCCGGGTTGATTTTGTTAGAGAAAGACGAAAGGTGAAGCGAGAATATGATGAGTTTAAAGTCAGAATCAACGCGTTGCCGGAGACGATTAGAAGAAGATCAGACGCGTGCAATGCACGTGAAGAGCTTGTATTCAAGAAGAAACAGATGGAGATTGGGGGGAAACCATATGAACCAATCAAAGTCCCAAAAGCCACGTGGATGTCTGACGGAAACACGTGGCATGGAACTTGGTTTTCCGGCGAAGAAGATCACTCCAGAGGCAACCACGCCGGGATCATCCAGCTTATGTTAGCTCCACCGGGGCCTGAATGCACCTATAAAACAGAAGAGGATCCTGAAGATCTAATCGACACGCGAAACGTCGACACTCGGCTACCTATGTTAGCCTACGTGTCCCGTGAAAAGCGACCCGGGTTCGACCATAACAAGAAAGCTGGAGCCATGAACGCGTTGGTTCGAGCCAGTGCCATCATGTCGAATGGCTCGTTTATACTTAACTTGGACTGTGACCACTATGTTTACAACTCTTTGGCTTTAAGAGAGGGGATGTGTTTCATGTTGGATAGAGGTGGGGACAAGATCTGTTATGTTCAGTTTCCGCAACGGTTCGAGGGGATTGACCCGAGTGATCGATATGCGAATCACAACACGGTGTTTTTTGATGTGAGTATGCGCGCTTTGGATGGGTTACAAGGCCCGATGTATGTCGGGACGGGTTGTATTTTTAGGAGAATTGCGTTATACGGGTTTAGCCCGCCTCGGGCTACCGAGCACCGCGGGTGGTTCGGGGGGAGGAAGATCAAGTTTTCGTTGAAAAGAATGAAAAAACAGAAAACTGAAGATGATACAGAAATGATCTTGCCAATTGTAGATGATCAGGATAATAATGAAGACAGAGATGAGCTCAAACAAGCTTTGATTCCTGAACGGTTTGGTGATTCGACGTATTTGATCGACTCGATCGCTGTGGCTGAATTTGGCGGTCGGTTGATTCATGAGTTGCGTGGGAAAAACAGCCACGGAAGACCATCGGGTTCTCTTGCGGTTCAACGCGAGCCGATAGATCGGGCCGCCATTGAGGAAGCGATTAAAGTGGTGACTTGTTTCTATGAAGATAAAACCGAGTGGGGTAAACGGGTCGGGTGGATCTACGGGTCGATAACGGAAGATGTTGTCACGGGTTACCGGATGCATAACCGAGGGTGGAGATCCGTGTATTGTGTCACAAAACGGGATGCTTTCCGTGGCACAGCTCCGATCAACTTAACGGATCGGTTGATTCAAGTTCTCCGATGGGCCACCGGGTCGGTTGAGATCTTCTTCTCAAGAAACAATGCTCTTTTCGCTAGCCCGAGGATGAAATTTCTACAGAGAATCGCGTATTTCAATGTCGGAATGTACCCGTTTACCTCGATTTTCTTACTAGCCTACTGTGTTCTCCCAGCGCTTTCGCTATTTTCGGGCAAGTTCATCGTCCAGTCACTAAACATAACATTTCTGATCCTGCTTCTAGCCATCACAGTTACCTTAAGCATGCTCGCCCTTCTTGAAATCCGATGGTCGAAAATCACCCTCCACGATTGGTGGAGAAACGAGCAGTTCTGGCTAATCGGGGGCACCAGTGCACATCCAGTGGCTGTGATTCAAGGTCTGTTAAAGGTGATTGCTGGAATCGATATCTCATTCACATTAACTTCAAAGCCAGCAGCAGCAGAAGACGGAGAAGATGAGTTTGCTGAGTTGTACGAGTTCCGGTTCACAATGCTGATGATTCCTCCAGTGACCATAATCTTGATGAACGTGGCAGCGATTGCAGTGGGGGTTTTGAGGACGGTGTACAGCCCGTTCCCGGAGTGGAGCAAGCTTTTGGGAGGCGTGTTCTTTAGCTTCTGGGTGTTGTCACATCTTTATCCGTTTGCGAAGGGGCTGATGGGGAGGAGAGGGAAGATATCGACGATTGTGTATCTGTGGTCGATGTTGATTTGCATCGTCGTGTCACTGATTTTCCTGTATGCTCACCCGCCAGACGGTAGCCGGAGGCAGAGTTTCATGATGAGGTTTCAGTTTCCTTGAGTTATGTATGTGTTAAGAATGAGGCCAATTGACACTTTGGCTGGCTCATAGATTCTTTTGTTGGGTGTTATTAGTAATTGTAAGCAGTATTTTGTATTACATATTGTAAGTTTCTTGCGGGTTTCAATTGGTTTTGAATTATATATATTCAGCATGTTGTTTGGGATTTTAGATGTTGTGTCCCACATCGGTAGTGAAGAAAAGAAAGGATGGGTTTATTAAACTGAAGTGGGTTTATTGTTTGTGTTCGTAAGAAGGAGAGATGGTTGGCATCTCCCCTGACAGGGACGGGAACAGCTTTCGAGCTTACCTGTTACCACACATCCGGTTAAGGCTTACCACTTCGGTGGATCTCTAACCCAATTTTTTTTTTGCACAACTATTGTAGTAGTTTTTTAAACTTATGGGTTATACTTGTTATTTGTATCAAAACCAACCGTGTAATTAACTCTCTTAAGTGGTAAAAAAGTGGATATATTTCTTTCCCTCGATGCTCCAACTTCATTTGGTTGTCGTCTTTGATCCACAGTTCACCGATTTCCGCACGTGCACACAGAGTTGCGTCTCCTTCTGAATATGGCGATGACAGTTGAAGGTAAGACTTGTTGAATTTCGATTACAGTTCTGATCTTCCAGCTTATTGTGAAATCATTGATTCCGATATTTAAACCCTTCTATTTGATCAAGGATATGTCTATACGATGATGTTATTGAGAATCCACGTGGGTGTGTAACTGTAACACCTGAATTTTAGTTATCTTTTGAGTTTTAAGGTAAAAGGGTTATTTCTCAATTTGGGAATTTACTAAATTTTGGGCAAAAATGGTTTGTTTATTGGATGATGATGAAAGGAACATATGAATACAACTTTTGACTATCATTTGCAATTGTTATTTACCAACTAATTGTAACCTTCGTGATTCTTGTTGTATAAACCCTAACTTTTGAGGATGGTGGTGGTGGTGGTGGTGGTGGTGGTGTTACACATCAAAATGGGTCGGGTTGGGTTTATCTGCCCACCATGTTAGTGCTTTTAGTGTCATCTTGCTATTTTATATAATTGGATTTACTTGATGACCAAATGATGAGAAATCATAATGAAACATCAAACAAGTTGGTAAGTGTGGAGTGCACACTTGTTTGATGATCTTATGATTTATGGTGCTAAAGACAACTTGTTTTATGAAGGGGGTGAAGCCCACTGAACAATGGGTTCCGAGGGCAGCGCCCTGGGAGCGGGTCTAAGGGGCGGCAACCTCCTGCGTAGGAGCTGAAAACTGTTAAAGTTAGTCATCTGGACTAACTTTTTAATCCAGAGTAGATTGTTCCTCCGGAGTAGATTTACTCGTCCGGACTAGATTTGGTCATCCAGAGTAAACTGAAACAACATTTACTTTCCAAACGGTTGACGGTTATGGCGGTTTCAGCCAACCATCATGACGTTTCATTGCGTAGTTTCCCCCCTATATATACGAGTCTTTTGGTGAATATCATATACATGAAAAATCCTTACAGAATCAAAAATTCGTTCTTGAAAATCTCCGATTGAATTATGTGTATACCACGGAAATAATTCAATCTGAAAGTGAACCAACAAATATCATAGAATCCAAAGCATACACCAAGAGAATTTGTACACACCACTATTTGTTTTTCCATTTTTTGATTTTATGAATAGTTTATGTGATGTATATCGACAATAAACGCCATACTATTGAGATAATAATCTGATTTTATTAATTAAACTGTTTAGGAGGTTTCCATCATGAATAAATTTGGGCAAGTTTTGACCCGTTATAGATAAAATTTCTTATGTGGTTCACAGTGTTAACTGCTTATGACAGGATGATATGGTAGCGCTACTTGACATTCTTAACATCAACTGTCATTAGTTTTTTCTGTTGTCTTCACTCTACATAGTACAAACAAACAACCTTAATCAATCTGTCTTTATGTTAGCTAAAGTATTTTCATTTACTAGAATCATCTCTCTGATCATAAATATTAATTATTTTGAATAGTAAGTGTATAATAGCTGAATTGACTTTTCAACATTTTGTTGCATGCATACTTGCTGGGCTATTGGATTGTGCTTTACCTATCTTTGCAGTGTAAGCCGGTCGACCCTAAATTTATTCTCTTACATTTTAATTAACTTTTTCTAATATAACATATTTTCCAGACTGGCTGTACTCGCGCTTTTGTTTTCATCAAGTCTTCTGCTACAAATTCTGGTAGGATTTGTAATTTTTTCCCTGAATATCTCTTTCATTATATACTTATTGTTTTATTTTGGTTGCAGGCTTGTGCATTATACAACAACTGGTGGCCGATGTTATCAGGTGGATGAGTGTACCGCAGTTTTTACCTTCATAAATTAACATTTTTTGGAGAAATTAATGTATATTAATTTAGTTGATCTTTTTGCAGCTCTAATGTACATTTTGGTCCCTATGCCATGTATGTTCTTTAGTGACGGATCCACCCAATCTTTAATCAGCCGGAATGATGATGGGTAAGCATCATATGCTGATAATTTGTGGTTATTGATGTCTTTTTACAATTTCAGATGGGTTGACGGAGTCAAAAGGGTCAAAAGCCCCTCATGTTTTGAAATGCTTAAAACCATCTAATTTGCTTTAACAGTGTAGTAACAATATAATTTTTGTAATCTTGTTAAATATTTTGATTATGTTAGGAGTATAAGATTAAGAAAAAAATGGACAAGTTAACTGTTAGGCCTCAAATAAGACAATTAAGTTATTTACTTGGTCATCAGGCTTGACTTAGGCAGTTCCTCCGTATTCCTATAATAGAAAGAGTCTAAATATAAAGCCAGTATCTTGTTCCTTATCACATTGTTATTTCTTTATTTTTTTTACGTTAGTTTCTTAAATATTTTGTAGCATGATCATATCATCGGCCAAACTTGACCCGAACCATTGGGGCTGGGCCCATATAAAAATCATCCTTTTTGAGTTTTGACCCGTTACCCAACTCGTTGATCTCTACTGAATATGCATTGAATTGTATAGCATTATCCAAACTTGACCCAACCCATGGGAGCGTATAAAAACTTCCTTTTTTGTAATTCAAATTGTTGATACTTACTGAATATGCATTGAATTGAATAGCATTGTCCAAACGTGACCCGACCATTGGGCTCATATAAAAAATCTTCCTTTTTGACCTGTTACCCAACTTGTTGATTCCTACTGAATATGCATTGAATTGATTATCATTGTCCAAACTTGGTCCGACCCATTGGGGCTTGGCCCATATAAAAGATCTTCCTTTCTGACCCGTTACCCAACCCTGTTGATTCCTACTGAATATGCATATTATTGAATATCCTTCTCCAAGCTTGACACGGCCAATATAAAAAGTTTTCCTTTCTGACCCGTTTCCCAACCCGACCAACTCATTGATTCCTATCAAACATGCATTGAATTGAATCTGTTTTTGTGTTGTTTTATGGCTGGTGGATAAATGCTGCAAAGTTTTTGACAGGTGCATCAATGGTTGGAAGCTTAGCAATACCTATTATCCTGAGGCATGCAGATTTCATGAGCACTGGAGCTATGTTGATTGAATTCATTTCTTTTTTTATTTTTCTCAGTACCATAATGCGCTATTATCGTGCTAATATCGAAGACGAATGGTCTGCTAAAGAAAGTTCACTTGGTATGTTGTTTGCTCTCTAGGGCTTTTTTTAAATAACAGATGAATTCAATTGGACAAACCCCATAACTGTAATGCATGTAAAAGATCAGTTGCTTCAGGTTTTGTGCATATTTGTCAGTTTTATAGGTATGACCCTTAGATGGTGTTTGGTTGGAAGTTATAAGACATGAGAAATGTGAGATGATAAAAATAGTGTAACGTCCCAATACTTTTACACTAATTAATATGATAATAATGATAAAAGGGAAAAATACCAAAATGGACATAGTTCTCTAAAAAATACCAAAATGAACATTTAGCCCGCGCTTTTTAATTTAGATGTACAAAATGTTCATTTTGGTATTTTCCCCATGATAAATGCCCATAGTTATAATTTAATGATTTTAGAAATTGGTTCAAAATAACGTGATAATTTTAAAATTTGATGGATTTCACAAATAGTAATTGGTGTAATACAATTCAATCAATTGTTTTCCAAGAGTTAATTACACGGATAATCCTTGTGATTTCTCCATATTGCGGATTAGCCCTCTTCCGTATTGCGGATTAGTCCTTATGATAGTTAGAGATGCACAAAAAACCAGTTCCATATCCGCACCCGAACCAAAACCGTTTCGGTTCCTACCCGGCTTAAGGTGGACCCGGTTCGAACCCGAAAAAACCCGGCGGTTTCTACCCGGTTTGGATTCATTTTCGCTGGACCAGTTCCAACCGTTTAATTTGGGAAAAAAGTAGTCGTTGGGACCCTTTTTTTGAACGTTTATTTTTTGTTTTTTAGCCCCCTTAAGTTGACATAAATAGATGTTGAATGAATTGGTTGAGTACCCAACTTGAAAACACAAAAAATACTCGCATAACACTCGTTTTACTCTCTTTCTCTACTTTCTACTCTCATTATGGTTCACTCACAATCACAATCACAATCACAATCATCCGTTGTTCAACCGTCAACCGTTGTTCGGGTGCTTCTGCATAACAGGAACCAAGAAATTTGGTGCAACTGGGATTTGGTTGAGATGAGTGACAAGCCTCAAAAGGCTCGTTTCAAGTTTTGTGACACTTTTTTAACAAAAGAATCGAACTCGAGTTTGAAGAAGCACACTATGAATAAATATTGCAAGGCCCTGAAAGTAGATTCGGACCCCGAACAAACACAATTGGGTAGTGACAGTCGAATGTTTCATTACGACGCAAATACGATTCAGGATCGAATGGCGAAATTTGTGATTCAAGAAGCTTCGCAGTTTGATCACTTCGACAACCTCGATTGACAAACATGATTCGAGAGATGCTTCAACCTCGTTACACACACGTAAGTCATATTACATTTAGACACTATTGTTTAAAAATGTGGAGAAAGGCAAAAAATGATTTAATTGGATTTTAAAAAAATTTAAAAACCGGTGTGAACTTAACTAGTAATGTTTGGTCGGCTCCACATGGTTTTCGGTATTTTTATGTATTTTATTTTGGTAGAATTATATATAGTCCCATATTTTCAACCCTAATTACATATATACCCAATCCAAAACTTAAATTACATATATCCCTCTCTTTTATAAAATTAGTCTTTTAACCTTATAAGAAATACGACTATTCTTTTTCCATTGATTCCAACCCTAACCTTCTGATTCTCGCTTCCGATTGATTCCAGCATCCAACGTCGCTTCTGATCGATTCCATAATCTAGTTGAGTATATTTGTAATTATGAAAGAGATATACGCAAATAAAATTTTGAGTTATGTATATATGTAATTAATGAAGTTTTTAGGAGTATATATATGTAATTGCCCCTTTCATTTTCTATCTTAGACGAGGTCTACACGAGAGATATATAAAATCTCTTAATAAAAATAAGCTTAAAACAATGAAAATACTATAAATAAGAAAAACATAAAAGAATTGAGATACGGTCAAATCGGTTTCCCCGCCTTTAGTAACCTTATGAAAAAAAAATCTTTAAAATGCTTATCTTTTTTTGTCTAGCAAGTACCTTTACAAATTGTTTCTTTAGAATGTTTGGTTAGAATACAAGACACGATAAATGTGAAAGATGGTGATTTTTTTTAAACAACCCTAAAGATGGTGATTTTTTTTAAACAACCCTATCAAGACACTAACTAGGAAAATAAGTTACATGAATAATAATTAATAAATGATTTGTGAGCCACTCTATCTAATTCAATTTGAAGTTTCTGGTAAAAAAATAAACTATATCATCCATTAAAGTCCCTTGTCTTTAACGATTGTTCAAGAAAACCACATAATTTCGATATCTCCATATAGCCCACCAAACAATGTAGACGGCCAAAATAGTAATGGGTAATCCGATGATAATACTCATTGGTACTCCTAAATATTCATATTTTTATTATATTTTAATTCCTTGAACTAAAATAAACACCTTCTTTGTTTATGGATGAAAATGAGTCACTTTAAAATATGTTTGATATTTCAAACTTTATATATGATAGTAAAATCATATCTTATATCCGGTCTCATATCCTTCATGTACCCATTCACATACTTATTTTTCAAACCAATTTTAAATATCAAATATTCAAATATAATTATAATAAGGGAAAACTTCATATAATAGTAATACAGTTTTAAAAGTGTTCTAATTGGGTCAGTAATGCATTTTTTGTTTAAATTGGGTCACTAAACCTTCAAATCAAGCCATCATCGAAACACTAAATGTGTCAAGAAACTTATGGAGGAGAAGATGTGTGGGTCGGGATTTCCAATATATGTAATTTTATATAGAAATAAAAAAAAAACATGTTAATTATATTAAAAAAATAATCTAAAATCCAAGTCACCATTCCACATCAGCATCAAAAAAAAGAAAAAAATATTTCTAATTGAAACAAAAAAAAGAACATGCTAAAAAACATGTTAAAACCTATAATTTAAATAAAAAATGAAAGATTAGTGACTTAATTAGAACATTTTTTAAACTTAAGTGACCTAATTAGAACACTTTTAAAACTTCATTACTTTTTTACAAAGTTACCTTAATCTCAAATATCTGACAATTTTAAATGATAAGAACTTTAACAAATTCAACATATTTTTATTATATAATTTTAATATTCTATAACATATGAAAGCCGGTTCTATTAAACCCACAAAAGACCCGGTTCACATTAGTGACGGTCCCTTGTATTTAACCCTCGCTTAGGTCCATTGATGTCATCTAGGGTTTGGTTTATACAGCAGCCAAATCCAGATGTTCGGATTTTAGAAAACTTGTAACCCATGGCGTTTGATTTTTATATACTTCCTTTGTTTCCACTTCCATTATGACGTTTTTCTAAGCTTTAGATTCGAAAACACTTTACTAATCAGTTCAATCCGGAAATTGAGATAGCAATCATGGAATTCAAGTCTCGGTTAAAGATGTCGATTGTTTCTGGTATGATTCGTTACCAAACCTTTTGTTAATTAGCATTTACTTGTCTTAATTGCATAACAGTTTTGTCTCGGTGAAACGTTCGATTAATGCCCTAAAAATCCCAAATTTCAGCGAGATCCAATACAAACTCTAACAATCCTTAACTCTCAGATTTGAAAATTTCACAAATCTCGAATTAGGATATCCAAACAGGTTTCAAACAGCAAGAATAAGCATAAATATAGAAAATGTTAAGGAAGCAACTCTTTTAATTTTACAACTTCTAGTTAATTATATGTTGTTTATGAGAGTCAAAACTTGCCTTCTTTCATAATTACCTTCCCCTGATTAATTGATTTTTAATGAATCATAACAAAAATCTCCTCCATTTATGTTTTATTGAGTTTTTAAGGGACTTTCTAACAAGACACGGTTTTGCTAACAAGACACGTTATACGCCTCGTATAGGGCAATACAAGGCGTATAACCTTCACAATTTCCAATGCGAGACAACATCAACCACCCGGTCATTCTTAATCCTTATACGCCGCGTATAGGACAATACGATGCAGTTTAGGGTACGATGTAACATCAACCATCACATCACTATACATGTGATGGTTGACCTTTTGCACACAATACATCGTACCCTAAACGTATCGTATTGGACTATACACTGTGTATAGTGCTAAACGTGGCGCATAATGATGTGATGGTTGACTAGATCGTATCCTAAACTGCATCGTATTGGCCTTTACGACGCATATAGCTAGAAAAAAAAAATTCTATTTAAGCTTTGCTTTCTCATTTGAAAGACGCGATCAATTTTTTTTCTCATAATAACTCAAAAAAGGCAAGTATAGACATGTCATGGTGGGACGGTAACTATGGTTTTCACGTATATTCTAACGAGTCATTGGAAAACAACCCGGAAAGTTCTGACCATAGTTACCTAATACTCGGTTCGCTCCGGTACGGATACGTGGTTCGGGTACGCAATTCGCTAGAGTTAACGTATTCGGTACGGAGGGGGTATGTTCATTTCGGTACGAACCGGTACGGTGTACCATGTAGTTCGGTTCGGTGTACACAATTCAAAAAAGAAATTACCAAATTCCAAATCTAAATTACCAAAATTCCAAAATACATAATAATTTTTAAAAAATATAATAGATAAAAACATAAAAAATAATGATTTTTCTTATAAAACTATTGTCTTTTCTAATTTTTAAAAAACTGAAGTAATAAAATTCATTTAGTTATTTTGATTTAGTCTATTGAAAAATACCTTTAATTTTAATTATTTATTTATTTATTTTTTGAACAGCGTGGGCTCAACTGACACGTCCAACTAGGGGAGGCTCGTACATCAGTTTTTATGAAATACCTTTAATTTTAATTATAAATTTATTATTTAAATAACTAGTTTCAATAAAGCTGACATGTTTAAAGTTCCAATAAAAGCTTCAACCAAGAAGCTAGCTTTAATCTTTCAAATTAAAACACCCTTCTCGGGAGAAAAAAAAGAACACCATTAAAACACCATTAAAGTTCCCATAAAAGCTCCTGCGTTTTTCTTCATCTTCATGGCTCTCCTCCTGCGTTTTTTTATACACCGTACCCGAGCGATTTGGATCGTCGTACCGGAGCGATTTGGTACGAGACGAATTTCGATTTGGTACATCACGATCCAATTCGGGGATCGCGGGTGAGTAAACGAATTCGGTAACTATGGTTCTGACGTTCATTCTGGGTACGGGTGTGATACTCGGTAATTTCTGGTTAATATCCACGCTCCACCATTATTTAAATTCATATGATTACACGTACATCATACTTAATTATAGAGTAATTAAGTACATATTTCATATAGTAAATCCATTCGTTTCATTTCAATTCATGCATCGGTAGTTTGGAGGATTACCGGGTCACACACGCATCCTGTCACACGAACGTTGGTGAATATTAGAAATAATATATATACATGTATTTGGTGTGAATAAATTACATGTAATACTGCGATTTATTATTTCATGCTTAAATTAATTTTTCCGGAATTTATTGAGCAACTTTTATTTTTACGCTTTTAAAGCGGATATGTTGTGGAATTTTGAAATAACCGGGACTTATGATCCTTGATGGTCACAACCCGCAGATAACCCCCTGTGGAATTTCAGGGTGTGAAAGATTGGTTTCAGAGCCCTGGTTATAGAGAAATAAGTTGCATTTAGTGTGCTTAGACTATAACTATAGGCTCACATAGTTCACATTACATCATACATGCATTTCATACATAAGTACATTGGATTACATGATATTGACTTGTTACAGGATGTCTACTTCGTTGGACCCTATTGTGATCTCTGATCTAGAGGAGTACACCCCGACTACACCACCATCATCAGTTGAGCCATACACCCCACCCTCATCACCACACTCGTCCAGTGACGAGGAACCTATGGAGGATTCAGACGGAGTCGAGGTGTGCCATCCGACATTTTCAGGTTAACCCCGTTAACGCAAACATCGTTATCTCAAACATTTGTTTATACAAACTCAGTTATCTCAAACATTCACTCATGCATTACATTTAATTATGGTTAATTAATTGTGTCAGTTATTGCTCAAACACTCACGTAATGAGAATTACCGAATCGCACGAGTCGATCCCCGAACGTTGGTGATAATTAAAAATAATATTTCGAACAATAAATAATTTATAATTGATATAAATTGTGTGCTTTTACGTGTTATGTGATTTTATTCGTAAACTGTAGACTTTCGTGAAATCGCGTACGTTTACACTGAACGTTGTGACTTTTACTACTTTAGTGATTTTTATAAAGAAGTTTTATAAAAATATTTATTAGAAACTATTTTAATTAGTTACATTTAATTAAATGTGTTTTAAATTCATTTAATTAGTCTATGGGCCATATAAATCAATTTTTAAATCCATGGAGTGCATATATAAAGAAATTATAAAACCCTAACTCTCATTCCTCTAAATTTCGAAAATAATTCAGCCCCCACACCCTCTCTAAATCGCAAACCCTCTATCCATCTTCAAACATTTCTTAGATCGATCACTTTCTTGCAATTGTTGGTGTTCTTGAGCAATTCTAGCATCAACTTTCGTTTCTATCGGATCAAGTAAGATTTTTCAAGTTTATTTATTTACATTTTCGAAAATATGGTTTTGATAAACCCTAGTTTTCATCCAAACAAGAATCCATTCAATAAATATGCAAACTTTGATAATTAATTGTGTATTATGATGATAGTTGTTAGTTTTGTTGATTTGGTGAAACCCTAGATGTCTAGAACCGAGAATTATTATGTAAGGAAACTTTTTGTGTTTTCTATCTTGCATGTTAGACATGATTAGGATGATATGATGATATTTATATGTTACTTGATGCATGTTTAAGTGAATTGTGAGTTAGATTTTGAATACCTAGTCCGGTTTTACAAACTTGCTAAATAAGGAAACTTTAATCGACTAAAGTAGTCATAACTTGCTAGTTTGATATTCATGTTAGTATATTATGATAGTTATATGTTAACAATGATGAAATAACGTGTTGTAACGTGTTAAATCTCAGAAACCATGCATGCTATCTTTAGCCGACTATAAAAGGAAACCCTAAATTGAAATGTGATCAACATGTTAAAGATCAAGGTGTGTGTTACATGTTTAACCATCTAGGACGTATTAGATTCATATTATGAACATAATTAGTAACGATAGTTTCTAGAAAACACGAGTCTCGAACATAACTGCCATTTATAGAAACTTACTATTTATGGAAACCTGCTAATTATGGAAAGCGGCTAAATATAGAAACTTACTATATGTGGTAACTGTGCTAGCATACTAGAACAATAAGGAATTGTTGCTAAGTGTTACCTGCATGATCTTATGTGTGTAATATGGAAGTATTATATTAATCAAACACTATTTCATACATTGAGTCACCAACGGGTCGAGTCAAACTTGTAAACTCTTCTCAAACACATAAACAATGGGATTGTTTGGATGCAAGGGTCTTACGAACCAACACGAACCAACACGAACACACACTCATAAACTTATGAAATATAGGTAGCCGTTAGCGGGTCACCTGTCTTTCACTTGTCATTCTAGCACATACTATAAGGTGAGTTTCACGGCCCCTTTTCTTATGGTTTAAACTTGGGGGAGAAAACATGGGTACAAACATTTAGATCTTACATTTTATTTATATCGCTTGTTGTACTAAGCGCAAACATATCATGTAAGTCCTTACTTATCGAACCGTTTAATATATGGGATAGCGAGGTAATCTTGGGTAGTACTACTGGGCATTGACAAGCCCCACCCGTGTTAGTCGCGCTAACACGACAGGAAGTCGAACGAGTGTAACATTGACCTAAACAGTTTACCATTGTTCATGATAGACATGGTAGGAGGCAGATCAAACATAAACAATCAGCTTCGGTGTCGAAACGCTTTAGTAACATGTTATTAGGTTAGCTACCTATTGATATAATTGTAAATTGTTTTATCTGGTAACCTTTACTTACATTTGAAACCTGTGAACTCACCAACCTAGTGTTGACACGTTTTAGCATGTTTTCTCAGGTCGTTAAGGTACGAGCACGAGATAGGGCATGCATGCATTGGAGTTTTATTATTTATCAAACGCAGGACTTACTTATTTATTTATTTTCGAATTGCATGTTTTGGGCGCAATTGCTTTTGGCGCATGCTTTTCCTTCAATCTTTACGCTTCCGCATTTCGCATTAACTCAGTATTTTCATTTACTGGTGTTGCATCGTGACCATGAGCAATGCTAGTGTTTTTATTAAACTCATATAGAGTCGTTCAACGTAACTAATGACTGAGATCCTGGTATGACACGCTCCTAACAGTAAAACTTCGTTAGTGGATTTTGGGGGTGTGATAGATTGGTATCAGAGCCATTGGTTATAGAAAACTAGGAAATGCATACTAGACTATAACCACGCACATGCATTAGTTGCATAGCACTTACACTCATACATGACACTCACTCATCCCGTTACAGGAAATGTCGACATCGCCTAATTCACCCGCATCCCCAATCGTTCAGGAGCAAGATGTTCCTACCGTACCTTTGCCAGAGCCGAGGAGACGTCGACTCAACCCGATCAACACCACTGTAGGGTATGGTGAGTCTATTCATGTGCATGTCAGAGGTAACACGCAGGACTGTGATTGGTATCCCGATAGGATCAGGAACTGGATCCGCGAGGAGGAAGTCTCACCTCCACTCACTACTGACATTGCTTCTTCTTCATCATCTTCTGTGCGAGCTTTGCCACAATTGCAGTACCCCTTTGAGCAGGAGTTAGCTACATTTGTAGCTAGGATGGACCGAGAAATCCGGAACATGAGGGACGCAGCGGGGGAGATTTCGGGCATATTAGAGCGACAGATTCTGATGAATCAGAAAATTGACAAACTGACTTCAGATTTAGCAGTCACTGATAAAGTCCATGAGAATTTGGCAAATGGATGTGTGGATATGGAAGACCGGCTGAACACTGCAGAGTGGAACCTAGATATACTCCACACCAGGATTGAGCAAGTGGAGGCTTGACTTGCAGCTGCTGAAGCAGTAGGAGTTGCACCAAATGATGCAGTATGGCCAACAACTTATGACTCCATTTGTATGAGTTTGTCAATTCTATTCAACATGATTTTCTCAATAAAACATGATTTTAGATGTGGAACGAGAAAGACTGCCTTCCACAAAATTATATATTTTTCAAATCACATTTTTTTCTGTTTATTTGTTTTTAGATGTGGAACGAGAAAGACTGCCTTCCACAAAAGGAAATTGACAAACTGATCTTAGTGTCACAATTCACCGGGCGCATTCTATAATCTGTACCACATCGAAGGTGACTCGTGTACTAAAAATTCTGAAGACGTTCAAGCACACATCTAAAAATTCTGAAGTCGTTTCAAGCACACATAATAGATATGTTAACGTTTCATACTGACAAAACATTTTTTTGTTGCACCGTATTTAGCCAAGTTATGTTTTTCCACCATACATGCACATATACATACAGACATACATACTTAATTATTGTACAATTTTTATTTTTGTAGTAACCATTGGACGCTGGTTATCATTTGTCTTTCAAACGAAAGAGACTATATTATTGACTCTATAAGGAGAGACAAGGACCAACATCATTACCTTCTCACGTCTGTAATTGATGAAGCTTTTGGGTTTACATTTCTTTGGGAAATGGTGGAGGTAGGTTTTCTATTTTTTTATCAGTTTATTATTTATGTATTTAAAGTAATTAATTGTTAATTCAATGCAGTGCAAACAACAAATGAACGGTCGGGAATGCAGTTTTCTATTTAATTTAACATATGTATGAGTTTGTCAATTCTATTCAACATGATTTTCCAAGTAAAGTAAGTGTTTTGTATGTATTTATATACTTTGTGTATTGCACTAAATTATATATTTATATACATGATTTTCCCAATAATGTAAGTCTACTTACGATTCACAATGAATTGACAATTGGTGTACTCGATCGATCCATGACATCTTAGTTGGAGATTTGAATCAAGTTATTTAAAATCGACTATGACATCAAGCCTTTTTTTCCTTGTAGTTTCTTCTAATAGCTTTTGATATATCAAAAGAATGCACTTTAAAAGTTTAACATGAACTCCATTCCCAATTTGTCAACTAACAATATATGCATTAAGCTGTATGTTCAAACAACTATTTCTACTTGGAGAAAAAAGGACAAAACCCTGATTTAAGTTGTACTAAACTAGACTCTAACATCACTTTAATATGATAATACATGATTTTAGTGATGTTTCTTGCAGTCGTGTTCATAGTGAAACGGGATGCCCTCTGTTTACCAATTCGATGTATTTCCGGTGTCTTTGATTATATTTCTTAAAATCTTGCTGTTCGAGTCACTGAGCATAGCATATCTACTTGGTTCTTCATTTAATTGGTAACTATAGTTGACCACCATTCCGATCCTGCACCAATTCACATCAGCATAAATGAACGTAAATGATGAATATTCATAAACGTAAATGAATGGATGAACAAAACGTTTTGTTCATAGTCGTTCTTTATTAAATAAACAAACTTTCCATCAAATAGTTCCAATGTATGAACACATTTCAATGTGAAAATGTGGAAGGGGCACTACAACAAATATAACACTTGCAAACTTTGGAAATTTGTGATTCTTTTGTCAAATTGTTCACTTATAAACTTTGCTAAATGGTTATATTTATAAGCATAAAAAAATATAGAAAATGTTTTGAAAAAAAAAATATTTCACACATAAAATGGTTACAATTAATTAGGTGTAACAAATTGATATCTATACGTTTATAAGTGAGAACTTTTTTTCCTACTATTATAAGCGGTAAACTTGTTTACTGTAAGTTTTAGATGATGTGATTTTAAAGGAAAAAAACCCATCAAACTAATTTCTTCGTGTGTTTTTAAATTTTTAATAGTTTATGTAAGGTAATATAACCTACACATGACTTAAACATGTGTGTAGGTTATATACGTAAACAAAAATTGTAATTTTTTTTTTGAATTTCATGAGTCGAATAGACATTGTATTTCTATTATTATTTTTTATTTAAAAAAAAATAAGAATGAAAAAAATGAATGATTCATTTTGTTTTGCGTGTTCTTGTAACAATTTGGCAAGAATCATGATCTTATTATCTTAGTACTGTAAGTTTTAGAGGAAGTACACCAACCTGTAAGTTATCTATATCTCTGTCAAGAAATGGATGTTCTGCTGAATCGTTAGTCTGTTGCGACACGTTGTCTGACGAGTCGGGTTCTCTTGTGTGATTATCTGATTGTTGTACCTCATTGATAAAGTCTCGCTGCAGCACAGATTTGGGTGAACTTGAACTAACAGAAGCTGGTCCTACAGCTAGTTCTGTCAAACCATCTGGTGCAGCCTGAGCCACAGAACCCTGACTAGCCCCATGTGGTTCATGTATGTGGTTGCTTTGTATCGGTTCTGGATCCCCTTGAGGGTTTGATGAGTTTAACAAACTTTCTCTATCTTTATCTATGTCTAGATCATCTATTGTCGGGTCTGAATCTTCATCTGAAAGCTCGACCTGCAAGTCAGAAACTATGGAATGGCTTGCAACATGGTATGCTTTCTTGTTGCCGCCATAGAAGAAATTAATATCAGCTTTTCGCTCGTCAAATGAATCAATTTCCTCCTGAGATGCTATATCGGTTCCATCTTCTTCATGGAGAACACCAACCACTTGTTCAGAGGACGCACCTTCTTCTTTTGGATGGTTACTGTCGATACTATCATCTGAAATCGGACTATCGTGTTGAATATGTTTGTTGTCACCTTCATTATGTGCTAACAATTAAGATAACATCAAACTACAAACTTAGATTCAGGACCTAAATAACAATGCAGATTTTAGAAGCTTACCCATTATATGCAAGGCTATTTGTACAAAATGGAAATGTAAATAACAGTTTTACCAATAATATATACAGATTACATAACCTATTTTAAGTTGAGAACTGTGAGATCCACAAAATGTACTTTTGTGTAGTGCATGAAAGATAATCAAAAGTAGTGGGAGAGAGAAAGACACATAACCGTCATGTGTATCATATTTAAAGCAAATTTATCAGTAGTGCGCACAATTATCCATTATTTGCGTGCTTCAATTAGATTAACAGTAGATTGATCAAGAAACCAAATTTAAGAACAAGTAGTGTGAAATGTACCTACCAAGGGTTGAAGTTTTAAATCCAATGACAGACTTCTTCTTGTTGGAAAGATCTTTGTAACAGGATTTTCCATGTTTATCACGAGCGATTACAGAATGCAAAAGAGCACCTAAGCTAAAGCTTTGATGCCTACAGAACACAGGCTCTTTCGGTTGGCCAACTGTAAATTCTTCATGAAAGTTATCCCCAGTAAGATCTAGCTTTTCTTCATGGGGATCATAAGGAAGATCAAAAGGATTGCTTGTTGTTAGCAAGGAAGATGGAGCGGAATCAGGAGATTTCATACCACTCGAATTATCTTCTAGAAACGGATTTATTTTCCTGGTTTTTACAGAAGAAATTTGAACATTATTCTTGTTTCCTGTTGATCCTCCTTCCTCAAAACCAAGATTCTTTCTTGATCTTCTTCTCTCCATCAAACTCTTCAACCGCTTGTTTGTTTCAGCTTCTGTAAGCCCAAGATCTATCGCATTCTTTTGATCATCATCGGTCCACCTCACAACCTTATGATCCTGTGGCTTATCATCATCATCTTCAACTTTATCCTTATTAATATTACAATCAACCTTGGTACCATTTGAGGATGAACATTCACCTTTTCCAGCAATAGATTCAAAACTCATCTTATCTTTCGACTTTTTCTCCGACAAAAGATCATGTAAACTCTTCAAGAAAATATTATCATCATCCTCAACGTTCGCATCAATAAAATCATTACTTTTATTCAAAGTGTTTCGTCGAATAAGTTGATTACGATCACTGTAAACAGACTTAAAACTCCGACGAGACTTTGCAAACTTCTTCCTTCTATCATCTTTTTCAACATGTTTAACCTTTTGGCGATTGGTACCCACGAAAAGTCTATGAACAAGAAGCGAAAATCCAACAAGAGGGGAAGAATAGATCACAAATGTAAAGGCTAAAGGGAAGAATAGATACAAAAGAAAGAATAAGATGAAAATAATTGTAGGAATTGGGTATTTCTTACAACAAAATACACAAGTTTTACTCCATATTTTCAGGATTTTAGACATAAATTTTTTATCATGACTTTCATCCATGACTTATGTCCCTAATATTTGCAGGCTATATTATTTCCATATCCATAAGAGAAGCTTTCATGTTAAATCTATCTATTAAAACCCCTCGTAGGTTGATAGAAGGGGTGGGCAACGGATCGATGTGGTGCGTATCATATGTATGAATATGAGAGAAAACAATGGGGATTTGTGTGTGCATATTTCATTTTACTAGATCTAGAAATGGATAATGAAAGATTGTCTGATTGAGAAGTGTTAGATTTTTTAGGGGTTATTAATTTTGGAGAGATTTCTTTGGTTGTGGCTTTTTTGGATCCTCAAAATCAGGACTTCCCTCACTCCCTAAGAACAAACAAAAACACATTTTGTTCACAATCACATGCTCCTCAAGATTTGCTAAATATATATCATATCAGATTTCAAATAGGAATGCTATAATTAAAGAGACAATGTTGACATGTAATAACAATGTATTTTTTTTAGCCGTGTAACGTATTTTATACAAAATTCCTGTAGAACATGAGATGGTTTTGTATTCACATATGTTTTTCTTTATTGTAATTGTATTTTTGTGAAAGATATAATGTTCAAATGTAGTGATGGTACTATGTGTCTGTAGCCAGTGGCGCACCCAAAAAATGTTTTCATGCGGGTTGGAAATTTTTTTGATCGGTTGACAAGCGATATATAACACTAAATTTTTTCGCAGGGGGCAATCTGGAGGCTATTGCAAAATTTTATGTGGGCGATCGTGATTATAATGTGTATATAACACTAAATTTTTTTTATGAAGGGCGACTGCCCCTCATTCTCCCTTAGTAGGTCCGCCACTGTTTGTAGCAGTCGATTTTGACAAGGTATAAACTCCTCCGGTATTATCCCCCACACCTTTCTCTATCGGAAAAAACGTATTACAAGTAAGCACTTTAGGCTAGCAATGTTGCATTATACTATTAACATCTATCGCTACATTAGCAAGGGCAAGAAACTTCTAGACATTATCAATTTACTACAAGGCGACGCTTACAACACGTCCAACGTAGAAAAGGTTGAAAAGGTACAAAATGTTAAAGTATAGAGTAAACTGTCATTTTCGTCCCGGTGGTTTAGTAATTTTTGTTAAAAAGGTTTATTTTTCTCTTATGTATCCTTTTGGTTTATAAAACTTGTCATTTTCATCTAGTATGTCTGTTAACTCCATCCAAATTTTAACGTTGAATGAAGGGTAATTGTGTCTTTTTATATGTCTTTATTTTTATCAATTTTTAAACCCTTAATTATTCCCTTCATCTCCCTTTTAAACCGTAAAAACCACTTTTAATATTGTAATTTAGCCACAGGGACGATCGTAAAACCCCATTTTAACATCGTAATTCAACCACAAGGACGATCGTAATTGATAAATTAGGGTGTTTACGGTTAAAAGGGGGATTGGGGGAATAATTAAGGGGTTAAAGGCACAAGGGGCAGCCTTCAGGTAGTGGTTTCGGGTACCTCGGGTACTTGTCATGGGTAATGGCTTCGGGTATATGTACCCGAGTGTGAGATTGTGGATACCCGTTGTGAAGAGCCGTTGGATTTGGTTAGGGTACTTGGGTTGTGCCCTTATCACTGGGTACTTTAGGTTGGATTTGGGAAAATATAAGGTGACTATTAGGGGTGTTCAAAACCGGATATCCGAAAATTCGAAATTTCGGATTCAAATTCGGATAGTAAACCGGAATCCGAAATATGAAGAGAAAAAAAAAAAACTTAGTACCAAATTTATGAGGATATTAATGCTGCAAGTAGAATAGATAATCACACATTTTGTACAGCAAGTAATCACACAAATTGAAAAATTGATCATTACCAAATATCAAAGCATTAACTTAAAGTTAGCTTCTGTTTAGATATCAACAATGAATTTTTACATATGGACTGAACAGTCACATATTTTGTACAGCAAGCACATATTTTGTGCAGCAAATAAAATTTGATTTTATGATATTGTTTCCAAACAAAAAGTTACTAAAAACATAACAATAAATCTAACAAAGAGCTCATGGCGGAACCCTAGAAACGAACAGAGAGCTCATGGCGGAACTTGGCTGCGTAGGTGGCGGTCGGTAGGTGGCAGGAGGGATGAAGGAGACGCCGGGTCGGAGGTTTGGAGTTGAGCAGCAGAGCTTGGCTGGGTCGGAAGTTTGGAGCTGAGCGGAGCTTGTCGGAGGTTTGGAGCTGAGCATGGTTGTTGGAAATTTGCGAGTGATTTGGAACTGGGCGGCTCACGCAGCAGGGATTTGGAGTTGGGCAGAGAAACAATTAGGGTTTTTAGGAGGAGGGGTATATATATTTAAATATAATAAATAATAAAAAATATATATATATTTTGGATTCGGATATCCGAAATATCCGAAATTTTCCAATATTACTATCCGAATCCGAATCCGAAAATTCGGATGTCCGAATTTTCGGATAATTCGGATTCGGAATTTCGGATAGTTCGGGTTCGGTTTCGGATTCGGATATTTTTTAACACCCCTAGTGACCATCACTCATTGGTTTGAACCATTAGGGTACTTAGGGTTGTGCCCCTAGTATCCTAAGAATTAATAAAATAAAGAAATATATAAAAAAAAACTCAAATTACCCTTCATTTAACGTTAAAATATGGATAGAGTTTACTAATTATATAACAACTTTTGTAAACCATAAGGATACTCAGGAGAAAAATAAAATTTTTAAATAAAACTGATAAAAATAACTAAACCACGGCAATGAAAATGATAGTTGGATTAGTGTGTTATCAATTTACATTCACGGTAACAAAGCAGACCCAACTTTCGTTATGGTGAAATTGTCAAAGGTATTGACAGGGCAAGAAGACCCAACTTTCTGCTGTAAATTCATTGAAAGGCTAAGAAGGCTCAACAGTTGTACATGAGCACAAAACTAGACGACTACTTTCGTATCAAAAAGAAATGTCAAATGCATAACGACGATAAGCAAATTTAGAAGAGTATAAAAGGCTTGGTACGAAGTGCGATTAATTCATCAGGGACCAGTTGAAACAAATTTCACCAGAAATCTAATAATCTTCCATTACAGATCATCCAAATCTGGCTGCATACTTCACAAAAAACCAAAGGTTTACAAAACTTTATTGAAATAAATAGCAACAAGTCTCATCAATATATTACTTTGACCACTTTTTCCATGGTTGATAAAATTTTCAAAAAAATACAAACCGCCACACAAACAATGTCACACGCCTGCTTCCACCCGAGTCAAAAACAAGCCCTAGCTAACTTGATACTGTGCAGATCCTTCTGTTGTTTAAGGACCTGAATCTTATGGTCTTGATGTGGTTCAATGTAATTGCCCATAAAACCTGGACAAAAATTACTTGAATTTGACTCGGTATAAAATAATAATGTGTATAATATTGAATATTCTTCATTATCTAGCGAGTAATAATCACATAAACGTACCTTTGAGGATATATCAGATTTAAGAGAACCGTATATTAACTATGAACCTTAAAGCACCTCACATATGGGAATAGTTGAAGAAGTTCTTCCCGGCTACGTTTCTACAAGAGTATGAACATTAATGAACGGTTTTACAGTCAAATGGTTCGGCTTTTTCATGAGAATAGTTAAGATTACCCTTTTTGCTTAAATTAACAATACTAATATGAATATATGGGATTCTTTTATTTAGTTTTTAGTGAAGGGCATTTTAAATATTTTACTTAAACTTTGTGTGAAGTCAAATTTGGCTTACCTTGATGCCAATACATCCATTCACATCAAGTGTTGTGATTGTGTTTGAGCAGAATTTGGAGAGTGCTTCTAGGCATTTATCAGTTACCCCAACGATTCCAAACAAACTGCATATTTTTCACTATCAGTAATAAAAAAACCAATAGAGATGCACAAAGACCCGCCCTAACAGAGAAGAAAAGCCCGGCCCTAAAAGTTGGAAAAAAGTCATGAAAAGAAAAGCAAATAAAAAGTGAATCTAGCCATTTGGGCCTATGGAGCAGGCCTGAATTTGAAAAAAGGCTGTGTTCAGGGGGACATTGTGTCCAGGCAACTGGGCCCCTAACTGGGTTTTTCACCAGTCTCCATCTGGGTCAGGCTTTCCACCTTCATATGCAAATCAAATGCAACTTCAGACTCAACCGATTCGGTTGGGTCAGGCCGGGCCAGGCCAGGCCAGCCTAGGAGCAATTCGAGCCCAAGACCATTTGTGCATATCAAGAAACCATGATAAGTGCATAATAATTTCCTAAAGATCACTGATAATAGAAGATCTAAGCGCTCAAAAGACATGGATTATGAATATATCGATTTACCTAAGGTATTCAAGTGAAGTGCAACCTTGAGCTATGGCTATGACACCCCCATCAGTAACACGTACACACCTTTAAAAATAATTAATACAACAAAATTAGAAGGAAAAAAAAGTATATAACGATCTGTATTGTGTGATTATATAAAAATATAAATTACCATGTTAAATTGAGGGTACGAATATTTTTGCATTTGGCTATAGAGAAAAGCCCTTCATCAGATAGATTCTGTCATAAAAAAGTGAAAACATAAATTTCTTTCCAAGAATAATCATAAACTAAGCTCGTATGGTAAATTAATCATATACCTGAGCACCACAAAGATCTAAGAATCTGAGATGTACCAACAGCAACAATTTCTTATAAGCTACATCTGTAAAGCTAAATAAAACAAATGAACTCTTCATAAATCAGATTGTCCTAACAAGACACAACTGAGTCAACAGTTCATTTTGGTCAACACAATTCTACAAGGTACCTTGAAAGTGCATAAAGATTTAGGCTCTTTAGACCAGAACACTTGACCATTATTTGCTGCAAGCCCCCATCTGTTGTCTTGATGCACCTAATTAATCAAGCATCCAAATTTTTCTGTTAATATGGTGGGATATTGGCATATATAATAATACACCAAAATAACATACCGAGTGATATCCAGCGACTCTAGATGTTGATAACTCTCAGAAATCATTTTTAAACTTTTATCTGACATACCCTGTTATCAACATTAATGCATTTTAGCACAGAATATGTATGTATGTGTGTGCCTCCAAATAATTCAAGGAGAATTTGAAGAAAGTGTTAGAACATTAAATTCTTAGTTCTCTTCAATCGTGCACACTATATATACCTTACAGCCACTTAAGTTCAAATCAACAATATGCTTGCAATTATTCACCAGATGTGATATGCCAACATCTGTAACCCTGAAGCAAAGTATAGTATCAGAAAGGATAACCGTGACTCTATGAGATGTGATAACACACACACAAAATCAAGTGAAAGCTGAAGTACCTTACATTCCAGTAGATGGAGAATATCTTCAAAGAAGGAGATGCTTTGGTAACAGCCTCAATTCCATAATCAGATATTTTTTGGCAGCCGTTAAGATTTAAATGCTCCAAGTTCTTAAGGGCACCTGAAAACTGAATATTGCAAATGCATCTTCACTTACAATAACAAAGCATAAGAAGTTATAAAAGGATTCAGCAAAGATTAAAACAACACCTGGTTTCTAAGAATGCCCAAATGCTTATCTTCAATGCCTTGTGCAAACTCAAGGATTATCTGTTTCACATTATGATATCTAGCCTGCAGTGGATACAAAACTACTTCATGAGACAGAACACACGCATAATTTTAAACTTCTGCAGATCAAGTAAGACTCCAATTCTTTTACTACTTGGAGATTACTTTTTATTAAGAACAGAATATCAGGTTTATGCCTCGTTCTTAAAGCTAATTTTAATCCCATTTTATAATCAATTGGGTAAAAGAAAATATTTACTGAACACCATCTTATGTTTCTAACATTAACATTTTGAACATTCTTACGTTTATATGTGAATTCAAATTCACAGCATAAGATCATTAGAATGCACATAGCACCTGGGTTTTAAAAAGCGCAGCTGAGGCGCGTCTAGAAGCAAGGCGACCTCAGACGCGCTCCTTCACTTCTGATTAGGTAAGGTAAGGCACAGCCTGTACAAAAAGTGTACTTGAGGCGCGAAAAGTGCAGTGTTGAGGCGCACCTTAGTTTTGTGCATTAGGGTGTTGTACATATAACTTTTTAGGTTGTATATATATGTTATTTATATATTAAGGGGTGAGTTCACTAGAAAACTCATTTTCATGAGAAAACCAAAAAACTCCTACGCATATGTGTAGTACACCCAAAAACCCAACCCACTCCCAAACACCTAAACCCCCCCCCACCCCACCCACCCCCCAAAAGCCTAAACCCCCCACCCACCCCCCAAAAGCCTAAACCCCCCACCCACCCCCCAAAAACCTAAACCCCTCCCCACCCCACCTTTCCAAAAACCTAAACTAAACCCAAAAACTAAACCAAAAAGCCTAACCCGCCCCCAAAAACTTAAACCCCCCACCTCACCCAACCCCTCCCAAAAACCTAACCCCACCCCACCCCCCAAAAACCTAAACCCCCCACCCCTCCAAAAACTTAACCTAAAAGCTAAACTAAACCCAAAAAACTAAACCCAAAAAACTAAACCCAAAAGCTAAACCCACTACTTTTCGAGTTTTTTTTTTCTTTTTTTTTGAACGAGAACGACGTGGGAAACAAGGTCTCCGAAACAGTTTTTTAATTTTTGATTTATTTTTTGAGTTATGATTTTTTTTTTATTTTTTTTACCTTAAATAAGTAGTTTTTTGGTTTTCTCATGAACGTTGAGTTTTCTTATGATCCTACCCCTATATATTAATTCATGTATAAAGCTTATTTATAGCTAAATGCATGAGAAGTACAAAAATATATATATAAATAAATTGTGCTTCGCGTACAAGACCATGAGCTTTACACCTCGGCTCCGGACCTTATGGCTTTTGTGCCATCAAACAAATTGCTCCTAAACTAGGGTAACCTAAACCTAGATAGTCAATAACAGGGGACAACATTGAAAACTAAGGAACAAGATAAATGAATTGAAGGAAGGGATTAGGGTTATCGAAACAAACCAGCGAAAGGGCGGCTAGAAGTCGATCTCCAGCATTGTTCATCTCACGGAAATCAAGGACCTGATCAAAATAAGCGTTAAATACAAATCCTCAAACATAAAAGTAACCTAATTTCAAAAGTGTCCAATTAGGGTTTATGATGGATCGTGATTTTGGATAGAAACTAGAAGTACCAGCCATAGGGAAGGGGAGGTCACGAGAGTACGATTGAGAGAGGATGAAACGAGAAGGAGAGAGATGATGTCACGCTGAGGAAGACGAAGCCTGCTGCTTATTATCTTCATCACTTTCGGAACTGTTTCTCGACTCCATAGCTGCTGTTGCATCGTTACGTCACTCCCCCCCATTTTCGTCTTCCTGATTTCTTTTTTCCTATCGGGAGGTGAACACTTACGCTGTGTTCCCTGGTCCATTTTAAGGAGAGAAAAGAGGAAAAATAAGCGAAGGACAAACAAACACATGTTTCAGAGTTTTTTTAAGAAGTAAAAAAAGAAAGAAAATAAAAGAAAGTGTATTCTAGATATTTTTTAAGGAGGGATTTGAAGAAAAAAGAAGCCTTATTTTCATCCTTCTAAATTGGAAAGATTTGAAAAGAAAAGAAAAAAAAAAGGAGAGAAAAAAGAAGAAGAGAAAGGAATCCTTTCCTTTCCTTTCTTTCCTTAAGTAAACTCAGGAACAAAGCGTTAATAATTTAGCTCCTAAAATTTGTTCATTTTAACCGGTTGATTCTCTTGTAATTTGAAACCTCATTATGAATCTAACTTTTTATTTTTTACTTCATTTAAGTCCAAATAACTAACGTCACTAGGTTTAACAAGTAACTTTTTTTTCTTTCTGAAATGACCAAAATACCCTCAGGACTCAAATGCCGCCGCCACCACCACAACCAGGGTTTTGCAGGCGGACATGCGGTAACGTTAGTGGTGGTGCTTCAGGGTTCCAATGTACTGCTTCCAAGATCAAAACGAGCTTTTCGACGGACCACTGCCATCCCATTCTTGAGTGAGCTGGAGCGCACACTCAGTTATTCCAAGAAGAAGTAAAGCTATTAAGGCTATTGTTTACTCGGTTATGTGGAGTATCTGGAAATTGAGAAATAGTGTTGTTTTCGGTAACAAATGGGCTTTGATTAAGTGATTTTTTGAAGACCTTAATAGTACAAGCTTCCTTTGGGTGAAGAATAGATCGGTTATCGAGCATATTGAGTGGGATAGTTAATGTGAATTCAAAATTTAATTTTCTGTTGATTTCTTGTTCTTTTTCTTTATTGTTTTCCTAGCTTCTTGCTAGGTTGGTTTCTTTTATATAATTTTGTTCTCTAATTTTTTTTTACTGCAATTAATCACATTTTACATAATAGTTTAATTCTAGTCTATTAAGTCAATTACACAAATGCATTCCACATTATACATATTAATTTGACACCCACCATGTTAAATCAGATACATCAATTTACACAACATTTAGCCTAATATTATGAATCTTAGTTTTGGTCTCAAACCAAAACTTAATTTGATCTATTTTTTCATAAACAAGTAAAACAAAATTTTAATAACCCTAGCTCTTTATTCAACTTTAAGATAAAAAAAATACTAAATAACATGTGGTTCACAGAGTTAATAAATTTATATTATATGTAGGGTTAGGTTATAGTAAAAAGGGTTTTAAAAATAAGATGAGTAAGAAGGATTCTGGGCTTGACATGTGTTCTTTTATTGTTTTTAAAGGGAGGGCATAATGGTCATTGTGTATTACACAATGAACTTGTATTACACAATGAACTTGTATTACACAATGACCTGACTAATTACACAATGACCAAGTATTACACAATGACCCGATGTGGTTTTACACAATGAACTTGTATTACACAATTAACTTGTATTACACAATGAACTTGTATTACACAATGACCTGACTAATTACACAATGACCAGACGTGGTATTACACAATGAACTTGTATTACACAATGACCTGACTAATTACACAATGAGCTGGAAAATCTAAAACACAATGATGACACAATGAACTTATATTAACAAACCTGCAACAATAAAAATGAGTAGCAACAAGCAAGAGTGTGTAGACTTGACCATGTTTATGCTCAAAGACCTAACACAATACTTCACCTTGGAGTTTCAAAATGATTTTGCTTTGAGATTGATCATTTTCAATTTGTTTAAATAGGCAATTTGTGTCTTATTTTCTTCATTTTTAAATCTTACTAGTCGTTTTAAATTCAATGAATATATTTAATGCAAAGATAACTTTCGATAATAATTAATCATATAAAAAATATGTATATATTATATGTAATAAATTGTCATATTTGGCATTTAAGATTTTCTCAAAATTTGATAATAGTTATTGTATTTATTGAAAAAAATATGGAAGTATAATAAACTGCAAATACAGAAAATTAAAGTATAGAAAACTTTGATTACATAAAATAATTATTTATCTTTTCCTCTTCATGTTTTTAATCAGGTTAGAAACCCGGTGTATTACACGAGTTAAATAAATACAATGTTATATATACTTAGTAATATTATTTACATATTACATATTACATAGTTTTTTAATACAAATTCTAAAAACGTTATATAGTTATATTTTAAAAATATTTTATAAAAAGAATGAAACAAATATTCAATTTATAAAAATGTTTTATGAACAAACCTATTTTCTTAAAATAAAAAAATGTTTTAAATTTTTTTATATAAATCTATATTATTTAATAGGAGAGAGAGGCGGGAAACAAAAAATTATAAAAATACAATAAAGAAAACTTGTATAATTAATAAAAGAGAGATACGAGAAAAAAATGATGTTGATGCATAGAAAAGTAACAAATGTCCCACTAAAACCTTTAATTTGTATATTGGTGAAATTTAAAAAAAAATAATAATAACATATAAAAAAGTTATTAAGGTTTAAAAATTAAGACGATAGTTTTCTAGTTTTTTCTAATAAAAATTAGTTTTCTAATGAGCACAACCATATTATAATAAATGAATAACTTTATCTGTCATGTATATTTTTGTTTCTTGTCTCTTTCTACTATTAAATAACTTTATTTCATTTCAAATAATTAAATATCTATAATTTATTCTAATTTTTTTATTAAAATTTACTAAATCATAAGAAAATTTCAAATATATCTTGTCTTAAAATATAATTTTGTAATTCTTAAATCTTAATTATTTGTTATTTATAATATCTTAAATCTTCATTATTTGCCATTTATAATTTTTAAACTTTAAACCAGAAATCTTAAACTTTAAACCCCATTTATAAAAAGTTGCAGCTTGTGATGATCCTGGAGCTAATGGCAGCATATATATATAAGTCATGGTTCATTCCCTCTTTGAAAGCTTAAGACGTTATAAGTTAAAGCACTTTCATAATAATCTGCATACACCATTTCTTTAGTCCATCTGAACAGGTTACGAGACAAATGTGTATAAATTTCAATATAAAATCTATACTATTTAATAAATAAAAGTTTTTTCTAATGTCACGTGTCACTTTCATATTTATTCTCATCATTTGTTTTCACATATTTTTTTATTAAATACACCTCTATCTTTTAGTAATAATATATTTAAAAAAAAATACTAATTATACTAATAAAACACATTTATTTTAAATTATCCTTATTATAAGAAACTTTGAAATCTAATTGTGTAACTTTTATTTTCAATCAAATAGTAAAAGAAAGTTAAATTATATTAAATAGTAATTAGCGTATTTTCGAAACCTATATATATATATATATATTAATTTTTACATATTTTTGAATTTTGTTTTCTATTTTTATTATATGTAATACATTTTTACACCTATAATATATATATATATATAAAAGAATTAAGAATTTTATGTACCGATATTTTTTACCCTGTATGTAAATACGGGTTCTAAGCTAGTGTGAAATACATAAGAGGAGAATTGACGATATCTATGAAAAATGTCCCAATTTCATGAAGAGCAAATCATATAAAAGCAGATAAAGTGTTTATAAACACATGGATTCATATACTAATAAAGTAGAATCATTTATTTGTTTAGAAACACAAGTTCAATACAAAAAGTATAAGTCGATGCCTATCAAGATATACACATTAGTAAAACCCAAGATTAAAATCTCTCTCTCTATATATATAAGCCCAATTGTTTATGAATCTGAACCGAAAATCAATAAATAAATAAATAAAAAATCTATATATAAGCCTAATTTTAAAAAAAACTATATATATAAGTCTGTATTATGTTTTTTTATATATGATTATTGAGTTATATCATAGGGTCCGCTTTTTTTTACACGTCCCGGGCCCAAAAAGTTTTAAGGATTCCCGGGACCGGCCCTGGCAAGTGATCAAATCCTAACATTACTTTGTGTTCCATACTCATGTTAGTTATAGAAAACATGACCCTTGTAACATGTTTAACATATCAGAATTATATTGGTTGACAAGTCAAAACAGGTTGCATGCTCTATTGGTAGGTTATACAAATGTTGTAGTAAAGTTAGAAAAATGCTAGAAATTAATTGGTGAGTTAAATATATATAAATTTAGAAAAACAAAAATTAAAATTCCATATTAAATCAATTTGCAGATCGGTACCGTAACGGTACCAAAAATACATATACTTAATTTTTTGAGAAGTGGGTATCAAATACCGTACTGAATCTATCGATTCAGTAGGGTACCTATACTCGGTATAAAATGTTCATTGCTACCTACAAGCATACAAACTTTGATTAAATAGAAACTCAACTACCAATTACATCAAGACATACAACTCAAAACAAGCTAGTTAGGGAATGTCTTCATATCCTTGTGATTCCCTTTCGATCTTGAAGTAATTCTAGTTCTTTGACCACCTCTACCATGCTCTGCATGGACCTCGGGTCACTCAAAAAACACACTACAGCAAGGTTAGCCCGCGAAATGGGCCCGTCTATTTTACAAGACTCTTGTTAGGACATATTCCCCCCTAACATGAGTTTCTGAAGGATATACACCACACCTAAACATCATACTTTGATGTCAAATGACCTATAATGACCAAACATACACGGTTATATAAAAAGATAAAAAACTTGTTAAAAAAAGGATGTTAGCTAGTATTACCGGTGGCCAGGGGTGGCATAACCGTAGCCAAAACCATAATGCAAAGTTATGATGCAATTACCGGTGGGTGCTTGGCTACGCCAAAATCATAGAGTTTACCTTTGTGGTCCTGTTGAAAGAAATAATGGATAATTATCGAGACTAAAACAATATTAAACGATTAATAAAAAAGTAAATACTAAATATGAAATTAACCTCTGGATGTCTTCCACCATGACTGTACTCCTGATTTACCGGCAATATTTTCAAATCTAAAGCTTAGAAAAACGTCGTAAACTACAAAATGCTGGAAGAGAAAGCAAATGAAATCAAACGCCATGGGTTACGAGTGTGAGAATATGGATTCAAAATGGTAGCTAAGGTTTGTCATTTATAGAGTGCGAGGGAATGGATGAAATAAGTTCCTATCACATTTGGGACTCTCTCCCTTTTAGTTTAAGAAATAACGGCAACGTGATATAAATATACGCCGTCTGTATTCAATTTAATTATAGTATTCATTTTGTATTTAATATATATATATATATATATATATATATATATATATATATATATATATATATAGGGTTATGTTATAGTAAAAAGGGTTTTAAAAATAAGAAGGGTTTTAAAAATAAGAAGGGTAAAAAGGATTTTAAGCTTGATATTTGTCATTTTATTGTTTTTAAAGGGAGGGCATAATGGTCAATGTGTAATATACCAGGTCAATGTGTAATACACCAGGTCAATGTGTAATACAAGGTCTGATATTACACAATGATTAGACATGATATTACAAAATGAAGTGATATTACACAATGAGCATATTACACAATGACCTGACATATTTAAGCGAATTACACAATAATGGGAGAATTACACAATGAGCCGGAAAACGTAAAACACAATGATGAAAACATATAACACAATGATGAAAAATATTTGACACAATGAACTTGTATTACACAATGACCTGACTAATTACACAATGAACTTGTATTACACAATGACTTGACTAATTACATAATGAACTTGTATTACACAATGACCAGACGTAGTATTACACAATGAACTTGTATTACACAATGAACTCACAATGAACTTGTATTACACAATGACCTAACTAACTACACAATGAGCTGGAAAACGTAAAACACAATGATAAATACATATAACACAATGAACTTGTATTACACATTGAACTTGTATAACATAATAAACTTGTATTACACAATGAACTTGTATTACACAATGACTTGACTAATTACACAATGAACTTGTATTACACAATGACCAGAGGTGGTATTACACAATGAACTTGTATTGCACAATGAACTTGTATTACACAATGAACTTGTATTACACAATGACCTGACTAACTACACAATGAGCTGGAAAACGTAAAACACAATGATAAATACATATAACACAATGAACTTGTATAACACAATGAACTTGTATTACACAATGACTTGACAAATTACACAATGAACTTGTGTTACACAATGAACTTGTATTACACAATGACCAGATATTACACAATGACCAGATATTACACAATGACCAGACGTGGTATTACACAATGAACTTGTAATACACAATGAACTTGTATTACACGATGAACTTGTATTACACAATGACCTGACTAACTGTACAAAGAGCTGAAAAACGTAAAACACAATGATAAATACATATAACACAATGAACTTGTATTGCACATTGAACTTGTATAACAAATGAACTTGTATTACACAATAACTTGACTAATTACACAATGAACTTGTATTACACAATGACCAGACGTGGTATTACACGATGAACTTGTATTACAAGATGAACTTGTAATACACAATGACCTGACTAACTACACAATGAGCTGAAAAACGTAAAACACAATGATAAATACATATAAGACAATGAACTTGTATTACACATTGAACTTGTATAACACAATGAACTTGTATTACACTGATGTCGTCCAGACGGTCTATAAAAACTATCAAATAAAACCTAATCTAGACTCTCTAGCTTTAAATTTATAAAACCTAGACTCGACCTAAAACTAGACCACACAACCGGCAAGTGTACCGATCAATGCAATATAGCCTAACGAAGTCCGGATATCGAACCCAAAAGACACTGAATAACTAAATTAGACTCTAACTAGGACTTAATATGATTAATTGATTGGGGGGTTTACTACACTAAAGATTAACTAAGAATGCAATAAACTAAGGACAATTCAAGCTATCGAGAGTAAACTAAAGATGAAATCAAGAATGGAGAAGTCACTATCTAGGTCGGAATCCTATGTGTAAAGCTCAACTTCTATCGGTTTTGGAACTAGGTTGGATCTGGGTTTCTAAAGATATAACACCTAAAAGATATCTAGTGGATTCCCGATCACTCTCGGTCTCGGGATGTGACCAGAAGACAACCTAAGGATATTAACTCACCAGATGATCGGATCACCTCTCGGGTATTTCCTACTATGACAAGTACCCTAATAAACGGATTACCTCTCAGTCTCACCGCTTACCATACACTCAAGGAATGCATGGGGTAGTTCTAGAATGGATACTATGATTCGGATAGCAACTATCACTAGACACCTAATACCAACTTCCTCTCAGACAGCTGACACTCGGATTCCTAATGACGAAGACTAAACGACTAATTCTCACCTCTCGGGTATTGAACTAGGACACACATTCACTTCTAATCAGTAATTAACTAGGTTTTCTATGGCTACTACGTCTAGACACCACTCTAACTCACAAACCCTAAAGTCTATGAACCAGAAACGAAGATCAAACTGGCAGACAACCACAATCAACGCAGAAAAGCATAATCAACCACATAATCAGAATTAAACATGCACTAACATCACACATAAACAAACTCAAACCTTTACTAAATCATAAATCCAACATTCAAATCCAAAAACCGAATAAAAATCGAAACTTTAACACATAATCATCATATTGACCTAGGTAGATCAAGGATCTAGCCTAGAATCATACTAAGAACATCTACACAGAAGCAAATAGCAAGATCCATAGGTTCAAAACACAAAATCAAAGATAAAGTTTGAATCTTTAAACCCTAGAATGCAACTACACAAACCCGGAATCCAAAAGCTTCAATCTTCAGCTTCAATTGACTTCCAAGCTCAAAATCGCCTCTTTTCTTCCCTGGAACGGCTTAGAATCGAACCCCCTCATAATGGCCGTTTAAATCTTTTTAATTTAGAAAATTAGGGTTTTGCGGAAAACGGCCCTCTCGCGTACCGCGAGATAATTTTGAATGGATCCTCGCGTACCGCGAGGACCAAAATAGTCGGGCGGATTCCTGGAGTTTCCCGCGTACCGCGAGAATTATTACACTCGTCTCTCGCGTACCGCGGGAGACCTAAATTTCAGAAAATTGTCTTTTGATCTTTGGACTTTTCCGGGCTTCGTTTCTTCGCTCGTTTTCTTCACGTATTCTTCATTAATATTCCCGAGCTCCTACAAATAAGACCAACGACTCAAATGTACATAAAATTGACTTAAAACTAATATAAAACTACTTAGAACACATTAAAACAAAGGAATAAAGACGTGTGCTTTCGCACCCTATCAAATATCCCCACACTTAACCTTTTTTTCGTCCTCGAAAAATCTGCAAATGGAATCATAACTGGCATCTAACTCAACAAACATAAATTTCAATTTTCAAAACATACTCACGTGTTAAAAAGCAACAATTAGTATTTCTGTCCGATTAAACCCAAGCATTAACTTTCAAGCCCCCGTTACGTGTTCTAAATCCATTTTATACAACATATCAATCAATCTATGTGACTCACACTTAGAAGTTACAACTCTACCTAATCCCGTCTCAAGGTCATGTTTAGGCACGGATTAAACCATATAGATTTACCCTACCACGTTAAACTACTATTTACAGGTTTTTAGAAATCAGATGAAATCATGAATGAATGGATGATAATGAGCATAATAAGCAAAAGAACTTTCGTCTAGAGGCGTTTCAACCAAGTCACTATCCCGGAGGGTAACACATAGACTACATTCTATCAATGAAGCACATAAATCTTACTTAGGGGTGTATCCTCCAAGTCGCTATCCCAGAGGGAAACACATAAGCAAAACTCAGTATAGCTCATAAATTATGGAATAATGGATGCAGGCGCCACCAAACTCGGATTTATTCTCATAAAAAGAGAATGGTGTGCCATAAAAATTTCAAAAACCTTTAAATTTTAACTTAATCGTGGTACCTATCACCCTATATTGACAGTTTCAGTATTACCATTACTCTAAGATGAATACCCACAAGATATCATGATTTTATTCCGTGATTAATCCTAAATAACACAAACAGGATATTTAAGCTTTATTAGTTAATTGGGTCTACCAAAACATCACTAATTAGACACGTTTTCAATTATTTAATCTTTTAAACTCATAAATAGATCCAGTTCTACTATCATTTTCCAAATATATGCAATTATTTTCAAGAACATTTTTCAAATTTTTAATTTTTTTTTTTTTTTTTTTTTTTTTTTTTTTTTTTTTTGTATTTTTTTTGTATTTTTTTTTTTTTTATAAACAAGACAACTAGCTAAACACTCACATCCCCACACTTGAAAGACACATTGTCCTCAATGTGAAGCAAAACACAACTAAAAATGAAAATGCAAAAATAAAACAAGAAAACAGAACAGGAAGCGACTTAGCTGGTAATGTAGATGCAAACTAATATGCAGCTTCGTTCTTCCTTGTGTGTGCACCGTATAGCATTTTGGTCGCGGTTACACATCAGCTGTTGGGTTGCCTTTACAAGATAGTAATGGTAATCATCAAACCCGCCCGAATGGAGATTGAGTACGGACAGAATGATAAAACCTGCAAAATAAACCTCATACAAACCCACAGCATTAAACTGACTCAAATAATAACTCAACTACTAACTCAACTAGACACTTAAAAGACTCAAGATAGATAGATGCAGAGAAAACATACTCAACGTGTGGCAAACACATAGACATGAATACCACAGCAAGGTCGAACGTCGGTCATAAACAGTTTCTAGTTTCCCATGGTCATGGTGGTCGGTGAATGAAGTGAATGGTAGTAGATGATGATAATGGATGATAATGATAATAATAGATATGGATGATGGTGGTTAAAGGTGATGCTTCATGGTAGTGGTGGTACGAAGGTAGGTGATGAATAGTGGTGGTGAGTGAAAACGGGGACAGAAACGGGTACGGGAAACCATGGGAAACAAAGGAAATAGGGTGACACCAGCAGTCCCTCGCGTACCGCGTAAGTCGAAGGGGATATTCTTCGCGTACCGCGAAGGCCAAAAAGTTAGGCCGGCCGAGACTTTTGTCTCTCGCGTACCGCGGGAGATCTTCCTATCGTTCTTCGCGTACCGCGGGAGGGTGTTGTTAACAGAAAGTTTTGAAGTTTTTCCAATTTTTGTACTTAGAAAAAATTTTGCCATTTAAGAAAAAATTTTCACCCAACTTCCTTAAAACCTTGTCCCAAGGATAAAAACACATGTAACCATACCTGGGGCTTCATTCCCGACGATTTTCCTTACCGAATCAAGCATGGATTCCTGCAAAACTTGACAAAAACAAAACACAAACCGAAAAACAAAGAAAAAGACACGGACTCAACCCAATGAAATCATACAAACTCTACATCCCGGGCACTTGCCCAGGACTCAAGCAAACCTATCAGGAGGCTTCTCCTTGATCCTAACCGGTACCGCCTTCATCCTTCGCGGCCTCCGGGTCCTCCATACCTCTAGCAAACAACTACTACTCTCAAACATTAAACTCATATTACATGTAGCAATCCAGTCCTTCCACCACAACTTAAACCTACCCGGACCGAAGATAATACGCATTAAATAACCAAGTAGTTTGTCACTCCTCGATATCCCCACACTTGGGGTTAGCACTCTATCTACGTTGCCTAAGTCAATTAACTCTCGAGTACTCTTACGAGGCGGCCTAGACCTAGGGGGTGACTCGATCTTTCTCCCCAAAGCACAAACAGTGGTGAAGATATGTAGGGGTTTAGGAATGGGCACTTCTAAAGGAATGACCTCCACAATCTCACCAGGATCCTCGGGATCCTCAACAACCTCCACCAACTTCCCCACACTTGGGGTTTTGCCTATGACCTCTTCAAACTCTGCCATCATCTCCAGCAAATCATCAGGCACCTCATCTCCATAATCGTCTGGCTCATCTAGCAATCCTTCTAACTCCAACGCCCAATCATATGGTTCTTCTATATTCGGGGCGGGTTCACCTACTTCTATCACCGGATCGGGGTCCCAATGGTGGTCCATGAAAGAATCGAGCATGCACACGGAGTGGCTGTGCTCGCCAACATCCTTCCCGGACTCTACAGCATTGAATGTAAGGACCTCATCCCCCACACGAAGTGTGAGCTTCCCGTCAAAGACATCAATCATCGCCTTTGCGGTTCGTAGGAACGGGCGTCCTAAGATGAGTGGGACCTTGTCATCCACCTCCATATCTAGAATCACAAAATCCACGGGGAAAACAAAATTGCCCACTTTCACTAATAGATTTTCCACTATTCCCCGTGGATACTTGACTGAGCGGTCAGCCAAGGAAATGCTCATGCGCGTTGGTTGTGGTTCACCTAGGTCCAGCTGCTTGTAGAATGAATAGGGCATCAAATTGATGCTAGCACCTAGGTCGGCCAACGCGTGGTGTAATGGTAGGTTGCCCAACAAGCACGGGATCGTGAACCGACCCGAATCAGACAACTTTTCTGGCAAATGATTTTGCACCACTGCCGAGCATTGCTCACCAAGTGAGACTCCAGAGACCTCCTCAAGTTTCTTCTTGTTGGAAAGAAGGCCTTTTAAGAACTTGGCATATTTGGGCATATGCTGGAGGACCTCTACAAACGGGAGATTGACCTTGAGATGTTTGAACATATCAAGGAAGTGACCGTATTCCTTAGCAGGTTTATGCGGCATGACACGTGTGGGATAAGGAATACGACTCAAGTCAATCTCGGGGGACTTCATCTCCACCCCCTTCTTCTTCTCCTGTGCCTTCTTGGTAGGCACCTCAACCACTATCTCCTCCTCCACCGGCTCTTCTTCTACTACTACCGGTGGGCTCTCATCTTCCTTCTCTCCCATGCTCCTTGTCGAAACAGCATTCGACTCGGTCTCTTTCAGCATCCTTGCGTCGATTTCAGCAAATCGAGCTGCCCAATCAATCTTATTCACCTCCTCCACCGAGGGAATATTATGCTCCTTAGAGTGGGGGTCAACCTCTTCAACCACTTTACTCTCCACACTCTCTATAGACACGGCCATCACTGAAGCGTTCGGGCCCGTAGAAGGGCTTCCTTGTCTATCATGTATGCTCCTAGCAATGTCTCCTACCGTGCGTTGCAAATCCTGGAACGCCGATTGCTGATTCTTCATCAAAGTGTCATGGCTATCCAGTCTTAGCCGAGCATCCTTGTTATTCTGCACCAGCTGGGCAAGCAACTGTGTCTGAGTCTCCATCATCTCCTCAATCCTTCGTGACCCAACAGTGCTCCCAGAACTCGCTCCTTCTTCTGCTCCTCCATACTGTTGCTGACGACCAGTGAATCCAGATCTCCATCCCGAACCAAAAGTATTAGAATTGTTGTAATTTCGGTTCTGGTATTGGTTGCCAGCATAGCTCACATGCTCTTGATTATTTACCGGGCAATCTCGGGTGTTGTGTCCTCCCCTACACACTTGACACCTCAAAGCACTGAGCTTGAGCTCCTTTATCTCATTCGCCATCGAGGCGAGGGCAGCAGCCACGCTAGTATCAGGAGTGACCTGATGCACACCTCTAGGAGAAGAGGCGTGTGACCTAGCAGTAGGGATGGAATCCCTAACAGAACGTGGGTGCTGCTGTTCGGCTTGAGCGAAGCTCTCGAACATATCCTCGCACTCCTCAGGCTCGAGTCTATCCATGATATGGCCTCCTGCAGCTGTGTTGAACATTTGCTGCGTCTCGAAGGTAAGGCCATTATAGAACTTCTCCACTAGTGCCCAGTCGGGGAGACCGTGCTGGGGACATCGGCTCAACAGCGCGTTGAACCGCTCCCAGGCCATGTGGTAAGGCTCGTCGGGATCCATCCGAAACGAATGGATCTGGTCCCGAAGGCGAGCGGCCCTGGAAGGTGGAAAGTATTTCTTGAAGAACTTGGCTTCGAGATCCTCCCATGTGGTGATAGAATTGTCGGGAAGAGTGTCGAGCCAAGTAGATGCACGCCCAGAAAGAGAGAATGGAAAGAGACGCAAGTAGATTGCGTCCTTAGATACACCCGTGATATTAAATGTATCACATATCCGCGCGAAGCGGGACAAATGTCCGGGTGCATCCTCATCCTCGAGGCCATGGAATTGAGTGGCATGAGTGATCGTACTCATGACATGTGATGGGATCTGCCAAGAATTGGTGTTCGGTATAGTGGGGCGTGTGATCGAAGATCTCGCGCCCGTGACCCCCTCACTGGCCCTCTGGTGCACCGTACGTCTAGCCGGTGGGTTAGCGTCACCCATGATAGAAATTGGAACTGGGCTAGTAGAACGTACCTTAGATTTAACCAGCTCCTCTAAACGCTCCCGAAAGTCGCGGGTGCGCTCGTGAAGCTCTCGTTCGGGCTCTTGAAAAGCTGCGAAAGATGATGATCCTTGCGAACGAGTATTGGGCATAAACAGAAAGACTCTAAGAAGGAAACAGAATAAAGACTCACAAGTAGCACACAAGACTCAAAAGAAAACAAAAGACTCAAATAAACCAAAAATCAAACAAAGAACTAGTCAAAGCTAATATTGCTATTGCCAAGTGTCCCCGGCAGCGGCGCCAAAAACTTGATGTCGTCCAGACGGTCTATAAAAACTATCAAATAAAACCTAATCTAGACTCTCTAGCTTTAAATTTATAAAACCTAGACTCGACCTAAAACTAGACCACACAACCGGCAAGTGTACCGATCAATGCAATATAGCCTAACGAAGTCCGGATATCGAACCCAAAAGACACTGAATAACTAAATTAGACTCTAACTAGGACTTAATATGATTAATTGATTGGGGGGTTTACTACACTAAAGATTAACTAAGAATGCAATAAACTAAGGACAATTCAAGCTATCGAGAGTAAACTAAAGATGAAATCAAGAATGGAGAAGTCACTATCTAGGTCGGAATCCTATGTGTAAAGCTCAACTTCTATCGGTTTTGGAACTAGGTTGGATCTGGGTTTCTAAAGATATAACACCTAAAAGATATCTAGTGGATTCCCGATCACTCTCGGTCTCGGGATGTGACCAGAAGACAACCTAAGGATATTAACTCACCAGATGATCGGATCACCTCTCGGGTATTTCCTACTATGACAAGTACCCTAATAAACGGATTACCTCTCAGTCTCACCGCTTACCATACACTCAAGGAATGCATGGGGTAGTTCTAGAATGGATACTATGATTCGGATAGCAACTATCACTAGACACCTAATACCAACTTCCTCTCAGACAGCTGACACTCGGATTCCTAATGACGAAGACTAAACGACTAATTCTCACCTCTCGGGTATTGAACTAGGACACACATTCACTTCTAATCAGTAATTAACTAGGTTTTCTATGGCTACTACGTCTAGACACCACTCTAACTCACAAACCCTAAAGTCTATGAACCAGAAACGAAGATCAAACTGGCAGACAACCACAATCAACGCAGAAAAGCATAATCAACCACATAATCAGAATTAAACATGCACTAACATCACACATAAACAAACTCAAACCTTTACTAAATCATAAATCCAACATTCAAATCCAAAAACCGAATAAAAATCGAAACTTTAACACATAATCATCATATTGACCTAGGTAGATCAAGGATCTAGCCTAGAATCATACTAAGAACATCTACACAGAAGCAAATAGCAAGATCCATAGGTTCAAAACACAAAATCAAAGATAAAGTTTGAATCTTTAAACCCTAGAATGCAACTACACAAACCCGGAATCCAAAAGCTTCAATCTTCAGCTTCAATTGACTTCCAAGCTCAAAATCGCCTCTTTTCTTCCCTGGAACGGCTTAGAATCGAACCCCCTCATAATGGCCGTTTAAATCTTTTTAATTTAGAAAATTAGGGTTTTGCGGAAAACGGCCCTCTCGCGTACCGCGAGATAATTTTGAATGGATCCTCGCGTACCGCGAGGACCAAAATAGTCGGGCGGATTCCTGGAGTTTCCCGCGTACCGCGAGAATTATTACACTCGTCTCTCGCGTACCGCGGGAGACCTAAATTTCAGAAAATTGTCTTTTGATCTTTGGACTTTTCCGGGCTTCGTTTCTTCGCTCGTTTTCTTCACGTATTCTTCATTAATATTCCCGAGCTCCTACAAATAAGACCAACGACTCAAATGTACATAAAATTGACTTAAAACTAATATAAAACTACTTAGAACACATTAAAACAAAGGAATAAAGACGTGTGCTTTCGCACCCTATCATACACAGTGACCTGACTAATTACACAATGAACTTGTATTACACATGACCAGACGTGGTATTACACAATGACCTGACTAACTACACAATGAGCTAGAAAACGTAAAACACAATGATAAATATATATAACACAATGACCAGACTTGGTATTACACAATAAACTTGTATTACACATTGAACTTGTATTACACAATAAACTTGTATTACACATTGACCTGACTATATGAGATGAAAAACGTAAAAAAAATCATTTTTGTTTATAATGACATTATACTCGTTTTAAAGATAAAAAACGTTCGTTTTTATGGTGTAATTTTTTTGAAAAAATAAAGTCGTATGTAAAAGTTATGAACGTTTAAAAAGGAGGGGGGGAACTTGATAAAAAGTCAACAAAAGTGATCAAGACTAAAATACCATTCCAACAACTTTTTCTACTACAATTTAATCTCAACCATTAAATTTTTTCTACAATTTAATTTAATGGCCCTAAATCCTTCTCACCCTTTTTACAATTAAAATCCTTTTTACCTGAACCTAATCATATATATATATATATATATATATAGGGAGAGGTTCAAATAAGAAGTAGTTTTTCGCTAAAAAATCTAACAAATGACCAAAACGCTAAGAAACGATATCAAACGAACTCCAATTGAGCTCATTTCAACGGCGTTGTAACCGTATAGTTGAACTCTACCTTCTTAGCTTTTAGGGTTTAGCATTTAAGGTTTATATTTTACGTTTGAATTTTAGGTTTTTAGCCTTATGATTTAGCCTTAGTGTTTAGCTTTTAGAGTTTAGATTTTATGGTTTAAGTTTTTTTGAGGGGTGGGGGGTTTAGTTTTTAGGGGTGTGTGTGGGTGGGTTTAGGTTTTTGAGGGGTGGGGTCGGAGGGTTTAGGTTTTTGGGGGGTGGTGGTTTTAGGCTTTTTAGGGTGGGGTTGGAGGTGGGTTTAGGTTTTTGGGGGTGCGGGTGGAGGGGGTTTAGGTTTTTGGATCCGGAATAGGGTTCGATGAGATGGTTCCAACGACGCTGAAATGAGCTCAATCGGAGTTCGTTTGACCCATTTTTTAGCGTTTCTTAGCGAAAAACCACTTTTTAGTGGAACTTTCCCCTATATATATATATATATAGGGGCATGTTCTTTTGAGAACCAACCATATGTTGAGAACCGAAAGAACCGCACAAAACGTGTACATATCGCTTTAGTGAAAAAAGTAAAATTCAACAACAATGTTTTATTTATCTCTTCCCACTCTTAGTTTGAGTTTATCTCCTCTCTCCTGAATTTTTTTAAGAAAAGTATAAAAATATGCATATATGCATTCATTTGTGCATATAATGTGAGTGCATATATGCATTTAAAAAAACGACTATAAATTCGAGGTCTTTTAAAACCAAACCTTAAACATATTGAAATGCACATGAATTCTAGTCAATTTATATTATAAATAGAGGAAGAGTTAATGCGGTTCTCACGGTTCTTAACATATTGTTGGTTCTCAAAAGAACATACCCCTATATATATATATACACGCACTATATAATAAATAAAGGTTTTTCAATGCCACGTGTCGCCTCCATATTCATTCTCATCTTTTTTTTCTCGCTCATCTATCTTTTTAAATGCATATCTATTTTTTTAATAATAATATATTTTTAAAGAAAACCATAATAAGACTAATAAAACACATAAATTTTAAATTATATGTTATTATAAAAAACTTTGAAATCTAATTATGTAACTTTTATTTACAATCAAATAGTAATGAAAGTCAAACTAAATTAAATATAACTAACATATTTTTGAAACCCAATTATGTATTAACTTTTATTTACCATATGTAATTCATTTTTACACATATAATATATCTATATCTATATAATAAATAAATGTTTCACAATGACACATGTCGCCTCCATATTAATTCATATACATTTTTTCTCGCCTTTCTCTCTTAATAAATATACTTTCATATTTTCAATATTAATATATATTTAAACAAATTATTAATTATATTAATAAAAAATATTTATTTTAAATTATCTTATATTATACGAAGTTTTGAAAGTCAAATTATATTGAATAGTATTTAATGTATTTTTGAAACTCAATTATATATTTTTTTAATTTTGTTTTCTATTGTTAATATATGTAATACATTTTTCCACCTATAAGATATATATGTATATAAAGATTTAAAATTTTTATATATTAGTATTTTTCACCATGTGCAGTACATAGGTTTTAAGCTAATATATATATATATATATATATATATATATATATATATATATATATATATATATATATATATATAAGTAAATTGCAGTTTTCGTCCCTAAGGTTTTGTTGCTATTAACAAGTTCAGTCCCCCTTAACAGTATGGGTCTCTGATGTTACATTTCTTAACACTTTTAGTCCAATTTCGTTAACTTCGTTATATTTTTCAGTTAACCCTCTTCATACCCACTCCACCACCACCCCGGCCCAATTTGGATGCCTTTGGTGAAGCCCTGTTGCCATTATCTATTTTCTCCACAGAATCCGAATTCACCATGGTGTATATGCTTTTTAGGTTCTTATTTTCCTCATTTGTAATCGCTTGTTTGTTTCACCGGAATCACCTTTTGGACATCATGCTATTTGGGTGGAGAATGAAGATGAAGTGGGTGGGGTTTGAGAGGCCCACATTTGACACTTTTGTTTTATCTAACAAAGGGGCATTTTGGTCATTTTTTTGAAATTTAAGAAAATATTTAACGGACATTCAACACAGGGGCTATTTATGTTACAATTGTGTAAACTATTGGACCGAACCTGCAATTTCTCATTCCTAAGGACTATAAGTGAAATCTATATAAACCACATGACCATCTATGTAATTAATTCTTAAATAAATGTTAGAGTTGTATGTTGATTGGGTATCATCCCTATATATACTTCATTGTCACACCTAATCAGTAATATAAACATCTTTCGTATGTCTTCTCATACTCCTTGGTTGTTATGTTAGTTTCACAACAGTTATCAACTTTTACTTACTAACTCATTTAGCAACGCCGTCACCGACTAAACACATCCCTGAACTTTGATATATTGTCAAAAGTAACCCCTTAACTTCTAAAATATTATTTTAATCTCCTCAAATTTTTAAAGTTACTTTTCACCAATCAAAACTTACCCTTAACTTTGTTAAACTGACAAAACTAACCCATTAACATTATAAAATGTAACTTTAATCTCTTAGGTTTCTATAATTTATATTTTACTCCCTATAGCATACATAATCTAATGTTTTCTCAATAACTTTCGTTCGTTAGTTTTAAAAAAATAATAATAATTTGTGACTATGTTTAATTATTTTTTCTAGCATCACAGTATAAACTCATAAACACTCAAAATGTAACGTCGGTGTTGAATCATATTTTTTTTCTTTTTCATATATCATATGCACCCCCTTTATTTTTATATTTTCAAATAATAACCCTCAACTTTCTAAAAAACCTAAATATACCTCTACAAATAAATTATTTGTTTTTGTGTTTAATATTTTTTTCTTTGCGTCACGGTATAAATTTTGTTTTACTTATTTTGTTTAATATCTTTTTCTTTGCGTCTCGGTATAAATTTTGTTTTACTCATTTACATTCGTCTTACCACAAGTTTTCCCCAAAGTCAGGCCACATGTCACCTATCTGTTGGTTCATAAATTTTTTTTTGCTTTTTTCTTTGTTTTTTTTAACATTTATTTTTATTGGGCTAATCAAGTCGCCGTAACTTCATACATTTTTTATGTACTTAATAATTTTTTTTTGTGCTTAGTCATGTTAGTCACTATCTCAATTGTTTAAGGTCCGCTTCCCGTTGCAGATCGCGGGGTGCTAACGTCACCGTATTTAACGACGTTAGTGTCACAGCCGCAACATGTGTAGCGAGATTCACAAACACACTGACTTAATTATGTAGTTAACCACGTTAATATCACTGTACGAACCCGCTGCAACGCGCGGATCATAATTTCTAGTTGTTAAACATTTTATAAGTGTAGTTTATCATGTCAATATTTTTTTAAATAATATTTTAGTAAATTACCCAAAACATACTTTTTCTACCGTTCGTGTAAAAAATAAGTTGTGATGTTGTAAAGCTTATTTTTCCAAAACAAATAAAAGTATTTTTTATCTGTTGAATGACTATCGATCCTAAATCCTAATTGTATAGTTGATAATTTTTCAATAAAAATAAACAACTCTAAGTTCTCATCTTTTTATACTCATGTAATGTATAAAGCAATAATAAGTGAATTATGCATGTGTGAAGTTGGGAAAGACAATAATTATCATCCATACTCAAATAAACAACAAATTAGTTAGATCACATGATATGGCAAAGACACTTCGTGTTTGTATTTAAGGTCTGAAGTTTGAAACTTGATTCGTACTTGCATAGACACTCCATGTTTGTATTTAATGTATCAATTTAATTTTTCAAAGTCATATCAACTAATTTCTAAAATAAACTTTATACTTGAACCTTCTTTTATAAACACATGTTCATATGTATAATAATCAATTTTAATTTCGATCGTATTTAATATATGAATACAAAACGAAACAAAAATCAAACCATAACAATTGGATCTAAACAAGACCTATGAGTCGACTTTGTTTCCTCATGCATCGACAAATTAGACGAGACCATATGGAAAGAGAACAATTCGAACGATTTATATAATCACCAATGCATACAATAAAGTATAACCAATAACATATAGTGCAAATACCAATACATACACTAAAGTATATTTAGTAACACGTGTAGCACAATTACCAATACATACACTAAAGTATAATCAATAGTGTAATCACGTTACTTTTTTACTTAATTATAGAAATATTGCCCCTTGAAATTTCTATACCATATGATACAATGATTATTGCATACATCAAAATACTATAAAAGTTTTACTGTCAACACGTCATTTTTTATGTTTCATATATGTTTGTGTGTGTATATATGTTGGATCTAGTATGCTCAAATGTCAATATGATATAATACTGCTAGAGAAGTTGATCTTAAGGAGTCTGAAGAACATGAGGAACATATGTACCGTTATATAAATGTCTTTTAACTATGTTTCGATCTCCACAACCGATTCGTCGTAACTTCATATGTTTCCTTTATGTACTTAACCACTTTTTTTTTGCTTAGGCACGATAATGTCATTGTCTCAACCGTTTAAGGTCCGCCTCCCGCCGCAGAGCGCGGGCATAACTTTCTCGTTTATATAAATATACTAGGTTAGAAATCTGTGTATTACACGAGCTGAATAATTGAAAGAATACAATTGATAACACACTTGTATACTTCTCATTACTGGTACATTTAGGTTTTACGTTTCAAGACTAGTTAAAAAAATTAGGCCATTAGCTAATACTAGTTATTCACAAGTGTTTGGATTATTTTTTTCAAAGTGATTATTGTGAATTTAGAAACATAATTTAGAATCAAATAAAGTTGTTAACTAATAGATATGGACAATAATTAATTTTCTTACAAAACTATAAAGTTTCTACACTATTTTTAAATTCATTTGGGTCTAAAGAAAAAAAAATGAAGATTGAATGAAAATTAATTGATGATCAAATTAAGGGAGTAATTTTAAGAAAAAATAGTATAAAAATCTCTTCTCTTTTTGACGATGTGGTCCGTTTGTCATTTTGTTGGTATAGGATAAAGAATAGGCGTTGTAATCTAAACTAGACAAATTGGTTACAAAAATCCTGTCATGTTTAGGTAACTCTCAACTATAAATTATTATTTCATGTAGTTTTTTTGTGCCACATCAATAATTGAGTTTCATGTAGTGTTGTGCCTATAAATAAAGGAAATACACTTGGTCCTCTCTTTCAGTTGGCCAATCTCCACCAGAAACGAAACGACGCTACCTCCGTAATCTCATGTGCTATTACGCTAATCATCCCGTCACGAATTCTGAAAATTTATGTCGACGGATGATTAGTGTGATAGTCATGAGATTATGGAGCTTGTGACGAATCCTCAGCCCTCTCACTTTCAACTACCATTGGTAATCATTTTCTTTTTCTTTTTTCATAAAACTATGCGAGTTTAGAATAGAAAACATACAAAGTCAAGACATACAAAAATAAGAAGGAAACAACAACGGTCCGGCTTGACCAAATTATATAACTTTGATCTACTCTAACTATATATAACTTTAAAGATGGTGGTTGGTGGCTACAGTGCCACCGTACCACCCATGAAACAACTTGTAACTTTAAAGATATGATTTTTATTTATAGTACCCATGAAACAACTTGTAACTTTAAAGATATGATTTTTATTTATAGTACCCATGAAACAACTTGTAACTTTAAATATATGATTTTTAGTTATAGTATAAAGATTATGTTGCTTCAGCCAACTTTTAGTGTTGATTTTGACCTAAATATGATGGGACTTTTTTTTATTTTGACAAAATTGGACTAATTGCAAGTTTTGTTGACTTTTTTTTGTCGATTTTGACCAATTTTAATCTAAATGTGTTGATTTTCACTAATGTTGACCTAAGCATGCTTTAACATATTATCTATACTTAATACTAGAACATAGGAGATGATCCCCTCCATTAGTTGTGAACTCTATATATTCTCATGAATGCAATGCAAATAGCCAAAACCCATGGGATTTAATAACGCCAATTCACATGTTGTATACACAAAATATATTTCTTTTTCAAGTTAGAGGTGTGTGTTATATTGGAATAACTTGTTTTACTTGCTTATTCCTATTCTAAATCTTAATTACAATTCATATACTTCACATACAACACTATATTCTTTAGGCTCTCCAGCTGACAACTAGCTCATATGCCAAAGGTCCTGGCTGACTCTAGCACCCATCGGCACCTGACATCATCAGAAACAAAATTAAGCACAAACCGGATGAGTGTTAACAAATATTAGGGGTGTGAATTTCTGACATGACACGAACCTAACACGAAATTCACTGGTTTTGGTTTAGACTAAACGGGTCTGTTTCAGGTTGAACCTAGGAACACATTTAGCTAAATGGGTCGTGTTTGTCTCGACTCGGTGGGTTCGCGGGATGACCTATTTAAGCCATTTATTTATTTGTTTTTTTATAAAATGTGTTTTGTGTAATAACTTGAACTATTTGAGTAGTTTTTTTTTTACCAAAAATTGGAAGTTGAAAAATAAATTGGCATAGTTTAAATAAAACTGCTTCAAAAAAATAAAAATAACATGTAAATTTAGAATTTTAAAGTATTATCATGCAAAAAAAAAATCTTTTCGGGTTAAAGGGGTTGTCTTTGTGTCAATCCACGAATACACGTGTCGTGTTCCGGTTCATGTGTGACGATTTTCGTGTAAAATTTTCGGGTTCGACCAACCAACCCACGAACACGACCCATGTAACAGCCCTAACAAATATTCATCAATGCAGTTGATGCTATGAACAGATTAATCTTTAATATCTGAATGCATGTGCCTTTTCAGGCTCAAAATAAGTTGGTACTTACTTTTGGGACCATGTGTTTACCAATGCAACGCTTTTCATAAACCGGGTTCTGGCCCATTAGTTGGTATGCTAAGCTTGAGGCTCAGGGCGGGCTGGTTTGGCATTGACAAGAGGCCGCAGAGCCTTCACAACAATTGTCATATTTGGTCGGAAATCTGCCTCATATTGGATACAAAGTGCAGCAACTGCTGCCAACTGATAACCAACAAGAAGTTAGCATCTATAGTGGATCGGGATTTTTCGACCCGTTTACTTACAGATGGGTCGATTTAGGTTAGCTACAGGGGAATGCGTTAAAAGTGGACCAAATTCGTTTTCTTCAAAGATTTACATACACCTCTGAGATCACTTTATTTAAAGATTTATATATTATTGTAATGATATTATTTTTGTAATCATTAATAATTTATTCCAAAATATTTCATTTTTCATGCTCTATAAAAATCCACCAAAGAAACATACAAAAAAAAACACAAATCACAACAAGTTTTGGTTCATGGTTGTCAACCAAGTTGAAAGTCTAAATTTAAGTATACAACTTCTTAAATCTTTTCTATATAAAGATTTAGATTACTATTCTAATAAATCTTCTTTTTATAATCATGATTAACACATCAAATTTTATAAAATCTTAACTAAGGTACAAAAAGTGTCTGTGAGCCAACCTAACTAGACCCCTCCTGTTTCGGCTTTTGACCCGTTACCTAAGTTGCCCATCTTGCCACATCTAATAGTGTGATTTATCTCTATGAGAGAACATGTATACATGTATAACAGTTGAGAATTTTATTTCAAGATGGAGAGGACATGAAATAGACCTTAGCAACTGCTTTTGGCGGGTAATCATCATTTAACTTTGGATCAACGCATTGCTTTACTTTATCTTCACTCAATCTTGGAGTTGCCTGTAACAACCACACCATAAAGAATATTGTAATGATTATATGACTCACGGTTAAATGTTTCACAACTTGTTAAATACCCAAAATATACTTCATTGTAACCAAAGTAAAAGAATCTTCATGGATTTTAGAACACATAAAACCTTCTATATCACTTTATTTAAAAAAAACAAGTTTAGATACTTTGTGATAATATAGTTTTGTAAGCATATAACACCTTGTATATCTACAAAGTTCAGAAAGAAAATGAAGACTGATTGGCACCTGGCCCGACAGATACTGAAAAAAATTGCATGTTTTGACGCCAACCCGTTACCCGACCCACCAATAAACTGAACCTGGGTTTCTTCTAATGAATAGAGTATATATTAGCATGGAAATTTCCCAACAATTTATTTTAATTTTTATGAGTGTTAAAAAGGATTTTTAGCTGCAACACACCCAAGTAACAAGGCTTTGTTCTCCTTTTGGTAATGTATGATCCACGGGTTTCCTTCCTGTCAGGAGTTCTAAAAGAACAACCCCCAAACTGTAAACATCACTCTTCTGACTCATTTGCCCCGTCATCGCATACCTAAATCAAAACCATAAATATTAGCCCAATTCATCAACTTCTTTAACAAACTTTTTGAGAAAAAAAAAGATTTTAAAAGGCACATAAAAAATACTTCTTTTGCTGAACATTTGAAAGGGAAGATTAGGGGCGGCATTCCGACCACTATATATTTATGAACGAGTCAATTTGGGTTGTGTTTTATCTAAAACGGCTCAAATCAAAAAGGTTCCAGGCTGCCAGCTAAAAGGGAATGAGTCAAACGAGTTGAAAGTAGCCCAAAGTCTATTTAATTTGTTTTATTCAAATTTTTATTGTAATATCATTATCTTGTCATCTAGTTTATTTAATTTGTTTTATACAAATTTGTTTTAGTCAAACGGGTTGAAAATAGCCCAAAGGCTGCCAACCACTGGCCCATTACCACCCTTACCTTACTTAAAAAATTACCCGTTTCAACCCAAACTTGTTTGACCCGTTACCCAAACCTCTAGGGAAGAAAACGATAGCAAGACTCACTCTGGAGCGTGGTAGCCAAAAGTTCCCAAAACTCTAGTTGAATGCAAGTGAGCTGCAGTGTCAGAAGGATTGCTCAAGGTGAAATCAGCTATTTTGGATTGAAAATCATCAAACAGTAGGACATTGCTGGACCGAATATCACGATGAACAATAGCTGGTTGAACCTTTTCATGTAAATATTCAAGACCCCTTGCTGCACCATAAGCAATTTTAGCTCTGTGGGCCCAAGTGAGAAGTGGGCCAGGGGTAGCCCCTTCCACACCTTTTTTACCTAAAATTACCAAAAATATGTACCCTATGGAACATGAATTTGAAAACACAGTAAAGGGAAGAACGGGAATGGAAAGATTATTTCTGTTGTACCGTGTAATACATCATGCAAAGAGCCCATGGGTGCATACTCATATACCAAGATTCGGTTGTTTTCCTCTAAGCAATAACCAAGTAACTCAACAAAATATTCATTCTTAAGCCTTGAAACTACTGATAACTGCATTCATCAACAAATATATGAATGATGAATCTTCTTTTCTTGTTTCTTTTAATGACAAAAACACATGAATCATTTTTATACAATAGATACGCGCTATATCACTATTCGTCAAAAATATTGTTAGCATAAGTTATTTAAGAATACTAGTCACTAGATGTGCTGTCTAAAACTACTATTTGATTATTTCGACTTGAAGTAGTAATAATAATAAGTTCTAACGTTTGGACCAAGGACTAAAAAAATATTATAATAGATAAAATGTTAATTTTCTTATTTAGATAATTAAATACTTAAGCAATAAATAAGAACGTCAATTTTGGTCATTTTTTCATTAAACTTCTTTAATAATTATAATTAGCCAAACGCGCAAACAACTTATTATTACAACAATCAAGTGCGCACACATGGACACTATCTTATGCAGCATGTTTTAACCCACATCACCACCTGGTTATCTCATTGTAATTTTTCAATATCAAATAATCAGTTTCAAAATGCACATCCAAATACCCTCCTGAAATTGGCCACTTGAAACTTGCTTCTTCAAGTTAACCTCTCACGATAAATAAATAATATTTCTCCCAAAACCCCTAAATTAGATTCTTGTGTCATTGCTAATGAATAAGAAACCAAATTCTCACCTGGTTTGTAAAATCAGAGTCAGGCTCAGGGGAAGAGCCAGCATCCAACATCTTTATAATTGCCTCTTGCCCATCACTCAACTTTCCATAATAAACTTGACAATAAGAACCATCTCCAATCAAAGCACGTGAACCGAAGTTACCAGTCATTTTATTCAAATCATCCAATGACAGTTTTGGTGCTTCAATTGGTAACGCTTTTTCAGGGGCCCCATTTCTAACCACTCCACTGCTCCTTGGTTCTCCTCTAGTACTACCTAGAACAAGCATCATAATTATGTTTTGCGGTAACTAATTACTAGTTTTGCAATTAAACTCTAAGAAAATCTTCATGTTTTCGTCATAAATAAGGATTAACAAACATTATTACCTCCTCCTCCATAAGTGGGCCCTTTAGGTGGTGCTGTTTTAGCTTTACTAGCGTTTGTATCGTGAGTGGAGTCCTCTTTCTCACCTCCACAGCATGAGAACATTATAGAAATGTGGGCATAATAATCCAAATATACGCTCTCTACCCGTACTTTCAACAAACAATATATCCTTTCGTCTATGATTTACAGAAGAGAGTTCCTGCATTTTCCAATATTCAAACACAAAATCTTGATGAAAATCCAAGAAAAATGTTAACTTTTTTTTATTATTTTCTTCACACAAGGAATGATGGCATTGCAGAAAGCTTTAAATAAATTCACATATAAAAAAATGAAAACCCATAAAAAATCAAAAACTATTCATTGAGGCATTTTATCAAACAGGTGATGTGCATAACCAATTGATCAAGCAAACCCCATGGCATCTTAAACATTTCGAATATATACGTGAAATTGCCATGCAAAGATCACAACTTACCTTATAATCATAAGTTGATGCCAAGAACGAAACAGAAAAATGATATCCGGAGAAGCAAACAGATTGAATGAGGGATCGAAGGGGGGGAAGCAAGAACACGAATGGGCTTGATTTGAGTGGAAACAATTTGGGATTTCTTCTTTTTTCTGGATTCTTTCCCCCCCGATGAGAAATTCAGAAGATCAACCTGGTTCCAAGGGAAATCAGTTTCTGTTTCAAGGGCTTCTTTTGTATTATTTGCATACATCTACGTACCGTTTTTGAGGTTTATTTTTAAAATTTTGGAATTTAATATTTATTTATCGTTTATATACAACAACTTATAAGTTATGTCATCATTAATTTATAATTTTATTATTTTCAATTTACAGAAATTACTTACGAATAATAAATGTTTTTTTTCTTCAAGGCTAACTCGCATAGTTACTATAAATCTACACTATTATTTATCATGGATTGAAACCGTCAACCACAAAGGAAAATGCACCACAATGTACACGTCTTGATACCATTGGACTGGAAGCCATTTTATCGTAAATCTAATAAACAACTTAAACCTCGGGACCTTTTTTAAATAATGTTAAAATGGTTAAGGTTGTCCACAAACCAAAGTAAAAAAAAACTAAAACTGTAAACCTCAGTTGACATAAATCGGTTTGTCATCGACCAGTACATGAGAACATGTTAATGGACATGAACATATACCATGTTGTTGACCAATTAGCGGAATTATCAATAATCAACACCGATGAAACAAAGGATCAATCAAGCATAGAACAATGATGAACGAATACGAATGCCCTGATAATCTCGGGGCTTATTCAATTGATTGAAAACAAATCAAACGATTACAAGAACTGATCAAACGATCTCATACATAATTGAAATTGAAAGAATTACAATTATGTGTAAGAAAGAAAGTAAGGGGTTGTTTGGTTCATGGAATCTATTGAAATTGGAATTATAAAACATTCCATCAAAAATTGATATTTATTTATTTGTGTACTTATGTATCTTTCATATTATTTAGAATAATTAAACTTAGGATTAGCATGTTAATTAGGGTAGTTGTTTTCTGGTTATTTTAATGGTTAAACCAACTGTAATCGACAGTTTTGACATCAAATTACCGTGTATATATAAATTGATAGGCCTCCATTTTAGATGGTCGAATCAACCAAATTACCATTGTAATACATTGATCAATGGTTGTTCTTCATCATTAAGTTTCTATCTTTCTGATTATATTCTTTGGTGTTTCATCATCGAGTTTTTATCCTTTTGTTGCCATACTCTATTTCACGAGTTTGATTCCATCATCTTTGTATATTGTTAGATTCTTCAAAAATATGATGATTAGGATCACCTTTTATGATGATGAAAATAATTTATAAAGAAACATGTGGTTATCACGTGATGTGCATTCTATAACAACTTCCAAAAGCACCAACATATTTTCTCTAAAATATACTACTTTCACAAGAATCATCATTTTCAATGTTGTTTCATAGTACAAAATTGCCTAGCACAGGAGAACAATCTACCTATAAAAACAAGAATTAAAAACTTCAAATATATCGATTTCTCCAAACCAATGTGAGTAGTTATAATCAGTCGCCATCAAAGTTCTGTCTTGATGGTCAGGGGGTTTTCCCAAAGGGTTTCCTCTCTGTGGAGGTCATGGGTTCGAATATTGTAAGGTGCACTTCATAAAAACTAGGAACACTCTCTGCATATTCGAATTCTTTGGGGGTTGTATGGGCAGACTGATGTACGAGCCTCCCTCTAGTGGGACATGCCAGTTGAACCCATGCCGTTAAAAAAAAGTTATAATCAGTCTGTTGAATATGAACCATGATTGATGATTTTTAAGATTGGGTTTTATTTTTTACTAACATTAGTTTAAAATTAATACATTTTTCATATCCTTGTTTACTTTTGAATGTTAGATGTAAAGATAATGATATTTTAGACTTTAATTCAAATATTCACGTTTACTTTTAATTGGTGTTCATTTATGTTTGTGGACTTTTCGTTTAGAAGATTAATAAACGAACATGAACACGTTCACTTACTTAATGAACGAACATGAACACATTTACTTACTTAATGTACGAACACGAACCTTTTCATTTTCTTAATGAACAAACATGAACAAGAAAATTTGTCTGTTTAAGTGTTCATGTTCGTTTATTAATTCGGTTAATATTAAACGAATAAACACGAATAATGTCGGTTCATGTTCATTATGTTCGTTTACAAGCCTATTTTTAGATTATATTTCCTTAGTATTCTTTTTAGTAAAACGCGTGGTTAATATGGATGAGTTTATAAATTGATTTTCTATACCCATAAAATTTGGAATAGTCTTGATCTAAACCCAAAATGGGTGGTTTTTAAAATAATTTTCATCCTCGTTTTAGCCAATAAGGCAATAATCATATGCATAACCATTGTCATTTCATGTAACAAATCAAACTCGTCATTAGAAAAGCATAATTAACTGAATGACCAAGTAACGAGTGATGTTTGTTTCTCAAAGAGGGAAATCATTTGTCTTTTGCATCTCTTATGGAAAAGACAAGACGTGACGTAAAAGTCTTTTTTTTATGAAGGGCAAATGCCATAAAAAACCAACATTTTCTGGTTTTTTCTCATAAAAGTCCCTTAACAATATTTTGTAAATAAAAAATCAACATATTCTTTCTTTTTTCTCACAAAAGTCACTTAACAAATTTTTGCACATAAAAAACCAACATATTTTCTTGCTTTTCTCACAAAAGTCACTCGACAACTATTTATTCTAGCAAATGAATCGACAGAAACAAGGCAAATGATTCATTTGCTCTTTGCTTCTGTCGGTCGATTTCATTTGCTTTACTTTTGCGGATTCATTTGTTAAGATAAATAGTTGTCGGTGGACTTTTGTGAGAAAAACAAGAAAGTATGTTGGTTTTTTATGTGCAAAAATTTGTTGAGGGACTTTTGTGAGAAAAAAGAGAAAGTATGTTGGTTTTTTATGTGTAAAAATTTGTTGAGAGACTTTTATAAGAAAAACCATAAAATATGTTGATTTTTTTATAGTATTTGCCCTTTAATGAATCAAGAAAGTTGTTTCTTTTGCAAAACAGAATATTTTTCGCTTCATTTCCCTAGATTTTCATTTTTCATCACACTATACACAAATGGTGGAGTAAATTACAGAAATCGTACTTTATGTTTATACCATTTTTCAGATATTGTCCTTTAAGTCAAAAATTGTCATAGATCGTCCTTTATGTTTACAAATCTTGCACATTACGTCCTTGACCCTAACCCAGTTAAATTTCTCAGTTAAGTATAGTAACGTATGAGGATACATTTGTAATTTTATCCATTTGCTTAAAAATTATGTTAATTACCCACTCTTTCTCTCTCTCAACACAAACTCTCTTTTAATTCAATACCCTGACCAAGAAGCTCCTCATGGATGCAAACAATCAACATCATGAGCTAAAAGGGAGTCACTAGATCATTAAATAATAATTATTCGTAATTATATTTATTAATATAAAGATTATTATTTAATAGGAGAGAGAAATAGAAAATCTATTATTTAATAGGAGAGAGGCGGGAAAATAAAGATGAGGAGTAACCAGAGAGTGACACGTGTCCTGAAAAGATTTTCATTTATTAGAGTAGTAAGATGGGGTGAGGTTCAAATGATAACCAAGATTTATAAGATAATCATGAAAACCACATCTCCACCATTGATCTTGTTTGATCAATGGTTGATATCATTTAGTGTCAAATTTGTAATTATCTAAATTTAGTTTGATTTAAATTAATTGCAAAAGGGTACAATAATAATTTAATTTGCATATTAATTAATTAGTTTACTAATTTTTCTCACACTCTTTTTCTTATCTCTCTCTCACCAAAATCAATCAATTAATTAGTTATCAATGGCTTTTAATATTTTTATTGATATGCATCCATAACTTTTATTTATGTTACTGATTAACATAAATAATTTTGGTGACGAAGATGAAGAGAATGTGATACGTGTATGTAGAACCAAATATACATCCTTTGTTACATATACGTAACAATGTGATACGTATATGTACAATCAAATATGAATAATGAATTAGTATAATGGACTATAATCATGTACAACCACGAATCATTTTATGAAGAAAAATTGACTACTTTACAGATCAATGATCAATTGCTCGTGATACATATATGTAAAAACTGTGATACATATATGTAACACATGTGTTACATATACGTATGAACTGCGTTACATACACGTATGAACGAGGATTATATGTTCTATGAACTAATCGGAAAAAAAACTTTGGAATCAAGTACATTCAATTTATATTTTTCAAGGCTTGAACTTGCTCCTTCACGGTTGAAGTAATATCACCCCAGTTCACACGACTCTAATGTGGAGTAGGTAAAGTAGACGGACCCAAAGACGCACCCCGCCGTAAGTTTTCTATACAACCGTAAGTTATCTAACTCGTCGCATTCGGCTTTCTAATTTCAACGCCATTACTCATATAAAAGTGCAAATCAAATTCAAACTATTTCATCTCTCACATCTATGCGATACATATAATCTATAATCTTTAATATTTAATATATCTTTGGATGATTCCAAATGTTCACAAAATTGGATCTCTAGAATATGTCTCCACTCCCAACCGGACTCACCTGTGTATCCGAACTCAGCGGGCCTTGCGCCATCTTCTCCAGCCCAACACCCTTTACTCCACCAAGTGGCCCAAGGTCCTGAACCGGCTCACCAGGCAATGGATCTTCAATCCTAATCATAGTCGCCGCCGGAGAATGCAACCCCAAGATCATGGCCTTGAGTGAAGGTGAAAAGAGCGGCGTTAATGGACGAGTAAGACCTGGTTTTCCGGCAGACCTCGATCCGACTGAACCTGCGGCACTATTCGACCCCGAACCATGCAATGCAACCATATCGGCAGAACCTGATTTTCCGGTGGAGTCCTTTCCGGCAGAACCCAAAGAACTCTACAAACCTTATACTTGTATCACAATAATTTGAAAAGGTGGAATGAACAAGTATAACATTTGAAAATTTAATGTTTACAAAAAAACGTGAATATAGCAGATTAAAAAGGGATTTTTGAAATTTAAAATAATTACCAAATCTATATATGGCTAAAATTACATAAACATCCTTATTAATTAATATAAATAAAAATTAATGTAAATTATTTGATTGGTTAGGGTTGGTTATCACATAAAAATGTGGTTAGCATTTGAACCCAACCATATATATATATAGAGTAAATTACACATATTGTCCTTTATTTATACTCTAAATTACACTCTGTGTCCTTTGACTTCAATAAGTACACCACAAGTCATTTATTTACATACTTTTATACACTCTATGTCCTTTACAGTAACTGATGTTAAGTTTTTCAGTTAAGTTTAGACATGTGTCTTGCACATGAGGATATAATGGTCTTTTTACCCATTAAAAAACAATTTATTGTTCCTTCTTCTTCCCCAAACCTTCCTCCCTTTCACCTACCGAGTAATTGATCATGCTTGATATGTTATTATATTTTAGCTTAACCCATTTGATCCTATTTAAACGTTCTCCCCATCCCCTATATTATTAATTATCTATATCCATTAGTTGATAACGGAAAGAGACCGGGATCGGGAATGGGAACGAATCGTCCACGGCGGGGATCCATCTAGGAGGGGAAAGGTGTGACACCCGACATTTCAGATCAATATCCGTACATGTATTAAACAAGTTACATTTTAATTGTTTTTGTGATTTATTTAATTTCACAAACAAGGACATTAAGGTCTAACAAAAACCGAACATTGTCTCATTTTATATCTTGGTAATTCTAGGAGTTACCGGTTCACGTGTCATATAAACCGACTAAATACGAACGTTAGTGGTTAAAATGAATAACCAGAAAAATATATATATATTACACAAACTTTACGTGAAACAATAAATTATTTTTAGAATAAATTTATAATACCGTGGAGAACCTAAACCGAATTAAAATACCCCTTTAAAAACTCTAAATGATATTAAGATACACTTAAAACTAATTGTTTGATTAATTAACCCAAACCAACCCACTACTTTGACTTTCTCGGCCGAAGCCAGAGAAAACCCCTCCCATTCTCACGTCCCATTTACCATACTTTCAAATTGACCCATACCATACCTGTGAGAAAACTCAAATATAAACCATACCCCTTTCAATCAAAAGTCTCACGAAATCCTTTTATCACTCATTTTTCTTTCGGCAAGTCTTCCCATTTGAAGTCAAGTTTTAAGGCAAAAATCTACCATAGTTCAGTATTCAAGGATTTTCTCAAAGGTTTTCAGCAAAGAAATTCGAGATCATCTTCTTCTGTTTTCTCTCATCATCATCATCATCATCATCATCTCTGTTTTAAGGTAAAAACTCAATACTATCTACATTATTTTCTTCAAAAAAAAAAACCGTAGCTAAACATACAAAATATTCAAACGCATGTAAGATAACAAGAAAAGTGTGTCAAATTCAAGATTTAAAACATAAAAATATGCAGGACTGATTATGTCAATCAGAATTCAGTAATCGAAACTATAGTTTCGATACCTGTTTACTCAATCGAAACTAGAAAGTTTCGATATCTATTACTCAATCGAAACTATAGTTTCGATACCTGTTTACTCAATCGAAACTAGGTAGTTTCGATACCCAACTACTCAATCGAAACTAGGTAGTTTCGATACCCCGTTTGCTTAATCGAAACTAGGTAGTTTCGACATCTGTTCTGTTCTGTTCAATCGAAACTATGTAGTTTCGATACCTGGTCATCAGTCTCATTGGGCAGTAACTTAAAACTGTTTTTATAACAAAACAAGTGTTGAAAATCTAAGAAGACATTTAAACAAAAACTATCAGATTTACAAGGTCGGTGAACAATTTGCAATATGAAACGTTCGGTCTTAACACAATTTACCCTTTGGTATCTAGGGTACAAATAGTCAAGTTTGACTACAACAAGTATCATTACAAGTATACACAAACTCAAGGTGAGTTTCACGGCCCCTTTTTACTGTTTTCTACATTTGGGGGAAAAACATACTTACAACTATTTTATGGGATAACAAGAGAATAAGGCACGACTTTTATGTTTACATGAGATGAGAAAACAAGTTGAGGCCGCTAAAGTCCCCTGGAACAACGTAGTAACCATTAACTGTAGCCTAGGGTCCTATGGATAGTACTATGGAGAGTGACGTCTCCCGGTCATGGTTAGTCGCGCTAACCACAATCTGGAGGATTTATGGCCGCATAGAACCGGATAACGAAATTAGGGGCGTGTACAATTGTCATGGTTTGGTTACGCCTCATGTATGAACATATTATTTGTATTCCTAGCTAGTTTACAAATGGGTCAACAATTCTTATTCTGGTTATCACATGCAACTGGAACTATTTACGAACAATTGAATTTTACAAAGATCTATTTGATTTAAACCTGTGAACTCACCAACCTCGTGTTGACAATTTTAAGTATGTTTTTCAGGAAATTGAACGTGATCGCAAGGTTAGCAATGTAGATTACATGCATGCACGATGGATACAACTTTTGGGGGGATTTCTCTTGTATAACTCATTGTAATAGAGTCATATTTGTGAAATCTTCACTTTTTGTAAACCCAATTACATTTTGGAATGTAAAACATTAAACTTGTTTATGTATCCATTTATCATGTATGTGTTTGCGGTAATCATATGCTTTGGGAACCATGAACGTCGCGCCTCGCGTTTACGCCTTGGCGGGGTGTGACAGACTTGGTATCAGAGTCATTGATTATAGCGAACTAGGAGTCTACAATGGAACCTAGTCTATAATCTAAATGACTCACTAAAACGTTTTCATTGCATAAGCATTGCATAACCAGTCATCATGTTATATGGATATTGTAGTCACAAGCATGTCGTCACATTCACACTCTGACCCCGTCTCTGACACTGAATCAAACGAGGAACTTTCCGCCTCACGTCCCAAAAATCAAGTACAAACCCGCAGCTCCACACCACCCAATGTCGCCTTGGGAGAACCGCCTATCGTCTACCGAAAGAAAAGCGGAGGACCAGTTAAGGTGCAAAGTGCTAAGAAGAAGGTTCAACTTCCGCGCAAGAGAAACCTGGCAGCCCGTGACCCGAAAGACTTGGAGACCGATGAGGAACTATCTAGGAAACGACCCTGCTACCACCCTATTGTGGGAACTATCCGTTGGATGCCTCGAACTCTGGCACGATGGAGGGAGATGGAGAGCATCCCATCTACTTTTGAGCTCGGAGAGTCCTCCAACTCCCCAACACCCCTACCCCACACAGGGGAAGCTATGGAGCTCACAGTGCCTACATTAGTGGCACGAGTTCGTACGCATGAGGAGCGTCTTGATGATCTCCTAGATGATATTCGGGCACATGGGGATGCAGCCACGCGCTTACGTCAAGGGCTCGGAACTCGAGTACAGACTCTGGAGGACTGCACCCGAGACATACAGGGTGCCACTGACTACCTCGAGTTGAGAGCTGACATGGACTGGCAGTTCACTGTTACGGTCCAACTCCCCAACTCCCCAACCGACGGCGGATTATATGTCGGGGCGGACGCGGTTGTTCAATAGCACAAGATTGACTATTAAAGTTTCGATATTTCATTAATGAATAATTTAAGATTCAATACAAGGAAGAATAATACGAATACAACATTTAATTTAAGTAGTCTAGGTCCAAAGCATCCTATGTGATCACGAATAAGTCTCATGATATAAACCTGAAACATGTGAAAGAATCTGTCAACTACAAAATAGTTGGTAAGATACAAAGGTTTTGACACAGTTTAAACAAGTATTTGAGAAGAATTTACAATTCACTATGATTTGTGCATTCTATAATGTAAGTATGAGAAAACAAGCATGTTAGACATTGTGCACATCAACCCTCCAACCAAGTTTAGGCATAACCCGCAGGTTACCCTTATAAGTCTCAAGTTTAAAGTTTAATGTAGTAACAAACACCAAGGGCTCCCCCCCGAAGGGGTCAATCAATCAAGGTGGATTGGTCAAATGCAATAGATCTATCATTGTTACTATCAGCTTGATCAAAGCTAATGAATGTGCTAGTTTTAAGTTTAATCTAAGCATACAAGTCTCAAGTTTAACATAAGAATAAACACGTAGTCATAGTTGTACAAGAATTGTATAAGTTTAAGAATTGTGAACATGTTTCACCCCAAAAGTATAAAAGGAAAAAGGGGCTAAGTATACTCACTTGGATCGATGAGGAGTATCCGACACGAATAAGTATTTGCAAGACTTTGAGGGAGAATATCCTCACAATAAGCCTAAGAATATAAGTCTAAAGTTTTAAGCAAAAAGTCTAAGACAAAGGATCTAAGATTTCAAGATTTGACTAGGGTTCCAACTGGGGGACGGGAATGATTGTGTTTATAAAGTTTAAGTCAAGTTTTAATAAGGTTTTGAACGAGTCATACTAGACTTGAATTTCAAAGTTTAATAGTTTAAAATAATTATTGTTTAAAATAATTATTTAAGATAAGGATTAAAAATAAATAATAATTATTTCAAAAGTAAAATAATTATTAAATACAAAGTATTTAAAGACTAAATAGTGATTAAGGATAAATAATAATTATTTCAGAATAAATAATTATTAAGGATAAATACTTATCTTATAAGGATAAATATTCTGTTTAATCATTTAAAGTATTTAGATGTTAAACATTTATTTCACAATAAATCTTGTAAATAAATGATGTTTAAAATGTGCTAAGTTTAAATAATATGAAATTGTAAGCATAAATAATTACGTTTAAATATAATTTCTTATAAGGTTCACATTTTGATTATAAGTTTATAAATATATTTTTAAAGTCTAAAAGAAACCATAAGTTTAAAATAGGGTTCTATTGACTTATAAGTTTATAAGTGTTTAAAAGTTTTCATTTAGCTTTTATAAAGTTTATAGGTTTTAAACTATTTAGAATCTAAATAAAGTATAAATGTCTTCCTTGTTTTTAACCAAATAAATAAATGTGTTTAAATAAACAAGCTATATTCATTTATTTTAGAAATAATATTTTTTTCGATTTATAAAATCTTCTCTGTTGGAGAGATGGATTTTATAAAGTTTAAAAGTATTTTGTAATTTTTAAGAATTTAAAACTATTTTTAAAGAATTGAACATTATTGGTTTTAACCAATTTTAATTAAATCAAATAGTTCTGGAATGCAAAAGTGTAAATAAAATTCATTTTTATGTTTATAAAAGTTTAACAGAATTTATAAAAATTATAAAAGTTTAAAAACTGTTTTTAAAGAGGTTAAAACAATTAAAAGTGGGCAAAACCGGTTCCCCGGATTCGAACTCGGGTCTGGGACCGGGTCGCAATCACACACACTGTCTTAACCATCCCAACCACTGCCTTATTAGCTTAAAACATGAAAAAGAAATTTCTTAAACAGAACCCCAAACCAACCCCAAATCCCCGTATGAACCTTAGATCAAGAATTCGTAAATGCACATCGATTAGCCATTTGTTCATCAAATTAAACATAGGGCTTCTGATCTATGCAAGATTTCGAGTAGAATGGTCATTTGAATTACCTGAAATGATATCGAAATGGGTGAGAACAAGCTTGGAGCTTGCGGTCGGCCGACGAAGGCTTCAATTGATGATTGTGAGTTCGATTCGGACAATGTGAGGGTTCGAGTAGATGTGGTGTGATGTTACTGAGATATCCCATTGGTATTTATAGCTAATTTTCATGTTAAATGCCAAATTAGTTGGAAGTTGGCGGACGAATAAATGTCGAGTTCAAACTCGTCTTGCGCGGGTCTCGAACCGCGTTCACGCATTAAAACCCATCGGGGTTGGGTCGCACGCGGGTGGCGAGTTTGAGGTTCAATGAATGGAGACGGGATTTCGCGTTTTGGATAAATGGGTTCAAAAACCGGTTGAAACGGGATTCGAACTCGGGACCGTTCTGGGTCTCGGGTGTTTGGGTTTTATACGGAACAGGTCCTGAAGTTTGAGGCTATTTTCATTTTATGTTAAAACATGAGTTTTAGTTTAAAATAAGTTTTGATAAATGACAGCTTTAGTCCCTCGATTTTCATAAAAATGAAATAAATGAGTTTCTTTCTATACAAGCCAAATATAAATAAAATTTAAATGATTTTTATAGATTTTATAAAATGATCTATAGGATTTGTTATAAATTAAGTAGTTAAAATGAATTTATATTATTTATAAATTCATAAAGCTTTTAGGAATCTATATATATATATATGTGTGTGTGTGTGTATATATATATTTTTAATACTCTCATATTATATACTTCGAATATATCAGTTTTTATTATTTCAAGAATCTAGTTTTGATACATTTTCAAGTGTTAGATACGTGCAACGGTTTTAGGAAAAATGATATAACGGAAAAATCCGGGACATTACAATAACCGGTTCCACCGGATTTTTTTTTTTTTTAAATTAACAAAGATACACTATAAAATACATGTTTTATTTATTTTTTATATTTTTTTAAGTGATTTAACAATAGTTCGTACCAAAAAATTATAAAAAACATAATTGAATCACAAAATATATATTATTTATTATGACTCGTTATTCGTCGTCTACTCGTCTTAGTCTTCGTAACATCGGTTTTCAATCTTTTTCGCTTGATGATACGTTGGGCTTCATCATAAGCTTGTTCTTCGTCAGAAAGTGGATTCGCCGCCCCTTGTTCTACTTCGAATTCGTGTATTTCTTGTTCAATCTCAAGCTCGCCTTCTAGTTTTGCAACATGTTGTACACGTTCGGCGGCATCCAAATGGTCCTTCAAGCAAATACACATCTCCATAGATTCCGGTGTAAGCCTCGTTCTTCAAATAGATAAAACCCTGCCACTAAGAGAAAAAGCAGATTCCGAAGCTACCGTAGAAGCTTGGACGGTTAGTAGGTCACGGGCCATTGCTGCTAGAATGGGATATTGGGATTCCCTTCCTTGCCACCAACTCAAGATATCAAAGTTTTCAAACTCTTCGGATCTTAGAGTTGAAATAAAGTCGGTTGCTTGATATCTTCCAAGCTAGCTACTTGGTGTGCTTCCACGAGCTCGTTTAGTATTTTCGTTTCTTAAAGTGTTAGATAAATTTAGCATCGGGTTCCTTGAACTACTAGAACTTGAACCCGAACCCATTGATTCACGTATGTTTGATGGATCACCACTTCCACCATATTTGCGTAAATAATAATCAAACATATTATTAAAAGCCGAATTGAAGTCCCTTATTGCATTTGATTCAAAATTTGGGTCTTTCTCGAACATATTTAATTCGTCCGATATTGATCCAATTAATGTTTCAACACCGATTACATTAATCGTTGGGTTTAAGGTGGCCGAACATGTAACAACGGCCGGCATTTCCGAAAAATATTTTTTAAATTTAGCTTTCATAAGTGTTACCATTTTTTCAAAAATAGTGCCGTGACATTCAAACTCTTTTAATTTATTACATATTAAGTATAATTGTTGAAGTATTAGCGAAGACGTGGGATAATAAACTCCCGATAAACATGTAGTTGCATTTTTAAAAACCTCAAGCAAATTAGTTAGTTTCTCGATCATATCCCAACTTATATTATCAATTTTTTGTGAACAACGTTTCTTTTGCACAAGTTCATCATGGAAATGTTTTAAAGTAACTCTTTGCCTTAAGGCCGATTCAAACATTTTCCATGTCGAGTTCCATCTAGTAGGTACGTCCCAATTTGGACCTAAAAAGATGGAATCCGTTTGTTGGCACAAGTTTCTATAGTTTATATATCTTTTTTTGCTTGTGCTAAAAACTTCCCGTAACATCACTTTAAAATTTTCATTCACTTCTCTTATTTCTTGGACGTTTAGACCGTCTTGCACAACCAAGTTAATGATGTGTGCAACATATCGACTAAGAAAGAAAACACCGTTACAAGGCGGTTCATATGTTATTTTTAATTTTTCCACCACGTTTGTGTTATTTGAAGCGTTATCAAAAGATATTGAAAATATTTTTGGTTGAATTTTATAAGTTTGAATTACCGAGTTTAAAATATAAAATAATGTAACACACCACTTTTAAAACACCGACAATTAAACGTTTAAACAAGCGGAAGCATTTCCCAAGATTTTTTTTTTTTTTTAAAACCCCCGCGTACCGCGAGGCACACGGGCCACCTCCCTCGCGTACCGCGAGGGAGTCCCAAAATACTTACCCGGAAACCCAGGTCTCTCGCGTACCGCGAGAGACTTCCCTGCAAGTTCTCGCGTACCGCGAGGGGACTCAGAAAGGCAAAACCGGAGATTTTGTCTCTCGCGTACCGCGAGAGAATCCTCCCAGGTTCTTCGCGTACCGCGAGGGACCAAATTTCCAGTGAGTTTCCCTTCAGCTGCAGGTTTCAAAACCTTGCCATTTTTCCAACTTTTATCAAATCACTTGACATCCAAAAATTTCCATCACTTGGGTTTTGACCCCAAAACATCCAAACTAAGTTTTCAAATATCAAATTTACAGTTTAAGGATCAAATCACCAAATTACAAGTAATTTCCCAAATCCTTAAAACCACCAAAAATGCATACGAGATCCCTTCGCGCTTTGGACTTGACCTTGACCTACCTCGGAGCTTTCCCTACATCACCACATTGACATAACACCATTAGTAATGATATAAACATAACAAACAAGTATATAAAACTTGTTTTCACCACTTTCACCCATTTGACCCGTTTACACACAATAAGTCAATTAAGGGTTTCATTATCACATTATCATTTCCATTATGGCACGTAGGCCATAACTTCATATCCATTTAGGATACGAGATCATAACTCCATAACCGTTCTATCCATTATGGTACTTAGACCATAACTCCATATCCATTCTATCCATTATGGTTCATAGACCATAACTCCATATCCATTCTATCCATTATGGTTCGTAGACCATAACTCCATATCCATTCTATCCATTATGGTACTTAGACCATAACTCCATATTCACATATCCATTATAGTACACATACTATAACTACATACATTCTATCATTTACACACTTCCATATACGTTCATACCACATATCAAATTATGCAACTATATACATCATACATACAACATTGCATACAAACACCATATCATCAAAACTAAGTAAGTGCTAAAGCACTTACCTTTCGGGTTAGAAGGTCCCGCACCGGCTTTTAGCTTTGCAACTTGATTACCTAAACACATTCACCTAGTTTAGTAATCTAACATACACCAAAATCATATTACAATTGGGTTCACAACCCAATTTCCCATTTCCAACCCAAATTGACCCGTTTTGGGTTATCCTCATAACCAAACACCCTCTTTCACCACAAACTCACCTACTTGAGTTTCATTATCTTTACCTTAACACTAATCTTTCTTTCAAAAATTATTATAAAGTTAATTTGGTGTTTGTTCAAGTGTCTAACATCTTAAAAACACTTAATCTTCATTAATTCATCATTTTAGCATCATGATCCAAACACCCCCAATTTCCACCATATGAACCCTAACTTCTCATAATCAAAATCAAAGGGTTCTAGGATGTTAATCATCATTCTTTAACTTTAGTTTAGCTAGATTATCAATAATCTAACACCATTTCATCACATGCATACATAATTTCGGATTTCACCCAAAACCCACCAAGAACACATTCATGGTGAAATCAAGAGGAAGAGAATCACTTACTTGATGTTATGAAGGTGTTGTGTGAGCCAAAACCTTCACAAAACAAGCCTCAATTCCGCGATTTAGCTCCAAAACCGAAATTCTCTTCTTCTCCTCTTCTCTTGAACGACTAACACCTCAAAAATGAGTTAATTTTGACTTTAACTAGTCAAATGGCAGATTTTGCCATATTACAACTTTAGTCCCTCAACTTTCCACTTCACCCATTTCATTCTAAAGTTAGTCAAAACTAACATAGCCCCATTACAAACTTGAAACCCACTTGTTTCAACTTATTTCTAAAATATTATTTTCACCATAATATTAATTAGAAATATTTATTTATTTATAACGAGACCCGGATTTTGGTTCGTTACAAATCTCCTCCCCTTATTTGGGTTTCGTCCCCGAAACCCGACTTCACATAAAAAGGTTCGGATAATATTTGAGCATTTCCTCCTCGGTTTCCCAAGTCATTTCCGCTCCCCTTCTATGTTTCCACCTCACCAAAATTTGGCTAATCTCTTTATTGCGTAAACGCTTCACTTTTCTATCCAAGATTGCCACCGGTTCTTCCACATAATTCAACTTTTCGTCCAACTCAATATCATCCAATGGAACAAAAGTAGATTCATCCGCCAAACACTTTCGCAAATGAGACACATGAAATGTGTTATGAAGTCTACTTAGTCCCTCCGGTAGTTCCAAACGATAAGCTACCGCACCCACTTTTGCTATCACTTTAAACGGTCCGATGAAACGAGGACTTAACTTCCCCCGTTTTCTAAACCGTATCACACCTTTCCAAGGAGAGACTTTCAAAAGTACAAAGTCCCCCACTTGAAACTCAATCGCCCGCTTCCTATTATCCGCATAGGACTTTTGGCGATCTTGAGCCGCCTTCAAGCGTGCTCTAATTTGGTCAATACTATCATTAGTTTCCAAGACCACCTCTTTACTACCTAGTTCCCGTTGACCGATTTCACCCCAACACACGGGTGTTCGACACTTTCTCCCGTACAATGCCTCAAAAGGCGGCATACCAATACTAGAATGATAACTATTGTTATACGAAAATTCCGCCAACGGTAAATGGTCATCCCAACTACCACCAAAATCTAAAGCACACGCTCGCAACATATCTTCGAGCGTTTGAATCGTTCGCTCGCTTTGACCATCCGTTTGTGGATGATAAGCAGTGCTAAGATTCAATCTAGTCCCCATATCCTCATGGAATTTCTTCCAAAATCGAGAAGTAAATCTCGTATCACGATCCGATATAATCGACACCGGCACACCATGACGTGACACAATTTCCTTCACATACATTTCCGCCAATCTATCCGAAGAGTATGTTTCCTTTATAGGTAGGAAATGTGCACTCTTCGTCAACCGATCCACTACTACCCATATCGCATCATAACCCTTTCGAGTCTTTGGTAGTTTAGTGATCAAATCCATAGCTATATTCTCCCATTTCCAAAGCGGTATTTCAAGCGGTTGGAGCTTTCCATACGGCTTTTGGTGTTCCGCCTTCACCCTTAAGCATGTGAGACACCTCTCAACATACTTAACAACATCACGCCTCATACCCGGCCACCAAAAATGACACCTCAAATCGTAAAACATCTTTGTGGCCCCCGGATGGATAGAATATTTGGATTTATGCGCCTCATCTAAAATAGTTGTCAAAATACTTGACAACCTAGGAATCCAAATCCTACCAAAGCATGTCTTCAAGCCCATGCTATTTTCACCAAGTTTATCAACATAAGCAACCATCCGCTCTTTCTTCAAGTCACCACCAAGTGCTAACACTTGAGCCTCCCGGATTTCATCAATTAGGGATGATGAAATTGTCATCTTGAATGACTTCACCTTGATAGGTGCATGACTTGACTTCCTACTAAGCGCATCCGCCACAACATTCGCTTTACCCGGATGATAAAGTATGTCACAATCATAATCCTTGACCAATTCAAGCCACCGCCTTTGCCTCATGTTGAGGTCCTTTTGGTCAAAGAAGTACTTGAGACTTTTGTGATCCGTGTAGATCGTACACTTAACCCCATACAAATAATGCCTCCAAATCTTGAGTGCGAAAACCACGGCCGCAAGCTCTAGATCATGGGTAGGGTAATTCACCTCGTGAACCTTCAATTGCCTAGACGCGTAGGCAATTACTTTCCCCCTTTGCATCAAAACACACCCCAACCCCGAATGCGAGGCATCCGAATACACAACAAAATCTTCGGTCCCGTCCGGCAAGGATAAAACAGGCGCCTTTGTCAACTTTTCTTTCAAGAGTTGAAAGGCAGATTCTTGCTCGGAACCCCAAACAAACTTAGTCTCTTTACGGGTCAACTTCGTCATCGGTAAGGCAATCCGAGAGAAGTTTTCAATAAACCGCCGGTAATAACCCGCCAACCCCAAGAAACTTCTAATCTCCAAAGGCGTCTTCGGTGGAAACCAATCTTTAACCGCCACTATCTTGGATGGGTCGACAGTAATCCCTTTATCATTAATCACATGACCCAAGAATTGAATTTCGCGTAACCAAAAGGCACACTTGGAGAATTTAGCATAAAGTTTCTCCTTTTGCAAGACTTCGAGAATTTCACGCAAATGGCAAGCGTGATCACCTTCGCTCCTTGAATAGATGAGAAGATCGTCAATGAAAACAATGACCGAGCGGTCGAGGAACGGTCTACACACCCGGTTCATAAGATCCATGAAAACCGCGGGTGCGTTGGTTAAGCCGAAAGGCATAACTGTAAATTCATAGTGACCGTAACGAGTGCGAAAAGCGGTTTTAGGAATGTCATCTTCTTTCACTTTCAGTTGATGGTACCCGGATTTCAAATCAATCTTAGAGAACCACGACGCCCCTTGTAATTGATCGAAAAGATCATCAATCCTAGGTAAAGGGTACCTATTCTTCACCGTCAACTTATTCAACTCCCGATAATCCATACACATCCTCATGCTCCCATCCTTCTTTTTAACGAAGAGAATGGGCGCACCCCAAGGTGAGACACTTGGGCGTATGAAACCTTTATCAAGCAATTCTTGTAATTGCTCCATCAACTCTTTCATTTCTGGCGGTGCCAATCTATAAGGCGCTTTAGCTACCGGTTTAGCACCCGGCATCAAGTCGATCCCAAACTCAATCTCCCTATCAGGCGGAACCCCCGGTAACTCGTCAGGAAACACATCCGCAAACTGATTCACGACCGGCACGTCGTGAATCTCTTTTACCTTTCCATCCACATCCGTAACACATGCCATGAACGCCTTGCACCCACGCGCCATGTACTTGGTTGCCTTCACAAAGGAGCACAACCTCACCTTACCTTTCTTATCACCTTCAATGTAGATGGACTCTCCCGACGGGGAATCAAGTTGGATCGCCTTTGGTCCACATAATATACTCGCCTTATTCTTTGACAACCAACCATCCCCACAATAACATCAAAATCCCCCATAGACATAGGAATTAAATCAATATGGAACGTTTCACCCCCCGCCTTTAATTTGCAATTCGTATAAACATCAAACACTAGGAAGCTCTTATCGTTTGCCGCCTCAATTTCTAAGGGTTCGTCTAACTTGCTACTTATAAAAGAAGAATGCTTAACAAATTTCAAAGACACAAACGAACGACTAGCCCCCGAATCGAAAAGAACTAGTGCAGGTAAAGAGTTAATCCTGAATGTACCTGACACCACCTCCGAGTCGTTCTTTGCTTCCTCCGCAGATATGTGGAAGGCTCTACCCTTAGGCCTGGGTATCTCAACTTTTCTTTCGCTTCCACCTTGCTTCAAATCCGGGCATTCCGCCCTAAGGTGTCCTGGCTTGTAACAATTATAGCATATACGAATCTGGCTTGGACACTGATTTGCCATATGCCCCGGCTTTCCACACTTGTAACAATTTGACGTTCCCTTCTTACAATCCCCATAGTGCTCCTTCCCACAAACTTTGCATCCTTGAGAAGAGAACTTGGTAAAAGGCTTCTTACTAGGGCTCCCGCCCTTTATCTTGCTCACCACTTGATCCACAATTTCCCTTTTTCTCTTCTCTCCCCTAGCCTCTTGTCTCCTCAACTCCACTTCCCTTTCCCGACACCTGTTTATTAAATCCACAAGTGTGGTGAAAGAAGATGGAGATATGCTATCTCTGAATTCCACAGTCAACATAGCATAAAATCTGTCAATCTTCGCCTTCTCGGTCGACACCACGTCCGGACAGAACTTGGCGCGATCAAAGAAAGCTCCAGCCAATTCATCTATTGACTCATTCTTTTGCCTCATGAGGAGAAACTCCTCAGTCATTCTATCAACTGCGGCTTGCGGGCAATGATACTTCAGAAAAGCCGCCTTAAACTCCTCCCAAGTCATGGAGGTCACACCCAAATCACCTCTCTCCTTGCGGAGATTCAACAACCACTCTTTCGCCCTTCCAGTCAATAAAGGCACACTGAACATCACCCTATCCTCAGGCTTACATTTAGTAGTCTCGAAATTAGACTCCATATCCACCACCCACCTGTGGCTCAGAATCGGGTCCACTTGCCCGTTATATTCCTTGGGTTTAATTACCATAAACTCCTTTAGAGTACAACCCTGTGGCACCCTTTCCTTCTCCTTTAACACGTCTTCGAGGGTAAGCTTGATAGCCCCTCTCATTTCTTCCATTAACAAGGTTGTGGCTTGCTCGAAGGCCTTAGCCACTTCCTCTTTTATCATATCTTGGATTCTTGGATCCAATGGTTCATTACTTGCATCTTCTGCCATCTCTAAACTGAGAAAATGAACCACAAACACTTTAATACCCTTTCATTTTCAATACCCTAGGTATCCATTACACATTCACTATTATATGTATTAAGTATATATATACCTACCTATATACATACATACATATATAACCACCTTCACCTAATCCTTGCAAATGTTCATTGTTATATGGTTATCATAAAGTCTCTTGCACATTTCATCTTATTAAACATATTGGCCAGACATGTTTAATAGTACGCCATGCCCAATTGTAATTACCATCTCCATATAACAAGTCACAAAACAAGTTTCGGCACACATAACACCTTAACAACATTCATCATACATATATACATACACCATATATATATATATTATCATTTTATCAAATCATTACTAACCTTTCATTTCAGCAAGCTCCGAGTCTTAGTCAAGTCCTACTTGGATTCTCGTATCATCCCCCCATATCAAGAGCATCCGGTTTGAGTTTAGTGTCTCGCACACCAAATCCCTCAAACCATTGCTCTGATACCAAGTTGTAACACACCACTTTTAAAACACCGACAATTAAACGTTTAAACAAGCGGAAGCATTTCCCAAGATTTTTTTTTTTTTTTAAAACCCCCGCGTACCGCGAGGCACACGGGCCACCTCCCTCGCGTACCGCGAGGGAGTCCCAAAATACTTACCCGGAAACCCAGGTCTCTCGCGTACCGCGAGAGACTTCCCTGCAAGTTCTCGCGTACCGCGAGGGGACTCAGAAAGGCAAAACCGGAGATTTTGTCTCTCGCGTACCGCGAGAGAATCCTCCCAGGTTCTTCGCGTACCGCGAGGGACCAAATTTCCAGTGAGTTTCCCTTCAGCTGCAGGTTTCAAAACCTTGCCATTTTTCCAACTTTTATCAAATCACTTGACATCCAAAAATTTCCATCACTTGGGTTTTGACCCCAAAACATCCAAACTAAGTTTTCAAATATCAAATTTACAGTTTAAGGATCAAATCACCAAATTACAAGTAATTTCCCAAATCCTTAAAACCACCAAAAATGCATACGAGATCCCTTCGCGCTTTGGACTTGACCTTGACCTACCTCGGAGCTTTCCCTACATCACCACATTGACATAACACCATTAGTAATGATATAAACATAACAAACAAGTATATAAAACTTGTTTTCACCACTTTCACCCATTTGACCCGTTTACACACAATAAGTCAATTAAGGGTTTCATTATCACATTATCATTTCCATTATGGCACGTAGGCCATAACTTCATATCCATTTAGGATACGAGATCATAACTCCATAACCGTTCTATCCATTATGGTACTTAGACCATAACTCCATATCCATTCTATCCATTATGGTTCATAGACCATAACTCCATATCCATTCTATCCATTATGGTTCGTAGACCATAACTCCATATCCATTCTATCCATTATGGTACTTAGACCATAACTCCATATTCACATATCCATTATAGTACACATACTATAACTACATACATTCTATCATTTACACACTTCCATATACGTTCATACCACATATCAAATTATGCAACTATATACATCATACATACAACATTGCATACAAACACCATATCATCAAAACTAAGTAAGTGCTAAAGCACTTACCTTTCGGGTTAGAAGGTCCCGCACCGGCTTTTAGCTTTGCAACTTGATTACCTAAACACATTCACCTAGTTTAGTAATCTAACATACACCAAAATCATATTACAATTGGGTTCACAACCCAATTTCCCATTTCCAACCCAAATTGACCCGTTTTGGGTTATCCTCATAACCAAACACCCTCTTTCACCACAAACTCACCTACTTGAGTTTCATTATCTTTACCTTAACACTAATCTTTCTTTCAAAAATTATTATAAAGTTAATTTGGTGTTTGTTCAAGTGTCTAACATCTTAAAAACACTTAATCTTCATTAATTCATCATTTTAGCATCATGATCCAAACACCCCCAATTTCCACCATATGAACCCTAACTTCTCATAATCAAAATCAAAGGGTTCTAGGATGTTAATCATCATTCTTTAACTTTAGTTTAGCTAGATTATCAATAATCTAACACCATTTCATCACATGCATACATAATTTCGGATTTCACCCAAAACCCACCAAGAACACATTCATGGTGAAATCAAGAGGAAGAGAATCACTTACTTGATGTTATGAAGGTGTTGTGTGAGCCAAAACCTTCACAAAACAAGCCTCAATTCCGCGATTTAGCTCCAAAACCGAAATTCTCTTCTTCTCCTCTTCTCTTGAACGACTAACACCTCAAAAATGAGTTAATTTTGACTTTAACTAGTCAAATGGCAGATTTTGCCATATTACAACTTTAGTCCCTCAACTTTCCACTTCACCCATTTCATTCTAAAGTTAGTCAAAACTAACATAGCCCCATTACAAACTTGAAACCCACTTGTTTCAACTTATTTCTAAAATATTATTTTCACCATAATATTAATTAGAAATATTTATTTATTTATAACGAGACCCGGATTTTGGTTCGTTACAAATAAGTTTTCGTCGGTATGTGGATATCCAAAATAATCAAACGCAATCGTACGCTTCATCATTTGCCACGACTAGGGTTGAACCCAATGTGCGGTAACGCAAAGGTACGATTCGGGTAAACCATGTGGAGCGGACCAAACGTCCGTGGTTAAGTTAATGCCGGTATTTAAATTTTCAAAACCTAAGATTAATTCTTTTTAGCTCTTTTCCACATTTTTAAACAATCCCTTCTCAAAGTAGAACGACTTACATTGGTGTAGCTCGGTTGAAGCGTCTCTTGTATCATCCTCCTCAAGCGCGGATTATCAAAGTGATCAAAAGGCAACCCTTCTTGAATGACGAAATGTGTCATTCTTTCACGAACCCTCTCGACATTGTATTATCAAACTCCTTCATCCCTACCAATTTGAGTTTGATCTTCACCTTGAGTGTGTTTTGCGTGACTACCAATATGTTTCCTCAAAGTGCTATTTCCCGGAATTTTACCACAACGTTTGCAACGAGCCTTTTGCGAACCGTTCGACATTTCGCATAAATCGAAATAAGCCCATATCTCTTGGTTTCGGGAGCAAGGAAGTACTCTCACCACCGTGGCTTCGCTAGTAGAACCACCAACCGAATTTTGAGTGCTTGCGGAAGCAGAAGCGGAAGCCATGGGAGCGTTTTTTTGCGTTAAAGTGAGCGTTTTTTTACGTTTTGAGAGCGTTTTTGAGTTTTGAGAGCTAGGATGTTGTGGTGAACTAACTCATACCCCCAATACCTATTTATACATAGTTTCTAGCCTCAAACAACAACAAAAAAATACAAAAAAGGGCCATAAACGGCTATATAGCCGGTTTTTTTTACCCTCTAACGGCTAGAACCGGTTCTAACCGGTTCCAAAATGTCCGGAAAAAACCGGTTCCAAAATTTCCAATTTTTATTCAGTCCGTCAAGAACTCCTAAACCGGTTCTGGATCCGGCGGTTCTGAAAAAATCCGGACCGGTTCTGAAAAAATCCGGATCGGTTCCAAAAAATCCGGTTCTAGCCGGATCCGATTTCGGATAATCCATCGGATCAGATTCGGATCCGGTTCTTTTGACCACCTCTATGTAACATGTTACCTTTTTAAGAAGAAAAAACAACTTTTAATTTACTTTTTATTTTTTTATAGTTTTATATTTTTAGATAAAATTTTAAAAATATGATTATTTATATCAATTTAAAATTATTATTTATAATCTTATTTTCTTTTAGAAAGTATATACCATATTTTTTAATAAATTAGCCTAAAATTCAGTATCTTCGTATATTGTTTAGATTCTTCAAACATATGATGATTATGATCATCTTTTGTGATGATAATACTTTCAACTATGATGATGAAAATAATTCGTCAAGAAACATGTGGTTATCACGTGATGTGCTTTCTATAACAACTTTCAAAAGCACCAACATTGTTTCTACAAATATACTATTTCACAAGAATCATCATTTTCTATGTCGTTTCATAGTACAAAATTGCCTAGAACAAAAGAACAATCTCCGTATAAAAACAAGAATGAAAAGCTTCAAATATATCGATTCATCCAAACCAATGTGACTAGTTGTAATCGGTCCGTTGTTTAGGAACCATGTTTGATGACTTTTTAAGATTGGGTTCTATCCTTGATCTTCGCTCGCGCAAAGAACACGCCTGCGATTAAACCTAAAACAAAAACCATAAGAATTGTGATTTAATCTTTAAGGTTGGTTGTGTTCTAAGTTGTAACTATGAAATTATAATATGAGTAGGGAAGATGGCTGACCAAATAAAATGCTGGCAGAGTTCTCCAAACTAGTAGGGACGTGAAATAGAACGATTCCAGCAACCGAGAGGGGAATCTTGTTAAGTGATCCCACCAGGCTGCAGATAGCATGATTTTGATAAGAAACATGAATATATCACAATTTTGTGAGGACGAGTTGGGTAACGGGTCAAACGGGCAATATTTTGCAACATCAAAATGGTTTAGGTTGACTAGAAATACCTTTTCCTCTAAAAAAATATTTACAAACAATTAGTGTCAAATATTATTATAGAAATAATATTGTTTCAATTAGGGGTGTAAACGAGCTGAGTTGTTTGTGAGCTACTCAAGATATACTCGCTAAAAGCTCGAATCGAGCTGAGCTTAAATGAGCTTGAGTTTATATTGAGGCTCATGTGATAAACGAGCTCAAGAGTGAGCTCCATATAACAAGTTTGTTAGACTCGCGAGCCTAAGCAAGCATGCTATTTATATAATTTTTGTTTAACATATTAAATATGTATTTACATAATAATTATTATGATATATAAAATTATGATATAAATAATAAAATTTTATACATTAGGCTATTAGCTCGAGCTTTAGAAATAGAGTTCCAAATGAGCCGAACTCAAGTTCGAGCTCTCTTGAGTTAAACGAGCCAAGCTCGAGCTTGGGCGAGCTCGGGCTTGGCTCGGCTGCACCCATAGTTTCACTATGAGCAGACTTTTAACTCGTTTGACCCGTTTCCTATATTGATTGAAATAACACATAACCCAAATTGATTGATTCATAATTAAAGAAAAGCACCTTTAACCCAATCATTTAAACTATCTATTGAATATGAAAAAAACCGAAGCAAGTCTTCATGCAAATAGTTAATAGAACTGTTGAAAATGGAGGCTTCTTTCTCTGTATTTTCTTTTGTAATCATTTTTCGTTTCTTAAATAGTAAAAATAAAACTATCTTTCATTGAAGACAATGATATAAGAGTCTTAACAGAGTGATCAACGATTCAGTTGACTTGCAACCAATCAATATCCTACAGTTGACTTTCAATATATGTATTTTGATTATTGAGATTCACTATCAAAGAATAAGAAGAAAAGGTAAGAAAGAAAAAATTGGCTTGCCTGTATGTAGTGGCCCCTGTTTGATGAAGAAACCACATAGAACTGAAGCTAATTCCTAACCCAAGAAATCCACTAAATGTCATCACCACCCAGAATGTGGGCATCCTCAAAAGGGGCCTGCCAATTATTACACACATTTATATTTTTAATTAAATACTTATAAATTATAATTCTATTGCAGAAACACAAAGGGTCAATTCGGGTTACTTTTTAACTACAACGGAAAAGATAAAAATTTGTTTAAAAGAAACAAATGGGTCTAACTTATATCATTTAATTATAAAAATAGAGATGATTATTGAAATTATATCATTTTTGTAGCATATTTACACAATAACTATAAGTTTTCGAGGTCAACCCAACACATTGACATGAACCTAGTTTGACACAACCAGCTAGACCCGCCCATTTTACCACCTCTAGTTAGGAAGCAGTTTGCTCTATATTTATGCAAGTGGAGGGAAAAACAAACTCACGTGTTATAAAGATAATCCACCTCATTGAATACGAAGATCAACAGAAGTCCCAAGGGCAAGGACAACGTGTTGTTAAGTAAGACCATTGAAAACTCATTCAGGTTACCAGACTTTGTAACTTGTTTGGCTGTATCCATCACCCGACGAAGTGTTAACTGCACCACAGTAAATTTTATAGAAAAGTAATCAACATCTGGATCAGCTTATTAGATGAAAACCTTGCAAAATATGTCAAACAATCATACGATATGTAAGAGAAAAAAAACAGACAATCAAAAAATCCATAGCAAACAAAAGCTGAGATAAGAATACAAATTACTCACAGAATATGATGCTGTCAGAAAGCAATTTATAAGCTGCCATGTGTATCCAACAGCATTAAATGCAAGATCCGTTATCCCTCCAGAGATTGCTGATATGATCTGCATGGATGAAAATGAATTCACAAGGCTTATTTTATCTATTTATTTCGCCTATCATTCTTGATTAGTTAAACTAATGGAGCATAAAATAAAATGCATTTGAGTTCATAATCACAATGTTTCAAAGATTTTAGTTATTTAAAATGATATAATAATTTGTATCAATCAAGTCCAATGTTACAGACTAAAGATGAAAATTAGCATAATAACCATACTCAAGAATCAACTGATAGGAATGAACTATAGGTATTCTCAAGGGGCTAAAATGTAATATGGGGGTAGTATAAGTAGGAGAGAATAAGGCATAGTGAGGCATGTAAGAGTTTGTTAGAATTGTTAGGCTCCTACGATTGTAGTGAGAGAGGGCATAGCCCTGGATCATCTTGTTAGTCCTGTAACCGTTTCAATCAAAGTTTATTTCATTGCATTCTACTGTCAATTTCTCTTATTATCTTCTTAGATTTGTAACCGAATCATATCAATCTCTATCATTGGTCCGACCTGCTCTGACCTGCCATTTTCTCTTTCAAATTCCATGGATACACGTTCGCTTGTGAGGATCGATTTTCAGGAAGGCCAGATTAAACAGCTTCAAAGTGTTGTTGCTGAAATCAAATCGACTTTGAAAAGGTTTGAGGCGGATCGAGCGGATTCAGGTGAATTTCGTAAGAGTGTTCTTGCTTGGTTGAAGAAACAGGAGAATCCGAACGTTGATGGTTCGGCCGAATCGGGTTTTTCTGGTGAGGTTTTTTCCACCTTTGACTCCAAATCTAGTCCGCATGATGCTTTGTCCGTTTCCCCGTGGGCTGTGAAGAGGGTTCCACTCCCAACGTTTTGTGGCGTTGATCCTCAAGGCTGGATTTAGAAGGCTAACCTTTATTTTGACATAAATTCTACCCCTGCTGCTCTTCGTCTTTGGTTGGCTCAATTGAGCATGGTTAGGGTCGCACAACACTGGTTCACCTTCATCACTCAGGTACGTGACTCACTTCCCTGGATTGATTTCCAATCCGAACTCCTTCATCGTTTTAGTGGATTGGAGATTCACAAACCTGATGTACAATTGGCGAATATTCAACAAGAGGACTCACTTCATGATTATATAGCCGATTTTGATGATATAAACAGAAGGATTCGATTACATCGATCTCCATCTCGTTTGGACGCCATGAACTTGCCTACCGATGGAGAAGCAATGCTTCGCCCTAACACCGACACCGTTGCCGTGAACTGTTTCCGCTTCCTGGATCGTTTTGGGCCTTCATCGATTGGGTTATCTGATGGGCTCAATACTGTGGGTCATTCGGAGCCCAAACCCTCATTTAAACCTACAACCATGGCCCGTCACTTTAGTTCCCTACCAGACCCTACGAGGTCATCTTCCAAAGCCAACACTGATATTAGCGCAGACTTCCCATATGATAGAGGAGTTCGATCTCCTTCTCGTACCGATTGGAAGGTCCATAGAAAGAAGGGCTTATGTTTTCAATGTGGTCAACAATACGGCCCAGCTCATAATTGCTTTGAGGGAACACGTAGGGTTTAATTTTTAGGGGATGACGAGTTTGACACCTTCGAGGGGGAAATTTTTACGGGCAAGATATGCTTCTGCAGTCTTATGGTCCTTTGGCTGACATCGGGGGTGCTCGAACTTTACAAGTGGAAGGGGCTTTCCAAGGAATACCGGTTAGTATGTTAGTGGATAGTGGTGCCACCCACAAGTTTCCCTCTAGTGATTTCGGGTTGCAATGGAATTCCAATTCAATTAAGGGCGTGCTAACCCAATTTTCTGGTCGACTCGAGGGTTTCGAGGATTTCCTAATCACTGGAATTCTCAAGCAACCTCCACCGCTGGAAACACAGCTCCGGATGGCATCGGTGGTGTTTATGTTCAAAATTGGCGATAAACGCCTTGGTTGGAAAGGCGGTACGGTACCTTTGCTCTTTGGTCCAACTGTCACACTTCACAATCCGTCTACCGTCGTCTATGTTGGTTTCGTTCCTTCGGATCCACAAGGAGATTCCAATAGCTATTCTGACGGGTTCTTCATCATGTGGAATTCTCATCTTTGGACCATTCCTGCTGACCAGGTTCTGTCTTATGGCACGTTTGCCTCTGTTGGAATTTGCTTTCCTACAAAATTACCGGGTTTTCGTTGGTGGTACAAGATTGTAAGTCCTGTTATTGAGTTAATTGTTGGATCTCATCAGTCGTGGGTGGTGCACGGGCAGGGTCGGCCACCATACGACGCAGTCGATACCAGTCTTGAGGACAAGACTGTTTTGAAGGAGGGAGTATTGATAGGAATGAGCTATAGGTATTCTCAAGGGGCTAAAATGTAATGTGGGGGTAGTATAAGTAAGAGAGAATAAGGCACAGTGAGGCATGTGAGAGTTTGTTAGAATTGTTAGGCTCCTACGATTGTAGTGAGAGAGGGCACAGCCCTGGATCATCTTGTTAGTCCTGTAACCGTTTCAATCAAAGTTTATTTCATTGCATTCTACTGTCAATTTCTCTTGTTATCTTCTTAGATTTGTAACCGAATCATATCAATCTCTATCATCAACATACCATCAAGAAAAGTGACGCCCACACTCTGTTATCATGGTGCTTGTTGAATAAATACATTTCACCAACTGCGGTTATCACATTGGTAAAATTCTTCAACACTGTGACCATTGCAACATTAATGTACCTCAAGCTGCAAACAACATGGCTAATTTATCAGTCACGTGTTTGTAAGAAAAACATTAAACATTTAATCATATAAGTTTAGGCTTAAGTCTATATCAAACAGGCTTGCTGCATATGTCAACCGTCATATACCCATTAAATGTAAAGTTTTTGTACAAAATTGGAATGAAACTCATACCTAAACATGCTTGTAACTAACATCCCAACAAATATAAAGTTCACAGGCAACCAGACTTTAATCAATCTCCATGTGAGCGGTTCTGTTGATATTACACCAAGTATGCTCAAACTAGACACTATCAATACTGACACAAAGTTCTGCCAATATAAAAAATAATAATAATAAATGACTTGTCAGCCGAATACGAGAATATTAAATACTAGTGTTATGATAATACTATCACAATAAAAAAGAATACGTCAATTAGACCTGGTAGAGCATCAAAGATATGCCAGCATTAAAATCATAGCTAGAGAGGACATATTTGTTGACCAATATCATGCTACATGATGAAAGACAATATGCAAGGCCAGATAATAGGGCCTGGTTGTTGACTTTTATCCTACTAGTCTTTGAACTCCTTTCTCTATCTTTATCAAACCTTCCACTCTCCACATCAGCCTCTTTATCACCAACATTTTTCATCGTAAAAACTCACCTGTAAAAATATAAAATTACCATATAATTTCTCATTTCTGCAGCACATGGTTGATTCAAAAACACAACAAGAAATTGTTGGTCGATTATTTCAACAACACTGAAGCATTGACTAATCAAGAACAGTGAAGTTCCAAAGACAAAAATCCCTACTTGTTCTTTCTCAGTTCATAATCTCTGATGAAGTGAGCACTGCCCAAATAAAAAAATAAGTGCATTCCAGCATCCAGTCAGATAAACATAGCTTATAGGTTTCTAGCATCACGTACGCGAGGCGCAAGGTATTTATATAAATTACTTTAGATTATATATGATTTATGGTATAAATAACCTATATTTTTAACCTAAACCGCTACATGTACAACATTCTGATACACAAAATCTTCCAATGTACAGGAGGCGCGCAGTTTTTACCTACGCCTCCTGGCGCGCTTTTTAAAACCAAAGCCTGTGTTTTAACAACTAACAAAAGGATTCAAAGCTGATTCCTCACATATTATACAATATGCAAAACACTTGACTAGAGATTGACTCTTACTTAACCTAATTAGATGAAACAGACGGACTATCCTAAAAGCAAATCGATAATCAATTGCCTAAGAACTCAAATTCACTGCTTAACAATTTCAATCGGAGAATAAAACGTTCAAAATATGCACAAAACGAGTATTGATTCGAATTCATTCTCTAAACTTATTCAGGATAGTAATCAACAAGCTGATAAATACAAATCAACAAAATTAACTCTAAAATCACCAAATCTACCAAAACTAATTAGCTAACGGAGTTCCTAACATTAACGGAAAGATCACGGCAGTATCACAAAATTAAAGTAGAAATTTGGGGGAAAATGAAGGAACGGTACCGGTGTTATGAAAAAGCGAAGGCAAACATTGACAAAAAAGCCGTGCCTCTTCTTGAACTTGTCGTCTGAAAAGAAGTCAACGATCGGAATGATTATCGGTGCTCCGGCGGAGGTAACGGCGGTATGCGGCGGCTGAGGGTGATTGGGATTTGGAATTGGTGTTGGCTGGATTTGGGACAAATTTCAGACCAACATGCTATTTTTGTGAAGGGGAGTTGAGAATTTAAACGGAGTTGAATTTCAGGCTGGAATTCATGATGAGACGACAAATTGGACCAACGCATACATTTGATGTACTAGTTTGTTTTTTAAATTTTAAATTAGCATTATCATTATACTAATTATTGTTTTACAAAACTTATTTATTTATTTTATATTTTTTTAGAACGGCATGTCGGTTAGGATGTCGCTAACCTCTCATAGCCCGGAGTTCAATTTCTGCCACAAAGAGTGTTCCTAAAATTATGAAGTGCACCTTGTGAGAATTGAACCTGGGACCTCCATAGGAAGAAAGCCTTATGGCAAAACCCCCTGACCACCAGACCAAAGGCCTGATGGCATTTATTTATTTTATATAAAAATGCAACATTTGTTTAAGTTTTTTTTTTTCATTTTTAAAGATATATGTATCTTATTTTACGCAAAATATTATGTTTTTTATATATTTTATTTGAAAATTTGGATTTCAATCATCCACACGATCACCTGTTGGCCGATAATAATATATACTACATGTTTGGCTAGTGACGGTCCCTACTTTTACTTTTGTTGTTAAGGACAGTCCAAGTAGCATAATCGTCATAGATTTAGATTCGATTTCCACTTGATTTCACTTATACGTTTCTCCATTTCATTCAAAATCATCATTTTCAGCGAACAAAAATATAAACCGAGCGTAAATCTATGATAACTATACTATCGGGACTGTCATTAGTAACAAAAGTAAAAGTTCGGATTATCAACGGCCAAACTATTGGTTTGAATTACTATTAGCCAATGAGTAATAGTTGGTATTATTAAAATCCAATTTATTTTTTTATTTTATACAAATTTCTTTGAATCTTATATTTTTTAGGTTTTCTTAGAAAGTTATTCAAGCTTTTTTATTACTATAAAAGAATATTCAAGTTTTAATATTATTTCAATGTTTTGAATTTTTTTTATAAATGATTGCACTGAATGAATTAAATGAAATGATTATGGAACTTAGATTAGTATTTAGTGACTCTTTTTGTGTTTACCTTTGTTTAACTTGAAAAATAATCATTAAACACTAATCAAGTTTTATAATTGTGTGATAGGTCATTTAGTTTTAATTATTTATAAAAATTATAACTTTAAAATAATATTAAAACTTGATTGTTTTGAACTTTTTATAGATAAAAGAGTTTTAAGTGTATTTAGTGAAATAGTAAAAGAAACTTTATTAGAATAACATATTATTTCTTATAATCCCCAAATTGTTGAACTTTTTATATTTTGATAAGAACAATTATTAATTTAGAGTAAAAAATTTAGGTTTTTACCAATATATATGACTTCAAAATAAATTAATTCAGGAATCAGGATTAATAAAAATAATAAAATGTAGTAATTCAAATCTTAAATATAGAATTCAAATAACATGATTTGATAAGGAAAAAAGAAGTTATTAGAATTGGTCAAGGGAAGAGTTGGTCAACGATTGACACATTATGAGATGTGGAGTTTCATCAAACACGTTTTTTTTTTGCTCTCAAAATGCCTAACCAACTAAACTAAGTCGGTACCTCAACATAACATGTCAACTTGCATGAAAGGTCATGTTCCATTTTTTAGATGTGTTCTTGTTACTTTTGAACAAAACAATTTTCTTTAAAGTTAAAATAAAATAAAAGAAAATAATAGTTGGATTTCAGATTTGAATCATCAACTTATTAATTCCTTTAACCAAATCAAGGTTTAATAAATGATTTATTTATTTTTAGTGTTTTAAAAACTAGACTGATTTAATTTGACACCGTAGGTGCTCCTCTCTTAGTTACAAGCAAATGGACTAAAAACAAATGAGTTGGCCGGGTTTGAGCTAACAAGACAAAATCGATCAACATAAGAGCGAAATATATCAAAACCGGTGGAAACCCACCTCTTTTTGTTGATTGGCTGTTTTTTTAAACTAGACCGACATGTTAAAATAGTTAAATAGGTAAACTACTTGTGTTGCATCTTCGACAACTGACCTGATTTATAAAATATCAGTAAATTTATTTTTATTATTGTCATGTTTTAATTTTTCTGTTAGACTTATTAGGATTTTTCATGTTTTGAGTTTTCAAATATTAAAAATTAGGTGAAGCGTGATCCCCCTCATACATTTAGGCACTACTCCACTATTGGCAAGTTGTGTTGAATCCATTTAATCACGATTCACACTAGCCGCTCCCCTTGTTGTGCTTTAATATATTTGTACATGATGTAATTGGTTTCTAATCATTGAGTTTGATTTTAGTTTTTTTAGTTATTGTAATCATAAAATTCAATTATCATGTAAAAAGTAACTTCTAATTTTGAAAAGTTAAATGAAGAAATCATATGAAAATATGGCCTTTCCATTAAAAGTAAGTCCACAATACATTCGATGAGTTTTATGATTAAAGAATGTAAAATCAAAATTTAGAGATTTAATTATATGTGATTTCGGTTATTTTGATAATTGCTAAATTTATACATACCTATAACAACATTGAAAAAAAATTACGACTTTGAATTATAAACTATTAATGAACTATTTACCTAGTATTTCTATCTACTAGTAAAGATTCAATGCAATTATGAGTTTTGCTCGTCATTATGACTTGTGACTTCACACTAATTTTGATTCTTTTGTAGACTCTTTAATCTTCTAGTGGCATAAGTGTTTATGTTGACCACAAATAATTCTAACTAATTTAAACTATTTTCATGTACAAAGCCATATAGGATTTATACTCAACAAACACTACTGACATTTTTATTTATTAGGGTGGAGGGTTGGGTCTCGGCTTCGATCTGGTAAGCGGCAACACCGCCGCAAGCAACTCGAGTTGGAGCTTGGGTTCAAATAACGGGTTTGTGAAGCCGGGGAATGGAGAACAAAAATAGCAGTTAGGACTGGACAGTTGGAAAAGGGATATGGTAGTTTAGGGTTTCACATTTGTGTTTAGGGTAAAAATGAAATGGACAATTTCTATTGACTTAGGGTTAAAAAGACTAGGATAATTTTTTAAAATTTGGATACATTTTATGTCATATAACAGTTTAGGGTTCCATCCCCTCCACCTTTATGATAATTTTTTTAAAATTGGGATACATTTTATGTCATATAACATTTTAAACTTGTTGGAATTAGATAATGATACATAAATGTCTTCAAACATGATATTCACGAAATATAAGAATAGAAGTGACTAAATTGGAACACAAAAAAATTTGAAGTGACTTAATTGAAAAACTTTGAAAAGTGAGTTACATTTCTATGAATTCTCGACATATATTGAGATAACTTATTGAGTGCCGTAAGGTATAAACACAGATAAAAACCTTAACAAGTGATTAACAATTTGTTATCAATAACTAAAAAAATGAACGGTGTTAAATTTGGTTTAATCTAAAACAAACAAAGGGAATCATATGTTTACAAGCAAAAAAAAGCTAATTATACTCGACATATTTCCTCCTTAAATTTGTTTTTTTATCTATTAAAACATTTAACGTTTAAAACGTCTTTCTTCTTAAAGTAAACGAAACAAACTATATGCATAAATAATTTCCATTTAAGTGAATAATAAATTTATTTACGATTTTTAATGATCACGTACAATGCACTCAAAAGTACGTTTTAAGGAAAAATCCGAAAAAATGACAAGAAGCAAAAATTTGTTGAATTTCTATATTCGTGTTCAATTAAAAAAGAGAGTATTGTGAAAGAAATAATTTTTCTTTAAATCGTTTGTAAAACTAAAGGTGTTCCTTTTTCTTGTAAAAAAGTTTATAATATATATATATATATATGGGCATGTTCTTTTGAGAACCAATCATATGTTGAGAATCGTGAGAACCACACAAAAAGTGTACATATCGCTTTAGTGAAAAAAGGAAAATTTAACAACAATGTTTTATTTATCTATTCCCACTCTTAGTTTGAGTTTATCTCCTCTCTCCTGAATTTTTTTTAAGAAAAGTATAAAAATATGCATATATGCATTCATTTGTGCATATAGTGTGAGTGCATATATGCATTTAAAAAAACGATTATAAATTCGAGGTCTTTTAAAACCAAACCTTAAACATATTGAAATGTACATGAATTCTAGTCAATTTATATTATAAATAGAGCAAGAGTTAATGCGGTTCTCACGGTTCTTAACATATTGTTGGTTCTCAAAAGAACATACCCCTATATATATATATGTATATATATATATATATATATATATATATATATATGGTGAGGTTCAAATGCTAACCAATTTTTATGTGATAACCATGATAACCACTCTAAAACATAGTGTTACGTATACGTATCAATTATCATTATGTTAATTTAGATATGTGTAAACACTATGTGTCACGTATATGTAACATTATTTGGTACGTATACGTAAAACTCATCATTTCCGTATTTACGTTCAAAATATTTATTCAAGATACTTAAATACTATTTTAACAATTAAAAGAAAAAATAATTTATAAAATATGTGATTGTTTTATAGTGGTTAGCATGGTAATCACATAAAAAGTTGGTTAACATTTGAACTCTTCCCTATATATAAATATATAGGTAGATGTTTTGTTACAAAGGCTCAAAACTCTAAAAAGTGTAGGAATGAATCTCCGTCACAAGATCTTTGTGATTTGAGGCTAAGATTCACGCGGTGACATTTTTATAAATAATAGCAAGTGAAAAAGCACCAGCAAGGGTATTAAGGGAAGTGTCAAGTCAAAAAGTGCACATGTAAGTCACATGTCATTTCCTCCATTTTTTTAAACGCCCATAACTTTTTTATACGTCATTATTTTTTTTTAAAATTTTCACTATAAAATCGAGCGTTTTTTATCTTTTCAACTAGTATGGTTTTGATATATTTATATACTCTTTTAAATCGTTTTTGTTTTGATGACATTAAAGTGGGTTTTTTTGTACATGGTGTTTTAGATCTATGGTGTTTTCAACTGTGTGTTTTTCTAATTATGGTGTTTTACATATGTGGGCCATTTTCAATATGCCGTTTTAGCTTTTTTTGGTTATGGTGTTTTCAACATTACGATTAGTTTTTTAATATATATATATATAAATCGTTTTTTTAAATAACATTAAAATGGGTTTTACCAAACATAGTGTTTTATATTTATGGTGTTTTAAAGCTATAGTGTTTTTAACTAAGTGTTTTTCAATATAAAGCTTTTCTAGTTATGGTGTTTTTCTGATCACTGTGTTTTACACATGTGGGCATTTTGAACATGACGTTTTAGCTTTTTTGGTCATGGTGTTTTCAACATTACAATTAGTTTTTTTATTATATATATATATATATAAATATATATTCTTTTAAATCGTTTTTATTTAAATAACGATGAAAGTGAGTTTTTTTTTTCAACATTATGTTTTAGATCTACGGTCTTTTTTCAACATAGAGTTTTTTAGATTATGGTGTTTTTCAACATATAGTCTTTCTAGTCATTGTGTTTTACACATAGAGGCCAACTTCAACATAGTTTTTTTGGTCATGGTGTTTTTAAAATGATAGATTTCAACATAGTGTTTTAGTTTCTTTATAAACTTTTTGATAAATCACAATGACAAATTATGATCCAACATGACGTTTTAGTTTCTTTATAAACTCTTTCAACGTGGCGTTTTAGTTTCAACATGTGTTTTCAGAATCACAATGACAAATTAAAACGTCAAATTTCCACATGGTGTTTTTGTTCATGGTGTTTTCACATGGCGATTTAGTTTGTAATTGTATTTTACAACTGTGATGTATAATTTATGTTGAACTAGACGTTTAATAAAAAGGTAAAACACCATAAACACAAACATGGCAAAACACCATGTATATGGAAGTTAAAGTATAAAACACAATGAAAAACTAATCGTTGATTGAAATTTTACGCCAAACGTGTAAAACACCATGACAAAACAAAAACGTCGTAAACATAAATATCATAAAATACATGTATGTAGATGTTAAAATATAAAACACCATATGTAAAATGCATAATTTCAAAAACCATGTGTAAACTCCATAAAACACCATAAAAACTCAAAAGTTCAAACAACACTCAGTTGGTTTTTTTTTTCTTTTAATATAGCAATACCATACTCGTTGGAAAGATAAAAAAACGCTCGATTTTATGATATATATATTTTTTTAAATAATGACGTATAAAAAAGTTATGGACGTTTAAAAAATGGGGGGAAATGACATGTGACTTGCATGTGCATGTACTAATTCAAAGATCTTGTGTTTTGACACAAGTACCCTTTCCCTTCTTTTCTATTTTTGGACACGTGTCGAGCTGAAAATCATTCATACACTTTTTAGGCTTTTCTCCATTTCTAGTCTAACCCCCCTCTCTCTCTCTCTATATATATATATATATATATATATATATATATATATATATATATATTTTGAATGACTAACTTGGATCACTGGAGTATCATTGTGCCACCAGTGGTACCACCCGATCATATTCCAACACCAAGTTACCAATTCAAGAGAAAACATTCTTGTGAGATTCGAACTCATGATATTTTGGTCACTGAACCTTATCCAACCATCAAGATGCCGCTAGGCTATTATGCCTTTGACAAAAAGAAATATATATTGAATAACAAGACTCAATCGGACACATAATTTGTATGAGTTCTAAGCCATAAAAGACAATCAACTAAACCCTAATTTCACTAATATTTAGAAATACAAATCTCTCACAATAAACATCTAAACAACTTGAAATAGATCTATACACACTGGTTTGATGAAAAACTACAATAGGAATAATAATGACAACTAATGCTCTCAAGAACAACAAACAAGATAATATTTTGATCGATAGAAAAAAAATTTAAGAAAAATGACGATTTTATGATGAGTGGCTGGAGATGAATATTTCGTCTTAGTCCATTTCCCTAGAAGTGTTGCATATATGGACACGTCAAACACGAAGCCCGTTAATTATGGTTAGCGGCCCATGTTCTGTTAAACGTTCCAACCCATTAGTTGGTTGAACATGTATGTTCCAACTTCCAAGTGTCTACCTAGCAAGATACGACTCGGGGTGGGCAAATAAACGGTTCTGATTTTCAAACCGGTCCAAAACAAGAAACCGGTTTAAGGCAAACCAGTTTCAACCCGTTCTAAACTGTCAGTTTCTAACCGGGTTGGGGGTTTCTCCTGAGTCTAACCGGTTTAACCCGAACCGGTTCAGTCGCTGGGCAAAAAAATAGCCGTTACATAATGGCTATATAGCCGTTTGAACGATTTTGAGCCATTTTTTGAACCGTTTTGCACCCATAAAATCCTATAAATAGGTGGGTGGGGGGTGTTTTGGTTTAATCACACCTCTCTCTACACTCTCTAATCTCTAAAACCGTTTTCTAAACTCTTGTTTTCCGAACTTCTCGAAGACGAATAAACGTTGAACTTTATGTTTTATAACTATTATATATATATATATATATTATAATTTTTTTTAATTTAATTTGATTAAAAAAACCGGTTTAAGAACCAAACCGGTCTTAACCAGGCCCGATCCGGTTTAATATTAGTGTCAATGAGGTTTGATCCTAAAAGACCACATAAAGAGCAATGATATGTAATTAAATATCTAAAGTGGAGAATAATTATTATAATCCCATAATATTAACACCAATGTATTTAAATGGGAGTCAATCCTTTTTACATCTAATAATACCCATCATATCACCTACTACCGATGCATCTACGTAAACCAATTCCAAAAAGACTAGACTTGTGTAAGTGAATTTTCAAACCTCAAACCAGAGACCAAGCACCTCATTAATCTCTATATATATCAGCACATTCGATTTCACCATTCACCAATCAAAATCGCATCGTCAACATACATATGTCAGATATTCGGGCCGTTATTGGAGTGTTACTCTAGCCTTAGGCCCCACAAATCTTGGGGCCTCCGATTTAAGGAAAAAACTAGTTATATATACATTTTTGAGTAAACTTCGTTTTTGCTCTCTATAGTTTGAACATTTTAACTCTTTTACTCCAATAGTTTAAAAATGGCCAAAACACTCATCGAGGTTACTATTTTGTTGCCATTTTGCTCCCTGCACTAACTCCGTTAAATATTTCAATTAAAATTAAGGGCATTTTGGTGTGTGTATATATATATAATCTTACATCGTGAAATTACCAAAATGCCCTTAACTTTAACTGAAATATTTGACGGAGTTAGTGCTATGAAAAAAAAAAATGACAACAAAATGGTAACCTCAAGAAGTGTTTTGATCATTTTCAAAATATTGGAGCAAAATGATTAAAATGATCAAACCACAGGGAGCTAAAAATAAGTTTACTCTACATTTTTTATTGGGTATTTCTTACTCCTAAATCAAAGGTCGGTCTACTGATTGAAGATAATATTCAAGAACGGTTGAAGCTTAATTGACGCTTGATAGATGGATTCCCATAATTAAGGGAGAAGAGAAAAGAAGCAAAGATCGCAAGTTTGCAACGCGACGGGTGGATTCAAAAAACAGATTATCGAAAGGTCAAAGCATTTTCCGACCAAACTACAAACAATTTGGCTAAAATCTTTTTAGTCAGGGAGTTGTCGGAAATTATTTACCACTTTCCGATCAAACTGCAAATAATTTGGTTAAAATCATTTTGGTTGGAAATTTCCGACAAGTTTCTTCTTTTTTCGGTTATTTTCGAAAACTTGTCGCTAAATTTAGGGTTTCGTTTTGGTCGGAAACTGGTTGAAAAGTTGTCGGAAAAATAACATTTTTCTAGAAGTGGTAGATACCGACCACAGGTAGGGGTGTCATTATTACCTGAAATCTGAATACCGAACCCCGCCCGCATTAACGTGAACCTGATTAAGATGAAACCCGAACTCGTTTAAGATGGAACCCGAATCGGACGTCTTAAAAGTTCACTGGTCGAACCGGTCCAACCAGATTTAAAAACCGGATGATGTCATAAATAATTTATAATAAATATAAAAATAAATAAATAAATGATAATAAATAAAAATCACTATACTCTTAATTATTAATAACTAGCTTAGAACCCCGTGTAATACACACGTGTTGAAAAATATCAATACATAAAATTATTAAATCTTTATGTATATATTTTACAGGTGTAAAAATATATTACATGTACCAAGGATAAAAAATAAAATTTAAAATATGTAAAAATTAATATATAATTAGGTTTCAAAAATATGTTAATTACTATTTAATTTAATTTGACTTTCATTTACTATTTGACTGAAAATAGAAGTTACATAATTAGATTTCAAAGTTTTTATAATAAGAGATAATTTAAAATAAATGTGTTTTATTAGTATAATTAGTATTTTCTTTAAAAATATATTTTTATTAAAACATAGAGTTGTATTTAATAGGAGAGAGAAACAAGAAAAAAATTATAAAAATAAATATAAAGACGACACGTGATATTAAAAAACTTTATTTATTAGATAGTATAGATATACATATATATAAAAAGCTATAATTTTTAAAGGATAAACATAGAATTATAGATTAAAATATGAAAAGTAAGGAAAAAAATCTCTGCCAAAAATCTCTACAAATCTTCAACTTTATTATTTCAATATTCTATGTTTCACTTTTCAAGATAAATAATAATTTTTCTTTATTTTTTTCTTGAAACTGAATTCAAATCTTATATTTCTTCTTTTTCCTTTCGTTTTCTTTATGTGCCCTCTGCAATTTCTCTCTTCTACTCTATGTCTCTAACAAAACTCTGATTCAAATATTGGATAGAGCTTGTTTTTTTCGACCAAAAACTCAAAAAGGAGACTACGTGAGGCTGAGTTTTAAGCTTTGGAAAAAGTTTTATAGATTAAAATAGATCTTTATATTTTCGTTGTTGCTACAAAACTTATCACCTAGAGGCGGAAGTCTTGAAGCAGTGCGGAATGGACAAGTTAAGCTGAAACTTCTGGACTTGGGCTTGGAAGAACGGACGGGATCTCCGGGTCTTGAAAGGGTGATCTGCAAAATAGGAAACACCGTGAGCCTCGCCACGAGCAGAAGGGGGTTCCTCCTCGTGACCACCCTCCGGCGTGAGAATAAGTATGTGTGTAGTGGAAGGTAAAAAGAGAGAAAGGAGAGAGAGGTAAGTAAATTATGATATTGTGAATATGCGAGTCCAAAAAGTGTTTTTTTTACCTTTGAGATCGACCAGACTATTTATAAGGTATCAATGGTCAAGATGTTTGGACTGAATGTCCATTATAGGTTGTCTGCAGTCAAACATCTTTCTCTGCTTCTGCTAATATGACTGCTATTTCCTCTTTCGTGCTTAGAGAGTTCAGTGTGTGTTTAATTACCTTTGTCTATATAGTTGACCCGTGTTCCTTGTGCACAGGTTCTGTTCCTGACACATCTTGTCTTGTTAGCTGACTTCCCTTTTTGTGTTACTGGTTCTTACCTGACCTCTTTCTATCATGGGTTCAGGTTTCCCCATGGGTGTTGTCTTTATAGTTGACTCTTATGCCCAATGAGACGTTATCTTAGTTATTTAGTATTATTTTCTCGTATGAGATTATTTCCTTCGTAACTTCTTTGATATTTTCTAAGTGTTGAGTGGGAGATGTCGTCCGATGTCAGACGAGTCCATCTTTCGACCGGGACACCCTTGAGCCGCGGCACGGCCTCAGCCGCGGCTGGGGTTGGGTTTCTTGGTTCCGTCCTTGTTCTTTCCTTTGTAACTTCTTTGATATTTTCTAAGTGTTGAATGTGAGTGGACGATCGCGCATGACCTTGAACGTCTAACGTAAATAAATGATTGCACAAGTTCCTGAGCGGCAAGTTCCTGAGCCACAAGCTCCTGAGCCGCGGCAGGGCCTCAGCCGCGGCTGGGGTCATGCTGCTTCACCCGTCTTTCCAGCTGGACGATCGTTGTTACTTTCTTTGGCTTGACGATCAAGAGACTCGAGTGTTTGCCGTTTATCCCGTGACCGCGACACCCCTTGATCCGCGGCTCGCGTCCCTAAACCGGAGATCCGGTTCGTTTGATTCTTATGTTGGGTTTTGATATCTTAAACCCCTTCAGTGGTCATACCGCTTCACTTGATAACGTTTCTCCTCCTTCGGTATTGCGGCCAACTCTTCCGCTCTTTGCTATCTCGCGTTACGGCCTCGACCGCTCGACTCCCTGGCCGCGACCCCTCTTGAGCCGTGGCTGGCCCTTAGCCGCGGCTGGGGTGAACCTTTCTTCCGGATGTTTTATCGTTTAATCCCCTTTAATATTGAGACGCGACCCCTCTTCCGGATGTTGAGACGATTAATACCATTCAAGATAGCTTAAACCCTTTAAACCGGATATCCGGTTCGTTTGGTTCTTATATTGGGTTTTAATATCTTAAACTCCTTAAACCGGAGATCCGGTTCGTTTGGTTCTTATATTGGGTTTTAATATCTTAAACCCCTTCATTCGTCGTTGAAGTTTTATATATTTTTATTTTCACCCCTTATAATATATATAATATACGTTTTAAAAACTCGTTTCATTTTCTAATAACTTTATTTTTGTTCAATAACTTTCCTTCGTTAATTTTTTTCAAAAAACGTAGCGCGCGTCTGCTTTTAGTTTTCTTTTCAACAATCCAATAATTTTTTTTAACGAAGTTGTATTCAAATCGAGTTTTTCTTTTGGTATCGTAGCCAGTGACGGACCCAGGAATTTTTTTCACCAGGTTCGGAGAATTTTTAGGATCGATTGTCAATAACTAAATATTAGTTTTTTCGGGTCGGGTCGGGTCACACAATAAAACGATAAAAACAAACAAAATTATAAATGAACAATAATAATACGATGTTTCTCATTACAAATTCTTTCAACAGCTTCAAATCTTCGATCGTCGCTTGGTTCTTGAGAAGTAATGCCGCTATTTTTTTTCCAATACTTAATTAGGTTTAAAATTTTTAAATAGATATTGAGTTTATTTATGAGTATTTGTGTAATGTGTTATTTCGGCGTATTTTGTTTAAAAGCTAATGGGTTAAACTTAAACTAATAAAGGTATGGTTAAAGAGGTTAATAATTAATGGGTCAATTGTTATACGGTTAAAAGTTTGGTTTAACTGATTTTTATTTATAAAATTTATAATCCGAAAAAATATTTCTTTGGGGTTTTTGTCAAATTTTTATGGGGGTCGGTGTCAAAATTTTATGGGGTTCGCTTGGAAATATACTATATATATAACAAAAGAAAAAAAAATTATCGTTGTCGGCCAACCCGCCGCCCACCTAGTAAGTCCGCGAATGATCGTAACCTATAGCTAGTATCGTTACCGTTGTGTTACCATGACGAGCCGAACCTATTATGGGCGAATAACATCATTGCTGGTATTGGTATTATCGGAACCGGTCTCTATACTCGGTTTTATAGTTTCGATGACCCGAACCAGTAATATTTAATTTTTTTTCCTTTTCTATTATTTAATTTTATGTTTCTTTTTTATGACATTATTTCAACCGTTACGCCTACGTTTTCATTTAAATTTTATTAACGATCGACTTGACACCCGTCGCGGAGCTCGGTATAACCACCTAGTTAAACATAAATTTAAAAGTATAGTACACGAATTGTCCCTGTGATTTATCAAAATTTTGGATTTGGATCCTAGTTTTTAAAACTACATTAATTTTTCTTTTGATTTGCATTTTTTAACGCATTTAGTCCCCAACCAACGAATCTAAAAGTTTTAGAAAGTTCAAGTTAAAGACTAAAAACATTACAAAGTGCAAACAACATGGAATGTACATGTACTTTTGACAAAGTTTGAGACTAAATACGTTAAAAGTGCAGACCCTATGAACCGTATATGTACTTATGGAAAGTTAAAACTAAATCTAAAATTTTGATAAACTACAAGGACTATCCGTATACTTTACCCTAAATTTAATTTTAGTGGTAGGTGGCACTGTTTACAGCTATACTTTTACCTATTTATTTATCTTTGAACTCCAATCGGAAAGGGAAACTCCCCTTTGTCCCCTTTCTTTATCTGGGGTTCATTTTTTAATATATGAAAGGCAACCGACTGACTGAGAAACCTTTGGACGCATTGTTTTCTTCTACCTAACATCGAATATTTAAGATTATGTGGTTTGCACAAATTACAACTTTATCTTCAAGTTTGAAAAAGTATATTAAGAGTTCACAAGATTGCCTAAACATAACACTGATAGTCTCTGAAATTGATGCCCGTTAAAGTTTAAAGTAAAATGGGTGTGAAAGAACTAAAATACTTTTTACTTAAAAAAAAAGAAAAAAATGAAAAAGTATAAAATACATGTGGCCCCACCTTTGATGTTAAAAAACTTCAATATTAATAAAACAAAAAACAAAACAAAATTTGTAAGGCCTGTAATCCATCATCTTCACCATCATCATTCTTCAAAATGCAACAACCATCATTCGCCTCCACCTCCGCCTCCATTGTCCCCCTCCCCATCATTATTCTTCAAATTTGATTTGAGAGAAAACGAATAATTTCGAATATTCTCATTTTTATTGAAAAACCTTAGGAATTAAATAGTAACATTTCTATGGGTTTTTTTTTCACAAAAGTTTGTGTATTTACAGATTTGACACAAATTGCTTTTTACTCAAAAGTTTTTTCTTTTTAAAGATTTGTCACAAAACTTCAATTTTTTTATAAAATTGCAACAAAAGTGTACTGGGTATTAGTAATAGTTTTCGTTAACGTTTTTTTTAAACAGGATGCACGGGTTTGTTTATTTTTTTTTTCCAGCGATTCGAGTATATTTTTTTTGTATCTTACGTTATAGCGAATATGTGTTAAAATGTAAGTTTTATAACCGTAGACGACCCGAATCGATAACTACCAAACTCACGTTGCGTAACGCGGGAAAAAAAACTAGCGTTTGATTGAAAAAGTAGTGGGCCCATAACTATTTATTAACTGTATTTATGATTTTTTTTTAACTTTTGGTCATTTCATATTTAACTGAAAAACCTAACGGTCATTCACTCCATGGACCACCGATGTTACATTTGGGCAAATTTGTACTCTCAATGTAGTTTTTAAAATTTGCGAACCAAACTTGTAATTTGCGTAAACCACTGGACCATCCGTGTAATTAACTCAATATTTAAACAACAACTATAGCAAATCCATCATCATATACACCAAAACTAGAACAACTTCTTGTGTAACCCTTTGGCTATGGAAAACACATTCCCAACAGTAGTTCAGCAGACTTGCAGCTGGTCAAAAGTCATGTTGATGATGCAAAATCATCAAGGCTTTTGGAACCATCAAGATTTCCACGAAGGGTCACTTTTAGCTCAACAAACCTTCAACGCTAAACCAAGTGATATATTCATCTGCAGCTCTCCCAAAACCGGCACAACTTGGCTAAAAGCCTTAGCTTTTGCCATCATAACCCGCCAACAATTCAATCAATCCACAAGCCCTTTGCTCACAACCGTCCCCCATGAATGTATTCCTTACCTAGAAAAAGACCTCGAACAAATCAAACAAAACCAAAACAACACATCCTTCCCTCTTGTCTCCACACACCTTCCGTACACTTTATTACCCAACTCAATCATTGCTTCAAACTGCAAGATTGTTTACATATACCGGAACATAAAAGATGTCATAGTTTCTTACTACAACTTTGTTCGAAAAGCGTTCAACATACCCTTGGAAGATGCACCATTTGAGGAGGCATTTAACGAGTTCTACCAAGGCATATCATGGTATGGACCATATTGGGATCATATCTTGGGATACTGGAAAGCAAGCCAGGAAAGAGCAGATGGCCAAATTCTTTTTTTAAAGTACGAAGATATGAAAAGTGACATTACAAGCAATGTGAAGAGGCTTGCGGAGTTCATTGGGCATCCGTTTTCGATCCAAGAAGAGAGAGCGGGTGTGATTGATGACATTATAAAGTTGTGTAGTTTTGAGAATTTGAGCAATTTAGAAGTGAACAAAAGTGGAAAGCATCGTCCAGACACACCTGTTGCAATTGAAAACAGGCATTATTTTAGGAAGGCTAAAGATGGAGATTGGAAGAAGTACTTCACGGATGAGATGGTTGTAAAGATAGATGAATTGGTGGATGAGAAGTTAAGTGGCACTGGTTTAGTCTTGAAATGAGAGACTTAGATGAGACATGATATGTGTGTTTACTGAATAAGTTGCATGGTTTTAGTTGAATAATTCAGTTCTTTGTTTTCATATGTGTATCTGTTATTTGTGACTAATATTTGTGAGTCTGTTATTATAAATTTCTTCGGTAAGAAAACAAAGCATATAACCAAATTAACATGACTAATAAAGTAATTCTTGAAGCTTTACATAATCATAAGGAGCTTAAATTCCTGCGTCCGGTTTGGATAAGATCTGGTAATATCTTCCCTTGTGACATGTCGTCCGATCTGTTTATAGGCCACGTCTTACTTCGGTTAGAGACCACTAACACTTGGCACTTGGTGGCATGGTCTGTTAACTGTTTACAGTTTCTAGTATACTTGCACCCATTACTACAAGAAATTTGACCAATCCTGACGTCTTTTTGCGACTCTTCGACGACGCTATACCTTTCGTCGGCGTAGCTTCGACGCAAAAGGTCCATAATGTCGTCGTGATAGCCCACTCGTCGCAAAAGGGTTTCTCTGAAAATAAAACTAGATTCGAAACTGAATATTTGATACCTAATAATAAAAACCGCAAAAACATTGTCACAAATACAAAATATACAAACCGTTATTATATTATTACAAACGTTAATTGTCATAATAACACCATTCAATAATATTCATCTTTATTCTCTTCTTCACCCGACAAGCCGACTTGGTTGGATTTGCTAGAACCGGCCATCTCATGTTGCATTTGTGTCATCGTTTCATTCAATTTGTTGATTTGATCTTGCATTTCGTCGTATCGAGTGTTGGACACATGCGAGACACCGGTAGGTAATTTCTGACTTTTCTTCCTACCGCCTGGCTCCAACCATGCCTCTCACCAAGAGCACGTCGTAGAACCTCGCCTTCATCAACCTCTTGTCCCTCACTCGCTTCCTCGTGCATCCGGGTCAAATCATTTTAAATCTTAATATGTAATACACAATACAATAAACATATGTTAAATTTTCTTAAAAAATCCAGCAGCATAACTGCTGTAAAATAGATAACCCACATTTTCAATAATACACAATAAACAAAATACTTTTCCAAATTACAACAAACTATCAATAATATCAACACAAAATAAATAATGTGCAAGTTCGAATTACTAACATATGCAAACGGGTCAAACGGTTTGTGTTCAAATTACTGGCATATGCAAACGGGTCATAATTGTTTGTGTTCAAATTACTAACATATACAAACGGGTCAAAGTTGTTCGTATTGCTAACATATGATATCAAAAAAACGTGAGATATTAACAAAAACAGAAAATCGTTAAATATGATTAGGATGATTTTCATATGTTTTTAATAGAACTTTTGTTCTCCGATTTTAATTCCAGTTTAGGGAAAGAAACAAGAACCGATTAATCAACATTTGTTCTGATACCACATGTTGATCAATTCTTGTAACATGATTATGGAAAACAATAAAGTAAATCATACCTGATAAGCTAACCGTAGAGATGGAAGACGTCTTGATCCGCTAGGAAGATCGGGTTCCCGTTTAGGGTGTATGGTTAGGATGTCTAAGATGAGTTCGTAAGAACTCAGAACTCACGGTTATGGAAGAGAGAGAGGGATGAATTTAAGTGTTGGTAGTGATTGATTCATTGGTTAATTATCTCTCTATATATGTGCTCTTAGAAGGGAAACTCATTAATGGCTCATAAAAAAATAATTAAGTCCATCAACTAATTACTAGTTATAAGTTAATAAATAAATAAAAAAATTATTTAATAATTAGATAAATAATTATAAGAGCTACATAATAAAATCGTGTTTTAGATTTAATCACATATTTTATAGATAATTAACGTGAGTTAACTCTTAATGTAAACGACAAAGGTGTTATAAATACTGTATTGACAAATAATTGCTAAACAACGTAACTACTCTGACACCATTAATAAAATATAACGTCATAAAACAAAGAGTAAACTGTCATTTTCGTCCCTGTGGTTTGGTCAAAATTGCCACTTTCATCCAATAGTTTGTTTTTTTGTATCTGGGTCCTCCTGGTTTTAAAATATTGCCATTTTCATCCTCGTGGTTTTAAAATATTGCCACTTTCATCCAGTCAGCTAACACCGTCCATTTTTCTCAATTAAATGAGGGGTATTTCAGTCCTTTTACATATTTGTTTTATTTCTTCATCTTTTTTACTCTCACTTTTTAATCATAGAAACAAGCGACGGAGGTGTTCCAGTGGTGCTCGTCGGAAACTGGTCAGGAAAAGAGGAAGAAGGCCAGCAGGTGGATGATTAAATTAGAGGTTAAATTGGGGATGATTAAAAAGTGAGAGTAAAAAAGATGAAAAAATAAAACAAATAAGTAAAAGGACTGAAATACCCCTCATTTAACTGAGAAAAACGGACGGTGTTAGCTGACTGGATGAAAGTGGCAATATTTTAAAACCACGAGGATGAAAATGGCAATATTTTAAAACCATGAGGACCCAGATACAAAAAAACAAACTATTGGATGAAAGTGGCAATTTTGACCAAACCACAGGGACGAAAATGACAGTTTACTCTAAAACAAATGTAATATTGTTTATAGTCACCTAATACCTCATTTTCGGAATAATTTATTTGGGACCCACAACTCAATTTGAATCTTGATATTTTGTTTGTGGATGTTCATTGTTATGTCACCCTAACCGGAATGAGCTTATGAAATAAAAGGCGGGAAATGTAATGTTACTACTTACAACTAAATATTTATAGAAAGGATTTGTTGTCCTTCAAATTTGAATAAAAGTTAATAGGTGGAATCTATATCAATACTATATAATAAATAAATATTTCTAATGTTATGTGTCGTCTCCGTATTCATTTTCATCATTTTTTTCGCGTTTTTCTCTCTTTTATTAAATACACATATTTTTTCCATAATAATATATTTTTAAAGAAATTATTAATTATACTAATAAAACACATTTATTTTAAACTATCTCTTATTATAAGAAATTTTGAAATATAATTACCTAGCTTAAATTTTAAATCAAATAGTAAATAAAAGTCAAATTACATTGAATAGTAATTAATTTATTTTTGAAACCCAGTTATATATTAATTTTTAGATATTTTTGGATTTTGTTTTCTATTGTTACTATATGTAATACATTTTTCCACCTATAAGATATATATAGAGATTTAGAAATTTTATATCTTGATACTTTTTCACTCCTGTGTAGTACACAGGTTGTAAGCTAGTTATAAATACTAGAAGGTCTTAGTTATGGTGTCTTTTGTATTTGTTTAAAGCACGTTGTTTAGGATTAGGGTTGAGTCGCTCTATGAAGCGTTGCGTCTGTTTATATGTGTACTAGTCGCAAAAGGAAGAAGACGTTAGGTTGTTCATCATCAGGGAATAGAAATAGAATCATTATGCATTGTTGTTGTTGTTTGCCGATTATAAACACAAAAGACGCTTTTTTGTAGCCCGTCTCTCGATTCCAAGAAGGAATAATAGAAGCAACGATTTATAATATGTTGTTATTACAACCAGAAAGTATCTCACCATAAGAAGGGTGTTCGAGTTTTGAAGATCAGTCACAAAATCAAGAGGATCTGGGGGCTGTTCGTGTTTGTTAATCAAAGGCAATTGAAACTAGTAGATGATTGTATCAAAATTATGCAATTGAAGTATTTTAAATCTGAAATCAAATAGAGAAGAAGTTAGAAAATTTTTAAACGTGTTGAATAAATAATTATATTATTTGCATTCATCACTCATATGATCATGAATAAACCATTATGATAATAAATGAATAACTTTATGTGTCATGTGTCGATTTTCGGTAAAGTCTAATTATATTTTATCTTAAAATATAACTTTATAATTGTTCACTCTTCATTATTTGTCATTTATAAGTCTTAAATATTCATTACTAGGTTAGAAACCTTAGATATTACACAAGTTGAATAAATGCAAATAAAAAATGCAATGTTATATATATTTAGTAATAAAGGTTTACATATTACTCAGTTATATACTTAGTAATAAAGATTTACATATTACATTATTATTTAATAGGCGAAAGAGGCGGGAAACAAAACATATATAAAAAAATTTGTATATATAATAGGAGAGAGGGGCAGAAAAAAAAAATAAGAGTGCATAGGAGAGTGACATTTATCCCACCAAAACCTTTATTTATTATAGAGTATAGATTTGTTATATATAATTCTTAAATCTTTATTATTGCTTATTTCACAAATGTTTGATGACATCTACTATACAATTTTATATAAACTGTTAGTTTACAACAAGAAAAATTTATTCACTCCGTGTAATACATGGGTTTGTAACCTAGTTATATATATATAGGGAGATTCAAATAAGAAGTAGGTTTTCACTAATAAATATAAGAAATGATCAAAACGCTTAGAAACAATATCAAACGAACTCCGATTGAGCTCATTTCAGCGGCGTTGGACCGTCTCGTCGAACTCTACCATCTTAGCTTTTAAGGTTTAGATTTTACGTTTGAATTTTATGGTTTTAGCCTTACGGTTTGGCCTTAGGGTTCAGATTTTACGGTTTAGGTTTTTTTGAGGGTGGGGGGGTTAGGTTTTTTTTGTGGGGGTGGTTTTAGGCTTTTTGGGTGGGGTTAGAGGGGGTTTAGTGATGTAGGAATGAAAGCAATCAAATAGCTCAAGAAACAAATGATGATATTCAAACGATTCGAATTGAATGATTCGGTCGGGAAGCTTAAAGCTTACAAATTCTTTAATCAACTAAAGAACTAAATAACCCTATATCTCTATTTATACTAAACAAAGAAAAAGATAAACTAGGAAACAATAATGAAAAAATAGAAATTTGAAATTTAAATAAATAATAGAAGATATCTTCTTGATATCTTGATCTGGTTAGAACTCGATGCTCCTGCATCATTCTCCCTTTCTTGGAAAAGACTCTACCACGAGTCTTGTAAAAAACCACCTGGATCGAAGGGAACGTTAACCCGATCTTTATTCATTATCATCACGACCCTCTTGACTAATTCAAATTTATGGTTCATTTCGCCTGACTTTGAACCCATTCCACCTGGGTCTATTGGGTTGCTAGGTCTCCTTCTCTCTACCTCCTTCTCTCTGTTTTCGAAAAAAAACTCGTCCTTGAGTTTTCTATAAGCTTGATAATACGAATCAAAAAAATGGCCACCTTTAACAATCTCAACCCCATGTACCTTGGTGTCTTGTTCCCCACGTGTAAAAGTAGCATGCAAGGTTGGCATGCTTATCCCATTAGCAAATATATCACCAATTTCAACCATGATATTTGATACATGATTATTATTTTTTCCTTTTTGAACTTCCGGTAATATCGTGTTGTTGGTCAACCCACACGAAAGTTTATCATTATTATTGGGAATCTCAGCCACATAATTCGCAACCATGATATTTTCCTTATCTTGAATTTTTGAACAATTCAAACCTCCAAAATTTTTGGGGTCCTCCGATGACGATGCATGAGATCCACCCGGAGATTCATCACCACTGGTAGCCATCGCATAACAACCCGTAGCCACCGTGTCACCCTTCAAGAACATATCAAAAATAGCCGATGATGAAACTGTTAAAACTTCTTTGTGTTCAACCGTGTTACCCGTAGTTCCCTCCGTCGCACCACGATCGGGTCCGGACAAGAAATCAAATCCCTGCAATGGTTCGCCTCCTTGAATGGCAACCCCGTTCAAGTAGTCTTCTTTGTTCACCTCGTTGTCTCCATAATCATCGAACAAGGAAATGAAGGAAAGATAAAACCGCCATGGGTAAGATGCTCCTCATCCCCGGTTAACTCGTTCCCTACGAGTTCTTCCGGTTCTGTTTCCTTCCATGTCGACAATGCATCAAGATCTTGGACCCGTTGCTTAAGTCGTAGGACCTCGTGTTGTAACTCGAGGCATCGGACTCGTCGCCGGATTCGTTTGATCTTAAGATCCCGTGGGTCGGGATCAACTCCGTCGTTGCCTCGGTCAGCGGTTCTACAAACAGTACGTCGATCTTCTCTACGAGCCATTTGAATCAACCAAAAGCTCTGATACCAAATGATGCAGGATCGGAAGCAATCAAATGGCCCAAGAAACAAATGATGATATTTAAACGATTCAAACTGAATGATTCGGTCGGGAAGATTAAAGCTTACAAATTCTTTAATCAAAATAATCAACTAAAGAACTAAATAACCCTATATCCCTATTTATACTAAACAAAGAAAAAGATAAACTAGGAAACAATAATGATAAAATAGAAATTTGAAATTTAAATAAATAATAGAAGATATCTTCTTGATCTCTTGATCTGGTTAGAACTCGATGCTCCTGCATCATTTAAGTTTTTGGGGGTGCGGGTGGAGTGGGGTTTAGGTTTTTGGGTCCGGATTAGAGTTCGATAAAACGGTTCCAATGCCGCTGGAATGAGCTCAATCAGAGTTCGTTTGACCCACTTCTTAGCGTTTCTTAGCGAAAATACACTTCTTAATGGAATTGTCCCATATATATATATATATATATATATATATATATATATATATATATATATATATGTATAGTTCATAAGAAAACTAACATTTAGGGAGAGAACTAGATAACTCCTCTTTAAAGATAAAAAGTAATAATAAAAAAATCATAACTCAAAATATAAATAAAAAACTAAAAAAGTGGTTTGGAGATCTTGTTTCTCATGTCGTCCTCGTTCTAAAAAAAAACAACTCGAAAAAATAGTCTGTTTAGCTTTTGGGTTTAGTTTAGCTTTTAGGTAGGTTTTTGGAGGGGGTGGGTGGGTGGGGGTTTAGGTTTTTTAGGGGGGTGGGTGGGGTTAAGTTTTTGGGTGGAGGTAGGGTGATGGGTTTAGGTTTTTGGGGGTGGGTTAGGTTTTTGGGGTGGTACTACACACATGCAGTATTACGTTTAGGGTTAGGTTTTTTAGGGTAGGGATGAGTGCGGTGGGTTTAGGTTTTTGGGTGGGGGTGGGTGGGTTTAAATTTTTGGGTAGGGGTGGATGGGGTGGGTGGGGTGTTTAGGTTTTTGGGTGGGGGTGTGTGGGGGGTTAAGGTTTTTGGGGGTGGGTGTGGGGGTTTTAGAGAAAATCACAAGTTAGACGAAAACCACTAAAAAAACCAATTTTAACCAATCATATAATAATATTTATTTTTTTATTTTATTTTATTTATTTATAAGAATATCAATGTAATATTAAACATTTTTACCAAAAAACATTTTTATACAGTGTTATGTATACGTAAACATAAAATAAAAAAATTACGGTTACGTATACGTAAATAAAAAAAATTGCTTTTGGATAGGTATACGTAATTAAAAAAATTGTCTGAAATTATGCGGTTTTCTCGGTTTTCGCCTAACTTTGTGGTTTTCTCTTGATCTTTCCCCTATATATATATATATGGAAAGATTCAATTCAGAACACTAAATATTGTGAGAACATAGGGAACAAAATGAATCCTTCATTTTTTTCAATCTTAAAAAGTTTTAAAATATAAAAAAATGATACAAATGCAATTTTTATTCATCTCTAAAGGAATTTATAAAAAAGAATATGAACAAATTTTATTTATTTGAATAACCTACACATGTGTAATTAATGTGTAGGATCTATAGGTTATTCTACCTACACATAATCTATACATGTGTAGGTAAACTTTTAAATGTATAAAAAGATATTCAAAAAGTTGTTTAATGGGTTTTTATATATATAAACATGCATATTTATATGTATGAAGTACAAATTTTTAAAAATATAAATCATGGATCAAGAAATTAAATGATTTAGGTTTTTTATTTTTTTCTCGCAGTAATTTAGTGTTCTGTAATTAAATTTCCCCTGTGTGTATATATATATATACATATATAATCTCTCTTCTAATAAAAACCTAAATGGTTTTGCCACATTCAATTTCATAATTTTTACCCCATAAAACCACATTTATATCCTCCATTTAACACTTTCATATAAAGTTTTTTTTAATGGAACAACACGTGTGAGATATTCCATTAATGAAAAGAAGGACGATTACAATAAAGTGGCAAGTAAACGAGCAATAAGTTGCGCTGCAACCCCCCTTTTTTAATTACATAAATAAATATTTTTATCATTATTACCATTGTCTCACACTTTTTTTAAACTATCAAAAAAAGTTAATATTTTTAAAAAATCAAGAATTATAAAACAAGAGATTTTAAAAAAAGCGAGTTTTTAAAGTTTTATTCTTAAACAAATAATTTTTTAAAATTTTATTATCGAAAAAAAAGATTTTTTTAATTTTACATATAAAATTTAAAAACACTACGCTTGCATTTTAAATAAATATGTTTTAAAATAAAGTTTACTAATATTTAACTTGTAGTTTTTTTAATTAAATTTGATATTTATTAATAAATTTTTTTATTTTGATTTATAAATTTTAATACTTAGTTTTTAATAAAATTAAGAAACTTGAAAATATTTATTTTTAAAAGTGTATTATATTTTAAACTTTATTTTTTTTTTAAAGATGAGATTTTTTTTTTTCAAAAAACATGTTTACAAGTTTCAATTCTATTTTATTAGTTTTAAATTTAATTGTGTCAAAATATTAAGGAGTGAAATTTTTAAAATTTGGAGTTATAAATTTTGAATTTAAAAGACGATATATTGTTGAAATTTAAAATTTATTGGTATCTTTTTATTATTTTTTATGAGAGATTTAGTATTAAAAGTTTAACGAGATTTTCCGCATACAAGTACAAATAGTATCCGTAAATCAGAGTATCTTGATAATGATTTTGATGAAAGTTTATAATCTCCCGATTTTCTAAATACACTTACATTATCAGGTTTGTCAAAGCATAAATTAGTTTAAAATGTCGGTGTTCCAGTTATGCTATTAATAAATATTTATAAAAAATGGTTTATGTAATGTGTAAGTCTATAGGTCAAATCACAAGGTAATCACGTTATAGAAGCGAAAATTATATTTTGAAGCAACATTGATCATCACAATATTATCCTTATAATTGGGTTAACATGAATAGACAAAAGAATTTCATTAAACTTTTAAGAAGAAAATATACAATTATTGTATTTTTGCAATGACCATGAATAAAATTTTAGGGTAATCACTTTCAAATGTTGGTTTGTATCGAAAGATCTAGTGTTTATTAATGATAAGCTTTATGTTACATTATCAATAGTTAAAAGTAGAGATAGAATCAAACTATTAATAGGTCAAACATTATAATTTTAGTAAACAGTCAAAACTGTCGTTTTTAAAAAGGAAATTATAGTAAGTCACGTGGTATTACATTGCATGTTTCACTCAATTTATTTAACTTGCATTTCATAACGGGTCAAATTGCAAGTTATACAAAGAAGTATTTAGAGATTTGTGAATTATAATTTAATTATTATTATTATATTTTTAATGTAATATAATTTTAAACTTCAGTTAAAAATTCTTAACATAATAAATGATTACAAAAAGATGAAACGTGTCATCACCACATTAACCTCACACTTATTTTCTCGTCCAAAACCTATCCTAACCCGTTTAACAAAACTCACAGGTCGCTAACCCGCACCATCAAATATTTGCGGATCAAACAAAATGGTTATTACCCGACTTTTATTTCATTCGTAAACCTAATTCCACTCAGCTGCTTCATACTTCTTCTACAAACTCTCCCAATCGAATGAAAGGCTCAACAAGTATGTGAATTCCTCAAATCTTTATTCCTAATCTGATTTTTCTGTATGGATTTTGATTAGGGTTTTATATCCTTTCGATCTGCCCTAAATTGGTATCCATGGCGTCGAACAACGGATTGAGATCACTCTCTTCTAAATTGCATGTTTCCTTCGATTCATCTCTCACTAAATCTGGTAAGAATTCGTGACCTAATCTCTTTTGTAACGATCTAGGGATTATCTTCCGTCTTGATAACACTAATTGACGATGCTACAAGATTAATTTGATCTTTTTTATTTTTGATTCGTTGCATGCCAAACGTACAAGTGCAATTGATTGATTGATTCGGATTGCATATTAAGATGTTTTGATTATTGATTCTACTGTTATTGAATGGATTTGTGTACTTGATGTTTTGTGTATTTTGTCCATAGGTCTGGCTGGTTTCTATGGAATTTAATTTGTTGTTGAGCTAACAAACTAATTAGGTTTCTGTGTAAAGAAATTATTTTAGAAAGATCTTCTGTAAATTGAATATATATTAGGTTTATAGGGGCAAGCATTACAATATGTAATTGCACTAAAGTGTTCAAACTGCATAAATGAATGAGAGGGGAGTGTTGATTCTTCTTTTGTTTATGCTTAAATAAGTGTTAACCTGAAATTTGTCACAAATTCTAAACCGGAATAATACAAAATAAATCTCAAGAGTGGTTACATGGAGCTCAGGTACCTAATTCCTTTCGCAGCCGCTTCATCGTTCTTCTCCAAAGTCTCCATAATCTAAATCTTTGTTCAACCGGTAGAGTAGAGAGTGTGTGTTCACCGGTAAAGAATATATGTTGTTTTAATTTCATAACTGATCATCTTGATATTATGCATAGATTGGTACTTTCAAGGAATATTCGTGTTGGTAAGTTATCATATACTCACTGCTACTTTTGTTTCTTGGGATAGATAGCAAATTAGGCAGATCAGTAACATGTCAAAACAGCCCCAAATTAAAACAAGTAATTTTTAAAATGGCTTGAAATGGGCTGGGTTAAGCCACACATTTTTTGTCTGTTCTTTAAACTCTGCAAATATAATTTCTGTGCTAGACTTGATTACAAAAAAAATATTATTTTAAAAGGGTCATAGTGGAAGTTGTATACATTAAAAATACAACTTTTGTAGACTTTTAACACGTTCTGCTTGGATTTACAGGTGGATACTGAAATGTCATGACTGTTTTAAAGTGACAATCGAGGTAGTAGGATTTTCTGTCCAAGTTGTGGAAATGGTGGCACTCTAAGGGAAGTGGCTGTTACAAGCTGCCTCTCCAGTAGCCATAAGCCCAGGAAAAAAAGCATCAGGATCATTGCTTTTAAAGGTACCTGCAATAAGGAAACAAGGGGCAGGGGGTGAAACTGATTATGTGATATTTAATAAACACCATCTGATTAAGAGGTATATTCTCACATTCCAACCCTAATTCGTTCTTTATCATATTATACAGTTACCAGTTATGTCAAAAATGGGTAATATTGAACGGGTCATGCCGGGTTACCGCTAAATTTTTCAAACTTTTTTGCAAGTAGTTAATCTGGTTATAGATAGTATATTACTAAAAAGAGTATTTCAAACTTTTAATTAAAATGATTTAGGCGGTTTAACACATTTAAAAAACTTTTTGGACAACCTTTTAATATGTTGGGCGGTTTGTCTTTTTTTTTTTATCTATTCTTTATTTTCTTTTACCTGCTATAGAGATGGAACAAACATAAGCCGACCTATTCATATTAAACGGGCTCAAGTATCGATCACTAGCATGATAGCATACTATATGCAAATAGTTATCATATTATACTCTTTTTTCCATTATAGAAATACATAATTTATATGAAAAAATAATGTAATTAGTTAGTAATCTAAGGGATGCATAGTAAAATTGTATCGAAAAATAGAATTATAAAAATATTTAGTTGGTTAGGGTAACTATAAGTTTTTATCTTATCATATTAAAGTAATTCGTTTTTGTTTCCAGGTAGTTGGTGCTGAGATGCTGGTTGTGAATAAGAGTGCGAAGGCCTTTTCTCTTCAGCAGGATGGTATGCTATTCCCTGACAAAGGCCAGGAAGCTTCTTCTTAAGTACTTCCAATCAGCTTTGAGTCAAAAAAAAAAAATTGAAAGAAAATCAGAGTCAAATATAAAACTGTTTGTTTGAGTTCCATATTAAAGTTTTTGGATGCTTTTGTCATTGTTATAATGTATTTTTTTACTTTATCTTTTGTAGATTGGGAAAGTTACGAACAAAACAACAAATGTTGATAAAAATGGTAAAATTAACAACAAAAAACAAATGTCATATACAAACAAGTATTTATAGATTTGTAAATTGTAATTATACATTAGTTTTTTTTTATTGTTGTACGTATACTTCAGTTATATAATTTGTTTTACACATTATAGAAATACATAATTTCTATTATATAACCTCGTGTAATACACGGGTCTATAACCTAGTATATGCATATATATATATATATATATATATATATACACATTTTATAATTATATCGTTTTTTATTACTACAACCCGTGTAACATACTGGTCTCTAACCTAGTTATATAATATATAATTGTTTTGAAGTGTCGGTGGCAAAAGCCACCAACAACTTCCCCCCTTTAACTTTTTATTCATGGACAAAACTTCCCTTCAAGTTTGTAACTTGACAAAACTCACCCCTCTATATTTTAAAGTTTAACTTTGACCCCCTCAAGTTTTACAAGCTTTAAGTTTACCCTATATATGATATATATAATCAGATTTTTCCTAAATAACTTTCATTTTGTTTGTTTATTTTCTTTGTTGGCGTTTCGGTGTAAATTTTGTTAAAAACGGAGTCGTATTCAAAATAGAGTATTTTAAGGTACAAATATCGATTGCCAATCATGAAAAATAAGACCGACACCGACTGAAAAATATCGTTACCGTCATCTAATTGTCTTTAAAATTTGTTTCGACCTCCACAACCTAGTCACCGTAACTTCATACGTTTATTTTATGTATTTAACTACGTTTTTTTTCTTAGCCACGTTAATGTCACTGCCTTAACCGTTTAATGTCCGCTTCCCGTAGTGGAGCGCGAAGTAAAATTTGTTTAACCACGTTTATTTTTGTGCTTAGTCACGCTAATATCAACGTCTTAACCGTTTAAGATGCGGTTCCCGCCGCAGAGCGTGGGGTAGAATTTCTAGTTTAAACTTATTTGGATTAGGTATGCATGCATTAAATAAAACATATATATATATATACACACACATATACTGGAAATTCTGTTTTTCGCCAGATCTTCTTCCCGTTCCGACCAAAACCCTTTCTACTAGAACCAAAACACGACCTGAATATAAACCTGTAATCGAGTGGAGAGGTTAGTTGATGTCCTTGTCTCCTTCATCTTCAGATACACGGTTGAACATCTCAAGCCTAATACGACTAGCCCCCCACCCCACCCTAATAATTTTAGGAACTTAATGTTGGTTATTTTAGTGTTATTGGATTAACTTATTGATTGAAAAAATAACGTTGAAGATTAAATGAGTTGAGTGACACCGGAGTGCGGACTCGATTTAATTGCAAGTGTTATTTGGGTTTATTATTTGAAATTGGGCCTTTTATTATTTATCATCAATTCCTGATGATGTGCCAACTCAAATGGACCTTTTATTTCTTGACCGGTTGACCGAATGAAAAACAAAATCAATTTTGGAAAAAGAGGTTTTCTTTTGGGGGTTTACATATTTGGTCAACATAAACCAAAAGTATAAGGACGGTTTCTGGATTATCGATCAGAAGAAAAAACGATCACAGAGGCAACACAAATCGGAAATTCCTTCTAGATAATTCCTTGTCTAATCCGATAAACACCCAAATGATTTATTTGATAGTGATTTCACGATTCAAGGAATAATCCAGAGTTTGTTCAAACTTCTTGTTTGATTTTCGATTGAGGCTTCAAGGTTAGTACATTTCGTTTATTTATGTTGTAATTGACCATGAATACTACACTTAAATCGTAAGATTGTTGGTCTATTTATATAAATTTAAACTTCAACTAATTATCTTGTTTTAAATTCAAGCCTAAATGAGTTTTAAGCGTTGGCCGTTAGCTTCTATTTATAGTCTACTAGCTTTAATCCCGTATGTTATACAGTGTAAACTTTAATATTAAATTGATGAATATTTAAATATGTCTTCTTATACAACATTTGATGATATTTGTGTTTGTCAAAAATTAAAACATATTTAATTAGTGAAAAACAAAAGTTAAGAAAAAGGATGCAAACTATAGTTAGTATTGTAGTTGTCTTACACATACATTTGTATAATGTATCCGATGTAAATAAAAGTGGGGTTGGAAATGTATATGTATTGATATATACAATTGTGAAAACTCATGAAAACTCATTTGAGTTAAGAAAAAAAAAACCTTATGTAACAATTTGTTTTTAAAGGGTAGGTTTGTTATATATTTTCGTCACTTTTTATTAAAAAAAATACTGAGTACTTTTTTTAATATGTAAAAATGGAAAAAAACCTCGTTTTTGGTCATCGTTTTTGGTCATGTTACATAACATTTTCAGTTACATATGTAAAGATTTTTATAAAAAACCGGTCGGCGCTTTTAATTTTTTTTATATATAAAAAGTGTTAAAATTATATATAGAGTTTATCCTAAAAAATTACGATATAATTTAAGAAATAAATTAAAAGAATACTTTGAAGAAATAGATTAAAGGAATGTTGATACTTTAGTAGTTCACCTGCTATTATCCTCTCAAAACATCTACAATATAATACTGAAACGTTATATTATGCAAAATAGATATATGAAATAGTAAAATACATTGATTTTAAATTAAAGATTTCCTATTTTTAAGTGATTTATAATTGGAAATACAATCAAAGAAAGTTATAAGATTCTAAAAATAAAGTTCAGAATATAGCTTTTTGGTATTTTGAATATTAATTTGAAATTTATTTAAAAAGGTTGACTGAATTGAGGTCAATAATTTAAGAATAACATAAATTTTAAAAACCATATTTGCATTTAATTAGCTATTTATTAGCAATAATAATATGCATATATAATTATAATGAGAATTTGTTGAGAATGTTTTTGGCGGTAAAAGATGGTAAGAATGAACCACATAATGACAAGTGGCAAATTCATTTAGTATTTTATTAGAAGAGGGATTACAAAGATAGTTAGACTAATTCACACTGTAATCAAATTATGAGTAAACTCCGGTTTTAGTCCTGTAGTTTGCATCAATTCCCTATTTTAGTGTAATAGTTTAAATTTCTCTTTTTTAGTCACTGTGGTTTCATTTTTGTTACAATTAAAACCAGATGGCTAACACCGTTTGATTTTCTGTTAATTTTTTTTATGAAAAAAACAAAAATACCCTTATGGCCTACCATCACTATCATTCATTTTCATAAAACCCTAAAATAACAATAACCTCCGTCACCTCCACCTCCCGCCAGCGGATTGAAGAGATGTGGATGATACAGGATGTGAATCTATATCTTGTTCAAACTACCATGCATTGATTATTTGTACACGCAACTCCATAAGGTTCAATTTTAACCCCAAAACACATAAAGCAGGTCTCACATGGTGGATGGAGGTGACTGGATTTTTTTGTGGAGGTGGAGGTGAAGGTGGGTATTTTAGGGTTTTTTGGAGAAGAAGAAAGTGGAGGTGGGTATTTTTAAATCGAGGAGTATTTTTGTTTATTAATAATAGGGGTATTTTGGTATTTTCAGTTAAAACTTAATAGAAAATTGGATGGAAGTTAGTGAATTGACTAAAAATGAGACAAATGGTGAAACTATTGGATGTAAATCGGGATTTTTAAATTATTGGATTTTTAAATTATTGGATTAAAATAGGGAATTGACACAAACCACATGAACTAAAACCGAAGTTTACTCTTATGTATGAGTTTAGGTTTCGCCCATCTTTCACAATATAAATCAGATATTGAAAACCTGAACAATCAACTAATAACTCTAATTAAATATGATTCCTATGCAATTCACGATTCTTGAAAAAAAGACACTAACAACATAGAACTACATTCCATATAAAACTAGAAATCTAACATAAACAAATAATAAAACACGAACAACTTTAGCAATCTAGTAACAATTCACCAATCACGGATCCGCCGATACAATACATCATTCGACTAGATCTGTACTCCCAAGCCCGAGAACAAAAATACCAACAATGTCTTCCCAAGTCGTCCACATTCATTTTTTCAAAACAATTGCTCTCCTCAAAAATAGCAAGCCAATAGCCGATACACTCTCGGCATATATGCTGCCTTCTAAACTCCTCATATAGCGGGTCACTAAAACTAGCCACCTTCACCCACCCATCCTCCACAGATCGCCGTGCTTCAAATCTATGTCTATTCCATATTCATATATTATCACATAAGATACGCCAAAGTGAATGCGACCGTTGAGAACGACTAAACTTCCACAATACTCTCTATCTCTTGCATCAAGCGGAAGAGGGGGAAATCGTATTTCCCTAAAAGTTTCCGTCTTCACATCAAAACATATAATCTTGCTATAAACATTTCTCACCCCTGTAAGATATGTCACAGTGAAATAAAGGCATTGGTCACATAAAGTAGCCGGAGACCAACTGCGGGAGGTCTTAGAATAGACCGAAAGTTCAATCTGTCTCCATGAATCCAATCTGTGGGAATAGATATAAGCCCCCAAATCAACCAAATATAAAAGTTTGTAATCATTAGAAGCGTCAATGTCCTTGGAAAATTCAAAAGGGGGGATAGATGGTAACTTCTTGTAGGAACCCGTTAGTGGATTCCAAAAGGCTAGGTTATAAGTAGGTTTTGTTGAGGCTAAACATACCAATCCATCCAAGCTTGCTAACATATATTCTGCTCTAGGATCAGGGTTAGGGATGGGGTTGTTGGACCCTTGGAGAGGGGAAGCGCGTGGAAGGAGAGTGGTGGTAGGCAGGAGAAATTTGTAGTCGTTGATGGTTACGTGGTGGAGGTGGTTCTGGGCAAACATAGGTGTCGATAGAAACGATTTCCAACGACCTACGGACTTAGCCGGAAGTCTTGGTAGTATGTTGGATTCTATTAAACTAAGTGGGAGCTCAGCCTTGATCATCTTCTTGTGGTGTTCCATTGACATGTTGTCCAGATTTGCAATTGAAAATCAACAATCACCGGGATTTTAAACTAGTTTGATTAGATATTTTAAAGGAGGTTTATTAGGTATTTGAATTTTATTGTTTTCAACTAAATTAACCCGATAAGAATGTGGAAACAAATTAAATATTCATAATTTATAGATTTATACGGGCTGTTGCACTACAATTTAACTATGCTTGTATCTCAATTTAATTATTGATGTGATCACTTAATTAGTTTGCATAAATAAATTTATACATCCCTATGATTTTTTTAACGGAGAGATATTATTAAACAAGAAGCGTGACTAACAAGGAGCTAGTCACCACACAAACACTTAGTATCCCTTTCATTTTGTATCCCTAAACCATGTGACTTGCTGGAGTAAGAGATAACATACCAACTTGAATAAGACGATGAAGAAAAGCATGTCAAGGCTTCGTTACAACTAAAAACAAATTTGAAGTTGAATAATTAAAATACCTGTAAGAAATCTTGTTTATTCTTTGTAGTCTAATTCAAACAATGCCCCTGATCGATCGAAAATAAAATTAAATGTTAATTAACTTGTTGATGATAAGTAGGAAACTTTAATTTTACAAACCTTATATGCCTTGTCTTTCAGTATCTTCATATTCCAATCCATGCCAAATTGTCTGTATTTTTTTATGCTAAAATATCCTGATTTACATGATATATATAGGCCGGAAATTTGGAAGACACTTCCTAAAATTCTGTTATAAAACTGTAAGTAGTGGAGGAGTTATTGGCTAACTATTCACGTGTAATTTAAATCAATTTTTAAATTTTATAAAACTGCCTATATTTGGCGGTTGTGTGTTTATCAGCATTTAACATGTGTTTTAAAAGACTAAATGTTCTTAAAACATGGTGTAATCCATGTGATATGGATATCAATCTGTGTGATTGATTAAGATTTAACAATTTTTAAGGTTTATTTTTTTATTTACATATGCAGGATTAATTTTATGTAAACTTGCAGGAGTATCAGAATTTTAAATGTTCGCAGATAGTGGAAGGGGTTAGTTAAGCAGAATTTGAAAGTTTATTGTTTGTAACAATTTTTAAGATTTATTTTTTTATTTAAATTTGCAGGATCATCTTGGTTTTAAATATTCGAAGATAGTTGATCGAATACAGTTTTCTGCCCATTCCTTTATAATCGGAGGTTTAAATTTAAAATCTTTTTTTTTAATTCGAAATGTGTTTTTAATATTATTGCCTAAATCTCTATTCTAATAAAAAACTAAATCTTTTGTCAATTGTCATTATCATATTCATTCTCACAACTTTTCCCCCCTCAAAACCACATTTACATCCACTATTCAATCTTTTCATATTTTGCTTAACTTTTTTGAAAAATTACAAAAATAAACATTTTACCAAATTAATTCATCATTATTACCATTGACTCAAATTTATTTTTAAATTATCATCTAAAGTGAATATTTAAAAAAAATCAAGAATTAAAAAATATGAGATTTGAAAAATACTACTTTTGTATTTAAATAAATATGTGTTAAAATAAAGTTTACTAATATTTAAATAGTAGTTTTTATTTAAGTTTAATATTTATAAATAAATTTTTTATTTTCATTTTAAATTTTTAATAGTTAGTTTTTAATAAAAATTAAGAAACTTATAAATATTTATTTTTAAAAGTGTATTATATTTTAAACTTCATTTATTTTAAATGATGAGATTTATTTTTCAAAAAAAATATGTTTTTTCAATTCTAATTTATTAGTTTTAATTTTTTTCATATTTAATTTTAGAATTTTAAATTTAAATTATGTCGATATATTAAGGAGTACGATTTTTAAATTATGGAGCTTAAAATTTTGAATTTAAAAGATGATATATTGTTGAAATTTAAAATTTATTTTATTTTTAGTGAGAGATTAAATATTAAAGGTTTAACGAGATTTTCCGTATAAAATTCGAGATTTAAAAAAAATAACTTAATTTTGATACGTAAATTTTATTACAACTTAAGTATTTGTAAATATGTTACAACATCAAGGTTAAAGTTTATACAAGAAGGTTGATAGAGTTCAACAAACTAATAAAATAGAGAAACAATGTATGCCAGGAAATCGTTGACCAATTTGATTATCTTTGATTTCTTTGACTCCCTACTGGCTTCAATCAAATTTGTATAAAAAGAGGTGTTAAGATAGTTATCAATATAATGTTAACGTTTCACCCCATGTAACACATGGGGTTAAAGCTAGTTGAGAATCATATTTGTAAATGTAATCGTGTGTTTGACTAATTCCATTTACTAATCTATGTTTTCGAAAACTATCCTGAAAATTAGGAAAATTTACATAAAGTGTCCTAATTTTTTGCGATCGTGGTAAATGTGTTGCTTAATTCAAATTGTGTTTTGTAAATCTGATTTACATCATATTTGCGAAAATTGTCCTTGGAAATCGGATTTTTTCAATTAAAACGGTCCAGATTTAATATAAATCAGATCTTACGGTGGAGATCACTAATGACAGCGGTTATATAGTGGTTACACTCACCGCTGACATTATAATATATAATTAATATAAATCGGATTGTTTTGCGACCGTTTTGTTTGTAACCTACAGGGATGAGAACCCGTCTCTAAAGGGTTGACCTAAACCTAAGTATGGAGTCCAATTTTCTTCTTCCTCATTTCAATCCCAAATGCCCCAAACTCCCCTCCAAACCAGTCATCGGCGTAGAAGACCCGAAACCTGCCGTTAACTTGTTGAGAAGCACCACCGTACATCACTAACTTTGTTTCTTCATGCATTTTTCCCGACTTGAACTCCGATACGAAATCAGGTAACATGCATTTTTCTTTTTTTTTTTTCCAAAATTCCGTCAAACTGGACTCGCTACTCGATGGAGCAAGTGTTACCTAAAAAGGTAAATGTTTTCTTCTGGTTTGAAAGAGTTGGAAAATTTGGATCATATATTCGGTAACTGTGTAATTGCTTCTTCAACGTGGAGATCGATCATGACTTGGTCCTTCACAACCAATTTTCTATTTTTTTTATTTAGCCCAATCAATCATTGATATCGCACATATTCTTCTTTCTATTTTTTATTGTAATATTTAGTTTTGGACTTAATTTGATTTTTTTCACAAATAACGTATGCTCGAGAATTATTTAAAAAAAAACTAAATACACAGTCTTATTTATTATTTTTTTTTATAGAAAATTGCAATATATGTTTTAACGAAAACATGGTTGTTTAAAAAAAAAAATTTTCGTAAGTAGTTTTGACACGTACGTGTTTGGATCGACATTTGGATAATAAGTAAATGTTTTAAAAATTAACTGTTTAAAAATAAGTAGTAAAATCCATTAAAAAAATGCTCACACTCACTAACCATTACACATCCTTAATAAGTGTGAGTGTAACAACTACCATTGTCTACTGTCTACGTGACACCTACGTGACAGTATATTTTTGCTCACACTTACTTACCAGTACACATGGCCTGATTAATTGTTTACTTTTATATTTATTTTTCAGTAGATTTGAATTACTAGAAGCTCGTTATGCATGTGTCACATAGATCATTGTAATTTGTATTTGTACGACTATAAAACATATGAAAGAAAAAACAGATCTGAACTATTTTCCATTTTTTTGTAAATGGAAGCCCATTGCGCAAAATAAACAGGCCCAAAATTATTTTATTTTAGGCTTCCATCAAAACAAAAAAAGTTTTACTACAATTAAAATCATGTGAAGAAACGTGTTTTGATCCGCCATCATTAAATGGCCCACCAGAATTGCCATAAATGTGTAGTCTGGAACGACACTCTCACGGGTTAGCAGAAGAACATACGCAAAATCATCAAAACCAAACCATTAATAACGGTTTTGAGCAAAACTTTTACAAAAATCTTCGTCCACTAAATAATGATAAGTGTATATATATATTAATTTCGCCACATTAGAGGCGGAATTACATTGCGACCATAGAGTCACGTCTCCAAAAAAGGACAAAAAACTAAAACCCAGTCCCCAAGGGAACATCCTGTCCTGGTGGTTAAGTGTTGTGGCTCATAACAAAAAGATTAAGGGTTCAAATTCTACAGAATGCAGGTTTTGGTTATTTATGCTAGAAAATCTAGGTGTTATTAAAAAAAACTAAAAACGAACACCTTTTTAAAAATATTTAAAACCTAACTTTTAATATACTTTTTTTTTATTATTTAAAAACTTAGTTTTTTAAATGATATAAAGACTTCTTTTTTAATATTTAAAAACTTAAAATTATTAATACTTATTTTTAGTCTTTATAATACTTGATTTTTTAATCCTTAAAAAAAGTAAAAAAAAAAACCAAAAGGTAGACAGCATTTTAAAGTAAATAATACTATAATTAAACTTAAATAATAAATATTAGTTTGCATTACACATATATAATCACAATTATCATAAAAAAATAATTATATACATACATTAGTTAAATAATAAATAAATATAATGAAAGAACTAAAATAACTTGAGCTTTAAACATAGAGCTCAAAACAACCGAGCTTGACCTTTTCTAAGTTACATAATTTGAACTCAAACTTATTTGTGTTCTGTGTACATGTTCGACACAACTCGTTTATAACGCTAAAGCTTGAAAAGGTAGTAAAAAACACCGGAAAAGGTGTAAAAAAATATAAAAAAAAGTAAGAAAGACGAGTTAGAAAATAGGTAAAATGAAATTTTAATATTTTAAGAAAATTCAAGGTAAAATGGTCATATTATGAAATATGTTAAAACGGATAAATATGATATTTTGATTATTTTAAATAGATATATATGATATTTGTTAATTTTTGTAAAAATATATAAGAAATTAAGCTTAATTCTTATGTTTTTTCAAATATCAGCCTGCACTATCGTCTACTAAAATATGTTTTCATGGCAAATGTCACCCTTTTCATTAATGTTGGACACGATTCATGATTGGTGTGCCAAATGGTGTGATGTCGCTTATAACCTCTTAGTAGGTTTTAGTCTTTACATTGTTTTTGTGGTGTTTGATTAGAATATATATACTTTTCTCGTAGTGTTTGATATAAAAAAATTGCACCCATGACAATTGGAACACGTAATCTCCTCTCTCCCTAGAATCTAGATGTACTTTAAATGTACAAACAATTACAAAATACTAACATGTATTAACTATTATTAACATAAATTCAATGAACCAACCCCACAAGGTTATACAACTTGTGTGTGTTTTTAATTCTATTTGGACAATAAAAAAAGGTATTTTGATTATTTTATACACTCGTCAGACTAAAATTACGATAAATTATAAATATAGGATGTAGTGTTTTAAGAAGTTTAAAGATGAGATCCAAATACAACCAATCCATAATGCAAAAACGGTGGTGTTGAATGCGGTGGTGGTCGTCGGAGAGGATGGCGAGAGGGTGGTGTTTGGGTTAGGGCTGAGCATAAATTGTGTGTACCAGATTTTTACCAGATCCCCAACAGGAATCAGTCATCATATTCACTCGAAGTTGGGATCGGTTAAGGGGTACCCGTATTTGGTTGGGAATCCCGAGATGCTCACCCCTAGTTGGGGTTACTGAAGATGAAGGAGTGGGACACATATGAATTTAATATTCATTGATTTATTTTAACGTGATAGGACCCATCCACTTAGCAGATAAAGTTAACCTGCATTCATTTTAAGGACCATCAGTAACAAGTTGAAAGTTTTTTCGGATTAAATCCGTAATTTCTCAAAGCTACAAACTAAATCCGTAATTTGATCAAACCGCAGGGACCATTAGTGTAATTAACCCTATTTAAAAACAATATAATTCATATTAAGTATAGTTCATATAAATAATTAATCATGTCATATCAAACAAATATTCTTTTGGCATGAAGACATGGCAAATGGCATGTGTTAGGATAAAGACTTAAAGTTCCTATGCTTATGAAAAATATTTAAAAAAATAAAATTTGACTGAACCGAGAGTGGGAAATTTCACAAAATAATTGAAAATTAAGTCATATAGTCAACAATATGTACGGAAGAAAGATCGACATGAGAAGGAAATTGGATTCACACGGTCACCGACTCCGTTACTTATGGTACACCACCCATTTGTGATATCTATATTGACGTGCTGTCACTTGTTGAAAAATAAGCCACAAGTGCCCAAAATTACAACCAAACCAATACGCGTCTCACCAAATAAAATATAAAACACAAATAAGGTTTTTTAATGTTACCTCACCAAGAAATCAAAATTAGACTAAAGTGTTATTCTGTTGAATACGGTTTGTTCGATTTTTAACTGAAACCAAACTGAATTGAATTCGTTCAGCTGGACAAATTCTCAATACGCTTCGGTTAACGGATAAGCATAAAAAAATTAAAAACTGGATAAACGGAATAAACCGAAACCGAACCTTTGAACACCCTTACTTGTATATGAGCTATATCTCCCACTCTGCATTTCTGACAGAAATCCAAATTCTATTACTAGAAGTCTAGAATAAATAGAACTAATGACCTTAGCCCAAAGAGTAAGACGGTTCGGTTTTATATCTCCACCACCTTTTACAAGTAAGGCGATGTTAGCCACCTTAATACTACATAAATATTTTGTTATTAGAATTACGAGCATGGATTAAAAAAGAAAACTTTGACTAAAATGTGAACTTTGTAAATAGGTCCGTTGACTTTCTAGAACATTGTCCACTCTTCTATTTATAACATCAGATTTTGGTCCCATAATGTCTTACAAAAGTCAAACTATAATTTGGAGTGTCAACATTGGCAACGAACCATGATTATGTATAGTAATAGAAAGGAAATTCAGTGCAAGAGAGAAAGAAAATTAGTGCTTATTTGTTAGTGGCATCATATATATATGCTATAAGCTCCTAAAGCAAAGGCTGCTATATGTTGAGTTTTAGACACTGACGAAGTTTAAAGAAAAACACAAGGAGTCGCGTCGGAATTCTATAATTTATTTTTTATCGGGGGGCCGGAACTTAATACCTATAAAATTTTCAGCCGAATAAGCATAAATTAACACTACTGAGCGATAAATCGGGGAGGGGGGGGGCTAATGAAGCTGCGCCCTTGGTTTTATATACATACAGTTTGCTTCTTAGACTAAACCAAACCGTGCGCTAGCTCAGTTGACAGTTCGTGCACGCGCTATTTCCTCACCTCGCAAGACACAGTTCAAATCCTGACCCCCAACTAAGTTATGAAAATATTGAAAACTGTCCAAAAAACGGGGTTTTACAAGATTTTTGTTTTTTTTTTGGAAAAACTTTTATATGTAATTTCAAAACTTAAAAAAAAATAACAAAAAAGCGTCGACAAGTTTTTTTTAAATCTGCGCAGTTGTTTTACATATGTAACTAGGGCTATAAACGAGTCGAGCCAGGCTTGGCTCGATTTTTTTTAAGCTGAAAGGCTGAGCTCGAGCTCGGCTTGTAAAAAGCTCGAGCTAGCTCGTGGTTCATCGAGCTAACTCGTTTTTTTCATTTTTAATTTTTTTTCACACATTATTAGGTATATAAAAGATAGAGAGTAAATACAACGGTAAATAAAGTAAGGGTATGTTTGATATTAGGTAATATAATGAACGAGAGAATGAAATGTACAAGGGAAATAAATGAATCATTACAATTCAATTGTCATGTTTGGTTACCCTATGAGAATGAAAAGTATCATTACTTCGTGGTCTTTGGCAGATAGGGAAAAAAATAATTTATGAAAAATAAAATATTTTTAACCAGTAAATTTATATTATGGGTCGGATCATCTGTCGGCCATGGTTTGAGCCATGGTTCGTGTCATGGACGGGTCAAGGTTCTACTCATGGGTAAAGGCATGGATATCGAGGCATGTTCGGGGCATGGATTGAGGCATGTTCGGGGCATGAATTGAGTCATGGTGCGGGGCATGGGTCCGAGCATGGGTCAGGTCATGGTTTGAGTAATGGGAAAGGTCATGGGACATGTCATGGTTCTGGTCACTAGTAAGGGCGTGGATCGGGGCATGATATGGGTTATGGTTCGTGCCATGGTTCGAGTCATGGGACGGGTCATGGTTCGAGGAATGGGCCTGGTTATGGGTCGGGTCATGGTTCAGGTCATGGTCAGGCCATGGTTCGCGACATGGGTCGAGTAATGGTGCCCAACCAAACCCTAGCACGTTTTCTCGGATCTCAGATATGTGCAATGAGCTTTCCCGAGTTCCTTCGGCATACTCCTTTGTACCTCACCTCTGTTTTTTTGCAAAATTGGCCCGCGAATTCGGTTTCCCAGGTGTACAATCCATCGATTCGGCACAGAAATACTCACATCCAAACACTTCTTAGAGGGAGAAATGGGCGGAGATGGCTGATTTGCTTGGTGGTGGTGCAGGGAGGTGCCCTAGAGATGACCGGAGAAGAAAAGGTCGCCGGAGTTGCCTTGTTTTTCCAACTATGGTTGCAGGGAGGTGGTGGTTCTATTGTGAGAACTAGGGTTTTGTTGTGTGTATATAAATTACACAACTAGTTCCTTAATTGAGACAAATTATATATCATATGGAGAAAAAAAAAAGTCTAATTAAAATTTAATTGATCAAAACTGTGATTTTAGTCAAATCACAGGACCAAAATCTTCTTAAAATTAGTTATTCACCGAAAGAAAGTTTAATAATATAAACATTTAAACTTTTGCAACAACGGTATCCAGTATCCACACCCAATCTTCTCTCACTAATCACAGGACTTCATTATTTTTCTCTCTCTAACTTACTTTTGTATGCTCACAAATTTCTTCTTCTCCGTCTTCTTCCACTTCCATGTCGGAATCAGCCAAATACATGCCTGTTAACGGCGGAACCGTAGTATCAGAATTCAAGTTCACCAAGATATTTGCATTCAGAACCAAAAGATCTAGGGCTTTTGCTTACGTATTCATCGCCGTTTTCGTCGCTTTCACTGTGTTTCTAGCCTTCAATCCGTCTCCAAATCCTTCTTCTCCATGGTTCAGCAACATCTTCACTGGTTCAAGCTTCAGGAGTACAAGTGTGCAAGCGAATATTACAGTTAGTTCTTCGTCTGATTCTGGCGGTTCTGTTAGATCTCAGTTTTCTTCGATTTATTCCTACTTTTTTCCTTCAAATTCGTCACAATCGACTCAAAATTCCACGGTTTCTGCGTCTAATTTGAATGTCACTGTTTCTGGATCTGGAAGTGCGAATAATGAAGCACCGACAGTGAATAATTACACGCCGATTGTGCCAAATCGGACGCGGAGTGAAGCTGTAAAGTCGAATCAGACAACGACTGCGTCTCCTCCGTTTCAATCTGCTTCAAATCAGACAAATCGAAATCAAAATCGAAATCAAACTAGTCCGATACCGGAAACCGTCAAAAATGCTACCGGAAACGGAGATAAACTAAAATTGACGCCGGAAAACGGTAATAGGAGTCGGAATTCCACTTCTCCGGTGGATAAAGGGGGGAAGAGTCAGGGGATTGGTGATTTGGTGAAGAATTTGTTGAATTGTAACTTGTTTGATGGGAATTGGGTGAGAGATGAGTCTTATCCACTTTATAAACCTGGTTCATGCTCATTGATTGATGAGCAGTTTAATTGTTTCAATAATGGAAGACCTGATAAAGGATTTCAGATGCTTAAATGGAAGCCTAAGGCTTGCACTTTACCAAGGTATGATTGGCTAAAAACCCTAATTTCAACTTTCTTTTACCATTTTTAGTCACTTAATTTACTAAATTGCTTTAGTTTATAAATTCATTAATTGATGAAATTTACTTCACTTACGCTTGATGATCATAGTTGTTAATTATGGCTACTAGTTCTAGATTTTGTTAGTGCTATCATAGTGATTTTATAATAAATGTTGTGTTAAACTATGTCTACATATATATAGGTTGGATGGAAGCTATATGTTGCAATTGTTAAAGGGAAAACGATTGGTTTTTGTTGGCGATTCGTTAAATAGAAATATGTGGGAATCATTGATTTGTATCTTAAGGAATTCTGTTAAAGATCAATCAAAAGTTTATGAAGCATCAGGCAGACACCATTTTAGATCAGAACCGTCTTATTCGTTTGTATTCCAGGTAAATTTAGTATAATATCTTGGTAATATTTTGAGTTATGATTGTAATTTGCTTAATTTCTTATGTTTTTGACCTGGTAGGATTACAATTGTACGGTTGAGTTCTTTGTAGCTCCATTCATTGTCAGAGAATCTGTAACAAAAGATAAAAATGGAACAAAGAAGGAGACCCTTCGGCTTGATTTGATTGGGACTTCAGCCGATCAATACAAAACTGCTGACATTGTGGTCTTCAACACAGGCCATTGGTGGACTCATGAAAAAACCGCCAAAGGGTAGTTAATAGTCTTGATTTGAATGTTTAATAAAGGAATTGTTTTTATTATCATGCTCCTTACAATACAATGATGATAAATTTGCAGGAAAGATTATTATCAAGAAGGTAGCCATGTATACAATGAGCTTAATGTTTTAGAGGCGTTTCGTAAAGCTATAACAACATGGGGAAGATGGGTTGATGCCAATATAAATCCTAGCAAAACTTTGGTCTTTTTCCGTGGTTATTCTGCTTCACATTTCAGGTAAATCACATTAAATTTATAGTGGTGTCAAAACTCGCAGTTTCAGTTACAGGTCGGGTTTGGGCCAAAAGGGGTAAATGTATGCATGGGCCAAAATGGGTCACATTAACCTTTAAGGGAGTGGGGCAGTGGTAAGCGGATGAGTCCCTTTGCGCTTGACAGAAGTCTTAGGTTTGAATCCAGCTTCCAAGGTTTTTCTGCCTTTAACCCCTTGAAGGTCACATGCCTAACATTACCTGCGTTTTTAGCTGGTCCCATTGGCTAGCAGGGTATTGGTAGGGTACTGGTAACATGTTCTCATGGTTATAAAAAAGAGCATGCTGGCCCAACCCATTTTCAAGTTTGTGAATAATGAAATTATAAATATACTTATGAAAACTATATAATAAAAGATTAACATAGTTGCTTTTAAATAAACTGGTTTAGGATGTTGTAAGCATTTGATATTAGACAACTTTTGCATCGCTTATCGTGTTAAACTCAGTTGGCCCGTTTCTTTTTTGACTAATAATAATCTTTTAGCCATTTTATCCTCTCCAAAGAAAATACAACCCAAATGAGTTTTTATACGTAAATACTTTGTCCTAGTGAAAGCATCTTGTTACTGTCTATTTCTATGGTGAAATGGCATTGTAAATTTCAATCAATGATGCTGGAAATTGCAAATTATTCTGAAATTTGGTCATTTATTTTTATTTTATGACAGAGGAGGGCAGTGGAATTCTGGAGGGCAATGTGACAACGAAGTCGAGCCTATAAAAAACACAACCTATTTATCACCGTATCCCGACAAGATGAAGGTTTTAGAGAAGGTTTTAAGAGGTATGAAAACCCGAGTTTCATATCTGAATATCACAAGACTGACGGATTTTAGAAAAGACGGGCACCCGTCAATATACAGAAAACAACATTACACGGATGCAGAAAGAAGATCACCACTACAGTTTCAAGATTGCAGCCATTGGTGTCTTCCTGGTGTGCCAGATTCATGGAATGAGATCTTGTATGCTGAGCTTTTGGCAAAACAATACCAAAATCAACAGCAAAAGAATTAGGTGAAAAGATGAATGTAAACACGGTCCTGGTTCGAGTCAACTTGAGCTGGGATGACTCGACACGAGTCAAGTCGAGTCGAGCTGACTCGACATGAGGCGAGTTGTGTAGAGTTGAGTGTCATCAGATTTACAGATCTCAGAAATGTGAATTACACCATTATTTTTGTTCCCTTGGGGAATGTATAACAAATAAGCACATGATCCAAGAAGAATAGTTTTTATTTTAATGTTTATTATTATTATTATTTTATTCTTTATTTATTTTTTATTTTTTATTGGAAGGCGAAAGAAATAAAGAAAAAACTTTATAAAATTGAGAGGGTTAAAGTGTCAATTTACAAAGTTAATGATGAATTTTGTCATTTCAGGGGGAGTGGTCGGTGGCTTCCGCTTAAGATTTACTATAACATAATGTAAGGTTAATAAAGTAGAAGATCTTGGTAAGTTTGTTTTTTTATTGGTAGAATATAGATGTAATCTTATAACACATTTAAGATTTTTTAAATATTATCTATCTCATCATTCTTCTAATAAAAGACTAAATGCTTTTATCACTTGGCATTATCACATTTCATCTCATAAATTTTTCCCTTAAATCACATTTATACCCTGCATTTAATACTTTAATATTTAGTCTCTTTTTTTTTTTTGAAAAATCATATAAATAAACATTTTACCAAATCAATTTATCATTATTACCATTGACTCACAATTTTTTTAAATTATCATCAAAAGTTAATATTTTAAAAAAATCAAGAATTAAAAAAATAGGTGATTTTAAATAAATATGTGTTAGAATAAAGTTTACTGATATTTAATTAGTAGTTTTTTTAATTTGATATATATAAATAAACTTTTTATTTTGATTTATAAATTTTAATACTTAGTTTTTTAATAAAATTAAGAAACTTGCAAATATTTATTTTTAAAAGTGTATTATATTTTAAACTTTAATTTTTTAAATGACCAGATTTGTTTTTCAAAAAGTATGTGTACAAGTTTCAAGTCTAATTTATTAGTTTTAATTTTTTCATATTTAATTTTGGAATTTTAAATTTAATTGTGTCGAAATATTAAGAAGTTAAATTTTTAAAATTTAGAGTTTTAAATTTTGAATTTAAAAGACAATATACTGTTGAAATTTAAATTTTATTTGTATATTTTTTTAATGAGAGATTTAGTATTAAAAGTTTAGCGAGATTTTTCGCATACAAGTACAAATAGTATCCGTCAATCAAAGCATCTTGATGAAAGTTTATAATCTCCTAATTTTCTAAATGGACTTACATTATCAGTTTTGTCAAACCATAAATTAGTTTTAAGTGTCGATGTTCCGGTCATGCTATTAAGAAATATGGAAGAAAAAATGGTTTAGTTAATGTAACAGTCATGCTATCATACAATGTATTTTCATGAATTTTTTTATATTTTGATTAATCTTATCCATATAACCTTAACATGTATCAAAATGAAAAGTTACAAATCCAATATCAAATTTGTATAAAAGAGTTGTTAAAATATTATCATTATAATCTTAACGTTTCACCCCGTGTAACACACGGGGTTAAAACTAGTTTATAATAAAAATGTTTGTTTCTAAAATATAATCTATATCTATACTATATAATAAATAAATGTTTCTCAATGCCACGTGTCGCTTCCATATTCATCCTCATAAAATTTTCCCGCCTCTCTCACATAATAAATACATTTCCATATTTTCAATAATAATATATTTTTAAACAAATTATTAATTATATTAATAAAACACATTTATTTTAAATTATCTCATATTATAAGAAACTTTGAAATGTAATTATTTAGCTTATGTTTCCAATCAAATTGTAAATGAAAGTCAAATTAAATTGAATAATATTTAATGTATTTTTAAACTCAAGTATATATTAATTTTTACATATTTTTTTATTTTGTTTTCTATTGTTAGTATATGTAATGCATTTTTTCACCTATAATATACATATATAAAGATTTAAAATTTTATGTATTGATATTTTTTAAAATAAAAAATATAATTTGTATTTGATATGTTAGATATACTAGGTTAGTTCCCGTGTATTACACGGTTAATGAAAAAAAAACATATATTATTCATAAGTGTATAAATAAGAATGACTTTACATAGTGAAAAAAAATAAAATTACAATTACATTCATAAAACCAAATTATACAAGGTAAATTTTTTAGATTCTAGAAAGTTGATTTTGATTAATTGTTATTTGCTTAACAAAGATAAGTTGTTAATTTAAAAAAAAAATGTCAATTTAATTATCTAATTATAGTAAATTTGCGAAAGTTAATTTATTGATTTTGTAATAATTTAAATGATACAAAGTTCAAAATTTTCAAATCAAACGGTTTTTAAGTTCTAGTCAAATGATATTAAATAATTTTAGCAATTATATTTGTTAAGCATTTATTATTTGTGAGAGGTTTAAAATCTTAAATTAAAATTAAACTTTAGGTGGGAAAACCATTTTATAAAAAACCTTTATTTATTAGGGAGTATAGATTAATATTTTTCTTTAATTAGTTATATTTAGAATTCTTATTATATATTCTTATTTAATATAATTATTATTCTTCTTTAATAATATATTTATAATATAATTATTATTTAATAAGATATAGGTGCTTTTATTAGGAGAGAGAGGCGGGAAAACTAATGTGAGGAGGCATGAGGGAGTGACATGTGGCAATCCAAAACCTTTATTTATTAGTATGTATATATATTTATATAATAATAGTTGCACCTATGTTTTATTTTTATTTTTGGAAAATATATGAACTCGATTTGTCTTCCACATTAATAGAAAATTGGTTATTTTTTACTAGCTTATTGTTGAATCCAACTTGTATTTTCCGTTTATAATTAGCTCTTAATCAACGTAAAATGGTGGAATTTTTGTTGCTATGCGTCCTTGTCAAATTGTAACATTCACCTTTCCTTGATTTAAGCTCAAATTTATTATTTCAACGGAAAACTTCTAGTTTCTTTAATGAGTTGAGAAGAAATTCAAAACTTTCAATATCCATAAATAACAATCTTATTTTATTACGAAATCATTAAAAAAACAAACAAACACAATTTATAGTTTAACCCATAGAAACGCCTTACTTCCAAGTTATTTTCATTTAAACTCTACCAATCTTAAATTTAGTTATTTGCACGTTTGTGTTTTATAAACCGGTAAGTTGTAACTTGTAAGATGAAAATACCTACGTATATAGGTTATATAGATCCAGTTACATTTATATGTGTATATATGTATGTATTTGAAGGGCGGACCTAGGGATGAGGGGCTGGGTGTCAAACGACACGTATGAGTTTTTTTTATGTACAATATATAATTGAAACATGAGCCACACTCAGGATTTTTTTGATACCGCTGCAAAAAGGTTTCATGACCAGTTGTGTGAAAAAATACCAAAAACCGAACCTATTTGTGAATCCGGTGTTCTATTCGGTTACTAATCGTATCCGAATTACGAATTCGGTTTTCGGTTTAGTTATTGTATATACATTTTTTTGATTCGGTTTGTTCGGTTGGACATATTTCCAATATGGTTTGGTTTATTCTGATACATATTTTTTTAAATCGGTATATTCGATTTATTTGGTTGAATTTGGTTTTGGTTCGGTTAACTGATAACGGTTAAAAAAAATCAAAACAAAATAAACTGAACAAACCGTTAACCGAATTGATAAACACCTCTAGTGGTGACTAGTGACAAAGAAAAAATCTATTTTTTTACTTCAAATATTTTTATTATTTAAATTAGAGTAAACTTCGTTTTTGCTCCCTGTGGTATGACCATTCGGTTGAAGCGTGTGCATCCCCTATAAAACCGTTTGCGACCATCGACAAAATCTATAACTGACGCGTAGCAGGTGAACCTTGGTTCCTATTAGCCGAAAAAATGTTAGAATAAAATGAAGGTTGGTTGTAATGGCGGTATGATTGTAGTTGCGTACCGTAGTTATATTCATTAAATACAATCACTAGCTTAGTCTAGTGGTAAAAGTGTATATACAAGATTTCACTAAAATTGGGAGGTATTGAGTTCAAGTCCCACCTGTGCAGTGGCGGAGCTTGATTAAAAAAACACAGGGGGGCGGGATTTTTTTTCCTATCAGGGGGCCGGAACTATAAAATTTTCGGCCGAATACGGATAAATTAACACTACTGATGGGTTTCCTCCTAAGGGTGATGAAGATGACCGGGTGGACCAGTGGCCCGTCAGTGATCCAAATTACGGTAAAGAAAAGTTATATTCATTAAATAAACATGTGTTTATATTTTATTGCGGGCATTGTTCCTAGTTATTAGGCGTGAATCTATACTATATAATAAATAAATGTTTTTCAATGCCACATGTTACCTTCATATTCATTCTTATCAATTTTTCCCGTCTCCCTCTTATTAAATACACCTCTATATTTTCATTAAATACACCACTCTCTTATTAAATACACCTTTATAATTTATTATTAATATTTTTTTAAAGAAAATACTAATCTATGTATTAATAAATTTTCCAACATATTTTGACGAGTATATGTGTTAACAGATTATATTGTATTTCACGGGTTATTCAACCCGTATAAAAGCACGAGTTTTAAAAAAATAAATTTTTTATTACTTAATATATAATATTTTAACTGTATTTATTTAACCCGTGTAACACACGGGAATTTAACCTAGTAAATTATATAACAAATAAAGTATATGATTGTCTAGGACATGATGTAAAGATATAGTACCGAATTTTGCGCAGGGCTTTTCTGAAGCAGGTAGTTGATGGTAACCCTGTTTCTTTCATCTTCTGGGATGTTTCATACCTTATCCTAAGCCTATTGGATTTAGCATACATTACTTTGTTATAACAATTTATTTTTATATTTTTAGAGATTTTATTATTTGGAAGAAGGCAGATTTGTACCTTTCTGCTAGATCATCCGTAACATCCGGCCTCTCGTACCAACAATATTGTCCGTTTACCCATCCCTGGATTACTCTCACTCGAGCACGCTTAACTGTGGAGTTCTCCTCTCATCCACTACATTAAGCCTCAAAACGCGTTGTGGTATTGGAGGCGGGGTATTCCTTATGAACCCATCATCTCTCCCGTGGACAGAACAGAACAGAATGATATGTGATTTGGCTAAGGTGTTACATCATCTGCGTCTGGAACTTCTGGATTGATGTATACGTAATACGTGTGAATTTGTAACAGTTAATTAATGTGTATTATGCATCAATCTAGAAGCATATTTGAACGTAGATATACATGTTAGTAGAAGGTTGGAATTGGGATGGTCTGGTAACGATTCAAACGGCGTAAAGTTAAAGTAGTGTACCAGGAAGCCGGAGTCATGCATCAACTGGAATAAAAGAAGTGCCTCTTCTAAGTCTCAGTTATCCTGTTATGTAAAGCAGCTAGTTTTGCAACCAAGTGCAAAAAGTTTGACAAAGCTAGCCTTGCCCCAATATAATTACCACAAATACCCACCAAACTTTATTAATTTATGAAGAATTTAACATACATAACAGAAGAACCTGAGTAAAAAAAATTATAAACCAAACAGAAAAAACAGTAAAGTTACTAACTAAAATGAAAGCAAATACAACTACCTAAATAATGAATATAGTTACCTTAGAGACCTTAGTTCAAGCAATCCATAACCACCTGTCATAAAAACAAACAAAATAAGCATAAACAGGTAGCTTAGTTAAATTAAAAAGCTACAAAAACAGGAACAAATAGTTTTCTATTCAGCTTTTACTCTATTTCTACAATCAAACCCCCATACCTGCATGTTGTACAAGAATATAAAAACTAACTATTCAACACATTACTATCTTTAAACAACAAAAAACACAAACATAAAACCAAACACACCTAAAAAATTGTTTAAAAAAATTCACCAACCAACACAGATAATCGTGAAAAAAGAGCCGCACCACATCTTCTCTCTTTAACATATAACCGACACTTCCATCTTCTCTACAAGTATGAACTGGTCTTCATCTTCGCTTCATCTTTATTAAATTTGTGTGTGTGTACGCATGCGATTACATTGTTGTATGTATGTGATTAGTTTCAATATCTCCAATTGCGAATAGAATGGATAACATTGGTGAAAATTGAAAACTTACTTTGTATGTATGCGATTACAGTGCAAATAGAAATATATAATGGATAACATGGGTATGGCACCTACATGGTATGCGATTACTCATTTAACTTTTATACTTGTATGTATGACATGTCATCATTATTCACCACCTAGCTATAAGACCTATTGTTTGTATACATTACAAATATAAAACATTACTATATGTATACATTGCAAATATAAAACCTACTGTGTATATACATCATTGTGATATATACTTTTTTAAACTGGATGGAAGCAAAAAATATTTCGAGTGACACAATGAAGAGTCAAACCCTTAGACCTTTTTTTTTAAAGAAAAGTGACACATTGAAGAGTCAGACCCTTAGACCCTTACCCAGACCCTCCGTTTTTTCAATGGGTCCACTGTTTTTAGATGCTCCAATTTCATAGGGCCGGACATAAAAAATTTTGGGTCGATTTGGGTCGGTTCGATGGTTCGGGTCGGGTAAAGTTCATCACGTAACAAAATCATATGAAAGTTATTCGAAAAATAACAGACAAATTATTTGAGTACATGTACAAATGAAAAGTTATGGCAGAATGTTTAAAAAGAATATAGGAAAGAAAGCTATGCAATTATCACAAGACCATAGTAATTATTACCTCATCAATCTGAAAGGCATCAGCTTGAGTGACTCGTTAAACTAAAGAAGAGAAGAGGCTCGAAGTGTTTTTATCTTTATCTTTGATTCTCACCATCTGCAGCTACATATTAAGATTGGTGAGTATGGTGAAAAAGGATACAACATGGGAACATAAAACAAGCAGATGAAATAAATTTTGACACATTGTTAGCTTAATTTTCATATCCAAGGGGTCAAAAGTGTAATTCGCCTAAAGTATGTTTTAGTGTCTAGTATGTAATTATAATAAGTAGGGGGTGTGTTATGTAATGTTTAAACCTAGAAACTGCATCAGGTATGAAAGGATGCCACGGTATAAGGAAAAGCACGTCGGGTTATCCTTTGTAGGTTACGATCGTATGTATGTGTATATATATATATATATATATATATATATATAGGGCATAAACACATGTAAACAATTGTTGGTTCTATGAATGTTTCATTATGGTTCATCCCTGTTCTTTCACTTCATCTTTGTCTTGATTTTGTTAATGGGTTGAATGATTTAAAGAACGCTACAAAAACAAGCAGATGAAATAAATTTTGGTTGCCAATGATCTGAACATTTGATGGCTAATTGAAAGTAAATTTTTCCATCTTGACCTATGAGTTCGGTGTATTCTTCTACATGAAAAATACCAAACTTGAAATAAAAAATTATCAATAATAAAAAACAAAACAGATGCAACATATATTACATTTTCTTAAAAAGGTTTAAAAAAATGTCAGTGAGGAGATTCGAACCGACAACCTCTAGGTTATAAAGCAAAACCTAAACCACTACATAACTTGTTAAACTTTGTAAAGGGGTTCACTCTAAAAATTTTTAAGGGGTTCACCACAGTTTTTTTTACCTAATGTTCTATAAAAATTTCGAAACTAACCCCCTCCCGCGTATGTAAGTCCGCCCCTGAATGATTCGTATATATCTTCTATAAGTTTAAAACCTGATGTTGAAAACTGAAAATGGTTTTTATTTATATATCTTCTATAAGTATAACATTTCATGTATATTTTAAAGCATATAATACTATATTTACCCACATCACAAATATTGTATTTATCTGTTTCCTATTAATTTAAAATAAAGTAACATCAGTTATAACACTTACGGAATAAATGAAGAAAACATTATGTTATGTCAAAAGAGAGATTTATAAAGATTTTCTATTCGTTCAAATAGCTCATGGCTTAAAAGTTACTCGAAAAAGTTTGCTAGAAATCAACCCGCTTATAAAGGAGGCAAACGCAGCCGGCTCGGTTTTTAAATGATCAGAGCTCTAGCCAAAGGAAGGACCAGATTTTAATGTTTATAAGTTATAACATAATAATAGTCTAGTCTTAATCTTTCTAAATATTAAGGTTGAAGTATTTTAAGTTTACATGAACTATAAAACATGTTCAAGTTATTACATAGTTTAAAGGTTACAAGGCAAGGAAAGCATTATAAAAATCTTAAATATATTGGGTTATTATCATCAAACAGTAACCAAGTTTTAATTATGAACTTATGGTTAGGTAATTAAAGTTCATTCTACACGCGTTAAGTCATTAAATTTAGATGTAACTATTTTGCAATCGAAGTATGAGTCACCAATTAAGTTTCTTTAAATTTACAAATCGATACAAAAAATTTGTATCTATTTGGGTAGTTCATTGTTTGAATAGAATAATCCAAATATGCCATTGTTAGTCTTGTTACTAGTTTATGAAACCAAATTCTTTAAGTTTACAATTCGATACAAAAAATTTGTATGTATTTGGGTGGTTCATTGTTTGAATAGAATAATCAAAATATGCCATTGTTAGTCTTGTTACTAGTCTTTTTGTTGTTTGACATTAACAATGCTTTGCACGAATCAAATCATTGCTTGTGCTACTAAAACAAACATTTGCAATTCTGTCAATACATGATACCATCTACAATTTCATCAATGATGGATTCAAAATATTATATGAGTGGGGAAACAAAATGGTAGGGAAAACAAGTCCAATTAAAACGGGCCGGTTAATTACAACTAGTACTATACCCGTTCTCGTCCGGGTAACGCAAAATACTTTTAAAAAAACTATAAAATAATATTTTTTTATTTTATCTGTTACATACGTGTTTCAAAACAACAATTCTAAAATTCAAATTGAACTAAAACTGAACAAAATTGTATGCCTAAAAAAGCTTAGTAAGTAACTTGAAACTAACAAACGTAAGACGATGTGCTTGAATTCAAATTAATAAACATGAGCGTGACCTACTACTTAAAACACTTGGGATTCGTACACCATATCCCATTCGTCATCTCTAATGAGAAACAAAATACGGTAAGTATACAAATTTTAACACGTCGTTAACAATACCAATGACGTTGCTGTTATAGATGTGACTGATGAATTACGTTGTCCATAAAACTACGTCTGCTATATCCTATTTCTTAAAATGTATTTTATGTCATGACAATACAAAAGATAAATGTGCCTAGGTTTTATAGTATAAATGTAGGGCATTATATTTCAACTGTAACAATACAAAAGATAAATGTGCCTAGGTTTTATAGTATAAATGTAATTATTTTATACACATGTTTATTTGGTTATAAAATGAAAGATTAGTGTTAATATGTAAATAAAATAAAATTTTAGAAAAATAGGTTATGAACCTGTCGTCAACCCACGCACGCGGCCATTTAACACCCATATTTTATGACAAGTTTTTAGTATAAATGTAATTGTTTTATGTACATTTGTATTTTTTTATTGTAAATTTGAAATATGTAGTATTAATATAGAAATAAAATAAGATTTTAGGTTTAACAGGCCATCTTCGTATCAACCCGTGAAAACTCATGTTGTGTTTAGGTTCATGTGTCTGACATGATTTTCAGGTTTCTGTCGGGTTCGACACACCAACCCACGCATACGACCCCATTTAACCCCCCTTATTTTGGCAGTAATAAAGCATATTTAAATATGTGAAAAAAAGCTGACTTGAAAATGTCAATGCTCTCTTTGAGTTCCACATATTTACCACGACACTGGTGAAAACTTCAGAATCATGGAATGGCTGACTCAAGAACCTTTGAATTTTACGGGCACGTGCAATTTCGGTCGAAACTTTACTTTCGGCCGGAAGTTAAGTTTGAACCGAAACTTTACACAACTTCCAATCTTTAGAATTTTCTTGTCTTGATCAGTTTTGTATGATACAACCTATTATATACCCAACAAACGTTTTTATTAACCACAAGTTTCTCGCAGATATACGATACCCTACGAATATTAATTATATATAGTATGACGTGACTACATTAATAACTTGGAATAAGAATTGAAAAAAAAATCAATTATTATTTAATAGAGAGGGAAGAAAAAAAGGGTCATCACTTAAAAAGAAAGAAAAAAAAAGGAAAATCACGAAAATAGACATTGAACTGAAGGTTTAGTCGACGCTTTTGAAGGTTTTTAGCCGACGGTTGTGAAGGTTTTCGCCAGCTAGATTTGCTGAGTTGATGACTTAAAAAGAAAGAAAAAAATAAGGAAAATCACGAAATTAGACATTGAACTGAAGGTTTAGTCGACGCTTTTGAAGGTTTTTAGCCGACGGTTGTGAAGGTTTTCGCCACCTAGATTTGCTGAGTTGATGAGGAGGAGCGGCACATATTTTCATTGATTTTAAAAAACAAAAACCATTTCCCTCAATTTGTTGGTATTGACCTTTGCTATTATATGTTTCACTATATAATTATAGAAAATAAGGAAAGGAGAGATGATTATTAATATCAACTTCGCTTGAGAACAAGACATATGGAACATTTGATCAGGAAAAGATTGAAGACCAATGGTTTTGAGTAAAATATGACAAGATGAAATTAGTAAACACACAGTTGTTGTTAACATGCCAATTGTGTTAGCGACTTGACTTGTACCAAAAGCTTATTTGTTATCTAATCTGCCAGATGCGACCTCCACTTAGTTTGACACTCGTTAATATGAATTTTTAATTCATCACTAGTTAAACCCAATCAAATCTTTGTTGTTAACAATGATATTCTAATTCTGCATGCCTAATTATAAAATATATGGGTTTGTTTGCCGTCCCACACTAAATTTAAAATGAAAGCTAAACAATCTTGTAATCGTCATTTAATAGCAAACGAGTGACATACTTATTATAATAAATAAATAAATTTATTTGTCACGTGTTGACTTCTGATGAAATATATATATATATATGGGAGTGATAAAAAGAAAACCACAAAGGCGAAAACCGAGAAAACCACATCATTTCAGGCAATTTTTTTATTTACGTATACGTATCCAAAAATAATTTTTTTGATTTACGTATACGTAACCGTAATTTTTTTGTTTTATGTTTACGTATACGTAACACTGTCTAAAAATGTTTTTTGGTAAAAATGTTTAATATTACATTGATACTCTTATAAATAAATAAAAATAAAATAAAACAAAAAATAAATATTATTATATGATTGGGTAAAATTGGTTTTTTAGTGGTTTTCTCGGTTTTTGCCTAACTTGTGGTTTTCTCTGGAACCCTCCCCTATATATATATATATATATATATATATATATATATATATATATAGGGGAAGGTTCTGCTAAGAAGTGGTTTTTCGCTAAGAAACGCTAAGAAGTGGGTCAAACGAACTCCGATTGAGCTCATTCGAGCGGCGTTGGAACCGTCTCACCGAACTCTAATCCGGACCCAAAAACCTAAACCCCCCTCCACTCGCACCCCCAAAAACCTAAACCCCCCCTCCAACCCCACCCTGAAAAGCCTAAAACCACCACCCCCACCCCCAAAAACCTAAACCCACCCCCCCAAAAACCTAAACCCACCCCCAAAAACCTAAACCCCCACCCAAAAAAGAAAAACCTAAACCCTAAAAGCTAAACCCTAAGGCTAAAATCCTAAAATTCAACGCTAAGATCTAAACCCTAAAAGCTAAGATGGTAGAGTTCGACGATACGGTTCCAACGCCGCTGGAATGAGCTCAATCCGAGTTCGTTTGATATCGTTTCTTAATGTTTTTGTCACTTCTTAGAGTTCTTAGCCGAAAACAACTTCTTATTTGACCCTTCCCCTATATATATATATATATATATAGGAGGAGGTTCAAATAAGAAATGTAATTTGGCTAACAAGCAATCTTAGCCATCCATTTGCTAATAAGTGATGAGATTTAAGTGGGGGAAAAAATAATGTTGGAGGGGTATCTTTGTAATAGACATTTTTGTTGACTTTTTTCAAGTTTCCCCTCATTTTTTAAACTTTCATAACTTTTTTATATGACATTATTTTTTGAAAAAAATTACCCCATAAAATCGAGCATTTTTTTCTTTTTAATTTGAGTATAATGTTGATATATAAAAACTATGATTAAAAAAAATTCAAAATCTTTGTTGATTTTCGATAAAACAACACTGTTAATAGAATCTGCGCTGTTTTCTAGTAAACAACAGCAAACCAGCATAGGAAAATAGCATAACAACAAAATCAGCACATTAATACAACATAAAAAATAACACAATAACAAAAACAACATAGGTAATTTTACAAAATCATAAATCTGAAATAAAAGTCATCATCTTAAAACAAGAATGTAAGTAATTAAGGTTTGACTTTCAACAACATAAAAAGAAGAATGTATCTTATCTTTGCGTTTTTCAGTAACTATTGTTGTAGGAAAAAGAATGTACTATAAAATACAAGAAAGTGAACTAACTTGGGCTAGAACCCAAAATGTAATTTGCAAATGTTTTTGTATATAATACAATATTAAAAACTTAGTTTTGTTGTGTTGGGTTTTGTTCAATTTTGTGATGACCTACCTGTGCTGGTTTTGCTTGTGATGGTTTATGTTTGTGCTGGTTTTAGGATTATAACATGTCACTTCCACTTGTGTTCTTTGTTTTGTGATGGTTTGATATACAATCTTAAAAACTTAGTTTTGTTGTGCTGGGTTTGCTAAGAAGAGCAAGTCACACAAATAACCGTGTTGTTTTGGTGTTGTTTTATAGTAAAACAACACAATTAATTGTTATGTTTGGTATTGTTTTATGATAAATCAACACAGTTAAAAGTGCTGTTTTACAACGCAACACAGTTAATTGTGCTGTTTTACTAGAAACCAGCACATTTACGTAAAGTAGCACAATTTCATTAAGTGTCGATCTTGTTTTTACAAAAAAAATAAAATATAGCAATACTATACTCAAATTAAAGGTTAAAAAACACTCGATTTTATGATGTATTTTTTTTTTAAAATAAGGTCGTATGAAAATTTTATGTACGTTTAAAAAAAGTGGGGGAAATTGAAAAAAATCAATAATTGCGGGTTTTTCAATAATGCCCCTCCATCCCTTGTTTTTCCTACAATTAAATCTCTAACCTTGATCATCCATTTGAATGGATGAGATTGCTTCTTAGGCTTCTTAGCCAAATAGTACTTTTTAGGGGAACCATCCCCTATATATATATATATAGGGGAGGGTTCAAGAGAAAACCACAAGTTAGGCGAAAACCGCGAAAACAACTAAAAAATACCAATTTTACCAAATCATATAATAATATTTATTTTTTGTTTTATTTTATTTTTATTTATTTATAAGAGTATCAATGTAATATTAAATATTTTTACCCAAAACATTTTTACACATAGTGTTACGTATACGTAAACATAAAACAAAAAAATTGTGGTTACGTATACGTAAATCAAAAAAATTGTTTTTGGATACGAATACGTAAATAAAAAAATTGCCTGAAATGATGTGGTTTTCTTGGTTTTCCCCTAATTTGTGGTTTTCTCTTGATCCCTCCCCTATATATATATATATATATTTGTTTCCCGACTTCCTGTCCTGTTAAATAATAACGATTTTAAATAACTAAATATCTAAACTTTATTCTAATATTTTATTAAAACTTACTAAACATAAAAAGATTTCAGTTATATCTTATTTTAAAATATAATTTTATATTCTTATACCTTCATTATTTGTTATTTAGAATTCTTAAATCTTCATTATTTCTTATTTCACCAATGGCTGATGACGTCAAATATACAAATCTTCATAGAAATTATTGGTTTACAACAATTTATATTTATTCAACATGCGTAATATAAGAGTTTCTAACCAACTTTTTTTTAAATATATCCCTATTTTATCAACCAGTTGGTTGGCATTATTTTCTAGAAAATTCTTAACCAACACATTTTGACGAGATCACCTGTCCATGACATAACATATGAAAGGAAATTTAGATACTTTTTTAGAAAAAAAAACAAAAAAAAACTCCTAGTCTTTAGGTCTATATTTTTATGTTAATAAAGTCCTAACATTTTTATTTACTCAAATATAAGTTAATAAATTTTTAGTATGTCTTTCTAACAATAAAGGAATCTTTTTTGGGAGTTCTTGAACATAGAATAACTTTGCAAGACAAAATCAGGTTTAAAATCAATGAAATAAGACGGAAACAAATATAGTAGAAATTAAATTGTAAAATCGTCTTTATACCTAAGACAAGTATGTATCTTTGATATGATCATCGTTCATGAATGGGTGTATTTAGTCCTTGGAGGCACATGCATAAGTAGATTCATGTCTGTGGCTTTATATACTCCTCCTTCTCATGGTCTCTTTACCATTAATTCCCATAACTAACCACCAACAGTTAGAACTAAAAAATGGAGTACAACTGCAAGGAATTTAAGGTCGGGAAATGCGAAGGCGAGAAGTTGGTAGATGGTGAAACCTTGCCGTTGGTGCTCACGCCACCAGAGCCAAACAAGAACGGGGTCGACTCGTTACTCGATGCTCTCAACAACAACAAAGAATGGTTCGATGACATGGTGACAAAGAATAGTGCGGTTTTGTTACGAGGGTTCGATGTGAAGAACGCCGTTGAGTTCAACGACATCATCGAGACCTTTGGTTGGGAGGATATTCGGTACGTGGGCCCCGCCCCTCGAACGCATATCCATAAGAGGGTTTGGACCGCCAATGAAGGCCCTCTTTCGGAATTCATTTACTACCATCATGAAATGGTTCTGGTATGTCAAACCAATATCATGTTAAATTGTCTTAGTCTATGTGTAACATACCTACATGTGTTGTTAATAATGTTATATAAACAGATAAACAAGTTTCCGAAAAAGGTGATACTTTTCTGTGAAGTTCCGCCACCGGAGGGTGGTGAGACGCCATTTGTACCAAGCTTTAAGGTGACCGAAAGAATGATGGAGGAGTTCCCGGAATTTGTCGAGGAAGTCGAGGCCAAGGGGTTGAAGTACACCTTCATCGCTCTCAGCAACGATAACACCACCTCCATGAGAGGTCGTGGTTGGCAAGATGCTTTCGCAACACATGACCAACAAGAAGCTGAGAAAAGGTATCTGGCACCGTCATAGCACACACTCCATAAATCTGGCACCTTCACTACACACTAAAAAGTTAATGTCAATCCAGCTCCTTCACAGCCCACAGTCCCATAAATCCGACATCTTCACAGCCCACACACCCATAATCCGACATCTTCACAGCCCACACACCCATAATCCGACACCTTCATAGCCCAGACGCCGATAATCCGGCACCTCTACGATCCCTTTTAAAAGTCAACGCCTATTTTAATGATTATTTTAGTCAACTTGCCTATTCTCATGATTTTCCCTATTCATAATTATAGAAAAACACTGAAACTTACAGGGCAAGGGCGCTCGGGATGGATGTGGAATGGCTAGACAACGGTGGGGTAAAGACGATTTTGGGTCCGAGGCCATTGACAAGGGTGTTTGAGGGAAGGAAAGGGAGGAAGATGTGGTTCAACACGTTGGTGGGGATGTATGGGAAGGAGCTTAGCTCGGCCATGATGGCTGATGGGACGGAGATACCCAACAACATTGTCAAGAGATGCGAAGAAATAATCGAGGAAGAAAGCATCCAGTTTAAGTGGGAGAAAGGGGATGTCTTGTTCCTTGATAACTATGCAACGCTCCATGGAAGAAGACCCTCTTTACCTCCAAGAAGAGTCCTGGTTGCCACCTGCAAATAGATACCATCCAAAACATTACAATAATGGATGCAAATAAAGAAGCAAGCATGGTGTGTGTCCAGTTCAAATTTGTAATGCCGATATTTTTATTTAATAACACTACACCTTAATTAAACGACGCGAAAGCTTATTTTTAGGAAAATTTCGGCATGACTGGCCCAGAAAAATGACTTTCCTTACAGTAAACCAGTTTGAAAATCAGTTCAACCAGGATTTACCAAAAAAATTAAACTAACACATTTCTTTCTAAAGAAATCGACATACAACTCAAACACGACATACTTTAAAACAAAGAAATGCAACAAACACGTCACATTCGATGTGACATCAAATTTTTATTAATTCCTCAAAAACACCCATTTATGTGAGAGGGTGGCCCACCATAACATGTTTGCAGGCGTATGAAATTCCTAACACAAACAAACAAACACCCACCAAACACCCTCCTCCAATGAAGCGTTTGAAATCCAAACGGCCTCCTCATCCATTTATCCATTGCGTTCGAGGTGCTCTCACATTAAAAAAATAAAAATAAAAGAATATTAGAAACAAAAAGTTGGATTGGGAACCCAATTCCTTAATTAAATGGTGGACGAATTGCGTTGGTGGCCTATTGGTAGAGGAAAATCCTCTAGGAACACCAATAGGATTTAAGAAATTTGCCATTCAAAAAAAAAATAGTGGACGAATTAGGGTTTTACAACTTTTTAGTCAGATTGAAAAAGATTTTGCTTTCTCCTAGCGATTCATCATTATCAGGTGAAGCTTTTGATCCACCGGTTTCTGTTTATTAGCAACTCTGAAACCAATAAATTTTTAAGGAGAGAAGAGCCCCTCAACGGTTTTATACCTCACTCAGAAACCAATTATTCAGTGGAAGATTTTGTCACCATTGTTACTTCATCTCGTTTTTAAAATCCTTGCTTTATTGGATTCCTCCAACCAGTGCCTGAAATTAAGCTTGTGAAATATAATGGATGAGTGGTTTACACTACTTGTAAGGTTAAGCTTCACATAACTAATCCGTTCTTCAAGATCCGAATGAAGCTCTTTACACATCCGTGATAAAGAACTTTGATGGAATTGAACAACTGATGAAGAGAATCAAACGTGAAGAGTGCAGACTCTCTGATTGGTTTTTCTACAATGTGATTAGTAGTAGAATAAGCCAAGTTATAGTTGTGCACTTGTGGGCATGGTGTTGAAGACAAATCCACATGGTGAAATCTAGGGGATCTCTTTGAAGAATTCGGGTTGGGTTTGTTATTTTTGAAGAAAATAAAGGTAAATATATCGTCGCATGATGTTTGCCCTGGATTTAGGTTGGTAATCCTGTATAGACAAAGTGACTTACACACATCTTGAGGTAGGGATGCCAATGGGTCGAATTCGGGTCAGTATCTGTAATCTCAAACCCATACTCGGTTATAAAATCGTGTCTCATACCCGACCCTTTACCGTTGGGTATCGGACATACCCGCGGGTATCGGGTATACCTGTTAATATCGGGTATCGGACATACTAGCGGGTATCGGTCAATACCCGTCGGGTATGTGTCGTGTATATTTCTATGACTCTATTTTAAAAGAAACTTTAACTTTTCGTATAATTAACCTATTAAAATAAAGCATTAAAAGTCAAATGTTAAGGGAAAATAAAAATAAAAATTAAAACTTTTGGTGTATATGATTTGGGTAAACGGGTATGTGATTTCTGGTAATCGGGCCGAGTATCAACTAATCTCATACCCGCGAAATATTTTAAAACTATTCCCATGCCCGGTCTCATACCTGTCGGGTTTTGGGTATACCTGTTTCGAATGTTTCGAGTATATCCGTCGGGCTTGGGTTTTTTACCATCCCTATCTTGAAGTGATTTGGAGCTTGACTTTGTAACAATATGCCATTGGCTACATCTTTCCAATCTTGCATAATTACAAGTTACTTTTAGTTACAAGTTACTTTTAAGTTTCAAATGACGTTCCAATCTTGCATAATGCCATTAGTAATGAGCCGGGTATAGGACACAATTTTACAACCGTGTATGGGTTTAAGATTACAGATACCCGGTCCGAAGCCAACCCACTACCATCGATAGTATTTATATACTAATGTTTATATACATAATATCCTTTAATATATTGAACAAACGAGAACAACTAAATTGAGTATTGAAACGTCCATGGCTGTGTGGTCTAGTGGTATTGATAATTTTCTCCATCAAATGCTGGTTAATAGGCGGAATTAGATGCAAATAATTGTTGTTAACAAAAAAATTGCCTTACGATACATTGTATTATTATGTAATTTTTTTATTGAAACAAAGTATAAAGATTTAGTTTACATGTTGGAGTGAATTTTGTAGTGTACGCATATATTAACTGTATTTGACTAGAAAGGTTACTAGCTAGTGATGGAGTTAATCCTAAGTTGGTTTACATGTGAAACGGTTTGAAAAGCAGGTAAGTCGATACAAATAGAAGAAAATAGATAATTTCAGAGTTAATGATAATTAAGGATATTAGATAGAGATAATGTTTACAAATTATTTGAGTCAAATAGGTTGCGTAGGTTTCAAGTTTGTTCATGATTATTAGTTGGGTTTTGTTTCAGTTCGTATATCATAGAGATTAGTATTTTAGTATAATTAGAATACGTATTCGAGTAAGACTGGTTTATAGTTTTAGTATAAATAGATTGGTAAGGTTAATGTATTTGATTGGTTTTCAATTATTAATAAGAGAAAGAGTCGTGGTTGGAGTTAACCACAAAAATCGTGTGTGTCGTGTTTTAATATGTGGATGTTCATCAATTGATATGAAAGTTGAATATCAAGACCTGTGGGACAATCGAAACCATCAAAGCAGCCAGATCACATATGTGTAAGTGTGATCAATTTAGTTGAAGAGATCCAGTGTGGATCAAGGAGCCGAGCTGATCCTAGAAAGCAACGTAGGTGGTGCAATTGTGTGAAAGTTATCGGTAGAGAAAACTCATGGATCGAGCGAATGAAGAGCTGATGAAGAAGACTTGTGTGAGTTGAGAAGCAGTTCATGTGAACCTAGAATACCGAAAAATTCTATGCAGAGCTGATCGAAAAAGCCTTAGTGGAGCTGTGTGAAACTGATCAAGAGCCAAATATGTGTGATACAAGAACAAGACCTTAGTAGTGTGATCACGTCTGTCTGTTAGTGATTCGGATTAGTGAATTAATCGATGTGATAGTAAGAAGGAAGACAACGAGCAAAAGATCAACTTGAAGCAATGTCAGGCACTAATAGAGAAGGTGCGAATGTGTTAATCCCTGATCGCAGGACTGAGGATTCTCGAGGCTTTACCTATGTTTCATATAAGTATGCAGATGAGGCTCATAAGGTAATGGACATGCTTGATGGAAGAGCTGTTAATGGTAGAGTGATAAAGGTTAAATTTGTCAAGTATGAGTCTGATGCTGAAAGAAATCACAAGGGAAGGATAGTAATAGAAAGGTTGAAGGGGAGGTTGTGGAGGTGATCGGATAACTATGAGAGGCATCAAGGAATGGATCGGAATCGTTACATAAGCGGGTCCGAATTAGAATTAAGGAGGAGAACGATGGATTTCACATGTGAAACGGTTTGAAAAGTTGGTGAGTCTTTATACATGGAAGACAAGAGATAATTCAAGAGTTAAAGATAATAACGATTTTAGATAGAGATAGTATTTAAAGATTATTATTTTAGTAAAATAGGATTCTTATGTTTCAAGTTTGTTTATGGTTATCAGTTGGGCTTTGTTTGAGTTCGTATAGGATGGAGATTAGTATTTTAAAATAATTAGAATAGGCATACGAGTAGGATTGGTTTATAGTTTTCGTATAAATATGCTGATAGGGTTAATGTATTTGGTGTGGTTTTTAATTATTAGTAAGATACGGAGTAGTGGTTAAAATTTACCATAAAAATCGTGTGTGCAATTTTTTGATCTCTGATTGTGCAACAAGTACACATTGAAGATGAATTAAATAAACGTCTATGGAAAATATCTAGATTCTAAAGCCTTGGATGGACTATGAATTAAGGAGTGTCACTGTAACCTTGCAAAGCCAAAACGCAAGCTAATATACTTGGAATTTAATGATATGGCAATTGATCATATGATAATTTAAGATGGGGGCATTTAATTGATCATATTTGAATCTTGAATATGAGGTATGAGATGAAATAAAACATATAGAGAGCAGCCATACCGACAACAATGCAAGTTCCAGAAAACAAAAAGACACCTTGTCTTCTTCAATATCTATTTCTTGATCAAACCAACAGTCCTCCAATTGCTAAATCAAAGAGCCCACAATGAATGAACATATGGTAAAATATAGGCAAAGGTTTATCTACTTATCCAAATTAAGATATAAACCATTTAACTATGTTTTCCCAATGTTCTTTAACTTAGATCCAGATTCTCACAGGTTTTGAAAAAGGTAATGACAAGAATGCATTAAGATATTTGATGTGCTGGTGCTAGTGTCACGGGCAGCCATTTGCAGGTTGTTGGGGCGTTGTTGTGGTGGTGTTGGGTGGGGCTGTGGTGGTAGTGGTGGTGACGACTCGCTCACAGGAAGGACACATGGTGAGGGTGGTGGCTGGGTGTTGCATGTAAAATGGTTGGGAAGTTTTTAAGGCTCTTAATTCTTGAAGCTCCTTCTGCAATCTCTTGTTTTCTTCGGTCAGAGTTTCACAACATGCCTTCAGATACTCGCAATCCACCTCAGTCTGCTTCAACTTTGTCCTGCAACCATTTTGTTAATTAATTACTTCGAAATGTATCGCCTCATCTACTTGGTCTCTTATATTTCTAAATGCCAAAATTATACTAGTAAAGGTAGATTATATTAAATCAACCATGAGAGACGAGAGGTTTATTGTAATAATTTTTACTATTATTGAAATATATGATTTGATTAAGTTTCTTATACTCTACTAGAAAAAAAAATGATTTCTTATGCACGAACGTTTTCTAAAATTCCTACACATTACCGACAATGAGAAAACCCTAATTTTGTCTTATGGACCATCACGACTTGTAATAACACATTACATCTCCTTCCCACCCATATTGACACTTATGACATAATATGACACGTTATATCTAATATAGTCAATACATGTCAAATCTGGTTGTATAGATCAAATAAGGTCATGATGATCAGTTACGATGATTGATCGTTATATTAGGGTTATTAATGGTCAACTATGTGTGTTGGTGTTTATATGTATAACCATGTTTTAAAATTACAAGACCATTAAACTACATCCGAAGGATGAATGCTTTCTTGATTGACATAACGTTAATTCACTCAACAATGCATGTATTAATTATGAACTTAAAGCCATCTATATTTTAGGAAAATATATAAGCCACGTAATAAACAAGTTGGACTATATCTATCAACTTCATCAATTAATTAGAATATTATTATTGCTTTACCTTGCCCTTCTGTTTTGAAACCACACCTCAACTTGTCGTGGACGAAGATTCAGCTGGTTTGCTAAAATTAGCTTTTGTTTCTGCAAAAATAGTTTGTTAACTAAAACCATTAATGACACATGAAAAACGTGTGCAAACAATATATTTATATATAGAGAGAGATAGACAGATGTAAACCCGCATAATACATACGGAGTGAAAAATATCAATACATAAAATTCTTAAATTTGTATGTATATATTTTATATTTATAAAAATGTATTACATATATTAAGTATAGTAAACAATATTCAAAATATGTAAAAATTAATATATAATTAAGTTTCGAAAATTCGTTAATTATTTTTTAATATAATTTGACTTTCATTTACTATTTGATTGAAAATAAAAGTTATATTATTAGATTTTCAAACTTTCTTATAATAAGAAATAATTTCAAATAAATGTGTGTTTACTAGTATTATCATTAAAAATATATTATTATTAAAATATATAGGTGTATTTAATAATAGACGATTAAGAAAAAAAAATGATAGAGATTTAGCAATACTCTTGAAATAGATATAATACAAGACAAGGATTGAGATAAGGCCTTATTATGACTAGAGCACAGTATTGTCTGTCTATCTTGACTATTATTGAGTACTATGTTAACATGCTTTTGTGTTCTCGAGAATCTCTATTAACAAAATTGTTCATTAAAATTTTCCTTTATAATATGATACAAACATGCACACGATCACTACTTAATTTTTTTCATAGAATCCGCCCAAGAGATCACATTTCTAGATTCAGAAAGTTTCTCATTATCAAGAGTCAAGGTAGGGTTCTACATGATTCAAGTATAGATATATTTCGATAATCTTAAATCTGAGAGAGACTTACAGGGTTGAGGGTATTGTGTTCTTTGAAGCTATCTTCAAGAAAAGCGGATTGTTCTTTAGTGAGTCGGAGCTTCTTTCTGCCCAATCTGTTTTCATCTTCATCGCTAGTTCCACCATACCCTCCTCGTCTTGAAGAAACTCTGATTTGATCTCTTTCTGAAACATCCACCAAATAATCCACACTCCCTCTTACGAATTCCATGTCGGATTTTGTTGATGGAAATCTACTGCTAAAAATGGAAGAAAAATCCATCTGAAAGGATGACGTGTCACTATTACTGTTGTTTGGAGAAGACTGGAGTGGGGTAGGTTGTTCTCCGTTGTCCGGATCATATATTGCTGTTAGTGGTTTCACGTCCAACCCTTTACCTAGTTTAGTTTGGGAACTTGATTCTCCTGTTACTGCTCATTAAAGTTACATATATTAATAAAGAAGGTATGCAGGATGGTATGAAATAAAACATAAGAAAGAAATTGGAGAAACTGAAGTGTAGCAACATGATACGCAAAACATTAAGGTGTTTAAGCAAATACTTAGTGTCTTGCAACTGCTAGAAAACTGGCCGATTTCTGACGAAAATTAATGTTGTTAGAAAACGATCAGTTTTCTAGTCGTGATAATCCTATAAGAATAGATTTACTCGTTATAATATGTGACAACATTTACAAAACCAGCAAATCTTTTATATAGACAAAAAAAACTTATACACAAGATAAAAGGATATATTTTTATTTTCTTAAATATCCTGGTAGATATTAATTAATTCCCTTAGCTTATACCTTAAAATGATGATGTATTAACAAAAGTAAAGTGGATTTTTGAACCTTTTGAAACAAAAATGGGATTTACCCGAAAAGTAATTCTTTTCTAACTTAAAAGAAAAAATACTAACAAATAGAAAACCAAATTGGATAGGATAGAACACAAGGAATTGAGTAGAGAGATCAGTTGGATTTACAAATTTGAGAGAGCCATGGAAAAGGACGGTGAGAAGGTGGTGGTGGTGGTGGTGGCGGTGGAGATTGGTGGAGAGATGGCGAGAAAGGGTGGAGATCAAGCTGTGATGGCCGTGGATCCGATGATGAAGAAGAACAATTTGTTTTATCATCATCTTCCAAGTTGTTCTTGTGGTGATGATCTTGAATCTGGCTGTTGCTTCCTAAGACCATGTAAAACCCTAATTCCTTCACCTTCTGTTGTTGTGATCCGCTTTGATCAGCAATCGAAATCGGCTTTGGGGTATCTCCTAAGCTCAGTGCAAGTTCCATTCTTTCTCTTTCTTTAGAAAACTCTAATGATAAATTGGAGACTTTTATAAAGAAGAAGGTATGGTGTGAGTATTTATGGAAAGGAGAGTTTCAAGAAAGACATATTTCTTCAGAAGTTATGTGAAAAATTATTTAATCTTTAAACAAAGCTGGTCTCGGCATAATCATTTGGTTTTGGTGATATATTGTTTTCTTTAACCCATAATACCTTAAAAGTTAAAATATATATCTTCTTTTATCATCTACATGAAGTTGGATCATGTTGAAAAAGGGTAGTTTTAGGTTGGGATATCTCTAAATATCTAGGAGCTAGGGATCTCTCTTTTTAGTGTCTCTTTATACATAATACTATCTTCTTGCTAGTTTTTTTAAACAAAGTTCTTTAATTTTAAAAACATGACATATTTGAAATAGTATGCCTTTTAAAGGCATACTTACCTTACGAGATGAGCCAGGGTTATTAGTTAAGGCGGCAATCAGTACATATGAGTGGCCAACTACGACTGGCTCTAAATCCTCTTGGCTAATTTCTCTATGAGGAGACATGGAATGGGTTGCAATCACTGGATTATAGGGGGAGTTTTTATCAAATTATCTTTATCTTAAACTGGTTAGAGTCTAGATAATTATTGATGGTTTTTATTTAATTTATTGATTAAATTTAGAGTCTCATTAGGAACTTGGTGGTTAAGATTATCCTTTAACTATGAGTTTGAGTTTAATTGGTTTTGGGTCTCATGAGTCAGTAAAAGCCGTTAATGCTTATGCAAGTCGATTATTAGCTTTTATCTAACGAAGGTGTTTTGATCAATCGATAGTAGAGTTTCCATTTTCTTTAATAGCATCTTTGACCTGGGAAAATCAGTGCATGCTCGGGATTGGTAGCATCTGGGCATCGAACATGGTGTTATTATCAAAATGACGTTCAAGATACAGGACATAACCTACAAGTCAATCGGTTCTAAGACCCTAAACCTAGAAGGCCTTACATGTTGGATTTACTCATTCACACATAGTTTAAAAACTTAAAACTTCAAATTAAATAGCAGAAATCATTCAGTCAAATTATAGCTTGTCCAAAACATGTAAAAATAATGTCTCAACATAACAACTTCAAATAAAACATAATCCACGGAATGTCAGATCTTCAGTAGCCGCGTAACTCCTCGTCGTAATCCAAGCATCCTCGACATACCCTCATCTTCCTTACCTACACTCAACTTGATGTGCATTCTAAAAGCCAGCTTACGCGGAGTGAGTTCTAACTTTACATAACACATATTCATTTAATAAAAGAAGAAGGATTTAAAACATTTTATCTTCAATGCCGGTAAAGGCAAAACCATGCATACACACTCCATGTCTAATCTGTATTTCGACTGTCCACGGAGTTTACGTAACATTCATGATGACCGTCCATGAAGTGTACACAATGTCTTTATCATGACGACTGTCCATGATGCAAACATTCCTCGCCGATGGTCATGTTAACCCTATGAAACTTTTGTTACCCTTAGACACTGAATAATTGTACACCGTCCATTTAACTTGATCCGTCAAGCTCTTTCTCTCACTATTAAGCCCTCTTTCTCTTTCATGCCTTTCTCTATTTCTCTCTCTAGAGTTTGCGCACAAGGGTGGAAATGACGAGGGTAAGGATGGAGGTGGCTAGGTATAAGGGGGTTTGCCTCCTTCTTTTGAGTTTTATCCCTTCTAGTCCTTTACTTACTTTTATCCTCTTTTTAATCCGAGTATAAAAGTCCTTTTATTAAAGTTTGTGGATGTTACATCGGTCCATACAATTAATAGTTTACATGTTAACACAGGAGACGTTGGAAGACCATTCCAGTTAAATTATCAATGGGATAGACATGAAAAAGTATCTTTAAAGTAGCTACTAATTGAAACAGATAAGCATTGACACATTGGGTTTCCTACAAGCAGAGGTGAGAAAGACACTTGTTTTTTGGCAAGATAGATTGTTCCACTTCTAAGTTCTAAACCAGTATAATAATAAATTGATAGCCAGTAAAGTTATTCGCTTTTGAATCCTAGGTTTTAGAAAACCAAGTAATTTTAATTTATTTGGAAAGGGTTACTTAGCAAAGTCTTTTGTGATTACTAGAAGATGATGGATTGAAAAGATATCTCATGCAGGATATATTGTTTGTGTTTAGAGACAAAATGAGTAGATATTACCATGCTTTCTTCTTTCATTATATCTAATCATGATTAATAGCATCATTTCAGCCATGATCATCACTGTTTAATTTACTTTCTTTGACCTGGGATGGGATGCTACTCAATGCTGGCCAAATGTGGGACACTTTATCACCAAGATCTGAATAACATATGATGGCTTTTGCTATGGACTGCCATTATTGTACTCATGTAGGTTTGTTATCATGACATGTTTCTCCCTTGATTCTCACATGATGTGTGTTTAAGATTAGTTTATATTTCCCTAATCAATTGAATCACTTGATACTCCACTCATTAAGGATATATCACTTGAAGTAATGATATATCATCCTATCAATCTTTCGAAAGAATACTGGGCATAACCATTTGGTACTTAGTTTTTCAGACATATCATGCACGTTTTAAAACTTTGCCTGGTATTTTTGGTATAATAGAATATTATTTTATTGCTATTTATATTTTCTTATGAAGCATAGTAATTAATTGAATACAAAATTCACTAGGATAATATCACAGCTAGCTTTATCACAGAAATTAATCTCATTGTCTGTTACCAAAATATGTAATAACTGCCCTAAATAAAATAACCTTTAACCAATAAGAGTACCTCCAACACTAAACACCACAAACACGACGCATTAGCTGATACATCAGATTTTCACCCATGTTGGTTCAGGCCCAAGGAAAATCCACACAACACACACTCACGTTTGAAACTATTTCTGTGTATTGAACTTCAATGCAAATTACAAGTTCTTTAAAAGAAAAGAAAACGTAAACTACCTTATATAGGGAAATAAAATAAACAAATAAAAGGAAACAAAAACAATCCACGTATAATCTTGTTTACTAGGTCCAAAACTCATCTTCAAATCACACGTTCACATCCCATAAATCTCGGTCAATACTAGACCAATTCTATACCCATGACCCGTTAAGTATGATCGTGTAATACACGGCTTTTCTAATATAGTTCTATTATATATCAATAGAAAATGATCAAGCCGACTTATCTTATGAAGTGTTTTAGAGTGGTAGATTATAAATAAGGATTCTTATTCAAATATTCAATGTTCGACTTCGTTTCCAGGCGTTAAACAAAAGTACAAACACATCTATTGTTATAAAAATCCACTTTGAAGCTCACTTTCACAAGGCTTATGTTGGGCTAGGTATCCAACTATAAACCTTTGTTAAGTACTTTAGCTGGGCTCAGGCCCTAAACCTTTGTGAAGTACTTTAGCTGGGCTCAGGCCCAATAATATAGAGCATATTGTCTGAAGTCTATTTGGGCTAAGCAACCCTCTTTTGCTTTATGCAAAATTCTCTTTTTTACCATTTTAATTATTTATATCATCCATGGGTGAAGCTAATAGGTTCTGTTAATTTTATTTTATTGTTTTATATTTATACTTTATTGCAACAAATGATCTTAATACAAACAAATATATAACATAAACATATTTTGATTAAAAAACCAAACTATTTGTTGCCTATATTGATAAAAAAAATAATACTGACCCAACATTTTGTTATATTAAATAAAACATTTGAAAATATAGCTTATTTATTATTTCTCAATTTAATTGACAAAGTTATTGTCTCTAATGTTGAGTTTTATTTGTTCTATTTCATGGTGTTGAATGAGTTTGGAGTTAAAAGCTAGTCAAGATTGTGGACTAAACTGAAGCTGGACTTTAAGGCTGTTTACGGGCTTGTTGCTGACAAAGGTTATGAGCTTGTAGCTGGGCTAGCTGGATGGATTTAAGTAAAGGTCTGGATAATGATGGCTACCTGTTTTGTCTCTAAAAAACAATCGGGTTTTGGGATTCATGGATGCTCCAGATTTTAGTTGGATACTATAAAAGGATGAAACACCCTTAATTGGAACACCAATTATTAAATACAATTAAACGCACGCATAAGCTTAATCCCAATTTTTTTTTAAATCCCTCGCGTACCGCGAGGGATTCTGCCTCTCCCTTCGCATACCGCGAGAAAGCTCCAAAACTGCCAGCCGAGAACCAGGTCTCTCGCATACCACGAGGGACTTGAGTAAACAAAAAGTTTACTCAGGTTGCCCAGTTCCACACTTAGCCAAAATTTCCATATTTTCACCAATTCAACATGACCCAAAATTTACCAACACTTGGGTATTAGTTTCAAAACAAATATACAACATTTATAGACACCAAATCATAGTTCATGTGTCAATTTACACCACATTAACGGATTTTCCTTTAAATCCCAAAAACACGCATATTGCATACGAGAACCCTCCACGCCTTGGACTTGACTTTGACCTACATCGGAGCTTTCCCTACATAACCACATAAACATATCACCGTTAGTAATGACGATAAACACATTCAACAACTATTTACACTTGTTTTCACCCCTTTCACCCATTTGACCCATTTGATCCGTTTGCACCCATTTGGTCAATTAAGGTTCTTAACACTTGCATTTCTACTACAAGTCTCATTCTTTTCATATTACATTCATTTACCACCACCCATTCACCCATTTGAAGTATTCCACACTTCTAATTAGGTTCACGACCTCTTGGTGCGAGTACCACAACTCGTCTTACCCGCACTTGGAGTATTTGACTCCAAGTCCACCCTTTGAAGTATTACACACTTCTTATTAGGTTTACTACCTCTTGGTGCGAGTACCACAACTCGTCTTACCCGCACTTGGAGTATTTGACTCCAAGACCACCGTTTGAAGTATTCCGCACTTCTTATTGGGTTTACTACCTCTTGGTGCGAGTACCACAACTCGTCTTACCCGCACTTGGAGTATTTGACTCCGAGTCCACCCTTTGAATTATTCCGCACTTCTTATTAAGTTTACTACCTCTTGGTGCGAGTACCACAACTCGTCTTACCCGCACTTGGAGTATTTGACTCCAAGTCCACATTTTGAAGTATTCCACACTTTAATCCACCATTTCACCAAATTATCACATTTTGTTTGACTATATACCATATAAGTCAATTACACCAAATTCACCACATTTATATATTAGATTAACTATTTTTCACATAAGTCAATTACACCAAATTCACTACATTTATATATTAGATTGACTATTTTTCACATAAGTCAATTACATCAAATTCACTACATTTACATATTAGATTGACTATTTTTCACATAAGTCAATTACACTAAATTCACTACATTTACATATTAGATTGACTATTTACCACATAAGTCATTTACACCAATATCACCACATTCACATATTAGTTTGACTATTGACCACATAAGTCAATTACACCAATTCCATCATATTAGTTTGACCTTCTACCACTAAAGTCAAATTAATACAATTCTAAACATTACATTCAAGCAATAGCCATACACATTCATTTCCACTTACAGTATGCATACATATCACATAAACCACATATTTATCAACATTACTAAGTAAGTGCAAAGGCACTTACCTTTTGAGTTGGAAGATCCCGTGCCTCCTCCTCGGTTCATAATTTGATTACCTAAACATATACACATAGTTTAGTAATCAAACATTCATCACCAACACAAAATAATTGAGTCCACAACTCAATTTTCATTTCCAACCCAAACTGACTCGTTTGGGTTATCCCCATAACCAAACACCCTCTTTCAATACAAACTCATCCACTTGAGTTTCCTTTCCAATACATTGACACTAATTTCTCATTCAATAACTTTTATTAGGTCAATTTGGTGTTCATTCAAGTGTTTAATACCACCTAAACACTTAATCATCACTAACTCAACATTCTAGCATCATGATCCAAACAACCCCAATTTTCACCATATGAACCCTAACTTCTCATAATAAAAATCAAAGGGTTCTAGGATGTTAATCACCACTCTTTACCTTTAGTTAAACTAGAATATCCACAATCTAACACCAAATTATCACATGCATACATAATTTTCGGATTTCTACAAAACCCACCCACCAACACATTCAAAGATGAAATCAAAGAATGATTAACACTTACTTGATGTTATGAAGGTGTTGTGTGAGTCAAAACCTTCACAATCCAAGCTTCAAATGCAAGATTTAAGCTTCAAACCCGGTTTCTCCTTTTCTCCTCTTGGAATGAACGACCTCAACACCCAAAATGGGTTCAATTTTGACTTCTCCAAGTCAATATGGCAGATTTGCCATGTTACACTTTTGGCCCCTCAACTTCCATTTCACCCATTTCATTCCAAAACTAGTTAAAACTAGTATAACCCCATTACTAACTTGAAACTCACTTGTTTCAACTTATTTCTAAAATATTATTTTCACCATAATATTAATTAAAAATATTTAGTTTATTTGAAAACGAAACCCGGATTTTAGTTCGTTACAAAGGATGAGAGAGTGTGTGTGATAAAGATTACGTCTTCGATCCCTGATATTTGCCCTCCTTTTTTCTTCTTCGAAATTTGAGTTAGGGTTTCATCCTCAATGATGAAACTCATTAGTATTTCTGAGAATTTGTTAGTTGATTCTTGATTGATTTTTAGTATTGATTTATTGTTCTTGGTTAACTGGTATTTATATTAAGTCTATCGATGTTTCATTCGTATCTTTGTATTTGAGTTGGATATTCTATTTCCCGAATAGAAATCTTTGGCTTGGATTTATTCGAGATAGTTTACTGTTTCTGATCTAAAATAGTGGAAACAAAACCACGTCCAAATAAAGGATCCTGATCCTTAAAGCCTGAAACATGTTGGAGCCCACCTTGATTAACTTCACAATACTCAAAGAGGATATGGTGAAGTGGTGTTGAAATTCCTTTTTCAATTTTATCATAAATCAATCCGTGATTTTATTATTATTATTATACTTTTATCATAATAAATAATTATAACGTAAAAGTATTTAAAAGTTAAAATAATAATAATAATAATAATAAGTGAATACATATATAATAAATAACAGGTTAATCAACTTTCAAACACTAGGGTTCTATGATATTTTCTAGAGAGACATAATTTAACACCATTTCCGGTGGCTATTTTTTTTTTGAAAAGCAAACTTTTATTCTATTTTTGCTATGGTTAGTCAAACTAGAGGTACTCTTAAATTAGCATGGCCTAACTATTTGGAAAATAGTGAGGTCGGATATTATATAAAGGAGATGAATTATATATTATTTGTTTCAACTCATATACATCACTAAATTATATAATTTAACCATTTTATCTCACTTTATATTATTTCGATTTATTGATTTAAAGTAAACTAGTTAAAACCATTTAACTTGATGGTGTATATTCTTAAGAGATGGGTTACAACAAATATCCTCCTTATGTAAAACTAGTTTTTGCTCGCGCGTTACGGCGACTCTATTTTTGATAAAATTTATATTGAACCATAAATAAAAATAAGAACGACATAACGATTATCGAAATTTAAGAAAACATTAACTTCTTGCATGTTGCGCCGACTCAATTTTGAGTAAATTTTGTATCGAACCGTAGGTTAACATTACATTTTTGTGAGAAAAAAAATTATAAATATATTATACTTGATCCGGGTCAATTTTGAATAAAATCTATAACGAAACGTAGATAAAAATAAACACGCGTCATAACTGTGTATTTGAAATTTAGTAAAACATTATATTTTAAAAGTTATAAGAGAAAACAAAATATATTTACGTGTCATTTAGCAAGAGATTGCTTTACCAATAAACGAGAGTCTCCCAAACTAAAGGTCGTTCCTCAGCCATAGAAAAAGGTTGAACATGCCAATTTTAAAGTTGCTAAAGCCTTTAGTAGATTAAAAGCCTTAAGTAGGTTGAATATGTTTTGCACATACGATATGTCAAAACCAAAAAGAGATTAGCAAGTTAAAGCCAAACCAAGACAAGTTTGGAGAGTTAAAGACTTGAGTTCAAGATTCAACTTTGATGATGCAAATTGAATGAGTGAGCTTGCTAGAATTCTCATATTTTGATATACAATGGTCTAGAGAGAGATTGTTGGAACTATTTGTAGGTCATAACATTTTGATAAAGTTGAAGATAGGAATTTGTTATAGAAAGAAAATTTCGACCGAAATGTATTTTAGATGATATCTCAATTTGTCTTCTTAGTATAAATAGTCTTGTGTTTGAAAGCTTTAGGGGAATTTATTACAATATCTAATAAAGACTTGATTTTACACCTTTAACTATGTGTTTTTTATTCGAATTGCGCTTTTGGATTATTAAATCGATATATTGAATCACCAACAATAACAAGTTTCTACAAATCTCATCAGCCACGTCTCCCGGTCTTCAAAACTAAGTCACGAGGTCCCATAATGCGGAGAAACACGATGATACAGTTGATTTGGGGAACATAAGGATTTTTGTGGTTTTCTAGTTCATCGGAAAGGCTGTTGTAAAATCGAGCGAGGTGCTGCTTTAGTTCACGAGGCTTCAATACATGACTGTCGGGTCTCTAGAAGTGGAGAAACTGATTGATGGCTTCAATTCGGGAAGTTTTCGACGAAGAAAACGATGAAGAAAAAACAGGGGGTGGGTTGCCGGAGCCAGTGTGCAGGTATCACGACGACGAAAAAGAAGAAGAAGAAAGCATCCTTAACCGGACCAGGAGACGAAAAAGACCAAACCGTAGAAAAAACAATGAACCCGTACCTGACCGGTCCAAAGCAAGCATCCTTAACTGGACCAGGAGATGAAAGTATCTTGGTCGTTGTTAAAAGTGGGTCCCACGAATTTCATTTTTGTGAATTAAAAGTTGTAAAGCGATAAAACTACTCAACCCACTTCACCACCCTGTCACCACCCGTACCTGTCCCCCCACCTACCGGACCGGTCTACCTCCTCACGTGCCAAGCACACCACTTCCACACGTGCCAAACCTTAACCCAAACCCTTTATTTGTGGTTGTGTGGTGCAACAAATAAAAGCTAGAGAGAGAGAGAGAGAGAGAGAGAGAGAGTGCAACACATTTTCTTCTTCTTCTTCTTCTTCTTCATCTTCTTGAATTTATATATGAGGATCAGGAAGCGTTTCTTGTCTCTTTCCGCCGCTATTTCGACTCCTCCATCGTCAGATCTTCTCGTCGGTAACCACTATCACCGTCAGCAACGGGTGCAACATCAAGAAGTGCACCCAAATGAGAATATTCAACATGTGCCGTCTTCCTCCGATCACACCACGCAGATCGGAGCTCAACCCACCACGTGGACTTCATCCGGCGAGCCCAGTCACCTAAACAACACCAAGGTACTTCCTTTTAACATACAAAAAGTGCACCATAACTCCATATTCAATTTATATGTTTGTTTACTTTTTTAGATCTTTAAGGAGTTGGAATCTGAGAGGATGAAGGGATTAACCAAGACTCAAGACACCACCACCGGGTAAGAAATAAGAAATAAGAAAGTCTTTGATGTTCCGGCACCGGAGAACAAATGACGAATCTTTTTAGGGACACACATTATATATTTAATATTTATTAACACACACCCACAAGGAAATATATAATTGATTTTTAATATATTCACTAGTCGAAATGATGTAAAGGAAAATAGTCCCTAGAAGTGCAAAAACACTTTAGAATGGTGTTTTTTATATCCGGTTATTGAGCCAACTATATGTACGACCCTAATCCTAAAAATTGCACCATGTGGTGCATGTTAGCATGAAAGCCCACTGGCTGGTCCCCATATAATGTTCATCACATCTGTCTTAATCTCCTCTAATATTACATATTCTTTGTTCTTCCATATAAACACACATACACACAATTATATACACTTGCACTTACACTTGTTCTTTTTTTGGTTCCTGTTGTTGTTTGTTTCTAGGAAAGAAAGCATGTTGTGTGAAGAAGGAAACTATCATGATCTTGGTATGATAATTAAGTTCATGAGTATGTGTGTTTTAAGGTGTAACTAGTGTGTGTGATTGATTAAGTTGTTTTGTATATATATTTAGTATTGAAAGGGTGGTTGGTTCCAGTGAAAAAGAAAAGAGGAAGCTTTGGGAGGAGATTGAATAATGATATTGTTGCACATGTGCAAGATAATGAGATGGAAGCAAAGGTCAAGAAGAATGATAAAAGTGTGGCAATGGGTTCAAAGAAGAAGGAGAAGATCTTGAGAGAGGGGGTGATAATGGAAGGATCAAGGTGTAGCCGCGTAAATGGAAGGGGATGGAGGTGCAGTCAGGAAACCCTTGTTGGGTACTCTTTGTGTGAGCATCATTTAGGCAAAGGAAGGCTTGGAAGCATGACTAGTGTCCGTGGCCGCTCGCAAACGGTTGCACTAAAAGAACAACATAATGATGATGATGATGATGATGATGAAGAAGATGATGAAGAATTCAAAGATTGGGATGTGGAGTCTATGTCATCATTGGAGGGTACTAAGGTATTTAGTAAAAAGACTAAGGTTGGGGTGGTAAAAGCCAGATCTTTAAGTAGCTTGTTGAGCTAAATGAGCAGTTGAATAGACAAAGTGAATATTTTTATCTTTAAGTGTTTTTATATTAAATGTGTAGGAGACACACACACACACACACACACATATATATATAGACCCATCTTTGATATGCATTTATCTTAAAGGTATCAAAATGATTTAGGAATTTGAATGAATCTCTTAGGTAAAGTCCGGTTTGTGAATGGTCATAATTTGTGATTGAAACATGGAAAGTAAGTTTCCATTTACTGTGAGAACATGGACCAGATTGCACCCATGCATGCCAACCCAATATCCATGATAGATCCCATGAGAGCGTCTGTCTACTTTGGAGTTATATGTGAAGGAATCTTGGTCTTTCAAATAGAACATTCTTTATATTTCATGTTTTTGAATCAATAATCATATGTGGCACCTATGGATTCAGGTATTTTAGCTGTGGGGAGACAGGCGTAGTTAAAAACTATATTTCGTTAACAAATTATGCCATACACTTGTTTTATATGTGTTTTCATCTTTTGAAAATACTCAATTATATCTTCATTAGTAACATTTTCTATGACGCATACAACTGTTCAAATTCGAAGGGGAAACATAATATCAATTATGAACGTTCTTTATTTTCTCACTTTTTTAGGAAGTGAGGTCCTTTTAACTAATATTTTATTGGATACTAATCTTTTTTAATCCAAGTTGTAATTGGGTCTTCAATTTAGAATACTTTACTTTAAGTTGCATGAGTCATTAACTATGTTTTTAATTTGTGTAATGAGTTCCGTATGGAATAAATCATGGGGCCTAATTGGCTTGTGAACAATGTGTGGGTTTGATAAAGAAACGAAACTCAATGACGGTTTCTTGTAACCGTTCGTATGAGATGTTCCACAAGTGTATATCATAAGTCTTCATTCGTAATGTATGCAAGCACTTGAATTCTATATTCTTCTCTGAGTTCTTTCATTCGCAAACACAGAAACACACACGATCAAATAATCGTTCATAACAGTCATGAGCAATCTCATATTTACTTTAGACGATTCCACGTACTAAGTCCTTTGATACCAACAGTATAAGAGCCAAAGGTTTCAAAGGCAGCGATAGAGGAGACACAAGTTGCATGTATACGCATGGCGGTATTGGGGTTGAGGCACATACAAGTGGGGAAGACGAAAATCAGGATTTGATCTTCGCAGGGGTCGAGCGGACTAGGGATGCCCGGGAGAAATCCTTCGGCCAAGGAAATACTGGAAAGGGCAAACAATCATTTGCAACAGGGAAAGAGAAGTTCGTTAAGGACTTTGCAAAACTCACCATAAAAGATAGGATGGATAACTGCGGAAAAACTTATAAGGAAAGCCAAGAAGATCAAAATGGGGACATGCCGGGATGATAAAGTTAGGAAAAGTGAAGTAAAAAATGAAAAGGGCAAGAAGTCAAACTCCAAGAAGAAGAAATACAAGAATATGCGATGTTTTCATCATCAACAATCTGGCCACATCGCAATCTATTGCCCAAGTAAGTATCAAAATGTTCAGTACTCTCCAGAAATATATGGATACATTGTTATGGGGATGGATGAAGGGAATTGGAACGACATTTGGATGGTGAGCACTTCTAATTAACATCATAACACTGGAAATAAAAACTTGTTTGTTAAATTTACACAGGATTTTGGGATAGATACATACGGGAATGAAAGTGATTTTACTTTCATTCACGGACCCGTGGAAGTGAGAGTCTCGGTGGACGGTAGATTGAAAAGCTTATAGTGTGTTGGGTATATCCCGAGGGTAGACAATAATACGTTAAGTCTTGAATAACTTTACAAACAAGGGATAGAAGTGGAAATTGAGGGTGATAAGAGTAAGCTCAAGAAAGTGTTTTTTCATGAAAAAGAAAAGTGGATGATTTTTGTTTAGAAATGATTTTGAAACGGATTTGTAACATGAATACTTAGAAAAGTATTATGAAAATCTTGCAAAAAAACATGTCTAAGAGGATTCGTGTGACATTGGTGAAAGTACTAATCAAATGGAATGCATGGGTGACAACATCAACATGCTTGATCGGGTAGAACAAGGTCATGAAGACACCTACTTCAAAAGGGAAAAGTGGGCAATGGGCACTTACTTAGAAAATTACAAGAATAGTCTTGATCAAACTATGAGGAATTTAGGCAACAAATACGAGACTATGTGGTTCAAAAGACGGGAAATCCACAAGAGGAACTAAATCTTGTAACTTTGCATTGGTTTCCTTGATTTACTAAAAATTCATGACTTGATAATGAAATGCAAGGTGCCTTTCAGACTAGAGTTTGATAGGGTCGTTAAGTGGTTTGATGAAAACTACTTAGAGATCTTGTAAAAGGAAAACTACCCTCCTATGTTGAAAAACATCACAAAGATCAACTTGTTTGATCTTTATCTACACGTACAAGCCGATGGTGGATATATCAAGCCATGTTTGGGAAATAGATGGGAGTTGATTGCTATCAAACTTGGTTTAGATTGGAGCATTGCAAATGAACTTAGGATGATCTATGTTAATTACCTAGACCTACTCGAATGGTATTATGAAACCATGAGGGACAAGATTGAATTGAATGAATAACAATGAAGAGTGGGAATTAATGCAATGCAAAGATTGGGAAAAGAGGAAGTGGAAGAAGCGTAGGGTTTACGCCATTAGAGATTTCTCACCATTTTATGGTCCCGCGAATCACGTTAACAGCAACCTACCAAGAAACAAAGAACCCGAGGAGGAAGAGTGCGATGTAGAAAAGCTTGATGATACCAACAACAAATATTTGGAAGACTTCATTCTTGTCAAAGAATGAAGATGGTGAAGCTTGAAGAAATAAGGAACCGGATTAACAAGGTTAGGCGGAATGAAGAAAGAGAAAAAGTAACGTAATATCGACGCGGAAGAAAAAGTAGTGTTAGAGATGAGAAAGATAACACCCCCACCCACCCTAATGCAATATTTATGAATTTCAAATGTTTAAGTTTTTGTTACTTTCAAAAAAGTAAACTAAAAATAAAAATAAGTTGAAGCTTCCTAAACATTTTTTATTTGGTGATTTCAAGTGATATTAATTAGTGCTCTTGTCATAACAACAAAGAATATGTTACGCGCAACGATCATTAAATACTAAATTTATCATGAACATAATTGTTGATTGGTTACCTTGCAATCTGCAAAATGTAAGTTTTTAGTAGTTTAATAAGTTATATAGTGCTTGACAGATAAATGGTGTTATTCCAACGTATATACATAGTAACCACACTACCACAGGCTCCTCCTTTACGGTCCAAGTCAAACTAGTTGAATCGTTAATATAAAAAAGGGATATCATCATGCCATTTTTTATATGTGAGGCGACATGCAACATCTTTTTCAAATTTTGAACATAAAAATATTAAATTTGATAATTTTGTTCTTGATTTAACTTTCTTTTATCTTTATGTAAAGGTTAAAACAATAAAAAGTTCAATAATTTGATAGTGTAAAATCACATCCATTTTCATAAGTGAGCTAATTTATGCACCACTAAGTTATTTGAAATTGTACTATATATGTGTATGATTTCGTACATGATAGTTACGAGATCATTTCATTGACGTACTAAAGACCTCTCTTTGTGTACGTACATTTCATAGCCTAGTCATTTTGTATATATAAAAAGTTTTAAAAACATTAATTTTTTTCATAGTTTAACGTGACAACGGTTTTAATACTGGTTTTTCTAATAAGATTATAATCGTTACATTCCAGACTAGGTGATATTCAATCTAAAATTTCCATCTTCAATTCACGTAGGACTACTTTTAAACAAGTTGCAAAAAGTCAAAAGTCTCCGATGAAGAAGTCAAAAGTCTCAAGTAATCATCCCCACCCAAATTAACATGTCCAAGCATTAGCCGTTGACTTTCACATCCAGATTCACATTCCAAAGATTCTCAAATACAGATAGACTCAGACCGAGTCCAATTCCTCACAATCTATATATATCCCCCAATCCATCAAAACCACCATCTCACCGGTGATACCCCATCGGAAAACATGGAATACAAGCACTTCAGCCACCCCCACAACCTAACCATCCACCGTGCCTACGAACTATCCAACCAAGTCAACTGCTCCGGCTGTGAATTCCCTTGTGACAACACCACCACCACCATCCACGCCTGCCACCAATGCAACTTCTTCCTCCACGACCACTGCGCGAACGCCGGCCGTTACATCAAACACCCATGTCACAAACCTCACCCCCTCATCCTCCTCCCTTACCCAACCTACGCTGGAAGCACCTTCATGTGCAACGCGTGTGGCCGTCCAGGAAAATCTTTCTCCTACTGCTGTGCGATGTGCGAATTCGACCTCCACGTCGGCTGCGCTATGTTACCGCTCTCGGTGACTCACCGAGACCATGAACATGAGCTTGGGCTTTACTATGGGGTCCAGGTGGTTCCAAGGAGAGGGAGTAATATTGATCAAGAGTGTTGTAATATATGTAAGAGTGTTTTGGAGGGAAGGCAAATGGCTTATTGTTGTCAAAGTTGTGAGTTTAATGTGCACACTGCTTGTGCTACTACGGAGGTGGTGCCCGGGTTGTACCAGGATGATTCGACGGAGGCGGTGGTGGGGCAGGGTGGTGGGAATGTGGTGGAGGTGGAGTTGACGGAGGAGGAGCTTGCTAGGTTGTTTGTTGAGATGAAGATTCAGATGATGGCTCAAAGCATGGCTACATTGGGCAATATTAAATAAGCTTGATGCTAAGTTGTTCATTTTGTTTTCTTGATGTTGTTGGTTTGTTCTATGTTCGTTTTGCAATATTTGTTAGTCCGCTCTATGTTTGTTTTTTAAGGGTACTGGCAAAATTCACTTCATCGGAATCTCTTGTCAGGATTTGAACTCATGTTTTTTAAGGGTACAGGAAGAAACTTTTTACAGGGAAGACCACCAGAGCATAAGCATGATGGCACAACTTGTGTTCTTATAAAAATATTTATAACAATATAACATTTATATAATTTACTCTTTAAGTTTTTATTAGATATGAAATTTAAATTCCTTTGTTATTTTAGTGCAAATTCTTTAATGGAAGTTAAGTAGATATTTTCTTTAGTAAACTTTCTAATTGATAAAAGTGAATACATGTTGATTAAGTCATAGTGGGCCTGGATAATTTGCTCAGTAGGCTATCAATTTTGAAATGGGCTTTGGCTATCTTTTATCATGAAGCAAGCTTACCAAGTTAGAAGATCATCTTTTTGTTATTTTATTTTCATTCGGTTTCCTAAATTTGTTTTAAGTTGATATATATTGATCAGATTTTGAACAAGAGGCTCCTATGGTTTATGATATTATTTTTGTATTCTATTTCAAGTGACTTATGCTCCTATCAGGTTTGCTTATTTCTTATTCCAGGAAAGAGACAATAGCCATAAAGCATGTATGAAAGTGAACAATACTTATCGATGGAATTCGAGAAGAATGGTAGAGTTTAGGTGAAATTTTGTATCAAAACATTAGTTTAGGAAATATTGTATTAAATATTGTTACATTTTATAATGTTTGTTAGTATGTTATAAAACGGATTATTTTACTATCTATATACTTTATTTTGTATTATTAGATATTAATTATTAATGTGAAAATTAGTAATTCTATAAAAATAATATTTTTTTTAAAACAACTAAAATCATGACACACATTTATAAAACAAAAATGTGTGTCATCTTCTTTATGACAAGACCTTTCTTAACACGCATTACGTGTCATAAATGTGTGTCATAAACAGATTACACACAAATACACGTCATCTTCCTTTATGATAGGGCGTTCTTGACACTCTCCGGGTAAAAATGTGAGACACGAACAAAGTTTAAAAAAAAATTACAACGAAACGTTGATTGATTTAACTTTTGTTGATTATAAAACTAGATTAAATTACAACTTCTTAATAATAATACATTTTTAAAATTTTATATTTTGATCACTAAAGTTTTGTTATTTACAAACTTTCACAAAAAGTAACTTTTGGTAGTCGATGAGCCACCACATCACACGGATTAAAAAATAGTAGTTTTTGACGTTTGGTCTCCGGTTCTGATTTTGGACTTTTGGCTAAAATAATTACCAGTTGCAAAATTAGTAAATAGGATTAAAGAGAAACTAAGAGGAATAGTGTCTCTTCCACACACTGAAGGCCACGTCTAGCTGCTTCTTCTTTTTTTTTTTTCACCCTGTAATTTATTTAATATACGTTTTTAACCTATTTAAAATCATATTAATTTTTGTTCGTTAACTTTTTTCAAAATAACGGAATGCGAGACTCTTTTAGTTTTTATTTATCAACGTTCCGATATAAATTTTTTTAAGACGGAGTTTTATTTAAAATCAATTTTTTTTGTATTGTAGCCTATATCGAGTGTCGTTACCGTTTGCAGTATTGTGACGAGCCGAACCTATTATGAGTGAACACCATCATTGACGGTATTGGTATTATCGGTACCGGTCGTTTTCGACGACCTGAACTAGTAATATTTTATATTTTTTTCTTATTTTTTTAGTTTTATGTTTCTTTTCTATTAACATTATTTTTACCGTTACACCTACGTTTTTATTTAAATTTTATTAACGCATGGCCCGACCCGCAGCGGAGCGTGGGTAAAACCAACTAGTTATAAATAGTTTTAAAGTTATTTTGCAAACTTTAAAATATTCTAAATATTAAATTCGCTGAAGTTATTCTAGTTTCTTATTATTATTATTATCAAAATTATAAATATAAGTCATTTACTTTTTAATTAATGGTTTTCATATTTTTAGTTTTTTTTACCGGCAATAATGAGAATTTTTATACAAAAGCTAACAGAGAATTAACAATACCTTAATTATATCTAAGCCAAAATGGCATACACCAAAACTAAATACATTAACAAAATAAATAAAACAGCCATCGCTTATTCAATACTTGTTAACGAGTTGGTTCAAATCTCCCAGTTGCATAGACTTTTATTGCCCCTAAATTCTCTCCATTTGAAACTCAAAACTTTTATATTTTCTATCAGGTTCTCTACCGATCTTCTAGCATTTGCCCTATTTGTTTTTTGTCTTCTAAATTAGCAAAAGCTTGCAATATCCAATTAAAAATCTTATCCTTTTTCCTTCCTTTGATACCACCAAGCTTTTTAAGTGAACCAAGAGCTCAGAGACAGACGAATGGGTAGAGAAGTTCACCCCTATCCAACATCCAATTATACGCCATGTTTCTATAGCAACAGGGCAACAGATGAAGTTCACCCCTATCTAACTTTATATCATTAGTTTTTTTTCTTTTTTTTAAAGCAAATTTTTATTTTATTTTTTTTCTTTTTTGTGTCTTGGATAAGGTTAGAACCCACTCTTCTTACCGCTACACCCCAACCCCCCACCCTATATCATTAGTTACTAGAAGAAAAAATATGATGTTTTTCTAGTTTTTCTATGTAATAATAATATTTTATTAGTTTTTATTTTCTTTATGTAGTTTTGTTTGCAAAACCCTAATTTATGATTTAAACTGCATATACCCAAATACTTTTATATCATTTTATGATTTAAAATACATATACCCAATTACTTTTACATCATCTATGGATCAATGGAGCATAACATAATAGTTATCATGATTGCTACAATATCCATCAACTTGAAATATTTATAGACATTATCCAACAAAACACCATTTAGAAATTTGACCACGATTAGCTTCTTATAATAGAACAAGTTGTTATTAAGATTTGAGGCATTTGAAGGGTTGTTACTTGTAATGGAAAATAGGAAAGAAAAAAAGTCAACATCGAAATAATAATATTGACACATTAAATTATAAAGGCATCCGTACCTTCAGAATTTAAATGAAATAAACTATATTCAATCCTGAAGTTGGTTGATATTATATTCTTTTTGTTTAATTTCAGTTGGTTAATTTAAAATCATAGAAAGTAAACACACAAAAATAATAGTAATAATGTAAAATTAAAAAACAAAACATAGATGTTGACTTCAAGGCTTTACATATTAAAAGTCAGCTCCTAAAAGAAATATTTTTTTTGAACGGCAACTAAAAGCAATGATTATTAATATTCTCAAAATGAACATTTACAAAAATGTTAGATATTAATAATCGGATTATTGTAAGAATTTAGCAACTTATGGATTATTGTCAGAAAATAATAATTTTTTTAAATTATAAATTATATCATTTATAAATATATGAAATTACATGATGTGTCCTTGCACTTTAATAATTACACTAGATGTCCTTTTTAAAAAAAAACTTTGCATACATTTAGTTCAAACCACTAACTGACGTTAACTTTTTTGTTAAATTCAGTTATGTACCTTGCACATGAGGATGATATAGTCATTTGTAAGGCTCCCTAGTCCCCCCACACGAGGCCTCACAACTGGCATTACATATCATACATAGTTCAATATTGGAATTATCATAAATGTAATCAAACCAATGAAGTGGAAAAGTCATACAATCCCAAAACCATTCCAGAAAACAATAATTAAACAAAGTCTCCATTCAAAAAAAAAAATAAACAAAGTCTAGTTTGGCAAATAAAGTCTCAAATGGGAATGTCAGTCTCTAAGGGATGGGTAGCTCCATAAACTTGCAAAGAGATCCATGCTCACCGACAAACCTGAAATCAATCTAATGTGAATACAAAAGTCGGTGTTGCTGAGTGAGTTCTAGTTTTAGTGGAAATCATGAGTGCATGTTCATTTAAAAAACATAACATAACATAAAGCATCACCCGTAACATAGTACATAAGCTAATCAATGCCAAGGTCATAATGAGTCCATCTATACCCCCAATGACTCCTGATACTTTGCCTTAATGCGAGGACTACCTCAATTTCCTCCTGGGAGAGGACTTCCTCAGTTGCCTCCTGAGAGGACTTCGTCATCATGCATGACTAATGAAAATGTGTACATAAATCATCTCAAATCATCGCGCAAGAAAACATCAAATCATATTCATAAAACACAATTCATAAAGTCATAATCCGTGCATATACAATAGCCCTAAAGTACTGTTGAAAACATTTAAAAGAGTGCACATAAAACTCACTGTAACGTAATGTTCAAGTCACGCGAAGGTAAAGAACTTCTAAGGAAGAACGAATCCTAGAACGATGAATAACCTATTCATGCCTACACATACGTTACTAAGAACCCTAAAGACCCTCTCATATGAACATTCGTTAACCACCCGACCCAATGTTTACAACAAAAGAACCATATAAAACATGAGTGACATGAAGTCTCAACAAATTACATTACAAACTCTTATCCACATGTGTGGGATAAAATACATTACACTTACACATTTCCAAATCTTACAAATTCATATATATATATATATATATATGTGTGTGTGTGTGTGTGTGTATGCGCGTGCATGTGTATATGTATTCATCACGATCAACACATACAAACTAACGAACTCTACCGCTCTGCTCACCCCCTATATGTTATGCCCATGGTAGAATATGTACACATGGTGGAGTATTTAAATTTTGATCCAACTCCAACAAACCCGAAGACATCGTATTAATTCTTCCCACAAACCATAACCAAAAAACGATATGATATAATTGATATACATGGAGGTTGCTACTTTTAGGCTTGAAATACATGACGATGTGTGTTTTCATCATTTATAGAAAGTTTTAGGTATTTTACAATGTCTTACCAACATATTTTAGGTCCCACCAGGGCTGCTACAGATCTGCTAGACGAGTGACATGACATGCGTACGAAGTGTCGAATCCATCGATGCATGCTCACGTAAAGACGACAATCAATAGACGATACACACACACAAGGTAAATATAACTTTCTCTTATTGTATTGCTAAGTATCAGTGTTTACAGAATGAAAATGATCAAGTGTACATTCTAACATGCAAACACACTAGATATTGGTATCTAAATACCCAAGTTCGCCACACCTATGGCCGCCTATTACAAAACTTGTTACATAGACAAAATATTACAACTTAAAGACAATTACAAAGACCTAACTATTATAAGCTGATTGTCATAAAACATGCTCTAACACAGATACCCTCGCAAACTGACCACATTGACAAACGACTGGAAATTTTGGGAGCGAATCCAGTCCAAAATCTATCCTTGAAATTAGTGATCGATTACCCATCGGTAGTCAATTCCCTCCAAAAAATGACAAAATGAGAAGATTTACAAGTTATTTTCCATGAGTAAACATTCAGTATTTGTCGGAAAAACCGACGCCACAACTCTCATTCGGTAATGCATCGGTACTGCATGGATATCTTTATTATTTTATTTAAAAAACGGAAAGTTGTTGCATCCCGTCAGTAAATAACGACAGCTACGGTCCATCATTCGTTAATAATACTCATTTATTTTAATAGTGTTAGTTAAACATATCATGTGCCGGTTCATTAGTCGTATTAAACATATTGTCTCATGTTTAACCCGTTTAACCGAATACGGCACGTTTTACGAGCTTTATATGATAACACCCCTTTCAAGTCTTCTTAAAATTTAGGTTAGGAAACTACAAGAATGGACCCAAAGTTCCATTTAATTGGTCATTAAACGAATGCTCATTTATAATCATGGTGATAACTTCTATCGACTTTCATTAAAATAAGGGAGAAATTTGTACATTTTATATGCCGACAATAAGAGAAGAACTATTGAGTTTAATATAAGGGACCGAGTACTGATATTTAAGATCTAGTCATTGTGACTGACATAACTTATTTTAATATACTAATCAATCCTTTCATGCTTACCAAATGGAAATGTGATCATCTCAGCATTATCATCATCATCAACCTTAAATGATATATAAATCAAGAATTAAAAGACCAAAGAATGTGCCAAATGGAAGGCCAAAACCTACAACCAACGACTGTGCCAAATCCGGCAAATGGAGGCGATCACTCACAACAAGTGGCTGACAAATCGATCGTAACAGACACTGACACACATCCACTTTTAATTACATTGTTTGACTTGATCATAATATTTGACTTTAAATATCAAAATATCTTGTAAAAACGAACGTCTACCTATAACCAAAACAGTAAATATTATTTTAGGATACCATCAAAATGGAAAGTTGAAATAAATTACCATTTTAGATGTTATATATTTCAAGGTCTTATCCAAAAATAAATATAAAATATAGTACATTACTTGTAAGACTTACAAATGGAGCTTGATAAAGACACTACAACTGCTACAATAATAAATATCCAAAAAGAAGAAAAGAAACTGATTTTTTTTTTAAATTCACTCGGTTAGCATCTTGTTAGAAACTTGTTCAGATCACCATAATTACTGGTTTAAAATACCAGTTTACTATCAGTTAATCCATGGGGTACAGAGAGGTCATTTAGTCAAGTAATGACATACAAACACCAAACACAAATAATTAATCAAATAGATTAGTCATGAATCAAGACTAGATATATAATTAAAAACCCTGAAAGCCAAAAGATATTTGGAAGAAAATTAGCTATAGGTAGGAAAATTGAGTGATCTTTCCCCAAAACCATACTCCAAATGAGAATTAACCAAAGTGGGTGCATCAAGAGTTGGTATAACTGTTGCAAACCCATGGTTATGCTGGCTAAACTCTTGCATGAACCCATCAAGATCACCAAACCCGCCCAAGAACCCGCCACCCGAATTGGCTCCATCCCATATATCTTCTTCCCCTTTGATCTTCTCTCTCACCTCCAACCCAACATGTGAAAGACTTGATCTTTTGTGGGATTCTTTTCTTGCTTTCAGTTTCTTCTTTTCGGTTGGTTTTCCGGTGAGCCTTTGAACTAGTTCCCTGAAATTGGCGACGTCGGTTTTGATGATCTCGGGTGCAAAGATGTGAATTATGCGGATCTTGGGCTTTGTTTTGGAGATGAGGTGAGAGTCTTTGTGCATGGTGAGTGATTTTGTGATTGGAGAGCATGTGTGTTTCTTATTGTTCATCATGTCTTCCATGGTACACATTGTGTGTGTGTGTTTGGAGAGTGGTGGGAAGGTGGGGAGGATGTTAGTTGTTTGGAGGAAGAAAGAATGGAAGAATATGTTGAGGTTTTATAGGGTTTTCATTTTTTATAAAGAATTGATGAATTGAGGGATTTGTTTAATGGAAGAATAAGGACAAGTTGGAAGATTTAAAAAGTAAAACAAGCTGTATAGAGAGTGACCGGCAAACAAAATCCACAAGGACATGATATTATGTTGTATTCTAAATTTATTGCTTAATCTAAAGTGTGTATCGTTAATTAAATGGTAACTTTATAGAATAGTAATTAAGTTCAAAAGTGTTTCAATTAGGTCACTCAATACGCATTTTAATTACACGGTATACACCATCGGGTATACTATGACGAGTGACCTAATTAGAACACTTTTAAAACTTAGTTACTATTATGTGATGTTTTCTCGTTAATTAATTACAGTTAGGTTTGAAAGTTATTTAAGACGGTGTTTAATATAAACCTATTTTAAGTAGAGAATTACGTCAACTATTTATACGTAGTGCAATCAAATATATCGCGAAAGAGAATTAAAGAGGTTATGCTATTACATAATTCTCTTCTCTATTATATTTAAAAGCAATTGATAATTAAGTGTTTATGGGGATTTAATAGTTTCTAGTTAAAAATTTTATCTGTATTGAACGTGTGTGTATGTGTATATACATGGGAAATGGTCCTTGGTAAATTGCATGTATGGCATCACTGAAGATTTTCTCCGTGTGTGAAACAGGATTTTGAAGGTACATTAGCATTGCATCCCACAGTGTTTGTTACCATATGATGCCCAAATTGACACCTTTCTCCCCAACACTTAATATTATTTAGTTTATATATATATGGTAAGGTTTCATTGTTAACCCAGTATTATTGTGTCAACCCAATTAACTCTGTCAAAATCGATATAAATAAAAAATAAATAAATAAAATTATTATACTAATACAACGTTATGTTCTTTTTTGTATTTTTGTAAATCCGCAAGTGTAAATGATTTTACACCTAGTGCAGTGTAAGTTTTTTTGCAAAAAGTGACACCGTATGTAAACGCCCTTAAAACTTACTAATTTACAAAAATGCAAAAAATTGTATTGGTGTAATAATGTTACTTAAATATTTTTTTTATTTGGATCGATTTTGGCAAAGCTAATTGGGTTAATTCACTACAAGAAAATGACCCTATGCCGACGAACCCTATACCGACGACAAATGTCGTCGGCATAGGTCATCCTGTGCCGACGACATGTCGTCGGTATAGGCTAATCCCAAAATTTGAGAAGGGAGACCCTATACCGACGACATGTCGTCGGCACAGGGTTGAGCCTGATGGAGGGAAAACATGGCGCTCAATGAAAAATTGGAGAAAACCTATACCGACGACATGTCGTCGGTATAGATTAAATTCCATTTTATTTTTGCGTTTTCTTTTATTTAATAACTTTTCGTCGGTGAGTTTTTTTTTTAATTAAAAACAATTTTGGGAAAAATCTATACCGACGACATGTCGTCGGTATAGGTCATTTACTTTATTGACCGGTCAAAACAAACGAAGACCTTTACCGACGACATGTCGTCAGCACAGGAGCCTATTGCGCCGACTTTAGATCCTATACCGACGACATGTCGTCGGTATAGGGCTTAGCGTGAATTAACACAGAAGACAGCTTTCTGCTTCGCATTTTCACCCAAAATCTCTCAAAATTCTCTCATTTTCTCTCTGTGGCGATTTCGAGGTTTTGGTGTGTTTTGTGGAGCAATTTTCACTAATCTCTCGGTTTTTAAGGTTAGTTAACATATATGTTTCAATTTTGACAATAAAATCACAATTTTTGGGTTTTTTGGTTAATTTCTTTGTTTTTTGTTAGGTGTTTGAAGCTTTGACAATTGTTTGAGGATTTCAAGCTATTCGAAGATATTTGCAAACCTGGTTAGTAATTTTTTTATAAATTATGTTTAGATTATGTTTGTATGTATATTGTTGTGTTTATTTTGTATGTATGTATATATGATTTAGATGTATGATTTTATAAATATTTATGAAATTTTATTATGAAATTAGGTTTAGATATGAATTAGGTTTAGATGAAATTTGGGAATTTGGATGTATGTTTGTATGTATATTGTTTAGATGAAAATTTGGGATTAAATTAGGTTTAGATGAAAATTTGGGAAATTTGGGCATTTATTATTTGACAATTGTTTGAGGATTTCAAGCTATTTGAAGCTAATTGTTTGACAATTGTTTGTGTATGTGTATGTATGTTTATTTATCGAATTGTGTATGTAATTTGGGAATTTGGGCATTTATATATGTATGTTTGTATATATGTTTGTATGTATGTTTATGTATGGAATTGTGTATGTAATTTGGGCATTTATATGTGTATGTGTGTTTGTATGTATTTGTATTATGTTTATGTATGAAATGTAGTATTAGTGTTTAATAGATGTCTTTATATTTGTCTTTGTTAATTATTAATTATTTGTGCTTACTAATTATTTTTGTTGTAGAAATAATGACAACGACGGCGCAATCACACGGTGGTGATGGTGGAGACGATGGATATGGGGGTCCGTATAACTTAGAATCGGGTTGTGCGAGTGGTAAGTTACTTGTTAGTGTTTAATAGATGTCTTTATAATTGCCTAACTTTCATGTGTCAATGTAGGTGGTGCCTCACAAAAAAGACGTTCTAAAGGAAAAAACCTCAAATTATATAAGAAATTTGAGAAAAATGGGAGGAAGCCTCTTGACATTGATGTTGAACTTCATGGTGGTGGCTACAAGTTTGTGGGTCCTAACGCAACTGATTTTATACGTGCTATCTCTTTGGAGGTTGAAAAGGTTGTTCCGCCATATTATCCTAACTGTGCCCAGGTTCCAAATGAGAAGAAACAGGCAGTATATCTCACTCTATTAGTAAGTATAGATGTTTTATAATTACTTACAATTTCATAACTATTAGATTTTTTCTAATTACTTTCCACTTTTAGAATTATTTTAATCTGGACGCCTAGAGAAACACTGACAAGTGGCAAGGCGTTCAACTGGGAATCACCGCCGAGTGTCAAAGGGCTTATAAAGACCGCAAGGGAGAGTTGAAAGTTCATTTCGACTACAATGGGGGATACGATGATGTGGAGGCGGCGAGAAGTAATCCACCAAAAGATGTTGATCAAGAAAATTGGGATATTTTGATTAATCAGCTGTTTTTAAGTGCGGGCTATAAAAACCGCCCGAAGAAGAACAAACAACACCGAGCAAAACAACGCTACCCAAGTTTACATGGCAGCAAATCATACGCCCAACGCCGACACATGGAAGTATGAAATATAATTGTTATTATTATACAAACATGCTTATTAATTCTAGTGATATTATTTTTGTTTTTCACAAGGGACCGGCCCTATTGACGTGTTCAGATCGACCCATTATAAAGAAGGGACGGGATGGGTCAACGATAGTGCATCAACAGATTATGTAAGTTAAATGATTTTGTTGTTAAAATATCCAAGTTTGACTTTAACGGGTCAAAATGACCCAAACACACTTTAATATACTTGGAACGTCTAACTGTAACTTTAAACGGGTCAATTGTTGAATATGTTTGCTAGTATTAATAGTATTTGTTGTTATTAGTGTTGGTTGATTTTAATTTGTGAATTTGGGTCGTCTATGACCTATAGTTTAAAATGTTGGTTATCCATTTTACAGCAGTTATGCTGTCGAATTTTAGTAAAATAGTAAAGTGATTGCTTATTACATTGTTTAATGCAGGACCGAATCCAAGAGGAGTATACAAGATCCTCTGCTGAATCTGGTGGTGACTCATCTGTTGTCGATGAGTTTGCATGCATGGAGCATGCATTGGGTCATCGGCGTGGCCATATTCGGGGTGTTGGTCGTGTGGTGAGTAATCCTACACCGGATGTGTTCGATACTCCCTCTCCATAACCACATTGGCAAGACGTTGATCAGCGTGTGGCTAGTCTTCAACAACAATTTCAAGAACAACAACAACAACGCGAAGCCCAACGAGAGGAAGAACAGCGACTGCAAAATCAACAACTAGAGGAAGAACGTCGTGTGCATAATCAACAAATGCTTGAAATGCAACGACAAATGGATGAAATGCGTCGAATGTGGGAGCGCCGAACTAGTAGCGATGATAACTAGCTTGGAGTCGTTGAGCCGTTGTAGTTGTTGGGTTGTCTTGAACAATTTGCATATTTGTTTGTTTTGAATGTTTAGTTTATCGAACAAGTTGTGGCGTCGAACAATTTATATGTTTGTTTTGTGTTTCGGATATTTGAATGTTTGTATGGTTTATATATAATTATTTGCAGGTTTCTGTTTTTAGAAATTTAATATTTCTGGAAAAATATTAAAAATTAAAAAATATAAAAAAAAACAGAAAGACCTACACCGACGACATGTCGTCGGGATAGGCCTTTTTTAAAAATTATTAAAAAAAAAAAAAAACCCTTTACCGACGACATGTCGTCGGTATAGGTTGACCCTATGCCGACGACAAGTCGTCCGTACAGAGCTTGCTCTATACCGACGACATGTCGTCGGTATAGGGTTTCTTTTTGAATTATTTAAATAGACCTTATACCGACGATAAGTCGTCGGTATAGTCTGACCTATCCCGACGACACCTATCCCGACGACAATCTTGGCTATTGGTACGACTCAATACCGACGACATCTATCCCGACGACATGTCGTCGGGATAAGCTATCCTGACGACATGTCGTCGCTATAGGGTCAAAAAAAGCCGTCGGTATAGAGTGATATTGTTGTAGTGATTGGATCGATATTTATAAATAAGTAACTGGTTACGCCATTTTCACAATCTGTGAACCTAAGATTCTTTTTCCGCTTAATTTTTATTTGTTACTAACTATTTAATACTTCGTATATTAACAAATATTCTAAATCTTCATTATTATTTAATATTTATTCTATAATTCATAAATCTTCATCGTTAACTATTTGATGTTTCTTTTATTCATTTCGTCTTAAACACGGTTTCTAATAACCAATATATATAATTTAATTGTTGACGTGAAACAAAAAATATAAGAGGAATATGGTTAAGTAATCCATAAAACGTAAGTTTGGAAAGTAAATTGCATAGCTTAGCTTGTAAATAGTTGAGTTTTTAACCTATTAACAGGCATTAATTAAATAATATTCTAATTTAACTACCGATTTATAATATGCAAAATACTTGAGTTCAAGATAATAATGGAAAGGATGAGAAAGAAAAATAATCAATAATGAATAGACTTTATAGCATTATTAACTAAATTAAAGACCATGAATAGTGAAGCAGCCAGCCAGCCTGCTTCTACTGAATTATTTTTATTTTTTATTTAATTTTTTAACCTTTATAGTATATATAATATACGTTTTTAACCCATTTTATTTTTAATTAATTTCGTTTTCCTTTAATAACTTTTGTTCGTTAGCTTTTTTTCAAGATACGGAGTGCATGACTGTTTTAGTAATTTTTTGTCAACGTTTCTGTATAATTTTTTTTTAAAACGGAGTTTAATTAAAAATCGAGTGTTTTTATCTTTAGTGCGTTGTTGTACCGTTACAAGCCGAACATATTATGAGTGAACATCATTGTCGGTATTGGTATTATCGGAACCCGTATCAGGTGTCCGCTTTTATAGTTTTCAACTACCCGAACCGGTAGTTTTTTTTTTCTTTTTTATTATTTAGTTTTATGTTTCTCTTTTAGATTTTTATTCTTTAGTTTTACCATTGTGCCTACGTTTTTATGTACCTAAGTATATTTATTTTTTAACCGCCTCAAACGTTTAAGATCTGTTTCACACCACGTCACGCGAGAGTTCGAGTTAGATTATGTTTCTACACCGCCGCAACGCGCGGCGGGTAAAACTACTAGTTTTATAGTATATAGTAGTTATATTTAAATACAACCACTAGCTTAGTCTAGTGGCAAAAGTGTATGCCCAAGACTTCTTCAAAATCGAGAGAGGTCTCGGGTTCAAGTCCTACTTGTGACAAAAATAAAAATGGGGGGTCCAAGTTGGGTCAGGTGGTTTTCTCACTTATGGTGGGTTTCCTCCTGTGAGGGTGGAGATGATCGGGTGGCCAGTGGCCCGTCAGTGATCCAAATTGCCGTTCAAAAAAAAAAGTTTTAGAGTAAATTACAGAAATCGTCCTTTATGTTTATACAATTTTTCACTGTATGTCCTTTAGCCAAAAACTTGACAGAGATCATCCTTTACGTTTTAATTTGTTACGGTTTACGTCCTTTGGCCTAACGAGCGATAAAATTTTCAGTTAACTCCAGTCATGTGCCTTGCACATGAGGGTGTTTTAGTTTTTTCACCCATAAATATAAATTTAAAACCCTGATTTTATAAATCCTCCACCTTTACCCACTCAGACACCCACTATGAACACCGCCGCCACCGTCGCTGCCACCTACCACCACCCCCACCTTTTGCACTGGTTCGATGATTCCTAGTGTGCTTACAGAAATACTTGAGTTGAGCCAAAGTGCAACATCCAATCCAAGCATCTTCCCCAAAAGCAAAAGCAAAAAGTTTATCGATTTCTTGTTCTTCGTCATTATCGTAACTACAGATACCGGCGGCAGAGTTTGATTCATACTTGATTCAGATGGCGGGGATGCGAGAGACGGAGAAAGAGGCGGCGGCGGCGACTACGACGGAGGCGTAGCCAGACTAGATGTGAGATCAGAAGGATCGGAAGCACTAGGATTAGGAGTAGATGAAATAGGTAAGTCCGGCGGATTGCAGATCAGGAGTAGATGAAAATAGTCTTATTGTAGATCCTAAATCCACAGTCTTAACCCTCACAAAATTGTAGATCCTAAATCCACAGTCTTAACCCTCGCAAAATTGTAGATCCTAAATCTACAGTCACAAAGAGTGACAAAAGTGGAACTTTTTTCCCCAAAAATACGCATGTAATCAGATGTTATGAATCCCGAGAGTGAGTAAACAGGATTAGATGAGAGAAATGATATGAACCCTAACCGGACATGAAAAAAATCCTAAATTTTGGTAACGTCTCCAAACTAACGTCTGGTGGTTTATGACGGTGGTGATGCTCAGATCGGAGGAGGGGGTTATGCAGTGGTTGGCTGATGGTGGAGGGTGGTGGCGGTTTGCAGGTGGTGGTGTCGGACTGCCGGTGCAGGTGTGTGAAGAGGAAGAAGAATGGTGGGTTGGAGGGTATGCTTCTTTCAGGTGTGTGAGGAGGAAGATACAATTTAGGTTTATATATATTAGTTTTTTAATTAAAATAATTATTAAGATATTTTAAAATAAATGGGTAAAAAGATCAAAGTACCCTCATGTGTCTTGCACATGACCATACTTAACCGAAAAATTTAACTGTGTTAGGGACAAAGGATGTAATGTGTAAAATTTGTAAACGTAAAGTATGATCTCTGTCAAATTTTTGATTAAATGACAATATCTGAAAACGGTTATAAACATAAAGGACGATTTGTGTAATTTACTCAAAGTTTTATTTTAATGCCAAATTGAACATATAGTTGCCCACTTGCATGTAAATAATCCAGATTGACATTAGTTGCCAATGTTATATTCATATTTGGTTTGAAAAACAATTTGTTTATATTATTTGCAAAAGAAAATACTTGATGATTAATTATAATAAAACATTATAACAGAATAATGAAAAAATAAAAGAAGTCTTTTGTTTAATCAAAAATCGTTGGATTGTTGTTAAACAATAAAGAATAATAAAATAAAAAGCATGGCACTTTTTACCTTTTTAGGGAATTTGCATAGGGGAGTGAGTATGGTGTAAATTAGTTGTGATGGATCGACAAACGGATAAATATCACAAATTAAACCTATTTACAAGTTAATTTTCTGTAATTTAGAAGGTTCATTTTAAAAACTATTATTATTGTTATTAAAATACTTTTTTAATAATAGTAAAATAAAAAATATCGATATTTAAAAAAAAAGAAGATAAGATAAGAAACAAAGTTTACAATTAACCTCAGTTTTCGACACGTATTAAGGTTTAACCCTTTTGACATGCTATATTAAAATAAAGGCCTAATATTTGTGGAATTTTGTATATATATGTATTTGTTTAGTTTTGTAAGATCGAGTCTTTGTGTGTTATATAGAAAATGAAGCAAACTTGTGTTGTGACAAATGAATGATATGAAATAGCCGGACTGATGGTGTACGGCATCAAGTGGAGCTTTCCACATATCACAACAAACTTACAATCCAAACCTTTTGGGTATTTTAAATAGACATATATATGGTTTAAGACAAAAATATATAATATTATTTTTGTACATTACTAAATAATATTTTTAACCTTTATACTTATTAGCAGGTGTTACTCATGCGTTGTGGTGGGGCACGCGTTAAGTCGGTTCGGTTCTGAACATAAAAAACGTTAACTGAAAAAGCATCTAGCGATGATATCTTCGGATATCACAAAAAGTCACGTTTTATAAATAAAAAAATATAAACGAACAAAAATGTTGTTTGATGAAAAATTAAAACCGTGTGAAACCATCAATAAAAAAACCATAAAAATAAAGACCGTTAAAAAAAAGTTATAAAACATATAAATCAAAAACTAAAATTAAAAAACGACATATGTTTTATATCAATCAAAAACAATAAAAATAGCAACATTAGTACAGATAATGTGGATAACGGTACCAATGTTGTCTATTAGTTATCGCTTCGATTCGTGAATGCACTAGGACTCGGTATCGTTTACGAATAAAAAAAAATATTATCGATGGTTTCGTCACACAAATGTTGTATGATGTAATCCAAAAAATAAAGACATGCTTTACATCGAACGAAAACCAAATAAACGAACAATGATACCGGTTCGGATAATCCCAATAGCGGCAATGATACCGGTCATTATCGGTTCGGTTTGGCACGGTACCGGAATGATAATTGTGCTCGCTATAGCTTAGATAAAAAAAATACTCCTTTTTGAATTAACAAACGAAAGATAGTTGCGTATTCTTTTTTTTTAAATTAACTAACGAAAGTTATTTTATAAAAATGAAATAAGTTAAAAAAAATAAAACGTATATTATATAAAGTAAATAAGCTAAAATAAAAGTTTAAAATAAATTATAAACTTACCGTACACGCCACTTCCATAAGTAATATAAAATTTACAGAAATGAAAAAAAAACCCAAAAGAAAACAGAGAGAGTGGGTTTCGAACCCACCTCCTTGATTCAATAACCAAAGTGATTAACCAACTAAGCTAAAGTTATTTTATTGCTATATATCTAAAACAAACGTGTGTGTATATATATATAAATAATAAAAAATTATTTATTTGTTTAAAATAGTAGGATTATTATTAAAATACAACACTTTTATACAAATTTATGTATGTAAATCTACATGTGGTCGTATATTATCATATATATCATTAAAATTTAATGAACATAAATATTTTTCACCTTGCTACTTCTTTATTTCTATTAGTAACATGAAAAAGCTAAAAAGAGAAGAAGTGTCGTTTTTGGTGGTTATATATCATTGTCACTTTTAGACGGTTTTACTTTTTTCCATTTCAATCATGCCGTCCTTTCCCTTCAAATCATACTCCCTTCCGTACTAATTTTTTTACCTTTGATTTTTATATTTAACTAGTTTTTACCTCCGCGCTTCGCGGCGAGAGTCTGGTCGTTATTGGTTTGGCTCGTTTGCGTGGAATCGCAGACTCGTTATAACGTACGATACTCAAAAACACTCGAAGTTGAATACAACTTTGTCTTCAATAAAATTTAAGCCAGAACGTTAACAAAAGAAATTATTAAGAAAACGGCGCATTCCGTTATTTAAAAAAACATAACAAACGAAAGTTATCATAGATAACGTTGTCGGGCCCATCGTTAATAAAATTTAAACGAAAGTATAGGCACAACAGTAAAAATAATGTTAATAGAAAGGAAACATAAAACTAAATAATAAAAAAGGGGAAAACAAATTAAAAAAATTACCGGTTCGGTTCGTCGAAAACCATAAGGCGAATCGATGATACCAATATCGACAATGATGTTGTTCGCCCATAATAGGTTCGGTTCGTCAGGGTACCACAACGGTAACGGCACTCGATACAGGCAACGATAAAAAAACGATTTTGAATACAACTCTGTTTTAAAACAAATTAATATCAGAACATTGACAAAAAAAAACAACGGCGCACCCGTATTTTGAAAAAAGTTAACGAACGAAAGTTTATTGAACTTATGTGGCAAATCTATAAAAAAATAGAGTTTTGAGTAAAAAAAAAGAAAATTAAAGCTTATTTTAAACTTTAGTGGCCAGTTTATAAAAAAAAACTTTTGTAAGAAAAAAAAAAAACCCTACTATTCATCCCCATGGGAAATAAATAGTAGGGTAATATAAAACACGAAATTCGAAGATAAGAACTAGAAAATACCTTTTTGTTTAAATATATATATTTAACTAGGCATTCCTTTAACGTGGTATTACGGAAAATCTGTATATTACAAATTGAAAAAAATTATTTACAACAATCGAATGCTCCCAAAGACGTAAATAAAAAGTTTATTTACAATAATATTAGTTTTATTTGACAAAAAGGTGTTACGTGTAATGAAACCATAACATTTCTAAAAATATATGGAGACGTGTTTTACAACTACTGTAGCTATGTATATTATTGTAAAAGAGAGTTCTGAAAAGGATCCGCAAATGAAATGTCCCTTTGTGGATAACAGAATGTCCCTCTTGGTAGTAACGGGTCTTTCATGGATTGTCACGAACGAAAGTGAATAATTGGTCCTTCGTGGGCTGTAATGAACGAAAGTGAATGTATGAAATAAATAAAAATGCATATAAATGGCTAATTAATAATTTACATGTATTGTAATATATTTTACTTAGTACTATAAAGTATGCTTTCATTAAATAAGTTTTATATGAATAACATGAAAAGGAAAAGTTACTTATTAAATATTTTGAAAGCTTGAACTCACAAGCGATGGCTGACTTTTTAATATGCACATCAGATGATAAAAGAAATAAACAAGTATGAAGCGGGGAAAGTTTGGAATTGATGGCTACTGATTGCTGCTGACCAAGACTGACATTCCAAGAGTATTAATGCTATGAATGATTGAACAATGTTAAACTGAAAGTTTTTAATTAACTAAGAAATTGTAATAGACTTCCACTGTTGATTTTAGTGTTTATTCAATGTTAAAAAACTATGTTTGTGCTATGTGTGCCAACTATGAAAGGTACCCGATTTGGTTCATTTCAAAATAACCAAACAAAATCTGACACAATGCAAAACCTCATTGGTTGAGGTTATTGTTCAATAACACATTTTTAATAAAGTGTATAATTACTTGTGATTTTGTTTCTTGTAGATGTGGGCGGGCCTTGTAACAACTAGTAAGGTTCTGTTTTGTGGCGTTGAGATCATGGGTTCAAGTCGTGAGAAACAGCCTTTTGCAGAAAGGGTAGGGTAAGGTTAAGTACATTAGATCGTAGAAGCGATCCGGCACCTCTCCGGATCATGTGAAAAACGTAATATAAGTCACGCACCAAATACGCCTTTTTTATTTCTTGTACATCATCGCATACTTTACTTTTTATGCTTGTTATGTTTGAATTTAAATAATTAAACGTCATTTCTGAGTTTTAAATTTTATATCCTTATCGTATTATTATCTTTCATTATTTTGCAATATTCATAGAACGATCAACGACAAATCAACTTTCATTCATCCGATGCCTCAAAGAGCCACGTTAATTTATTGAAGTTTAATAACATTTTCAGTTTTCGCAAAAAATTCAACACTTGCAATATGTTTAAAATTACATTTGATAAATATAATTAATATTATTCAAATCTCATTTTTAGAAATTTAACTTTACTTTTCTAATTTGAGAAATGTACTTTATCCTCGCAAAATAACAACATACCCGAAATGGTATCATTGACAAATATGTTGCTTCCTTTTGAAAAAAAAAAACAATTTATAAAAAACTAGGTTGTCAGTTGGCTAAATTCTAATATCTAACTTTTTTTATATATATATTTTGTTTTTAGGGAAAAAAAGATAAATAAATAACACTTGGAATATATTTTAGTCGAAAAAATTGGTTTCAGTTCCTCTTAAGTTAATAAATAATAATAGCTTAACTACTCATGTATATTTTTAAAGACATTATACCTATAAAAATGCCAAATTTTAATTTAGAATATAGGGCCTAATATTCTTTTATTTACAGTAATATAACTAAGTTATTTTAATCTTTTAGTTCAAATTAAATCCCACTCACGAAAATATTATCTTTATTTGAGGATGACTTAAAAAATAGAGATTAATGTAAATGCACACGTGAACATTGCATCACGGTCTAAAGTCTAAACAATAAGGACAATTTAACAAAAGTTTTATTAATAACTTTCATTATTTTAAAGTATGATTATTTAGTGTAAATATAAGAATGATAATTTATTGGATGTATTTTAACAAAATCTCATATATTAATGTAATTAATTTATATTCCTAATAATCAATTTAGAGAAGAGTTTAAAAGAAAAGTGGAGATAGAAATATGAAAATATTTATGAAAAAAAGAGAAATTAAATACGCCATGTAAGAAAATCAACAACGCTTCAAAATTACGTTTACAGATTGCCTACCTTAGGAGGTATTAAAAAACGGATTGGTGTTTGATTGATTGAGATTGTTCGGTTGATTGGAATGGTTTGGGTCCATATTTTGGCTAAAAAATGTGATTAGAAGAGAGAATTGTAATTTGGTTGTGTACGGTTTTTATAAAAACAATTGTTATTTATAATTGAAAATTAAATTAAAAAATCAATTTAAAAAAAGGTTACCGTTGAATGGGCCCCACCCCACCCAACAACTCTTTCCTCCTCAATCAAAATTACGTTTACAGACTAGCCGAATGGTTGTTTTTAGTATGTGGATTATATTTCTTTTTAATGTAATATTATATAACAAATAGTAAAACGTGAAAAATTCAGACTCAAATGTATAATAATAAATTAGAAAGTTGTCATAAACCTAAAGTTCTAGAGTCAAATTCATAAGACGAGTAAAATGTTCATTTCACTTGGATTAATATGTAATTTTTATATTTTGATATAAGTTTTATAAAATTTAAGTCATATTATATACCAAATGTTTATATTGAATATAACTCATTTTTTAATAAACTTTATATTACCATATAAATAAAAACACATCATAACCGTATATTTCAATTTATATAAAATATTTTATATTAAAAGAAACTAAATGGTTACATCAAGATAAAAAAACACTCGAAACGCTAAAAAAAATAAACAAACCCGTGCATCCCGTTTAAAAAAAACGTTAACGAAAACTATTACTAATACCACTTGAATTCCTAAAGTTTTGTATCAAATGTGTAAATACACAAACTTTTGTGCCAATTTGAAAACCACAAACTTGTGTGGCCAAAATATAAACCACCAAAATTTTACCAATTTGAAAAAAACAAAGTTCTGTGGACAAAATACAAATCATCAAAAGTTTACTATTCATTTTACTTTGTAATTCAATATTAAGGAGAACGTCTAGCGGAAAACATTTAACTCAATTATTAGTTGCATATATGACATTTTCAAGTGGTGGTATGTTAGCACGGCACACACGAGGGTCGTGTGTCAGGCAGCCGGCCCGGCCGGCCCCCATTACAAGTACATCCCAAAATATTCGGTTCATGATTATTTTACAAACATAACATTACATACGGTTTATTTGCATGTAGTTTAAATCATATTATAATTTATGTTCAGCCGTTTAAATTCTTTAGGCACTTTATTTTCCATGTGATGTGACATAAAAATTGTTATTTCTTGATGGTCATTGAATTAAGCTTACACTGGAGATAAATAAACGACTTGTTTGTTTTTTTTATTTATTAAGTATTATTTGTATGAAGTGAGGAGTTTTATTAACTGATTTATCTGGTTAATGAACATTTCGAATTATACAACTTTGTGATGGAGCTTTTTAATAACAAAAAATTGATGACTTATCATTTATGTTTCTAAAATAATTCAAATAACATGCCTATGTAGATTTAAAAATAGGAAGTAAAAGTCTAATTTCTTTTAGAAAAATCTCCTAAATTTACACCTTTTTTTTGTCTACAATTAGACTTTGACACTTACACCTTTTTAGAAACATGAGATATTAAGATTAATCAACAGTGTTGTTGATCTACTTTTGGCTTGATTTGGGAAATGAGTTCTATTATGTTTCCCAAGTAAACACGTGCTACTTGAATTTCATGATTTATGGGAGGAACTCTATCGACCACTTTCTTTCGGGTCATATTTTTAATTGAGTCAAAGTTTAAATGACCCAACTGACAATGTCATAACCATGCTTGATCTGTCAAATTTGCTAGAAGAAAAACGGGCTTATCGATCATTAAGTTAATGTTATAGATTCGGGTTTTAGAAGAGGTTACTTTCACAAGAAGTTTTTTATTTAAATCATATAAAAATAACAATTTATGTTCCATACTAAATTTACACCCATTTTCAGTTAATTGACCTAAGCACGAATATATAATCCATCAAAACTGCTTCAAGATTTTTAAGTTAATTTTTTTTAAAAATTTTCTTCTTACAACATTTAAAATATGATATTTTATAAAATTTCGTATTTGCTGTTTCGATGTACTTATTTTTATCAGCATTTCGAACTTTTTTCACGGGATGAATACTAGTATACTTATCGTCAAAATCGTCAAAACTAAACCTAGCTTGTAAATTTTAACACCCTCACCTCGGCTCACGAGTTTCATGAAACTTCTTTAAAATTAAACATTTTGTTCCAACATAAGTCTACATTATTTTGGGTCAGTTTCTTCATGTCAAGCCCAAGACCAACATATGATTAATCGAACCCTTATATAATGAACCGATATTATGGCATCAGCCCGGCCCATTAACTGATATCAACCGGCTGGACTTTTCTAATTTGACTAGAAGTCAAAGTAAACTCAAACAACCGGCCCATTAACCATTTTCTAAATAAAAAAATCTAAACGTATATCTTAATTTAACATGAAAATTGCCACCATTTGTTGCCATTACACCAGGTGTCAAAGCAACTTTGTGTCACAACATCCCAACGTCACGTAGCATATATACTCCACCTACGTGGCACCAACCTACTCAACTAAGCACATCTATATAATGCATATCATAACCTGCTTGCTTCAATCAACTATCCATTAAAACGATCAGAAGAAGTTTGTTAAAAGTGTTACAAAATGCAGAGCGGAAGAAATGCAACCGGGGCTGTCAAGGAGTCGGCGTCGAACATGGCGGCTTCCGCCAAGGCCGGTATGGAGAAGACCAAAGCAAGTCTCCAAGAGAAGGTCTATATTCGCATAAAACTACAATTGTTTTGTTGAAACTTTATCATAAAACCGATGTTTTCTTGACCTGGCCCGATCGATTGGTTGAACCGATCGGATAGGGTTACAAACCGGTCTAGTTATGGTTCTTTGAACCGTCTCTAACTAAACCGGTCTAGTGATGTCTCCTAGAACGTTACATATTTTTGTTTTGTGAAGTTATCTGGTTCTTTAATTCATTCACTAAAAGTTTTCATATTTTTATTTTAAATTATGTGTAAGTTTTAATTTTTAATTTGTATTACATTATCTAGTTCTTAAATTGGTTCTTAAATCACTCACAATTAAGACGACTAGTTTGATGTCTGAGTTTTAAATTTAAAATTTTTATTAAGTTATCTGGTTTTTAGATTCTTTCATATTTTATTTTAAATTATATAGGTAAGTTTTAGTTTTTTATATTTATCACGTTATCTAGTTTTTAATCACTCGTCTCTTTGAAAATATAAATAGAAAGAAGTTTCTATTTATAGACTTTGAAAGCACCTAACTCTTTCTTATTAATATGATAATTTGTCTTAGTTTCATAACTTGTTTTAACCCCTGCTATTCATGAATATGGAACCAGATCCACTAGATTTTAGTGCGTCGAAGAATTATCTTCGTACTCCAATATGAAAGGCCCTCTTTCTTTAGGCGGGTATCATCATGTGGCTTAATTAATCCTAGTTCGATGTCCGGTGTGATTATAAGAACATCAAATGAAACATTTTTTATGTTTTTATTAAGTTATCTGGTTTTTAAATCGGTCCAATAAAAGTTTTCGTATTTATTTTAAATTTTATATATGTAAATTTGAACTTTTATATTTTTTAATGGTAACTTTGTAGAATAGTAATCAAATTTTAAAAACTTTTGAAACTTGGTTACTATTACGTGGTGTTTTCCCTTTTTATTATCATATGAAACATTCTGGTTGTTTGATGTTGTTCCCTTTTTTCTTGAACAGGGTGAGAAGATGACTGCTCATGACCCTATCCAGACAACGCCGCCCAGAGACAGGCGGCAGGAACCACAGGAACTCATACCTACACCACCACCACCACCGGTACCGGCCACCACACCGGCACCGGCGGGATTTAATCGTGTTCTAGATGTTTTTCATAGAACTATGGTTTATGTGCTTGTGGGTTGCGGTTAATTTCCTAGTGTTGTATTAGTTGTTTTATTTCCATAAATTTCGTCGTTGTATAGTTTGTGTATGATGTAACAGGTGCTACATATATATCACTAATAACACACCTTTATAAGTTAAGAATACTTCATTGGTGTTACCAGATTAATCAACGATTTAGAGGTCTTGTGAGTCGCTACTTTTTATTGTACAGAAACAAATTTAAATATTTATTGATGATTACTTTTTATTGTAAAAAAACAAGTTAAATATTTACTAATGATAATTTGGGTTGTAGGAATGTAAAAGTATAAAAAGTTACAAAGTCATTTTTTTATCAAAGTTAAAAGGTTTACTTTTCAATTAGTAGAAACTTTAGGGGCAATTTATGTAACTTGTGAGTATTAGTTTGGAGTAAACTGCACTTTTCGTCTCAGAGGTTTGTTGGTATTAACTGGTTCAGTACACCTATAACACTCTGAATCTTTGATGTTACATTTCTTAACAGTTACCATCTCTGGCCCTAACGTCCGTACAAGTAGCAGAGAATGCGGTCTTATGGATAGACTTGAGTTGAGGAAGACAGTGAGGGGTGATGGATGTAGACTCGTACTTCACAACAAAATTGAAAAGTTATAAAATGGCACTTTGGTCATTTTATCCAAATTTAATATCAAAGTTAGTTGAAGTCAGTCTTAAACTTCAAACTTGTTACAATATTGAAACCATAAACCTTAAATTTGTAACTTTTCAGACTTAGTAGTTAATCTTGTTACTTTAGCTAAATCACAAGAACTATCTCTGTAATTAATTATAAACATATTTGTTTACATACAAAAATAAATAGATCCTACAAAAAACTTTGTTTTAACTCTCCCGACTATAAATTTTTCAGTTTATTATTGCGAGTCTCAAGCTCGGATAAAGGCAAGGTAGATTTTGTGATAATGAAATTTGGAAAAAGGGCCGCGGTATTATTTCATTTTATGCCTCCAAAATAGTTAAGGTGCCTCTGTTTATAACATACCATGCACTCTTCAATTTCATGACATATTAGAACACCGGAGAGCAATAATGATCCGAATGATTATGAGACCTCCTCAGCATCCTTTAAGAACCTAGAAGATTTTGTATCTAATGATTTCTTTTTATATTTGTTCTCAAGGATTGAGCTTTAATTATTGACAGATGGTTGGCAAAAGTATGTGTTCGCCTTATGAAGATGGGAATCCGAGGAAGCAATGTAACATCAGACCTCTCGTACCATCAATATTGTCCGCTTTGACCACTAGAAGCTCACGGGTTTGTTTTTAGTTGCTCGTTTGAAAACTTTGCAGGGGTCACCCATTCCTAGATTACTCCCACCCTAAGCACGTTTAACCGTGAAGTTCTCCTCTCATACAAGGTCAATGCACGCAAAACGCGTTCTTGGTATTTGAGACGGGACATTCTTTATGAACCAAGAATCTCTCATGGCCATGGTCGATGTAATATTTGTTTACAATGGGTCATGCGAATCATCTTTGCATCGTTACAAGCAACGCCTCGGCTCATTTCAATAATTTGTCATATTGTATTAATGTTGGGACCAAAATTATTGTATCATCAATAACTTATCAAATAACTCTTTCAATTCCTTCAACACAATAACCATTAAAATAAATAGAGTAAACTCACTAAATATTATTGAGTACATCCAACATCAAATGTGTGAATTAATGTTACTTATAAATATAACAAAATACGAAAAATGTAGAAAATGAGATGCATATAAAAAACTGAAAGAATGAAGCTAAAAGTAGTATGCTATGAAGATAGCAAGCGCCAAGCAAACGATGGTCGAAAGATCATGAACTGCAGTGCCGGAAGCTCCATTGGTACCATCGTTTCCTGATCCTACAGGGCTCACAGTCCCTCCGCCATTAGGCCCTGGACCCGCTGTTGATCCAGGGGCGTCACTTGCTGCGCCTGGTGCTTCACTTGCTGAGCCTGGTGCTTCACTTGCTGAGCCTGGTGTGGGAGCTGATCCTGGAGTAGCTGTAACAAGAAAGCAAAAACAAGAAAATGTACGTAAATAAACCAATCAGAAACATGTTTTCCAGGTATAAATGATCAATCAGACAATTAAGCATAAAAATATATAGTCAAGGAAATTAGGTTCTTTCAAAACCTTATTTTAGTGTTTTAAGTTCAAGATTTTTTCGATTGGATAAGGGAATTGAAAGAGGGTTCGAACCAAGAGTGTCATTCGTGTCATATTAATGGGGTGGCGCGGGTTGAAGGATTTTGGTTGGCTGTTGACGTGTTGACAAGGTGAACCCTAATACGATCCATATATACTGTGTCATGTCAAAAACATCAACCTTAACACAGACACACTTATAATAGTTAATCTAAAACCTGATTATTTTCATGAAGTGTTCGCATCATGTCAAAGAACGCATCCCCATCAAAGCCATGATAATGTACGAATTATTAAAAAAAAAACGTTTCAAAGAATTATTATGTCATTAAACTTAGATTGGCACATGTAGATAACAACGATCGACCAAGTACAACAATAAATAAGTTAAGTGAGCCGTTGAATGTGAAAGAGTGAAACTTATGAGTAATGTAAACGGTGTTTAATAAGAAATGGTCCCAACAATAAATGTGCATGTATTTTTTTTTTTTTAACAGACAACAAACATAGAATTACCTAGATACTCCGTACGGGGTGACCCATTGACAAAAGGCCACCGCCAGCTGGCCCAACCCAGCCGTACGGAGCCCTTAAGCGCCCCAAGTTATCTACAGTTCCGGGGAAAACCCACCCGCCCGAAAGCCCACTGGTGGTAAAACCCGGACGCCCTCAGGATCGAACCGGAGATCACAAAGATCCAGGTCTTTCTTCATTGAGCCACCATGCCCCTTCCCAAAGTGATGCTAATGGGGATAGAACCTGAGTCTTTTTTACAGAATCCAGTATTCCTACCACTACACCACATTGAAAGTTGCAAATGTGCATGTATTAAAAAGACAATTTGGCTTACCATTAACCATATTATTATACAAAAATGAGCTGTAAAGCAATGCCAGTGACATAGACGTTTTCAGTAAATTCAGCAATTTATATAAGGAAAAAATCATAGAATAGTAACTAAGTTTGAAAAGTGTTTCAATTAAATCACTCTAACTTTTTTTATTCTTAAAATACCACTCAACTTTCAATTTATGTTCTAATCTTGTGAAAAATGGAATCTTTTTACAAGTCAATGATGATGTGTCACGTTTCTTTTATTAATGCAATATGACATGAAAATTAAAGGAGATTATGTGGCTTTTAACTTAGAAAAAATATTAAAAAAAACAATTAATTCTCCTTACCGATTGCTACAATCGAGGGTTCTATTGTTTCTTTATATTTTTTATAAAAAGAATATATAATTCCACCTTTAATTGTGTTTAGCGTTTGTTTCAATTATGGATTTTATTGGTCCTTTATTTTTTTGTAAGAGTAAATCAAAAGACTTCAATTATGCTTATCGATGGTTTCAATTTTGGATTTTTTTGGTTGTTTTTAATTTTTTTATATAAACAAAATAAAAAAGAAATTCAAAAGATAATCTAATCAGACCTTCGGTTGTGCTTGTTTCAATTATGGTATTTATTGTTATTTTTTAAACATATACACAAAAAATCTAATGTCTATCTTTTTTTTTCAATAAGAAATTTTTTTATTGTTTCAAATATAACTGTTTTTATATATTTTCTTTTTCTAAGTTAAAAGCCACCTAATCCTTTTAAATTTTCATGTCACATTGTATTAATAGAAAGAAAATAAAAAAAAACTTGACACATCATTACTAACTTATAAAATATTCCATTTTTCATAAGATTAGAACACAAATTGAAAGTTAAGTGGTTTTTGAGGTATAAAAAAACTCATAGTGACTTAATTGGAACACTTCTCAAACTTGGTTACTATTCTATGATTTTTTTCCTATTTATATAATCCCATCAATAATATAGTTTGTTTGCTAATACACAAAAATTAAGAGTAAATTACATTTTTCGTCCTTTATTTAAATATATACCAAATTTCAACAGAAATCATATTTACGTTCATATTTTGTAACACTTTACGTCATTTTCACTAACGAACATTAGATTTTGGGGTTAAATTCAGACATGTGCAAGTCACATTAGGGCAAGTTAGTCATTATACCCTTTCAAGGGAGATTTGGGTCCCAACTTTTTATAAAATAATTAAAACAAATCCTTCATACTTAATATATATATATATATATATATATTATATTTATAATTTATTAAAGTTTCAATTAGTTATAAAAAAATAGTCCTTATAGGTACAAAAATACCAGAATACACTCATGTGCAAATCATATTACTATACTTAACAGAAAAATTAACACCCGTGAATATGATGTAAACTGTTACAAAATCTTAGCATAAATGATGTCTGTTATTTCATTGGTTTAAAGAAGGAAAAATGTAACTTACTTAATAAATTAATGACAATTAATTTTGCTTTATGTATAAAAAATATAGACAAGACTTAGAGATAACCTGGGCAAGCGTCAAGAGGAGGAGTTTGAAGTTTACAAGCACTAGGAAGCGTGAGTGCCTTAGTGACATTTACTGAGTAGTCGTCGGCGTGTGTAATCAAACCGCACAAGCAAATTGGGTTGTTTTTCAACAACCCTGCCAATTCCGGACAACAAGCTTTGTCCGGAACAGTCAAGTTACTTCCATCCTGAACAAAACCCAAACAATCTGCAAGACTAAACAATGCCGTCGTACAATCCGTAGCAGGTGCCGGTGCCATTGGCATTGGTGTGCCAGGCGACATCATTGGGGCACCCATAGGTGACAGGGCTTCCAAACATGGAAGCCATGTGAAAATCAGCCCCACCAAGATGCCAACGGTCATAATGGTGGTGTTTGATTTGACCATGGTCGAAAAACAAAGACGGTGAAAGTGGTGGTGGTGGTGTTGGAGTAGGAAGAAAAATGGGAAGGGATTTGTTAATGTGTTAAAGAGAGAAGAAATTGCATTGATGTGTATATAGAATACTAGTGATGGTGGTTGGATAGCATTGACTGAGAAAGGTGGAAAGATATGGCCTAACTTTAGATGTTCAAATTAAATTCTTCTTTTATCTCCTAACTACCTATACTTCTTTATTTGGTTTTTATTTTCTATAAAATTTGTCATATTATATACCTTTAACCATTATTTGGCAGTTGTCAGCTTCATTAAAGCAAGTATTTTTGTCATTATTTTTCCAACACCTAGTATTTTTGTCACTATTTTTTCAAATAATAAAGAGTTCGATCACCCTGACAAACGAATCACCCTTTAGCCCGAATAACATAACATGGTGACCTGGCCCACCAATTTAGGAGGAAACCCACATGGGAAAACCCCCTGGCTGGCCCAAGAGCAAGACTCAAATAATGGGCGACCTTATGGAAGTCACTAGGATACCGCTAGGGCAATGCCCCTTTGGTATTTTTGTCACTATTTTAAACTCAAATAAACATTTAGGTTGTTTAACTAGCTCATAATACTACGGGTGTTCACGGTTCAGTATAAAAATGTGAAACCATCCAAACCGGTTTAATATCATGATTCTTAATATTATTAACACACGTCACTTGTCTATCCGTCAAACCCTACGAAAGCCCCATTGGGAAGGTCTTAGGCATAGAAAAATAGATCGTTTCAAAAGCCAATGTTATTTTTTAAGCATCATTACAAATCCAAGGGTTTAAAACTATATTCTATACTAGATTAGAATCTCGTGTATTACACGGGTTAAATAAATGTAATATTATATACTTAGTAATATAAAAACTTATGTCTTTAAAAACCCGTGTATTTCACGAGTTGAATAAAATATAATATAATATGTTAACAAATAAACTCGTCAAAATGGAACAATATGAATATGTAAATATATTATTAAATGTTTTTTATTTGGATCTCATATGATTATAAAATTGTTTTTAGTTTGTAGAATTCATAAAAATATGATTAAACAATTTGTATGATGATAAACACAATTTTAAATACAAAAATCTATAGATAAAAATTAAAACAAATAATTAATTTAGTTGCCTAAAATAATGAAGTTGATTATTAATAGGAGAGAGAGACGGGAAAATAAAAATTAGGAGGCCTAAAAATATGACATGTGTCATCTTATTTTACTTGTTTATTATATAACTAGGTTAAAATCTCGTGTATTACACGGGTTAAACAAATAAAATGTTATAAATTTAGTAATAAAAATTTTATATTTTTAAAAACTCGTGTAATACACGGGTTGAATAAACCAGTATATTACATCGGTTGAATAAAATATAATGTAATTTGTTAACAAACACATTTGTCAAAATATGTTTTTAAAAAATGTAATTTGTCGTGACAGTTATAAGGTCTGTTAAGTTAGTTTTTAAAACATTTTTTTCAAATGAGTATTAATATTTTAATTTAATTGATAAATGTTAGTTCATATTAAGTTCATTTGATTGATGATATAATAAATAGTTAGATTTATTAATATAAAGATTATTATTTAATATGATAGAAATATAAAATCTAATATTTAATAGAAGAGAGAGGCGAGAAAATAAATGTGAGGAGTAATCAGAGAATGATACGTGTCCTGAAAAGATTTTTATTTATTAGAGTAGTAAGATATAAATGAAAAGGTCATCTTAATTTTATGTCAACTCTTTTGGAAAATGCGTCTTGATTTCATGTCAACTCTTTTGGGGGAATTTATGAACGTCAATTGTGGAATTTTTGTGTGATCCCAGATTTTCAAGCCAAGAGTTTGTCAACCTTTTTTTATATATATTTCTCTTTTTCACACCTATATAGTAGGACACACATACATCTTCTCTTTCACATGTTTGAAATAGTACTTGCTAGGCCGAAAATTAGTTGGTTTGTAATTAGTATTAATTAGATCATATCAGTGATCAACATGTGATGTTGTCGTTGCCAGCAGCTTTGATCTTTTCTTTTAACAGTAAAGACCAGGCCATTGCGATCATCCTGACAAACAGATCATCCTTCCTCCCGAAGATCAGAGCGTGGTGACTTGGTCCACCGATCCAGGAGGAAATTCACAAGGAAAAAAAACCATGTCTTGCCCAAAAGACTTGAACCGACGACCTCCTATATAAAAGTCACAGAGGACCGCTTATATGGTTTCTATTCATACCCTAGAAGGCAGATAAAAGTGGAAAAGTTTGTGACAAATATATTAAAATATATTAAAGTTGAAAAGTTAACCATTCATATTCATTTTTGTTAATCACTTATGTAAAAAAATATTTTTTTACACAAAATCACAAGCAAGGGTAATTTTCAAGGTTTTATAGTAAAGTAATCACTTATAACCAATACAAATGTAATGATTAATCATCTATTTCAAACTTGAAACAACAATTTGGCCACTAGTTTAATATTCAACTTGTATATTTCATTTGTTTTTTTGCCGTTGAAAGTAATATGAAATGATGCCTAGAAAAGTAGAAAGCATTGGGTATGGAATTTATGGAGAAGGAAGGAATAAGGTTGGTGTATGGTGACGCATTAACTAGTGCACATGCCATCGACAATGGTTTGTGAGTTGGGCAATTGCTTTACGTCTGTGACTCTAAAAACAATATGTGAAAGTAGGTTGTATCATAATTAATATTGTACGTCTTGTTAAAACCCTGGAAGTCACATGCAATGTCTCAAACACATACTACAGTGGTTTTATGGTAAAATTATAGAAATAAAGACTGATAGCTACAAAATTCTCTAAGTACAACTGTTGTGGACCTCAGAGTTTGCTGCAGATCGACAAACTGCTGCGAATAAGCTTATCTGCTGTGGATACTTGTTCTTCTGCTGAAGAACAAATCTGCTGCGGATAGCCTTATCTGCTGAAGACCAAAGTTGCTGCTGATAGGCAAATCATCAGCAGTTGTGGACATTTGTGTCTTGCTGCTGATAGCCATTCCCTCTGAAGATCAAACGTTGCAGCTGACTGGCTTCGATAAAGCAACCATTACCACTGACAACTTTCTGCTGCAACACTGACACACTCCACGCAGAAAGAATGTTACTGGTGCAAGACAATAAAAGACAACGACGCTCTTCTTCCAAGGACTCAAGCAATGATGCCTAAGAAGACGTTTGAGTAAAGATAACTTTTGTAGTATTTATTGTCGTTACATGTAGAATAGCTTCAATACAAGATCAACGTCTTGTGTTAGATCTGACCCTTAGCATCAAGGGTCTGTCTTGATTCTAAGTTACTATATAAGTAGTACTTAGAGTCATTGTATAAGTGTGCTTTTTCTTAAGAGTTTTCTCCGTAATCTTGTAATCTTTGAAGCTTAATACAAATTGCATATAACACACCGTTCCTAAAACACGCGGAAGCTTAAAACAAATCCCAGAAATTTTTTTTTTTTTTTTTTTTTTACCCTCGCGTACCGCGAGACTAAATGACCACCTCCCTCGCGTACCGCGAGGGAGTCCCAAAAACACGCCCGGAACCCAGGTCTCTCGCGTACCGCGAGAGGATCCCCCCTGGATCTTCGCGTACCGCGAGGGACCACCTTTCACAGAAAGTTTTGGGCATCTGCAGATTTCAACACTTAGCCATTTTTTTTCCACTTTTTCATTACCACCATAAACCAAAACCTCCCAACACATGGGTTGTGACCAAAAACACATATGACCAGCTTTAAAACATCAACTTATAAAATTTAAGTACCAATTTACACATCCGAAAACGGATTTCTAATAAATTCCAAAAATCACCAAAATGCATACGAGAACCCTTCACGCCCTGGACTTGACCTTGACCTACTTCGGAGCTTTCCCTACATCACCACATAAACATATCCCCATTAGTAATGAAGATAAAACATAACAAACAAGTAAATTCTACTTGTTTCCACCCATTCCCCCATTTGACCCGTTTCCACCAAATTTTAACATTTGGCTACATAACACTTGTATTTCACCTACAAGTTTCATTCATCATTTATCATTCATATTAACACATTTCCTTTTCCATTATGGCACATTGGCCACAATCTCATTTCCATCATAACACTAGATCGTAATTCACCCATTTGACCCATTTGACCCGTTTGCACCCATTTGGTCAATTAAGGTTTTCATACACATACTTTTCACATACAAGTTTCTTTCATCATTTCATTACCACATTTCCATTTCCATTATGGCACGTAGGCCATAACTTCATATCCATTTAGGATACGAGATTATACTCCATAACCATTCTATCCATTATGGTACTTGGACCATAACTCCATATTCATTCTATCCATTATGGTTCATAGACCATAACTCCGTATCCATTCTATCCATTATGGTTCATAGACCATAACTCCATATCCATTCTATCCATTATGGTTCATAGACCATAACTCCATATCCATTCTATCCATTATGGTTCATAGACCATAACTCCATATCGACATATCCATTATAGTATAAATACTATAACTACATTCCTTCAATTTTGCATACAATTTCATGCTCATTCATATCACATAACAAATTATGCAACTTTACACATTATGCATACAATCTTGCATAAAACTCATTTATCCCCGTTTCATTTATGATCAACACATGATCCATTTCCATTATAGCTTAACACTATAATTACATTCATACATTGTACATACTAAATCATTCACAATTTATCATATCACAAGTATGTACACAATCACATAACACATAATTCACAAAATTCACCATTTATCATCAATACTAAGTAAGTGCATAGGCACTTACCTTTCGGGTTAGAAGATCCCGCACCGTTCTCAAGCTTGCAATTTGATTACCTAAACACATTCGCCTAGTTTAGTAATCTAACATATACCAACATTTCATTACAATTGAGTTCACAACCCAATTTCCCAATTCCAACCCAAATTGACCCGTTTGGGTTATCCTCATAGCCAAACACCCTCTTTCACCACAAACTCACCTACTTGAGTTTCATTAACTTAATCTTAACACTAATTCTTCTTTCAAAAATTATTATTAAGTTAATTTGGTGTTTGCTCAAGTGTCTAACATCTTAAAAAACACTTAATCTTCATTAATTCGCCATTTATCATCATGATCCAAACACCCCCAATTTCCACCATATGAACCCTAACTTTTCAAAATCATAATCAAAGGGTTCTAGGATGTTAATCACTACTCTTTACCTTTAGTTTAGCTAGATTATCAATAATCTAACACCATTTCATCACATGCATACAAAATTTCGGTTTTCTTTCAAAACCCATCAAGAACACATCTAAAGTGAGATCAAAAGGATGATTAACACTTACTTGATGTTAGGAAAGTGTTGTGTGAGCCAAAACCTCCTCATTCCGAGCTTCAAATGCAAGATTCAAGCTCCAAACCCGTTTCCTCTTTTTCTCCTTTGCTCTTGAACGACCTAAACACCAAATGAGACTCAATTTTGACTTTCACCAAGTCAAATAGCAGATTTTGGCCACTTTACACCTTTAGTCCCTCAACTTTCAATTTCACCCATATCTTTCCAAAACTAGTTAAAAACTAGTATAACCCCGTTACTAACTTGAAACCCGCTTGTTTCAACTTATTTCTAAAATATTATTTTCCCATAATATTTATTTAGAAATATTTATTCATTTATAACGAGACCCGGATTTTGGTTCGTTACAAATCACCTCCCCTTATTTGGGTTTCGTCCCCGAAACCCGACTTCACATAAAAAGGTTCGGATAATATTTGGGCATTTCCTCCTCGGTTTCCCAAGTCATTTCCGCTCCCTTCTTACGTTTCCACCTTGCCAAAACTTGGCTAATCTCTTTAATGCGTACACGCATCACCTTTCTATCCAAGATTGCCACCGTTTCCCCAACATAAATCAACTTATCATCCAATTCAATATCCTCCAATGGGACAAAAGTAGATTCATCCGTCAAACATTTTCGCAAATGAGACACATGAAACGTGCTATAAAGTCTGCTTAGTCCCTCCGGTAGCTCCAAACATAAGCTACCGCACCCACCCTTACTATCATCTTAAACGGTCCGACGAAACGTGGGCTTAACTTCCCCGTTTCCTAAACCGTATCACCCATTTCCAAGAAGAGACTTTCAAAAGCACAACGTCCCCCACTTGGAACTCAATCGCCCGCCTCCTATTATCCGCATAGGACTTTTGGCGATCTTGAGCCGTTTTCAAGCGTGCTCTAATTTGGTCAATACTATCATTAGTTTCCTTGACCGCCTCGACATTACCAAGTTCCCGTTGACCAATTTCACCCCAACACACGAGTGTTCGACACTTTCTCCCATACAACGCCTCGAAAGGCGGCATACCAAAACTAGAACGGTAGCTATTGTTATAAGAAAATTCCTGCCAACGGTAAATGATCGTCCCAACTTTCCCCAAAAATCCAGAGCACACGCTCGCATCATAATCCTCGAGCGTTTGAATCGTTCGCTCGCTTTGACCATCCGTTTGTGGATGATAAGCGGTGCTAAGATTCAATCTAGTCCCCATATCCTCATGGAATTTCTTCCAAAATCGAGAAGTAAATCTCGTATCATGATCCGATATAATCGACACCGGCACACCATGACGTGACATAATTTCCTTCACATACATTTCCGCCAATCTATCCGAAGAGTATGTTTCCTTTATAGGTAGGAAATATGCACTCTTCGTCAACCGATCCACTACTACCCATATCGCATCATAACCCTTTCGGGTCTTTGGTAGTTTAGTGATCAAATCCATAGCTATATTCTCCCATTTCCAAAGCGGTATTTCAAGCGGTTGAAGCTTTCCATACGGCTTTTGGTGCTCCGCCTTCACCCTTAAGCATGTGAGACACCTCTCAACATACTTAACAACATCACGCCTCATACCCGGCCACCAAAAATGACACCTCAAATCATAAAACATCTTTGTGGCCCCCCGGATGGATAGAATGTTTGGATCTATGCGCTTCATATAAAATAGTTGTCAAAACACTTGACAACCTAGGAATCCAAATCCTATTAAAGCATGTCTTTAACCCCGAATTATTTTCCCCAAGCTTGTCAACATAAGAACCACCCGTTCCGTCTTCAAATCACCCTCAAAAGCTAACACTTTAGCCTCTCGAATTTCGTCAATAAGGGATGATGATATCGTCATCAAGAATGACTTCACTTTAATGTGGTAACTCTATCTGCCCTCGTTACTCCCCCAAGGTTATCTCCGTCTTTAATGGTTTATTCGACAGTGATACGCAGTTGTCTACTTTTGCATCAATTAGTTCGCCCACTATCTAAGATAGTCACTGTTTCATTTAGACGAAATGTTTATCATTTATCTCATCTTCACCATATGAAAATAACAACAGTTCCAAACATTAATCTACTCACCAAAAAAAAGCCCCTATGTTGGACAACCCAACGAGACGTAGACTTATCCTCCCATGATCTCAAACCCGAATCACCACATTTCAAAGGAAAACTTTTATAATGACAAGTTTCCACTTGAATTTCAACACTCCTAACCATGGGATACTTGGATTTTTGAACCACTTTATATGAATAGTCAACACGTTTGACAACTAAGGAAATCCAAGTTCTAACCCCACGTCACTCACCTCTTAAATGGAAATTTCAAAGCTATATCACCAATCCACCCATTGAGACTCAAGGTCTCAAGTTCATACCTCTTGGGATTCGAGGATCCCAACACCCAAACATAATACCCCTTGAAGCTCGAGTCTTCAGCTCATCAATTCTTAACCGATAAAGCATGCAACCTCCTCAAGTAAGGATACGACAACTTCCTTACTTGAATCCTCTTCTACAACACTGGGAGGAAGATTCCTATCTGCGATCCAAACATCCTAAGAATTTCCATTGACTTAATCGTAAGTCATCCTTTGAGATTTAAGGATCTCAATCACCGAATCCACCTTTGAGGTTCGAAGACTTCACTTTCAAACACCGTTTGTGAAGTCCAAAAGACTTCCAACATCATTTATGAAGTTCTAAGACTTCATCCACCATTTATGTACACATTCCACCTATGTACATTTTATCATTTACCTCTTGACCATAAAGTCCACAAACCGTGAGACCTTTAGTCAGTTTTATCCTATCACCGACTGTCAGTGCCAAAACGCACTCTTCCATTTTCCTTTTTTCCACCGAAAATTTTATGTGCTTTAAAACAAAGCACACAGGTGCAATGACTCTTATCAAATCCTCTTTCTCTACTGGAATACTAAGTATCCCTTTATATCCCCGGCTGATGTCAATGGCACAAGCCATGTGTACACACCAGTTCGTATACCTCGTGTTTCATTGTCTCTAATGAGAACAGATTAACACGTCACCCATTTATCATACTTGACAATGATATGGTTACTAAGTAACCCAACACCTCTTTTACAATCATCGGATCAAAATCCACCAATTCTCCGCCACGGCCCGAATTCGACTCATCGCGAGTAATGCACCTTCTTTCAATCATAATGGATTGCTTCAAAGCCGATACCATTATTGTGATTCATTGCTGATTAATCAATGATTAATTCTCACTCTTTAACTCCTTTGGTTCGCACACCACGAACCCCTTATGAAAACAAAGTTTTCCTTCCACTTCGGTTCGCCAACTGTTATACTTTCCGCTCTCAAGGCTTCATACGGTTCCTCCCAAGGATAGCCTCAAGGATCCCTATTTTCCTCGAAGGAAGATCGAAATAACATGATAGAAAGCTCTAGCCATCCTCCGCTAGATTGATGCATTCTATTTCTCCCAACACATTCCATGTTCCTCACCACCCATGAGGTGATACACGTCTAGACTCTAACATACCTGAGTCCTTAAGATGACTTCCATCCACCATTTCTTCTACTTACACATGTGCCCCTTAGTCTCCCCGACCAAATTTTAACTAAGTTATAGATATTCTACCTACTTATAGGTCTTTAATCTACCCACTTGTTAAGGCACTAAATCTTATCTATGCGTATATGTATTACCCCCTTTTAATCATTCATAAACATACATACACATATAATCACCTTCACCTAATCCTTGCAAATGTTCATTGTCATATGGTTATCATAAAGACCCTTGCACATCCCGTCTTATTAAACATATTGGCCAGACATGTTTAATAACACGTTATGCCCAATTGCAATTATCATATTCATATAACAAATCACAAAACAAGTTTCGGCACACATAACACATTGTCATTCAATCGTCCATATACATATACACCATATGTGACAACATTAATCATAACATTACTAACCTTTCAATTCCGAAAGCTCCGAGTCTTAGTCAAGTCCTCCATGGATTCTCGTATCAATTTCCCCATATCAAGAGCATCCGGTTTGAGTTTAGTGCCTCGCGCACTAATTCCCTCAAACCATTGCTCTGATACCAATTTATAACACACCGTTCCTAAAACACGCGGAAGCTTAAAACAAATCCCAGAAATTTTTTTTTTTTTTTTTTTTTTTACCCTCGCGTACCGCGAGACTAAATGACCACCTCCCTCGCGTACCGCGAGGGAGTCCCAAAAACACGCCCGGAACCCAGGTCTCTCGCGTACCGCGAGAGGATCCCCCCTGGATCTTCGCGTACCGCGAGGGACCACCTTTCACAGAAAGTTTTGGGCATCTGCAGATTTCAACACTTAGCCATTTTTTTTCCACTTTTTCATTACCACCATAAACCAAAACCTCCCAACACATGGGTTGTGACCAAAAACACATATGACCAGCTTTAAAACATCAACTTATAAAATTTAAGTACCAATTTACACATCCGAAAACGGATTTCTAATAAATTCCAAAAATCACCAAAATGCATACGAGAACCCTTCACGCCCTGGACTTGACCTTGACCTACTTCGGAGCTTTCCCTACATCACCACATAAACATATCCCCATTAGTAATGAAGATAAAACATAACAAACAAGTAAATTCTACTTGTTTCCACCCATTCCCCCATTTGACCCGTTTCCACCAAATTTTAACATTTGGCTACATAACACTTGTATTTCACCTACAAGTTTCATTCATCATTTATCATTCATATTAACACATTTCCTTTTCCATTATGGCACATTGGCCACAATCTCATTTCCATCATAACACTAGATCGTAATTCACCCATTTGACCCATTTGACCCGTTTGCACCCATTTGGTCAATTAAGGTTTTCATACACATACTTTTCACATACAAGTTTCTTTCATCATTTCATTACCACATTTCCATTTCCATTATGGCACGTAGGCCATAACTTCATATCCATTTAGGATACGAGATTATACTCCATAACCATTCTATCCATTATGGTACTTGGACCATAACTCCATATTCATTCTATCCATTATGGTTCATAGACCATAACTCCGTATCCATTCTATCCATTATGGTTCATAGACCATAACTCCATATCCATTCTATCCATTATGGTTCATAGACCATAACTCCATATCCATTCTATCCATTATGGTTCATAGACCATAACTCCATATCGACATATCCATTATAGTATAAATACTATAACTACATTCCTTCAATTTTGCATACAATTTCATGCTCATTCATATCACATAACAAATTATGCAACTTTACACATTATGCATACAATCTTGCATAAAACTCATTTATCCCCGTTTCATTTATGATCAACACATGATCCATTTCCATTATAGCTTAACACTATAATTACATTCATACATTGTACATACTAAATCATTCACAATTTATCATATCACAAGTATGTACACAATCACATAACACATAATTCACAAAATTCACCATTTATCATCAATACTAAGTAAGTGCATAGGCACTTACCTTTCGGGTTAGAAGATCCCGCACCGTTCTCAAGCTTGCAATTTGATTACCTAAACACATTCGCCTAGTTTAGTAATCTAACATATACCAACATTTCATTACAATTGAGTTCACAACCCAATTTCCCAATTCCAACCCAAATTGACCCGTTTGGGTTATCCTCATAGCCAAACACCCTCTTTCACCACAAACTCACCTACTTGAGTTTCATTAACTTAATCTTAACACTAATTCTTCTTTCAAAAATTATTATTAAGTTAATTTGGTGTTTGCTCAAGTGTCTAACATCTTAAAAAACACTTAATCTTCATTAATTCGCCATTTATCATCATGATCCAAACACCCCCAATTTCCACCATATGAACCCTAACTTTTCAAAATCATAATCAAAGGGTTCTAGGATGTTAATCACTACTCTTTACCTTTAGTTTAGCTAGATTATCAATAATCTAACACCATTTCATCACATGCATACAAAATTTCGGTTTTCTTTCAAAACCCATCAAGAACACATCTAAAGTGAGATCAAAAGGATGATTAACACTTACTTGATGTTAGGAAAGTGTTGTGTGAGCCAAAACCTCCTCATTCCGAGCTTCAAATGCAAGATTCAAGCTCCAAACCCGTTTCCTCTTTTTCTCCTTTGCTCTTGAACGACCTAAACACCAAATGAGACTCAATTTTGACTTTCACCAAGTCAAATAGCAGATTTTGGCCACTTTACACCTTTAGTCCCTCAACTTTCAATTTCACCCATATCTTTCCAAAACTAGTTAAAAACTAGTATAACCCCGTTACTAACTTGAAACCCGCTTGTTTCAACTTATTTCTAAAATATTATTTTCCCATAATATTTATTTAGAAATATTTATTCATTTATAACGAGACCCGGATTTTGGTTCGTTACATTGCATTTATCAGTATTCTTCTTATTTACTTGTTTACATTGCTTAGTTGTGATTGTTTCCGCCAATCTCAACTAGAATAGAACCATCTTATATTCACCGATCATACAAGTGGTATCAGAGCTTTGGCTCACAGATTAAACAAACTCACACTTGTTTAATCATTCTCTGGTTCTATTTAAAACTATCCCTTTGCTAAAGTCACCCATTATCACAAATCAAAAATGGCACAAAACAATGGAGTTGAAGACATTGGAAGCATCAGCAGACCACCAAGACTGGTGTCTGGAGAAAACTATGATATGTGGAAGAACAGAATGGAAAGTTTCTTCTGCTATCAAGAATATGGGATGTGAAAATCCATTAAAGATGGACCATACATACCCATGGTGGCCTCCGCTGATTCCGAAGGTACACTGGTTACCAAAGAATCCTCCAAATACTACGATGAAGACATTAAGAAAATGGAGGTAGATTTCAAGGCCTTGGGAGCCATCCAGATTTGCTTACCAAATGAAGTTTTTCACAACTTCAGAGGATACAAAACTGCAAAGGAGCTATGAGAAGCTCTTGAGAAGATGTTTGCTGGTTCAGAGGAAGTAAAAGAAAACAGAAGAGACATCCTGAAGTAGCAATATGAAAACTTCGTCTGGAAGGAAGGTGAGTCTCTAACTGTTTTATATAACAGATATACTTATCTTGTACGTGAGCTGCAGTGCTCAAAAGTGAAGCTGGAGAATGAAGATATTCTCAAGAAGTTCATCAGGTCTCTACCCAGTTGCTGGACACTTTACACAGTGTCCATCAGAAGAACTGAGAATCTGAAGATTCTACAGATGACTGAGCTTTTCAGTATGCTAAAGACCTATGAATTAGAGATGATTCAGGCCAAGGAAAGAAGCTCAAGCTACCAAGCAGCCTCAACATCCACCACCACCTCTTCTGCCCTCCACTCTGACCACTCAGGTCCTAGTTCAAGCAACTATTATCCTCCCATCGTCACTCATCCCCAAACTCCAACCACTCAATCAAACAACTCACCATTTCTTCTTGAAGCCCCACCTCAAACATCAACCTCTGCTGCTTTTGTCTCTGAAAACTCAAGCAATATGTCCTTTATCAAGGAAGATCTGGAATGTTTTCATCCAGATGATCTAGAAGAAATGGATATACAACACTCATATGCCATGCTCTCTCTAAGAGCAAAAAGGTTCTACTCAAGAACAGGAAGACCCGTTCCAAGCAACAACTCTAACACCGGCTTGGACAAAAGCAAATTGAGGTGTTACAACTGTAACCAACTTGGTCATTTTGCTAGAGAATGCAAGGCACCAAAGGCAAACCCGGCTGCTGCTCATACCAGACAAGCTCACCAAGCTCAGCCAAGACAACAACAACAGCAACAGGCCACTCCTCCTGCACAAACTGCAGCTTGTGCAGCTGTTGGAACTGCTAACTTTGACTGGAGCTTCCAGTATGAGGATATTTCTGCCAACAATCAAGCTCTCATGGCAGACACATCAGAGGTACCACCTTAGGTATATGAAAATCTTTGTACTCAAGCATGTATTGATAAGGTCCTTGGATACAGGAAACATAACTAGAATCTCATAGATCAAAATGAAGAATTTCACCAAATGAAATCTGAATTTAAAAAGGTTGAAAACAGTTACAAGAAAAAGATTGATTGTTTAAAGAAAGAAATTTTATCATTAAAACATGAACAAACAAACCTTGAAACTCAAATTGATGATCTTCTGGTTAAGTTAAAAGCTACAAGGGCCGAATTAGCAGATCAAAAGGTCCATGTGGAAAAATATGAGTTTGCATCCAAAAAGCTGCAAATACTTTTGGATGCTCAAATTCATGAAAAGGTAACTGCTGGTCTTGGATTCCAAGCTGAACAACCCTACAATGTTGTTCCTCCACCCGCTGACTATGTAGCCATTCATGAACCAAGTTTCAATCTTTCCAACCTTGACATGGCCAACCGAAATCTTGACCCTGTTGTCCAAGAAACCCCTGTGCAAGAATGCACTACTTCATCCGAGTTTTAGTCAACATGCTCAGACTCCACTGAAACCAATAAAGTTTCATCACCACCTACCTATGAAGTTATTAAAGCCAACAATCCAAGCCCTTTCATCCCTTCAAAAACAGTACCAGTATCTCAACCAACCAAACAAATTAGAATCAGCTATCCTCCAGAAGGAAGAAAGCTAGCTGTTGAAAAGGGACAATCTTCAACCTCCACCAACTCAAAGCCTCAATCCAAATCAATCCAACAAAGGAAGTTGTTTGACATATGTCATGCGCCTGGAGATAGAGCTCCATATGTTCAAAAGACATTGGAAGAAGCCACCTTTGAGCACAACAAAGCTCACCCCTGAAACTTCAAAGACTTGTTCAAAAGAAAGGACTATATGTACTTTCAAAGGGGCAAACTGGCTAAATCATGCTTTCTGTGTGGGAAATACAATCATACTGCCAGCACCTGCTTCTATTACCTTCAACAACAAAGAAACCTAAAGCAACACGCTTTTGAGAAAACAAACAAGAACAAAAAGGTAAGAAGCTTTGAAGCCAAAGCAACTCAGTTCAGAAACTCTCTATCCCACCAAGAAAGCATCTGCCAAAACCTCAACAATCTTGCATCATCTGTGGTGAATCAGACCACTTTGCTACAAATTGTAAGTTTAATCCTCTCAACCAGGTTCTTCATCAAATTCCTCTTCAACAAAGTCCTTTTAGTAAGATGAAGAAGGGTAGGCATACTTCGGAGATTAAACCATCAGCAGCAAACAAAATTGCAGCTGATCAAGTAAGACTCAAGCAACCAAAGGAAAAGCCTTCATCAGCAACCAAGATTTCTGCTGCCCAAGTTAAACCATCAGCAGCCAACAAAAATGTTGCTGATCAATTAAAGCCCAAGCGACCCAAAGACAAGTCTTCAGCAGCAACCAAGATTGCTGATGCTCAAGTAAAACCATCAGCATTAACAAAATCTGCTGCTGATAAGCAAAGTCCTTAGTTGCAACATCTGCTGCTGACAAAGCAAAGAGAGCTGGAAAACCACCAATTCAGCATTGGAAAGCCAAAATTCCTCCAAGAATCATCATTGGTTCCGTTGAATGCACACATGCTGATACTCCGAGAACCCTTTTTTACAAGGATGAAAGCTCTTGGATTCCTCCCACTAACTAGATCTCTCTCATGTGCAGGGACAGCCAGGTCACAAGAATTACACCTGGTGGTAGACAGATGTTGTTCCAGGCACATGACAGGCAACAGATCCATCCTCTCCAACTTCAGACATTTCAATGGAGGATATGTTGCCTTTGGAAGTGACTCAAAAGGAGGATCTATTACTGGATAACGAACTGTGTCCAATGAAAGAATGAGTATTGAAAAGGTAAACTATGTCAAAGAATTGGACTTCAATCTCATGAGTGTTTCCCAAGTCTGTGATCAAAAGCATTGGATGCTCTTCACAGATAAAGAATGCTTTGTACTATCTCCTAGCTTATCCAAACCTCCTCCAGAAAAGATTTTATTAACTGCTCAGAGAAAAGAAAATCTTTATGTGCTTGACATGAATGAGGTCACTCCATCTGGAAGTGTATCATGTTTTCTGTCAAAAGCTTTCGTTGATGAATCAGCTCTCTGGCACAGGAGATTAAGCCATGTTAACATCAAAACCATCAACAAATTGGTGAAGGATAATCTTATCAGAGGGCTTCCTAACAGAGAATTCCAGCTAGAAGATTATTGAATTGCTTGTTTGAAGGGGAAGCAACACAAGAGTTCTCACAAGCCCAAGACTTTGAATACAAATGACACTCCACTACAGCTGCTGCATATGGATCTCTTTGGTCCTACAAATATTATGTTAATGGGTAAGAAGTCATACTGTCTGGTGATAACTGATGATTACACCAGATTCTCATGGGTATACTTCTTGAGAACTAAAGATGAAACTGCTGAGATTCTTAAATCTTACATTCTTAGGATAGAGAATCAAAGAAATCAGAAGGTAAATATCATAAGGTGTGATCAGGGCACAGAGTTCAAGAACCACACCTTGAACTGTTTTTATGAAAGCAAGGGAATAGAAAGACAATACAGTGCTCCAAGAACTCCTCAACAAAATGGAGTTGCTGAAAGAAGAAACAGAACTCTAATTGAGTCAGCAAGATCTATGTTGGCTGACTCAAAACTTCCTCTCACATTCTGGGCAGAAGCAGTAAGCACAACCTGCTATGTGCCAAATAGAGTTCTCATAGTCAAGCCTCTCAACAAGACACCTTATGAACTATGGTTCCAAAGAGTTCCCTACATTGGATTCCTAAAATCTTTTGGATGTCCATGCACAATTTTGATCACACATGGGGTTCTTCCTAAGTTTGGTGCAAAATCTGATGAAGGATATTTTGTGGGCTATTCCTCTCAATCCAAGGCCTACAGGGTATTCAACTCAAGAACAAGAATTGTGGAAGAATCAGCCAATGTGGAATGTAGAGAACACATTGCATGTGAACAGGGAAAAGGCCCAAACTGGCTCTTTGACATAGACTCCTTCACCCAAATACTTGAGCCTCTCATCTTCTCAAATATGGAATCTACCTCTTCACAAGCACCAGCTTTCTCTTTCTCCTCTGACTACAGACTGGATTTTCCTAAATCTTCCATTAGTCTGAAAAGACCATCCATTGATCCTCCATCTGTTATGGAAGCCATTGAAGAAAGTGAAGCCGAAACCAAACTCTCCAATGTCACCAGCAGCAGCATGTCTGAAAATGAAAATTTGAATGAAGACTCTTCGATAAATGTTGTAGATGATGCAAATACTATTGCTGATAATACTGATGTAGCTGTTGATATTGAAGACTCTTCCACCATGAATGAAGAAATCCCTAATCAAATTTAAAGTAATCTTGAGCAAGGGATACAGCTGGAGGTGGTACCAGCATAGAGGATCAACAAGGAACATCCTCTGGAAAATATTATTGGCCAAGTTCACCAAGGAGTTCTAACAAGAAGAAAATCTCATGAGGCCAATATATGTTTGTTTTCATGTTTTCTATCTCAGGTGGAACCCAAGAAGATAGATGAAGCTCTGAAACACAGCAGTTGGATTGAGGCAATGCAGGAAGAGTTGCTGCAATTCAAGAGACATGATGTCTGGAAACTTATTGATCTTCCACCTGGTCAATCTGCCATTGGAACAAGATAGGTATTCAGGAACAAGCAAGATGAGAGAGGCATTGTAGTCAGGAACAAAGCCAGAATTGTAGCTCAAGGCTACACTTAGGAAGAGGGAATTGACTATGATGAAGTCTTTGCTCCTGTTGCCAGGCTGGAGGCCATCAGAATCTTCCTGGCATATGCTGCATCAAAGAATTTCATAATCTATCAAATGGATGTCAAGAGTGCCTTTCTGTATGGGAAGATTGGTGAAGAAGTATATGTCAAACAGCCTCCAGGCTTTGTAGATCCCGCACATCCTAACCAAGTGTTCAAACTACACAAAGCTCTGTATGGCTTACATCAAGCCCCAAGAGCCTGGTATGAAACTTTGTCTGGATATCTACTAAGCAACAACTTCAGAAGAGGTGTCATTGACCAGAGCTTGCTTATCAAAGATGAAGGGGGAGAAATCTTACTGGTACAAATCTACGTTGATGATATCATCTTTGGATCAACAAGGAAGAAGTTGTGTAAAGACTTTGAGATCCTGATGCACTCAAAGTTTGAAATGAGTTCAATGGGTGAACTAAAGTTCTTTCTGGGTCTTCAAGTCAAACAAGTTCCAAATGGAATCTTCATCAGCCAATCCAAATATGTCAAGAGCATTTTGGAAAGATTCAAGATAGCTGACTGCTCTGCTGCAAGAACCCCTATGCAAGTGCACCATCAACTGACTCCAGACAAAGATGGTCAAGACACTGATCAACATCAGTACCGTGCAATGATAGGGTCTCTCATGTATCTCACTACCTCAAGGCTAGATATCATGTTTGCAATATGTCTCTGTGCAAGATTCCAAGCAGCTCCAAAGAATTCACATCTTCAAGCTGTCAAGAGAATTTTTAGATACCTAAAAGGAGCTCCAAGACTTGGGCTATGGTACTCTAAAAATGATAAGTTCAATCTGTATGCATACACTAACAGTGATTATGGGGGATGCAACTTGGACAAAAAGTCCACATCAGGGGGATGTCAGTTTCTGGGAGAGAGACTGATTTCATGGCAGTGCAAGAAGCAAAAATGTGTCTCAACTTCTACAGCAGAAGCAGAATACATTACAGCTTCAAGTTGTTGTGCACAAGTCATCTGGATACAAAACCAAATGCTGGATTATGGGATGACTTTCATGGCAACTCCCATTCACATTGACAACATGAGTGTTGTATCATTCACAAACAATCCGGTGCAGCACACCAAGACAAAGCACATTGACATTAGGTATCACTTCATAAGAGATCAAGCTGAGAAAAAGAGAATTATTTTAACCAAAGTTCATACCAATGAGCAATATGCTGATTTGTTTACAAAACCTTTTGATGAAGCTAGATTTAGATATTTAGTTGAATCTATTGGTATGATGAACTTTGATTAAAATCTGTCTCTAAAATTTTGTTTTGTAAATGTGTTTGTCCTTTGTTGAAAATAAAAGTTTAAGTCAGCAGCAACTTTTTTCGCTGCTGACAGGTTTAATCATCAGCAGCAAAGAATTTGCCACTGACTGCTTTAAGTTATCCGCAGGAACAAGTTTCCTGCGAATAGCTTTAAGGTTGTCAGCAGCAACATCCTTGCTGCGGATTATTGCATCCATCAGCAGCAATTGAGTTTGCTGCTGACAGACTTAACCATCCACAGCAACCAAGCTTGCAGCGAATAGGCTTAACCATCCGCAGCAACCAAGTATGCTGCTGATGGGTAAATCTAAGTCCAAATTAACCTTTACTCGCAGTAAAATAAAAAAAATTACTTTCAGTCTTTACCATAACTGCTTTAGTGTATTACAGTTGTAACAGTAAAAAGTGAACAAGGTTGTACTGTACAAGTATTTTTACTTTTTCTCTCCTCTGCCGTTATAACACAAATCAAATTTCTTCACCACCTCTTCACATTCAATTTCACCCTAACTCCCATCACTTTCTCTCAAGCCTCCACAACATTCAAAGCTTTTCATCCTTAACCACCATTCAAAAACCTTCCTCTTTCCCTCCAAACCCAACAAAATGGCAGAGGTAGACATAAACCATCCCGATGATAAGTTCTCTCTATATCACAACCTCACGACATACTTAATCAAAGGAAAGAAGTCCGAGGGATTCAATGACATGATTGACTTTCTCTGTCGATCAAAGATACACCATGCATTCACTGTAAACCCAACCATTTACATCCCTCACATGGAGGACTTCTGGAACTCTCACGTCTACTCTACCGAACATGGGATACCCCAAATCCAAGCCAAGGTAGATGGCAAAGAGATCACCATCACTGAAGCTACTCTACAAAAACATCTCAAGCTTCAAGACGAGGGGGCTGCCATTTCATACTCGAAGGAAGAATACATGAGGACCTTTGTATCCATATGGTACACTGGAAATCAGAATGAGTACACAATCGAAAAGGCGCTGATGGGCCCTCCATGGAAGTTTCTATGCCACACTCTTCTACAATGCATATCCCAGAAAAGAAGTGGATGGCATCAAGTGAGCTCTGCACTTGCCTCTGATGTTCATGGTATGGTTTCTGGCCATGGTTTCAACTTTGCACATCTCATCTTTGAAGGTTTGAGATATAACCTTCAACAAGGTGCAAAGCAATCATTTTTTATGTACCCAAGATTCTTGCAGGAGGTTTTCAATAACGAATTAAAAGATCTTTCAAAATCTGAAAAAATATATCTTATGCTGGGACATAAAAATAACATTTTTCAAAGTATGCGAACTATTTCCAAAAAGTTCTCAGGGGTCAATGTTCCATTGTTATCTACAATGATGAACATACAAAGTACCCAGGGTGACAGTTCAGCAATCCCAGCTGATACTGATCTCACACCCTCCTCTTCACATAATGAACAACAATCTGCTTCTACTGTTCGAACCCCTGTGCATACTACTAAGGATGCACAGGCACATAAATTACTTACAGCTGTTTTGGATGTTATCGTTCAACTGGAACAAAGGGCCCCAGTTGCGGCAAAATATACTAGAAAAAGGAGCAAGAAGACTCCTTCTCTTCTTGTCTCAAAGGCCCAATCCCAACCTAAAAGCCCTCATTCAGAATCCCAAAATTCTAATGAGATTATCAAAAGGGATAGCCACATCATTAGAGAGACTTCCTTAGAAGCTTCTCTATTAGGATCAGGATCACATCCCTGATCCATAGAACAACCCACTAAGCCATTCCGTTATTTTTCTTCTCTGAACTTAAGTGCAGAGGCACCTTGTCAAGATGATATACCTTCTCAAACAACCACTATCTCGAAGGTATTGATTGACTTGGCTGCTAGTGCACCTAACCCAAGTTCATCACCCAAGAAGGTTCACTCTGGGAGTACTGATAGAGTGAATGTGGAAAGGGATGTCACTACTCCTAGTACATCAACTAACTAGGAGGACAGTGATAACATCACTAAGACCCTAACCACGACAACTCACAATGAGGATGTTTCCTTTGAAACACTCTTCACTGAGAGGAATCCCATGTGCCAAGAAAACCAGGGTGATGGGGATGCAGAGGCTAGGCCTAAGACCCCATCCATCTCCAAGGATTCCACAACTGTGTATGAGGACAATCTGAAACTCAAAAATATGGAATTGACGGCCAGGGTGGCTATGCTAGAGGTTGAAGTGTCCAAACTAAGACACCAAGTCTCTATGCATGAATCCCATCAATGCCCAATTGTGCCTACTCCTTCCCTTGTATTAGTGGGAACTCAAACAGATGCATCCCTTTACACTGATGCAACCAAAAATGGGGAGATAGTCACAGTAGAAGATGATGCTGACAGCTTTGAGGACTGGATACAAGAGCAGGTTGCATTTCAAAGTTCTTTATTCAAACCTGCCTTTGTTCAAGTTCATGACTTGCCAGACTCAGTAGATGAAGAGGAAGAAATCACTGAGGATTGGAAGTTGGTAGTTTGAGCCTGTGATTAGGTGTTGAAAAATACAAGTCACCATGAAGACACACCTCCATCGGTCAGCATTCTTCCTGAAGTAGCAGCCATAATAAGTCTAACCACTGCCCCCAAATTCACACTTACTGCAGACAATCTAGATTTTGACTCCATACTAGCTTGGGGGTATGATGGTCAATCTAAGAGATTCTGTATTGGGAAAGTGTTTGGCGGAGTAGAAGAGCTGAACTGGGATGCACTAAATACTCTTCAAGTTCTTAAACTATATTTATCCAGCTGCATCAACACCTCTTCAGATCTCTCAGCAAAACTTGCAATCTGCAGGTTCCAAGACTTAATGGAGGAAAATCTGCCCTGGTTTGAAGCACTATTAGAAGAAGCAAACAGGGTGGCATATCCTAAAGACCGCGCAGAATCTTCTACAACAGCAGCACAAAGACTGGCTCCAAGTAGACTTGACATGATCAGGGGCAGTACTTTAACTGACGAAGAAACTGTTTGCTGGAGAAGCTTCATACACAATGAGATGGTCAGGGGACTGGCAGTGCTAGGATGGTCGTGCACTGGGCCCTCTGGCTTCACCTTCTTTCTGAGTGATGGATCATCTATCTTCTTTAACCACATCAATGAGATCCTACTCCTCAACTCAGACTTCCTACACAATATTTTTGAGGTCAGAACACATATCTGCAATGTCAACTCCTTAGAGAGCCAAGCAATGATCAAGACTATCAAAGCTTGTCTTGAAAAGGAGGGACGCCTTGCAGAAGATGCCTCCTCTGACTCAGATTTCTCTTTTCTATCCTCACCAACCGCCACTCTTAACACTGCAACAGAATCTAGAAGAACAGAGTTGGAGGATGTAAGGAAAAGTTGGAAGGAAGTAACTAGGTGTGAATGGGAAGAAGATGAAGCAAGAAACCTTCCCCCATCCACTCCCCAGACTGCCAATAAAGCTGAAGCAGAGATTCTAACAGTATCTAAAGCATCTGCTGTTGTGATCCATGAAGCTGAAGCAGAGGCATCAACCAAAGCCAAGGGGAAGGGAGTAATGACTTAAGAGGTGGAAGAGAGACTGATGAAAGAGCAAAGGGAAAGGGAGGAAAGAAGAAGAAGAAGAAGAAGAAGAAGAGGAGATGGCAGAGCTAAGAAAAATTCAAGAAAGAAAAGCTGTCATGCTCTTCAGAGAACAACAAATCCAGTTGTTTAAATCCAGCTGTATGCTAAACAGCTGGATGATCTCAAAGCCAGATTTCCTACAGCTTCTCAATTACAAGAAGATGAAGCCCTAGCTCTTCAGCTACAGGAACAGTTTAATAAAGAAGACAAAGAAAGGGAGAAGAAGAAAAGGGAAGAGGCTAAGTTTAGAATAACTGATTCTGAACTAGCTAAAGAAATGAGAGAAGAATGGATAGCGGCTCTGATTTCTCAAGGTGAGGATGCAGACTACCTTGAGAAACTATCAAATAAAGAAATCTACAGAGCCTTCATGGGTCAGCAAGGTCAATTGGCAAATAAGAAAAAAGATGAAGAAGAAGAAGAAGAAAAAGCCAAACAAAAATCCAAGAAGACCATTGCATTCAACATAAGGACCCATGAAGAAAGGAAGGTCATGACTGACTTCCTGAAGGCCAGAGGAGAAAGTGAAAAAAGGCTAGGCCCCATGATTTTCATGAACTTGCAAGCCTTGTACTCCAAAGTCAAGAAGTAAGAGGAAGAAAGATTGGGGAAGACAGGCTCCAAGAAAAGGGTGATAACTCAAACTGCTAAACACAAATCAAAGAAACCCAAGCCTTCTCCCTCATCCACTACTTCCTTCCACCATACTTCCACTCTCCAGCCTAGACCTCATTCCTCTCTTCCCACAAAGTCTAAATCCCTCCACCCAGCTCCTCCTCATCAGCAGCCTTCCAAGAAGAAAACCAAACCTACCATCACACCAGAAGACTCAAGAGAAATAGTTGTCTGGTTCTACAACACTCAAGACAAATGGTTTGAAGTCTTCAGGGGAAAGGAAAAACTGAAAAGATCTATCTATAAATCTGTTGATGAGGTACTTCAACTCCCAGACTCAGATCTAAGAAGAATATTGGAGTTTGGTGAAGCCCATAAGCCAGAGAATGAAGGTGGGAGACATCTTTTTGCTAGCAATCAAAATCACGTCAACCCTAGTAAAGATGTAATCATTGATGACAAACCTCTTCAATCCCATTCTCCATTCACCAGTTGGTCCTTCAAGGCTGATACCAACGAGTTTATCTTGATTGATGTTAAAGGACAGAAGATGATATGTTCAAGCAAGGCCATCTTCAAAATGCCAAGCAAAGACATAAAGACTCTATATGAGCTTTCTCTAAACAATCCCAGCCAAGACCCAAGAGGCTATGAGGTAGAAAGGAAAGTCTGCAACATGGAAAAGCTTCAGCAGCAAAAGCAGTAAGAGAGTTTTGGTAGCATAAGTCTAGGGGGAGTTTGTAGAAATAAAGACTGATGGCTATAAAATTCTTTAAGCACAACTGTTGTGGACCTCAGAGTTTGCTGCAGATCAACAAACTGCTGCGAATAATCTTATCTGCTGCGGATACTTGTTCTTCTGCTGAAGAACAAATCTGCTGCGGATAGCCTTATCTGCTGAAGACCAAAGTTGCTGCTGATAGGCAAATCATCAGCAGCTGTGGACAGTTGTGTCTTGCTGTTGATCAACAACATTGCTGCTGGTAGTCATTCCCTCTGAAGATCAAACGTTGCAGCTGACTGGCTTCGATAAAGCAACGACAACTTTCTGCTGCAACACTGACACACTCCACGCAGAAAGAATGTTACTGGTGCAAGACAATAAAAGACATCGACGCTCTTCTTCCAAGGACTCAAGCAATGATGCCTAAGAAGACGTTTGAGTAAAGATAACTTTTTGTAGTATTTATTGTTGTTACATGTAGAATAGCTTCAATACAAGATCAACGGCTTGTGTTAGATCTGATCCTTAGCATCAAGGGTCTATCTTGATTCTAAGTTACTATATAAGTAGTACTTAGAGTCATTGTATAAGTGTGCTTTTTCTTAAGAGTTTTCTCCATAATCTTGTAATCTTTGAAGCTTAATACAAATTGCATTTATCAGTATTCTTCTTGTTTACTTGTTTACATTAGTTGTGATTGTTTCCGCCAATCTCAACTATAATAGAACCATCTTGTATTCACCGATCCTACAAAAAGAAACACACGATTATGTGTAAAGGGGTCCTCTAATAATTCATATTTTAATTAAAGTCAATTAATTAGTTTAATTAGTTGGTAGGTCATCCAAGTATCACTAGTAGAAAACTGGTATTTTCTGACAAGAAAATTGGTTGGAATTGGACGTTTCCGGCCAGTTTTCGATAAAATTGCCTTGTTAGAAAAACCTTGTAGGAAACACGTTTCCACCCATTTTTGACAAATTTCTAACAAAAATGCTTTTCGACAAATAATAATAAAATATTAAGATTTTTGTTGAAAATTACCGACCATTTTCCGACAAACTATAAAATAATAATTTTTGAGACACTTTTGTCAGAAATTACCGACAATTTTCCAACCGAAAGAAGTTTCGTACAAAATTATATGGTTTCCTTTTATTCGGAAGTTTGCCGGAATTTCTGACAAAAATGTTTTGGTCGAGAAAAATAAGATATTTTCTAGTAGGGTATGTATTTGATTAATTTTAATTATATCATATCTTACAGAAAATGTTTACGACAAAGATATTTCTTTTAAATATTTAACCGTTCAACATATTCTTTATTTTAGAAGTTTGACAGAGTAACAAAGGGTAAGAGTTTTTTTTACTAAATTACATAAAACAACCTTCGGGTATATATCAAATTACACCCGTAGACTTTAATCTTCATTAATTACATTGGACACCCTTTAACTATATGGTTTGTATCAAGTTATAACCTTTAGACTAACCGGCGTTAGATTTTTCAGTTAAATAACATGTAAATGACTAATTTACCCTTCATTTTTATACTAGGTTAAAACCCATGTATTACATGGGTTGAATAAATACAACTTGTTATAAAACATCAGTTCCTATGTAAATTTGTAAATTCTAAAAATGCCATATAGTTATTTTTTTTAAATGTTTTATAGAAAAGAATGAAGAAATGTTCAAATTATAAAAATGTTTTATGAATAAACCTATTTTTTTAAAATAAAAAACGTTTTATAAAAGTAATTTTAAAAATCATTATTATTTAATAGGAAACCAAAACTATAAAAAAAAATAAAAATTTTGAATAGTTAATAAGAGAGAGAGGCGGGAGACAAAAATTATAAAAAAATTAAAAAAATTGTATAATTAATAGGATAGAGAAGCGGGAAAAAAGGTTGAGGATGAATTTGTGAGTGACAAGTGTCCCCTCAAAACTTTTATTTATCATATAGTATAGATTAACAAATTAATATATATATATATATAAGGGACGGTTATCGTACAAAGAGCCTAAATCGTACGAAGCGTACGAAGAGCCTCCAACCGTCCGATTAATATGATCTAAGGTTGGGGATAATGCGGTGGCATAAACGTAATTACTTTGAAAAAAAACGCGTCGTCCATATAAAAAAGGACACAAATGTCAATTTTTTAAAAATAATCACACTTCATGCGTGCTTTTTTTTTACGTAATCACGTTTTTTCATAAAAAAATTTACCGTAATCACGTTTTGTGTGATTGCAACTAATTTTAAACATGAATAATCAGTAAAAACAAATTATCGGCAAAAACATTAATCAAAGTTTCTATCGAATGTGTGTGGATATGGAAACGAAAACGGATAGGAACAAACAAACAAAACTAACTGAAAATTTTAACCTCTGTTAGTTTAAAGGTTATAATTTGATACAAACCATTTAGATAAAGGGTGTCTAGCGTAATTAGTGAAGAAAAAGTTCTGCCGGTGTAATTTAGTATATACTTAAAGGTTGTTTTCTGTAATTTACCCTTTTTTGTTTGTTTGAAAATGATGAAGGGTTATGATGGTGACCGGACTTTTTTGTATTTTTGATATCATTTCTTCGAAAAAAAGAAGATCATAGAAACACTTACTTGAAATCCTACTTATCAGATTTCATTATTGTCACACCCCAACCGACGGCGGATTATACGTCGGGGCGGACGCGGTTGTTCAATAGCACAAGGTTGACTATTAAAGTTTCAATATTTCATTACTAAATAGTTTCAAAGGTTCAATACAAAGGAAATAACAAGTATACAACATTTATTTAGTAAGTAGTCTAGGTCCAAAGCGTCCTATGTGATCACAAACAAGTCTCATGATGTAGAACCTGAAACATGTGAAATAATCTGTCAACTACAAAATAGTTGGTGAGATACAAAGGTTTTGACACAGTTTAACAACTATTTGAAAAGAATTACAATTCACTATGATATATGCATTCTATAATGTAAGTATGAGAACAAGTATCTTAAACATTGTGCACTTCAACCCTCCAACCAAGTTTAGGCATAACCCGCAGGTTACCCTTATAAGTCTCAAGTTTAAAGTTTAATTCAGTAACAATCACCAACGGCTCCCCCCCGAAGGGGTCAATCAATCAAGGTGGATTGGTCAAATACAATAGATCTATCATTGTTACTATATGCTTGATCAAAGTTAATGAATGTGCTAGTTTTAAGTTTAATCTAAGCATACAAGTCTCAAGTTTAACATAAGAATAAACACGTAGTCATAGTTGTACAAAAATTGTATAAGTTTAAGAATTTTGAACATGTTTCACCCCAAAAGTATAGAAAGGAAAAGAGGGGCTAAGTATACTCACTTGGATTGGATGAAGTGTAAGGCACCAAACCCGGGAGGCCTCACTCGTTGGATTTACCCATTCACAAACAGTTCTTAAACATGAATATCAAATAACGCAGCGGAAAATTTCATTCAAACATAACGTCATCATTGTTCATACATGCGGAAGCGTAAACATTGTTTAAAACATAATTACATAAACTTAACATAAACAACTCATAACGGGATGCCAGTCTTCATGATCGACCGGGTAACTCTTCTCGCTTGCCAAGCATCACCGTCCATCGTCCATACCTGCCTTAACCTGAATGTGCATACTAAAAAGTCAGCTACGCTGGTGAGTTCTAGCATTTCATAAAAACTTTAACATCAACATTTGCCAGAAACGTATCATTCATTTAGTAAAAACCTTTCACAAAAGCATGTAATAATCTAACATCTTTAAAAAGGTTTCGTACCCATATCATCATCAACATCATAATCATAAACACCGTTAAACGGATCGTTCATTTAAAACTTTTAACATTCATTTAAGTCATACATTATTATCTAAATCTGTGTTACCCTTCGTTCCGTCATTCAGTATGGTATTGCCCCTAAGGCTTAACTGCACGAAGACCGACAATACCATACATTCCGTCAATTCCCTTTTTGGTATTGCCCCCAAGGCTAACTGCGCTAGGACCGACAATACCCATTCAGTTGCCCTTATGGCTCTCATGTCCATAAACCGACAACTTCCATCGACGGCCACGGCTCACGGCCAATGACACCGTCGGATCATAATTTAACCTTACATAGGGTCACGTTAACCCCTGAGTAACCGTCGTTACTCCCTTTACCAGTTGTACAACATCATAACCATTGACATGCCACAGAGACAATGCCCCTGTTGTTCTTGTGGCAACTATGGCTCGCTCGCTGTCCATAATCTACCACAAGGCTGGGAATCTCATTTCCCAGACTTCATTCGTCAATTCCATTAATTCGACAGATTAGATTTGTAATGACTTCTTTAAAACCTTTACCTCTTTCTCTTCTCATTAAACATTTCCTCATTTAGACCGTTCATAAAACATTCGTAACCCTTTTTGGCAAAAACACTTCAAAACCTTTCCTTTCGTAAACATCGTTTCGTCGAAACATCATTTCGTTAAACATCATTTCGTTAAGCATCATTTCGTTAAACATCATTCCGTAAAACATCGTTTCATTAAAACATCATTTCGTTAAACATCATTTCGTAAGTATGCACACCAGCCCAAAAACATTAACAAAACATTTAAAAGAGGGCTCTAGAACTCACCTGATACGCTAATATGGGTTGTCCTAAACGAAGGTCCAACAACGTCACTTCCGATCTGAATTGATTAGTTAAATACACATCAGACCAATCCCGACTCTAACGGTTTAACCATTCTAACATACTAACTTCACTGAACCAGTTCTGATGTCTGCGCACTTAGCAAGTGCGCAGACCCTGCTTCTTGCGCACTTAGCAAGTGCGCAGGCCCCTCTTCTTGCGCACTTAGCAAGTGCGCAGACCCCTCTTCCTGCGCACTTAGCAAGTACGCAGGACCTGCTCCGTGCACACTTAACAAGTGCGCACGACCTGTTCTTCGCGAAAAACCCTAACTTTCGCATTCGGGCCTGATCATGTCAAGATCCCGAACCTGTTGCGTTCAAAACGTTCGTTTTCCATTAAGGAACTCAAATCCATGATTATCTTTCAGTTTCATCCGTTCAAACCTTACCTTTTCACCCAAAACCCGAAAAACCCAAAAACGAACTAAAACTCAGATTTAGGTCGGATCGTTACCTGAATCGAGCTTCTGATCCGGAGGTTCTTCTCACGAGTGCAAGAGACACGAGCGGGTGCAATCTTGTGCGATTCCGACACTTTCTCTCTCTACGGTTTTTCTCTCTCTAGAATTGCAAATGAGAAAAACATGTGGTGACCTTGGCTATTTATAGGGGAGACCTCCCCAAGCCCGGTTCGCGACTGACCCGGCCCGACTTCGGCCCGCTTGAACTCGTTAACTTTATTTCTCGACATTTGGGATGTTACAAGTCTACCCCCCTTATAATAGGTTTCGTCCCCGAAACCTATCACAAGTCAAATAATTGAGGGTACGACTCCCTCATTTCCTTCTCCGTTTCCTAAGTGGCTTCCGATCCCTTTTGATGCTTCCATTGGACTTTAACCAATTGGATAACTTTATTACGTAAACGTTTCTCCTTCCAATCAAGGATGGCCACGGGTTCTTCGATGTAATTAAGGCTGTTGTCAACCTCGATGTCAGTAAGTGGTACGTGAGCCGATTCATCCGCCAAACACTTTCGCAAGTGTGATACATGGAAAGTAGGATGAATCCCACTTAACTCATCAGGCAACTCCAACCGATAAGCGACTTCCCCAACCCGTGCCATTATCTTGAATGGTCCGACAAACCTCGGACTTAACCTTCCTCTCTTTCTGAATCGTATGATTCCCTTCCATGGTGACACTTTCAGCATTACTCTGTCACCAATATCAAACTCAATAGGCCTTCGTCGTCTATCCGCATAGGATTTCTGGCGATCTTGTGCGGCCTTCATTCGAGCTTTGATTTGATCAAACCTTTCCGACGTTTCTTTTATGACTTCCAGACTTCCTAGCTCCTTCTGTCCAATCTCACCCCAACAAACCGGGGTCCTGCATCTTCTACCATACAACATTTCGTAAGGCGGCATGCCTATAGTCGTGTGATGACTATTGTTGTAGGAGAATTCGGCTAACGACAGATGATTGTCCCAACTGCCACCGAAGTCGATAATACAAGCACGGAGCATATCTTCCAATGTCTGAATGGTCCTTTCGGACTGACCATCCGTTTGCGGGTGGTATGCTGTGCTGATATTAAGCCTTGTGCCCATCGCCTCATGAAATCTTTTCCAGAACCTCGATGTGAATCGTGTGTCCCGGTCAGATACGATCGTTAAAGGCATCCCATGTCGTGCTACTACTTCGTTGATAAACACTTCTGCTAACCTTTCCGACGAGAACGTCTCGCGAATAGGTAGGAAATGAGCACTCTTCGTTAATCGGTCCACAATTACCCAAATGGTGTCATGACCTTTAGCTGTGCGGGGTAGCTTGGTTATGAAGTCCATGGTAATGTGTTCCCACTTCCATTCTGGTATATCAAGTGGTTGAATCTTTCCATACGGTTTCTGGTGTTCGGCCTTTACTTGCGAGCAAGTCAAGCACTTGCTTACATACTTCGTTACATCACATTTCATTCCAGGCCACCAGTAGTCCTTCTTCAGGTCTTGGTACATTTTGTTGGTACCGGGATAGAAAGAGTAACGAGACTTATGAGCCTCATCCAAGATTTTGGTTCTAAGTTCGCCACCCATAGGTATCCATACCCGTCCATAACGTGTTCTAACACCAAGGGTGTTATATTCCAACTTGTCTTGTTGGCCAACCATTCTTTCCTTCTTTATGTTTTCTTCTTTAAGTGCCTCATCTTGAGCCCTTTCGATTTCGCTCATCACATCCGATGTTACCACCAACTGGCAAGCTTTCACTCTAATAGGAGTAGGCACATCCTTTCGGCTTAGAGCGTCAGTCACCACGTTTGCCTTTCCAGGATGGTACATGATCTCACAGTCATAATCCTTCAGGAGTTCCAACCATCGTCTCTGCCTCATATTAAGCTCCTTTTGTTCGAAGAAGTACTTCAAACTCTTGTGGTCGGAGTAAATAGTAAACTTCACCCCGTACAGGTAGTGCCTCCAGATTTTCAATGCAAATAAGACAGCAGCAAGTTCCAAATCATGAGTCGGATAGTTGACTTCGTGAACTTTCAACTGCCGCGACGCATACGCAATCACTCTACCGCGTTGCATTAACACACACCCTAATCCCTGACCCGACGCGTCAGAGTATACCACCAGGTCTTCACTGCCTTCGGGAAGGGCCAGGACTGGAGCTTGAGTTAGCTTTTCCTTCAACTTCTTAAACGCCTCCTCCTGGGTCGAACCCCATTCGTACTTTACCTCCTTCCGAGTCAACTTCGTCAACGGCGAAGCTATTTTCGAGAAATCCTGGATGAATCTCCGATAGTAGCCCGCCAATCCCAAGAAACTACGGATTTCAGTTGGCGTCTTAGGAACATTCCATTCCCTTACCGTTACTATCTTTGCTGGGTCAACCATAATGCCGTTCGGGTTAATGACGTGACCTAGGAATTGGACTTCCCTAAGCCAGAACGCGCATTTGGAGAACTTAGCATACAACTTTTGTTTCTTCAGAGCCTCCAACACCTCCTTTAAGTGACATGCGTGATCACCCTCATTCTTGGAATAGATGAGGATATCATCGATAAACACGATCACCGACCGATCCAGCATTGGTCGACAAACTCTATTCATCAAATCCATGAACGCTGCAGGGGCGTTCGTCAATCCAAAAGACATTACGCGGAACTCAAAGTGTCCATAACGTGTGCGAAATGCCGTTTTCGGTATGTCTTCTTCCCTCACCTTCAACTGATGGTACCCGGATCGAAGGTCGATCTTTGAGAACCAACTTGCGCCTTGCAATTGATCAAACAGGTCGTCGATCCTTGGTAACGGGTACTTATTCTTCACGGTACGTTTGTTCAACTCGCGATAATCAATACACATTCTCATCGAACCGTCTTTCTTCTTTACGAACAACACCGGAGCACCCCAAGGTGAGATGCTTGGTTGGATAAATCCTTTCTCAAGTAACTCGTCTAGTTGTACCATAAGTTCTTTCATTTCCACTGGTGCTAGTCGATATGGAGCCTTAGCCACGGGCTGGGCATCTGGTACTAAGTCGATTCGGAACTCAATCTCTCTGTCGGGTGGTATCCCAGGCAAATCTTCTGGAAACACCTCCGGGTACTCGCGTACCACGGGTACATCGTCTAGTTCCTTCACTTCCTTACACTTGTCAATCACGTACACCAGATAAGCCTCGCATCCGCGCCTCAAGTAATCTGTTGCCTTAATCATCGAGATGATGTTTGGCATCGGGACGTCACGATCTCCAAAAACCTCGACTTTGCTACCATCCGGAGCCTTGAGTCGGATTATCTTTCGTTTACATATGATTTGTGCTTCGTTGGCAGTTAACCAATCCATACCCAGCACGACATCAAACCCTCCCAAAACCATAACAAACAATCTGACAGGGAACCTATGACCTTCTATTTTTATCGTAGAGTTGTCAACTACCTCGGTCACTCTCGCAGTCCTACCCTCAGCGGTTTCTACGCTAAAGGCCCTTTCTAGTATACTGACAGCGTACTTCACTCTCTTACAAAAAGTCGCAGATATAAAACTCTTACTGGCACCCGAATCAAATAACACAGAAACAAGAGTGTTGTCAAGGACGAACGTACCTGACGCCACGTCGGGGTCCATTCTGGCCTGGTCTTGCGTCAGCGCGTACGCACGAGTCTTTGCTCGGGGCCTCTCTTCCCTCTTCTCCGGGCCTTTCCCCTTCCCGGCTTCACCCATTCTTGGTTTGGTGCATTCCTGGCTCAGATGACCGGCATTCCCACAGTTATAGCACTTGTAGTGTTGTGTGCACTCACGGGAGTAGTGCCCGGTCTTGCCACACTTAAAGCACAGGTTAGATCCCAGTCTACATTCACCTACATGCTCCTTTCCACACTTCTTACAAACAGTCGGCTCATCCACCCGAGCCCTTTTATCGCGAGCCCCAAACATCTTTCCACCAGTTCGCTTGTTTGAGAAGCTCGGTCTCTTCTTTGGTTCCTCGATGGCGGCGACATTCAGTGCCAGATCATCAAATACTACGCCGCTCAGTTCTACTACCGAAACATAGGTAGTAGGGGCGTTTGCCTTAACAAAGATGCGGACCTGGTCCGGCAACCCTTGAATGTAGCAGGAAATTTTTCTCTCCTCCGTCGTAACAAGATGTGGCACCAGACGTGCCAGTTCATTGAATCGGGTCGTGTACTGCCGGTGCGTCATGCTCCCGGCCTTCAAACCCAGAAATTCCCTCTCTACCTTCTCAATCTCGTTCCTCGGGCAGAAATTCTTGATCACCAAAGTTTTCAAGTCAGCCCACATCATCGAGTCAACAACCTCCTCCCCCTTAGCCTGACGTACACCTTCCCACCAGTGGGATGCTTCCTCCCTCAAGGAGTTAGCAGCAAACTTCACTACTTGATTAGCTCGACACTCGCTCAGACGGATGGCGGCTTCCATACGTATTACCCAATCAAAAGTAGCCACCGCGTTCTTCTTCCCAGTCAGGACCGGCGGGTCACATGCCTTAAAGGACTTATAGTCGCACCCGCGAGCAGGCGGTGCGTTGTCGGTCTCGTTGTTCTGGGCACCAGTTGCCGCACTAGATCCGCCTTCCCCACTAACTTTCTTTAATGCTTCAGCCAACAGACTTGGCAGAGAATTCTTCATCAGCTCGGAGAACTCTCGAGCTATGGCTGCTCTCACTTCTGGTTCAAAAGTGAAAGGTTGTTCTGCAACTTGCGTCTATTCAGTTCCATGCACACTTACCGTCGGTTCAGTGCGAACACTTCCTTCTTCGCTGTGCTCTTGGCGCGCAGGGATACTGCCACGCCCACCATTCCGACCGCCGATACGACCACCGGTACGGCCCCCACCACGCCTTCCGTTTCCTCTCCTAGCCATTTCGTTCTATAAGACAAGGAATCCAATGTTATCACGCTAGTTAACAAATAAAATTCAATAAGTACTGTAAGATGTTAATATACACTGGCCATCTGCAATTAACCATTACACTACCTTTCGATTTCTATTTGACCACCTTTGTGATTCCATCAGAACACAAGTCCTTACCTAACCCTTTCTAAGGCATAATACATACACATATTCTACTTTTCATACCTGATGCTTTGGCTCGAGTTACCCGTACTGGCATCCGCTTTCGGTCCCATTCAAACTTTAAGTTTAGACACTGGAAGTGTCCGAATCTCTCAAACTATTGCTCTGATACCAACTTGTAAGGCCACAAACCCGGGAGGCCTCACTCGTTGGATTTACTCATTCACAAACAGTTCTTAAACATGAATATCAAATAACGCAGCGGAAAATTTCATTCAAACATAACGTCATCATTGTTCATACATGCGGAAGCGTAAACATTGTTTAAAACATAATTACATAAACTTAACATAAACAACTCATAACGGAATGCCAGTCTTCATGATCGACCGGGTAACTCTTCTCGCTTGCCAAGCATCACCGTCCATCGTCCATACCTGCCTTAACCTGAATGTGCATACTAAAAAGTCAGCTACGCTGGTGAGTTCTAGCATTTCATAAAAACTTTAACATCAACATTTGCCAGAAACGTATCATTCATTTAGTAAAAACCTTTCACAAAAGCATGTAATAATCTAACATCTTTAAAAAGGTTTCGTACCCATATCATCATCAACATCATAATCATAAACACCGTTAAACGGATCGTTCATTTAAAACTTTTAACATTCATTTAAGTCATACATTATTATCTAAATCTGTGTTACCCTTCGTTCCGTCATTCAGTATGGTATTGCCCCTAAGGCTTAACTGCACGAAGACCGACAATACCATACATTCCGTCAATTCCCTTTTTGGTATTGCCCCCAAGGCTAACTGCGCTAGGACCGACAATACCCATTCAGTTGCCCTTATGGCTCTCATGTCCATAAACCGACAACTTCCATCGACGGCCACGGCTCACGGCCAATGACACCGTCGGATCATAATTTAACCTTACATAGGGTCACGTTAACCCCTGAGTAACCGTCGTTACTCCCTTTACCAGTTGTACAACATCATAACCATTGACATGCCACAGAGACAATGCCCCTGTTGTTCTTGTGGCAACTATGGCTCGCTCGCTGTCCATAATCTACCACAAGGCTGGGAATCTCATTTCCCAGACTTCATTCGTCAATTCCATTAATTCGACAGATTAGATTTGTAATGACTTCTTTAAAACCTTTACCTCTTTCTCTTCTCATTAAACATTTCCTCATTTAGACCGTTCATAAAACATTCGTAACCCTTTTTGGCAAAAACACTTCAAAACCTTTCCTTTCGTAAACATCGTTTCGTCGAAACATCATTTCGTTAAACATCATTTCGTTAAGCATCATTTCGTTAAACATCATTCCGTAAAACATCGTTTCATTAAAACATCATTTCGTTAAACATCATTTCGTAAGTATGCACACCAGCCCAAAAACATTAACAAAACATTTAAAAGAGGGCTCTAGAACTCACCTGATACGCTAATATGGGTTGTCCTAAACGAAGGTCCAACAACGTCACTTCCGATCTGAATTGATTAGTTAAATACACATCAGACCAATCCCGACTCTAACGGTTTAACCATTCTAACATACTAACTTCACTGAACCAGTTCTGATGTCTGCGCACTTAGCAAGTGCGCAAACCCTGCTTCCTGCGCACTTAGCAAGTACGCAGACCCCTCTTCCTGCGCACTTAGCAAGTGCGCAGACCCCTCTTCCTGCGCACTTAGCAAGTACGCAGGACCTGCTCCGTGCGCACTTAACAAGTGCGCACGACCCGTTCTTCGTGAAAAGCCCTAACTTTCGCATCCGGGCCTGATCATGTCAAGATCCCGAACCTGTTGCGTTCAAAACGTTCGTTTTCCATTAAGGAACTCAAATCCATGATTATCTTTCAGTTTCATCCGTTCAAACCTTACCTTTTCACCCAAAACCCGAAAAACCCAAAAACGAACTAAAACTCAGATTTAGGTCGGATCGTTACCTGAATCGAGCTTCTGATCCGGTGGTTCTTCTCACGAGTGCAAGAGACACGAGCGGGTGCAATCTTGTGCGATTCCGACACTTTCTCTCTCTACGGTTTTTCTCTCTCTAGAATTGCAAATGAGAGAAACATGTGGTGACCTTGGCTATTTATAGGGGAGACCTCCCCAAGCCCGGTTCGTGACTGACCCGGCCCGACTTCGGCCCGTTTGAACTCGTTAACTTTATTTCTCGACATTTGGGATGTTACATGAAGAGTACCCGACAAGGATTGAGTGTAACAAGAGTTTGAGGGAGAATATCCTCACAATAAGCCTAAGAATATAAGTCTAAAGTTTTAAGTAAAAGTCTAAGACAAAGATCTAAGATCTGGGATTGACTAGGGTTCCAAATGGGATGGGATTAATTGAGTTTATAAAGTTTAAACTTAGTTTTAAAAGGAATGTTTTGAATGTAAGACTTGGATCTCAATAGCTTAATAAGTTTGTAGTTTTAGAAAAATTATTTAAGTTAAGAATTAAAGTTAATAATTATTTTAAGAGTAAAATAATTATTAAATACATATTATTTAAAGACTAAATAGTGATTTAAGATTTATAGAATTTATTTAAAGTGTATATAGTCATTAAGGATAAATATTCATTTATAAGAATAAACCATATAAATCGTTAAAGTTTCAAGTATTAAATATTTATTTTTCAAATTAATTTGTAAATAAATATTAAGTACCTATAAGATTGTAAAATAGAATTTCTTATATAGTTTATGTTTTAATGATAAGTTTATAAATGTTTTCAATGTGTAGATAAAACTATAAGTTCTAAAAATGTTTTTAAATAAGTATCTTAAAATAGAGTTTACTAGTTAATAAATACTTAAAGTCTCCATTTAGTTTTATAGAGTTTGTAAGTTTAAAATTATTTAGGAAATAACTAAAGTATAATTATCTCTTTTAAAATTTATATAAACAAATAAATTTCTGTTTATAAAATGTAAATTTTACAAATGTGTAAGTTTAGGATTTATTAAATCAAAGTTTCTCTTTTTATAAAGTTTATAAATAATTAAATAAGCCTTGGTTTAAATAGATATAAGTAGCACAAGTTTATAAATTTCTGCTTTCTAAATAATATGTAAGTTTCATAAACTATTCGAATTTTTATAACTATTGCATAAGTTTTCTGTTTTTTAATTAAAGTTTGTAAATTTAAAGTTTAAAACATAGATAATATAGAAAGCAATAATAAGTTAAAGTTCCTGATTTTTTTTTAAAAAAAATCATTTGCGATGGAAGTATAAGTTTTATAAAGTTTAGAATTCTTTTTTATAGTTTTTAACTAAGTTTAATTAATTAAAAATAATTTCAGAATGTAAAAGTGTAATTAAAAGTCATATTTAAGTTTATAAAAACTTCGCAGAATTTATAAAAATAATTAAAGCATTTAAAATTGAGTGAAAAAGCATAAAAAAAATTAAAAGTATCAAAAACTGGGCTGGCCGGCTCGAACCTGCGCCGGCCCGGGTCACCAAACACACATGCACACTAACCCTCACGACTACGGGTTCGTTAGTGTTATAACTGGAAAATAAAATACTTAAACAAGATCCCGAGCTTGCCCCTAATCCGTATGAACCCTAGTTTTCAATTTCCCAAAAATTGAATCGAATCACCCTCTGTTTATGAATTTAAACATAGGGCTTTTGATCCTCTCACGAAAACGATGACGAGGGACCTACGAATTACCTGATTTGGTGTTAGGATGAGGGAGATCGAGCTTGGGTTTGGAGTCGGCTGTTGTGAGCTTCAAATCCGGCAATGGCGATGATGAACGACCAAATTGAGGATGTGTGTAGTTAGAGGGTGATGTCGCTAGTCGTTTGCAACCGGTATTTATAAGTGATTTCGACGATTAATGCTTGAACGGTTAGGAGGATTACGGTTGAGGGAATTAAATCCAAATTCTAATCCCCGGGTGATTAGAGTTAATGTCGAGCATTGAATACGGTTAGGTTGGAGTCGCACGCCGGGGGTGAGACTCAAGGTTCACTGAATCAGGCCGGAATTGCGATTTCGCGTAAAAGGGACGAAAAACCGGGCCTAGCCGGGATCGAACTCATGATTTGATTCTGGTTTGAGAGTTTGGTTGAATGGCAAAACAGGCCCTTGCAGTTTTGAGTTTTTGTCAAAGTATAAAGTTTAGTTTAAAACAAGTTTCAATAATGACCGTTTCAGTCCCTTGACTTTATAAAATAAATGGGTTTCTATAAAAATCAAATATGTAAAAATTTAATAAGTTTTCTCAAATGATTTTATCTTATAAATTTTTATAAGATTTGTTATAACTTTTAAGTAGTTAACATAAATTTATATTATTTATAACTTTACAAAGTTTTAAGAATCTCTATATATATATATATATATATATATATATATATATATATGTATCTATAGATATATTCACACTTTTAACTAAATTTTACATATACATATACATACATATATATGTTTCAATTATTTATTTAAAATTTATGCCTATTGTTTTAAGGAAATAATTTTTAATACGAAATCGAGTTTTTATTTAGTAACACGTGCAAAAGATAGGTCAGAAAATCTCGGACATTACAGTCTCCCCTACTTTAGAAAATTTCGTCCCGAAATTAAAGTAGATGGTTTCTGTCTTCAAGATTTAAGTTTATGATACGTGCAAGGATACAGAGAAAAGTACTTCACGTTCCCAAGTAAACCACGGGTTACGTGTAGATTTCCAAAGAGGAGGTATTTGTAGGAATAAGATTTTGCTTGAGTTTCTAAGTTTTGAAAGCATATGGTTGCCAAGAGTTTACCTAAGAAGCATATAGTTTCATTGAAATATATGAAGATTTGTTTCCAGAAATGTATTTGAGAGGATAACTGATGAATTTTCATTCAAGGTTTTAAGTGAGATGCGTCACTCAGAATGGATTCGATGATAGTTTAATGATCTGAGTTTGTAGACTAATACGTCTAAGGATTTACTACGGTACCTAAGTTCCGTGGCTACCTCTTACGATAGGTCTTAGATCATAGCACACGACAGAGTTTACTATGTCTTCCCATACGCTGATTTTCATACTTACGTGTGCACCCGCAAGCATTTAAATCGTCGCATAGTCCGTATAGGTCCTTCCGTTTGTGTGTGGATCAAGAAAGAGTACAAGGATTTGTTTAACTCATGACTAAAGTTTCCACATAAGAGTGATTATTGATTAACGAGTCCCTTAGAGAGAAATGTCATTCAATGATTAAAGAGAGAGGAGTGTGACAAGGTTTAGAGTTTCAAAGTTTCCCCGTGATTGATTAAGAATACTTCAATCATTGAGTAGTTTAAAGTCTTTACGCTTTCCTCGGGTTTGATCAAGAATACATCAGACCTTGAGTAGTTAAAAAGTCTTATACGTTCATCATGTTTGAATAAGCATACGTCAAACATGGAATAGTTTAAAGTCGTATATGTCCATCGTGTTTGAACAAGCATACGTCAAACATGGAGTAGCTTAAAGTCTTATACGTCCATCGGGTTTGAACAAGCATACGTCAAACATGGAGTAGCTTAAAGTCTTATACGTCCATCGGGTTTGAACAAGCATACATCAAACATGGAGTAGCTTAAAGTCTCGTACGTTCATCATGTTTGAACAAGAATACGTCAAACATGGAGTAGTTTAAAGTCTCATACGTTCATCATGTTTGATCAAGAATACGTCAAACATGGAGTAGTTTAAAGTCTCATACGTTCATCATGTTTGATCAAGAATACGTCAAACATAGAATAGTTTAAATTGTGTTTGATCAAGAATATATCAAACATAGAATAGTTTAAATTGTGTTTGAACAAGAATACGTCAAACATAGAATAGCTTAAAGTCTCTTAGTTTAGCTTCAGTGTATAGAAGTATACGATTACGTTTTGAGTATAAAGCGGTTATCTAAATACTCTAGTGTTTAAGAGAGGTATGGGACAGCGTTTGGAACGGGATTAACCGTTATACGCTTTCTCACAGAAGATTCGAGTTGTCCAGAAGATTAGTGGATCCCGATGTTTGGTTTAGATAGGAGTCAGGGGATGTACTCTGCTAAAGAGAGTAATGTCCTCCTTCCTGCTAGTGTCTAGTATCAAGAGTTAAGTTTTCTCGTATATATGGAATGTACGTTTATCAAGTCTTATGGACACACAAAGTTTTCAAGACTAAGAATCCAAGTATAAGTTTGAAAATAGTATAAGTCAGTTGAGTTTCAAGTTTCAGTATTAAGCTTTACATGATCCTTCATTGATCATGTTTAGTTTTAAGAATACGGGATTGAGTATTTGTACAAGTTTTACATGACTCAAAAGTCTCTGACCTTATAGTGGTGTATACGAATTTTAATGTTTTAGCAACGTGTATTTAAGCTTTTAGTCCCCGTTGTGATTTATAGTAAGTCTTTTACGTGACAAGAGTTGAATAAGGAAAGTCTCCAAGCATAGGGTAACGGGAAAAGTTTCGATAAGGTTTATGATAGTGTGTTTTACAAATGATTTATCCTGATTCATAACAGAAAGTATAGTTTTCTTTTGTATAGGATGTAATTAAGATGTTCAAAAACGACGAGTTAGGCATCGATAAGTAGTACAAGTAAGAGATAGGTGTGATTGTCAAGCGAAAAGTTGGTCAAGTTTACAAGTGTTAAGTCTATACAAGAAGTAAGGGTCATGGTTGTTTAGGGTAATGATTCGTAAGTCGTGTTGTTTTTGAAAAAGTGCTTACGAATTAGAAGATTTGTCCGAGATTCATTCCTCAGGTATACGTGCCACTTAGGATTTTCATAGTTTAATGCAACGTTGTTAATTATCTCAAGTACTAACGTGAGCTACTCTTGACGGACGTGTGTGGGTAAGAGTGTTAAGTTTGTAATGATGAAAAGAAAGTTAAGCTAGTAGATGATGACAAGATGAAATTTCCAAATGACTTTCATTAAATGTTTCAAAATTGGGGCTTCTAGCCCTTACATAAGACAAAAATTAAAATTTGGTAGGAGTAGAGGCTTCATGCACGCCTTAGATAGCTCTCTACTAAGAAACAGATTAATACTATCACAAGTACTACTAGGGTTACCCGGATGACAAACCTAGCCTCCGCTCTAGTGGTTTCGGTACGGTGCTCGAGGATTTCTCTGTCTTCCTCCAAAGTTACGATCTTTTCTTCCTGGATCCAGATTTGATTAGCCAGGTCGTTGATCCTTTGGTTTAACAGGTCGTGCCGTGCCCTATGCTCTATCTCCCTCCTCATAAATTCTTCGGTTTCCAGAAACCTAGGAATGTTAGGCACCGGGATCCCCATTGCCACGGCAGGTACTCCGGTATGCCTAGCCCTTAGGGTAGGGGTAGGTGCTAGGTACGGGTCCCTTGGTGGTGATGAGAACCGGTGGTGAAGATGAGGTGGTTGATAGGGATTCCTCGGTGGTGATGTCCTAGGGTTTCTGGTCCAGTTGAGTTCAGCTCTTGCCCGTGCATTAGGATAAGGACTTGGTTGATACACCGGTGACTCGCTATTCTCTTCTCGGTCGGACTCTCCTCCTGGATGATACACTGGTGAAGAGTGTGAGTGGGAGTCCATTACCTAGCAAGAGGGAGAGTAGAAAGAAAGGTTGTAAGTAAGTTGATCAAATATATTCAAAAGTTTTTACACATAATACTGAGTTATCATAGTAATACTTTCAAAAATAGTTTTAATTGGAAGTTGATGGGCTAACGAGGAAGATTCCCGGAAGAAAGGGGTGGTCACAAGGACTCACTTAAGTACCCTATTTCCCTAGCCAGAACTTCCTCATGGGCCTACAACTTCTCTCAGTTGTTGTCACCGATGTTTGGGTTTATGGTACTATGTCAAGGTTCATTGTGGGTTTAGAGTCTTTAAACGTGGAGCTTGTTTGTTCTATAGTAGACTTCTTCCTCTACAAGGAAATTACTTAGGTTACAAATTTCTTTGTTAATGTACTTTAGATTTTAAAAGACGTTAAGTTTTGTTTACAGGAACGGTGATGCGTAAGTTTTAAGGACGTATGAAGGTTTTGAGTTTTAAAAGTGTAACAAATTTTTGAGTTAGTCATGAAATGAAGTTTGCTTGAGTGACGAAAAATGAAATGAGACACAAGAGTTTCCCCGTATGTGCCAAGTTTATAAAATAATGAAGTTTATAGGAGAATTTGTAGAGTAATACATAATTTTAAGGGTTGTATTACAACGATCATGAAGTTTATGGGGTAGTATCTATAAATATAAGTTTATGTATGTAGTATAATCTCGTAAGAATTTCTCCTTGAAGGTAACTCCTTCAGGTCATGACGAGTAAGCATGCTGTCATGTGACAAGACGGGACTTAAGAATCATAGAATAAAGGTTATAGAGGAAAGTTTTTTTGAATCATGAATTTATGAAGTGTATAGTATTTGAGATGGTAATCTTTTAGTGCATATCACTAAGTAAGTACTTCGACATATCAAGAGAGATCTAAGCTCATTAATGTTTAGAGAAGTCATGCATTCCTATAAGTGGATACTCATCCCAAGAATTCCCAGGAAAGCATACGGGTCCAACGGTTGATTTGGATTTATACGAAATGCTTTCCTTGACAGAATTTCCCAGAATACAGGTATCCACCCTTCCGGTCCGCACAAGTTCTCATACATTATCTAGAACTTAAATACTTTTGACGAGAGTTTAGTGGAGGATTAGGCTTGAAGCCTAAGAACGTGTCCTCGATGTAGTAGCCTCTTGTAGCACGTAGGTAGGTAGGAACGTAGAATCTCCAAGCGTTCACGTATAAGATTTAAGAATAGAATGAGGAGAAAGTTCCTAGTAAAGGACATGAGATAACTCATGTCTGGGTCTCCTAAGTTATAGTTTAGGTCGTGTGTCTAATAACCTAATTCTCTATAACCAAGGCTCTGATACCAATCTGTCACACCCCAACTGACGGCGGATTATACGTCGGGGCGGACGCGGTTGTTCAATAGCACAAGGTTGACTATTAAAGTTTCAATATTTCATTACTAAATAGATTCAAAGGTTCAATACAAAGGAAATAACAAGTATACAACATTTATTTAGTAAGTAGTCTAGGTCCAAAGCGTCCTATGTGATCACAAACAAGTCTCATGATGTAGAACCTGAAACATGTAAAAGAATCTGTCAACTACAAAATAGTTGGTGAGATACAAAGGTTTTGACACAGTTTAACAAGTATTTGAAAAGAATTACAATTCACTATGATATATGCATTCTATAATGTAAGTATGAGAACAAGTATCTTAAACATTGTGCACTTCAACCCTCCAACCAAGTTTAGGCATAACCCGCAGGTTACCCTTATAAGTCTCAAGTTTAAAGTTTAATTCAGTAACAATCACCAACGGCTCCCCCCCGAAGGGGTCAATCAATCAAGGTGGATTGGTCAAATACAATAGATCTATCATTGTTACTATATGCTTGATCAAAGTTAATGAATATGCTAGTTTTAAGTTTAATCTAAGCATACAAGTCTCAAGTTTAACATAAGAATAAACACGTAGTCATAGTTGTACAAGAATTGTATAAGTTTAAGAATTTTGAACACGTTTCACCCCAAAAGTATAGAAAGGAAAAGAGGGGCTAAGTATACTCACTTGGATTGGATGAAGAGTACCCGACAAGGATTGAGTGTAGCAAGAGTTTGAGGGAGAATATCCTCACAACAAGCCTAAGAATATAAGTCTAAAGTTTTAAGTAAAAGTCTAAGACAAGGATCTAGGATCTGGGATTGACTAGGGTTCCAAATGGGATGGGATTGATTGAGTTTATAAAGTTTAAACTTAGTTTTAAAAGGAAGATTTTGAATGTAAGACTTGGATCTCAATAGCTTAATAAGTTTGTAGTTTTAGAAAAATTATTTAAGTTAAGAATTAAAGTAAATAATTATTTTAAGAGTAAAATAATTATTAAATACATATTATTAAAGACTAAATAGTGATTTAAGATTTATAGAATTTATTTAAAGTGTATATAGTCATTAAGGATAAATAATCATTTATAAGAATAAACCATATAAATCGTTAAAGTTTCAAGTATTAAATATTTATTTTTCAAATTAATATGTAAATAAATATTAAGTACCTATAAGATTGTAAAATAGAATTTCTTATATAGTTTATGTTTTAATGATAAGTTTATAAATGTTTTCAATATGTAGATAAAACTATAAGTTCTAAAAATGTTTTTAAATAAGTATCTTAAAATAGAGTTTACTAGTTAATAAATACTTAAAGTCTCCATTTAGTTTTATAGAGTTTATAAGTTTAAAATTATTTAGGAAATAACTAAAGTATAATTATTTCTCTTTTAAAATTTATATAAACAAATAAATTTCTGTTTATAAAATGTAAATTTTACAAATGTATAAGTTTAGGATTTATTAAATCAAAGTTTCTCTTTTTATAAAGTTTATAAATAATTAAATAAGCCTTGGTTTAAATAGATATAAGTAGCACAAGTTTATAAATTTCTGCTTTCTAAATAATATGTAAGTTTCATAAACTATTCGAATTTTTATAACTATTGCATAAGTTTTCTGTTTTTTAATTAAAGTTTGTAAATTTAAAGTTTAAAACATAGATAATATAGAAAGCAATAATAAGTTAAAGTTCCTGATTTTTTTCTAAAAAAAATCATTTGCGATGGAAGTATAAGTTTTATAAAGTTTAGAATTATTTTTTATAGTTTTTAACTAAGTTTAATTAATTAAAAATAGTTTCAGAATGTAAAAGTGTAATTAAAAGTCATATTTAAGTTTATAAAAACTTCACAGAATTTATAAAAATAATTAAAGCATTTAAAATTGAATGAAAAAGCATAAAAAAAATTAAAAGTATCAAAAACTGGGCTGGCCGGCTCGAACCTGCGCCGGCCCGGGTCACCAAACACACATGCACACTAACCCTCCCGACTACGGGTTCGTTAGTGTTATAACTGGAAAATAAAATACTTAAACAAGATCCCGAGCTTGCCCCTAATCCGTATGAACCCTAGTTTTCAATTTCCCAAAAATTGAATCGAATCACCCTCTGTTTATGAATTTAAACATAGGGCTTTTGATCCTCACATGAAAACGATGACGAGGGACCTACGAATTACCTGATTTGGTGTTAGGATGAGGGAGATCGAGCTTGGGTTTGGAGTCGGCTGTCGTGAGCTTCAAATCCGGCAATGGCGATGATGAACGACCAAATTGAGGATGTGTGTAGTTAGAGGGTGATGTCGCTAGTCGTTTGCAACTGGTATTTATAAGTGATTTCGACGATTAATGCTTGAACGGTTAGGAGGATTACGGTTGAGGGAATTAAATCCAAATTCTAATCCCCGGGTGATTAGAGTTAATGTCGAGCATTGAATACGGTTAGGTTGGAGTCGCACGCCGGGGGTGAGACTCAAGGTTCACTGAATCAGGCCGGAATTGCGATTTCGCGTAAAAGGGACGAAAAACCGGGCCTAGCCGGGATCGAACTCGTGATTTGATTCTGGTTTGAGAGTTTGGTTGAATGGCAAAACAGGCCCTTGCAGTTTTGAGTTTTTGTCAAAGTATAAAGTTTAGTTTAAAACAAGTTTCAATAATGACCGTTTCAGTCCCTTGACTTTATAAAATAAATGGGTTTCTATAAAAATCAAATATGTAAAAATTTAATAAGTTTTCTCAAATGATTTTATCTTATAAATCTTTATAAGATTTGTTATAACTTTTAAGTAGTTAACATAAATTTATATTATTTATAACTTTACAAAGTTTTAAGAATCTATATATATATATATATATATATATATATATATATGTATATATGTATCTATAGATATATTCACACTTTTAAATAAATTTCACATATACATATACATACATATATATGTTTCAATTATTTATTTAAAATTTATGCCTATTGTTTTAAGGAAATAATTTTTAATACGAAATCGAGTTTTTATTTAGTAACACGTGCAAAAGATAGGTCAGAAAATCTCGGACATTACAATTATGGAATCTAATACATATAATCGATGAATTTAAAAGTAGTTCTAATAGTTAGAACTGTTTTAATAAAAAAGTTGATTATTTTAAATATTTGCTTACTACCTAGCTCTCTATATATCCTCTTAAGGATCCTAGAAACTTGTTGATAGACCATTCGCCATCAAACGTTTGATTAGAACATACAAGATTGGATATATGCATGTACTAGGTTTGTGTACATGTATCAATGTATGTTTGTATGCATGTTAGAATCTCATATATAAGATGCATTACAATAAACTCTTGTTTTATGATCAACAACTAATACAAATGATTCTACATCTTCTATATATAGGCTAAGCATGAGATCTCTAATTACTCAAGAATAGTAGCTAGGATGTCAACCGAACTAACCGAAAGGTCAACATAATGGAATACATTTAGGGGGCGTTTGGTTCGCGGAATTTGTTGGAATTGGAATTTGAATTGGAATTTTAAGGAATTGGATTTGGAATTGTATTTTGTTCAAAGGATTTGAAATTTTATGGAATTGAAATTTATTAAAGAAATTTGAATTTCTAATCCATTTGATTGACAAAACAATCATTAAGGAATTGGATTTGAAATTATATTTTTATAAGGCAAACAAACCCCTCAAAAAAAAGATAAAGAAAAATATAAAAAAATAATAAAACAAAAAATAACTAAAAACTAAAAAAACCAAAATGTTTATTTCGTTTACCTCGTTTCATATAAATAAAAAACTCGAAAAAATAGTCGAATTTTCGTTTGCGGTCGACGGCGGTGGTCGAAGTCGGATGCGGCGGTTGGCGGAGGTGCCGATGGCGGAGAACGGCGGTGGGGATGGTCGGGGGTGGCGGCGGTGAGGATGGCCGGGGCGAAGTTGGTGGTCGGTGGCAGCGGTGGGGTTGGCGGAAGTGGTTGCAACGGTCGGTGTCGGAGGCGGCGGTTGGCAGAGGTGGCGAGGGCGGCGGGCGGCGAGCAGCTGTGGGGATGGTCGGGGGTGGCGGCGGGGCGAGTCGGGGCGAAGGTGGTGGCGGCGAGGTTGGCGGCAGTGGTCGCAAGGGTCGGTGACGATGTTAGCGACGGTGACAAGGGTCGGAAGTCGGAGATTCCATTTGCTTTAGTTGAATTCCTTCAAAAGCTGAAAGGAATTTGAAGGAATTAATTCCAATTACAATTGCAATTCCTTTCTCTACCAAACACGTTAAGAATGGAATTCGGATTCCAATTCCAACGAATTTTACGAACCAAACACCCAAAGGAATGGAATTCAAATTCCAATTCCGTTGAATTCTATTGAATTCCGGCGTACCAAACACCCCTTTAATAACTAGTCCTTGGAAGTGAAAACATTTGATTCAATATTTTTTATGTTGTAAACGTATTTTGATGTAAGGGGATTACAAAACTAAAACCAAAATAAGCCAACTTAAGTTATAATGCAAGACAGGAGATTTGCCATGCCTTTTTATTAGCCATCGTAGAAATGTAGTAGTTAAAATTTGTTGGTGAACACAAACCTTTTATAGCTCTAACATCAAAATGTTTTAGACGTTGAGCATCGGATAAATATGTTGAACAACATGTTGAACATGTTGATATAGGATAACGAGTCAGTGTATAACGTCAGAGACTCAAAGTGTTAAGGATGCACTGAACATGTTAAGACCATCAAACCTTAGAAACGAAAACTGCAGTTTACTCGATTAAACCAAAACTAAACATTTATAAATGAGAAGGGACTAAAACTAAGCATTCATTAATGAACAGGGACGAGTTGTGCAACTAACCCCGTAAATCAAATCGCGCCTTCCAGATCTAACACACACTCCGACAGTGTAGTGTGTGCCCAAAATGACGACGAGAGAATCGGCGACGGTTGAATCCGGTAACGGCATCAACCTCGACGTTCGAATCTACAAACCAGCCCCCGAAGAAAACGATTCAACTACAAATCACCAAAAAGTTGTAGTCGTTTTAGTCCACCCTTACTCTGTATTAGGCGGCTGTCAAGGCCTTATGAAGGGAATTGCTCGTAACCTAGCCGAACAAGGCGTCGCAACCGTCACGTTTGACATGAGAGGCGTCGGTAAATCCACCGGCAGGCCATCCCTCACCGGATTTTCTGAAGTCTCCGACGTAATTGCCGTCTGCAAGTGGACTTCTCAAAACCTGTCAAATCGGATTCTACTCGTCGGTTCCTCTGCAGGTGCTTAATTTAACTATTCGTTCGAATTTTTTTTATCTAAATCTGGTTCTATCGTGATTTCTGTTGGTGAATTTTTACTTAGAACAGTTCTCACGATTTAATTTACAACCTGTTCATCTTTAATTTCAGACCTAGGGTTTCCGATTTACTCATCGAGCTCCATTTTTTTAAGAATTTGTTACGAATATTCCAGATCACTAGAAACCTTCATAATTGATTCATTGTTGATCATATGATGCATTAGGACACATTAGATCAATTTGGTTGTAGCCTAGCGGTATCATTGAGGGTGACCAAATAACCGAATTTACTGAAGTAACCGAATCGAACAATTTGATGGTTCAGTTAAGCCATAACATAACCAATTATCTGAAAATTGTGGTTCGGTTTCGGTTTTGGTGTCTGGCGTAACCGAGTTAACTGAACCGAACAATTAACTGATGGTTCAGTTAAGCCCTTGGTTTTAAAAAAATGCCTTGCGTACGAAAAGCTCACTGCTTTTGCGCTTTGCGCCTCGGTTTTAGACCCTTCGCTTTTGTGCGCTTCTCGCTTTTTAAAACCAAGGTTAAGCCATACCTAGGGCTTCAAACGAACACGAATAATGCCTTGTTCATGTTCATTCGTTAAGGAAATTTCCTGTTCACGAACACATAACCGAACGAGATTTCTTGTTCATGTTCGTTCATTAAGGAAATGAACATGTTCCGTGTTCGTGTTCATTTGTGTTCGTCCAATAATTCTATGTAACGAACGTAAACAAAAACAAACGAATGTTCATGAACACAAGCGAACAGAAATTCATTTGAGAATAAAATCATTATTTTCATCTCAAACTCAAACTCAAATTAACATTACACAAAACCCACCAAAAATAAATATGAAGTACCTGAGAATTGATATAATTATCTCCACATACTTGACATATTTATTATAAACACAATTAACATAAACGAACGAACATAAATGAACACATTATCGAACGTTCACAATCATAAATGAACGAACGCGACCTTTGTTCTTGTTCGTTCATTCAACTAAACGAACTTCCTGCTGAACATTCGGTTCGTTTGCAGTCCTAGCCATAACCGATTAACCAAAAGTTGTGGTTCGGTTTCGCTTCTGGTGTGTGGCATAACCGAATTAACCGCATCGATTATAGATGTAGCTATTTAAAATATGTAATGTGTAGTAAAGGTGTTTCTCCTTGGGTGGTTGAGCGTTTTAGCCTCATGATAGACATTAGCGTTAATTTAGGAGTAGATTTAGATAGTGTGTGAGTTAGCCGTTCTATAAAAAGAACACGTTAGACCAATGATTGAATCTCTGCTTGGTTTAAAAACAGGTGCACCGATTGCTGGGTCTGCGGTTGATCAGGTGGATGAAGTTGTGGGCTATGTGAGCCTGGGTTACCCTTTTGGCTGGACAGCTTCTATTCTGTTTGGAAGACACCACAAGGCTATATTGCAATCTCCTAAGCCGAAACTGTTCATCATGGGGACGAAGGATGGATTTACGAGTGTCAAACAGTTAGCCAACAAGATCAAAACGGCAGCAGGTCGAGCAGTAACACATCTGATTGAAGGGGCTAGTCATTTCCAATTGGAAGGTCCGTCTTTTGATACTGAAATGGCTAGTATTATTGTGACATTCATTTCTTCATTGTAGTATAGTTGCATCATCTTAGACTTATAGCATGTGTGCAGTGTGCTTATGATGGGTTAAACTTGTCTGTATCGTGTTGTTGTATTGTTGAATAAAATTGTCATATATCCAGTTATCATGGGACTAACTAGAGCGGGTTTCGGGTGTGTGGCCAAAATTTCTATTAACAGGGTATTTGTTCTCATTTTTTCTTATAGTTTGACCCCTTAATTTGTTGTTGGTAAAGTAGTTGAAGCAAATGTGTAAAGGAAATTTCTATTGTGGCCCTCTAGCACGAATCCGTAATAGTTTTATGTGTCATAATGTTCTGTTTTTGAGTGACGTTCATTAGGGATGAGCATTTTATACCGAGTACAGGTACCATACTGATAGATTCGGTACTGTATTCGGTACCCACTTTCTCATAAATTCGGTATCGGTATTTTTGGTACCGGTACGGTACCGATACCATCTCAAGATGAGCATTAGTAACGAGTACAGGTATCGTACCGATAGATTCAGTATCGGTACGGTATTTGACCCTTTTTCATAAATTCGGTATTGATATTTTCGTTACCGGTACCGATCTCATCCCTAGTGTTCGTTTTCAATGTTCCCCTCCTCTATGGGCTTCTACTTAAAAGAACAACACGAGTACACGACGAGATTGATTGGAAAAACAGTCTTAAAACCCCACGTTGCGCTTCAGCAAAGCAACAATAGGGTGGGGGCGTGTACGCAAAAAAAAGGTAGTGTTTCTTTTGGATTTACAGAACGATTGTACTACAACAATTGACTCTAGTTGTCATCTTCTGAAAATATACGGTGTAACCTGAACATGGGCAGACCTACATACAACATATGGGGTAGCCGCCCTCCATGAAAAACAAATATATTTAGTGTTATATACGCGTTAAAATCCTGATCGTCTCCCATAAAATTTTGCAATGGCCCCCATGAAATTTTTTTTAGTGTTATATATACATTATATATCGTTAGTCAGTCGACCACAAAAAAATTTTGACCCAAAAAATTTTTTTGATCCGCCACTAAACCCGAATATCAATTATAAATATAACATCATACATAAATATAACACATAAAACTTTACATGTTACACCATTCTTCAAACATGGTATCCTCCTCCGCTCCTGTGCAATATTTGTATTTATAAAACCGAAAACATAAGCTCTTCTTGAAATTAAGCCATAATCATAATCAAAATCTAACGTAACCCAATCAAAATTCATCCTCATCTTAATATTACTAGAGAATCAATTAAGTCCTAATCATACTCAATCAATCTCTAGCTTTGTTACTTTTTTGACAGAAAGAAATTGTCACTAACTTGACGCTTAGAGGTGGTTCACACGGCTTCGTCCTCGGTTCCCTTCTAACATACTTCTTTTGATGTTTGTAGGTGCTCGAAAGAACATGGACCGTCTCAGGCTAGCTATAAGGACCGGTCGAGCAAATCGTTATTGCGAAATGGGGATTAACAAAAATCATTAAAAAAAATAACCTTTGCAACATGGAATACAACATTACAACATGAGAATAAAAAGATACGAATAAACTTATACTGTAGGTCAAATCAATATATGCAATTCCCTAAGAGTAGATCAAATTTAATATTTACTAGAAGTAGGCTCCGCGCGTTACGGCGGTATCTGGTCGATAATGCTTGCTTTTACTCACCTGTGTTGCGGCGTGTTAAACCTCAAACCAAAACGTTTAGCTAAACTCACCATGCGTGAGAAAAAACGAAAAAGTTTAAAGAAAATGCAAAACCATTACACGTTACGGATGGGTACTATTATAATCCGTTTGGAAAAAATGCAACGTACAAAAGAAACAGAAAGAAAAAAATTAAACCGTGAAACAAACCTATCTTTGAAATATTTTTGTTTAAAAGTAAAAAAAAACATAAAAAAATGAATATAGAAACCGTTTTCGAACCTGCGTCTCGGACGTAGGGGAAGAACGCCCAGAGCAGCTGTGCTAGAGGGCCGACTGAAGAAAAAAAAAATACATGAAAGGCCAAGAAAAACGCAAGGAAAAAAGGATGGAGGACGTGGGTTTCGAACCCGCATCAGCTAGTTCATTGTTGACAACCTAGACCACTACACCATTTCATTTCCTTGTGGTAGTTTTTAAGAAAGATGATCATAAGGAAAACAATTTTACCAAAGCATGCATTCATGCTTGTACACAATGCATATTTACTTGTATCATCTCTACGGTAAATATCCACTCACATCAATAACTTGCTTTTTAATATTGTTTAAATAAATTATTAATTTTATTTTATGGATATAATTTAACATCTATACAATTTGCTAAGTAATCAATGTCTTTCTCGATGGAAAAAGATATAAAGATTGAGCACATAAAATAAAATGAAAAACTTAATTGTAAAATAAAAGTATGACTAGTTATTCAAGAGATAAAATAAGTTGTAGAGAAGATGGGAATATATTTAGGTTTTGGGTCGGAATGAAAGGATAATTCCTAAACATGTACCACTTGTAAACACAAGAACTTCGCAATTACAAACAACTCCCTCTCTTCTACAATCCATTCAAAATTCCACCTTGAAACTAACAAGATTTAGAAGAACCCCCTTCTCACCATGCACTTCTTGTGTTCACTATACCACCCAAACTTTCATAAATAAATAATCAAGAAAGACTTATAAGATTCACACACTTCTAGCCATCATCTCTTGAAATCTCCTATAAGATTCTTGTTTCTCGAGTCTGAATTTCTCGTGGCAATTTGCTATAAACTTATCAGCCAGACGATCAATCTCATTCATCTCATCAACAGTAATCCCAGAACCATTACCATTATCATTACTCACGTTCTTCTCTTCAAGCCATTGGAGGTACCCAGAGAGCTGAGACTCGTTCTCCATTTCACCCACGAAGGAATTCCACGTGGGATCATAGTAGACATGATTGTTATACAAGTTGGGTGAAGTCATTGGGACAACATGAGATGAGCACCAATTGTAGTGCAACCTAAATGAACCAAAATAAAGCTTATTCTTGTTCTTATTCTTTTTCAAGATCAAGGGTTCCAAGAAGTGGATATTGTTGAGATGGATCTCTTTGAAAAGCTCGATGATTATGGTCTTGGCCTTCGTGAGGGCCCGAGCAAGCCGAAAGATATGGGAGAAGATGAAGTTGTGGATCAAGGTTTTGAATTTCATGGAGGTGGCTAAGGAAGAAGAAGGGGAAGGTTGTGGAGTTCTTATGGAGAAATCATGTGGGGATGATGGGAGTGTTTTTAGTTGAGATGGAGTTGCCATTTTGTTGCTTTCTTGGGGTATGAATTTGGGGACTTAGTTTCATGTGCTATTTATAATGGAATACGGTTATCAAATAAGTAATCATGGATCTTTTTTATTTATAAAATAGAAAAATGATTAGAAAATGATGATGGGTCTATTTGTTTGATATAATATTCAACAAGTTTTAGAAGCATAACTTTAAAATTATAGATAAATGAAATGCTACAACCTTTTAAAATCATAATTTTTAAAAATATTCAGAACATTTATGTAAAATGTTAGATAATATTGAAGCTTAAATTCAGAAAATAAATTTAAATAATTAGAATATGGAAAGAGGAGGAGTAGGTAATTTAAATAAAAGGGACGACAACCTCACAGATTTGAAGTGTCCACTTTCTTTCAATTCTTTTTCCTTTTAACTTTTATTGTTTTTCTTGATGCTATGCAGGACCACATTTGATGGTTACAAGACCCGACCCGACAAGACCAACTCCTGCTACCATGTTTTTCTTTCTTGGATCAAAGCATGCATCAAAAGTTGTACCGTAAAGAAATGAACTTGTACCTTTTAAACGGACCCAATCAACCAATAGTGGAGCCAAAAAAAATGGTGACAAAAGTACACAAAATTACAAATTGATTGTATAGTTTATGTTGGGAGGTGACATTGTTATGTATACATGATTGTGACTTCTAGTTGATCTAAGAGATAATATACTCTTATATAAGATTGATGGGAGAAAAACAAAAAAGGCTAGAAAGATTTCCAACTTAAAACAAGTATACTTTTGATCAATTTGTAGTTAGGAGATCATATAAAATATGCATGAAATAGCGTTAAAAGACCTAAACGCGGTGACAAATAGCCTAAAATAGTTTGTCCAACTCTCAAACCCAATTTACTTTTCTATATGTGGGAATTTTAGTGTCACTCTTCGAAAATATTGGGTGAATGTCACTCGACTGTCGGATACGTTAATAACGTATAAAAACAAATATATCAGATACTATGTAACACATCAAAAATTACCGGTAATCACGTGACATTAGTACTACTTGGGTTCGTCCATGTCTAGAGCTATAATTTTCCGTTTGAATATGGTTTCTTATTTTCCCACTTTTATTTATTAGTAAAGTGTATGAATCGTAGATTTCGTTAATTCACACATTTTCCTAATGTTTACATAATCTCTTCTTCAAAATATGTTTTAGTTTTTAGAGTTAAGTCCACGGATAGTCCTTGTGGTATGTCAAAAATTTGGATTTAGTCCATAAGTTTGAAAATTTACACTTCCAGTCCCCAAATTATGAATAAACGTAATATATTTGGTCACTGAAGTGGATGACAGTTAACTTTTTTGTAAATATTTTTAAAAATGATCAAAATACCCTAGATGAAAATACAAAAAAATTAAAAAAATGTTTAAAAAAAAGTGGTGGTACCGCTTGAGACTAAGGGCATAAATATAGGGTTTTTTTATTCCTCTCTTTTTATATTTTTTGTTTTTTAATCTAGAGTATTTTGGTCATTTTCAAAAATATTTAACATAAAAGTTAACTATCATCCATTACAAGGAGCAAACATGTTACGTTTATACATAATTTAAGGACTGACAGTGTAATTTTTAAATTTATGGATCAAATTCAAAATTTAAACATACTACATGAATCATCCATGTACTTAACTCTAGTTCTTAAGGTTTTATGTTTAAGTGTTAAGTGTATTATTCGATATGATATAATTTCAGACATTATTAAAAATAATATTGTTTTCTTTTTCTTGTTTTTTTTTTGAAAGACAAATTTCTTAATTACTGTTGAGAGTGAGACTTGAACCCATGACCTCTCCAAACTTTAGTGTTCCTTAAAGGATTTTTCTTTACCATTGGGTCACCAACCCCAATGTTTTCCTTTTCTTGTAACTAAAAAAGATTTATATTTTTATTTAAATACATGTTTTAAAAAGATTTTAAAAAAAAGTTTGGTGTATTGTTTTCCGGCTTCACCTTTTAAAAACGTAGACCAACTAAAGCCCCCGAACCCGCTTGATTTATTTGAAACAATATTCTGAAGTGGGCAATATGGTAAAATGAGTCAAAACAAATAAAATAAAAATAAAAATAAAAAAGGTGGTCCATGGGAATCAGAAGAAACAAAATAAAAAGGACGATCAGTCTGTGCAACTCGATGAGGTAAATATGGCCGATTCCCCGCCGTAATTACCACCCCCAATATCTTTTTTTAATTAAAGAATACAAAATCTACAGAATATAAATATTATTAAATTAAATATTTTATCTTGTAAATATAAGTATTTATTTCTAAACATCATCAATCTCGAGCAATCCTATTTCTTGCTTTTTTTAAGAGATGTATTTGGTACTTGTCGAATGATAAGTGTATTAACTACTAATTAGTGAAAACATTAACAGGTGTTTTCAACTATGATGAGGATACACTATCTTTACATTGCGTATTTATCGTAAATATAACATATTTTTACAGTTTACAAAAACGTCATTACGCTTGTCTTGACTACAACTAAATATATTGGTGTTTATAAACACCGGAAAATACACTATATGTGTCAAATATACTGTATTCACGGTGTTTATTGAATACACTATACGTTCAAATATGAACATATTTAAGATTTTGTGTGTTTGTATAATTTTAGATCTCTTTAGGCTTTGATCAAGGTATTGGTGATGGTGATGAGCATTCTACCACATATAAACTTTTAGAAAAGAAAAATTATTCAAACATAAAAATTAATGACACATTGAGGCAAACAAATTCAATGTTAACGAACCGGGACATTATATGGGTTAGAATTGTTTCTTCTTTGCACTGTACGAGTGTGGGAATGATGGCAGGTTCGAGTGGTAACAATATGTGGCAAAGAATGATGAAATCATTCTTTAAAATCCATGAATCAGGAGTGAATCAATTGAATTCGATAAAAAAAAAAAGAGAGGTTGTGGGAATGATACACTATTTTGGAAAGATTGTTGTATGGAAAATAAATGTCTAGCTGAAAGATTTCCAAGATTATATGCCTTAGAAGAAGACAATACGGGTGGGGGTGCTGGTTGAGGACGATTCATGGAGGGGTGGAGGAAGCACAATTCTCGGATCTCAGGTCGCTTATTGGTCGAGTTCAGCTTTCTCAGTCAAAAGATCGTTAGATGTGGTCCATTGATGGTATGACCGATTTCTCGGTTAAGGGGTCCCGTGATTTGATTAATGGGGTCCTTCCGAGTGATCTGAGGCAAACGTATAGGTTTGGATCTTTCCTGCAAAAGGTTAATATATGTGGTTGGAGAGTTTTAGGTAATCGTTTCCCTACAAGGACTAACTTGGATAGAAAAGGTATAGATGTCTCGTATGTTCTTTGTCCTTTATGTAATGGTACATCCGAGTCTGTTTCTCATATTTTTTGAGAATGTTATATGGTGGGGAGGATTTGCGAGTTGGTGTCTGGTGGTTGTTTGGTTGAATGCTTCGTTACCGATTATTAGGTTTCCAGATGACCTTATGAACTGCTCGATAATATCAACCTTGGCAAAGATAAGAAATAGCTTGTTGGATCGATTATTTTGTGGTGTGGTGAGCGGTTCGAAAGCTAAGGAATGATGTGATGTTCTTGAAGAATCGGATCAAAAAATCGTTGTTTTTTTATAAAGTGATGGCTTTTTTCTTTTCTATATTACGGTAATAGGATCGATAAATGTAAAATTAAGTTGACAAAATAGTTACAAAACGTTGTATATTATTTTTATTTTTTTTATATAATATTGGTGTATTTGGCCGTATAGTGTCTTGTTAGTCGAGTTATATATATTTAGCCGATGTTCAAAAGAAAATATATTAAATTCTACACAAATTGATCAATGTTATAAAAAGTTATATTTAATTAAAGAAAACTACTCGTATGAACATGTAACTCATATACAATAAATTTTTTTCAGGGTTATTATATTATTAAATAATTCATATAGTGTCAAAAGCACTCTTTTATTAACACTAGGGATGTACATAAAACCTGAAAAACAATACATTTGCACTTGATCTGATCATCTAAAACCGAAAAACCTGATATAAAAAAAAACCGAGAAACCCATTGTATCACGGGTTGGTTTTGCGTCTCATTTTTGTGAAACCGAGAAACCCAGACATGGTTCGTTTCAGCCTTCAGGTAGTAAAACCGGGTTCTCGTCTCGTGAGCATGGTTCATATATTTCTAACTAATTTAACCGATCCATCCCGAAAAAAAAACACCCCCAACTAACACTAGGATGTTTCTTTTATCGATGAGACATTGGACAGACGTTACGTTAGTTTGTGATCATTTATAGTACAAAGTAGTCGATCGAACCCTATAAATAACTAAAATAATTTGTTAAAATATGGCGAGGGTGAATCCACATAAGTGATGTGGGGACTAATGTAATTGGATAAAATTATTAAAATAAAAAAGAGAGTATTTCCATTCTGACAATAAAACATTAATATAGAGAAGGAATGCTTGTAATCAAAGATAAAGCCTTGTGATGTCGCCTTGAACTACGCCGTATAACTATACACATTAATAATTTGTTAAGTATTAATAGAATTAATAGATTAGATCATTATCTTAGAATATAGTTTCGTCTGATGTTTGTAAATACCAAATAAAACTATTATATGAAAATAATTATAATTATAAAAATAATATATATGTACACAGAGAGAGGGGCCGGTGTTGGGTGCGGAGGCATGATCAGGGCAGTCCCTAGGGAACTCGCCCACAGGGGTAGCCGGCCCTAACTCATTTGCTTACTCTGTAAGTTTCGTTTGTTAGGACATTTTGCAGGTCAACCTGCTACTCAACGCATGTCAGACAGCAGACCGATGTTTATGTTTTTTTTTCCTACTCCTAACAGTCATATAACCACCTAACAAGTAACAAGGGGTATCAAAGCTTAGGCTCATTCGTTCTTGGTTCCTTTGTTAATATCATAGAACAAAGGAGGTTAAGATCGATAAATTCGATGGTTAGGATTTTGGGTTTTGGAAGATGCAAATCGAGGACTACCTCTACCAAAGGAGCCTACACCTACTAATATGGGAGAAAAACATGAGTAGATGTCAGGTGCAGATTGGGAGTCTATGATTTGACGTGCTCTATGTATTATCCGACACTCCTAGACAAAGAGTGTAGCCTAGCATGACTTATCTCTATTGATATAATGTTCGATGATGAGATATAAGCACTACTTCTTTTGTCTTCTTTGCCTGAGAGTTGGTCACGTACAGTCACGACAGTCAGCAGTTCACATGGAACTGCTAAGCTTACTTTTGAATGGATTAGAGATTTTATTCTAGGTGAAGACATCAGACGAAGGAATGCTAGAGAGTCTTCCAATTCTTTGTTACACACTAAAGGTAGGGGAGGAAATTTGAAAGAGGGAACAATCGGGGCAAATCTAAGTCTAGGAAGAGAGGACAGTGAAAGAACATGAGGGATGTTGTATGTTAGAACTGCCAAGAAGTAGGCCACTTAAGAAATGATTCAAACAGTGCCCTAATTTGATGTGTCGAGAAATTTCTCGAGTCTTTGATCTGGACTCGGAAGCATCATTCCATGCCATCTCTTGCCCGAAAATGATGAAGAATATGAAAACATGTAACTTTGGTAAAGTTCGTATAGCTAATGATCAGACTCTTGATATTACAAACAATGAAGATACTGACTTGAAGAATTCCCTAGGAACCACTTGGACATTGGGTTATCCTAAATCTAAGAAGAAAATTGATCTATGTTGGGCAGTTAGATAACGAGGGCTATAACATTATGTTCGGTGGAGGACAGTGGAAAGTTGTAAAAAGAAGTCTTGTTGTTGCTCGGGGTAAGAAAAGGATAACCCTTTACATGGTTGAAATCCCGACAGATGGAGTCAATGCAATAAAAAAGTCAAAGTTTATAAAGTCTATGACACCAACGGCTTGGACATATGAGTGAAAAGGCATAAATGTTTTAGCTATCAAAGGTAAATTCCCTGACCTGAAGAAAGTGGGTTTTATGAGTCATGTGTATACGGTAAGCAGAAATGGGTCTAGTTTGTGACGGCCGAGAAGACACCTAAAATTCAGAACTTAGAGCTAATCCATACAGATGTTTATGGACCAACATCCATCTCATCAATGGGAGGATCAAACTATTATGTAGCCTTCATATGTGATTCAACACGAAAGTCATAGGTTTTTCTTATTAAAATTAAACATGATGTTTTTGCTACTTTTAAGAAATGGAAATTTGTTGTTGAATTAGAAACTAATTTGAAGGTAAAATCTTGAGATCTGGTAATGGATGTGAGTATATCAACATAGAGGTCCCAGATTATTGTGTTGAACACAGAGTCAAGATGATAAATACGGTTTCGAAAACACCTCAGCAGAATGGAGTCGCAAAGAGGTTGAACATAACCCTAAATGAAGAGCAAGAAGCATGAGGTTAAATGCAGGGCTTCCTAGGATATTCTGGGCTGATGCAATCAACACTACAGCCTACTTGATTAACTATGGACCATCCGTACCATTGGGGTTCAAAATATCGGAGGATGAATGGCAAAGCCTGGAGATAAGTCTTGAACACTTCAAACAGTTTTGTTGTAATTCTTACGTTAGGGGTGAAGGATGTTGATAAGGACAAATTAGATCCAGAGGCCAAGAAGTACACATTTATTGGCTATGAGTTAGACATCATGGGTTACAAGATATGGGACTTTCAGAGCAATAAGGTAATTAGGGGAAGAGATGTGACCGAACTGTATAAAGACAGACTTACAGAAATTCAAAAGTTTAGAAAGAACAAGTTGTGCGTGAAGACGGAGACAAAGGTAAAGAAACTTAAGTTCAATTAGATATCCCAGACAGTGAGAGCTTAGGGGGTGACGTTCAAGACGATTTATCCGATATTCGGAGTTGTGAGGAAGAAGAAACTACTTCCTCAGCTCAAATCCCACTTATTTTATCAGCTCTAGTTCCACCACCTACACGATGGGTCAAGGGATCCACTTGACCTACAACATTGCCAAAGAGATTTTCACCATCTTAATCTAACCTTTTACTTTTTATATAATTACAAATATTCCATAATTGATCTCAACCATTAGTGAATTAAATCTAGAGTAGTGTGTAATATCCGAGATATTTCGACCCATCTTTTGCACGTATACCTAAATTAAAACTCGACTCAGTGTTAAAACTATTTCTTTAAAGCGACAAATATCTATGAATATATATATATATATATATATATATGATAAATATGTCTATATATGTATATATATAGATAGATTTTTTTTAATAACATAAAATTATAAAAAAATATATATAACAATAAAAACAACTCTAAACTATATTGATTTTGAAAAATATATCTATTTTCGTTTAACACGAAAATTCGGGGACCAAAACTGTCAAATCCTAAAACTTGTTTTACACTTGAAACACCTTTTAACATAAAATAACAAAACTTCGGAACTACAGGGACCGAAACTGTAATTAACCCAAACTTCCAGTTTGGAAACAGGTCTCAGGTTCGAAACCCGCCCAAGCCGGTTTTCATTCCCGTTCCTTCGAAAACGCCTTTCCGGCTAGATTCAATGAACCTCGAGACTCGCCTCACGCATGGGACCAAAGCCCAACGAGTTTCAATGTTCGAATTCAATGCTAACCACGCGTAATTTCAAATTTAAACCCGTTAAACCCAACCGTAATCTCCCTAACCGATCGGGCATTTAATGGCGAAATCCGCTATAAATATCGACCCAAACCCACTAGCGACATCACCCTCAAGCTTCCTAAACACCCAATTTAAGCGTTCATCACCTGCATTCCCGTTTTGGATCGGTGGTCAGTCGCACAGAAGCTCGAACCCGTTCTCGGTCATTTCATTATCAAAATAGGTAATTCAACTACTCTTCCTCTTCGTTTTTAGTTAAGGATTAATAGCCCTCTGTTAAATTGCATTAACAGAGGGTTGATCACATCGTATTTGAGGGATTCGCATTCTAGGGTTCATCCGGTAATTGGGGGCGAAGGGGGATCTTATTTATTAATTTATTTTTCTAGTATATACACCAGCGAACCCGTAGCCGGGATGGTTGGTGTGTGTGTGCATGCTTGACCCGGTCTGTGACCCGGGTTCGAGCCGGTTTTGCCATTTCATTTTTTTATGTTTTTTCAATCAGTTTTAAATACTTTAATAATTTTTATAAAATCTGTTAAATCTTTATAAACTTAAAGACGATTTTTAATCCTACTTTTATCTTCGGAAACTATTTTTAACTAATTAAACTTAGTTAAAGATTATATTATAATAAAAAAAAATTAGATTTATTTATCCTTGTTAATAGTTTTTAATCCTTAAAAAACTATAAAAAAAAATTAATTCTAAATTTTATAAAACATATACTTTCATCAGAAACTTTAAATGGACTAAATAATGAAGTTATTTTAAAACATTAACTTATTTATTCATTCTTAAACCTAAACTTTTATAATCAGAAAAGTTTATAAATTTATGGATTTATAAATTTATACATTCTACAAAATTATATAAACCTATTTGGTTATATAAACAAGAGAAATAAATATATTTTATTTTCCTCCTATATAATTATAAACTTAGAAACTTTAACATTTATAAACTTGTATTAAATACTTATAAACTTGCAAATTGAAAGAAACTTTATAAACTTATAAGATACTTATTTAAGACATTTATAAAAACTTATAATTTTATTTACACATTGGAAACATTTATAAACATATAATTAAAACATAAACTTTATAATAAATTCTATTTTTCTATAAACTTATAGGTACTTGATATTCATTTAAACTTATAAACATTATTCATTTACAAGTTAATGTGTAAAATAAATGTTTAAATAGTTAAAACTTTAATAAAAACCTAAACAATTTATATTACTTATTCTTATAGTTAATTATTTATCCTTAATAATTATATACTCTTTAAATAATTACTATTAACCCTTAATCACCATTTAGCCTTTAATACTTTGTATTTAATAATTATTTTACTTTTAAAATAATTATTATTTATCTTTAATCCTTATCTTGAATGATTATTTTAAACAATAATTATTAATTTACTAAACTTTGAAACCCAAGCCTTGTATGATTTATTCAAAACCGTACTTAAAACCAAATTTAAACTTTATAAATACAATCATTCCATCATCCATTTGGAACCCTAGTCAAATCTCAAAATCTTAGAATTCTTGTCCTAGACTTATAGAATCAAAACTTGAAACTTTAGACTTGTATTCTTAGGCTCGTTGTGAGGATACTCTCCCTCAAAGTCTTGCAACACTTAAACCTTGTCGGATACTCTTTCATCAATCCAAGTGAGTATACTTAGCCCATTTTTCCTTTCTATGCTTTTGGGGTGAAACATGTTCAAAATTCTTAAACCTATACAATTCTTGTACAACTATGACTACGTGTTTATTCTTATGTTAAACTTGAGACTTGTATGCTTGGATTAAACTTAAAACTAGCATATTCATTAACTTTGATCAAGCCTATGGTAACAATGATAGATCTATTGCATTTGACCAATCCACCTTGATTGATTGACCCTTCGGGGGGAGCCCTTGGTGATTGTTACTAAACCAAACTTTTAAACCTGCGGGTTATGCATAAACATGGTTGGAGGATTGAATGTGCACAATGTCTAACATGCTTGTTTTCTCATACTTACATTATAGAATGCACAAATCATAGTGAATTGTAATTCTTTCGAAATATTTGTTTAAACTGTGTCAAAACCTTTGTATCTCACCAACTATTTTGTAGTTGACAGATTCTTTCACATGTTTCAGATTTACATCATGAGACTTATTCGTGATCACATAGGATGCTTTGGACCTAGACTACTTAAATTAAATGTTGTTTTCGTATTTTTCTCCCTTGTATTGAATCTTAAATTATTCATTAATGAAATATTGAAACTTAAATAGTCAACCTTGTGCTATTGAACAACCGTGTCCGCCTCGACGTATAATCCGCCGTCGGTTGGGGTGTGACATAGTGATTTCGTAGTTTTCACAAAATAACTAGTTCTCTCAACAACACTTAGGTTCAGGTAAAAAGGATTTTAATTGTAAGAAGGGTGAGAAAGATTTAAGGCCATTAGATCAAATTGTTCAAAACATTTAATGGTTGAGATTAAATTGTAGGAGAAAAAGTTGTTGGAATGGTATTTTAGTCTTGGCTACTTTTGTTGACTTTTATCAAGTTCCTCCCCTCATTTTTAAAGGTTCATAACTTTTACATATGACATTATTTTTTCAAAACAATTACACCATAAAAACAAGTATAGTGTCGTTATAAACAAAAATGATTTTTTTTTACGTTTTCCAGCTCATTGTGTAATTAGTCAGGTCAATGTGTAATACAAGTTCATTGTGTAATACAAGTTCATTGTGTAATACCACGTCTGGTCATTGTGTAATACAAGTTCATTGTGTTATATGCATTTATCATTGTGTTTTACATTTTTCAGCTCATTGTGTAATTAGTCAGGTCATTGTCTAATATAAGTTCATCGTGTAATACAAGTTCATTGTGTAATACAAGTTCATTGTGTAATACAAGTTCATTGTGTAATTAGTCAAGTCATTGTGTAATACAAGTTCATTGTGTAATTAGTCAGGTCATTGTGTAATACAAGTTCATTGTATAATACAAGTTCATTGTGTCAAATATTTTTCATCATTGTGTTATATGTTTTCATCATTGTGTTTTACGTTTTCCAGCTCATTGTGTAATTCGTTCATTATTGTGTAATTCGCTCAAATATGTCAGGTCATTGTGTAATATGCTCTTTGTGTAATATCAGTTAATTGTGTAATATTAGGTCTGATCATTGTGTAATATCAGACCTTGTATTACACATTGACCTGGTGTATTACACATTGACCTGGTATATTACGCATTGACCTGGTATATTACACATTGACCATTATGCCCTCCCTTTAAAAACAATAAAATGACACATGTCAAGCTTAAAATCATTCTTACCCTTCTTATTTTTAAAACCCTTTTTACTATAACATAACCATATATATATATATATATATGTGTGTGTGTGTGTGTGTATGTGTGTACTATATTATAATACATTTGAGTAGGACGGGATTGTCTTTTACATTAATTTTTAAGAGTTTTAAGGGGGAAAGTAGTCTTTTATCGTATATGATTTCATATTTAATTTATTTTATAAACATTTATTAAACCTTCAAATATATATTCTACTTAACTAATTAATGTTTCAAACGTTTTACCAATGTCTGTGTAAGTGTGTTGTGTTTTTCGTCGCATCGCGCGGGCACCCCCAATTATATCTAAAAAGTGTAATAAACCACCATAAGGCATCACGTGTCTCAAATGGTGGAGGGTAATTGCATCCAACAAACCTAAAAATATGTCTGTGATTAAACAAGTGTAAATGCCCTGTTAAAAAAATCTAGAGGCTAAGTTGTACACACACCCAATTTATCATGCATAATTTTTTTTAATATAGTAATATCATACTCAAACTAAAGATAAAAAATGTTTCATTTTATGGTGTAGTTTTTTTAAATAAATAATGACGTATAAAAAAATATTTACATTTTTTAAAATGGTGGATCACTAAAAAAATCAAGAATGGTTCGTTTTACCTATTTGCCAATGCTTGTGAAAAAATGTGTGAATTGAGTACACGTGGCACTCATCTAATCATAGCTCATGACTAACGTTCATCACTAGTTGATTCTTTCCTATGCTATTGAGAAATTAAGAACTTTTTAGTTTAACCTCATCCATACATAATAAATAAGTAACTTGTTGTGTTACGTGTCACAATTCAGTAAGTACAAGATTATTTTTTTCCCTTATTTATTATTCATTACTAACTATATATTATTTCCTTACTAACTATTTAGTATTTTTTATAATTTAATATTTTCTTTATTCAACCCGTATAAAATACGGGTTTCTAACCTAGTCATACAAAATTTGATTAAGTGTGCGGGAAAAGGCGTGGCGCTAAACTTATGGACGCACTCGTCATAGGCTCCTTCTTTGTAACTCTTTTTAACCTTCCAGTTCCATTTTAAACACTAATCATTAAACATCGATATCTTATTCACTTTCGTTAAAATAAGAACATGTCTTACCTTTGTATTTATCATATGTGATAAAAGTATCGTATTTAGAGTTAGTGAAAAACCACTTTTTTTTCGTTCACTAATATTACCCAACGACCTCATAGACGGAGTCTTCATAAACAACTAATAATAAAATCTCTATTTTCATAAAACATACAACCCTATTTTTCATTCATCCCATATGGTCATTTGGCTCCATGGCTATACGGGTCAAGTTGTATCGGATCCACATAAATTCTATTTTATGTTATTTTATTTCCAACTTTATCAATATTTAACACAAAATTATTCCATGTTCACACATGTACGTAGCTAAAGATTGATAAATCTCAAAAATCACAAAAAGGAAGATTGTGGACATCACCTTTAACTTTATTACAACTTCCCACATCTTTCGTAAAACCTAATCCCACCTTTATTGATCTTATTATTTTATTTATTATTGATTTTTTATTTAGTTTTGGATATATCTATAGTTGAAAATACACAAAAACAATTATGATCTTAAATTTATGGATTAAGTGTCATTCATATACTTGTGGCACAAGAAATGTATTCCTTGGGTTTGGGGCATACATGTTTTAAACCGAACAAGCGCGTTAGGAAAGAGGGTGGATGTGATTTGCCGTATAAGAGAAGGAGAGGTTTAAGACGCAATCTCGTGTGACAACTGGCTAACATGGATGACAGAAGATGGTTCGTGTGGTTATCTGATGTAAAACTAATACAGATGTACATGATGAAAGCACTTACGTCCTATTTCTAACCCAAAATCATTAGTTGTGAAATGAAATGACGAAGGCACACAACTACTCATCATAGTCATCCAAGATTGTAACACTCATTAGCCGGTTGTTAGGTAGACGTGTGACTGTACATTTTTCCTATCTTGGTTTTGAGAATGTGCATTCATATGCATTAAACTTTACTTTACGCCTCCGTCTAAGTCTACTCATCCTTCTTAAAAGTAAAACTTTCATGATGAATACTTACGTTTTCAATCATATCGGTTCATATGTTCAACATATATACATACACACGCACACACGATATAAGCAACTGGCATCACCCATGTTCTGTCTTTCTAGGAACGCAACCCACCTCACAATGATCCTATATGAATATAGCATAGCAATTGGCTAAGTGAATATCGTATCAATTAAATGTGATGTTTTTTTAATACTTAAAAATATAAAAGCAATTATTATATGGTCTTGTAAAAAAAGTGGGCCTACTTTTAAGCGCAAAGCAAGTCATTTATTTTATATACTATGTTATATACCCATGTATGAGATTATTTAATAGAAAAATAAAAGTACAATAATGTGTAAAAAAATTAAAATAATGTGTAAAATAAAAAAATAAAATTCTTTGCTTCCTTAATTAAATAATAATTAGAATTCAAATTTTATAATATTTTTTCTGAAAAAAAAACATTAAGATAATTAAAGTTTAAAATTGAAACTTACTTAAAATAGTGAAAATTAAAATATTTTAATGAGAAGAAATATAGTGATGACATGTGGCATTTCTTGAAATCATTTATTAGAATAAGGATACACATTTTTTTAAAAAGAAGTTATAACGATAAATGAGTTAAACGGGTCAATGTGAACCGTCACTTTGACACAAACACACATTGCAGGTTCGACCTGAACTCGAACCCGTTTAGACTGAACTCAAACCCACGTTATTATAGTATAATCAGTCTAAATCAACAAAATTAAACGAATTTGCAAACCTGGAATACAAATCGGAAACTTGAACGAACTGGTTCACGAACGATTTCTTGGATTAATCTCTGAGTCATTTGATAACTATCAGATAAACCTATTTGTGAGTTACACACAATGGTTTACCGGATTAGACCGAGAATTCCTTGAAAAAATTGAGATTTTTGATGATTCCTATGATTGCCATTTTCTTCAAAAATCACCAAAAACCGTCTAGAACAAGACCAAAAAACGCGAACAAGAGAATTCTCAATCTATGTATGTAGCAGACTATATCCATAAGCCCAAAATGAGCCCATTAACACAAATCTTTCATAAGACTTTAATCACTAAACCCAAGCAAAATCATTTACGTCAGCTTCTTTATCTCTAAATTATAAATAAAATATAAAAAATTATGTAATTTTATGCTCACATAGCTCCCATCTCCATCCTCTATATTTTAGAAAACTATAACCACCTTTATATTTTGGAGGTCATCATTCACCCTCATTCATTATGTTATACTTTTTGTAAGTGTGTGAGTAGAAGAAAGAGAAAAAATTATTATATATATATATACTACTAGGTTAGGTACCCGTGTATTACACGGGTATAAAACACAAAAAATGATAAATAATAAACTGTGTACAAAATTCATAAAGTTACATGGATCAAATGGGTCAAACGATTTTAAAGTTAATAGCATACAACCTCCTAAAGTGTTTAATCTAGAAAAATGGATCATTACTATAGTAGTTTTCATGATTGTATTTATTACATTAGTTATTAATAAAATTCAAAATATAAAAGAACGAAATGGTATCGTAGGGTAAACCAACCCGGCCTAGACATACTTTCACCCGTTCTAAAAGATGTTCGTTCTGCACCTAATCCGTAACCCAACCTGTGCATTTTGTCACCTATAGTTGGTGGCAATAGTTCATGTGATTAAGATACTCAAAAGATTACACTAAGAAATGCAACTGCACTAACAGAATGCCTGAATTGAATCATTTTCTGGTAAATAACTAAATATGATACCACATGAAACTTGTATTGAAGTTGTTCCTCCAAAACACTAGAAATCATCTTACTAAGCAACTTGATGGAATCCTGTTTATCATGATTCGATTATAATTTATAAACATTTCTGCTTGACCAACAAAAAAGTTATGAAAAGTGAAGACATGGAGAACGCAATAGTTACCGTATTTCCGTTACAAATAGAAGACATGAAGTTACCATCTAAGTTCTCTTTTGCATCAGCCATACATTGAGCTAAGGCCTTGACAATCAAATCTACAAGGTAATAATCAAATTATTCATGGATTCAAGACTCATATGAAGTTGCTGAAGTACCACAAACCATGCATTTAGCCACTAAATCATATTTTGGTATAGATAAGATAAAGTAAGAATCTGCAAAGATTTTGAGATTTTCCCTATCATAACATCTTAAAATCATATTATCATGAATATGGAAGAACACTTCCAAGAATCATTCAAAAGAATATCAAAATAGTGAATTTGAACCTTAAGATCATAGACAATGAACGGTTTTTCATGTATGATATCGAAATACAACTCTGAGATTGCAGCTCTAGATGTGACAACACTCGTGTCTACTAAGTAATAATGTGGTTTTATTCATGACATGCAATTGATTTATAAAACACCAATTTATTGTCAGTATTTTGGTAATATAACCATTATTTGAAATAGGTATGTAAGTTCCCTACCGGGTTTTACACAAAAAATAAACGTGTGTGTATATATATATATATTGTCTTAAAGAAAAAAAATTCGCCAAAGATGTCATATTACTATTCTTAACCCTGCAATGTAATGTACACCCATGTCAATAATGAATCCTCCCTGCCACACATGTAGAGATAGAGATTTAACATTTCACAGAATTTATAACATGATGGCTCAAGGTAATATAATTGAAAATATAATGTGTTCCATCAATATCATATTTTTATTTATTAATATATACATTTTTAAAATCGACTATCCCCCTACTAAGTATTATTTAAAGGGTTTATCATACATTCAAACTATTTTTTGTACCCTTATAGATGATGCAAAGTTGCATTTCATTTCATAAGAGAGTTCTTTCGAACTTGTAAATAAATTTCTTTTTTTAAAAGTTTGTCCACAAGGAGTTTTTTTTTCATGTGTGTCATCTGATTTGGCGAGATGGCATTGCATCAACCAGTTACATCATCAATTTACAGAAAAAGTTAGTTATAAAGAGGTTGATTGCTAAAACAATAATAATTTATAGGTCGTTTCTATTTTGCGCCTAATTTAAAGTCTGTTTCTATTTTGCGCATAGTTTAAAGTTTGTTTATGTAGTTAGGTTTTATGTAGTTTGCCCAAGTTATAAAGAACCGAAACAAAAAAACCACCCCATGTTGCGTCTCTTCCTAAAATCTTGAAATTGACAATACACAAAAATACAGTTCATTAAACCTCTATTTTCTTAGTTTAATGATTTGCACATATCAAGGTTAAAGTCTTACAGTAAAATTGCGCCACCATGAACTTGAGAAGTAAGGATTTGAACTGTCCATTGACCCTTCTATAATTATTTGCACACTCATCATATCTCCAATTTCAGACATCAACTTTCTGCTGTATAAAGTAGACAATAATTCCTCTAGCAAGATCACAAAGATATTAATGAAAACATAAGTTGAAGATGCAAGTACCTCAACAAACACAGGTCAAAAAATAGACCAGCAATCAATGGGTCAAAAAATAAATTTAAGTAACTGGAAGCAAGAGAAGTTACTAACCGCTCAAAATCATTTGGGTATCCATATATCTTCTCCTTGTTGAAGAATGATGAGTAGTAAACAGGCTATCTAAAAGCAGCCCCTATGCCATTTACAACACTGTGACAATAATAAATTAAGTTCTATGAAATCTACCAAAATTAAATGAAAACTGTTGAATACATAATCAAAGTTTAAGAGATTCACCGTCCAAATCCTGTTCCTGTGCATTTGACCATTAAATCCAAAACCACAAACAAAATACAACAATCAATTATTCTCCCTTTTATTTTAATCCCTTTTAAAGCATATTCAATTCATCAAACAAATTCAAAACAATCCATCAGAAAAAAAGCCCTAATGCAAACCAAGATCGTAGAAATCTATTAAAATGAAACCCTCGAACTAAGTTAAACATAAACCAAAAGCATAAATATGTGTAACAATAATATCATAGAAGTATTTGCTTCGTCGATTGACTAAAGGAAAAAAAAATTAGGGATGCGTAACAAAGAACCAAATAATGAGATTTTGAAAACCTAACCTTTTCAAAATCTTGAAATCGGCAAACCAGAATAATCCCGATGAATACTTCAAGGATATGGCAGCGACTTCTACAGGAAACGTAGGAAGAGATGAAGGGTAGGAAAGCGGCAACGAATCGATGACGATTTGTTTAGCGGTGAAGTTTTCTCAAGATCGTTGGCATGCATATGATAGAAATTAGGGTTAGTAAACGAAATAGACATGTAGATGGGTCGGGTGAAGAGGTCCGCGTGTATAGGGATCTAGGTCTTAGTGTTTTAGGTGGGAAAACATTAATTTTGATGTAAGTGACACGTGTCTTCAATATTTTCATTTATTAGATATTTATAATTTTTTTTCATGTGACCTAATGGGCTAATGGCTAATGCTAATTGCTAAGGGTTCCTTTCCTGGAAACAAGAAAAAAGTGTATCTAAAGCCCATTAAATTCCATCAACAAATTTCATAAAGCCCAGTAAATCCCATCCACAAATTTCATGAAACCCCACCAAAGCCCAAGTCCGTATTTGACTCGAGAGACATTTTAAGAAAATAAAAAAGAAAATAATATATATTCGAGTTCTACATCACCTTCTATTCGGTAAATCTCAGAACCCATCAATCTAATTAGTATATTCTTAGTAGAAGTGTTATGAATAGTTCGGTTATAAAAAAAATATAACAGATCAGTTTTTGTTAAATCAGTTATCGTATGAACCCATTAGTTATCGTAATATTAAAGTATTAAAATACCAAAAAAATTGACAAATAAAAATAAAAACACTCTGGTTAAACAAGTCGTCTTCTTTTCAACCCTCTAATATTCTTGTCGTGTTAGTTTCATGTGTCTGATATAATTTTTAGGTTCGTGTTATGTTTGGGTCCAAATCAGGTCAAACAAACACGACTCGTTTAACCCCGGCGATGACTTACAAAACATAAATGAAAAATTGTATACCATAGGGGTTTCTTTGTCTTTCCTTAATAATTGAAGGGGCAATTGCATATATCTCTTTCTAAACTTATAAAATTACATATTTCCTTAAATCATGTTTCAGAAGCATTGTACATTATACATTGAAAACTTGTGTTTTAAAGAAATATACAATTTTACAATAATTGAAGAACTTAAATAAAAATAGAATACAAAATTATCAAATGATATTGGTAACCAGCGATTTTAGAACCCAAAAACCCTCGTCGAGTACCCCTGCATATATTCACCAGAATCATATCCCCCCAACAATGGTGACAATCAGAGCAATACAATCAACAAAACCCTATGAATTACAAGGTAAATCATCATCTCTGTTAACAACTATTTCCCCTTTATCTTGAAGCTCACATTCATCAATTTACCGTCAAAATCACTAAATCAATCCATGTATCATATCCGAAACCTTAAAAAATCAAATTTTATCAGATGGGTATTTGTTGATTCAACTACAAATCCAATTTACCCGTCTGGGTCACATCCTGTGATCCAAAACCCTAGGGTTTATCGCACAAAAGCAGCAAAACCTAATGAGTTGATTACAAACAACGGCAATGTGAGTTTATGGTCTCGTGTAGATTGTCGAAAAGCGGAAGATGCTTTGTTAGATTACTTACATTCCACTAGAAGCTTACAGTTTACAGATGCCGAAAACATTAGTCGTAATTCGCCTAGGTTTCTTGAAAAGTTGCTAAAAAGGGTTGAGAATAAAGAAAATGTAAGCCAATCCGTGACAAGATTCTTGCGGTACCATCCGATTAATGAATTCGAGCCCTTTTTCGAGAGCATGGGGTTGGACCCGTGTGAGGTTTCAACACTCTTGCCGCGTAATTTTATGTTTTTAAGTGATGATAGGGTGTTGTTAGAGAATTATCATGTGTTGTGTCGATATGGTTTTGCTCGTAAGACGATAGGAAATATTTATAAGGAAGTTGAAGAGGTTTTTAGATATGGTGATGGGGTTTTGCTGTCACGGCTTCATGATGTTGAAGATATTGTTTTGGATCAATCTACGGCTGTTAAACTTGTGGGTTCGTGTCCTTCTGTTCTAATGGGAGGTGAAATTAGTGATCTTGTTAAGGCTGTAATGGAATTAAAGAGTTTAGGGATTATGAATGGTTGGTTTCTTGAGAATTTTTCAGACGATGAATCTTACGATTGGAAACATATGCTTGAACTTTTGCGTTTTTTAAAAGAATTAGGATGTGAAAGCACGCATTTAGGAAGATTATTGTGTAAACATCCCACCATTTTATTGCAAGACTCAGGGATTACAACAGTTTCGGTTATCACCATCTTACTTAAATTTGGAGCTTCCAAGAACGAGATTCTATCCTTGTTTTCTCAGTTTCCAGACATCAAAATCCGGGAATTTGTTTCCAATTTAAGGCGTTCTTATCATTTCCTGTTAAAAGTTGAAATGGATGTTGATGACATTGCAAAGCTGTTTTGTTCACACCTGCATATACTTGGAGGGTGTTGTATAAAGGGTGTGAAAACGGCTTTAAATTGCTTAAATTCTGGGAAAAAACGACTTTGTGAAATAATCAAGAATCACCCAGAAGAACTAAAGAATTTAGCCTTCGGATCAAAGATAACACCGCTTCCACCATCTAAAGAATGTACTTTAAAAAAAATAAAGTTCTTATTAGAGTTGGGATTTGTTGAAAATTCAAAGGAGATGGAACGAGCCCTTAAAAGGTTCCGTGGGAGAGCAGGGGAACTTCAAGAACGATTTGATTGTTTGGTCAAAGCTGGGTTTGACCAAAAAGATGTGATGAAAATGGTGAAATCATCACCTCAAATTGTTAACCAGACAAAAGAGTTGCTTGAAATGAAGGTTGACTTTTTGGTCAACCATTTAGGGTTTCCGTTGTCTTCTATATCTGGATATCCATCTTCATTATCTTATGCTATAGAAAAGGTTAAACTTAGGTGTATGTTTTGTGATTGGCTTAAAGAACAAGGAGCAACTAATGGCATGGCTATTAGCACCATTCTTGCTTGCTCGGAAAAACGATTCATCAAAGCGAAATTTAAACGCCATCCTAAAGGCATCGAGGTTTATGAAATGTTGAAAAGACAAATTTACTGACTGTATAATAAAGTTGGGTATGTATTCTTTTTTGCTTGCTTCTACCGGGAGATGGTCGTGGTGTAAACGGTTTAACCTACTTTTGTACACACGAGGGGCGAGGGCTTCTCTAATTACTGAAACGGCCCCCAAGCAGGTACTTCTATGCAAATTGTTACTCGATTTTAGTATATGATTTGTTATGAATATCTGTAAGTATTTGTCATGGATTGGTTTTGATGGTTTTCAGCCAAACTGTTGGTAATGGTTTTTGAATCATGCAAATTAATTCAAGTAAATATGAAATTTTGAAATTTATATGGAAAAAAATGGTTTTGGATGAAATTTTGCAGGGTGTCACACGACTATGTAATATTCCAATACATAGACGTGTCTAGAAATTTTTACAAACGGTGTTTCTTGACAACACGTCACACAAACTGTGTGATATTCTTTTACAAAGCAGGGTCCGCTCATACTTTTTGGGGGGCCTAAACCGAAATGAAAATTTGGGGCACTTTCTGAATTTCATTGTTATAAACATTGGTCATAGCTTGGGACCAACAATAATAAATTAAAAAGTTCATAGTTGGAGGAGAATCGAAATCAAGTTTTCCTCTCAAAGTTTGCCTAAAAATACCTGAATCTGATTCTCAAAAGCAAAGTACTTACTGAGATTCATGTTTGTATTTATTATGCTTGTAAAACAGATCTTAGTTTTAATTTTTTTCTTTGGGAAAATCTCATTGAACAACTCAATCTGCTTGCTCTATTAGGATCTTGAGATCTGTTCTGAGCAGGGGTATAAATGAACTGAGCCGACCTCGAGCTTGCGGTCTCGACTCATTTATTGTTTAGTAATTATTAAATTATTTTATTTATATGTTTTATAATTATTTATATATTTTTTATAATTAAAATTTTTCTTTATAACATAATATATATTATTTAACTAATTTTATCACAATTTAATATACAGTAATAATTAGTATATAAATATATATTTAATACATTAAATAAAATTATATAAATAAAAAGTTTGTTTAGACTTGCGTGCCTGTTCGAGCTCAATATGTAAAGCTCAGACTCGAGCTCGTTTATTAAAGGAGATCAATAAGCTCGGGCTTGTTTAAGCTTGGCTCGATTCAAGTAGCTCACGGGCTACTCGACTCGTTTACACCCCTAGTTTTGATACATTGTTGACCACCTAATTCTTGAAACCATTAAAATGTATTTTTATGTTTCGGTTGAGCTTAATTGAGCTTGTGTCAGGAAAGATACAATCATGCACTACGGGGGAGGGACCAAATAGAGGATGATGTGACATCACACTTCTTGAATGCAATTGAAGCTGGGTTACTTATAAATTTTGTATTAATTTTAATTGAAATCAAACAAGTTTTCTATACTTTAATTTTGCAAAAAAAAAATAAAAAAATTGGTCATTAAAGGAGTCATGTATTGTACTAGTTTTATGATAGTTATTTGTTGGAAATTCTCTTGGTTTATTTCGCTCTGGCTGTAAGCCAAATCTTTTAGATTAGAAAGTTGATATGTAAAAAATTAGATTGAAAAGAATGCACTTTTCATCTTTTTTTAATTCTTCTTTATTTTGTTTTTATTTTTTACACGCTTGAATGTGAAGATATGAAATTAGATGTGTACATCTTTACTTCATTGTTTGTTCCTAAATCAAAAGAGAGATTTACTTGCTTAAAACATATGGAACATAAGTAAATACAGATTGAAAATATTAATACAATCAGTCTTAATACCACTGCCTGTAAATCAAGTGAATTGATACAAATTAATGAAATAAAGAGATTAAATGAGGCATCAACTTGGTTTTAAAAAACGAGAAGCACAGAAAAACGACGAGGTCTAAAACCGAAGCGCAAAGCACAAAAGCGGTGGGATTTTCGTATACGAAGCACAAAGTATTAATATAATATTTTTAAATTAGTTTCATATAATATTTACTATAATATTAATCTTTTTACGATAAAAATTTAGATAAATTTTTAAAAGTGTAATATTTAATCTATAAAAATTTAGATGATTGTGAAAGCTTGGCTCCATTTACAACATAAAAAGCTTAATAAAGAAGCTTTTAGGTTAAATTTGATAAAAAATAAAAACATTAAAGATGAAATGTGTAACTTAATAAATAAGTTTTAGGTTAAATCCCAATTCATCAGCCGTCATCTTCATTTCTCCATGCCATCTCCATTGTTCTCCACTCTATGCCTCCATCTCCATCGATCTGCTCCATCTTTATTGTCACAAGTAAGCTTCAATTTCTTCATCCCCATCTCTAATTTTTAGCATAAAACTCCGTTTTCTTGTTTCTGTAATTGAATTGTTTCGATTTTTCCATAAAAAGCGACATAGGTGCTCGCCTCTCGTACAACCTTCACCTTGTGCACATAAAAGCGCCGACTCCTTCGCCTTAGGTCGCTCCGCGCCTAGATCACGCTATTTAAAACCAAGCTTCAAGAACAGAGATTGCCAATGTGAGACCACCCGACTTGGTAGAGGCTCTTGCCGTTTAGATGAGATGTCCTGCTTCAAACTCATGCATGGGATGAATTATTTAACGTAATTTTGAAAGAGTACAGTAGATTTGCTCTTCAAGAAAAAAATCAAGAACATAGATTAACGAATCGATAGCAACTTATTTTTTCGGGTTCGAATGTTATTTCCAAGATTTCTACTATTTTATTTATTTATTTTTTAAGTAGAAAAGGTTACATTATTTTACTTCAAATCCTATTTTCTTTTTCAGAAAAATAAGGAAAAGCAAAGATAAGATGATGCATGAAACAAGAATTTACAACCTAAAAAAGATTAAAGAAAGTTGGGGCAAATTGTGGATATACATACACACACACGGATCGAACATACCATCCTTTTCAAGTTCCTACTTTCTTGACATTCTTTTCGAAGTTAAAAGCTCAAAAACAACTTGAACCTTTTACAATCATCTACTTCTTAAACATCACTAGCAGCAATTAGGTCACTGAAAAAAGGATCGAGCACTGATTGTTTCGCGGATTTGTATCTGTTTAAACGCTTTTTGAATGAACGTAACTCCCTCTCGTCTCTAGATGTGCGATCCTATCACACGTTCACATGTAAAAATATCATATTTTACATAAAGCAGCTCTGAATTATTACTCATAAGGACTTACATAGTCTTTCTTCTGCAACAAAATGTCAACCAGGTATTGCAACCACAATACATTCGTCTTAGGGAAACAGTATGATCAAAGAGAAACGATTGTTATAACACTTTTGACCCGTTTGGGTCACTTTTATCTCAAACAGGTTAAACTAGCTTAAAAAGAGACCAATCTGGAAGTCACCCAAAGTGTTTTTGATGCATATAAAAAAACCGCGTAATTAACACAAGAAAAAAGAATTTAGAATGTCACTGAAAGATTATAGTTTTTGGAGCAAATTACAAATTACGTCCTTTAAATACTACTTAAATTTCAATATACGTCATTTAACTAAAGAAATTACAGATAGCGTCCTTTATGTTTAAAAAACCTTGCATGTTACGTCCTTTGGCCTAACGACTGTTAAGTCTGGTCACGTGCCATGCACATGAGGGTATTTTGGGGCTTTCACACGTAAAAGGACTATTCTTGTAATTTGTTTCTATAAATGAGGGTTTACATAAATAGTACTTTTATAGTAAAAAGACCAAAATACCTTCATGTGCCTTGCACATGACCTGACTTAACAGTAAAATTTAACGGCCGTTTGGCTAAAGGACGTAACGTGCAAGGTTTTTTAAACATAAAGGACGTTTTATGTAATTTCCTTAGTTAAAGGACGTATACTGAAATTTGGGTAATCTTTAAAGGACGTTATTTGTAATTTGCTCTAGTTTTTGACACAAAATATAAAATTTATGAATTTCGGACCAAAATCTGTTATTCTGTTTACCCATTTTGACTGACATCCATTGTGAATTGATACCAATTATAGAGTTGTACAGAATTACTAACCTTCCCTCCCAGCAATTTTTTGTAACTCGTTTCATTTTCCAATAAGTTTCCGACTGCACACAATATCATAAAATGAAACTTAAGGATGAAATTGCTAGCAGATATCAGTAACTTGTTTCTGCAGCTACCTGTTTATCTCCTTTCAGGCCTTCAAAGAGTCCCGGGTCCAAGGATAGATCCAGAAAAAGAACACTTTCACCTGCCCACAAGACATAATTGCCACATCACTTGGATTATAGTTATAGTTATACAACACAGAAAAATAGTACCTGTATTGATCCTCGAGAGCGTAAAATCAATTATCGATGCCACCAGTCTGTACGTCTTGACAATCATTTTTTTCCCATCAAGAATGAATTGCAATGTTTCTGAACCTTTTCGACTCAACAAGATATTGCCCCTATACATATGTGTGTAGTAAACAGTTGACAAAAAATCAATAGACGACACTCAAGATAAAGGTATAACTGAAAAAACAGAAAATGGGAGTTACTAAACCAGTGCAAATCTCTGTGTTCAAACTCAAAAGCAGCTTCTGCCACCGCCAAAGCCATAGTAACCTGAATACATGTTTAATTGGCTGTTAGAATTAAACTAGTATTACAAAATATATATGTACATTATAGTAATAATCTAATGTCCTGAATGAATCAATTAAGTAGGTTGGATGCACTAAAAATACATTTAAGTGACTTTAAAGTCATCTCCTTTTTAGTTTATTTGGTCAGTTAGAGATAAAAACATGACCCGGATTGACTCATTCATAGATAGGGGTCAACATGAATGAACATACTTGAACTAGCAAACTGCGTGCTTCATTGAAGTTCAGTAGCACAATGCTCTCCAGATCCTGTCCTCCGTGTTCTTGGACAAACACAACAAAACGCTGAGGTAAAAATGCATATGCATGTTAGAAGATTTGTTTCCGAAAGAAAACAGTACATGAATGCTCATTATAATTTATCTGAAACCTGCTTCTCAGCAAACTCGGTAGGATGATCATTCTCTGAAAAATGTTTCTTGTCCCATTCTTCCCATGCTCTAATCATGGCATCATCATAAGCACCTTCACATACCCTTAAACTGCATAGATAGGGAATTCATAGCTTACGTAAGCCGGATAATATAAGCCAGAGAACCCACAAACAAACACTATATCAAGTGGTTGCTGATTAAGAATTTATAAAACAAAAATAAAAAAAATTCAATCATCCATTCACCATAAGCCAGAGAACCCACAAACAAACACTATATCAAGTGGTTGCTGATTAAGAATTTATAAAACAAAAATAAAAAAATTCAATCATCCATTCACCATCTAACAGCCCAAGCAAACTGTGCCAAGATATTATTCGTTTTACCCCCGATGGGTTGCCTATCCCGGAACTCACGGTTTTGTTTTCACCCGACGAGTTGCTCGCCCGGGCAAAACGCGTATTGGTAGAGAAGATATCCATCCCCTTATATGAAAGGATTCGTTCTCCCCCTCAACCGATGTGGGACTTACATCTCCACCCCCCTTAGGGAGCCCAAAGTCCTCGCTGACACAACGACCCGACCCCTGGCTCTGATACCATTTGTTACGGCCCAAGCAAACAGTGCCAAAATATTGTCCGCTTTACCCCTGATGGGTTGCCCATCCAGGAACTCGGTTTTATTTTCATCCGACCGGACAAAACGCGTCTTGGTAGAGAAGGTATCCACCCCCTTGTAAGAGGCTTCGTTCTCCCTCTCAATCAATGTGGAACTTACAATGAGTGTGTGTATGTATACATATATATACACTGAATGAAATAAAGATGTAAAGGAAGAATTACCTTAACGTTTGTATGAATGTAGGACAAACATTATGAATATGGGTATCATTTCCCCTTAACTCGTTCAGGGTCAGGGAAAGCATAACTTCCTCAAGTAACTCTTCAGCTTTCTATAGCACAACAAGAAAACAATGAAAATCTAAGGTCCAAACAATGGAAGGCTAATAGCTTCAAAAGGAAAATGAAGTACCTTTTGAATTTCTCCATTTACTAATAAGTGACCATTAAATGGAACAACTTTGCAGACAGTTCCAGCAGCAACAAAAACTTCCCCATATGTACCTTCACCTATCTTGGCAGTTCACTGTATTCACAAGAGATTCATATGTTAAATAGTATGATCATCTGTGAATTATCATTTTAAAAGAAAAACCAACCAATACTCAGATATCACATCTGAAAAAGTTGCTGGAGAAGACTGTCCAGAGACTTTTAGTAGTTCCTCCAATAAGGGATCCCATTGTTCATCCAAGGCAGAGTCTTGTGATGATGATGATAAAGACAGATTACGAATTTTAAAACCTAAATCTTGAGAATCTTTTTCACTCATTTCTTCAATTCCAATGAAACTGGAACTACATTTGTTTTGACTATAAAATTCCAAAACACCATTATGAACAGATAGATCTGGAGTTTCTAAGATGTTGGATATATGTGAGGGAGTGCCCATAACCATAACCTAACCCAGGTTTTGTTTCGAGGCTCTAACAATTCAAATGCATCAACCTCCTGAAATTTTGAGGGGTTACACACAAAAATATTTGACAAGAAAAGAAATGAAAGTGAGCACAAGTCATACTCTAGCAAGGGGAGGTTTTGTTTTACATACATTGACGGCGGACGGTGACAGATGGTGGTGGGGTGGCGGAGGTGGTGGGAATCGACGGACGAGTGATGAGAGTTGAGAGGAAATGAAGAGAAGAGGTAATATTTTGGGGAAGATGAATCAATAACTTCTATTTATTTTCTTTACCAGGATTTTAATGCAGGGCTAGAGTAAAAGGCTAGAAAGGAGATGACATAAAGTTGATGATAGTGGTTAAGTAAAAGCATGTGGTAATACTAGGGAAGTACTGAGTGGGGTTTAGTGAGGGGAAGTGTGTTTCTGACGTCACCAATTTTACAGGAAATACTTAAGTGAGGGAGAGGAAACATTAAATTCATTTTTCTAATTTACTAATAACATTTTGAGTAAACTTTCTTTTAAGCTCATGTGATTCGGTTAAAATAACGGTTTTATCTAATAGTTTTAATTTAACTTTTTTGACTCTTGTGGTTGACCTAATTTTCTCAATTAAGACCAACCCATTAACTCTGTTAATTTTTTCTGTTAAAAATAAAGGTATTTTAGTCTTTTCACATGTATGGGTTAATTGTGTTATTTTTTTAAAAATAAAACAAGGACTATTTTTATAAATTAATAAAAAATAAGGGCATTTGGCCCCTGTGGTAAATTACTTTACTAACAAAATAATTGAAACCTAATCAAACCACCATCGTTATCTTCAAAATCTGAATCACTTGTCATCAACAAGAAATTGTAACATGCTCCTACGATTTCCACTTTCATATGTCTGAATCTGAATAGTATACTATCCAATCCCACTGCTGTTTCTTTAAGTTGCTTCTGGATCATACAATGCAACTGTACAGTTAGTCAAAGCTAATGGTTGACGACTATATCAATGCATTTTAATGTGAACATAAAATTTTAGTTAGTTAAAGAAAGAGCAGTGAGATTGAGAGAGAGCAGGAGAGAAGGGAGGGGAGCCGCCAGCCACCTCCGGTGCCATGTCCGGCAGCCGAGAAAGGAGGGGAAGTGGGAAAAACCTATGGCTGTTTCCGACCACCAGGGCTTCTCAGCGATGGCTGCGGTGGGCTGTTTAACAAGGAGGGGCGATTGAATGATTCTCTGGCGACTGGTTCGTCTTCCCGTCCACTTGGTGTACAAGCTAGCTGTATAAGAAATCCTAGCTCACCGATATCCTTCACTAGCTGTAGAAGAAACCCTCGCTCACGCGATGGCGGCGGAGGTCTGTTTAACAACGCCGGAGATGAAATTTAAGTTGGTGGTTGTTTTCATAAGAGGTGGTTGGTGGTGGCAGGGGGAGGCGGAATGGGAGGGGAGGTGGTGGAAGATAAGGATCTAGGGTTTTGTTTTGGGGAAGCAAGATCTGGATTTTGTTTTGTGTAATTTACACAAATGGTCCCTGTATTATTTAAGAAAATAACATAATTAGTCTTTTTTTTATAAAAAGACTAAAATACCCTTATCTTTAACAGAAAAAACTAATACTGTTAGTGGGTTGGGCTTAATTGAGACAATTAGGTAACCACAAGGGCCAAAAAAATCAAATTGAAACTAATGGACCAAAACCGTTATTTTGACTAAACCACAAGGATCAAAAACGAAGTTTACTCTAAAATTTGATATAAATAAAATTACATTAAATAAAATATCAATAAATAAAATTATATAAATTAAAAAAACTGATATTAAAATACATGATCTTGACAACGTTCGTAAATATGCTCAATCAAGTCTGACTTTAGTCCGTCATGAATATCCCAGTGTTGTATTTTTTGACGGTTTTTTCGCTTTGATCTTCATCAATTTCTTCGTACGTGGGCCCCTCTTCATTTAGGTTATATTGACAAATTGTCACTTCTTGGTCCTCTAAAACCATGGTATACAAAATTATACAAGCATACATTATGTTCTTAATTCTTGTTTGAGACCAAGATCCAGTCGGTCGTTCGATAATACGTCACTTATTCTTCAACAGACCAAATGCTCGTTCGATATCTTTCATTGTCGCATCATGAGTTTTTTAGTAAGTTGTACATTTAATACATTTGGTACACGTAAAAGACTTGACGATTGTACGTTTAAATTTTCATTTATTTTTATTTTTTTAAATATTATATTATTTTAAATAATACAAAATATAAAAAATAAGATTATAATAAATAAGTTTTTTGGTATATAGAATATAAATGTAAAAGTATGTGTTGATGTGAAAATATAAAGGTGTTTAAAAGTGGATCTACGGTTGAAATAAAAAAATAGGTTTTTAAAAAAGGAGTGAAAATCTGATTTTACAGCTAATGTGACACGTCTGGTATCCACCATTGTGGGTGTCCACCACTGTGGGTAGGGGTGTTCAAAACCGGATATCCGAAATTTCGGATATCCGAATTTCGGATATCCGAAAATTTCGGATAGTGAATTTCACTATCCGAATCCGTATCCAAAATTTCGGATATCCGAAATTCGGATATCCGAAATTTCGGATATCCATTCGGATAGTGAAACGGATATCTGAAAATATAAAAAAATATATAAAAAAAATATTTTAAAATTACAAAAACAATTAAAAACCTTAAAAAACATTAGAAAATATACATATAAAAATATATAAATATAATATATCGGGTTTTGATTCAAATTTTCTTATTTTTAAATAATAAAAACAATTAAAAAATATATATAAATATAATATTTCGGATATTCGGATATCCGAACTATCCGAAAATCACTATCCGAATCCGAATCCGAAAATTCGGATATCCGAATTTCGGATATCCGAATTTTCGGATAATTCGGATTCGGATTTTCGGATAATTCGGGTTCGGTTTCGGATTCGGATTTTTTTGAACACCCCTAACTGTGGGTGTCCTAAGGAGTGTTTTTGTTTAGACTCTTGGGTATATATGGGTGTTTGAAAATGGATAAATGATTAGAGTAAAAAAAGTTATTTTTAAAGAATGAATAAAAATCTGATATAAGAGCTGATGTGACACGTTTAGTTTGATGAATGTCATCCATTGTTATGGGTGCTCTAGACTAGGCCCGTTGATTTTACCCGTACCCGATTAACCCGAACCAACTTCACTCGAACCGATTAAACCCGTACCCGAATAACCCGTAACCGATTAACCCGAAAACCGTTTAAACCGATTGTTATTCGGGTCGGGTTTCGGTTAGACTTTCAAGCATCAAAAACCCGATTAACTCGAACCGATTAACCCGAATAAACCGAACATTTATATATTCTACCCTTTCTCTTCTCACCACCACCACCACCACCAAAATCCGCTTCTAAACTATGAGTTTAAAAAATCCACTATATAAACACGAATACTTCTATTTGAAGCTTTAATCTCTTGGAAATGTACTTATTTTTGTTTCACATACACGTTTATTTTATGTTTTTAAACTTGATTCATTTTTTTTTCCAACCATGTGTCCCTACCCGAAACCTGACCCGATTAAACCGAAAACCGATTAACCCGAAACCGATCTACCCAAATGTTATTCGGATCGGTTATCGGATAAATTTACACACACGGAAAAACCGATTAACCCGAACCGATCTACCCGAAACCCGATTAAATTACCCGAACAACACCCCTACTCTATACTCTTGGATATTGATATACAGAGAGAGATGGGGGTCGGGAGTAAGAGGGAAAGATTGAATTTTCCTAACACATTTAAAATTTTGAATTTCAACAACATTAAAGATTATTTTATTCCCTACATTTCATAAATTAATAAATTATCATAAAACACCCATCAAAATTCAGAATCAAATGTGGTCAAAAAATCATCCATTGCTTTATAAGAAGAGCCCTTAACACTTGCTCTTATCAACTCCTTTAAATTGTTAGCTTTTTTTCTCATATCTTCCCCTTTCCCCCCTTCAACTTTACCCAACACAACATTAACCACCCCACTCACTTCCTCTTTCGTGATCTTACTATGCACCCCTCTCGCTAACACCACACAAACACCCATCTCCTCCACCAACATCTTCGCATTATACCCTTGCTCCGCCGCCAACGGCCACCCAATCAACGGCACCCCCTGGCTCAAACCCTCCATCACAGAGTTCCACCCACAATGTGTCAAAAACGCACCCGTTGACCGATGACAAAGTATCTCTAGCTGAGGTGCCCAATTATGCACCACCAACCCTTGTTTCCCAATCCGATCCTCAAAACCAGTAGGCAACCACTCAGGTTTGAAATTACCTTTCAGGTCGAACCCGAGTGGTGGTCTAATTACCCAAATAAAAGACTTTTTGGACTCTTCCAACCCTTTGGCTAACTCCATCATTTGGGTCTCAGATATCGTGTTCTGAGACCCAAATGAAATATAAAGCACCGACCCAATAGGGTGCGAGTCTAACCATTCAATACATTTTTCGGGTTGGATCCCATGTTGTTTTCCGGACCTTTGCCCGATAATTCCGGATCCCGTATCCGAACCCGAATTATTCTCCAACATTTTTAGTGGGAGAAGGGGACCAATACACCAAACAGGGAGTTTTATGTAATTTCGCAAGACCTCCAACCCCAATGTTTCCATCTCTTCAACCGTGTTACAAAACCAACCGTTGGATCGAAGAGACAACGATATTTGCGGTTGGAAGAATCTTGACCACTCATCTTTTCCGTCAGCAGCTCGGAGATATTGATGAAGCTGCGTGATCGTAAACCGGCAAGATTCCGGGAACCCCGGCACCGGAAACTCGTCGCGGGTTTCACCATCAATTAGGTTCCGGTGAGGGAGATTCATCCAAATGGAACAATACGCGGCGGTACCGTACGCGCCGCCGGTGGTGAACGAGTAATTAACAACGCCGTAACATTTCGCCACGTCATTAGCCCACCCCATAAAAATATCTGAAACGATACATACCGGCGAAATAGGGTTTCGTGAAACGACGTCGTTGATGAACTCACTAAATGGGGGTTCGAGGGCGGCGGAGGCGTGGAAGAGTTTGATGATTTGGGACAAGGGTAAGCCGTCGGTGTTTTCGGAGTTGGGAGGGAGGCCGTGGTCGGAGCTGTTGAAGGGGAGGGGTTTAAGGTGGATTTGGGACGGCGGAGAAGGGTTGTTGGCGATGGCGGAACGGAGGTAGGTGATGTTGAGAGGGCTGTTAGCGATGGTGATGGTAAAATTGGGATTGTGATGGAGGATTTGGTGGGCTAGTTCTAAGAAGGGTATGAGGTGGCCTTGTGCCATGAATGGAAGCATGATTATGTGTTTAGTGAGTGGAGCTTGAGCTTCCATGGCGGATTTAGGTGGTTGTGTGGTTGAATGCAGGTTTTGGATGGTTTAGGGTTTAAAAGCTGCCTCTCGTGGTGGCAAACGGTGTCATATCTCATAATAGTATGTTCTCAAGTAGTTGTATTGTAGTTTTCAATAGAGGTGGAAGAAGATGGACCATACACTCGATCTCATCGGTATCACAAACAAAAAAATCTATGCATCCTCCACATGCAACTAATAAATATTTGAGTAAATTACAAGATTCGTCCTTTATGTTATATGGTACTTTCACGTTGAGTCATTTAGCAAACTTATATAATGTGTCCTTGATACCAGGATTTTATACCAATCTCGTCCTTTGGAGTAGGACTGGCAAAACATGTCTAAACAGGTTAGGGGAGACGCGAATAACACAAGTATCAAACATGAATACGTCTCGTTTAACTACTTTGTATCTCATGTCTATAAGACATTTATGTGACCAAGAAGGTGAAATGATGGAGCCTAGCCTTCTAATTTTACTTAGTTTTGAAAATGTATAAAATTGCATAGTGTACTTTTTACTAAACAGGTTTAATCGTGTCTTAAATAAGTCAGTAATTGCAAGCCCTACTTTGGAGTAACACCCGTTAATATCTCCATTAAAACACATCATGTGTCTCTCATATGTGAGGGCAATCTTGGTATTTTACACCCTAGAACCTCTCTCTCTCTCTCTCTCTCATTACAACATACAGTCAATTCAAAAAAACCTTAGCAAACATAAAATGATGATTGGAAATTTCTACATTGGCCGTACCATCGATCAATAAGAAGTTGATAAACTATACGGTATGTGTTGTAATTTTCCAGTTTCGTCACTACAGTCTCAAGTTACCATACCTGATGAACACACTATATATATTTTTACGAAATAAAATATATGCCTTCGGGCCTTTTGGTCAGATAGTTTTGTCATAAGTCTTTCCTCCTGTGAAGGTTTAAGGTTCAATCATCACAATATGCACTTTATAATTTCATAAACACCCCTGTGACAGGACTTGAACTCTGGACTAGATGTGGTTAGTGACATCCTAACCGAATGCCGTTCTAAAAAAAACTAAATAAAATATATATTTCTTTTTTAATATCAACACCTAAATAATCTATAATAGAATGGACTACACATGTATAATTCACGCTGAGGTGGGCGTGGTGGGTGAGGGTGATGGTGTTCACGGCGTGGAAGGGGTGAGGCGCATTGATTTTTGACCGTTTGAGAGTTTAATTTTTTTTACCGTTTTTTTACCATTTTAAGCATTTAATTTTTTTTTAATTTAACCTATATAAATACTAACCTAAACAACCAATTTTATACACAATATTTTCTTCATTCTCCTATCTATACCAATTTCTATCAAGTTTAACCATTTTTTATACAATGTTTCCATGACAATTTGTAAACAACTCTAACCACCTGAACCGGCCGAACAACCCGATGGGGGGGTACGTTCCACAACCCCCAGACAACACGAACCGTTGTTAACGTTTGCAAATTGGAGGCATTACCCGACTTCAAATCCTTCTACACCCGATGTGTTATCCGACTATATGCAAGACTACGTAACCCCCCAACCGTCACCCGACATTGTACCCGAGACTCAACCCTCCTCCGCAAGTGTATCGGAGACTCAACCACCACGACAAACGAAAAGAAAAAAACATAAAAAGAAAGTCACTACTTCTACACCCTAAGCGGGTACGATTAAAGGGTGTGTGGAAAAGTGGTCGTCGGAGGAGGAGTTAGCTTTGGTGAAAGCGTGAATCAACGTTTCGGAGGATCCAATAATTGGTACATATTATTATTATAACCATATTATTACTTTTGTAATGTTTATTTTATTATAAAATGTTATATTATTTAATTTTATAGGACGTAACCAAAAGGCCGGAATTTTTTGAAAAAAAATATATGAACAATTTCGTGAAGCAATGGGTCAAGGCGGAAACCGGACGGACGACATGGTAAGCATCTAGTGGAGGGATATCCATTTGAAGGTTGGCAAGTTTTTGAGAAACTACAAAAACAAGTTAAACAACCGCGGGAGTGATCAAAGTGACCTTGATATCTTTCAAGAAGCGTTACAAGCATATAAAGACGAAAATAATGGTTCAGTGTTTAAAATGGTTCCACTTTGGGAACTATTGAGAAAGTGCACGAAGTTTGAACTAGTCCCGTTAATTAGACAATCATCGTCTAAATGATTAAAAAACTCATCCAACCATGACGTTAGCCAATCTAATTCTAGTAGGCGTAGCATTAATCTCAACGAGTCGGGCGACGAGTTTCCGGAAGAAGTCGCCCGCCCTATCGGAAGAGACAGAGCAAAACGAGTTGCATCATCGTCATCAACCCAAACCAACGAGTACAATGAGAGTTTAAACACTATATCCAACCGGATGGTCAAGTTCAACGAGATATCCGAGAAGAAGCTAAAAATAAAGGAGGAAAAACAAAAGGCAAGCGATATGCGACTTTATTTCATGAACATCGATCATTTGGTCGGCGACGAGCGAGAAAAATTCGTTAAATTGAAGAAAAATATAATATGTAGTTTAGTAGTTTTTTTAATATTATGTTGTTTTTTTTTAGTATTATGTTTTTTTAATATTATGTTTTTTTAGTATTATGTTTTTTTAATATTATGTTGTTTTTTTAATATTATTTAATATTAAAAATAATAATTATGTAATTATTACAAAACTATTCACCTTCACCCCACATTACACACCTGGGTGAAGGTGAAATCTGGCATAGTCTACGTGGCGCCACGTGGCGTGAGATGTGCTCTTACCTTCACTCGGGTACTACGGATAGTCTTATGTTATAATTTTATTAGGGTGTTGAGTTTCATACACCATTTAAATCACATACACCATCATAATGAAAAGTATACATAAAAAGTCATGTCGATTATATTAATTTTAAAATTTTATTTGTTTGACTGATTTAACACTTTATTTATCATTATTATTAATTTATATTTATAAAAATTAGCATTTTCAGAAAAATTTTCAAGATACATTATTTAATAAGTTTGTACAAAGTCATTTCACTAAAAAGTAATAAAAATCCTCATATTTTGACGATACATTATTTAAAAAAAATATTTAAAACTAATTTACTTAACTATAAAATCCATAGAAAAAAACTCATTAAGTTTTGGGTACAATTTTCTATTGCATTGATACAAAGGTAATTTTCTTAAACTTTGAGACTACTTCTCATCATGCAACAATAGTTTATGTATGCTGCATAATGTTACGTTTTTTTACCATTAGTATTTATATATTTTTAATAGAATTTTATGTTTCTCTTTTATTATAAGCTATGTTAAGTTACCTTTATTAATAATATATGTTACTTTATTTTCATATATAATTAAACTATTGATTTTTTTTTATATCAGGTTAATTAATGAGATTATAACATATATTTGTACGTTTTTTTTCTAATATCCTCAATTAGTTGTTATTTTCATGTACATTTTTTTCTAATATCCTCATTTAATTATTTCATGTATAATTAAATTACTGATTTTTTTTCCTTTATTAAAACGCACGGGTTTATATTTTCATGTACAACTTTTTTTCTAATATCCTCAATTAATTATTTCAATGATAATTCACGGGTTTATACTATAACATTTTTTTACAAATTATTAAAAAAACATTATCACAAATAAAAGGGAAGTCAGTTTTTTTTCATAACTATAATTTTGAAAATAAATACATTTCTCATTCATATAACTTAGCCTCCCTTTTCTTCGTTTTTTCGGAATCTATTTTTTGTTTACTTTTTTTTATTTAACCCGTTTATTAACGCTTTTAATATTCTTTTAAAAATAAATTAAAAGGTACTTTAGATTTTTAAAAATTTAGTGAAGAAAAAGTAAATAAAATTTGATTGTTTATTTTCTTATTTAAAATGTATTTCTTTTCTTATACTGTGAAAATGAGACAGACACCGACTGAAAAACATCAGTACCGTTATATAACTGTCTTTTATCTATGTTTCGATTTCCACAACCGAGTCTCCATAACTTTATATGTTTCTTTTATATATTTAACCATGTTTTTAGTGTGTTTAGTCACGTTAATATCACTGCATCAACCGTGCCCGCCTCTTGCCGCATAACGAGGGGCAAAATTAATTTAATCACATTTCTTTTTGTGTTATTTACGTTAATGTCACCGTCTTAACCGTTTAAAGTCTGTTCTCCGCAGAATGAGAGGCGAAATTAATTTTTTATTTATTAATAAATTTGATTGTTTATTTTCTTATTTAAAATTTATTTATTTTTTATTTGTTAGTGAAATTTTTATTGTTGTTATTAATTTTCTTTTGAGATTTACATACAATTTTTTTAAAAAAAAATAGTTATCTTAAATTAAAAAAACAGTTAACTTAAATTTTTAAAAAAAAATTATATTAAGTTTATATACAAAATTCAGAGTAAAATAAAAAAAAACAAAGAAACCAAATAATAATGGGCTAAATGAAGAGTAAAAAAAATTAAAACTGGTTAACTTAAATTAAAAAAAAAAACTGATTTGACATCATGTGTAAAAACAAAAAAGTCACCTCAAGTGGTGTAAATATCTTAATGATATGGTGTATCAATCATAAGTAAGATGGGGGAGATGAATCGGGAGACGAGAAGACGCCATGCTTGGCTGCCGGAGACTGACCGGATCAAAAAAGGTTAATATGAAGTCTGGACGAAGGTGGAGAACAGACGCCGGAAACAAGTACATGCAGATGTAGGTAAGGGTAATGGATATGACTTCTACTCCGAAAGTGCTATCACTTTCTACCTCTCCAACCTCCCTGAATCACTCACGGGGAAGGAACTTTGGTTCGAATGTCTTAATCTTGGTCACCTTGGTGATGCATTCATTCCGCACAAGAGAGATAGATCCAAAGGAAAATTTGGGTTTGTTCGATTCGACAAGGTAAGAGACATCGAGTCGTTAGAGAAGGCACTCAATGGATTGAAGATTGGAGGTCTAAAAATATCTGCTAACATTGCTAAATTTGACAAGTACGGGAAACGGGTGGCTCATTCCGAGAAACCACGAAACATCAACTTAAACAGAGCATCTACATCTTCTCGCCCATCCAGAGAAACCCATCTTCATGAAAACGTATCCAGACCAGTCGGGTTGGCATCCTTCAAAGAAGTCCTCGTAGGCAACACACCAGTGGTTAGATTTGATGAAGAATCTAAACTTTCAAAGGGATGGAGGCAATATTCGTTAGTGGGAGAGGCTGTTAACATGAAGGTTTTATGTGATATCAAGAACCTACTCAGGGTCAAGGTGGAAGATGGTCTAGTGATTAGATATCTTTGGGGGATGAAGGTTGTGCTCACCTTAAACTCCACGATTGGTGCAAATTTTTTTTTTACAAAACAAGGATACATGGGAATCTATCTTTATCGATCTGTTTATGTAGGATGGCCAAATTATTCCATATGAACGTATTGCATGGGTGCAAGTTCATGGAGTGCCCATTCAACTATGGGAGGGCAACACTTTTGATCGCATTGGGCAGACGTTGGAAAGGTGGTAGAACAGTCGAATGCATCATATGATGACGGAAACCTCGCCGTAGATGAAATCGGTGTGCTAGTGGGAAACCCGTTTAGGATTTCACAAAAACTAAACATTGAATGGAAAGGACGATTATTCCCGGTATGGATTCAGGGGATCACCAGGAGCTGGGCTCCGAACTTTATTTCATCCCCGTCCTCACCATCTTCTTCCGATTCCTCAGTTGCTGCATCACCGAAATTTCACAGAAACTCGTCAGAATTGATGGAAGACGAACAAGCGAACGAGGAAAATATCAGTCGGTAAGGCACGACACAAATTCACATGGCGTCTTGGATACCGGAATTGGGAAAAATGGCATTTATGGGTCCAGCTCTTAAAATAACAACATTGAAGACAGTACGTCTAATTCGTTGGGGACTTACTGTTCCCAAGAAAAGACAATCATGAATCTCAACTGGATCAAAACGACAATTTGGGCTCCGACCCTTTCGGGCAAAATGATCTAATTCTTAAGTTTGGGGCCCAATACAAAAATAAAAGAAAAAATAGAAACAGGTCTCCCCCACTTCCTTCTGCACCAAGGGCTCACTTTGTGAAAGCTACTCCTAGGAAAAGAATCAAAAGGAAATCAAATGTCTCACTGGATGATTGCAATCAAGATCAGGCGGTCTGCAATCAAGATGAATTATCGAAGGTAGCAAAAGATATGGATCCACTGGGCGAGGACGAGGACCAATTTGATTCTCAGAGGGGGGTGCTGAAGAGGAGGCACTGGGAGCGAACGCAGGGAAAGGAAATCCAGTGTCTGATTCAATCTCAGTCGACCTCCATAGATCTCCATCTCGCAGTATGATTCAAAGTGAGGATAGTGAACAACTCAACTCAAAAAATAGAGCCTTGGAAGAAGAATTGAGGAACACGATCGAAGTTGGCAAGTGCCTTGGGATTAATCTGCCACAATATGAACAACATGTACGTGAGTTAATTCAGGGGGATGGTGATGAAATTATATCTTAATGGATTTTTTGTCCATAAACACTCGGGGGATTGGTGATGTTGGGAAAAGAAAATGGGTGAAAGACTTTAAAAATAAACACAAAATCAATTTTCTTTGCATTCAAGAAACGTTAATCAGCGATCAGTCAAAAATTCAACCAAGAAATATTTGGGGTAATAAAGCGGTAGAATTTGATTGGGTGGAAGCAGTTGGGAGATCAGGAGGTATTTTCAGTTTTTGGGATCCATGAGTGTTTGAAAAAATTCATTCGGTTAAACAGAGACACGCTTTGATAACAATTGTGAGATTGAAAGGGTCTATCGATAATATAAATATTGCTAACATTTATGCTCCTCAAGATCAAAATGCCAAAAAAGAACTATGGGTTTTTTTTAAATCAGTTAAGGAGACTACTCAAGGGATGTGGATTATGTTGGGTGATTTCAATGAGGTACGGTCCCCTTCTAAACTCTCGAACTCTGAATTCAATCATTATGGGGCAAATGCTTTCAACATTTTCATTTATGAAGCCAACTTAGTTGAATATAAGATGAGGGGCTCCAAATTTACTTATATGTGTGATAAGGGTATCAAAGCAAGTAAAATAGACCGCATATTGGTGTGCAGTGATTTTATTAACAGATGGTCGGGTGCTATTCTAACAGCTTGGTTGAAGGAAATTTCCGATCATAGTCTACTCTCCCTAATTTGCTCAACTGTTGATTTTGGGCCAAAACCGTTTCGGTTTTTCACTTCTTGGCTTGTAAAGGGGAGGGTATTGAAGAAATAGTGGGGAATGCCTTAAAAATTCCAGTACTGCCCGCCAGGCCTGATGCAAGATTGGCTGCAAAACTGAAAAATGTTAAAAATGCCCTAAAACAGTGGAATATGGAGCAACAAGCAATAGATGAAGAAAAGGCAAACGTTTTTAGAACAAAACTGAGTTCTCTGGACACAATTGCTGAACTTGTTGGGCTAACAGAAGACGGAAGTAAAGTAAGGAGAGATATTAAGCGCAATCTTTTAGAGATGGAGAAAGGAAAAATTGAAGATGTTAGACAAAAAGCAAGGATTCGGTGGGCCGTGGAAGGGGACGAAAACTCATCTTTTTTTCATGGTATGTGTAATTCCAGATTGGTATCTAATAGGGACAATGACATCAAGATTAATGCTTCTTGGTCTTCAAACCCTGATGAGATAAAGAAAGAAGCATGTCGGTTCTTCGGGGAAAGATTCAAAGAAACTAGGAAACAAAGGCCTAGTTTGGTGTGTCAAGGTGTAAATAGACTATCGGAATCCGAGGCTGCCTCCCTTGTCATCCCTTTTTCACAAGATGAAATTAAAAAGGCGGTATGGGATTGTGGTGGTGACAAAGCTCCGGGGCCGGATGGATTCAATTTCGCATTCATAAAACACTTTTGGGAACCTCTAAAACAAGATTTCTTGGAAGCTCTAGTTGAATTCTATAAAGACGATATCATCAGTGGTTCGTGTGCATCCTCTTTTATCTCATTAATTCCGAAATCAAAGGATCCTTCTTGTTTCAATGATCATAGGCCTATATATCTTATTGGATGCATTAGTAAAGTGATTTCTAAAATTTTGGCTAGCCGAATTAAAAGTGTCATTGGTTCGGTTATCTCGGATTCCCAAACGGCTTTTCTCTTAAAGAGAAACATTCTTGATGGCCCCCTCGTGGTAAATGAAGTCATATCTTGGCTTAAAAAATCCAAGCTTCATGGTCTCATTTTTAAAGTCGACTTCAACAAGGCGTTTGATACAATTTCTTGGGGATTCATTGATGCAATGCTTGAGCAAATGAATTTTCCTCTTAGATGGAGGGATTGGGTCAAAGGTGTACTCGGATCGGCCAAGGCCTCGGTGTTGATTAACGGGTCGCCGTCAAAGGAATTTTATTGCTCGCATGGAGTAAGACAAGGTGATCCGCTATCCCCTTTTCTTTTCCTTATTGATATGGAATCTCTAAATTGGTTGTTAAATAGAGCTGGTTCCTTTGGAATTTTTTGGAGTATTCAGTTGCCAAATAATGGGCCGACTCTATCTCATTTTTTATTCGCTGATGACGTCATTATATTAGGGGAGTGGTCCAGCTCAAACTTTAAGAATTTGGTTCGATTAATGAGATGTTTTTACCTTGTATCTGGGCTGGAAATAAATATAGGTAAATGCGGTCTAATGGGGGTAAATGTCCCAGATTCCAGTGTCCTTGAAATTGCCTCAAACATCTGTTGCAAGGTGGGTTCTATCCCATTTTCTTATCTTAGTTTGGTTGTTGGGGCAAACATGAATTGGCAAAAAAATGGAGACCAGTTATTGACACTTTCGAGGCAAGATTATCGGTTTGGAAGGCAAGGAACCTCTCTATTAGAGGTCGAGTGGTATTAATTCGGTCTGTCCTCGATTCCCTACCAGTTTACTTTTTCTCTCTATTTAAAGCTCCCGAAAAAGTTATAAAAGATTTAGAAAGAATTAGAAGGAACTTCTTTTGGGGTGGTGTCGGGAACAGTAGGAAGATCAATTGGGTTAGTTGGGACAAAATCTGTGGTCCAAAATCAGTTGGTGGGCTGGGGTTAGGGTCCTTAAAAACTCTCAATCACAGCCTTTTGGCAAAATGGTGGTGGCGATTTAAAACCGAGTCTCACGTTCTTTGGAAAGAGGTTATTCATTGCTTACATAACTCAAGCCGTGATACTTCTTTTATTCCGGGTAGGAGGGATATTCCAGGTGCTTGGAACAACATAAAAAAACTTGAAATTGCCTTAAAAAACAGAATGTGGATCTTAAAACTATGTTCATAGAAGTGGATGGCAAGTGGATATGGCGTGGAGAGAAGCATGGAGTTTTCACGGTTAAGTCTTTGCGTAAGGTAATAACCAATTTTAATTCCTCCACTGTAGCTTTTGTGTTAAATTGGAGTAATTGGATACCTCAAAAGGTAAATATATTTGCATGGCGAGCAGAGCTTGATAGAATCCTTACTATGGGGGCTCTAATCAGAAGGAAAGTTAGTATTAATTCGGATCTATGCCCTCTCTGTCTTCAATGTCCGGAAACCATTGAACATCTTTTTACATCGTGTTCATATGTTAATATGTTATGGGCATTCATTAGTAGTTGGTGCAAAATCCCTCCTATATATGCCTTTTCAATCCGAGATCTTTTGGATTTGTTCAAATCAGCTTCGGTTTTGTCAAAAAGAAGTAAAGCGATTCAGGCCATTGTATACACGGCTATTTGGAGTCTCTGGAAATTGAGAAATGACGTTGTTTTTTGTAATCGGCGGGCTTCGATCAAGTGGCTAATTGAAGATCTCAAGAGTACAAGTTTTCTCTGGGTGAAGAGTAGATCTGTTATCAAGTCCATAGATTAAACAAATTGGTGTGAATTCATAATTTAATTGTTTGTTCTTTGTTTGTGATCGTTTCCTTTGTACTTCCTCTCTAGCTTCTTGCTAGGGTGGTTGGGTTTTTATGAATATATTTGTCCGCCTTTAAAAAAAAAAATGTTGTATGAATCATGGCTCACTTTTATTATCATAGCTTTGCCTGTTTCTTGTAGAAGTACAATTAGATTCAACCTGTGATGATTGGTTATGAAAGAGGATTGGGATTGTGTTCTTTTTAAAGGCGATTTGTTTTTGTTTAGACAAGGTTTAAACACATAATTTATTGATTGTGAGACTCTCATCTTCTCATTAGGTCTCACCCACCCACCTACCTACCTGATTGGGATTATGTTATTTCATGAGTTTCCATCGATTTGATTTCAATTAAGAACATAACAAAGTATTAAAATACATGATACACTTGTGTAAAGTAAATTAACAATTACATTTGATCAAACTAGTGAGTTACGGGTACAATTCGATTGTACTAGAAACCTAGTGTATATATTGTTATTCATCAGCTTTTGGTTATACTCTAATTTTTAATTTATTTGATCTCTCTTGACATAAATGTTTTTAATTTATCTTTTGACGGATGTGATGCTATGTCGAGGCGTAGCCTTTCACCTGTCTGTAGAGGACATACTTAACACTCTGTCACTAAAATAACAAGTGTATTACATGTGTAACATATCCAAAATGCATCTCTTAACATATATATAAACTATAAATGACCATATGTTTATAATCCAGTGTCTAGTAAAAACTACAATCAAACAACTCAATAACCAGAAAGCTAAAAATTCCAATAACAAAACATACAAGTTCATTCGCTACACGATCCATTTATGAAGAAACTAAAAATAACAAATAAAATATATAAAAGTTTAAAAAAATATATAATTAATAATTATTGTTGTATGATTTTGATAAGTGCTAAAAAAAATTATTTTTCAAGTTGGAGTACATACCCATCATTTGTATTGACACTCCCAAAGAGGAAAAGGAGACAAAGAAAGAAGAAAATTGGCTTGTTAACTACAGAAAACAGCAACCATAAAAAGAGTATTGTAAAGCACATCACAATTCCCACAAAGCTTCCATCTTTTTACCCTTTTCTTTCAAGGTACAACACACAAAGCACAAAGTACAACTCTGAAGCTTTCAATGCCCCATCTTTGTCAGTCCATCGCTTCACCCTAAACCGTCAGAAAAAATAAGTCTTTCAAAAAGATAATCATCAGCTGGTACACCAACAAGAGTCTTGTCAAACACCAGTACTATCTTTCTTTGTTTTTGTGTGGTTGTATTCTTTATTAACGGTACTTTAAATCGGATCCACATGAGAGGATGATTGACCCGGACAACTAGCAAAAGAGGGCAGGCACAGCAGCTGCACAAGGGCCATGGATATGGGTGGTTCAAGTTCTTCATCTGAGTCACAGCTGCTCAAGATTGGGTTGAAGTTTGGGAAAGAAATCTACTTTGAGGATGTGGGTGTTGGAGATGATGGCAAATCGGAAAGTGGGTTGTCGCCGGTGAGCGGCGGCGGAGGGGGGAAGACGAAGAAGGGGAGGACTGGTGGTGGTGTGGTGCAGGGGGGGTTGGTTCAGGTTCATGGTCCACAGCCACCTAGGTGTCAGGTGGAAGGGTGTAACCTGGATCTGAGTGATGCTAAGACATACTATTCAAGGCATAAAGTGTGTGGTGCTCATTCCAAAACTGCTAAGGTTATTGTTAATGGGCTTGAGCAGAGGTTTTGCCAACAGTGCAGCAGGTCACCTCACAAACCCTTCATTTTTCTTGTTTACATATCCTTATCGCACTCATTAGTATAGACCTATAGATACACTTCTTTCTATATGTAGACACCACCCTTTAAAAGTGTATACCATAAGGCTCTGTATAATTTGGCGAAAAATGGTCATATCGGTCATTTCAATATCAATCAAACACGTATATCCTCTGGTGCCTGTATAGCATGTCAATAGTGTTTGTATAAATATAATGTCAGTGGTGTGTTTGTATAGACTGGCCTATACAAACACCCTGTTTCATATGGATATAGATGAGTAAAGTTTGGCCACTATCTAGTCCTCAAAAGTTGTGGGATTCTAGTAACTTATGCCATGGTTTATGCTTTAAGTTGATCTTGAACACCACATTGTTGGTATACACTTGCCTTGGTGTCTTATAGGGTTAGGGTTGCAACAACAATGAGATTATAGTTTTTACTTGAATTCTTATTGGGCTTTCTTGGGATAATTAGGTTGCGGGTTTAAGTCTAACTTGTGCGTCCTAATTCCTAAATGGACGTTGCTGGTTTAGAGAGATATATTATTTAGTGTTTATTGTAATAGTTTTTACCGTACTTAGGAAATATGATATGATTAGGTTTCCTTTGAAGTTATCTTGAATGGACGTTGCGGGTTTAACCCTCATTTGTGCGTCCCAAATGGGCGTTTAAGTTTGTGAGTTTACGGAATGTGGTTTAATGATTAAAGGTATAAAAGGAAAGTAGGAAACTTGTTAAATAACTTGTAGGTGAACATTTATATTTTTGGTTGTCTAAAAAAATGTTATTGTTTCCCTTTTAGGAGAAAACATTTTTAGGTGAAAGTGGTTGTAAAGTGTGTAACTTTTCTTGATTATAATCTTTCCTTATAGGTTCCATCAACTGCCCGAGTTTGATCAGGGGAAAAGAAGTTGTCGGAGACGGTTGGCGGGGCATAATGAGCGTAGAAGGAAGCCAACATCAGGAACTCTGTTATCTTCTCGCTATGGAAGTCTCCCATCCTCTATTTTTGGTTAGATATCTGTAGTATTAAATTTATGATTTTGACAAAATGGGCGGACTGGGTAATGGGTCGAATTGGGTTCAAGTCAAAATGGGATTTTTTGATCCGAATGATGAATCTAAACTGTTGGAATGAGTTGGGTCAAACCACCAATACTTCATATACGATTCTTTTTAATTTCATAAAAAATTTATGCAGTAAATATGATTATAATAAGTTAATAACTATACTGTTGTAACAATACGTATCAAGTTTGCTTGAATAAATCAGTTTAGAAACTTGAAAAGATTTCAATAGCACGTTAGATTACTTTAAACTTGTTTGATTTGTTCATATTTTGGTATGTTTTTAGAGTTGAACCATTTGACCCGTATAGATTTATTTTTGTTTTTCCATGCCATATAAGGAAGAAAAATACTCTATTAAATTTCATTAAGGAAATAGATTATAGGTCATACAATTGTCCGAATATGAAGGTTGGAAAATAACAAAAAGTATTAGGGAAATTTTTGACTTGACGTCAAACGTCAAATTCGTCGACGGTTGAAAGTTACATTTTGACATCATGTCTGTCTTAAGTTTTAAATATTAGATCAATGTTTTCCTTTTTGTAATGTTTTTCTATATGCAGTTAACACCGTTACGGTTTTTTGGAATGAGTTGACCAAATACAATGAAAAAAGGATACTTTTAGACTTTTGAGATCAAAAGTTCTTTCGTTGTCTGAAAAAGAACGAAAGAAAATAAAAATATAAAAACTGGAAACTGTTTTGACTCTTCAAGTCAAACTTTTGTTGAAATTTAAATGTTGCCATTATATGTATGTCATAAATCTTTACAGCATCTTTTTACTCTTGGTAATGTTTTGCTATAACTCTAATGTATGCACTTGTCAAATTTTATGTTCAAAACTTAGGAAAGTTTATGACTTTATGTTTATCTTGACGTTAAAACATTGATTGTTGACTTCAAAAGGTCAAACTATGTGTTTTTTAGACTGAATTGACCAAAGGCAATGCATAAAAGAAACTTTTGACTATGTAGTCACCACTCAAAACTTGGAAAGTAATTTCATATTGTTTTGGGATCGAAATGTACGCTGTTGACCTCAAAAGTCAAACTGTGGTTGATGGAACGAAATGAATAAAAACGTTAAGAAACTGAACTTTTTGACTTTAGGCTTTTGAAGTCAACCTTATTGATTAAATTTAAATTTCGACTCGTATATACTGTTTGGCAAAAAGTCTAATCTGGATGTCAATATTTTTTTTTTATCTAAGATACATATTTTCTTACCTAAAACGAAAATTGTAACATTGCTCGTTGACCCATTGACCTTGGTCAATCACATAAGTCAAACCTTTCAATATCTGTTCTCTGTGACAGGAAACAATGGCAATTCTGGAGGGTTTCTGATGGACTTTTCATCATGCTCTAGAGGGAGGGTTCATTGGCCTAACACCAGAGCACCGCCTACTGCCACCACAAAACTACCGCCACTTCCGTGGCAGAGCAACTTGGACAACCCGCCACCTTACATCAATCCAAGCGTGCCACCTGGACCTGGAGGATGTTTTAATGGAGTTCAAGATTCCAATTGTGCTCTCTCTCTTCTGTCAAATCACTCATCAGCTTCAAGAAACCAGACCTTGACCCATGAGTACTATGTCACTCCTCATGCTGGTACTGGTACTGATACTGGTGCGCACATGGTTCAACCACCAACCGGGACCCTGGTTCAGGGTCAGGGTCTCTTCTCAACCGGTTGGAGTTATGACACCAATGAAGCCCATTTGGGTTTGGGTCAAATCTCAGAGTCAGGCGGATACTCTGGTGAGCTTGGGCTCGGTCAACAGGGTGGAAGGCGATATGACTCATCTGTTGACCATATTGACTGGTCACTTTAAACGCGTATCAGACTAAACCATTTAACTGCAATTTATGGTTAACAGGGCCTTAGCCTTGTTCTAAATAAGAAGGAACTTTGCATGGATTTGTACTTTTAGCTTGTTTTCTTAGAAATTTGATGACTGCTTCCAAACTTTCTGTTTATGCAACTTTTGTTTGAAATCAATCGTATGATGAGATGTACTCGCTTGGTATGAGGTATCCTGTTGAGAGCCTCTTGACGAGATATCTTGTGTTTAAATTGAAGCTAATGTGAATGAGATATTATATGTGTTGAAATTGAAGACAAGGTGTATTAGATATTGTATAAAAAATCTTGGTATAAAATCTATGAAAATAGTTGGGTGTTTTGATTTGATTGTGTTTTTTGACTTGGTTTAAATTAGTCAAATGTAACAATTGTTTAATTTAATGGTTGATTAACTAGTGGTTTTGTTGTGTCAATAATAATTTTAGTCAAAAGTTGAACCGATACAGATATTATAACTATATATATTTCAAAAGAAGGTGAACAGTTGTAAATCAAGATTGGTGGGTTTGGGCGGTCATGCCACGTGTCACATGATGATTGGATGTTTTTTTTTTTTTATAATTTTTTTGGGATTTATGTGTGTATAAAGAACTAAATGAGGGTCAATAAACACAAAGGGAGTCTTTGGTCTGGTGGTAAGAGCGCATCCCCCCTTAACTTGGGTTCGATCCTGTGGGTCAGCATGTTTTTTTTCTACAACTTTTACCTTTTTTTTATTCATATATTTTAATTCTTAATTTTTTTTAATTTTTGTTTTTCCTTATTTTTATTTTTTGTTTTTGTTTTGGGTTTAGGCTTTAATAATTAGGTAAGTACATTTTTTTTATTATAATGTTACATATTTTAACACCTATGTTGTATCAATGTTAAAATTGGTGTCCCCGTCGCGTAGCGTGGGGTAGGTTTTTTTATTTGTTTTTTTGATGCGTTATCGTTTGTATTTTGGTTCGAGCCCGTGACCCCGCCGCGAAGCGCGGACATCAAATACTAGTTGGTTACATTCAAATAGGAAAAAAGATGAAAAATGTTTACCTTAAAACAATAAGATGATTATCTTCTCTAATATGCTTTATTTTGGATTTGCATATTTTATCAATTGCAGGAAAAAGCATTTGCTTATCATCTCGATAAATGTCAGGGCTAAGGGTGTGCGGTACACGGTTTAATTGTAAACTTTATACTTGTGTTAACAAGAAACACTTATGCTAAGGGTGTGCAGTATAGCACCGTAAAACAACCGCGTGAGTCTATGTGGCATCATCACTTGGTGAGAACACCGCCACCTCTTCACGTGAAGCTATATCTTGAAATTAATGACAAATAATAAACGAGATTTTTAGATGAAATAAACAAACGGGACTCATGGGCCCCACAATGGGCCGAAGTGGATGGGCCGGGAGGGTGTGGGGGCGAAACTAGGGGAGGGGTGGGCTTAAGTCCCTAGCCTCCGCCTTGTTTCCCTCATTACCATCTTTCACCCAAATTATAGAGAGAGAGAACGGTAGAGAGAGAAAGTCAGGTTTTGACATCAAGAAGCTCTGGGATTATCGGTGATCGACTCTGCACGGCAAGAAAAGAAGAAACACGTCGTTTGAAGGTAATACCAACCTTGAGTATGAGTTTTTATGGGTTTCGTGAGATTTTAATAAAAAAAGGTTGCATTTTTACATTTAAAATGCTAAACAAACCTTAGAACATCACGAACTGAAAACACAAGATTTTGAACTTAATAAGTTGATGTCTTGACTAAGCGAAACTAAGCATGCAGGCGAAACTATTCATGTGGCGAAATTTAATACATTCGTCTAATGCCTAGATTCACTAATAACTTTTTTTTGGATAAGGGACCAAGGATTTTGAAAGTAGTTTCGTCTAATGCCTAGATTCGCTATGTGTAAGGAAGCGAAAGTACCATAGTTTCTCTAAGAATGATGGAGCAAAACTAACCCATCGCTCAGGACATAATGAGTTTAGAACTGACACGTTTGACTACCTATTCAGATTTCGAGCGTATTCAGTTGAGTTGAGATAGCACGTTTGAGCTAGCTGATCAGGTGACTTCTAGAGCCTTCTTTTAACACTATGTGTCACGTATATGTAACATTATGTGATACGTATATGTAATACTCATCATTTCCGTATTTATGTTCAAGATGTATGTTCAAAGAGTATTTAACAATTAAAAGAAAAAACAATTTATAAAGTATGTGAGTGTTTAAGAGTGGTTATCACGGTTTTCACAATAAAAAATTGGTTATCGTTTAAACCCTTTTCTATATATATATATATACACACATGGTTAGGATCAGATGTGAACCAAATTTTATTGTGTAAAAAGAAAAACAATTTCTAAGTTCTAACCTTTAACCTAAACAAATTTCAACTTAATCTATGGTTATAATCAGATTTGAGTTTTTAAGATAAATCTGTAGTTTAGATTTAATGTGAGGCATAATGATAAAATTACCCTAAATCATCTCTCTCTCTCTCTCCATTCAAGATTTCTCTCTTGCTCACCCTAAATCACAAATCATGAGAGAGTTTGAGTTGTGGGCATCGATTTGTCTCTCTTTCTAACAGAAAAACAAAAAAAGATTTACGGCCCATTTGGTTCATGGAATTGGAAGGAATTTGAATTGGAATTTGAATTAATTCCTTTAAAAATTGTGTTTGGTTGCCATATATGGAATTGCATCCGGAATTAATTCAATCATTCATTAGATTTCAACATTCCTTCCTATTAGTGATGGAATTCTCAACATTCCAAAGGAATGTTTAAAAATGACCAAAAACCCCTCTCCTTTTATTCCTATATTTCTATTAAACACTTGTTCGTATTTTTATATTAATCGTGTGTAGCATCCGAAATCACCCGTAAATCACCAAAAAAATCAATATCTTTTCTAATGACCTATTAAAAAGAACGGAGACCTGACAAAATCTATTTCAGATTTTAGAAGAAAAAAAAAGGCTTTGATCCTCAATTCTATTTTATATTCTTTTTCCAACCTCTTCGTTTAAAACAAAATGAATTTGTCTCATACTTATAAAAAAACAAAACAAACAATTCAAAATTAACTAAACAAAAGAAAAAAAAGGAACAGTGATCATAAACAAAAACGAAAAGTTGAAAAATTTTAATAGATTGTTTGTTCGAGTCATCTCCTCCTACAATACGTGACTGAATAATTAAATCAGAGAAGATAGTGAAATCCCATAAAGCATGAAGTTCACAACGAACGAACATTAGTTGAGTTTAAAATATTTGACATAAATGAACTAGAATTTGTAAGCGACGAGCAAAAATATCTCGATCTCTCTGTTGGGTTTGATAATGTGAGTGATGAGGAAGAACCGTAGAAGAAGTTGGATGGAGGGCACAGGTGGTAATTATGTATTGTGCGAAAATGAAGGGTAATATTGTCATTTTAACCTTTTAACATTCTAATTCCATTAATAAGTTTACAAACCAAACACTATTGTTTTCATTGAAATTAATTTCAATTCACTTAAATTCCAATTCCTTTCAAACATTCCAATTCCTTCCAAAAAATTCTACGAACCAAACGCCCCCTTAGTTTTCCGCCCAACAAAGAAGAGAGGATATAGTCATATAGATAAATCATGGAGTAGGTTAAATAAATTACGAAATTGTAGATTATTGAGATATGAGAAACGTAAGTAAGATGGTTATAAAATAAAATAAGTAATATAAATTATTATACTTTATATTTTCAGAGTTTGTATTGTATATATAAAATTAAGGTTTAGAGTGTGAATTTGAAATTCTTTTTAAACTATAAATAAATTAACATAAGGTTTTTATATTCTAATACGAATATTTCTTGAACCACCCAAATGTTAAATTATAATATTTTGTTTAAATAGTTTGCTTAAATATTGTTTATTATTAATATTATTTAAACTCATGGGTATTACAACAAGACTCTAAAATGGAGGTTAGATAATTCGATCAATGACATATTACACGGACAACGGGATGGGATCAAGTCGTGCAACAGGTACACAAACCAAAGGATTAGCTCTAGGAATTGTGATCCCAACACCCTCTTCCATATCAACAGTCTCATTATTCCATGTCTTCCACTCAAAGCATTGAATCATTGCACCAAGGATTGTGGGCACCAACAACAACGATAACGAAGTCCCTGGACATAACCTTCTTCCAGCCCCAAATGGTAATAAATGGAAGTGTTGTCCTCTCACATCTAACTGATTTCCTTCAAATCTTTCGGGTTTGAATTCAAGTGGGCTTTCCCAGTGTGCGGGGTCTCGGTTCAGACTCCACACGTTGACTATAGTCGCAATATTTGCTGGAATATGATAACCGCCCACGGTGCAATCTTGTGTTGGTAGTCTTTGAATCACTGCCCCCACTGGGTGTAACCGTAGTGTTTCCTTTATAATTGATTGGAGGTATGGAAGGTTTGGCGTGTCTCATTCTTGTATTAACCGGTTTTTTCCAACCACTTGATCGATTTCGTCTACTGCGTTTTTCATTATCTTTGGATGATTGATGAGTTCTGCTAAAGCCCACTCTACAGTTATGGCGTTGGTGTCTGTTCCTCCATTGAATACGTCCTGGAATGACATCTAGACATGTTAGTATTCCAACAATAAGTATCATTTCAAGTTTTATTTACTCTCTCAAATTTTACTTACAGAGGGTACGTTTATCCTAACCCTAATATTAATTACCTTAATTAACGCTTTAATGTCCTCTCGGGTTAACTTTGTCTCCATGCTCTCATCTTCTGATATATCGAGTAAAATGCTAAGCATGTCCTTCGCTTCTCCTCTCTCCTGCTTTCTTGCCACTCGGTGCTCCTCGATGATCCTTTCCATGAACGTATCGTATCGTCTATGAACATCCTTGGAACGTTTTCCAAATCCCTGCAAGTCTAGATTCTTAAAGAACCATATATGATCCGAAATGTTAAATTTACCAAGAATCTCAGTTGTCTAGGCGATTAACTTGGTTATGCCATCTTCTTCTGAACACCTCTTGCTCATAAACATTCTTGAGATCACGTTGTTTGTCACCTTCATAAGCTCTCTTTCAAGTTCCACAGACTTGCTGTCTTCGGCCTTTTCTGATAAATATTTTATAAAACGGTTTATTTCGTCATGCCTCACTGGATAGAGGAGATCTAGTGTTTTACCGTTAAGGAGTTCTGACATCATGATCTTCTTGAGGAACTTCCAGTAAGATCCATAAGGAGCTAAGAGAAGGCCTTTCTCTCCATACGACAAGTAACTCCCGACTAAGTAATGTGGTCGATCTAAAAAGGCGTTCTCGTGTGTTTTTAAGACTTCTTTTGCTGTTTCTGGTGTAGTAACAACAACATAAGGTGTGGAGCCTAGAAAGAGTCGAAAGACTGGCCCGTGTCGGTTAGAAAGCTTGTGAAAAGCTTGATGAGGGATTCGGCCAAGGAGGTGCAGATGCCCGATATTCGAAAGACGAAAAGAGGCCGGTGGAAGATGAGGTTTAACACCAGAAGATTTGTATAACTTCAAGATCAAAATGGAGGAAATCAGGCATATAAGAAAGATGGTGAAGTAGCCTACTTGAAAATCATGCATGGTTGTAGTAAAGATAAAAAAAAGCTTAATATTTTTTGTATGTCATGGTTAATACAAATGTAGTTCATATATATATATAAATATATATATATATATATATATAATACTAGGTTAGAAACCCCGTGTATTACACGGGTTGAATAAATACAATGTTATATACTTAGTAATAAAGATTTAGACATTACATATTTATGATATATTAAATAGTTTTTTAATATAAATTTTATGAATGTTATATAGTTATTTTCTTAAAAAAGTTTTATAAAAAGAATGAAAAAAATGTTTAATTTATAAAAATGTTTATGAACAAACCTATTTTTTTAAATAAAAAACGTTTTATAAAAAAAATATATAAATCATTATTATTTAATAGGAGAGAGATGCGAGAAATAAAAAATTATAAAAACAATTAAAGAAATTTATATAATTAGTAGGAGAGAGAGACGGGAAAAAAAAGTTTTGAATACATAGAAGAATCACATGTGACACCAAAAACCTTTATTTATTAGTATGTATAGATTGTGTACGCTAATGCTCCAACCGTCAATATAGAACTCATAGTTTATTAGTAATGCCAATTAATGTGCGTGCACACAAATTTAGACCGACTTTATTGCACGGAAGGGAAAATATGGTGCTAAGCCGTCCCTCATAATGCCTGAAAATGACGTGTGAGCGCCTATAATATAAACTTAATCCGTCTCTATCTATTTTAGAAAAATAAAATAATCTAGGACATGTGTTGTTATTTGGTGCCTCCTTAACCTTATTTTCACGCTATCTATCCTATTAAATGAGGAGACACGTGATACTCTCTGATGTCTTTTCATCGTTAATATAGTGGTGGTAACTTTGTAGAATAGTAACAAAGTTTCAAAAGTGTTCGAGTTAGGTCACTCGATACACATTTTACTCAGTATACACCCTCATGTATACTATGGTGAGTGACCTAATTCGAACACTTTTGAAACTTTGTTACTATTTTGTGGTGTTTTCCGTTAATATACACTAAGTTAAAATCCCGTGTATTACACGGGTTGAATAAACCAGTATATTAAATCGGTTGAATAAAATAAAATGTAATTTATTAACAAACACACTCTTCAAAATATGTTTTTAAAAAATGTAATTCGTCGTGACAATTATAAGGTCTGTTAAGTTAGTTTTTAAAACATTTTTTTTTCAACTGAGTATTAGTTTTTTTATTTAATTGATAAATGTTAGTTCATATTAAGTTCATTTGATTGATGATATAATACCTATTTATAATTAAATAATAAGTATCCGTAATTAGATTTATTAATATAAAAATTATTATTTAATAGAAGAGAGAAACAGAAAATTTAATATTTAATAGGAGAGAGACGAAAAAATAAAGGTGATTGGTAACTAGAGAGTGACACGTGTCCCCATGGTTTTCCTTTATTGTATAGTATAGATATAGATATAGATATAGAGAGTGACACGTGTCCCCATGATTATTCAGGATCCTCAGGAGTCCATAAAGGAGACTTTCTTCCAATGCATACCGGGATCACTACTGTTGGACCAACTCCGGCTGTCAGAATTACTACGACTCAGTATCTTAGATTCACTCCAGGATCATCATCTGGAAATCCTAACTTGGGTAACACTTTCAATAGATTTTTCAATACTAATGAATCTATGCAGGATACAGGGATCACTCCATCCATGGCTAAAGAACTGAAGAAGCTGAGGGAGATGATCTCCAGTGTACCAGGCGTGGTTCAACATATACCCGAGATGTCCAATACCAGTCACAGGATCTTCAGATTTTCCCATCCCATATGTGATACGGAGATCCCTAAGCGCTTTCAGACTCCCAACATGAAGCTCTATGATGGAACTACGGATCCCGAGGAGAATGACGCACAATACAGGGAAAGAATGGAGATTAACCCCATACCTCTGGACCTGAAGGAAGCTTGTCTGTGCAAGGGCTTCGGCTCTACTTTAACAGGATCAACCTTAAAATAGCTACTTAATGTTCCTCCATATTCTATTACTTCATTTGCTCATTTGATTAACCTGTTTAACAATCAATTTTCTTGTAGTAGAACTTTTGAAAGGTTAACAAGTGACTTATACATGGTAATTCAGAATCCTGGAGAATCACTCTGAGACTATGTCAGCAAATTTGGCCTAGAATCCTTAGACATCCCGAACCTGGACGTTGCCACTTCAGTCCAAGCATTCAAGATGGGATTAAGAAAATACTCTCAATTCTATGAAGACCTTGTCATGAATCCTTGCAGGAATCTTGATGAAGTCAGGAACAGGGCGTTAAGATTTACCAGGCTCGAGGATGACAAGAAAATCCAGCAAAGGGCTGAAGCTCCGACCAGTTATACTCAACCTAGCCGGAAGGCTGATTCTGCACCCTTCAAATCATACAGATCCAAACCGTATGCTAAACCCGATAATCATAAGGTGAATGCTGTGGAAGATGACGAGGAAGAGGAAGAATATCCTAAGTTATCTGAATATTGTTTTTCACTTGACACAACTGGTTTGTTATATGCTATTCAGGATCTCGGAGACAAGGCTAGGTGGCCTCGCAAATTTGAGAGGAATACTGGAGGAAAGGACAAGTCCAAATGGTGTGCTTTCCATGAGGACTTTGACCATGTGACCGAAGATTGCATTACCCTACGCAAAGAGATAAGCTACCTATTGAGCAAGGGGTATCTCAAAGATTTCCTAGGCAAAGGAAAGAACAAGACTAAGGATCAAGACAAGATTCCGCAAAGAGCAAAATCCCCGCCTCCAGATGCTAAGGTAATAGGTTTCATATCTGGTGGGTCTGACATTTGTGGTACTTCTTATTCTGCAGAAAAAAGAAATGCCAAGGAAGCAAAGACAGAAAGAGGGGACATGCCTATCAAAACCTCTAGCCTGACTGAAGAAAAGGTGATCTCTTTCGATGAAGATGACAGGACAAGATCCTCATCATGATGGACTGGTGATCACTCTGTATATCCAATCACTTCATAAGAAGGATATTGATAGATGGAGGAAGCTCAACAAACATCATTCAGCATGGTGTCATAAAAAGAATGGGGATCCCTGATTCCGAAATTATCCCCAAGACTGCGGTACTAGTTGGATTCAGCGGAGAGGTCAAGAACACAGTCGGAGAGATAAAGCTTCTGATATATATCGAGGGGGTAAACACTATACAAAAATTTTGTGTAATAGATTCGTTATCTTGTTATAATATTATTCTAGGGAGACCCTGGATACACGACATGAAAGCGGTACCTTCGACATATCACCAATATGTCAATATGCCTACCCCTTGGGGGGTAGTAAAGATCAACATCGATCAACAAGATGTGAAGGAATGTTACACCTCTTTAATGAAGGCTTCAGCCAAGACCAGGCAAGCATAGCAATTAAAGAAGCAAGCCCGATACATCCTAGAGACCAAGGAGCAGGATGTGAAAGAGGTATCCTTGAGTGCTAAGGATCCCGATGTCAAGGCACTTATTGGAACCAGTATCCACAAAGATATTGAACATGATCTTGTAGAATTGCTAAAGAGTAGAACTTCAACCTTTGTCGGGAAGCATGAGGACATGACAGGTATCTCCAAAAACGTTATTACACATAAATTGGGTCTTGATAACAGTTTCGGGCCTATACTTCAAAAGAGAAGGAAGTTCGCTACTGAAAGAAATGCAGTGATACAAGAGGAAGTTGAAAGATTACTAAAAGCAGGGATGATAAGGAAAGTAAAATTCCCAAGATGGCTAGCTAACGTAGTAGTGGTCCAGAAGAAGAATGGAAAATGGAGAGTTTGTGTAGACTTCAAAGACTTAAACAAAGCATGTCCGAAAGATCCATTTCCATTGCCACACATAGACTCAATGGTTGATGCTACAGCAGGCCACGAGATGCTCACGTTCATGGATGCTTCATCAGGATTCCAACAAATCCAGATGGAACCCTCAGACCAGGAGGATACTACCTTCATGACTCCGACAAGTATATACTGCTATATTGCTATGCCTTTTGGTTTGAAAAATGCAGGTGCAACATATCAAAGGCTGGTCAACATGATGTTTTAAGACAAGCTAGGGGACACCATGGAAGTCTAAAGATATGATATGGTGGTCAAATCAAAGAGAGCTGAGATCATCTCAGGGATCTCAGGGAAGCATTTGACATCCTGGACAAATACAATATGAAGCTAAACCCATTCAAATGCCACTTCGGAGTGGGGGCAGGAAAATTCTTGGGATACATGGTGACCAAGAGAGGAATAGAGGCCAGTCCAGAACAGATCAAAGCAATAATCAATTTGAAATCCCCAGGAAACACCAAGGATGTCCAGAGACTGACTGGCAGAGTAGCAGCACTTAACAGATTCATTTCAAGATCCTCGGAAAGATGCAGGAAATTCTATGACATCCTGAAAAAGAACAAGAGGTTCGAATGGGAAGAGAAGCATGAGCAAGCACTCCAATCATTAAAGGAGTACTTGTCAACCACTCCTCTACTAATGAAACCCGAAGACGGAGAACCATTATCCCTATATCTAACGGTATCCAGAAACTCAGTGAGCGCTGTCTTAGTTAAGGATCACGAATGCCAACAACATCCGGTATATTACATAAGTAAAAGCCTACTTCCGACAGAAACCGGGTATTCTCATTTAGAAAAATTAATATTGGCTTTAATAATGACATCCACTAAACTTAGACATTATTTTGAAACACACACTATTCATGTAAAGACTAATTATCATATTAAGTGTGTTTTAAGAAAACTAGAAATGTCTGGAAAGATGGCAAAATGGTCGGTCAAACTCAGCGCATATGATCTCGTATATGAGCCCAGAACAACGATAAAATCACATGCACTCGCAGACTTTGTGGCTGATTTCAGCAGTGATATACAACATGAAGCAGACCTTGAGGTTCAGCAGTTAGAGGAATCTAAGGATAAGTGGATCCTATTCACTGACGGGGCATCAAACGTTAGAGGAATGGGTCTAGGGATCATGCTGAAATCGCCACAAGGGGACATAATACCCCAATCTATAAGTTGTGAGTTCCAGGCGACTAATAACGAAGCTGAGTACGAAGCTCTGATAGCTGGCTTGAAATTAGCTTGGGATATGAAAATCAGGTATCTTCAAGTATATGTTGACTCTTTTTTAATCGCTAACCATTTTAATGGCTCGTATGCAGTGAAAGGTGAAAGACTAGCCAAGTATCTGGAAATAGTTAAACAATTATCTGTGAAGTTCGATATGTTTGATATAAATTAGGTACCAAGAGAAGACAACTCTGAAGCTGATGCCTTAGCGAACCTCGCTTCGGCTCTTAAGATACCAGAAGGAGTCAGGATACCGATCATATATATCCTGAGTCCAACAATCGAAGACCCAAACGAAGTGTCAAATGCATAAGAAATAGATATTCGGGATCCCGAGCCCAGTCCGGAATCCTGGACTTTACCTATTAAAAAATATCTGCAGGATGGAGAAATCCCGAGTGACGAAAAGAACCACAGGGCTTTTCGCATGAGGGTGTCCCGCTTTGTAATTTTACATGATGTCTTGTACATGAAATCTATTACAGGTCCATATTTGAGATGTTTGAAGGATCCTGAAGCACTTGAGATTCTCAAAGACATACACGAAGAAGATTGCAGAAATCACACTAGGGGCAGGGCACTATTTTCAAAGATCCTGAGGACAGGATATTACAAGCCTACAATGAGGAAAGATGCTATAACCTACTCTGAAAAGTGTGATGCCTTCCAAAGACACAACAATATACTTCACCAACCAGCAGAGCCATTGTATCCAGTAATCTCTCCTTGGCCGTTTATGAAGTGGGGAATGGACATAGTCAGCAAACTCCCCAAGGCACCAGGAGGTAAAGTGTTCATGCTAGCGATGACCGACTACTTCTCAAAATGGATCGAAGCCGAGGCATTTTTCCAAGTAAGAGAAAAGGAAGTTATCTCCTTCATCAAGCGCAATATCCTGACGAGATTCGGGATCCCGGCGTAGATAGTATGCGACAATGGGTCTCAATTCATCGGCAAAAGGACAACCAACTTCTATGCTAGTTGGGGAATTAAAATGATAACTTCTACCCCTGTGCATCCTCAAGCCAATGGACAGACGGAGTCAAGCAACAAGATCATCATCAACAACATAAAGAAAAGATTGGGAGCAAAGAAAGGACGATGGGCTGAAGAGCTACCTTTTGTACTTTGGGCAGATAGAACAACCGTAAAAAATGCTACAGGACAAACTCCATTTTCTTTAGTGTTTGGAACTGAGGCAATGATTCCTACGGAGATGGTTATCCCTACTGCTAGAACCAATCTTCAAACTCCAGAATCAAATAGTGAAGCCCTCGCTCAGGATCTTGACACCGTAGATGAGCTCAATGATCTCGCTAAGGTCCGTATAGAAGCTTACCAGCAGAGGATGGCAAGGTCATACAACAAGAGTATAAGGATCAGAAGATTACAAGTGGGTGACTTAGTACTAAGAAAGGCATTCCAGAACACAACCAATCCTAGTGAAGGAAAGCTTGCACCAAAGTGGGAAGGCCTATACTTGATTGATTCGGAAGCAGGCAAAGGTGCGTATTGGCTGGCAACTATGGAAGGAGAAATCCTGCCAAGATCCTGGAACGCCATCCATATCAAAACCTACTTCATGTGAGTTAGAAATTATGTTCTAACTAAAAAAGTATGTCCTCTTTCCATAATTATTTCTATATATTTGATTATTCTTTATCAAATCACTGACTTGAGCGTCGGAGGTGGGTGTTATCCTGGCTAACACCCACCTTCACCAAGGATTCCTGTTTTGTAGGAATCATCTCCATGGATCCCGACAGAAGATAGGATTGGCCATCTCTCCTAAGTTTGGGTATCCTGATATACCTCAAAGGTTTAAACGTCTTTCGCCTTTCTAAGTATTGGTTTAATACACCCCGCCAGGAGCGCACGATATCCGATTATAGTTCAAGATGGTGCGACCAGTCCATGTAACAGTGACTGATAATTTCGCCATTGTTGGCTATAGATTGGGTGTTATGAATATAACATACGTGTTATTACTCAAGTTTCTCCGATCATTTAACACTTACGTGTTAAAGCTAAGGTTTTTAGCATTTTCATGCTAACTCAGAATTGGCCTTGCCCATGATATTTGGCTTAGCCCACGTTACTAGCTTGGCCCATGTTACTGGCTTAGCCCACGATTCTAATTTGTCACAGGTTAAACACTTGTGAACATTGTGAAGTTCAGTTACTAAGACTACAACGTGACTCAACACTAGGGACAACTAATAGTTGTTACACTTTGAACTTTATGCTATAATCCGGTATGTATATATACCCCACTTGATACTCAACTAAGGTATGTTATATTTATTTTTTAGATTTGAAAGTTGAATGACTAAGTCATGATACGTTTGGTATTCTTACTTAACGTTTATTAAACCGAATTATATTTTCCTAAGTATAAGTTTGATGAAAACCTAAGAGTTTATTATTAAGGATCCAATATCCCGAGAATATGTTCAAACCCATTTTTCCTAAGTATTTCAATCTTTTGATTACCTAAGGATCCTAATTTTCTAAAAACATGTAAAAACAAACCAAGCATGTAACAATCATGACAAATAGTCATCAACTGCTAACTAATATTAAAGTGCAGGAAACAAAAGTGATCCGGGCTTCATCCAAAACCTGGACCCATCCACCCGGAATCATAACATAGCAAATTGTCTATCCCATAACAGGGATCCCAAAAGCAGGAAAAGTAAATTGTTCATTAACCACAAACAGAAAAAGAAAATTGTTTCAAGACATTCAACCACAAGAGATAATCAAATACCAGGGCTCAGGTCTCAGCATTTTTATCTTCATCGCCCTGATCAACCTGCTTCTCAGCATCACTAGTTCCAGCAGCCTTGCTGGTGTCTACCGCTTCACCTCCAAGCTTGGCCAGAGAGGAGCACCATCCCTCAAGATCCCAGGCTGCACGATCAAAACCTTCAGCAGCAACTTGCTCATCCATCTGGATCCTGGATTGAAGAATAGCCTTAGCCACGGATTTCTTGGCATCATCCACAGTCTGTAGAAGCCTCAGCTCATACTGGGCTATGCTATCCTGCAGTTTGTTCTTCTGGCTCTGGATCTCGTTCTCCAAATATTTGCTCTTGGCGGCAAAGATCTTCTTCAAATCCTCAACTTTCTCTATGGCATCCTCAACACTCTTTTCTGCCTCAGACAAGTTGGCATAGAGCTTCTCCAAACCCTACAAGATTTGGCAAGATTAATTATTTGGGATCCTGAAATAATCATGAAGAAATCAAAAGAGTACTTACTAGATTTAGCAAACTCTGAAGCTTCTTGGTGGTTTCAGCGGAATCCATTCCCTCGAAGACCTCAAGATCCAGCACCTCAGTCGTTTTTGTCTTTTTGCTTCCAGAAGCTTTAGACCGGGAAACGGGGACATGAGGCTTGGCACTCGTAAGAGTGGGACCCTTTTTTACCACAATAGCCCCAGACAGAAGGCTATCAAGATCAGACAAATCAAACTCAGAGTATGACTTAGGGATTCCTACAAAGAAATAAAACAATTCAGGATCATGACAAATATGAACAAAGATATTAACTATTCTTTACCTGAAAACATCTCGGATTCAAAAAACTGGGTCTCGAGGCTTGCCTAACAGACGGTAGACTCGAAGCGGAAGGATCTTTCACCTGCAGGCATTTCTAACAACGCTTCGATCCTCTTGTCTGTATCACTTCTTGCAAGTACCAATTCGCAAAATTTCAGAGCTACATAAGGATCAAACAAGAATTATTAACAACATGTAAAATATAATATAATTTACAGGAATCCTAGCTATTTCCTACCCTTCTTAACCCATTCAAGCGGCAAATGTCTCCCACCGGGGATAGAATCTCTCCTAACAAAGAAGAACTTCCCCTTCCAGTCAGGATCATTTTGAGTAGCTTTTGGAATTAAGTGAGTTCGTTCAGTCCTGAGCTGAAGGACAAATCGAGAAGAGCCATGGGTTCTTAGATTGTAAGTATCGGCTAGCTCAGGGACGCCAATGGTCAAAAAATGTGAACGATTAAGCCTATCAAGAGTAACCAAAATCCTCCAAACCATCGGCCTGATTTGGGAATAACAGAGACCGGTAAGTTTAAAAAACTCGGTGATGAGTGGTGGAAAAGGATACGACAGACCCAAAGAAAAAGGATAAATGTGAAAACAAATCCATGTTTCGGAAATCAAATCCGCCTTTGTTCGAGAATCGAAAGGCCTAAAAATGGTTTTTTAGGGGAAAACATTGTTGGATTTCAAAAGTTTGATCTCCGAGTCAGTGAAAGAGCAGAGCTCGAGATCAGAGTGATCAAGGATTCCTTGATCCTTGAAATACTCTATCATTTCAAAAATAATGGAGGAAGCCGATCTAGTCATCTTCTTACCCATGGCGACGAAAGAATAGATGAAAGAAAGTAAAAAAGTTTCAGAAAGTAATTTACCTGTTCCTGCTTGAAAAAAATAAATATGAAAGAGAAAGCGTAATGATGGTTTTATCCTACAAGCCCCAAACGGTTAAATCACCTCGGTATACGTAAACGTCTCATCCTAACCCTATCATCATTTATTATTTGAATTTTAAAATTTTACAGATGTCGATAAGATTGACAGCTGTTAAATTTAGGGACAATTGTTAGGGGTCATTTTACAGCTCAGGATCCTGAATCTTCAACATACTTCGGTATCCTGACAGGTTCCGGTATCCTCAATATTTAACCGTTATTATCTTTCAATTATTTTGACTAATACGTAGGTAAAACACGTGTAGTCAAGGTCATCCATAAAGAATCGCTCCTGAAGTCAAGGAAAACATGTTGAAGACGCGTGGAGTGACTTGCAACGGACATATTTGAAGAATTAGTCTATCCCGTGATTCTCGGATAGTTAGTTAGCATTATCATTGTGTTTATTCCAGCAGTATCGATCGAATAGGCACAACATTCACTACGCACTTAGCATTCTAGACTCGTAATCAACTCTATAATACTCTTAGCTCGATCAATACCGCTCAACAATTGTAATCTTTTTATCATTTATCGAAGAAACGAGGCAGGGGACGATTGTCACCTCCCGAGGTTTTATGCCGGCGATCCCTAAAGATCAAGGGCTTTCCTCGTAAACAAGCGTGTCACTTTTTACGTTTTTGCATTGTTCTACGTTAATTTTACAAGCGCACTACCTCACAAACTAAGTTTGGTTACAAAATTAGTCTTGTTAATTTTTACCCAAAACACCTGCTATTAGGTTTTGTCAACCGAACAAGATCGTAAAACAAGCAAACTCAAAGCACTCAAATAAACTGTTTAAAATAACTAATACATCAATCTATCAAGTTTATATTAAAAACTAACAAGATCCAATCAAGTAAATAAATGAATAAAACACCTTCAATCTAGGTGTTGCCTTTTAAAAAAAAACTCCTCATATCAAAGCCTCATATTTCCTTTTTTGCATTCTGTGAAGCAAAAAGAAAAGTATATATAATATATATTTATGAAAGGAAAATATTAAAACAAAGATGTCATGACTCATATTAAACAATTTAGTTTATATTAAAGTATAAATTAAGTCATGAAATTTTGAATATTTAATCGCATCGTGTTAAGACACAACTACAAAGTATAACGTAAAACCGACTCAAAGTACAAAGTAAAACGCTTAAAACTATACAAACTAGACTCTTATACACATGATATTTGACCCTACATCACCTGTAACTTTATAAACTGACACTTTGACCTTCTCAAGCTTTAAAAGTTTCGTGTTTACCCCATGTAGTTTATATAATCTAATTTTTACTCAATAACTTTCGTTCGTTAAATAATATTTTCTTGACGTCCCGGTATAAATTTCGTTAAAACGGAGTCGTATTCAATGTAGGCTATTTTTTAGGTGTCGTGAGTTATATCGACTAAAGGTAACGTGCTGGTACCGCGAAGAATGAGACCAACACCGACTCAAAAACATCAGTTACATTATATAACTGTCTTTTCTCTATGTTTCAATCTCCACAACCGAGTCGCTATAACTTCATAAGTTTCTTCTATGTGCTTAACCACGTTTCTTTTTGTGTTTAGCCATGTTAATGTCATCGCCTCAACCATTTAAGGTCCGTCTCTTGCCGTCGCGGAGCGCCAGGCTAATTTTCTAGCTAGTTAAAACTTAAAATGTTACAAAATAGATAAATGTTTAAAACATAAAGTCATAAAACATAGACAAAATATATAAAAAACTAGATTGTTTGCAGAACCGGGTATGATTTTAGGTTTAGGGTTAGAGGTGCACATTTCGGGTATTTTCAAAAACCGGTTCCGGGTATGATCGGTTCTGAAAAATCGGGTATTAGAAGGAACCGGTTCCGGGTCCGGTTCTTAGTTGAAAAACCATACCCTATATACCTGGTTCCGGTTCCAGGTATTTGGACGGTTCCGGTTTTTTTGGGCACCTCTACTTGATACAACTCAGGTGGTTTATTTTCCTTCTCTAGGTTGGGCTCTCCCTTTTTATTAAATCCTTGTTAGCCCCCTAGCTATCCAAAAACAAGTTATATACTTGGGTATTTTGTCAATGAATTAGTTGTAATTAATGTTGTTAAGCATTTGTCAACAATTGTGTTAATGAAGAAGGTTTCTAAGCATAGGTCAAGAAATGTGTACACGTCTTCTTTAATTCTTTTTTATCTTTTTCTATAATAAAATGGTTTCATTAAAGAGTTTTGTAATGTGAGAAAGGAATCTAGTTAATTTGCTTGGAGGGGTAAAAAAATTGAAATAATATATTGACTTTTTTTCAAGCTTTCACGTTATTTTTAAACATAAATAACATTTTTATACGACATTTTTTTAAATTACATTATAAAATCACGTATTTTTATCTTTAATTTGAGTATAATATTGTTATACTTCTTAAAAATTAGTCATTTTTTTTTTAAGAAATCCCATATATCATAGCGCTATCATAGCATAATAGCTCGACTTATAACGTGGTTATATCACTAGTTAATAGCATGATTATAACGCTAATAGTGTGATTTATAGCGTGTTAGGCGTTAATTAGTAGCGTGATTTTATGTTGACGGATATACCCCTTGCCCCCATGTCGTGTCTCTCATTGTGATGACTTTCTACGTTTAGCACCTTAATTTCACTTTCTACAATAACCCTTGTCTAAACACTTTATTTAGGACGTGTATGCATTTTTAATTCGTACTAAAAGAACGTGCATGCATTTTTATTTTACTGAAAGGCAAATTTGTGTAATATTGTGAGAGTGGGACTTGAAACCATAATCTTCTCAAACATTGATATTCTAAGAAGATTTTCATCCACCATTGGATCACCAACCCCAGTGGCTTCTAATGACAAAAAATAAACCCTTACGGTGATAGTATTCGGGAGCCGTAACGAAATCAAGTCATCACTTGACTAAATGTTAAGACATAAGGTTCAATGGTTCAGCTAGACCTCGATATTTATGTCGTGTGTATATTTTAGTCAAATTCGTGACACCAAAACTTAAATCTCATATACGAGTTAAATATTGCGGGCTAGCTCTTAATTAATGATAAACTATGAGTTCCATATTGACGGGTGGAGCATTAATAAATGGATTAGTATACACAATACTGGGTTTATATATGATATCTATGCACTACATATGTAGTAACCAAAACATAAAAGAAATATTAAGATTTCTTATCTTTAATTACTACAACCATGCCTGATTTCCAAGCAACTTACTTCACCATCTTTCTTATAAGCCTGATTTCCTCCATTTTGATCGTGAAGTTATACAAATCTTCTGGTGTTAAACCTCATCTTCCACCGGCCCCTTTTCGTCTTCCGATTATCGGGCATCTACACCTCCTTGGCCGGAGACCTCATCAAGATTTACACAGGCTTTCTAACCGACACGGGCCAGTCTTTCGACTCTTTCTAGGCTCCACACCTAATGTTGTTGTTACTACACCAGAAACAGCAAAAGATGTGTTCAAAACACACGAAAACACCTTTTTAGATCGACCACGTTACTTAGTCGGGAATTACTTGTCGTATGGAGAGAAAGGCCTTATCTTTGCTCCTTATGGATCTTACTGGAGGTTCCTCAAGAAGATCATGATGTCACAATTCCTTAATGGTAAAACACTAGATCTCCTCTATCCAGTGAGGCGTGACGAAATTAACCATTTTATAAAATATTTATCACAATAGGCCAAAGACAACAAGTCTGTGGAACTTGAAAGAGAGCTTATGAAGATGGAAAACAATGTGATCTCGAGAATGTTTATGAGCAAGAGGTGTTTAGAAGAAGATGACATAACCAAGACAATCGCTGAGTCAGCCACGATTGTTGGTGAATTTAACATTTCAGATCATATATGGTTCTGTAAGAATCTAGACTTGCAGGGATATGGAAAAAGTTCCAAGGATATTCATAGACGATACGATACGTTCATGGAAAGGATCATTGCGGAGCACCAAGTGACAAGAAAGCAGGAGAGAGGAGGAGCGAAGGACATGCTCAGTATTTTACTCGATATATCAGAAGATGAGAGCATTGAGACAAAGTTAACCCGAGAGGACATTAAAGCCTTAATTAAGGTAATTAACATCGGGATGAGGCTAAACGTACCCCAATGAGTAAAATGTGAGAGATTATGTAACTGATTTGACAGTGGGAGGTCTATTGTTGGAATACTAACATATCTAGATCTCGTTACAGGACATATTAAATGGAGGAACAGACACCAACGCCATAACGGTAGAATGGGCTTTAGCCGAACTCATCAATCATCCAAACATGATGAAAAAAAGCAGTAGACGAAATCGATCAAGTGGTTGGAAAAAAACCGGCTAATACAAGAATCAGACATGCCAAACCTTCCGTACCTCCAAGCAATTATCAAGGAAACACTACGGTTGCACCCTGTGACGCCAGTGATTCAAAGACTACTAACACAAGATTGCACCGTGGGAGGTTATCATATTCCAGCAAATACTGCAACTTTAATCAATGTGTGGAGCCTGAACCGAGACCCCGTGCACTGGGAAAGCCCACTTGAATTCAAACCTGAAAGATTTGAAGGAAATCAGTTAGATGTGAGAGGCCAACACTTCCATTTATTACCATTTGGGGGTGGAAGAAGGTTATGTCCAGGGACTTCGTTATCGTTGTTGTTGGTGCCCACAATCCTTGGTGCAATGATTCAATGCTTTGAGTGGAAGACAAGGAATAATGGGACCGTTGATATGGAAGATGGTTTTGGGCTCACAATTCCTAGAGCTAATCCTTTGGTTTGTGTTCCTGTTGCACGACTTGATCCCATCCCGTTGTTTGTGTAATATGTCATTGATCGTATAATCTAACCTTCATTTTAGAGTCTCGTTGTAATACCCATGAATTTAAACAATATTAATAATAAACAATATTTAAACAAAATATTATAATTTAACATTTGGGTGGTTCAAGAAATGTTCGTATTAGAATATAAAAACTTTATGTTAATTAAATGATATTTGTGACGAAAACACTTTCTGGTAATATAAATTGTTAGAACTCGTATGTACGTTAGATTGTTTTGCAGGTGGGTTTACGTGACGAGGTATCTTGGCTTGGGAGCGGTGTTACTCGAATTGGTGTATATGCATTCGTAAGGTAAGGTTAAGAATGATAATGAGTTAAAAGGATAAAACTGTTTTAAAGAAGACTTCCGCTAATTGTTTTTATAATAAGATAAGTTTTTTTAAAGAGTATACCCAGTGATGTGACCAACTGTAGGGTGCCCGGTTTAGGGCCTTACAACAAGGGTGATTGAGGTCTTAAAGCCTCACATGATGGTGATTGAGGTCATGAGCCTCACAATGGTGTTAAGACCTAGAGCCTCACAACGGTGATTAAGGCCTAGATCCTCACAACGGTGATTAAGGCCTAGAACATCACATGTTGGCGAAATTGAGATCTTTAACTCTTTCCGAGGGTGATCGAAGCTTAGAACCTCACATAATAGTGAACTTGAGGTCATGCGCTTCCGAAGGGCGAAATAGTGATTGAGATCATAAGAATCTCACAGGAATGGGCGTGATTTAGATAATGGGGGGGGGGATATACCAAACTAAGGGAGTGTATATGGGTGCCAAAGAGGTTGTGGTGTAGTGGTTGAGGTGAGGCCTGAAGTCATAAGGGACCCGGGTTAAATCCCTGCCACCACCATTAATTTCTGAGGCATGCAAATGAGGCCTAGTTCTTAGGCTGATGCACCAGGGTTTTACCCACGCCGATCCAGGGTTCGAGCCTCGGCTCTCCCTCAAGCCCGGAAGGGGCCGTATTGGGTGGGATTTTTCCTTGGATGCTCTCCAACTCTGACGTCAAGTGGGCCCAGTTAAGACAACATATTGGCCGGAGTTGGACGAGGTTCTCCCATGTAACGGGGGGTGCGACATCACAACATTCAATGTTCGCCGTTCAAAAAAAAAAGGGAGTGCATATGGGTGTTGCTTATATGTTAATGGGGTTGAGTTGTGGTCTAAAACTCACAAGGGACACAAGTACATGGGTTGAATAGCTGAAAATCAACAAAAAAAACACAAAATAGCCTTGGGGGTATTTGGTGTTGGGGTTGGCTTTTGGGGTATTAACTTGGGGGTTGTCCTAAAAGTTGTATATCATTACCAATGGTGTATTATAGGGTGTTTTGGGTATAGGTAAAGCTCCAGTATAGCATCGAGACTCAAGTCAAGCGGATTGGATTCTCTTAAAGAATTATTGTGAGATTTGGTGTTTAAACCTAACTTCCTTGTGAGGGTCTGAAAACAATGTTTTGAATGTAAACGATGTATGGTGATACTTGGTGGTTTATCACTTTAACATGGGTTTCCGAAATGTGAATGTTTAATTTGGTGTCGTTTAGTATTAAACATTCATGTAGCTTTTGAAATTGTAAATGAGACCAACTTTCGCATGTTTATGAAAAGTTTTAATTAGTTTGAAATTTTGGGTGTTACAATATGATTTTGGCATGCTTTCTTTAAGGTTTTGGATTCAAACAACGACATAAACATCCTTAATTAGTCTCCATTATTCAACACCATGATAAACAGAACCGCACTCGGCATGTCTTTTGAGCTTAGAGGAACAAGATATAGGTACTGTTATTACCTCGTTGATTGTATTTATCCCGAGTAGGTTACTTTTGTCAAATCGTTTATATGTCCTGAAGATGATATTAGAAAATATTTCAAATACGTGGCAAAATTTGAATAGATGTGGAAGTATTCACGAAAGTTATGATTTAAATCATTCAGACCTCTTAAAGAAACATTGCTACTTTTGGTATTTTATAAAGAAACATTGCTACTTTTGGTAGGTTTTACTGAGTGGCAAAACAGATGTGTCGGGTTGAGTTATGTAACAGGTCAAACAAGGTCGGGTCAAAGCTATATTAGAGAGCCAAACTAACCCAAATCTGATCACCGTGGTTCAATACCTTTAGGGGGCTAAAGAGTTAAATTTATATACAACTAAAAGCATGATAGGGTGAGGTTCAAATGCTAACCAATACTTATGTGATAACTATGATAACCACTCTAAAACATAGTGTTACGTATATGTACCAAATAATGTTACACATACGTAAACACTATGTGTCACGTATATTTAACATTTTTGGTACGTATATGTAAAACTCATCATTTCCATATTTATGTTCAAGATATATGTTCGTGATACTTAAATACTCTTTTAAGAATTAAAAGAAAAAATAATTTATAAATTATGTAATTGTTTGATAGTGGTTAGCACGGTTATCACATAAAAAGTTGGTTAGTATTTGAACCCTTCCCAAGCATGATAAGCATCCACATGGGTGTTTTTACAGCGTTTTTTAGCCCATGTAACATCCTTGGGAGTTTTTTTGGCTGTGAGAGGGGCAACCCGGGCAGATGGTGATGTGGTGGTGTTTTAAGGCTTACCATTGGGGATCTATGCTATAATCTAATTTGTAGAGAGAGATTGGATAGAGAAAGTAGAGGGGGAAATAATGTAAATTGTGAAATTTGTTTATAAGAAACATAAAAAGTAAATTCAATTTATAAAAACTATTTTTTTAAAACAATCTGATCAATACCTTTTTAATAAAATTAGAGAAGAAAAAAAAAATCCTTTTAATTATTTATATTTAACTTGCTTATATATGTTTACATTTGATTTAATGCAGGAACTATAGTCAAGAGGCAACTGCATAACAACTTCTCTGGTTTATTTTATGGATTGCCATTTACTAAGCCTAATCCAGAATTTGTGCAGTCAGTAAAGAGCCAGTTCTCACCAGACAGTAAAATTCTAATAGTTTGCCAAGAAGGACTGAGGTATATCAAAACAAAAGATATCTTTTTTTTATTGTCTCAAAAACCATCGCAAAGGTTAGCGACGATGCTCTTTGTCTCGACCCAAAACCATCGCAAACCATGCTAGCCTTCTTTTAGTAGTGTTGGATCTAAATACCTTTTTTTGTTTAAGATCTTCTGGTGCTGCAAACAAGTTAGAGGCAGCTGGATTTCAGAATATTGCATGTATAACATCAGGACTCCAGTCAGTGAAGCCAGGTATGATTTCCAACACCCAAAACTTCTTGTTTTATGCATGTTTATATCAGTTGTCTGAAAAAAAATTATTGTAAAAAAAATATAAAAATGTTATTGTAGAGCATCCATATTATAAGGTATTGTTTATTATTTATCAACTATTTATACAAGTAGAATGAAAATAATAATACAGAGGAAATCTAAATACTAGCGAAAGTCTTGTCTTTATTCTGTTTTTTTTAATTGATTTATAGAGTTTTTTATGTGAATTTTTAGGATGGTTCGATGTTGAGGGTTCTAAAGAGCTGCAAGACGCGGGTAAGGGTGGTTTGGTTCAAGTGCAAGGCAAAATCTCAGCTGTTCTTGGAACCGTACTCATCTGTAAGTTGTGATTTTATTCCAACACTTCTATACAGTTTGAAACTGCTATAACCTGCATTAAAATACAGTTTGAAACTGCATGAAGTAAGCTTTACTTTTTATTTTACTCATTTAAACTACCACTTTTCGCAGGTGCATATCTTTTCATAACTTTCTTTCCGGATCAAGCCGAAAAGATCCTTGCATTGGTTCCTTCGAGTTAGCATCGTTAGAATGATGAGATGAAAAGTTTTGCACTTGTGTTTTGTTTGAATGAAGTAAGATTCTTAAAGACATAACTGATCAATATGTGCAGTCAATGAATTTGTATGACAATTCTTGATTTTACTACTCATTTTCAAACATTGTTAGTGGATTAGTTCCATAGTCATTAGAAGTGACGGAGAACTTTTAATGCGTAAGCACCAAGACGGTGGGAGATGTGGCGTTTTGATAGTGACAGTTGATCATGACGTGTTACTAAGCGAGCCATTGTGTTGGTTCGAATGGTTACAAAATGGCTTATACGTAGAAGCAACAATTATGTCATGTGGTACATACAAAATAAAAACAATCATGGTCATACAATGTAATAAATTGATAGGAAAACAATTTCAAAATGTTAAATGTATAGAATCAGAGCTCTAGAACTTGAAGCATTAAATAAAATATAATTATAAAAAAAATATTAAATTAGCAAAATCATGACTCTGCAGATGTTAAGACAGTAATCTTCCAAATCAAGGATTTATATCTTTCCAACTTAATTTCACATTGCTATTCTCCCTGTAAACAGTACAGTTGCCTAACATTCCCAGAGGCTGCAATATAATCATATTAAAACAGCGTTAATGTCTACAAATCATTATATTTTAGCCATTAAAACTTTCATTAATAGGGAATAATAAAAACCAAAAAATAATAAAATAATAAAAAATAAAATAAATTTATGAGGTGGTTATGTGAAAGAAATTGCCATAAAGATTACCATATAACCAATCTTTGAAGTACACATGAAGTGCGGTTGATAATTCCCGCTTTCTGTTATCTTCCAGTTGTGTTTCTTTCAATATTTGTTTAACTTCCACCAAATTTTTGTCCTGTAAAAACCAAGACAATTAAATTTGTAGACTGCATTAGCCCAAAATAATTAAATTTCAATATATGATGGATTAATATTTACTAATAATGATGTCATAAACATACATTTTTTTTGCTGTGATGACATGTACGCATCAGGCAGTGGAAATGGGTTGTCTTTTGTGGACCCACATCCTTCATCTTCAAACCAATTGGGAATCTACAAAAAAAAAAGATTAATAATAATAATAATAATGAACCATATACCATATATTATATAGAAGTGATTATGAGGGTACCAAAAAATTGGTAAACTGATCAGGTTCTAAGTGAGTAGCGGATTCGGTTTGACAATCAGATACGCCAGCTGGATGAGAAATCGAATCATGTGGGTCCACCAGACCATATATTATATAGAAGTGATTATGAGGGTACCAAAAAATTGGTAAACTGATCAGGTTCTAAGTGAGTAGCGGATTCGGTTTGACAATCAGATACGCCAGCTGGATGAGAAATCGAATCATGTGGGTCCACCAGACCAAGTGCAATAGGCTCATCCCATCTGTTAGGACTAGCTTCAACACCAACTTGTTTAATGTGTTCCTCTAACTGGGGGTAAAATGTATTGTAAGGTGCCACCTGTGCAAAAAAAGTAACTTCTAACATTATCAAAACTGTAACAATGTGAAATGTTTCTATGAAATGTTGAGAAATTTAAAGTAGTTATAATTCGGGTAATTTCATATATCCTGTTAAAAGTTAGTATATATCATATTTGCCCAACAAAAAAGCATGATATAAAATATACCCGTTTTCAAATTTATGACATTTTTACCCTTCCCTTAAAACTTCATTAGGATATAAGACTTTGGAGTGAAGGAGAAAGAATAGGGTATAATGGCGATGGCGATATTATAAATTGTATTTAAAGAAATGGGTAAATATAAATACATGTATTTTGAATGGGTATGTTTCTTATTAATTTTTTGGCCAGGTAAATATTATACTATACAAGTTTTCAAGGATATATATGAAATTGTTCGTGTTATAAATACCTGCAGCTTATGGTTATCACCAACAATAAGTGGTTGCTGATTTACCCCCAGAAAAAATACGCATTCACGACAATTAGCAATACAGATACGTTTTGCAACTGAAATCACATGAACTCTTTCACAGTGCTCGATTCTTACAGCCTGATTAACAACACGACAATAAAATGCAAGCAACTTTTAGATTATTTTTAATAAAAGAATATTAAATCTTAATTTTGTGGTCAATAAATATCTGAAATTACCTTTCCAACAGCACCAAGCACTATAGTTGCATCAGAGCATCCATATACTGTGGCGTATTTTAAAGGAGCTAAGAGATATATAACTGATTCATGGCAATTTATAATCAGCAGAAGGAATAATATAACATTTTAATAGGAAATAAAGAAAACTTTGGTTATTAAAGATGCAATTTATCAGTTTTTCACCCTTAGTGCTAATAGAGGAAATCATGGATGATTAAGTTGCAAAAACAAAAAATAAATAAATAAAATTAAACCTAACCTTTACAAAAGTGGTTTTAAGTTCAGATGCTTGTTTAACATACGATTGCTAAGAGATTCCCTCGATATGACTAAAACCCTTGGGACTTATTGAGGGCTTAATTGTGTTTGCATAATCATCAGCATCAAAGCATCATGATCAGAAGCACTAGTGGACCCATTCTCTTTTGCAGCAACTCTTTCAGATATATGCTGTAATGCAGAATTAATACTCTGTTCAATCCAATCATGGACTTGTGTTGCAGGGACTGCGGCAGCAGGCATATCAGGGTCTGAATTAGCAAAAAATGGAGCATTTTGGCCCAAAGGAATATTCTCTGACCCCTTTTCACCAAAATAGATTAGAAACGAAAGATGCTCAAAATTTTCCATTGTCAAAACCTGCAAACATTAAACCGTTCATTAAAATTGTGTGTGTGTGTATTTGATGGTAATTTTTTTTTTACAAACCAGTGAATCTTCGCCTTCAGTTTGGCTTCTACAGACTCGGCCAAAAGTGATATTATGTTGCCCAGATGCTTCTGTAGATATGATAGTTGATGAGCTTCTTCATCAGCTTGTGATGGCATAGACCTATGCACATTGCTGCGTGCCAACTGTTTATGAAATGGTCAAGCATGTGTTAGTTTAAGTAAATAAAAGCAATAACATTTAAACATAAAATACATGTATTTCATGTAGTATGCGTCAAAATATTTTCAATACTTATACACATCAAATGATATAAAAGAGCTGTTTTGAGGCTGTTTGTAACTGTCTTTATTGGTTCTATAACCAAGAGCCAGTCTTGGGTAAGCGACCATCATAGAAACTATGCAGTCAATCGTAGCAATAATGAGTCATTACTTAAGAGGAGTTTGAGATTGCTTATTAGTTATTAATACTTCTTATTTGCTTATTGGGTTCTGAATTCTGGTAAATCAAAGAGTTGTTTCGAGGGTGTTTAAAACTGTTCTTTATTGGGTTTTCATAGGACAATGAACTGTTTTGGGGGTGTTTGAAACTGTTTAGTAAGCGACTAAAAAGAAAATAATCACCTAAGAGTTTGTAATAAGCAATCCCAAACACCCCCTTAGTTGAATGCCAATGTTTATTTTTATGTAATGTTCAGCCTCCATTGTTTCTACTTCATTATATAAAAGATATCAAGATTTATAATTTTGATATTGAACCAGCTTTAATTTGTATGAGCGTTGATCCCTCTTCTTCTATTTGGATTTTTTCATTCTTTGTTAGGTACTCAAGAGTCAAGTCATGTTCAAGAATGAAATCCTGCAAACTCCAACTTCCTTTAGTCATAGAGCTATAAAAGATTGCTTCCATTCTTGATTAGTGTTGACGGTGATGACTCATGTAATAGTTTATTCCCCAAGTCAAGAAATATGTGCTATTCTATAAATTTTAGCTAAACTTATGTATGATTGATTCTTTTACACAATAACTAATAGATATAGTTGCCATAGTAGTCATTTGATACTTTTTTCTAGAACCACCTATTCCAACAACCCAACCAATTTTGGTCACGATCAGTTCCATAGTAGTCAAAGGCGAGCGCCTAGGCGACCAGACGCAAAGTGCAAAAAAGCCAGAACAAAAACAGGCCAAAATGTGAAAAAAAACCTATCTTAACTGGCCTAAACTAGTCTAAAACAGCCTAAAGTAGACTAAACCAGCCTAAAACATGTCTAAAACAGCTAAAAATGACCTGGAATACTCGTGCACGGTGCACCTAGCTTGTCAGTGGCGCTCTGTGTTCACCCTTTGCGCCTTTGACTACCTAGATCCGTTCTGACTAGAGCCAAATTAATATTTCTTAAAACGACCCGTTGGTATGACTAGTTACCCGACTTGCTCCAGAAAACCAGTTATTTTATTCCATATGAAGGAAGCTAAATAAATCAAAGACTGAATAAATCTATGATCCACCAGCATTGTCCCTATTCTATTTGCCAAAATAAAAATCACCGATTCCAAATTAAATCACAATTAAGCAATAAAATCAAATCATTCACAGAAATTAGCGAATCCTCACGTTACAAGTACCGAGACAAACCAGAAACCCTAATTGAGATCACCTGTAACGGCGTAAGAGCAGATAAGAACCCATCGAACGCAGAAGTAGACGGCCAAACATCAGCGATTGCAGCGGAATCCTTATGTCCTCTAGGGAGCAATCGCTTGTACGTCTGTATGTACAAGAAGATAATAAGATCATACACATTAACACCAACGGAATCAACCTCACCAGGCTTAGCATTCACAATCGGATCCGAAACAGAGGGGTGTACGGACGCGATTATCTCAAAGACAAGGCGCGCGTGTTCCGGAGAGATCTGTAGCGTTTCGGAGAAGACGCTGGATTGAATTCGGTGTGGTTGATCTTTGGAAAGTGGATGCTGGAGGAGTTTGTCGCGGAGAGAGGTTAGGGTTTGTGTGGCGTCGGTGAAGATGAGTTTTTGCAGAGGGATTAGGCCGTGCTCGAAAGGTTCTCGGCGTGGGTGGATGTGGAGAGTCGGTGGTGTTGACGGTTGTTCCGGTGGTGGTGGTGATGTCTCCGTCATGGTGGTGGAGGTGGAAGAATGGATCTGAGGGAGTGTGGAGAGTGGAGAGTGGAGAGTGTGAGGGAAATGTGGCAAAAGGAGGCCAAATGGTTATTGGTTAATGATGGATTAACGTTAACGGTACTATTCTAATGCCTAAATTCATAATATGTATCATGTTACGTTTGTTAACAGTGGCGAAGCTTGAAGAAAAACATAGGGTGGGCCGATATTTTTTTCCTATCATTGGAGTCCGCAACTATAAAATTTACAGACGAATACGTATAAATTAAAACCACTGAGCGAAAAATCCGGGGAGGGCTGGGTCCCCCGGGCCCTCACTAAGCTTCACCAATGCATGTCAAGAACTGTCAGAACCATATTAAACTTAAAAAATATATACATATGTATATGTGTATGTGCACGTTATTATAGTTTTTTTTCTAATTCAAAAGGTATGATAATCAAAGAAAGAATAAGGAAGAATAAATAAACCGTTGTTTTTCAACCTTATCGTTTTTATTGAAATGGTGTATATATGACTTATGTAGGTATGTGGTTCTCAATACATCATTGGTTTTGAAAAGAATATGTGCCTACATCTTCGTATGATATTTGATTACTTATTGCCCCGTCAAGTTGGTGTGTATAAGGATCCCGTTATGAACTCAAGTGGTTAAAAATTATTAGGATTATGAAATCTGATAGAGAGGAAGTATATGAATTTAATTCAACTATATTAAGTAAATGCATATAAAAATATAAAATACTAAAGGTAATCCCTAATAAGTTATGTTGTTAAAAATCATGTAATAATTATATCCGTTTGTGTTTATAATTACATGATTAGATGATTATGATAGTGTAATATAAAAATAAGAGTAAATTACACAGATGATCCTTGATTTTTTACAATTTTGGATTAAGTCTCCAATCTTTCATAATTATGGATTTGGACATCAATCTTTATTTTATCTTTTCTTTATCATTGAGCAACTAACGATAATCTGTTAAAATGTTAAATACATAGGGGTATTTAAGTAAATTATTGTATAAACTTCTCCTTCCTTTCCTTTTATAAAAACTGAACCCTCGTCCTCCTTCATATGCGATAAACCCTACATACATAATGTCACACCCCAACCGACGGCGGATTATACATCGGGGCGGATGCGGTTGTTCAATAGCACAAGGTTAACTATTAAAGTTTAAATAGTTTTATTAATAACTTTCAAGGTTTCAATACAAGGAAAGAATTAATACATAACAAGAATACAAGTTTAATTGAATAAGTATTCTAGGTCCAAAGCATCCTATGTGATCACAATAAAATCTCATGTTGATGTACCTGAAACATGTGAAGAAATCTGTCAACTAAAAATAGTTGGTGAGATACGAAGGTTTTGATACAGTTTAACAAAGTCTTTGAAAAGTTTTACAATTCACTATGTCATGCATTCTATAGTATAAGTGTGAGAACAAACAAGTTTAAACATTGTGCATATCAATCCTCCAACCAAGTTTAGACATAACCCGAAGGTTACCTTTAAAAGTTTAAAGTTTAAATTCAGTAACAATCACCATGGGCTCCCCCCGAAGTGTCAATCAATCTAGTGGATTGGTCAAATACAATAGATCTATCATTGTTACCATAGGCTTGGTCAAAGTTAATGGATATGCTAGTATTAAGTCTAATTTAAGCATGCAAGTCTCAAGTATAACACAAGAATAAGCATATAGGCATAGTTGTATAAGTTTGAAAGTTTGTACATGTTTCACCCCAAGTTTATAAAGATGAAAAGTGTCCAACAAAGATTAGGTGTAACAAGACTTTGAGGGAGAATATCCTCACAATAAGCCTAAGAATACAAGTCTAAAGTTTCAAGTTTGATCCTATAAGGCTATGGTAAAGTATCTAGGATTTCTAAGAGCAACTAGGGTTTCAAATGGGAGACGGGAATAATTGTGTTTATAAAGTTTAAATCAAAGTTTTAAATAAGGTTTTGAATGCAAGTCTTGGATATCAATGTCTTGATAAGTTTGTAGTCTAGAATAATTAAAATAATTATTTAAAAGTCTTACAATTATTAATTACACACAATAGGCAATAATAATCAAAATAGTTTTCTAAGTATTTGTAAATGGAGTTGAAGTAATAGTTAAATGAAAGACTAAATAATTATTAAAGATTTATAATAATTATTCAAAGTGTGGATGATTATTAAAGTTTACCAATAATTATTGTAAGAATAAATAATAAGTATTTATAACATTAATTATTAAGGATTAATAATAACACTTAAAGAATAAATAATGGTCAAGGGTTAATAAATACTGTTTCAAGAGTAAAATATTTACTAAGGATAAATAAAATCATATAAAGACTAAATAGTCACTAAGGATTAATAATATTTGCAGAGATTAGGGTTAAATAATTTTCTATAAGAAGAATTATTTGTCTATATGGATCATTTAAGATTTATTAAAGTATTTAAGTGTTAAGCATCTATTTTTACAATTTGATTTGTAAATACATAATGTTTAAGATGTGGTTATACTTCCATATTTTCTTTTGCATACAAGTCCTTTTACATGGACATTTGAAAGAAAAGGCAAAAGGACCGATGATGCACATTTTAATAAAAGTCTGGTACCTAATTACACATTTTGATGGGTGTTGTTATAGATACATCAAAATAGGTTATCCAGACACTCCCTGTATGACTAGTATAGTATATATTATCCAGACACCCTCTATATGACTTGTATAACACTTTAGAATTTCAAAACATTTGATTATAGGTTTTGATTCAAGGTACATCATTATCCAGAGTTGATGTAATGACTTCATTCATTGCTTCACATGATGTTATTGATGTAAACAATCTGCACATGCATGTATGTTTATATTGCTTTCTCTTTTTCAGTTTTTCGTTTTCAATGTTACCTATAAATGGTGTACATCGTTTTCTAGGAGCGCGTTTTTTGAGTTATGATAGCAAACATGATGTTATTTTTATTAAGTTTGTCAAATGTTTCAGATTATCCATGATGAAACATACATAGGTCGGTCCTTAAATGTTTTTATGCTTCCGTAAATATTTAAAGATATATTATTTAAAAATGCACCAAATATCTTTCTTAATATCTTTTATAAACCTTTTAGACTGTTACCCTAAATCTTAAATAATGTTTAACACAAGTTTATAACATTTTTTTCGTTAATCAACCCGTACACTATATGAGTTGTCGGTTAAACTGACCGAGTCATGTAGTGAAAATATTGGAATCAAGCTTTGGATATTCGTGCCAAAGAGGTTGTGGTGTAGTGGTTGAGGTGAGTCCTGAATTCCCAAGGGACCCGGGTTCAATCCCTGCCATCACCATTAATTTCTGAGGCATGCAAATGAGGCCTAGTTCTTAGGCTGATGCACCAATGTTTTACCCACGCCGATCCAGGGTTCGAGCCTCGGCTCTCCCTCAAGCCCGGAAGGGGCCGTATTGGGTGAGATTTTTCCTTGGATGCTCTCCAACTTTGACGCCAAGTGGGCCCGTTTAAGACAACATATTGGCCGAAGTTGGACGAGGCTCTCCCATGTAACGGGGTGCACAACATCCTATGTTCGCCGTCAAAAAAAAAAAGCTTTGGATATTCGTCAAAAGCTGGAAACACGGCATCTAGAACAACTTCCTTCCGAAAGATCTTTCAAAGGTTGAAAAAGCATCGAGCAGCCGCTGCCTGCCTTTGACACGCCATCAATATCTAATCGATCCGATAGAAATCTGAAGTAGAGCCGATCGATCATCAACAAACTACTACTGCAATCACAAGTGAGTTGTTTATCTTCAAACAACCTAATTTCCGTCAGTTGTTTCCGATCTGTTTACCGAATTCATCCCCGCTGGTTAGTTTATTAGATTATTTCAATTTCGGATATTGTTTTTCCTTAATTCTTGTGTGTTAGGGTTTAATTACAAGAGCTTATATCGTTTTACTGCACATCATACCCTAGGAGTTCATGAATTGAACTTGATTTGAGTAGACAGTGACCTAATAGGTTCATAACCTGTTAGCTAGTAATCCGAATTTGAAAAGAGAAAGAATTACTGAATATGCTGTGATTAGTATCGAGTAGTACATATAGGAGACTGTTCTATTTCAGATCATGGACAACTTAATCAGCAATGTTTTCAAAATCGGACCAGACAACGAACCTGTGTACTAGAGGTCCACTAGTTGGGCCGGTTGGACAAAATTTAAGGACCGGATGGCGTCATTATTAGCGGATTACCTATCAGCATTCCCCATATATATCTTTTGTATATATTTATTTGTATAGCTTTTATTATGATTATCCTAGAGTTAATTAGTCCATTAAGTTTCCTGTAACTTAGGGATTTCTCTTTGTATTTTTACTTCTTCATATCAATGAATAGAATCATCGGAGATGTATAATTAAAACGATGTATATAGAAATAAAATATAAAAATATTGTGTTTTGATGTGAATTTACAATTTTAATGACATATGAATTCTTAAATAAATCAAATATGGAACTTCGAACACTAAATAATTAAAAAGATGAGATTTTGAGAGAAAAAGGTTAAAAAGAAAAATAAAAAAATTGGAAATCCGGTCTCTGGTCTCCGGTCCGGCGGTTCAAACGAAAGCGGTTCAAATAGGCATAATCGGACTGGTTCTATGTCGGTTTCGAAAACACTACATATCAGCACAGAGACAGAATTATGAGGATTTGTGATCTTTGAATGGTATGTGTTTGGTAGTGTCGTATGGTGTTTAGATTTTGCAGGTGGGTCATGTAGTGCTTAGGTTTCCGCCAAGTGTCCTATAACAGGACATTCAGAACTCAGAAGGACTCGTAGGAGGATATACCGTAAGTCTTATTTATGGACTATGAAAGAAGAATCAGGCTTCTGCAGAAGCCCTAGGGTACCTTGAGCAACACCTGAAAGGCAATGGCCCACATTAGGAATAATGGTTCACTATCGATAGTATAAATGTTAATAACTTTATGTTAAAAAGCCAAAAAAGGTGCATAATTTGCCTTATATAGAGGCAATCACAGCCGATGTTGGGGACAAGGTCAAAACAAGTACGGTAATCGACTAATTGTAACATTTCTGAGCTAGAAAAGCTTAAAAAGATGTATATATACAATAATTTATGCCTCCTATAAAAGTTCATTGGATAATAAGTAAATCAGGTGTAGCGAGCTTGTAGGTGAATTTTGCGTTACCGGGAGATTGAAACTTCTATTTAGTTGCTCAATTTCTGTTCATATCTTTATTTGGTCAACAGATGTAGTGTAATTACATATAAGTTTGTCTCTCATTTTATATGTTAAGTAGGCTCATAAAAGTCTGATGCTAAATATCTTATATCTCTTTGAGTTTAGAAAAGCTCTTTTGTTATTCTTCAAATGGTAGAAGATTACTCAACGTACTGTTTCTTTTATCTTCATTTATAGGCATCATTTTGCTATTTATGGGTTGTGTTATATTTGGATTATAGTCTGCGGAAATTTAATTAACGGCATACAATCTCTTCTTGTACACTTACAAATGAAATATTATCTTTACTTGCTTGTAATAGTTTCTTGTTTATATTCCTTTGCAAACTCTCAGAGTTGGAGAAACACTTGAGAAAAGAAAACACTTAGGCAGAATGTCTGATCAAATAGCAAAAGGGTTAGAGTTTGAGAAGAAAGCTGAGAAGAAGCTGAGTGGATGGGGCCTGTTTGGATCCAAATATGAAGATGCAGGCGATTTATTTGAAAAAGCTGCCAACTGCTACAAACTTGCCAAAGCTTGTAAGTCTCAATGCTCAATCAAATGTCAATTCTTTTTGTAACATAGATTAATATAAAAAATTGGATATATTTTTTTTGTAAATAACTAAATACTGCTTATTTTTTTCTGCTAATGTGACACAATTTCTCAGGGGACCAAGCTGGAGCCGTGTATGTCAAGTTGGCCCAGTGTCATTTGAAGGCAAGTATATGATGCTGCCTTGCATAGTGTATTTTCCCACCTTTTGTTTGTCTTTTGTTAATGTAACTGTTGTAAATTTTAATATTTACAGGCGGATAGCAAACATGAATCTGCTAATGCTTATGCTGATGCGGGTCATTCGTACAAGAAAACAAACACCAAAGGTTAGCATTTTTTTTACATTTGTTTAACCGTTCTTGTATATTTAGTAAATATATAATCTTTATCAGCACTTTCCTATCTGAGGTTATGATCAGGAAGCTTTTTTATGTTTCTACTAGTTATGTGTCTGAAAATTCATGTGGCGGTTACCTACTTGTAAAAAACATACAGCATTAAATATTATGTCTATTATTTTAAGCACCTATATTCTTTGAAATATTATGAAAAGCTAAATTTAGCTTCAGTGATTATTGCATCTTAAATTCACTGGTACGATCAAATAACATATGGATCATTTTTCATATATAAAACTTAATATATGCAAAAAACACATGGTTAAACATGTTTTAAGAATTAGGATTTATCATGTAATGAAAACCGGTCATTTAATACTCATTTTGTCTTAAACTAAAGGATACACTCACTTAGAAATGATATGATTATCAAATTAAATTATCTTATTACACAAGTTCTTTAAATCAGTGTTAGTATAGACCAAGGTTATGCTTTTATCTAGTTTATAGAAAAGAATTTAGTTGTTTAGTGTAAGATGAAAATTACCTGTAAGTTATAACACTCATTTGATTAGTTGAACTTGTAAAAAGAATTTCAGGAGGAGAAAATACACACATCAAAATTTTAACAACAAAAGTTAGAAGGTAAATACTACTTGGAATTTTTCATTTCTAACAATATTAAGGAACATTTGATGTATGAATTATTGACTGTTACTAAGCTTTTAAATTTTAGATACAAACGCTTAGCATAATAATTAGCAACACACTCTCACCTCATATTTAATCTGGTCACTAAATTTCAAAAATTGTTACTATTTACTAAAGGAATTGATTGTTTTGGTCAATTTCAACCAAAACTGGTAACATGCTGAGGAAGTTGAATGATATATATATATAACAGTTTTCAAAATTTAGACAGTGACCAAATTGTAATGAAGTGAAAGGGCACTGCTATTTATTTGCAACTTGTTCAAAAGGTTGAGCTTAATCTTTTCATATTTCAAATAACTAAGATGGATAAATAGGCAGGTATTATCTAGTCGAAAGTTTGAAAGGTTGAGACAAAAAAGAATTTTCCAAGTTCTGTTTATCGGTTATTTATGTATTAACTACTAATGTTGTCATGTAAATATAATCTTTTATGGATTTAGATTTATTTATCAATATTAAATGTAGAAACCTTTTTATTGATACTGTTTAATGTATGCAGAATGCATAGCTTGCCTAGAGCAAGCCTTAAATATGTTCATGGAAATTGGGAGGCTTAGCATGTCTGCAAGATATTGCAAGGTACACTATCAATTTATCTATTAAATTTGTTATAAAAAAATATGAAAAGTATTATATTAGTTTTAATAAAAAAATATATTTGCAGGAAGTTGCTGAGTTATATGAGCAAGAACAGAACTTGCAACAGGCCATTGCTTACTATGACAAAGCAGCTGATCTTTTTCAAGGTGAAGAAGTAACAACTTCTGCAAATCAATGCAAGCAGAAAATCGCTCAATTTTCAGCTCAACTTGAAGAGTAAGGGGTTTTTTATTTTATTTTTTTCTTATCTTGTTCTAATTTATTTTGGATAGTTTTATACAGTCCCCTTAAAACTTGGTATATTATCATATTTACCCAAAGCGTAATCATAATATCAAATTAATACCCATTTTCAAATTTATGACATTTATACCCTTCTCTTAAAACTTGCACCAGGATGAGAGTTTTGAGTGTAAGGAGAAAGATAAGGGTATAATGGTCATGTTATATGTCGTATTTAATGAAATGGGTAAATATGAAATTTTAAGTATCATGAATGGGTATATTTGACATTAATTTTTTTGGTTATACAAGTTTCTAAGAGTATATGTGAAATTGACCTTACATCCGTTCTTTGTCGGTATTAATTACGTTTCGCATCCATTTTGTAATTTTCAAAATATTTTATTTCAGATATCAGAAGGCTATTGATATTTATGAAGAAATAGCAAAACAATCTCTGAATAATAACTTGCTAAAATATGGAGTTAGAGGGCATTTACTTAATGCTGGAATATGCCAACTCTGTAAAGGTGATGTAGTTGCAATCACAAACGCTTTGGAGCGTTATCAGGTAAAATGATTATTTAAAAAATTATATTTAAGGTTTATGTATACCGAATAAAAGTTTATATTTATTTTTTGCAGGAACTGGATCCGACATTTTCAGCTACTCGTGAATACAGATTATTGGCTGTATGTTATATTACTGGGGCAATTCATATATACTCGTAAAAGCTTGTCATAAATATCAAATATATCCACTTCAAGAACTTAAATTTTCATATTTACTCATTTCATTAAATACAATGTTATATAGTATGGACACTATACCCTTCTCCTTACAAATTCAAACTCGCATAACTTGAATCTTTACATAAGGGAGGGGATTTAAGTCATAAATATGAAAAGGGTATATTTGATATTATGATTTTTTGTTGGACAAATATGATATTATTCAAGTTTTGAGCGGGCTATAATAAATTTGCTTAAATTATTTTTGTTATTGATAACAGGATTTAGCTGCTGCACTAGATGAGGAAGATGTTGTAAAGTTCACTGATGCTGTCAAGGAATTCGACAGCATGACTAAGCTGGTAATTCTTCGTTTTGAACTGAAATTATGGTTGTCTTTCATCTTTTTTATCGATTTAAATTATTATTGTTATATTAATGAAATTTTGTTGCATAGGATGAGTGGAAGACGACCCTTCTGTTGAGAGTGAAGTTGCTGCTGAAGGCGAAGGAGGAGGAAGAAGATGATCTCACTTAGGTCGGGTTTTTCAGACATAAGCATAACCATATTGCGATATTGGTATTATCTTCATGTTTTTATGCGTGGATGTTTCAGAATTTGGTGGTTTTTCGGGGAGCAAATATGTAATTTGATCATTTAAAACGAGTACGTCTTGAATATACTTCGATTTTAAAAACGTCTATCCTTATCTTCACCTTTCAAACCCATAGACATTGGCACACCATGATCTCTCAGTTGATCTAGCAAGTCAACCTGGTGTTTGGTTTATTGAACATTTTTAGAAAAGTTGGTATGAATCTGTGCAAAATGGATTTGGAATTGAAGTTTTTAAAGAAACTGGAATTGGATATTCTGTGTTGCCGTTGTGTGAATGAGAAGTAAACAAAACAATGTTATAATTAAACTCTTAAATAGGAGGCATATGGCTTTTGCGGTATAAAAAAAAGTTGTAATGTGTCTCAAAGTAGAAGGATGAGATGTGTCAATATTGTATTCCCATAGGGTCAATAATGCCATATTTATATCTTAGAGGGTCAATTGTAAAGATGTCATAACAGTCAACTAACGGATTGTTAGTTGTTGAGTTGTATATCAACGGAAAACGGGTAATGAGAAGGGTTGATAGTTATTTATCACCGGTTTAACCTAGAGGGACTCAAAGTGGACATGGACCTTGGTCTGATACAGACACAACAAGCTTTTACAGTTTCAAGTCTTAGCCCAAAAATTAAATACAAACATAAACATTTGACCCATAATAGGATACCCACTATTTTAATAAGATACCCACTATTTTGATTAAAGTTTTAACAATCAACAACCATACACACATGCAAGAACGTCATTCAGAAATATAAATCGCACAAAAGAACACAACATCTATGTGGTTCAGTTCAAAAGGTCAGTATTAGGCTTGTAAATAAACCAAACGTTCAGTGAATCGTTCGACAGGAAATTCGTTTATCTTCGTTCATTTAATAAACAAACGGACATGAAGACAAATTTTTGTTCATTTAATTAAACGAGCGAACATGAACACATGTGCCGTTCGTTTATGTTCGTTCATTTACGTTCGTTTATGTCCGTTCATTTACGTTCGTTTATGCTCGTTCATTTATGTTCGCATGTTTACGTTCGCTTAAATATCCATTCAAATTTATTTATTACTAATATTAATTTAAAATCAATTTGATTTTCATATTTTAAAACCCTTAAACCTATATTAAAATCAATTTAATATATTTGTTTACTTTTAAAATGTTGGATACAAAGATGATAGACACTTTAAAATTTAATTTAGATATTTACGTTTACTTTTAATTGTGTTCGCTTATGTTCGTTCGTTTGTGTTTGTGAACCGTCCGTTTAGAATATTAATGAACGAACATAAACACACTCATTTTTTTAATGAACGGGCGCGAACAAAATTTTTTGTCCGTTTAAGTGTTCATGTTCGTTCATTTGTTCGGTTAAAGTTAAACGAACGAACACGAACAAGCCTCGTTCATGTTCATTCGGTTCATTAATTTACAAGCCTAGTCAGTAAGCTTGACAAGCTCCACGATGACGGAGTGAGTCAATAATATTATTATCTAAGATTAGGATTTACAACTACATAGTAGTTATATTATATAGACCGAACTAGTGCTCATATGGGCATCCTGGCCTCGGATTCCCACTCCATAGAAGTGGTCACAACTTGTTTCCCAAGGCAACAATGTGTGTCATAGAAGTAAGTTGCTGCAACTTTCTTCAATAATTATGATATAACTACACACTTAAATATATTGGTTAGTGTTTCACTTGCAAGTACCATTGTCTTCCTATATTAGCGTTTTGTAACAAAACAAATTCTATTATGTAATCTCAACCTACTTTAATTTGTCACCCTAAAATACAACTAGCACTCATGGGTGTTAAATATAGTTATTAATATTTTATTTTTAGAGTTTATTCGTCTTTAACCAACAAACCTACAATAGGTTTTCATAAGGTTTCTAGGTTTCAGTAGGGTTTATATATATATATAGTATAGGGATCCGCTAAAAAGTAAAAAAAATGTAAAAAATCGTTTAAAACGTTCATAACCGCCTCATACGAACTTCGATTTTACTCATTTCGGCGGCGTTAGAACCGTCTCGTCGAACTCTACGATCTTAGCTTGTAGGGTTTAGTTTTTGCCTTAGGGTTTAGCCTTAGGGGTTTAGCCTTGGGGTTTAGCTTTTAGTATTTAGGCTTTTTTTTTCGGGGGGGGGGGGTGAGGGTTAGGTTTTTTTTTTTGGGAGGGGGGGGGGTTGGGTAGGAGGTTTAGGCTTTTGGGGGGTGGAGGTGGTGTTTTTAGATGACTTTTTAGGGTTTTTTTGGTTAGAATTTAGGTTTTTGGGGATGGGGGTGAGGGGTTTTAGGTTTTTGGGGGTGGAGTGGGGTGGGAGTTAGGTTTTGGGTGGGTTGGGGTGAAGGTTTTAGGCTTTTGGGGGGTGGGGGTGGGGTTTTTAAAATACTTTTTATACTTTTTAGAATATCTCTCTCTCATATATATATATATATATATATATATATATTGAGGGCCTCTTCATTCTAATTACAACATTCATACACTATTTCCCAATTACTTTTACATAGTATAACAACTAATGCTCTAGGTACGATATAAACCCTGGACAATCGTTGCCTTGTTTCCGTTCCTTCCAAATTTTAGTTCCAAGTTCTTTTTCTTTGTTCCGGTTCCTGTGGAGATTTCTTGTTTAGTTTTCCCTCTATTTGTTCCGGTTCCTATCCAAATTTCACGAATCACTGTTCACCCAGAAATCAGTGTTCACATCAGAAGTATTAGACTGTTCATTGCCAGAAAAAAACTACTATTTACCGGAGTTAATGTTCATCAGGTACGTCGCCGTGTTAGTGCTCCAAATTTTCAAGTTCGAGTTTTCTTGTTTTAGACCTATTCTCCATTGTCTTGTTCCAGGTTGCAGACCCCCAGTGTTCGTGTTCTTGTTCCGGGTTCCCAGGGGCGAAGGTTACAAGGGGCCTGGGAGGGCCCCGGCCCCTGCCGTTTTTTCCGTTAGCAGTGTTAATTTTTTCGTTTTCGTTCGAAATTTTTTTTACGTATAGAGCCGGCCCCTGCTTATTTTGTTCGGTAAAAAATTATTGGCCCCCGCTTACTTTTTTCCCTAAGAATTCTTACTATGTTGATATTGTTTCGATAAGTTATGGGTGGGAAATGAAAAAAATCAAAAAAAAAAATAGATTGTTCATTTTAAAAATAAAAGTGTAAGTTTATGGGGAGAAATGAAAAATGAAAACTTAAAACACTTTTCCAAATTCATTTTCGTTCACAATTGCTTTCCCCAATTCATTTTCGCTCATAGTGTAGACTGCTGCCGTCGCTCCATTCACCGCCGCTGCTCGCCGTCCACCACCAGTCGCCGGCACCCTAGGCTGCTTGCTGGTCCGCTTTCCCTGTTGCTGCCCCAAATCGCTTCCCTGCAGAAATCGCTGCTGCTGCTGCCGTCGCCTCCATTCACCGCCGTCCACCACCAGTCGCCGCCCTGCTAGGCTGCTGCTTGCTTCTTACATCACAGGTACACTATACTAGGAGCTAACCCTAATTTTTTGATTTCTTGCATTCTCTAATCAAGCCCTAATTTATTTATTTTTTTTTCATTTTTTAGTTGTATTCTTGTTAAGTATTAGGATTATAATTAGGAATGATTATTTATTTCTTGCATTCGTTGATGAATTGATGAATGATTATAATTAGGTACACTATACTTCTTGTTAAGTTGATGAATTGATGAAATGAAATCGATTATGACTATTGTTCATTCTTTGCCCATATTGGTACTTCACAACATAGAAATTCCATTGAATTCGGTACAAACTTGTTGAACCAAGCAACACACATTGACAATATGAAGCCAAATCAAGAGACAATAAACAAAAACCATTTACGATTAAAAACTAGTGTTAATGTAGTTCGTTGGTTGACATACCAAGCTTGTGCTTTACGAGGACATGATGAATCTTTGAGTTGTAAAAATTATTATTTGGTTGATAGAGTGGTTCGGCTTATCTTGATACTTTCAGTTTCTACTGCAACAACAGAAAGAGGATTTTCAGCAATGAAAATATTCAAGAATCGATTTCGCAATAAGATGGCAGACGAGTATCTGACGAATAGCTTGGTGATTTACATAGAAAAAGATATTGCTAATAAGTTTGATTCGGAATCCATAATCGATGAATTCAAAAATATTAAAGGTCGTCGGGCTGAGTTGTAATTTTCTTACAGGTACTTACCATTTTTCTCTCGCATTATAATAGATTATTTTATATTTAAAGTTATTTATTATTGATTTGTTTGGCCCGACCCGAACATATAACCCGAAACATAGTGATAGGAAAAAAAATTTTAGTCTTCTGACTTTTGGCCCCCGCTTCTTACTTTTTCAAGCTCCGCCACTGCGGGTTCCTACTTTTGACCATGTTTCCTGCTCCTTTTCCGATTTTTGCTCGTGTTCATGTCCCAGTTTTCTGCCTGTGTTCCAGTTAGAGATTGCCGTCCATTTCTAGCCAATTTTTGCTCTGTTCCCGTTCATAATCAACATCTGAACTCTAATTTGAGGAGGGGGTGCTAAATATTGTTATTAGTATTTTATTTTTAGGGTTTATTTGTGTTTAGCCCATGGGCCTAATTAAAATAGGTTTTTCTAAGGTTTATAGGTTTCAATAGGGTTTATCACTTGTGTATATTGAGCATTCACCCCATTCCAATTACAATATTCAAGTATTATTTCCCTGTTACTTTGTGGTCAACCAGTGACGATCTAGAACAAAAGTTCAGGGGTAATGAATTTTTTTTTATCGTACTTTCATGTAAATGAAATAAAATTTTTTTTAGACCGTACTTTCATGTAAACAAATTTTTTTTGACGGTAACATCAATGGTAGAGCTTGAAAAAAAAACGTAGGGGGGCGAGAATTTTTTTCTTATCGGGGGCCGGAACTACAAAATTTTAAAATTTTTGGTATAAACCGTAAACCAAACCGCTCACCACGGTTTGCAATTTTTCAAACCGAACGACCGAAAGTAAAGGAGAAAAACTGAATGCGAAATCAAACCGATGACCAGTTTAGGAGGTTTTACGGTTTCAAACCGAACCGTGAACACCCCTAACTGGGGTTTGGCAAAGGCAGCGTCGGGCGGTGGTCTCAACTCAGGTCGAGCGGCTGGTCGAGTGGTCGGTCTATAACTCTCACAGTCGCACAGTTCTCACTCTCTGTGTTTCTTCTTGACCGGTCGCTTGGGTAAGTTGAATTTGAGAATTCAGACTTTGAAGTATTGAGTTTTAATAAAACATTTGGTCTGGCTAAAACACAAATATTTTATTAAAACCTAATACCTCAAAATCTTTAATAAAATCTGGGGACTTTTTATAAAATATTAGGTTTTTTATAAAATTTTGGACTTTTTATGAAGTGTTGAGTTTTTTTTAAAAAATTGAGGGGTAATGTAAACTTTGCTCAGGGGTAACGTAAAGGGTAACCGGATACATAAAACCGTAAAAAAAAAAAATTGCATTGCGTGTAAAAGTTGAGGGGTAGCGCAGGCTACCCCTACCCTCAAGGTAGGTCCGCCCTTGTGGTCAACCGAACTTTTGCGCAGAAGACACTAGGATCCTCATTCCACAATATGTATCTAGAAACCAACACAAATACAAATTATTCATCAAGGTGCTAGACAAAGATCCCCTTCGAGTTCACTGTATTTGACAATGATGTGATGAATCATTACTTTTGACTAACTATGGTTCTTCAAATTTAACTTAAGGGTTGAAATGATATGGCTTTCTATTGTTACCCTAATATAAAGTGGTTCAAATGACACATGCTGCTATCTTTCAAGCACAAGATACATTTATATTCAATAGCTCATATTGGCCATTTGGTGTATTAAAACATCTCAATCTGAATGCGACACATAATAATCTAAAATGCCGAAAAAAATTAGGAGATTCATCATTCATTAAAGTACATGACAAGAAGCCACCTTGCTAGTAATGGAAGGCAACAATTTAACTACTTTGACATTGAGCTCTTAGCTAATCATTTCATGATTATGTCCTATGAATTAGATCCATCCCAATTAACCCCATCTTAGCATAAATAGATAACATTAATTTTGAAAATTAATAACAAGTCAACTTACATAACTCTTCAAGCTTTCAAATATTTAACTCAAGAAGTGAAAGAGTTGACCAAACAACACAAGTTCAAATTCTTGAAAGTCAACTAATAAAATAATAGGAATAAATATTAGTGGTTTTCCATTGAAAGGAAGGTGAACATCAATAATAACACATTATAATTATAGAAAAATACTCATACAATGTATCTGAGAATGTTTAGTTAGATATGCTTTAGGTTTACCAATTTTCTATTCTTTTTCAACTCTTAATTACTAACTATTGACAGGATGTTTCGTTTTCTCATTTACATCATGATCAATATATGATGGTTAATACACTGGATCGATTCTTAATGAACATCGCCTATCGGCTTAACCTTCGGAAAAGAATACAAAATACTTTAACACTGGTTACAAAGTATATAATCAATTTAGCCTGAAAAATCATTTTACTTAATCATTTCGGCCTCCATTTAAATCTTGATGTTTTAAGAGGTTTTTCCTTTATTACTGGGCCACCAACCACAATAGAACGGAAGTACATAACCACCATAACTTGAGCGGTAAACAAACTGTTAATTAGTTTCGCTGAGAACAGGAATAGACCGTAAAGACATATTTGGACATAAATCGATATACATGAATAGTCCGTAACGAGGAGATCATCAAAGGCTAATGAACATAACTAGACAAACGAGAAGCATGTTTTTGTTCGTTCATTTTACCAACGAACAATTTTATTCATGTTTGTTCCTTTAATAAATAAACGAACTTTCTGTCATAGTTCACAACAAAAGATTCAGCGGTTGGTTAAAGATCTACAAGCAAACACAATCAAAGTAACGCACATCCATTCAATTTTACGAACAACATATTAATTAACATTTCGTGATTAACAACCCAACTTTTGAAGGAAAGGGGCTTGCCAAACAAGAAAAAAAATATAATTTTTAAATATCCATTGGAAATTACCAACGGATCTTAGACGGAATAATAAACGTTTAATTTTACTTTTTGTTATCTAGCAAAACATAAAAAAGGAAAAGAAAATTTAACCTTTTAAAGCTTGTCGGTAATCCATCCGTAATTATCTTAGAGGAACTCATAGAAGAACCATCAACAGGTAGATAAGGTAGATGGATGTAGGTCAATCAAAACCGATCGAATTTAATGGATGACAACTATACTTGGTCAATAGGTCGATCATAATTAATCGAACATAGGAATCACAACCAGAACTCTATAAGCTAACATAACATATTCTGAGTTAAATGAGATACATAGTTTTGAGATGATTAATGTTTTGTATATATAAACATATGTATTCAACTAAAGGACCTCTAGAAGATGGTGTGATAACTGGCTTGAAAATGAAATCCTAAAGGACCTTTTTCCTAACCTTTATAAGATGGAGCAAAACAAAGGGGGCTTTAGTATATGAAAGACTAGTTGAGGAAAACAATCAATCAAGAATAAAGTGGTTAAAATCGGCTTCAACTGTAAGAGAGGGGGAAAAGAAAGATAGGGAGAGATGTGAATCGATGATCAAGGCACACAAAATGACAAAGTCTCAAGATAAATGAATTCGGAAAGATCACCCCTCGGGTATGTTTTCAGTCAATTCACTTTGATCATTGATTGAACTGGAGGTGGCAAAACAAGATAATATAATCTTTGAGTGGTCAAAATGGTTACAAATCATGATTAATTTCTTTATATGGAGAGCCGGGGCGAAAAGAATTTCTACTCGGGAGGCGTTATTGAGGAGAAACATACAACAAGTTGACTCCATGTGTGAGATGTGTGGGATTCTGCCAGAATCTAGAAGTGGTGCAAGATCGCTAGGATGACAAAACAGTCGGTGAGATAAATGTGTGGCTTCTCGAAAGATCTTAGAGTGAATATTCTACACATAGAAACAATACACGTGATTACGTTAACAACCATGTAGTTCATTTGGAGATCAAGGAATGAGGTAAATTTTAAGGGAGTGTGTTAGAATCAAGGAAAAACGGTGGATGAAATCAAAGTGAAAAAGTTCTTATGAGTCAAAAATAGGGGAAACTTAAAAGCAATACAATGGAATGATTGATGTAATTTTAGCGTATTCGATTAGATTAGTCATGTAATGTATATGTAATCTTCTCTCTTAATAATATTTTTCTACTATGCCGTTAAAAAAAATTATATATTCAACTACGATAATTGTTTTGTATGAATATAAGATGGTTACAAAAATATTTAAAATCAATTTTATAATTAACAATTAACAAGATTATCGAAGAACGCGGAGGAATAGTTACCTTTTTGTGTTATCATATTGGCCACAAACCTTTTTGTCTTTTCAACCTTTTTGTCTTTTCATATTGGCCACAAACCTTTTTGTCTTTTCATATTGGCCACAAAAGTTGTTTTTTAACACTTTTTTCCATTATAGTGTTAGCCACGTTTTTTATTTTTTTTATTTTCTATATTTTTATTTTCAACCCTTATACTATATATAATATACGCTTTTAGCCCGTTTCATTTTCTATTAATTTCGTTTTTCTTTAATAACTTTCGTTCGTTAACTTTTTTTTAAAATACGGACTGCGCAACTGTTTGTAGTTTTTTTTTTCAACGTTACGATATTTTTTTTAAAACGTAGTTGTATTCAAAAGCGAGTTTTTTATCGTTGCCTATAACGAGTGTCGTTACCGTAGTGGTACCGTGACGAACCGAATCTATTATGTGCGAACAACATCATCATCGATATTGGTATTACCGGAACCCGTAAAGGTATTCGCCTTATGGTTTTCGACGACCCTAATCGGTAATTTTTTTTTGTTTTTTTCCTTTTTTATTGTTTACTTTTATGTTTCTTTTCTATTAACATTATTTTTACCGTTGCGTCTACGTTTTAGTTCAAATTTTATTAACGATTTGGCTGACACCGTTTTCTATGATAACTTTCGTTCGTTAGGTTTTATGAAGACGACGTTGTATTCAAATTCGAGTGTTTTTTTGGTATCGTACATTGTAACGAGTCTGCGATTCGATGTAAGTTTTATGCACGCAAACGAGTCAAACCAATAATGACTAGACTACCGCCGCGAAGTTGGTGTGGGACTATTATATAATGATGTAAAATATAATAATAAAAACATTAACTATTTATGTTAGTAACCTAATCCAAGATAGTTGTTAAAAAATGATCCCTTTATATGGAGAGGTAGGTGAAGGTGTGGCACGATGGAAAGAATAATAATAATCAGACTCATCTCCTTAAAATAAAACAATACTTATATTCTATAGTTTTGACCCGGCAGTTATATAACATCTAAAAGATTGTTTTGTTTCAATAAAGACGACGACAATAAAAAATAACACAGGTTACCAATCTCTCCCCCTCTCTGTTCCTCATTTATATAATGCACTATCAAAAAATATCTTAAATTTTAAGTAATACAAATATGTTTGCTCAAGGTATAACAATTATTGCATGTGTTAAATTTTTTTTGGAGGTAAATATGTCTTTTAGACAATACTTACACATTTGCCCTTTCAACTTTACTCAATTTTAGGTTATTTAAACAATAATTACACTTTTAAACCAACTACCCTCCATGATTTTTAAACGGCCATAACTTTTTCATACCTTAATATTTTTTTTATAAAAAGTTACACCATGAAAACGAGCATTTTATTCTTTTTAATTTAAAGGTTTTTTTTACATATTTAAATTCAATTATATAAAAACCGATTACCTTGACCGTTTTTCAAATAGACACATAGCAAAGCTGAATGAAGGACCAGAACAATCACCGAATGCTATACGCACTGAATGTTATACTCAGTCTAGATTTAGTAGCTACCCATTAAAAAAACGAAAATAAATAATAAAAAACAATAGACCCTTAAACATATAATACAAAACAATGCATAAATTGTCTTCAAAGTGTATCTACGCAGGTGAAAAAAATCCGGTGCCTTCAAATCGACCATCTAAGGTAAAAAAAAAATTAATGCACTGAATATATTTAAATGTTTTAACCCGTAAAAATGATATTGTGCTAACATGAATTTAGTGAGAAACTGCATTTTCTGGTGGTTATTCTTCAATTTCTGCTAAACACGTATCAACTGCAACACTTAAATAAAAACTGAACCTGACCTACAGTTTCGAATAGCTGTTAACGCATTGATAGACCACACAGATGCTACGAATAACAAAACTATACAATATGTCACGAGATAATTGATAAACTAACAGAAAACGAGTTTAAATTATAACACAAGTAAAGATATTAAATAGAACAATTCATTAACCTGATTATGTATGTTCTAACACACGAAAATGTAATTTCACATAATAATGTTTAAAAAAAAGAAATTTTACTTCCTTTTTCCTAAAAAAATTGTATATAAATATGATTTATAAAGTTAACCCTAACAAGATCTCCACAGTTCGCCGACATTGAATATGCAACGATAGCCATCGAACTAGGTGCTCTTCTCACTGACGGAATGGTGAGAAACCGTGAGGAAAATAAGAAGAAACAAGGCACTTGGTTTCATAAAAACGTGACCAAGGGGTCTGAAGGTAACTTCAGTCGTAAGGACACTCGTACATCAGTCTCAGAATGCCGACTCTACAAAAAAAGAGGTATTTTGGTAAATGTGGTTCTGGGCCCTTTTGAAACACTTGCAAAATCTCGAGACATTTTATCAAGAACCGTTTCAAGAAGAAACCGATTACTTGTTAGTGATTATAGATTTTATATTTTTGAAATTCAGATAGTGTATTGCAAATTGTTGTTTCATTGCCACGAATGAGGTACGAGTATTGTACTTCCAATTTTGTATCATTTCTTTCTACTTGGTAACATTTATAAATAATAAATATCTATCAAGAAAAAAATGCATATGATATTTGGATTATTATAATTTTCATCAAAACACTTTATATAACATATTAATTAACATTGCAAATTATTCATCACGCATGCTGAAAACAGCAAAACTAAATATTATAAATATGTTGAATCTTCTTATAGGTGCCCCATGAAATCCCACTTGAAATAATTAATTGGTTATTGTTTAATGATGTTGTAACACTTGTATAAAATTTTGCTTTGACTTCTAACTAAACATATATAAAATAATATTAAGATATTATTTGGTTGTCTATCAGAAATACACATCACAATATATCTACCATAAACATACATAATATAGTCCTCCAATTGACTTTAGTTAATATTAAAATATTTTAATGAAATTTCTATTTGATTAATAGTTTATTCATTAAATTCCTAATAGTAGTTGATTCCAAAGTTGGCCCATTACTAACTGCAGCCAAATAATAAGATGAAAGACAAAAAAACAGAAAATAAAATGCACACCTCATTAATATATTTGTCACGATAATCAAATAATCAATATGACTAAACATATTTTGCGTTCATTTAATTAATATATTGGTGATGATAATTCAAACAAGTAATAAAACTATAAATAATTTAAAACTTCCAATAGGTAAACATAAAAATAATCTTTCCTGGGGCAATGTTTCCCAATTCCCAAACAGATTTGTAGTAGGAATTGTTGATGTGAGTTTTTGTTTATATGTGCTTTTGTCATCTAAGCCGATGATGTTGAGATGAGTTTAGACAAAAGAAATTGTGGTAATATGTCACCATTTATTTGAGTTAAATTATAGAAATTTTATTAACACCATGGAAGTCTCCCACGTAGAGTTTAAGAATGTGTCACCATTTATTTGTTTTAAAATATTTTAGTCTTTTTCTTAATTTTATTTTAATATATGTTTGCCACCATTAATTACCGCTTATTAGAGATTATATTTATAGCTTACTTGTGTAATAATGTGATATGTTTAAAATTTGTAATTATCTTAAATCTAGTTATCCACATGATATTAGGGTTTATATAGTAACACGTGCCACTTATCTTTTGATGATGACTTTTAATCCTTTAATTTACTATTTTCGAGGGAAATTATAGTTAGGACTTGATTTAAGCTATTTGAATTTAATAACTAAGCTTAAAAATGACGTGGGATAAGGTTCCATTTCCATATAGGTGAATCGAAACCACCTGAGGTTGTTGTCTTTAACGTTGGATTGTATCACCAATTGTCACCATAACATGTGCTCATATTCCATATATGTTACTTGGATTTTAAAAAATATCGTTTAAAATGTATAAAATTTCAATTAGCATGCATACCATTTCACTACATAGTCAGATTGACTATGTATTTTGAATAAGATCTTTAAAATTTTAATAAATTTGATGATTTCTCTTATCAAAATTATGGGAATAAGATGATAAAAGCTTTCATCATAAGTATCTCAAATTTCTTGAATTTTGATGATTTGCATTTACACTTTTTGTTTCTTCAAAACTTTTTATTTTTATTCATCTCCCCCAATTTAAAGCTACAATTAAACGGATCTCCACATAAGATTATCCAAGCCAAAATCCCACGAATTCATAAATCTTTCATGGACTTCCCCACCCTCTATCTCTCACAATCTACCACATAAACTCTCTCTCCTTAAACAATATGAATATAATATGTGATACAAATTGTTTAATAAACGTTTGTTTAATAAACATTTTAATAATACGAGTTTTACTTTCAACTTAAGTGTGAATGTTCTAAACGTTGTATGTTGAAGTTAAAATACATATTGTTATTTGAGAACGAAAAGGGTTTGGGGCAATGCAAATAGATTTAACAAGGTACTTACTCTCCTCGAGAATTCCCAAACAATTAGTGGGAATGAGTATTGAATTAGTGAAATTGGTTAAATGATTTGAGACTGTTAGCTTTTCCTGAATGATCATGGGTTCATCATACCGAATTTCTCCCCAACCAGAAGATTCAGAGACGTGTTTCTTTAAGACTAGTCGATTCTATGTTTGCTACTGTCCGCATGCATATGTAAAACATCTTTTATGATAAAATATGAGTGCATGGTTTGGGGTACACGCTATGACCGGGGTATTTGATGGCCAGTTTTGTTGCCAAACAAATTTTTGAGAGTTAGTGGCATGTTTGAGTGTAGATCCTTTTCTTGTTTTGGTCCGGGAGCATTCTCTTTTACTTTCTGAAATGTGTTCGGAGATTGTATCATCTCTTTTTGACCCCTTACCAGAAGATGACATGGAAGTTGATTGTAGGTAAGGGGACTATGGTTCTGAGATCCCCAATAGTCATTTATAAGAAACTGGAATAGAGAAGGAATGTAACAACTCAAGTAAGCTGTGTCAGAATATTGTCCGTTTTACCTTCAATGGTTGTCCATCCAGGAACTCACAGTTTTATTTTCACCCGACGAATTGCACATGTGCTGGTAAAGAAGGTTTCCACCTCCTTGTAAAGAAGGCTTCGTTCGATCTCTCCCTCAACCGATGTGGGACTTAATCCCCACTCCCCTTGGGGAGCCTAACGTCCTTGCTGACACACTGGCCCGACAACCTGACTTTGATACCATTCCTACAACCCAAGTGTGTCAATGTATTTTCCGCTTTGCCCCCGATGGATTGCCCATTCAGAAACTCACAGTTTTTTTTTTACAATAAATCAACAAAGTTAAAAAAAAAAGTCAACAAAAAACATCACTCCATTCCATCCCCCATCCCTATACCGTCTCCCTACATTTTTAGAGGAAAGTAAACCCATCCTCCATATTTGAGAGTCACTATTCACCTCACATATCCATTTTTTTATACTTTTTATGAGTAAATGTAAATGAAAGAAAGAGAAAAAATAATTAAAAAAAGAATAAAAATATTATTTAATTAAATAAATATAGATATAGAGAATGAGATGTAGGAGATTTCTAAAAAATAAGAAACAAAATTAGAAAGTGGTGTTTTTTAATTAAATTATAGGAATGAGAATGGAGGATTAACTATAAATCCTCTAACCTATTTTCGTTATCATTGCGAGATTCATAGATTAGAGGTAAACAACCACCGTGATTACGTCATCTTTATTAGCATCAACCTAAGTTTGTTTTTCATGGTTACACAAGATTCCTGATATGTAATGACACTTTTGGAATAAAGCTCGTTTTAATAGTCATCCAAATTTCCAAGAGTAACTATTTAGTGGAAATTTGCAGTCAATTCATTTGAGTCTACCATAGATACCTAACATGTTGACCTAGCACGAGGGCCTAAGTGGGAAGTTTCAACAAGTGTGGAAGGATTCTAAATCATCGTATATCTAGATAAGAAGAGAAGTTGTCACAAAAAGAATCTAGTTTTTTTTTAAATCATGGTTTTGAATTTTTTGTTTTGTAACTGTTAAAAACTAGTAGATTTTGGTCGCGCGTTGCGGCGGCTTGATTTTAAATAAATTATATATATAAATATAGGCAGAAATAAACACATCGTATCGGTATATTCGCTATCTTAAATACATTAAGTGGTCATGAGAAAAAAAATATGTATATCAAATTTCAGCCATGGGTTTTGGCCTCGTGATGTGGCGTTCGGTCTTGAATAAAATTCATGTCGACACACACATAGAAACTCCCGCATCGCAATGGTACATTCGGAATTTAAAAAAAACATTGATCTCGTGGTGAAAATAATTTAAAAATATGTTACTGTGTAGAAACTGCCGCGTCGCAACGATAAATTTGGAATATAAAAACATTACCTCATAGTGAAAATAATTTTAAAATACGTTATATTTGACACGGTTCAGTTTCAAATAAAACTTACATGGAAATATAGATAAAAATAATTATTTCACAACAATATACTCGAATCATTTAAAAACATGATATTTTAAAAGTTATATAAAAAAACATTATTTATTAAAAGTTATTTTTATAGATAAAATAATATTAAATCTAATAATAGTTTGCGTACCTATAAATTTATTACACGTGGAAGGAAAAAAAGTAGGAATTTCATTGAATTCATTCAAACCTCAACAGGGAATTGGGCTTGATGCGGCCCAAAAGTGAAAAACAAAAATAGGATGCAACCGGACCGGGTTTTAACTTAGTTTTTATTTATTTTAATTAATATATTTTAAAAATTGTTCAGGGATGAGAAAGATGTATTATAAAGGTTTAGCGATGATTAGATAAAGGATGAAAATTACTGATGTTGAGAAGAGAAGGTTTAGAGATGGTTAGGATGTAAAGATGGATGTATTGCTTGCTCTTTAGTTATTAACACTACAAGGATTTCACTCTAAGCCGACGACGCTTATCTAGACGATATTTTTCGTCGGGATATGTCACCATATACCGACGACATGTCGTCGGGATAGGCCAAACCCAAATTTGGGTAGGGGAGACCCTATACCGACGACATGTCGTCGGTATAGGGTTGAGCCAGATGGAGGGAAAACTGACACCCAATGAATTATTGGGGAAAACCTGTACCGACGACATGTCGTCGGTATAAGCCAATTTTCATTTACTTTTTCCTTTTTTTATTTATTAAATTTTTCGTGGTAAATTTTTTTTAAATTAAAAAAAATTGAAAAACCCTATGCCTTTAATTTGTGTACTGGTCAACATCCTACAAAAGCCTATACCGATGACATGTCATCGGTATAGGCTCCCTATGCCGACAACAAACAGGCCTGTACCGATAACATGTCGTCGGTATAGGTCTCAGTGGGAACAAATAGGGAAAACAGCAGGCAAACCATCATTTCCACCCAACCACCCCCCCTCCCAAAAAAAAACCTCTCCCCAGAGTTCTCTCCGACGATTTCAAGGTTTTTGGGATTTTTGGGAGCAATTTCACAAAACTCTCGGGATTTAAGGTAAGGTCTGGGTTTCATACTTTAGCTAATTGGTTAAGATTTTGAAGTTTTGTTTGTTTAATTTTGTATAAAGTTAAAAAATTTCATCGCTATAGATGGTTACTCTTGTAGTGTAAATTGATATTCAAAGTAACTATTTTCTTTTACTAAAATCTTATGAGTTTCTCATAAACTGTTGAATTTTCTACTAACCCTGATTAATGTTACAAACAATGATAATCAATATTACAAACAATATATGATAAATAAAATTACAAGATGCAATCGGTATGTCATTCCTATTTCAGAATAAGTTGGATACGATTTCATCACCAACTTTTCACTTTTTTTTATTTTATTTTGAAGAATTAAGTAATCAGTCGGTGAAAGTTATACCCGAAGTCAACAAAATTAAATATGTTTGTTGAAGGGTGAAATTGTAAGGGAAAAAAATATAGACGTCACGAGTTCATAACTTTGGCCACTTCTGATATTGTAAGATACACCTTATATTATCATGCATTCTCATTTTCCAATGTGAAATTTCGTGGAGTTTGGGATTATAAATTAAATAGGCCGTTGCACACTATAGTTATTTTATATTTTAGATTAAATTATTGTTGAAATTAAAACAAAGATTTTTTTAGTGGAAACTTACGGAGAGTGAAGGAAACTCCATGATTTTTGAGTGATTATTTGATGATAAAATGGAAACTCCATGTATTGTTGAAATTTAAACAAAGATTTAATGGAAACTTACGGAGAGTGAAGGAATAGAGTTGGTTTGGGTCTGCAAGGCTTGAAGTTTGAAGGTGGATGGTGAATTGGTGATAGTGATGATTCATGAGAGAGAGTCTATCTGAGTAGAGAGATATATATTTATTTATTTACAAGTCTTGACACACAAATGGTGAAAGGGCATTAATGTACCTCACATGATGGACACGTAACCTGACTTAACATCTCAACTGGATGAGGATTAGTGCAAATGATTTAAAATGTGCAAAGATTTAAAAAAAAAAGACGACTTGTGTAATTTTTAAAGCTAAAGGACATAAACTGCAATTTTAACTATAGTTAAAAGACATAATTTATAATTTATTCTATATTTTATTACCCATAGACATGTGTATACGGGTACACAAATGTTTTCATATGTAATCAAATATTAAGCGTTTGCATACAAATATGCGGAAGTGAACATAATATTTAAGTATACTCACGCACACATACAACAAACACTTATAGGTAAGCGTGTGTACATGGTACCCTCGTGTGATGGAAACCTAGTATAGGTATAGTTTCTGAAATTTCGGGTGTCCTGTGCAACTTGAAAAAATAGACCCTAAATATAAAGTTAAATATGAAAAAAATTATTAATACGACAGTCGGTTTTTTTGGTTCGACTGATTGAAGCCCTAATAGATCGAGTGATTGTCGTTTGTCAATTGAAGCCCCTGACAACGTCTTCTCAAATTCTATTTTCTTGCCGCTAGTTTTTTGAACTAGGTTAAAAAAATGTTTAATTTTTTAATTGGGTGAAATGAGTTTACAATTTTAGATGGGTTAAATAAGTTTATGGGTTAAATAAGTTTAGATGAACTAAAACTATAAAAAAAGATGTTAGGTTAGTTTTAAAAAAAGTTTATTGAGTTTTAAAATGTTATTGGTTTATAAACATTATATGTTTTTGTTTTAAAATAAATTTATATATGTAATATATTTAAAAAAAAATTAAAAATTTGGGCCCTCAAAAAACCGGGCCCTGTGCGGTCGCACATCTCGCACCCGTAAAGGGTCGGCCATGTGAGGAGGTATATATGTTGTGTGTGTGTATATATATATATAAATTTATACTGAATAAATAAATAATTGTTTGCGTCACTTGCCAAAACAAAGGAGCAAGGGGAGGAGCTACAATCTTATTTTGGAGAAATTGCATGTGTAATCTGTAGTTTTAAAAGTGTTCTTCATCTAATAATCATCAAGTAAGTATCACTTCCATCATCTAATATTCATTCGTTATTGTGTTCTTGATGGATTTTAGATCATTATATTAACTAAACTAGGGGAAGTTAAGAGGTTAGATTCTTGAATTAAAATGTAAACCTAGCATAAGGGTTATAGATTAAGGATTTGGGGTGAAAGATGGATTAACCTTAACGAGTCAAATATGTTGTTTGGGTTTTAGGGTTCTTGATGATAAAATTATAGGAGAGGGAGTTGATTTATGAATAATTAAATGATATGTTAAGGGTTATGGGGAGTTTATATCGTCATTAAACCCAAATTCAAATAAAAAAAACCCTAAACAATTTGGTGAATTAAGGATTTAGGGTGAAAGTTGGATTAACCTTAACGAGTCAAATAGGTTGTTTGAGCTGAATGATAATTGCAATGGTGAATAAGGGATTGTGGAGTTTGGTTTAGGTTTAATTAACCAGCATAACTAGTGAATGATAACCATCAGAGGATTAGGGGTGTTATGAATCCCAATTGGTAAATATGATGGGATCATTAGATTTGTGATGATACACACCAGAGATTCAAATAAATAATCAAAACGATTCACTATTAACTCCAAACGATTACAATACGAACAAGAAGAATCGAAGTACAAAGATGAAATCAAAAGAATGAATTAAAACATAAAATCAGACCTAATCCCCTATTAACAACCACACTAACAACCTGACTTTCAAGAATTACAACTAAACCCCTGAACTTATCTAAACTTAAGTAAAGTCACAGAACAACATTCGGGAAATGACAACCAGACCCATACAGTTTCCAAACCAGCATAAATTGCTCAAACTATAACAAGTTTACTAAACGTACATGAGTGTGATTGTTTAGGTGTTTGAGTTGCTAAGGGTGAAGGAAAACCGAGGCCATCCAACGATAAATGTAAGTATTTTCACACTTACTTAGTAGTTGATAGATTGTGGCTTACACATGAATGGAAACATGATCAAAGAACTAGGATTGTGGCTTTGAAATAGATCTAGACCGACGACATGTCGTCAGGATAGGTCCTATTAAAAAAATATTAAAAAACAAAAAAGCCTATAGGGACAACATGTCGTCAGTATAAGTTGACCACATGTCGGCGACAAGTCTTCTGGACAGGGGGCATGCCTATACTGACCACACATCGTCCCTACAGAATTTATATTTGATTTTCGTTAATTACCCCTTTACCACCCCTGTACCGACAACTACTTTGACCTATTTACAAACATTTGCCGACGACACCTATACACACGATAAGTCATCAGGATAGGGTACGGATATGTCTCCGGGAGAAGGTTTTACTGTTGTAGTGAGATGTTGTAGTGAGAGGAGATCGAAGAAACTAAATCAAAGTTGATATTAAGGAAAAAAATATGCTACGAAGAATCTAGTGACGTGTCATATAAACATTCACAAGAAAGAAATTACTAAATCTATTCGATTGAAAGTAACCTAGTATTAGAAATATTATGTTTGAATATATAGAATTTACTCTTTTTAGTAACTAGTTTTCTTATGTAAGTGATGGAACATATGTTTATGATGTTTAGGAATTCATGACGTGGTACTATGTTTATTTATGATGAAATTATTTGGTAAAATTTTAATTTTGTGATGTGGTGATGCGTATGGATCGTAATATGTACCCATGATGTATTTAAAATAAAAGAAACATATGTTTGTATGTTTTGTACCTAGCTACCAATAACTAGTATGTTACGTTGGATAATATGTAAGTTACTTTTTATATGTAGGGATTTAGTATGTGGTTTTTTGGGATTTTTAAACAGTTCGATAGTTTTTTCCTACACATAACACTTAATAAGTTGATGTCGGGATGGATTTAACATCTATATGTTTTGTGGTGCAAGGTGAATTAGTAATTGTTTCTGTAGGCATAAAGGTTTTGACTTTCAATTTAGTAGTCAGCCAATTTTAGATGGAAAATATTTTCACTTGAATATTGAGTGTTTGTATGGTTATGCGTTTGTTCATTGTTTATTTATATGTAGGTGCACATGGTATTTGTATAAGTTAATCTTTTCAATGTTTAGCAAAACAACGCATTTGACATTAAGCATCTAGAATCAATAAATGAATATTTACATATTACATACATCTTGTGAGGAGGGTTATGGTGCAAACCATTTGAGTTGAAAAAACTTTAAAAACGTATTTCTCTATGTAACATATATAATAGTTAAAAATATGTGTAATTTTTTTTATAACTTCTATATCTAATTTAATCACTTTTAGAAAAAAAAAATCAAAAAGCGTCAAGTGGTTATTTTTATAAAAACGTTGAACTTGTTTACGTATGTAAATTTCTGTGTTACGTTTGTAACATGCTGACGTAGTGCTGATATACGATACAAAAAAGTGAATTTTGGTTATTTTTTCATTATTTAAAAAAAAAGTACTCGTCGTTTTTTATTTTTGGTGACGAAATACATATAAAAACTACTAAAAGAAAAAAAAACAAAGTTACATACGGTTTTTAGGGGTTTTAACTCAAATAAATTTCCATTTTATCATTCTCCTACACCTCCTACTAATTGTCACACCCCAACCGACGGCGGATTATACGTCGGGGCGAACGCGGTTGTTCAATAGCACAAGGTTGACTATTAAAGTTTAAATAATTTTATTAAATAACTTCAAGGTTCCAATACAAAGAATAAATCAAATACATAGCAAGAATACAAGTCTAATTGATTTAGCATTCTAGGTCCAAGCATCCTATGTGATCACAATAAAGTCTCATGTTGTAGTACCTGAAACATGTGAAAGAATCTGTCAACTACAAAATAGTTGGTGAGATACAAAGGTTTTGACACGGTTTAACAAGTATTTGAAAAGAATTACAATTCACTATGATTTATGCATTCTATAATGTAAGTATGAGAAAACAAGTATCTTAAACATTGTGCACATTCAATCCTCAACCAAGTTTAGGCATAACCCGCAGGTTACCCTTATAAGTCTCAAGTCTCAAAGTTTTGGTTTAGTAACAAACACCAAGGGCTCCCCCCGAAGGGTCAATCAATAAAGGTGGATTGGTCAAATACAATAGATCTATCATTGTTACCATAGGCTTGATCAAAGTTAATGAATATGCTAGTTTTAAGTTTAATCTAAGCATACAAGTCTCAAGTTTAACATAAGAATAAGCATCTAGTCATAGTTGTACAAGAATTGTATAAGTTTGAAGTTTGAACATGTTTCACCCCAAAAGAATGTAAATGAAAAAGGGGCTAAGTATACTCACTTGGATTGATGAATAGTATCCGACACGGATAAGTATTTGCAAGCTTTGGAGGGAGAATATCCTCACGATAAGCCTAAGAATATAAGTCTAAAGATTTAAGTATGATCCTATAAGTCTATGGTAAGGATCTAGGATTTCAAGATCAACTAGGGTTCCAAGTGGGAGACAGGAATGATTGTGTTTTGTAAGTTTCCAAATAGAGTTTCACAAGGTTTGAATATCAAAGTTTAATAGGTTTATGGTTTAGAATAAAATAATCATTTAGGAATTCTATAATTATTAATTACTCCCGGTAGAAACTAATAATCCAAAAATAGTTTTTTCTAAACATTTTAAGAATAAGGTTAATTCCTAGTAGATGAAAGAATAAATAATTATCAAATGTTAATAATAATTATTTAAAGAACGGATATTTAGCAAAGGTTCATATTAAGCCTTTAAATGGATAAGCAATGACTAAGAATACATGTTTAAATTAATAAATAATCACTAAGTATTTATAATAATTATTTAAGAAATAAATAATTACTAGAGTTTAACACATAAACGTTAAGGGTAAATCATTATTTAAAAGAGTAATCACTTATTTACTCAACGTAAATCATTTGAGATTTGTTTAAGTTTCTAAGTATCAAGTATTTATAATACAAATTAATTCGTAATATAAATACGTTTAAATAAATAATAACACTTGTAAGATATTAAATAGAATATGGTGTTATCTTAACTATAAGTTTATAAATATTTTTAAAGTCTAAAATAGAACCATAAGTTTATAAGGTTTTAGATAGAGTTTATATTTATAAGTTTATAATTGTTTAAATAAAGTTTACAAGTTCATAAATGTTTAAAGTCTTCATTTAGTTTTTATAAAGTTTATAACTTTATAATTATTTAGGAAATAAACAAAGTACAATTATTTCTCTCCTTTTATATAAACAAATAGATTTAAATTTATAAATTTATAAGTTTATGATAAATCTATAAACTTTTCTGATTTCTTTTTAAGATTCAAAACTATTATTTAAAATTAGTTCTTTATAAGGTTTAGCTAAGTTTAATTAAATTAAAATAACTCCAGAATTTAAAGTGTAAATAAAATTGATTTTTGGGTTTATAAAAGTTTAACAGAATTTATAAAAATTATTAAAAGGTTTAAAGCTTGTTTAAAAAGGCTAAAAAAAAGAAAAGGGCGAAGCTGGGCTACACAGGCTCGAACCCGGGTCACTGACCGGGTCGAGGCACACACGTACACACCCACCGCCCGACTACGGGTTTCGTTAGATTAATACACAGAAAAAGAATAAGTTAACCAAGATCTCAAATCATTCCCAATTTCCGGATGAACCCTAGAACCTAAATCCGCCAAATGCATATCGATTAGCCCTTTGTTAGATGAATTAAACATAGGGCTTTCGATCAACACAAGATTACGAAGAGAATGAGCATTCGAATTACCTGAATCGATGAAGAAACGAGTGAGAACGGGTCTGGCTTTGCCTTCGGCTGTCGCGACTCCTAATCGAAGAATGCAGGTGAAGAACGACTGAATTGAAGGTTTAGGTAGTTTGTGTGTGGTTTCTTTGAGGTAGTACCGGTGCTATTTATAGCCAATTCGATCATTAATGCTTGAATTAGGTGGGAAGATTTCGAGCGGCCGAACAATTTTAAATTTCGAATTTATGCGTGTCTCGGGCCGTGTCCGGGCATTGATGACATTGGGTTTCGATCGCACGCCTTAGGCGAGCATCGAGGTTCGATGAATGTGGACGGAATCACGTTTTCGATCGAAAGGGAGTAAGAAACGGGGGTTGTGGGTTTCGAACTCGGGACCGGTTTGGGGAAAGAAGGTTTGGGGAAGAGTCAAAACAGGTCCTCGAAGTTTCATTGGGTTTACATATTATGTTTAAAAGGTATTTCAAGTTTAGAATAAGTTTCCAAAAATGGCAGTTTTGGTCCCCGAACTTTTGTAGAAATAAATATGTTTTATTTTTATAAATTTCTCTAAAGTCTCAAAAGTTTTATCATTTTATAACTTTATAACATAATTCATTAGTTTATAAGTTTTCCTTTTTGTTTTTAGAATAAGTTTATAAATATAATTATAAACTTATAAAGTTTTAAGGTTTTAATACAATTTATAAAACCTATATTTCTTTTTAAAAGGAAAAGCCATACATATATACATATAAATATAGGAGTATGTATTATTTAAGAAAAATAGGTTTCAAATAAGTTTTCAAGGTTTAAATTTATAATACAAGTAAGGATTCAGGGTAAAGGTACGACGGAAATTCTCGAATATTACAGTCTCCCCTACTTTAGGAAATTTCGTCCCGAAATTAAAGTAGAAGCGTTTAGTTTAGGATTTAAGTCTATGATATGCCCAAAGATGCCTTACGTTCCCAAGTAACCTCAAACATCGGTGACAACAACTAAAAGAAATTGTAGGGATTGGGATGAGATCACGCTCAAGTTTCTAAGTTTTCAAAGTATATGGTTGTCAAGAGTTTCCCTAAGAAACATATAGTTTCATTGAAATCTATGAAGATTTGTTTTCAGAGATGTATTTGAGAGGATAACTGATGAACTTTCATTCGAGATTTAAAGTGAGATGCATCACTCGGGATGGATTCGATGATAGTGTAATGATTTGAGTTTATAGTCTAACACGTCTAAGGATTGCTACGGTACCTAAGTTCTGTGGCTACCTTTTACGATAGGTCTTAGATCATAGCACACGACAGAGTTTACTATGTTTTTCCATACGCTGATTTTTCATACTTACGTGTGCACCCGCAAGCATTTAAATCGTCGTATAGTCCGCATAGGTCCTTCCGTTTGTGTGTGGATCCAGAAAGAGTACAAGAATTTGTTTAACACACGACTAGAGTTTCCATATAAGTGTGATCATTGATTAACGAGTCCCTTAGAGAGAAACGTCATTCAATAATTAAAGTGAAGAATGTGACAAGACTTAGAGTTTCAAAGTTTCCTCGTGATTGATTAAGAATACTTCAATCATTGAGTAGTTTAAAGTCTTTACACTTTCCTCGGGTTTGATCAAGAATACATCAAACCTTGAGTAGTTTAAAAGTCTTATACGTTCATCATGTTTGAATAAGCATACCTCAAACATGGAATAGTTTAAAGTCTTATACGTCCATCGTGTTTGAACAAGCATACGTCAAACATGGAATGGTTTAAAGTCTTATACGTCCATCGTGTTTGAACAAGCATACGTCAAACATGGAGTAGCTTAAAGTCTTATACGTCCATCGGGTTTGAACAAGCATGCGTCAAACATGGAGTGGCTTAAAGTCTCATACGTTCATCATGTTTGAACAAGCATACGTCAAACATGGTGTAGTTTAAAGTCTCATACGTTCATCACGTTTGAACAAGAATACGTCACACAACAAGTTTTCAAGACTAAGAATCCAAGTATAAGTTTCAAGATTAAGAATCCAAGTATGAGTTTCAAGACTAAGAATCCAAGTATAAGTTTCAAGATTAAGAATCCAAGTATAAGTTTCAAGATTAAGAATCCAAGTATAAGTTTCAAGACTAAGAATTCAAGTATGAGTTTCAAGACTAAGAATCCAAGTATAAGTTTCAAGATTAAGAATCCAAGTATGAGTTTCAAAACTAAGAATTCAAGTATAAGTTTCAAGATTTAGAATCCAAGTATGGATTTCAAGACTAAGAATTTAAGTATAAGTAGGATAAATCACAAGTTGCAATATTAAGCTTTACATGATCCTTTATTGATCATGTTTAGTTTTAAGAATACGAATTTGAGTATTTGTATAAGTTTTTTTTTTTGCATGACTCAAAAGTTTCTGACCTCATAGTTATGTATACGAAGTTTAATGTTTTAGCAACGTGTATTCAAGCTTTTAGTCTCCGTTGTGATTTATAGTAAGTCCTTTACGTGACAAGAGTTGAATGAGGAAAGTCTCCAAGCATAGGGCAACGGGAAAAGTTTCGAATATGTTTACAAATGATTTATCTTGATTCATAACAGAAAGTATAGTTTTCTTTTGTATAGAATGTAATTAAGATGTTCAAAAACGACGAGTTAGGCATCGATAAGTAGTACAAGTAAGATTTATAAAAGGTAGGTGTGATTGTCAAACGAAAAGTTGGTTAAGTTTACAAGTGTTAAGTTTATACAAGAAGTAAGGGTCATGGTTGTTTAGGGTAATGATTCGTAAGTCGGGTTGTTTTTGAAAAATTGCTTACGGTCGTTGGATCCTCATGGGAAATTATAGGTAACATGGTTTACCGATTTGCTACTAAATGATGAACTGTTTTATAAAGAACCGAGATGTCCTGAGTTGAAATAAATGATATTTGTGACGTAAAGGTTATGTTTATTATAAACTGTTAGAACTCACTAAGCGTAGCTGACTTTTGTATGTACGTTAGACTGTTTTGTAGGTGAGTTCATGAAGATAACGTATCTTGGTTTGGGAGCGGTGCTACTCGGGTTGGTGTGCATGCATTCGTATGGTAAGGTGAAATGTAACAACGTTTTTAAATGATAAATACTATTTTGAGTTAAGACTCCCGCTGGGCGTTTTCATAAAGAATGAAGTGTTTATAAAATGATACACTGTCATATGACCTGACTGTAGGGTGCCCGGTTTGGGCCTTACAAATTATATATTAAATTTTACATATTTTGATATTTGTTTTCTATTCTTATATATGTAATACATTTTTATACTTGCAATATATATATATATATATATATATATATATATGTATATATATATATATATGTATATATATATATATATGTATATATATAGGGGAAAGTTTCACTAAAAAGTGGTTTTTCGCTAAGAAACGCTAAAAAGTGGGTCAAACGAACTCCGATTGAGCTCATTCCAGCGGCGTTGGAACCGTCTCATCGAACTCTAATCCGGACCCAAAAACCTAAACCTCTCTCCACCTGCACCACCAAAAACCTAAACCCCCTCCAACCCCACCCCAAAAAGCCTAAAACCACCACCCCCACCCCCACTCCACCCCTCCAAAAACCTAATCCCACCCCACCCCCCCCAAAAAACCTAAACCCCCCACCCCACAAAAAAACCTAAACTATAAAATCTAAACCCTAAAAGTTAAACCCTAAGGCTAAAACCATAAAATTCAAACGTAAAATGTAAACCTTAAAAGCTAAACCCTAAAAGCTAAGATGGTAGAGTTCGCCGAGACGGTTCCAACGCCGCTGAAATGAGTTCAATCGGAGTTCATTTGATATCGTTTGTAAGCGTTTTGGTCATTTCTGAGAGTTTTTAGCGAAAACATACTTTTTATTTGATACTCCCTCTATATATATATAGGGTGTGGTTCAAATCAAAACCCACTTTTCATATAAAAACCGTAAAACTCATTTTAACCAATCAGAATTTAACACATTCTTTTTTATTTTCTTTTATGAAAAGGGTAATATGAACTTTTTACTCAACACCAAAAAATCAGATTTAATATCAAGGTGACAAATGTCACCAATTAAACATATTTTATTTACTTTTTTTTTTTATAAAAGATTCCCTCCGTTTTTTTAAAACCTTCATAACTTTTTTATACTTTGTTATTTTTTTAATAAAAATTGCACTATTAAACCCATCACATTTTTCTCTTTAATTCCATTATAGTCTCGATTAATTTTTTCAGACATCGTTTATTACATTATTGTAACGGACATTTACATTTGTGTAACGAACATGGTTTACATAAATGCAACGTACCAGCTATATAACATCACTGTAACTAACTAGTAGTTACACTGGTTCAATCAGACGTCTTTAAATTACATTAATATAACTATCGGTTACACTGGTGTAAGGAAAATGAATTATATAACACACAAACAATCTCATGGCCTGTCAGTAGTTCCAGCAATAAAAGCAAAGACCATTGCATCAGGTTACAATTTGATTATCAAAGTAACACAACCTTTAAGGAACTGTAATTTGGAACCAGAACCAAAATCAATAAACCAAATTGGTTTAGATCATCCAAACACAAATGCCAAATAGCTGAAGATTCTCTGTGCATATTTGATGGACAATTCAGAACCAAAAAATTAATTTTTGATGGACAATTAATTTGTTAAACCAGAATCAAGAAATTAAGAAATTAATTTTTATCTGTGCTTATTTGATAAAAAAAATAAAGAAATCAATTGGAACAAACGAAGAAATCTACCGGAACAAATGAATGAACCAAACAGAATGAAACAATCGATTTGAACAAAAGAAAAATACATATATTCGATTTGATTTGTAACCCATTGGTCGCTTCTTCATCTAGAATCGTTGGTGACTTTGTGCTAGAAAGAGCGGTAGTAAAAGGGGGCTAAATCAAAACAAAAATGGCATAATCTGAAATTAACAAAAACCTAAATCAAAACAAAAATGCCATCGATTACATACCTAGTATCTTGATATCAAAACAAAAATGCCGACGGCGAGGAAGACGAATTTTGACAATGAGGTGCGGCGAGAGGAGACGAGCGTGAGGCCTAGTCGATGAGTTTTTTTTTGGAGGGAATACATATCCATTAATGAAAAGAAGGACGATTACAATAAAGTAGCAGATAAACGGGCAACAAGTTGCGCTGCAACTCCCTTTTGAATAGCAAAACCGATCATACTAAAAAAAAGCTTTGGGTCTTAGGGGCCGAAATATTACTATGCACGACTCGTTGAACCCTGTTTAGGAATTCCACTGCCTCCGGTGCTAGGAACCCAAAAGTATCAAAAGCAAAAGGGATAAACACGTGTTGGTTCTCTAAACAAGCTTTCTCGTGTTTAACAACTTTGCATTATTCTGCCTTTAAAGTAGCATGGCTCGCCACAACCCCATTGTCCCTGAGCCCCAAAAGAGGGGACACTCCTGTAAGGTCCATACAAGCGTGTTTCCCCCTGCCCAACCAAACACAAGAATATCAGCCGACCGTAGAGTAGACCTCCCTTCAAGCGGATCTGTCAGAGAGTTCACGGGGGCCTCTTTTTTAGCAGAAATTCCTGCCCGTTTGAGAACATCACAGAGAACATCCCTAACTAAATCATGCTTGTATTTAAACCCGGGTAACTCTTTGCAATCGCATGCTCGCCAAAAGAATCCAAACAAGCCTTGCGGCAAACTGGGCAGGGCTCATCAGTCGGAAACAAGGGGATCATTAGCCGATACTTGAGGATAGCCCGGTACTCCACAGCCGACATATGCTGGCCCAGTCCTTCAATGGGGATAACTGTTAGAAAATCTTGAGCCCGAGGAGTCCGGAGACATTCAAACACCGCTTTTTGGCGAGGTGATAAATCAAACTTTACTCTCAAATTCTGGACGATTATGTTAAATAAGGCAATCGCCAAAGCATGTTAGGCTTTAGGTGTAACATCCATGATCTTTCAGACCATGAATTTTTCTTTATTCCTCTTGTAAGAAAAATAGTTAACACAAGAAATCTCGAACTTGTTAAAACTCCTCATGTCAAATTACTTATTATTTTACACATATATAAATTTAATTCTTGCATCACATATATTTCTCTTTAACACATGGATGAATGTTTAGTTATAAAGGCAGGTATGCAAATACATTTACTCGTTTGAATTTTATTAATTTAACCACGTAGTAATATCGGTTTAGTTTATACAAAAAGATACATATTCAATATTTTTAAAACCTTAAATTTGTTTTGAACCCTAGAACTCTTGGACTTTCAAGTTGAACCCTCCCAACCTCAATTTGACTTTCAATTTTGATCCATATAACCTTAATGGACCTATTTTGACTATTGGGAAGTCAACAACCCCAAGTCAAGGCTGAATTCGAGCTATACACGTCGATTTCGGACCTGCCTCGAAGTCTAGACAGATTAACGACCTTGATTAAACTCAAGTAACACCCCAATTCGGTTCTAGCGCGGCCAAGACTAAAAAGTTGAATCGGTCCGACGAATTTAACTTTTCAAGTCAAACCGCGTCCAATTAGACTGATTATCTTCGTGTTAAAACCCGAAAATCATGCACTGATTATCTTCGTACGTATCTGACCATTTACATGACTCAATTCATCCACTCCTGTCCAATTAACGCGTAAGATCTTGGTCAACAGTCGTGCCCCCTAATCATAGTCGAATCGAGTGATTTAAATGAAATTGGACGGGTTAATGTAACCACAAGCCTTCGCATACCATATTACAAACCCCCTAAACACTCTATTCAATCACATTTCGCTTCTGGAGCTCCATCGAGTTCGAAGAATCCCGAACCTGAGACCCCAGTCGTTCTCCTTTATTCGCGTAGCCATTCCAGGTAAATCACGCATCCCTAGTCTCGTTAAGGCTTGTAGAACAAAAGCCCTAAGGTTTCATGATCAATCGTTGCGAAATCGTGGCCGTTTGGGGCTAGGGTTTCATCTCGGCCGATTAAGGAAGATGATGAGGGATTGGGATTGTTAGTTTTAAATTAAACAAAGCTGTTTCTGTCAAGGCATCCGCCCTGTTACAACGGGTTAAGACTAATAACCCGCATACATGTGGTCGTGGGTTCTAAACCCACATGCCCGGATTTTTGCGTTTACACTAAACCAGACCCGGCCCCTCGTTCTTTGCATGCTATTACATTTTCAGACCGATTATATTTCAGCAAAGGTTCCTTTGGTCCAGCGGTCTTGCCTTGGCCTCACACAGAAACCACCCGGGTTCGAGCCGGGTGGTCTGTGTTTAATTTTTATTGTTTTTTTTTCACACTTAAATAAACTTATAAAAATAATTTTATAGAAACCCATGATCTTTATGAAAGAATTGTACAAAAAAATAAATAAATAAACAATCTTTAAGAGAAAACAACTAATTTTACAATATAAATTGTTTTAAACATTATTTCTAAATATAAAAATCATCTAAACAGTTTATTTAGACAAAATATTTAATTTTGAAATCAAGAAATAATTTTTCTAAAAGTTTTATAAACATCATCCATTCATTTTATAGTCACATTATTTTAAATAATGAATGAATAAATAAGAAAAGTTATTTATTTAAATTGTTTAGCTTCTTCAATTGACAATACGTTTAAGGTTTAAACTATAATACATATTTATATATATATATATATATATATATATATATATATATACTATATTTTGACACATTGTCATAAATAAATTATATAAAATTTATTATAAATATAGTTCCACACCACTTTTCTAAATAAATAAATAAAAAGAATTTATTTATTTAATTTGTTTAATTATTCAAATTAGACCCTAAGTCAATTATTGCACTATTAAATTCATACTTTCAAATTTTATTTTTTTATCTTATTTTATTAAACTCTTATTCAATTTCAAACCTCAACTTACATACATCAATTTCATAAAATTCCACAAATGCTATTTGTATAAATCCCCGCACTCAAACACGTTGAACCCTAAACTTGCCTTAGACTTTATACATAATCATAATTCAAGTCATGCATTCTCTCTCTAGGTTAACTTTGTGATTTACAAGAATCACTTGTGCCACCTATTGCTTTTGTCATCTACAAACAACTTATACAAGTGAGTTAACATAGCCCCTTTTTCTTATTTACATATTTGGGGTGAAACATGATTACATTCAGATACTAATTGCAATTACACACGTACAATTCTACTATATGATCATATGTGTTTATTTGTGCTTTATGCTTGAATGCAAATTGTTAAGGCTACATATACATGGTATACATGTGTAAACACAAATACATTACTTCAGGCTAACATGTGTTGTTAGGCCCTACATTAGGATAACATGTGTTGTTATGCCCTACATTAGGATAACATGTGTTGTTATGCCCTATGATCGATGTCGTTAGGTCGGTCAAAAACAATCCTTAAACACTTAACTAGTAATGGTAAGAAGAGTATCGTATCCACGAGGAATCAGTGGTTAGTGAAATTGCTTAGTTTGATAATTAGAATGAAAACACATATCAAATAAAGATGCAACCTCCTCCAAACTTCAAATTCTAGGTTTATGCAAAACTCAGTTATTTAATTGGACACCACATAGACATAGTGTTGGAAAATCAGTTAAAATAGTAATTGAAGACAGGCTGTTGTCAGCAACCTATACAACTAGTTCCGTCACAAACCAGTATAATTCAATCACCCAATTTATGAATGCCAAGTTGCCCCCTTTAGTCACTCAACCCTGCTACTAGGTTTTGTCATCAATCAAACAAGATCGTAAAGCAAGCAAACTCAAAGCACTCAAATAAACTGTTTAAAATAACTAATACATCAATCTACTCAGTTATTGTCAGAAACTAAATAGATCCAAAAACATAAATAAACTGAATCAAAACATGAAACCTATATGAACCGCCCGCGTGGAGGAAGCCACAAGTGAATTAGCCGCTCATGCCTTGGTGCATCATCATCACACAAAGATTAATGTTCATATGAATCAAAACACAAACCCAATGATTAGAAATTGTTTGGAACCCCAAGAAATCTCCAATTTTCGCCCAAAAAACCGTTCTTAAACGCCTGCAATCATCAGGTAATGAAAAGCCCCTTCGAAAATTGATTTTTATGGGCAGTTACATTTTCTGCGTCAATATCTACCGTAAGCTACGGTATCTACCGTAGCTTACGGTAGCTTTAAAAGTGCTACGGTGGGTCTCTACTGCCTTACGGTGGAAGAAAAGTGCTGGGGGCTACCGTAACTTACGGTAGCTACCGTAAGCTACGGTAGGCTTCAGCATGCAATTTTGTTTTCTTCATAACTTTTTCGTTTCAACTCCGTTTTCTTCGCCGTTTGCGCCCACGTTCTCGTAATTTCTTCCTCTATCATGTTATCTTCTTAATTATTCAATTCAAAGAAATTATTTTTTTCACCTATGCTCCGTCTTTCACTCTCCAATCCATCCGCGTTTATTCGAACCTTAATTTCCACACTTTTAAGCTCCGAATGTACCTGAAACACAAGCAAACGTAGTCATCTAATTCTAGACAATTACTCGATTAAATGTAGGATTAAAATACCATTTATAGCTCTTAAGGGTCGTCCTACGGACCACCCGTCACCCTACATTTACATCAGGATAACATATGTTGTTATGCCCTACATTAGGATAACATGTGTGGTTATGCCCTTCAATTACAAAGTTTCATTTGTGCATCTAACTTAACTTAGATTCTCCATAAATGCTTTATAAACCATGCATCATATGAATTGTACACAAAACATTTGAACTTTACTTGTGGTGTCAAAACCTATGTATGCTCACCAACTATTTATAGTTGACCCTCTCATTTTATCATTTTCAGGTACAAATGTTTGAGTTAAGATTCAAGCTACTTCACTTAAGGATGAGGACCTAGTCTTAAATTTTAATATGAAGATTTATGTATTCTTTAATTCTTGTAAATGATGTAATTGATTACTTGAGTTATGAAATGAAACTTATTGTTTAATTATTACAACTTTAGCAAACCATGAGCTTATTAACAGTCTACATGTCCCGCCCCGACGTTTTCGTCGTCGGTTGGGGTGTGACATTAGGGGGGGGGGGGCGGTGTCCTTATTAGAGAAACCACTAAAATCGAAATCAGGAAGGGACATGCGCAAGCGATCCATCGCGCACCCATAATCAGAGTCTAACCCATCAATATCACAACCCCGAAGAATGTGGTCCTGTAAACTCCAAGATTGTGCCCTCGAGGCCACAAATGCATAAGCAGATACATCCTGAGCAGCACATAAACCCAAACCCCCAAAACGAGTTGGAAGTGATGCCAACCTCCATTGAAAATCTCAAAAAAAGCACCACCACAAACCACGATATCCTCGATCGCACCCCGGAGGCCCTTGTCAAAAATTGAAACAGCTTCCCCCACATACATAGGCTGGTATGTTCTAAGGCCGAATAATAGCTTTGCCACTCCCATACACGAGCGGAGCAAAAGGAGCTAGCATTGAGGGTCCCGCAAACGTGGGAGACAGCTCATCAGTTCCACCGTATAAGAAGCCCTTTTCACAGCCAAATTACTTCTGAACCCCGCATCTCTGCTAACGGCGCCCCCAAGGAGTTTCACTCCCAACACTGGCCTTCCAATCTCACAGGGGAACAATACATCTTGTACCTTCACCTCATTGCACGACGGCCAATCTCACAAGGGAACAATCCATTTTGAATAATTTTTGAACACTTACTTAATGGCCAGACCGCTGATGTGGCGACTCCATTGTAGCTTGAGTTGTAGATCTTGAATCCCCCTCACAACTGGTTCAATCGGGAAACTTGAGTAAGATTTAGGGGGTTGGGTAAGTGACGAGTGTAGAGAGATCTATGGGAGAAATGGGTTCTTGGAATAAGAAAGAGAGTGAGTACATTAGGGGTACTTTAATTTACTTTTTTATCTGCAAAAGGACTGAACATTTTCAGATGTATATTACCTATTATGCTCTTTTGACAAAAGTTAATTTTTCAAGAATTATTTAAATCAAATGAAATTATAATAATCGTTGGATCAGATTGGGTGGAGTTCATCATGGATTGTGGTGTAGTTTTAGAGTTTTTAAGTGAAAATGGGGGTTTGAAAGGAACACCTATATATATATATATATATATATAAAGGGGAAAGATCAAAAGAAAACCATAAAGTTAGGCGAAAACCGAGAAAACCACTAAAACAATGTGTAATACTATGGGTTACGTATACGTAACCATAATTTTTTTTGTTTTCTCTTTACGTATACGTAATATTATGGGTTACGTATATGTAAGCCAATATTTAAATGAGTTTTTGATAAAAATGTGTAATATTACATTGACACTCTTATAAAAAAATAAAAATACAATAAAATAAAAAATAAATATTATTATATTATTGGTTAAAATTGGTTTTTTTATTGATTTTCTTGGTTTTCGCCTAACTATGTGGTTTTCTCTGGAACCCTCCCCTATATATATATATAACGATTTAAGAATTTCATATATTGATATTTTTCACGTCGTGTGTACTACATAGGTTCTAAACTAGTTTACTATGTATAGAAGATTAAAATTACCGTAGGTTGGTGAATCACTGTTCTCAATGCCAAAGCATATGTTATAAGTTCTTGAAGCACTTTGTACAAGTGATTTTCAGTGTGTGCAGTTCGATGGGAATGGTAAATTTTATATTTCGTTTTATAATAAAATACGAGTCATCGATGCATAAATGTACAAGCAGTCAAAGTTGCATAAACGTATCATTTTTTGATATTTTTTAATTTCCTCTTACAACCTTTAAGATATGATCTTTTATAAAATATTGGCTTTGCTGTTACGAGTTACGATGCGCTTATTTTTAAGGGTGTTTTGACATGAGTTTTTTTTTTGCGAGCTGAATACTAGTATACAAGTTATTGAAACCGAGTCTTTACAACAAGTCATCAAACTTGATTTATGGTTTTATTTTTTTGTAGTAAACCTTTATAATACGATATTTTATAATCATTTTTACTTAAACACTTTTCGCAATGTAAATACACAAGCCTTAAAATTTTAATAACTTCTCCGCAACAAGCGGGTTTCATCTCCTTGTTACATATCAAAACTTATTTTCTTTTAAAATTGAATTATATTTGGTAAAAGTATCACTCATGCTATAGTTGTAATTTTTTTTTATTAATTATGTTACAGAAAAAAATATTAATACATTTATAAATCTTTTCTTTAGTTGAAAGTATAATTTTCTCAACGCTACACGAAAGTGAAATTAACTAAAATCAGTTGTAATATATATAACTTCATACTACTTGTCAACATCTCTCCTAATACTACGTTTACTTTGATGAGTTGTTAGTTAATTAATCATGTTGTTAACTAATTTTATCGTTCTCGTAATATCCATGAAGTTGACCATATAAAAGATGTTTATAATAGAAAAGACTAGTTGAACAATAGAAAAGACTAGTTGAACAAGCAAATTTGACAACTAAGTATGGGCATTTTAGTAATTTATCATGTATGAGTTTAAGATGGTCGGACAAGCAAACCATAAAGTGCTCTCTCTCTCTCTCTCCTGGTCTTCGCCGACTGAGCCATTTTTAGAGAAAGAAAAAAGAAGGGTTTTTGTTTTCTAGGTTTTAAAACATGAGAGAGATGAGAAGTGTTAAAAATAGCTTCAAAGTTTGTCTTTTTCATATTTAGCATTCAATTAATTCTTTCTCTACATGTATTGATGTGAGAGAGATTTGTAATTTCACACATATGAGTTTTGAAAGAGGTGATCAAGACCATCATCATCATCATCATCATCATCAAGACCACCTCCAAGACACCAAAGATCCACCCTTTTACATGGCTACAACCAACAAACCCTATTCAAACACATCAAGCCACACCTTTTTAGACCCTCAACAACATCACCACCACCAACTACAATTCACTCACCATCAAGAACAACTTCATGATAGCCATGACAACAATCAAATATCGTTCGCTATGATCAATCATAATTCACTCCCCTCGTCGTCTACGCGAACTGCGAACAACAATATCATGTGATTAGTTTCTTTAAATTATAATACCTTTAATTTCAAGATTAGAACTTTATTTGTTTGTTTAGTATTTTATTTAATATTTTGTGTATTATGCATAGGAGAAATGATGGTGATGGGCCTTATGATTTGGCTGATTTGGATCAAGCACTTTTTCTATATGGTGATCAAGGCCAAACTGCTGGTGGTGGTGATCAATCTGCAATCTCTACAATTCAAGATCATCATAGACGTGAGAGTCTTTACAATCAAACAGTTTTCGTCTGTTTCTCTCTCTAAAAGGGTTTGTTTTTGGATCATAAGGGAAGCATGTTCTTCAGGGAATATGATCTGATGGTACTTGTTTGACCAGATCCTTTCTTTGAAGAACAAAAAGATCTTCATAACTTTCATAAAAATAATATTCTTTTTTTTTAAACCTTTTTTATGTCTTCCTTCTTGTTCCAAGATTTGGACCACAAACATGCATCAAAACAATCATTCTCTTGGTTCTTTTTTTCAGGAATTTATTTAATTTCTCTGCCGTACATGAAAATTCATTTTGAAACTTAAACAAATTTTATGTTTTTCTTGTTAAATTCTTTAAAAAAAAGTTTAAACAAATTTTATGAGTTGAATTACTCTAAAAAATAATAAACAACCACAATTAATTCATGAAAGTTTTTCAACACAATAAATTTATATCGGAATAATAGTTATTTATTATAACTGATGTGTGTAGAGGGTTCGAGTTCATCAGGGATAAGACCTCCGACTTTAAACATATTCCCTTCGCAACCGATGCATGCGGTAGACCCTTCTACCTCTACTACTAAGGTATCATCTCTTAAATCAAAAATCCAAATTTATTTAGAATTATAGTTTACTAAAACAATTAAGTTTCTCCTTTGATTTTGTTTTTTCTGAATTTAATTATTCTTTATTTCTAAAATAATATTAGCTGATTGATTGATGAACTTAATTCACAAAAAAAATATTGAGTTTTATTTGTGTGTTTGGTAGGCAACTACTGGATTAGTTTCTCCATCAAGCAGTGGTTCAAGAAGACCATCTGAGCCCTCCATGGAAGACATCGCCAACTCCCAAAAGGATGCTCTTCCACCTGCCCCTCAATCTTCTAAAGCTATAAAGGTACTTGTATTTGTTTATCTTATTTGTAAATATTTTATTATTTTATAACTAGATAATATATTAATATTTAACAACTCTTGTACATAATCTAACAGGGATATGGTTTCAATCAATTTTTATCAATTCTTTTTATCAACTTTGTATAATTATATTTTCTTGATTAGACTCTTAATTAATTAATTTTGTAATTTAATCTTTTGGTTGATGTAGCGTGAGGGAAACAAGAAAGGGCCAACGACTAGTTCCGATCAGGGTCGACCCAAAACACCCGATCCTAAGGTTTATAATCGTGTTATTAAATTTTTGTATTTAAGAAAAATAATAATTTCGGTAGGAAAATGAAAGAATAATTTTATAAACTTTTTGAAAATATTAAGCAGACATTAAGGAGACTTGCTCAAAATAGAGAAGCAGCAAGAAAAAGCAGGCTGAGAAAAAAGGTAAGAAATTTATGAAAAAGAGAATAATTTGTCAAAGTTTCACAAAATATTGTCGCCTTGGGATTATAATTTTTATGATTTTTTGTGCATTGTTTTTTGTTCCTTTTTACAGGCTTATGTTCAGCAGCTAGAATCAAGCAGAATTAAGCTTACCCAATTGGAACAAGAGTTGCAAAGAGCTAGAGCCCAGGTGATAAGTTCATTGTTTATTACTACAAAATGTTCTCTTATGTTATGTTAGATAAATTTAAACTGTAACTCTATTAAAGCATTCACAACGGGGTTTATATGTTTTCATTTCCATCTTTATTATTTAAAGATTTCTTTATCAGGATCTCTATCATTATCTTCATCTATAATTTTAGAGTTTAGTAAATAGAGATTATTTAAATATAGAGTTCTATTTTCATCAATATCTATATTTCTTGTGAATTTCTCTTAAAAATAGAAAAAAAAAATACTAAAATAAGTGTTTATGAGTGAGATAGAGATAGAGAATGAAACGTGTGAGGTTAAAACAAATTTAAAGATAAAATAAAAAAATATGGTATTTAGTTAAATTATAGAGATAGAGAAAATATGTTGATGTGAATACTCTAATCCTTATAATTTTTTAAAGATTTATGTGTTGATATTGTATTGTGCAACTTCTTGTCTAGGGGGTTTTTCTTGGTGGTGGTGGGGGTGTTCTTGGAGCGGATCATGGTGTTCCTCTCGGCATGAGTAACATAAGCTCCGGTACAACAACAAGCAAATTAACCATGATTAATTGATCTAAATATTTAATGATATAGTTTTTTAAATTGTATTAATGTCGTTCTTGATATACAAATAATTTATAGATGCTGCAGTTTTTGACATGGAGTATGCAAGGTGGTTGGAGGATTATCACCGTCAAATGTGTGAGCTTCAAGCAGCAGTTCAAGAACACTTGCCCGAAAATGAGCTCCGAATTTATGTGGACAATTGTATAGCGCGTATCGACGATGTACTGAACTTGAAGAGCATTGTTGCTAAATCAGACGTTTTTCACATCATCTCCGGTACTTGGAAGACACCCGCTGAACGATGCTTTATGTGGATTGGAGGGTTTCGACCATCCGAGATCATCAAGGTTTAAACTCATCTTCATATACACACATATATAAATCTTTGATATATAAATATATATGAAAAAGTCCCAAAATACAAGATTCTAAAATGAGATATAAAATGTGTGTACATAATCCTCAAAAAAAAAAAAGTTAAATTGCCAGCAGAATGGTCAATAGTATGAGAGTTTGCACGGAACCCTTCTAAAAGAGGACGTTTAGGTCCCCAATATATGCAGCGACACAATTTGTCGTGTATGTGTTCTAGAGCTTGTAGTTTTCTTTTAACGTAGGTTTAAAAAAATTCCAAAAATTTTTTTTCTTAATTTTTCAATATGTTTTTTACAAAAGTCGAAGTACACATATTTTCCTGGAATTCATTTCTAACTTGCATTCTTGTGAGACGAAAATTAGGACAATTAGATCATTTCCATTTTGTTTATGATATATATGAATATATTATATGGATTTGTGAATATTAACTTGTTACTTTACAAATGAAAATGGGTAATATTTATTAACTGCTTTTGCTACTTACATATATTATTTATTTTCTTCTGTAATAAATTACCTTTTAATAATATATAGTTATAATTATCATAAACTTTTTTTTATTAAATTATTTATAGAAGACTAGTAATATTATATCATTGTGTTCCCATTTACATAACCCCTATCGAATTGACCCTTGTAATAAATAAGCTACGTATACTAAAAGTCAAGATAACATATATTTTTGACAAGTGATTAAAATTAAAAGAGTTGTGGAAAAAATAGAAGTATATATAATTTTTAAAAGAGGTAACTTTGTAGAATAGTAATTATGTTTCAAAAATTTTTTAATTAGGTCACTCAATACGTATTTTACACGATATACACCCTCGGGAATACTATGATGAGTAACCTAATTAGAACACTTTTAAAATTTGGTTAGTATTATGTGGTGTTTTTCCTTCTTAAAATCCTAAACTTTGTAGTTTTTAAGGTAAAATTATAATCAAAATAAAAAGTTTTTGTCACAAAGAAATATTACTTTTAATAACGTGCTCCAAAAACTTACCACTTTTTATTTTTGTGTTGTAGAAAAATATTGTTATATTGTAAGTATTTACTTGTTGTTTACATTTTTATAAAAAAAACAATAATTTATCTGAATTAGTAGCTTGTCTATAATGCTAGTCATCTCATCACTTTTATTATTATTATTATGACTTCATTCTCTTTTATCTTGTATTATTTTAAATTTTCATTTTTTTACTTGTTTGTCCGTTCTTTGTTGCCTATTTTTCTTAAAATTTGGGTTTTTTTTTTTTGAGTTGAGGGTCTCACTGTGAGCAGCCACTCTATATCTTGAAATAAGGGTAAGGTTTGTCCTTATCCACCCCCTAGACCACACTTTGATGTGAGATTTTACTTGATATGTTTGTTTCTTTGTTAGACGTAACTTTTATCTTCATCAAGTTTTTTCCTATTTTATTTTGTTCTTATACAATATATAGTCATACAGTAATTTCGGTGTTTTTTTCTTCTCAATTTTAATTGTAATAAAAAATTAGGGAATTATCTCTTGAAAACTTATAAATATTTGAGAAACCATGATAACTCGCGTAAAAAAATATGTAAACAAATTTTTTAATACATTTATTATTAAAATAGAACATAAAATATTATTTATCTCTAAATCATTCTTAAAAGATTTTGTACACATGTGTAAATAGTAAACTTACCATATGTATATTTTTTAAAAATATTAATACATGTAAATTTACATATATAAATTCATTTTTTATGTTGTTTTCTAATAATAAATGTATTAAAAACAAAAATAAATAATTTTAATTGGTTTTTCAACGAGTTCTCATGAGTTGTCAAATGATTCGTCCCTTAGGAACTTATATTTGTCAAAGGCTAAAACGTTGATATCATTATAGAACTAAATCGATACGAATTAAAATATGATAATTATTACTTTTAATAGTATAAATAACCTTTTTAAATAATTAGAAAGAAACTATATAGTAATAAAGAATAAACTTAAGTATCAATATATGACACACGATGATCAGTATGAGGGTTGTTTAATGTTAATGCAACCACATTCAGTTGTCAAGTTGTGTCAATTAGATTATATATTTAAAAAAAATGGGTGGGCTTATTTAATTAGAAATTTGACAAGATCGAATTTATGAACAACAAACTGTAATTAATGTGCAATAGCCATACCAAAATCAGAAATGGTGTCAATAAATTGTAAGAGGAGAAGATATGATGAGATACCGTAGGAAGTATTTGCAGCAGTTAATTTGTATGCATGGGTACTGTAATCTGTTGTTTGATAGTACGTATACGCTCTGTTTGTGTGTAAGTGAAGGTGACACACAGTGAATGATTACAAAGATGACGAAAGGGTTCTTTCCATTGTAGGGTGAGTTAGGTATTATTCCAAACTGTGCAAAAAAGCCCTTGTCTGTCACTACAATTTCTCTCTCTCTCTCTCTCTACATATAATATATATTTCCAAATAATAAATCTTGAGAGAGCCAAAGAGGCTATGGTGTAGTGGTTGAGGTGAGGTCTGAAGTCCCAAGGGATCCGGGTTCAATCCCTGCCACCACCATAAATTTCTGAGATATGAAAAAAATGAGGCCTAGTTCTTAGGCTGATACACCAGGGTTTTACCCACGCCGATCCAGTGTTCGAGTCTCGGCTCTCCCTCAAGCCCGGAAGGGGCCGTATTGGGTGTAATTTTTCCTTGGATGCTCTCCAACTCTGACGTCAAGTGGGCACGGTTAAGACAATATATTGGCCGGAGTTGGACGAGGCTCTCCCATGTGACGGGGTGCGACGTCAAAAAAAAAAATCTTGAGAGAGAAAAATACATTTTCACCAATTTGTATGTTTTTTTTCCTCGTACTTGTACCTTTTTGTTGGATATGAATCCATCTATAACACACTGATTTCACCATTTGATTCCTCTTTAGAACAAGAACCAATCCAACAAGGATAAGTATATGTACAAATGAATCAAAATGTGTTTAATTAGTCATTCTTTGTCAAATTCATGTTAGTATTTATGTCCTATATATTGCATAGAACATAAAAATAGAATAATATATATTACATATTTAGCTTGTTTCATGACAACCATGTTATGTTAGTCACTGGCAGAACAGAACCAGATCTTTTTAATCGTAAAGTCATCATAATTTTCTCCTTTCTCTACTCACTACAATTAGAAGTCCTTTATATAAAAAAAATGATTTGTTATGTGAGTAGAGGGGTTAATAGACCCTCTTGACCCTTATCTGGTTCTGACCGTGACAGCTGAATGGGATTTGTTTTCCAGATAATTCTTGGTCAAATTGAGCCATTAACGGAGCAACAACTCATGGCGATATGTGAAGTGCAACAAGCAACACAAGAAGCAGAAGAAGCACTCTCGCATGGTCTTGACTCGCTGAACCAATCTCTATCCGACACCATTGCTTCCGATGCTCTAAGCTCTCCTACAAACATGGCTAACTACATGGGTCAGATGGCCGCAGCCATGAACAAACTCGCCACACTCGAAAGTTTCGTGATACAGGTACCCTTTCTCTTTTACAAACAACATAGTAAAATCATAAAAATCTAAAACTTACAAGTTATAACTAATAATTATATAGCTTAAAGTGTGAATATTTCGTTTATGTATGCATATATAGTGGGTCCATATGATGGGAATATGCTGCTAGCAATCTTTAGTTAGGGAACCTACTCCAACAGATTATTAACCTGCTCCTCTCCTCTTGTCCAATTATATAAAGCCTTAAAATCCACATAAATTAAAAAAGAGAACCCTAGTTTTACAGTTGGCACATGTAATGATTCATTTGGTCGTATCCACATCCTCCACATTGACTTTATTATAAAATCAAATAATTAATTATGAAATAATTATATGCTTTTAATTTTTAAATCCTTTTTAGTCACCTTTAGTTTCCTTGATCAAATAGATCAGCACACGGCTTCACCTTCGATTGCTTTCCATAGAGTTGCAGATGTCACTCACACAGATCAGAGTTCTTCTCGATTTCATCTTCTTCACTGCCCAGTTCTTCGTTCCACTCACTAAGGTCGACTTTGATCTGGATCACACAGACCTGATTACGCCTTGAAAACACATATATTGGTTAAGTGTGTTGAGTTCATTAGAAATGTCTCGCCTCGATAAAACGAACCAGTGAGCTTGTTGTGGTCGTTGACATTGGCCAGTTCTTCGCTCCACATGTTGAGTTCATTAGAAATATCTTGCCTGTGATTACGTCTTCTTCATTGCCCAATTCTTCGCTCCACATGTTGACATTGGCCGTTGACAGAAGAGATGTTGAGTTCAATAGAAATATCTCTCCTCAAGTACCATCAACATGTTTTTGATGTGTTGACTGTGAATGATAAGAGAACTCCAACATTAAGTGTGTTTGGGTTGAAGTAATCCAAGGATGAGTGGGCTCCCGAAGAAGTTGCACTTATGCAACAATAAAACAAACCAGTGAGCTTGTTGTGGACAAAGCGGATAATATTTGTTGCTATATAGGGTTGAATGTTACACCTTTTATAGCCGACAATTTAAAAGAGATTATTACACAAACCAAACCAAACCGTTCAATCTTGTTCACTAGAAAGAAATAGTATGTTTAAAACTCGAAATATCATTCATGAACTTAACCGATGTTTTACCGGTATCTCCGGTTTAAAGTTAACCAAGAACACCCTTAATATTGATATCAATGCAATATCATTTTTAACCCCAAAATGAAAATTGAAATTTAAAATTCGTTTGGATTTTTTTAATTAATACATGTTAGCATGTATACTAACTGTTAAAATAAAGGCAAATTACTTGGTCTTGTTTAAGAGACGAAAATATCATTTTATATAGATATACAACCAACGTAAATACTAAATATCATGTGTATAATAAAATAAAATGATAACAAAAATAGTTATTTTCTTAGATGTATCATATTTATTTATTAATATTAGAAATAAATAAGTCATTTAACCATCTACTTTTGCTTGTTTGTTAGATTTTTTTTCATCAACAATGACAAACTAATATGATATACTACACCATGTCATATTCTCATCTAAAGATTTACAATATCCGTTGTTATTCAGATATATATTATTATTTACGTATAAAATTAGAATAATTAAAATAAAGTAGATACATTAGTGAAATTATATACAAGATCAATGATTCGTATAACTATATGCCTATAGTTATTCTAAGGATGCCTAAATATATAACATACTTCAACAAATAGAGTATTTTGATAGTGTTCTCATAATTCATTTTGGGTCAAATAAAATTACGTACTATCCTACGAATCACATCCCTTTAAAAAAGCTGGCATGGTAATCTAAGTCTTTTTAGGAAAGTGGACCCAAGAAGGCATCCCCATCATTGAGATCCTAAAACCCATGAATATTTCTATGATGTCATTTTCAGTGGCATTTGATGTTATCCAACTAATTTAGACCATCCCCCACACTAAACCCTTGAACAAAAAAGTGCAGCTACTACAATAATTATATCAAAACTAAACTCTATATATGAGTTTTTTTTCAAAAGAGTGTCGATGAAAAACTTATTTATTAAAATGGTGTTATTGAAAAAATATTTACTAAAATAGTGTTTTTAGAAAATTTGCTTTCCCCACTCCTAATCTTATTGGATAAATCTAATTCATTAATGATTAAATAAAATGAGAAAATATTTTTATCATACTTTTATATAAAAAAAAGAAGTTTTATTTTACATAAGTATTTCTTTTTTTCCGAAAAGACTTTAATAAACGTCTTTAATTAAAAAAACCGTTGACTAAAAGCGAAAAAAAATTTAAGTTATAAAGTGTTCGTTTCTTAAATTATTTTTATTAGTATATTTTTCTAATAAACGATTTAAAAAATAACTTAGAAAACCTTTTTAATTCTCAAATCCATTTTTGTTTACTTTTTTATATATTCTTTTCAAAATTGTTTCTATGTGTGTATATATGATACTCTCTGGTACAGGATTTTACCTAGAATTAAATATTATTTTGTTTTTTAAATCTTTACTATCTAATTATACTATATGCTATAGAGGAAGTATCAATAGAAAACCACAAAATTAAACGAAAACCAAGAAAACCACTAAAACGATGTGTAATACTATGGACTACTATACGCAACCGCAGTTTTTGTATTTTCTGTTTACGTATACGTAACACTATGGGTTACGTATACGTAAGCCAATATTTAAATAATTTTTTGGTAAAAATGTTTAATATTACATTGATAATCTTATAAATAAATAAAAATAAAATAAAACAAAAAATAAATATTATCATATGATTGGTTAAAAATGGTTTTTTAGTGGTTTTCTCGGTTTTCGCCTAACTATGTGGTTTTCTTTGGAACCCTCCCCATATGCTATATATCTTAATTGTACATTTCTAATTTCTACTCCGGTTATAGTTTTAGAAAACATAATTACCTCTCTTATATAGTTTATATTTTTTTTATTATCTTTATTGTTTTTATTACTTTATAATCATTTTTATTTTATTATATCTACCATATATGTACACACCTAGAAACAGTTTGAAAAAGAAAATTTACAAAACAAACAGTAATGGATTAAGATTTAAAAAAGGTTTTTTTCAAAAAATATTTTTTTAAACATTTATTAAAAATTCTTTATGAGAAAAAGGATTTTAAGAAACGAATTCATAAATTAATTCCTTTTATCGCACTTAGTAAAATAAAAATGACTTTTAATTAAAAAAAAGTTTCGATTTAGAAAAAAAATACTTATATAAAATACAATTTCCTCTTTTATATAAGCCTAATAATAACTAGTAAGTTGAAATATCCTCTTCTTTTATTTAGTAATTAAATAATTATGTTTTATCTAATAAAATTAGGAGTGAGAAAAGCAAGTTTTATAAAAACACTATTTTGGTAAATACTTTTTTAACAACACTATTTTGGTAAATAAGTATTCCAATAACACTCTTTTAGAAAAAAAAAAAAACTCTTTTATATACATGTTTATTTAGTTTACAACTGACTCATTTTGTTCTGTAAAATTTTATTTATAATTAATATTAAGTATAAACTTATGGTCATATCCTTAATAGAATAATATTTTCTACACATCTTATGGCCGAGTTGTTCCTAGGACTTTTGATTTACTATTTTGTCAATAGGTTCAATAACTTGATTTTTGTGTAATCAGAAAAAAAAATATTTTTAATACACCATCTCTTAATCACATATGAATTGTAATAGATACTCTGTAAAAAAAAAAAAACACACATATATGGATGCCTGTTATTGTACAAAGGGCTTAAAAGCATACGAATACACCAGCATGTGACACTCGTGTTCAGTGGGCGAGGGTTAAGGAGGCGCCCGCGTCATAATAATAATGCATGTGTGTTTTATAAATAATTACGAATGTTTTATAATTATGCATGTTTAAAATGATAGTTACACATGTTCTATTATAGCGCATGACCATAATCACATATGTTTTAAAAAAACGCATTATCATAATCATGCATGTTATACGAATAATCACACATGTTTTATAATAATATATAATTATAATCACACATGTTTTATAATAATGCATAATCACAATCTCTCATTTGTACGCACAACACTTCGACATTTAAGAAAATAAGTCAATTTTAATTAAAAAAAAAAATAGCAAAACTATACCCAAATTAAAAAGAAATAAAATGTTCAATTTTATGTCGTGTATAAAATTGGATAAAAAAGTTATACATGTTTTAAAAAAATGAGAGAAGTTGAAAAAAAAGTAAAAAAATATAGGTTATTCCAATTTTACCCTCTAGCATTTTTTCACGTTTAAAAACAAGTTGACTAGGCATATCTTTGATCCTTTAATTTCCTAGATCAATGATCCAGAATCTTTCGTACCTTTGCGCGAAAAAAAAGTCTTTTTATTTAAATATTTCTCTCTCTATATATATAGTTAATAGTTATACATAGAGGTTTCCTACAAAATGGTTTTTGTCTAAAAAAACGTTAGAAGCAAGTAGAGTATGCCATTTGTAAATTACTGATATGATATTAGTTTAAGGACGAAATCTCAAATTTGATATAAACATAAAAAAATGTAATTTGGTCTTTAAAAAAATGTAAGGTTAGTTTGTCAATCATATATATATATATATATATAAATAGGAAAAGGATCTTATGTAAACCCAATTTTATTAGGTAAACCAAAAAACCAATTTTAAGCCACTAAATTAATTTAACATATAATAATTAGTGGATGAGATTAATTTTAATTTTTTTATTTTAAAAACGAGTGGCTGAGATTGTTTAGGAGGTATAAGAGTTATTGTGACTATCAATTTTTTAATTAATTTTTTCAAAACTAATTTCCCCCTTTTTCTTTAGATTTTAACAATTTTTTTATACATTGTTATTTTTTTAAATAAAATATACCATAAAAACGAACATTTTTTATCTTTAATTCGGTTATAGTCTCGAAATTTTTTTTTAAGGTTTTTATTACATATATGTAACAAACACTTACATATATGTAATATAAACATAAATGTAAGTGTTCAAACTTTTCCTCCATTTTTCAAAAACTCCCCTATTTTTTAGAACACAAATAGTTTTTTTATACAATATCATTTTTATGAAAAAAAAACTACAACATAACATATAGCGCTTTATTGTCTTTAATACGAGTATAGTTTTACTATATAATATTTTTTATTGTTGTATAGGTAATATGAACATAAATGATATTGTTTGTCCAAAAACCCTGAATCACCATATCAATTGTTGTTTTATTTATATTTTTTATCCAACTTTTTTTTACGTATTCGATATTTAAATTTAAAATTCATTATACATAATAATTTAAAAATCTCAATACCTTATAAATAGATAATCACATAATTGTTTCAGGGGGCCTCCAGTGCCACGAGATCAGTTATTGTTCTATTTAAATTTTTGATCCAGCTTTTTTTACACGTATTATGAATATACATGATATTGTTCATCTAAAAACCCTGAACCACGAGATCAATTATCGTCGTATTTATATTTTTGATTTAGTTTTTTTTTTCAGATTGGCTATTTAAATTGAAGTTTCATTCTACGTAATAATTTAAAAATCTCGATACCTTTTAAATAAACTATGTAGATTTTCATTAACCAAAAAAATAAAAATGAAGATAACGCTCATCCAATACAAAATAAACTTTGAATAGAGAATTATAAGAATCACGTAAACATTTATACATAAACGACTTTATTCAATAACGTTTTTTGTCTTGATGTTTTTTATTTTGTTTTGTTCCATTACATATATGTAATATCATACTATATATGTAATGTGATACCACATATATGTAACAGTAAGATATTACATATATGTAATATGATATTACATATGTGTAATATTATATTACACATATGTAATTTGTTATTTTATATAATATGAAAAATTACATATATGTTTAAAAAAATTAACAAATTTGTATAATTTTTTTAAAAGAAAACTAAGAATCACCATTGTGGTTTTCAACTAAAAATAGAATTAAAATTACTAATTAGAAAACTAAAAATTACTAGTTAGAAAACTAAAAATCACTAATTAGAAAATCTTTAAATTTTTTTAAAGAAAAGTAATTATGTTTATGTTTATATTTACATGCATGTAATTGTTCGTTACATACATGTAATAACTGACGTTAAAAAAAAATTAAAAAAATTTACAAAACTATATTCGAATTAAAGATTAAAAAAACTCTATTTAATGGTGTAATTTTTATAAAAAAAATAATGTTTTTTTAAAAAAGTTATGAATATTTAAAAACATGAGAGGGAAATTGAATTGTTGGAATTTTTATTATTAAAAAAAGGTGGGGAATGTTTCATTTTACCAAAATACCCTTTAAAATAAAGAAAAAAACTAATATGTGTCTTTTTCTCATTAGGTTTATTGGTTTACACATGAAAACATGATTTACAATTGATCACCACCATATATATATATATATATATATATAATAAATAAAAATCTATTACGCCACGTGTCGTCTCCATATCTCTTCTTATCATTTTTTTCCCGCTACTCTCTCTTATTAAATATATTTTTTTAATAATGATTTATTTTTAAAGAAAGTACTAATTATAGTAATAAAATACATTTATTTTAAAAAAATTTAAAATTTAATTATGCAACTTTTTTTTTAACCAAATAGTTAATGTAAGTCAAATTATATTAAATAGAAATTAATATATTTTTGAAACACGATTATATATTAGTTTTTACATATTTTGAACTTTTAAAAAAAAATCATTAGTATTTATAATACATTTTTCCGTTTATAAAATGTACATAAATATTTAAGAATTTTATTCAATCCGTGTAATAGCGGTTTTTAAAATATAATTTTTTTATTATTAAATATATAACATTATATTTTATCAACCCGTTTAATACACGGGATTCTAACCTGGTATATATATATATATATATATTAAAATAACTTACTATGTCAATGATAGAAAAATTAATTAATAATTTAATTATTTTGTTTCTGGCATCGTTTTCCTATTCAATTCAACCGCAAAATTGTGCCAGATCTTGAGGAGATACTATTAATTTGTAATATAAATTAAACTCCAAGTTTTTACAATGTGATGTGGTACATTTACCTACTTTTATAAAAAAGTATCAATTATAAGTTGAATTATGAACAAAGTTTTCCACCCATCCACCAAAGAGAAGAAAAACTGACACTAATCGTTGTTCCATTTTCATTCACTTACAAAACCGGCTAAAATAATTGAGCTCATTTGACTGTCGATCCAACCACTCACTATGACGATGTCTTTCTTGTAAAATGTCAACTTATTACATTTAATTAATTGATAACATGTCATTATATTTCTCCTTATTTGTGTTTCAAGTAATTGCCTTTTAGGACTATGATGAATTCTATGTTTTGGATGTAACAAATTCTTTACAAAATTTGAAGCTAAATGACAACTATCTTACAGGCGGATAATCTGCGACGCCAGACAATTCACCATGTCCTCCAGCTCCTGACAACCCGTCAAGCCGCAAGGAGTTTGCTAGCGGTTTCTGAGCACTTCCATCGTCTTCGCTCTCTCAGCTCTCTTTGGGTGGCACGCCCTCGACAAGATTAGGAAAAAGAAAATGTCCCGGTCCCTTCGGTTGGTTCAAGTGTTTTCTTTCTTTTCTTCCCTTTTAAAGTAACTTGATGACTTTTTTTTTTGGTTCACTTTGCATCCTTGATCTAGAGAGATGTATATAGATAGATAAAATTAAATCCCAGTGACTAGATCTTAAATGCATGGAAGTATATGTTGTGGCGGCTCTTTTTGCTGTCATTTTAGTTTCTTCTAGTGCAATGGGACGTTATATTTTGCTTAGTAGTTAATCAGGGCGGCTGGAAGGCAATGCGGGCAACACGACCGTAGGGGGCTCAACATTTCGAGGGGCCAAAAAAAAAAATTTATATATATATTTAAAATTTTCGAGGCTTTAAAAAAAAATTATTGGGCCTTTTTAAAAAAGTAATTTTCATTATGGGCCTTTTTTTTACGGCTCGTGTAGGGCATTCGAATTCTCGGAGACGGCCCTGTAGTTAATCTTCTATAACTTCTACAATCTAAACTTAATCAATGTTGTATAACGACTCTCGCTGCTTTTCTATTGATAACCGTCATTTGGGTCATGCAAAAACCTAACAAACCTAGATATCTAGGGGAAGTAAGGTATCTTATCCACGAGAAGCATGTGGTTAGTGTAATAAGCTTCGTCTGGCTAATATATCCTAAACCTAATTAAATTACCTAAATTAAACTAAAAATGGAAAATTGATTTTAATTTAATTGATTGCAAAGAAACATAAACTCAATTAACTAAACAATTATCAGAAAAAGGATCGCTCCCGGGTTTCAGATTGTAAGTTGAATGGATAACCTAGTTTGTACCAATTGGAAATAACATACACATGATTCGTTATACTAAGGTTTGATAAATAGTTAAAAACCAGATTATTTGACTGTGGTGCTTTACGATTAGAAAACCGAATAATTGACACATGTTAAATTCCCAGTTAACTAACTACCAGTTTAAAGACTAAAACCTGATTGCATTCGGTGGTTCACGATTATACAATACAATTATTGCAAACCAAGTAACTGATGAATACAACAAATTCCATAAAACCAAACTGTTTAAACAAACTCAAATAAACAAAAAAAACCAACTAACCAAAAGATTATTTAAAATCTAATCCAATGTCAAGTATGAACCAGTTGAATCCATCTACTAAAACAATCCTTCACCCGAGCACGATCACAGAAAATTAGTCAATCATGATATATAGAAAATCAAATGTTGTCACCACAAGAAAATCCATTCACCATTAATTAACTAAAAACATGAATTTATTCCGCAACTTGATTTATAAAAAACACTAAAGAAAACTTCCCTTTCTCGCCTCCTTTTGCGTGGGTATCAACAGCCAAACACAGCTTATTATCTCATCTCGGTCAACGTCAAACCTCAACAGCAAGAGGTTAGGGATGAGCTTTTGGTACCCAGTACCCGTACAGGTACCGAAAAACCAAAACGGGTACCGGTACTAGGAATTGATTTTCTCTGATTTCGGTATCGGTACTGCTCGGTACCAGTACCTGTAGTTTAACGCAAAGTACCCTTTTGGTCCCGAAAATACGAGGGGTCATTTTTATGGGAATTTGTTATTTTGTAATACCGAACGAACCGTCACCCCCAACCCTACTCAAAATTCTGGATCAATTAGTTTTTGTTTGATAGAATTGTAGAAAATATGGTTTGTATATGAAACCAATAGTAGGTTTGATCAAAAAGTACGAGAGGTCGTAAATTAGATGACTACAGAACAATGTAGATGACTACAGAACAAGGTTGTCATCTAATATTGTTGAAGCTTTTATTTGTACTCACGATTGGGTGAGAAAGTCGAGAAAACCAATTGTGAATGACATATACGATTTTTTAAAAGATGAAGATATTGCCATAGGTAGCATTAGTTCTTATCTTATTATGAAAACCAATAATTTATAAAAATATGTATTCGGGTACCAAACTGGAACCGGGTACCGAAATACAGGTACCGATTCTATATTTTCGGTACCGGTATTGGTACCCATTTTTTAACAATATTCGGAACCAGTACTTATCTCATCCCTGAAAGAGGTTGTTGCCTCAATAATCGTGATTCTCGTGGACTCCAAGTACAGGCCCAACCTCCAAGTTTATTTTGATTCTTTATTCACTAGCCCACATCCATATACTAACAAATGGTGGCCCCAAGTGATTTAGTTGTTGCAGCCCACATAATTATTTGTTTGAAGTTCACGTCTAGATTAGCACAAATTGAATTTACTTTTATTTTTAGTCCCAAGCCCACGTGAGACTTCTATGAATCAAACAATAAGTAATCATAACTAATTATATTAACTCAATTATTATATTATAAAAATGTTTACGTTAACAATATTTGACTTATTTTAATGTCATTGACAGAGGCAAAAACTATTGAAACATCTGATCTTGAGTTCACTTTTCACATGAGTAAAGAAATTTGTCGTTAAAAAAAATTGTGCAGTTGCTTTATTCCTTTGTGAAAGCAATTAATTTTCTTCCGATTGAAATCACCACCAATATTGTTACATATTAATTTAAACATACCCAAAATAACCATCTTCACATGTGATGTAATGAAGAAGAGCCCAAGTCAATTATTTCCTGATGGAAATACTTAGCAAGTAATGATGATCCATCCATTAACGTTTGAAGTGGCTTTGCTTTGGATCTTCATTCGTATACTACGATCAAGTGAACTTGCACTTGGATGATACTTTCATAATATAACTGAACGATTGTCTAAGGACAAGTTTCCTCTGTGATTACACAAGGCAAGACTCCTATGTTTTCTAGCACTAGGCAAAACTCTGTTTGTTTGCATGAGGTATGACTCCTTTTTTTGCTTGTAAGAGGCAAGACTCCTTTGTTTGTTTCCTCTTATACGTAGCAAAGGATTGAATAAAAACGATAAACCAACTTGATAGAATCAAGTTGCCTACCATGGATCCAATTGCGAAAACGTTAGAACCTAAAACAAAAACCATATGGTGTTTCAGGGGGAGGATCAAATAAGAAATAGGTTTTCGCTAAGAAATGACCAAAACGCTTAGAAACGATATCAAACGAACTCCGATTGAGCTCATTTCAGCGGCATTGGAACCGTCTCGTCGAACTCTACCATCTTAGCTTTTAATGTTTAGCTTTTCAGCTTTAGATTTTACGTTTGAATTTTATGGTTTAGCCTTAGGGTTTAGATTTTATGAATTAGGTTTTTTTAGGGAGTGGGGGTTTAGGTTTTTAGGGGGGTGGGGTGGGGTGGGGGGGAGGGGTGGTTTTAGGCTTTTTGTGGTGGGGTTGGAGGGGGGTTTAGGTTTTTGGGGGTGCGGGTGGAGGGGGGTTTAGGTTTTTGGGTTCGGATTAGAGTTCGATGAGACGGTTCCAACGCCGCTGGAATGAAATCGGAGTTCGTTTGACCCATTTCTTAGCGTTTCTTAACGAAAAACCATTTATTAGTGGAAACTTTCCCGTGTTTCAGAGTGCGTACCTTAAACTATTTGATTCAAGAAGATGGCTTGACTATCACGTGTGCAACATTGATTTTATGAAATCAATTGCTAGATTTCCTTCTTACACTTTCTAAAATGGCACTTTACACTAACCGTCATCAACACACATACACACACACACATATATAATCGAGAAGCAATGGAGAAGCTTTATTAGGGCCTAGGGGCGCTCCCCCCCCCCCATCCCTCTCCCATTTTTTGCTCATAAGTGTTAATTTATACGTATTCGATCAAAAAAATTATAGGTATTAAGTTCCGGTCCCCACCTGATATTTTCCCCAAAGTGTTAAACTCTCGTGTAATACCACGAGTTCTAACACTAGTTATTTAATAGAAGAGAGAGTTATTTAATATGAGAGAGTGGCGAAAAACAAAAATCTATACTTCCCTAGTTGGTACGTGACAAATAAAGTTATTTATCTATTATAATAAGATTTTTGTTTTATTTAAATTTTTCTAAATTAAAAGGTTGGATAATTTTATCACTAGAGCATAATGCAAAGTTGTAATAAGTAATTACAATTTAAATGTAAATAAAAAAGTAATATAAACATTATTGTTCGACTTGTATCATACAATCATACATACAACCACTTATCTTGTCTTGTCACAAGTTACCACAAATCTAATTCCCAAAATTTAAAAATTTAATGTATATAAGTGTTCCACTTTTAGGTAATCTAGCAAGGGACCTTTTGAATTTTTGTACAACTAATCTAAAGTGGATGCTTCCGAGTTAGTTTTATACACATTCACCATTTTGAACAAGCAAGCAAAAGCCAAGAATCATATTCTTAAAGCATTTTTATGCCTTATCTTCATCATTAATCACATACCCACTCCATTGTGTATTTCACCAAAACACTACAATGACCTTATTAATTGGCTCTTAATAACCAAAAATGATGGTAATTTGCTATTTTGGATTTATTTAGTGTTAAATTCTGAATAATATTCTTGCTATAATTTTCGCCACTGATAAAAAAGTTCTTTTACAGGAAGTGTAAGAAAATACAGCCATTGATTCTATTAAATGAATGGTGAATATTGATAAGGTGACAATATTGTAACTAATAAAAACTTAAATATGTATGAAAGAAGGAAAGAGGCGACGCAAACTAGTTACATGTTTGGATTTTCATTAACTTTAAAGGAAAAATAATCCTATCAGTCTTTCAATCTCAAATATCTTTAATATACTTTAGTTTCAAATAGCGGTCGAGTCAAGGGGAGATTTGATGGAAAAATTTTGTACACATGTGTTAAAGTCATCGACTTATCATAGCGTTGCTTCAAACTTCAGAAAAGTTTGAACGACTAATCTGTATCTTATAAATAAATAACTGACTGGGTCACGTATCACAATTACGTGAGCTCAAGATTTTTTTCTCACTTATCTTTTCTTCATTACTAATTATTTAATGATTTCTTTATTAATTCATAAATTTTAATTACTATTTAACATTTCCTTTATAATTTCTAAATTTTAATTACCAAGTATTTAATATTTTATTTATTTATTACGTGTAAAACCCGGGTTTATAACCTAGCATTATAATAAGTTTGGATACATATTGTTATGATTGAAATTACAATGTTAAGTCTTACCATTGTAAAAATTTAATTCACTATTGTAATACGTTTTAAAACACACAATAACGTTGAACACGCTATAATTATGTTTTATGTCATATCAACTTAATAATAATTATGCAATACTATTCAAACAAAATACGAAAAAATCACTAAATATAAAAGCACATTAGAGCACCTCCATCAAAGGTGTTCGGATCCTGCGTGGCAAAAGCAGACGACCACCCTCGCGTTGGAGGCCTCATCCGGCCGACGTTCATTTGAGGGTCATTATGAAAACCAAACGCAACCGGACACGTAAAATTGGGCCCAAAATATAATTTAATTATTATTTTAAAGTTTTTTGTTTAAACAATACCATTTAAAATATATTCAATATTTAATTAAATTATATATTAAATATTTATTTAAATTAAATTTTAAACTTAAATAAAAAACATTTAAATTTAAAATATATTAAAACTTTAATTTTTTAAACTTAAATTTAAAATATATTAAATTTTCTAACTGTTAGTTTTCTCAATGTAAATACAAGTAATTGTTTCATATTTATCTCACCTTCAAAAACTCACATTCAACTCGCTCACTAAATATGAATTCCAGTGATAATGATGTTTCGTAAAATCTGTCTCCGTCTCAACCACCGTTTATAAATCATTCTACAAATACTAATATGCGGTTTATGCAATTAGCCATGAAACAGTATGAACAATTGGCTTTCGATGAATTCGCAAACATGCATTTGCATATAAAAGAGCACTATACCGAAGAATACTCTAGTTCCAGACGTCCAAATGAGAAGCGAAAAGAAATATGCATGGGTCGTGAAGGAGATAGTCGTCTTTGGAATAACTACCGCTCCGAAACCGGTTTATCTTGATAGTTATTTTAGACGACGGTTTCAAGTGAATCGTCCACGTTTAAGTCAAATTGTATGGGTGTTATTGAAATGTTTTTATTTTAATATTTACAAAATGCATATAAACAATAAATACTTTTTATCTGGATAAAAACGGGAATTCGATCCCATATAAATGCGTGGAACATGGCTTGAGTAAATGTGGCGGTCGGGAACTATTTTATCTTTTTTGTTTCCACGCATTCTATTTTCAAACCAGGACACAATAAAATATTTTACATCCATCTCTTATTTATATAGTCAGCCAGAGAAAATAGATCTTCAGGAACAGGCCGGCAACGGCGACCCGCACAGGCACCGGTTATGAAAATACGACGTGTTATCAAACGTCTGCAGCTCTCCATCTTGAGGAATCTTCCCACACAGCCTATTATAACTCACGTTCAAGTACTGCAAACTTAATCCCGTCAACGTCGCCGGCAGACTTCCATAAATCTTATTATGATTCAAATCTAAAGACGTCAAACTCGCCGGAAATTCCACCTCCGAGAGGTTAAACTGGAAGCTGTTCCTCGAAAAATCAGCAATTTGTATCGTCTTGTTTGCTCCAAAAAACATACTTAAATCACCTGTCAGTTGGTTTCTCGAAAAATCTATCGTCGTGAAATTTAAGTACCCTAGAGATTTGGGTACATATCCGGTTAGCTGGTTGTGTGAAAGGTAAAGATCTGGGACGTTTCCGGTGAATATCCCGAATGATTCAGGAATAACTCCGGTGAGCTTATTCCGGTCGAGGTGTATGGCAAGAAGTTTCGTCAACTTTGCAAGCTCCGGCGGGATAGTGCCGGTGAGATTATTGAATGACAGATCGAGGAAATCTAAGTTTGTGAGTTGGCTGAGGAACGAAGGGACCGGACCGGACAAATTAGTCCAGCTTAGTCTGAGCATGGTGAGGTGTGTAAGTTTTGTAATCGCCGACGGGATTTCTCCGGTGAGGTTGGTGAGTTTTCGGAACACTAATGTTTGGAGGTAAGGGAGGTCGCCGACTTCATGTGGGATTTGGCCGGATATGTTGCCGGAGAAGATGGTGAGGGCGATGATACGGCTGGTGTTTTTGTCGCATTCGACGTTGTACCATTCACAGCAATCTAAAGTCGTTTGCCAAGAGGCTAAAAGGTAAGGGTTTCCTAGGGATTTCTTGATCTGAAAGAGGACTTTTTGGTCATTTCCGTTGCAGCGCTGTGAGAGGGAAGGGGTGGGGAGAGAAAGGAAGATGAGGATAGAGATGATGAAGATTGATCTCTTCATTTTTGGTGTGGTTTTTGTTTTTAAATTTGAGTGTGTATTTATAGATTTTGTTGAGGCAAAATAGACTACGGCTTCTCAAGTTAGCTTTAATCACATGGTCCTCTAAATAATTAATCAAATATAATTATTGATACGTGAAATAGACCATTTCCGACGTGATGAGATGGCGTCGCTATAAGGATGTGCGTCTTAACGTGTAGTGACGAATCTAGAAATTTTTCTCAGTGAAGACAAAACATTGGATGGTTAAAAGGAGTCGGTAGAAAAGGGCCAATTAAAACGGGTTAAAATATTTACATTAGTTATATAAATGTACGTACATATATGAACAACAAGAATTTGATTTGATAACATGTTCGAGTCGTCCAAGTGGCATCACGACAACCGATCGGTCATTTTAGCTTTTCAATTGCACTCACATAAATCCACTCTACCGTTGAGTTATATAACTTCTCTTTCCCTGCCCCAATCGAGAAATACAACTGACTAATCTTAAAATGAAGGTTTGAAAAACTCAACGATACTATTCTTGATCAACGGGGCTAGACCTTCTGAACACCAATCCAATCTCAATGAAAAAAATAAAAGCATTAAAAGAAGGGTGACGAAGCTACTTTGCATCCCATCATTAATCATACCCGTTTCTTAAAAAAAACAAAAAACAATACCAATTTGTTAGTTGTTAAATATGAACTCATATTTTTTACCTTCAAGTTAAAGTCAAAGAACCATTATATAAAAAACTAGCTAGAATGTAAATAATTTGAAATTAACCTTTAATAATGAGTTCTTACTAAATACAAAGACTAAAAGGGTGTTTGAGAATATGATTAGAAAATGCATATTAACTTATAAGCTTTTCAAATTAACCTTTAATAATGAGTTCTTACTAAATATAAAGACTAAGAGGGTGTTTGAGAATGTGGTGAGAAAGTGTTTATTGACTTATTAGTTTTTTAAAAATCTAATAAGTCATTCTCAAAAGCTAAAATTTCCTGACTTTTGGAATGACTTATTAACTTACTAGGTTATATACCCATGTATTACACGAGTTTGTTTAATAAAAAAATAAAAGTAAAATAATGTGTAAACAAATTTAAAATAATGTTTAAAATAAAATTCTTTGTTTCCTTAATTAAATAATAATTAGAATTTAATTTTTATATTATTTTTCTAAAAAATAAAAATATTAAGATAATTAAATTTCAAAATTCACTTATTTAAAATAGGAAAAATTAGAAGATTTTAATGAGAAAAATATGGTGATAACAAGTGGCATTATTTGGAATCATTTATTAAAATAAGAATTGATTTTTGAAAAACTAATAAGTCAATAAACACTTTCCCACCACACTCCTAAACACCCTCTAAACTTCGTTTTTGTTCCTATGGTTAGTTAAAATAATGGTTTTGTTTTGTTAGTTTCAATCTGTCTTTTTTGCTCCCTATGGTTACCTAATTGTCTCAATCAGACCCTCGGCGCTAACTCTGATAGTTTTTTCTGTTAAAGTTAAGAACAATTTTGTCTTTTTTACATATAAAGACTAATTTTTATTAATAAATACTATATATACCCCCCCCCCACCATTTATGTAAACCCACTTGCACCTCCTTATTGATCGCGGCGTCAAGGTCAATCAAAAATATTTATAAAACTCACTACTTAGCTACCTAGACTGTAAATAGGGAAGTAGGGTATCGTATCCACATAAAACGCGTGGAGAATGCTATTCAAATTAAAAGTATTCAATTACTTCTAAAGTTCAAAACTTTATTAATTAAAAGACTTAGAACTGTAAAAAGCAATTAATTTGATTCGTGAAAACAGTGGGAGAAAGAATGACCACTCCGGGATTCAGATTTAGCAAGACACATGCACAATTCTAGTTTCAAATCATACCAGAGATTACATAGACATAATCTTGTTTAAATTGTTTAACCCAATTACACAATAATCAATTCAATCACAAAACCGGATTATTCCCGATGCAAGAAAACCAAGAAACGACGACAGATGCGATAAATCGAAACATGCAATTGTTAATAAGTCAAACACACAATTGAATTCAAAGAACTTAAATGGTTCACAAAACTTCAATCCAATATTGATTATCTACTGAATTCATACAAGTACAAGTATCATAATTCACCCGGAGGGATCACAAAAGCGTTTAGCCGCTCATGATTGTTAAAAACAATAAAGCTCTGGAAACACTTTAGAACTCCTTTGGGACGGCTGGGAAGAAGAGATATTCGACAATGGGATCATAATGGGTTTATAATTACAATTAGGTTTAAAATTGCCGTAATCCCTGTCTTCGCGTGTCGCGAACATCTGGCCCAAGTCCTTCGCGTGGCGCGAATGACAAAATAGTCGAGTGGGCTTTTACCGGACCTCGCGTGTCGCGAACTTCTTCCTCCTAATCTTCGTGTGGCGCGAAGATCCTATGTTCCAGAATTTTGACTTTAAACCTTGACTTTTACTTTCATTGACTTCTCGGTCTTCGTGCCTTCACATATATGACTCGTAACTTCCGCTATTTAAGCACATTACCCCTGTAACACATCAAACTATGAAACACCCATAAAACTGACTCGATAAACACAATTACACTAATAAAATATACAAAAACCGACTCTTATACACGGGATATTTAACCCTACATCACATCCCCACACTTGACCTTTTTCGTCTCGAAAAAGAATAATGCAATGGAATCATAATCGGGAAACTTGCAACTTTACTTTCATTTTACACAGCACAGACTTTCATAACACGTTAACTGTAACAATCGGTATTTTTGTCTGATTAAACCTAACCACCGACTCTCGAGCCCCCAATTATGTGATCTATATTTTATACATTACCAAGCAAACAGTCAATCTATGGGTCTCACACTCAGAAAGCTACAGTTTAGCCTAGTAACATCTTAAGGTCATGTTTAGGCCCGGGTTAAACCTTATAGATTTTCCACCATTATAAACACTAATCTATAAGTTTTAAAAATCAGCTGAATTATGGATCGATGAATGAATGATACAAGCTTTTATTAATGTTATATGAACAAACCTAACCCTGTGGTGTTTCAATCACGCTGGAACACGATATATGACACGTAGGCTGCAGTTTTTAGGCAATGAAGTACCTAAGCTTCGGAACATGGGTGTATCCTTCAAGTCACCATCCCGAAGGAAAACACGTGAACCTAACTTAGTTATCCAATCATAATCACTTAAGTCCCGCCCATGGGTGTATCAACCAAGTCACTATCCCGGAGGGTAACACGTAGGCTGAACCTAAGATCTCAATTTAATTAATTAAAGCTCATTCAATTGATGGATTATGGATTGCCGGCGCCACCAACTTTCGGATTTATTTTCATAAAAAGAAAGCGGTGTGCCAAAATTTTAAAAACTTATAAATTCTAGTTTATAAAAGTACCTATCACCTTATATTGACAGTTTTGATCTTACCGACACCCCTAAGATGAGAACCCACAAGATATCCTGAATTAATTATTCAATTTATGTAGATTCACTATCAGGATGTTTAAGCTCTTTAAGTCGGTTGGGCCTACCAAAACGTTACAAATTAGACGTGTTTGATTATCTTTATTATTCAATTACAATCCTCACGCAAATTCCTGACTGTACTATCATTTTCCATTTAATTACAAAACTCTAATCCAAAGACATTTTTCAAAAATTTTAAATTTTTATGGATTTTTATGACTCAAAACTCACTCAAAACAAAAGAATCTTCCCTACACTTGGGGTTTGCTGCATATAATCAAGCGGGTTGTTTTCATCACCCAAATCGCCACGGAATCTTGCAAAAACTTAGAAAAGACGCAAAACTATACCGAAAAGATCGAAAAACTGAAAATTTTCTACAGACTCTACAACGGCATCCTACTCCCCCCACAGGTTTGTGTATTGCCTTCAATCACACTGTATCCAATCATACTCTCCCTAGAGACGTCCCCACACTTGGCCAATTGCATCCAATTAACTAAAATAAAGAAATGACAACCTAACTCAGTTTCGTAGGAATCACGGAGGCATTAACCCCTCGGTAACCCGAGTGGACGAGTTTAGTCTCGTGAGGGTTTCTAGGGAACACACCCACAACGTTCATTTAACTAGACATGAAAATTAAAGTGAACTAACCTTAGGTTGCCTCCTAGTAGCGCTAAGTTTAACGTCTTCAGCCGGACGCGGTGTACCTCATTATGGTTATGGTGGTTGGAATACAAACTCCTTTCCAAATGATTTTGCACATGCCCTTTGGTAGTGATCACCATTCAGGTTTAGGTTCTGCATTGCTTCTTCATCCTTCCATCCCCAAGGATCACCGGTTTCATATGAACGTCGAAAAAATTTAGGAGGTTTCTTTGACCCCCTTGGTGATCCTGGTGTTCTTGATGATCCTGTGCTTGCTCTAATATTATCATTTGCACTTTCCACCTGATGTTTCCATGGCGGCTTCCGCCCTTGTATGTCATCTTCCCCACACTTGGGGTTTGCTGCATTTACTTCCTTAATCAGCACATCCTGCAACTCTGACCTGTAAATCACCACATTTTTATTTGTGTCACCCTCATCCACTTTGGACCGAGGGGGACATCTGTTAGTAACACCTGCTTTAGGACATTTAACTTTGTAAAAATTTGTAAAAGTAAGAGAACCGATGTATAAGTTAAACTCCCTGTTACCGAATGACATGCTAACCGTGTTGTCTTTGTAGTTTATCAAAGCATTGGCAGTTGCCAAGAATGGTCTGCCTAGGATTACCCTATTTTGCTTCTCCCTTACTGTCTGTTCATACTCCACCACCAAAAAATCCTCGGGATAATAGAATTCCCCTACTTTCACAGCAACACCTCTAACCATTCCTCGAGCCCTTTTCCTTGTTAAGTCAGCTAACACCACAGTAGTGCCAACTTGTTCTAGTTGGCCAAGGTCATACTGATCATATAAGTTCCCTGGTAAAATGCTGACACTAGACCCATAATCTAACAGAGCCTGCTTAACCTGCAACCTTCCTACTTCAATGGGGATAATGGGTTCTCCCTACTCATCTTCATCCTCCAACTCACTCTCTGCACCACCCTCATAAGCATTAACCGCACTGACATATGCATTCTTTGTTCCTGAGGAGCTTGCTCTTTGATGTTGCGGGTTTAATTTTGTATAACTTGGGAGTTGCCTCGGTGCTCGCCCCACTACCTTTGATAATTTCTCCGCCAGTTGACCCAATTGTCATTCAAAGGACTCATTTGTTTTGATTTGGATCTCTTAGTCTTGTTCAATCCTTTTTAAGGACTCCAGTATGGCTGCAAGCTGCGAGTCACCGCCAGCTGTAGGTTTGTTCTGTTGGGGTTGATTCTGTTGGTAGTTCCTCTGTTGATAACCTCCCTGTTGGTACCCCTAATTTCCTGAGTTCCTTTGGTATCCGCCTGGATTGTAACTTTGTTGGCGGTTCTGGTACTGCTGCTGACTCCCAACCTGCACATAAGGAACCTGAAAGTTAGGATTCATTTGATTATTTGCATTACCGTACCTGAAATTAGGATGATTTCTGAGTCCCGGATGGTAGTGTGTTGCATTCATATCCGGCTTCCTATCACCTCCAATCTGGTTCACTTCTTCTGGATTGCCCTGCTCTCTTGGATAGCTCTCCACAGTATTGCCCAAATCACCACATCCATCACACACCGGGTATCCTTGAGAAACATTAGACACCTCTCTTCCACTCGGCCTACCAAGCCTTGCCATTTGAATTTCCATGGCATCCAACCGCTTTTGTGTCTCATAATCGACTGCTTTCGCAGTTCCACCCGTCTTTGCTCTTCTACTAGCATTGGCCTGCCTCTTTGACGTTACTGCCATCTTCTCCAGAATATCCCAGTCTACATCCACATGGTTTTCAAAGAATGAACCTGCACTAGTTGAATTAACATCTCTAACATCCTCAGGTAGCAACCCATCATAGAAAGCTTGTATCTCCCACTTCTGTATCCCATGATGTGGGAAATTCCTAAGCAACTCCTTGAATCTTTTGAATGCCTCATAGAAAGGCTCCCCTGACTGTTGCTTGAAATCCCGTATAGCAGCTCGGGCCTCATTGGTTTTATGAGGTGGAAAATACTCATCTAGGAACTGCTGTTGTAATTCTGCCCAGGTGGCAATGCTTGCAGCCGGTAGAGACAAGAACCACTGCTTTGCCCAGTCCTTTAGTGAAAACGGGAAAAGCACCAGTTTCACCTCATCAGGAGTGAACCCTTGACCACCTATGGTCCCACAAGTAGCCTCATATTCAAACAAATGTGTGTATGGATCTTCAGTAGCTCTCCTATAAAAGTGTGGGAGGATTCAAAGACAACCCGAACGGATCTCGAATACACTCCCCCTACGAACTGGTGGTATGACGGGGGAAGCATTTAAATCCAAAGCGGGGCGGAAGTGGCTATCCACCCCTTAATCATGTCTCTGTGGTTGTATATTTCTGGGCTGTCGATACCTGTTTCCTCTTTCCAAATTACCCAAACACCCTTGACGGTTGTTCCTCGATAGAAATTCATACTCTGCTCTCGGTGGTGGTTGCACCCATCTGTCTATATTCTGTCTCTGATCATGGGGAGGGAATGCCTCCTGGTGGTTTAAATCATACCACTTTTCCTCTTCGTTCCAATTCTCATGTTGAGAACCGTGCTGTGGGTGGTGGCTATCTTCATCTTCATAATCAGAGTAGCTCGGGTGGCTATCATGTGGTTGGTATGGTTGATTTCGGAATACGGGTTGAGGTGGGGGTTGTTGGAATCTGGGTGGTGGTGGTTGGTTTGGATTTGGTGGAATATGTGGTTGTTGATTTTGAGGTGGATTTGGTTGGTTTTGAGGTTGGTTAGGGAATAGTAGATCTGGAAGTGGTGGAATGGGTGGGTTTTGTTCCCCACCTTGATTAGGCTCTTGGTTCTGTGACATCCTTACCGAAGGACTGTCGAGATTTCTAAGATTGTTTGGACTGTTCCTTGCAGTTTCCTGTTTTCTTTTGCTGTTTTCTCAATCTCTGGATCAAATAACAATGGTGATGTTCTTTCTGAGTGCCTAGCATGCATAAAACTGTCCCTGCACACGTAAGCACGAAATTAGTAGCAGTGAACAAAATAAATCAAAAATAGCACTTTACGCACAAGTTCCCCGGCAACGACGCCATTTTGATCGCGGTGTCAAGGTCTATCAAAAATATTTATAAAACTCACTACTTAGCTACCTAGACTATAAATAGGGAAGTAGGGTATCGTATCCACATGGAACGCGTGGAGAATGCTATTCAAATTAAAACTATTCAATTTCTACTAAAGTTCAAAACTTTATTAATTAAAAGACTTAGAATTGTAAAAAGCAATTAACTTGATTCGTGAAAACAGTGGGAGAAAGAATGACCACTCTGGGATTCAGATTTAGCAAGACACATGCACAATTCCAGTTTCAAATCAGATCAGAGATTACATAGACATAACCTTGTTTAAATTGTTTAACCCAATTACACAATAATCAATTCAATCACAAAACCGGATTATTCTCGATGCTAGAAAACTAAGAAACGACGATAGATGCGATAAATCAAAAACATGCAATTGTTAATAAGTCAAATACACAATTGAATTCAAAGAACTTAAATGGTTCACAAAACTTCAATCCAATACTGATTATCTACTGAATTCATATAAGTACAAGCATCATCATTCACCCGGAGGGATCACAAAAGCGTTTAGCCACTCATGATTGTTAAAAACAATAAAGATTCAAACTTTTAACTTACAAACATTCAAAACTAAGAACAATTGGCCAAACAAGCTCTGGAATCGCCTTAGAACTCCTTTCGGACGGCTGGGAAGAAGAGATATTCGACAATGGGATCATAATGGGTTTATAAATACAATTAGGTTTAAAATTGGGGTAATCCCTTTCTTCGCGTGTCGCGAACATCTGGCCCCAGTACTTTGCATGGCGCGAAGGAGAAAATAGCTGAGTGGGCTTTTACCGGCCCTTGCATGTCGCGAAATTCTTCCTCCTGATCTTCGCGTGGCGCAAAAATCCTATGTTTCAGAATTTTGACTTTAAACCTTGACTTTGACTTTCATTGACTTCTTGGTCTTCGTGCCTTCACATATATGAGTCGTAACTTCCGCTCTTTAAGCACATTACTCTTGTAATACATCAAACTACGAAACACCCATAAAACTGACTCGATAAACACAATTACACTAATAAAATATACAAAAACCGACTCTTATACACGGGATATTTAACCCAACATCACTTGTCCACACCAAACATTCAGTGAGCCAACCACCGCCACGGTCAAGATCTGAACTGCCACCACCACCAGTGACTTGCGTTCCTCCTTCCCCATACCACTTTAGTCACCATATCCGACAAAGACCATATCAGATCCATGTCACATCCACCATTTCCGCAAACCCACTCCCGCCTCCTTCTCCACATCAAACATCTGGTCCCATTCCCTAATCTTGATCTCAAACGTTAGCAAACCCCCACGGTGACGTCGCCCTTGATTTTTCGGCAACGGCTGGCAAAACCTCATACCACCGTAGAAATCGAAATTGTTGGTACTTGCTTGTAACATCTCGGTTGTCGATATTGGCTTTTATTAGACTACCACATTCATAATTATGCATTGATTATTTAGAGGATGTATTTTGTACTATTCTTATTCTTCTTGTACTTAATTGTATGTATATGCATTGTATAAACTCCTCTCTATCAATTGTGGAGACATAGAGAGTTTCATCATAATATGGTATAGAGCCTAAACTCCTCCATTTGGTTTCCCCTACCTTTCCTCTTTCTCTACCTTCTTCTTCCCTCCTCTCTCCCGTGGCTACTTCCATTGATACATCCATCCCAATCAACACTCTCATGCATATGCTAACTATCAAACTCACATCCACCAATTATTTGCTATGGAAGAATCAAATGATACCCATATTCTCCTTTCAAAACCTCATGCCCCATGTTGATGGCTCATCTACACCACCACTCGCTACCATTACAACCGGAGAAAAGACCATGTTAACTCGGCTTATCGGTACCGATACCGTACCGAATCGGTACCGAACCGATAGATTCGGTACCGCTATCGGTACCCACTTTTTCATAAATTTGGTACTGGTACGTTACGGGTAACGAAAAAGATGAACATTTTGTAACAAATACCGGTACCGTACCGATAAATTCGTTACCAGTACCCACTTTTTCATAAATTCGGTACCGGTATTTTCGGTACCGATCTCATCCCTAATTTCCTCCACTCTATGTCACGTCAGTGTCACATTAATCTCCATACCATTACACTCTACCAAAGGAAATTCTCAATTATATGTTTTTCTCCAAAATTATCAAATAAACCTTTACAGAATCATATTCTCTCGACGGTGTTTTGAGCATAAAGAATCTCATGCAAATCACCTTTCTATCATGGAAGTGAGAAGGGGGAGGTGTTTCACTGTTTCTCGACGTCCCCTGTGACCACGTCCTCCCCAGTGCGACAAAACAGCCTGTACACCACTTAACCTTAGATCCCATATAAACGCGGGGAACATTGTTATTCAAACATTGCGGTTGCGGCTGTCTGCAATCATCTTATTTTATTTGCTGTCAAGTCCCTTGTCTTGTATAAACTATAACTTTGGCCCTTTTATTTAGTTAAAAAAAACAAAAAAAAAGACAGACTATTTTGTCCTGAAATAATTTTGTTTTTTATCCATTGCTGATTACAAATATTCAGGTACAGGCCTGCAACGGCAACCCGCACAGGCACCGGTTATGAAAATAAGACGTGTTATCAAACGTCTGCAGGTCTCCACCTTGAGGAATCTTCCCACACAGCCTATTATAACTCACGTTCAAGTACTGCAAATTTAATCCCGTCAACGTCGCCGGCAGACTTCCATAAATCTTGTTATGATTCAAATCTAAAGACGTCAAGCTCGCCGGAAGTTCCATCTCCGACAGGTTAAACTGGAAGCCGTTCCTCGAAGAATCAACTATTTGTATCGTCTTGTTTGCTCCAAAAAACATGCTTAAATCACCTGTCAGTTGGTTTCTTGAAAAATCTATCAACGTGAAATTTAAGTACCCTAAAGATCTGGGTACATCTCCGGTTAACTGGTTATGCGAAAGGTAAAGATACTGGAAGTTTCCGGAGAACCTCCCGAATGATTCAGGGATAACTCCGGTGAGCTTATTCCTATCGAGGCGTAGGCCAGCAAGGTTCGGCAACGTTGCAAGCTCCGGCGGGATAGAACCGGTGAGATCATTGAATGACAGATCGAGGTCAAATAGGTTTGTGAGTTGACTAATGAACGAAGGGACCGGGCCGGACAAATTAGTCCAGCTTAGTCTGAGAATGGTGAGCTGTGTAAGTTTAGTAATCGCCGACGGGATTTCTCCGGTGAGGTTAGCAAGTTTTCGAAACTCCAATGATTTGAGGTAAGGGAGGTCGCCGACTTCATGTGGGATTTGGCCGGAAATGTTGCCGGAGGAGATGGTGAGTGCAATGATACGGCCGGTGGTTTTGTTGCATTTGACGGAGTACCAGTGGCAGCAATCGAAAGTCTTTTGCCAAGAGGCTAAAAGGTAAGGGTTTCCTAGGGATTTCTTGATTTGGAAGAGGACTTTTTCGTCATTTTTGTTGCAGGGTTGGGAGAGGGAGAAGGAGGGAGTGGGGAGAGAGAGAAAGAATATGGCAATGATTAAGATTGACTTCATTTTGGTTGTGGTTTTTGTTCTTTTTGTTTGAATCTATTTATAGATCTTGTGAAGGAAAATAGATCACGGCTTTTTATTATTATTTTTTAACGTTAATTTGGATCACTGATTTTGTGTCACGGCTTCTTATACAAATTTGTTATTTTAATTTCTTGGTCAGTTGGACCCGTGAATATGCATAATATAAAGTATAGTGTATGATAAACAAAATAAATAATCAATGATATATATGAATACAAAATTAATAAAATAATTTTATTTAGTATTATTTGTTATATTACTTTAAATTAATATTTAAAAGTAAAATTTATACTAAATTTTTTAATGTATTTATTTACACTTGTGTAATATATTTATACTAGGTTATAAACCCGTGTATTACACGGGATTTGTATAATATAAATTATATATTTCTATATTGTGTTAAAAAAATTATTACGTACAACAATAAAAAAATGAAAGTAAAATTACAATTCACAAATTTCATAATATTTCTTTGTACGCGACATTTGTTGTTTTTTCGTAATTTTACCATCTTTATCAAGTATCAATAGTTTAATTTCATCTCGAATTTTCACTTTGAATAATGAGACATACAGTTGACCATTTGTAAAAAACTGACTGTTTCGGAAACAAACCAAACCTACATAAGGAGTGTCCTTGACTTTTATTTATCGTAATGGCAAAACATAATGTGAGAGGAAAATGACTTCTTTGAAATTTAAACGGAATCATTTTGTCTCACGGTATTAAGCAAAATCTAGGGATAAATGTTTGAGGGCCAATATTACTTCCAGATATTATATGTGCCTCTATAATACGATCGCCTAGTGATATCGCTTGTGGTCGAGTTCCATTGCATAAACCATTTTTTTATCAGTATTTCTTAATAGCATTACTTGAACACCAATCTTTAGTAATAATTTATGGTTTGACAACCCTAAAAAGTCCACTTAGGACATCAAGTGAATATAAATTTTTATCAAAATTAGTATGAAGATGCTCTGACTCCGATATACTGTCAAAACTTAGGTATTCTTTTTATTCACGAGTGAAAGAAACTGATCATTAAATTCATGTACAATTTCATTTATAGGTGCAAGCATGGCTCTCTTGAAAATATTTTGAATTTTTAAAATTTTGAAGAATAAAAAGATACAAAAAATCATTACCTTTAAAAAGGATAGGTTCAATAGAGTAGAAAACAACAAACATTTTGTAGACATTAATATCCCAAATTACATTTCAAATGAAACAATAAATCACATTAAATTGTTTATATAAATTGTGTTTTCATGGGTTTATGTACATTGCAATAACAAAGAGATAAAACTTTATATTAGGCCAGAGAGGGTTAAATATTAAAAAATTACAACTAATAATTCACTTATACCCTTCTTATTACTAAAATTGTAAAAATGAACAAATGAGCACATGCAAGAAACAACCAAAATTGAGCCTACGACATGTAACAAATATATAGTACCCCCAAAAACCTTATATAAAAGATTCTGGTTATTCAAGCTCAAAAAACAAAACCCAACACATTCCAATCCGTGATCAAACTGGCGGTCACCATTCACATGTCGAGCGTTTAGGCTTCCACATACGTAATGTTACAAATCAAGTAAATAACACAGGAGCTAAAAATAGGTTAATATATTGCAACCCGGGTGGTCATTTCGACCCATTTACATAAGGGTTAATTAAGATTTGTAAAATTTAACTAAAAAGAAGGAACTACTTTAGGAGCCTTCACCCTTCTCCGTTTCAGCAACTAATTGCCTGATTGGTACCTCAAATCCCAATAATTAGTTATAGACCCGTTTACATAAAAGTTTATTTTTTATGCATAGAACACCTAAATTAGTTTTATTTTGAAGTGATTTGCTGATATTTTTAATGTCGGTTAATTACCTTGGCTGCTCTAGTGCTGCTGGGAATAATGTTGAAAGAAGCAGCTCTTTCACCTCTCCAGTCCTTCATAGATAGACCATCAACGGTCTTTTGTTGGGTGGCTGAAATTAGTTAACCGTATTAGACATGATTTTAACTTGTCATATAATGATTGTTTTCATTAACCAACTTAAAGGTTACATTATCGGTCATGGCATGGACTATAGTCATAAAACACCAACAATGTGAAACCTATCAATAATCACCAAGAATTGCTACAAAATTGCAAGTTGACAACATAACAGATATTGAGAACATTTGAATTTCGTCACGATCCCAAATACCAAAACGCGCATACGAAGAACCTAAGTGTCCCATGCAAACAAACAAAAAATTAGTTTAAAACAGTTAAAAAAATTTAATTTTACTTCAAAAGATTTGAAAGGAAATTAAATCCTCTAACAAATCCAGGTATAAGCATCTCATCCAGTACCTGCAATTGTTTAAAAACAAACTTCAATCACTCACATTTAATAAAGAATATAAGGCATAAATACCACTCTTCTAATGTTTAGTTCAAGTAATAAATGTCAGAATTATGGATTACAAAGGTGACCTATGATAACATCAAACAATCAAAAGATGAAATATGAAAGAATAATTGAGAAAAATTAACTTGAAGGCAAAGCCTCCATTATTTACACCCCCACTATCACGCATACATATAATTCTCCGATTTGCAACTTATGGATAAAAGTAGTACCTTGATAGCAAAACCTCCATTTTTTTAACTGGTCAAACCACACCCCTGCAAAACAAATTAACAATCATTGGAAAAAAGCAATCGATACCATCAACCAAAATCACCAACAAATGGCTGCACAGACGGTGAAAAGAGCAAGCATGGTAGCCATTTTAATCAATTTGATAAAATCCTTAACTAAAAACAGCCCATTAGCGAAGAAGAACGTTGTTGATCAAAGTAAATTTCAAGGCATCTTTGTAATTGGAAATTCAAACTGCATCGGAGCAGAGAACAGGTCCAGCCAAATACTAAAAACCAAGTTGCAATCAGAAACTTTGTCATATCAAACTTTGACCTAACCATGACATGCCCAGTTTACTTTTGAGTTTGAATTGGACTGTCAGTGCTCATTTGGACTAAAGAATCAACATATAATAGGGTTAATACCAAGCGAGCCATCTTGTTGGTGAGAGTGGCAACAACAATCAAACAATCAGATTGATTTGGCTTTGATGGGAACCCCATGAGCCAGAAGACGCTCTGCAGCATTACAACCATTTTTAGCACCCATATGCAACAGAGTTTCTCCATACTGCAAAATAAAATGTAAAAACCCACATTTATTACAAAGCAATCTTGAACTTAAGAATGAAATGCCTCATGTGTATGAAATATTTCCCAATCTTCCTCTTCCCGTAACGCACCATCCACCCCTCATATACTACTTTCGAATTCGACATCTCAATATCTTCTCCGGTCCTTCAGATCCCCACGAAATCAAACACTAATCAATCATTAACCTAAAAACCCTAATTAATCAATCGAAACAACGAACTTACAGATTATCGATTTAGGTGAATGAAAATGGATTACCGTTTGATATAAAATACCTTTCCGGATCGAATGAAGGGGAAGTTGCCGTATGAAGAACAACAGACGAAGAATAAGAAGTTGATTACACAAATTCTTGAGAAGAAGGATGAACGGCGAAGTAGGGTTAGGTTTACGAATGAAGAAAAAAACGGGTATTTGCCTTTTTGTTAGATCCGATAACTGGTAGATGGGTCGGGTCAATGACCCGCGCCTTTTGTAAACGGGTTAAAAGGCTTTTGGGCGAGAAACGAGTTTTAGAGTGGAGGCGTTGACACATCACAAAAATTATAGTCATTTATTAGGTTAAGGATATAACTTAATGTGTTTATTTAATTATTTAAAAATTTCTTTTATTATAATTAAAAAAAATTTTCTCCTAATACTTATATTTTTTGAAATTTAAATATTTCCAGATATTAAATTCCATAAATTACAACTCTTAGATTGTACTTAAGTTTATTAAACTTTGAATTGTAACATATTTAAATTATAAACTATCATATTTATTTATCTCATAATAAAAGGTAACATCTATACTATATAATAAATAAAGGTTTTTGTATGCCGTGTTTCAATATCATATTCAATCTAATCATTCTATTCTTGTCTTTTTCTGTTATTAAATGCACCCATATATTTTAATAAATTACTAATTATACTAATAAAACATATTTATTTTAAATTATCGTTTATTATAAAAAACTTTAAAACCTAATTATGTAATTTTTAATTTCAATCAAATAGTAAATGAAATTCAATTACATTAAATAGTAATTGACGTATTTTCGAAACCAAATTATATATTATTTTTTGTATATTTTGAATTTTTTTTCTATCCTTAATTTATGTATAGTAATACATTTTTACACCTGTAAAATACATAAATAAAATTTAAGAAATTTATTTATTGATATTTTTCACTCCGTGTGTATTACACGGGGTCTAAGCTAGTATATATTATAATGTCAGTAAACTACGAATTTAGTCCCCTGCTTTGATTCAATTAACGCTTTTAATCAGTTAGTTTTAATTTAATTTTTTTATTCTTTGTTGTTTCATTTTCGTTTAAATAAAAGTCAAGTGTGTAACATCATCCAAGTCTGTTATAACTTTTTTTTAATTAAAAGACAAAAATATCAATAATGCTAAAAAATAAAAATAATAACATGTATAATCCCTCCCCCCCCCCCACCCCCCGACGACCAAACCTTATCACCATCAAGAAGCCATGTTCAAATTTTGTAACGAATACCGATTTTGGAACACATATCGGTGAATTGCCACCCTTTCCCGATACAAACACGTCTCACTCGTTTAATATTAATTGTTTAGTTAGGGTTCAAATTTTATTTCAATAACATATGTGAACAGAGGGTGTCCACATTTGGTAACACCTTTTAAGTTTGCCGACTAAACCTTAAAATATTGTTTTTTTAATACTGTGGTTTTTGCTAGGTAAGCATTTACTTTTGTCGGCTAAGTCTTTTTAGTTTGCCGGTAAGCCTTTTAAGTTTGCAGGCTAAGCCTTAAAAAAACGCTAGACGGCTATAGCAAGCTTATTAGACGGCTTAGCCTTCGCTTTTTTAAGGCTTAGCCATTCACGTGTCGCAATCAAGTTGGTTTGTACACTGTAAAAAGGAATGTTTGCACGAAAATATGAGCAGGCTAGCTTAGCCAACTCACAAGAGTAATGTTCATGAATTATGAGGCTAATTTGGATGTCTATTTTGATAATTTTTCTGATCAAATTTTTATTTTCATATTTTTACCTAAAAAAAATAGGTTTTTAAAATATAAATGAAAATCTAGTTTTAAAAAACGCGTTTGATTCAGTGAATGTGGGTGCTCTAATCTATTTTTTCTCTACACAATCTATAAATACACATTCAAATAAGCAACAAAAAGATCACATAAAAAAAATGAAGCCAATCTTCATCATTGCCATCATCTCTCTCCTCATCTTCCCTCTCTCCCCACCCTCTCTCTCTCTCCCTCTCCAAACCCTGCAACAAAGATGACGAAAAAGTCCTCTTCCAAATCAAGAAATCCCTAGGATAGCCTTACCATTTAGCCTCTTGGCAAAAGACTCTAGATTGCTGCCACTGGTACTGCCTCAAATGCAACAAAACCACCGGCCGTGTCATCGAACTCACCATCTTCTCCGGCAACATATCCGGCCAAATCCCACATGAAGTCGGCGACCTCCCTTACCGCCAAACATTAGTGTTCCGAAAACTCACCAACCTCACCGGAGAAATCCCGTCGGCGATTACAAAACTTACACACCTCACCATGCTCAGACTAAGCTGGACTAATTTGTCCGGTCCGGTCCCTTCGTTCCTCAGCCAACTCACAAACTTAGATTTCCTCGATCTGTCATTCAATGATCTCACCGGTTCTATCCCGCCGGAGCTTGCAACGTTGCCGAAACTTTCTGGCCTACGCCTCGACAGGAATAAGCTCACCGGAGTTATTCCTGAATCATTCGGGATGTCCACCGGAAACCTCCAGTATCTTTACCTTTCACATAACCAGCTAACCGGAGATCTACCCAGATCATTAGGGTACTTAAACTTCACGTGGATAGATTTTTCAAGAAACCAACTGACAGGTGATTTAAGCATGTTTTTTGGAGCAAATAAGACGATTCAAATAGCTGTTTTTTCGAGGAACAGCTTCCAGTTTAACTTCTCAGAGGTGGAATTTCCGGCGAGTTTGACGAATTTAGATTTGAATCATAACAAGATTTATGGGAGTCTGCCGGCGACGTTGACGGGAATAAGTTTGTTGAACTTGAATGTGAGTTACAATAGGCTGTGTGGGAGGATTCCTGAAGGTGGAGAGCTGCAGAAGTTTGATAACACGTCGTATTTTCATAACCGGTGCCTGTGCGGGTCGCCGTTGCCGGCTTGTACCTAAATCGGCGATGGATGGATAGAAAATAAAATGATGGTACATTATGTATTGTTTTCCAAAATACAAGGGCTAAAATAACAGTTTTTATAAGACAAGGGACTTGGCAGCAAATGACACCGCCTCCTAACCCCAATCCATGTTCCCGCATTTATATGGGATCAAGTTCCCGTTATTTTCTTTTGATATATTTTTTTATAGCGTTGGAAGCTATAAAAAAAGTTTGAAAAACCCTTTTTAACATTTGGAACGGATATAAATAAAAAATTATTATATTAAAAAAACCACTATAAATACCTCACAAACCTTAGTTTTTCTACACAAAAACATTCTCAATAATGGATTCATCTTTTTCATCATCAATATCCTCTGAGGTCGATGAGATTATACCTTTTTCATCACAACCCTCGTAGCCGCGGCCTAACCTTTGGTACAACAAGCTCAAAGTTCATGTTCAAGAACAAGAAGAGCTCGTTTATACCGAGTCCGTGAAGCTGCTAGTTTTTCTAATAAGTCTATATATATTGAAGAAATGTTTAGGTGTCGTTTTCAAATGAGCCAAAAGTTATTCCTATGAAGATATTCCAATGTGGTTCCAACAAAAGTATGATGTGAGCGGCAGACAGGGTTCCAACATTCGGTGTCCTAAAGTAACGTTGTCATATCGTGCAAAATCCGGTACGACTTTGGACGGTAACAAAATTAGGAACGTAACGTACACTTGCGTAATGTTACATAATAATAATTAAGAGGGCGAATGGCATGCAAGTTGTCAACACTATGAAGATGATATCCAACCAATTTTTGAAGAAAGTGCTTGGCAATAAAAATAAGCTATTACAACCGAGAAATACATAACAACCGTTGCACAATTTGGTTGAACATATTTACTAGCTTGGTTTACATGACGATGATAACGACGATTATTTATGTACTTTTTTAATTTAAGTTGTGTATTGTTATGCAACTGCTTTTAAAAAGTTTAATTAATGTGTAATTGTTTTAATTGTTTAATAACTAGTGATTGTTCGCAGTCTTTCGTTAGTGTAATAAGATAAATAAGTATCAAAAGTTTAATTCAAAATCATGACTTGTACTCTTGTAGCCAAGCTAGCTCATCTATATCTATAGTATCTAATAAATAAAGTTTTTTAATGTTACGTGTTGCTTCTATATTTATTCTCATCATTTTTTTCCTGCATCTCTCTCTTATTAAGTACATCTCTATATTTTAATAATAATATAATTTTAAAGAAAATACTAACTATACTAATAAAACACATTTATTTAAATTATCCCTTATAATAAAAGATAACTTTGAAATCTAATTATGTATCTTTTATTTTCAACCAAATAGTAATTAAAGTTAGATTGCATTAAATATTAATTAACGTATTTTCAAAACCCAATTATACATTAACTTTTTACATATTTTGAATTTTGTTTTCTATCCTTGATATATATAATACATTTTTGCATCTATAAAATATATACATAAAGATTTAAAAACTTTATTTATATATTTTTCATCTCATATGTAATACACAGATTAATCGAATATAAAGTTGTCATGTATTTGTCTTGAACATTACTCGATGAATAAAATAAGTTTATGACAGAATAGCAAAGATATTGTTAAATTAAAAAAATAAATCAGATATTTTAGGTTTAAATATTTGATATATTCAAAAAAAGAAAAAAAAAATCAAATCTTAAATAATAATAAAATAAAGTTGAAGAAAAACAAAAATAACTTTGAATCACAAACAAATCCAAAATTAGAAAAAAAGAGAGAAGTAAAGAGATGCATGCAATAATCAATACTTTAGACAATTGTGACTGCAATTTGTATAATTCGGTTGCAAATAGCCTTTTACGACTGAAAACCTTTGTGCGTAATCCCGTTTTGCGATTAGCGCTTGCGACCGCTTTTAACACTGAAATTTCGTTCTTAACTGTTACGACTGATTTGCGACCAACCTCTTTTGCGACCACATCTTTTGAGAACAGTTTGTGACGGCTCTATTTTGTGTCTGATTTCCGTTGGCTCTCTTTTGCGACTGGATTTCAGCCGCAAATCCGAGAGATATTAAAAAAAATCCATTTGAAGAATTCTTTACAGATTTATTTAAAAAAAACTTTATTAAGCATCTTGACTTGTAGTAAAGCTAGCTCATTCTATCTCATCGAATTTGTCGTGATCTTAATCGATAAAATAAGTTAATGGAAACACAGCAACAAAAAAAAAATATTAAATTAAAAAAATCAGATATTTTATGTTTACATATTTGATAAATACAGCAAAAAGAATCGAATCTGAAAATAATAATATAATTAAGTTAAATAAAAACAAAATTTAAAAAAATAAAGACTTAATTTTTTTATTTTTTTTTGAAAGGCGACTTTCATTTTTAAGTGGCAGTCACATCTCCGAATCGGAGACCCGTTACCCCTCAACCTGACCACTACGTTGTCTGAACCGGGCCCGCGGGTTCAGAACGAGAGGCATAGGCTTTCACCGAGAAACCATGGAGCCTGTTGCCACTTGACAACAGTTGCGCCGCTACACGGGCCAAACCCCGCTAGCGTAACGCACTCCGGACTAAAACCCGGTTTTGACTCGGACTCGAACCTGCGTTGGCAGGTTGAGTCTTCATCACCATAACCACTAGACCAAAGCCCAGTAGTTAAAGACTTAATTGCATAAATGGATAAAATAAGTCAATGGAAACACATCAACAAAAAAAATATTAAATTAAAAAATCAGATATTTTATGTTTACATTTGATAAATACAGCAAAAAGGAATCGAATCTGAAAATAATAATAAAATTAAGTTAACTAAAAACAAAATTTAAAAAAAAATAAAGAGTTAATTGCATAAATAGATAAAAATAAGTCAATGGAAACACAGCACCAAAATATATATATTAAATTAAAAAAATCAGATATTTTATGTTTACATATTTGATAAATACAGAAAAAAGAATCGAATATGAAAATATTAATAAAATCAAGTTAACTAAAAACAAAAATTAAAAAAATAAAGAGTTAATTGCATACATGGCCTGTAGTTTGATCAAATTACATGTTTGACCGCTAGGTTTTAAAAACTGTATTAGTCCAAACTTTTGAGACATGTAGCGCCTTTAGCCCTGATGTTAACACCAGTAAGTTTTTTAACCGAAGTTAACCCATGTGGCATCCACGTGACTTACGATGACAAACTTAATGTTAAAAATGAGTAATATAGGTAAAAATTAGAAAAAATCAATAAAAAATAGTGATTTTTTAGAAATTTTTACTGATTTTTTTTTTAATTTTAACTCATTTTTGGAGTTAAGTTTGCAATCGTAAGTCACATGGACGGTACATGGACTAACTTTCTATTAAAAACTAACTTGTGTTAACATTAGAGTTAAAGACACAACCAAGTCTTAAAAGTTTGGCTAAGTTTACCGTTTTTAAAACCTAGAGGTCAAACATGTAATTTGATCAAACCACATGAGTAATTTATGCGATTAACTCAAAAATAAATAAAATTAAGGAATATGCATGCATTAATATCCTTCACTCCTTCAGAAGAAAATTCAACATCTCATGGCTGATTTTCAATCATTCTTCTCCCTCTTTCTCATATGCCAGATCTCCACCATCTTAATCTGGCTGTTCTTCAAATCTTCTGGTGCTAAACATCGTCTTCCACCAACTCCCTTCGCCCTCCCCATCATTGGACATCTCCACCTCCTTTCTCCGACCCCTCATCAAGCTTTCCACAAGCTTTCTCTCCGATAAGGGCCCGTTTTTCGTGTCCTTTTAGGCTCCGTACCATGTGTTGTTGCTTGTTCACCAGAAACCGCGAACCAATTCCTTAAAACATATGAAAGTTCATATTTAAATCGACCCCAAAACTCGGCCTAAGATTACCTAACTTATGGATCAAAAGACTTGGCCTTTGTTACATATGGACCTTATTGGAAGTTCATGAAAAAGATAGTTATGTCACAGCTTTTAAATGGAACAACACTCGACTTGCTCCATTCCGTTAGACAAGATGAGATTAATCGTTTTGCGATATCCTTATCTCAAAATGCTAAAGATGGGAAAGCTGTGGATGTTAGTGGGGAGCTTGTGAAGACGACTAACAATGTGATATCGAGAATGATTATGAACGAACGATGTTCGGATAACCAGAGCGAGGCGAAGGACGTGAGGAAATTGGTTGCCGAGATCAATGAGATCGCGGGTAAGTTTAATCTGTCTGACCATATATGGCTGTTTAAGAATCTAGACTTGCAGGGGTTTGGGAAAAAGTTGAAGGATGTTCGTGGAAGATATGATGAATTGTTAGATAGAATAATTAGAGAACATGAAGAGGCAAGAAGGCAGGAGATGGGATCACAAAGGAAAGACTTGCTCAACATTTTACTAGATATATCAGAAGATGAAAGTACCGAGATAGAGTTGAGTAAAGAGAACATCAAGGCCCTAATATTGGTAACATGAAATAATATATACATTTTTTTTAAAGGTGACATTTTTAAAAACACTCTTGGGGAGCAGCCCGGTTGTTTCATGTGAGTATTGCATGTCTTTCCTTATGGGTTGTAACCGTATGGACTCGAACTCGGACCTTCTCAAGAACAAACCACTATATGAAAAACTCCTTAACCACCGGGAAAGAAATCATATATACATAGTGTGAGGTTTATTGAAGAACAATCAACTTTTGTGACGACAATTCGTTTACTTTTTTATCTAAAGATTTGGATTTTATTAAAATTTTCACATTTACTACATGTATATATTTATTTCAACATAAAACCGTAAAACTATAATACTTACACGCGTAGGTTATATGCATAAATGTAACTTGTTTAATTTTTTTAAAATTTCAAAGTAGATGAATAAGGTTACATTTCTATTATTTTTTTATTTTAAAATTGTTTTAGATTAAAAAAAATGACACATTTATTTTGTTTCCATATTCTTGGAATATTTATGTTTTGCATAGAGCTTCCCCCCTCCCCACACACATATACACACACATATATACACACACACATGGATGAGTATGCATTTGTCATTCATATGCACTAGTAACCTTTTTTTTAATCTTCATTCAGAATATGTTTACTGCCGGAACAGACACTTCCGCGCTTACCATAGAATGGGCTTTTGTGGAACTCATCAATCATCCAAACATCATGAAAAAAGCAATACAAGAAATTGATAATAATATTGGCAAAAACAGACTTTTAGAAGAATCAGACATACCCAACCTTCCGTACCTCCAGTCAACTGTGAAGGAAACTTTACGTCTTCATGCAGCTGGTCCGTTTATTCTAAGAAAATCAACAAAAGATTGTATAGTGGCAGGTTAGCACATTCCAGCAAAAACTAATGTTCTTGTCAACATATGGGCGCTTAGTAGAGACCCAAACTATTGGAAAGACCCACTTGAATTCCGACTAGAACGTTTTATAGAGTACCAGATGGATGTGAGAGGGCAACACTTTCAAATGTTGCCGGTTGCTAGTGGGTGGAGGATGTGTTCTGGGACTTCACTAGCATTGTTGATGGTACAAAGAACCCTTGGTGTTATGATTCAGTGCTTCGAGTGGAAAGCTGGGAAATATGGAAATCTAACAACTGTTGATATGGAAGAGCGCGCAACCCTCACAATTGGTAAAGCTAACCCTTTGGTTTGTGTTCCTGTGGCTAGATTAGATTCAATCCCGTGAAGTAACATGGCATTCTGTTCATGGTAATCTCTTTGTTTTTGGACTTGATATTTCTGCAGTGTGCAAAAAGTATTTTTTTTTCTTTTGCGTATTCAATAACTTGCTTTGGACATCATTAATTAGACATTCTAAAGAGATGTGATTTCCACATCATCAAAGTGATGGACACACCTTAGAACTTGTTATCATATCATATGGTGAACCATATGCTGTTTGAAATGTAGGTTGAAACAAATAAATAAATGTATTTATTGTATGGGTGTATGCATATACTATTAGACCATCTTCAACCCAAAGGCATAAAAATATTCACAAATTCTTTTACACAATATCATAGTTCAAAACATGCAAATTAACATACAAATGCTACAAATTATTCACAAACATCCAAATTGTTTATGTCACACCCCAACCGACGGCGGATTATACGTCAGGGCGGACGCGGTTGTTCAATAGCACAAGGTTGACTATTAAAGTTTAAATAGTTTTATTAAATAACTTCAAGGTTCCAATACAAGGAATAAATCAAATACATAGCAAGAATACAAGTCTAATTGATTAAGCATTCTAGGTCCAAGCATTCTAGGTCCAAGCATCCTATGTGATCACGATAAAGTCTCATGTTGTAGAACCTGAAACATGCGAAAGAATCTGTCAACTACAAAATAGTTGGTGAGCTACAAAGGTTTTGACACAGTTTAACAAGGATTTGAAAAGAATTACAATTCACCATGATATATGCATTCTATAATGTAAGTATGAGAAACAAGTATCTTAAACATTGTGCACATCAACCCTCCAACCAAGTTTAGGCATAACCCGCAGGTAACCCTTATAAGTCTTAAGTTTAAAGTTTAATTCAGTAACAATCACTAAGGGCTCCCCCCGAAGGGGTCAATCAATCAAGGTGGATTGGTCCAATACAATAGATCTATCATTGTTACTATAGGCTTGATCAAAGTTAATGAATGTGCTAGTTTTAAGTTTAATCTAAGCATACAAGTCTCAAGTTTAACATAAGAATAAGCATCTAGTCATAGTTGTACAAGAATTGCATAAGTTTAATGTTTGAACATGTTTCACCCTAAAAGTATAGAAAGGAAAGAGGGGCTAAGTATACTCACTTGGATTGATGAAGAGTATCCGACACGGATAAGTATTTGCAAGATTTTGAGGAAGAATACCCTCACAATAAGCCTAAGAATACAAGTCTAAAGATTTAAGTTTGCTTCTACAAGTCTAAGGCAAAAGATCTAGGATTTTGAGATTCGGACTAGGGTTCCAAATGGGAGATGAGAATGATTAAGTTTATAAAGTTTTAATCAAGTTTAAATAGAGATTTTGAATGAAAGATATCAAAGTGTAACAAATTTATTTGTTTGGAATAAAGGTCTTACAATTACACCACATAGGTAATAATCTATTAAAGTTTTCTAAGTATTTATAATACAAATTACTTGTAATATAAGTAAGTTTAAATAAATAATAATACTTATAAGTTTATAAGATATTAAATAGAATTTCCTATAATGGTTATACCTTAGTTATAAGTTTATAACTATTTTTAAAGTCAAAAAGGAAAACCATAAGTTTATAAGGCTTTAAATAAAGTTTGCGTTTAAAATAATAAGTTTATAAGTATTCAAATTGTATATGACTTTATACATATTTTAAATAAAGTTTCTTAAGGTATTAAAGTTTACAAGTTCATAATATTTAAAGTTTTCATTTAGTTTCATAAGTTTATAATTATTTAGGAAGTAAATAAAGTATAGTTATTTCTAATGTTTTATATAAACAAATAGATTTTTGTTTATATACATTTTATAAAGTGTATAAATTTATAAATTTATAAGTTTATGCTTTTTAAATAAATTCTATAACTTTTCTAAGCTTACAAAAATTATATAAGTTTACAAGTTTATATTAAAGATTAGAATAAAAGAACTCTTTTAATTTAAGATACAAATAATAAATTAAGTTTATTTTAAATAAATAGTTTTTGTGAGATTATAAATTTTATAAAAGTTTTAAAAGTATTTTTATGAATTTAAAACCAAAATTAAAGTTTTAATTAATTATAGGTTTAACTAAGTTTTACTTAATTAAAAATGTTCCAGAATGTAAAAGTGTAGATAAGAATCGTTTTTAGGTTTATATAAGATTAACATAATTTATAAAAATTATTAAAAGTTTAAAAACTGTTTTTAAAAGGCTGAAACAAACGAAATGGGCAAAACCGGTCCCCTAGATTTGAACTCGGGTCTGGGACCGGGTCAAGTATACACACACGCATTTAACCATCCCGGCTACGGGTCTCGCTGAGTATAACTCAGGAAATCAAATATTAAACACAAGCCAGATTCATCCCCAATACCCATATGAACCCTAGAATCAAAATCTATCAAATACACATCGATTAGCCCCCTGATCATACAAATTGATAAGGGGCTAATGATCTCAGAGTAAAAGCGAGTGGATTGGTATTTCGAATTACCTAATTTGAAGTCGGGACGAAGGAGAACGAGGTGGGTATTCCGGTTGACTGTCGCGGCTTCAAATCGTCCAACGCAGGTGTTAATCGGGGAATTTGAGAGTGAAGGAAGTTGAAGGGTGATGTTGATGAGCTTCGGAGGTCGGTATTTATAGGTGATTTCGCCATTAATGTTCAATTGGTTGGGGAGATGGGGGTTGAGCCGATGGCTTCGCATTCGAGCCTCACGCGGTCATTAAAATCGAAATTGGTTACCGAGACACCTCGGGTTACGGACGCACGCTCGAGGTGTAACTCGAGGTTCGTTGAATGTAGTCGGATTTGCGATTTCGGATAATGGGAGTGAAAAACGGGTGATGCGGGACTCGAATGTAATATCCGGTATTTTTCCGACCTATCTTTTTTTCTAAAACCTTTGCACGTATTATTAATTCAAAACTTGAATTAATATCAAAACTATTTTCTTGAATAATAAATGTTGATTTAATGGATATATATTTAAGAAAAACAATAATACTTGAGGTATATATATATATATATATATATATATATATATATATATATATATATATATATATATATATATATATATATATATGAGACGCATTTAAGAGTATATACCTTGTAAATAAATTATTAAAAACTTTATGAATTTATAATCATATAAACCTATAAACTCATTCTAAAACACTTAAACTGGTAAATCTTAGAAATTATTTTATAAAAGTATAAAATAATAAAAGGAAATAAAACTTATAAAGCTTACTTGGATTTTTATAAAATAAAACATTTTATTTATTTTATAAAGTCCAGGGACCAAAACTGCCATTTTCTGAAACTGGTTTTAAACTAAAACTTAACTTTTAAACGTAAAACGATAAAACTACAAACTTCAGGGACTTGTTTTGCAATAAACCCAAACTCTCAGATTCAGAAACTGATCGCAAGTTCGATTCCTCCCAGGGGTATCGGAAACGCGTAATAAGGCCGAATTGAATGCTCCTCCCTCAACTCCGGCGTGCGACCAAAGCCCAACGAGTTTCAATGCTCGAATTCAATGCTAAACCCGCGTATTTCGAATTCAAACTCGTTTTCTTACAACCGTAAACTCCCCAACGGTACCGCCATTAAATGACGAATTTGACTATGAAAACCGGTTGGAACCCATAAACGACAACACACTCTATCTTCCCATTCCCTTATTTCCATCAATCGCGCCTACACTGCTCGATTGGATCTCCGGTCAGTCGCTCAAGAGTTGGTACCCGTTCTCCCTCGTCTCGACCTCAATTCAGGTAATTCGAATGACCATAGCCTTCGTTTCCATCCGTATACCATTAGCCCTCTGTCAATTTGCATAAACAGAGGGTTAATCGGTTCGTATTTCAGGGGTTTGATTCTAGGGTTCATAAGGATAATAGGGGTGATTTGAGATTCTCTTTAAAAATTTCTTTTCCGAGTATAAACACTAACGAACCCGTAGTCGGGACGGTTAGTGTGTGTGTGTGCCTCGACCCGGTCAGTGACCCGGGTTCGAGCCTGGGTAAACCGGTTTTGCCCATTTCATTTTTTTTGCCTTTATTTAAAACAGTTTTTAAACTTTTAATAATTTTTATAAATTATGTGATACTTTTATAAACCTGAATTCGATTTTTATTTACACTTTTATATTCCGGGAGTATTTTAATTAAATTAAACTTAGTTAAAACTTATAATAGATAATTCTTTAAAATAGTTTTAAAAGCTTAAAAACTATAAATATATTTTTAAAACTTTATAAAACTTATATTCTAAACAGGAGATGTTTTATAAAATTCGAAACTATAATTTTTATTACATTCCTAAATTATTTCGGTTTTGGAAACTTTGAAAAAATTAAATAAATATACTTTATTTATTTATAGAATGTTTACAAACCTTATAAAACTTAAAGCTAAAAGAAACTTATGATTTATAAACCCCCATAAATGTAGAATGCATATAAACTTATGATAAGCTTTATTTAAATAGTTATAAACTTACAATTTAATACTTATGGCCTCATTTAAACTTTAAGAATATTTATACATCTTTTATTAAGATGTAAACTCCATGAGAAATTTTAATTGACATTTTATAAACTCATGAATGCATATTATTTATTTAAACTTACAACTAAAATCCTAAACGCTTTTACTTACAAGTTAAATCATAAAATAAATGTTTAAAACGCTTAAATACTTAAATAAATCTTAAATGATTTATATGGGTTAATTAAAATAATTATGTTTATAGATAATTATTTGACCTTAATAATTATTTATCTTTAATAATTATTTAGTCTTACACTTGAGTTATTAATTTATAAATACTTCAAAAACTATCTTGGATGATTACTACCGAGTTTGTGTAATTAACAATTGTGAGACTTTTTTTCTGTTATTCTAAACTTATTAAACTTTGATACTCAAGTCTTGTGTCATTCGTTCAAAACCCTTATTTGAAACTTTGATTTAAAACTTCGTAAACACAATCATTCCGGCATCCCATTTGGAACCCTAGTCAAAATCCTGCAAATCTTAGAACTCTTGTCCTAGACTTATAAGATCATACTTGAAACTTTAGACTTATATTCATAGGCTTATTGTGAGGATATTCTCCCTCAAAGTCTTGCAAACTTACTCTTATCGGATACTCTTCATCAATCCATGTGAGTATACTTAGCCCCTTTTTCCTTTCTAAGCTTTTGGGGTGAAACATTTTCAAAATTCTTAAACTTATACAATTCTTGTACAACTATGACTACGTGTTTATTCTTATGTTAAACTTGAGACTTGTATGCTTAGATTAAACTTAAAACTAGCATATTCATTAACTTTGATCAAGCCTATAGTAACATTGATAGATCTATTGTATTTGACCAATCCACCTTGATTGATTGACTCCTTCGGGGGGGGGGGGGGTGGGGGAGCCCTTGGTGATTGTTACTGAATTAAACTTTAAACTTGAGACTTATAAGGGTAACCTGCGGGTTATGCCTAAACTTGGTTGGAGGGTTGATATGCACAATGTCTAACATGCTTGTTTTCTCATACTTACATTATAGAATGCATGTATCATAGTGAATTGTAAATCCTTCTCAAATACTTGTTAAATTGTGTCAAAACCTTTGTATCTCACCAACTATTTTGTAGTTGACAGATTCTTACACATGTTTCAGGTTCTACATCGTGAGACTTATTTGTGATCACATAGGACGCTTTGGACCTAGACTACTTATTAAACAAATGTTGTATACATGTTATTTCCTTTGTATTGAACCTTTGAATATATCATTAATGAAATATTGAAACTTTAATAGTCAACCTTGTGCTGTTGAACAACCGTGTCCGCCCCGACGTATAATCCGCCGTCGGTTGGGGTGTGACAGATTGGTATCAGAGCCTTGGTTATAGGGAATTAGGTTATTAGACACATGACCTAGACTATAACTTAGGAAACCCAAACATGAGTTATCTCATGTCCTTTACTAGGAACCTTTCTCCTCATTCTATTCTTAAATCTTATACGTGAACGCTTGGAGATTCTACGTTTCTACTTACCTACGTGCTACAAGAGTCTACTACGTCGAGGATACATTCTTAGGCTTTAAGTCTAAACCCCCAATAAAAATCTCGTCAAGAGTATTTAGCGGACTGGAAGGGTGGATACCTGTATTCTGGGAAATTCTGTCAAGGAAAGCATTTCGTATAAATCCAAATCAACCGTTGGACCCGTATGCTTTCCTGAGAATTCTTGGGATGAGTATCCATTTATAGGAATGCATGACTTCTCTAAACATTAGTGAGCTTAGATCTCTCTTGATATGTCAAAGTACTTACTTAGTGATATGCACTAAATGAGTACCATCTCAAATACTATACACTTCATAAATTCATGATTCAAAAAAACTTTCCTCTGTAACCTTTACTCTATGATTCTTACGTTACGTCTTCTCAAGAATGGTCACATGACAGCATGCTTACTCGTCATGACCTGAAGGAGGAGAAATTCTTACGATATTTTACTTAAAAAACTACATACATAAACTTATATTTATAGATACTACCCAATAAACTTCGTGATCGTGGTAATACAACCCTTAAAACTATGTATTACTCTACAAATTCTCCTATAAACTTCATTATTTTATGAACATAACACTTAAGGGGAAACCCTTGTGTTTCATCTTATTTTCATCACTCAATCAAACTACTCTAAATAACTCACTCAAACTTTTGCTACACTTTTATACACCTCAAAGTGTTCATACATCTTTAAACTTCATGATCCTTGTAATACCAGCACATTTAAAACTATGTATTGACATACAAGTCTTTTTACAAGCTTCATTATTTTATAAACTTGGCACATAAGGGGAAACCCTTGTGTCTCATTTCATTTTTCGTCACTCAAGCAAACTTCATTTTATTACTAACTCAAAAACTTTGTTACACTTTTAATCTCAAAACCTTCATACGTCCTTAAAACTTACACATCACTGTTTCTTGTAAACAAAACTTAACGTCTTTTAAAATCTAAAGTACAATTAACAAAGAAATTCGTAACCTAAGTAATTTCCTTGTAGAGGAAGAAGCCTACTATCGAACAAACAAGCTCCACGTTTAAGACTCTAAACCCATAATGAACCTCGACATAGTACCATAAACCCAAACGTCGGTGACAACAACTGAGAGAAGTTGTAGGCCCATGAGGAAGTCCTGGCTAGGGAAATAGGGTACTTAAGTGAGTCCTTGTGACCACCCCTTCTTCCGGGAATTTTCTTCGTTAGCCCATCAACTTCAAGTCAAAAACCATTTCTAGACTATTACTGTGATGACTCAGTATTATGGATAAAAGCCTTTTGAACATATTTAATCAACTTACTTTGATTCTCCGTTTAAAATGTATTATGTAAGGGCTAGAAGTCCCAATTTTGAAACGTTTAAAGGGAGTTATTTTGAAATTTCATCTCATTATCACGTACTAACTCGATTTTCTTTTCATAATTACAAACCTAACACTTCTGCCCAAACACTTTCGTCAAGAGTAGCTCACGTTAGTACTTGAGATAATTAACGACGTTGCATTAAACTATAAAAATCCTAAGTGACACATGTAACTAGAGAATAAATCTTGAACAAACCTTCTAATTCGTAAACACTCTTTTAAAACAACACGAATTACGAACCATTGTCGTAATCAACTATGATCCCTACCCCTTATATAGACTTAACGCTTCTAAACTTGACCAACATTTCGTTTGACAATCATACATACCTTTTCATAAGTCTTACTTATACTATTTATCAATGTCTAACTCGTCATTTTTGAACATCCTAATTACACCCTATATAAAAGAAAACTATACCTGCTGTTATGAAACGAGATAAAATCATTTATAAACACACTATCATAAACCTTATCGAAACTTTTCCCGTTACCCTATGCTTGGAGACTTTCCTCATTCAACTCTTGTCACGTAAAAGACTTACTATAAATCACAACGGGAACTAAAAGCTCAAATACACGTTGCTAAAACATTAAACTTCGTATACACCACTATAAGGTCGGAGACTTTTGAGTCATGTAAAACTTGTACAAATACTCAATCCCGTATTCTTGAAACTAAACACCTTCTAAACCACCAAAGGAGGCATGTTCAATAAGGGATCATGTGAAGCTTAATACTGAAACTTGAAACTCAACTGACTTATCCTATTTTCAAACTTATACTTGGATTCTTAGTCTTGAAAACTTTTGTGTGTCCATCTTAACCAAACCCTATAAGACTTGATAAATGTACATTCCAAATACATGAGAAAACTTCATTCTTGATACTAGAAACTAATATGAAGGGGGACATTGCTCTCTTTAGCAGAGTACCTCCATAGTCTTCTCTTCAAACCCAAACATCGGGATCCACTAATCTTCTGGACAACTCGAATCATCTGTGAGAAAGCGTATAACGGTTAATCCTGTTTCAAACGCTGTCCCATACCTCTCTTAAACACTAGAGTATTTAGATAACCGCTTTATACTCGAAACGTAATCGTATACTTCTATACACTGAAGCTAAACTAAGAGACTTTAAGGCTATTCTATGTTTGACGTATTCTTGTTCAAACACAATTTAAACTATCCTATGTTTGACGTATTCTTATTCAAATACAATTTAAACTATTCTATGTTTGACGTATTCTTGATCAAACACAATTTAAACTATTCTATGTTTGACGTATTCTTGTTCAAACACAATTTGAGCTACCCCATGTTTGACGTATTCTTGTTCAAACATGATGAACGTATGAGACTTTAAACTACTCCATGTTTGACGTATTCTTGTTCAAACATGATGAACGTATGAGACTTTAAACTACTCCATGTTTGGTGTATTCTTGTTCAAACATGATGAACGTACGAGACTTTAAGCTACTCCGTGTTTGACGTATGTGTAACATCCCAAAATGTCGAGAAATAAAGTTAACGAGTTCAAGCGGGCCGAAGTCGGGCCGGGTCAGTCGCGAACCGGGCTTGGGGAGGTCTCCCCTATAAATAGCCAGGGTCACCACATGTTTCTCTCATTTGCAATTCTAGAGAGAGAAAACCGTAGAGAGAGAAAGTGTCGGAATCGCACAAGATTGCACCCGCTCGTGTCTCTTGCACTCGTGAGAAGAACCTCCGGATCAGAAGCTCGATTCAGGTAACGATCCGACCTAAATCTGAGTTTTTAGTTCGTTTTTGGGTTTTCGGGTCTTGGGTGAAAATCGGACGTTTTTGTGGATGAAACTGAAAGATAATCATAGAATCGAATTCCTTAATGGAAAACGAACGTTTTAGATGCAACATGTTCGGGATCTTTACATGATCAGACCGAATGCGAAAGTTAGGGTTTTTCGCGAAGAACAGGTCGTGCGCACTTGCTAAGTGCGCACGGAGCAGGTCCTGCGCACTTGCTAAGTGCGCAGGAGGAGGAACCTGCGCACTTGCTAAGTGCGCAGGAGGAAGGACCTGCGCACTTGCTAAGTGCGCAGGAGGCAGGGTCTGCGCACTTGCTAAGTGCGCAGACATCAGGCTGTTGAGTAGAGATTAGTATGTCTAGAATGGTTAAACCGTTAGAGTCGGTAATGGTCTGATGTGTATGTAACTACTCAATTCAGATCGGAAGTGACGTGGTTAGACCCTTGATTAGGACAACCGAGACTAGCTTATAAGGTGAGTTCTAGAAGCCCTTTTTTAAATGTTTTTATATAATGTTTTCGGGCTGGTGTGTACACGTATGAAATGCTGTTTTATAAAATGATTTTTATGAAACTACGTTTACGAAAGGAAATGATTTGGAACGAAGGGTTTATGGAAAGAAAGTTTATGAACGAAATGCTTACGAACGAATGTTATAAAGAAATGGTTTAATGAAAAGGTAAAGGGTTTTGAAAGTGAAGGAAAGGTTTTATGAAAAGAAAACAAAAGGGGGCAAATGTTTTAAAGAAGTCATTACAAATCTAATCTGTCGAATGAATGGAATTGACGAATGAAGTCTGGGAATGTGATTCCCAGCCTTGTGGTAGATTATGGACAGTGAGCCATAGTTACCACAAGAACAACATGGGCAATGTCTTTGTGGCATGTCAATGGTTTTGATGTTGTACAACTGGTAAGGGAGTAACGACGGTTACTCGGGTGATGACGATCATCCTAAGCGAACGAGGTAATGGGAAATCAATGACGGCGATACGTAACGGTTGATTTCCAAAGGAAAGATGCGTGTTGGGCAATGACGGCGATACGTAACGGTTGACCCCACGCATTGAAGGGTTGGGCAATGACGGCGATACGTAACGGTTGACCCAACGTAGTGGTATGGTTGTGGCAATGACGGCGATACGTAACGGTTGCCCACAACATTAAAAGTTCCTACGGGGACATAGAGACGCGTAACGATACAGATTTAGATAATAATGTATGACTTAAATGAATGTTAATATTTTAAACAAATGATTGTGTTTAAATATGCGAAGGTTTACGAATGAAAGGCCCTGTTTTCTTATACGAATGTTAAACCCTATTGAATGTTTGAATGATGAACCATTTCTTAAAACGAACGAAAACTAGAACTCACCAGCGTAGCTGACGTTTTTAAGTGTACACATTCAGGTTAAGGTAGGTTCTGAGGATGGACGGTGATGCTTGGCTAGAGATGAAGAGTTACCCGACTGCTTTTGAAGACTGGCATCCCGTTATGTTTAGTTATGATGTAAATATGTTTTAAACTATGTTTACGCTTCCGCATGTATGAACAACGATTAAGCTATGTTTAAATGAAATTTCCGCTGCGTTATCTGATATTCATGTTTAAGAACTGCTTGTGAATGAGTAAATCCAATAAGTGAGGCCTCCCGGGTTTGGGGCCTCACAAGTTGGTATCAGAGCAATAGTTTGAGAGATTCGGACACTCCCAGTGTCTGAACTTAAACTTTGAATGGGACCGAAAGCGGATGCCAGTACGGGTAACTCGAGCCAAAGCATCAGGTATGTAAAGTAGAGTATGTGTATGTAGTATGCCTTAGAAAGGGTTAGGTAAGGACTTGTGTTCCGATGGAATCACAAAGGTGGTCAAATGGAAATCGAAAGGTAGTGTAATGGTTAATTGCAGATGGCCAGTGTATATTAACATCTTACAGTACTTATTGAATTCTATTTGTTAACTAGCGTGATGACATTGGATTTCTCGTCTTATAGAACGAAATGGCAAGGAGAGGGAACGGAAGGCGTGGTGGCCGTACCGGTGGTCGTACCGGCGGTCGTAATGGTGGGCGTGGCAGGATCCCTGCGCGCCAAGAGTATAGTGAAGAAGGAAGTGGTCACACTGAACCGGCGGTTAGTGTGCATGAAGCCGAGCAGACACAGGTTGAAGAACAACCTTTCACTTTTGAACCAGAAGTGAGAGCAGCTATAGCTCGAGAATTCACAGAATTGATGAAGAATTCTCTGCCAGGTATGTTGGCTGAAGCGTTGAAGCAGGTCAATGGGGCGGGTGGGTCTAGCGCGGCAATTGGTGCTCAGAACAATGAGACTGGCAATGCACCGCCTGCTCGCGGATGTGATTATAAGTCCTTTAAGGCATGTGACCCGCCGATACTCACTGGAAAGAAGGACGCGGTGGCTACATTTGATTGGGTGATCCGTATGGAAGCTGCTATTCGTCTGAGCGAGTGCCGAACGGATCAAGTGGTAAAATTTGCTGCTAACTCCTTGAGGGAGGAAGCATCCCATTGGTGGGAAGGTGTACGTCAAGCTAAAGGGAGCGAGATTGTGGATGCGATGATGTGGGCTGACTTGAAAACTTTGGTAATCAAGAATTTCTGCCCAAAGAACGAGATTGAAAAGGTGGAGAGGGAATTTCTGGGTTTGAAGGCCGGGAACATGACGCACCGGCAATACACAACCCGATTTAATGAACTGGCACGTCTGGTGCCACACCTTGTCACTACAGAAGAGAGAAAGATTGCCTGTTATATTCAAGGGTTGCCGGACCAGGTCCGCACCTATGTTAAGGCGAACGCCCCTACTACCTATGATTTGGCAGTAGAGCTAAGTGGCGTAGTATTTGACGATCTGGCACTGAATGTTGTTGCCGTTGAAGAGCAAAAGAAGAGACCGAGCTTCTCAAACAAGCGAACTGGGGGAAAAATGTTTGGGGCTCGTGATAAGAGGGCTCGGGTGGATGAGCCGACTGTTTGTAAGAAGTGTGGAAGGGAGCATGTAGGTGAATGCAGAGTGGGATCTAGCTTGTGCTTTAAGTGTGGCAAGACGGGGCACTACTCCCGTGAATGCCCGCAAGGCTACAAATGCTACAACTGTGGGGATTTCGGCCATATGAGCCGAGAATGTACCAAGCCCAGGATGGGGGAAACCGGGAAAGGAAAGGGCCCGGAAAAGAAGGGAGAAGGATCTCGTGCAAAGACTCGTGCGTACGCACTGACGCAAGAACAAGCCAGGGCGGATCCCGATGTGGCGTCAGGTACATTCGTCCTTGACAACACTCTTGTTTCTGTGTTATTTGATTCGGGTGCCGGTAAGAGTTTTATATCTGCGTCTTTTTGTAAACGAGTGAAGTACACTGTTAGTAAGTTAGAAAGGGCCTTTAGCGTAGAAACCGCAGAGGGTAGAACTGCAAGAGTAACCGATGTAGTTGACAACTCTACGATAAAGATAGAAGGTCATAGATTCCCTGTTAAATTGTTTGTTATGGTTTTGGGAGGGTTCGATGTGGTGTTGGGTATGGATTGGCTAACTGCCAATGAAGCGCAAATTATATGTAAACGAAAGATAATCCAACTCAAGGCTCCGGATGGTAGCAAAGTCGAAGTCTTTGGAGATCGTGACGCCCCGATGCCAAATGTCATCTCAATGATTAAGGTAACGAATTATTTGAGGCGCGGATGCGAGGCTTATCTGGTATATGTAATTGATAAGTGTAAGGAAGTGAAGGAACTAGACGATGTACCCGTGGTACGCGAGTACCCGGAGGTGTTTCCAGAGGATTTGCCTGGGATACCACGCGATAGAGAAATTGAGTTCCGAATTGACTTAGTACCAGATGCCCAGCCCGTGGCTAAGGCTCCATATCGACTAGCACCAGTGGAAATGAAGGAACTTATGGTCCAACTAGACGAGTTACTTGAGAAAGGATTTATCCAACCGAGCATCTCGCCGTGGGGTGCTCCGGTATTGTTTGTAAAGAAGAAAGATGGTTCGATGAGAATGTGTATCGATTATCGCGAGTTGAATAAACGAACGGTGAAGAACAAGTACCCTTTACCAAGGATCGATGACCTGTTCGACCAGTTGCAAGGCGCAAGTTGGTTTTCGAAAATCGACCTTCGGTCCGGGTACCATCAGTTGAAGGTGAGGGAAGAAGACATACCGAAAACTGCATTTCGCACGCGTTATGGACATTTCGAGTTCCGCGTAATGTCTTTCGGATTGACGAACGCCCCTGCAGCGTTCATGGATTTAATGAATAGGGTGTGTCGATCGATGCTGGATCGATCGGTAATAGTGTTCATCGATGACATCCTTATCTACTCCAAGAATGAGGGTGATCACGCGTGTCATTTGAAGGAAGTGTTGGAAGCTCTAAGGAAGGAGAAGTTGTATGCTAAGTTCTCCAAATGCGCGTTCTGGCTTAGGGAAGTCCAATTCCTAGGTCACATCATTGGCCCGAACGGCATTATGGTTGACCCAGCAAAGATAGTAACGGTAAGTGAATGGGACATTCCTAAGACGCCAACTGAAATCCGCAGTTTCTTGGGATTGGCAGGCTACTATCGGAGATTCATCCAGAATTTCTCGAAAATAGCTTCGCCGTTGACAAAGTTGACTCGGAAAGAAGTAAAGTACGAATGGGGTTCGACCCAGGATGAGGCGTTTAAGGAATTGAAAGAGAAGCTAACACAAGCTCCAGTCTTGGCCCTTCCCGAGGGCAGCGAAGACCTGGTGGTATACTCTGACGCGTCGGGTCAGGGATTAGGGTGTGTGTTGATGCAACGCGGTAGAGTGATTGCATATGCGTCGCGGCAGTTGAAAGTTCACGAAGTCAACTATCCGACTCATGATTTGGAACTTGCTGCTGTCGTATTTGCATTGAAAATCTGGAGACACTACCTGTACGGGGTAAAGTTTACTATTTACTTCGATCACAAAAGTTTGAAGTACTTCTTCGAACAAAAGGAGCTTAATATGAGGCAGAGGAGATGGTTGGAACTCCTGAAGGACTATGACTGTGAAATAATGTACCACCCTGGAAAGGCAAACGTAGTGGCTGATGCTCTAAGCCGAAAGGATGTGCCTACTCCTATTAGAGTGAAAGCTTGCCAGTTGGTGGTAACATCGGATGTGATGAGCGAAATCGAAAGAGCTCAAGATGAGGCACTTAAAGAAGAAAACATAAAGAAGGAAAGGATGGTTGGCCAACAGGACAAATTGGAATATAACACCCTAGGTGTTAGGACACGTTTTGGACGGATATGGATACCTATGGGTGGCGAACTTAGGAGCAAAATCTTGGATGAGGCTCATAAGTCTCGTTACTCTATCCATCCCGGTACCAATAAAATGTACCAAGATCTGAAGAGGGAATACTGGTGGCCTGGAATGAAATGTGATGTGACGAAGTATGTAAGCAAGTGCTTGACTTGCTCGCAAGTAAAGGCTGAACACCAGAAACCGTATGGAAAGATTCAACCACTTGACATACCAGAATGGAAGTGGGAACACATTACCATGGACTTCATAACTAAGCTACCTCGCACAGCTAAAGGTCATGACGCCATTTGGGTAATTGTGGACCGTTTAACGAAGAGTGCTCATTTCCTACCTATTCGCGAGGCGTTCTCGTCGGAGAGGTTAGCAGAGGTATTTATCAACGAAGTAGTAGCGCGGCATGGGATGCCCTTGACGATTGTATCTGACCGGGACACACGATTCACATCGAGGTTCTGGAAAAGATTTCACGAGTCGATTGGCACGAGGCTGAATATCAGCACGGCATACCACCCACAAACGGATGGTCAGTCCGAAAGGACCATTCAGACTTTGGAGGATATGCTCCGTGCTTGTATTATTGACTTCGGTGGCAGTTGGGACAGCCATCTGCCGTTAGCCGAGTTCTCCTACAACAATAGTCATCACACGATGATAGGCATGCCGCCTTACGAAATGTTGTATGGGAGAAGATGTAGAACCCCGGTTTGTTGGGGTGAGATTGGACAGAAGGAATTAGGAAGTCTCGAAGTCGTAAGAGAGACGTCGGAAAGGTTTGATCAGATCAAAGCACGAATGAAGGCCGTACAAGATCGTCAGAAATCCTATGCGGATAGACGACGAAGGCCTATCGAGTTTGATGTTGGGGACAGAGTAATGTTGAAAGTGTCCCCGTGGAAGGGAATCATTCGATTCAGAAAGAGAGGAAAGTTAAGTCCGAGGTTTGTCGGACCGTTCAGGATAATGGCACGGGTTGGTGAAGTCGCTTATCGGTTGGAGTTGCCTGATGAGTTAAGTGGGATTCATCCTACCTTCCATGTATCACACTTGCGAAAGTGTTTGGCGGATGAATCAGCTCACGTACCACTTACTGACATCGAGGTCGACAACAGCCTTAATTACATCGAAGAACCCGTGGCTATCTTAGACCGAAAGGAAAAGCGTTTGCGTAATAAAGTTATTCCATTGGTTAAAGTCCAATGGAGGCACCGAAAGGGATCGGAGGCTACATGGGAAACGGAGGCGGAGATGAGGGAGTCGTACCCTCAATTATTTGACTTGTGATAGGTTTCGGGGACGAAACCTATTATAAGGGGGGTAGACTTGTATCATCCCAAAATGTCGAGAAATAAAGTTAACGAGTTCAAGCGGGCCGAAGTCGGGCCGGGTCAGTCGCGAACCGGGCTTGGGGAGGTCTCCCCTATAAATAGCCAGGGTCACCACATGTTTCTCTCATTTGCAATTCTAGAGAGAGAAAACCGTAGAGAGAGAAAGTGTCGGAATCGCACAAGATTGCACCCGCTCGTGTCTCTTGCACTCGTGAGAAGAACCTCCGGATCAGAAGCTCGATTCAGGTAACGATCCGACCTAAATCTGAGTTTCGTTTTTGGGTTTTCGGGTCTTGGGTGAAAATCGGACGTTTTTGTGGATGAAACTGAAAGATAATCATAGAATCGAATTCCTTAATGGAAAACGAACGTTTTAGATGCAACATGTTCGGGATCTTTACATGATCAGACCGAATGCGAAAGTTAGGGTTTTTCGCGAAGAACAGGTCGTGCGCACTTGCTAAGTGCGCACGGAGCAGGTCCTGCGCACTTGCTAAGTGCGCAGGAGGAGGAACCTGCGCACTTGCTAAGTGCGCAGGAGGAAGGACCTGCGCACTTGCTAAGTGCGCAGGAGGCAGGGTCTGCGCACTTGCTAAGTGCGCAGACATCAGGCTGTTGAGTAGAGATTAGTATGTCTAGAATGGTTAAACCGTTAGAGTCGGTAATGGTCTGATGTGTATGTAACTACTCAATTCAGATCGGAAGTGACGTGGTTAGACCCTTGATTAGGACAACCGAGACTAGCTTATAAGGTGAGTTCTAGAAGCCCTTTTTTAAATGTTTTTATATAATGTTTTCGGGCTGGTGTGTACACGTATGAAATGCTGTTTTATAAAATGATTTTTATGAAACTACGTTTACGAAAGGAAATGATTTGGAACGAAGGGTTTATGGAAAGAAAGTTTATGAACGAAATGCTTACGAACGAATGTTATAAAGAAATGGTTTAATGAAAAGGTAAAGGGTTTTGAAAGTGAAGGAAAGGTTTTATGAAAAGAAAACAAAAGGGGGCAAATGTTTTAAAGAAGTCATTACAAATCTAATCTGTCGAATGAATGGAATTGACGAATGAAGTCTGGGAATGTGATTCCCAGCCTTGTGGTAGATTATGGACAGTGAGCCATAGTTACCACAAGAACAACATGGGCAATGTCTTTGTGGCATGTCAATGGTTTTGATGTTGTACAACTGGTAAGGGAGTAACGACGGTTACTCGGGTGATGACGATCATCCTAAGCGAACGAGGTAATGGGAAATCAATGACGGCGATACGTAACGGTTGATTTCCAAAGGAAAGATGCGTGTTGGGCAATGACGGCGATACGTAACGGTTGACCCCACGCATTGAAGGGTTGGGCAATGACGGCGATACGTAACGGTTGACCCAACGTAGTGGTATGGTTGTGGCAATGACGGCGATACGTAACGGTTGCCCACAACATTAAAAGTTCCTACGGGGACATAGAGACGCGTAACGATACAGATTTAGATAATAATGTATGACTTAAATGAATGTTAATATTTTAAACAAATGATTGTGTTTAAATATGCGAAGGTTTACGAATGAAAGGCCCTGTTTTCTTATACGAATGTTAAACCCTATTGAATGTTTGAATGATGAACCATTTCTTAAAACGAACGAAAACTAGAACTCACCAGCGTAGCTGACGTTTTTAAGTGTACACATTCAGGTTAAGGTAGGTTCTGAGGATGGACGGTGATGCTTGGCTAGAGATGAAGAGTTACCCGACTGCTTTTGAAGACTGGCATCCCGTTATGTTTAGTTATGATGTAAATATGTTTTAAACTATGTTTACGCTTCCGCATGTATGAACAACGATTAAGCTATGTTTAAATGAAATTTCCGCTGCGTTATCTGATATTCATGTTTAAGAACTGCTTGTGAATGAGTAAATCCAATAAGTGAGGCCTCCCGGGTTTGGGGCCTTACAGTATGCTTGTTTAAACCCGATGGACGTATAAGACTTTAAGCTACTCCATGTTTGACGTATTCTTGTTCAAACATGATGAACGTATGAGACTTTAAACTACTCCATGTTTGGCGTATTCTTGTTCAAACATGATGAACGTACGAGACTTTAAGCTACTCCATGTTTGACGTATGCTTGTTCAAACCCGATGGACGTATAAGACTTTAAGCTACTCCATGTTTGACGTATGCTTGTTCAAACACGATGGACGTATAAGACTTTAAACTATTCCATGTTTGACGTATGCTTATTCAAACATGATGAACGTATAAGACTTTTAAACTGCTCAAGGTTTGATGTATTCTTGATCAAACCCGAGGAAAGTGTAAAGACTTTAAACTACTCAATGATTGAAGTATTCTTAATCAATCACGAGGAAACTTTGAAACTCTAAATCTTGTCACATTCTTTTCTTTACTCATTGAATGACGCTTCTCTCTGAGGGACTCGTTAATCAATGATCACTCTTATGTGGAAACTCTAGTCGTGAGTTAAACAAATTCTTGTACTCCTTCTTGATCCACACACAAACGGAAGGACCTATGCGGACTATGCGACGATTTGAATGCTTGCGGCACACGTAAGTATGAAAATCAGCGTATGGGAAGACATAGTAAACTCTGTCGTGTGCTATGATCTAAGATTTATCGTAAAAGGTAGCCACGGAACTTAGGTACCGTAACAATCCTTCGACGTATTAATCTACAAACTCAAATTCTTGAACTATCATCGAATCCATCCTGAGTGATACATCCCACTTAAAATCTTGGATAGAAATTCAACAGTCATCCTCTCCAATGCTTTAAAAAAAAACGAATCTTCATCTATCTGAATAAAACTATATGTTCTTAGGGAAACTCTTGATAACCATATGCGTTGAAAACTTAGAAACTCGAGCGTAATCTTATCCCTATCCTTACAACTTATTTAAAAATCTAAACGTAACCCAGGGTTTACTTGGGAACGTAGAGCATCTTTCTCATTATCCTTGTGCGTATCATAGACTTAAATCCTGGACTAAACCCTTCTGCTCTAATTTCGGGACGAAATTCCCTAAAGTAGGGGAGACTGTAATATCCAGTATTTTTCCGACCTATCTTTTTTCTAAAACCTTTGCACGTATTATTAATTCAAAACTTGAATTAATATCAAAACTATTTTCTTGAATAATAAATGTTGATTTAATGGATATATATTTAAGAAAAACAATAATACTTGAGGTATATATATAAATATATATATATATATATATATATATATATATGAGACGCATTTAAGAGTATATACCTTGTAAATAAATTATTAAAAACTTTATGAATTTATAATCATATAAACTTATAAACTCATTCTAAAACACTTAAACTGGTAAATCTTAGAAATTATTTTATAAAAGTATAAAATAATAAAAGAAAAATAAAAGGAAATAAAACTTATAAAGCTTACTTGGATTTTTATAAAATAAAACATTTTGTTTATTTTATAAAGTCCAGGGACCAAAACTGCCATTTTCTGAAACTGGTTTTAAACTAAAACTTAACTTTTAAACGTAAAACGATAAAACTACAAACTTCAGGGACTTGTTTTGCAATAAACCCAAACTCTCAGATTCAGAAACTGATCGCAAGTTCGATTCCTCCCAGGGCCGATTTTGAGCTCCATTTATCGGAAACGCGTAATAAGGCCGAATTGAATGCTCCTCGATCCTCAACTCCGGCGTGCGACCAAAGCCCAACGAGTTTCAATGCTCGAATTCAATGCTAAACCCGCGTATTTCGAATTCAAACTCGTTTTCTTACAACCGTAAACTCCCCAACGGTACCGCCATTAAATGACGAATTTGACTATAAAAACCGGTTGGAACCCATAAACGACAACACACTCTATCTTCCCATTCCCTTATTTCCATCAATCGCGCCTACACTGCTCGATTGGATCTCCGGTCAGTCGCTCAAGAGTTGGTACCCGTTCTCCCTCGTCTCGACCTCAATTAAGGTAATTCGAATGACCATAGCCTTCGTTTCCATCCGTATACCATTAGCCCTCTGTCAATTTGCATAAACAGAGGGTTAATCGGTTTGTATTTCAGGGGTTTGATTCTAGGGTTCATAAGGATAATAGGGGTGATTTGAGATTCTCTTTAAAAATTTCTTTTCCAAGTATAAACACTAACGAACCCGTAGTCGGGACGGTTAGTGTGTGTGTGCCTCGACCCGGTCAGTGACCCGGGTTCGAGCCTGGGTAAACCGGTTTTGCCAATTTCATTTTTTTTGCCTTTTTTTAAAACAGTTTTTAAACTTTTAATAATTTTTATAAATTATGTGATACTTTTATAAACCTGAATTCGATTTTTATTTACACTTTTATATTCCGGGAGTATTTTAATTAAATTAAACTTAGTTAAAACTTATAATAGATAATTCTTTAAAATAGTTTTAAAAGCTTAAAAACTATAAATATATTTTTAAAACTTTATAAAACTTATATTCTAAACAGAAGATGTTTTATAAAATTCGAAACTGTAAATTTTTATTACATTCCTAAATTATTTCGGTTTTGGAAACTTTGAAAAAATTAAATAAATATACTTTATTTATTTATAGAATGTTTACAAACCTTATAAAACTTAAAGCTAAAAGAAACTTATGATTTATAAACCCCCATAAATGTAGAATGCATATAAACTTATGATAAGCTTTATTTAAATAGTTATAAACTTACAATTTAATACTTATGGCCTCATTTAAACTTTAAGAATATTTATACATCTTTTATTTGGATGTAAACTCCATGAGAAATTTTAATTGACTTTTTATAAACTCATAAATACATATTATTTATTTAAACTTACAACTAAAATCCTAAACGCTTTTACTTACAAGTTAAATCATAAAATAAATGTTTAAAATGCTTAAATACTTAAATAAATCTTAAATGATTTATATGGGTTAATTAAAATAATTATGTTTATAGATAATTATTTGACTTTAATAATTATTTAGTCTTACACTTGAGTTATTAATTTATAAATACTTCAAAAACTATCTTGGATGATTACTATCGAGTTTGTGTAATTAACAATTGTGAGATTTTTTTTTTGTTATTCTAAACTTATTAAACTTTGATACTCAAGTCTTGTGTCATTCGTTCAAAACCCTTATTTGAAACTTTGATTTAAAACTTCGTAAACACAATCATTCCCGCATCCCATTTGGAACCCTAGTCAAAATCCTGCAAATCTTAGAACTCTTGTCTTAGACTTATAAGATCATACTTGAAACTTTAGACTTATATTCATAGGCTTATTGTGAGGATATTCTCCCTCAAAGTCTTGCAAACTTACTCTTATCGGATACTCTTCATCAATCCATGTGAGTATACTTAGCCCCTTTTTCCTTTCTATACTTTTGGGGTGAAACATGTTCAAAATTCTTAAACTTATACAATTCTTGTACAACTATGACTACATGTTTATTCTTATGTTAAACTTGAGACTTGTATGCTTAGATTAAACGTAAAACTAGCATATTCATTAACTTTGATCAAGCCTATAGTAACAATGATAGATCTATTGTATTTGACCAATCCACCTTGATTGATTGACCCCTTCGGGGGGAGCCCTTGGTGATTGTTATTGAATTAAACTTTAAACTTGAGACTTATAAGGGTAACCTGCGGGTTATGCCTAAACTTGGTTGGAGGGTTGATATGCACAATATCTAACATGCTTGTTTTCTCATACTTACATTATAGAATGCATGTATCATAGTGAATTGTAAATCTTTCTCAAATACTTGTTAAACTGTGTCAAAACCTTTGTATCTCACCAACTATTTTGTAGTTGACAGATTCTTACACATGTTTCAGGTTCTACATCGTGAGACTTATTTGTGATCACATAGGACGCTTTGGACCTAGACTACTTATTAAATAAATGTTGTATACTTGTTATTTCCTTTGTATTGAACCTTTGAATATATTATTAATGAAATATTGAAACTTTAATAGTCAACCTTGTGCTGTTGAACAACCGCGTCCGCCCCGACGTATAATCCGCCGTCGGTTGGGGATCGGTTCTGGGTTTCGGATTGTTTGGTGAATGGCAAAACAGGCCCTTGGAGTTTCACTGTTGAAACATTTCATGTTTAAAAGTACATTCTAGTTTAAAACACGTTTGAATATTGACAGTTTTAGTCCCCACACTTTTTATAAAAACAATTATGTTTTATTTATAAAAACTAAGCAAGTCTTATAAGTTTTTATTTCCTTTATTATTTTATGAAATAATTTCTAGGATTTATGATTTGTAAGTTTAAATGTTTTAGAAATAGGTTTATAAATTATTTATATAATTATAACTCATATGTTTTAAGAATTTTAATAATATCTTGTTTAATAAAGATAAAAAAAAATAATAAACATACATATATATATATATATACATATATGAATGTTTTCCTTAAATCCATATTAAATAAAAAAATTTTACTATTTAAGGAAATAAGAATTTAAGTTTAAAATAATACGGTAAGCGTTTTAGGAAAAGGTACATCGAAAAATCCGGGACATTACAGTCTCCCCTACTTTAGGAAATTTTGTCCCGAAATTAAAGTAGAAAGTTTCTGTTTTTCCTAGATTTAAGTTCATGATTCGCACAGGGATAATGAGAAAGATACTTTACGTTCACAAGTAACCCTGGGTTACGTTTAGAATTGTAAATGAAATGGAATGACCGGAATAAGATTACGCTCTTATTTCTAAGTTTTCAAAGCATATGGTTGTCAAGAGTTTCCCTAAGAAGCATATAGTTTCATTGAAGATTTGTTTTCAGAAATGTATTTGAGAGGATAACTGATGAATTTCCATTCAAGGTTTTAAGTGAGATGCATCACTCAGAATGGCTTCGATGACAGTTTAATGATTTGAGTTTGTAGTCAAATACGTCTAAGGATTTCTACGGTACCTAAGTTTCGTGGCTACCTTTTATGATAAGTCTTAGATCATAGCACGCGACAGAGTTTACTATGTTTTTCCATACGCTGATTTTCATACTTACGTGTGCACCCACAAGCATTCAAATTGTCGCCTAGTCTGCATAGGTCCTTCCGTTTGTGTGTGGATCAAGAAAGAGTACAAGAATTTGTTTAACACGCGACTAAAGTTTCCACATAAGAGTGATCATTGATTACTGAGTCCCTTAGAGAGAAACGTCATTCAATGATTAAAGAGAAAGGAATGTGACAAGATTTGGAGTTTCAAAGTTTCCTCGTGTTTGAACAAGAATACCTCAATCATCGAGTAGTTTAAAGTCTTTACACTTTCCTCGTGTTTGATCAAGAATACATCAAACCTTGAGTAGTTTAAAAGTCTCATATGCTCATCGTGTTTGAACAAGCATACGTCAAACATGGAGTAGTTTAAAGTCTTATACGTTCATCATGTTTGAACAAGAATACGTCAAACATAAAATAGTTCAAATTGTGTTTGAACAAGAATATGTCAAACATATAATAGTTTAAATTGTGTTTGAACAAGAATACGTCAAACATAGAATTGTGTTTGAACAAGAATACGTCAAACATAGCATAGTTTAAATTGTGTTTGAACAAGAATACGTCAAACATAGAATAGTTTAAATTGTGTTTGAACAAGAATACGTCAAACATAGGATAGTTTAAATTGTGTTTGAACAAGAATACATCAAACATAGAATTATGTTTGAACAAGAACACGTCAAACATAGGATAGTTTAAATTGTGTTTGAACAAGAATACGTCAAACATAGAATAGTTTAAATTGTGTTTGAACAAGAATACGTCAAACATAGGATAGTTTAAATTGTGTTTGAACAAGAATACGTCGAACATAGAATAGTTTAAATTGTGTTTGAACAAGAATACGTCAAACATATGATAGTTTAAATTGTGTTTGAACAAGAATACATCAAACACAGAATAGTTTAAAGTCGTTTAGTTTAGCTTCAGTGTGTAGAAGTGTACTACTACGCTTTGAGTATAACGTGGTTATCTAAATACTCTAGTATTTAAGAGAGGTGTGGGACATCGTTTGGAATAGGATTAACCGTTATACGCTCTCTCACAAAAGATTCGAATTGCTCAAAAGTTTAGGTGGATCCCGATTATTTTGGGTTTGAAGAGAAAACTAGGGAGGTACTCTGCTAAAGAGAGCAGTGTCCCCCTTCATATTAGTTTCTAGTATAAAGAATGAAGTTTGCTCGTGTATTTGGAATGAATGTTTATCACATCTTATAAGGTTTAGTTAAGACGAACACAATAAGACTAAGAATCCAAGTATGAGTTTGAAAATAGGATAAGTCAGTTGATTTCAAGTTTCAATATTAAGCTTTACATGATCCTTTGTTGTACATGCTTCCTTTGGTTTAGAAGGTGTTTAGTTTTCAAGGATACGGTTTCGAATGTTTGTATAAGTTTTTACATGGCTAAAAAGTCTCTGACCTTATAGTTGTGTATACGAAGTTTGATGTTTTAGTAACGTGCTTTTAAGTCTTTAATTCTTGTTGTGATCTATAACAAAACTCTTTTACGTGGCAAGAGTTTGATGGGGAAAGTCTTCTAGTATAGGGTAACGGGAAAAGTTTTGGAAATGATAGTATGTTTACAAATGATTTGTCTTGTTTCCTAAAAGGATACGTAGTTTTCTTTTATATAGTGTATAATTAAGATGTTCAAGAATGGTGAGTTAAACAACGATGAGTAGTGTAAGTAGGACTTACAAAGAGGTATGTATGATTGTCAAACAAAAAGTTGGTCAAGTTTTGAAGTGTGAAGTTTATATAAAGGGTAAGGATCATAGTTGATTACGACAGTGGTTCGTAAGTCGTGTTGTTTTAAAAGGGTGCTTACGAATTTAGAAGGTTTGTTCAGGGTTTATTCTTCAAGTTTACGTGTCACTTAGGATTTTTATAGTTTAATGCCATGTTGCTAATTATCTCAGATACTAACGCGAGCTGTCTTTGACGAAAGTGTTTGGGTAGAAGTGTTAAGTTTGTACTGCTAGAAGGAAAGTCAACTAGTAAGTGATAACAAGATAAATTTCAAAATAACTTTCGTTAAATGTTTCAAAATTGGGACTTCTATCCCTAACATAATACAATTTAAACGGAAAAATTAAGGTGTGTAAGTAAGTTGATTTAATATGTTCAAAAAGGTTTTTATTCATAATACTGAGTCATCACAGTAATATATAAAAAAATGGCTTTTGGCTTGAAGTTGGTGGGCTAACGAAGAGAATTTCCGGAAGAAGGGGTGGGTCACAAGGACTCACTTATGTACCCTATTTCCCTAGCCTGAATTTCCTCATGAGTCTCCAACTTCTTAGTTATTGTTACCGATGTTTGGGTTTATAGTACTATGTCGAGGTTCATTAGAGTCTTAAACGTGGGATTTGTCTATTCCATAGCGGACTTCTTCTCTTACAAGGAAAACACTTATGTTACTAATTCCTTTGTTAATGTATTTTAGAAAAAGGCGTAAAATTTTGTTTACAAGAGACGGTGATGCGTAAGTTTTAAAGAAGTATGAAAGTTTTGAGATGTATAAAAGTGTAACAAAAGTTTGAGTTAGCTATCAAATGAAACTTAGTTAAGTGCTAAGGAGGTAAGGTAAAAACACAAGAGTTTCCCCTTAGATGTTATGTTTGTAAAATAATAGAGTTTGTAGGAAAGTTTGTAGGGTAATACGTAGTTTTAAGGGTTGTTTTACAAAGATCATGAAGGTTATTGGGTAGTATCTGCATAAATATAAGTTTATGTATATAGTCTTTAGGTATAGTCTCGTAAGAATTTCTTCTTGAAGGTAACTCCTTTAGGTCATGACGAGTAAGCATGCTGTCATGTGACAAGACGGGACTTAAGAATCATAGAATAAAGGTTATAGAGGAAAGTTTTTGAATCATGAATTTATGAAGCGTAAAGTATTTGAGATGGTACTCATTTAGTGCATATCACTAAGTAAGTACTTTGACATATCAAGAGAGATCTAAGCTCACTAATGTTTAGATAAGTCATGCATTCCTATAAGTGGATACTCATCCTAAGAATTCCCAGGAAAGCATACGGGTCTAACGGTTGATTTGGATTTATACGAAATGCTTTCCTTGACAGAATTTCCCAGAATACAGGTATCCACCCTTTCGGTCTGCACAAGTTCTCACACATTATCTACAACTTAAATATTCTTGACGAGAGTTTAGTGGTGGCTTAGACTTAAAACCTAAGAACGTGTCCTCGATGTAGTAGCCTCTTGAAGTACGTAGGTAAGTAGAATCATAGAATCTCCAAGCGTTCACGTATAAGATTTAAGAATAGAATGAGGAGAGAATTCCTAGTAAAGGACATGAGATAACTCATGTTTGGGTCTTCTAAGTTATAGTCTAGGTCATGTGTCTAATAACCTAATTCCATATAACCAAGGCTCTGATACCAATCTGTCACACCCCAACCGACGGCGGATTATACGTCAGGGCGGACGCGGTTGTTCAATAGCACAAGGTAGTGGTGCACAAAAAAACCGGTTTTTTTTTAACCCGGTCCAAACCAGCAAACCGGTTTGGGTTAAACCGGTTTGGACCAAACCGGTTCGGGTTGCCCAAAAACCGCCGGTTTGAAACCGGTTTGAGGATTTCTGAAGAAAATCGGGTTGGGACCGGTTTTGGCTAAACCGGGTTAGAAAACCGGTTTGAACCGGTTTTTTTTAAATGAATTAAATAGCATTAAATATCATTTATTAAATGAATTAAATAGCATTAAATAGCATTAGATATCATTAATAGCATTAAATAACATTTATTAAATGAATTAAATAGCATTAAATATAATTAAATATCATTTATTAAATGAATTAAATAGCATTAAATAGCATTAAATATCATTAAATAGCATTAAATAGCATTTATTAAATGATTTTTAAAAAACATAGTAATTAGCATTTATTTAATTAAATCGAAAATTAAAAATATAATTTTTTTTTTAAATAAAAACCGGTTTAAACCGGTTTTTTTAACCCAAACCGGTTTAAACCTACCCGAACCGGTTTGACCGGTTTACATATTTCCACCTCCAAAACCGGTTTAACCCGAACCGGTTTGGGCTCAAACCGGTTTTGACTTTTCGTTGACCAAACCGGTTCGGGTCGGTTTGAACCGGTTTGGGTTAAAAAACCGATTTGTGCACCACTAGCACAAGGTTGACTATTAAAGTTTAAATAGTTTTATTAAATAACTTCAAGGTTCCAATACAAGGAATAAATCAAATACATAGCAAGAATACAAGTCTAATTGATTAAGCATTCTAGGTCCAAGCATCCTATGTGATCACGATAAAGTCTCATGTTGTAGAATCTGAAACATGCGAAAGAATCTGTCAACTACAAAATAGTTGGTGAGATACAAAGGTTTTGACACAGTTTAACAAGGATTTGAAAAGATTTACAATTCACCATGATATATGCATTCTATAATGTAAGTATGAGAAACAAGTATCTTAAACATTGTGGACATCAACCCTCCAACCAAGTTTAGGCATAACCCGCAGGTTACCCTTATAAGTCTCAAGTTTAAAGTTTAATTCAGTAACAATCACCAAGGGCTCCCCCCCGAAAGGGTCAATCAATCAAGGTGGATTGGTCAATACAATAGATCTATGATTGTTACTATATGCTTGATCAAAGTTAATGAATGTGCTAGTTTTAAGTTTAATCTAAGCATACAAGTCTCAAGTTTAACATAAGAATAAGCATCTAGTCATAGTTGTACAAGAATTGCATAAGTTTAATTTTTTTGAACATGTTTCACCCCAAAAGTATAGAAAGGAAAAAAGGGGCTAAGTATACTCACTTGGATTGATGAAGAGTATCCGACACGGATAAGTATTTGCAAGATTTTGAGGAAGAATTCCCTCACAATAAGCCTAAGAATACAAGTCTAAAGATTTAAGTTTGCTTCTACAGATTTAAGTTTGCTTCTACAAGTCTAAGGCAAAAGATCTAGGATTTTGAGATTCGGACTAGGGTTCCAAATGGGAGATGAGAATGATTAAGTTTATAAAGTTTTAATCAAGTTTAAATAGAGATTTTGAATGAAAGACATCAAAGTGTAACAAATTTATTTGTTTGGAATAAAGGTCTTACAATTACACCACATATGTAATAATCTATTAAAGTTTTCTAAGTATTTATAATACAAATTACTTGTAATATAAGTAAGTTTAAATAAATAATAATACTTATAAGTTTATAAGATATTAAATAGAATTTCCTATAATGGTTATACCTTAGTTATAAGTTTATAACTATTTTTAAAGTCAAAAAGAAAAACCATAAGTTTATAAGGCTTTAAATAAAGTTTGCGTTTAAAATAATAAGTTTATAAGTATTCAAATTGTAAATGACTTTATACATATTTTAAATAAAGTTTCTTAAGGTATTAAAGTTTACAAGTTCATAATATTTAAAGTTTTCATTTAGTTTCATAAGTTTATAATTATTTAGGAAGTAAATAAAGTATAGTTATTTCTAATGTTTTATATAAACAAATAGATTTTTGTTTATATACATTTTATAAAGTGTATAAATTTATAAATTTATAAGTTTCTGCTTTTTAAATAAATTCTATAACTTTTCTAAGCTTACAAAAATTATATAAGTTTAAAAGTTTACAAGTTTATATTAAAGATTAGAATAAAAGAACTCTTTTAATTTAAGATACAAATAATAAATTAAGTTTATTTTAAATAAATAGTTTTTGTGAGATTATAAATTTTATAAAAGTTTTAAAAGTATTTTTATGAATTTAAAACCAAAATTGAAGTTTTAATTAATTATAGGTTTAACTAAGTTTTACTTAATTAAAAATGTTCCAGAATGTAAAAGTGTAGATAAAAATCGTTTAGGTTTATATAAGTTTAACATAATTTATAAAAATTATTAAAAGTTTAAAAACTGTTTTTAAAAGGCTGAAACAAACGAAATGGGCAAAACCGGTCCCCCTAGATTCGAACTCGGGTCTGGGACCGGGTCAAGTATACACACACGCATTTAACCATCCCGGCTACGGGTCTCGCTGAGTATAACTCAGGAAATAAAATACTTAAACACAAGCCAGATTCATCCCCAATACCCATATGAACCCTAGAATCAAAATCTATCAAATACACATCGATTAGCCCCCTGATCATACAAATTGATAAGGGGCTAATGATCTCAGAGTAAAAGCGAGTGGATTGGTATTTCGAATTACCTTATTTGAAGTCGGGACAAAGGAGAACGAGGTGGGTATTCCGGTTGACTGTCGCGGCTTCAAATCGTCCAACGCAGGTGTTAATCGGAGAATTTGAGAGTGAAGGAAGTTGAAGGGTGATGTTGATGAGCTTCGGAGGTCGGTATTTATAGGTGATTTCGCCATTAATGCTCAGTTGGTCGGGGAGATGGGGGTTGAGCCGATGGCTTCGCATTCGAGCCTCACGCGGTCATTAAAATCGAAATTGGTTACCGAGACACATCGGGTTACGGACGCACGCTCGAGGTGTAACTCGAGGTTCGTTGAATATAGTCGGATTTGCGATTTCGGATAATGGGAGTGGAAAAACGGGTGATGCGGGACTCGAACCCATGATCGGTTCTGGGTTCCGGATTGTTTGGTGAATGGCTAAACATGCCCTTGGAGTTTCACTGTTGAAACATTTCATGTTTAAAAGTACATTCTAGTTTAAAACACGTTTGAATATTGACAGTTTTAGTCCCCGGACTTTTTATAAAAACAATTATGTTTTATTTATAAAAACTAAGCAAGTCTTATAAGTTTTTATTTCCTTTATTATTTTATGAAATAATTTCTAGGATTTATGATTTGTAAGTTTAAATTTTTTAGAAATAGGTTTATAAATTATTGGATTATTGGATTTTAATAATCCCACCTTTTACCAATTGGCCGATAATAATCCAAACTGAGAATATTCTTACCACTGGTCCCTACTTTCAAACTATTTTTTTACATTGGACCCCCCGTTAAAAAAACTTAACGCCGTTAGAGTTTATATGACGTGGACATCTGCAAACCGCCGGAAAGTCGAGCCAAGCTAGCAGTGGTCTCGTGGTGGCTTTTGAAATTGGCTCTGGTGGTGTTTAACTGGTCTCGTGGGTCCGGAAAGTCCAAACAGAGAAAACGGTGGTGTTTAACGAGACCAGTTAAACACCACCAAAGCCAATTTCAAAAGCCAACACGAGACCATTGCTAGCTTGGCTCGACTTTCCGGCGGTTTGCAGATGTCCATGTCATATAAACTCTAACGGCGTTAAGTTTTTTTAACGAGAAGTCCAATGTAAAAAAATAGTTTGAAAGTAGGGACCGGTGGTAAGAATATTCTCAGTTGGGATTATTATCGGCCAATTGGTAAAAGGTGGGATTATTAAAATACAATAATCCTAAATTATTTATATAATTATAACTCATATGTTTTAAGAATTTTAATAATATCTTGTTTAATAAAGATAAAAAAAATAATAAACATACATATATATATATATATATACATATATGAATGTTTTCCTTAAATCCATATTAAATAAAAAAATTTACTATTTAAGGAAATAAGAATTTAAGTTTAAAATAATACGGTAAGCGTTTTAGGATACATCGGAAAATCCGGGACATTACAGTTTAAATCAAACAAAACATCAAAATTCTTCAAACTGTATAATTATCATCACTACTAGTTCATCGATCCAAATACACCATATTTCTTTCATTTGGCGTTATATTACTAGCATTTGTTGCGTTTGGATCAAAAGTTGTTGTGAGTGATATTCTTCTTGTTGATGTAGTAGTTGATATATATATATATATATATATATATATATATATATATTTGTTTCTATTTTTTGTTTATATAATCATTGGGCTTGCAACTTATTTAATTGATTTTGGTTTATCTTATTATGGCCAAATCAAAAAAAGAAAAACATAGTCCTTAATTCAATATCACTCATTATCAATCGATCGATTTAAGTATTCAACTAATTCAAAATCCGTCATTCATACGTCTTAAACTAGAACTCGACAAGTTGTAAGACTCTTTATGTTGATTTTTCAGTTATGTATGTGTTAGATTGTTAAAAGTTTAGTAAAATACTGATATAGTTTTTTTTTTGTAATATTTTTTTTCCTTATTCAAATAAGTTGAATAAACCCGAATTCGAAAAAGCTTATTCGAATCGGTTTATTCGAGTATTAGTCGAATTCGAATCAAATTCGAATACAGTTTCAAAACTTGAAATTCGAATAAATCGAAATTCGACTTATTCGACTCGATGAACAACCATCGGTATAGGATTTTGATCATCAACTTTTTAAAGACCTATCCCGACGACATGTCGTCGATATAGGCTAATTTATTTATTTTTTTAATTTATTTGTTTCGTATGGAATAATAAAAACTATAAAAAAGAAAAAAAAAATAACTTTTAGTACCAACGACATGTTGTCGATATAGGTTTTACTTGTTATGATTAGCTATATATACCGACGACGTCTGTTGACTGAATACGTGTGGTCGGTATCGGGTAAATTCCTTGTAATGTATTGATTAAAATTTAAATAACTTATTACGATAAACAAATACTTCATTGGTAAAATAATTCTATAAAAGTATTGTATAAGAAAAATAAAAATAGTGTCAAAAATTATATAAATTAATAATTACATGCTTTTATTACTTTTCCAATATTTAAAGTTGTTTAAAACTAAAAGTAAATCATGTGTAGAAGGTTAATCCGAATGGTAAAATCAATAAAAAAATCCACTCCATATAAAATCGAAACAATAAAACAGAAGAAAATAGAAAAGCTAACCCCACCTCACCCAAGACATCCGAAAGGTCACGTTTGCCCTTCCCACAAGTATGCGACTTCACCCACGGGTCCTCACGGATCGTGGCTTGGAGGAGATGGCTTGGAGATGATCTCAACTAATTATTTAAAATAAAAAGTCAGATGTTCATACGTGTTGGTTACCAAAACATTTATTTAAACAAACCTCTAGTGATATGTGCCTTCTTTTGTTTGGTGGTTGTATTTTATTAGGAGATTCTTATAGACAGGTTGGAAGTGTAGCCTCATTGTACTTTATTATTACTATTTTGAATTTATTTTACAGGTTGGATTTTCTAAATTTTTGTATATTTTTTAATATTAGTTTCTAGATTTTTTAAATTTAAACCTTTTGATTGTGGGTTACTGTGATGTCCCGTTAAAGGACGGATTTTCTACTCTACTCGTTTATTCCGAATTTAGATGTTTGTTGACTTTGATTGTTGTCTTCATTATACGTTCAGTTATATTATCTAGAGTTAATTCCACACATTTGTCCATTTATCGTTCCAAGTTATAAAAAAGAATAGAGTAAATTATAAAAATTGTGCTTTAGTTATATATGAAATTGTATTATATGTCTTTTGACTTCAATAACTACAGACATTATCATTTTTTAGAAATTTTACACACATTTCGTTCTTTTCCACTAACCGGTGTTATCATTTTATGTTAAATATTAACATGTGCTTTATAAATTAGGGTATAATGGTCTTTTTACTCACTAAAAACTATTTATGTAATTTCTCACTTCATCTTCTTTATAAAAACCTAACCCACCCACCCTAACCCCATTGTTCTTTCTCTCTCTCTCTTTGCAACCTCACTCTTCTTGAACAAGTCATCCTCGACGGAAATCTAGGGCATTAGGGACTTACTTCATGTTGAACACAGGTGCCAAGATTCGGGAAAAATACGAAAATGGATATTTGACCAAGAAAATACTCAAAAATGGACATCCATATTTAGCCTACTGTTTCATGGACATTGCTCATGACAGACGGCTAAAGACGGCTAAGCTAGTCGGCTTAAATTTCCGTGCCAACATTCTATTTGTCAGAGTACGGGCCAATAAGAATATGACACGTGGCAGGCTTAGCCGTCTAATAAATGGTTTTAGCCTTCTAATGCATTTAAAAGGCTAAGATCTACTTTTAGCCGTCTATTAGACGGCTCAGCCTCCAAAATTTTTAATGGCTAAGATCTACTTTTAGCCGTCTAATAGACGGCTATAGCCGGCTAAAGGCATTAGACGGCTAAGCCTGCCACGTGTCACAATTTTATTGGTTCGTACTCTGACAAATGGAATGTTGGCACGTAAATTTTAGCCGCCGTCTTTAGCCGTCTGTCATGACCAATGTCCATGAAACAGTAGGCTAAACATGGATGTCCATTTTTAAAAATTTTTCTGGTCAAATGTCAATTTTCGTATTTTTCCCCCAAGATTCCAGCCATTGGCCTCGGAACATGGCAGAGCGGCGATGGATTTTGCGTGGACTCAATTTATAATAAGTATAATGTGTATTATTGGTTATCGAAGACATATGCTCATGTTCATGTAACCAGTTGACCAAGCATAATATTATATCTAAAGTTTTTGGTGTGAATCAACAAGAGTGCTCTGTATGATCCCAAAATTGATGCAATGTTGAAACCGATGCAGACAACCACTTCCATCTCAACAGATTTGGAACGAAATTGAATCACAAATCTAGGCTATTCTTCTCGAATTCAGGAAGGAGAAGCGTGAAATTGTGCAAATTCATCTCACTCTATCGAAGTCGATGGTTGATCGTGTTGAGCCTTCTCCTCTGGACCTTCGCTCATGATTGAACCTAGCAAGATTGACCTAGAAGCCGGTCCCGTGGAAGAAATGCAGTTCCGAATTTGTCTCAAAACTGATGGTAGTTTTTCATTTCTTTATCGTGATTCAGTCCTAGGGATTGGTTAATTTGCCATTTGTGATAGTTATTAGGTTTAATTTGTTGTTTTTCTTTCATAAGCCTGAATTAGTAAGACAATATTAGGTTTAATTTTTTCGTTTAAGTGTTATAATATTAGGGTTTGCATTAACAATGAATAGCTGTTCATTTATTTATTGTTGTTCTTGTTCAAGCAAGTTTGTAGAATTTTGGATAATTAATTAGAAAGACGCTGAAACTGTCTAGTGTTTATGGATCACGGAGTGTGTTTAGTTGAAAAAGGCCCGTGTAGCGGAGAAAGCGGCCTTATTGATTGTGTGAAGATGTGGAAGACGGAGTGTGTAGAGACCATGTTTACTAGCGCCGGCGAGGAGGATAGTGCGTGTAGACTCGTCTTTCACAACAAGAAAAAAGAGTGAAATTCAAAGAAGACATAGTTATCCAACTAAACTTTTTTACCAAACAAAATATTCTTTTTAATATAAGAAACATGTCGGACTTCAGATATGTTAAAAGAAGTGTGTGTGGAGTGAATTTTGGAAGCGTAAATATGGAGAATAGGAAGTCCTTTACTATCACCAACATAAAGGAAATCGTTACCATGATATGCCTCAGAATGGTCGAGGCTTGTTTCGGTGGTAATCAACGGCGTTTGGCGGCTGATTTTGAGCGACGACAGGAAACAATGAGAGGTAACAGCAAGCGATCGGGGTGATCGGGGATAGGGGTTGTCGGGTGGTGGTTCACGACCACATCACAAAATCGGGGTGGTTATGGACGGTATGAGGATCAAGGAAGAATGTTGTTTGTTCTATCGAAAGACTAAGATAACAGCCAATGGGTTGGTTATGCGAGTTCACGCGGCTGATGGACATGTCAGGGACGGGTGCGCGTATGATTGAACTAGGAGGAGCCCAAGCAAAAAAGTCAATGACCATGAAGACTTTCCTCGTACGAAACAATGTTCGGTGTTGGATGATGATCCAGTTGTTGACGCACGGGTCGAGTGGATATGATTCCAAATTAAAGGGGATATTGTTAGTTTAATTTTGGAATCGCAACAAAGACAAGAAATAAATGACAACCAAAGTTTTTTTTCTTTTGCGATTCCAGAATGAAGCGAAATCATATTACTTTATATTTACAAAAACTACGTGTTTCATTTTGCTACGGTAGAGAATTACGAAAATAACCTTCTAATCATAATTTGCGGGTCGATGATGATAGGTTTTGAGATTGTCATACTTTGTAAAACAGTGACGATAAAGTAAACAACAATATGTGATCATGCTACTATGGTTACGGGTTTCTTACAACCTACATTACAATGGGATCGGATCAAGCCGGGCCACAGGAATACAAACCAAAGGGTTTGCCCTAGGAAGTGTGATCCCAAGTCCCTCTTCCATAGAAACACAAGAAAGATTTCCGTCTTCACCAGCCTTCCAATCAAAGCACTGAATCATAGCACCAAGTGTTGTTTGTATCACTTGCAATGCTAGTGAAGTTCCAGGACACATTCTTCTCCCACTACCAAATGGCAACATGTGAAAATGTTGTCCTCTCACATCCAAGCTTTGATGTTGAAAACGTTCAGGCCTAAACTCAAGTGGGTTCTCCCAATGGTTTGGGTCTCTGCCAAGGGCCCACACATTGATAAAAATAGTAGTGTTTGCTGGAATATGATAACCACCCACTGTACAGTCTTCTGTTGATTGTCTTAATACCATTGGGCCTGCAGAGTGGAGTCGTAGTGTTTCTTTGACAATTGGTTGGAGGTACGGAAGGTTTGGTATGTCTGATTCTTGTAAAATTCGGTGTTTTCCAACCACTTGATCGATTTCTTCTACTGCTTTTTTCATTATGTTTGGATGGTTGATGAGTTCTGCTAATGCCCACTCTACTGTGATTGCTGAAGTGTCTGTTCCTGCAACAAATATATCCTGAAATGACGGATGCATACGTTAGTTATTTAACACAAAAACACGAACATAAATCTGAGATATGATCGGCTAATATTACCAAAATGAAGGCTTTAATGTTCTCTATAGTCAACTTTAACTCCATGGTCTCATCTTCTGCTACATCAAGTAAAATGTTAAGCAAGTCCTTCACTTTATCTGACTCCTGCTTTCTAAACTCTTGATGCTCTTTGATAATCCTCTCTATCAGTTCATCAAACCTTCTCCGAATATCCTTCAACCTTTTCCCAAAACCCTGCAAATCAGGATTCTTAAAGATCCATATATAGTCAGAGAGGTTAAATTTACCCGTAATCTCGGCTATCTCAGTAACCAATTTCTTCATTTCCCCTGCCTCGTCTTTATTTTCTGAACACCTTGAACTCATAAGCATTCTTGATATCACATTGTTTGACATCTTCACCAGCTCCCCATCAAGATCCACCGCCTTCCCAATTTTAGCCTTTTGAGATAACGATTTCATGAACCGATTAATCTCATCTCGCCTAACTGGAAGCAACAAGTCAAGTGTTGTACCGTTTAGGAGCTGTGACATGACTATCTTCTTCATGAACTTCCAATAAGATCCATATGGAGCAAATGAGAAGTCTTTTGATCCATAAGTTAGGTACGCCACGGCTGAGTTTTGGGGTCTATCTAAATAGGCATTTTCATATGTTTTAAGAAACTCTTTTGCCATTTCAGGTGACAAGCCACCACACAAGGGACAGAGCCCAGGAAGAGACGAAAAACCAGCCCATAACGAAGAGAAAGTTTGTGAAAAGCTTGGTGTGGGATTGGAGCAAGTAGGTGTAGATGACCAATGATCGGAAGGGCGAACGGGCTTGGTGGAAGATGAGGTTTAGCACTTGTAGATTTGAATAAAGCCCGTATCAAGATGGTGGAGATTATCCATATGAGAAAGAGGAAGATGTAGCCATGGAAATCAATCATCGTTATAGATGTTTTAAGACGATGTGCCAAAACAAGTAAAAGACTGCCCAAATTTATATAAAATTAATCCTCCTTTACAAGTTAGAGTGAAAAAAATAATGCCTACATATTTGGTGTTGTCCTTCTAAAACAAATTCTAGCCGGCAACGACAATTGATGTATATGGAATCAAGACCAAGTCTTATGTCAATGATTGTTGGTTACAAGTTTCCTTCTTTTATGTTTGGAGCTTTTCTAACAGATGTCCAAGTGGATCTACAATACGATGGATACAACATTGTATTGTCATGAATTTTTTACATATTCCAGTTTTCTACTTATAAACTCTTGGCGGACTTACGTACACGAGGGGGGTTCACAGGAACCCCCCGAGTTTAGAAATTTTTGTAGAACCGTAGGTAAAAAAACTGGGGTGAACCCCTTAAAAAATTAGAGGGTGAACCCCCTTACAAAGTTTAACAACTGATGTAGTGGTTTAGACTTTGTTTTATAACTTGGAGGTTGTGGGTTCGAATCCCTTCACTAACATTTTTTAAAACCATTTTTTTACCTGATTTCGTATGGGTTGTTTAATAACTAGTATCTTTTGTTGGGCCTTTTAATTGTTTGGTTTTTATTTTGTTGGGCTAATACATATAACAAAGAAAAAAAGGTCAACGAATTAATGAAAGAAGCTTGTTAGCCAACATGTCGCAAAATCGCAGGACTCTGCACTCAGCAGCCTCCTCCAACTCCGCCACTGCCGCTCCCCTGCCGTCGCCGGCCACCGGCCCACTCACCGTTGTCCACTGCCGCCAGTCTCTCCACCACAGGTTATTTTACTTTTTATTCCCTCTTGTTTGAAAAAGAAAATCTAGGGTTAATTTAAATATTAATTTAGATGTTAATTTAGATGTTAATTTGAATGTTAATTTATATGTTAATTTGGTTTATAGATGTTAATTTAGATGTTGATTTAGATGTTAATTTGAATTTGATTCCTATGTACTATTATGGATATTAAAAGATATTTTCATAGAGCACCATCAAAATTCTAGGGGTTATACGGTTGTTGCTTATGTTCAACTGTCTGCAATAAAAACCAAAATTCGAAAGACAGAAAGTTAATCTCAATCTGATGTGTTTATATGACTAGATTTAGAATTGATGTATCAATATATTTGGAACTTCACATCCTGTGATTTAGAATTTAAATTGGATTAATATGCTCTTATATTAGATGTTAATTCCCATGGTGTAAACGCTACCTTTGCGACCTGGCATTGTACTTAGAATCCCGAATACCAAATAATCCGACCCAAATTAACTCGAAACCGATTAACCGAAATCTTATTTGGGTCGTTAAACGGGTTGGCCTCCAAAATGGTTGAGCCTCCCCGACCCGAACAATCGAACCGAACCGAACCGAATTTTTTTATGTCCGACCCTATAAAATTGGAGCATCTAAAAGTAGTAAACCCCTGGAAAAAATTCCTGAATCTGCCACTGACTCTTAAGAGCTTTTCAAAGATTTGATCGACATCTTTAATTTAACACTACCAAAAAATTGAAAAATTTGCGACAACATATTTCGTGGGAAATTTGTCGAAATTGGCCGTTAACGTCAAGTTTCTGATAAAAAGTGTTTGCTGGAAAAACCCTCGTAGGAGATGTTTTTTCGACGAATTCCGGACAAATTTTCGACGAATTAGCGACAAAAGCCTTTTGTCTGTAATTTCTAACAATATTCTGACGATTATATTAAATAAATAAGTTAACTTATTGAATAATTATGTTAAACGAATTAAAAAAATTAAAAAAAAATACTTTTGTGGGAAACTTGTCAGAAATAATCATGTATTCCGACAATTTTCCGACAAATCTAAAAAAACTTATATTTTAATAATTAAATAAATAAGTTAACTTCCCATAAATATTTTTATGGGAAGCTTGTCGGTAGATCATTGGAAGTAATCTATAATTGACGACGGAATAGCGACGAATATATTTTTGTCGCGATTTTATTGCAAAATAGGAAATCTAATCGTTACTTGTTTTGTCGGAAAGTTGTCGCTAACTTGTGGTAAATTTCTTTTGTTGGTAACTTGTTGAAATTTTTTTTATAAAATATACATGTTTTCTAGTATAATAAATGTATTTTGCGAGTACGATAAAGAAATCATAAATAAGATACAACTCTCAATGCCTGATAGGTAAAAGTTAGATCGGCTTTATTAGACTTGAGGATAGAGTTGACATGGTCTTCGTTCCAAATGAAAGTAGGAAAACGACTTTGCTTTCGGTTGTACCTTGTAGCCAGCCATATGAGGCATTTCTTAATTATGCAAAATATTAACTAATGCAGCTGACTAAGTTGATTCAACAAGATAAATCCATCCACAAGAAGTTTACTACTAAGCAAATGACTGTATATCATCGATGGACGATTCCATTAGAAATCCGTCAGTAAAGATGGTTACTAACAAGAATCAGTGATAGTCCGTCGGAAATTTGGTTTGGGTAATGTGCTTCCCGACGGATTTTACCAACAGAATACCAACGGACTTTCTAGCGACGAAAGTAGAGAAGAATTTAAAAAAATAATGATAAGAAAACAATTTTTTTTATTTCCGATAGATCTTAAAAGAAATTTAAAAAGTAAAACTCTTAGACTCATTTCTATTCTGCAAAACAAAGTATAATATAAAAAATGTTTTATTCTATTTGAAATATATTCAAAACACATAAATATACAATAAACAAATCAATAATTTATAACAAGTTAGATATAATTTCTACAAATCATTAAACTCTGCTAGACTCTATAACAAAACGCAACTTAGGCTTTGAATAAACTTGCATCACGTAAAACTCTAGACTAATTTCTATTCTGCAAAACATAAAACCAAAAACAATTTCCCGGCTGTACCAAAGACTCAATTTCGCTACATTATATAAAGCAAAGAGAAGATGAAGAGTAACCAATGATTCATTTTCCCTACATTTTATATAAGGCAAAGAGAAGATGAGGAGTTGAGGGAATACATGGAGCGATATAAAAGAAAGCCTCCATGTATGGGAGACAAGTTAGCGAATGGGGGTCTCAGGATTTATACATGGGGTACGTAATCCTAAAGGAGGGCATTCCGCCTCATCAATGATTTTTCAAGCTCAGATAGAAAGACATGAGGTTCGTAGGATCTACCTTGATGGAGGAAGTGCCTCATAAATCATCTATGAGCATTGTTTCTTACAGTTAGGAAAGAAAACACAACAAAAGATGAGAAAGTCAGACAAATCGCTCGTCTGTTTCTCCAAGGAAAAGGTTTATCCAGTAGGAGGTAAGCATTAAGGTGACCTTAGGAGGGGAAGAGGAGCTCATACGGAGTTGTTTTTTCTAGTAGTAAGATACCCTATAGTTACAATATCATAATTTGAATAACATGGATCAACACGTTCGAAGTAATCGCATCAACAGCCCACTACATGATGAAGTTCCCTACACCGACCGGTGTCACAACCAAATGGTCGGATAGAAGGGAGGGACAAGTTTTCCTGCTCGAAAACCCTCGAGAAGAAAAGCAAGGAAGAAATGTATGCATCAATGAACTATGCCATAGCAAATGGTACAAATAGGAACCTTACATTTCCCCAAGGAAGGCGTGACACCGAGAGACTGTTAGAAAGGAACAGGGACATTTTTGCATGGTGCCACGCAGACATGACTGACTGGCGTCTCCATATACACGGAGGGTCTGTAAATGATTAGGGCCAACCCGGAGAAGGTGAAGGTCATTAGAGAGATGAAATCTTCATGTTCTAAACCTCAGTTTCTCTTTATACTATAACACCCCAATTTTCATATTTAAGGGACATAAATGGTAAATAAGTGAAACCCTAGAGGTTAGTATTGAAAGTTAATATATTAATCCATGTGGACAAAGTCTAAGGGTCCAAAGTGTCAATAGGTTAAAGTTATGTTTTAGTAGGTTATGTAAACATGTAATAGAATAAGGGGGTATTGTGTCAAATTAGAAGTTAGTAACCCACAAATACAAATGTCTGTGTATATGTGAATTAGAACAGGCACCACCAAGGGATGCGATGGTTCAAGGTGGCCACAAGGATTTCCAATTAGTATAAATAGAAGTCAAAATCGAGTCTGTAAATTAACCTTTGTACATTCAATAAAAGATCAGTTTGATTATTTGTTGTGTGAATCGTTCAAGAGGAGAAGACCAACAGTGGCATCAGAGCCAAGGGTAGATTCAGAAGAAGAGGAGCCATATCGGTCTGTGCGACAGAGAAGACACCGTGAGACCGAGATCATAAAGACCGATTTGAGAAGGGTGGTGTACCCTGTTATGAACCAAAAAAGATCGATTTAGTGTGAATCGATTCAGAGAATAGATAGTTGATTCAGAGGATTCGATTGAGTGAAGATCGAATAAGAGAAGATTAAAAAAGAAGACATAGTACATACCGGTTCTGTGACGGAGAGAACGCCGGAACCGAGACCAGTGGATTAAAACTGTTGATTGAGAAAACTGCCGCGTGCGCCTACCGGAGGAGAAATCGTTGCCACCAATAGAGAGACAGAGAAGAAACCATTGCCGCCACCGTGAGCACTTGCCGGAGAAGATGTCGGAGAGACCGATTAGAGAGTTGAAGGCCGATTGAGTAAAGATCGCCTATTGTTGAAAGACAAAACCAATTGAAGGTTTGTAGCAGTTGTTCTTGCCATAGACAGGAGAAACCAAGAGCCAATTTAGACATTTTGAAGCCCTAGTTTTGTTTGGGTGTTTACTGGTCGTGAAGCCAGAGAAGAGGGAAAGTGAAGTTGAAGGCCGAACAAAAAGAAAGGAAATAAAGAATTGGTGGGTTTTAGACATTTGGACTGAGAGAAAAAAAACGGAAAAGAGACCAAGTGGGCCTGGTTTGTTCGTTTGTTTTTGGATCAAAAGAAAGTTGTGAAAGAGACCGTCATCAGAATTGACGAGAAAAAAGGAGACGAGTGGTGTTCGTGGAGGACGACATCAAAGACACGAGAAAAAGAAAAACGAGAGGTGTTCGTGGTTTACGTCACCAAGTTCAGAGGTTTTTAATTACGCGCAGAGGATTCGCGAAAATTTGAGGTTTTACGTTCTGATTGATTACCTTGGAATTTAAAAGTTTATAGAATTATTGCAATTTTTAGTAGAATAAGACAGATTAGAAAATTGCATTTGAGACTGTGTTAGAAAGACACACAAGTTCGTTTTGGTTTTAGAAGAAAACTTAAATTACGATCCTAGAGGAATCAAGTAAGGAAACGAACAAGGAGATAATAATACATAAGGAGATGAGTTATGTTTCCCATTTTAAAGGTCATGTCCTAAAATCAACAAATTATGCCGTATGGGCAATTTGTATAAAAACTATACTAAGGGCAAACGGACTATGGGAAATGATAGAACCAAGTGCGAATACGCAAGTTGATGAGAAGAAAGATATGGAGGCGACAGCGCATCTATTTCAAGCATTACCTGAAGAGATGATATTACAAGTGGCAAGTTGTAAAAGTGCAAAAGAGATTTGGGATGCACTAAAGACAAGACATGTCGGTGTAGAGCGAGTGTAGAAGGCACGTCTACAAACACTTAGAACAGAGTTTGAAATGTTGAGAATGAAGGAGGAAGAAAGTATAGATGCGTTCACTGCAAAATTAAATAGTATTGTTACTAGAGCAAAAGGTCTAGGATCAGTATATGATGAACGAACTTTAGTACGGAAACTACTAAGTGTTGTACCAAAGAGGTTTGCTCAAATAGCTGCAACCATTGAGCAATTCACTGACATAGATACAACAACTTTAGATGAGACAATCGGATGGTTGAAAGGCTTCGAAGAAAGAACCAGACTAATGGATGAAAGCCCAGTGAACAATCAAGATAGACTTCTGTTCACACAACACGATAAGAACTATGGTCGAGGAAGACATTTTGGAAACCGTGAACAAGGAAGGTTTAATACACCACAAGGCAATTGGCGTGATGAGATATTTACACAAAGAGGAAGAACTGTCTCCTATGACAATTTCAGGAACAAGAATGAAGATAGATATGACAGAAGGAGGAGAAGCCCTAGAGATCAAAACCATCCTAGAAGAGATATTAGAGAAGTAGAGTGCTACAATTACCATAAGTTTGGACATTATGCATCGGATTGTCCAGAATCAGGTCATAGATAGGAGGAGGCAAACCTAGTACAAGAGGATATAGAACCGACCCTCTTAATGGCAGTTACAAGTGACAAGGAGAGATATGAAGAGAATACTTCAAGTGAGAAGGAAAGCAATTACTGGACCTTATTAGCAAAGTATTTTAATGACGAAGAGCTGGAGTGGCCAGGATTAGTTACTGAGAGGAATCAGAAGGCCGAAGGTGCAAAATCAAAAAAGATGAGATTAGAAATAGAGATTGATATAAAGGGAAAACTAGAGATATGGAGATTAGACATGCTTCATGAGTCTGAAGTAAAGAAACAAGAACTCAAGACCGAGTTAAGAAACAGAGAATTAGAATCCGAGAAAAAGATGAATGAAAAAATGGAGAGCTTAAGGAGTTTAAAAGAAGTTGCAAACCGAGAGATAGAAGAATTGAAGTCAGAAAGAGCTCAGTTAGAGAAAGAGAGGCAAGTGATGCTTGCAAGTCAAAAGCATCTAGAAGATGAGCAGCTAAAAGAAAAGAAATATGAGAAACATGGAAGGATGACATCAAAGGATTCTGAATCAAATTGCAAAAGAAAGAAACAAGAAGATAGTGGCGACTTACCATTTAAAGATGAAACAATCAAAGCAAAGGAAGACAGACCAATCAAAGTTCAAGAAGAAAAAATGATACAGGTGGAAGAAAATGAGTTACAAGATGAAGATGATCAAGAAAGATGCGCAGACTTAGAAGATACAGTTCGTGAGAAAAACAAAGTTGATGTTTCAAGTGATGAAGACAAAGTTAGAGCAACAAACACTTATCAAGAAACGGGAAGGAAGCCAAAGTTCAGAGACCAAGACCCAATACAACATGCTCAAGATAAAGCTTGAAGAAATGGAGATACTGAAGACATGGATTAATAAATTAAGGGGGAGTATTGAAAGTTAATATATTAATCCATGTGGACAAAGTCTAAGGGTCCAAAGTGTCAATAGGTTAAAGTTATATTTTAGTAGGTTATGTAAACATGTAAATAGAATAAGGGTGTATTGTGTCAAATTAGAACTTAGTAACCCACAAATACACATGTCTGTGTATACGTGAATTAGAACAGTCACCACCAAGGGATGCGATGGTTCAAGGTGGCCATTCAAGGATTTCCAATTAGTATAAATAGAAGTCAAAATCGAGTCTGTAAATTAACCTTTGTACATTCAATAAAAGATCAGTTTGATTATTTGTTGTGTGTTCAATCGTTCAAGAGGAGAAACCAACAGTTAGAATGTATATAGATCACAATTCAAGGACTGAAAATGAAAATTTCTGAAATTTGGAACTTAGCGGACCGTTACCGCTTGGCCTAGCATCCCAAGAAAGTCAACACAGGATGTCAGAAGTCAACACAGGAAAAACGCTGAAATGTGGGTCGGGGTGGCTTAACGCTAAAATTTTGCATCTTTTGTGGCGAGGATCTGCCATGGAGACTTGGTGAGTTCAGTGAACTGGACATGCTTCTTCTCATACTTGCTCCGGGATTTTGAGTGGTATCCGTCGATCCGTCTTTCAACGAAGGCGACCTTGAGCTTGGTATCCTCACTTGTAAGGCCTCAGGCCTTCGTAGAAATATTATGCCATTTTCAAAGCTTCTTGTAGCTGGCATTGTGAATGTAGTGCATTGGGATACCACTCCCATCATAGGGGTAGGTGTCGCATGGCGTGTCGTCTAGTATCCCTGAGCTTGACATAGTTCTTGCTAGACTTCCTTGATTGTCGTGAGTTACCTCTGCCGAAGCTGGTAAGGAGGGAAACTTTTGTTGTTTGGGAAGTATAGGAAACGAGCTTGGCCTTAAACCCCGTTATCACTAGTTAAATGCCATCACGAGTTGTGTTAATTCATTAGCTACAAGGCTTTAAATAGCAAGAAATTACAAAGAAACCTAAGCTAGAAATCATAACAAACTTTATAAAATATTGGAACTAATAAACTGGACTAATTCATGCTAAAAACATGAACACACTCTCTCTCTCTCTCGACCAGGCCAACTTTACTGGCCGACTTCAACAACCTTCAAACGTCAGATGACCCACACAGGATCAAGTCGTGCAATGGGAACACAAACCAAAGGATTAGCTCTAGGAAGCGTGATCCCAACACCCTCTTCCATATCAACGGTAGCCAGATTACCATTTTCCCCTGCCTTCCACTCAAAGCATTGAATCATTGCTCCAAGGATTGTGGGTAGCATCAGCAACCCTAATAATGAAGTCCCGGGGCACATCCTTCGTCCACTACCGAATGGTAATAACTTGAAATGTTTTCCTCTCACGTCCAACTGATTTTCTTTAAATCTTTCTGGTCTTAATTCAAGCGGACTTTCCCAGTGCCTGGGGTCTCTGCCCATGCTCCACACATTTATGAAAGTTGTAGTGTTTGCTGGAATATGATAACCTCCCACGGTGCAATCTTTTGTTGATTGTCTCGGAATCAGTGGGCCGGTGGGGTGCAACCGCAATGATTCCTTAATAATAGCTTGGAGGTATGGAAGGTTTGGTATGTCCGACTCCTGTAAAAGCCTGTTTTTCCCAACAACTTTGTCGATTTCTTCAACTGCTTTTTTCATCATGTTTGGATGGTTGATAAGTTCTGCTAGAGCCCATTCTATGGTTATAGCTGAAGTGTCGGTTCCCGCAATTAATATTTCCTAGAAAGATATCTAGACATGTTAGTATATCCATATTCAAACAGTTAATAACTTTTAATATGATCTTTCTAATTACCTGAACAAGTGCTTTAATGTTCTCACGGGTTAACTTTATCTCCATGCTATCATCTTCTGATATATCTAATAAAATGTTTAGCAAGTCCTTCACCTCTCCTTTCTCTTGCTTTCTTGCCTCTTCATGCTCCCTCATGATCCTTTCCATCAACGCATCAAATCTACAATGAATATCCTTGGAAATGTTTCCAAATCCCTGAAAGTCTAGATTCTACAGAACCATATATGATCTGAAAGGTTAAATTTACCAGCTATCTCGGTTGTCTCGACAATTATCTTAGTTATGTCTTCAGACTCGTCCTCTTCTTCTGAGCATCTCTTGCTCATAAACGATCTTGATATCACATTGCTTGTCAACTTCATAAGCTCTCCTTCAAGTTCAACATACTTCCCGTCTTTCGCCTTTTGTGATAAATATTTTATAAACCGGTTAATTTCATCACTCCTCACTGGACAGAGGAAATCCAGTGTTTTACCGTTGAGGAGTTCTGACATGATGATCTTCTTCATGAACTTCCAGTAAGATCCGTAACGAGCAAACATAAAGCCTTTCCCACCATACGAAAAGAAATCCATGACTGAGTTTTCGGTCCTATCTAAAAAGTCATTTTCATGTGTTTTTAAGATTTCTTTTGTTTCGGGTGAAGAAGCAACAACACAAGGCGTAGAGCCTAGAAAGAGCCGAAAGACTGGCCCGTGTCGATTAGAAAGCTTGTGAAAAGCAACGAGGTGTAGATGCCCGATAATCGGAAGGCGAAATGGGGCCGGTGGAAGATGAGGTTTAACACTAGAAGATTTGTATAACTTGAAGATCAAAATGGAGGAGATGAGGCATATAAGAAAGATAGTGAAGTAGGCTGCATGGATATCAGGCATGGTTGTAGTAAAGATAAGTAAGCTTTGCTTCAGTGTATTAAACAATGGCTATATTGAAGTCGAATATGAAGCCCGAAAAAACAAAAAAGTAACTAAATAAAGTCTGTCTATCACCTTTTATTGATGGACAGGCCCGAAAGTTGTTTGTGCAGCTTAAGGAAAAAGATGAGAAAAGGTTCAGAAACAGAAGATAAAATTTTTGTGGTCTCAAGTGGTGGAGAATGTAAAAAGTAATAATTTTTTAGATGTATTATCTAAGTACTATAAAAATATCACGGGTTTGTTTATTAAAATAATTTGAAATATATAGAGTTAATGACCACATGGGTTTCTCAGTTATGGGTTTACTCTTGGATGGTGTGGATCCGGGTCATCACACTTCTGTTTTTCAGGCGGAAAGGTGAGCCCGGGTGTCTGGGCTTTTGCTGCTAAAAGAAAATTAAAAAACATACATTTAATAACACAAATTTTCCATATTTATTTAAAAAAATAAATAAATTAATGTAAATTAACTTTCTTAGTCTTGTGACAAGGTAAAGGAAATATTTATGGTCTTTTTGGTATGAGATAATGGAATGAACAAAAGAATGGATTGGACGAGTGAATGTAATGGACAACGGACATTCCATTGTCATGTTTGGTTACCCTATGGGTTGGGTCATTGGACGTGTCATGGTTCGGGGCATGGTCAGGCATGGGTTGGGTCATGGGTCGGGTCACGACACGGGTGATTGTTCGGGCCATGGGACGGGTCATGGTTCATGTCATGGGTCCGGGCATGGGTCCGGGCATGGGTCGGGTCATGGGTCAGGTCACGGGTTGAGTCATGGGTCGGAACATGGTTCGGGTCATGGTTCTAGTCATGGATCGGGTCATGGTTCGGTTATTAATTAAACAAAATAATTTTTATCCTAGCATTCTCTCTCCGTTCCTCCATCATATCCAAAATCATCAGGACTTCTCTGTCTTTATCTGCCTCGTTTACTACCTTGGTTCTATGGGTGGGAATACCTACCACGACATGGCTAGATTTTTCCATTGCACGTATTGCCCATAGGTAAGGCTGAAAGGTGTTATGCCATGGCTAGATTTTTTCATTGTTTGTATTGCCCAAAGTACACTTAGTAGTTCCTCCATATATCCCATCCTTTCCATATCTCCCGAGTCTTTCCCAACCCTTCCACCACATTTCGATTCATCCTCTTTCTTGAGGGGGTGCAACAAATGTGAAACATTGCTTGATATCGAGGCCTTCGCACCATTCTTTGAATGGTTTTCAGCAAACTATTGCCCATTGTCGGTCACCATTACTCCGGGAAGCCCGAATCTACAGATAATACTTTCCCATTCAAACTTGATTACCCGTCCTCCCGTGGTACTTGCTGACGATTTTACCTATGTCGACTTGGTGAAGTAGTTTACCGCTAGTAATAAGAATTTTATCTTTCCTTTACTTCCAGGGAAGGGACCAACTATGTCCATACCCTATTTATGTAAAGGTCATGCAGAGCGAGTTTTTAAAAACACTGGACAATATTCAAATATGTGAATTCGACAACAAAAACATGAAGAGGATGACCGTGAGCCTTCATGATGTCTCATCATATATCCTTGCCTCATTGTGTCCTCATCCTCATTCTTCCTTAAATCTTTCCCGCCAGAGGACATTAGACAATCTTAAACCCAGTGACTATAGCTCCCGCAACACATACATGGATCATCTTCATCATCGTAATTCATGTTGATCACAAAATCCATTAGAATCGGAGAACCCATAAAGAATTACCCTGCCTAAACAACTAAAATACCTACGGTAAAAGTGAACAGATAAAGCAAACAAAGTAAAACAAAAATTAATTTGTATTTTTTATTATTTTTATGCTATCACTAAGAAAACCAAACAAAATAAACCACACATAGCTAGCTCCCCGGAAACGGCGCCATTTTGATGACTGTCGTTTGGGTCATGCAAAAACTTAACAAACCTAGATAGTTAGGGCAAGTAAGGTATAGTATCCATAAGTAGCATGTAGTCAGTGTAATAAGATTCGGTCTGATTAATCTATTATAAACCTAATAAAAGTATGTAAATTAAACTAATAATGGAAAAGTGATTTTTTTGTTGATTTTTTATTTCAAAGAACATAAACTTAATTAACTAAACAAATATGAGAAGAGAGTAACTACCTCGGGATTCAGATTCAAGAGATTCACAAAAGCCCTAACTTTATCTTAATTGGAAATCACATAAACATGATGTTATAGAAAGTTTAAATTAAAGTGATAAAAGTGGAACATGCTTCTAAAGACTCGCTCATTCTCACAGTTACCAATTTATAAATGCAAAACACAATACACAAACAATGAGTTCACGATGCAAGAAAACCGAAGAACTGATGCTAATGCACTAGTTTTTAAAAACTCATAAACATTTTAACTTTAACCAAATAAATAATCGAATTCATAAGGCTTAACATGACCTTCAAAAATTAATTACTGCTAAATAACTAGGTCCATAAGGCTTAACATGTCCATCAAAAACCTAATCCAAACTAAGACAAATCAAAACAATTGTTTCACTCGAATGAACCATTAACCCGAAAACGGTCACATAAAACTTAGCCAGTCATAATAGAGAAACGTATACCGTCACTATACGATTTTCCAAATGGAAAGAAACTAAATAAAGAGCTCCCCTACTTTCTCTTGTTGACCTCAAACAAGAGGCTGTCCCTGCCTTCAACGCCCTTCCCCTCGCCAACAGCCGTCCGAAAACTCCATGCTTGCGTGACCTGCATGCTTTTATTCCCAAATTCCATTGGCCCAAGTACGTTAATTGAAGCCCATTTCTAATTCTATTTGTTATGGCCTATGGGCACTTGATTTAATTTGAAGGCCACGTGAGATTCAATTGCAAATTGCAATCCATGTGTTTCTTTGGTTGTTGTAGTCAAACTCACGTGAATCATTAATCCAAAACGATGACCTCTCCATTAATTAAACAAATGGATTAATTCAATTTAAATTGAATTAACTAATCAATCAAAATCTATTAAATAATTAGTGAATGATAACCCGCTTAAAGAAATTTAAATTATTATATTTAGCTTAATTGTATCGGTTTATCTCGCTTTCATCTAAAAACATATAAAATTTAAAACCGATCAAAGTAAATTGTTTCACATATAATTCGGGTTAAAAACATATCATTATAAACAATTAGTACGTGTAAATCAAACACTAATCAACTTCCATAATGGTGGTGGCTTCTGAGTTTTCTATTTCGAAAATTGCCAGGACTTGTCCTTTGATATTTGTCATTGGGAAATAGATCACGCCATGATCCTCTAACTCTACTTCCTATATCACTGGTCTTCTCAGCTTTTTTGGTCTGGTTAAAACCTCCTTGATTGGTATTGTGATAACCTTGATTTGATGGGCTTGGAAGAACCTTGTTAGTCGCTTGGCCGCGTGTACAAGGCTAAGATAGACTTTTCTAGGGGAGGGTAGTTGACCTTTGCTTCTCGAAGAGCTCGACTGGTGAAGTATATTGGTATTTGCATACCTTCCCTTTCTATTACCAGCACTGCACTAACGGTTTCTTCCTGCTGCCATGTATAGAAGACTTTCTTCTCCTTTCCGTGGAGCAGTAATATCTGGTAACAAGCTTATGTGTTCTTTCATCTTTTTAAAAGATATTTCTGCATCTTTTGTCCATTAGAACTCCATTTTTTCAGGCATCCCTTCAGCGTTTTGAAAAAAGGGAAGGAAACGCTTAACCAATTTGGAGAGGACATGGTGCATTGCTCCTACCCTGTCGTTGAGTCATCGCACCTCATTTTTAGAACATGGAGATTTCATCTCCGGATGGCCTTCACCTCATCCCGGTTTGCCTCAATCATTTGCTCGGTAACAATGTCTTTGAGGAATTTTCCTTCTTCCATTCCAAACGAGCATTTCAATGGATTAAGCTTCATATTGATCTTTCTCATGTTTTTAACGTGTCTGGGATGTCGAGGAGTGGTTATCTCTAATCTCTACTTCTGGCTACAACATCTCTAGACTTTAATTTGTCAAGGAATACCACGTTGTTTCAGTCCCCAATACATTTATTTAGCCACTGAAAATCAGTCTCGGATAATAATATATTTCAATCCCTAATGTGTAACTTTAGGGACTGACATTCACTCCTCAAAAAATGTCTATATTGTACCTGATATGTTTCGTTTGGTTCGTGATTCCATATCAAATCAGTCTCTAATAAGATGTTTTAAAGACTGAGGATTAGTCTCGGTACCACGCGATTTCAGTCATTAATATCCATGTTGTCGTGACTAAAAATCAGTCTCATATAGCATATTATTTGTCCCTAATATGTACTTTTAGAGTCTGATAATCAGTCTAAGATAATAGTTTTTCAGTCTCCAATGTGTTTTTTAGGGACTGAAAATCAGTGTCAGAAACTAATCCTTATTATGTATTTCAGTGATTATTTTTTAGTCTCTAAATGTTATTTTTTACAAACTGAAAGATGGCTTCTGATACATTTTAATTCAATCCTTAACATGTATTCAAAACTCGTAACAAATTTCTTTAAGGACTGAAAAGCAGTCTCAATGCAGGTTACATAACTAATTTATAGTTTTATATATTAAATTCGGTCACTAAACAACAGTAATATCAGTTATAAATCTATTTCTTGCTTTCACAAAATTTTTCAAGCATTAATATCATAACAATATCCAAATTCAAAATAATACTAGTTCATCAATTCTAAAGTTTAAAAAAGTATTGGATGTCCAAAAGATGTAATAAACGTCTTTACTAACGTCCTAGGTCTAGCTATCACTATCGCTAAATTGATCATATGAAACATCTCTCGCAGGTGTGGTTGATGTTGTTCTCTCGAATTCTGAAAACTTTGTGTTTATGAACTCATTCCGTACTTGTAAGGCCTCATTCCTTCGAATAAATGCTTCTGTCTTTTCAAAATATTTTTGTCGGTGGCATTGTGAATGTATTGCATTGGGATACTACTCCCATGATAGGGGTGTTGCGAACTAGCTTGGCGTGTCTTCTAGTATCACAGAGATTGACTTAGTTCTTGCTAGACTTCCTTGATTTTCGTGACTTTACCTCTGGCTGAAGCTGGTAAGGAGGGGAAGACGTATCCTTCCCTTGACTTTGGAAATTTTGTTGTTTAGGAAGGATGGGAAACGGGCTTGGCCTGTCACACCCCAACCGACGACGGATTATACGTCGGGGCGGACGCGGTTGTTCAAAAAGTATAAGGTTAGCTATTAAAGTTTAAGTATTTCATTAATGACTTTCAAGGTTCAATACAAGAACCTAAAACCACAAATAACAAGAATACACTATTTATTTAATAAATATGATAGGTCCAAAGCATCCCTTATGATTATAAATAAGTCTCATGCTGTTGTACCTAAAACATGTTGAGTAAACTGTCAACTAAAAATAGTTTGTGAGATACGAAGGTTTTAGCATAGTTTTAACAAAAGTTTTTGAAAAGTATTACAATTCACTATGTCATTCATTCTATAGTATAAGTGTGAGAACAAACATGTTAAACATTGTGCATATCAATCCTCCAACCAAGTTTAGGCATAACCTGAATTTTACCCTTAAAAGTTTAAAGTTTAAATTCAGTAACAATCACCATGGGCTCAACCCGAAGGGTCAATCAAACTAGGTAGATTGGTCAAATACAATATATCTATCATTGTTAGCGTTGGCCTGATCAAAGTTAATGGATATGCTACAATTAAGTCTAATTTAAGCATGCAAGCCTCAAGCATAACACAAGAATAAGCATATAGGCATAGTTGTACAAGAATTGTATAAGTTGGAAGTTTGTACATGTTTCACCCGAAGTTTATAAAGAATGTAAAATGAAAAGGGGTTAATTATACTCACTTGGATGATGGAAAGAGTGTACGACAAGATAAAGTGTAGTAAGACTTTGAGGGAGAATATCCCCACAACGAGCCTACGAATACAAGTATAAAATTCAAGTTATAAGTTTATGGTAACTTTCTAAGATTCTAAGATTGACTAGGGTTACAAATGAGAGATGAAAATGATTGTGTTTAGAAAGTTTAAATCAATTTCTAAATAAAGTTTTGAATACTTACACAAGACTTGAATATAGTTTAGAATAATTACTAGTTAACATAGTTATTTAGAAAGATTCATAATTAATTACCCAAGTTAGATAATAATAATTTAAAGTAGTTTTCTAAATATTTTATAAATAAGGTTGTCACCACCAATAAGTGAAAGACTAAATACTTATTAAAGATTAACAATAATTATTTAAAGGATAAATAGTTATCAAAGATAATAAATAATTACTTAAATAAATAATTATTAAGGTTAGATAATATTTATTTAAAGGATAAATAGTATTAAAAGTTTAAGATAATTGTTTAAAAGGGTAAATAACGATTTAAAAGTTAATAATAATTATATCAAGATTAAAAAAATTATTAGGGATAAATAATCATTTAAGGAGTACCTAATTATTAAGGTAAACAATTGTATACAAGAATAATTTTTTTATAAATCATGTAAAATTTATTAAAGAATTTAAGTGTTAAACATTTAACTTTACAAATTAACTTTTAATAAAACAAAATGTGTTTAGAAGTTTAAATAAAATGTTACATAGAGTTTTCTTTTAATTTAAATGTTTATAAGTGTCTTAATTAAAGATCATAATTTGATTATAAGTTTATTAAAGTTTAAATGCAAACCCTAATTTTTTTTTATATAAAGTCTTGAATAGAATTTTAAAATATAAGTTTACAAGTATTTAAATAAAGTTTATGTTTTATGTTATAAGTTTATAAATGTTTATACTTTCCATTTAATTTTATAGAGTTTATAAGTTTATAACCATTTAAGAAATAAATAAAGTATAATTATTTCTTTTTTTATATATATAAACAATTAAATTTATGTTTATAATAAATATAAGTTTTATAAAGTTCACAATGTATATTTATTAAATTAAGAATTTCAGTATTTATAACTTGTAGGTTTATAACTGAATATTTAATATATTCTTTTGCACTAAAATTTAATTATATGCGTTTTCTATTTTAAATAATTAAATAAGTCTTAAATAACTAATTAAATAAAACAGAAATAAAAGGATCATAAATTAAAATTTCAAATTTATAATTTATTTTCCTGTTTTGTATATGAGTTTTATAAAGTCTTTTAAAAGTATTTTTATATTTTAAGGTTTTGAAACTAATTTTATAAATTAAATCTTTATAAGTTTTTATCTAAGTTTATTTAAATAAAATGGTTCCAGAATCCAAAAGTGTAAAAAAAAATTTGATTTTAAGTTTATAAAGATATCACAGAATTTATAAAAATTATTAAAGATTTAAAATTCTGTTTAAAAGCTTAAAAAAATAAAAGAACCAAAACTCGGGTTGGTCGGATCGAACCCGGGACACCCGAGTCACATGCACACACAACTAACCACCCGGCTACGGGCCTCGCTAGTGTTGTAACCCGGAAAGGAAAAAGATAAACAAATGTTTAAATCATCCCTAATCCCTCGTATGAATCCTAGATTCTAAATCCCTAAATATGAATCGAAAACCCCTTTGTCATTGCAAATTGAAAGAGGGCTTTTGTTCCTTGACTGAAAACGAAGCTTTTGGCTATCAAATTACCTGAAAATATGAGGAAACGAGTCAGAATGAGTCTGGGTTTGAAGTCGGTTGTCCACGATCTTAATCGGCAAATGCAGGTATGATACGACGAAATTGAGAGTATGAGGAGTAATGGTGTGATGTCGCTAGTTTAGCGAATTTCGGCAAATAGATTTTTATTATTTAAGAAATTAGGTTTTCTAATAATTTCATAGAATCTAGATTTATAATATGTGCAAGGGTTAGGGTAAGGATAGGTCGGAAAAATCCTGAATATTTACAGTTTCCCCTACTTTAGGGAATTTCGTCCCGAAATTAAAGTAGAAAAGTCTAGTCCAGGTTTTAGTTTTTATTGTACGTACAAGGATAATTAGAAAGGGACTTCACGTTCCCAAGTAAACTCTTGGCAATGTTTAGATTATTGAATGGGCGGTGACATTAGGAATACGAGTGTGCTTGAGTTTCCAGGCTTCACAACCTATGATTGCTAGGAGTTTCTCTAAGAAGCATATAGGTTCATCGAGGGGTATGTAGACTTATTTTTTGGAGATGAACCCAAGGAGAAGGATTGTCGAATAACCCTTTGGATTCTAATGATGAAATGCATTACTTGGAATGGGTTCGATGATAATTGAATGTTCCGATTTTGCTCAAAATATAGTCTAGTCTGCCCAAAAGTTATCATATTACCTAAGTTCCGTTGCTATCTATCACATTAGGTCTTAGGTTATAGCACATGACAGAAGTTACTATGTTTTCCCATGCGCTGATTTTCATACTTACGTGTGCACCCGCAAGTATTCGAATCATTGCATAGTCCATATAGATCCTTCCGTTTGTATGTGGGTCAAGAGAGGGTACAAGGTTTTGCTTAGTTCACAACTATTGTTTTCGCGTCAAGAGTAGTTATCAATTAACGGAGTCCCTAGAGGGAATCTTCAATCAGTAACTAGAGAGTAATGGTGTGGCATGACTTAGAGTTTCAAGCTTCCTCGTGTTTGAACAAGAATACGTCAAACTTTGAGTAGTTTAAAGTCTTTCATCTTCCTCGTGTTTGAACAAGAATACGTCAAACCCCGAGTAGTTTAAAGTTTCACATCTTTCTCGTGTTTGAACAAGAATACGTCAAACACCGAGTAGCTTTAAAGTCTTCCAGTTTTCCAACCTTAGTGAATAGAGTGTGTGATCACGTTTTGAGTATAAGGTGATCACTTAAATACTCTGGTGCTCATGAGCGGTGTGAGAAAGTTTTCGTAATAGGATCAATTGTTATATGTTCCTTATTCCTATATAGGAGATTCTGGTCGTTCAAGGAGAACATGATGTTTGGTTTTTGATTCGAAGGCAAGTGAGGCTCTTTGCTATAGAGAGCAAAGTCCTTCTTCATGCTAGTTTCTAGTATTAGAAATGAAGTTTCTTGTGCATTCAAGATGGAACGAGTAGCAAGTCTTATTTAAGATGAACGTACAAAAGTTTTCAAGGTCAGGAATCCGGATATGAGTTAGGAAGCAAAGTAAGTCATTTGATCTTAAGTTTTAAATTGAAGTTAAGCTCTACATGACCTTTCGCTGTACATGCTTCCTTCGATGATTTAGAAGGTGTTGAGCTCTAAGGATACGAATTTGAATGTCGTATTAACTTTTGTATAACGTAACAAGGTGGGTCCCTCCAGGCTTAAAGTTTATAGTAAAGTGTATTCTGTGTATACGTAAGTTTATTGCTCTTCATTAGTAAAGTGTACTTGGGTTTTTTTTTACTCTCGTTGTGGTTATATAAATGGTAAATCTTTTATGTAGCAAGATTCATTCCTTTGGTGAGAAACGTATTCTACTATCGAAAGTGTAAGATAACGGGGAGGTCTTGAAAGTTTTTGGATGTTTGTGCTCTTGAATAACTGATTTTGCGTGTAAATAATAGTTGAAATTCGTTCTTGTTTGTATATGGGTAGGACGTTGGTAGAAATAATGGGTTTGGCAATTGGATGAGTAGTTATAAGAAGGATTTCTCAAGACGGTACGATTAACAAGTAGTTGGTTTAGCTAAGGCTTAGAAATGGTAAGTCTTAAGAAGTGAGGGTCATAGTTGATCAAAATAATGTTTCATAACTCATATTGTTTTAAAATTCTTTCTCAAAACAGGATGTTTATTCAAAGTTTATTCTTCAGTTATACGCACCATTTAGGGTTTGATAACTTAGTATGATGTTGTTATTTAAATCAGATATCAAGATGAATCGTCTTCGATGAATGCGTTGGATGAAAAGGTTAAGTTGTAATGGAAAAAGGAGGTTTTGTACGATTTATGTCAGGTCAATAAGTGATAACAATTGAATTGTAAAATAAACTTTCATTAGATGTTTCAAAATTGGGACTTCTAGTCCCTACATAAGACATTGGTTCTTGAACGGAAAATTAAAAACAAAGAAAATATAAACTTCATTTAACGCCTTAGATAACTCTCCACTAGGAAGCAGATGAGTACTACGACGAGGACCGCTAGGGTTACTCAAATGGCAAACCTAGCCTCGTCTCTAGTGGTTTTGGTACGACACTCGAGTATTTCCCTGTCTTCCTCCAGGGTCGTCATCTTCTCTTCCTGGATCTATATTTGATTTGCCAGGTCGTCGATCCTTTAATTTAGTAGGTCATGTCGTATCCTGTGTTCCATCTCCCGCCTCATAAATTCCGCGGTTCCCACAAATTAGGGAATGTTATGTACCGGGATTCCCGTTGCCACAGCAGGTGTCCCAGTATGCCTAGCCCTTGGGTTAGGACCAGGTGCCAAGTATGGGTCCCTTGGTATGGATGAGAACCGGCGATGAAGATGGGGTGCTTGGAGGTGATTCCTTGGTGGGGATGGCACAGGTAGGATTCCTAGACCTATTTAGGTCAATTCTCGCTTGTGCGGTCAGGTAGGCTGTTGGCTTGTACACTGGTGACCCGGTGCTCTCTTCTTGATCAGACTCAACTCCAGGTCGGTATACGGGTGAGGGAGGTGAACGTGAGTCCATTGCCTGGTAAGGAAAGAACAGAAGAAGTTTGTAAGTAATGTTATTAAATATGTTCAAGGTTTATTATTCATAATACTGAGTCATCACAGTAATAGTTTAAGAATGGTTCTTGACTTGTAAACGGTGTGCTCATGAAGGAAATTCCCGGGGAGGGGGTGGGTCACAACGACTCACTTAAGTACCCTGTTTACCGTAGCCAGAACTCCCTATGGGCCTACACCCTCTTTCAGTCATTATTCACCATTGTTTGGGCTTATGGTATCATGATAAGGTTCATTATGGGCTTTGAGTCCTCAAATGTGGGGCTTTATCTATTCTAGTAGACTTCTTTCTCATGGGGAAAAAAGTAGGTTCCTAAATTCTTTGTAAATATGCCTTAGGTAAAAATGTTAAGTTTTGTTTATGAGGGGTGGTGATGTGTGTAAGTTTTAAGGATGTATGGAAATTTAGGGATGTATAAAAGCATAGTAAGAGCTTAAGATAGTTATCATATGAAGTTTAGCTAGGTGATGCGAAGATAGGGATAAGCATAAGAGTCTTTAAGCATCATAGAATTATAAGGTTTGTAGGGTAGTGTGTGTATATATATATATATATATATATATATATATATATATATATATATAGTTTTAGATATTGTATCTTAGGGATTTGAAGTCTAGTTTTCTGCTATGGTGAGTTGGTATGTTGTTATGTGACAAATCATGAAGGGAAGGAACATAAGGTTCATAGAGTAAGGATTACAGAAGTGGATTTGAAATTATGACATCATGAAGTATAAAGTGTTTTAGATGGTACTCATTTAGTGCACATCACTAAATAAGCACTTAGACATATCAAGAGTGATTTAAGTTCCCTAACGTTTTAAGAAGTCATGCATTCCTATAAGTGAACACTCATCCCGAGAATTCCCAGGAAAGCATACGGGTCCAACGGTTGATTTGGATTTGTACGAAATGCTTTCCTTGACAGAATTTTTCAAAATACAGGCATTCACTCTTCCGGTCCGTACAAGTTCTCTACGTTGTTCAGAACTTAAATATTCTTGACGAGAGTTATTTTTTTTTATTTTTTTTATTTTTTGGAATAGACTTGAAGTTTAAGATTATGATCCTGAAGTAGTAGATTCTTGTAACACGTAGGTAGGTAGAGGTATACGATTTCAAGTATAAGTATACACGTATAGGGTTTTAAGGTTTTAAGAATAGAACAAAGAGGAGAATTCCTAGTATAGGGCATGAGATAACTCATATTCGAGTCTCCTAAGTTATAGTCTAGGTCATGTGTCTAATAACCTAAATCCCTATAACCAAGGCACTGATACCAATCTGTCACACCCCAACCGACGGTGGATTATACGTCGGGGCGGACACGGTTGTTCAAAAAGCACAAGGTTGGCTATTAAAGTTTAAGTATTTCATTAATGACTTTCAAGGTTCAATACAAGAATTTAAAACCACAAATAACAAGAGTACAATGTTTATTTAATAAATATGCTAGGTCCAAAGCATCCTATGTGATCATAAATAAGTCTCATGCTGTTGTACCTGAAACATGTTGAGTAAACTGTCAACTAAAAATAGTTGGCGAGATACGAAGGTTTTAGCATAGTTTTAACAAAAGTTTTGAAAAGTATTACAATTCACTATGTCATGCATTCTATAGTATAAGTGTGAGAACAAACATGTTAAACATTGTGCATATCAATCCTCTAACCAAGTTTAGGCATAACCCAAAGGTTACCCTTAAAAGTTTAAAGTTTAAATTCAGTAACACTCACCATGGGCTCCCCCCCGAAGGGTCAATCAAACTAGGTGGATTGGTCAAATACAATATATCTATCATTGTTACCATTGGTCTGATCAAAGTTAATGGATATGCTAGTATTAAGTCTAATTTAAGCATGCAAGTCTCAAGCATAACACAAGAATAAGCATATAGGCATAGTTTTACAAAAATTGTATAAGTTGGAAGTTTGTACATGTTTCACCCAAGGTTTATAAAGAATGTAAAATGAAAAGGGGCTAAGTATACTCACTTGGATGATGGAAAGAGTGTACGACAAGATTAAGTGTAGTAAGACTTTGAGGGATAATATCCCCACAACGAGCCTACGAATACAGGTCTAAAGTTCAAGTTTGATCCTATAAGTTTATGGTAACTTTCTAAGATTCTAAGATTGACTAGGGTTCCAAATGAGAGATGAGAATGATTTTGTTTATAAAGTTTAAATCAATGTCTAAATAAAGTTTTCAATACTTAAACAAGACTTGAATATAATTTAGAATAATTACTAGTTAACATAGTTATTTAGAAAGATTCATAATTAATTACCCAAGTTAGGTAATAATAATTTAAACTAGTTTTCTAAATATTTTATAAATAAGGTTGTCACCATCGATAAGTGAAAGACTAAATAATTATTAAAGATTAATAATAACTATTTAAAGGATAAATAGTTATCAAAGATAAATAATAATTATTCAAACAAATAATTATTAAGGTTAGATAATATTTATTTAAAGGATAAATGGTATTAAAAGTTTAAGATAATTGTTTAAAAGGGTAAATAATGATTTAAAAGTTAATAATAATTATCTCAAGATTAAAAAAATTATTAGGAATAAATAATCATTTAAGGAGTACCTAATTATTAAGGGTAAACAATTATATACAAGAATAATTTTCTTATAAATCGTGTAAAATTCATTAAAGAATTTATGTGTTAAATATTTAACTTTACAAATTAACTTGTAATAAAACAAAATGTGTTTAAAAGTTTAAATAAAATGATATATAGAGTTTTCTTTTAATTTAAATGTTTATAAGTGTCTTAATTAAAGATCATAATTTGATTATAAGCTTATTAAAGTTTAAATGTAAACCCTAAATTTTTTTTTATACAAAGTCTTGAATAGAATTTTAAAATATAAGTTTACAAGTATTTAAATAAAGTTTATGTTTTATGTTATAAGTTTATAAATGTTTATACTTTTCATTTAATTTTATAGAGTTTATAAGTTTATAACCATTTAAGAAATAAATAAAGTATAATTATTTCTTGTTTTATATATATATAAACAATTAAATTTCTGTTTATAATAAATATAAGTTTTATAAAGTTCACAATGTATATTTATTAAATTAAGAATTTCAGTATTTATAATTTGTAGGTTTATAACTGAATATTTAATATATTCTTTAGTACTAAAATTTAATTATATGAGTTTTCTATTTTAAATAATTAAATAAGTCTTAAATAACTAATTAAACAAAACAGAAATAAAAGAATCATAAATTAAAGTTTCAAATTTATAATTTATTTTTCTGTTTTGTATATGAGTTTTATAAAGTCTTTTAAAAGTATTTCTATATTTTAAGGTTTTAAAACTAATTTTAAAAATTAAATCTTTGTAAGTTTTTATCTAAGTTTATTTAAATAAAATGGTTCCAGAATCCAAAAGTGTAAAAAAAATTTGATTTTAAGTTTATAAAGATATCACAGAATTTATAAAAATTATTACATATTTAAAATTCTGTTTAAAAGCTTAAAAAAAATAAAAGAACCAAAACTCGGGTTGGCCGGATCGAACCCGGGTCACCCGAGTCACACGCACACACAACTAACCACCCGGCTACGAGCCTCGCTAGTGTTGTAACCCGGAAAGGAAAAAGATAAACAAATGTTTAAATCATCCCTAATCCCCGTATGAACCCTAGATTCTAAATCCCTAAATATGAATCGAAAAACCCTCTATCATTGTAAATTGACAGAGGGCTTTTGTTCCTTGACTGAAAATGAAGCTTTTGGCTATCGAATTACCTAGAAAAATGAGGAAACAAGTGAGAACGAGTCCGGGTTTGAAGTCGGATGTCCACGATCTTAATCGGCAAATGCAGGTATGATACGGCGAAATTGAGAGTATAAGGAGTAATGGTGTGATGTCGCTAGTGTATTCCAGTAGGTATTTATACCCAATTTCATCATTAATGTCCGATTAGGTGGGGAGATTACGGATGAGTAATTTCAAGTTTAAATTCGAATTACGCGGGTGTTAAACTCGAAATCAAGTATTGAATGGTGTTAGGTTCAGGTCGCACGCCTGATGAGAGCTCGAGGTTCATCGAATTTGGCCGGATATGCGTTTTTTGAATAAACGAGGGTGAAACCGGGCTTGGGAGGACTCGAACTCGCGACCGGATTCAGTTTCAAGAGTTTGGGTTATTTACACCACTGGTCCTGAATTTTGAAGCTTCCTACATTTTGTGTTAAAACATAAATTTAAGTTTAAAATATGTTTTCGAATGGACAGCTTTGGTCCCTAGACTTTTATAAAAATAAATATGTTTTTATTTTACAAAGTTAAATAAATTTTATAAGTTTTATACTCTCTTTATTATTTTATAATTTTATAAAATAATTTATAAGATTTATAGTTTATATGTTAAGTATTAAAGTAAGTTTATAAATTATAATATTTATATAGTTATAAACCAATAAAGCTTTAAGAATTTAATACATTTCATCCATAAGATACATACATATGTATTTTTAAATAAGTTATATATATATATATATATATATATATATATATATATATATATATTCAAGTGTAATTAAATAGATATTTATTATTTAAGAAAATATGTTTTCTAATAATTTCATAGAATTTAGATTTATAATATGTGCAAGAGTTAGAGTAAAGAGAGGTAAAAAAAATCCTGAATATTACATGGCTTTACCCCAGTTATCACTTGTTAAATACCATCACAAGTTGTGTTTATTCATTGACTACAAATCTTTAAATAGCAACAAATTACAAAGAAACCTAAACTAGAAATCATAACAAACTTTAGAAAAAACTGGAACTAATAAACTGGACTCGTTCATGCTAAAAACCTGAAAACTCTCTCTCTCGGCTTGGCCAACTTTACTGGACGACTTCAACAACCTTCAAACGCCGATTTTGCAATGGCTAGATGACCCACACAGTATCAATTCGTGTGATGGGAACACAAACCAAAGGATTAGCTCTAGGAAGCGTGATCCCAACACCCTCTTCCATATCAACGGTAGCTAGATTCCCATTTTTCCTTATCTTCCACTCAAAACATTGAATCATTGCACCAAGGATTGTGTGTAGCATCAGCAACCCTAACGAAGTCCCTGGGCACATCCTTCGTCCACTCCCAAATGGTAATAACTGGAAATATTGTCCTCTCACATCCAACTGATTTCCTTCAAATCTTTCTGGCTTGAATTCAAGTGGGCTTTCCCAGTGTCTGGGGTCTCTGCCCAAGCTCCACACATTTATGAAAGTTGTAGTGTTTGCTGGAATATGATAACCTCCTACAGTGCAATCTTTTGTTGATAGTCTCGGAATCAGTGGGGCTGTAGGGTGCAACCGCAATGATTCCTTAACAATTGCTTGGAGGTATGGAAGGTTTGGTATGTCCGATTCTTGTAAAAGCCTGTTTTTTCCAACAACTTGGTCGATTTCTTCTACTGCTTTTTTCATTATGTTTGGATGGTTGATGAGTTCCGCTAGAGCCCATTCTATGGTTATAGCCGAAGTGTCGGTTCCCGCAATCAATATTTCCTAGAACGATATCTAGACATATTAGTATATCCATATTCAAACAATTAAAAACTTTTAAATATGATCTTCAAGTGTTAACTACCTGAACAAATGCTTTAATGTTCTCACGGGTTAACTTTATCTCCATGCTATCATCTTCTGATATATCAAGTAAAATGTTGAGCAAGTCCTTCACTACTCCTTTGTCCTGCTTTCTTGCCTCTTCATGCTCCCTCATGATCCTTTCCATGAACAAGTCAAATCTACTATGAACATCTTTGGAAATTTTTCCAAATCCCTGCAAGTCTAGATTCTTACAGAACCATATATGATCCGAAAGGTTAAATTTACCGGCTATCTCGGTTGTCTCGGCAATTATTTTAGTTATATCTTCAGACTCATCCTCTTCTTCTGAACACCTCTTGCTCATAAACGATCTAGATATCACATTGCTTGTCAACTTCATAAGCTCTCCTTCAAGTTCCACATACTTCCTCTCTTTCGCCTTTTGCAATAAATATTTTATAAACTGGTTAATTTCGTCACTCCTCACTGGACAGAGGAAATCCAATGTTTTACCGTTGAGGAGTTCTGACATGATGATCTTCTTCATGAACTTCCAGTAAGATCCGTAACGAGCAAACATAAAGCCTTTCCCACCATACGAAAAGAAATCCACGACTGAGTTTTCGGTCCTATCTAAAAAGTCATTTTCATGTGTTTTTAAGATTTCTTTTGCTGTTTCGGGTGAAGAGGCAACAACACAAGGCGTAGAGCCTAGAAAGAGTCGAAAGACTGGCCCGTGTTGATTAGAAAGCTTGTGAAAAGCTTGATGAGGGATTCGACTAACAAGGTGTAGATGCCCGATAATCGGAAGGCGAAATGGGGCCGGTGGAAGATGAGGTTTAACACGAGAAGATTTGTATAACTTGAATATCAAAATGGAGGAGATGAGGCATATAAGAAAGAGAGTGAAGTAGCCTGCTTGGTAATCAGGCATGGTTTGTAGTAAATATAAGAAAGCTTTGCTTCAGTTTATTACACAATGGCTATATTGGAGTGGAATATGAAGCTTATGACCATAAACGAAAGAATAAAAAAAAAGAAAAAAAAAGTCCGTCTATCACTTTTTGTTGATGGAGTAGGCCCGAAAGTTGTTTGTGCTGCTTAAAGAAAAAGAAGAGAAAAGGTTCAGAAAAAGATCAAATTTTTGTGGTCTCAAGTGGTGGAGGATGTAAAAAGTAAGAATTTATTAGATGTATTAGAAAGTATAAACGTACATATATTGAATTGGGTTTCTTTATCAAAAAATAGAAATATTTAGAGTTAATAATCATTGGGTTTTCTCAGTTGTGGGTTTCTTCATGTGTTGTTATGGACGAAAGTCATTGCAAGTTATTAGACTTGTCCCACATCGGTTATATGTGCAACAAATGTGGGGTTTATAACTCAAATGAATCCTTCTCCCATCAGACTAGTCTTTTGCGATAAGTTCTACCATTTGGGTTGTAACATTGGTATTAGAGCCAAATTCGGAGTGGTGGCCCATGGAGTGGTGGCCTGGAGGAAGCCAGCTGAGACCAACAAGGACGTTGGCCCTTAAGCAAGGTCGATTGTTATGGACTGAAACCATTGCAAGCGTATAGGCAACAAATGTGGAGTTTATAACTCAAATGACTCCCTCTCCCATCAGACTAGTTTTTTGGGATGAGTTCTACCATTTGGGTTCAGAGCCAAACTCGGAGTGGTGTCGTGGTGGCCCATGGAGCCGTGACCAACGAGGACGCTGGCCCTTAAGGAGGGTCGATTGTTATGGACTGAAACCATTGTAAGGTATAAGACGTGTCCCACATAGGTTGTATGTGCAATAAATCTAGGGTTTATAGCTTAAATGGTTCTCTCTCCCATTAGACTAGTATTTTGGAATGAGTTCTACCATTTGAGTTGTAACATGTATAGTATGGGTCCGGGTCTCCACGTTTGCCAAGGTTATCCCGGGTGTCCGTATTTAAAAAAAATTAGGTTTATAGAACTCAGATATGAAGCTTATGACCATAAACAAAAAAAAATAAAAAAATTTGCCAAGGCATGGTTTGTAGACTGTAGTAAAGATAAGAAAGCTTTTCTTCACTGTATTAAACAATGCTATATTTAACTCGGATATGAAGCTTATGACCATAAACGAAAAAAAAAAAAGAAGTCTGACTATCACTTTTTTATTGATGGACAGGTTGTGCTGCTTAAAGAAAAAGAAGATAAAAGATTTGTGGTCTCAAGTTGTGGAGGATGTAAAAGGTAATAATTTATTGGATGTATTAGAAAGTATAAACGTATGTATATTGAATTGGGTTTCTTTATTAAAAAAACAAAAATATTTAGAGGTAAAAAGATAGTTAGATTAATGTAAAATAACTTTCGTTTACTCTTGTGACAACTGGGTAACCCTGTCAAGCTTTAAGAAACTAGAAAAGAATAGTGACACTCTTTTGAAACATTTTTAATATTTCATTCGTAATGTAAACAAACAAACCTTAATCGACTATAAATAGCCTTACAAACCGTAATCCCACTACTTGCTAATTCAAAGGAAAACTACCCACTAACTTAAAAATAGAAATAATTAAATTGCTACATGGCATGAAGTGCATGCATGAAACTTGGGGTGGACAAGGAGATGTAAGCACGTATCAACAAGCTAAAGGAAACATTTAATGTAATTTACTTAAAAATAACAAGAAAACAAAAACCCAAACCCTTGCTTACTCCTTAGTGTGAAAGCGGCACCTAACTCATAAAAAAAATTTACTAATCAAGTTATCCAATAGAACTTTTTCATCCTAAAACTACTTATTTACTCAGATTTTATAGGAAACACTCTACTCAAACTAATCACCCACTTAAAAAAAACATTTTGGATTATTAAAAACCAATTTGAATTATTGTCAGTCAATGAGTCATATTTTGGATTATTAAAAACCAACTTGTCTTATTTAAATTCATGGATATTACAACGGGACCTCAAAATGGAGATCGGATATCTTAGCATACATCGTTGATATACTACACTGATAACGGGATGGGATCAAATCGTGCAACGGGAATACAAACCAAAGGATTAGCTCTTGGAAGTGTGAAACCAATTCCCTCTTCCATATCAACGGTAGCTAGACTCTCATTTTTTTCTGTCTTCCACTCAAAGCATTGTATCATTGCACCAAGGGTTGTTAGTATCGTCAACAACCCTAATGAAGTCCTTGGATACAACCTTCTTCCACCCCCAAATGGTAATAACCGGAAGTGTTGTCCTCTCACATCAACCTGATTTTCTTTATATCTTTCTGGCATGAATTTAAACGGGTTTTCCCAGTGTGTGGGGTCTCGATTCAGGCTCCACACGTTGATAAAAGTTGTAGTGTTTGCTGGAATATGATAACCTCCCACAATGCAATCTTGTGATGATAGTCTTTGAATTATTGGCACCACAGGATGCAACCGTAATGATTCCTTAACAATTGCTTGTAGGTACGGAAGGTTTCTTATGTCTGATTCTTGTAAAAGTCGGTTTTTTCCAACCACTTGATCGATTTCGGCTACTCCCTTTTTCATCATATTTGGATGGTTGATGAGTTCTGCTAAAGCCCATTCTATTGTTATAGAGCTCGTATCTGTTCCTCCATTTAATACGTCCTAGGATGACATCCAGACATGTTAATATTCAAATCGTAAATAAGTTTGTTGATGTTAATTACCTTAAAAGTGAATTCCGTTTTTGACCCATGTGGTTTGGGTACTTTAACTCTTTTGATTGAAAAATAAATCTTTTAACATAACAAATCTTGAGGTTTATATTTTGTAACCATTTCAATCCTAAACACTAACTTTGTTAACTTTTCTGATAAGTGTAGAGACATTTTAGTCATTTCATATATAAAGGACTAGTTTAACATTTTTAGTCTAAAAATCATTTTTAGTCTAAAAACATTTTTTAAACTTTTTCTAAAATCATTTTTTAGTCATAGAAACACTTTTTTAACCTTTTTAAAAAACATTTTTTTTAATTTTTTTCACAAAAATGTTTTTTTTTTGGTTTTTTTAAAACATTTTTAGTTATTTTTTATAAAAGCGTTTGAGTTAATACGGTTTTCGTCCAAGTGGTTTGACTAACATACATTTTTAGTCAAAGCGTTCTAATTTGCTGTCTAAAGTGGTGGAGGATGTAAAAAGTAAGAATTTATTAGATGTATTAGAAAGTATAAACGTACATATATTGAATTGGGTTTCTTTATCAAAAAAAAAAATATTTAGAGTTAATAATCATTGGGTTTTCTTAGTTATGGGTTTCTTCATGTGTTGTTATGGACTGAAGTCATTGCAAGTTAGTAGACTTGTCTCACATCGGTTGTATGTGCAACAAATGTGGGGTTTATAACTCAAATGAATCATTCTCCCATCAGACTAGTCTTTTGTGATAAGTTCTACCATTTGGGTTGTAACATTGGTATCAGAGCCAAATTCGTAGTGGTGGCCCATGGAGTGGTGGCCTGGAGTAAGCCAGCCGAGACCAACAAAGACGTTGGCCTTGTTGGGATTCAGTGGTGATCTGTTTGACTTTTTATCAAAACGGGTTTTGACAGAGAAATTAATTAATTCAGTTAATTAATATATACTTAGCGGAAAATAAAATCATAACCTATTTAACAGCACTGACAAACCGAACAAGATTTAGTTATGAACACGCAAACACAAATAAAAAAACAATTAATCTACTAATGAGATTAATTATACATTAGTGGTTAATGATTAACCGGTTGAGACAACTAAGTACAACGAGCCGATGCTAGATCACGAACCGGACACGAGAGAACGGGACGCCGGGGCTGACCGAAAACGGGACAGCAGCGGGGCAGGGACCGGCTTGGGCTGATTTGGTGGTTCCGAAAACGCTAAAAGGAATTCTTGTTTTGGTTCTTGGCGGCTTTATCTCAAAGAAGAAGCAAAAACTAAGTTGACTTGTTTTTCGATAAAAAAAAATACAATTGCCCTTGCGGCTCCTTGTTCTCAGTTCCAAAAAAAATCAATATATATTATTAGGTTATAATAATAATAAACCCTACTAATTGTTTCCGAGCCCATAGTCCAATACGAGATGCAAAAGCCTGAACCCGTTTTAATGTTTTAATGAAAGATTAAAACAATATATATAATTTTTATTTATAAACCAGTATAAATAATAATTCCCGTCTAACGAATATATATAAAATATCTCGTCTCGCTAACAGTTTGTAATTACCAGTTAAGCATGTTAAGTGGATTTAATGTTCGTTGCCATAGGTGTAACTCTTACGGGTCATAGCTCGGTCAGCTGCGTTGTCCATCGGGTCGGTCCATAAAATCCAACAATCTCCCACTTGGACGATCCACGATAAATCAACGCAAACAGTCAGCGGCGCTCTAGCTGCACATGGCTGTCCCTAACAAGGTATGACGCTTTAAAGTCATTAACCAAATATCTCGGTGTTAGTAACAGCTAACTAAAGCAAGACAATAGACTTATGGCAATAGTTGTCATTCATCCTTTCCGTATAAAACATCAATTGAATTAATGAAACATGGACGTAGTTCATTCTCATATGGCGTTCAATTATTATTATTCTCGATCAAGAATCAAAGTGGTCCAATCAAACACACAGTAAGTTTGGGTAAGGCCTTACACTTCACTAGTTTGAATCAACGAGGGAGCCACGATGCTTATCTGTTACATATAATGCAAGAGCACAGAATCCCTTATTGACTACATACAACTCCCACTCAGAACTATTCCTAATCAAAGCCTTTATGACTGGCAGTTACGCGACAGCTTTTGACAGTGATTAAAGAATGGTTCTTGGTAAACGGAAGTTCTAGTACGTATCTCAGGTCAGAGGATACTAATGAGTATACCAATAGCAAAACATCTTATGACAAAGATCCATGAAGATGATTTGATGCGAGTTACATCCAACGTCATTCAAAATGAGGCCTGTGAAGTTCGGAGTCAACTCCTTGACCCGAAGTTCAGAAAAGTCTTAATTCAGAGACGTTCCCACGAGTCCGACCGACTACGGATAATTAAGAATACAAGATTCATGGATTAAACGTATTAAAATCGAACACAGTTATAAGAATTCAGAATTGCATTTAAATCAGTAAACCAAAAAGAATTCAAAAGTACAACTGTTTAAATGTTCGCACATTCAAAATACTAAATCAAAACATATCACTAGCAAATCTAAGACCAATAGCATCTCTGTGAAGATCATGCTTGTCTTGAGACATGGGCTTAGTAAACGGGTCCGCTAGGTTTTGACCTGTGTCTACTTTGCTTATCATGATGTCACCACGTTCCACAATTTCCCGTATATTGTGGAAGCCTGCGTCAATGTAACATCTTACAGTGAGCTCTTCTTCCACTCCTCCAAATATTAAGAATATGTCTTTAGTCCTTCTTAAGTACCTCAGGATGTTCTTGACTGCAGTCCAATGGGCAATGCCAAGACTTTGCTGGAAACGGATGGTCATGCTTAAAGCATACGAGACGTCAGGCCTAGTACATAACATAGCATACATGATAGAACCAATCGTCGAAATCGCCGAAGCATACGGAATTGCTTCCATACGCTTGGTTTCAATGTCCGTTGAAGGAGATTGCGATTTGTTTAGCACGGTTCCTTTAGTCATAGGAACACCTCCTTTCTTGGATTTTTCCATATGAAAGCGTGTCATGACTTTGTTTATGTATGTACTCTGACTTAGCCCTAGAAGCCGCTTAGATCTATCCCTGTAGATCTTGATTCCTAGAATGTAAGCATCTTCTCCAAGATCCTTCATTGCAAAACAAGATCCTAACCATTGTGTGACTTTGTCAAGCACAGGGATGTTGTTTCCAATGATCAGTATATCATCCACATACAAGATGATAAATGATATAGTGCTCCCACTAGCCTTTCTGTAAACACAAGGCTCATCTTCATTCTTGACAAAACCAAATTCTTTGATTTTCTGATAAAAATGAAGATTCTAGCTTCTAGATGCCTGTTTAAGTCCATAAATTGACTTATTCAGTTTGTAGACCCTACTAGGATACTTTGGATCAACAAAACAGTCAGGCTGAACCATATAGACATCTTCAGAGAGATGTCCATTAAGAAAAGCGGTTTTGACTTCTATTTGCCATATCTCGTAATCATGGTATGCGGCTATGGCAAGCAGTATCCTGATCGATTTGATCATAGCAACGGGTGAGAAAGTTTCATCATAGTCAATACCTTGAGTTTGAGTGAAACCCTTTGCAACTAGCCGTGCTTTATAGGTTTGTACATTACCATGCATGTCGGTTTTTCTTTTAAAAATCCATTTGCTCCCTATTGCCCGAGAACCGGGGGGTAGCTCAATCAAGTCGAAGACCTGATTATCACGCATGGATTGCAACTCGTCGTTCATGGCTTCAAGCCATTTCTCGTATTCAGCATCTGAGATAGCAGATTTGTAGTTTGTAGGTTCGTCATTTGACTCAGCTACTAACAGGACTTTAGAAGCTTCAAGATGTCATAGGTATCTATTAGGTTCTTTACGAGACCTGCTACTTCTGCGAACGCTTGTGTTTATGTCTGATTCATCAGCAACAACTTCTTGTTGATCAGACGCTCCGACTTCCTCAGCGGTTGTTTGTGTTTCTTGAATTTCTTCAAGATCCATAATATTATTTCCGGTTTCTCGATTTAGAAGATCTTCCTCGAGAAAGCGTCCTTTCCTTTTGATGGAAACAAGGTTTGCATCAGGATGATAGAAATAATATCCGCTTTTGTTGTAGTAACAGACGAAAACAACTTTTTCGCCTCTAGGATCGAGCTTGTCATCAGAATCGCTGGTGACATATGCATCACATCCCCATACTCTAAGGTAAGACAAATTGGGTTTAGACCCGTGCCATATCTCATATGGGGTTTTGTCCACCTTCTTAGTCGGTGCCAGATTTACAAGGCGGGTGGCAGTCATAAGAGCATAACTCCAGAAGGAGTGAGGCAAGTTAGTTCTACACATCATCGATACCATATTAAGTAGGGTTCGATTTCTCCTCTCGCTCACGCCATTAAGTTGGGGTGTGCCAGGAGGAGTGGGCAGAGAAATAATTTCGTGCTCCTTCAGATGATTAAGAAATTCTAAGCTGAGATACTCGTCACCTCGATCTGATCGAAGTGTCTTAATAGATTTATCGAGTTGTTTCTCTACTTCGTTTTGAAACTCTTTGAACTTTTCAAATGTTTCATGCTTGTGTTTCATAAGATAGACATAAGCATATCGACTATAATCGTCAATAAATGAAACGAAGTATCTTTCATGATTTCTAGACATGGTTCTGAAAGGGCCACACACATCAGTGTGTATAAGGCCTAACAGATCCTTGGCTCGTTCACCAACATGGGTGAAGGGGTCCTTTGTGAGTTTGCCAGCTAAACAAGACTCGTAATTATCAAATGAGTCCTGTCCGGTAGGTTCAAGAATTCCCTCGGATTGGAGTCTTTTAATGCGTGCCTTGCTTATGTGGCCAAGTCGACAATGCCATAGAAAAGTATCATTAATGCCAGATTTGATACGTTTAGAAAGATTATATATGTTATTGTCAGTTTGAACGTCAATCTCATAAATACCGTTTTGAGGTTTAGCATCAAAATAAAAGATATCATTTAAGTAGGCAGAAATAGCAATACCATTAAAAATCCTTGTTCAAACAATAAAGAAACTGAAATAATGTTTCTGGTTAAACCAGGTGCAAACAAACAATTGTTCAAAACAACCACAAGGCCAGAAGGATATGAGAGATGATATGTTCCAGTTGCAAGAACGGGTACTCTTTTCCCATCACCAACGATAAGTTCCATGTCGCCTTGTTTCAGCTTCCTCCAACTTTTAGGCTCCTACAAGACATTAATGATGTGGTATCCACATCCAGTATCAAATACCCATGTGTTGCTAGAAACAGTAAAAATTTCAATAACATAAATGAGAATACCTGAAGAGGTGCCCTCACCACTGGCCCTCTTAAGCTTCAGCTTGGCTAGATATTCAGGACAGTTACGTTTCCAGTGTCCCATTTTGTTGCATTCAAAGCATTGGCGCTCGTCAGGAGGGGGTGCTTTTGAATCTTTCTTGTTATTGTTGGTGGCAGGCTTGGCAGCAACATTAACCTTCTTCTTGTCTTTGCTATTATAACCTCTTTTCTTGGGGTTAGGCTTTTTAACACCAGCAGATCTGACCATCAGAACTTGATTTTTCTTTCCTTGGATATTCATCTCGGCCGTTTTGAGTATACCATGTAGCTCGGCCACTGTCTTCTCCAAGCCATTCATGTTGAAATTCATTACGAATTGAGCATAGGAGCTTGGGAGAGAGTTTAAGATGAAATCAGTAGCTATGTCATCCTTCATGGGATATCCAAGTTTGTTCATCTGGTCGATGTACCCTTTCATCTTAAGTACATGAGTACTAACAGGCGTGCCCTCTTGCATCGTGCAACGAAGAGCTGAGACATGGTTTCATAGCGTTCTTGTCGGGCTTGTTTCAGGAACATGCCCTTAAGTTGCTCAATCATGTCAAAGGCATCCAGGTCCTCCATGCTCTTTTGGAGCTCACGGGACATGCAGGCTAGCATAAGGCAGGCCACCTCAGTGGCATCATCTCTTTGTTTTTCCCAGGCCTTACGAGCGGCATCCGTGTTACCATCGGGTGCCTCAGGGACTGGTGCAACAAGAACATAGAGCTTCTTGGCTATCTTGAGAACTATTCTCAGTTTGCACTGCCACAAGAGAAAGTTGGTGTTATCCAGCTTTTCATTCTCAAGGATAGACTTGAGAGCGAAGGAGTTATTAGTATTATTATTTTCAGTAGACATTTGTCAAGATAAGCAAAGAAAATAAATTAGTATAAAAAAAGTGAAAAGTCCTTATTAATTTATGACCCAATTACATAAATTAGAATATGGAGTGAGAATCTAGCTAAATCAGTCACTAATGGTAGCTGTGGCATACAACATTAGTAAGTGGGTAACTAGACTGACAATTAGTGTCAATTGTGGAAAGTTTCACAACTCTCGTGTATGAGGCCGCTAAGACAAGACATGTCTATGCATTGATACGTTTAGTCTCATTTATGCCCACTTTTAATCTCTTGACAGCTAGGGCATGTAACAAGAGAGAAAAGTAATAGTCGTCCTAAAACAGGTACTTGTGGAAGGGCCGGATGTGTCAACGAAACCCTTGCGCCTTGGAAGGATAAACTACGCATCCAGTGCGGTGCTGTGGCTCCAAACACCGATGTTTCGTTTTATGCTCTAAGTGTTCCTTATAATGGGATGGCATAGACCATTGGTTTTAAATATGGGTTCCAATTTTAGTGTTTACCTAATAGGGTCAAACATAACGAATGATTAAATCATACGTGTGTTGTAAAAGCCAGTTTTACTATTTAAAGTCATGACAAATTTGATGAACCTTTTCATCTCTCAGGACACTTAATTTTAAATAACCTATTAAAACTAATTTTGTCGCGACTTGAATAACCAGTTAAAGTTAATAGTTGAAAACTATTAAGTTATAAGTTTTGAAATTAAATTTAGTTTAAATTGCAAAACTTTAGCGGTTATTTATTTTATAAAAACAAGCCAGCTGTTATTTTTATAAAATTCTACAAGTTGTAAAATTAGAACTTGTGGTGACAGATTGTGACATTTTAAAACTCCTTTTAAAACGTTTGCTGTTTGGTTGGTTTATAATAAATTTAAGTTATAAAAAATTAAAAGCAACCATAAAGCAAATAAATATGTAAATCCTTTAAGGCCAAGTTTGTTTGATCTTGCTAGAGCCAGTTAGCAAGACCAAACGGGTCACGGGGTCCAAAAAATTAAAACAACCACAAGGATGGACTTCCGTGCATCTATTCGTCTCGGATGACTCCCACTGACTCCATGATTCCTGTTGCGTCTTCAGATTTGTCTTCGTGTTTTTATTACATTACATAAAATAAAAAAGCCTATTCTATTACAACTTTGAGCCATCAAAAGTGGGCCAAAACCATAAAACCAAAACTGAATAATAAACACAAACAACTCAATTACATTGGTCGGGCCAGATTTACATATTCAACACAATCACATACGGGCAATAAATTTGGTCAAATAAAATAAAAAATCGACAAAAATAAAAAAAATTGCCCCAAAAAACAGATCAGATCAGAAACTTCAAGATAGTTAAAGTTTGTGATTAATTTAACCGGTGAAACCAGACCGGTTCCGATTTGCGTGTTATAACTCAGGCTCTGATACCACTGTTGGGATTCAGTGGTGATCAGTTTGACTTTTTATCAAAACGGGTTTTGATAGAGAAATTAATTAATTCAGTTAATTAATATATATACGCAGCGGAAAATAAAATCATAACCTATTTAACAGCACTGATAAACCGAACAGGATCTGGTTATGAACACGCAAACACAAATAAAAAAACAATTAATCTACTGATGAGATTAATTATACCTTAGTGGTTAATGATTAACCGGTTGAGACACCTAAGTACAACGAGCCGATGCTAGATCACGAACCGGATACGAGAGAACGGGACGCAGGGGCTGACCGAAAACGGGACAGCAGCGAGGCAGGGACCGACTTGGGCTGATTTGGTGGTTCCGGAAACGCTAAAAGGAATTCTTGTTTTGGTTCTTGGCGGCTTGATCTCAAAGAAGAAGCAAAAACTAAGTTGACTTGTTTTTCGATCAAAAAAAATACAATTGCCCTTGCGGCTCCTTGTTCTCAGTTCAAAAAAAAATCAATATATATTAATAGGTTATAATAATAAACCATACTAATTGTTTTCGGGCCCATAGTCTAATACGAGATGTAAAAGCCTGAACCCGTTTTAATGTTTTAATGAAAGATTAAAACAATATATATAATTATTATTTATAAACCAGTATAAATAATAATTCCCGTCTAACGAATATATATAAAATATATCGTCTCGCTAACAGTTCGTAATTATCAGTTAAGCATGTTAAGTGGATTTAATGTTCGTTGGCCTAGGTGTAACTCTTACGGGTCATAGCTCGGTCAGTTGCGTTGTCCATCGGGTCGGTCCATAAAATTCAACAGGTCCTTAAGCAGTGTCGATTGTTATGGACTGAAACCATTGCAAGCGTATAAGCAACAAATGTGGAGTTTATAACTCAAATGACTCCCTCTACCATCAGACTAGTTTTTTGGGATAAGTTCTACCATTTGGGTTATAACATTGGTATCAGAGCCAAACTCGGAGTGGTATCGAGGTGGCCCATGGAGCCGTGACCAACGAGGACGCTGACCCTTAAGGAGGGTCGATTGTTATGGACTGAAACCATTGCAAGGTATAAGACGTGTCCCACATCGGTTGTATGTGCAATAAATTTAGGGTTTATAGCTTAAATGGTTCTCTCTCCCATTAGACTAGTATTTTGGAATGAGTTCTATCATTTGGGTTGTAACATGTATGGTATGGGTCCGGGTCTCCACGTTTATCCCGGGTGTCCGTATTTAAAAAAAATTAGGTTTATAGAACTCGGATATGAAGCTTATGACCATAATAAAAAAAAAATAAAAAAACTTGCCAAGGCATGGTTTGTAGACTGTAGTAAAGATAAGAAAGCTTTTCTTCACTGTATTAAACAATGCTATATTTAACTCGGATATGAAGCTTATGACCATAAACGAAAAAAAAAAGAAGTCTGACTCACACTTTTTTATTGATGGACAGGTTGTGCTGCTTAAAGAAAAAGAAGATAAAAGATTTGTGGTCTCAAGTTGTGGAGGATGTAAAAGGTAATAATTTATTGGATGTATTAGAAAGTATAAACGTATATATATTGATTTGGGTTTCTTTATTAAAAAAATAAAAATATTTAGTGGAAAAAAGATAGTTAGATAAATGTAAAATAACTTTCGTTTACTCTTGTGACAATTGGGTAACCCTGTCAATCTCTAAGAAACTAGAGAAGAATAATGACATTTTTTTGGAACATTTTCAATATTTCATTCACAATGTAAACAAACAAACCTTAATCGACTATAAATAGCATTACTAACCGTAATCCCACTACTTGCTAATTCAAAGGAAAACTACCCACTAATAAGAAATTATAACCCACTAACTTAAAAATAGAAATAACTAAATTGCTACATGGCATGAAGTGCATGCATGAAACTTGGGGTGGACAAGGAGATGTAAGCACGTATCAACAAGCTAAAGGAAACATTTAATGTAATTTACTAAAAAATAACACGAAAACAAAAACCCAAACCCTTGCTTACTCCTTAGTGTGAAAGTGGCACCTAACTCATAAAAAAAATTTACTAATCAAGTTATCCAATAGAACTTTTTCATCCTAAAACTACTTATTTACTCAGATTTTATAGGAAACACTCTACTCAAACTAATCACCCACTTAAAAAAAACATTTTAGATTATTAAAAACCAATTTGAGTTATTATCAGTCAATGAGTCATATTTTGGATTATTAAAAACCAACTTGTCTTATTTAAATTCATGGATATTACAACGGGACCTCAAAATGGTGATCGGAAATCTTAGCATACATCGTTGATATACTACACTGATAACGGGATGGGATCAAATCGTGCAACGGGAATACAAACCAAAGGATTAGCTCTTGGAAGTGTGAAACCAATTCCCTCTTCCATATCAACGGTAGCTAGACTCTCATTTTTTCCTGTCTTCCACTCAAAGCATTGTATTATTGCACCAAGGGTTGTTAGTACCGTCAACAACCCTAATGAAGTCCCTGGGCACAACCTTCTTCCACCCCCAAATGGTAATAACTGGAAGTGTTGTCCTCTCACATCAACCTGATTTTCTTTATATCTTTCTGGCATGAATTTAAACGGGTTTTCCCGGTGTGTGGGGTCTCGATTCAGGCTCCACACGTTGATAAAAGTTGTAGTGTTTGCTGGAATATGATAACCTCCCACAGTGCAATCTTGTGATGATAGTCTTTGAATTACTGGCACCATAGGATGCAACCGTAATGATTCCTTAACAATTGCTTGTAGGTACGGAAGGTTTCTTATGTCTGATTCTTGTAAAAGTCGGTTTTTTCCAACCACTTGATCGATTTCGGCTACTCCCTTTTTCATCATATTTGGATGGTTGATGAGTTCTGCTAAAGCCCATTCTATTGTTATAGAGCTCGTATCTGTTCCTCCATTTAATACGTCCTAGAATGACATCCAGACATGTTAATATTCAAATCGTAAATAAGTTTGTTGATGTTAATCACCTTAAAAGTGAATTCCGTTTTTGGCCCATATGGTTTGGGTACTTTAACTCTTTTGATTGAAAAATAAATCTTTTAACATAACAATCCTAGAGGTTTATATTTTGTAACCATTTCAATCCTAAACACTAACTTTGTTAACTTTTCTGATAAGTGTAGGGACATTTTAGTCATTTCATATATAAAGGACTAGTTTAACATTTTTAGTCTAAAAAACATTGTCTAAAAAACATTTTTTAAACTTTTTCTAAAATCATTTTTTAGTCATAGAAACATTTTTTTAACCTTTTTAAAAAACATTTGTTTTAATTTTTTTCACAAAAATGTTTTTTTTTTTGGTTTTTTTAAAACATTTTTAGTTATTTTTTTATGAAAACGTTTGAGTTAATACGGTTTTCGTCCAAGTGGTTTGACTAACATACATTTTTAGTCAAATCGTTCTAATTTGCTTCAGTTTATTACACAATGGCTATATTGGAGTGGAATATGAAGCTTATGACCATAAGCGAAAGAAAAAAAAAAGAAAAAAAAAGTCCGTCTATCACTTTTTGTTGATGGAGTAGGCCCGAAAGTTGTTTGTGCTGCTTAAAGAAAAAGAAGAGAAAAGGTTCAGAAAAAGATCAAATTTTTGTGGTCTCAAGTAGTGGTGCACAAAAAAACCGGTTTTTTTTTAACCCGGTCTAAACCGGCAAACCGGTTTGGCTTAAACCGGTTTGGGCCAAACCGGTTCGGGTTGCCCAAAAACCGCCGGTTTGAAACCGGTTTGGAGATTTCAGGAGGCGATCGGTTTAGGAACCGGTTCAACCAAACCGGTTTGATAAACCGGTTTAAAAACCGGTTTAAACCGGTTTTCGAGCTGGGCAAAAAATAGCCGTTGGCCAACGGCTATATGGCCGTTGGGGTCGATTTTGGCCTTTTTTTGGAGTTTTTTGCACACTTAAAACACTATAAATAGGTGGGGGTGTTTAGGGTTGATCACATCTCTCTTTACACTCTCTAATCTCTAAAACCGCTCTTTAACCGCTCAAAAACGCTCTCTAAACTAAAAAAAAAAGCATGGCAAGTTTTGGTGTTGGTGGTTCCTCAAACGAAGTTACCGTTGTGGAAATTCGAGCAACAACGAGAAATCCGGCAATTTGGTGCAATTATGATCTATGTTTGTTGTCAAACGGGAAGGAACGTGCTCGGTGCAAGATGTGTGGTGCGTTTTTGGGGAAAGATTCAAACACTAGTTTGAAAATGCATATGGAAAAATCTTGCCCGTCATTGAAGGGAATTCCAAGTGAAGGTCAAGCCTCGATGACAAGCGAAGGAGGAATTTGGAACTTTGATCCAAATATTGTTCGAGATCGAATGGCGAGGTTAGTGATTCAAGAAGGACTGCCGTTCAACCACTTTGACAATCCGCGCTTGACAAGGATGATTCAAGAGACACTCCAACCTCGTTATCACCAAGTAAGTCGCACAACCCTTAGACGAGATTGTATAAAAATGTGGAAAAAAGCAAAAAAAGAATTAATTTTGGGTTTTGAAAATTTGCAAACCGGTGTAAACTTAACCACCGATGTTTGGTCGGCTCCACATGGTATACCCGATTCGTACCTTTGCGTTACCGCGCATTGGGTTGATCCCAATACGTGGCAAATGATGAAGCGTACAATCGCTTTTGACTTGTTTGAATATCCACACTCCGGCGAAAATTTATTTTATATATTGGATGGTGTTATTAACGAATTTAAATTACAAAATAAACTTTTTTCAATGTCTTTTGATAATGCATCTAATAATACAAATGCGGTTCAAAAACTAAAAATTAAATATAAACCCGTTTGCAACGGCGTTTTTTTCCATAGTCGATGTGTCGCACACATCATTAACTTGGCGGTGCAAGCTGGGCTTGCAATTGAAGAGGTTTCAAACTTAACATATACTTTTCGACAAATGCTTAAAGATATTTTTAGTAACAGAAAAAGATACCATGATTATATTAAATTTTGTCGTGATACGAATAATCTTTGCTTAGGCCCGAATTGGGACGTCGAGACAAGACGGAACTCGACTTATATTATGTTTTATAGCGCTTTACGACAAAGAGAAACTTTAGAACTATTTCATGATATGCTTGCCTCAAAACCTCGTCGTAAAATTCAAAAGTTTCCGTCTCCAAATTGGGATATTTTAAAAGACGTAACCGAATTGCTTGAAGTTTTTAAAACCGCCACCACTTTTTTATCCGGTGTTTATTATCCCACAAGTCCATTAACACTAAAACAAATATATTTAATGGCTAACAAGTTGTCTGAGCTTGAAAATAAAAGCGATCTTTTTACAAAAATGATAGAACCGATGAAAGAAAAATTAGTGAAATATTTTAAAGAAATGCCTCCCGTTATAACTTGCGCCGCCGCGTTAAACCCTACCATAAATGTTTACGGGGTTGAAACCTTGATTGATAGAATTACTTACGCTTTGAATTTGGATAGTGAAGACATCCATTTTGCATAAGGCACAAAAACACATTTTAACAAATGTTTACAAGATTTATTTGATGTTTATTTACATAAATATGGTACAACTCCGACTCTACATGATACAATGGGTACATCATCAAGTGGTACCTCGAGAGATGTTAATTTGAATTTATATAACGAAATGTTAAATGAATTTAGTAAACGGGCTCGAGGTACCGCCCCGAGTAGCGAACTCGGAAGGTATATTGGCACAAACTTTTTAGCGTTTATGCCTCCTACCGTTTTTGAGGATTTTGATATTTTGGCATGGTGGAAAACAAACGAAGCTTCGTTTCCGATTCTTTCCGCCATGGCCCGTGATGTACTAACCGTCCAAGCTTCCACGGTAGCTTCGGAATCTGCATTTCTTTTAGTGGCAGGGTATTATCGATACGAAGGACTAGACTCACACCCCTAGCGATGGAAATGTGCATTTGCTTGAAGGACCATTTGGATGCGATGGATAGGATACAAGACCAAACTTCTCTCGAAGATGAAATTCAAGCCGAAGAAGTCATACACAACAACGAGGTTGATCTTGGAATATCCGAACCCGTCACGGATGAAGAACTAGCCGAAGATGCAAGGCTACGAAGCTCTAGTTCCGAAGACAACGCACAAGAATAATCAATCAATATTCCAAAAAATAAAACGTTGAACTTAATGTTTTATATTTGTTATATTTTTTGTAATTTTTTTACAATTTTATCTTGTCATGTTTTTTAATTTCCGAACTTTTCAAATATTAATAAACGTTGAACTTTATGTTTTAATTTTGTTATATTTTATTATGGATTTTATATTAAAAATATAAAATTTATTTGGATTATTTTTTTTATAAAAACCGGTTTAAACCGGTTTAAAGAACAAACCGGTTTAAAACCTACCCGAACCGGTTTGACCGGTTTACATATTTCCATTACTCGAACCGGTTTAACCCGAACCGGTTTGGGCCCAAACCGGTTTTGACTTTTCGTTGACCAAACCGGTTCGGGTCGGGTTGAACCGGTTTGGGTTAAAAAACCGATTTGTGCACCACTAGTCTCAAGTGGTGGAGGATGTAAAAAGTAAGAATTTATTAGATGTATTAGAAAGTATAAACGTACATATATTGAATTGGGTTTCTTTATCAAAAAATAGAAATATTTAGAGTTAATAATCATTGGGTTTTCGTAGTTGTGGGTTTCTTCATGTGTTGTTATGGACTGAAGTCATTGCAAATATTAGACTTGTCCCACATCGGTTGTATGTGCAACAAATGTGGGGTTTATAACTCAAATGAATCCTTCTCCCATCAGACTAGTTTTTTTTGTGATAAGTTCTACCATTTGGGTTGTAACATTGGTATTAGAGCCAAATTCGGAGTGGTGGCCTGGAGGAAGCCAGCAAAGACCAACAAGGACGTTGGCCCTTAAGCAGGGTCGATTGTTATGGACTGAAACCATTGCAAGCGTATAGGCAACAAATGTGGGGTTTATAACTCAAATGACTCCATCTCCCATCAGACTAGTTTTTGGGATAAGTTCTACCATTTGGGTTGTAACATTGGTATTAAAGCCAAACTCGGAGTGGTGTCGTGGTGGCCCATGGAGCCGTGACCAACGAGGACGCTGGCCCTTAAGGAGGGTCGATTGTTATGGACTGAAACCATTGCAAGGTATAAGACCCGTCTCACATCGGTTGTATGTGCAATAAATGTAGGGTTTATAGCTTAAATGGTTCTCTCTCCCATTAGACTAGTATTTTGGAATAAGTTCTACCATTTGGGTTGTATCATGTATGGTATGGGTCCGGGTCACCACGTTTGCCAAGGTTATCCCGGGTGTCCGTATTTAAAAAAATAGGTTTATAGAACTCGGATATGAAGCTTATGACCATAAACAAAAAAAAATAAAAAAATTTGCCAAGGCATGGTTTGTAGACTGTAGTAAAGATAAGAAAGCTTTTCTTCACTGTATTAAACAATGCTATATTGAACTCGGATATGAAGCTTATGACCATAAACGAAAAAAAAAGAGAAGTCTGACTATCACTTTTTTTATTGATGGACAGGTTGTGCTGCTTAAAGAAAAAGAAGAAAAAAGATTTGTGGTCTCAAGTTGTGGAGGATGTAAAAGGTAATAATTTATTGGATGTATTAGAAAGTATAAACGTATATATATATTGAATTGGGTTTCTTTTTTAAAAAAATAAAAATATTTAGTGGAAAAAAGATAGTTAGATTAATGTAAAATAACTTTCGTTTACTCTTGTGACAATTGGGTAACCCTGTCAAGCTCTAAGAAACTAGAGAAGAATAATGACACTTTTTTGGAACATTTTCAATATTTCATTCATAATGTAAACAAACAAACCTAAAACGACTATAAATAGCCTTACAAACCGTAATCCCACTACTTGTTAATTTAAAGGAAAACTACCCACTAATAAGAAATTATAACCCACTAACTTAAAAATAGAAATAACTAAATTGCTACATGGCATGAAGTGCATGCATGAAAACTTGGGGTGGACAAGGAGATGTAAGCACGTATCAACAACCTAAAGGAAACATTTAATGTAATTTACTTAAAAATAACAAGAAAACAAAATCCCAAACCCTTGCTTACTCCTTAGTGTGAAAGCGGCACCTTACTCATAAAAACAATTTACTAATTAAGTTATCCAATAGAACTTTTTCATCTTAAAACTACTTATTTACTCAGATTTTATAGGAAACACTTACTCAAACTAATCACCCACTTAAAAATACATTTTGGATTATTAAAAACCAATTTGAATTATTATCAGCCAATGAGTCATATTTTGAATTATTAAAAACCAACTTGTCTTATTTAAATTCATGGATATTACAACGGGACCTCAAAATGGAGATCGGATATCTTAGCATACATCGTTGATATACTACACTGATAACGGGATGGGATCAAGTCGTGCAACGGGAATACAAACCAAAGGATTAGCTCTTGGAAGTGTGAAACCAATTCCCACTTCCATATCAACGGTAGCTAGACTCTCATTTTTTTCTGTCTTCCACTCAAAGCATTGTATCATTGCACCAAGGGTTGTTAGTACCGTCAACAACCCTAATGAAGTTCTTGGATACAACCTTCTTCCACCCCCAAATGGTAATAACTGGAAGTGTTGTCCTCTCACATCAACCTGATTTTCTTTATATCTTTCTGGCATGAATTTAAACGGGTTTTCCCGGTGTGTGAGGTCTCGATTCAGGCTCCACACGTTGATAAAAGTTGCAGTGTTTGCTGGAATATGATAACCTCCCATAGTGCAATCTTGTGATGATAGTCTTTGAATTACTGGCACCACAGGATGCAACCGTAATGATTCCTTAACAATTGCTTGTAGGTACGGAAGGTTTCTTATGTCTGATTCTTGTAAAAGTCGGTTTTTTCCAACCACTTGATCGATTTCGGCTACTCCCTTTTTCATCATATTTGGATTGTTGATGAGTTCTGCTAAAGCCCATTCTATTGTTATAGAGCTCGTATCTGTTCCTCCATTTAATACGTCCTAGAATGACATCCAGACATGTTAATATTCAAATCGTAAATAAGTTTGTTGATGTTAATTACCTTAAAAGTGAATTCCGTTTTTGGCCCATGTGGTTTGGGTACTTTAACTCTTTTGATTGAAAAATAAATCTTTTAACATAACAATCCTTGAGGTTTATATTTTGTAACCATTTCAATCCTAAACACTAACTTTGTTAACTTTTCTGATAAGTGTAGGGACATTTTAGTCATTTCATATATAAAGGACTAGTTTAACATTTTTAGTCTAAAAAACATTTTTTAAACTTTTTCTAAAATCATTTTTTAGTCATAGAAACATTTTTTTAACCTTTTTAAAAAACATTTGTTTTAATTTTTTTCACAAAAATGTTTTTTTTTTGGTTTTTTTAAAACATTTTTAGTTATTTTTTATAAAAGCGTTTGAGTTAATACGGTTTTCGTCCAAGTGGTTTGACTAACATACATTTTTAGTCAAATCGTTCTAATTTGCTTCAGTTTATTACACAATGGCTATATTGGAGTGGAATATGAAGCTTATGACCATAAACGAAAGAATAAAAAGAAAGAAAAAAAAAAGTCCGTCTATCACTTTTTGTTGATGGAGTAGGCCCGAAAGTTGTTTGTGCTGCTTAAAGAAAAAGAAGAGAAAAGGTTCAGAAAAAGATCAAATTTTTGTGGTCTCAAGTGGTGGAGGATGTAAAAAGTAAGAATTTATTAGATGTATTAGAAAGTATAAACGTACATATATTGAATTGGGTTTCTTTATCAAAAAATAGAAATATTTAGAGTTAATAATCATTGGGTTTTCTCAGTTGTGGGTTTCTTCATGTGTTGTTATGGACTGAAGTCATTGCAAGTTATTAGACTTGTCCCACATCGGTTGTATGTGCAACAAATGTGGGGTTTATAACTCAAATGAATCTTTCTCCCATCAGACTAGTTTTTTTATGATAAGTTCTACCATTTGGGTTGTAACATTGGTATTAGAGCCAAATTCGGAGTGGTGGCCCATGGAGTGGTGGCGTGGAGGAAGCCAGCCGAGACCAACAAGGACGTTGGCCCTTAAGCAAGGTCGATTGTTATGGACCGAAACCATTGCAAGCGTATAGACAACAAATGTGGGGTTTATAACTCAAATGACTCCATCTGCCATCAGACTAGTTTTTTGAGATGAGTTCTACCAATTGGGTTGTAACATTGGTATCAGAGCCAAACTCGGAGTGGTGTCGTGGTGGCCCATGGAGCCGTGACCAACGAGGACGCTGGCCCTTAAGGAGGGTCGATTGTTATGAACTGAAACCATTGCAAGGTATAAGATCTGTCTCACATCGGTTGTATGTGCAATAAATGTAGGGTTTATAGCTTAAATGGTTCTCTCTCCCATTAGACTAGTATTTTTGAATGAGTTCTACCATTTGGATTGTAACATGTGTGGTATGGGTCCGGGTCACCACGTTTGCCAAGGTTATCCCGGGTGGTCGTATTTAAAAAAAATTAGGTTTATAGAACTCGGATATGAAGCTTATGACCATAAACAAAGGAGGTGTAGATTTCTTTTGTGGTTTCTGGTGTAGTAACAACAACACAAGGTGTGGAGCCTAGAAAGAGTCGAAATACTGGCCCGTATCGCTTTGAAAGCTTGTGAAAAGCTTGATGAGGGTTTCCACTAATGAGGTGTAGATGCCTGATAATGGGAAGCCAAAAGGGGGATGGTGGAAGATGAGATTTAACACGTGAAGATTTGAATAATTTCAAGATCAAAATGGAGGAGATGAGGCATAATGTAATTAGAAAGATGGTGATATCAGGCATGGTTGGATAAGAATGTTTTGGTTAAAAAATTGTCAACTTACGTGCACATATATACACAACGTTTTTTTATAGCTGTCCATTTAATTTACACATGCTCTAGCCCACAAATGCTGAAGTTGGATATGAGATATGGCTGGTTGAAGTGTTACAGTTTTGACTATAAGGAGGCTCTTGCATGCCACAAAAGGAAAAACTTAGATTATTGATGGTTGATGGTTGATGGTTAATTAACCGTAAGGTACAAGCAGCAATTACGCGTTCTTCTTTTGTCTTTTTTCAGCCACGTTTTTTTCTCTGTTCTAAAAATATTAGATTTCATTTTGGCCAACAAAAATTTACATGTGTCATGGTCATAGACGTTTTTTTTAATCTATAACTTTTAAAATATGATAATTTATAAAACTTCGAATAAGTTGTTGCGACGTGCTTATTTTTATCTACGTTTTGATGTAATTTTCGTTAAAAATGAAGTTGTGCGTGATAATGTCCAAGTTGTATAAATACTTGCGTACAACGTTGTTATGAATTTTTTAGCTCTTTACTTTTTTTAAACGGTTTTTCTTTTGTTTTCAAAACTTTTTAAGGTTAACTTTTTTTAATAGCTTTGCTACGAATTATTTTTTGTATATGTTAAGCTTGAGGACACTATGAGATTCGGGTTGATGTATTAATGTATATTTCCTTTTTTAAGAGCTTGTGATTTCTTCTTTTATGGTGAAAAAGCCCCTTTTCTTGGTGGAGAAGGTTCTCCCTTTATGCTTGATCTTGTTGTAGTGTCCCACTCACTCGGACTAACATGTCACGCTCTATTTATGCCTCTCTGATTGGCTCTTATTCCTTCTAAGGGGTCCCACCTCACACGCGCGTGGGACTCGTTCTGGTAGCTTCAGCTTATCCCTCTTCAAGTCCCCCTAGTCCAGTGTGTAGCGTGAATCGGTAGACACAGGACTACTTACTCTTGTTCTTGGCGGGAAGACCTTGAGTACCTGTATGGGGCCGCAGCCGGGTCTACACCACTTTCCACCAGTCATTCTAAGAGTATGAGGTATACTCTCACTTGGCACTTCCAAGTGAGAGTAATTTTTATGCCACGTTGGCGCCACGTAAACTAGGTTGGTTTTTTACTTGGATCTCACTTGGCAAGGGAAATACCCAAGCGAGTGATACTCTAGTGAGCATTAAATGCAACAATTATTTTAATATTAATTTTTTTATAATAAAACATAAAATAAAGTTTCACGCCCCCTTACGCAAGAGGGGGCCGGTGTTCCCTACCCTCTCACGGCATGAGAGGCCTCACGGGTGCCCTCTCGTGAGGGTATACCTCATACCCTAAGGCTCTACAGAACATCTCCACACCCTGGAAGGGAGTACCGCTAAGGGAAGTATTCGGTATTCGCCCCTTTCAATGAGGCCTTTACGAAACTGAAAGTGAGCTCCTCCTCCCAGGAGCAAGTTGCCCTCGATTTAAAGGGGCAACTTTCTGCCTTAGAAACTTCTTTAGATGAAGCAAGAAAAAAAACAAGAAGTGTTGGAGGTGAAACTTGCTTAAAGCGACACCAAACTGGCGCAAGAGCAAGAGGCACACCTTGCTGGTCTTCGCTACTAGGACTTCGATCTTCAGAAAGCCAGGGGTGAATTGCAGGAAATTGCCAAGATTCTTGAAACTAACCAACAAAAGATGAAGGATATGAGCTTGGAGTTGGAGTCTGAGAAATCTGCCCATGCATGCACCAAAGTATCTTTGTAGGTTCTAGATGTGATTGTTATCTTTTTGCCAATGTCTTGTTGGATGGCTTGTCTTTTTGTTATCATGTGTTTCAATGTTTCCCTTGTGAACCTTTTGGCTATCTATAAATATGATGATTCTGATTCTGAACTTGTGATTCTTGTGTTACAAGATATTTTGGTCTTGGTTAATGTAGGTATGGTGCTTTGGGATGACTTATCTTCATGAGTGTTGATGCGCGTGTACAGCTTATGTTGCCTTGTTGGTCATAAGTGTGATCTTTTTAAATAACAAGTTATATAAGATAAATATTGATGCGCGTACCAGGCTTTATTGCCACGACGGCCGTAAAAATGGCTTTAGACGACAAGACATAATATTTATTAATGCGCGCTAGGCTTTATTGCCTTGGCGTGCCTAAATATGGCTTGTTTAGATAACAATAATAAAAATTGATGCACGCGCAAGGCTTTATTGCCTTGGCGGGCATAAATATGGCTTGTTTAGAGGAAAAGACATCTAATAAGTAGTGATGCGCGTTGGGCTTTAATGCCTTGGCGGACATAAATAGGGCTTGCTTACATGACATGATATATAATAAATATTGATGTGTCTGTCAGGCTTTATTGCCTAGGCAGACATAAATATGGATAAAAGCTTAAAGGACGAAAAGATTAATTTATTCGTTTGATAATTAATTTGTGTACTCTAGTGATTTTCCTTTCCAAATTTAAGGCCTCAAGTGAACTTCCAGCCATCATAGGAATCCATGACCAAATGAACGTGTCAACACGCGTACCTTGTAGAAGAGGGAAGATGGTGCGCATGTAAGATCATTTATTACATATTTACCCAAGTTAAAAAGTCAGTTACATATTTCCCCTTCTTAAAGCACAAATCAAAAAGTCAATTATATATACAAAGGGGGAAATATGTAATTGATTTTAAGGGTTGGTTAAATATGTAATTCATAGTCTTAGTAAGGGGACATTGGTGTTGGTGGCCCAATATTAGAGGAAAATCTTTTAAGGAACACCAAGGTTTGGAGAGGTCATAGGTTCAAGTCTCACTCTCAACAAGAATTAAGAAAATTTGCCTTTCGAAAAAAAAATAGTCTTTGTAAGGGGATATATGTAAAATCCCTTATTAATTATTGTTTAAATTCATAGCTATTAATTACAATGAAATATTACACGAGCAATGGGATGGGATCAAGTCTTGCAACGGGAACACAAACCAAAGGATTAGCTCTAGGAAGTGTGGCCCCAACACCCTCTTCCATATCAACGGTGGCTAGATCCCCTTTTTTCCCGGCCTTCCACTCAAAGCATTGAATCATTGCACCAAGGATTGTGTGTACATTTTGCAACCCTAATGAAATCCCTGGACATATCCTTCGTCCACCCCCAAATGGTAATAAACCAAAGTCTTGTCCTCTCACATCCATCCGCGATCCTACAAATCTTTCTGGCTTGAATTCAAGTGGGCTTTTCCAGTGGGTGGGGTCTCGGCCAATGCTCCACACGTTGATAAAAACTGTAGTGTTTGTTGGAATATGATAACCTCCCACAGTGCAATCTTTTGTTGATAATCATGGATTCACGGGCACTGTAGGTTGCAATCGCAAGGATTCCTTAACAATTGCTTGGAGGTATGGAAGGTTTTGTATGTCTGATTCTTGTAGAAGCCTGTTTTTCCGACAACTTGGTCGATTTCTTCTACTGCTTTTTTCATTACGTTTGGACGGTTGATGAGTTCTGCTAGAGCCCATTCTATGGTTATAGCGGAAGTGTCCGTTCCTCCGGCTAATATGTCCTGGAACGAAACACAGACATGTTATAAAACAGTAAATAACCTTTTAGTATTATCTGCTAGTGTTTGTTAATCACCTGTAGGATGGCTTTAATGTTCTCCCGGGTTAACTTTATCTCCATTTTCTCATTTTCTGATATGTCTAGTAAAATGTTGAGCAAGTCCTTCATTTCTCCTCTTTTCTGCTTTATTGCCTCTTCATGCTCCCGCGTGATCCTTTCCACCAGCGCGTCATATCTTCTATGAATATCCTTGGATCTCTTTCCAAATCCTTGTAAGTCTAGATTCTTACAGAACCATATATGATCCGTAATGTTAAATTCCCCGATAATCTTGGCCGAGTCAGCAATTATCTTGATTATGTCCTCTGCCTCACCCTCTTCTTCTGAACACCTCTTGCTCATAAACATTCTGGATATCACATTGCTTGTCAATTTCAGAAGCTCTACTTCAAGATTCACAGACTTCCCCTCTTTGGCCTTTTGCGATAATAATTTTATCAAACTGTTTCGTTCGTCCTCCATCACAGGATACAAGAAATCCAGTGTTTTACTGTTGAAGAGTTCTGTCACCATGATCTTCTTACCGAACTTCCAGAAAGGCCCATAAACAAAGCCTTTGCCATTATATGAAAGGTACTTCACCACTGAATTAATCGGCCGATCTAGAAAGGCAGAATCATGCATTTTGAAGACGTCTTTTGCTGTTTCTGGTGTAGAAACAACAATACAAGGTGCGGAGCCTTGAGAGAGTCGAAACACCGGCCCATGTCGGTTAGAAGCTTGTGAAAAGCTTGATGAGGGAGTCGAGAAAGGAGGTGTAGGTGCCCAATAACGGGAAGGACAAAGGGAGTTGGTGGAAGATGAGAATTAACACCAGAAGATTTGTATAAATTCCAGATCAAAACCGAGTAGATCAGGCATATAAAAAGATTATGATGTAGCCTGCCTCAAAATCAGACATTATTGTAATGAAGATAAGAAAGTTATGCTTAAGTTTTATGGAAGTTCGGTGTATATATACACATAACATTCTTATAGATATCTATTGTACACATGCTCTAGCCCAAAATATTGAACTTAGATGTGACATATAATAGTCTCAAAGTGTCACAATTTTGACTAGAATGAGGCTCATGCCATAGCTTATTGATGGACTATTAATACTGATGGTTAATAATTGAAGGATTCGAAAACAAAAATAAAATATAATCAACGTGTCTAGCCTAACCTTATATCTTAAGGTTTGGTCTAGTAATGACTTGATTTTGTAGCCTAGCGGTATATTATGATATGTACAAAAGGTATTTCTTATCAAATGGTTAAAGGTTATAGTCAAATGATGAACATTAGAGTAAATTTAGTTTAGAGAGGGTGTGACTTGTGAGTTAGTGGTTCTAAAAATAAATAAAAAAAACTTAGAATAGTTTGACAATTTTATTTGCAAAATTTATTTAGTGACGAATGTAGCAAAGTTAGTTTAATTTACAAAATTACCTCTTAATTTGGCGGGATCAAACCAGACGTCCATTTTGATCTAGCTGTATACTTAAAAGCTTGGTGGGATCGATTAAAGAGAAATAGGTAAGATGTTTAATCGGTTACTGCACGTGTTGGTTACTGTGAAAGTCAAGAAATAAGTGGGTATTTTCAAAGGCTAGAAGATCGGTGGAGAACTTGGTGGAAGACATAGAAGTTCTGAGCTTTAAATGGAGAGAATACCGGGGAAATAAAAGCCGATGTAGTTGGGAGGTTTGGATAATTAACCCGGTAACAGGTAGGGGTGTAAACGGACCGAACCGAACCGGACATGATCATGTTCGTGTTCGTTCGTTAAGGATTTACCGGACAAACGGACGGTTCGTGAACATGTAACCGAACGAATTTTCATGTTCGTGTTCGTTCAATAAGGAAATGCATTTGTTCGTGTTCGTTCGTGTTCGTTCGTTAAGCTTCTTAACAAACACAAACGAACGCAAATGAACATAAACGAACACAAACGAACAACTATTAATGTGAAAATAAAAAAATAGCAATTAACCATAAACATTCAGCTATCCAATAATTAAATCAAGTTTACCAAACATTTAACCAACCAAAAGATAAGTACTTGAAAGTTAGATATAATCATCCCAAAATACTAGCATAATAATCATAATTCATAACCATAATAATCGCAAAACAAAAGTTTGAAAGTTCTAAATTCCCAAAATTCTTCATACGATCGCTATTTCACCATCCAAAATCTTCAATTCAAGGAAGCTCAACATATATCATGTCGTCATTTTCCTACAATAATAAAATAAAATAAGCATTAAACATTAACCATAATAATAAAACAAATATTAAGTTGAAAAATAAAGAAAATAACCTTGTTTTTCTTCTTTTGCAACCCATAATAATGACGATACCAGTCAGCCCCACAAATAAGCATATTCACCATCTTAGTTCCTAAAGAAGAACGATGCGGATCAATAACCCTTCCACCGGCACTAAAAGCTGATTCTGAAGCAACTGTGGTGATTGGAATAGCGAGGATATCAGCGGCCATTTTGGATAAAATTTTGTACTTCAGTTTGTTATTATTCCACCACGCTAACGCATCAAAATACACACCTGGTTCAGGAATGATGACTCCTTCCAAATAAGTGACTAATTCCGACTTTACACTTTCAACACAATCAACGCTTCTAATATGTTGATCATATTTAGCACTACCGGTCTTGATGCCCTTACCAAATCTAGAAGTGATAAAGGTAGAACCACTACTTTTCCCACTTGGACCACTCCCAATATTTGCATTTCTAGACGAACCAACACTAGGCTATTTATAAGCCTCCACATACTCTTTAAACAATTCTTCCAAATTATGTTGAACCAACTTAATCTCTTCATCAGCCTTCTCCTTAGAATAAATGGCTTTAAAAGAAAAGTTAACTAATACCATCTTGTATCTAGGATCCATGACAGCGCCAATTGAAATCAACATATTACATGAACCCCAATACTTGTCAAATTTCTTTTTCATCTCATTAGCCATACCTTTCATGCAGTCATCCTCATCCAAAGTTACTTCATCCAACGCTTCTTTTATACCGTATAACTCACTAAGAAATAAGTTGGATGTTGGATACTCAGAGCCTACAAGATAAAAGAAAAAAGCAAGTTAAATGATCTATTTTTTCAGCTCAAGACAGGAACTGTTTGGACTCAAGACACTAATTTGGCGAAACTCAATTCCTGTGTAATTTTCAGCAACTCACAAACCTTCTTATACTTTTAGTATTTTAATTAAATGAATAATATATACAGAGGCCACCAAAGTATTAATTTGTTTCTTCACTAAAGCCACCTAACTATTAAAACAATTTTAGAGGCCACCCAAGCATCAAAGCATAACTAGATAATTGAATTTAATAGCTTGGAAATAAATAGAAATACCTGAAATTATTTTTGTAGCCTCGTTGAAAAGTGCCAAGAATGAGCAAACATCTTCAACTTTTTTCCAATCGTCTTCACTAGGCAAAGTGTTGTATGTAGTTTCCCGATCGGCATAATTCACAAAAACTTCTTTAAACTCCAAGGTTGTGGATAACATATCATACGTGGCATTCCACCGAGTACTAACGTCTAAGATTAGATGCTTCTTTGGCATTAGCAATTGCTTAGAAAGCTCACCAAAGGTATGCAATCGACCCGGAGAGGCACTCACGTGTTTCACACTTTCACGAACATTGTGAATTATGTCTTTAATTTCTAATAAACCATCCTGCACGCACAAATTCAGAATATGTGCACAGCAACGCACATGAAACAGTTGTCCATTAATAGCAAGCTTCTTTTGGATATTCAAGTTTTCCATTAACTTCTTAGCAACCACATCATTAGTTCTAGCGTTATCAACAGTTAAAGTAGCAACCTTTGTCTCTATGTTCCACTCTTTTAGACACTTGAAGAGGCAATCATATATACGAATTCCGGAATATGGTGGAGGTACCTCAACAAAATTCAGTATGCATTTATGCAGCTTAAAATCCGAGTCTACAAAGTGGCATGTCACTACCATGTAATGAATATTCTGAACTGATGTCCACATATCAGTTGTAATGCTAACACGGTTAACTGTATTTAATAGTTTTTGAATTCTTTTCCTTCCAATCCCATAACTAGAAATACAATCTTGCTTAACTGTTGCGCGTGAGATCTTATTAAATGCTGGATTAGCTTCCTTCATCACTACATTAAAGAGCTCATACTCAACAAAATTGAATGGCAACTCATGAACCATGGTCATATGAGAAATAACCTCTCTCATCCTAGCATTATCAAACTTCCAATTCTGAATAGTTGATGAAGAGTCTGATTTTCCAGGCAAAATATTCAACTTTAATTGACCTTTGTTCACGACTTTTAATTTTGGGCAATCAACAAGGTGCCTACGCATTGGTGTGGTTGTTCCATCTTTAAATTTCTTTACTCTCTCCCCACAATGGTTACACTGATGCATTATAGTTCCATCATCCAAAGTTACCTCACAAAAATGTTTCCAAGTGACTGAAGTTTTCTTTCTTTTCCTTTTACTGAATGGTTCTTGTTCTTCATTATTGGCTGCATCTGCTTGTTCAGCACCAGCACTTGCAACATGTACATCTTCATTGTGTTCTCCATCATTGTGTTCTCCGTCAACAATAATAATTTCTGGATTAGCTTCCATCGTCGGAGTGTCAGCGCTTGATTGAAATTCTGCTGATTCGAATGGTGAGTATAGGTCTATATATTGGTCTTCATCACAGGGGAGTGGACCACTACAAGAGACATTAGACATCTGCATTGTAAATAACATAATCATAAAAATGATTAAATGGCTGATCACATTTTTTAATCATAGTGATAAGTTCAAATGTTGATAACAAATAAGGCTGATAACATACAATTTTGACCTAAAAACATGACTGATAACAAAAATGGACACATGTTTATTGAGAACTAAATAAACAAGAAATAAATAAGAAACAACAAGAAATTAAGAAGAAATAACAGGCTCTTCTCATGAAGGCTTACATGAATTTTCGTATGGAGGAAGCCCTACTGGTGCGGCGGTGCCTGGTTATCTTCGTATGGAGGAGGAAGAGAGGAAAAGTGTAAGAAACGACGCTTGTTTAGAGAATAGGGTTTGCTCATTTGATTATTAGGGGTAATTAAAACTAAAGAATAATATAATGTAAAATATTTATATAAAATAAAATATAATGTAAAATATTTATATAAAATAAAATAGAAATATAAAAAAAATTATGTTATGAAATAAAATAAACAAACGAACATGAACGAACATAAATAAACGAACGTAAACGAACACAAACGAACGTAAATAAACGAACGTTCACGAACACATTACCGAACGTTCACGAACACAATCGAACGAACGAGACCTCTGTTCATGTTCGTTCATTTAACTAAACGAACGAAATTTCTTGTTCATGTTCGTTCATTTACTAAACGAACGAACATAAACGAACTTCCCGCCGAACGGTTCACGAACTGTTCGCTGAACGTTCGGTTCGTTTACAGCCCTAGTAACAGGTATTGGCTAAGCTAGTTGGGTGTCTTTGGGGTATTGATAGTTGCTCGCTAGCTTTTCTATGAGAATTTTTATTGTTGACGATCAAACAAAATTTTTGAAACACAAGTCTCTAGAAGACTATCACGTTAGGTTCTTTTCATCATTTTAAGCATTTACATGTTTATATGTGAGGCCCCGATCCCGGGAGACCTCACTTATTGGATTTACTCATCAACACATAGTACTTTAAACGTAAGGCATTCATTAATACAGCGGAAACGATTTAATCTTCTTTACATACGCAGCAGAAACACATAACATGCCTAAACATAACTTGTCAACATACAAACTGAAACTTGTCTGAATCAACTAAAACAATAACATAGACAGGATGCCAGACTCTGGTCTTCGGGTAACTCTTCTCGCCAAGCCAAGCATCCACTTCCATCTACTGCCACCTACACTTAACTGATGTGCATACTAAAAATCAGCAACGCTGAGTGAGTTCTAACGTTTACTTTAAATCAATTATACAAAAGATTTACTAAAACATATATACTGCCAATAAGGCTAAACTTAACACACTTTACTTTTCAAACATATATATACTGCCATTAAGGCTAAACTTAACACACTTTACTTTTCAAACATATATATACTGTCATTAAGGCTAAACTTAACACACTTTACTTTTCAAACATATATATACTGTCATTAAGGCTAAACTTAACACACTTTACTTTTCAAACAGTTTAAAACGTATAATAAACCGTCAATTCCTCTTTACTGTACTGCCCTCATGGCTTACATCCATGAACCGACAAGTACCTGGTCAATGCCCCCATGATCAACGACCATGAACCGACAATACCGCTTATCCGTCAATTCCTTGTCACTACTGTACCGCCCCCATGGCTTTCATCCATGAACCGACGAGTACCTGGTCAATGCCCCCATGATCAACGACCATGAACCGACAATACCCTGGTCAATGCCCCCATGGCTTACATCCATGAACCGACAATACCGCTTAACGCTAAGGGGAGGTTGCGTGGACCTCCCGAGCAACCGCCGTCACTCATCCCAGTTGTACAACTGTTAACGAACCCTAAGGTTCTTACTAATGGGTAGAACCCATATCTGACATCTTGTACAAGTAACATCTGTCCCAAGGACCTTTATAGCTGGTACATATTCCCGAAGGAAAACTGTTCTCTTTACTGTTCACTTTACTGTTCATAAATCTTTCTGTAAATCTTGTTCATAACTTAACATATATCATGCCTTTGTTTATGTATATAAAAATATAGTAAACGCTTGCCAAATGATATATCTTTGCTTTTACTGAAACATAGCTTATCATAAAATACATCTTACTTTCTGAAACATAGCTTATCATATATATCATGCCTTTGTTTATGTATATGAAAATATAGTAAACGCTTGCCAAATGATATATCTTACTTTACTGAAAACATACTAGCACATATATCATGCCTTTGTTTATGTATATGAAAATATAGTAAACGCTTGCCAAATGATATATCTTTGCTTTTACTGAAACATAGCTTATCATAAAATACATCTTACTTTCTGAAACATAGCTTATCATATATATCATGCCTTTGTTTATGTATATGAAAATATAGTAAACGCTTGCCAAATGATATATCTTACTTTACTGAAAACATACTAGCACATATATCATGCCTTTGTTTATGTATATGAAAATATAGTAAACGCTTGCCAAATGATATATCTTACTTTACTGAAAAACATACTTTTGCCTCTTTTAAACCTTTCACTAAAACATGGCTTTTCTCTTCAGTTTATAATATATAAAATATAATAAACACTTTACACTAAGTATGCACACCACCCCTAAAGAAGGCAAAAAGGGGATTAGAACTCACCTGGTATCTTAGCTGGTATGATCTACCGGATCTCACTCAATCTAAACAATCGTAACAATTCGACACGTATTAGACTTAACTCGACACTGAACTGTTTCACTATTTCTGAACTTAAGGCTCTTCGAAACTTCCTAGTTTCGATACCTGCAGAGTTTCGATACATGCTGACTATCGAAACTACCTAGTTTCGATACAGGTTGACTATCGAAACTTCTAGTTTCGATACATGTCCCAGACCTATCGAAACTTCTAGTTTCGATACACGCTGACTATCGAAACTTAGTTTCGATACATGCTGACTATCGAAACTACCTAGTTTCGATACATGTCCCAGACCTATCGAAACTTCTAGTTTCGACCTGCGCAGACCAGCCTTCTTCCCCGTGAAAAACCCTAACTTTCGCATGCAGGTCCGACCTTGTCAAGATCCGGACTTTTTTACATTCAAAACGTTTGTTTTTCGTTTAAGAACTCAAATCTTTACTTTTCTTTCGGTTTCATCCGCAAAAACACCATCTTTTTACTCAAAACCCGAAAAACCCCAAAATGAAGAAAAACTCAGATCTAGGAGAATCGGTTACCTGTAAACGCTTCCTTTTCGTTGATAAACACTCACGAGACTCTTGCTAACGATCCTTGAAGCTCACTCCGAAAACCGGGACTTTCTCTCTCTAAGCTCTCTCTCGCTTTCTCTCTCTAGAATTCCGAAAATGGTGTTGCAAATGAGGGTTGGGGCTGGTCTTGAGACTCATAAGGGCCCAAACCCTTGTCCCTTTCGGCCCATACACCCCGGCCCAAGCCCGCTTCCCTTTTCTTATATAAGTTTTTAATTTTTCGTGAATTCTTTCGCACTCTAAAACTCGGGATGTTACATTATAACTACTAGTGGGTTGGCACGCGCAAAACTTTGGGTATTACCGAGGCTCTTTTGAGTAGCGCAATATAACCCGAACTGTCATAAACACCGATTATATTTTGATATTATTATTATAACTATGTAAACATTTAATAATTATATACTTAAGCATTTAAATAAGATAATACTTATTTAAATTTTTTTTTGAACGTTAAACTTCATTAAAACCGGCAAAACCTCAAACCGAGGACTGCCACAAACTAATTACAAATATACAATGGATACTCAATCCAATCATTCCACAAAACATCTTTGAATCTTGACCTATACTTAACCCACAAAAAAGATAAAGACTTCACTTCCGCTACCACCTCTCCCACCTTCGACTCTTTCCTTTGGAAGACCTTAGCATTCCTAGTCTTCCAAATCTTCCAAGCCGTGACCATGACAATGCCTCTAATAATCTTTTTCCTCCACTTGTTACCATCTATATTATTACAAAGTAGTAGCAAATCTTCAAAGTCGAAGGCAAAGAATGGGTCTAACTTACACCATTTGTAAATAAGAGTCCAAACTCCATAAGCAAAACCACACCCGATGAAAAGATGATTTACATCTTCTCCATCCACTTCACACATCGGGCACACAAGCGAAGAAATGTTAATCTTCCTTTTCATTAGCGCGTCTCGAGTTGGGATCCTACCGAATTCAGCCCTCCAAACGAACACATTCACTTTCAAAGGCACCCAACCCTCCCATCGCATTTTAAAATCTCTTATTTGATCCCGGCTCTGTCTAATCAATCCCTTAAAGTGAGCAACCGAAAACTTACCACCATAGCCTTCGGTCCATTCCCACTCGTCTTCTTTTTCCCCCAAAGCGACCTCTTGCATAAGCCTTGACATGTCCTGCATCTCGGACAACTCCTCCACAGTGTAAGGATGATGATACCAACACCCATGAAAAATAAGACCCTCCCCACCTTGTCTAACCCGATCTTTCACTGTACAAGATTTTTGCTTCTCCAGCCGATAAACATATGGCCATCTTTCCTTCAACAAAACCGAACCAACCCATTTGTCATGCCAAAACCGCAAGTTATTCCCATTACCAATTATACCCATCAAGAAGTGATTAACCATCCTGCCATTAATCTTGAACGACTCTAGGAATGTAACAATCGTTTTCCAGCAATCCGATAATGCCTTCTTATAAGGAAGGAACACCCAATTACCTTTACCACCGTGGATGTCTTCAATAACGTTTCTCCATAAATTATTTTTGCCAATGGTAAAACGCCACGCCCATTTTGCCAAAAGAGCCGCATTCACATCCGTTATCTTCGAGACACCCAATCCCCCATCTTTCTTTGATGTCGTAACCACGTCCCATGAAACCCAATGCGTCTTTTTTCCTTCGTTCACTCCTGCCCATAGGAATTTTTTCATCAATCCTCCATTTGTTCCACCACTTTCATAGGAGCTTTATACAGCGAAAGAAAATAAATAGGAAGGCTTGAAAGCACCGATTTGATCAACGTCAATCTTCCACCCATTGAGAGAGTGTTAGCTTTCCAAGACGAGAGTCTTTGTTGAATAGTATCAATCACCGAGCTCCAATGACAAACCCGGTTCATTTTCGCTCCCACTCGAATCCCTAAATAATCAAACGGGAGGGACCCCACCTGACACCCAAAAATACTCGCCATACGGTCCACATCTTCACTATTTACACCAATCCCGAATAAGTGAGATTTATGAATATTTATCTTGAGACCCGAACACAAATAGAAGACCCGTAAAACTCTAGCCACTTTCTCTATGTTGTTCTTAGACCACTCCCCCACGAGTAATGCATCATCCGCATAAAAAAGATGAGACATTACTGGTCCCCCATTGCTAAGATTAATTCCTTTAACTTCCCCCAACTCAACCGCTTTGTTAATCATACAATGAAGTGCCTCCATAACCACCAAGAACAGAAAAGGAGATAGCGGATCCCCCTGTCGAACTCCATTCTCACATTTAAATTCAAAAGTTGGAGAACCGTTCACTAGCACCGATGACCTAGCCGACTGAAGAATACCCTTTATCCACAAACACCACTTATCTGGGAATCCCATTTGACCCAATATAGCCAACAAGAAACCCCAATTAACATTATCATAAGCTTTCTCGAAGTCGATTTTTAACATGAATGCTTTCTTCCCCGTCTTCTTAAGCCACCCGATCGTCTCATTTATCATAAGAGGACCATCAAGAATAAACCGGTCTTTAAGAAAAGCCGATTGAGTCTCCGAAACCACCGACCCCAAGACACCTTTAATTCTAGAAGCCAAAACTTTCGAAATCACCTTGCTTATTATTCCAACCAAAGTAATGGGCCTATAATCAGTTAAACCCACCGGGGATTTGTTTTTCGGAATAAGCGTGATAAAGAACGAACTGCAGCCTCGAGTTATCGCACCCATATCAAAAAAGTGATTTAGGAGTTTACCAAAATCATCCTCGAGAAAACCCCAAAAATATTTGATGAACCTGAAGTTAAACCCATCCGGACCTGGAGCTCTATCAGATCCACAATCGAACACTGCAGCTCTAATTTCTTCCTTAGAAAATCTAGCCACCAACTCATCCTCTTTACCTGCTTGGAGGATCTTCATATTGCTACATACCAAAGAAGGTCTTCTTTTGTTCGCGTCAGAGAAATGCTTTCTGAAATGTCTTAACACCTCCCTTTTCACCAAAGTAGGCTTAGATACCCACTCCCCCTCAATCAACAAACCCAGGATGGCATTCGTAGCTTTTCTCCCATTGACAATCCCATGAAAGAAAGCCGAATTTTCGTCTCCATGAGTCGCCCATCTCACCCTTGACTTTTGCTTTAAATCCCTATTATTAAACAAATTAATCTGTTCCACACCCTTTTTACATTCCTCCCACACCCAATACTCCTCCTCTTCAAGGTCCCTAGTCTTAAGAATCCGCTAAAGCTTCTCCATATCTTCCCTCAAATTACCAAGCTCCTCCCCCTCCCTATTTAAAACCTCTTTCCACCACCCTTTAAGAATCCCTCTAAGATGTCTGAACTTGGAATTAATCACAACATCTGGGGGACCCTCAAAGTGACATTCCTCCAACGCCTTAGCCACCACCCTTTCACAACCATCCCTCCTTAACCACGAATTGAACCATCTAAAAGGTTTAGGACCAAAATTAATATCATTAAGGGTCAACAAAAGCGGGCAATGGTCTGAAAACCCCCTCTTCAACACCCTCAAACACGCTAAGGGCCACTTATTGAAGAAATCCTGACACACCAAAATTCTATCAATCTTGCTGAGCTTATGACCTCCACCTTTACCCGTCAGACAGGTAAATTTATTACCCCTCATAAAATACTCCTGCAAACCCAACCCATCTATAAACAGATTGAAATCCGAAGCCACCCCTGGATTAAATCTAGAGTTTCTCCTTTCTTCTTGACATCGCACTGCATTAAAATCCCCCATTAAAATCCATAATCCATGACCTCCTCGAATGACCTCGGTAATCATATCCCATAACCTTCTTTTCTCACCTGCCTTCTGTGGAGCATACACGTTAATGATATTCAACAAAGTTCCATCCCTAACCAAACTGCCCGTGGTTAAAAGAAAATTTTGATTCATAGTAACCGAGTGTTTAGAAAAAACCTTAGTGTTCCATACATTCACCAACCCCCAGAACGTCCATTAGGATCTACACAGTCCAATTCAAAATTTCCATCCCCCCAAAATCTAACCAAATCCTCCCGAGAAATCCCCGAACACAAAGTCTCTTGCAAAGATAAAAAATCCACCCCAAAATTGTTTCTCAAACCCCTAACCCACCCATCTTTTCCTTCCACACCCACCCCTCTAACATTAATGGACAAAAAATTCATTTTAAACCCACTTGTAACCCTTCACCTTCAATTGTATTCTGCACCAAATCCTTGAAATTCTCCAATTGAGCCCCTAATTGAGCCCCCATCCTGATAGTCTCTTCCATCTCAGTAGCACCGTGTCCGACCACGTTGCCATCCGCCGACAATGACACCGGCGTCCTTTCTGGTGTGGGTTCAACGTCTTGCAGCATATGATCGTCCAGCATCACATTATTAACCGAGTCAAAATTCTGTTCTTCATCCGAAATGTCAAGTAGCGAGTTTAATCCAAACGGATCAGATGCTTTGGGCTTTTTTCCAACTTTGGCCTTATCCAGACTACTTGAATAACACGGGCTAGGCTGGCCCAAAACCCCTCCTGGTTGCTTTTTTTTTCTTTTATTGACACTATCATTTTTTATAAAATCACTAGGATCCAAATCTTTTTCAAAATCAAAAATTCTACCCGGAATAAAATCTCCTTCCTTATCAGTTACCTCAAAATTAGCAGCATTTAAGGAAACCGTATCACCCGCATTTAATGCAATGTCAGCGTCCAAATCCCTCTCACCGGAAAAGTTACGGTCAACGCCGGAACCATTACCGTTTATCTTTTCCGTTACTGCACCTTCTCCTTCGTGACACTCCTCCATCCCAATACCCTCCGCGTCGACATCTTTGTTACAATCATCGTTTCTATTCGGTTCATCACCACCCTCTTGACTTCCACCGGCGTCTAAGATTTCCGGTACCCAATCTCCGAGCTCCTCCGACACAACTTGTGATCATAATACTTAATTTAAATAGTATTTAGTTATAAAAATATAAATAATAAATGTAAATTTAAATAATAATTTCAAGTATTATAGTTAAATAATACTTAATGTAGTGAATTAAATAATGTAATGTCCATTAAATAATAATAACTATTGAGTGTTGGGCTTTAATTGTAAAGATAGGGTTAAATTATAATTTAACACATTTTATGAATTGATAATGTGTATCTTATATATAACAATTTGTGTTATATATTTTAATTTTTTTAGTAAATTATAAGAATTGTCTTTCTTATATATGTTTTATACAGTAGTATAGATAAGAAGTTACTATAGGCGTCGCGTCCTAAGCTACATGTGGACACACATTTATAATTACAAGAAAAAATTAAAGGTAATGATAGTGGGCGTACACTCGATTTTTGACAATGCATGCATATATAATTAATAACATTCATTACAACAATTAATGAAAAATAAATAAAAGCATACTTTTCCTTTAAGAAATTGAGTAAAACCTAAAACAATAAAAGTAAATATATAATTTATACGTGGCCAATGAACCCAGATCAATTGATTTAAGAGGAGGTACCTCATAGTCTTCTAATATGAAGATCATGAATTCGAGACTCACCTGATGCAATATGCTCACAAGTTGTTTCTTCAGGCTCTTCACGACGCCTCCACACCACCGGTTGCTTTTTCTGCCCAAGCTCCCCGTTCGATGTTCTCTTCTAGGGGTCGTGCGGGCCGTTTCATACGTGGTTCGAGTAATTTTGGTCGTCTTTCTAGTGTCGTTCCCGTGGTCGCCACCCGCCACACTTTCAACTTTGCCAGAATAGTGGGCATTACACAAACTCTTGCTTGAACCTTATATTGTATTATCAAAAGAAACTAGTTACGATACCCTCGCTACGCTTCGGGTTACGTATTACATACCAAAACAAAACGTATGAAAAAAAGTAAAAAACAAAACAAAACGAAAAAAAATTTGCATTAAAATTAACAAAAAAAGGTCAAAAAAATTAACCACGCCCACAAGGTTAGAACCTGTGTGGGAAGGGGTGGGAAGGGAATGGAGCCGGAAGTTTGACCATCAAGTTACCACCCTTTACTGTAATTTTCTCAATAAAAAAATAAATGGAACAAAAACTTGACTTAAGCTAAAAAAAAAAACACCAACGAAATAGTGTCACTTGTCAAAACCGACAAAAGGACTAATAAGGAGAAAATACTATTCACCCTTTAGTGTGATTTTCTCAATAAAAAAATAAATGGAACAAAAACTTGGCTTAAGCTAAAAAAAAAAAAAAACACCAACCACAAAACCGACAAAAGGACCAATAAGAAGAAAGTACTATTCACCTTTAATGAAATGTATGTGTATAATGAAATTGTTTTATTTTTATTATGATTATTGTTATCATTTGTATTTTTTAAATTCATGTGTATTACAACGAGACCTCAAAACGGAGGTCAGACATCTTGGCTGGAAGAAATGATCAATGAAAAATTACACGGACAAGGGGATGGGATCAAGTCGTGCAACGGGAACACAAACCAAAGGATTAGCTCTAGGAAGTGTGATCCCAATACCCTCATCCGTATCAACAATAGTTATATTCCCATTTTTCCCTGCCGTCCATTCAAAACATTGAATCATTGCTCCAAGAGTTGTGTATACCGTCAACAACGCTAATGAAGTTCCTGGACACATCCTTCTCCCAGTCCCAAATGGTAATAAATGAAAGTGTTGTCCTCTCACATCCAACTGTTTTCCTTCAAATCTTTCTGGCATGAATTCGAGTGGGCTTTCCCAGTGCATGGGGTCTCGGCCAAGGCTCCACACATTGACCAAAGTTGTGGTGTTTGTTGGAATATAATAACCTCCAACAGTGCAGTCTTGTGTTGATAACCTTAGAATCAATGGGGCTGTAGGGTGCAACCGTAGTGATTCCTTAACAATTGCTTGGAGGTATGGAAGGTTTGGTACGTCCGATTCTTGTACAAGCCTGTTTTTTCCGATCACTTGATCGATTTCTTCTTGCGCTTTTTTCATTATGTTTGGATGGTTGATGAGTTCTGCTAAAGCCCATTCAATCGTTATTGCAGAAGTGTCTGTTCCGGCAGCAAATATATCCTAGATCAAAAGCCAGGCATGTTAGTTGATGCAAATTCACACACTAAATAACTTTTAAATATGATCTTACTGGTGATAGTTATTGAAATCGCATCAAACCAACAATAATTACCTAAATGAAGGCTTTAATATTCTCACGAGTTAACTTTATCTCCATGCTATCATCTTCTGATATATCAAGTAATATGTTGAGCAAGTCCTTCACTACTCCTTTCTCCTCCTTTCTTGCCTCTTCATGCTTCTTTATGATCCTTTCCATCAACGCATCAAATCTACTATTAACATCTTTTGAAACTTTTCCAAATCCCTGCAAGTCTAGATTCTTACAGAACCATATATGATCCGAAAAGTTAAATTTACCGATAATCTCAGCTGTCTCGGTAATTATCTTCGTTATATCCCCCAACTCATCCTCTTCTTCTGAACACCTCTTGCTCATAAACAATCTTGAAATCACATTGCTTGTCATCTTCATAAGCTCCCCTTCAAGTTCCACAAACTTCCCATCTTTCGCCTTTTGCGATAAATATTTTATAAACCGGTTAGTTTCGTCACGCCTCACTGGACAGAGGAAATCCAATGTTTTACCGTTGAGGAGTTCTGACATGATGATCTTCTTCAAGAACTTCCAGTACGATCCATAACGAGCAAAGATAAAGCCTTTGCCCCCATATGCAAAATAATCCACGATCGAGTTATGTGGCCGATCTAGAAACACGTTATCGTGTGTTTTTAAGATCTCTTTTGCGATTTCGGGTGACGAAGCAACAACACAAGGTGTGGAGCCTAGAAAGAGTCGAAAGACTGGCCCGTGTCGGTTAGAAAGGTTGTGTAACGCTTGATGAGGGAGTGGAGAAAGGAGGTGTAGATGCCCGATAACCGGAATGCGAAAAGGGGACGGTGGAAGATGAGATTTAACACGAGAAGATGTGTATAGTTTCGTGATCAAAATGGAGGAGATTAGGCATGTAAAAAAGATGGTGAAGTAGCCTGCTTCGAAATCAGGCATGGTTGTAGAATAGTTAAGAAATCTTTGCTTCAGCCGTATTAAAAAAATAAGTTACGGCTAATATAAATGTTGTACATATATAAACCCAATATTTTATATATTAATCCATTTTGTTCATGCTCCAGCCGCCATTGTTGAACACATAATTTATTATTAATGACGTAAATGAAAAAATCCGATAGCGGTTGAAAAAAATCTGACGGTGTTCGAAAAGATCCGACGGTGTTATATATACCGTCGTCTGACGATGTTTGAAAAAAAACTATCTCAAGATTTTCTAAAAAATAAAACAAGTTAAATTCCTTTTTGAAAAAAAAATAGTTTTATATAATATAATGAGATCCTACTAAGCATTTTGTAAAAAAATTATCGTCGGATCTGCCGGTGAATATAGGCATACCGACGTTTTGTACACGTGGCAGGCTATGGTTAACTGAGAACATCGTCGGACGACTATATTATACCACCTGTTCCGACGTTATACGAGGGAACATTTTCAAAAGATTGAAAAATATCTAAAGTCAGCACATAACTTATTATTAAAGGACAGCCCGACAGTTGGTTGTTAAAGGATGAAAAAAGAGAAAATAATATGTATTTGAGATTTCTATCTAATTAATGAATTATAGTATTAGTTAGGTTACAAACCGTTGTTTTATATTGGATTAATAAATAAAATATTTAACTTAGTATTAAAATTTTTTAAAATTATAAAAAGAAAATACTAAAAAAAATTAAAAAAAAATGAATATTATAGTGTCAGTAAAAGACCGGTGGTGAACGATGCGTCATATCCTTGGGAACGACAATTGATAAATCGTTGCTTATCTTGGTTTTCTTATTTTCTTTGAGTTTCTTCCGTATGGAATGCTAGATGAATATGGTGGGTTCCCTTAATCTTTGGTTAAGTTTCTAAAAAAAATAGTTTTCTTAATAATTAAAATATTATTTTTTTTCAAATTTATCTTTAAATTTTTTTTCAAATTTATCTTTAAATAGTTTTCTTAATAATTAAATTTCTGTCTAAAAACAACAGTCAATTAAAATTTTCTAAACAACTATAAACAGAAATATAATATTGGAGTTTGTGAATGGTCTAATTGAGGTGATATTTACGCAAGTGGAGCTGTAACTTTACGTGACGGCCTAGAAGGATCAACCGATATTTAGTTGGATGCGACTTGTCTCCTCTATAATTTAATTCGAGAAGACCTTTTTAATTTTTAATTTTTTCTCCTTTTTACTATTATTATTTAAACTTGATCAAATATATTCAGAATTCACAGGCTCCCAATAGTAATTACTATTATTATTAATATTATTAAACTTCAGATAAACTTTTTTGTCTAATATATAGATATTCATGTTACACATCTTAACAAGTTCAATGATTGAACTTGTAAAATAAGTAAATAGTTTAGGTTTGTAGGGGATTTCTAAGATTACAACAAGTGATATCTGAGAGTTGTAAAACACTTTCAGATCAAAATTATTCAGTGGTTCACCTGAATACTTCAATCGAATAAAACTCAAATTAAGAAACAAGAATCGAATACGTGTGTATGAGGGAATTTTCATGAACTGGTCATTGACCAAATGAACAAGAAATCAGTTTTGAATGGATTGGAGCCAGAAACTACCTTTTGCAGCTACCCTTGTAAATTCGAATTTTGAATAAAATTGTGTCATTTTATCACCAATTTTATAAAACGAATTTCACATGTGAAAATCTAAAAAAAAACAAATTCTAATGAAATTTTAAGCTCGACCTCAGCCAGGGGTTGCTGCCCCTTGGACCCCCCCCCCCCCCTTCCAGGGACGTTGTCCCTTTGAAAACTCCATTGCTTTGCCAATTAACTTCCTAAAATCATAATAAACTCAAACAAGTGTGTACTTCACATCTCCTGACTTGTTTGATGCATATTATGATTTATTTAGTCAAAAAGTCAATCCAATTACATTAAAATAGCCAACAAAGTTCGTTGTTAAATAATATTAATAATAATAATAATAGTAATAATAAACATAATAATAATAATAATTACATTGGGGTTGGGTTCTTGTACTGCAAATTGAGTAAAAGTATACTAAACTTAATCAAAAACATATGATCCCAGAAATCAAATGATTGAACCACTGTACGAGGAACAAGAAAAGAAGACAAACCTCTCTTGACCAGCAGTATCCCAAATCTGAGCCTTCACAGTTTTCTGATCAATAACCAAGGTTTTTGTCTGAAACTCAACACCAATTGTAGCTTCAAACTGTGCAAGGAGCTGAGATTTTCCAACAGCCGAGTCTCCGATCAATACAACCTTGAATACGTAATCGGTCCTCGAACCAAAAGTTACGAATTCACTGGATACTAAATAGAAAAGTCGAATAATGCTTAGTAAGAAAATAAGGTAGTATTTAGGTACTCTTTGGTATACATGAACACGGGCGAAGGATAGTGAGAGCCTAGGGGGCTCCGTTCCCCCGATTTTTCGTTCAGAAATATTAATATATACGTATTCGGCCGAAAATTTTATAGTTCTGCCCCCTTGATAGGAAAAAAAAATATCGGCCCCCTGCGTTTTTCTTCAAGCTTAGTCACTGTGCATGAATGGACGATGAAATGAAATTAGTCATTATTATGGAATGAAAAAAAAACATGTTTGGTAAACATATAGGAATGAAATGTACGATTACATAACGAATGTAATTCCTTCCCTTTTAATGATTTTCATTCCATGGGGGAGGAGTGTTTATTTTTCATTCCTTTAAGGAATGGAATGAATGTGTTTACTTAATTACCCGAACAATGGCCCGACCTAAACACTAACTCATGATCCGATCCATGACCCGATCCATGATCCGACCATTTGACGCAAACCATGATCCAACCATGACCGCCCATGACGCGACCCATGGCTCATCCCATGCTCTATCTCATGACCAGACCCACAACCCCACGTGACCCAACCCATGACCCGAACCACGACCCGACCCATGCCCGGACCATGACCCGATCCATAACCGACCCATGTCATGATGTAATGACCCGAACCATGACCAGGTCCATGGCCCGACCCATGAACACACCCATGCCCATGCTCTATTTCATGACCCGACTCATGCCTCGTCCCATGACACGAGCCAGACCTGACATGACTCGACCTATGACCCGACTACTGACACGTCCCATGATCAGACCGATGACACGTCCCATGACCCGTCCCATGCCTGACTCATTACCCGACCCATGACCTTATTATCCTAAGGGTATTTGATTATCTTTTCATGAATTATTTTCCATACTTTTTTGTGATCTTCAAAAAGGTAATATTATTTTAAGAAAATGGATGTTACATTGTAGCATTTAAAAAAGAAGAAAGTTTAGTGTCAAATATTTAGAATCTTGAAAATTTGTTAGATTAAATGTGAAAAAGGGGAATTAAGGCAATTATCTAGCAATTAAGGGGGTGAGGGTCACGTATTCTTTCCCTGGAACAAAATCGCAAACTCCATTTTGGGGGAGATCGAACACACATCAGAAAAAAGGGAAGCAAGGGATAACATTATCCTCAATCTGATAATTCGCAAATCAGGGTTAAGGTGAAGAAATTAGTGGATTCTTGCACTAATAAGAGACAAGGTATGTGATTGGAACCCTAGAATTTTCGATTTTGATTAGTGAATTTGTAGAATGTTGAAGTTAGGCAATAATCCAAGATTTATTGGTTAATATTGTTTAAATGCACTTTTGTTGATAAGTGTTGATTATCCATTGTAATGATTTTGGTGATAAAACCCACTTGATGGGGATCTTATATAATGAATGATCCACATAAGCTATTCTGACCCACTACCCTTCTTCTCATCTTGATTATGACACTTGTATTTGTCATTATTTTTGAGACGATACCCTTTTTGTTGGTACGTGTCCTTTTTCTCTGCATACAAAGCTTCGTGTACCACTTTACGCTCTCTCCCCGAGTCCATTTTAAAAAGAGAAGTGGATAGAAACTGAAAAGGATTTGTGTTTCTGAGTTTTTTAGTGGAAAAGAAACTCAAAAAGTTTATGTTCCCGAGTTTTTTAATGGAAGGAAGTGAAAAATAAAATAAGAGAAGGGAAGATTTTTAATAGTCTTCCTTCTAAACTTTCCTTTCAAATTAGAATGAAGTGGAAAGAAATGAAAGGAAACACTGAAAATTTCCAATTTTTTTTCTTTTTCTTTGAACTCTAGAACACGAAATTACATTTTATCTTTCCTTCCTCCATTTTTTCTCTCCTTAATTCCCTTTTTTCTTTTCTCTCCTTAATTCTTTCTCTTCTTTTCTTTCGTTTATTAAACTCAAGAACACATTGTTAAAGATGAACTCTCAGATGGAAACACCCTACTCAAACTACTCACCCACTTAAAAAAAATATTTTGGATTATTAAAAACCAATTTGGATTATTATCAGCCAATAAGTTATATTTTTTATTATTAAAAACCAACTTGTCTTATTTAAATTCATGGATATTACAACGGGACCTCAAAATGGAGATCAGATATCTTAGCATACATCGTTGATATACTACACTGATAACGGGATGGGATCAAGTCGTGCAACGGGAATACAAACCAAAGGATTAGCTCTTGGAAGTGTGAGTCCAATTCCCTCTTCCATATCAACGGTAGCTAGACTCTCATTTTTTCCTGTCTTCCACTCAAAGCATTGTATCATTGCACCAAGAGTTGTTTGTACCGTCAGCAACCCTAATGAAGTCCCTGGGCACAACCTTCTTCCACCCCCAAATGGTAATAACTGGAAGTGTTGTCCTCTCACATCAACCTGATTTTCTTTATATCTTTCTGGCATGAATTTAAACGGGTTTTCCCAGTGTGTGGGGTCTCGATTCAGGCTCCACACATTGATAAAAGTTGTAGTGTTTGCTGGAATATGATAACCTCCCACAGTGCAATCTTGTGATGATAGTCTTTGAATTACTGGCACCACAGGATGCAACCGTAATGATTCCTTAACAATTGCTTGTAGGTACGGAAGGTTTCTTATGTCTGATTCTTGTAAAAGTCGGTTTTTTCCAACCACTTGATCGATTTCATCTACTGCCTTTTTCATCATATTTGGATGGTTGATGAGTTCTGCTAAAGCCCATTCTATTGTTATAGAGCTCGTATCTGTTCCTCCATTTAATACGTCCTAGAATGACATCCAGACATGTTAATATTCAAACTGTAAATAAGTTTGTTGATGTTAATTACCTTAAAAGTGAATTTCGTTTTTGGCCCATGTGGTTTGGGTACTTTAACTCTTTCAATTGAAAAATAAATCTTTTAACATAACAATCCTTGAGGTTTATATTTTGTAACCATTTTAATCCTAAACACTAATTTTGTTAACTTTTCTGATAAGTGTAGGGATATTTTAGTCATTTCATATATAAAGGACTAGTTTAACATTTTTAGTCTAAAAAACATTTTTTAAACTTTTTCTAAAATCATTTTTTAGTCATAGAAACATATTTTTAACCTTTTTAAAAAACATTTGTTTTAATTTTTTTCACAAAAATGTTTTTTTTTTGGTTTTTTTAAAAACATTTTTTAGTTATTTTTTATAAAAAAACGTTTGAGTTAATACGGTTTTCGTCCAAGTGGTTTTACTAAAATACATTTTTAGTCAAATCGTTCTAATTTGGCTTTTTCAGTCTATAAGTTTCATTTTTGTCTCATTTAGATCCAATTGGTTAACATCGTTGGAGTTTTTTTTTTTTTTTTGCTAACTTATTATCCATTGACGATTAGCAGAAACCCCTTTTAAATCTTTCATTTTCTTTCTGGAGGAGGTTTTCAAGACCGGGAGAGGAAGTGACAGTAACGCAAGACCCAGAGAGAAAGCGTACAGTAGAGGAGGTTCAGTTTGATCGGGTCTTTTAGAGATATAGGAGTGTGCGTGTGTATAGGGTCCGTTATTGTACAAAGGGGTTTCAACGTATGAAGGCACCAACATGCAACACGTGTTCGGTGGGCGAGGTGTAAATGAGTCTGCGTTATAATAACGCCACGCATGACCATAATCACGAATGTTTATAGTAACATATGACCATATTCACGCAATCACACATGCTTTATAATAACGCATGACTATAATAACGTAATCACACATCTTATACACATAATCACGCATGTTATACGCAAAACGTATCGACATTTAAAAAAATCAATTTTTTTAAATAAAAGTATAGCAAACTATACTCAAATTAAAGAGAATAAAATGCTCGATTTTATGATACATTCTTTTAAAAAATAATGTCGAATAAAAAAGTTATACGTGTTTTAAAAAAATTTGCCGAAAGCGTAATTTACTCCTCTTACCTTAACTAAGGCTTTAATGTCCTCTCGGGTTAACTTTATCTCCATGCTCTCATCTTCTGATATATCGAGTAAAATGTTGAGCAAGTCCTTCGCTTCTCCTGTCTCGTGCTTTCTTGCCTCTTCGTGCTCTTCAATGATCCTTTCCATCAACGCATCAAATCTTGTATGAATATCCTTTGATTTTTTACCCAACCCCTGCAAGTCTAGATTCTTACAGAACCATATATGATCCGAAAGGTTAAAGTTACCAACAATCTCGCCTGACTCAGCAATTATCTTGGTTATGTCACTTGACTCATCCTCTTCTTCTGAACACCTCTTGCTCATAAACATTCTCGAGATCACGTTGTTTGCTAACTTCATAAGCTTTCCTTCAAGTTCCACATACTCGCCGTCTCTCGCTTTTTGTGACAAATATTTTATAAAACGGTTAATTTCGTCACGCCTAACTGGAAAGAGCAAATCCAATGTTTTACTGTTGAGGAGTTTTGACATGATCAACTTCTTGAGGAACATCCAGGAAGATCCATAAGGTGCAAAGATAAGTCCTTTCTCTCCATAGGACAAGTAATTCGCGACTGAGTAATGTGGTCGATCTAGAAACACATTCTCATGTGTTTTGAAGATTTCTTTTGCGGTTTCTGGTGTAGTAACAACAACACAAGGTGTGGAGCCTAGAAAGAGTCGAAATACTGGCCCGTATCGCTTTGAAAGCTTGTGAAAAGCTTGATGAGGGTTTCCACTAAGGAGGTGTAGATGCCCGATAATGGGAAGCCAAAAGGGGGATGGTGGAAGATGAGATTTAACAGGTGAAGATTTGTATAATTTCAAGATCAAAATGGAGGAGATGAGGCATAATGTAATTAGAAAGATGGTGATATCAGGCATGGTTGGATAAGAATGTTTTGGTTAAAAAATTGCCAACTTACGTGCACATATATACACAACGTTTTTTTATAGCTGTCCATTTAATTTACACATGCTCTAGCCCACAAATGCTGAAGTTGGATATGAGATATGGCTGGCTGAAGTGTTACAGTTTTGACTATAAGGAGGCTCATGCATGCCACAAAAGGAAAAACATAGATTATTGATGGTTGATGGTTATTGGTTAATTAACCGTAAGGTACAAGCAGCAATTACGCGTTCTTCTTTTGTCTTTTTTCAGCCACGTTTTTTTCTCTGTCCTAAAAATATTAGATTTCATTTTGGCCAACAAAAATTTACATGTGTCATGGTCATAGACGTTTTTTTTTAATTTATAACTTTTAAAATATGATAATTTATAAAACTTCGAATAAGTTGTTGCGACGTGCTTATTTTTATCTACGTTTTGATGTAATTTTCGTTAAAAATGAAGTTGTGCGTGATAATGTCCAAGTTGTTTAATTACTTGCGTACAACATTGTTATGAATTTTTTAGCTCTTTACTTTTTTTTAAACAGTTTTTCTTTGGTTTTCAAAATTTTTTAAGGTTAACTTTTTTTAATAGCTTTGCTACGAATTATTTTTTGTATATGTTAAACTTGAGCACACTATGAGATTCGGGTTGATGTATTAATGTATATTTCCTTTTCTAAGAGCTTGTGATTTCTTCTTTTATGGTGAAAAAGCCCCTTTTCTTGGTGGAGAAGGTTCTCCCTTTATGCTTGATCTTGTTGTAGTGTCCCACTCACTCGGACTAATATGTCATGCTCTATTTATGCCTCTCTGATTGGCTCTTATTCCTTCTAAGGGGTCTCACCTCACACGCGTGTGGGACTCGTTCTGGTCGCTTTGGCTTATCCCTCTTCAAGTCCCTCTAGTCCAGTGTGTAGCGTGAATCGGTAGACACAGGACTACTTACTCTTGTTCTTGGCGGGAAGACCTTGAGTACCTGTATGGGGCCGCAGCCGGGTCTACACCACTTTCCGCCAATCATTCTAAGAGTATGAGATATACTCTCACTTGGCACTTCCAAGTGAGAGTAATTTTTATGCCATGTTGGCGCCACGTAAGCTAGGTTAGTTTCTCACTTTGGTCTCACTTGGCAAGGGAAACACCCAAGTGAGTGAAACTCTAGTGAGCATTAAATACAACAATTATTTTAATATTAATTTTTTTATAATAAAACATAAAATCAAGTTTCATTAAAATTATAAATTAAAAAAAACATAAAAAAAAACTATGCAAATTAAAAAATAAAACAAAAAAACCTATTTTATATAAATTACCTCTTATTATTGACGCCGGATGTGTCTCTCAACCGCTGGAATAATCTTAAACGTTCGAAATCAGGAGATTTGATCTCAGTCGTCTTAATTCCAACCGCCAATTAGCGGTTGTGTGTGCCATGATCATCAGAGCCGTTCGATTAGAGGAGAGTTAATCAAGTCCGTAGAATGTTAATATCTTACAATACACTGTCATACACCAGATTGCAACCCTTTAATCCTGATAATTCATCCAAATAACACGTTAGAACCTAGATCAAATTTAAAATTTAATAAAGTTACAATAATTCATCCAAATAACACGTTAGAACCTAAATCAAATTTAAAATTTAATGAAGTTACAAAACAATTTACAATATGAATAACACAAACAAAAAATTAAAGCCAAAAACACAACTTGGTTGGATTGTATTTATAAAAAAACTAAACCTACAGAATGATTACACTAAAACATTGAATTAAACAAATAAGTAGATTATTTTATAAAAATATATTGTTAAATACAATTAATCTTGAAATATTGTTTGAGTGTATAAAAAATCTGTGGGTTACAATTATATGCGCTAAACTAATGCTTATTTAAAATAAGTGGGTTATGTCTGTAACAATTAACATTTAGCATTTGTTTATTAACATCTTTGATAAGCTCAACACAAAATTTCATATAATGCTAAAAAATTAAATAAAAGTAATCATGCATATGGAAATAAGAGAATAAATCTTAAAAAAATTGTTAAACCGTGTGGTTGTGTCAACTGAGAGTACCCACTACTTCCTTAAGAGTACCCACTACTTCCTTTATTCTAGCAACATTTACAAACCGAAAATGAGTTTTCTGCCTTACGAAGTTGGGTATTTTTTTTTATTAAATGTTGTCATATGTTTTTTGAGTACTGTGGGTGAAGTAGGTTGTGACCACCTATTTCCACATTAAGAGTTTGTCTACATACATGTACTTCGTAATGTTTAAAAAAAAACTTTGTATACTATGGTTTTATTTTATAAATAATGTAACACATAAATTAAATAATTAAAAAAATTTAAACATAATCCTACAACCTGGTTTGACTGTATTCTAAATAACTAAACCTATAGAATGACCTGCCTAAAACTTATAATTTAACACATAAGTAAAATAATTATATAAAAAGATATGAAAAAATGTCGAAAACAATTATCCTTAATATTTTATTTACCTAACACGTTTCAGTATGTTCGAATATTTAAAACTCATGTAATCCTGCAAATGTAGATAAATATAATATCGCAAATTTTTTTTAAAAAAATCTTCAAAAATGCTGAAGTTACAAAACAATTTACAATATGAATAACACAAACAAAAAATTCAAGCCAAAAACATAACTTGGTTTGATTGTATTTATAAAAAAACTAAACCTACCGAATGGTTACACTAAAACTTAGAATTAAACAAATAAGTAAATTATTTTACAAAAATATATTGTTAAATACAATTAATCTTGAAATATTGTTTGAGTGTATAAAAAATCTGTGGGTTACAATTATATGAGCTATACTAACGCTTATTTAAAATAAGTGGGTTATGTATGTAACAATTAACATTTAGCATTTGTTTATTAACATCTTTGATAAGCTCAACACAAAAAGGTTGTGATAAACTAAACATAAATTACGACTAATCTCATAAACAAAAATCTGAGATAAAGTATTTAGTATTTTGGATATGTTTAAAATTAATTTAAATAACCTGCAAAAAATATACTATGAAATTATTATAATAAATATAAAAAAGAAACATATAACTTACAAGAAAAAAAACTGCCAATCGCATGAGCTTGAAACCACTTCCTGAAAATTAGGTAATTGGGAGAGTGGGTTCATTCAGTTGATTTCTATTATAAAAACCAAGTTAATCTCATTTTTGTTCGAACTTTCCCATAAAAATTTCCTGTTCATTCCGTAAAGTCAAGGTAATTATTATTGATTCTCAATATTCCCATAAAAATCAACATGTTGAATTCATCAAGTTAATCGAAAACGAATAACATATAATAACATTAGAGACAGGTATTAAGATGTTTTAACAAAAAATATCAATCGACTTCGTCCCCAAATAAACCCTAAAAAGCTTTTCAGATATAAATTAAGTAATTGATTAAGCATTCTTATTGTAGATTGCATAATACTCACTAGGAAACTTAAATAAATAATAGTCAGCAACAAAAAAATAATACATATGACAATTTCAGCAAACGGTATGAACAGAGCATACCTTACATCGGAAACGAATTTGAGAGTGTTAAGTCAGCCGGTTGCTTTTTCCGGCAAGTGGTGTTACGTCCACCAAAATTAAGTTGTACCTAAAAGAAGACCAGGTAGAATACCTTGAGGAAGGCAGAATCAAAGATCTGATTAACGCGATTTTAAGTTCTTAAGCGAAGAAAAAGAAATCGATGACGTTTTGAAGATTGCAACAGGTCGAAAGGAGTTTAAAATGCATACATTCATAAGATCCCACTCTGTAGAGATCAATCCCTAGATACGTTCAAGATGCGAGCTCAACAGTCATAGATTGGCCGGATGTATAGGCAATCTTCAAAACGACTTCTTTGGATTTGGGGGTGGGTGAGTGTAGAGAAGAAATTTAGGTTTTCAATGCTTGGTTAAACAGCCGGTAAAAGGTGCAAGAAACAGCTGTATCTTTTTCTTTCAATGAAAGATTTAATATTTATCTTGGAATGTTGATTTTTTTTTCTTAAATTTACATTTTATTATCCAAAAATAAATTGCCTTTCTAAAAAGCAATCAACAAATAAATTATAAATAAAAAAATATTATACTTTTGTAAATAATCCATGCCCAGATTAAAAATCAGTTAAATTACATTGAAATAGAGACAGACTAATATTATTTGTTATTGTATTATACTTCAGTTATAGTAATAAAAAAAATCGTTTTGTTTAAGATATTTTTAAAAGTAATACGTGGATGCCGACATGCTTTATAAAAATAAAAATATATTGTAAACAAAATATGTCATCCCGTCGCCGGCCACCGAACGGGTATAAAACTAGTTGTTTGTGACCACATAAATTCAAAAAGTAAAAAATATAAATAAATATTAACGGGTACTCTTCTCTTGTTTGTGACCACAAATTAAACCTAATAAACCCCTATATTTTATTCCCTTCTTCTTCTTCTTCGTTTGTGAAACAAAAATAAACCTGCAACATTAAATGACTTCCAAGCTCTTTCTCGCGTGAAATCCTTCACGGGTGCTCCTTCACGCCCCTTCACGCAAGAGGGGGCTGGTGTTCCCTACCCTCTCACGGCGTGAGAGGCCTCACGGGTGCCCTCTTGTGAGGGTATACCTCATACCCTAAGGCTCTACAGAACATCTCCACACCCCTGGAAGGGAGTACCGCTAGGGGAAGTATTCGGTATTCGCCCCTTTCAATGAGGCCTTTACGAAACTGAAAGTGAGCTCCTCCGCCCAGGAGCAAGTTGCCCTCGATTTAAAGGGGCAACTTTCGGCCTTAGAAACTTCTTTCGATGAAGCAAGAAAAAAAACAAGAAGTGTTGGAGGTGAAACTTGCTTAAAGCGATACCAAACTGGAGAAAGAGGCACACCTTGCGGGTCTTCGCTACTAGGACTTCGATCTTCAGAAAGCCAGGGGTGAATTACATGAAATTGCCAAGATTCTTGAAACTAACCAACAAAAGATGAAGGATATGAGCTTGGAGTTGGAGTCTGAGAAATCTGCCCATGCATGCACCAAAGTATCTTTGTAGGTTCTAGATGTGATTGTTATCTTTGTGCCAATGTCTTGTTGGATGGCTTGTCTTTTTGTTATCATGTGTTTCAATGTTTCCCTTGTGAACCTTTTGGCTATCTATAAATATGATGATTCTGATTCTGAACTTGTTATTCTTGTGTTACAAGATTTTTTGGTCTTGGTTAATGTAGGTATGGTGCTTTAGGATGACTTATCTTCATGATTGTTGTTGCGCGTGTACAGCTTATGTTGCCTTGTTGGTCGTAAGTATGATCTTTTTAAATAACAAGTTATATATGATAAATATTGATGCGCGCGCCGGGCTTTATTGCCACGGCGGCCATAAAAATGGCTTTAGACGACAAGACATAATAATTATTAATGCGCGCGCTAGGCTTTATTGCCTTGACGTGCCTAAATATGGCTTGTTTAGACGACAATAATAAATATTGATGCACGCGCAAGACTTTATTGCCTTGGCGGGCATAAATATGTCTTGTTTAGAGGAAAAGACATATAATAAATATTGATGCGTGTTGGGCTTTAATGTTGGCGGACATAAATATGGCTTGCTTAGATGACATGACATATAATAAATATTGATGTGTGTGTCAGGCTTTATTGCCTTGGCAGACATAAATATGGTTAAAAACTTAAACGACGAAAAGTGTAATTTATTCTTTTGATGATTAATTTGTGTACTCTAGTGATTTTCCTTCCCAAATTTGAGGCCTCCGGTGAACTTCCGGCCATCATAGGAATCCATGACCAAATGAACGTGTCAACACGCCTACCTTGTAGAAGAGGGAAAGATGGTGCGCATATAAAATTATTTATTAAATTACAAATGTTAAATCATATATTTTGTTCAAATAGTTTCCGTAATTGATGTAAATGTAATGTTTAAGTTCATGGGAAACTCAAGGAGACTCTAAATTATGAAGGTAATCAATTAATGAAATATTACACGGACAACGGGATGGGATCAAGTCGTGCAACCGGAATACAAATCAAAGGATTAGCTCTAGAAAGTATGATTACGATCTTTATTTTTATGTTTTTTTTGCTTGTTTGTAATCATGATTTTGCGACTTCTTGTGTTTCTTCTTCTTCTTCTTCTAATGCTTACTGAATGTGATTAACAAATGGAAAACTGATACAAAAGAAACAAATTGGTGACCACCATAGTTATACTCTGGTTACAAAGAGAAAATAAGTAGATTTTTTTTAACGCAACGCTAGATATTCTAGGATAATTGGGATTCTCCGGGGCAACACCTAGAACATCTAGGGCAGCCCACCACAGGAGGAACACCCAAACTGGGTAAACCCCCTGACCGGATTACATATTTCCCCTTGCTAAAGCACAAATCAAAAAGTCAATTACATATACAAAGGGGGAAATATGAAATTGATTTTAAGGGTTGGTTAAATATGTAATTCATAGTCTTAGTAAGGGGACATTGGGGTTGGTGGCCCAATGTTAGAGGAAAATCCTTTAAAGAACACCAAGGTTTGGAGAGGTCATGGGTTCAAGTCCTACTCTCAACAGGAATTAAGAAAATTTGTCTTTCGAAAAAAAAATAGTCTTAGTAAGGGGATATATGTAAAATCCCTTATTAATTATTGTTTAAATTCATAGCCATTAATTACAATGAAATATTACACGGGCAATGGGATGGGATCAAGTCTTGCAACGGGAACACAAACCAAAGGATTAGCTCTAGGAAGTGTGGCCCCAACACCCTCTTCCATATCAACGGTGGCTAGATCCCCATTTTTCCCGGCCTTCCACTCAAAGCATTAAGGATTGTGTGTACATTTTGCAACCCTAATGAAATCCCTGGACATATCCTTCGTCCACCCCCAAATGGTAATAAACCAAAGTCTTGTCCTCTCACATCCATCTGCGATCCTACAAATCTTTCTGGCTTGATTTCAAGTGGGCTTTCCCAGTGGGTGGGGTCTCGGCCAATGCTCCATACGTTGATAAAAACTGTAGTGTTTGCTGGAATATGATAACCTCCCACAGTGCAATCTTTTGTTGATAATCTTGGATTCACGGGCACTGTAGGGTGCAATCGCAAGGATTCCTTAACAATTGCTTAGAGGTATGGAAGGTTTTGTATGTCTGATTCTTGTAGAAGCCTGTTTTTCCGACAACTTGGTCGATTTCTTCTACGGCTTTTTTCATTACGTTTGGGCGGTTGATGAGTTCTGCTAGAGCCCATTCTATGGTTACAGCGGAAGTGTCCGTTCCTCCGGCTAATATGTCATGGAACGAAACACAGACATGTTATAAAACAGTAAATAACCTTTTAGTATTATCTGCTAGTATTTGTTAATCACCTGTAGGATGGCTTTAATGTTCTCCCGGGTTAACTTTATCTCCATGTTCTCATTTTCTGATATGTCTAGTAAAATGTTGAGCAAGTCCTTCATTTCTCCTCTTTTCTGCTTTCTTGCCTCTTCATGCTCTCGCGTGATCCTTTCCACCAGCGCGTCATATCTTCTATGAATATCCTTGGATCTCTTTCCCAATCCCTGTAAGTCTAGATTTGTGAATGAATAAGCGGAATAATCACACCAAGCAATTGATGAATGAATTGAATGACATCAATCTCTTCTTAACTCCTAGAATTGAAGAAGATTACAAAGAATTAAATGAAAGTGAAAACGAATTATTGAATTGAGAGTGCGTCGTACAAGAACTGAGAATGAACCTATATAACCCTAATCAAGTTCATTAACAGAATATTAACAAACTAAGAATCAAGAATAACACTTTCAGTCCCTCAAACTTTAACCATTAAGCAAATAGCCCCTTGAACTTTAGATCATTAACTAATCAAACTTCAAATGTAACAGTTAACTTTAACAGTTGACTTTCTTGTTTTCCCACTACACTAACATTCTCCACCTTAGTGCACAAACAAGAATTAATCCAAATCATACTCTGCAGCTTCATTATCCCAACTGCAGATTCTTCAAACAGTAATGAAACTTGGAGCTTGGTAATGATTTTGTTAACATATCTGCAAGATTTTCATTTGTATTGACATATGAAACCTTGACCACCTTAGAGTTGATCACATCTCTCACAAAATGTAATTTTACATTTATGTGTTTAGATCTTTCATGAAACACTTGATGTTTAGATAACTGTATAGCTCCCAAGTTATCACATTTGATCAAAGTTTCTCCCACACTAACTCCAAGCTCAGTTAAGAATCCTTTCAACCAAATAGCCTCCTTAACTCCTTCAGTTAAGGCTATAAACTCAGCCTCAGTTGTAGACAAGGCTACCACATGCTGAAGTGAAGCCTTCCAACTTACCACTCCATTAAAGACTTTAAAACATACCCATTAATGGACCTCCCCTTGTCATAATCCTTTGCAAAATTAGAGTCAGCATAACCCTGAATCACTGATTCTTGATCACTTATCTTACCAAAAACCAGCCCCACATCTTTAGTACCACTCAGATATCTCAATATCCACTTTACACCTTCCCAATGATGCTTGCCAGGTCTGCTCACAACACTTACTGCAAATCCCAAGTCAGGTCGAGTACAAATCATCAGGTACATTAAACTTCCAACTGCACTGGCATACGGTACTTTAGACATAACACTCTCTTCTTGCTCAGATTTAGGACAATCTTGATTTGACAACTTGAAGTGCATAGCCATAGGAGTAGCTACAGACTTGCTTTGTTCCATCCGGTAATTAGCAAGAACCTTGTTTATGTATGAACCTTGAGAAAGCTTTAAAATACCAGCCTTCCTGTCTCTAACAATCTCCATACCCAAAATCTTCCTTGCGTCTCCCAAATCTTTCATTTCAAATTCAGACTTTAACATTTCTTTTGCAGCCTGTATTTGTTCCTGATCACAGCAAGCTAAGAGCATGTCATCAACATACAATAACAAGTAAACAAACTTCCCCTTCTCGTACTCATGATAGTATACACAACTATCATAACTACACCTCTTGAAACCCTTTGAAACAACATACTCATCAAACCTTACATACCAGCACCTAGGAGATTGTTTTAGTCCATATAAGGACCTCTGCAATAAACACACTTTTTCATCTGCCCCCTCTATTTCAAACCCAGTGGGCTGCTTCATGAATATCTTCTCATCAAGACTACCATGCAAGAAAGCAGTCTTGACATCCATTTGCTCTAACTCCAAATTATTCACTGCAGTTAGAGACAAAATCACTCTAATAGAAGTATGCTTTACCACAGGTGAGAATATCTCATTATAGTCAACCCCCTCTCTTTGTGTAAACCCTTTAGCAACAAGCCTGGCCTTGTATCTTGGAGGTTCACCACAAATTCCCTCCTTGATTTTAAAAATCCATTTACAAGAAACCAGTTTCTGTTCCTTTGGTTTATTCACTAGTATCCAGGTCTGATTTTTCTTTAGAGAATCCATCTCTTCATTCATAGCCACCAACCATTTGTCTCTATCCACTGAATTTATTGCTTCTTGATATGTTAATGGCTCATAATTGCTCTCTTCCTCAGCCACATTGAACACAAAAGCTGAGATATCTTCATTTGTTCTGTATCTAGCAGGTGGTACAACCTGCCTTCTTGGTCTATCCCTGGCAATACTATGACCCATAACATGATCCATAGATTCATTACTTGAACCCTCAACATGTCTACTCTCTTGTAACCCTGTAGGAATAACTTGCTCAGGTAACTCCACCTCAATTTGAATACCTTTACTGGTTGAATTGTTTTCTTGAATTTCCCCTGAACTGATCCCTACCACATCCTTGTACATTAGAGTTTCATTAAAAGTAACATCCCTGCTTATGACTACTTTGGGACTGGTGTCAGACAGTCTCCACAACCTATAGCCTTTTACTCCCTCAAGGTACCCCAAGAACACACATTTCTGTGCCCTACGATCTAGTTTTCCCTGTTTAACATGAGCATATGCCACAGACCCAAACACCCTTAAATGATCATACTTGGGTTTATTTCCAGACCACATTTCCATGGGAGTCTTCATATCAATTGCTGATGAAGGAGACCTGTTCACAAGATAAGTAGCTGTTGCTAATGCTTCTTCCCAAAACATTCTAGGCAAACCTGCCCCAAACAGCATACACCTGACCTTATTCAGCAGAGTTCTATTCATCCTTTCCACAAGCCAATTCTGCTGTGGTGTCCCTGCAACTGTCAAATGCCTGGCTATACCATGTCTTTTGCAGAATTTATCAAACAGATTATTGCAGAATTCAAGACCATTATCAGTTCTCAATTTCTTGACTTTCTTTTTCAGTCTGATTTTCAACCAATACTTTCCATTCTTGAAACCTTTCAAATGTCTCACCCTTTGTCTTGAGTGCATACACCCAAACCCTTCTAGAATATCCATCTATCAAAGACAAGAAGTATTTAGCACCCCCCAACGACTGAACCCTAGCAGGTCCCCATAAGTCAGCATGAATGTAATCAAGTAAACCCCCTGTAGCATGTACACTTCTGTTAAATCTGACTCTATGTGACTTGCCTAGAATACAGTTTTCACAAAAACCTGCATCACAGTCCTTTAGTTCACCAAACACCTGACCCTTGTTCAATTCAATTAATCCTTGTGTACTAATATGGCCTAACCTTTTATGCCATAATTGTGCTTTTGTTTCAATCTCAGTAACTACATATACATAAATTGAACTGACTTCTCCTTCTAGAAAATAGATGTTATTATGTCTTCTAGACCCAGTCAAAACTACCATAGATCCTTTAATCACCTTGACCTTTCCATTTTTCATACTAACTACATACCCTTCACTCTCAAAGGTCCCTAAAGAAATTAGATTCCTCTTAAGTTCAGGGATGTATCTTACTTCTTTTAGGTCAATTATAGATCCATTGTTCAACTGAAAAGTAACAGTGCCAATACCTTTTATGTAACATGGTCTGTCATCACCAAGATGCACCATACCTTGATCTTCCATCTTTAGAGTTTTGAAACAATCTTTATAAGGTGTCATGTGGTATGAACACCCTGAATCCATCACCCACTCCAGATTTGATCCAGCCGTTGAAACCACAAGAACATCAGCAGACTCATAACCATCTGTTGATCCTTCAATAGGTGAGTTATTTCCATGACCAGTATGACTTTTATTTCTGGCATACTCAGCCTTTTTCTTCTTCCACTCTTGACAATCTTTCTTGAAATGTTTGTCTGAATTGCACACAAAACATCTCAACTTTCCCTTTGACTTAGCTCTTGGCTGACCTTACTTAAAAGTTCTCTGATCTGCCCTGCCCCTTACAAAGAGTCCTTCACTTCCATCTTCCTTTGATTCACCTCTCTTCTTAAGTTCTTTTGAGTTCATTGCTGCAAGTACTTCCTCCATGGATAGACTTTCCCTTCCAAACATTAATGTGTCCACAAAATGTTCATATATTTGAGGCAGGCTTGATAAAAAAATTATTGCTCTATCTTCTTCTTCAATCTCCACCTCAATATTTTCAAGATCTAGAATGAGTTTGTTAAACTCATCTGTGTGGTCTTCAAGTGATCTTCTAGACATCATTTGAAAGGTATACAATCTCTTCTTGAGATACAGTCTATTAGCCAAGGACTTGGTCATATACAGACCTTCTAATTTAGTCCAGATGCTTGTAGCAGTAGTTTCTTTGGAGAATTCTCTCAGTACTCTGTCACCAAGGCTGAGAATAATGGCACTATGTGCCTTTTCCATGATCTGTTTCTTGTCCGAATCAGAAACACCTGCTGGAAAACCAACCTCACCTTTAAGAGCATCTACCAGACCTTGGTGTACCAACAGTGCCTTTATCTTTAATCTCCACAGGCTGAAATCGTTCTTGCCATTGAACTTCTCAATGTCGAATTTGGTTGTAGAACTCATCTTGCACCTTTAATCGTTCGAAATTGCTTGAATCGAGCCGAGGCTCTGATACCAATTGTGAATGAATAAGCGGAATAATCACACCAAGCAATTGATGAATGAATTGAATGACATCAATCTCTTCTTAACTCCTAGAATTGAAGAAGATTACAAAGAATTGAATGAAAGTGAAAACGAATTATTGAATTGAGAATGCGTCGTACAAGAACTGAGAATGAACCTATATAACCCTAATCAAGTTCATTAACAGAATATTAACAAACTAACAATCAAGAATAACACTTTCAGTCCCTCAAACTTTAACCATTAAGCAAATAGCCCCTTGAACTTTAGATCATTAACTAATCAAACTTCAAATGTAACAGTTGACTTTAACAGTTGACTTTCTTGTTTTCCCACTACACTAACAAGATTCTTACAGAACCATATATGATCCGTAATGTTAAATTCCTCGATAATCTTGGCCGAGTCAGCAATTATCTTGATTATGTCCTCTGCCTCACCCTCTTCTTCTGAACACCTCTTGCTCATAAACATTCTGGATATCACATTGCTTGTCAATTTCAGAAGCTTTACTTCAAGATTCACAGACTTCCCCTCTTTGGCCTTTTGTGATATCAATTTTATCAAACGGTTTCGTTCGTCCTCCCTCACAGGATACAAGAAATCCAGTGTTTTACTGTTGAGGAGTTCTGTCACCATGATCTTCTTACCGAACTTCCAGAAAGGCCCATAAGGAGCAAAGACAAAGCCTTTGCCTTCATATGAAAGGTACTTCACCACTGAGTTAATCGGTCGATCTAGAAAGGCAGAATCATGCATTTTGAAGACGTCTTTTGCTGTTTCTGGTGTAGAAGCAACAATACAAGGTGTGGAGCCTAGAGAGAGTCGAAACACCGGCCCATGTCGGTTAGAAAGCTTGTGAAAAGCTTGATGAGGGAGTCGAGAAAGGAGGTGTAGGTGCCCGATAACGGGAAGGACAAAGGGGGTTGGTGGAAGATGAGAATTAACACCAGAAGATTTGTATAAATTCCAGATCAAAACCGAGGAGATCAGGCATATAAGAAAGATTGTGATGTAGCCTGCCTCAAAATCAGACATTATTGTAATGAAGATAAGAAAGTTATGCTTAAGTTTTATGGAAGTTCGGTGTATATATACACATAACATTCTTATAGATATCTATTTTACACATGCTCTAGCCCACAATATTGAACTTAGATGTGCAATATAATAGTCTCAAAGTGTCACAGTTTTGACTAGAATGAGGCTCATGCCATAGCTTATTGATGGACCATTAATACTGATGGTTAATAATTGAAGGATTCGAAAACAAAAATAAAATATAATCAACGTCTCTAGCCGAATCTTATATCTTAACGTTTGGTCTAATAATGACTTGATTTTGTAGCCTAGCGGTATATTATGATATGTACTAAAGGTATTTCTTATCAAATGGTTAAAGGTTATAGTCAAATGATGAACATTAGTGTAAATTTAGTTTAGAGAGGGTGTGACTTGTCAGTTAGTGCTTCTAAAAATAAATAAAAAAAACTTAGAATAGTTTGACAATTTTATTTGCAAAATTTATTTAGTGACGAATGTAGCAAAGTTAGTTTAATTTACAAAATTACCTCTTAACGTCCATTTTGATCTAGCTGTATACTTAAAAGCTTGGTGGGATCGATTAAAGAGAAATAGATAAGATGTTTAAGCGTTGGCCATTTGGTGCAATGGTAGCCCCAAGACTTCCCATAATGGAGGTCTTGGGTTCAAATCCTTGCAACAACAAAAAAGGGTATGTGATCAAGTCAGGGGGTTTTCCCAGTTGGGGGTTCCTCCTGTGGTGAGCTGCCCTAGATGTTCTAAGTGTTGTCCCGGGAAACCCAATTATCCTAGAATATCTAGCGTTGACGTTAAAAAAAAGGTAAGATGTTTAATCGGTTACTGCACGTGTTGGTTACTGTGGAAGTCAAGAAATAAGTGGGTATTTTCAAATGCTAGAAGATCGGTGGAGAACTTGGTGGAAGACAGAGAAGTTATGAGCTTTAAATTGAGAGAATACCAGGGAAATAAAAGCCGATGTAGTTGGGAGGTTTGGATAATTAACCCGGTAACAGGTATTGGCTAAGCTAGTTCGGTGTCTTTGGGGTATTGATAGTTGCTCGCTAGCTTTTCTATGAGAATTTTTATTGTTGACGGTCAAAAAAAATTGAAACACAAGTCTCTAGAAGACTATCACGTTAGGTTCTTTTCGTCATTTTAAGCATTTACATGTTTATAACTACTAGTGGGTTGGCACGCGCAAAACTTTGGGTATCACCGAGGCTCTTTTGGGTAGCGCAATCTAACCTGAACTGTCTTAAACACTGATTATATTTGGGTATTATTATTATAACTATGTAAACATTTAATAATTATTTTTTTTTTGAACGGCGAACATTGAATGTTGTGACGTCGCACCCTCCCGTCACATGGGAGAGCCTCGTCCAATTTAATAATTATATACTTAAGCATTTAAATAAGATAATACTTAATTTAAATAGTATTTCGTTATAAAAATAAAAATAATAAATGTAAATTTAAATAATAATTTCAAGTATTATAAATAAATAATACTTAATGTAGTGAATTAAATAATCTAATGTCCATTAAATAATAATAACTATTAAGTGTTGGGCTTTAATTGTAAAGATGAGGTTAAATGGTAATTTAATACATTTTATGCTTTGATAATGTATATCTTATATATAACAATTTGTGTTATATATTTTAAATTTTTTAATAAATTGCAAGCATGTCTTTTTTATATATTATTTATATAGTAGTATAGATAAGAAGTTATTAAAGGCGTCGCGTCCTAAGCTACATGTGGACACACATTTATAATTACAAGAAAAAAATTAAAGGTGATGATAATGGGCGTACACTCGATTTTTTTACAATGCATGCATATATAATTAATAACATTCATTACAACAATTAATGAAAAATAAATAAACGCATACTTTTCCTTTAAGAAATTGAGTAAAACCTAAAACAATAAAAGTAAATATATAATTTATACGTGGCCAATGAGCCCAGATCAATTGATTTAAGAGGAGGTACCACATAGTGTTCTAATATGAAGATCATGAGTTCGATACTCACTTGATGCAATATGATCACAAGTTGTTTCTTCAGGCTCTTCACGACACCTCCACACCACTGGTTTCTTTTTCTGCTCAAGCTCCCCGTTCGATGCTCTCTTCTAGGGGTCGTGCGGGCCGTTTCATACGTGGTTCGAGTAATTTTGGTGGCCTTTCTAGTGTCGTTCCCATGGTCGCCGCCCGCCACACTGTCAACTTTGCCGGAATAGTGGGCATTATGCAAACTCTTGCCCGAACCTTATATTGTATTATCAAAAGAAACTAGTTACGTTACCCTCGCTACACTTCGGGTTACGTATTACGTACCAAAACAAAACGTATGAAAAAAACTAAAAACAAAACAAAACGAAAAAAATTTTGCATTAAAAATAACAAAGAAAGGGCAAAAAAATTAACCCGACCCACAGGTTAGAACCCGTGTGGGAAGGAGTGAAGGGAATGGAGGTGGAAGTTTGACCATCAAGCTAAAAAAAAACCATTTGTATTTTTTAAATTTGCATTAAAAATAACAAAACAAAGCTACAAAAAAAGCATCAACCAAACAGTGTACCTTGTCAAAACTGACAAAACGACCAAAAGGAGAAAGTACTATTCACCCTTTAGTGAAATGTATATGTATAATGAAATTGTTTTATTTTTATTATGATTATTGTTATCATTTGTATTTTTTAAATTCATGTGTATTACAACGAGACCCCAAAACGGAGGTCAGACATCTTTTTTGCCGGAAGAAATGATCAATGAAAAATTACACGGACAAGGGGATGGGATCAAGTCGTGCAACGGGAACACAAACCAAAGGATTAGCTCTAGGAAGTGTGATCCCAATACCCTCATCCATATCAACAATAGCTATATTCCCATTTTTCCCTGCCTTCCATTCAAAACATTGAATCATTGCACCAAGGGTTGTGTGTACCGTTAACAACGCTAATGAAGTTCCTGGACACATCCTTCTCCCAGTCCCAAATGGTAATAAATGAAAGTGTTGTCCTCTCACATCCAACTGTTTTCCTTCAAATCTTTCTGGCATGAATTCGAGTGGGCTTTCCCAGTGCAAGGGGTCTCGGCCAAGGCTCCACACATTGACCAAAGTTGTGGTGTTTGTTGGAATATAATAACCTCCAACAGTGCAGTCTTGTGTTGATAACCTTAGAATCAGTGGGGCTGTAGGGTGCAACCGTAGTGATTCCTTAACAATTGCTTGGAGGTATGGAAGGTTTGGTACGTCCGATTCTTGTACAAGCCTGTTTTTTCCGATCACTAGATCGATTTCTTCTTGCGCTTTTTTCATTATGTTTGGATGGTTGATGAGTTCTGCTAAAGCCCATTCAATCGTTATAGCAGAAGTGTCTGTTCCGGCAGCAAATATATCCTAGATCGAAAGCCAGACATGTTAGTAGATGCAAATTCACACACTAAATAACTTTTAAATATGATCTTACTGGTGATAATTATTGAAATCACATCGAACCAACAATAATTACCTGAATGAAAGCTTTAATATTCTCACGAGTTAACTTTATCTCCATGCTATCATCCTCTGATATATCAAGTAAAATGTTGAGCAAGTCCTTCACTACTCCTTTCTCCTCCTTTCTTGCCACTTCATGCTCCTTTATGATCCTTTCCATCAACGCATCAAATCTACTATGAACATCTTTTGAAACTTTTCCAAATCCCTGCAAGTCTAGATTCTTACAGAACCATATATGATCCGAAAGGTTAAATTTACCAATAATCTCGGCTGTCTCGGTAATTATCTTCGTTATATCCCCTAACTCATCCTCTTGTTCTGAACACCTCTTGCTCATAAACAATCTTGAAATCACATTGCTTGTCATCTTCATAAGCTCCCCTTCAAGTTCCACAAACTTCCCATCTTTCGCCTTTTGCGATAAATATTTTATAAACCGGTTAGTTTCGTCATGCCTCACTGGATAGAGGAAATCCAATGTTTTACCGTTGAGGAGTTCTGACATGATGATCTTCTTCAAGAACTTCCAATAAGATCCATAACGAGCAAAGATAAAGCCTTTGCCCCCATATGCAAAGTAATCCACTATTGAGTTATGTGGCCGATCTAGAAACACGTTATCGTGTGTTTTTAAGATCTCTTTTGCGGTTTCGGGTGAAGAAGCAACAACACAAGGTGTGGAGCCTAGAAAGAGTCGAAAGACTGGCCCGTGTCGGTTAGAAAGGTTGTGTAACGCTTGATGAGGGAGTGGAGAAAGGAGGTGTAGATGCCCGATAACCGGAAGGCGAAAAGGGGACGGTGGAAGATGAGATTTGACACGAGAAGATGTGTATAGTTTCGTGATCAAAATGGAGGAGATTAGGCATGTAAGAAAGATGGTGAAGTAGCCTGCTTCTAAATCGGGCATGGTTGTAGTATAAGATGAGAAATCTTTGCTTCAGCCGTATTAGAAAAATATGTTACGGCTAATATAAATGTTGTACACATATATAAACCGAAAATATTTTGTATATTAATCCATTATATTAATCCATTTTGTTCATGCTCCAGCCGCCTTTGTTGAACACATAGTTTATTATTAATGACAAAAAAAAATCCAATAGTGTTTCAAAAAAATATGACGGTTCGAAAAAATCCGATTATATCGTCGGCTGACGATGTTTGAAAAAAAATCCGACGGTGTTTGAAAAAAAACTATCTCCTGATTTTCTAAAAAATAAAACAAGTTAAATTCCTTTTTCAAAAAATAATAATTATATATAATATAATGAGATCCTACTTCAAGCATTTTGTAAAAAAAATATCGTCAGAACCGCCAATGATTATAGACATACCGACGTTTTGTACATGTGGCAGGCTGTGGTTGGCTGAGAATATCGTCGGACAACTATATTATACCACCGGTTCTGACGTTATATGAGGAAACATTTTCAAAAGATTGAAAAATATCTAAAGTCAGCACATAACTTATTATTAAAGGACGGCTCGATGGTTGGTTGTTAACGGATGAAAAAAGAGAAAATAATATGTATTTGAGATTTTTATCGAATTAATGAATTATAGTATTAGGTTACAAACCCTTGTTTTATATTGGATTAATAAATAAAATATTTAATTTAGTATTAAAATTTTTAAAAATTATAAAAAGAAAATACTAAAAAAAATAAAAAATTTGAAGATTATAGTGTCACTAAAAGTACAGGTGGTGAACGATGCGTCATATCCTTGGGAACGACAATTGATAAATCGTTGCTTATCTTGGTTTTCTTATTTTCTTTGAGTTTCTTCCGGATGGAATGCTCGATGAATATGGTGGGTTCCCTTAATCTTTGGTTAAGTTTCTAAAGAAAAAAATAGTTTTCTTATTAATTAAATTTCTGTCTTTGGAATGCTAGATGAATATGGTGGGTAAAGTAGCTAAGCACGAAAAAGCTTGCCTCGTGAATCAGCACGTGTTCGTACCGTTTGCCTTTGACACCTTTGGCGCTCTCGCCCCTGATGCGGTGCGGTTCCTTAAGCGGGTTCAGCGGGTGGTCAGCAGTAACACCGCATATATTTATGGGGGGAACTTTGTGTTTAGTAGAGTAGGATTTGCTATTCAGAAGAGGGTAGCAGCGCAGCTTGTTGCCCGTCTACCTGTCATTAGTTTGTAATTGTGACGGTCATCTCGTTATCAAAAATGGGGATGGAAATTATAAAAATAAAAAAAAACTTTAAAGAAAAAAAAAAATTTCTGTCTAAAAACAACAATCAATTAAAATTTTCTAAACAACTATAAACAGAAATATAATATTGGAGTTTGTGAATGGTCTAATGGAGGTGATATTTACGCAAGTGGAGCTCTAACTTTACGTGACGGGCTAGAAGGATCAACCGATATTTAGTTGGATGCGACTTGTCTCCTCTATAATTTAATTCGAGAAGACCTTTTTAATTTTTCTCCTTTTTTATAAATCTTTTATGATATAATATAGTTTTTAATTAATTAAATTATTTAATGTAAGTTTAAATCACACTTTTGTTAAGATCTTTTCAAAATTTCGGTATATATTTTATTATAAAGTATTTATATTCAATATCATGTATTTTTCAATCTTGTAATACTTTTACTTATACAGTTAAAAACAGGTTTATTAAACAAAATATAGTTAATTACAGTTGTGGATTCAATGGATGCTTAGGGGTGGGTACACAGCCACTCAAATAATCTTCATTAGTGAATTTTCTTTTGTAAAAGTTAAACGGAAAAAACGTAGACACTCATACATTTTATTATCAGACACCATAAGAGAGATAGATCTTGAAAGAAAAAAAACCAAAAATAATTTATTAAATAAATAGGTAGTAAAAGCCTGAAAGTGTTTAAAATAATTAAAAAAGGATTTTGAATAAAATTAATAATTAATTACACAAGCACTCACATTAGCTTCTTTATTTTCATCTTTATAATTTAACTAAATATCACATTTTCTTAAATTTGTCTTTAAATTTGTTTTAACCTCTCGCATCTCATTCTCTATCTCTATCTTAATGATTCAATTAAAATGCTACATCTGAATCGTTCAGAGGTAAGGGTGTTTGTTTCGGTAAAAGTATATCTCTTAATGGTTTATTTTACCACTTAATGGTTCACCTAAAAAAGTACGTTGAACCATTCAGAGTTGTTAATGGTTCAACACTTACCAAACATCCAATTTATCCCTGTCACAAACATTTATTATATTATTTTTTCTCTTAACACTCACAAAAAATATAGAGTTTAATTAAAATGATCATCAATATTTAAAGAATCTCTACTTACTAAATATAAAGTTTCAAATCTCATTATTTAAAATACATTTTTTATCTTATCCAATTTTTGTTTTCATGACGGTATACTTTAATTTGAAAGTGATCTAACTTCACGATTCAGATAACAATCTAGGGAATACGAAATACAAAATCTACAAGTAATCCTTCATTTAGTATTCTCTTCTAGCTTGACTTTTGGAGGTTAATTCTTGGGTGAAACTGTTAAAAATATCTTTTCTTTCCGATTGTACCACGATTAGCGCCAATCATCCAAATCTGTTGTACATAAAATTCAAAGATGAAGACGTACTCGAGCATGACCATGTTTGATCAACTTTAATTTGGACCGGGCAAGCCTTAGTTTGTTATTAGTTATGCCAAAATTCCAGTTGAATAACTTTAATTACGAAGAACCCACTAAATTAAATCTATTATTTTCATGAAGGCTAAAGATGAACTAATTTTATTGTAGGTGGTTCTTCGCCTAGTTTGTTATTAGTTATGCCAAAATTCCAGTTGAATAACTTCGGGTGTTTGTTTTCAGACCACTGTGAGTAGTGGTGCACAAAAAAACCGGTTTTTTTTTAACCCGGTCCAAACCGGCAAACCGGTTTGGGTTAAACCGGTTTGGACCAAACCGGTTCGGGTTGCTCAAAAACCGCCGGTTTGAAACCGGTTTGAGGATTTCTGAAGAAAATCGGGTTGGGACCGGTTTTGGCTAAACCGGGTTAGTAAACCGGTTTGAACCGGTTTTTTTTAAATGAATTAAATAGCATTAATTATCATTAAATATCATTTATTAAATGAATTAAATAGCATTAAATAGCATTAGATATCATTAATAGCATTAAATAAAATTTATTAAATGAATTAAATAGCATTAAATATAATTAAATATCATTTATTAAATGAATTAAATAGCATTAAATATCATTAAATAGCATTTATTAAATGATTTTTAAAAAACATAATAATTAGCATTTATTAAATGATTTATTTAATTAAATCGAAAATTAAAAATATAAATTTTTTTTTTAAATAAAAACCGGTTTAAACCGGTTTTTTAACCCAAACCGGTTTAAACCTACCCGAACCGGTTTGACCGGTTTACATATTTCCACCTCCAAAACCGGTTTAACCCGAACCAGTTTGGGCTCAAACCGGTTTTGACTTTTCGTTGACCAAACCGGTTCGGGTCGGTTTGAACCGGTTTGGGTTAAAAAACCGATTTGTGCACCACTAACTGTGAGTGGTTATGATAGCCTTTTAGGCCCAAATATGAATACTTTTATTTGAAAGTGATCTAACTTTACGATTCTGAAAACAATCTAGGGAATACGAAATACAAAATCTACAAGTAATCCTTCATTTAGTATTCTCTTCTAGCTTGACTTTTGGAGGTTAATTCTTGGGTGAAACTGTTAAAAGTATCTTTTCTTTCCGATTGTACCACGATTAGCGCCAATCATCCAAATCTGTTGTACATAAAATTCAAAGATGAAGACGTACTCGAGCATGACCATGTTTGATCAACTTTAATTTGGACCGGGCAAGCCTTAGTTTGTTATTAGTTATGCCAAAATTCCAGTTGAATAACTTTAATTACGAAGAACCCACTAAATCAAATCTATTATTTTCATGAAGGCTAAAGATGAACTAATTTTATTGTAGGTGGTTCTTCGCCTAGTTTGTTATTAGTTATGCCAAAATTCCAGTTGAATAACTTCGGGTGTTTGTTTTCAGACCACTGTGAGTGGTTATGATAGCCTTTTAGGCCCAAATATGAATACTTTTATTTTAGCAAATATGCAAAATTGCAAAAAATCTAGCACAACAATGATAATGAGCAAATTGATCGTAAGTAGAAATCATACAACTGTTATTAATGTGAACTAGTTTTTTCCGACCACACTTCGCGACAGGAGTTTTGTCGTTAATTTTCCACTGCGTCACGCGGCAGAAGTTTGGTCGTTATGGGTTCAGCTCGTCGAAAACCATAAAAGCGAATACCGATACCGATTCCGGTAATACCAATAGTGGTCACGGTATCGCAATGGTAACGACACTCGCTAATTGCTATAGCCTATGATAAAAAAAACTCGTTTTTGAATACAACTATCCATTTTCACAAAAAAAAACTATATCGAAACGTTGAAAAAAAAAGTAAAGACAACCACACACTCTGTTTTTCAAAAAAGTTAATGAACGAAAGTTATTACAGAAAAACGAAATTATTATAAAATTAAACGGATTAAAAGCGTATAATGTTATATATAGTATGACGGGGGAAATGAAAATTTGAAAAACAATTACCGTACCAAAATACTTGCAAATCGTAAAACTTTGGTAGCCAATCTACAAAACCATAAGACTTTACCGTAGCTACCGACCTTCTAATTTTAATAATTGTAATATTATAATAAACAATTTCAATAAAATAGTAACTTATCATAGCACTGTTTGGTTACTCGAATCATCCTAGAAAAATGTCTATACTCTCTTTGTACAAAATTGTCAACTTGCATGAGTGAAAATTGGCCTAGATGAATGATAACAATATCACAGAATAAAAACTAAAAAGCAAATTTAGGTGTAAAAATAAAGAATATATAGATAGATGAATTACTATCAACAGCAGCCACTCTTTCCACCTGAGTTTACATCTTGGTTAGGAACAAGTATAGCAGTTCCTTTAAGAGATGTTGATTTCCCATAATCTCCATTACCAGCACTCAGAGATTTCTTACCTATAATCCTATATATTTCTGTTAAAGCGGTTAGAAACGCGCTTTCAACATTTGTGGACTCAAGTGCTGAAGTCTCCATGAAACATAGGTTTTCTCTTTCTGCAAATTCTTGAGCATCTTCAACTGGTACTGCTCTTAGACTTGCCAAGTCACATTTGTTTCCAATGAGCATGATGACTATGTTTTTATCGGCTTGACTCCTGAGTTCTTCAAGCCACCGAGTCATATGGTCAAACGTTTGGCGTTTGGTCATGTCATATACCAACATTGCACCAACTGCACCTCTGTAGTATGCACTTGTCACTGCTCGGTATCTGATACGTGGAGAAATATTCAATAGAATCAATAACATGTAGCTATATCAATATATACACTCGTGCAACCGTATATAAAGTTTCATAAAGATCATGCTTGTAATTACAAGTAAAAAAAAGATCCAAATCACTCAATGAGCAGATCAGTCACAGACCCATCACTATTTTATTAGATAAGTATGACTATTTGTTTTATAGAATCAATGGTAGTCAGTTTAACTTTTGAAAGTAAACCTTTATCTAGAAGAGTTGGGACATCTCTCGATTTTAAGCGAAAATGGGTGGTTTAGATTGGTTGGCAAATGAGTTAAAGCGGGTCGTTTTTGTTTCTGTCAAAACAGGTAGGGTTAGTTTGGTTTAACCTGCAACAACTTTTGCTTAAATATCTAACAGTTTTTATGTATATATAATTTGTAGAGTAAACTTCAGTTTTCGTCCCTGAACAAAACATCAGGTTTCGTCCCCCTGTAACACATTTGATCCCCGACGTTTAATGTTTTAACATTTTACGTCCCTTGTCTTTAACTTCGTTAAGTTTTCTGTTAGTTTTTGTGCAAATATTTAATACTGCAGTTATAACTTAACTTTCTGATTAAAGTAGTTTAGTAGTACTTTATCAGTAACAATACACTTTAAGCACTTTCGACTAGTTTGACCTAGTGTTTTTTACTAAAAATTTCTATTTTACCATTTGACCTGTTACAGATAAAAATAATAATAATTATAACCCGAACCAACCCATTCATAACTAAATGGGCCAGCTAGAATGGTGTCAATTTTCCATGTGATCCAAAAGAGTCTTGGGATTGAAGTATGCTACTACAACTAAACTGTAACCTTTAATGGACATAGATCAGACTGCTAGCTTGCATTATTTGCCAAACAGTGAAAGAAGGTGTAGTTTAAGTTAAGGAAAACTAGCTCGGAAAAATCGGAAAACATGGCTTTACATTAAAAGCATGGAACAATGAGTGAAGCTCCAAAGGAAAATAATATAAAAGATGAATGCTGATGCCTGATAGTTACACGGAACTGAGGACCATCCAGTTTTTGGTGACCCGAAGAGAACTTATTCCCAAATAATACGCAGAACATATTCAATGAAATTATGGATCTCTAATAGGAATAGAAAATTACATTTAGTAAGGTTCACTGGATTTGTAAGCTTAAACTATTCCATTGCAACCTTGTTCGCCTCTAGCTTCTTGCTAGAGAGCATTTCAATGAAGTTACACCGTTCAGAAAAGAACATATCTAACAAAAACATAGTATCCAACCTACAGAAGTACATGTATGTTTGCCTTGTTTTAAATAAAATATGCAATTACATCCATTCAAAAGCGAAAATACGATAGGCTTAAGTATTTGAAGTTAAAGGTGGACTCGCTTTGGGGAAGAATAATTAAGTGACTTCATGTCATATGTTCTTAACACATTTCATTTTTGCAAGTTAAAAGGTCTTACATGGACCGGTCGATATAGAATAAACTGTTATAACAGGTACAACTTAGAACTATTGTCAAGTTAAAACTGCATCAGTGACTGAATTCAACTCGCGCTGTTCGAATCCAAATTTACATACATTTTCTTGAACAACTACTTATCAAGCATGAAGATGCACATAAAAAGGTTATACTTTTGTAAACTTGATCAGATATATTCAGAATTCACAGGCTCCCAATAGTAATTACTATTATTATTAATATTATTAAACTTCAGATAAACTTTTTTGTCTAATATATAGATATTCATGTTACACATCTTAACAAGTTCAATGATTTAACTTGTAAAATAAGGAAATAGTTTAGGTTTGAAGGGGATTTCTAAGATTACAACAAGTGATATCTGAGAGTCGTGAAACACTTTCAGATCAAAATTGTTCGGTGGTTCACCCGAATACTTCAATCGGATAAAACTCAGATTAAGAAACAAGAATCGAATATGTGTGTATGAGGGAATTTTCGTGAACTGGTCATTGACCAAATGAACAAGATATCAGTTTTGAACGGATTGGAGCCAGAAACTGCCTTTGGCAGTTATCCACTTAAATTCGAATTATAAATAAAATTGTGCCATTTTATCTCCAATTTTATAAAACGAATTTCACATGTGAAAATCCGAAAAAATAAATTCTACTGAATTTTTAAGCTCGACCTCAGCCAGGGGCTGCCACCCCTTGGACCCCGCTTCCAGGGGCGTTGTCCCTTTGAAACCCCCATTGCTTTGCCAATTAGCTTCCTAAAATCATAATAAACTCAAACAAGTGTGCACTTCGCATCTCCTGACTTGTTTAATGCATATTATGATTCATTTGGTCAACAAGTCAATACAGTTACACTAAAATAACTAACAAAGTTTGTTGTTAAATAATATAAATAATAATAATAGTAATAATAAACATAATAATAATAATAATTAGATTGGGGTTGGGTTCTTGTACTGCAAATGGAGTAAAAGTATACTAAACTTAATCAAATGATCCAAGATCCTAGAAATCAAATGATTGAAGCATTGTACGAGGAATAAGAAAAGAAGACAAACCTCTCTTGACCAGCAGTATCCCAAATCTGAGCCTTGACCGTTTTCTGATCAATAACCAAGGTTTTTGTCTGAAATTCAACACCAATATTGTAGCTTTTGAATCAAGAGTAAATTCATTTTTCGAAAACCGTGCAAGGAGCTGAGATTTTCCAACAGCCGAGTCTCCTATCAATACAACCTTGAATACAACCAAGCGAAATCGACATCCTAAAACCTTTCCGGATAAAATTCCCACACCATGCAAGTTTTTCTTCAATGAATCATTAGGAAATCTTTTGGACTGTGATCCAAAAGATTCTTATTGAATAATTATGTTAAACAAATTAAAAAAAAAATACTTTTGTTGGAAACTTGTCAGAAATAATCATGTATTCCGACGATTTTCCAACAAATCTAAAAAAAACTTATATTTAAAATATTAAATAAATAAGTTAACTTATTTAATAAATATACTAAACGAATTAAAAAATTAAAATAAAATATTTTTATGGGAAGCTTGTCGGTAGATCATTGGAAGTAATCTATAATTGACGACGGAATAGCGACGAATATATTTTTGTCGCGATTTTATCACAAAAATTGTAGGAAATCTTATCGTTACTTGTTTTGTCGGAAAGTTGTCGCTAACTTGTGGTAAATTTCTTTTGTTGGTAACTTGTTGGAATTTTTTTTGTAAAATATACATGTTTTCTAGTATAATAAATGTATTTTGCGAGTACGATAAAGAAATCCTAAATAAGATACAACTCTCAATGCCTGGTAGGTAAAAGTTAGATCGGCTTTATTAGACTTGAGGATAGAGTTGACATGGTCTTCGTTCCAAATGAAAGTAGGAAAACGACTTTGCTTTCGGTTGTACCTTGTAGCCAGCCATATGAGGCATTTCTTAATTATGCAAAATATTAACTAATGCAGCTGACTAAGTTGATCCAACAAGATAAATCCATCCACAAGAAGTTTACTACTAAGCAAATGACTGTATATCATCGATGGACGATTCCATTAAAAATCCGTCAGTAAAGATTGTTACTAACAAGAATCAGTGATAGTCCGTCGGAAATTTGGTTTGGGTAATGTGCTTCCTAACGGATTTTACCAACAGAATACCGACGGACTTTCTAGCGACGAAAATAGCGAAGAATTTAAAAAAATAATGATAAGAAAACAATTTTTTTTATTTCCGACAGATCTTAAAAGAAATTTAAAAAGTAAAACTCTACTCATTTCTATTCTGCAAAACAAAGTATAATATAAAAAATGTTTTATTCTATTTGAAATATATTCAAAACACATAAATATACAATAAACAAATCAATAATTTATAACAAGTTAGATATAATTTCTACAAATCATTAAACTCTGCTAGACTCTATAACAAAACGCAACTTAGGCTTTGAACAAACTTGCATCACGTAAAACTCTAGACTAATTTCTATTCTGCAAAACATAAAACCAAAAACAATTTCCCGGCTGTACCAAAGACTCAATTTCGCTACATTATATAAAGCAAAGAGAAGATGAAGAGTTACCAATGACTCATTTTCCCTACATTTTATATAAGGCAAAGAGAAGATGAGGAGTTGAAGGAATACATGGAGCGATATAAAAGAAAGCCTCCATGTATGGGAGACAAGTTAGCGAATGGGGGTCTCAGGATTTATATATGGGGTATGTAATCCTAAAGGAGGGCATTCCGCCTCATCAATGATTTTTCAAGCTCAGATAGAAAGACATGAGGTTCGTAGGGTCTACCTTGATGGAGGAAGTGCCTCATAAATCATCTATGAGCATTGTTTCTTACAGTTAGGAAAGAAAACACAACAAAAGATGAGAAAGTCAGACAAATCGCTCGTCGGTTTCTCCAAGGAAAAGGTTTATCCAGTAGGAGGTAAGCATTAAGGTGACCTTAGGAGGGGAAGAGGAGCTCCTACGGAGTTGTTGTTTCTAGTAGTAAGATACCCTATAGTTACAATATCATAATTTGAATAACAGGGATCAACACGTAAGAAGTAGTCGCATCAAGAGCCCACTACATGATGAAGTTCCCTACACCGACCGGTGTCACAACCAAATGGTCGGATCAAAGGGAGGGACAAGTTTTCCTGCTCGAAAACCCTCGAGAAGAAAAGCAAGGAAGAAATGTACGTATCAATGAACTATACCATAGCAAATGGTACAAATAGGAACCTTACATTTCCCCAAGGAAGGCGTGACACCGAGAGACTGTTAGAAAGGAACAGGGACATTTTTGCATGGTGCCACGCAGACATGACTGGCATCTCCATATACACGGAGGGTCTGTAAATGATTAGGGCCAACCTGGAGAAGGTGAAGGTCACCAGAGAGATGAAATCTTCATGTTCTAAACATCAGTTTCTCTTTATACTGTAACACCCCAATTTTCATATTTAAGGGACATAAATGGTAAATAAGTGAAACCCTAGAGGTTAGTATTGGAAGTTAATATATTAATCCATGTGGAAAAAGTCTAAGGGTTCAAAGTGTCAATAGGTTAAAGTTATGTTTTAGTAGGTTATGTAACATGTAATAGAATAAGGGTGTATTGTGTCAAATTAGAAGTTAGTAACCCACAAATACAAATGTCTGTGTATACGTGAATTAGAACAGGCACCACCAAGGGATGCGATGGTTCAAGGTGGCCATTCAAGGATTTCCAATTAGTATAAATAGAAGTCAAAATCAAGTCTGTAAATGAATCTTTGTACATTCAATAAAAGATCAGTTTGATAATTTGTTGTCTGTAAATGAATCTTTGTACATTCAATAATTATATCAATTACTAATAATACTAATAATAATTAGTAGACTTTATATTATTAAAACTTTATAATATTATTATTATTACTAGTACTACTATTATTATCATTATCATTATCATAACAATAACAAATTTAAAGACTGTTTTTCAAAACAAAACTAATAATATTAAAATTAAAAAACCTTTTTTAAAGACATTAGTAACTAAAATAAAATTAAATATTTATTATTATTAGTAAACTTCATAAATACAATTATTATTATTATTAATACATCCATAAAATATATAAAAATAATAATAATAATAATATAACTGTTATCAAAAAATAATTAAAAATAATAATAACAAATAATATTATGTGTTTTTGTCACAAATGTGTAGCAAATTGCTACACGTTTGCTACACATTACCAACAATGTGATTTTGTTTTTAGTTTTTTGAGATTCAAACGTTATTTTTTTTTCATTCTATCTTTTGTAAACCTTCGTTATACATGAAATACGTTTATTCTCACAATCTTATACATATTAGACACATAAGTACGTACATGTACACCATCCAAACCCATTACCCACAAACCCTTTAGTTATTTTGTAGGTGTATACGTATAACACCGAAACACAAACATACATATACACCTATACATACATATACACCTATACATACAAATACACACACATACACATATGTTTTACCCTAATTGGGAATAAATGACTCCGATCGATCATTATTGGCTCAAATTGATCATTAACGGTATAACTCACAAATCAATGAACATAATGATCTAATTGACCATGATTGACTATAATTGCTCATTATTGGCCCCAATTGATAATCAACAACCCCAACGGCCCTAACTTACCGTTGATGAGCATAATGACCCTTAATTTGTAGGGGTGCAAACGAGCCGAGCTGCTCGCGAGCTACTCGAGATCGGCTCGTTAAAAAGCTCGAAACGAGCCGAGCTTAAACGAGCTCGAGCCGAGCTCGAGCCTAAGAATAAGCTTGTTTATTAAACGAGCCCGAGCCCGAGCTTCACTTATCGAGCTCGAGCCGGCTCGCGAGCCTTAACGAGCCTTTTATTTATATAATGTTTTTAATATATTTAATATATATTTATAAAATAATAATAATAATTAGTATATATAAAATTAAGATAAATATAATTAAATAATATGTATTATGTTATATATAAAAACTATAATAAAATTTATATAAAAATAATTATAAATATATATAAATTAATTAATATATAATAAACGAGCCGAGCCCGAGCCGAGCTCGAGCTTGTAAAGCTACCAACGAGCCGAGCCCGAGCTTCAAAATTAGAGCTCGAATCGAGCCGAGCTCGAGCTCGAGCTCACAGTAAGTTAAACGAGCCGAGCTCGAGCCTAGTCAAGCTCGGCTCGTTTGCACCCCTACTAATTTGCCATGAATGATTCTAATTTAGCATTATTAACCCTAGTTAATAATAAACTACATAACTGACCATCAACGGTAATAAGTTGACCAACATTGACTCTAACTAATCATCATCGACTCTAATTGGTCATTAGTAACTCTAATTAATAATCAACGTTCCCAACCATACACACATACATAAACATACCCATACACATATACAGACACACACTCATACACATACATATACATATACACAATGTTTTCAGAACCGGACCGGACAACGACCAGACGTCTTAAAGGTTCACTGGTCGGACCGGATTCAAGAACCGGATGACGCAATAAATAATATAAATATTCATAAAAATATATAGAAAAATATAAAAAATTCCAAATACTACATATACAACCATTTAAACAATTTTGAGTCAAGGACGAGGGTTGTAGGTCTGTAGGAATTTTAATTCTTTTAAATCTTCAATTTTAATTCTTTTGAATCTTCAATTTTAATTTTGATTAAGGTTTTGGAGGACCTGTGGCAGCGTATAAGGTAAAAGGAAAGAGCCAAATTGGGTTAAAATTTTAAATAGAAGTAACTAGGAGGACTATAGGATAAAAAAGATAAAAAAAATAGTAAAAAAAAATAAAAAATTAAACTACCCGGTTCGCCACCGGTTCGCGGTTCGCGGTTCGACCGCTGAATCGCTTGGACCGCCCGGTTCAACCAGCAAACGGTCTCAGAGCATGTAACCGGACCGGTGGAGGTCAAGGTCCCCGGGTTTAAAAACATTGCATATACATATACATACAAACAAATAGATATAAAAAATATTATTATTATAATAACTTTTTTTTATAAAATATTTTTTATTAGTATTATCCTAAATTTCATTAAAATAATAAATTAGTAAAAAGTTAAACAAAAATAGTTAATAATCTTAATAATTAAATAAAAAAATATTTTATTATTACTATCATATTTAATATCGGTATAAATATATTAGAAATATATTTTTATTGGATATGTGTATTATTAAGATTATTAAAAATACTTAATAATCTTAATAATTACTATTTTTGTCGGAAATGCGTCACAAGTTGCTATACATTTGCGACAAAAACAATATTACTTATTTCAATTGTATTAAAAATGTGTTTTTATTTTAATTATTAAGATTATTAATAGTTTTGTCGGAAATGCGTCGCAAATTGCTACACATTTGCGGCAAAAACAATACCAATTATTCCAACTATATTAAAAATGTGTTTTTATTTTAATTACTAAAATTATTAATGGTTTTGTTGGAAATACGTCGCAAATCGCGACGCATTTGCGACAAAAATAATATCAATTATTTTAAATATATTAAAAATGTGTTTTTATTTTAGTTATTAAGATTATTAATTGTTTTGTCGGAAATGCGTCGCAAGTTGCTACACATTTGCGACAAAAACAATATCAATTATTCCAATTATATTAAAAATGTGTTTTATTTTAATTATTAATGGTTTTGTCGGAAATGGGTAGCAAATCGCGACGCATTTGCGACAAAAAAAATATCAATTATTTTAAATATATTAAAAATGTATTTTTTTTTAATTATTAAGATTATTAATTGTTTTGTCGGAAATGCGTCGCAAGTTGCGACGTATTTTCGACAAAAACAATATCAATTATTTTAATTATATTAAAATTTTGTTTTTATTTTAATAATTAAGATTATTAAAGTTTTTTGTCGGAAATGTGTCTCAAATTGCGACGCATTTGCGACAAAAACAATATTAAGTACTTTAAATATATTAAAAATGTATTATTAATTAAATTTTGAAAATTATTAATGGTTTTGTCGGAAATGCGTCGCAAATTGCTACACATTTGCAGCAAATGTTTGGGTTTTCATTATTGTCGCTATGTTGTCATAAGTGTGTCACAATTTGCGAAGAAAAATTTGCAGCAAACTAGCTTTTTTTCTGGTAGTGACGGTAGCCAGATTACCATTTTCCCCTGCCTTCCACTTAAAGCATTGAATCATTGCTCCAAGGATTGTGGGTAGCATCAGCAACCCTAATGAAGTCCCTGGGCACATCCTTCGTCCACTACCGAATGGTAATAACTTGAAATGTTGTCCTCTCACGTCCAACTGATTTTCTTCAAATCTTTCTGGTCTGAAATATGTATTTTTAGAGTCTGGTAATCAGTCTAAGATAATAGTCTCAGTCTCCAATGTGTTTCTTTAGGGACTTAAAATCAATGTCAGAAACTAATCCCTGTTACGTATTTCAGTGACTATTTTTTAGTCCCTAATGTTTATCTTTACAAACTGAAAGATGGTTTCCGATACAATTTAATTCAGTCCTGAACATATATTCAAAACTTATAACAAATTTTTTTAAGTACTGAAAAGCAGTCTCAATGCAAGTGTTACATACCAGATTTATAGTTTTATATATTAAATCCAGTCACTAAACAACAGTAATATCGATTTATTAATCTATTTCTTGCTTTCACAAAATCTTTCAAGCATTAATATCGTAACAATATCCAAATTCAAAAAAATACTAGTTCATCAATTCTAAAGTTTAAAAAAGTATTGAATGTCCAAAAAATGTAATAAACGTCTTAACTAACGTCCTAGGTCTAGCTATCACTATCGCTAAATGGATCACCTGAAACATCTCTTGCAAGTGTGGTGGATGTTGTGCTCTCGATTACTGAATACTTGGTGTTTATGAACTCATTCCGCACTTGTAAGGCCTCATTCCTTTGAAAAATGCTTCTGCCGTTTCCAAATATTCTTGTCGGTGGCGTTGTAAATGTATTGCATTGGGATACTACTCCCATGATAGGGGTGCTGCGAACGAGCTTGGCGTGTCTTCTAGTATCACCGAGATTGACTTAGTTCTTGCTAGACTTCCTTGATTGTCGTGACTTTACCTCTAGCTGAAGCTGGTAAGAAGGGGAAGACGTATCCTTCCCTTGACTTTGGAAATTTTTGTTGTTTAGGAAGTATAGGAAACGGGGTTGGCCTTACCTTGTTATAACTTGTTAAATGCCATCACAAGTTGTATTTATTCATTAGCTACAAGGCTTTAAATAGCAAGAAATTACAAAGAAACCTAAACTAGAAATCATAACAAACTTTAGAAAAAAACTGGAACTAATAAACTGGACTCATTCATGCTAAAAACCTGAAAACTCTCTCTCTATCTCTCTCGGCCTGGCCAACTTTACTCGACGACTTCAACAACCTTCAAACGTCGATTTTGCAATGGCTAGATGACCCACACAGGATCAAGTCGAGTGATGGGAACACAAACCAAAGGATTAGCTCTAGGAAGCGTGATCCCAACACCCTCTTCCATATCAACGGTAGCTAGATTCCCATTTTTCCCTGCCTTCCACTCAAAACATTGAATCATTGCACCAAGGATTGTGTGTAGCATCAGCAACCCTAACGAAGTCCCTGGGCACATCCTTCGTCCACTCCCAAATGGTAATAACTGGAATTATTGTCCTCTAACATCCAAATGATTTCCTTCAAATCTTTCTGGCCTGAATTCAAGTGGGCTTTCCTAGTGTCTAGGGTCTCTGCCCACGCTCCACACATTTATGAAAGTTGTAGTGTTTGCTGGAATATGATAACCTCCCACAGTGCAATCTTTTGTTGATAGTCTCGGAATCAGTGGGGCTGTAGGGTGCAACCGCAATGATTCCTTAACAATTGCTTGGAGGTATGGAAGGTTTGGTATGTCCGATTCTTGTAAAAGCCTGTTTTTTCCAACAACTTGGTCGATTTCTTCTACTGCTTTTTTCATTATGTTTGGATGGTTGATGAGTTCCGCTAGAGCCCATTCTATGGTTATAGCCGAAGTGTCGGTTCCCGCAATCAATATTTCCTAGAACGATATCTAGACATGTTAGTATATCCATATTCAAACAATTAAAAACTTTTAAATATGATCTTCAAGTGTTAACTACCTGAACAAATGCTTTAATGTTCTCACGGGTTAACTTTATCTCCATGCTATCATCTTCTGATATATCAAGTAAAATGTTGAGCAAGTCCTTCACTACTCCTTTGTCCTGCTTTCTTGCCTCTTCATGCTCCCTCATGATCCTTTCCATGAACAAGTCAAATCTACTATGAACATCTTTGGAAATTTTTCCAAATCCCTGCAAGTCTAGATTCTTACAGAACCATATATGATCCGAAAGGTTAAATTTACCGGCTATCTCGGTTGTCTCGGCAATTATCTTAGTTATGTCTTCAGACGCATCCTCTTCTTCTGAACACCTCTTGCTCATAAACGACCTAGATATCACATTGCTTGTCAACTTCATAAGCTCTCCTTCAAGTTCCACATAATTCCTCTCTTTCGCCTTTTGCGATAAATATTTTATAAACCGGTTAATTTCGTCACTCCTCACTGGACAGAGGAAATCCAATGTTTTTCCGTTCAGGAGTTCTGACATGATGATCTTCTTCATGAACTTCCAGTAAGATCCGTAACGAGCAAACATAAAGCCTTTGCCACCAGACGAAAAGAAATCCACGACTGAGTTTTCGGTCCTATCTAAAAAGTCATTTTCATGTGTTTTTAAGATTTCTTTTGCTGTTTCGGGTGAAGAAGCAACAACACAAGGCGTAGAGCCTAGAAAGAGTTGAAAGACTGGACCGTGTCGATTAGAAAGCTTGTGAAAAGCTTGATGAGGGATTCGACTAACGAGGTGTAGATGCCCGATAATCGGAAGGCGAAATGAGGCTGGTGGAAGATGAGGTTTAACACGAGAAGATTTGTATAACTTCAAGATCAAAATGGAGGAGATGAGGCATATAAGAAAGAGAGTGAAGTAGCCTGCTTGGTAATCAGGCATGGTTTGTAGTAAATATAAGAAAGCTTTGCTTCAGTTTATTACAAAATGGCTATATTGGAGTGGAATATGAAGCTTATGACCATAAACGAAAGAACAAAAAAAAAAAAAAAAAAACTAAATAAAGTCTGTATATCACTTTTTGTTGATGGACAGGCCCGAAAGTTGTTTGTGCTGCTTAAAGAAAAAGAAGAGAAAAGGTTCAGAAAAAGAAGATCAAATTTTTGTGGTCTCAAGTGGTGGAGGATGTAAAAAGTAAGAATTTATTAGATGTATTAGTAAGTATAAACGTACATATATTGAATTGGGTTTCTTTATAAAAAAAAATAGAAATATTTAGAGTTAATAATCACTGGGTTTTCTCAGTTTAGGTTTTCCTAGTTGTGGGTTTCTTCCTGTGTTGTTATGGACTGAAGCCATTGCAAGGTATAAGACTTGTCCCACATTGATTATATGGGCAACAAATGTGGGGTTTATAACTCAAATAAATCCCTCTCCCATTAGACTACTCTTTTGTGATGAATTCTACCATTTGGGTTGTAACATTGGTATCAGAGCCAAACTCAGAGTGGTGGCCTGGAGGAAGCCGCCCTTAAGGAGGGTCGATTGTTATGGACTGAAACCATTACAAGTTATGAGACTTGTCCCACATCGGTTGTATGAGCAACAAATGTAGAGTTTATAGCTCAAATGACTCTCTCTCCCATTATACTAGTCTTTTAGAATGAGTTCTACCATTTGGGTTGTAACATATGTGATATGGGTCCGGGTCACCACATTTGCCAATGTTATCCTGGGTGTCCGTATTTTAAAAAAATAGGTTTATAGAACTCGGATATGAAGCTTATGACCATAAACCAAAAAAATAAAAAAATTGCCAAGGCATGGTTTGTACTGTAGTAAAGATAAGAAAGCTTTTCTTCACTGTATTAAACAATGCTATATTGAACTCGGATATGAAGCTTATGACCATAAACGAAAAAAAACGAAAAAAAAAAAGAAGTCTGACTATCATTTTTTTATTGATGGACAGGTTGTGCTGCTTAAAGAAAAAGAAGATAAAAGATTTGTGGTCTCAAGTTGTGGAGGATGTAAAAGGTAATAATTTATTGGATGTATTAAAAAGTATAAACGTACATATATTGAATTGGGTTTCTTTATTAAAAAAATAAAAATATTTAGAGGTAAAAAGATAGTTAGATTAATGTAAAATAACTTTTGTTTACTCTTGTGCTAGGTAACACTGTCAAGCTCTAAGAAACTAGAGAAAAATAGTGACACTTTTTTGAAACATTTTCAATATTTCATTCATAATGTAAACAAACAAACCTTAAACGACTTTAAATAGCCTTACAAACCGTGGTCCCACTACTTGCTAATTCAAAAGAAAACTACCACTAATCAAAAATTATAACCCACTAACTTAAAAATAGAAATAACTAAATTGCTACATGGCATGAAGTGCATGCATGAAAACTTGGGGTGGACAAGGAGATGTAAGCACGTATCAACAAGCTAAAGGAAACATTTAATGTAATTTACTTAAAAATAACAAGAAAACAAAAACCCAAACCCTTGCTTACTCGTTAGTGTGAGAGGGGCACCCAATTTATCAAAAATTTTTACTAATCAAGCTGTCCAATAGAATTTTTTCATCTCAAACTACTCATTCACTCATATTTTATTGGAAACACCCTACTCAAACTACTCACCCACTTAAAAAAATTTGGGATTTTAAAAACCAATTTGGATTATTATCGGCCAATGAGTCATATTTTAGATTATTAAAAATCAATTTGTCTTATTTAAATTCATGGATATTACAACGGGGCCTCAAAATGGAGATCGGATATCTTAGCATACATCGTTGATATACTACACTGATAACGGGATGGGATCAAGTCGTGCAACGGGAATACAAACCAAAGGATTAGCTCTTGGAAGTGTGAACCCAATGCCCTCTTCCATATCAACGGTAGCTATATTCCCATTTTTCCCTGCCTTCCATTCAAAGCACCGAATCATTGCACCAAGGGTTGTTTGTACCGTCAGCAACCCTAATGAAGTCCCTGGGCACAACCTTCTTCCACCCCCAAATGGTAATAACCGGAAGTGTTGTCCTCTCACATCAACCTGATTTTCTTTATATCTTTCTGGCATGAATTTAAGCGGGGTTTCCCAGTGTGTGGGGTCTCGATTCAGGCTCCACACGTTGATAAAAGTTGTAGTGTTTGCTGGAATATGATAACCTCCCACAGTGCAATATTGTGATGATAGTCTTTGAATTACTGGCACCATAGGATGCAACCGTAATGATTCCTTAACCATTGCTTGTAGGTACGGAAGGTTTCGTATGTCTGATTCTTGTAAAAGTCGGTTTTTTCCAACCACTTGATCGATTTCGGCTACTGCCTTTTTCATCATATTTGGATGGTTGATGAGTTCTGCTAAAGCCCATTCTATTGTTATAGAGCTCGTATATGTTCCTCCATTTAATACGTCCTAGAATGACATCCAGACATGTTAATATTCAAACCATAAATAAGTTTGTTGATGTTAATTACCTTAATAGTGAATTCCGTTTTTGGCCCATGTGGTTTAGGCACTTTAACTCTTTCAATTGAAAAATAAATCTTTTAACATAACAATCCTTGAGGTTTAGATTTTGTAACCATTTCAATCCTAAACACTAACTGTTGGGGATTTTGCCAGTGGTGATCAGTTAGATTAGTTATAAAAAACGGTTGATAAGTAATTATAGATTAATAATAACTATTTAGTAATTATTAAAACGCAGCGGAACGAAACCGATTCAACACAAAATAGAAACCCGACAGGATCTGGGTTACAAAACATACGAATACGGAATAAGATTTTAATCTACCAATGAGATTAATTATACCTTAGTGGTTAATGATTAACCGGTTGAGACACCGAGGTACAACGAACTGATGCTAGATCACGAACCGAGACGCGAGAACGGGTGGCACCGAGGATCGCCGGGCAAGGCGGCGAATGGTGGCAGGTTGGTGGCCGGAAAGATCAAACGCAGGAACCTTTTCTGTTTTGTCGCAAGCTGCTTGCGAAAACAAAACCACAAAGGTCAATCGGCAAAGCTGCTTGGGAGAAAAAGCCACAAATGTCAACGGCAAAATTGCTTCATACGGCTGATGAACAAATTCGTGGTATAGAAAAAGAATTAGGATTATTATATAAATAATAATCATAAACCCTATTAATTGTTTTCGGGCCCAAAGTCCAATACGAGATAAAAGGTCTGTACCCATTTAATTGTTTTAATAAAAAAATTAAAACAATAAATATTTATTATTTATAAACCAGTATAAATAATAATTCCCGTCTAACGAATATATATAAATATATATCGTCTCGCTAACAGATTGTAATTACCAGTTAAGCGAGTTAAGTGGATTTAATGTTTGTTGCCCTAAGTGTAACTCTTACGGGTAACAACTCAGTTAGCAGCGTTAAATAATCGTGACCGGACATATAATTCCAACAGTCTCCCACTTGGACGTCCTTCGATTAAGTTCCTTAACGCAGACAAACAACGGTGTTCTAGCTACACATGGTTGCCCCTAACAAGGTATGACACTTTAAAGTCATTAGTCAAAACATCTTGCTATTGCAAGACAATAGACTTATGGTAATAATCGTCATCTATCCTTTCTGTAAAAGACATCAATTGAATCAATGAGACATGGATTAGATTCATTCTCATATAGCGTTCAATCATTATTGTTCTTGTTCCAGATTCATAGTAGTCCAATCAAACACACAGTCAGTTTGGGTAAGGCCTTACACTTCACCAGTTTGAATCATGAGGGCGCCACGATGTCTAACTGTTACATATCATGTAAGAGTACAGAATCCCTTATCGACCACATACAGCTCCCACTGAACTTCAGATCTGTTCCTAACCAATGACGTTATGACTGGCAGTTACGCGACATCGGTTGACAATGATTAAGGAACAGTCCTTAGTAAACGAAAGTTCTAGTATGCGTCTCAAGTCAGAGGATTCTAGATGAGTATACCAATATCAAAAACATCTTATGATTAAAATCCATGAAGATGATTTGAAGCGAGTTACATCCAACGTCATCCAAGATGAGGTCTGTGAAGTTGAAAGTCAACTACTTGAGTCCAAGTTCAGAATAGTCTTAATTCAGAGTCGTTCCCACGATTCTGATCGACTACGGATAATTAAGAATACAAGATTTATGGATTAAACGTATTAAAATCAAACACAGTTATAAGATTCAAAGTTGCATTTAACCAGTAAATCAAACTGAATTCAAAAAGTATAACTGTTTAATGTTTGTACATCCAAATACTAAATCAAAACATATCGCTAGCAAAACTAAGACCGATAGCATTTTTGTGCTGATCATGCTTCTCCTGAGTCATCGGCTTAGTGAAAGGGTCCGCTAGGTTTTGATCTGTGTCTACTTTTCTTATCACGATGTCACCACGTTCCACAATTTCCCGTATATAGTGGAACTTTCTGAGGATGTGTTTGGCTTTGTGATGAGATCTGGGCTCTTTGGCTTGAGCAATAGCGCATGTGTTATCACAAAATATCTCGATTGGTTTCCGAATACTTGGAACCACATCGAGGTCGGTTATGGATTTCTTCATCCAAGCAGCTTCCTTTGCAGCATCTGATGCAGCTATATACTCATATTCGGTGGTTGAATCTGCCACCACACTCTGCTTGGAGCTCTTCCAGGAGATAGCTCCTCCGTTTAGAGTGAATACGAATCCTGATTGTGAGCGAGAGTCATCTCAGTCAGTTTGGAAGCTGGCGTCAGTGTAACATCTTACAGTGAGCTCTTCTTCCACTCCTCCAAATATTAAGAACATGTCTTTAGTCCTTCTCAAGTACTTCAGGATGTTCTTGACTGCAGTCCAATGGCCAATGCCAGGACTTTGCTTAAAACGACTGGTCATGCTTAAAGCATACGAGACGTCATGCCTGGTACATAACATAGCATACATGATAGAACCAATCGCCGAAGCATATGGAATTGCTTCCATACGCTTGGTTTCAATATCCGTTGAAGGAGATTGCGATTTGTTCAGCACGGTGCCTTTAGTCATAGGAACACCTCCTTTCTTGGAGTTTTCCATAGGAAAGCGTGCCATGACTTTGTCTATGTATGTGCCTTGACTTAGCCCTAGAAGCCGCTTAGATCTATCCCTATAGATCTTGATTCCTAGAATGTAAGCTGCTTCTCCAAGATCTTTCATTGCAAAACAAGTTCCCAACCAGTGTTTAACATCGTTAAGCATAGGGATGTTGTTTCCAATGATAAGTATATCATCCACATACAAGTTGAGGAATGATATAGTGCTCCCACTAGCCTTTCTGTAAACACAAGGCTCATCTTCATTTTTTACAAAGCCAAACTCTTTAATCTTTTGGTCAAAACGAAGATTCCAGCTTCGAGATGCTTGTTTGAGTCCATAAATAGACTTATTCAGTTTACATACCCTATTAGGATATTTTGGATCAACAAAACCATCAGGTTGTACCATATAGACATCTTCAGAGAGATGCCCATTAAGGAAGGCGATTTTGACATCCATTTGCCATATCTCATAGTCATAGTACGCGGCTATGGCAAGCAATATCCTGATCGATTTGATCATAGAAACGGGCGAAAAGGTTTCATCATAGTCAATGCCTTGAGTCTGAGTAAAACCTTTCGCAACTAGCCGTGCTTTATAGGTGTGTACATTTCAATGCATGTCGGTTTTTCTCTTGAAAATCCATTTGCTCCCTACTGCTCGAGATTCGGGGGGTAGCTCAACCAAGTCCCAGACTTGATTGTCATGCATAGATTGCATCTCGGCGTTCATGGCTTCTAGCCATTTTGCAGATTCTGGATCTGAAATAGCAGATTTGTAGTTAGTAGGTTCGTCATTAGATTCGGCTACTAATAGGACCTCGGTACCCTCAAGATGCCATAGGTATCTGTCAGGTTCTTTGCGATTCCTTACACTTCTACGAACGCTTGTGTTTATGTCTGATTCATCAGCAACAACTTCTTGTTGTTCAGACGCTCCGACTTCATCAGCGGTAGTTTGTGGTTCTCGAATTTCTTCAAGATCCACTATATTATCTCCAATTCCTCGTTCAAGAATTTCTTTCTCGAGGAAGTGACCCTTCCTTTTGATGGAAATAACATTTGTATCAGGATGGTAGAAATAATATCCGCTTCTGTTATAGTATCCAACGAAAACGACCTTTTCGCCTCTAGGATCGAGCTTGTCATCAGAATCGTTGGTGACATATGCATCACATCCCCATACTCTAAGGTAAGATAGAATGGGCTTAGACCCATGCCATATCTCATATGGAGTCTTGTTTACCTTCTTAGTCGGTGCCAGAATGACAATGCGGGCGGCGGTCATAAGAGCATAACTCCAGAAGGAGTGAGGCAAGTTTGTTCTACACATCATCGATCGAACCATATTAAGTAGGGTTCTATTTCTCCTCTCGCTCACGCCATTAAGTTGGGGTGTGCCGGGTGGAGTAGGTTGTGAAACTATTCCATGCTCCTTGAGATGATTTATGAACTCTGTACTGAGATATTCACCACCTCGATCTGATCGAAGTGTCTTTATCGTTTTACCGAGTTGGTTTTCCACTTCGTTTTGAAACTCTTTGAACTTTTCAAAAGTTTCATGCTTGTGTTTCATAAGATAGACATAAGCATATCGACTATAATCTTCGATGAATGAAACGAAGTATCTTTCATGATTTCTAGACATGGTTCTGAAAGGGCCACATACATCAGTGTGTATGAGTCCTAGCAGATCCTTGGCTCGTTCACCAACGCCGGTGAAGGATCCTTTAGTGAGTTTGCCAGCTAAGCAAGACTTGCAGTCTTCAAAGGATTCTTGTCCGGTGGATTCAAGGATCCCTTCGGATTGGAGCCTTTTCATGCGGACCTTGTTTATGTGACCAAGTCTACAATGCCATAGAAATGTATCATTAATGCTAGATTTGATACGTTTAGAAAGATTGTATATGTTATTATTAGTTTGAACATCAACCTCATAAATTCCATTTCGAGGTTTAGCCTTAAAATAGAAAATATCATTTCAGTAAGTAGAAATATTAATTCCATTAAAAACGTACTTAAAACCTTGTTCAAACAATAAGGAAACTGAAATAATGTTTCTGGTTAAACCAGGTGTAAACAAACAGTTATTTAAGATAACTACAAGGCCAGAAGGACATGAAAGGTGAAATGTTCCAGTTGCAAGAACTGGTACTCTCTTCCCATCACCAACGATGAGTTTCATGTCGCCTTGTTTCAGCTTTTTCCACTTTTCAGGCTCGTGCAATACATTAACGATGTGATAAGCACATCCGGTATCAAATACCCATGTGTCGCTAGAGATAGTGAAAAGTTAAATAACATAGATAGAAATACCAGAAGAGGTGCCTTCACCATTGGCTCTCTTCGATCTCAGCTTAGCTAGATATTCAGGGCAGTTACGTTTCCGGTGCCCCATATTGTTGCATTCAAAACACTGACGCTCCTTGGGAGGGGGTGCTTTTGCAACTTTCTTGTTTTTGTTGGTGGCATTCTTGGAAGCAACAATAACTTGCTTCTTACCTTTGTTGTTATAACCCCTTTTCTTGGTATTGGGCTTGTTAACACCAGCAGATTTGACCATCAACTCTTGATTAGCCTCACTTGATATGCTCATCTCGGCCGTTTCCTGCATGCCGTGCAGTTCGGGCATAGTCTTCTCCCATGTGTTCATATTTAAGTTCATTACGAAGTTGTCATAAGAATTAGGGAGAGAGTTCAAGATGAGGTTGGTGTCATTCGATTTTTCATTCTCAAGCAAATACTTGAGAGAGAAGGAGGAGTGAGATTCCTTTTCAGTAGACATCTGTTAAATAAGCAAATTAAATGTTAATTAGTATTTTGGATGTAATAAATTCTTATATTAATGACCCATGGCAAGAATAGAATAAGAATAGAGAATCTGGTTATATCAATTAGTAATGGCGGCTGTGGCACGCAACATTAGTAAGTGATTTAGGCAGACTGACAATAATTGCCAATTGTGAAAAATGCACAATTCTCGAGTATGAGGCCGCTAAGACAACTCTTGTCTATGCATTGATACGTTTAGCCTCATCTATGCCCACTTTTGGTCTCCATACAGCTGGGGCATGTATTAGAGAGAAAAGTAATAGTCGCCCTAGTACAGGTACATGTGGAAGGGCCGGATGTGTCAACGAAACCCTTGCACCTTGGAGGGATAGGTTACGCACCAAGTGCGGTGCTGTGGCTCCAAACACTGGTGTTTCACGTTATGCCCCAAGTGTTCCTTATAGTAGGATGGCATAGACTAAAGATTTTAAATATGGGATTTAATTTTAGTGTTTACCGAATAGGGTCAAACACAACGAATGATAAATCATACGTGTTTTGTAAAAGCCAGTTTTACTATATATTAGATAGTGACAACGTGATGAACCCTTTCATCTCTCAGGACACTTAATTTTAAATAACTTATTAAAACTAAGTTTGTCGCGATGCAATTAACCAATTAAAAGTTAATAGTTTAAATGAACTATTAAGTTATTCGTTTTAAAATTTTAAAATTAGTTTAAATTGCAAAACCTTATTGGTTATCATTTATTTTAAAAACAAACTGTTTATTTTAATATAAAGTATCCACAAGTTGTAAAAAAAAGTTTAGAACTTGTTATTAATTTGATTGTGAAAATTTTGGTATTTGGTTGGTACGTTATAACATTTGTAAGATAAAAGCAACCACAATAGCGAACACAAAAATATGTAAATCATATGGCCAAGGAAAAAAGTGTTTGATCTTGCTAGAGCCTAATAGCAAGACCAAACTAGGTCACAACACACAAACAACCACAAGGATGAACTTCGTGCATGCATCTAGCTGTTCCGTGTGACTCCCACTAAATCCAAGATCCTGTCTCCGTCTTCTGTTTTGTCTTCGGGTCTTTATCTTTACAATATTTATACAGAATACAAAAAAAAAATAAAACCCTAAGCTATTACAAATTTGAGCCATCAAAGTGGGCCAAAACATAAAATCTAATCTATTACAAATTTGAGCCATCAAATGGGCCAAACCATAAAACCAAAAACAGAAAACAAACACAAGGCAGGGTCGGGCCAGATTTACATATTTAATACAATCAAATAACTGGGCAATCCTTTTGGTCAATAAAATAAATAAAAATTTTGACCACAAATAAATAAATAAAAATTGCCCTAAAAAGATCTAGATCAGAAACTTTAAACAAGTTAAAGTTTGTGATCTATAACCGGTTAAAAGACCGGATCCGATTCGTATGTTGTAACCAAGGCTCTGATACCACTGTTGGGGATTTTGCCAGTGGTGATCAGTTAGATTAGTTATCAAAAACAGTTGATAAGTAATTATAGATTAATAATAACTATTTAGTAATTATTAAAACGCAGCGGAACGAAACCGATTCAACACAAAATAGAAACCCGACAGGATCTGGGTTACAAAACATACGAATACGGAATAAGATTTTAATCTACCAATGAGATTAATTATACCTTAGTGGTTAATGATTAACCGGTTGAGACACCGAGGTACAACAAACTGATGCTAGATCACGAACCAAGACGCGAGAACGGGTGGCACCGAGGATCGTCGGGCAAGGCGGCGAATGGTGGCAGGTTGGTGGCCGGAAAGATCAAACGCAGGAACCTTTTCTGTTTTGTCGCAAGCTGCTTGCGAAAACATAACCACAAAAGTCAATCGGCAAAGCTGCTTGGGAGAAAAAGCCACAAATGTCAACGGCAAAATTGCGTCATGCGGCTGATGAACAAATTCGTGGTATAGAAAAAGAATTAGGATTATTATATAAATAATAATCATAAACCCTACTAATTATTTCCGGGCCCAAAGTCCAATACGAGATAAAAAGCATGTACCAATTTAATTGTTTTAATAAAAAGATTAAAACAATAAATATTTATTATTTATAAACCAGTATAAATAATAATTCCCGTCTAACGAATATATATAAATATATATCGTCTCGCTAGCAGATCGTAATTACCAGTTAAGCGAGTTAAGTGGATTTAATGTTTGTTGCCCTAAGTGTAACTCTTACGGGTCACAACTCAGTTAGCAGCGTTAAATAATCGTGACCGGACATATAATTCCAACACTAACTTTGTTAAATTTTCTGATAAGTGTAGGGACATTTTTGTCATTTCATATATAAGGGACTAGTTTAACATTTTTTAAACATTTTCTAAAATCATTTTTTAGTCTTAGAAACATTTTAAAAAAACGTTTGTTTTAATTTTTTTCACAAAAATGTTTTTTTTTGGTTTTTTTTAAAACATTTTTTAGTTATTTTTTATAAAAATGTTTGAGTTAAATACGGTTTTCGTCCAAGTGATTTGACTAAAATAACATTTTTAGTCAAATAGTTCTAATTTGGCTTTTTCAGTCTATAAGTTTCGTTTTTGTCTCAATTAGATCCAATTGGTTAACACCGTTAGAGTTTTTTTTTCTTAACTTATTATCCATTGACGATTAGCATAAACCCCTTTTAAATCTTTCATTTTCTTTCTGGAGGTGGTTTTCAAGACCGGGAGAGAAAGTGACAGTAACACAAGACCCAGAGAGGAAGCGTACAGTAGAGGAGGATCAGTTTGATCGGGTCTTTTAGAGATATAGGAGTGTATGTATAGGGTCCGGTTATTGTACAAAGGGGTTTCAGCGTACGAAGGCACCAACATGCGACACGTGTTCGGTGGGCGAGGTGTAAATGCGTCTGCGTTATATTAACGCATGACCATAATCACGTATGTTTCTTAGTAACATATGATCATATTCATGCAATCACACATGCTTTATAATAACTCATGACCATAATCACGTAATCACACATGTTATACACATAATCACGTATGTTATACGCACAACGCATCGACAATTAAAAAAAATCAATTTTTTTTAAATAAAAGTATAGCAAACTATACGCAAATTAAAGAGAATAAAATGCTCGATTTTATGATGCATTCTCTTAAAAAATAATGTCGAATAAAAAAGTTATACGTGTTTTAAAAAAAATGCCGAAAGCGTAATTTACTCCTCTTACCTTAACCAACGCTTTAGTGTCCTCTCGGGTTAACTTTATCTCCATGCTCTCATCTTCTGATATATCGAGTAAAATGTTGAGCAAGTCCTTCGCTTCTCCTCTCGTGCTTTCTTGCGTCTTCGTGCTCTTCAATGATCCTTTCCATCAACGCATCGAATCTTGTATGAATATCCTTTGATTTTTTACCCAACCCCTGCAAGTCTAGATTCTTACAGAACCATATATGATCCGAAAGGTTAAAGTTACCAACAATCTCGCCTGACTCAGCAATTATCTTGGTTATGTCCCTTGACTCATCCTCCTCTTCTGAACACCTCTTGCTCATAAACATTCTCGAGATCACGTTGTTTGCTAACTTCATAAGCTCTCCTTCAAGTTCCACATACTCGCCGTCTCTCGCTTTTTGTGACAAATATTTTATAAAACGGTTAATTTCTTCACGCCTAACTGGAAAGAGCAAATCCAATGTTTTACTGTTGAGTTTTGACATGATCAACTTCTTGAGGAACATCCAGGAAGATCCATAAGGTGCAAAGACAAGTAATTCGCAACTGAGTAATGTGGTCGATCTAGAAACACATTTTCATGTGTTTTGAAGATTTCTTTTGCAGTTTCTGGTGTAGTAACAACAACACAAGGTGTGGAGCCTAGAAAGAATCGAAATACTGGCCCGTGTCGCTTTGAAAGCTTGTGAAAAGCTTGATGAGGGTTTCCACTAAGGAGGTGTAGATGCCCGATAATGGGAAGCCAAAAGGGGATGGTGGAAGATGAGATTTAACACTTGAAGATTTGTATAATTTCAAGATCAAAATGGAGGAGATGAGGCATAATGTAATTAGAAAGATGGTGATATCAGGCATGGTTGGATAAGAATGTTTTGGTTAAAAAATTACCAACTTACGTGCACATATATACACAACGTTTTTTATAGCTGTCCATTTAATTTACACATGCTCTAGCCCACTAATGCTGAAGTTGGATATGAGATATGGCTGGTTGAAGTGTTACAGTTTTGACTATGAGGAGGCTCATGCATGCCACAAAAGGAAAAACTTAGATTATTGATGGTTGATGGTTATTGGTTAATTAACCGTAAGGTACAAGCAGCAATTACGCATTCTTCTTTTGTCTTTTTCAGCCACGTTTTTTTCTGTGTCCTAAAAATATTAGATTTCTTTTTGGCCAACAAAAATTTACATGTGTCATGGTCATAGACGTTTTTTTTAATTTATAACTTTTAAAATATGATAATTTATAAAACTTCGAATAAACTGTTGCGACGTTCTTATTTTTATCTACGTTTTGGTGTAAGTTTCGTTAAAAATGAAGTTGTGCGTGATAATGTCCAAGTTATGTAATCACTTGCGTACAACGTTGTTATGAATTTTTTAGCTCTTTACTTTTTTTTAAACGGTTTTTCTTTCGTTTTCAAAATTTTTTAAGGTTAACTTTTTTTAATAGCTTTGCTACGAATTATTTTTTGTATATGTTAAACTTGAGCACACTATGAGATTCGGGTTGATGTATTAATGTATATTTCCTTTTTTAAGAGCTTGTGATTTCTTCTTTTATGGTGAAAAAGCCCCTTTTCTTGGTGGAGATGGTTCTCCCTTTATGCTTGATCTTGTTATAGAGGCCCACTCACTCGGACTAATATGTCATGCTCTATTTATGCCTCTCTCTGATTGGCTCTTATTCCTTCTAAGGGGTCCCACCTCACACGCGCGTGGGACTTGTTCCGGTAGCTTCGGCTTATCCCTCCTCAAGTCTCCCTAGTCCGGTGTGTAGCGTGAATCGGTGGAGGCAGGACTACTTACTCTTGTTCTTGGCGGGAAGGCTTGAGTACCTGTATGGGGCCGCAGCCGGGTCTACACCACTTTCCGCCAGTCATTCTAAGGCTCTACAGAACATCTCCGCACCCCTGGAAGGGAGTACCGCTAGGGGAAGTATTTGGTAGTCGCCCCTTTCAATGAGGCCTTTACGAAACTGAAAGTGAGCTCCTACGCCCAGGAGCAAGTTGCCGTCGTATTAAAGGGGCAACTGTCGGCCTTAGAAACTTATTTAGATGAAGCAAGAAAAAAAAAGTGTTGGAGGTGAAACTTGCTGAAAGCGACACCAAACTGGCGCAAGAGCAGAGGCACACCTTGCTGGTCTTCTACTAGGACTTCGATCTTCAGAAAGCCAGGGGTGAATTACAGGAAATTGCCAAGATTCTTGAAACTAACCAACAAAAGATGAAGGATATGAGCTTGGAGTTGGAGTCTGAGAAATCTGCCCATGTATGCACCAAAGTATCTTTGTAGGTTCTATGTGTGATTGTTATCTTTGTGCTAATGTCTTGTTGGATGGCTTGTCTTTTTGTGATCATGTGTCTAATGTTTCCCTTGTGAACCTTTTGGATATCTATAAATATGATGATTCTGATTCTGAACTTGTGATTCTTGTGTTACAAGATTTTTTGGTCTTGGTTCCTGTGGGTATGGTGCTTTGGAATGACTATCTTCATGAGTGTTGATGCGCGTGTATAGCTTATGTTGCCTTGTTGGTCGTAAGTGTGATCTTTTTAAATAACAAGTTATATATGATAAATATTGATGCGTGTGCCAAGCTTTATTGCCACGGTGGGCGTAAAAATGGCTTTAGACGACAAGACATAATAATTATTAATGCGCGCTAGGCTTTATTGCTTTGGCGTGCCTAAATATGACTTGTTTAGACGACAACATATAATAAATATTGATGCACGCACAAGGCTTCATTGTCTTGGCAGGCATAAATATGGCTTGTTTAGACGACAAGACATATAATAAGTATTGATGTGCGTTAGGCTTTAATGCCTTAGCGGACATAAATATGGCTTGCTTAGATGACATGACACATAATAAATATTGATGCGCGCGTCAGGCTTTATTGCCTTGGCGGACATAAATATGGATTTTTTAGAAGACAAGAGATATAATAAACACTGATGCATGCGCAAGGCTTTATTGCCTTGGTGGGCATAAATATGTCTTGTTTAGACGACAAGACATATAATAAATATTAATGCGCGCCAGGCTTTATTGCCTTTGCGGATATAAATATGGCTTGCTTAGACGACAAGACATATAATAAATATTGATGCGTGCGCCAGACTTTATGGCGGGCATAAATATGGATTTCTTAGAAGACAAGAGATATAATAAATATTGATGTGCGCGCCAGGCTTTATTGCCTTGGCTTGTTTAGACGACAAAACATATAATAAATATTGATGCGCGTCAGGCTTTATTGCCTTGACGGGCATAAATATGGCTTGTTTCGACGACAAGACATATAATAAGTATATTTTGTTGTGTGAAGAATCAATAGCTAGGATAAAAAGGCGTGCGTTTCAGCCGCGTAATTACTTTTAAATATTTTCAAATGACAATGATTTGCAGAAATCTATTAATAGCCACCAACCTGCCATTCAGAGTCTGAACATCTTTCAATGATTTTGGTGAAGGCATACAGGTGATTGCGTCCACCTTTTCCTCAGACACCCTGAATCCTTCCCTAGTTATTTCTACTCCTAAGAATTTTCCTTGTTCCACTCTAAACGAACACTTGTTTGGGTTAAGCTTGATATTAAATTCTCTTGAGGCATAGGAATATTACAGACAAATTTGCAAGCATCACTCTTTCTCCCTTGCTTTTGACAACTAAATCATCCACATAGACCTCTAAATTTTTCCCGGTCTACTCATTGAACACCTTATCCATCATCCGCTGATATGTGGCACCCACATTCTAAACATAAAGGACAGTTTGTGATATTACTTTAGTGTAAGTACGATATCTAAATTTTGATGTAAACTTAAACGATGAAAAGTGTAATTTATTCTTTTGATGATTAATTTGGTCAATTTATGTACTCTAGTGATTTTCCTTTCCAAATTTAAGGCCTCCGGTGAACTTCCGGCTATCATAGGAATCCATGACCAAATGAACGTGTCAACAGCGTACCTTGTAGAAGAGGGAAAGATGGTGCGCATATGAAATTATTTATTAAATTACAAATGTTAACCATTCAAAAAAAATTACAAATGTTAAATCATATATTTTGTTCAAATAGTTTCCGTAATTGATGTAAATGTAATGTTTAAGTTCATGGGAAACTCAAGGAGACTCCAAATGGAGGTAATCAATTAATGAAATATTACACGGACAATGGGATAGGATCAAGTCGTGAAACCGAAATATTATACAAATTAAAGGATTAGCTCTAGAAAGTATGATCATGATCTTTATTTTTATGTTTTTTTTTTGCTTGTTTGTAATCACGATTTTGCGACTTCTTATGTTTCTTCTTCTTCTAATGCTTACTGAATGTGATTAACAAATGGAAAACTGATACAAAAGAAACAAATTGGTGACCACCATAGTTATACTCTGGTCACAAAGAGAAAATAAGTGGATTTCAAGTTGTACACATGTTAATTTGCAGATCTATTACTGCTTGATTTTTAATATTATTATTATTATTATTTAAATTCGTGGCCATTAATTACAATGAAATATTACACGGGCAATGGGATGGGATCAAGTCTTGCAACGGGAACACAAACCAAATGATTAGCTCTAGGAAGTGTGCCCCCAGCACCCTCTTCCATATCAACGGTGGCTAGATCCCCATTTTTCCCGGCCTTCCACTCAAAGCATTGAATCATTGCACCAAGGATTGTGTGTACATTTTGCAACCCTAATGAAATCCCTGGACATGTCCTTCGTCCACCCCCAAATGGTAATAAACCAAAGTCTTGTCCTCTCACATCCATCTGCGATCCTACAAATCTTTCTGGCTTGAATTCAAGTGGGCTTTCCCAGTGGATGGGGTCTCGGCCAATGCTCCACAAGTTGATAAAAACTGTAGTGTTTGCTGGAATATGATAACCTCCCACAATGCAATCTTTTGTTGATAATCTTGAAATCACGGGCACTGTAGGGTGCAATCGCAAGGATTCCTTGACAATTGCTTGGAGGTATGAAAGGTTTTGTATGTCTGATTCTTGTAGAAGCCTGTTTTTTCCGACAACTTGGTCGATTTCTTCTACTACTTTTTTCATTACGTTTGGACGGTTGATGAGTTCTGCTAAAGCCCATTCTATGGTTATTGCCGAAGTGTCCGTTCCTCCTGCTAATATGTCCTGGAACGAAACACAGACATGTTATAAAACACTAAATAACCTTTTAGTATTATCTGCTAGTGTTTGTTAATCACCTGAAGGATGGCTTTAATGTTCTCCCGGGTTAACTTTATCTCCATGTTCTCATTTTCTGATATGTCTAGTAAAATGTTGAGCAAGTCCTTCATTTCTCCCCTTTTCTGCTTTCTTGCCTCTTCATGCTCCCGCGTGATCCTTTCCACCAGCGCGTCAAATCTTCTATGAATATCCTTAGATCTCTTTCCAAATCCCTGTAAGTCTAGATTCTTACAGAACCATATATGATCCGTAATGTTAAATTCCCCGATAATCTTGAACGAGTCAGCAATTATCTTGATTATGTCCTCTGCCTCACCCTCTTCTTCTGAACACCTCTTGCTCATAAACATTCTAGATATCACATTGCTTGTCAACTTCAGAAGCTCTACTTCAAGATTCACAGACTTCCCCTCTTTGGCCTTTTGCGATAATAATTTTATCAAACAGTTACGTTCGTCCTCCCTCACAGGATACAGGAAATCCAGTGTTTTACTGTTGAGTAGTTCTGTCACCATGATCTTCTTACCGAACTTCCAGAAAGGCCCATAAGGAGCAAAGACAAAGCCTTTGCCTTCATATGAAAGGTGCCTCACCACTGAGTTTATCGGTCGATCTAGAAAGGCAGAATCTTGCGTTTTGAAGACGTCTTTTGCTGTTTCTGGTGTAGAAACAACAATACAAGGTGTGGAGCCTAGAGAGAGTCGAAACACCGGCCCATGTCGGTTGGAAAGCTTGTGAAAAGCTTGATGAGGGAGTCGAGAAAGGAGGTGTAGGTGCCCGATAACCGGAAGGACAAAGGGGATTGGTGGAAGATGAGAATCAACACCAGAAGATTTGTATAAATTCCAGATCAAAACCGAGGAGATCAGGCATATAAGAAAGATTGTGATGTAGCCTGCCTCAAAATCAGGCATTGTTGTAATGAAGATAAGAAAGTTATGCTTAAGTTTTATGCAAGTTCGGTGTATATATACACACAAAATTTTTATAGCAATTTATCTTACACATGCTCTAGCCCACAATATTGAACTATGATGTGACAAATAATAGTCTCAAAGTGTCACAGTTTTGACTAGAATGAAGCTCATGTCATAGCATATTGATGGACAATTAATACTGATGGTTGATAATTGAAGGATTCGAAAATGATAATAAAATATAATCAACGTCTCTAGCCGAACCTTATATCTTAACGTTTGGTCTAGTAATGACTTGATTTTGTAGCCTAGCGGTATATTATAATATGTAGTAAAGGTATTTCTTATCAAATGGTTAAGGGTTATAGTCAAATGATGAACATCAGAGTAAATTTAGTTTAGAGAGGGTGTGACTTGTGAGTTAGTGGTTCTAAAAATAAATAAAAAAACTTAGAATAGTTAGAGAAATTTATTTGTAAAATTTATTTAGTGACGAATGTAGCAATAAACAAAGTTGATTAATTTACAAAATTACCTCTTAGTTTGGCGGGATCAAACCAGACGTCCATTTTGATCTAGCTGTATACTTAAAAGCTTGGTGGGATCGATTAAAGAGAAATAGGTAAGATGTTTAATCGGTTACTGCACGTGTTGGTTACTGTAGAAGTCAAGAAATAAGTGGGTATTTTCAAAGGCTAGAAGATCGGTAGAGAACTTGATGGAAGACATAGAAGTTCTGAGCTTTAAATGGAGTGAATACCGGGGAATGAAAGCCGATGTAGTTGGGAGGTTTGGACAATTAACCCAGTAACAGGTTTTGGCTAAGCTAGTTCTGAGCTTTAAATGGAGAGAATACTGGGGAAATAAATGGTAATTTAACACATTTTATGCATTGATAAGGTGTATCTTATGTATAACAATTTGTGTCAGATGTTTTAATTTTTTTGATAAATTACAAGCATGTCTTTCTGATATATTTTATACAGTAGTATAGATAAGAAGTTATTAAAGGTGTCACGTCCTAAGCTACATGTGGACACACATTTATAATTACAAGAAAAAATTAAAGGTAATGGATAGTGGGCGTACACTCGATTTTTGACAATGCATGCATATATAATTAATAACATTCATTACAACAATTAATTAAAAATAAATAAACGCATAATTTCCTCTAAGAAATTGAGTAAAACCTAAAACAATAAAAGTAAATATATAATTCATACGTGGCCAATGACCCCATATCAATTAATTTGAGAGGAAGTAGCCTATGGCCTTATAATGTGAGGTTATGAGTTCAAGACTCAATTGATGCAATATGATCACAAGTTGTTTCTTCAGGCTCTTCACGACACCTCCACACCGCTGGTTGCTTTTTCTGCCCAAGCTCCCCGTTCGATGCCCTCTTCTAGGGGTCGTGTGGGCCGTTTCATACGTGGTTCGAGTAATTTTGGTCGCCCTTCTAGTGGCCGTTCCCGTGGTCGCCGCCCACCACACTGTCAACTTTGTTGGAATAGTGGGCATTATGCAAACTCTTGCCCGAACCTTGTATTGTATTATTAAAATAAACTAGTTACGATACCCTCGCTACGCTTCGGGTTACGTATTACATACCAAAACAAAACGTTAAAAAACGTATGAAAAAAACTGAAAACAAAACAAAACAAAAAAAAATTGTATTAAAAATAACAAAAAAAGGTCAAAAAATAAACCCCACCCACAAGGTTAGAACCCATGTGAAAAAGGGTGTGAAGGGAATGGGGCGGAAGTTTTGGCCATCAAGCTACCACCCTTTAGTGTAATTTTCTTAATAAAAAAATAAATGGAACAAAAACTTGGCTTAAGCTAAAAAAAAAAAGCACCAACCAAATAGTGTCACTTGTCAAAGTCGACAAAAGAACCAATAAGGAGAAAGTACTATTCACCCTTTAGTGAAATGTATGTGTATAATGAAATTGTTTTATTTTTATTATGATTATTGTTATCATTTGTATTGTTTAAATTCATGTGAATTACAACAAGACCCCAAAATGGAGGTCAGATATCTTGGCTGGAAGAAATGATCAATGAAAAATTACACGGACAAGTGGATGGGATCAAGTCGTGCAACGGGAACACAAACCAAAGGATTAGCTATAGGAAGTGTAATCCCAATACCCTCATCCATATCAACAATAGCTATATTCCCATTTTTCCCTACCTTCCATTCAAAACATTGAATCATTGCACCAAGGGTTGTGTGTACCGTCAACAACCAGTAGCGGAGCTTGAAAATTTTCGCAGAGGGGGAAGGGATTTTTTTTCATATAGGGAGGGCCGGAACTATAAAATTTTCGGCCGAATACATATAAATTAACACTACTGAGCGAAAAATCGCCCGAATACGTATATATTAACACTTCTGAGCGAAAAATCGGGGGAGGGGGGCGGGGCCCCCTCGGGCCCTTTATATCCTCCGCCCCTGTCAACAACGCTAATTAAGTCCCTGGACACATCCTTCTCCCAGTCCCAAATGGTAATAAATGAAAGTGTTGTCCTCTCACATCCAACTGTTTTCCTTCAAATCTTTCTGACCTGAATTTGAGTGGGCTTTCCCAGTGCATGGGGTGTCGGCCAAGGCTCCACACGTTGACCAAAGTTGTAGTGTTTGTCGGAATATAATAACCTCCAACAGTGCAATCTTGTGTTGATAACCTTAGAATCAATGGGGCTGTAGGGTGCAACCGTAGTGATTCCTTAACAATTGCTTGGAGGTATGGAAGGTTTGGTATGTCCGATTCTTGTACAAGCCTTTTTTTTCCAGTCACTTGATCGATTTCTTCTTGCGCTTTTTTCATTATGTTTGGATGGTTGATGAGTTCTGCTAAAGCCCATTCAATAGTTATAGCAGAAGTGTCTGTTCCGGCAGCAAATATATCCTAGATCGAAAGCCAGACATGTTAGTAGATGCAAATTCACACACTAAATAACTTTTAAATATGATCTTACTGGTGATAATTATTGAAATCACATCGAACCAACAATAATTACCTGAATGAAAGCTTTAATATTCTCACGAGTTAACTTTATCTCCATGCTATCATCCTCTGATATATCAAGTAAAATGTTGAGCAAGTCCTTCACTACTCCTTTCTCCTCCTTTCTTGCCTCTTCATGCTCCTTTATGATCCTTTCCATCAACGCATCAAATCTACTATGAACATCTTTTGAAACTTTTCCAAATCCCTGCAAGTCTAGATTCTTACAGAACCATATATGATCCGAAAGGTTAAATTTACCAATAATCTCGGCTGTCTCGGTAATTATCTTCGTTATATCCCCTAACTCATCCTCTTGTTCTGCACACCTCTTGCTCATAAACAATCTTGAAATCACATTGCTTGTCATCTTCATAAGCTCCCCTTCAAGTTCCACAAACTTCCCATCTTTCGCCTTTTGCGATAAATATTCTATAAACCGGTTAGTTTCGTCATGCCTCACTGGATAGAGGAAATCCAATGTTTTACCGTTGAGGAGTTCTGACATGATGATCTTCTTCAAGAACTTCCAATAAGATCCATAACGAGCAAAGATAAAGCCTTTGCCCCCATATGCAAAGTAATCCACCATTGAGTTTTGTGGCCGATCTAGAAACACGTTATCGTGTGTTTTTAAGATCTCTTTTGCGGTTTCGGGTGAAGAAGCAACAACACAAGGTGTGGAGCCTAGAAAGAGTCGAAAGACTGGCCCGTGTCGGTTAGAAAGGTTGTGTAACGCTTGATGAGGGAGTGGAGAAAGGAGGTGTAGATGCCCGATAACCGGAAGGCGAAAAGGGGACGGTGGAAGATGAGATTTGACACGAGAAGATGTGTATAGTTTCGTGATCAAAATGGAGGAGAATAGGCATGTAAGAAAGATGGTGAAGTAGCCTGCTTCTAAATCGGGCATGGTTGTAGTATATGATGAGAAATCTTTTTGCTTCAGCCGTATTAGAAAAATATGTTACGGCTAATATAAATGTTGTACACATATATAAACCGAAAATATTTTGTATATTAATCCATTTTGTTCATGCTCCAGCCGCCATTGTTGAACACATAGTTTATTATTAATGACAAAAAAAATCCAATAGTGTTTAAAAAAAATATGACGTTTGAAAAATCCGACGGTGTTATATATACCGTCGGCTGACGATGTTTGAAAAAAAATTTGACGGTGTTTAAAAAAAACTATCTCATGATTTTCAAAAAAATAAAACAAGTTAAATTCTTTTTTGAAAAATAATAATTATATATAATATAATGAGATCCTACTTCAAGCATTTTGTAAAAAAATTATCGTCAGAACCGCCAGTGATTATAGACATACCGACGTTTTGTACATGTGGCAGGCTGTGGTTGGCTGAGAATATCGTCGGACAACTATATTATACCACCGGTTCCGACGTTATATGAGGAAACATTTTCAAAAGATTGAAAATATCTAAAGTCATCACATAACTTATTATTAAAGGACGGCTCCACGATTGGTTGTTAACAGATGAAAAAAGAGAAAATAATATGTATTTGAGATTTTTATCGAATTAATGAATTATAGTATTAGGTTACAAACCCTTGTTTTATATTGGGTTAATAAATAAAATATTTAATTTAGTATTAAAATTTTTAAAAATTATAAAAAGAAAATACTAAAAAAAGTTAAAAAATTTGAAGATTATAGTGTCAGTAAAAGTACAGGTGGTGAACGATGCGTCATATCCTTGGGAACGACAATTGATAAATCGTTGCTTATCTTGGTTTTCTTATTTTCTTTGAGTTTCTTCCGTAAGGAATGCTAGATGAATATGGTGGCCTCCCTTAATCTTTGGTTAAGTTTCTAAACAAAAAAATAGTTTTCTTATTAATTAAATTTCTGTCTAAAAACAACAATCAATTAAAATTTTCTAAACAACTATAAACAGAAATATAATATTGGAGTTTGTGAATGGTCTAATGGAGGTGATATTTACGCAAGTGGAGCTCTAACTTTACGTGACGGGCTAGAAGGATCAACCGATATTTAGTTGGATGCGACTTGTCTCCTCTATAATTTAATTCGAGAAGACCTTTTTAATTTTTAATTTTTCTCCTTTTTTATAAATCTTTTATGATATAATATAGTTTTTAATTAATTAAATTATTTAATGTAAGTTTAAATCACACTTTTGTTAAGATCTTTTCAAAATTTCGGTATATATTTTATTATCAATCTTGTAATATACTTTTACTTATACAGTTAAAAACAGGTTTATTAAACAAAATATAGTTAATTACAGTTGTGGATTCAATGGATGCTTAGGGGTGGGTACACAGCCACTCAAATAATCTTCATTAGTGAATTTTCTTTTGTAAAAGTTAAACGGGAAAAAGGTAGACACTCATACATTTTATTATCAGACACCATAAGAGAGAGATAGATCTTGGAAGAAAAAAACCAAAAATAGAGGTTTTCTGGATTTCGGTTACCCACTGCGAAGAAGAAGATTCGTTCGATAAGAAAATCAAAAATAATTTATTAAATAAATAGGTAGTAAAAGCCTGAAAGTGTTTAAAATAATTAAAAAAGGATTTTGAATAAAATTAATAGTTAATTATACAAGCATTCATATCAGCTTCTTTATCTTAATCTTTATAATTTAACTAAATATCACAATTTTTTAAATTTATCTTTAAATTTGTTTTAACCTCTCGCATCTCATTCTCTATCTCTATCTTAATGATTCAATTAAAAGACTACATCTGAATCGTTCAGAGGTAAGGGTGTTTGTTTCGGTAAAAGTCTACCTCTTAATGGTTTATTTTACCTCTTAATGGTTAAGCTGAAAAAGCACGTTAAACCATTCAGAGTTGTTAATTGCTCAGCACTTAGCAAACAGCCAATTTATCCCACTCAACATTTATTATATTATTTTTTCTCTTAACACTCACAAAAAATATAGAGTTTGATTAAAATGATCCTCAAAATTTAGAGAATCTCTACTTACTAAATATAAAGTTTCAAATCTCATTATTTGAAATACATTTTGTCTTATCCAATTTTTGTTTTCATGTATCCACGATATACTTTAATTTGAAAGTGATCTAACTTTACGATTCTGAAAACAATCTAGGGAATACGAAATACAAAATCTACAAGTAATCCTTCATTTAGTATTCTCTTCTAGCTTGACTTTTGGAGGTTAATTCTTGGGTGAAACTGTTAAAAGTATCTTTTCTTTCCGATTGTACCACGATTAGCGCCAATCATCCAAATCTGTTGTACATAAAATTCAAAGATGAAGACGTACTCGAGCATGACCATGTTTGATCAACTTTAATTTGGACCGGGCAAGCCTTAGTTTGTTATTAGTTATGCCAAAATTCCAGTTGAATAACTTTAATTACGAAGAACCCACTAAATCAAATCTATTATTTTCATGAAGGCTAAAGATGAACTAATTTTATTGTAGGTGGTTCTTCGCCTAGTTTGTTATTAGTTATGCCAAAATTCCAGTTGAATAACTTCGGGTGTTTGTTTTCAGACCACTGTGAGTGGTTATGATAGCCTTTTAGGCCCAAATATGAATACTTTTATTTTAGCAAATATGCAAAATTGCAAAAAATCTAGCACAACAATGATAATGAGCAAATTGATCGTAAGTAGAAATCATACAACTGTTATTAATGTGAACTAGTTTTTTCCGACCACACTTCGCGACAGGAGTTTTGTCGTTAATTTTCCACTGCGTCACGCGGCAGAAGTTTGGTCGTTATGGGTTCAGCTCGTCGAAAACCATAAAAGCGAATACCGATACCGATTCCGGTAATACCAATAGTGGTCACGGTATCGCAATGGTAACGACACTCGCTAATTGCTATAGCCTATGATAAAAAAAACTCGTTTTTGAATACAACTATCCATTTTCACAAAAAAAAACTATATCGAAACGTTGAAAAAAAAAGTAAAGACAACCACACACTCTGTTTTTCAAAAAAGTTAATGAACGAAAGTTATTACAGAAAAACGAAATTATTATAAAATTAAACGGATTAAAAGCGTATAATGTTATATATAGTATGACGGGGGAAATGAAAATTTGAAAAACAATTACCGTACCAAAATACTTGCAAATCGTAAAACTTTGGTAGCCAATCTACAAAACCATAAGACTTTACCGTAGCTACCGACCTAATTTTAATAATTGTAATATTATAATAAACAATTTCAATAAAATAGTAACTTATCATAGCACTGTTTGGTTACTCGAATCATCCTAGAAAAATGTCTATACTCTCTTTGTACAAAATTGTCAACTTGCATGAGTGAAAATTGGCCTAGATGAATGATAACAATATCACAGAATAAAAACTAAAAAGCAAATTTAGGTGTAAAAATAAAGAATATATAGATAGATGAATTACTATCAACAGCAGCCACTCTTTCCACCTGAGTTTACATCTTGGTTAGGAACAAGTATAGCAGTTCCTTTAAGAGATGTTGATTTCCCATAATCTCCATTACCAGCACTCAGAGATTTCTTACCTATAATCCTATATATTTCTGTTAAAGCGGTTAGAAACGCGCTTTCAACATTTGTGGACTCAAGTGCTGAAGTCTCCATGAAACATAGGTTTTCTCTTTCTGCAAATTCTTGAGCATCTTCAACTGGTACTGCTCTTAGACTTGCCAAGTCACATTTGTTTCCAATGAGCATGATGACTATGTTTTTATCGGCTTGACTCCTGAGTTCTTCAAGCCACCGAGTCATATGGTCAAACGTTTGGCGTTTGGTCATGTCATATACCAACATTGCACCAACTGCACCTCTGTAGTATGCACTTGTCACTGCTCGGTATCTGATACGTGGAGAAATATTCAATAGAATCAATAACATGTAGCTATATCAATATATACACTCGTGCAACCGTATATAAAGTTTCATAAAGATCATGCTTGTAATTACAAGTAAAAAAAAGATCCAAATCACTCAATGAGCAGATCAGTCACAGACCCATCACTATTTTATTAGATAAGTATGACTATTTGTTTTATAGAATCAATGGTAGTCAGTTTAACTTTTGAAAGTAAACCTTTATCTAGAAGAGTTGGGACATCTCTCGATTTTAAGCGAAAATGGGTGGTTTAGATTGGTTGGCAAATGAGTTAAAGCGGGTCGTTTTTGTTTCTGTCAAAACAGGTAGGGTTAGTTTGGTTTAACCTGCAACAACTTTTGCTTAAATATCCAACAGTTTTTATGTATATATAATTTGTAGAGTAAACTTCAGTTTTCGTCCCTGAACAAAACATCAGGTTTCGTACCCCTGTAACACATTTGATCCCCGACGTTTAATGTTTTAACACTTTACGTCCCTTGTCTTTAACTTCGTTAAGTTTTCTGTTAGTTTTTGTGCAAATATTTAATACTGCAGTTATAACTTAACTTTCTAATTAAAGTAGTTTAGTAGTACTTTATCAATAACAATACACTTTAAGCACTTTCGACTAGTTTGACCTAGTGTTTTTTACTAAAAATTTCTGTTTTACCATTTGACCTGTTACAGATAAAAATAATAATAATTATAACCCGAACCAACCCATTCATAACTAAATGGGCCAGCTAGAATGGTGTCAATTTTCCATGTGATCCAAAAGAGTCTTGGGATTGAAGTATGCTACTACAACTAAACTGTAACCTTTAATGGACATAGATCAGACTGCTAGCTTGCATTATTTGCCAAACAGTGAAAGAAGGTGTAGTTTAAGTTAAGGAAAACTAGCTCGGAAAAATCGGAAAACATGGCTTTACATTAAAAGCATGGAACAATGAGTGAAGCTCCAAAGGAAAATAATATAAAAGATGAATGCTGATGCCTGATAGTTACACGGAACTGAGGACCATCCAGTTTTTGGTGACCCGAAGAGAACTTATTCCCAAATAATACGCAGAACATATTCAATGAAATTATGGATCTCTAATAGGAATAGAAAATTACATTTAGTAAGGTTCACTGGATTTGTAAGCTTAAACTATTCCATTGCAACCTTGTTCGCCTCTAGCTTCTTGCTAGATAGCATTTCAATGAAGTTACACCGTTCAGAAAAGAACATATCTAACAAAAACATAGTATCCAACCTACAGAAGTACATGTATGTTTGCGTTGTTTTAAATAAAATATGCAATTACATCCATTCAAAAGCGAAATACGATAGGCTTAAGTATTTGAAGTTAAAGGTGGACTCATTTTGGGGAAGAATAATTAAGTGACTTCATGTCATATGTTCTTAACACATTTCATTTTTGCAAGTTAAAAGGTCTTACTTGGACCGATCGATATAGAATAAACTGTTATAACAGGCACAACTTAGAACTATTGTCAAGTAAAAACTGCATCAGTGACTGAATTCAACGCGCGCTATTCGAATCCAAATTTACATACATTTTCTTGAACTACTACTTATCGAGCACGAAGATGCACATAAAAAGGTTATACTTTTGTAAACGTGATCAAATATATTCAGAATTCACAGGCTCCCAATAGTAATTACTATTATTATTAATATTACTAAACTTCAGATAAACTTTTTTGTCTAATATATAGATATTCATGTTACACATCTTAACAAGTTCAATGATTTTTTTTTTTTGGCTGATCCAAAAAAATTGGAACTGAAATTTTTTTTTTTTAATATTTGGTTTGATATTGGTTCGACAATCAACAAGGCAAATTACATAAGGATAGCAGGTAGACGGGCAACAAACGGGCAACAAATTACATAAGGATATTGGTTTGATATTCAATGATTGAACTTGTAAAATAAGTAAATAGTTTAGGTTTGTAGGGGATTTCTAAGATTACAACAAGTGATATCTGAGAGTCGTGAAACACTTTCAGATCAAAATTATTCGGTGGTTCACCCGAATACTTCAATTGGATAAAACTCAAATTAAGAAACAAGAATCGAATATGTGTGTATGAGGGAATTTTCATGAACTGGTCATTGACCAAATGAACAAGAAATCAGTTTTGAACGGATTGGAGACAGAAACTGCCTTTTGTAGCTATCCTCGTAAATTCGAATTTTGAATAAAATTGTGCCATTTTATCACCAATTTTATAAAACGAATTTCACATGTGAAAATCCAAAAAAACAAATTCTAATGAATTTTTAAGCTCGACCTCAGCCAGGGGTTGCCGCCCCTTGGACCCCCCCCCCTTCCAGGGGTGTTGTCCCTTTGAAACCCCCATTGCTTTGCCAATTAGCTTCCTAAAATCATAATAAACTCAAACAAGTGTGCACTTCACATCTCCTGACTTGTTTGATGCATATTATGATTCATTTGGTTAACAAGTCAATCCAATTACATTAAAATAGCCAACAAAGTTCGTTGTTAAATAATACTAATAATAATTATAATAGTAATAATAAACATAATAATAATAATTACATTGGGGTTGGGTTCTTGTACTGCAAATTGAGTAAAAGTATACTAAACTTAATCAAAAACATATGATCCTAGAAATCAAATGATTGAAGCACTGTACCAGGAACAAGAAAAGAAGACAAACCTCTCTTGACCAGCAGTATCCCAAATCTGAGCCTTCACAGTTTTCTGATCAATAACCAAGGTTTTTGTCTGAAACTCAACACCAATTGTAGCTTTTGAATCAAGAGTAAATTCATTTTTCGAAAACCGTGCAAGGAGCTGAGATTTTCCAACAGCCGAGTCTCCGATCAATACAACCTTGAATACATAATCGGTCTTCGAACCAAGCGAATTCGACATCCTAAAACCTTTCCGGATAAAATTCCCACACCATGCAAGTTTTTCTTCAATGAATCATTAGGAAATATTTTGGACTGTGATCCAAAAGATTCTTTTTTCAATTTCTTGATCACGAAGATGTCAATGTGATGAATTGATTCCAGGGAATGTGAAGAATTAGACGTTTGGAATGTGTTTACAGGATTAGGGTTTGTCAAGGAAGGAGTGTCGATTTTTTTTATTTTTCTTGTTTTTGATCGAAAAGCAGTTGGAAGGATTTGGCCTTTTGGTGGGGGTGAACAACGACTCCTGCTGGGCCACAAAAGTTACGAATTCATTGGATACTAAATAGAAAAGTCGAATATATTAAAATTCATTACAGTACATATATTAGGCAAATTAGAGTACAAGTATAATAATGCTTAGTAAGAAAATAAGGTAGTATTTAGGTACTCTTTGGTATACATGAACACGGGCGAAGGATAGTGAGAGCCTGGGGGCTTCGTTCCCCCGATTTTTCGTTCAGAAATATTAATATATACGTATTCGGCCGAAAATTTTATAGTTCCGTCCCCCTTGATAGGAAAAAAAAAAATATCGGCCCCCTGCATTTTTCTTCAAGCTCAGTCATTGTGCATGAATGGACGATGAAATGAAATGAGTCATTATGATAGAATGGAAAAAAAAAACATGTTTTGTAAACATATAGGAATGGAATGTACGATTACATAACGAATGTAATTCCTTCCCTTTTAATGATTTTCATTCAATGGGGGAGGAGTGTTTATTTTTCATTCCTTTAAGGAATGAAATGAATGTTTTAATTAATTACCCGAACCATGGCCCGACCTAAACACTAACTCATGATCCGATCCATGACCCGATCCATGATCCGACCATTTGACGCAAACCATGACGCAACCCATGGCTCTTCCCATGCTCTATCTCATGACCAGACCCACAACCCCACATGACCCAACTTATGACCTGAACCACGACCCGACCCATACCCTGTCCCATGACCCATCCCATGCCCCGACTCATGACTAGACCCAAGACCTGACCCATGCCCGGACCATGACCCGATCCATAACCGACCCATGTCATGACCCGAACCATGACCCATCCCATGACCGACTCACGACCAGGTCCATGGCCCGACCCATGAACACACCCATGCCCATGCTCTATTTCATGACCTGACTCATGCCTCGTCCCATGACACGAGCCAGACCTGACATGCCCTCGGCAAAACTGGGATAAAGTTGAGCCAAAAGATCCCGATTCAAGATAAATTCATGAGGAAGTGGTATTTCTTTAGGATCTACTCCAGCGTTTAGAAATTGGTTAATAGGTAAAGATACATGTACTTGATGCCCCGCCCAAGAGAGAGACCCAAGTCCTAGTAGCCCCGCTAAATGGTGATTCAATATAGATTCTACATCTTGAAACCAAGCCAGTTTTGGAGCAGCTTTATGATAATGAAACCAACCAGCAAAAAGCATTAACGCTGCAAAGATCAATGCACCAATTGCGGTACAATAGAGTTGTAATTCGCTAGTTATTTCAGATGCTCGCCAAATCTGAAAAAAACCAGAGGTTATTTGTATTCCTCGGAAGCCCCCGCCCACATCACCATTCAATATTTCTTGGCCCACTATCAGCCAAACCACCTGGGCGAGACCTATGACCCGACTGCTGACACGTCCCATGACCAGACCGATGACACGTCGTCCCATAACCCGTCCCATGCCTGACTCATTACCCGACCCATGACCTTATTATCCTAAGGGTATTTGATTATCTTTTCATGAATTATTTTCCATACTTTTTTGTGATGTTCAAAAAGGTAATATCATTTTAAGAAAATGGATGTTACATTATAGCATTTAAAAAAGAAGAAAGTTTAGTGTCAAATATTTAGAATCTTGAAAATTTGTTAGATTAAATGTGAAAAAAGGGAATTAAGGCAATTATCTAGCAATTAAGGGGGTGAGGGTCACGTATTCTTGCCCTGGAACAAAATCGCAAACTCCATTTTGGGGGAGATCGAACACACATCAGAAAAAAAGGGAAGCAAGGGATAACATTGTCCTCAATCTGATAATTCGCAAATCAGTGTTAAGGTGAAGAAATTAGTGGATTCTTGCACTAATAAGAGACAAGGTATGTGATTGGAACCCTAGAATTTTCGATTTTGATTAGTGAATTTGTAGAATGTTGAAGTTAGGCAATAATCCAAGATTTATTGGTTAATATTGTTTAAATGCACTTTTGTTGATAAGTGTTGATTATCCATTGTAATGATTTTGGTGATAAAACCCACTTGATGGGGATGTTATATAATGAATGATGCACATAAGCTATTCTGACCCACTACCCTTCTCATCTTGATTATGACACTTGTATTTGTCATGATTTTTGAGACGATACCCTTTTTGTTGGTACGTGTCCTTTTTCTCTGCATACAAAGCTTCGTGTACCACTTTACGGTCTTTCCCCGAGTCCATTTTAAAAAGAGAAGTGGATGAAAACTGAAAAGGATTTGTGTTTCTGAGTTTTTTAGTGAAAAAGAAACTCAAAAAGTTTATGTTCTCGAGTTTTTTAATGGAAGTAAGTGAAAAATGAAATAAGAGAAGGGAAGATTTTTAATAGTCTTCCTTCTAAATTTTCATTCCAAATTGAAATGAAGTGGAAAGAAATGAAAGAAAACACTGAAAATTTCCAATTTTTTTTCTTTTTCTTCGAACTCTAAAACATGAAATTACATTTTATCTTTCCTTCCCTCTCCATTTTTTCTCTCCTTAATTCCCTTTTTTTCTCTCTTTAATTCTCTTTCTCTTCTTTTCTTTCGTTTATTAAATTCAAGAACACATTGTTAAGGATGAACTCTCGGATGGAGAGCCCATCCCACTGACAAAAATCCCATTTGTTTGGCTAAAGCCTCTTGGCTAGCCCCACCAATTTTCAAATTAACTCAACGAAGGTTGTATGGGCCAACCTTGAACAACAGCAACGAAACTCCGGTACTTGGGCTTTAACCCATAAATAGGCCTAGCAAAACAAGCCCAGCTGAATAGTTTTAGGTAAATTTAGGTAATTATTTTGACTTATTGCGTTACTTTGGCCCATAAAAAAAATCCTTAAGTGGGTTGAATATAACCTCATCGGATTGAGAACCGATTTTGATGGGTTAGAGTGGGTTGGGTTAAATGAACCCGTGGGTCACAATGGGATGGGGTAAATGCACAGAGCAGGTCACAATGAGTTGTATTAGCATTTAGGTCGCCTGTCGCTCCTTCAATATCTGCCGACAGAATTTCAATTTTCAATTTAGGTGAAGTCCGACATTAGCATCCACGGATCCAACGGCATTAGCTCCCTTCAATCTCTTTGTCTCTCGCCGCCGATCCAAGGCCAGTAATCTGATTGCATCCGTTCAGTTTTCATCTCCATCAATCCAAGAACACATCAGGTAATCGACTCTCTGTCGATTTCTTAATTCCATGATTCTTCTAAAATTTCTTATTGAAAATTTGATGAATTTTACATGATGCTAAACTTTAATTGTTAGTTATGTTTATGACTTTTTTCCCATACAATTATTATCAGCTAATCCTTTTATGGCGTTTGAGAATCAATTTTAAATTTGTAAAAATTCCATAGAATTTATATTAACAAAACTTGCGGGAACAGTGAATGTACATTTACTATTGGACACCTCTAGCTTTTGCTTTTTTTTTTTCATTTTTAACCCTCGTATTTTATAAGAAAATATGCTTTTAGCCCATTCAATATTCTATTAAATTCGTTCGTTATTTAAAAAAACAAAGGTGCGTGGTTGTTATTAGTTTCTTTAGTTAACGTTACGATATAAATTGTTTTGAAAACGAAGTTGTATTAAAAATCAATCTTTTTTTGTATTACGACCTTTATCGAGTGTCGTTACCGTTGTGGTCCTGTGACGAACCGAACCTATTATGAGCGGACAACATAATTGCCGGTGTCGATATTATCAGAACCGGTCTCGGTATTTGCTTTTATGATTTTCGACGACCCGGACTTTTTTTCTTTTTTTATGATTTACCTGTAGGTTTCTTTTTTATTATCATTACTTTTACCGTTGCGTCTACGTTATTGAACAGGAAATCATGTGATCCCTTATATGTTGCCTTCACTTTCTTTCCACAAAAAGACATCCTACCAACATGTAACTTTCTGTTAATGGCCCGACCACAATGGCAAGTGGTTTCATGTTCTATTACAACCACCTAATTATTAATGATGTAACATTAATATGTGGGGGATTTATGTTTGATTCTTGATTTCTTGACCCCAACAAAAAATTTTAAGTGTTTTTTATATATTTTACCAGATTATATACCAATGTATTACATAGGCTTGTTTGATAAAAAAAAATAAAAGTATAATAAATAATTTTTTTTGTTTCCTTAACTAAGTAATAATTATAATTTAAATTTTATTTCATTTTTTTCTAAAATAGAAAAATTAACACAATTAGATTTCAAAATTCAAGTTTACTTAAAATTGAGAAAATTAGAAAACTTTACTGAGAAAAAATATGATAATGGCACGTGACATTTTTTGAAATCGTTTATTAGAATAAGAATTTTATAGACATAAAAATAAGTCCCTCAACAAAATGTAACTACCTAAAAAACTATTAAACAAATTTAAACGTATATATAGCAAAGACTTATGTTATTACATGTACAACTAATTAATTCATTATTGTTTCTACTGATATCATATAATTTTATGTCACGTTTGACGAGAAACACGTTTAATGGTTGTAACCAGGACGTGATTAGCAAATCGTTGATCACGTCCTTATCGATACTAACCAAAATTATACAAGAAAGATAAGTATAACAAACAAAAAGTTTCTTCACTTATACCAAACAAGTCGTTTTCGATTAGTTTAGCCCTGATCCAAGTTACTTAGCCGAACATATGCAGTTTGCACGACAATCCTTTAACGTCTGCGAAGCAAAAACAAAATCAAAAAATTGGATGATGATGATGATAAAAAGGTATATGTGGTAATTTTGAGTCATTTACTTATATAGTGGGTAAGTATCGGTTATGTTTTATTGCAAACAGGTCAAATAAAGTGGTCAAATGGATCAAACTCGTTAAATAGACCGAAGTGTAGTTTATGATGGTATCTGTATATTTTTTGTAATCATACATGACACATTAAGTATTAATAAATAGTTATAGAACATTAACGAAAATAATGCTTGTTTAGACATGAACCGCGCATTCTATCATATCTAGTAAGAGGGTATGAACTTCGACAGAACGGAACATCAAAAAGCAAGGTTATGTATAAAAGTTGTTTCTTTGATACCTTGTATTGTTCTTGAAGATCTTTGATGTAATCAACAGCCAAATCCAACATGTCTGATGTGTTTGTTTGCTACACCATAAGAAAAAGAAGGTTCAAATTTAGTTTTTGAAAGCTTTGGTCAAAGTGTAACGGATATTAACCGAGAAAAGTCAATACCTTGTCCATGTGTGGGACTAGTTCTTGTAGTTTCCTCATTCTTTCACTTATACGTGTTCTTCGAACCTAAAGAAACCGACGTAATTAACGATCATGATCTAATAGTAATACCCAAAATTCAAAAGTCAAAAAGTCAAGATTTTGAAACATTACCCTCTCGGCTATGCTTCTTGGATGCGTAGCACAACCTCGTTTTGCACGAATCTTGCACGGGACAGAATCTTGAAAATGCAGCAGTTTTTCAACAGCAGCCATTTCTGCTGAGGTTTTTGGCAAACTCAAGTGGTGTGACAACATAGGTTGATGATTTCCGGCATTATCACCATTCTAAAAACGAGTATTATGTAAAAAGAACGACATCAGTAATATAAATCATATAAAATATATAGTAACAATGCTCCATAATAATTATTTGAACAGGAAACCCGACTAAATTCGCCTCCTAAATAGACTAGTTCAAAATTTAAATTTCACTAAAATAATATAATTTTGATACCGGGCAGTCTAATTGTTCATAAAAAGAGAGAACAAAAAGAAAATTAAGAGTCAACATGCAGAAAAAACTACTTGTCTGACTAGGGGTGTAAATTTCAAACACAACACGAAAACACAGGTAGCACCTAACACAAAGTTCTTGGGTTTAACAGATTTGGGTCATTTTCAGGTCGAACCCGCCAACACATTTAGTTAAAAAGGTCGTGTATTCTCCTGTTTAACCCATTTAACTTTTATAATTTAAAAAACAATATATGTTTAATGTCTTAGACAGATTAATTGGGCATTTTATGTGAAAACTTCAACAATAAAAGAGAAATAAGCATCAAGCTTTATAGTTACACGTAATTATTTTAAATGTATTTGTATTTTTGTTGTAAATTTCTAATTTCATAGTAATAATATGCAAAAAAATTAAGTAAAACAAAATTTCCAGGTTAAACGTGTCTGACACGATTTTTTTTGTGTACAAGTTCACGTGTTCTTGTCAACCAGCAAAAAATCTTGTGTGTACAACAAGTTCACGTGTTTGACACGATTTTCAGGTTCGTGTCAAATTTTCGTGTTTGGCTGAAGTTTGACCCGCCAACCCATGAACATGATCCATTTAACACCCCTTGTTTTGACCAATTACCCATATCGCCACCTCTAAAAAAGTCAAGGATCAAGAACCAAAGATGTGATTGATAAACAATTACCGAAGGATTTAGCTCCCTTTTGAGTCCAGTAAAGTTGTCAATAAACTGTGAAGTAGGTTCGTGTTCCCATGAACCAAAAGGGTAATCAGATGATTCATTAAGGACTCCCGGGTCAATGGTGTCGGGCTCGATTTCTGAGATCCGTGGCAATATTCCTAACGATGTAACCCCAACCCCGGAACCCGAACTTAGTTGTCTCTTTAATATGCTTGTAGATGGACTTATTTCACCACTGTTTCCAACATTTCCCAATCTGTAGCCTCTCATTCCACCATAACCTGCATATCTTTGCTTCAGTAATTCAATTCACAAAATCAGGGGCGGAGGATATAAAGGGCCCGAGGGCCCCCCCCCGGATTTTTCGCTCAGAAGTGTTAATATATATGTATTCGGTCGATTTTTCGCTCAATAGTGTTAATTTATATGTATTCGGCCGAAAATTTTATAGTTCCGGCCCCCCTGCGAAAATTTTCAAGCTCCGCCACTGCACAAAATCAGAATCTTTTATATTCTTTTTTAGAGTTTTTGTTACTTCAGACAATCCCACAACCCAAAATAAATAACCCCTTTTGATATTTATTTTGTTATTTATATATAATCTAAACATATGAGTCATTACTTCAGATGCAATTTGACTTTTGACTAAACCGGAGTCAATCTTTGACTTCTACGAGTCAAAATTGAATACAAAAATCAAACTGCATGAATTTTGAAAAACCAAGAGCATATCCTAATCATGCTTAACTTCCAATAACAACAGATTGAAGCCTAATTTTCCAATATCTACAGCTTGAGACTCTAATTTTGACTTTTAGAAGTCAAAATCACTTACAGAAACTTCAATCAGAAATTAATAAACAGGGCATAAGACAAGCCCCAAATATAGAAATCTTTACTACAACAGCTATTACCATAAATGGTTAAAAAAACACAAAATCCATCTTGAATGAAATGAATCAAATTGAAGAGAAAATCAGTAACAAAGTCAGAAACTTTAATATTCTTTTTAGGGTTTTTGTTACTTCAAATAATCCCACCACCCAAAATAAATGAAACAATTTTTGTTCTTTTATACATAATCTAAACAATGAGTCATTACTTTATACCCAACTTGACTTTTGACAAAACTGGAGTCAATCTTTGACTTCCACAAGTCAAAATTAATTACAAAACTCAAATTGCATGAATTTAAAAAACCAAGACCACATCCTAATCATGTCTAGAACGAATAACTTCAAATAACAACATATTGAATTACAATTTTCCAAGATCTACAACTTGAGACTCCAATTTTGACTTTTAGAAGTCAAAATCACTTACAGAAATTCAATCAGAAACTAATAAACAGACCATAAGACAAACCCCAAATATAGAACTTTTCACTACAACAGCTATTACCATAAATGGTAACAAAAATATTTATTAAAAAAAAAACAACCACCAAATCCATCTTTAATCCGAATTCCATCATACCCAGAAAACAAAACTAATCAAATTCCCCAAATTTAACAAAAAAATACACCAAAATCAAGAACATCCATCCGTACCAAAAAAAAAACCCCAACCACCAAATCCATCTTTAATCCGAATTACATCATACCCAGAAAACAAACCAAATCAAATTCCACAAATTTAACCAAAAAAAAACAAAAAAATCAAGAACATTCATCCGTACCATTTGGGTGATTAACATTCGAGAACAATCCAGCAGGAGAGCTATTTTGTCTGAACAGATTTGCACCTGTTTCCGAGCTCAACGGCGGTTGATTAGAAAACCCAGATATTAAATTCGGTTTAAGATCCACCTCCTCTTGCAGATCTTGCAAACTCTCAGAAACAAAACTATCATTCACAAAACTTTGAAGAACAAAGCTTGGAGCAGATCGAAATCTGAGCAGCCGGTTATTGTTTTGATCATTCATATTAAAATTCATCAAAACCCCACTTCAAAATTTACAAACTTTTTTATAAAATCTTTTTTTTATAAATTTATAGAAGTGGAATCAGTGGATAATGCTTGAGAATAATGATGACCATGAGTTCCTTTCGTTATCGGAGAATTAAAGGACTGCTTGGTTTGTAAGCTTTGTTGGTATTTGAAACTTGTGGATGAAGTGATTTTTTAGGGGTATTTGTTTGCAGATCTGAGGAGGTTGATTCTGTTTCTTCTGTTCCGATGAAACTAAGCTATGAGGAAGCTAAGTTATTATGAATGATAACGATGAATGGAAGTGGCAAAGTTGTGGTTTTTTTAAGGTTAGGGGTATTTTGGGAAGTGGGGAGATAGATTGCCTATTCCAAAAAAGGAAATTACGGATTCCTAGCGTCAAAGTTGATGACGTATCACCGAGTAAGTTTGTGACACGTGGATTTTTCGAACCATGGTTTTAAGGAATTTTATAATACGATGTCGGGTCGATGGATTAACGAGTTTTAAGTTGTTGGGTTAATGGGTTGAATGGTGAACTGAACACGAATCATCTTTATTTGTGTTGATCTATGTTTATTTGTTTTGAATGGATCAGTTCGTTCTACCTTGTACACACTTAAATAATAGCGTATTTTGAGAGAATATGTTTAATGTTCGTTTTTTATGAATATGAGTAATACGTTCTACCTATGTAACAATTTAAATAAGTAATAAATTTAGCTCAAAGGGTTTTTTCTTTTGTTTTTGTACAATAAAGGATTAATCTTGATATTTGAAAAGAATTCAATGAATTGAAAAAGAGTTAAAAATGTGGTTGTGTTTTAGTCAAATGGTTTAGGTTTATTTTCACTTTTACTAATGAATAGTTTGAGAGAAAATTAAAGGGCAAATATCATAGGAAAAAGGACCTATGTAACCATTATACTTTTTTTATAAGTCTTTTCATATAAAAACCAACATACTTTCTATTTTTTTCACAAAAATCTCTCAATAATTTTTTGCACATAAAAAATAACATGTTTTCTTGTTTTTCTCACAAAATTCCATCGACAATTATTTACTCTAGCAAATTAATCGGTAGAAGCAAGGCAAAGGAAATCGACCGACAGAAACAAGAGCAAAGCAAACGAAACGATTGCAAAACGAATTGATTGTTTATGTGTTTTCACATATTTTACAGGTAGTTTTACAAAATGAATTTAATTTGATTTCAAATCATCTCTTTATAGAATGAAATTGTCAATTTCCTTTGTCTTGCTTATGTCAATTTATTTGCTAAAGTAAATAGTTTTTGAGTGATTTTTTTTTAGAAAAACCGAAAATATGTTAGTATATTTATGTGCAAAAGCTTATCAAGTATCTTTTGTAAAAAAAAAAATAGTATATGTTGGTTTTTTATGTGTAAAAAATTGTGGAGGGCTTTTTGTGAGAAAAAATAGAAAATATATTATTGTTACAAAGTTAATACTATGATTTTTTTCTCAAAAAGTATTAGAACTAATTAAACTTTTCATTTGTTAACTTTAAAATAACTTTCTTTAAAATCTAGATGATTACCTTTTTAAAATCCTTAAACTTAAATGGATTGACATGTTAACCATTTATTAAATGAGTTGGATTTAGGTTGACTCGTTTAATAAACGAGTGTATGTTGGCCAACTCAAAATCTAATTATTTCGTGTTGTTTCAGGACATATATCACTTATGTTATGCACCACCTAAGAACATATATCTTAGACGTTAGCATAATGGTAAGTTATCCTTAAACTTAAATGGATTGACATGTTAACCCATTTATTAAATGAGTTGGATTTAGGTTGACTCGTTTAATAAACGAGTATATATTAACCAACTTAAAATCTAATTATTTCGTGTTGTTTCAGGAAAGATATCACTTCTGTTATGCACCACTTAAGAAGATATATCATAGACGTTAGCATAAAGGTAACTCGATACATATATCATAGAAGTTAGCATAAAGGTTACTCAATACATATATCATAGAAGTTAGCATAAACATGACTTTTAGTTCAATAACAACAAAATGGATATAAGAGAATTAATAAACATTATATATGTAACATTTCAAAATTTGTTAAATTTTATACTTTGTGAGGCATATTATTATTTTAATAAAGGAATATTTCCTTGCATATGTTTTAGGATAAGTTATAAAGTTTTATTTCAATCCGTGATAAAAAGTCAATAAAAGTCAAAATATATGGTTAAAATTAAATAATCCTGAATTTGAGGATTAGATACCTTGTATTGGAACTACAGGGATTGAATTAGACCCATATTTTGGACATAATTCCATGGAATATTTATGTTGATGTTCATTTGCACGATTAAGAGATTTTCTAGAAGGTGTTTGTTCTAGAATGAGTGAAGATCTAGTGTTCTTCGTCAAAAACAAAGTATATGCATCAATAACTCACTCTAATTTGGTAGGTATTTTCTCATCTTTCACATATAGTTTGAAACTTTAAGTATGTTTTTACAACCAACTAATAAAAATCAGATTTTTAATTCAATTGTAGCATATCTTAGTTTATAAGGGTAATATCATCTATACTCTTACAAAAATGGGTAAATATCATATACCCAATTAAAACTAAAAATATCATATAAACTCAATTTAAATAATTTGTTACTTTATGACTATTCTATCCTTTTCCATTATATGAATTTTTATAACCTAACTTTTTTAGTTCTATCCATTATGTAAAAGATCACTCGTTCTACTATTCTTGATGGTGACGATTGCGAATCTCCAAACCCATTCAGAAGATTAAGAAGGAATGATTGCGAAAAAGTTACAAAATGCTATAAAAGAAAATTGGTAAAAATAAAAAAAAATGAGAAAATTCATAATAGTATTTTGAGAAAACTATTGTCTATGGTTAAAAATAAAATTCTAAGTTAAAAATGAGTAAATATGAAATTTCAATGCTAAAAATTGGTAAATATGAAATTTAAAGTTTTAGATAAATAAAGGGTAAATGATCATCTTTTAAATAGTTTTTAATGAAATGAGTATATACGATATTATTAGATGTTTGTACGGTTATATATAATATTTTTTGTTTTAGTTGTGTATATAGAATATTTTTTATAAGGTTATATATGAAAATACCCCTAGCTTATATATACTATGTTTGATGTTTCTAACATGTCTCCAGCCTTAATTTTGAATACTCATGGTGAATCTATGTTTGCATGACAACGATTATACTTAAAAATTGGTCATTTCGAACAATGGTAAGATAAGATTTTATGAAATATGGGTTTCTAATCTTAATTGAAGAGGTTTCAAACCGGTTTTTTTTTTGCACCTCTATTTCATAAATTGAAATATACTTTTCGACTAATGCTTAAAGATATTTTTAGTAATAAAAAAAGATATCATGATTATATTAGATTTTGTCGTGAAACGAATAATCTTTGCTTAGGTCCGAATTGGGACGTCGAGACAAGATGGAACTCGACTTATACTATGTTTTATAGCGCTTTACGACAAAGAGAAACTTTAGAACTATTTCATGAAATGCTTGCCTCAAAACCTCGTCGTAAAATTCTAAAGTTTCCTTCTACGAGTTGGGACATTTTAAAAGACGTAACCAAATTGCTTGAAGTTTTCAAAACCGCCACCACTTTTTTATCCGGTGTTTATTATCCCAAAAGTCCATTAACTCTAAAACAAATATATTTAATGGCTAACAAGTTGTATGAACTTGAAAATAAAAGCCCTCTTTTTACAAATATGATAGAACCGATGAAAGAAAAATTAGTGAAATATTTTAAAGAAATGCCTCCCGTTATAACTTGTGTCGCCGCGTTAAACCCTACAATAAATGTTTACGGGGTTGAAACTTTGATTGATAGAATTACTTACGCTTTGAATTTTGATAGTGAAGACATCCATTTTGCACAAGTCACAAAAACATATTTTAACAAATGTTTTCAAGATTTATTTGATATTTATTTACATAAATATGGTACAACTCCGAATCCACATGATACAATGGGTACATCATCAAGTGGTAGCTAGAGAGATGTTAATTTGAATTTATATAACGAAATGTTAAATGAATTTAGTAAACGGGCTCGAGGTACCACCCCGAGTAGCGAACTCGGAAGGTATATTGGCACAAACTTTTTAGCGTTTATGCCTCCTACCGTTTTTGAGTAGTTTGATATTTTGGCTTGGTGGAAAAAAACGAAGTTTCGTTTCCGATTCTTTCCGCCATGGCCCGTGATGTACTAACCGTCCAAGCTTCTACGGTAGCTTCGGAATCTGCGTTTTCTTTTAGTGGCAGGGTCTTATCGATACGAAGGACAAGACTCACCCCCCTAGCGATGGAAATGTGCATTTGCTTGAAGGACCATTTGGATGCGATGGATAGGATACAAGACCAAACTTCTCTCGAAGACGAAATTCAAGCCGAAGAAATCATACACAACAACGAGGTTGATCTTGGAATATCCGAACCAGTCACCGATGAAGAACTAGCCGAAGATGCAAAGCTACGAAGCTCCAGTTCCAAAGACAACGCACAAGAATAATCAATCAATATTCCAAAAAATAAAAATATATATTGTCATTTGTAATGTTTTAGAATTTTATAATTTTATCTTGTCATGTTTTTTAATTTTCGAAATTTCTAAATATTAATAAACGTTGAACTTTATGTTTTATATTTTTTATATTTTTTTTTGATTTTATATTAAAAATATAAAATTTATTTGAAATTTTTTTTTTTTAATAAAAACCGGTTTAAACCGGTTTTTGGGGCAAACCGGTTTGTAACCAACCCTAACCGGTTTGCCCAGTTAGACATTTTCCACCTCCGAAACCGGTTTAACCCGAACCGGTATAGGGCCAAACCGGTTTTGACTTTTCGTTGACCAAACCGGTTCGGTTCGGTTTGAACCGGTTTGGGTTAAAAAACCGGTTTGTGCACCATGTACAACCACAGTATAAAGGGATAAGGAGATGACGTCACGTCACCGTTTTGTTACCGAATAGGAGTGTGATTGAGAAAGAATCCGATTCACGGAGTATCCATTTTATCTTATCTTCTCTCACGTCACTCGTTTCGTGGTCCAAAGTCAATTACTCAATTTCTCTTGTCACATGATTTTAGCCATTTTTATTTATTTTCTTTTAAAAAAATTAAACAAAATGATTGGTTACGACTTACGAGGATTGGAAAGACGTGCATAGAGGTGCACAAACCGGGTTGGGCCCAAGAACCGGAACTGGTTCCAAACCGGTTCTTTTTTGACCGGGTACAAATCCGACCAGAACCGGTTTATGGGTTGAAAAACTTGTAACAATAATCACTGCATATCTTAGTGATAAGTGAATATGTGATCACCACCTTAATGATGAGAAAACTTTACCACTTTTAGAAAGAAGAATAATGAAGAACTTTTGGTAGAAGGCCAAAGAATAAATGTAAGACTGATTCGTTAACATGATTGTAATTAAGTTGTAAACTTTTTACCCAACGGGTTGCAAAGTCAAAACGGATTGAATGTTTGTAAATTGGTTGTAATTAAGTTGTAAACAGTTTGTAAACTTTGCAATAAAGTTGGCGGGTTGAATTCACGATTATAATTTCTTGAAATTCTAATTTTAAACATGTTGACAAGTTTAGCCGCTTAATTTTAGTATAACGAGAACATGAAACCTGAACTACAAAATTACAAATCTATAAAATTACAAATCTTCTATATCAATCAAGTTTATCATGCTATTTTGAGAAAGAAACCATATCTAGAACTCAAGAACATGAGAAAGGATGTCAAGATCTTCGTTAGTGGGATGAAATGGTTCTAGAATGTTGGAGAATTTTCCAGCAACCACAGATCTATTTTCAAAAAAAAATTGTGAAATTTTATCAGCAGAATGCTAAAATGTAAAGCATCATAATGTACAATTGTACATTAAACCATCCATGTCATACCATGGGTCCAAATATGTTGATATAATTTGACTTTTTGAAGTCAAAAAAGTTGAATTTAATTTGAAAAAAAATCAAATAAAATGTAATATATTTTGAAAATAAGAAAATGTCATTAGTAGTATTCCTTAGATGATTTAACATTTTATCTTTGGTTTCTCATAATTCACAAAAAATATTGGAAATTTTTAAATCTTAAAGTAGTTTGGTTGACCACAGAAGTCAAAATGTATCTTTTTCTTGAAATAAAAAAGGTGGGGGTAACTTCTAAGCAATGAAAGGAAACAACTAACCTGATTACAACCAGGATAAAGAGGAACAAGTACACTACCAGCTTGGCAATCCTAAACCTTTTTTCCGCATCAACATATCGAAAGATTTCAGTCACATCTATAAGATGTCGTCTATTTACGTATCTGAAACACCATAAGGAAAAAGGAAACTAAGAGGAAATATCCAAAGCAGCAGTAACAAAATGTAAAAAAATCGACAGGTGGCAAAATGGTGCAGGTTGAGTAATGCATCAAAATGGATAATTTTGGAAACGGGGTGGGATTGACCCGAAACACTTTTCAAGAATTTTCAATAATTAATAGATGATTATTGTGTCAAAAATATTATTACAAACATTATATTATTATAGTAGTAACTTAATATTTTTTAAAATTTACTTTAGGAGATTTTTATGCATTAAAAAGATACACTTTTAGCACTTTGACCCATTTTTAGCTATTTTTTTATTTTACCCGTTTTACCCATTAGAGATAAAACATAACCAAAATCAACCAATGCATAAGTAAATGGGTCAAAACGAGGGACCACATACATTCAGGAGATTTCAATCTTTTTAATGTCGCCTAGATAAGTATTGGTAGATTAGCAAAATGAAACTTACAACATGGAATTATAGATGGTGATCGGAAGTGTTAGTAAGAACATGAACCAATGGCCCATCACAAGAAGTAGAAAAGAACATACGCCTTGGAGTACTATTTCTGGGACTACCACAGCATTAATCCGAGATGATGATTCATATGGGTTCATGTAGTCAGATTCCAAATCTGATAGACACACAATCTGCAAGTTCAATAAATAACATTACACAAATAATTGAAAGGAATTCTAAAAATCTATGAAGTAACGACCACCGGTAGAGAAACAAATTGACCAATATACTTATGCATGTGTCGATTTGCGTAGCGTAAAATATCAAATAAAAAGTATAGCTGAAAAGGAAACGTTTATAAAAGGTCAATATGTCCAAAGTCTATCAAAGTGTATTGGTAAAGTATACAGCATGGATTTATTCAAGAAATTAGATTACTATTATTATAATCATATCTTTTTTGTAATCATATTTAACAAGCAACCGCTTATAAAAACGGTTGAAATAGAAAATGAATGTCTTGGGCCAACCCACACTGACTTGTTACCCACATCTCTAAACCCCGTGATAACAAGTAAGACAATGTAATGTGAAAACAAGATCTTGCATCAGAAAGGGGTAAAAATAAAATAATAACCGAGGAGAAACAGTAAAACAGGAAGAAAAAAATACACACGCACATGGATAAACAAACCATTATTAAAAACTGACATCCTGTCCCACATCATCAATTGTGAATTAGAATTATGAACCAGTGATAGATTAAGTTCTTGCCTACTAAAAGTTCCCACCATGGTTTTAGCCGATTCAAATTGTGAATTAGAATTATGAACCAGTGATAGATTAAGTTGCTTTGTGACCTTGAGGTCATGGGTTCAAGCCGTGGAAACAGCCCCCTGCACAAAGTGTAAAGTATTCTTCCTCTGTTCGTGTTTTTGTGATTCTGGGCCATTAAAAAAATGCTGATATAATGTCTTGATCTAAGCATACGTCTAAGCTCATAACAGATAAAAACTTAAATAAGCCAATGAATAGTATCTATTCAGACAAGTTTAGTGGCATCATTTTCTTTCAGTTTAATGCTTATATCATACACAAAGCATAAATGAAGAAATGCCAATTTCGTTTTGGAAGTACATCTGTCGTTTCTGGAAAATTCGTCAACATCCTAGAACCATTCAATCTCACTCATGAAGGTCTTCTATCATTTCATTAAGTTCTCTTACGAGTATAATGCTGCTACAACGAAATCGGATCAGGCCTTGCAGTCAGGCTGGACCGATTCTAGTTTTTCTAAATCTGAGTTGCAACATATAAAAAATCCATTAGAAGAGGTCCCAAAGCCCACTCTCCTGCCGTCGAGTCGACGCTACATACTGTATATGCAATGTGTGTACAAGATTGTATATATACGAGTGACAGTGTATAGAGAAAAAATGCTATAGCGAGAAAGCACGAATGAGAAGTCCTTTTCATCAACTTGCTACATAGACGTCAACGAGCCAAACATGCTGGATTGAACCCGAAGGTCCAAACCTACCTCGGCCCAGGCATTAACCTAAATCTAGGGTTAGGTCATCATATGATAAACTTGATTGCTACAAAAGCTTTGACGGATTTGAGATCCTAGGTACTAACTGAGTAACTTGGAATCCACTTCAAATATTTCATTCTACTTAACTTTTTTCCCCAAAAAGTTGAGACCAATTCTGAAACGATAAATTGTTGAGATTTCATGAATGGAGGAATATGAATTTCACAAACTCTATTGTAACATTTCCTTCTAGTTACATAAAATTAGATCACCAGAAAGAGGAATAAACACAAATCCTAATCAGACGTGAAGATCAAAACCCTAACCTAATTTCAATTTCCTAATCAGACATGAAGATTAAAACCCTAACCTAATTTCAAACTCCTAATCAAATGTGAAGATCAACCCTAACCTAATTTCAAACTCCAAATCAGATGTGAAATCAAAACCCTAACCTAATTTCAAATGTTCTCATGGTAATAAAACATGAGCAAGTGTAATAACGAATCAAATACATAAGTGAGATTTTGTAATGGTGTGGTACCTGATAGAGATTAGAGGTCATAAGAGCCATGTTGATGAAAAAGAATATGATCCACGAAATTACTCCCCACACCATTTATGATTGCAGACAGAAATGGCCTAATATTACGTTGCAATTTTGCATATGGAAATTAAAATTGAATATCACGCAGAAATAACCTGGAGACGACGATCAACTTATGATCACTGTGTTTATAAATTGCAAGTTTTAATAAAAAAAAGTATTTATAGTTTGATATAAAACTAAAAAATAAGGGGTGTCGGCGATAAGATAACCATTAGGATTTTTAAGAGAAGGCCCAACTTGCCAAATGGGCTTAAACCGAGTCTGCTATCAGCGGATCCACTAGAGATATTTTGCGTATAAGCTAAAAAAACATATGGTACTACTGTACTACATAGAGAGGTGCACAAATCGGTTTTTATACCCAAACCGGTTTAAACCGATCCGAACCGGTTTGGTCAACGTTTGGTCAAAACCGGTTTGCTCATAAACCGGTTCGGGTTAACCCGATTTGGAGGCAAGAAAATCCTTAACCTATTAAACCGGTTAGGGTCGGGTTGAAACCGGTTTGTGTGTTAAACCGGTTTATATTAAAAAAAAATCAAAAAAATTCATTAAAATTCCATATATTTAATAAAAAAATCAAAAAAATATATATAACAAATATATAAACATAAAGTTCTACGTTTATTGATATTCGAAAAGTTCAAAAATTACAAAACATTACAAGATAAAATTATAAAGTGGGAAAACATTACAAATGACAATATATTTTTTTTTATTTTTATTGAATATTGATTGATTATTCTTGTGTGTTGTCTTCGGAACCAGAGATTCGTAGCCTTGCATCTTCGGCTAGTTCTTCATCGGTGACTGATTCGGATATTCCAAGATCAACCTCGTTGTTGTGTATGATTTCTTCGGCTTGAATTTCGTCTTCGAGAGAAGTTTGATCTTGTATCTTATCCATCGCATCCAAATGGTCCTTCAAGCAAATGCACATTTCCATCGCCAGGGGGTGAGTCTAGTTCTTCGTATCGATAAGACCCTGCCACTAAAAGAAAACGCATATTCTGAAACTACCGTGGAAGCTTGGACGGTTAGCACATCACAGGCCATGGCGGAAAGAATCGGAAACGAAGCTTCGTTTTTTTTTTCACTAAGCCAAAATATCAAACTCCTCAAAAACGGTAAGAGGCATAAACGCTAAAGAATTTGTGCCAATATACCTTCCGAGTTCGCTACTCGGGGTGGTACCTCGAGCCCGTTTACTAAATTCATTTAACATTTCGTTATATAAATTCAAATTAACATCTCTCGAGCTACCACTTGATGATGTACTCACTGTATCATGTGGAGTCGGAGTTGTACCATATTTATGTAAATAAACATCAAATAAATCTTGTAAACATTTGTTAAAATATGTTTTTGTGCCTTATGCAAAATGGATATCTTCACTATCCAAATTCAAAGCGTAAATAATTCTATCAATCAACGTTTCAACCCCGAAAACATTTATGGTAGGGTTTAACGCGGCGGCACAAGTTATAACGGGAGACATTTCTTTAAAATATTTTACTAATTTTTCTTTCATCGGTTCTATCATTTTTATAAAAAGAGTGTTTTTATTTTTAAGTTCATACAATTTGTTAGCCATTAAATATATTTGTTTTAGAGTTAATCGACTTGTGAGATAATAAACACCAGATAAAAAAGTAGTGGCAGTTTTGAAAACTTCAAGCAATTCGGTTACGTCTTTTAAAATGTCCCAACTCGTAGACAGAAAGTTTAGAATTTTACGACGAGATTTTGAGGCAAGCATTTCATGAAATAGTTCTAAAGTTTCTCTTTGTCGTAAAGCGCTATGAAACATATTATAAGTCGAGTTCCATCTTGTCACGACGTCCCAATTCGTACCTAAGCAAAGATTATTCGTTTCACGACAAAATCTAATATAATCATGGTATCTTTTTTTGTTACTAAAAATATTTTTAAGCATTACTCGAAAAGCATGTGTTAATTTTGAAACCTCTTCAATTGCAAGCCCGTCTTGCACCGCCAAGTTAATGATGTGTGCGACGCATCGACTATGGAAAAAAACGTCGTTGCAAACCGATTTATATTTCATTTTTAGTTTTTGAACCGCATTTGTATTATTAGATGCATTATCAAAAGACATTTAAAAAATTTATTTTGTAATTTAAATTCGGTTATAACACCATCTAATATATAAAATAAGTTTTCGCCGGTGTGTGGATATTCAAACAAGTCAAATGCGATTGTACGCTTCATCATTTGTCACGTATTAGGATCAACCCAATGCGCGGTAACACAAAGGTACGAATCGGGTATACCATGTGGAGCCGACCAAACATCGGTGGTTAAGTTTACACCGGTTTCCAAATTTTCAAATCCCAAATTAATTTTTTTTTTGCTTTTTTCCACATTTTTATACAATCCCGTCTAAGGGTTATGTGACTTACTTGATGATAACGTGGTTGGAGTGTCTCTTGAATCATTCTTGTCAAGCGCAGATTTTCAAAGTGGTTGAACGGCAATCCCTCTTGGATCACTAACTTCGCCATTCGATCTCGAACAATATTTGGATCAAAGTTCCAAATTCCTCCTTCGGGTGTCATCGAGGCTTGACCTTCACTTCGATTTCTCTTCAAGGACGGACAAGATTTTTCTATATGAGATCTCAAACTAGTGTTTGAATCTTTCCCCAAAAAGGCACCACACATCTTGCAACGAGCACGTTCCTTCCCGTTTGACAACAAACATAGATCGTAATTGCACCAAATTGTCGGATTTCTCGTTGTTGGTTGAATTTCCACAACGGTAACTTCGTTTGAGGAATCACCAACACCAAAACTTGTCATGCTTTTTTTAGAGTTTAGAAAGAGTTTAGAGAGAGTTTTTGAGCGTTTAAAGAGCGGTTTTAGAGATTAGAGAGTGTATAGAGAGATGTGATTAAACCTAAACACCCCCACCTATTTATAGTGAATTAATGGTGAAAAAAAGGCCCAAAAAATGGCTAAAAAGCCTCCCAACGGCTATAAAGCCGTTGAATAACGGCTAGTTTCTCATCAGCGACAAAACCGGTTTACTGAACCGGTTCACACAAACCGGTCCTCAACCCGGTGACCTCCTAAATGATTTAAACCGGTTTTTAACCGGCGGTTTAAGCGTAATCCGAACCGGTTTGTCCCTAACCGGTTTGCCGGTTTGAACCGGGTAGAAAAAAAACCGGTTTTTTTGTGCACCACTACATAGAGGTGTAAAAACTCAGTTTGGGCCTGCTAAACCGGTTTTAAACCCGACCCAAGTGTAGTACAAAACCGGCTTGGCTCAACCGGTATTGATCCAACCCATCTCGTAAGTCTAGCATAGGTTTATAATTTTTTAAATATTTAATAAAAGGCTCAACCGGTTTGGAACCCGACCCGAGTCAGTTTGTATAGTGAAACCGGTTTCTAATGTTAATATGATCGTTGGAGCCTTTTTTGATCGCTTTTTTACATTTTTTAGACCATTTTGTAATGTATTTTAATTTACGTTTTTGTAATTTTTTAAATATTTAATAAAAACTCAAAGTTTATTTTGACTTATTTGTATTATGTTAATTAAACTGAAAAAAACGGGTTTAACCAGAACCAGTTTGGCCTCAACCTAATTCCGGCTCGACTCATTAGATTGGTTATTTCCTCAAACGATTTCACTCTTCCAATTATCTCATCTAGAGTTGTTAGCGAATTGTTCAATTGTTACAATGATAATGAACCTTTTTGATACAGAACTTAGAAGATTCCTTACTAAAGTTGGCTGATCAAATTGATCCAAGACCACTTGCCCTAGTGACAATACTATTGAGTTTAGCGGGGAACGAGTCGATGTTCTCTTCTTCCAACATCTCAAACTCTGTTTTGAGTGTTTGAAGTCATGTCTTTTGTATACGATCCACATCGACGTGCCTAGTCTTGAGTGCATCCCAAATTTCCTTTACATTCTTACAAGTTGAAATTTGTAATATCATATCTTTTGGTAGCGCCTGATACAGGTATGCAGTTGTCGACATATCCTTCTTTTCACCAGGTTGTGTATCAGCATTGGGTTCTATCTTCTCCCACAGTATGTTTGCCCTAAGTATGGTCTTTACGTGTAATGCCCATGTAGATTTGTGGATTTTAAGATGGGGCACTAGAATCGAGAGAGCGAATTACCCTCCTTATGAATTACAATTTCCTATGTCTATGATGATGATTTTCCCGACACTGTGCCAAAATTTTCTTTCTAAAACCATATTCAAAGTTCCAACTAGCTTATTCTAATGGGAATCAAAATCCTTATTAATAAGCCTAAGTAGAAATAAAATAAAAATTCAGATTTAAATGGATACAAAAAACCTGAAATTTGATGATTCTCACTCATGAAACGAATTCTTTCAGATTTAAATGGATACTTTGCTTCCTTGGAAAAAAAAATGGTTTTTTTTGTTTTCTTGATCGCTACTGACCAACACCAACAAATAAGCGAACAATTTTAATTGCTTCCTGTAATTCGTTCTAGCTTGCAGGGAGATTTCGACCAACAATCGCCGATCACGCCTTTGCTCGTAACAGGGAATAGTAAGATACGAGGATTTCACTAGCCCAATGCTCTAATACTAATTGTTGCCAAGATCTTCAATAACACAATGATAAACACAAACTAATCTTCTAAATTCTGATTATAAACAATTGTATGTTTACAGACTTTGATATTGTGTATATATATATACTCTAGATCGTTGCAACCTTATGAAACCTCGTATCTCTTCATGCGACACTTTCTATGTTTTAATTCAGATACTAAGACCCCTTGACTTGTGATATTTACATAACAGACTCTAAACATAAAATTGAACTAATTACACAATGACTCACTCTTTAACTTTACCGAGATGGATTAATAAATTATACATCAATAATTACCGGTGTCTAAAAATACTTCTCATCATTTTCATAGAAAAAAACCCCTTCTTAATCAATCTTTAACTCTTTTAATGCATTAGATAGAAGTCACAAGTGACAACATCACTACAAGTTTCATAGAAAAAACCTTTTCTTATACTAGGGTTTATCACCGTGATCTATTACATAATTAACTACGGATATCGTAGTCGCATAAACCCTTTTCTGCATCAATTGTTATATATGGTTGGGTGTTTTTGTAATTTATATGCATGTGATCATGATTATAAGGAGGTTTTGTGATCAATTAATATAGTTTTATTATATACTCTTGCAATATATTTATATACATATTAACATTTATTGTTTGGAAATGACATAATCATGATACACAAAGAGGATAGCCCTGCCCCAGGTGAGAAACTAGTGGTGTTTGTATAGGGATATATGGATGCACTTTCTGGAAAGGGATGCTTACTGCCATTTTCAATCACTACTTGGACTTGGACTCAGACTCTTACTAAAGCCTATTTTCAAGGTGTTGTGTCCTTTTCAAATGAAAGCAAGATCACATAACAAGAAAACAAATAAACCAATCACTATAATGTAATTCAAGTAATTGATACAGTTCTAGACAGAAGGATGAAAGCAACATATATTTAATTTAACACAAAAGATATTTTTTTAATTATTTTTTATAGTAAATTTGATTAAATTGATACATCTAATTCATATGATAGTTAATCATTTTAAATTGATACAAAACAAAATCATATTTTCTTTTCTTTTTTCTAGTTGATCATATTATTCTTTTTGACAGTATATCCTTAATCAATTAAGAACTCTTAAAGCATGATATTAATTAGGGTATTGAGACTAATACACCATTAAACCTATATACACCACATTAATAAAAAGTTAAATAAAATTTAGTGCCATTTTAAGAAATAGTAAACATAAAAAGTCGTGATGTATGTCACCATCAACTCATACCTCAATGACCATTAATCTTTATAAATATCTTTTTATAAAACCTATGTAACTTATATTTTAAACCACTACCTATTACCTATTATTGTCAATTAAATACACAATATCATCTAACAAAAATCACCTATTTTTTGTATAAACTTTTTGCATCAAATACAAAATTTGAAGAACGACAGCATCTCTATTTATCTAAATTATTTTATCTCTTGTTTTAATGAGTATCTAAAATAATTGACCGACAAAAAATAGATTAAAGTAGAGTACCATCCATTTATACATGATACATTTTTTTTTAAAAAGGAATACGTAATACATCTAATACTTTATTTTAAAATTGTATTATTTCAGAGATAAATTTTAATAGCTACTTAAAAAAAACTCGATTTTGAATATCACTCCGTTTAAAAAAAATTATCAGAACGTTGATAAAATAAACTAAAAACACTTGCGCACTCCGTATTTTGAAAAAAAGTTAATGAACGAAAGTTATTAAACGAAAACGAAAATAAAATAATATTCATTAAAATTAAACACTTGCGCAAAGTTATTTCTCCAACCCTTCAACCGCACCGTCATATGATTTATTCGGGTTGGAAGAGAATACTACCGAACAAAATTATTTCACAAACGCTTTAGGTGCGTTAGGATATGATTTCTTTGGGTTGAACGAATATAGAGGTGAACAAACTTATTTAACCAACCCTTCAGGCGTCGGCCCTTCAAGTCCGCCTATCTACGATTTCCTGGGGTTGACCCACAATGTTACTAATAAAAAATCACAAGACTATCACAAATATATTGATGAAATTCCAATAGACTTTCAACCGTACGTGTAAGATATAAAAGATGTGTTAGGTGATGGAAATTGTGTGTTTCGGGCGACAGCTTCTGCTCTCACGTATGGTGAAGATGAATGGCTATTAATCCGGAGGCTACTAATTGATGAGATCGTGTAGTTTGAAACATATTACAGAAAGGCTTTCCACAAAAAATACTAGATGATTATGCCAAAGGCGGGGTTTTTTATTACAAACAGGTTTAACGTAATTTTTCATTTCATATCTAAAGAAGGTAATAACAGTTCGACATTGTTTCCTCTTTGAAGAGGCCCTGGCCAGTTAGCAGATAAAAAGATAATCACAATTGCACTGGTGAATAAAAATCATTATGTAATGGTAGAAATGCAAGGAGAGTTTCCAATGGGTTTTACACACAACTTATGGATACTTAGGAGGGAAAGAGACACAGCTGATTGGGAAAACGTATTTAAATCACGTCAAAAGTTTTATAAAGATTGGGTAGCAAAACCTACTGAATATGTGGTTGAAAATTAATTAATTAATTTATTTATTTTTTAGTAAAATTTTTATTGTTATTAATTTTATTTTGATATTTAATTACACATTAAAAAAATAGTTAACTTAAATTAAAAAAAATAATAATTAACTTATTTTAAAAAAATATATATTAAGTTTATATACAAATTAGTATATCAAATTTATCTTTCAATAATATAATTTTTTTTTTGAAATACAAATTTTAATTAATAAACTATAATAATTAATATGAATAAGGAATCATGATTATGGTTATGATTAATTATCATGGGTAAAAACAAATATAAGATGTTAAGAATTAGTCACATCATATGGTGTTAAATGCTTAAATGCAAGGTGTATGAATGTAACATCCCAAAATAAATAGAAACCCAGATAAAGGAAACAAAGTGGGCTTGGCCAAAGTTTCGGCCCATGGGCCCGAAAAATGACAGGGAGCCTTCATAGCAGCAGCCATCAGCCTCTCCCTCATTCACCACACTTGTCACGCAAGTTTCTAGTGAGAGAAAGAGAGAGTGAGAGTTTGGGTCTAGAGAGAGAAAGCTCGGGATCAAGCTCAAAGTCTCGAGGATTGTTGCTCAACATCTCTGGAGCATAAAGGAACGAGAAGGAAGCTATAACAGGTAATTATTATGCCTAAATCTGAGTTTTTGTAACTTTCGGGTTTCGGGTTAATAATCGAGTAAAGGTTTAGATTTTTACGTGTGAAACTGGAAACAAACCACGGGTTTGGGTTCATGGGGGAAAATGGAACATTTCGAACGTAAAAAGTTCATAGCTTGATCGATTAGAACAAAGGGACCAGATCTAGGGTTCTGCTTGGGGAAGAAGACTGCACAGTCGAAACTACTAGTTTCGATATGGATCTATCGAAACTACCTAGTTTCGACAGGGGCAGACCCATCGAAACTACCATAGTTTCAATATAGACCCAAGACCTTAACTAAGAATTTGTATAAGTCATACGACTCGAAACTACTTAGTTTCGATAAGAAGCAGTGACTCGAAACTACTTAGTTTCGATAAGAAGCAGTGACTCGAAACTACTTAGTTTCGATAAGAAGCAGTGACTCGAAACTACTTAGTTTCGATAAGAAGCCAGGGCTCGAAACTACATAGTTTCGATAAGGAGCCAGGACTCGAAACTACCTAGTTTCGATAATGAAACCATGACCCGAAACATCTGAGTCAAGCCTAGTAATGTCTAAGTGTCCCCTAGGAACACAGCCTTACGCCTATGACTTGATTATACAGATTGTGGGTGACCATAGTGACATTCAGGAACCGGCTAGGTGTAAACAGAAACGATTCATCTGGTGAGTTTTTATTGCCCTTTTTCCTAATGGTTTTGGGCTGGCATGCATACTGGTATAGTATTTTATAAAAATGTTATTTTTATAAAATGAAAGGCAAAGTATAGTATTTTATAAAAATGTTATTTTTATAAAATGAAAGGCAAAGTATAGTATTTTATAAAAATGTTATTTTTATAAAATGAAAGATAAAGAACAGAAGAGCATAGTATTATCTTTTAAACAAGTTTTTGAAAGATAACAATGAGCTAAAGAAAGAACGATAAAGGAGCCGTACTTCGGTACAGCTCGACAGTGACAGTGACAAATACCATGTTATATGCTTATGTGTTAATATGTGTTATTTGTCTATATGAAAGTTATGTGATTGCATTTCTATTTGTGTAATAGTGTAATTGCATTGCATAATAGTTGCATAGTAGAAAGTCCTGCAGGCATGCTAAAGTAGAAGTCTCACCCTGAGGTGTGAGCAATGCTAAAGGAGTCTTACACTTCGGCGTAAGCAATGCTAAAGGAGTCTTACACTTCGGTGTAAGCGATGCTAAAGGAGTCTTCACTTCGGTGTAAGCGAGAAAGTCTCACCCTGAGGTGTGAGCAATGCTAAAGGAGTCTTGCACTAACGTGCAAGCGAGAAAGAAAGTCCCACCCTGAGGTGTGGGCAGCGCTAAAGTAAAAGTCTTACCCTGAGGTGTAAGCAAGATAGGGATCTGGTCCTCGGACCACGATCCATACGTGATAGTTAAAGTATGATAAAGTCACTTGTCAAGTATAAGTGAAATGATAGACAGAGTACAGTGGGACACCCTAACGGGTTTCCTTAAAGATAAAGTTTTAATGACAGATAGTAACGTAACAGATTTATAATTGTAACGTTGTAAAGTTTTAAAGTAATAGTTAAAAGTTTATTTCAAAGAAAGTGAAAGTAAAGCTTAGTTTAATTTAATAAAACTAAGCTACCAAAGATAAAGTTTACAGTTTAAAGTAAAGAGAGAACTCACCAGCGTTAGCTGACTTTTAGTATGCATGACAGGTAAAAAGGGTAAAGCTAAAGAAAGATAAAAGAGCCATGTGGGCTGGATAGCATGGACATCGGGCTGCGGTATTGAAGACTGACATTTCCAATCCTGATAGTTCATGTTATAGACAATATTTCATGTTATAGTTTGATGAATGATTTGAATTAAAGACTTCCGCTGTAATAGATTCTGATTTCCGGTTTAAGAACTATGTTTGTTATGTTGTGTGCCAACTATGAGATGTACCCGTTTTGGGGCGTTTCAAGTTGGTATCAGAGCCATAGTTTGAGAGATTCAGACATTTGCGATAATGTCTGAACTTAAACTGAGAATGGGACAAAGCAAAGGAAGGGAAGGAATGTCAGTCGGAGCAGCCCGTCCATGGAAAGATAGTAGACAGAAGGTAGTCAATGTCCTTACATAGAACATAGACAATAACGCCTTAGTACAGATAGCAGAAAGTAGATGCTTTAGCATAAATAGTACATGCCTTAGCACAGACAGTAGACAGTAGATAGTACGTGCCTTATAGTAGAAACTCTGAACTTGGATGCAAATGTTACTCGGAAAGGAAATGTTCAGAACCCGAGTAGTAAAGTAAATTAGTAATTTCATACCGGTCTCTGTAATTAGTAATTTACAGTACTCGAGGTGTTCTAAATTGTTACCTATCTTGATAACACGAGCTATCCTTGTTCACAGTAGACACTAAATGGCTAGAGCAAAGAGAGGAGGTCGCACTGGGGGTCGTACTGGTCGTCGAGGCCGACCTCCAGGTAACCGGAACCGTCCTGAAGAAAGTGAGCACTCCCGCAACGAAGCTGAATCGGTGCATGTGGAGCATAATGATAGTGGGAACCATGTGTCGGCTCCTAACGATGCCCCTAATGAGGTGCTTGAGTTGGAACCGATTGTGAAAGAAGCTATAGCGGCAGAGGTTACTTCAATCTTGAAGAAAGTTCTACCGGAAGCATTGGGCGAGGCCCTTAAAGAGTTTAATATAGGGAAGAAAGAAACGAAAGAGGAAAGCAGCAAGAGACTTGAAGTCACTGACAGTGATGATTCTGATTATGAAATGGCAACCCGGGGTTGCAACTATAAGTCCTTTCGGGGGTGTGACCCGCCGAAGTATGATGGACGGAAAGATGCTGTTGCCACTTTTGAGTGGATAGAGAGAATGAATGGGGTGATCAACATTAGTGAGTGCCGTGATGATCAAGCGGTCAAGTTTGCCGCTCACTCATTCACTAATGAGGCATTAAGCTGGTGGAGATCGATCGAAAGAATCAAGTCTTCTGCTGAGATGAAAAAGATGAAATGGGACGACATGAAAAAGCTGCTAATCACTAAGTTCTGCCCGCAGAACGAGATTGACAGAGTTGAGAGGGAATTTCTGGGGCTCTGTGCTGGTAGTATGACTCATCGCCAGTATACCTCCAAATATCAAGAGTTGGCTCAGCTGGTTCCACATCTGGTGGACACTGAGGAAAAGAGGATTAAGTACTACATCAAGGGACTACCACAGAAAGTCCGTGTGCACGTGAAAGCTAATGCTCCCACGAGTTTTGAATCTGTGGTATCACTTGCTGGAATAGTTTATGATGACTTCGAATCCGCAGACCCACTGCCTACTGAGAAGAAAGTGACCAATGCCGTTAAACGGCCAGCTAAAGAGTGGGCGGGGCCGGAGACGAAGAAACTGAGGATTGAAGATGGGGTTGAATGTGCTAAGTGTGGCAGGAAGCACTCGGGCGAGTGCCGAGTTGGGTTAAATATGTGCTATAGGTGCGGAAAGACCGGACACTACTCTCGAGAGTGTCCCGGGGCACAGTCTTGTTATAACTGCGGGATACCTGGCCACATGGCCAAAGACTGTCGGAAACCCAAGGCTACTGGCACCGAGAAGGGTAAAGAACCTGAGAAGCCGAAGGCAAGGACCCGGGCGTATGCACTGACACAGGAGGAGGCTAGGGGAGACCCAGATGTTGTGTCAGGTACGTTCATCCTTGACCACACTTATGTTTCAGTATTATTTGATTCGGGTGCCAGTAGGAGTTTTATATCATCTTCTAAGTGTAAAAGAATGAAATGCAAAGTTACTAGAGTAGAGCAGGCCTTTAATGTGGAAACCGCAGTGGGCAAGACCACGATAGTAAGTGAATTGGTAGATAATTGCACGATAAAGATTCATGGCCATAGATTCCCAGTTAGGTTGTATGTTATGACCTTGGGAGGATTCGATATAGTTTTGGGTATGGATTGGTTAGCTGCCAACGAAGCCCGAATAATATGTAGACGAAAGATAGTTCAGCTCAAAGCTCCAGACGGTGGCGAGGTTTTGGTGTACGGGGATCGCGACGGTTCACTAACGAACGTCATATCAATGATAAAGGCAGAGAAGTATATAGGGCGCGGATGCGAGGCCTACCTGGCCTATGTGATAGACAATGATGTAAAGGTGAGAGAGTTAAAAGACGTACCAGTGGTATGTAATTTTCCGGGGGCGTTTCCTAAGGAGTTGCCTGGGTTACCACCTGACCGGGAGACAGAATTCCAGATAGACTTAGTGCCAGGTGCCCAGCCCGTGGCTAAAGCACCGTACCGACTTGCACCTCTGGAGATGAAAGAGCTGATGGTACAGTTGGAAGAACTTTTGGATAGAGGATTTATCAGACCAAGCATTTCTCCATGGGGTGCTCCGGTTCTGTTCGTAAAGAAGAAAGATGGTGCCATGAGAATGTGCATCGACTACAGAGAGTTGAACAAGCGTACAGTAAAGAACAAATATCCGCTACCAAGGATCGATGATCTGTTCGACCAACTACAGGGCGCCAGATGGTTCTCCAAGATCGATCTGCGGTCGGGATATCATCAGTTAAAGGTAAGAGAAGAGGACATACCTAAGACAGCGTTTCGCACGCGTTATGGGCATTACGAGTTTCGCGTGATGTCTTTCGGCTTGACGAACGCTCCGGCAGCATTCATGAGTATGATGAACCAGGTGTGTAGACCGATGCTAGATAGGTCGGTGATAGTGTTTATAGACGACATACTCATTTATTCGAAAAGTGAAGGTGATCATGCTTGTCATCTTCGAGAAGTACTAGAGACGCTACAAAAAGAAAAGTTGTATGCCAAGTTCTCCAAATGCGCGTTCTGGCTTAAGGAAGTCCAATTCTTAGGTCACGTTATCAACGCAGACGGCATTATGGTTGACCCGGCTAAGATAGAGGCAGTACAGGAATGGGAAACCCCGAAGACGCCAACCGAGATTCGGAGTTTTCTGGGATTGGCAGGTTACTATCGAAGGTTCATTCAGGACTTCTCGAGAATAGCTTCGCCACTGACAAAGTTGACACGTAAAGAAGTAAAGTACGAATGGGGTCAGGCTCAGTCCAAAGCATTTGAAGAGTTAAAGAAGAAGTTGACCCAAGCCCCAGTGTTAGCACTACCCGACGGTAACGAGGACCTGGTGGTATATTCTGACGCATCGGGACAAGGGTTAGGGTGTGTTTTGATGCAGAGGGGAAAGGTGATCGCGTATGCGTCACGACAGCTAAAGATCCACGAAATTAACTACCCGACTCACGATTTGGAGCTCGCGGCAGTTGTTTTTGCGTTAAAGATTTGGAGGCATTACCTCTACGGGGTGAAATGCACGATTTATTCGGATCACAAGAGCTTGAAGTATTTCTTCGAACAGAAAGACCTGAATATGCGGCAAAGGCGGTGGTTAGAATTACTGAAAGACTATGACTGTGAGATCCTATACCACCCGGGAAAGGCGAATGTGGTCGCTGATGCCCTAAGTCGTAAGGAGAATCATTCTCCTATTAGGGTAAAAGCGTACCAGTTAGTGATAACCCCAGATTTTATGACAGAGCTAGAAGCAGCACAGAAGGAAGCACTAAAGGAAGAGAACATAAAGAAAGAAAGAATGGTCGGTCAACAGACAAAGTTAGAGTTAAACACTCATGGAGTGAGGACCAGGTGTGGTCGCATGTGGGTACCGAAGGGCGGAGAGCTTAGGGCCAAAGTACTTGACGAGGCCCATAAGTCTCGATATTCCATCCACCCAGGAACCACGAAAATGTACCAGGATTTGAAGAAAGAGTATTGGTGGCCTAACATGAAGAATGATGTGACCGGATATGTAAGCAAGTGTCTGACTTGCTCACAAGTTAAAGCAGAGCATCAGAAACCGTACGGGAAGATCCAGCCTCTGGAAATACCCGAATGGAAGTGGGAGCGTATCACCATGGACTTTATTACAAAGCTGCCCCGCACAGCAAAAGGCCATGATACGATTTGGGTTATAGTGGATCGTCTGACAAAGAGTGCACATTTCTTGCCAATTCGCGAAACGTATTCATCTGAGAAGTTGGCAGAAGTATTTATCAATGAAATTGTCTCTCGACATGGCGTACCGTTATCAATTGTATCTGACCGGGACACCCGATTTACATCGAGGTTCTGGAAAAGATTTCACGAGTCAATGGGTACAAGACTGAACATCAGCACGGCTTATCATCCACAGACGGATGGTCAATCAGAAAGGACCATCCAGACGTTAGAGGATATGCTCCGCGCATGCATTATAGACTTCGGTGGCAGTTGGGATAGTCACCTACCGTTGGCAGAATTCTCCTACAACAACAGTCACCACACCACGATTGGTATGCCGCCCTACGAAATGTTGTATGGTAGAAGATGCCGAACCCCGGTCTGTTGGGGCGAGGTAGGACAGAAAGAGTTGGGGAGTTTAGAGGTAGTCACAACAACCTCTGAAAAGATTGACCAGATCAAGGCCAGAATGAAAGCTGCACAGGACCGTCAAAAGTCCTACGCGGATAAAAGGCGAAGACCAATCGAATTCAAGGTCGGGGATCAAGTACTATTGAAAGTATCTCCCTGGAAGGGGATCATACGATTCAGAAAGAGAGGGAAGTTAAGCCCAAGATTCGTCGGGCCTTTCAAAATACTAGCACGGGTTGGTAAAGTCGCTTACCGGTTAGAATTACCTGATGAGCTGAGTGGAATTCACCCAACCTTCCACGTGTCGCACTTGCGCAAGTGCCTGGCCGACGAATCGGCACACGTGACACTTGACGACATCGAGATAGATAATAGCCTCAATTACATCGAGGAACCCGTCGCCATATTAGACAGGAAAGAAAAGCGGTTACGGAATAAAGTGATACAGTTAGTCAAAGTACAATGGAAGCATCGTAAAGGTTCGGAAGCTACATGGGAAACCGAGACAGAAATGAAAGAGTCGTACCCGCACCTGTTTGACTTATAACAGGTTTCGAGGACGAAACCTTTCGTAAGAGGGGTAGACTTGTAACATCCCAAAATAAATAGAAACCCAAATAAAGGAAACAAAGTGGGCTTGGCCAAAGTTTCGGCCCATGGGCCCGAAAAATGACAGGGAGCCTTCATAGCAGCATCCATCAGCCTCTCCCTCATTCACCACACTTGTCACGCAAGTTTCTAGTGAGAGAAAGAGAGAGTGAGAGTTTGGGTCTAGAGAGAGAAAGCTCGGGATCAAGCTCAAAGTCTCGAGGATTGTTGCTCAACATCTCTGGAGCATAAAGGAACGAGAAGGAAGCTATAACAGGTAATTATTATGCCTAAATCTGAGTTTTTGTAACTTTCGGGTTTCGGGTTAATAATCGAGTAAAGGTTTAGATTTTTACGTGTGAAACTGGAAACAAACCACGGGTTTGGGTTCATGGGGGAAAATGGAACATTTCGAACGTAAAAAGTTCATAGCTTGATCGATTAGAACAAAGGGACCAGATCTAGGGTTCTGTTTGGGGAAGAAGACTGCACAGTCGAAACTACTAGTTTCGATATGGATCTATCGAAACTACCTAGTTTCGACAGGGGCAGACCCATCGAAACTACCATAGTTTCAATATAGACCCAAGACCTTAACTAAGAATTTGTATAAGTCATACGACTCGAAACTACTTAGTTTCGATAAGAAGCAGTGACTCGAAACTACTTAGTTTCGATAAGAAGCAGTGACTCGAAACTACTTAGTTTCGATAAGAAGCAGTGACTCGAAACTACTTAGTTTCGATAAGAAGCCAGGGCTCGAAACTACATAGTTTCGATAAGGAGCCAGGACTCGAAACTACCTAGTTTCGATAATGAAACCATGACCCGAAACATCTGAGTCAAGCCTAGTAATGTCTAAGTGTCCCCTAGGAACACAGCCTTACGCCTATGACTTGATTATACAGATTGTGGGTGACCATAGTGACATTCAGGAACCGGCTAGGTGTAAACAGAAACGATTCATCTGGTGAGTTTTTATTGCCCTTTTTCCTAATGGTTTTGGGCTGGCATGCATACTGGTATAGTATTTTATAAAAATGTTATTTTTATAAAATGAAAGGCAAAGTATAGTATTTTATAAAAATGTTATTTTTATAAAATGAAAGGCAAAGTATAGTATTTTATAAAAATGTTATTTTTATAAAATGAAAGATAAAGAACAGAAGAGCATAGTATTATCTTTTAAACAAGTTTTTGAAAGATAACAATGAGCTAAAGAAAGAACGATAAAGGAGCCGTACTTCGGTACAGCTCGACAGTGACAGTGACAAATACCATGTTATATGCTTATGTGTTAATATGTGTTATTTGTCTATATGAAAGTTATGTGATTGCATTTCTATTTGTGTAATAGTGTAATTGCATTGCATAATAGTTGCATAGTAGAAAGTCCTGCAGGCATGCTAAAGTAGAAGTCTCACCCTGAGGTGTGAGCAATGCTAAAGGAGTCTTACACTTCGGCGTAAGCAATGCTAAAGGAGTCTTACACTTCGGTGTAAGCGATGCTAAAGGAGTCTTCACTTCGGTGTAAGCGAGAAAGTCTCACCCTGAGGTGTGAGCAATGCTAAAGGAGTCTTGCACTAACGTGCAAGCGAGAAAGAAAGTCCCACCCTGAGGTGTGGGCAGCGCTAAAGTAAAAGTCTTACCCTGAGGTGTAAGCAAGATAGGGATCTGGTCCTCGGACCACGATCCATACGTGATAGTTAAAGTATGATAAAGTCACTTGTCAAGTATAAGTGAAATGATAGACAGAGTACAGTGGGACACCCTAACGGGTTTCCTTAAAGATAAAGTTTTAATGACAGATAGTAACGTAACAGATTTATAATTGTAACGTTGTAAAGTTTTAAAGTAATAGTTAAAAGTTTATTTCAAAGAAAGTGAAAGTAAAGCTTAGTTTAATTTAATAAAACTAAGCTACCAAAGATAAAGTTTACAGTTTAAAGTAAAGAGAGAACTCACCAGCGTTAGCTGACTTTTAGTATGCATGACAGGTAAAAAGGGTAAAGCTAAAGAAAGATAAAAGAGCCATGTGGGCTGGATAGCATGGACATCGGGCTGCGGTATTGAAGACTGACATTTCCAATCCTGATAGTTCATGTTATAGACAATATTTCATGTTATAGTTTGATGAATGATTTGAATTAAAGACTTCCGCTGTAATAGATTCTGATTTCCGGTTTAAGAACTATGTTTGTTATGTTGTGTGCCAACTATGAGATGTACCCGTTTTGGGGCGTTTCAATGAATCATGGTTCACTATTAATTAACAACATGATTAGTTATAGTTTCTTATGGTTATGTTTTCGTCTAATGATTAACTTTTAGGATAAATTAATATTTTCATTTTGACATGAAAACTTTATTTGTTTATTGTAGATAAATGTTATAATTGTAATTCACTACAACAGTATAACACTATAGCGATGACATGTTGTCGGTAGAGGCGGCGTCGGCGGAGGGTAATTTTTTTGTATTGATTATTATAGTTGATGTTAGAAATAGTTTAACTTAATTTAAAAATTAAATAAATAATTGTAATTAAAAATAATGGATTTATTTTATACAAGTTTTATTATGTGATATTCTTATATTTAAGTTGTTTTTATGGACCAAACACTCAATTTGATATTCAATTGCTTCGTATTTATTTTACGCGTGTGCTTTGCACAAGATAACTAATTAGTTGAGAAACAAAGTTTTCAAGATAAAAAAAAGGAACGACTATGGATAATCACTGTGACAGTCGTTTAAATATCTATGACTTTTCATGCTAATGACGAATAAAGGCCTCAATCATGTAATGATCAACCCTAGTAGAGCGAACCGCCTCCACGTGTTTTGAAAGACCGTGACATATGACACAAGTATGGCCATTCAAAAAACTCAAAAATATATAGCTCCCTTGAAATTAGCTCGTTTAGTAACCGAGCCATGGCCTCATGTCGTCGGTAAATGGGCGGCCTATCCTAGTAAAAATGTTGTAGTGCCAACTCGGCTCAGATAGTTTACGAACCGAGCCAACTCAACTCGTTTACAAAATTGTTTGTGAGTGATGGATGCTTTTGGTCGCTCTGCTCGTCGCCTAATAAAACCGATAGTTATGTATCTATTTTTAATTTATGTCCTAGTATTAGCCCAATACCCAATACTAGTTGTTACCCACTTACTAATACTAAGTTTAGTGATGTTCAAATAGCCAGTGACTTGAAACTTCTATTTTTTTTTCCCAAACAAACTAGCTCGAAATCGGCTCGTGAGGAAGTTTGGCTTGGATCGTTTATAAACTATCCCAAGCTTGGCTCGTCGTTTGCAAACAACCAACTCCGGCACTTGACTCTCAGCTCATTTACAAACCAAGCCGAGCATGAGCTGACCCTAGCTCGGCTCGGCTCGACTCATGAACATCTCTAGGTCACACAAGATTGACATAGTTGTGGAGATTATAATTGGTGGCCTTAATTTAAACATAACCTAAGTCAATTTAGAAGGGGACACCTAGAGATCTGCCACCAAACACTGGAACCAAACAATTAACGACTTAAGATAGCATCTGTATGGTTTCAAGTACTTAGCTAGGTCCCCTCCAAGATTGTATCTTTTTTTGGCTTGAGTTAATGGGTGAACATTAAAAATCAAAATTTGAAACTTGTCTATTCGTATTTTCATTCAAAAGAGATATTTAAGTTTTTTTTTTCTTGTACTTTTAAAGATGTTTATTTTGCATTTTCTTTAGTGTTTCTTTTTGAATTTTATGGAGTAGTTTGCTTTATTTGCTTAGACAAGACAAAAACTTATGAAAAATATCTAAAATTTGTTTCTTGTGTTGAATCTTTATTTGGAGTATTCAATTTTATATGAAGTTTGGTATTATTTCTTGTGTTTTTATAATTGTTCATTGACCCTAACCAGAAGATATTATTTTGTATTAAATGGAGGTAATGTCTATTTATGAATATCTAGATATAATTATTTGCATCTTGTGATGGGGCCTGTACTTTAAATTAGGTGTACGTCTTGTTAGTTGAATTAAATCACATGATTAATTGCATACACGAGAATTTTTAGTGAAATTAAATATAAGAGGTAAAGTACTTTTAATTACCAATTTGGAGTGACTCTTACTAGCTTTCTAATAATTGGTGGTTTATATTTTTGATCAAGTTGCCTAATCAATTTTATCTTCACTAATTCAACAACACGTTTCTTTTTTAATATATAGTTGGTTTAGTAATTAATATGATACTTTTAATCAAACATGATTGCATGACAATATGAAGAGTAGGGTCATTACTAATACTGTTCATATTGTTGAACTAAAACCATTTTCTTTTTAGCTACATTTTCTTAATTAGTTTATTTGTCTTTTATTTGAATTCTTTTAATGCATCAATCAAATTTTCTCTTAAAACTACATAGTGATAAAAGCTTACTAACTATCAGCATGTTACATTGTTCCTTACCCTCAAGTATCATGTTTCTTATCATTCACCATTCCATTTTATGTTAGGTACACATTCCTATTATTGTCATAGTATTTGGTAATAATAATAACTAACTTATTTCATATTCAAACTTGAACCCATCAAAATAGTGGAAGTGGGAGGGATCTTGATTACAAACTCAAGGGCCAAAGAAAATTTGGTAATAATAATAACTAACTTATCTCACATTTGCGCATAACCAAAAACCATATCAAAAGTCTTTTTTTTTTCTTTTGAACGGTGAAGGGGCAACCATTATTAAAAAAAAGGAACACTAGTAAGAGGGTAGAGAACCAAAACCAAAACAGCCAAAGTACATCACCAAATAGAGGAAATTAGAAATACACCAATTGAAAGCTATAAACTATTTCGTGTAAGACACCCATTTAACGCAATCAAAATCCATCCCTTTGGCCCTATACTTGACCCAAAGGAATGACCCTGACTTTACTTCTTCTAAAATTCTTTTTGAATGGGATGTCTTGTTGTTGTGAAGCTTTTCATTCCTAGCTCTTCAAATGCATCGAAGAGAAGCCAATATAACCACGTGTGCTATCTTCTTGTGCTCATCATTGTTTGCAGTAAACTTATGATAATCCTTGAATGAAAAGACAGAGATATATATGAGATAGCTTTAGCCAACCCGATAATAATTGCCAAACATTATTTGCAATAAAGTAGAATGTAAAAGCATGATCTAATGTCTCCTGTACAACACCACATAAAGGACAATCAAGAGAGAGGATATTGATCTTTCTTTTGTCAACTGTGTTATTCTTAACCCTATGTGGTGGAATCTATTGATTAGTGCGAAAAGTACATTTTATTCGGCCGAAGTCCATGCCTCGAGCTTCGGTAAGTCAATGCGGACGTTTTCAAATTATATGAAAATATAGGCTGAAAATGTTACATTGTTCAAAGGAAAAGAAGTTGGGCGAATGAGTCCAAAAGCCAATGCTGTCCATTTTTAAAAGAGAGTCGATGTTAGTGAACCCCAAATGAGAGGGGATAAAAAATAGGGCCTTGCACAGTGAGGTGTTTGACTAGGATAACCTTTACCCAAGTTGTCAACTTGTGCTTAGAAGGAAGTTCATTGGGAGCAACATAGTCATTAGATTTCATCACCATAACCACTTTACAAAATCTTTAATCCGCACCATAACCCAAGCCTAAATTAAAACTTATTAAAGTCCTTTTAATGCATATGTGGTTTGGGTATAATGTGAAAAGGCGTGACAATATGGATAGGGGAAGCTTGAAGGTTTGCTAGGTCCAGCTAGATTAAGAGTTTTGAAGGGAGGTTGAGAATATGAAGTTGTTTACAAGTAGGGTATGACTTTGGACCTTAACTGAGAGTTGGTTAGGGATTAGTGAAGTGTAATTGTAAGATGATTGGATAGTTGCATGCGAGTTTTGCTTGAGGGCAAGCAAATGGCAAGTGGAGGGATCTAATGTGAGAGTGTTTAACCTATGTTTACAATGTTTAAATACATGTTTTTAGACGTTTATTGGTGTGAAACATGTTCACTTTGTGTGACATAAAATGCAGGTACTTGTGAGAGATTAGGAGTAATAAAAGCAAAAAAGATGAGCTGACAGTGGCCTATCGCATGTTGCGCTGGGAGGGGTGCATGTTGCGCTGGATTGGATACAAATCAGCGCATTGTGTCACAACCCCGGGCTACCCCTGCCCGGGCGTCGCGAGACAACGCTGGTATCTGAATAAGGTCCCATAAATTTGGACAGCGGAAGTCTTTGTTTTTACTTGATGCCTTTTTGTAATGAAATGTAATGTAAATAACCTCAAGGGTTAATTCTGTACTTTTTGTCAAAACTTGGGATCCACGTCCCTTTTCATTTCATGATAATAGACATTCAAAAGTCTATTATATAATGTACATCTGCTGAATTAATTTACATAATACAAGCCATTTAAAATGTCTAGGATCTATGTCCGTTCCAACATTTGGTCTTGTATTAGTCTGCCACAGGGATTTAAATATGCCTAAAGATCTTGTCTTTACTGCACCACCCTGAATTTAATGATTTCTTTCACTACCTGTGAAAAACGTTTTGAAAATGAACATCAGCATAAAGCCGGTGAATCACATTTAACTGACACGAAAATGATTTCTAACATAAACCAAATTAAAGCCTTTAAGCACGTTTTCTTTGACGATAAATCTACACATTCAGCAGTCTTTTTCACCTGAAGTATATACCACCTACATACACCGGGTCTCTGCCATGGGGTCAACTGGCTGAGCTCTATGTCTCAGACTGATAGCCTATTCCCAGGGTCGTGATGCTAAGAACCTTGTTCTTAGTCTTACATGATACTCAGGAACTCGTCCCTCGTATAATCTGCTAAGGAACCATATCCTCAGTCTTATGATATCCCCTTACATGATCTGTACCCAGCCACGGAAGGGGATTTCACCCTCCTCATGTATACCATTTGATCAAATATACGTATGCTTATGGCCTGAATGCTATCACGTAGATTACCCTTATGATTAAAGCATTTAATTTGTTTCATGCCGTTTTCGTAAATAAAATGGTTTTCTTGTTTGAAAAGCGTTAAATGTGTTCACCTTGATTTTGATGGCTGGTAGGGTTGTAGGCTTCGGAATTTGAGCAGAACCTCGACACGTTTCTTCCTAGGGAAGACACGATTAACGAGAATATATATATGAGAGAATATATATATAATTGCGGCTATATATATATGAATAGTTTTAATGATACCTACTTCACGGGATTTGGACGGAACTACGGCTTGAGCAGGGTTTCGTTGGAAGGTTGGACGGCGGCTTGGAACGTCGTAGAGTTTTGAGAGATCGGGTTTGTGTATAAGGAATGTTTGGAAATTGTGTAGAGATTTCAATCCCGTTGACGGCCTTTTATAGGCTGGAATTCCGGTCTCTCGCGTACCGCGAGACTGGCCAAGGAAATCTCTCGCGTACCGCGAGAGGATGAGGTGTCACGAACGGTGCTGAGTCAGCATGACACGTGGCGGCTGGTGGCAAGGGTGAATGACACGTGTTTTCTGGCCCTGACGCGTGTACTATTCCCTCGCGTACCGCGAGGCTTGGTTGAGAATCTTCTCGCGTACCGCGAGAAGGTGTAAATCTGGCGTATAAGCAGTCCCCTCGCGTACCGCGAGGTTTTGTCAAAATCTCCCTCGCGTACCGCGAGGGAGTGAAATTTTGAATTTTCTTTTCTTTTTATTTTGGGTGTTACATCCTCCCCTCCTTTAGAATAATCTCGTCCTCGAGATTCATTGAAAGAGATGTGGATACTTTTTGCGCATTTCTGACTCAAGTTCCCAGGTATATTCTGGGCCACGCCTGGAGTCCCATCTTATTTTGACTAACGCCAATTGCTTTCGTTTAAGCTTTTTGATTTGTCGGTCTTCAATTTGTAACGGTCGTTCAATGAATTTGAGCTTTTCATTTACTTCCACATCTTGTAAAGGCATAAGCAAGGATTCATCAGCTAAACACTTACGTAGGTTTGATACATGGAATACATCGTGTACTCCACCCATCTCTACTGGTAGTTCAAGCTGATAGGCAACAGGTCCGATTTGTTTAATGATTTTGAAAGGTCCAACAAAACGTGGACTTAATTTTCCTTTCTTTCCGAAACGAATAACACCTTTCCAAGGTGAAACTTTTAATAATACCTTGTCACCGATTTGAAATTCTAACGGCTTTCTTCGTTTATCTGCATAACTCTTTTGTCGATCTCTAGCCATTTTTAGACGTTCTCGTATTTGCAAGATTTTATCGGTAGTTTCTTGGACTATCTCTGGTCCTGATAGTTGATTTTCTCCGATATCTGACCAACATACAGGCGTTCGACATTTTCTTCCGTATAATGCTTCAAATGGTGCGGCCTGAATACTTGTGTGATAACTATTGTTGTATGAGAATTCTATTAGAGGTAAATGATCATCCCAATTACCTCCAAAGTCTATCACACAGGCTCGGAGCATATCTTCTAGGGTTTGTATGGTTCTTTCGCTCTGCCCATCAGTTTGTGGATGATAAGCAGTGCTAAGATTCAATCGAGTTCCTAGAGCTGTTTGAAAACTTTGCCAGAATCGAGATGTGAAGCGACTATCTCTATCTGACACTATGGATAGAGGCACACCATGTAACGTTACAATTTCATTAACGTAAATTTGCGCCATTTTGTCCATACTCATGGTGTCCTTGATAGATAGAAAGTGAGCTGATTTGGTTAAACGGTCAATGATAACCCAGATTGCATTATTTCCACGAGTGGTTCGAGGAAGTTTTGTAATAAAGTCCATAGTTATCAGTTCCCATTTCCAAACTGGTAATTCTAACTGTTGCAATAATCCAGCTGGCTTTTGGTGTTCGGCTTTGACTTTGGAACAAGTCAAACATTTTGCTATGTAGATAGCAATGTTCTTTTTCATACCAATCCACCAGTAACTTTCTTTGAGGTTCTTGTACATTTTATCACTTCCTGGGTGCATGGTGTATTTGGACTTGTGTGCTTCTTCGAGGATTCGCTCTCGAAGATCACCTGTAACTGGTACCCAAATACGTTTATTCATGCGAAGGATATTATCTTCTCCTTTGATCAGTAAATCAAGCATTCCTTTCATTCCTTCTTTTTCAAAGTTACCTTCCTTCAAAGCTAACTCTTGTGCCTCTTTTAACTGACTTACAAGATCAATTTGTAGTTCAAGTCTGAGAGAATGTACTCTCTTTGGCTTGACATTTTCTTTTCGGCTCAAGGCATCTGCTACTACATTTGCCTTTCCTTCATGATAACAAATTTCACAATCATAATCATTCAGGATTTCCATCCATCTTCTTTGTCTCATATTTAACTCTTTCTGGCTAAATATGTACTTGAGACTTTTATGATCAGTGTAGATTGTGAACTTAACCCCATAGAGATAGTGTCGCCATAACTTTAAAGCAAAGATTATAGCGCCCAACTCTAGATCGTGGGTTGAGTAGTTTTTCTCATGAATTTTCAACTGACGAGATGCATAAGCAATGACTTTCTTGCGTTGCATTAATACGCAACCTAAACCAGTATGTGAGGCGTCACAGTAAACTACGAAGTCTTCAATACCATCTGGTAAGGATAAGATAGGTGCGTTTGTCAGTTTTTGTTTCAAAGTTTCAAAAGATTCAGATTGTTTGGGTCCCCATTCGTATTTTACAGATTTCCGAGTTAGGGATGTGAGTGGGATTGCTATACGAGAAAAATTTTGAATGAACCGGCGGTAATATCCCGCTAATCCTAGAAAACTACGAATTTCGGTGGGTGACTTGGGAATTTCCCATTTGGATATAGCTTCAATTTTGGAAGGATCTACTTGAATTCCGTTCACGTTGATGACATGACCAAGAAATTGTACTTCCGTTAACCAAAATTCGCATTTGGAAAACTTAGCATATAATTTCTCTTTTCGAAGAAGTTCAAGTATGGTTCGAAGATGAGTTTCGTGTTCAACTTGGGTTTTGGAATAAATAAGTATGTCATCAATAAAAACTATGACAAACTTATCCAAGTAAGGTTTGCAGACACGATTCATCATGTCCATGAATGCGGCAGGAGCATTTGTAAGTCCAAATGGCATAACCGTGAACTCGAAATGTCCATACCGTGTTCGAAATGCAGTTTTCGAGATATCGTTATCATGTACTTTCAACTGATGATAACCTGAACGAAGATCGATCTTTGAAAAATGACAAGCTCCTTGGAGTTGATCGAATAAATCGTCAATCCGTGGAAGCGGGTATCGGTTTTTGATGGTAACTTTATTCAGTTCCCGATAATCAATACACATGCGCATTGATCCGTCTTTCTTCTTAACAAAGAGAATTGGAGCTCCCCAGGGTGAAGAACTTGGTTGGATAAAACCTTTCTCAAGAAGTTCATCCAATTGTTTCTTGAGTTCTGCCATTTCTGTGGGTGCCAGTCTGTACGGGGATTTGGCAATTGGAGTTGCACCAGGTACAAGGTTGATTCGAAATTCTACCTCTCGTTCTGGTGGTAATCCAGGCAGTTCTTCAGGAAAAACGTCTGGAAATTCAGATACTACATGTACTGATTCTATCTTCTTCTCCTTTTCCAAGGCAGTAATTGATACCAGACATGCCAGATATCCTTTTCTTAAGCACTTGGTTGCTTTAAGTATGGAGATTATCTGGATAGGTTTTGTGGGTTTATCACCTTGGATAGTTAGAGTTTTGTTTGTTGGTGTAACGAGTTTTACAACTTGTTGATTACAAAGGATTTCGGCTTGGTTATTGGATAACCAATCCATCCCCAAAACAATGTCAAAGCCAGTTATTGACATTGGTAACAATTGTACTGGGATAGTGAAACCAGCCAATGTAATGTAACAATTGTTCAGTGATTGGGATATTTTTATCAAATCACCGTTCGCTGTTTCTACTTCATATGTTTCAGCTAAGGGACTTAAAGGTTTATTTAATAGATTACAAAAATTATAATCTATAAAACTCCGGTTCGCACCCGAGTCAAATAAGACCTTAGCATAAACATTATTAAGAAGAAATGTACCGGTAATTACGTCCGGCGTTCTCTCAGCTTGATTAGCATTCATGACAAAAGCTCGTACGGTCTTTTTGTTTTCTGGAGTGATCTTGGCTCCTGATCCTCCAGCTCTTCCGGTCCTTGCAAACTTAGGGCAATTAGTGCTGATGTGCCCCAGCTCTCCACAACTAAAACAAGTTATTCCCTTTTTCTTGAAGCAATTCTCAGTAGAGTGACCTGAGACCTTGCAATAATTACAGAATGGAGTTTCAAAAACACACTTTCCACTATGCCTGCGTCCGCATGTTTTGCATGATGGATTGTTAAATGGTAACCCCTTTTGCCCAAAGTTCTTGCTAAATCTTTTGGCCTCGGGTTTTGATTTTATAGAGGATTCGACTTTCTTCTTTTCCTCTATATTTTTGATTAGTCCAGCCGTCATGGTACCGGTCAATTCTACGGTGGACTCAATGGTTTTTGGTGAGACAACCTTCACCAAATCACGGATCTCTGGAACTAAGCCATAAATATATCGAGTTATGAGAACTGATTCAGGTTTAGCCAGGTGAGGTGCCAATCGAGCATATTCAAAGAATTTGGTGGTGTACTCTCGATCGTTGGTACCCACCATTCGGTGCTCCAGAAATTTTCTTTCAGCTTGTTCTTTTTCAGTCTTGGGGCAAAATTTCTTTTTCACCTTTGCCCGAAATTCTTTCCAATCCATGGCATTTGCCTTTCTTCTTCCTTTGGCAGAAATGATTGAATTCCACCATTCCAATGCTTCATTTTTAAAGGAGTTTGAAGCATACAGCACTTGATCTTTCATAGCACACTTGCTAATTGCTATAACTGACTCCATCTTCTCTAACCAGTGAAGAGTAGCAATACCGCCTTCGGTGCCCTTAAATTCATAAGGTTTACAGTCCTGAAAGGTTTTATAAGAACACCCTTTGTGTCTATACCTTTTTGTTTCATTCTCTTCTTCTTCAGAGTCTTCACTGCTTAAATTTAAGGATTCTTCAGATCCAGAATACTTATTGCTTGATGTTCTGGACCTTTTCGAGGTTTGAGTTCTACGAGAGCTTGCTACTTGCTCTGTGTGGGTTTTCGAAGGGTTTTCCATTCTTTTTGAAGGAAGAGTTACGTGGCTTGGAGTTTTGATGTTTTCTTGTACTTCCTTTATTATGGCAGGAAGCATTTCTTTAATGCTTTGTTTGACCAGTTGTTGCAATTCTGGTTGTTGAGTAGCTATTTCAGGATTATTATTAATTTCTTTTCCTTTTTCCTTGGTAATGTAGGTAGCTGGACCGCTACTGTTATTTTGTTGAGACATCTAAGAATACAAGACAAGAATTTGGGTCAAAATTTGAAGTTTATTATCGCTTAAACTTCATCTATTTGTTACAAATACAGAAATATAGATATGCATCTATATCACTTAAAGTTAGCTAATTATACAAATACTATCATTAACTTTAATCGAGAAGCACATCTCCCAAATCTTGATAGAATCTCCCCAGGGTCTCGGTCATAGCACCCTTCTGGATCAACTGATCTGCCACCCATTGTTCTGCGTACTTCCTGTCTTCCTGGGCTAGTTCGTAGTCAAATATAGTTTGTTCGTTTTTAACTACGACTTGTCTGGTGAAGTACAGTTCAGCACGTAGATCGTCAGCCTCTCTAAGAGCACGATCGAGGTGTTCATCAATTGATTTTGGCAGTTCATCATGGTATCCATAACAAGGAGGTGGTTCCCTGTGTCCCATCCTAAGATCGTGATATGCTGAGTTAACAGACCACACGACTTTTCCGTCGGTTGCATACTGACGTCCATCGGAGGGATCTACATAGAAGAAAGATTCCTTGAAAACGGGATGTTCTGGAATAGGATCAAAGAAATACTTTCCACTACTGCCTTCACAAACGGCAGCCTTGTCGGATTCAGAAATTGAATGTGGAGTTTCTTCACTTGGACTGGGTGGATGTTCTTGAATTGTTCCGGTAGGGTATACTATGTCTAACGATTGAGGTAGTGGCATAGATGTCATAACAGGACGTAAAGATTCTCTTGAATCTTCCATTTCCACTGAATACTCTGATTCTTCCCTCAGAGGTTCAAGCCTTGCTTGAGTCTGCTCCACTTGTTCTGCGACCATTCTGTTCCAATTCTCCGGGGTCGGTAGATAGTGGACATAATCATCATAGCTTGGTACTATTTGATCGTTTCTTGGATTAGATAATTCTCCAGGAAAGAAGTTTGGGTAGTTATAAGGATAATAGTATGGATCTGACATCCTGTAATTTATTGGTTATGTTAAAGGCATTTTCCTATCGTTTGTTCAGTAGGCACAACTATTGGTTAAAGCCAAGATACAATCATATAAGTATCTAGTTTTGCTAAAACCCTTAAATGTGGCTCTGATACCAACCTGTCACAACCCCGGGCTACCCCTGCCCGGGCGTCGCGAGACAACGCTGGTATCTGAATGAGGTCCCATAAATTTGGACAGCGGAAGTCTTTGTTTTTACTTGATGCCTTTTTGTAATGAAATGTAATGTAAATAACCTCAAGGGTTAATTCTGTACTTTTTGTCAAAACTTGGGATCCACGTCCCTTTTCATTTCATGATAATAGACATTCAAAAGTCTATTATATAATGTACATCTGCTGAATTAATTTACATAATACAAGCCATTTAAAATGTCTAGGATCTATGTCCGTTCCAACATTTGGTCTTGTATTAGTCTGCCACAGGGATTTAAATATGCCTAAAGATCTTGTCTTTACTGCACCACCCTGAATTTAATGATTTCTTTCACTACCTGTGAAAAACGTTTTGAAAATGAACATCAGCATAAAGCCGGTGAATCACATTTAACTGACACGAAAATGATTTCTAACATAAACCAAATTAAAGCCTTTAAGCACGTTTTCTTTGACGATAAATCTACACATTCAGCAGTCTTTTTCACCTGAAGTATATACCACCTACATACACCGGGTCTCTGCCATGGGGTCAACTGGCTGAGCTCTATGTCTCAGACTGATAGCCTATTCCCAGGGTCGTGATGCTAAGAACCTTGTTCTTAGTCTTACATGATACTCAGGAACTCGTCCCTCGTATAATCTGCTAAGGAACCATATCCTCAGTCTTATGATATCCCCTTACATGATCTGTACCCAGCCACGGAAGGGGATTTCACCCTCCTCATGTATACCATTTGATCAAATATACGTATGCTTATGGCCTGAATGCTATCACGTAGATTACCCTTATGATTAAAGCATTTAATTTGTTTCATGCCGTTTTCGTAAATAAAATGGTTTTCTTGTTTGAAAAGCGTTAAATGTGTTCACCTTGATTTTGATGGCTGGTAGGGTTGTAGGCTTCGGAATTTGAGCAGAACCTCGACACGTTTCTTCCTAGGGAAGACACGATTAACGAGAATATATATATGAGAGAATATATATATAATTGCGGCTATATATATATGAATAGTTTTAATGATACCTACTTCACGGGATTTGGACGGAACTACGGCTTGAGCAGGGTTTCGTTGGAAGGTTGGACGGCGGCTTGGAACGTCGTAGAGTTTTGAGAGATCGGGTTTGTGTATAAGGAATGTTTGGAAATTGTGTAGAGATTTCAATCCCGTTGACGGCCTTTTATAGGCTGGAATTCCGGTCTCTCGCGTACCGCGAGACTGGCCAAGGAAATCTCTCGCGTACCGCGAGAGGATGAGGTGTCACGAACGGTGCTGAGTCAGCATGACACGTGGCGGCTGGTGGCAAGGGTGAATGACACGTGTTTTCTGGCCCTGACGCGTGTACTATTCCCTCGCGTACCGCGAGGCTTGGTTGAGAATCTTCTCGCGTACCGCGAGAAGGTGTAAATCTGGCGTATAAGCAGTCCCCTCGCGTACCGCGAGGTTTTGTCAAAATCTCCCTCGCGTACCGCGAGGGAGTGAAATTTTGAATTTTCTTTTCTTTTTATTTTGGGTGTTACACATTGGGTGACACAAATTAGGGGGAAATTTCACATTGAAACAATATCAGCGCATAATGCGCTGAAATTGGCGCAAGTTGCGTTTACAACCGAGCTGGTTCCGAATTTTTGGGGTTTTGACCTCTTTTTAAGTCTATTATCTAGGGCGATTTTTAGAGGAGAAACACTATTCCATCATTTTTCCACCCGTTTTGAGGAGTCTCTAGGGCGATTTTTAGAGGAGAAACACTATTCCATAATCATCTTTCATGTTAGATCCATTCCTACTCATTAGTGAAGATTCCATGATGAGCGGCTAAACCACCTGTGATCATTCTTTCATGTTAGATCAGTCCTTTACAAAATTATTTTTACTTTCAATCATCTAGGTTATTTAGAGTTTTCATAATTAACATTTTTCACGAATTCATTGTGGATTCAACAACCTTACTTTTTTATACTATAGTATAAGGTAGATAAGAACTAAGTTTTAAATATATATTTTTTATTAGCCTTGACATCACGATCAACAACCAATTAGCAAACGGTATAATACATGCATGTGAAAAAACAAGGAGGTTTGGGTAGACGAAGAAAAACAAGAGTATTAATTTATAGGTATCAAACTTAAAAGATTGACCGTTTATACTTCTTTTTTGTTATCGTTTATAAGTTTGAAAGAGATTATGATCAGTTATAATTTGTAGTAAGTTTTGGTTAACTTTTACCTTTAGATTACCTATGAAACTTCTAGTCGTAATGTGTTTCTAACAAAAGACCTCTAAAAAGCCTTGGTGATAATGTTATATGAAATCTTAACTTTAATATTACTACCGAGGGAAGTTTTGTCGGAAAATAGTTACCATAGACAATGACCAAATTTAGATTTACTCACCCATTCCAGTGTAAGTCGATCTCATCTTCTTGATAATGTTGAAACAAAGTAACCATATGTAGAGCTAGCATACATCTCCTTATCTCTTTGGCGTCGTATGTATAACTGATTTTAATTTCAAGACCACCAATTCCTACAAATTAGTTACTAGTGTATTAGCTTAGAAGAGGCATTGAACAACACTTTTACCATATATAACTTCCGAATCCACTGATTTCAATAAATAGTTTGGGGAGTATTATAGTAAAGTTTCAACGATAAGGTATTTAACGAAGAAATGCAAGTGAAAACCACAAAGGTTTCAAAGTATTTATAATAATATTTTAGGCGTGTGAACTTTTCAAATGACAACGATTGGAAACTCTAATAAAATATCTCATTGAGATCTCATCTCCATTATTTCTGACGGATCACCAATGGACAATCCATCATAAATACTCTCACAGACAACGAATAAAAGTAGAGGATAAAAACATATCCTAAATCTTTATCCTTAAATCCGTCCTAATCACCAACGGATTACCGAACACCGTTATTTTTTTTGGGAATTTCTCTTACATGGCGGAAATCCATTTGTTGATTATTGAAGTATTAGGACCGGAGGGTATAAGTTTTTTCTTCTTTTTTTTTGCACTCTTACCGTCGCTAGTAATCGTCGCCAAAACTATCAAAGTCAAGTTCTAGTAGTGTATCTTTCCGGTTAACTTCATCCTATGTACCATTGGTTGATCGGGTGAGAAGAATGTTTATCCGGTAGGATGAAAGATTGGATGCCTACTTGAACTACTTATATTAAAAATATCATATATATATCCATTTCATTTAAAATAATTTAAAAAATGACAATTTTATCATTTTTTTCTAAAAATTCAAATTTACCCATTTTAAACTTTAAAATTTGTTTACCCATAAAAAAATAGTTTTCTCAAAATATTATATTTAACTTGTTCACTTTCTTTTACCGGATTTTATTTTATAGCATTCATATATCATATATGGATGAACTCGTTTTCTTTTATACCTATATAATGGTTGTTGTCAGGTAAAAATCATTTTAATTGAGTTAGGTACAGGATAAACTAAAAAAAATAAGTTATAAAAATCATATAATGGATATGGATAGAATGATCATAAATTAAATAAATCATTTAAATTAAGTATATATTATATTTTTTGTTTTTATTGAGTATATATAGATAGGGGAGAGTTCCAGAGAAAACCACAAGTTAGGCGAAAACTAAGAAAACCACTAAAAAAATCAATTTTACCCAATCGTATAATAATATTTATTTTTTATTTTATTTTATTTTTATTTATTTATAAGAGTATGAATGTAATATTAAACATTTTTACACATAGAGTTACGTATACGTAAACATAAAACAAAAAAAATTACGGTTACTTATACGTAAATCAAAAAAATTGTATGAAATAATGTGATTTTCTCGGTTTTCCCCTATATAGATATTATATTCTCCTTTAAATGATGTTAGGCCAATGAGTATCATAAACTTTTATACATCCATTAGCATTCACAGCTGATTCAGGTATTACAAAAATAAAGTAATGTCATGTCTGACCATTAATCTAAATATGAAAAATATGGAGAAAAAAAAAGTAAAGTTTTATGTCTATTTGCTTTCTCCTTGTGTCGTCTTGGATTTAAACCATAAGGAGCAATAGGTAATTTTCCCCTAACGACCCGTGATACAAGTTCAATCCATCTATTTCACTTTCACTTCAACAAAATTTCCAAGAATTAAAAAAAGTTGATTTACACATTTCAAATCAATTAGTTTATATATATTATGAATCAAACAGTAAATCCCGTGCATAACTAGTTTGAAGTATAAAGTAAATAAAATAAATGAGATAATTCCAAAAAAAAAAAATATTTTCCCAATCTTTTCTCCCAAAATAAACATTGAATTTTTAACTTTTACAAAATAGACATGTCAAAATCGTCGGATTATTCACTAAATCCGGCGAAATCACCGACTTACATGTACGTGTATTTTTTATCTTTTTTGCCAGATTATTTTGAAATTAGAACGAAACAGGATTATATTGAAATTAAAACAAAAATGTCGGATTATTTTGCAATTAAAACGAAAACGCCGAGTTATTTTAAAATTAGAATGAAACGCCGGATTATTTTGAAATTAGAACGAAAATGCCGGATTAGTTTAAAACTAGAACGAAACACCAGATCTTTTTTTTAAGTTAGAACAAAACGTCGGATTATTTTAAATTTAGAACGAAAACGCCAGATTATTTTAAAATTATAACGAAAAAAATACACGTGTAATTTTTTGGTGAACACAAAGTCGACGATTTAGCCGGATTTAGTGAATAATCTAACCTTTTTTACATTTATTTTATGGAAGTTGAAAACTTAATGTTTATTTAAAAAAAACATTAATAAAATGTTTATTTTCAGAATTTCCCTAAAATAAATAGGTCTTCAAGTTTCACCTAAAGAAGGACATAACTATAAAGTGTATTTTGACCATGGAGATAAAAGTGAGTCATAGATAGGGTGTATACCCACACACTCATCCGCACGTAGCATCATGTACTTTACATGGCTTCTCTTTTACATTATGAAGAAATGGTTAAAAACACGAAGCAAGTCTCTCGATTACTCCTCCTTATCACCATCTCCATACACACACACACTCTCTCTCACACACACACACAAACCTAAAGGTCATCAAGAAAACTAGTAATTATCTCCCCTCTTGTTCTTCATCAACACCATGACTGACCCTTACTCTTCAAATCTCTACTCACAATGGTTCAAACTAGATCAATTCACCAACAATTCCCCTACAAATCTTCCTCATCATGCTCAGTCTAATCTTCAATATCAACACCCTCAAAGCTACTACTACTACAACAGTATTAGAACCATCCATAGCTTTGACTTCAATCCCACCCCTTGTATCAATAATCAACATCCAACCCCACCTCCTTCTCCTCCTCTTAGAGAAGCTCTCCCACTCTTGACCTTAAGCCCATCAAGAAAACAAGAAGATTATAATCATACTCACTACCCTATGGATGTGGATGGTGATGATGTGGAGGATGAAGATAAAGATGATGAAACATCTGTGACTGTGGCACTTCACATAGGCCTACCAAAGGCTAGTGCTGCTGATCTTGCATCTTTGATCTCAAATTCTTCTTCTTTTACTGGTAGTGAAATAATGGTTCATGATATTAAGGGAAATGGAGATGAAGGTAGTCTTGGGTATAGTCCTATCACTAGAATCAACAAGGGGCAGTATTGGATACCAACACCCTCTCAAATTCTTATTGGTCCTACTCAATTTTCTTGTCCTGTTTGCTTCAAGAACTTCAATAGATACAACAATATGCAGGTTGGGTACATGATGATAAAAGATATCAAAAATGAAAACCCCCTTTTTTGTTAAGTTTTCTTTCACCAGATCAATTCATGATATCTTCGTCTTCTTATGTTTTGTCCCTTTCTTTCTATCTTTAAAGGAGTTAATTCAATCTATGTGAATCTTTTGGTAATTTTTGTTTGTGGGATAAAAGGGCCAAGGGGAAACAATGGTATTGAAGTGAATGCTTTTTTGGTTCAAGTAATTTATCAGTCTGCATGGATTGTGGATTTTGGGATCTGAATTTGATTGAACTGAACTGAGGCTTGTACCCTACAAATTAATTTGATTTAACTACACAGGCAATATTTCATTCTGCTTTTTAGTATTCATGGAAATATGTGCTTTTGCATAGTGGTCAAGTGAACATTTTTTCAGTGTTTTAACCTTACCTTTCAAGATTTTTCATCTCTCTCTCAATTTATCCCACTTCTTTTCACTCATATGTAGATTATATTACACCAAACCTTCATGAATCAAGAAAGATAATCATGGTTGAGTCCCAAAATATGTAAAATACCAAGTGCTTGTTGTGTTTGTATGTTAAATTTGTCACTAATATAAGCAAAATAAGCTTGAAGCATGTTGCATTTCATCTAAAGTTTATAAATTTACTAGTTGCATAGTTGAATTAACATACACTGCAAATTGTAGATGCATATGTGGGGGCATGGATCTCAATACAGGAAAGGCCCAGAATCTCTAAGGGGAACTCAACCAACTGGTATGCTAAAGCTACCATGCTATTGTTGTGCACCGGGGTGTCACAATAATATCGATCACCCACGATCAAGGCCTCTTAAAGACTTTAGAACACTTCAAACACATTACAAAAGGAAGCATGGAGTCAAGCCTTTCATGTGTAGAAAATGTAACAAGGCTTTTGCAGTTAGGGGTGATTGGAGAACACATGAAAAGAACTGTGGGAAGCTTTGGTATTGCATTTGTGGTTCGGATTTTAAGCACAAAAGATCACTCAAAGATCATATTAAAGCTTTTGGCCATGGACATGCAGCTTATGGTATCAATGGATTCGAAGAAGAAGATGAACCCACATCGGAAATCGAGCAAGATGATGATGGTAATTCATGATCTTAGGTAAAAGTAACCCATCTATTAATCTTCATAACTTCCAAGGAAAATCATAGGATCCCTTGTAAGTACACTCTTAATATTGAACAAAAATTATGCTTAAAAATCAAACCTTAATTGTGTGTAATTGTGGTGTTGTATTGATAATTGTTGATTATAATAGGGTTACAATTGGGGTTATATAAGATAACCATATTTACATAGTATTTTATCCCTCTAATATGGCTAATTACAATGTGATCTAATATTGCCCCTCGATCTAAGGGCGGAGAGTGGCCTGCAGCTTGGAGCGTAAGAACATAAATCTTTTACTCGGCAGCGACTTTGTGAGTATGTCTGCAATCTGATCATATGTCGATATAAACTGTACTTTGAGTTTTCCTTGTGCTACTTTTTCGCGAACAAAGTGAAAGTTAATTTCAACGTGTTTTGTTCGAGCATGAAAGACTAGATTAGCTGCAAGATAAGTTGCACCAAGATTATCACACCAGAGTGTGGTAGTAGATTTTGTGTTTATCCTAAATTCTCTGTGAAGAGCTTCAAGCCAAGTTAGTTCTGCAATAGTATCTGTCAAAGCTTTGTATTCAGACTAAGTGGATGATTTAAAAAAAAATTTGTTTTTATGCCAGGAGATAAGGACAGAACCCAAATAGATAGAAAATTTCCCTGTGTACCGAAGGTCATTCGGGCATCCGGCTCAATCAACATCAGAATAGGCTTGAATATTGGGGATCTCTTGCCAGTGCACATCAGTGAAGGCTTGGATAGTGGTACCAGAATTGTGGCGAATGAGTAGACCATGAGTAATGGTGCCTTTAAGATACCTGAGCTAGAATTTGTTTGACAACAGACCAATGATTGTATGACGGGGCAAGCATGTACCGACACATTTTGTTGGCTGCAAATGCAATATCCGACCTTGAGAAGGTAACATACTGAAGGGCACCAACAAGTTGTCGATACCTGATCGGTTCAGAGAATAGAGGGTTGTCCCTCTAATATGGCTAATTACAATGCGATCTAATGCTGGTGGTCATATGGTTCACTGCTATAATCTGGTGTGGATAAGAGCTCTGTGACCCTAAGGTCACAAGTTCAAATCCCACTTCAGCACAAAAAATTTGCTGCCATTAACAGGGGTTGCCAATGAGCTCTTCAGGCATAGGCAAGACAGGGGGTTTTACGAGCTACTCGGTTTCCTCGAGCGTCAAACTAACGATGGATGGTTGAAATCCCGTCTAAAGTATGAACATGTCTGGGATATGAAGAGCATGTCATTGAGCTTGAATTGCCATCGTCGTTCAAAAAAATGTGATCTAATATTAAATTCCATTGTAATTCGTTTTGATGCAAACTTAATTGTCTATTTTCATTAGTTTTACTTTTCAAGCTAGGTTATAGACCCATGTATTCAAATGGATTGAGTTGGATCAGCAATCCTCATCTCGGCCGAAGATGTTACTTAGCTTCGTGGACTCCTTGAGTTGTTCAAGGCGGAAGAAAGATTTAATTGAAGCGGTATGCTTCACTATTTGGTAGGCTATTTGAAGATTGAGGAACAAGACCATTTTTTATATTAAGTCATCTAAAGATGTAGGGATTTTTTATTTAATTGTAAATTATTCTTATTTGTGATTTAATAATAGGAATAATAAAGTTAAATTTGGTTGGGATGAGTGGCTTAGAAACCCTCTCCTTATGATATAATCTTTGTTGGATCCCGACTACCTTATTCGGGTTTTTTAAATTTTAATAATATGTTAAGTTGCTGTTAAAAAAAACCACATCTGATCAATCTTTTGTCGTCTGCTCTTGAAGTCAGATTTGAATTAGAAACTATATAATTATTCTAGATAAGTTTTAACTTCATGAGTAAACCAAACCTGAAATTAGGGAAGTGTTACTACACCTGGAAAACAAGAAAGAAGAATATATGTGGGCAACGGTAAAATGGGAAACACAGGCCCTGAAAGCATAGGAAAGCCGGCAGAGCTTGTGTGGCATCAATGGATTGCATTCATCATAGTAGAATCATAAAGTTTCTTATTGCAAATGTTTAATGGATTGCTTTTCGTTATTAAGCTATATATAAACGTACATTTGGGGTATTATATTTATAAGGGATGGTTCATGAGAAAATCAAATACTTATGCGAAACCGAGAAGACTACTAAGAAAACCAATTTTAATCAATCATAGCATTAATTATTTTTTATTTTATTTTATTTATAAGAGTATCAATGTAATATTACATATTTTTACAAAAAACTCATTTTAAGTATTGGCTTACGTATACGTAAACAGAAAATAAAAAAAAATTTAATACGTAAAATGATTTTTTTGGTAAGTCGTGTAATGTTATATTAATACACTTATAAATAAATTAAAAAAATATATTATTTTATTAACCCTTAACAGTTTTCTCATTTTTCGCCTATGTTATTTTCTCATGATTCTTTCGTTGTATTTATATAATTGGTATCACCTTAAGTACTTAAAAGCATGGTGATGGAGAATTTGGCCCAATTATATCAACACACTCGATTTAAATTAAAAAAATGCCGTACAAAGTATAGGTTTAGTCAAAAACACATCGGTTTTTTATTGTTGAAATTAGACGATTAAAAATCGATGATAAGAACAAGAAGTTGGTTGGAATGGTGATAAGTAGCTATAAACTAATGGTGAATAACGTTGACTATGATGTCAATGATAAACTTTCTGAAATTAACCTTCATGAATCATGATACGAAAAATTAATATTTTATAAAATTACAAGTACAATTATGCATGCATGCAATATACAAGTACACTGATATTTTTTTTGAAAGGCAAGTACACCAATAATTATCTCTAAAAATGATGTTTGAGTATGTATTTAGCTATTAGTCATAATTCATATAGTACATTTATAAACATACAAGCTTTTTTAAATAATTGTACTTTTGATTTTCTAATATAAAAACTTTATATAAGCATTTGAAAATTTATATTTACATACGACTGTTGCTACATTTTAGCGCCAAAAGTAAACTCAGGATTTAGTGACAAAACACTTATCGGTACATGGCCGTGTTATTAATAACTATTTAATATATTTTTATTTAACACGTATAATACATGAGTTTATAACCTAGCTACATGTTAGAAATTCATTATTACACTGCCTGGATAAAGAAAATAATAAATAATTAGTAATAATAAAAAAAATAAAGGAAATAGTTGAAATAAAAACATTAAATAGTTGAGAAGAAAATTAAATAGTTGAATAAAAAAAATATTTTTAAAAGAAAAGAAAAAAGAGCAAATGTTTTAAAAGAAGTGATTACATGTCTAATATGTTAAACGAACGAATTGACGAAAGAAGTTTGAGAATGTACTTCCCAGCCTTATAGCAGCTTTTGGAAAACCCATAGTGTCATAAGTACAACAGGGGTAGTGTCTATGTGGCATGCCAATGGTATTACAATTCTACAATTGGTGAAGGTAGTTGTGACGGTCACTCGGGGTTAACGTGACACATAAAGTATAAATGAAGTTACCTTATGGACATATGAGTTGTAAGGGAGATGCTATTACCTTATGGACCTATGAGTCGTAGGTGATGAAAGGACGGGAAACGTGATGAAATGAATGATGTCACAGATTTAGACACTAATAATGTATGACTTAACGAATGATCAAATGAATATTCCATTAAATTATGTTTTAACGATGATTGAATGGTTAAATGTTGAATGATGAATGTAAAGGCCATGTTTTCTTATGAATGATTAAGCCCTAATGAATGAACGAATAATAAAACCATTCCCTAAAACGAATTAAAGACTTGAACTTAACAATGTTAGTTGAATTTTAGTATGCATGTCATGTTAAAAGTTAGAAGAATGAGCAGTGGATTCTTGTTTAGCTATTTCGAAGAGTTACTCGGCACTAGAGATCTGGCATCCATTGTGATTGTTTTGAGAATGTTTGAATGTACTAAACAATGTTTTAAACTGGTTGACAATTCAACAAAGATGTAAGGACGTTTATTTTACGCTACATAAATGTATTAAAAGTTTAAGAATTGTTTCTAAATGAGTAAATCACAACACGTTAGAGCCTCCTGGGTTTGAGGCCTTACAGTTTTAAATTATTAATCTAACGGTTTTGGTTGTTTAAATTAACCTTCCTCTAGCTAATCGAAACTATCATCCAAATACTTAATTTATTCAGATATATTAACAAAAATGATTAAATGGTGCATATGCAATCAAGAATAATGAGTCCAATGACAATTATTTCACAAAGATACTTCCATATCTACCACTTTAACTACGCATATAGAGAAGAAACATTTAATAATGCAGACAGACATTATATATATTTTGATCCTTCGGATAAGGCAAACAGTACAAATGTATGACAACTTCTAATTCTTCATATGAGCGAATGCACGTTTTGATGGTTTTGAGTTATGATATGACTATGACATTGCTTACATGCTGAACAGTATCAATTTGTGTTTGTTTATGTTTTCCAGTCAAACACTGGAAAACCACCATCAATACCTTTGAAATCCCGATGACACATTTCAATTTTTTTTCATTTTCTTTTCAATTAAACAAAATAAAATACTTCTTTATTTCATCTTAATTTAAAGCCTATATAATATTAAAAAAAATGCATTGCACGTCTAAGTACCATACTTGTAAAAATATATATACATGACAACTAATATTTTGTACAAGAATTGTAAGGATGGTATAATTGTTGGTTTTTATTAACCTAAATAGTTATATTAACAAAACAAAACAAAATAAACATGTTATATTTGTACGCAGAGATATAGTCAATACATTGATTAAATTCGTTCAGGTAATAGTGATTTAAGTACCCATTATGGGACCACAATCAGTGCTTGTCCATACAAGTAAGGTACTGAAAATGATAATCAATGCTTACTACCGACAAAACTACTCCATAAAATTTTGGTAGGAACTATGTAAGGGGTGGGAGTAGTACCCTTCCAACCAAAGTACCCTTTCAAATTACACCAATCATAAGATGTCACTTCAATGTATCTTTTTAGGTGGGAGTGGTACCCTCCAAGTACCCTCTAACTCTCTTATTATTTTTTTAAATAAATTAGAACAAATAAAATTAATAAACTAAAACTTTAATTAATTAATTAAAAATACATAATAAATTAAAAGACGATAAATAAAAAAAGACAATTAATAAAAACACCTAAAAAATTAAAAATCACATGGCTAATCATACTTTGCGGCTATTTCTCTTTTTCGTTTCAAGATTATTTTCAACAACGGTCCGGTTAGATGGTCGTGCGGTTCCGAAAATATTTTAAATTCTTGGCTCGTTGGTTGTTGGCTAGAACCGCCTCTCGGTTTGGAAATTTTTTTGCTGCTAAAATATTTTATTTATGTATTTATAAGCAGTAAATTAATTAAATTATAGTTTTTTTATTTTAAAAGGCATATAGCCGTTGAACGGTCAAATTACAGCGGCTTCATCTTCGATTTCAATGGGTAAATATACCCGCTAAAACTACCCGTTGAACCCGCTTTGGATGCGGTGGTGTAGCCCCTACCCGCTTGGTACCCGCACCCCCACCCTCACCCCCTAAACAGTGGTAGATCTAGAACAAAAAACATAAAAAAAAAATCCACTTAGCCGAAGAAGTTAAGGGGTAGCAGGTGCCCCTCCCTCCTTCCCATCCCTCCTTAATAGATCCGCCCTTATCTATAAGACTTGAATATGGGCGTCTCTAGAGTACAAGTAATTAGACCAATCATTTTAGACTCTCAAAGTTTACGGGCGCCAAAAAATTAAAAAGTTTACTTAATCTGTATTTTAAGTTGAAAATGTGACAATTCATCAAACTTTGTATTTAATTTTAAAGAGAAATAAGAAGAAATAACAAAATGATTGAAGGTTTATTATAGGGATTCTGTAATAATATTCGTGCTAAACATTAATATTATAAATTTTGACGCTATATAAAATTATATTTAAACAATTTTCATATATTATAAAACTTTCATAAAAATACTTCAATCTCAAATTTTGTTTTAGACCCTAAAATATACTGAGCCGTCTTTGTCGAAGCTTTCATCCCCAAGTCAAAATATGGTGGCCCTTAGACGTTTAAGAAGTGTATGTGAAGTAGGTTGTGGTTTTGAGAACTTTTTTTTTTCAAGTAATTTTTTGTCCAAAGAAATAGTTCAGTCTTCCAAAGAAAAAGTTCAGTGATAGACAGACTTTAGGTCACTAATACAAAACTGAATATTAGTGACGAAATTTACCATAGAAATAAACCGTTGTTAAGAGCAAAGGGTATACCTTCATCATCTTCTCATGTGATCTTAGGTGGCATCAATGTGGCAGCACTATCACTTGAGTGATACACCACCCCCTTGTGGTGTGATTCTTGGTGTGATTTTTTGGCGTGAAAAAAAATCACGAGAGAATAAACTAAAGAAATGGAGTGGGTGGTGAGTTGGCATTGAGTGATTGGATGTAATTATTTTCACTTGATGGATACACCACCCCCTTGTGGTGTGATAGTTGGTGTGATTATTTTCACTTGAGGAGATCTAAACAAGTATACCGGATGCTCTAATTTATGATGGATTTTGTGACGGATGACAATCAGTAAGACATTACACAAGTACCTACGGTACCCAATTGCAACAGTTTTTACACAGCTTCTCCGTATAAATTGTCTCGCTAAATTTAAAGTTTAAACAAAAATTAAAAAATAATTAATTAATTTCGTCGCTAAAAGTATAAATAAAAACTAAAAATTAAATTAATTAAATTTGTCACTAAATCTATAATAAAAAAAGTTAATTTATATCATCGCTAAATCCGTGGCCACTCTCACCCCAATATGCGGGGTTTTGTCCTGATGGTTAAAAAGTTTTCAACATAGTGATTTCTTCTTGAGGAGGTCAGGGTTTGAGTCCGTTACAGTTACAACCCGAGCTGCTTCTGAAAAAAGTAAAGGTTTAAAAAAGTCGCATTTAAAAAAAAAAAATCTAACTCGCTACCGATGCAAAATGTTGTGATAAGATTTTTGTGTCGGTAAAAATTGGAATGGTATTTTCGTATCTAATTTTGTCGCAAAGTTCAAGATAAGATTTTATATTTAATTTGTATCGGAAATTGGAGGTAGAAATCAATTTGAGAAAGCGTTTTCGTCACTAAGTTTGTCATTTTATACCGAGATTCTTTATCTCTTCCCCGTCATCACCTTACTCGCTACAAGTTAGAGCATTCATAGTAGGTTCTGCATATATTTGTGAGTGGGTTCCTCATATTTTATATGGTGGTTTAAAGTGGTTGTGAGTGGAGGAGAGAGAAAAGGGATAAATTTTTTGTATATTTTAGGAAAACACTGTTCACCTGCATAAATTTTTTAATATTTTTTGAAGTGGTTGTGAGTGGAGGAGAGAGAAAATGTGATGATAAAAGTATTATTTAATTGAGAAGGAGAGAGAAAAGGTAATGATAAAGGTATAAAAAAGTATTATTTAAATGAGAAGGAGAGAAAAAAGGTAGTGATTTTAGTGTAATTATGGAGATGGGGATGAGGAAGCTATTAGGAATGCTCTTACAACTAGTATCTCTCTTGTCTCAATCAGTCATAAATAAAATCTTCTCAATCTACCTAATGTATTATAAAGAAAACATAAAAAATGATGTAATTTTATGTTTACATTAACTCTCTTTTATTCTTTATATTTTTAAAGAAAATAATAACCATCATTTATATTTAAGGGTAACCATTCACCCTTTATTTATTATTTTATATTTTTTATAAATGTGTGTAAGTGAAAGAAAAAAAAAATAATATAAATAAATAAAAAAATATTATTTAATTAAAATAAGTGATAGATATAAGGAGTCTGATGTGAAATATTTTTTTAAAAGAGTGATATAAATTTAAAAAATAATAATTTTTAGTTAAATTATTAGATTGGGATGAGGGGCTGATGTGAATGCTCTAAGAATTTATGTCTAACTCTGCATATTTGTTGTATATTTGCAAAAATTGGTTTGTTGTAATCGATGGTCTAGAATTGAAAACTGCCTACATGTATGCACAATTGCACACTATCTTTACATAAAAATTGGTTACTAATGAGGCATATTTGGTTGTATAATTGTTCTAAGTTAGTTGTATTCGTAATTTAGATTATATTATGATTTGTATTCCGTTGAAGACTATGGGACATGTTTCAGTTTATGCTTGGTATTCTTATTATGATGGATAACAACTTATTTGTTATATTTTTTAATCTAAAAATCATATTACCATATTATGTTCTATATTATACATGTAGTTTTATGTCAAATAAGTGCTATATGAGCAAATTGTAGCTCAATTATTGATGAGTCCTCGGATTCATCAATCTAGATCTATTCATCTCCTTGGATATGGAATGATCAGCACTAAAGAACTAAATACATTGAACGTACCTCACAATTATGTTGACATAAAAATGTGAAGTATAACCGGCCAACTCAATAAAACTATCATTAAACGATTGATTAGATCAAACCAGAAGTTTCCTAACATGGGTTGAAACCACTGACAGAGATGTTTTCATTTTAGTAGATAAAAAAATCAAAAATTTTATCTACACATAACTAAAGCATATGTTTGTGGAACAGATTTGGTAGATTTGTGGAACACATTTGGGTTTTTGGTGTGGATTAGGAAGGGCCCAAACACTATAACTAATATAAAATAAACCTAGCTGGATGAAATCAATACTTCTGAGCAAAAAAGTTGAGAAAAAACTAAATTTTTTATGAATTTTTGGAACAGAATTGGATTTTTGATTTGGATTATAAGTGTCACACCCCAGCCGGCGGCGGATTAAACGCCGAGGCTGACACGGTTGTTCAAAAGCTCATGATCATCTAATTAATGCGAAGATATTTATTAATCATATTAAATGATCTGTTACAAGAATAATGAAAAGACAAGATTTAACATAACATAAGTTCCAGTTTATTTTCTAGGTCCAAGTCCTACGTGAGCAGCAAGAGCCTTAAGCAGGAGCACCTGAAACATGCGAGTAAAAGTCAACTACAAGTAGTTGGTGAGCAACATAGGTTTTGACACCAATACCAAAGTTTAGATAAAGTTTATGATTCAAAAGATTCTAATGCAGATCTAAAGCATATCTAAGAACACATAAGGCTCCAAGCGTACAGTTCAACCCTGGTAAATGAAATATAGCTGCCACAATCCCACGGATTGCCGTTTTGATAAAAAGGGTTAGATATCACCCGAAGTTTTATAGTTCACATCCAACACGGGGAGATACACCCATGACAATAGTTCACATCCAACATGGGGAGATACACCCATGATGATGGTTCACACCAACAACAACCCGCCAAGGTTATGTGGTAAGTTTAGTTTAGTTTCGGTTTCCCCTATAAATGATCATGTTAGGTACTGCCTTAGGCTTGCAACACAAGTTAATGAACGTACTGGCATGCACTCATGCAATGGTCACCAAATAGTTAAAGATATAAAGCATGTAGATCATAGCATAGAATCAAGATAATGGATCGTGTAGATAAAATAGTTAATGCATGTTTCACCCCAAAAACAAAAGCAGTAAAAAGGGGCTATGAATACTCACTTGGATGCAGAGCTGAAGATGATTAGGTTTGATAAGTTGGATGGATTTTTTTGTGAGATGTACTCACAACAAACCTACAAGATAGATTTGGATTCTAGGATTGAGATAGGTCGTACTAGATAATGGGGTTTGGGATTTGAAGATAAATTCGTTTAAGTTTTGAGATTAAAAGATTGTTTAAGGTTTGTTAAACACGATTTATATATTTTTTATTAAGGTATTTTATAATCAAACTGATAAAGTAATAACTAGGTAGTCCTACCAAAAGTTCATGGAATAACTATGTTTTAACTAAAATAGATTTTGAATAACTATTTATTTAAAAATAATTATTTAGATATTTAGATAATTATCATTTTGCTAAACTAATTATTATTTTTTTTTTTTTGAGTTTAAAAGATTAATAATACTTATAAATGTTATTAATTTATAAGATTGATTTAATAAGTTCGTCTAAATAATATATTTATTTAGAAGTTTATATTTATAATAATACAAAGTTTCATGGTCTAAATAAAAAGAAAATTAATATACTTAAAAAAAATGAATTTAATTGAATTTCTAAACATTTAGTTAATATATAAAAGCTTAAAAGTAACCCAAAATAAACAAAAGTAATTTTATAAATTTTAGATTTTATTGTTTTAAGGCTTTAGATTTTATATAAATTTTATTTATAATTTTTAAAAATTTTAAAATGTAAAAGGAATGCAAAAAAAATAAAAACAGAAAAACTACCCCTCTGTGGGGATCGAACCGGCGACCTCAGCCGCCTCAACCCACACACACGCTTTAACCATTAGACCAGGGCATGATGCCTTGGTCTAATCCAGCTTCGATTATACTTAACCCACAAACCCAAATCGCTTTCTTCCCCAAGAACTGGCCGAAACCCTAGCCCACGAATTCGACCAATCCGGCTAATAGCCGGGCCCGATTCCATAGGGCTTTCGATCCTCTAGTCCCAACGGTTCTATTGATGTATTACTTACCTTAGTTAGTTATGTAAATCGGGGGGGTCGACTGCGTGAAATTCGCGACGGCTTCTTCCACAATTCTGAGCTCCGGTCGACGGTTTGCGGTGGTTTGAGGTTGTAGAAGGTTCGAGGTGTTTGTCGTCGGTGGTCTTTGGCCGTTATTTATAGGCAATTTGGCCGTAGACGAAACGATTCGGGAGGTGGCTTTTAATGGGGGTCACGGTTTCTGATTGCTCGACTTCCTGGCCGTAATCGATCGATTAAATCAGGGAAGATGGATCGATTGGTTCTCACGAACCCATTACCGGCTTCGGTTTCGATTATCCCTACCTCATTCGCGAGATCTCTTGCTTGGTTCCAAAACCGGCTTCGGCCAGGTTCGAACTCAGGGTCGTTTAAGAACAAGGGGGAATTACAAATTGACGGAACAGGCCCCTGAGGTTTTAAACGTTTTCAGTTAGAGCTTAAAGTTAGTTTTAGTTTGAGTTAAAGTTTCAGAATTTGCAATCTAGGTCCTCAAAGTTTTAGGACTTTATTATTTCATGTAAAAAAAATTTATGTTTTTATTTAGGTTTCAAAGTTTTATAAAGACAAACTTTAACTAGATTTGTAAATTCATAAGTCTTTGAAATTTATATAAGTTATTAAGTAAAACTAATAAGTTCAATTTAAATTATAATTTAAATTAATTATTATATTTCTAATTATGAAATTCTTATTTTTCTCACTAAATTTATTACTTAATAATTTTAATATTTTTTTTTTGTAATAAGTTGTACTATTATAATCATAAATGTATATGTTTATTAAGATATTAATAATTTAAATCATGAAATTAAATATGAGTGTATAAAAGAATTCAAGAAATTTTATTGAACGGCATAAATGTATTCTCTACATTAAATAAGTTACAATGCCGGACAAGCTAAGATAAAGCCGGAAATTTCTTGGGGATTACAATAAGGGACCCAAACTAATATAAGATAAATCTAGTGACACGAAATCAATACTTTTAATCAAAAAAGTAGGGGGGCATGAGGCCCCTCTGGCCCCTACTAAGTTCCTCTCATTTTCCCGATCATCATGTTTTGGGTTAAAGCCATTCCTTAGCTAGGTGTCCGTCCAGAGTTTCCACAGTTGTGGCACTTAAGAGTTTCCATAGTTGTGGCACTTAAGGGCTCGCAGGCAGTCATGGGAGTAGTGATTGCTTCCCCCATATCTAAAGCATATGTTTGACACTGCCTTACACTTGCCACAATGTCTTTTCCCACACTTTTCGCATGAACTTTTGCTTTCCTCCCTCGCTTTCTTATACATGTGTCCAGACACATTTTTCCCTGAACGCTTACCATGCAAGGTCAGCTTTTTCTTTGGCTCACAAGGAACAGAATAATCCAAGAACATATCATCGAACACCACCCTACTCAGCTCAACGACCAACTCGAAGGTTCTAGGGGTGTTTGTCTTCACAAAGGTGCGAGCCTTCAAAGGTAATCCCTCGATGTAACAGTTGATTCTTCGCTCTTCCATAGCAACAAGATGGGCCACTAGCCGCGCCATCCTTTTGAATTTGGAGGAATTTTGTAGGTGCGTCATGAGCCCAACCTTTAACCCAAGAAACTCCCTTTCAACCCGATCAATCTCATTTCGGGGACAAAACTTCTTGATCACTAGTTCCTTCAATTCACTACATCATATCAAATCAATCTCATGTTAGCCCTTGGCTTGCTTCACTGTTTCCCTCCAATGCATCGCCTCCTCCTTAAACGAATGTGCGGGAAACATGATAGCTTGGTTTGCCCGACACTTGATGTGACGAATGTTAGCCTCCATTCTGATTATTTGATTGACCCTTCGGGGGGAGCCCATGGTGATTGTTACTGAATTTAAACCTTAAACTTTTAAGGGTAACTTTCGGGTTATGCCTAAACTTGGTTGGAGGATTGATATGCACAATGTTTAACATGCCTTGTTCTTACACTTATACTATAGAATGCATGACATAGTGAATTGTAAACTTTTCAAAGACTTTATTAAGCTATGATAAAACCTTTGTACCTCACCAACTATTTTTAGTTGACAGTTTACTCAACATTTTTCAGGGTTGCAAGTATGAAGCCTTATTGTGATCACATAGGATGCTTTGGACCTAGAATACTTATCAAATTAAACTTGTATTCTTGTTGTATTCTATTCATTTCTTGTATTGAACCTTTGAAAATTATTAATGGAATATTTAAACTTTAATAGTCAACCTTGTGTTTTTGAACAACCGCGTCCGCCCCGACGTATAATCCGTCGTCGGTTGGGGTGTGACATAACCGAACCGAACCGTACACACCCCTAATCTTTAGTCTTTGTTAAATCATGCTCAGTGGTCTAATAATGTAGATTCTTGGTTATGGGACTTTGATAATCAAAAAGATTTTTTGTGTAAAATGGGTGACAAAAGCTATAGAAAAGAAAATGTTACAAAGAGGCAAGCTTTCCGACTAAGTGGAATAAAGGGGTTCCAAAAAAGATAAACATTTTTTTTGGTGACTTTTACTTAATAGATTACTCACTCGTTTTAATCTTTGCGATAGAGGTTTCGATATTCCATTAATAGTTTGTCTATTTTGCTCTTATGATATTGAAAGTGTGGAACATGTCCTTTGTTCATGTCATGGTGCGATTCATGCTTGGAGGAATATTTTAGTTTTGTTGAACCTCACGGGTCCATTAGTGATGAGGCGATTTTCAAAGCAAATGGTACAAACTTGACAAAGATTAGGAAGCGGGTGGCCGGTGGAAGGCATAATATACACTTATTGGTGGGCTATTTGGAAGGCTAGAATTGAGGCGATTTTCAAAGCAAATGATATGAATACGGAGATAATCTTTGATTCGATCATCCATTACTCATTTTTGTGGATAGTTGGTCGGAATAACAAAGTTAATGTTTCTTGAACCGAGTGGGTACAAAACCCTCTTCTTTCCTAAAATAGTTTTCAGATGTTTGTTTGGTTAGCTTTTTCTAGCCATCATCTTTATATTTCAATTCTTGTTTTGCCGTTCAAAAAGTTATGTATATATATAATCTTTGTTTACAACTTCATATATTATTGATTGTGACTGACTAATTTGAGTTTCTCGGTTAATAAGATTGGTTTGAACATCATAAACCTTACTAAAATATCATCAATTCATATAACATCTTATCTTATACGAATACACGATGGTCACAAGTGGAGATAGGATAGGAGTGTAATTGAACACCCGGGCCATCAAATAAATTCTAACAATCATAATTTGGGACCGAAAACCATACTTCCATCAAGTATATATGGGACAACTTTACTAGAGGACCCAATTATGAAAAGGAAAAGTGAATCTTGACCCATAATATCCTAACAAAAGAGAGAGATTTAAAAAAAAAATACAGACAAAAATAAATTAAAAAGAAAATAAGTAAGAGGAAAGAAAACAAAACTCGTCTTTACCACTATTCCAAGGAGGTGCGTGCACATATGTTTACATATGTCTCGTCTGCTTTTTTAATGAGTGTTATCATTATCTAGTGTCTATATGCTTTGCTTTGGTCATTTTAATATACTAAAGTGCCTAATTTATTTTGACTGCCATAATCACGTTAAAATATCGAATATAACCCAAAATTTACTTATGTTATGTTTTAAAATCATTGATTACAAGAATAATATAACCAGATTATATAACTAAGTCTCTTAACCAACATACATAATTCTTAGAGTAAATTACAGAAATCGTCCGTAAGGTTTGGTCCAAAAATTATATTTCGTCATTCGAAAAGTTTTAACACTTTGAGTCACCCACGTTTATGATTTTAATAGGTTCCGTCCAATTGGGTAATGTTTGGAAAGTAAAGTGAGTTGATTAGTTGGTAGGCACGTGTCGAGTTACAATCTAGTGGATTAGACTGTAAACATTGGTCGTATGATCCGAGTGTTAGTATTAGATATTAATGTGGTGTGAAACATTAATATTATTATTATAGATGTATTATCTTTTGGAGAACAATAAAATAAGGTTAACTTGGTTAACAATGCATTGCACTTAATGTTTTTTGGATCGGAATACACGCTAAAGTGTTTTGAGATGAATATCATGTAGTAGTTATTTAATTACTGAAATTATTACTTGCATGATTTTGATTAGTTATAAAGTGTGTTTTAGTCGGTGTGTCATGCTTATTACTTGTTTGTTTTGTGTGTGTATTTACTTGTGCATTTGTGTAAACTTTTGACATTGAGTTGGACCTGATTAATATGCCTAGAGAATACATGGTATTCCATATAAGATGTGTATTGTAGTGAGTTATGTAAACATAATGTGGTAGGAATTGTAATGGCATGAATTTTAAAGTGTGTTTTGAAATGTTAGAATAGAACTCACCAGCATACCCTAACTTGTTTAAAATTGTATGTCAGGGAGGTTTGAGGCCTCAACTAGTTAGAGGAAGGGTCATGCTTGAACAGTGGCAGTTATCATATCCGCTATGGCATTTGGCTAACACTTGGCATAAGATGTGTTTATGAAAAAATTGAGTTATGTTTCATTTAGACAGTTGTTTGTTTTGATGTTTTGTATATAATAAGACTTTCGTTGTGTGTTTGGTTTGAACTATGATTCCTTGTGCAATTCCTATAAAGCCACATGCCTAGGTTTTGGGGTGTGACATATAGACGTAAACATGTAAATATGATGAAACCAAATCCATATTGACTACATACATCCAATATATATAATATAACAATTCAAAGAGCAACATTAAGCCATGTCAAATCGAGACATTCAAAATCCACTTATAACATCAACCCACGAAGTGATCTCGATAGTAGGTCTCGTTCAATATCATGTACCATTATAATAAAGAATATGTGATCATTAAAATTCAAATAACACGAATAAAATTCTTTATGTCGGTGCTTATCATGTACCATTATTTTCTATTGATGCTTTCTCGAAATAATTCCAGTTGATATGCGTTATGGAAGTTATATATATATATATTTTTTTTAAATGTGACTTTCTTAAAGTCTTACTTCCTTTGGGAGCAGCTCGGGTGTTACTGTGAGTCATGCATGTTTTTGCCAATGGGTTGTAACTGCATCGGACTCGAACCCCTTTTGATTAAACCTACAACTGAGAAAATCACTTGCCTTAACTTGGAACAATTTGTCCCAAGCAAGACTTGAACTCATGACCTTCCATTTGAAAAGTCATGAGAGTACTACTCCACTAGAAAACGTTATAGAAGTTAGATGTTAAATTCTTCTGGTCACCAATCTTTTGCCATACTTTTGGCATAAATTGAATCAAGTTTATGTAATTACTATTATTCTAAACTGTACACTATTATTAAAATTTTGGTTAAACTTCGATGACATAGTCTAGTAAAAGTTTTGAAATTATTCTTAAAAAAATATGTAAATATATAATTTTGTTGGTCTTTGTACATTTAAAGAGATGTTGCAGTGCAGTAATGGTTTGGTGGTGGAATGAGGAGGTGCGGAGCAAGATAAAGGACAAGCAACAACGCTTTAAAGAGATGTTGCAGTGCAGTAATGGAGAGGAGATAATGACACTACGGGAGAACTATAGACAGGCAAAGAGGGAAGCTAAAAAGGCAGTGAGTGAGGCAAATAATTTTGCCTATGAAACGATGTATAGAAAACTAGACACCAAGGAAGGGGAGCATCATATGTTTAAGATTGCCAAAAATAGGGAGCGTAGGAGACAAGATCTTGGGGTCGTGAAGTTTATCAAGGAAGATGATGGAAGAGTTTTGGTAAAGGGACGAGACATCAAGCTGAGATGGCAAAACTATTTCTACACCCTTTTCAACAGTTGTAGACCAAGTCTAGCCATAACGGAGAATCCCACTACTCAATCCAGTCAACGAAATAATTGTTATTGTCGAAATATCACACAGGAAGAAGTGAGGAGTGCTCTTAAGAAGATGGGAAGAGCTAAGGCAGTCGGTCCAGACAACATACCCATTGAAGCGTGGAAGTGTATGGGAGAGGAAGGCGTTCAGTGGTTGACAAGACTGTTCAACAATATCTTCAAAACCGGGAAGATGCCAGATCAGTGGAGGCGTAGTGTCTTAGTACCCCTATAAAAAACAAAGGAGATGCTCAATGTTGTGCTAACTACAGGGGGATTAAGCTCCTATGTCATACAATGAAATTATGGGAAAGAGTTATAGATACAAGGAATAGACGACAAACCCAGGTTACAGCAAACCAATTTGGGTTCATGCCAGGCCGGTCCACTACGGAGGCGATACATATTTTAAGAAGATTAATGGAAAAGTACAGAGAGAAGAAACATGATTTACATATGGTGTTCATCGATCTTGAAAAGGCGTACGATAGTGTGCCTAGAAGATTGATCTGGGAAAGTCTGGAGGGAAGAGGGATCCCTAGTAAATATATTGAGGCAATTAGGGATATGTATCATGAGGCTAAGACATGCGTCCGAGCTCCCGTGGGGGATACAGACTTTTTTCCGGTGGAAGTGGGAGTTCACCAGGGGTCGGCACTAAGCCCCTTTCTCTTTGCAGTAGTTTTGGATAAGTTGTCAAAGTCGATTCAAGATGCAATTCCATGGTGCATGCTTTTTGCTGATGATATCGTGTTGATTGCAGAAAGTAAAGAGACATTGAACAACAGACTAGAGGAATGGACAACAGTCTTAGAGCACAAAGGTTTGAAGATAAGCCGATCTAAAACCGAGTACCTTCACTGCAACTTTAGTGGTGCAAACGTCGACGAGGAGACCCAGATTTCTATTAAAGGTGGGGTTGTCCCTAAGACACTGAAGTTCAAGTATCTAGGATCTGTCATCCAGAGTAACGGGGACATCGACAATGATGTAGTCCATCGGGTGCAGGCTGGTTGGTGTAAATGGAGAGCGGCCTCATGTGTTTTGTGCGACAAGAGGTTCCCAATAGGGTTAAAGGGTAAATTTTATATGGTAACAGTTCGCCCAGCGATGCTATATGGAACCGATTGTTGGGCCATCAAGAAGACACAAGCTCGAAAAATGGATGTAGCTGAGATGAGGATGTTGAGGTGGATGTGTGGACACACAAGAAAGGACCGAATAAGAAATGAAGTTGTTCGGAAGAGATTGGGAGTCACATGTATCTCAGATAAGATAAGAGAAGGAAGATTGAGATGGTTTGGACATGTCAAGAGGAGACAGAGCACAGATCCAGTGAGAACGGTGGAAACTCTCGTTGTAGAGGGGAAAAGGAGTAGGGGGAGACCGAAATTAACGTGGGATGAGAGGATTAGGCTTGATTTGCTATATTTACACCTCTCAGAGGACATGATCAATGATAGGATTTCATGGAAACGTCGTATTAGGATTTTAGGATGAGTGACCCGTTGTGTGGGAGAGTAGAGTTGTTTAGCAAAGATTTTGCGTATGTCTTGTTTCTTGTAGGTGTGTTGTGTTTCTTGTGACTAATATACTCTAGTCATACACTGCTAATTGTTAGATTACTGTTAGATTTATTTTACTTTATTTCTCATTAATTTTATTTATATTTTTATCTTTTTCTTTCCCATGGAGCCGGGGGTCTAAACGGGAGCAGCCTCTCTATCCCTTGGGATAGGGGTAAGGTTTGCCCTCATCACACCCTCCCCAGACCCTACTAATAGCGTTAGCTATGTGTGGGATTATACTGGGTACGTTTGGTTTGGTTGGTTTGGTTGGTCTTTGTACATTTAAAATATAAAATATTATGCTTTAAACGTAATAACATTAAACATAGCCCTGACGAAACTCATTGATGTTTAGCCTTGGATAATCTTTATAGTTTATATAAAAATTGATTATTTGACTCTTAATTAAATAACTAAATTGTTGAAAACCAGGCCCAAAAATACGAACACAAACTTTGATCTAAACAACTGATCGACTCTTTCTATTTATTAATACCAACTCTTACTAAACAATAGATAAACATAAATAACTTTATCTAAACATCAAACTATTAATTAAATATTAATTATTTAACTATTTCTGAATCACCCTTCAACTTTCACGTTCTTTCAAACCGACCCCTCTTCTTTCGTAAAATCAAGATTAACTCCTTCATTCTCCTCCTTAATCTTGATTTGAACTTGCTTCTTGCTATTTCCACATTCTTTCTTTCAGGAACTCATAGTTGCAATCTCGACTTTGAACTCTCCGGATACTATTTGATCAGGATTGAAGCGGAGTTAGCGCCGTCATTATCGAAATTGAAACTATTCCTTCTTTCTTCCTACTTCTTTCTTACTTTCTTTAAGATCTGGCTCTTGATTGCCTTTCCAGATCTGGCTCTTGACTACCTTTCAAGATCTGGCTCTTGACTACCTTCTTTCTTTTTCAAGAATTGACTCTTGACTGCCTTATTTCTTTTCAAGATATGACTCTTGACTGCCTTCTTTCTTTTTCAAGAACTGACTCTTGACTGCCTTCTTTCTTTATTCAAGAACTGACTCTTGACTGCCCTCTATCCACTACTCTTTCAAAACATCTAGAAACAAGTCCTTGATAGCCTTCTTAACAAGATAAATCGTGTTCTTTCTTCTCCTTCTTAACAGGAAAAGTTCTTGTTTTTTCCTACTCCATTCAACCAAGAAAACGGGTTCTTAATTGTCTACTTAACAAGGAAAAATTTCCTTATTCCTTCTTACTTGCTTCCTTCAAACCTTCATAAAGATCACGTTCTTGCTACCTTCAAAACGGATCTTGTTCCTTCTACCTTCTTTCTAGGATTCAAAAAAAATTTGAACCCAACTTACTTGCTTCCAAAAAGTTGTTGTCCTTTTCCTTTTCTTGACTTGCACATCAAGTAGCCAAAAAATGATGTCGTACCCTTTTCTTTCTTTCCTTCGATGGCAGCTACTTCCCTTTCCTTTTCAACAAAATAATTAATTGTCCTACGTTTCTTTGCTTGCTTCCAGCCTTAGAACAGCCAAAACCTCTCTTGCCACCAACATTCTTGCTTGTTTTAAGCCCTGCAGCCAAGAGGGGGCTGCTCCCTTTTCTCGGGAAACGACTCTCAAAATCGCAACAAACTGGCTCTGATACCAATTGTTGGAAACCAGGCCAAGAATACGAACACAAACTTTGATCTCAACAACCGATCGACTCTTTCTATTTATTATTTCTTGACTTCCAATTACATGGACCCTAACCTTCTATTTATACTAAATAAATCTTACTAATCCTACTCAAACTCTACTATAAATTATAATTAAATACTAACTCTTACTAAACAATAGATAAACATAAATAACTTTATCTAAACATCAAACTATTAATTAAATACTAATTATTTAACTATTTCTGAATCACCCTTCAACTTTCACGTTCTTTCAAACCGACCCCTCTTCTTTTGTAAAATCAAGATTAACTCCTTCATAAATAATCAAAGACATATATACTTAATTGAATATTAAAAGCTTGCTATTACATCTTCAAGTCCTAATAATAGATAATTAGTCACTAAAGGGATCTTTTCAGAAAATAGATCACAATCCACAAGTGACCGTTAACCTTGTCTATACGAGCTACATAACTTGATCCAAGTCAAAGATAGTTGTCGTAGACGTTATGAGGCGACAAAAACCTAGAAAAACAAGATCGTTTAAGATAAAAACATTATAAAATAAAGCAGTAATTAACTTCCCATTATGTCTTTCTTAATCCATCAATAAATGAAAACACTTTTTCTTCCTTTTGCTTTTTGTGAAGGACACTTTTACTCAAACTTAACTTTATTAAATCCAACCAAAACCTTGCCTTTATTCTTTATAAAGGAGAGATGAGTACACAACTAATAACAGCTTTTAACTCCAATGAAATCTCTTTCACAGATTTATGTTTCCTGCAAAACATGTTGTGCAGTTACCAATCACTACATTAACATTCTTGAAAAATGTCATCTCATGTCGCAATCACTAAAAATATAGAGTTTAGTTTAAGGATAAAATTATGAAAATATAACTAATTTTCAATAATGTTACAATAAAATCACTTAATTTTAAATATTGTTTCAATCTTGTGAAATTGAGAAACTTAAATACACGATTATGTCATTTCCAAGCATATAGTCGTGTGATCTTGTATAAGAAAATGAGATTCTAAGTTCGAATAATACACGGTTTTTGTAAGTCAGTGTGCTTATCTAAATTAGGAAATTAATTTGAATTTTGTGTTGGAAAATACACAACTTTGTAATTTTAGTTCACATAGGTGTATTTTATTTAACTTTTTTTGGAAAATTAGTCATTTAATTTTCAATGTGTATGTTAATTCGAGTTTCCGGTCTTAAGTCATTATATTATTTTTTGGGTAATTAACTCTCTTTGTCTGTTTCGCTAAAAGTGTGTGATGTGTGCAGGGGCGGATCTATGAAGAGGCGATGCGTAGTGGGAATTTTTGACGCGCAGCAGGAATTTTTTTTTTTTACCGTTTTATGTATCCAGATACCCCTGAACGAAATTTTAGATACCTCTGGATTTTTTTCCTAGATCCGCCACTGGATATGTGGCTTTAGTTTGTAATACAAAATGGAGTATAGTAAAAAGCTTGTACCGGATTAGAAGGCTGTCATCTTACTTTGTAAGGTATTTGAGAATCTACTTAGATTATTGTATAACCCCTTTTGGTATAGAAACTTGTATATATTGTTTAACTATGATATTGACATGTTTGAAAAGCAGCGTGGTGGGAGTGGGTGGTTGGTTGCCAGGCTCTGATATCCTAACAGATTATATTATATTTCATTTATACGGGTTTTTAAAGGCATATATTTTTTTTACTAAGTATATAAAATTATATTTATTTAACTTATGTAATACACGATATTTAAACCTACTAAAATGATATGTCCATTTTTAAACATACATACCAAATAAGTATAAGAGTAAATTTCGTTTTTGCTCTCTGTGGTTTGACCATTTTAACTCTTTTGCTCCAATAGTTTGAAAATGGTCAAAACACTCCTTAAGGATACCATTTTGCTGTCATTTTACTTTTTAGCACCAGCTCCGTTAAATATTTCAATTAAAATTAAGCGTATTTTGGTAATTTCACGATGTAAGATTATATATATACACCAAAATGCCCTTAATTTTAACTTAAATATTTAATGGAGTTAGTGACAGAGAGCAAAATGACAATGAAATAATAACCTCAGTGAGTGTTTTGGTCATTCAAACTATTAGAACAAAAGGGTTAAAATGCTCAAATCACAGGAAGCAAAAATGAAGTTTACTCTAACTATAATAAACTAAAAATAAAATTAAAATTAAATTAAATATTATAATAAGTAAACAAATGAAATTAAAATTTTATTAAAAAAAATTAAAAGAAAAGAAAAGGACAAAAGAATAAATAAAATAAATACTTAAAAAGACAAAAAGAAGAAAGGAATCAGAGCCCAGCAGCCAGCCAGGCTTTGTGCATTTCAGCATTCGGGTGTTGCTTGGGCCGGCCCTCAATGGGCTGCCCACCAGCCTACCTGTCTTCTGAGCCCAGTTATCTCTTCAAGCCTACAACTAGATTTTGGCAATTCTATTAGCCCATTATAGGTCGTAAATGACTTTTAGGGACTGCTTAGCAACTTCTGAACCAGTAAGTGTTGAACCAGTAAGATGTCTGAATGGGTAAGAGACTCTGAACCAGTTAAGTGCTGAACCATTAATGTTGTTTGGTTGGGCCTCTTAACGACTGCGCAGAATGACTACTTTACCCCTCTGAATTATTTTGTGTTGAATGGAATTTATCTATTTGTTCAAAGCTATGAATGATTGTACTGAATGATGAATAATTTTAAAAATAAAATACAAAACATCATAGAATATCCAAATTACACATAAATCCTTCAAAATCTATGAAAACATACTAAAATCCAAATATAAATTAATACTTTGCATACAATTTTTATTTTAATCTTTTGCAACTAGTTGTTTAGCTATCTGGTCACGCAAACTAGTCATATACTCAATGCCTTGTGAACCACATTCACAAACTTATTACATTTAATCAAATTTGTTTTGGAACATGCTATATGCACATACATGCACTTGTTATGAGATCCAAACCAATGAACCATGGAACTTTTCTTTGGTAATTTGATCCAAAATGAATCATTTCGGTTGTGAGATGGTTCCTCCAATCACCAACTTTTCCTTCCCTAAAGAAAGCCTGATTAGCTATACTTATACTTAAAGCCCCATGTTTATTAACTTCTCTTAAGTTTTCAAAACTACATAGACTCACAATCATCTATACCCATAACTCAATCATCCATACCCATTGGCACAAATTAACAAAAACACATTTGCTATTCACACAAATTAACAAAAACATATTTCCAATTAATCCTAATGCTTCAAAACAGAACCAATAGAACATATTCAGAATCGAAACCAAAGAGCAAAGAACCAATATGCAGAATCGAAACCAAAGAACAAAAACATAACCAATTTGCAGAAACCAAGTAATACTAGGGTTCAAGTAAAAAATCAAACAGCGGAGAAGGTACCATGGCCGGAGAGGACGAGTGGCAGCAGGCGACGGGCTGGCGACTAGGGAGAGAGATGAACAGAGCAGTAGCAGCGGCGGAGGGGGTGCGCAGGTGGAGGGGAGTCGTGCGCAGGTGTAGGGTAGCAGGCGGAGGAGGTGCGCAGGCGGAGGGGGTGCGCAGGTGGTGGGTAGCAGGCGGAGGGGGTAGGCGGAGGGTAGCATAGGAGAGTCTGGTAGCTGCGTGGAGAAGGTCTGGTAGCTGCGTGGAGAAGATGGGCAAATGGGGGAGAAATTAGGTTATTTTTTCATTCAGATATTGTTTGTGGTTGAATGGTTAAGAGGTGTTCTGAACCGGTAAGATGTGGCTTTTTATGAAACAAACGCTCACACCTCTGAGCAATTCAGAGGTGAACTCTTAATGAGTTGATTAAGAGGCTACCAAACAGGGCTTTACTCTAATTTAGTTATGTAGATTATTTAAAGTTTCAAATTTCCAATTGCATCCCGTTGGTAATAGAGGTGCACAAAACGGTTTTTTAACCCGAATCGTTTCAAAACCGAACCTAAACCGAACCAAACCGAACCAGTTTGGTCAACGAAAAGTCAAAACCGGTTTGAGTTTAAACCGGACCGGTTTGAGATGGGCCGTTGACCGGGTTTGACCGTTTTGAAACCAGTTTTTAAGCAGTTCTGTTCAGATTAAACCGGTTTAAATGTATAGGTTTCAAACCGGCGGTTTGAATCGGGTTGAAACCGGTTTGGTCTAAACCGGATCACGACCAGTTCGGGTTTCGGTTTTGAACCGGTTTGGAAATTCAAACCGGTTTTTTATGCACCTCTAGCTGGTAATATTAATAAACTCTTTTTTGTTCCTGTTCAAAATATATTTAAATTCCAATTATATACTAAAGGCAAATACCATAAAAATCCCAAGAATGTATTATGTACATTAAAAAAGATAGATATAGACTAAAATAGTCTGATTGAGTGTGATATAATCAAATAAGTGATTATCCCGAAATATGAGAAAAATGAATATGATATAAATGGTTCATATAATATCAGGTTTTACAGTTATTACAAAATATGTTGATATCAACGTATCTTTGAAGAGATTATATTGGAAGATAACAAATTTATGATTTGGTATGCAAAGCTCATCCTCAAAGCACGTTAAATGTTGCACTTGATATAGAAAGTGACATGTACCATTATAAAATTATCAATCCAAAAGTACAATAGTTAATTGCAATGGATGCATTAATATTTCTTGCTAGGCATACACAATTAGATATATCATTTATTTAAATTTATCGACGAGATATAGCATGTGTCCGGTGAGAAGACATTGAATGAGTTCAACTAAATATTCTGATGCCCTTAATGTACGAAAGATGTGTGATTATTTTTTTTATTAACCCATCAAAACAAATCTGGTTAATCTTGTATATACATGGAAGGTAGCATAACATAACACGGTCGTGGATATTTTGGTATTCGTTTACAAGAGAAGGCGACGAAAGTCTTACATGAAGATCATACCACATTGCTCAACATAAATAGTTGCACATCAAGGGATCAAGAGATAAATCATTGACTATAAACGTTTTGGACAATCTTCATAGAAGACCGACACACACCACCTGAAGGATATATAATTGATAGAGTTGTATAGACATTACATTTTTTTTCATTCACTAATCTTTGTTTCATTGAGTTTTCTTAGTAAAATTTAATGAGACAACAAAACTGGTATAGAAGAAAAATACACGCTACAATTTTTCACTTAGCTAAGGTTTTATCCCACTAGTTTCCTAACAAAGTTTTTAACGAGCCAACATCGTCACCACCACCAAATAAACCCAATAGTAACAACAGTTTATTTATAACAATATATATACATAGTAAATAGTAACAAAAATTTCCGGTTACAAAAGAATCATTGAAATAGAAAGCAAATACAATAATATATAATACAATCCTCAAGAATCAAAACGAAAAATTAGTTCTTGAAGAGAGCGAGGAGAGATAGAAGCATAGACGATCCGATCACAAGTCCAGAAACCGGGATAGAGACGGCGGCTCCGGCATCGGGAGAAGGTGCCGGAGCTGTTGCTTGAGCTGACACGGCTGCAGCCGCAGAGAGTGCTACCACGGCAACCACCGAAGCTCTCTTCACAACGTTGCTAACTTGCGCCATTTCGAAGGATTGTTGTACGTGTGATTGTAAAATTAGAAAATTAAGAAAGAAAACTAGAAGGCTTGTGTTGTGTTGGTGATTGAATGACTTCTGGTTTTTATAGGGGAAAATTAGAGTGACAGCTTGGTAACTACTTTTTTTTTTTTTTTTTGAGACGAGGACACATGGGTACATGTTTCTGGTTATCATTGGTTTTCAACGGCCGAATTTTAAAAGCCGTGTTTACAGCTGTCGCTACATTTTCAAATATATATTTTATATTATTTTACAATTTATTTTATTTGTACACTTGTTTGGTGTAATTAATAAATTATAAAACTCTATTTATTTATATGACCATTTTAAATATTTCATATAAAATAATTCAAATTTCTTGCACATCTTTTTCGCACAATAAGTGAAACAAAAGCATTGTTTAATGTAAATACACATATGACACATACTTGTCTGTTACCTCTGTATAGTTTTTTATATGTCATAAAGTTTGTTGCCTACTTGTTCGCGATCTACACACTTTTGTTAGTTATTGATCGAGATGCATAAGGAACATGGGTGGATCTATATCTATGCCAGCATCAGTGTCACATTACGATATAAAATTAACTATTTAATGTGTTCAACTGCATATGCTACATACTTGCGAGCTATTGAACGAGATGCATGAGGAACTTTGACGGATCTATGTAGTCAGCATCAAAGTCGCGTCACAAACACGTATAACGTATGCATACATGTATGTTTATTTATTTATGAACATATATTTATAAATTTAATTTGTTTCACGCATTTGGACTATATAATTCCATTATTATCATGGTAATGATATAATTAAGCATTGATGCTGTAAATTCCATATTTCCATCTTGATTTAATGCTTTACATATATTTTATCATTAAATAAAAATATTAATTTACATATTACACGACAAATTATATTTAATTATTTAAAGTCTCTTAAATTCTAGCATGTTCCATGTATTTTCAGGCATGTATCATTATCAGATCTAGCCAATGTTTTAAAAACAGGTTTAAATCGGTCAGTAATATCGGTTATACCGGGTCTTGGCCACTAGTCCGGTAAGTTTGAGCCCGGTAACTTGGAAAACCTGTATGTTAGTTGAACCGTCGGTATTACCGGTAATACCGGGTTGTTTTAGTTACAACTAAAATTTTATGTTTAAACTTAAAAAAAATTGTTTGCCGGGATACACACAAAGTCACAAATAGAAAGTTTGTTGATCAATCACCTTATCTACAACCCAATTTAGAAAAAAAATCAATTGATATGCTCCTATTCAGAAAATAGCAGCACATGTAACAACTATGTTTAACCATCATCCTTCTGTTTGCCGTTAAAAACATTTAAGCGATATAACTTCTTATTTAATATTGTAGGAAACGAAAAATAGCAGCACATGTAACAACTATGTTTAACCATCATCCTTCTGTTTGCCGTTAAAAACATTTAAGCGATATAACTTATTATTTAATATTGTAGGAAACGAAAATAGCTATGCTCTTGTTGATGAGGATGACGATGATGATAAATTTTTATCTTTTAAGCAATCATGAAATTAATACATCCAACACTCCAATAACATAAAACAATTATGCACTTTTATTTAAAAAAAAACTTAATCAGAAAATTGATTAATTTTGGATTATCTTTTAATTATGGATTAACTTTTGGATTAATTTTTAGCATTGAATCATGTATTTTTGGATTATTTTTTGAGTTAGAGTTGTATTTTTATGAAATTATAGGTTACTAGTCAACCCGGTTGAACCATTTCTGAGTCTAATCCGGTACAATTTAAAAACCGTTTTTAAAACATTGGTTCTGTTTTTTTTTTTTAAATCTTATAACCAAAGAAAAGTAACATGAAAAGAAAAATTAAATTACATTAAATATTATTATCTTATTTAGAAAACATATTATCATTAAACTTTTGTTAAATATAAACTGAAATAAAATTACGAAAAGTAAATTATTACAACGTCAATTTTGGTTTGGAAAACAAACGTGACGTAGTCGGTCTACAAATCCACGTGTCAAAAGACTATTTGCTCGCAAAAACCGACCGTTAGCGTCTGTCATAATTTTCATCACCAGCAAGATTCGTTCACATTTTAAAAATATATTTTAGGTGACCGGTCACGAAGCTGTCACTTTAACGTCTCCTTCACCCTTAAACCCCCAATCGACTCTACTATAAATACAGCCACTTCCTCCATCGTTTCACCACCGAACAAACCCTAATTTCTCAGCGTCTTCACCTCTCTGCTACTTTTCTGCTTCAATTGCTCGGAGAAAATGGCGCAGTTTAGCATTGTGAAGAAAGCATCAGCCGTCGTTGTGGTGGCGCTAGCGGCAGCTGCAACGGTGTCCGCTCAGGAGTTCGGGATGGCTCCGGCACCGTCTCCAATTGCCGGAGCGGCGTTCTCGGTTCCGGCTTCAGGTGCTATGATTGCGACCTCTCTGGTTCTCTCTTTCGTCGCCCTACTAAGAAATTGATTTTCTTTTTCTGGATCTTAATCGATGAGATTTGTTTATTATATATTGTTCTATATTCAAATTTATTATTGTCGTTACATTATTATTATCCAATATTCGTATTGGATTGATTCTTTTGGCATATCGTATGATTGTATGAACCGAGGCTATATTATATATATGAATATGGATTTTGATTAAAGTTTTTGTGTGATTTCAATTATTGAATTGATATTATCTATTATATCGTATCATTCTTTTGAATGTTTAATTTTATTTTTACGAACACATTTTGTATAAGGAAAAAAGGCGACCAATTTATTTCAATCAAGAAGAGGTTTAGACAATTCGTAGCGGAGCCGTGGAAGAGGGCGTGAATGCCACCTCATCCTTTCATGCCATTGAACACTGTGTTCGTAAGGGTTTTAACCGACGTGAATGAGACTAGCGTGAATGTATTCACGGGGCATGGGGCATTTTGTGTTTAAGGTGCCCTTTGGTTACCAAAATGTTTTTTAAAGAAACTGATTTTTCAATTTGAATTAATTCCTTTAAAAACTTATACAGTGTTTGGTTGGTAAAAAATTAATGTAGATAGAATTAATTGTTTTGGAATTATACTAAGACTTAATAGCAAGTGTCGGTGCCAAAAAGCCACCACAAAATCAACCCTTTCTCTTTGTTATTGGCATAAATGGCTCCTCAACTTTATAAAATGTCATTTTGTTCCCATCAAGTATTTTTTAAGTTTTAATTTTACCCCTGTAGTATAAATATAATCTGATTTTTTTTAATAATTTTCGTTTATTTTTTTTTAACGTCCCGATATAAATTTTGTTAAAAACGGAGTCGTATTCAAAATAGAGTATTTTATAGGTATCATGTGTTATATCGACTGGCGGTGACATGCTGGTACCGTGAAAAATGAGACCGACACCGACTGAAAAACATCGGTTCCGTTATATAAGTGTCTTTTATCGATACTTCGATCTCCACAACCGAGTCGCCGTAACTTCATACGTTTCTTATGTATCTAACCATGTTTATTTTTGTGCTTAAGCACGTTAATATCACCGCCTCAACCGTTTAAGGTATGCCTCCCGTCGTGGAGCGCGAGGAAAAGTTTATTTAATCACGTTTCTTTTTTTTTAGTCACGTTAATGTTACTGCCTCAATCATCTAAGGTTCACCTCCCGCCACGGAGCGCGGGGCAACATTTCTAGTTGATACTTAAATGACAAAATTGTTCTTTACAAAACACCAAGTTCTCATCATCTTCACCATCAGTCCATCACCGCCAAATCTTTGGATCGAACCAAACCAATGTTATACTATAACAATGGTATGAATGCAAAACTGATACTCTATTTGATAATCAAAGGAGCTATAAATAGCCAAGAGTTACAACGGAAACAAAATAACGTAATACTGAAAAGTAGGAAACAAACGAAATACTAGGTAACTAGTGACAGAATAGGTAAACTTCTGACAAATTCAAAGGCTTGGGATATTCGGACACCCTAGTGGTTATTTTGACACTTTTTTTTGAAAACTCATACTACTAGTATTGTATCCATACTAGTCGTATGCATCGCATACTAGTCGTATGAATGATAATGTGACAGCTATGTGTCATATTTGTGTCAGTTCTTGTCGGATAGAAATTAAATACTACTAGTATGGTACCCATACTGATCGTATGGTATCCATACTACTAGTATGCCCATTTAATTTCTTGTTGGATAGAAATTCAATACTACTAGTGACAGCGCTTTCAGATAAACTTTATCTCGTAACAAGTCAAACAACGGATTATCGTGATCTCTCATCCGAGTGATCTTACTTCTAGTAAAAGTTTTCTTTATATCGCCATCTTGTCGTTTCACTATCTGATTAAAACGAGGAACAAAATTATCAAGAGAAATGTTATTTGAAGCAAGGTCTTGCTTCAAGTTTCAATGTTGACCCTCCACCCTATTTGTTGTACGTTGACCGAAGCTTAAATGTTTATCAATCCAAGATGAGACAAACATTTCTTTATACTTTGATAGCCAATTATCATTTAAATATTGAAGAACTCCTGAAAATAATTAATAAATGAATTAGTCAAATATAACATAAAAAAGACATAAAATATTATATTTTTGGATATAAAAATTACTTTGACGTTTGTATACTAACACTCGAAAAAGTTTGTCGTATCGATAGTTGTATGTTTGTACCGTCGAAAAAGTTTGTCGTATCACGTCACTTACACACATATCAAGGAATCTTACGTCGTCTTAAAATTATTCGGACGAATTATTGGGGAATATCATGTCGCGTCAAATATTTTTTTTAAATCAAATACATGAAAAGAAAAAAAATACATTTTATTTTATATAACAGATAATTATCTTTTATTCATTTTTAATTTTTTATAGCATTAGCCCTATAACTTAATTATAAACCAAAGACTAAACCGACTCAAATACTCTGGAATTTACTTGATTCACATGTGAACCAGCCTTATTAAACAAAAAAATACCAGGGACAAATAAATATACTTACTAGAGGAAAGGAAGCAGTTCACCAATCATGGATTTGGTGATTCAAGAGTCTCAACATACATCATTCGACTAGACATGTAGTTCCAACTGGGAGAACAAAAATAGAAATTGTGTCTTATGAAGTCCTTCGTATTCACTTTTTTAAAAGAATATTTGTTTTCCTCCAAAACGGCAAGCCAATCGCCGGCACTCGTTGTGCATATATGCTGCTGCTGCTGCTGCTTAAACTTATAACCTAGTGGGTAGCTGAAAGCAGCCACCTTCACCCACCCATCATCATCATCCATCCTCCACAGATTACCAAACTTTAACGATTTAAAGGATACACACAAGTGAATGCATCCATTGAGAACAGTTAAACTTCCACTATAAAGTCTTGCATTACCAAGACCAGGGGGAAATCGTGTTTTCCTAAAAGTTTCCTTCTTCACGTCAAAACATACAATCTGGTTATAAAAACCTATCGCGATAAAGTAAAGACCATCGCCCCAGAAAGTAGCCGGAGACCAGCTGAGGCGGACCTTTAAGTGGAATGGAACTTTAAGCTCTCTCCATGAATCCAATCTGTTGGAATAGATAACAGCCCCGCAATGACCTCCGAAAATCAAACATAGAAGTTTGTAATCTTTAGAAGAGTCGATATAAAAACAGACAGCAGCATCAGAAGAAATCATGTGAAAGGCAAAACGGAAGCTAGATGACAACTTCTTGTAGGCACCCGTCAACGGATTCCAAAAGGCTAACTTAGTAGATGTTTCCCCGGAGGCTAAACATACCAATCCATTCAAGCTTGCTAAAATAAATTCAGCACTAGGATCAGTGTTGGGATTACATGTTATGATATCAAGAATGATCGCTAAAACAAGCGAGAATGATAAACGAGATAGCTAAAACAAGCGAGTATGATAAACGAGAGAAAAAATTGAGAGAGAATAATTGAGGGTAAAACTGATATGAATTGATTGATAACTTTAATAATATTACAAAGAAGCTATTTATAAACAAAGCTAACAAACTACTGAACCAGGCGAACTTAAGAAGTTCGCCCCTATACTAAACAAGCGAACTTAGTAAGTTCACCTATACTAAGTTCGCTAACACCCCCCTCAAGTTGGAGGTGTATACAACCCCAACTTGGAAATGATATCGATTGATCGGGTTGAAAGGGAGTTTCTTGGGTTAAAGGTTGGGCTCATGACGCACCTACAAAATTCCTCCAAATTCAAAAGGATGGCGCGGCTAGTGCCCATCTTGTTGTTATGGAAGAGCGAAGAATCAACTGTTACATCGAGGGATTACCTTTGAAGGCTCACACCTTTGTGAAGACAAACACCCCTAGAACCTTCGAGTTGGTCGCTGAGCTGAGTAGGGTGGTGTTCGATGATATGTTCTTGGATTATTCTATTCCTTGTGAGCCAAAGAAAAAGCTGACCTTGCATGGTAAGCGTTCAGGGAAAAATGTGTCTGGACACATGTATAAGAAAGCGAGGGAGGAAAGAAAAAGTCCGAGCGAAAAGTGTGGGAAAAGACATTGTGGCAAGTGTAAGGTAGTGTCAAACACATGCTTTAGATATGGGGGAAGCAAGCACTACTCCCATGACTGCCCGCGAGCCCTTAAGTGCCACAGCTATGGAAACTCTTAAGTGCCACAACCGTGGAAACTCTGGACGGACACCTAGCTAAGGAATGGCTTTAACCCAAAACATGATGATCGGGAAAATGGGAGGAACTTAATAGGGGCCAGAGGGGGCCCATGCCCCCTTACTTTTTTGATTAAAAGTATTGATTTCGTGTCACTAGATTTATCTTATATTAGTTTGGGTCCCTCATAATCCAGATCAAAAACCCAATTATGTTCCAAAAATTCATAAAAAAATTAGTTTTTCCTCAACTTTTTTCCTCAGAAGTATTGATTTCATCCCGCTAGGTTTATTTCATATTAGTTATAGTCCCTCCTAATCCAGACCAAAAACCCAAATGTGTACCACAAATCTACCAAATCTGTTCCACAAACATATGCTTTAGTTATGTGTAGATAAAATTTTTGATTTTTTTATCTACTAAAATGAAAACATCTCTGTGTCAGTGGTTTCAACCCATGTTAGGAAACTTCTGGTTTGATCAAATCAATCGTTTAATGATAGTTTTATTGAGTTGGCCGGTTATACTTCACATTTTTATGTCAACATAATTGTGAGGTACGTTCAATGTATTTAGTTCTTTAGTGCTGATCATTCCATATCCAAGGAGATGAATAGATCTAGATTGATGAATCCGAGGACTCATCAATAATTGAGCTACAATTTGCTCATATAGCACTTATTTGACATAAAACTACATGTATAATATAGAACATAATATGGTAATATGATTTTTAGATTCAAAAATATCAACAAATAAGTTGTTATCCATCATAATAAGAATACCAAGCATAAACTGAAACATGTCCCATAGTCTTCAACGGAATACAAATCATAATATAATCTAAATTACGAATACAACTAACTTAGAACAATTATACAACCAAATATGCCTCATTAGTAACCAATTTTTATGTAAAGATAGTGTGCAATTGTGCATACATGTAGGCAGTTTTCAATTCTAGACCATCGATTACAACAAACCAATTTTTGCAAATATACAACAAATATGCAGAGTTAGACATAAATTCTTATCCTAATCCAACAATTTAACTAAAAATTAACATTTTTTAAATCTATATCTCTCTTTTCAAAAAAAGATTTCACATCAGACTCTTTATATCTATCACTTATTTTAATTAAATAATATATTTTTATTTATTTATATTATTTTTTCTCTTTCTTTTACTTACACACATTTATAAAAGTATAAAATAATAAATAAGGAATGAATGATTAACCCTTAAATATAAATGATGGTTATTATTTTCTTTAAAAATATAAAGGATAAAAGGGAGCTGAACATAAAATTACATCATTTTTTATGTTTTCTTTATAATTAATTAGATAGATTGAGAAGATTTTATTTATGAGACACCCTGACTGATTGAGACAAGAGAGATACTAAAGTTGTAACTTGTAGCGAGTAAGGTGATGACGGGGAAGAGAGATAAGGAATCTCGGTATAAAATGACAAACTTAGTGACGAAAACGCTTTCTCAAATTGATTTCTACCTCCAATTTCCGATACAAATTAAATATAAAATCTTATCTTGAACTTTGCGACAAGATTAGATACGAAAATGCCATTCCAATTTTACCGACACAAAAATCTTATCACAACATTTTGCATCGGTAGCGAGTTAGATTTTTTCTAAATGCGACTTTTTTAAACCTTTACTTTTTTTAGAAGCAGCTCGAGTTGTAACTATAACGGACTCAAACCCTGACCTCCTCAAGAAGAAATCACTATGTTGAAAACTTTTTAACCATCAGGACAGAACCCCGCATATTGGGGTGAGAGTAGCCACGGATTAAGCGTTGATATAAATTAACTTTTTTTTTATTATAGATTTAGTGACAAATATAATTCATTTAATTTTTAGTTTTTATTTATACTTTTAGCGACGAAATTAATTAATTATTTTTAAATTTTTGTTTAAACTTTAAATTTAGCGAGACAATTTATTAACTTTTTAACGTTTAGTTTCAGTATTAACGACGGAGAAGCTGTGTAAAAACTGTTGTAACTGGGTACCGTAGGTACTTGTGTCACAATGTCTTACTGATTGTCATCCGTCACAAAATCCATCATAAATTAGAGCATCCGGTATACTTGTTTAGATCTGCTCAAGTGAAAATAATCACACCAACTATCACACCACAAGGGAGGTGGTGTATCCATTAAGTGAAAATAATCACACCCACTCACTCAATGCCAACTCACCACCCACTCCATTTCTTTAGTTTATTCTCTCGTGATTTTTTTTACGCCAAAAAATCACACCACAAGGGGGTAGTGTATCACTCAAGTGATAGTGCTGCCACATTGGTGTCACCTAAGAACACATGAGAAGATGATGAAGGTATACCCCTTGCTCTTAACAACGGTTTATTTCTATGGTAAATTCCGTCACTAATATTCAGTTTTGTACTAGTGACCTAAAGTCTGTCTATCACTGAACTTTTTCTTGGAAGACTGGACTATTTCTTTGGACAAAAAATTACTTGAAAAAAAAAAGTTCTCAAAACCACAACCTACTTCACATACACTTCTTAAACGTCTAAGGGCCACCATATTTTGACTCGGGGATGAAAGCTTCGATAAAGACGGCTGAGTATATTTTGGGGTCTAAAACGAAATTTGAGATTGAAGTATTTTTATGAAAGTTTTATAAATATATGAAAATTGTTTAAATGTAATTTTATATAGCGTCAATATTTATAATATTAATGTTGAGCACAAATATTATTACAGAATCCCTATAATAAACCTTCAATCATTTTGTTATCTCTTCTCATTTCTCTTTAAAACTAAATACTAAGTTTGATGAATTGTCACATTTTCAACTTAAAATACATATTAAAGTAAACTTTTTTAATTTTTTGGAGCCCGTAAACTTTAAGAGTCTAAAACGGTTGGTCTAATTACTTGTACTCTAGAGACGCCCATCTTCAAGTCTTATAGACAGGGGCGGATCTATTAAGGAGGCTACCCCTCAACTTCTTCGGCTAAGTGGATTTTTTTTTTATGTTTTTTTGTTCTAGATCTACCACTGTATAAGGGGTGGGGGTGGGGGTGGAGTGCGGGTACCAAGCGGGTAGGGGGCTACACCACCGCATCCAAAGCGGGTTCAACGGGTAGTTTCAGGTTTCAACCCGGTCCGATCCGGTTTGGTAGGGTTGGGTTCGATGATCCTTGAACCCGGTTCGTGACCCGAACCGGTTCGTACGTCGACCCGGTCCAAGCGGGTTTTGCCCAACCCGACCCGGTTTTAAACCCGAACCGGTTTCGTTAAAAAACCCGATTTGTACACCTCTAGTTTCAGCGGGTATATTTACCCGTTGAAATCGAAGATGAAGCCGCTGTAATTTGACCGTTCAACGGCTATATGCCGTTTAAAATAAAATAAAAAACTATAATTTAATTAATTTACCCCCTATAAATACATAAATCAAATATTCTCAATCAACAAAAAATTTATACCATCTCCTCTATTATTTATATAAAAATACCATGGATTCCAAAAAAGTTTCTAAACCGAGAGGCGGTTCTAGCCGCAAAAAAGTGTCCAAACCGAGAAGCGGTTCTAGCCAACAACCAACGAGCCAATAATTTAAAATATTTTTGGAACCGCACGACCATCTAACCGGACCATTGTTGAAAATAATTTTGAAACGGAAAAGAGAAATAGCCGTAAAGTATGATTAGCCATGTGATTTTTAAAATTTTAGGTGTTTTTTTAAGTTGTTTTTCGATTTGATGTCAAAGTAAGCATATAGGTTTGCAAGTGATTGGATTAAATCCAACTAGGGTTTCACATAGATGATATTCCTGTAAAATGAAGGAAATTAAATACTTCAAAGATTCTATTGTAGTAGTTATCTTTGGTCTATGCATAGCTTGTTGAGATTTGAAGCTTCATTTTCGATAAGAGCAACAAATTTGAAGTCTTTTTATGTGTATAGTATTGCGATTCAATTTAAACATCTTTACCTTCTTGATTCTTCCATTTCAATTCAATTTAAACCTTTCTTTTACCTTCTTAAACATTTCAATTTACAGGATCTAGATGGTGTAAACAACAATGACTAAAATATGTCACTGTTAAGGATTTGTTGTACATAAACATCATTCGTTTGTTGATGGATATGTCTATGACACCTAATTCTGCATTGTTGTATCTTCATCTCCCAACAAGTGTTTTAACTTCTAAAGGCAACTCGACCGTTGATTGTTGCAGCAAAAAAATTCATTGCATATCTTTACAAAGATATAACCAAGTAAGCTCATTTTTCTTTTTGTATTTCTTTCCTATTTTTAAAGTCAAATGCTCTTTTTTTTAACATCATTTTTCTTCTTTTTGTATGTATTACATTTACTTTTCAAAATATCTTTATCAGGTTCCAAAAAGAGGTTCTTAACTTACCGCTTGCTATAGTGGAGGTAGTTTTGGATAGTGATGCTCTCTAGGTGGCATCAGAAGATGTTGTTTACACGATTTCGTCTTCGAATGGTCCAAAAATCAGTACCCCAAATCACAAGACCGTCGAAAAATCTTGATAGATCTTGCCCGCTTAATTCCTTTTCCTTGCATTACATGCAACAAGCTCAGAGATTCATGACCTGTAATGACTTTGACCATGACTTTGCAAAAGAATTTGAGGTCGAAGCCCTGTTTCTTAAAGTGAAAACCCCACACCGACAACGCACTCTAGTTGTGGACGAAAACCTTAACCAAACCCACCAGTTCATTGAATGGGCCTACACGTACCGACCCATTAAGAGAGTGGAATTCGAGCTGCCACGTCAACAATGCGTAGTGTACCTAGAGCTTAAACGTGATGAGTGTGTGAGTTTGTTCCCCAGTGGGTCAAGTCTCTTCTCAAGTTTTTCATTTGGGCAATCAAGGGTTTTTCTTATCCGCTCGCTTTAACGGGGACCACATAAACCCGCTTCATTCCTTCACTCTTTTTTTGGGCATGCAAAAAATAGGGGGTCATAAGTTGACTATGAGTTTGCAGCACGGTCAAAGACTTCTAAAGAGTATATCAGTCTACTTAAAAGGAATTCTACCTTTTCTCTGAGAAAAGATGTCGATCACAGAAACTTGTTTGGGATTTCGCGGGATTCGTTTATCGCTTAGGGTAGTCGTTACTTCATCAATAGTATTCTCTAACTTCGGGTCAAGCTTACCATTAGGCATTGAATATTTCTCATCTTTTTTTTTTGTTCTCTTAATTGTAATCAAAACTTAAAAAATAAAGTATTGTTTTGTTTTTTCTTTTCTTTAAAGTGGTATTCAGGATTAGGAAATGAAGGAATTGAGATACAAAAAAAAAAATTTCTAAAATAGTGTTGGTAGAAAAAATATTTATCAAAATGGGTGATTTAAAAAATATTTAGTAAAGTGGGTATTTTTCATATTATTTTGTATTTAGGTTTTGTTTTATTAAAAAAAGAATCCCATTCCATCTCTGACGGTTCAGTTTTTAAAGATCTTTTATGATTCAAGCAGCCAACGTAGGCTTCCATCTCTGATACCTCTACCCATTGAATCAGTTTTTCGAGAACTTGATTGTGATTCAAGCATCGAACATCGACAAAAGGATCGCCGTCGATTTAATTAGGTAATCAAAATCAGTTTTTAATCAGGTGTTACGGACTGAAACCATGGCAAGGTATGTGATTTGTCTCACATTAACTCAAATGGGTTCCCTCACCCATCAGACTAGTTTTTTAGATTGAGTTCTCGTGTTTGGTTTGTAACATTTGTATCATAGCCAAAGTCGGAGCGGTGGCACGAAGGAAACCAACCGTGACCAACAAGGAAGTTGGCCCTTAAGGGGGTCGAATGTTATAGACTGAAACCATTGCAATGTATGAGATTTGTCCCACATCAGTTGTATGGGCAATCAATGTTTATAATCCAGATGGGCTTTCTCACCTATCATACTAGTATTTTGGGTTGAGTCTCTTGTTTGGTTTGTAACATCATGCTAATTGAAACCAGTTTTCGATCGCCATCGACAGTCCAATAGAAGGACTAACCGAAATCAGTTTCTGATCAGGTAACTTTAATGGTTCGATCCGGAAGTACTCAATCTAGAAGTGTTTGAACAGAAGATTTAGTTGTTGTAAATTTTAAACTGCATAATCCAGGAAAGAGTGAAGATGAAGAAGGAAAATCATGGACCTAGCCGTGAAAAACTGAAGACCCACTGCAATTAGCAACGAAGACTTTGCAGTTGGAGATTTAGCGATGACGGTTGTGGTTTCTCTATATTAACTCTCGTTCAGGATTTTCCTACTTCGAATATGTTAATTCATTTGTATGTTACATTACATTAATTTGATTCATTTGTGTGTATAACTTTGACATTATTTTTGCGTTCTCTAGTTAATATATATGGAAATCAGATGGACGAGTTTCTGTGAGGTTGTGTTATTTTAATTAGATACCGACTAAATTTATAGTCTAGGTTAAGAAACATAGTTAACTAATATAATGAAATATAAGAAATAAACTGAAACAAATGTTAAGGAGGATTAACAAGATGAAGGATAGCGAGGGAGAGGGGAGATGGGTTGGATTGATTTTTATATTTTTAATTTTCAAGTAAGCTTCACCATTTACAGAGAAAATTAAAAAAGTTGATAATAGTTTGATTGAATAAAAAAATAAAATAATTATAATAAATTAGTTAAAAGTAGAAATAAAGAAAAACATTCATTTTAATAAATATTTGAGTAAAGTGTCATTTTCGTCCATGTGTTTTGACCATTTTAGTCACTTTTATAAAAAAAATTAGCTTTTTCGTCCCTAACTTTTCAAAATCTAGCCATTTTCATTCAAATTACTAATTCCGTCTACATTTTAACGTTAAATCAATGGTCGGTTTGAAATTCAAAGGTTAAAATCTAACCAAAGCATCCCTGATTTAACGTTAAAATATAGACGAAGTTAGTCATTTGGATGAAAATGACTAGATTTTGAAAAGTTATGTACGAAAAACCTAAAAAAAATTTGAATGAAAATGGCTAAAATAATCAAACCACAGGAACGAAAATGACACTTTACTCTAATATATATCATGTAACAGGCGCGGAAGAATATCCAATAGCAACATGACACGTTGTCGGCACTGTTTATGCCGACCACGATCTTTTATATATGCTAGTGGGTTTTACCCGCGATTCCATTTTTAATAAACCGTGGCCTATGTAAATTTAAAGATAACACCGTGCGAAACCACAACCCAAGCAAATTTTACATTTAAAAATCTAACCTAAAATTAATATAAAAAACACAAAATTTAAAAGAAAAAGAACTACTTAAAGCCCGGGAGGGAGGGAGGGAGGTGTGGTCGAACCTGTGCCAGTTGGTTAGATGTAAGGCGTGCAACAATATCATCGGATGTTACAGACATTTTATACAATCAACTTTAGAAAAATAGGATTTTACATAAAGATTTCACGACTATTCACGTTTATTTCCTGAAGTATAACAACCGGAACAGTAACGGTTCCAATAATATCATCTGTGTTTTGTGTGTTCAATGTATCGTGTAATAGAATGAGATTGTGGTTGATATTTGAAATCAGACGATCTGTGAAATGAAACAAAGTAATGAAGGAGTTCTAGGGCATGCACGAGGTTGATTCTTTTTATACCTTCTAATGTGATTTTGAAAAGTAGTTAAAACGGTCAAATAAAAATGTAATTCTAAGTTCAATTTACTTGCTTAAGAACGATAAAGATTGATGATGAGAAGAAATTAACACAGCAAGATCCATCCATGCAATACATTAAGACAAACAAACACACAATGGAACCAAACCAAACCAGACTTGACCGAATCATCCCTATCAATCAACAAGTAGAATAAGTATGTCCATAACACTGGCAATGGCGGCCCAGTTTTCATGGCTTTCTAAATCAGATTTTCAAACTGGGGACACCTAAATTGGCAACTTCACGACGCATGGATAGATATAAAGACGACTTTTTGAGTAGCAGCAGCAGTAACCATTTTCATACTTTGACTACCTTTTGACCGAAGAATCCCATTCTTCATATTTTATCAAGCTTTTCAGCTTTGACCACCGGATTAGCCTTGGCAATGGCCTCACGACCAGCACCTCGGTAATCAAAAGGACACTCATGTTTGTCAGAGTAACGGTGAGCAGAGCAGAAAAGATTACCGCATTTGCAGTTGAAGCCTGTTAGACCGACCCGTTTGCGACAAGTGGAGCATCTGTTGGGTCCCGCTTTCACCTCGGGGACTTGGCTTGAAGATGAGTCATCAGAACATGCTTGAAGAGGGACCACGTTCAAATCCACTTGCACTGCTGATTGGGCAGCAGCCTTGATGACATCAACAGCCACGGCATCCTTTCCGGTGTCACTCCCTGAACCGCCACCATTGATGATGTCATCAAAAGATGAAGCTGCAAGCTTGGCATTTTCTTGCTTCAATATCATCTCCCTGTGGCATTTGGAACACATGTTCATGGTAGCTGCACTTCCAAAAAAGCCACAGTTGTTGATGCATAGGATGGGGCCCTCAGGAGCCGCAGTCTCTTTGGTAGATTCCATCTGTCAAATTTTTCTGTACAAAATTAATCCAGCATAAAACTAAAAATAATTATCATGGATCCTTTTACCATGGGAAGACAGCTTTGAAAAGGGGTCAATTTTGGAACCACTTGTTAACAACCTATTAGGGGGTGTTTGGGTTGCATTTTAATAAATAACCAGCTGTAACAAAAAGAGCTTTGGCAAACTCCAATAACTTAATGACACAAAGGTGAAACAACCAAAAACCAATCAGTTTTGGATAAAATACCCTCCAATTAATTGACCCTACAATAATCAGATAACCAAAATAAAATTCCAACCATCCAAACACTCAAAAAAAGATTATCCGAATTTTAAAACAAGATAATCAGATAACCAGTTTGGAGACACAATTGTCCCATCCAAACACTCAAAAGTGATTATAGGTGATTTAAAGTTGAAAAATCAGATAATTAGTTAGCAAAAGCAATCCCAAACACTCCCTCAGCGGTCAGCAATGTACAATTTACAAACACCATAAGGAGTAAACTACTAACGACCCAATGGCAAATTGACAATGAAAAAACATAACTTAATGCATCTGTCTTCTAGATAGGACTGCAATGTAATAGGTCTGCTGAATATCATCTATAAGCATCACCACCGACCTAATTGAATAGCTCTATATCCACTTATGTAATCTATGTATTTGTATAATCTAATTCATATAGAAAGGATAAGAAACATACATACATGAATATACGCTCTTTTCAGAACCAATAATATGTTAAGAACCATGAGAACCGTATAATGCAATCGTACGTAGTGCATAAAGGATAACCAAAAGTAGTGGGAGTGAGAAAGAGAGGCAGTTACATGAGCGTCTTGTGTGTCACATTCAAAGCAATTGGTACAGATGCATTACGCGGTTCTCGCAATTCTCAACTTATGCGTGTGTGGAATACGAAGGCCCTCTATATATGAGCACATACAATAAGTGGGATAGGGTGAGAAGAAAAGAAAAGTAACATCTTGTATTGGAAGAAAAAGTTTCTATTTTGACTCCCATACAAAAAAGATTTAATTAAACAGCCTTGATCCCTCTATAAAGAAAGAAGATTTACATCAAACCAAAAACAAGCACATGTCAATCCAGTATATACTAAATCAGCAACCGGTACAAACTATCAAGGTAAGTCTTCTTAAAAAAATTATAGTAAGTTAATACTTGCGTATATCCGACTCACCAAGTCATTCAAGGATTTTTAACACACAAGACGTATTTTACTGGTCAAGAACACATACAACAATCCTTTTTCAAATCCTTTTTTCAAATTTGCTTATTACAGTATCTTAAACGAGTAGGTATATTAGGCTCTATATATTGAATACATCCTCAAATTTTGGTTCAAGCCAGTCGTTTTCGTTCCACAGGAGTTTTCAATAAGAACTCAAATAACGGTAAAAACAGGAAGAACTGAACAAGACTTGGAATTTTAAACATGTAAGCTGAAAATTTTACAAAATTCACATTTGATATCAAGATTGAAGTGATTGATAGAGTTCTAAACAACTTTCCATCCAAAAGGCAACAACAAAAAAGATTCATCTGGTTGCCGTAAATACATGAATCGCCGTTTTTTATGCTTTAAAATTTTATCAAACACTTCTACGGGTGATACAAATTTGTCAAGTTCCTATGCGATTCAAACGGTGCTATGATTCGATCTTAATGTTCTTACAAACATTTAAATTCTTAATCCAACTTGAATCTCCCTAAGAATCTATCTGTTTCCATAATAGTTCATTCAGAACCTAATAATTATAACTGAAATAGAAGAAAAAAAAACATACCCACAAAAAAAAACTTTCAACAATGAAACAGTAGGAACAAAAACAATACTGCAGTAAATATATAATTGGATACAAATCCCCAAATTTAACAAAGAACAAAAGATAAAACCCTATGTATCTATCACCACGTACGATTTTACCTTTCTAAATTACCCTAATCATTTCATAGAGTATATCAACATACAGATCGTACCCAAAATCGGGATAAAAAACGAGCAATTATCAGAAATTGAAGGAAACCCTAATTATCGCCAAAACAAACGAAATTGGTTTCAAAATTCACACAAACTACCAACAATCAATGACCAAAACCGATCTCAACTGCAAAAATCAATACATACAAACGAAACACAAACAAAATCGCATCGATCTCCATGGCGAATTCACGTCACAAAATTCAAACGGAAAACGATGAGATTAACGTATAATATGGGGGAAATGGAAGCAATTTCACCTGTAATTGGATAAATTAAGCGATGATTGAAGCAATCGAGGATGTGAAATTGAAGAGGAGGAGAATTTTGATTACTGATTTTGAAAAATTGGGGATATTATTGTGATCGCCTAGCAGTCGGTCGACCTATTTAAGACTTGCTTTCTTCCTGCCAACGAAACGTTCATTTTCTATTACTGTAGTCGGTGAGGCCCAAATTTGCCTTCTCCTAACCACTACTTTATTACGCTTTTGCCATTGGCTTCTTATCTCAAATCATTTTGGTGTTGAAATTTGAATAATGGAATTAAAGAAAAAGGTTAAATTAAAATTATGTGGTTTGATAAATATAACCGTTTCATTTTATTTTGATTTATTTTTTTATTTTTGGGACATTAACAGTTTTACTATTTGTTTTATTGGCTAAGTTGAAAGGTATTTTAGTCTTTTTAGTTTAGATACAAGATATTAATATAGACCGTGCAATCTTTTAATGTATATGTAGTAAATAAAAAGTTAGATATTTTCTCATTTAAATAAATACAATGAAAGTAGTAGTGAGAAGAACGTAGAAAAATGAGGGAGGGAGGGGGTTTTATAAAGGGTTTTCGTTGAGGTTTTTTGAAAGGGTGGGTGGGGTAGCGATTTATGGTGAGAGGTGATGGTTTTGATGGGGGATGAGGTCATCGAATGAGATGAGGTCGTTGTACGTAAAATGGATTCGTCTAAGGAGATGAAGATCTGGTGGGTACAAGACCACAAAGGGCTAAAGGGGTGGGTTTTATTTTTGAATTTTTAACTTTTTTAAATTTAACCTAAAAACATTTATTTATTTTTTATTATATGCATTCAGAAATTGCACCCTCGCTGATTCATGTGATGATAATTAGGAATATACGAGTTGGTTTGGTTTGTTCGGTTTTACTTCTTAAACAAAACTCTTGGTTATTGAAAATGCCTAAGGGTTGTTGGAGTGGAGCACGGGTACATGGCGGGTAGAAGGAGGGTAGGAAGGTACACTGCCGCAAGGGTGGCGGGTTCAAGCGGGTAGAGGGAGGCGGGTTTCAAAAGTCGCTGAAAGGAACGTGAGGGTACTTTGGCTGAAAGGAATGTGAGAGTACTTCATAATTGTTTTAATTTAAAAAAAATAGGTGAATTGAAAGGTACCAGCGCCACCATGTACGTTACTTTAGGAGGATACTTTGACTAAATTAGGTGTCATCATCTTATTGGTTTATTTTGGGATGGTAGTTTGGGTTGGAGAGTTCCACTCCCACCATCCTAACTGAACTGTTTGTTAATTTTGGTTGCAGTTATCGCTTTAAATATATGAAATGGTTTAGTTAACCGACTGATCACTAGGTTTTTTTTGTCTTAATTGAGTCGATTTTAATATAGACTTGAGTGTTAACAAAGATACAAGATTTCGATGAATTTATACATACTTGGACATGAAATTTGAACATACTTGGACATGAAATTTGAACATTCACAAAAATAACAAAATTCAACCAAATATTTAAAAACATCTTTTTGTTTGGTTCGGTTATTTGATGATTCGGTTAAGTTTGGTCCCTTGGTTTCACAAACATTTTGTGGCTCAAATCGGCTCCTCCTATCCACTAAAAGATTTTAGAAAAATATCGTTTTCATTATAAAATCTAGCAAACCACCATGCCTGGATGAGGGACCATTGACCTAACCATGTAGCACAATTGTCATTCGCGAAGGGACAACGTTTAAAAACACATTAATTTTGTCTTTAGTTGTCTCATATGCTTAGGAAACAATGGGTCGTTGAGGCATATGTTGTTGCATAAAGTTATAACCAACATTTGGTTCTAATTAATGTTAAATTAGAGCTAACTATCTTTCTATTAGCCTTTTTCAACTTTGTAACACAATGACAACCTTCTTACTTAAATGAGATATTCCAACATTTTGATTAATGGTTGTTAAGATCAAGATTTTATTAATTGATGTTGAATCAAGATCCTACCCGAAATTGTTTTGTCTCTACAAGATTCTATTAACTGGTTTTTTTATAAGTGTTGGTTTGTTTTAAAAGAATTGTAATGATAAAGAATCAAAGATAACAAATGCATATTACAAATACACATAACTTATGGGTTCGTAGGCCTTGGGCCAATTGACAGAGATCGCTAGAAAGGGAAAGGGCGACGGAGCAGGCGGCCCTAGCCCGGTTTGTCAGCCCGTTTATTTTTATCAGTAAACTCTAATAGTAATCTCTATATATTTATCTCATGTACTTGTGATCGATCATCACCTCATAAATAAAAGAATAAAACCATGTTAAATGCCCATGTCATTGGTTGCTTTCGTTCGTGTTCATGTGTGTTTAACTGTTTAATCTTAACAATAACAACTAATTCCAAGAATGAACATAAACAAATAATAAAAGGTTAAACGGTTGACTGGGTTTACGCAGCCAGATCCAATTCCAAACTATCAGTTGGACCGTTAAACCGTCATAGTTGAACCATATGTCTCAAACAAACCAACCGACTTGCTGGGTTTGGGCGGTTCAATCGGTTTCAACTGTTTATGAACACCCTATGTTACAGAGGTGACTTGAAAGAAGAAATAGCAACAGACTGATGAATTATGTACTAACTACTAATCAGAAACATGAAAGAAGGGTACTAATCATATTTGTTAGCCGATTCAATTCAAGTTCATAATTTTCCATTCCAGTAAACAAATTAAACCCACATGATTGCAGAAGAAAATGTTGCATCATTATACACTAATCTAATTGAATAATCAAAAAACAACATGATATGGAAGATAAATCAGAAAATATATTCATCATCATCAGTATTCGCCCATGCGAATTACATAATTTGCAACAAAACTTAAGAAATAAAGTCACATCAAATTTGCCCCAAATTAAGCCCTAATTTCAAACCAATTCGATGATTCACGTCCGAATTATTAAACACTATTATCAGATCTACGTTCACGAGGCAGAATTACCATGGAATCGACGATCAATCGGAATCATTCGGCGCGAGGATCTGTTTCTGAGACTCGAGGCGTTCTAGGGCTTTCTGGTGGGCCCAGGTCTCTAGGGTTAGATCGGGCTTGGCGTTGAGGCCGACGCCGAGGATGACGATCGTTAAGAAGCTGGTGACGTAGCACGGTAGCTCCCAGTCTTCCCACTTCCTTGACTGACCCGGCGGTAGAGGAGTGCGATTCAGGAAGTATCCGTTAGGGCGGACCTGGTGGCCTGGGGTGGTCCAACGGCTAGGGCCGTCGCCGCCGCGTTGGCGGAGTGTGGAGGAGATCCGTGATCGGAGCATGCCTGCGGCGGCCGAGAAGGGTATCGCGGACGGCATCTCTGCTGAAGAGGCCGGCGGGTGAGGGTTCCGGTTATGTTAAATACATTAGTATATAGGGTATGTGTTATACGACGTCGTTTTTGGTTATGAACTATTGATAAATAACAACCCTAAATATTGTGGCAACAAAAGAAATACATCCTATAAAATGTTGGTTTTATATTATCTCGTGGTTAGGATATTCTGATATATATTTTAAGGTTTTAGGTTTTATTTTGAAACTAGAAATGTTGTCCCGCGCTCTGTGATGGGAGGCGGACCGTTAAACGGTTGAGGTGGTGACCTTAACGTGACTAAACAAAATAAACGTAGTTAAATAAATTTTGTCTCACGTTGCACGGCTGGAGACGGATCTTAAACAGTTGAGGTGGAGACATTAAAGTGACTAAGTGCAAAAAAAACATGGTCAAATAGATAAAAGAAACATATGAAGTTACGGCGACTCGGTTGTGGAGATCTAAACATAGATAAAAGCACTTGTATAATGGTACCGATGCTTTTCGGTCGGTGTCAGTCTCATTTTTCACGTTACCATCACGTCTCCATCAATCGATATACCCCATGATTACAAAAAATATTCTATCTTGAATGCAACTATAATTTTAACAAAATTTATACAGGGTCGTTAAAAAAATAAAACAAACAAACAAAAGTTATTAAGAAAAAATCAGATTATATATAATACAAGGAGTAAACTTGAAACATTAAAAACTTAAGAGGATCAAAGTGATATTTTAAAAAGTTGAAGGGCTATTTTTGCAATATCACCAAAGTTGAGAGGTTAAAGTGATCGGTAGTAAATACCACCGACACTTCTTCTTAACTAGTATAATTACTAGAGTAATGAATTTAAAAGTTAGTTAAAGTGAAAAAAAAATATGTATTAAATGCCTCTTCGAATAGTCTAAAATTTATGAGGGTATTAATATGCTTATACTAAATCAATTGTTATAAAAAAGTTAGTTAAACTGAAACGGAATATCAAATGCTTCTTGAATGGTCTAAAGTGCATTAAAGGGATAAAATGTTCAAAATCAATTTTTATTGTGATACATAGTCGATCTTTAAATTATAATTGACGATCTCGTATTTTGAACAATTGTATAGAATCAAGTGGTCTAGAGGGTGGTTTTACCTAATACGAGAATAACTTTTGATTTGTTAACCATGAAATACGAAGGAAAATGTAACATCCAAATTTTTCAAACCATTTTAAGCTTTTTAAAACAACACGGAGTTTAGGTCCCAGACAAAATATAACGTATCCTCACGTTTAAGTTTTACAACATAAGTTTAGACTTTCTAAAATACGAAAAGAAGTCAAGTTAGTCACACTTGTCCACAAGTGTTAAATAACCTAACATGTTTGTAAAAGTCTATCATGAGAAGTTTAATCAAAACAAACATCTAAAACAACTTGAATTAGCTCCTTGGTTTGGTAATGGCTTAATGAGAATCCAATGTCCAACTTGGGCGAGACCCGAGATCATTCCGGAGCTTTCCCTACATCCAAAAAAACCACAAATAACCATTAGTAATTATACAACATGTCCCAAGACCCCCCAAAGTGTCCTAGGAAGGAAACTCAAAATTCAGCCAATGGGCGTCCCATTTGGGGCGTCCCAGAAGCAAACAAAATCCATCAGGCGTCCTAGAGACACTAGGCGTCCCACTTGGGGCGTCTCAGAAGCCCAGGGGGCGTCCCAGGGAGAAGCCCAGGGGGCGTCCCAGGGACCAGCCCTGTATCAGCCAACCCCAAATTTGTCGTTTTGGCATTTTTGACCCTCCCCACTCGACCCCCAGTCGTTTTAAACCAACAACAACATTTTGTAAATGTTTTAAACTCCTCATACGAGAACCACAACTCGTTTTTACCCCTGATCCAATCTGAATCATTTGTTATTATTTGAGTCTTTGACCACAAACTTATCACCCAAGTTTACCACACTCATTAAGTTATGTCATTGAGTAATTGACTCCAAGGCCAACATTTAGACAAGTATTGACATCATACAAGTCCTATTATTATACTAATTCAACAATATTCCACAATGGTTTGACTTATATACCACATAAGTCAATTCATACCAATTTCACCATTATTTCACAATAGTTTGACTTATATACCACATAAGTCAATTCTCACCAATTTCACAATTATTCCACAATGGTTTGACTTATACCACACTAGTCAATTCACACCAATTTCACCATTATTCCACAATGGTTTGACTTATACCACATTAAGTCAATTTACACCAATTTCACCATTATTCCACAATGGTTTGACTTATACCACATTAAGTCAATTTACACCAATTCATCATTATTCAACAATGGTTTGACTTATATACCACATAAGTCAATTACTCTGAATTACCACATTTAGTTTGACTTTACACCACATAAGTCAATTACACCAATTTATCACATCTAGTTTGACTAGACGTCACATAAGTCAACTACACCAAATTACCACATTCTACTTTTTAGTTTAACTATATATCACATAGTTAACTACACCAGTTTAACATATTCTACGTTTTAGTTTGACTATCTACCACATAGTCAACTACACCAATTTCAAACTACATTATGCATACAAGTTTGACTTTTACCACACAAGTCAATTTTACACCAATACACCATATAAGTTTATTAACTTAATTCATCAAGCAACAAGGCGAGGTTCTTAGACCTTAAACACCACGCACCCACCCCTTGCATATTTTCACCATATGCAATTTCCTTAATTCTCAACATACAATTAAACACATACAAGATATTTGAACAACCAACATGTAAATCAAATATATGCAATTACCACCACCTATCATTACTAAGTAAGTGCAAAACACTTACCTTTTGCTAAAGATGACCCCACTTGATCTTCCTAGCTAGCTTCCTTACCACTTGATCACCTATACAACCCATTTACAATTAGTAATCCATTGATCACCAATTGACACCCAACACACCTTTATGATCTAAAGATCAACATTCTAAATTAGTTTGGTTATTACACCCTTAACCAAACCTCAAACACCCATTTACCACTTTTCAATTCATTTAGGCATTTCATCAAACACCTTATGGGCACAATTAAATCTCACTACTATCATACCCATATGAACTCTTCACTTTTACCATTTTCATCATTCATCAAAACAAAGTGAGTTTCTTTCAATTATTGTGTCTTCTCTCATCTTTAGACACTTACAAATTCCCATATATCATTTTAACAATTTTGAGATAAAAACTCCATAACATCCTCAAGAACACAAATTCGTGAATCCTTGAATTAGACGTTTGGATGATGTTATTTATCTCCCTTTACCCTCATTCAAGCTAAATTAACACTTAACCAATATCAATTTAACCCAAATCCATCTCAATTTCGTTTTCTACTAAAACCCACCAAGAAACTCAACAATGGAAGTTAAGGTGGAGAAGATGACACTTACATGATGATTAGAACAAGATACATACACCAACATCTTTCAATCCAAGCATGCAAACTTCCAATTTCTTAATCTTGATCAAAGCTTCTTTTCATTCTCTTCCTCTTAGTTTCAACGACACACACACACACAATGAACTTGTGTGTGTATTTTGACTCTTTTATGAGTCAAATGGCAGCTTTGCCATAATTATAAAAATAGTCCCTCAACTTTTCAAGTTAACTCCTTTCACCCAAACTAGTTATGTCTCATGTTTATAATAAACATCCATCCATCATTTTATTTAGTTTCACCTCTATATAATATGCTATGCATATTATAATATGAGCCCGGAAAATGGTTCGTTACAGAAAACAATGTACTGACTGGGCGTTGCGATAAACCGTCACATGAGGTTTGCCCGACTTTGGGGTCCAAGTTCACTCACATGGATCCCTAACTTGAGTGTGATGTTTTTTTCTTCTTCATAAAATTCATGATTTTTATTGATTATGTTTTTTTATAGTAAATACACGTGATTCGTGGATTTCGTTTAATCAACTAGTCAGAAGTCGAAACATCTGGTCTAAATTGAACATACCCACTCGAAACTGACTAACTTGTCTAGTCTTCAATATCTATAAACATCAAAATCCGGTTTGATTTGGTTGGTCAAAAGCTAAATTGATTTAGTTTTTCCCCATGTCTGGCCCTACCCTCAACCACCAAATCCGTTTCAAGAACAACTACACCACCAATGAAAACAACTTAAGTTTCCAAAAGGTTGATGTTCCGCAACCCCATAAGACCTACACCAAAACCGTTCCATACCATCATTTGAGATCTAAATCAATCTCACCTATCATGGCACTAAGATGATGTTCCAACCAACTAATCAAGTTTTACCATATGTTTCTTATGATAATTTATCCTTACAGTCGATTAATCTGTATTTTCAAAATGAATAGCATTAAATGTAAAATAAAATAACTCAAGGGGCTATTTATGCATGTAACCCTTTTTCATGTTTAAAAACTCAAGGGACTGAACATGTAAGTTAAAATATAATTGAGGGACTCTTTTTGTAGCCAACACTTTAACGTTTCCACATATTTAAAGTTCTGTTAAACCCCAAAATCGCCGGTGCCAGGTTAAACTCGGACCTCTCTTTAAACCCCAATTTCCCACTAGCCGCCGCCGCATAACAACCGCCGGAACCAATAGACTCCGATCAAACAGGCAGCGAGTCGGCGTTCATCTGTATTCACTCCGTGTTGAAGTTCGAGTGTAAAAATGAACGAGACAACCGAGGTATACTAAATTAGTAACTCATATAGCTTACTTATTGATTTATGATTCATAAATTACGAGTATCGTTTAGTTTCATGTTTTCCTCTTTGGTTCTGTATGTAGGTTTTGATTGATTTGAGGGATTATGTGTGTATGTATAGTTGTATACTCTTTTACGTGTGCTATGTTTAGTTGGTGTGTATTGTTGTTGGATACGACTTATGAGGGGATTAAGTTTAACCGGAGCAAAACCGTTAGTTACGGTTTGGTTTTACGGTTCAGCGGTTCGGTTTGGTTTTTGATGATGAATTTCAGTTACTAACGTTTTGGTTTCTGATGATGAATTTCAGTTACTAAGGTTTTGGTTTGCGGTTTGATTATTAACTGTCAAAATCGTACTGTGAACACCTCTAGATATGAGGCGACTAAGTTTAACTAGAACGAAACCTTAAGCAACGCTTCGGTTTGGTTCGGTTTTACCTTTCAACGGTTTGGTTTTGGTTTTTGATGATCAAAATCCGTTACTAAGAGTTTGGTTCATGGTTTGACCTAATAACCTTCAAAACCTGACCATGAACACTGAACACCCCTAGATACGTGACGGCTAAGTTTAACTAGAACGAATTCTATGATAATTACTACATATAGTCTATAGAAAGATATTGGTGTTAAGTTTGCAATTAGAAGGACAAATTGTCACATCAGTTTTATATATTTAACGGGCATTACATTTGACACTTGCTGTATGGTGGTATGATTAGTTCCTAAATTTAGATTTTAATGGTGTTAATGGGACGCCACTTTTGAAATTTTTTAGATATTTTTTTGCATTTTTAGTTACAGAATCTTATTATTTCAGGGTGCCTCGGAGATTGTGGAGGGTGTACGATTCAGTTTCATGACTGATGAAGAGGTCAGGAAGCACAGTGCTTTAAAGATCACAGAGCCCATTTTACTTGACAGTGTTGGAAGACCGATGCCAGGAGGTTTGTATGATCCTTTGTTGGGCCCCATGGATGATAAAGCACTGTAAGTTATAAATTGTTGTATTTTATTTGTAGTACTAGTTTAGATCCCGTGTCTACACACGGGGTGAAAAATATCAATATATAATTTTTTTAAATCTTACTGTAAAAATATATTACATATACTTAAGATAGAAACAAATTCAAAATACGTAAAAAATAATACATAATTGGGTTTCGAAAATACGTTAATTACTATTTAATATAATTTGACTTTCATTTACTATTTGATTGGAAATAGAAGTTACATAATTAAATTTCAAAGTTTCTTATAATAAGAGATAATTTAAAATAAATGTTTTTATTAGTATAATTAGTATTTTTTTTAAATATATATTATTAGTAAAAGATAGAAATGCATTAAATAAGAGAGAGTTGCGGGAAAAAAATAGTGAGGATGAATATGGAGGCGACACGTGGCATGAAGAAACCTTTATTTATTATATAGTATAGATAAGACAACTGACACTTGCTTATTCTGAAAAGTGCTGTTTAATTTGTTCAGCTGTCAGTCGTGTGGGCAGCAATCATTTAATTGCCCGGGTCATTGTGGTCACATTGATCTTGTTTCACCCGTATACAATCCGTTATTATTTGATATGCTGTACAACCTTTTAAGAAGAACATGTTTCTTTTGTCGCCATTTTAAGGCAGGCAAAGAAGAGGTAATAACTTTGATAGTAACAGTAACTTGCTTCATTTTTGTTTTTTAGCCTATTGTCATCATATTACATGATTTATTATTGTTTTAGGTTGAAACGTGTACTTCTAAACTAATGATGATAGCAAAAGGCGATGTTACTAGTGCCAAAAATTATGTCAATTATTCAAATAGCAAAGATATTGATTTGGAGGAGAGTGATGGTAGCCATGTTTCAAATTCTGGTTCGCGAAGTGATGGGCCTGCACATAATCTTTGTGAATTTTGGACATCTGTTCAGTATATAGAAGCAAAGTCTGTTTTGAAAGAATTCCTGGGTAAAGCTAGCAAGTCTTGTCATAACTGTGATTGTAAAAACCCAAAGATCAGTAAACCAACCTTTGGATCGTTTCGTATGGTTAGTTTTCATAATGTTTAACATTATCTGGGAAAACACTTACTTTAACCCTTTTATTGAATCTATAAAAAGGAAACTTATATAAAGTTATTTGTTTATAAATGATCTGTTTAGGAAATGACTGCTGCTGATGCGGAAAAGAACTATATCAAAGGTTATCAGCTGGGAACTAGTCGAGACGAGGAAGAGCTTTTAGAAGATGAAGATGACAACACTTCTGAGGTTATAAACAACGATGGAAAGAACATAAAAAAGAAAAAGTCAAAAGTGCCCTCTGATTTCATGGAGCTGAAGAAAAGACACTCAGGCTCTCTTTTACCATCTAGGGTACCAAACAAGACTGCATTTTTTGCACTTGGCATAGTTAATCTACCAAAAAAATCCATGCTTTACTAGTTTCTTGATTTATATAATTTCAGGTGATAAATATAATTAAAGATTTGTGGGAAAATGAGGCTGGTCTTTGTTCATTTATAAGCAATATGCAGCAGCTGGAGCAGTTAAATGGATCTATCAAAAGTAGTAGTTATTCCATGTTCTTTATAGAGGCCTTGCTTGTACCTCCTACAAAATTTCGTCCTGCTGCTGTGGCAGGCGATTCTGTAAGTATATGTTTTTACAAAACACGTCATATTTGGATTTTTTTGTCTTATTTAGTTTTTCATTTTTCTGGATTTACTTAATATTATTTATTTTTTTCTTACAGGTGATGGAGAACCCACAAACGGTGTTACTTGGCAAGGTGGTACAGTCGAATCAAGCATTGGGAAATGCTCATCTCAACAAACTTGAAGGATCTAAAATCGCTGATCGATGGAGGGATTTACAGCAGTCTGTAAATGTTTTATTTGACAGCAAGACTGCTACAAGTGAGTCATCATTATTGCATGTTTGTGAATACATGAATTCATGATATTTGAACCCTGTTTTTTTGTTTACACACACACACACACAAATAGACCTAGAAGTTATCTGGTATAATGAAGAGGTAGGATTGTATTGTTTTGGAGATTTCTAAGTGATGACGTAAACTCGAGCTGGTCAGGAATTCGGGTTATAACATCAATGTTTGTTCGCCCGACCGGCTATAGGGACGGACCTCAGTTCTCCTGATACAATTCCCTCCGGCAGATACTTGGATACCCTACACAATCAACAAACCATGAGGGCATCACAGGGGAGGAATAACCCCTGTAATAACCCTCCGGCGTGGGAATAAGTAATTGGAATGAGGATTAAATAAGGGAAGATAGAGAGAGAGAGTCCTGTATACGTTTACGGTTTACCTTTTCCTCCACTATATCTACCCTTTTCGGTTAGTGTGGGCCCCTTTCTAGGGTGCAAAATGTCATGCCTTTTTTCTTCCCTTGTTCTTATTGGTGGACACCCTATTGGGTGCCTACTTGTCTGCCACGTGCCCTAACAGTCTTGACAGTGGCTTTTCTAGAGCTAGGCCGGGTTTACCTTTTGGATCAGAGGAGTGTGTATCTGAATCTGGTTTATACCTCTTCACTAAGAAACTCTAACTCTGTGAATTTAATCATGGAACGAGGCAAGTATGTCTAAAATAGTGGCCTATTTACACATAAGTATAACCAACTTATTTTAGGTTAAACAAAGCGCATCAACGTTTTGAATTAAGGTATAATTTAATCTGGATAGCAGGCAAAATGATGGCCAGGCGGCTGATATGTTTGGCATTTTTGACCATGCTTTCTTTCACTGATGTGGTGCTTTTAGACTAACTTGCTTATTGATATTTTGAAACTAAAGTAAGTTGGTTTCTTGGGACAAAATCAGACCAAAGTTGGTTATCTTAGTATGCAATCATCCCTATAGTAATAATAGTGCATTTATTCACATGCAATCACTTTTTTTTTATAACAAATAGTGAATGGATTCACCATTTAAATGATGATTGCCTTTGGTGCTGGTTGTACCTTTTGTTTTAGTTTTTTTTTCCTGATTTTTTCAATATGTTGACTAAAGTGCTTTCTCTGTTTTCTTGTTGATGGAAGATCAAAATCTTAAAAGTGTAAATACTGGGATATGCCAGTTACTTGAGAAGAAAGAGGGAATATTCCGCCAGAAAATGATGGGAAAGAGAGTTAATTATGCATGCCGATCTGTCATTTCACCTGATCCTTATTTAGCAGTTAATGAAATTGGAGTTCCCCCTTATTTTGCCCTGAGGTTGACCTATCCTGAGGTATTGTTACTTACGCACGTACTATAATTCATTAAGAAATTAGTAGACCATTGTTTTGCTGTCTTATTTATACATCTCATTGGAGTGCCAACTTTTGATCCATTTACTTATGCACGGTTCGGTTCAGGTAACCAAGTTATGTTTAATCTCTACCGGGTAAAAGGGCGAATGGGCTAAACGGGTCAAAAGTCACTCAAAAGGGTATTTTTAATGCATAAAGACCTCCAATATAATTTTATTGGAAAATTCAAATAACCTGTTTTTACCTGTTAGCCGACACACTAATCTTGTCACCTGTACATATCATACATGTTGCTCTACATTGTTGCAGAGAGTGACTCCTTGGAATGTTGGAAAACTGAGGGATGCCATCATTAATGGTTCTGATATTCATCCTGGAGCTACACGTTATGCTGATAAGGTGTCAACTGTTCTCATACCTCGAAACAAAAAGTTGCGTATTTCTCTATCTAGAAAATTACCTACTTCTAGAGGCACGGGTATACAATCCAAAAAGAGCTCTGACTATGAATTTGAGGGTAAAGTTGTCTATCGCCACTTGCGAGATGGAGATATTGTCCTTGTCAACCGTCAGGTAACATATTAGTTATACTGTGTAAATAGAGGGGGCAGTTTTGACCATTTTAGTTACAAATGGTTAGATTTGGGTTTTGTTTGATCTCAATTCTCTAACCGAGTAACCGGTTAATTAATTTTTTTTGCTAAAAGGTGAACGGGTCAAATATTGTGGGTAGGGCCGACAAAAAAACGTTGAAAGCCATCTTAATGCTTAAACCCTCTTAGTTGTTTATTTCCCAAATATTTAGATTATCGTTTAATATTGTTCCGTGGCGCAGCCAACACATATATTAACAATTTAAAAAATTAAAATACACATACCTTAAAATACACAATTTTTATTTGTCTATTTTTGTTTCCTGTTGGCTTAATAACAAATAGTTTTATGTCAGCCCACGCTTCACAAGCCCAGTATAATGGCACATGTAGTTCGAGTACTGAAAGGGGAGAAAACTCTTCGGATGCATTACGCAAATTGCAGGTTAGTATTTGTATGCACTATTTTTTATTTATTTTTAGTTTTCATTTTGTTTCCTGATTCTTTTGTTAATTATAATAAACAGTTCCTACAATGCTGATTTTGATGGAGATGAAATGAATGTTCATTTACCACAAGATGAAATCTCACGAGCTGAAGCCTATAACATTGTGAATGCAAATAATCAGTATATAGTTCCAACAAGGGGTGATACAGTTAGAGGCTTAATTCAGGTAACAATTATTATCTTAATTTCATTACACCTTCTAATTGTTAAAATACGTGCCTATATAGACATGCATGAGTGTAGGTATCTGTGTATTGATATGATTTCACATGCAGGATCATATTGTTAGTTCTGTACTTCTCACAATGAAAGATACATTTCTAAACCGTGAAGATTTCAATCAACTTCTTTATGCTTCTGGTGTGTTTGCTGGCCCCACTTCACAGCGTGGGAAAATTTCTATTGCTGATAAAGCGGGCTTTGTGGAGCCTGTTTTTCCAGCAGTTTTAAAGCCAAAACCTCTCTGGACAGGAAAGCAGGTCATAATAATTAAAGTTCATCTTTTCTTGTTCTCTTTCAAACATATGTAGATGAATTAGAGGTGGCAGTTTCCACCCATTTGCTATTATAGCGTTGATTTGGGTTGTTTTTTTAATCTCTAACTGGTCAAAAGGGTAATTTTAAAAAGTTTGCTAAAAAGGAAACTGGTCAAATGAGTCAAACGTGTTGAAAGTCATCCAAAGTGTTAACTTTGACTCTCATAAAATCTGTTAATTCATTATACTCAAAAAGTTAGGTTATTATTAAAATGGTATAGTGTGTATAATCATATTTGATTCCCTAGTCGGCTACAAAGATTTATTTATTTTACTTACAAAATATGAACGGTTTATTTTACTTACAAAATATGAACGGATTGATTTGGGTTATGCTTTTTCTCTAACGGCTCAAACAAGTAAATTAGCTCAAAGGAAACAAGTCAAACGGGTTGAAAGCTTTCCAAAGTCTATTTATATTTCATAAAACAACCAAAAAACATTAATTTGTTATAAACCATAGTTGTCAATAGCGACCATAGGGCTCGCTATTGCGTGCTATGTAGCGAAGCGGCCTATGATCGCTATATGGTGTTTAGCGAATGAATAGCGAGCCTATAGAGAATATTCCTTTTTTTATTTTTTTAAAATTATTTTTTAACTTATTACTTGATTAATATAAATAGGGTTGCTAATAACCATAATGTATGAAGATTTAGATGATCATTGATTATGATTGCTACAAATCCTACAGTAGTTGAATATAAAATATTTCTAAAATTTTCTACTAGTGTATCGCTAAACGTGAAATATAACGCCCGCTATTTCATCGCTATCGCTACGTAGCGTATTGGTGGCTTGTCGCTATTTACCGCTATTCGCTATTGACAACTATGTTATAAACAATTAATCTTTATTTTACTGATTATTTATAAAGGATTTAGAGTTCTGGCAAAAAGTCTCTTGGGCCTATCTGAACCAGAACTTCAATTGAGTTACTGTTCAATGACTCTACATGATTTTCTTAGTTTTTATTTATTTTTGTGTTTTGTAGGTCATAACAGCAATACTAAATCATCTGACTAGAGGTTACAAACCTTGTACTGTTGATAACAAGGTGAAGATTCCAGAACAGTATTTTCAAGGAAAAGAGGTCAAACAGGATAAAAATAAAACAAATAAACGTCTAAAAAAAGAGCTTGCAGAATTTAAAAATGAGAATCTAAAAGAGGCTGATGAAACCAGATTATTAATATGGAAAAACGAGCTTGTGTGTGGTGTCATAGACAAAGCTCAATTTGGCAAGTATGGTCTGGTGCATACAGTTCAAGAGCTGTACGGTTCTGACATTGCAGGACTTCTACTTGGAGCTTTTAGTCGGTTATTCACTTCTTATCTACAGGTACTATAAACATAATGTCATATTCTTTTACTATCCTTTGAAACCGTTTTCTGTTGCTAATGTCTCATATACGTTAGTAGTTGTTGTCAATAATCTTATTCATAATGATTATTATTTCAGTTTCATGGATTTACATGTGGTTTAGACGACCTCATGGTGTCACCTGATTGTGACATAGAAATGAAGATGGAACTTGAAGGTGAAGATGTAGGTGAAAAGGTTCATCGCAAATTTGTCAACTTGGAGAACCAAAAAACAGGTATATATTTTAGTACCAAACTTAACAAATTAGTAAAGGTGGCAGTTTTGACCCATTCACTCGTGTCACACGCTGATTTGGGTTCTATTTTATCTCAAATGGGTCAAATCAATACTTTAGATAAAGGGAACATCTCAATCGGGTTGGAAAGTAGTCTAAAGTTTATTTTTTATGGAGACCTAAATCATTTAGTAATTGGTTCAAAGATCTAGATTACTGTAAGCATAATTAACATATTCATTATGTATAATAAGTATAAAAAATGGACAAAAACTTTATCGGGCCAAACCAACCTGCCATACCGTCGAACTTGCCACCTCTATTATTTACTCTTATGAATGTGAATTAATTATCTCATATATAAGTTTGAAGTTTTTACCTGGGAAAATTCAAATCCATTGATATATTTATCTTCCCTTCTTAATTTCTTTAATAATGTTTGTAGGCACAAGAGAATTGCAACTGGAAACTGAGAAAATAATAAGAAGTAATGGAGTAACAGCCACTGCCAGTTTGGATAACCTTATGCAGACAGAACTTAGGGATAAAGGTTCTATGATTAGTAAAAAATGGCTACCAAAAGGACTGATGAAACCTTTCCCACAAAACTGCATTTCTCTTATGACCATCAGTGGTGCTAAGGGTAGTTCGGTAAGTTAATGGGAATCATTTGATTTATTTATTTTTAAATTTTGTATTTTCTAAATTTTTAATAATTAATCAGGTGAATTTTCAACAAATTTCCTTTTTACTTGGTCAACAAGAGTTAGAAGGAAAAAGAGTGCCCCGAATGGTTTCTGGGAAGACTTTACCTAGCTTTTCACCTTGGGATTTTACTTCTCGGGCAGGTGGTTATATTATTGATCGGTTTTTAACGGGTCTTCGCCCACAAGAATACTATTTCCATTGCATGGCTGGCCGTGAAGGGTAAAACTTACCTTTTCTCAACTCTTTTGAGTTTTGAATCTTATTTGATATATAATACAGTTGGTAAGTAATAAGTTATTGTTATTTGTGGGATGTTCTAGTTTGGTTGATACAGCTGTCAAAACTTCTCGTAGTGGATATCTACAAAGATGTCTTATAAAGAATCTTGAGAGTTTGAAAGTTGCATATGATCACACAGTTCGTGACGCTGATGGTTCCATCGTTCAGTTTTATTATGGTGAAGATGGGGTCGATGTGCATCAAACTAGCTTCCTCAACAATATTCAAGTTCTGAAATCTGTGAGAATCTTTCTTTCTTGCTTATTTTCTTTAAATATGTTAAAAATGAGTGGGTTGGTAAAGGTCAAAACAGGAAACTTTTGTGCGGGTTGGGTTGTCCCATAACACTTTTTGTCCAAATTTGCTTATTTTGTTGTGAATAAAATGATTTAGGAGGGTTGTGCATCAAACATACACTTTAGGCTACTTTCAACCTTGAGAATCATTCAACTCATTTGACAAAAAAATAACTTGGATCGGTCCATTCTTTTAAGTAAATTGGTTGAAACGGGCCCACCTTTTATTAATATGCCTTTTTAATTTGCTCTGGTAGAATCAAGAAATCATATCCCAAAAATTAAAGGAGCCACTTGAGTTCAATGCTTATATTCAAGACTTGCCACAAGGTGTTGAAGATAAAGTTAATAGGTACAAATATAGAAACGAGAACCGAGAGGATTTATTAATGTTAATAAGACAAAAATATCTCTCAAGTCTTGCCCCGCCCGGAGAGCCTGTTGGTGTCATTGCTGGTCAATCCGTTGGTGAACCATCTACCCAAATGACGTAAGATTTTTAAAACTACATATTATGTTGATTTTACTCATATGCTCTCCATGTTTTGCTGATATGAAATACATATTATGTTATTTACTTTCTCTCTTTTCTTTTGCAGGCTCAACACATTTCATCTTGCAGGACGTGGTGAGATGAATGTCACACTCGGTATTCCACGTTTACAGGAGATCTTAATGACAGCTGCACCTAACATAAAGACTCCTATGATAACATGCCCCTTGTTACAAGACAGAATAATGTGAGTTGCATCATTATTTCCTACTCTAAGCAAAGTTTAATTTGAGCTTAAATGTCGATAGTATATTGATTTTATTGAGGTCAACTGCAAAATTTTACTTGAGTTCGGTGCATTATTAGATAAAATTTTAAGCTTTTTAACATTATTTCTATTGAGTCATTTATAAAACGATAATATTTCATTTTGACACCCTAATTTATTTTTTAAAAAGCAATAACTTTGTAAATGGTGCAGAATAGATCTTTTTTTCTCATACTAAAGCCGTCATAATTTCAGGGAAGACGCTGAGAAACTTGTGGAGAAAGTGAAAAAACTGTCAGTTGCAGAAGTTATGCAGAGTATAGAAGTCTCAAAATCACCACTTGTAATCCTCAATAATCAACCATGCAGAATCTATAAGCTTATAGTCAAACTAAAACAACCAAAGCATGTATCACTACACAACTGTCAAGAAACCCTAAGAAACATCTTTTTAAGAGCATTAGAAGACGCAATTGAAAGGCACGTTGCTTTGCTTTCCCGAATTAACGGAATCAAAAGTGTTACGAATTCAAAACCCGAGAGCGCCAGCGAGGATGATGCTTCTGTCAGCAATCAAGATCATGATAATGATGATGATGATGATGATGATGATAATGAAAAAGATGAAACAGCTGATGATCTTGGCTCAGATTATAATAAAAGGAAACGTCAAAACACTGATTCGGTGGAATACGATGGTTCTGAAGAGGAAGTTGAAGAGGAGGAAGAGGAAGAGGAAGCTGCTTCTGAGGTGGAGAATAGTGGTGATGAGGGTAAAACTGGTAAAGAAGTGGGAAGTGATGACGAGACAGATGGCGAGCAAGTAGCAGAGGAACAAGAAGAAGAAGAAGATACGGATAAAGCGGGCCCTAAACCAAATGAGGGATTTGTTACCAGAAAGTTTGATAGGTCAACGTTTGTGGAAGTCAAAGGTTTGACGCTTGAAGTCCATTTCAGGTTTACTAATGAACCAGAAATTTTGCTGGCAGAGGTAAAAACTTTTATTATCACAAATCCTTTCATTATCACAAAATATTTTGTGCTGGTGTATACCGGATTAAGGTTGGGCACGCAGACTGACACTTTCTAAATTCTATTTCTGAATTTTAGTAATAATTAACGTTTTAAATATACTTATAGAAACTAGATTTATCACAACAATAATCCATCATCTGTTGATAAATACATGAATTAGGGCTTATATGTACTTGATTACACCTTTTCAGCTAAATTTATACTGTTTTAAGACAAAACACAATTAAATTTCTAGTTTACTACATCAAATAAAGTGTGTTTAAAACAAAACCTTAAGCTTTAAAAAACTTTACGCCCTGTCACCTTTTTTTTAATTTTTTTTATAAACAAAGCGTTTTAGGATGTTATCGATTCATTTGACCTAAAAGTAACCCGAATTGACCCTTTGTAGGTAAACGGGTCAAATCGACCCTTAGGATGTTCATCATTTTTCTGCTTAATCTGATATTTAAAATACAACATTTTTGCAGGTTGTGCAGAAGGCTGCAAAGAAAGTTTACGTCAAGGGCTCAGGAAAACTTGACCAATGTCAACCCGTTAAATACAGTGTAAACGTAAAACAAGTCTGTTGGAATCAAAACCACCCCGAATTAAAAAAAATGAACGGGAAAACGAGAAACAACAAAAAAGAAGAAAACAAGTTTCTGCCATGCGCTTTACAAGCTTCTGGAGTAGAACTACCTGCATTTTGGGATATGGAAGAAGACCTTGATGTTGACCATGTTTATTCTAATAATATTCACACCATGCTCAACACTTATGGAGTAGAAGCTGCAAGAACAAGCATAATCATGGAAATGCAAAACGTTTTCGGGAGTTATGGTGTCGAGATTGATTACCGACATTTGAGTTTAATTGCTGATTACATGACTCATGCGGGCGGGTATAGACCCATGAGTAGATTTGGGAGCATATCTGAATCGGTATCTCCTTTTCATAAAATGTCATTTGAGACTGCATCTAAGTTTATTGTTGAAGCTGCTTCTCATGGTATGATGGATAATTTGGAGACACCGACGGCTAGGATTTGTCTTGGGTTGCCGGTTAAAGTTGGCACGGGTTCGATGGAGTTGATGCAGAAGTTGGATATTTGAGTTTTGTAGTTTAATCTGTCTTATTTTTGCAACAAAATAGTGGTGGGAAACTATGGTTTTGGGTTAGGGTGGTCAATTTTGAAGTGGAATGCCTGCTGTTTCTTTTGATACAATGATTGTTCAAAATCTGTACTTTTATTAAAACATGTTTTATACATAGTGCAAGACTATATGCAACATTAAAAGGCTGCTAAAGGAGTCTTTGTTCTGTTGGCAGGTCGAACATGATACGCACCAAAACAATCACATGAACCCGATGTGTATTTACGGGATAACATGAACACTAACCTGTATAACCCTGAAAAGAAGTTTATTTAATTCTGTTTTTAAAAATAAACTTAAATCATGTTTTTTTTAAACAATTATGTTTAAACTGTCATTTTATTTTTAAACTAATAAATTTTGCTATAAAAGTATTAATTACTAAACCTATTCTAAAGGAGAATGACATCTATAGTACTTTTAGCAGTTTTTATTAAATATTTTAAGAAAATAATCATTGTTTGTTGATTGTGATGATAACCAGAGTATTTTAACAAAATAATAATTCTTTATTGCTTCTCATGATAAAAAGGGTTTACATGTACAAGTACAATAGCTTGGCCACCTGATGATGTACACGGTGGTTAGCAAAAAGACATACCAACCACTGGGTTTTGGTCCAGTGGTAAGGCAATGAAGGTTTGAACAAAGCCACGTAAGTTCAAACACGAGCCACATCGGGTTTTAGTCCGGAGTGCGTTACGCTAGCGGGTCTTGGCCCGTGTAGCGACGCAACTATTGTCAAGTGGCAGCAGGCTCTATGGTTTCCCGGGGAACTCCTAACCTCTCGCTCTGAACCCGCGGGCCTGGTTCAGACAACGTAGTGGTCAGGTATTGAGGGGTGATGGGTCTCCGACTTGTCGGAGATGCGACTGTCAATCAACGAATGAAAGTCGCCGTTCAAAAAAAAAAATAAAAAAAAAGCAAAAAGACATACCACGTATGCCTACTCTATTACAATAGAACTGCCACTACTGATCCGCTTAAGCAACAACTGTTTTATGCTTTACACATCCATTTGCGATTCTCACTGGTTTTCTTCCTTCTACATCTATCACGTACAAATTAATTATTACTTAAAACACATTTTAAATAAATTAATAATAAATAAATGGGTTAAATGGATGAACCCACCGGGTTAATGTGACCCGTTTAGCTAAAAGTGTTTGTTGGTTTGACCCGAACCCGTTTGAACTAAACCAAAACTTAACGTGTTTAGCTCGTGTCGTGTTTTCACGGTGTTAGAAATTTAGACTCGTATGTAACATCGTGCACCTCATACTAACAGATATTACATGTGAAACTATTTTTAACCCACAACTAATGTGTCCAAAATGTTATGATATTATGATATTTGAAATCGGACATTCTTTATATCTCTGCATTTTCTCTCCTATTCTTATACGTATGCATTATCTCTCCTATGGACATACGTTGGATTTGCCTAAAATGACAACATGCTTGCATTCACGAAAACACCCGCTTTATTGAAATTATGGTTTTATGCGATACGGTAGAAATGAATGACCGTTTTAATACGCATTAGTCATTTTTCACTTATTGAAAGAATGGTTCAAATTTGTTGCGGTTAATTGATCTCAGTAACTACATATGATACCTTTAAAGATTACAATCTTTGCATTGATAAAACAGTTTATATAACATACTTTACAACTTATAAAGTAACTAAAATGTCTATTAAATGAATAGACAACTTAATGCAATAAGCTGATAATTTACTGCAAAAACAAATCATATATGTAAATGTTAAAACAGAAATAAGAACCAAAAATTTAAAAAAGAAAAAAAAAAACTGATTCTTAAACTTTTCTATATCTTTTCTTTGGTACAAAAACTTAGGAACCCACTTAAAACATCAGACAACTTTGACAAATAATGAAGTAAATTAAGGATTTGTGGTGTTTAATGTTTTCCATATAAACCTGTACTTGTACTCACTGCTTTTTGTTGTGTACATTACTGGAGGATTCTCCATCATTGTTGGTCCTTGAAGGTGCCACCTTCGCAGGCGTAGAACGTTCCGATTGGGAGAATTGGATCAAGATCTGCATCAAAACCGTAATAACCGCCAAACAAATTGCTGTAACTGTTAAACCCTTCCATGAAGAGAAAAGATTAGACCATTGGAAGAATTTGTAGGTCCCAAAAACAAGCAGGCATGACCATAAAATAACTACCTGTATATAAAAAAACATGCGATCTTAAAATAACCAAAATCAGTAATACATATTGTCAAGATGTTTGGCAAATTCTGATTATTTAATGAAATAATAGATAAAATGACCAAAAGAAGGAAATTCACACAATAGTAACCAAGTTTTCTATTTGTTCCACTAAAGTTGCTCAGTTTTTTTATCTCTAAAGTCATTCAACCTTCATTAAGTGTTTCAATCTTGTGATTTTTTTTTGTAAGTATTAAATTCTTTTAAAAGTGATCTAAATGAAACATATATGCATCTTTATTACTATTTAGTGATTCTTTTTTCTAATTCGACTTAAATTGAACAATTATGGAATTTTGTTATTATTTAGTGATTTTTTTCTTCACTGTTAGTATTACTTCCTACTTTAAGTTAATTTTGAAAAGGATAATCACTAAATGGTAACCAAAATTCATATATGTTCTATTTAGGTCACTTAATTTTAAATTTTAAATAGTTATTTTTGTTTTACCAAGCAGTAATTAACTGATTATTTGACCTGTAAATGGTCAAATAATCAGATGCAGGATTGGTTTATTCAAGCAGTAAAATCGGATTGGTTTTTGACCCTAAAGTCATTTTCTTACCACAAGAGATTTTAAAGGGCGCCCGATGTCATGGAGTTCTGAATCGGGAAATGTGTCTTCTGCTTTATGCTTGTCTAACAAATCATCCTGAAAAATAACAAACATTTTCAGAAACTCATAAAACATGCATAACATTTATAACTGTAATTTACAGTTATAACTTGACTATAGTTCTACGAGTTGTTCAACTACCAGTCAAATGTGTTGACCTTCTTCTGATAATGATAAAAAGAGAATCTTATTTATCATTAATGTACATTTTAGAAATTAGTCACATCCTGAGTTCCTGTTATTATCTTAATATATGAAACATAATACAAATTAATGTATAACCAATTATAAATTACATAATTGGAATGATTTACTATATAACTCTTCAAATGAACTCAAAATTAATACTAATGATATTTACATTACTTTTCATTTGCATATCACCTGTAAATCGTTTGAATTAGTTTTCAAATACACCTTTTGCATTATGCATTAATGAAAAAAATAACGCCTAAAGTTTACACCTGTATCGATAGTTTCACATTAATGTAAAACTAATAGACTTTCATATTAAAATGATTTACTTAATATCTTATAAACAAATCCAAAATTGAAAACTAATGATGTTTACATTATTTTTAATTTACATATCAACTGTTCATCAATTGCATTAGTTTTCATATACAACTCTAGCAGTATGCATAAATGATGATAACACCTAGAATTTCACCCACTTCTACTTACACTTTAGGAAATTTAAGATTTTTAATAGTTTTTTGCATTATTAAGAGACAAATATGCTTATAGTGAAAGATTCATTTTGAAAGTTTATTACAAGATCCATTTAGATTTAAATAGAATGAGTAACAAACGGATTTATAATTGCACAAAAGTGAAGGGGTAAATGAAAAATACCATATTTGAATTGAAATTTAATTCATCCTTAATGGTCTAATCTAAAGCAAGTGATAAAAAGGTAAAAAGTTTGAATAGCTAATTGCATGAGAAATGACATCTTCTCTGATTATGTTAGTCTTTTACGATATAATAGATAATTTTATTTAGGGTCTTGAGAATATATAACAACTATGGAAAATGATAATGATCTTAAATGTAAATTGAAAAATAGATGAGTCCAAACGTAAGCTTTTTGTTTTAAAAGGTGCCCATGTAAATAATATAGTAAATACTAATGAAGACAATGGGCAAATGCCAAATAGGTAAGTCTACCCCTTAGCATTTTAAACAAAGAATAATAACAGAAAATAGAATTAAATAAAATTCAGAATCAACATAAGTACCTTGGCAACAAATAAGTCTTTACACCATTGTGCAACAGCTTCATCTGTTTCTGGCAAATCTTTCATCAAATGGCGCTTCATTTTCACGTGAAGCTGCACAAATGTAAAAAGAACATAAATCATTAATAATAAATCACCTAAATTTCCTATAATAATAATATTAAGCCTACAAAAACAAAACATTATTGAACATCAAGTCTTCAAAATTGGAATTTTCAGATGTCTGAGTGAACAAAAATGGATAATTTTTGTTTCAAAATGGGTTACAAAGAAAACAAAGTAACTTTTAGAATTTTATGATCACTAGAAAATAGAACAGGTGGTAGTTTTAACCCATTTATATACATACGGGTCGATCTGGTATGTTATATCTTTAACGGCTCAAGTGGATTAAGCTAAAAGATTTAACTAGAAAGGAAACATGTCAACTGGGTTAAGAAGATAAAACAGGTTGAAAGTCGTAAAAAACGTGTTTGAAAGCACAAAACCTCCTAAAAATAATACAAAAAAAAAAGATTAGACTATTGTAACCATATTAACATTAGAAAAAATTACAAAAAAGAAGAAATGAATAAAAAAACATTTGTGGATTGGCCCAGTCCGTTTTGATCTAACCCCAAACAGTGTGTGCCAAACCTGTTACCGAAATTTCAAGACTGCTCACCACAGAAGATTGCCCCTTAAAGATCCTCAGCATTGTTGGTGGAGTTGTGTTTCTTGGAATAGCAACCGTCATATCATAAATGGCAGGAACAAATGATCGCATCTGACTTACTGATGTAACAAAACCCTGAAAAAAAAAATAAAAAAAAATAAAACAATAAATATCTAACTTAAAGTATATAAAGTAATAACCGCTTAACGTATGTAACTTAAAGTATATAAAGTGCAGAAACTACAAGATTACATTTAAAAATTACTAGTAAAGCCTAATAGTGATTTACAACAAGAATAGTAAGCAAAGTATATCATGGAAATTATAGCAATGTGCAGTTGGTTTTAACAGTAACAAACTATAATATAAAGAGTGATCCACAGATAATTAGTTTCACTCCTTGGAAATAATCTCTATCACATAATGTTAAGATGGTTTCTAACCTTTGTCCGTGGAACAAGCACATTTCTAGGAACATGCAACCCGTTTGAAGATGCATATTCTTGAGCCGCCAAAAGCTTTGCTTGAGTAAATCGAGTCCCTTCCACAAAAAGAGCCAACCAAAAGGGTTGAGGATAGTCTTTTAACCGTTGAAGACCAAGCTGCAAAACACACCACGATGTTAAAGCGTGTGAAATAGGTAGCATGTGAAAACGGGTAACTTTGGGTACGGGTCAAAACTGAAAACGGGCAGGTTGGGTTGGCTTGAAACACTTTTGTGCAAAAATTTATGTGTCCTATGTGATTACAAAAAAATATATTATTTCAATGACAATATAAATTTTTGAATAAAAGCATGAAGGAGGCTTTATGCACAAAGTTTACACATTTGGTGAGTTTTGACCCATTCAACCCTTTTCCTTTTTAGCTATTTTTTAGTTTTACCCCTTTGACCCGTTAAGAGGTAGAAAACTACCCAGATCAGCTCATTCATAAGTAAATGAGTCAAAATTACCACCTCTAAAATATGTATGCAATATGAATACTAGTAGACTACATGTAATGAATAATACCTTTAGAGTACTTTCATCCTTAGCCCAGCTTCTCTCAAGAAAAAGATACTCAGAAAACCACATTGACCAACCTATGACCTGCATATATTGAAGCATATTAAAAAAAATTAGATAGAAAAAAATATAAAACTAGCATATAACTCAAAATGAATAACATGGCAATTTTAGAAACTTACTGGAAGGAATTTTGATGATTTTTTCATGACAGCTAACGCGCTACCAAGGCATTCATGTCGCTGTCACATTACAATCCAATGAAAATAAGTAACTTGTGAAACATTTGCTGGCATGGCAATGATAAAAAAATACAAGTTCAGAACTTTAGACGCATAAAAGTGTATCCTTAAAGGAATAAGTGAAATTTCCAAAATACAACCATAATATATAGATTAGAGAAAGCACAAACAGTGGGCATATTTGAAAATCACCTGTGCAAACACCCATCCGATAAGCCAATCAATATCACTTTTGTGATTAGCAAGAACAAGAGCATGTTCCTTGCCTGTAATTAAAATTAATATCGATATAAAATGCATATTAGTCATCCCGATTAGACGTGGCAAGATGGGCGGCTCGGGTGGGCTGAGTAATAGATCAAAACAGGTTCAAGTCGAAGGAGTAATTTTTAGTATGGGTTGATACAGGCTAGGTCAAGCTGGGTTGACCTGCACATAATTATAGTCCCATTTCATAATTTTGTATGAATAATTAACGCATTAATTATGATTACGAAAACCATATTTTTACAATAGTTACATAGATCTTCAAATAAAAATTGATTTAGGAGGTTGTATGCTTTAAAAAGAGACTTTGGACGACTTTCAACCCGTTTGACTTGTCTCCTTTGAGCTATTTCATGATTTGACCCGTTTGAGATAAAAACAACCCAATATGACCTACTCATAAGTAAACGGGTCTAAACTTCCACCTCTAATCCAAACCACAGAGAACGGAAACATCAGTATGTGAGTACGTCTATCGTACCCATAACTTCTAACGTCTCAGAATCTGCGTACACTTGCACCTGCACCATGTCATATTAGAACTCTACACTCAAAACATATCAAATTCTGTTGGATGATAAAAAAAAGACCAAAAATAACAACAAACAAATATCCTACTATAGGAAACTCCACTAGTTTCAAACTGTAAAGTGACCAACCAAAGATCTAACTTAGTAAGAAAACAGTCCGTCGAAATTAATACTCAGAAAATCGACATGATATATGCGAACACCATCAAATTAGACAAACAACACTGCCAGTTAAAATCAAATCAAATCAAATCATTATTTAATAAAACAAAAAACACAAACAGTTGCATGAAACATATAACAATAATCATCAATCACTACTACTTCATAAAGCCCTAATTAACCCTAATTTCATCAAATTCGTCAAATAAACAGATTCAAAACCATTAAACCTTACAAAACCATCACCTTAACTCCAGCCCACCAATCAACAATCCACACAAGCTCAATCCACAACAGCTCCACCACCATTCTGTTAATCCTCCTGTACACATTCTTCGAAAACGGCCGTACAATCACGAAAAACACCGCCTAAAATCCAAAATCAACAAACGAAAACGAGATTCAACATTCCTGACCAATTCAATTAGCAGAGAGAACACCTAATTGGCTAATTACACATTGTATCGATCCAAGTGATCATAAAATGTTCGAAATTGAAATAATTTTGAACAGAACGATCTGAAATTAACATATGCAGATAGAATTATGGAAACAGAAATGAGTAGCGGAAAACACACCTGAATGAGATTTACAATTAGACCGGAGACGAAGAAGAGGACGCCGAGAGGGAGGATAACAAGTGCTGCTGGAATCGCCATGATTGAAGAGCAGAATGTGGATTCGGAAATCGGAGATTTTTAGGGGAGACGGAGAGAGTGATGATGGATATATGCAGCTTCAATTCGAACGAGCAAAGATTTGCATTTGCTGGTTATTAATTATTATTATAATAATATATTTTTCAGTTTTATTTTAAAACAAAAAATAAAATAAAAACTAAAAATTAAGTTTTATTTTTATATAATTATAAATCCATTATCCAAACAATCCACATGCCTTTTTATAAATCAAAGAAAACAATTTTGTGGAAAAAAAATCTTGATTAATTTTATAATTTGTAGTTAGTTTTTATAAACTAACGACGAGCGTTGCGACAATGTGGTTTTGAATAAAGTTTACATCGAAACGTCGATAGAAATAAGTGTGTTGTGATGGTAAGAATTTTATAAAATATTATTTTGGAAAAGAAACAAAATATGTTATATCAATATAAAACCATAAAAACGGTAACTGTTACTAGTTATGATAATACTGATGTTGTTCGGTTGGTATCGGTTCCGTCCGTCATGATACCGTAAAAAGACAATGTTTCGAGTACAACTCCGTTTTAGACAAAATATTTATCGGAATGTTGAAAGAAAAAATTAAACATTGACGTGTATTAAGTTTTTTTTAAGCTAATGTGTGAAAGTTATTAAAGAAAATTCAAATTTGTAAAGAATTAAATGAGTTAAATACGTTATACTATATTATATATATGTAGTATAAAGTATAGTTTTGGGATTTTTCAAATGTTTGTGTTTTGTATTGAGATTTTATCCTTTTAAATGAAAGTCATAGAAGAAAAAATTGAATAACTTCCATGGAGTTTGGTTGAAGGTTGGCATACCACTTTTACCTAATTGATTGTTTCATTCTAAAAGTAGGTGTTATTCTTCAATACGTTTGGTATAACATTATTTCTAATACGACTTAAATCCGTAACCTTTTGATTGTCGAATTATTATGATGTCGCTAGTTTAAATACGTGTTGATAAAGGAAATGTGTTTATTGTGGAGACTCAAACAAACTAGTGTGTTTTTTTTCGATGTGGATTCAAATACGTGTAGTATATATGTTTGTGTGGAACGAAAAATACTGTAGATTTAATAGCTTTAAGATTGTAATTTATAAAAAGTTAATGATTGTGATTAGAAAACATGATATGTTGGATGAACATACACATGAAATGTAAAGTTGGTGTATTTGCGACGTACATCCGAATTAAAAGCGCAGTGGACATATGTACATGGACGTAAAAGCAATGTATTTGTGACGTACTTTAAATTGAAAGTATGATGTGTATGGTACAAACACGCACTATATGTACAAGAAATGTCACGATTATGATTAAAATTCTTGACAACCATATTGAAAATAAAACAAGATACGTATGATACACATATGTGCTTGAAATGTGAACATGATGGGACACATTATAACAATATGAGACAATCATTCTAAGATAGGAACATAGTTGATAGTTCTCACATAAAACTAGGCAAGTAACATAGATTCGCTCCAAATCTAAAGTTACATGAAGTCCTACAAACCTATCTCCACACAAAAAAAACTAGAGTAAAAAAGATATAGATTTTTAAATTAAAAAGCATGTATATAGAACTAAAAATACATTACCATATTCGAATGATCTCTGCCATGATAAGTACTCCTTTAGGAATGTCGAATATTTAACATCTTGTGAATGTTTGAAAGTGTTCCGTTGTACCCCTAATCATTTTGCTTGTTCACATGTTCTTTATATACATCCTAACATGTTCGATTTTGTTAGTGCATTGGACAGTGTGAATGTACTCCTTATTTTGACGATAATAAAAGTATGAACATGCGATACAAATGATCAATCAATTAAATTAAATTAACCAAGAAAAAAAAAGAAATAATGGACAGAAGCAATCGATACTACGGTCGAGTCGTGGCTCGACAATCCAAAGTGCACGTAAAAATGTTGTTAGGAGCTAAACAAATTGAAGAACGGGATAACATAAGCTATGTGGTCAATAAGACTTTGTGACCGTGAATCGACTATTGCACGTCTTGGTATAATTGTCAAGTCGCATATATCTCAATTCAACAACGAGCCTACACATCTTTAGGCATTCAAGATACATCACTAAAAACGACTACATTTTTATAAATCTTATGAACACATATTTTGTAAGCCAAATAAAAGTCTCATAAAATAATTGAAGGTTTATAAAAGACTGAGTTGATGAGGATATTACGTAAAAATCTGAAGTAAAAAATGACCATTCAGATGAGTTTTATAACATCTAAAAGTCTTGAAAATAAATACTTACATTTTGATGCAAGACTTCATCAAATTGATAATGACACACGTTTTCACTTTAAAACTCCAAAATGTTTGAAAATACTTTTTAAATAAGTGATCAAATTTGATGCTTTCTAAGATGTAAATTCTCAGTCAAATAATTAGGAAAAATGCTTAGAAATTCAAACAAAAATAAAATAAAAAAATGTGAAAAGAAAAGTGATATTAGAATATCCACATTGAGGCGTGTGTCGTAGTACTATTGAAAATTGTTTTTTTCACTCAATTTAAGAATCATTCTTTCAAAATTTGAAACCATCCTCTCGCAAACATAAAATTCAGAAGTTTTAATTAATTTCTAAGTGAGTACTCTTTAAACACATTCATGTTAAAAGAGATCATAGATTAGCAAGAGAAGAAGTGTTTGCGAAGCTTATTCTAAAATCTATATTTAATCACTTATGTCGTGACTAATATCTATGTATAGATTAGAGAAGGTTTGTGAGTGGTGATCTCTTAGGGAGAAATTGAAATGATGATCAATAATTATTTTGGGCCTAGTATTCAACCATTTGGCCCTAATGTTCGTAGTTATTTTAGGCTTGGTTTCTTATGTTACAAGTCTAAATATTTTACTACTTGGACTCCTCATAAATCAAATTGTTCATATTTTGGATTGACCATTGTATTGTATCCCCCTCATTTTCGGATACATGATCGATAGTTGACACATGGATTCTTGATTTCGTAGCCACATCTCACATGGTTTCGGATATGATGAAACATCGTATCTTGGTTCAGAAATTGTGATTGGATTTGGTATTACCATTGGTGTACCCACATAGATCCCGATGAATTTTTGTTTGTTTGTTATATGTACGATTTAATCTCGAGCGACCCCCTTAAAGTTTTGACACCGACCCCCATGAAATTTCTTTTTTACCAAAAAGATACCCAAAAAAATTAATTTAAAACTTTAAAATTTTACAAATATAAATGTATTAATTATTATAAACTAATTAACAAATACAAACTTATTATAAATTAATTGGTTAATTGGGCATACCCATTAATAAGTTATATGAACAATTAACTTCACTAGGCCACTAACAATTTAACCAAATAACATTTTACCCTAAGACATCTAATTAGTTCTAAACAATTAACCGTCTTGTCATAAATCTTCATCGAACGTGATTAAGTGAAATGGAAACAAATAACTATCGACGGATAAGTGCCCTCCCCCTCCCCTCCAAACCTAATTAAAAATCACATGTCACTACTGTCTGCGTGAGTCAAGTTGTGTGTTAGAGGTTGCCCATCTACTCTCCCGAATCTTGTATCAAAAGATCAAACAACCTGAATTTAGGTATTTGTTATACTTTTTCCATAACAAATTAAGTACTTTTTGAAATTTTACTCTAAATTTCTCTTTATTATTTGATTATTTGTTATATTATTTATTAGAATATTAGATTATCCACATCCAAACACCGAAAAAAGTTTGGTGACCTGACTTTTGGCAAAAAAAAAATTTAAGTTTTAATGATCCGATCCGAGAAAGAAAATCTCTTTTAATAAACATCCGAACGCTGAAAATTTTTCGACACCCATAAAAATATTTTCTAGGTCCGCCACTGGGTATTACGCTGAACATTTCACATATTAATCAAGTTGTGATTTTATTACCTATTCATACACTTACCCTTAAAAGAGTTCTTGTAATTCCTGAATTCACTAAAAATCTCTTGTCCATCACACAATTAGTGCCAGATCATCCTCTTTCCATTACATTATCATATTTTGCAAACACTTGACACTTTGTAAAAAATGTTATTACCTCAAAAACACAAACATTATATAGACATATCACCTTTAATATTGCAACGTTATCTCACCACATTTTAAGGTTACAAACAACAAGACATACATGCATGCTCTCCCACACATGGCCACATAATACCATGCACATCCAAGCACCATTTCATAGATTTGATCATATTTTGATAACATCATGCTCATCTAAACCTCTAGTATCATTATAAGATTTTAAAAATTCCATATGGTAGTTGGCAAAACCAGTTCTTGATCATGATCATGTTCATGAACATCATACATATGATAATGATGATCATGACATCCATTTAGCTCACTTAACACATCCCAGTTGAAATCTTCTTCCCCCAAATCAGATTCTTCAACTACCCCTTTCTCATCTTCTTTATTATCATCTTTCTTTAGCACTCCAAGTTGTTGAAGAAACTCATTGAGATCAATTTGAGGCTTTTCAACACATTCTTTGACATGGGTTTTCTCACTTACAACTTGAACTTGCTCTTGGTTGAGTTGATCAACATTGGAGGAGCCACTCGAGCTCGATGAAGATGACGACAAAGGTTGAGTTTTCTTGAGTTCTTGAAGTCTTTGATGGATCACATGAACACTCGGTTGCGCGTTAAGATTAAGCAAACCGGTGGCAGGAAACATTGACATGAGCTTGTTGGAAGAAAACCATTTGAACTTATGAGATTTGTTTAGGGGATTGAAGTTGGATCGAAGATGTGGTAAGTTGAGGTACGCATCGGGCCCGTAGAGTCTTCTAGCGGCTTCGTCGTAAGCCATGGCGGCTTCTTCCGCTGTAGCAAAAGAACCTAACCATAATCGGGTTCGCTTTTTGGGCTCTCGGATTTCAGCCACCCATTTGCCCCAAGTTCGTTGGCGGACACCGCGGTACTCGCATGCGGCGTTCTGAGGACCGCCTTTGCCTCGGGTGGGGCCTTTCTTCCATGGCTTGAAGGGAGCGGTGGTTCTACGGCAGTTGTCCATGGTGGTTTGAAGGTGGTGATGAGGGAGTGAGTGAAGTGTGAATGGGCGCGGGGTTATGTAGAGGAGTGTGAGTGTTGGGGGGTAAATGTGGTCACGTTTTAGAAAGTTTGTTTTGGTTTTTGAAGCCCATGTGACCGTTGGGTTTAGTTAAGTGTACCAACCTCAAAGCCCAAATAGCATATAATTATGTTTGATATATTATAATTAAGTCAATAAAAGTGTATCATTTTACTTAATTAATAACAACCAATGCAAGACATTTAAAAAATAATGTTGTTATTTTATAATGTAAAAAAAGTAACATTTACTTAGCTTAATGGTCAAATTTAAACATGTAAAATATATTTTTAATGCAAACTATAAGTTGATTAAATAGAAAATAGATAAAAAATAAAATAAAATCATTACATATACATTATCATGCCAAACGAGTTCAAATCATATTTGTATATGACACATTGACACAAGTGCATTACAGGTATGGTCGTTACTTTTCTAAAATTATTTTTCTTTTTCAACTTTTCCTTTAAAAATAACCTTTTTACTTCGAAATAACATTAACCTACTCTTGAAGGATTTAAACCCTTACTATTTTTTTTTAAAGGTAATCACCGATGCGAATAGGTAATAATGACATAAGCCTTTTCAAGTTATTTACCAAGTTATCACTTTTTTGATCCTTAGAATGGATGGATCATCCGTTTTTATTCTTTTAAACATACGATAAAAAAGAAATTTCAACATCCATCCTTTAAACATAAAGAAAAAAAAAGTCTCTTATGAAAAGTAGGGACGAAAAGTGAAATTCCATATTCAAACTAAAACTGGAATTTATAACCCCTTACGTGGATTCATAATATGCAGGTGGGTTTTAGATCAACTGTTAAGGTTGCTGCTTTATCAGCTTGAGGTCATGAGTTAAAGCCGTGAGAAACAGCCTCCTACACAAAGTGTAGGGTAAAGCTGCGTACATCAGATTACAAAGTAATTCGGTCACTGCATAAATACGAAAGTTAAGTCAAACAACGGGTCACGTGGATTCACAATCTACTATTATCCAGGATCATCCATGACATCATGTCTAGGAATTGAATGATGTAGGTAAGTAGTTAACTAATTTTTGTCTTTAATGAATAAATGTATACTCTCACTTGGCCTCGGATACTCCCTACTTGTGGACTCCATTCCCTCTTTCACACACAACTGACAACACACACTACATATAACATATCTATGGTGAGAGAGATGGAGAATACTATGACTATGATGTTGTTGAGGATGAACAAGAAATCCACCTCAAAACATTGGAGAGAATCACGAGTTGCAATTCACATGTTCTCCTGACCATTCACGGTTCCCTGTCTCACTCACCTTTTTCCCATGCATTTCCATTCATCAACTTAACTAAGATCTCCATTTCTCTCTCTCACACATACACAAGCATACCACAGAAACAACTATGTATTCAAGTGGATCTCTTGATGCTTATATGTTCACGTGTCTCATCTCACCAATGTTGGGTCCAAGTCAAATTCAAATAGCATTTCCGACATCCATGAACTTTTGTTTTTGTTATAGATACGATCTAATCCCGAGTAACACTCAAGAAATTTTGACATTGATCCTATTAGTTTTTTAATGATCAAAACGACACCAAAAAACTAAATTTGAAATTTTGTAAATATAAACTTATTAATTATTATTATCATTATTGTTTTTATTATTATTTTAAACATGAAATTCATAAACCAAAAATAAAAAGATGATTAGATCATTACCCTTTAAGCCTTATAAACAATTAAGCTCTCTAACCATTTAACCTAGGCCTGTAAACGAACCGAGCGAACATGAACATCGGCGCGTTCGTGTTTGTTTATATAATTTTAACCGAACACGAACACATAATCGAACACATTTTTTTGTTCATGTTCGTTCATTAAGAAAATGAAAATGTTCGTGTTCGTTCGTTAAAAAACTAAACGAACATAAACGAACACAAATGAACAAACATAAAACGAACACAAACAAACATAAACAAACACAAACACACATAAATGAACATTAATGAACACACATGAACAAGTCTAATACTTAATAATTCATTCAAAAACACATGTAAATTAGTTGTTCAAATGTACGTAATTCATCCAAAAATAAATGAACACGAACAAACAAACATAAATGAACATTAATAAACGAACATATATGAACGAACATAAACGAACGTTCACGAACATAAATAAGCGAACACGACATGTGTTCATGTTCGTTCGTTTAATTAAACGAAAAAAAAAATTTGTTCGTGTTCGTTCGTTTATTAAATGAACGAACATAAACGAACTTCCCGTCGATTAGTTCATGAACGTTCGGTTCATTTACAGGCCTAATTTAACCCGATAACCCTTTAACTTAAGCCCACTCAATCCCTACTAAACAATTAACCGGCGTTGTCAAAACCTTCCCTCATCGAACGTGACTATGTGGAACGAAGCAACTCAAACAAGCGATTGTGGTCTGTCGACTGAGAAGTGCTGCCCCGCACTGGCCCAATCACCTACCGCGTGACGGAGTGGCGAGTGTTGTTTTTCCATTCTCATGAATCCAATTCCAAACTAATTTAGCTACTTTTTAAACAATTTCTCTAGTAAATTAGATATTTTTTAACGTAAATTGGTTTTGTTTTTGTTCGTTGTGCTCCCCTTAATTACTCAATACTGCTTCAACATATAATCTTTACTTCCTAACAAGCCTCTTCTTCTCAACTATATGATTTTTTATTGGATAAAGTTCTTAATGGTCCTTAGTGCACTTAACAACATTAATTAGTATATCTAGTGATAATCTTAGATACTTTCCTATTAAGCTTTCCATGTTTCTTATTAGTTAGACCTAACAATATTCAACTTGTTTCCTACATTTCTTATCAAGCTTTCCATGTTTGTCCTTGCATTATGTTGTCATCTTTGATCTTCTTAGTTTTAAACCCTCATTGGTTGTTAGATATTATTTTTAACAGGGCCGTTCCTGTGACTTCGGATGCCCTGTGCGACTAATAAAAATCTCCATAGTAACCAATTTCTTGTAACTAGTAAGAAATCGTAAGAACACAAATTATCGAAGAAGAAGAATATAACCAAACACGTGAACCTACTACATACTAACCTTGCCCTAATTTACGAACTGCAATATACTAATCCTACCCTAATTTACAAGAAATCAAGAAAGTCAAAGATGTAACCTAAATTGCAAGTTAAAGAACGAGACATGAAATCGCCAAAGATGAAATGTGTATATGTTAGAAATCACTGCCGAAGAAATGTGTATACACGAGTAATCGCCAATCGGTCTTTGAAATCGAAGAAGGTAAGTAAGCCGTTGATGAAAGAGATTAGGTCTAGAATCATAAGCGGATGTGAGTGAGCCCAATTGGTCTACCGTTCTTCAATTTGCTGATGAAAGAGATTAATTCCCACTAACCTAAATAAAACTCATCTTAAATTTTACGACCGCCGCACCGGTGGCAAATATGGCGTGGTTGCTAATTTTACAAATTGGTGGCAAAATCAGTCGCCAATTGTGCGACCGTCGTAGACGGTGGTAAGTTTTGGTTACAAATGTCCAGTTTTCTAGTAGTGCGAACCCTTTTTCCTAGTTTCATAAATGAAAGAGGTAACTTTGTAGAATAGTAACCGAGTTTTAAAAGTGTTCAAACTTTTTAAATTGCTTAAATCTACTTTTAAGTGAAGAACTAGTTGATGCATTATTTATAAGAAATATTCGCTTTAAAACATTCAATTAGGCTTTTTATAGTTTCGTTATCCACATATTCGACTAATTTTTTTATTTATACGAATAACACGTTTTCACGAAAATTTGGTTATATATTCATCTTTTTAGCTATTTATTTAGCGACAATCATAACATTTTCAAATTCATCTTCTCTATAGTTAAAAAATAAATAAGTTTATTTGATTGAACTATAACATTATCAATACACATATCCGATACTTGTAAGGCCATACTAACGACATTAATAGTAGACAAAACATCATTCCAAAGAATCATCCCTAATAAAAACTTAAAATTTTTAAATTCATATGTAGTTAAACATTTTGTCTCACTTTTAACTTTAGGCTCCAGACAAACATCATATAAATATAATAATACATCTCTTATTTGTGGAGATTAATTTATTATGACTTTAATACTTTCACTCGACTTTCCCAATGTGTTTGTGACAATGGTTTTGTAGTTAAAGTTGGTATACAATATTTTAAAAATTTCCATCTTGTAGTTAAAGATTGAATTTTTTTAAAATATTGTATACCAACTTTAACTCCAAAACTATTGTCACAAACACATTGGGAAAGTCGAGTTGAAAGTATTAAAGCCATAATAAATCAAGCTCCACAAATAAGAGATGCATTGTTAGATTTATATAATGTTTGTTTGGAGCCTAAAGTTAAAAGTGAAGCAAAATGTTTAGTTACATATGAATTCAAAAATTTTGAGTTTTTATTAGGGATGGTTATTTGGAATGATGTTTTGTTTACTATTAATGTCGGTAGTATGACCTTACAAGCATCGGATATGTGTATGATAATGATATAGTTCAACTAAAAACTTATTTGTTTTTTTATCAAGATGGATTTGAAAATGTTATGATTGTCACTAAATAAATAGCTAAAGAGATGAATATATAACCAAATTTTCGTGACAAAAACGTGTTATTCATATAAATAAAAAAATATCTCGGAAATGTGGATAACGAAACTATAAAAAGCCCAATTGAATGTTTTAAAACGAATATTTCTTATAAATAGTGGATCAACTAGATCTTCCTTTAAAACTAGATTTGAGCAATTTAAAAAGTTTGAAATTGATTTTGGTTTTTTGTTTAGTATATAAAAGTTAAAAACCTTTAATGAAAAATGTTTTTAAAAAATGTATTAATCTTGAAAATATATTAAAACTTGATAATAACTTAGATATTGATGGTTTAGATTTATATCAAGAGCTAAAAGTTTTAAAAAAATTATACATTTAGAACGTATACACTTATTAATATAATAAATTATATTAAAAAATTTAATTATTTTCCAAATGTCGATATTGATTATAGAGTTATGTTAATTATTCATGTAATCTTTGCTTTTGCGGAACAAAGTTTTTTCAAATTAAGATTATTAAAAAATTACCCAAGATCTACAATATCACAAGAGATTTTGAATTATTTAGTTATTTTGTCTACTGAAAAAGAATTATTAGAAGAAATTGATTACGAATATTTTATTAAACAATTGCATCAAATAAAGTTAGATAAATAAACTTCATTTAAATTTTTTATCCACGTAAATATATGTACACACGCGCAAAACTATTTAAGAATACAAAAAAAATTAACTCTGTCAATTATAAACGTTTTAGTTTTTTATTATTACCGGTCCCAAACACGAATAAAAGATGAAGGCTTTTTTTTATATAATATGACTTTTGAAAATAGGCCCTCTTGGAGCTATCAAATACGTTGAGCCGTCCCTGGTTATATACTTACTAACTTTGGATTATACGTATAAAGTTATTTATATACCTTGGCTTCTAGATCATTTGGCTTATCTCGGCCAGCAGCAACGACTCAACCGTTCCTTCTTTGTTTTCAGCATTGTTGTGGAAGTAATATTGGGCGACAGTCGAACGACCCTCTCCATTCTTATTGGAATGAACTCCTCCTTTGTTTACACCTTAAAACCCTTTTAATTCGAACCATTTATTCATGAATGTGAATTGATTGAAGCGTTTTTATCCTTTTAAGTTTTAACTCCATTTAATTTCCTTCCACCGGTTACCATTTTAATAGTGTAGGTTTCTTGATTTCATAAATAACCGGATAACTTTCTAGATCGTGTACTCACTTTCAAATTAAAGTATGTCCTTGTATACGAAATCTTTAATCGGATAAGACAAAATGTGTTTCTAAAAAATTAAGAGATGTGATTTATGAGAAAACGGAGATGGAATTCGTTGTTCAAAACATACCAATTGACTTTCTTTATATATGCGATAAAGTGTCATAATGAAACGTCACAACTTTTCATGAACATGTATAGTGGTTGACAGTTATAACCGTATGTAACAATTACAATTACGTCGGTAGGAACGTCATTAGTAGTAACTATGTTGCTACCGATATCGGACCATCAATAGTAACCAAAGTTACTACCGTTGACCAATTTTGCTACTGGTGCTTAAGTTGAAACCAAAGTACAAATTTTGGCTACCAAAGTATCAAGCAACTTTCCAATCATTAGCTCGATCGCCATCAAGAGTTTGGTCCCTTGGACCCCGACTAGTGCGGGACGCTGCCCCGGACTTTGTGGTTTGGGAGGCTTGCCCCCTTGAACTACCAAGGTTCCTTTGGTCATTGTGGTAATTAGCCTATACACAAGAACCCCCTAATTTGTTTTCATGGCATCGTATGAATGAATCTAACAGAAGAATTAGATGAAGAGATTCTTGATAATCTATACTATATAATAAATGAATGTTTTCCATACCACGTGTCGTCTCCACATTAATTCTTATCATTTTTTTCCCGTCTCTCTCTCTTATTAAATGCACCTCTATCTTTTAACAAAAATGTATATTTAAAGAAAATATTAATTATACTAATAAAACACATTTATTTTAAATTATCCTTTATGAGACTTTGAAATCTAATTATGTAACTTTTATTTTCAATCTAATAATAAATGAAAATCAAATTACATTACATTAAATAGTACTTAATGTATTTTCGAAACTCAATTGTATATTAGTTTTTACACATTTTGAGTTTTATTTTATATCCTTAGAATATGATACATTTTTACACCTGTAAAATATACATATAAAGATTTAAAAATTTTATTTATTGATATTTTTCATCCCGTATATATACACGGGATCTAAACTAGTTGGTAATATGTGAATATGGTAAGAATAAATGCGACAGATATAGTTTTTTATCATTAAGGACTAGGTCAGAAACTTATCATTACACGTGATAAATCAAGAAAATATTAAATAGTTAGTAATAAAAGAATTTTTTTTTAATGAAACAGTTAAGAAAGAAAATATTAATAAAAGAATACTATATAGTTGACAAAATATATTAAATTTTTATTATAATAAATGAATAATTTTACCAACACTGCAACTTCTTCGTCTTCTTTTGTACTTTGTTGTATTAAATAGGTGGGGGCAACTTAAGTCTTCATGTTAGATTACTTTAATAAAGGTGAGTTCATTAGAAACTCATTTTTATGAGAAAATAAAAAAACTTTTACTACATATGTGTAGTACGCCCAAAAACTCAACACACCCTCAAAAACCTAAACCCTCACCCTCACCCAAAAACCTAAACCCACCCCACCCACCCCCCAAAAACCTAAACCCCTCACCTCACCCCTCAAAAAACCTAAACTAAACCCAAAAACTAAACCAAAAAGCCTAATCCACCCCAAAAAACCTAACCCCCCCACCCCACCCCACCCAAAAACCTAACCCCCCACCCCACCCCCACCCAAAAACCTAACCCCCCCACCCCACCCCCACCCAAAAACCTAACCCCCCCCCCCACCCCCCCACCCAAAAACCTAACCACACCCCACCTACCCCCTCACCCACCCCCTAAAAACCTAAACCCTCACCCACCCCCCAAAAACCTAAACCCCCACCCTTTCAAAAACCTAACCAAAAAGTTAAACTAAACCCAAAAGCTAAGCCACTACTTTTTTCTTTAACGAGGACGACGTGGGAAGCAAGGTTTTCGAAACAGTTTTTTAATTTTTGATTTATTATTTTTTTTTATCTTAAATAAGTAGTTTTTTAGTTTTCTCATGAGTATTAAGTTTTATCATTATTCTTCTCCTACTTTAATATTCCTAAAGAATCTATTATAATTTTCATCCAAACAAATTTATACATGTGACATCCGGCATTTTCAGGTTAACTCCGTTAACTCAAACCTCGTTAGTTCAAACATTTTTCGTTACAAACTCAGTTATCTCAGTTAGTCGCACGTACATTGCATTTAATTAGGATTAATTAAATGTGTCAGTCAGTTCGCACACATCGGATCGCACTCGAGTCTAACCCGGAACGTTGGTGATTAATCGAAATTAACATTACGAACATTAATAATTTATATTTAATATAAATTACGAGTTTTATGTGATTCTATGTGATTACGTGAATTATGTGAATATTATCGTTTTCGTACGTGTTCATCGTGTGTAAATAGTATTTAGTATTTTTATAAAAGATATTGTTTTTATAAAAATAAAAATCGAAAATGGTAATTATTAATTAAGTGGTTATTTAATTAAATAGAGTTTATGGGCCTTTAGGAAGCCGTAGCCCAACTTAAAACCCATTATGGACTAGATAAGGATAAAGTTTAAAAAAAAAAAAAACATAACATAAACCCTACCTCATTGTTGCCGTCGCGATCCCCTCACCCCACCCCCACTTCGACCGAACCTTCAAGCAACCCAAACACACTTCAATCGAGCCCCGATCGTGAATCCGGAAGTAGATACGTGCTAGTCTACGCGTTCCTAACGTTCCTACGTAAGTCATTTCGTTTAAATCCGTCACTTTTTCATTATTGTTTTTGAGATTGAAACCCTAGATTATCCAAACATAATGATTTTGAAATATGATAATGAATTCATTAATTGTTTGATGTTATTGAATTTTATTGATGATTTGATGAACGTTTATGAAACCCTAGTTGTCATAAGATGTGAAAATAGAATATGTTTGATTATGTGATGTTTAGAAATCGCATGTTAGACGTGAATAATGATTAATATTGTTGAAATTATATTAGTTGAAAGATTTGTGATTGGTTTGACATGTTAATTTTGTGATTTGAGCGTGTAATGGTCGAGTTACTAAAATAGGAAACTTTTTATAAATTCTATTTTGCATGCTAGACGTGATTAGGATGATGTGATAATAGTTATGAGTTACTTGATACATGGTTAGATGAATTGTGAAATCAGATTTTGAATACATAACCCGGTTTTACAAACTTTTCAAATAAGGAAACTTTAATTGTTAAAAGTGGTTATAACTTTCTAATTAGACATGCATGACATGGTTTAATGATTGGTACATGTTAGTTAAGATACAATAACCTGTTGTAACGTGTTAGGTGTTTGAAATCACGCATGCTAGTCATAGGTTACTAAAGATGGAAACTTTACTTGGAATTGTGATATACATGTTTAGGTTCTAGACAATTGTTATGGGATATGATGAACTAGAACATGTTAGAGTAATACTACAAATATATCAATGATGATAGTTTCCAGGAAACATGAGTCCCGAACAAACCTGCTATTTTTGGAAACTTGCTATTTATAGAAACCTGCTATTTATAGAAACCTGCTATTTTTGGAAACTTTCTATTTTTGGAAACTTTCTATTTTTGGAAATCATGCTTGTTTGATTAGAACAATTAGGATTTGTTGCTAAGTGTTACAGCATGATCATTTGTGTATAATATAGAAGTATTATACTGAACAAACGTTAAATCATTAATCGGGTCACCAACGGGTCGTCGGGTCAAACTTGGTCAAACTTAGTCAAACCTGGTCAAACATGAGTCAAACTTGTAAACTCTTTTCAAACACTTAAACAATGAGATTGTTTGGATACTTAGGGTTTGTATCAACTTGCACGAACATACACTTATAAACCGGTGTTTATAGGTGGCAGTTAGTCGTCAAGCATTTTAGGTTCGCTTTCTTTCGCACATACTCTAAGGTGAGTTTCACGGCCCCTTTTCTTACGTTTTAAACTTGGGGGAGAAAACATGGGTACGAACATTTAGATCTTACGTTTCTTTTATATCACTTTTGTACTAAGCGCAAACATATCACGTAAGTCCTTACTTATCGAACCGTTAGTATATGGGTTAGCGAGGAAATCTTGAGTAGTACTACTGGGCATTGACAAGCCCCACCCGCGTTAGTCGCGCTAACACGACAGGTAGTCGAACGGGTGTAGCATTTACCTAAACATTTACCATTGATTGTGATAGTCATGGTGGAAGGCAGTTCAAACATACAGACAGTCAGCTTCGGTGTCGAAACGCTTTAGTAACATGTACTAGGTTAGCTACCTATGATATAATTGAATATGGTATTATCTAGTAAGCTTTACAAACATATAAACATGTGAACTCACCAACCTAGTGTTGACACGTTTTAGCATGTTTTCTCAAGTAATTAAGGTACAAGCACAAGCTAAGGCATGCATGCATACGAAGTCTATCATTTGCAAACTCAAGAATTATTTATTTTAATTATCTTTGAATTGTTTATTTTGGCGCAACTGTTTTGGCGCATGTTTTTCATTTAACTTTTCGCTTCCGCAAGTCTTACATTAAATCAGTATTTTCATTACTAGTGTTGCATCGTGACTATGAGCAATACTAGTGGTTTTTATTAAACTCATATAGAGTCGTTCAACGTAACTAATGACTGAGATCCTGTTATGTCACGCTCCTAAACGGTAAAACTCCGTTAGTGGATTTTGGGGGTGTCACAATACAATTTTCACACCTAAAAGAGCGGTACAATCTTCTTCAGAAAGCATGTCTTTCTCATTCCAAACTGTCTATTATCCAAGCTTACGGATACACATAATGCATATAAATACTCTCGTTGATGCTCATTCCAATATGAAAAAGTCTCCTATGAAGAAAGTGGTACGAAAGGAGACATACCTATCAACCTCATATATTTATTAGTAGCTTACAACTTGTGTACTACACAGGGTAAAAAAATATTATTATATAAAATCCTTAAATCTTTATATATATATATATATATATATATATATATATATCTTATAAGTGAAAAATGTATTACATATACTAATAATAGAAAACAAAACAAAAAAATGTAAAAATTAATATAAAATTGAGTTTAGAAAATACATAAAATACTATTCAATGTAATTTGACTTTCATTTACTATTTGATTGAAAACATAAGGTAGATAATTATATTTAAAAGTTTTAATTAAAACATTAGATAATTTTAAATAAATTAGTTTTATTTGTATAATTACAAATTTGTTTAAAAATATATTATTATTGAAATATGGAAGTGTATTTATTATGAGAGAGACGAAAAAAAAAATTATAATGATGAATATGGAAACGACACATGGCACTAAGAAACTTTTATTTATTATATAGCATAGATTTTGCAACTAACCCTAATTACAATATTACTAGTTGTCAACTACTAGTATCTATTTGTTTCAAACTTTATTTTATATATTATTTCAAAACAATATTTACAACTTATACAAATATTGTTATTTATAAACTACAATTATTACAAAATTTTAGAACAAATTTGACATGATGTGTTTCTTTTAAACTAGTCTTTCTTCAAGAATGATCATGGATCAGTTAAATTTCTATTGTAAACATTGATGGCATTGATCATTTGGATCATTAATAGGCCAACGCAACCAGGTGAAAATTTCCTCTAGAGGAATAAAAAGAGACGATTTCCGACCAATGGTTACATGACACGTGGCAAGGGCCGAAAATTTAACTAGGCTTTCTTGTCAAGATGAAATTTTCGCCATTTTATGTTTAGTTGTTTTTTCTCCGGCAGCACTCTCCTCTGTTCAGAAACTGCCTATGTTCAAAATGTCCCTTTTACTATTCAACCACCCTAAAATGTTATTTTATTAACGTTATGTTTATCGTTGCGTCTGTGTTTGTATTCAGACTTTTCGACACTCGCTTTTATAACGGAGTACGATTTCGAGTTTTACGGCGGAGTGACAGTTTCTTTTACGACGGAGTAAACCTTCGAGTTTTACAGCGAAGTGACGCTTACTTTTACGACATGTTTTTTATTATTTGCGTTTTAATATTCAGGATCATGTCGCTGCCAACGACCCGGGTTCGAGGCTGCACCAAACCCATATTTTTTTGTTTTTGTGTTTTCTTTTCCGTTGTTTTGAGTTTTTTAACGGTGTAGGCGTTGTTGTGACCTGAGTTTGTAATCGTGTTTCTTAATGTCTTAGAGTTTTATATCGGAATGACGGCCGTCACGGCGGATTTTTGAAGACGTGATTCATGGACAAATCAGTTAAACTTTAAGGATGACGTGTCAATACGCACCCAAAGTGGTTAAATAAAAACAAATTTGATATAAATCACCTGCCCAGTCTCGCCTGTTTGTGTCATTTTAAAACAATAAAAACAAGAATGTTCAGTGGTGTTCTCAACCAAGGAAGGGTTTATGTCTCTTTCTTCACATTTCAGGTTACTTCTTTCTTTAATCAGTCGTTTATAGCTACCTAATTGTTCTCAATTGTTAACAAATATTTCTTGATTATTGTAACCCACCCTTTTTAGTTGAAATTTGTGAGGAATTTAGTGTGCTTTTTGTTCTTGAAATGATGATAGCAGATGCTGTTGTATATGTACGGAGGAAAATCAAAAGCTTGCCTTTGTGGGTCTTGTTCCATGACACAAGGTATCACATTCTTGGACCCTAAATTTATGATTTTTCGCATGGGGTTTATGAATTATCTTGATTTCATTATAAAGTAAGAATCTTGGAACAGTATTTCTTGTTACTGTTCATATAAAAAGTGTTTTTCTCTTGATTATCATATGATGTGTTTGTTGGCTCAATTGTTGTCCTGCCCAAGAAACGTTCTCAACCCGTGTGTTAAGGGCATAGTTGTCAAAGACGCAAGGCCCACTCAAGGCGCAAAGGGTGAGTCTTGGGCCTAGGCGCAAGGCGCTTAAAAACGAGGGGCCGAGATAAGCAAGACACATAGCACAAATATACCATTTTTGAGGGTTTAGACGTGTTTTAGGCTTGTTTAAGGCTAGTTTAGGCTAGTTGCGGGCCATTTTTGGATTGTTAAGACCAGTTTGCCCGGAATTTGTAGAATTTTCAGGATTTGGCCAGAATCTCACTGAAATCCGACCGAAATCTTGCTCGAAGGTCGCCTGAGGGCCTAGGCACACGCCCGAAGGGCTTTTGACGACATAGATTAAGGGGTTTTATTGGGTTGCTTGATAACCAAACTATGGGTATTAGGTTTCTTATTCACCAAGTTTGGGTGAGTCTATAAATAGATGTTACCGGGTTAGGTTTCATTATGAGAGTTAGAGAGTTATTTTAATCGGTTTTTTGAGTTATATTTTCCGGTTATAATAAAGCGTTGTTGGGGAGTTAGCCAAATTAACGTGTTTTTGTTTTTATATCGAATTCACCACTTGAGTGTTTACTGTTTAGGAGTGTTTTTAGCAAAGATGAGTTGAATGCTGAAATCGCGAAGATCGCGATCCCTGCAACATTGGGTTTAATGGCAGACCCTATTGCTTCGTTGATTGACACAGCCTTCATTGGCCATTTAGGTTTGTTTGACATATTGTTTTGACTAATGTAGAATGTTAAAGTTTTTAAATTTTTTATGGGTTTAAAATATTTAGGACCGGTGGAGCTTGCTGCTGTCGGGGTTGCCATAGCGGTTTTTAATCAAGCTTCAAAGATTGCTATATTCCCGCTTGTGAGTGTCACGACTTCTTTTGTTGCTGAAGAAGATAGTGCTACAAGTTCGGGTTCAGTCCTTGATGATATTGAGTTAGAAGAGAGCTCAAATTTAGATGATGAGAAAATGTTATTGCTAATGAAACATGGTATGCTCTGTTTGTGAACTTTGACTTTCTTGGTCAAGTGATTGACTTTTTGCACCATCATTTTAAGAATGGTGATTTGTCTGTAACGAAACGCCAAGTATGATGATTCAGAAGTATATTTCTAAATTTATATGGTTTGTTACTTCAAATGTTTTCGGGGTTTGACCAGAGAATATGAACAAGATGTTGACTAATGCAGACCAAGCGGAACATAAAAGAAGACATATTGCGTCAGCTTCATCGGCTTTGTTGATAGGTGGCGCGCTTGGTCTAATCCAAGCTTTTTTGCTCATTGTCTATGCAAACCCATTGTTAAGTTATATGGGTATAAAATCTGTAAGTTTTAGGTTTATTCAAAGTTAAAATTACCTAATTGCCCACTTATGATATCAATGATTTATGTCAACAACATCCCTTAGTATGTCTTTGCCTGGATGGTATTTAAGATATTTGACTAATTTTGATGGGTCCAAATGTTCTTTAATTGATGAAAATTAGTTATATTCATGCTGCAAATTTAAATTATGGTTCAGGACTCTCCAATGCTAAGCCCAGCCTACAAGTATTTAACCCTAAGGTCACTTGGTGCGCCGGCTATTCTTTTGTCATTGGCTATGCAAGGAGTTTTCCGAGGGTTTAAGGATACAAAAACTCCATTATATGCAATCCGTATGTATTCTTATCTTGGTACTTGTCAAGGTGTGTTGTGTTGGCCCAAACACTTTTCGTCCAAAATTTTTAATTTTATGTAATTGATTAGTGTGTCATATATGATTATTGAAGTTATATTCTTTCAGTAATAATCTGTTATTTTAAATAACATCCCAAACACTTTTCATCCAAAATTTTTAATTTTATGTAATTGATTAGTGTGTCATATATGATTATTGAAGTCATATTCTTTCAGTAATAATCTGTTATTTTAAATAACATAGTTTTAAGAGGTTTTATGCATTGAAATTACACTTTGGGAGTTTTTTGACCCGTTTGACCTGCTTCCTTTTTAAGTTTTTTTTTGTTATTAACTTTTTTTACCCATTTGACACCATTTTTGCATTTAGTGATGGGAGACATAGTGAATATCGTTTTGGACCCGATATTGATATTTGTATTCAAGATGAGGGTTACGGGTGCAGCCATTGCTCATGTTTTCTCTCAGTGAGTTTTATGCTTTTAGTTGCTATATGATTTTGCATTATTTGTGCTCTCTTTTTTCTTCTTACATTCTATATTTTAAGGTACTTGATCTCGGTGATACTCCTATGGAAATTGATAGAACAAGTTGACCTTTTACCGCCTAATATCAAGGATTTGCAACTTGGCCGGTTTTTGAAAAATGGTAAGCATTACATACAGTTTGACTTTTAAAGTCAAACTTGTTAGATTGATTTTCAAATTTGGGAAAGTAATTTGTTTGACTACAGAAGTCATTATAACTGACAATATCAGCATATAACCTGGTGATGATTTGGGTTTGATGGATTCAGGTTTTCTTTTACTGGTGAGAGTGATTGCCGCCACGTTTTGTGTGACCCTAGCGGCATCGTTGTCAGCCAGGCTAGGATCAACCCAAATGGCTGCCTTCCAAATATGCTTGCAGGTTTGGTTAGCAGCATCTTTGCTCACTGATGGTTTAGCTGTTGCTGGCCAGGTAAAGAAAATATTGACTTTTGAAGTCAAATATTGACTTATGAAGTCAAACTTTGTATTTTTCAAATTCTGAAATTTTGGGGTTCTTTGATAATTTTAGCAAGAATAATGTTTCTGTACATAGTATGTTATAAGGTTTAGAGTATTGATCATAGTTTTCTTTAAATTCAAACAGCTTGGAAATCAAAATTGAAATTCGCCGATTTTGACTCAATAGTCAAAGATCAATAAAGATCACTATAGTTCATGCAATTTCAAACTCTAGATTATGAACTTGTGTCATCTATGCAGGCAATTCTTGCTGGAGCATTTGCAAGACGAGATTACGAGAACGCCAAGGCAACTGCTGGTCGTGTACTTCAAGTGAGTTTGACTTTGACTTTGACCCGCCTCACCAAACCTCTGCTCGGTTTACCCTTTTTATAGTACACGTGCTTTTATTTCTCATATTAGTGTTCTTTTTTCACTTTCTGCAGTTAGCTTTAGCTCTGGGACTCATTCTCTCGTTTATCGTTGGTGTGGGATTAAGCTTTTCATCAGGGGTATTCACAAAAGACGTTAAAGTTTTGCAAATTTTGAGCTTAGGCGTCCCGGTATCTATTCCTCCACACTTCATCTTCTAGATAAAGATTATTTTGTTAGTTCTCTATTTAACAAGATTTGGCCCATTAGTTTGTTGCAGCAACTCAACCTATAAATGCACTGGCATTTGTTTTTGATGGAATTAATTATGGCGCGTCTGATTTTCGTTACTCCGCCTTGTCAATGGCGAGTTCTTTCTCTCTCTTGTCTATCTAACAACATCTTGTTACTCATTTCCAAATCTGTAAATAAAAAGATAATAAATTTATTTTTCTGCTTTTCAGGTTTTGGTAGCTTTAGCAAGTATCGTGTGCTTGTCGTTACTATCTTCCCATTACGGGTTTGTGGGCATATGGGTTGCATTGTCTATTTTCATGAGTTTACGAGCGTTGGCTGGTGTCTGGAGGTAACCTTTTGATCTAAAACGATTATAACAAAGTGTTGGTATACATTTTTCATTGTTTTATGATTTGCAGGATTGGTACCGCGAGTGGACCGTGGAGTTTCCTAAATGTATATTAGGTTCTCGACGTCATGTTTTCGCCTTTTGGATTATAACAGGAAGAAATTTAAATCTGTAGTTCTGTGTTGTTGAAAGAAATCAATTGTTTTGAGATTATGCAAAGTTATGTATGAACTATAGAAAAAGCAAAAGAATACAGGGTTGTAAATGAACTAATGAAGTGAACATTCAGCGAACTGTTCATGAACTGTATGGTGAAAAATTTGTATTTTCAAGTGAAGATAGAACAAAATTTTATGTTTTCTTTAACCAACTGAATGAAAACAAACAGACATCTCATTTGTTCATTAACATTAACGTTAGAATTTTATTAAAAAGATGGATGCTTTCATCGTGTTCCTAACAACACGTCCCCTTTAACCTATGAACTACTACACTACACTAATGGTTTCACGTGAAACAATACAAATACCGATATTTTTTATAATTACAAGAAAAATATTCTAGTTCGTTAAGTTAGGTAATCCGTACTTTTACCTTGTCCGAGTAATTGGAGAGTTATTCAATTTTAACCAAGCCATCATTAACTAAGACTTGAGCTTGTAACAATGCAAGCTAAGCTAAGCTTGGATCGTAATATTCAGTCCTAGTTATAAGTCGAGGTCGTTATTCGTATTCAACTCGATTCGACTCTTAGCTCGGTGAGTTGGCTCTCTCAAATTATGTATGTATGAAATAACAAAGTACTAAACTATCATATAGAAAACCAAGGATGGATTTTTAATTTTTTTTTTTTTTTTTTTAAATTTAGAGAGTTAGTTGGTGAATATTATTATTCCACTCATTTTTTTTAATTTTAATAATTTAGGTGCTTTAAAATAAAATTGTAAACTCAAATAAAATTTATTAAACAAACAGTTTATATTTTAAAATCATATTTTTACAACTTAAGCCACGTGGCATGGGCCGACTATATAGCCCATTAAAATCGACTAATATTAATCAAGGCCCAAATAGAAAGAACGATACCAGGGTTTTCGAAGCTAGGGTTTTGAATTCTGTTGCTTAGGGTTTTGACAATGGAGGGATTGAAGGTATCAGAGGCGGAATTGATGGTCTATTTACAGCCATCGAAGTCCAAAAACGTATCTGAAGCTATTTTTAGTGAACTCAGTTCGATGCTTTTCAAGTAATTCTGATCCTCTATCCCCAATTTTTGCTTCAAAGCTTAATCACATACAGAAATGAAGTTTTTTAAGCGTAACGTCATCAAATCAGTTTATCTCTCAATTTAAGTTCGTCGAATCGTTTTTGTGCAGGTTCAATGAAACATTTGACGGTGTTCTACTGGCTTACAGTGCTTCTAGCGATGATAAACTTGCAAAAATTCTTCCTGGCCTTCATCCTTGTTTTGGCGTGAGATTGAAAGCACAATTGTTGCTTTTTAATCCAAAACCTAGCATGATATTAGGTCTGTTCTCATAATTATCATCATATGTAGCTATGGTAACATATTAACGAGGAGCTCGGCTCATAAAAAGCTCGAGCCAGCTCGTGGTGTGTTGAGCTCGTTTGTTTATTTTTTAGTTTTTAAAATTTTATACTTTTTACGCATATTAATAAATTAATTTCTACTTCAATTTAAACGAGTCAAACATGCACGCCACGAGCTGAGCTCACCTTGGCTCGGGCGACTCGGCTTGTTTATAAACGAACCGATTTTTAGTGAGCCGCAAGTTTTTTGAACAGTCTAAAGCTATAATTGGTCCTTCCATGGTGTTTTGTGATATATTTTAAGTTGTAAAGCTCATTAAGAACAGTATTTTCCAGAAGGAAAGGTGGTCAAACTTGGTGAACACTCCATACATGTAGTTGTTCTTGGTTTTTCATCTGTTACCATTATTGATGAAGATATTCGAGAAGAGTTTGATTACAGAGTTGTAAGTGCATCATAATTATATTCTTGTTTACCAGATTTCCCTAATATTATATGTGTTTGTGTGTCATTGTCTTGGGGTGTCCTACTGCTAAATGAAATTGGTTTCCGGTGCAATTTCTTGTTTCAGAAACATGGCAAGGATTCGTTCACTAGCACGTTGAATAAGCGACATAAAATAGAGGTTGGGACTGTCATACGATTTGTAGTTAAGAGGTAATACATACATGTTCTGTTTTCTTATATGCTGTTTTCATGGCTGTAAATAGGGGTGCAATTGTGTCGAGATGGGGAGTTGAATTGATGAACCTGAACATGACCCCTGTTACCCATTTATCAAAACAAGTCAAACTGGTTGGCGGGTTGTAATGGGTTGTTATCAAACCTGATTTCGGGTCGTGTCTTGAATTGCCACCCTTATCTGTAAATAATTTTATTAAAATGATGTATGTGTTGATACAATGTTACATGCCATATATAATGTAGTTTTGATGAAGAAATACTACACATGTCCGGATCTTTACTTCCACCTCACACAGGAAATGTTAACTGGCTTGATAAATATGCAGATGAGAATCTTGTTGAGAGGTGTGCATTCTTTTTCGGTTTTGAGAAGCAAAGCATGTTATTTGCATCCATACGAGTTAACTTTTATTCGGTATTACTTGTTTTTAGTAACACCAAGAAACGAAAAGACCTTCAAATGATGGATCATAGCAAACTAAAAACTGACGATCATTCGATTAAGAAATCAAAGAAACACAGGAGAAGCCATTCTTGAAGACATATGGGGTTTCATAAAGGTAATAATGGCTGCTACTTAACTATATTTACGGCTCTTTTAAAGTAAAGCGATTTAAGAGGCTGTATGCATTAAACGTAACTTTCAACTTGTTTTAGCAATTTTTTTAATTTATTTGAATCTATTTGTGATAAAACAGAACCCAAATTGACACGTTCATAAATCATAGCAGGTGTTTATATTATGATCTTGAGAATTTTTAAACCTTTTTTTTGCAGATTGTGAGCAGTAGCTGTAATCCAATTTGAATCAGTATGAAGATCTGTATACAGTTGCTGGTTATTTGATTATTGTGATGTGATGTTGTAATAACTAGTTTTTAACATGTGGTTAAATATATTTTTCTCATTATTTGGTTATTTTGGGGGTTAAAAAGTTGAATGAGAAATTGAAAAGATTCTATCAATTAACAAAATACAGTCATTTGATATGTTTTCATTTTGCAGTTTGTATATGGTTTTAATACATGTTTGACCTTAAAGAAAAGGTAGCATTAAACATGGTTGAATTTCAATAACCTAAATTTAGTACGCTATATAGGTTTTCGTTTATGGGTTGTTATAAATACCCTCACAAAGATGCATCAATTAAAGGTTGCGAATCCTAACCATGTTTCAAAAATCATTTATTAGGTTGTCTTTTCTTCTTTCTTTTTTTTTTCTTTTTTTTTAAATTTTAAATGCGGCTTTTTTAAACCCCTACTCCCTTTGGGAGAAGCTCGTATGTTTTTGTGAGTCATAAATGTCTTTCCCAATGGGTTGTAACCGCAGCGGACTTGAACCTGAGACCCATCTAAGAGGAAATCCACAACTGGGAAAACCTCCTGACTCAACTTGGAACAATTTGTCCCAAGCGAGACTCGAACCCATGACCTTTCATTTGAAAAGTCATGGGCTATCATTTCATCAGAAGACTTTGTTCTAAGCGGATCTTGATTAAACTTTGTTGAACTTTAAAGAGCTTGGGTACGGCTTATTTCAAGCTTAAGTTCAAAGCTTGTACCTGGCTTGTGTCAAGCTTTACGTGGAAAGCTTTAGTTCAATTTGTTTTGAGCTTTATGTCAAAATTTTGAGTTATGCCTGTGAGTACGAACGTGGACGAGCGGAGCACTTGGCCTGTTTAACTTAAGAGAGCTCGAGTTCGCCTTATTTATTATTTATCATATATTTAATTATTTTACTGATGTATATTTATAATTATAATTTTTTATGTATAGCATAATATATGCTATTTAATTAAATTTATCATAATTTTATATACTATAGTTATTATTATATAAATATATATCTAACAAATTAAATAAAAAATATATAAAGAAAAAACAAATATATGCTCGCAAGTCTACTTAAGCTCGACATGTAAAGCTCGAGCTTATTTATTAAACGAGTCTTAATTCAAGCTCAAGCTTCTTGTTTAAGAGCAAATCGATTCATCTTTTTAGCGAGGTGATTGATTTAAGCTTGATCATTCGTGATTTCAGTTAAACTCTAGCGTGAATTTGTTTAAATACGAATCAATTCAAACTTTTAATAAGTGAAAGTAAAGGTAAAATGAAAGAAAAACCTATAAAAACTATAGTTGAGTTGAGGGAAAAGAAAGTGCGTGACAGCTAGCGTTTGAAGCACATACGAACAAATACAACCTCCTCTTTAAAACCCCACAAAATACCATAACCAAATTGACCGGAACTTGCTGTGCGATACCGTCGTCTCTAAAACTGAGAAAAACATCATGATCAATTTGGCATTTTGGCCTTCATACATGATGTTTTCTTAGTTTTAGAAGGGGCGATACTCGTAATTGTATCAATCTGTTCTACATACAGATTCATATTGTATAGAAGATCCTGCTTCATTTCATCTCTAACGTGATGTCATCGCCTCTGAAACTCAAGAACACGTCGTCGACTGTATTGATTCTGTGAGTTGTTTGTTAGACGAAGTGTTCTTGAGTTTTCGAGGCTATGACGCTGGTTAACAGTCATCGTTTCGCCAGATCTCGCTTCTTCAGGTTAAAATTCATACCTAATTTCTATGTAGTTTGATATTATGGTTTTAGATCGTCGATTTCACTATTGTTAAGTGTTTATCTGCTTTCTCATACACACCAGATCTCGCTTCTTCAGGTCAAAATTCATACCTAAGCTGTACATAGTTTGAATTTATAGCTTTTACAGATGATCGATTTGATCAATTTCAATAAACTTGCGTGTTTATGTGCTCTCTCATAGAGTAGATCTCGCTTCTTCAGGTCAAAATCCATACCTAAGTTGCATATAGTTTGAGCTTATCGTTTTTGCAGATTATCGATTTGATCAATTTCAATAAAATTGCGTGTTTATGTGCTTTCTCTTAGACCAGATCTAGCTTCTTCAGGTCAAAATCCCTACCTAAGTTGCATATAGTTTGAGTTTATCGTTTGTAAAGATTATCGATTTGATCAATTTCAATACCTTCTCATCGACCAGATCTTGCTTCTTCAGGTCAAAATTCATACTAAGTTGCATATAGTTTGATTTGATCGTTTTTGCAGATTATTGATTCGATTAATTTCAAAATAATTGCGTGTTTGTGCAGATTATCGATTTGATCGTTAGCGGATGGTATTAAACTCAAATTGGTTGTAAATGAATTCAACCCAAGATAGCGGACCGCTGAACTTAGTTAGCCAACGGTGCCATTATAGGGCCACACCTTTCAAGTGAAAGGAGGCCAAATGAACCTGTTGAGGGGGGACAGACTACCTATAAAATTTCCGGCCGAAATTAACACTTGTGAGCGAAAAACCAGGGTTGAACATACATGCAAACACAAACCAAGAACCCGGTAGTGATAATGGTTGAATTAGCCTAACATGAGCATGGTTGTGTAGAGAATATGATGAATTTTGAAATAATTGCAACAGATTTGATGTAGAAGCACTTTTGTCACTCAATATCTTTTGCTCCCTTTCGCCTTCTAAACTTCAAGGGTGAATGAATGTGAATTGGTTGAATTCCCCCCTAGCACACGTTCAGAACTGATCTTAACTGCTCAAAACCGTAAAACTAGCGATCCCTACGCTAACCAGTGTAGGTCGGTAGCCCAGAAAAGTCATACACTGATTATATTATACTGAAGGTTCTATGTATTATGTTGATAATTCTTAAATCTCCATTACTATCTATTTACTATTTCTTTTATTAAAGACGTGTAATACATTGGTTTCTACCCTTGTGTGTGTATTTATTTATAACAGCCCCTTGGTTATCAACTTCATACTAGAGGTGCACAAAAGAACCGGAACCGGAACCGATCCGATGGATTATCCGAAACCGGATCCGGTGAGAACCGGTTTTTTTAGAACCGGTCCGGATATTATGAGAACCGCCGGTTCCGGGACCGGTTCTGGGTTTTTTGACGGACCGGTTAAAAATCGGATAAAAATCGGATTTTTTGGAACCGGTTTTTTTCAGACATTTTGGAACCGGTTCTAGCCGTTGGGGTTAAAAAAAAAAACGGCTATATAGCCGTTTTATGGCCGTTTTTTTGTTTTTAAGGATTGAAATTTAGTATAAATAGGTATTGGGTGTTTGTGTTAGTTCACCACAACATTCTAGCTCTCAAAACTCAAAAACGCTCTCAAAACGCAAAAAAAACGCTCACGTTAAGCAAAAAAAAAAACGCTCTCATGGCTTCCGCTTCCGCAAGCACTCAAAATTCGGTTGGTGGTTCTACTAGCGATGTTACGGTTGTGTCAATACTTCCTTGCTCCCGAAACCAAGAAATATGGGCTTATTTCGATTTATGCGAAATGTCGAACGGCTCGCAAAAGGCTCGTTGCAAACGTTGTGGTAAACTTTTGGCTGCGGCGGGAAATAGCAGTTTAAGGAAACATATTGCTAGTCACGCAAGACACACTCAAGAAGGTGAAAATCAAACTCAAATTGGTAGGGATGGAGGAGTTTGGCAATACAATGTCGAAAGTGTTCGTGAGAGAATGGCACATTTCGTCATTCAAGAAGGCTTGCCTTTTGATCATTTTGATAATCCGCGCTTGACGAGGATGATACAAGAGACGCTTCAACCGAATTACACAAATGTAAGTCGTTCTACTTTGAGAAGAGATTGTTTAAAAATGTGGAAAAGAGCCAAAAAAGAATTAATTTTAGGTTTTGAAAAATTAAATACCGGCATTAACTTAACAACGGACGTTTGGTCCGCTCCACATGGTTTACCCGAATCGTACCTTTGCGTTACCGCACATTGGGTTCAACCGGAGTCGTGGCAAATGATGAAGCGTACGATTGCGTTTGATTATTTTGGATATCCACATACCGGTGAAAACTTATTTTATATTTTAGACTCGGTAATTCAAACTTATAAAATTCAACCGAAAATATTTTCAATATCTTTTGATAACGCTTCAAATAACACAAACGCGGTCGAAAAATTAAAAATAAAATATGAACCGCCTTGTAACGGTGTTTTTTTTCATAGTCGATGTGTTGCACACATCATTAACTTGGTTGTGCAAGACGGTCTAAACGTCCAAGAAATAAGAGACGTAAAAGAAAATTTTAAAGTGATGTTACGTGAAGTTTTTAGCACAAGCAAAAAAAGATATATAAACTATAGAAACTTGTGCCAACAAACGGATTCCATCTTTTTAGGTCCGAATTGGGACGTACCTACTAGATGGAACTCGACTTGGAAAATGTTTGAATCGGCCTTAAGGCAAAGAATTACTTTAAAACATTTCCATGATGAACTTGTGCAAAAGAAACGTTGTTTACAAAAATTTGATAATATAAGTTGGGATATGATCGAGAAACTAACTAATTTGCTTGAGGTTTTTAAAAATGCAACTACATGTTTATCGGGAGTTTATTATCCCACGTCTTCGCTAATACTTCAACAATTATACTTAATATGTAATAAATTAAAAGAGTTTGAATATCACGGCACTATTTTTGAAAAAATGGTAAAACCTATGAAAGCTAAATTTAAAAAATATTTTTCAGAAATGCCGGCCGTTGTTACATGTTCGGGCGCCTTAAACCCAACGATTAATGTAACCGGTGTTGAAACATTAATTGGATCAATATCGGATGATTTAAATATGTTCGAGGAAGACCCAAATTTTGAATCAAATGCAATAAGGGATTTCAATTCGGCTTTTAATAATATGTTTGATTATTATTTACGCAAATATAGTGGAAGTGGTGATCCATCAAACATACGTGAATCAATGGGTTCGGGTTCAACTTCTAGTAGTTCAAGGAACCTGATGCTAAATTTATTTAACACTTTAAGAAACGAAAATACTAAACGAGCTCGTGGAACCACACCAAGTAGCGAGCTTGGGAGATATCAAGCAACCGACTTTATTTCTACTCTAAGATCCGAAGAGTTTGAAAACTTTGATATCTTGAGTTGGTGGCAAGGAAGGGAATCCCAATATCCCGTTCTAGCCGCAATGGCCCGTGACCTACTAACCGTTCAAGCTTCCACGGTAGCTTCGGAATCCGCTTTTTCTCTTAGTGGCAGGGTTTTATCTATTCGAAGAACGAGGCTTACACCGGAATCTATGGAGATGTGTATTTGCTTGAAGGACCATTTGGATGCCGCCGAACGTGTACAACATGTTGCAAAACTAGAAGGCGAGCTTGACGTTGAACAAGAAATACATGAATTCGAAGTAGAACATGGGGCGGCGACTCCACTTTCGGACGAAGAACAAGCTTACGATGAAGTCCAACGTATCTCAAGCGAAGAAGAATGAAAACCGATGTTACAAAGACTACGACGAATAATATTGAAAACATAATAAATAATTAATGCTTTGTGATTCAATTATGTTTTTTGTATTTTTTTTGTACGAACTATTGTTAAATAACTTAAAAAAATCTACAAAATAAATAAAACATGTATTTTATAGTGTATCTTTGTTAATTTTTAATTTTTTTTTTTTTCGGAACCGGTGGAACCGGTTTTTTTTAACCGGTCCGGTTCTAAATATCCAAACCGGTCCCAATAGGTTCCAAGTCTCCACACCCGGAACCGGATCCGAACCGGAACCGGTTCTAATGGATCCGGTTATTGACCAACTTTGACGGAACCGGTCCGGATCCGAACCGGATCCGGTTCCAAAAAAAAACCGATTTGTGCACCTCTACTTCATACACTTGGAGATGTTGTCTCGTTAAAAACATTGTTAGAAAAAACATTGGGACAAAACTCCAACACCACTTATTTTCTTCCGCTGATACTTCTGGATTAATTATGTTGCCTTATTAAAATCTTATCAAGAAACCTAGCAGGACAAAACTTAATGAAGAGAAAAAAATATGTAACCTATATAATATCCCTCTCGTTTTTATATGTATACTTTAAGTGAGGGTGTCTAATGTGTAACCTGATTTTAATTATTTTAATATCTTCGATGGAATTTGCTTAAAACTAGTAAAAAGACCCGCGCATTGCGGCGGCGACGGCGTGGAACCTAACATTAAGTGGACAACATTTGTCTGAGAACTTCATAAGTCAAGAAATTACACAATTTATCTAATTAAACTAGCATTAAGTGGACAACATGTAACTTATTCATCGATGTCTTTCTTAATGATTATGGAGTTAAAAACCTTATCAGGAATCTAATTCGACTGCTTCAAAGAACATTAACATCATTGTAAACTTTAGCCATATGATTCATTTCGATATAATTAAATAGGCGGATTCTAAACTAAGATGATTGTCTCACAAAAACTGCACTTCTCCTCAATTAAGCCTTCTAAAAATTCTAAAATTAGTTACTGTCATTTTAGAAAAGAATTCACAAAAACAAATTTGAACAACAAATATTTTCCCTTAATCAATCAATCAAATTAAAAGCTTGGATTAAGACATTAAAATGTGTCCATGGATTGACATCAGGTTCTTATCAATACTATATTACCACTCGATATGTGCACTTGTCTTTGCGTGTGTAGTCTAGTTTAGGTGAAAACCATCTTTTAAAACCAGCATTTGTGTGAAAATTCTTTATCAAAAATATATATTGTTCACGCACATCAATGTTGCAAACACCGTATCACGAATGGGGGTGGTAGTTAATGGAAATCGTTTTCTACCCGAATCTAACGTTGAAAAATGTGTTATCGGTCCCATACGGTGTGGAGTCGAATAACAATCTCAAAGCAATGCCACTTCATGAAGTTGCAAGCCGAGTTTATGGGTTTGTGGCTACCCTAAGTACAATGGTTATTTTATTAATCACTAGGTTAAAATCCCGTATATTACACTGGTTGAATAAATAAAATATTATATATTAAGTGATAAAAAAAATATTTTAAAAAAAACTCGTGTTTTACACTGGTTGAATAAATTTGTGGAATATAATATAATCAGTTAACACATACACTCGTCAAAATATGTCAGGTGATTTATTAATATAAAGATTAGTATTTTATTTAAAAATGTATTATTATTAAAAGATAAAGATGTATTTAATAAGAGAGAGAGATGCGAAAAAAAATTAAGATAATCAATATGGAGCCGACACGTGGTATCTCAAAACCTTTATTTATTATATAGTATAGATTAAACTCATAGTTTTGACACATATAATTTATTCATAATAAATAATAATTATGATTTTATTATAATTATTATAAATATAAAGGAGTTGAATTTACATTCGAAAAAGAATTTTATAAAAACTATTCCATGTAGTTATAAATATATTAGTTTTTTTGTAAAAGTTAATAATATATATATATATATATATGTGTGTGTGTGTAATTTGATGAGACAACTAGAAATAAGTTTGAAAAAATAATATAATAATTATTTTATGACATTTCACATATGTTTATGATAAATATATGTTATATATTTACTAGCACCAGGAACGACTTGAACCGAAAACAAAGAATTTAATAGTTAAAGTTTACATCATAATATTTATTAAAAAGGATTTTAATAAATATAACTACTTGAACAACAAGATATATCACCAACGATAATCGGGTCCGGCCCTTGTAGACTATTACAATGCAATGGTCAAAACTTTGGGATATTAGTTGTGTGACCAACCCACCCCATGAACAACTACTTAAACCTTAAGGTGTCTTAATTAATTTAGGGCACAACTAGGTCAAGAATGTTTGGACTTTCAACTTACATCATCACTCACCACCTTGTTAGCTACTGTGAGTCTCACTTTTAATTGTTTTAAATTGGTTTTTAAACATACGGGGGAGAAAACTTGCTCAACTTGACAATTTGACACAAGTACCTATATTGTTACATGAGTCAACTCGTTTAACGCATCAAAGTCCTCTCTTATTCTGTAACCGTTAATTATGGTATGAACGTGGAAAGGATGAATAGATATATTTGGGTTGGCACCCCCACTCGTGTTTAGTCGCGCTAACCTTGACTGGAGGTCAAAGCGGGTGCATAATTTTCATCAACTATTACAATGTTTACCGTTAAGAACATTGGGTTAGGGGCACAACTACAACGTCAAGTTCGGTTACAGGAGCTCATGGTAATAATAACAGACTTACACTATTGTTTTATTTAATGATAGCGATACATCATTGTTCGAGTGAATAATACATAACTAGAAATCTTATGGTCCAACATCAAACCTTTCAACTAAACCTGTGAAACTCACAAACTTTATGTTGACTTTTAAGTTTGTTTTCTCAGGTAACTAGAATCATGATACATGGACATACACACACATAGAACATCTTTTGGAGACATCCCGGTATAACCTAGGGGCATCTAGGTCATAAGCCGACAAACTTTGTTGTGTGAAAAACTGTATACTTTGGAATTTAAGTACAATACCGTTGGCATGTAACAACTATATGGAAACAACTTATGTTTTCTTGTAACAACTTAGAACATTTGATTATAAATGTATATAGAAGTCGTTTGTTATAATCAAAGGCTAGCTATAAACACCATGGATCGCCACACTCTGTGTGTCCGCCCTAGGCGGGGTGTGACAAAAGTATAGCAAAACTATACTAAAATTAAAGAGAATAAAATGCTCGATTTTATAGTGTAATTTTTTTTAAATAATGTCGTATAAAAAGGTTATACGTGTTCTTAAAAAATGGAGGAACTTGAAGAAAGTCAACAAATGTATGATATGCTCATTTTACACTTTCAGACTCTTTTCACGCTTAAAAACAAGTTGACTAGGCACACATTTCATCTCAATCCTTGATTATTGACAAAAGTAGTCGATTGCATAGATCATGACCACTAACCGACACACCTTTCATCTCTGATGTTCATTTTGAGCAATCAGATGTTAATTTTGACTTTTTGTAGAGAATGTGACTTTTCTTCTTCCGAAGAAATATGTTTTGTAATTTGGGATTTGTTGGGATTGATTTTATGTGTAGGTAACTGATCGAGAAAGGGGGCAAGAAGAGGAATTAGGTTTGATTTTGGGTTTTTTCTTAAACTTGGGCTAAATTTGAAGAAAGAAGTCTTAATTTTGACTCTTCTTTATGAAGTCCAGGTCTTACTTGTTCCCCTTTTTCTCATTGCTGCATGTGGGTGTGTTTGAGTTCTTATGTAAATCAACTACTCATATTCAACATTTTTTTTCTTTGTGATCCACCATTGATTGGAGACAACGGATATACAACGAAGGTTTGTATTTTATAGTTTTTCTCTTTATTTTTTTACTTGTAATTTAAATTGCTATACACTTTCTTACATTAGTGTAACACCCTGTCTTGGAACTGCATATTAAATCAACTCATTTTTGCATACATGTTAGGCCATCCGGTATACCCGTGTGATCCAAGGCGTGATCCTACGTGGACTACCTAATCACGCCGTGAACCACACACCACACCGCCCCCTCGAAATTTTTTTCACGCCGTGAACCATTTGCGTGCTTTTTTTCACGGGAGAACATGAGAGCTTTTCTTGAAATTTATGGATTTTGGTGGAATTTGCAGTAATGGGTTTGATGAGTTTAGTCTTGTTTTTGGTTTGGGTGGTTGTACCAAGCGCAGTAGGAATTGTACCAAACTGAGAAGATGAGGATTGAAGGGAAGAAAAGTGGAGATCTAATGGTACCTCTTAATCAATTTGTTTTGTTTTGCTAAGAAAAACGATTTTTACCGTCGTCGCCGGCCGTTTGTTGTCGTCGGATGTGCTTCGATTATATTGGGGGTTGCTTGGATACGGTGATTAGAAGACAAGAGCGATCGTTGTTTTTGTGGTAGTTTGGTTCTTTGATATGGCTAATTGTAGGAGGAGGGGGATTGTAGGTTGAGGTGGTTCCGATGAGATCGGCGGGGAAGACAATCGATTTGGGGGGTTGGGGGTGGATTGGATGAACATACAGATGGGTGGGGGTGGTTAAAGTGAAATAGAGTTAATTTTTTTGGTATATTTAAATAAAAAAAACATTTAATTATCATATCATCACAATCACATGGGTATACCCCTTGTCAAGTGATGGATGGTGTGATAATGAGGATAGTGACGTGGTGCCACGTGGCGTGCACTTTATTATCACACTACACCACAATCACACCGGTATACCCCATGCTCTTAGCTTTAATTTTAAAGATTTATTGCAAGCTAATGGATGGGATAAATTAGATGGCAAGGTGTTTCCGTTTTAAGTGTCTAATCTAGAAAATTAGTTTCATTTACGTTTTTGATAGCTAACATGAAAAATAAAACAATTTAGAAGCTACCTAATATCTTGTATTGGGAAAGTTTGAAATGGGGGGTCTTCGGAAGTTTGAATTCTTAAAAACAATTTAAAAGCTACCAAATATCTTGTGTTAGGAATGAAGAAAGAGAAATGAATATGATGTTGATAGGGTACTAACAATGAGACACGTCTGTAAGGTCAATGTAAATTTACTTTTTTACCCTTACATATATTTAGTCCTTTAAGGTAATAAAAAAATAAGTTTTAACCCTGACCCGGTGGCGGATTCAAACGTTTTTGTGAGGGGTGCACAAAGTGGGTCGGGCCAAAATGAGTCGGGTCAAAACAAGTCGGATCAAAATGAGGGGTAAAAACAATTAATGCTTATTACTTAACGATATTGTAAACTATTCATTTTTATTTACTTAATGACACGAAGAATTTGACATATTATTTCTGTCAACCTAAAACGTATACAAATAATTAATTAAACACAATAATATACCTCAAATAAGAAAACAAAAAAATACTTGTAAATCACAAATACGAAAAGAAAACACATTTATAAACCAAAAGTAAAAAGCAAAAACAAAAAACACTTATAAATTAATTGACTAATCCAATACTAAAACATATTAGTTATCTACAAATTTTGATTAGTTATGATCAATATCTAGGTGAGATGTTTAATTATAGGTTTATTTAAAACTCAGTTTAAACTAAAGGGTTTAATTTGTAATTAAATATGAACTAAAAGGGTTAATATGATATTTGTATTCATTTTAAATTTACCAAACGACAATTTGTGTTTTCCAATGTCACTTTCTTCTTCTTCTTCTTCATCTTCTCTCTTTTTACTTTATTTCTCTTCTTCATTAAAGGTTCCATGGTTTCTTCACAAGAAGAATCACTAACTTCACACTAAATTATCATCAATCTTTCTGATTTCATTCTCTCTCACTGCTCGGTTTGTTGATGATCTGATGTCGGGGACCTCTTTACATATTTGAGAAGGCGCCTGCTATAAAATATAGAAAATTTCCCACCACTCAGATAAATCTCAGCTGATGCCTTGCCACCCCCTGGAACACTCTTAAATTCGCCCCTGCCCTGACCATAGGATCAAAGATGGAGGCACATGATCCACCATTGTGTGTGGGTTTTAAGGTTTTTATATGAAAAGTGTGTTTTGATATGAACCACACCATATATATATATATATAGGGGCATGTTCTTTTGAGAACCAACTATATGTTGAGAACCGAAAGAACCGCACAAAACGTGTACATATCGCTTTAGTGAAAAAAGTAAAATTCAACAACAATGTTTTATTTATCTCTTCCCACTCTTAGTTTGAGTTTATCTCCTCTCTCCTGAATTTTTTTAAGAAAAGTATAAAAATATGCATATATGCATTCATTTGTGCATATAGTGTGAGTGTGCATATATGCATTTAAAAAAACGACTATAAATTCGAGGTCTTTTAAAACCAAACCTTAAACATATTGAAATGTACATGAATTCTAGTCAATTTATATTATAAATAGAGGAAGAGTTAATGCGGTTCTCACGATTCTTAACATATTGTTGGTTCTCAAAAGAACATACCCCTATATATATATATATTATATATATATATATATATATATATATATATATATATATATACTAGGTTAGAATATCGTGTATTACACGTGTTGAATAAATGTAATGTTATATATTTAATAAAGAAAAATTTATGTCTTTAAAAACACGTATATTACACGGGTTAAATAAATGCAATGTTATATATTTCGTAATAAAAAAATTATATCTTTAAAAACCCGTGTATTACACAGGTTGAATAAAATATTACGTGATAGTTATAATTTTTGTTAAATTAATTTTTAAAACACTTTTTTCAGCTGCGTATTAATTTTTTTATGTAACTGATAAGTGTAAATTCATATTAAACTTTAGAAACCCGGTGTATTGTATGAGTTGAATAAATGCAATGTTATATATATATATTTAGTAATAAAGATTTACATATTACATATTTATGACATATTACATATTTATGACATATTACATAGTTTTTAATACAAATTATAGAAATGTTATATAGTTATTTTTTAAAAATATTTTATAAAAATGTTTTATGGACAAACCTATTTTTTTAAAAATAAAAAATGTTTTACAAAAAGAATTATAAAAATCATTATTATTTAATAGGAGAGAGAGTCGGGAAAAAAAGTTAAGAATGCATAGGAGAGTGACAAAGTGTCTTAGCAAAACCTTTATTTATTATATAGTATAGATATATATGAGTTCATAAGAGATATAACCCGAACAAAATGAGTTTTCTAATATCACGATTTGGATTTCATTGTTAAAATTAGAAATTCTATAACTCGATTGCAAACTTATCACATTACAAACCAATTTAAGTATTAAATATAAATGTACCATGCCAATCATTTCATATTTTTTTATTCTTTAAGTTTCTAATTAACTTCAATAAATTCAAAATATTATTCATTATCTTGTATAATGGTATATGACATAAATCGTTTTTAATAACCATGGTAGGATGATCTTGAGAGTACCATTTAATATCATACACGTACCATAACTTATGAAAATGTTTATAATTAATTTCATATATACATAATATTTGTCCCAAAAGTTTTGATTCTTGTTTCTCCGTTGTATTCGAGTGTTTGTGTAACCCACATCAGACTCTTTCACTTTATAACCAACTATTATAAGACTTTGATGTGTTTTTAATAAATTTATAAAACCATGTATATATATTGTTTGAAAAACTTAATGATATTGATACACTGACAATGTTTACTTTACGACTTGCAGATACGCATAAAACAGAAAATGGTTATATTGTGTCCTCGAAGCAAACAAACCGCCATGAATTTCTTCTTTAAAAACAACCAGATGAAATCAAGGGATTTCAAATGAAAGTAAAATCAACCATATAATCTTAGAAGATTTTGGACACGAGAGAATATCAAGTTAAAGTAGATGCATGTTTAATTTATGAATATTACTAATGGTGCATGGGCTTGGTGCTGAAATCTTATATTCTCATCAATTTACATGTGAACCAATCTGTGATATTTTGGACATAGACTCGTCCATGAGCCGGTCATATGGAGGTGGAATTTTGTACCCCTCACCTGGGCCGCTCGGTCCGGAGTGAAACTCTTGCATGTTCGACATATGCATAGTTTTCACTCTCGATGCCTCGATCGAGTACATAGAGTTTTGTAAAACAAGTAGAAGAAGAAGAAAACCAATAGTAAGCTTGATGATATTCATGATTATGATAGCAAAGAACGAAACGAGATATCTTATAAACTCCAAGAATGATTATAGTTATAAAGTCACATGACTTGTGTATTTATAAGCATTTCATGATATATTAAATAATTAATGTTATATTTTGTGCTAAATTATTTAAAGAAACTCTTTATTAAGTACTAGTGTTAGAACCCTAATATTACACGGGGTTATAAATAAAATAAATTTAAAACAAAATACAATTTGAGACTAAAAAAATGATGAATACAATTCATAAATCAGTAAATATTTTTTTGTATACAACATTGGATGTTTTGTTTGAAATTTTTTCATCCTTGTCTAAGGCTAAAATTTTTAACCCGTCTCTGTTTTTAACCCTTGAAAGTGCAGCATATAATTGACCATGAGTGAAAACCGGTTGCCTCAAGAACAATCTAACCCTTGATAAGGACTGACCCTGGCTCTTATTTATTGTCATGACGAAACAAACCGAGAGTGAAAACTGTCTTCTTTGTAGATTGAAAGAGACTCTTTTGTCTGAATGGGTCAAATTTATTCTTAGGAATAAAAATGTGAGTTCTAATATTGTTTTCAGAAATGATCCTCGCCTCGATAACACGATTACCAAGAGATTTGACTTGTAATATAGTTCCATTACATAACCCATTTTTCTGATCAATATTTCTTAGCAACATTACAGGCACACCTACCTTCAAAACTAAACTATGATTTGACAATACTGAAAGTTTAAGAACATTAAGAACATCTTGCGAGTATAAACTTTGTTGGAAATTATCGTTTAACTGTTCTGACTGGCATATGCTATCTGAACTTAGATATTCTTTTTGTTCACGGGGAACATTGACAACAAACGATCATTAGTCTCTTGCCATTACTTCATTTATCGGAACAAGTATTTCTCTTTCTTGAAAGAATTGAGGATTTTTGTAGTGTTGAAGAATATATGGATAGACAAAGCCAATTAAACTTCAAATAGGATCGACGGAATCATTAATAAGTATATCATCAGGTATATCAATCACTGCATCGCCATCATTAATGCCACCGACATTTCCCTCTCCTAGGTCCAAAAGCCATTTTGCAAAGTTTTGTGTCTTTTCTAGATCAGCTGTGTCATTCCCAATGGCCAGTCTCATGTTTTTTGTTAACTTTAACAACTTGCATTTTCTCCAAATGTATGATAAACATAAAGCAACATTAACAATGTCTTGTTTGCTTCTGTTTGGCACAACAGGTATGATTTGTCTAAAATCTCCTCCAAATACAATAACTTTACCTCCAAATGGTATATTACTTTTGTTTGAATAATTTAGGGTCAATATGTCATTCAAATATCTATCCAAAGCTTCAAATGCATGCTTATGAACCATCGGAGCTTCATCCCAGATAATCAATTGTGTTTGTCTTATTAAATGCGCAACTTCGCTACCTGACTTAATACAATAAAGATAATCTTCATTAAGATTGAGAGGAATGAGAAATCTAGAATGTGATGTTCTACCTCCTGTCAATAACAACGATGCAATACCATTTGACGCAACATTTAAAACGATTTCACCTTTACATCTAATTGTTGCAGATAATGTTTTCCATAGAAAGATTTTACCAGTTCCACCATAGCTCAATATGGTTTAATCTGTTCTAGCAACCAATTTGCATTCATCAATTGCTGCATTTTAATTAAGCTTGAGTATAATTTTGTTTCTGGATCTTTAATTTAACTTTATTTTGTACACTTTCACCCTGTTTAGTATCCCTTTCTTTAGTAGTTTAGCAAATTTAAAAAATGTGATTCATTTCAGCTCACTTTGGTTTCTAGGTCATTGTGTATGGTGCTACGTTTTGTGCATTTCAAAATAACATAGTTGGATATTTTTTTAGTATTGAAAGGATTGGTTTTAAGTTTTGGTTAGATATACTTTTGTGTTTTAGTTGCATAACTCTAAACTTGAAATTTGATTTGACCAAATACTAATATCATTTAGTTTTGATGTGATTGTGTCATTATTTACACATTTTGTTATATTTATGATATACAATATACTTTTGCATTTATTTTAAAAATAATCTAAACTTTTTAATAATCACTATTTAAAAGTCGTTACATAGTTTGACCCTTATTTTAAGTTTTTATTATTTAATACTAAATTCTAATTACTTCATTATGAATAATATTTAAAATGAAAACAAAAATCAATTATGATGACTTTAATTTAATTTATTTAAAACTGTTTTAGATAATAACTCTAAGTTATGCGTTTCATTATTTACCAAAAATACAATTATTCTTTTCATTATATTCTATATTTTTGTTCCCTTATTTTTAGTAACTGATATTGATTTTAAATTATATATGGTGTTTTTAATATTATTGATTTAAAAATGAGATTTTTTACCTTAAATGAAATTTATATTATTAACTTTTAAAATGAGATTAGAATTTAATATATTTGACTTTTGTATTAAATGAAATTTGTATCCTTAACTTTTTCTAAAAGTAAATAATTACGAATTACAAACCGTTTTTTATTTCTTGATATTTTCTTGTCTTTCACGCCAAGAATCAAATCCGAACATACTGTGATTTGGAACAAATAAAGAAAACCATCAAATATCTAAAAACAACTAAAAACAATATTAACATCAGAGAAGCATGACCTAAATTGTATAATTTTAGAACCCATACCCTATCATCCTTATATCCATCCAGATAATAGTAATCAACATTTTAACATAAATAAACAATAAAATCCCATCCTTTCTTTAACTAATTCCTTCATATTTGACATTTTGACTACTATAATCTGAGGTAGCCAATCTCTCCACCTTATTATTATTCAACTTTAACATAAATTAATCTATAACTGTAACTTTAAAGGTGTAGGGTAGTCAAAATACACTAATTTCAGGGGATGCAAGTTCAAAATACAATAAGAATGTAAGATCGAGCCATCATGATTATCATCAAAAACTTAAATTTTCTAAAGATTCACAACCTAACAAATTTGATAATAGATTCAAAAAAATCTCCAGATTCAATGAGATTAAATATAATTATTAGAAAAAAAACAGATAGATTCGTAAAGGTATATGCTAGACGGAGCGTAAAAGGTGATCGATTTGTCCTCTATTTTGCTTTAAAAAATAAGTTGAAAAGAGATTTATAAAATATCCAGATTCAATGAGATTATACATAATAATTTCATAAAAAGTGATCGATGCGTAAAGGTAAGATCGATGAAGAGTAACGATAACATACCAATTTTTGATTTGATTTTGAAGTTCGGTTATTGAAGATGAAAGAGAGAGAGCTTCGATCAGGAAGGCAATTAGGGTTTTGTTTTGAAAGGGAATGATGTGATAAAGGTCTCACCGGGTTTAAATGGTTTTTATATGGTTTTAATCAGGTTGTTTTTAAACCCGCTTCTCGACCCGCGTGTAAACCCGTTTTCTGTCCGGTGGATCCAAAAGGTGAGGTGAAACGTGGTGCTGACAAGTGGCACCAAGTTTTACTTGTTTATTATATAGGATAGATTAATGACTATTTAATGATTACTAATTTTGTGAGAGCATCACATGAGCTCCCATATCCTCATCCTTATAATTTAATTAAAAAACACACTTTCTTAAATTTACATCACACTTTTCAAAAGATTTTTCACATAAGACTCCCCATATTTATCTCTTATTTTAATTAAAGAATACTTATTTATTTATTTATTTATTGTTATTCTTTCTCTTTTTTCAACTCATACACACTTACAAAAAATATAAAATAATAAATACGAGATGAATGATGACTCCTAAATATAAAAAATGGTTATAGTTTCCTCCAAAAATATAGAGGATGGGGATGGGGTAGCTGATCTGAGCATAAAATTACATGATTTGTCATGTTTCCTTTAAAATTTAAAGATGATGGTAAAGACGAGGGTAGAGATGGGGGAGCCAATGTGAATGCTCTGAAACAACAGTCATAAAGTTCCTTCGTTTTTAAACAAAATAAAACCACTGATGACTAATATCTCGCAACGAAAAAGATTTGGGTATCATCTTTTTAATCATGGATATATGGTTTCTATAGATTACTTCACTAGGTTAGTACCCGTGTATTACGCTGGTTGAATAAATGAAATATTCAATAATTAGTAATGAAGATTTAGAAATTATAAGTAGAAAAAAGAATTTTAAGAAAATTAAATAGTTGGTAATGAAGATTTTGAAAATATTTTAAAAACAAGTTGAAAAAATAGTATTGAGTTCACATATGTAGCGTAACCAGTTACTTATTTATTAATTATAGAATATTGTATAAAAATAAAAGAATAACATTATAGAAGTGTCAAAATATATACATTAACAAAACAAAAGAAATGAAACATATGTGGCAATAATAAAATAATTATTATAGGAGATAAAAATTGATGATAAAAAATAATTAGCTGATTTTTTTAACAGCAATTTAGATCATTGACGGGCCACTGACCCATCCGATCATCTTCACCACTCTCAGAAGGAAACCACATATGTGAGAAAACCTCATAGCCCAACCTGAAACTCCTTTTGTTTTTTTTTTGTCACAAGTGGGATTTTACCCAAGACATCCCTATTTTTATTTATTTTTTTGAACGGCAAACATTGAATGTTGTGACGTCGCACCCCCTATCACATGAGAGAGCCTAGTCCAACTCCGACCAATATGTTGTCTTAACCGGGCCGACTTGATGTCAGAGTTGGAGAGCATCCAAGGAAAAACCCCACCCAATACAGCCCCTTCCGGGCTTGAGGGAGAGCCGAGGATCGAACTCTTGATCGGCGTGGTTAAAACCCAGGTGCATCAGCATAAGCTAGGCCTCATTTGCATGCCGCAGAAACTAATGTGGAGGGCATGGATTGAACCTAGGTCACTAGGAAAAACAAGTCTCTTTCTTACCACTCCACCACTAGCTCATTGGCATCCCTATTTTAATTGATGATAAACAAAATTTTGAATTCTAAAATTTGTTGATAAAAGTTGAAACAAATTATTTATCTAGTTAAAATAACGTAGTTAATTAAAATGTAAAAATAATGTTGATGATATAATAACTATCCATAGTACGAGATAGGAAGGAAAATAAGGGCGAGGAGTCACCCGAAAATGACACATGTCTTAGATTATTTTTATATATTATAATAGATAGAATAGATTTCTTGATATTATTGTAAAAATAATCGAGGATTTTAAATTTTGATAAATAAGATTATAAATTGGGAAAATCATCAAATTGTGTCGTTGACCCATAAAATTATGCAAATATATGCAAATAGTCGTTAACTTTAATTATTACAAATACGTTAATCCAATAAAAACTCACCATCTGTTCCGCCTATGCGTCATTATAAAACAGAGAGCGTTCAGTGACAGACATATTCGTTGAAAGGCCGTCAGTGAAAGTGACCCGTTGATAATTCGTCGGCGATACTCTGTTGGAAAACATGACTAGGGTAAGGATTTTACTTGTCGATTTTAGAAGGAATTCATCGAGTGATTATCGACCATATTGTCACCAAAAGATTACATACATAAATTTGTGAGCTTTCACATGACAATTTTAACAACGGGATCATCAACAGTTCTTCGCCAATGGCAGGTTACTAATAATGCAATTCATGATGATGCATGTTAGTGTCAACCCTGTTGCTACTAGTGGGGTCCTGCTGATGGGGAACGGATTACTGAAAAACAATTTCTGTCGATGATATCTTCTTTGTTAAAAATAATAGACAAAATTGTAGAATACACCCTTTACGTTTGTCTCTACTTTCAAGTTACATCCTTAACGTTTAAAAATCACACTAACCATCCTTTACGTTTCATTTTTATTTCAATTTTCATTCTTTACAACTAACTTTGTTAGTTTTTTAGGTTAACTCATTATATGTGCAAAACGTTTAAAAATCACACTAACCATCCTTTACGTTTCCTTTTTATTTTAATTTTCATTCTTTACAACTAACTTTGTTAGTTTTTTAGGTTAACTCATTATATGTGCAAAACATGTGAGAGTATTCTTGTCTTTTATTTCATAACTTTTGTTTTAGGTTATGAAATGTTCTATGTCCATGAGGTAAACTATAACATTGCCATACACATTCAAGTGTTTGCTAAAACTTGCTTATAAAACACCTTGTCAGTAGATTTAGACATAGGAACAGAGGATTAAATGCTATTCTCGTTTCAAGTTCCATTCACGCATTGCATACCAGTTGCATAATAATTAGCAGCGAGTTCGTGAGCCAGTTGCGTAATAATTAGCAGTTGCATAATAAAATTATTTTAATCATGAGTAAATGTAGCTAAGTATACTAATCATAACAATGGTGAGTTTGATTTGATCGTTTCTGTCATAAATGTTCAACTGGTTTATGTGCAAAAACATGTGAGGATATTCTAGTCTTTTTATTTCAAAACTTTGTGTTTTAAGACTAAAATGTCCTCACATGTTTTGTACATGTCATGAGTTAACCTAAAAAACTAACAGAGTTAGTGGTAAAGGATGAAAATTGAAATAAAAAGGAAACGTAAAGGATGGCTGGTGTGTTCTTGGATTTGGACTGGATTAGTTGCTATGGGTCCAGTTCTACTTTCCGACCGCTTGGCTCTCCCATCGAATCTCTAGCAGCAAGGACAACTGGTGGCATCATATCCCTGGGCTGGAACTTGCTTGTAGCATCCGATTGCAGCTCTGGAGCATCAAATTTACGGTCCATATTACTCCAATGGATTGGGCTCGGGATGAATTGGGTAGTCTCAGAGTCTTCAAACTTAAATGCTTCCTCGCTCCAATGGATCAGGCTTTGGGTCAATGATTCATCCAAATCTTCAAGCCTTGGTGCGTTCTTGTAGTCTTCTAGACACATGAAATGTTCGGACACGTCATGATGATGCCTTGGCCACCAAGCGAAGGTGTCTTAAAGCCTTTAGAAATTAGAATAGTGCACTTGTGAACTAGTTTTTGAATTGTGAATGAAAACGGATAGTTAGACGGTAACCGGTAGAATAAGTGAGATGTAAATTATCCTATGAATTCAATTAATAAGTTAAGGCATCCTTTGCTAGGAATAATTTTTATGTAAATGAACGTGGCCATGAAATGACGATGATCATGCAATAAGTGATTAAACGGTGCACAAAGTGGTAAAGCTTAATTTCACTAAGTTAAGTTGTATAACATAAGCGCGCATTCAACAAGTTGATGAATATATGATATAAGTGAACTCCACTTGTATTATGTCGTGAATAATAATGATCATACAAGTACGGAAAAATATGAAATGTTATACAACTGAATCACTGGTGCGGCTTTCCTGTCTTGATTTGATTAAGACTTCCTTTGCATTTGGGCTTTGATATACTTTTTGAAAAGCTAAAACTATACGAGAATTCCCAACACTAAGACATAAGGTACTTGGTTAAGATTTTCTTAAGGTGTTAGTGTTGTCTATGACACGATCATTCTTTGGAGTTCCAATATCCTTGGCGTGTGAGGATTCCTATCAAAAGCTCAATCAATAAGGTGGTGGTTGATTGTTCATACTAGGAAGTCCTAGGGTGATCATCTGTGAGTTTGGAAGCTTTAGATCACTACTCGTCTAGGTTACTCTGACGAGAGCCTAGACCTTTAGGGAACCACCATCATAGTTCCAATCATTCAAAAATCTATTATATCATTAGTCAAAAGAATTCGAAGTGATACAACCTTTATCCTATGTTTTATCTTAAAAGTTATTTTCATTCTTTTAAATATTAATTCCCTTTAAAATATTAGTTTACCGAATATTGATAAAAAAAAGTCTAATATTAGGGCGTGTGTTTTACACAACAAAATATGTTATGCTTGTTACTCTTCATAAATTCACAGTTGATCAAACGGTTGTGCACTTCACGGTACACGTCGATGTGTTTTCGTATACCAATTTCTCCAAGCTCTAAACAATACAACCCTAGGTGAAGAGCTTTTGAGTAGTCACGTGGGTGAACGAGGAACATGTTGTGTCTAATGTGTTTTCAACTTCTCTAACTTTCTACATATTTTTCTAAAAAATTCGTATCCCTTCCTCTTGTGTGAATGTACCCATGCAAAAACAAATTTAAAGCTATTGTATTAGACAATATTGTAATCAAAACGTCTAACAATACAAGTGTATCAAGTAAAACGTGTATAATTGATACCTTTTTAATTATATTTTAAATACATATGATATTTTTCATATTTTAAGAGTTCAAAAGTTACATATCACTATACGACTGACTCGTGTCGGGTTTAAAAACAGGGTCCAGAAAAAAAGGGTCAAAACTTATCCTAAAACGGCAGGTTAGACCGGGTTCTACACCTATTTGACTTAAATCAGTTTCACTTTCAAATCGGACCGGGTTTGAAACCGGTTCACCGGGCCCAAACTGGTTTTTTCCCCCACCTCTACAAAACACCATCACATACGTGGACCTTCAATTAATTTACAAGGCCCAGTGTTTCATTTCCAAATATTTGCATCAGGCAATAAATTGATCTAGGGTTTTCATAAAGCTCAATTGAGAGGAAGGAAAGAGATTAAGCAGCTGCTCGCCGGAGTAATCCCTACAGGTTCGTCGTACGCCTGATTATCTCAGATACTTAATCCTCCGGCGACTATAGATCTTCGTAACTTTTAAAAGCGTTTATGGTTTTCTCTAACTAGGTTAAAATGTAGGCTAATTTTGTGAATTTGGATTGTGAGTTTTATTCCGTGATCATTAGAGCTCTATGTTTGCTTATACTTTTTTAATTTATTGATTTATGTTACATCAAGTAGTAGATTTATGCCGCTAGAATGCATTTTAGGGTTACGATGTTTGTTTTGTGATCTATGATCTAGCTGCCGGAATATCTGTTGATTTGCTTTGCTTAATCACGATACACTAATTCTTTATTGTTTTGAATTGGAATCGGTTGTTATTGGTTATGACATCATTTTTGTAATAGCAGGAAGAACACGAAGATGGCGGCAGCGTATGCAGCGGTGAAGCCAGCAAAGTTGGGACTGGAAGAGCCTCAAGAACAGATTCACAAGATTAGAATTACACTCTCCTCAAAGAATGTTAAGAATCTTGAGAAAGGTATTTGTGCTGTCAATGTTGGTTAATTCATATTCATTGCAATTAGATCTGAATTTGTTGGTGTGTTATTTTAGCTTGATTTATTTGTAGCTTCATTTTAGTGTTAAACTTTACTTGAACATGTCTTTTATAATAGTTGTTGATGTGTTGGCAGCTGTTAAACTTGCTTCCCTTTATATTATTGTGTAAAGTAATTGTTGCAAGTTGCATCTAGAATTTAGGTCTTTGGTCTTTCTCCTTTATGCCTCCAACCTTAGCAAAACCGAAAAGCCATGATGCATTGAAACTGTTGTTCTGTATTTGTTGTTAAATTAGTTATTCTGTGAGATAAATTCTACATAAGGTTAATCCGGAAACTATGAAAAGGGTGTCCATGGTCCGGTTTGGCTGGTTTTTCTGGAAATTCTGTCTTGAACCGCTCACAACGGTTTTGAAAAACAGCTACCAAACTGGCTGGGTTGGTTGGGGTCTTTGGTTTGCCTGTTTGAACTGTATTTTTTTTCAGTTTAGAGGACGATTCATGATTAATTCATGATTGATTCATGATTGCCTGTTTGAACTGAAGAGGACGATTCATGATTGATTCATATACATGCATAACTTCATATTTCAAAAGCGGAGAAAAAAATATTTACTAAAGGTAAACAACCATTCGAAGTTCGAAACTTTAACCTGGACTTTTCAAATCCCAAACCAACTAAACCGGTTGGTTTGCTTCAGTTTGGGCGGTTAAGTAGATTTCAACGGTTTATGAACACCCCTAATGAAGAATATATGTTAACCGAGACTATTGTTTTATAGTGAATCTTATCCGAGTTTATCGTCATGTCTTACATAATGCTTTGTGGATGAGACTGTGCAGTTGTTATATAATAAATATGGATCGCCAAAACGCCGTTTTTGTAAAATATTCGGTTCTATTTATGCTGTGTCTATGGCCATTTTAAGGTTCTTATTTTGGTTTCTATTTCTTCATGGTTTTTTGCGCCGATTTATCTGTGAAGATATGATACATGTATTTATGATTTTTAAATGACAGTCTGTACCGATCTGATTCGTGGATCTAAAGACAAGAAATTGAGGGTGAAGGGACCTGTAAGAATGCCAACCAAGGTTCTTAATATCACTACCAGGAAATCCCCATGTGGCGAAGGTATTGAACAAAACATGTTTTTTGTACTCCAAGGCAACCGACTTCTTTTGTTTAAAAATATTTTATGATCTTTGACTTTCATTTTGATGGTCAATATGATATCTTGCTTTACAGGAACAAACACTTGGGATAGATTTGAGCTTCGGGTTCACAAGCATGTTATTGATCTTTTCAGCTCGCCAGATGTCGTGAAGCAAATCACCTCCATCACCATTGAACCAGGTGTTGAGGTTGAAGTTACCATTGCTGATCCTTAAATGCATCATCACTTTTGTATTTTTACTATTTCTTGTCTGGGGAGGTAAGTCTTTGAGATGGTATTTATGTAGGACTTTTGCATTACAAACAATTTTCGAGTTAAGTATTTGACTGGAAGGGTTAACTGGAGTTTATTATCACCTATTTGTTTTCTCAAATCATTTGGGCATAAATTATGAGTTTTAGCTATGGCCTAGGGGTGTTAATGGTCAAGCCCAACCAGTTTTGGCAAAAACTTTGGGTCAAAATGTTAACTATAGATTGTGAGTAGCTTCATGGAATCATGGTCTCTATTCAAACTGGCTTTTCGTGTGACATTGGCGTGTTGGAGCTTTTGTTAACATCTTTTAATATATTTACGGTAGTGGTAGCAATTCGCCATCTCATTCTGAAGAGGATGAATTTAGTGTGTCTATTCGTTGAGAGAAATGTTAAAATGGTTTAAAATGGGTGAAATGATTTGATAATGTTTTTTTTAATTTTTTTTTTAAATTCTACCCGTTCAAACAGCTTTATGAACGTTGGAGAGCCCGTAGAGTTAGCGTGAACCATGTTTGGGGGGACACAGTGTTTCACAGTTTCACGACAGTCGCATCATCTCCATGTTTCTTCTCCGTCGGACCGAAGTCAAAAATCTGAACACAAAATATCTTTTATGGGAATTCAAGAGAGAAAATATCTTGATGGTTCGGCTATCAACATCGATGCTCTTTGGGGGAGAATGTCATTTGATTCTGATTATGTTAACTCTTTGTATGCATCCGGTGGTCTTTGGGATTATTCCCTATCTACCAAAACTAACGTCATTAAGTCCCAAAACTACTTAATCATCGAAGGATATATGGTGGACATTGATGAACTTTTTCACATTGCCAATGTTTATGCTCCTCAAGAACAAGCGTTAAAGGTTCACCTTTGGAATGAATTAACCGCATTAAGAAATTCTTCTCAAGGGGATAAACTTTAATGAGGTTAGATCCCAATCTGATAGACGTAACACTTTATTCTGTCCGACGGGAGCTAGACACTTCAATTGAGAGCAGAAACTTCACTCATTATTCGAAAGATGGATGTAAAATGAGCAAACTTGACTGCTTTCTTGTATGGGACAACTTCATGAGGAGTTTGCCATCGGCATCCTTAATAGCGGAATGGTCGGCGATTCTGAGGCTCACAAACTCAAGACACTTTCTCCACTAGCTCATTACGATCGCATATGCAGATACACAATGGACCGGTTTCTCATCACAAGTGGAATAACTTGGTTTCAATTAAAGTTAATTTCTATGGTTGGAGACTATCACTTGATTGGTTACCGACTATGGATGCTTTGGTATCACGTGGTGTTATTGTAACTTCTTCAGATTGCCATCTTGTTTTGATTCCCTAGAGACTCTTGAGCATATTGTTATTCATAAGGTTGCTATGGAATAAAGTACAACAATGGTGTAGGCTCCCCTTCATCTCTTCCGGTTGGATACATGATCTTTTGGATTACCCATTTATATTTTCCTCAAGTGATACACTTTGATGCATGTGAAGATCAAGGAATGAAAAGATGTTTCAAAGTAGGGCGATTTACCCATCCCAAGATTTTTTAGGATATCAAAATTGTCGTTTCTTTAGATAAAAACAGAGCGACCAAGGATTGATTGGTGCAACTTTAATCTCCTACTATAAACTAATGCTATTGGGCGTTTTGATTGCTAATCCTTTTCTTTTAGTGCATTAATAGCCGTTTAAAAAAATTTAAAATTATTACCAAGAAAAGTGAAACAGAATTGCAAGAAAAGAGGACAATATTCCAATTTTCAAAACAGCACACTAAAAATTCTAATCTGGGCCAACATCTATTTCCAACATTGGGACCGATTCGCCTAGTTATGGGGACCATTGTACTCGAATATTTTCCATAACTACTGTCTGCTGGACCAATCTCTGATCAAAACATAAGGGAAATTTGTTTGTCTGGGCAATTTTACCTTTTAAGTAGATGGAGGGCCTGAAAGTGGACCACCCAACCACCAACACAAAGTATATGTAATCAAACTCTACCGACAATTTAAGGGGTCAAACTACAACCGGCAATTTAAAGGTCAAACTACAAGTAAACGACGACAATTTAAGGTCAAACTACAAACACACGACGACAGTTTAAGGGGGCCAACACATGATAAAACAAGATGAATCAGTTCTAGAGACAGCAAGTGAGTTTTGAGATCCAATAATTCAGGAGCTATTTCATTTTTCTACTTCTAAATCATCATCAAATGATTGTTTAAGGAGCAAAGTGCCTGGATTTGAGCTTCTCTTGAAGTTAGTTCTTTCGGGTGTTCCTCGGTTTTTAACAAAAAACAAAAAAAGAAAATTATGACCAGAGTTGGTAATATCAGTTCCTAGGTGTTTTCATCGTTATCGTCATCTATACGCAGACCAGTAGGATACATTCTTAGCCCTCTAGTCCGCCCCGGGGCCCCACCTTTCATGGAAGTTAAATCAAGCACAGTCCTGCATCGAATAAAAACCAATCGGTTTCATAGTAACAAATGGAGTTCAATTCAAACTAGTGAAAAGTATTCATGTTCTATAGAACTTACTTTTGGTCAGCATTCTTACTGTTTATAATGATCTTTCCATCAATTTTGGACAGTGAGATCTCCATGGGTAAAGCAAACACCTCAGTTGCTGGATTCAAATATTAAAAAAGCTCCATAAAAACCATCTTCATTTGTGAGTAAAAGATTAAACTAGAAGGGGGTGGGGGGTTGGCGGTCTATATATTATAATCAATAGCTACATAAGATGGTGTTTTAATGTGCTTCTGAATATTAAAGTTGTAAACTTTAAAAAAAAACTCACTTGTTTTTAAGGTAGCATCTGTACTTCCATCAAGACCCAAGATTTCCTATTAACAAATACAATTAGATTAAAATACTCATCAAAAGCTCACTAAAGCTAAAAAATGGACAAAAAGGTAAATTCACCTTAAGTCGTTCATAACAAGCCTCAAGGTCATCATTCACCAAGATATGATCAAAAAGACCACCAGAAGTTCCTTGCTCAAGCTCTGCCTTAGCATTATTAAGCCGTTTTTGGATCAGTTCTTCAGTCTCCGTCCCTCTGTTTGACCAAATTAAAGAATTATGTAATCAAAATATCAAATTAATCAAAAACATAAACAAAACAATATTAAAGATTGCTTTCATAATTGTTATTATATATGTATATATACATAGTTCAAACCTTGCACGAAGGCGTTTCTCAAGCTCCTCAAACGAGGGTGGGCAAATAAAGATGAAAATAGCTTCAAGTGAACTAGCCCTCACGGACCTCGCCCCTTGAACATCAATGTCAAGGATACATCTCTACATATATACACAATTTGACTTTCAAGGTCAAACTCAGACAAATTATGTTTCAAACATTTCATCTCTATAAAGATGACGAGTAAATGAATTTAAAATATATATACCTTTCCAGCATCAGCAACTACCTCAACCGCTTCTATACTAGTCCCATAAAGATTCCCATGAACCGAAGCAAATTCTAGAAACTTCCCGGCTTTAATCTCTTCTTCCATAACACTTCTGTTAGTGAAGTGATAATGAACACCATTTTCCTCTTTTTCTCTTGGCGCCCGCGTTGTGTGGCTAACCGAAAACCCGAACATTGTCGGGAAATCTTTCATCAACATATTGATTAGTGTACCCTTACCCACACCAGACGGGCCACTAATCACTATAGGTCTCTCTGCATCACCTATAACTCCTTTACTCCAAGAAACTACCCCACTCCCAAATTTCTTCTTTTGTTCCTGAACATATCGTGTGTCCACCTAACAACGCATAATTACTTAACAATTAGCAACTACCATGACATGATCACATGATTGATGATTTAAGTAAAACATTCAGCCACCCACCTCAAGAAACCAAGCACAGTCATTAGATTTTGAATTGTGTTTGATAATCAAGATCCTATCACTATCCAAAAGCATCATCGAATGGCCCTTGAACGCATTCGGTTTAGTTCCAAGAACTATTGGAACCACCCTTTACAAAACAAAAACAAATGTATTTAAATAAAAACCATCATCAATCAAAGCGAAAAAACCACCAAAAAACAGCTTTAAACTCACCATTCACCGGTGGATTTATCGAAAAATCGAACTCCATTTGATGTTGGATCATCAAACCCACCAATGGCATACTGGTGAACACAACAACACAATTCAAAATGGACACAAGCCTTCAATGACATCAAAATAAACTAAAACAATTGGTTCAAGATCATACTGTCTTATTCCCAACCACAATGGCTGATTCAAATTCCTTCAGTTTCAAATGAAATCCATTTGAAACACCAGCATGCAAATCATCACCAAAGAAAACTGGAGCTTCCCCCTAATCACCACAAACATAAATCAAACAAAATTTGACCTAATTTCACATTTCATTTCATCAAATCCTCAAAAATTGAAGGTCTAGCTCACCATTAGATCAAGCTTTCCAACAGAACTCTCAAGATCTAGCAAAAATTAAACAAAAACATGATTAATTGATTGAAGCTGAAGAATAGAATGAATAACATTAACATTAACATCAACATCAAAACCCTAAAAACCACCAAACACGAATTAACCCTAAAAATGCAATTAACCAATGAAATTAAACAAAAAAACAATCATGCGAATGCTAATAACTCCAGTAGATGACTAATTTAGAAAACACACACCAAAATTAACAAGAAATTAACGGAGCAAAACGGCAGATTTAGGGACGAATTACCTAACGGAATGAATTGATTTATGTGATTAGGAATAAAATCTAGAAGAAGAATGGGTACCGAATGCGAGATCCCATGTGAAAGTTAGAAAAATTGAAGGGGAAGCAAGTTGGAATTGAAAAGGTCAAGATGGCGGAAGATGATGAAAGAAGAAACGTAGACCGCCATATTTATGGAGAGAGAAGAAGAGGACCTAAAAATGACTTCACATCAAAATCAACATACAAATAGCTATGCTATGATGGTGGTGGATGTTCATTACTTGGTCGCGTATCTACTTTATCTCGCATATTATAAAGTCATTCGCGTAATACTGAAAGCCTATGTTTTGTTGACAGCAAAGTTTAATTCGTATGTAAAAGAGTCAAGTGGACGATTGGTTTTGTGCTTGAATTGGGGTGGATGAGACGTTGTCGACGTGTTGCACTTTGTCATGATGAAGACGTCACGTCGGTTTTACGTGTCAGTTTATCGAAACGCCAGAGCATGACAATTGACAAGTGTTATGTCGAAGTTGCATTTCTTTATGACACGTGTAAAAAATGAAGGTTTTACGTCTAGTTTGATTTCCTTTTGGTGAATTTAAAATCGGGGACAGATGGTTGAGTTTTCTTGTTCTCTTAATGCATTCGTAACTGCTTCATAAAGAGAGATTTGTAACGGTTTATATCATTTTCAATATTTTTACGATTAACATTAATAACTTGTCATCTTTTATTAGGTTGATAGCGTTTAGAAGTTGTATACACATTATTAATTTAGTGACATAGTGATAACATAAATTGTTTGTTTGTAATACAATACTTTAATGACATAAGATGTTTTAAGAGAGAAAATAATTTAATCACTTTACCAATATACCCTGCCAAGATGAAAAACATAAATGTTTAATCATCGTAACTTATTATCATACCTGATTATGTAAGATAACAATGTGTTAAAACTGTAAAATATTTTAATAATATCATACACATAAAATTACATATCATATTTTTGTTAGATTTTCAGTGTAGAGGTATCACTGAAGGTAAAAGTGACATGATAAGTGGTCTTGGTCCCTCGACGTCTCGAGCTTTTTCTCTTTCAACAGTCTAAAATACTAGGTCCCCAAAAAGGGGAATATCCTAGCATGGCAACTTGAAATGGATCGAATCCCATCCTTTTCCTCCATTGTTGCAAGAAACTTTTTATTGCAATCTGTTATGTGCTCGGTTTGTGGTGATCATCCGGAAACAACCGATCATTTCTTTGTCTCTTGCTCGTTGCCTGCCTATTAACGGTTTTGGTGTTAGAGATTTGTTGGAGTTATACAGATTCACAGGGTTTTCAAAAAAGAAGACGAAGGTGATTCATGCGGTTATGCTTACAATTACGGTTTGGTGTTTATGGAAGGCATGGAATGATTTACTTTTCAGTCAGAAACCCATTTACTTGCCTAAGCTAATTGAGGACATCAAACTTATTTGCTTTCTTTGTGTAAAAAATCGATCGAAGGCTTTAAAAAAATGTATAAGTTGAAAACATTATGAAAATGGGTGAAGTTTATTAATGGATCCATGAAACTTGTTAACTATCATAAGTTATTGACTTGATTCTCGTATACCTGGAAATAAACAAAAGGTACAATTAAATTATGAGAAAGCATGCTTCATGGAATTTAACAAACAAATCTATACTATATAATAAATAAAGGTATTTAGTGCCACTTATCACCTTCATATTCATTCTCATCATTTTTTTTCCCGCATCTCTCTCTTATTTAATGCACTTCTATCTTTAAATGATAATATATATTTAAAGAAAATTTTAATTACACTAATAAAAATATTTATTTTAAATTATCAATTCTTATAAGAAACTTTAAAATTTAATTATGTAACTTTTATTTCAATCAAATAGTAATTGAAAATCAAATTACATTAAATAGTAATTAATGTATTTTTGAAAACCAATTATATATTAATTTTTACATATTTTGAGTTTATATCCGTAGTATATATGTAATATATTTTTACACCTGTAAAATATATACATAAAGATATAAAAAATTTTAAATATTGATATTGTTCACCCCGTGTGTAGACACGAGATCTAAACTAGTAATCAATGAACAAAAGTTATCCGACTGATTCTCGTATACTAGAATTTAAAATTCACAATTATTTTTTTGTTTTAAAGAAATAGCTATGTGAAAACGGAATTTGGGAGGAAACTAGAAGAAAACATTATTGGGATCAAAACGGAAAAGAAGATTGTAATCAAATATTCAAAAAAGAAGGACGATTACAATAAAGTGGCAGGTAAGCGGGTAACAATTTGTGTCGTAACCCCAAAAGCAAAAGGGATAAACACGTGTAGATTCTCTAAACAAGTTTTTGTTTTCAATTTGAGGTACAGAGACTTTAATATGATTCTTATTGATTGAGAATTGGTTAAATATTTACAAAGGAAAAAGATACAATATATGGATGGTCGATCAAACCATACATGGAAACAAAATAAAAGAGATGGCTGGCCATCCTTAATTGTGGGACAACGGTCCTAAATTGACTTGATTGGGGGGAAACTAAAAAAGGGAAATGATGCAATGCTGATCCCAAAAAATCTTCATTTTCTAACACTCTCTCTCAAGTTGAGTAGTGGAGTCTCCGATACTTAACTTGCCAAGACAATGATTGAATATTCTCCCATTAACGGATTTAGTTAGAATATCTGCTAATTGGTCTTCTGATCGAACAAAAGGGAGCTCGATAACCCTGTTTCAAGTTTTTCTTTGATGAAGTGCCGGTCAACTTCCACATGCTTTGTTCGATCATGTTGAACAGGATTCTTCGAAATTTGTATAGCGGCTTCGTTATCACACATTATCCTACTAGTTTCGTTTTGAGTAAATCCAATTTCTCCTAGAATTTTGCGTATCCACAAAACTTCTGCTAAGCCTCGTGCAATTCCTCGGAATTCTGCTTCTGCACTGGATAAGGCTACAACCTTTTGCTTTTTGCTTCTCCAGGTCACAAGGTTCCCACCAACTAGAGTGAAGTATCCGAATGTTGATCTTCTGTCTCCTTTATCTCCTGCCCAATCTGCATCTGTAAACGCCTGAATTTTTAGATGTTTGTTGGGTTGAAAGAGAACCTCGTGCCCTGCTGTACCTTTGAGGTATCTAATAATTCTCCATACTGCTTCCATGTGGGTAACGTGAGGCTGATGCATAAACTGGCTGACGACCCCAACTACATATGCGATGTCTGGGCGAGTATGTGACAGGTATATAAGTTTACCCACTAGACGTTGGTATCTCTCTTTGTCGGCCAATTTTGCTCCGTCTTCCATATAAAGTTTTTGGTTGGCTACCATCGGGGTGTCGGCTAGTTTACAGTCAATCATTCCCGTCTCAGTTAGGAGATCAAGAACATACTTTTTTTGGCAAATAAAGATTCCTTGCTTGGACCTTAGAACTTCAATTCCAAGGAAGTACTTTAGTCTTCCTAAGTCCTTCATTTCGAATTCCATGAACAACTTAGCCTTTAATTTCTTCATCTCTTCCTTGTCATTTCCTGTAATAATCATGTCATCAACATATATAATCAAACAAGTTATAAGTTTACCTCTGTGTTTAAGGAACAACGTATGATCGAAGTTGCTTTGTCGGAAGCCATATCCCTTCATTGCTAGAGCAAATCTGCCAAACCAAGCCCGAGGGGATTGTTTAAGCCCATATAGAGTTTTTTTTTCAGCCGACATACTTCGTTGTCCTTGAAGTTTTCTTTGAACCCGGGCGGAGGTTCCATATACACTTCTTATTTTAATTCCCCGTGTAAGAAGGCATTCTTAACATCAAATTGATGAAGAGGCCGTCCTTGGTTTGCAGCAATGGAGAAGAGAACACAGATTGTATCAATATTTGCTACTAGGGATAAGGTCTCTAAGTAATCAATCCCGTACGTTTAGGTGTATCCTTTCGCAACTAGACGAGCTTTGTATATTTCAATGGTTCCATCCAGTTTGTGTTTAATTGTGAAGACCCAACGACATCCTACGGGTTTCTTCCCTGGATGAAGAGCACTCTTTTCCCGTGTCTCATTCTTTATAAGCGCTCTCATATCTTCTTCCACTGCTTCCTTCCAGTTCTGTGAGCTTGAGGCTTGTTCCCCAGAGTTGGGAATTTCTTCGTCATATAAGGATGAAGTAAAGGCTTGTGCTTCTTTGGATAAGTTGCCTTTGGCGATGTTTGCCACGGGGTACCTAGATGACTTTGTTTCTTTTTCTGGAGAGTAGTGTTTTGGGGGAACACCTCTATTGGCTCTAGGTGGTAAAACATATTTTTCCACTATTTCTTCTTGTACTGGTTCCTGCATATGCTGTTCTACATGTATCTCATCGTTATCAGATATATCATTATTTTGAAAATCATGAGAGATATTATCAGAGGTATCATTATTGTGGGACTCATGAGGATCTGGAGACTTACAAGTCTCAAAGTTTTGAGGGTCACCTTCAAAGATTTGGGAATTGCTAACCTCAGGTACCAAGATAGGAGAATCTTGATTAGTGGCACTGGTTGTTGATTTGTCAGTTTCTTGAGAAGTCAGTGACTCATCTTGGTTATTGTGAACAACTTCTTGTGAGGATGGAAACCATTTTAGCCAACTCAGGGTGTCAATGTCTTTCTCCCCCTGACCACTGTGTTGGGCGGTGTAGAAAAATTCGGTTTCAAGGAAGTCGCAATCCATAGTGGTGTACATATGACGTTTTTTGGGCTATAACAACGATATCCTTTTTTATTGATACCATAACCCAGAAAGACGCATTTTTCAGCACAAAGGCCGAGTTTCCCTCAATCTGTTTTGGGTATATGGACAAAGGCAGAACATCCAAATACCTGTGGTTCAAGTGTGAGGATAGGTGGGAGTTTTGTAAAATCAGATAGAGTTTTTAGGGGGGTTTTATGATCAAGGGCTTTAGTAGGAAGCCTATTAATTAGATAAATGGCTGTAACTAGAGCTTCGGGCCAAAAAGAATTAGGGACCCGCGACTCTATTAGAAGGGCTCGAGCTATTTCCAAGAAAATACGGTTTTTTCTTTCAGCGGTTCCGTTTTGTTGCGAGCAAGTCGTTTGGTGAATAATCCCTTTGTTTTGACAAAAAAGTTTCATTGACTCGTTTACAAACTCCCCATTATCAGATCGAAGAGTTTGGATGTTGGTTTTAAACTGTGTTTGTATCATGATATAAAATATAGTGAATTTATCAAAAACTTCTGATTTGTTTTTTAGAAAATAAATTCATGTCATACGAGTGCAATCATCAATAAAAAGAATAAAATATCAAAAACTTTGTCCTCCAATAACTTCTGCGGGTCCCCAAACATCAGAATGGATAAGTGAAAAAGGTGAACCAACTTTCGTGTTATTAAATTTATAAGTATGTCTACGACTTTTAGCCAAGACACAAGTCTCATAGTTTAAATGTTTATTTGAAGAAAATAATTTCAAAAATAAAAGATGTAAATAACCAATAGATGGGTGTCCTAATCTCCTATGCCAAAGCCAAGCTTCTCTATCCATAGTTCCGTGTGCAAGCATCACATTCCCATGTTGAGTCACTTCCTTCACATAGTACAGTCCCTGACGTTCAGTGTCACGCCCAATGATTGCTCCCGTCCTGATATCCTAAAGGATGCAAAAAGTAGGGTTCATCAAAACTGTGCAATTTAATTCTTTTGTGACATGACTGATAGATAATAATTTGTGTGACAATGAAGGAACATAAAGACAGTTTGAAAGTTGGCGATATCTCAATTGTCCCTCCTCCTTTTACCGGAGCTCCTCCCCATTGGCGATTTTAATGTAGTTAACCCTAGGTTTAGATTGTGATACTATATCCGATACGTCAAAAGTCATAGTATCGGTAGCACCACAATCAAATATCCAAGAGTTATCTAATTTTTCACAATTTTGAGCTATATTGACTTGCCCACAGTTTCTAGCCCCCACTTTACCTTTTTTTTCGAGTTAATAAAATTTTTAGAAAGGTTAATTTGATAAAAAAGTTTATTATTTTTGGTTAAAATGTTTTGGCCAGTATCGTAAAAAACATTTTCTTCAAAGGAATTTTTTGTTATTTTTGAAATATCATAATTAAAGGTACTAAAATCAATAAAAAGGTAATTGAAATCATTAAAAACAATAGAAAGAGGGCTTGAGAGTAAATTCCCAAACCCTTTACCTCCTTCCTCGTTGTCTGCATTATCACCGGCGGAGGTGAAGCCTCCAAAGGCGGTGCCCCTAAGTTCGCTGCCGCCTCCATGGCCAGTCTCCTCTATATTTCCGGTGGTTGCAGCAGCTTTACCCCCTTCCTTATTTCCCTTTTGTGACCGTCATTCCACCATTCTGGATAGCCGACGAGTTGAAAGCACTGGTTCTTGGTGTGTCTGGTTATACCACAATGGTCGCATTTTAGCTTTGTTTTGTCGATCCGGGATGATGATCCAAGATTAGAGCTCTTCTGATTCGTTCGCCCTTTCGACAGAAACCCTAGACTCTCGGGTTCGAGTGAACTACTGGTATTTAGTCCTGCCGCCACACCGCTTGGGGAAGATGAGTTATCAGTGGTTCCTAAAATTCCCTGATGTGCCATCTCCTTCCTAACGGCGACGTAGGCGCCCTCAGCCGAGGATAGCGGGTCCCACCGGAGAATCTCCCTCTTTATCGGGTCATACTGTCGATCAAGGGCGTTTAAGAACTGAAAAAGATTCTGTTCTGACCGGAGTTTGTTGTACGTGGCTATGTCAACGGCACACGTCATAGGGTTTGGGTCTCTCTTTTCAATTTCTCCCCAAACTCCCTACATAACTATCCAAAAGTCTTCCAACGGGGATCCATTCTGTTTTATACCGTTTGCTTTCACATGAAGATCGAAAATTTGTAGCTTGTCTTTCCCGCTACTGTATGTAATGACTAACGCATCCCATAATGTCTTGGCTTTTGGGAATTCGGTTAGGTTACTAGCAAGGTCAGGTTCGATATTTTGTATCAACCATGAGAACACGACTAAGTCATCTTGCTCCCATTGTTCATATTGGATGTCGGTCGATTATGGAAGTTTTGGATCTCCCGTCAGATGGCTCAGGATATGTTTTGATTTGCCGCCGATTGCGACTCGTATCATCCGAGACCACAAGGCGTAGTTCTGACTGTTCATTTTGAGGCTGATTTTCAAGGAGTCGGAAAGGCTATGTTTTCGTGTTTGAGTTTGGTTATTGATACTATTTTTGAGTAGATTGGTGATCTGCAATGCAAGATCATCATTCTTGTGATCATCCGGCATGATTCCCTCTTTGAGAGAATGATACGGATGCAGATTGGATGTGATCATCCGGCATGATTCCCTCTTTGAGAGAATGCAAGATCGCACCGCTCTGATACCATGTTTTCAATTTGAGGTACAGAGACTTGAATATGATTCTTATTGATTGAGAATTGGTTAAATGTTTACGAAGGAAAAATATACAATATATGGATGATCGATCAAACCATACATGGAAACAAAATAAAAGAGATGGCTGGCAATCCTTAATTGTGGGATAACGGTCCTAAATTGACTTGATTGGTGGAAACTAAAAAATGGAAATGATGCAATGCTGATCCCAAAAAATCTTCATTTTCTAACAGTTTTCTCGTGTTTAGCAACTTTGTCTGATTCCGTCTTTAATCAGCATGTCCCGCAACATTATTGTAATATACAAGAAGTCAATATATAAATTTTTTGTAGGGAATTTGTGAAATTGGTGCATATGATGATTTAAAAACAAAAATATAACATCAAAGTGGCCTGGTTGGAGTGGTTTTAAGTGACCACACATGTAACCAGGCTGACGTGAGTTTGAATCCCGGGAGACGTTTTATTTTTACTTTTTTGTTTGTTTCAGGTCGACAATAGTTTGCATGTGGGTTTAAAAATTGAATAAAACACTGAAGTGGGCTGGTTGGAGCGTTTTAGGCGGCAACACAGTTATAACCCGGGTGATCCGAGTCAAAATTCTAGAAGACTCGTTTCTTCCCTTTTTTTTTAAAAAAAACAACACTTTCTTTTTTTTTAAACTTTAGTTTTCTCGTTGGGTCAATAACACCGGATGAGAACAGAGCGTTACAAGCTTTAACATTCCCGCCAAACACGTGAATTTAAAAAAAAATCTTGTTAGCATTTGAAAATGGAGTTTTATTCAAATCCAGGTTTTTTGGTATCGTAGGCTATTGTCAGTATTAGGGGTGTAAACGAGCCAAGCCGGCTCGCGAGCTACTCGAGACCGCCTCGCTAAAAACTCGAATTGAGCCGAGCTTAAACGAGTCCGAGCCTAAAAATAAGCTTGTTTAATAAACGAGCCCGAGCTTCACTAATCGAGCTCGAGCCGGCTCACGGGGCTAAACGAGGCTTCTATTTATATAATTTTTTAATTAATATATTAAATACATATTTATAAAATAATAACTAGTATATATTAAATTATGATAATAATAACTTAAATAACTTATATTATGTTATATATAAAATTATAATAAAATTTATATAAAAATAATTATAAATATATATAAATTAATTAATAAATAATAAAATAGCCGAACCCGAGCTTGAAAAACTACCCACGAGCCGAGCCCGAGCTTTGGAAATAGAGCTCGAATCGAGCCGAGCTTGAGGCTAGGCGAGCTCGGGCTCGGCTCGTTTACACCCACAGTCAGTATGCGTTTCGACGTAAGTTTTATCCCTAAAACGAGCCGAACTGATAACGGATAAACTCACGCCGCGTAGCACGTGGAAAAAACTGTTGGTATATAAAAGGCTTTGTTTTAACGTACTTCCTTTCTAAAAATACCATATATTTTTTTCTTTATTTTATACTAGATTGGAAACCCATGTATTACATGTGTTAAATAAATCTAAATTGTTGTAAACCAACAGTTTTTATAAATATTTGTATGTTTGATGTTATATGCCATTTGTAAAATTAGAAATAATGAAGATTTAAAATTTATAAATAATAAATAATGAATATTTAAGAATTATAAAATTATATTATATAAGATATAATTAAAATCTTCTTATGATTTAGTAAGTTTTAATAAAATTATTAGAATAAAATTTAGATATTTAATCTATACTATATAATAAATAAAAGTTTCTCAATAACTCGTGTCAGCTCCATATTCATCTTTATAAAACTTTCCCGCCTCTCTCTAATAATAATACACTTCTATATTTTCAATAATAATATATTTTAAACAAATTATTAATTATAATAATAAAATACATTTATTTCAAATTATCTCATATTATATCTTATGTTTTCAATCAAATAGTAAATGAAAGTCAAATTATATTGAATAACATTTAATATATTTTTTAAACTTAATTATATATTAATTTTTATATATTTTTTATTTTGTTTTCTTTAGTTTCTTTAGTTAGTATATGTAATACATTTTTTCACCTATAAGATACATATATAAATATTTAAGAATTTTATATATTAATATTTTTTCACCATGTGTAGTACACATGTTTTAAGCTAGTTATTTAATAAGAGAGATATATAATTTTTTTTATTTAGAATTCACCTGAAATCGACATGTGACAATTCAATTTACTTATTTGTTATAATAAGATTTTATAGTTTTTTTGTCTTATTATTACTATAATAAGGCAGTGAGGGTTTTCTTACACTTTTGGTTAATATTTTAATATAATCTTTGATATATTAACATACTAATAATACAATTAGTTACATCATCCAACTAATAAATATGTTTATTTATGACATTAAAACTTTAAAAAAAGATTTAAAAAAAAGGAAGAAGTGTAGAAGTAAAAATGATTTTTTGAAATAAAAAAGAAAAAGAAGGAAGAAGTGTTGAAGTAAAAATGATTTTGATAAATATTCCTAGTTTAATGTTCTCTATATGACTGAAAACAAAGAAAAAAATATACTTTTCGAGCACCGCTTTTAGCGGGCAAGTGGCAATATTTTATTATTTGAAAGAATCTTTGACACAAATTTCTCTCTCCTCTTTAATATTAGTAAACTAGTTTAATACCCGCACTTTATAAAATACCCGTGTCGTCGTGAAGTGCGGGTGTCAGGTCGACTGTTCGCTCATAATAAGTTTGATTTTTCATAGTATTACAAAGGTAACGGTACTTTGATATAAGCTACAATAAAAAAAGCATCAAAGATACAATCCACCATAGCTCAACAACACCACGAGAAAGAGCCTGATACTCGGCTTCCGTACTAGAACTAGAGCCCCGACACTCTGTTGCTTCTTGGAACTCGAACTAATTAGGTTGGAGCCAAGGAACACAAACACAGTGGATATACATAAGCATACAAAGTATTGAAATGTAAAGAAGACTATTTTATTACATGTTTGTTTACCGAACTCAAACAATCACAAGTATATACATATAATAACCACTAGCGCTAGTGACAAATGTGTATAACCAAGACTTCAATAAAATGGAGAGGTCTTGGGTTCAAGTCTCACATGTGACAAAAAAAGGGGTCTAGGTTAGACATGAGGTTTTCTCACCTATGGTGGGTTTCCTCCTGAGGGAGGTGGAGATGATCGAGCGGGTCAGTGGCCCGTAAGTGATCCAGATTGCCGTTAAAAATGCTATGATAATAGAAGTGGAATAAGAAGACCAAAGAGCGTAGTAATAACTCTCTAACACGGTAATATGTACATAGTTAATCTCAAATAGTGACATGTTGTATTTGAAAATACCATACAACATGATACCCTTACACACTTTAATACATCAAACAATAGCAATTTTATCAATTAACAAGACAAACCCATAGATAAAATAGTCCAATTCATATAGGGTACCCCTTAAAACTCCAATTTTTTGTGTGTTATTTATACACTAAGATAGTCAAGAGGTTCTAAAAAACGAGCTCTTAACAGGAGACCTCCCCACAGCCCTCATCAAGTTAGCTACTTCAAGAACACTAGCAATTTTGGTTCCCCTCTTAGCTTCTTCTGATGCTCTCCTCTCTTCGGCTTTTTGATGCGCCTTTGCTATCTCGTTTTCCATTTTTTCCATCGCCCGTACTCGCTTCTCTTCAAGCTTTCTCTATACAAATGAAAAACAAAACAAGGAATCTACTCAACATATTTGGTTACACCAACTTAAGTTGAATGTAAACATGATGAACTTGATCTAATACTAATTGTACTAGTTAGGGGTGATAATTTCGACTCATTTACTTATGATTGTGCCGGTGAGGGCTATTTTTATATCTAACATATTAAATGAATAAAATTAAATGGTTGGATTATAAACGGATCAAAGTTATTAAAAATCGTATAAAGTGTAATTTAAGAAATAAAACCTCATGAATCATTCATCCAAAAACTTATATTACTATTGAAATAACATATTTTTTTGTATCACATGTGACTATCTAATTATTTATATAATTAAGGGGTTAAACTTTTGGACAAAAGGGTGTCCGGCACAATGTAGAATTTTTAAGACCGTCTTTGCTAAATATGATAATTTTGACTCATTTACTTTTGTTTATGTCGATAAGAATTATTTTATTTTACCTTAACAATTTATTTGATGCAATTTTTCTCTAGAGTATGCATTTGCATACTCTTTGATTTGCATATAGGTAGCTAAGATCAATACCTCAACTTTCTGCATCCGTAAAGTGGATCGCTGAGCCTGCTCCGCCTCCCTCCCATTAATTATTGCATCCTCACACTTGAATCTGTTGTTAATCTCCGCAATTTTAGCATTCTTCCATGCCGTTATCTTGGATTCAACCTCCTCCTTCTTAAAACTCCTCACCGATGCCACCACCTCTCTACCACCACTGACAACAGAAGCACCACTATCGTAGTCAATTGTGCTAGTCGCAATCGGGGATCCTGCCAGAACTAGTGTACTATTAGTAACACTCATATTAGAAACACCACCTTGTGAAGCTTGATCACTTGTAGCCATTGAAAGAGAGTAAAAAGGTGGAGTCAAAGCATGCACAACCCTAATATCTTCATCACCATTAAGACTTTGATATTCATAGTCATAGTCAGGCATTTGAAAAAAATAATTTGAAGTGTGGTTTACAAATAAGCAGTAAACAAGATAGACAAGATCTTAATATGCATTATTGACTACTTTCCATATATTTTAGGGTTTTCTTGATTAATTTAATGGAACCTTTTCTACGGTAAGTGGAGGACAAGATTTAAATATTTAAAGGTTCATATCATGGGTCCTTTATTAACCATTAAATGTTTATTTTCCTGTCGTTTTGAACAAGTGATTGGAGTGGTTTAAAGCAATAATATAAAGGGTTATAAAATTGAGAAAACGCGTTTTTGTTAGAGGTAAATGGTCATATCTACCAACTCCATGTTTGTGTATGTTACTTGTACCCCCAAATGATCCAACAACTATACTATTACATTACGTTTACATCCAACTGTAGACGTGGCAGTTGATCACGTCATAGTGGTATGTTATGTTAATTTGAACAGAAAGTAAGTCTATGAAAGCCCATTTAGTTAATAGTTTTATTTGTTAATTTTAAGAGTACCGTGTATCATCTAGGGGTGGCAATCTTGATCCGTATTTTAAAAAAAATGGGTTCATTTGGGTGACCTTAAATTAGTCAACGGGTTTATTTGGATCATCTTAAATTAGTCAACTGGTTAATTTAGTTCATCTCAAATATTCAATGGGTTAATTTAGGTCACATTAAATAAGTTAACAGACCATAATGATCGAGTATTATAATTTTTTGTTAATTTAAAAATATTGCATATGGGTCCCCCCAACTTTGTCACCCCACCCCTTGCCCCCCATCCGTCGTCGCCCCGACCCCGCCACCCTGCTCCACCGCCACCACCGCCCATCCACCCGCGGCCATCATCCGCCAACGCCCGCCCCCATTCTCATTGTTTTAATGGTTTTGATTCGAGGTTTTAAAGGGTAGAAACCTTTAATCTCTCACCCCTACCCGTATTTATGTAGGGTTAAAGTAGCGATCGGAAAGGTGTTCAAATATATATTTTTTGGTGACTTTTGTTTGTGTATAATATATTAATATTAATATTATTGTTATGGTCACGGACTCACGGCAAATAAAGAGCCGACGAACCTAGTGACCCCCTAAGATTTTTACATTTAGAATGATTATTTGGGCCCATTACTTCTCTAACAAATTGAAAAGCCTAATAATTGTTTGTCTTAATATATTCATATTGATTCACTTTTAGCTTCAATAATCCATTTTAGTATTCAATTTCAATAATTTAGAATAAAATTTGAAATTCACTTATTGATGATCTTTTTTCGTTCTAAAATCTAAATTGTATTTTTTTTTGCTATAAACTTCACAAAATGCAATACAAAAATTACAAATATGATATTCATCGGTATCATCATGGTAATACAACTTTAACTTAATAGAATATGTATTTACCACGATAAGAATATATAAAAGGTTCTTGCGCAAGCTTTCTAAAAATGCTAACACACTCAAATACGATAATCATCATTGTGCATTGGTCTGCACATCAGGGGCGGACCTACCCATAGGGTACGCAGTGCAAATTTTTGTTACCCCTAAATTTTTGTTTTACATCCGCCACTGCTGCACATAATTGCACCACGAAGGCTTGTATTTTTAGGGTAACACGTCTTTAGATTGTCCCTTAACCCTTAGAGTTGTCGGTCCAGAAAAAAAAAGTACATTACAAAAAAGGAAGTGATTTGAACACAACAAAATATACTTCACATACCATAACCACTCATTAGTATACTTGTACGGTTTGCTATAAAAGTTTTTTAAGTGTGATATGTGAAGTAATTTATTTGATGTATAAATCACCCCGATAAAACACAACAAAGAGACAAAATATCACAGAATTAAATATTTTTCTCTTTTTTCCTATTTTTATTTAACAAGGTTAAAAGAAAGAGCGTTTTGTAGGAGCTCGGCCAACGACTCTCATCAAGTTGGCTATTTCCAGAACCCTAGCCACTTTGGTTCCTCTCTTGGCCTCTGCTGTAGCGCGTCTTTCCTCCGCTTTTCTTTTAGCTTTTGCCACATCGTTTTGCATTTTCTCTAGTGCTTTTGCTCGTTTTTCCTCCAATTTCCTCTACACAAATTTAATGTAAACTTAAAATAATTTAATAATGAGTTATGATTGATCATGCATATATTAGTCATACAGTTTAGTTTATGTGTTATTGAAGAGTGGTGTATGTGACATATAACTCAAAAGTATTGAATTAGTAGAACAAATAAAGCCAGTAGGGTTGGTGGCCTATTGGTAGAGAAAAATCCTTTAGGAACACTAAGGATTGAGGAGGTCATGGGTTCAAGTCTCACTCCTATAGGAATAAAGAAATTTGTCTTAAAAAAAAAAGTAAAACAAATAAAGCTTCAATTGATATATAAAACGAATTTAGAAACATTACACACAATTACTATATATACTTCATCTACATCCTAAGAAACTATTAAGTTTCTCCTTAATAAGGCAATCACATAATTTTTTTTTATAATTGATAGCTCAAAACTATAATAATTTTGTCTTTTAATATTTATCGTTACATATTGACATTAAGAACGTATTTAAAAATATGTTGAAGTGTAAAATCAAGACATGCATAAAATTAAAAGGTAAAAAAAAAAGAAAAAAAAGCGTTAAAAATTTTATTTTTACGAATATACTTGATATGTAAAAATATTTTTCACCACATTTCTCTCTTTTTGTCTTCTATCTCTTAAATTTACCACTTATGCTAAATTAAACAAAACTTGATAACTTACCCCTTTTGTGAAAGAAAAAAAAAAGTTAATAATACAAATGGCTCTTGTGACTCGATTAGATTGAACGTTTAAACTTCAACTTTTAAAATTACAAACTTAATCCAAACGTTTGTGACATAGTTGTGACTTTAGCTCTCGATGTTAATACCCGTTAGTTTTTACGAAAAACTAGCCCATGTGTCATCCACGTACTTTACGGTTACAAACTTAACCATAAACATAGTGAAAATCAGTAAAAAATTGAAAAAATCAATAAAAAAAATTAGTGCTTTTTATGTTAGTGTTAAGTTTGCAATCGCAAGTCACGTAAATGACACATGGGCTAATTTTTCGTTAAAAAATAACTAATATTAATGTTAATGGCTAAAGGTACAACCATGTCATAAAGTTTGGGTTAAGTTTATAATTGCTTGGAAGCGTAACATGCAAATTGATCAAACCACATATGCCATTTATGCAAACAACTAAAAAAAACAAGTCAAAAATTGCCAACTAGTCCTACAAATTTGTATTATTACACTTTAAGTACCTCAACTTTCTTCATCCAAGATGTAGACTTCTGAACTTGCTCGCTCTCCCACCCATTGATGATCGCATCATCCCTCTTGAACCTATTATTGATCTTCGCAATCTTAGCGTTCTGCCACGCCAATATCTTCGACTCCACCTCCTCTTTCTTCACCCGCTGCACCGATGACACATCACTGCCGTCGGTGCTAATCAAACTCATCCCACCACCACCATGGCTAGCCAGAGATGCCACTCTCGGGTTACTATCCGCCACAATCGCCAACGGATTAGTCTCCGTTGCAAACTCTTCTTCCCCAATTCTCTCAAGACTATTAATCGGCTCGTGGTGCTCGTTAACATCTATGTCGTTTCCCGCAATCACTAAAGCGTTAAACTCGCGGCTCATGCTCGTAAAGTTCTCGGTTTCGTTGCTTGCCAACGACATGTTTGATGACCGGTGACTTGTTGTTTCCCCAGCCTCTCCCCGGTTAGGGCGGTAGGGCTGTGGTTGTGGTGTTAGGGCGTGTATTTCTCTTATGTTTTCGTCATCGTTTTCGTCGGCGTGGTGGTGGTGGTGGTGTGGTGTGGTGGTGGTAGGGTGAGTGGACATGGTAGTGTTTGGAGGTTGGAGTAAAGGGTTTGGATTATAATTAGGGTTATGCAAATATGAGCCACACATATGGTGGAAGTTGCATGGAAGAAAGGCTAAAGTAAACAAGTGTTTTGTTATTATTATTAGGTCCCATAAGTGTGGCCAAAAGGAGAAAGTGAAAGTTAATCAAACAACTTTTAGATAAATGATCTAAATATGACCAATAATATCATGTAGCAATTATTAATCCGAAATTCAAACATATCAAAACTTTGTTTCTAACCATACCACATGGTCAAATATAAAGTAACTTCTTATTTTAGTTAGGTGAAACTATCAGAAGCCCTTGATGGCTAGAGGGTTTTTTCTAAAGGGCTGTGGAGGTCATGGGTTCGAATCTTGTAAAGTGCACTTTATAAAAATTAAGAACACCCTCTGCAGATTTAGAATTACTTGGGGTTGTTTGGGTAGACTGATGTACGAGCTTCCCCTAGTGGAACGTGTCAGTTAAACTCGCGCCGTTAAAAAAAACTATCAGAAAACGACGATGTCAGATCCTTGTAGGTTAAAAGTCATATAGACACACCTTTAATTATACACGTATGTATATTATTTGTACTATCTTCAACGATAACATATAATAATAGATCCTTTAAGGTGTCCTGATCTAGAGGTCAATGATAAGAATCACAACCCTCTATATTTTTTCCGTAGGTAAAAGCACACGTTTTTATGCTACTCTTTTGTTTCATACGAGATTTAAACACTTAATAGCTTGGTTGAACAACATAACATCATAGTTACGCATTAAATACCTTTAGGATGATAACTTTTGTTTAACTACTTAAAAGTTATAAATAACTTGAGTAACTCTTTCGTTGGCTTATATAAACATGTACACAATAATTCATAGAAGAATACGCTAGTAAAATTTTTAAATAGGTTGTATCGTTTTAGCATATAAAACTTAAATATTTATTTGTATAGGTTTAAATAAAATTCACTAAATATTTTTTATTCACTAATAAATACATAAATTTAAACCATCGAAAAATGGGCTAGTGGTAAGGCGTCTAAAGATGTCTGAAAATACTTAAGTTTAAACCTTCTATATTTTCTTAGATAAAATACATTTTAGATAATAATCGCCATTAGAAAAAATGTACATCAATTTAGTTATGAATACGTTGTACTTTTATAAAGTACTATATCACTTGAATTAATTTACTCTTAAACGAATTTTATTTTATGCGTGTAATCGTTATCTATAACTACATATTTTAAAGTCATTAAAATGGATATTACTTAATTATGAAGAGTGCTCACTTCTAGACGAAGTCCACAAAATGCTACGTGTCAAAGATTTCACTTTTAATAACTTTTTATATATTATTTCTTTCTTGCTATTATTTTATTTTTTGTAATGAAGAAAACAGCCCATCAAGTTAAAGCGATGTTTTACTTGCATCCTTTGACTAATAGAAATGATAAGAGACCCCTTCTCTTTAATAATAGTTGCAAATCACTTCTATCTTTTTTTAATAAACTCTTGTCTTTAAACTTAGTCACATATAATGCCCCTCGACTAGGGTGTCTTCCACTTGCTAGGTTGTTGTAATTAGTTGTATATACATTGTGGTATCGTCGATTAATTTTGAAGGTAGTGATCGACATTACATAATTGTATGGTATGATGGCAATTGTAAAGAACAATAAGGTGTGGAATGCATACGGGAATACGAGCAAGTATATGAGACAAGAAACCCTTTTGATGAAAGTGCCAACAATATGATGAGGATGTCCTCATGTCCCTATCGAATATCAACATCTATTTGAAGCCAGTATGTTAGATAAAACTTCAAGGTAGATGGAAAAGCATGTTATTGCAAATTTGATCTCTAAATCAATCAATTTCAGTTTCAATTTTTTCGTTTGGTCAAATCGAATCTTTAGTTGAGCTATATAAATGCGGCTTTTTTCTATGATACCTACATTAAGAAAATGCACAATAGTATTGGTTTTATATTTGTGTTATTGGTAATGTTATTTCATGATTACAACGATCAGTGGTGAATGACATGAGAACTTATGTGTTAATATTTTGTTCTAACGGGGATGCCAGATGAAAATAAATAACACAATAACATATGTAGATGTTTGGCGCTGGTGCTACTTTTTCTTTCATTCTTGAACAATAACAAATTTAAAGAGATGATGGTCAACTAGTCAAGATTATTGCGGTTTTCTTTTTAATTACAGATAACTTAAAAGGAAAAAAAAACATTTACAGATAAATATGTATACGGTTGTCGTATTTCACATACACTATAGTATAGTTAAAATAGGAAATAAAAGAGTTTGGTGTCTAATATAACACAAGTATGATAATTGGAGGGCCTCTTCTTTACCAAAAATCTATTAGCCTTTTTATTATTTTTGTTTTTTTAAATACTTTTAGATGTTGGCTAAGTTCTATACTTCTATCAGTCCACGGTCCCACATAATTAGGTGTCCTGTTAACTAGTACCAATCAAAGCTTACCACGTGTCACGTAGCAAGAGGAACATATACGACGTGGCACACGGTTATGGGTTCGGGCCCACAATGAAATACTACTGCTAGTGAGACGTATCATAGAGTGAAACGTGTACGGTTTTTCTCTCTTAAAAAATATATAATTTTTTTTAGAACTCGCACGAAGAAGAGTCGATGACCTTTTATTTTTTTAAATAGTTATTAATAATATAATTAATATTTATGTTATTTTCATATTTATCTAACTAAAATAGCTTATTTCACGGTATACGACAGTTAAAAGTAGTTGTATTGTTATACATGGTCAACTTGTTTGAAATATCATTGTGGTTCAAGTTACTTTCATGTCGGTATGGAGGAATAACTAAACAAACCAATAAACTGTGTAATGGTTTCACTATTCAAAATTAATCGAAAAAACTGATTTTTTTATTTAAATTATTAACATGATTGGTTATCTGCAAATGAGAGAACGCGCAAGGCCCGTGATCCGTCCCAAGCCTTAGGGGGCAGTGTTCACACCAATTCACAGGGCAGGTGGACCACATAAACCAATCCTGCCTTCACTACACATACCCTAAGTTCAAAACGTATTTGAAGGTTATATCATATCATGCAAAATTGATTTGATATGCTTAAGAAAGGTACCGTTTGACCAAATAAACCAAGAGGAAATTTTTTTCTTAGTTCATGCAAGTTGTTTGATCAATTTAGGAAATAGTTTTTAAAAGCATGCATAAAATATTTTTCAATTAGCCTAATTAGTCCAACATATTTAGCCATGAAAACTCTTCACCTATAATTCTTGTCAAATTTTGGACATGGTACGTTAAATGTTTGACTACATCACAATAGTCTTGGTTTACCCAATATAAAATTTTGATTAAGCTTCACGTTTAAATTAAATTTAGATTCCCAACTTATTGATCTTTCATTTTTGCATGATTATGCACTTATTTCTCTCTTTTTAAAAAAAAAAATACACATTATATATTTTACTATGATATCAAGGAAAAAGGCAAAACTAAGAACGATTATCACAACGTAACTGTCCAATTTTATATTGTATTGATTTAATGTAAAAATATACCTATTATACTTAGAATTAGGTCTGATATACTGACTATTTGTTAATCAATTAATGTATAACACTTCTTGAAGAAGTCCAAATATTTAAAAGTTAAACACCATTATCTATGTACGATTTTTATGCAAGTCAGCTTTTGAGCAATCATTATAGAAAATCGCATGAGTACTAGCACCCTTGAGAGCCTCATAGTTTCTTTGCACACTAAATGTTCACCGTTGTCAATCATATTCTTTGAGATATCACGGGTACTAGTACTCATGGGATTTTTATCCATTAACCAATGATATTTTGAAAAACTAGAGATCAAATCTAAAGTTATGGTTACATGGACCATCCATTTATTTTTGAAAAACTAGGGACCAAATCCAAAATTTTAGTAAAGCACAAGGACGACGATCTGTGTACTTTACTCTTGCATTTATGTGTTTGCCTCCTATATTTTCTTTTATACATATACAAGATTTGTATTATACTTTTCGTATTTATTATTTTGATTTTCAGATTTTCAATATTTATCTCTCTATATTTAGTTCTAATTTTTTATATATCATTTGGATAAATTATCAAATACCCATAAATTGATCTCTTGGCAATTAGAGGCATCGGCTGTAACTGTCTATCTTTGATTCTATACATCCATATTACTACTCAATTCTGTATCTTTGATTCTATATTTTTAACCAAACTGATTTTAACCCAAACCTATTTGAACCCGATAAAACCCGGTTTCTATCGAGTTGGGTATCCCATTTCTTAAAACGGGTTTGTCCCGAACCAGTTTTATCCCAAACCGAGTTTGATCATTTTTGACCCAAACCGAAACTGCTTTCTACCCGAACCAGTTTGGGCCGAAACGTACACTTCTAAACTAAAGTAAGCCTATTTGAGCAGCAACTATTATAGCCCAATCCAATATTGGACAAAACAGAACCACCGGCTCTACAATGTGACACGATGAGCAAGAGAAACAGAGCCATAGACTTCAATTCATCTTCTATTCTTAATTTCTTTCCCCCAAATAATCTCCAACCTCATTCAAATTTCACTAAATTCCCAATCAATTTCAAATTAATAACAACCTCTCATCTCAATTCCATTTATATTACACCCCCTTCGTTCCAATTTGCTATCCCTCATCCTCTGTTCATACATTGCTAGCAATGGAGATGAGTGTTGGAATACACAATTATGTCACTCCCAAACTTAACCCTAATAATTACAGGAACTCATCTATCCTCAGATCCCAATTGCCTGTTGGTCGTACTTTATCTTCTTACTCTTCTTCCACCATCAAGACTCCATCTTTTTCGCATTCTAGAAGAAACCCACTTCGCAGTTTCATCAAATGCTCTGTTTCTGAAGCTGAGGCAACAGATACTGCCACTGGTATGGTTCTTCAACTTGTAATTAGTTGATTGTTGCATAATTTTGCCTGTTTGTGATTGTACCTAGGAGCTCACATATGTAGTTGTTTGATTAGGGGTTAGTTAATATATGGGCGGTTGTAAGGGGGAGTGAAATAAAGCACGGCTTTGGAACTCGCTTCCCCGGGTCCCCAAAATTAAAAAAAAAGTATATATGCCGGTAATTTGGGCTTTGGGATTGTTGATGGTGGGTTTGTGGTCTATGACTATGCATACACATAGATAACATATGAATCATAGGGTCGAAAGCAATTTTCTTTACGAAAAGACCAATTTTATTATCTACTTTGGGCCCCAAAAAGCTTGAGACGCCCTGGGTTAATATCGTTACCGAAAAACAACATACTTACTCATTTTACATGGAAAAAGTTTGTTATATTAAATTCACTCAATATACTTGTGATCCCTTTTAAAAAACTTAACAAGGTCTTGATGAAGTGACATCCCAAGTGTTCAAAATAAGTGGATAGTCTTTTTAGTGATATACCATGGTATGGTTTATTTAAAACTGTCAAAACTGATTAAGTGGTCTTCCACGTCTCACCGGAAGAATCTACAATTCTACATGACATTCACGTCAACAAAAGGTTGCATACATAGCCTCTACACAGGTAGTGATTATGCTAGTAACCAATTTATATAGTTGATTTTACAAATATGTGTATTTTGAACGAGTCTATGGACTTTAATATACCAAAATTGAGTTGGAGGAGTTTTTCATACAAAATGAGAAATTATGCTGTTTTTTTTTATGGTATTAACCCTTTGGTTAATTATATAGTTTATGTTCCATGCTGATTTTTCTCCCAATATTACATTTGTTGCTTTTAAGCATCCAAGATATTTCTCATGTGTAGTGATTCCATTTTGCAATAGGGTTTACTATTTGGATTATAATTTGTGCATTGAATGGTTTTTTGTGCATTTTTAAGCTTTTTTGGTACTTTATTGCTTCAGAGAAGGTGGGATTAGTGAGGAGAAATGATATAAGGAATATAGCAATTGTTGCTCATGTTGATCATGGAAAGACAACTCTAGTGGATGCTATGTTGAAACAAGCAAAGGTAAGCCTATTACTCACTTAACATGTATACTGCTTTTATATATTTTTAGTTTTAATAATTCAATGCCTATTTATATGATTATTTGCAGCTTTCTTGTGGTAATGAAATGATAATCTTTTGCTTTATCGCAGGTATTTCGTGATAATCAAGTTGTAGAAGAAAGAATAATGGATTCAAATGACTTGGAGCGCGAAAGGGGAATTACAATCTTGAGTAAAAACACATCAATTACTTATAAAGATACAAAAATGAATATTATTGACACTCCTGGCCATTCTGACTTTGGAGGTGAAGTAGAACGTGTCCTCAATATGGTGGAAGGAATTCTATTAGTGGTGATCACTCTAAACATTTTTTCTTAATAACCTATTAAAACACGTTGAATCTTCTCTTTTTGAGACAACAATCAAAATTAAAATTTTTTTCCAGGTGGATTCAGTTGAGGGCCCAATGCCACAAACAAGATTTGTGCTAAAGAAAGCTCTTGAGTTCGGTCATTCGGTGGTGGTTGTTGTGAATAAGATTGATAGACCGTCTGCTCGCCCTGAATTTGTCATCAATTCCACTTTCGAACTCTTTATTGAACTCAATGCATCTGATGAACAAGTATATCATATCATAAATTTTACCAAATTTCTATGATAAAAATTACAATGTACTAATTTTTTAATTGTTGTGCAGTGTGATTTTCAAGCAGTGTATGCAAGTGGTATAAAGGGAATGGCTGGACTTTCTCCTGATAATTTGGCAGATGATCTTGGACCACTTTTTGAGACAATAATTAGATGCATACCCGGGCCACGTGTAAAGAAAGATGGCGCGCTTCAAATGCTTGTTAGTTTTACTTTTATAGTTTGTTCTAAATTACACCTTCTTTATATTAATTTTGTTTGAAAAAAAATTCAATTATATGAAGGTCACAAGCACAGAATATGATGAGCACAAAGGAAAAATAGCTATTGGGCGGTTACATGCTGGGGTATTGAATAGAGGCATGGATGTTCGTGTAAGTCTGATTAATAGTTGGCTTTAGTTCTCAACTTTTGAGCAGCACATAGTTTATATAAACAAAGGGAAATTGGGAACTTGCATGTTTAGATTAGTTTCATACTTTTTGTTTATATAAAATTTGAAACAAACTCTGTTTTTCTTATGTTTGGTTGGCATAATCTCAGATATGCACACCGGACGATGCATGCAGATTTGGAAAAGTTAGTGAATTGTTTGTATTTGAGAAGTTTTATAGGGCACCTGCAGAGAGCGTTGAGGCGGGTGATATTTGTGCCGTGTGTGGTGTTGGTGATATTCAGGTAATTAAAATACATATACAATAGTTATATTACTTGTGGTGATGGTGATGGTGATGGTGAAGGCAGGGGGGGGGGTATGCGTTTTGATAGTGAATATGTGAGTTTGAATAATCAGAATCTGATGCAAAATCATGTTTCTTTAATCAGATTGGAGAGACCATTGCTGATAAAGCTGATGGGAAGCCTTTGCCTACTATTAGTGTGGAAGAGCCTACTGTAAAAATGGCTTTCTCTATCAACACGTCACCGTTTGTTGGTCGTGAGGTATGTTACGCACAAAAGTATATCAACACTTCACCCTTTGACGCATTTACTTATGAATGGGTCGATCTGGTGGGCTATGCTTTATCTTTAACCAATCAAAATAATTAGTTAAAAAGATTATTATCGTCATAATATAGTTTTCCCTTATAAAAAGGAGTAAATTTACATAGTAGTAACCAAGTATCCCACTAAATTCAATCAAAGTTTTTTTGTTCCTCTAAAGTCACTCAACTTTCATTAGGTGTTCATGAAATTTTTTTAAAACTAAGTGAGCTAAAAGGAACATATATGAATCTTGATTGCTAAGTACTGAATATATTTTTTTTCCAGTTTAACTTAAATTGAACAATTATGAAACTCGGTTATTATTTCGTGAATTTTTTTCTTCATTATTACCTCCTATTTCAAGTTAATTAAAAAAAATCACTAAACAGTAACCAAGATATATGTTTCATTTATGCCACTTAATTTAAAACTTTTTAACATTTATAAAAATAAATTCACAATATTAGAACACCTAATGAAAGTTGAGTGACTTTAGAAGAACAAAAAACTTAGCGACTTTAGTGGAACACTTTGTAAACATGGTTATTATTATGTGAAGTTTATAATCATATTGAACATGTAGTTGCATATAATGTTATCCTGATAATAGAAGTTTTTTTATATTCTGATTCAGGGGAAGTATGTTACAAGTAGAAATTTAAGAGACAGACTGTACCGTGAGCTGGAGAGAAATTTGGCCATGAAAGTTGAAGATGGTGAAACCGCTGATACTTTTCTTGTCAGCGGACGTGGTACTTTACATCTCACTATACTGATAGAAAACATGTAAGTCACTTATAATCTATTTTTAAATCTTTTGTTATAAATTAAACATTTCTTTGATGAATAATGGTGTCTAGGCGAAGGGAAAATCACGAGTTCATGGTGGGCCCTCCAAAAGTAATTAACAAAAAAGTCGATGATAAGGTGCTTGAGCCTTATGAGGTAATAATACACTCAACTGTATATCATTGTAGTTAGCCATATTACAGTTGATATTTAGATTTATAAATAAAAACTTTTTTTTTTCTTTTTTGTTACAGATTGCGACTGTAGAGGTGCCTGAAGAACACATGGGTGCAGTTGTTGAACTTCTAGGTAAAAGGCGTGGGCAGATGTTCGATATGCAAGGAGTTGGGTATGCATTCGCGTCGTCTTTAAATTTACAAAGGAACCAACGGGTTTAAACGATTTTTGAATTTAATTTTTATTTTTTTCAGCTCTGAAGGAACTACATTACTGAAATACAAGATACCAACCCGCGGGCTTCTTGGACTAAGAAATGCCATTCTAACGGCTTCCCGAGGAACAGCTGTTCTTAACACGATCTTTGATAGTTATGGTCCTTGGGCTGGCGATATGACAACCCGTGATCTGGGATCCCTGGTAAAACAAAAATTAATTTTTATGGGTGTTAGAAATTTTATTATTTGATTTTCTGCGATTTGAAGGCATAAATCATTTTTTAATTTTTATGGGTGGCGCAGTGGTAATCATCTATTCCCCTCTAGCAGAGGTCTCGTGCAATTGTGGGGCCTGTAAACTTTTCCTAACGGGTTCTCATGGTTACCAAGAAAAAAACAATAAAGTAATTTTGATTCTGATTATTTGACTATTTAGGGGCCAAATAATCAGCAAAAATAATTATTGAAGGAAAAATAATTTTGATTCGCCTCTCTTTATTGCCCTTTTTAAAGACTATTCACTCACATTTTCTTTCTTAATAACATTACTACAAAAACTGTTCATAAATAATTATTTTTTAAAATATTCTTATAGTTGATAAAAACTCAATAGTAATATTTGGTTGAAAATATGTAGGTCGCATTCGAGGATGGGACCACAACCTCTTACGCTCTTGCTAGTTCGCAAGAGCGAGGGCAGTTGTTTATTAAACCCGGAGCAGAAGTTTATAAAGGTCAAATTGTTGGCATTCATCAACGACCCGGTGACTTGGCACTCAACGTATGCAAAAAGAAAGCAGCTACCAACGTCCGCTCCAATAAAGAAGTGTCGGGTAAGAACAGGGGCGGCTCAGAAGGGGGTGCAGGTTGGGCCGTTGCGCCGGGGCATGTTTACGAGTAGGGCATAATTTAAAAAAAAAATTATACATATTATAAATTTTTTTAAAATAACTTATAAAATCTGAAAAATTTTATAAAATTCCGGGGTAAAAGTTTTTTTTTTAAATAACTTATAAAATCTGAAAAAAAATTATGAAAATGGGGGCATTTTTCTTATGTTGAGCCGGATACTTAATTTCTCGGGGACGGCCCTGAGTAAGAAATTGTTTTATTCGAAAAAAGTTTAATATTTTAATAATATAGTTTATATAATCATAACTTTTAAGTTAAAAAGTTATATAACAGTGACCCATTTTGACACATTGTATAATTTCAGTATACCCAAAAGAACCCATTTCTTGAAGAATGGGTCATAATTGCGAGGTGTAATCATAACACACTAATTCTTGATATTGTGTATAATGCAGTTGTTCTTGATACGCCATTGGATTATAGTCTTGATGATTGCATCGAATACATCCAAGAAGACGAGTTAGTTGAAGTAACTCCAAAAAGTGTTCGGATGTGCAAAAACCCAAAGGTGAACAAAAAGGGTCGGTAAACAAGATCAGAAGATGACACATTTTAGTGATCAACTTAGATCTTGAGGATTTTTTGCACCAATATAACCATATGGTGCTGCTTACACGAGGTAGTACATGATGAATATAGTTTTTTTTTGAGTTTTTAAAACATAAAAGAACACGCGTTTATGCAGACCACACTGTGATGGTCGATATGATCGATTTGTATACGATAATAGTGTAAAAAACTTCATTGATTAATAGCGGATCGTTGTTAAGAATAGGTGTAAGAACTAAAAATGAGTAGATTTTGACTTCATAAGGATTATTTGTAATGTCATATATAGTTTGTGGCCAACATCACAATGATAGTGCATTTTTGGCTTCCATGCATTTACCATTTATAACAATGATTGCACCATTTCTTACAGCCAAAGATGTCATAAACAAAACAAACATATTTTAAATTTGTATTTTAATATATTTATGAGTTGAAGTATGTTTATATTTATAAAAGCAAAAATATTCTTTATATAATAATTTTATAAGTTAATTACACAAATGGTCCCTATGGTTTGATCAATTTGCATGTTTAACCTCTAGGATTGAAAAATTACAAACTTAGTCTAAACATTTGATATCAGGTTGCACATTTGGCCCATGATGTTAATATCAATTAGTTTTTAATATAAAATTACCTCATGTGTTATCCACGCAAAGCTAATTCAGACTTTTCAAATCTTTAACGAGTAAATTACATAAATCATCCTTTATGTTTATACCTTTTTTCAGATACGGTCCTTTAGCCCAAAAAATTTTAGAGCACGTCCTTTATGTTTACAAATCTTACACGTTATGTCCTTTGGCCCTAACCCAGTTAAATTTCTCAGTTAAGTGTACTCATGTGCAACGCACATGAGGCTACTTTAGTAATTTTACCCATTTAATTAAAAAAATATTAATTAAAATATCTCTACTATTTCTCTCTCTCTCTCCCCTTTTTCTTCTTCCCTTTGAATCACAGACTTTGTAGGAGGCATACATCATTTATCTATAAATCCTTCCTTCCAATCACAAAATCATATCCCCAAATCCTAGGGTTTTAAAACCCTCACTTTTCGTAGTTCAAATTCTCAACAAATATCCAATTCGTACAAATGTATACGACGCATCAGAGGGTAACGGGCTCTCCATTATAAATCACCCCACGCGTCGATGGTCAGACGTTCGGAAACCCTAGCAGACGCGTATCAGGGAAGGGTAAGGCGGTGGCGTTCATTGACGGCCCGCCGCCTCCAATCGTCGAACCCCTCACTTTCCCCCGTCGGAGTCGCTCCGTTATCATGCAACAACCCTAGCGGAGGGGAGTGGTGGTGTGGAGCTTTTGATTTGGAAATATGGTTGGCGAGCCGTGTTAGAGGTTGTTTTTGTAATTCCAGATTCTTTAGGGGGTTAGTTGTAACATTTCTAATTTTGTTTGTAATCTGCATTTAAGGACTTGTTTAGTTCTTGTTTATGTATCACTTCAAATATTACTCAATAAAAGTTTGTTAAGTTTCTGTTAAAACCTTCTTGATTATCCTGGAGATTGATTATCAAATTGGTATCAGAGCCAAAGGAATTGCTCGTCGATTTTGATCCAAAGGACTGGATTCTCCATCCCGATTCCATCAGACGTACGAACGACGATGAAATACGATGAGAGGTATAACTTTACAACGATCCCTCTGCAGTGACCAATTCTAACTGCTTCTAATTACACAATTTGGGCGGTAAAATTGAAGGCAATATTCAATATTCACGGGTTATGGTAGAGGTGCACAAATCGGTTTTTTAACCCAAACCGGTTCAAACCGACCCGAACCGGTTTGGTAAACGAAAAGTCAAAACCGGTTTGGACCCAAACCGGTTTGGGTTAAACCGGTTTCAGAGAGGGAAATATGTAAACCGGTCAAACCGGTTCGGGTAGGTTTTAAACCGGTTTTTATTAAAAAAAAAATCAAATAAATTTTATGTTTTTAATATAAAATCCAAAATAAAATATAACAAAATTAAAACATAAAGTTCAACGTTTATTAATATTTGGATAGTTCGGAAATTAAAAAACATAACAAGATAAAATTGTAAAACATTACAAAAAGTATAACAAATATAAAACATTAAGTTCAACGTTTTATTTTTTGGAATATTGATTGATTATTCTTGTGCGTTGTCTTCGGAACTAGAGCTTCGTAGCCTGCATCTTCGGCTAGTTCTTCATCCGTGACTGGTTCGGATATTCCAAGATCAACCTCGTTGTTGTGTATGACTTCTTCGGCTTGAATTTCATCTTCGAGAGAAGTTTGGTCTTGTATCCTATCCATCGCATCCAAATGGTCCTTCAAACAAATGCACATTTCCATCGCTAGGGGTGTGAGTCTAGTCCTTCGTATCGATAATACCCTGCCACTAAAAGAAAACGCAGATTCCGAAGCTACCGTGGAAGCTTGGACGGTTAGTACATCACGGGCCATGGCGGAAAGAATCTAGCAAGATCACACCATCACGGGCCATGGCGGTTTGAACCGGTTTGAACCGTTGGGCGAGTTCTAGCCGTTGGGGTCGATTTTGGCCGTTTTTTTGGAGGGTGTTCTTGTTGACCAAAAGAAAAATAGTGCGGCCATTGCCTACCTGTATCAGGCAATGCCAGAGGAACTTGTTCTTCAGGTGGCGAATTTAACTACCGCAAAGGATATTTGGAATTCGTTGAAAACAAGGTTCGTTGGTGTTGAACGGGTCAAGAAGGCAAGAATGCAAACCTTGAAGAATGAATTTGAGGCCCTGAAGATGAAGGAGGGAGAGAATATTGATGAATATGCTCGGAAGATAAGTGCAATATCTTCTAGGGCAAGTGAGCTTGGTAAACCCTTCCAAGAATCTGTGTTGGTAAGGAAATTTCTAGACTCAGTTCCTGATAGGTTTATTCAAATTGTTGCTTCAATGGAGCAGTTTGTAGATCTAGATACAATGTTACTACAAGAGGCTATTGGTAGGCTGAAGGCTTTTGAAGAAAGAACTGGGATGAGAAATAAGAATGTGAGTTCAAAAGATGATCAATTACTGCTCACTTACTCTGAGTAACAGTCTAAAAACCATGCAGATTCAAAGAATAAAAAATGGAACATATCAGAAGGGGTTAGTAAGAATGCAGGAAAGTTCAATCAAAAAAGAGGGAAGGAGACTTCTCTAAAGGCCATAAGCAAGGGGACTTTAAGAAAAAGGATAAGTCCAAGATTAAATGCTTCAAATGTGATGTCTATGGTCATTACTTTACTGAATGTCCTACTGTGAAAGTCAAGGACACAAAAGCCAATTTAACACAAACAGTTGAAGAGGAACCTGCCCTGTTAATGACAGTCAAGATACAAGACCAAAAATGAAATGGTGTTCTTGAATGAGCACAGGGTAGTACCTTCAAAGTATGAATCAGATGTGAATGAGGAATGTGAATGGTACCTTGATAATGGGGCTTCTAATCTCATGACTGGGAATCAGTGTGTTTTCTCAAGTCTGGATAAGAATGTAGGGGGAAAAGTTAGATTTGGTGATGGGTCTTGTGTGACAATTGAAGGAAGGGGTTCAGTGATTTTAGAAGGGAAAGATATGGATCAAAGACTAATGACTGATGTGTATTATATCTCACACTTGAAAAGCAACATTTTGAGCCTAGGGCAGGCCACTGAAGGTGGTTGTGAAATAAGAATGAAGGATGAATTCCTTTGGATGTTTGACAGAAAAGGCAGGTTGCTAATGAAGGTGTTAAGATCCCCAAACAGGCTATACAAGGTCAAATTGACTATAGGGTCACTAGTATGTTATCTAACTAAAGTTGATGATGTGTCTTGGCTTTGGCATGGAAGATTAGGGCATACAAACTTTGAATCTCATAGAGTCATGACAAGTAAGCAGATGGTGACAAGGGTTCCTCTGATTAAGCACTCTTCACAAGTGTGTGAAGCTTGTTTGGCTGGGAAACATTCAAGACAGCCATTCCGAGCAGAATCACATTATAGAGCAGTGTGTCCTTTGGGGTTGGTCTCAATGGATCTGTGTGGACCAATACTACCTACAACATAAGTTGGGAACATGCATTTCATGCTTATTGTAGATGATTGCATAAGATTCATGTGGATATATATGCTTAAATCTAAGGACCAAGCATTTGATGTGTTTAAACTGTTTAAATTGAAAGTTGAGGCTGAATGTGGCTTAAAAATCAAAATCCTAAGGTCTGATAGAGGAGGAGAATTTCTATCAAATGATTTTAATATGTTTTGTCAAAAAGAAGGGATCAAAAGGATGTTGACTGCTCCTTACTCTCCTCAACATAATGGAACAATTGAGAGAAGGAACATGTCTATCTTGAACATGACTAGGAGTATACTAAAAGCTATGCACATGCCACAAGACTTTTGGACAGAAGGAGCTAGACATTCAGTATATATCTTGAACAGAATACCTACCAAGGCACTAAAAACTCAGACACCATATGAGGCCTTGAAGGGTAGAAAACCAAAACCTTGTCCATTTGAAGGTGTTTGGTTGTGTTGGTCATGTCAAGGTGATTAAACCTGGATTGAAGAAGCTAGATGACAGAAGTGTACCAATGGTATACTTGGGTATAGAATCAGGTTCAAAGGCACATAGAATGTATGATGTGGCCAAGAAAAAGATAGTTGTAAGCAAAGATGTCCACTTTGAAGAAGCTAGAAACTGGGTATGTAAATGAAGTAAGAGATGAAAGCTCCAGCTAGGTTGACTTCCATGTGTATAATGACAATATTCAACAAGTGCAATCTGATGGGTTGAATACAGAAGAAAGTTCAAGCCAGGAGCAAGAACAAAATCAATCTCAATTCAATAATGAAGCAGATCAACTGAATCTCTGAAGGTCAAATAGAGTTCCAGTGTTACCATCCAGGTTGAATGATTATGTCCTTGATAGTGGGGTCAGATATGGAAATGAAAGGCAAGAAGAAGAGGATCATGTTGAACTTCTACTTGTACAAGAAAATGAACCAATGAATTATCAAGAGGCAGTGAAAGATAAAGTGTGGCAAAAGGCAATGGATGAGGAGATCAATGCTATTGAGAAAAATAAGACTTGGGTGTTGACTAATCCTCCTCTTAAATGTAACCCAATAGGGCTGAAGTGGGTTTACAAGGTGAAAAAGGATGCAACAGGAAATGTGACTAAGTATAAGGCTAGGTTGGTAGCAAAAGGCTATGTTCAGCAACTGTGAGTAGACTTTGAAGAGGCTTTTGCACCAGTGGCCAGAATTGAGACCATAAGATTGATCCTTGCATATTCAACTAAAATGGGTTGGATGGTGTATCACTTGGATGTCAAAGAAACTTTTCTTCATGGGGAATTAAAAGAAAGTGTGTTTGAAAAACAACCAGAAGGTTATGAGGTTGAAGGATCAGAAAGAAAAGTATACAAGATATCTAAAGCTCCTTATGGCTTGAGGCAGGCACCTAGAGCTTGGAACTTGAGGTTGGATGCTGTTCTTAAAGAGTTGGGGTTCAAAAGATGCCAACATGAACAAGCAGTCTATGTGAAAAATAGAGAAAAGTCATTATTGATTTTAGGTGTATATGTGGATGATCTACTTGTGACAGGAAGTAATCATAAAGAAGTAGAGGAATTCAAGTTGCAAATGCAATCAAAGTTTGAAATGATAGATTTGGGCTTGTTATGTTACTATCTGGGTATAGAAGTTGTTCAAAGTAAAAAAGGGATATTCATAAAGCAGTCTGCTTATGCTTTAAAGGTGGTGAAATTAGCTGGGCTAGAAGACTGTAATGAAACAAAGGTTCCAATGGAACTTGGTTTGAAACTGTACAGAGATGAAGGTGGTGCAGATGTAGATCCAACAGGTTACAGAAAGTTGGTTGGATCATTGAGGTACTTGACTCAAACTAGACCTGACTTGAGATATGTTGTTGGGTACATTAGCAGATTTATACAAAGTCCTAAAGAAGCACATTTGAAGGCTGCTAAGCACTTGATTAGATATGTAAAAGGTACAATTCATTTTGGTATCAAGTACAAAAGGACAAAAGGTGGAAATCTTGTAGGGTTTAGTGACATCAATCATCTAACAGATTCAGATGATGGGAAGAGTACCTCAAGCAATGTGTTTTACTATAATGAATCATTGATTTCATGGCACTCACACAAACAACAAACTGTTGCTTTGTCTAGTTGTGAGGCAGAGTTTATGGCTGCAACCTCTGCAACTTGTCAAGCAGTTTGGTTACATGGTTTATTGGAGGAAATTACAGGAAAGAAAGAAGAGATAGTTGTGTTGTATGTGGATAATAAATCTGCTATAGCTCTTATGAAAAATCCTCTTTTTCATGGGAGATCAAAGCACATAAACACAAGATATCACTACATAAGATAGTGTATTGAACAAGGTCGTGTTGACTTTGTGAGTGGGGATTTGCAGAAAGCTGATATAATAACAAAGCCTTTGGGTAGAGTCAAATTTTGTGAAATGAGATTTTTACTTGGTGTGGAGGAGTTGAAAAGGAATGCTTGGAATTAGGGGGAACATGTTAGAGGTTGTTTTTGTAATTCCATATTCTTTAGGGGGTTAGTTGTAACATTTCTAATTCTGTTTGTAATCTGCATTTAAGGACTTGTTTAGTTCTTGTTTCTGTATCACTTCAAATATTACTTAATAAAAGTTTGTTAAGTTTCTGTTAAAACCTTCTTGATTATCCTGGAGACTGATTATCAAGCCGGGTGTGTTTGAGAAAGGGAAATGTGGTGTAGCGGTGGTAAATGGTGGGCACGGTGGTTAAGAAGAAGATGAGAGGTGTAATGAGGTAGAGGACCGGTGGTGGTGGTGGTAGCATTATTTGTGATCAGATTGGGAAGATCTGAAAAATTTTGTAATTTTAATGTTTACTAACCTTTGGTTCATGTGATCAGATTGGGAGATCTGAAGATTGGGTTCATGTTTTAGTAACCTTTGGTTCTTGAGGGTGGGGTGAGGGGTTCATGCGAATAATATGAAGAGAATGAGGACAAAGACCCAAAAAAGGTGGTCAGTGAGGACTGAGGACCGTGTAGAACTGGAGGAGAGAGGAGCTGGAGATGGAGAGGGGGAGGGGGAGAGGAGAGATAGATAGTTTTTAATTAATATATTTTTTATTAAATAAGTAAAATTACAAAAGTATCCTTATATGCCTTACACATGACCAGACTTAACTGAAAAATTTAACCGGGTTAGGGCCAAAGGACATAACGTGCAAGATTTTTAAACATAAAGGACGATCTCTGACAATTTATAGGCTAAAGGACAATATCTGAAGAAAGGGTATCAACATAAAGGACGAAATCTGTAATTTACTCAATCTTTAACCCTAATAAAACTAATTTTCCCTTATGATTGCAAAATTTAAGTGTCTATATATGTAATAATTCATATTACATATATGTAATAAGATATTAGATATATATGTAATATGGACGATTAATATGTAATTATTGATGTTACATATATGTAATAGGGACAGCTACATATAATTGTTATGCAATTGTTCATAGTACATGTGTAATATGATCGATTATATACATATTCATATTATATATATATATATATATATATTTGTATATATATTTGGTGGTTCATTACATATCTATCTATACTATATAACAAATGAAATTTATTTATGCCACGTGTTGTGTCCATATCTTTTCTCACCATTCTTTTCCCGCGCCTCTCTCTCTTATTAAATGCATCTTATAGCAAATTACTGAATGTGGCAATTTGTATCTAAAAAGTATGTTTTGTCTTAATAGGTTAAGAAGGCATGTTAGTCTTTTATTTTCCTAATTAATGGTTGAAATAAAAGTGTAGGAAAAAAGAGGGCCGAAGAGTACTTTCAGAATAGCCATTTTTGTTAACCTTTTTCAAGTTCCACACCTTTTTTTGAAAATTCATAATTTTCATACGACATTTTTTTAAATTACCCCACAAAGTAAAACATTTTTTTATATTTATTTTGAGTATAGTATTTGCTGCAAACGAAAGCACAATCAAATGGTAATCACGATTTTTTTCCTATGTTAAATACAGATTTTTAAATATGGTTCTTATTTACATATGTTTCCTTTATACATATGGTTCCTTTCTTTTCCTATCATAAATCTACATACGTTTTTTCCTATATATTCTAGGTTAAAACCCATGTATTACATGAGTTGAATAAATACAACTCATTATAAAACATCAGTTTTTATGAAAATTTGTAAATTCTAAAAATATTATATAATTATTTTTTAAAAATGATTTATAAAAAGAATGAAGAAGTGTTCAAATTAAAAACAATGTTTTATGAAAAAACCTATTTTTTAAATAAAAAACGTTTTATAAAATTAATTATAAAAATCATTATTATTTAATAAGAGAGAGAGGCGGGAAACAAAAATTATAAAAAAATTAAAGAAAATTGTGTAATTAATAGGAGAGGAAAGCGAGAAAAAAAAGTTAAGGATGCATGTGTGAATGACAAGTGTCTTTCTAAACCTTTATTTATTATATAGTATAGATCTATACTATATATATAGGAGAGAGTTTTATTCAGAACACAAATTATTACGAGAACATGGAGAACTAATCTGGACCACTTATTTTTATTTAATCTTAAAAAATAATAATTAAATGAAACGAGTATAATGGTAAACATTAAAATCTATCTCTCCAATTAATTATTTGTAACTTCTCTTCATTTAATTACTTTGTATATCTTCTTTCCTATTAATTATTTGAGACAAACATTATTATACAAAATAATCATATTTTTCTCCATTTTTTTTCAATTAATTAGTTCAAATTAATACTACACATACCGAAACTCATTCTACACATACCGAAATTCATCCTACATTACCGAAATTCATCCTACACATACCGAAATTCATCATACACATACAAAATGTGTGTAGGTTGAAAATTTTATAGAGCTACAAACTCTATGTGTAGATTAAAACTCCATATGTGTAGGTCGAAAATCAATACGTGTAGATTGAAACTTCATATATGTGTATAAGTATGTGTATGTGTAGGTATAAATGCATGTATATATGTAGTTACCTACGCTTCGATATTTGTAAGATAATATATTTTTAACTAACTAATTTTAAATAGTAGATAAAATTTAATTAAATAAGAAATAAGAGAGAAAGTATTAATTATAGAAAAGTCAACTAATTAGATAGAAAAACTTTTTAATTCTAAATGTCAATAGTACCATTGTACAATTAACTAGTATCATTAATGTTGTAATTAATTAATATAATATCATTTGTGAATTTTAACCATTGATTAAATAATCTAATGGTCAAAATTAATAATTTTTGTTTTCGCATTTATTTAGTTTTCTGAAATGAACCTTTCTATATATATATATGGATCAATTGTTAACTCGTAAACCAAAAAATCAAATTCCGACCACACATTAATTTTTATTTTATTTTAATTCATTCTTCAAAAGTCAAACATCCTATTAATTATAATAAATATGTGGCCAACATCTCGTTTTTAATTTACACATTTAAACATGGTTTACATTTAATCATTTTCCTATATAAAGCATCCATAAACATATCAAAGAAAGCAAAACAACAATGAGTTGGAGAACAAATCTCTGTCTTTTGTTGTTTGCACTAAATGTTCTTGAAACAACTTCGTTTCCTCACAAATTCGAAGTTCATATTATATTGCTGGTCAGGAAACAAAGATCTTGGAACTCATGTTCTAAAAATCAATCAGGAGACTTCATGGAGTTTTCGCGATGTCTTTCGGAAGGGGAGGCATTCAGTATATTATTGTGAGTAATACTGGATGGCCAAACTTGTGCGGCAAAGGGTATACGCCAAGCACGCCAGGTTGCAGAACGTATTGCTGGTGGGTGAAGCCGGACGGGTTTTATTTAGCTACGAGTAATCATCCACTTCCTTCTGATTTTGTATTCACAGCTCCATGGCAAGGATCTGGGATCCAAAAATCGATTAATGTATGATTAAATAAGCAATGTTGTCAACTAATATTATATTTATATTTAGAGTAAACTCCGATTTTAGTCCATGAGGTTTGGGCAAATTCTCTATTTTAGTCCAATTGTTTCAATTTTACTTTTTTAGTCCTTGTGTTATCATTTTTGTCTCAATTAAAGCTAGATGGCTAACACCGTTTGATTTTCTGTTAAGTTTTATTTATAAAAAGACAAAAATACACCTCTACTTAAAAATACCCACCTTCACTATCTTCTTCTAAATAAAAACCCTAAAATACCCACCAACCTCCATCATTGCCAGAAACCACATCCCATCTTCAACGACCACCGTCCCTATCTCCGGCGACCATCATCCCCACCATCCTCTGCCACATCTAAACCTGTCAGTCACTACCATCATCTAACCCATTCTCTACTCTCCCCATCCTCCCGCTTGCTTGTATGCGTTCGTACCTAGATGAACCGGTTGGAACTTAGATTTGCTTCACACACCTTCACATACAACCACGTTACAGATCTGCTTACCATATCTCAAACTCATAGATTCAAACTCAATCTAAATCTTCTTGATACCAGGAACAATTTGAATCTTCCCTGATTTAATCTTTTGTAGTGTACCAATATCCAAAACAGGGGTCTTCCCTTTAGTGTTATAGGGCTCAACTGGGCCATCAATGGCCTCAAAGGAATTTCGTGTATGATTCCATGTAGTCAACAAGTTGGTATTTCTAAGGGTACTCAGGGAAAAAAGGGTAGTTAGCAAAATTGCTTAGGAAGATTAAATATAAAGAATTTAGAAGTATTGTACAGAGAGAGAGAGGAGATTAAATCTAAGGTTTCCGGCCACCATCAGCTCGACTATCTCCGACCACCATATATCGGTCAAGCCTCCATCTTCTTCTCCGATACCTGAAACCCACCACCACACCCATCGCCTGAAACCCGCCACTGCCCCCTCTTATCATCTTCCCTAACTCATATATGATCCGTATCATCTATTTCTTCCTAATCGTCCATCCAAAATCAAAATTTCGATTGGTGCCTGTACGGTTGGTACCTAACAAGAAAAAAACGCCGTTTATGAAACCCTAACTATATCCTTTACAGTGAGTGTCTTCCCGACGGTGATTGTAAGGTCGGCGGTGGTTGTGAGGCCGTCTGTGGTGTTGTGTTTAAAAGAGGGTATAAGATTGTAGAGAGAGGAGTAAAGGATGGGGTGGGGTTTTAACATTTTATTTTGTTTTTAAATGTTAAGGGTATTATAGTCATTTTAAATAAATTAATTGAGACAATAATGAAACCACGGTGACTAAAAAAGTGAAATTAGAACGAATGAACTAAAATAGAGAATTGGACCAAATATCAGGGACCAAAACCAGAGTTTACTCTTATATTTATATACGCATGAGAATAATATAAAAGCGAGTATCTATATGAGCTTCAAGTTATTATCCCGGTCAACATTGTCTCCAAGTTTCGTATATATATCTAGGGGAAGATTTCACTAAGAACTAGTTTTTCGCTAAGAAGTGGGTCAAACGAACTCCGATTGAGCTCGTTCCAACGACGTTGGAACCGTCTCATCGAACCCTAATCCGGACCCAAAAACCTAAACCCACCCCCATAATCCTAAACCCACCCCCCCTAAAAAAACCTAAACCCTAAAATCTAAACCCTAAGGCTAAAATCCTAAAATCCAACGCTAAAATCTAAACCCTAAAAGCTAAGATGGTAGAGTTCGACGATACAGTTCTAACGCCGCTGTAATGAGCTCAATCGGAGTTCGTTTGATATCGTTTATTAATGTTTTTGTCATTTCTTAGATTTTTTAGCGAAAAACAACTTTTTATTTGAACCTCCTCTTATATATCTATATTTATACTATATAATAAATAAATGTTTTAGTGGACACTTGTCATTCTCCTATGCATTCTTAACCTTTTTTTCCCGGCTCTCTTTTCTATTAATTACAAAAAATTCTTAAATTACTTTTATAATTTTTTGTTTCTCACTTCTCTCTCCTATTAATTGATAATGATTTATTTAGTTCTTTTTACAAAACATTTTTTTATTTTTAAAAAATAGGTTTGTTCATAATTTTTTTTATAAACTAAACATTTTTTCGTTCTTTCTATAAAACATTTAAAAAAATTAATTGTATGACGTTTTCTAGAATTTGTATTAAAAAACTATGTTATATGTCATAAACATGTAATATGTAAATCTTTATTACTAAGTATATATAACATTGCATTTATTCAACCCGTGTAATACATGAGGTTTCTAACCTAGTATATGTATATTTCACATGGGTGATCCCTGCTGTTTACTCAACCATAACACATGTGGTCCCTTGCATGGATGGATATTACGTTTTTTTTTATCAATTTAAAAAAAATGATAAAAATACCCTTATGTTAAAAAAGAAAAGAAAAAAACGAAAATATAAAGGCTTTAGTTATACACACGCCCACACCTGTTATATGCACACACCATATTCCGCTGCATACGGGTCATATTGTATGATACAACCCGTATGCTCTCAAAACTGTCAAATCATACTCCATTACGGGTAGTATGGTACAATAAGGCTGAGTGCATATGGGACGTATGGTGTAATACGACCCGTATGCACTATATCTTTTTAATTCTTAATAAAACTAGATATATAGATACATGAAATAATTACAAATTAGAATCTAGCAATAGGTATAACCCAAAAGATGTAGTGTATACAGATAATTCATCACTGGCTCCTACTGATATCAATATTATAATTTCATAAGACTCATCAAGCTCCATTGGATTTTTTTTTTGATGTTTTTGTATCAGTTCTATTAGTTTTATTACCGTCTATTTCAAACCATGCTAATCCATCAACTCCCCCTCCATACCAACCCCTTCGATCACCACCACCGCCAACCATCGTAAACATACATGATACACATTTGTTAATTTCATACATTGGTGTCGTAATAAAGGATACACATTTGTTAACTTCACTACATTGGACGGTTTTTTAAAAAAAAATTCTATATTGGTGTCGTAATTATGATGTAAATGGTTTTTATGGGGGTTACTTATATCAACTTTTATAGGTAGGTGTTAATCAATAATAAATATTCTTTATTTTACATTTATTAGACAAGATTAACATACTACAGAATTATTAAAAAAACATAAACTTCTATCTATATTTAAAAATTACGTTAATGATATTACGGTTTTTTTTTTATTTTACCGAATTTGCCTTCTACTTTAATCGGAAACATTTTTATTAGTTAAAGCAAGTGATTATGATAATTAAAATATATATTGTTAGAATTAAATGCACATTGTCTTATATATATGAAGCATCAATAAACATAACACATACTAGCCTTAAAGAAACCACAAACAACAATGAGAACAAATATGTTTCTTGTGTTGTTGACATTGTATATTCTTGAAACGACGTCGGTTCCTCACCGATTCGAAGTTCATATTAAAAATGATATTGGAGGGGTAAATGACGAGTTGCTAACACATTGTTGGTCAGGAGACGATGATCTCGGAACTCATGTTACCAGAACCAACCAGGATCGTTCTTGGAGCTTTCATGATGTCATTTGGCCTGGGAGGCATTCGATATTTTATTGTTCATTCCTTTGTAATAAATTATATAATACATTTGAGGTTATCAATACCGGATGGGCCAACGCGTGTGACAAACAGGAAAAGCCAGGTTGTAGAACATATCACTGGTCGGTGAGGCCGAACGGGTTTTATTTAGCTATTGCCAGTCTTCCAAGTCCTGATGATTTTGTGTTAAAAGCTCCATGGAAAGGACCTGCGCTCAATGAATCGATTAATGTATAAATAAACAATAGTGAAAAATAATATCATATTTATATACATATGAGAATAATAAAAAATTGAGTATCTTTACAAGTTTCATGTTATTATTTAATGGTCAAGTGATGATTATGTGAGTGGTTAAAATACTTGCTGCAACGAAACTAATCTAGCTCGACTCATTAATAGAACCAGTCATTCATGAGGAAAAGTCGTACATTGCGCGATTTTATTTAGTTGGTAAGAAATTTAATAGAAAACTGATTATCCATGACATCGTCTAGGGGTGTTCAAACTTTCAAATAACTAATTGCTCGAAACTCGCTTGAAACGACCTTGAATAATTTTCAAGTCAAATCGAGAAGACTCGTTCAAATAACTAGTTGGGTTGCTTGAATACTTTAATTTTATTTTACTTTGAGTTTTATCCTAATTATTAAAACCCAATACCTAATCATTGCTCTAGGTGTCATGACTCGGATTATAAACAACCTTAATCTTGTTACCCTTAAAATTACCAAAAACATATAGTTCTTTTGTAAATTTTAATATATATCTTTTGTATAAGTATGTATATATTGTTATAATATGTTTATTTTTATTTACGAATAGATACTAGTTTGATCACAAATAAACTATATCAAATAAAATATTATTTTAGTTTATAGCAAATAAATATATTGTGTACGACTTTGTTTGTAATAAAACTTATATGTAAATAAAGAAAAAAAATTGCAATGATATGTTCAAGATTATATAAATACAAGATTCTTTAAATCTCCATCTGATGGCCCAGAGATTAGCCATCATGAGACTGAAAGGACCCCGGAGGTCGAACAACAATTCAACTTTGAACCGAAAGTCAAGGTGGCTCTAGCACGAGGTCAATGAAATGTTACAAGCCTCTGTGCCTGCTCTTTTAACTGTAGCATGGAAGAAAGCAAACCGAGAGACTGTTGGGAACTCCGGTGCTAGGGTGGTGAATGATAGTGATGGTGATGAGTACATAGGACGACCCGCTCATGGTTGCTCTTACAAAGGGTTTCGCGAATGTGACCCTCTGATTCTGGATGGCAAGAAAGATGCCACTACCACCTTTACTTGGATAACTTGGATGGAAGTCGCCATAAATATGAATGAATGTTGCAGGGAACAGGCCTTCAAGTTTACTACGCATTCGCTCAGAGACCAAGGGTGATCGAGCATTATGGTTGATGAAGTGGAAAAACATGAAGGAACTAATAATAAAAAGGTTTTGCCCTCAGAACGAAATCGAAAGGGTGGAAACAGAAATTTTATCACTGAAAACGGGTGTCATGACCCACCGTCAGTATACTTCAAAGTTTGATGAATTGTCAAGGTTGGTTCCTCACCTTGTCACTCTCGAAGAGAAGAGGACAAGTTCTAGGTTCATGGGTTGCCCTTGAGGGTGTGCACACACATAAAGAAAATCCGCCCAAAACCTATGACCGGTTGTTGACTTGAGTGGGATTGTGTGGGATAATGATCCTATACTTGAGAAGCCAAAGAAGAAAGTGGCTTGGATCGGAAAGCGAACTATGGGATTTGTGTGTGGGCATAAGACAAGAAAGTGTGTGGAGGAACTGATGGCACATGTGGGAAGTGTAGGACAAGGAGACGGGTGAATGTTGAGCGATGTTGAGCCTATGTTTTAGGTGTGAGAAGTCAGGACACTATTCTCGAGACTGTACTCAATCCATCAAATGCTTTAACTCTGGAGAGGCAGGACACAAGAGTTGGAATTCTAGGAAACTGAGTGATGGGGAGCTGGGAAAGAGAAAAGCGTTGAGAAAAAGGACAAGACAAGAACTAGGTCCTATATGTTGAATCAAAAGGAGGTGAGGGAGAAACCTGACGTGGTGTCAAGTACATTTTTTTTATTAATAACGTTTATGCTTATGTTCTTTTTTAATTGGGTGTAAGTAGGAGTTTTGTGGCCTTTGCCTTTAGTCCCTTGCTGAATAGAATGACCAAGATAGTTCAGGATGCCTTTGAAGTAGAAATTGATATCGGCAAACTACTTAGATAGTAAACGACATAGATAATTTCTTTGTTGAACTAGAAAGTCATAAATTCCTCGTAAAGTTGTTCCTTATGACTCTAGGTGGGTTTGATGTGGTTTTGGGAAAGGACTGGTTGTCCGATTTCGAGGCATGTATTGTCTTTTCGAAGAAGATGATTCACCTCATGGCACAGGATGGCAGTCCAATCATGGTACATGGTGATAAAGTATGTGAGGTGTCGAAGATCTTTTCAATGATCAAGGCAGAGAAGTTTATACGGCGAGGGTGCGGGTCTTACCCGACTTATTTAATCGATGTCAAGACTTAGATGAAACTCGTGGACGTTGTACCCGTTGTATGTGATTACCCAGACGTATTTCCTGAGGATTTGCCGGGACTACCTTAGGAACGGGAGAATGATTTTCAGATTGATCTATTTCCAGGAGCTTTGCCCGTCACTAAAGAACCTTAGATATTGGCTCCGTAGGAAATGAAGGAATTAATGTCCCAACTGCAGTACCTTCTAGACAAGGGTTTCATTAGAGTGAGTATCTCACATTGGGGTGCTCCGGTACAAATATGTCAAGAAGAAGGATCGTAGCATGCGTATGTGTATTGTTGGCCTAGTAATTGTTCAACCCAAGTTTGAAAAGAAACGGGTCAAAAGTGTAATTAGATTAAAGTTATATTTAGAGTCAATAATGTAATTTATCTAAGTCTAGGGGTCATTGTGTATCATATGAAAGTTGTAAACCATCAATATGTCGATTAGTCAAAGGTCACGTTGGTTCGATATTAGGTTATATATACCGGTCGCAAACAAGATTGAATGTAAACACATAAATTTCGTATAATACAGATTCAATTGGAGGGTTCATCCCTATGTTGTTCTTGTTCATCTTGTTATCATTCTTGATTAATTGATTGTTATTGGATCGATGGTCCTGTGCTGTGACTTATAACTTAATGTATATTATATATTATTTGTGACGGTATGGATAGTGATCTTTTAGGAAAAAAGTTCATGTTTAAATAAACTGACAAACTCTCTATTAAACAAATTTTAATTTTCCAAATTGTTTATTATTTTTGAAATTATGATGTAAATGGTTTTTAAGGGGGTTATATTCTTTATATCAAATTTTATAGGAAGTTGTTAATCAATAATAAAATTCTTTGTTTTATATTTTCAGACAAGACTGTGGTAAACATACTAGAGAATCATTAAATAAACATAAATTTCTATCTATATTTAAAAATTACATTAACGATGTTACAATTTTTTTTTTCATTTTACCAAATTTGCCTTTTGCTTTAATTGAAAATATTCTTCGTCAAAGCAAGTAATAATGATATAATTAAAATGTATACTACTAGAATTAAATGCACTTTGTGTGTATATATATATATGAAACATCCATAAACATAACAAACAAGCCTTAAAGAAATCAGAAACAACAATGAGTTGGAGAACAAATCTATGTCTTGTGTTGTTGGCTTTGTATGTTCTTGAAACAACGTCTGTTCCTCACCAATTTCATGTTCGTATTCACAATGACATTGAAGGGGTAGAATATAAGTTGGTAACACATTGTTTCTCAGGAGACGATGATCTTGGAACGCATATTCTCAAACCCAATCAAGAGCGTTCATGGACCTTTCACGATGTCATTTGGCCTGGGAAGCATTCGGTATTTGTTTGTGACTTCCTCTGGAAGAACTTATATAACAGATTTGAGGTTATCAATACTGGATGGCCCAACATGTGTGACAAGCTAGACAAACCAGGTTGCAGAACGTATCATTGGTCGGTGAAGTCTGACGGATTTTATTTAGCTATTGGTGATAATCCAGTTCCCTCTGATTATGTATTCAAAGATTCATGGCAAGGGCCTAGACTCAATAAATGGATAAATGTATAAATAAACCATAGGGTAAAATAATGTCATATTTATATACATATGAGAATCATAAAAAAAGTGAGTATCTTTATGATCAGTTTCATGTTATTACGTATGGTCCGATGATGATTATAGGAGTGGTGAAAATACTTGTTGCAACTAAATAATATATCAAAATTTAATTCTTCTGCTCCATATACTCTAAGTTAAAGAAGAAAAAGAACGAATCCTCCATATACACTAATTTAACTCTTATGCTCAAAAGTCGAAACAAACAAAACAAATCCTCCAAAATAATAAGTTCATTTTTATAGATAATTCACAAATCACAAGTTAAACTATTTAATTGAAATCCTCTATATCCACCTAACGAACAAAAATAACAAATCCTCCATATAATTGAAATCCTTCATCCGAACATATTTTAAAAGCCATCCAAAAAAAATAGTGTATTACTAAGCCATACATATTTTCAAAGCCATACAAAAAAATTAGTGTATTACTAAGCCATACATATTTTCAATGGATGAGAGAACGGGACTAGTTTAAATATTTGGTCAGAAGAATAAAACAATTTTGGCTTACCTCGTTACCCATATAGGTCTATGACTCTAAGGTCGAGCCGCAGAGCGAGGGTTGAGGCTGACGGAGATTGAGTCTAAACGGTGCGTCATGAGTTTGACCGGAGCTGGGAGCTGTTTGCAGGGATGGTGTCGGAGACGAGCTTGGGGTTTTGAGAAGAGGAGGTTTAGCCTTTTGAATTTGGGATGGAGGTATTATGGTTATTTTAACTTTGAAGCAGAAGTGGAGGTTTTGAAAGTTTTAAGAGATTTAAATATTTTTTTAGCTGTTAAAAAAAATGAAGTGAAACTCGGTCGTTGACCGAGTTGCCGAGTATATCCGATGTTGACTGAGTTTGACCAATTCCGACTAGCCATGGCAGAGTTGTATAAAATTGCTTCGTGACCGACCCAAGGATCGAGTACTCAGCCGAGTTGACCGAGTTTTGCTTGTAATCAAAATCTATTATAGCGAAAGTCTTGAATTTAAACATTCATAACTCAATAACAATCAAACTTTAACAATCATTGTTCAAGCAAAAACTATCGGGAAAGGGAATGGCAGTCTTTAGTACAGCAACCCGGCAGTCTATGGTATCGAGCCCTCACGGCTCCTCTACTCTTTACATTTACTGCCTGACATGCATACTAAAAAGTCAACTAACACCGGTGAGTTCTATTTTTTACTTTAAATTGTAAACCTTTCATTTTAGGAAACCAGTTAAAGTGTCATCCTTTACTCTTTCAAACTAATTTTTCACTCGTACAAGACAAGTGACTATCACATTCTTTAACTATCACATATGGATTATTGTCCGGGGACAAGATCCCTTTCTCGCTTACACCTTGGGCTAAGACTTTAACTGTGCCAAACCACAGGGTGGGACTTTCTCGGTTACACCTTAGGGTAAGTATCCATTATTTGTGCTTACCATGAGGTTGAGACTTCTACTTTAGCTTGCTCACACCTCGTGATGATACTTCTACTTTAGCATGCCTAGAGGACTTTCGACCTTACACTACTATGCCACAAATAACACATAAGCATGGCTTCTGTCACTATCAGTGTCGTGCTGCATCGAAGTACAGCTCCTTGACCACAAACTCCCTGTAGAGACGATCCTTATTTCTCTATACTATATTTTTACTTGTTTTTTAGTGGACCACCACATTCGCATCATACTCCCCCATCCCCTCCCACCCCCCCCTCCCTCCCAAAAAAAAAAAAACTTTTTTTTATGTAAAGTAGTTTTATTTGTTGGTGGAGCAGACACGACGTACCAACACTGCAATTGATAAACCTTCTTTGATGGTTTTGTCCCAATTATAGAGCCCAAACTATTTATATAGACCTCTAAATTTTAGTTTTCCAAAGTTTTTAATATTTTTGAAATTATTATATAAATGGTATTTAAGGGGTTCCATTCTTTATATCAATTTTTTATAAGAAGTTGTTAATCTTACTACTCTAATAAATGAAAATCTATTTACGACGCGTGTCACTCTCTGGTTACTTCTCATCTTTATTTTCCCGCATTTCTCTTCTATTAAATATTAAATTTTCTATTTTTCTCTCATATTAAATAATAATCTTTATATTAATAAATCCAGTTACGAATACTTATTATTTAATTATAAATAATAATTATATCATCAATCAAATGAACTTAATATGAAATAACATTTATTAATTAAATTAAAAAAATTAATACTCAGTTGAAAAAAAATGTTTTAAAAACTAACTTAACAGACCTTATAATTGTCACGACAAATTACATTTTTTAAAAACATATTTTGACAAATGTGTTTGTTAACAAATTAAATTATATTTTATTCAACCGATATAATATACTGGTTTATTCAACCCTTGTATTACACGGGTTTTTAAAAATATAAAATTTTTATAACTAAATATATAACATTTTGTTTATTTAACCCGTGTAATGCATGAGATTTTAACCTAGTCAATAATAAAATTCTTTATATTTATCAAACAAGATTGTGGTAAACATACTAGAGATCGAATTACTAAATAAACATAAATTTCTATCTATATTAAAAAATTGCATTAATGATATTATGGTTTTTTTAAATTTTACCCTATTTGCCTTCTACTTTAATCGGAAACTATTTTATTAGTTAAAGAAAGTGATTATGATGTAATTAAAATGTATATATTCCTAAAATTAAATGCAAATTGTGTGTGTATATATATATGAAGCATCCATAAAAATAACATACAAGTCTTAAAGAAACCACAAACAACAATGAGTATGAGTTGGAGAACAAATCTATGTCTTGTGTTTTTGGCTTTGTATGTTCTTCAAACAACGTCTGTTCCTCACCAATTTCATGTTCGTATTCACAATGACATTGGAGGGGTAGAATATAAGTTGGTAACACATTGTTTCTCACGAGACGATGATCTTGGAACGCATATTCTCAAACCCAATCAAGTGCGTGCATGGACCTTTCATGATGTCATTTGGCCTGGGAAGCATTCGGTATTTGTTTGTGACTTCCTCTGGAAGAATTTATATAACAGATTTGAGGTTATCAATACTGGATGGCCCAACATGTGTGACAAGCTAAACAAGCCGGGTTGTAGAACGTATCACTGGTCGGTGAAGTCCGACGGATTTTATTTAGCTATTGGTGATAATCCAGTTCCCTCTGATTATGAATTCAAAGATTCATGGCAAGGGCCTAGGCTCATTAAATCGATAAATGTATAAATAAACAATATGGTAAAATAATGTCATATTTATATACATATGAGAATCATAAAAAAGTGAGTATCTTTATGATCAGTTTCATGTTATTATATATGGTCCGATGATGATTATACGAGTGGTATTAATAGAAAAGGAGAATTATCATTATTTTGTGCTTAAATGAATAAGAGATTAAATAAAAAAATGTATATTTTGAAACATTGATTAAATTATTGGACCATACATGTAATTTCTAAATTGTAAGGACTATATATGCAATATTAGCAAACCACAAGACCATCCGTGTAATTAACTTAGTACTAAGTATTTTCTTATATTTTAATATATATTCATTCTCTAATTAAAATAATTCAAATATACATAATTAAATTTTAGGATGTTACAAATTACAATCATTCCCACATTTTAAGAAATCACGTTCTCGAAAACATCACATGCGATTAAAATAAACAACTCTTAATAATTGATGTTCTACTTCTCACCAGAAGTCGGGACCTTATGATGCTACCACTAAACCTTCCTAGTCCAATTCTACAATTCCTTCATTTACTTATTTTATAATCAAGTTTTGCCATGAATCCATAATCGAGTTGGTTAACTAATTTGCTTCGATCTAGAATCTTAGGACGATGCGCTTTATTATATGTTTAACAACCGCCTCCATGTATAACTCAACTTTGAGACCTCAATATTTCTTTGTAGTGAACATGATTCTTGACTCTTGTACTCTCTCGAGGATAATTTCTTGCCTCCAATTACACTACCCGGGTTCTACTAATGTGTCTTCAATCATCGAAACAATCTCTAATAAAATATTAGGTATGTGAGGTTTCACAAAGTTCGGGTTTTCGAAACTTAGAAGAGATATGGATCTCCGGTTTTATAGTTTAAACATAATTAATTAATGAGTATTTGTGTGTTTTATTATACGTGACATAATAAAAAGAAATCAAACTAACGGTTCATGCTCGTATCAACTCGTGATTACATGACTTATGTTTAGGTTCATATGTCTGACCTGATTTTTTGGATCATATAAAACTTTTAGATTCATGTCGCTTTTAACTAAAAACCCGTGAACAAGACATGTTTAACACCCCAGATAACACGAGTAAATGTAGTCACGAGTAAAGATTCACAGTCTCAGTAAATCAAGGGACTAGTTTTGTAAACTATCTAAAATAAAACTTTATTTGTATTTATTATTATTTAAGTCTTTCAAACAAAGAAGCAGCCCTAAATTTAAAAGTTAGATGTAAGGTAGAAGCTAATGGGCTAGTGATTCATTGGTGGAGGAAAATCCTCTAGAAACACTAAGGATTGATGAAGTTATGGGTTCAAGTCTCACTCCGATCAAAATAAAGAAATTTGTCTTAAAAAAAAAGATGTAAGTAGAAAGCAGTAACTGTCTGTATTGACATCTCTCCTAAAACTAAAAGTCCCAATTCACACACCCTTCTTCAACCCCTCCAAACCCTTCTTTCCATAAACCACCACTCACACCTCCCAACACGGATAATCTTCCATTTTCTTCACTTTTTTTTGCTAAAAATTATCATCAGTTAAAACCCAAATCAGGTTTACAAGATCTGTTCATCTGATCCATTTCAAGGTAGGTTCTTCCCCAAATCTTCAATTTTTATTATTATGTTGCCTTAATTGCTGAAAGTTCCAACACCCGTTTGGATTCAAGTTTTTTTTTTCTGAGGAATCAGGAATTAGAGCACATAAATCTTGAAAATTTTTGATTTTGAAGATCTGGTGACATGGGTAATTGTTGTGCTACACCATCTACCACTGATGAGAATAAAAGGGGGAAAAACAAACCTAACCCTTTTTCATTGGATTATGGTGTGTCTAATCCATCTGCTAATGGTGGTTATAAAACAACTGTTTTGGAAAACCCAACTGGAATTGAGATTGAGAAAGCATATGTTCTTGGTAAAGAGATGGGTAGAGGAGAATTTGGGATTACTTATATGTGTACTGATAAAGCTACTGGTGAAGTGTTTGCTTGCAAATCGATATCGAAAAAGAAATTGAGAACTAGAGTGGATATTGAAGATGTGAAGAGGGAAGTTGAGATTATGAAACATATGCCACCTCATCCTAATATTGTGAGGTTAAAAGATACTTATGAAGATGATAATGCTGTGCATTTGGTTATGGAGTTATGTGAGGGTGGGGAGTTGTTTGACCGGATTGTTGCTAGAGGGCACTACACTGAGAGAGCAGCTGCTTGTGTGATCAAGACTATTGTTGAGGTTATTCAGGTGAATTTACATTTTACTCTCTGAAATGATTTATATTTTTGTTTGTTGATGGATTATGGTGTTGTGATCTTATGTTGAAGACCGTTGTTGCTTCTAAAGTGATAATTGCAATGTGAAGTTGCAATAGTTAGTTAGAAACATAGTTGTCAAAGGCGCTAGGCACACTCAAGGCGCTAGGCCTCGCCTGGGCCTAGGCGCAAAAAAAGCGAGGGCTTGAGAGAAAAAAGCGCACTTAAATGAAAAGAATCTATACTTAAAAATAATACCATTCTTCAAATAAAATAAAGAAAAGCTATTATATAACATTTAATATCATCTAATTAGTACCAAAAGTTCTAAAATAGTCAATATTCAAATGTAATTCCATAACTTGAATAACAAAATGTTCAAAGTAAAGTACCAAAATCTTCTTTAGCTTCACAAGGCACTCGCCTTAAAATCAAAACTCATTTATCGCGCCTCGCCTTAAAAGTGCGCCTAGGTGAACAGGGCTCTCGCTTTTGATAGCTATGGTTAGAAATGACTTTAAAAACTGATTATGATTATGTAAATTTGTAGGGTTAAAATAGATGGAATTTTGATATGTTGTAAGAAAATTTATGCTTGATATAAATGTGAAATCACCTAATTATCTATAAATTCAAGCACCTTATTGTTTGATAATTATTTTTAAAATGCACATCCAAACACCCTCTTACAAGATGTAGTGTTTATTTTGTATTTTCATTAAATGATTGTTGGTTTGCAACAAAAGTTGTGGTACAATCAGTTTCACATTTCACAAGAATGATATATATATTTTTTTTCAATTTCTTTATGTTTTTGCAGATTTGTCACAAGCATGGTGTTATGCATCGTGATCTTAAACCCGAAAACTTCTTGTTTGCAAACAAGAAAGAAACTGCAGCCTTGAAGGCTATTGATTTTGGATTATCTGTTTTCTTCAAACCAGGTACAAAGTTTTAACTTGACATAATCTTATTTGATATGTAAGACTTTATTATAGTTTTATGTCTTATTTATTTGCGATTAATGAAAACATTTTAATCTTATACAGGAGAAAGATTTAATGAAATTGTAGGGAGTCCGTACTACATGGCTCCTGAAGTCCTGAAAAGAAACTATGGTCCAGAGGTGGATGTCTGGAGTGCTGGGGTAATCTTATACATATTGCTTTGTGGGGTCCCACCGTTTTGGGCAGGTTAGAACACCAATAAATCTTTTTTTTTTGAAATAGACAGGTTAGTTTTATAGAATGACATATAATATAGATGTTGTTGGATAAAAGTATATGAAAGAATTGGAATGTGAATTGGTTTTAAATTACGCGTGTAATGCGTGATGCGCTTGTTGCGCCCTTGGTTTAAAAAAGCGCCATGAGGCGCTGCTTAAGGCGTGAGGCGCTGAACAAAACGCCTCAAATGGGTGAGGCGCCCCATATACATGAAGCGCCCTGAGGCGCCGCCTCAGGCTTGAGGGGCGAGGCGAGGTGAGGCGCGCCTCATGTATTTTTGCCTTTTTTTCACTGTTTTTTTATGTATTTTTGCCTTTTTTTCAGTTTTTTTTGCAAGTTTTGTGAAAATCACATGTATCTTTACTTAAATCAGTTTTTAAGTTGTTTTTCTTGCAAGTTTTGTGAAAATTACTCAAAAGGAGGAGTTTTTAAGAATGTTACTAAATTTTTTATTACTTTTTTAGCTTAGCGCCTCGCATACGTGAAGCCCTTGCCTCGCGCTTGAGGCGTGGCGCCTCGGATTTTGGGACCGAAACGCTTCGCCTCGCCTAGCGCTTTTTTAAACCAAGGTTGCGCCAATCGTAGCACATCGCTACACTTAATGTGCTGCATTTCCATAATGCGTGATTGTTGCGCCAATTTCGCAAAATGCGGTAGTGCATAATGCGCTGTAATGCGTGCTATATAGAATTTTTGGATCTTTTCAATTAGGGTCGGACTTTTTCAGTTGAAAACGGTGCAATATGAACTGTGTTGATACCCTAAGGGTCGGATCTTTTCAGTTAGGCTTATTTTGATTGTACATAAAGCTTTTTTAGTGGTACCTAGAGATTTCTTTTGTATTTATTTATTTGAACTTATTTTTTAGCGTTTAAAAGTCAACATGTTAAAATTTTATGCGTAATTAATTTTTTAGTATTTTTTTAATAAAGAACGTATCACATAGCGCGACGCGCATCACACATCGGATTTTGGGACCAAAGGCATCGGAGTGCATCGCGCAATTTAAAACCTATATGATTTAGAAATCTTGAATGAGAGAGTGGAGTTATCTTAAAAACAAAAATTATTATTTTAAGAAGGGGAGGGGGTGTCCATTTGGGTTATAGTTATTACATGCTGGTAAAATTAATTTTTTTAATTAAAAACGAATACCCAACTTAAGTGGTTACTTTTTTATTAAACAAATGGATCATTCTTAATCACAACTTTGTAGTAATATTCAATACATAGCCTTTTTATGAAATTTAAAAAATAGCAAATGAATTGACAAGTTGGGACCGATCGTTTGGGTATATTTCATCACAAACGGGTAAAATAAAATGATTTAAGCAAAAAAGGAGTGTCTCATTTCGTCTAAAGGTCACTCATTGTTAAGTGTTTACATCTTTTTTATTTAAAATGGATCATTCTTAATAAAAATTTTTGCAGTCATATTTAATACATAATCTTTTTTATGGAATTCAAAATGTAAAAGAAACCAGATTAATAATATCTGGATGTGTGTGTTTACAATGGAGAGGAACCCTCAATGTATAGAAAGTAACTAGAAACCCTAAACTAACTTGGGCTCGTGAGCTAAACATAACTGAACCCAAATTATAAACTAGTAACTATATTTAACACAAAAATATAACAAAATGTTGACGGGCCAACCCGACTCATTTGACCAACCCTAAAATTTTAATCATCATACAAGATAGGTGGCAAAATGAAACTGAAGTAACCATATCGCAATGTGATTTAGAACACAAAGCTAATTGATATATTGTATTATGATATGGCCTATAAATCCCAGATCCTGGTATTTGCAGTGTTACAAAGATAATATTTATCCTTAATATGAAAACATAAACCTTCTAGTGGTTATGTTTCTATTGAGTTTTCATATGATGACTTAAAAAATTGTTGCCATTTTAATTCCAGAAACCGAACAAGGTGTTGCACAAGCAATCATTAGATCCGTTGTGGATTTTAAGAGGGATCCTTGGCCCAAGGTATCGGATACTGCAAAGGATCTTGTCAAGAAAATGCTCAATCCTGACCCGAAGTTAAGACTTACTGCTGAAGAAGTTCTAGGTATAAAGATCATCTTTTTTTTTAATACATCTGTTTTGGTCTATTATTGGCTCGAATCTACCTGGGATTTTTTTAAAGTTTAAACTTTATAAATCTTGATTTCTTTTTAAAATTTCTTCAGATCATCCATGGATACAGAATGCCAAAAAGGCTCCAAATGTTTCTTTAGGTGAAACCGTTAAAGCAAGACTAAAGCAATTCTCTGTCATGAACAAGCTTAAGAAGAGAGCTCTAAGAGTAAGAACATGCATTCATGGGTTTGCTTTATGAGACGATTTACCGTTGTATTTATAAGCAATTTGTTTTCTTCATATTTTTGGTTGACTTGAAGTCTTTATGTAATAATCTTGCAGGTAATTGCTGAGCATTTGTCTGCTGAGGAAGTGGCGGGCATAAAGGAAGGTTTTGACTTGATGGACACGAACAAGCAAGGAAAGATAAATATTGCTCAATTGAAAGCCGGCTTGCAGAAACTTGGACATCAAATCCCTGATGCAGATCTTCAAATACTTATGGAAGCTGTAAGTGTCTTAACTTGACTTCGATTATTAAAACTTGAAAATTTCTTAAATTTGAAAGTCATAATATCCCTTAAATCATTTTATTCAAAAATTTATATTAATATTGAAATAATTTATTTTTATAATCATGTGTAACAATCTCATGATTCGTAAAGAAAACATTAAAATTTACAGCAAAAGTGTTATTTTCAGGTTGATTTCATCCCTTTCTTTTTTACCTGTACAAACTTTTACACATTTTGACCCGTTACTCAACCTACCATAATATTCCCGCCACAGTTGAAAATTTCACAGTTTGACCCCATGTTTAGTATAAAATGAAGTGTTTGACTTTTAGCCAATGACTTGACCTCAAGAAATCAAGCCTTTTATGATTTAGTGTACCTAGATGTATTCATGAACGGCGTTGATGCTTACTTACAGGGTGATGTTGACAAAGATGGATTTTTGAACTATGGAGAATTTGTAGCAATTTCAGTTCATTTAAGAAAGATGGGGAATGATGATCATCTTAAAGATGCTTTTGCATTCTTTGATAAAAACCAAAGTGGTTTCATAGAGATTGATGAGCTAAGGGAAGCCTTAGCTGATGAAGATGAAGCCAACAATGAAGAAGTCATTGCTGCCATCATTCATGATGTCGACACCGACAAGGTATTTTTAAAGTTTTTAGTTTTGTTATTATCATAGTCCTAATATTGGTTGATTATGGCAGGATGGCAAGATTAGTTTTGAGGAATTCACGGCGATGATGAAGGCTGGAACCGATTGGAGAAAAGCATCGCGACAATATTCAAGAGAAAGATATAATAATTTGAGCTTGAAATTGTTTCAAAATGGATCATTGGATTTAGCCAATGAGGGAAGGTGACTACAAAACCAAAAATGATTTAGATTGAAGTACTTTATTGAGGTTTTCTTTTGTTCTGACAAAGATGTGGTGAAGGGATTGGATTTGTGGTTGTAAATACATCCTTCAGGGCCAATATTTTCTTAATTAGCTTCTTTAGCAAATTGGATCATGTAAAGCATGCTAATTAATAACAAGTGTTTATTTTCTTTGGGTTTTTTTTTTTTAATTTAGTTTTGCTGTTATATCTGCTATACCTATTTGCAGATACGAGATAGTTTTACTGGTGTCACTCTTTGAAAATGTTCAGTAGACCGGAACATATTGTTTGATTGGTTTAGTCATGACCAACCAATAGATATGGGACGTGATACAGTGATAGGTTTGATACAAACCCAAATAGCTTTAAGATCCGAGGAGAACCGTGGTTAACTAGTCGCCCTTGCGATACAACTGAACCTCTACAAGAGAAAACCTGGCACGCGTTTGTGGTAAAAACAAGTTGATTACCACAAACCTTTACTTAAGACTTACATCTCCTAAAAGGTTCAATGTAGTAAAGAGAAAGTTGTTAACCTAGTTGGATGAAAGGATACTAAAAATAAGTATATTACATCACCTTTAAGATGAAAAGATATAAAAAATAAGTATATCACATTACTACAGGAACAAATTTCATCTAATTCAACCAAACAAATAATTTTCATTAATCACCCGTTCACCAAATATCTTTGCAAGAACAAGCTCCACCAACGAAACTATGAAACCGAACTCTATCCCTAACAACGATTTCTCGTTCATAGACCCTGCTGATAATCTTGGTCACTTCATGGCAATCTGCGCAGACTCTAAGGTTCTTCACTACCCTAATCACCACCGGCGCTTTAGTCTTCAGCATCCCATAAGCAATGGCAAATCTTTCACTATGCTCACAAAGAGCTTCCTCTTTCACTTCATCACCCACATCATGAAGCACACCCGAGACATTCGCTTTGTGGCCCAAAGACTCGACCCGTCTCAAAACATCAGTCAACACTTCCTTTATCTCCTTTGACTCGGGGTGAGACCAGTCCCCTAACACAAACTCGTGTACAATCCCATCAACTTCTATGGAGCTACATCCAGGTACTGTTTTGAACCCCTTGTCTCTCATTTGTTTCCTTAAATGGCCCATTTTAGACCATTGGGAGCAAGCTGCATAGAAGCTCGATAAAAGGGCGTAATTTTCTGGATTAAATGGTTCTAACTTGAGTAAGCGTTGACCAACTAATTCTCCTTTCTCCATGTTCTTGTTCTTCTTGCACGCAACAAGAAAAGTACGCCAGATTACTGGATCAGGATCAACGGGCATGTTTTGGATGAACGCGTAGGCTTCTTGAAGCAAGTTGGCTCGACAAAATAGATCAACCATGCAACTGTAATGCTCTATTGATGATTGAATTCCAGACTCATGCAAGCTAGCCCAGTGTCTTTGGCCCTCGCGGACTAGCTGACCATGGGCACATGCTTGTAACACACCAAGGAATGCTATGTGATTTGGTTTCACCTGAAAATAGATTTCAATCACAGTTAATGAAAACCAGCGTGCCAAATTCCACTCATTTACTTATTAATGGGTTGATTCAAGTTGTATTATATCTCAAACGAGTCAAATAAAAAATAACTTCGCACAATCGTAACCAAGTTTTCCAAGTATTTCATTAAAGTCACTGCAAGTTTCTGAAGTTCTTTTAAAATCACTCAATCTTCATTAGGTGTTCCAACCTTGTATAATTGTTTTATAAATGTTAAAAAGTTTTAAAATTGAGGCAAATGTCACATATATGAATTCTGATTACTGTTTAGTGATTATTTTTTTTCAAATCAACTAGAAATAGGAGGTAACTGTGAAAAAATTGTTCAATTTAAGTCAAATTGGAATTGAAAAATAATCACTAAATAGTAAACGAGATTCATATATGTTTTATTTGACTCTCTTAAATTTTTTTTTAAATACAAACATTTGTAAAAAAAATTATACAAGATTAAACACCTAATGAAAGTTGAGTGACTCTAGCGAGAAACTTGGTTATTATTTTGTAAAGTTACCTCTAAAAAAATATTGTTGAAAAGGAAACACGTCAAATGGGCGAAAACCGATACTTTGACCTGTCATGCGCCCATCTGGCCCGTTTACAATACCTTGGATTCTTCCATACTTGCAAATACGCTCAAAGCATCCTCCGCAAGCCCGTGAATCGCGAACCCGACAATCATTGAGCTCCAAGCTCTTGAATCTTTGAAGGGCATTTCATCAAAAACTTCTTTAGCTTTTTCAATACAACCACACTTTGCATACATATTAATCAATGCAGTACTAAGCTTAACATCAATCACAATCTTTCTCTTCTTAATATAAGAATGCACCCACTTCCCAACATCCAATGCCCCCAACCCAGCACAAGCAGAGACCACACTAGCCATTGTCACTTCATCCGGGACCACACCCGCCTTCTGCATATCCGAAAACAGACCCAACGCCTCATTAAACAAGTCTAGCTTCGCATACCCACCGATCATCACACTCCAAGCAATCACACTTCTGTCAGGCATTTCATCAAACACCTTCCGCGCAGACTTGATGTCCTCACATTTCGCATAGAAGTTAACCAACGAAGACTGCACGAATGAACTCGACGTAAACCCAGACCTTATCACGCGTGAATGGACCTGAAAACCTTCTTGAACCGCCGGTGATATTGAGCAGGATTTCAACACAAATGCGAGTGTGTAAGTGTTGGGGTTCGGGTGGCCTCTACTGATCAAAGTTTTGAAGATTGGGAAAGATTGTGAGGTGTGGGATTGGGAGAAACCTCCGATGAGGGAATTCCAGGAGAAGATGTTTGGATTTGGGGTGTGAAAGAGTACACGTTGGGCGTATAGGATGTTGCCTAGAGGGGAGAGGGCACAGAAGCATGTGATTTTCGAAAGAGAGAAGCTTAGAGTGGATGAAGGTAGCGATCGAGTGAGGATGTAGGAGTGGATTTGCCGGAGGACTCGCATGTTTGGACATTTTCCGATCAGAGATGCAACTCTGTGTTCTTCTTCTTCTTCTTCCAGATCTTCTGCTTGGATTTTGATATTGTTAGAGCGTGTTTGGAAAACTGGTTATTGAATTATATTAGCTTTTTAACAAGGGAAAAATACGAAAATATTTTTTGAAAATTTTCGGAGGCTTAACCGTCTAGTAGACAGCTATAACTGTTTATTTAGACGGTTAAAACTGTTTATTTAGACGGCTAAGCCTGTCATGTGTCACATGCTTATTGGCTCGTACTCTGACAAATGGAATTTTGGCACGGAAATTTTAGCCGGCTAGCTTAGCCGTCTTTAGCCTTTTCGCAAGAACAATGTCCATGAAACAGTAGATAAATAAGGATGTCCATTTTTTAGTAGTCTCTTGGTCAAATGTCCATTTTCGTATTTTTCCCTTTTAATAAGTCAATAACTCATTCTTAAAAGTCAAGAGACTTATTGACTTTTTAAAAAACTAATAAATTAATAAACACTTTCCCACCATACTCCCAAAACCCTCTTAATATAATCCAATTACTAATTATTATTCTTATAGTCAATAAGCCGTTTTTGAAGCCGTCTCAGGGGAAAGAGAGGGAGATGGTGGCCGATGTAAAGGAGGTTAGGGGAGAGACGTTTGTGGGGACGAACACTTTCAAAGAATTCATTGAGAGGTGGACAGAGGAGCGTCTGAGGGCGTTCCTAGGACAACCTTAGGCAGTGTGGTGTGGCGTGGCAACGCTCTATACATCTTGGTTCTTGACCAAACTAAAACTGGCGGTCCGTTGGGGTAGACTAGACATAAGATGATTAAGTTGTTCTCGATCTATCACATAAAAAAATTAAATTTGTCGGTGTATCTAATATCGAAGTCATATTTAAATATGATTTTGAATATTTATGAGTAAATTGATTTTTAAAAGGTGACATCCATTTAAACTATTTTTTTTATACGAGCACCGAGGTTGTGCCGGGTGGATGACCGTCCAGGCCCAAGATAAAAACATATGATGACATAAATACTCATCCCTAGTTTTTTTAGCTTTTTTAATAAAATGTTTTTTTAACTATTTTAAAAGCGTTTTATTTTTTATTTTTTAATAATGTATTTTTTTAATTTATTTTAAAAATGTTTGTCTTATATTTTTTTAGAGAGTGTTTTTAAACCCTTTTAAAGTTTAGTTTTAAAACGTTATATTTAACCTCACAAACGATCGGGTCATATTCTTCTTGAAACTATGCCCATAAACGAACTAATGTTTATGTCAAAAACCTCTTGTGATTGTTCGACCTCATCGATATCATCATTATCTGGTAACCCATTTTAGAAATAATGAATCATATAAATTTTCTTTTTTTCGTCTTCGATTTCTTAAACTTAATATTCATTAACTTAGGGGTTCTTTCCATCAAACTTACGATTTTTAATACATTAATTTAACTCACATAATACACGACATTCTAACCTAGTTTATAAAATATATTATGTATTAAAATTTGTAACATAGAATAAAATTAATTATTGGATAGTACTTTAGGTCTTTCTTATATGTCTCCGAATGCATCATTAAAACATGGAAAATAAAGTTAAATAATTACAACGGTTTACTCGACGATTCCTTTTGACCCTTTCAAAAATCTATGCTTTATGCTTTGAAGTTTGAAGGCTTTGTTCCACATAACGGCTCAGTTAAGCTAAGTTTAGTGCTAAAGGTGTATGACTTTACTTAAATGGAGAGGTCTTAGATTTAAGTTTCACTTGTGACAAATAAAAAGTGAGGTCCAAGTTGGGCCAGAAGGTTTTCTCACCTATGATAGGTTTCCTCCTATTGGGGTGAAGATGATCGGATGGACCAATGGCCCGTCAGTGATCCAAATTGTCGTTCAAAAAAAAACTTTTTTTATCCGACTTGAGCAATGATACTAAAATACTATCAATCAATAAATAATTAACTACCTTTCGAAAAAAAAGTTAACTAATTGTTCCTTAATATATTTGTTTATCAAAATTATACTATATTGTATTTATGAGTTTTACAAATTATAGTATTTATGTTATGGTTAGAAAGATAAATATACTTTTACTTGTATGAGATGTTAAAATGGTTGTGGCCCATGTGGGCGCGTGGCAGCGGAGATGGTGATGGGGATAACGGTGAAGAGGATGGCTACGGGGTTGGGTGATGACGGAGTGACAGATGCCAAGTCGGTGAGTGGTCAGAAATTCTAATTCTTTGGTTAAATTGCTTCGTAATTTAAAAGGGACGTTGAATTCCATTAGAACGAAATTTGAGTGAATTAAATCGAATTCCAATTAGTTTCTCAATTAAACACATGGATGATGGAATTTAAATTCCAATCTCCATAAATTATGTGAACAAATATATTAAGAATAAAATTCATATTCTTGTTCCATTACATTGCATTGAATTAAGCAAAACAAACACACCCTTACATTCTAATCCTAAGCAAGTTATGTCCTACAAATTATAAACATAATGTCATATATAATTTATATAGATTTTAATGATGCATTTGGGAAGAAAAAAAATATCATCATCTTTATTCAGTTAAACTAATTAATTTGAATTAAAAGATGATGAAAAACATAACTTGATAAATCTCATCGAAATTTCTTAAAAGAATATATATTAATTAAAAGTAGAGCTAAATGCTTGAACATATAATTACACTGATATTGGAATATGTTACAAAAAATTCATAATATAAATTAAAAGAAATTATGTCGTAATTTGTAACTATTTTTTATCCGATACCTTCATTAGACTATGTGTTATACTCTTATCACATGGTGCGGTGAGATGAAAACAACAAATAGATGAAGCAACATCGCCTTGCGGCGCTGCACTTTGTGCAATTGTACGGTAAAGTGTCGCCATACTTTGTGTGAAATTGTGAAGGAATGCAAGAAGGTGCGGAGGTGATGTGGCACTATTGAGAAAAATAGAAACCAATAGTTGCAACAAATAAAATTTTTAGAAATTATTACAATCCCTCTCTTATTTTGATATTATCAAACAATAACTGAAGTACTATATTTTAGTCATAAAAAAAATTTCATGTTAAATTTTTTTATTAACTTTTATTTTGAGTGGTATATAAGTGTACTAGCTTAGAATCCGTGTAATACACACGGGATGAAAAATATCAATACATAAAATTCTTAAATCTTTGTGTATATATTTTACAACTGTAAAAATGTATAACATGTATTAAGGATAGAAAACAAAAATCAAAATATGTAAAAATTAATATATAATTGGATTTCGAAAATACGTTAATTATTATTTAATGTAATTTGACTTTCATTTACTATTTGATTGAAAATAAAAGTTATATAATTAGATTTAAAAGTTTCTTAATTTAAATAAATGTGTTTTATTACTATAATTAGTATTTTATTTAAAAATATATTGATATCAAAAGATAGATGTGTATTTAATAGAAGAGAGAGGTGAAAAAAAATGATAAGAATGAATATGGAGACGACACGTGACATAAAAAAATCTTTATTTATTAGATAGTATAGATGTGAGATGATATATAAAATACAAAAATATGTAAATAAATTTGATTTAATCAATAAACCCTATAAAACTTAAAATTAATAAAAAATAAAAAAACACTCACATTTTACTACTACTCCTAAATCCTAATCTTACCCCTTCACATCTTTGCTTCTTCTTTTGCTGGTTTTACTTCTTCTTTCGGCGTCGATGCTGCTTTTGCTGCCACCGGCGGCGTCGGAGGCGGTGGTGGTGGTGCAGACGAAGCTCCGGCATCAATGCAACTTCTGCACCTGCTTTCTATCCATCCTTCAACTTCTCCGTTTCCTCCGTAATGTCTTCCTCCACATAACCGTGCTATAAACCCTGCTATCACCACCACGATGGTTATCACCGCCAGCACCACCACCAGCGTCTCGATTGACCGGTGCGTTGAATGGCTGATCTGCTCCACGGCTACCTGTGGTGACTCCACCACCACCAACGGTGGTAGTTGGTTATCGTCACCTCTTTCTAGCCTCATCAGTCTTAACGTTAACATCACCATCACCAAAAAGATGTTCGTGCGTGTGTGTGTGTGTGAGAGAGTGAGAGAGAGAGAGAGAGTGTGTGTGTGAAACAGTTAATGGTGGCATTCTTTCAACGTTTAAAGAGGAAGGTGATAAAAGTTGTTGACTGCCATGGTCTTATATTACACTCTCACCCCTGTAGTTTTATTAAACTGACAGGAAAGTTTTCTTGGATTTAGGTCATAAAAGATAAATTAACTTAGTGTCATCCATATTATTTGTTGTAATCAGATTTATTTAAAACAAAATGTAAAGTTAGAATATACATTGGTTGAGTCAGGAAGTGTGTAGTGTACGCTCAATACATACTATTCTAATTTGTGTAACTATGGAACATTCTTCGATTTTCTAGATTGATGGAAGTTGTTTCAGATTTGTCAAGTTGATGAAAAGTTGCTTGTAACGGATGGTAAGTAGAACCTGATGTTCGGTAGCAACTTTGTACTTCTCTAGAAACTAAGGATCGGTAAGAACTAAGGAATTACTAGTAACAAAATTACTATTGATTGTTGGTAGCAACCGTATTACCACTAATGGTGTTTCTTCGACCCATATATAAATAATTCTAACTGTCAACTATCATACCATTTCATGAAACGTTGCAACGATTCATTGTGATTGTTCAGCCCTTGTATAAATAATTCATTTAGTATGATTTCTACAACGAATTAACTTAGTTTTTCATACAAAATCTATACTCGTTTGTTCTTTGAAAGAAACTTTATGTCTTACACAAAATATTTTAATCGGGAAGCTAGTGATTTCTATACACGATTTCGAAAGTTATCCAGAATGCCAAAATCAAAACACCTACATAACATTGGATCAATATCTATATTCATATGTTATATTGATATTGCATATATTGTTACAGTTCTTTTGTGAAGTTCTAAACCAAAAGTGTGAAAAGATGAGTAAAAGTAGAAATCTGTTATTATCCAAAATCAAAAGCATCAAATAGCAAATTTGATTTCACTTCCCTTTTACCAATGCCTGAGATGGTGCCGATAATGGAGGCATAGCCGGTAGAAAGGCAAAAGGCGAATAATGGACACAAAAAGTTTGAAAAATTAGTGTGAAAGATTGAAATATTCCAAGCAACTTTGAGAATAATGATTATTAACTTCTTCTTTTTTTTGTCTGATTTGCTAACTTTAAGAATATGTATTTTAATAACTAGTATTAACCATGCGCACTTTGCGGCGTTTAGTTTAACGGACATGTGGGCACACCTAATAAATCGTTACATGAACAAAAGTTTATAGCCACTGATACAACGAAAGGAGACTGTAGTATTTCTAATGCCTTCTACTTACAACTATTATAATTTATATTCTATCAAACCACATTCAAGTAGAATGTAAGAAGAAGTTTGTTGCTCACCCAAAAGCTGCATTCAAACAGTAGACATGGGGGCGATGCATCTGATCTCGAACTCTTCTCAAGAATTTGATAAGAATCACCCTGAACTCTTCTTTGGGGTCTCATATGTCGGTGTCTTGACCTCCATGTTGTGGTGCCTCTGAAATATGAAGTTTAAATGGGTAAGATTGATGATGTTTGGCTAGAAAAAGTGATCGTGATGGTGGGAGTCGTTTGTCAAACTTCTCTTTTGCTAGTAACACATCTTGGCATTTGAAAGCAATCTGCCCTCTGCAAAACACAAAATTCATGCATATCATCTTAGTAGTAGAGGTGGAAATCTTTACTATATAAACAGATAGGTTCGTATTGTAGTTTTTTCAATCAAAAAATGAAAATGGCCTGAAAAAATTAAAAGACACAAATGTATTTTCAATACAATACACTTCAAGTGTATTTTCAAAACATGACGTTCACGATCTTTTTTCTCATATCATCTTAGTAGAGGTGGAAATTTTGACCGTATAAACAGATAGATTCATATTATAATTTTTTCAATCAAAAAACGAAATTGGCCTGAAAAGGTCAAAAGACACTACAAGTGTATTTTCAACAACTTACTAAATCAGTTAATTCAAAAACCATATTATAACTGTAAACAAAAAATAATTGAGCTAAAAGTCTTTGAGAAAGCAGACACTTTGTTGCCACCAACATAAAAAATTACCCGTTTTGACCCATTACCTAGCCCAACAATTTTGCCACCTTTAGCTAGACAATTACTCAAACAACAACCAAGACTTACCGTCGGATATCAATCGCCAAGCCATGGTCCATTTGGAATTCTTGCAACTAAAATACAAATTAAAAAATTTCATAACCTGTAGCTAAAAAAAAAGAAAAAAAAATATTTTCAATGGTAATTGTGCATAACAAAGGACTTAATGTCACATACTTTATAATTTTCCTCTGCTTCTAGCTTCAGTTTCTTATACTCTTCAACCACTTACCATTTCGCTTTCTTGGTACAGAAGTTCTAAATGTTCCAAGAAGCCTGCAATCCTTTTATGAGACTTCTTTCACTTTCATAAGCCTGCCAAAAATAATAATAATAATAATAATAATAATAATAATAATAATGAATTAAAACTATAAAATACAGCATGATTCAAGATACATTATATTAATAACTTTCCTAGTGTCCAATCTGCATAATCAAAGAATATGATACATATATATACACCCCTTTTTTAATGCAAGGTAATATACATCTAATCTTGTTTCACCATACCATTTTTAGTTCATTCAAATGCTTCTAATTGTTCAAATCTTATGGTTTTGTTCACAAATTATTCAACTCAACAATTAAACGAACAGTTGAACACTAATCCTATATATTATTGTAGGCAATGACAGTAATCACATATTTTCAAATCTTACACAATGAAACGAACAGTCAAACACCAATCCTCTATATTAATTTTTTTACTTGAACTTCTTAAAACCCTTTGTAAAATTGATTGTTCATACATGTTAGATGTTAATAGCTATACTTAAAACACTTCAATATATGAAATTATCTCAATGAAATTACAATTATCTGTTCAATATTCTACTTACCCATTTCCAGCAAAATAAAAAAGAAACGCACTGATTCCTTCCTTCTCTAGTGCAGAAGCAAGGTTCACAATGGTATTGCTTTCCTGCATGCATACAAAATCAAGGACAATGAACAATATGAAAATATTAATAACATAAAAGATGTTACATTTTCTCAAGGACGAAGCCCAGTACCCGAATCATACTCATAACAAAAGGCAGGGCCACATAATAAACTGTTATCACAATCTAAAACTTGGTTGTTTGCAGTCAACATCCACATGGGTTTAACACCGAAAAACTAATACAATCAAATCACACAAAAATAAGTAGAAAAAAATTATCAACAGGGAATATGGTGGTTACCTTACCACAGCTTCCATCAACTGTTTGACTTCAGATTTACTTAGTTTCGCCCTTTTCATCTTTGGTGGCTCAAAAGGGCATGCATCTGCAGTTTAAAGAGAATCACACGACACAAATCACTTGATTCTACTGAGATAGTGAAATAGAAGCATGTATTTGTTTTTTTAAACTGAAATCAAGAATCTTTAATGTATATTATGCAAAATGTTAAAAAAATCAATAATTTTAATTATCAGTCTATACAACATCTTGGTTCATTGTTATGGTATTATACAAGTTTGCAAGGCGTATTCCCACTCCACCCTCGCTCACCTTCGAAAACGACAAAAAAGAAAAGGAAAAGTTATGCTGAATTATCCCCAATTCTTTCGAACTACATGATCCATCATTCCTGCATACAGAATGGTAATTAACAAAGCACTAAATATAATTCCTGCTTGCAAATTCATTAATCTTTGCATTAAGATATGAAAATATATGATAATAATAATAATAACAACTTACTATGTAATCTAGCAACACCATCCTTCACTTCTCATCCGAATAAGAATCCAAATATGCAATCACAGATTCGGTTGATGTGCATCCAAAGGATATTGGTTTCCCAAATGCTTTAACCATTGCTATGATGCATTCTCATCAGACAATATAATCATACTTTAACATCAAACAAAACAATTAGCAATAAGAAAAATTTTATTATTTACAAGTAACTGAATTTGCAAGTGAACTGAATTCAAATGATTTGAAAATACTTTCAGATTAAACAACACCTCATAATTTAAAAATTAACCAAAAACCACTGAGATTAAAAAAAGGCACTTCTAAACGAAGTGCAAATTCAAATTCTTTCAAAAGCCAAACTGAACTTTCGATAAAAAAACAGAAACATTTGAGCTACGTACAATGCTTTCATCAGATAATATATCGAAAATTAGCATGCTACATAATCATACGAATCAGAAGTTCAATTCTTAACGAACATTAACGCCATGTGAATTTCAAATGGGGTTCAGATGTCTAGATTTTATCGTCGATTCAGGGAGGCTCATATTTGTAAACAAATAAACAATCAAGAAAATGGAAAGAAACACGCCATGGCTGCATATCTATTGGTCTTAATGTTAAAGAAACTAAAGTTCCTTTCACAAAAACAACCACAATGCCTCGCCAAGATGCGGACTTGAAAATTCCATTTCAATCCATGCTGACAAACTAAAGCCAATCATCACAGCCTCTTACCAAAACCATAAGCATCTAACAAATCCCAAAACCCCACCAATTGCAAAATCCAAAATACCAACAAAATTAGAAGATGGAAAACGCTAGACAGCTGGCGGATCTGGCTTAGGGAAGCTGTAACAACCCATCGAAACCCACCTAGGGTTCTGGAGAACTGAGAAACAATGACTTAGTCGTGAAGAACCACCACCACCACACCGCCGTTACCTAGGGTACCAGAGAACCCGGGAACAGTGATCGGTAAAGGCGGCAAGTCAAAAGAAAAAAATAGAGACAGGTAGAGGGACAACGAACCGGCCGACCAAAGCCATGAAGAACCTGCCAGCAGTTATGTAGCTGCGAAAAACCACTACCACCGCCACCAAGGGTTCCGGAGAACCCGGCAACAGTGATCGGTAAAAACAATAAAGAAAAGAGAGAGATATAGAAAGATAACTCATCGATGTACCATGCCGACGAACACAGCAGCCGCCAACAATATGAACGCATGAAACTTGTAAATCATGCATTGTATCTTGTACAGGTACTATTCCCTCCCATGGGTTTTAAATAGAGTTAATAATTACTACTATTGTTACTACCGCGATCACTGATATTGTTAGTGTTGTTTGTGTTGTCACAATAAACAAGACATACATCACGTAACAGATCCCACTCATCAATCTTTAAATATCCACTATCATTGTGTACTTTGTGTGCCTTAACCAGGGGCGGCCCAGAGGGGGGCGGGGTAGGCGACCGCCCAGGGTCCAGTATTTTGAGGGGCCCGCATTTTTCAAAAAAATTTTATATATATATATATTACATATATTTTTTTATAAAAAAAGGCCCAATCTTATTAATATTATAATTCTTGTATTTATCTATTTCAAAATTTAAAAAAGGCCCAATAGATAATAAATAAGATGGGCTGGGCTTGAGTTGGATAAGTGAAAAAAAAGAAAGAAAAAAGAAGGAACACAGCAGCGAGCGGCCGGCTCTTGGACTGCCTGCTCATCGATCGATCCTCCATCCGGGGCATTGCCCAGCAAGCCGAGCGGGAAGAGAAGAGATCATCGTGGGTTTCGTGGACTGCAGCAGTCGGCAGGAACCTAACTCTTTCTTCTTGGACTGCTGTGGACTCTTTTTTGTCTTCAAAATCAAAAGGTATAAATTTATATTATTGTTTGATTAATGTTTGATTGTTGATTAATGTTTGATTGTTGATCAAGCAATTCGAATTAATATTTGATTGTTGATTGATTGTGTCATGTTTGATTATTATTATTTTTAGAAATATGTCTCCTAAAACCAAGTATTTATCCGGATATGAAAAACGTAAAAGGAGGAAATTAGAGGAAGAAAAAAGAAAGTCTCAAGAAGGGGCTATACGTAAGTTCTTCTTTCAAAAACAACCATAAAATTCTAATTTGGATGAAGATGATGTTGTTGTTGAGGAAGCTAATGTTGTTGAGGAAGATGATGTTAATTTGGATGAAGAAAATGATGTTGTTGAGGAAGATAATGTTAGAGACTATGAATTATGAAGACTTGATCGAGAGCTTTGCTTCCAAAAACGCTAGGAGAGCCTCACGATTCACATAAGTAAGTAACATCGATCATTTTGGTACATTGCTTTTGTTTTATTAATTATTGTTATAACTATTATTGTCGTATTAAGGTTTTTTTTATATAATATGATAATTATATTATAGGGGCCCATTTTTTTTTACATGTCCAGGGCCCAGAACTTTTTAAAGATTCTCGGGACCGGCCCTGGCCTTAACTGGTTAGGTTTTAGATTCATGTTTCAAATTAGTTGTAAGGGCGAAAGATATGTTTGATTAGGTTTTAGTTTCGTGTTTCAATCACATTGTTCTCACTAATCAACCTATTTTAAAATTAATTTAAAACATCGAATCCAAAACCTAATAAAACACACATGATCGCACCCAATGCATATCCAACATGTTTAACACGAATGCTTGAACTACCGATGTTGATAGCAAAGAACATGGCCGGTGTTGAAGGCTTTGGAGCGGTTAAGGCTCCGGCGGTTGAGTGTTGTCGGATGCTCTAGTGACTAGGATCTGTTGGCCCAGACTAATGTTTAGAAAATAATTTTACTATTTCTTAACTTTCATTCATACCAAAACACTTACATAAATAGAACTCATGCAAAGAAAACTATCCCGCTCCACTACTGAAAACATGTGGCTAAAATAAAACTCCCTAGTGACATGTCAAAACCAAAACCGGCTTTAACTCGTACCCATTAAGATTAACCTACAGGATCTTCGGTGAGAGAAGCGGCAACTGGCCGGAAGTTGTCCTCTTTGATACCGACTACATAAACTGTGACAGTTGAATGCTAAGTTCAAATTCCGAAGATGCACATGCCTCCAAGTCACATTGAACAAAGAGATCTCAGTATCTCACATGCATGTGCTGTGACCAAACAGCAAAGCTTTTATTTACCGTTGCGATGATGATACACGATGTTTATATTATTGAAACTAGTTTTTTTAATAAAACAGGTTTCGAAATCTTGAAATGATCCAAACCATTGCACTTTGTTATGGGGAAAACCCCCATGTTTGGATGCTTTGATAGTTGCTTGTCCCTTTGAGACCCGTGCGAGTTTGGTAGTGAGGATTTTGTCGATTTATGGTTAAAGCTGCCGCAATTGACCAACGTCAGATTCCCATGTTAATAATATATATGTTACCTCAACTTACCTTTTTAAGCCTATCATTCATGTAGTGAAGGTAGATAAGAAAATCACGAGAAAGGGTTAGTGATATTAGATGGGGTTGGATATTTGGATATCCCTTGATTTTATTTAGATATTCTGAGTGCTCTATACGACCCGTATATGGTTCATTAATTACCAGCCGTATAGGGCTACCTCCAAATAGTGAATAATACAAACCTCGTACATCGTACATATACGACCAGTATAGAGCTACACGGGTTGTATAAAATGCTGATAAAACCCTATAATGGTAGTATTAAGCTATACGGCTCGTATAATAGGTGTCCAGCTATTTTTCGGGGTTGTCTAAATAACATCACCCTATTAGAGGTGTATTCATTAATTTTAAGTCCCATAACACTCTTTATGCCATAAAAAGGTGTTTTTAAATTTGAAGTCCCATAACACCCTTTATGCCATAAAAAGGTGTCTTTAAATTAGAGATGTAAATAAGTTGAATCGAACTCGTCTAGTTTTAAGCTTGAACTCGACTCATTTAATTTAAAGTTTAAGCCCGGCTCGTTTCAAACTCTATATAGCTTGACTTGTGAATTGACTTTTTCGGCTCATTTTATATTTATTAAATAAATATATAATTATTTTATTTATGTATAATCATATTGTATTTATTATAATTTTAAATAAAATAATAATTAAAAACTATTATATTTATATAAATTATAATATTTTCTTTCTCGCGCGTTGCGTCAAGAATTCCGCCACGATCTTAAATATTAAAATGCGTGTATCAAAACCTTAAGGCCTCAATAAACCAAAAAAAGTTTTTAAAACTCAAGAATGGTTAAACTAGTTAAATGAAAAAAGTTCAAATTAAAAAAAAGTATACAGTAAATAAGTCGGAAAAGGAAAAAAGGGGAAAAAGCAAAAAAATTGAGGAGTAGGGGGGATTCGAACCCAGGTCACCAAGGGGGAGGCGAAACGCGCTACCATCCCAAACAAAGTCCTTTTTGGTTTCAAGTGTAGCAAACTGTATATATGCAGGAAAAAATCGGAATTAAAAAAAACGACAATCATCAAATGCCACGTGGTATGGCCGAAAAAAACGACAATCATCAAATGCCACGTGGTATGGTCGTCTAATAGGGTTATAGTATTGTTCCTATCAGTTTTACTTTCACATACATGTATAATAATAAACTTATTTAAGCTCGCTACCCTAGTCAAGCTCGGGTTTGAGTCTGTTTATTAAGTGGGCTCAAATTTAGATCGAAGCTCGTTTAAGCTCGAATCCTTTTTAGCTTTAAGCATGTCGATCTCAAGTAGCTCGCGAGGGGTTTGACTCATTTACACTGTTAGTTTAAATTATATGCGGCAAACTCTTCATTCGCGTACCATTAATTTTTCATGTATCAGCATGTAAGTCGTGTTAATGCATTTGTAAATGCATCTTCTACGTGACCGCCTCCTCAGCTTCTCGTGTCACCCTTATCCGTAGGGTTGCAGTATTGAAAAATGCTTTTTAACTATAAATATGAGAAAATTAGCCCCGCGCTCCACGGCTGGAGGTGTAACTTAAATGGTTAAGGTGGTGGCATTAACATGGCTAAACACAAAAAGAAACGTGGTTAGGTGTGTAACATCCATGATTTTGCATGTATTATTTTATTTCCTTTTATACAATAATAACAATTTATTTCCGTCCCGTACTTAGACGGTACAATGTGTCACATCAATTATTTTTCAATAAGTTTAATCTCGTATGCATATTAAAATTTATTTCTATTATATATATATATATATATATATAGGGAGAGGATCAAGAGAAAACCACAAAGTTAGGCAAAAACCAAGAAAACCAGTCTCAACCAATCAAAAAATTTAGATTTTAAATTATTTCCATTTTATTTAAAAGGGTATTTTAGTAAATGTATATTAAATTATATTTAATATTAACTGTTATTCCAATGAAATTCCTTTTTTATCTCCATATTTTACGTTGAAAAATTAAAACAAAAGTGGATTGCATATCATTCATTCTTTATAGATTTATCTCATTCTAAAATCTCTTTTTTTTCTTCAGAAATTTTTTCACAATCATATATTGATATAAAAGTCCTTGTTCTATATATGTAAGTTAGGATGAAATCAAAGAGAAGTCGCACGAACGTCACCGGAATCCATGGTGATGAACATCAAACCCGTCGCCGGAATCCATGGTGGTGAACGCAATCGCTTGTGCAAGGTAGGACGAAATCAAAGAGAAATGAGAACGTAACATGACTGAAGTGAAGGACGACGGCATTTGGAACACGAGATTCAGACGTATAAAAGTATCCTGATCCTTTGAACCAACATCGACATAGTCGGAACATGACGGAAGTGAACGACGACGGCGTTTAGAACAGCCGCGCAACCGGAAGTCGAAAAATCAAACGAAGGGAGAGGATGAGGATGGAGATACGGTAGTTTAATCATATTTTTTTCATTGTTCTTGTACAATCTCACGTTCAAGCTACGTATATTTTTGATTCGTCGAATTAACCTCTTTTGAGACGATCGTAGTCATATTCGGAATGCCATGGGGTGATAACGGCGACCTCAATGATTTTCATTTCTTTAATTGCGGGTCACTGAAATCATGGTTTTACATTTGAATTGTGATTTTCAAGTTATATATTATGTAGAACAATTTTAGAGTTGACCTTCATTTTTTTTCGTATGAGCTACATATACGTAACTCGTAAGAGCTATGTATACGTAACTCTATTATACTTCCCATTTTTTTGTTATGTTCTCATTTTCTGAGCTATGTATATGTAACTCGGTTCTTCTTCCCTATATTGTTTTTATTGATACACGTTTACATATACGTAAGCATATATGTGTACATGTTTACATATACGTAGGTGATGTAAACCACAAAAAACTTCATCTGCCAAAAAAAACTAATTTTGATTTTGATGAGTTGACTTTACGTGGAGAGAAAGAGAGTTTTATGGAATTTTATTTGTTTTTAAAATAAATAAAATTACAATCTACCGAATATACCCCTGAAGCATTTAATTAAATTTATCATCTATTAAATATTTACCGATTTGCCATTAAACTATTTCAACCATTGATCAATTTTGATCAATGGTTTAAAAGTGGTTTTCTTGGTTTTCGCCTAACTTATGGTTTTCTCTGGAACCCTCCCCTATATATATATATATATATATATATATATATATATATATATATATATATATATATATATATATATATATATATATGTGTGTGTGTGTGTGTTATGTATAGTTATATACACATATTTTTATTTGTTTCAATAAATAAATCAAGCATAAAACTCTCGAGTTTTAATCAAGTATGCATATCTATTATTTAAAAAAAAATGTTTAAGATTTTATAGATTATTAAAAACTATTTCTAGAATACTAAAGTATCATTTAAAAGAGTTTTGAACCCCAACTAAACCCCCCCCCTTTTCATTGATTTGAACACAAAACCAATTTTGTAGCCAATTTTGACTCGAAAAAGTCAAACTCATTCGATCTACGTTCAATCCCCGAAATTTCGGGATCTAAAATCATCCCAAATTAGTTCTTTGCACATTTGCGATCTTAAGGGGCTCGAAATCGATCAAATTAATTGAAAAATCAAATTCTTTGACCCAATCTTGTTACCAACGATCGTGGCTTTCAAAATCCATGAATCCAGCCCCGAAAACCCGCAAATCCCGTCAATTAACAACTGTAAACGCGTTCAAATTCAAACCCTTATGCATCTAAATCGTTCACAACTCAAAATCGCACCCAAAACCAAAGTTCTCTTCCTTTTTCCCCTCCTCGTCGCGATCGGCCTGTGGAGAGCTAATCACACGATTTTTCCAACGAATAAAGGTATGTAACCTACCCTTCTACTCGTTTTAACCTTATAATCAAAAGCCCCAATCTTTTAATCGCGAACAACGCCCGTAGAGGACTGATTTCGTGGTCTCAAAAATATGTTTTGAGGGTAGGGTTTTAATCTGAGATGTGATTTGAGGGAGATGACTTAGACTCATTCAAATAATACTAATTAACTTTAGGGGCTTTGAACACGAAAGTAGACTTGGTCTGATGGTAACCCTTTGTGCAGCAAAGAGTAGGTCGCGGGTTCTAAACCTGGCGCCTGCGCCTTTTCCCTGCTGCCTTGTTTTTTTTTTTAACATTTTATAATACATGTTTTACATATTTAATAATCTGATTTTTCTAAATAAATTATAAACATTTCCTGAGAATTCAAGAGGTTATGCATATAACTTGTTTTAATTGAAACTATAATTTTAAATCGTTAGTCATCATTTTAAAGTCACGAGTTTTGTTAAAACGAAAGGGTCATATCCTACCTAAACCTTTAAAACGACTTAATCTATGTATATTAGTAACGGTATGATTTTATTAGTGTTACTAAAATTTTAATCGTTTTATTTGCATAACTATCATATTATTATTAATACTATCTCGATTAACATAAGATTAGTAGCAAAATAATGATTGTTTTGTTAGCCTAATATTTTTCACCTATGGCGTTGTTTTAATAATACAATTATTATAGATATTATATCAATAATTTTACAATTAATATTCTTTGAGACCTAAATCTCTTTTCATAAAATTTATAAATCCATAGTCCTTATTAAACTATATGTTTCAAACTGCAATCAAACAAATAAAACGTTTTCCTAAAGATATACAATTACCTTTTACATCTTCACGTGTTTAACAAGACATACTATCTCAATAATAAATAAATCAAGTAAATTTATTTGTTTAAACAATATTGAATAAATATAACCCCGCACTACCTTTTCTAAATAAATAAATAAAAGAACTTATTTATTTAATTTATTTAGTTATTCAAAGTCAAACCCTAAACTATTTATTTTAAAACCATTCATTTCAATTTTCATTTTATAAACACTCATTCAAGTATAAACCACAATCACCTACACATTTCTTTACATAATACAACACAAACCCTTTGTACACACTCCCATTGCAACCCTAGACTTGGCCTTAGACTATTGTACATGTTATTAATCTAAATTCATATATATTACATTCTAGGTTAACGTTCTAAGTTACAAGGAACACTTTGCTACCTAGACTCTTATGCTAGTAACATCTTTGATACAGGTGAGTTTTACATAGCCCCTTTTTCACTATTTTTACATTTTGGGGTGAAACATGATCACAACTTACAATGATTTACAGAAACTACACAATACAAATCCACTTTACAATTTATGTGCAATTTGAGCTTTATGTTTGAGTGCTAGGTGTGTTAACTACTTATTTGAAATTACATGTACAATCATTAACTAATCAAGCCGACGGTTAACAATGATAGATCTATTGAGTCTGACAAACCCACCCAGATTGGGGTGATTGTTACCGACAACACAATTTGCATGCTAGTTACAAATGTTTGATTGTACTTTTGGTTACACAATAGTTGCTCCCCATAATTGCCTTATTAATCATGACTTGTATGGATTTGTTTACACACAACACTTTGATGCTATTTAGAGTCAAAACCTATGTATGCTCACAAACTTTTTAGTTAACCTCGTTTTCATCATGTTTCAGGTACAATTGTTTGAGTTGAACAAACTCGCTACACTTAGGATGTGGACCTAGATATTTAAAAGAAACATGTTACGTATTTTTCATTTTTCATGTACATGTTGAATCTTATGGAAATAAAATATGATGATTAAACATATTACAACATAGTCAACCATGTGCTCATGAACAGTTTACATGTCCCGCCCCGACGTTTCCGCCGTCGGTTGGGGTGTGACATCAACCGACGACGGATTATACGTCGGGGCGGACGCGGTTGTTCAATAGCACAAGGTTGACTATTAAAGTTTTGATATTTCATTAAATACTAATTTAAGATTCAATACAAGGAATATAACAAGAAATACAACGTTTAATTTATAAGTAGACTAGGTCCAAAGCATCCTATGTGATCACGAATAAGTCTCATGTTGTAAACCTGAAACATGTGAAAGAATCTGTCAACTACAAAATAGTTGGTGAGATACAAAGGTTTTGACACAATTTAACAAGTATTTGAAAAGTATTACAATTCACTATGATTTGTGCATTCTATAATGTAAGTATGAGAAACAAGTATCTTAAACATTGTGCACATTCAATCCTCCAACCGTGTTTAGGCATAACCCGCAGGTTTGAAAGTTTGGTTTAGTAACAATCACCAAGGGCTCCCCCCAAAGGTAGTGGTGCACAAAAAAACCGGTTTTTTTTTAACCTGGTTCAAACCGGCAAACCGGTTTGGGTTAAACCGGTTTGGACCAAACCGGTTCGGGTTGCCCAAAAACCGCCGGTTTCAAACCGGTTTGAGGATTTCTGAAAAAAAAAGCGGGTTGGGACCGGTTTTGGCTAAACCGGGTTAGGAAACCGGTTTTCAAACCGGTTTGAACCGTTGGGCGAGTTCTAGCCGTTGGCCAACGGCTATATGGCCGTTGGGGTCGATTTTGGCCGTTCTTTTGGAGTTTTTTGGACCCATAAAACACTATAAATAGGTGGGGGTGTTTAGGGTTGATCACACTTCTCTTTACACTCTCTAATCTCTAAAACCGTTCTTTAACCGCTCAAAAACGCTCTCTAAACTCAAAAAAAAAAATGGAAAGTTTTGGTGTTAGTGGTTCCTCAAACGAAGTTACCGTTGTGCAAATTCTAGCAACAACGAGAAACCCGGCAATCTGGTGCAATTACGATTTATGTTTGTTGTCAAACGGAAAGGAACGTGCTCGTTGCAAGTTGTGTGGTGCGTTTTTGGGGAAAGATTCAAACACTACTTTGAAAACGCATATGGAAAAATCTTGCCCGTCATTGAAGGGAATTCCAAGTGAAGGTCAAGCCTCGATGACAAGCGAAGGAGGAATTTGGAACTTTGATCCAAATATTGTTCGAGATCGAATGACGAGGTTAGTGATTCAAGAAGGATTGCCGTTCAACCACTTTGACAATCCGCGCTTGACAAAGATGATTCAAGAGACACTCCAACCTCGTTATCACCAAGTAAGTCGCACAACCCTTAGACGAGATTGTATAAAAATGTGGAAAAAAGCAAAAAAAGAATTAATTTTAGGTTTTGAAAATTTGCAAACCGGTGTAAACTTAACCACCGATGTTTGGTCGGCTCCAAATGGTATACCCGATTCGTACCTATGCGTTACCGCGCATTGGGTTGATCCCAATACGTGGCAAATGATGAAGCGTACAATCGCTTTTGACTTGTTTGAATATCCATACACCGGCGAAAATTTATTTTATATATTGGATGGTGTTATTAACGAATTTAAATTACAAAATAAACTTTTTTCAATGTCTTTTGATAATGCATCTAATAATACAAATGCGGTTCAAAAACTAAAAATTAAATATAAACCCGTTTGCAACGGCGTTTTTTTCCATAGTCGATGTGTTGCACACATCATTAACTTGGCGGTGCAAGCCGGGCTTGCAATTGAAGAGGTTTCAAACTTAACATATAGTTTTCGACAAATGCTTAAAGATATTTTTAGTAACAGAAAAAGATACCATGATTATATTAAATTTTGTCGTGATACGAATAATCTTTGCTTAGGCCCGAATTGGGACGTCGAGACAAGATGGAACTCGACTTATATTATGTTTTATAGCGCTTTACGACAAAGAGAAACTTTAGAAATATTTCATGATATGCTTTCCTCAAAACCTAGTCGTAAAATTCAAAACTTTCCGTCTACAAATTGGAACATTTTAAAAGACGTAACCGAATTGCTTGAAGTTTTCAAAACCGCCATAACTTTTTTATCCGGTGTTTATTATCCCACAAGTCCATTAACACTAAAACAAATATATTTAATGGCTAACAAGTTGTCTGAGCTTGAAAATAAAAACGATCTTTTTACAAAAATGATAGAACCGATGAAAGAAAAATTAGTGAAATATTTTAAAGAAATCCCTCCCGTTATAACTTGCGCCGCCGCGTTAAACCCTACCATAAATGTTTACGGGGGTGAAACCTTGATTGATAGAATTACTTACGCTTTGAATTTGGATAGCGAAGACATCCATTTTGCACAAGGCACAAAAACATATTTTAACAAATGTTTACAAGATTTATTTGATGTTTATTTACATAAATATGGTACAACTCCGACTCCACATGATACAATGGGTACATCATCAAGTGGTAGCTCGAGAGATGTTAACTTGAATTTATATAACGAAATGTTAAATGAATTTAGTAAACGTGCTCGAGGTACCACCCCGAGTAGCGAACTCGGAAGGTATGTTGGCACAAACTTTTTAGCGTTTATGCCTCCTACCATTTTTGAGGAGTTTGATATTTTGGCATGGTGGAAACAAAACGAAGCTTCGTTTCCGATTCTTTCCGCCATGGCCCGTGATGTACTAACCGTCCAAGCTTCCACGGTAGCTTCGGAATCTGCGTTTTCTTTTAGTGGCAGGGTATTATCGATACGAAGGACTAGACTCACACCCCTAGCGATGGAAATGTGCATTTGTTTGAAGGACCATTTGGATGCGATGGATAGGATACAAGACCAAACTTCTCTCGAAGATGAAATTCAAGCCGAAGAAGTCATACACAACAACGAGGTTGATCTTGGAATATCCGAACCAGTCACGGATGAAGAACTAGCCGAAGATGCAAGGCTACGAAGCTCTAGTTCCGAAGACAACGCACAAGAATAATCAATCAATATTCCAAAAAATAAAACGTTGAACATAATGTTTTATATTTGTTATACTTTTTGTAATGTTTTACAATTTTATCTTGTTATGTTTTTTAATTTCCGAACTATCCAAATATTAATAAACGTTGAACTTTATGTTTTAATTTTGTTATATTTTATTTTGGATTTTATATTAAAAACATAAAATTTATTTGATTTTTTTTTTTTAATAAAAACCGGTTTAAACCGGTTTAAGGGGCAAACCGGTTTAAAACCTACCCGAACCGGTTTGACCGGTTTACATATTTCCCTCTCTGAAACCGGTTTAACCCGAACCGGTTTGGGTCCAAACCGGTTTTGACTTTTCGTTGACCAAACCGGTTCGGGTCGGTTTGAACCGGTTTGGGTTAAAAAACCGATTTGTGCACCTCTACCCGAAGGGTCAATCAATCAAGGTGGATTGGTCAAATGCAATAGATCTATCATTGTTACCATAGGCTTGATCAAAGTTAATGAATATGCTAGTTTTAAGTTTAATCTAAGCATACAAGTCTCAAGTTTAACATAAGATAAACACGTAGTCATAGTTGTACAAGAATTGTATAAGTTTAAGAATTTTGAACATGTTTCACCCCAAAAGCATAGAAAGGAAAAAGGGGCTAAGTATACTCACTTGGATGATAAATAGTATCCGACACGGATAAGTATTTGCAACACTTGGAGGGAGAATATCCTCACGATAAGCCTAAGTATGTAAGTTTAAAGATTTAAGTACGATCCTATAAGTCTATGGTAAGGATCTAGGATTTTAAGATCGACTAGGGTTCCAAGTGGGAGATGGGAATGGTTTGTATTTATGAAATTTAAATCAAGTTTATAATAAAGGTGTTGAATGTAAGACTTGGATATCAAATGTCTTAATAAGTTTGTAGTTTAGAATAATCGATTAAGATAATTATTTAAAAGTTTCACAATTATTAATTACACACAATAGGAAATTAAATAGTTTTCTAAGTATTTGTACATATTGTTAAATGAAAGACTAAATAATTATTAAAGTTTAACAATAATTATTCAAGAAATAAATAATTATTAAAGATTTATAATAATTATTTAAAGGATATATAATGATAATTATTATTTGAATTTTAAATAATAATTAAGGTTTTATTATAATAATTTCAAGAATGCATAATTATTAAAGATAAATAATTATTTAAAATATTTATCTAATCAATATAAATCATTTACGATTTATTAAAGCATTTAAGTATTTAGTATTTATTAAAATAACTTATAGTTAAATAATGTTTAAAAATGTTTTCATAAGTTTAAATAAGTGACATATAGGTATAAGCTTAATAAAATCTCCAATAGCATTTCTTATAAAGTTTTATATTTTAATTTCTAAGTCTTTAAAGTGTACAAGTTTATAAAGATTTAAAGTTTCTATTAAATCTTTTAAATTTTAGAAATCAAATACTAAATTAAGTTTACTGTTTTATATATATAGTTTCTGTGTAAATATAACTTTTATAAAAGTTTAGAAGCATTTTTATAGTTTTTAAGTATTTACAATTGTTTTTAAAGTATTAAATATTATAAGTTTTAACTAAGTTTAAATTAATTAAAATGGTTTGGAAATATATAAGTGTAAATAAAAATCCAATTCAAGTTTATAAAAGTATCAGAAAGTTTATAAAAATGATTAAAAGTATTAAAAACTGTTTTAAAAGGCTGCAAAAATAAAAGAAAGCAAAATAAAAATGAAATGGGCAAAACCGGCTCGAACCCGGGTCACGGACCGGGTCAAGCATGCACACACACACCAACCATCCCGGCTACGGGTTCGCTGGTGTATATACGGGAAAAATAAAAGATAAACAGATGTTGGAATTTTCCCTAATCTCCGTATAAACCCTAGAATCCCAATCCCGTAAATACGCATCGATTAACCCTGTGTTAATGGAAATTGACAGAGGGCTAATGATCTATGAATGAAAACGAAACTAATGATCATTCAAAATACCTGGATTGATAACGAAATGAAGGAGAATGGATGCGAGCTTCAGGTCGGCTGCCACAGAATCGAACGAGCAAATGCAGGTGCAAATCGGTGAAATGGATAGTTGAAGAAGGTTAGGGATGATGTCGTTGAGCCGTGGCAACGGGTATTTATACCCAATTTCATCATTAAATGTCGAATTAGGTGGGAGTTAATCGGTTGAGTCGATGGGTTGAATCCCGAGCCCATGCGCGGCCATGGTTTGAAATCAAACATTGATTATGGTTAGGTAGGAGTCGCATGCGGGAGTCGATGTTCGAGGTTCAGTGAACCTGGTCGAAATCGCGTTTTAGGGAAATCGGAGGCGAAAACCGGCTCCTGTGGGACTCGAACCTGAGACTGGTTTCAGTCTCAGGGGTTTGGGGTAATTGCGCAAATGGTCCCTGAGGTTTCAGGCTTTATTATTTTATGTTAAGACATAACTTTTAAGTTTAAAAATAGTTTCTATAATAGCAGTTTTAGTCCCTGGACTTTATACAACAAATAATATGTTTTATTAAAACTACATAAGCTTTATAGGTTTTATTATTTTATAAATTTTAATAAATAATTAATAAGGTTTAGAGCTTACACGTTTAAGTATTAAAAATAAGTTTATAAATTATTTTATTTATATAATTATAAACTTATAAAGTTTTTAAGAATTTCAAACATTTTTATTTATAAGATACATATATATATATATATATATTTGTCTTATATATATATATACCAAGTATAATTGTTTTTTTACTAATTGAATTAAAAATATATATATATATATATATATTTTAAATAAGTTTCTAAGATTCGAATGCTCAATACGTGCACGGGTTTAGGGAGAGATACATCGAAAAAATCCTGGATATTACACAAGGTGCATAGAAAAAACGCATAAAGTTAAGCCGACTCGGTTGTGGAGATGGAAACATGGATAAAAGATAGTTATATAAGGGTACCAATGTTTTTCAGTAGGTATCGGTCTCATTATTCACGGTACCGGCACGTTACTGACAGTCGATATAACCCACGACACCTAAAAAAATACCCTATTTTGAATACAACTCCGTTTTAACGAAATTTATACCGGGAGATCAAGAAAAAAAATAATTAACGAATGAGAGTTATTGAGGAAAAATCATATTATATATACTACAAAAGGTAAACTCGAAACTTGAGGGGGGTGAAAGTGATATTTTACAGAGTTGGGGGATGATTTTACCATTTCGGGGGGGGGGGGGGGTTGATCGGTGGCACAATTCTCTTTGAGTTTAATCAAATGTGAACTCATTGAATATTTCATTTCAAAGTGACATTTTATCCAAAACTCGTATATATCAATTCAAACTGACATTTAATCCAAAACTCGTATACAGAGACATGTCTTGATGCATGCTACTGCTTGGAGATTGGTTAGAGCGTTAAACGATATCCTACATTGGAGAGAATAAAATAAAATCATAGGTCTCTCATATCATTAGGTTAAATGAAGCTCGTGATTGGTTTGTAATGTATTAGTATGTATTATTTTATGAATTATCACCTCTTCGGTAGACATGTCATACGTATAAATAGTCAGCGGTTGATATGTGCAAATAAATAATATGTTTTTATTATATAAAAGGCTTTTCAGGATCTTCGATAGACATGTCATACTTTAGCTTTTTCAGAATCGGGTACAGGGTACATGTACGGCGTGCCTTCTGTTGCCGGTGTGTTACTGGTTTCTACAATCTTCCTAACTGGATCAAAGAGAGGCACGCCCATGCCTTCTTCTGATTTTCACAGACATTTCGATGATTTTTCCTTCATTTTTGCACGAGAGGTCAAATAATATGTAAAAATCAAAAGGAAACCAATTTAGTACATATTCTAGTGTAGTTGCTCATAAATCAACAAAATATAAGGATGATTATGTATATGTGTTTTTTGTTTTTTGGTTCTTCTTGACTATGATCATTCTATATAAATGTGAGTACTTGGTCTTTGATCACAAGAGTCTTCAATTTGGTGAGTTTTTTAAGCAATATATGTTGAGAAAGTGTTGTTTGAACATTTATAAGTCTTTATGCAAAAATCTCTAATACAAGACTACACTAGGTAGTGGTGCACAAAAAAACCGGTTTTTTTTTTTTAACCCGGTCCAAACCGGCAAACCGGTTTGGGTTAAACCGGTTTGGACCAAACCGGTTCGGGTTGCCCAAAAACCGCCGGTTTGAAACCGGTTTGAGGATTTCTGAAGAAAATCGGGTTGGGACCGGTTTTGGCTAAACCAGGTTAGAAAACCGGTTTTTTTAAATGAATTAAATAGCATTAAATATCATTTATTAAATGAATTAAATAGCATTAAATAGCATAAGATATCATTAATAGCATTAAATAACATTTATTAAATGAATTAAATAGCATTAAATATAATTAAATATCATTTATTAAATGAATTAAATAGCATTAAATAACATTTATTAAATGATTTTTAAAAAACATAGTAATTAGCATTTATTAAATGATTTATTTAATTAAATCGAAAATTAAAAATATAATTTTTTTTTAAAATAAAAACCGGTTTAAACCGGTTTTTTAACCCAAACCGGTTTAAACCTACCCGAACCGGTTTGACCGGTTTACATATTTCCACCTCCAAAACCGGTTTAACCCGAACCGGTTTGGGCTCAAACCGGTTTTGACTTTTCGTTGACCAAACCGGTTCGGGTCGGTTTGAACCGGTTTGGGTTAAAAAACCGATTTGTGCACCACTAACACTAGGGCCGGATCAACGATGGGCTTTAATATGTCTAAGCTTAACCCGGCCCACTTCCCTTAACTGAATTTAGCCCAATTAGCAAACCCTAGCCTTTTCATCGCCACATATAAATCTCTTACATCTCCCATTTTAGGGTTTCGTAGCTGTAACATCTCTTCCATCTGACGATCAAACAGCAGCCATGGCAGAAAGAGGCGGAGAACGTGGTGGATTCGGCAGAGGTTTTGGCGGCCGTGGAGGCCGCGGTGGTGATCGTGGCAGAGGCCGTCGTCGCGCCGGCCGCCGCGACGCCGACGAAGAGAAATGGGTTCCGGTAACCAAACTAGGCCGTCTAGTGAAGGACGGCAAGATCACAAAGCTCGAAGAAGTCTACCTCCACTCTCTCCCGATCAAAGAGCACCAGATCATCGATCAAATCCTGCCGTCGCTCAAAGACGAGGTGATGAAGATCATGCCGGTGCAGAAACAAACTCGCGCCGGACAACGAACTAGGTTTAAGGCGTTTGTGGTGGTTGGAGACGGTAATGGACACGTAGGATTGGGGGTTAAGTGTTCGAAGGAAGTTGCTACTGCAATTAGGGGCGCGATTATACTGGCGAAGCTGTCGGTGATTCCGGTGAGGAGAGGTTATTGGGGGAATAAGATTGGGAAGGTGCATACTGTGCCGACGAAGGTGACCGGGAAATGTGGTTCGGTAACGGTTAGATTGGTTCCGGCGCCACGTGGTGCCGGGATTGTTGCTGCTAGGGTTCCGAAAAAGGTGCTTCAGTTTGCTGGGATTGATGATGTGTTTACGTCTTCTCGTGGTTCTACTAAGACACTTGGAAACTTCGTTAAGGTCAAGTGCTGTTCTTCTTGTTTGTTTATTATTTATTTTATTTTAATTGATTGGTTTCTGGTTATTTTTTTAGTTTTTATAGACTAATCTTCTTTTATTGACGATATTGTTATGAATTATGATGCATTTTTTATTGCTGTTTCATTGATATTAGTATATAGTTAAAACTGCATTGATATGGAGCATGGTTTTATCCTCATTGTATAGAAGTTAATTTTTTTTTCTGTTACTATAATGTGCTAACATTTTTGTGCCATTGTTTAAGGTTGAATTTTGCATACAAATTGTTGAAATGTTAGATGTATGTTGATAATTGTTTTATACACCCAGTTGTATTTTAGGTGTTGCTAACTTAGAATTCATATTTTCTAAGTCATGTTTGGAATTTTTTTCCATAATAGTAGACATTTCTTTCACTTTTCATATAAGTTTTGATTCTTTTAGCTGAATGTGTTACTCATTTGCTTGCGTTCGCGTAGAACTTTTGAAATTTTGGTAAATCCTATTTTGTGCTTTTTTGTTGTCGTTATCTTCCCGGGTAGAACTTGTAAATTTGCATGACTAATCTTTATTTGCTATAGGATTTAGGAAAGCTTCTCTGGCCCAACTGACATGTTTAGACAAAATTTTAGGTTTAACCGCTAACTAAGGTTTCAAAAAAATGCAAACCCAACCCGAGAGTGATCGGGTGGCTGGACCAGTTTTTGTAATGACCTATGAACTATGTGGTTTTCTTTTATGTATTATCAGTGTTGTAAAAATCATAGGCGCTAGTTGGGCGGTGGGGTAGGGCCTAGGCCTAGGCGGGATTAATCGGATTAGAATTTTTATATGTAATTCTCAGTTTTTTACATATATACACACATTTTTATATGTAATTTTTATAAAAATGTTCATTTTTAAACCACACCAAAGGTTTTCGCCGGAATGTTCGCCGGAATCTGACCGCCTAGGCCCGCCTAGGACCGCCTAGACCCAAAATTCCTCCTTAGCCGAGCGCCTAGCGATTAATCGGCGCCTAGGCGCGATTTTTACAACACTGTGTATTATCAAATCAAATCTAGCTTCTTTTACTCATGGTTTAAAAAAACGGTCGAGGCGTACGCCTCGAGGCGAAGCGGTAGAAAAACGAGTCTGAGGCGACGCCTCACAAGGTATTTTTGTACGTACGCCTCACAAGGGCTGAGGCGGGCGAGGCGGGCTGAGGCGGGGCTGAGGCGGTGAAGCAGTAGAAATGGAAAAAAATGACTTTTGACTGGACTTTTGACCCATTTGAGCTGTGTATATCGTTTTATTAACGAAATACACAACTCAAATGGGTCAAAAGTCCATAATTAGCGTCTGGTTCTCCTTAATTTGATCTATTTTCTCATTCTTCTCCTTAATTTGACCTAATTTCTCATTCTTCTCCCACACATCACACCTAGGAAAGGTTTGGAAGGGGTTGATGTAGTCAACAAACAAGATACAAACATTGTTTGATGTTTAGTATTTTATTTTTTGTAAGATACATAATTTTTATATTTAATTTTTAATTCCGCCTCGGTTCGCCTCGAGGCTTACGCCTTGTGAGGCGAAGGGAAAACGCCTCGAGGCGCGATTCCGTTCTTTTAAACTTTGCTTTTACTACCTTAGCACTTCATTAATTTACCTCTGCAAGAACTTTTTTTTGGTTTTTCTGTAGTCTTTTTTTTTCCCTGTTTAGCTTTTTTATTTGACAAGTTATTGGAAACCTGTTTGTTTTTATAAACCGCTTCGCCGTATATTCTATTTTTGATAGCGGTCTCAATTTCTATTATTTTCATGTGCATTTAAGATTTTTATTCCATTTTCTACTTTCCAAGTTCCACTTTCATGGTGCATTTGTTGTTTATAGAACTTCTTGCATCAACGGTCCCCAAAACTTTACAGCGGTTTTGAAACTATTGGTTTTGTCTATTACCCTTTGTTTATCGTTTTCAACAGTTATGCTAATATGATAACATATATGTCATGCATTTTCTTATGTAAAGAAATCCTAAAATCAAGTTATTTGTTTGTTTTACAGGCAACTTTTGACTGTTTGCTCAAGACTTATGGTTTTCTAACTCCTGATTTCTGGAGGGAGACAAGGTTCTCAAGATCCCCATTCCAAGAGTACACTGATCTGCTGGCGAAGCCAACTACAAAGGCAATAACCTATGTTGAAGATGTAGCTGATATCCCAGCTTGACAACTTTCTAGATTTTTTGGTGTTTTTAGGTTATGTTTTGTTAAAGGATACTGCTTTAATATTATGTTATTATTTTCTTTTTGAGTATTTGTTTGGTTCTGGCAATGCAAACACATTTTATGATGATAATACCTTGGTGGTTATTTTGATTTCATGATATGTTAAATTAAGCAAAAGTAAGATTGCAATGTTTTTGTGTATAGGTTCTGGAGTTTTTCTATGTATTATTAAAATGTAGATTAATTTTTGAACCTAGACTTCTAGAGTTCAAACACTATAAAAATTTCCCAGAGAACAACTCCGTTTATTGCCACATTTGACTTTGATAAACAATTTGGGTGATCGTCATGTTCTATGAAACATCTTTATCATACACACAAATATCATACATATCTAATTCAACAATAATAACCCATAAAATGTTATACAAGTAATGATGCCGGAAAAAAACCTAAATATACAATTCAACAATTGGGCTTAATGTATTGTGCAAGTTAATCTGTCTCAAGATCAGGATCGTTGGGTTGGTGTTTGGATGGCTATAATGAGTTAACGGTTAAGGGAGTCCGTGAGATGAGAGGATTGATGGGTTTTTCCTTTCGAGTGGCTTAAGGAGAACGTATTTGTTTAAATACTTACGGCAAAAGGTTAACATACGTGCTTGGAGAATTCTTGGTGATTGCCTTCCGACAATGAGTAATCTGAATATGAAAGGTATGGATATCCCAAATGTTATTTGCTCTTTAATCATATTGTTAGAGAGTGCTCTATGGTGGGAAGGATTTGGGGTTTAGTAGGTGCTTGGTTGAATGTACATTCCCGAATGATATCATGGGTTGGTTGGATAATAGTAATCTTAACAAGGATAAGGAGTTTATTGGGTCGATTGTATATGTGGTTTGGTGGGCAACTTGGAAGCTTAGGAATGATGTTGTGTTCTTGAAGAATCAGCTCAAAGGTTCGTTGTTGTTTGACGAAGTAGTGATGTTTTCTTTCCTTGGTATGATGGTAGTCGAGTCAGTAAATGTAATATTTCTTGGATAGAGTGGCTACAAATCCATCTAAACTTTGTGTAATGTTTGTGTGTTTTTGCCTTATAACGTCTTGCTAGTGGCCGGTGTCATACAACTTTTAAGAAAAAAATTTATAAGTCAAATTCAATCATGATGCAAGTTATGTTCAACTCATAGCAAAATCATTCAACTTTTAAGAAAGTGACTAGTTTGTGGTTTCTATATGATTGTGCCAAAAGCAACTATAGAGACTTTATGCGGAATATATTCAACTTAAACTAAAATAGGAAGAATAAAAATTGATATCTTATCAGATCCCTAAAGAAGCAAAACACGAATACCTGAAAGCCGTCAAGTGAACCTTTTTCGTCATTGCCAACCTTCTGAACGACCCACCAGATGCGTAGTTATCCATTATAGCAATTTGAATGATATTTATGGTTAATTTAAGTTTAAAGGACCTAAGTAATCAAGTATCACCAAATCTCAATAAATGTTGTAGAAGGACCAGAATAAAGACAGTTTTAAAGAATTGTTGAAATCATTTATTTTGAAGGATTGTTGAACTCCTTGACAATTTAGAGGTAGAGTTTGATCGCAACACAAACATAAACAAATTGGTGATGATGATATGTTAGTTATAAATCAATTGTAGCACAGAACACAATCACACTACAACGTCAAAAAAGAAACCCCCAAATCAGAAATTGTTGAATAATGGGTGTGTATGAGCGAAGGCTATCATAACGTACGTGCGTAATTACGAGATGAGAGACCCTAAGGAACCCGCCTTTGTTTCTTCTGTTTTAGGGTTAGAACAAATCTTCGATCAATGGAAAGAAACGGGAAAGGAAAGGTTGAGGCGACGACAACGAATGGAATTGAAATTAAGTTTTATTCTAAAAGGAAAACGGGTCATAAAGAATGGGTAGTAGGATCCATGTGTAATCTCTAAATCGCTATAAATTAATTTAGACAGGAAAAAGAAGTCGAGTATGAACGGAATAGTGACACGTGTACCATTTGTTATTCTTTTATTAGAAGAAGTAATAGAATCCTTATTATAATAAATGATTCCAAAAAATGCCACGTGTCAATCCTATATTTTTCTCATTAAATTTTTTTAATTTTTTCTATTTTAAGTAAGTTTGAATTTTGAAATTTAATTATCTTAATGTTTTTATTTTTTAGAAAAAATAATATAAAAACTTAAAGTCTAATTATTACTTAATTAAGGAAATAAAAAATTTTATTTTTTATTTTACACATTATTTTAAATTTGTTTACATATTATTTTACTTTTATTTTTCTATTAAAAACCCCATCTACCTAGGTATATAACCTAGTAGATAATATATATTGTAACTTATTATCTTATTTTAATTTACTAAAGTTAGTAATTTATCGTTTTTTAATTCACCTATTTAAATCAAACAAAATCGGATTAAGCATCACGGAACAGTCGTCCATGCGACCAAAGAGTTGCAAAGTTTGACGTGTTCCGACGAACAACATCGTTGACTACTTGCGGTGAGAAGAAGACTTTCAACGCATTCCAACCAAACTTTTGTAAATCCTTACTTCCAAACATTTGGATTCATTCCGTTATCAGAACAAACAAATATCGTTTGATCGAAGAAACCAATGGGAACGCCGGCAATCCCGAATCTGGGGAAACAATGCTCCGTCGATGATTGTAAGCTCATCGATTTCCTTCCATTCACCTGCGATTGTTGCTACAAGGTTCTGTTCTAAACTCTCTTTTTTTTCACTTCAATTTTAGGGTTTAAGTTAATGATAGGGTTTCTTTTAGGTTAGGAAAAGGGGAAAATGAAATATTGATATGGGTTGTAATTAGAAAGGGTTAAATACATCACATGTCTTGTCACCAAACTTATAAGGGAATGAACCTAGCTAGTTTGTGTTGTTTCCCGAAACCGTAGTTACCGGCTAAGCCCATATTTTTTGTTAAAATTCCCAAACCGAACCTTGGTTTTAAAATGCGCGTATAAATATGCACATCGTTGAAGTTGATGTGATGCGGTTTGATGTCATATCATGTGTGATGTGGTCTGATACGACGCATTATGCAGTTAACTAATATTTGAACAAATTAGACTGATTGATTGCAATGGGTTTTAGTTTTTCGAATCTGATTAAACAAATCTGACCATTGATTGAGCATTGAGTTTGAATATCTGGAACAACTTTGACTATCGATTAAACAAATCTGACTAGGGATGATGAAAATAATTTATATTTTAGTGTTTAAAAGTTAACAGATTGATAAATAATTATTTAGTATTCTTTTAATAACAAACGCCTCACATACGTGATGCGTGCGCATCGCGCAGAGGCTTGGGATCAAATAGCATCGGAGCACCTAGCGCTTTTTAAAACCAAGAACCAGACTATGAATACCCCTAACTCAAGTTGACAAATTCATAATAAATTGGTCGAAATTGCTACCTCTATGCTTTAGATAAGTAATAGCTTTTGTGTGCGAGTGCAAGTAACCTCAACATATATCTACTTAAAGATGTCACATTTGCTTTGTTTGTGATGAGTATGAAAATCTAAATCAAAATTTATCAACATTCTTGCAGGTTTTTTGTCTAGAACATCGCGGTTACAGTACACACCAATGTCCCAATGCCAGCAAGAACGATCTTACTGTTGTCGTGTGTCCACTCTGCGCAAAGGGGGTTCATTTAATCCCTGATCAAGACCCGAACATCACATGGGAATCACATGTTAATACAGATTGTGACCCATCAAACTACGCCAAAGTCACCAACAAAAAGAAATGCCCTGTTCGTGGTTGTAAAGAAACACTAACTTTCTCAAATACAATCAAATGTCGCGACTGCACTATTGATCACTGCCTCAAACACAGGTTTGGACCCGACCACAGTTGCCCTGGTCCTAAAAAACCCGAACCCACTTTCCCCTTTTGGCGGGTCAAACAAGACCCACCACCAAAACGCGCAAACCATGTATCTGGACCTGTGTCGTCGTCATCATCATCATCATCATCATCATCAAAATGGGCTGCAAATTTTCTCAAGGCAGCCTCATCTGTTAAGGCCTCGGCTGAAGCTGGAATAGCCAAGTTGAGTGGTCCTAGCCGTGGTCAGGGTGGGACCACCGGGACGAGCCCCAGCACAGGCCAAGGTTCGGGTGGTCAAGCGGAGGTGTGTCCAACTTGTAATGTGAAGTTTTCCAGGATTGGAGATTTGATAGATCATGTGGAGAAAGTTCACGAGAAGAACGGTGTGATGAATGCGACTTTAGATGTGTGCCCGAAATGTAGTAAAGGGTTTCGTGACCCGGTCTCACTTGTGGAGCATGTCGAAAGAGAACATCGAGGTACTTTTAAAGCTTAGAATGCTTCATTTATGTTATTCGATTGTTACGCACTACGGGTTTTAAACATACTTTGTCTAGATAATTTTTGACAATGTTTTAAACTATTAATGTCACACTTAGATACTCATTGTACTCTATGAGGTGGCCTCACTGGCCTGTGAGCCTGTCACATAACCATAGTTCCTAATGGCACATGACTAGTTATGTTACCGTTCTTTAGCACCTCGACCAACAAGTCGTGATCCGAGTTCACGATTTTCTCAAAACCTGTAACATTCATGGCGACGTGGCTTGTAAACGAACATGAACGAGGCTTGTGTGTTCGTTTGTTTTAACTTTAACCGAACAAATAAACAAACACGAGCACTTAAACGAACGGATTTTCTTGTTCATGTTCGTTAATTAAGAAAATAAACATGTTCGCACATTAATAATCTAAACGAAGGGTTCACAAACATAAACAAACGAACGTAAATAGATATAAACGAGCATCAATTAAAAGTAAACATGAAGATCTACGTTGAAGTCTGATTTACTATCATCATAACATCCAACATTTCAAAAGTAAACAAAATATCAAATTGGGCGTAAGAGTTTTAAAATATGAAACTTAAATTGATTTTAATATAATTTGGTTATAAATAAATTTGAACGAGCATTTAAAAGATCGATCGTAAATTGGGCGTAATGGTTTTAAAACATGAAACTCAATTTGATTTTAATATAATATTAGTTATAAATAAATTTTAACGACTATTTAAAAGAACAAAAGTGAACGGGCATAAGCGAACTTAAATGAACGAGTGAACATAAATTTATGTTCATTCTTTTTACTAAATGAACAAAAACTTGTGTTCATGTTCGTTCTTTTATTAAATGGACGAACATAAACGAATTTATCACTGGAGCTGTACGTTCAGTTTATTTACAGGCCTAAACGTGGGTGTGCATGGGAGAAATTGGCATTGACCGTCGTTTGTGTTGACCCATAGCTGTAGCACACCCCGTTGTGTTGAACGTGTTAGGTGATAAATCGATTGGATTACCCGAAACTGATATTAAAACCCACATAAAAAATCGAATATATTACATAATATATAAAAGATATAATAAATAATTTGATTTTTATTATATTTTAAGTAAAATTTGTTAGAAACTTTACAAATATTTCAACTTGGTTTTTTGGGAAGAGGTCGGGTATCGTCTAAGGGGGAGGACTAGATCATAAAAGCCTAAAGGGGGTTGATGGGGATCATGGAGCCCAAAGGTTCATGGGTATTCGGGTACTCGATGTGAATGATACCAAGTCTGTGGTACGATTTTATAATCAGGGATGTGACTGAGGTCGGAGGATACTAAAACCTTGCCGATTGCCTTCCCTAAAAGCATTCAAAAAGTTGTTGATGTGCGCATTGTATAATTTATGTTTTTCTGAGCTCTATTAGTGTTCGTTGATCGTTGATTACTTGATTGTGAAAGTTACACGAGGATAGTATAAGTTGTAATACCTATATGAAGTACAAAATAACGTAACATATTTTGAAAACCATACTTGACAGACATGTAAGTCGGACTATTAAACCGAAAACTTGGAAATTCAAACAGTACAGTTTGCTTCGGGAGTAAATTCTGGTCAAAACCGGAAAAAAAAACGTAGCGAGGGTGACATATATAGCAAACAAAAAATCAATAAAAAAATTGAAAGGATCATGATTTCATTCGTGTCGGGTTAACGAATTGGTGAGTTGAAAGATTTCGGGTTAACGGGTTGAATGGTGAACTCAAGCATGACTCATATCTTTATTCATGTCAAATGCATCAACTGTAACACATACAAACTTAAAATCATGTCGTGTTTCGGGTGATTCGTTTAATGTTCATTTGCAAATATTTGTTACATCGGGTGACTTAGTGATAATCTTAAAAATGACTCCATCTCAAATCAACATTTCTTTTTGTAATTGGTGTCTTTTTAATTGTTTTTGTTTATTATCCTTTATTCCTAATTAACAAACTTGAGTTTATATATTTAGCTTGAGATTAGATGAACCGTACGAAAAGGATTAGAGAATTGGGAACTGAGAATGTGTAGTTGGAAGTAATGTTAATGATCGGAGAATTGGAGTAATAAATAAGCCTGTCAGAAATAGCAAGTTATGAATATTTCAAGAGATAATTAATTACATTTCTCGAAATGAATAGTATGAGTGAAAACTAAAAATCAGAACATCAAAATTCAAATGTTAAGATCGGTTAAATAACTATCTACATTCTAAACAGAAACCGTTTGAAAAACCCTTAAACTCAAACAGTGTAACGGGTCAACCCGTTTATTAAACAAGTCATCTTTGTTTGTGTTAACCTATTTAATAATTGGGTGATATTAGCCAACGCAAACCCTGATTTTTCACATGTCGTGTTTCAAACTTTCAAGTTATATCAGGAATTACTGTCGAGGATCAGTTTTCATATAATGAACGAATGGAAATCTTCTATGTAGTGATTGTTTCTTCTATCCCTTCATTTTTTTTAGAACACGGAAATCTTTTTGGTCTCATATGTGAAAAGGGATGAATGTATAGAGCACACCAAACGATGGTGAAATGGTGAAACTCATGTGTGCATGTGTAAACCTCTTGATTTTAGGTATGAAGATGATGAATGGAACTTTTGTGATTTGTTCCATTTCTGTGTGCATGTTGTCTTTTGTATCATACACATATGTGTACAATTTATGTACCTATTAATATTAAATATACATTTGAGTTGATTATTTTGTTTCAAACCTTATATACACGTGTATGTTGCATAACAAAAACCAAAATACACTTATTTTTATTTTGTTCATCAGAATACACAGAAGCCGTTTAACAAACACAAAAAAAATTCAAAAGTAACATTGCTTTTGTGACCAACAACATCTTCAGATTCTTTCATGGTGATTTTATAATCTTTTATTTATATTGTTTCATACTTTTATTTTATTTAATTATTTAATTATTTATTTGTTATTACTTCATACATTTTTATTATTCTTTTAAAACATATAACTAGAAAACATTTTCCATCATGTAGAGACACATTTTGAAAATCACTACTAGAAAAAAACGAATTTGCTACAAATATTTGCGACGAAAATTTTCCTTCACAGGTTGTGACACATTTGAGACAAAATAGTGGCGAAAATGAAAACCCAAGACTTTGTCGCAAATCTGTAGCAATTTACGACGAGTTTCCGACAAAACGAATAAAAATCTTAATTATTATGATAAAACTACCTTTTTAACTAAATTATCATAACCAACTAAGAAAAACTTAATCGAAGCTATGATAATAAACCGTTAAATACTAATAATAGTAATAACAATATGTTAAATACAAATGATAGTAATAATAGGCTACAAATTTTTTTTGAATTATTAAAACGTGAAACAATTTTACAATGATTTCAAGGTACGAGTCTTACAATTATTGCATCAAATCTTTTATGAATGTCGATTAATATATTGTTTGATTAAAAAAAAATATATTACAACCCTCCTATTAAAAATATTAAAATAGTCTCATTTGAATATTTCCCTTTTCTGGTTTTCATATATCCTATGTTTATAAAAGGTGTTTCTGGTGCTTGACTTAGCTCTCGCATTTGCGCAGGTCCGAGAAGGGGCGGAATCAATACGCGATATGATATACGCAGTTTTACCCTAGGCTATTTACCACGGTCACGGTTCGAACCTAACAATCTTCCTCGTTGCTACAAGGCCCACCGTATAAAGCCCGATGTTTATAATTAAATATTATGATTAACATAACATATATCCTACGTTAACGATACCATTTACTGGCGAATATTAAATCATGAGTAACTGGAAATTTCGGGTGACAAATAAAAAAGAAGAGAGAGATAGCGAGAGAAAACAGGAATGGTTACTGGTGTGAGGGGGAGACACATAAGAGGAATGATGTTGATTTGGTACATTCTTCAAATTCTTTAACGTTTGTTAACCAGCCTTCTAGCCTGAAGCCTCTCTCCGTATAGGCGTCGACGTGAAGGTAACATCAAATCATTCCATCACCCAATCCATGATTGGGATTTGAATTTCATCATGAATACCATCTATGCACCCCACCTGTTCGACGAAATGCCTGACTGAAATTCAATTGTTGTTTTCTGCTGTGATGGATTGGGGGTGAATTTGGTTTCTTAATTCAGATATTTTGTTTGTTTTCTTGCAGGCTGGTGGGGCATTTTGACAAGTACCCCTCTTTTAGTTTCATAGCTTGTCTTCCCTTCTTGAATTGCGAGGATTTCGTGGTTTAGAAGGGAAGGAAGCTGCAAAAATTCTAGTTTAGACATAGGAAATTATTATCTTAGTTGTAATTTAAACTCCGAAAATGAGCGTTGTTTCCGGGGTGATATCAAGGCAAGTTGTGCCAGCATGTGGCGCGTTTTGCTGCTTCTGCCCTGGATTGAGAACAAGGTCTAGGCAGCCTTTGAAGAGGTACAAGAGGCTGATTGCAGATATATTCCCTAATTCACCGGTTAGCTCCCTGTTAATTATATTAAAATATTTTAGTATAATTTGTATTTTGGTTAAAAATGGGACATGTGAATCTGATGGTTTGTGAAATTCTAGTTTATGGCTTCAAACTAATGTTCCTGGTTATATTGATATCTGTTTAGAACCTGTGAAAGAAACAAGTTATTGCTAGATGGTAGTTACTGTTTATTAACTTGTGTTTGTTTTCAAGAGGATGTTAATGTGTTACTAAATGTTTTGGCTAACCTCATCACAAGAAAGACACTTGAATGTTTTTTTCAGCGAGCATGATATGTTTTAACAGAACACGTTTTAAGTCCCAAAAAATCATGTGATATGGCTTATATGACCATACTAATGTTCCATGTTCTGTTTTGGATTTTTAAGAGGAGGAAGAACCAAATGATAGGAATATCGGGAAACTCTGTGAATATGCTGTGAGAAACCATTTACGGATACCGAAGGTATGTTTTTGTTTTCGATGTAGATGATACATTTTAATATAGTCAAAATTGTTTATGCTTATGAGTCAATATTAGTCAAAATTGATGTTACTCAGATGTGTGTGTGAAAGTGATGTAGTTTCCCAAAATGCCCTTTTTGTTTCCCAAAATGCCCTTTTTGTTAACTTCCAATCTTATCTCCAGATCAACGCCACCCTTGAGCAACGCTGTTACAAGGAATTAAGAAATCAAAACTTGCGAGGTGTGAGAATAGTTATGTGTATATATAGGAAGCTATTGCTTTCATGCAAGGATCAAATGTGAGTCGATTCCTATAATGTACATTTGTATTCTTCCACTATTTCATGCATTCATAAAAGTATAATATCCTTTTGCTGTTTTGCATATCAATAAGACTTTTTGTGTTAATGTGATCAGGCCCCTCTTTGCTAGTAGTCTGCTATCTATCATGCACACTCTATTGGACGAGACACGACAAGATGAAATGCAAATTATAGGATGCCAAACACTATTTGACTTTGTACATAGTCAGGTATGTACCTTTTATTATTTCTTTTCTTTTTTCTCATTGTTTATATATACTTATCCTTTTGTGTTTGGCAGAAAGACGAGAGCTACATGTTTAGCTTGGAAAAATTTATCCCTAAACTTTGCCAATTATCTCAAGAAGCCGGGAAGGATGAGAGAGTGGAGCCACTTCGTTCAGCTTGCAAGCCCTTTCTTCTATGGTATCCCATTCTTCTCTACATCATTGTTTTAAACTCAAACTATAAGTTAGTTACAAGATGGTTATCATTAGATGTGGCAAAATGGGTGGCCCATACGGGTCAAATGGACAGTTTTTAAGTGCAGGTTGAATTAGATCGGGCAATGTTGGGTTGATGCACAAACACTTTTCTGTCGGTCATTTCTAACTTGAGGAGGGGTGTTAATTATGTTATTCAATATTTTATATTATTCGGGTTTATTTGTAATAAGCCCACGGGTCCAGTCAGGTTTCTAGTTTCTTTCCTATATATTGAGGGTTCCCCTCCATTGTAATAAACAGTATTAAGATATAATAAATATTGAGGGTTCCCAGTCTCTTCTACAAATGTAAACAAAAGAAAGGAGATTTAGAAGGTTTTATGCATTAAAATACACAATGGAAGATTTTCAACTAGTTCGGCCTATTTGACGTGCTTGAGATAAAACATAACCCAAATCAACTGTCCATATATAAATGGGTCAAAATTGCCACCTCTGGATATCCTAATTTACCAAACACGGATCTAGTAAGTTAGATGATAATAACCAAATGAAGGATCACCTACCCTTTTTTTATGCCATACAAAAAAGTATATGGAACGTCTTATATATTTATTTCTTTTGTTGATTTGTTGTTTTGGTAGGTTTGGTACATGGGCAGATATTCCTATATGTCACCGGCGTTCGACAATGTAAGCATAATTCGTACAATTATTTTTATGAGAGAATGACCTGTTAATTAGTGTACAAGAAAGTATGAATTAAAACCATATTAATGATGTCTTTCATCTATATTGCATAGATTGTTTCAGTAGTTTTGGAAAATTATGGAGCTTCGGGAAAGGACTCTTGCGATCAAAACCAGAACCGGTGGGTACAAGAAGTGCTTAAAAATGATAGGAGTATCTCTCCAAATGGTTTGATGAAGGTTCCATTATGGAGCGCAATTGTTAATGAAAAGGGTGAAGTGACTGTGGCGCCGTAAGTCCTTTTTAGTGTCCTTTCTATACCATTAACAATTATTGATTGACTGATATTCATCTTTAATATTTTCAGGAGAAAATATGCATTTTCTGCTTTCTGTATTAGTCAAGCATCTTGATCACAAAACTGTCCTTAAAACAGCTAACATGCAACTTGACATTCTAGAAGTCATCACCTCACTTGCACGAGAAATAAAGATAAAACCATCTGTCGCTATAGTCAGTGCTGTAAATGATATTGTTGGACAATTGAGAAGAGGCATCCTCCATTCATTAACCGATGCAAACTTTGGAGTTGAAGTGATGAAATGGAACAGAAAGTTTCAAGAATCTGTTGATGAATGCCTTGTGGAGTTATCTTCAAAGGTTTCCTTACTTCTTTCCTATCGTGAATAATTAGTTTTGTTGTTACATCCATTCGTTTATATTGCTAATAACGGATCTTTCTTGATCAAACAGGTGGGTGATGCTAGCCCTATTTTTGATATCATGGCTGCCATGCTGGAAAACATATCCTCTGTTAAAGTTATAGTACTGCTCAAGTTATAGCCTCATTGCCACACATGGCATATAACAATAAGGCAAGAACACTACTTATGCAAGTTTATATGATAATCATGTTTCTAATTATATATGTGAATTTTAATTATGTTTAGGCATTTCCTGAAGCACTGTTTCATCAGTTGCTTCCTGCTATGGTTCATCAAGACAATGAAACTCGAATTGTAGCACACCGTATATTTTCTGTGGTTCTTGTGCCATCTTCGGTTTGTCCTCATCCAAGTGCTGGCATGGCGGTTGAATCCAAAAATATTTCAAGGTTACTATCAAGAAATGTGTCTGCCTTTTCTTCTTCTGCTGCCCTTTTACAGAAAATGAAAAAAGATAAGTCTGCTTTTGGTAAAGAAAAAGTTCAAAATGAAGAACAGAAAACCAATAATGGTGGAATGATGACCAGAATCAAGTCAACTTATAACCGAACATATAGCATGAAAATTCCAGTTTCTCAAGTTGGAAAGAATGATAATGTAAGCCGTTTCACAGTTTCACCCACTCTGGCATATTTATTTTATAAAATTTCAATACTTTTTTAAAATTCTTCTTTTAAAATTATAGGAGGCTGATATACTTAGGCTCAGTAATCAAATATCCATCCTTTTATCTTCAATTTGGGCACAGTCAATCTCCCCTGATAACACACCTGAAAATTATGAGGCAATTGCTCACACTTACAGTTTGGTATTGGTATTCTCTCGTGGGAAGGTAATTCTATGTTTAATCATAGAATATTAATATAAGAAACTTTTTGGTAAATATGTTGTAATTTTAATATTTTATCATACTTATGCAATTTGTGCAGAATTCCAGCCGTGAGGCATTAATTCGAAGTTTCCAGCTGGCATTTTCTTTGCTAAATATTTCTCTCAGCGAAGGAGGTAGGTTTGCAGACATTATTATTATAAAATCTATAGGGATTTCTTGACTGGCAAGTATTTATATAATTTAATTGGTATTTTCAGGATCACTTGCACCATCGCGTCGAAGATCTCTTTATACATTAGCAACCTCAGTGATAATCATTTCAGGGAAAGCATTTGGTATTGTTCCTCTTGTTCCACTTGCTAAGTCTACACTTGCTGATAAGATGGTATTTTATTTAACTAAATCTCTCTTCCCTCACCCTATGATTTAACTGGAAGCATCATCATTTTCTTGATGTTTTGTTATGGTGCAGGTTGACCCGTATTTGTTTTTGGTCGATGATTGTAAGTTGACTGTTAGATCTGGATCGGGTCAAACTGAAAATGGTTATGGTTCTAAAGAAGATAATAGGGCTGCCCTTAAATCCCTTTCAGAAATTAAGCTCACAAAAGACCAGTCAGCAGAATCATTGGCTTCTGGAATTGTGAAACACATGGAAACCTTCATAGGGGTACATACGCCATGTAATGTTGCAACTTTTTTAATAACAAAACATGCTTAAAAACTCATTTTCTTGTATGTTTGCAGTCTGAAATAACAAGCATTGAGGAAGAGTTGCTAGACAGATTTGTGCCTGATGACGTGTGTCCAATGAACTACGGGTCAATAGAGATGTTACTAAATAAGGGTCGCGCAAAAGATGAGGTAAATGCTCTTGAATATTTTCTGCATTTTTTATATTTTTCATGGTTTTTTACTTATTATGTATTGGTTTTTTCTAGGTTGCTCCACTCTTTTCTCTCGACGATGATATTAGCAAACCAAATTCAGAAATGGCACTTGAAACGTCTGATCTATTGAGCGTGGATCAATTGTTGGAATCAGTAAGTGTTGTGGGAATCCCATTATAGCTATCATAGTTCTTAAGAATGATCATGTGAAAATGTGACATTCTATTTGGTAATTTGGTCCTCTTGATTTGAAGTTGGATGTGATTATCTTTTTCCTATAGTCATAACTAGAAAGTTTGAAGAACGTAATATTGACATGAGATCTAATTGTGTGCAGGTCATGGAATCTGCACAACAAGTTGGTAGAATGTCAGTATGCAATGCACCAAATATGTCTTTCATGGAAATGACCAATGCAATGAATATGCAACGCAGGCCCGAGTACCAAAATATTGGAGTCCCATCGGTACTTTCTTCTCTAAAATCTGAACTTTGTTAAAAAAAAGTGTGTGCTTGTAAATAGATATTTCCAATGTGCATACATAGACACATATTGATTAAATATGTGGTCTATATATCATGATTTAATTTGCCTGGCATTATACAGAGGTGGCAAGATGGAAGGAAATGGTTGGATTACACGCGTATGCTGATTTACTGTAAATAAATAATCCTTTAGCTATAACTAAAACAATGATTTTATTATAATAACAATCTAAATCATAGAATAAAGTTATTTAGGAGGTTATATTTGAGTGACTCCACCCATTCGACCGTTCCCTTTTGGGTATAATATTCTGATTTGAGCCGTTTGACTTGTTTGAAATCAAAATAACCCAAATCGAGTGATTCTTAAGTAATTGTGTCAAATTGCCACCTCTAGCATTGTACTATCTCTGTCACAAAGTGTCAAATTAGTTGCTTATCAACTTAAAATTGACAGTTATTTGTTCTGTGTGAAAAAATCAATAACTACATTTAACTATATAAAGGGCAACAGAATAGAAGCATTTTGGAGGAAAAAACAAAAGATAAAGAAAAAGTTATATCCACAAAATTAGGTCTGAATGCTTGAAATCAAAATAAAGCTTGTTTGATTTTAGAGATGAAGGTATAATGTTATGTTTGTCTATATTCTATATTTTAGATTTTAGATACTGATGTGCATAAGAATTAAACCTCACATGTTATACATCTGTTTGAATTTTTTTTTAATTATAGTTTGGAAGTATGACCTAAATGTGTGAAATAAGATGGGCTTTTTTCATAAAGTAGCAAGATACTATGCACCAATTCCCAATTCTAACAACTAACTACAAAAATACCCTAAAATAGCAATAAAATTATTAATATTTTTGCAAAAATAGCAACACTTTGCTAGAATAAGCATTTAAAATATGGTATCTTGCTAATTTATACAAAAAAGCCCATCTTATTCCAAATAAAAGATTATGCAAAAGTTCCAATAACTGATAAAGTTACAAATTGTGGGTCCTTAGCAGGCTGGCAATCCTCTCATGGAACAAAGTGCAGCTCCTACATCAAGTATACTCAATCCCGATGTTACGTCATCATTCAGGCTACCAGCAGCTAGTCCATATGATAATTTCTTAAATGCAGCTAGAAGACCATGACACGATTTTACTAGTTGGAAAGTATAAGTTTTGAGCAATGTGAGTTCTTGTTTTCGACTCTTTTGATTTGCATGGCGTTTTTAGCCTTCTGTCTTGAAGGTTAGTGTAAACCATTGAGACTCTTAACTAATAAGAACAAGTCGTGTCTTAATCGTTTTTTGGTCTCGAGAAGATTTCGATTAATCTTTTTTGGTCTCGAGAAGATTTCGACTATGTTTTCTATTGGTTATGAAACTTGCTCTATTGATGTAGATGGAAATGCTATGTCACAAGTCATAGTGTTGTAACCACACTTCTCATGATACTTCACTTCACAATACCAAATGCATTAAATATAGTTAAAGAAATTATATGCTATAATTTTGTAATAAAATTATTTTGGAAGGTCGTATTCGTTAAAATACACCTTGGATACCATTTGACTCGTTTATGTTTTACCTATTTGAACAATTTGACATGTTTTGTATAAAACATAATTCACAAATCTATACCTAATAAATAAATAAAAGGTTGTGATACGCGTCACCAAACTTGCTCTATACCAAATATGTGAGCTTAATATTCTTTTTTCCGCATATTTTTTCTCAGTATTATAAATACGCCTCGATCGCATAGTCCGCCACTCCGCAGATACAAGCTTCAAGTTCAAAAAGTACACATATGTCCTCACAACCTACACATATGTAGGTGCACTTCCTAAATTTTGTTGGGGAATTTTGAGATTTCAACATACACATATGTAAAAGTTAATATTTTCTTGTATTTTTTACGATAAAAAAAAACTAGTACCCACATACGATACCTACATATGTGTAGGTCTTTTTGTGTTATTCTGGAATAATATCTTCATGCATTTTTGGTGTAATTTGTATTAATATATTTGGTGTCTACATATGTAATTTATATAATTTGCTACAAAATGTTAAATAAAATAGTTGAATGAAATATTGTTAGAAATTTTTTCCATGATGAGTTTGGCTGGGATATAATGAAGTCTAAGGATGTGGTATACATTTAATCAAATGAGTGGTTGAAGACATTGACTTAGAAAACAACGAGAGTCAATATGAAGCTGATAAGGAGTGTTCGCCAATGCAAGTATGTTCTCTGTTTTGGGGAATAGTAGGCTTTGTGGTGGCATTGCTGAACTTGGGTTACCCAAATGTAAAGAGACAAAGAACATACAAAAAGGTTTCATCTCTTTTTAATAGTCATTTTGATTGCATCCACACTTTTCATCATAATATGTTTAGCACATGCTTTGTGTAAGAAAAAAAGCAGTGGAGATGTCTACAGTTTTGGAATATTGTTACTTGAGGCGATGGCCGGGAAACCACCGACTGACGACATCTTTAGTGGAGGCCTTAGCCTTCATAAATTTGCGTCTATGGCCTTACCCGACCATGTAACACATGTTATTGATGCTAACATTCTAAACATTTATAAAGAGGATGAAACCTTTATGCAAAACAATGAAGCAAATGTAAAGAAAATTGAGGAATGTTTGGCTTCAAGTGTCAAAATTGGAGTATCATGCACCGTTGATTCAACGGATAGATACCAAAAAAGTTGTATATGAACTACAACATATTCTCCGTACACTTCAAAATATTTAAGGTAAAATTTTCATTATTCTTAACACTAGTTTGATTAAAATAGACATGTATAACACCTTCTCTTTCAGGTCTAAAGATGAAGTTTCCATGGGGAAGTTGAAGAAATTGCATCTAGGAGTTGGTGTATTTACATATTTTTTACTTTGCTTAATTACATATTGACATAAGTATTTGAGTTTCGTGTTGTAGTAGTAAAAGGAAAATTGTATTGTATCGTTGTAATAGTTAAAGCAAGTGAAAAAAAGAAACTAACCAAATTTACACATCTTGATACCCCGCGCGTTGGGGCGGGTGACGCGTCGCGACGACTCGGTTGTTAACATGGAACTGAAACATAGGTAGAACTAATTATGTTACAACGGTATATTCTGAATTTTAAAAAATATTACGTTGTATTGAAAAAAATATTGCATTTGACACATGGGTTTTGGCCTTTTATAGCAAAATGTAGTTGGAAAGGTTAGGTCGGTTCGTTTTTTGGTTTATTCGGTTTCGAAAAAAAACCTTTTATAGCAAAACGTAGGTGGAAAAAGTTAGGTCGGTTTGTTTTATGGTATTTTCGGTTTCGAATAATATTAAACGTTATATTTTAAACTTCAAAAAAAAATTTAAGAGTTATAACACAAAATTATTTATAAAGATTTAAATTACTAACACAAAAATATTTTAGAGGAATAAAGGGGTTTCACATTTTAAAAAATAAAAATAAAGAATATTTTCTTGTTAAAAAAGACATTGAAAAATAATCACTAAAAGAATAGAAAAATAACCTATTTTTTTAACAATTTTATAAGGATAATGAACCAAAAACATACTTATTAAACGTAATCCAATCAATTAGTTCATTCCCTTCCTCAAAAATAAACTAATATTATTATATAATAAGTTGTTGGACATACCTAATCTAATATTGTAAAGTGAATAGAGGTGTTGAAGTCGAATGCATAATATGGTTGTAACTTATATAATATTTCAAATTATTATTTTTTAAATTGTTTACTTTGTTTTCAGGTGATATTTACATTCATCAACCAACATATTCTTTTCTTCTCTTTAAGTTAATAATTATTAAGGTTAAATAAACTAAATTATTAAAATGATAACATCTAGTAAATTTGTTAGGCCTCCATATGTTCAGTAGTGTTAATTTATTCGTCCGAAAATTTTATAGTTCCAGCCCGCTCTGATAGGAAAAAAAATTCTGCCCCCTGCGCCTTTCTTCAAGCTCCGCCACTAACTCTAACCACCTTCTACGGTGGCGTTCTTCCATTTTCGGTGGCTTATACTTCTGCCGCCACCACTCGAAACCGCATGCGTTCTTTTCAACATCTTCTTTTGTTTAGATCTGCACCATGCACCTTCTCAACTACCATTTTGCATTGTCCCTGGATTTTACTGTGATTGTTTTGAAAGTGATTGGAGCGTTATGAGCTCTGACCCCCGAGGAGGTTTTCCATTCGTTTATATTATGCAGTCGTGTTATTGTCTATCATAGTAGACTTAAACATACCGTCTACCGAAGTAGTCGTTTCCCATTCGTTTACATTATGCAGACATGCATCGAGGCTTATACTGTCTACGCATGTGGCCATAAAATTTGTAAATCGTAGTAGACGTATCATCGAAAACACCTACCGTCCACACACGCAATCATGTTATTGTCTATCGTAGTAGACTTAAACATACCGTCTGCATAAGTATCCGTCTGGTCATCCGTTTACCACAAAGGCAACCGTTACACATACATATAAGCACATAAGGAAGTGATTTGTTTAAACATTCAACTTCTCATAGTATGGACATAGCCATGGTTGTAAACATTTCATAAATAGGTTAAGTATGCATCTCAGCCCAAAACGTATAAAACTTTTTTATAAGGGTATCTAGAAACTCACCTTAAATACGGAGCAGGAGTATCGAGCCCAGGCACGATCAGTAGTCTCTAGGAATCTTTTAACCTGTATGTATACATCCTAAAGGACTTAGCTTCAGATACAAAGTATTTGTCCTACGTCCTATGGCGAGAACTTGGAAAGTGCTCGCAACATAGTCCCGATAACTATGAAGTTCTCGCCCAAGTATTTATACACGAGAACTTGAAGTTCGCGTGACCAGGGTGGCCGTGAACTTCACTAAAAGTTAGTTTTTTTTTCTATTTTTCTTTTATTTTTTTATATTCATTTATAAAAGTTACTTTTTTCTATTTTGTTTGTTTTTACTTTGTTACTAACTTCTTTAACGAAATGGTCGTTTCAATTATATACCTAGTCATGTTATTGTCGTTGCCGCAACGCGCGTAATGAGGTTCGCAAACTCGCTGCATCGCATGAGCTTTAGTTATTTACTTAAACACGTTAATGTCACTGTACGGCCCGCCACAACGCGCAAGGTCATATTTCTTGTTTTCAAACAAAAGATACATCTGGGGCGTTTCTATAACATTTTAGTAAACGAAGGGCTAGTCGTAAAAACTAATATAAAAACGAGGACATTGTTGCAAAATGAAGTATTCAACCCAATAAATTACATTTTCCACCCCTCGATCGAAACCAGAAACGCCGCTAGAATCTTCTTCATCTTCGCTGTTCGCTTTGGTTGCGGATTAGGGCTTCAGTTTTTGACTTTTTTTCTTTGAGATCGAGAGAGGTAAATGTTGTTATTCATTTCTCTGTAAATTTGTATTTCCGATCGATTAAGTTCAATCAAATGTTGATGATTTGCCTTAACTGATTTGATTAGATTTAGACGTTAGGTTTTGTGTTTCGAAAAAGAAAATCTAGATGTGGTAGTCATTGATTTGATGATAGAGAAATCCGTGAGATGATGTTTATGAACCATTGATGCGAATCGATTTTCAATTTCCTAGTACTTGCATCTCTCCAAATGATTTAGAATTATATGAATCTCGTTAGGAAGGTAGCATCAGTTTTATTAGGCTTCTGTATCGAATTCAATCTAGTTAGCTAGTTTTCTCTTGACAAGGTTATAAACGGTTTGTCTTTGATATCGAAAACTGCAAAGTTGTAGGTTTTTGGATTAGATGGAGATGCATTCAGTTAGAATCAGGTTTTGTGAGAAACATTGATCATTGAGATGTTTGGGGCTGAACCTGTTTTAAGTTGTAGTGACTAGTAGCTTAGTGGGATATGTATTTTCTAAGACTAGATTATATGTTTATGAGCATATTAGACTGAAATTGGAGTTTGTGTTTTTTTTCAAATGATTCTCTTGTTAGCACTTAGGGAGGAGTGATTTTGTAGTTTGTTTTCTCAATTAAGGTATGGGTGATATATTATCTTTGTAACAACTGTATTGCTCTGGTTTAAAGATGGACATACATGTAATGATTACTGAAGGACGCTGCTACTAGGTAGAGCAAACCGTGTTCTAAGTGTGTAGTGTAACGCGCATAGAGAGAGGCCAAAGCTAAAAAGTAACACGTGTTTAGTTTTGTACTTTGAGTCTTTGATAGTTACAAATCGAAGCTTTTTATAGTGTTCTAGGAGGAAAAAAGAAGAATCCGAAAGGATCTGACTGGCATGGTTAAATCTAGCAATTTTCATTAGGCTAGTGAGATGGTGTTGAGAGTTTTTTTTTTTTAATATAGAGATGGTGTTAGGTGTTGATAGTATGGTGCACACCTAAAATTGCTTGTCATGTGTTTCTTTGTATTGTCCTTGACAAATACGGTTATTCTAATTTTGGTATTCATATTTTGTACTAAGCTTTTGGTTGTTAAATAACATAAACCATCTTGTTTTTGCTTTACTATTTCGATATAGAAAATGGTTTATAACACTTACGCATACTCTATTTTGCAATTGAATTAAGTAGTTTATGTTCAAGATTAAACTCAGTCATCCTTAATCATATAAGATAATTGTCAATGCGACGGTTTGGTAACCATGTAAAAAAACTGATATGTGACGCGGTCATTTTGACAAGGATGGAAATTCTGAGATGCTTGATGCATCACAAGTTAGATAAACATGGCACTGTAACCCAGTCTAAGCAATAATAAGGCTTTTGAGCTGCCTGAGCATTGAATTTGGAACACAGGCCAAACGCAGTCTAAGCAATAATTGTTCTGGTATATGACACTTAAGTAAAACTTGGCTATCATATTTAGAGAAGGATCCTTATCTTTAAAGATTTGAAGAGTCTTGGAGGCTGTACCTTAAACCATGAAAACTTTTATACATCTTTTATTTTATGTTGTAAAGGCGCATAGGCCTTGCCCGGAGCCTAGGCGGCGCAAGGCACTTAAAAAGCATGGGAAGCAAGACACATAGTATAAAAATACCAATTTTATGGGTTTTAGGCTTGTTTTGGGATAGTTCAAGCTGTTTTAGGTTTGTTTTGGGATAGTTCAAGTTGTTTTAGGTTGATTCCAGGCTTGTTTAGAGCTAGTGTATTTCAGACCTATTCAGAAGATTTTTAGCCAGAATTTGGCCTGAACTTGGCTGGAAAATGCCTGCGCGCCTCAAAATGGTGCTTTTGAAGTGAGACGACAAGGCTGCGCTGGGCTACACCTGGGAGCCTAGGCTCGCGTCTTGTGGGCTTTTGACAACATAGCTTTTATTGCATTATGTATACATACATGTGTACGGATTAAAAAGTATAATGCTAACTTGATTTCTTAGAGGCTACAAGATAACATCCTTTATTGCAATATTATCTGTCAAGTAGTCAACTTGAACTCAGTTTCAGCTTTTTCAATTTATAGTGATAATTTAAAAAAAAAAGACAATTTAGGTGAATAGAGGGGGTATAACTATTATTGTATTTGCTGCAGTTGGGTTGTGAAGTTTTCCGTCAAACTTACCTTTTGTTCTCTTCAATGTTTCAGTTTGAAGAAATGACAGGAGCCAAGATTGTTGGTTCTGTTGCTGCAGCATTTGTGGTTGCATTCACCTGTGACTATATTATTGCTGACAAAAAGATCTTTGGAGGCAAGAACACACACACACACACATCTAGAAGTGTAGTTATAATTATAAAAAGCATAATTTTTATATATTACATGTTTGTTTGAATAGGTACTACTCCATCTACGGTCTCAAACAAGGATTGGTGGGAAGAGACCGACAAGAAATTTCAGGCATGGCCACGCACTGCTGGACCACCAGTGGTGATGAACCCCATCAGTCGTCAAAATTTCATAGTCAAATCTAGTGCTGAATCCTGAACTACAGTCTTCAGATGGATATTTGATGTCATTTCTGTTTAGTAAGAGTATTTTTTTGCTGAAACTTCATTTCAAAACTTGATCAGGGGAGCAACTTGATCTGATTCCAATTTCATTTGCTTAATTAGCACTGCACCAGTTTAAATAAAAATTTCTGTTGGTTACTGAATATTTTTCAGCAAAATCTGGGTTGTATCAACATACTAGACTTTCAAAAGATTGATATTGAAGTTAACTAAACCCCCCCCCCCCTCGCCGCGCTTCGCGGATGGAGTTTGGTCGTTTTTTTGTCCCAAAAAAAATTACTATTCATTTCTTAAGGTTTTACAATAACAAGGAGAATATTTCCCTTTGTAAACATGTTGGTGGATAGAGTTATAAAAAAATATTTAGTTATTTTTTTGTTCCAAGTTGATCGGTCAAGCTGTTTAGAACATGAAACGGGTTAGATAGGAAAACCCAAAACCTAATTATTTACATGTCAGAAACACCCCTAGTATGCACCATGCTTCTAGGACTTACGGACATCATAAATGGTCAATCAACTAAACTACGAGTTATCTAAACCTTCGAATTGGCCATTTGTTTGGATCTTTTAATGTCATGCCCGCTGAGATCTATACTGCTTCTGGCGCTTTGCTTTGTGCACACGTCTGCAATCACGTCGACTGAGATTGTTCCAAAGTCATCAAATCTTTCAAATTGAACATGATATACACCAGATGCCCTATCAATATGCAGAGGTGTTAACGACTGTTTGAGTTTGTCTATTTTGACTAAAATTTTGATTCGGAGCACTAGCTTTCAGAAAACAATAAACTAAAAACTAAACTGTCCATGTTGTGTGGTTGGCCGAACCAGCTTGTTTTAGCGCTTTTGTGCTTTAACGATTTGGTTTTTACAGTTTGAACCAATTTTTTAATTTTTAGTTTAAAATCATGAATTTGTATTTAGAATTTTAAAATAGTAAAGATGATTCATGAATATATATATACACACACATAACTGCATGTTACAAACTAGAAGAAAAAAAGGTTAAACTGTCGGTTTGGTTTGCCCTTTACACATGTTCTAAATGTGTGACTGAACTGTTAAACTGTCAACCTGTAATAACCGAACTGTGAACCAGACCATACAAATCTTGAACTGGCTTAACCGACTTACTTCGGTTTGGACAATTTAGTCGATTTCATCTATTTATGAACACCCGTTTGATTTTTTTTAACGGCAATTTTCTACACTTAAATACCATTTAACCTTACACTTGTGAGGGGCAAGCACCATACGACTACATCACTAGGTCATGGGTGAACACCCATTTTATAGAAGAAATAAAATGGAGATAAATTGATTAAAGGTTTTCAAAACAATGTACCATATATTGTAACACGTTTAAGAAATGACAGTTTATTCAACACAAATTTAACCAATTTAAAGTGTCAAAATGAAAACCGAATACAAAACCATCACATCTTCTCTTAACCTTACATCCACTTTTGGTTCTAATCTAACTCCAAAGAAACATCTTTTCAAATTTTCTAAGTATTTTACCATGTTTAGTGAGAAACAGGCAAAACCTTAACATCATCCAACACAGGGCCACAAAAGTGACCATAGTCATTAAGCTTTGTATGATAAAAAGGACTGTAGAATGTAAGTCTTGTTCTATATGAAACCGCTTGAAACTTAAAGCTTGCGGTTTTAAACCCGCCTTTTCCGATAGATTCGTATTTAACTTTGAGCGTTTCCTTTGCTGCGAAAGCCTCCACCATCATTGATCCATGACAGCCATTCTTCGCGTCTCCAATAGTGAATGATAGTTTGTACAGTTTCTTAGGGATGGTGCGAATGATTTGCGTGATAGCAGTTTCTCTCCCGCCGACCAACTCGATGGCAGCTAGGCCTTCGGGCACTTGAAAGTGCTTCGAGTCTATGTATTTTGCGGGTTTCAGTGACTCGATTATCCACCCCGGGAGCGGTGAAACTATGTCATGTATTTTGGGAAGGAGGAGGACTCCTGTTGAGAAGTTTTTGAACACGTGAGGCCCGATCTCAAAACCGCCATTTTTCACCAAGTTTCCTGCATTGTGAACGTTTTATCTCAAACGGGTCAAAAAATATGTAGTTAAAAGTGAAACGGGTCAAATGGGTTGACTGTTTTTAGTGCATACAACCTCTTAAAAGGATGATATTATTACCTTTGGTGTATCTTAGAGGAAGCATTTCTTTGATTGCAATGGCATCCAATAAAGGTCCACAAGCAGGGTCCTCTTGAACACCGGGATTACGAAAAACGATCTTCACTCGACTATAAGTAGCCTTGAACGCGAAAGCATAGGTGTCTCCACCATCAGTGCTATACAAAGTTTGAATCGGAAGGTCACCGGACTTGCCTGAAGCCGAGACCCGTAGCACCTCATCTTGAGCACAAGTTCTTGTGGCAGAAAACAGTGGCGGATCCAGAATTTTTTTTCAGGGGGTTCACTGTTTTTAGATGATCCAATTTCATAGGGCCGGACATAAAAATTTTCGGTTCGGTTCGATTGGTCGGGTCGGGCAGGGGCGGCTCAACCATTTTTGGAGGTCTAAAGCAAAGAAAAAAACATGAAAATTATGCTTCAAATGTTCACAAAATCAACTAATTTGTATTTAAGAGTCATCTACTCATTTGTTTCTATCAATTTTTTACCTCTAATCATATGAATGCTCAAGAACACACATTTAGTTCAAGAAAGAGTTCTTAGTTTTATAGCTTCACAACCGGATCAACCGAGCAGCAGTGGGCGCCGTCGTAAGGGGGTTCACCCTATAATATTTTAGGGGGTTCACCCTAGTTTTTTTACCTACCGTTACACTAAAATTTCAAAACTCGGGGGGTTCCTGTGCACCCCCCCTCGCTTCACTACATCCGCCCCTGGCAGAAAATGTGAGTGAGTAGGTTGATCCAACCTTCACATTAATCACTTGTGATATGGAGGCTTCATTCCCAAGCCTTGCCGCGTGGGCCCCACGACGGATCGTGAAGTAAAACCCTCCCGGTTGTGGCCCGCCGGACACGTACTCCACCAAGCCTGAGATTTCCCATTTTGGTAAAGAGTACTTACCTATGATCACTGTTTTCTGGAGGTTTGATGGTTTTGGCCCTTGTTCAAAGTTCCCATTTGCAAGTAGACCTAAATAAATGACAAATTAATAATCAATAAGAGTTGTTATAATCAAAAACCTAAAAGATTCACCAAGATCTTAAAAACAACATATATGAGTATGTACGTTATTTTTCTGGTAAGAGGCTCTCTTATAAAAAACCACTATCATAGTTAAAACTACAATAAATTTTTAGGGTAACTAAGTGAAACCTTAAAGCGACAAACAGTAACTACTAATACTATTACTACTACATAATACGTCCCTTAAATATAACTCGACTTCAAAAGAAAACAGGTTCTTATATTGTTGAAAAGCCGACATTCACCATCAATGCAATTCTTATCAAGTAGAAACTTTTCGACATTCAAGTGATAAACAAGAGACGTTGGACGACAAACAGTAGTTGGTATATAGCGAGTAAGCTTACCGTCGAGATATGGAGTACTAGAAGAAGCTTGAGAGTATGAAAAGCTACATGAGAGGATGCAAAAGATAGACATCAACAAAGCCATTTTTGTTTATGTCAAAGGATAACAAGTAGAAAACCTAAGTGTACCTATATATATACACACATATATATGTATGTTTGTATATGTTAACGTTTGGAAACATAAAAGAAGGGACAAAGCACGTTGAAGTAGCAGAAAAATAGGAGCAGAATGCGTGGGTTGGGTTAAATAAGAGTCATTGGTTATGGTGATATGATGCTCTCCTTCTTGTGTTTGAATTTAATGAACCTTCGCCCCTTGTTTTTATTATCCACTTCTGCAGTACTACTTATAAAGACATATGGAATTTGCGTCATGACTTCAAGTACTGTTAGTCATGTGCTAATGCACGTGGAGAAGCTTGTCATTTTGAATGGTGTAGTATTAATTAAAGAGAAATTTATCGAAATGATTATTTCACCGGCCAAACTTACAAAAATTGTCAGGTTTTTAGTGTACTAATTCATGATCATTTAGGCCAATAGACGGCTAGTTTAGCCGGCTCCTAATTCCGTGCCAAGTACCTAATTCCACGTGTCAAGATTTGGTTGGTTAAAACTCTGACAAAAAGGTACTTGACACGGAATTAGGAGCCAGCTAAACTAACTGTCTATTGGCCTAAATGACCATAAATTAGTAGGCTAAAAAAGGCTGACCATTTTTATAAGTTTGACCGAGCATTTTGATAATTTTCCCTTAATTAAATGAGAAACAAAGTTTGAGAAAAAAAAATGAGTCGCTAATTGGTAACGTTCCGGGCTTTATTTTTGAGAAAATTGTCAAAATTTTCAAGAAAATTAATAAAATATACATTAATTTTGAAACTTAAAAAAATATACAGATTCAAAACGTCAGCTTGAAATCTTTGAACCCTTAAACTTAGAAAATGTTTCTTAACAACTCAAAAAATAAATTTTATATTTTTATGAAGGCCAAATGCCAAGAAAAACCAATATATTTTTTGTTTTTTCTCATAAAAGTCAACCAACCCGATTTTTGCATATAAAAGTCCCTGTACTTGCTAATTTTGAATAAAATCGTGATGTAATTTTTGAGAAAATTGTCAAAAACCTAAGAAAAACATGCCAACTGATTTTACTTTCTAATCTATGTAATGGAAGATATCGTTGGGAGAGGTGGAAGAGGCGGTAGGGGACGTATTGAACAAGAAAACGATGAAGTTGTTGAACAATAAAGTCAAGTACTCCACCCGCTTCACATAGATTATAAAGTAATTGTGATATGTATGTTTTATTTTTTTTTCTTGTTTAAGAATTGTATGGCTATTTAAACGGCATGACCGATTTTATTTTGATTGCAACTGATTTTATTTTGTCTTATAATTTGTTGCAAGAATTTATTTTCAATTACAAAGGATTTAGCTAAAAAATAAAAAAATTAAAAAAGGGCAATAACAACCTCAAAACAAATGTCTATTTAATTTGCTTACATGTCTATTTTTGACACACAGATTGTCTACGTCAGCATACTATATTTTACATTACGTCACATCATCAATAAATAAGCTATTATAAGTTACATCACAATTTTATTCAAAATTAACAAGTACAGGGACTTTTATATGCAAAAATTGGGTTGATGGACTTTTATGAGAAAAAAACAAAAATATATTAGTTTTTCTTGGCATTTGCCCTTTTCTAAAAAAAAGTAATTTTATAGTTTTTATTTTTGAGACTCTTAAAGACAAAAGTGAAATTGTTAAGTATTTGATTATTAATCAGATTACCTTTTCTTAGTTTGTATTATTAAATTATAAACGTAATATTTAATTATATGAAACAATTTTACTAAATTACTATAAAATCTGATAAAAGATGTATTTTTAATATCGGTAAGTACAAAATCAAAATGATTCGAGTATTTTACAAATAAGGAATCAAATAGTACATATTGCATGTACGAGACTGTATATTTATTTATAAATGGTCCCAATTACGTAACGGTCTTATAAAGTAATTTAAAATGTTAAAAAAGCCTAAATTACTAAAATATAGTGCATGCACAAGCTAATAACCATAATTACCTATCTTTGTATTAATTATTATTTTAAGATAAATTAAGGTCACACAAAATTAAAAGAATAATCTATACTATATAATAAATAAAGGTTTTTTAATGACACGTGTCGTCTCCACATTCATTCTTATCATTTTTTTCTTGCCTCTCTCTCATATTAAATGCACATCCATTTTTTAACAATAATATATATTTAAAGAAAATATTAATTATACTAATAAAACACATTTATTTTAAATTATCCCTTATAAAACTTTGAAATGTAATTATATAACTTTTATTTTTAATCAAATATTAAATAGTACTTAAATATTTTCGAAACCCAATTATATATTAGTTTTTACATATTTTGAGTTTTGTTTTATATCCTTAGTATATGATACATTTTTACACCTGTAAAATATACACATAAAAATTTAAAAATTTTATTTATTGATATTTTTCACCCCGTGTGTATACACGGGATCTAAACTAGTAATATAATTAACCGTGGTTATGTTATCATTTGCAATTTATTTTTCGACATAAACCATTCTTCATTTCCCCCAACCCAATGCGCCGAAGAATATTGTCTTCTCACATGTTTGTAATTTATTTTCTCTAATTTAAATGTTGTATAATGTTATTTTTTTATTTTATTAGACCTCTTACTTTTCAAAGGGCAAGAACACCATTGTGAGAGGATATATAAGCCAAAGTAAAGAACAATGAAAAGAAAGGAAAGAGAAGTTAAGAAAGACATTTTTAGCTTTACAATGTTGGAAACAAAGCAAGTACAAAGGAAAGGAAGTACGGGTGCCCATATTACACCCTATTTATAAGTCATTGTGCATATCACTATCCATCATTATTATAAAGGCATGAATTTTTTTATGCAACAAGTATTTGATTCACTTATGTTTTAAGATGTATTTATTGACGAATACATTACGGTTCGAATAATGAATAATTATATAAATAAAAGTGACTGAAAGTACTTATTTGCCACGTACTATATTCGAAAATCATCGAGAAGTAGGAGCTTTTACAAGTACATAAACCCAATGGTCCTCACAAAAGTCATATAGGTTTCCACTAAAATCTAAAATTGCCAACTAGGGTTTAACAAGTAGGAGCTTTTGGTAGCTAGGGTTCTTGATGTAAACTAGAAACACACATGGATCATTTGTGGATATCTATATCTTCTTTTGTAGATATTTCAACAATACATGAATAGTTTAGATTCTAAGGTAGAATTTAAACACCTTAGAGGATATATTCTTGTTTACTTGTTTTATATTTACTATCACAAGGATCTTGACTTAAAGAGTGTAAGGTATAGAATTGTTTTATAGCCTATTTCGCAATATTATATTTTTTTTTCAATTCCTTTTATATCATAAACCAAACACAACATATACTTATCATCCTTATTTGACAACATTGGCTTCTTCCTCGTCGTTCTTCTATACAACCTAAATCATAAGAAATCTAACAACATCACTACAAGAAATGTAAACATTAGGGGCGAGGGCAATAGGGGCGATTTTGACCTTTAGGGGCGATACCTACTTTAATCCGCGTGACAAAATCCACGGGTTAAACCATCCGTTGATCTGGATTTGATCTAATGGCTAGGGAATAAAAAGTTTTAGGGGCGATAGCATTAGGGGCGAAAAAACGCCCCTAAAGCCCTATAACCTAAATGGCGGGGGTATTTCCCTCCAAGAAGCCCGCCCCATCTGCCCATCTGCTTCATCGACGCTTTCAGAGCCCTCCCCACTAATTCGCGTTACCACCGACAACCCCCACCACCACGCCGTCGCAACACCCACCACGCTTGCCACCTAGCCGGACCACCATCTGCAAGCACCACCACTCAGCAGTACCACCTGCAACCACCACCACTCGGCGGTTCCACCTGCAACCACCTCCACGTCGCACCACCGCCTTCAACCGGAGGGCTGCTTCTCTATAACAAGTTTTAGGTCAATTTCTTCTTCTTCATCTCACACATTACCACTTTTATTATCAATTTGAGTTTTTAATTCACATTGCTTAGATTTAGTGTGAGAAGGATTTAGCCCTATTGTATGATGGAACCAAACTGGTATGTATTTTGAGTCGTTTGCAGGTGTTGAATCAAGTTTTAGGGTTTTAATCAATGTCAATTATGATTGTTATTGGTGTTGTTTTGTAATAGTTTATAAAATTGAACCAGAATTTGAGTCAATCTCTTACAATTGCCACGATTTCCTGTTTGATATGAGAAATTCATTTGTGAATTAGATAGAGCAGATCGTATTTCCAAAGTGCAATCACATTGTCAAATGATTGGCAAGGATTTATTAGATAAATATGGGAATTACTTTTTTGTCATGCTCTGTGTTAACTAGCTTTAAACTATATGTCAATTTGGTGTATGGTAAATGCAATAACGTTATGTCAATTTAAATTTTAAATGAAGTATATGTTTTTAAAATTTTCTCGTACAATGAAAGAAATCGGGTCTAAAAAGATAATATTATGTCAATTTATTCAGCTAAAGATGGTGATTTTATAGGTGGGTTGCTAGATTTATGAATGAACCTAAAAACCTAAAATAAAACACAAAAAGAAATAGGAATAATTTGTTAATTTAGAAGTTTTTTTTTTCTAATTTTTTTTATGTGTGGTTAATGATTAAAGGTAAACGTGTTCATATTGTGTATAGTGTTCATGTGATTAAAGTTGCTATGGTCCAATTTAGATTTGAGATCTTGGTGAGCTGACAACCCGGCACCACCACGTGCAACCACCACCACGTCGCAAGTTTTATCCTCTCATTTCCTATAACACCCGGTAACTCTCTTTCCCTTATTTACTTATGTCACTACAAGAAATGTAAGCATCAGGGGCGAGGGCAATAGGGGCGATTTTGTAAGCTGTTAGGGGCGATACCTACTTTAATCCGCTTGACAAAATCCACCGATTAAACCATCCGTTGATCTGGATTTTTCTTAAACAAACAGTCATGTAATACACATTCATATATGAGATAAAGTATTCAAAAAGTGGGTTTAGCTCACAAGGTTAAACCCTTAATTATGTTTCAGTTGCATCATGCCTATCGACAAAAGCTGGCTTGAAGAGAGCAAAGGCCAACCCCCCCAAGAATATGAAAGCTGAAAATTGGAAGAAAAGTATAGATTTTTTCTTGTCGGATGCACATATAAAGCGGTCAGCAGTTAACAAAACAGTTCGTCAAAAACAAAAGTACACAAATCGCGGGGGGACAAGCACATATAGTAGTGCTTGTTACAAACAAGTAATGTTATATATATATATATATGTATTTATATAAGTGTTTAATTAATATATATAATATTTATATAAGAGTTTGTTTAATGTTAAACAGAATAAGACCAGGCTTGAAGCGTTCCACGATGCACATACTCTTAAAGATGGGACATTTGACAATGAGCTAGCCGAGCAACAATATGTAAGTATTTATTTTAAGTATATAATTTAAATATATATATATATATATATAAATATATTAAATCATCTTTCTAAAATAAAGCATGAGTTAACGCGAGAGTTTGAGCTCCAAACACAACGCTCAAACGAAGAGGGTAGTTCGTCACAAACGGATGATGTCGCAATTTTTGAAAAGGCTCAAATTGCGGCTTTATTCCAGGAGCCTAATTTTAGAGATGAACTCCTAAAATTTATGGCTTCGAATAAGGCACCGAATATAGCACAAGACGACGGCGACGAAGATGATATGGACGAGGGGGATGGGAATGACGATATGCAATAGCGGTTTTATGTGTTTATGACTTAATTAGTATATATTTATGTGTTTTTGGACTTAATTAGTAAGGGTTACATTTCGGAATGTTATTTAGTTTTTTTATGTTTATATCTAGCGACGTAAATTTGCAGATTTGATCTATTTTTATGCTTAAGTTTACTGGTTTATGTAAAAAAAAAAACCTGGAAATATTAAAATTAAAAAAAAAAAAATGTAAAAAGCTGGGAAGACCATTAGGGGCGATTTTGTAGGCTTTTAGGGGCGATATTATCGCCACTAAAAGTCAAAGGAAAAAGGCGGCAATGAGTTTTAGTGGCGATTTTGTAAGCTGTTAGGGGCGATAATATCGCCCCTAAAGATCATAGCAATAGGGGCGATTTCAGAGAGTAATAGGGGCGATAAATAAGCATTAGCGACGTAGAAATAGGGGCGATCCTTTAGTGGCGATATATCGCCGCTATTATCAATAGGAGCGATTTTGGTGGGCATTAGGGGCGATAATTATCGCCCCTATTGCTTCGTCTCCTTGTAGTGATCGTTGTCACGTGGAATCCAAACCCGACGATTTCTATTATCTTTCGCGCCAATTAATTTCTTGATTTCTTAAAAGATTTTCAATGAGAAGGAATTGCAATTGAACACTCCAGCAGAATCATAGCCGTTACCACCTTTGCTAATGACTAGATTCATTCTCTTTAATCTTTTAAAATAAAATTAAAATAAACAACATTACATTATAATACACTAGTTTAGATCCCGTGTATACACACGGGGTGAAAAATATTAATAAATAAAAATTTTAAATCTTTATGCATATATTTTACAGATGTAAAAATATATCATATATTAAGGATAGAAAGCAAATCTCTAAATATGTAAAAACTAATATATAATTGAGTTTTGAAAATACATTAAGTACTATTTAATGTAATTTGATTTTCATTTATTATTTGATTAAAAATAAAAGTTACATAATTAGATTTCAAAGTTTTACAAAGGATAATTTAAAATAAATATATTTAATTAATATAATTAATATTTTCTTTAAATAAATATATATTATTATTAAAAGATGAAATTGCATTTAATAAGAGAGAGAGACGGGAAAAAATGATGAGAATGAATGTGGAGGCGACACGTGGTATGAAAAAACCTTTATTTATTATACAGTATAGATATAGATTATAAATTTAATTATATTCCGATCCAACTAATTAATATATGGTCTAGTGTAATTTTTTTATATGAACATTAATCATCGGAGGTTGATGGTGGTGGGAGCATTAAAGTCGGTGAGTTGAGAAGAACATATTACGGCATGTGTATGGGTACTCATGTGACTGATAACCACGACTACAAGTGATTCTCACTTTCACTTATACGTTTGACTTTCATCCATTCATTGCCTTTAATTATTATGAAAATCCATTATAAAAAACTGATGGAATTTCATTAATATTCTACTACTAATAAGATTAAGTAATACTACTAGAATATTGTGTTACTCATGACATTTTATCGTGAGATGAGATTCGGATCAACGGTGGATCCCACCAAACCCTAAAAAAATCAGAAAATAGGAAAGTAAAGAGTCTGTTCCGACGGAGTATATCGCCGACGGATTATCGATTTGAGCCACCTTCACCGATGGATTTATTCGTCGGTGAAAGTCGTATGTTTTGTAGCGTAAAACGTAGCTTATTTAGGCATGTGACTTTTATAGGTTAAAGAATTCATTTATTCTTAAAATAATATTTAAAAAGAGGTAAAATCTTATTAAAATATAACGTGTTTTTATGAAACTGGTATTATATGTAAAATATTGTTTTTTAATATGATGAATTCTAATTTTGTTACTATATAAATTTTGCCAGGAATGATTGAACAATTGATAAACAATAATCTTGAATTTGAACTTTTATTGGATGAACGTATTGATTGTTTAGAGACTTTGACATTAGGGTTTTATAACCCTAATCTTGGATCGTCGCTACCCTTCCTAAACGACGTTTCCATTTGGACAAACTCAATTTCTAAGTTTGGTTTTAACATACTCATCCCTTGACTTCTAAATATTACATACTTGACACTAAACATAACTTTGACCTATTTACATAAACGACCCATTATGTAGTAACTTGGGTTAATGATCGGGATTACCCTCACATTCACCCCCTTAATCGTGATCATGTTGATGCGGATCTTTAACGCCAACCAACTCTCTCATGGTGATGAACTTGACCCTTGCTAATGACTTTGTCAGTACATCCGCCCTTTGTATTTCTCCACTGATGTGTTCAATATTGATGTGATCATTTTCAACACTCTCTCTTATGAAATGATAGCATGTATCTATATGCTTGCTTCATCCATGAAATACAAGATTCTTCGTTAATGCGATGGTTGAACTGCTATTAACCAATAAGGTTATTTTTTCTTCCTTCCGTCCAGTTATTTCACTAAGCTTATCGCTACTATATATATAAATGAATCACTGTGTAGTAAAAACTTCAACATCGACCACTTGATTATCAATTTATATCACTTATGGTAAACATGATTACAAATTTGCTTGAGAACTTAATCAAGCCACACACACTTAAGTGGAAGAACATGGAATTGAAAATCTTAAGGTAATGAGCTTGTTTCCACGTAGCACCTATAAGAAAACCACCATATATTTCAAAACAATGAGAGCTTCAGTGGGGCGTTCTTATTCGGTATAACCTTTTGCGACTTTAACCCACATAAGTGGTTTAAGTTGGAACTTCCCACAAATGTTAATAAATTGTTCCACATTATCACATAGATAACAAACATAATGTCGCCCAATGGTACATGGGTCATATTCACATACGATGATTGGCTAGATCACTCTCAACCTTTTTTTCTAACGGCAAATTTTTTTATTTTTTCTTGTCTCGGGTAAGTTTTGGACCCATAATTTCTTGGTTCTCAGACTCTTCTCTTACCACTAGAACCCAACCCCCCACCCCATATCACTCTCAACCTTGTGATCACATATCCAATTTTAATCTCACAAAATAATTATGTTTCAACAAACCTCTAAATTAGAGATTTTAAATATCCATCTCATGATTTTAAACATTTAGATTAGAGTCCAGCCCGGCCGAGTGACCCTAGAAGGATTGAGACTCACCGAACATCTTTTAGTCCCGTCTTTGCTTTGAGTTTTCAATGTTTTTGGTTTCAGTTCGGTTCAAGTTCACTTGGTCCGGTCTGGTGCTGACTTCACACACATTTATCCTTAAATAGTGAAGTTTTGTTATATATTTTGTTTTTGAAGAACTTTATATACTCATCTTTATCTAAAAGTTAACCCAAGTTCAGTTGGTGTGGTGCTTCCTTAAGCACAATGTGAAATTAAGCGACTCAAGGACCAAATTTATCATCTACATGATTTGTTTTAAACTAACTATAGACATTTAAGAGTGGATTTAAGTTTGTTGACTCATTTTTAACTAACTTTTTAGTTTAAAATTTACCAAAACAGGTTTTAAACCAACGATGACCATTTGATCATGTTTAAACACCTAAGAGTGAATTTGAGCTTGTTGACTCAGTTTTAACTTTTAATTGACTTTTTAGTTCAAAATTCACCAAAACAAGTTCGATGACTTTAAATGTGAAATTTTATGATGAAAAACACTTGTGGAAGTATAATTGATCATTTGAAACTATGTTTAATCAATTTGACCGGTTAATCCATAGTTACCATTTGAGTCAAATTCAACCGAAATCACCACTTTCATCAAAAACCATGTTTTTAAAATAAAACTTGGCTTACGATCAAAATCAATTTTGCAATAGATAGTGATGGTCATGAATTTACACAAAATTTCATTATAGGCTAAAATTGGTCAAAATTCACCAAAAACTCGCATCCAAATTATTTGTTACACATATATATTCTAAAATCAGACATTCTTAAGTTGCTTTTTGAACCCTTAACATTCAACTTCTAGAAATTGACGTTAAGGGTTCAAAAATCCACTTTAGATTATAACCGAAACTAAAAAAACCTATATTTACTCATGATTGCTTAGAATTTAGATTTCAAAACCCTAATCTCATATTGATTTTATTGAGTTCTTCATGCTCACACTCTTTGTTTTGAACATAAGTAAGAAAAGAAAGGAAAAATAAATATGTAAAACCCTAATTCCATAAACGCACTACTTATCACACCCCCAAAATCCACCAACGGAGTTTTACCGTTAGGGGCGTGACATAACAGGATCTCAGTCATTAGTTACGTTGAACGACTCTATATGAGTTTAATAAAAACCACTAGTATTGCTCATAGTCACGATGCAACACTAGTAATGAAAATACTGATTTAATGTAAGACTTGCGGAAGCGAAAAAGTAGATGAAAAGCATACGTCAAAACAGTCGCGCCAAAAATAAACAATTCAACGATAAATAAAATAAATAGTTCTTGACTTTGAAAAATGATGGACTTCGAATGCATGCATGCCTTAGCTTGTGCTTGTACCTTAATGACCTGAGAAAACATGCTAAAACGTGTCAACACTAGGTTGGTGAGTTCACAGGTTTCAATGTTTGTAAAGTTTACTAGATAATACCATTTACAATTTATATCATAGGTAGCTAACCTAGTACATGTTACTAAAGCGTTTCGACACCGAAGCTGACTGTTTATGTTTGTACTGCCTCCCACCATGACTATCATAATCAATGGTGAATGTTTAGGTCAATGTTACACCCGTTCGACTACCTGTCGTGTTAGCGCGACTAACGCGGGTGGGGCTTGTCAGTGCCCAGTAGTACTACTCAAGATTACCTCACAAACCCATATACTAACGGTTCGATAAGTAAGGACTTTCATGATATGTTTGCGCTTAGTACACAAGTGATATAAAAGAAATGTAAGATCTAAATGTTCGTACCCATGTTTTCTCCCCCAAGTTTAAAACGTAAGAAGAGGGGCCGTGAAACTCACCTTAGAGTATGTGCGAAAGAAAAACGAGCTTAGAATGCTTGACGACTAACTGCCACCTATAAACACCGGTTTATAAGTGTGTGTTTGTGCACGAGAAATACGAACCCTAAGTATCCAAACAATCTTATTGTTTTAAGGGTTTAGAAAAGTTTGCAAGTTTGACCAAGTTTGACTAAGTTGACCAAGTTTATCCACACACCTATTTGCCAAATTCTCATGAGCTGTGTCAGTTGCTGCTAAATCTGCAGTCAGTTTGGTGATCCTCTGATTCATCAACATCTCTCGCTGAAGTATACTAGTAATCTCTCCAGCTGCATCTCTCATGTTCCGGATCTCCCGGTCCATCCTAGCCACAAAGGCAGCTATCACCTGCTCATAGGGGTACTGCAATGGTGTCAAAGCTCGTACAGAAGATGATGAAGAAGAAGAAGCAATGTCAGTAGTGAGTGGAGATGGGACTTCCTCCTCGCGGATCCAGTTCCTAATCCTATCGGGATACCAATCCCAGTCCTGCGTGTTACCTCTGACACGCACATGAATAGGCTCGTCATGCCCTGCTGTGGTGTTGATCGGGTTGAGTCGACGTCTCCTCGACTCTGGCAAAGGTACTGTAAGATCTAAATGTTTGTACCCATGTTTTCTCCCCCAAGTTTAAAACGTAAGAAGAGGGGCCGTGAAACTCACCTTAGAGTATGTGCGAAAGAAAAACGAGCTTAGAATGCTTGACGACTAACTGTCACCTATAAACACCGGTTTATAAGTGTGTGTTTGTGCACGAGAAATACGAACCCTAAGTATCCAAACAATCTCATTGTTTTAAGGGTTTAGATAAGTTTGCAAGTTTGACCAAGTTTGACTAAGTTGACCAAGTTTGACCCGACGACCCGTTGGTGACCCGACGACCCGTTGGTGACCCGTTTAATGATTTAATGTTTGTTCAGTATAATACTTCTATATTATACACAAATGATCATGCTGTAACACTTAGCAACAAATCCTATTTGTTCTAACAAGGTAGCAAGTTTCCAAAAATAGCAGGTTTCTATAAATAGCAGGTTTCCAAAAATAGTAAGTTTGTCCGGGACTCGTGTTTCCTGGAAACTATCATCATTGATATATTCGTAGGATCACTCTAACATGTTCTAGATTATCACATCACATAACAATTGTCTAGAACCTAAACATGCAAATCATAATTCAAGACAAAGTTTCCAACTTTATTAACCTATGACTAGCATGCGTGATTTCAAACACCTAACACGTTATAACAAGTTATTATGTCCTATCTAACATAGATCTATCATCAAACCATATCATGTATGTCTAAATAGCAAGTTATAACCACTTTTAATAATTAAAGTTTCCTTATTTGAAAAGTTCGCAAAACCGGGTTATGTATTCAAAATCTGATTTCACAAATCATGTCAACATGCATCAAGTAACATATGAACATCCTTATATCATTCAAATCACTTCTAGTATGTAAGATAGAATTCCTAAAAATTTTCCATTATAAGTAAGTTAGGGTTTTTAAGCTTGTTTAACGAGATTTAAAGTACCAAATCCATCACGTATGATTTATCTAACATAATTATAATCATAACAAGTGTCAAACATCTCTAACATGCGATTTCTAAACATCACATAATCAAAAAGTTTCAATATATAACAAGTTACTAATCACATGAAGCTAGGGTTTTGCAAATAATCATATAATCAACAAATACATGCAAAACAATAACAAAGTTAACATTTTTATTATAAAAATCCATGTTTGGATGAACTAGGGTTATGATCTAAAATTTAGGGATCAAAAAGTAATGAAATTGAACGAAACGACTTACGTAGGAACGTTAGGAATGTCGAGAGGAGTCCAAATACGCGTTCAATTTCAAGATCGGAGATCGAATCGGTGGTGCTTGGGTTGCTTCAAGGTTCGGTCGAATGGGTGAGGGTGAGGGGTCGCGACGGCTCCAACAAACAACAAGATTAGGGTTTTTAATTTTAAAATTTTTAAAGTTTTATCCTTATCTAGTCCTTAATGGGTAATTAATTTGGCCTGCGGGCTTAATTAAGGCCCATAAGTCTAATTAGTTAGTTAATAACTTAATTAATAATTAAAACATTCGGTTTTTATTTTTATAAAAATACTAACTTTTATAAAAATACTAAATACGATTTACACACGATAAACACGTACGAAAACAATAACATTCACATAATTCACGTAATCACATATAAATCATAAAAACTCATAATTTATATTAAATATAAATTATTAAATGTTCGTAATGTTAATTTCGATTAATCACCAACGTTCCGGGTTAGACTCGAGTACGATCCGATGTGTGCGAACTAACTGACACATTTAATTAATCATAATTAAATGCAATGTATGTGTGACTAACTGAGATAACTGAGTTTGTAACGAAAAATGTTTGAACTAACGAGGTTTGAGTTAACGGGATTAACCTGAAAATGTCGGATGTCACACTACTTACCTCTTTTCTTTTGGTATTATTAAAAGAATATTTATATCAAAACAATGATGTATTATATTTGAGTTTTTTTAAACTATAACTAAGTATCTGATTAGGTATATTACCCCTTTCAGATTAGTTTTTTTAACGACAACACTTAGCTATTTTAGGATAATTGGATTTCTGCAGGGCAACACCTATAATATCCAGGACAACTCATCACAAGAGGAACCTCCAACTGAGTAAATCCCCTGACCTAACCCAATACTTTTTTTTTGTGGTCAAGATTAATTGGTAGGACTATTTATGTGTATTCACACAAGACATCTCATTAAAGTAATTACACGTCATTTTCATAAATAAGTTATTAATAATCTTTCCAAGGGATAATATTATACTAAAACAATATGACTTTTCACTTTCAATTGGAAAGTCGTTCAACTCTATATTAGTATAACAAAAATATCAAACTTATTTAAATATTTATACCCATGAACATGAACTACTACAATAAATAAACATTTGAGAGGTAACATACGAATATAAAAAATCTGTAATTTACGAGGTAACTTTCGTGTGAAAAAAAAAAGTAAAATCTATGATGAATTTACTATTATCTTTCATATAATTGTATATTTTAAAATTAAGGGTGTCGTATAGTCATGCCACGTCAATCCCTTTGCAACAACCGGTTTGATCCGCTCACTACCTCACTCACATCTTCCTGGTTTGATCGGCAAGAGTATAATGATGGAAACCGCCAACACCGAAACCGCAATGGTGCGGGCAGTGTTCACCTGCGGTGACGTCTATGGTGGCATCCTCACCGTCCTTATACCGTATCCACATCTCATGCTGTAAAGGTTTTTTCATAGAAATAAAATAAAAGAATATTTGTTTTTTAAAATTTTAATCCTTTGTAGTTAGGGAAAATCATCAAACTAGACACTTTGATTAGAAAAATTACCAAACTAAGCGTTGACTTTCAGCCTACTAATCTCTATACATTCACTCACAACCACAGGCTAAACCTAGATCTTTAGCCGACGCTGAAATCTAGGTAAAAAACCAAGTTGCAGCCAATAATTATGCGCTACATGTAAAAGTGTAGGCTTAGCCCGCAGATTTAGCTCGCGGATTGAAGGCTTAGTCCACGTTTTTAAAGGCTTAGTCCGTGGTTGTACACATGACACCTTTAGATTGGTTGGAAGTTAGGCCCACAGATTTTTTTCATGGCAGACTAATTAGCCGGGATACATGTGTCACATGCTGAACAATGATTGATTGGGATGTGTGTTACTTAGAATTATGTCTACTAAACCAAGAAAGCTTGGTCAGTGTTTGTGAGTTAGTGTCTTTTTCATAGACTAAAAATCAAAGATCATCTTCATAAAATTAATGGTCATATTTTGATAATTTTTCACTTTAGTTAACACTTAACAATTTGGCCAAATTACAAGTAGTTGGAATTTGGAAAAAACCACCTCTTGCTTGCAAGATAAGTCGAGCCATTGCATTCTACATTCAACATCGGAAGGGGATCCCAATTTTTCACACTATCTCCACCGTAAACCAGACGACGTACCACCACCGAAGCAGCAATAAACCATGGCGGTCGGAAAGGAAACGGCGGAGGAGGTGGTGGTGGAGCTAATCAAGCCTCGAAATGATACCAGAAACTACAAACGAATAGTCCTTCCCAACTCCCTTCAAGTTCTTCTCATCAGCGATCCTGATACAGATAAGGTCTATCGTTGATTCCGCCATGCCGATTCTCAGTTTTAGGGTTTTTTCAGTAATTATTACCGTATCATCTGAGATAGCGAATTCATCTTTTTGTGTGTTTTTCAGTGTGCGGCCTCAATGAATGTTGGCGTTGGTTCATTTAGCGATCCTGAAGGTCTCGAAGGCCTTGCTCATTTCCTCGGTGCGACTTATTCTTCTTCTGGTTCTAATTAACTGTCAGTTCTGTTGATTTTATTATTGTTGCAGATAATTTTGTATGCGATTGAAAACGGAATTAACATCAAACAGTTGCATGGTTATAGAATTATGTTCTTTGAAGATGATAAATTTGGATTCATCATGAGAATTTTGCATGTTGTAGCTTTAGGTCAAATAGATGGATATATAACTGCAAAACTGAAAATCTGGATTGACTTATGACATTTAAAGATAATTTGAAGCAAAGTTTTATTTTGTTTGATATTTAATTGCAGAACACATGCTGTTCTATGCAAGTGAGAAGTATCCTTTGGAGGATAGTTATTCTACATACATATCAGAGGTAATTGGGACCTTTTTCCTTTTTGTAGAACATATGTTCATATGTTTCTTAGATGTTTTAGAGCTACATGCTATGTATATATGATCTCATACTTGTTACTGTTCTTTTAATTTTTTGTTAGCATGGAGGTCGTACCAATGCCTATACATCCGCTGAGCACACCAACTATTACTTTGATGTTAATGTTGACTGTTTTGAAGAGGCTTTGGATAGGTACATAATGTTCTTTTTTTGGCAATCCTATAATTACTTTGTGGCGGTTCCAGTTTAATTTATTAACATGTGTTTTCTTAACATCTTGTATAGATTTGCACAGTTCTTTATCAAACCACTGATGTCATCTGATGCAACTACGAGGGAAATAAAAGCTGTTGATTCTGGTTAGCATCAATTTAGTGCGGTGGGGTTGGGTGGTTAGTTACTGTATATTTTAATTGATAGTTTTATTCACACCCTCCTTCCACTTGATTTAAACAGAGAATCAGAAGAATTTACTCTCTGATGCATGGAGGATAAATCAGGTAATGTTGTATATCAATGCTATATCATAAGTTCTATGTGAAGAGAAATCTGAAGTTCTAATTCTTTGGCTTAACCATGTTTTGCAGCTGCAAAAACATCTCAGTGCAGAAGGTCATCCATACCACAAGTTCAGTACAGGTTAGCATTTCAACTTCCTTGCATAATCTGTAAAAGAATTGTTATTAATATCAAGTGCCATAGTAAGCTACGTTGTATTACGAAAACTTCACCACAATCACAATCCTTGCATACTGATTTCTTTGTTTGGTATGCGTGTGGGATTGAGCTTTCCTGTCACATTTTTTGGTATTTGAAGTTTGAGTTTGGTTACTAGGATGTTCTACTCTTTTTTAGAGACAGAGTTCACATTGTTGGAATATCTGTCAAAAATTAAGAGGCGTTTGGTTCGCGAAATGTTTTGGAATAGACATTGGAATTGGAATTTAAAGGATTCCTTTGAAAATCCATAATGTGTTTGGTAGATACATTTGTTAATAGAATTTGAATGTTAAAATACCTAAAATGACAAAATTACCCCTTAAAATCAACAAAAACAAAGGTCCAAACTCAAATATCTTAAAAAACGAAAAACAACCATGTTTGTTACGTAAATTATAAACATTCTTGAGGTTTCCTTTGAAATGTTGAGGGATTATGAATTCCATGAATTGAAGGATCTGGTTGGAATTAATTCCAATTCCTTCTCTTAGCCAACCAAACATGCAAATGAATGGAATTTTAGTTCCAATTCTATTGAATTCCCATGAATTCTTGCCAACCAAACAGGGCCCAAAATTTTGAAATTGATAGGGGTGTGTTCAGTTATAGAAAATTTTATCTAGTTTTCTATTTCTATTTTACTAGAAAACTCGGGGTGTTTTCTACCTCCAGAAAACTACTTAAAATTTGGAAAACGTGTTTAGGTGCAACTGTATAGAATATACAAGTACAACTTGTTGGACTTAATTGGGTTTGTTCACAACTTCACATATAACCGGATGGGTCACGGGTCAATGTTTAGGTAGGTCAAAATTTGAAGTTGGTAATTTTTGTTTAGGGTCTAGTAATTTCCGAAGTAGGTCTAGGGGTGTTTAAGTCTTTTGGTATGTGTTTTAAATTGGTGTTGTTTAAGTGTTTGGTAGGTAGATATTTGGTTGATTTAGTTTCCTATTAATAGTCATTAGGGTTGCTTGTTCATTGAGGGTCTAGTCTATTTAATAGGGTCGATGGTTTGCAATTTGTAATTCTAACTTTCAATCGAAGTCGTGAGTTTCTGTGTGTCGTGCATTCACAACTAATATGGGACATGACTATTTTAAAACGGTTACTAATACACTTAATACAAACATTTAAAATTACACCTCAATGATCACATGAGTATTTGAAACTAGTCAAACTACAATTAGTACAGGCAGTCCATTAAAGAACGAGCATGAACAAGATTTATGTTCTTGAACCATTCAGCGGGAGGTTCATTTTAGCTCATCTGTTTATTAAACGAATGAACATGAACAGGATTTTATCTTTGTTTACCTAAATGAACAAACACTAACAGACATCTTGTTCGTTCATTTACGTTCGTAAACTTTCGGTTATCTGTTTGATACAAGGGGGGTTGAATACTATCTTTAGGTAATAACACAGTAATTTCAACCGTTATAGTTCTTATTGGTGAACACCAGAATTGCATGCCTGTTTTGCGGTATAAGCAAACAGTTGAAATAACAAGCTAATCAAAGAACGCACACTGATGTCTAAAAAGCTTAGATCTTGTTCTTTACTTGGACTTCACTTAAGTGCTGGAAGTCTTCTTGTATGCCGTTTTTTTATTTTCCCCTTTCAAGCTCTGTGAAAAAAGCCTCAAACCTCTGTGAAAGAGACCTTAGGTAATGAGGTCAAAGATTTTTATCAGCATAATGATTGCGACCATGAAAACATCAAACCTGACAAAGCAAACAAATACAGAAGGAAAAGGCGAACAAAGGTGAATCAATTAAACAAGAAGTCGGTCGCAGCACACAAATTGAAGCATAGGAAACAGATCGGAAAAAAGTAAAACACAGCAAACAAATTGAAAGAAAAGTAGATCATTTGTGAAACAAATCAAAGCAGCCACGAACCAAACCAAAAAAGTTGACATTCTGAAAAAATAGAAAGAATAATCAAACATAAATCAAAGAAGTAGAACCTGTCAGGTGTGACCTAACAGAAATCAAACTTGTCGAGGTGTTACTCGTGTAGCACGGCAAATACTGATATCGTTGAGCAGGGAGGCTCGTCCACTTTTCTGTAAATTGGGACAAATTTTGTAGAAGTTTGAGTACACTGACAGTCTTCTATGAAGGAAAAGATTAGAAAACAATGAATTTATGTTAATTATAGCTATAAAGTAGCAGAATGAGTTTTCTGTTTTCTATGAAAAGTTCTCATGCAAACATCTGATTTGAACATGTTTTCTTATTTTCATGTTTTCCTATAAACTTCTCCATAACTAAACACTCCCTAGATAACAGTTATCTTGTATCTCATGTCATGAATAGGGAACTGGGATACACTTGAAGTAAAGCCAAAGGCAAGAGGGGTAGATACAAGGGATGAACTTCTCAAATTCTACAGAGAAAATTATTCAGCCAACATCATGAATCTGGTTGTGTATGGAAAAGGTATGCACGTGTCAAATTTTAATAGTCTTATTGAAGTAATTTATGAGCTCGTGTCATTAACCCCTTTCTTTTAAATTTAATTTTTTCAGAAAGCGTGGATAAAATTGAAAGCAGTGTACTTAGCAAGTTCCAAGAAATAAGAAATATTAACCGCAAGCAGCTTAGTTTCCCTGGTCAGCCCTGCTCTGACCATCTTCAGGTATTTACAGAAATGATGTTTATTTTTAGCTTGTTAATCTACTTGTATGACAATCTTCCTTCCACTTTTCTAAATGTATCAGATTAATGCAAGTATGATTACTGTGTACTGGTATAGTTCCCTTGCTTTTTTAAACATTTTTGGTTCTTTTTTTGTTGCATTTGTTTCTTAGGTTACTGTTAAAACTGTCCCTATAAAACGTGGTCACAAGCTGAGAGTTGCATGGCCAGTTACACCTGGCATTCATCATTACATTGAAGGACCAAGCAGGTATCTTGGTCACTTGATTGGTCATGAGGGAGAAGGATCCCTCTTCTATATCTTGAAAAAGTTGGGTGAGTTTTCACCATTTTTAAAAGTTTCTAACATCTTTCCTCTATCTTGTGTGTGTTATATATACATGTGTGTGTATTCATTTTACTATTATACTTGTGGAATACAACTATCAAGAAGTTGTTTTTAGTTTAAACGAATCTTCTATGCATAATTTTTACTTACTGAAGTCTTAATTGGTATTCCTGTCAGTCCAATTCCATTCGGACAGGTATCTGCACAAATATTATTATCATCATCTGGTTCCTGGGTGAATAATGACATGAATTTGGTTGCAGGTTGGGCAAATAGTTTATCTGCTGGTGAATCTGACTGGACTCTGGATTTCTCTTTCTTTAAAGTGGTTATTGATTTAACTGATGCTGGTCATGGTCAGTGTCTCTAGTCCCCTATGTGTGTGAATGTTCATTCTTTCATTTATCGTACTTATATAAGTTGTCTGTTGAGATATTGGTTATGATTTATTGCATGTTTACTGGATCCTGACATCAATATATGTTTCATGAAACGCATGTGGGGCCTATCTGCTTTTTTAACCTGAAAACACCAGCAAATGTTGAACATATCATTGGACTCCTATTCAGATACATCTCGCTCTTGCAACAGTCTGGTGTTTGCAAGTGGATCTTTGAGGAGGTACACATGCCAAGTCTTTTTTGTCCGTGTTTGCATTTTAGCACTTTATGATCTGTTTAAGCCTTAAGGTTGAATGCCCATTGTATATTAAAATTTGTAAACTGCCATTCACCCTTGTTTCCAGTAATCATTTATCTGATATAAACTGCAGCTTAATTGTTCATATGTTGGTTTATTTATTCAATATTTCTTGGGCTGTCATATTATGTGTCATGTGTCTTCAATTTGCAGGTGTTTCATTTTGTATTGGTTCCTATTTGGGTATGATATTATGTTGCATGCCTTTTCAAAAGTCCTAACAATGCTATTTGATATGTTTCATAAAGCTTTCAGCAATCTGCGAGATGACTTTCCATTATCAGGATAAAGTTCCTCCAATTGATTATGTGGTTAAATGTTCATCAAATATGCAGGTATTTATTCGCTATATCTCATTTCTTCTTTAAAATCGGTAAATTTTTAGTTATGTTAGTTTTTTGAATTTTTTTATTGATGTAGTTATTAACTTGTTAATTTCCAATTACATACAATAATTATGGTAGTTAGTACCGATTATTTTTGTGATTGGCATACTGATAAAATATGTACCAATTATTCCATGGATCTGAGTTCTGACCTCATTACCTCAACTACTTTTTTATTTTACGTTTTTCTCCTGTCACATCTTTATATTTTAATATCATTTTGCTCTCCATTCTTTCCAAAAGTTTTGAAAATTTCTTATTGACTTCAATATCATAAGAAATCATTGTGCTGTTTACTTATTCTAATAATCATTCTGAACAACATGACAGTTATATCCTATAAAAGATTGGCTAGTTGGGTCATCTTTACCTTCAAACTTCACCCCAGGCGTTATACAGTCTATGCTAAATGAGCTCACTCCAAACAGTGTCAGGTAACTTGTCAATGAATTTTCAGTTTTCTCGTGTTACTTGGCATCAAATTTATAATAATAAAAAGACATCATACTTCAAGTTCCATTTATCATCGCAAAATCCAAAATCATTAATAAGTTAAATTTACATGCTTTCTCTGTCATTTCTTTCTTCCCCAGAATATTTTGGGAGTCAACAAACTTTGAAGGGCATACTGACCTGACCGAGCCATGGTATGGAACTGCATATTCTGTTGAAAAAATCACTGGTTCCATCATTCAGGTTTGAACATACGCATGTTGATGATGTTATTTGACATTTCTTACATAAACTATTGAATATTTAATATTGTGTGGGTAAATTACAGGGATGGATTGATAAAGCTCCTGAAGAACACCTACATTTGCCAAGCCCTAATTTGTTTATACCTACTGATTTGTCAATTAAGAATGTCCAAGAGAAGGTGTGATTGTTGTTATAATTCAAGTCAAATCTTAAATTTGCAACTTGACTCTCATGATGGTCTTTAAAATTTTAAACAGGTGAATCTTCCAGTTATGTTGAGGAAGTCATTATATTCAAGGTTATGGTATAAGCCTGATACAACATTTTCTACTCCTAAAGCTTTTGTTAAGCTAGATTTCTACTGCCCATTTGGTGCCGACTCCCCTGAAACAAATGTTCTTACTGACATTGCAGCACGGTTATTAATGGATTACTTAAATGAATATGGTTGGTCACAAAGCTTCCTTAATTTTATTATGATATCACACATAGCACACATGTATTGTACACAGTTGGATACTGCCAGTTATATTCTTAATTTATCTTATTTGTACATTTCAGCTTATGATGCTCAGGTTGCTGGTCTTTATTATGCCATTTCTCACACAGACAATGGGTTTCAGGTAAATAATTTCTCATTATGTGTTAGTATGACCAATCGAATGGGACATGATGCACACAGTTTTTTTCCTTTTATTTTTATAATTGTCTTTCTATGTAATGCAGTTAAAACCATATAGAAATTTTATTCGTTTTGATATCAGAATCCTTGAATTCAAAAGTCAAAACTAAAAGTGAGTTTTGTCTGGGAACATATAAATCATTTAACCAAACCAAACGTACCCAGTATAATCCCACACATAGCTAACATATAAATCATTTAGAAAAATGTAAAAGATATTGGGTGTTTAACATAACATTAGTAAATTAGTTGCTTTCTTTTTAATTTTAATTTATATTAACATCTTATCTCTTGACTCATACTCTTTACTTATAAGCTTATTGTTGTTTTTATAACACTTCAGGTGACTTTGACCGGATATAGTCACAAGTTGAAGATCTTACTTGAGACAGTAATTGAGAAAATTACAACTTTTGAAGTAAAACCTGACAGGTTCTATGTGATCAAGGTATCTTTGACTTGATTACTTATGTCGTTGACTATCCACTGTTCTTATTTCATTTGTAAATTGTAATTGTTTCTCTTTTTTTGCAGGAATTGGTTGCAAAACAATATGAAAATTTCAAGTTTCAACAACCATATCAGCAGGCTATGTATTATTGCTCATTACTTCTAAAAGATCGATCATGGCCTTGGAATGATGAGCTGGAAGTTCTTTCTGTTCTTGGACCTGAAGATTTATCAAGATTTTATCCTCAAATTTTGTCAAGGATCTTCATAGAGTGCTATGCAGCAGGTTGTTTTTCGACATTTATGATTTGTTTTTTATCCTCCATTTTATAACTTTAGCTTATTTTTCTTCATTTCAATACCAGGGAATATTGAACCAAATGAAGCCGAATTAATGATTCAACAAGTTGAAAATGTACTTTTTAAGGGTTCCAAGCCTTTATCTCAAGCTCTATTCCCATCACAACATCTGGCAAATAGGATAGTTAATCTTGAAAAGGGCATTAATTATTGCTATACTAAAGAAGGCCTGAATCCAAGTGATGATAATTCAGCTCTTCTTCACTACATTCAGGTAGGGTTGAGAGATCATCAAATATGGGATCTAGTTGTATTAATTTTTAGGCTAAAATGAACAACCTCAAATAATTTAACGCATATAGTTTATATATAGGTATATAAACTAGTATTAATGGGGTGTATGTATACATGTACAGGTACATCAAGATGATTTTAAGTTGAACATTAAACTTCAGCTTGTTGCGCTTATTGCTAAACAACCAGCTTTCCACCAACTTAGATCAGTTGAGCAACTTGGTTACATCACCGTGCTTATGCAGAGGTATATGAAGCTTTAATATTTTTATATAAGAACCAGATTTCATTTTGTATATAACAAATATCATTATATAATGAATTGAATAATGTAGGAACGACTCTGGCATCCGCGGAGTGCAGTTCATCATACAATCTACAGCAAAGGTAGACACTTTTATCTTAATTATGTTTGTATGACGTATGAGTACATGACTTAACCACTCCCGTTTCTTGGATTTAACAGGGCCCTAAACATATTGAGTCAAGGGTTCAAGCATTTCTTAAGATGTTTGAGAGTAAACTATATGAGATGCCTGATGATGAATTCAAGGTTGGTTTTTTCTTTTCTTTTTAAAATATATATTTTTTAAAATATTTTTGCTTCAATGAATTCTTGACAAGGTATAGCGTAATACTCATATTTGGTTTTCTTGGTGATAAACCAGACAACCAGTGCATTTCTTCTTTCTTTGATATAAGTAAGCTTGATATGAAAATATAAATGCTTTTATTGATCAGTAAAGTAATGATCTGATGGTGCAGAGTAATGTTAATGCATTGATTGAGATGAAGCTCGAGAAACACAAGAACTTGAGAGAAGAATCTGGATACTTTTGGCGGGAAATCCAGGATGGCACCCTCAAATTTGATAGGAAAGAATATGAGGTATGAAACTTTTTGCATGATCAGAACACATTCCCATAACTACAAGTTATTTTAAGCTTATTTGAGACTGATTCTGTTTCATTTAAACATTCCTTTGTTTATTTTTCGTATATTCTTGCATTTTTAAACACTGATATTTCATTCAACACTGAATCAAACACAAGTTTACAATTTTAATTTCTGTTATTCACCATGGGGGTTGTCAATTGTGTTGGGTTGGCAGGTTGAATTCATGAAACCAAACACGGCTCATATTTATTCATGTCAAAGATATTACCCTAATCTCGACACTTGGAAGTCGTGTAACCCATTTATGTAAGAGTCTGAACGGGTTGACTGGTTATAGTCAATTTGTGGTCATGTACAGGTTGGCCTTTTGTAAACGGGTTGACCTTACAAAAAACTGTTCTAATTTTAAACGGGTCTACCTGTTCAATTAAATAAGTCAACCCGTTTATTAAACGGGTTAGAAATAACAACTTAAAACATAATTGTTTTCAAGTCCCGCTTCGTGTCATATCAAAAATTACCACCCGTGTTTGTTACTCAGACGGTTAATTGTTGTGTTGAAACAGGTTGCTGCATTAAAGCAGCTGACAAAGGCAGAACTGATCCAATTTTTTGATGAACACATAAAAGCGGGCGCGCCACAAAAGAAGGCATTAAGCGTGCAAGTATACGCCACTACACATTCTACAGAGAACACATCAGACGACGATGACTACAACATGGTTAATATCGATGACGCTTTCAGTTTCAGGAGATCGAGACCTCTCTACGGGTCATTTAAAGGAGGAATTGGTCATGTGAAGCTGTGAGATAATTGTTCGTAAACAATCTTGCATTCACAAAGAACTTATTGTTTGAAACCGTCTTTGAACTTTTAAGGATTATTATTTCTTTATTTTCACCGTCTTTTTATGTAAATTTGTATTTGACATGGAAAAAACTATAGTCGTTTGGGAAATTCTCAATAAGAATCAGTGTCTCTGCAGATATGGACTTTTGGAACCTGTTAGACACTTTGTTTCATTTTTGTACTAGTTTCAATAGAGTTTCCTTGAATTTGCAAATCATTATAATCAAATTTTATTATAATGATTATTATTATTTATATTACAAAAACATGTCAGAAAAGTTCCGATAAATTTCCGACCAAAATTTTAGTTGTCGGAATTTTCCGAACATGTTTTACGAGGGCACATACACATACATGCATATACAGTAGCTATACACGTCATATACATGCATACAAATACAGACATCGTCACGCTCAAACATATACACACATATGCAGGGGCGGATGTAATAGTGAAGCGGGGGGTGCACAGGAACCCCCCGAGTTTCGAAATTTTAGTGTAACGGTAGGTAAAAAAACTGGGGTGAACCCCCTAAAATATTATAGGGTGAACCCCCTGACGACGCTGCCCACCCCACGGCCCACTGCAGCTCGCTTGATCCGGTTGTGAAGCTATAAAACTAAGAACTCTTTCTTAAACTAAATGTGTGTTCTTGAGCATTCATATGATTAGAGGTAAAAAATTGATAGAAACAAATGAGTAGATGACTCTTAAATACAAATTAGTTGATTTTGTGAACATTTTAAGCATAATTTTCATGTTTTTTTCTTCGTTTTAGGCCTCCAAAAATGGTTGAGCCGCCCCTGCCCGACCCGACCCGACCCGACCAATCGAACCGAACCGAAAAATTTTATGTCCGGCCCTATGAAATTGGATCATCTAAAAACAGTGAACCCCCTGAAAAAAATTCCTGGATCCGCCACTGCACATATGTGTCATACACATTATTATTTTGTTTTTTATATTATAAACGGTAACTATAATAATATAAATGACTTAAAAATACAATAATCATAATAATATTATCTGATAATAATAAAAACAATTTAAATATTATTAATATATATGCTACGAAGTTATTAGAGAAAAACTTCATAAATTATATAAAAGAAAGGGAAATCAAGTTGTATGTTAATTATAAGCGAATGTAAATATACTAAAGAGTAAATTACGTGATTGAAAAATTTTCTTTTACGGCTTTGGTCATTTCATTTCAAAAATTACATTTGTGGTCTTCACTATTTACTTAGTTGTAACACGTTTGGAACTAATTCATGTTAAGAAATCAGTAAAGTTTATGTAAAATAACCATTAGAATTAATTACACGGATGACCCTTGTGGTTTACTAGATTTCACTTTTGGCCTCTAAGAATGGGAAACTACAAGTTTGGCCCAATAGTTTGCACGATTGTAACACCCATGGCCCTTGCGTTGGATGTTCGTTAAGTTTATCCGTTAAGTGAGTGTAAAATGACCAAAATACCCCTTACATTAAAAAAAATAAAAAACAAAAATAATAAAACCCATCCCAAACCACCCCTTTCTTCATCCTTAAACTCTCACGTTCCTCCACCACCACAATTCAATCTCCTTCAAATCTAGTGGGTTTTAAAACACCCCCTTTCTTCATATATATCCCTAGTTCTTCTCTCTCAGCTGCTCCTTCTCAGCCTAATACCACTCTCTAGCCGCCACCATCGTAGATGGTTTTCTGGCAAGCCACCACCGCTGCAAATGTCGTCTCTCAGCACCTCCGATCGACCCATTCTCTCTCCGTCGATTTGCAAGTGTACCTCCAAATATCATCTCTATGCAACGATTGGAGTTCTTAGGGGCTGATGAGTAGTGCCGGAATAGAGGCCGATTGGAGTTCTTAGAGGTTGATGATTGCCGGAAAAACGAAAAATATTCCATTTTGGTTTGGTGGTGATGAACTGTGTGAGAGATGTGGGGGGGGGGGGGGTTTAGAGGAGGACGGTTGTGGGGGTGGTGGCTAGCGGTGGTGGGTGGGTTCAGGTGGGTTAAGGAGGACGGTGGTGGGTTCAAGTGGGTTAGAGGAGTTGGTGGCCGGCGGTGGTAGAGTATGGTGGTGAAGAAAGTCGGCGCTTGTGTCGAACGAAGAGGAAGAAGATGAATGACGGGAGGTGATGGTGGCGTTACTGGCCAGCGGTTCTTGGTGATGGGACGGGGGATTGGTGGCTTTAGGTTGATGGTGGTGGCGGCGGTGGTGGTTTCACCGGAACCCTTTTGGCGGTGGCGGTGGTGGTTTCACCGGAATCCTTTTGGCGGTGGCGGTGGTGGTTTCACCGGAACCCTTTTGGCGGTGGCGGTTTCAGGTTGATGGTGGCGCGACGGTGGTGGAAAGTTTGTGGTGGTTACTTTTCACATAAAGTTTGATTATGCGGCCATGGGGGTGGGGGATTCAGGGAAGAAAAATGGGGATCTAATTTATTTATTTATTTTTTATTTAAGGGGTATTTTGGTTATTTTTTAAAATTTTAACAGAAAAGTTAACGGATATCCAACCCAGGGGCCATGTGTGTTACAATCGTGCAAACTATTGGGCCAAACTTATAGTTTCCCATTCCTAGAGGCCAAAAGTGATATCTGGGTAAACCACAGCGGCCATCCGTGTAATTAATTCTAACCATTATATCCCTCTTATTATATGGACCAATTGGTCCATTTTAGGATTCTCACTTTGAATGTCACCCTTCATTTAGTCAGGCATCCTTAATCTTAAACAGGACAGCATGTGCTCAACTAAAACACATGAAACTAGCTATAATCCTCCATCCATTTATGAAAATGTGTAAAGAAACAAGTAAAGACATACAAAACTAGGCTTCAACACCCATGCTATTTTTACGATACTAATGTTTAACTACTCAGAGCTATAATCAAACATATAACTTACGATATAAACATGACTCGTATACTTAATGGCTACTACGCGAAAATGGTTGATACTTGGTACGCATTCTTCGCCAAAATTTGGATGTATTGGCATCAAGTCAATGACTTTTGACTTCTAACATTTGCAAGTTCCAATAGATCTTGTATCAGTAATGTCAAGTTATGGTGAGAAGATCCTCCTTCTATTGCTTTCTTCGCCACCATCCCGAGTGCTTTTGCTTTCTTTCTTCTCTCATTTCCTTCAAATCCCACATCCATTACTGATTCTATAGCGGTTTTCACCTCCTCGCTTTTCACGGTAACCCCAAATTTGTCCTCCTCGCCCCAATGCACCACAACCGGAGCACCAACACTCACACCAATCCCCAACACTTGAACTATCAACTTCTCATTCAAAAACTGTTCAGCAAACTGAGGCCATGTAATCATAGGCACACCAGCAGAAACCCCTTCCAAGATTGAATTCCAACCGCAGTGTGTCAAGAACCCTCCAACCGAAGGGTGTGACAAGATCAGGACTTGTGGTGCCCAGTCTCTGATTACAAGCCCTCTATCTTTAACTCTGTTTTCAAACCCGTATTCTGATAACCATTTCTCAACCTCTTCACCTCTGTCACCACCTCTGATCACCCATATGAACTGGGATTTGGATGCTTCTAAGGCTAACCCGAGCTCCATGAGCTGTGGAGGGGTGACCCGACTACTGCTACCGAAGCAGGCATACACAACTGATCCAGGTTCTTTCAAATCAAGCCATTTCAAGTAATGTTGATCATCAATAGAGGTACTGTTAGACAGTGATAATGGTCCTATACACCAAACTTTACCCCCTTTTAACTTCTTAAACTCCTTAACATATTCTTCCTCTAACTCATCAAAACTATTGATCACCATTCCATAAGCTCTAGACTCAGTTTCTCGCACACGCTCTAGCTGCTCACTCGTTGCCATACGAGTATAATTGAATTCCGGTGGCAGCTGAGCTCGGGTCATCTCAATCCGGTCAGGCAACCCCGGGAGAACAAAAGGCTCCGAGTCAGGCATTTCATCGAACACCTTTGATGCATACAAATGATGAGTAGTTAGCTGTTTGAAACAACTCATCCCATCAAATATAATCCTGGGAATCTTATATTTTGCAGCTGTATCATCAGTCCAGAGCATGAATTTATCAGATAAAATACAGCTAGGTCTAGGGTTTAGCGAGTCAAACCGTTGTTCGAGTCTTTGTTGCAACATGTCAACGGCAGCTGAAAAGTTTGGAAGTAGATGCAAACCAGGTAGAGCATCTGCACTTTCACATCCCTCTGGCAGTCCGTTCTCCGTCGCCGGAAACGGAAGTTCGAGAAAACGCACCGGGAGTCCGGAATTGATGTGTTGTTGGAGTTTAGGACCGTACCGGATGGCGTTTACGGGTGTGGTGACGATGGTGACCATCACACTCCGCCGCTGTGCGAGCAGTTTGGCCATGGCGATCATCGGAATGGTGTGGCCGGGAGCTAGTAAGGGTATCAAGAGGAAGTGAAGCTGCTTGACGGATTCCGACGCCATTGATGAATTACGGAATTGATTTGGGGTTTGTTGAAATTGATGCATGCTTCATATTTATAGAGAGGAATCATGGTTCTAGATTTGGGTGATTGAAATGAGTGTCGAAAGAAGGGAGGCTCTATTTGTACACCCTTTCAACAAAAAGCTTAAAAAATCTAGAAACACCCATTAAAAAGCTGAATTCTTGATGTGGGACATGATGTGACATGCTTTTTATATTTTATGAACAAAAAGCTAAAAAAATCTAGAAACACCCATTAAAATTATCGTGACATGCTTTTTATATTTTATGAACAAAAAGCTAAAAAAATCTAGAAACACCCATTAAAATTATCGACAGGTTTTTACAAAGATATATGTTATCTTTGTGACCTTTTTATTGTTTAAATAGAGGTTCCCTTGATAAAACATTATGACCTTTTTACAAAGTTATCGACATATGTAAAAAAAATTTAAGTTCATAAAATTTTATGATATATGTAAAAAAAAATTAAGTTCATAAAATATGATTAACCCAAGCCAAACAAACATTTTCGTCATAACAAAAGACCACAAAGATAATGAATCTTATGACCTTTTTACATTTTTAAGTTCTAAAATAAATTTCACAATAAAAAATATATTTTATTCAAATAATTTATATAAAACTTTTAATAAGCATATGACCTTAGTATAGTAAATACGTGATTAGTTGACCTTCACATAATTTGTTCGTATGAAACTTTTTTTTAATATATAAGATATTTTTAGGAGTTAAGTTACTAGAATTGTAACACTAAAATATCATATTTTAAATAAAAACATGCAAGCATAATTATTTCTAGTTGTGACACTAAAACATCAGATTATTTAAATAAAAACACGCAAACATAATTATTTCTAGTTGTGACACTAAAGCATCACATCATTTGACCAATCCGAAATTACACTACTCAATCTATAACTACATAACCTGCAGGTGTACGTTTACCACTTATTAAACCATTATACATTTCTAGCTGTGACATGTAGGTCATTTCCCAACCTTCTGCATCTGGATATCTACAACTTTTCCACAGAATATTAACCGTCGGCATCGGATATATTCTCGTTAATTCTATCATGATGAAATGGTTAGTATAAACATGGCAAGTTGTAACTGTTCGATGAGGCACAAGATGTTCTTGACGTGTCCATAACGGGAAAACTGTTGTGCTACCATTATAAAGAGGGGTTAAAGAGATAACAATCACACCAAACCTATTAGCAATCAAGAATCCCGTGTATGGCATAAGCATCCAATGTGATTGCGGTGCAGCACCCGTTCCAAAAAAACTTAATGTATGAAGTAACTCGTCGTATGTTGTATCAAAAACTCTTCTGTATACAGCTTCATATTGGATTAGCTCGATTCGAAGTTCATTTCGGATAAAGAACCATTGCTTTAGTGTTCCTTTAGTGTTGCTAGAATGTTACGTGGCTGAACATCGTGCTTTGAGAGGTCCTCCAGCAAATGCATTTCTTGATCAGTTAATCTCATTGCAAATGGATGGCCCTCCAAATGTTGAGCTGGTGGATGGTTATATTCAGCATGTTTCACCAGTAACATCCAACCATTAACATCTTTCATGTATTTCCCAATCAATTGAAACCGACAACCAGTTTTTCTTGTAGCTGAACGTCTAACTGTTGATGTTCCCTTGTATTCGTCACCACGATCACATTTAAGAAAAACTTTGGTAACATCTCGTCTTGCGTTTTTCTTCGATCTTTCGGTGACTATGACATAACCATGTTGACGTCCGGAGTTTTGCACCCACTGCATCATGTCCGGGTGAGACATGAACACCTAGAACAAAATATGTGTTATCGTCAACAATAGCATAGTTAGATATTCACGGTATAGTTAGATAATACAAACATAATCATGAACGTCACACCTGATTAGTGTAAAACTCTGATATATTGTTAGAAGATTCACCAACATTCCCTAGATGGTTTTCACCAAAACCCGTCATACTTAACTTGTTTTTATCAGATTCAGAGAGAATTCAGATTGAATGAATAAGTGAAATATTTAGTTGTTTATATAGTATGTTTTGGCAGAATCTTATGTCGTATCAAATAATTGACGGAATCTTGTATCGTTTCAAATTATTGACGGAATCTTGTGTCGTTTCAAATTATTTACACACATAACGATGAAACTAGATCGTCACGTAAAACTAGTAAAGCCACTCAATTATTATCAATGAATTATACTATAAAACGAGTTGTCTCACATAATAATGTACTTATCAATGTATATACCTAACATAATTTTATTTATTTATTTTTTATTTTAGTTACAATTTTTTTTTATAACCGACGGGTTTAGGTTGAGTTAGTGGCGAAACTTGAATAAAAATATAAAAGTAACTTTACAATTTACATAATTTTATAAGTTAATTTTTTTATGTTTTTATTAATTTAACTAATGATATAAATTTAATTTAAGTACAAAAAAAGTAAATAAATAAAAATACAAAGTAAATAAATAAATAATAAAAAAATATGAATAAATTTGATGTGGCTTGATTTGAATGATTTGATGTGAGGGTGGTGTGAAAAAGGGTGGATGGGTGTACAAATAATAGCTCCCTGAAAGAAATTTGAGGTGTTTGAAAAGTAGGTGCATGAGAAAATTGGTCTCGCACGGAAGTGTATATATTCTAGAAATTTGACACGTATTAAATACAATAAAGATCTGAATAAACTTCGTTTTTGCTCCATGAGCTTTGACCGTTTTAATCATTTTGTTTTAATATTTTGAAAATAGTTAAAACGTTTTCTTGAGGTTTCCATTTTGCTTCCTGGAACTAACTCCGTTAAATACTTCAGTTAAAAATAAGGGCATTTTGATAATTTCACGATGTCAGATTATATATATATATATACACTAAAATGCCCTTAATTTTATCTGAAATATTTAACGGAGTTAGTGACAGAGAGCAAAATGACAACAAAATGGTAACTTCAAGGAGTGTTTTGACTATTTTCAAACTATTGGAGCAAAATGATTAAAATGGTCAAACCACAGGAAACAAAACGAAGTTTACTCTAAAGATTGTTTGGGTTTGAAAAGTAAAAACTTTTTAGTCATTGTCATTTTATGGTTTTAATTTTACTTTAGAAACATATATTGTAGGGATGCATTTGTGAAATTAGGGGTTTTGAATTGTTTTATTTAGCTCGTTTATTGAATGGGTCGTGTGTGATTCGACTAGTTTAATTAAACATGTTAGCCTGTCAACCGTTTACAACCCACTTATTACAACTCACCTACTCATTTAACACGTTTATAATTTGATTACAAGCCGTCAACCTGTTTCACTTGTTTAAATGTGTCATATTCGGGTTATACGATTTCTAGTGTGCGGGTTGAGGTTAATCTCTTTAACATGAGTAAATATATACGTCATATTTGGGTTCGGATTTAGCTTACCAATTTATCAATCAGGGAGCTCCCACTTAGAGCATTCACAGCCGGTTCTTTATAATTATGTGAGTGAGTTTTGTATATTTTTATGGAGTGGTTGTGAGTGGAGGAGAGAGAAAAAATATAAGGTTTTTATCAATATAAGGATAAAAGTAGTGGTTTTTAGTATAATTATAAGGATAAGGAGAGAGAAAAGTGGAGATAAAAGGTAGAAAAAGTAGTGTTTTTAGTGTAATTATAAGGATAAGGATATGGAATATAAAGAACGGGCTAGGAATGCTCTTACGGTTTAAAAAAAGCCCAGTTCTTTAAAATTAGAATATGGCATTTTAATATTCTGGCATGCCCTCTTATATATTATGGTTTAGAGCAATGTTTTTCAGACCGGACCAACAACCCATAGGTTCTAGAGGTCTATTGGTCAAACGATTGAACCAGATAATGTCGTAAATAATTTAAATATTAAAATTATGAATATAGATACAAAATATAAAAACATTTTGTGTATAGTAATTAAAAAAATGAGATTTTGAAAGGAAAAAAAATAGAAAATCCGGTCCGATTCATTGATTCGATCAGTAACCGATCGGTTCAAATAAAACGGTTCGATGGGCATAATCGAACCGTTTCTTAGGGTTGGTCCGGTCCGGTCCAGTTATGAAAACACCGGTTTAGAATGTTGTTTTTAACTTTAAGTTAGTTACATGAATGATCCTAAGTGATATGATTATATTATTGGATTTTAATAATCTCATCTTTTACCAATTGGTCAATAATAATCTCAACTAAGAATATTCTTACCACCGGTCCCTACTTTCAAACTATTTTTTTACATTGGACCCCCCGTTAAATAAACTTAATGCCGTTAGAGTTTATATGACGTGGACATCTGCAAACCGCCGGAAAGTCGAGCGAAGCTAGCAGTGGTCTCGTGTTGGCTTTTGAAATTAGATTTAGTGGTGTTTGTAATATCCAAGATTTTTTCGACGAAATTTCTTTTCTAAATCCGTTACAAATACAAATATTTAGAACCTATATTTATCTAATTTATATGCTTATATATATATATATATATAATTGAGACTTATTTTAACATATATATATATATATGTATCTTATGGATAAAAGGTATTAAATTCTTAAAACATTATAGATTTATAATTATATAAATAATATAATTTATAAACTTACTTCTAATACTTAAACATGTAGACTATAAATCCTATAAATTATTTTATAAAATTATAAGATAATAAAAGATGACAAAACTTATAAGATTTACTTGGTTTTTATAAAAATAAAACATATTTATTTTTATAAATAAAGCCTAGGGACCAAAACTGCCACTTTCTGAAACTGACTTTAAACTAAAACTTAACTTTTAAACGTAAAACGATAAAACTACAAACTTCAGGGACTTGTTTTGTAATAAACCTAAACTTTCGAGACTGAATCCAGTCGCGAGTTCGAGTCCTGTAGAAACCGGTTTTCATCCCAACTTTTCCCGAAAACGCAAAATCGGCCAAATTCAGTGAACCTCGAGCTCCGACTCGCGCATGCGACCCTAACCCTATGACAATCAATGCCCGACCTCGACTGTAACAACGCGTGGGTTCGAATTTGAATCTATTAGGCTCAACCGTAAACCCCTCAACCGATCGAGCATTTAATGGCGAATTGGCTATAAATATCGAGTGCAAAACCTCACCAGAACCACACCACAGCTTTCTTCACTCTCAATTCCTCTGGTTAACACCAGCATTCTTCAATTCGGAGCTGTGACAACCGACCGTGATACCCACCTCGTTCTCCGTCATCTCGATATCGAAACAGGTACTTCTTGTGATCGATGTGTTCGTTGCATCATGAAGATCGAAAGCCCTCTATTTAATTCCATTAACATAGGGCAATTCGATGCGTGTTTGGCAAATCTTGATTCTAGGGTTCATAGGGATTTAGGGACGAATCGGTTTGTTTTTTTTAAATTTCGTTTTCTGTATTAAACATCAGCGAGGCCCGTAGCCGGGTGGTTAAGTCAGTGTGTGTATGGACGATTCGGGGAATGCACGGGTTCGATCCGGCCGAACCCCTTTTCTTTTCATTCCACATTTTTAAACTATTTATTTAACTTTAAAAATCGTAATAAATTTTATAAAACCTGTTAAATCCTTATAAATTTAAATATGAATTTTAATTATACTTTGAAATATTTTTGACACTTAATTAAGCTTTTAAAAATAAACTTAAATGATTAAAAGCTACAAAAACATTGTTAAAACTCTACAAAACTATTTTATAAAAGTTGAAACCTTAATGTAACATAAAAATTTTATTTGTTTTCTGTTTAAATCGTTAAACAAATGCCTTATATAAACAAAATCTATAAAACTTACACATCATTTAGAAAACGGAAAACCTATGAACTTGGGCATTTTCGTTATAAAATTTATTATTTATCTAAATAAAACAACAAGGTATTTATCATGCTTCTAAATGATTCAAAACTTATAAACTTTATAAAAACTACATGGAAACTTTAACTACTTGTTAAGCTTCATTTAAAGAAGCTTTATTTAAGACATTTATAAACTTGTAAACTTTATAAACTTATATTTAAAAATGTAAACTTTATAAGTAATTCTATTTTTTTTTAATCTTATAGGTACTTGATATTTATTAACATATTAATTTGAAAAATAGATGCTTAATATTTGAAACTTTAATGATTCATTCTTATAAATAATTAATTATCCTTGATAATTATGTGCACTTTAAATAATTGCTACTAAACCTAAATCACTATTTAGCCTTTAAACATTTTGTATTTAAATTTTACTCTTGAAGTAATTATTAATATTTATCCCTACCTTAAATGGTTATTACAAAACTTAATTGTTTAGTTTTTCGTTTAACAAAATGCACAAAGCTATTTTAAATACCACTACCCATTGTGTGCAATTAATAAGTTTAAGGTTTTTAATAATTATCTTAATAAATCATTTTAAACTATAAATCTATTAAATTTTGATATTCAAGTCTTGTATCATTCATTTAAAACCCTTATTTTAAATTTGATTTAAACTTCACGAACACAAATCGTTCTCGTCTCTCATTTGGAACCCTAGTCAATCTTGAAATCCTAGATCCTTTGGCTTAGACTTATAGAAGTAAACTTGAAACTTTAAACTTATATTTTTAGGCATATTGTGAGGATATTCTCGCTCAAAGTCTTGCAAACTTACTCTTATCGGGTACTCTTCATCAATCCAAGTGAGTATACTTAGCCCCTTTTTCCTTTTTATACTTTTGGGGTGAAACATGTTCAAAAACATTAAACTTATGCAATTCTTGTACAACTATGACTAGATGCTTATTCTTATGTTAAACTTGAAACTTGTATGCTTAGATTAAACTTAAAACTAGCACATTCATTAACTTTGATCAAGCCTATGATAACAATGATAGATCTATTGTATTTGACCAATCCACCTTGATTGATTGACCCATTCGGGGGGGGGGGGGAGCCCTTGGTGATTGTTACTGAATTAAACTTTAAACTTGAGACTTATTAGGGTAACCTGCGGGTTATGCCTAAACTTGGTTGGAGGGTTGAAGTGCACAATGTTTAAGATACTTGTTTCTCATACTTACATTATAAAATGCATATATCATAGTGAATTGCAATTCTTTTCAAATCCTTGTTATACTGTGTCAAAACCTTTGTATCTCACCAACTATTTTGTAGTTGACAGATTCTTTCACATGTTTCAGGTACTACAACATGAGACTTTATTGTGATCACATAGGATGCTTGGACCCAGAATGTTTAATCAATTAGACTTGTATTCTTGTTATGTATTTGATTTATTCTTTGTATTGGAACCTTGAAGTTATTTAATAAAACTATTGAAACTTTAAATAGTCAACCTTGTGCTATTGAACAACCGCGTCCGCCCCGACGTATAATCCGCCATCGGTTGGGGTGTGACAGTGTTTAGATGGTCTCGTTAAACACCACCGTGTTCTCTGTTTGGACTTTCCGGACAAACGAGACCCGTTAAACACCACCATAGCCAATTTCAAAAGCCACCACGAGACCACTTCTAGCTTGGCTCGACTTTCCGGCGGTTTGCAGATGTCTACGTCATATAAACTCTAACGGCGTTAAGTTTTTTAACGGGGGGTCCAATGTAAAAAAATAGCTTGAAAGTAGGGACCGGTGGTAATAATATTCTCAGTTGGGATTATCAGGGCCGGTCCTGAGGATTTAAATGCCTCGGCCGAGCCGGAAAAAAAAGGCCCCAACGAACAAAATACATAAACTACATTTTTTTTAAACGACGATTAATGTTATAACAATAAACATAGAAAAAATATAGTATGTAATAAACAAAAACAATAAAAAATCTATTATAAGTTTAAAGAAGGCCAAACCAATAAACATATATATTTTTTTTAAATGACTCAATGGTCATGGAATAAACAAAAGGGCCCAACTATTATAAAAGAAGGTCCAACCAATATAAAGATTAAAAGGGTCCAACAAGTATAAAAAGGGTCCAATAATTTTTTAAGTTTTATAAAAAAGACCCAATATATAAACCGGTATTTAAAATTTTATAAAAACATATATATATATATATATACAGGCCCCGTAAAAATTTTAGGCTCTCGAAAAAAACGGGCCCTGGCCGGCGGCCCGGCTCGGCCTACCTCAGGGCCGGCCCTGGGGATTATTATTGGCCAATTGATAAAATATGGGATTATTAAAATCCAATAATCCTTATATTTATGGGTTTGATTATTTCTTTTTAAAATTTCATATATCATTTAAATTGTTCACTCACAAGTAACAAGCTTAGCTACCTCTTTTCACTAACTCATTTTGAAATATGGTAAACTTTGGTGAAGTAACCATTACACCCTTTGTTGGGAAATATACAAAACTGCTTAAGTAAACTTCCTATTGATGAATAGATCCTATCGACTGACATTTAATGCTACGACTGACAGGTTGTTAGTGAAGTAGAAGGAAGATTAGATGAAAATCTTGTTATCATTTATCCTTAATATTGTTTATATTTGTAACTACTTTAGATCCCGTGTATAGACACGGGGTGAAAAATATCAATATATAAAATTTTTAAATCTTTATGTATATATTTTAGAGGTGTAAAAATATATTACAAATACTAACGATAGAAAACAAATTCAAAATATATAAAAAATAATATATAATTGAGATTCGAAAATATGTTAATTACTATTTAATATAATTGACATTTCAATTACTATTTGATTGAAAACAAAATTACGTAATTAAATTTCAAAGGTTCTTATAATAAGAGATAATTTAAAATAAATGTATTTTATTATTATACTTAGTATTTTTTTTAAACATATATTATTATTAAAAGATGAAAATGCATTAAAAAAGAGAGAGACGTGATAAAATTTTTGATGATAAATATTAAGATGACACGTGGCATAAAAACTTTTATTTATTATATAGTATAGATTATCTTTTATGATTTCATATGAGCTTTGCTATGGATCTCCTAGAGAAGACTAAGAATAAAAGAGGGAGGGGAGGGTATACATTTTGTTTCTTTTGAATAAAATAATCAAATGATTATTTGATATAAATTTAACAGAATTCTTAATGTTAGTTAATGAAATGACCAAACGTGTTACAAATTACAATTTACTTACTGGTATATACTTTCTAAAAAGAAAAGGTCAAATCGAAATAGTTCAAGGACCCTCGGTGAATTTTACTCTAATACATGTATCTTTATAGTTTTAATAAACAACTTCAACCACTAGGGTTGGTGGTCCAATGACAGAGGCAAAAACCTCATGAATCACCTAGGCTTGAAGGTATTGGGTTCAAGTCCACCAGAGTAAAGAAATTTTTCGTTCTAAAAAAATTAAACAAGTAGGGTTTTATGCGTATGTTTATTTAAAGCGAATTTAAACTTCAGTATTGTTTTATTGTTATGCAATTTTCGTAATCGGTTTAAAGTAAGTGATAGATACAATTATAACAAAAATTACATATCTTTTTTCCTATTATTCCCAAATATTAATAAAAAAGAAAGGGTAAGCCATCGGATAAAAACCAATGGTGCCAACGGGCTATACCTGGAAGCATGAGAAACGCACACAAAGATCAAACCGAAAATACTTTACGAATTGCATAAAAGAAGATGGATGTTTTGAGATGTTTTTCTTAATATAATTTATACTTTAAAACTTGTAATATATTAGGGAAATGCATATAAACAACCCCTCGTATTTGTTCTAAAAATATTAAAAGAAAATAACATTTTATAAATTAGCAAATCAGACTAGGTCTGTAAATTTTTTTTTTACATTTTCATTTTTAACCTTTATACTATATATAATATACGTTTTTAGCGTGTTTCGTTTTTTATTAATTTCATTTTCCTTTAGTAACTTTCGTTCGTTAACATTTTTTATAATAAGGGGTGCGCGGCTATTTTTAATTTTTATTTTCAACATTCCGATATAATTTTTTTTAAAACAAAATTATATTCAAAATCAAGTTTTTTTTTTGTATCGATGCCTATAGCGAGTGTCGTTACCGTTATGGTACCGTGACGAGCCGAACCTATTATGAGCGAACAACAACATTGTCAGTATTAGTATTATCAGTATTCGCTTTTATGTTTTTCGACGACCCGAAACGGTAATTTTTTTTTGTTTTTGTTTTTCCTTTTTTATTATTTAGTTTTATGTTTCTTTTTTATTAACATTATTTTTACCGTTGAGCTTAAATTTTCATTTAAATTTGATTAATAATAAAAATAGTATAAAACAATTCATAAATAATATTAAGCTGTATCCGGCGGGGGGGGGGGGGACCTTTCTACTTGACTTCCGAGCTTATCTTCAAACCCTAGAACCTCCGTCTGCTAAATTCCCCTCTTCATATTTTTATTTCGAGAATCCAAATCGACCAATCAGAATCCACCAAAATTCATCTACAATCAGATAAAATGATTTCTCAAAAACACACTCTCAACCTCATGCATCGTCTCCACGTGTCCCTTTCTCCCACCATTAACTCTGATACTTTCTCCCCCAATATATGCTCTCTCAAACTTCAACAAAACCAGAGTGGATCAATTGTCTTCAATCTCACAACCCTTTTATCTGTTTTTCAAGAAAACAGTTTAGACAGATTGCAAAATGGCATCTTTGGTGTCAACACCCTTCAGATTACCCACAGATCAGTTATCTTCAATCTCTCAAAAACACTACTTTCTCCACTCATTTCTGCCCAAGAAATCACCCAACTCACATTCTTCAAGAACACACAGTTTGGGTGTGAAATGTGCTGTTGTTGGCAACGGCCTTTTCACCCAAACAACCCAAGAAGTTAGGAGAATCATACCTGAAAATAAGCAAGGTCTTCCAACTGTCAAGATTGTGTATGTTGTGTTGGAAGCACAGTACCAGTCATCTTTATCAGCTGCAGTTAGGACATTGAACCAAAGCAGCAAGTTTGCCTGTTATGAAGTGGTGGGGTATTTGGTTGAAGAGCTTAGGGATGAAAATAACTACAAAAGCTTCTGTTTAGACCTTGAAGATGCAAACATCTTCATTGGGTCTTTAATCTTTGTGGAGGAGTTAGCTTTGAAAGTGAAGGCTGCTGTTGAGAAACAAAGGGATAGAATGGATGCAGTTTTGGTGTTCCCTTCAATGCCTGAGGTTATGAGGTTGAATAAATTGGGTTCATTTAGTATGTCTCAGCTTGGTCAATCAAAAAGCCCATTTTTCCAGCTTTTTAAGAATAAAAAGAAGTCATCTGCTGGTTTTTCTGATCAGATGTTGAAGCTGGTGAGGACTTTACCAAAGGTACTTAAGTATTTGCCTAGTGATAAGGCTCAGGATGCCAGGCTTTATATTCTTAGTTTGCAGTTTTGGCTTGGGGGGTCTCCTGATAATCTGGTTAACTTTGTGAAAATGATTTCGGGGTCGTATGTACCGGCTTTGAAAGGGGTGGATATCCAGTATTCGGATCCGGTTGTGTTCTTGGATACTGGAATCTGGCACCCTTTGGCTCCATGTATGTATGATGATGTGAAGGAGTATTTGAATTGGTATGATACAAGGAGGGATACTGATGAGAAGTTAAAGAGGGCGAATGCGCCTGTTGTTGGGTTGGTTTTGCAAAGGAGTCATATTGTGACAGGAGATGACAGTCATTATGTGGCTGTGATTATGGAACTGGAAGCCAAGGGGGCGAAAGTGATTCCGATTTTTGCAGGTGGGCTTGATTTTTCGGGTCCGATTGAGAAGTATTTGGTTGATCCGATCACTAAGAAGCCGTTTGTGAACTCTGTTGTTTCGTTGACTGGGTTTGCGCTGGTGGGAGGGCCAGCAAAGCAGGATCATCCGAGAGCAATCGAGGCGCTGATGAAGCTTGATGTACCTTATATTGTGGCACTGCCTTTGGTGTTTCAAACAACTGAAGAGTGGCTCAACAGCACTTTGGGACTTCATCCCATTCAGGTTGCTTTGCAGGTTGCACTTCCAGAGCTTGATGGAGGAATGGAGCCTATTGTTTTCGCAGGACGCGATCCAAGGACAGGTAAATAGCTAACTGTTTTTGACACTTCTATTTAACTCTTAAATCTTTAGGCAAATTGGTTTTTAATAATCCAAACTATGACTCATTGGCTGATAATAATACAAACTAACAGTTTGGCCGGTGATAATCACAACTTTCACTTTTGTCAATGACAGTCCCAGTAGCATAATCATCATATATTTACCCTCGATTTCACTTGTACAATTAACTAACTATAGTTATGTGAAAAGCATTTCAGAAGTAGATGTTGTAGGACAAGAAGCTTATGACATTTAATTTTGTAGGAAAATCACATGCTCTTCACAAAAGAGTAGAGCAGTTGTGTACTAGAGCAATCAAATGGGCAGAATTGAAGAGGAAAACAAAGGTTCTTTCAAATCTTGAAATCTTGAAGTTGTAATTTTGATAAATTGAATAACTTGATGTAAGATTTGTGATGAAACTTGCAGACTGAGAAGAGGGTGGCGATTACTGTGTTCAGTTTCCCACCAGACAAAGGCAACGTTGGAACGGCTGCTTATCTGAATGTGTTTGCATCCATTTTCTCTGTTTTGCAAGACCTTAAAAGAGATGGTTACAATGTGGAAGGGCTTCCACAAACTTCTGCAGAGTTGATTGAAGACGTTCTTCACGACAAGGAAGCTCAATTCAGCAGTCCAAATCTCAACGTTGCTTACAAGATGGGAGTGAGAGAGTACCAACAGTTAACTCCATACTCCACAGCATTGGAAGAGAACTGGGGAAAGCCGCCAGGGAACTTGAACTCAGATGGCGAGAACCTTTTGGTTTATGGAAAACTATATGGAAATGTGTTCATTGGCGTCCAGCCCACTTTCGGGTACGAGGGTGATCCCATGAGGCTGCTTTTCTCTAAATCGGCCAGTCCACATCACGGCTTTGCAGCTTACTACTCTTACGTTGAGAAAATCTTCAAAGCCGACGCGGTTCTTCATTTCGGGACTCACGGGTCGTTAGAGTTCATGCCTGGGAAACAGGTCGGGATGAGTGATACTTGTTTTCCCGACAGTCTTATTGGAAACATCCCGAATGTTTACTATTATGCAGCTAATAATCCTTCAGAAGCCACCATTGCCAAGAGAAGAAGCTATGCCAATACCATCAGTTACTTGACTCCACCTGCTGAAAATGCTGGTCTTTACAAGGGTTTGAAGCAGCTGAGTGAGTTGATTTCATCTTATCAGTCTCTCAAAGACACGGGTCGTGGTCAACAGATCGTGAGCTCAATCATTAGTACAGCTAGGCAATGCAATCTTGACAAAGATGTAGACCTGCCTGATGAAGGTGCAGTGATTTCAAGCAAGGAACGCGATCTTGTTGTTGGAAAGGTCTACTCCAAGATCATGGAGATTGAGTCCAGACTGTTGCCATGTGGACTCCATGTTATCGGTGAGCCGCCATCAGCCATGGAGGCTGTTGCCACCTTGGTCAACATTGCCGCTTTGGACCGCCCAGAAGAGGGTATCTCATCTCTTCCATCAATACTGGCTGAGACACTTGGTAGGGAGATTGAAGATGTTTACAGAGGCAGTGATAAGGGAATCTTGAAAGATGTTGAGTTACTAAAGCAAATCACAGATGCATCTCGTGGGGCTGTTTCAGCCTTCGTGCAGAGAAGCACCAACAGCAAGGGTCAAGTGGTTGATATGTCGGGTAAATTGAGTTCAATCCTCGGGTTTGGTCTGAACGAACCATGGATTCAGTATTTGTCTGACACCAAGTTCTACAGAGCTGACAGGGAGAAGCTTAGGGTTCTGTTCCAGTTCTTGGGTGAATGCTTGAAGCTCGTTGTACAAGACAACGAGCTGGGCAGCTTGAAACAAGCTTTAGAAGGTAAGTATGTGGAGCCCGGTCCAGGAGGTGACCCAATCAGGAACCCAAAAGTTTTACCAACAGGAAAGAACATTCACGCGTTGGACCCACAAGCAATCCCAACCACAGCAGCTATGCAAAGTGCGATGGTGGTGGTGGACCGGCTGCTTGAGAGACAGAAGGCTGATAATGGAGGAAAGTACCCAGAGACAGTTGCATTGGTCTTGTGGGGAACAGACAATATCAAGACTTATGGTGAGTCCCTTGGTCAGGTTCTATGGATGATCGGTTGTAGGCCGGTTGCAGACTCGCTGGGACGCGTCAACCGGGTCGAGCCTGTCAGTCTCGAAGAGCTCGGAAGGCCTAGAATCGATGTTGTTGTCAATTGCTCTGGAGTCTTCAGGGATCTCTTCATCAATCAGGTACCACATTCACAACAATTTACTTTGAATTCAATTCCTGATTTTCATGTTCCATATTTCTCTAATGCTATATATGTAATATATTCTCACAGATGAACCTCCTTGACCGGGCGGTGAAGATGGTGGCTGAGTTGGACGAACCATTGGAGCAAAACTATGTGAGAAAACATGCACTCGAGCAGGCTGAGACTCTTGGTGTCGATGTTAGAGAAGCTGCGACCCGTATCTTCTCCAATGCATCTGGCTCCTACTCCTCGAATGTAAACCTTGCGGTTGAAAACTCAACATGGAACGACGAGAAGCAGCTTCAAGACATGTACTTGAGCCGAAAGTCGTTTGCATTCGACAGCGACACTCCTGGTGCCGGAATGAGCGAGAAACGAAAAGTGTTCGAGATGGCATTAAGTACAGCCGAAGCCACATTCCAAAACCTCGACTCATCCGAGATTTCATTAACCGACGTGAGTCATTACTTCGATTCTGACCCAACCAACCTTGTTGGGAGCCTAAGGAAGGATGGCAAGAAACCAAACGCCTACATTGCAGACACAACCACAGCTAATGCACAGGTGCGCACCCTCTCAGAGACAGTCCGTCTAGACGCGCGCACAAAGCTACTGAACCCGAAATGGTACGAAGGGATGCTGTCAAGCGGTTATGAGGGTGTTCGTGAGATTGAGAAGCGACTCACCAACACAGTCGGGTGGAGTGCAACTTCAGGGCAAGTTGACAACTGGGTGTATGAAGAGGCCAACACAACTTTCATTCAAGATGAGGAGATGTTAAACAGGCTCATGAACACGAATCCGAATTCCTTCAGGAAGTTGTTGCAGACGTTCCTAGAGGCCAATGGGCGAGGCTACTGGGAAACATCTGATGATAACATTGAGAAGTTAAGGCAGCTGTACTCTGAGGTTGAAGACAAGATCGAGGGTATTGATCGGTAACCAAGATTATGTGATGTAATAACCTAGTCATTTGTTCCCCAATTCCCAAACTGTAATCCTTTTTTTGTTCAAACATTGGGATTCTTATTGTATTCTGTAAGCTTGCAAGACTCTGATTTACCAACAGTTCAATGTAAAGTCAATAAATTTTGTAAGGATGTGGTTCGTCAAAAGCTTGATTACAGCCATGCTTAAATGCGCCTAAATTGCACCACTAGCTCTAGCCCGAGCTTCATACATCAAGCTTCAACCAACATATTCGCTATATAAATATTATAATATTTATATAAGACAAAAAAACATATAAATATTAGAAATTAGTGAACTTCTTGCAATTGTCTCTATATGCAAAAAAATATATGGTGATTTTTTTTTTTTTAGAGAAAATGTTAATATATTTTAATCAAGTGCCCAGAGTTGGTAAAACGGTTGAGCATTAGTTAACTGTTTTCAACTTGATTTGGAGAAACTTTTGTAGATGAACACTCTCATATGCACTAATCTTAGCTAGATTTAAAGTGGGATGTGTGAATACACAGGTCTTAGTTTTTTTGTGGACTTTATGATGATTTGTTTTGAATATTGATCTGTATTGTAGTCTTTATGATCTGATGGTGGATTCCATGAAGAAAGTAGCAAAGTTGGATATTGTTGCTGGTTCATTGTTCATTTGAACTTCATTTGTTTTATGAATTAAAGATATAAAATAGAAAAAATCTTGAAATTGGGGGAATTTTGAAATTAGGGCCACAAAGGATAAAATTTGGGCCCAATATTCTGTGGGATCTGTGACTAATATAAAAAAGTTTTCATTTTTCTATGAATTACCATTCTGTATCATTAATTAAGCATTCTTGATTCCTGCTCATGTTTATCATTATAATCACACAAGTAATTGTCCTGTTAATTATTGTGGTAATAGGGGATGTTCCTGCTGTGGTTAACAACAATGATTCCACATCTAAAACCACCTGCATGCAATCCATTAACCCAAACCTGCAAACAAACCACACATTCTCAGTTTGCTTTCTTGATCTTTGCTTTCATATTCATCTCAATGGGGTCAGGTGGTGTAAGACCATGTTCTTTAGCATTTTGGTGCTGAACAAATAGATGATAAGAACAAATAGATTCTATTTGTTTCCATGTAATGCATATCCCTATAGTTGGTAGTTATTTTTATTTATTTTTTTAGAAGTTATTTAGGAGATCATTCATTTGAACACAAGGCGTTGCCACTATGGACATCACAAAGTTTCTGATTGCAACTTGGTTTTTAGTATTTGGGTAGGACCTGTTATCTGCTCTGTCTACAGTTTGAGTGTCCATTAACAAAGATGGCTTGAAATTTTCTTAGATTAGCAACCACCTTTTTCGCTTATAGTTTGTTTTCAAATAAGAATTTCATTAAATTGATTAATGGTATGTACCATGCTGGCTCTTTTCACCGGCTGCGCAACCGGTGGTTGGTTATTTTGGTTGATGATAGCTGCAAGTTTCCAAAAAAAATTATCAAATGATTGTTAATTTGTTTTGCAGGGGTGTGGCTTGAGCAGTAAAAAATAATGGAGGTTTTGCTGCCAAGGTACTACTTCTATCCATAAATTGCAACTAGGTGAATTATATGTATGCGCGATAGCGGGGGGGGGGGGGCTCCTCTTAATCGACCAAGGCTTGAGTCCCCTACGGCCAGTACAATGCGCTAGTCGCATCTTCTATAAGGCTGGCATCTAATATAAAGAAAGTTGAACTTGTGGACTCTGTCTCATTTTTTCTTATTCACTATATTCATGCTTCATGAAAAAAAATGAAGCAATCTGCTTCGCACTTTCCTCTTCCTCTATCTCATAGGTAGAGTGTTTAAATCAATCGAGAACCTTTTCTTCTGTCTGAATCGATATTATTCCATTCCAATTCCTTCCCGATACCTCTCAAGGAAAATATCGAATTCTGACACGCTCTGAATATATCATGAATTTTATATATTCATATAACTTTTTCCAATGTAGAAAGTCATAGTTTATAAAAATATGTAAAATGGTTATAAAATTCTCCCAACTAAATTTTAGTTTAAGTCCATGGAACTAACTCATAATTTTTGTGTCAATATATTTTTGTAAAATAATTAAAAAAAAATAGAGCAACTTAGTCTGATGCCAATTATTAAAAGCTAGAGGGGTGGATAGGTTCTTTTCAATTTCTTGAACACTTTTATAAACTCTTTGTTTGTTAGATGAAAATTTATTCTACTTAAAGATTAGACGGCTTTAAATAAAAAGTTTAGAGTTAAATAGATATTACCACATAAATACAATGATTTACACTGATTCGAATGAGTGTTAACTAACCCACTTTTACATCCACTCCTTGATCTTCCACCAACACTTGTTCTTCACTAGTTTTTTCTCTAAACCGAAAAAGATTAGAGTTACAGTGTCTCACCAAGAAGGTAGTAATCACCTTTTCTCATCTCACTAATCCCGGTATTGATCACCACGTATCAATAAGAAGGTAGTGATCACCTCTTCATCTTTTAACTAATCTAGGCAGTGATCACCTCTTAAACATCTCACTAACTTTGGTAGTGACCACTGATGTGTCGTTTTTATATATAAAAATATATTTAGAGAAGATTTCATGAGATCAAGTTTTAAATTTATAAAGTGATAAATACTTAAACTTAAAAACACACATAATAAGCAAATGTACATATCGCAGCGTAATATAGTTTAGGTAAGAACCAAGTATCGAACCAATGGACACAGTCGAGTTATAATGCTCAAACGTTTGTTATCGTTTAGCCGGTTTAACTAGTAAATGGGTGTTGTGTGCTTGTGAAGCAGAAAAGTAAATGACAGAAAAATAAATGACGGTAAAGTAATTAAAATACATCAAACTTCATCTTGATCCAAGCAATACAAAAAGTTTTTTGTAAATATTAATTTCTTTTGAATTAAATAATCTAATGAAACATATATAAACCTTAGTTATTATTCAGTGGTTATTTCTTCTGATTTTATTTAAATTAAACAAATTGTAAAACCTGAGTTAATTTCAAAAAACTAATCCCTAAGATTCATTTACTTTACTTAATTTAAATAATTATAATAGAGGTGTTTGGTTTGGATAGATAATTGGATATATATTTAAAATGATTTGAACGTACATAAAAGTTAGTGTAGTTACATTATTTTTAATTATTTATCATCAAAATAATTAAACTTTGCATCCTCACTTTAATTATAGCTGGGGTCTAAACGGGAACAGCCTCTCTATCCCTTGGGATAGGGGTAAGGTTTGCCCTCATCACATCCTCCCTAGACCCTACTAATAGCGTTAGCTATGTGTGAGATTATACTGGGTACGTTTGGTTTGGTATCCTCACTCTAATTATAGACACGATTTGGATTTCCGGAGGACGTAATTTAGACCCCACCGTCACCAAATCCACCAAAATCCGCAGCAGACGTTAACTTTAAATTACATTCACCAACAAATCAAACATCTAACTGTCGGTTGGATCCCTCCACCTCACCTGCTGCAAATCATACATTTTCAAATCCTACTCAAATCAAACTTCAATTCATCCACTTGTATTGTATGGGCGTCGAATTCGATCCAATGTTGGTCCAGCAAGAACGCGATTCAAAACCCCAAAACCCCAAATCATCATCACTCCCTACAACCCTTCGCCCAAATCGATTCTCCCCATCCAAATCCCTAGATTTCTCCACATGGTTTTCAGAAAATCTGTACAAGATCGTCACGATCGCATTCCTAATCGCCACCGTCGCCGCCGTATTCTTCCTCCGTAACGTCGGCGACTCCGCCGCACTCCTCTGCTTCCAGTCACAAACTCAGCAACTTGAAACCATTCATTTCCCCCAAATTAATTTCAATTTAATTGCACCCATTGTTGACAAAACTACCCCTTACTCAAATTTCAGATCAGAGCAGTGGATTGTGGTTTCGGTGTCGGATTATCCGTCGGATTCGGTTAAGAAGCTGTTGAAGATTAAAGGGTGGCAAGTTCTTGCTGTGGGGAACTCGAAGACTCCGAGTGATTGGAGTCTTAAAGGTGTGATCTTTTTGTCACTTGAAGAGCAAGCTAAATTAGGGTTTAGGGTTGTTGATTTATTGCCTTATGATTCATATGTTAGGAAGAATGTTGGGTATTTGTTTGCGATCCAGCACGGTGCGAAGAAGATATTTGATGCTGATGATAGAGGGGAAGTGATTGATGATGATATTGGTAAGCATTTTGATGTTGAATTGGTAGGTGAGAGTGCTAGGCAAGAAGTTATATTGCAGTATACTCATGAAAACCCGAGTAGGACTGTTGTGAATCCGTATATTCATTTTGGTCAACGGTCTGTTTGGCCTAGGGGATTGCCGTTGGAAAATGTGGGTGAGATTGAGCATGAAGAGTATTATACTGAGGTGTTTGGTGGGAAGCAGTTTATCCAACAGGGTATTTCTAATGGGTTGCCGGATGTTGATTCGGTTTTTTATTTTACTAGAAAACCGAATCTTGAACCTTTTGATATTCGGTTTGATGAGCATGCTCCTAAGGTTGCATTTCCTCAAGGAACCATGGTACCCATGAATTCTTTTAATACATTACACCATTATTCAGCGTTTTGGGGCCTAATGCTTCCTGTTTCTGTGAGTTCAATGGCTTCTGATGTGTTAAGAGGTTATTGGGCGCAGAGGCTTTTATGGGAAATTGGTGGGTATGTTGTGGTTTATCCTCCTACTGTACATAGATACGATAGAATCGAAGCGTACCCGTTTGCAGAAGAGAAAGATCTTCATGTTAACGTGGGTCGTTTGATTAAGTTCTTGGTTTCTTGGAAATCTGATAAACACAGATTATTTGAAATCATATTGGAATTGAGTTATGCTATGGCTGAAGAAGGGTTTTGGACTGAGAAAGATTTGAAATTTACTGCTGCTTGGATACAAGATTTGGTTGCGGTAGGTTATTTGCAGCCACGGTTAATGACGTTAGAACTTCATAGGCCGAGAGCAGCCATTGGTCATGGAGATCGAAAGGATTTTGTACCCCAAAAGTTACCATCTGTTCATCTTGGAGTTGAGGAAACAGGGACTGTAAATTATGAAATTGGGAATTTGATTAAATGGAGAAAGAATTTTGGGAATGTTGTGCTTATAATGTTTTGTAATGGACCCGTTGAACGTACGGCTCTTGAATGGAGATTACTGTATGGAAGGATATTCAAGGCCGTGGTTATCTTGTCAGAAAAGAAGAACGGTGAGCTTGCTGTTGAAGAAAGCCACTTGGATCACCTATACAAGTATGTGATTCGTTGAATCTTTTATATTTCTTTTTATTTTTACATAAATGATTTTTATGATGTTTAATGATATCTTTCACGCGCCACATGTTACTTTGCGTGTTTGTTTTGCATAGTAATTGTTATGTGGTTTTGGTTTTGTGAAAGTATCAGCGGACAGACTAAAATAAGAGGGACCTGTTTAGTTGAATGGAATTGATGTGGTAATGAAATAAGTGAAGGAATGGAATGGGCCATTACATTTCATTATCATGTTTGGTTGGCATGCAAAAGTTGTCATATTAATTTAAGAATAATTTGATCTGGAAGATGGTCCTTGTGATATTCAAAATTTGTCGCTTGACTCATTTTAAGTTGCCTATATACACGCCAACTATTCTATACATCAATTCAAACATTTGATTGTTTCAGTCAAAATTGTTTGTTTTTATCTGCTGTTTCATTTGGGAATTCTTTGTTTCTTGTTTTGCAAATACCTTTTAAAAAGTTAAAATTTGAGAGAATGGTATTACATTTTCAAAAACGACCATGATAATTGTAAACTTCATTTGAATGATTTTGCTTTTTACAATATTTTTTTTTAAATAAACAAGTACCAACTATTTGGTTCTAATGAGACTCTGCTTCAAACTCGATAAACTCGGTTTCTCTTATTTTTTATTGTAATGTTTTAGTAGTTCCTTTGATAAATAAAACTCACAACCTTGTTTACATTACAAAATTATGAACGGAAAACAAGAATGTTTTAAGTAAACAAGGGCTTCGTACCTTTGACATGAAGGAATCAGTTGTTGGTAATATTAGTAGGTATGATATCAGTATCAAATAATCCTTTGTATTTAAAATGATTGTGATGGTGCACCTGTTGCTAATTCTAAATTTCGAACTTTGTTGAACCATCTACTTCCCAATTTATTAATAGACAGTTAATATTCCAAGTTTTTAATTAAAAAAGATATATTGATGACAAAATGAGCGGGCGGGTAACGGGTCAATGTGGGTTTGGGTGGGTTGGGTTGACCTGTCAACACCCCCTTTTTTGTCTTTTTTTACTTTCATAAACATTAGTTTTATTATATTGTTAAATTAACTAATCTGATTCTTTTGAATAAAGATTTTGAGGATTTCTATCTTTGGGGATCTTTTAAGTCATTTGATCCTTTTCCCATATAAACTAAGTTTTTTAATTTACCCGTTTGACCCAATAGCCACATAATACAACAATCCAACCCACTTTTGACATACAAGAGTTGAAAATCGCCCTTTATAACTTCTTTTTTTCATGGCAGGCATCTCCCGGAATTGTTCGATAGGTTTTCAAGTGCGGAAGGATTTTTGTTTGTTCAGGACAACACAGTTCTTAATTACTGGAACTTGGTCCAAGCAGATAAGACTAAACTCTGGATAACAAACAAGGTATGATTAATTCTATCCTTAGATTCCATTAGGGGTGTAAACGAGCCGAGAATAGCCCGAGCTCGCCTGAGCTTGAGCTCGACTTGTGAGTAATTTTCCAAGCTCGGGCTCCGCTCGTTCATTGTTTATTAGTTAATTGCTTTTTTATTTATATAATTATTTATAAATGTATATTTAATAAATTTGTATATAGTATAATATATATTATTTAGTTATTTTTATCACAACAAACAAACTTACCTAGTAAAATGCCACCCATAGCAGTTATTTTTATCATAATTTATATAATAATTATTATTATGTAAATATATAGTAATATATTAAATAAAAAATTATATAAATGATAGGTTTGATTAGGCTCTAGTCAAGCTCGATATGTGAAGCTCGGGATCGAGCTCATTTATTAAATGAGCTCTAATATAGGCTCAAGCTCACGCTCGTTTAAACTAGGCTCGCTTCGAGCTTTTAGCGAGCCAAAACAATACAAATGAAATGAAATTTGGAATTTTTACAACATTGTAGGTGTCAAAATCTTGGACCACTGTTTCATTTAATGGGAACCAAGATTGGTATGGAAAACAAGGAGAAATGGTGAACAAAGTTGTGAGCTCTATGCCTGTTCATTTCCAAGTCAGTTACAAGAAACATGCGACGAGCCAAGATTCAAGCCTCACAATTTGCAGCTCTGAGGTGTTTTATGTTCCCAGGAGGCTTGTCAACGACTTCAAAGATCTCGTATATCTTGTGGGAAATCTTGATATCCATCAAAAGGTTGCTATTCCCATGTTCTTTGTAGCAATGGATTCCACTGAGAATTTCGACCCTGTGTTTAACACAATGGTGTATAAGCGAAAACCGCCTTCAAACACTAGTTTGAGTTATTATTCTCCTGAAGCACCTGCTGTTCATCCATGGAGTGTGTCAAGTGAGCAGGAGTTTATAAAACTTATCCAAATAATGGCTGCAGGTGACCCTCTTTTAATGGAGTTGGTTTAAACTTTAAACACGCGTTGGCTTCATTTTTTGTACGGTTCTTTCCATAGATGAATGTGAAGAACCCTTTTTGTGTAAAATTTATAGGGTGGAAGGAGAAAACAGAGTAAAGATTCTTGTTTTTTATTTCCTTGCTGAATTTAGTACAGCCTTAGCCACTCAAATTTGTACATTGGTATCAATACAATCCAAGTAAAATACTAAAAGTTGTTTTTTTTTAAATATTTTTAAAAATTACTAGTTTCTGATGATATAATGAGAAATTTACTGGGTGGGATTTTACAGTAACCGGTTGACAGCAGCCCTTCGTACCATTTCGGGTTCAGTAGCTTTGTGCGTGCGTCTAGACGGACCGTCTCTGACCTTAAGTTGCACTCCAACACACCCGTCATCTTTGTCTTCTTCACCGTCATATACGCCGCCGAGCACCTTCACCAGTCAACGACGCCCACCACCGACAATCTCCGCAGCCTTCCGTCGCCACCACCAGATCATAACTAACAAGTATTTTTTTTTTAAGTTTTTAAGATTAATCAGATGCAAATAGATAATTTATATATATTTTTTCTAGCAGAAATATATGTAGGTAGGACCTTCAAAAGATCTAGAATATCTTATTTGTTTTGATCATTTTTAGCTTTACTTCGAAAAGAAAATAAGAAACCATGTTAAATAACTAATTACGATGGGATGGGTTAGATTAAACTTGAAGGAAAATACCACGTACCTTAATATACAAATGCGAATGTATCCTCCGGTTAGTGATCGTGCAATGATATCTTGGTTTGTGAAATCAAGTTGCAGAGAGAGAGGGGGGAAGAGGAAAGATGGTGGCGATGGTTGGGGCGGGGTGGCGGGGGTCGATGGAGGCGGTGGTGGCAGGGCGGGTCCGGAGGTGGCGGTCGGGCGAGCGGGTGGTTGGTGGCGGTGGCCGGTAGTCGGAGATTCCATTGACTGGATGAATTCCTTCACAAGTTGGAACGGATTTGATATCCTTTATTTGTAGGAACTTGAGTGAATTAATTCCAATTTTTTTTTCAACCAAACACGTTAAGAATTCAATTCATATTCCAATTCCAACGAATTTTACAAACCAAACACATTGTGAAATGAAATTCGAATTCCAGTTCCATTAGATTCCAGCAAACCAAATGCACCCTAAATTTTAGCAACTAAGTAGAGATTCCAGAGATCCTTTGAAGAGGATTGATTAACTTTGACCATTAGTAACATGTAATTACCTCTTTTATCATTAGTAAAATCTACTGATAACCAAAGTATTGGTAAAGGCAATCATCCCTTTTGCAATAGCAACTAGAGATGGACAAAAAACCGGTTTGGATTTTCATACCGGGTAAAAAAACTTGTTTGGCCCAAACCGGTTAGAACCCAACCTAGTTTGACGGATCGTATATCAGTTCATGTTCTCACGACTTCAACACGTCCCAAACCGGTTTGTATCGGTTCAAAATTTTTCATCCCAAACCGGGTTGTGCCCTGAACCGGTTTCCGGTTTGTAATTCAAAAAAATAAACTCGACCGGTTTATAACCCAAACCGATTTATTAAAAAAAACGTGGTTTGTCCACCTCTAGCTAGAGGTGCACAAATCGGTTTTTTAACCCAAACCGGTTCAAACCGACCCGAACCGGTTTGGTCAACGAAAAGTCAAAACCGGTTTGGACCCAAACCGGTTCGGGTTAAACCGGTTTCAGTGAGGGAAATATGTAAACCGGTCAAACCGGTTCGGGTAGGTTTTAAACCGGTTTGCCCCTTAAACCGGTTTAAACCGGTCTTTATTAAAAAAAAAAAAATCAAATAAATTTTATGTTTTTAATATAAAATCCAAAATAAAATATAACAAAATTAAAACATAAAGTTCAACGTTTATTAATATTTGGATAGTTCGAAAATTAAAAAACATAACAAGATAAAATTGTAAAACATTACAAAAAGTATAACAAATATAAAACATTAAGTTCAACGTTTTATTTTTTGGAATATTGATTGATTATTCTTGTGCGTTGTCTTCGGAACTAGAGCTTCGTAGCCTTGCATCTTCGGCTAGTTCTTCATCCGTTACTGGTTCGGATATTCCAAGATCAACCTCGTTGTTGTGTATGACTTCTTCGGCTTGAATTTCATCTTCGAGAGAAGTTTGGTCTTGTATCCTATCCATCGCATCCAAATGGTCCTTCAAACAAATGCACATTTCCATCGCTAGGGGTGTGAGTCTAGTCCTTCGTATCGATAATACCCTGCCACTAAAAGAAAACGCAGATTCCGAAGCTACCGTGGAAGCTTGGACGGTTAGTACATCACGGGCCATGGCGGAAAGAATCGGAAACGAAGCTTCGTTTTGTTTCCACCATGCCAAAATATCAAACTCCTCAAAAACGGTAGGAGGCATAAACGCTAAAAAGTTTGTGCCAACATACCTTCCGAGTTCGCTACTCGGGGTGGTACCTCGAGCACGTTTACTAAATTCATTTAACATTTCGTTATATAAATTCAAGTTAACATCTCTCGAGCTACCACTTGATAATGTACCCATTGTATCATGTGGAGTCGGAGTTGTACCATATTTATGTAAATAAACATCAAATAAATCTTGTAAACATTTGTTAAAATATGTTTTTGTGCCTTGTGCAAAATGGATGTCTTCGCTATCCAAATTCAAAGCGTAAGTAATTCTATCAATCAAGGTTTCAACCCCGTAAACATTTATGGTAGGGTTTAACGCGGCGGCGCAAGTTATAACGGGAGGGATTTCTTTAAAATATTTCACTAATTTTTCTTTCATCGGTTCTATCATTTTTGTAAAAAGATCGCTTTTATTTTCAAGCTCAGACAACTTGTTAGCCATTAAATATATTTGTTTTAGTGTTAATGGACTTGTGGGATAATAAACACCGGATAAAAAAGTTGTGGCGGTTTTGAAAACTTCAAGCAATTCGGTTAAGTCTTTTAAAATGTTCCAATTTGTAGACGGAAAGTTTTGAATTTTACGACGAGGTTTTGAGGAAAGCATATCATGAAATATTTCTAAAGTTTCTCTTTGTCGTAAAGCGCTATAAAACATAATATAAGTCGAGTTCCATCTTGTCTCGACGTCCCAATTCGGGCCTAAGCAAAGATTATTCATATCACGACAAAATTTAATATAATCATTGTATCTTTTTCTGTTACTAAAAATATCTTTAAGCATTTGTCGAAAACTATATGTTAAGTTTGAAACCTCTTCAATTGCAAGCCCGGCTTGCACCGCCAAGTTAATGATGTGTGCGACACATCGACTATGGAAAAAAAAACGTCGTTGCAAACGGGTTTATATTTAATTTTTAGTTTTTGAACCGCATTTGTATTATTAGATGCATTATCAAAAGACATTGAAAAAAGTTTATTTTGTAATTTAAATTCGTTAATAACACCATCCAATATATAAAATAAATTTTCGCCGGTGTGTGGATATTCAAACAAGTCAAAAGCGATTGTACGCTTCATCATTTGCCACGTATTGGGATCAACCCAATGCGCGGTAACGCAAAGGTACGAATCGGGTATACCATGTGGAGCCGACCAAACATCGGTGGTTAAGTTTACACCGGTTTGCAAATTTTCAAAACCTAAAATTAATTCTTTTTTTGCTTTTTTCCACATTTTTATACAATCTCGTCTAAGGGTTATGCGACTTACTTGGTGATAACGAGGTTGGAGTGTCTCTTGAATCATCTTTGTCAAGCGCGGATTGTCAAAGTGGTTGAACGGCAATCCTTCTTGAATCACTAACCTCGCCATTCGATCTCGAACAATATTTGGATCAAAGTTCCAAATTCCTCCTTCGCTTGTCATCGAGGCTTGACCTTCACTTGGAATTCCCTTCAATGACGGGCAAGATTTTTCCATATGCGTTTTCAAAGTAGTGTTTGAATCTTTCCCCAAAAACGCACCACACAACTTGCAACGAGCACGTTCCTTTCCGTTTGACAACAAACATAAATCGTAATTGCACCAGATTGCCGGATTTCTCGTTGTTGCTAGAATTTGCACAACGGTAACTTCGTTTGAGGAACCACTAACACCAAAACTTTCCATGTTTTTTTTTTGAGTTTAGAGAGAGTTTAGAGAGCGTTTTTGAGCGGTTAAAGAGCGGTTTTAGAGATTAGAGAGTGTAAAGAGAAGTGTGATCAACCCTAAACACCCCCCACCTATTTATAGTGTTTTATGGGTCCAAAAAACTCCAAAAAAAGGGCCAAAATCGACCCCAACGGCTAGAACTCGCCCAACGGTTCAAACCGGTTTGAAAACCGGTTTCCTAACCCGGTTTAACCAAAACCGGTCCCAACCCGATTTTTTTTCAGAAATCCTCAAACCGGTTTGAAACCGGCGGTTTTTGGGCAACCCGAACCGGTTTGGTCCAAACCGGTTTAACCCAAACCGGTTTGCCGGTTTGAACCGGGTTAAAAAAAAAACCGGTTTTTTTGTGCACCACTACCTCTAGCAACACTCCATTGAAGGGCCCAATTCGGCCCAAAGTGACAATTGGGCCCAAATTACTACCCTCGCCGATTAGTAACAAACTTCTATTTTGAATTTGACGCCAATACAATCCCCATTTCAATTCACCTTCATCAAATCTCCATTTTCAATTGAAATTCTAAAATCTCATCAACAGAAGATTATTCACTCTCTTTTAGGGCATTGTAATCCAGGTATCATCAATTGATTACCTAAATTTGCATCTAATGCTTATACGGGGATTCTTCATGAAATTGTTTTCATAGGGTTTCTCTGATTTGGATTTGATCGCACTTTGAGTCTACATTCTATCGAATTATTATATGTTGAATTTGTTAAATGTGATTAATTTAGAGAATCCATTGTGCATGTTAAAGGAGAATAGCAATGAATTTCAACATTAAAAATATAAATTTATGAGAATTGCAACTTTTAGCACCATATAAAAACACAACTATGAAAAGTTTTCAAAACATGTATTTGCATGATTCCACATGCTTGAATTGAACTTCTAATGATCATATGAAATATCTGTGTATTCTACCTCGTTGGAATGTGGACACCAGGTATGATCATCTCCTATAATTCGCAATGATTTTAAAAGGCTATACATGTCATGATTTTTAGAAACAAACACGTTTATAGAGAAAAGTTGATACGAAAAAGAGTTTAGATTGCCTTATGATCGATTGAAACCGCAGGGCAGGAAAGCTTTGATGGTCTTATTCTCAAGATTTCTACACCATGTCAGTTAAAGTTTTGGAGCCTGCATTTCAGGGAGTTGGTCAAAAAGTGTATCCTTACTTTTAGGCGCAGTCTATACAGACACCACTGACATACTATACAGACACTAGAGGTCATACGACTTGTATGCTATGGTGGAAATGTTCATAAGGCATGTATGATGTTTTTATATGGCCCATATGAGGTGGTGGTCGCCAAATCATATGGCCCGTATGATGTGATTGATTGACAATGAAATGACAGATGTGATCACTGGCAAAGTCATGCGGCTCATATGACCATTTTTCGCTAAATCATATGGCAGTATAATGTGAAAAGGGGCTGGTGTACACTTTTAGGACTGGTGTTCCAATAGCAACCCCTACTTTTATTATATAAAAAAGTTGTTCATCTGTTAGTTTGCTTCCATTGCGGAACGAATGATTTCTTTATGTATGCATGTATGGTTTAGTTGTTTTTATCGTGTAGGATTTTTCTTAACTTGTTTTAGAGGGATTGAAATATGGAGAATCGATAACTCGCAACCAGTACTTTTGCCACAGTCTGATTATGGTAGATTCTACTCTGGTGATTCATACATCGTCTTAAAGGTGCTTATGTTATGACCTTCAAAATATTACTTTTTTTCTTTTGTTTATATCTCAAGGGGATCATTATATTTCAATGATTTGTGTATTTGCAGACAGCAGGCAAGGCAGGTGCATATACATATGATATACACTTCTGGTTAGGCAAAGATACTAGCCAGGTACTGCTTTCTATTTGTTTGTATTTTTGCTTCTTTTTGTGATTCTTTTGTTTGTATATTTGTAATATCTAGTCCCATAAATGAAACAAATTCATGATGTGAATTAGGATGAAGCAGGAACAGCCGCTATGAAAGCTGTTGAGCTTGATGCAATTCTTGGCAATCGTGCAGTACATTATCGAGAACTCCAAAGTTATGAATCTAATAGATTTTTGTCATATTTTAGACCATGTTTAATGCCACTAGAGGGAGGTTTTTCATCTGGATTAAAGCCACCCGAAGAAGAAAACTATGAAACACGGTTGTACACATGTGGAGGAAAACGGTTGTCAGATTGAAACAGGTCTAGTTTTTCACACAACATATTTGATAGATGTGACAAATAGTTGGTTCGGGTTGGATGGGTAATGGGTCAAAACAGGTTGGGTAAGGTTGTGTTGGCCCTTTTAACACTTCTTTATTATTTAGGTTTTTTTAGTAACCAAGGAATGCATTAAATATGAACACAAAAAACAATATTATAACAGTAATAATGGAAATCCTTAAATAATTCGATAGAGGAGGTTGTATGCACTATAAACAGACTTTTGGTGACTTTCAACCCGCTTGACACATTTCACTTTTATCTCATCTTTTTAATCTTCTCATTTGAAATAAACACAACCTGAGGTCATAAGTAAGTAGACTGAAATTGCCACCTCTAATTTTTTGAGTTCAGATGTTAGTTTTATGTCTACACTTATTTATCAAAACATATTTCTGTTCTTGATTCAGGTTCCTTTTACTCAATCCTCAAAAAATAATGATGAGATCTTCATCTTGGACACCAAAGATAAAATATTTCAATTTAATGGGGAAAACACAAATAATCAAGAAAGGTCCAAAGCTTTGGAGGTTGTTCAGCTTTTAAAGGACAAAATTTCATGAGGGGAAGTGCAATGTTGCAGTTGTTGGTAGGGCTTATGTTAATCAAGTTTGTTTTCGTTTACTCTGATTAAGTATGCTTAAAATATACTTTTTTTAAATTCTACCTATTAAAGAATTTCTTTTAAGTTTAAAGTAAGAGCATATCTTATTTTGCTAACAAATATTTTTAATTAATAAGTTCATCATAGGATTCTTTTCTTCACAAAAGATTGAAATGTGATATATGTATAATTTGTAATTTATTTACCTTTTCTACATGAAGTAATTAAATTGAAGTTAAAGATATGCACTACTATGTAAAGAAAGTAGTTGACTAATGTCCACTTGAATTCAACAAATTTAGTTATAGGAAAAAAATATATTATTTTGAGTAATGAAATATAAAACCTACAAATTTCGTTCCTTTGTTATAAGTACACTTCAAGCTTTCTCCCAGCCTATTATATTGAGTATTTTGTGATGATGTCCAGTTTAACAATTATACTATATATAAATAATATTTTGAGATTAACATTATTGTCCCTCATTTATTAATAATGAAAATAAGATAAAGAATATACATGGATTGAAAGAACAAATATGGATTCTGATGGTTTGTTTACCGAATCTCTCCCTAAAAACATGATCTTATTACATCTGACATTTTCATTCTGATGTTGCAGACGATGGAAAACAATAATCAGAAGGGCACTCAGGTGAATTCTGGGCCCTCTTTGGTGGGTTTGCTTCTATTGACAAGAAGGTAGCAAGTGAAGATGATATAATTCCTGAGAAAACTCCTGCCAAACTTTATTGGTATAATTCCATTTTTCAGTTCCCTGTGATTCTTGATCGGGTCAACCGATAAGCTGAAAACATTTTGATGAGTATTTATGAATGAGGTTGATTCGAGTATTTGTTTTTATCTCTAAGGGGTAAAACTAAAATAATAGCTAAAAGGGAAACAGGTCAAATGGTAAGTGTCACTGATACGAACCCAGAGTCGGATCAGAACTGGGTTAATGGGTCTGGGCAGACCCAGATGCTATTAATGGCGGGAATTGATTCAAACATTTAGGAAGTGGGTAGTTGATCCAACAATTCAGGAGATGAGGGAGTGGGATGCAAAAGTTGCCGATTAGAATTAGGATATATATATCCAAGTCTTGTTTAGGTTTAGGTGTCTTTGATATTATTATTTGTATTGTAATCAGAATTTGGAGACTAGCCCCTCTCGAATCTGGCCGACTATCTCGTTTGCTCTTGTTTTAATCTATCAAAATTTCAGCATCTATCATTTGGTTCCGTTGCCGGGAAATTTGACATGGCGCAAACCCGGGGTAGCGATGGTAGAGGTGTTTCTTCTGATCAAATTGCCGCCCAATTGGCCGCCATCGCCGCCAAGCTTATTGATTCAATGGTAGGGGAAGACACAGTGGCTGCTGGGCAGAAAGGGTAGGGGCTGATGAACTTATTCCCTTATTGGGTCAAACCAACCCTGGTCAGAAGCTATTTGGGTTGAAGCGACCCAGGTCAAAGCCCAATTTAGCCCAATTGTCTAAGTCAATGTTCAAATCTCTCAAGTCAATGTTCAGGAGGACCAAACAACAGCTTCCCAGCTGGCTACAACAGCTTCCCAGCTGGCTACATCAATGTTCAAATCTCTCAAGTGCAGAACAGTGCAGGTACCATATTTATAAAAAAAATTTGCAGCGTTGCAAATTATTTTTGAAACATTACTATCTTCTTTCTGCAGGGTCGGCTGTATCAAGGAAAAGAGCCACCACAATTTGTTGCCATCTTTTAGCCTATGATTGTTCTCAAGGTACTCGTAATTATAAAATTGTACTAGTGATTACATCAATGTCGCCTTTCAAAATCAGAGGTTTTTAATCGGTTTTATGATGATGCAGATGGTGATTTTGAAAGGCGACAGATTATGAACGAACATGTGTGGGAATTTTAGGGTTTAAGGTTTTTTATGTCGTTTGAATCTGCAATTGAGTGGAAAAGACAGAAGTGCCCCTCATGTGAGGGGCACGTGACTAAGTGTTAACGGAAATAACAAACGGAGTTAGGGGCGGAGAGGATAATGGAGACAAAAGTGTAACCATATGGAGCAAAATGGCTATTTTCAAACTTTTAGAGGAAAATGGTTAAAATGGTCAAACCACAAGGAGCAAAATAGAAGTTTACTCTTTTTTTTAAATATTCAGTTTTGATGATAATTTAAAAATAAATTTGAGCTAATGGTAATAATGATTAATTAGTTTGGTAAAATGTTTATTTATGAAAATTTTTAAAAAAGTTAAGCAAAATATGAAAAGATTTAAATGTGGTTTTGGGGGAAAAAAAAGTTGTGAGGATGAATATGGTGATAACAAGTGGTAAAAAATTTAGTTTTTTTATTAGAATAGGGATTTGACCAATAAAATGGATAGATTTTTGTTACAATTAATTGAAGGTAAAAATAAAGTTGAGAAATCTTTAATTAAAAATTAATTTGCAAAATAAGAAAATGGTCCATTATATTATAGTGCACCACTCATTGTGGAATCACTTTGTGCGTTTTGGGTCGACATTTGCTTCTTAGATTCTTCAACAAAAGTCCACTCATATAATATAATGCTTTGTTCATGGGATAACCTTTTGCTATAAGTCTCAATTTTTTACAAAAATTAAAGAGACGGACGTCTAAACATTATTTTTTATGACGTAGTATAGGGGGCAGTTAATGTATAAAGGGGAATTTTCGTGTGAAACGTAGGAAGGAATGAGATGGTGACACGTGTCTTTTAGCTGAGGGGCATAAACGTTTGTACATAATCATGTACCAAGGAAATACATAATCATACAACGTTGTAATTTTTTCTGATAACAAGGCATATTACAGAATTACATGATGTTTTGTGATTAAGTAATCATGTAATATATGGATGTTCATAATCACGTACCATGTTTAAAAAACGTTTTAAAAAACAATTTTATCAATACTATACTAAAATTAAATACAATAAAGTTCTCTCTTTTATGGTATATTTATAAAAAAATAATAAAGTATATAAAAGTTATTTGAGTTTAAAAATAATGGTGAACTAGATTTACCTCTAAAAAAAGTTAACAATTGTGGGTATTATTACACTTTTGCCCATCCATTCTTTTTTTATGTAAGTTATTTTTCAAGATCTGGAGACCACTTAATCTTAACCATTGATTTAGTAGATCAATGGTTCAAGTTCCTTCTTATCCTTTGTACGATTGTTTCCCTTTGTATTTGAACCAGCTCCTATGTATGTGTGTATATATATAGGTTGACGATCATTTGTAAACTTGTAAACTCAAAAACCAAATTCTGACCACACAATTAATTTCATCTTATTTTAATTCAATCCCTAAAAGTCAAGCATCATATTAAATATAATTAATATGTGGATAGGATTTGGTTTTTTGTTTACACAATTAAAGGTGGTTTACATCTATACAATGAGTTATATTGTAACACCCCGAAAATCTGAGAAAACAATAGTATAAAATATAGAACCGTACATAACCCAAACCCAGAGAGACCAAAAGTAAAAAAATTAAAAGTTCAGCCAGTAGTGGATCGCTACCTAAGCCTTCGCGGATCGCTACGTGATCGGGAAGGGAGCAGCCAGAAGAAGACATGTGGCAAAGCTGGTTCGCTACATAAGCTAGTAGAACCGTCACGACACGTCACTCATACGTAAGCATGAGTGAAATCATTAACCACAAGTATTACAATGTGTAATGGTTTCACTATCCATCATAATGTGTGAACTTTTTTTAGTTAATTCATTTTATTATTTTTTTTATAAACAGTTGATATTGATTTTCTAAAACAATTACTTATAATCAGAAATGTCGATTCAAACACGTTACATCACCTCTGCCCCCTTCGTTCTACGCTCATTACACATAGCCTAATGGATGATATACGATCTTAAATTTCAAATTCAATATGTTTATTTGTTTATAAATCCAAATTTTTTTTAGAACGACTAACGAATACTATAAGCCCGGATAAACCCATTGGCGAAAGACCACCCACGTCCACGAACGCAGACAGCGTGGTGACCCGCCTCGTCTACCATTCCAAGAAAACCCACCACCCAAATGTTCATTGTGGTAAAACCCCCGTCTCACCTGAGCATATTGCATTAAGTGAGACTCGAATTCATGACCTCTATATTCGAAAGTCATGAAAGTGTCTCCTCCTAAACCTTTTAATTTGGGGCTCATTGGCAAATCCGAAATGAATTAAAGGAGGTTATAAATACACAATATTAAAAGAATTTAGCATTACTTATAACCGATGAAAATAAATAAATGTAAGACTCACGTGAAAAGTTCCAAATAAAAGTACAAAACGGAAACAATGGAATTTATTACGATTTTTTCAAAGAGGGTTAAGTCATTAAACTGGAAAGTCAATGCTCAATAGTATGAAATAAATTAAAGAATCAAATATCAGTCTTGGTTGTAGCATAAACACACAAATCTAAATGGATTAATATATGAATTTTAATTTTTTTTAATTAAAATTCACCAATCCCTAAATTTCAAATTTCCATTCATTAAAAAATAATATAGTTTGGGTTTTGGAAAGTAGAGTTTTATTTTTTTTATTAGCAATTTGGATCACTAACGTGACACTGGTCCACCCGATCATCTCCACCATCTTCAGAAGAAAACCCACATAGGTGAGAAAACCTCGTGACCCAACCTGGAACCTTTTTTCTTACAAGTGGGACATCAACCCAAGACCTCTCCGTTTCAATAAAGTCTTGAGTACATCACCTCAACCCAAGACCTCCCCATTTTAAATCAATGTGGTTATTTTTTTTAACTATATTATTTTTTTACTTCTAAATATCAACTATTTTTACCTTCGAAAAAATTTAAACTTATACTATTTTTATAGAGGATAAACATCATACCATTAGACCAGACGATCATAAGTTTCAAACTGGTCATTTGATCAATATGAAAAATCACCTTATACTTCAATTGAAACCTAAAAGAGTTTGAGAATACAAAAGAAGTATAAAACATTGACAATCCAAATAAATAATTTAGTACATAGGTTATGTAGTAAAAGGCAAATTAGAAGGTAATTACCTTATATTTAAAGTCACATAGGAGATTAAGAATCACAATGGTATGTATGTGATCTAAAGTTGGGAGGTTAACTATATGTAACCATAACATGGTGGTGTGTTTATATGTAGATTGGACACATATGAGGATTATTCGGTGCATTATATTAATTAGGTGAATAATAAATTTTGTAAACAAATTGAAAAGATCTAATCACAATGGAGTATGTGATCCTAATATGGAGATCGGTTCATGATGACGTGAGTAGTCTCAGGACGTCAACCACAGAGAGGCACCAATAGATATGAAGGCAAGGCAAAGAAGTGAACCTAAGAAGGCAGGCAAAGCCGCGGAATAAACCAAGAGTAAGCTAACATACCATAGGATAATACCAAGAAGCCTGGATTGACAAGACCAGACAAGTAAACAGTATCGAATTGGGAAGTGAACCCCATAAGTTTTTAGACGGCGATACACTTCCCAAAGATGTCTGGATGGGGAAAACACAGAGATCGCAGAGCCAGAATAGTAACATCCCTTCATTGCAGTTTAAAGAATAAAGCGATTCAAACCCTAAGATAGGCTTTGACGAAGCAGGTCTTAGAAAAGGGAGAAGTCCATTAGTTACACCGTTTTGGGTGACCCGCATGATATCGAGAAGTTGCCCCTCATTCAAGGGAGTTCAAGGGGTCCCGAAAAGGAATGTAAGGATCTTTGAAGAATCACCTTCGCTGTTCCAAGAACCCACACTATAAATACAATAAGACCACCATCAGGTACGCATTCATTCACTCTCAACTACTCTCACACTACACTACTCTCACACTACACTACTCTCGCCTCATTATTCTTATCTCCCAAAACACCCTTGCCTGATTCTCATGCCGGATGTGGATCGCAGGGGATACTTAAATAACTTGTAAAATCTAAAAAAATTATAAAAAATGGGGGCATTTTTCTTATGTTGAGTCGGATACTTAATTTCTCGAGGACGGCCCTGTATAATGGTGTGATCGAATCGCGTTTTGTGTTGATCAAAATCAAGTCTTAGGGTGGAAATTCGAACACTGCTTATTTTTAAAATGGTGTTTAGATGTAAAAACAAACTAAGTACAAGTGTTTTGAGTGTTTAATATTACACTTTCAAAAAAAAATGATGGAGCGTAAATCGTATCTCCACTGTAAGGTTTTAATAAATGAAGTACTAAAAAAATGGTTGTTTCCCCACCTTTATTATTTTAATAAATCAAGTCTTAGGGTCGAAATTCTCTCATTTAGCAATGTGCTACTACCACCATTGACGAAATCTACCTTCCAATTTTGTTAAATGTCACAACTTACCCTTTAACTTTTTAAAATACCACTTTAATCCTTTCAAGTTTCAACAATTTTGAGTTTACCCTTTTAGTATATATAACCAGATTTTTTTTCGATACATTTTGTTCGTTAATTTAAAATAATAATACTTTGTTGTTGTGTTAATTTTTTTTCTTGGCGTCCACGTATAAATTTGGTTAAAAACAGAGTTCTAATCAAAATATGGTATTTTGTATGTATCATGGGTTATATCGACTGACGGTAACGTGTTGGTATCTTGAAAAATGATACCGACACCTACACCTACACCGACTGAAGAACACTTGGTACCGTTATATCACTTCGATCTTCACAACCGGGTCAATGTAACTTCATACATTTCTTTTATGTACTTAACCACGTTTCTTTTTGTGTTTAGCCACGTTAACATCACCGCTCAACAGTTTAAAGTCCGTCTTCCGCCGCGAAACTCGGGCCTAATTTTCTTATCTTCAGTGAGAAGATTAATTCAAGATTTCTCTTTGACTTATTTTTATAAAATTAAAGTTATTTTATAAAAATGTTCTTTATTTATAAAAACGTATGTGAGTTTTCATAAAAGGAAATTCAAGAATGATTATATTTTTTTGTTATATCATAAACTATATAACTTTTAGTGTTATTAATTAGTTTATTTTGTAAATAGAAAATACTCATATTTCAACTAACTCGTTATTTTACAAATTTGTTTATTTTTTTGAGGTTTTAAGATTTCTTATTTTTATCAAGTCCGTGTAGATTCTTTTTCCTTCTTTAGATATGTCGTCGGAAAAATAGGTGGGTGTAACGTTTGTGGGACGGAACGGAAGTACGGTCACGTCACGTGGGTTCAAATACTATTAATGTAAACAAATTCTGAAAAATATTGTTATTGTTTACGTACGGTTATAGAAACTAAACTCTTATCGTTTATATAATTATGTTGACCCCTCGATATTAAATATAGGACATAGGAAATATCATGTCATCTTCTCCAATGTATTATATATATATAAACTAAGGGAATCCACGTCTCCGTACCTAACTTCGTTTACATACACTACAAGAAATACATCCTATTTCGAGGACCGCTATCGCAAGGACAATATGTCCTCGTTACAGAGAAGATTATAGTGAGGACATATCCTCGCTATAGAGTTAATATGAAATTAGGATTTTTTTTTTTATATTGCTAGGACTTGTCGTATGCTAAAATCATGGTGTACTTGAAGGACTATTTACGTATCCACTTTTCACTAACGTGTGATTAACATACGTACTTTTAGCTCATAAGATTCAACACATATGTAGCATACTAGCATGGACTGTCCTGTTAACTGTTTTTTTCGTGTATCTGGAGCAGAAACGATAACAACATACTTGGTTTTGCTATTTAAGGCATAAGTATAGACAACGAGTATTACTAATACATAACTATTTAAACGGAAGTTTTTAAATTTAAAATCTTTTCATTGATTCCAATTCCTTTTAAAAAATTAATTTCAAATTCAATTCCTTTGTTAAATTACAATTCCTTTAAAAATATTTTACAAACAATTTACCACTTCGCTACCGATCCAAATAAAAGATCAACCTATAATCTTCTATTAAATATCTAGTGACAAGAGTAAAAAAAAAACAAATTATTAATGGTGGGACAAGTGTGTAGTTGACTTGGTCATGTTTAAAAGGTGGAGGCCTCCCTCACATCACAAGATTAGGGGCCTAAAAGTTTGAAAAATGAAAGCAAAAGACGGTTGGTGAGAACCACTACACATGCTTTTAATCAATGATGCTCCTAGGCGAACTCTTTCCTCATTTCACATTTCCTCCATGACTCTCTTTCTCTCAAAACACTTGATATTTAACATTTTGACCTTCATTGCCAACAAGATTTTAGGTACGAGGGTTATAATTAGGGATATGACTATATGAGAAGTCAACGTCAACCCTAAGTGCGAAATTCAAACTTGAAACATTAGTGGCGAACCTTCAACAATTAAATTGGAGGGCGAAAATAATACACATAAAAAAACCAATTTTTTAGTGGATTTGTGGAACAGTTTAGGACTTTTGGTCTAGATTAGAATGACCATGTAACATCCGGCCTCTCGTACCAACAATATTGTTCGCTTTACCTTTAAGAGCTCACGGATTTATTTTTTGTTGCCCGGGGGAAAACTTCCAGGGGGTCACCCATCCCTAGATTACTCTCACCCGAGCACGCTTAACTGTGGAGTTCTCCTTTCATCCACTAACATTAAGCCCCAAAACGCGTTGTTGTATTTGAACCCAGCATCTCTTCCGTGGACAGAACATAACAGAACGACATGAGATTTGGCTAAGGTGTTACAGACTCAAACACTATAACTAATATGAAATAAACTTATTGTGCCGAAATCAATACTTTTAAGCAAAAACGTTGGAAAAACCATTTTTTGTGGATTTGTAAAACAAATTTGGGCTTTTGATCTGAATTAGGAGGGACCCAAACAGTATAACTAATATGAAATAAATCTGTTGAGCCGAAATCAACTTTTGAGCAAAAGAATAGAGGGACCTGACCTGCTTTGGCCCCTATTAAGTTCCTCCCCTGTGAAACATTAAGAACGAGTAATCGGGTATGGAATTAGTTTAAAAAAATTTCTATGGTATGGAATTAGTTTTAAAATTTTTTTTGGGTATGTGACGGGTATAGTATTAGGATTATCCAAAACATACATACTTGTTTACCCGAACAATGCTCGTATTTTTTTAATTTACTTTTTACTAGGTAATATAGTAATTTACTAATACATTTACTTATTAGTTTTAATATTTTAAAGTTTTTTGGTAATAAAAAATATATATAAATTAAAAATAGTAAAAAATTGTACATGAGAGTCCCAATTGCTAATTTTTGGCAAACTAATAGGTATACTTGCCTGACATGTAATGAGTAAGCGGGTACCGACATGTATGAGACGTGGTTTTAAATTGGTATGTGACTAAGATTACCAATAATCGTCTCATTGTCATCCCTAATTATAACACTAAACATTAGGATTATGATTAAAAGGGCACGTACAATACATAATCAATTTTAAGTAGAACTGTAAGATCCGTTTAATACATATATACATAGTGTTCGCTAAACATGATGGAAGTTAGAAAGAAAGCGACGTAAGTTATTACATACCCGCCTAATGTATCACAGTTAAAAAAGAGTATAGATGTATCATGTGGTTCTCACAATTACCTACTTAAACTTGTTACGTATTAAACATTTGAACATCCTTCTATGATTAAAAGTGAACTTTTTTATAATTATGACTCCATGTTAGAAATAGTTTCATTTAATCATGATTATTTGTAGTTATAGTAACCTTGTTTAACGGTGATCAACTGGCTGTAATATTTCACGGTTAATAAAAGTTATATTTTTAATGATTTTATGCATAAGAAATAATTTCTAAGATCATCTGGTATACCAAAGATGATTGTGACATGATCCTATGTAGCATAGTAATCACGGCGTGATGATCAAGCAAACACCGCCCCCTTGATAAATATATCACGGCGTGATAAAGGGATGTGCTTTTTTTCACGGGAGAAAAGAACTAGCATTCCATGATTTGTTACCTTCTCTCTCACACACAAAACACACACTACACTCACATACTCAATTAATTATCACACCACCTTAATCACACGGGTATACCACTTATCAAGTGATGTGTGATATGATAATGAGGGTAGTGACGTGTCGCCACGTGACTCCATGTGACGTGCACTTTATTATCACATGACACTACAATCACACAGATATACCCAAAAAAGAACTTTATTTAAAACACTTAAAACTTTCTGACATAAAAATAAAATACCGCTGCCTACTTTAATTATCTTCGTTAGTGCATGTAAGGTCGGTGGAGTTAATTCACACGTCTTGGAGCCTTGATTACTAAAATAAATTTGAAGGAAAAAAACATTTGTTTCACAAATAACGTCATCATCGCCCTTAGTTGTAATTACACTAGTTAAAATTGTAGTTTAGATTATAACAAGTTTTTTTCGCACTCGCTACACCACGGAAGTCAGATCGTTATCGGTTCAGCTCGTTTGCGTAGATAATTTTTTTATTAATTATACACATTTCTTTAATTTTTTATAATTTTTTCTTTCCCGCCTCTCTTATTAAATGGTAATGTTTTTTATATTTATTTTTTATAAAAACGTATTTTATATAAAAAATGTTTGTTCATAAAACATTTTTATAAATTGAACATTTCTTTCATTCTTTTTATAAAACATTTTTAAAAATTAACTATATAATGTTTCTAGAATTTTTATTAAAAAACTATATAATATATCATCAATATATAATATGTAAATATTTTTTTAATAAGTATATTTTTTTGAAAGAATATGTTGTCTTAACCGGGCCTACTTGACGTCACAGTTGGAGAGCTTCTAACGAATAATCCCACCCAATACGGCCCATTTCAGCCTTGAAGGAGAACCGAGGCTCGAACCCTAGATCAGGTTGGGTAAAACCCAGGTGCATCAGCCTAAGAAGACCTCATTTGCGATGTCATGGAAATTAATGGTGGTTGTCACACCCCAATCGACGGCGAATTATACGTCGGCGCGGACGCGGTTGTTCAAAAGCACAAGATTGACTATTAAAGTTTAAATATTTCATTTAAGATTTTCAAGGTTAATTACAAAGAATAAGACAACATATAACAAGAATACAATATTCATTTGATAAATAATCTAGTGTCACACCCTCAAATTCCACTAACGGAGTTTTACCGTTTGGTGTGTGACAAACCAAGATCTCAGTCATTAGTTACATCAAACGACGCTATATGGGACATAAATGAAATATCATAAGAGTTCAGAGTTAATGCGGAAGCGTAAACGTTAATAGGTAATCAAAAGTATTTACACACAATAAAGCGTCAATTATTGTAAGTAAGTAAAACTGTTTAAACTATTTGAAATGAATGGTATGACAATAGGACTCCATGCATGTCCTAAGTGTGCAACCTGTGCCAAAGCGACCTGAGAAACATGTAAGAAAAAGTGTCAACACGAGGTTGGTGAGTTCACAGGTTTGTATGTAAATAAACTGTTTGAGTGTTGCTGGATCCACATACGTAAGTCACACCTATTGCTAGCTAGACAATGTACAAGTTACTCTAAGCGTTCGCAACCGAAGCTGACTGTTTATGTTTGAGATGTCTTCCGCCATTGCTAACATCAACAATGGCATGTGTTTAGGACAATTTACACCCGTTAGACCTCCAATCTAGTTAGCGCGATTAACCCGAGTGGGGTTTGTCAAACCCAGTAGTACTACTAAATATTACCTCGCTAAGATCCATATTAACGGCCCGATATAAGATGAGGACTTTCTGTGATAACGTGTTACGCTTAGCTTTAACATCGATATCATATGAATTACAAAATCTCAAAATAGTTTAATTATGTTTTCTCCCCCAGATTAAAACAGTAAAAAGGGGACGTGAAAACTCACCTGAGTTGAGTAGAGGATTGAATTACACAAGAGAAAAGGTTAGGACCACAAACGTTAGCCTCAAACGGTTTACGTATGCCCTAGCATTATAAACACATAAGTTAGGGACATATGGGATTTCGTGATGACGACATGGAAGATTTGTATGTCCTAAAGTGTACTTAGGACCAACGAGTAAACGAACGTGTCCACGAAAATAAGGATTTCTCAATTAAATAATTATTAAGGAATTTACGTTTCGTGTCGAACGTTTTAATAAATAAATATTCGGGTGTTGGTACCATTAAATAATGGATAGGGAAATAATATAATCTAATATATTATTTTAAGTTTAGAGAAACGACACGATAAATAGGTTTTGTGGCAAAAATAATAATTATATTATTTTTGTTTAAGCATATAAATAATTATAATACTTATTAGTCCAGGGTGTTACGCAAAGTATGTTTATGTGGCGAAAATAATATATAAATATATTATTTTAATTTAGGACGCGAGTTGAAAATAATATAAATACATTATTTTTTTTATTCGGAGCTAAGGTTTTAAAAATAATATAAATATACTATTTTAAAAGTGGGGATATAATATAAAAAGATGTTATAAAATTAAACCCGAGCCTATAGGTGATTTCCGGGATTAAAACATATTTATATATTAATACAATAATATTAGAAAGGGTTTTATATAAAAAAAAATATGCTTAAAAAGTGGCTAAATAATAAAGGCAGTTAGTGGGGTTCGAACCCGGGTCTCACCCATACCAACACAACACTCTAACCATTAGACCCACTAGGGTAATCGCAACAAGGACCAGATCCGAGAGCTTTTAACATAGAACTCTAACGGATCCTCCCCCCATACGCATACAAGTTCGAAACTCATCCCAAATCCAACAATTTTGACCGCGATTTAGCAAGATTGATTAGGGGTTTCATTGATCGAGTCATGGCAAGTCTCTGTGTGTGTTTGATTACAAAACTTACGAGTTTAAGATCATTAGATTAAAGGAATTAGGGCCGAAACCCTAGTTCAAAAACACAAGATTGAATCGGTATGATCTGATATTAGATGTTATTGAAATCATAGGGCTTTTAACAAGAATGGGATTGCGAATCTAAACATGTAATTTAATTTGATTAAGGTTGAGTCTGAGTTAGGGTTTGATTAAACCGAAAATGCGATGAACCCTAGATCAGATTCAAGTTTAATTCGCTAATGTAAGCCCTGGGTTTCATAGGGCTTTCAATCCAGACCTAAAGAGGACTCTAAGGACACGATCAATTACACTAATCGATATCGGTTTGATAGGGTTCAACTAGATTGAAACTGCATGAACCCTAGGTACTGGATCGTGTTAATTTCGATAGCGAAAGCCCGAATTAACATGGGGCTTTGGTTCTAGAAGTGAAAACGAAGCTAGTGGTGTATTCGATTACCTGTGATGATATCAGAAAAGTGGAGATCGACTAAAAGTCAGTCGCGGCTTCTCTAGTTACTCCCCGGCGTTCACGGCTGCGTCTTTGATCACAATGGATGGTGCAACAGGTTCAGGGATGCTCGATTTAGGTGCACAGGGTGTTTGTACATGAATTGATAATCTAAATTTGTCGAATTCGGTTGATTTAGCATTGAGTTCGACGGTTACGGGGTTTAATTCCAATTATTGAGTTTAATTAGACTATGATAATGATAGACTGATCAACTATGATCGTTTATTGCAATACTATGACATTCAGTTATGAAATTTAATCTATTTCGGTTATCATTCGTGAATTGGAATTAAGAAGTCACGGTTTTGACTTCCAAAAGTCAACAGAATTTCAGAGTCAACAGACTTAACTTTAGGCTAATTACAGCTTTAGACCCTGCAGTTTGAGTTTCATTTATGACAGAATCAGTCCCCGAGGTTTAAGATTAGGTTAACTAGGTTAGGGTTTAACTGCAATTGGTTAACGGAGTTAACCTGGAAAGTCCGGGTTGTCACATCATCCCCTAGTTGAAAGAATTTTCGTCCCGAAAATAAGAAAATTTTTTGAGGTGTCACATCATCCTCTAGTTGAAAGAATTTTCGTCTCGAAAATTAGAATAGTACATTAAGTTTTCGACGTAGAATGCTTGAACAGATGAGGATACTCGTGCGTCATCTGATCCTCACGCTCCCAAGTGAATTCCGGTCCGTGTTTCAAGTTCCAACGAACTCTGACGATAGGGATTTTACTGTGTTTAAGCGTCTTGATTTCCCTATCTGTGATTTGTACCGGTTCTTCAATGAAGCGTAATTGTTCATCTATTTGTAGTTCCTCAAGAGGAACCGCGAGTGACTTGTTTGCCAGTCATTTCTTCAAGTTTGAGACGTGAAAGACGTTGTGTACACCACTAAGGCCTTCAGGTAGGTCCAGTTGATACGCTACTGACCCGATTCTCTTTACTATCTTGAATGGTCCAACATAACGAGGATTCAGCTTACTTCGTTTCCCAAAACGAATGACACCCTTCCAAGGTGAGACTTTTAACAAAACCATATCCCCTACTTGAAATTATAATGGTTTACGACGCTTATCGGCATAGTTCTTTTGACGATCATGAGCTATTACCATACGGTTTCTAATTTGAACGATTTTCTCAGAAGGTTCAAGTATGAGTTCAGGACCTGTGAGTTGACTATCCCCAACCTCGGCCCAACAAATAGGAGAACGACATTTTCGCCCATATAATGCCTCAAATGGAGTTGTCTTGATACTAGTGTGATAGCTGTTGTTGTAGGAGAACTCCACCAATGGTAGGTGAGATACGAAGGTTTTATCATAGTTTAACAAAGTTTTGAAAAGTATTACAATTCACTATGTCATGCATTCTATAGTATAAGTGTGAGAACACAGCATGTTAAACATTGTGCATATCAATCCTCCAACCAAGTTTAGGCATAACCCGAATGTTACCCTTAAAAGTTTAAAGTTTAAATTCAGTAACAATCACCATGGGCTCCCCCCAAATGGTCAATCAAACTAGGTGGATTGGTCAAATACAATAGATCTATCATTGTTACCATAGGCTTGATCAAATTTAATGGATATGCTAGTATTAAGTCTAATTTAATCATGCAAGTTTCAAGCATAACACAAGAATAAACATATGAGCATAGTTTGTACAAGAATTGTATAAGTTTTGATACATGTTTCACCCCAAGTTTATAAAGAATGTAAAACGAAAAGGAGCTAAGTATACTCACTTGGATTGATAAAAGAGTGTCCAACAAGATTAAGTGTAGCAAGACTTTGAGGGACAATATCCTCACAATAAGCCTAAGAATGAAAGTCTAAAGTTTCAAGTTTGACCTTATATGTTTATGGCTAAGTATCTAGGATTCTAAGATTATCTAGGGTTCCAAATGGGAGACGGGAATGATTGTGTTTATAAAGTTTAAATGCAAGACTTGGATGACAAGTTTAATAAGTTTATAGTTTAGAATAATTATTACTTAAAATAATTATTTAGGAAGACTTTATAATTATTATTTACAGAAGTTAAGTAATGAAATTCTAAATTAGTTTTCTAAGTATTGGTGAGTGTAATTGTAATAGTTGTTAAGTGAAAGTCTAAATAATTATTAAAGATAATCAATAACTATTTAAAGAATATATAGTTATTATTAAAGGTTAATAACGATTGCTTATAGAATAATTAATAAAAAAAATTATTATTTAAACAAATAGTGATTAAAGGTAATAATTATTTAAGGAATACATAATTATTAAGGTTAAATAATCATCTATAAGAATAATAATCTTATTTAATCAAATAAAATTATTTAAGGTTTACTAAAGTTTTAAGTATTAAGTATTTACCAATTAACTTGTAAATAAATGATGTTTTAAAAATAGGGTTGTAAGTATAATAACAAGTATCTATAAGTTTATATAAAATGTTAAATAAATTTCTTATGAAGTTTACTTTTTAATTATACGTTTTAAGTTTAGATAAAACTACAAGTTTATATAGTTCCATTAGGGTTATAATTATGTAAATAAGTCTACAAATGTTTTAAATTACAAGTTTATAATTGTAAAAGTAAATCGATATACAAATTTCATAAATCTTTCCTACTCTTTTATGATTTATATAAGTTTGTATTAAATTAAAATTTATAAATCCATTTAATGTTTAAAGACTGGATAATATGTTTATTCCAGAAAATATAAATTATAATTTCCGATTTATTAAAATAATTCATGTTTAGAATATAAGTTTTATAAAGTCTTATAGTTTCTAAGCATTTAAAAACTATTTTAAAGAATTAAATCTTTATAAGTATTAATTAAGTTTAATCAAAATGTTTCCCGTATATAGGAATGTAAATAAAATTGATTTTTTTTTAAGTTTATAAAAGTATTAGGGAGTTTATAAAAATCATTATAGGTTTCAAAACTGTTTTAAATTAAGCTTTATAAATTTATTTACAGTTTTAAATAAAACAGTTTATTATTTAAAAAAAAAAGGAATAATATACAACAGCTCATGTTAAGTGTTTAAGTTTTATAAAGTTTTTAAAGTATTTTTATAGTTTTCTAAGAATTTAAAGCAAGGATTAAAGATTAAGTTTTTTATAGTTTTGAACTAAGTTTTATTTAATTTAAAATAATTCCAGAATATCAAAGTGTAAGTTTTAAGTTTATAAAATTTTGACAGATTTTGTATCAATTTTTAGAGGCTTTAAAACTATTTAAAATGGTAAAAAAAATATAAAGACAAAACTCGGGCTGGCCGGATCGAACCCGGGTCACCCAAGTCACACACACGCAACTAACCACCCGGCTACGGGTCTCGCTGGTGTTGTAATCCGAAAAAGAAAAAGATAAAGATAAACACATTCAGGGATTATCCCTAATTTTCAAATGAACCCTAGAATCTAAATCCGTAAATACGAACTGGTAATCCCTCTGTCATTGTAAATTGACAGAGGGCAAATGAATATGGAATGAAAACGAAGATAATGGCCACTCGAATTACCTGAAACGATGCCGAATAGAGGATGAACGAGTTCAAGTTCCACGTTCGGTTGTCCAAGGATCGAATCGAGCAATGTTGGTACCAGGTGATGGAATTGAAGGTTCAGGGAGTTAGTGTGAGGTATCGTTGAGGTATCTGGGTTGGTTTTTATAGCCAATTCCAGTGATAAATGCTTGGTTAGTTGGGACGATTACGGTTGAGTAAGAACGGGTTATTTCTAATTCACGCGTTGTTAAAGTTGAAATCAAACATTGATTGTCATCGGGGTGGAGTCGCACGCCTGCGTCGGAGCTAGTTTAACCATTTCAGTCTAATAAAACTTTTTTATATTTTTTTTACTTATTTAAAAACATTTTTTTTAACTTTTTTAAAATCGTTTTTTTAGTTTTTTTTTTCATAAAAACATTTTTTTAACCTTTCTAAAAATATTTTTTTAATCTTTTCATAAAACGTTTTTAAAAAAAAATATTTTTTTATAAATTTTTTTTTATCTTTTTAGTAAAATGTTTTTTTAACTGTTAATTTTTTTTAGTTTTTTTAGAATATATATTTTAGAAAGTTTTCTCTAATATTATTTTAGAGAAAGTGTTTTTTTAATCCTTTTGAAATTTAGTTTTAAAACGTCCTCTTTAACTGTACATTTTATCAAAAAGCTAAAAGAAGTTTTTATAAAAAACTAAAAAAAAAATTAAAAACGTTTTTACGAAAACATTAAAAAAACTAAAAGTTAAAAAAACTTCGTAAAAAAAACGTTTTATAAGAAAAAAAAATGATTTTAAAAAAAGTTAAAAAAAACGTTTTTAAATAAGTATAAAAAAATTATCAAAAAACTAAAAAAAGTTTTTACTGGACTGAAATGGTTAAACTAGTCAATTAGAAATAAATTTACTAAAATTATCCTAACTTAACAGAAAAAGTTAACAGAGTTAGTAGCATGGGCTGAAGTGGTTATAAAAATGCAACCTCAGGTGCTGATATGTTAAAAGATTTCTTTTTAAACTGAAATGGTTAAATAGGGCAAAACACATGAGCCAAAAACGAACGAAATTTACTCTTTGAAATAATTATTCAAATTTTAATAGGGATTCGTGCTTTCAATTCAAAATTATTTTGAAATCGTTAGTATTATTTTAAGAATGTGTTAAATATTATAAAAAGGTTACATAAAATAAGTTTTAAGTGTATTAAAAAAATTAATTTCACGTACAGAAATTATAAACGCACAAGGATTTGTACTTAGTTATAACAAGATATAATCGGAGAGAGAGTATCTCTTTATTACGCGGTTACAAAATCATATCATGTATCACGTTTAAAACAATAAAATTATATAAAATTCAAAATTTGGTTTTTGTATTAAACTAGGAATTTTAACCGCCACGTGTTTTGACGACGTCGAAAAGTACACTGACTCGAATTTATAACGTTGAATAAAAACATTATATTTGACCCGAGTCAAAAAAAAAATTACGTTGAAACGCAGACTAAATGGAAATGTAACCTGAAAACGTATATAAAAATAAGCAAATAAACATATGAGGTTATGACAACTCGTTTAACCGACAAAAAATTAAATAAAAACAAAAGAAAAAAACTATAGAATTTTTTTTTTGTAGATTTACTTACAAGCCACTCTCGAGCTTTAAAAATAAGGCTCGAAGAAATCCAACTTCGAGTCCGACATGCTTTAAATTAAACAAGTCAAACCCATACTTGACCCACTTATCTATATCCTAAATTTTTTCGTATTTTGAGAGAATATTTTTTTCCTTCAAATTTATTCATCTCCGACTATTTACTCCAAAACATACTACAAAAATTTACACTAACTTAATTTATCTTTGCACGATGTTTTATTGTGCGAATGCCATTCAATGGTTCATTTTGGTAATTATAAAATTGTTCTCTCATTTTAATAATTATATTTGATAGGGTATTTTAATCATTGCATCATGTTAAATCGGTTAATTATTTGTTTTAACAACGCCCGTTAAGTCGTTGACATCCATTTTTTAACAACAAATTTTTACAGCTAAATTTCATATAACCTTAAACTTGCAAAGATTTTAAACTCACACCACTTTTATGGGAGACAAACACCATACTATTAGGCCACTAAGTCATGGGTATTGCCATCCATTTTTAATATCACTAAATAGTAACGGGTTGATCTAGAGGTGCATAAAAAAACCGGACCTGAAGGTTCTACCCGGTCTACAGTGGAACCGGTTTGGACCCGAAAAACCAGGTGGTTCCTACCCCGGTTTCTATTATTCATTTTTACACCGGGAACCCGAGCATATAAAAAACCGGCCAAAAACCGCTCAAACCGGAAATTTTATTATTTATTATTTTTGTAGGTTGATCTGCTTTGCTTTGATGACTATACTTTTCCTATCCTATTTGATAATTTTATTATTTATTATTATTTTTGTATTCATACTCGATATCATTATCACTATTATTATTCTTGTTATTATCAATACAACAAACATTATTGAATAAGATATCAATCAACACGCATCGTCCACATCCATGATCCATCTTCCACTGCCTCACTTTTAGGGGTTTTCAAAAGTTGTACATTTTTATAACTTGGCGTGTGCGTAAATTTAAGCTGCAATCCATAAGTGAACGGATTATATGCTTAATATATACGGTTGAACATCTGTTGCAATGGTAGCCCCAATACTTCCTATAGTGGAGGTTTTTGGTTCGAATCCCGGCAACAACAAAAAATGGGTTTGTGGTCAGGTCAGCGGGTTTACCCAGTTGGGGGTTCCTCCTATGGTGGGCTGTCCTAGATGTTCTAGGTGTTGCCCTGGGGAAACCCAATTATCCTAGAATATCTAGCAACGAATATCTAGCATTGCCGTTCAAAAAATATATATATGCTTAATATATAAATTGCAAGTATGGTTAATATTTGATAAATGTTCAAGTTCATATATAAAAAAATAATTTTATTCGTTTATAGTTCTAGATATACAATGACAAAAAGTAAATTTAAAAAAAAAACGATTTGAAAAAGAAAAATGTTTGATCAATAAAATTGTTATAAGAATCAATGCTACTGTTAACTAAATGTCACTTAGATAATTACCACTTAAGCATCTATGAGTCCTGTCATCATTATCATCACGTGTCCTATATCAAATAATTAGGTTTTAGTTTACATTTTAAAAGCCATGTGATCACCGCGGTGGTGGAACATAAACTTTTTTTTATGGTATCGAAAGTTTTCGGTGTACGAATGTCTATCAAGAGAGATTTGTCATCAGGTGGGGTCATCTAACTTTTTTTACCAGATTAAGGCGATCACCAAAATATTTTGGGTTTTTTTAGTCTAAATCTAATTTTTTTTATTCAGTTTGTAAATTCATACAATTTTTTTTATTTGGTTCATAACTTTATTTTATTCAGTTTTCATATTGCATAAGATTAACAACTAACAAGTTAGCACTTAGCAAGTAAGTATAAGTTATAAAAGTAACACTTAAAGGTTATAGGATTTTGCATACTATTCAAGTATGAATTTAATCTACCTAAGAATTATATCAATAAGCACGTTAATTATCAAATGACATTAAACTAGTTGCTAAACGACTTTCAAAATTTCAAAATAATCATGCATTTGGAGACTGTCTTGGATAGTTGTAGGGCTATTCAGGTCACTTTGAGAGTAGGGAAGAGAGTCGTCGGCAGCCCGACAAGGCGACAAGGGGTGTAGTCGACGGCAACATACTTTTTATAATATCTGAGATTTAAAATAATAACAATTCACATCAGTTTTCGGTATCATAACTATGTTAAAGTGTTTGTATGTGTTCGTTTTTTGGTGTTAAAAAAACCTTAATATTTTTAAACAAGCAAAAATACCATTACTAACCTAGTTTATCATATAAAGAAAATAAATTTACTAAACTAGAGAAGTTAAATTTCTCGATTACAATGAGAAATATATGAAAACAATTTTTTTTAATTATTATAAAAGTTTAATACCCTTTGACAGGTACAAATGGACTACAATGATTGGAATAACAAGTTATTAAACCTCATCCAATAATTCATATATCATGTTACATCATCCCAAATAGTATATAGCTTTTGTATCTACTCACCTTAATTATTTCTAAATCAGTATAACTATTTTATTTAAAAACTATTTGGTTTGATTTATCCATGATCTAGTGGTATGATATTTGTTTCTTATAAAAATGGTGTGTATTTAAATCCTTACAAGTGTAAGGTTAAATAGTATTTAAGTGTGACAAATGTTAAAAAATTACGTTTGATTTACCATATAGCTTATTATAAAAGTAATAGTTTGAGAAAAGCTCACTCGACCTGCTTCTTTCTTCGATGGCCTCTTAGAATATTTTTACTCATAACTGCTTCCGAATCTCAATTTACCTCGGTTTGAAACATTGAATCAAAAGAAAAAAGAATGAGTTGGCCCGAATATTATCCGTGTCGAGTTCGACCTCATATTTCAGCTCGTTTGAAAGATTTCGAGTTAAGCTGACCTGTCTCATGAGCCTTAGTTGGTGTAGGCTTGGCTTGTGAATACTCTTAATACATGGCTATGTAAGTATTTATTTTTTTCTTTTATTAAGTCTACTCTTTTATTAAAACTGTCATATAAACTATTAAGTGTATATGTTATATTAATTTCATTAAAAGTTATATGCTAAAAATAATTTTAAGTTTTCTAAAAACACAGACATAATAAAAAAAAAAATAATAATAATAATAATCTTACTATACAAGGTACCCTTACTAGTTATTTTCCAAAATATATATATATATATATATATATATATATATATATATATATATTATTACCCCAGAAGTTAGTCAGATACTCAGATGGGGGCACAGAGATTTCATTGGACTGACACCAATTAATGACAATATAAGTAAAACGACATCGTTAGCTGGCCAAATCCAGGAGGACATTCTAAATAACTTATTATATTGTAAAACAATTAATTACAAAAATGGTATAAACCAATCTAAAATAAAACAGGAGTAAGTACTATACGCTAGAAAGGTTGTACCTGTACCTTTCTACACTCCGTGTAAACCGAAGCCTCTATTCTAAACGAACAAATATGCTTCGTTAACTCACTATCTATATTACTATTTCCACGCCGTACCACTTTGTTAAAACTTGCTATTCCCACTCCACCGAGTGAACTCGCTTCGGGTATCGACTCAGTTGAAACAACCACGTGAAAGCTCTTCTGAACGAGCTCATTTCCCGCGAGTCGACTCAGAAGAGTTGACTCGGTGACGAGAGTTTTTCTCTTGTTGTGGGGTGTTGTTGCGCGGACGATCTCCGTCAGCATTGCGGCGGATAACCGCCGCACGCCGCGTGAACCACCGACAATGACCGCCGGGTTGACGGCGGGTTTACGGTTGTGTTTGGTGGACAGGAAAACCGACTCGGGGCTGGCGTTTCTGACTCGGGCGAGTGGGTCTCCGAGTAGAACAACATCCTTGATGTCAACTAACATCACGTGCTTGAAGTTGCGACGAAGCCGCCCCAAAAGCATGGGGTATGACGCCCATCTTCTTAGACTCATCGGAACGTGATCCAAGAACCCGGATAACGAGTTCTCCGGGTCAAGCTCACCGACACCAAACCCGACAACCGATCCGTAACTCAACCGAGTCAACTCAGTCTCCACATCACTATAATTCGAATTCCCACCGCTCTTAATTCTCCGACCCCAAACCGGCTCCCCGTTCGACTCCTTCCCGGATTTCACAAACTGGCTGACGTTAAAACTCGCCGGAAAATCCGACACGTGACTCCGGTTCCCCAATTCCGATTTGTACCGGTGAATTACCTTCAGAAACAACTGATTCTCTTCCCGGATTACATCATCGGAAAACTCCGGTGTCGTAATCGACGGGAAGATGAAGAGAAGATCGGATTTCGAAAGCAGACCGGACATGTGAAACGCTCGTAAGAACGATTTGAGCTCCGTTAACGTCGCGGACTCCGGCACGTGACAGAGGACGAGGTCGTTCATGGATTTGGTACCGCGGGAATACAGAGTGCCCAATCGTTGCAACGCCGGCGAAATTAGGGCTTTTTTGGACAAATTGGGGTGTGATTGGGAGAGGTGTCGGCGGTAGTGATGAGACGCGTTATTTGGTTCAAAAGTGGAGAGTGTGAACAAAATAAGAGTGAAGAAGATGACGAGAGCACAAACAGAGATGATGGATTGAGCTTTGGCGAGAATCTGAGAGGAATTAGAGCGTTTAAGGAGCGTGTGTTGTTGTTGTTGATGATGGTGGTGGTGGTGATGGTGGTCTTGTGGGAAGAAGACTAGTAAGAATCCCATTCCCCAGCTTTCACCGGTGCTGACGGTGGTTCGCTTGGCAGTGGAACCCATGGCTAGAAGTGGATCGTGGTTGCAGCTGGTTGGGGTGTGTGTGTTTGTGTTTAAATTGTTGACGTGAATGTGAGGTGGACAAATACAGAGTGATGCCCGTGGGAAAATATTAAATATATGTTATTTTAATTTCTCACGGGAAATAACTACCGTATGGTATGGTCCAAAATCATAGCTTAATTATTTAATTTTGTTATTAAAAAAATAATGTGATATGGGTGTTAAAGATGGCTGAAAAAGAAAAGAAAAGAAAATTATAGATATGTTTAGATATTGTGTATGGAAATACGCTATTGTTCATTTCAAAGGAAGATAAAAGATAACTTCAAAGTTGGCATCGGCATATCTACCTTTATGATTATTTGTTTAAACAATAAATACGGATTACAGGTTTAAGGTTTTATAAAAATCAACAAACATCTACGAGTACAAGCCAGGTAACATGTGTTTGCTCACTCCTAGTACTAGTCCGTCAACTATGAAAATATTTTTTTGTTTGTTATATAAACAATTTAATCTCGAGTGACTCCCAATAAATTTTAACACGACTTACATGCAATTTTGACACCATAAAATTTTGACACTGGCCTCAAGAAAAAGTTTGTTAAGATTTTAAACTTTTATAAACAAACCCGTAGTATAACCTAAGTAACAAATATAAAACTTAAGTATTAATCTATTATAATACAACCGACACCAAGTCAACACCTATTAAATCTTATAAATCAATTATACTAAACTTTTTAAACCGATAACTTATTAAAAAAAGCATAATATGCACATTTAATACACTTAAGCAAACCCAATACTCATTTAAAGTTTAGGCCTAATCCTCAATTTGTTTTAGTGAAAGGCAACGCCCAACCGGCTCGTGACTCGCTCGTTTGACTCGTTTAGATTAACTCACAAATTTTAATACATGTAATATATAACCCTAAATTGTGGTAACATTTAATTAAAAATTATTCAAATAGATGGGGCAAAATAAACATCGATTATTTGATATCCGGTCATGTACTTTGTTGTGATGGTGAAATTATAGTGAAAATGAGAGAGAATAATTGAGAGGAAGTTGAATTGATAACACAAATAATGATTACAAAATTGTTTATATACTCAAGGCTAACAAAATCGAAACTAACTAGTTTCGCTGTACCAAAGTGAGTGAAACCAACTAGTTTTGCCCAACAGACCTAATATTTATTTTCTTTCGAGAAGGAGAACAACATGAGTGTGTCGATGTATGAAAAGTTTGAGAAGTTGGGGTGCTTATGTCAAATGCTCTAATTTAGATCCACGTTTTAAATTGATGTCGGTTTCCTGAACCTTGAGATGTCCTATGTGGTAAATAAGTTTAATGGTTGGGTAGAATATGTGACAAATAAAGAATTATTATAACTTGGTTTTGCATTGAACTTGAATTATAAATTTCGTATATTAACTATGCATTATGAGTATGTTAAATTTTTTTTTTGTTTTTATATCTATCAATATATGTAAGAACATACAATTTAAAAATAAATAAGTCAGCTCGACGAGCCACGAGCTAGCTCGAGCTTTTTACGAACCCATCATGAGCTTAACATTTCAATTTGTTAAGATAAACAAGCGTTGCTCGAGCCCACCATGTCTCAACTCAGCTCGATTACAACCCTTAACTCGACCCAAACCTGACCGGGAAATTTTAATATTGACAATCGCCCCTAAAACCTCCGACCTCCATTAAAAAAATTCTTAAGTCCGCCTAAAAAGTGGATCATGTTTATGAGAGTGATAGAATACTTGGTGAGATTTGTACAAATATAACATATGGTACTTACAAACAAATTTGTTAGATTAGTGGTAAAAAAAAGTAATAAACTTTCTAATAAAATGGAATAAAGAACAAGGAGACTAGTGTCTTGAAATTAAGTCCATTGGCTTAAATTGATAAACCCTCTCATTAAAAAAGAAAATGTGTTCTAAAAATGAAAAGAATTCATGTTGAAAATGTGTGTAAAATGGTGTAAATACAAGAATTGAATTGCTCCTAAAAATTATAATCAGTGGATTACAATCGTGGTCCACCGTGGAGACGGGCGTATTTTAACAAAATTTAAATGAACATATTTGTTGTTTACCAAACTCAATTCCTTGTTTTATATTATAAACATAATCTAAAAAAAACCAGTGGCTTACCACGTGGCAACCTTTGATCGGATCTTAAGTTACTATTAACCTCTTTAACAAAACGTTGAGTTTTTAGTTATATATATAAATATAAATACATTGTTTTTGTGAAAACAAAAACAAGCGATGGAAATATTATTTAAAACTATCATACGTTCATAATATACCATTATGATGTCGTAAGCACAAAGTCTTATCAAAACGACTAAAAGATACACATGATGTACACGGTTGATGCCATGGATTAAGCGTGGATCGGTCACCAAATGCACTTATCAAAACTTTGAATAAATGGTACAAGTTATACCATTGGGGTTGGTGGCCCAATAGTAGAGGAAAATCCTCTAGAAACACTAAGGATAGAGGAGGTCATGGGTTCAAGTCCCACTCCTAACAGAAATTAAGAAATTTGTCTTTAAAAAAAAATGGTACAAGTTATGTGATCTAAACTACATGTCAGTGCATCAACCAATCAAAAAGCAAATTCAAGAACATTTATAACAAACAACAATGTCATCGTCAATGTCACGAAACTACCGGTTACAAATTAAATGAGGAACCAAAAAACCAAACCATAAGATGTTTTAGTGATGATACCTTATGAAGACTTCTTTGGTTAGATGAAAAGGATAAACCCGACTAAAGGTAATCAATAACGATTCAATGAACTTGTGGTTGCTAGCTCAAACCACACAGAACGCCAAAATCAAACTCTTTTGGTTAACCCTTGATCAACCCACCATGGGCGAGACTTATTCTTAACCTTTTCTTCCTTGTGTGACACCGAATGAGAGAGAGAGAGAGTAGCAGTTATAGTGTGTGTGTCTAGAGTTAGGAGACTTGAAAATTGGATCGAATAAATGATACCCCTTGACCCCTATTTATAATCCCACATAGAACCCCTAATCTCCTAACTTAGTCATCAAGTTTCTTAAAGCACAACCCATTAAGGATTAGGATTTAGACAAAAAAAACTTAGCCACCAAGTTATAAAAGGCGAACCTGTTGAAAGAGGATAAGTTCACGTCGAGCATGTTAGTGGCGAGTTACAAAAGACGGGTCTGTTGTCAAAAGCGTTGACAATGATTAAGTTTGAAGAAATGGGAACCCTACTTGGAATGGTGAACAAACAAAGATTAAGTGGGTGACCGAAAGGTTTATTCTTTATTTGAGTTTTTAAGATTTTGTGATGTTTAGTCTTTCAACTTTTGGTTGGTATTGTCCTTTCATTTTCTTGAGTTTTTTTTTTGTTTCGTATTCTCATTTAAGCTAGATTAATTATAGGACTCTTTGTATTTAAGTTTGTTGCTATAAATATAATATCTAGAAAGAGTAGTGATAAAAGTTTATCACAAATTCATTGTGTTGTGTAGTTTGAGTATGAATTGTCAAATGTTTCCCAACAATTAAGGAGTTAGAAATGTATCTTCGTTTACATAAAGAGAATAAGCGTTCATTTTATCTTGATCCTTGTGGATCGAACACTGGCCTATGCTAAATCGTAGGTTCTAATCCTACTGACCGTGATCCGTATCTTCTTCGACAGAGGACAAAGATCTTCTAAACCTTCAATATGTTCAAATCCATCACTTGGCACCACTGATAACAAACTAGGTATGCCCATGCCATACACATGCTTGTTTTTGTTAGTACCCTATTTATTCGTACACATGCTTGCTTTCATGTAAAAGTGAATTAAGATATGATTGCATATAATTATAATTTCGAGTAAATAAAATTATTCTCTTTGCTGGCATTGATTCGTATTACATAAACTAATACACATCTATGCATCTTTAAATTTAACCTCAATAGTAATTAAGAATATAAGGTGAAATTGAAAAACCACATGCCATATTTAGGATGATAGTGACTTGGAATTTCCACCTTGTAGAAAGACATTTGATAGAAGGTAACAAAGAAGTATAAAAGGGACGGACAATTAATAGAATAGTGCAATAATATCATTGGTTAGATCAACGTTTTAGGCACGTGTGGTGCATATTTTCTCTGTTTTATTATTATACTAGTTTAGATCCCGTGTATACACACGGGTTAAAAAATATCAATATAATTTTTTTTAAAATTTATATATATATATATTTTACAACTGTAAAAATATATTACATATACTTAAGATTGAAAACAAATTCAAAATATGTAAAAATTAATATATAATTAGGTTTCGAAAATATGTTAATTACTATTTAATATAATTTGACTTTCATTTAGTATTTGATTGGAAATAGAAGTTACATAATTAAATTTTAAAGTTTCTTATAATAAGAGATAATTTAAAATAAATATTTTTATTAGTATAATTAATATTTTTCTTTAAATATATATTTTTAGTAATTATAGAAATGCATTAAATAAGAGAGAGAGGCGGGAAAAAAAATGGTGAGGATGAATATGGAGACGACACGTGGCATTAAGAAACCTTTATTTATTATATAGTATAGACTAGGTTAGAATTTCGTGTATTACACGAGTTGAATAAATGTAATGTTAAATAAATAGTAATAAAAAGTTTATGTTTAAAACTCGTGTAATACACGGGTTGAATAAACCCGCGTATTACATGGGTTGAATAAAACATAATGTAATCTTTTAGCACATACACTCGTCAAAATGGAACAACGTGAATATATGTAAATATATGATTAAAAGCTTTTTATTTGAATCCTAGCTGGCTATAAAATTGTTTTCAGTTTGTAGAGTTTATTAAGATATGATTCAACAAATTAACTGATGATAAACACATTTTTAATTTAAAAAATGTGCAGATAAAAATTGAAACAAATAATTAATTTAGTTGCCTAAAATAATGGAATTGATTAATAGGAGAGAGGGGCGAAAAAATGAGAATGAGTATGCCTATAATTGTGACAAGTGTCATCATATTTTACTTGTTTATTATGTAGTATAGATGTGTATATCTATCCATTTTAGGTCCAAATAATTGACTGTCTTATATTTCAGTCCAATAGACAGGAGTTCTGTACTTTCTTTCATACATTGCTTCAAATGATGCACCTTTGATACTTGAGTGGTAACTGTTGTTATATGAGAATTCGATTAACAGTAGATGATTATCCTAATTACCTCTGAAATCTATAACACATGCTCTTAGGATGCATCCAGAGTTTGAATTGTATGTTCACTCTGTCCGTCTATCTGAGGATGATACACGTTACTCATGGTGACTCGAGTTCCCAATTCTTTTTGAAAACTTTTATAGAATCTAGATGTGAACCGACTGTCTCTATCATAAATAATAGACAGTGATATGCCATGGTGGCTCACAATTTCATTGATATAGATTATGGCTAACTTATCAATATAGTATGTTTCATGGACGGGTATAAAATGGGTTGACTTGGCTAGTCTATCGACCACGACCCATATTGCACTGTGTCCTTTTCTGAGTTCTGGTAATTTGGTAACGAAATCAATTGTAATGCGATCCAATTTCCAGACAGGTAATTCTAACTGTTGTAACTGCCATGGTTCTGATGTTCAATCTTAACTTGAAGCCACGTCTAACATTTCCCCCTTTTTTCTCATTTCCTTTATATTTCTCTTTAACCTCACCCTCTTTTCATTAAATTGACTTTTTTTTTTTACTTTTTTAATATTTTCATTTTCAACCATTATACCATATAATATACACTTTTAGCCCGTTTCTTTTTCTATTAATTTCGTTTTCCTTTAATAAATTTCGTTCGTTAACTTTTTTTAAAATACGGAGGGCGCGACTGTTTTGTTTTTTTTTCAACGTTCCACCGATATAATTTTTTTTAAACAAAGTTGTATTCAAAATCTAAAGTTTTTTTTATCGTTACCTATAGCCAGCGTCGTTACCGTTGTAAGGTAACGAGCCGAATCTGTTATGAGCGAACAACATCATTTTCGGTATTGATATTATCGGAACCCGTATCGTTATTCTCTTTTATGTTTTTCGACGACCCGAACCATTAATTTTTTTACTTTGTTTATTTCCGTTTTTATTATTTAGTTTTATGTTTATATTTGATTAATATTATTTTTACCGTTGTACTTATGTTTTGCTTACGTTTTTATTTAAATTTTATTACCGATGGGCCAAACACCCGCCGCGAAGCGCGAGTGTAACAATCTAGTTTTAACTAAGTATAAAATTTTACAAAATAATTTCTTGAAATGCTCCAATTTTGTAGTTTTAATTTATATATATCCCATCACGAAGTGTGAGTTTAACCTGCTAGTTAAATACAACATCTATGGGTAGGATCAGGTTCGGGATGCATGATTATATAGGTTGCATGGGAAATAATAGTAGCATCCAAACATTTTGGTGGGTTAGGGGTAAGTGGGATTAGAGAAGCTAACATAGATGATTATCCTAATTACCTTCGAAATCTATAACACATGCTCTTAGGATGTCCTCCAGAGTTTGAATTGTATGTTCACTCTGTCCGTTGGTTTGAGGATGATACACGTTACTCATGGTAACTCGAGTTCCCAATTCTTTTTGAAAACTTTTCCAGAATCTAGATGTGAATCGACTGTCTCTATCATAAATAATAGACAGTGGTATGCCATGGTGGCTCACAATTTCATTGATATAGATTCTTACTAACTTATCCATATAGTATGTTTCATGGACGGGTATAAAATGGGTTGACTTGGTTAGTCTATCGACCACGACCCATATTGTACTGTGTCTTTTCTGAGTTTTGGGTAGTTTGGTAACGAAATCAATTGTAATGCGATCCAATTTTCAGACAGGTAATTCTAACGGTTGTAACTGCTATGCTTCTGATGTTCAATCTTAACTTGAAGCCACGTCTAACATTTCCCCCTTTTTCTTATTTCCTTTATATTTCTCTTTAACCTCACCCTCTTTTCATTAAATGGACTTTTTTTTTTAACTTTTTCAATATTTTCATTTTCAACCATTATACCATATAATATACGCTTTTAGCATGTTTCTTTTTCTATTAATTTCGTTTTTCTTTAATAAATTTCGTTTGTTAACTTTTTTAAAAATACGGAGGGCGCGGCTGTTTTTTTTTCAACGTTCCACCGATATAATTTTTTTTAAACAAAGTTGTATTCAAAATCTAAAGCTTTTTTTATCGTTATCTATAGCCAGCGCCGTTACCGTTGTAAGGTGACGAGCCGAACCTGTTATGAGCGAACAATATCATTTTCGGTATTGATATTATCGGAACCCGTATCGTTATTCTCTTTTATGTTTTTCGACGACGTGAACCATTAATTTTTTTACTTTGTTTATTTCCTTTTTTATTATTTAGTTTTATGTTTATATATGATTAATATTATTTTTACCGTTGTACTTATGTTTTACTTACGTTTTTATTTAAATTTTATTACCGATGGGCCAAACACCCGCCGCGAAGCGCGAGTGTAACAATCTAGTTTTAATTAAGTATAAAATTTTACAAAATAGTTTCTTGAAATGCTCCATTTTTGTAGTTTTAATTTATATATATGTGTATATATATATATATCCCATCACGAAGTGTGGGTTTAACCTGCTAGTTAAATACAACATCTATGGGTAGGATCAGGTTCGGGATGCATGATTATATGGGTTGCATGGGAAATAATAGTAGCATCCAAACATTTTGGTGGGTTAGGGGTAAGTGGGATTAGAGAAGCTAACATAGCCCTCTTATCAAAGTGGTGGTGGCGATACAGAATGTTCCCAACACAACTTTGCACTACAACAATATCTCCCTATCCCGACGATTTTTTTTTTACCCTATAGCGACGACTTGTCGTCGGGATAGGTTATACCGACGACATGTCGTCGGTATTGCCTCGTCCCAATAGGTCAAAGGTGTCGTCAGTATAGGTGTCGTCGGTATAGGTCGACCTATGCCGACGACATGTCGTCGGCATAGAGTTTAATTAAATAATTCAAAAAGAAATTCTATACTGACGACATGTCGGTGTCGTCAGTATAGGTGTCGTCGGTATAGGTCGACCTATGCCGACGACATGTCGTCGGCATAGAGTTTAATTAAATGATTCAAAAAGAAATTCTATACTGACGACATGTCGTCGGTATAGCTTCTGGACTTATCCGGACGACAAGTCGTCGGGAAAGACCCAACCTATACCGACTACATGTCGTCGGTATAGGTTATTTCCAATTTAATAATTTTTTTTTGAAAAAGACGTACATAAAGGTATAAAAGTCGGGATGCGTACCTTAAAAAAATTCAATGAAACAAAAATAAGATGTTATTCACACCTCTCAAACCGCAATGAGTTCCGAACTTGCAACAAAATTAAATAAAGTTACATATACATACAAAGATATATACATACATTCACAATTACATAAATACATACACAATTATATACATACAAATCATACAATTACATAATCATACATACAAACATACATACAAATATACATACATATTATATACAAACACACATAAATAAATGTCCAAATTCTAAAATTACATATACAAACACAATTACATACATAAAATACATACATACACGTATATACATACATAGCCTTTACAAACATATATAAACAAAATACTCAAATTCCCAAATTACATACATAAACACAATTTCATACATAAACATAAACATAATACAAATACATACAAACACACATACATACATGTATATACATACATAGCCTTTACAAACATACATAAACAAATACTCAAATTCCCAAATTACATACATAAACATAATTCCATACATAAACAAAATACAAATACATACAACACACACATACACATATATACATACATATTATATACAAACATACATATATAAATGCCCAAATTCTTCTATAAATGCCCAAATTCTCAAATTTCATCTAAACCTAATTTCATCATAAAATTACATAAATATTTATAAAATCATATATCTAAACCATATATACATACATACAAATAAACACAAACATATACATACAAACATACATCTAAACATAATTTGTAGAAAAATATACATCTAAACCAAATTTGTAGAAAAATTATTAACCAAGTTTGCAAATTAGCTTCCTCTAAGCTTGAAATCCTTCAAAAATGGTTAAATCTTCAAACACATAACAAAAACCAAAGAAATTAAGCAAAAAACACCAAAATGTTGATTTTCTTGTTAAGATTGAACAATATATGTTAACTCACCTCAAAACCAAAGAGATTGGTGAATATTGCTCCACAAAATACCCAAAAACACGAAAAATCGCCGGAGAGAGATGGAGGCGTTTTGGAGGGTCTTTTGGGCGAAATGGGAAGCAGAAGGCTGTATTCTGTGTTAATTCGCGCTGAGACCTATACCGACGACATGTCGTCGGTATAGGCTATAATGTCGGCGCTGTAGGTTGCCTGTACCGACGACATGTCGTCGGTATAGGCTTCGTAGGGTTTTGACCAGTCAATAAAGTAAAAAAGCCTATACCGACGACATGTCGTCAGTATAGGCGGCGTCGGCACAGGGTCTTTTTCTTGTAGTGTTGAGGTGTGGGCTGTTATGACCATTCATGGAGGGGTAGGCGATTTAAGTTAATCCCGGTTAAGAAATTAGTGTATGGGTTTGGAGAAACACATGGGGATTGGATAGATAACTGTTAAAGTACAACATTGACATTATCAAGAAACTCATCTCTATGGTGGAGAGGGAAGATACAACTTATTTCTGGTATGATAGTTGATTCAAGGTGGTGTGGTGTGGTGCTTTTTGTGATTGGTTTTCAGGTCTGCTTAGAGCTTCATGTAAAAAGTTTAGCATCACTGATTGTTACAAGAAAAAGTGGGTGGGTTTATTTTATGGATTAGGAATGGACTAGCCCCCTCAATCTCTCTCGGAACGGGATTAACATACCCATTTAACAACTTTGTTACAACAACGGTGCATCAAGGACGAGGAAGACGGGTAGTCATGGAAAGATGATAGCGGTAATGGTGCCGAATTTTATGTGAAACAGGTGACGGAGGACATGGCTTGGTTAGCACAACGAACCAACATGGGTGGAGATTTTAAATGGAACAAGTGGGCTATTCCTAAGGTTAACTTATTTGATTGGCGGGCGAGGGCGCCATTTGGGAGAGTTTCTACTCCGGATGCCATGCCTACTTATGACATTTCAATCATTGGCGTAACCACCCTTTGTGGGTTGGGTCGCCCGACACCGTTGGAAAAAAATTTATTATTTGTTATATATACCATATAATCCCGAGCGACCTCCATGAAATTTTGACACCGACCCCCATGAAATTGTTTTTTACCAAAATGAAGCCCAAAAATTTAATTTAAAACTTTAAAGCTTTACATATATAAATTTATTAATAATTGTTATAAACTAACTGAACAAATATAATCATATTATAAAGTATTTAGTTAATTGAATATACCCATTAATTCTTATAAACAATTAAGTTCACTAGGTTACTAATTATTTAACTCAATAACCATTTGCCCTAAGCTTTTCTATTCATTTCTAAACAATTAATCGGCATTGTAAAATCCTTCCTTAGACATGTAAGTGAACTGAACGAACACAAACGGGGCTTGTTCGTGTTCGTTCGTCTAACTGTAACCGAACACATGAACGGACACAAACACTTAAATCAACGATATTATCTAGGTGTTGCTCATTTATCCTAGATAATTTAGGTATTGTTGTTAAAAAAAAAATCTCCGGCAAAAATATTTCAACTCAAAATATTAACTTAATCCGACAAAAAAAAGTTTGATGACCCAACTCAATCTAGTAAAAGAGCTAAATGACCCTGCCTGCGAAAAATCTATTTTAATAAACATTCGAACATCGAAAATTTCCGACCCCAATAAAAAAATTTATTGGGTCCGCCACTGATTTCAATCCCTAGTGATTCATGTCCTTGCTCGTGTCATGTCTAGTAGCCAACACAGTATGATGGCATATATGTGTCTGGCTATGGTTGAACCGCAATGACAAAGTGCTTACACGTGTCTCTTCATCATGTTTCAAGATGATGGATGACATCAAAAAAATAACTTATTGGTGGATCTAAAACAGAGCTAATTTTAGTACGAATCCTAACCTACTTCAATAAACCATTAAAATAGAAGTGATAATGTCCCCTTAAGAACGGTAACCGGCCTTAGTTTCTTGCTAAGCTAAGCTCTCACGTTTGCAGTAAAAAAAGAAAGAAAAAAAAGTTAAATATAACATCGCATTATTTTCCCGAATCATTTGGGCCCGAAAGATAATAATCCATCCGGAAAAGAACCCAGTCCAGATAACCTCCATGGTTTTGATTAAACGGAAACCCTCGATAAACCCTACACTGAAATCACCCCTGATTCCGACAATGAGAAATCAACGGCCACAATCAGCCGGAGAATCCATGGAAGAATCCACCGACGCCGGTACCTCCTTCACCGGTGAATCTGATATATGCCAGCAACTCCTAGACCGTTACGGCAAGTCCGCCGCACCTCAACACCGCCACCTCTGCGCAACCGCTGCCGCCACCCGCTCCATCATACAATCAGAGTCACTGCCTCTCTCTCCCCTCTCTTACTTTGCCGCCACCATTGATGCTCTCTCTGATACCTCAAAAACAACTCGTGATGTTGATGCAGTGTCTGCGCTATCGTCGTTTTTGGCAATTGTGTTGCCTCTGGTTCCCGAGAAGTCTATAGCGGCGTCTAAGGCGGCTGAAGCTGCGGAGATTGTGGTTCAGATGATGGAGAATCAATGCGATGGTTTGTCGGTTTCGACTGTGAGGGCTTTGGTCAAGTGTTTGGGGGTGTTGCTGGAGTTTTGTGATTTGGATGATTGGGAATCGGTTAATTTAGGGTTTCAGATGCTTATGAAGTATTCAATTGATAAGCGTCCGAAGGTATGCTGTTGCTATTCTATCTGGCTTTGTTACATTGTTAATTTCTGCAACTGCTTTATCAGTTAACATAAATTAAATGAAGTAATGAAGCAGAATGAATTTTTAAGCTTTAGTCAAATAAATAAATGCCTGTTTGTTCTTAAGCATAATCTATGATGTTAATTAATATGCATTAGTTTGCAAATAATGTCTACTTGGTGCTAAGTGCATAGTCACAGCAACAAATATTTCTGATTCGAGGTCTTGAATCTTGATTACTCATGTTCTTTGCTACATAAGATGGGCATTAGGTTGATGTTATTTATTTCAGATGACATTCTGATTTGCTGCATTTGCCTACATGTTGCAGGTTCGAAAATGTGCCCAAGACTGTGTTGTGAAACTCTTCAAGTCTTTTAAATCTCCTCTTGTCAAAAAGAGGGCAAGCAAGCTGGTGTTAACCTCATTTAAAACTTATATGTCGTTGTCAGTTAAAACAGCTGCCTCGCGATCTGCAGATGGATGTAAAGATGATAATGTATCAAAAGGTGAACACCTGGATGCTCTTCATATGTTAAACCTGTTGAAATTTCTGGTCCCTTGTTTGCCAAGCAAAGTTATATCAAAAGCTGTTGTAGAATTACAAAAGGCTATCACTGCCAGGTTCTCAGCATTAACGAGACATGTTTTTGATGTTATGGAGGAGATACTTAGATTCTTGGAAGCTGGATCTACGATTCCAGATACTATAAAAATTGTCGCAACACTTGCGTCATATATATCTAAGAGAGAAAACCCTGTGGACACTATTTTTTCTGCAGCAGCTCTACTTGATACTTTCCTTACCAAATTTCAAGTTGGAGATCCAACCAAATGGCACGATCAGTATTCTTTAATCATTGCGTCTATAGCAGGTAGATATATGTTCTTGCTTATATTTCATGATTAACTAAGTAATGATAGGTCCTCAAGTGGACATCCTGGTGGTAAACCCCAACCAAATGGTTGTGGGTTCAAATCCTGCGGAGCGCAGGTGTGGTGATTTTAGGAGTAGAGTAAGTGTAGAGTAGAGAGTGTGTGTGTTCGCTGGTAAAAAAAACTAAGTAATGATAGGAACAATGAAATGTGAGCTATCTAGATTCTAGCATAGAACAATGATCTATAAACTCATTTATATATATATATATATATATATATATATATACTAGGTTAAAATCCCGTGTATTACACGGGTTAAATAAATAAAATGTTATATATTTAGTAATAAAAATTTTATATTTTTAAAAACCCGTGTAATACACGGGTTGAATAAACCAGTATATTACGTCGGGTGAATAAAATATAATGTAATTTGTTAACAAACACATTTGTCAAAATATGTTTTTAAACAATGTAATTTGTCGTGACAATTATAATGTCTGTTAAGTTAGTTTTTATAACATTTTTTTTCAACTGAGTATTAATTTTTTAATTTAATTGATAAATGTTAGTTCATATTAAGTTCATTTGATTGATGATATAATAACTATTTATAATTAAATAATAAGTATTCGTAATTAGATTTATTAATATAAAGATTATTATTTAATAGGAGAGAGAAATAGAAAATCTAATATTTAATAGGAGAGAGGCGGGAAAATAAAGATGGGGATTAACCAGAGAGTGACACGTGTCCTGAAGAGATTTTCATTTATTAGAGTAGTAAGATTAGAACGACATATGACAAATATATGCGTTCTCCCTATGTTTATTAAACAATTGCTTGTTGAGAAGCTCGCATGAGTTTACTATTTGTGGTGTTGTGAAGTGATGATTTATATGTTATATAAACACTTCTCGTTGGAAACATCTGATACCTTTGTGGATATGATTGTTGTGGTTATTTGCAGTACTTTTTTTTAACTTTATGCTTCTACTTTTAGGTCTTCTGACGTCTGAGTCAACTGCTACAAAGGCTTCAAATATTTTAAAAGAAATGATTAACCATCATATTGATGTAGAGGTCCTTTTGAGTTCTGAGAAGATGCTTGCAGATGAGAATAATGTTGAATCCAAGGAATCAAAAATAGTGAAATCTTTATGTGATGCACTTCTAAAAGTTGCAAGTACCAATAAAGGAATTCCAAATGAGCATATTTTGGCCGTCATCTCTGCTTTGTTTCTCAAACTTGGTATGTCAAATTACTAGTTTACTACTCATTGTGCTCAAGCAAATCTGCTCATGCTTATTGCAAATGATACCCTGTTAAAAACATAGTGATCATGGCAATTGTATTGTTTAAATTTACTATGCTTTTTTAACCAGATAATATTTATCCTTTCTTCATTAATGCATTGGTTGTATGTATTATTCTTGTTTCTATAAGCACTTGATACGTATCTCTGGTCCTTTTTATTTTTATTTTTAGAGAAGAGTTCTCATATCTACATGGGGAGTGTACTTCTGAAGCTCGCCGCTTTTATGACAACTGCATCTGGAAATACTTCTGACTTAAAGCATGTAAGTTTCTTTTTTCTTTTCAGTATTTGTTTTCATTTGTGTAAACATATGTGTGCATGGATTTCAAGCTGCTGTAACCTTTCCGTACTATGTTCAAACTTTGATGACCAAAATCGAAAAAATTAGTTATTTGTGATGTTATAGGCTTCTGGGATTTTATACATTTACTGGCAATGTGTGTATTGTACAAATGCCATTTTACTAACATAGTGTTATGTTATGATATTTGATATTACAGCTTCAGGATTGTATGGGGTCTGCTGTAATCGCTATGGGGCCAAAGAAACTACTTGATGTATTACCTATCTCCCTTGATGCCAATAGTCAAACCTGCTCAAATATTTGGTTGATACCTATTTTGAAGGAGTACGTTGCTGGTTCATCTTTGGGATTCTTTATCGAGAACATATTGCCTCTAGCTGAATCATTTCAAGCAGAATCCCAAAAAGGTACTTTCTTAAATGAAGACTAGTTTTGGATTGTTGTTTCATGTTGTTTAACATATTGATTTGGAAAAGGAAAAGATAAACTTGGTAAAGGATTGTATATTGATTGTGTGGTAATTGTGATTACAAGGTGATTACATATAGGATATTTATAGACTAAGATTACAAAGATTAGGGCCGGCTATAGTTAGCTTAGGGCCGGCCTATACTAAACATATGTCAACTAATATTCCTCCTCAAGCTAAGGCCGGGACCGGACTTTCAGCTTGGACTTCAAGAAGAGGAACCGGTCTGAAGACAAGGGTTTTGTGAAGACATCCGCAATCTGATCATGTGTAGAAATAAACTGAACAAATAACTTCTTGTTTGCAACTCTTTCCCGAACAAAGTGAAAGTCTACTTCAACATGTTTTGTTCTAGCATGAAAGACTGGATTGACAGAAAGATAGGTAGCTCCCAAATTATCACACCATAAAATCGGAGGTATCTTCATAGGCACACGAAGCTCAGTCAATAGTGTTTCGAGCCAAGTTAATTCAGCAACGGTATTGGCTAAGGCCTTGTATTCTGCTTCAGTGGATGACCGAGAGACAGTCTGTTGCTTTCTGGCTGACCAAGAGACAAGATTGGAGCCCAAATAGATAACATATCCCCCCGTGGAACGACGGTCATCTGGACAACCGGCCTAGTCCGCATCAGAAAAGGCCGTTAACTTGTGGGCATCAGTATAGGCATGTAAAACAGAGGAGGAAGTGCTGGAGATCAACAGACCATGATCAGACGTCCCATGTAGATACCGTAGAATACGTTTAACAGCAGACCAGTGATTTTCAGTTGGAGAATGCATGAACTGACAGACTTTGTTGACTGCATAATTGATCTCAGGTCTTGAGAGGGTAACATCTTGTAATGCTCCAACCATTTGCCTGTATTTAACCGGATCATTAATCAGGGGGCTGTCACCAAGAGAAAGAGAGACACTGGTAGCGCATGGTGAAGGAACCGGTTTAGAATGTGATAAGTTTGCCCGAGCAAGTAAATCAGTAATATACTTCTTCTGAGAGAGAAGAATATCAGACCCAGTCCGTACAACCTCAATTCCCAAGAAGTAAGATAAGGAGCCCATGTCTTGTATGGCAAAGGATTGGCTCAGGCCCTTGACAATGCGATCAATTTCAACGTTGTTGTTACCTGTTAAAACAATGTCATCGACATAGACAAGCATATACAAGAATGTGCCATGATGAGCGTATATAAAAAGGGAGGGGTCCGTTTTAGAACCCTGAAAACCAAGAGCAGTCAGAGCGGCTGTCAGTTTTTCAAACCATGCTCGTGGTGCTTGTTTGAGCCCATAAAGGGACTTGTGTAAAAGACACACGTGATTCGATTTTTGAGGATCAACAAACCCCTGTGGTTGTTTCATATAAACTGTTTCCTTCAAATCACCATGCAAGAAGGCATTTTGAACGTCCAGTTGACGTAAGGGCCAATGACGTGTAACCGCCAAGGAAAGGACAACCCGTATAGTGATTTTACCACTGGACTGAAAGTGTCAGTATAGTCAATACCCGCCTGTTGATGAAAGCCTTTGGCGACTAATCGCGCCCTGTGACGCTTAGCAGCCCCATGTTGATCTCTTTTAACTTTATACACCCACTTGCAGTCAACGATATTTACATTGGGAGCACAAGGGACCAATGACCAAGTACCATTCCGTAGAAGTGCAGTGTATTCATCTACCATAGCCCTACGCCAGTGAGATGCTTTGTTGGCAATGGCAAAGGAGGTAGGTTCAACATCACGTGATGGTTCAGGTGCGGTAGTGGATGTATGGAAGGAGTTAGGTGTGAATGTGTGTGTTTGTTTAGGATTTTGGCGAAGGTTTGATGGACGAGGATGGGGTGGAGGATTGGTAGTAGAGGTGTTTGTGAAAGAAGGTGGAGGCGGTGGTGTTGCGGTGGCTGTTTGATAACGGTCAAAGGCTGGGGGCTGAGTTGTAGGGCGCCGGCTGTAGGTTTGGGTGGGCTGGTGTTGTGACCTAGTGGTGTCGGGGTCAGCTGTTGGTTCAGGAGTGTTTTGGGCTGGAACAGGATTGGTTTGGGCTGGAACAGGAGTGTTTTGGGCTGGTGATTCTGGTGTGGTGTGGGCTGGTGGTATGTCAGGTGGAGGTTGGGTGGGCGGATATGGGTAGGAAGAAACATAGGGGTTAGTAGGTGTGGAAGGGTTGGAATGTGGTGTAGTGGTAATGGAAAAAGGAAAGATATCTTCATGAAACCGGACGTGACGAGCGATGTACATACGTTCAATGAGAGGGTCAAAACATCGGTAGCCATGATGAGATGTGCTGTAGCCTAGGAAAATGCAAGGGATAGATCGGAAATCCATTTTGTGTGGATTATAGGGACGAAGATGAGGAAAGCACTGATAACCAAAGACACGAAGAAATGAGAAATCAGGTGGTCGTTTGAATAAATATTCAAAGGGAGAAATGGTGGAGTGAGTGCGAGAAGGCATGCGATTGATTAGGTAAACAGCCGTTTCAAAAGCAAAGTGCCAAAAGCGTTGTGGAACATGAGCATGTGCCATAAGGGTAAGGCCAGTTTCAGTGACATGACGGTGACGGCGTTCAACAATGCCGTTCTGTTCACTTGTATGTGGACAGGACAAACGATGGATGATACCAAGGGAGGCGAATAGAGGTGATAGACTTCTAAACTCTCCTCCCCAATCGGACTGAACCGTTTTAAGTTTGGTGGAAAATTGACGTTCAGCCAATGTGACAAATTGTTTAAAAATGGCAAAGACCTCAGATTTTCGTTTCATAGGGAACAACCACATAAATTTTGAAAAATGGTCAACACATAACAAAAAATAATTATGACCATCATACGAAGGGACAGGGGCAGGACCCCAAACATCACAAAAGACTAAATCTAAAACATGAGTACTTTTATAATTAGATAATAATAAATGCAGTTTGGAGGATTTCCCAACTGAACAAGAAGTACAATCAGATTTAAAAGTCTTTGTAGAAACAGGTAAACGATAGAAAGCATAGTCTTGAATAATTGAGAGTGTGGATGTCCCAATCGTTGATGCCATGTGGTTGTAGTAGCACGAGTGGTTGAAAAAGCGACTTTTGGAATTGGTTGTTTGGTTGGAAGCTTGAGGGAGTAGAGCCCATCTTCACTTGGCCCCGTGAGGAGGATAGTGTGTGTATACTTGTCCTTCACAGAAAAAAAAAGTTGCATGAAATTCAAAGTAAACATTATTATCTTGACAGAATTTTTGGACAGAAAGGAGATTCTTTTTAAGTGCGGGAACATGAAGAATATCTTTTAGGTAAAAGGTTTTGTTAGGAGAACAGAAGGTTTGTGAACCAATGTGTAAAATGGGTAGAGCCATACCATTACCAACATGAAGACTCTCATCACCGAAGTAGGGTTCGGCAGAATCAAAACCTGACATATCAACGGAGGAATGACCATTGGTACCTGTGTCCGGGAGATAATCGGTGGTCGCCTGTGAACGAAGATCCGCATAGTTGGCAGTGGGCTGTCTATAACAGTAGATGGATCCCTGTTTGGGCATTGGGAGGGAACATGTCCTATTCCACACCTGTTGCAAGTACCATAAACAGTGTTTGTATTAGAAGCCCAACTGAACTGACCTGAAGTACGATTGCCTTGGTTGCGGTTGTAGTTGGGATGACGGCCACCACGTTGGCCACGGCCACGAGAAAAACTGGATTGACCAGTCCTATTTGTGTAAAAGGCTTGAGGAGTGGGGTTCTGAGGGGTGCCCGAGATAGGTTGAAGTTGAAACCCCAATCGAGAAACAAGTTGTTGGATGACCTGCACTGTTTCTGCCGAGGCTGAAGAGGAGTTTCCTGGTGTAGCAGCCATGAATGCCTGCACAGGGGCAGCTTCCGGGACTGGTTTGTTGACTAAGAACTCGTGGTCAGCAAGAAGACCAGGAAGTTCATTAAAAACAGCAGTGAATTGTCTGGCAAAGAGGTTCTGCTTAACTCCATTGTACTCGTCGCGAAGACCTTCAACAACAAGCATCACAATATCTTTATCAGCCATAGGTTGTCCAATATTAGCAAGGGCATTGACATACTCCTGTGCCCTGGACAAATAAGCAGCCGATGTCTCTTCAGGTTGCATCTGGATCTTCAAAAGTTTTGTTTTCAAGGAAAATTCTCTAGAGGAGGTGTGTGGTGCATATGCATGTTCAAGTCCGAGCCAAAGATCACGGGAAGTAACACCTTGAACGTGTTGAAAGGAGCTTTCGGAGATAGTGGAGATGATGAGCATACGGACGTGCGCATCATTACACAACCATGTTGTGTAATCGGGGTTGGGTTGGGTTGAGAAGCAGGTTGTTCTGTGCTGTCTTTGTCTTTGCCAGAAGCGGATGGGACTGGAACAGTAGATTGCGGACATGGAATGCTGCCATCAACATAACCGAACAGGCTGTGGGTTGTTAAAAACGGCTGTAGCATAAGCTTCCAATGACCGTAATTAGTGGAAGATAGGGTGAAGGTGAATTTGTGTGAATTGTGGGATGTCTTCTCAGCAGTAGTGAAGGGTGTTAATTGAGGATTAGCCATCGGAAAAAAAGAGGAGAGAGATGCCTTGTGGCGGCTGTAAAAAAATTAGGGTTAGGCTCTGATACCAAGATAAACTTGGTAAAGGATTGTATATTGATTGTGTGGTAATTGTGATTACAAGGTGATTACATATAGGATATTTATAGACTAAGATTACAAAGATTAGGGCCGGCTATAGTTAGCTTAGGGCCGGCCTATACTAAACATGTGTCAACTAATAGGAAAACTCTTCCAGCTAAACAATAATCCATAAGAGATCATATTCCAAGTGTAATTCTTTTATCCTTGGTAACTTCATGAACTCAATGAAGGGTAATTGCAGGGAATATAATTTCATTATTGCATAATTTGTTTTTTTTGCTAGTTAAAATGTCGGTAATTGGAGAAGAACTGCAGGCGAATGCCAGTGGATGTTGGGGATTATTGCCGGCCTTTTGTCGCTGTCCAAATGACACACACAAAAATTTTCAGTCTTTGGCGAAACTTCTTATTCCATGCATCAGAAAGGATGCCTTTATGCTTGAGGATATTGCCATTGCCATGCAGGTAATTTTTCAATTTGATTATGTTGTATTTTTTTTTTCATGTTGATAAGTTTTGTTCTCACATGCGTGCATGCCTTGCATGTAGTTTCTTGTGAAGCAAAATAGGAGTTTCCTTGGTGCTGATCAGGGTGATGATAAGGCTTCCAAATTTCCAAAAATGAGTTACTCAAAAAAAGTTGCTACCAAAAACATCAAGGTCTTGGCATCATGTTCAGAGGAATTGCTCAAGGCTTTTACTAAAGTTTTTTTCAAAGTATCGACCAAGAAACGTGTTTTTGTGAAGGTTATGATTGTTTTCTTCTTCCTTTATTTTTTGTCACTTCACTCACTTTTTGTTTATTTATGTTCTACTTTTTCTTTAATTTTGTTAATTTAGGAGTTTCTACGAGTGTACTTGATTTTCATTATAAACTGCTACTTTATTGGTGCATATATTCGTCTTCCTTTTCTCTAGTGCCATTGGCATGTGCTATATAATAGGAAGCATCGATGGCCTCTATCCTTGTTGAATCCTATATTTGGTGATTTAGGGGGTATAGTTCTTTTAGGTTGCGCACCCATGCAACCTTGACTATATCCCAGAATAATTGACTACTAATTTAAGAGGATACAAGAATGGGAACATGCAAGAGGCAATTTTGGTCCTTCATTTACTAAAAACTAAAATTTTCAGTTTGGAAACTTCAAGAAAAAGGTAAACTAAAGTTTTATGTTAAGACACGAGTAATCTTTTATGTGATAAAACTAAAGTTTTATGATTGTGGAGGACGAAAAGCAAGACACGAGTAATCTTTTATGTGATAATGTGGACTAACATTGATACTCTTTTAACTTCTTAAGTAAAAGTAAACGCATGTTAAGGCTTAGGTGTTTATATCTATTGTATGATTCGGGATAAATTTTCCTAAAATTATTATGAGTAATTGTTGTTGTCTCCTTTGTGTTTTTTATTCATTGCTTTCTCACTTCATATTTGCATTTCAATTTCCAGGATACCATTGGATGCTTGACACTAATCACTGATTCTGCGACGATAAAGAAGATTTTCATTTCATCTCTTAAAAGATTGGAGCTCAATGTTTCTGTAGATAAAGTAAATGCAAAAAGGTATATATTTATTTTTCGTGACTCATTGCTCCTCTTTTAGCCTTGTTTGGATCTAATTGTCCAGGAAGTTTTCTTATCTGGCTAGTTGCACACTAGGGTTGAAACCATTTTAATCATTTTATTTATCGAGGCATAGGCCGTTTCTGATTTTTGAAGTTCTTTTTCTTATTTGGGGCTGTGTCAGTAAGTGTATGCAAGCTCTTTTCATCATTAAGTTCTTGATGGCATGGGACCTTTTGACAAATGTGTTTTAATTTATATCTTCATTTCTTTGATTTGATATTTTACGTGTGAATATGTTCCAAATCAAATAGAGTCTCTTTATTGCTGTGCTAAAAAGTTTTTACTCCACTATGGGTATTGCTTGCAGAAGTGCATTTATTTCAAACTGAGGGCGACGAGATTATACAATGAAATATTTGTCCATTTTGCGCTTGTACAGGTGTCTGATCCTTGAGCTAGCATCATCTGTTGTTGGAGCAGCTAGCTTGGATTTAATTGATCTTATATACAACTTTATCAAGCAGAGTTTGAAGGTATGCTAATGACCCGGTGCTCTGCAACTTTTATTTGTTCTTTTTTATGTTCTTTCATTTATAATCAATATTTCAGATTACCATGCAAATTCTATATTTCTATTTGGTGTAGGAAGAGGATGAAAACATACAGAGGGAAGCATATGCTGCTCTTTACAAAATTTTGGAGGTAAGCAAGCAAGTGGCACTATTTTTAAATTTTAAATAGTGTTAAGGAGTCTCAATATTGTTTTTGTTTTAATTGTTCAGGAATCTTCTGAGTTCCGCTCTTCAAAATTTGAGGAACTTATGGATTTAATACTTGGTTTGAAGTCTCCTGATAATGTTGCATCACTTAGATGGCGGTTTTCCTGTTTCAGAAACTTGATAATTCACTCAATTGAGGTTATATTTTTCTCCCTTCTGAAGGTTTTTTTTTAGTATCTGCTCTCAATTCTCAGTTATATTAAATTGTGATTATATGACCTAAATACCAAATGAGATTCTGTGCCACATCCACTTACAATTAGTTTTGAGTTCACCTGTTTAAACAACTTGTTTGTCTGCCTTTTTATCACGAAACGTTATAGTTTCAACCTTAGATTCCCCGAAGCAGCTGTTTATGATGGTTGGTGCTGGCTTTATTAGATAAGTTACATGGTTCTTTTGTTCTCTATAAAATTTAACAGTTCTTTTCGTATATCTTGTGATTTAATCATATTGATGTTTTCCGTCAAAAATAAATTTACTAGTGCACGTTGTAAAAATAAAGCTGTTTATCTGACATTCAATGTAGTAGTAGGACAGGTAATGAGAGCACAGGGAGGTATTAGTTCATCTATCTTAATAGTACACCACAATACGGGGACCACTTACTTTCTTTATTTAAGAAATCATTTAGGGTATGTTTGGAGGTAATATTGTTCTATGCAACAATTGTGTTGATGAGCTGAGTGGCTATATTTATGCAGGTACATGTCGAGTTTTAGTCTTCTTTTATTGTTGCTGCTGCTGCTGCTGCTTTAGTGCTATCTATTTAATTATTTTATATACAATGTGAAGTTTTCTCTAATAGTTTGCTATACTGATTATATTCTGTAGAGAACGTTGGATGGAGAGAACACATATGGTTTTCGTATGCTTAATGAAGTTATAGTGACATTAAAAGATGTAAGTTCTTTTTTCAACTAACTTCTCCCTTTTGTGTTCGCATTTTATTGAGGGAGTTGTCCTCTGTTTATTCTGATTGGTAAAATGTAAATAATTGCAAACGCCTATATATGTCTACTGTGTTGTTTAGAAGTATATTATTTATGGAACAGCGTTTGGCAATTATTTTATAATATTATTTTTCAATTAAATTAACAGACAATGGTCTAACTCTTAAATGAATTAAAATATTAAATGCAGTTAATGAAAAGTTATCTTACAAAGTTAAAAGAATAGTGTATTACTTGTTTGTTTGAATTAGTTGATTATGGAAAGGGGTAATACAAAATTAGATTTCAAAATAGTTTTACGTCTTTTGTTAGTATATTTCATTGTGAGAAAAACGTGCCATAGCCCATAAGATATCGTACAATTCCAATCCTAGTTTCGGTTTGAAGGCATTAAATAGATTTCTAACGCCCTAATAGAAATACACTATTTGTTATTTATTTTGAAAAAAAAAACATTAAAACATAGGAAATGAAAAATATGTAAAATTACGTATGTGCATAGACTTGAGTGGTTTTTAATTTTTCTCTTTTTTTATTTACACATACCTTAGGGGTGTTTATGAGAGTTATGAGGGGGCAAACCGAACAATGTAATTGGAATTCATAGAATCTTACATCATCAATAAAAATCGACTCAATATGGAGTTGGGCTTTGGAGCTCATATAACTGATAAAAGTGTGCCACATAGTTGATTTTAGTAGATGCTGATGTCATGGTTGTTTTGCCTTGTAAATATAAAGATTTATGTGGAGTTGATTGAAATTATATATGGAGTTGGTAGTTAATGATCTGGCCCACTCATTTATAGTCCCAGTAACAATTTTGTTTTTGTTCTGAACTAGATAACTTATATTCTGTATTGGTGAATTTCTAACACGTCTTACAGGATGTCATATATATATTAATTTTCTTTATACCCACCTCTTGTTTCTGTAATGCTTATTTGATACAATCTACTTTTGATCTCCAGGGCAAGGAAGAAAGTAGAAAAGTGGCATATGATATCCTTCTTGGGATAAGCTCTACCTTGCAAAAAACATCATCTACACTCGATAAAGGGCCTTATTATGAATTCGTCAACATGGTAATCACTTACTTTATTAAGAATAGCTCAAAAGTTATATTATTCTCTTCTATTTAATGTGATAGTTATGAAAAATATATACTTATTTAGTCACATCTTTGTTTACTGCTGACTTTACGGTTGACGATATGCAATTACTTAGATAATGGGCTACCTCTCTGGATCTTCTCCTCACATAAAGAGTGGTGCAGTCTCTGTGTTATCTTTAGTGATCTATAACGACTCAAAGATATGCACATTGATGCCTGACCTTGTGCCATCAATCCTTGAGTTGCTGCATAGTAAAGCCATTGAAGTTATAAAAGTGAGTTTTTCCCTCTATCTTAATGTTTAACCATAGCTGTGTTTCTAATTAAAGTCGGGAATTGTGATCCACTACTTACAATGGGTCGATATGGGTTATGTTTAAGAGATCAAACAGGAAAAAAAACAAGTACTTTACAAGAAAACATGCCAATAGGGACAGATGTATCCCAAAGTTCATCTTTAATGCATAGAACCTCCTAACTCAATTTATGCAAAAATTTGGATTATTATTCAAATAATTTTAGTTTTGTAATCATATTTGAGACAGTATTTTTCTCTAAAAATAGAAGTTTTGCGCAAAAGGTGTTTTACCCATTTTGACCCAAACCTGTTTCCCGCTGCCACCTTTAGTTTGTACTATTGGTCAATGTAACTTTATTTGTTTTCTTTGGCCAGGCTGTTCTAGGCTTTATCAAGGTGTTAGTTTTGAGTCTTCAAGTGAGTGACTTGCAAAACTTCCTGTCTGATGTTCTCAGTGGACTTCTGCCCTGGTCATCTGTTTCTAGGCATCATTTCAAATCAAAAGTATGTATGTTCATTTAGATTTCAGCACAAATGATGGCATTAAGTATTATTAGTAACTTCCATTTGTCTACCATGGTTTATAAATATGTGATTGGACATTTTAAGGACGTACATATATATACACACTATTAGAATAGTATTATAGAGATAATTGTATTCAGAGAGAATATCTCTCATTTAGTTAGGTGTATCATTCCATAGATAGATAGAGTCGAGTCAAATGTAAAGGGTTATATATTTCGGTATTCGTATAAATGGAAATCGCACAATTGATCACACCTTATATATATATATATAGGGGAGGGTTCCAGAGAAAACCATATAGTTAGGCGAAAACTGAGAAAACCACTAAAAAAACAATTTTAACCAATAATATAATAATATTTATTTTTTATTTTTATTTTTTTATAAGTGTATCAATGTAATATTGCACATTTTTACCAAAAAATATTTAAATATTGGCTTACGTATACGTAAACAGAAAACAAAAAAAATTGCAGTTACGTATACGTAACCCATAATATTACACATTGTTTTAGTGGTTTTCTTGGTTTTCGCCTAACTTTGTGGTTTTCTCTTGATCCCTCCCCTATATATATATATATATATATTTGTCTGTAACTCTGTTCTTATTATTGTTTTTGCAATTACAGGTAACGCTCATCGTTGAGATTATGATGCGGAAGTGTGGTGCTGCATCAGTGAAATCTCTAGTACCTACAAAATACCTGGATTTCGTTAAGAATGTCTTGGATGTATGTCCCATCTTGGATTTTGGTTATGTTAGCTACATGACCCAATTGACAAATAATTAACATCTTTTGCAAACTGTTTTCAAAATTTTAGTGATGATGACAATGACCTTTTGGTAAAAGCCTCTATAACCCTTCACATAACTGAGGGTTTTACTTTCATTTCTCTCCTATTACTTGGGATGGCAATTTCTAACACAAGAGAATAATCAGGTTTTAGGTTGTCATGTCTAACCCGTTAATAAACATTTCGTGTTCCGGTTGACCTGTTTAACAAGTATAAATAAAAGGCTCATATTCCGGTTACCTGTTTAACTCATTTAACTAAAAATGTCTATCCGTCAACACGTTTAAAACTAGAATAAAAATATATATTTGCCAAGGCCAGCATGCCAACCTGTTTACGACCCGCTTAACCCCTTCATTACAATATGTTAACCCGTTTGCAACTTGATTACAACCCATTTACAGCCCGTTAACTCGTTTAGATAAATGGGTTGTGTTCGGATGAGTATGTCCGGGTTATAGGGTTGATGTCTTTGACACGAATAAATATATGGGTTGTGTTTTTGTCTATCTTGTAATATCATCTCATCAGCGTTGTTTAATTTGCAGAATCGTCAAGGCAAAACGAATTCGCAGGAAACTGCCACAACCGGAACAGATGCAGGAACTTCTGAAACAGCCCCCAACGGGTCTAACTTCATAAACTACACTTTTCTATGCTCAATTATTTTATCATGGTGCTAATACAAGTTACACTTGTCTTTTTCAGTAAGCCAAAGTTCAAACCCAAGGCTGCGGGTAGTTTCACCCAGAAAGAATATTCAACAGAAACCAGAAAGAGAAAGTGGGATGACAAAAACAGCTCATATAAGTCTAGTAAATTTTCACCTCGAGGGAAAAGTAGGATGAAAGACGTAAAACATTCTGGTTTTTCTAAATCAACAGACCGCCCATCACAAGGCGGTTTTAAAAGAAAAAACCCAAGTTTTAAAAAGGATATATCAGGTGGGAGTAGACAGAAACAATGGACCAAAGGAAGCAAGAAAAATGCATCTGGCTGATCACGCAACCTGATTTTTCGATCTCTGAGTGGCATTTGGCCCTTTTTGGAGTGAAGACGATAGACACTGATGGCACTAACGGTACGTATTGTTCCTACCTAGTATCTGACCATGTTTACTTTCAGATATACATGCATATCAGGAGTGCGTAGTTGACATTCTTCCTGATTTGTGTGAATTTATATGGGAATGGTGTGTGTAGACTGTAGCATAGTTTGGAAAGGAAACATTGTTCAGTTTATCTGAGTCTAGTACCATTAATCATTTAAGTTGATATGGGCATTATGAGTCCACTATGTAGCATCTCTGCATTTATGTTTGTTTTATTGTGGTTTTGTGCCATTGCAAATATTTGGCTCTGGTTTGCAAATTTGTAGTTTATTTAAGGATGGGAATGGGAATGTAACTAAGACTACGTGTGTTAGTTTACATTCTGGTTAATCACAGCAGAAAACTGGACAACAGAACACATGTCATTTGGTGTGGACTAAACGCACGACTGTTTCTATGTTTATTGAAGAACTGAAGAATAGAGTACTGTAGAATTAAGCTATCTATTTGTACGAAAAAAAACATTCACCCCTTGATTCTAGTCCTTTAGCATCCATCTCTTGCCTTTGTTCTTCCGCTTCGATTGTTTAAACACATCTGCTTCAGATGTTCATGAAATTTTGTATTTATTCCATCTACATTCTTTTCTTTAGATGCAGCCTTAGTTTTTACTCTTTCATCTTGAACACTTTCATTAACAACTGAACTTGTGGAGATTTCCTTACTAATCAATCTTCTGATCATGTCAACTGGAATCGTTCCAAACTATATTGGAGCTTCTTCAACAGGTACCGAGTTGCTTCTTTTCACATCTGGTGTATCATTCGGTATTGATCTTGCAGGTTGGGTAGCTGAGCTTTTCATGACATCAGGTTCTGATGTGTTTTGTTGCTGCTGATCACTGCTCTTCACCGGTTCATTCTCAACTTCTGGGTTGTTTGGTTCAGAAAGTAAAGAGCTTTATTTTGTACAATATGTTTTCACCTTTTCAAATCTTCATCAGTAGGTTGTTATTTTTTTCATACAACCTCAAGATTCCATCTCCCAATACTACCTTGCACCCCCATTCATCCAATTGTATTGTCCCAAACTTAGAATGTTGTTTGCCAATTTGGGTATGTAAAAAATCATAAAATACCCTATGCTCACCGTTCTTACATTGCACTTGAACATACCCTTTACCTCTTATGTCAACTGTCTTACCATCTCCAAATCTTACTTGACCCATAGTCTTTTCATCTAGTTCAATGAAATAAGTCTTCTGCCTGGTTGTGTGTCTAAGCTTGGTTTTAAAAAGCGAGAAGTGCACCGAAGCGCAAAAGCGGACCGATTTTTGTACAAGAAGCGCACATGTTTAAATTAAATATATAAAATATATACAAAGTGCATGTAACACCTAAAATACATTAATATAAACATTTAAAACATCATAATACACACACACACTAGTGGGATGGCCCACGCAAAGCGGCGGGTATCACTGAGACTTTTTTGGAGAGTGCAATCTAACCTGAACTTTCTTAAAACATTTATTATATTTTGGTATTATTATTATAACTATGTAAATATTTAGTAATTATATACTTAAGCATTTAATTATTTATAAATAATTAACATCCAATGCTTTAGCATAATTTCATTTCCGCAATAATTGAAGATCCATAGTTTCAACTTCAGTTCGTGACTTGATTTAAGCTATAAAATCTTGACTGTTATTTCCTGTTTGGTCGGTCGGTCGTTCCAACCAACCTGGCGGGTTTGATGTGAAGATTTTTAAAAAAGTAGTTTACGGCCTGTCTCTAAAATCCGTTCGATCTCTTTCTGTATTAAGGGGATTTATCTCGCCAACAACAGTCTGTATTTTACATTTTTAATTATTATACACTATTAAAAATGGATGACAATGAACAGTAAACCCAACCAATGGGGTGATGGCACGTGAAAACTTTTATCTATGTATGTACATGTGTGTATATATATGAAATTGATGGAGAGCAAGAGTGAGCGTTAGCGCAATTGGTTTGTGTGCCATGCCCACACGTAAGTGGCGCAAGTTCGAGCCCCCCCCCCCCCCCGCACACGACCAATTCTTCCCTTTTCGAAGCTGCTTCATTATTTGTTATATACATATACAAGCTGAAGCGGATGTAGAAAAGAAATTGGCGCCGACCCAGGTGGTTTCGCGCGCCACACACACACGGCGCAGGTTCGAGGACCCCCTGCTGTTTCTTCCCTTTAGCAATTATTATTATTTTTATATTTTTTTCATTTCCTTATTATTAACTAAAAATACAATTATAGTTTTTGAAATGCTAAATTAACTTAATTAATCACCTATTATTTTTATACAAAAATTACAATTTTAGTCTTTAAATTATCTAAATCTTTATAGTTAATTTTGGGAATATTTTGTTTTCTCTTATAACTTGTAAAATAAGAAGTTTTATAAAACTTAATACTTAATTTAAATATATTTAGTTATAAAAATATAAATAGTAATGTAAATTTAAATCTTAATTTTAAGTATTATAAATAAAATAATAGTTAATGTAGTGAATTAAATAATCTCATGTGTATTAAATAATGGTATTTATTAAGTGTTGGGATTTAATTATGAGGTTAAATGGTAATTGATCACATTTTATGCATTGCTAAGATATACCCTATGCACAATAATTTGTACTAGGTGTCTTAAAATTTTTGATAAATTACAAGAATGTCCTTGCAATATGTATTATATAGTAGTATAGTATAAATATAAATAAAGATATAGATATATAAACATGTGGTCTATTTAATTAGTTTAGACTTTTATTGGGTCTATTTGTTTTATTTTTATTTGGGTTACAAACTTATTTTAGATAAAAGTCCAGGTCTGTACAAATCTTAGATGTTAAGTAAGCGGGCTGACTTAAACCCAAGTCACTGGTATATGTCCAGCTCCTTATTAGGTTTAGGTTGATTGCACAAATAAACAGGCGCAAGCCCGAAAGGACCGGTAACCATTCAATTCTTTCATAGTTGTAGCCCCATGTACAAGAAGTTTTTTCAAATTTATTACTAAAATTCAATTATCTTTACATCCAACATGTAAAACTAAACAAAGATATCAAAGTAATTTTAAACCATCTTTAAGGGTTTTAATTATGAAAATCAAATTAATTTTAAAATAATAAATAAATTTAGATAAATATTTAAACCTAGGTAAACCAACGTACATAAATGAACGGATATAAACAAACAAACATAAATGAACGTATATAAATGAACGTTGAACATACTTATGTTTGCTCGTTTCATTAACTGAACAAAAATTGATGTTCAATATCGTTTGTTTATTAACTTCACGTCGAACGGGTCATAAGTTTTTATTTTTACTTTTTTAGAACAAACCCAGGCGGCCCACCTCAGTAGGAACCCTCAACCGGTTAAACCCCATGACCGGTTCATAATTTTTTTTTACTGTGGTCCGGATTCAAACCGGCAACCTTCCATTTAAAAGTTATCGGACTACTGCGGGGACAAAGCGCCCCTGATAACTAAGAGCATTCCCAACCCGTTTTTTATATTCTGTATCCTTATAATTACACTAAAAAACATTATTTTTTCTACCTTTTATCTCTACTTTTCTCTCTCGTTATCCTTATAATTATACTAAAAACCACTACTTTTATCATTGTATTTACAAAAACCTTATATCTTTTCTCTCTTATTCACTCAGAACCACTTTAAACCACTCCTTAAAATATACAAAACTCACTCAAATAATTATAACAAACGGGTTTTGAATGCTATAACGGGTCATAGGTACCTGTAGTTAAATATGTTGCAAATTATCACACCCTCCTGCTGCATAGCCATGGAGTTGAACCCTCATCTTTTCACACCCACCCATCCATGTCCCCTAAAACCCAAACGAAAACCCTTGCCGCTTAAACTCCGATGTCTCTCCAACACCAGAAAGCTAGTGGGCTTCGTAGACTACGACAAAGGAGAACGACAAGTCTCCGTGCACGTACCTGGTTTCAACAAGTCCAAACGCATTCGGACGCGTGTCCAAAGCGACCGTTTTCAGAAAGATTGGGCAGTTTCAGAACTGGTTGCCAAGATTTTAAAGCTCAGTCAACATGAAGATATTGTTGGGTTGCTTAATCGATGGGTTGGTAGATTTGTTCGCAAGAATTACCCAATTCTCATAGGGGTAAGTAATCTTTTATAATAAAGTTGGATTCTTTGTTTAGAAGAAATGTATTCAAGTTTGAATTTTAGGTTTAATTGTAGCAAGGCAAATCTTGAATTCCCACTTAGTTTTTTTGCATAAAAAAATTGGTCAACTTTGCTCATTTTACAAGAATTTGTTATTCACTTGTTAGAGGAGTCCAGATAATAATTGGTGGGTAATTGAATGGTTCTTGCTGAGTGTGATGATACTGATAGTGGAATTGATGGAGCGCGTGTATGTATAACCAAATAAGCTTTATTTACAACTAGAAGTTGCGTCTGTCTTATCTGTTTTATCAAGTAAATGTTTCATAATTTCTTCATTCATTTGGTTGTTATTTTACATAAAACCTCCTACACACCCCAATTTTTGACGCAGAACTACATGAGTGCGTCTTTTTGACCCTGATGCGTTTATGTAGATGATATGCTTATCTTTGGGAGTGATGATAAAATGGTAAATTTTATGACTCATATGGGAAGCTCAATCTCGTACTTTTTTTGTTGGTTTGCTAGTGTAGGAAATTAGCCAAACAGGTTCCCTTGAGCATAGTAACCAAGTATTCAAGTGGATGAAAAATCAGAAGAATTATTGTGCAAACAATGATATATACAATATGATGATCAGGTTACATGCAAGGCATAATCAAACAGACCAGGCACGCGGCTTGTTTTTTGAGATGCAAAAATGGAGGTATGATTTTGTTGTCATATTATATTATATCGTTTCATTTTTATGTTAATAACATAGTTTTTTAGTTTTAACTTCTTATTTTAGGTGCAAGCCGGATGCTGAAACTTATAATGCTCTTATAAGTGCACATGGTCGAGCTGGCCAATGGCGTTGGGCAACAAATATCATGGAAGACATGCTTCGTGCAGCTGTGCGTATCTGTGTTCTTTGCTTATAATCAATCTTTATTTTGGTTTGAGCTTTCTTGTTTTCTTTTAATTCTGAATAATATTTTACCAGAAAACATTTAGTTGCTAACAAAATCCATTAGGACTTATATTCCCTGTATAAAAGTCCACCCTTTATGTGAAATGTCTTAAACAGAGGTGGCAATTTCAGTCCATTTACTTATAAACGGGTCGATTTGTATTATGCTTTATCTCAAACTGTTCAAATAAAAAAGTTTAGCTAAAAGAGGAATGGATCAATACGGGTTGAAAGCTGCCCATAGGCACTGCAATGCATACAACCTGCTAAATTGCTTTATATAAATATTTAGATTATTATTGTAATAGTATTTTTCTGTAATCATAATCAAACCATCATTTATTTATATAAAATTAAAGAAATTGGACAATTAGTCTTTGTGTCAACCCAACCGACCCATGCAGTTTTGACCCGTACTAAAAGATGGCCCGTTTAAATCCGAACTTGTTTTGACCCGTTACCTGACCTACCCATTCTGCCACCTCTGGTTTTAAATTTGTTGACGGAACGGTTTTCTATTGTTAGTCAAACAGCATTTTATTGACATTTTTTTGTATTTACAAAAATATTTTATTTCAGGTTCCTCCAACTCGCTCAACATATAACAATTTAATTCATGCATGTGGATCAAGTGGAAATTGGAAAGAAGCTCTGAAAGTTTCCAAGAAAATGACAGAAAACGGGGTCGGGCCTGATCTTGTGACTCACAATATAGTTTTATCCGCCTTTAAAACCGGGTCCCAATATTTAAAAGCATTATCTTATTTTGAACTAATGAAAGGAACAAAAATTCGTCCGGATACAACCACTTTAAACATTGTAATCCATTGTCTAGTAAAACTGGGACAATTTGAGAAAGCAATTGATATTTTTCATTCAATGAGGAAAAAAAGAGCACAATGTGATCCAGATATTGTGACATTCACAAGCATCATTCATTTGTATTCGGTTTCGGGTCAAATTGAAAACTGCAAGGCTGTTTTTGACACAATGATTGCTGAAGGCTTTAAACCTAACATTATATCTTATAATGCACTTTTAGGTGCATATGCTTCTCGTGGGATGAATGAAGACGCATTTTTGGTTTTTAATGATATAAAGAAAAACGGGTTAAGGCCCGATGTTGTATCTTATACATCTTTAATCAATGCTTATGGAAAATCACAGCAACCCCAAAAGGCCATGGAAGTATTTAGTAAAATGAAAAAGAATAAATTGAAGCCGAATTTAGTCACTTATAATGCACTGATTGATGCATTTGGATCAAATGGTTTTTTACCAGAAGCTGCAAATTTGCTGCATGAGATGGAAACAAATGGGGTGCAACCAAATATTGTTACGTTTAGTACTTTGTTAGCGTGTTCTGGTCGGTATGGTCAAAAGTTCAAGACTGACTCGATTCTTGCTGCTGCTGAATCACGGGGAATTAGTTTGAATACCGTTGCTTATAATTCTGCAATAGGGAGTTATATGAACATAGGGGAATGTGATAAAGCATTAGCTTTATACAAGTCCATGAGGGAAAAGAATGTTAAACCTGATTCGGTTACATTTAATGTGTTAATTAGTGGTTGCTCTAGGATGTCAAAATACACTGAAGCTCTTGAATTTTTCGATGAAATGGTGGATCTGAATATAGCTATTTCCAATGAGGTTTATTCTTCTGCAATTTCAGTTTATAGTAAACAGGTAAATCCTTCAAAAATTACGCTTTTATTTCACATTTTCCATTTTAATAAAGTTGGCTTTCCATCTTATAGAATTTTCATTTAGGGCCAACTTTTGGAAGCAGAATCTTTGTTCTCGAAAATGAAGATGACACATGGTGCTCCTGATGTTGTTGCATATACAGCAATGCTACATGCTTATAGTATTGCAGGTAATGTTCTTACATTCAAAGATGCAACCATATTAAGGGGTGTTTGGGGGTGTATTTTGGAAGTGATTGTGTGATTTTGAATTATCAGAATCAGCTGTAATAAATTGGCCTAGGATAGTGTTTGGATGTGTTTTTGTCGTTTGAAGTTGTAATAATAAACTAATCTGCTATTTGAATGTTTGGCAAATTCTGAATGATTAAAATATAATACATAAAATCACCAAAAAGAACATTCTTGTGAAAAAGGAGATAGATGGGAGTAAATGTATCTCAAATTAGGTTAGAAAAGGTAATTTTGGATGTACTTATGCTGCTTCAAGTTGATGATCATAAGCACAAGAAGGCAAGGTGAACACTAGAATTGATCACGATAATAAAAAACGTCACTTTTGAAACAAAAATCCAATCACCCGCCTAAATATTGAGAAGACACTATTAAGATAATTGTTACTATATTGCAGAAAAATGGGAAAATGCATTTGCATTGTTCCAAAAAATGGAAATGAAGGGTGTCCAACCAGATCTTATAGCTTGTTCTGCATTGATGAGGGCTTTTAATAGAGGAAACCAACCTGCTAAAGTTCTTGTTGTAGCTGAATTTATGCAGGACAGGAAGATACCGATGAATGACACCATTTACTTTGAAATGTTGTTCGCCTGTAGCATGTAAGTTCTTTAATTTATAATATATTTTTTGGGGGAGCTAAGATTCTTTAACTTATGATTTTATACTAAAGATAGAGGTGGTTGGATGTGCAAGTTGGGTTAATGGGTCAGTTGTCAAAATGGGTCGGATTAAAACTGCCATTTTTAGTATTGGCTTTAACAGCGCGGTCGGATTGGGTTGACTGGCATGCATGTTTCTTTCCATTTTTTCAAATTTCTTTTATGAACAATTAGTGCGTTAGTTATGATTAAAGAAATAGTTGTATTACATTAGCAATCTAATTTTATGAACAAAAATATATAGGAGTTTGTATGCACTAAAAATAGACTTTGGGTGATTTTCAACTGATTACCGATTGCACTTTTAGCTAGACTTTTAATTTGATCCGTTTGAGATAAAACACAACCCATATTGATCCGTTCATAAGTAAATGGGTTTAAATTTCTTTTTATCCCTCACGTGCCCGATATTATAATGTTTTCTTGTGTCACAACTACTGTCTGTATTTGATCTTAGTCTACAAGACTGGAGAAAGACAATTGAACTAATTGGATTGATGGAGCCATCATTCAACACTATGTCAATTGGACTTCTGAATCAACTTCTGCATTCAGTTGGAAAATGGGGAAGACCGAGATCATGATGAAGGTAGTTGACTTTGACGACACTTAAAACAAACTGTTGACTATCATCTTGACCAGTAAATGTCATCTGTCTCATCTATTCCCTATCCTGATAATATATCATGCAGACTTTCTATAAAATAGTCGCAACAGGTGCTGAAATTAACAAATCTACGTATTCGGTGTTGCTAAAGAATCTTTTGGCTGCTCAAAATTGGAGAAAGTACCTGGAGGTAACCTCCTCAAACTTCATTTTACATTTTCTTAAACTGCACATGCAAAGTTAATTACATTATGTTAAATATAGTTATTATTGTTTATGGCCCGTAGACCCAAAATAGGTTTCTCTATGGTTTCTAGGTTTCCTTAGTGTTCTTTCCTGTATATAATATTGAGGGTTCCCCTCCATTGTAAATTACAGCATTCAGTTAATTCAATCCAGTTTATTTTACACTTTTAAACTAGAGGTGGCAAAATGGGTAGACTGGTAACGGGTCAAAACAATAAATCTTTTGTATTGTTGGAATCCAAACGGGTTGGGTCGACCTGAAACACTTATCATCCAAAACATTTTAGATGTGACCTGAATGGACCTATTTTAAGTAAACGGTTGAAAATGCCACCTTTAATTTTAAAGATTGATTCCTCACTCTCCTAGTTTAACAGGTAATGGAGTGGATGGAAGATTCTGGAGTCGAGCCTTCCGTTGATATGTATCAAAGTATACTCGCCGTTGCACAAAGCAGCGGGCGTGAATATTCTGTTATAATACAAGATAGAGTCGGTATGCTTTTTGCTCTTATGTATTAAAATTTAGAGGTCCTGAAACAAGCCAGGTCGGTTGGGTTGACGAAACACTTGTCCAACCGCATTGAACTTATGTTTCTCTTTCTTTTGATTTTTACAGAGCGCCTGAGAAGAAAGAACATGCCTGTAAGGTGACAACAGATCAGGTTAAATGTACAGTCAGCACACTGCCAGTTAGAAAACGGGAACCTTGATCATTTGGAATCATAGAGGATACAAGTCTTGAACCTCTATCGGTTATCTGAACCCTGACCTTTTGAACCATCCTTGGACTGGGTTGAAGTGCTGTCTAGGATGCTAGATGGACCATCTGTATGAATCTTGTAAATTTGTATAATTTGACTTTTAGAGTTAAATGTTAAAAGAGGAATATATTTTGATAAAAAACCAACTGGTAACCTGAATTAAACCAGAAAGGTAGGTGAAGAACAAACTTATTTGTTTTTGTTAATTTTCTTATATTTTATAATGGTTGTGTGACAGCCATATGTATTCTGCTTCATGACTATTTAATTCACTCTACTGATTTCTCCAAACGGTCCTAATTACTTTTAAATAGTTATTTTTAAATATTATATGTGGCGGAAGACCTGTAAAATAACTTATATTTATAAATATAGTTACAATATGAAGTGGGATGAAAGCTGGAGACCAAACATGATTCAAAAGATAGCTGTGAATATAGGCAAAAAATAAAATAAAAAATCTACCTATATTATTTGTGTGTTACATAAAAGTATGTATCTAAACCTTGTTACAGGAAATCGTCCCTATATATGTGGTTGTGTTTAATATAAAGTTAATTTAAGTAGAGAGTGAATCACAGTATGTCAATATATACACAAGTGAGAAACTCTTTATTGTGTTGAATACAAAATAATACAACACAAGTGTTAACACTCCTACTCAAGTTAGAGCATATATGTTAATCATACCCAACTTGTTACGTCTAAATGTGCCTTTCGAAGTGGCTTGGTGATGATATATGGGAGTTGGATTTATGTCTTGACGTGAATCGGCTGAATGGATAGAGAATGTGCCCATCTCACAATCCGTGATAAGACGATAGTTGAAATCTATATGTTTCGTCTTCTCATTAAATTCTTGATTCTTGGCTATATGTATAGTTGGCCGGCTATCACAGTATAACCACATCTAGGGGTGTTCAAGATTTGGTTTCAAACCAATTAAACTGATAACTGAATCCGTTTAAAACCAAAATGAATTATATATTTGGTTTTCGGTGCACGTGTAAGTATGAGTCTTTTCATCTCCCATTGTAATAGACAAAATCGGGTGTAGAAACAAGATATGTTAACCTGCACTAGCAATTGTAGTGGTTGTGAACCTGGGCAGGAAATGTGACTTTCTGATACGGATCATGGCCCAGTAATGGAACCGACGAGCCCATCAAACAGTGGCTAAAGGCTACCGGCCCTTTAGCCTCATCCATCCAAGCCTTTTTATGTTTTGTTTATTTTTCCGTAAGTTTAGGAAAATTGACTTGTGGATGTTTATCTCTTTCCTTTGGTTGTTCCTTGTTTTTAGTACTCTGTTGCTATTTGGACGTGTAATGCATGGTTGGATGGATCAGTTGATTTGAATAAGAATTTTCGTGGAACAATATTTGTTCTTTGTCTTTCGGGTATTCGAAGACAGGTTACTACGCTAGGGTTCTAGCGTCCATTTGTATACGAATCCGTATCAAGTGGTATCAGAGACTCAGGTTCTTCAGGATGTCCGCGTATGGGAGAGATCGTCGTCAACACCGTCGATTCGCCGCCGGAGGCAACGGGTATGAACAACGTGATCCTCGTGACGTTGCTGAAATTGAACGCCTTCAACAGCGGATTCGGGAATTAGAAATCAATCAGATTAACAGGGATGATGAATCAAGAACAAACTCAGTTGTATGGGACGATGACGAACATGATTTTCACAACGTGTTCGGCCGCCACCATCATCATCAAACACCACCATCGGACCCTATTCGGGCTCTGGGTATCCGTATGGAAGTTCCAGAATTCGAAGGCAATATGCAACCGGATGATTTTATTGACTGGCTTCAAACAGTGGAACGAATATTCGACCTTCGTGATGTACCGGACCACTTAAAGGTAAAACTCGTTGCTATAAAATTAAAAAAATACGCATCGTTGTGGTGGGAACACGTACAAAAACAACGTTATCGGGAGGGTAAAGACAAAGTTGAGTCATGGGACAAGATGAAAAGGCTATTAAAATCCAAATTCTTACCTGTTAACCACCGCCAAAACTCTTTTTTGGACAAGACAAAGAACAAATATTGTTCCACGAAAATTCTTATTCAAATCAACTGATCCATCCAACCATGCATTACACGTCCAAATAACAACAGAGTACTAAAAACAAGGAACAACCAAAGAAAAAAGATAAACATCCACAAGTCAATTTTCCTAAACTTACGGAAAAATAAACAAAACATAAAAAGGCTTGGATGGATGAGGCTAAAGGGCCGGTAGCCTTTAGCCACTGTTTGATGGGCTCGTCGGTTCCATTACTGGGCCATGATCCGTATCACTTTCTCTAATTAGAACAAATTGCAACTGGAACAATGATCACATGACGGCTCAAAACTTGAAACAGAACTAGCAGTAATACAAATCATAAACAATAGTGATAGTTCTGGAACAAATGACAATGTCAACCGGTGGCCGATGGCATATTCTGACGGCAAAGATAGTGGCAGACGACGAGATTTCAGTGGCTGATGACGATGGTAAGGGTTAGACCAGACTGTAACAACAACATCAAAGGCAAAATCCGACAACGATCTGGTTGTCCACACACTCTCACGTGCTGACGTAGGGGCGACATTACGAAGAGACCGCGTGGTAGTGCCTCTGATGGCGGTTCGGCGGTGAACTCCCAGAGTACCATAATCGAGGGTCTTAGAAAGTGATGGCAACGGCGGTGAACATTTGAAAAAAGTTTTGAAGGAACTCCGGATAAGTATCATTACTCTCAAATAGATGGAACATATATAGGCGCAACAGACTAGGGTTTGTATCGTACCGAAAGCCTAACTCTAATACCATGTAAAAGTGAACAAGAAAATATCTAAATGATTTAAAACTGTCAGATTTTTAACTCTAATACCTCATACATGATACCATGAAAAAGATAAACTCATAATCAGTTGTCTAAAGCTCATGAGCCAGCTATACAACAATACAATACTTTTCTGTTAACATTCAAATAACCGCTTTTTGCATAATTGTATTAGAAGATGTTTTTTAATTTTTTTTACCAGTAAAAGCATCTGTCACCGTTACTTTCTCGTAATTTAAACTCACGGTTTAAAATTCTGTGGTTACGTGTATGATTTATCGGTCAAACTCACTTAAGATTCCCAGCTTGCATTTTTGGCGAACAGCAGGTGCCAGGTGACACGTGTTGTACACACGGCCCATCACCACCTGACTCTTTAAACAGTTTTAAACACTCCAAATTACCTTCCTACCCTCTCTAGCCGTTATGCAGGATTTCTACACAAGATTCGAGGTCACTTTCGTCATTTCACCCTCTCCTCCCTCTTCACTGTTGTTTTCATCCTTGATGACGAATGAATTCACACACAGTTATCTCACCTCTCGCTAAATCTCTCTCTCTCTTAGGGTTTTCAACCTTAACGAACTAATGGCTGCTGCATCTTCTTCTGATCCGGTGATGAAATCGGAAGGAAGTGCTAGTGGCAGCGGCGGTGAAACTTCAGAGGCGGCGGCGGCAGCGATTGGGATGGCGGCGATGGTAGGAAAAGGGAACAGTTATCAGCAGCAGTTGATGGTGAAGTACAGAGGATTGAAGAAATCGAAGAAGGACAGAGGATGTACGGCTAAAGAACGCATCAGTAAAATGCCTCCCTGTGCTGCCGGAAAACGCAGCTCTATCTACCGTGGCGTTACTAGGTATACGAAATTAATCGCCAATTTTGCTTTTAGTATATGTAATTTATGCTCGTATATGTCTTGAGTTTAATTCTGTGAACGCAGTCAATTTTAGGATGATTGTAGGCATAACTGCCACTGGAATAGGATTAATTTTTCATCATCCAGTGGTTCTGTTTATAAAATCTATTTTATAGTTAGAAGTCTTCAACGTTGAAGATGCGACTTGCGAGTACAGGAAATTTGAACTAAAATTATGCATAATTCATTTGTGCCTCGCGTGACCTAGATCACCACAACAAAACATTGGATGATACTATACAGAATGCAGTAGACAAGAGGCATAAGTTTAACTGGATTCAAAGAACGGTTGCCAGCATCCAAGGTTGTTGCAGCCATATGTGATATTGATGTGAGGCTCATAGTTTTGCTTCCACCGCCCATTCAAATGATTTGAGCTTGATTCTTGAAACAGTTATTGATTAGCATGTCAATTTCTTACTGAAGACGAACTCATTCCTTGCTATCCACATTGGGCGCAGCCTAGAATCTTCCAGAATATTAGTATATGCTCGCTTGTACATAATATTTAGTCTATGTATAGAAATACAGTAAATGTTTTAGATAGGTCATTAAATCGTGGGTGTTCTATGAAGCTTTAAAACATTTAAACACGAGATTGACCCTAGCCTTAGTTGCTAAATTCAGAATTGTTAGACTTGAACTCTTGCCATATGCCCCACCAACTCAGCTAGGTCAATTCTTCCAAAGTGTGACCTATCTGCATAATTGTATACATATATAGCTTCCCCGAGTGTAATGTAAACTGGCTGACTGAGTTTAAGTACGTAAAGATTTGGAAGTCAGCTTTAATTATTGACGAAACAGATATGATATTTAGCATCATTTAATATATAAGAACCTAGGTTATTGCTTCTCACGTATTACAGTTTTTTATTGTGCAAGTGCTGCTGGATGCAGCAATTATCCACCTTCTTTTTTAACTTCTAAATCAGCGATAGTCATTTGTCTCCTTTCCTGCCAAGATTATATATTTTGCACTGTTTCAGAGTTCTGAAGTTTTTTTATTGAAATATTGTAATGGCACTAGGCATAGATGGACTGGTCGTTATGAAGCACATTTATGGGATAAAAATACCTGGAATCAGAATCAGAATAAGAAGGGCAAGCAAGGTTCAATCCTCTCTCTGTGTGTATGTGTGGGTTTGTATGTATGTGTCTGTCTGTATGTATATGTGTTACAAGAAACCTGGAAATTGTTCTTTGCTCCTTGTCAGATGCATGAATTAAGTGCAATGATTTCTAATCTGATTTCTGTTTTCTTTTGTATGGGTTATGGACATGGTTTTTGGCATCTATTTCAACAGTTTACTTAGGTAAGGATCTAGTTGAGTATTTACTGAAACTGTTTTTATTAATGCAATAATGTCTACATTCATTTTTGGTATCTTATGCTAAACGTGTCTTTAGGTGCATATGATGATGACGAAGCTGCTGCTAGAGCATATGATCTTGCTGCTTTGAAGTATTGGGGCCCTGGGACACTTATTAATTTTCCGGTGAGAATAGAAATCATAGAGTCTCATAAGCATTATTAAGCTCCCTACTTTACCTGTTACCACAAGCAAAGGATTTTCTTTGAATAGCATACCTCATCTTCTACTACCGCATTTTATGAAAACTGTATTTTCATATTTCATTTTGTTTTTCACCATCTCCCTGCACTAAATATACATATTGTTGTTGCCAGGTGACAGACTATACAAGAGATCTTGAAGAGATGCAAAACCTATCAAGAGAAGATTACCTTGCATCACTTAGAAGGTATCAAATGCAATAATGCATGCATGTGGATTATTATTTCTGCCTGTTTAGTTTTTCTTATTTTTTTTTACATGAATTCATTGCAGAAAAGGTAGTGGTTTTTCAAGGGGAACCTCTAAATGTCATGGAGTTTCCAGGTATCTTATTAATCATTTGGTCCAAAAGGGAGCCATGTATACTTCAACAAACTATTGTTAGTCAATTCCTACTTTTCTAGCTAAAATCATATCATAGATGTGAATAAATAAATCTCATTCAGCCACCTGGTTCATCCGAAATATGATTAGAAACCATGTGGACAAACTAATCAAAGAGGTCAGAAAATTGATTGATTCTCATTTTAAAGATGTATACCAAAAGTGTATTTGAATCATAAATTTGTTAGGATCCTCTTGATCTCAGTAAATCCAAATGTCTTGATGGATTTTCTCCCTTATGTTTCTGCCCCTAACACAATTGAACTGATCCAGCATGGATCCTTTTCTTTTAGTAGTATCTCATCAGTTTCAAGACAGTCCACAATGTTTGTGTGTAAGGAAAATATTACTGGAGATACCCAACACAAAAAATAGCACTTAAGAAAGAGGGTTCCCAGATACAATCCCCTTGTATTGTAGGTCTCACATGCTATGAGTGGAAGCTATCTTCCTTAAGCGCTATAACTTATTAGTCGTGCTGGATACGTCAACTTAATATTTTGTATCAGTTTATAATATTCTTTGGCTTTCTGTTTGTGCTATAAAACAGTACTAGATGGGACTCACCCTTGGGTCGAATTGCTGGCGCTGATTACCACAACTGCATGCATCATGGTAAGCAAGAGTTTTGAGCCAAATACAAAAGAACATTTAGATTATTATTTAATATTTTTTTTTGTAGTCTTGATTAACTCATTTAATATCGATAAAACATAATTTCAAAATGGACAAAAATGTTAGCAGGTCAACTGAACCTGCCAATGCCCTGTTTTTACCCATACAAGAAATTACTGGTTCCAACTTGAACTCATTTTGACCCGTTACCCAACCTGCCCATTTTGTGCTTACAATGCTTCCGTTAACTTTTAGGCTTCATGCATAAACCATTCTTAAAGTACTTCTTTGTACTAACTTGTTACACTGCAGGTGATGATGCAACAACAGAGAATGAATATGTTGGTGGATTTTGCATGGATAGGAAAATCGATCTTACACCATACATTAAATGGTGGGGACCCACCAAGTCCTGCCAAGCTGAATCTCAAGGAAAATCATCAGATGAAACAAAACCTGGTAGTTCTGAAGACGTTGGAAGTGAACATAAAACACCAGAATGGGTAACCCAACCCACTGAACCCTATCAGCTGCCTCGTTTGGGTGTGTCTCATGAAGGAAAACAACATAGAAGGTCAACAGTATCTGCCATGAGTATACTGTCAAGATCTGCAGCTTACAAAAGCTTACAAGAAAAGGCTTTGAAAAAGGAAGTTGAAAAAGATGTTGACGGTGACGAGAAGGAAAACAAAATTAACATCAACAAGATGGATTATGGCAAGGCAGTTGAGAAAACAAATGATGATGGTGCAAGTGAAGGATTTGGAATTGGATTAGGGATGGACCTTGAGAGAAATACATACCCATTGGCTCCTTTCTTGTCTGCACCGCTTTTGACCAACTATAATACTATTGACCCGTTGACCGACCCTATTCTTTGGTCATCCCTTGTCCCTTCTCTCCGCACCAGATCTTCTCAGCCTGTGGAGGTCAGTACCTGTTATCAGTAGAGGTGGCAAAACGGGCGGGTTGGGTAATGGGTCAAAACCCTTAATTCTTTGGTGTTGATTGAAATGGGCTAATTGGGTTGACCCGAAACACCTTAAGTTAGCGTGTTAGATATAATTACAAAAGCTCTTTTATTCCAATAACAAGTTTTTAGAACAAAATGATTGTTTGGGATTACTTATTAAGCCTACTTATTGACTTATAACTTTTTGTAATAAGTCAATAAGTTATAAGTCCGTTTGGATATGTTAAAAGGATTTTTTAAAATGACTTTTAGAGAAGGGTTAATAAGTTGTTTTTGAAAAGTTTTGAAAAGTTAGAATTATTTACTTTTCAAATCTACTTATGACTTATTTAGGGTTAATAAGTTGTTTTGGTCATTTTCCATTAATAAGTCAATCCAAACACTTTTTAAAAAAACAACTTATTGACTTATTAACTTTCCCCACCACATAAGTTAATCCAAACACTTTTTTTAAAAACTACTTTTCAAAAAGTAACAAGTTAATAAGTCCTTTTGACAAAAATAACTTTTTTGGGTTAATAAGTAATCCCAAACACCCCCTTAAGAAGTTTCATGACTTACTCTTTGGGCGACTTTTGACTTGTTCCCTTTTGAGTTATTCTTTTTTTACCCATTTGACCCGTTAAAGATTAAGCATAACAGGAATCAGCCCTCCATAAGTAAATGGATCGAAACTGCGACCTATTTCTAATTTTATTTTCATTGCTATTATAGCAAATCTAATTCGTGACATATTGAATATATAACTTCAGGCTACAAAGACCGAGACCAGTTCAGATTATACTTTCTTCCAACAGGAGGACTTGCTACCTACATGATCAAAGTAAAAGGTGTGTTTTTTTGTCCAAATTCTCTTGGAAAAACTCTGAATGCATGTGCAATGCTACAGAGGATCGACTATCTCATACTGCCTCAGACCAAGAAAAAGTTGCCAGATGCGCTTGGTATGTTACCTTCGTTTTGTTATATAGAGAGTTGCAAGAAATATATACATATATATACACATATCTATGTATGTATGCATGTATGTATGAGTAGATGTTTGATAGAAAACATGTTATTATCATAGAAGTTGTATTTATAAAGGGTACAATATTATATGAAGTATAGGAAAATTGTTAAAAGATTTTGGAAGCTATTTTGAAGATCTTGCAAGTGTGCATTACAAATACAAGACACAGATTCCAGCTCATTTTTTAAATCTTGAAAACATCGATTCGAACTGTGTTTTGGTAAAGCAAGTGCAAATAACCAAAAATCTATTGATTTTGTTTGATAACACCAACTTGATTTAAATAATGCGTCAAAATTTGATCACAAGTGCGTTCGTACTAATATACACAGCTCAAGGGCTTGATGAAGTTTCAGGTATTTATATTTGTACTTGATTTTAAGCTCAAATTATTTGATAAAAAATATAAAAGCTTGACTCATATTGGTAACAAAGGGTGTTCCCATTACACTTTGATACTTTATGAAGGTAAGAATTAGTATAAATTATGTTTTCTTGATATATGTTGATTTTACTCTTAAGCACTTTGCTTTGTTTCTTGTGTTGTTGGCTCAATTGTTGTTCGGCCCAAGAAACGGGCCCAACCCGTGAGTTAAAGGGTTCTAATGGTTTACTTAATGACCAAGTTATTGTTATTAGGTTTCTTGTTAGAAAAGTTTGTGTTAGCATTATAAATAAATGTTACTGGGTTAGAGTTTCATCAATAGAGTTATAATAGGGGTTTTTGAGTTTTATTTCCTCTGAGTAATAATATTGAGAGTTACCTAATCCTCATCTTTGTTTTTGTTCTTTTATCGGTTGAGTTATATTGATTCAGCTTTTGAATTGGTATCAGGGCGGTTTAAGCTCTTGACCACCTGTTTCGTAGATCGAACTATAGCGATTGTCGGGTTTACGCTCTTGGTACTATAGCGATCAGGGTGAAACCGGCTGAAGTTGTTGTTTTACGATCAAAGCCGTGATCAAGAAACTAGGGCCGAGTCTGATTTTTGCACTCAATTTTGAGGTGGAAATCGATTCTTGCGTGAAGGTTCTGTGTAGGGCCGATCAAGATGTTCTTGAATCGATTATTGATTTAAGAACATGTGATTAGTTCTTATGTTGATCAAAGGAGGGAAGACCGATCGGGTTAGATCGAGTGAATCGAGTATGGTAGATAAAACAGAACCTGTGAAGGGCGATAGCAACAACCCGACAACGCACCAATGTCTGATGTTGACTTCAGTTAACTACACGATTTGGGCGATGCGGATCCGAGCAATTTTTAACGTGTATGGCGTGTGGGATGCCATTGAACTGGGAACGGGGTGGATAAGAAGGATAATATGGTGATTTTACTTAATTCAATTGATACTCGAAGAGCAGATTTTGCAAGACAATCTCGGTTCGGCTAAGGAGATGTGGGAAACCATTAAGATCCGTCATCTAGATGTCGAACGGGTACGGGAAGCGAGGCTTCAAACCCTAATATCGGAGTTTAATGCTTTGAAGATGAAGGAAAACGAGTTTGGTTGATGACTTCGTGAGCAAGTTATCAGGAATCTCTTCTAAGGCGGCATCGCTAGGGTTTATGATCGAAGAAACATAGTTAGTGAATAAGTTTCTTAACGGGTTACCAAAGCGTTTCATTCATATGGTAGACTTTATCGAACATGTTGATTTAAAAGCCATTAGGTTTGACAATGTTGTGGACGTCTAAAGGCGTATAAGAGGCGAGGATACCCCACCCGAAAACCAAGGTATCCTATAGTAGTTTACTAAAAGCGAGTCGTTTACTAAAAGCGAGTCGTTTACTAATAATTATCTTAATTTGTATAAAAGGAAAGGGTAGAGACCGAGGAAGAGGTCAAGATCGGGATGATGAGGACCAAGATGGTAGTGAAAACCGAGATGGTCAAGATCGCGGGTCAAATCAGACGGGTCAAAAGGAGATTCAATGATCGTCAAAGGAGAAAGAATGATAGATCCTAGATTCAGTGTTATCGTTGTAATAAGCTTGGTCACTTCACGTCTGTGTGTCCGGAGCGCATGAAGAAAGAGGAGAAACAGGACGAAGCTAACTTGGTCGATGTTGATCTAGCTTTGTTTATGATGAGATGTGATCAAGAGACAGCTTTCCTCGTCGAAGAAAAAGTAATACCAAGATGGTTTGAGGCTGAGCCAATGGAGAAAGACACTTGGTATTTTAATAATAGTGCATCGAATCACATGATGGGTGATCGTGCTTATTTTTATAACTGAATGAACGAGTCGTGGGAAAGGTGAAATTCGGAGATTGATCTTGTATTAACATTCGGGGAAAGGGGTCGTTTTAACTGAAGGAGCATCGCCCGTTGATCGATGTTTACTACATCTGGAGCCTACAAAGCAAATATCATAAGTCTTAGTCAAGCAACAGAAGGTGGATGCGACGTTTACATGAAACGTGATTTGCTAACCATTTATGATGATACATGCAAGCTTTTGATGAAGGTGACAAAGACCAAAAACAAATTATACAAGATTAGCATCAAGCTAGCAAGTACCAAGACACAAGCTAGCATTGGAGTAAAGAATTTTGCAGGTTGAGATCTTTAAAGAGTTGCACTGAAAGAATTTTGCAGGTTGAGATCTTCAAGAGTTGCACTGAAAGATGATACATGCAAGCTTTTGATGAAGGTGACAAAGACCAAAAACAAATTATACAAGATTAGCATCAAGCTAGCAAGTACCAAGACACAAGCTAGCAAGTACCAAGACACAAGCTAGCATTGGAGTAAAGAATTTTACAGGTTGAGATCTTCAAAGAGTTGCACTGAAAGATGATAAGTCAAGTATGAGTCAGATTCCAATCAAAGATCCAAGTTCCAAAGTTCAAATTCCAATGAAGAAAGTTCAAGAATTCAAAGGTAAAAACAAGCAAGACATTCAAGCCTAAGGAAAGACGTGCACTGATCACAAGAATCAGGTGTTTATTCAAGCTAAGTGAAGCCCAAAGAATACTATAAGAGATCAATAAGTGACTCGAGAGAATAAAGACAAAGATGACAAGACTGAAGTTGTTGACGCGCCTATTTCAAGTCGGAAATCAAAGGGTGATTCAGATACACCAATTGGGGGTGATTATTGGCTCAATTGTTGTCTGGCCCAAGAAACGGGCCCAACTCATGAGTTAAGGGGGTTTAATGGTTTACTTAATGACCAAGTTAGGGTAATTAGGTTTCTTATTAGCAAAGTTTATGTTAGTATTATAAATAGATGTTACCGGGTTCAGTGTTGTAAAAACTGTTAGACACTAGTCAGGCGGTGGGTACACACATTTTTATATGTAATTTTTAAAATTATATATATACCCACATTTTTATAAATAGTTGGAATTTACAAGAATCTCGCTGGAACTTCGCCTGAAAGTCGCTGGAATCTTGTCGGAACCCTACCGAAATCTCGCGTGAAAAAAACGGGAAGTGGCCGATTAGGGCCACCTAGGGTCGATTTTGACAGGATTTTTCCGATTAGCGATTTGTAGTCCGATTAGGGCAAAATTACTACATGAAACGGTGATTAATCGACGACTAATCGAGATTTTTGCTACACTGACCGGGTTAGGGTTTCATCAAGAGAGTTGTAATAGAGGTTTTTGAGTTATATTTCATCTGAGTAATAATATTGGGATTTATTCAATCTTTGTCTTTTGTTTTTGTTCTTTTATTTTTTGAGTTATATTGATTCAATTCTTGACGTGCATCCCATTCGACGTTTGCTCAATCAATTATCTTTGAAAAACTTTCTATCAAACGATTTTACACTTTTATTTTATTGTAAGAAACTATAGTGATCACTTATTACTGAGAGAAATTATAGTTATATTTTCTGGGTAATAATATTGGGAGTTATTCAATCCTTATTTTTTATTTTTGTTCTTTTATTGTTTAAGTTATATTGATTCAATTCTTGACGTGCATCCCTTTCGACGTTTGCTCAATCAAGTATCTTTGAAGAACTTTCAATCAAACAATTTTACACTTTTATTTGGTTGTAAGAAACTATAGTGATCACTTAATTATTGATTAAAGAAGAGAGTAATTTGTGATAAAGTTCATTTATATGGAACATGCTTTTTCATTCTTGATAAGGTACGTTTACCTACTACATATTGCATAGAAGGTGATCGTATTGATTTTGACCGTTAACGATGTTTTCCTCTCATAAGCGTTTGAGTTTGTTGCGGCATCGCAGTGGTAACGTCTCTCGCTATAAAAAATATACTTGATTTTGAACACAACTTCGTTTTAAAAAGTCTCATAATATATAGGATTATTGGATTTTAATAATCCGACTTTTTACCAATTGGCCAATAATAATCCCAACTTAGAATATTCTTACCACTAGTCTCTACTTTTAAACTATTTCTTTACATTGGACCCCCCGTTAAAAAAACTTTACGTCGTTAGGTTTTATATGACATGGACATCTACAAACCGTTGGAAAGTCGAGCTAAGCTAGCAGTAGTCTCGTGGTGGCTTTGTAAATTGGCTCTGGTGGTGTTCGACCGGTCTCGTTAAACACCACAGTTGTCTCTGTTTGGACTTTTCGGACAAACGAGACTAGTTAAACACCACGAGAGCCAATTTCAAAACCCACTACGAGACCACTGCTAGCTTGGCTCGACTTTCTAGCGGTTTGCAGATGTCCACGTCGTATAAAATCTAACGTCGTTAAGTTTTTTAATGGGGGGTCCAATGTAAAAAAATAGTTTGAAAGTAGGGACTGTTGGTAAGAATATTCTCAGTTGAGATTATTATTCGTCAATTGGTAAAAGTTTGGATTATTAAAGTCCAATAATCCTAATAAATATTAATGTAGGCTTAAAAAGTGCGTGAGTAAGACGTTCTAAAAAAATAAATAAATAAAAAATTAGTTGATAGATTTTATAAATATGGCACGCCAACTTTGACGAGTTAGGACTTAGGAAAGTGACGCAACTTATTTGATGATGTTTTTAAATTGATGTTTAATAATACATCACATGATTATAGTTTTTAAAACGGCTATGGTAACACGTTTTTTTTCCCCTTTTGTTTATTTAACAAATTTTATTTAAATAATAATACTCCAGTAATTATATAAATAACAATACTGTAGTTATAAAATACTCTTTTAAATATAGTCACGTGACAATATTTCAAAACCGGATTTTATTAAAAAAACAAGTCAGCAGAGAGCTGGACGAAGTTACAATGCACAGCTACAGATTATCAACACCATCTAGATAAAAAACTAAAATCAACTTTTTTTAATTTACTGTTTCAGTGCATAGGCTAATCACTCAATTAACACGTTCTAGTAATATGTAATTACTAGACGTGTTCGAGACACTATTAAACACAATTATTAACATAAAACTTCAAATAAAGTATATATTATTATATAACATCATTCCTCGTATAAAATATAAATTTCTATTATGAAAAGAAAAGGATAAGGGGAATGTTTAAAGTGTGAGAATAAAATTTTGTGTGTGCAAATAAGAAAATTATTGTTGATTGTGAGAAAAGAAAAATCAAAGAAACAAAGCAAACCACCCATTTGGTCCAATAATAATATAAAAATAAAAAAACTAATAATTTAGAAAATAAAAATAAAAGGACGGGCAACGTCAGAAACAAGGCTGCTATCAATGATTCTTCAAACTAACGACTTCTTTGGGTATATCTATAAAATAAAATTCAAATTAATTAAAAAAACTCATTTAGTAATAACTTATATAATTTAATTTTTTTTGTATATACATAAAATCATAATATAATAAATTAACTTATTTTCCAAACAGAAAAGTTTGAATATGTTGTAAAAATAATATTATTTTCAAAAACAAAATTGTAAAATAAGGTTTAGAAGTTAATTCTTATTATATTTAAACTATGTATATTTGGTAAACATTATTTCCTATTTTTTTTCGTTAATTAACTCGTAAGTGTAAAATAAATAAAAGAAAACATTCGAAAGAAAACAAGGAAAACACATGTTTTTTTAATTTTTCATAATCGATGTTCCAGTTTTTCATGTAAAAGATTAATAATTATTTTCACAAATATAATATTTATTTTAGGTAAAGAAAAGGATATTTATTTTGTCAATTATTAAAGCAAAAGTTATAACTGGGATCGGAAAGGATGTCTTATTTTGAATTTTAATAATTTGTCAATTTGTTTGAATAGTTTTTTATTTGTTAGAGAGAAAGGTAAATATAATATTCGAATCATATTCTCGTGCCAAATATGACCCACCATCGGCCAAGTTTCATAAGAGTTGTTGATTTGATTTTTAGAGTGTTTTTTGAGAAGAGATACCATGGTGTGAAGGAGAGGCATGATGGAACGATAGATGAAATAGGGATTTTCTTGTGCAAGAACTAAGGATGAGATCGGTATCGGGAAAATACGGGTAACAAATTTATGAAAATTGGGTACCGGTATCGAATTTATCGGTATGGTACCGGTACTCGTTACAAAATATTCATCTCTAGATGGTATCGTTACCGGTATCGAATTTATAAAAAAGTGAGTACTGATATCGTTACCGAATCTATCGGTATGGTAGCGGTACCGGTACTTGGTACCAAATGCTCATCCCTAGTAAGAACGTCTAAAACCGAGATATATGAGAGAGGAGGATAAAGTGTGTTTTTTGGAACCAACTTTGACTGTGAGAGGGATAAAGTGTACGAAGTTCTACCGCGAATGACATGATATCGTGTGTAGTTCCGAAAAAAAAAATAATGATATTTACTGATTTTTTATTGATTTTAACTCATTCTTAGGGTTAAGTTTGCAATCGCAAGTCACGTGGATGACACATAAACTAACTTTCCATTAAAAACTAACTAATGTTAACATCAGAGGCTATATGTGTAATCAAGTCTAAAAAATTTGGGTTAAATTTGTAATTTTTTAAACCTAGGTACTGAACATGCAATTTGATCAAACCACAAGAGCCATTTATGCAATTAATTTTAAAAACTGATACTGAAATCAACTTTTAAAGACTAAAAATAATACGTCAACCATACACACTGACTGTGTAAATCTTTGGACCTTTGGAATCATCTACAAGTTGAAATCAACTTTCATATCTACTAATTGGCTTTGGATATTTTATTCGGCAACCTTTGTCTCATAATCAACAACCTAGAAATAACATGGAATATGTTTAAAAGCTTATTTGGGTTCCTCGGGTCAACCCGTTTCTTGATGTATTAACCCGAATATCGAATCATATTAAGTAGTTTGGGCGGCTTTACTTGGTATTCGGCTTCGGGCGCATCTTAATCAGCTTCAGGTGAATTAAAATCAGGTTTCGGGTAGAATGAACAACCTTGTGCCAAAGACACCAAATGGCCTTACCTTCTATTGAAAAAAAAAAAGACAAAAAAGATTAATCATTTCCGAAAATAAAAAGAAAGAGAGGCGCTAAATTCCAAACCCTTTTATTTCACTTTGACGGAACACCGTAACGACGGAGGCGGCAATAGCAGACTATGGAGACACTCCTCCGTCAACACCAACTTCCAAAGATCACAATTCTAACTTCTTCTTCACTTTCTCTCTCACACACTTTCTCCCAAAACGACACCGTGGCGTTCTCCTTCAAATCACCTGCTCCTAATTCTAATTTCCGGTAAGAGTAAGGGTTTAGGGTTCCAATGGAGGAGCGAATAAAGGGGAAGAAGATGTGTAGCAGTTCATGGAGACAACTCAAGGCTATGCTTCGGAAGAATTGGCTTCTCAAAATTCGCCATCCGTATATCACTCTCGCCGAGGTTATTCGATCAATCATCTATCAATTAGCGTTTTTGCAAACTCAATTGCTTCGAATTTACTGTTGTTCAATTTCAGTATTTTTGAAAACGATCATCATGCTATACACATCATATTGAAAAATTCGTACGTAAGAGGCTCATTGTAGCATATCAGTTTTGTGAGCATCAAAGACCTCACAGTTTCTGTATACAAAAGAATATGTTAGTTATTACAGCATTCTCCTCATAATCATATTGTTTCTCTTCGAAAATGATAAAAAAAGAAAGATGAATTTGGTTGTAAAATTGATGATTTCCATGTATAGGCAGAACTTACAAGTTACAACTGAAACTGACACATTTTTTTTTTGTTTTTGTTTTTTTAATGGGCAGATTCTGCTTCCATTGGTGGTGATGCTGATGTTAATAGCCATAAGGACACAAGTTGATACAAAGATCCACCCTGCTCAATCGTATGCATTTGACTTTTTTTGTGCTTCATTTTCATATTCTATTAATCTATTTCTTCTCCATTTATAGAACATAAACAGAATTTTATACACTTCCAACTATGGTTAAAATGGCGCCCCTTAAGGAATGATGACTGGGTTGTTAGCTCTGTTAGTTGTCACTACTAGTTGGATAGATATTTTTTTTGCCTGGACTGATAGCTGCGAGATTTCAGATTGATCTAGAATTTTATATCACATATTGCATGTAGAGGTAGCATGTACTGAAACTTTTTTAAGTATGATAGTATGCAGATAGCTGATGTGCGGTTAAGCGCTTGTATATGTTCTCATCTCCTTCACATTCTTTGGACATCCAACTTTTTGGGATAGTTGATGAAGATGATTAGAAAATAACCAAGTGAAATAATCTTATCATGTTTGATATGATGCCATTAGATACATTCTTTTTTGATGTGAGGTTATTCTGCAAATTTTTATAGGTACATTCAGAAAGATACATTTGTGGAAGTGGCGAAGAGCAGTATATCCCCAACTTTTAATAAAGTCCTGGAATCATTGTTTTCAGATAATGAGTATTTGGCTTTTGCACCTAACACAAGCGATACAAGGATGATGATCGACATTTTGTCGATTAAATTTCCCTTAATGAAGGTACTCTGAATTGATAGTTCCGTTTTCATATTTTGGTATTTATCTTTGTTTTACCTCTTCATGATTTTGTTATCATTTAGCAGTTTTCATAGTTTTTAAATTACTTGATATTTATTTGTACTGTCCATGGAAAAAATCAAATAAAAGTTCATGCTTGATTGGAGATAATGTGGTGGTTCTGAAACTTGGTTTTTCTGTTGGTATTACAGCTGGTTACAAAAGTATACAAAGATGAATTAGAGCTTGAAACCTATTTAAAATCAGATGCCTATGCTGCTTGCGATGAAGTAAAGTGAGTGACATCCTTCTTCCCCTCTCTTTATACTAAATATGAAATCAGGAAAAACAGTTCTAATGCTATGGTAATGAGACAGCTGTCTTGTATTAGTTTTAGATACCCTCAAGGTCATCAGGGCTGGGAAAACATAACTGAAAGAATGCCTAAAGCTATAAGACCATGCTGCGAGAGATACAACTGTACTTGTATTTTTTCATAACATTAGGTGGTCACCAATGGATATTAACACAAGGAGCTTTCGAGAGAAAATATCAATTTCTTGAAACACAACATTCTACTCTTAAAACATTAGGAAAAAATATTTTAAGATACAAAATATTAACAAGATACCTAGTGGTGGCAGACCACTAAGAGCATCTGCAGTGCTACCTAATAGCCTGCAGCCTCACTGCCACATCAATGCATACAACCCTCTGTTCTTATCACTGCCTCTCTTATCATTCAGTCATTGGGTCTCATGTCATCACTTTATGTAAATATGCTTTAAAGGATTACTTTATTTTTGATGATCAATTTAATGTTATTATACATCATAAGTACTTATTGAATTTAAGAAGTTTGCTAAATAATTATGAAATTTAATTTGTAATGCTTAAGGAATGTTCATGTAATTACATTACATTACATGAACATTCCTTTTCATATAACATAAGACGGTTGACAGAAACTGAGGTGTTAAAGCAATTTGTATAAAGATTCATAAATTCGTTGTGAGTTGAGAGAATCGGAGCAACTAATGAGACAAAGAGAAAGAAAAGAATAGGTTGCATTTACAGGGAAAGAAACAAGCTTTTTTCTGTTGTATATCAAACTGCTAGATTTTTAGAAGTTATAAAATTAATTTTCAGTTTTTTCTTTTACTTTTTATAGATAAGGGTTTTGTTTAATTTAGAAGTAATGATAATAATATTTTTAAAGGATTATAATTGTCAAAGTCGTGCAAATTTTCATTAAACTTTATGAAATTATAAATTTAAAAACTAATAATTTCATATATTAGCAATAGCACTGAGTTTTTAAAGGTTCTATAATTTTTGAAAGAAAAGAAATTGTATTTTTGAAATCCAAAAGAGATATGACCCCTTGCCAAGTCATGCCTCCACAATGCCATCACCCTAACCACCTAAACCCCTTGGCAGTGGGCCCTGCCTCCATCACCTGGGTGGATCACCCCCTTGGCGACATTTTAATCAAGGAGAACTGTCCTTCCATTTTTACACTTTTTGGTCATGAAAAGTATTTTATTCTATTTTTTTTATGAACGATTGCTACATGGAGTTGGATAAAGCTTTTTGAAACAGAATTTTTAAGTAATGTTATTAGCTTTACATTAATTTTGCATTTGTGCTCAGTAATATTGGAAGCTGAATCCTATTATTATTTCTTAACTTTGTTGACTACTATTTGTTTTCTTACCATTATCTCTTTTCATTGATTCAAGAAAGTGAATCCAATAAGAAAACATGTATGGTCATTGTCATATGACTATCATATAAAGCATTACTGAAAATTTTGTGCTTCATTTATATCTTGTATATGATTGCCTTTGTAAATTTCTTCTTCTCCATGTAAATTTGCTTTTGAATTAAATAAAAGGGCCTGTTCAACCTGTTTGTTTGTGGTTTCATGATAACTGAAGAGTCTTGTTTACTCTTGATATAGGAACTGTTCTAATCCAAAAATCAAAGGAGCAATAGTGTTTCATGGGCAAGGTCCTTATTTATATGACTATAGCATTCGGCTCAATCATACATGGGCTTTTTCAGGATTTCCTGATGTTAAAAGCATCATGGATATAAATGGTCCTTATGTCAATGACTTGGAATTAGGCCTCAATCAGATACCCATTCTGCAGTACGGCTACAGCGGTTTTTTAACTGTATGTTTCAAGCTTAATCCCGGTTATTTAGTCTTTAACTTGAATTATAATATTACATGCTTTATATAGGATAGAAACAGTCCTTTCTGTTCAGTTTTGGGTGCCGCTTCATGAAATTCATAATTGTTTTTCCTTTTTATTTCAGCTCCAACAAGTCATGGATTCATTTATTATTTTTTATGCACAACAAAAGGTGCCTAACTCACTTGATATTCCATGGAGTCATTTCACACCGTCAACAATAAGACTATCCCCATTTCCAACTCGTGAATATACGGATGATGAGTTTCAGTCCATTATCAAAGATGTCATGGGAGTCCTGTATGTATCTAACATCTTATGTTGGTTTCTGTGAGCCTTTTGTTTTACTAGAATTATATTTTTTTTATTTGACCTAGTTGGTAATGCCAGGTACTTATTGGGGTTTCTTTTTCCAATCTCTCGCCTAATCAGCTATTCGGTTTTTGAGAAGGTTTGATATATGTATATGTGTACCTTGATTCAACTTTATAATATATGCCATCTTAATTCAACTTATAATATATGTATATATGTATCTTCAGTTTACCAATTAGGCTGTTGCTTCAAAACGTTTCAGGAGCAGAAAATAAAAGAAGGCCTCTACATGATGGGACTGAAGGATGAGATATTTCATCTTTCTTGGTTTTTTACATATGCTTTGCAGGTGGTTTAGTTTTTAAGAAAAAAGAACTGTTATGTAATTGGTAATTTTATGAGATCACCATCTGTTTCTTATGATTAATGTTTTCTGCAGTTTGCGATTACATCAGCCATCATCACTGTTTGCACAATGAGCACACTGTTTAAGTACAGTGATAAATCGTTGGTATTCATGTATTTCTTTCTGTTCGGGCTCAGTGCCATAATGCTATCCTACTTGATCTCTACTTTTTTCACACGAGCAAAATCAGCTGTGGCAGTTGGAACTCTTGCTTTTCTTGGAGCCTTTTTCCCCTATTATACAGTCAACGATGAAGCTATTTCTATGTGAGTTATTGATATATAACAGTATCAGAACAATTTCATGTATGTCAATGCTTCTTTTAGATTTTATGATGATTAAAGTGGACACTTGTTCACTTGTAGGGTTTTAAAGATATTGGCTTCTTTGCTTTCGCCTACAGCATTTGCTTTAGGATCAGTCAATTTTGCTGATTATGAGCGTGCACATGTTGGACTTCGTTGGAGCAACATTTGGAGGGTAAGTGCCACTCATTTTATTTAACTCATTTTAAATTTTTAACTTTTGTACCCTGTAGGCGTCTTCTGGAGTGTGCTTCTTAATATGTCTAGTTATGATGGTGCTCGACTCTTTACTGTACTTTGCAATTGGCCTATATCTGGATAAGGTACATTTTCTGTTATGTCACCATTTTCTTATGGGTCCTAAATAGTTAAATTTTATTGCTGAAAATCAGTTTTACAGGTCTCAGTGACCTTTTTTAGTTATCATCTCTTCTTAACTTTGAACTATGTAACATGATATGCTCCATCAATTCATTGAAGAACTTAGGCTTCATTTTTTAACATGCTATATCTGATTAAGGGCTAATGTTCAACATTTACTTAATTAGGTTCTCCACAAGGAGAGCGGGGTGGTGTACCCATGGAACTACATCTTCCCTAAAGGCTTTTGGAGTAAAAGAAATATATTTAAACAGTTTAAAACCAGTTCAAAAGTCAACAGTGATAATCATTCTGAAGAGGAGTGCACATCTTCTCAATCAACAATGGAAGCTATAAGCTTAGACATGAAGCAGCAAGAGTTGGATGGCAGGTGAGATTTTAGATATGACTTTTTATTTACTCCTGTTTGCATATATAGCTACATAATTCTCTTATATCCATGTTCTTTTGTAGGTGTAATTTTCTTACACATGTTTTTTGTTGCAGATGCATCCAAATTAGGAATCTGCACAAGGTGTATAGTAGTAACAAGGGGAATTGTTGTGCGGTTAATTCTTTACAGCTTACGTTATATGAAAACCAAATACTTGCACTTCTAGGTAACTGCATCCATTTTACGTGTACAACTTATCTTTCATGATACGGCAGTTTTATTTACAGGTGCTATAATTTCTCCACAATAAAATTGTAGAGATATAGGCCTGGACTGGATAAGACATCTGTGTGTAGATTTACTCAATCTATTCTTGTTATGGCTTTGCGCAGTAACTTTTTTTTAATTTTATGTATGCTGTATTTTATGGTTTCTTTATGGTTTTGCAGGACATAATGGTGCAGGCAAGAGCACAACAATTTCCATGCTTGTTGGCCTTCTTGCTCCTACTTCTGGAGATGCCTTGGTTTTTGGAAAGAGCATTTTAACAGACATGGTAGTAAACTTCAGTTTTCAAATGAATTGGTTAAATTATATTAAATTCAAAGCTATAGTGGCAACTATTATATGTTTTCTGTTCTGCAGGATGACATAAGGAAGAATTTAGGTGTTTGTCCCCAATATGACATCCTTTTCCCAGAGTTGACGGTAACTAAGTACCTTTTGTTGGTTCTTGAGAATTTATTTGGTTGAGATTACTATTTGATTGACATTTGCTAGTATCATGCATGGAAGATTTTTGTATGGATGTTTAAGCATTCATCTCATCATTTCAAAAAATATTGTTTCATTCCTATGAGTTCTATCTTCTATTTTAAAGATTCTGTTATTTGTGATTGTTAAAAGTCATATTTTGATTTCTTTTTTTAATATTCTTATGGACTATAACTTTTTATTTTATTATTCTTATTCAAGATGTTAAAGCCACATTATGATTTTTTTCGATATCCATATGGATGATTACTTGACTTTGAACTATTATTCAGGTGAAGGAACATTTGGAAATTTTTGCTAATATTAAGGAAGTGAATGAGGAATCTTTGGAAAGCAATGTAATTGAAATGGCCGATGAAGTTAGTCCCTGAACTATACCAAGTTTTTTTCCCTTTAAGTCTGCAGCGTATTCTTTGTCACGACTCACGGCATGTTATTATTTTGGTTTCCCTAATTCAAAATAATAATCTCATCATTTGCTAAGATGGTTTTTCACCCTTAGAACTTTTCTTATCCATTTTTTGTTATTTTGAAAATCTTGTTTGGCTATTAGGTGGGATTGGCAGATAAACTTAATACTGTTGTTAGTGCTCTTTCTGGAGGCATGAAAAGGAAGCTGTCCCTTGGCATAGCATTGATTGGAGACAGTAAGGTATGATGTAGAATTGAAGTGAGGTGTTAGTTATACGTCAATTGGTTATTTGCTGTCCTTTTTTCCCTAGGTTGTTATTCTTGATGAACCAACTAGTGGAATGGATCCATATTCGATGCGGTTGACATGGCAGCTCATCAAAAGAATAAAAAAAGGCAGAATAATATTATTAACAACACACTCAATGGATGAAGCAGATGTCCTTGGAGACCGGATAGCAATTATGGCTAATGGTTCTTTGAAATGCTGCGGAAGGTTTCTGTCACCTCTACATGTTATTTTATCTTACATATTTTACATTAATGAATTCACTTCTCATAATGTAACAAAAAAAGATTTCCCAGAAAGAAGATAGATATTATTTAGCAGGAGAATGTAAAAACTCCTTATTGCTCATTTGGATATGAAATTATTTACATCACGATTACAATTGGAAGTTTTTTTTTCTTTTTGAGCAGTTCTCTTTACTTGAAGCACCAATATGGGGTTGGCTATACTCTTACTTTGGTGAAGGTGTGCTTTCTTTCTCAACTTGCTGACTTTTCTAATTCTAGAATATTTTCATTTTATTATTCTCATGTTTATTTCCATCAACTTTTGTGTCTCTTATTATCAGACTTCACCTGGGGCCTCTACAGCTGCTGATATTGTATACAGACATATTCCCTCAGCAACATGCGTGAGCGAAGTAATTCTCATATCTTACTTAAAACTATGTTAATCTTGTGATTGATCAATGTTGACGCTGATGTGCATTCAGTTATCTTACTACTTTGATCTGATCCTACAGGTTGGCACTGAAATTTCTTTCAAGCTTCCTCTAGTATCCTCTGCTTCATTTGAGTACATGTTTAGGGAAATTGAAAGCTGCATATCAAAGTCAGATCCTAGTTTAACAAGCTTGGAGCATGAGGGTCCCACAGATTTTGGTATAGAGAGTTATGGCATATCTGTGACAACCCTAGAGGAGGTTTTCTTAAGAGTTGCAGGATCTGTCATTATTGAAGAGGAGTGTATGGAAGGAAAAAATAATTTAATTCTACCTGATTCTACCCCATCTCAAACCTGTGATGATCATGTTGAGGATAAAACTTCACGTTCCAAAATTTTTGGAAATTATATAATTGTCTTTGGGATAATGCTTTCGGCAGTTGGCAGAGCCTGTACTCTTTTTCTTTCAGCAGCCTTAGGTATTCTAAATTTTGTAAGTGTGCACAGCTGTTGCCCTTCTTTCTTTACACGATCAACATTCTGGAAACATTCAAAAGCATTGCTTATAAAGAGATGGATATCTGCTCTAAGAGACAGGAAGACAATTGCTTTTCAGTTATTAATTCCAGCTGTCTTTTTGTTTATTGGTCTTCTCATGCTTGAACTAAAGCCACATCCTGATCAACCATCCATAATCTTTACAACCTCCAACTTTAATCCATTACTTAGTGGTGAAGGTGGCGGTGGTCCCATTCCTTTTGATCTATCATTACCTATCGCACAAGAGGTGTCTATTTTTTTTCTTTCTTTTTTACATTTTTTGTTGTTTTACGTGATGATTATTATCTTGTGTTCTATTGGTAAACAGGTTTCACAGTATATAGAAGGGGGTTGGATTCAAAAGTTTAAAAACAGCACATACAGGTTTCCTGATCCTAATAAGGCACTAGAAGATGCTATTGAGGCAGCAGGGCCCACTTTGGGGCCACTTCTGCTTTCCATGAGTGAATACCTGATGTCCAGCTTCAATGAGTCTTACGAGTCAAGGTGTGCTATGCTACTTAAGTTCCTGGCATTTGGAAGCTTGTTGTTACTAAAATTCCATAAATTATCATTGTTATGCTCATCTTGATGCAGATATGGGGCCATTGTAATGGACCCACAGAATGATGACGGTAGTATTGGGTACACAGTTCTACACAACAGCAGTTGTCAGCATGCTGCACCAACATTTATCAACTTAATGAATGCTGCAATTCTAAGGCTTGCCACACTTAATGAAAATATGACCATACAAACACGTAATCATCCATTACCAATGACAGAAAGTCAACGCTTGCAACGTCAAGTATGAATCTTGATTTATAATAAAGCATTATTTTCTAACATGTATTTAAATACTGAGTTTTTTTGATCCTTGTAGGACCTAGATGCATTCTCTGCAGCTATTGTTGTGAGTATCGCCTTTTCGTTCATTCCTGCTTCATTTGCTGTTGCTATTGTGAAGGTATGTATTATGACTTACCAGCAATTTTTGGTAACACAATTCAGGTTACTGGTAACCAATTATAACATGGTACATGTCTTATGTAGGAGCGTGAAGTAAAAGCCAAGCATCAACAATTAATTAGTGGGGTATGTCTGCTTTCTTAACTCTTTTTTGTTACACATGACTTGTATAGACGATAAGCGCTTCACAGTTTAGTTATTAATTGGATTACCATTACTAAAACTCAGGTATCTATATTGTCATATTGGGTATCAACATATATATGGGACTTCATAAGCTCCTTAGTCCCTTCCACTTTTGCAATGATTCTCTTTTACATATTTGGTATATATCCAACTCCTATTTGATACACATTTTATGGTATATTATATAAGTATTTATATCAGTAATATCTTTTTGATATCTCGACTCTGTTCTTATCTTGTAGGCTTAGAACAGTTTATTGGAAGCGGTTCTCTATTGCCTACAGTCCTCATTCTGTTGGGATATGGTTTTGCAATTGCATCTTCGACATATTGCATAACCTTTTTCTTTTCAGAACACAGTATGGCACAGGTATTTCAAATCTTAGCATGACATCGTGAAACAGAAATGTTACACAGTTTTAGTATGCTGATTGTTTTATTATATGTTCAGAATGTAGTACTCTTGGTCCACTTTTTCACGGGGATTGTTCTCATGGTAATATCATTCATTATGGGATTCATACCAGCAACTCAAGACCTGAATTCTTTGCTCAAGGTTGGAATTCATAGTAGTTTGTAGTTATATATATATATCATTTATGTGACCTTATAATTTGTCAATATAGATTATTTAAAGTACCAATTTTCATTATTCACTATGTTTTGGACCAGAATTTCTTCCGACTATCTCCAGGATTTTGCTTTGCTGATGGACTAGCTTCACTGGCTTTGTTACGTCAAGGAATGAAAAATGGATCAAGTGATGGCTATTTTGGGTGGAATGTCTCTGGTGGATCTATCTGTTATCTGGCAGCTGAGGTGTGTTTTTGATTATTATTTCTCAATAAAACTATGATGTCTATGAGACTATGATAACCGTTTAGCATAAATTGCAAAATGGATTAAAAATTCTCTCTTTTTATGTGACAGGGCATTATTTATTTCCTTTTAACACTTGGGCTTGAGGTTTTCCCTCTCCACAAAATAAATTCACTTGGCATGAGGGACTTTCTGAAAGGGCTCAGAAGAACCAGTTCGACTGTTTCTGATTCATATACTGAACCCCTTCTGACAGAAAGTGCTGTTGTTGATCTTGAAGAAGATATAGATGTCCAAACTGAAAGAAATAGGGTTCTTTCAGGTTCCATTGATAAAGCCATCATCTACCTGCGTAATCTTCGCAAGGTAATTTTACATTTTTAATTCATCATTTAATCTTCAAAATGAGATGATTTTGTAAGCTTGAAATGATAACTGTGCAACCCATTTTGTTGATTTTGTTGTATATTAGGTATTCCCTGGAGGGAGAAAACATGGTAAGAAAGTTGCAGTCCAGTCATTGACTTTCTCAGTTCAAGAAGGAGAATGTTTTGGTTTTCTGGGAACAAATGGAGCTGGGAAGACCACTACTTTGTCTATGCTATCAGGTACAGGATACAGATGGCATCGATTTTGCTCAAATTTACTGAATTTTGTCTCTGTAGAGAGATAAATTTATAGATTTGACGAGATAAATTTATAGATTTGACTAACAGTCAACTTATTTCAATGAAATGCTTCACTTTCTGAAAGTTGTAAATTTTTTTGCAGGAGAAGTATATCCGACTGATGGAACTGCATTCATTTTCGGTCAAGATATGCGATTAAACCCCAAAGCTGCTCGCCAACTTGTACGACATTTTCATTCTCTTAGTCATTTTTTGTAATTTGTATTTATCAGATTACATATATACAGTTATTGTATATACATCTCTTAATGATTTGTGTTTCAGATTGGGTATTGTCCACAATTTGATGCTCTGCTAGAATTTCTAACCGTCCAAGAACATCTTGAACTCTATGCAAGAATAAAAGGCGTCCCAGAATCCATGCTAGACAATGTATGTCTTACATCACTGCTTTCTTTCTTTGTGCTTGATTTCATGAGAATAAAATGTATCTGTATGTGTTACAAAGCTAATATTTTAAGTAATAATGTTCATTTACTTGTGAAGATAATTTCTGTACAAATTTGACAGGTTGTAATGGATAAGTTATTAGAGTTTGACTTATTAAGGCATGCTTCAAAACAATCATTCACCTTAAGTGGTGGGAACAAGCGCAAGTTATCTGTTGCAATTGCAATGATTGGAGACCCTCCGATTGTCTTTTTGGATGAGCCGTCTACAGGTAGTAAATACTCTTATTTTATCATATTTCTAAATCTTATATGTTAAAGATCTATGGTGTTTGCATTAATTGTTTTTCTCAGTGTAAGATTTACAGTTTAACAAGACTCGTGTGTGATGATGTCTAGGAATGGATCCTATTGCAAAACGTTTTATGTGGGAAGTTATATCACGTCTATCAACTAGAAGTGGAAAGACGGCTGTTATTCTAACTACTCACAGCATGAATGAAGCTCAAGCACTTTGCACGAGAATTGGGATAATGGTATTAATGTTTTATATCTGTAGTTTTAGATGTGTACCTAACTCTAATCTGGTTCATGTAAATTAAGGTTGGAGGAAAGCTAAGGTGCATCGGCAGTCCACAACATTTAAAAACACGATTTGGAAATCATCTTGAACTGGAGGTAAGAAGTTCTTGATTATTTTCTTGTTATTTTCTTTTTTAAGTAATCATTTTGTTGTTTGTGTCGTTAGGTCAAACCTACTGACGTAAGCTCGGCTGATTTGGAAAATCTTTGTCAAATGATTCAAGAAAGGCTATTTGACATCCCTTCTCATCCAAGAAGCATCTTTGGTGATCTGGAAGTTTGTATCAGAGGGAATGACTCCATAACATCTGAAGATGCTTCAGCCACTGAGATTAGTTTGTCAAGGGAGATGATAATCTTGATCGGACGTTGGCTTGGCAATGAAGAAAGAATAAGAACTCTTACAGATAATGTTGGCTCTAGTGGCGTCTTTAATGAGCAATTACCTGAACAGTTGGCTCGTGATGGTACTTTCTTTTTCCTATGCACACATGTATATATACGTATGTATGTGTGTGTATATATATGTGTGTGTATTTTGTAGATGTAGTGTATGACTAGGTGGTGTTTGACATGCCAGGTGGTCTCCCGCTACCAATTTTCTCAGAATGGTGGTTAGCAAAAGAGAAATTCGTGAAGATGGATTCATTTGTTCTAACTTCATTTCCTGGGGCAACATCTCAAGGTTCCAATGGATTGAGTGTTAAATATCAGGTACCTGCTAACTGTTCATCAATTTATACATTATCTGATATTCTGTGTTGGAGAAAAGATATGAAATGTTCATTCAGGCTATCTTGGGTTAAAATTACCTAAACAAGTTATTCCAGCTGTCTCTTTACTTAGCCTCGCTCTACGTTTTTTCAGTTGCCACGTGGAGAGGACTTCTCACTTGCCGATGTTTTTGGTCTCATTGAGCGAAACAGGTATACACACGTATAGGGAAGGGATGTGTGTAGAACACTGAATATTGCAAGCACACGCAGAACAAAGTGAACCTTTCATTTTATCAGTCTTCAAAATATAAAAATAAAAGACAATGGTATAAATGTAATCTCTGTTGTTTCTCACTCATCTCTCTTGAAGTTAAAAAAATGAACTTTATGTATATAACTTACATATGTGTAGAGAAAAGGTACAAAATTATAAAACATATGAGCAAATTAGTTTAATGGTTTTTTATGAACATAACCTTCACATTTGTATGGAAGAAGTATAAAATTTTAAAAAAATATGAACCATTGATCAGAAATAAATGGTTTAGATTTGTTATGCGTGTTCTTGTAAAAAATGTGTTATGTAATGATCATCTCTCTCTCTCTCTATATATATATATATAATATTTTTATATTTATATTGTGTGTGTTATCTTATTCTCCTAACCGAGTTATATTTAATGCAGAAACCAACTAGGGATAGCAGAGTATAGCATCAGCCAATCAACACTTGAAACTATTTTCAGTCATTTTGCAGCCAATGCATGAGTCTTTGGTTACAGAAATCCGTCATCGTTCATGATGAGAGGATGCGCCGATCTTTTTTTTCTTTCAAAACCGAACTTGGCTTTTGGGCCAATATAGTGAGTTTGTTAGTTGATAGCGTAGCATAGTTGGATTACTGTACACAAATGAAAAATGTATGTATATCATGGCTGGTTTATGATTATATTTTCATTGGAAAAACCATGGTGGAAATTGTGAAGCCATGCACTAATTGTTAATTTAGGATATTGTTCGAGACAGGCGGGAAGTCATTGCGCACCGGGTGATGAATCTAGGATATTTTTGTTTTTGTCATTGATATACGGTGTGTTTTGATGTACCGGTAAGATTGTTTTGTCACACGGATGGATGTAATTATTATGGTTGAATAATCATATTACTTAGAAAATAACCTTTTGTAGCATACACAAATCATGTATCTAAAAAATTTCCGGTTGACTACAACAGAATAAAATGCTTAAACATATATTTTTACCATAAAATAAAAAAGTATAATAGATTAAATTAATTTTTAATATATTGAAATTAAATATAAATATTTATTAATAAATAAATTTAATAAACTATAATATAATATCATAATTGTTTGACTAATAACCAATTGTAAATACATTTATAAAATTTTAAAAAACTGTTCAGTTCTAAAAGTTAAAAATCCAATTCCAAAGTTATGCATAAAAAAATTATATAAATTTACTTTTTTTTTATAATAACCAACAAAATATGTACGTGGTTATGTTACACGTCATTTGTTTAAGCTAAAATAACAATATTAAGATTATGGATCAGATACTTATACTAACGACCAAATCATACACATCATTTTCATTTATTTATTTTTAATAACATTTACATTAATTAAATGACAAGTTATAATTGAAGGATCTCATTCCTTATCCTTTTGTCAACATTTGGATTTTCAAGTTTACATTAGTAAAATCAAAAATTACGGTCAAAGGATCCAACTATTATATATATATATTTAATATTTTCTCCTTAACCTCTAGTCAAAATTAAAATTTCATGTTTGTTAATCCGATTTTACTGATAGAGTTGCATGAAATACAAAGTGAAATTTCTATAAAAAAAACGTAGGAACTGATCTGGTTCGTATTTCAACGGTAATAAAATTGTAAACAATTACAAGTTACAAATGAGAAATGACAAAAAGAGTAAAATGGAATCATCCACATGCTATTGACTTAAAAAAATCTAATTGTAATTTTTTTTTTGAAACTTAAATATTTTTTCTTACATTTTTTAATTAGACCATAAAATTAAGAAATTTAGTATATTTAATTAGAGTATAGTATTGCAATATTTGAAAAAAAATAATTATTTTTTTAAATGTTGATACATTGTCGATTATAATGGTGTATCTAAACTAATGACAACGGTGTGTTTAAGTTGTCTAATTATAACAATGCGTCTAAACTAGATACAATACGTTTAAACCAATTTTAATAGTACGTTTAATGTACAATGGTGGGTTCAATTAGTTGTGCACGTCTAACGCATGAAACTATATGATTATAGTGGTGCCTCTAAACCCTTACAACGTACGCCGAGTCTAAAATCAGCTTTAGTTTAACAGATGCATATACCATCATCCTAAAATATACGTGTCACATCCTAATACTTCGTACGCTTCATGAAACGCCCCAAAACGGGTACATCTCATAGTTGGCACACAACATAACAAACATAGTTCTTAAACCGGAAATCAGAATCTTTTACAGCGGAAGTCTTTAATTCAAATCATTCATCAAACTAAAACATGAAATATTGTCTATAACATGAACTATCAGGATTGGAAATGTCAGTCTTCAATACCGCAGCCCGATGTCCATGCTATCCAGCCCACATGGCTCTTTCACTTTTCTTTAGCTTTACCCTTTTTACCTGTCATGCATACTAAAAGTCAGCTAACGCTGGTGAGTTCTCTCTTTACTTTAAACTGTAAACTTTGTCTTTGGTAGCTTAGTTTTATTAAAATAAAATAAGCTTTACTTTCACTTTCTTTGAAATGAACTTTTAACTATTACTTTAAAACTTTACAACGTTACAATTATAAATCTGTTACGTTACTATCTGTCATTAAAACTTTATCTTTAAGGAAACCCGTTAGGGTGTCCCACTGTACTCTGTCTATCATTTCACTTATACTTGACAAGTGACTTTATCATACTTTAACTATCACATATGGATCGTGGTCCGAGGACCAGATCCCTATCTTGCTTACACCTCAGGGTAAGACTTTTACTTTAGCGCTGCCCACACCTCAGGGTAGGACTTTCTTTCTCGCTTGCACGTTAGTGCAAGACTCCTTTAACATTGCTCACACCTCAGGGTGAGACTTTCTCGCTTACACCGAAGTGAAGACTCCTTTAGCATTGCTTACACCGAAGTGTAAGACTCCTTTAGCATTGCTTACACCGAAGTGTAAGACTCCTTTAGCATTGCTCACACTTCAGGGTGAGACTTCTACTTTAGCATGCCTGCAGGACTTTCTACTATGCAACTACTATGCAATGCAATTACACTATTACACAAATAGAAATGCAATCACATAACTTTCATATAGACAAATAACACATATTAACACATAAGCATATAACATGGTATTTGTCACTGTCACTGTCACTGTCACTGTCGAGCTGTACCGGAGAACGGCTCCTTTATCGTTCTTTCTTTAGCTCATTGTTATCTTTCAAAAACTTGTTTAAAAGATAATACTATGCTCTTTTGTTCTTTATCTTTCATTTTATAAAAATAACATTTTTATAAAATACTATACTTTGCCTTTCATTTTATAAAAATAACATTTTTATAAAATACTATACTTTGCCCTTTCATTTTATAAAAATAACATTTTTATAAAATACTATACTTTGCCTTTCATTTTATAAAAATAACATTTTTATAAAATACTATACCAGTATGCATGCCAGCCCAAAACCATTAGGAAAAAGGGCAATAAGAACTCACCAGATGAATCGTTTCTGTTTACACCTAGCCGGTTCCTGAATGTCACTATGGTCACCCACAATCTGTATAATCAAGTCATAGGCGTAAGGCTGTGTTCCTAGGGGACACTTAGACATTACTAGGCTTGACTCAGATGTTTCGGGTCATGGTTTCATTATCGAAACTAGGTAGTTTCGAGTCCTGGCTCCTTATCGAAACTATGTAGTTTCGAGCCCTGGCTTCTTATCGAAACTAAGTAGTTTCGAGTCACTGCTTCTTATCGAAACTAAGTAGTTTCGAGTCACTGCTTCTTATCGAAACTAAGTAGTTTCGAGTCGTATGACTTATATAAATTCTTAGTTAAGGTCTTGGGTCTATATTGAAACTATGGTAGTTTCGATGGGTCTGCCCCTGTCGAAACTAGGTAGTTTCGATAGATGCGTCCATATCGAAACTAGTAGTTTCGACTGTGCAGTCTTCTTCCCCAAACAGAACCCTAGATCTGGTCCCTTTGTTCTAATCGATCAAGCTTTGAACTTTTTACGTTCGAAATGTTCCATTTTCCCCCATGAACCCAAACCCGTGGTTTGTTTCCAGTTTCACACGTAAAAATCTAAACCTTTACTCGATTATTAACCCGAAACCCGAAAGTTACAAAAACTCAGATTTAGGCATAATAATTACCTGTTACAGCTTCCTTCTCGTTTCTTTATGCTCCAGAGATGTTGAGCAACAATCCTCGAGACTTTGAGCTTGATCCCGAGCTTTCTCTCTCTAGACCCAAACTCTCACTCTCTCTTTCTCTCACTAGAAACTTGCGTGACAAGTGTGGTGAATGAGGGAGAGGCTGATGGCTGCTGCTATGAAGGCTCCCTGTCATTTTTCGGGCCCATGGGCCGGCCCCTAGCCAAGCCCACCTTCCTTTTTCTTTTATTTGGGTTTTTATTTATTTTGGGATGTTACAAGTCTACCCCTCTTACGAAAGGTTTCGTCCTCGAAACCTGTTATAAGTCAAACAGGTGCGGGTACGACTCTTTCATTTCTGTCTCGGTTTCCCATGTAGCTTCCGACCCTTTACGATGCTTCCATTGTACTTTGACTAACTGTATCGCTTTATTCCGTAACCGCTTTTCTTTCCTGTCTAGTATGGCGACGGGTTCCTCGATGTAATTGAGGCTATTATCTATCTCGATGTCGTCAAGTGTCACGTGTGCCGATTCGTCGGCCAGGCACTTGCGCAAGTGCGACACGTGGAAGGTTGGGTGAATTCCACTCAGCTCATCAGGTAATTCTAACCGGTAAGCGACTTCACCAACCCGTGCTAGTATTTTGAAAGGCCCGACGAATCTTGGGCTTAACTTCCCTCTCTTTCTGAATCGAATGATCCCCTTCCAGGGAGATACTTTCAATAGTACTTGATCCCCGACCTTGAATTCGATTGGTCTTCGCCTTTTATCCGCGTAGGACTTTTGACGGTCCTGTGCAGCTTTCATTCTGGCCTTGATCTGGTCAATCTTTTTAGAGGTTGTTGTGACTACCTCTAAACTCCCCAACTCTTTCTGTCCTACCTCGCCCCAACAGACCGGGGTTCGACATCTTCTACCATACAACATTTCGTAAGGCGGCATACCAATAGTGGTGTGGTGGCTGTTGTAGGAGAACTCTGCCAATGGTAGGTGACTATCCCAACTGCCACCAAAGTCTATAATGCATGCGCGGAGCATATCCTCTAACGTCTGGATGGTCCTTTCTGATTGACCATCCGTCTGTGGATGATAAGCCGTGCTGATGTTCAGTCTTGTACCCATTGACTCGTGAAATCTTTTCCAGAACCTCGATGTAAATCGGGTGTCCCGGTCAGATACAATTGATAACGGTACGCCATGTCGAGAGACAATTTCATTGATAAATACTTCTGCCAACTTCTCAGATGAATACGTTTCGCGAATTGGCAAGAAATGTGCACTCTTTGTCAGACGATCCACTATAACCCAAATCGTATCATGGCCTTTTGCTGTGCGGGGCAGCTTTGTAATAAAGTCCATGGTGATACGCTCCCACTTCCATTCGGGTATTTCCAGAGGCTGGATCTTCCCGTACGGTTTCTGATGCTCTGCTTTAACTTGTGAGCAAGTCAGACACTTGCTTACATATCCGGTCACATCATTCTTCATGTTAGGCCACCAATACTCTTTTTTCAAATCCTGGTACATTTTCGTGGTTCCTGGGTGGATGGAATATCGAGACTTATGGGCCTCGTCAAGTACTTTGGCCCTAAGCTCTCCGCCCTTCGGTACCCACATGCGACCACACCTGGTCCTCACTCCATGAGTGTTTAACTCTAACTTTGTCTGTTGACCGACCATTCTTTCTTTCTTTATGTTCTCTTCCTTTAGTGCTTCCTTCTGTGCTGCTTCTAGCTCTGTCATAAAATCTGGGGTTATCACTAACTGGTACGCTTTTACCCTAATAGGAGAATGATTCTCCTTACGACTTAGGGCATCAGCGACCACATTCGCCTTTCCCGGGTGGTATAGGATCTCACAGTCATAGTCTTTCAGCAATTCTAACCACCGCCTTTGCCGCATATTCAGGTCTTTCTGTTCGAAGAAATACTTCAAGCTCTTGTGATCCGAATAAATCGTGCATTTCACCCCGTAGAGGTAATGCCTCCAAATCTTTAACGCAAAAACAACTGCCGCGAGCTCCAAATCGTGAGTCGGGTAGTTAATTTCGTGGATCTTTAGCTGTCGTGACGCATACGCGATCACCTTTCCCCTCTGCATCAAAACACACCCTAACCCTTGTCCCGATGCGTCAGAATATACCACCAGGTCCTCGTTACCGTCGGGTAGTGCTAACACTGGGGCTTGGGTCAACTTCTTCTTTAACTCTTCAAATGCTTTGGACTGAGCCTGACCCCATTCGTACTTCACTTCTTTACGTGTCAACTTTGTCAGTGGCGAAGCTATTCTCGAGAAGTCCTGAATGAACCTTCGATAGTAACCTGCCAATCCCAGAAAACTCCGAATCTCGGTTGGCGTCTTCGGGGTTTCCCATTCCTGTACTGCCTCTATCTTAGCCGGGTCAACCATAATGCCGTCTGCGTTGATAACGTGACCTAAGAATTGGACTTCCTTAAGCCAGAACGCGCATTTGGAGAACTTGGCATACAACTTTTCTTTTTGTAGCGTCTCTAGTACTTCTCGAAGATGACAAGCATGATCACCTTCACTTTTCGAATAAATGAGTATGTCGTCTATAAACACTATCACCGACCTATCTAGCATCGGTCTACACACCTGGTTCATCATACTCATGAATGCTGCCGGAGCGTTCGTCAAGCCGAAAGACATCACGCGAAACTCGTAATGCCCATAACGCGTGCGAAACGCTGTCTTAGGTATGTCCTCTTCTCTTACCTTTAACTGATGATATCCCGACCGCAGATCGATCTTGGAGAACCATCTGGCGCCCTGTAGTTGGTCGAACAGATCATCGATCCTTGGTAGCGGATATTTGTTCTTTACTGTACGCTTGTTCAACTCTCTGTAGTCGATGCACATTCTCATGGCACCATCTTTCTTCTTTACGAACAGAACCGGAGCACCCCATGGAGAAATGCTTGGTCTGATAAATCCTCTAACCAAAAGTTCTTCCAACTGTACCATCAGCTCTTTCATCTCCAGAGGTGCAAGTCGGTACGGTGCTTTAGCCACGGGCTGGGCACCTGGCACTAAGTCTATCTGGAACTCTGTCTCCCGGTCAGGTGGTAACCCAGGCAACTCCTCAGGAAACACCCCCGGAAAATTACATACAACTGGTACGTCTTTTAACTCTCTCACCTTTACATCATTGTCTATCACATAGGCCAGGTAGGCCTCGCATCCGCGCCCTATATACTTCTCTGCCTTTATCATTGATATGACGTTCGTTAGTGAACCGTCGCGATCCCCGTACACCAAAACCTCGCCACCGTCTGGAGCTTTGAGCTGAACTATCTTTCGTCTACATATTATCCGGGCTTCGTTGGCAGCTAACCAATCCATACCCAAAACTATATCGAATCCTCCCAAGGTCATAACATACAACCTAACTGGGAATCTATGGCCATGAATCTTTATCGTGCAATTATCTACCAATTCACTTACTATCGTGGTCTTGCCCACTGCGGTTTCCACATTAAAGGCCTGCTCTACTCTAGTAACTTTGCATTTCATTCTTTTACACTTAGAAGATGATATAAAACTCCTACTGGCACCCGAATCAAATAATACTGAAACATAAGTGTGGTCAAGGATGAACGTACCTGACACAACATCTGGGTCTCCCCTAGCCTCCTCCTGTGTCAGTGCATACGCCCGGGTCCTTGCCTTCGGCTTCTCAGGTTCTTTACCCTTCTCGGTGCCAGTAGCCTTGGGTTTCCGACAGTCTTTGGCCATGTGGCCAGGTATCCCGCAGTTATAACAAGACTATGCCCCGGGACACTCTCGAGAGTAGTGTCCGGTCTTTCCGCACCTATAGCACATATTTAACCCAACTCGGCACTCGCCCGAGTGCTTCCTGCCACACTTAGCACATTCAACCCCATCTTCAATCCTCAGTTTCTTCGTCTCCGGCCCCGCCCACTCTTTAGCTGGCCGTTTAACGGCATTGGTCACTTTCTTCTCAGTAGGCAGTGGGTCTGCGGATTCGAAGTCATCATAAACTATCCCAGCAAGTGATACCACAGATTCAAAACTCGTGGGAGCATTAGCTTTCACGTGCACACGGACTTTCTGTGGTAGTCCCTTGATGTAGTACTTAATCCTCTTTTCCTCAGTGTCCACCAGATGTGGAACCAGCTGAGCCAACTCTTGATATTTGGAGGTATACTGGCGATGAGTCATACTACCAGCACAGAGCCCCAGAAATTCCCTCTCAACTCTGTCAATCTCGTTCTGCGGGCAGAACTTAGTGATTAGCAGCTTTTTCATGTCGTCCCATTTCATCTTTTTCATCTCAGCAGAAGACTTGATTCTTTCGATCGATCTCCACCAGCTTAATGCCTCATTAGTGAATGAGTGAGCGGCAAACTTGACCGCTTGATCATCACGGCACTCACTAATGTTGATCACCCCATTCATTCTCTCTATCCACTCAAAAGTGGCAACAGCATCTTTCCGTCCATCATACTTCGGCGGGTCACACCCCCGAAAGGACTTATAGTTGCAACCCCGGGTTGCCATTTCATAATCAGAATCATCACTGTCAGTGACTCCAAGTCTCTTGCTGCTTTCCTCTTTTGTTTCTTTCTTCCCTATATTAAACTCTTTAAGGGCCTCGCCCAATGTTTCTGGTAGAACTTTCTTCAAGATTGAAGTAACCTCTGCCGCTATAGCTTCTTTCACAATCGGTTCCAACTCAAGCGCCTCATTAGGGGCATCGTTAGGAGCCGACATATGGTTCCCACTATCATTATGCTCCATATGCACCGATTCAGCTTCGTTGCGGGAGTGCTCACTTTCTTCAGGACGGTTCCGGTTACCTGGAGGTCGGCCTCGACGACCAGTACGACCCCCAGTGCGACCTCCTCTCTTTGCTCTAGCCATTTAGTGTCTACTGTGAACAAAGATAGCTCGTGTTATCAAGATAGGTAACAATTTAGAACACCTCGAGTACTGTAAATTACTAATTACAGAGACCGGTATGAAATTACTAATTTACTTTACTACTCGGGTTCTGAACATTTCCTTTCCGAGTAACATTTGCATCCAAGTTCAGAGTTTCTACTATAAGGCACGTACTATCTACTGTCTACTGTCTGTGCTAAGGCATGTACTATGTACTATTTATGCTAAAGCATCTACTTTCTGCTATCTGTACTAAGGCGTTATTGTCTATGTTCTATGTAAGGACATTGACTACCTTCTGTCTACTATCTTTCCATGGACGGGCTGCTCCGACTGACATTCCTTTCCTTCCTTTGCTTTGTCCCATTCTCAGTTTAAGTTCAGACATTATCGCAAATGTCTGAATCTCTCAAACTATGGCTCTGATACCAACTTGAAACGCCCCAAAACGGGTACATCTCATAGTTGGCACACAACATAACAAACATAGTTCTTAAACCGGAAATCAGAATCTTTTACAGCGGAAGTCTTTAATTCAAATCATTCATCAAACTAAAACATGAAATATTGTCTATAACATGAACTATCAGGATTGGAAATGTCAGTCTTCAATACCGCAGCCCGATGTCCATGCTATCCAGCCCACATGGCTCTTTCACTTTTCTTTAGCTTTACCCTTTTTACCTGTCATGCATACTAAAAGTCAGCTAACGCTGGTGAGTTCTCTCTTTACTTTAAACTGTAAACTTTGTCTTTGGTAGCTTAGTTTTATTAAAATAAAATAAGCTTTACTTTCACTTTCTTTGAAATGAACTTTTAACTATTACTTTAAAACTTTACAACGTTACAATTATAAATCTGTTACGTTACTATCTGTCATTAAAACTTTATCTTTAAGGAAACCCGTTAGGGTGTCCCACTGTACTCTGTCTATCATTTCACTTATACTTGACAAGTGACTTTATCATACTTTAACTATCACATATGGATCGTGGTCCGAGGACCAGATCCCTATCTTGCTTACACCTCAGGGTAAGACTTTTACTTTAGCGCTGCCCACACCTCAGGGTAGGACTTTCTTTCTCGCTTGCACGTTAGTGCAAGACTCCTTTAGCATTGCTCACACCTCAGGGTGAGACTTTCTCGCTTACACCGAAGTGAAGACTCCTTTAGCATTGCTTACACCGAAGTGTAAGACTCCTTTAGCATTGCTTACACCGAAGTGTAAGACTCCTTTAGCATTGCTCACACTTCAGGGTGAGACTTCTACTTTAGCATGCCTGCAGGACTTTCTACTATGCAACTACTATGCAATGCAATTACACTATTACACAAATAGAAATGCAATCACATAACTTTCATATAGACAAATAACACATATTAACACATAAGCATATAACATGGTATTTGTCACTGTCACTGTCACTGTCACTGTCGAGCTGTACCGGAGAACGGCTCCTTTATCGTTCTTTCTTTAGCTCATTGTTATCTTTCAAAAACTTGTTTAAAAGATAATACTATGCTCTTTTGTTCTTTATCTTTCATTTTATAAAAATAACATTTTTATAAAATACTATACTTTGCCTTTCATTTTATAAAAATAACATTTTTATAAAATACTATACTTTGCCCTTTCATTTTATAAAAATAACATTTTTATAAAATACTATACTTTGCCTTTCATTTTATAAAAATAACATTTTTATAAAATACTATACCAGTATGCATGCCAGCCCAAAACCATTAGGAAAAAGGGCAATAAGAACTCACCAGATGAATCGTTTCTGTTTACACCTAGCCGGTTCCTGAATGTCACTATGGTCACCCACAATCTGTATAATCAAGTCATAGGCGTAAGGCTGTGTTCCTAGGGGACACTTAGACATTACTAGGCTTGACTCAGATGTTTCGGGTCATGGTTTCATTATCGAAACTAGGTAGTTTCGAGTCCTGGCTCCTTATCGAAACTATGTAGTTTCGAGCCCTGGCTTCTTATCGAAACTAAGTAGTTTCGAGTCACTGCTTCTTATCGAAACTAAGTAGTTTCGAGTCACTGCTTCTTATCGAAACTAAGTAGTTTCGAGTCGTATGACTTATATAAATTCTTAGTTAAGGTCTTGGGTCTATATTGAAACTATGGTAGTTTCGATGGGTCTGCCCCTGTCGAAACTAGGTAGTTTCGATAGATGCGTCCATATCGAAACTAGTAGTTTCGACTGTGCAGTCTTCTTCCCCAAACAGAACCCTAGATCTGGTCCCTTTGTTCTAATCGATCAAGCTTTGAACTTTTTACGTTCGAAATGTTCCATTTTCCCCCATGAACCCAAACCCGTGGTTTGTTTCCAGTTTCACACGTAAAAATCTAAACCTTTACTCGATTATTAACCCGAAACCCGAAAGTTACAAAAACTCAGATTTAGGCATAATAATTACCTGTTACAGCTTCCTTCTCGTTTCTTTATGCTCCAGAGATGTTGAGCAACAATCCTCGAGACTTTGAGCTTGATCCCGAGCTTTCTCTCTCTAGACCCAAACTCTCACTCTCTCTTTCTCTCACTAGAAACTTGCGTGACAAGTGTGGTGAATGAGGGAGAGGCTGATGGCTGCTGCTATGAAGGCTCCCTGTCATTTTTCGGGCCCATGGGCCGGCCCCTAGCCAAGCCCACCTTCCTTTTTCTTTTATTTGGGTTTTTATTTATTTTGGGATGTTACACTTCATATATAAAAGTCACTCTATACAGGAACTGACCTCGTAACTAAATAGTTTTCATTAAATATAGTTATAAAATATGTAATTAATAAAACATAACACAACAATGATGTTCATTTATTTATTTTTGAACATGAAAACTTTTATTAATAAGAACCTGACTAGTTAACAATTAGATATGACGATACAAAATTACAAATCGATCCAGAAAAACGATATCCAAATGCAAGTACAAGATTAGAAAAGAGAACCACATAAAAACTAACCACACGTAAAAGATAAAAAGGATAGTTATCAAATATGTAATTAATAAACACACAACAATGATGTTCATTTATTTTAATGAAATAGAAAGTAAGATGAAACTCAAGTATAAACACCATTAAGGAATGAGTCCATGCATACCTTTTAATTTAGAGTAAACTGCAATTTTCGTCCCTGTGGTTTGGTCAAAATTGTCACTTTCATCCAATAGTTTGTTTTTTTGTATCTGGGTCCTCGTGGTTTTAAAATATTGCCATTTTCATCCTCGTGGTTTTAAAATATTGCCACTTTCATCCAGTCAGCTAACACCGTCCGTTTTTCTCAATTAAATGAGGGGTATTTCAGTCCTTTTACATATTTGTTTTATTTCTTCATCTTTTTTACTCTCACTTTTTAATCATAGAAACAAGCGACGGAGGTGTTCCAGTGGTGCTCGTCGGAAACTGGTCAGGAAAAGAGGAAGAAGGCCAGCAGGTGGATGATTAAATTAGAGGTTAAATTGGGGATGATTAAAAAGTGAGAGTAAAAAAGATGAAAAAATAAAACAAATAAGTAAAAGGACTGAAATACCCCTCATTTAACTGAGAAAAACGGACGGTGTTAGCTGACTGGATGAAAGTGGCAATATTTTAAAACCACGAGGATGAAAATGGCAATATTTTAAAACCATGAGGACCCAGATACAAAAAAACAAACTATTGGATGAAAGTGGCAATTTTGACCAAACCACAGGGACGAAAATGGCAGTTTACTCTTTAATTTATCATGAAATAGGGTCAAATACAAGATCATTCCGTTCATATTTATATTCCTCACTTAGATCCAAAATTCTTTCATTTGAAAAAATAGCACATTTACCTTAGACTTTGATCACATGCAAACATCAATCTGAAAAATTATTTTAATATATATATATATATATATATATATATATATATTGAGTTGTGAAAACATTAAAAACTTCCCAAAAAATGTGTTTTTACATGTTTTTTTTTTAAAACTGGAAATCATTTTAAGCAACTTTTATAATATTTTTGTCAAAAAAAATACAAAAAACGCCAAGCGGTTTTAAAAAAAAATGGACAAAAATCCCCGTTTTTTGTGTAAAAAAACCGTGTTACTTAAATAATACAACATGTTACATATATAAAACACATGCTACATATGTAAAACAACTGACCAGATTTTTTTTAAATTTTTTTATAAAAATATCTGGTCAGCGCTTTTTTGATTTTTTTTATAAAAAGTTTTGAAATTACTTATAAAAGGTTTTCCAAAAAAAATAACCTTGTAAAAATCCGATTTTTAGACAGTTTTCAATGTTTTCATAACTAGAAGAGGTTTTCATCAAATACATTACCTATATATATTAGAGAAGAAGGGTGTACACCAACTGTTTGGTTAAATGTCTGAAAGAACGGTTTGTTGAATATTATCACAAATTTTGGGTTCAATCTGAGATTGGAGTTAGATGCGAAAAAACAGAGCAAATCATCACAACATATTATTTTAAAAAAAAAAAACCTTGTAAAAATCCGATTTTTAGACAGTTTTCAATGTTTTCATAACTAGAAGAGGTTTTCATCAAATACATTACCAATGATTGTATTAGAGAAGAAGGGTGTACACCAACTGTTTGGTTAAATGTATGAAAGAACGGTTTGTTGAATATTATCACAAATTTTGGGTTCAATCTGAGATTGGAGTTAGATGCGAAAAAACAGAGCAAATCATCACAACAAATTATTTTGGTTGTAAGGGTTTATTGAACCTCTCTCGGCATTTTTGGTTTTGAACCTCTCATCGGCATTCTTGGTATGTAAGGGTTTATTGAACCTCTCTCTTTGAAGGCGAACTTCCTGTTCAGCGACCTTTCTTCTCCAACATTGAAGGTGAACTTCCGGTTTGACCTGATTTTGAATTCTGTTATGTAGTGTCCAACATGTATTCTCCCCGGATCGGATGGGTGGAGGGGGAGGGGGGGTTAGGGTTGTGGTTTGGTGGTGAGGTTTATATTTACCTTGCTAGTGAGTGTTTTTGGGTTTGTGGTCTGATTTTGGTTTGGTTTCATAGCTCGGGGTTTTGTCAGGAGCTGTTGTTATGTCTGGGATTCGGGATGAAAGGGTGGTTCCTCCATTGGAGGTAGGTGTTTGGCTGTGTCCATTTAAAGGTTTCCATTGCTGCCCGGATGAAACGTCGGGATCCAAGGGGTTTCCTCGGTTGGTTGCGCATATCAAGCGGCTCCATTTGTCATCGGATGATCGGAAAGGGACCTTGCGGGAAGCGGTCTCCACGGATTATGATTTGTTTGTTTCGGTTGGTGAGGCTTTAAAGGTCTCAGGCCAGTGGCTGTGCGGGGTGTGTATGTGCCTGCATGCTCTCAGTATGCCACCATGTGGATGGGATAGCCCGTTTCAAACAGGTTGCGGGAGATGCAGAGGAGTTTATAGTGGGGATTCCTAAGCCGAATGTTGGGAGGGAAGTTGTTCCTTTGGGAGGGGTGGTTGTGGACGGGGTTCTTCTTGAACGCGTCTTCTCTCTTCCCATCACGACTGTTAAGAACATCCCTCAAAATTGTCGGATAGCGTTTGCCCAGGCATTAACTGCTGCCCTCGGTAAAGTGGTGGCTATGCCAGACTCTGTTGAGGCATGGGTGAGACTTTTGTTGTTACCGCGTTGCACGTTGCGAGTTTTCAGGCCTTCTAACCGTCAGGAGCGCAGGTCTGGTAATAGGAAGTCTTTGCAATGTCATAGTATTCAGCGGTCGCTGGCAGTTTGGCGTGATGGGGATGGTTTTGAGGACCTCATCCATTCGCTTTTTGCCCAACCTTTGGGGCCGACCACGTCTCGTGTAGAGCTTGTCCCTGGGTCCGATAATTCTATGGCGTGCAATAATGTTAAACAATGTTTGCGAAAAGTTGCAGATGGGCATTTCACTGCGACAGTCAAAGTATTATGCTCTTCAGGGGTTGCACCTTTCGGTAATGATACTATGAAAGTGTTGGTGGCAAAGCATCCCATCCTGCCCTCTCCGGTTATGCCTGTTTCCTTACTTTCCGAGCCTCCTCTTGTTGTGGATGATGATGTCGTGCTTGAATGCATTAAAGCTTTCCCCAAAGGGACCTCTTGTGGGAGGGACGAATTGAGAGCCCAACATATTTTGGATGCTCTTTGTGGAGAAGGGTCTACGATTGCCGTTGACTTGTGTGACATTTCAAAGATTTTCGTTGCGAAATTTATCGTGTAAATATTAACATTTTATTTCAAAACATATACACGTATATTTAATCAAATTTATACAAATCGGTGTATTGGCAAATTTCAATTTAGATATTTTTAATTTAAAAAAAATATATATATATATATTTGAAGGTTATAAACTATATAAATCATGTTATCAAATTAGATAATTTATATAAATAAATCAATGGTTTTCAATTTTATTAACCATTCAAAATGATTGATTTTAAATAAAAACATAAGTTTTATAAAATTCTATATGCTTAAGTTTTATTTGGTTTTATACAAATAGGTATCTTATTTTATGGATTTAAACTAATTAGAAATTTATAAATTTTAAAACTAATATAAAATTTTATATAAAAATCTAAGTAAAAAAAAAAAAAAAAAAAAGAAGTTACATATTTAATAAAATAACCCATTTGAATAAGATGAATAACCTTATAAAAATTATTTATAATAATAATAATAAGTAAGTTTATAAAAACATTTAAAATATAATGTTAAAGTAAATTGATTTAAAAGAAATTAAATTAATTTATTTAATAAAAAGTTTAGGGTTCGTTTTGTAATTAACTAAACTAGAAGGTTTTAAAACTAAAATCGTTTGAGGGACTATTTCTGGACAAATGAAACCACAAGGATCCATCCGTAATTATTTTAAGGGTTGTTTCGAATTAAATCAAACCACAGGGACTAAACCTGCCATTTTCCTATTCGCGTTTCCGGTCACCCCCAACCTTGGTCCGGCGGTCCGAAGCTTTCTCCGGCGAACACCCCGACAGGGCTGTTCCCTGCACCTCAACGCCCGACAAAAGTTTCCCCGACTTCGTCTCCCCCACGCGAACTAGACCCCTCGACCAATTGGTCTCCCCATCACACGGATTGTCTGATCCTGTTGGTGGCCGAGAACCCACGCCCGAATTCAGGCCCGACAGGCCACCTCCACGCCTGTCGATGGTCTGGTTAGCTTCGTCTCGTCCAGACGAATGTTCAGGCATGCTCAATTGCTTGTCTCATTATCAGGATCAAGCCCGACTATAAATGGCCATGGTCGGCCCTGCATGAACTGGTTACCCTCCTTCCACACACTCACACTCCAAATTGAGGACTCCAACACCTTCGTCGACCCTGAGTGAAGCTACGACCAGGATTTCAGGAGCCAATTCCACACAGAAATCGAATTCCACTTGTGACATATTCGAGTTCAAAGACCGTGCCAACCAGACCCGTTTCGACTTGGTTCGAGTCTCAAAACAAGTCCACTGCCTTCTATTACTCCCTGGTAATCAATCCAACTCAAAATCGCGGCATTCGCACGAGGATTGCCGAGCAAACTCGAGTCCTCGGACGCGATTGCCGGATTGCCGAGGACCAGCGACCAATTTCTAAGTCGTGTATATCAATTAATTAACACACACATAACCAGCGATGGGCTGTGGCCCGGCTGGTTATGCGTGTGTGTGTTTGATCTAGTGGTCGCGGGTTCGAGCCCGCTGACCTCCGGCCCAACCCCATTTTTATTCTGTTTTCATTTTTTTTATTTTATTTAATTATATTAACTTATTTTAATACCATTTTGATACAATAAATACAAAAACGAGTTGGTTTACGTGTTCGAATCGATTAAACTATATTTTTTTTTATAAACCATCCCATCCTTTTATATATAATATTTTTATAAAAAAAAAATTATTAAAATACATTTAATATATAAAATGTCCTTTATTTTTATAAATCTTGTAACATTTTTTTTATAAAATTATTAAAATACATTTAATATATATAAAATGTCCTTTATTTTTATAAATCTTGTAACATTTTTTATAAAATTATTAAAATACATTTAATATATAAAATGTCCTTTATTTTTATAAATCTTGTAACATTTTTTTATAAAATTATTAAAATACATTTAATATATAAAATGTCCTTTATTTTTATAAATCTTGTAACATTTTTTATAAACTTATTAAAATACATTAAATATATAAAATGTCTCATTATTTTTATATGAACCTAGCATTATATTTTTTTATGAACTTGTTTAAATAAATAAAGACTTTTCTTTTATTTTGTTATTATTATATAAATACATTGAATATAATACTTGTTTAAAACAATACATATATATATATCCTTATAAGTTAAAGTTTTATAAAAAAAAAAAACCCATTATCATTCTATTTCTATACTTTATACAAATAAATATTAAAGAAAATTATATTAGAGCCTATATACATTAAATACAAATACACACCTATACGCATACAATAATACCCATTTGTCTACATAGGGTATCAACGTGCTTAGGCTTCCGCATACTTATCACCTACACGCGTGGACAAATACCCGCTTGCAAGGTGAGTTACATAGCCCCTATTTTTACATTTTTATACGTTTTGGGGTGAAACATTATACATGCTACTCACATTGTTTGTACGTGTTATACATGAGACTATATGTTTATTCTTTGGATGTACATACATTTAAACACAAGACAACCAACTGTAATATTGATAGATCTATTGTGCCTGACCAGCCCACCCGGTTAGGGTGTTTATTACTGCATACTCGGATATAACCGCGTGTTATATTCAATCATACCGGATATAGTGGGTAACTATATTCAAGCATACCGGACTTAGCTGTTGTGCTCTGTTCAAGCGCGTCAAACTCGGTTTGAATTGTGATTTAAATAAATGTTACATCCTATGCTATGTTTAACAAGATAAACAATGAGTTGCAAAACGATTTACAACTACTATTTACAGGAAATACTAAACCTATGTACTCACCAACTTTTTAGTTGACACTTGATTTAAATAATGTTTCAGGTTTGGATATGTGACTGCTTGCCGAAGATCTCTCCACTTAGGAACTATGGACCTAGTTAAATAAATTAATGTTTTGAACTAGACTAGGTTATTTGAAATGTATTGTATTTGGAACTTGTTGTCTTTAAATTAAATGAATGAATTATGCAACCTTTAGTTATCATGTGCTTTTGAACAATCATCACATTGTCCGCCTCGATGATTCCGCCATCGGTCGGGGTGTGACAGATTGGTATCAGAGCCATGGTTATAGGGAATTAGGTTATTAGACACAATGACCTAGACTATAACCCTAGGACTCCCTTTTATGTGTTATGTGCTAAATGATTAATTGCTATGTGAATTATTTGTAGTTAGGTATTATTTGAATTTTCCCAAGTTTGGTACATGAGACTTATACACATACATACAAGACTTTGATACATGATACATACTTTACATACACATTTGATCAACACACTTATGCAAACAAATACACTACAAATCCTTGTCCATACTCTCTCCTCATCCATATAAATTGCAACATTTCTACACATTTTATACACATAAACTCTCAATTCTACTAAAATCTTAAAATCTCGTCAACGACTTAATTTCTTGAAACCAGTAAAGGACACGTGCAATCTGGAAGGGTGACACCTGTACATTGGGTTTTCTGTCTAGGAAAGCATTTCGTATAAATCCAAATAAACGGACCCGTATGCTTTCCTGGGAATTCCTGACGTGAGTGTTTACCTATAGGCTAAAGCATGTCTCTTTGAAAGTTTTGAGGAATTATTTAACGTTGATAAGTCAATGTATTCGCAAGGATACAATCCGAACTTAAACTCAAAATCTGGGGACATTATAGCAAAATAGGAAAAACTAGACGAACATGCAAAACAAATCATTATTACGGGTGCACACGTAATAACAATTTGTAGTGCATGCAAGTCCCGGCAATTCCTATTACGCGAATAATGACCTATAACATCATGTTCTATCCGGAATAGATGACTTAGTTTCCCCCATCAACCTAGAATAAATACACATGCACTGGCACGCGTCATGATGAATCCCGTTTTTCTGCTTACATTATTTCCCGCTATAACTCATATATATCCATCTTATCTAAAATATCATTGTCTTTTCTTACGGTGTTAGAATGCCTCCTCGACATGCTAACTCTAGCAACTCCAACGTTGACCTTGCTGCACTACTTACTCAACTAGTAGGCCAAATGATCCAAGCTAACAACAATGGTAATGGGTCTAATACGCAAGGGAAGGGTGCAAACCCACCATACTGCACATTCAAGCATTTCAATTCTTGCAACCCCACCAAATTCTTCGGGACGGAAGGTGCTACTAGCCTTCTTCAATGGTTTGAAAGTATGGAGAGTACTTTCCTAAACAGCGGTTGTCCCGACGTCCTCAAAGTCCGTTATGCTGCCAGCGTCTTCCAAAAACGAGCACTCACCTGGTGGAACGGTGGGAAGCGTACTCGAGGCAACGAATCTGCTATGTCCTTGTCTTGGGACGAAATGAGACGACTTATGACTGACGAGTTCTGTCCTCGCAACGAAATGAGGAAGCTCGAAGCTGAGTTTTGGGATCTCACCCAAGATAGCGGAGAAAATTTGGCTTACACCACTCGTTTTCAAGAACTAAGTCTGCTCGTGCCCCACATGGTTACTCCCTTAGCACGGAGAATTGAGAAATACATAGGTGGACTGCCTATGCCAATCCAAGACACCGTATCGGGAAGTGATCCCTCCACTCTCGGGGACGCTATCCGTTTATCTGCTGTATTGACTGAAAATCACGTCAAAGCGGGTACCTTATCTAGGAAGAGTACCAAGAAGGTGGTCGACAAAGCTGCTACTTCTGTGTCCGACAAAAACGAAGAGCTCAAATCTTCCCATCATGATAGGAAGCGCAAGGCCCAAAACTTTGCGGCCATCATTCCTGCCATACCTATGACCCAAGTTACTCCTACGGGTCAAATTCCGAGAAACTATGTAGGTTCATTTCCCCAATGCCCTACTTGCAAGTATCACCATGCCCCGCATGCTGCATGCCGTCTATGCTCAAAGTGTGGACGCTATGGGCACGTTGTTACTACTTGCCGTGCTCGCACTATCGTTAATCAAGCTACTCAAGGCAATCATTCAATGCCTCTCACTGTCACCTATGGACGGGCCTGTTACGAATGTGGAGACCCAAACCACTTTCGGAACCAATGTCCAAGACTTCAAAATCAAGGTGGTCCTCGTGGACGAGCCTTTAATATAAATGCTAACGAGACTCCGGCCAATGACGACACTGTTAACGGTACGTTCCTTTGTACACTATTTTTATACATCCGATTTATTCAATATTCATGCCAATAGAAAAATTGTGTCTCTTGCTTTTAACCAACTGTTTGCTAAACCATCAATCAATCTTGATAACTCGTATATCATGGAAATAGCGGATGGGAAATCCATTGCTATGAGTTTTATAACCCGTAATTGCATATAACAGCTATGTTATCACCATTCATCTCATTCCTATACTTTTGTGAGACAAACCTATTAGGTTTAAACTCGGTCATACAACTTGCTAGCTCTGTTAAAGTTTACCTAAATTGTTGAAGTTCCAAATCCTAGTAATTATGCGCGGGGAATCCCCGGTATATCAAAGGGGTGGTGGGTTAGCCGCTGGTACACCCTATACATAAACCCACTTGATATAACGAGTATAAACCGTGCATAAGTACTAAGAGGAGGACCGGTTTTAGAAAATGTTTTTGCAAAATTTGAAAATATGAACACCCGTGGGGTGGAGTTTTAAAGGAAAATGCCATGTCACAAAGTGATTGGCACCAATATTGTTAAATCTGGGTTCTAGTAGTTTACATTCATGCATTGTACGAACAATTGTATGCATAAATCTCATTATACTATTAGATCAACTAATTGACAACTCGACTCGAATTAGCATCGTCATCCGTTATCATACGATATTTCCCCGCTGAATCTTTCTCTTGTGAAGTAATTCCATTCTAAGTCTATTGGCACCCCTTTTTCCCGTTTCCATAACCTTCGCTAATCGAATTTCGGGACGAAATTCCTTCAACTTGGGGAGACTGTGACATTTCAAAGATTTTCGTTGCGAAATTTATCGTGTAAATATTAACATTTTATTTCAAAACATATACACGTATATTTAATCAAATTTATACAAATCGGTGTATTGGCAAATTTCAATTTAGATATTTTTAATTTAAAAAAAAATATATATATATATATTTGAAGGTTATAAACTATATAAATCATGTTATCAAATTAGATAATTTATATAAATAAATCAATGGTTTTCAATTTTATTAACCATTCAAAATGATTGATTTTAAATAAAAACATAAGTTTTATAAAATTCTATATGCTTAAGTTTTATTTGGTTTTATACAAATAGGTATCTTATTTTATGGATTTAAACTAATTAGAAATTTATAAATTTTAAAACTAATATAAAATTTTATATAAAAATCTAAGTAAAAAAAAAAAAGAAAAAAAAAGAAGTTACATATTTAATAAAATAACCCATTTGAATAAGATGAATAACCTTATAAAAATTATTTATAATAATAATAATAAGTAAGTTTATAAAAACATTTAAAATATAATGTTAAAGTAAATTGATTTAAAAGAAATTAAATTAATTTATTTAATAAAAAGTTTAGGGTTCGTTTTGTAATTAACTAAACTAGAAGGTTTTAAAACTAAAATCGTTTGAGGGACTATTTCTGGACAAATGAAACCACAAGGATCCATCCGTAATTATTTTAAGGGTTGTTTCGAATTAAATCAAACCACAGGGACTAAACCTGCCATTTTCCTATTCGCGTTTCCGGTCACCCCCAACCTTGGTCCGGCGGTCCGAAGCTTTCTCCGGCGAACACCCCGACAGGGCTGTTCCCTGCACCTCAACGCCCGACAAAAGTTTCCCCGACTTCGTCTCCCCCACGCGAACTAGACCCCTCGACCAATTGGTCTCCCCATCACACGGATTGTCTGATCCTGTTGGTGGCCGAGAACCCACGCCCGAATTCAGGCCCGACAGGCCACCTCCACGCTTGTCGATGGTCTGGTTAGCTTCGTCTCGTCCAGACGAATGTTCAGGCATGCTCAATTGCTTGTCTCATTATCAGGATCAAGCCCGACTATAAATGGCCATGGTCGGCCCTGCACGAACTGGTTACCCTCCTTCCACACACTCACACTCCAAATTGAGGACTCCAACACCTTCGTCGACCCTGAGTGAAGCTACGACCAGGATTTCAGGAGCCAATTCCACACAGAAATCGAATTCCACTTGTGACATATTCGAGTTCAAAGACCGTGCCAACCAGACCCGTTTCGACTTGGTTCGAGTCTCAAAACAAGTCCACTGCCTTCTATTACTCCCTGGTAATCAATCCAACTCAAAATCGCGGCATTCGCACGAGGATTGCCGAGCAAACTCGAGTCCTCGGACGCGATTGCCGGATTGCCGAGGACCAGCGACCAATTTCTAAGTCGTGTATATCAATTAATTAACACACACATAACCAGCGATGGGCTGTGGCCCGGCTGGTTATGCGTGTGTGTGTTTGATCTAGTGGTCGCGGGTTCGAGCCCGCTGGCCTCCGGCCCAACCCCATTTTTATTCTGTTTTCATTTTTTTTATTTTATTTAATTATATTAACTTATTTTAATACCATTTTGATACAATAAATACAAAAACGAGTTGGTTTACGTGTTCGAATCGATTAAACTATATATTTTTTTTATAAACCATCCCATCCTTTTATATATAATATTTTTATAAAAAAAAAATTATTAAAATACATTTAATATATAAAATGTCCTTTATTTTTATAAATCTTGTAACATTTTTTTTATAAAATTATTAAAATACATTTAATATATATAAAATGTCCTTTATTTTTATAAATCTTGTAACATTTTTTATAAAATTATTAAAATACATTTAATATATAAAATGTCCTTTATTTTTATAAATCTTGTAACATTTTTTTATAAAATTATTAAAATACATTTAATATATAAAATGTCCTTTATTTTTATAAATCTTGTAACATTTTTTATAAACTTATTAAAATACATTAAATATATAAAATGTCTCATTATTTTTATATGAACCTAGCATTATATTTTTTTATGAACTTGTTTAAATAAATAAAGACTTTTCTTTTATTTTGTTATTATTATATAAATACATTGAATATAATACTTGTTTAAAACAATACATATATATATATCCTTATAAGTTAAAGTTTTATAAAAAAAAAAAACCCATTATCATTCTATTTCTATACTTTATACAAATAAATATTAAAGAAAATTATATTAGAGCCTATATACATTAAATACAAATACACACCTATACGCATACAATAATACCCATTTGTCTACATAGGGTATCAACGTGCTTAGGCTTCCGCATACTTATCACCTACACGCGTGGACAAATACCCGCTTGCAAGGTGAGTTACATAGCCCCTATTTTTACATTTTTATACGTTTTGGGGTGAAACATTATACATGTTACTCACATTGTTTGTACGTGTTATACATGAGACTATATGTTTATTCTTTGGATGTACATACATTTAAACACAAGACAACCAACTGTAATATTGATAGATCTATTGTGCCTGACCAGCCCACCCGGTTAGGGTGTTTATTACTGCATACTCGGATATAACCGCGTGTTATATTCAATCATACCGGATATAGTGGGTAACTATATTCAAGCATACCGGACTTAGCTGTTGTGCTCTGTTCAAGCGCGTCAAACTCGGTTTGAATTGTGATTTAAATAAATGTTACATCCTATGCTATGTTTAACAAGATAAACAATGAGTTGCAAAACGATTTACAACTACTATTTACAGGAAATACTAAACCTATGTACTCACCAACTTTTTAGTTGACACTTGATTTAAATAATGTTTCAGGTTTGGATATGTGACTGCTTGCCGAAGATCTCTCCACTTAGGAACTATGGACCTAGTTAAATAAATTAATGTTTTGAACTAGACTAGGTTATTTGAAATGTATTGTATTTGGAACTTGTTGTCTTTAAATTAAATGAATGAATTATGCAACCTTTAGTTATCATGTGCTTTTGAACAATCATCACATTGTCCGCCTCGATGATTCCGCCATCGCTCGGGGTGTGACAACTTGCTTAGGGTTATTTCTGCGGTGGTTAATTTATGCTTCGGGGGGAGATTCCCTAGGGGATTGGCGGAGTTCGTTGCCTCGGCCCCTCTCACACCGCTGCTCAAACCGGACAACGGGATTAGACCTATTGCCGTAGGTGCGATCTGGAGGAGATTGGTCTCTAAGGTGGCCATGAGGGGTGTTAGGAAAGAGATGGCTAAATATCTGTGTGACTTTCAATTTGGGGTGGGAGTTCCCAATGGGGCAGAGGCTGTGCTCCATAGCGCGAACAGGTTCTTAAACGAGTTTCACTCGGATGGATCGTTGGCTATGCTTACCGTCGATTTCTCCAATGCTTTCAACTGGATAGGACTGCCCTCCTGCAAGAGGTTCGGACCCGATGCCCGTCCATTTCGCTATGGGTGGATTTTTTATATGGGCAGCCGGCTAGGTTATATGTGGGTGATGACCATATTTGGTCCACCACTGGGGTTCAACAAGGGAACCCTTTGGGGCCTCTCCTTTTTGCCTTAGTTTTGCATCCGCTGGTTCATCAGATTAGGGATTGCTGCAAGCTTCTCTTCCATGCTTGGTACCTAGATGATGGCACGATTATCGGAGACGCTAAAGAGGTGGCTAAAGCACTAAATATTATCAGGTCGGAGGGGCCCCGTTTGGGCCTTGAACTTAACGTCAAGAAAACGGAAGTTTTTTGGCCGTCGTGCAATGGGGTGAAGGTACAAGTTGGATTGTTCCCTTGTGAGATTGGAAGGCTAGTGCTGGGTGTGAAACTCCTCGGGGGTGCCGTTAGCAGAGATGCAGGGTTCATCAGTAATTTGGCTGTGAAAAGGGCTTCTTGTGCGGTGGAACTGATGAGCTGTCTCCCACGTTTGCGGGACCCTTAATGCGCGCTCTTTTTGCTCCGCTCGTGTATGGGAGTTGCAAAGTTATTATTCGGCCTTAGAACATGCCAGCCTATGTATGTGGTGGAAACTGTTTCAATTTTTGACAAGGGCCTCCGGAGTGCGATCGAGGATATCGTGGTTTGTGGTGGTGCTTTTTTTGGGGATTTTCAATGGAGGTTGGCATCACTTCCAACCCGTTTCGGGGGTTTGGGTTTATGTGCGGCTCAGGATGTATCTACTTATGCATTTGTGGTCTCGAGGACACAATCTTGGAGTTTACAGGACCACATTCTTCGGGGTTGTGATATTGATGGGTTAGACTCTGATTATGGGTGTGCGATGGATCGCTTGCGCATGTCCCTTCCTGATTTCGATCTTAGCGGTTTCTCTAATAAGGACACCGCCCCCCCTAAAGCCCAACATGCTTTGACGAATGCCTTATTTAGCAGAATCGTCCAGAATTTGGGAGTAAAGTTTGATTTATCACCTCGCCAAAAAGCGGTGTTTGAATGTCTCCGGGTTCCTCGGGCTCAAGATTTTCTAACATTTATCCCCATTGAAGGACTAGGTCAACATATGTCGGCTGTGGAGTACCGGGCTATCCTCAAGTATCGGCTAATGATCCCCTTGTTTCCGACTGATGAGCCCTACCCAGTTTGCCGCAAGGCTTGTTTGGATTCTTTTGGCGAGCATGCGGTCCATTGCAAAGAGTTACCCGGGTTTAAATATAGGCATGATTTGGTTAGGGATGTTCTTTGTGATGTTCTCAAACGGGCAGGAATTTCTGCTAAAAAAGAGGCTCCCATGAACTTTCTGACAGATCCGTTGGAAGGGAGGTCTACTCTACGGCCGGCTGATATTCTTGTGTTTGGTTGGGCAGGGGGGAAACACGCTTGTGTGGACCTTACAGGAGTGTCCCCTCTTGTGGGGCTTAGGGACAATGGGGTTGTGGCAGGTCATGCTGCTTTAAAGGCGGAATCGGGCAAAGTTGCTAAACACGAGAAAGCTTGTTTAGAGAACGAAAACGTGTTTATCCCTTTTGCTTTTGATACTTTTGGGTTCCTAGCACCGGAGGCAGTGGAATTCCTAAACAGGGTTCAACGAGTCGTGCATAGTAATATTTCGGCCCCTAAGACCCAAAACTTTGTTTTTAGTAGGATCGGGTTTGCTATTCAAAAGGGGGTTGCAGCGCAACTTGTTGCCCGTTTACCTGCCACTTTATTGTAATCGTCCTATTCTTAATATTAATATATATTTAGTTTAATCTAGGTTGCGTGGAATATATATATTATACATAAATATATTATATATATATATAATATGTGAGAGAGAGATAGAGATACATAACTGATTCAAGAGTTAACAAAATTTATTTGGTGAAATGGGGGTAGAAAATGACCTAATGTCTATGTATGAAGTTAAGAGGCTCATAGACGGTTTTCTCAACCCCGAAAACAAGTTCAATCATTTGGAGCACCGATTTTAATTAGTGGGTTTCCCCAATGTTAGTAGTTTTGATTCATTTCATTTTATATACATGTTTACTCAGGAAGTTAACTTCTAATCATACAACCAATTTTCAGGTTTATGAAATTTGGCTCGTCCAATTTAGATATATTTATAGGGCTCTATAATAGTATAAACATAATATTCTATCAATTCTCTTCATGTTTATTCTCAATATTTATTTATTCTCCGGCATTAATTATGTGTGTCTATATATATTTGTCAACATAAACTTAGGGTTTTGTAAGTCGTGTTCATATTGAACAAGAAAATAATTAATTCATCTGTTCATTAGCCATGCAACAAGTACAAACTTTCTATTCCAAGGTTGGATTCATAGACCGAACGATCGAAAAACCGGAGAAAACATCATCGAACTAGATGTCTTGGACGCGTTGTATGCTATTGTGAAAGGACGACTCACAACGACCATGGAAAAGGATAACAGGAGTAGTGTCAAATATGCAAATAACACAACCTCGTAAATCTGGACCGATTTACTTGAAGGTTTGGAAAGAAGAGTGCCCTCTAGGTGGGGCTGTCCAAAATGCACGACGCTCGAAACTCGCTCGAAAAATGCTCGGAAATATGCTCGTTCGATTTCGGCTCGGTTCGGTTTGTAAACGAACTGAGCACGAGCAAAGGTACGCTCGCTCGTTGCTCGTTCAGTTTTGCTCGAATTAAATTTTAATGTGTATATATATATATATATATATAATTAATGAATTAATATTTTATACATTTATAAATAACTTTTTTGACCCAATCTATTATGAAATTTCTAATAATGAGTCAAGAGTAGCCAAACTTAAAACCTAAAAAAAAATTTCTTTATTAATTACGTTACTTCACTACTTCACCATTTGAGCTCTTTCCTCAATTCAAGTCTCAAATCGTCTCTGTCTAAAATCTCTAACCCTACTCAGACGCCGCCCTCACGAGCAACCTTTGCAGCTCTGCGATTCAAGCATCAAGTCGTCTCTCCCTCTTGGCCAGCTGATCAGCCTTAACAGCTCACGATCAATGACGCCAAGCGACGAGTAGCTTTTGCGGCTCTGTTATTCGAATGGCACACTAGAAAGTTGGCTTGTCCAAATCGCTTGCCGCTCACTCAAAAAATTAATGCTTGGATAACGATCGTTCGATTTTTCGCTCGGTTCAGTTTGTAAACGAACCGAGCATGAGCAAAGGTCCGCTCGGTTTGGTTCGGCTCGTGAACAGCCCTACCCCTAGGCATCCGAATGGAGCTTTCGTTTCAACCTACTACACCAAACTTCGCAGCCTCTGGGACGCGACACAGTCCGTGCTACCCACTCCTAGATGCACATTTAATGGTTGTACATGTGATGTTGGGAAGAAACTAAGTAAACTCACAGAAAATGAGAGATTCTATGAATTTCTCATGGGTCTTGACAACGATTCGAGGTCATCAGAACTCAGATACTACCCAAATTAAGGTGTTTGGGGTTGTGAGATTTGTTTTTGGGCTAGAAAAATTAAATTAAATTGGGCTATCGGATAGGAGGGGCCGAATCACAATCTACCCCAATTATCTACACGTAACAGGCTAAAAATAGAACTTCTAAGCCTAAAATCAGGGGGCCCCAGACCCCTTCCCGTTCCTTATAAGATCTGCCCTTGAGTGGGTGGACATCACACCTGGTTCCCTTTGATGAACGATCATGGTCTCCTTCTGCCATCTTCCTAGACGTGTTCTTGCGTTCCCCAAAACATTTCGAAAAATTACCGGATGTTGGATCGCTTCTTCGTAAAGCAACCTCTGGGCCCTGGTAGAGATTGGTTATTCACCCCAACCTTCTTTTCTCTTAAGAACGCAACCTAAGCTCCGATATCAATTATTGAAGAACAATAAGTTTAACACTTAACATTCGATTCTTTCTCCTTGACTCTTTTTGTATATAAAACTTGGGAATGAAAAATTTACTATAGACAATCTATTTATAAGAAACAAAATCTACTTACCCGACTTTGACTTGAATTTTCGAAAACCTATCAATTTAAATACTAATATAATCAGAAAACAAGTAAGACAAAATTGATCTTTTAATCCTTTTATCTCAATCCCATCCCCAACTCCTTATCTCCATTTGAATTAGGATTAGATATATCACTATCGCGAATAACCCTTTGTGTTTGTTCAATTTCTTACTTACATTTTAGAGACATATTTCCGTTGTCTTTAACCAAAAACCATCCAACATGTATAGCATATTTTTTTTATTACATGATTTAACTGTTTTATGAAAGATTTGAGTTAATTCTGGTGTGACATAAATGTTTTTATGCTTACAATTAAAACTACATATATAGCATTAAAACACTTTGAAACATTTCTTTCAAAGTGATGCATTTGATCAAAGTGATCACTTGTGTATGTCTAGAATGCTATCTACTTATTTGCATTGACTGAAAGTAAAATTCTTCTTGCACTTTCACTAACTTCTTCAATCCTTTTCCTCTTTCTCTCCTTATCACCATGCACCTCCAACCTCACCCCAAACAACTTTGGCCTTTGATCATCTTCCTCTTCTTTGTTTGAGCTAGTACTAGTGTACATATCAACTAAATCAATGAGCTCTTTGCACTTTCTTTTCATGCCCCAAAGCTCAGAACACAAGACTTGGTTCTCCTTCTTCAGCTTATGATTCTCACCCACCAGGGTGTTATACCCGGAGGATAAAGAATTAGTGGATGAAGATATTTGATTTTCATCACATTCTTTCACCGTTTGGGTGACTGGTTGGACCTTGTTGGCCCATGATTTCCTTCTTCGGATTTGACATAGCACCTCTTTACGACCTTTATGAAACCTATCGTTGCTGAATTCCCATCGGCTCGTTGCAACTTTACGAAAACCCTAAATACACACCACATATAATATATAGTTATAAATACCTATTGTTTTGTTATCATTTAAAGTTCACATTGCTTTTCTTAAATAATGAGAAATTTATCATACAATCTAAATGAATTGATCTATTCTTTTAGATTGAGAGACTAATTGAAAGAATTAAATTATGGAAGACTTTGCATGGTTTAGAAATATTAATTAAACAATATGTGCAAAAGAATTAGAAAAAAAAATATTCATCTTGTCTATAGGTAAACTACTTCTTTATTTATTTACTTTTATGATTAAAAATGGTTAATACAATTCCACGTTCTTAAACTACTTTGATTTTACAATCCAACTACCACTCTTATTAAAGCTTGCCGAAAGACAAATTCCATTTTTTTGGTTTGAAAAGAATGCCTCACCCTTGACAATATATCTAAATTAATTAAAAAAGTAAACATGATAATTTATTACAAGATAAAGAAATATAATTTTTAGCTAAAATAGTCTCTTCATCTAACTTTTAAACTTAGGGAATCAAATTTCATTTTAAAGTAATTATATACTTTAAGAAAACATTTATAAGTATAACATTAACTAATTAATACATTTTTTTATTGCTAATATACTATCATAAGTATTTGAAAAGTCAACATAAAAGTGTGAATGAGGAAAGAGAGATCATGTAGCATACGTAAGTATTGAGTTGGCGAACAAAGCTTGAAAAGTTGCTATGTTTGAAGAGCGTAGGCAGCAAATCTCTAGCGAACTCCGCCGGCTGCCACACCACGAAACCCGTCCCGTCGGAGTTCCACGACACCACGCTGTCGGTGGCCGGATCATCGACCAACATGTAGGTTTTCAGGAGGAACGGGGATGGAGAAGACTTTGTCACCACCCCCTGATCACCAGCACCACCACCTTTGGCCGCCACCATAATTCTATCAAAAGATAAAAAGTTAAAAAAAACACACCACACGGTTGTGTGGTTAACTCCAACTACTACTTTTTCCTTTATTTATTAGTAGAAGAATAGAAGAAGAGCGGTTAAGAATTCCCAATCCCAACAATAGAAACCCAACACGGTTGCTTCTTTACAGTTGTTCATGAGGTTAATGCAATCTTTCACATAATAGACACACAAATTCTTTGTGAATGTGTATATATGTATCTATATATGTTCTCTCTAGAAGTATGTGTTCTCTCTGGAAAAGTGTGAGAGAAATTAAAGTGGAAATGGTTGAGACGTTAACGTAAGGGAAACATAGGGTTCCTTTTTTATTTCCTTTGATGGTGTTTTATACATGACTAGAAATAGTTTTTTAATATATACTCGTGACATTCCATCACGTCTCTCTCTAGAGGGGGTAACTTACCTTGTGTAACAATCTTTTTATTATTTTATTTTATATGTATAGATCGGTTATTGTAAAAAGAGTTATCTTAACACGCGTAGGAAGAATACATGAAATGATTCGTGTGCATGAGTGAATTTTAAAGAAAAGGTTTTCGTGTCTTTAGTTATATACAATTTTAATTTGACAGCTCGAATATTGGACGCGACGTAACTCTTTAATCCAAAATGTACCAAAACTCATTTTAAAAAAAACCAATCAAAACTATAAGTTGGACGCACCTACATTAGACACGCACTATTGTAACAGGGTTAGACGCAACGGGGTGCATCATATATTTTAAAATATATCATCTTTTAAAAACAATACACACCAAGAGTAATGTTAAATTAAAATATATCATCTTTTAAAAACATCATACATTTTTCTCATTTGCTCTTATAGACATATTAAACTTCATGTTAGTTACAACCTTATTAAGACATCAATCTAAATCATCAATTGACGTAATCAATAATTTAAAATCATTTTTATACACACCTATATACAGGGTAGGGTTCAATTCAAAACACTAAATATTACGAGAACTCAGAACAAAATGAATATTTCAATTTTTAATTTTTAAAAAGTTTTAAAATATAAGAAAATGATATAAATGTAATGTTTATTCATTTTTCATTAAATTTAAACAAAAAAATATGAACAAAATTTGTTTATATACATACCTATACATGTGTAATTCATGTGTAGTTTTTTACCTACACATAATCTATACATGTGTAGGAAAATTTTAAATATATAAAAACATATGAAAAAACTATTTTAATGGTTTTTTATGTACATAAACATACATATTTGTATGTAAGAAGTATAAAATTTTTTAAAAAATTTACCATGGATCAAAAAGGTAAACGTTTTAGGTTTGTGCCTTTGTTCTTGCAAAATTTCATTGTTCTGAAATGAAAATTCATATATATATATATATATATATCCCACAATAAATAATAAATAAAAATTAGCATAAAATAAATGGTTGGTTACCGCCTACCGGGGGATGGATCTATAAGAATTCACCTATCCCAATAACAAAAAAACCTGACTTGAATGATCATGTATTAAGAGATAAACTGGCTCAAGGTATGGGTTATAGTTATTGTAGGGAGCCCGCATGGCTCAACGATCTTTTATATATTTTTCCTGTAGTAATTCTAGGTACTATTGCATGTAACGCAGCCTTAACGGTTCTAGAACGTGGATCAAACTTCCCCCCTAAACTCGTGTGAAATGTACAAAGTGGTTCTTGGCCGTGGATCAAACTTCATCTAAGGATCAATAAGACGTGTTAGCATGTTTGAATAGTAATATAACATCATTTAGGACATGGAAGTGGAAGGTGTAAGACCTAGATCCGGAAGATATCACACTTGGTAATTCATAAGCATAAATAATTAAATACTGGAATTTAATAAAGTCAATAAAACCAATGTCCTAAATGATGTTATATGTTGTATTTTAATAATAGGATTATTGAATTTTAATAATTTCACCTTTTATCAATTGGTCAATAATAATTTCAACTGAAAATATTATTACCACCGGTCCCTACTTTCAAACTATTTTTTTACATTGGACCCCCCGTTAAAAAACTTAACGCTGTTAGAGTTTATATGACGTGGACATCTACAAACTGCCGGAAAGTCGAGCCAAACTAGCAGTGGTCTCGTGTTGGCTTTTGAAATTGGCTTTGGTGGTGTTTAACCGGTCTCGTTAAACACCACCGTTGTCTCTGTTTGGACTTTCCGGACCCACGAGACCAGTTAAACACCACCAGAGCCAATTTCAAAAGCCACCACAAGACCACTACTAACTTGGCTTGACTTTCCAGCGGTTTGCAGATGTCCACGTCATATAAACTCTAACGGCGTTAAGTTTTTTTAACGGGGGGTCCAATGTAAAAAAAATAGTTTGAAAGTAGGGACCGGTGGTAAAAATATCCTCAGTTGAGATTATTATTAACCAATTGATAAAAGGTGGGATTATTAAAATCCAATATTTCTTAATAATAAAGGTAACTAAAACAAAAAAAAAAGTTAGTTTTGATTGATTTTTGATGAGTTCTTAAAATATTTACAGTTTGAACCTAACTCTCTCTCTATATATATATTATATTATTATAGTGAGTTAATTTAATTGGTTAAATAAAAATAACATTTTAGATGAGATGCGCGAGTGAATGTGAAGTGAGAGATCGAATTTTACAAGCAAACTATAAGATTATAATTTAAAATATTAAAATACTATATTTTAACAACACCAAGAAATAAGAATTTCACTGAATAAATTATAAAAGTCAAAATAAAATAGTAATATGGCCACACGTGAGAGCGAGTAGTATTCCACAAAACAACTCCTTTTGGTATATAAATTGTATATATCATGTTATTATCAACGTATTCTATTTCTATGTGGGTGTTCATTTGTATTCTTTTGACTCTCAACCTTCATTTTCATTTTTATATTTTATTTATTTATTACAATTTTCAAAAACGAAAATGACAACTCCTTCTAACGCATAATATTAGTTAATAATTGATATTTTCTTTATAAGGTAGGATCATCTTAACAACTAGTATTAAAGTAATAGTTTTACGTCTCTAACATACATATGTAGAAATGCATTTACACTATTTTAGGGGTTTAAACAAGCTGAAATGTTCCTGATATACTCAAGATTGATTAGTTAAAAAGTTGAATTCAATAATGTTAAACGAGTATCTTGAAGTTAAATGAGTTCAAGTTAGAGTTTCATACATCGATATTGATTAGACACATATGTCTAAACAAAGCTATTACTTATAATATAATAATATAAAATTACATAAGAAAATATTATATATATTATATTTATATTTACATGAAAAGTAATCTATACTATATAATAAATAAAGGTTTTTGTATGCCACGTGTCGCCACCATATTCAATCTCATCATTTTTTTCTCGCCTCTTTCTTATTAAATGCACCCATATCTTTTAATAAATTACTAATTATACTAATAAAACACATTTATTTTAAATTATCCTTTATTATAAAAAAAACTTTGAATCTAATTATGTAATTTTCATTTTCAATCAAATAGTAAATAAAAGTCAAATTACATTAAATAGTAATTCCGAAACCCAATTATATATTATTTTTTACATATTTTGAATTTTGTTTTATATGCTTAGTATACAGTAATACATTTTTACACATGTAAAATACATAAATAAAATTTAAAAAATTTATGTATTGATATTTTTCACCCGTGTCTATTACACGGGGTCTAAACTAGTTAAATAATAAACTAGCCTATTCGAAGTCAAGCTCTAAAATCTATAATCTCAATATATCTCACTAATCCCTCAACTCCTTACAAAACTCAACATGCTTAGTTGATCTAAATAAATCTCCATAAGGAAATAATCCAACTCGTATTAATTCAAGCACTATTTTTGACTCTTTCACATTCTAATCTATTTTATAGAACAATTGACCACTATTCCACAATGATGGAAGAAAACCAACCAAATACGCTAGAAAATAATTGATTAATCATTAGAAAAGATTGGTTCAAGAAATTGACTTTCAAAGCTTTATTAAGGAATTCAAATAAAACTAGGTGGTGGCGTCCGCACGTTGTTGTGGTGGTGATATTGACGTGGTTAAGTATGCCGAGAGAAGCGTATGAAGTCATCGCGACTCGACTTTGAATATCGAAACAAAAAAAACCATGTCGCGACTGTATATTTGAAAATTACGAAAAAGTTACATCGTTATAAAAATAAACGTTAAGAAACACGAAAACAAAACAAATTTTAAAAAAATCATGCAAACGCATATGCTTGATTAAATTAATTGTTGTTTGGTTATAAATGCATATTGATTAATTTTTTTTTATGTTGTTCGACCGGAGAGCGCAACAATGATGAAATGCAGATTTTTAACTTTGACCAGAAATTCCATTGGGACCTTACCATGGTCTATCCCTAGCAATATTAACTTTCAAAGCCTTAGCTAACTTACATCTAAGAAGGTCTCAAAGTTCATAAATTTAAAGCAATGAAAGATAATTAGATCCAGTATCGAATAAAACACATGTTGATAGGGAGTTCAAGAAGAAGGTGTCTGATACGACGTCAGAAATCTCTTTAGCTTCCTTCATTATAATCTGAAAGGCCTTGCCCCTTGGTTTTGGAGCTTCGATACGTTTGACTTCATTTTCCGTCGTCCTAGATCCTTCAACAACCTTCTCTATCTGCTACTTTAGTTTAGGACATTCTCTGCTTATGTGTCCTGGTTTGTAACAGTTATAACACAATCTTACTAGACTCGAACACTAATATTTCATATGTCTAGTCCTTCCACATTTGGCACAGTTAAGCGGCCGGAGCCGACACTCTCCCAAATGTTTCTTCCCACAAAATCTACATCCTTCTATTTCTCTCCTTGAAGTGGTATTACTTCCAGGCTTTCTATATTTAAATTTCTTAATGGGCATAGGAGAGGGAATGTTATCTCTCTCTCTCTCTCTCTTCCAATATCTCTCTTCCTACCTTTTGAGATCTATTTCTCGTTCTCGAGCCCAATTGATCATTTCTTCCCAATTTGCACATTTTGATGGATAAATAAATTCCCTAATCTTCATTATTAACACAAGATGCTATTGTGTCATCCACATCTCAGGAGTCGCGAGAAAAGCGGGACACAATATGGTTTTATCAAAGAAAATTCCAAGGATTTCATCTACTGATTCATTAACCTGCCAGAGATGAAGAAACTCTTCATTGATCCTATCCGTTGCCGCTCGTGGGCAATAATGTTTTAGAAAGATTTGTTTGAATTCTTCCTATTTCATCTCTTTTATTATATCTCTCCCCTTTCTCTTGTTTTATAACGCCCCACCAATATTCAGCTCTTTCTTTAAATTGATTGGTGGTGAAGGTTACTCCGTCCTCTTTCTCGCAATGGCACGTGTCGAAGAACGTTTCCATTGCAGAAAGAGTTTCTAAGGGATCAGTTGTTCCCTCAAACTCTTTCGGGTTGCACGTCATATAATCTTTGTACGTGCATCAGGTTGAATTAGTATCAACCTTAGGAACATCGTCTTCTTTATTATGAGGTTTTTCTACCTCCTTGTGATTCTCAAACTAGCTCTCAAGAGAGCTTTGTAACTCTGCCTGAATAATAGGAATATTGGCGTCGGATGCCTTTCCAACTTCTAATGCTATCTGTCACTGGATAGTTTCCGGGACTTGTTCTACTTCGTTTTCATTAGGAGTTGGAGACGCATCTCTCATATTGCTCCCTCCGTCGCATATCTTCATGTTTTGATGCTCAATAACTTGTTTGCTGAGATACAGAATTGTTTAATTTCTCACTTGTTTACCCTAATCAAGTTTTTGGGGTTTCACATTACATGCCTCATTTTATTTCAATCCTATGTAAGCATTCTAGGGTTTTCATGTAAGACGATGTATATTTATGCATTTCTATTCATGCATTTTCAATCCTATGTAAGCATTCTAGGGTTTTCATGTAAGACCAGTTAAACATCACCAGGGCCAATTTCAAAACCCACTACGAGACCGTTGCTAGCTTGGCTCGACTTTCTGGCAGTTTGCAGATCTCTGCGTCATATAAAATCTAACTGCGTTAATTTTTTTTAACGGGGGGTCCAATGTAAGAAAATAGTGTGAAAGTAGGGACCCGTGATAAAAATATTACCAGTTGAGATTATTATTGGCCAATTATTAAGAGTCAGAATTATTAAAATCCAATAATCCTATTTCTTTTATACTACTAATCAAACATTTATCCACGTAATTCTTATTTCTTTTATCTTTTAAATAATTAAGAAAGCTTTAATTAATTAATATTATTATAAATATTAATTATGGGTTGTATACATAATACTAACTAAAAAACATATTTTATAAAAAAACTTGATATGATTTTTTTTAAATTGTTTTGTAAAAAATTAAAATACTAATTAGAAAATATATTTTTAAATACTTCTTAATTTATTTTATCGGTTGTGGTGGACGGTGGTGGTAGGTCAGGGTTTGCAGTAGTGGAAGTTAGCAGCGATAGAGTTGTTCAACGGTTTTGTTTTTTTAGGATTTATATTTTAGGCCTATCCGTTAATCGAACATAACCGTATTGTGAATTTGTCTAACCAAACCAAATTTAGCTGAATAAACGGAATTAAAAAAATGTATAAAGCGAATTCAACATATATAGTTATCACTTTTATAAAAACGGTATATGTTTATTTTTTAAAGACGTTGTGTAAAAAAAATAACATACTAGTTAGAATTTTTTTAAACACATCTTAACATATTTTACAGAAAGGGTTTTTTAAACGTAATAAAACTTTTTAGAAATAATGATTTTTCAAATGAGGTAAAATAACAAGTTTTTAAAGTCATTTTTTAAGGAAAGGGTACGACAAATAAGGGAGGATGTACGTATAGCCTAACCCGAGTTTTATCATATAACTGATTTTTTTCTACTTCTTACAAGTTTGCGTTAAATAACAAGTTACCGGACTCACTAACTGGCCTGTGACACCCACGCCCAAGAACATCGCTGGATGCAATCGACTCATGGATCCAAACCATTGCCATGATGTGGGTTTCAAACTGTTATCTCTGTCCAATGATCGCGTTATGATTTGACCTGACATTCCCCGATCATCGTCGTGGGATAGCCATCCCAAAATTTTACCTTTATGAGAATTGAACCTGGGTCTCCTTCGGAGAACCCAGCCGTGGGCTGCCCACCCCAATTAATTTTTTTTTTTAATAATTTGTAAAATTAGTATAAGGATATCAAATAATTGTTTTTTCTAAAGAATTGTATCATCAAAACTCCAACCAATAAACAACTATGTTTAAATTAAATGATTTATAAGATTAATAAAAAACAATTAACATACATTAAGCACAAAGATTTAATACAATTAATTTAACACCTTTTAATATGATAAAATAGTAAGTAATTATCCACCAACTATTATCTTTAAACATGTCCCATTTGTGAAGCTAGCTATGATGTTTTGAGCTATTTCCTTTTGTCATTGTTACACGTAATTTCCGTTTTGCTTTTTAATGATGGTTTTTAAGACTTTATAGATTTCGTTGCATGCAAACTCTACATATTCCTCATTTTAAATTTTTGAAGTATTGACCAGAATTCCTTTTTGGTGTCATTAAATGTATGATGAATTAGAAGAACTCCGACTATTAGATTTTTTTTAAATGGTGTGAGCTCAACTGGCACGTCTTACATCAGTCTATCCAAATAACCTCCAAATAATTCGAAATCTGCAGAGAGTGTTCCTAGTTTTTATAAAGTGCATCTTACAAAATTCGAATCCATGACCTACACAGAAGGGAAACCGTTCAGGAAATCTCTCCTGATCATCAAAGCAGAACCTTGATGACACTCAAACTATTAACCCACTATAAATACAATCACTTAAACATAATTTTCACACAACCAAAATCATACTTTCAAACTCTACTCTAATACACCCTCATTCTACTCAAAAACATTTTTATTTAAAAAAAAAAATGAAACACAATCTCATTATTTTTTTTTAGCTATGTTTTTATTTTATTATTTTTATTTTTGTAATTTTAGTTTATTTATTTTTATGAATTAAGTGAATTAGTTAATTAAATTTTGTTTTTTAATTTTAATTAAAAATATGGGGTTGTGGCTTCAAGTGGCTTGGGTGTCGTCACCAACGTGGCTTCGTGGAGCTTCAAATGTGATGTCACACTCTCATTGAAGGGTGTGAGGTTTCATGGGGCTTAATGGCATGGGTGTCCCCTCCACCCTAAGGATCATGGTTCTCGACATTGATTTTTCATTTGTTTTTATCAAAGTATGTTCAATCAAATCATTCGGTATACTTACATGATCATAACTATATACATATGATACGTCAATTATGTGTATGTGATTATATTAAAATTATCACGTGACACCAGTGTATAATATATGTGTCCACACTTGGTTATATACAAGCGCTAATAAATACCATGATAGTATTATTTTTTTAATGATTTTAGTCACTTAAAGTAGTAAATAGAGTTGTATAAAGTCATTTTAAATTAAAAAAAAAAAAATTCTATGAAATCGGTTATCATATATTGTAAGAGAAACGGTATTATTTTCACATTTTATGTTTAATCATCCTAATATGATAGTGACACATAATAAAATCATAAGACTATATAACGAAAAAGAAAAATATATATACATAGTATGAAACCGGCCATATAACGGGTAGGACCGGTGGAATTTGTTATCTATTTAAGCTTTCATGTAATATTAAAATTGTGAATTCACATCAAAAGAAAAAAAGTTTTATATTTATATACATAGTTTTAATTTTTATGTTTTATGACGTTATCCGGTCCAACCAGTTCGATCAGCAGACCTATAAGACGGCTAGTTCAATATTTGATCAGTAGACCTCTAAGTTGGAATATACCAACAAATTTGAAACATTTTTTTAAAATCGTTTACAAAAGTATAAGAATAAGATATTTGTTGTAGTGCATATATATCATGAGGGCCTGTCTATCAAAAATACAAAGTATAGTTACACCCTACGAAAGAGTACGAAATTAAAGGTGTTTGGAGATTTAAAGCTACTACCTTTATGTGATTTTTATATTACATTATTAATTTAAAAATAATATATTTGATATTTTGAAAAAGAAATAAGATTCGATTGTTCTCCAAGATTGGATCACTATCTTAAAAAGGTAGAATATAAGATAGTTCTAAAAGGGCGCCTACTATGCTGTAATTGTTGACCATAAAATAAGAAAAATCCAGAAGAAAAATAAGTAAAGGGAACAAAGTGAAACATTTTATATGGAGATGTACTTTATTTTCTCTAGATTTTTTCAAATATATTTTTAATTAAGATATCATTTTATTATAATTTGAGAATGTATGTCTTTTTATAAATGGATAAATTAATTACGGCTTAGAAAAATGGTCTAGATGAGTTAAACTAAAAGCACAAACTGTTTTTAATTATGGTTACTTGGTTTTCTCTCTAATCCGGTTTAAAACCGGCATTAAACAAGACCAACCAAAATATTGTTTTTAACTGGTTTTTATTTCAAGATATTTGTAACTACAATGAACACTCCTATTTCTTTTTATTTGAAAAAAAGAAGCGGTCCGACTGATTGAATTGCCCAAACATAACTGGTCCTCACCGAAACCAACCAAGACCCGATTTGGAAATTCTTGTAACATCCGTTACGATCCGAAGTCAGTCCACTTTGGCCATGAAGCGTACACCCCTAAATTAACATTAAAAAATATTAAAAACTTTTAGGTTTAAGATTAAAGAAAAAGTTATATATGATTACTTTTGTTTAGTAGAAAATAAATATTGAAAGCGTGCATGCTACCCGCCTAAAGTTGAAAGTAGGGAGCAAATGAAAGGAAAGCCGAAATTGAAGGTATGGTGACACTTTGGAAGTATTGGAGAATAGAGTTAAACCGGTCAGCATTCTTGAACTCAAAGTGGAAACGGGTTTCAATTTTTTCAAACTTATATATTTGTTTAAAAATATAACTTGTATTATATTTTTCTTTTTCTTTATGTGGTTGTTGAACTTGAACATAAGCATGTGCATGTTTTGTTTGATTATGTATGTGTGTATTTAATGTTAATATACATACATCTATGTTGGGACCCGGATGTAAAAATGAATTAGATAATGAAAGAATGGTTGTTTGATAAGAATGTGTTAGAACACTTGGTTTTAAGATAAACACGTGTCATCAAGCTTCTGGTATGAAGGTTTGAGGGTTTTCCTGTAAAAGGTTTTTCATGCCTATGTTAGGACCATTAGGTCATATGTTCGAATCCTGACGAGAGGAATTTTGTCAGTACACTCCAAAAGACTAGGATTTAGCGTTAAAATAAATTAAAAAAAACAAGTAGGGATTATTTAATTATAAATCCCAGAACAATCTAAATTTTTGTTTGATAATTATAAAAATAAACGGTTTATAGAAAACTATTAGAATGAAACTATAAAAATATTAATGTGTTTTTATTTAAATGATCATTTTCGTTATATATAGTAAATCAAGTTAATTATTCACATCTAGATAATTTTGGTCAAAACATTTTTAGCTTCCTATTTATTATAAAAAAATATTAAAATATATCATTGTTAAAAGTTTAAAACAAAATAAGATTGCCTTTGTAAGTTTATTAAACTAACATGGTAGTTTAGATAGATTTAGAGAAATCTCCATTAATATATATTAGGAGGTTGTACATTCAGAAGTAACAATCATCATGATATACTAAATTATATTAAAAAAAAAACTAATTCTTTTCCAAATGATACTGCCTATAGGGTCATGTTGCCTACTTCTATAACAACTGTTTCGGTACAAATAATTTTTTCTAGAACAAAATTAATAGCACTATCATATAGATTGAGGATGCCAAACAATATTACACGGACCTTAATAAACGATACAATGTAAAAAATAGCAAACCAAACAAAATTTGGAAACTTGTTTGACAATCATTCATGACCCGTTAAAAGGTAAAAGACATTTTATAGAGTTTGGTTTTCTCCGTAACATAAGTTACATAAATTACGTATTTTTGTTACAAATTTACGTTTTTTTAAATTGTTTTCTTATAAGCAGTGAGTGCAAGTGCAACTATAAACTGCAGTGGTGTTGTACTTTGCTCATTTCCAATAAAGTGGGGTGATCATTTTGTTAATTTGTTTTTAATTTATTCCCTTTGTCCAAGTGTTTTTTTAATTGCTATTAGTTGGAGTTTCAACCCATTTATTTATATAAACGGGTCGATTCGGGTTATGTGCATCTCTTATGGGCTAAATGGGTAATTTAGTTAAAAGAAAATAGATTTAAAGGAAGCCGTTCGAATGAATCAGAAGTATAACAGTACCATCAACATTATACTTGACTTAATACACCCATTTGCACTTAATGACCTTTTTACCTTTAGATAAATGCATAATCTTCCAAGTTTGATTACTTTCCAAGGCATTAAAATCCTTAGTCATAGCCTATTGCCAAGCAGGATGATTAACAGCCTCCTGATAAGAAGAAGGTTCTTTTAATAGAATCAAGATTTAAAAGGAGCTGCTGAGAATCAGGAGAAAGATCGACAAGATTAACAAAATGAAAAGCTTGACAAGCACTAAACAAAGTATGAAAACAAGACGAATCGACAGAAGAAGCAGAATTGCAAACATAATCCTGCAGATGAGAAGGAGGAACAGAAGAACGAGTAGATCTCCTGGGCTCCGGAGGTGGAGGAGGAGGAATATGAGAAACAGGAGGAGGAGTGGAATCAACTTTAGGAGCAGTCGAAGAAGATGAAGGAACAACAGCTGGATGTGTCTCCTCAAACAGATCATTTAGAGAAGGGAACAAATAAGAAGGATACGAAGAGTGTAAAGAAAGGAAAATGTGCTCAAGAAAAGTCGCATCCCGAGAAACAAGAACTTGTCAAGTGTCAAGATTATAAAGCTTGTAACCTTTCTTTCCAAAGGGATAACCAATAAAAATACAAGCTTGAGCTCTAGGCTGAAATTTATCTCGTCCGGGTGTAGAGGTAGAAGCATAACACAAACACCCAAAAGTGCGAAGATGGGTTTATGAAGAGCTTTACCAAAGAGCATCTCAGAAGGAGATTTTCCCTTAAGAACCCGTGTGGGGAAAATATTAATTAAATGAGTAGCAGTGAGAACGCATTCAACCCAAAAAGTTATTGGTAACTTGGATTGAAACATAAGAGCACGAGCAGTTTTGAGAAGATGCTTATGTTTATGTTCCACCACCCCATTCTGTTGAGGAACCCTAGGACAAGTAGTCTGATGAATAATTCCCTTCTGTTTAAAATACTCGGCATGATTAACACCCGAACCAAGTTCAAAAGCATTATCAGATCGAACACGCTTCACTTTGGTACTGAACTGAGTCTCAACCATTTCAATGAACCCTTGAAGAATAGTAAAGGCATTTCCTTTAGTTGTCAAAAGATGAGTCCGAGTAGTTCTAGTAAAATCATCAACAATGGTGAGAAAATATTTATATCCATCAAACGTAGTAGATCGATATGGTCCCCACGTATCAATATGAATAAGATCAAACATTTGAGAACTGGATATACTACTAGATGCAAAAGGCAGTTTATGATATCTAGCCTTAGGACAAACAGAACAATCATCAATACAACAATCATGTGCACCAATAAAGACATTCAATTGCGTAAGTTTGTACAAAGGTAAATGACCAAGATGAGTATGCCAAAGTTTCAAAGAAACAACAGAATTACAGTGAGAAAAAGAATCAACTGTAACAGAGAAAAGTTTATTTGGATTCAAAAGATAAAGGCCGTTGAGAAGATCTCCCATGACCAATGGACTACTCGACGAAGTTTAGGAACAGATAAGAGATCGTGCTTGAACTGAGGCATAAAGAAGACATTAGAAATAGAAAACGTCTTGGTAAGATTAACTGTTCCGACCTGCGTAACAGTTAAGACATGCCCGTTTGGAAGAAGAACATATACGGGTGAGTTAAGCAATTGAACATCAGAAAGTAAATTGAAATTAAAGCACATATGATTACTTGCACCGGTATCAATGATCCAAGTAGTATCGACCGTAGTCGAATTGCAAGCAATAATACCTGTAAAATTTGCAAAGCTGAGTGGTTGAACATTAGGAACACCACCCTGAACCCTAGAATTCTGCTGAAGAAGTTGCAACAGATTGTTGTACTGTTAAGAAGAAAGAGCATTAGGAGCACCGGAAGCAGGAACACCCCAGCATCAGAAACAGCATTAGCAGCAGCTTTGGGTCTAGTAAATTTGAAATCTTTAGAAAACCCAATTAAACGATAACATTTGCTGGCATCATGTTCTGGCTTCTTGCAATGAGAACAACCAGAACATTTTCGAGCACTGTAATTCTTTGGTACCTGCACAGAAGCATTCATAGAAGCATTCTGAGGAATAAACTGAGCCGATGAATGAAGTTCCCTCTGTTTCTCATCTTGAATGAGAAAAGCATAAGCTTCATTGATTGAGGAAAGAGGCATTATCATGATAATATTTTCACGAATCATGTCATAACAAGGGTTAAGACCTATCAGAAATTGCATCAAACATTGATCTGTTTCGTGCTTAGCCATAAGTTGGAAAGTACCACATGTGCAGGGAGGAATAGGCTCGAATGCATTAAGCTCATCCCAAACAGCTTTGATTTTGCTAAAATACGTAGCAACATCATCATTACATTGAGAAATAGAAGAAAGAGAATTATGCAATTGATAATACTTAGCCCCATTACTTTGTCCATACCGGTCAGTTAACTCTTTCCAGAGTTGACGAGCAGTCTCAACATACAAAACGCTCTCACTGATATCACTGGACAAAGTGTTCAAAATCCAAGAAATAACCATATCATTGCATCTTTTCCATAACTCCAGATTAGGAGAGGAATTAGGTCTGACAACAGTCCCATCAACAAAACCAAGTTTGTTCTTAGCAGATAAGGCAATGGACATGGCACGTTTCCAAGATCTGAAAGAAGAGCCGTCAAAAGTTTTAGAAACAAGTAAGAGACCCGGATAATCAGATGAATGTAAGAACAAAGGATTAGAAGAATCCATATGAACAACAACTGCGGGATCAACAGTAGGAGACATTACAAAATCATAAAGAAAATGAAGACTGGAATAAGCGAACTTATTAAGTTCGCTGGAATAGGAAAAGAACAGGCGAACTTAATAAGTTCGCCGTAACAAACTATCGCGACAAGTTCGCCTGCACGAACAGAAAAATGTGAAATTGATCCAGAAATCATTATAACTCAAAATCAGAGAAGTATATGAAGAAATCCTACCGTAGGAATGATTAGAAACATAAAACGAATGTTTTGAACGGATCAAAACATGAAACAACCCCAAATTGACACAAAAAATGAGAAAACGAATGAAATAACGAAAAATGAGTGCGGAAAAAGGAAAAAAATATCGCGACAAGTTCGCTCTCTGATACCATGTTATGATATCGAGAATGATAAACGAGATCGCTAAAACAAGCGAGAATGATAAACGAGATCGCTAAAACAAGCGAGAATGATAAACGAGAGAAAAAATGAGAGAGAATAATTGAGGGTAAAACTGAAATGATTTGATTGATAACTTGAATAATGTTATAAAGAAGCTATTTATAAACAAAGCTAACAAACTACTGAACCGGACAAACTTAATAAGTTCGCCCCTATACTAAACAAGTTCGCTAACATTATTAGGTAGTATAGATATAGATAGATATAGATAGTTAACTTTTTTGTTAAAAGAACAAATTACAAAAGTGTTTTAAATAATCTGGAAAAAAAAACATCTAAACTACGCAAACAATAGCTATTTTATTTATCATTGTTGGCCCAAATAGGGGATGGTTGTTAAATCTCATATTTGAATATCAATTAGGCCCAAAGTAGGTCGGACAACCTCTCCAGAAATCCTACAATTTCTCTTATAGTCTCATACAAAGAAGATTAAAGATATTACAAATTAATGAATGGTAGTACGGCAATTACTTAGGATATATCATATTAATGAAGAGCAAAAATCATGTCGATGTCGATCAAGAATACGAGCGTTTAAAGATTACTCACGTCTATGTTTGATAGCTTATTAGGTCTGAAAACCGATTCTAACATCATGACTTTCTGTTTAGATTTGTTGAATATTATTGTAACATGCCTAACATGACTTGTCAATGGTGGTTCACGGTGACCAGTGATGATATTAGTGGTGGTGATGGTTGAAGAGCCCAAAAAACAGGACATACATGTTCTTGATGAGCATCTTTATTGGATTTGTAGAACACAAATTAACAACAAAACAGATTTAGAAAGGAAAGACATTAACAGCAATTATAACCAAGAAATGTTTTATTGCAAACAAAAACAGATAATGTGACAAAACTTCATAATTAAAATGACAAAACAGAAAATATGAATTGAAAGACACAAAAGTTTGATATATACATAGTGTGACAAAAACAAAATGTTAAAACTGTAAATAAAAGATAAATGATTTTAATACAAAGATTTAATAACTAACTGTTTTTGTATAAAAGGATTGAGCTTTTTATCAAAAATAAGTAGTTAACATGACAGATTCAAGATTTAGAAGAGACAATAGGAACATCATCAAGGATAAAGGGGCCAAGTTTGCCTGCCCTAAATAAAGTAAGAAATTTCTTGGATACCATAAGACGAGCCTCGTTTGCTTTATTCGAAATCTTTAATGCCTTCTGCAATGCTTCAAACTGCTTTTCAATCAAAATCTCCAAATCATTCTCGTCTTCCAAATCACCACTAAATTCTGATAGAGTCGAATACAATGCCGATTGCACCTCCTTCGCAACACCCTTCATGTGAAAACACAATATTTCAAACACATGAAGCAAGGAAAATGTGGGAATTCATGTTTGGGCGGCCGAGAAGGCCGGTCAACAGGTTAAAATGGGTTTCGGTCAAAACAGGTTGGGTAAGTTAGGTGGTGGACCTGAAATACATTTTGTCTGATTTTTTCTAAAACCCAATTAGAGTGTCAAATATAACTAGAAACATATAATGCCAATAAGAATCTAATTCTTTGAAATAAAATGGTTACAAGGAATTATGCATTGAATACATTTTATGCAAATTATGACCCATTTGACCAGTTTCCTTATCGGTTAATTTATTTCCTTTTCACTAGTTTGACTCGTTAGAGATAAAATACAACCCAAATCGACCTATTCATGACCGAATGAGTCAAAAGTGCCCCCTCTATTTGAGAATCAAAAGTAGTATGTTTGATCTGAAAAGTCTAAATGCATTTTTTTCTTATCGCGACTAACAATGAAGGTCAGATTAATTGTTAATCATTTGTAAAAATGCATACACAACTGGAAGAAGTTACCTCCACATAATGCACAGTAGATGCAACCAGAAGAGCTCGTCTTTTAGGCAAAAGATCCTTAATGTTATAATCATGTTTACCATCGGTTTGATTTTGCAGCTCTTTTAAGGTGTTATTATGCGCATTCCTCCAATGTAAGGGAGTTTGTCGTGTATTTAAAACCGCAAGCAAATACTGAGCAATGCGTTCTTCACCCACAACTGAATCTTTCACAGATCCTGCATCAAAGCATAATCGACCACCAAGTAGTCAACACTGTTTAGAGTTCTACAATACTGTAACCAGATGTCATTCATTTACTGATAAAAGTTTTAACAAATTCAAACCTGACAGAGCTAATTTTAATCCAGTTTCAATGTCTGAAATGGTTGGTACAAGTACTCCCGGGGTATCCAGTACATATATGCTAGGTCGTTGCGCAATCTGCAGGTGAGAAGAAATGAAAATAAAAACCTAATTGCAAGTTTTTTGAAAAATGATTTAGATATTAAAAACTTGACCTTGAATCCTGCAATATCCTGAGTTACACCAGGCAAAGGTCCTACTTTTGCTCGTTTCTTCTTCTCCTGCGCTGAGAAAAATCCAAATAAGTTATTAACAGAGAAGGCACCCCTGCAAACGGGTCAGGCTGGGAGGGTTAGGTAGCTGGTCAGAATGATCCCATGTCAAAACAGGATCGGGTCCGAATGGTTGAGGTTGGGTCGACTTGACAACCTTTTAAATGTTTTTTATAAAAAATCAACATGTTAATAAACTTCGATCAACCTTCAACATGTTTAATCCCATTAAGCCATTCGGGACTCATCCCCTTTTAGCCAACTTTTGTTATTTGACCCACTTGACCCGTTGCATAAAACAAACCCAAATTGAACGATTAAAAAGTCAACTGTCTCACGATCTGAAGTTACCACCACCATAGAATGTTAGAAACTACTATTTCTATCCATGTGTGTATTGGGTGACAAACAAGCAAACTAGCTAACAGATTACCAGGAAAACGAGATGACGCAATTTGATGAATGCAGTTGATCAAAGCAGACTTCCCAACATTGGGCACACCTACCACCATGACAAGAAGTGTAGGTTCTTTCGCAATCTTTTCCTTCAGTTTGAACTCAACAAGTTCAAGAAGCTATTTTTTTTTTCAATTTAAACACAAGTTAGACCTTCGTAAAACAAACATTAAAGTCTACATATGCATCAGCAAATATAACTACTAACTAGCCAAGAATCCCATCCAAATAGGTCAACTACATTTTTACGCAGTTAGCAAACAATGTTGGAAGAAAAAAGTTATGTTCATCAATAAATAGGATCAAAACAAACCTTCTGAACAGAGCTCTTGCTGTGTGCATTGATTGGTAGACAATCTTGCTTACATGAATCAAAATAATCAACCCATTTCTGACAAAACTCATAAACCAAATAAGAGATTAATTATCCCTAATTAACACATATATATGAGCCCTAATTGATTGATTGATACATACATGCATAATATTAGGGTTAGCTAGGTCTTTCTTATTGAGAGCAATTACACGCCGTTTGGAGGATAAACGAGGTTGAAGGTCTTGATTTGCAGACGACAATGGAATCTGGTGAGAGAAAATAAAAATTAAAATAGCGAATTTGTAAGTAATCTAAGAACAGAGGAAACTTACTCGAGAATCACGGACTTCGATGACGAGATCGGCGAGCTTGAGGCGAGCGTTGATGGCGCGAGTGGCGGCGGCCATATGACCGGGGAACCAATTGATGTTACCGCCGCCGGTGTTGAAACTCATTTCTCCTAAACATTTCTTCAGGATCTTCCCAACTCCACCCATTGTTGTTGGTCTGTTTAAACCCTAAAAGGGTTTATCTAGTTCTTCAGTCTGTGTTTGTAAATTGAAAGTTAATCCGTTGGTATTAACTATATTTCGATTGGGGTTTTGAAGTGTTTGAAATTTGAGTCAACTTATATCAAGTAATTTTGTTGTATGGATTTATTTTTGTTGTTGTATCTTATCTCAAATAAATAAACACAAATATATATATAATGGTCGGTTCAATTTATACAATGGTTCCGGTTTTAGACCACCAGTCGGATCGACTAAAACACGCTAAACCGGTTACTTGATTCGATTTAAACGGTTTTATCAAACTAACTACTTATTAAACTGACTAACAAGAAGCCAGATTGAAAAGAAATAATTTGCTAAAAAAGAAGTGGATCTAACCAATCCACTCATGACATTCTACACTTTTTATTCCTATTACAAAACCACATATACGGAAAATTTACGATCGAGTCAAATACTAATTCATTCGGTTGCTTGTTTGTATCAAACATTGAATCCTTCCAAACACACCAAAGCATCCACCATCACCTTTGGACATTCTTCAAATGCATGAATCCATCGATTGAATCATCGTCGATGGGTACCTAGGGGAAGGAAGCGCCAAACCAAGCCAACCCTCAACCAATCCACATGTTTGATCAGCCAAAACACAATCGCCAATAATGCTAAAAAATATTTGAAATGAGATTTTGGCAGTTAAGATTGCAATATCTTGAACAAATGGAACTCCACTCATTCATTTGAGTACCAAACCTATGATCTCTCCTCCTCTCCTTTCCACTTGTCAAAATTAAAGTTGAACACCTTTCAAAACCATTTTTTTAATTAAAAAACAGGATTATACACCAGATCCGGCCCGGTTATTGATAGAGTGAATAACTTCTTGGATTAAAAAAAGTAAACAACTTTGCTGAGCAGTAGATTCTGAATTCACCTCGCATAACGGACACAGAACTGAAGGAACGTCCAAGCCTTTAATCTCCAAGTTTACTTTAGTAGGAATTATATCCATCAAAACCCTCTAAGCGATAATATTAACCTTTATTAGAGTACATCTATTCAAAGATGTATGGGATGTACCAACCGGAAGAATAATACTATCGATATGATTCCTTGCCGATTTAACTGAAAAATCTTTATCCCCACTTAATCTCCACGCCCACGAATCCTGCAAATTAGACAATATAACTCAAAACAAGATATTAGTTCAGATTTCTGACCACTAGTCGAACATCCGGCGCTATATGAAATCTGTAACTAACCACGTCATAACATAGATTAGTTTGGACTTCACCAGTGATGCATGAACTCCATAACGAACAATATCACTAACTTTTAAAATACTTAAATCATACCAAGTAGATTCAAACCTAAGTGATATCTTGTTTTGAGTGAATAAATTTCTACTCTACTATTTTATTTTGTATTTTTATATTTTACAACCACTCTTCCACCTTTTATCTTAGTCAGACAATAGCAAGCTCGATAATTGGGAGCAACTATTGTGTTCTTTGGGTTCGATACTTAGTTTTTACTTAAACTATATATATTACGTTGCGATATGTACACTTGTCTATTGTGTGTATTTGATAGAAGTAATAATCATTTTATAAACATTAAAACCTAATAACTGTTTTGCAAACCTTAATCATAAAATTACTTACTAAACAGCAACATCAGACATCATAAAAGAGAAAGGTCGTGACATATGTTTATGTTAGAGCGAGTTACACCCACGTTTTGTACAATTGATTATATAAACAGTACAAGTCGTCTAGTGAATTCAATAACACTATGTCAAAGGTATAAAATATACCCTTTTAACACATAAAATCATATATTCGTTAATGACACGAACACATATAAGGTCATTGGTTATTCTTTTCTTATTAGGCTTTTTAAATTTAACTCTTTTATAACAATAGTCGTAGTTTTATAAAAATACTAAAACAACATAAAAATATAGAACATGTATATATACGTGTGTGCCCACGTTAATTCCAAATAAGACTTGTGGATTTTTTATGTGAAATTAAATTATATCACACACATCTTCTAAATCTAAATCTAGTAAACTTTGTATATTAAAAAGTGAATTATGTAACTTCAAATCTCGACAATTCTACTTTATAAATTGAACAATCAAAGATACAAACAAAAGAAATAAACGTGCACAAGAACATGGGATATGAGGAAAAAAACAAGATTCTCATTTCTGCATCGGCTAAACAAAAATCAAAGAGGAGAAAACTCATGAATCATCAAACACTCAACCTCTTAATTCCTAGAAAATCGGGATGTCTCTAGGCCTCGTGGCCTTAAGATTATAGTAATAGTACACAGGTTATAGGCCGGGACCGTGCATGATTGAGATCTGACCACTACCAAAAACCAAGGCTATGCGAGGACATATTGTCTTCGGCACAGGTCAGGCTATCGCGATGATAACCAACAATGTATGTGACAATTCACATGTTTAAACCATGTGGTATTCATGTAAATGTGACTTTAGTCACATGTGATTTGGATCTTTTATATATTTTATCCAAGTTTTTAGATTATTATCAGGTATAAAATCCTTTAACATAGATTTTTAAATAGAAAATTATTCTTATTTTTTTTTGTATATTTCGTATGTCAAGCTAATGAACAATATGGCTATGTAAAAGATAAATATGATCACGTTAAGCTAGCAATAAACCTTTATAAAAATAGTATGTTAATTTTTTTATGTTAATATATATTTTCAAATAAAAATAAATATGATCATGTTAAGCTAGCAATAAACCTTTATAAAAATAGTATGTTAACTTTTTTGTGTTAATATATATTTTCAAAGGAAAAAAAAAAGAAAATTTACTTGAACAACCAATTTGGGAAACCTGCATTTTCTTAGTCAGTAGAGTAATTAAATGATTATTTCCCTAGTGACAACAAGATATCAATGTTTACATGGTGGCATCTTCACCTAAAACTATATATATGATACACACCCTGTCTTCTGCAATAATTGTATGCACTTTTTCTAAATATCTTCTAATTAAATAAGTTTAATCTTATTAATATACTATTGTATTACACTTTTTTCTAAATATCTTCTGACCAAATAAATTTACAATATTATTTAATATAGTTATTAGAGATCATGGTAATAACAATAAAGAATTGTTTGAAAATTTTCAATGTCCCATCTGGTCGTCAAATATCTTTAAAAGGTAGAAAATTGGAATCTTATAGAATTAGCTTCAGGTAAAAAAGATTTTAATTGTAAGAAGGGTGAGAAGGATTTAGGACCATTAGATCAAATTATAGAAAAGATTTAATGGTTGAGATTAAATTATAAGAGAAAAAGTTGTTGGAAGGGTATTTTAGTCTTGGCAACTTTTGATGACTTTTTATCAAGTTCCCCCCTCATTTTTAAACGTTCATAATTTTTACATATGACATTAATTTTTCAAAAAAATTATACCATAAAAATGAGCGTTTTTTATCTTTAAAACGAGTATAGTGTCGTTATAAACAAAAAAGATTTTTTTTTAACGTTTTCCAGCTCATTGTGTAATTAGTCAGGTCAATGTGTAATACAAGTGTATTGTGTAATACAAGTTCATTGTGTAATACACGTTCATTGTGTAATACCACGTCTGGTCATTGTGTAATACAAGTTCATTGTGTTATATGTATTTATCATTGTGTTTTACGTTTTCCAGCTCATTGTGTAGTTAGTCAGGTCATTGTGTAATACAAGTTCATCGTGTAATACAAGTTTATTGTGTAATACAAGTTCATTGTGTAATACAAGTTCATTGTGTAATTAGTCAGGTCACTGTATAATACAAGTTCATTGTGTAATACAAGTTCATTGTGTTATACAAGTTCAATGTGTAATACAAGTTCATTGTGTTATATGTATTTATCATTGTGTTTTACGTTTTCCAGCTCATTGTGTAGTTAGTCAAGTCATTGTGTATTACAAGTTAATCGTGTAATACAAGTTCATTGTGTAATACAAGTTCATTATGTAATACAAGTTCGTTGTGTAATACCACGTCTGGTCATTGTGTAATACAAGTTCATTGTGTAATTAGTCAAGTCATTGTGTAATACAAGTTCATTGTGTAATTAGTCAGGTCATTGTGTAATACAAGTTCATTGTGTAATACCACGTCTGGTCATTGTGTAATACAAGTTTATTGTGTAATACAAGTTCATTGTGTCAAATATTTTTCATCATTGTGTTATATGTTTTCATCATTGTGTTTTACGTTTTCCAGCTCATTGTGTAATTCGCTCATTATTGTGTAATTCGCTCAAATATGTCAGGTCATTGTGTAATATGCTCATTGTGTAATATCAGTTCATTGTGTAATATCAGGTCTGATTATTGTGTAATATCAGACCTTGTATTACACATTGACCTGGTGTATTACACATTGACCTGATATATTACATATTGACCATTATGCCCTCCCTTTAAAAACAATAAAATGACACATGTCAAGCTTAGAATCCTTCTTAAACTTCTTATTTATAAAACCCTTTTTACTATAACCTAACCATCTTAACATATATCTAACCGACAATTTTAAAAATAAACATACGTATTATGTGAAATCAGAATTTATAATTTAAACTATAATTCATTATTTCACGATAACTCGTACTAATAACACTCTTAAGTTAACTCCTTGAAAAAAAGAAAGAATACATAAGCGAGTGACAATGTGAATCGGACCCATTTTTCAAAATGAATGAATACACGACGCTTATGAATATTAACTCCTTGAAAAAAAGAAAGAATACACATATACAAATCGAGTGACAATGTAACGGCCAAATTTGTAGGATTCACTCGAAGATACTTAACATGTGGGTGCTTAATACCACATTCACACAATTACATAATTTTTTTGGATCAGTGTTTTAACGATTAAGAAAAATGTGCAAGTCAGAAGTACTTCTTACCCTTTTCGACACCTCATATTGGGAGTTGAATACTAGATAGGATGAAATTAATAAACCTTGATCATATGAGGAACATATGATTTTCAATTTGCGTCCATGAAAACTAGTACATATATTTATTATAATTTATTAATGGAATTTAAAAATCATTACACGCCTTAATGGGGTTAAGGGCAAATATGTGCATGTATATGTGTATATTATATAAGAATAGTGAAACCATTACACACCTTAATGATTTGATTTATTGATTGTCATCCTACTGATGTAACGAGATATTTTTCATTTTTTAGTAAAACTATTACACATAGCCTAAAATAATAAACTATATGAACCTTTTCAGATGCCGGTTCATATCTTAAATAACATCTAAATATTGTTGCTGAAAAAACATGAAAAGTGTATATATTTTATTTCGGTCATTCAAGGTTGTGTTATTAGAGAATCTTAAGGGCAAGGCAGGCAAATCAATACATCAGTTGAGATAATATATTTAAACATTTGTATATTTAAATATCATAAAATGAACTCGTTATTTAATCTGAAAATCAAGTATGCTAAGTGTGAGTTTTAGATAAGCTTATTTAACTTTAGAATTATTGAGACTACTTTCTTAAAGATGATATTTAGATTTAACGTAAGTATAATATAGACGTAATAATTAATATTTTATATGATAATCGTGATAACTACATTCAAACTTAACAATCACATAATTTATAAATTACCCTTTTTATTGTTAAAAGAGTATTTAAGTATCTATTACATATATATTAAACATAAATATGGAAATGATGAGTTGTATGTATATATAACACATAGTGTTATATACGTGACACATAGTGTCACGTATGTAACACTATATCAACAGAAAACATAATGATAATTGTTACATATATGTAACAGTATGCTACAGTTTTCATTTGGTCCCTACCTCTATATATTTATATTTATATATATATACACATTATAATTTATAAATTATATGATTGTTTGAGAATGATTATCACATAAAAATATTGTGTATCATTTGAATCGCACCGTGTGTGTGTATATATTAGTATTAAGTTCTTTAGTGATAAACAGTTACTTCATTATTGAATGTAAATAATTTTTCAACCAACAAAAGTGAGAACACGGAGACGCTCTTGGTAAGGGGGTGCGGTATACTCCGCGTGAAGGAGCCCGTGAGGGAGTGACCTAAGTAAAACACTGTTACACTGCCCCCTCAATGGGGTGAGGCTTTTCCAAACTTCCAACATACTCGTTTTGGCAGGTAGAAATGTAGAATCGTTTTGGTCGGTCAAGTCAACCCACCAATGTAACTGTATTTGTTTGACGTGTTTTGAAACCATAATTAACATATCACACTAAAATTTCTATAAAAACCAGTTAAACCCAACCGGAAAACCCTTATAGCCTTACAGATATTTGTTAAAAACACAAAGGCTAGAAAGTAAATATCCATATCCTTTGGACATATTTTTCTTTTAGTTTTGAACATTTGATCATGCTTGAACAAATATATCTTATAATGTGGGTAAGATGATCTGTTATTAGTGGGCACAAAGACATAAATGGTGTTTCCCATGTGATACAAACAACCAAATTTGTCTTCTTCCAAACTATATGGCAATTTTTGTTTGGTCCATATAAAAGCAAATCAACTTCATATACGTGGCTATTTGTTCACTTGGATCAGGGAATATAATAATATGGGATACACGTACTTTCACTTCAAATGCCGCCTAACGAGTACACGTATGTTACGACCGGGATGTTAAAATTTATAAGACTTATTTTGATGATTGGTATTCACCTTGCTAAAAAAATCACTTCGAATTTATATTTGATGGGTCGAACTTGAATAAAATATAAAAGCGTAGATAAAAATAAAAATTCTGCAAGCCTACAAGAGTATGTTTAGGTTTTAAAAATAAAAAAAAATAAAAATAAATAAATAAAATAAAAGAATTAATTGCCTTTTTAAAACATGAACTCTTTAACTTTATAGTGTTTCTATATATTACTAGACATTATAAGAGATAAATGCCATGGAAAAATTCCACGTGTCTCAGAAGTACCGTTCAATGAACAACAAAGTTCTGAGTATATAATTCTCTTTGGAAAACTTAATCTTCTTTTAAAACTATTTAATATTCACTCTTACTAGAGATGATCTTACAAATACAGCATGAAATGATACCTTAATTCTAACTTCTACTTGGGCATTAATGACTTCTATTAAAGAAACATGATTCTTGCATAAGTGGTGTAAATTTAAGATTATATTTAGAGTGTGTAAGTTTGTTGTTAAAAATAAAATCTACAGTGGTGATTTGTTATATCTAGATGAGTGGTGAGTTGTTATATCTAGATGATTCTGTAATCCTCTATAATACTAGAAAATATATAAATTGGGGACCAAAGCTGAAAAATAAAACTATTAAATTCCAATGAGCAAATAAAAACAAATTAAAGTACATGCTTAAGTGTATCAAGTACACCATAAAATCCAAAATTCTAACATGGCTTTTCAATTTCAAACCATATTAAAATTAAATCTACAATCATCATCAAATTTATAATAAAATCCTCCAGAAAAAAAATTATAAATTTGACAACAAAATTGATGATTTAACAAACATTTACTCATTAAACCTTTTACCGGTTATATTCTTAGCATAAATATACTGAGTTCCGGCCCTCCGTTTTGATCCGGGTTCATCATATAATACGCTTCCGAGTCCCGACTCCCCACAACTCGCTCAAACTTGGTTCTCATATACACCAACTCGCCCTCAGAACCACCCCCGCCCCTTCCACCGGCGTTGCTCTTTCTACCGTCCTCTAGCACCGGAATCACACCCGCCCCCACCGAAACACTCTGCACCGTGCTCAACACGTGCCAGTCAGAGTCCGAACACGCCTTCGACGATGCGTATCCACACTTTTTTCCATTAATATACATAGTCCATACAGGTTCATTCAACAACTTGCGCTGGCCAAGCTGTTGAACGAATTTCTTGGGATGGTTGAGTTTCTTACACTCAAGTGCGATCCTCACCAGCCCAGAAGACATTTCCTTCACTAGTGTTGCCGCAGACACTGCAAGCTCAATAATTAACACGGGTGCGGATCGCGGGTCATACTGCACCGCAAAGCTCATGTATCCTCTCCTGTTCCCGAAAAGCGTGCCGGTCACTTTCCGGCCAAGAGACGGCATTAGCGAGAGTTGCGACGGCAAACTCAGCCACCGGAAAGTGGGAACGATAGCGGGGATTGATATAACGGTGAGAAATGACCGTATAAGTTTGGAGAACCCATAACGGGTTCCGGAGAAACGTCGGAAGGTTATCGGAGAGCCTTTTCGGACGAGGGCGTCGGCGGAAGAATTAGGATCAACCATAAACAAGGTGGTGATGATGTAATTTGATGCGATTACTGTGCTAGAGTTATTTCTTGACATAGAGAGACGACCATCATGCTTCATTTCGGTGGTGGTCATGGTATCACTAGGAGGCTAAAAGAGAGAGTGAAGCACTTGTTATGTAGTCGATAAATATTTATACACGAAGCATGAGCGACCTACAAATATTATTTTATTTTCATATGGGCAAGCCAGTTTTATTGTTAATTATAAAGTTATTAAATTAATTAAACTACGTAATTAATTTGGGATAAGAAAGCAACTTGATAAATGAGAGATAACATGAATGTTCTGATAATCGAATCACTCCATCAGTTTGGTCGCATTGGTTGGATGGGTGAATCGATATTAAAATCTAATCATCTTATAATTATATTTAAAGAAAATTAAAATATGTACCAATACTTTATATTGAAATTAAAATTATGTGATTCTAGAAAAAAGTTTCCTTGAAACGATGGACTTAGCAAAATGAAATGGTTTCCGAGTGAGAAATGAAAGATGATGTTTTCTAGTAAACCGCTTGTTGAGGGAGCAGATCCAAAATTTTATTGCGGGAATTTGCTGGTGTGACAAGCGGTTTGCATGAAATAGTTGGTGTGACAAGCGGTTTGATCTAATACGCGTGCATGACAAGCGGATTGGTGGAACAAGGTGAGGTGGGAACTCTCTTTGTTGAATCTGCTCCTAGTACAAGCAGAATGTTAATATGCTGATTTGACCAGGATTGTGAAGCACATGGGACTCTATAACATCACATGGGATTGAACGCATGAGAATCTTTGCCACACACGAGTCCGCGCCTTTAACTAGTAGATTCAGGGTCGTGTCTTGTCAAGTCCTCTTTATCGTGAACCCTTGACTTCGTGCATGTACACCTAGATTGAATCTGCTCCTTTAACCAATGAATTCAAGGTTGAATCAAGTCAACTCTTTCTCGTGAAGCTTAGCATACTTAATAATAATAATATTATTATTATTATTATTTAGACATATTTCATTTGCTACCTTAAATAAACATTTCATTTGTGTAACATCCCAGAAAACCGAAAGTTGGTTAGCAAGAGATCCGAATCTCCGTCAAGTTAATGATGGGTCAGGGTGGTCACGTATGTGGTTTGTTCTTAGTTAACGAGTCATGGTAATTACCTATGTATAGTTATGTGTTACTTGTTGATTATGGTGTGTGCTTGCGTCGTTGCCCTTGTGACACGACAAATGACGATGTGAAGGACGGGGTCCTTCGGGTGGTCACTAAAGGTGACAATGCCCTTTGGGGGCAGTGACGATCTCGGAGTATGATGAAAACCCTGACGAGGGCAGTTGCGAAGAGGCAGGTAAAATCCTTCGATGATAACTGTTGTGAGTATATATGTTTGGTCTAATTGTATGTGAGTGTTAACTGATATTTATTGTGTTATGATGTTATTGTTTCAGTGATAAGCATTTGGTTGAATGCTGGGTTGGAACATTGTCGTGTTTACGACTGATGTGTTAGTAGACCTCGTGAGAGTCTTAATTAAGGCTTGTCGGGTCTTATGCTTAGTGGTTGGTTGATTTAACTGGCTTTCGTGTTGATACGTGTGGTAAATTACAGGTTAGTAGTGTGGTAAGTTTGATCCATCGGTGAGACTTACAGGGTTATGGATATTGGTTGAGTCTTGGATTGCTGAACCCTTATGGGAAATTGTAGATAACATGCGGTCATCAATATGTTAATAAATGACAAACTGTTTTATAAAGTATTGAAATGTCATGAATTCAATTAAATGATATCTATGACGGAAACACTTTCTATTACTAAAAACTGTTAGAACTCAGTCAACGTAGCTAACTTTGTATGTACGTTAGAATGTTTTGCGGGTGAGTTCACGTGACGAGGTATTTTGGCTTGGGAGCGGTGTTACTCGGATTGGTGTGAATGCATTCGTAAGGTAAGGTTAAGAACGATAACGATATAAAAAGATAAAACTATTTTAAAGAAAACTTCCGCTGATTGTTTTTGTAATAAGTTAAGTGTTTTTAAAGAGAATACCTAGTGATGTAACCCAATTATAGAGTGTCCGATTTTAAGCCTTACGATTTGAACACTACAATTTGAACACAAATCCACTTATCTATTTCTCTGCTTTCTACCTCTACTTCCAACTCTTTAAAAACTCTTTTTCACCAAAGCATGTCATCTTGTAAAACTATATTTGTGTGGTCAAATTTCATAAAAGTATTATTTGCCCTGTTTATAAAAATAACTACATGCATATATAAAAGAACAAACGTGCACTAGAACATGGGATATGCCATATTAGGAAATTAAAAAAATCCCATTTCTGCACAATTACTCATTCCGCAAGATCGAAATCTGACACTAACTTTATAAAGTGTTCTATAAAATATAAAATTCATGTTTATTTATATATTTATGATGAAGGATTATTAGAAAGGGAACCGATGCACATATGCAATAATTCATATTTTTAAACCAAATTTTTATAGTTTTTTATATCCAAATTAGTATATAAAACTTTTCTTATATTTATATTTTTAGAACCTTTTTATTTAAAAAAGCCAATTTAGGAAAATAATAGTGTAATTAATTGATTATTACACCGGTGACAACATGATATCAAAGTTTTCATGGTGGCACCTTAAGCTTAAAATATCTGATTCACACCATGTTTTGTTCAATAGTTATATTGCACTTTTTTAAATATCTTCTAATTAAATAAGTTTAATCTTATTTAATATAATATAATATAATATTGTAATGCACTTTTTTCTAAATATCTTCTACCTAAATAATAAGTTTATAATCTTAATTTAATACTGCTACTAGAATCAAAGATCTGATAACAATAAAAAATTGTTTGAAAATTTTCATTGTCTCATCTTGTCATCGGGGTAGAAAAATGGAATCTTAACATATATCTCAACCGACAATTTTAAAAATAAAAAATATTATATATATAAAACAAAAAAAGTGTGAATATTTTATTTAATTTCTTTTAATTAATTTATGCTTTACAATTCTTGGGGATATGTTTCAGTGTGCAATTATTAACTCTTTTGTTCTTTAAATCAAAGAAACTAGACATTGACAGAGAACCTAATAATTTTTTCATTGCAATGTGTTAAAATGGTAAGTATTACCAATTTGTTTAGCAAACGTAGTTTATTGTGTTTGTCTAACTTGAAAAGGTTTGTGCAGATTTTGACAAGTTCTCATTGTAGAAGGTCTTAATGATGTTTATGAGAATGTTGCTAGGTGTTGTTGGTCATTGCTGAAAGTCTGAGGGTTGAAGTTTGCAGTCGTAAGTCACATGGATGACACATGGCTAATATTCGGTTAAAAACTAACTGATGTTAACATTATCATAGACTAAATGCACAACCAAGTCATAAAAGTTTAGACTATGTTTGTAATTTTTAAAACCAAAAGGCCAAATGTGTAATTTAATCTAAACACAGAAGCTATTTATACAATTAACTCCTTTAAATTGATGTGTTATTAGAGAATCTGTAGCGCAACGCATGCAAATCACAACATCAGTTGGGATAATGTATTAAAACATTCTATTTATTTAAATACCATAAAACGAATTCGTTATCTGAAAAAACAAATATGTTAAAGTGTGAGTGTTAGATAAGCTTATTTAACTTTACAATTATTGAGAATACTTTCTTAAAAGATGATATTTAGATTTAACGTAACAATAAAATATATAATAGAATTTGGTTATTTACTGATAAAAAACGTTATCTTGTAACCGAATGTAAATAGTTTCCTATCCAACGAAAGTAAGACCATCTCCATCGGTACCATGTTCACCGTCGACCTGTCTTTAACCATGTCGGCATGACCAGCCCCTCTCTCTTCTCTCCCTCTCACGATCCCTGTCCGAGAACGCCCTTCCAGAGGGATTTCATTATCCCTCACTCCTCGCCATGTCAAACCCGCTCTCCTTCCCTTCCCCTTTCTCTTCCACGGCATCCATGAATTTCTTCCACTTCATACCGTTAGAGATAGTCAAGAAGATCGAGCCGCCCTTGATAATCGACGATGATAATAAAACAAAAGTAAAAGTAAATATGTTTGGATAACACAAATATTGATGTTTATATAGAAATCGACCATAATTTTTAAGCTGAAGTAAACGAGACAGTTTATCCGATTTAAGATTTATATGGTTTAATTTAAAATTTAAAAAAACTAAGCTTAATGGTTAAGTTGATGTTTTGAAACTTAGAACTGACCATGAACATAGCCCAAACTTAGTGCTTTCCTTTATTGTTTATTTATTTTTATTTCTAAAATACATAGTTATGAACTATCTTTATTCTTTTTAAAGTTTTAATACAAACTAATAATTTTAGAAGAAAAAAAGTTTCTTAAAAAACTGTTTTGGCTGGTCTAGCTGACTCAACCAACCGAACCGGTTTTGTTTGTCATTTCTAAAACTGTAACTAGAGGTTCAACCCAAAACTTTTATTAAAACCGGTGGAATGAAACCGTAAAAATTCTTATAATATATTTTTTTTAATTTAAAAACACAACTTTTAGAAAGTAAATATCCACATCCTTTAGATATTTTATTTAGTTTTAAACATTTTATCATGTTTGAAGAAATATCTGTTATAATGTGGGTAAGATGTGATCTGTTATAGCGTCGGCACAAAGACAAAAATGGTCTTTCCCATGTGATACAAATAACCAATCTGTCTTCTTCCAAACTATACGGCAATATTTGTTTGGTCAATATAACGGCAGATCAACTTCATACGTGGCTATTTGTTTACTTAATTGGATCAGAACATAATAATAGGGATGTTATTTGGACACCTTCGAAAATTAGTTAGACACCCATTATACGAGCCGTATAGCTCAATACTACCCGTATAGGGTTTCATCAGCATTAAATGCACACATCTTATACGACTCGTATAGCTCTATACTGGTTGTATAGATACGATACACGAGGTTCGTAGAGGCACTAGCCAATGATTGGCTGGTAATTAATAAATCATATACGGCTCGTATAGCCCTATACTGGTCGTATAGGGCACCCAAAATGTCTAAATAAAATCAAAGGATGTTTAAATATCCAACCTCTAATAATATAGGATTCACTTACTTTCACTTCAAATGCTTTCCAGTTCTCTGCGGAAATTTTAATCTTCTTCTTAAATTATTTATCATTCACACTTAGTAGCAACAATGATCTTACAAATGTAACATGAAATGATAGCTTAATTTTAACCAATGTTAAATACCTTTACATTCGACCTTGTTATTATTTTTTTTAACAACAAAGGATAATATATATACGAGACCCGACTAGAAAAACCTAACAAGGCCCTGGAAAACAAACATTACACCGATAATAAATGTTGTTTACGCCACTCGACCCAACTAATATTGACCTTATGATTTATGTTGACAAACCAAAGGAAAGAAAATTAACAATCAAATCAAAGATGTAATCTTTCTTCTTTTTGCCAGGTTAAAGATTGAATCGTTCCGGACGTCAAGACGATAGCCAAACCAAGTTATTAACCGTTTTAGGAACATATCTACTCCACCGAGTCTGAGAATCACCCATCAGAAGAAGCGCCCGATCAATAAAGTTCCTCGTACCTTTCACCGTGAAATCATGGAAATCAAGATTCCAACCTGCGTGTCCCTGGCCAAATGAATGTCGCAAAGGACCTCAAAATCGGCCAGTTGGGCCGATTCAAGACACCCCCCCCCTAAAGACATGCACCAATTCCATTTCCATCCCGAAGAATCCCTCCGATCCATAACATAACAATCTTTGTCTCTATTAAGTTTGAATAATCTAGGAAATATAGAAGTAAGCGGTATATTGTCAACCCAAATGTCACAGCCATAATAAAGTACAAGCCCCATTTCCTATTTTTCTGCTCATAGACAATAAAGATAGAATACATTTATCATTAAGAAGAAGAGTTGATTTAACAATAAGATTCCACACACCCGACCCTTTTCTCACTCGAAAGTTTCTAAAAGCATCACCATTAACCTTATCGATCACTTTAAGCCAAAGAGCTTGCGGGTTATTAACATACCTGCAACGCCACTAATAAAGAAGAGCAGTTGAGTACCAATACCCAATCCACCATACTCTTTAGCCACGATCACCAACTTCCAATTCATTTGAGCCAATATTCGAGGAGATTGGCCCCATCCCCACACCCCCACTGCCATACGCCCACACCCCTTTAATCTCCAAAATAGAAACACCAGCCACCAAAAAATTCACCTGGTCTGGGACTATGCGTTTAAGTCTAGAGCTAGAGCCCACACACTTTACACATGCAAAAGATTTGCATTTCCCACTAAAATAGTTCATGAAGCAATGTTCAATACGAGTAGAAATCATCAAACTAACACCCCCCCCCCCCCTCTTTCTTTGATGTCCCTAATCATAAGTTGATGTCTTTTTTGTTACTTAGAAAGAACTTGGAGTTTTCATCCGCTTTAACACTCCAATTAACCGTAGCTTTTTAAGTAGCTTCAAGATTGACAATTCTTTCCTTATCCACAATTTGATTCATTAAGTCAAGCCTATCCGACTCAATAGAAGAGAGGGTGACACCATCATGAGTAAGTTTGTTCAAACTGGACAGATTGAGCGTTTTGAGGGCGTTTTGTTCTTTTTACCTACAAAAATAAATTTAAGACCCTAATTTTGTAAAAGCCCTTCTCTTCTCAGATCTAAACCCACCACCTGGAAATGTGAAAAGACCACAACACCCTTACATGCAGGACACATACTGGAATTTGTTTAGTTAAAGGACGTATACTAAAATTTGGGTAACACTTAAAGGACCCTTTGTCTTTGTTTTAACAAAATATGGCAGTGATCTGAAATTTGCCTATCCAAAACGGTAACCTCATTTGGAATTGAAGCCATAATTTCAACTAACAAGATAAATATGTCAAGTTTACTAGCCTTATTACGATTAGAATTCACTCGAGTAAATTGAAATCCAGCCATCCGAACATCCATCAAATTGTCAAAGTGAATAAAATCACTAAAATGTCTAACCGAAAAAGCAGAAAACGAAGAACCCATCCTTTCCGCTTTGTTACGAACCACACTAAAGTTTCCAAATATCAAATAATTATCTGGGTCATTTCTTTTAAAAATAAGAATATATTGCCATAGTTTTGCTATCCACTCACTGGATTTTTCATTTTTGGTCGCCTCACACGACATGTTCTTTGTTTAATCCACTTATTGGATTTATTAATTTCACCCCTCACACGTTGCTTCTGTATCACACAGATTTCTTCTTTGATCGTATCACACGATCAAGTTTCCATTCCTCAAGTGATTTACCATTATTCTCATGTTTACTTGGACATTCATAAGCATAGTGTCCAAATTTCTTATAGTGGTAATACTTGATTTGAGACTTATCTCTTATATGTGTTTCTTCTTGAGGATTATGATACCTTTCATTTCCTTTGGATCTTTCTGACTCATGAGAGGTGTGTCTTTCACCTCTATCTTGATAATTTCTCCTACCTCGGCCTCGTGACGGGTGGAACCTACCACGTCCACGGTTTCCAAAATGTTGTCCACTATTCATGTTATTGTCATGATGCGTAAAGATGAGTTTATCATTATTATTGTCAACATGACTTCATTTTTTCAGCTTAATCCTTTCTTCAAAGGTTTTAAGTCTACCAACAGTTTCGTCCAGATTCATTTTATCTAGATCATTGTGTTATTCAATGGATGCAACAATTTGGGTAAACCTTTCTGGTAGAGAGTTTAGCAGTTTTCGTACTAAACTAAGTTGATCAAATGTTGATCCTAGGCTATTTGCCCTAGACACAATAATGTTTAACTTCGTAGTGAACAAATCAATAGATTCGTCTTTCATCTGCAACATCTCAAACTCACTTTCGAGAGTGAAATCGTTTACATGCATCACGCACGTATCAAATTTGAGAAAAAAAAACACCATTTCTTACAAATTCCAATAAGCAAATTAAATTACATGTTTACATGCATCACGCACATATCAACATCCAAAATTCTAACATAGCTTTTCAATTCCAAACCATATACACATTAAATCTATAATCATCATCAAATTTACAATAGAATCCTTGAGAAAAAAATTATAAATTTGACGACAATTTTAATGATTTAACAAACATTTATCAATTTGAGAACTATATTCTAAGCAAAAATATAGTGAGTTCCGGCCCTCCATTACGATCCGGGTTCATCATATAATACGCTTCCGAGTCACGACTCCCCACAACTCGCTCAAACTTCGCTCTCATAAACACTAACTCCCCCTCTGACACGCCGTCGTTGCCCTTTCTGCCGTCCTCCACCACCGGAATCACACCCGCTCCAACCGAAACACTCTGCACCGTGCTCAGCACGTGCCAGTTTGACTCCGAACATGCCTTCGACGATGCGTATCCACACTTCCTTCCATTAATATACATAGTCCATACAGATTCGTTCAACAACTTGCGTTTGCCAAGCTGTTGAACAAACTGCCTGGGCTGGTTGAGTTTCTCACACTCAAGCGCGATCCTCACAAGCCCAGACGACATCTCCTTCACCAACGCCGCGGTCGACATCGCAAGCTCAATTATTAATACCGGTGCAGATCGTGGGTCATACTGCACCGCAAAGCTAACGGGTCCCCTCCGGTTCCCGAACAGCGTGCCCGTCACTTTCCGGCCGAGGGACTGCGTTAGCGACAGTTGCGACGGCAAACTCAGCCGCCAGAATGTGGGGATTGAAATGATGGTGTAGAATGACCGTATAAGTTTCGAGAACCCCGAACGGGTTCCAGAGAAACGTCGGAAAGGGATCGGAGATCCCCTTCCGACGAGTAGTTTGTCATCGGAGGTCGAATTAGGGTCGAACATAAATGAGGTGGTGATTATTTTGGTGGAGTTGGTTCTGGTCATAGAGAGAAGAGTATGATGGTTCATTTCGGTGGTGGTCATGGTGGTCGGAGGTGGTGGTGGTATTACAATGAGGCTGCCAGAGGAGACGGTTAAGGTCTTGTTATGTAGTTGATGCATCTTTATACAAGGCATGAGAGACAGAGATTATTTTATATTAATACAATAACAATAATCATACCTACCCAATAAAAACTAGTTTTATACCCGTCCGGTGGCCGGGGTTCGCTTGACATATTATGTTTATCATGTTAAATTATTTTTTATAGAGCATGTCGACATGTACATTTTACGTTTACAAATATCTTATACAAATGTCTAGATTTCTATAAAAGTGTTTATTATTGCAATAGAAGTGTAGATTTCTATATATTTTTACAACTAATTTTTGTAAAAAATATGATTATTTTTTTAGCCTACTATGTAATATTAAATAAAGTTACTATTAAGGGAGTGTTTGAGATTATTTATTGAAACTACTTATTAACTTTTATAAGTTAAAAAAAATGTTTAGATAATGTAACTTTTGCTTCTACTTTTAACTTTTTAAAGAAGGGAAAAATGAGTTTTTGAGAAGTAAGAAGGGACTTACTTTTCCTTATAAAGTCAATACGAAGGTTAAAATAAGTAATCCCAAACACCCCCTAAAAGTGTAATATTAAGTTGAATGTTTCAATTGAACCATATAGTAATATTACATAAGCTATTAGTAGAATATGAAGTCAATTTGATGAATGTAATAATATCTTCTGATTTTTTATAATATGTTCTCAAGGTTTTGATGGTTCAAGAGGTCATTTGATAATTTGAAACTTAAAACTAGTTGTTTAACTTTTTTTTTAAAATATTACTAGGTTAGAAACCCGTGTAATACACGGGCTTAATAAATATAATGTTCTACACTTAGTAATAAAAATTTATATATTACATATTTATAACATATTACATAGTTTTTGGAACAAATTTTAGAAACGTTATATAGTTATTTTTTAAAATATTTTATAAAAAGAATGAAATGTTCAATTTCTAAAAATGTTTTATAAATAAAACAATTTTTTTAAATAAAAAAAGTTGTATAAAAATAATTATAGAAATTATTATTATTTAATAGTAGAAAGAAGGAAGAAACAAAAAAAAATATATATAGAAAATTTGTATAATTAATAGGAGAGAGACAGGAAAAAATGATGAGCATGCATAAGAGAGTGACAAGTGTCCCTCTAAAACATTTATTTATTATATAATATAGATATAGATATATGTTTACATATTAATAAACTAGTTTAGATACGGGGTGAAAAATATCAATAAATAAAGTTTTAAAATCTTTATGTGTATATTTATAGGTATAAAAATATATCATATACTAAGGATTGATAATAAAACTCAAAATATGTAAAAATAATATATAATTTGGTTTCGAAAATACATTAAGTACTATTTAATGTAATTTGATTGGAAAAAAAATTATTTAATTAGATTTTAAAGTTTCATAAAGGATAATTTAAAATAAATGTGTTTTATTAGTATAACTAATTTTTTAAATATTTATTATTGTTAAATAATAAAGTTGTATTTAATTAGGACTGACAATTTTAAACACGTACACAAATACACGACACGAACCTACACGATCTTAACAGGTATCGTGCATGGTCTTATTGTGTTTCGTGTCCTAAACAGGTAAACACGAATCTACCTGTTAATTTTCATGTCTAAACAGGTAAAATATCTGTTTACCTGTTAAGATTTTTTTTAGAGTAAATTACTGTTTGAGTCCCTGACGTTTGATCATTTTAACTATTTGAGTCCCTTATGTTTAAATTCGTCTCTTTTAATCTTGACGTTTCATTTTTTACTCCATTTAAGTCCAAATAACTAACGCCATTACATGTAAATGAAATAACCAAACTACTCGTCAAATGTTTAAAACTATATTTATTTTTCCTCAAACCATTTTCCCCTTAAAAAATCATATGCCTCTTTTCTCCTTTTTCATTTTAAAACCCTAACCCACAACACATATCCTGAAAGATCACACTGAGGGCAGATGGAGGGTGCAGGCGGGCCACATCCGGTGGCGGCGGCCCCTCCGGTTGATCCAACGGCGACAGGCGGTCTCAAGGGAGGAAGACGATGGAGTTGTCCCGGCAGAGAGGCGGTGACGATTATAGGGTTTTGGTGAAGAAGACGGCGGTCTCAATGGAGGTAACACAGGCGGCGGAGACGGAAGCAAAAGATAAGGGTTTTGGTGTAGACGGCGGTGGTGGGTTAGGACCTGTTTTCCGACGAGCTCCAAAAAATCGCCTGAGTGGGTTAACACCTGTTTTCCGACAGGTTCCGACGAGCTCCAAAAATCCCCGGAGTGGTGAACCTTGATAGCGGTCTGGTGGTGGTGGGTTAAGACCTGTTTTCCAGCCAAATGAAATTAAGAATCTTTATAACCTGGTAGGATGTCCATAGAAGAATAGATTGCATAATTGTTCGACATGATATCCATAAGGTAAGTAGCATCAAGATGATCTTGTTGTACATTCATCAAATTATCATAAGTATTGCATCCAAGAACATGAAACATATGTTCTTCATTGCTGATTTCACGATGAAATGATCAAGAAAATAAGGAGGTATGAAGTTTTTATGGCTGATTTTGAGTTGTAAAGGTATTGGAAGAATTTGACTAGAACACGGTTTGATGACACCGGGTTTTTTCATGGCTGATTTTGACTTGTAATGGGGATTGGGGGATTCAATTCCAACAGGGAACTAAATCAAGCAAAAGATAAGGGTTTTGGAGAAGACGAGTTTACCGGAGAAGGGTGGCGCCGGAAGAGACGGAGGGGAAGGAGGTGGTGCGGTGGTTGTGGGTGGCGTCCGAGACGGGGTGTCTGGCGGGGGAGAGGGGGTTTAAAAAAAAGGTTTATTATATATATTTAATAACTTACTATTATTTTTGTCTTTTCATAAAGAAATTAACAGAGTTAGTCATCTGAATTCAAATGGTTATGAAAAGTAAAAGTCAGACCACAAAACGATAAAAAAAAAGATTAGGGAATCAAATAGTTAAAACCGACAAACCTCAGGGACTCAAATAGTAATTTACTCTTTTTTTAAATAAAAAATATTTAAAAATGATATTATGTGTAGATTCTTACCTGTCTCACTAAACAGGTTCTTAAACATGTGTTTCTAAACAGGTCTTATCGTGTTAAGCATGTATAAACAAGTTCGTGTTCGTGTTTGGGAGAAGTACACGATAAGTTATCGTGTCGTGTTCGTGTATACATATTTCATGTTCGTGTATTATCGTGTACGTGTATGTGCACGATATGTCAGCTCTACATTTAATAACAGAGAGAGGCAGGAAAAAAATGATGAGAATTAATGTGGATGTGACACGTGACATGGAAAACATTTATTTATTATATTGTATAGATTTAGAAATTTTAATACGAGTTAAAGATTTTGATTAAAAAAAATGTGGGCCCAGATGCAATCAAGAAACAAGACCATTAGAAGATATGAACAAAAACAATTTGCGACTCTTTATTTTGCTAAACTTGAAAATCACCAAGCATAATTAAAACAATTCCATCAATCCCTCTTTAAACTAAAACAAATACTTGCTATCTTGCTTCTTGCGAATTCATATGGAATTAAGAACTTGAACCCTCTGCTTTCTTGTTGCTTTCGGATGTTTAAGTTAACCTAGAAAACTAACATGCTCGATCTTGCTTCTTCTTCTTTCGGCTGTCAACCGAGAAAGGTTGCTCACCCAAAACAAAACCAATAACACCTCTTGATTGCTACTAACTTACGTAAGTTCTTTGCTTGATGTTGTTGCTTGCTTTTTGCTGCTTGTTGCTTCTTTCTTGCTGATCACATATGGTTGTGATTAATTAGCCTTGCTTCTTCATACGAAATCGCGACACATGGCTCTGATACCAATTGAATGCCTAGATGCAATCGATAAACAAGGACACTGATCGGATTTTTTTGTGGAGAACAATACCACGACACTTCCTGTTTTCAATAAAACTAAATTATACGAATTACACCATACATATCTTCTATATAATAAATCTACTCAATCAAACTAATCCTACTTAAACAGAGATTAGATAATTTCAAACTTAACTCTATATTATCTCTAAACTTACTAGATAATTATCAAACAAATAATAACTATATAAATCCTCTTAACAAACTAAAATCATCCATCTAGACTTGCTTGCAGATTTATTAACATACTTGAACTCATGAACCCATTAAAACATCAAACTTGGTAAAAGACCCCTCCATCTTTGAGAGTTGACAAGATTAGTCTAAAAAAGGTTTAAACCGTCAAAACACTCGAGACTAAACCGTCCAAAATGTTAAAATCAGCCCACCCAACCTCATGGTTTTGATTTGTTATTTCCTAAAATGATAGTTAATTGTTCAATCCATAATTTATATCAAGACCGACAAAAACGAATTGTGAAAACCACTTACTTATATATTTATAATTTTATTTATAAATAAATTCATACAAATATATAACCTATGCATTTAATTAACAGAACTTTATTAATAATTAAAATCAAATATTAGTTTATTTTAAAAAGTAAATTGGTAACAAAATGCCGAGAAATTGGTTGTAAGAAACAAATCTTAAACGTGTAGTTTGAAAAGCAAATTAAAACAGTAATATAATTTCACATTGTTTTGTGTTTTAATTTATAGGATATTTGTAATTTATCATAACGTTTTCAATGATGAATATTATGTTATTCGTGTGTCACATCATGATGGTTACACGCACACCATTTCATTATCGTTGGATCTCATATGTGCTTGTTGTTTATTCATTTGTGGACCCCACGTGTTAGGAAACATTGATTCTTGGCCAGAGTTGCTCCATCTACAAATGTAAAATCACGTCTCTTTATAATAATAAAATAACTAATATGATGTCAGCATTATGTCACAGATAGGCTTACGGGCGTCACAAAACATCCTTGAATTCACCAGGATCGGTCATTTCATCTCGCATATGATCGAGGTCTATTGGTCTGATTTTATCTTGAACTCATGAGTGAAGTGACCCTAACTCTTGACCGATGGATTGTCAAAACGTGTAATCACTTTTAATATACATATTCCTTAATTGTTGAACACTTTCGAAAGATATGTAAGAATGACCAACAAGTAACAACCCAAATGTTAAAACATTTTCAAGTAGACCTAATCGGCCGGCTTTTACAAATTGTTCTCTCTTTCCTTTGATCTACCGGCTTTTACAAATTGTGCATCTCTTTCCTTTCATACATTCATCTCTATGTTCCATGTCATATAGGTGCAAATAACAACACCCTATTTCATATATACGTTTACAACCCCTCATATTTTCATACTCGACCTCTAATTAACACTAACATCAGCATTGCGCTCACTCAACAAAAACATTGATTTATTCTGAAACACATTTGCCCCATCATGCTCATTGTTTCTCTCTACCATAGATCATTATGCTTTTAAAACTTGAAGCTTTTTTCATTGATAGAGACCGATTCGAGACGATCAGTCTCTCAAGAATTAAAGAGTAACGAGAAGACAACTTTGGAACAATTTCTCTGATATTTTTGCTTTATCAAAACACCAACTATACTTGCCTATTTATAAGCTTAATTACAAGGGAAATCAATAAAGAAAGTAACTAACCACCAACCCACTCTTACACTAATGAAGTAACTTGCATGGAACATGAAAAATAAATATAAGGAAATGCATAATGGAAATAAGTGCAACATTAAGTTACATTATATATCACTTTCTATTCAAAACACAACTCCCAAAGGGAAATTACATAGAGATAGAAGGCAAACGGGCAACAAGCTGCGCCGCCAATCCTTTTTGAATAGCAAAACCAAGTCTTTTAAAAACTACATCTACATTCGTTTAGTTGATTTGAGTGCTTTAAAATTGATGGTTTTCAGACGGTTTTAATGCTTTTAAGTTTCTTACTAATATGCTATTAATTTGTAATTGTGAGTGTTTATTAATTTAAAACCTTCAAATCCAATTTTATATATGTATAATAGTGATGTTTGGTTTTAAAAATAATCAAAGAAATAGTAATATATATATATATATATATATATATATATATATATATATATATATATATCACCATCAAGAACACGACCTCGCAAAGGCCAAGAAAGTCTAAACGACTGTTGAGCTCCCCCGAAAATCGTTCTTCACACCATTGATTTTTTCTTTTTTTAATTATATGAGGTCATTTATACGGCGAGATGTTGACGAGCATGCATGTAAAGTGTCGCTCCTTTTTGTAATATAATTTTAATATTACAACTTGTTTATTATTTATAACTGTTTTAAGCTCCATTTTTTATTTAATTATTTTTATCCCTTCATCTCCAGAAGCATGAATAGGTAAAAACATCTACAGCACAGTTTTAATATCAGTTAATTAAAAACCTTAAGTTTTCATTAATTGAAAACATGAAAAACACTTCTTCGCCAAATCCCCAACTAGACTACTAAGTTTTCAACTTCATTTCAAAATCTTTAAATTTTGAATTTCTTTTCATATCTTAATTACTTATAAATCGTTGGTGAAAATTTTAGTGTTAATTGGATTTACTTAGTACCTAGGGTCGGCCCACATACAGGTTGTGTTGTTGTATTGGGGCATTTTACGAATTAGGCATATGTTTTTAAAAATATTTTGTATATATATTATAAAAAAAATTAATTAACTTATAAAATATGAAAAAATTTATAAAATTTAGGGGCAATTTTTTTTAAATAACATATACAAACTAAAAAGTTTTATAAAATTTGTGCCCAAAATTGTTTTTAGAATTCAGTGTTTTAAACTTTTCAATTTTTTAAAACATGCCCAATAATTGTGTTTTAAGCCCAATCCAAATTAATTGTTGATATACGTGCATATTAAAGGGGGAATGGGGGCAATTTTCTTATGTCGAGCTGTATACTTAATTTCTCAGGAACGGCTCTGTTAGTACCCAAATGAAATCTTTTGCAAGCAGATGCGTGATTTAAATGGCTCAAGAACAATCGATTTTAATATGTGGATTTTAACTGAATCTATACTATATAATAAATAAAGGTTTGAGAGGGACACTTGTCACTTTTCTATTCATCCTTATCATCTTTTTTCCAACTCTCTCTCCTATTAATTACACAAATTTTCTTTAAATTTTTTTTATAATTTTTTGTTTTCCGTCTCTCTTTCCTATTAAATAATAATGATTTTATAATTATTTTTATAAAACTTTTTTCATTAAAAAGAATAGGTTTGTTCATAAAATATTTTAAGAAATTGAACATTCCTTTCATTCTTTTTATAAAACATTTTTAAAAAATAATTATATAACGTTTCTAAACTTGGTATTAAAAAAAATATAATATGTCATAAATATGTAATATGTAAATTTTTATTACTAATTATAAAAAATTGTATTTATTTAACCCGTGTAATACACGGGGTTTTAACCTAGTGTTACGGTAAACAAAGGTTAAGCTTTTCGACGTTCAATAATTAACGAAAGCTAATCTATACTATATAATAAATAAATGTTTTTACATGCCACGTGTCGCCTCCATATTCATTCTTACCATTTTTTTGCATGTTTTTCTCTCTTATTTAATGCAAATCTATCGTTTAATAATAATATGTATTTAAAGAAAATATTAATTATACTAATAAAACACATTTATTTTAAATTATCCATTATTTTAATAAACTTTAAAATTTAATTATGTAACTTTTTTTTCAATCAAATAGTGTATAAAGTCTACTTATATTAAATATTAATTAACGTATTTTCAAAACTCAATTATATATTAATTTTTACATATTTTGAATTTGTTTTCTATCCTTAGTATATGTAATATATTTTTACACATGTAAAATATATACATAAAGATTTAAAAAATTTATGTATTAATATTTTTCACCCCGTATGTAAACACGGGATCTAAACTAGTAAAAGTATATAACCTAGAATCTGAATTTATAATACAACTAGTTTAGGTCCCGTATCTACACACGGGGTGAAAAATATTAATATTTAATTTTTTATGTATATATATTTCACAGGTGTAAAAATATATTACATATACTACGGATATAAACAAACTCAAAATATGTAAAAATTAATATATAATTAGGTTTTGAAAATACGTTAATTACTATTTAATGTAATTTCACTTTCAATTACTATTTGATTGAAATAAAAGTTACATAATTAAATTTTAAAATTTTCTTATAATAAGGGATAATTTAAAATAAATGTATTTTATTAGTCCAATTAATACTTTCTTTAAATATATATTATTATATAAATATAGAAGTGCATTAAATAAGAGAGAGAGGCGGGAAAAAAATGGTGAGATTGAATGTGGAGATGACACGTGACACTAAAAAACCTTTATTTATTAGTATGTATAGATATAGATTGGATAAATTAGGAAATAAAATATATACAAATTAAAATTCAAATAAACAAAACAAATAAAAGATACTAATAATCTTGGGATTTTTCGATGCCTTCTTGAACCCTCCATGCGATCCATGGACTTGAACCGACCTAAAACACATTGATGGATCAATACCTGAGTTAAACGGTCCTTTTAATAAAATACATCTGATACTGACTGAATATCCGTATAAAAACACATGGATGCCCTGCATCAAAATCTGAATAATCATTTATATGAGATAGAAGATGTAGAGTGAAGATGTAGAGTGCACGTTGGCTGAAGCATGTTATGCTTTTCAATTCTAGAAGGGGCAACTCCTAGCAGTGATCTCAATGCCACATTGAGTGGTGCGCATAACAAGCAAATAAATGCTTGTGATTTGACTGGCCAGTTACTCTCTTGGTAGGAATCAATCATCAGTGGACCAGATTTTTAGGGAAAATCATCAAAATAGTCATTGACTCAATCCCATTTGTCAATATAGCTGTTGACTTTTTTTTTACCAAAATGGCGAAATTTTGCCATATTATTTCGCCTCAAATTTTCACTTTTTTTTATTTCGAATGGCGATTAGGTGTGGCGAAAATTTTGAAAAACGGCGAAATTTTTGGAATTGGCGAAATTTTTTAAAAAATGGCGAAATTTTTTGAAAAGTGGCGAAAATTCTTAAAATCTTGAAAAATGGCGAAAATTTCGAAAAAGTGGCGAAAATTTGACCACTTTTGGCGAAAATTCCAGAGAATCTTAATGGCGAAAATTTGACCATTTTTGGTGAAAATTTCAAAAAAGTGGCGAAAATACAATGATTTGACCGGTCTGCGAAAATCTCGAAAAAGTGACGAAAATGTTGAAAAAATGGCGAAAATTTGACCAAAAATGGCGAAATTTCAGAATGACATGGGAACAAGCAATTACAATATTAGAGCGTTCTCATTTTGTTAGTTATCATTAACTTTAAATTATATTTTATGTAATGTTGTATTCTTAACATTTATATTTTTGGTGTTAAATTTAAAAGACAGACTACGAGCCCATAGTAATTTCTCCTACACAATTAGAACAACAACAACAATACTGGAAAGACAGTTGTATCATTTGGGGTGATGGTGTAGATGATGATACATCCAAATATTTTGTTAAAAGTCCAATAAAAAACACACAGAATCATTCAAAAGAAAATAAATCATCATCGAATGACGTTATCAGAAATATTTTGGACCGTTTACAGGTTTATTCTTTTCCATTTTTAAAAAGTTAATTTTTTAAAAATATAAATTGTTTTTAATTAAATATTATTTTGTCTTATAGAAGGTATAGACGCCGGTAGGTAAAAATTATAGTAAAAATGATCATGCTGAATCAACGTCAAATAGAAATGATGACGTCTACACAACACCACCTTATGTAAGCGTATATTTTTTATTTAAATTTTTTATAACTTTGCTAACTTTGCTATAATTTTTTTGATTTAAGGCTGGCGATATAAATATTCATGCAGAAAAGGTAACATATTTGAGATTTTAATAATTTCCGCTTTTTTGTATTTTTACATAATGTTATAATTAATTATTTTTACAGCCTTTTAGTATAAAACGGGAAAAAAGGATATGCAAGCCATCTGCTGTTTTGCTTTCACCTTTCGGGATCATTGAATCGACTCCTCATCTAAAGAAAGAAAGCGCAATTATTAAAAATATTAGGAGTTTTTATAAAACTGGAAAGTGTTGTGAAACTTCTCTTACTATGTCATCCATTATTGAGCCGTGTTTTTGGAAGAGTTTGTTGGTTTTAGATGGGTCTAATGGTTGGCTGGAGTCGAACGTAAGCAATTTCTTAAATTAAAAATTAATTTTATTCTTATTAATTTATTAATTAATTTAAAATTCATTTACTAACAGCATCTTCTGGCTTGGGAGACTTACTTGTACAATTGTAGACCGGTAGATTCACGTTGGTCAATTTTATCTACTGCATTTCATTATCATTTATTAAGAGGCGAGAAGTGTTTCACATTAGGGGATGGAACGTACTATCCATATCCTGCCACTTGGATTGTTGATGAGGTAATGCATTTTATTTAATAGTTATACTATTATTAAAAAAATATTAATTATATTTTTCTCTATGTTTGTAGTTTTACATTCCAGTGAATGTAGAATTATCACATTGGTTCCTAATACATGTGAACACAGCAACATGGACTCTAACAGTATATAACAGGTTATAATCCTAAATATTTTTAATTAAGTTTTATTACTTAATAATAAAAAATTTACATTATTTTTTCTACAGTTTGCAAAACATTTATGCTGAAGAGACTCATACATTGTTGGAGCGTTTGCAGTTTCTTATTCCTAGTTGGTTATTGTACACCCAATTTTTCCATAATCGCAATATGATTGAACGACTCATGCCATTGAAGAGGGTCATACCACCAAACGTGCCTCAACAAAGCCCCGGGTCTGGAGATTGTGGTGTTTGGGTGTGTATTTTTATGGAACGGTTAATCAATGGACGCGTCTTAAATCCACAGGAGGACACTCGAGAAACTGCAGCAGAATTTCGCAAACAATTAGCAATATTATGTTATAATAATATAACCAAAGAGTTTGTTGTTAACAAAAAATAGTTAAATGTAACATTTGTTTGATTTTATTAATATTATGTTTTATTTCTTTTATGCTTGTACTTTAGGTTATAAATATACAACTTGTGCTTCCATTTTGAATACTCACTACACCTCATATAAATAATTTCATTAAAACAAAATAGATTTTAACATAACTTGACAACATCACGAGAAATAAACCTAACGTGGCAAACAACGCCAGAAATAAAACTGATCTGCCATAAACCGTCGGTAAGACTTACATTTCTGTTTAAATTCGCCATTTATATTCAATGGTTTACCGGTTACTAGATGTTCCATTAGCATACAAACAAACACCCCTTCATTACCAACCAAGTCTTCATGTGACTAAACAAATTCTTCATTAACTTCGTACGACATAACCATTTCAGAGTATCCAGTCTTTTTCCAATAACCAATGTTAACCAACAAAGCTGTAAAATATACTGAGATTTTCATTAATTTCGGGTGAATTAACCGTAAATATGTATCACCAGAGACGTTTTCACTCCAATACGATACCATATTTAATGTCCTCATATCAACTCGGACAAATAACCATTCTTGATTTTGGATTGGTATAGGAAAATAGACATAGTCTAACTCTCAAAATGGGGTAAAACAATTTAATTTTCCATTAGCATAAGAAGTTACGTTTTTGTTAGGTGAGTCTAACAGAAAATTATAAAACTGCGGTGGTAATATTGTCCACCGCATTTCGGAGGATACCCCACTGGCGAGTTCCCTATTTCTCCATTTCATCAATCTTCCAACCCAGCCTTCGAAGTGCTGTAAAAAAATAATCATATTAGAAAAAAAATATTTTCCAAAATAAATAAGTTATAATAAAATTTAAATTGTTTTTTACTTCTGGTAAGAGATAACCGTTGTTACGAAACCCTAAAAGACTACCCCAAAAACGTTTGTCAAGCTTTGCCTCTCTAAAGAACACAGCGGAATAACAAAACGGTTTGTCCCCGTGATTGTAGAAATCAAGAATAGTTTCTGACCAATTATGAGACTCATCGTCTGGAATTGCCCATCTATTTCGTGGACGCTGAAAGTTATCTGGTTGGTTTCCAGCTGGGTTCTGTTGCTCGGATGATGAAGATCCCTCGGTGTTCTTTGGACGCCTCCATTTATCAAGTATCCAGCTTGACGGTTTACGAATTGGTTGAGAATTATATTGATCATCACCCATTATGTGTTGAATGATACTTAGATGTTGAATGAGAGTTATTGATGAATGATAGTTGGTATTTATAGATGAAATTTGAAATTATTTTTCTAATAAAATCACATAAGGAATAATAATATAATAACATAAATAGAAATATTTATTTCTTACTACAATATTCGCATAGCATATAATTCATCAGCCATTTATCGTCTATATCTCATACAAGCATCTTGTATATTCATTTCTTCCCACGACAATGACCTATTTATTACCAATCTACGCAATAACATACAAATTACCACCCCAGAATCTTCGTTTGGAACACGGGTAGATTCGTTGAGTAGACCTCACGTGATATTACTGGGACAAGAAAAGAAAAAGTATTATTTTAACTTGTAAAATATAATTTTATGACTCCAAAGATGGAGAAAAATGTGTTCAGAAAAGTTAAATTATCTTGAATTTTAATGTCAGACAACCAACTTTAAGCGCTGATAACTCCCCTGTATAATCTCCGTTTGGAACACAGGTAGGTTCGTTGAGTAGATCTCACGTGATATTACGGGAACAAAAAAACAAAAAGTATTATTTTAACTTGTAAAATATAATTTTATGACTCCAAAGATAGAGAAAAATGTGTTTAGAAAAGTTGAATTATCTTGAGTTTTAATGTCAAACAACCAACTTTAAGCGCTGATAACTCCCCTGTATAATCTCCGTTTGAAACACAGGTAGGTTCGTTGAGTAGACCTCACGTGATATTACGGGGACAAGAAAACAAAAAGTATTATTTTAACTTGTAAAATATAATTTTATGACTCCAAAGATAGAGAAAATATGTTTAGAAAAGTTTAATTATCTTGAGTTTTAATGTCAAACAACCAACTTTAAGCGCTGATAACTCCCCTGTATAATCTCCGTTTGGAACACGGATAAGTTCGTTGAGTAGACCTCACGTGATATTACGGGGACAAGAAAACAAAAAGTATTATTTTAACTTGTAAAATATAATTTTATGACTCCAAAGATAGAGAAAATATGTTTAGAAAAGTTTAATTATCTTGAGTTTTAATGTCAAACAACCAACTTTAAGCGCTGATAACTCCCCTGTATAATCTCCGTTTGGAACACGGGTAGGTTCGTTGAGTAGACATCACGTGATATTACGGGGACAAGAAAACAAAAAGTATTATTTTAACTTGTAAAATATAATTTTATGACTCCAAAGATAGAGAAAATATGTTTGGTAACAAAAAACAAAAAACATTATATAATTTAACAACATTTTTAACATATTACGTAGACTAATTAATAATAATAATAATAATAATACAACATAACATAGTTTTTATCACTAAGGATCATTTAGATCAAAGTCAAATTTTTGTGATCCCCGGCCTGTTGTATCAACATAAACATTTGGTTGGGTTTGAGGGTTGCTTTCTCCAGCTCTACCGCTAGATGATAGTTGTGATGGATTGGGCTGATTACAACTGACACGAGTATGACCTTCATTATGACATCGGGTGCAAAACGGCGGTGTTACAACCTCTCCAATTGATGGTATACGTCTATTTTCACGTGGTCGACCGGCCTGTCTTTTATTCATGAGTGGTGGTTTAATTGGAACATAGTCATCCGGTATCTCCCATTCTGTTTGATCAGGAAGAGGATTTACTGTCTCTTGATACGTCCCCCGATAAAACTCTGCTGAAAACCAATTCAAAGCCCAATGACTACAATCTGTTTGATTTAGATATCTCGAAACACAAATTACGTGACCACAAGGTAAACTAGAGAGTTGCCACTGTTTACATGTACAAGTTCTATTAACCAAATCGACTAGACCTTTTTTCCCTCCGTCATCAACCTCAAACTTGTTTTGATCAATACCAATAACTCTCCATGACCCACTTTTTGAAATTCTTTTACTAATTTTACCCTGACCGTAGTGGGTAAGTGGGTGTTGATTGTTAGCTATTAAAAAAAACATAAATTAGTAACTAAAAAATATGTAAAAAAAATAAAATAAACATAAATTAGTAACTAACAAATGATTTAGATAAGTTATTACCTCCAACCTGTCGACGATTATAGTACCACTTCTGTAAGCTTTCACGAAAAAATTCAATAAGTTTAATTATTGGTAGTTTTCAGGCATTAACCGACAAGGCGTTAATTGACTCTGCACTGTTAGATGTCATAACATTATAGCGTTGTCCAGAGCTGTGTGCTCTAGCCCATTTTTCAAAACCAATATTAACAAGAGTATTGTAAATATTTGGACCCGCATCACATAGTCGTTGCATACCCTCATTAAAGTCGAAAACTCTGTAAGCTTTACAAGTTCTCCACCATAAACATTCAAATTTTTTTTTTACTTTGCATTTATGTGTAAGTTCATCATAAGATGGCGACAGCAGAGCCCGTGATAAGCATGGGGAAAGACGTCCCTAATTGCCTGAGCAATTGATGCAACCCTATCTGATATAATCGCCAAATTTGGATTTTCCCCAATACAATCCTTAAGTCTTGACAAAAACCACGACCATGATTCACCACTTTCAGTTTTACCAACACCGTATGCGATCGGCATGATTTGATTGTTTCCATCCATGCCGACCGCCAGAAACATAGTGCCCAAAAACTTTCCTTTTAAATGTGCTCCATCAATAATTACCAACGGTCGTAAATAACCGACGAAACTTTGAATCTGTATATAAAAATATTTTTATTAGAACTTTTAAAACAAGGATTATTGGATTTTAATAATTCCACCTTTTACCAATTGGCCAATAATAATCCCAACTGAGAATATTCTTACCACTAGTCCCTACTTTCAAACTATTTTGTTACATTGGACTCCCCGTTAAAAAAACTTAACGCCGTTAGATTTTATATGACGTGGACATCTGCAAACCGCCGAAAAGTCGAGCCAAGCTAGCAGTGGTCTCGTGGTGGGTTTTGAAATTGGCTCTGGTGGTGTTTAACTAGTCTCGTTGGTCCGGCAAGTCCAAACAGAGATAACGGTAGTGTTTAACGAGACAAGTTAAACACCACCAGAGCCAATTCAAAACCCACCACGAGACCACTGCTAGCTTGACTCGACTTTCCGGTAGTTTACAGATGTCCACGCCATATAAAATCTAACGGCGTTAAGTTTTTTTAACGGGAAGTCCAATGTAACAAAATAGTTTGAAAGTAGGGACTAGTGGTAAGAATATTCTCAGTTGGGATTATTATTGGCCAATTAGTAAAAGGTGAGATTATTAAAATCCAATAATCCTTAAAACAATGAAAAATATTTTTAAAAAAATATTTTAATTTAAAAAATTCACTTACAGCAACACCAAGTGCAATAAAAAACATTTCAAATCTTCCGGCTGCATCCGTTAATGTGTGGGTAACTGTACCCGGGTTTGTGTTTTTCAAATTATGACAGTAAACTGGGAGCCTGGCAAACGAATCCTCAGGGAACCAGTCAATAGTTCAAGGGCAAAAGATTTTGCTCTCCAACCTTGAGAGTAAGATATATCAATTTTGTATTTCTCTTTAATATCTGTAACGATATCATTCGGCCGGTATATCCTCCCGCTATCTTTGAATTGATCTTTTATCAAGTGACCCAAGACCTTTTTATTGGCTTGACGTATATGAGGATACGTCTGAGTCCTAGAACATGTGTGTTCATCTTTAAAATATCTCACCCGGAAAACGTCGGTGTTTTCAATCACATACGCCCTTATACGCCACTCGCAACCATCATTTTGACATGAAGCCTCAAATCGGGTTTTCGAAGATCTATCAACTTTATATTCAAAACATCCAGTAATGCAAATTTTACCAAGTTCGAGTTTTAATTCTTCTTTGTTTTTAAAAATATGACCATCAGAAAAATGTGAAGACTGTGAGTTAAGAACTTTTACTTCGTTTATTGTACGATCAAACAATGACTCGGGCATAGACCAAAAAAAGTTAGGTACAACATTAGATTCCGAAGAAGACACTGGAATTTTAATATCAAGATGAGTTTCATTAGACGGAACAACTGAACTACTACCCACACCAGATTCCTCAGTAACGTACAAAGACAACAATTCATTTGGTTGATTTAAAACAACATTTAAAAAAAATAAAACATCACTATCATCCAATAGATCAATTGAATGTGTGTAAGTAGACATTTTATAAGAAAAACGAATTTCATTGCTAAACTCACATTTTTCACAAATAAGATTTTTCAAACCCACATAACTAATATTACTAGGAACACAAAAAACACGTCGAAAACATTTTTTTTACAGGAACGTACTCCTCAACACCATTAACAAAGTCCCATTTTTCACCGGTACATAAAATAATATTACAAGACATTACTTAAAAATAAATGGTAAGTGGATGGATAAAAGGATGAAGTTTATAAGTGGATGTATAAAAGGATGAAGTTTATAAGTGGATGGAATGTGAAAGAAATTTTTAAGTGAATGGTAAAGTTGATGAAGTTTGTTAGATAAGTGTCAAAAATGAATGGTAGGGAGGGGTATATATATTTGTTTCAAAAGAATATTTTATTAAAATTCGTTTTTTTTTAATTTAAAAATATTTTTTTTTATTAAAATTCCTTTAACAAAAATTAAATGAAAAGATTTTAAGAAACAAAAATTTTAAAAAAATTTATATAATTTTTATTAAAGCCAAATTAATTTTTATTAAATTTAAAAAAATAAAAATATTTTCAGGAAAATCGGGAAAAATTATTAATATTTTAATATTAAAAATTAAATTTTAATTTAATATTGAAATGGCGAAAATATGCCATATTTTTTCGCCGGTTTAAAAAATGGCGAAAATTTGTTTTTTTTTTAGCGAAAATTCAGGTAATAATTGGCGATTTTTAGGATTTATGGCGAAATTTTGGCCAAAAATTTCGCTGATGGCGAAAATTTGGCCCAAAATTTCGCCATTATGACAAATGACATCACCCTATTGGTTGGCTATTTTGGTAAAAAAAAATCAATGGCTATATTGACAAATGGGATTGGGTCAATGACTATTTTGGTGATTTTCCCAGATCTTTAATAGGAACTGTTCATCAACGACGACTAATTGATCAACAACAATTGTGATCAGCAGCAACTATGCGATCATCAGTGCGATCATCAGTTGCTAGAGTAGTAAGCACTAACTATGTGATCAATAATAACCACGTTACTGCTAACCGAAACCAGTTGTTAGCCGTAACTAAGTTACTAGTGAAAGAATTTCTACCGACAAAGTTACTGCTGATGACGTAAATGTCAATTATTTTAATTGTCAACTCAAATGCTTTTTCACGAAGCATTGTATCATATCAACTTAATGTTGTGATATTCGGTTTATAAAAAAAATATTTTATGAATAAACCTACTTTAAAAAAAACTTTTATCAAACAAACTAAAGAAATCATTATTATCTAATAGGAGACAAAGCCGGTAAACAAAAAATTATAAAAAAATTAAAGAAATTTGTATAATTAATAGGAGAGAGATGCGGGAAATTTGTATAATTAAATTTACCGGTATCAAATTTATGGAAAAGTGGGTACCGAATCTATCGTTACGGTACCGGTACCCTCGGTACCAAATGTTCATACTTCAGGAGAAACCCACAATATGTGAGAAAACCCACTAGCACAACCTGAAACCCTTTTTTTTATCACAAGTGAGACTTGAACCCTTTTTTTTATCACAAACAGATAAAACATGTTTTGTAGTATTACCAAAGTCGATGTATTTCAACTCGTACTAATCGGTTAAACCGCGGAATTTGTTACTGATGATCAACTCGTACTAATCAGATAAATCACGGAATTTGTTACTTATTATAACCATCAGGATTACACCCTCCACATTGACTCAAGCTCAACTTTACTAGCATGGACACAGATGGTCGTGACAGTCAACGAAAACCCTGTCATTAATCAATATTTGGTCGCCCAATGACGCCCTTGCTAACAAACAAATCCCACCTTTCACCATGTCTTTTTCATATCAACTTCTTTGAATAAGGCCGGCATGCTGGTGTCCAAAATACTTCACCACAATATATTTTGAAAGATAATATACATTCAGACTATCTAATTATTTTTTTATTATTAAAGTAGTAGGTTTGATGCTCATATATCGCACGAGTTGAATAAATCAATTTTTTTTGTAAACCAACAGTTTCTATGAATATTTATATGTTAGATGTTATCAGCCATTGGTGAAATAGGAAATAATGAAGATTTAAAAATTTGTAAATAATAATAAAGATTTAAAAATTATAAAGTTATATTTTAAGATAAAATATAATTAAAATTTTCTTATAGATTATTGGATTTTAATAATCTCACCTTTTACTAATTGGCCAATAATAATCTCAACTGAGAATATTCTTACCACTAGTCCCTACTTTCAAACTATTTTGTTACATTGGACTTCCCGTTAAAAAAACTTAACGCCGTTAGATTTTATATGGCGTGGACATCTGTAAACTACCGGAAAGTCGAGTCAAGCTAGCAGTGGTCTCGTGGTGGGTTTTGAATTGGCTCTGGTGGTGTTTAACTTGTCTCGTTAAACACTACCGTTATCTCTGTTTGGACTTGCCGGACCAACGAGACTAGTTAAACACCACCAGAGCCAATTTCAAAACCCACCACGAGACCACTGCTAGCTTGGCTCGACTTTTCGGCGGTTTGCAGATGTCCACGTCATATAAAATCTAACGGCGTTAAGTTTTTTTAACGGGGAGTCCAATGTAACAAAATAGTTTGAAAGTAGGGACTAGTGGTAAGAATATTCTCAGTTGGGATTATTATTGGCCAATTGGTAAAAGGTGGAATTATTAAAATCCAATAATCCTAAAATATTAAATAAATTTTAGATATTTAATTATTTGATAAAAAAAGACGGGAATCAAAATTTAGACTTCACTTATAAAAGGCGAGTCCAATAAAATTATTTTTTTTTTTATAAAAGTATTAGAACACATCCGGTTTTCTTTAAATTAATAATGGTAAAGCACATGGAATAATGGTGAATCTACCTTTGTTTGTTATTATTATTATCTTTTTTTTAATTACAAAAATACTTTTAAAGAAGGGTTATCATGGTTTCATGGTATAAGTTAAATTTTTATTTTCAAAAAATTAGGGGTATTTCTTTATTTAAAATATTTTTGAACAAAATTGGTATAAATGAAAGGATTATAGATTAGTTTTAAACTAGTATTTGGCCCCGCGCGTTGCGGCGGGACGTCAATACTGCTTTAGAAACTTCGTTATGCACGTTGCGACGTTAATATTAACATGAAGTTGTGACGACTCCGTTTTGGAGACCGAAACATGGATAGAAAACAGTTGTATAAATGCACCGACGTTCTTCGATTGATATCGGTTTCATTCTTCACGGTACCAGCATGTTACCGTCAGTCGATATAACCTACGATAATAAAAGTCTGGAGGCGGACCTTAAACGGTTGTGGCGGTAACGTTAACGTGGCTAAGCATAAAAAGAAACATCGTTAAATACATAAAATAAACATATGAGTTTACGGCGAGTCGGTTGTGGAGATCGAATCATGAATAAAAGACATCGTTAAGAAAAGTCTGGAGGCGGACCTTAAACGGTTGTGGCGGTAACGTTAACGTGGCTAAGCATAAAAAGAAACACCGTTAAATACATAAAATAAACATATGAGTTTACGGCGAGTCGGTTGTGGAGATCGAATCATGAATAAAAGACAGTTATATAACGGTACCGATGTTCTTCAGTCAGTGTCGGTATTATTCTTCACTTTACCAGCACGTTACCGTCAGTCAAAATAACCCACGATACCTAAAAAATACCCTATTTTTTAAAACAATTATGTTTTTACCAATAATTATACCAGGACGCCAGGAAAAAAAAATAAACACAGTCACAAATTATTATTTTTTTTTAAATTAATGAACGAAAGTTATTGAGGAAAAAATTAGATTATGTACACTACAGGGGGTAAACTATAAACTATAGAAACCTAAGAGGTCAAAGGTACATTTTACAATGTTAATGGGTTATTTTTGTCAGTTTAACAAAGTTGGGGGTAAGCTTTCCTTGGTGAAAAGTAATTTTAAAAACTTGAGGGGGCTAAAATGATATTTTAGAAAGCTAAAAGGTTACTTTTGATAATATACCAAAGTTTAGGGGTATATTTGGTCGGTAAGGAATATGAGTGTCACTAATTAAATTTTTGAATATAGGAAAATCAGATTTATCCTCATACGTCTTCTTGGATGTCACCTCATCGTCATTAATATCATTATCACCATCATTATCATGGTTAGGTCCCATATATAGATCAATATGTCATTTGAATCTTACAACATAATAATATTGTGAAAGGACCAGGGGCGGACTTAAGAGAAGTGGGGGTGTACAGCAACCTTCGAGTTTTAAAATTTTAGTGTAACGGTAGGTAAAAAACTGAAGTGAACCTTCTAAATATTATAGGGTGAACCCCTTAAAAATATTTCATGGATCTGCCACTGGAAAGGACCAACAACATTTTGCACCAATTGTGTCAACAAAGGAGGTATCCTCATGTTGAGCTATACGTACAAATACACCATATTTAAAGGCCTTAGAAGTAGATAACAAATATATATGTTAAACTTGAAATCAACCAATAGATGTTATAGACAGAACAAACAAATATATTATTTAAAATTAGATCATAATCCCTACTGGACCCTAAAATTGATGGGGGTGTATATCCCCAACCACAAAGAAACTATGAATCTTTTTAAAAGGATAATTTAAATTTATATCTTGATATTTTTTTAAAAGGTGAATTTACATAATAGTAAATAAGATGGATTATTGGATTTTAATAATTCCACCTTTTACCAATTGGCCAATAATAATCCCAACTGAGAATATTTTTACCACTAGTCCCTACTTTCAAACTATTTTGTTACATTGGACTCCCCGTTAAAAAAACTTAACGCCGTTAGATTTTATATGACGTGCACATCTGCAAACCGCCGAAAAGTCGAGCCAAGCTAGCAGTGGTCTCGTGGTGGGTTTTGAAATTGGCTCTGGTGGTGTTTAACTAGTCTCGTTGGTCCGGCAAGTCCAAACAGAGATAACGGTAGTGTTTAACGAGACAAGTTAAACACCACCAGAGCCAATTCAAAACCCACCACGAGACCACTGCTAGCTTGACTCGACTTTCCGGTAGTTTACAGATGTCCACGCCATATAAAATCTAACGGCGTTAAGTTTTTTTAACAGGAAGTCCAATGTAACAAAATAGTTTGAAAGTAGGGACTAGTGGTAAGAATATTCTCAGTTGGGATTATTATTGACCAATTAGTAAAAGGTGAGATAATTAAAATCCAATAATCCAAATAAGATTAAATATGTTTCAATTTAGCCAATCAAACTTTTTTATCTCATTTTAGTTACTCAAGTTTCTCATATATTTCATTTTAGTCGCTTAAACTTTTTTGCAATGTTTTCAGAACCGGACCGGACAACGAACCGGACGTCTTAGAGGTTCACTGGTCGGACCGGTCGGACCGGATTCAAGAACCGGATGACGTAATAAATAATATAAATATTCATAAAAATATATAGAAAAATATAAAAATTCGAAATACTACATATACAACCATTTAAACAATTTTGAGTCAAGGACGAGGGTTGTAGGTCTGTATGAATTTTAATTCTTTTGAATCTTCAATTTTAATTTTGATTAGGGTTTTGAAGGACCTGTGGCAGCGTATAAGTTAAAAGGAAAGAGCCAAATTGAGATAAAATTGTAAATTTTTTTTTTTTAAATTAAACTACCCGGTTCGCGGTTCGACCGCTGAATTCAACCAGCAAACGGTCTCAGAGCATGTAACCAGACCGGTGGAGGTCCCGGTTCCCGGTCCGACCGGCCGGTTCGGTTTTCAAAACATTGCTTTTTTGTCTCATTTTAATCACTAAAGTTTTACATGTTGTTCTAATATTTCATAATTACTATTTTACGAGTTACTTTTTTTTTAATTTCATTTTATGAATATGATGAAAATAAAATCTTAAAAGAGTAAACCAACATTTTCACCATATTAATAAAACAAAATCCAAAACAAAGTAACATGTTAATCTCGTAATTGCACAAGATTAGAACAACATGTGAAACTTGAATGAATAAAATGAGACAAAATGCTTGAGTGACTAAAATGGAACGGTTGAGAAACTTAAGTGATTAAAACAAGAAAAAAAATTGAATGACTAAATTAAAATAAATGAGAAACTTCATTATTATTATGTGAATTTTCTCTTGTTTAAATATAAGTTTGTAAAATGCTATTGTTCATGAGTTGGTGTTTAATTAGTTTATAATTACTTGAAGGTATATAGTTTCATGTTCTAAGAGTTGAATTGATGTAAAAAGGTTTGACACTCATCAAAAAATTGTGCAAACACAACACAAATATAAATAAAAATTGATCTTGGTTAGTTCGGTTTTTAACCAATCCTTATGATACTTTTTATGGGCCTTTATACAGCTTCCACATATTTCTGTTGGGTTTGGTGTAGGGACAACTCAATCAATTTTGGGCCTCAATCGAGAGTTTATTATTTGGGCCTTTTTCAAAAAGAAAATCGATGAGTTATTTTAAAAAACCTATAAATTGTTATCCACCTCTCACAATCAATCGCTCTGCTTTAAATAAAATATTACTAGTTATGTTTGTTTTCTATCATCATTAGGGGTGTTCAAAGTCGGATATCCGAAAATTCGAATATCCAAATTTTGGATATCCGAAATTTTCGGATAGTGAATTTCACTATCCGAATCCGAATCCGAAATTTCGGATATCCGAATTTCGGATATCCGAAAATTCGGATACGGATTCGGATAGTGAAACGGATATCCGAAAATATAAAAAAAATAAAAAAATATATAAAAATAATATTTTTAAATTACAAAAACAATTAAAAACCTTAAAAAACATTAGAAAATATACATATAAAAATATATAAATATAATATATCGGGTTTTGATTCAAATTTTCTTATTTTTAAATAATAAAAACAATTAAAAAAATATATAAATATAATATTTCGGATATTCGGATATCCGAACTATCCGAAATATCCGAAAATCACTATCCGAATCCGAAAATTCGGATATCCGAATTTTCGGATAATTCGGATTTGGATTTTCGGATAATTCGGGTTCAGTTTCGGATTCGGATTTTTTTGAACACCCCTAATCATCATCCACATTAGAGAACAAGAAAAATAATATAAACTTCAAAGATTCTTTTTTTTTAATCTTCCATTCCATATTAGAGGAGAAATTGATGTAACAAAAAGGTAACTATAAAACATATACCAAGGAGGAATTTTGGCGGTTCTTTTCGACGAAATTTGATGATCCATTACAAGAGAAGCCTTGACTCGTTAGTAACAAATTCATTAAGTTTCCTAGTGACTTAGTGAGGGCATCCGATAGCTCGAAAAGGAAGCGTCAATTGAAGAGATGAAGGCGACGGTATGGGATTGTGAGAATGATAAGTCGTTGGAGCCGAATGGTTTGACGTTTACGCTAATCAAAACATATTGGGAGGTAGTAAAAATGACTTTGTTGGTTCTATATAAGGCTTTGAAGGCAGTGGTCAAATAAGCAAGGGATGCAATGCATCCTTCATTTCCTTAATTTCAAAAGTAAGAGACCCCATCTCGTTAAAGGGTTATCGTCCTATTAATTACCTCTTATTATTGACGCCAGATGTTTCTCTCAACCGCCGTGCTAATCTGAACCGTTCGAAATCAGGATATTTGATCTCAGCCGTCTTAATTCCAACCGCCGATTAGCGGTTGTGTGTGCCTTGATCATCACAGCCGTTAGATCAGAGGAGAGTTAATCAGGTCCGTAGAATGATAATATCTTACAATACACTGTCATACACCAGATTACAACCCTTTAATCCTGATAATTCATCCAACTAAAAAGTTAGAACCTAGATCAAATTTAAAATTTATTGAAGTTACAATAATTCATCCAATAACACAAACAAAAAATTAAAGCCAAAAACACAACTTTGTTTGATTGTATTTATAAAAAAACTAAACCTACAAAATGGTTACACTAAAACTTTGAATTAAACAAATAAGTAGATTATTTTATAAAAATATATTGTCAAATATATTGTTAACACATAAGTAAAATAATTATATAAAATGATATGTAAAGTATGTCGAAAACAATTATCCTTAATATTTTATTTACCTAACACGTTTCAGTATGTTTGAATATTTAAAACTCATGTAATCCTGCAAATGTAGATAAATATAATATCGCAAATTTAAAAAAAATTCTTCAAAAATGCTGAAAAAATAGTATTTCAAATTCTGCTAAATTAACCTCTTCAAATATTTTGGAAAATGTAAAATTTCATATAATGCTACAAATTTAAGTAAAAGTAAGCTTGCATATGTAAATAAGAAAATAAATCAGAAAAATCGTTAAACCGTTTGGTTGTTTCAACTGAGTACCCACTACTTGCTAAACCCTAAAAATATGCAAACTATGTTAGTGGCAAAAGTCATTATTTATCTTTTAAAAAATCATTTTCCGGTAGAGTGTATTAAAAATACGTGGGTTATATATATATATATATATATATATATATATATGTTAAAGTTACTTTTTCAAAAATTAGTTTGTTTATCTTTAATGTATATTAATTTTTTATTAAAAGTTTAACAATAAAAAAAATGGTTATGTTGGATCCGATAAAAAAAAATTTAATTTCGATTAAAAGATACCACTAAACAGTAGTTACTACCCATTAAGTGCTAAAATTATTCAAATTTTGGTAATGAAAAAAGTCATTATTTATCTTTTAAACTATCATATATCGTTATAGTGTATAAAAGATATTTTTAATCAACCTCACATTTCAAATATTTCAAAAAATTTATATCTTTTAAAATATCATTTATCATTTAATAAAGGATTATTGGATTTTAATAATCTCACCTTTTACTAATTGGCCAATAATAATCCCAACTGAGAATATTCTTACCACTAGTCCCTACTTTCAAACTATTTTGTTACATTGGACTTCCCGTTAAAAAAACTTAACGCCGTTAGATTTTATATGGCGTGGACATCTGTAAACTACCGGAAAGTCGAGTCAAGCTAGCAGTGGTCTCGTGGTGGGTTTTGAATTGGCTCTGGTGGTGTTTAACTTGTCTCGTTAAACACTACCGTTATCTCTGTTTGGACTTGCCGGACCAACGAGACTAGTTAAACACCACCAGAGCCAATTTCAAAACCCACCACGAGACCACTGCTAGCTTGGCTCGACTTTTCGGCGGTTTGCAGATGTGCACGTCATATAAAATCTAACGGCGTTAAGTTTTTTTAACGGGGAGTCCAATGTAACAAAATAGTTTGAAAGTAGGGACTAGTGGTAAAAATATTCTCAGTTGGGATTATTATTGGCCAATTGATAAAAGGTGAAATTATTAAAATCCAATAATCCATCTTATTTACTATTATGTAAATTCACCTTTTAAAAAAATATCAAGATATAAATTTAAACTATCCTTTTAAAAAGATTCATAGTTTCTTTGTGGTTGGGGAAATACACCCCCATCAATTTTAGGGTCCAGTAGGGATTATGATCTAATTTTAAATAATATATTTGTTTGTTCTGTCTATAACATCTATTGGTTGATTTCAAGTTTAACATATATATTTGTTATCTACTTCTAAGGCCTTTAAATATGGTGTATTTGTACGTATAGCTCAACATGAGGATACCTCCTTTGTTGACACAATTGGTGCAAAATTATCATGTTTCAAATCTAATAATTGGTTTTATTTTAAGATGAAGGATAAGCAAGTAATTGGTCAAGAGAAGGTGAGTTCGGTGGAGAGTCCAAAGAAAGCATCCGAAGGTGTATCAACTAACGTGAAGCAGAACGATAATTCAAAACCAATGGCGTTAAAATCGAAGAAATCTGCAAATCCTGTATGTTTAATAAATCTTGAATTTAAATTCTGGTTATAACAGTTTTTCCGTGTACATATCTGTTTTTTTATAACGTAAGATGTATTTTTAGGGAAGCAGTGAAAATGTTGAGATAATATCATTCAGAGCTAACTTTAGTCCGTACAAATCTCAATTTGAATGTGAGTTCATTGAGGAGGTAATTGTTATTTAAGTTTGACATATTTGATAGATTATTTTTGTATATATATTTAACACATGACATTATAATTTTCCTCTTCTTTAGATGCGTCATTTTGAGAAGCATGGAAAACGAAAGAGAGCCTTGCTAAATTGGAAATGGGATGATGTAGTTGATATAAGCAGCTCTGATGATGAAGTGGAGTTGATTGATATGACACAATCTTTGTTTGAGTCTGCTAACTCTGAAAATGACAGTAGTGATACGGCTGATTCAGTTACCAGTTTCCATGATATCTTTAAAAATCGCTAGAATGTAACTCTAATGGCGATTTTTACATATGTTAACCACAAAAGGATTGAAGTAGATGAAATACAAATGTGAAATTTAATTCAATGTTTTTACCGGTAAAAATAAAAATATTATGTCAAACAATGTATGTGATAGGAATTTGTTTGAATTTCGTTTTATAATTGGTAAAAAGTTAAAACTCATTTTTATTTTTTTTAGGTTGATTTCGTTTAGCTGCATAATGACAAAACGTTATATTTCTAATTTGCGTCCTTACATGATTGACAAATGGCAAATTAGGTCATGGTGTTGCGCTCCTGGACATCAGTCAATCCTTACACTAATCGAGTTATGTCGTTGGTAACATGGCGTGTAAGAAGACTTGCGGGCTCAAGAAAGATGCAAACACATTTATGAGGTATTTTATAACCACATATTTTCTAAATTCAGGTTAATAATGTCTGTTCAGGTGTATTAATATTTTTTTGTTTTGTTGTTCTTTTGTTCAGATGGATTAAGAAGGTTTGTCCGATCAGTGAGGAGAGGCAGAGGAATAAGAAGTCAAGCCTAATGGATAACGGTATTAAAAATTTTGTTTAAATAAATTAAACTGTTAAGTTCTTTTTCTGATTTTGATATTAATTTTAATTTTGAATTCCTAACTTTATGAACCTATTCAGCAAGATAGGTGATAGTGTAGAGTTTATCGCATATGGGCGGAACTTCAGCCCCTACAAATCCCAAATTCATCGTGAAATCAGTGATGAGGTAATATATTTTCTTTAATATATTTTAAAAATATTGTATTTTTAGGAAGTGAAACATAAGCATATTGTAACGATGCAATGTTACATAACATAAACAAAGGTTATTTCTTCTCATTAGTTTTCACTTGCTCAAACAAAGTACATAATTTTTTTTTTAACAAGCTCTAAGATCAAACAAATAGGCTTTAATTTAAGAATATATATATATATATATATATATATATATATATATATATACATTTCGATCTTAGTGTTTATTGTTAAAAAAATAGTGGAACATTTTCCCAACTTTAACTTGTAATAGTTCTTATATAGACATACTTTATTCATTTTTTAATACATAATGTATTAGTCTTATATTTTTCAGAAAATGTAATCGTTAAACTATATTTATCCAATAAAAATATTTTTTTAACCTCACATTCATGTAGGGTAATGGGAAGTTGCTTATTGTTTTTATGTATTTAAACATGGAAAAAACTTTCCCCTACATACTCGGTTGACAAGGTCAGCCAGCTACACTTACATACTCGATCCGATGTACTTCATATAACTATGTGTGTACTTGTATTTTTTTTATTCCAATTACATGTTATAGAAATAAGCAACCATGTCAGAACTTTCATTTGTCATAATAATGTCGGAGATATTGCCAAGACTTTCAGCAATTGATGTTGTTCTGTATAAGTTTATGTGTAAAGATTTGTAAATGTCATGTCTTGGTTTTAAAAAAAATTTTAATTTTTCTTTTTTTAAATTATGCAACCATAAAATATTATTAAGGAGTTTACTAACTTATATACACAAAAATAATTCTTATACATGGAAAGTAAATAAAGGCTTCTATATATGATACTAGCTTAGACCCCGTGTAATACACACGGGTGAAAAATATCAATACATAAATTTCTTAAATTTTATTTATGTATTTTACAGGTGTAAAAATGTATTACTGTATATTAAAGATATAAAACAAAATTCAAAATATGTAAAAAATAATATATAATTGGGTTTCGAAAATACGTCAATTTCTATTTAATGTAATTTGACTTTCATTTACTATTTGATTGAAAATAAAAATTACATAACTAGATTTCAAAGTTTTTTTAATAATAAAGGATAATTTAAAAATAAATGTGTTTTATTAGTATATTATTAATTTATTAAAAGATATGGGTGCATTTAATAAGAGAAGGAGGCAGGAAAACAATGATGAGATTGCATATGGTGACGACACGTGGCATACAAAAACCTTTCTTTATTATATAGTATAGATTTGTATATAGTAAAATGTGCATTTCGACCCTTTTTATAAAAAAAATAAATATATTAAAAAAAGTATGTAAGATGCACTCCGACCAACGGACGGGTATAAATCTAGTTTAATGGATTAAAGAAAATAGTTCAAAAAGTCATCGGTAGAGAACAATCGGCTTACGTTGAAGATAGAAGCATATTTGATGGGCACTTGATCATAAACAAAGCATATTTAATGAAAGATGCTAAGGAAAAAAATATTCAACGACCTCGTTTTCCCTAATGGTGGTGCAGTGTTATCCCATGTTATGTTCGCTAACAATGTTTTGTTCATTGGTGATTGATCTCAAGGCTATAAAATAAATATCAAAAGTATCCTTAGATGTTTTTATATGGTTTCCGATCTAAAGGTAAGCATCCATAATGAAAATTTTTCTGAGCCATTTTCATTGATCATGCTAATCCGGAGTAGCAAGACACCCCTCTCCTGCGTGAACCCTCATGATTTGGAGGTTTTTCCCCCTGTCAACCTAAGAGGTTCCTAACTCACATTAATGTATATTCTAATTTCTATCTGGTCTTAAGCTAATACAATTACTTAAAATGATACTAACAATGCTAAAATTACGAACAATAATTGTAACACCTTAGACAAATCTTATATCGTTATGTTCTGTACACGGGAGAGATGTTGGGTTCATAAGGATTGCTCCGCCTCAAACAGTGGCGGAGCTTGAAAAAATAAGTAGCGGGGCCGAAAGTCATTAGACCCAAAAACAATTTTCATATCGCTATGTTTCGGGTTATATGTTCGGGTTGACGATTCAATTCTGGTCGGGTCAAACAAATCAACAATAAATAACTCTAAATATCTAATTATCTATGATGACGCGAGAGAAGAATGATAAGTACCTGAAAAAAGAATTACAACCCAGCCCGACGTTTACTCTCTTGTTCATCATCAATTCTTTTGTAAAAAGAAATAATAGTTAAACTTTTCATTTTTCCCATAACAAAAAAAAAACAATAGGATTGTATTAAGTAACGTTTCTCTTGTTCATTATCAATAATCATAATTCATAAATCATAATCCATAAATCATAAATCAAATTATCAAATCAATGAATCATAATCCATAAGTTTCTAACCCTAATACTAAAAAATTATAAGTTAGTAACAATCCATAAATCATACTTGAAATTATCAAATCAATGAATCATAATCCATAAGTAACAACTCTAATTTCTAAGTTAATACCTTACCAAGAATTGGGTATGTAAAAGACTGAAGCGGTGGGCCGGTGGCGAGTGATGAGGGCACAAGAAGTGGCGGCGACGAGGGCGCAAGGCAGAGAGGGATTTCAAATTTTAGATTTGGGTGTGTTTGAAGGAAGCAGGCATAATCGACGAAAAGGAAAGGGGGCTAAGAATTTTAGGGTGATTTATTTGAAATTTTCATTTCCCCCTTAAACTTACACTTTTATTTTTTAAATGCATAAACTTTCTTTTTTTCTTTTAATTTCGTACTGACAACTTATCGAATCAATCTTAATAAAGCATTAATCTGAAATCTTTAGCGATAAAAAATCTAAGGGGTCCAAGAAAATTTCGACGACAAAAAATCAGGGGGGGTGACTCAATACGTATAAAATATTTCGAACAAAAACGAAAAAAAGTTACACTACTAACGGAAAAAACGGCGGGGGCCATCCTTCGCCCATGGCCTCAAATACATCAAAACGTTTTGGAGCTTAATGTAGTGATGAGAGGAGAAATCCACAGTTAAGCGTGCTCGGGTGAAAATAATCCAGGGATGGGTGACCCCCTGGGAAGTTTTCACCCGGGCAACTAAAAACAAATCCGTGAGCTCTTAGGGGCAAAGTCAACAATATTGTTCGTACGAGAGGCCGGATGTTACAAATAGTATCAGAGCCACTCTCGTTATGTTCTGTGTACGATAGTGGGGCAAACCTCATCGAGGAAGATGAGTCCCAAGGGGAGGTGTTTGTAACACCTTAGACAAATCCCATATTGTTCTGTTCTGTCCACGGGAAAGATGCTGGGTTCATAAGGAATGCCCGCCTCAAACACCACAACGTGTTTTAGGGCTTAATGTAGTGGATGGAAGGAGAACTCCACAGTTAAGCATGATCAGGTGGGAGTAATCCAGGGATAGGTGACCCCCTGAGAATTTTTCACCCGGGCAACCAAAACAAATCCGTGAGCTCTTAGAGACAGAGCGGACAATATTGTTGGTACAAGAGGTCGGATGGTACAATAACTTTATGAATTAAGGAACGGAATTCTTTTTAAAAGATTTCAACTCAAGGAAGAACTACTTTTTCCACATATTTCCTTAAAATATTTCACAAATATATGTTTATCATGTTTAGTTTAGGCACCCATTCCTTATCCTTATAATGTTAAAGAAATTGTTAAGGAATTGATATATTTAAGGTTCTAGTGTACATTTTCTTATAATTTTAAGGATAAAGATAAGGTTTAAAGAATTTGATGTAAGACTCTTTTAACTTAAATCTTATTTGTTTCCCTTATAATTTATAAATATGGTATATATACCAATCCTGATGTGGATGATCTTAGTTATTCATTTAAGCTTGAGATGGACAAAACAAACCGGATAAATCTTAGGTGTAATCCATGCTCTTTTTTATTTTATAGCAGTTGACATATAACCGTGTATGACGCGAAATGTGTCATAAGTATAAACACTTATGATAATTGGCATCAGAAGACGATGAAACATAAAAAAATCGAGATGATTTTAGATCTTAAAAAGGCAATCGAGCTTATCACTTGTTACGTATAACGAAATGTTATATAATTTAAATTCGAAGGAATAGTTTCCTCATGCTCTTCAAAACTCATGGATCATACTCTATTTTTGGAATTTTTCTCTTCTGATGATCATCACGTTGTGATAACCTATAAATTATGCAGCAAAAGAGTGACAACATAAGCTTTTAATAACTATTATTCAATTTGAAAACAATTACTACAAAGGTTACATACCCTAAATGCAAAGAAATGCCAACATCTCCATTATCCGGATTAAGATAAGTAAGTGTACTCGGCTTTATGAAAGGACTCTTTCGTCCTACTACACATATTTCATGACCAGTTGTTGATTTATATAAATGCTTCGTTATCTGCAAAGATTTGGTTTTTTAAAATACTTAGGAACAATATAAACAATGGTAAGACACATTAGAGTATCGACAAAATAGTTACCTCTTTCTTCAAAGCTTCGTTTTCCTTCATGGTCTTTTGTTCCTGCATCGACATAGTTACTAGATTAAGATTAAATGTTACTCGTCAAAATCTTCAAACAAAAATGTTTTATGCATTAAGAAGGAAATTACCCTCAATTTTATTTGTTCAATTTCTTCCAATAATGCCATATCCTGAGACGTAAAAGAAATACTTTAGTACTATTCACGTGATTTATTCATATATTTTTCGAATTATATCTTAATACTTACAACACTGGTGGACCTACCTACAAGTATACAGTATTATCATAGTTTGGTGTATTATCTAATACTTTTTTTTTCGTATAGCATATGTATCTGACCTTTAAGTAACACCGATTCACTACATGATTCGTTAATACCTTCCGATTCTTGACGGCTAACATGCCATCATGGAGTTGACGCTCCAACTTCTCAAGCTCCTTGTAGTTCAATCCTTCCAATTCTTTTCCCATCATCAACCTTCAAATATTGTATAAAATGATTCTTTTTTATAAAGAAAATGTATACTTTTTATCTTATTATTGTTATATTTATAATAAAAAGACTTACCTCTGTCCCTTCCGTAGCTTCACGATTTCAGCCTTCAAAACTTCGACCTCATTGTTCACTTCTTGCTTAAAATATTAAAAACAATAAATGGAGTTAATCTTTTAATCATGTTTAAAATATATATTTTAACCGAAAGGGATTGTTTAAATCTTGAAAAAAATTTCAAGATTTATACACCAACCAGTTGGGTCATTTGGATACCTGGGTCCCACAAATCGGGTCATTCCAACCATTCGAGTTCCTTTCATATCGTGAGATGATGTTTTGCAACCTTCAAAATGGAAGGTAAAAACAAGTTTGTTTAAGAAGGCAAGGCTAAACAAACTATACTTAAATACATACATAGTTTTAGTGTTAAGCATTAAAAGCATTAAGGATCCATCTACAAACCTTTTGGACTTTTGGGCCCTGGCAAAAGCCCGATAAAAGATGGGATGTACTTCTTATAAAAGCCAATATTTAGCTAAATTGCAATGGCCCATATTCATACAAATATAATGGTCTAGTTCCCAAATCCAGATCCTTCTTATTCAAGTAATTTGAATCCGGACCTGCCCGGCCCGGCCGATCTCAATCAATCAAACCTCTAAACATAGAATAGATTAGAATTCATACTTACCGTGAACTAGCAAACTCATAAAGTTTTCCTGTGCTAGAGAAAATAATAACTCCCACCTCGGCATCACACAAAATCGCCAACTCTTTAGCCTTCTTCATAAGACCAGCCCGACGCTTTGAAAATGTCACTTGTCGGCTACTCACATTCTCAATCTTCTTTATCTCAATCCTCCCCCGACCCATCGTCTTCTTCCTCTTCTCTTCTCCGCCACCACCACCACTGCCACCACCAGAACCACCGCCAAACGATGACGATGAAGAAGAAGAACCACACATAATGGAAATGTTAGTGGGCATTTAACTTTAAGAACTTCGATATGAGCTCTACTCCTTTGAAGTGATCTCTTTTAAAGGGTAAGAGTTGCTAAATTTGGAAACATATAATAGAAAGGAGGCTATGTGGTTACTATAATTGGAAAAATACCATTCTTATCAACAAAATTAAATTATAAAATAAAATATAAATATACCATTTTAGTGTCATCCCATTACAAGTTTACAAGGTTGGTTGTGGGGATTTCCCCTTTTTTAATTAAATAACTATAAATGGAAATATTTGAATTCTCAAGTAAGAAATATTTGGCCTTCGTTCATATTTATTGTAACCATTTAAATACGTTCGTTTTTCTTATGACCCGTTTCCTATTTTGGAAACCATACCTAAAATGAAGAATTTTATTTTTCAAAATTAGTCAATATTCTAGTATTGTATTTGTATATTTAATTTTTATTTTATTTTATTTTGTGTTCCTAAAATTATTTATACCAACATAGTTGATTAAATTTTAATTTATTTTCAAAATATTAAATTTGAATTTATTTAAAAAAAATGAAAATAAATAAAACTGTGAAAAGAGAAAATGGGAAGAAAGATTGAGTAAGTGTATTTAAATGTTTATTATTTCCCAACCTTAGTTCAATATATCAATCTTACAAGTTTCTTCTAAAGTTCAGTTATTTTCTTTTTATGTGAAAGCCCAATAGAATTAACATAGTTGTTTTTAGATTTTAGAATGATAAATATACATGAGAATCTCAAAATATATGAAATTTTAGATGTCTAATTTAAAGTATAAAGGTATTTTAAAAACCAGAATAAAGACAGTTTTTATATTTCAAGCCTGTATAATTAATATTATTTTTTTATATTGTTTACAAAAAGTTTTTTTTTTCATTTATGAACAAAATATGAACTTTATGAGCACAGTTATTGTATGCTTTCTTTGAGAACATATTTGAAATAATATATAAATATGAAAAAAGGAAAAAGAGTACAAAATGAGGAAAACATGTAAAATAAAGAAATTGTATCCACACAAAAATAGAATTAACTTGTTACATCCCAAACTATGCATAGATGTGTTCGTATAATCACACGTAAACTCGTTTACGTGTTAGTTTCGAACTCTTGTTGACAAAATATATGTCACGATCAATGATTTTGATGGTTTGTTGGGCATAGTTTCGTATGGTGTAATGTGTTTGATTATTTTTTTTCATATATATCTTGTAACTCATTTGCTATGACATTTGTTAAATAAAATTAATTTTTTTAATACTTATGGATAATATAGTGTTGTGGAGTTTTCTAATTTAAGCGTGATGATAAGTAGCTCGGATATGTTTCCTTACATCGTATATAGAAATAAATTTCCAAAAGTAGTATGTGTACCCTCTACTGCATACATGAAATCAACTTTGTGATAATATAAGAAACGAACATTATGCGCTATATCACGCGTGAATGGGGCGTGATCCCCGTGAAACACCGCCCCCATGAAACACCGTTTCAATCTTACTGTTCAATGGCTACTTTCAAAATTAACACGATAAATATAACCTTTTAACCTTATTTTTTTACTCACAAATTCTAAACTCTCACATCTCAATTTACACTCTCAAATCTAACTTTATTTTTATATTATTTTGAAAATGAATCCCAACGATCTAGCCAACCTCATGTTTTGGATGCACTACGCTCAACAACAAAACGTGTTGAACGTACGCCCTTAACAAGCAAACGTGTTCAACCAATCACTCTCGTTCAGCCAACCCGCGTACATACCACTTATGCCTAATTCAAACACCCCTGAGCCATACTTTATTCCCGAAACACAAGAGATGCTGAAATCTGTTACCGAAACACAAGAGATACCACATATGCCTAACCCAAGGCATCCAGCTCGGCTTCCACTCACATCGAAATAGGTTAACAAATGGTCGATCAAATGAAAGAATTTAACACTAGTCAAAGAGAGAGAATGGACTGTAAGAGAGAAAACGAAAAGCTAAAAATTCTCGCTCTTAACATTGATCATCTACATGCACCAGGGCGAATATATATCGAGAACAAACAAAAGGATATCAAGGAAAAATATAATATTGGTTAATTTATAGTGAAGTTTGCGTACTTTTATTTATATTTATGTTTGTTTTTAATTTATTTATGTTTATTTTTAACTTATTTATGTTTTTTTAATTAATATTAATTTAAAAATATAATTAATACTTACACAACTCTCACTAAGGGTTTGTTTGACAAGTGTTGAATTATTAAGAGGTATAAATTGTTCAACATTGTTTTTCAGTTGAACCATTAAGAGGTAAAATGAACCATTAAGATACGGACTTTTAGCGAAACAAATACCCCTTACCTATGACCGATTCAAATGTAGTCTCTTAATGGAATAATTAAGAAACTACCAAACAACTTCTAACTTGAGTATACCACTTACTATGTCAGAGTGGTGTGAGTAACCCACCCAGGTGAGGTGGCGTCCCCATGACAGAATGTTGTCATCACTTGATACTGACTCACTTGGTTATATCAATTGCCCTAAGGTAGGACTTAGGAGTACGTTCACAGTCCGATTTTGACGGTTTTTAGCTCAAACCATAAGCCAAACCGTTAGTACCCGGTTTTTAATAATCGAAAACCGAAACCGAAACGTTGAAAATTAAGACCAAACCAAACCATTACTAACGTTTGATTTCATTGTTTGGGCTTAATGAGCCTTTATACAAAAATACATAAAATATAAATTAAAAAGTTGTCTGAAATGCATTAAAAAAAGTTGTACAAAATGTTAATAGCTAAAAGAAAAATAGTCCAAATACATAAAATAAAATATTGTCTAAATGTATGAAAGTAGATAAATAAATAAAAACAAGAAGTTGTTGTCGAAATAAACATTGTTCAAGCTCTTATATTTAGTAATTAAACTGTAACTAAATCTAAATATAACTCATTCAGAAAATCAGCTACTGATATGGAAAATCAACAAAGAGTTAGCATGCTAAGAACATTTCACATTCAGCAAATAATAGGGACTTGGAGTTAAATTAAAAAGATGGGTTGAAGAGATTATCCCACATTCATTAAATTAGCTCTTACTCTCTTAGCCACTCCACTTTGACATTAATTAACCTAACAGGCTACTTAGCTCTAACGGTTCACCCACTGAAGCCCAAATGCAAAGAATAACAAAAATTATAAAAAATCTATATTAAAATGTATATTTTTCTTATGGTCCGGTCCAGTTTTACGACCGGTTTTTGGTATAACCGTAAACCAAACGTTTCACTACGGTTTGAAACTTTTGAAATCGACCAACCGAAAGCTATAAAAAAAACGACCATGAAATCAAATCAATGATCGGTTTGGACGGTTTCACATTTTTTGAAGCTGATAACAGTGGCTTAAACAAGGCAAATAAGTTTCTAATCTCATGAGGTTTTCAATAAACGTGCATAAAATGGGGGAAACTCATGCACTAAAGATGTGTAATTTTATAGACATCACCTTTGGTGGACGAAATAACTTGTTATGATTCTATATGAAGTAGCAAATGAGATCTCCATGGCATTAAATTTGCTAAAGCTTTCAAATATATAGGAAACGTGTTTATACAAAAATGTTAGGAAATGAGATGAGTTTGATAGCTTTATTTTATTTATTTATATGTTTTTATAGCTTTAAAGTATGAGTTCAAGTGATAATTCGCTTTTAAAGAGCAACTATGTGATCTTTCATGACATTCAAAGAGGATTTGAGTATATGAGAAAAAAGCGTACAATTTATAAGATAGCGATTATTTTTATGATTTAATTTAAAATATAAAATACATCTCAAGGTTTATCAAAAATGGTTAATCAAGAAGTGGTTGAACACCCCCATAATTTGAAAAATCTCTTTATCTTGCTAATCTTTTCCTGTCTTGTATTTGATTCTTGTAGGTCTTCAATATGTTGATGAAACTATTTATTTATATATGTATGGAATAGTTGGGTGCCCTTTAAATGTGAACTTCCATGGTTGGAGATCGGTTTTAAGAAGAATTCCATCGAATAAGGCACTCGTGAGGAATGGAATATCTGTGAATGCGGACAGCGCATTATGTGGCGAATATAAGAAAACTGCAGACCACCTATTGGTCTCATGTAGGACGGCACTCCAGGTGTGGGAAAAGGTATTTTATGGTGCAAGGTTTCATTAGTTTCCCGTAACACAGTTGCGGTTATCATGGAAATTCCAAATTTGGTGGGTGAGGTGACTGCAAAAAAGGTCGTTAATGCAATCTTTTTTGCCAACTCTTTGGTGGAACTCGAAGATTTTCGAAGCAAAGTCCCTAGGCCGGACATAATTGTAGAGAAGATAATCTTTTTGTCTTTCCTATGGGTTAAGCATAGGGGTAAAATGAAAATACTTCAATGGACTGATTGATGCCCTTTTTCTTTCTAGACGGATTGATGCCCGAGTTTTGCTTTCAGTTTCATTGTCGTTTATGTTTTCTTTTACCTCATATACCTTGAGTTTCTAGCGTCTCGTTAGTTTGTTATAAAATTTCAGTCGTTCAAAAGAAAAATGTATTTCTTTTAGTAAATGAATCTAAAATAAAGTCAAGTTGCTATAGAATCTTATCTATATAACAGTGATGCATCAGTAACAAGATGTCAGAGAGTAGTTTGCATATCATTTTGGAATAAACCCCATGTTCATTGGGTGGATAATGTTGCCAAAAACAAGGCCAAATTTTACCTAGTTTGTTTAAGAGGCCCGGAACCAATCATATTATCCTTTACACTTTCAAGGAGAGGAGAATCCAATGAAAAGAAAGATAAAAATTATTAAAATATGTAATTAATTTTTTTTTTTTTAACGATAAATCTATCATACTTCTAAATTACAAAAAATATTTCATCACATGTCAGGATTTAAACCCATGACCTCCTATCTAAGAGGCAAGAGCCTCTCCCATGTAATTAATTATTCTAATAATGAAAATAAAACATATAAAAATCAAACATAAATATAATATTATATATATATATATATATATTAAAAAAACCTAAGGTGAACACTAAGATACTAATTTTTTTTTGTCACTTATATTATATATATAATATACGATTTTAGCTTATTTAATTTTTAGTCTTTTATATGAGGATATTTTGAATATTTCACACATAAAAAGACTATTCTTATATTTTGTTGCTATGAATGAGGGTTTACAGAAATAATTCTTTTACGGTAAAAAGACCAAAATACCCTCAATTCTGAAATTAACTATGGTTAACAAAAATGATTTATTTATTTATGTTAAAATATATCAACAGTTTTATTTTTCAAATGTTCCACATTATACGTTATATCATTTCCAAAGTACAAATAAGTATGAATATATAAAAATATAATAAGTTTTATCACACATCAAGATAAAATGATACTTTATCACCTTAACCATTTGGTAACCATGAAGTTTGATTTTTATTAGTAACAAAGTCAATGGAATTACAGAAAATATGTAGAATTTCTTGTTAATGAGAAGTTTTTTGAGAGAGAAAACTATTTATATTATAGTTTTTTCTAGAAATTCATAAACTTATATTAGCCGTCAAATTTAGATGGACGCAACCGCACATGTTAGTGATCTATATAGAACACTATATATTATCAAAATGAGCCGTAGAAAATGATTTATATATATGAAAGTGACCTATATAGAATACTATATATTACGAGAATAAGTATTACAAAATTTTTCATTCATTTTTCTAATTTTAAAACTTAAAAATAAAAGAAAATACAAATGTAATATTTATTGTTTCTCGCTTATCTCTAATGAAATTAAAAAATAAATATACAATCAAAGTTTGTCCATGTATATAACCTACATATGTTGGTAATTAAGTCATTAACATGTTATATTACCTGCATATCTATAGGTAAACGATTTAAATTTATTAAAAAAAAATACAAATAAATTAGTTTGATAAATTTTTATTGTGTTTTAAATTTGCTTTACGTGTTCACTAAAACATAATTTCAGAATTGACTCACTGATATATAATATATCATATGAGATAATGTTTTCTTTACGATGATAGATTTACATAGCATGTTACAAAATACTTTACTCAAACGTGAATCTCTAGTTTTATAATAAAGTACCCAAGTTATGTCATTGACTCAGGGATCATGTCACATGATAGATTACATCAGCTGACGCCAGTTAATAAAATTTTAATTTATGTCAGAATTTAGTCATTTACTAAAACAATAGTTGTTTGATGGTTAAAAACATAAAATCTATAATTTTAATTAAGGACACATATAATCCTTCTTATTTGCAAAAAAAAAAAGTAACAGATTTGGTTATCAAGGGTTAAAAATAATAGGTTTGGATTTTGTGTTTTCACTTTTATAATGAGTTTGGATATTAAGCCTAACATCGATTAATTTTTCTGTTAAGTTTGAGTAAAATGACTAAAATATTGTTTGCGTAAACTAACAAGTTTGGTTGATGAGGGTTTAAAGTAAAAGGGTATTTTGGTTATTTCATCTCAAGTTAAGAGAAAAGTTAATGCAAGTTAGTCTAAATACCAAAAACTCGTTACAAAATTGATAGCATAAAACTAAAAATGTTAGTTTAAACTCTTAATATCAAAAGATGTTACTTTGCATAAACTACATGGATTATCTGTGTAATTAACTCTAAAATTTAAAATTAGTAGTTAATTAATATGGGATATTTATTTTGAAATAAAGAAATAAAAAGAATTTGATGGCGTGTGACATGATTTTGTTGAATAAAATTGTGTAAAGGGTTAAATGATGGTCAATTTTAATTTTTGATAAAAGAAAGTTATTATTAACAATTAGATTATGGATAATTAAAATAGTTAAAGTATGAATAAGTTGCACCAGTTTAGAGTTAAATTTTTTTTATTTTTTATTTTTTAATTTCAAAGTTTGATAACGAGATGACCGTCACAATTACAAACTAATGGCAGGTAGACGGGCAACAAGTTGCGTCGCTACCCCCTTCTGAATAGCAAATCCTACTCTACTAAACACAAAGTTCCCCCCCATAAATATATGCGGTGTTACTGCTGACCACTCGCTGAACCCGCTTAAGGAACTGCACCGCATCAGGGGCGAGAGCGCCAAAGGTGTCAAAGGCAAACGGTACGAACACGTGCTGATTCACGAGGCAAGCTTTTTCGTGCTTAGCTACTTTACCCGCCTCTGCCTTGTTTATCGCCTGACCCGCCTTAAACCCATGGTCCCTTATCCCAACTAGGGGGGACACACCTGTCAAATAAACACATGCGTGTTTCCCTCCTTCCCATCCAAAAACAAGAATGTCAGCGGGCCGAAGGGTAGATCTCCCATCTAATGGGTCAGTCAAGAAGTTCACCGGGGCTTCCTTTTTAGCCGAGATCCCTGCCCGCTTAAGGACATCAAAAAGCACATCTCGAACTAGGTCATGTCGGTATTTGAAGCCCGGTAATTCTCTGCAATGGACAGCATGCTCCCCAAAAGAATCCAAGCAAGCCTTCCGACAAACGGGACACGGGTCGTCAACCGGGAAAAGGGGTACCATCAGCCGGTATTTGAGGATAGCCCGATATTCCACCGGCGACATACATTGCCCTAAACCTTCGATGGGAACAACTGACAGAAATCCTGAGCATGGGGGGCTCGCAAACACTCGAGCACGGCTCGCTACCGCGGGGACAAAGCGAACTTCTCTTCAAATGTCTTGACAATTTCACTATATAAAGCATTCGCCAAAATTTTCTGGGCTTTAAGGGGGGCGGTGTCTTTAATATAGAAACCGTCAATATCAAGATCGGGAAGAGAACTATGCAGAGTGTCCAACGCACCCCTGTAATCAGAGTCAAACAACCCACCACCACATTCTCGAAGAATGTGGTCTTGAAGAACCCAAGATTGGGCCCTAGAAGCCACAAAAGCGTAGGAAGAGGCGTCCCCAGTCGAGCAAATCCCAAGATGTAAGGCCCCAAACCCGGGAGGCCTCACTTATTGGATTTACTCATTCACAAGCAGTTCTTAAACATGAATATCAAATAACGCAGCGGAAATTTTCATTTAAACATAACTTTATCGTTATTCATACATGCGGAAGCGTAAACATAATTACATCATAACTAAACATAACGGGATGCCAGTCTTCAAAAGCAGTCGGGTAACTCTTCATCTCTAGCCAAGCATCACCATCCATCCTCATCACCTGCCTTAACCTGAATGTGTACACTTAAAAACGTCAGCTACGCTGGTGAGTTCTAGTTTTCGTTCGTTTTAAGAAATGGTTCATCATTCAAACATTCAATAGGGTTTAACATTCGTATAAGAAAACAGGGCCTTTCATTCGTAAACCTTCGCACATTTAAACACAATCATTTGTTTAAATCATTAACATTCATTTAAGTCATACATTTTATCTAAATCTGTATCGTTACGCGTCTCTATGTCCCCGTAGGAACTTTTAATGTTGTGGGCAACCGTTACGTATCGCCGTCATTGCCACAACCATACCACTACGTTGGGTCAACCGTTACGTATCGCCGTCATTGCCCAACCCTTCAATGCGTGGGGTCAACCGTTACGTATCGCCGTCATTGCCCAACACGCATCTTTCCTTTGGAAATCAACCGTTACGTATCGCCGTCATTGATTTCCCATTACCTCGTTCGCTTAGGATGATCGTCATCACCCGAGTAACCGTCGTTACTCCCTTTACCAGTTGTACAACATCAAAACCATTGACATGCCACAGAGACATTGCCCATGTTGTTCTTGTGGTAACTATGGCTCACTGTCCATAATCTACCACAAGGCTGGGAATCACATTCCCAGACTTCATTCGTCAATTCCATTCATTCGACAGATTAGATTTGTAATGACTTCTTTAAAACATTTGCCCCTTTTTGTTTTCTTTTCATAAAACCTTTCCTTCACTTTCAAAACCCTTTACCTTTTCATTAAACCATTTCTTTATAAAATTCGTTCGTAAACATTCCGTTCATAAACTTTCTTTCCATAAACCCTTCGTTCCAAATCATTTCCTTTCGTAAACGTAGTTTCATAAAAATCATTTTATAAAACAGCATTTCATACGTGTACACACCAGCCCGAAAACATTATATAAAAACATTTAAAAGAGGGCTTCTAGAACTCACCTTATAAGCTAGTCTCGGTTGTCCTAATCAAGGGTCCAACCACGTCACTTCCGATCTGAATTGAGTAGTTACATACACATCAGACCATTACCGATTCTAACGGTTTAACCATTCTAGACATACTAATCTCTACTCAACAGCCTGATGTCTGCGCACTTAGCAAGTGCGCAGACCCTGCCTCCTGCGCACTTAGCAAGTGCGCAGGTTCCTCCTCCTGCGCACTTAGCAAGTGCGCAGGTTCCTCCTCCTGCGCACTTAGCAAGTGCGCACGACCTGTTCTTCACGAAAAACCCTAACTTTCGCATTCGGTCTGATCATGTAAAGATCCCGAACATGTTGCATCCAAAACGTTCGTTTTCCATTAAGGAATTCGATTCTATGATTATCTTTCAGTTTCATCCACAAAAACGTCCGATTTTCACCCAAAACCCGAAAAACCCAAAAACGAACTAAAACTCAGATTTAGGTCGGATCGTTACCTGAATCGAGCTTCTGATCTGGAGGTTCTTCTCACGAGTGCAAGAGACACGAGCGGGTGCAATCTTGTGCGATTCCGACACTTTCTCTCTCTACGGTTTTCTCTCTCTAGAATTGCAAATGAGAGAAAAATGTGGTGACCCTGGCTATTTATAGGGGAGACCTCCCCAAGCCCGGTTCGCGACTGACCCGGCCCGACTTCGGCCCGCTTGAACTCGTTAACTTTATTTCTCGACATTTTGGGATGTTACAAGTCTACCCCCCTTATAATAGGTTTCGTCCCCGAAACCTATCACAAGTCAAATAATTGAGGGTACGACTCCCTCATCTCCGCCTCCGTTTCCCATGTAGCCTCCGATCCCTTTCGGTGCCTCCATTGGACTTTAACCAATTGGATCACTTTGTTACGCAAACGCTTCTCCTTTCGGTCCAGGATAGCCACGGGTTCTTCGATGTAATTAAGGCTGTTGTCGACCTCGATGTCAGTAAGTGGTACGTGAGCCGATTCATCCGCCAAACACTTTCGCAAGTGTGATACATGGAAGGTAGGATGAATCCCACTTAACTCGTCAGGCAACTCCAACCGATAAGCGACTTCACCAACCCGTGCCATTATCCTGAACGGTCCGACAAACCTCGGACTTAACTTTCCTCTCTTTCTGAATCGAATGATTCCCTTCCACGGGGACACTTTCAACATTACTCTGTCCCCAACATCAAACTCGATAGGCCTTCGTCGTCTATCCGCATAGGATTTCTGGCGATCTTGCGCGGCCTTCATTCGAGCTTTGATTTGATCAAATCTTTCCGACGTTTCTTTTATGACTTCCAGACTTCCTAACTCCTTCTGTCCAATCTCACCCCAACAAACCGGGGTTCTACATCTTCTCCCATACAACATTTCGTAAGGCGGCATGCCTATCGTCGTGTGATGACTATTGTTGTAGGAGAATTCAGCTAACGGCAGATGGCTGTCCCAACTGCCACCGAAGTCAATAATACAAGCACGGAGCATATCCTCCAAAGTCTGAATGGTTCTTTCGGACTGACCATCCGTTTGTGGGTGGTATGCCGTGCTGATATTCAGCCTCGTGCCCATCGACTCGTGAAATCTTTTCCAGAACCTCGATGTGAATCGTGTGTCCCGGTCAGATACGATCGTCAAGGGCTTCCCATGCCGCGCTACTACTTCGTTGATAAATACCTCTGCTAACCTTTCCGACGAGAACGCCTCGCGAATAGGTAGGAAATGAGCACTCTTCGTTAAACGGTCCACAATTACCCAAATGGCGTCATGACCTTTAGCTGTGCGAGGTAGCTTAGTTATGAAGTCCATGGTAATGTGTTCCCACTTCCATTCTGGTATGTCAAGTGGTTGAATCTTTCCATACGGTTTCTGGTGTTCAGCCTTTACTTGCGAGCAAGTTAAGCACTTGCTTACATACTTCGTCACATCACATTTCATTCCAGGCCACCAGTATTCCCTCTTCAGATCTTGGTACATTTTATTGGTACCGGGATGGATAGAGTAACGAGACTTATGAGCCTCATCCAAGATTTTGCTCCTAAGTTCGCCACCCATAGGTATCCATATCCGTCCATAACGCGTTCTAACACCGAGGGTGTTATATTCCAACTTGTCCCGTTGGCCAACCATCCTTTCTTTCTTTATATTTTCTTCCTTCAAAGCTTCATCTTGAGCTCTCTCAATTTCCTTCATCACATCTGATGTTACCACCAACTGGCAAGCTTTCACTCTAATAGGAGTAGGCACATCCTTTCGGCTTAGAGCGTCAGCCACCACGTTTGCCTTTCCAGGATGGTACATTATTTCACAGTCATAGTCCTTCAGGAGTTCCAACCATCTCCTCTGCCTCATATTAAGCTCCTTTTGTTCGAAGAAGTACTTCAAACTTTTGTGGTCGGAGTAAATAGTAAACTTTACCCCGTACAGGTAGTGCCTCCATATTTTCAATGCAAATACGACAGCAGCAAGTTCCAAATCGTGAGTCGGATAGTTGACTTCGTGAACTTTCAACTGCCGCGACGCATATGCAATCACTCTACCGTGTTGCATCAACACACACCCTAATCCCTGACCCGACGCGTCAGAGTATACCACCAGGTCTTCGCTGCCCTCGGGAAGGGCCAAGACTGGAGCTTGTGTTAGCTTCTCTTTCAATTCCTTAAACGCCTCATCCTGGGTCGAACCCCATTCGTACTTTACTTCCTTCCGAGTCAACTTTGTTAATGGCGAAGCTATTTTCGAGAAATCCTGAATGAATCTCCGATAGTAGCCTGCCAATCCTAAGAAACTGCGGATTTCAGTTGGCGTCTTAGGAATGTCCCATTCACTTACCGTTACTATCTTTGCTGGGTCAACCATAATGCCGTTCGGGCCAATGACGTGACCTAGGAATTGGACTTCCCTAAGCCAGAACGCGCATTTGGAGAACTTAGCATACAACTTCTCCTTCTTTAGAGCTTCCAACACTTCCTTTAAGTGACACGCGTGATCACCCTCATTCTTGGAGTAGATAAGGATATCATCGATGAACACGATTACCGATCGATCCAGCATCGGTCGACACACCCTATTCATTAAATTCATGAACGCTGCGGGGGCGTTCGTCAATCCGAAAGACATTACGCGGAACTCAAAATGTCCATAACGCGTGCGAAATGCAGTTTTCGGTATGTCTTCATCCCTCACCTTCAACTGATGGTACCCGGAACGAAGGTCGATTTTCGAGAACCAACTTGCACCTTGTAATTGGTCAAACAGGTCATCGATCCTTGGTAAAGGGTACTTGTTCTTCACCGTTCGTTTATTCAACTCGCGGTAATCGATACACATTCTCATCGAACCATCTTTCTTCTTTACGAACAACACCGGAGCACCCCACGGCGAGATGCTCGGTTGGATAAATCCTTTCTCAAGTAACTCGTCTAGTTGGACCATAAGTTCCTTCATTTCCACTGGTGCTAGTCGATATGGAGCCTTAGCCACGGGCTGGGCATCTGGTACTAAGTCAATTCGGAACTCAATTTCTCTATCGCGTGGTATCCCAGGCAAATCCTCTGGAAACACCTCCGGGTACTCGCGTACCACGGGTACATCGTCTAGTTCCTTCACTTCCTTACACTTGTCAATCACATATACCAGATAAGCCTCGCATCCGCGCCTCAAGTAATTCGTTGCCTTAATCATTGAGATGACGTTTGGCATCGGGGCGTCACGATCTCCAAAGACTTCGACTTTGCTACCATCCAGAGCCTTGAGTTGGATTATCTTTCGTTTACATATAATTTGAGCTTCATTGGCAGTTAGCCAATCCATACCCAACACCACATCGAACCCTCCCAAAACCATAACAAACAATCTGACAGGGAACCTATGACCTTCTATTTTTATCGTGGAGTTGTCGACTACATCGGTCACTCTCGCAGTTCTACCCTCTGCGGTTTCTACGCTAAAGGCCCTTTCTAACTTACTAACAGTGTACTTCACTCGTTTACAAAAAGACGCAGATATAAAACTCTTACCGGCACCCGAATCAAATAACACAGAAACAAGAGTGTTGTCAAGGACGAATGTACCTGACGCCACATCGGAATCCGCCCTGGCTTGTTCTTGCGTCAGTGCGTACGCACGAGTCTTTGCACGAGATCCTTCTCCCTTCTTTTCCGGGCCCTTTCCTTTCCCGGTTTCCCCCATCCTGGGCTTGGTGCATTCTCGGCTCATATGGCCGAAATCCCCACAGTTGTAGCATTTGTAGCCTTGCGGGCATTCTCGAGAGTAGTGCCCGGTCTTGCCACACTTATAGCACAAGCTAGATCCCAGTCTGCATTCACCTACATGCTCCCTTCCACACTTCTTACAAACAGTCGGCTCACCCACCCGAGCCCTCTTATCACGAGACCCAAACATCTTTCCCCCCAGTTCGCTTGTTTGAGAAGCTCGGTCTCTTCTTTTGCTCTTCAACGGCAACAGCATTCAGTGCCAGATCGTCAAATACTACGCCACTTAGCTCTACTGCCAAATCATAGGTAGTAGGGGCGTTTGCCTTAACATAGGTGCGGACCTGGTCCGGCAACCCTTGAATATAACAGGCAATCTTTCTCTCTTCAGTAGTGGCGAGGTGTGGCACCAGACGTGCCAGTTCATTAAATCGGGTTGTGTATTGCCGGTGCGTCATGTTCCCGGCCTTCAAACCCAGAAATTCCCTTTCCACCTTCTCAATCTCGTTCCTTGGGCAGAAATTCTTAATCACTAAAGTTTTCAAGTCAGCCCACATCATTGCATCCACAATCTCGCTCCCTTTAGCTTGACGTACACCTTCCCACCAGTGGGATGCTTCCTCCCTCAAGGAGTTAGCAGCAAACTTCACTACTTGATTAGCTCGACACTCGCTCAGACGGATGGCGGCTTCCATACGTATTACCCAATCAAAAGTAGCTACCGCGTCCTTCTTCCCAGTGAGTATCGGCGGGTCACATGCCTTAAAGGACTTATAATCACATCCGCGAGCAGGCGGTGCATTGTCGGTCTCATTGTTCTGAGCACCAATTGCCGCGCTAGACCCACCCGCCCCATTGACCTGCTTCAACGCTTCAGCCAACAGACCTGGCAGAGAATTCTTCATCAATTCTGTGAATTCTCGAGCTATTGCTGCTCTCACTTCTGGTTCAAAAGTGAAAGGTTGCTCTTCAACCTGTGTCTGCTCAGCTTCATGCACACTAACCGCCGGTTCAGTGTGAACACTTCCTTCTTCACTATACTCTTGGCGCGCAGGGATCCTGCCACGCCCACCATTACGACCGCCGGTACGACCACCGGTACGGCCACCACGCCTTCCGTTCCCTCTCCTTGCCATTTCGTTCTATAGGACGAGAAATCCAATGTCATCACGCTAGTTAACAAATAGAATTCAATAAGTACTGTAAGATGTTAATATACACTGGCCATCTGTAATTAACCATTACACTACTTTTCGATTTCTATTTGACCACCTTTGTGATTCCATCAGAACACAAGTCCTTTCCTAACTCTTTCTAAGGCATACTATATACGTAAATATATACTACCTTCATATCTGATGCTGTGGCTCGAGTTACCCGTACTGGCATCCGCTTTCGGTCCCATTCAAAGTTTAAGTTCAGACACTAGGAGTGTCCGAATCTCTCAAACTATTGCTCTGATACCAACTTGTAAGGCCCCAAACCCGGGAGGCCTCACTTATTGGATTTACTCATTCACAAGCAGTTCTTAAACATGAATATCAAATAACGCAGCGGAAATTTTCATTTAAACATAACTTAATCGTTATTCATACATGCGGAAGCGTAAACATAATTACATCATAACTAAACATAACGGGATGCCAGTCTTCAAAAGCAGTCGGGTAACTCTTCATCTCTAGCCAAGCATCACCATCCATCCTCATCACCTGCCTTAACCTGAATGTGTACACTTAAAAACGTCAGCTACGCTGGTGAGTTCTAGTTTTCGTTCGTTTTAAGAAATGGTTCATCATTCAAACATTCAATAGGGTTTAACATTCGTATAAGAAAACAGGGCCTTTCATTCGTAAACCTTCGCACATTTAAACACAATCATTTGTTTAAATCATTAACATTCATTTAAGTCATACATTTTATCTAAATCTGTATCGTTACGCGTCTCTATGTCCCCGTAGGAACTTTTAATGTTGTGGGCAACCGTTACGTATCGCCGTCATTGCCACAACCATACCACTACGTTGGGTCAACCGTTACGTATCGCCGTCATTGCCCAACCCTTCAATGCGTGGGGTCAACCGTTACGTATCGCCGTCATTGCCCAACACGCATCTTTCCTTTGGAAATCAACCGTTACGTATCGCCGTCATTGATTTCCCATTACCTCGTTCGCTTAGGATGATCGTCATCACCCGAGTAACCGTCGTTACTCCCTTTACCAGTTGTACAACATCAAAACCATTGACATGCCACAGAGACATTGCCCATGTTGTTCTTGTGGTAACTATGGCTCACTGTCCATAATCTACCACAAGGCTGGGAATCACATTCCCAGACTTCATTCGTCAATTCCATTCATTCGACAGATTAGATTTGTAATGACTTCTTTAAAACATTTGCCCCTTTTTGTTTTCTTTTCATAAAACCTTTCCTTCACTTTCAAAACCCTTTACCTTTTCATTAAACCATTTCTTTATAACATTCATTCGTAAACATTCCGTTCATAAACTTTCTTTCCATATACCCTTCGTTCCAAATCATTTCCTTTCGTAAACGTAGTTTCATAAAAATCATTTTATAAAACAACATTTCATACGTGTACACACCAGCCCGAAAACATTATATAAAAATATTTAAAAGAGGGCTTCTAGAACTCACCTTATAAGCTAGTCTCGGTTGTCCTAATCAAGGGTCCAACCACGTCACTTCCGATCTGAATTGAGTAGTTACATACACATCAGACCATTACCGACTCTAACGGTTTAACCATTCTAGACATACTAATCTCTACTCAACAGCCTGATGTCTGCGCACTTAGCAAGTGCGCAGACCCTGCCTCCTGCGCACTTAGCAAGTGCGCAGGTCCTTCCTCCTGCGCACTTAGCAAGTGCGCAGGTTCCTCCTCCTGCGCACTTAGCAAGTGCGCACGACCTGTTCTTCGCGAAAAACCCTAACTTTCGCATTCGGTCTGATCATGTAAAGATCCCGAACATGTTGCATCCAAAACGTTCGTTTTCCATTAAGGAATTCGATTCTATGATTATCTTTCAGTTTCATCCACAAAAACGTCCGATTTTCACCCAAAACCCGAAAAACCCAAAAACGAACTAAAACTCAGATTTAGGTCGGATCGTTACCTGAATCGAGCTTCTGATCTGGAGGTTCTTCTCACGAGTGCAAGAGACACGAGCGGGTGCAATCTTGTGCGATTCCGACACTTTCTCTCTCTACGGTTTTCTCTCTCTAGAATTGCAAATGAGAGAAAAATGTGGTGACCCTGGCTATTTATAGGGGAGACCTCCCCAAGCCCGGTTCGCGACTGACTCGGCCCGACTTCAGTCCGTTTGAACTCGTTAACTTTATTTCTCGACATTTTGGGATGTTACACAAGACCCCCAAAGCGGGTCGGGAGGGAAGCTAACCTCCATTGGAGGTCCCCAAAAAAGGCACCCCCACAAACAACAATGTCCTCAATCGTTTTCCGAAGACCTGTGTCAAAAACAGAGACGGCTTCCCCGACATAAGAAGGCTGACAAGTCCTGAGCCCAAACAGCAGTTTAGCAACCCCCATGCACGAACAAAGAGTTCGCTTTGAGGGTTTCGAAGGCGTTTGAGGCATCCCATCACGTCAACCGCACGTTTTGCTCTTTTGAGGGCCAAACCACTAATAAACTCCCCATCTCTGCTGACAGCACCACCTAAGAGTTTCACCCCATGCACCGGCCTACCAATTTCCCGCGGAAATAAGCTCTCTCGAGTCTTCACCCCGTCGCATGTAGGCCAAAAAACTTCAGTTTTTTTGATGTTGACAAGGAGGCCCAAAGAGGGGCCCTCCACTCTAATGATGTCTAAAGCCTTGGAAACCTGAGTAGCATCTCCAATAAGGGTCCCATCATCCAGGTACCATGCGTGGAAAAGAAGCTTGCAGCGATCTCTGATCCGGAGGACAAGGGGGTGTAAAACAAGGGCAAAAAGGAGAGGCCCTGAGGGATCCCCCTGCTGAACCCCCGTGGAGGACCAAATATAATCATTCCCCACATAAAGTCTAGCTGGCTGGCCATATAAGAAATCAACCCAAGCAGAGATAGATGGACACATTTTCCTCACCTCATTTAAAAGAGTAGTTCTATCCACAAGATTAAAGGCATTCTAGAAATCGATGGTAAGCATAACCAGCGACCCGTCTCGGTGGTGCGCATTCACGAACCTGTTCGCACTATGAAGAACCGCCTCAGCCCCGTTTGGAACCCCGACCCCAAACTGGAAGTCGCCAAGGTATTTGGCCATATCCCTCCCCACCCCCTTCATAGCAACCTTGGAGACTACTCTCCTCCGGATTGAACCCACTGCAATAGGCCGGATCCCATTATCGGGCTTGAGAAGGGGCGTAAGGGGAGCAGATGCAACGAATTCCGCCAAACTCCTTGGGCAACCCCCCCTCAAACATAAGTTAACCATAGCTGCAATCGCCCTGAGTAGACTAGCCGCAATCACGGACCCTTCCCCACAAAGGGCGTCCAAAAGGTGTTGAGCCCTCAAACCATCTCTCCCACATGACGTACCTTTAGGGAAAGATTTGATACACACTAGCACACTGTCAGTCTCTACGACAAGGGGAGGGTCGGTCGGTAAGAAAGCTGGCATGGTAGGCGGGGGCATACACGGGTGCTTATCCTCGAGAGCCTTCGAAGTTTTCTTATCGAGTGGTGCGACCCCCGAAGAACATAGAACCTTAACTGCAGCGGTAAAATGACAAAAGTGAAAATTGGTCTGTATAAAATTAAGGTAAATTCATGGATCAATAATAATACGTCATAGTTACATGCTGGTACCGTAGATAGCGACCACATTTAATATATATACTAATTGACAAAGGTAAAAATTGGTCAAATTGAGAGCCAAAGTCATGTGGTTTTGAGGAAGTCACGCATTTAGATTTAGATGATGGGGTACATATTTTATTACTCTTAAAAACGAAGGCGACAATTCACCCGAATAACGTTGTGAAATGGCAAGTTGGCAACTGAACCCCTAAACTTTATAAAAGTTTACCCTTTGTAAAATGTTAACTTAGTGTATCGTGAGGTATATCGACTGACGGTGACGTGATGGTACCATAAAGAATGAGATCAACACCGACTAAAAAATATTGGTATCGTTATATAACTGTCTTGTATCTATGTTTCGATCTGCACAACCGAGTCGCTGTAACTTTATATGTTTATTTTATTTACTTAATGATGTTTATTTTGTTGGAAATCAGACCCAAGAACACACGAAGTTTTGATCTCAAAGATCGACTCTTTTATTAATAATGAAAACCAAAACCACACTTTACAATGAATCCTTCACCATCTATTTATAATAAACTCTCTATACTAATCCTAACCCAACTCAAACTCAATTAAATAATTAAATAAAGAAACAAACTCACTTCTAGTCTAATACGAACTTAACCAATTAATAATTATCTTAATCAAGATTAATCTTTCATGTTTTAGAGTTTAGTCACGTTAATGTTCTCTTAATTTTCTCTTTATACTCAAATACTAAGTATTAAATTAAAATACTAAAAGCAAAGTTAAAATAGTGAATTAAACTCTTAAAATGTTAAGTTGTAATTACTAAATTAGAATATTAAATATTGATTTAAACTAATTAAGGTTAACTGAATTATAAGAGTTGAATTATAAACCATAAACATTATAGCTCGCCAAAAACTAATTTAAAATATTAATTCAAATACTAAATTTTATGCTAAATTAAAATTAACTAATATATTAAATATTAAGGTAAAGTATTTCTGCATGTATATAATAATTATTAAATTAAATATTTGCATTATATAAGTCTTTATCTGTAAGTCATGTGAAATTAGAACTTTATTTAGATCCCACAATGGAGTTAAAAGATTGCAAATAAACTATTATAAGAGGCAAGAAAACCTAACATGTGTTATGCTTTTTAACCGGACCTAAAAAGATAGATGCATTCTCCATGATATGTTCTAACCCTTGATGTTATTTCTTTAGTTTTTTAGATATTTAAATATATCATATATTTAAATTGGATAAAAAAAATCTTTACAAAAAGTAAATTACACAAAAATGGTACTCTTCCATTTACAATTTAAATTCCAAAATTGACGTTTTAAAATTCATATATATTATTTTGACTAAATTACAATTATTGTCTTTTATGTTTACCCAAATTATGGATTGAGTTCTTTAAAGTTTGAACTTTCACTCATTGTCCTTTATTTGAAAAGTTCCATCGTTTATTGTCCTTTCCACTAGCATGGGTTAAGTTTTTCAGTTAGATCACCTTATGTGCACTGCACATGAGGGCATTTTAACCATTTTATATTAAATAATTTTAATAACATATTAAACAATTACTATTAACATTTTTATGGTGGGGTCCACTTGAAACAACCAAGCACTTACCCTACCTTCATCGTTTTCTCTTCACCCCCATTTGTCTTCTTCATCAACTGACCTTCCAGCCCCTACCCTACCCTCCCTCACCCCATTTGTTTTTTTTTCTTGTTGTAGCTCAGATCCGATCGAAAACGGCAGAGGTGTTGGGCAGTCCCAGTGGTTGGAGCTGAAGTCGACTGTGGGTTGGGTGAAACGGACTGCTAACAGAAACCTACACCATCCCCATCTTCGTATTTCTCTGGTCTAGTTAAAGATCTGGCCAAATCAAGTAGAGAAAGTGGTGGCTATCGGCGACAGGTGGTCTTCCGGCAACACACGGTTTTCCGACCAAACCGTTTTTCCGACAAGGAGAGTATGGCGGAGCTAGGGTGGTGGGGGAACATATCTGAGACAGGGACGGCGGTGGTGGGGAGGGTGCTAACCGGTGATGCTATGTAATGGTGTGAGGGTTGTACTGGAAAAAGGTAAATCGTCGGAAATGTTGGTTGTCGAATTTTGGTTGCAGATCATCGACATGAAAGAGAGGTTTGTTTGGGTTGCGAATTTATTGGCCGGAGATGGCTAGATGGGGGCTGGCAAGAGAGGGGGAGACCAAGTGAAGAAGATGAGAGGATGGTCTAACTTTGGTGGGCCCCACAATTTATTATTAAAAGATGTTTTAATACTAATTAAATTACAAGAATTGTCCTTTAAATGTAAAATGACTAAAATACCCTCATGTGCAGGGCACAAGAAGTGATTTAACTGAATAACATAACCCTTGTTAGTGAAAAGGACAATAAACGATGGAACTTTTAAAATAAAGGACAATGAGTGAAAGTCCAAAATTTAAAGGACCCAATCCATAATTTGGACAAACATAAATGACAAAAATTGTAATTTAGTCTATTATTTTATAACAATTTAGTGTTTACATGCATCACTCAGAGGCGGACCTATTTATAAGTTATTGAGGGCAGCCGCCCTCCAATATTTTTGTGTTATATACACGTTAAACGGCGATAGCCCTTCAATCGTCCACCTTGAAAAAAAATTAATGTTATATACGCATTATATATTGTTAGTTAAAATATCTAAAAAATATTCGACCCTTATAAACAAATTTTGTAGATCCGTCACTCATATCACTTTATAATGATACTCAAAATACAAGTAAAAAAGTATTTGGCCTTTAAAAATTATTTTTATCCTATTAAAAAAAAGTAGAATATGAACAAAAGCTGTGCATAGTAACGTTCAAAAAACCATCAAACTAAAGCAGAAAGAACAATGACACCCCACTTCCAAACCAACAACTCAGGCACAACTAACGATGCATAAAGTACAACCCTATTTTAGCACATCTCTTTATCCCTGGAATAAAAAACCAGCTCAAAACCAATTGTTTTATCAGCAATAACAAGATTCCCATCATCAAAGCTACCAAACAAATTACAACTTTGGATGCACAATGTACAACATCATGCTACAGATTACATATTTTTTTAATAAAATACTAACACGGATTATATTTTGATTATAAAACGATATCTACTATGTGTTAATTTTATATAGATTACTACATAACACAAATCATCAAAAACAACAAGTATTGAACATAGCACACGGTGGCGGTGATTGTTTTGGGTTGGCGAGTTGAATTGATAAGTTTTGAATATGATCCATATATTTATTTGTGTTAGATACATCAAACTCACTTCAAAAACAATTAAAATTGCGTAACCTGAGCACAACCACCCTTGTAACCCATTTATTAAAACGAGTCAAACGGATTGATTGGTTTGTATATGAGTTGTTAAGTTGTAAATGTGTTGCACAAGTTGTAGTAAATATGTTAAATGGTTCGTAAATGAGTTCATAGGTTAACCTTAAAAAAATTTATTTATTTTTATTATAATTATAAACGAGATGACGGATGGACATATTAATTAAACGAGTTAAACATGACTCTTCAATTAAAAAGATTAAACTGATAATTCAAACACAAATGATATATTTAACTAGACATTACAACAAACACCTAATTATTTTCATGTTTTGATGTTTCAATAGTGTCGTCTATCACTCCTAAACCTGAAATCAATAACTAAACTTGAATATCATAATTGTATGTAAACTAGTGTTGAATACCCCACGTGTTGCGGCGGGGACGCGTTGTGACAACTCGGTTCTGAACATCGAACCAAAACGTAGGTAGAAATAAGCACGTCGCAATGGTATATCCGGAATTACAAAAATATTATGTTGTTTTGAAAAAATGTCCAACGAGGAAGTTAAAAAAAATAACAACTATATATAAGCAAAGTTCCGACAAAAAAATCCTGTTGTATTCTCTCTTAAATGTTAAGTTTTTTTTATCATTTGTTCAGTATTGTGTTACGACAGTGACGTTAACGTGGTTAAGTGCGTAAAAAAAGTGTGTAAAGTTGCGTCTGCTCGATTCTGAATAACGATGGTATATTTGGAAATCAAGGAAAATGTATGTCGTTGTAAAATTAAGCGTTAAGAAACACGAAAATGTATCTTAAAGAAAATGAAGTAAAAAATATATTACACTTGACCCCGCTTGGTTTTGAATAAAATTTACGTTGAACCGTAAATAGACTTGGTTTTAAATAAATTTATAGAAAACGTAGATAAAAAATAAGCACGTCGCTGCGGTTTATTCTGAATGTATGAAACGATATATTTAAAAATATATTTTTGGATTAAATAATGTTTTCTAACTTTATTTTATAAAGTTGTCTAAATTTTTTTTATAACATAATTCTTGTAAGAAACTGTATTCAACAGAAAAATTAACTTAATTAACATTTTATTAATTTTAATAAAAAAAAGTTTCCAATTGATAAAGCAATTAAACCATAAAAAGGTGTGAGCGAGAAAATTGAACTCACATCACAAGTTCCTACAAGTGAAATTATGAGAAAGCTACAAACCCCCCCCCCCCCCCACCAAATTCAATAGTTGATATAATATAGGAAAATAAATTATTTACTATATAAAACATTAAAGTAAACAACCAATGAAAATGAAGCACTGTAGAATCTACTTGAAATGTATAGTTATTGAATATATACTATTAATTAAATATTTTTATTCAAATATGTAACAAAAGAATTAAAAAAATATAGTAACATCTTATCTATTTTTCCTACGATATATCTCATATACAATCATTAAATCCGCTAAACTTATACATTTGGTCTCAATTGCAGTTTGGTTTCATTACGTGTTACAATTTTCATGGTTTCATTGTGATCGCACCATCTCATTCCTCTTCTTCATCGTATAAATATACGATCGAACCAAACGCTTTCTAAATCGCACGAGATTTAACCTCACTTTTTGTCGATCCAGATAAATCTTTTTAGTAAATTCCCACCCTCTATCGTTCACGCTATTAGGGTCTCTTAAAACCGGGTCATTACTCTCATATTCTTCATACAACGAGCTCTCTCGAGGCAGAATCTCGTACCCGATGTACCTTAACCCGAGCTTCTTCGCGGGTTCACCATAATATGTCTCTGCAGCCCAATTTGTACCCAAAGGTACAACTTGGATGAAAACCGACCCTGGTTTCATAAACAAAAAGTGAGTCATGGCGGCCCCGTGGACCCCAACCATGACATCACTCGAGTTAAGTTCCCGGTAAATTTTCGCCAGTTCTGAAGTCCTCTCAGGCTTCAGAACTGTCACCGAGAACCCAATTTTCGAAGCCATTTTCACCAACAAGTTTTCGTTCATTATCGCACGCGACCCGTTTCTTGATACGATCACCAGCTTCGGTTTCTCGGGTTTTCCAGCGAGCCTGATCGGGTTTTTCGATCGGGGATTTTCCCGTTCTTCTTGAATCAAACCCTGGATTCGGGGCTTGTACCCTTTGTCCAAAATGTTACGAAAATCTTGAATCGTTTTGCTACCTTCCATCAACGTCGAATCGACGGTGAGCTCATCGTGAATCCGTAATCCGATTACAGATTCCGGGAAACAATGAGTTCGTTTATCTCCGTTAAAATCGATCGGTTCGAAATCGGAAAGATGCGTGAGGATATTAGCGTACTTTGTAACCCACCAATCATGATATTCAAGAATCACAAACACAACTTTCTTCTTGTATTTCTGAGACGTAATGTAAAGAGGAATCAGCCCGTCGTTGAACTCATGATAAACGTTCCCGGTGTACCCTCCGGTGGAGAAAAACACCGCCGGAACATCGTGATTCACGTCGCATTTGTGGTGATCATCAGTCGATGAAGCATTTGATTTCTTGGCGATCAGTGTGAGCTCGTCAATCGTCGCCATAGTAGACGCCTCCCATTTTCGAGTGTACGGCCTGATCTTTACTCGCCGGAGTTCCTCATCTCCGGTACCGGAGTTTTTGGTACCACAAACGAACACAGAGAATGAAGACGAGTGTGTTCGAATATCACCTTTCATAACACACAAGTCCGATCGAATGCTACTTCTATCACAACACATCGTTCCTGTAAAACCCAAAAAAAAGTTTTAAAAAAATTATATATAAATTTAAATATCATTTTTCAACTGTTACATTGAATTTTCAACTAAAAAATAAAAACCTAAACCTTAAACTATTTAAAATAAATTTTATTCGTGGAGTCTACGAACAGACTTTTCGAGAAGTTTATTTGTCCCGGGACAGAAACTTTTTCTCTGTTCCGGGACAGTAGCAAATTAACTGCTACAACTAACCGTTTGAGACAGAAGAACAAGCATGAGTGTTTGAATGAGAAAGGGATTCTTGTTCACCAGCACCAGATGGATCTACAAACCACAAAAGGAAACAGAGTCATCAGAAACAAACTTAACAGAAAGTGAAGAGAGAGAAAACTTACAGAGGAGAGAGAGAGTTGAAGTGGGTAAAGGAAGAAGATGTGGGGCAAGAATCAAACAAGAAGAAAGAAGTGTGCAAAACAGAAGAAAGAACACAAGTTTGGGCTTTGATCTCTTGTTGCAACCACTCAAATGAACACATGCATCTTCTTCATCAACATATGTTGCAACTGTCACCACTTTTCTCAACTGAATGTATCTTTGATAGTGCACCATTTTTAGAGAGAGAAAGTTGTTGTAGAGAGAGAAGTTTGAAAGGAAAAGGGGAAGGGTGGGGGGGTTTATATGGGGGTGCTCTGTTTCTTGTGGTGGAAGATGGTGATGAGCTGGCAGAGGGATGGCCAAGTCAGCCTTTGGTATGTGGGTTATGCTTTATGACAGTCGAAATTTAAAAAAATAAGTAAGTAACGATTTGGCCCTTTAAGATTTAAGGTTTTACTTTTTCGGTCCTTGTAAGATTTGATGTTTGACCGAAAGTCTTTTTGTGCGACTTCTTTCACATTGTTCTTGATACTATAATGTGATTTGGTCAACTTGATACTCGCCATCCATCTTGCCGTTTTGGTTTGACTGAAAATAATTCAAGTTTCATGATAGATTGATAGTTGTACATTAATGATGTTATATGTGTTTAACTGGTTATCTACATTTTTAAAAATCTTTTAAACACGTATGGAAGAACAATGGATGAACGGGAAAGCCCGAAAACGATAGACAAAACTGTGGACAAACAATGCAAATTTAAAAACGTTGGCCCTATTGAGCGATGACATGCGTACATTTAACCAATGTAACAATGTCATGTCATATGTATTCGTATATAGTATTTAGGTTTAATATTAAATGCTTACGTAGGTGGTTCAGTTTTGATTGGTTTAATCTTGTTCCAGACCTGGCCAAAAACTGAAAAGAAAATACTACAGACAGAATATTGACATGTCACTTTTTCTGTAGGCTCGTACGGGTTCAGCCAGGTCAAACCGGTTTCATTCACCCCACCTTATTTGGATGCAACATAATTTTTTTTAAATAGTCACATTTTATATAGTAACTTTTTTATGTGTAATTCGTTAATACCTCTTATTTACACTTGTTGCAAGATCGGTTTCCCAATAAATCAATAATTTAATCTCAATAATGCCATTTACATTAGTTTCATTCATCACTAAGAGTGAACACATTAGTAATCTTTTACCATATTTTTTCTCTTAATTTTTGTCTTATTTTAACATGTAGAGTTAGCAAAAATAATTAAATTAATTGAATATAAAAATTATATAATTGTAAAAGGATAATTACATATTAATAATAATAATAAATACTATAACATACACATCCATTTAACACAAAACAGTTAATATCTTTAACAAATCAAGCTAAAACATGTATAAAATAATAAGACGCGTAACAAGACTATGTGAGCGAGCACATAGGCCATTTCATGTAAAGTATGCCAAGTTTAAGAAGCGGTGAACTTTGATATATGCGATAGTTGAGGGGGATGAAGTTGAAATTATTATAAGATACTTGGTCAGATTCAGCAGGATGGCTGCTGCATTATCTATCTAGCGATCGTGGATTTCACGCGCCTGCGAAACGGCGTAGTGTCCCAACCGGGGTCAGGCCAGCTAAGAGTTTAACGGACAATTCGTGGGGTACCCTACAATTGGGGACATTAAATTAATAAATTTGTAGTATTATGGGCTTTTGGAATATTTTCATAGAAATTCGAGTTATTTAATATTTATTTATAGGCTGTTTATTAACTTTTCCAATGAGTTGAAATAACAATTCTTAGGACTACTCGTATAGGGCGGGCCTGTTAGGTGTGGTAAGAGGGGTCTATGATAACAAACCTAGAGATGGACGAAAAAAAGTGTTTTGTGCCGGGTGAACTTTAAACCCGGCCCGATACGGTAGTCAAACTGATTTGTCTAAAATTGGTTTGATTCAAACCGGTTAGGAACCCGTCTCAACCCTACTGTTTAGGATAAGTTTGTTTACTTTTAAAGAATATTGGTTTCAAATCTGACCCGAGTCTGTTCACATATTTCAAACCGGTTTAAAAAAAATGTTGCCGTTAACGTGACCATTACGATGGTTTTTGACCTTTTTTTTCATTTTTGGATGGTTTCTTTTACCTTTTTTTCAAAAAGTTTTTTACCATTTTACCCATCTCATATTAGTATAAATTGGTATTGGTTGAATCACACCATTCTCTACTTTCTCCAACCTTAAAAACATTCAAAAAATACTCTCAAAAATTCAAAATGGCCTCCGAAAGTGCTCATTCTACTCCCGAAGACCGAAGTCGGTTCCTCTACAATTTATGATTTTGTAAATTTTAAAATATTTTAATAAAAATTTGAAGTCTTTTTGTTAAATTTGTATTTTATTAATTTAAAAAAAAAGTTTTTTTTAAACCGGTTTCAACCCGACCCGAGTAGGCCCAAGCCTGACCCACTCCGCATCTGATAGAGTCAGCTTCATCCTACCTTCAAACTAACCCCGGCCCGAACCGGTTTAGGGTTTAACCTGGTTTTGATCATGTTTGACCAAACCGACTCCGGTCCGGTTACATGAACTCGGTGCAGTTTTGTAACGAACAAAAATCCGGGTTTCGTTTTCAAATAAATAAAATATTTTACTAAATATTATGGTGTAAATAATATTTATGAAATAAGTTGAAACAAGTGGGTTTCAAGTTAGTAATGGAGTTATGTTAGTTTTCAACTAATTATAGTATGAAATGAGTAAAATGAAAGTTGAGGGACTAAAGATGTAATATGGAAAATCTGTCATTTTGAGTAAAAGAAGACAAAATTGAGTCTCTCATTATTGTTGGGGTCGTTTGGGTGCAAGAGGAGAAAAGAGAAAAATCGATTTTTGAAGCAAAACGTGTATTTGAAGCTTGATTTGTGGGGGTTTTGGCTTGCACAACACTCTCCTAACATCAAGTAAGTGATTTCCTTACCTTTATTTCATTTTGAATGTGATATTTGGTGGGTTTTGAAGAAATCCAAAAATTGAGTATGCATGTGGTGAATTAGTGTTAGATTGTAGATAATCTAGCTAATCTAAAGGTAAAGAGAGGTGATTAGCATCTAGAACCCTTGAATTTTGATTTTGAAAGTTGTTCATATGGTGAAAATTGGGGGTGTTTGGATCATGATGCTAGAAAGATGAATTAGTGATGATTAAGTGTTTAGGTGGTATTAGACACTTGAACAAACACCAAATTGACCTAATAAAAGTTATTGATTGAGAAATTAATGTCAAGGTATTGGAAAGAAAACTCAAGTAGGTGAGTTTGTGTTGAAAGAGGGTGTTTGGTTATGGGGATAACCCAAACGAGTCAATTTGGGTTGGAAATGGAAATTGACTTGTTGACTCAATTGTAATGTGATTTTGTATGTATGATAGATTACTAAACTAGGTGTATATGTTTAAGTAATCAAATTGCAAAGCTAGAAGGTGGTGCGAGATCTTCTAACTCAAAAGGTAAGTGTCTTGCACTTACTTAATATTGATGAAAAATGGGTGAGATGTGTGAAATGTATGCATACTATGTGTGAAATTGATTATGTATGATGATGGCATGAACTAGTATGTGATAAGTATGAATGTAGTTATAGTAATAAAACTATAATGTATATGTGTAATTGAATGTATGAGGTTATAGAGGTAATACTATAACGGTTATGTAAATGAATGTTGTTATAGTTGAAATACTATAATGGAAATGTGAAATGAATGAATGTAGTTATAGTGCAATACTAAAATGGATATGTATGAATGAGGTTATGATCTAAGAATAATAATGGATATGAGGTTATGATCTATTAATCATAATGGATATGAGGTTATGGTTAAATACCATAATGAATAAGAGGTTATGATCTAAGTATCATAATGGATATGAGTTTATGGCCTAAGAGCCATAATGGATATGAAATGATGGAAATGAATGTTAATTGAAAGAAATGAAACTTGTAGTGGAAATGCAATTGTTATGATCCTTAATTGACCAAATGTGTGTAAACGGTTCAAATGGGTGAATGGATGGAAACAAGTGATAAATACTTGTTTGTTATGTTTATTTTCATTATTAATGGTGAAATGTTCATGTGATTATGTAGGAAAAGCTCCGATGTAAGTCCAAGTCAATTCCGAGGCGTTGGAGAAATTATCGTATGCATTTTTGGCATTTTATGGATTTTAAGGAAAATCCTTGTAAAATGGTGTAAATGATTCTTGAAATGATATTTTGATGTTATAAGAGTTGTGTAAACTATGTTTGAAAGTTTGGTCAAATACCCAAGTGTTGGGAATTTTTGGTGTCAAATGATTTTGTTGAAAAATGATAAAATTTGACTAAGTGTTGGAACTGGGCAGCTGAGTAAACTTTCTGTTTACTCAGCCACCTCGCGGTACGCAAAGAACAGGGCAAGGTCTCTCGCGGTACGCGAGAGACTTGTTTTCCGGATAGGCGAATTGACACCCCCTCGCGGTACGCGAAGGGAGGTGACCAAATCCTCGTGGTACGCGAGAGTAGTAAAAAAATAAAAAATAAAAATAAAATAAAAATTTATGGGGGTAAAAGCTTTCGTACATTTAAATGTTTTATTAATTGGTTTTCTAATTAATGGTGTTAAAAGTTTGACCCAAAAAACCCGGTGTTTACACCTCAAACACACCGGTTGATGAAAGGGTTGGTTCAAATAATTAAACATTAAATAAAAATATAATGTTTCTTTCAACTGAACTAACGTTGGTCCAGATGGTAAAATGAGTTTCGTATGAAATATTATTGGTCGTGATGATAAGACGAGCCTTATCTTAGTATGATGTTGTTAGGCCAAGTGTATATGTGGATGATATTCGTCAACAAGTGACAGTTTTCTTTTGTCAAGTTATAGTAAATGAACTTCGTCCCTAACTTGAGAAGGTTGCCACTTGTTATAAATAAATATATATAAATATTAATATTTTATGAAAAATGAAAATATATCGTTTTAGCAACCATAGAAAATATGATAAGTTGTTAGACAATTCACTTCGTCAATGTTTTATAGAGTTCTACGTGTATTGTTTTGATATTAGAAAGAAATAAGTCATATTGATCCTTTTAATTTAGCCAATTTTAACAGTTTTATGTAAAAAAAATATTTTTCTCTCGTGTATTATTGTGTTTTATAGTCAGGTGATTGTGTAATTAGTCAGGTCATTGTGTAATAAAAGTTAATTGTGTAATACAAGTTCATTGTATAATACAAGTTAATTGTGTAATACCACGTCTGTTCATTGTGTAATGACCTGGTATATTACACAATGACCGTTATGCTCTCCCTTTAAAAATAATAAAATGACACATGTCAAGCCCAGAATCCTCCTTACCCATCTTATTTTTAAAACCTTTTTACTATAACCTAACCGTAGGTCTTTATATATATTTCTTTTATTTTGTTAATATTTAAACACTTAATTATCAACTCATCCCCTTAAACCGAAAATGATGGTCACAAGGACGATCGGAGTAGAATAATTAGGGTTAGTACGGTTTAAAAGGATGTGGGAAATAATTATAAAGGTTTAAAATATTGATAAGATAAAGAAATACATAAAAAGATCTAAATACCCCTCATTTAATATTAAAATATGGATGAAGCTAACTAATTGGATGAAAATGCCAAGTTTTGTAAACCACGAGAATACACATGAAAAAAATAAACTTTTTAGATAAAACTGACAAAAATAATTAAATAAAATGAACGAAAATGACAGATTACTCTATTAGAAATTAATTGACTACATTTAGATGATTTTAATAGATGTTTACTTATGTTTTGAAGTTATATTTAAATAACACATGTATCGTTGTAATTGACTTGATCAAATCCATTCTTATAACCCTTATTTCATTGTCTTGACACGTTAAGATAGTTGATAAACAACTATTTAGATAAGAAGTAAACTAAAATCATGGTTTTTCCTTAAATCAAAAGTTTTGAAGTCAAAAGTCTATAAAGTAAAATAAGACATAGCAATAAGTTTCAATAGTAAACTGAAAATATACTTTTTGTAAAAGGTCAATGTCAAATGCACTTTTTTTAAGCTTTTCAGAATTTAAACCCAGGACCTTGGTGTTAAGAGCCTTTGCTCTTATCATTGGGCTACCACCCTAGTGGCGTCAAATGCACTTTCTAGATGATAAAAATAAGATCCTAGAGCATTCAAAAGTCATAACGAACACTAGTACAAAAGTCACCTAATCTCATATTCAGAGTTGTTAAGATTATTTTTAAGGGATTGGCTTGATGTGAGCGTAATGCATTCGTTTGCGATGTAACTTATTATTGTTTTATTATGGTACAATAACATTTTTAGATATAATTTAATTTTACTAACTTTATCATATATATGTAAGTTATTATTGTTTTATTATGGTACAATAACATTTACTAACTTTATAATATATATAACATTTTTAGATATAATTTAATTTTACTAACTTTATCATATATATATATAGATATATATATTTTTTCAAGGTACTTTTTTCTCTCGTCTAAATCCAAATGCGCATTCCTTGATCCAAACCGCATTAAAGGTTCAGAATGCGTAAGAGAATCAGATGTTGTGGTACAACACATTAAAGAAATATACAAACATCATGCTAACAAAAGATATATTCTTGCACCATATATTGCTAGGTAATATTATACATTTCCACAATACATACACATACACATACACATACACATACACATACACACGTATTTAATTGTTCTATAATTTCTATGTTTTAGCGATCACTGGACTCTTTTAATCTTTGAACCGAGCACCGGAAGCGCGTACATTGTTGGTTCTCTAAAAAAGGGAAGGAGCAAGAATAGTTACGCTATTTCGGATCTAGTTGCTCGCGGTTTTGAGAGATAATTTATTTGGATTGTGACAAATGTAAGTTTTCTTTTTTTTTTTTAATTTATTTTCGGGCGTTCAAAGTAATTAATTGTGAATTAAATGCAGTGCAACCAACAACGAAAAGGATGGGAGTGCGGTTTTATGGTGATCAAACATATGCATGAGTTTGTTGAGATAATTGAACATGATTTTATTAAAACCATAATTGTTTTGCATATATTTAAAATATTAACTTTTCTATTTATTTGTTACATTTAGATACTTTGTTTATTTGTTTTAGTTATGGAATACAAACGAGATTACTTCGCATGAGGAACTTGAGATTATGATCGTAGAATTAATGAAGCATTGGATTAAGAAGGTGTTTGATGTTTGAGGGCCGAACATGAACTTTGTAAAGGCGTCACAAGGTTAGCCAAATTCTACAATTTAATGTTCATATATATCTAACGGGTTTATATCATTCAATTGGAGTGCAGTATTTTCTTTCAACTAAGTAGAACATATTAATCTCAAGTATCTGGATTCATTTAGTTATATTTGAACATAATAGTTGTTTATACTATATAACATGGTATCTTCGTTTTATGCTTTTACTGGATCGAAGCAAGGAAACTTTAATATTATGCGTATTATCTATTAGTCAATGGCATGATTAATGGTATGATAGCTAAGAATTGACATCCAAAGGTATCCAAATATGATTGTGTAGACTTTAGAGGTTGGCATGAACTTGATTTGGATCTACACGTATCTAATGGTTTCTTTTTTTTTCGCCTTATGTCTTTTTTTAGATGAAGTAATATATTCTCCTTTAGGCATAAAAACGCGCTTATGTACGAGTATGTAGTATAATTATATGTAAATATATGTGTATGTCTTTTGAAACCTAGTTGTACTCTTTTTATGTTTGGGTGTTTTTGGATGCAAGGTAATAATTAGATGTAGTAGTTTGGTGAGATTGTGTAGGGGTCCAACATGATTCTTGTTTTGGTTTCATTGCATTTTAGTATAATTCACATCCAAACACAACTTTGTGACATTTTTCTTTGAATTGTTATACCGTTAGATTTTTTGTTATACATTCTCCTAATGTTGTATTTCACAGCTTATTTGCAGTATGGTTTGGTATCAATCCAACTAAAACACGTTGAGAAAAATGTGCAATTTCTACGGTTCGGGTTGCAAGTATGAAGACGTGAGTTTGGGTTGCAAGAATGAAGACTCCGATTTAGAAGTTATTGTATATTTACGTTCATTTTTAAACACATATATATATACATATTTGTGGTACTTTGAAATATTTGAAACTTTTTTTTATTATTATTGTGATTTCTGTGCATTTATATTTGTTTATATTGGTAAATGAGTATTGTATTTCCTGGGAATTAGCTATATTATGTACTAGTGGAATATGTATTTGATTTCTCTCAAGTATCATCAGAGACAGTAAATATGTAGAATTTGTTTGTTTAATTTATGATTGTAATGGTAAAATTTCGTGATTAACTAAAAATATATAAACATACTTGATAAATGGTTATTTTCTTGATTTTTTCTATGATAAAATCATATTAAGCATGTCACAATTATATATTGACTCTCCAAACTGTTATTGAGCTTTATTTGGTGATTTAGTTTGGTATGTGTGTTTAAAGTAATATTATTATGGTGGGTTAAGCTGGTATTGTTTGAACAAATTGAGTGTCGGAATCTCAATTATAATTATCATATTTAAATAGTAACATAGGTATTAGTTGGTGAAAATTTTAAATATGCAACAATATTAGGATCTTTAATGAGGATTTCAAAGAAACTTAAAAAACATTTTTGGTTGTCACAACACTAATACATCTACTCTTTTAAATCAATTATTTATTCTTAAACTATCATTTTTACATTTTCACGCTACATCATCTTTTAATTTAATTTTCAAAACCAAATTAATTATTATAAGAAACTATTTATCCTTAATTTTGTATTATCTAATTTTGATTTATAAATTTAGGAACTTTTATAAAAGATTAAGAATTTGTGAGTTCCTAAAAAATGAATACAACTCATCTTTTAGAAAATTAAAAAAATATATAAATAAATAAAAAACAAAAAAATATCAAAAATAAAATCACATCATCACCGTCGCCATCTCTTCTTCTCCTTTCCTTTCCATTCTTTCTGGCATCCATACCTCCAATCGACTTAAAAGAAAAACAAAGAAAATAAAATAAAATAAAAACTCAAACCTTTGCTCACGCTTGACCCTTCCCGTTGGACACCATTCGTCACCACAGTCCACTGACACCCCACCATAGAAACCTCATGGGTGCCCGTCCATCCGACAAATGCCACCTCGGTTCAGGACGCCTCACAGATCCCACGTTGGGGATACTCTTATGTAACAAGGTAATAATCAAGTTAGAATATACTGAGAGATTATCTAGAAGTATTATTAGGGTAACATATGTAATCAGACTAAAATACTTGTATGCCATTATCGTAGGTACCGATAGGAACTTTCTTCCTGTTGTGTTGAATGATTCTCGTTCCTAAAGTATGGCTTCGTACTTGGTGAACATAGCGTCTATAAAAGGTAAAGTGTTATTAAAAGAATTTATTTTTAAATATTTAATATTAAAATAATTATAGATACTTATTATTTAATTGCGTATAATTATTATATTATTAACCAAAATAAATTTAATATAAATTAACATTTATCAATTACATAAAAAAAATTAATAGTTAGTTGAAAACAAGTGTTTTAAAAACTAATTTAACAGAATTTATAACAGCCACATCAAAGTATAATTTTTAAAAACATATTTTGACGAGTATATGTTAACGGATTACGTTATATATATTCAATTCAACCTGTGTATTATACGGAAAGACATATTTTTTTTATTCCTGAGTATGTAACATTGTACTTATTAAATTTATGTAAAACATAGTATTCTAACCTAGTAACTCATGGAAACATAAAGACACGTGTCATTTAGACCTTTTTAAGTATGAAATTCACCCTAAAAACAACTTAAGCTCTCAGTTTACTCCAATTAAGACCCATGTAATTTACAATATGAGAAAAGCATTAACATGTTATTTATTGAATATATTATATATCTTAGTAACTTATTATCTATTTCAAGACAACTCTTTATCTCGGTAGATAAAAAATTTATGATCACTAGGGCTGATAACTCAGTGACAGAGACAAAATCTCTTAAAACACCTATGTTCACAGGTTTTAGGTTCAAGTCACACATGTGACAGGACTAAAGAAATTCGTCGTTTTCTAAAAAAAGATAAATATTTTATGAAAAGATCACATATTCACTTTAATTTTTTTAACCTTCATATTAAATTCGAGCATACAAATTCTGGCTCCTTTTTATGTAACCGTGATCACATTTGTGTATGCTAGACTCTACACCAAGGATCAGGCTTATGTATTTAGAAAGGATACTATGACGAATTACGAAAACAAAGTGCATACACACATCTTTTTATAACTTGTGGGTCGGGCTTTATACCTTCGGAGATAATTCTGATGAGTTGTGAGATTAAAATGAACTAGTTTAAGATACGGTCGTGCCAATCCTTGACATGGTTGTGCCTAATGTATAGGCACGATCATGTCTCATGCTCTTGAGCAGTCGTGTGTTACTGTTCAATTCATTTGGTTTTTCAATAATAAGGGGAATCCGTGAATTCTTTTCATGTTTTTTTATATGACGTATAAATGAAACTATAATACAAAAAAGAAAACTTTATGATAATATGGATATCTAATATGAGAATTTGATGATGCTACGAAGTCTCCAAGTGGGAATTTGGTGCTACTACTTTTTACAAATTTTTGGTCTTTTATGTAAAGGAAAACTAATTAATACCCAAAATACGAATTTGATAATAATAGAATGCCTTTCTTTTGTAATTTCTCTTTCGTTTGCCAACACCACCTAATAATATATCATAGTAAGCAAAATGATGTCATAAATAAATTAATACAAAAACATTATATTAATTGAAATTTAGAAATGTGTGCACATGAGAGAATCATGCACACATGGTTACCCCACTCCTGATACAGAGATGCATCCAGTCTCAACGGTTGAGGAATCCTACTAGCTTATCGCGTCGATTCCTAATTTTGTTTCAATCTACGTGTGACTAAACAAAGGACTTTGTGTAAAGCTAGATTGAAACGTATATCAGTGGATGTTATTCGAATTTAAAGACCAGCAATTCCAACTAAAACGCTAACACCATATTTGTTGCTCAAGTGACGAATTTAACATTGAATTCACCATATTTAACTTTCGAGACCACCGATTCCAACTAAAAGTATGGTTTTTAGAGTATATCTTGTTACTTATCGATGATTACATTTCAAAAGAGTTATATATTTGAAAACAAAAAAATGTGTTTGAAGACAATAGGTTCGGTTGTTGTGTTATAAATACTGTCTCCGACTGAATTTCTGTCATAAATTTTTAGACAAAACAGAGGAATCCTTCCTAGAAACCCTGGTTATCAGGACATGTGCATTTTTTTTTTTGAGAACCACCCATTATTGAAAGAATGGTGGTAGGAAACCGTTACAGGACATAGGAAGAGGGATATTGTTTGGAAATGCCCTGGGTCGAAACTTCAATGGTACTTTACTAGCGAATTACCAACGGGTAACCAAACTGTCGGAAATTATCGATGGATCACCGACGGTTTCATCAAAGACAAAAAATTAAAATATTGGGTTTAGAAGGATTACGTCGATGATCCATCGATATATTTCCAACGGAATTCCGTCGGTAAATATCCGTCGTTGATAATCCAGTTTTCTAATACTGAAAGTATTAAATCCACACTAGATTGATAGTCGAACTTATATAATCGTTTAAGAGTAGTGTTATAAACACTCAAATTATTTCAAACCTTTTAAGGTTGATATAAATATATTTTAAAATCCACTTAATGATATTGTATTATTGATTATTTTTCTTGTTACATACTATTAGCGTTTGTAATAACACATAATAATCTATATCTATACTATATAATAAATAAAGGTTTTGATGTGACACTTGTTACTCTCTCATTAATCTTCAAATTTTTTTCACGCCCCTTTCTTCTATTAATCATACAAATTTCTTTAATTGTTTTTTATAGTTTTTTGTTTCCCGCTTCTCTCTCCTATTTAATAATAATGACTTCTATAATTATTTTTATAAAACGTTTTGCATGAATATGTAATATGTAAATATTTATTACTAAGTATATATAAAATTGCATTTATTTAACCCGTGTGATACACCGGGTTTCTAAAGTTTAATATGAATTAACATTTATCAGTTAAATAAAAAAAATTAATACCCAGCTAGAAAAATATTTAAAAATTAACTTAACAGAATTTATAATTGTCACGTAAAATTTTATTCAACTCGTATAATACACAGGTTTTTAAAGACATAAATTTTTTTATTACTAAGTATATAATTTTACATTTATTCAACCCGTATAATACAAGGGGTTCTAACCTAGTACTAATAATATAAAATAACAAAAATACGATTTTAACCAAATTTTTTACGTAAATATTTATTTTAAACAACTTTTAAAAAAAAACACATCCGGAAGGAAAAAAAAAGACATTTTTAACTCTCAGGCGACAAATTTTATTGATTAAACAATGTCACACTATTTTAGTATTTTTAGTTGAAAGAAAGTCATTTTCAGTTTTGGGGTAACCTGTCTTCACTTGATTGGTTGTTCTACCTCGTCCTATTCGATTTCTAAGACCAAAACTACATAAATTTTGGGTTTTAAGGTCAAACCTATGTCATTTGCAACACATGATAACTTTTGAATATATATACCTTTGTTTCATTATTTATAACTAAGTGCCTCCTTTTATAATTTGTATTTAAAAAAAACTAATCAAATAACTATTATAATCTAGAGTAAACTGTCATTTTCGTCCCTGTGGTTTGGTCAAAATTGCCACTTTCATCCAATAGTTTGTTTTTTTGTATCTGGGTCCTCATGGTTTTAAAATATTGCCATTTTCATCCTCGTGGTTTTAAAATATTGCCACTTTCATCCAGTCAGCTAACACCGTCCGTTTTTCTCAGTTAAATGAGGGGTATTTCAGTCCTTTTACTTATTTGTTTTATTTTTTCATCTTTTTTACTCTCACTTTTTAATCATCCCCAATTTAACCTCTAATTTAATCATCCACCTGCTGGCCTTCTTCCTCTTTTCCTGACCAGTTTCCGACGAGCACCACTGGAACACCTCCGTCGCTTGTTTCTATGATTAAAAAGTGAGAGTAAAAAAGATGAAGAAATAAAACAAATATGTAAAAGGACTGAAATACCCCTCATTTAATTGAGAAAAACGGACGGTGTTAGCTGACTGGATGAAAGTGGCAATATTTTAAAACCACGAGGATGAAAATGGCAATATTTTAAAACCACGAGGACCCAGATACAAAAAAAAAAACTATTGGATGAAAGTGGCAATTTTGACCAAACCACAGGGACGAAAATGACAGTTTACTCTATAATCTAGTAACAGTAACAGTACTTTGATGCTACTGGATTATCTTCCCACGTGTCACTTGAGGTGGTTTTTTATTTTTTTGAAAAAACCAAATATTCTTTGATATTTTGGACTAATTTTTTTAAGCTTGTTTTCATTTAGTTAGTTTTAGCCGTGCTTGAGTTTAATATTTTGTTATATGAGTTGTGAGTTAAATTTTATTAATGTTCCGTTATACGTGTTTTAATATTTGAAGTCGTGCTACTAAAACCCACTAGTTTAACTTTTTTTAAAGGCACTAGTTTAAATAAAAGTTGATAAAAGCCCTTTTTCATTATTTTGGTTGATGAAAATAGAAATAATATAATATTTTATAAAATATATGATAAATTCGTTGGTTTATCCAATTCCTGACATGTCACCACCACATGGTACGACTCGTAGTGAAAATACACAAAATCCACGCTCCGATGAGTCTACGCAGACTACGATGCCATTTCATTTCCCTCTTTTTGCTTTCTTACTTTTTAGAACCTTTCCTTAGATCTCAAACTTATATTAATTTAATATATTAGATTTTGTTCATATTTTTTAAAATACACGTATAAGTGAAAATCAACGGTTCACGTTAGTTACTAAAAATTAAATTTCTTTGCTTGGAGAACGGGTCTTGATAAACTTCCATCTAAGGTAGGTGGGAGTGCCCAGCGGGTACGGCGACTACCACTCCCACTCCCAACGAGTAAAGATGCGGGTATCACACGGGTATAGTTAGCGGGTTTTGGAACCCGCCGAAAGAAAGGGGAGAATAGGGGAGAAGAGGGTATGGTTAGCGGGTACCGCCACCACCATGAATGATAGTTTGGGAGGGTAGTTTGTCAAAATAAGATGGCATATCCTTATTGGTGGGTTTAAAATAAATAGTTTGAAGTGGGAGGGTACCACTTCCACCTCCCTAAGGCGGCATTGTCAAAGCGGAACATTTTGTTGCCAAGCACGGTTTGCGTATTTTGTGGAGAGGCTCTCGAGACAACATACCACTTGCTCATTTCTTGTTAGATGGCGGAGGTAGTTTGGAACACGGTGTATTAATGGAGTAAATTTCTTGTCATAGATGGTATCACAATAGCGGAAAGGTTAAAGTTCGGAGAAAAGAATCATGGAAGCAAAACGTTCAAAAAATTGGGTCAAAGAATTATTTTTATTACCTTATGGTTTCTATGAAAAGCAAGAAACGACTGAGTTTTCAATAATTTTCAAATAAATCCAGAAAAGATTTTTTTTTAAAAAGACAACAATTTATAAGAACAACCCAGCTAGCAATAAGCTAACAGGGAGAAGATACAACCAAACATAGTCCAGAGAAGATTTTGGAAAAAATAAATGCGAGCTCTTATGTTTGAATTAAAAATAGTGTGAGATTTAAATTGATAGATTGAGATGATTGGTGTAATTTCAATTTTGCTTTGTAATTTGTTGTTGCCCATGTTCTAGCTTCTTGCTGGCGTGGGTTTTATGTTTTTAATATTATACATGCTTTGCCGTTCAAAAAGAGAAAAAAATTCACTAGCATAACCATTATATACAAAGGCTAGACGATTGATTTTCTAAAAAATGAATGTTGTATATGGTCATTTGATGAAGTGAAATACTAATTTGTTAACTTTTTACCGCTTTAAATACAGGTCAGCATTTTTAAACAATTGAAATCCACATTAACAAGTAACATGGCATTTTTAGCGTGCAAATAATTAAAAGTTATATTTTACCGGTCTAACAACTATTTTAATTCATTAAAAAAATTTGATATATGATTTAATTACATTTTAGGTATATATATAAGTTTTTTTTTAAATCACATAACAGAAAAAAAAATTATGTTTTTTTAAAGGTACCAAATCTACTTCTTTTAGTTAAATCCATCAAACCTGCATACTACATGATTCAAATCCTTAATGATTAGTGATAGGAATACACCTTTACCACTATGTTATCTCCATAAGAGCAGGAAAAAAAATTCCAAGACGTCCACAGAAAAAATTATCAGGGCCGGCTCAGAAGGGGGTGCAGGTTGGACCGCTGAGCCGAGACATTTTTACAAGTGGGGCATAATTTAAAAATATATATATATTTTATAAAAAAATTAAAATAACTTATAAAATCTGAATAAATTTATAAAATTTCGGGGCAAAATTATTTTTTTTAAATAACTTATAAAATCTGGAAAATTTTATAAATATAGGGGCAATTTTTTTTTTAATAACTTATAAAAATATAAAAAAACTTACAAAAAATGGGGGCATTTTTTTAATGTCTAGCCGGATACTTAATTTTTCAAGGACGGCCCTGAAAATTATGGTTAAGTAGATAAATACGTTGTAAAAGAAAAAGAAAGATAAATACAACATGTACATGATTATTAAGATTTGATATACGAAGTTGTTATCAAAATATAAACTATCTTATTTATCCTTTCATCTAAAATCATGGCAAACAAATTTTTTTTGGTTTTAAACGTACTTTATAACTAATCCAAAAGTTTGATCCAACTATTTTGGATAGTTTGACCAGCTTTACCATTTAAAATCCGTAGTTATATACCATATTTCATTTCAACCATGCACCCAAAAATCCCTTTTTTCATTTTTTAAAATTATTTCAATCAAGTTATTTTATAATTCCTTTTGATATTTATTCATTTTGAACAATAATTTCTTTTTTGTTTATTTTATGTTATATTTATATTCTTATTTTATTAAATTGTTGTCACAATTATTTTTCACTTCTAAGACCAAGTCCAGTGAACTTTACAACGTGAATTATTATTACTACTATTACAGTTTTTATGTTATATTATTATTATTTATTTTTTTAAAACACTCTTGTTTCATTTATTCGTTTATAAACTGTTCCATTCCCCATCACTCTCTCCTTCTCTCTATTTTATTTATATGTTATTAAATATGTTAAATACCATGGTATAAATAATCATGTAATCAAATAAGTATTTAATTATCACTCACATCTTAAAGCCATATTCCCTGGAAAATAATTAAATCATAAATAATTGACCTTATTTTTTAATAATTCCTTTCAGAAAAACTAAATGATAAGCACTTAACCCCCATGCCAGCAAGAACTTTGCTAATAAAATTTTCTAAGATGTGAAAGCAGGAAACAAAAAGAGAGGTTGCATGTGATGGTATGGCATCCCTAGAGACTGTGGAGCCATGTCACATGTATATGTCACAAAATAATTAATAACTATTTTAAATTTTATTTACATACTATTTTCTATTTATTAAAATAAACAAATATGTTCTCAATTTCCTCTATTTTGAATTAAAATTGACCATGATCAAACTACTAGCTCTAGTGGTAGCATTGCCATTGTGTTATCCTAACATAAAAAATATGCCATGTGGACTTTTATAACTGTTGATTTTATAATATCCCATTGGATCTTGGATCATGTGTACATTGGATCCATATTGAAGAAGATTTTTAGTAAAAGAATAACAAGTTTTAATATTATAAATTGAGTGTAAAGGATTTATCGAAGCTCAACATTGACTATCACATGTTATTTGTGTATTGAGTATACCTTAATATTAGGATCAACAATCATTTCTTTTAAAGTAATGATTGTCACAAAAGATATATTTACAAATCTTGTTACAAGAATATCAAGATCTAGTTTGAAATCCATCAAACTACAATTTATTTATTTATAAGTTCAAAACATGGTATTAGTTAAAAAAACTATCATGTATTAAAAATAGGCATGTACAAATAACCTTTTTGAGACGGTTTTGTGTTGTCCACTTGGATCATAGATGAACATTTTTAGGGCGGTTTTACACATTTTTCAAAACCGATATAAAAATAGGGCATTTTTTGAAGCAATATTTTTAGGGGGGGGTCAAAAAACCGCCTAAAAAACACCTTTGTACTAGTGGACTTATGTTAAGATACATTGTGTTATTGACCACATAGAAATATGGTTAACGAGCATTTTGTTAGTGAATACGTGCAAACACATATATCCTGTCGACTTGCCACTCAAATATGAGACAGTGTCTTCGCATATGCGCAGGTTGGTCAAAGAGTTATTGGAAGCATCGGAGTCATGGGCTGTTTCTACCTGTCAAAAGAAGGTGACACAAGCAATTTATCTAATTATAATTTGGTGTTTATAGAAAGAAACCGGAAATACTTAAACAAAGACCTACGTTCGGAAGAGGTTTTGAGGAAAATAAAGTCGATGATGTACTTATGGATAAAAAACAGGAGGAAACTAAACCAGCTAGATTTGAATTTTTTGGTGTAATTTTTCTTTTTGATCTTGTATTATACGTGTACCTCTAGCACCTTTCTAGTTTTTTAATTTAAAGTTTTCTTGTTATTCCAAAAAAAAATATCTAATAAACAAAATATTTATTAATTAAGATAAAATTGAGAGATTAAGTTTTATAACCACTCATTAAAATTTAACGCATTGACCACTTAATCTATGTGATATTTTATATTTTCAAGAAACACACACGAATGTGACATTGAAAATGACTTTTATCTTATCACAAAGTCTTGGTACATAGACACCCATATATTCACTTTGAGTACACATTAAGAAACCTATATTAATAATAGAATAACTTAGTTGTTGTTTTTAAGAGGTTAATGTATGTTTCACTTGCACCATGGAGATAATTTCATATTTTTATCATTGACTACTACTATTGTTTCCTTTGATCGCAATAATCTAATTCGTTCTTTAGAAAGATGCGTTATTATTAACCACTAATATATGATGTTTTTAAATGATAATTGCGCTACATATACACAACATATTGATTTGATAATAAAAACTTTTTAAATTATAAACATAAATTTTTAGTAATAAAACGTTTATATCTTTAAAAACCCGTATATTATACGGGGTGAATACATTAATTTTTATAATTTGACTTACATCACTATTTAGTTACAAACAAAAGTTACATAATTAAATTTTAAAATTCTTAAAATAAGAGATAATTTAAAATAAATGTGTTTTATTAATATAATTAATATTTTTCTTTAAATATAATTCATTATTAAAAAAAGAGAGGTGTATTAATAAAAGAGAGAGACAGGAAAAAAATGTGATGTTGAATGTGAGAGTGACAAGTGACAAGTGACAAAAAAATAGTTTTTTATTAGAATAAGGATAGTTATATTTATTTATAACATAAATAACATTTTCTTATTTAAAGTTTCAGTTTGGCATTTTATAAATTGTATTTAATGAAATAATCAAGTAAATATGTAACGTTAAAGTGTTTTGAATCAGTTCCTATAATATTAATTTATTTATTTGTGTTAATATGATATTATGATAAGTTTTAGAGTCATAAATGTAATCGTCCCTTTAAAAATAATTATTTTAGCTTTTTAAATAACTATAACTATTTTAATAATTTAACTTTTCTAATAATCTGTTTGTAAAACAATTTAACATCTTAAACACAACCTTTTAATATAATTTCTCTCTTTTTATTTACATGAATTACGTATATATAACCCAAAACTGGTGGAAACCACGGTTTTTTTTCTTTGGAAATGCACTATCACAAAATTAACATTCAAACAAAAGAAATAAAAAACTAAAAATTTCAACTCAAATATTGTTAAAGTCTACCCAGAAGAACTTGTTAACCGATATTTCGTTTTAAGTTTAGTAAAAAAAATGTCAAACTTATAATATCAGTTAATCTACCAATTAAATTCCATATAACGCCGAGAAAATCTCAAGCGTCTTATGATCAGCTCGGCGTTTAAGTAAACTCTAGATGATAGATAATCGAAAGAGCATATGCAATTGCATGATTATATAAAAAGAAAATAGATATTAACTCCAATCGGCATCTACCATCTTCTTGAATACGAAAGCGAGATTAAAGTCTTGGTAATCAATGAAAGATTGAACAAATAATGAATGAATATCACCATTGTGCTTTAAATAGACCGAATACTTTTCTTGCACGTCTTATAAAACCTAAAGTACAAAGTCTACCATATGATATTAATTTATGTTGACACTAAGGTATGTCGGGTCAAATATTATCCAAGTTAAGACATTTTATTAGACCAAACGGTCCTAGAGTTATCGTGTGCATACATTCCGTATCCTTAGACTACTTTATTCTCGTGACATAACTGTTATTAAAGTCAAAATAATATTTATGGTTTGCTGATTATTCCATGGCCGAACACCTAGCTCCAACACCGGTCTCCTACAATCGTTCCTTAGTGGTAGTTCCGTGTTGCCTATCAAACAAAGTTGTACTAATTTCTTTTGAGTTCAAAGACAAAATAAAATATTAGAAAACATATACATTTTCAACTTTTGGGTGTTGGTTTTGTAGGTTGACTTGTCAAATACTTTCTTTGTTTATTTTCTTTTTATGTTATAAATAGTTAAATACTTAAATTATTAGGGTGGAAGGGGTTGAGCTCGGGTTCACCAGCGTGTTTCAAGGGGTTCACGGTAACACCGTCGCAACCTAGTCGGGTTGGTTTGACGGCTTCGTGAACCCGTGAAGGAAGGCTTGCATATGTTCAATTTTGACATGCGCAAAGCAAGAAAGTTGAGATATAGTGAAGAGCAAGTTATATACCTTATTATTTATTTTGACTTTGGTTATATTTAACTTTTATTATTAATTATTTATTTTATTTTAGAGCAAGTTACACGGATGGTCCATGTGGTTTGCACATATTTTAAGTTTGGTCTTCAAGTTTAAAAACTATACTGGTGGTCTAAGAGTTTGCATAAACGGAACACGGGTGGTCAACTTGGATGTCCGTTAGTTTTTCAGGTTAAATTTATTAAAATGATAAAAATGCCCTTTATTATTAAAAACAAATGTTGGCAAGGTCTTGTTTCTCCAACTAACTTGCGCAGCTTCCTGTACCTCTAAATCTCAAACAAAATCCACCAATTTTTATCTCCACTTAACCGTTGTTGAGAATTACACATTTGTAGATTTTATCTTCATATATTGCCGATCACTACATCGCCACCGTTTGTATAAAGCGATGAGGGATACGATCAGCCAATACACCAAACTATCTCTATTGGCGTTCTTCACCATAGCGGCGATGATGATGGCGTTAGTCTATAAATTTGTATCCGACATGTTCGTAGCAGCATACGACTACATAGCCATCAAACGTTAGCAACAAATCACACCGCTTGAACCAATCCAAATTGGGAGAGTCACGGAGGAGGAAGATTAAGTCTGTGCGGGTACCGGTGGGTCCCACATTTACTTAATAGTTGATGTATTATTTTAGTAATGGTGGTCGGACCCACAATTAATTAGGCTTTTAATTTCTTTTGCTTTTGATTAAGTCTGTGGGGATACCGGTGGTATTTTGGTCTTTTTTAAAAAGTTTAACAACAAAAACTAACGGCCATCTAAGTCAAGGACCACCCGTGTTACTTTTATGCAAATTGTTGGACTACCGTTGTAGTTTTTCAAACTTAGGGAATAAACTTATAATATGTGGAAATCACATGGACCATCCGTGTAATTAACTATTTATATTATTTTAAACTTATTTTTAACATAAGTTATGTATAATTTTTATAAAAGTTATAACTTTTATGTTTTATTATTTTAATATTATTATTTAACATGAGAGAGAGGCGGAGGAAAATATTAAAAATGCACTAAATGGGTACTTATATAATATTGACTGTTGATAATACGAGACTAACCAACTTGATAGATGCTATTGCTTTTTATATGGGAGATCCTTATGTGTTGAATTATTTGTCATAATTTAAGAGTATAAGTTAAATAGATTTACTTGTGTAAATTTAATGACCATTACGTCATTTTTTTAATTTTTTGAGGAGTCAATTGATGGCTTAATTGGATGTCTCGTGTTGTATGGAGAGACGTGTACTCTAATTTCTTGTATGAGTAATATACATAATAATATCACAGTTCAACTTAATGAAACAATTAAGCAGAACTAATATATTTACTTTTAACTTTTGCATTTTGAGTTAGCAACTAATGTTTAAATGAGAAGATAATGGCCGGTAATCAAAACTCTACATGATATCCAATGTTTATAATTTATTAGCAGAATGTTTAAAACTTAACCCTATCACATAATGTTTAGCACCTAACCACTATCAAATCCAATGTTTATGACAACAAAACATAATGTAGAAAACAACAAAACAAATCCTAATCTAATGTATAACAGTAAAGCACAATGTTTATAAATTAGTCTTTCTAAACTACAAAGGACAATATATTCTCATTAACTTGTAGAAATTTATAATTATGATCCTCCGATTGTAACACTGAATGATTATTATAAGTTTTCATCTTATGATCAACAAGTATTTGAATGACCCCTTTACCTAACTGAATTAAAAATTTAAAACGTCAATATTCATTATATAGTTATCACTTAATTTTTAATTAAATTTTGATTCGCTAATTAAAATTTTAAAACGTCAGTATTAATTACAGCAAATTACAAATTGTGTCGTTTAACTATATATGAAATTGCAGATACTGTCCTTTGACTTCAATAATTACATTGCATGTCCTTTTTTTGAAACATTTGCACACATTTCGTCATTTTCACTAACTGGTGTTAACTTTTTATGTTAAGTTTAATCATGTGCCAAGCACAGAAAAAGTTAACACCCGTTGGTAAAAAGGACGAAACGTGTGCAAAGGTTTTAAAAAAGGATATCTAGTGTAATTATTGAATCCAAAGGATAATATTTATAATTTCATATATAGTTAAAGAACACAATTTATAATTTACTCTATTAATTATAAATGCTATTAGTTGGATCAACCTCAACATAAAAACAGAACTTGATTGGATTTTAGTGGGCTAACATAAGTGGGCCAAAGAGCATGCCAGCCCTTGCAGAAAAAGGAAAGAAAGACGGTCAGCAGCAGCAGTCATGTGGCGTTTGCACTTTCACTTAAGTGTTACATGTATTTTGGATCGGGCTTGATGTTTGAGCTAGATCCAGATAAGATTAGGCGCATTAAACTTTCACTTACGTGTAGGCCCATTAAATTTTCACTTATTTGTAAGTTTTTTAACACGTGATTTACACAAATATTTATATATAAAAGAACATAACATAAACCTTGTATACGTGTAATAATGATATTTCAATAATAAAAATAATGATTTTGATTGATCTTGATAAATTTTCTCAAGTTTATACATTAAGGTCATTTGGTATACTTTCACTTGACTTTCTCAAGTGAAAGTACTTTTTCTGTCTGATAGGCTTCTCACTTGGTAAGGGAAAAATACTCAAATAAATGAGAATTAAGTGAGCATTAAATGCAAAATTTGTTTTAATATTCAATTTTTAATAAAGATAAATAAAATTATATTAATAAAATTTAATGAGAATAGGGTTAGTTGATAGGGTAATAAAAGTTAAAGAATATAAAAAGTTATAAAATGGATTTGTTCACGAATGGTTCATGAACCGAATCGAATCGAATCGAATGAAACCTTGTTTGGGACTTTTGATGTCAACCCTGTTGGAACTTGAAGCCCGAATCGAGTAATCGTGGAGGAGAACTACATAAGACTGTGAGAATAGATGAACAACGTATAAATGAGAATATGTTGTTAGGGTAATAAAAATTAAAGAATATAAAAAGTTTAGATAAAATAAAAAAGAAATATATAAAAATCATTAATGAACAACATAAACAAACGAAGATGAACAAGTATAAACGGACATACATGAATGAAAGTTCATGAACACACTTGAACGAATGTGACCTATGTTCATTTTTTATTGGCTTCTTCCAAAGAAAAAAAAACGAATCTCATGAACACACTTGAACGAAAGCTCGTAGAACATTTTTTAAAGTAGAGTAATTAATCTTAGTGAGAAGAAAATAAATATTTAAATGACAAAGAAGCAAAGAGCATCACGTGATTTGGAAGAAGCCAATAAGAAAAAAAAAAACGAGAAGACAATATGAAATTAGTTGTCTAATTAAGACCAAAAACAACACGACTCCACAAGTATCTTGTGATGTGGATCGTTAGTCCCAACCCTATAATAATAGACAACCATAAGTCATAAAAACACAACATTAGAAAATGACATCCGAGGTGGTGGTGGTGATGGTGCCCTTCATTGCACAAGGCCATCTCAACCAACTCCTCCACCTCTCCCGCCTCATCTCCGCCTATAACATCCCTATCCACTTCGTCTCCACCGCCACCCACACCCGCCAGGCCCGCCTCCGTCTCCACGGCTGGAACTCTCACACCAATCTCATTCGGTTCCACGAGCTTCCAGACCCCGATTCCATATCCCCACACCCCAACCCAATTCCCCACCCACCTCCAACCTTCCTTCAACTCATCCCTCCATCTCCGCGGCCCCGTGGGCGATGTCATCCGCTCCCTTGCCAAAACCTCGAGGCGAGTAGCCGTTGTGCACGACTCAGCCATGTGATACGTCGTTCAAGACGTGAAATTCATACCCAATGCCGAGACATACATCTTCCGTGCTCTCTCCGTTTTCTATACCTTTTGTTTTAGTTTAGAGAGGCTAGGGAGAGAGCTACCGTTCGAACAGGAGATGATACCGCGTCTGCCGCCTTCCATCGAAACCATGAGCCAAGAGTTCATGGAGTTCGTCAATCTTCAATACTTACACCAAACATTTCACGTTGGGAACCTATATGACTCATCAAGAGTCATTGAAGGGGAGTTTCTTGAAACCCTAGAGAGAGACAAGATATGTGGGGAAAAACATTGGGCGGTTGGACCGTTTAACCCGGTGGAGATTCAACCGGATGTCTCAAACCCCGGCCACCGCCACTCGTGCTTGCAATGGCTAGACAAACAACCGGAAAGATCCGTCATTTATGTATCTTTTGGCACTACAACAACGTTCACGGAGTCTCAAATCAGAGAGCTCGCGATAGGATTAGAGAACAGCGAGCAAATGTTTTTGTGGGTGGTGCGGGATGCGGATAAAGGGGATGTATTCGCGAATGAAGTGGGTAGGAGGGTGGTGTTGCCGGAAGGGTTTGAGGATAGGGTTGAAGGGAGAGGGTAAGTTGTGAGAGAGTGGGCACCGCAGTTGGAGATTTTGGGTCATTCGTCTGTTGGTGGATTTATGAGTCACTATGGATGGAACTCGTGCATGGAAGCCATGACACGTGGAATTGCCATCGCTGCGTGACCGATCCATTCTGACCAACCACTCAATGCTTTTTTGTTAGTGGATGTTTTGAGGGTGGCATTGTTCAGTCAGTGAAGGTGGAGAAGGTTGTTAGGAAGTTGATGGATACGAAGGAAGGGGCAGCGGTGAGGAAGAGAGCGGCGGAATTGGGTGGTGAGTTGCGGATGTCTTTGGCGGAAGGTGGTGTTAGTCGTAAGGAATTGGACTCACTCGTTTCTTATATTTGTAGGTAGCGAGGTGCGATCATATACAAGTTTTCATAGCAATACAATTGTTGCAACGTCTTATTTGGAATTTTTTACGTTTATGATTCTAAATCAGCACCTTTGTTCGTTTGTGATGCTAAAAAAATATTTTCAATTATGGTATTTCCCTGATTGCCAACCACGGTTTTCTCTAAATTCTCAGATGGTTCAGTTGTGTCTACATTAAACCTTGGTTGGCAACCACAGTTTGAGTCATTCCCGTATTGCCAACAACGGTTTATGATAATCCACATTTGCTAACCACAGTTTGAAGTATCCGAACCCTAATAGTCATGAGTTGTTCCTTGTCTACTTACCAAAACCAAAACACATTATATCACTAGCATTAGTTTACCGACGAGTATTACATCTTATTAACCATGATTGACCCTAAATGACTACCACTAACCATCAATGACCCTAAATGCCTTTGACCTCCATTAACCAATATTGACAATAGTTGACCCTAATTAATCATAACTGTTAACCATTGTCGACTCCAATGGACCCTAATTGTCCGTTTTGACACTAATATATTGACCCTATATGCCTCTAATCGCCTTTAATTGATAATAATTGACTTGTATTTACACTAATTCACCCTAATTGAGACTAGCTTCATTATCTTTTAATTGGCCCTAATTGGTCATAATTGACACCAATACTGATGCTAATTCACTATGATTATCATCATTGACCTTCAGTGACCTTAATCGACCAATATTGACCCTAATTGACAATATTGAAAATTTTTGAACGACTTAATTTTTTGTCGGTATATTTTCGGAATTTCGTAGCTAAAATTAATGTTTTTATTTTGTCGGAATTTCGTCGCTATTTCCGACCACAATTTTTTTGTCCAAAATTTTCGTAGGAAAAGAGAAATTGTTTTCTAGCAACGATAACTATAAACCAAATCAACATACAAGTCGTCGAAGCTGCTTTAAGGTTTCGCTTTTTTATAATATTTTTTCATCAAACGACTTTTAAAATACGATGTTTCATAAAATTCTGGATTTTTCGTTTTGGCGTACTTATTTTTATTAGCGTTTCAATGTGATTTTTTTTGCGGAGTTAATTAGTATTAGTGCATAGGTCGTCGAAAACGAGCCTTACAAATTTTAATACAACTGTCTCACCGTGCGGGTTTCACTAGTTGTGAGAAAAATAAAAGGCAAGGTTAATGTGTTTCGTAAGGTTTTCATTGACTAATTAAATGTAGTTTTTTTCCTCAAGAATATCCTGATAGTTACGTGGTTTACACCATAATCAAAACGTTAAGGTATTAGCTAGAAACGTGGTCAGTAGACCTAACCAAGAAAATGTGTACTTCTCCTATCTACAGATATAAGAAATGAATGAGTTCAATTCTTCATGGCTAACACCACCATCTACCATCGACCTCCGCAGTTCACCACCCAATTCCGCCGCTCTCTTCCTTACGGCTGCCCCTTCTTGTGCTTCCATTAGCTTCCTTACAACCTTCTCCACCATCGTCTCTACGCACCCACTCCCTCATCACCACCGCAACCCCTAGAACATTTGACGATAAAAAAACATTGTAAGGCTGATCAGTGTGTATCCGCCACGCAGCAACGGCAACTCCGCCGTCATAGCTTCCATGCACGAGTTCCATCCACAATGACTCACAAACCCACCTGTTGCAAATGACCCAAAATCTCTGACTGCAGTGCCCACTCTCTCACAACCAACCCTCTCCCCGCCACCCTCTCTTCAAACCCTTCAGGCAATACCACAGAGTGGGAGTCTGAGGGTGCCAGAGCGTTTACCCTGCTAGAGATATATATATTAGATAGAAATATTAATTACGATCATACAAAAATATATAAGTTAAGACTTGTTACAATTGTGTTTGTTTAGTTAAGCGTTATGATTATATTATGTTTTCTTTGTAATTATCATCTTTATAATTGAAGAAATTTTTTCTCTTACATGCCATATAAACCTGCATTTGCAGGATTGAACCTACGTCGCCTTTTCAGCGGCAATCACCAATGTCACCAGGCAACAAGGTCATGGGTCTGTACTATCTATACTACATAATAAACAAGTAAAATATGAGGACACTTGTCATAATTCTAGGCTTTCTCATTTTCATTTTCCTACTTCTCTCTTCTATTAATAATCAACTCCACTATTTTAGTCAACTAAATTAATTATTTGTTTCAATTTTTATCTACACATTTTTTAATTTAAAATTATGTTTATCATCAATTAATTTCTTCAATCATATATTATAATTTATTCAACCCGTGTATTACACGGATTTTAAAAACATAAATTTTTATTACTAGGTATTTAACATTACATTTATTCAACCCATATAATACACATGATCTTAACTTAGTTATAAATATATAGAACATAAAGAGTTAACTGCTAGATTGAATCCCAGCCATTTAAAATATCCATAACCACCCTCAAATTAAATGTCAGCCACTCTAATTCAAAGATTTTGGCAGTTAAGAATTTATCTTTGAGATTTGTGTCTTTTCACACGGATCACCCTCTGGATTCATCTCGGGTTGAACACGTTCACTATGAAAACCACAACTCCCATTCATCTCTGCCCTAAGTTTTTAATTACTAAGTTTAAATTTCGAAAATGTTGATTACAAATGGAAAGTTTTTAATTACTAAGTTTTGATTAATATTATTGAAAATTAATTTAAGAAACAAGTATATGGGTTTTTACTTAATTTAATTGTTGAGATTAATTGTGGTGCCGACACATGGCAAAATCCTAGGTGGATATCTTAGGAAGTGGCCATGTGGCACTGTAGGTTACTTCTTTATTAGGTAGTAAAGATATGTGTCAGATCTGATTACAAAATATATATCATTTCCCTTTCAACAATAATCTTGACATTGGATCTTGTAATAATCTGAGATGGCGAGGTAATACTGTAAATTTGCTATTTGCAGACTTATTGGTGATTGCAAATAGGGATGCATTAGAAGAGCCTTTTGATTATGCTATTAATGGATGTAGACCAAGGGTATATTATTTAGTGCATTTACGACTTTTAGAAATATATTCAACTAAAAATATACAAGGTGAATTGATATGGTATACTGGAAACATGGAAATGGATTGCAATGGGCTTAAATTAGCCTCCTTTTTTCTAATTAAATTATAATTTTTGGGGCTATTGCTGCTTATAATCCTTTGAATCTTAATGGTTTTATGACTTTTATCTTAGCAACATCTGGTGGTGGCGGCGGTGTTGCAGTTGCTGCAGTTGGTTGTGGCATTGAACCCGCAACAGTTGCTGCTGCAGAGTCAAAGAAAGAATAAAGGTCATAGAGAAAGAATAGTTGGATGATGTAAGCTCTTTTATAACATCTAGAAGAGTTGGATGATGTAAGCTCTTTTATAACATCTAGAAGAGTTGGATAATGTAAGCTCTTTTATAACATCTTTGGACCATTATTTAAAACGACCAATTCTAACCCGTACAAAGTTGCTTATGGTTGTATGGATGCTGATCGTGAGGATGTTGCTGCCCTTTTTAATTTCAAAGTTCAATACAAGATAGCGGCTTAGATTGTGCTAGTGGGAGCTACTACAGTGAAGCTACCAAGTGCGTTTGTTTGGGTACGAGGATGAACCAAATCCCGATTCGATCTAAAAGGGATAAGGTCTATTCTAAGTCCAGTGAGTGCATGATGGCTAAGTGTCATGACTCAAGACTGTCACATTTTGGGGATGGAGGATAAAACTTCAATTGATGCTGTGCTGAAGACCAAAGAAATAATTGAGATCACAGATGATGCGCGTTGTTGCTTCTATAAATTTTATGGGCATAAAAAGTCTGAGATGCATTGGTATACATGTCCAGGTGTTTTTTTTATTTGGTTCATAGCATTGTTTTCTTGTATTTTTTAGAGGTGTTCACTGGCTTAAATTTCTTTTAGTTGTTTTCCCCAAGCATGTTTTGAAAAAACCAGTTAGGTTAGGCCAGGGAAAGCCCTTTCATATTAAATTCAAACTCTTTAGTTCAATTTGTATGGTTTTGTATTTAAAAAGGTTTCTTTTTTGGTGAACATGTTTGTGAAGTTCTTTTGTTATTAATTTTGGCAATCTGGACTGGGACGGGTATAAAACTAGTTATAAATAGTTGATCAATAATATACAATACGATACCTCATCGACACTTCCTCCTTATCGGCGTTCCGCAACACCCACAAAAATCTTTGCTCGCTTCTCTCCGATCCGACGGCGAGCTCCATGATTTGATCATCGGTGAACGTAGTGGTGGTGCCAAAGGAAACATAAATGACGGAAGTTTCAGGTTGCTTGTCTAGCCATTGCAAACATATGTGACGGTTATGGACATCCAAGAAACCTGAATGGATCTCCACCGGATTAAACGGTCCAACCGCCCAGTGCTTTTTTCCGTTTACCTCATCTCTCTCGAGTGATTCGACAAACTCCCCTTCTATGACTCTCGATGAATCGTATAGATTCCCATAGTGCTTTGTTTGATGAGTGTATTGAAGTTTAATAAACTCTTTGAAGTGTAAGTGGCAGCACCCTTGAGCCATTAGTAATTCCACTGCGTTTGGTTGGCATCTGTCGGTCGTGTGACACCCCTCATGTTTAGTATGTATTTAATTACAACTCAAACTAAGAAGTTTCTACCATATAACTTATAATTTCATATTTCATAATCATAACAACAATCTATATGAAACTTCTTTATATTTCAAATACTTATAAAGTTACTACTCTTTACCAACACTTCACATAATAGTTATATAAATACCATATATCTACTAAAAATATATCTTGTAATTTACACCCAAAAATGGAAAAGCAACACCGAAAGTTGGACTTCAAGTGATGCATTGAGTATGCTAGACTATTTTGCCACTGCGGTTACAATTATTGTTGTTGCAGTACCAGAAGGACTACCTTTAGCTGTCGCATTAAGCCTTGCATTTGCAATGAAGAAGTTAATGGATGATAAAGCACTTGTGAGACATTTATCTGCATGTGAAACTATGGGTTCTTCTACTTGCATATGCACAGATAAAACCGGGACTTTAACAACCAACCATATGGTGGTTGATAAAACATGGGTAACGGGTCAAGCAACAGATGCTAAAGAACCTTTAGATAATACTTTGATTGCGGTTGTGGGTATTAAGGATCTGCTTAGACCAGGGGTAAAAGAGGCGGTTGAAACATGTTTAGCAGCTGGTATTACTGTGTGTATGGTTACGGGTGATAATATCAACACAGCTAGAGCCATTGCAAAAGAATGTGGTATACTTTACTCAAAATGGTGTTACTATTGAAGGGCCTGATTTTAGAAACAAATCTGATGAAGAAAAGAGTGAACTTGCACCAATGATTCAGGCACAACATTATTATATATTTATATCACAAATTCATTCAAAGTATGTGTAAAATAAACCGGATTGAATTTATCGAATGTTGTAATTAGAAGGGAGGAGAACCCTTAATATATATACAGGCGAGAAAGTAATAAACCCTACTGAAAACCTGAAACCCTAGAGAAACTAATCTTGTGCCCGTGGGCTAAATACAAATAAAATCTAAAAATAAAATACTGATAACTATATTTAACAATATATAGATTGAAAGTGGATTCTAAGCAATTTTGACCCATTTACTTATGAACGGGTCAATTCTGGTTGTGTTTTATATCAAACGGATAGAGCATGTTAAAAGTATCCCAAAGCCTATTTTAAAGCATACAACCTCCTAAATCCTTTTATTTAAATGACAACTAAGTGTTAGTGGGTCAACCTGACCCGACAAGCCCATTGCACCCATACTAGAAGGTAGCCCGTTTTCAACTAGAATTAGTTTTGACAAAAAAGGATTAGTGGGCCAGCCCGGCCCATTCATCTCCATCTACTAATTTTTGAAGTGCTTTTCCATTTCTACAGGTCATGGCTCTAGATCATCACCAACAGACAAGTTGGATCTTGTTAAGAATTTGAGGGTTTTATCAGAAGTAGTTGCAGTTACGGGTGATGGGACAGACGATGCTCCAGCTTTGCATGAATCAGATATTGGATTTGCCATGGGAATAGTAGGAACTGAGGTTGGTATCTCTTATTTTTTGCATCAAATAAATCAGATACTGTCTATTGAATTCTGAATCTGGTGCACTGCGTGTCAAATATCCATAGGTTGCTAAAGAAGAAGCCGATGTCATTGTCATGGATGATGATTTTGCAACAATTGTTACAGTAGCGAAATGGGGGTGTGCAGTTTACATAAACATTCAAAAGTTTGTTCAGTTCCAGTTAACAGTTAATATAGTTGCTCTGATGATCAACTTTGTTTCTGCATGCATCACAGATGCGTTGTTCTTTAACGGGCCACGCGTGTTGGATAAATGGTCAAAACAAGTCCACACGTTAAATTGGCCCAAAAAAATTTTTGTTCAAATTTTTAAAAAAATTTATAGATTATAAGTATTTAAGAAAAAAATTTGATTTATGACTTTATACTCTTATAATTGATATTTTCTCTTTTTGCTTGTGTTATTCAGGGTCTGCTCCTCTTACTGCTGTGCAATTGCTATGGGTGAACCTGATCATGGACACTTTAGGTGCATTAGCACTGGCCACTGAACCACCGAATGACGGGCTGATGAATAGGTAGCCCGTTAAGCGAACCGAGAGTTTCATAAGAAGGACCATGTGGAGGAATATCATTGGCCAAACTGTGTACCAAATGGCTGTCCTGTTTGTCTTGAATTTTGATGGGAAGCCCATTTTGAATTTGGAAGAAGAAAATGCAACTGTCATCCTCAATACTTTCATATTCAACACCTTCGTCTTCTGTCAGGTATAGTTTTAAAATCTAACAGGGTTCGGGCTATTCTTTTACAGGATCAAACTGGAAAATTTTAAAGACTAGGAATTAAACGGTTTAACATGTTTAACCCATTTAATTAAAATCACCCGTCAACCCGTTTAACCCATTTATTACAACCTGTCAACCTGTTTGACGCGTTTGCAAATTGATTACAACCCGCTAGCATGTCAACTCGTTTGACTTGTTTATCTAAATGGATTAAACGGTTCGTGTTCGGGTTACATGATTTTAAGTGTGTTTAGGGTAGGGTTAATGTCTTTGACATCTGACACGAATAAACATATAGGTTTTGTTCAGGTTTAACGCTTCAACCCGTCAACCCTACATGATTGACACCCCCTAAAAAACGGGTTAGACGGGGAACTTTGTCCAAATAATAATAGAAAATAATTATAAAATACATGTTAACTGGTCGACCGGATTAATAATAGTAGTAGTAGTAACAAGTCATTACTAAGTGAAGTATTAACATATTAAACAAACTAGAAACTATGCCAAATAAACGTTTAAACAAAAACCACACATCGTACTGACGTACTCGGATGATCATCCCAAAACCCATTTTCACCATATTAGGAGATCTCCTAAAAATACAATTTAACCCTCTTGTTTACAATGATTATTATTTTCTATTATTATTATTATTACTATTATCATTATCACTACTACTACTATTATTAATACGCTCCTTCTTTTACTTTTCAAAAAATATTTTTTAGTTTTTTCATTAAAAAAAACTTAAAACCGTTTTTTACCTTTTTAAAAACGTTTTTTAAAGTTTTTTTTTCATAGAAACCTATATTAGATTTTTTTAAAACGTTTTTTTAACTATTTAAAAAAGTTCTTTTACTTCTTTTTAAAACGTAATTTTAATTTATTTTAAACGGTTTTAAGTTTTTTTTAAAACTAATTTTTTTTAAAGTAAAAAAAAGCATAATAGTAATAATAATAATAATAATAAACAAGATGGCTAATTTGTAATTTTTAGAAGAGTAAAGTAGTGAAAAAGGTTAAAATGTAACCTATTAAATGACAAAATAGTAATGGATGAAAGGAAACTAGGTAGTTAGACACTATATCCAAAATTTGGCTCAAACCACAAGGACCGTCCGTGTAGTTTAATCTTTATTTTATGAAGTGAATAAGAAGAGAGCAATGCAAATGGGGTAAAGCTAACAATGAATTTAAATTGATTTCCATTCAAGAATGGAATAAAACTTTGAAGGAATTTGGCTTTCTACAATGAATTTAAATTGCTTTCCATTCATTATTTAAACTACATTCCCAAATTTGAATTCTCGCATATCAATAAGGTTGCGAGTTAACTTACTTCTTCATTCACACCTTGCACACTAGTACATAAAAATTCCCAAAAACTTGACACACAAACAACAACACCAATACTTACTTAAAACAACATTAAAATTCATAAGTATAACGAAGTATAAGTCGGACATAGACAATCAAATGTAGTGTTTAGTTATAGTGTGAACTCACCTTGATTGCTTAAAGATCCTATTTATTGCCTCTTGTATGCACCTTCTTCACTTCCTATAAGTCAAAGTGATACTTCGGGTTATAATAACTGTTACATAAAGTTAAAGTGATCTTTTCATTCTCGTGTAAAATTCAAATAATGAGTTAAATGAAACTTTTGATAAAGTTAAAATCAGTTTTATATAAGTGGAAATGACTTTAAATCAAATGAAAAATCACTTTTAAGATGTAGACGGAAATTGATATTCTTATATGTACCTATTTCTTGTTTCATCTTCTCGACGAGTTCACGATCTAACCATGTCAAATGTTCGATATGTATAGATCGTGAGAAAGTTGGACGGTTATTGTTTGAAAATTCTGATAATGAGATTATTTATAATTTTTTTTAAATTATTATTTTTACTTTAAATTTAACCAACGCCTCTTTCTTGGTTGGAAGATGAGCCAATGACCATTTTTTGCCCCCGACACCTATAGTTCACCCCACCCACACGCTCAAAAAACCTCAAAACACCTTGTTCCACGCCCATTTAAGCTAATATGACCCAGTGAGATTGTCAGTTTTTTTTAAATACGAAATTCAATAAAAAAAACTACTACTAGCCAGAAGCTAATAGCACAAACAAACCATACAACATAAAAGAAAACAGAAAACAGAAAACAGAAAAAAGAAGTCAACACGAGCTAAGACACAAAATTAAATTACATCACTAATCCCAATCTAACGAATCAAACTTAGCCCTATGCTTAATCAAAATGAACCACAACGTTGTTATCTCCTCGATAATGCTAGTAATTGATATCGGTAGGCCTTCAAATATGAATTTGTTCCTTGCTTTTCATATGACCCATCACGCCAGAAGAATAACTGAGAGCACCATAGGTTGTTTGATGGAATCCAATCCTTTGTACGATTGGATGTCTTACAGATTCTTTACCGTGAAGGCGAGTATCGGTGGAAGGCTACACCAAAAAGATATTTTTTTTTGACAAATAACTGAGGTCATGTAACACGCAGTGAGAACGTGGTCCGCTGACTCATCCACTTCACCGCAAAGAACACATGCTACAGATGGAATATGAATCTTCCTATGTTGAAGCGCCATTCTTGTTGGGATCCTCACCGCCTCCAATCTCCATTCGAAGATATTTAGTTTTAGTAGCAACCAATTATTCCACCCAAACGCCTTTCCTAGGAGCTGCACATTCTGCAACGCAAGGGCCTCCCGGATAGATTTTACCAAAAACCTTCTGTCCGAGCAACCCGTCCACGCCTTTCCTAGGAGCTGCACATTGTGTTATTTTCGTGATTCCAAAAGACCCACCCAAAAAAATCTGATATTTTGAACTACGGACAACGAGCCTAGGGGCAAGATTGTCTTTTGGAGACAAGTTAGGGTTTTGCTTCTGTGTAACCACACACCTATATAAAGCAAAAATTAACAAAGCAAACGCCCTCACGAAGTATACACACCGCCGTCGCCTGTGATTTCAACAAATCGCCACCGGAAATGGGAGTTTTCACCTTCGTATGCAAATCGTCCGGCGGCGAGTGGACTGCTAAGCAGCTTAAGGGAGACCTTGAAGGCTCCGCCGATTCTACCTACGCTCTTCAGAGGAAGCTTGTTAACGCCGCTCTTTCTTGCGACTCTTCCGGCGGTGTTCAATCTTCGTTCAGTTATGTACTCCCCGATTCAGCTGTTTTTCAGGTATATTTTCGCCTTGTTCTGTTCATATCCGCTCGTGTTATATCCAGATCTTGTAATGTTTCTGTTGATTAGTAGAAGTTCAATCGTTTATTTTACAATTAGTCGTCGTGAATGAGTTGTTCATCTGTTTCAAATGTTGGAGGCTAACGCGCTCATTTTCAGTATCCGATCTCGACGATTTGCTCTTTTTTGTGTTTTCGGGTGAAACTATCATTTGATCTGAAATTTGAAACTCATCGATGATGTTAGGGTTTTTATTAACGCATAGACATTTTGGTAACTTATCTATGATCAGCGGATGTAGTTTTAGGCTGCAGTACTGGTATTAAATAAGCATCACGGTTGTGGTGGTGGTTGTAGTGGCGACTACGGTGGTGGTTAGTGAAGGGGAGATATCCTTTATATGTTTGAGAACCAAATGCCCTAGGTTAAAGACACTCTAAATGTGTAAGGTAGCTAGTAAGAACTTAGCTTTGAAAAGTGAGCCTGAGGCGCGCCTAGGTGTAAGTCTTATTGCTTTTGTGTAGGCAAGGTGAGCTCTGTACAAAAGGCGCCCCGAAAACCGGCTAAAGGCGTAGCTGAGGTGCTGACTCGCTTCATATACATGATGACTTTTTGTGCATCATGATGTTGTACAACATGCTTATTAGATTGTACTTGTAGGATGTTAAATCATATATAAAGCTATGAGAAATATACAAGCGGTGCGCTTCTCACTTTTTAAAACCAAGAATAAGAAACAAAGTGTTATGAAACTTCGTGGAAGGCAAAATTTGGCATTTTGATTCAGAACAACATTAGGTTTTATGATTAAACTTTTAAGTGTCTGCTAGTTGAGTTGGTTAATCAAAGTGAACAAGAGATTAAGTTGTTAATTTGTAGATGGTTATTCTGCAAGTCTGTAAATAGTACTGATGATCTCAGAAGCTTGTTCATTTGTTGATTGTTTTCCATTTTCTAATGGATTATGTGTTTGAATTAAAAGGTTTAGCTTTTGATTATCTGTTTTGTTTATCAATCAAGTAATCGGTTTTGTGTTATCATTTTTACGCGTGATTGCATCAAAATGTTTATTCATGTGAAAACTGTGCCTTCTGTGCAGGTGATTATTGGTGGAGGTGGTGGCGGAGCTTCGTTCGGAGGTGGAGCTGCTGCCGCTTCTGCACCAGCTGGGGGTGCTGCTGCTGCAGAGGCACCAGCAGCTGAGGAGAAGAAGGAAGAGAAAGAGGAGAGTGATGATGACATGGGGTTCTCTCTTTTTGATTAATTCTTCTTTTTGACACAATGGTTGGTGTTACGAAGTTTTGATTTTGTTAGATTATGATGGATATTAATGCTCTTTGTTTTAGCTTTATAATTAATGGATGTTTATGTTTCTGGCTCTGAGTACTTTTTTTTTGGGTAGGAATTAGAGGACTCAAACAAATATTTGAGATGGGTATCGGGGGTATCAGATCAGTTATAATTTTTTGTGGTTTTGAGATGGGATTAGGTTTTACCATGTTGATTAACTTTCACTTTTGTTGTTAATGACAATAATGACAATCCTAATAAGATAATCATCATATAGTTACATTTGATTTACACCTGATATACCCACTTGATTTCACTTGTATGTTTTTTCATATCATTTAAAATAGTCATTTTGAGCGAAAATAAGTGTAAGTATATGATAATTATGTTACTAGGACTCGTCATTGAAAACAAAACTGAAGATTGAGATTATCACTAGTCAAACTGTTAGTTTGTATTATTATCAGCCAATCAATTATAGTTTGGATTATTGTCCGTCAATCAGTCATAATTTGTATTATTAAAAACCAATTTGCCTTTGGTTCTCAAACAATTAAAAGATCTTGTAATATCCCAAAATATAAAACGACAATTATAATAACGGAATAAACGAATTAGGCACGACGGGACGGGCCGGGCCGGATGGGCCGGCGGGCTTGAAGGGGCGAACATAGGGGAGCTTCCCCTATAAATAGCCTAAGTCACCACATTTCTCTCATTTGCCAATTCTAAAGAGAGAAACCGTAGAGAGAGAAAGTCGGCGGATCGGCCCAAGATTGAAGAAGTGCGTTGCTCCAAAGCTCGTGAGAGGAACCTCCGAATCGGAAGCTCGATACAGGTAACGATCCAACCTAGATATGAGTTTTTGTTCGTTTTTTGTTTTTTCCGGGTTTTGGACAAAAATGTGATGTTTTTACGGATGAAACTGGAAGAAAAACATAGTTTTGAGTTCCTTAATGAAAAACAAACGTTTTGAATGTAAACAAGTTCGGGATCTTGACGTGATCAGACCCGAAGGCGAAAGTTAGGGTTTTTATGGAGAAGTAGATCTTGCGTACTTATCAAGTACGCAGGAAGAGGATCATGCGTACTTATCAAGTACGCATGAAGCGAGGTTTGCGCACTTATTAAGTACGCAAGAGCAAGGCCCTGTGCACTTGCTAATGTTAGGTGTGTAGTCTCGTTTAGAGGCGGCCGGCCCTAACTAGGGTTAGCCGGCCCTAATGGGCCTATCTATACGGTTTGGGCCTAACTTGGAGAACAAGTTAGGAACCCTAGTTTTAATCTATAAATACTCTATGTTGTAATTGTAATCTGTGTGCCCTTGAGCTTAATGAAATAACCTAGTTGCAGCCCGTGGACGTAGGTCCCCCACTGGGACCGAACCACGTAAAATTCTTGTGTCGTTTATTTTTCTGTACCGCGTGATTATCGTTTGTGCATGTGTGTGTGTTGATTCCGCTGCGCCACGTTGTTCCTAACAAGTGGTATCAGAGCTTTGGCTCGTTGTTACACACGGTATTGCACGGTAGAACGTTTCGCAAAGGAAAACCCTAGCTGCTACAGTGCCGCCGCCGCCGCAACAGTGCCGCACCGGCCGTAAACAGTGATTCCGGCGTGAACGGTGTTTTTCGGTAAGCGTGAACAGTGTTTTCCGGTAAGCGCGAACAGTGTTTTCCGGTCGTGAACAGTACCGGCAGAATTTTTTCTTTTTTCTGCTGCTGCTGTTCCAGGGCTGGTTTGCAGCCTGGTTTCTTGTTTTTGGGCCGCTGGAATTACGGTTTAGGTTGCGCAAAAGAGGAAAGAAAACCGGGTTGTTTTGGAGGAAAACATGGCTGTTTCAGGAGAAAACACGGCTGTTCAGGACTGATTTGGAGTGATTTTGCAATTAGAGTTTCTATTGTTGATCTCTTGGAGTTGCTGGTTTCACTCGGGTTTGCAGGTGAAGCGTCGGGTCGGGTGTTTCTGGTTTGTGTTGCGGGTTAACGGTTTGATTGTTTCGGGTACCGGGTTAAACTCTTTGAAGCCACCGATTAGGGTTTGGTTATAAAGCTCTTGGATTCGTCGGGTAAAGGTTAGAGTTTTGTTTAGTTCTGTTTGACTGTTTATTATCAACTATTTGGGAACCGGGCTATGTGAAATTCAGTATTCGGGTTTAGATTTGTCTGCGAGGTTTATTGTAGGAGCAGTTCGGTTTATTGACAGTGTTTGGTAGAACAACTGTCAAGTTCAGGCCCGTGACATTACTGTGTTTATTTCACTATTTCGATATGTTTTCTGTTTGCTATTGTTATGGCTGAAGACGGGATGGTTATTATCTAAAGGTTTGACGGTTAGTTGGTTTTGTCAAAAGAACTTGGGCGTGGTACTGTGGGATAAAACCGGTGAAAACGGAACCAGCAGGTTTGGAATGCTTTGGGTTTTAAGTATTCCGGTTCTGGTGTGCTGGTGACGACATAAGTGAAAAAAAAAAGGAAGTCAGGTGATATTGCTCGGTTGAAAGATTTTTCGGTTAGGGTTAGCCGATCGGGTGTACGGTCGCAGAATCCTTGGTACCGTTTGCTTTCATGAAAGCTCTGCTGCTGCTGTTGTAACTGTTTGCCGGTTAGCTGGTCTAGAACTGTGAAGTTGTTTCTTGTTCGGTGGTGATCAGTGGTACGACATTTGGCATGGGTTGGGATAATAGGGACAGTGGGAGCTGGGCATAGTTGACTTGGTGGAGCTGCATAGAGGTATGTGACATTCTTTTAGAGTCGATGTCAAAGATAGTAAATTCTGCTTCTGAGAATGTGTCTGGGTTGATGCATTGGGACTCAGTGATGGCAGTGGAGACTCTTGGGTTCAAGATTCTGGTATGCTTCATTACTCACTTCTATGAAGCATTGGTGAATCTATTGTTTGAAGACTTTGGGAAGATACAGGATTATGTATCGCTGGAAGAAGGGAACCAACTTCCGAGTATTAAAGTCTTGACTCGCTGCATCGGGTAGAGCTAAGTGGATTCATTTTGCAAGTGTGAATCTTGGAGCCACGGGGATGTCAGCTGAGTGCATTCGGAGGTTTAAACCAGGTCAGGGGTTTTGGGAACAGTGGGAGCATGGGACGTGTTCTGGGTACAGTTCTAAACACCGTTGGGTTTTGAAGACCGGAATTCCGAATGGGAAAATCTCTCCATGGTACTTGCAGGTTTTGGAGAGTGGTGTTTCCTCTGGAAGTCTATGGAGTCGGTAGTTCGAGTGAGTAGGTGCCGGTTGAGATTGAGGATGAGTCAATGGCGGGTTTTGCCATGGCTGGGTCAGTGATGACTGCTGGGTTGGAGCTAGGGGGAGCTTCAACGGGCCCTTCTGGTAATTGAGGAGTGAGCTGCTGCAACTAGGAGGATTGGATTGAAGTCTTAGCTTGTTTATGAGAACTGAAGGTTTGGAGGACTTCTGTTATTTGAAATCTTAGCTTGTTCTTGGGAGCTGGAGGCTTGGAAACTTCTAATAGTGAAGTGTTAGCTTGTTCTTAGAACTGGAGGCTTGGAGGATTTCTGTTATTGAAGATTACTGGAGTTACTGGTATAGGGTCTGCTTGGATGGTGGATTGAGGATTGCTCGAGCCTCCAAGTGGGAGATTGTTAGGTGTGTAGTCTCGTTTAGAGGCGGCCGGCCCTAACTAGGGTTAGCCGGCCCTAATGGGCCTATCTATACGGTTTGGGCCTAACTTGGAGAACAAGTTAGGAACCCTAGTTTTAATCTATAAATACTCTATGTTGTAATTGTAATCTGTGTGCCCTTGAGCTTAATGAAATAACCTAGTTGCAGCCCGTGGACGTAGGTCCCCCACTGGGACCGAACCACGTAAAATTCTTGTGTCGTTTATTTTTCTGTACCGCGTGATTATCGTTTGTGCATGTGTGTGTGTTGATTCCGCTGCGCCACGTTGTTCCTAACAGCTAAGTGCGCAGGCATCATGCTGTTTAGGTAAAGTCAGTATGTTTAGAAGGTTAAACCGTTAGAGTCGGGGGTTGGTCTGATGTGTATTTAACTAATCAATTTAGATCGGAAGTGACGTTGTGGGGCCTTTGTTTAGGACAACCCATATTAGCTTATCAGGTGAGTTCTAGAAGCCCTCTTTTAAATGTTTTATATAATGTTTTCGGGTTGGTGTGCATACATACGAAATGATGTTTTACGAAACAATGTTTACGAAATGAAATGATTTGGAATGAACGGTTTATGGAAAGAAAGTTTTATGAACGGAATGTTTACGAACGAAATGTTTATAAAGAAATGGTTTAAACTGGAAGTAAAGGGTTTTGAAAATGAATGAAATGTTTTATGAAAAGAAAGGAAAAGGGCAAAGGTTTTAAAGAAGTCATTACAAATCTAATCTGTCGAATGAATGGAATTGACGAATGAAGTCTGGGAATGTAATTCCCAGCCTTGTGGTAGATTATGGACAACGAGCTATAGTTGCCATAAGAACAACAAGGGGCAGTGTCTTTGTGGCATGTCAATCGTTATGATGTTGTACAACTGGTATGGGAGTAACGACGGTTACTCAGGGGTTAACGTGACCCTATGGAGGTTAAAGTATGATCCGACGGTGTTATGGCCGCGAGCCATAGCCGTCGATGGAAGTTGTCGGTTTATGGACATGAGAGCCATATGGGCAACTAAATGGGTATTGTCGGTCCTCGTGCAGTTAAGCCTTGGGGGCAATACAAAAGGGAATTGACTGAATGTATTGTATTGTCGGTCTTCGTGCAGTTAAGCCTTAGAGGCAATACAATACTAAATGACGGAACGAATGGTAACACAGATTTAGATAATAATGTATGACTTAAATGAATGTTAAATGTTTTAAACGAACGATTCGTTCAACGGTGTTCATGATGATGATAAATGTTTGAATGTTTTAATGATGAACGAAAGGCCCTGTTTTCTTGTACATGATGTTAAACCCTAATGAATTATTGAATGATGAACCATTTATAAATTGAATGAAAAACTGGAACTCACCAGCGTAGCTGACTTTTTAGTATGCACATTCAGGTTAAGGTAGGTATGGACGATGGACGGTGATGTTTGGCAAGCGAGAAGAGTTACCCGGTTGATCATGAAGACTGGCATCCCGTTATGATTAGTTTATGTTATGTTTATGTATTAGACTATGTTACGTTTCCGCATGTTTGAACAAGTTTTAATTATGATGAATGAATGATTCCGCTGCGTTATTTGATATTCAAGTTTAATAACTGTTTGTGAATGAGTAAATCCAGCAAATGAGGCCTCCCGGGTTTGGGGCCTTACAGATCTCTTAATTAACCAACTAGTTTAGATCCCGTGTATACACACGAGGTGAAAAATACTAATAAATAAAATTTTTAAATATTTATGTATATATTTTACAAGTGTAAAAATGTATCATATACAAAAGATAGAAAGCAAAACTCAAAATACGTAAAAACTAATATATAATTGAGTTTCAAAAATATATTAAAATTTGATTTTCTTTTATTATTTGATTGAAAATAAAAGTTATATAATTAGATTTTAAAGTTTCATAAGGGATAATTTAAAATAAATGTATTTTATTAGTATAATTAATATTTTCTTAAAAAATATATTATTATTAAAAGATGAAGGCGCATTTAATAACAGAGAGACGTGAAAAAATGATGAGGATGAATGTGGAGGCGACACATGGAATAGAAAACCTTTATTTATTATATAGTATAAATATAGATTAAAGTAATAGGTTTTGAAAAGTGAGCCTGAGGCGAGCCTAGACGCAAGGCCTATTGCTTTTATGTAGTTTGGATTATTATCAGCCAATCGGTCATAGTTTGGATTATTATCAGTTAATCAGTCATAGTTTGAATTATTTTATTACCATTTACCCGTAGTTAACCAATTAAAGTAATCGACTTTTAAAAAAACTTATTTTATTACCATTTTATTCTTAATTAACCAATTTATCACAAAATACTCCTAAATTTTGTGTACGTGCAGCCAATAACAGGTAACCATAACTAAGAAAACTAACAAGATAAAGCAAGTCACTCAAACAAAGTTTATATTTTGATCATCTTTTATGTGCTTCAATTCATAAAATAACCTTATACAGTAACATTCAAATCTATAAATAATAAATGATAGTTTTTCAAAATGATCTCTGATAGACATTTACTCCAAACGTTGTGTGCACAAAATAATGAACAAATAATCCAAAATTCATGTTACATAACACTTGCAAGACATAAGAACACTATGGCATCCTTAAAGCTTCGTGAAAATGTCAGGGCTTCATTCAAGAAGAAGAAATCAAACATTGCTAATACTTCTAGTAAATCTAACAGAACTATTCCCAATCTTGCCTCTTGTTCGGTTTCTAATGATGTTTGTTCTGTTTAAACTTAGTGAAATATGAAATATTTAGCCTTTTCTCTCCTAAATTTGATGAGTCGGTTAAGGTTAGACGTAATCACAAATAGATTAAAGAAAATTTCCTTAACTGATCAAAGATGCTATTTGGTGTTGTGGTAGTGACAAAGCTCAAGGCCGAACAGTTTCACCTTGGAATTTTGGGATGTGATTAAATTAGATTTTGTCAAAACCATCAAGGAGTTTGAATGTTGATCATACTTGTATGATCAACAAGGGGTCTAACTCATCTTTTATCTCGCTTATTCCCAAGGTAAGAGACTCGTTATCCTTCAAAGATTATAGGCTATTAACTTAGAGGGTTGTATGTATAAACTAATTTCTAAAATTCTTGCTTTGCGTCTCAAAATGATTATGGGTTCTATAACCAGTCACAAACAATCGACATATATTGAAGGTAGAAGTATTCTAGACAATCCTCTGTGATTATCGAGTTGTACTCTTGGGTAAGAAAACAAACAAACAAGTGCTTATTTTTATGATTAACTTCGACTAAAGCTTTAGATTTGCTTAATTGGCATTTTTTGAGTTCAATCATAGGGCAATGGAATTTGGGTGCAAATGGAAAAGGTGGATTAATGAGTCTCTTAGTAAATTAAGCTTCTAATCTCGTTAACGGATTGACTATGGTGTTAGACAAGGCAATCCTCTCTAGCCTTTTCTCTTTATTCTCGCTATGGAAGGTGTTAGATTATAGGCTATGGAAGGTCTGACCTTAAAACACTAGCAAGCCCTTCTGCTAAATTGTGGTGGACTTAAAGTGAAAGATAATGTTAAACCTTCCCCTTCTGCTAAATCGTGGTGGATTAAAACAAAATTTAATCCCCACTCCTCAAATGATCACAAACCATTAGTTGGTATTCAATATTGAAAATAAAAAAGATTAACATCTATATAAAGTAATGATAGTACATATATGATATCGATCAGAATTGGGCTTCTTGTCATACAAAATGGTTCTCTATGCAATAAATATCAACTCCAAAATGCTCACACAGTAAATTGTATCACAGATTCAACAGAAACTAGTACTAACAAAACATGCTACAATTTGAATTACAACATAATCATGGATATCCATCCAATCAAATATTAAAAGTTTTTTGAACAAAATCCAGGAAAGGAATTAAAAATTGACCTTGAACAACACCCATTTCTATCTCAACTTTGGCTTGCATTTCGCGAAAGTATACTAAAATTTATACGTATTCTAGTCAATTTATATAATAAACAGTACAATGGTTAATACAGTTTTCGGAGTTGTCAACATACGATTGATTCTAAAAAAACCCTTCAAATAAGAAATTGATTTTTGATGTGAAATGCGAAATGAATCTAGACCCTTAGTATTGCTATATAAATAAAAAAACAAATTTAAAAATGTTGATCTATCGTGCGTATATCTGTACATAATTACATATGTCATTGTGTGTTATTATATATAACGACGTGTAAGCATGTATGTAAGTATATTACGTATATGCTAACATCTAAACTTTTAGTTCGTGGCAACCATTTTATTCAAAAACCTCTTGGACCACTCACTTGAACCAAAAATGTTTTGCTTTTTCTTGGAGTTATTATCTTCCGAAAACCACCCATTTTCCTTTTGTGATATGAAATTATTTGTTTGTTGTAATAATAACTCTAACTTTCCTTTTATTGAGATGACGTTATTTGTTGTTAATAATAACTCTAAGAAAAAGTAGTGAGTGGTCCTATAAAGTGGTTAGCACAAACTAAGAGTTTTGATGTTGACAAATATTTATGAAAGGTAAAAAAAGCCAAAGAGTTCCTTTGGAGATCAATTAAAACCGGTGGAGGGTGGGGGTTGGTTAAATAACTTGTCATTTGTAGTTAAAGTGACGAAGCTTTCTTTAAGGTTAAGAGCTCAAGCCCCATTTACGACGAAATTGATGTAATTATTAGAAGTAGTTTAGGATTAGGTGCCCTAAATGAGATATTACTCTTAAAAAAAGCATCAAAAATGCAATTAGTTAAAATACATTTGTAGTTTTTCCTAATATTTGAGATTGTTGATTGAGAGGAGATTTATATGTAAGAGTTGACACTTCATCTGGTATAGCTTTCAAAATTTCACGAATTGAACCGAGCAAAGATTTGCTCATGCTCGGCTTGATTAAAAATCGAACCGAGCCGGTCGGCTTGTTACAAATCGATCTGAAATCGAACGAACATTTTTCGATTGAGTATCGAGCGCCGAGCAATTTGGACGCCCTAATGTGCGGATTGAGGCCGTGAAGTGTGAATGTGATTGGGAGCAGACAAGAGCGGATGAGTGTCTAAATTAGGTAATTTGTCTTTGAAACTAGGTTTTGAACTTTTAGAACTAAAACAATTAGGTAGTGGACTAGGCTAGTAATCTTATAGTATTAAGCCAATTTATAGTATAGAAAATTAGTTATTAGGCGAATGTAATTGTATATTTGTGTGTGTGCATGTAAAAAAAAACTGAAAAATAATTTGAGCCAAATGAGTGAGTGTACCTTTGCTCGTGTTTGGTTCGTTTACAAACTGAACTGAGCCGATCAACTCATTTACAAACTGAGCCGGAATCAAACGGGAATTTTTCGACCGAGTATCCAGCGAGTTTCGAACGTCGAACAATTTGAACAGACCTGAGCACCATAGAAACCTATATCTTAATCATTGCTAAAGCACGCATTTTAAAATTTTTGTACATAATGGCTTATTTTTTACAAAAAAATGGTATAAGAGTATCTTCTTTTTTTGGAAAAATGTTAATATACCTTTATCAAATTTTGACCAATTTATCAAATTTTGATCAATTTAAAGTCAACGAGCCATTGTTTAAGAAAAACCATAAGTGCGCATAAAAACTGTTTAGTGACCTTTTTATAATTTTTTTACATGTTAAAAGACTTAACAAGGGACTTTTTTTTTAAAAAGTACGAAAGTATACACTGTATACTGTTTTTTTTACTCAAAATAATTATATATGGATATTAGGAGTTTTGATGTGAGCGAGTGGGAAATATATGCCTCTATGGCTCTATATATTATTAGTTAATATTATATAAACTAATTATTAGTTAGGAAATGGTTCAAATACTAACCAACTTTTTATGTAATAACCATGCTAACCACTATCAAACAATAACATAATTTATAAATTATTTTTTTCTTTTAATTCTTAAAAGAGTATTTAATTATCGTGAACATATATCTTGAACATAAATACGGAAATGATGAGTCTTACATATACGTACCAAATAATGTTACATATACGTGACACATAATGTTTACGTATGTGTAACATTATTTGGTACGTATACGTATCACTATTTTAAGAGTGGTTATTATGGTTATCACATAAATATTGGTTAGCATTTGAACCTCACTCTTATTAGTTATTACTTATCAAATGTAAATATAATCGAGTGAGCTAACGAGCGAGCTTATGTTAGCTGGACTTTAGATGTTGATACAAATTGATTTCATTTCAAACAAGCTTATGTTATTTTCGAGCTACGAGCTAGTTTACCACCTCTAGTTTGATTGGAAGGTTTTAGGATAAAACAATGAATATGAAAGACATTGATGTTTGGATATGTAATTATCCAAAAAGTGATAATATTACTTTGTGTATAATATTAATTTAATTTTGGATAATGTGAAAACTTTTGTAACAATTGCTCGTTATGTATGTTTATGAACTAGAAAAAGTATCTTTAATTACAAAAAAAATATTCAAATTATAAAACTCACTTTTGTAGCCGAAACTCAAAATTTAGTAATCTATTATTAGTTTAAAAATATTTTTATAGAAATTTTAACATTTAGTACAATTATAAATATAATTATTTATATCTTACAGTTTCCTAGGAAATGAATACAAAAGCGTCATTATCAAGGATGTTAAAAAAGATCAATCAATTTGAGCAAATGAATACATAAGCGTCACGGTCATGCCTTGGTCAAACCGCGAATCGACCATGCCATGACTGGTAACATTAAACATTATAAAGCTAAAGCACTTGAACTTATCGAACATTGATTTGGTATGGTTCAACACTAAAATGCCATTGTTGGGTCTAATGCAAATATATGGAAGACGTATGTTGTCAACATGAAATATGTTTCTCTTACTCAAAAAGAGGTTGATATCTTTGGACCTTGATGACTCAAACTGATGAAAATACATTGCTATGCTTAAACTAAATTGATTCGTTCAATGACGTGTTGTTTAATCATTTGTACTCTTGATCAAGAAACATAATTATTGAAATCTATATAAAGATTGATCCTAACCCATGTATGGTTTTAAACTAGCTATATAATTGTCTTTTCTATACAACACATAAACGGAACTTGATATATAATTGTCTTTTAAATTAGAAATATAATTGATATCCACCCACCCTTTTGGATTCGTACCAATCACTTCAACCAAAAAATGTTCTCTTTCAAAAAAGCCACATGCAACTTTCCCTTTATGTGTTATTCTTGAAAGGTACCCATCGTTTTCTAATTGCCATGACCCATGCCAAAAAGAGAGGAACGAACAAAAGGACCATCTCAATTAAGCTGGTAACAATGTCCTTTTCTAATGTATTTATTTGTTGTAAAAATATGTACTATAACAAATAACTTCAATCCAAAAGAATATTACATCATCACGTACCCTTTAGGTTCATACAACATATTTTGGTCACTAATATAATTGAGAAGTTACGTAGCGAATACATTTATTTCAGCTCAAAAGGGTTGAAACACAAGTGGAGAAAAAGGCTTCAAGTGTTGAAACATAAGGATAACTTCGTGATGTTTCATGTATAGTCACAAAGATCGTTCGATGGTAACTGATATAAGAGAAGACATGAACCAACACAACCTTTCGATTGAACTTGAACCAATAGTAACCCATGAACCCTAGCTTTTTGATTGAACAATTTGAGAACCAATCCTTCAAAGTTTCTATTTTACAAGTAGGTCAATCAAGCCGTTACACCCACAAAACCAAACGTTGCCTCGCAAGTCCAAACATACACGACTCTTCAAACCAACCAACGCGAACCATATGAAAACATGCTTGACACGAACCGTCAAAAACCAAAGGCGTGAATTGGGTCAAGAAATCTAAAAAACAGTGAAAATTCTTAATCTCTCTTAGTAATCCCCTCAATTCTAAAATCTAGGATTTGAATTCATGTCCTGTTATTAAATCCCTCATGATTTATTAGAACTAAAAGAATTCTATTTAAGCATCTCATAGCTTTAGTTGAAAGATTTTATTCGAAGTGGAATATGGTCATTCACTATAACCCCCGTCCCGCTAAGCATCAATTGCTGAATGGTTAAAGCATGTTCAATTTCTTCCCGATACATGTTAATGAACCCTCTAACAAGTCTATTAGAATTGGCTCTATATCAATGAAATCTCATTATCCGCACGCGACACACGCCTCCTTTCCTATTGATTACAACATTAATAATAAGACGAGCACTAAATACAAAAATTCCAAGAAGAATCACACGTGAACCACCATATAAAATAATTATTACTCTCCCAATGTTTTCCACGAGTCGTCGGGCCCACACCACCTGCAAACATGGCACGTGACGATAAAGACACCCCTTTTCAATTTTACAACTCTGCCATTCTGTTCCCCCCATATTCGTCCCTACGCCTACAGTCCTACTCCGGACCACCGGATCATTCTTTCCCCTTCTCAAACACTTCATCCGTACAATTTCATGCTCTCTAAATCCACCACTTTCCATCGTCGCCGAACAATCAACGAAATTCTTCCTCTCGCTGCACGTTTTCCGGTTAAAATCACTGGTAAGAGCATCGTATACTGTTCCTTTCGTGTTTACTGTTCTTATTCTTCTTGATTTTACACTTTTTGTTTGCTATTTCCTGTGGCGAATCGTTTTTATGGCTTCAATCCGAGTTTTTCAGTTTATGTAGCGTAAATGTGCGATTGATTATCGAGTTAGTGGCTTTATCAAGTTCCTGAGATCAATTAGGGTGATTTACTTACTATTTGCTGTTTAATCTATTGCTGATGCTAAATCACAGCTATATGAATGTTATATTTTAAAAGTATTTTGTGTGTTGGTTAGAGTATTGCTGTTGTTTGATCTGAAAATCTGGATTATGTGTGCTTTTTGGTGTTAGAAATGCAAAAGATGTTTATATTCTTCAGATTTTTAGCCTTTAATTATTTATTCCTGAAAGTACTGGACTTGCTTTGGCATAAAGAGCACTATTTTGTTGACTATACATCAGGTGGTGATTGTTTCCAGACTCCATGGATGGCTTATGGGACCCACCTTATTATCAAGGTTTCCACATATTTGCCTTTTATCAAATTTATACTGTTTTCTTTACTTTCTTTCTTTTTTCAAGTCATTTTTATTGATTTTATTATTGCTTTACAGCAGGTGAAGACCCAATTTCATTCTGTCTTCCTTATTATGGTGATCCACTGTCCTATATTGGCTATTGCTTTGTGCCTTTTTTTTAATTTCTTGGTTTTGATTATATGTGGTAAATAGTTCTGCACCTAACAAGCTAACAAGCTTACTGAACCTGTAGATGTGATAGAGGAGACGAATGTAAATGCGGAATGCTGCGTACATGTTCTTGAGGTTTTGATAAGCAAAGCAGATACTGACATTGTTGAGCATGAAGAAGAGTTGATGGATTTACTGAGTCAACTCGTCTGCGCCGATGAAGTATTTTCAAATATGTTCTCAATGTCCTTGAGAGCAAAGATTGATTTCCTTGATTCATCAATAAGGAAGTTAAAGGATGATGATGAAAACTTTTTGTCAACAATCAGGGAACCAGCTGAAAGCATATATGACATACTCAAGTCACTTTTCTGTCATTATTTACAAAAGAAAGATTTACAGGTTATTTGGATACATATATATCTCTGGCTCTATTATTGACATCAACATTCAATTTTGATTTGCACACCGTAGAAAGTTTTACTTGCATGAGTTGCATCTTTATGATGATTCTTTCGTGAATTTTGTCCTTAGGTTAATATTTGTTGAAGAAACTGTACTTTAGGGAAACAAATGAATTTTTTAGAGTTGTTATTTGAATCAACATAGTTTTGCAAATATTCACTTTCTTGGGTTTGCATATCTGGTAGTTCACTCAAGTCATTTTTTTCTAATATGTACATTGTGATGTCCAATCAGATTTTGTTACGTACCCTTGTAGCCCACGCGGAGAGGGTTTGTTACTTGCAATAGTCTACCACCTACATGCCCACGTCTTCTGCTTCTCTTTAATTAATTAGGAGTTAATTTTATATATGGGTTAGTAATATGTTGAGTCAAATAGCTAGTGGAGTGGAGTCACTAGTTTTTCATGTTAGTAGCGGTAGTTCATTTTCTTAATTTCTTCCTTCCTTGTAAGGCTATTTAAGAGCCACTACTTTTTTTTATTATGGCAGGCATGAATGAAATGAATTAGTCTAAATTATCTCTCTAAATTTCTATCTAGTATTCTCCCTATTTTCTTTGGCCAACGAGTAACTGTTGGAACCACATCAGATTTCAGTGGTTCTTTTTTACATGAAAAAGTTTCCATATTATACGAAATATTGTTATTTTGTCCCTGTATTACTATGCATGCATATGTATTTCTCTTGAAGAGATGCCCTTTTATGTTTTCCCTTCGAAATCAAAAGTTTGCAGATAATACCAGCACTGCTTCAAGCTCTTGCTGTCGGGTGCCTGCAGACAATCAGAAGAAACAAACTGGCAGTTCTTCAAATGCTAAGCCAATGGAGAAAATCAATAGATTCAGTATCATCTCTGTGGAGAAACAGACAATTTCACCTATCATTGTTAAGGTCGAAGAGGAAGATACAGACTATCCTGTGAGTATTAATAATGATCTTCAATAATGCTTCTGTTCATCCCAATTTTTCCTATCCTTTTGGTTTAAATGGTTGATGTGCAGCACTTGCAGGAACTAGAGTTAGAAAAATGAGTAGGTCAGGCAATGGGTCAAAATGGGTTGGGTCGGGTTGACTTATAAACACTTGTTCTCTTCTACTTTTTGCATGTTATAAATAAATAGTGTGTTATATGATTAGAAAAGCTATATTAGTACAATATTAATCTAATGCTTGAATTAAATTGTTTTGGAGTTTTATTCGTTTTAAATACCTTTGGGTGTCCTTCAACCTGTTTGACCAGTTTCTCTTTTAGTTGATTCCTGAAGTTTTACCGGTTTGAGATAAATTATAAACCACATCTACCCATATACCACCACCAAGCCTTCTGGTTGAGTGGTAATCCCATGACTTTCCAAATGGGAGGTCATGGGTTCGAGTCTCGCTTGGGACAAAATGTTCCAGGTTCAGCCATGGGTTTTTCCCAGTTGTGGGTTCCTCCTGGGTGGTGTGGGGCCGGGTCACCACACTTCTGTTCTTCGGGCGGAAGGGTGATCTGTTTGTCAGGGTGATCCCAGGTCTTTGCTGTTAAAAAAAACATCCACCCATATACCTATAAGTGGGTCGATTTAACTGTTGAGTGTTGATATAATTCTGTTATGCAGCACATGAGTCCTGTGCACAAATATGCCCCTCGTACTCTTTGCTGGGGCTCCTCAAAGAAGACAGACAGAGAAGTGAGCAAGTTTCAGATGAAGAGGCCTTTGATAGTGAAAAAAGATATTGTACAGAATAGGACTCCTAGATGTAACTCTATCTGCCACAAACCATCTTTGGAAACTCAAGGGAAATGGAAACATCTGCTAACTGTAGTCAAGTCCCAGGTAGTGTTTTCTTAAAAAAGTTCATAGATGCAATGATAGATGAAAATTTTGGATTATAACAATATTAATCTAAATTCTTGAATTAAATGATTTTTGTGGTTGTATACAATAGTAATAGACTTGGACAACTTACAGCTATTAGACCCATTTCCCTTTTAGCTAAAAAATTTTATTTGATCCATTTAATCAGATTCGGATACGAATCGTACAATACAAACCCATTCATAAGTAAATTGGTTGAAATTGGCACCTCTTAAGTCCTAGGATCAGGCTGAGACTCCCTTCAAAGTTGAAATTGAAGTTCAAACTTTGATCTAGAATATGATCTGCTTTCATTACAAGATTATGTTCTTAACCATGTAGTAGTAAATCATCAGCTTATTCTTCCCAAATAATCAGATTTTAGAGGTTGAGTTTCTTTAAACCAAGTAAAAAGAATGACTTTTCTGTAGAGGTGGCAATTTCAACCCATTAATAGGTCAATTTGGGTTGTGCGGGTCAAGTAAAAAAGGTTGAAGTGGCTAAAGCCTACATTTAATACATACACTAAATCATTTTTATTCAAAATCTTAGGTTATTGTTATAATACTTTCTTTTTTTTTGCTTTTGTAGTCGCCATCGACATGTTAATTAGTTATAAGTTTATAACTTCTTGAAAAGTGGACTAAGAAGTGTTTTAGGTCAACTGAACACAGCCTGGCCCATACTAATCATGACCCATGTTAACCCAAACTCATTTATACCTGGTACATGACTTGGATACAATATTGTCAGTAAACCAATTTGACTTGGCATTCTTTTATCAAAAAGAGATAATTACAGCAACTCTTATGAACCTGTAAAAGTAATTCGATCTATTTGATTGCAGGCATATGATGAAGACATGAGTTTGGCAACCGTTCCTTATGTAGAATCATCTGAAGAAGCAAATACAATGACTTTGGCAACCGTTCCTCATGTAGAATCATCTGAAGAAACAAATGCAATGAGTTTGGCAACCGTTCCGTATGTAGAATCACATGAAGAAGCAAATGCAAAGCAATTTTTTATTAAAGAACTGGATTTTCCTCCTGGCTACCCTAATCCACAACACCCCCAGAAACAAAGTCTCATACGTTCTAAGAGCCCGTATTCTACCAGAACATACAGAAGGCGGAAGAAACCTGATTCGCCATCGCAAACAAGTTCAAACTCACCTTGCCTTGCACTCGTTGTGGCTAAACCTCTTGATGGAGCTGAAACATATAATAACCTGTATGCGGAGGGTTATTACACTGTAAATGATTTACGGGCCATTGCCAAAGAACTGAATATGAAAGGTTACTCTAAGTTTCGCAAAGCTGAGCTGGCAGTGATGCTAAGTATCAAGATTATTGAAGGTATGTGGCACCCCCACCCTCCTTTAGCAACCTACTTTATTAGATTCTATTAAAGGTAGCAAGATGAGCGGCTGGTGGATTGGGTAATCTGTCAAAACTGGTAATTATTTAGTACAAGTTGAAACAAGCCATGTCATGGTCAGTTTGGCCATTTATTTCATAATTATTTAATGTTTAGGAATCAAGTAGACCTTAGGTGACTTTTGACCTGTTCAACCCTTTTGACTTGTATTCTAATTGCTACACTTTTTGACTTGACCCATTTGAGATAAAACACAGCTCAAACCGACCCATTCATAAGTAAACGGGTCAGAGTTTTGGCATCTAGATTATATTTTAGTAAATGGGTTTGAATCTGCATGCAGGAAGAAGGAAGCGGCCGAAAAGAAGTGAGACACCACTAGTTCCAATGATAAAGTGTGAGCCGCTGCTATAGGGTTCTAACAGCATTCATGGAGAGGCTTATACATACAGCTAAACAAATGAAAGAAATCAGTATTAGAATTGACTTGCTAAAGACAATATAAACGCCAAATTTTTGTAAGTAAACTATATATAACAAACCTAGTTTTTGGTTCATATGAAAGGATCTTACATTGCTTAGAATATGGAGTCGTGGAGGAGAAAATATTGATGGACCCTTTTTTGATAGTTTTTCTCTTAATCCTCTTCCTGGCCACAACTAGATCTTATATACTACTAAAGATAGTGGTCGGTATGAACAGTACCAGTCACCGTCTATTTTTTATATTAATCCGCCGAGTTTAAACACTCTTTTGATTAGACTCTCACTTGAAAGAGCAAGTGAGAGTACCTTTTCTGTCACTTGGGCGTCACATCAGCGTGATAAGTTCCTCACTTAGCAAAGAAAATACTCAAGTGAATGAAATACCACATATTTGACAATGGGGGACCCACCCAACCAGTGGCGGATCCAGAAGTTTTGTGAGCAGGTACACAAAGTAGGTCTGGTCAAAGTGAGTTTGGTCAAAACAAATCGGTTCAAAATGGGTCGGGTAAAAACAAATACTTATTTATATAACGATATAATAAAAATATTTATACTTATTTACTTAAAGATATTGTAAAACTATTCATACTTATTAATTAAACGTGTATAGATAATTGATTAAACACAAGAATATGCCTAAATCATAAATAAGAAAAAAATGTACTTATAAACCAAAAGCAAAAAATACAAAAAAAACTATAAATCAGTTGAATAATCAATAATAAAACATATTATTTATCTACAAAATTTAATTTGTTATTACTAATGTTTATTGTTTAAACGTTTAATATAAGACTATTTAAAATCAAATAAAAGTAAAAGATTTAATATGTAATTTTAGTTGTATTATAAGGGTTAATATTAAATTTCTCTTTATTCTTTTAATAATCAATAATAAACATATCATTTCCCACCTTCTCACTTTTCAATGCCACTTTCTTCATCTTCTTCTATCTCTCTCATCCTTTTTCTCCATTAAAGTTTTAAGTTTTCATGGCCTTTTATATAAAAATTATTATCTTTACTTAAAATTATCATCATCTTTGGTTTTTTTTCTCTTGGTTAGTTGAAAATCGGATGACGGGTGCCTCTTAAGATATTTAGGAAGGTGCCTACTAAGACAGATAAAAAATTTCCCACTACGCAGATGAATCTCAGTGGATGCCTCGCCCCCCCCCCCCCTGAAGCATACATAAATTCGCCCCTGGATCCAACACCCACACCCACAATGGAGGACCCACCCAACACCCAAAAAATGGGTTTAAACCATAAGGGGGCGGTGTTTCCATGAGGATCACGGCGTAAGAGAGCTCACATGGGGGTACCCGTGAAGGTATACCCCATACCCTAAGAACGTGTTTTAAAAAACTTAACCCTCGAATTTGATATTAAATCAAAATTAAGTTAACTTTACCACTCCAACATACAAAAAACATTATAATTAAGTTTTAAATTTTGCATCCACCTCAACTATTATTACATGGTTAAATGTATAATGAACATATAACATTTTTTTTACTATAGGATTTAAACTATCAACCATTTAGGAAGATACACATTTGTTACATACCTTGATACCATTAAGCTACAAGCCCTTTGGTAACCTATTTTAGAGTTGTAAATACTCCACATATAATTCTTGAATCATCATAAAAAACATTAATTTGGCCTATGTGCATCATCAATTAACAATGAAATCAACTTACACGGTGGCCTTTTACAATAAACAAACTCTTGATCTTGTAATCCTCCCATCTTTGCCATTAGATCGGCACAACGATTTCCTTCTCTTTTTACATGAACCATATAACATCTTAAATCTTGCATATCCTTCTTACATGCATTGATCAACAACCTTAGTGGATGAGAGTCCTCCACCTTATTAACAGTTATTAGTAAAAGAGCAGCTTGACAATCTGTTTCTATGACAACTTTGTTCAACTTCAATTTCTTGATGAGATGCAAACCCCTCATTATTCCCCAAATTTCCGATACAAGACCCATATCATATCCAATCTTTCCTGCATAACCACACACCCAACCACCATACTTGTTTCTTATAACCCTCTATAACTTGATTGGCCTGGATTTCCTAGTGAACTCCCATCCGTGTTGAGTTTGAGCCAACCTGAATTAGGCGGATCCCAATAAACGGCAACAGGGTTTCGTGATTGAAGTGCCATAGTTGAAAAGAGGGATGACCGAAGTATTGTAGGAGTCAAAAGTAGATGAACTCTTACACTCGCATATATACACCACTTCTACAATAACTTAGATATAGTATTCGCAAAATATATATGAGATATGAGGATATAAGATCGAATATGATTTGTAACGAACATATAAACGATTTTCTAGACTAGTTAAATTATTACCATTAATTCATATTCTGCGTAAATATATTTTACTAGTATAGAAAGATGTTTTTATCATGTTTAAAAAAATAACTATTGTAATTGAAGGTCATGATTGTTCATGTGAGAATGATGAACTCGGTTCTTTGATTGTAGAGACAGATGTTTGTGATTGTAATGAAAAATACAGGATAGAAGAGATCATAAGTATGTAGATTTTCCAACGATTAACTCAAGTATATGATAGTGAATAATACAATTGAAAGTGGCTACAAAATCACAGGAATGACAAAGCTTTCTAAACAAGAAATGATATATACCATTCAGCAAAAGTTTTGTCCCAATTCCTAGAAACTTTCGTCCAAAAGTTTCAGACGAAAGTAAAGTTTCGTCCAGGGCAAAACTTGGTTTTTCTTCAGTTTGACTCCGGTCTTCAGACGAAAGTAAAGTTTCGTCCCAAACCCTATTATAACCTTATAGTTAAAGTATTTTTGGAAAGGGGCAAACCATTCTATTAATTTTTTTGAAAATCGAAAACAAACCAAACTGAACGCATACATATAAACTTTTATAATATATTGTGTGCATTCATGTTTTATAATATATATTATATTGTGTGATTATATGTTAAACGTGTATGCATATTTGTGTTACACATATTTACATTTATAGTAGGTTAAGTTTTATATTTGTTATTGAATTTATAGATTTTAATTATTATATTTGAATGTTAAGTATCTCTACTACTATATGATACATATTAGAAGGATAGAGTTGTAATTTATCAAAAAAAAAAATTAAGACACCTAAGACATTTTTTTTACATAGTGTACACATTACCAATGCATGCAATGTGTTTAATTACCTTATAACCACATGTCTACAATTAAAGCCCAAAAAAATAAATACCATTTAACCCATATATATTTAATCCATACTCCTTTATAAAAGATACTGAAGGCTCCTCTCTTTCTCATAAAGCTTAATAACCTAGGCTTCAAGTGCGTGTAAACTTTGTATGAGGCTGTGGACTTCCTTGTAATGTTCGGGTTCAGTCTGAGTTGATGGTGTGTTGGTTTCCCAAATGGTTGCCAATAGGGATGGTAATCTGCAGGACACTCGTGATAGTGATAACAGTCATGAGTGTAATGAGGTCCCCCACTGAATTAGCACAAAACCTTTGAATGTTGGTACTCACAACCACCCTGATATCCTTTATAGTAACTCTCGTAGTTACGATCCATGAAAACTACTAAAAAAGAATAAACAAAACAAATACATGCACCAGATAGACAAAAAAAAGGAAGAAAAAGAAAATTATACAGAAATAAAATAAAAATAGTCAGTGTAACGACTTAAATGTTTCTTGGAATTACCGTGTCTTGACAACGACGCCAAAAAATTGATGTATGTGCTAGTGTTAAATTAGAAATATTTGTAACACAAATTATCATATTTTAAAATTTGTGTAAAATTATTATTACTTTAACTAACTACACACAATAGTTATACAAGAATCAAATATCGAACCAACGGACAAAGTGGCTCTCAATAAGCAATCATTGTTATTGTCTGACTAAAATAAAAGGTGGAAAAGGAGTGTTTAAACTAAGATAAACATAAAAAGATGAGTAGTAGTGTAAAAACTAAAACTATAAACAGTGGTATCACTTAGGCTTGAATTCGCTTAGTTTAAGTATGTTAATTGATTATGAAAATTGGTGCGGTTAATATAAGGGGAGTGAACAACTCCTTGGTAGGGTTAGTGTTGTAATGATTGTCTGGAAGGCTAATAGGCTCCCGCAAATGCTCACGCTTCCTCGTGTCATTATTCAGACTAAAATTATACAGTTGACTTGGTTCCCGGCTAGGGTTACGAAGTGGTTTTGCTCTTTGGATAGTCGGTTGCACAAACAACTACCTCGAAGCCACTAATGAAGCGAGCAATTAACTAATTTAAGTTCTTTAGTAATAAAATGGAAGTGCTCCTAACTAGGGTTACCACAACCCTCAATTTATTGGAAAACTAAAATGACGAGACACGCTAGCTATCGCAAGACCAGAATGAAGACATTTTGACTAAAACATCTTTTTACTAAATATTTGTCTCACATCAAACTTTAAACACCATGGCTCCAGCTAAGAGTCCTACACAAGCCAAGACAGGAGGATAGAAGGAATACTAACACAATACACAAGGTCGAGCTAGACTCAAAATGCCTTGCTTGAATTCCCAATCCCAACCATCCCAAGATTAAATCTTTTACTAAGTAGGCTTAATAAAGACGTACAACTTTTAATGAATGGTCAAACAACGTGTGCTTTAGACGTTCACAAGATTTAAGACTTAAATAACTGAAAATTAAGCACTTACGCCTATAAAGGAAAGTTATAGTAAAAAATAACCAAGAGATATAAACACACCATTTTCATAATTGGAAATTAAATTAAACCAAGATTAATCAAAAGCCAAGTAATACAAGAAGACTAGGCAAGAATGACCATAAATATAACAATATTAACACTTGGTGATATAATCATGGAATGATCTCAGGATCAAACAAAGTCAATTGAAAGTGAGTATAAAATGCTCCTTGATCATTGGATACAATTGATTAGCCTAATATTAGGGGTGTAAACGAGCCAAGCCGAGCTCGAGCTTGACTAGGCTCGAGCTCGGCTCGTTTAACTTACTGTGAGCTCGAGCTCGGCTCGATTCGAGCTCTGATTTTGAAGCTCGGGCTTGACTCGTTGGTAGTTTTATAAGCTCGAGCTCGGCTCGTTTATTATATATTAATTAATTTATATATATTTATAATTATTTTTATATAAATTTTATTATATTTTTTATATATAACATAATACATATTATTTAATTATATTTATCTTAATTTTATATATACTAATTATTATTATTATTTTATAAATATATATTAAATATATTAAAAACATCATATAAATAAAAGGCTCGTTAAGGCTCGCGAGCCGGCTTGAGCTCGATAAGTGAAGCTCGGGCTCGGGCTCGTTTATTAAACAAGCTTATTCTTAGGCTCGGGCTCGAGCTCGTTTAAACTCGGCTCATTTCGAGTTTTTAGCTAGCCGATCTCGAGTAGCTCGCGAACGGCTTGGCTCGTTTACACCCCTACCTACTATACTACTTAATATAGTAGTATTTATAGAATTTGGAGGTTGAAGGGTGGAATTTTGCCCCTAGAAGTGCACATCAATGAATGAGGCTTAGGCTGCTATTTATAGGTAGAAATTGGGCGAGGCATAGGTGTGCCTCCGTACGCACGAGCATGCCTCCGTAGATTTTCTGACATTGTACTCGAGCGATTCTTGAGCTTTTCCAGAATTCGTTAGAGGGTAAACATGCAACTATTATTGTCAAATAAAACATGTTATGTTGCAAAAAATCGGCGCACCATTTTTCCATCAAATCTCATACTTACATATTCTCCACTAAATTCAAACAAACAAGTTATAAAACATAAGGAAAAAAAATCATTTAGACCTATTAATTGCCGTGAACATACACGTCCCATATTCAATACATCATAATTTCTTCAAAAACAGAAAAATCCTACAAACTCATGCACCCTTTAGGCATTATTTTGAACAAACAAGTGATTATCAAAAAAATGAATCCATTTTTACGAAACTCCAAGTCGAATTTATGGTAAGCTATTAAACCAAATCCTTGTTAATTGCCTTTCAAAGCAGCACGATACTTGACTAGAAAACACCCGAAAGCATGTCCAACCACCACGGAAATAAAAACACCAATATTGTAGGACATAACCGACAACATCACAAGGTACGCGAGAGCCATGCGAACTCCATAAACCAAAGCCTGAGCCAACGCGCTAACGAGTGGACTTGCTCTCTTCTTGATTGCATGGAAGTCACTTAGAACCTCGATTGCAACCGCGACAACAAACACAAAAGCTAGAGCCAAAATATACATGCCTAACTTGCCATTAGGCCAGTCATTGAATAACATGACTACATCTTTGCCCCAAAAGAAGGTCATGTGCATGGTCATGCCATCCATGGTGTTATTAGCCATAGGCATGGGCATGGGCGTGTCATTAATCATTCTGCTCAAATGGAGAAGTGGGAGTGACCGTTAACCGTTTAAGTTTATGCTTCTTGTCGAGGTTGCTTTATGGGTATATATGTTAGCGTTGTTTAATGATGAGAAAACCAATGTAGATTTAAGTACATTGGAAAAAACAATGACAAGAATGATAAATAATACAAAGAGTCGGCATGAACGATGCTTTATTTTATAGAAACTCCATTGTATTTACATGTTTTTTTTTCTTCTAATTGTTTATATGCAAGAGAGGTTTAATAATTAGTACATCGATGTTATAATATGACACTAGGCTTGTAATCTAAATTCCGTAGTTTGATACTAGTATGTATGTCAGCATAAGTCTTTGTGACGGGTTTGTATGTGACAAAAGCTTTTTTCTGTGTTAGTGTACTGAATCGAGTGTGTTTGAGAGTGTGGTGGGAAAGTGTTTATTGACTTATTAGTTTTTCAAAAAGTCAATAAGTCATTCTCAAAAGCCAAGAAATCCTGGCTTTTGGAATGGTTTATTGACTTATTGGTTTTTTAAAAAGCTAATAAGTCAATAAACACTTTCCCACCACACTCTCAAACACCCGATATCTTACAACTATTATTATCAAGCAAACATGTAAAGTTAATTGAAAACTTTGCATTCGATCAAATTTTGGGTAAAAAGTCTAGTTACTTAGAATCAACGCACCATTTACCCAATCAAATCTCATACTTACATATTCTGTAGTAAATTAACAGAAACAAACTAACATAAGACAAAAAAAAAATCATATGAACATACAAGTACCATATAATACATCATAATTTCTTGAAAAATAGAAAAAGGGTTCAAAGTTATTTTCGACACACAAGTGATTATTATAAAAATCTCATGTTATACCAAGTCATTCTTGGCTTTTAAAGCTGCCCGATACTTGACTAGAAAATACACGAAAGCATGTCCCACCACCACAACAATAAAAACACCAATATTGTAGGACATCACAGACAACATTACAAGGTATACAAGAGCCATGCGTAGTCCATGAGAAACTCGAACGAACGACTGGACTCACTCTTGTGTTGATGGCAGGACAGTCAGTGAGAAACTTGATTGCAACTGCGACGACAAACACTAAAGCTAAAGCCAAAATGTACATGCCTAACTTGCCATTAGGCCAGTCATTGAACAACATGACTACATCTTTGCCCCAGAAGAAGGTCATGTGCATCATGCTCATGTCATGATTCATGGTGTCATTAGGCATAGGCATATCATGAGACATTATGCTCAAAAGGTATGTTGTATAGAAGGAGAGAAACCCTATGTAGATTTAAGTACATTGGAAAACACAATGACGTACAAGAATGACATATAATACAAAGAGATGGCATGAACCATGTCATTTAAAATTTGTAGTTGAAAATGTAGAAACATTCTATTGTAGTATATGTTTGAACGTACACTTGTTTTATACACCCATAGTACAAAGGAAATGTTAAATGTATTCTAATTTTTTATACACCCATAGAATTAGAAACATTCTATTGTAGTACGTGTTTTCTAATTTTTTATACACCCATAGTATAGAAACATTCTATTGTAGTACATGTTTTCTAATTTTTTATTAAATAATAAATATATTCTAATTTTTTTATAGGGTTATTGGATTTTAATAATCCCACCTTTTACCAATTGGCCAATAATAATCCCAACTGAGAATATTCTTACCACTAGTCCCTACTTTCAAACTATTTTGTTACATTGGACTTCCCGTTAAAAAAACTTAACGCCGTTAGATTTTATATGGCGTGGACATCTGCAAACTGCCGGAAAGTCGAGCCAAGCTAGCAGTGGTCTCGTGGTGGGTTTTGAAATTGGCTTTGGTGGTGTTTAACTAGTCTCGTTGGTCAGGCAAGTCCAAACAGAGATAACGGTAGTGTTTAACGAGACCAGTTAAACACCACCAGAGCCAATTCAAAACCCACCACGAGACCACTGCTAGCTTGGCTCGACTTTCCTGTGGTTTGCAGATGTCCACGCCATATAAAATCTAACGGCGTTAAGTTTTTTTAACGGGAAGTCCAATGTAACAAAATAGTTTGAAAGTAGGGACTAGTGGTAAGAATATTCTCAGTTGGGATTATTATTGGCCAATTGGTAAAAGGTGGGATTATTAAAATCCAATAACCCTTTTTTTATACGCCCATAGTATAGAAACATTCTATTGTAGTACATGTTTTCTAATTTTTTATTAAATAATAAATATATTCTAATTTTTTATACACCCATAGTATATAAACAATCTATTGTATTACATGTTTTCTAATTTTTTATTAAATAATAAATATATTCTCTCTTTTTATACACCCATAGTATAGAACCATTTTGTTACACCCCAAGATTTTTGAGGGAGTCGGGGCGTAAACCATGGGATCAAAGCACAATAATGTTGCAGCGGAAATAAATATGAAGCGTATTAGCACTTAATATTAAATCACAATTTATCCTCCATTTCCGAGGATATATAGTTTTAAAAGGGTTACATCAAAAGTTTCAAAAGACTAGGTTTTTCATGCATCACATGCTAATGTCCAAAAAGTGTTATCCTACATATTGACTATTACATATGCTAAATAATAAATGTAGTAACTTTCATGCCATCACGAGTAATCAAGACATACACATAGTAGGAAACAGAAATCCATGGAACGAAAGAGTAGAAATCGGGTTTTATACCAAGAACACACACTAAAATACACACTTATGGTGTATCAATCTCTTGACAATATATTGTACATGCATGTGATTTGATCATGATATAGGAAATTATTTGGTGGATAAAAGACATAACCAAGCCATCTCATTCAAAAATCAAGTGTTAAACACTCAAGGTATGGATTAAACTTGTTAAAAAAAGCTTCATTTATGCATTTTAAGACTTGAATATGTGCTTTCTAATTGATACAACATGTATACGTTCAATTTAGCATCATAAATCAAACGTGCAAATTACTTGTAATCGTCACGAGGTGAGTTCACGACCCCTACTTTTACAGTTTTCAAATACTTTTTTTTGAGGGGGGCGGGAGTATACACAAACATGTATTTACAACAATTAAAACGTTTACCATGATTTAACAAACGTTTTGAACAACTACAAACCCATTGTTTTGCATCCTTGTGATAAGGAACACAAACTTCATTTTTATGAAAGACATGAAATAGATTCCTTTGGGGAATGATACAAACTTGGAATACATGAAACAGACTCCTTTGGGGAATGAAACAGACTTGGAATACATGGAACAACTTCCTTCGGGAACCTGACTCATATATCATAAGTATTACATCTTTGTTACACTATACCCACTTTGTTACAGCATAACCATTAACTCTAGTTGAGCCATCGGGTAATTGTATAAATCATTTAACTAATTCAGTAATAAAAGGGCAAATGTTATAAAAAACCAACATACTTTCTGGTTTTTCTCACAAAAGTCACTTAACAAAATTTTGCACATAAAAAATCAACATACTTTCTCTTTTTTCTCACAAAAGTTTCTCAATAATTTTTTGCACATAAAAAACCAAAATATTTTCTTGTTTTTCTCACAAAAGTTCATCGAAATTTATCTTAGCAAATGAATCCGCAAAAATAAAGCAAACGAAATCGACCGACAGAAACAAGATCAAATGAATCATTTGTCTTGCTTCTGTCGATTCATTTGTTAGGATAAATAGTTTTCGAGTGACTTTTGTGAGAAAAACAAGAAAGTATGTTGGTTTTTTATGTGCAAATATTTGTTAAGTGACTTTTGTGATAAAAAAGAGAGAATATGTTGGTTTTTTATATGCAAAATTTTGTTGAGGGACTTTTGTGAGAAAAACCAAAAAGTATGTTGGTTTTTTATAGCATTTGCCCACATTACTAATCTTCTCAATTATAATTATATAGATCATGAAAAGTTAACTTCCATTTATATTTGTTGAAATTAGATCTCAGCCGTTTTAATTACCCATAATAACTACCCTTTGATCAAATCTTAGCCGTTATAATTCTAAAACTTTGACAGTTACACTGATCGCTGTTCTTCACACGGATCAACCACGTCTCACCTCACCCACACGTCCTTCGTAACCTCCCATTCACATTTTCTTTCAGTTTTATGAAATCCAGTCCCTAAATTCCGAACTGTCACAACCACAAGAATCGACTGGTAAATAAATTGGGTTTGATTTCTTAACCTCGCATGCAAGGTTAACTAAACAGATGAAATATGGGTTTTAAAGATTCTATATGTGAGATCTATGTGGAGTGGAAGGAAAGACAGTAGGATCAAAGACGAAAATCAAGAAGTTAGAGACAATAGAACAACACAAACAATGGTGAGAGCACCTTCCGTTGACAAAAAATAGGATCAAGAAAAGAGTTTGGAGTGAAGAAGAAGACAATCAATTAGGAGCGTATGTTCAACTTCTCGACCATCGGAATTGGCGTGAACTTCCGAAATACGTTCCAATTTCATTCATCCGTGTTCTTCGTATATGTTTCAATTTCGTATAATTGTTTGTTCAAAATTGGGTGAAATTGGTGTGGTAATTTGATTGGAATGTTGTTATTTGCTTTTAGTTTTGTTTGGGAAATAGGGTTAGCTAGATGTGGCAAGTGTTGTAGATCGGGATGGATGAATTATCTTCGACCTACTGTGAAACGTGAGAATTTTAGTAAAGAAGAAGAAGATCATCTGCAAGTATCATAAAGTATGTGATCCAATCTTATTTTCCCCTTTTGAATCATATTTTAATATAGTTTGTTGCAATATTGATTTAGGAATTAATGGTTTAGGAAAACCATATTTTAATTGGGGTTACTGCTAAAGAAGAAGTCAAATCCCATTTTTAAAAATGTTTTTTTTAGAGATTCTGTAGTCATTTGGTATATGTTCATGTCTATATAATTATAATTTGTTTTCAACATGTTCAAGAAGTCCTTGATGAAGCTGGAAAATTACAACCAATGTGTATGTGCACTAAATTTGAAATAGTTATGAGTGCATTACAATGTTCTTCATTAGATTATTGTTAAAACTTAATTACTCTTATTCACATGATGTGCAGATAATGTCTATTAGACTTGGCTCATGGTAATGCGTATAACCCTGGTTGGACTGGGGTGAATTCTAAACTTCATTAATGATTATTTCAGTTTGACACATATTTGACCATACATTTGACTTTTCTTTCCCAATTTTTCAGTTTGACACATAATGTTTTTTGTCCTCAAGGTGATCATATCTGCTAATACTTTTTGTTTGCAGGCTCTTGGCTATGATTTTTACCATGATAACTGTAACTTATCTGAGATGAAGTTATAAAATGGCAGGTGTCACTATCATGTTGAAACATACAATAATTGTTTGGGTACTTTAGTTGTTCTTTGATGACAGTATACAAAATATACATACTGCAAAACTCACTGGCCTTAGCACCGTGTTGGCAAGTTGATTTTGCTGTGAACAGCTTAGATCTTGGTTTCGAAATCGAGGCCATAACAAGGACTTTGTAACAGGAATGATAGAGCATCAGGGCATTGAGATTATTAATTAAATTCAATCACTACAACATGTCCAAGTAAGTGCAATTGTATAGTACGTTTCTTTTTTATTATTTCATCATGACTTGTATGGTTATGTTATGCTAATTAAGTCGAGCGCCACAGTACCCAAGTGCCGAAGGATTTTCTTCAAAAGATGGAAGTATAGAATGTTATGTCCTTTTGATAATATGAGCCATATGCGTTATGACCCTTATCTAAAAAGTTAGTGCTTGTGTTTCAGTTTGGTTAACAAACATATGACATGGTTGGTGCCATTTGTGTCACAACCCAAAAGGGAATTCAACAGGGTTCATCACCAGAATGGTTGCACATGAAACTTGGTGACAACTTTGAAAGAACAAGATAATCAGTGGTTGTAAGATAATCACTGGCTGTAAGTTCTAGAAATACTCATACAGTATCTTTATATTTTTGTGTTACAAGATGAACCTGTGTATTTTTACCCACATGTTGTGTTGGAGATAAAACATAACTGAAATCAACCCATTCTTAAATAAATGGGTCGAATTTATCACCTTTTAAGTTTTGGCCAGAACCAATACTAATATTTTTCTGCAGTGCAACATGACTTTTAGTATGATTCAAAATTTTATAGGCAACTGTTTTTGGGTATAAATGTAGTTCTTTTTATTTAATTTAGATTTAACGGGAATCAATCTTCATTGAAAGCATAAACGAGCCGATTTATATTGTTATTTCACTTCCATTTAGCAAACAATTGCAGCAATCCATGTTGTGGTGTTAGTGTGTTACAATTTTGGTCCACTAATAAGGTTAAGTGGGCAAACCATAATAAAAGGTTTGGTTTTCAAATTTTTTAAAATTGTCAACATATTTTTTTGTAAATCTGATGCATTGCTTTTGTGTTCAAATTATGGAGGATACAGATTTCATAAACCAAACGAAATCAAGCGGGATGATTCAAAATTTTATGGGCAATCTTCTTTGGGTATAAAGGTAATTCTTTTTAATTTAATTTAGATGCAACCGAAATCAATTCAGTTCCATTTTGCAGACAATTGCATTAATCCGTGTGGAACCACTAGTAAGGTTAGTAACCATGAAAAGGTTAGTAGTCAACATGTTGGATATTCCCCAACAATAGTAATTTTTTTTCCAATTTGTGTAATGTATCACTTGTCATAACAAAATAACATGGATTGACGAGTGCTACATTTTTCCAGCTTGTAGCCTACACATGTTGGATATTCCCCAAAAATCGTAAGTTTTTCAAATATGTTATCTTGCTTTTGGTATTTGTTATTAATGATTAGATTATGTAGATACGGAGGTCAATGCTCATGATACGTTTACGCAAAGGCCATCACCTATATGCCAAGATCCATGATGAATCAATTCAACATTCGAGACTTAGGAGGCTATTGCATAAGCCAAAGTGATTTAAGAAATATATTATATTTACGTTTTATAATTTTGTGTTAGCAGTACTGGTAAAGTTTCGTTTTGGTAAAGTTTAAATTTTGGAAACCCGGACTGGGACGGGTATACCACTAGTTTAATTAGTTATGGTTAACATTAAATATGTAACTTTTCTAACCACTTACCAACCAAACGTACATCATCGAAACCTCCACTTCCATGGATGGCTGAAAGTATTGCCTGAAAGAAAGTTTGTTGTGATTGGGGCTCCCAAATAATAACGGTAAGATTACCGGTTAAAACATTTAAACTATCTTGAAGAATTCATCAATTCCCTAACTATGACTCTTGAATATCAAAGACCTAAACAACTTGAAACATCTCTAAGTGAGTGACTGTTGCATCCTCCATTAACAATGGAATCATAGTCGATGGTGGATCGTCAATGACAACAAATTCTTCACATTGTCTTCCTCCTAGCCTCGCCATTAAATCAGCACACCGGTTTTTATTTCTTTTTGCATGGACCATATAACATCTTAAATCTGCCATATCTTTCTTGCATGAGTTGATCATCCAACTTAGTGGATGAGAGTCATCCACACTATTCACCGTGATTAGTAGCAAAGCAGCTTGACAATCGGTTTCAATGATAACATTGTTCCATTCCATGACTTTGATGAGACGTAAACCCATCATGATTCCCCATATTTCAGCCGCAAGACTCGTATCAAACCCGATGTATCCCACATAACCACATACCCAATCGCCACGTTCATTCCTTATAACCCCTCCGTAACTCGATTCTCCCGGATTTCCTAACGAACTTCCGTCGGTGTTGAGTTTGAGCCAACCGGAATTAGGCGGATCCCAATAACCGTTCTTTGCCATACTTGAAAACGGGGATTGATAATAAACGAGTGTTGTAAAGTGGGGATAGTAGCGTATGAGTGTTGATGATGAACGAGACTGAACTCTTATATATACATGAAGAATTCACCGACTACAGTAACTTAATATATTCTTTATTATCAAGATACAAAACTGATCGAGATTGTTTGTTATCCATCCTATAATTTCGTTAAATATCTCTTAATTCACCGACTACAATCACTATTTTTTAATATTTTTTATTTACAAAATAGATTTTGAAATCATTAGATTACAAAAGTGGTGCCTTCCTTTTATAAGACTTTTGTATCTGGAATATTAATCGAGTCCTAATAGAATATTATCTGTAACAAAATATAAAATAATAAATGATTCTGTTAACTACCTTCCATATATTATTTCGTATGTTAAATAATTAATTTTCTGAAGTGTAAAATAAAAATGATACGATTTATATCGTTTTGTTAATAAAAATGATACAAATTGGGTATTTGAGTAACAATCATAGTGTAGGGGTATTTTTGTATTTTTATAACAATTTAACAGAAATTTTTAGCGGGGTTAGTGAGCTAGATTTTTAATTGAGACAAAAGTGAAACTATTGTATTATAAGTCAAATTTAAACTTTTGGACTAAAATGATATAAATGAATTTGGTTAACTATAAAATATGGATTAAAATAATGGTATAACCCAATTCGGGTTTTTCGGTTCAAACCGAATTCAAAATCTTGAAACCTAAGCCAAACCAAAAACCAAATTACATATTCGGTTTGGTTTTAAACGGATTCGGGCTTGATTCGGTTATTGATTTAATCGGTTTGAAACCAAATCGAACACCCCTAAATTGCAAGTTAACCTATGTGTCATCCACGTGACTTACTTAATTTAACTCATTTTTAGGGTTAAATTTGTAATCGAAGTCACGTCACGTAGATGACACGTGGACTAACTTTACGTTAAAACTAACTGGTGTTAAAACTAGGGGCTAAAAACGCAACCGGACCCAAAAGTTTGTGCTAAAGACCCAACCGGTCCCATAAGGGAAAGGGAGTGTCATTGGAGAGAGTGAACCAGCTAATGAAAGAAGACTAAGAGAAAGGGTAAGGGTCGGGTCGGGGTTTATTTATTTTTTTAATAACAAAAGTATATTGATCATTTCATTAAAATATAATAAAAATTCTAACACAAGTTAGTGTTAAGGATCAAATTTGTTACGATTAAGTGAACATTGGACTATTGGAGAGCAGATACAATTTCCGTAAACTTTGGACCAAAATAATAATACGACCTTCCTTACCACGTACACAATCCATGTAAGTAACTACAATTAATATATAACACATTTTGTATACTGTACAAGTAAAAGAAAAAGGTTTTTGGAGTCAAAAGATCACATTATGAGGAGCATCTTTATCTCTTAGGATAGCTGAAATGTTTGTTTTCATTTTACTTTTTTTTAAACCCTATCAGTAGCTCTATTGTAAATGGAATTTTATGATGTATGTTTGTTTGATTAAAACACATTTCTAACACTTAGTAAACGTAGAAAATGCACTATCTTAATCATGCGAAAGGATTCAAATACAAAACTAAATGATAAATATGTCCATGTGTTATGTGGGAACTGAAAATTAAAGTTTCAAGGTTATGAATTCATTGTGTTATATGTATTTATCATTGTGTTTTACGTTTTTCAGCTCATTGTGTAATTAGTTAGGTCATTGTGTAATACAAGTTCATCGTGTAATACAAGTTCATTGTGTAATACAAGTTCAATGTGTAATACAAGTTCATTGTGTTATATGTATTTATCATTGTGTTTTACGTTTTTCAGCTCATTGTGTAATTAGTCAGGTCATTGTGTAATACAAGTTCATCGTGTAATACAAGTTCATTGTGTAATACAAGTTCATCGTGTAATACAAGTTCATCGTGTAATACAAGTTAATTGTGTAATACCACGTCTGGTCATTGTGTAATATTTGGTCATTGTGTAATTAGTCATGTCATTGTGTAATACAAGTTCAATGTGTAATACAAGTTCATTGTGTTACATGTATTTATCATTGTGTTTTACGTTTTTCAGCTCATTGTGTAATTAGTTAGGTCATTGTGTAATACAAGTTCATCATGTAATAAAAGTTCATTGTGTAATACAAGTTCATTGTGTAATATCATGTCTGGTCATTGTGTAATACAAGTTCATTGTGTAATAAAAGTTCATTGTGTAATTAGTCAAGTCATTGTGTAATACAAATTCATTGTGTCAAATATTTTTCATCATTGTGTTATATATTTTTATCATTGTGTTTTACGTTTTCCAGCTCATTGTGTAATTCACTTATTACTGTGTAATTCGCTCAAATATGTCAGGTCATTGTGTAATATGCGCATTGTGTAATATTAGTTTATCGTGTAATATCAGGTCTGATCATTGCGTAATATCAAACATTGTATTACACATTGACCTGGTATATTACACATTGACCATTATGCCTTCCTTTTAAAAACAATAAAATGACACATGTCAAGCTTAGAATCCTTCTTACCCTTCTTATTTTTAAAACTTTTTTTACTATAACCTAACCCATTAAAAATAATCTACTTATGATTATATTATATTATAAAAAGTATTAAATACATATTTTAAAACACTATATAAACACACAAAATATAGATGATTAAGTGAAGACAAAGAGTCATGTTTTGAATGTGGATTGGGGATGCAATGCTGGAGGGGACCGACGGTCCTGACCCGAAAACTGTAGCTCCACTTGAATTTGTGGTATTCAAAATTGAAGAGCTTGTGCTGCAATCAAATTTCAAATCCTGATTATAATAAATGATTCCAACTAATTTCACTTGTCATCTTCCTATTTTTTCTATTAAATTTTTAATTTTTTTTAAATTTGAATTTTGAAATTTAATTATTTTAATTTTTTTATTTTTCTGAAAAAATAATATAAAATTTGAATTCTAATTATTACTTAATTAAGGAAACAAATATTTTTTTTACACATTACTGTATTTTTATTTTTCTATTAAACAACCTCATATAATACATGGGTATATAACCTAGTTAAATAATAATTACAACAATTATGTATATTATTTAAATTTAATCTATCATCTAAATTACACCATTTTTATTCGTTTGCCATCTCCTCTAACATTAGGTATGTAATATTGTATGTTTATTAGCACCGATTTTAGGTCCGGTTTGACCCGCTGAACCTTGGTAAGACGTCTGTCCTGGTTTTCAAAACACTAAAAATATATTTTTTTAACCTTAAATTTGTGATTATATTTTGCTTTTATAGGCTACTTTAGTAGTTATGATTGGTTAAAGGTAAACTATTTCCACTAACTTGATTAGTTTAGAAAAAAACAAATTACGGGTTTGGGAGACGTACCCGTCCGACTGCTAGAACCTGTTTACTTCCATCGAAACTGAATATATTAATATGTTGTATATTTTAAAAAATATAATAAACTGTTTTTTTTTAATCGTTGGAAACTTCAAATTATTTTGTTAAAAATATAGCTGGATACTTAATATTTTAGAGAAGGCTTTTTATGAGAATTTAAGATCTCATTTTGGATAACAGACATCCCACTATATATATTTTTAAATCACATAAGATTATAAATGTTTATACCCGATAAACATAGGTATACCCACGAGCCAATGAGTAGTGGATATCCGATTGGTATGAAACCAGATATATAATACATTTTTATAATTAGATATGAGACTGAAAATATTAATAGTCGCCTCATTGTCGTCCCCACTCCCGGTAAAACTTTCTTGAATCTTTAAACATTTTTATAATAATTTAAAATATAGAAATTAAATTTTAAAAAAATAGATAATGTTTAAACCCAGGAAAAAAGATTGATAGTTCACACCTCGTTGCCGGGAATTGACATGTACTAGAACCTGCGCAAAAGTTAAGTACAAAACATATAAATAAAAGTATACCATATAATCATGTGAATTGATCATAAAAATTATTAGGATATTTGGAGTAACTTATTGAGACTTGGTTTTTGGGTTTGTGGTTGAAGAAGAGTGAATATTTGTGAGAGATCATAGAGTAAAAATTTCTTATAAAAACATATATTTGATATTTTAAAGTTTAGTTGTGTATATATGGAATTAAGAAAGATTTATAGAGAAATGTATGAAATTTTCTATTTGTGCCGCATATTATAGTCGTAAAACGACAATGACAATCAATCCCGAAACAGTCGGAAATCAAGTTACAAAAGGTTGTGATTGGGGGTCGTGTTTTAATTCATTCCTTATCTGGATTTATAGCCTTAGGTCCATTTATTTTAAGAGTTTAACTAGTTATGGTTCAAAAGTTTGATGTTTCAATAACCAGGGTATATATGGGTGGTGAAGTTGGAGGATGATGTAAGTGGTGTTTGACGTAGGTGATTGGTGGGGGGTGTGAGGTGTGAGGATGGCGGGTTGAGGGTTATGTTTGACGGCTGTTGGTGGCTGTTTGTGGGTGCTCGGTGGCGGTCTTTAAGAACAAAATAGATGAGTGAGAGTAGGGATGAGCATTTGGTATCGAGTACCGGTACCCACTTTTCCCAAAATTCAGTACCGGTACAGTACCGATACCATTTTGAGATTAACATTTTGTAACGACTATCGGTACTGTACCGATTAATTCGGTACCGATACCGGTACCCACTTTTCTATAAATTCGGTACCCATCTTATCCCTAAGTAAGAGATTGTAACATTGATCGGGAAGGGTGGGTGGGTGGGTGCGTGGGTGGTAATATGTTTATTTTAATTTTGAGTGGAATGACCATTTTATAATCATGTGTCTTGTGAGTGTGAAGACTTCATACATTTTTAACGGTTATTTACTTAAATATATTCAAGAGTAAATTTTTATTTTCGTCCCTATGTTTTGGTTAAAATTGTCACTTTCATTTAATTGTTTGTTTTTTGTATCCGGATCCTCGTAGTTTTAAATTCTTGTCATTTTCATCCAGTCAACTAACACCATTCATTTTTTCTCAGTTAAATGAGTGTATTTCAGTCCTTTTACATATTTGTTTAATTTCTTCATCTTTTTACTCTCATTTTTTAATTATCCCCAATTTAACCTCTAAGTTAATCGTCCCCCTGTAGCCGGAAATTGGTCGGGAAAAGAGGAAGAAGGTCAACAGGGGATAATTAAATTAGAGGTTAAATAGGTGATTATTAAAAGGTGAGTAAAAAAATGAAAAATAAAACAAATGTGTAAAAGCACTAAAATAACCCTCATTTAACATATATAAATAAATGATGTTAGTTGACTGGATGAAAATGACAAGATTTTAAAACCACAAGGACTCAGATACAAAAAAACAAACTATTGGATGGAAGTGACAATTTTGACCAAATCACAGAAACGAAAATGACAGTTTACTCTATTATTTTAAAGGGTTGGTTGTGTTACAAATTTCAAAAGTAATCATTCGTGTAAGTTTAAAAAAAATATGTAATTTATGAAGTAAAGGGTTGACTCTCGGCTCTATTTTATCATCTATGTTAAAACTTGTAATTTTGTGAAGTAATATTTCTTAAAAGAAATGCTTAAATAGATATAGTATAATGTATAGGGTTGAGTTCCCTAGAAAACTGTTTTTCATGAGAAAATAAAAAAACTCGTACTGCATATGTGTAGCACATCCCAAAAACCTAACCCCCCTCCCCAAAAACCTAACCCCACCCCAACCCCCCCCCCCCCCCCAACCTAAATTTCTCACCCCACCCCCACAAAAAACCTAACCACACTCACCCCCCAAAAACCTAAACCCCTCACCCTACCCATACAAAAACCTAACTTAAAAGCTAAACTAAACCCAAAAGCTAAACCCAGTTTTTTTTAACAAGGACGACGTGGGGAACAAGGTTTTCGAACCACTTTTTTAGTTTTTGATTTATTTTTTAAGTTGTGATTTTTTTAATATTTTTTTACCTTTAATAAGTATTTTTTTTTGTTTTCTCATGAACAATGAGTTTTCTTATAATATTTCCCCGTACTGTACATGTATATAAATAATCAAATAAAACATTTTAAATTTTTTTATCATAAATTTAATATTCCACAATTTTTTATCATGCAAGAATCAACTTCTTTTTAAGGTTTGAGTTGAGATGGTATCTAAGGACTCGATCTAACGTTATAAAGATACTAAAATCTAAGATGATTCCAACATGCACTAGCCATTGCTTTTGGACTAAAGTTGAGCCTATTCATTGATTCAGCCACTCTTAGCTCGGCAAAGCCGCGTGTTGCGGCCATTTTGGTCGGAGATATGCATCACTTTACATAGCCGCGACTCACTAGTTTAAATCAAACATTCAAGCTTTAAAACTTTAGTCTTTTCAAAGCTTATTTTTTAGTTCAAAAAACAAAATCTAGGCCATTATTATACTTTAACACATGCTACTTTAAGTCTTTAATCCTTATACTAAATATATTTATGTTTCAGGGGAGAGTCCATAGGTTTCATTGATCATTCAATCATCAGAATTTGTCCGGTTCTTATACATAAATATTGAATTTTTAGAGAGAAAAAATGAATTGGACCATTTAGTTGTAGTCGTTATAGAAAATAAACTTATGATGCTCTGTCGACTAAAATGTTCTGGTTTCGTCACAATATATAACCAATTTTAAGTAGAATAATGTAAAAACCATATAAATATTTTTGTATAGTGTATTGAAAATAATCATGTATGTCGAGAGAGAAAATAAGCTACTAACAAACTTTTTATATATCATTTTTAAAGTAATAGTTACAAGTGTGTATACAGTTTTTATCAATTCTTTAATTCAGTTTGACTCTATAAACCGCAACAACAAAATATGAAACTTGTACACAGTAAGCATGAGGGAGAAAAAAACACTTATTAAAGAAATTATTTATTTATCACATTTAAAACAATAATTATAAGCGTTTTAAAAATATATGTTTTAAATCAGTAATCATTTCAATGCTTCTTTTTTTAAAGTTCAAAAAACATAAAAAGAACCAACTAAATTATAGGTCATTATAGTGTAACCCGTACTAACTTTAATAGTTAAACTTAATATATATCTTTTATTAGAGAAAATTCAATACATAATTAATTTTAAGCCTGGAACTGTGAAAACCATATCAACACTTCTTCATAGTGATCAAAAGATAATCACATTTTTTTAAGAGAGAAAACCGTCTTATGTATCTCATTTATAACACTAGTCGGTACACCCGTACAAGTGTTCATACAGTTTTCATCGTTTTCACTTAAAATTTAATTCTGCATTGAATACGCCCACTATTTATCGTTTTTTTTATAAACTATACATTTATCAAAATGAAACATTTATAAATTTATAACCGAGAGTGAAAGTTACTAACTTGGATCAGTGCTTGTTGTAACCGCAGTGCCACCAAAGTTACAACTAGTAGGTATTGGATTCTTCTGATAATAATTATTGAACGCATAAGAAGCATGGTGGCGAAGGGTGTCCGGATTATAACACGCGCCACCCTGTTGAATCCCGGAGCAGTCCGCGCCACCATGACCACACGCGTAATCCAAAGCACCTTGTAATGCAGTTTGTGAAGCATATGGGCTTGCAACACACCACCTTCCACCACCATTAGATGATGATATTGGGGATGTTGTGGTTTTGGGTTGGGTATTAGGGTTTGTGTTGGCCGGAGTTATGGTGGGGACGGTTGTTATGGGTGTGATTACGTCCATTTGTTTGCCGGAGATCTTTCCGGCTAGTGTGATGGTGAGTAGTTGAAAGAAGATGAGAGGAAGAGGAATCATTGTTGGTGTGCAATGTGGAAAATTAAAGAGGAAAACATGATGATGAATTCATGAAGAATGTGAGGTGTAAAAGGAAAGTGGTAATGGAGGGATGGGAGAAAAGAGAGTGATGTGGATGAAGGTGAAAGGAAGTGAAAGTTGTGTGGGTTATAGTCGATGTTAATGATGATTATCAAACCACTTTGGATAATTATTTAGTTAAAAGAATTGTATTTTATTATATGTTGTAGGTTTAAGATTATGTAGAGTGTAATCAAGACCAAATTTGACTTTAATAGGCTCTAATGCTAATTTATAACAGCCGAAAGTTCAAACATGTGTACATAAATCACATATATAACCACCAAATGCCACTTTAATTTATAGATTCATCATGGTGATAGTCGGAATTTGTTAAAATCTAATTTTTTTTAAGAAAAACATTAGTTTTATCTTCTATTGTATTCGGTAGAGAAGAGAACTTATGATAAACTCAAACTTAAACAAAAGTTCTAGTTCTATCACTGAATTGGAGATAACACAAGTTCTCTGTTTTACTTTCTTCCATTGCATCATGAGAAAATATGTGCAATATGATGTACACAAGTCGTCTTTCAAGTAGTGATGAGCTTTCACAGAAGAGAAACTATATAAAAAAATAGATGCAAGATGATATAGGCGGCATTCCAACGCATTCCTTTTGTAATAACACACGATGTAATTATTTAGGTGAAACCACATTTTGGTGGTCGGGACTACTTCTCCATGGTCTCATGTGCGAGTTTGATGTAGCCCTTTGATTAAGTTGTGTTCTATCTCTAGATGTAACATCCAGTTGATCATACTAATCAATATCGTTTGCTTTATTGCCCAAGTATAGAGTTCTTAAGAGGTTACGCATCTTGGAGCTTTTTCCCACCAGGCCAAACATGTTAACCGTAAAGTTCCCCTCTCGTATACAATCATATATCCAAAATGCATCCGGTTGATCATACTAACCATTTTATTTAGTCACTTTCATTTAAAAAGAAACTTTTTAGTTTTTTTGTCTCTAACTTTTCAAACTCTAGTCAATTCCATTCATTTGACTAACTTCGTCTACATTTTAACGTTAAATTAAGGGTCGGTTTGAAATTAATAGGTTAAAATCTAACCAATTTGCCCTTTGATTTAGCCAAAATTGCCTTTAATTTAACGTTAAATGTAGACGAAGTTAGTCAAATGAATGAAATTTGTTAGATTTTAAAAAATCAGGATTAAAAAAAGTTTTTAAATAAAAACTGAATCACGTACGCGAAAATAACAGTTTAGTAAAATTTACAAATAAACTTGACTGTTTCTAAAATCTTAGGGAAAAATACGAAAATGGACATTTGACCAAGAAAATACTCAAAAATGGACATCCATATTTAGCTTAATGTTTCATAGACATTGGTCATAACAGACGTCTAAGCTAGCCGGCTAAACTTTTCGTGCCAACATTCCATTTGTCAGAGTACGAGCCAATAAGCATTTGACACGTAACAGGCTTAGCCGTCTATAGCCGTGTAAATGGATTAGACGGCTATAGCTGGCTAAATGTATTAAACGGCTATAGCCGTTTATTAGACGGCTAAGCTGTCACATGTCACCATATTATTGGTTCGTACTCTGACAAATGGAATTTTGACATGAAAATTTTAATCGGCTAGCTTAGCCGTCTGTTATGACCAATTTGCCGTCTGTTATGACCGATGTATATGAAACAAAAGACTAAATACGGATGTTCATATTTGATAATATTCCTGGTCAAACGTAAATTTTCGTATTTTTCCCAAAATCTTATTGTTCAATTGACAGCTAAAGGTCTACGTGGAGCATATTTCGCGGGGTTTTCATCCGTCGTTGATCGGCAGATTTTCATCCTTCCGATCTGATTTCTACGCCATTGAAACCAGAAAGTATGATGATATTGTCGAAGAAGCAAGCAATCGGCAAACTGTAGAGTAACATCCATATTTCCCCCTTCTTTATGCATTTTCTGCGATTCCTTTCGTAGAATTCAATTCATGTATTGCATATGGACGAAGAAACCCTCTCCTTTGACGCGTTGAATCAAAGTAGCTTTCCTTTCTTTTCGTTAAATTCATCGATTGCTTTATAACTTGATCCCCTTTTTTGTTCTTCATTTCTCTGTTTTATTGGACTTCGTTTCATCATCAGTATTCACGTAAGTGTTTAGTTTCTCATATCAATCTGCTTTTAATTTTCAACTTATTTATGCGGATGATTTGTTAATTGTGTTTGTTATTCATTGGTTTCTAGGGCTAGTTTATTATATTACTGCATTTTCATTTTTCTCTCTATTATTTATTTATTTTTGCATTTTCATGTAAAGTAATTGGGCCATAGAATTCTTAAACTTGAAAACTGAAAATTTGCTGATGCACACATAATTTTTGTTTGTATAAGTCAACCAAAGACAATGGTATCCTGGTGCATTTTATTTTCAAGGGCTCGAGTCCCGTGGACTGTGGAGTAGAATTAGGAGTATATTAGATGGGTGTGGAGTTGCTGTTTTTTTAAAATAAAAAACAAAAAATCTAAATGAACAACATAAATTATTTTGTTAATATCTGCAATTTAGAAAGTCTAAATCAAACTGTTTCACTGTATGATCATGTTTGTTTGAATGTGATTTTTTTGGAGAAGAAAGCACCTAAGATTCTAATTCATTACTCTGTTAACTCTTAGTATTAACAGGTTTTATTATTTTGATACTTCAACCAGGGCCCAGTTTGGTCAGAACCCCTTTTGACCCGTTAGCTGACCAAGCCGACCTGCCTGTTTTGCCAGGCTTATTTTATTCTCATGGTGCTTAGTAACAAACGGTAACATTATTGTAATATCTTTATCATAATTAGGAGATATGATTTGATTGGGTTTCTTTTGTAATTATCCTCATTTTACTGCTATATATTGATTAATAATACATAACTTGCGGGGTTTTCACTATTGTATACCTAGGTTCTAGGAGTTGAACATGAATCCAATTGATTGTTTTCATTTTGATACACTCTACAATTAATTGTCTTGTTTTCTCAGCATTTCTGCCATGTGCTATGCTAGACTTTATGCCTTAGAAAAAGAAAACAGTTTTTAGTCTTTAATTTTTTTTTCTTGCATGAAACAGCAACTGAGAGTCTGAGACACCCTTTCTTGCTCCATTGTCTCCCAGCCACCATAAATGATTGAGCACACATTTGATGTAGTGCAGAGTTCATTATAAACTTCAAGAGAACATAAAACCTCAAAAAGGTTAAAAAGGCTCAATCTTTGCGAGCGAATAGGATTTGTTTTAAGATTAGAAACTTGTGATATGTTAGCCAACATCTTGAGTGAAGACAACATGCACGTGAGGAGCCTATATATCAACGGTGTTCATTATTAGATTACAAGAAACATTGGTTAGACAAGAATGGTATATAAGGACCAAGACCTAGTGAAACATGGTACAAATTTGCCTAATTATCTTCAATGTGAGGGAAAAAGTGGAAACACCCTTGTAAAAACTTTTAATTTCGGAGTTCTTGATTGGAATCGTATAGAAAAGTGGAAGTCAAGCACAAAATTCATCAAGAAAACAAGTAATCCAGTGCTGGTAAACAGGTCAGATAGATTATCTACATCTGTAAGCAACAACATCCCTCAGTCAGATCAACAAACATCAAAAGGTTCCATACTCGATTCATCTGTCAGTAGGAAGTTTAGCTTTAGCCTCGAGAAAATTTCCAAAAGTTTTATCTTCAAAACAAGCTCGACATATAAACATTTGAAGTCTGGGCTAATAACTTATAAATTGTCACAAGATTTGCACATTTTTAACTTGAAGAAGGAAAATGGGAATCTAATTTCTTCTACAGTTTGTGAGAAGGAACAGAAGTCGTCTAATGTGAAGGCTCTTCTAAATCTTACGATGAAGAATGGGATACCGTCTTTTAAAATTGCGGAAGATAACAGCAGCAGCATGTTAACTGCTGCTGTTAAAAGTTTACCGTCTGGTAAGGATGATTCAAGCTTGACTTACACATTCTATTCTGTTCATGATATTGATAAAAAGAATGGAGTTTGGAAGAAACAAGATTTAACAGATAAAGATTCTGGATTCGGTTACAACATTGTGGGAAATATGAAGATTTCTAGTTCATATCATGCTGAATTTAGTGGGCTAGAAAGGGATTTGTTTGTGGTGCGAGAATCAGTTTTATATGGTCCTGATTTGACCAAATCGGATTGCGTGAAAACTGTGGAACTTGCAGCTATTATTGTCAAGAATACTAGTAAGGAAAACTATGGAGGTTTAGGGAGCTCAAAAAGCACAGTGGTTATTCTTCCTGGTGGTAATCATAGTTTACCAAACAGTGGCCAACCTTCTCCGTTGATTGACAGGTGGCGATCTGGTGGAATATGTGATTGTGGCGGTTGGGACGTCGGTTGTGAATTAGGAGTTCTTACCAAACAGAATGAAATGATGGAAACTTCAAATCCATCTACCTCGGCTCGTCTTGATCTTTGTTACCAGGTACCTGATCTAGTTTCCTTTTTTAGTAGTCTTTCTTTGATGAATAGGAGTGTAAATTTATGACACGACGCGAACCTAACATGAAATTCACGGGTTTGGGTTTAGCATAAACGTGTTCAGGTCAGTTTTAGGTAGACCCCGTGAACACATTTATCTAAATGAGTCATGTTCGGGTCAACCTGACAAGTTAGTGGGTTGACCGGTTTATTTATTTATCTTTAAATATGTGTTTCATCTTACAAATTAATCTGGTTGAGTTTTTATGCCAAAATTTTAAAGTTAAAAGAGAAATTGACATAAGATTTTATAATTTAAACCTAATTGTTTTATATACCATTATATCTTTGTTGTAAATTTGTAATTTTAAAGTATTAGTATGCCAAAAAAAAATAAAAAATCCAGGTTAAACGGGCCGTGTTTGTGTCAACACACGAATATTCATGTCGTGTTTAGGTTCAGGTATCGTGTCAAGTTTTCGGGTTTGACCCGCAAACCCGTGAACACGGCCTCTTTAGCACCCGTAATGAATACATGATGCTAGATGTGGCAATTTCGACATATTTACTTATAAATGGGTCGGTTTGGGTTGTGGTTATTCTTAAACAGATCAAATCAAATAAGTTTAACTAATTGGGAAATGGGTCAAATGAGTAAAACTGTTGATGTATATAAATTTTAAGTGTAAAATTACTTGCTTGCAGGGAAGGCACAAGAAGGAACATGCTTTTAGTTTGGCTCCACTTGAGAATGGGTTTTACTCACTTGAATACAATGCATCATCAATGTCTTCCTTACAAGCATTCTCCATTTGTGTTGCAGTTATAAGTAGCCAAAACTTAACTCACATATTCCAAGTTAATCATCTTCAAGATGCTAATGACTTCATTAAACCCATAATGACAAGACATCGAAAACTCAAAAGTCAAACCATTGTACATCCACCCATCTAGTATTATATTTTCTTTTATCACATTTGGTCAAACTTGGTTTGTTCAGAATTTCAATTTCAGAAATCCTGCAGTATTTGAACCCCTAATCTAATTAGTTGTGGGGTACACCATTTAACCACCAGGACGTCCCCTTAAGAACGAAGGAGTACCGGCCACCATCAATATATGTTATATTTCTCTATCCTTTTTTAAAATAAACAAATAAAAGTTTAACTTTATAAAATTTGAAGAATTTTGACAAAGTTAAGTATATTTGTGTCTTTAAAATTTTCAAAATTGAACTATGGATAAAGTTAATGCATCGTAGATTGTTAAATTTGATATTTGAAGTTACCTTTTTGATAATTTTCTAAAGATTGTTAATTTTTATTAAAAAAAAAAAAATATTTGTTATAGTTGATAATAGAAATAGATAATTCTATTATTAATTAAGAAAAAATAACGAAAGTGGCCACTTTTCTTCTTATATTGTTATACATATATAACTATGTTGAATTAATTTCACAGTCTAGCTATGAAATGTGTGAATCATTTTTACTCGCCTAAACCCTAAATGTTTTTATTATATAGACGAATAATAATGCATACGATAATTTACACGCGATATGATGTTACGTGTTCTATTAGTTTAAGTCACGTGAGAAAAAGCCTGATGCTTCTACCATGACTTTATAGGTATAACACATCAAAGAAAAATAAAACGCATACAAACACAATCTGGTACAAGTTTTAAAATAGCCGAAAGCATTAGTTTCAAAACATGAATCCAAACGCGAACTGTATGTTTTCTTGTCAACGTGTGACCGGGCCAAGCAAGTTACTAGACCGAAAATAAAAACAACTTATTCCTAACTCCAACTATCATCAAATCTGATTGAAATAGTCTCTAAACCTCACAATTAGAGGTGCACAAATCGGGTTTTTTTTGGAACCGGATCCGGTTCGGATCCGGACCGGTTCCGTCAAAGTTGGTCAATAACCGGATCCATTAGAACCGGTTCCGGTTCGGATCCGGTTCCGGGTGTGGAGACTTGGAACCTATTGGGACCGGTTCGGACATTTAGAACCGGACCGGTTAAAAAAAACCGGTTCCACCGGTTCCGAAAAAAAAAAATTAAAAATTAACAAAGATACACTATAAAATACATGTTTTATTTATTTTGTAGATTTTTTTAAGTTATTTAACAATAGTTCGTACAAAAAAAATACAAAAAACATAATTGAATCACAAAGCATTAATTATTTATTATGTTTTCAATATTCTTCGTCGTAGTCTTTGTAACATCGGTTTTCATTCTTCTTCGCTTGAGATACGTTGGGCTTCATCGTAAGCTTGTTCTTCGTCCGAAAGTGGAGTCGCCGCCCCATGTTCTACTTCGAATTCATGTATTTCTTGTTCAACGTCAAGCTCGCCTTCTAATTTTGCAACATGTTGTACACGTTCGGCGGCATCCAAATGGTCCTTCAAGCAAATACACATCTCCATAGATTCCGGTGTAAGCCTCGTTCTTCGAATAGATAAAACCCTGCCACTAAGAGAAAAAGCGGATTCCGAAGCTACCGTGGAAGCTTGGACGGTTAGTAGGTCACGGGCCATTGCGGCTAGAACGGGATATTGGGATTCCCTTCCTTGCCACCAACTCAAGATATCAAAGTTTTCAAACTCTTCGGATCTTAGAGTAGAAATAAAGTCGGTTGCTTGATATCTCCCAAGCTCGCTACTTGGTGTGGTTCCACGAGCTCGTTTAGTATTTTCGTTTCTTAAAGTGTTAAATAAATTTAGCATCGGGTTCCTTGAACTACTAGAAGTTGAACCCGAACCCATTGATTCACGTATGTTTGATGGATCACCACTTCCACCATATTTGCGTAAATAATAATCAAACATATTATTAAAAGCCGAATTGAAATCCCTTATTGCATTTGATTCAAAATTTGGGTCTTCCTCGAACATATTTAAATCATCCGATATTGATCCAATTAATGTTTCAACACCGGTTACATTAATCGTTGGGTTTAAGGCGGCCGAACATGTAACAACGGCCGGCATTTCTGAAAAATATTTTTTAAATTTAGCTTTCATAGGTTTTACCATTTTTTCAAAAATAGTGCCGTGATATTCAAACTCTTTTAATTTATTACATATTAAGTATAATTGTTGAAGTATTAGCGAAGACGTGGGATAATAAACTCCCGATAAACATGTAGTTGCATTTTTAAAAACCTCAAGCAAATTAGTTAGTTTCTCGATCATATCCCAACTTATATTATCAAATTTTTGTAAACAACGTTTCTTTTGCACAAGTTCATCATGGAAATGTTTTAAAGTAATTCTTTGCCTTAAGGCCGATTCAAACATTTTCCAAGTCGAGTTCCATCTAGTAGGTACGTCCCAATTCGGACCTAAAAAGATGGAATCCGTTTGTTGGCACAAGTTTCTATAGTTTATATATCTTTTTTTGCTTGTGCTAAAAACTTCACGTAACATCACTTTAAAATTTTCTTTTACGTCTCTTATTTCTTGGACGTTTAGACCGTCTTGCACAACCAAGTTAATGATATGTGCAACACATCGACTATGAAAAAAAACACCGTTACAAGGCGGTTCATATTTTATTTTTAATTTTTCGACCGCGTTTGTGTTATTTGAAGCGTTATCAAAAGATATTGAAAATATTTTCGGTTGAATTTTATAAGTTTGAATTACCGAGTCTAAAATATAAAATAAGTTTTCACCGGTATGTGGATATCCAAAATAATCAAACGCAATCGTACGCTTCATCATTTGCCACGACTCCGGTTGAACCCAATGTGCGGTAACGCAAAGGTACGATTCGGGTAAACCATGTGGAGCGGACCAAACGTCCGTTGTTAAGTTAATGCCGGTATTTAATTTTTCAAAACCTAAAATTAATTCTTTTTTGGCTCTTTTCCACATTTTTAAACAATCTCTTCTCAAAGTAGAACGACTTACATTTGTGTAATTCGGTTGAAGCGTCTCTTGTATCATCCTCGTCAAGCGCGGATTATCAAAATGATCAAAAGGCAAGCCTTCTTGAATGACGAAATGTGCCATTCTCTCACGAACACTTTCGACATTGTATTGCCAAACTCCTCCATCCCTACCAATTTGAGTTTGATTTTCACCTTCTTGAGTGTGTCTTGCGTGACTAGCAATATGTTTCCTTAAACTGCTATTTCCCGCCGCAGCTAAAAGTTTACCACAACGTTTGCAACGAGCCTTTTGCGAGCCGTACGACATTTCGCATAAATCGAAATAAGCCCATATTTCTTGGTTTCGGGAGCAAGGAAGTATTGACACAACCGTAACATCGCTAGTAGAACCACCAACCGAATTTTGAGTGCTTGCGGAAGCGGAAGCCATGAGAGCGTTTTTTTTTTTGCTTAACGTGAGCGTTTTGAGAGCGTTTTTGAGTTTTGAGAGCTAGAATGTTGTGGTGAACTAACACAAACACCCAATACCTATTTATACTAAATTTCAATACTTAAAAACAAAAAAAAAACAAAAAAACGGCCATAAAACGGCTATATAGCCGTTTTTTTTTTAACCCCAACGGCTAGAACCGGTTCCGAACCGGTTCCAAAATGTCCGAAAAAAACCGGTTCCAAAAAATCCGAGTTTTATCCGATTTTTAACCGGTCCGTCAAAAAACCCAGAACCGGTCCCGGAACCGGCGGTTCTCATAATATCCGGACCGGTTCTAAAAAAACCGGTTCTCACCGGATCCGGTTTCGGATAATCCATCGGATCGGTTCCGGTTCCGGTTCTTTTGTGCACCTCTACTCACAATCAACACGAGAAGCATGATGAACACAGATAAACCATCGACCGTTGATCCTCTCAAAAACATTAGTCGCAAACTGTTTTCCCCAGCTTTTACCACCCGTTCTCACCATTTCAACACATCGAACACACCCCATATCGCCTCTAACATAAACTTGAACATCTCTCACTTCAATCGACAATGGAAACTCATAATCCGCCCACACGTATTCCCAGCTTCCCATTACAAGTTCATATCCAGATATGCCACTAACACCCGGGTGCACAACACACGCGTTTTCACTTTTTGACCATAATGCTTGCATGGCAGCTAAATCACCGTTTCTAAATGAGTTGTAAAATCGCGTATTTGCTGCTAAAACTGCAGCTTTGCTGTCCTCGTGAAGGTGTTTAAGGTTGTCTCTGATTTTGGCTGCTTGGCTGTAGTTTTCTTCTTGGATCGCGATTTGCAGTTCCTGCTCTAGGGTTTGTTCATCTAATATTGTGCTTTCACTGCTTCCTTCTGAATCTTCTCTTTTGGCTTGACATGGCTTCGCAAAACATGAAGATGCATTTCTTAAAGGTACTGCACTGAACAGGTATGAAATTAGGCGAATCTTGGCTAACATGATCATTGCGATTTCTGTTAATAGTTACCTTTTCATAACTCAATGTATGCATGTATGTATAGATGTGTTTTTGTGTGTGTACAAAAATGAAAAATAAGATGAGAGTAACTATGTCATTGGGGCAACAAAGCCCAAGTCATGAACCATTTTCATAATAAATTTACAAGACTATTAAAGATTTAAAAGCTTGACATCATGAATTATTCATGATGTAGAAAGTTTGTTGTCAAAAGATATTGCTCATATTTATAAAATAAAATGATTTTGATGACAACATTTATGATTTAAAACATTTGCTATTAAAAAGATCGATACTTTCTACAGAATCTACAGTTACGAAACATGGAAAGTTTTAAAAAAATGTCTGGTCATTCTTAAAAATAACTTTTAGATTTTATCATCAAAAAATGTACTCAAACTAGAAAAAGGTTACAGACATGACAAGTTATAAACTTTATCGTCTAGTTCATGTTTTTTTTAAAGATATATGTTCTCATAACAGTGTAGTCACATTTGAAAGTTTCGAAATAACTGCAAATTTTGAACTAATACTTTTAAAAAAATTAATGGAAAAGAAAGCCTGCAAAAACAAACAAAAATCTTACTAAAAACCACAAAAAGTGAAGAGGAGTGTGACAAGGGGTATAGAGATTTATTAAAATTGAAAACAAAATAAAATAATAAGTTTTAATATTTAATTGATGATTTATTAATATAACATTTATATCAGCATCTAAGAAATGTATCAAACTCCAGTCCCCAAAGACTCTTACAGTTGGCAGCATATCGTTAAGCATAGAGATAATAACAATACCTTATTCATATCTTACTAACAATTACAGCCAATCATAGACCAATAAATATACGACACGATAAAGAATCAACATGATTCACTACACTGAATTTTAGAGATGAAAGCTAATATACTTGTGAATCATCAAGATCTTGTAATAATTTAAAATTTTGCCATGAACATCTAGATAATGCTCTCTATACACGTATACTTCTCTATGAAATGCAAAAGTGAAACTAAAGATGGGAATTTTGACGGTGGTTGTAAACCGTCTTCCCATGGATGATAAAGCAAAAAACACTTACTAGGAATTCCCTTTTGCTTGTTGATATGGCTTCCAGAAAAAAGTTTGAAATTTGTTTCTCTTATGGGTATGCACATTGCAACTGATTTGTATTGCTTCTGGGACTGCGAGGAAACATGATCTTTTTCTAGAAAACCACTTACACAAGAACATGGCATGCTACTAGGATCTTTGGTATTGCACCAGCTCCCCTGAATTTAAAAAAATAACATGAGATAAATAGCAACAACAGCAGCAAACCATACCCAGTAAAATCTCACCCATAGCAAGGCTATTGGTAGGGTCTGGTGAGGGTGGGACATAGGAAGACCTTACCTCTACCCCTGAGGATAGAGAGGCCGCTTCCAGAGAGACCCTCGGCTCCAAAACAGATAGCATACAACGAACAGTACTAAAAGTATAGGGACAAACATGGGATAAACTGTGGAATACAATCTAATTTTAATCCTACATATGTGTGTGTAAAGATCACTATATATTCTTGAAAATTGAACAAACATAAGCTCACGTGCACGCACATTATGAAATTATAGTCATGTAAGGCACTAAACCAAAACATAAATTTTCATATATGTTACGCCACTTTTATAACCCTCGGTTATAAAAGCAACAAAATGTTTTTCCATCGCTTAAAAACAGAGTTGTGCTAATGCAAGGAAATAGGGACTTTAGAGCTGTTACAATAGGCACTCCTACATGTATCAAGGAGTTATAACACTCTTCACATCAAGCATACATTTAACCGTTCATGTTAATCAATGACCATATCTAACTTAAGATTACGTAACGGTATAAAGGCATTTGATGCTGCAGTATTTTCAATCAAAAAGTTAACCAGCAGTCAACTGACATGAAAAGTCAACAATCAATCGGCGATTCTTCCACAAATCTACAGACGACCCGTGAATTTTCCAAGAACCCATTTCTGTTGAAACAGAGAAATACTTCTAACTCAAATGATCTGATTTTAGTGGTCTAGTTTCTTATATGTAATTGAGCTTTACAGAATATAGAACATTTTTTGGAATCTAGCTTAAAAATTGTAGAAACTAGGTAAGCAATTAATCCCTCTTTATTATGATCCAAGAATCAGCACAACAATATACAAATAAGAAATATCAAAATAACTAATTCTTAATTCCCAAATTAATATGGAGTTTTAAGTTGTATAGAAACCTTTAGATGTTTTTGTAATCAAACTCTTCCTCAGTTTGCATCATGTTTAAAGTCAAAATTTAGCAATTAAACTAGACATCACAGTAGTACAAATCTGCTACAAGCAAATCATAACTAACAACTATAAAATTCAAGTAACAAATTGGGGGAAAATAGGATTACATTGTTGATAGAGGTTGGTCTGATGATCCGAGTAGCGATATTTGATACCTCCATCAACATCTCAAGGAAATGATTTCAACCGATTTAGTGGTAGTTAGTAAACAACAAGCCGATAACTTTTAGGGTTTGTCGCACAATCCAAGTGTGTGCAATTTTGACTACATATACTATTACCTGAAACAAAATTTATATATATACTTAACTAGCTTAAACCCTGTGTCTACACACGTAGTGAAAAATATCAGTATATAAAATTAACTTTTGTATGTATATTTTACAGGTGTAAAAATATATTACATATACTAAAAATAGAAAATTAAATTCAAAATACATAAAATTTAATATATAATTGGTTTAGAAAATACGTTAATTACAATTTAATTTGATTTTCCTTTACTATTTGATTGAAAATAAAACTTAAATAATTAGATTTCAAATTTTTTATAATAAGGGATAATTTAAAATAAAAGATATGAGTGTATTTAATAAAAGAGAGAGAGGCAAGAAAAAATGATGAGAATGAATATGAAGGTGACACGTGGCATGAAAAACCTTAATTTATTATATAGTATAGATATAGATGCAGTGAGAAACACAACACTTAGGTCGGTGAATTTAGGGGTGTGCACAGAGCGGTTCGGTTTTGAGTCATTACCATAACCAAAATTTTTGGTCTAAGGTATTTCAAAAACCGATCAGTTTTGATTATATCGGTTTTGGTTAATCGTTTATGAACATTGGGTTGTTCGGTTTTTAATTAACAACCAAAACTTTAACTTGGGTTATTTTTTTTAACTTGATCTAAAAATATTAACTTGAGTTGAAGTACTCAAGAAAAAGAAAACACTATCATTGGTTATGAACATTGTGTCGGTTAATGTCGGTCAACGCTTTGACCCATGGTTGTGTCGTATCAATGTTTAGGCCATCAACTTCCGGTCTAGTCCAAGCCTCAACAAGCCCATCTCCAAGTCTCCAACAGTCTCAAAGTCCTACTCTAACAAAAGATATGAAAAAAATTAGTAAAATACAATTAATAACAAAAATATGTTTGACATTGAATTGGAACTAGACATATGTTTTAATATCACTCTTCAACAGGCAAACACATGCAACTCAAACCTTCCAAACAACATAAATTTAAAAAAAAAACAATAACAAAGCAAATTCAAAGAACTTCCCTAAACACTTATAGGATGAATGGATGATGTCGATTAAATTTGAGAGTGTACGAAAGTTGAACACATCACTCTCTCTCAACTCTTATATAGCATGGATCTTCAACAGGTGCATAGGGTCGGAGCGTGGTGCTTTAAGCCCCGACGTAAACCCAAGGCCCATACATGAACCTCTTCAAAAACATCGTTGGAATTAGTTCAATCAGAGTTCGTTTGACCTAGTTTCTTAGCGAAAATATACTTATTAACGGAACATTTTCCTATATATGTGTGTGTATGTATATGTATATATATAAACAACTTTAAAGCAAAGAAGACAAGAACAACAATGTTTGAGAAAAAATATCAACATTTGAAGATAAGACTGAATTACAACTTAATGTTTATAAAGAAACCACTTATAGCACAAGCTATAAAAAAAGAACCTTTATATCATAACAACTTTCTCCCCCACAGTTATCCCAAAGATATTGTTAACCAACAGTGAACTTCTGATCCACCATTGACAAAGAGTAAACTCAAAGCATGCTACAAAACACATCATAACTGGTTGTAATCACCACAGAAGAAAACAATCATACAACATATTCCAATTAACACACATACTGATATGATTGTATATCAGATATACATCTGATGAAACATAAAGTCACCGACTTTCAAGACTAAGACATATCACAAGACATGCCAACTTTTTGTGATATGACAAAAAGAAAAAGAATTCGGAAGAACAGTTCTCATTCAGACAAAAAGAATCATATGATTTTATAAGACTATTAGAGTAAGAAAAAATATAAGCCACATGGCTTTTAAGAACTTAGAATCACATCTGAAGATAAAACAAATAAAGAACTTAAGGACTAATTCAAAAACTTTTTCAACTTTTTAAGAAGCATATAAGAAGGGAACTTATAAAGAACATAAAAACTAATTTGGTATAAGAAAAAAAATTTATAACTTCACATATAATATCGAATCATAAGATTCAAGAGACAAATCTGATATCAATAAAAATAACATGAATTACACCAGATTGCAAAGACACAACCACAAAGATTTTCGTTGAATACAAAATATCATAATCTCTCTTTCACAAGATAATAAACATACACTAATGTCGTCAATAATTCATGTAAAACCATGTGAACCAGATATATAGTTCAACTAACAGAAGACCAAGAACTTATAACAATTCAATAAGAAATCCCTACTATCTTTATTTTGTAGAGAATTATGATAGGATATATGAATTTTAAAAGTCCATGTATTATATGAAGGGTACATTGACAATGGTTACAAAACAATTTTCTTTAACAAAAAACTTTTCTTTTAGCTTTTATAAATTTATGAAATATAAAAGTTAAAACAGCCGGTTTGGTAACCAGTTTACTGTATGTTTCAAGTTTGAAACCATCGACCGGACCATTAAATCATCAAACTGTCCTCAAACCAAACCGGTTTATTGTATGTTCCAAGTTTCAAACCGTTGACCGGACCATTAAATCATCAAGCCGTCCTCAAACCAAACTGTATGAATCTCAAACCTGCAAAACTGGTTTATTTGCTTTGGTTTCGGTTCGATCATTCAACAGTTGATAAACGCACCTGGTACTGCTAGATTTACAACTTCAGGCCAAAATTAAAATAAAAAACAAAGTACCTAGATTCTAGGAATGAAACAACAGTGTCTTCCCATATAAGAATAACAATCAAAAGAGGAGAAAGAAAGTGAAAAATAGTTGCCAATAAAACACTCAAAAGATACATAATTAAATATATGATCCATGCCTAAAATCATCTTTTTTTCCTTAGAAAATAATATTAAATGAAAAGAACATATAAAAAAAGTTATTACTTGGCCATCATAACCTTAACAAACTCCTCATAGTTGATTTGGCCATCACCATCAACATCAGCCTCCTTGATCATTTCATCAACTTCTTCATCAGTAAGCTTTTCACCAAGATTCGTCATAACATGACGAAGCTCTGCAGCGGAAATGAAACCGTTCTGGTCCTTATCAAAAACTCTGAATGCTTCTTTCAGTTCTTCCTCTGAGTCTGTATCCTTCATCTTTCTGGCCATCAGATTTAGAAACTCTGGAAAATCAATGGTCCCGTTGCCATCAGCATCGACTTCATTTATCATGTCCTGGAGTTCAGCTTCAGTCGGGTTCTGGCCTAAGGATCTCATCACGGTTCCAAGCTCCTTTGTCGTGATGCAACCTATATACGGTTTTAAATTTTAACAACCAAATATTTAAATTTTAATAAAGTTCAACCCGATAACTAGAATCTAGAGGCAGCAAAATGAGCAGGCTGGAAAGGGTTATTCTGTGGGTGACGAAGGCCTACAAAAACTTTTTTGTACCTCTTTTAATTTTATTAAAAACAATTAATGTGTAGCTATGATTATGGGAAAAATATTCTTACAATGATAACATGAAACTTTGAATAAAACTACAAAATAGACTTTACACGACTTTCAGCCGGTTGACCTGTTCCCGTTTTAGCTAATTATTTTTCTGACCCGTGTAAGATGACACACAACAACACATAACTTTGAAAGTATGTGATTTTGATATTAACATGATCTTATTTTCTTTTGTAACATAATGTTCTCATTTTAAGTGCTTTCCATGATTCCTTTTCTTTTTTAACAGCAGTCTCATTATGTCTAATCACAGTTGTATTAAAAAACTAAATACATTCAACAAAAATTAAAGTTATAATGCAGTTTATTTGATACTCAGAGTACCAGACAAAGAGGTTATTATAATTAAAGTAAAAATTCTACATTCCAGCGACTATAAATTTAAATAGATATAATTGGGTTGATAGGATCGGCTATAACTAATATAACAGTCCACAGAAACACACCATTTAAGGCAGCCATAAACACTGTCAAAAGAGCTAGGGAAAAGTAGTTATTCTTTGGTTATGCATCAAACCACTCCGGTGTTGAAGTTAAAACTAGAGGCATCATATGAGGAAACATGAAAAGTGATCACAATAGAATAAAACGATGATGAATAACAAACTGACCAAGGATGCATCCAGCTCTGATTAATGATGCCCAAAAATACCCAAAAATATTAAAATGCAAAATCACTTAAATTAATGATGCATGTTAAATAATTATCAACTCTGATTCTATGAAAGTAAGTTGTATTGAGCAACTGAGCAAGAGGAATAGATATCATCAAAACATTAAATGGTGTTCAACAAGAACTTTGCTACATAAGATCATCCAAGATTATAAGCCATAATATAATAATTCCACTTCTTGGAAGAAATGAGAAACATGATTTTGACAAGCTACAGTTGCTAGGTTAAATGGGTTAGTTTTTTAATTTCAAATTTGATACTTGATAGGTGTTCTAGAACATTCCAAAGTCAAATTCGATAACAACAGCAAGCTAATGTTATAGTTACATTTAATTATTCATACCAATTTTTAGATCATTTTTGAATTTGAGGCAGAGGCTTTATACTAATTAAACAAAGATATGTGTTTTATGGTTCTCTTATAGACAAAAATTATCACAAATATCCAACGAAATACCAATATTCATAAGAACAAGGCAACACCAACACGGTTTTTCCTGTATTTTCTGCACATTTTTACTTTAAAGATCATCTTTCAAAATCAACTTTTAAAGGCCTTTGTTACCAGTTAATGTTGATTAGTTTTTGGTGAACAGTGAATTTATATAAGCACCGTACGCCTCATGTACAAAAAGCGGTGGGCTTTTGCGCCTCGATTTTAGTCTCTGTTGCCTCAACGCGCTTCTCGCTTTTTAAAACCAAGAAACTGTCACATCCTGAGATGCATTGCTCAGTTCTACACATCATACGAAAACTTACCTCATAGATAGAACCCTAAATTTCAGCTAATTTATTTTTATCTTTCCTCTTCTTATACTCAAAATCACATACTCAATCATCGAATCCAATTAAATCACCGTCAAATTCGTAACAAATTTGCAGAAGCAGTTAATCATTTGAATCAGATAAAACACAGATTCACTCATAAACCTAAAAATCGAAACCTAATGTTAACTAAATCATATGAAAATGCGTACGAGCAAACACTACAGAAAACACTAATCCATCAACAAATTCAAACTCGCACGACAATAACATATCAATCACGAGAATAAACGAAACAACATCATAAGATAGAGGAACACGTACCGTCGCCATCCTTATCGAATAGGCTAAACGCTTCCTTGAACTCAGAGATCTGATCATCGCTGAGCTGATCCGCCATTTGTTGGTCCGATTGGATGGAAATAGAGGTGGAGAGGTTAATCGAACAAAAGCGGTAGAGAGAATAGTGTGGTGGTTCCGATGAGGGAAGGGAATATGATATTAGGGGTTACGAACTTGATCGGTTTATCAAATTCGTAGCATCCGCTTTCACCGCTCCGCCTTCGTCTTCCCTCCCTCTAATTCTATCTTTCAATCTTATTTTTTATTTTAATTTTCTTTTTCTTTTTCCTTTATTGTAATAACTAGGTTAAAATCCCGTGTATTACACGGGTTGAATAAATAAAATATTACATACTTAGTAATAAAAGTTTTATATTTTAAAAAACCCGTGAATAAACCGGTATATTACATCGGTTGAACTATTTATAATTAAATAATAAGTATCCGTAATTAGTTGTATATAAAAAATCTAAAAATAAATTCTTTTAATATCATTATTCAATATGAGAAAGAGAGAGTCGAAAAAAATGATACAAATGAACCAGAAAGTGACACGTGTCCATAAAATTTTATTTATTAATATAAAGATTATTATTTGATATTATTTAATAGGAGAAAGAAACAGAAAAATTAATATTTAATAGAAGAGAGAGGCAGGAAAATAAAGGTGAGGAGTAACCAGAGAGTGACACGTGTCCGCTATGGTTTTCCTTTATTATATAGTATAGACTAGGTTAAAACTCATGTATTACATGGGTTGAATAAAGACAACTTGTTGTAAACCTGTAGTTTTTATGAAAATTTGTATGTTGGATGTTATTGGTGAAGTAATTATTTTTTAAAAATATTTTATAAAAAGAATGAAAACATGTTCAATTTATAAATAAAGGTTTTGGAGTGACAATTGTCACTCTCATATTCACCCTCAATATTTTTTTATGTTGAATGTTATAGTATAGACTAGTTTACAACTCATGTTTACATACGCGGTGAAAAATATCAATACATAAAATTCTTAAATATTCGTGTATATATTTTACACTAGGTTAAAACTCATGTATTACATGAGTTGTATAAAGACAATCTGTTGTAAATCAGTAGTTTTTATAAAGATTTGTAACTTGGATGTTATTGTTAAAATAGTTATTTATAAATATATTTTATTAAAAGAATGAAATAAATGTTCATTTTATAAAAATATTTTATTAACAAACATATTTTTTTAATAAAAATTGTTTTATAAAAAATAATTATAGAAATCATTATTTATTTAATCGGAGAGACAGACGAAAAACATAAAAATAAAAAAAATGTATAATTAATAGGAGAGAGAAGCGTGAAATTTTTTTTGAGCATAAATATGAAAGTGACAAGTGTCACAACAAAACATTGATTTATTATATAGTATAGATAGATTAGAACCCCTATATATTATACAGGGTGAATAAATGCAGTATTATATATACTTAGTAATAAAGATCTCATATTACATAATTTTTTAATACAAATTTTAGAAACGTTATATAGTTGTTTTTTAAAAATGTTTTGTAAAAAGAATAAAAGAAATGTTCAAATTATAAAAATGTTTTATGAACAAAGTTATTTTTTGATGAAAAAATGTTTTAAAAAAATAGTTTAAAAAATCATTATTATTTAATAAAAGACAGAGGCGGAAAACAAAAAATATATTTTTTATAAAACTTGTATCATTAGTTAGGAGAGAGAGAGAGCCGGGAAAAAATGTTAAGAACAAACATGTGGTACCTAAAATCTTTATTTACTAGTATGTATAGATGTGTAAAAATGTATTACATATATTAAGAATAAAAACCAAAATTCAAAATATGTAAAAATTAATATATAATTGAGTTTTAAAAATATGTTAATTACTGTTTACTGTAATTTAACTTTCATTTACTATTTGATTTAAAATAAAAGTTACACAATTAGATTTCAAAGTTTCTTATTATAATTAATAATTTAAAATAATTGTGTTTTATAGTTATGATTAATATTTTTCTTTAAATATATAGATTGTTAATAACAGATAAAAATGCATTTAATAAGAGAGAGAGACGGGAAAAATGATACAAGTTTTATATAATGAATACGGAGACGACACGTGATATGAAAAAAAACCTTTATTTATTATATAGTATAGATCATTAATTTAAAAAATATTTAAATTTAAATATTGTTTTCACATGAATCTTTTTAGACTTTATATATAAAAAATGAACTGAAAATAATACACTCATTGCTAATAGTAAATAATACACTCATTGATCACGGTCTATCGGTATCGGTTTAGTTTGGTATCGGTTTAGTTTGAACCAATAAATAGTCATTTGATTGCGGTTATCAAAAGACGATCGACAACAAGAGTTCATATCTTATTTAGGACATGTGTGAGTATTGTATGTGTCATGGTGGATGCAATATGATAATTGAAGAAGCAAATTCCTGTCACCTGTTGATTTCGGGTCAATATTTCAATATATGAATCTTCGAGCACTTCGATGAATCCAATCGTTGTAGAACACATAGTATTCAGTCTCGCCACATAGAGGAATTTCTCTTTATGATCATCATATCTTGAGAATAAGTATTTGTATAAGAGAAGAACTAGAGAGAAGGTAAGTAAGTATTGTGAGCGAGTATATTACCTGATTTCCTATCGTCACTTTCTATATATGCTAGATATTGTTACATTTTGTTGTCAAGGGATTGTGTAGTGAACATGCATCCCCCACAATTTGTCACGTAGGCATTGTCCATTTAGGCATGGTATTATGAGTTAAACCGAACCGGATTAATGTCTGGTAAGGTCTGGTATCATACCTCTTCAAGTCCCCTAGTCCAACATCGGCTTCGAGTTTCTGAAGCGGGTGGTAGGCTATTAAATATCATTTTGTCGTTTTCTTTTTCCTTGTGTGCATAATGCATGTATCTTATTATAATAAATAAGTAACTTGGTCTGCCACACGTCGACTTTTGGTGAATTTTAGAATTTTATTTCCCATCTTAGTTTTAAATAATTAAATATCTAAAAAATCTAATATTTTATTAAACTTATTAATCATTTATATCTTATCTTAAAATATAATTTTATAATTCTTAAATATTCATTATTTTTTATTTATAATTCTTAAATCTTCATTATTTCTTATTTCACTGATGGCTGATGACATCCAACATACAAATCTTTCATAAAAAATGATGGCTAACAAAAAGTTAGATTTATTCAATCCGTGTGATAAGAAGTTTCTAACCCAAGTATACACACACGTATGTAACACCCTAGTTTTTCGCGCATTTACAACCCGGATTATAAAGGGGATAATAAAGTTGAAAAATCTCAAAGAGAAAAGGAAGGTATTTGGTTGATAAGCATCATTGAAAAGAGAAACAGTTTTTAAAGACCGAGTTCAGACAATAAAAATAAAAAATTTTGGCTAGTTGGCCATAATGGCCTCCTGGTTGACGAGTATGTATCATATTGCCCCTGTTAGCTAACCAATACAAGTCGTATTTTCCATGCTTGCAAGCTCTGATTGCTTTCTATCTATAGGAGTCTAGATTGTTGCATTCTTTGCTATTTTAGGCTTCTCACTCTAGAAATTCTAGAGAGAGTGTTTGAGATTGTGGGAGTTCTATTTTGAAGCACCACTTGTTTTAACGCTCCGTTGAGTGTTGGAACCTCTCTAGTGTATATTTTGGTGTATTGGGGGTATAGTTGGTAATACTCGATAATACTAGAGTATCGTGATAAATACCTAACAGGACATTGGTGGCCAGAAATATATAATCCATTTTATTTTATGTTATGTTTATTTCCCCATTAGTTAGACCGTGTTAGGGTTGCATGTGGAAGGGATTACCGGCATGGTCCGGGTTGGATACCGAAGGGTACAGGTTGGACACCTAAGGTAGTTGGGGATCAGGGCTCTAGTGAACATGATTGCGCACTGAAATGCCTGATCGCGTTAGACGTTCTAGTGATCGGCACACGCATGTAGATAATGCCCAGTTGTGTCTAAGATGTACACAAATGTGCAAAACTGTTAGGTTGTGTTCAGCCATGCATACAACTAGAGACATAGTGATTAGTTCAAACCTATATCAGTTTTGGACTGTAAACATGATCCCTTAGGTAGAAGCATTGTAGAGATATTGCGATGTACGAATATAACCCCGTTAGGATGCCTTGATTATAGGTGTGAGATTGGATTAGTGCAATGCTAGTTGATGCTAAGGTGAGTTCTATGATGCCTTGTTTAATTAAGTTTTGGGCTAACATGCATGCATGTTAAGCTGATTATGTGAAATCTGTTTATTATTGAATGATTGCTTTGTTTTGGGAGCATTGCTTTGTTATAATGACTTGTTGGAAGAGAATAGTTTGACATGATTTTTAAACAAGAACTAGTTTTTTTACCCGACACGCGTTGGAAGCATTGCTTTGTTATAATGGTTTGTTGGAAGAGAATATGTTTGACATGATTTTTAAACAAGAACTAGTTTTTTTACCCGACGCTCATTGCGGCGGCTCTAAAAGCGGCGTGATAAAGTATAGACTACAATCGACCTGACTCGTTTTCGAACTAAATTTAAATCGATTGTACCCGTTGAATGAAAACGTATTATATTTGACTGACTCATTTCCAAGTAAATTTACGTCGAAAAGTAGACCAACTCAAAACGTATATAAAATAAGTACGAAAACGTATTATATTTGACCTTGCTCATTTCCCAATAAAATTTACGTCAAAACGTAGACGAACTTGAATTTATACCGACACGTACATAAAAATAAGAACATAAGAAATTTGTTTTTTTATTAAGTAAAAACGTACATGGCTAAACCCGAAACTTTAGAAATTCGAATGGTAAAAATAACATTTTACAAACTTTTTATAAACTAGAGGGACTAAAAGTGCAGTATTTAAAAGTAAAGGGGTGACATTGGCCGGTGGGTTTTCCCACCGAACTTGCCAATTAAGAGTAATAGAATATGGTTTTGAGTAAAGAAATGATTTGAAACACATAATTATTTTAGAAATGGTTTTGGCATGGGTGAATACCATGGTATGGTTTCAAAAACGTAATGGCACCATGCGAGCCGAAAGAATTGTAAAACATGTACCTTTGTCTTAGGGGGAGGGGACACATTCGTATTAGCTTCGTCTTTACTTTAGGGCTTAATTCTTTTTAGACATGCGGTGGCCTTTGCATGTTACCGTCATGACTTCATGTACCTTTGATATTACATGTACTATTTTCACTTTTCCATCACTTATACTTTTCCACCATTTACCGGCATTGAGAGCCGAGTAATACTATATCATCATATATTTTTGTTGTCGTTTAGATCATTTATGAATAACATTATGGTTCTAATATGCTTTTCATGTTCACGTAGGGTTTTTGGAGTCGAGGGTTTCCCTGGAAGCAACCTCTATGTTCTCTAGGATAGAGATATGGTGGGATTTTTACTAGGTATGGTTGTTGTTATACGTTGTAACTTACATATACAAAAAAGGACCAAGTTATTGTTCAATGAACAGTAATTTAGTAATTGTATTGTAAACAAATGTAGTACTCTAATGTAAAGGTACAACAACAAAATAATAGATTTCATTGAAAGGTCACAAAAGAAGAGAATCACAATACATTCCAAGATTGAACAAGAACCTATCATCCAACTTTTTACTTTTACAACAACAAAACAGCAACAGTTCTGGTGATGCAAAAGACAATCAAGTGTGGTATTATATCGAAACAAAATGCATAATGACACATGCCCAACAATATGAACCAAGAGCTTGAGTCAAACTTGACCAAAATTGAACTCATAGCCTTAATGCTAGAATTCATGACGTTTATTTTATCAGAAGTATATAAGTAGAACCCGTCGTCAGACAAGAGATTGTTCGGTTTTCAAAGCTGATTTGCGATATCTGCCAAAGATGAGTATGCCCCCACAATCATGCAGATGGTTGCAAACACCATAATAGAAACACTTAAACCAATCTGCAAGTTTTAACCAACACCATTGTCAAACAGATACTATGATAATGAAATAGTACATATTATGTCTAGTATCTTGTTTGACCACAAAAGTCAAAGTAGACATTATGCAAGAATCATGCAAAAAATGTCTTGAACTTACCTGTGTAGTTGTGGCCTTACTTCCTTTGATTCTCAAAAAGCAGAAAGCTGGTAATATAAGGGACTGCACCCAAATACAAAGGACCAAACCTATTAAAGATTATGCATTTTAAATGTGTTACTAGCTTGAACTCAAAACGCATGCTTACCGTCAAAATACAAAGAACCGAACCCATTAAAGCCATCACTAGACCTGTATTAATTCAAAGAACACAAGAAAATGAGAAATTCTAACGAATTAACAAAAAAGAAGAATGAAAGTTAAATAAGAACATAAATGGTGACTATGATTAACTTTCTAGTGTTACAAAGCATAACTCTGCAATTTTTCATTTGAGTTATTTAACTTGCTTTTTCTTGATGTCACATCTCATGATGGTACATGTGACATGGCGCATCATCTTTTGATGATTATGTGGTGATATATAGTGTACCACGTCATCCTGTTGGCGGCGTGACTAGGATTTTGTGACATGGAAACCTGCAAAATACTTTTCTAACGCGTAAGAAAAGTTTGACGCCTTAAATGACAAAAAGAGGTTGGGTACCTCAAACGAAAATTGCATAAAGTTCAGTAGTTCTGCAGTTTGCCCTAAATATTGCTACAAGTATGCTTACCGAAGAACGGAATAGCAAATGCAACGCAAACGGAGGACGCGACTAGAGCAGCCCGTAGGATAATGAAACTCCAATAACTGTTTGCAACTTTAGCAGGCAAGAGCTCTTCAATGGCACTAGCCAATGGATTCATTAGCAAAGCATATGTATAACATGTTAAGAAAACACATAAATTTCACTAGAAATGAACACAGTATTCTTGTTTATGTACCGACAAAACAACATATAAGCTGCCATTGTACACATCTGGTACCAAATGTGCTAATCTTCAAGTGCATGAAAATATCAAAAATTCATTTATAATTTTTTTCTCTAATAATTGATCTTGAAAAGGATATTTGGTTAACGGATTGATGATCTGCAAATACGTAAAAAGCATGTTAAATTCAATAGATGAAAACAAAACCATCAAAATCCACCAAGAGATCATGAACACTTACAACTGTCAACAAAGCGACTTTCGAAGCAACTGCATCCTCGGGCATGTTTAATGTTACCATGGACAATGATTGTTCTCCAAACATGAGAAAACCCATAATCGCAACAACCCCATACATCAAAACACACAACACAAAACTGCAAAAGAATCAAGTGCAAAGTTGATCAAGATGTGCGCTCAATAATCATAGATTCAAATATAGCATTTATCAGTTTGACTTTTCAGGTCAGATCCAATACTCCTACATGGAAAATCAAAATGGAGCTCATTACAAATTTACTATTACACATCAAGATCTTGAGAAGTTTTAAAATTTTATCTCAACATTTAAAAAGTAGCTTGTTTAACATTAAAAGAATCATGTGCAAATTTTAAAAGCATCAGTAGTTTTTGGACATTAAAAGTCAACGTGACTCACCATATTATCATAGCCTTTGTAAACTTGGTTTTGTCAGCCATTGACTGGTATATATTAGGGAAAACACAATGTCCCGAAAAGCAAAATCCGTATACACCAAGTGCAAAAGCAATGCCACCTAATTTAACGGGTGGACCACTCTCGTGAAAGCCAACATTCACGGTACTGAGCCAAAACACACACAAGATGACCATAATAGTAGCCACTACACCAGTAGCTGCAAATCATGAAAGGTTTATATATTTTGAAGTCAATAAATTATTTGCAAAATCGTCAAATTAACATTGATCGTAAATGTACCTGAAAGAAATGAGATCGCTCGGACATTTTTCACCAAAAGGGTGAGTCCCATAATGGCAGCAGAAAGAATGGCGTAGAAGTGAACCGAGTCCATATTAAGACCACCCAAATGCAAGGATATACCAGGAAACAAACTAGCAATATTGTCTCCTTCCAATATAATGAACTCCACACAATATGCCTGAAGTTAGATCATAATTTATAAGCATAAAAACCACGATCTAGGTGTGTTCTTCATATTGACTTTAAGTTTAAGAAATGGTTTACTTACGTAGAGGGACGTGTACAAAATGATCTGCAGAAAAAACAAGAGTAGATTACTTTCAAAAACAGCATCAAAGATACTATGTACTAAATGGATTTCGGTTGCAAATGGATCATCTTTCTACCCAAGAAGCAACGAAAACACTACAATTCACAAAATCTATATAACTTGGTAGGGCGGAAATTCCTGACACGAACACGACACTAAAATAAAACAGATTTTGGGTCGGCTAGTAAAACCGAACATGACACGTTTAATCAATTGAGTTAACCCAAACACGATTAACTCGTTTTAAGGGGTTTTTTTTAAGAATTCCTACTTAGATTTTAGAGCGAATTATTTTGATAAGGTTAAAATTTGAAGTTTGATTTTTTATTTTGTAATTTTCCCTCTAACTATTAATTTAAAAAAAGTGAAATTATTTTTTTTCTTGAAATCTTTATCAGCTCTTAATTTCCAAAAACTGTACATTCATTAACTAAAACTACCCATTCTCGAATCAATTTCATTCGCTTCTTCTAATATCAAGCTAAATATATAAAAAAAACAAATTTATTAAGTGTAAATGAGCGATAAAGAAATAAAAACAATTAAAAAGACTCCAATTACAGAAAGGTTTCATTTGAGCTGGAGTATTGATTATTTAAAATGTTACCAAGTCACTATGTACTATTCATATTCAAAAATGAATATTAAACGGTCGACCAGAACATGGCGCAATTTTAGCGACACGACTCGAATATAATGGGTCGTGTTCAGATTGAAGACTTCAAACCATCAACTTGTCAACCCGACATGAATGACACCCCTAAATTTAGGACATATATTGGAGTGTTCTTTTGCATTTTGGCAACAAGGATGGTGATACTAATTACCTGATTGAACTGAAATCTTTTTCAAAAACGCCCATCCAAACACACCCTAAATCAACCTCAAATATAGTTGACTTACTGCAATGATTAGGCGTCCGTATTTCCCAAATGCAGCTTCTCCAATATCAGGATAACTTTCAATAGTTTCTTTGCTTTCGAAGCAATTTTTCATGAGATACGCGGTATAACAACACATTACTGCAAACAATAGTAGCAAGCCCATGCCCACCCACCCGGCTTGTGCAATTGTATTCGGCATAGAAAGAAGTCCAACTCCAACCATCACATTCACCGCTAATCAAACATAAAAACACAATCTTAAACAATTATATACTGTTGTTTGATCAAATTTGAAACAACAAAAGATGAGTATATATAATCTTACAATTGAAAACAGTTTGAGTGACACTGCACCCGAAGGTAATAGGAAGTTCTCCAATGAGTTGATCGGGTAAGGAACCTCTCCCTGACCATGTTGATATCTTTCTTGAAATTCTATATAAATCTTGTTTGCTATATATCTTTGAACATTCCGTCAATAACTTGGACTTGAAGTTATCGCCAAAGTTACTATCGAGCCCAGGTTCGTACATTGAATATATAGAACCAGACGGTCGTCTAAGGAATCCCAAACTTGGTGTTGCTGAAATCGAGTATGAATCAAGTGTGTGCCTGTAATCAATTAGTAGAAAGAACTCAAATGCAACGAACCAAACCATATGTATGAGCAATATATGCATAATATGTAACCAAAACTTTCGTTTATCTAATCAAAACTTAACTGAATAAAGACAATCTATGAATGCTATGACATCAAAAGAGTAATATTATTTACATTACAACCATATATACATAGTTGTCAATAGCGAATAGCGGTAAATAGTGACAAACTACCTATATGCTACGTAGCGATAGCGTCCGCTATTTCATGTTTAGCGGTAAAGAAGTAGAAAATTTTAGAAATACATCAAGTCAACTATTGTAACAATTATAATCAGCAAAAAAAATAGTCACACCTTAATAGCTAAAATACGCCATCACTAATCATCTAAGTATCCAGAATGAAATAAATTAAAACCCTAAATCACTATTCGCTACTGTTATTTATACTAAAAAAATCTTTATTTTCATGCTGTTAAGTCGCTAAACACCATATAGCGGGATTAAGCCGCTTCGCTACGTAGCGCGCTATACCCGCTATCGACAACAATGCATATGCAATAAAAAGATCACTAAAAGGGACTTGAGAGTATGGTTAGTTTCCTAAACCTTATTTTTTGTAAAAGATTTGATACATCACAAATAACCATATGACACTTATGCAAATTACACATCCACATGAATGATACCAGATCATAAAAAATGTCTAACATCAAATACAACCAACGCTTTTTTTGGGCGTATTGGTTGTCAAAGATAGTAGAACTCCACAGTATGAGCAACATGGGATAAGACTCCTAAGGGTGAAGGGGGCACCCAACCCATTTACTCACCAAAACTGTCCAATAGAATTATGCCACCTCAAAACTACCCATTTACTCAGATTTTATTGGAAACGTCTTACTCATTTACTCACCTACTTTAAAAAAAATAAATAAATAGAAATGGTGTGTGTGTGGGATTGGTGGTGTCCACTAGAGAAAGAGTGGAGAGAGAGTGGCTTCATCCGAGTAAATTAACTCGGCCAACCTACTCGACTCCCAACCCTATTGATAAGGGGTGGTGTACCCTCTTTACTCGATTAGCATCTTTCATACTCGGTTTCATCCGAGTATCACGCCCCCATCACATTAAGAAGTTTCCGCTCAGGTAAACAAAAACAAATATGTGAGACAAAGCGGAAAATACTGATTAGTACGCGGTGTAGGATGTTACAAACTACATATTTCTATATATATATATATATATATAGAAAAGCTAGCTAGTCATATAACTCTAATTATACTACTTGTTAATATGTAAATGTAGCTAAACAACAACTATATAATATATCTTCTACAATAAAATTGCAAGATCAAACGTCCAAAAAAAGCATAAAACTTAAAGTATATAACAACAAGAGAATAAATTAAATAAAAACTAACTTGTAACTCTGCGGCCATTGAGCTGCAGAAACTTGAGAAGACGAAGATCTACGGCTGGAAATATCATCATCTTCATCATCATCGGTGTTATTTGCTTCAATGTCATCATCGTCGTCGTCGTCATCATCATCTTCAATCAAGAAATAATCTGTTTCCTTCCCTTTATCCCGTCTCGTCTAACTTCGGTCAATATGTTGTTTTAAACGGGTCCACTTGGTGTCAGAGTTGAAAAGTTTTTAAGGAAAAACCTCACCCAATACGGCCCCTTCCGGGCTTGAGGGAGAGCCGAGACTCGAACCCTGGATCTGCGTGGGTGAAACCCTGGTGCATTAGCCTAAGATCTAGGCCTCATTTGCGATGCCGCGGAAATTAATGGTGATGACAAGGATCGAATCCGGGTCCCTTGGGACTTCAGGCCTTACCTCAACCACTACGCCACAACCTCTTTGGACTTGCACCTAGATGAGACCGGTACCCGGTACCAAATGCTCATCTCTAACCTGTTATACACGCACACAATCATTGCGCTGCATACGGGTCGTATTGTACCATACGGCCCGTATGCTTCTAAAACAGTCAAATCAAGCATTGGTACGGATAGTATGGTACAATACGACCTGTATGTGATATATCTTTTATTTTATTTATTTTTTATTTATTGTGAACTCAATAAAACTGGATAGATATATACATGAAAAAATTGCAAATTAGCAGACTGGTTAAGATTCAGAGGTAAAGATGATAAAGTGTATGTGTGTGAAGTGTATCAGATTCTGTGAGAGATTATTCTAGATCATTAAATAAATTTGGATATTATCTTTCACATGTTGATTGGTCGAACACTAATAAGTTACATTTATTTTAAGTTACTTTTTTGCAAACTTTTTTTCCTACAATTGCTTTTTCTATTTTAAAGGACAAATATTGCCTTTTCAAACAGAGAAAAAAAGACATGTAGATGCTTTTGTATTATCAAAGGGGTTATAATCTAATTGTATTCGAGTGTGTACATAATGATGTCTCTTTCCATTAGATTAAGGGTTCGAATCCCATAATAAACAATAATGTAAATTTAAGAGTAATATTAAATTAATGTATTTGCCTTTCAAAAAAAATTAGATTAGTGTATTTGTTTGCCATCCTAAAAAAATGCTTTGTATTATTCAAGCCTTTTCGGTATTTATTTTCCCAACAAGTCAGTAGGATACCTAACGTTATTAAATGTTTTTTTTTAATATTTAGCATACTTGACAAACGGTAACAAAAGTCATATTTCTAGTTAAAATTCTAAGTAAAATAATGAATCTATTAAGTGAGCAAAAATTGAGCTAGAACTTTCATAGGATCGGTACGTACTAGTAGATGTGTAAATAGGATCGGTACGTACTAGTAGATGTGTAAAAAAAACCGTTGTGACACCGGCATTGAAACCGGTTTGCGAAAAACCGATTAGGAACCGAACCAAACCGTCGGTTTCTAATCGGGATGGGAACCCCCATTGGCGGACTTACTATGGTGTCGGCGGGTCGGCCGACACCGATTATTTTTTTATTTTTTTTGTTATATACATGGTATATTTTTGAGCGACCCCCATAAAATTTTGACACCGACCCCAAAGAAATATTTTTTAGGATTATAGATTTTATAAATAAAAACCAATTAAACCAAACCTTTAACCCTATAACAATTGACCCGTAACCCATTAATTATAAACCTCTTAAACCTAACATTGAAACAAAATAGGCCCAAATGACACATAAACCATAAATAAACCCAATACCTATTTAAATAGTTTGGAAACCGTTTTATTTATTTATATATCCGCTTTGAGTCCTTGTGATAATTTCGTGAGTTTGATATACCAAAGATATTATTGTTAGCCGAGATGTATCCATATGATTTTAATGAACATGATAAGGAAAACCTTAAGATTGAACTCCCGAATTACATGGATAATTTGAAAGCGGATATAAGATTTGCAAGCTTGAATGGTTTATCTAGCCTTTGTAAGATTGATGGTTGAAAAAAAAAACACCAGAACTTTACGTTGGTGTATCGTTTATTGAAGTTGGCTCTCGTTTTACCCGTCGCAACAGCAAGTGTTGAGAGATGCATTTCTGCAATGAAGTTCGTGAAGTCGGATTTGCGTAATCGGATTGGTGATGAGAATTTGAGCGATAGCTGTATTTGTTATATTGAAAAAGAGTTGCTTAGAAAAGTTTCTGTAGATAATGTAATGGTTCGGTTTCAAAAAATGAAACCCGTAAAGAACAATTATAGGGATATTGTTTTTTGATTATGCGTTTCTAATGACAAACATCGTATTATTATTGTTCATTTATAATTTTGTTAGTTTTCATCGTTTTATTGTGTGACTTGACCCGACCCGACTCGGGCAAAAAAAACAATATTTAATTATTGACAATCAACCCCAAAAAATCTCCGACCCCCATGAAAAAAATTCCTGGGTCCGCCACTGGGAACCCTGTTGAAACTGGTTAAAACCAAGCTAAACTAGTCAAAAAACCGGTAAAAAAAAACAAAACCGGTTTGGAACCGAACTATCCTTTTCCACTTAGAAATGAGTTTTGGACCCGGAACCGAAACCGGTTTAAACAAAAACCGATTTTGATTTTTGTTTACCCAAACCGGAACCGGTTTTAAAAAGAAAAAAACGGTTTTTAGGCCCCAACAAACATGTCACTCATTTGGGCCTAACTTTCAACAAGTCGCCAACTTTAAATTCTAAGATGACTGGCCCATTACATCCTAATAGTTGGCCTATTAAGCTTTATTATTATTGTTGTATGTTGTATTATGATGGCCTAGTGTCAAGTGTCAACAAGTGACCGTGTGCAAAATATTGACACAAGCCAGGAATTTCATTTTTTGACCTTGATAGAAATTTGTTAAACCATGGTTTACTTTGGCTATTGGTATAGACACTGCTATCAAATCAGGATACGTCCCTACAAATATACTGAAAATGAGTTCTAATGTTAAATTAGTGGTCGAGCTAACAAGTAAAACCTGATTTCTAAGTAAACTGCTCGAATCAATTAAAGAAACAAATATGATGAGCGGTTGATGCAAAACAACCGCTCTTTAATTGTCACCTTTGTGCCCGATTTACTATAACAAACCAGATTCTATTTGCCCCCTTCCACATAATGCTCAATTGAAGCCATAAAACCTAAGCTTAAATAAAGAATCTCTTGAGAAGAGATCTCATATTTTCTCTCTCAAATAAATTACTCGGCCAGTCGGCATCCATTATCCATGTTCAGCATTTGGTTCCAGGGTTCGTTGGTTTTTTCGGTTTCTAATCATACCAAGCCAGAAACCGAATTTCAGCTAGTTCTAAGATTGTGAACTGGACCTCTATAAGTCGGTTTTGGTCGGTACTGAGATGATCCTGGTTCAACCGTTCGAGCCATGATCGGTTTTTACTCACCCTTAGATTTAATGAAGGTCAATTAAAAACAATATAGTAATTATTGTGATCATGTATGTTATGAATATCAATCATTAGTGTATTGAAGTAATATTTATGAAGTTTAATTAGTTACCATGTAGTGAGTAATGCTAAGGGTATGTAGTGAGTGTGTATGTAACAATAATAAGGGTATATTGAAGTAATATTTATGAAGCAAATACCATCAATCAATTCTACCGTTTGATTGTTCAAATGTGAACTAATGTTAAAACGATGTATAAATTCATAGTGTTAGTTCACATTTGAATTTATATCAAAGTTTCAACTGCAAATATGAAAAACATAGTTGAATACACTGTTAATTCAAAGAAATATTATTATAATTGTCGTTAATAGTTGCATACTAAAAGTACTTAATATATACAAATGATGACCAAACATAACAACATTAAAAACATTGAATACAGTAGTTGTACCATAACCATAAAACGAAACAATACTACGCCACTGTATTTCAATACGCGAAAACCTAATTTACAACAGAACGTTATTTCGTCAACTCAAAGGGATTTGGCTTCCTTTATACCTCGACTCCAATCCTTTCAGCAATCTGCAATAAGATACACATGATCACATAAAAGTCAAAATGTTTGACTCTTAGTAACTCAGTAATTTGACTTTGTTTGACCAAGGTCCAAGATTTCATAAACCCACAAAATCGAGAGGAAAATCAGCATTAACAAGGAGCGAAGCAGATATGGCATACCTCCTTAAAGGAATGAACATCACTTCCCCATAACCAAGCATCACAGCCAGCATCTCGGGCGCCCCATATGTCGTTTCTACGGTCATCACCTACATGGACTGCATCCTCGGCTTCTACGCCTAATAACTCGCATGCTTTTAGAAATATCGTAGGATTCGGTTTCTCTGCTGCAACCTAAAGAACACAGGTCATTGTGATAATGTGAATTCTAATTTTAGAGGTGGCAAAACTGCGGGTTGCGTGAAAAGTCAAACGGGTCCAGGTCAAACACTTATGTGTAGTTCAAAACGGTTTAGGTTGGGCTGGGCTGGGCCGACCTGTCAAAACACTTTTTGGTCCTTCCTATAAAATTTTGTAAATTATGAATTTATTGATTATGATTACAAAAGTAAATTATTAAAATAATAATATAATTTTGTTTAGTAAACTATTTAGGACATTGTAAACATTTGAATATAGGTTTATTGACTATTTACCCATTTGACCGATTTCATTTTTAGCTGATATGATGTTAACCCATTTGACCCGTTATCAATTGGATACAACCCGAATTGACCCGCTTCCATATAACTGGACTGAAATTGCCACCGTTATTTAAATTTCATATAGAACTAACAGAAATGAAGTAAATGGATCACATACTTCAGCTGAAACTGCCAAAGCATCGAACCAGTGATCACAGTTTAGAGCACGCAGCAGAGGTCTTAATCGAGTGTCAAAATTTGAGACGACTGCCAGTTTTACACCTGCTTTTTTCAGAGCCTTGAACACTTTCTCAGCATTCGGATCACAGAGATGCCACGCCTTTTGATGCATACCAAATCAAAATTAGATGTACAATTATGATAGACACAATAATATGAACAAAAATAAAAGAAAAAAAAACCTTTTCAGTGGTATAATAATTATAAAGCTCCTCAAAATATTGAGAATCAGAACAGCCCGTTGATGAGCTAACTATATGTTGCCAGAACGGTCTTCCATCATCTACATATCTATGTATTTCATAAACATAAAGCAAGAAAGATTGTGATCAAGCTTCTGTCATTTGAAATAAACACTATGAAAGTATGAATGAAAAGATTTTTTATATATTTCGGGGGAGTCGGAATCACTTTCTGGTAAAAAAAACCATGACTGTAGTTGAATCGGGTCTCTTTTCACATCCAAAACACAAAAGACTTTTCATCAAGTAAAAGTAACATAATTGCTAATTTTTATACATATAACTGAGGATGCAGGATCGCGTAAGAAAATGCGTTAAACTTTAATAGCTTGAAATCTTTCAATCGAGTAGAGTTACATGGTTTACATCCAGCTCAATAGTACCATTTTGGCCCGATCCGAGTCACCCGTTTTGAATTTGACCCAAAATTGAAAAACTTTACACTTCTATTTAACTTCATTTCTGATGTAAATTGCTTGAAATAAAGGATTTTCAAGAAATTCTTGTTTGCATAACTTTTAACTTCCACTGAACCTATCAAAATTAGCAGCATCCTGTGCAAAGGATTCATTGTATGCATCAAAACATGCTATCAAATATAAATATATATATATATATATATATATATATATATATTTTCTAAAACGCGTGTTATCCATTCGATTTCTCAATGACTGAATCTTGTTGCTTCATCAATCCAAGAACCATCACCATGAGTTCATGATTTTAATTTTCAACACAAATCAAGCAAATCTAATCACATAGTTCTGAGAATCTTAAAAGAAGTTGCAACATATTAATCATTGACTGATATGAACACATACATAATTAACACCAATAAATGCAAATTTACTTAATTAATAGAAGAAACCAATTAAATGCAAGCTTAAAACACTCACCTGATTCGAGATCTACCCCACGGCTGCTCATAAGCTCTCCTGTACCTCTTCAGAATCTCATCCTCACTAAATTTCACTCCATATTTCTCCCCGATTTTCCTATAAATCTACACAGAAAACCTAATTTTATAAAATCAGACGATAAAATCGCCACACAGATGAAATTCGAATACGAAATCATAAATATAAGCTGAAATTGACCTGAGCCATGGGCTGAGACGGAACAACGAGAGTACCGACGGCGTCAACCAACAGAGCTTTATGCGTGATTCCGCCATGGATCGATTTCCTGTAATTCTCGTAATCTAACAGACCGGAATCCGGCTCCGTTGCCAGAGAAGCTACCGCCGAAGCGTACGATCTGTTCCCGCGAATCGTCGATTTGCCGCCATTAGAGCAGAGGAGACGAGTGAATTTTGATATACGAGTCGCCATTGCCTACAATTCACCTAGGTTCATTCGAATTTTACGAATCGCAACGCGGAAATTGATCGATAGTATGATTGATTATGAAGATGATTTTGAAGAGATGAAAGCTATTTGTTGAGGCCGAATTTTGTGTTCCTTCGATTCAGTTAAATGGAGGTGTGGTATATAGAGGACAACGAGAAAATGGTGACAAACTTTATTGTTAACAACCCCTTTTGGTTTCAGTTTTTAGCCATTTAATCCCTCGACTTGTAATTTCCTTTAACGGCCAACTCACCCACTCTCTAAACTAGGGCTGTTTAAAAAGGTTACGGCTCGCTTGAAAAAACCTTTGTTGAAAACGAGCCGAGCCGGCTCGATTTGTAAACAAGTCAGGGTAGAATCAGCTCGTGGCTCGCTCATTTGGCTCGTTTAAAATAGCAATGTTGAAACTAATAATAATCATAGTAATAATTAATAAATAACATATAAAAAAGTTGAAAAAAACAAAAATAATACATATAATAGTTTGAATCTGCCTCGATATCTATTAATCTTTAAAAAAATATACTTTTTTTATAATCTTAAAACTATTTTATTAGTTCTAATAATTTTTTTTTCATACATATATCAAAATATAAATAAAAAAAATCAATTTTTTTTAAAATTATCGAGCTGGTTCGAGCTTTTCATGAGTCTAGTTCGAGCTCAACTTTTCAACTCGTTAAAATTTTTGAGTCAAGTCGACTCGACTCAAACTTTTCACGAGCCGAGCTTGAGCCTATGTTGACTCGGCTCGTTTACAGCCCTACTCCTAAACCAACACATAGTGTCCACCGTGAGACTAAAACTCTTAATCACTTGGGAGGAACACTTTTACTTCACACCTTGATACCACTAGGTTACAAGCTTTTTGGCCAAGGGTGTGCAGGGTGGAAAGGTATTAGAGAACAGTCATTTTTTTCTTATTTAGGTATAGTAGGTCGATTAACACAAAAAAAAATTATAAACTTATTAGTAGCTACATGTTCTAGACGATCAAAATCATATTTATAGAACGTGATTTGTACACAGCAAAATCAAAATTAGATAAAAATAAGTTATTTAAAAAATTATTGTGTCCACAACAAAATCATTTCGTTCCTATATTTATGCATGACTGTATATTGTATTTACATAATAAGAGGTTATGATAAATGAAAAAAATAAAGGTAAATATATTTGCTATGAATTTCAATAAGAGCAATCTCTAATAGGAGCTGGCGGATAACCCATGTGGCGTCCGGTTTCAAACATCCCTCATTGGAGGATACATTTGTTGTCGCGTTCATCCGGTTGCGTTTGAATTTCCAAACACCTGCAAACATAAAATGGTGGGCATCAACTCTCACACACGTATATTTAATTATTTTTTTATGTAAAAAACTAAGTGTTTAAAAAATGTAGTGTTGGAGGAAAAATAAGTATTTTTAAAAAATTAGTGAAAATCCGGCATGACACGTGATATACCGCGTTTATTGATATTTGTTGTATTCAGTATTGGAGGTGCTCTAACGTGTTGAAGTAATTAATAGCCGGCACATAACTAATTTAAAATGAAATAGTTTGAGAAAGGTATGTTGAAGTTATATAAAATATATTAAAGTTAACAACGATAACACAATTATATGTTGTCCGTATGCGATCATCCAACATTTCCTACAAATAAAAAAAGAATATTTTGATAAAAAAAAAAACTAGTATGACGTTGGCTATTTTATTGTACAATGAAATTTGTCCCATACCCATCTATTAATATGTAGTCTAGCGGATGACGTGTACGGGTTTACGTTTAAAAAAATATAAAAATAACATAATGTTTAGGTTATTTACTGTTAATTTTTTTAATAATAATCATAAGTAAAGAAATAAAAATACAATTAACTTAATAGATACAGTTTCATTCGCATACTAAATTTGGATCTATATATTATTTGTAGTTATATATGTTAAACGAATACACATGTTATTTTGTAGTTAGTCGATCATGAAAAGAATGACATCTGCGAGGTTTTAAAAACAAAATATAAATTTAGAAAATGATATTTTTAGTTAAACTAGAGGATTTACACGTCTCGCGTTGCGATGGTGTCGAAACGTACAGCAACTCGAACCGCCCCGCGTTGTGGCGGATTCGAAACGTACAGTAACTCGAACCACCCCGCGTCATGGCGGCGTCAAAACGTAGACTAACTCTACCGCCCCGCATTGTGACGGCGTCGAAACGTATAGTAACTCGAACCACCCTGCATTACAGCGGCGTCGAAACGTAGGTTGTAATGTAATTGAGTTACAGAAAAATGTTTATTAAAGTTGAGGGACCAAATATTAAACTTATTAAAGCTGAGGGGCTAAATAAAAAAAACTACTTATTGTCTTTTAGAGCATTCCCAGCCCGTTCTTTATATTCCATATCACTATCCTTATAATTACACTAAAAAACATACTTTTTCTAACTTTTATCGTTACTTTTCTCTCTCCTTATCCTTATCTTTAGAGCATTCACAGCCCATTCCTTATAATTATGTGAGTGAGTTTTGTATATTTTGTGGAGTGGTTTAAAGTGGTTGTGAGTAGAGAAGAGAGAAAAGATATAAGATTTGTGTAAATATAAGGATAAAAGTAGTGGTTTTTAGTATAATTATAAGGATAAGGATAAGGAGAGAGAAAAGTAGAGATAAAAGTTAGAAAAAAGTAGTGTTTTTTAGTGTAATTATAAGGATAAGGATATGAAATATAAATAACGGGCTGAGAATGCTCTTATAATTATACTAAAAACCACTACTTTTATCCTTATATTTACAAAAACCTTATATCTTTTCTCTCTCCTCCACTCACAACCACTTCATAAAATATGCAAAACTCACTCACATATTTATAAAGAACGGGCTGTGAATGCTCTTAGAGCATTCACAACCCGTTTGGTATAATTATGTGAGTGAGTTTTGTATATTTTATGGAGTGGTTTAAAGTGGTTGTGAGTGGAGGAGAGAGAAAAGATATAAGGTTTTTGTAAATATAAGAATAAAAGTAGTGGTTTTTAGTATAATTATAAGGATAAGGATAAGGAGAGAGAAAAGTAAAGATAAAAGGTAGAAAAAGTTGTGTTTTTTAGTGTAATTATAAGGATAAGGATATGAAATATAAAGAACGGACTGTGAATGCTCTTACTACTTATAAATTGGGGATGAAGTTAATAATTACTACTAGTTTAGATCCCATGTTACACACGGGGAGAAAAATATTAATATTTAAAATTTTTAAATCTTTATGAATATGTTTTACAGGTGTAAAAATATATTACATATATAAAAACAAACTCAAAAAATATAAAAATTAATATATAATTGGGTTTCGAAAATGCGTTAATTGCTATTTAATGTAATTTAATTTTTATTTACTATTTGATTGAAATAAAAGTTATATAATTAAATTTTAAAGTTTTTTTATAATAAGGGATGATTTAAAATAAATGTATTTTATTAGTATAATTAGTATTTTTTAAATATATGTTATTGTTAAAAGATATAAGTGCATTAAATAAGAGAGAGAAGCGGGAAAAAAATGATTAGAATGAATATAGAGGCGACACGTGTCACTTAAAAACCTTTATTTATTATATAGTATAGATTTTGTCATCATCCCTATTTTCTCTTTTATAATGAAAGATGATATTCTTGTAATTAATCTCAAATGAAGGGTAACTTTGTAATTTCACATAAGTTACTATTCATTTCACATGGTTAATCAATAACAAGGAGAATTATAGGGATAAAAATAGTGAATGGAGAGTGACTCCTCTTATAGCATGTGTAACTGAGGAGGTAAAAGACCCTAAGACTTGGTGTTATACTCTCTCCGGCTCCCCGTACGGTGGCGCACGGTGGTGTGCGGGAACACCGCCCCTCCATGGTGCGATGCCCGCGTTTTTGGCAACAATGTGGTAGAAATCCATCACGGTCACCCATCTCGCCGCACTTAGATTTTGAACTGTTGGAGCATACTAGTCGTTGAACGGCTATATTCTTAAAAAAAGTATTTTATAAAAAAAGGTACTCCATATAAATACTCTTTTCAATCTTCTATATACTCACCTTCAATCTTTTAGCCTCTTCAATCCTCTCTAAAGTTATGTACAAACGGTGCTAACTAATACGTAAGAATCACCAAACGATCAATGAAACGAAACCCCCTGCTTCTTTTGTTGTTTGTCTGAAAATCCCCAAGGAGAGGGGAGGGATGGGATGGGCAGCTATGATGGTGTGTGGTGGCTATGGTTTTCTAAAATAGTCTCTGTTTGATTAAATGATTTAAAATTAGTTATATTTAAACTCTCTTTTAGAATTTAATATCCTTCTATATGTGTTTTGAAAAATGAAAAGTGGTGTTACACTTTCATTTAGGACATTTGAAATTCTTAATACCTTTTCTCTTTTTATCATATTCCCCGATTAATTTAACCCAATTCATCACTTATGTTTTAATGAAATAAACTAATATTTAATTACACCGTAAATATATCCCTCAAATTATGTTACTTTTTAGCTTTTATAATATAAAAGAAAATATTTTTTTTAATTCAAAGGCGTAAGAATATGTTGTTATTATTAAAATAATAATAAAAAATTAAATATAAATTAAAAGTGGATAATACCTATAAATTTTAGGCATTTATTTCTTAGCATGTAACACACGAAACAAATTTATTGAAGGGAATGTTTGGTATTAGATAAGAAATTTATTTTTCAAAGAGCAAAAAGATAGACGCCTCGGCTCCATATGGAGCAATAATCAGCTAGTCTGCACAATTGTCATAACTGAAATAGACACATTTAATAACGTGGCATGTCATGAAAACGACTTCTTAACTACATAATCTTATTAAATTAGACGAGATTTAGCAATGTAAACTCTCGCATTAATACGAAAGAAAGACGGGTGGGAATGACGTGATGATGAGAGATAAGAAAGACCCTCCTGCATATGCGCGCGGGGTCTAACGGACAATGTAAGAGGGGAGAGGAGAGAGCCAGGTCCGTCGGGAAAGAGGCTAGGCATTCCGACCTGAAGGCAGTGACGGATCTAGAACAAAAGTTCAGGGGTAACGAATTTTATTTTTTTTACCGTACTTTCATGTAAACATTTTTTTTTCCTTTCAGTGGCGGAGATTGAAAAACATAGTTCCCGCTCTCTGATAACATCAGTGGCGGAGCTTGAAAAAACGTAGAGGGGGCCAAGATTTTTTTTTCCTATCAGGGGGCCTTAACTATAAAATTTTCAACCGAATGGTCGGTCTCTAACTCTCACAGTTCCCGCTCTCTGTCTTTCTTCTTAGCCGGCCGCTTGGGTAAGTTGGGTTTGAGATTTGAGACTTTTAGATATTGGGTTTAATAAAACATTTGGTCTGGCTAAAGCACAATTGTTTTATTAAAACCCAATACCACAAAATCTTTAATAAAATGTGGTGACTTTTTATAAAGTATTAGATTTTTTATAAAATTTTGGACTTTTTATGAAGTGTTGAGCTTTTAAAAAAATTTGAGGGGTAACGTAAATTTTACTCAGAGGTAACGTAAGGGGTAACCGGATACATAAAACCGTAAAAAAAATAAAATTTTTGCACTGCGCGTAAAAGTTGAGGGGTAGCTACCCATAGGGTAGGTCCGCCCTTGCGTGAAAGGCGGTCAGTGAAGTCCGTCCTCCACTCACGTTAGAGATGGTCAGCTTATGGTATATAATATTACATTTTAAAATTAATATATAATATGTTTATTAAAAGTTTTGTATCTATTTATTTCACCAAGTATAACTTATAATACAAATATATAATATAATTATATTAGATGAAATATATTAGTTAAGGTTCAAAATAATTATGTTACTATAGTTAGGAGATATATTGTGATCAGTTTTACTTTGTAATTATTTTAATTATGATTATACATAAAATTAAAATTAAATTTATTAAGTTAGACGATCTCCAACATGGACGTATTTAAACTCTCTTGAATTGATGTGAAAGAAAGACGAGTAGGAAGGACTTTGTGATGAGAGATGAGAAACATTTACCTGCACAAGTGGAGTCTGACAGAAAATGTCATATCCGTTGAGAGAGGGGATGGACATAAGGCAGTCAATGACGCCCGTCCTCCCGTCGCATCAGAGATAGTCAACAACTTATGATATATGATATTATATTTTATAATATGTTTATTTAAAATTTTATATCTATTTATTTCATTAAGTATACAATTATTATATTATATGTAATATATTAGTTAAGGTTTAAAATAAATTATATTACTATATTTAGGAGATATATTTTGACGAGTTTTACTTTGTAATTATATATAAATTTAAATGGTAATACATAATATGTAACTGAGTTTTCATCGTTATATATGTGATCAGAGTATAAAAGTTCTTACCTTTTCTTTTCTCTCCCTTCCTATCTCTCTCATTCTCTTTTGCCACTAGATCTTGATTGGTCACCGCCCACTTTTCTTTATTTTCTTCTCATTCTCGTATTACCTCATAGACGCATTGTAAATATATATAAATTAGATTTTATTTACTTCTCTTTTGCCGCACAATGTAGTTTCCGCTTCGTCGTTGTTGTACCTTTTGCCATTATACCCTTGTCGTCTTGCCTCTTCCCGCTGTCACTCTAGTCTTAGACCGGTGTTTGTTGCTAAGAAGTTTCTTACCTTTTAAGCTTTTTGGCATTTTTTTAGAGGATTGTTCTTACATTAACATATGCTTTAGTGTTTCATAATGCCTTTCTTTTATTCTCCTTATTTTTTTCCCTCTTTAGGTAAACGTTCATTTATTAATGAATAAATAGTTTCATTAAAAGAATACTTTTTCTAATATAAAAATATTGATTTTTTAAAATTTTACTGTGTTCTACCAATCAACTTTTTTATATGATTAATTGAATTATTACAAAGTTAAAAGCAAGGGGCTCGTACTCTAAGTGGCTATCAAAATCGGATTGAAAGTGTCGAGTCTGTTTTGCACTTGTTTGATTGGAATTTGATATTTTTTATTTAAAGCAAAGTCTTGAATGAACATATTTTATTTAAATTGATATGCTTTTTAAGTCTTAAAATGTTATTTATACGTACGTATAGGTACATATCACACCTTTTAATCATGGCTCATTTTTCTATAAATGGGTTTACTAAATAATTTTGTTTTAGTTGTCCATTCATTTTCATAATATCAATTAATTTAGGGCTTATCCGATTCTTTATTTAATTCTCGTATTTATGTAGAGGTCGGGGAGAGACACCGGTTCGCTTCACGATATGATGTAGGTATCTTTAGCATACACTAAAATAATATTGTTAGCTTAAAACATGTTAAATTATGCCGCTATCATTATTATTGTTCCCCACCTCTACTGTCACCAAGAAATACACCGCCATCGCAACCACAACCCCCACCGTAACCATGCATTGACGTCGGCTAGTCGGCACTAGCCTCTACAAAAACAACCTGTTTCAATCTAAACCTATTTTAATACTTATTTTTCCCAAAATTATAATTCTCAACCTGAATCTATTTTGATTAGAATCTATTATGGCTCAAACTAATACAGGCCCTTTTTCAAGTAATATGTTTTAACCTGAACCCATTTAAACATGTTACCTGACATCATGCACATGACTTTTTTTTTCAAATGTAGTACATACATACGGACATGGATGTATGTACGTAGTCGTAATCCACTCCAATTCAAATACTTTGACTTTCATAACATTCGATATGATCATAGGAACGAGCAAGAAGCAAAATCAACTATGAATATGCATATCGTCTTAGAACATACTTTTTTTCTTTTTCTTTTTTTACAGATATTGAAGTTTTAATTTAGAGTTAATTGTATAAATGGTCCCTATGGTTTATTCAAATTGCTTGTTTGGCCCTTAAGACTGAAAAATTATAAAGTTAGCACAAACATTTGTAAGCTGGTTGGACCTTTAGTCCCTGACGTTAATACCAGTTAGTTTTTAACGAAAATTTATCTCGTGTGTCATCCACATGAGGGCAATTTAAACTTTTCAAATGTTAAACTCTAATAAAGAATAATGTATAAAAATAAGCATGAAACAACATAAAAATACCCAATTTAAAAAAAATGCATAAAAAATAAACAAAAAATTGCATAAGAAGAACAATTTTTGGGTTGTTTCATGTTTATTTTTTATGCATTTTTTTCTTTGGATTTAACATTTGAAAAGTCTAAATTACCCTCACGTGGATGACACATGGTAGTTTTCTGTTAAAAACTAACTGGTATTAACATCAAGGGCTAAAGGTGTAACCAACTCATAAATGTTTGAGGTAAGTTTATAATTTTTCAACCCCGGAGGCCAAGCGTGTAATTTGATCAAACCACATGGGCAATTTATGCGATTAACTCTTAATTTTAATTTACTTTTATAGATGTTTATTCATTTTCATATAGAAAAACAAAGTAAAAATACTAATGAAAAATCTCTAAGAAAAAAAAAATACATACTAACATACATATATTTATAAATACAACGTAGCATAAATTTGCAAATGGTATATTTTATTGATTATGCACTTCAAAATTTTTTAAATTATCATGAAACAACCCAAAAATAATAAAGCTTTATAATAATAAAACTGATGCTCATATTTTATTGATTATGCACTTCATTTTTTTTTAAATTATCGTGCTTATTACTTATTAGCATGAAATGTATAAATCATAACAACATAAAATTAACTTACACATAAAATATATAAAAATAAATATCTATAACATCAATAAATAAATAACAATTTGTTGATATTATGGCGGTTTGGTAAATTGATAAATGTATGGTTATTATGAACCCTAAAATTGAATTGTGGGGTACAACAAAATTGTGTTCTTGTGGTATCAAAGGCCTGAAAACAACCTGATAAAGAGTCTCATAAATCCCACAAAATATGAGTGGACCAATTTTCTTATGACCCCATTAAACAAAGAAACAAACGGTTTGATGTCATGTCTTTTGATTCAAATTTGATTTTCTTGGTGTTAATGGATCGGGTTGAGGACGGATTTAGTAACTTCAATGAAATTGTATCTCGTATTCATCGAGTGCTTGATTACTCACTTTTTCCGGGTTTTGGGTTTTTCCATAGGTATCAAAGAGTCCTCTTTATGAACTTATTTTGTTAATACTTACAAGTTTATTGGGGATTCTTATTACCGAAAATTCGACCTCGAACTTACTTTAAAAACTAACTTGAAACATTAAATACTCTTGTATAATTCTAACAGTTTTAGATTTTTAATAATTTAATTTTTCTAGCAAATTTAAAATACTACTTATTATGTTTTTAAGGTTGTATAATATACTAGCTTAGAATATATGTAATACACAGGGTGAAAAAATAATAAAATATAAAATTCATAAATCTTTATATATATATTTTATAGGTGTATAAATATATTATATATATATATATATATATATTAACAATAGAAAACAAAATCTAAAAATATGTAAAAATTATTATATAACTGGGTTTCAAAAATAGATTAATTACTATTCAACGTAACTTGACTTTCATTTACTATTTGATTGAAAACTTAAGTTAGCTAATTAATTTTTAAAGTTTCTTATAATAAAAGATAGTTTAAAATAAATTTGTTTTATTAGTATAATTAATAATTTCTATAAAAATATATTATTATGAAAAAGATAGAGGTGTGTTTAATAACAGAGAGCGACGAGAAAAAAATTTATGAGAATAAATATGAAGACGACACGTGTCATTAGAAACCTTTATTTATCATATAGTATAGATATAGATTACTATATTTGGTTTTGAAGCGGGTAAATGAGGGCATGGGATTGATTTTGGGGTACCAAATGTTTCGAGTTTTAATTTTTTTTATTGGGTTTAGAATTTTCGGTCAATGCTAAAAGAGTTGTAATAGAAAGGATAGAAAAACTTAACCGGAAATTTGATGAATCGGTTTTTAGGTTAATCGAGCCGATTTTCTATTTTGTTTGTTTTGTTTAATTAACCGATCTTAAAAACTTAGGTTTTTTAAGTCTCGGTTTATATTTTAGTGTCAGAACTCGGAAGGTTTACAAAAAAACAAGGTGTCGTAATTGTTTTTTCTTTGTTATCCCTCTTATCAAAGAGAACCACTTTCTTGAATTAATAAATTAAGAACGGATAAGATTTTATTATTTTTATTAATAAATTTAAGAACTTATCTTGTTTTATATAATCTTTTTTGTTAAATTCATTATACCAACATGAGTTTATTCTTTGAAATTGTTAAATTCATTATACCAACATGAGTTTATTCTTTGAAACTAGGTTCACACTCATATATTACATGGATTTAATAAAGATAACTTGTTATAAACAATCAGTTTTTATAAAAATATTCTATGAATAAACCTATTTTCTTTAAATATATGTTTTATAAAAATAATTATTAAAATCATTATTATTTAATAGGAGAGAGGGGCGGGAAACAAAAATTTATAAAAAATTTAAAAAAACTTGAATAATTAATTGGAGAGAGTAACAGGAAAAAATGTTGAGGGCAGAGGCGTACCTAGCCTTTGCTAGGCGGGTCAGCCGACCCCGATGATTTTTTTTTCTATTTGTTATATATGCGATATAACCTTAACCGCCCCCACACGGAATTTTGACACCGACCCCCCTAAAAATTTTACCGACCCCCCAAAAGAAATATTTTTTAACACCGACCCCAAGAAAATTTAATTTTTAACACCGACTTTCATTTAAACTAATAACTTAATTGAAAATTTAGAATAAACTGGACTAAAAAACTTAGTCATTTAAACATTTAAACTCACATTTAATTAACTCATTATCCATTTAGACAATTAAGCCCATATTTAGTTAACCCATTACCTATTAAAAATTTTAAACATTTTAACCTGATAATAAATCTAAGTAGCGACAATCCTGATCCATTAACGTCTCGACATTTCATATTCACGCTTCACGCAATCTGAAGAACAACAATTTGCTAATCACGATTCTCGCCATGCCTCTTCACGATTTCAAACCTCTTCGCTAATCACGAATTTACGATTCTTGATCTACTAGTCGATTCACTATTCACAGTTTTGCGTCGTTGCCTCCTCACGATTTCAGGTAACTTTTTTTTTTCCTCTAAGTTTTGAATTTTGTTTATCATATTATTTTGTTATAAGTTATGCCATATGTACTATTTGCTAATTGTAATTAGTGATAATGTGTACTAAGTGACCCGACCCGTCTTGAACCAGACTGAAAAAAATTAATATTTAATTATAGACAACCGACCGCAAAAATTTCCGACCCTCATGGAAAAAAATTCTGGGTCCGCCACTGGTTGAGGGTGAACATGAGAGTGACAAGTGTTCCACAAAAAACTTTTATTTATTATATACTATAGATTTATAATACCATTAGTATTTAATAAGATAAAAGTGCATTTATTAGGAGAGAGAGGCGAGAAAACCAATGTGAGAAGGCACGATAAAGTGACAAGTGTCCACCTTAAACCTTTATTTATTAGTATAGATTTATTAACGTGAATTCATTTTTCAAGAAACCGTAGTTAAAATTACAGAAATTTTACAATGTCACGAACGGTGATGAAGTATTTTGGACTTTGAGGTTAAAACATACCAAATTAGTATATTTAGTTACGTACTTTGTATGTGTGAAATTTGAACCATCGGGATAGCAACATTAGTCGATCTTCAACTTAAGCGCTTTCTGCTTCGATAAATGTTGTAACGTGAGTATTCAACTTTGGGTGAGGCCGGAGCTTTTTGAGTATTTAGCTTTAACATATTTGCTTATACGTCCGACTCTTAGATATTCTCTGAAAACAAGTTATCATTCAATATATGTTCTACATAAAAGTTTGGTTCCTTTTTGTCCAGTAGCGGAGCTAGGAATTTTATTAGTATTAACGCCATGTCCATATGTATAAAAAAACTCTTATGTCCAGCTATAAATATGTATTAACGTCATGTCTATATGTATTAAATATGTGTTTTATTAGTATAATTAGTATTTTATTTAAAAAATATGTTATTATTAAAAGATAAAAGTGTATTTAATAAGAGAGAGAGGTCGGAAAAAATGATGAAAATAAATATAGAGACGACACGTGGCATGATAAAACCTTTATTTATTATATAGTATAGATTCGGTGCTTGTGTTACGAGATACAGTTGTACATAGTAATTTCTATTCGGCAAGTCTAACCACAACTAATTTTATACATGCAGGCTTTTTTCGTTTTTGCATGTGACAATACTATGCCGATCATACTGAGCTGGACTTCAAACTATACTTAAAATGACACATATTAATTTTTTTAATATGATCATACATATTAAATTTTTTTGATAAATAATATTTTTGTTATTTTGGGCCTATTACTTTTTATATGGCCCATATACTCTTAACATTGATTACGGGCCCATTCTATTTGTCATTGTCTTTGCATTTAATTTTTGTGCAAGAACTGAATTTTTTTTTTTTTTCATATATCTCATTCAATATTCAAAAATTTAGACATTTATAAAAATATTATATATGGTTGGAGCACCTACTGAAAGTTGAGTGACTTTAAAAGGACAAAAAAACTTTAAGGTATTTAAATAGAACACTTAAAAAATTTGATTACTATTGTGTAAAGTTACCCCTTTAATTTTTGTATAAGAACTTGAATTTCTATTTTCTCTTTGATTATTAGTAACTAAATTGTATCTTTGAACTCTAATGAATCCTTACTTTTATTTATAAGTAGGGATCGACAACAAATGGATAAACTCATAAACTAAAAGCACATTATTTATCTTAGAATTTAACTTTCATTCATAAAAGGCCGCCACCTCCTTAATTTTGTGAAGTATTTTTTTTCAACTACAAATCTATCATACTCTTATTTTTAAATTACATTAAATAAAACATCATGACTGGGTTTAGCCCAGTACCTTTCATCTAAAAGGCAAGGGCCTCTATCAAATGAGTTGGTCCCACATTTTCAACTTTCAACGTGTTGATATTTATGTTGACCTTTCTTTTAGCTCAAATCTGAATGAATTTATGTTCCATTTTGTTTCAACTTTCAACCTGTTGATGATTATGTTCTTTGTTAAGCTTTTCAGTTTCTTTCGTGTGTGTGTTTGTTTTTGGTTTATTCAATTGATGATTTGATTGAGACTAGTTTGTTTTTCTATTTTTTGTGGCAGATGAATTGACAACAATATGATAAACATATCGGGTATGAAAATGACCAAGTTTTTAAATCTCTAATCATTAACATTTTTCTTAGATATTTGAAATATCATATTTCTAAGAACGGTATTGAAGACAAAATGTTTCTTTTTAGTTATAAACTAGATTTTTTTCGTCCGCGCTACGCTGTGGGAGGCTGGTCGTTATCAGTTTGACTCGTTTGCATGGAGAAAACTTACGTCGGAACACAAACTCACTATACCGTACGATACCAAAAAAATAACTTAAATTTGAATACAACTTCGTTTTTAATAAAATTTATACCTGAAAGTTGATAAAAATAAACTAAAGAAAATCGGTTATTCTGTTTAAAAAAAACTAATGAAAGAAAGTTATCACAGAAAAACAAAATTAAAAGAAAACGAAACGGATTAAAACGTATATTATATATAGTATGAGTGGCTAAAACGATTCCCCCTCGCTACGCGGCGGGGCCATGGTCGTTATCTGTTTGGCTCGTTTGCGAGGCTAAAATATACGTAGACTCGCTATAGGGTACGATACCAAAAAAATACTCAAATTTGAATAGAACTCCGTTTTCGATAAATTTTTTGCCAAAACGTTGACAAAAAAACAAAAGAAATCTGTGCTTTCAGTTTATAAAAAAAGTTAACAAACGAAAGTTATTGCAGAAAAACGGAATTATTAGAAAATTAAACGGGTTAAAAACGTATATTATATATAGTGCGAGGGGTGTTAACGAATTTTTTTTAAGCGACACGTGTCACTCCCCCATAGGGGGTGACACTATTCACCTATGTTTGTGTTTAAATAAGAGTTATAATTGTTTTTTAAAAGATTGAATAGTGATTTTTTTAGGAATTAATAGATAATATTTTCTGTTCATTTTCAATTTTGGTCATTTATGGCCCAGAACCAAATTGTTGTGTTTACTACAAATGTTGTGATCCATACTGGGCTGGTGAATATCTCCATTCATTGGGCTGCTGAAGATCTGACCCAATATACAAGTGAAAATTCAGTCCTAATCCAACCCGAATCCCAACCCGACCTGCCCAACCGAGTAACCTGAGACCGACCTACACTTTAATGGTCCGGTCCTCTTATTTCAATATCCAGAATTACAGTTTGGTTTTGGCCCGATGCAGTTCGGTTGTATTTTCGGATTATATTTTTTGTTTTTGAAACGTAACACGTAGATTTTCTACGATAAATATACCATACATGTACCTTACATTATTTGAACTCCCGACCTTTTAATTATGATACACACCATTTAATCATCACGATGTCCCTTACAGATTATATAACATTATCATAGTTATGATATTAGCTTGTATTAGTAAGGATGTAAATAATAACTGTATTAGGTTTTATGGCTGTCTAAAAATGAAATGGAGTTGTTGCCACAATGTCCTGTCCCGAAAATATATTTATAATTCACAGAATAAACTTGAGAATATTCCACATGGCTTAACTACCACATCATTATTTTAAAGAAATATATATTCTTTCCAATTTGATATACTAACTGGACTATATGCACAAATATTTAATTTAATATGAAAATGAAAATATTTATTTATGATATATATACAGATTTTGGTTCCCCTTAGATTTTCCCGTCTCTCTCTTATTAAATACATTTTTTAATAATGATTTATTTTTAAGGAAAGTATTAAGTATGCTAATAAAACTTATTTATTTTAAATTATCTTTTATTTTAAGAAATTTTAAATTTTAAATTTTAATTATGTAACTTTTTTTAACCAAATAGTTAATAGTTGATTATTATTATTATTTTTTAAATATTGTGATTTGAAATAGAAGGCAGACGCCAAATAAACTGTGTCCGGGTCTTTTTAGATAGTCAAACTAAATCTTTTAAAAAGTACATTCGTAGATCTTCAAAACACAAGTATATATTAATTTTTACATATAATAACATTTTTCCACTTATAAAATGTAAATAAAGATTTAAGAGTTTTATTCAACCTGTGTAATACACGTGTTTTTAAAGATACAATTTTTTTTATTATTAAGTATATAATATTCTATTTTATTAACCCGTGTAATACACGTGATTCTAACCTAGTAATAAAATATATAAAATTGATTTAATTTTAAAAGTTCTTTATCAAACTACGATTTAATAAAAGAAAAGTTGAAACAAAAAAATTCCCATAATTTTTTTTAATGAAAAACCCACTTTATATACATTTGGATGGCCTCAAACATGCTTTTGGGATGCTTTCAACGATGAAATTAAAGATTTAAGATCAACCATATGTTCTTGCCACCACCATATTCATATCAAATATGTAGACCACGAGGACCAAACAAAAGGCAACACGTGTACATCTTGACCCACAAAATTAACGTCACTCATCGACAAAATTCATATAGTCCCGTACCTAACCCCATTATTAACCAAACTATACTTTATAAAATAACCAATATACAAACCTAAAATAACCCATCACATAAAACACATCAACAACAAAAATGGGAGGATCTAGGATCAACCATTTGTTCATCCTCACAATATTCATCCTCATCTCCGCAACCTTCATCTGTCGATCGGTAAGTGTTGTCACACCCCAACCGACGGCGGAAACGTCGGGGCGCGACATATAGACTGTTCATGAGCACAAGGTTTACTATATTGAAATATTTTAAATCATAACTTCATTTCAAATAACCAAACACAATCAAGTTCAAACAAATACGAAAAGAAATGCATAATATTCTTTATTTAATTTTTAACTAAGTCCATGTCTTACGTGTAGCATATCTTGATCAACTCACACGTTATCACCTGAAACATGAATAAAATAATGTCAACTAAAAAGTTGGTGAGCATACATAAGTTTGTACATAGATAGTGTATAAATATGAATAAGCAAATCCTTACATATAAATAAGGCATTTATGGGGAGCAGCTATTGTGTAACTAAAGTACAATCAAACCTTTGTAACTAGCATGCAAAAATTGTGTTGTCGGTAACAATCACCCTACCTGGGTGGGTTTGTCAGATTCAATAGATCTATCATTGTTAACCGTCGGCTTAATTAGTTAATAATTACACAAAATTGCACACAAAAGTTAACACACCTAACACTCAAACATAAAGCTCAAATTTGTACACATGAATGTAAATAGGATTTGTGTTTGTGTAGTTTGTGTAAATGTAAACTATTGTTTGTATATAATTTATGAATCACCCCAAAAAGTATAAAAGAGAAAAGGGGCTACGTAATACTCACTTGATTAGAGGTGTAGCTAACACGCACGGCTAGACGGTAGAATGATGATTGAAACCTCACAAGGTTAACCTAATGTGTAATAAATGTTGAATTACTAATTTATCCAGAAATCTGAGTCTAAGACTATGATTTAATTGAGTGTGTGTACAAAGGTTTTGAGTTGATGGTGTTTATGATTTACACGATGTAATATTAAATCAAATAGTTTATAAAATAATTGAATCTGGGTTTGGGTTGGATAACTAAATAAATCAATAATTATTATTTATTTATTTAGTTAGGAAAAATAGTATAGATATTATATTTATTTAAATATGATTTAAATAATTGATATTCTTATTTATTTATAAGAATGTGTGTTCTATATTAAATATAAATTAAATAAATAATTTTACTTTATTTATTTATTTATGAAGATATGTATAAAATCTAATGAATATACATTTAACTCTTTAGTGTAAATTATATAAATAATAAATAAATTTTTTTATTTATTTACCATTTAAAATAAGTATTTGTTTGTTTTAAATAAAGTTAAAATTTTATAAAAACTTTATAAACTTTGTTTTCAAGGAAAAGTATTTTATAAAAATATTTTCATCATATTTCTAATGTGAAAAATTATTACTTTGCAAAATGTCTTTATATAAATTTTTTTTTGTTAATTAATTAAAATGACATTTTAACAATTAATTTGTAATAATAGTGATTTTATATTGAAAATTATAAAATTTGGTTTCATTCTGTTCAAAATGTTGTAGGGTTTATAAAAATAATTTTTATATAAATTTTGGAGCTTTAAAAATGATTAAAAAAATAAAACAGGCCACCCGGTTCGAACCCGGGTGGTTCCTGTGTGTGTCGCAAGCCTTACCACCGGACCAAGGGGTATTACTTGTAATCGGTGGCATCGGGTTTGTATTAACAAGGAAGACAGCGGATCCGGCTAGTTCTAGGGTCTGGTCAAAAATAAACAACCGGATACGCGGGTTGTGGGTTTCGAACCCACGCCACCTGGTTCGGCGGCGCAGTGACTTACCGGCCGGACCAGGTGGTTTCGCTGATTAAACATGTAATCCAAAAACATTTATACACATAATAGATAATAGTTTCATCTTTTTTTTTTATTTAAAACCCGCCATGAACCCTAATCCCAAATCGAATTCGATTTTGTTATGTTAACTCAAATTGATAAGGGGGTTTTAATCACGAATCAGAGGCGATTCGAATGGTCTATTTACTTACTCGATTGATGGGGGCACGAATGCAGTCGGCTACAAGTTCTACTTCGATGTTCTTGAGGCTTGGCAGGATTCCAGAGGTGTTTTACGGATCGAAAGAGGGTTGAAGGAGTTTGTGTGATTGATTACGAGAGTAGGAGAGTGTTTTAATTTGATTGATTTCATTCGTATATGTTAATTTGATTTTCAAATTGACCGGGAAAGTCGCGGCGACTGTTTACGAGATAATCAATCGAATTGGGGATGGATTGGGTCTTGATAATAGTCTAGGTTCGTACCAGATCAGTTCACGTGTGATTTCTGGGATTTACACGCGTTAATTTCGTGAATTTGATAAGGCTTGACTATCCAAAGTCATACTTGTTTAAATTTGAATAATCTGTGTAAATTGACCGAATTGGTTCGATGGATGGGCCTGTTTTGGGTCGATTATTGATTGTACCCGTACCGAAGTCCATTGGTGTCAATTTGGTCGAACAACCGAGTCTTGATTTTGGTAAATTCGGCCCCTGTTTGACTTTTGAAAGTCAAACAGGTAGATTTGTTAGGAAATTGTTTAAATTTTGACTTTTTAAAGTCAATCTATTTATATTTTTTTTTGTGTATATATATATATATATCTACATGTATAATTTATATGAATATGTGTATATATGTATGCATTTGTTGATGTGTTGAGCGAGTACGAGATCGAAAAAAAATGAAATTTTATCATTGTATCGTAAGGATGATTAAAGTGAAACAATGGAAACTTATAAATGTTACAGTCTCCCCATGTTAAGGGAATTTCGTCCCGAAATTTAGCTAGTGGAGGTGACTGAATCAGCAAAGAGATGTGGGTACTTGAGCTTCATTTGATCTTCGCGTTCCCAAGTGAACTCGGGGCCTCGTTTAGATTCCCAACGAACCTTGACAATAGGGATACGGCTTCGCTTGAGTTGCTTGACTTCACGATCAATGATCTCCACCGGTTTCTCAACGAAGTGCATCGTTTCGTCAATGTGCACATCGTCAAGGGGTATATGGAGATTTTCGTCAGCAAGACACTTCTTTAGGTTGGACACATGAAATGTAGGGTGCACATTACCAAGTGATGGGGGTAACTCGAGCTTATAGGCCACTTTTCCAATTCTTTCAATGACTTTGAATGGACCCACATAGCGAGGTGCTAACTTACCTTTCCTTCCAAAACGGATTACGCCCTTCCATGGAGATACCTTTAGAAGAACAAGGTCACCGACTTGGAATTCCAAGGGTTTTCGACGTTTGTCGGCATAACTCTTTTGCCGACTCCTCGCTACTCGAATGTTGTCACGGATTTGAAGAATCTTATCGGATGTTTCTTGAATCAACTCGGGACCGGTGATTTGTGCTTCACCAATCTTGTTCCAACAGATAGGAGAACGACACTTACGACCATAGAGAGCTTCAAATGGAGCCATGTCGATACTTGAATGGTAGCTATTGTTGTAAGAGAACTCAATTAGAGATAGATGTGAATCCCAATTGCCACCAAAATCAATTACACATGCTCTAAGCATGTCTTCAAGAGTTTGGATTGTACGCTCGGTCTGACCATCAGTTTGGGGATGGTAAGCCGTGCTCAAATCCAATCGTGTGCCAAGAGCAGTTTGGAGAGATTGCCAGAAACGGGAGATAAACGAGCATCTCTATCGGAAATTATGTTTAGTGGAACACCATGTCGACTCACAATTTCGTCAATGTAAATTCGGGCCAGTTTCTCAACCCGATAGTCTTCACGGATAGGCAAGAAGTGAGCAGATTTGGTGAGGCGGTCAATGATTACCCAGATGCTATCATAACCACTCGAGGTGCGAGGGAGTTTGGTAATGAAGTCCATAGCTAAATTTTCCCATTTCCATAAGGGATTTCCGGTTGTTCGAGTAAACCAGAAGGACGTTGGTGCTAGGCTTTGACTTTGGAGCAAGTTAGGCATTTGGCAACATAGAGAGCAATGTCTTTCTTCATACCGGGCCACCAATATTGTGGGCGAAGGTCTTGGTACATTTTATCCGCACCAGGATGAATGGAATAACGAGTCTTGTGAGCCTCGCTCATGAGAAATGCACGGAGATCATCGCGATCGGGAACCCAAATACGGTTCAGATAATAAAGCAAGCCATTGGGTTTAGATTCAAGCTGAAGTTCAACACCACACAACATTTCCTTGTACATGTTACCCTCGGTGACCGAGACGTGTTGAGCTTCTAGGATACGATTTTGAATGTCGGTTTGAATTCGGGCACAATGAAGCAGGATATGATCCTTACTACTCAAAGCATCGGCTACAACATTCGCTTTGCCAGGGTGGTAACGAATCTCGCAGTCATAGTCGTTAAGGAGTTCAACCCAACTTCGTTGCCTCATATTGAGTTCTTTTTGGTTGAAGATATGCTGGAGACTTTTATGGTCGGTGAACACCACACATTTTGTGCCATAGAGGTAATGTCTCCAAATCTTCAATGCGAATACGACCGCACCCAACTCGAGATCGTGCGTCGTATAATTCTTCTCATGGATCTTAAGTTGCCTTGATGCATAATCGATCACCTTGCCTCGTTGCATGAGAACACAACCAAGACCTTGGTTGGAGGCATCACAATAGACAACTAGATCATCATTCCCATCAGGGAGAGTTAGTATAGGGGCATTGCACAGCTTTTGCTTGAGAGTTTGGAAAGCCTCTTCTTGCTTTGGTCCCCATTCATAAGGTTCACCCTTATGTGTCAAAGCGGTGAGGGGGACAGCAATCTTGGAGAAATTCGAGATGAAACGACGGTAATATCCCGCAAGACCAAGGAATGAACGAACTTCGGTGGGGGTCTTAGGGGCATTCCAATTCTTAACAGCTTCGATCTTAGCAGGGTCAACATGGATACCCTTTTCATTGACGATATGACCTAGGAATTGAACCTCCTTTAGCCAAAATTCACATTTGGAGAACTTGGCATATAGCTTCTCTTTCCTCAAGAGATCCAAAACCAACCTAAGGTGTTGCTCATGATCGGCCTTAGTCTTGGAGTAGATTAAGATATCGTCAATGAAGACGATCACAAATTTGTCAAGATACGGTTTGCACACACGATTCATGAGGTCCATGAAAACTGCAGGTGCATTGGTTAACCCAAAAGGCATAACCATGAACTCGTAGTGGCCATATCTTGTTCGGAAGGCGGTCTTTGGGATATCTTCCTCTTGCACACGGAGTTGATGATAACCAGATCGAAGATCAATCTTTGAGAAACAAGTAGAGCCTTGAAGTTGATCAAAGAGGTCATCAATTCTAGGCAATGGATAACGGTTATTGATGGTAAGCTTGTTGAGTTATCGGTAGTCAATACACATGCGGAATGATCCATCCTTCTACTTGACGAATAAGACAGGTGCACCCCACGGTGAATGACTTGGACGGATGAAGCCCTTATCGGAGAGCTCTTGGAGTTGGCTTGCAAGTTCTTGCATTTCGGAAGGTGCAAGACGATATGGAGCTCTAGCCACGGGGTTAGCTCCGGGCACAAGATCAATGCGAAATTCTACTTGTCGGACGGGTGGAAGGCCGGATAAGTCTTCGGGGAATACTTCGGGAAAATCCCGGATGATGGGGATGTCTTGAATACTTTTCTCTTTGGCATCCTTTTGAATAACATGGGCTAAGAAAGCCACGTACTTCTTTCGTAAGTACTTTTGAGCAGTAGTGCATGACATTAGCTTGAGTCCCTTGCAAGGTTTTTTACCAAAGACTCTTAGTGTTTCTCCCGACGGTAAAGGTATTCGGATGTACTTCTCAAAACGGATGACTTCGGCATGGTGATTCGCCAGCCAATCCATGCCTATGATGATGTCAAAACTTCCCAGTGGCATTGGTACTAGGTTGATTGGAAATGTATGATCATTGAGTTCTAGTGTGCAATCATGGATAATGAAGTCAATTGTAAGAGAGTCACCATTTGCTACTTCTACGGTGAAGGTTTTCTCTAATTTGAATCGTGTTTTAGCAAGTAAGGGTTCAAAGTTAAGTGACACAAAACTCTTATCTGCACCGGTATCAAATAAAATGGAGGCATATTGACTATTAACAGGGAACGTACCGTTGACCACATCATTGTTGGCCTGAGCTTCATTGGCGTTTATGTTGAAAGCACGCCCACGAGCTCCGCCTTGCCTAGCATTGATAAGCTTCGGGCACTGATCACGAAAATGATTCGGGTTACCACACTCATAGCAAGCGCGTCCATTTGCAATAGCGGGGACACCTTGATTAGCCACTTGCTGGTTGGTTCGAGCTGGTGGGTTGACTTGACCTGCAAGTGCCTTGGCTCTACAAACGTTGACCGTATGGCCATATTTTCCACAGTGGGTGCAAAGGCGGCAGGGGATGTTCTGGAGGTGGTGATAATTGCAGGTGGCACAGAGTGGGTAGACCCCAACATATGGCTTCTTGACTAGTGCTTGAGCCATGGGAGCAAGTTGGTTAACAGGGGTAGTAGGAGTGACCACAACATAATTTTTAGCCTTTCTCTTCTTATTTTTGTGGTACGGTTCAGTTTTGGCTTCTTTGTTGTGTGTAGGAGGGGTTGTGGTGTCGGGAGCCTTCTTAGTGCCTTTTCTAGTCAAGGTACCTGCCTTCACATGGTTGTCGGTCAAAGTGGCAGATAATCGGATAGCATCTTCGAGTGTGGCGAGGTTTCTCCCTAAGACAGTATCCCGAATCTGCCTAGGTAGTCCACCGATGTACCTTTCAAGGCAACGGGATAGGGGTGTGACCATGTGGGGCACAAGGAGACTTAGTTCATGAAACCGGGTTGTATAAGCCAAACTTTCACCACTGTCTTGGGTAACATCCCAAAACTCAGCTTCCAGCTTCCTCACTTCGTTCCGAGGACAAAACTCTTCGGTCATTAGTCTCTTAACCTCATCCCATGGTAAGGCCATGGTTGCCTCTACACCTCGGGTTCTCTTTTCCCCATTCCACCACGTGAGTGCCCGTTTTTGGAAGACGCTGGTGGCATAGCGGACCCGGAGGTTGTCGGGACAATCGCTGTTGAGAAAAGTGCTTTCAGTGCTTTCGAACCATTGCAAAAGACTCGTGGCTCCTTCAATGCCATAAAACTTAATGGGGTTGCACGAGTTAAAGTGCTTGAAGGTGCATTGTGGTGGGTTGGCACCACCACCACCATTAGTTCCATGGTTACCACTAGTGGCTCCATTAGCTTGGGTGAGTTGAGTTACAAGTTGTGCAAGGATAGCAGCAATGTCGGAGTTGTTGTTGGTCACGGCAGCACGACGCGGAGGCATTCTACAGATTTTCACAAGACAAGAAAAAATTATGAGAACTTGTGAGAGTTGCTTGGATTTAAAAGGATAAGATAATAAATAAAATGGTTAAATCATAGTTTGGATTGTACTCAAATAGTGACATAATCACTTGAATACTATGACACATTAAGGTTAATTAAACTTATATAACTTTCAAGGAGACGTGCTTTAGCCTATAAGTAAACACTCATCGCGGGAATTCCCAGGAAAGCATACGGGTCCCTCGGTTGATTGAGATTTATACGAAATGCTTTCCTAGACAGAAAACCCAGAATACAGGTGTCACCCTTCCAAATTGCACGTGTCCTCTAATAATTAACAAAGTTTAAAACCTTAACGAAGAAATAAATAAATTTTATAGATTTCGATTCATGAAGTTTCCACATGCTATGACGGGGATGATAGAGAAGCAGGTAAGAAAGTTATGAGGCTTAGGGTATGGGTAGGGATATTATTTATTTAATTTATTATTTAAGTATTGTTTATTTTATTTTTAACAAGTAAAGCATCAAATGAAATATTAACTAATATAGTAAGCATGTAACACATAGCATGTAACACATAACATGTAGCACATAATCATATAAACATGAAGCATGGAATAAGTGGTTGTCCTAAAGTTATAGTCTAGGTCAAGGGTGTCTAATAACCTAGTTCCCTATAACCTGGCTCTGATACCAATCTATCACACGCCAACCGACGGCGGAAACGTCGGGGGGGGGGGGGGGGACATGTAGACTGTTCATGAGCACAAGGTTTACTATATTGAAATATTTTAAATCATAACTTCATTTCAAATAACCAAACACAATCAAGTTCAAACAAATACGAAAAGAAATGCATAATATTCTTTATTTAATTTTTAACTAAGTCCATGTCCTACGTGTAGCATATCTTGATCAACTCACACGTTATCACCTGAAACAAGAATAAAATAATGTCAACTAAAAAGTTGGTGAGCATACACAAGTTTGTACATAGATAGTGTATAAATATAAATAAGCAAATCCTTACATGTCATGATAAATAAGGCATTTATGGGGAGCAGCTATTGTGTAACTAAAGTATAATCAAACCTTTGTAACTAGCATGCAAAAATTGTGTTGTCGGTAACAATCAACCTACCTGGGTGGGTTTGTCAGACTCAATAGATCTATCATTGTTAACCGTCGGCTTAATTAGTTAATGATTGCACAAAATTGCACACAAAAGTTAACACACTAGCACTCAAACATAAAGCTCAAATTTGTACACATGAATGTAAATAGGATTTGTGTTTGTGTAGTTTGTGTACATGTAAACTATTGTTTGTATATAATTTATGAATCACCCCAAAAAGTATAAAAGAGAAAAGGGGCTATGTAATACTCACTTGATTAGAGGTGTAGTTAACACGCACGACTAGACGATAGAATGATGATTGAAACCTCACAAGGTTAACCTAATGTGTAATAAATGTTGAATTACTAATGTATCTAGAAATCTGAGTCTAAGACTATGATTTAATTGAGTGTGTGTACAAAGGTTTTGAGTTGAGGATGTTTGTGATTTACACGATGTAATATTAAATCAAATAGTTTATAAAATAATTGAATCTGGGTTTGGGTTGGATAGCTAAATAAATCAATAATTATTATTTATTTATTTAGTTAGAAAAAATAGTATAGATATTATATTTATTTAAATATGATTTAAAGAATTGATATTCTTATTTATTTATAAGAATGTGTGTTCTATATTAAATATAAATTAAATAAATAATTTTACTTTATTTATTTATTTATGAAGATATGTATAAAATCTAATGAATATACATTTAACTCTTTAGTGTAAATTATATAAATAATAAATAAATTTATTTATTTATTTACCATTTAAAATAAGTATTTGTTTGTTTTAAATAAAGTTAAAATTTTATAAAAACTTTATAAACTTTGTTTTCAAGGAAAAGTATTTTATAAAAATATTTTCATCATATTTCTAATGTGAAAAATTATTACTTTGCAAAATGTCTTTATATAAATTTTTTTTTGTTAATTAAAGTAAATGACATTTTAACAATTAATTTGTAATAATAGTGATTTTATATTGAAAATTATAAAATTTGGTTTCATTCTGTTCAAAATGTTGTAGGGTTTATAAAAATAATTTTTATGTAAATTTTGGAGCTTTAAAAATGATTAAAAAAATAAAACAGGCCACCCGGTTCGAACCCGGGTGGTTCCTGTGTGTGTCGCAAGCCTTACCATCGGACCAAGGGGTATTAGTTGTAATCGGTGGCTTCGGGTTTGTATTAACAAGGAAGACAGCGGATCCGGCTAGTTCTAGGGTCTGCGCAAAAATAAACAACCGGATACGCGGGTTGTAGGTTTCGAACCCACGCCACCTGGTTCGGCGGCGCAGTGACTTACCGGCCGGACCAGGTGGTTTCGCTGATTAAACATGTAATCCAAAAACATTTATACACATAATAGATAATAGTTTCATCTTTTTTTGATTTAAAACCCGCCATGAACCCTAATCCCAAATCGAATTCGATTTTGTTATGTTAACTCAAATTGATAAGGGGGTTTTAATCACGACTCAGAGGCGATTCGAATGGTGTATTTACTTACTCGATTGATGGGGGCACGAATGCAGTCGGCTACAAGTTCTACTTCGATGTTCTTGAGGCTTGGCAGGATTCCAGAGGTGTTTTACGGATTGAAAAAGGGTTGAAGGAGTTTGTGTGATTGATTACGAGAGTAGGAGAGTGTTTTAATTTGATTGATTTCATCCGTATATGTTAATTTGATTTTCAAATTGACCGGGAAAGTCACGGCGACTGTTTACGAGATAATCAATCGAATTGGGGATGGATTGGGTCTTGATAATAGTCTAGGTTCGTACCAGATCAGTTCACGTGTGATTCCTGGGATTTACACGCGTTAATTTCGTGAATTTGATAAGGCTTGACTATCCAAAGTCAAACTTGTTTAAATTTGAATAATCCGTGTAAATTGACCGAATTGGTTCGATGGATGAGCCTGTTTTGGGTCGATTATTGATTGTACCCGTACCGAAGTCCATTGGTGTCAATTTGGTTGAACAATCGAGTCTTGATTTTGGTAAATTCGGCCCCTGTTTGACTAAACACGTAGATTTGTTAGGAAATTGTTTAAATTTTAACTTTTTAAAGTCAATCTATTTATATTTTTTTTGTGTATATATATATATCTACATGTATAATTTATATGAATATGTGTATATATGTATGCATTTGTTGATGTGTTGAGCGAGTACGAGATCGAAAAAGAATGAAATTTTATCATTGTAACGTAAGGATGATTAAAGTGAAACAATGAAAACTTATAAATGTTACAAGTGTACTCAACCTGCATTGGTTAATTAACTTTTACGTGCCTAACGATTCGGTTAATCATTGCAGGATGATGACGTTGATTGCGTGTACACCGCCTACATACGAACCGGTTCGATCTGGAAAGGCGGAACCGACTCTACAATTACACTAACTTTGTACGATGCAGCCGGCTACGGCATATGGATCAACGACATCGTGGCATGGGGCGGGCTGATGGGGTCCGATTACGATTATTTTGAGAGAAAGAATTTGGATATATTTAGTGGCCGAGGACCGTGTTTGACCGGGCCTCCGTGCGAGATGAACTTGACTTCGGATGGGACCGGGTCGGGCCATGGGTGGTATTGTAACTATGTGGAGGTGACCACCACCGGTGTTCATATGCCGTGTGCGCCGCAGGAGTTTGAGGTGGAGCAGTGGCTAGCCACCGATACGTCGCCGTATGAGTTGACGGCGATTAGAAACTATTGTGATCAGTATTCTTCGACCCGTCGGAGAGTTGGTCGGCACGTGATTCTTGAGTCCAATTCTTCATCTTTGGTTCGTGTGGCAAAATGATTGGGGACATGATCACACTTGTTATTATGTGTTGAAATGTTTTAGTTATGTTTTTGTACCACGAGTTTATTAGTTTGAAATAAATTGGGATCTAATGGTTTATATAAAAAATTGCTAATATAAATATAATAATATTAAGTAAACAAATATTTTATTTAATCTTCCTATATATATTGTGACGAGGATTTGTGCAACTTTTTCTTTAATGATTTGACAAATTAAATTATATGGCTAAATTTAGGTAAGTATGTGTTTTACTGACATGCTAAAAAAATTAATTAATGATGAAGTAATATTTGGATAAGATCCTCTTCTAATAAAAGAATAAATGGTTTTGTCATTTGTATCACCACATTACATCTCACAAGTTGTTTCCCTTAAAATCATATTTATATCCTCTATTTAATATTTTCATATTTAGTTTTTTTTTAAATTATATAAATAAACATTTCACCAAATCAATTCATTATTATTACCACTGACTCACATTTTTTTAAAATTATTATCAAAAGTGAATATTTTTAAAAAAAATCAAGAATTAAAAAATAGGAAAATTTAAAAAAGCAAGTTTCTAAAGTTTTATTGTTAAAAACTGATTTTTTTTTAAATTTATTATTAAAAAACAAGATTTTTTTTAATTTTACATATAATATTTGTAAATACTACGTTTATATTTTAAATAAATATATGTTAGAACAAATTTCACTAATATTTAATTAGTAGTTTTTTAATTAAATTATATATTTTTAAATAAGTTTATTATTTTGATTTATAATTTTTGCATCGAAAATTTCCGGCCCCCATGAAAAAATTCCCTAGATCCGCCACTGACGACAGAGTGACAGCCGCTACAACATGTTTTTATATATTTGTTTTGATACTCGAGATCGTGCAGTTATGTAATTCCAAATTGTTTATAAAACAAAAAACGGCAGACGATAGTACTAAGAGAGTAATGCAAAAAGTAAAGCTAACAAACGAATTTTTATTGCTTTATTCTATTACTAGCTTTACACGGGGTTGAAAAATATCAATACATACATTTCTTAAATTTTATTTATGTATTTTACAGGTGTAAAAATGTATTATTATACATATATTAAGGATAGAAAACAAAATTCAAAATATGTAAAAAATAATATATAATTGGTTTCAAAAATACGTCAATTACTATTTAATGTAAATTGAATTTCATTTACTATTGGATTGAAAATAAAAATTATATAATTAGGTTTCAAAGTTTTTATAATTAAGGATAATTTAAAATAAATGTGTTTTATTAGTATAATTAGTAATTTAGTAAAATATATATGTGCGTTTAATAAGAGAGAGATACGAAAAAAAATGATGAGATTAAATATGATGATGACATGTGGCATACAAAAACATTTATTTATTATATAATATAGATATAGATTATTCCAAGAATCGAATAAAAAATGCTTTGGATTCAGAAATAAGAAGCATCTATCCCTTTTCAAGGAATTTGGGTTTTCTGCAAATTTCTTTCGTGTAACCAACGACATTCCTTAATCGTTCCTATTTATTCATCCACTCCTTTGTTGTCTTCATTCGTCAAATAACAGTCTTTCTTTTAACAATTTGTGTATCCAATTTGGTGATAAGAGAAAAAGCTTTATCTGCAACACTACTACATAGAGGCATGTCTCTAGACTCTCTCTTTTTAGACTTTATTTGTTTTGATGTTTAATATACAACAATGTTTTCGGAATCGGATCGAACAGCGAACCGGTCACCTTAGAGGTCCATTGGTCGAACCGGTCATATCGGTTGGACCAGATTTAATAACCGGATGATGTCATAAATAATATAAAACTAAAAATATGTATATTGAGACAAAATATAAAACATTTATTATTTTTATGGGAATTTTCAATTTTAGTGTCATATGAAGATTTAAATAAATGTTTTTTTTAATCCGGTCGGTTCACCGGTCCGACCGGTGACCAGCCAGGTCAAACGAGAGCGGTTCAACTACACACAACCGGACCAGTTATGTGCCCGGTTTCCGGTCTGACCGGTCAAGTTCTGAAAATATTGATATAGAAGGTATTAATTTGGAAATGAAAGGAACTTTTTTTGGTAAAATCAAATAAACGGAAATGAAATTACAAAGAAAATATCCATAAATGGAAGATAATTATAAATTTGCATTTAATTTGAGGGTGTGGTAGTGTTTTTCGGTTTTTACATATACCATCTTCCTAAGTTCATTTATTACACAATAAAATGATGAAAACTAACAAACTTATAAACGAACATAATAATACAATGTTTGTTATTAGAAATGCATAATCAAAAAACAATATCGCTATAATTGTTCTTTAGGAGTTTTTATTTTTTGAAACCGAACCATTACATCATCTATAGGAACCTTTTTAAGCAACTTTTTTTTTCAATATAACAAACATTACGAGTTTGGTTTAAGAGGTTTATAATTAGGGAAAAATACGAAAATGGACATTTACCAAGAAAATCCTCAAAAATGAACATCCTTATTTAGCCTACTGTTTCATGGACATTGTTCTTGAGAAAAGGCTAAAGACGGCTAAGTTAGCCGGATAAAATTTCCATGCCAACATTTCATTTGTCAGAGTACGAGCCAATAAGCATGTGACACGTGGCGGGCTTAGCCGTCTAATAGACGACTATAGTCGTCTAAATAAACAGTTTTAGCCTTTAGCCGTCTAAATAAACAGTTATAGCCGTCTATTAGACGGCTAAGCCTCCGAAAATTTTCAAAAAACATTTTCGTAGGCTAAGCCGTATGTTAGAGGGCTATAACTGTTTATTTAGACGGCTAAAGGCTAAAACTGTTTATTTAGATGGCTATAGCCGTCTATTAGACGGCTAACCCTGCCATGTGTCACCATATTATTGGTTCGTACTCTGACAAATGGAATTTTGGCATGGAAATTTTAGCCGGCTAGCTTAGCCGTCTTTAGCCGGCTGTCATGACCAATGTCCATGAAACAATAGGCTAAATAAGGATTTCCATTTTTGATTGGTCCAATGTCCACTTTCGTATTTTTCCCTTATAATTAATGGGTTATGGGTCAATTGTTATAGGGCAAAATGTTTGGTTTAATTGGTTTTTTATTTATAAAATCTATAATCCAAAAAAATATTTGTTGAGGGTCGGCGTCCAAGTTTTATGAGGGTCGCTCGGACATACACTATTTGTATAACAAAAAAAATTTGTCGGTGTCGGCGGACCCGCCACCAATGTAGCTACGCCAATGGAAGTGATTATCATTATCTGTTTTAAATTATATATGGATTTTAACCAAAATTAAATAAACTGAATTGAAATTATTAAGATAAATGTGCAAGATTGATTGATCTCATTTTAAAATCTTATTATCACATGTGGCCGGTTACATGATTTTTGTAACACATGTATATGTTTTATATATTGAATGCAGTTGCTATATATGGAGCAGCTTAAGCACTTTAGTCACGAGCATCTGCTCAACCTTATCCAATTGCAGCCTGACAACAACAACAACAACAAGAAGGAGAACTCTGACATGGAAGATGAAAATGAAGATAAAGATGAATTAGTGGTGGAAGACCTGCTTGTTGGTAAATGCAAGATGTGTAAGGAAGAGATATATTCATTTCATCTCTGTTACTACTCCTGCAAGGATTGTGACTACTCCCTTCACACATTCTGTGCACATCTGCCCACAACCCATCAAAACCACCCATTACATCCCGGACATAATCTCACGTTGTCGGAGGGATTTCAGTTTCACCAATACGATTCTCGTTTCGGGTTGACTGTTGATACTGAATGGGAGTGTGTTATTTGCACACATGATAGAAAAAGGTTCTACCATTACAGTTGTTTCATCTGCAATTTTATGATGGACATAATTTGTGCTACTATGTCTGACCAAAAGATGGACCACCCAAGTCACCCTCACCAACTGCAGCGTAGTTTCAGTTCGATGATATCATATTGTTCAGCTTGTGGTAAGAAACACAGTGGGACCTTCTACCATTGTACCGCTTGTTCTTGGTTTAGGATCCACTTGGATTGTGCTTTGCTTCCCACAAAGCTACTTATCCAACAATCTACCAAGGAGAGTTTTAGTCATTCTCATTTACTTACCCTTGCCTATTCCTTTCCTTTTATTGAGTTAGAGGCTAAATTCTTTCCCGGCTGCAGAGTTTGTAATAAAGGTTTCTATTCATTCAAGTGGCATTACAGATGCGATAAATGTCGATATTACGTCCATGTTGATTGTGCGACTTCATCTAGAGATGCATTTGTGTCTTCTATCTTGATGTCCGCAGGTGAGCAATATATAATTCTCATCTTTATAATATTAGATATTGTGCTTGTCGATTTAAGTTTAACTTTAAACATGTCAATCAATAATTAGGTAGTGGCAAAACTTATAAAAATTTCAAAAACGATGATCATCCTAATCTAATCCGTTGTCCATTTCCCGATGAAAGTGTCAACCTTGTTCTGATGCACCAGTTTATCAACAAAGGCGAATTACTTATTAAAGGAAAGATTGATGGTCAATTGTTTAGTCATCCACACCCACTGATTCTTCTTGAGACACTCCTTAACGGGTCAGTTTCTCTTCATGATCCCATGAAAAAAGTGGAACTACTATGTGATGGATGTGTTAGACCAATCACGACTTTTCCTTTTTACAAGTGTTCCCAACATGATTGTGGTTTTGTTCTTCATGAGTGGTGCACTAGGCTACCCTCTAAAATACAAAACCACCACGACCATCCAGAGCATAAGCTTATTCTTTTGCCAAAGGTCCCTCGAAAGATGTTTGGAGTATTTTGGTGTAAGTTTTGCATATTACCGTCCAATGGTTTCGCATACGGATGCGAGGAATGTAAATATTATGTGGATGTCCATTGTGCCTTCATACCTGATGTAATCACACATGAAGCTCACCCTAATCATCTCCTGCTAAGATGTAACTCTTCAGCCGATCAATCAGAAAGGGTTTGTAAAGCATGTAATCATTATATGGGCAAACAATTGGGGTTCCATTGTCCCACATGTGATTTCTATCTGCATATAAGGTGTGGTTTGTTATTACCTAGAACGATCAAGCACAAGTACGATAAACATCCGTTGAGTCTAAGATATTATCCCACAGAGGACCATAGTAGTGAATACTTTTGTGAGATTTGTGAGGATGAATTTGACCCCAATTGGTGGTTTTATCATTGCAGCACGTGTGCCACGTCTATGCACACTGCTTGTGCCCCCCTAAAACTTCAGTGTGAGCAGGCTACAACTTCCAAGTATAATTGGTCGGTCTTCCCGTATATCAATGTCAAGTTTGGAGGAACACATGAGATCTCAAATCACCCACACCCTGTCACCTTTGTACAAGGGATTAATGATGATGGCAAATGCATTGTCTGTGATGAACCATTGCAGTATAAGAGGGTCTTGAAGTGCTTCCCGTGCAAGTTTGCACTTCATATGTGGTGTGTGTGAGATATATTAAAATATGATTCATTTCTCATGCACATGGTGATTGAATGATTATCGCTGTCTTTTTTAAATTGCTTTGAATAAATCCGGTTCTTTTGGGTTGTTTACGTTACTTATTTCCCTATTTAAAGTTCATGTAATCGTCCTTTGTTATTCACATTCTACAAGCAATAAAAAAAATCATTGGAGTCATTCTTGTGTTCATATTTGTTATCTGATTTCTAATTCATAGCAAGGTTAGAATCCTTTCATCCCTTATGCTTAATTAACTCCTCCTGAATTTACCATTCAAGTGTTGGATAACTTCTATCTCCTTACATTTCTGTTTACTGTTTCTTTTTTTTTCATATGATTTGCAATCAAACTTTTAATTATAAACAATTTGATTAATGTGGTGCATGTAGTTCTTGGTAGTGACTATATATGGTTTTTACTCCAATATGTCTTTATGATATTAACTATTGTTGTTGAGTTATAGTATCACCATTTCACTTGTTGTATCACTACATTGTAATAACAAAACTTATGCATGTTTTATGGATAACTTTTCTACTTCCTAATCTTTATACGCCTGAAAATAAATAATTAAACTAAATAAACAACATTTAATAATATAAAGAGTTGAACTATCCTGTTTGTGAGATTTTTTTTATCTAAAGTTCAATGTACAACCAAACAAAAAAAAAAGAAAACCTGTGACTTCTGTCTACTTCATGGATTGCCTCACGCTTCACACCATTTTTGTAACTTCTCGAAAACCCAACACTTGTAAAATGGGCTAGGAAAAAAAAGAAAGGCGATGGGCTTGGAAGGAAGATGGGCTTGGCCCATGAGGGCAAACATAAACCTAACCAGACCTAGAACAACCCCCATTCCCACATTTGCACACCCGAAACGTTGCCTTTTAATTAAATAGGTTTATAATTTAATATTAAATTAATAAAAAAAATTACACGATCTCATTTAATATTCAAATCTTCGAACTTGCCGGCAGAAATGTAACATTGAAATCTTCGAACTTGCCGGCGGAAATGTCTAAAACATGCAAATCTTCTAACGAAAACTTTCAAATTGCACTTGCAAGGTGCAATTTCATATTTATTTATTTTTTTTAATTATTTTATCCGGACATGTCATCGTATTATTGCTATAGGTTACCGGTTTTCGCATATGTCCCTTTTCTTGACATTTTAAAACTAAGTGTTCGTTTTGCATCATTGAATAACTCCCCTCAAACTATGCAATCTTCATGTTAGAAGTGGCAAAACAGGTTAACTTTTATAATCCAAAAGTTTGAATAGCACAATTTAAAACTTGATATAGTACTGAGAATAGACTTTAGAAAAGCGGCGAAATCAGCCTAAACTATTTACCCTGAGATAAATTAGACATAATAAAGTTGTAATGTATCTTGTGCCTAAACATTATCACTTACACAACTTTATAGTACCAAATACAAAATTAACAAACTAACTACCGATACAAACTTATTTACTAACCTAAATCGACAAGAAGCCACTAAACTACGTACTCTTAACACATCGACTACCACCATGTCACTACTAGAAATCTAGGCAGTTTCGACGACACGTGTCGTCGAGATTGGTTCGACCTGTTACGACGACAGGTCGTCGGCGATGGTCCCCAGATCTCGCGAATTTTTTTTGCCACCTTTTCTCGACGACAGGTCGTCGGGGATGGTTAACCGGGAAAAGGTGAAAGCTTTTGGCGCTTACCGTGAAAAGGTGAAAACTAGTCTCGACGACATGTCGTCGAGATTGCTATTTTTAATTTTTTTTTTCCTTTTTTTGTTGCCTGGTAAAATATTAAAAAATTAATTTTTAAAACAAAATACCTAATCTCGACGAAATGTCGTCGAGATTGGTATATAATAAAAAAATATTTTTATTTAATAATTAAAATAATTAAAATAAAAGGACCCAATCTCGACGACATGTCGTCGAGACTGGTCTCACTGGGCATTTACTCGCAGAAACCCTTCTCTTCCTCATTTCTGCCCTCTTTTTCCTCTCACGATTTCTCTCGGCTACACCCACAAAATCCGGCCATTTTTCTTCAAAATCCAACGTTTTCTACCTCCTTCTTCACCATTACTCTTGTTATTCAAGTGGTTAGACCCGATTTTGACTTTTTTGTAATTTTTCTTTATAATCATAAATTTCTAATATAAATCTTGTGTATGTGAAGTTTTTGGCTAAGTGGAGGGATTAGAAGCTAGATTGAGGGTTTTCCCGACGACGTGTCGTCGTTTCAAGAAAATTCCGGAGGTAATATGTATATTTTTTGTGTTTATAGGTGTATTTGGGTAGTTTTATATAGATTTATAAATGTTTGTTTAATATTTTGGTAATAGGTTTAGATTTGAGAGATTTAGTTTTGTATAAATGTTTTAATTGTTTTTTATTTGAATAATATAGATGAATATATCTATTATGTATTATTTATTTGAGTATTTGTATGTATTTGTGAAATGTATTATTGGTGGTGTTATGTATATATTATTTGTATGAATTGTATGATGTTATTTTATTTTTTTTAATGTATAGTTTGTATGTATTATTTATTTGGGTATTTGTATGTATTTGTGAAATGTATTATTGGTGGTGTTATGTATGTATGGTTTGTATGAGTATAGATGAATATGTGTATGTATATATGTTAGTAATTATAACACGAAACTTTCACTTGTTTTGACTCAAATACTTGTATGCATTATTTCTTTGGGTATTTGTATAAATTAAAAGAATATATTGTTGTTTTTTAATTTTTGTGAAATGTAATACATTTGTTTTTTATATCTAATACATTTGTAACGAATTTATAGGATTTCTTGTTTAGCTTTCTCTTTCCGCTTGACTTTGACTGCATTAAAAAGGTAACACTTTTCTACTAAACTAAAAATTGTTTAGATTATGTAACACTTTATTAGTATATCGAACTCGAACACGATCCTTTGTTAACACAAATATCTTGGAAAATTGATTTATTATTTTAGCAAAAGATACGTAATCAGTTTAATTTATTATATAAAGTATATTTTTTGAAAAATCTGATAAAAAACAAACGGTTCGTGTTTGACTTACTAACATAGATAAATTATGGATTGTACCCTTTAAAAAACAGTTATGACAATTGATAAGAGTTGGATTGCACTGCGAGATCGTAACCATCCGGATTTCATAAAAGGTCTTCAAAAGTTTATAGATAATGCCAAAAACTATGTTGACGAAGATGGCAAGATTTATTGCCCGTGTAAAAAATGTGCCAACTCTTATCGGCAAAGTCCGTCTTTTGTTTATTGATGTATGTACACACTTATATTTTATTGACTTGTATTTAGACACTTATATTTTATTGATGTATGTAGACTGTATGTAGACACTGTCATTTTATTGACTTCAATTTTATGTAGGTATATATGGCGACTTATGCTCGATCACATGGTGAAACATACCACTTTTTAAAAACAAAGCTTTAACGCGCGGAAGTCTAAATCCCAGAATTTTTTTTTTTTTATTTACTTCTCGCGTCCCGCAAGAAACTTAGACCACACCCATCGCGGCCCGCGAGAAGGCCTTTTTCACAGAAAGTTTCCAGCTTTTCCTGCAGTTCATACTTAGCCATTTTTCCAACTTTTTCTAAAATGTTTGACACCAAACCTTCCCAACACATGGGTTTTTACCAAAAACAAACATATGACATTACATATTCACCAAAACATAAATCAAGTGTCAAACACACCACTTTACAAGGATTTTACATAAATCCTTAAAAACACAAAAATTGCATACGAGAATCCTTCCCCTTGAACATTGACATAGACCTACCTCGGAGCTTTCCCTGCATAACCACAATAATATTTCACCATTAGTAATGATATAAACATATCAAACAAGTATTTACAACTTGTTTTCACCCTTTTCACCTATTTCACCCATTTGACCCATTTGACCCGTTCATCTATTTGGTCAACTAAGGTTCCTTACACTTGACTTATATACCACATAAGTAGATTTTTCACCAATTTCATCATTATTCCACAATGGTTTGACTTATATACCACATAAGTCCATTTACACCAATTTCACCATTTTTCCACAATGGTTTGACTTATATTCCACATAAGTCAATTTACACCAATTCCGCCATTATTCCACAATGGTTTGACTTATATTCCACATAAGTCAATTTACACCAATTCCACCATTATTCCACAATGGTTTGACTTATATTCCACATAAGTCAATTTACACCAATTCCACCATTTTTTCCACAATGGTTTGACTTATATTCCACATAAGTCAATTTCTCCGAATTACCACATTTTGTTTGACTTTACACCACAAAAGTCAATTACACTAATTTATCACATTCCACCTTTTAGTTTAACTATATACCACATAGTTAACTACACCAATTCAACATATTCTACATTTTAGTTTGACCATATACCACGTAGTCAACTACACCAATTTAACATATTCTACATTTTAGTTTGACCATATATCACATAGTCAACTACACCAATTTAACATATTCCACATTTTAGTTTGACCATATACCACATAGTCAACTACACCAATTTAACACATTCCACATTTTAGTTTGACCATATACCACATAGTCAACTACACCAATTTAACACATTCCACATTTTAGTTTGACCATATACCACATAGTCAACTACACCAATTTAACATATTCTACATTTTAGTTTGACCATATTCCTCATAGTCAACTACACCAATTTAACATATTCTACATTTTAGTTTGACCATATACCACATAGTCAACTACACCAATTTAACATATTCCACATTTTAGTTTGACCATATTCCACATAGTCAACTACACCAATTTAACATATTCTACATTTTAGTTTGACCATATACCACATAGTCAACTACACCAATTTAACATATTCCACATTTTAGTTTGACCATGTACCCAATAATCAACTACACCAACTTCAACTACATTATGCATACAAGCTTGACTTTTACCACACAAGTCAATTTTGCACCATATAAGTTTAATAACTTAATTCATCAACATACAAATAAACACATATAAGATATTTGAACAACCAACATGTAGTTCAAACATGTTCAATTTCCACCACCTATCATTACTAAGTAAGTGCAAAGCACTTACCTTTTGAGTTAGAAGATCCCGCACCACCTTCTAGCTTTGCAATTTGATTACCTAAACACATTCACCTAGTTTAGTAATCTAACAAACACCAAAATTCCATTACAATTGAGTTCACAACTCAATTCCCCATTTCCAACCCAAATTGACCCGTTTGGGTTATCCTCATAACCAAACACCCTCTTTTAATCAAGAACTCAACCACTTGAATTTTCTTTCCAAAACCTTGACACTAACTTTTCAACAAATTAGTTTCTTTAAGTTAATTTGGGGTTTGTTTAAGTGTCTAACACCTTAAAACACTTATTCATCATCAATTACCAAGTAATTCATCAAAACCCCAAAACCCTCAATTTCCTCCGTATGAACCCTAACTTTCAAAAATCAAAATCAAAGGATTCCATGGTGATATTCACCTTCCTTCACCTTTAGTTTAGCTAGATTATCAATAATCTAACACCATTTTACCACATGCATACATAATTTCGGATTTCACCCAAAACCCACCAAGAACACATACATGGTGAAATCAAGAGGAAGAGAATCACTTACTTGATGTTAGGAAGGTGTTGTGTGAGCCAAAACCTTCACTAATCAAGCTTCAATTGCACGAAAATGGCTTCAACACACTTTTCTCTTTTTCCTCTCTTGCTCAAGAACGACTCAAAATGTGCAAATGAAGCCAATTTTGACTTCACCAAGTCAAATGGCAGATTTTTGGCCATTTTACACATTTAGTCCTTCAACTTCCATTTCACCCATTTCAATCCAAAACTTCACAAACTAACATAACCCCATTACAAACTTGAAACCCACTTGTTTCAACTTATTTCTAAAATATTATTTCCACCATAATATTTATTAGAATATTTATTTATTTGAAAACGAAACCCGGATTTTGGTTCGTTACAAATCACCTCCCCTTATTTGGGTTTCGTCCCCGAAACCCGACTTCACATAAAAAGGTTCGGATAATATTTGAGCATTTCTTCCTCGGTTTCCCAAGTCATTTCCGCTCCCCTTCTATATTTCCACCTCACCAAAACTTGGCTAATCTCTTTATTGCGCAAACGCTTCACATTTCTATCCAAGATTGCCACCGGTTCCTCAACATAATTCAACTTTTCATCCAATTCGATATCGTCCAAAGGAACAAAAATAGATTCATCCGCCAAACACTTCCGCAAATGAGACACATGAAATGTGTTATGAAGTCTACTTAGTCCCTCCGGTAGCTCCAAACGATAAGCTACCGTACCCACCTTTGCTATCACCTTAAACGGCCCGATGAAACGAGGACTTAACTTCTCCCGTTTCCTAAACCGTATCACCCCTTTCCAAGGAGAGACTTTCAAAAGCACAAAGTCCCCCACTTGAAATTCAATCGCCCGCTTCCTATTATCCGCATAAGACTTTTGGCGATCTTGAGCCGCCTTCAAGCGTACTCTAATTTGGTCAATACTATCATTAGTTTCCTTGACCATTTCGACACCGGCACACCATGGCGTGACACAATTTCTTTCACATACATTTCCGCCAATCTATCCGAAGAATACGTTTCCTTTATAGGAAGGAAATGTGCACTCTTCGTCAACCGATCCACTACTACCCATATCGCATCATAACCCTTTCGGGTCTTTGGTAGTTTAGTAATCAAATCCATGGTTATATTTTCCCATTTCCAAAGCGGTATTTCAAGCGGTTGAAGCTTTCCATACGGCTTTTGGTGCTCCGCTTTTACTCTTAAGCACGTGAGACACCTCTCAACATACTTAACAACATCACGCCTCATACCCGGCCACCAAAAATGACACCCCAAATCATAAAACATCTTTGTGACACCCGGATGGATAGAATATTTGGATTTATGCGCTTCATCCAAAATAGTTGTCAAAACACTTGACAACCTAGGAATCCAATTCCTATCAAAGCATGTCTTCAAGCCCATGCTATTTTCACCAAGCTTATCAACATAAGCAACCATCCGCTCTTTCTTCAAGTCACCACCAAGTGCTAACATTTGAGACTCTCAAATTTCGTCAATAAGAGACGATGAAATTGTCATCATGAACGACTTCACCTTAATGTAGTAACTCTATACGCCCTCGTTACTCCCCTAAGGTTATCTCCGACTTTAATGGTTCCTTTGACAACGATATGCAGTTTGTCTACTTTTGCACCAATTAGTTCGCCCACTATCTAAGATAGTCACTGATTCATTTAGATGAAACGTTTATCATTTATCTCATCTTCACCATATGAAATAACAACAGTTCTATCCTCCTAATGCTTTCATGTATGGTCACGTAAAAATGTATTATGGAGTCCACTCATTTCAAAGGAAAACTTTTATAACGTCAAGTTTCCACTTGAATTTCAACACTCCTAACCATAGGATATTTGGATTTTTGAACCACTTTATACGAGTAGTCAACACTTTTGACAACTAAAGAAATCCAAGTTCTAATCCCACGTCACCCACCTCTTACATGGAAATTTCAAAACTTCCTTACCAATCAACCAATTGAGACTCAAGGTCTCAAATTCATACCTCTTGGGGTTCGAGGATCCCAATGCCCATACATAACACCCTTTGAAGCTCGAGTCTTCAACTCACCCATTCTTAACCGATAAAGCATGCGACCTCCTCAAGTAAGGATACCACAACTTCCTTACTTGAATCCTCTTTTACAACATTGGAAGGAAGATCCCTATCCGTGACCCAAACACCCTAAGTATCTCCATTGACTTAATCATAAGTCATCCTTTGAGATTTAAGGATCTCAATCACCGAATCCACCTTTGAAGTTCAAAAACTTCGCTTTTAAACACCGATTGTGAAGTCAAGTAGACTTCCAACATCATTTATGAAGTTCTAGGACTTCAACCACCATTTATGTACACATTCCACCTATGTACATTTCACCCCTTTATATACATATTTCACCTATGTATATCACCGTTTGCGTACAATGTACATTTTAACATTTACCCCTTGACCAAAAAGTCCACATACCGCGAGACCTTTAATCAGTTTTATCCTACCACCGACTGACAGTGGCAATACGCACTCTTCCATTTTCCTTTTTCACCGAAAAGTTTATGTGCTTTAGAACAAAGCACACAGGTTCAATGACCCTTATCAAATCCTCTTTCTCAACTGGAATACTAAGTATCCCTTTTATATCCCCGGTTGATGTCAATGGCACAAGCCATGTGTACACCAATTCGTATACCTCGTGCTTCGCTGTCTCTAATGAGCACAGATCAACACGCCACCCCTTTGTTACTCTTGACTTCAAAATGGTTACAAAGTAACCGAACACCTCTTTTACAATCATTGAATCGAAATCCACCAATTCTTCGCCACGACCCGAAGTCGACTCATCGCGAGTAATGCACCTTCTTTCAATCACAATGGATTGCTTCAAAGCCAATACCATTATAGTGATTCATTGCTGATTAATCAATGATAAATTCTCACCCTTTAACTTCTTTGATTCGCATACCACGAACCCCTTGTGAAAACAAGGTTTTCCTTCCACTTCGGTTCACCAACCGAAGTTCTTCCCGCTCTCTAGGCTTCACACTGTTCCTCCCAAGGATCACCTCAAAGAGCCCTATCTTCCTTGAAGGAAGATTGATACAACATGATAGAAAGCTCTAGCCATTCTCCGCTAGAATAATGCATTCTTTTTCTCCCAACCTATTCCATGTTCCTCACCACCCACGAGGTGATACACTACTAGGCTTTAACATACTTGAGTCCTTAAGATGACTTTCATCCACCATTTCTTTTACTTACACAAGTGCCCCTTAGTCTCCCCGACAAATTTTTAACTAAGTTGTAGATGTTCTACCTACTTATAGGTCTTTAATCTACCCACTCGTTAAGGCACTATATCTTATCTATGTGTATATGTATTACCCCCATCTAATCATCCATATACATACATACATACATACACACACATATAACCACCTTCACCTAATCCTTGCAAATGTTCATTGTTATATGGTTATCATAAAGTCTCTTGCACATTTCGTCTTATTAAACATATTGGCCAGACATGTTTAATAGTACGCCATGCCCAACTGTAATTACCATCTCCATATAACAAGTCACAAAACAAGTTTCGGCACACATAACACCATTCATCATACATATATACATACACCATATATATATATTATCATTTTATCAAATCATTACTAACCTTTCATTTCCGCAAGCTCCGAGTCTTAGTCAAGTCCTTCATGGATTCTCGTATCATTTTCCCCCATATCAAGAGCATCCGGTTTGAGTTTGGTGCCACCACACCAAATCCCTCAAACCATTGCTCTGATACCAAGTTGAAACATACCACTTTTTAAAAACAAAGCTTTAACGCGCGGAAGTCTAAATCCCAGAATTTTTTTTTTTTTATTTACTTCTCGCGTCCCGCGAGAAACTTAGACCACACCCATCGCGGCCCGCGAGAAGGCCTTTTTCACAGAAAGTTTCCAGCTTTTCCTGCAGTTCATACTTAGCCATTTTCCAACTTTTTCTAAAATGTTTGACACCAAACCTTCCCAACACATGGGTTTTTACCAAAAACAAACATATGACATTACATATTCACCAAAACATAAATCAAGTGTCAAACACACCACTTTACAAGGATTTTACATAAATCCTTAAAAACACAAAAATTGCATACGAGAATCCTTCCCCTTGAACATTGACATAGACCTACCTCGGAGCTTTCCCTGCATAACCACAATAATATTTCACCATTAGTAATGATATAAACATATCAAACAAGTATTTACAACTTGTTTTCACCCTTTTCACCTATTTCACCCATTTGACCCGTTCATCTATTTGGTCAACTAAGGTTCCTTACACTTGACTTATATACCACATAAGTAGATTTTTCACCAATTTCATCATTATTCCACAATGGTTTGACTTATATACCACATAAGTCCATTTACACCAATTTCACCATTTTTCCACAATGGTTTGACTTATATTCCACATAAGTCAATTTACACCAATTCCGCCATTATTCCACAATGGTTTGACTTATATTCCACATAAGTCAATTTACACCAATTCCACCATTATTCCACAATGGTTTGACTTATATTCCACATAAGTCAATTTACACCAATTCCACCATTTTTTCCACAATGGTTTGACTTATATTCCACATAAGTCAATTTCTCCGAATTACCACATTTTGTTTGACTTTACACCACAAAAGTCAATTACACTAATTTATCACATTCCACCTTTTAGTTTAACTATATACCACATAGTTAACTACACCAATTCAACATATTCTACATTTTAGTTTGACCATATACCACGTAGTCAACTACACCAATTTAACATATTCTACATTTTAGTTTGACCATATATCACATAGTCAACTACACCAATTTAACATATTCCACATTTTAGTTTGACCATATACCACATAGTCAACTACACCAATTTAACACATTCCACATTTTAGTTTGACCATATACCACATAGTCAACTACACCAATTTAACACATTCCACATTTTAGTTTGACCATATACCACATAGTCAACTACACCAATTTAACATATTCTACATTTTAGTTTGACCATATTCCTCATAGTCAACTACACCAATTTAACATATTCTACATTTTAGTTTGACCATATACCACATAGTCAACTACACCAATTTAACATATTCCACATTTTAGTTTGACCATATTCCACATAGTCAACTACACCAATTTAACATATTCTACATTTTAGTTTGACCATATACCACATAGTCAACTACACCAATTTAACATATTCCACATTTTAGTTTGACCATGTACCCAATAATCAACTACACCAACTTCAACTACATTATGCATACAAGCTTGACTTTTACCACACAAGTCAATTTTGCACCATATAAGTTTAATAACTTAATTCATCAACATACAAATAAACACATATAAGATATTTGAACAACCAACATGTAGTTCAAACATGTTCAATTTCCACCACCTATCATTACTAAGTAAGTGCAAAGCACTTACCTTTTGAGTTAGAAGATCCCGCACCACCTTCTAGCTTTGCAATTTGATTACCTAAACACATTCACCTAGTTTAGTAATCTAACAAACACCAAAATTCCATTACAATTGAGTTCACAACTCAATTCCCCATTTCCAACCCAAATTGACCCGTTTGGGTTATCCTCATAACCAAACACCCTCTTTTAATCAAGAACTCAACCACTTGAATTTTCTTTCCAAAACCTTGACACTAACTTTTCAACAAATTAGTTTCTTTAAGTTAATTTGGGGTTTGTTTAAGTGTCTAACACCTTAAAACACTTATTCATCATCAATTACCAAGTAATTCATCAAAACCCCAAAACCCTCAATTTCCTCCGTATGAACCCTAACTTTCAAAAATCAAAATCAAAGGGTTCCATGGTGATATTCACCTTCCTTCACCTTTAGTTTAGCTAGATTATCAATAATCTAACACCATTTTACCACATGCATACATAATTTCGGATTTCACCCAAAACCCACCAAGAACACATACATGGTGAAATCAAGAGGAAGAGAATCACTTACTTGATGTTAGGAAGGTGTTGTGTGAGCCAAAACCTTCACTAATCAAGCTTCAATTGCACGAAAATGGCTTCAACACACTTTTCTCTTTTTCCTCTCTTGCTCAAGAACGACTCAAAATGTGCAAATGAAGCCAATTTTGACTTCACCAAGTCAAATGGCAGATTTTTGGCCATTTTACACATTTAGTCCTTCAACTTCCATTTCACCCATTTCAATCCAAAACTTCACAAACTAACATAACCCCATTACAAACTTGAAACCCACTTGTTTCAACTTATTTCTAAAATATTATTTCCACCATAATATTTATTAGAATATTTATTTATTTGAAAACGAAACCCGGATTTTGGTTCGTTACACATGGTGGTGACGATGGGGGTCGTGATCCACGGCGGAATTCTAGGAGGCTCCCTACTGATTGTGAGTCTTGTAAGTTACTTGTTTTAGTTTGCTAATACTTCAAATTCATGTAACATCTGCGAGTCTTTTAAGTTACTTATTTTAGTTTGATAATTCTTCAAATTCATGTAACATCTGCGAGTATTAAATTCATGTAACAGCTTCCTCAAAAAAAGTAAGGGGCCGTGGTCGAAATCTTGATATGCTGGAGGCGTTTGCCCAAAATGGAAACAAGCCACTCCCACTAGAGCTTGATCCAACACATGAGACCTACAAGTTTGTCGGTCCGAATGGTCGATGGTTTGTTCGACAAATAACTATTACTCTCGAAAAAATCCCATCACACTATATAGGTTAGGAGTCTATTCCTAGGGAGCATCAAAGCACCGTATTTCGCAATCTTCATGTAAATATAAAATGTAATTTAATAACATTTATAATTATTAAGTGTTTCCTAATTACCTTTTTTTTACAGAATTACTTTGATTTAGAAAGCTGGAGTAACACACCGCAGTGGCCACAAATATCTGCGGGCATCCATGATGATTGTGGCCGTAGATTTCGTGACCGCAAATCTACTTTAAAGAGACATTTTGAATCGGTTGGTGGTTACGAGGAGTTGGAAGAAGCAAGGAATAATCCTCATGAGTCCATCAGTTCCGGCAATTGGAATTCCCTCATCGACATATTGTACCTTGATCCCGCATATATTGCACGCTGCAATCAAAATTCTTCAAACCGATCTAAACAACCATACGCCAATACTAGTGGGAGCAAGTCATTTGCTCAACGGTGATATGAGGAGGTAACAAAAGTTGTTAATATTATTCTAAAAATGAATTCATAAGTTAGTCAAATATTAGTAACATTATTTTTGTTGTTTATAGGTACAACAAGGTGGAACCGTCAGCCTAATTGATGGTTGGAGACGTATGCACACGTCTCACGGCACATGGGTCAACGATCGGGCACAAAACGATTGGGTAAGTATATATATCGATAAGGGAATTCCAAGTTTGGGAAATACACTAGAATATTAATCATATTGGTTATTGTTGGTTTTTAATATAGTTTTTTATTGAGTTTTGTTGAATTATTATGTTTATTGAGTATTGTTAAGTAGGTTGGCTATTGAGTTTTGTTGAATTATTATGTTTATTGAGTATTGTTAAGTAGGTTGGCTATCAATTTTGTAGTCGTTATGTTGTCGGATTTTTGAATTTTTTTTTATATGTGTAATTTTTGTTTATTATAGAATACAATTCAAGAAGAATTGACCCAGATGCAACAAGATGGCGGAGAAGTTGATGAGGAAGAGGTCCTAAAACGTGCCCTTGGCCAGAGACGCGGTTGGAGCCGAGGAGTTGGAAGAAAAGTTAGAAACATGCCCACTAATGTTTCGGCTCTCTCCGAATCTCAATTCAACGAATTAAAAGAACAAATTCGTGAACTGAATGAGACCGTGAAACAGATGCAACAAGACCGCAACCAATCCGGCAACCAAAATGACGACGATCAAGATGAATAAACTTGGTTGTAACTTTTATTTGAACGATTTGTAATAATTTATACAATTTGTATATTTTTTGTTAGATGTTTTAAATAATATATTGTTGTGAAATGTATTAATATATAACAGGTTTGACAGGTTTTGAATTTTGTGTATTAAATTACTAGAAATTTATAAAATTCTAAAAATTATTTTTTTTAAAATAACCCTTTCTCGACGACATGTCGTCGGGATTGAGTTTTCCAGATTTAAAAAATAAAATATTAAATAAAATTTAAATTGATCAATTGCGACGACATGTCGTCGAGATTGATCAATTTAAATTTTATTTAATCTTTTATTTTTTAAATTGAAAAGTTATTACCGACGGGCTAAAATCGACGACATGTCGTCGATAAAAGTGTAATATATCTCGACGACGTTTTCTCGACGACTTTTCAAGCAGTCTCAACGGAACTTTGCCGACGAGTCAATCTCGACGACATGTCGTCGATAAAGGCATAGAGTAGAAAGCCTGCGACATATTATTTATAAGACTGGGGTTTCTTTAAACCTCCTAATTCAAATTTATGTAAAAAAACAGTTTTTTATATTATTTCCTTTTTATTATGTAAAATCCATGGTTTTCTCTAATCATTTATTTTCGGTGAATTCTAAACTGAAAATTTGACCTATACATTATATTTGTCCTTTATAACTTGAAAAATGTGATGAAGAATCATAAAAAAAATGAGCTTTCATTCCTTAAATTGTTTTATTAGAATTATTGTTTACAAAACATAAAACGGCACACGAGAGAGTAATGCAAAAGAGTAAAGCTAACAAACGAACTTTTATTGCTTTTTTATTACTCCAAGAATCGAATAAAAATATTATGCTTTGGATTCAGAAATAAAAAACATCCATCCCTTTTCAAGGAATTTGTAAATTCCTTTCGTGTAACCAACGATATTCTTAATCATCTCTATTTATTCATCAATTCATTTCTTGTCTTTCATTCGCCAAATAACAGTCTTTCTTTTTACAATTTGTGTATCCGATTTGCTGGCTTTATTTGCAACACTACGTACAGGTATATCTCTAGACTCTCAGTTTATAGAGTTTTAATTGTTGTGTGTGTGTGTGCGTTTTCTTCTAAATATTTTGTTTAATAGTATAAATATTATATTTTTAGGTAACAATAGTTATTAAGGTTAATTAGACCACTAATTGTATGATTTTTTTTGTTTCAACAAGTGTACCCACATAGCAATACCATCATGATTACTATAAAATGATGTGAACGTGAATTACTCCTTATAATTGACGGCAAAAGATGAAAGAAACTGCCTCGGAAGATCTGAACCGTTGGAAAACAAGGGAATAGATCTCAGCCGTGTTAATTCCAACTAAATTTGCGGTTGTGTGTCCCTTCATCATCATAGCCGTTCGATCACAAGCTAGTTAATCATGACCGTGGACTGTGAATATCTTACAATGCAATGTGTTACACCAGATTACACTCCCTTGATCTTGATTATTCTTCCAAATTACACGTTAGAACTTGGATCAAATTAAAAATTTAATGAACTTACAAAACATTTTACAATATGGATAACTTAAAAAAATTTAAAACCAAATCCACAACTTGGTTTGACTGTATATATAAAAAAAAATAAACCTACAGATTGGTCACACAAAAACTTAGAATTAAACACATAAGTAAATACTTTTATAAAAATATATTTTTAAAAACAATTAACCTTGAAATATTGTTTGAGTGTATAAAAAATATGTGGGTTACAAATATATGAGTTAAAGTATCGCATCAGAAACGAATTGAGAGTGTTAAGTCAGCCGGTTTCTTTTTTCCGGCAAGTGGTGTTACGTCCACCAAAATTAAGTTGTACCTAAAAGAAGACCAGGTAGAATACCTTGAGGAACGCAGGGTCAAAGATCTGATTAAAATGTTTTTCAGATCTTAAGCGAAGAAAAAGAAATCGAAAAACGTTTTGAAGATTGCATATCAATCAGCAGGAAGTTAAAAGACATACATTCGTTACACCAAACTAAACAGATCAAACCCTAGATACGAGCAAGATGCGAGCTTAACAACCATAGATTGGTCGGATGTTAAGGGAAAGAGACGACTTTTTTGGGTTTGGGGGTGGGTGAGAGTAGAGAAGAAATTGATGGTTTCAATGTTTGGTTAAACAGCTGTCAAAAGGTCCAAGAAACCTGTGATGTATGGTAACTATCTTTTTCTTTGAAAAACATTTAATATTTATCTTGAGAAATTGATTTTTTATTTTTATTAATTTTACACTTTATTATCCAAACATAAATTGCCTTTCTAAAAAGCAATCCATACATAAATTATCAATCTTCATGTTAGAAGTGGCAAAACAGGTTAACTTTTATAATCCAAAAGTTTGAATAGCACAATTTAAAACTTAATATGTACTGAGAATAGACTTTAGAAAAGCGGCGAAATCAGCCTAAACTATTTACCCTGAGATAAGTTAGACATAATAAAGTTGTAATGTATCTTGTGCCTAAACATTATCACTTACATCAACTTTATAGTACCAAATACAAAATTAACAAACTAACTACCGATACAAACTTATTTACTAACCTAAATCGACAAGAAGCCACTAAACTACGTACTCTTAACACATCGACTACCACCAAAGTTGACGAACACATAGAGTAGAAAGCCTGCGACATATTATTTATAAGACTGGAGTTTCTTTAAACCTCCTAATTCAAATTTATGTAAAAAAATAGTTTTTTATATTATTTCCTTTTTATTATGTCAAATCCATGGTTTTCTCTAATCATTTATTTTCGGTGAATTCTAAACTGAAAATTTGATCTATACATTATATTTGTCCTTTATAACTTGAAAAAGGTGATGAAGAATCATAAAAAAATTGAGCTTTCATTCCTTAAATTGTTTTATTAGAATTATTGTTTACAAAACATAAAACGGCATACGAGAGAGTAATGCAAAAGAGTAAAGCTAACAAACGAACTTTTATTGCTTTTTTATTACTCCAAGAATCGAATAAAAAGATTATGCTTTGGATTCAGAAATAAAAAACATCCATCCCTTTTCAAGGAATTTGTAAATTCCTTTCGTGTAACCAACGATATTCTTAATCATCTCTATTTATTCATCAATTCATTTCTTGTCTTTCATTCGCCAAATAACAGTCTTTCTTTTTACAATTTGTGTATCCGATTTGCTGGCTTTATTTGCAACACTACGTACAGGTATATCTCTAGACTCTCAGTTTATAGAGTTTTATTTGTTGTGTGTGTTTTTCTAAATATTTTGTTTAATAGTATAAAATTATATTTTTAGGTAACAATAGGTATTAAGGTTAATTAGACCACTTGTATGATTTTTTTTTGTTCAATAAGTGTACCCACATAGCAATACCATCATGATTACTATAAAATGATGTGAACGTGAATTCCTCTATATTATTGACCCCGAATAATTAACTAAATTTTAGAACACTGTCAGCCGTTTGATCATTTCTGGATTGATCTTAGCCATGTTAATTAAGCACTTATTCAGAGGGGGCAGTTAAACTTTACACCCACAGGCCACAGCGGATCATAGCCCTACAAACTCTCCAAAATTGGCAGTTATTTGTGAAAAGGAGCGATCTGTGTTTTCCTCACGCGGATCACACATAACTTCCCCACTCCCCTTCCCTCCCTCAATTCCCACATCTTCTACAAACCCTACAAGTTGGTGAACGATCGGACGCTACCTCCAGGTCGCAAGCCTCCGCCACCTCCGCTTCTTCACGATTTGGCTCGATTAACCTGCTTCACCATCTTCTTCTTGAAGGTAAAACCCTAAATCAAATTTTTCAAATTGAAACCCTCAAAATCAAGTTCGTACCATTTATATGCTGTTTTGGTGTTCTCTTTAGTTATGGGAGTTGAAGATGATGCAATTGTTATAATTACAACAAATTACAACAGGTGAGGCATTGTGTTGAAGATATTAGTTGGCTTCATATTTGATATATTCCAGGGGGAATTAATTGCCAAATGTTTCAATTACATTCACAGAATAAAAGTCCCCCTTTTTTTATTCTCATTGGTGTTTTATCACATTGATCTTGATCCTATTTTTCACATTCAGGGAGGAGATGGATTCACTATTATTAGGTCAATTGGTGAAATTGAAGGTACACATGATGAGTTGCTAAATCAAGCTTAATTGGCAGGTGCAACTGAAGAAAAAGAAGCTCATTCATTTGAAATTGATCATTCTCAGGTATAATTTTAATTTATTTGGCTTTAGTAATTTAACCCATCTTTTAAGAACATCTGTGTAATATGTATAGTTGGTTTTAAGAATTGTCACTCTGTAAATTGCAGGAAATTTAGTCTCTATCTAAATTTTCATTCAGTAATATTGATTTAACAAATTTACTCGACAGGTGGAAAATGTAAAGTAGAGATGCCTGCCAAATGCTCTAAACTATCCAATGTTGGAAGAATATGATTCCCGCAATGATACTGTGAGTTTTCATTTGAAGTGACATGGTTTTTTATTGAGTTAGTATTAGTTGGTTTTTTTTGTATTCTATAATTGATTTTTCATATTGCAGATCAATCCAGACCTTGAGATGGAACTAAAGCCTCAAGCACAGCCATGGCCTTATCAAGAAAAGAGTCTTAGCAATGTATACACAATAATTAATTGATATTCATCCCTATTACATAATGTATTTGATTACTAATTATTTGTCAATATCTTATACACAACAAACATGTACCAGTCGAATAAAAGGCCTTGAAGAGCAAACCGTTTTAATAAAGAGAGAAAGCAATTTCTGAAGAAAGATGACTTGACACTGTAAGTTCATAGTCAAACTTGAATAATTATTGAATGTCAACACTTTTTTCATCATTTTATCATGATTGATAATGTTAAGAAATGATGAGTTGTTGGTTTGCATTTTTCGTGTGTTGATAAGATTTTTTTTAGTTTAAAATCTACACTTTTAGATTGATTTTAAGAACTAATACATGTAGTTACAAAATATTAAAAAAGTTTTTAAGTTATTTAATTTAGTAACTTCTTATTTAAAAACGTGTTATAGTGTTGTGTTAGATTGCACCATAAAGCACTCTTCTTCTGTTTAATGTATGTATTGGAAATAGGGTTGCGTTACCCTGACTACTGTAACCACGGATAGGAATTATTCGTGAACTGATCAACCCTTCCATCAAATTTACCTGTCATCAGAAAAATTTACCATTTTAACCCTAATTAAATGAAATTTAAATCTAAACAAATAACTCTTAAGTCAAACACAAAATACAAATTGAATAATCTTTTAACAACATTAATAACTTTAGATGTTTGGAACTTTAGACGGTAGGGACGAGAAGTATTTATCGACTAGCCCGTTAAGAGGCGTAAATGTGTCTACGTCTCCCCACAGATTGAAACGAGAAATTTAATTTTTGCATCAACTACACCGGGTTTGGGTGCAATTGGATGCCTTTTGAATTAGAAGATTTTTTTTTTGCATTGAAATAAATGTTGGATGCCTTTTGACCTATTGACCCATTTGATTTGTTTCATTTTAGCTAATTTTTTTCTAATTTATCCTATTAGTTTGTGATTCCTGTTATGTTTGCTAATTTCGAGCCTGTTAGTATTTTTTGTCGAAATTTTGGTTAAATTTTAATTTTATTAAATTGAAAAACCAGGAGTATTACTTGAACGATCCCAACGCAGATGGAAGAACAATATAAAAGGTGAAATGAGTAAGGTAAGTTTGAATTTTTATGCAAATCATGTATTCATTCAGTATAATTAAATGATCATGTCAACTGTTCATTATCATTTTCTTTTTGTTTTCTAAGTGTTAGTTTAAAAGAGTGAACATTTGCTCCCATATTTAATCATCTAAAGATCTGAGTGAATTCATAATGTGATTGTTAGTTAAAAAATTTATCAAATCATGTGACAGTTAAATCAAATGATTACATTTTTTTAGGAGCCTATGCTTCTTTGATCTTAAACTCATGATGAAATCTAGCTTGTAATATTTGCTTCATCTTGCATAAAACTCTTGACATATTTGTTGATGATTTCATACACTTAATGATCAGTTGCAGACAATCGTTGTTAATTGTGGCATTATAATTTATAACCAGGTATGAAATGTGATGTTACAAAATATCGACAAAGTTGTCGACAGGGGTGATCAGTTAGAGTCGCTACATGCAAAATAATACAATTGGCTTCAAATAGCAGTCTCGCAGATTCGGGAACAAAATGTGGTGGCAAGATGTCCAACTCGTGTATTTTCTCTCAAGTTGCAAAATGGACGGGTCAGGTAATGAGTCAAAACATGTTAAAATAGCTTCAAAATAGTCAACAGGGCGAGTATATCAATTCTATGTCTGAGGTAAACGATGTGGTTGATGAATAAATATGTTAGCATGTATATGGTTTTATAGATTGAAACTACTTATGTTATTCAAGATTGTGTACTTCAATTTTACAACGATTATGATAACTTTGTTGTCTTTCTTTGTTTTGTATTACCGTAGGGTGAAGATGTGGTTGCAGTATGTTGCATATAGTTTTTATAAGTTAAATATATTCTACAATAACTTTAACTTTTGTGTTACGATTGTTAGCTTCCAAGTCATATAGTAAGTATTTCCGGGTAAATATTTTGGTAAAATTTTAATTTAATTATTCTGAAAAACCAAATGCTTCACTAATTACAAATTACTAACCATTGAGATAATTAACATTCTTTGATTTGAAGTTTGCAGCCTTTGTTTAGCTGGTGCGAGTTTGATGAATTGAGCAACTGGAGTTTGTGCTTTCAGGCTCCAAGAGCACTGGTGGAGTTGATGTTCTGCTGATTTAGTTGAAGTTTATGTTTTTAGTTGATTTAAAGCATAAAACTTGGTTTTTATTGTAAGAATGTTATGAAACCTTAGTTTAAGATGGGAAGATATTGTCTTTGGATTTTTGCCAGATTTAATATAGGAAGCTCCAAAATGGCTTTTTAGTATGCATATATATTTCCTTGATAACATATTCAGGATTTACAATATTTATTAATTATACTTCATAATAACCATTAATTTAGAAACTAATTGATTGTTTGAATTTATTTTCTGCATTCTTTTATAATTCAAAGAAAGTCAGTTTTACTATATTACTATGTTAACCAATTAATGTTTCCGACTACCGGACGGGTATAAAACTAGTTACATATGGTTTAAGAATCTTCAAGTTGATTAGTTACATAATATTTTTGTTTAATCATCAACAAGTTTTAACAGTAATTAAGGACAGTTAGAAAAAAAACTAAAATCAAATATTTTCCTTATGTTTAATGTGAATTACATAAGGATTTGAAACAATGGGAATAGCCACAGAATTAGAACTACAGAACAGAAAGTAAGATATCACTTGGGAATAGCCATATTGATTAAATTACAGGTTCGTCTGCATGCATATATTTGAACTGCTATTAAAATCTTATTATATCACCTGATAATATTTGTGGTTACATAACTTTGTAACACATATATATGTTTTATTGAATGTAGTTGCAATGGAGCAGCTTAAGCACTTTACTCACGAGCATCTGCTCAGCCTTGTCCAATTGCAGCCTGACCACAACAATGAGAAATCTGACAAGGAAGATGAAGATGAAGATGAATATAAAGATAAAGATGATATTGTGGTTGAAGACCGCTATGTTGGCAAATGTAAGATGTGTGAGGAAGAGATCTTTTCATTTCATCTAAGTTACTACTCATGCAAAGATTGTAACTATTCTCTACACAAATACTGTGCGCAACTGCCCACAACCCAACAAAACCACCCATTACATCCAGGCCACAGTCTTACCGTTTTCAAATTCATCCGTACTACTTATAGTGAATGGGCATGTGATATTTGCAAAAATCCCAGAAAAATGTTCTACAATTATCATTGTTACATATGCAAGTTCACTATGGACATAATATGTGCTACTATGTCTGAACATAAGATGGACCACCCAAGTCACCCTCACCAACTACAACGTAGTCGTAGTTGGATGATATCTTTTTGTTACGCGTGTGGTAACAAACATAGTGGGACCTTCTACAATTGTAGCACTTGTTCTTGGTTCTGGATCCACTTGGAGTGTGCTTTACTTCCAGCCAAGTTACTTATCCATCAGTCTACAAATGGGAGTTTCAGCCATTCTCATTTACTTACCCTTTCCTATTCTTTTCCTTATATTGAGAGAAAGGCTATGTTCTTTCCCTGTTGCAGAGTTTGTGACGATGGTTTCAAGTACTACAACTGGCATTTAGGATGCAATAAATGTCGATATTATGTCCATGTTGATTGTGCGACTTCAACTAGAGATGCATTTGTGTCTTCTATCTTGATGCCAGCAGGTGAGCAATATGTTAATCTTTTCTTTTTAATATTAAGTGTTGAGCTTGTCGATTTAAGTTTAACTTTAAACATGTCCATCATTAATTAGGCCTTGGCAAAACTTATAAAAATTTCAAAGACGATGATCATCCTAATCTAACCCGCTATCCATTTCCCGATGAAAGTGTCAACCTTGTTTTGATGCACCTGTTTATAAACAAAGGCGACTTACTTATTAAAGGAAAGATTGATGGTCAATTGTTTAGTCATCCACACCCGCTGATTCTTCTTGAGAACGGGTCACTTTCTCTTCATGATCCCATGAAAAAGGTGGAACTACTCTGCGGCGGATGTGTTAGACCAATCACGTCTCTGCCCTTTTACAAGTGTTCCGAACATGATTGTGGTTTTGTTCTTTATGAGTGGTGCACTAGGCTACCCTCTGAAATACAAAACCACTATGACCATCCAGAGCATCCACTTGTTCTCCTGCCAAAGATCCCTGGAAATTTGTTAAATGTGTTTAAGCGTCAGGTTTGCAATTTACGTTCCAATGGTTTCGCATACGGATGCGAGGAATGTGAATATTATGTGGATATCCATTGTGCCTTCATACCTGATGTAATCACACATGAAGCTCACCCTAATCATCTCCTTCTAAGATGTAACTCTTCAGCCGATCAATCAAAAAGGTTTTGTAAAGCATGTAACCAGTACATACAATTGGGATTCCATTGTCCCACTTGTGATTTCTATCTACATATAAGGTGTGTTTTGTTATTACCTAGAACGATCAAGCACAAGTACGATAAACATCCGTTGAGTCTAAGATATTATCCCGTTGAGAACCATAGCAGTGAATACTTTTGTGAGATTTGTGAGGATGAATTAACAAGAGTGGTTCTATCATTGCAGCACGTGTTCCACGTCTATGCACACTGCTTGTGCCCCCCTAAAACTTCAGTGTGAGCAGGCTACAACTTCCAAGTATAATTTGTCGGTCTTCCCGTATATCAATGTCAAGTTTGGAAAAACACATGAGATCTCAAATCACCCACACCCTGTCACCTTTGTACAAGGGATTAATGATGATGGCAAATGCATTGTCTGTGATGAACCATTGCAGTATGAAATGATCTTTAAGTGCTTCCAGTGCAAGTTTGCATGTCATCATTGGTGTGTGTGAGATGTATTAAAATATGATTCATTTCTCATGCACGTGGTGGTTGAATGAGTCCTGCTGCACGTTACCTCTCTTCATGATTATCGCTATCTTTTTTAAATTGCTTTGAATAAATCCGGTTCTTTTGGGTTGTTTAAATTTGTTTACGTTACTTATTTCCCAATTTAAAGTTCATGTAATCGTCCTTTGTTATTCACATTCTACAAGCAATAAAGAAAATCATTGGATTCATTCTTGTGTTCATATTTGTTATCTGATTTCTAATTCATAGCAAGGTTCTGAACCATCAAGATAGAATCCTTTCATCCTTGATGCTTAATTAACTCCTCCTGAATTTACCATTCAAGTGTTGGATAACTTCTATCTACTGTTTTTTTTAATAACTAAACTGTTTCTTTTTTTTTTTCATATGATTTGCAATCAAACTTTTAATTATAAACAATTTGATTAATATAGTAAAATGCTCGTACCTTACATTTCTATTTTTTTTAACTAAACTGTTTTTTTTTCATATGATTTGCAATCAAACTTTTAATTATAAACGATTTGATTAATATGGTGCATGTAGTTTTTGGTAGTGACTATATATGGTTTTTAGTCCAATATGTCTTTATGATATTAACTATTGTTGTTGAGTTATAGTATCACCATTTCACGTGTTGTAACTTGTATCACTACATTGTAATAACAAAACTTATGCATGTTTTATTTTATGGATAACGTTTTCTACTTCCTAATCTTTATACGCCTGAAAATAAGTAATTAAACTAAATAAACAACATTTAATAATATAAAGAGTTGATTGAACGATCCAGTTTGTGAGATCCCAAAAATCCCAACACTTGTAAAATGGGCCGGGGGAAAGAAAAGAAAGGTGATGGGCTTAGAAGGAAGATGAGCTTGGCCCATGAGGGTAAACATAAACCCTTACAAGACCTAGAACAACCTCCATTCCCACATTTGCACCCGAAATCGTATATATAAAGAGAGAGAATTCTAGAGAGAGTTCAAGAACCAAGGTTTGAGACTCAAGATAAGCTTCAACATGTCTATCTGGTGTTAGTGAAGAAGGAACCATCGTCCTTGATGTAAGAATCTGTTGGATATTAGATGTACGATCATCTAGGGGTGAGCAAAAAACCAAAATAACCAAAAAACCACACCGAAAAAACGAACCAAACTAAAACCGACGGTTTTGGTTTTATATTTTTTAAAAGTCGAAAATTACGGTTTGGTTTCGGTTTTGTATCTTTTGAAAACCGGAAAACCGAACCGAACTAAACTCGACGGTTTTGGTTTTGGTTTTGTATTTTTTGAAAATCGAAAATTACGGTGGTTTCGGTTTTGTATCTTTTGAAAACCGAAAAACCGAACCGAACCGAACATATACATATGCTTAAATTATATATTATATGCATTTACATTTCATAATATATATTATATTGTGTTGTGTGCTTGTATGTTAAAAGTGTATACATATTTGTGTTACGCGTATTTGCATTTATAGTAGATTATTATTTATATTTATTGAATTTATATATTATAATGTTTTTTTATGTTAACTATTTTTTAAGAAAATAGTAATTTTCGTAGTCTAAAATATTTAGTCTCAAATGTGTGATAATGATTAGTTAATAAAAATAATTTAGGTCCAAAATTTCAAACCAAATTCATTATTTTGGGCAATTTTTCTTTTACCCCCAAAAAATTCAAGCTCAATTGGTTTTAAAACCGAACCGAAAAAACCAAAACCGAACGGTTTTAAAAAACCCAAAACCGAATTTTCGGTTTTTGGTTTGGTTTTACCCCAAAACCGACCCATGCACACCCCTACGATCATCTATAATATCAACGTTGCTATCGATGTATGATCCAAAGAGTTAGAGTTTGTACAACAAGAAATTAATAATGTTTAGTCGTAAACATTATAATTCACGAAATGCAGATTTATAATTCGGTAGATAAATATTTATTGGTTTGTTTGGTGATTAATTATTTAGAGAAATAATTAAAGAACGCAAGGTTTAAACGTTTACTTCCTTGGATCGCCTCTCGCTTCACACAATTTGGGTGTTTTGCTCACCGCCTCTCGCTTCACACCATTTTCTAAATCGATAGAAAATCAAACTTCAATATCAAATTGGTGTGAATATCTTTAATTTAAGCAACTTCCTTATTTGAGGCATTTTTTCGTAGGGATGAGATTGGTACTCTACTGGTGCCGGTACCGAAAATACCGATACCGAATTTGAGGAGAAGTGGGTACCGAATACCGTACCGAATATATCGGTTTGGTACCGGTTTTTCGGTACTTTACCGCTTTAGTACCACTTTTATGTTCTCCCTTTTTTTCTAAAAAAATGAAATATGAATGTATGTATATAAACAGGTGTATGCATGTAGCTAAACCAATTAGAACATTATACTTCACTTATTTGGATAATTTATGTGAATGTATGCATGTGAACTTGTATATAGATCTATGTATGCATATAGATCTTTATTTTTGGCATGGTTTCTCATATTTAATGATTGTGACTACTTTCTGGTATTTCTTGCATTTTCATGTTATTGAAACAATGAGTTTTCTTCACTTAATTTGGATAAATAGTGTGTATGCTTATAGAAAAATAACCCAAATTCTCCAAACCCATTTCAAATGTTTCCGGAAGGCAAAGAGAATGTAACGATAATCATCTGTTTCAATTTCTTATTATATTATCTCCTTCGAAATCAATTTCCCATTCACAAGTTTTAGTCGCCGGAAAAGACCGATATCACAACAGTCATCAGTCATATTCGAACCGAAATTTCAAATATCAAATCCATGCATGCTAAACTTATCATTAAATCCATTTAGAAATTACTAACATGAAGTTTAGGGATGAGATCGGTACCGATACCAAAAATACCGCTACTGTACCGGTACCGAATTTCTGGAAAAGTGGGTACCGAATACCGTACCGAATCTATCGATTCCATTCTCCATCCAAAGATGTTAATCTTCAGCGGTAACCACGTGTTCCAAGCGAAAGGCCTGCCTGAATTCTGGATTTTCTGTTTAGCTACGTAATCCCTCACAAATTGACAGCGAACATGCCGTCCGAGTTACCCGACCATGTCCACCTATATGTCCGATCGTGTAATCGAACATCTTTTAAGACCGAACTGTAGCTTTCCAGTTCCTACATTTCACACGGAAGCAAAATATTTCTAATCCAAGACGAATTTAAAGTTAGAGAAGTACCCGAGATTCGACACCGGTCTCGGACGAGGCAAGATTTGTTAGACTTAATTCTAAACAGGGTCGGAAAGGAAACCATCAACGGAGCCGAACTAGTCCAATGATCTACCCAAAACTTTACGCATCCCCATTTCCCAATCGACCCCATTATCGAGTATGGAATGGTAATGTTTCTTTTCCATAGCCTCTCTCCTTCAACTTTATAACGCTACCACCATTTAACGAGTAAACTGATGTTGAGGTCTTCCAGGGAGACAAGCCCGAGCCCACCCGAATCCTTAATTCTTGTATATTTCTCTAGCCTTCACAAGCCCTTTATTTATAACCCACTAACTTAGCCATCAAGTTTGGGTTTTAGGGATTCCATTAATTACAATTAGCATTTATCTTATAATTTTGAACTTATTTATTTAATTGTTTAATTAACTAATAATTAGTTAATTAAATATAATTATATCCAATAAACTTATAATTACAATTAGATAATATCATAATTGATAAATACGTTCCTAACATATTTTCATCGATTCATTATTAATCTAATTAATAATGATGATAATTGTTTCATAAACAATTATCGCGTTCAACCGTTCGTTCGTCCAGATAACTTATTTCATAAATAATTATCTCACCTCTTTATAGATTTATGTAATGGACTATATTAACCGTTAATATATCCAATGATCACAATGGTTGCCCAAAATGTAACTAATTGGATCTTACCTCGTTCGCAATAGGACATGATATGTCAAAAGATTCGTTTTTAGATTGAAAGGGTTAAAGTATCCAAACCACATGGACCAAAAATGTAATTTACTCGATTTTTATTTTTGTAATATACAAGTGTCCCACTGTGTCGCGCGGGGAAAATCACATAGTTATGTATTTAAACCGAATCTCCTAAGCAATACCATCTTCCACTAACCAGGGACCAAACCGGATTTATCAGAAACTTGAAGGACAACTATGACAATAGTAAGAAACAACAGGGACGGATTTATAAATTTTCTGGTTATGCAATGCAAACGGACCTTCACCTAGGGTTTAAGAGCAAGAAGGGTTTTTGCGTCCTGGGGTTCTCTTTCGTCTGCTCGATCATCGTATTCATTTCTGCATCTCATTTCTCACATTCGATCAATCATTATGTGGGCTATTCGAAGAGCCTCTGCTTGTATTAAGTAAATTCTTCTATCTCCCTTCATCTCTCTGTATTTGTTGGAAACGCTGTCGTTTGGCTGCCGCTCGTTTGCCTAGATTGATGAGTAATTTGTTGAAGTTAAATGTTCGAACTTGTTGTTTCAAATTGATTGAAGAGTTTTCAACCTCAAATTGAAAGTAACTTGCTTAACATTCAAAATTTGGGGATGTTTTGAACACATGTCATGTGTGGTGTGTTTTGATGTGGCTTTGATTGTAACTTGACTTTTTTTGATAAATTTACTGGTATGTTTCTGTATACTTTTGGATTTCATGCCTAAATCTAGAAAAAAAAAACCAACTGGAAGTAGTTGTATCATACATTAGGTAACACAATTTTCTAATTTGTGTTTTATCTGATATGTTGGGTGTTGGGCTAATCGGTTTGTTCACGGGTCACTGGTGAGCAAGTTAACGTGTCACGGGTCATAGAGCAAGGGTTATTTTCTCTATTTATGTAATTTGTTTTGGGTTGAATGAATTCAGAGATTGTTAAGTAGAATATCACAAGTCCACTTTCTTAGTATTATTTTACTAAATTAAAGGGTCTGAACCAACATTGAGGCTGTTTGTATGATTAATGCATAATCTGGTGAAGAGTTAATTTGTAGGTGAGTAACCAATTACGTGTTAACTTTGTTACAAAAGTTTCCATGTTCTATATGGCACTTGCGTTGCTATGGAAATGTCAAAATAATATTCTACATGAGGAAATGTTTATCTTGGAGTTTGATAAAAAAAATCAAGGACAGTTGATATCTTTGCTAAATCCATGAAAAGTTACACTTTCCATTGGTCGAATCCCATAACATACTAATGAACAATTTGTTCTTATCATTAATTTGGAGGCCTAATAAGGGGCTAGAGTGGCGAGCATCAGAACTAGAGGTGACATTTCGACCCATTTACTTATGAATGGGTCGATTCGGATTATGTTTTATCTTTGACGGGTAATTTAAAATTTTTAGCTTAGTTAACAGTCAATCAAAGCGTATTTTAATGCATTAAACATTTCTAATCATTTTGTTTTAAAAAGTTAGATCATTATTGAAGTAATATAATCTTTAATCACACTTGACACACTGGTTTATAGAGGTTTTAAAATTTTTGGACAAAAAAGGTTTCAGGTAAACCCGACTCGCTCCATTTCGAGCCATATGAAAAGCTACCTTCTTTTCACCAGAAACCGGTTTTAAAAGTTACCCAACCCACCTGACTCTCTCTTTGGCGGCCTCTATATTCAAAGTCTTAACTCATGTCTCTACATCAAACTTTTGCAGACAATACATCCGTGAAGATGTGTTATTTATGTATCAATTTTTTTTATCTATATTTATAAAAAGTTGGTTGTTCGATTCTACATGATCTAATTTTTTTCCCTCATCTGTCATCTTATTATTTAGGTCCCAACCGTTATCATCAAGAACTTTTCGTCCTTGCAATGCTACATTTAACACAACTAGTTCCAGTTACATTGGCAACATTGGGTTTGGTGGGCCCCCACCGCCTTCTGATGGATTTCTACTCTTAAGGAGATTTTCATCCCGTTCCCGTGGCCCTCAAAGCTCTTTTATTGGGAATCATAGCTTTTCCTCACAGGCTGGATCTGAATCTGAAAAAGAAACGATTAAGGAAGCTGACACGTCTGGATCTGAATCTGAATCTGAATCTGAAAATGAGCTGGATTTGTTAGATACCGAAGAAGAGACAGCGGGAAAAACTGATGGAGAAAGAAGAGGTTCTTCAGGATTGTTTAAGGTGGTTGCTGATTCTTCATCAGTGTTGTCTGCTAAGAATGCTCTAGATAAGTGGGTTAAAGAAGGACATGATTTGTCTAGGTCTGAGATATCACATGCAGTTTTTGAACTCCGAAGGCGAAAGATGTATGGGAAGGCTTTGCAGGTACTATGTTTGCATGCTGGTTTTAGGTGATGTTTTGATGTGCGTTGTAAACCTGATTATATGATTATTATGATGTGAAGTCGACGAGTCAGAACAATCAGTTTTCGATGTTCGGATAAAATGCTTCTGGTTCTGATTATTCAGGGGTGAATAATTAGTTTCATACCAACTGCAACAAAACTGATTATCTAAGGAACAACTAATGCTACAAATTTAAAATTTTTAACCCACATTTTCATTGTTAATAACTGTTGGTCTTGAAAATAATTATTTTTATTATTTTCAAAAAGCGGGTGTTCAATAAACATTCATCTTATAGCAACTTCTTACATGTTTCTTCATATATAATTATGCTTCTTCAAAAAGCATAGTTTAATGTGTCTTTGACTAGCAGCTAAATATGTAAATACCCCCTCAATAGGGGCAGAACAGAGGAATTTTTTATTTTTTATTTTCTTATCTCGAGGTATAGTAAGTATAACTTAGAGATGGCAAAATGGGAGGGTCTTTCAACAGGTCAAAACAAGGTAGTTTTTTGGTACGGGCTTACTCGGTTTGACTTGAAACACTTTTTTTTCCAAAGTCTTTAATAAGTATTTGTTTTGTCTATGATTACAAAAATTGTATTTTCAATAATGATTTCTTTTATGAGGTGTTTGCATTAGAAGTACACTTTGGATCAACCTGATTGACACATTTGATTCTTTTCCTCTTTAGTGAGTTTTTTAATTACTTGGCTCAATTTTTTTATGTTAGAGGTATGACATAACTTGAATCGACCCATTCATAAGTCTTTAATAAGTATTTGTTTTGTCTATGATTACAAAAATTGTATTTTTAAATAATGATTTCTTTTATGAGGTGTTTGCATTAGAAGTACACTTTGGATCAACCTGATTGACACATTTGATTCTTTTCCTCTTTAGTGAGTTTTTTAATTACTTGGCTCAATTTTTTTATGTTAGAGGTATGACATAACTTGAATCGACCCATTCATAAGTAAATGGTTGCCACATGTAGTTTTTTACTTGCTTTTTGGAATCATATAGTTGAATCATGAATGGATGTCCTGCTGATCTCAAAAAAGTGATTCGCTGATTATGCCTTTATAATAATTTTTTTGTTTATCAATTTATTTATTTTCTTTTTGCAGATGTCAGAATGGTTGGAGTCACAAAAGAACATAGAATTATCTGAGAGAGATTACGCATCTCGCATTGATCTAATTGCGAAAGTACGTGGAACACAAAAGGCAGAAGCCTACATCCAGAAAATCCCGGAGTCATTTAAAGGTGAAATAGTATACAGAACACTTTTAGCTAATTGCGTTCTCAACAACGACACAAAGAAAGCAGAAAGAGTATTTAACAAAATGAAAGACCTGAAATTTCCTGTCACTTCCTTTGCTTGTAATCAACTGCTCCTTTTGTACAAGAGAACTGACAAGAAAAAAATAGCTGATGTGTTATTACTAATGGAAAAAGAAGACGTAAAACCAACACTCTTCACATATAGATTATTAATTGAAACTAAAGGCATGTCAAATGATATTATTGGGATGGAGCAAGTTCTTGAAACCATGAAAGCCGAAGGCTTGGAACCTGATTCAAGATTGCAAGCGGCATTAGCTCGACAATATGTTTACGCAGGTATGAAGGAAAAAGCAAACGAGGTTTTAAAGGAAATGGAAGGAAGTAATTTAAATGAAAACCGAGGGGCATTTTCGTCTTTACTTCAGATTTATGCATTACTTGGAAGTGTAGATGATGTTAAAAGGGTCTGGGACGCGTGTGAAAACAGCCCGCGATTAGAAGAATGCATGAATGCTATCGAGGCATTTGGAAAACTGAAGAAAGTTGAGGAAGCAGAGGCGGTGTTTGACCAAATGTCAAAGAAATGGAAAAAACTTTCTGGTAAGCATTATACTTCTATGTTGAAAGTTTATGCAAACAACAAGATGTTACTCAAGGGAAAAGAAATCGTGAAACAAATGAGTGAAAACGGTTGCAGACTCGGGCCTTTGACTTGGGATGCTTTGGTCAAACTTTATATAGAAGCAGGGGAGATTGAAAAGGCGGATTCGGTTTTGAACAAGGCTTCACAACAACTTAATATGAAACCATTGTTTGCTACATATATGTTGATTTTAGACCATTATGCTAAGAACGGAGACGTACATAATGCTGAGAAAATATTTCATAAAATGAGGCAGGGTGGGTATGTTTCAAGATACAGGCAGTATGATTCGCTTCTGCAGGCGTATATAAATGCTAAAGCCCCGCTTTACGGGTTTAGAGAAAGGTTGAAAGCTGATAATGTATTCCCGAGTAAAACACTGGCGGATCGGTTGGCTCAGGTGGATGCATTTAAGAAGACCGCGGTGTCTGATCTGCTTGATTAACAAGGTTTAAGCTAGCGCTGGTTTGTTTTATGTTCTGAAAACCGGGTCTGAATACAAGAGGTCTGGTGACTGAAATCTGAATGCAAAATCATTAGGATTGTTTTGAAAAATAAGCTATGTATTCTTTAAATTTTTTTTAAAGTTTAGGAACTTCAGAATTCTCTAATTTTTTAATCAATTTTAGCATGTTTGATGTTCTTAGGAACTGGTCTTTTGGTGCTGATTAGAACTGAGTTTACGAAGGTATATCTGCGCGTTACGTGTTCTTTTTAATTTTTAGAGGGAACGCTACTTTTTTTTACCAGTTATGATAATGTGTAGTAATAACTATATGAGATCTGTTTCCTGAAATTTTTGAAGACGATGGATCATTAGATTTTTATAGATACTGTGTTTGTATTACGAATCGTATTACATTATTTGCCTAGCGTTAATGGTTTTTACCTGTGTAGTAGTTAAAATATACGTAATTAGCACCAATTCGTAATGATTTTCATTATTTGCGTGATTATCATATTATACGTAATATGTATTTGAAGCGTAATTAACACTTTATGCGTAATTTTAGTATTATATCTAATTTTGTTTTTATGCGTAATTTTGGTTTTATGGATCGAAAAAATCGTACTATCATCATTAGACTTCGGGATACACACCAACTCCGATACTCTCTTCCACATTCGTCAATCATCTATTTCACTGGTACCGGCCTTTCCTATTTTGTCGGTTTTTGTTGTCTACACGCTTTCAACCGTCATAAAACCCTAACATCTGCGACAAAGTTTCGTGAAGAATGGGAGACAAAGGAGATGATGATTACTTTCTGGAGGAAAGTGAGGATTAAGAAGCTCAGTATGATGATACAGAAGACCATGACGGCGATGGCGACGGTGAGATAACGAGAGTCGTTCTTCTTCGCGATCTTCTTCGCATTTATCCTCTAGTCAATGGCCGCAGAGTTACAAGTTAGTTTCACCTTTTCTTCGTACTTGTTTTACGCTAGCTTTGTCTCCAGACGATGGCGAATTACATCATTAACTGCACGTAGTACAAGCTACTATAGCGGTAGAGTGAATTATAGATTTGATTATGTGGATGCATATCTGTTCCTCTGTTTTACAACTGATTCATTTTACAAACGCACAATAGCGGTGTTACGTTTAATACGATTACGATATGAACAAATTGATCATTTAGCATGTAGTTAGATGATAAATTTGGCTGGTTTTTGCAGTGCACTGACCGTCATGACAGATGACGGTCCGTCATGGGCGAAACAGACCGTTAACTGTGGTGATGGTCCGTTACGGGCTTATTCTAAATTATTCATTTTTGGTACTTGGTACTTTCAATTATGCTTTCTATTGGTCATTTGGCTTTAAATTATTTGCAACTTTAATCCTTCATTCACTTAGGAATTTTCGAGGTGTAACAATTAGCCACACAAAAAAAACAGTTTAATATGGATGTATGAGACAAATCAAAACCACCATATGATTCATGACATGGATTTAAATGTCAAAAAACAAAATACCCATACTGCTTTATGATAAATACTAGGTTAGAATCCCGTGTATCATACGATCTAAATAAATGTAATGTTATATACCTAGTAATAAAAAGTTTATATAATCAAAAACTTGTGTATTACACAGGTTGAATAAACCCGTATATTACACGGGTTGAATAAATGTAATATTATATTCTTGGTAATAAAAAAATTATATAATAAAAAACCTATGTATTACATTGGTTGAATAAATTCGTATATTACACATGTTGAATAAAATATAATGTAATATGTTAACACATACACTCTTCAAAATATCTTTAAAAATGTACTTTGGTGTGCTGTTAAATAAGTTTTTAAAACATTTTTTAAGTGGGCATTTTTTTGTAGATGATAAATGTTAATTATATTAAAATCATTTGGTTAATAATATAATAATTTCCCATAATTAAATAACAAATATACATAATTAGATTTATATTAAATATTTAAAAATATATGCTTTAATATCATTATTTAATATGAGAGATAAAGAGGGGAAAAAATGTTGATGCATCACAAAATGGCACGTGTTCCCATATGATTTTTATTTATTAGAGCATGTGATATACCCAAGTGAATGAAAGTTTAATGAGGAGAAAAGTGGTTGACACGTGGCGTCACATCATTTTCTTCAATTCTCACACCAAATATTTAAGTGAATGAGTGTGGTGTGATCATTAAATACATTTTAATTTAATATTCATTTAACTAATAATTTTATAAAAAACATAAATAAAAATTATAATAAAAAATGACATAAATAAAAATTCAAATAACAAAAAAATGTTACATAAACATTCAAATCTCTCTTCTAATAAAAAACTAAATGGTTTTGCTACTTGACATCACCATATTCAATCTCACAATTTCCTCCCTCCAAAACCACATTTATATCCTTAATTTAATACTTTCATATTTAGCTTATTTTTTTTTAATTATATAAATAAAGATTTTCATCATTACTACCACTTGCTCACATTTTTTTAAAATTATTATCAAAAGTAAATATTTAAAAAAAAGTCAAGAATTAAAAAACAAGAGATTTTAAAAAAACGAGTTTTTAAAATTTTATTATTATTTTTATTATAAAAAATCAAGATTTTTTTAATTTTACATATAAAACTTGAAAATACTAAGTTTATATTTTAAATAAATATTTGTTAAAATAAAGTTACTAATATTTAATTAGTAGTTTTTTAATTAAATTGGGTATTTATAAACACATTTTTTATTTTGATTTAGAAATTTTAATACTTATTTTTTAATAAAATTAAGATCTTGCAAATATATTATTTTTAAAAGTGTATTATATTTTTAACTTTAATTTTTTTTAAATGACGAGATTTTTTTTTCAAAAAACATGTTTACAAGTTTCAATTCTAATTTACCAGTTTTAAATTTTTCATATTTAATTTTGGAATTTTAAATTTAATTGACGTCGAAATATTAAGGAGTGAAATTTTTTAAAACTTGGAATTTTAAATTTTGAATTTAAAAGATGATATATTGTTGAAATTTTAATTTTATTATTTTTTTAATGAGAGATTTAGTATTAAAAGTTTAGCGACATTTTCCGCGTACAGGTATAAATAGTATTCGTCAGCATTTTGATGATGATTTTGATAAAAGTTTATAATCTCCTGATTTTCTAAATGGACGTACATTATCAGGCTTGTCAAACCATAAATTAGTTTTCAATGTCGGTGTTACAATTATGCTATTAATAAATGTTGATGAAAAAATGGTTTAGGTAATGTAACAAGTCTTTGTATCAAATCACAAGATAATCGTGTTATAGAAACGAATATTATATTTTGAATCAACATTGATCATCACAATTTTATCCCTATAATTGGGTTAACATATTCAGACAAAAGAATTTCATCAATCTTCAAAGAAAAAAAATATACAATTGTTGTATTTTTATAATGATCATGAATAAAAGTTTAGGGCAATCACTTTCAAATGTTGATTTGTATTGAAAGATCCGGTGTTTATTCATGATCAGCTATATGTTGAATTATCAAGAGTTAAAAGCATATATGGACTCAAAATATTAATCTTTGGTAAACATGAAAAAATTATCATGTCAAATGTTACATACAATAAAGTATTTTTAAATTTGTAAATAATCATTGTATGGTTTCAATTGACATGTAATTTAATTTATTGTAAAAAGTGCACAACTTATTAAATAAATTTTCATGTATTGTTTGATGTTTTATTTACTTTCATTCATATAATCTTAACATATAACAAAATGAAAAAGTTACAATACAATATCAAATTTGTATGAAAATAATTGTTAAGATATTTATCAATATAATGTTAACGTTTAATCCCGTGTAACACACGGGGTTAAAGCTAGTAATATAAATAAAACTATTCGATTCCATATTTTGCATTGATCTCGTTTTGTTTCCTCTCGAGAAAGGCTCGTGGGGGCTAGTGATATGATCAAAGTTGAGAGCGAAAATTTTCATCTCTTCTTTTTCTCTTTTCCAATTAATCTTCTCTCTTTCTCTCACGTTATATCCTTTCATTTCTTGAGACGCGTAACAAAGCCAAAACATTTTCATGATTTGAATAATGAGATTTTTTTATAGAGAGTAGATGAGTTTTTTATAAAATGGACAGTGAGGAGATGTGAGTTTTTTGATGTGTTTTATAAAATGGATTAAATGGTTATTTATAGTGGATAAAATGGAATGTTCAACGGTAATAAGTTTAAAATTTTAGCCGTTCAACGGCTTGATTCCTTCTCCTCTTCCCGTGAAGATCTTCACGTAAATCCCTCACTCACCCCTCACGCCATCAAGGGGGCGGTGTTACACTGTGGTTCACGACGTAAGTGAGGCTCACGGGTGAGCTTCACGCTAGTATACCACATGATCTTAGTATAAAGATTTGTTAGCATTTAACAAAAAAAAAAGTGCAACAAATTTTTACTAGATTCACGCAAGTTTCACATTTTTCATTTCAATCACACAATTTCGATGATCATCTTAGCTCCGTTTTGAACACAGTTTGGTTCATTATAAAGTTCTCACATCATAGAACACAAACCCATAAAAATAATAATTATATTAATCCCATCACATATAATTATTTATATTCAAAATTAGAAAAAACTCATTTTTCCAATATTATGAAAATCACGTTTCACAATTTTTCTAACATATATACACTTTAAATACATGTCTAAAAATATACAAGTGACAATATATTTTAAAAAAATTTCCTTAAGTTGTTATACACTTTAAATACATGTCTAAAAATATACAAGTGATAATATATTTTATAAAATTTTCCTTAAATTTTAATACATGTCTAAAAATATACAAGTGATAATATATTTTATAAAATTTTCCTTAAATTTTAACATTTACTTTTCATTCTACAACTCGTGAATCACATTTCTTTGAAAGACAAATCCCAAACAAAAACAATGTGATTTTTAGCTGTACAAATTTCATTTTCTTTTGAAATGACGCATCACCACCTTCCACCTGGTAATTCTCAATTATTCCGGTATCTTCTACTTCGGGAACCACACCAACTCCGATACTCTCTTCCATATTCGTCAATCATCTATTTCACTGGTACCGGCATTTCCTATTTTATCGGTTTTGTTGTCTACACGCTTTCAACCGTCTTAAAACCCTAAGATCTGCGACAAAGTTCCGTCAACAATGGGAGACAAAGGAGCAGATGATGATTACTTTCTGGAGGAAAGTGAGGATGAAGAAGCTCAGTATAACGATACAGAAGATCATGATGGCGACGGTGACGGTGACAGTGACGAGAGTCGTTCTTCTTCGCGATCTTCTTCGCATTTCTCCTCTAGTCAATGGCCGCAGAGTTACAAGTTAGTTTCACCTTTTCTTCGTACTTGTTTTACGCTAGCTTTGTCTCCGGACGATAGCGACGTACATCGTTAACTGCACGTAGTACAAGCTACTATAGCGGTACTATATCTGTTTCTCTGTTTTACAATTGATTCGATTTACGAACGCACAATAGCGGTATTACGTTTAATACGATTACGATGAAAGTGTGAACCAGTTGATCAGTTAGCATGTAGTTAGATGATAAATTTAGTTGAGTTGCTGAATCGTAAGATCAGTTGTATATGTAAACATAATTTCTTATGTTAACTGGTACAATTACACTTCTAAATGATCATTTCTGGTTGATGCAATCACTTGTGAATGACTGGAACAGTTTATACAAGTTAAGATGATTGTTTGCAAGGAATAGGTTTGGTAAGTCTGGCAAAACTTATTTTGATTATGATTTTCTGATCAAAAGTTGATGGAGTAAATTGAAATGTTTCTGACCTGATTTATTATGTTTAATTGGTAGGAGTACATCTATAGCTATCCAATTAACATGTCATTTCAAATTTTCAATCACTATTAAAGTTCAACATTCTATTTAGTATTTAAAAGATAAACAGAAGTGATTTGACTGCTGAAAATGGACCTTTGACCACTAAAGTGCTATGTTGCTGATTGCAGGCAGACAATTGATTCTTATTCAATCACTGCAACACCAAGTTTTGGACTACTTAGAGATCCTTCTAGATATTCATCACTATATGATATTGGTATTGAAAGCAACTTTGATGCTGATGCAAAGACTCGATTGCTATCTGAATGTGAAAAACTTTATAGCAAAGAGGATTTGCGAAGAATCTCAAGAAAAATATCAACATGGTCAGGAAAGGGTTCGTTACATGAACAACTTGGAGAACTTCCCATTAGCCATGGATGTAGTGTTACTCAGACTGTATTCAATGGTGACCTCATAAAAAATTCATAATTTTGTTATATTGATTTAATATGTGGTCAACTTTTAGTGTTAAACTCTTGTTTTTTAATACTATGGTTGAACAGCGGTGAACGTAATGGTGGGAGTTGGGCTTCTCTCTACACCTTTTACAATTGCACAAGCGGGCTGGGCTGGGTTGGGTTTTCTACTCCTGTTTGGCATCATATGTTGTTACACTGCTTCACTCATGAAACATTGCTTTGAGAGCAAAGATGGTATTCTTAGTTATCCTGATATTGGAGAGGCTGCATTTGGGAAATACGGTCGCCTTATCGTATCTGTAAGTTTCCGTGTCCATTGAGAATAGCAATTGACTTTAAATACGCTTCAATATTGACTTTTACGTGCAATTTGCTCTCTATACAACTTCTGATAACTCATGCGTTCTGGTGCAGATCATCTTGTATACGGAGCTCTATGTAAGTCTCCATGGCCTGCCTGCCTACTCTATTTTAGTAGAAGTAGAAATGACAAAAATGAAGATTGACATAATTTGTAATGTGTTTTCATGATCTCACAGACTTATTGTGTGGAATTCATTATTCTGGAAGGAGACAATCTTACTAGTTTATTCCCTGAGGCTTCCTTGAATTTGGGTGGTTACAGCCTGGACTCTGCTCACTTGTTTGCGGTGATAACCGCTCTCATTCTTGTACCCATTGTGTTGTTGAAAAATGTGCGAGTAATCTCGTATCTTTCAGGTACTTTATGTATATATTTTATTTTTCCACGTGTAGGTGACAATCTAGACCCATTTATTTATAGATGGGTTGATCTGTTTATGTTATATGAACAGGTAAAATAGGAAAAAGAGTTAGCTTAAGAGGAAACGGGACAAACTGGTTGAACTAGTGAAATGGGCCAAAAGTCCCCCAAAGTGATTTTTAATGCATAAAAGTAACCTCATAAATCATTTTATTGGAAAACATAGATTATCACTGGAATAATATATATATTTTTAAAACCTAAAATAAATTTAGACAAAGGGTTTCAGGACACGATTAGACCCTGCCTGACACTGTAGAAAAATTACTTGTTACCCAACCCGGCCATTTTGCCACCTCTAAAGAGGTGTTGTATAATCTGCCATTTGAAGTTATATCTATTTGAAAAGTTGCATTTTTTTGCAGCTACTGGTGTATTGACTACAGTTGTAGTTATCTTTTGTGTGTTTTACCTGGGGACTGTAAGTGTTGGATTTCATGAAAGTGGTCCGGCAGTTAAATGGAGCGGTGTTCCATTTGCTTTGGGAATTTATGTTTTTTGCTATTCCGGACATTCTGTGTTTCCTAATATTTACCAGTCAATGGCTGACAAGACCAAGTTTAGCAAGTCGATGATAATAAGGTATGGACTTAACATCTTTGCATTTTTTTCTATAAAAATGTTTACTTTTTAAGAGGTGAAAATATCAACGTGTTTACTTATGAATGACCCGATTAAGATTATGTTTTATCTTAAACGGGTCAATAGTTTAGCCATCAAATGGGTAGGCAGTCACCCAAAGTATATTTTCAGTGCATATAATTGTTGAAAGATTTTGATTATTGTTGTGATTATATAACTTTTGTAATCACATTTTATGCATTAATAATTTATAGAAAATGGGGATGAACATTTGGTGCTTTCTCCTGAGCTAACAGATTTCATTTTCATGTTTCTCAGTTTTCTCTTGTGTGCATTAATGTATGGGGCTGTTGCCATTACAGGATATCTCATGTTTGGTGAAAGCACATTGTCCCAAATAACATTGAACATGCCGGATAATGCAATAGTTTCAAAAGTTGCTTTGTGGGTGGTGGTAAGTAACATATTTAATATCCTCAAGTTACAAAATTGATAAAGATAGGAACACAATAGTTGGTTTTTTGCTTATTAATTTTTGTATTGGATTTAACATATGTTATACATATGCAGGTCATTAACCCATTCACCAAATATCCTTCTTATGCTGAGTATACTGTCGGATTTAATATAATTGTTTCTATAACATGTTTTAATTTCTATACTCTTTTATTTCATTTGTTTTCTTAACATATCTTAAATATGCCCTGCTCATGAACCCGTTGACTAGTGCCATAGAAGAGTTGTTGCCTGCAAGAATTTCAAGTAGTACTTGGTGTTATTTTCTTCTCAGAACAACATTAGTTGTCTCTACTGTTTGTGTTGCAATTCTTATTCCTTTCTTTGGTAAGCCTCTTTCATATTATTATTATTTTGTTTCAATTATCTTGCCGTATTACTCCTAGAGGGTCACATATGTGTATTTAATATTGAATAGTTACAATCAAATAATCAGCTGTAATATTGTTTGGGACTGTGCTTCTTTTGTTTGAACTAGTAATAACCAGATGTTTGGCAAATTCAGATAATTTAGGAAACTAATAGATAAAATGACCCAAAATGAAATTACAAAAAAAACTATATACGAGCAGTGAAATGAAAATAAGAGCATCTGAAGTTAGGTTAAAAGAAGGGGTAAATAAGTTGTTCTATCATATCCTTTGATAATCCGTTTGCTGCAACTGGTATGAAACTGATTATCCAAAGCTAAGCCTGGAGAAACCAGTGGGTCAGGTAACAGGCCAAGACGGGGTTGGGTCAAACTGGGTCGCATTTTAAAGTATCAGTTTAGTTCGGGTCAAAAAGGTTTTCAGACATCGACGGTGGGTGGTGCTGGACCATTTGGACCCGCTCTAAGTTAGCACGTTTCATAAGAGTGACAATTTTGACCCATTGTATGATTTAAGTAGACCTAGAATGCATGAGGAAACAAAGTTACCAAATCAACCTATTTCGTGAAAAACAGGCCATGATTGCCAGGCATATCCAAAACTGTTTATTTCACCCTTAAATAATTGGATTATCAGAAGCAAAATTTTGTTTATCCAAATATTAAAAACTGATTATTGTGATGATCAGGCAATTAGTTCCCGAACACACTAATTAGATGATAATTTTCTAAAAGTACTTGTTTTTATAAACTGAATCTTGTATGTTTTAACTGCAGGTGCTGTGATGTCTTTGATGGGATCACTCCTATGTGTAATAGTGGTAAGTATCCACTTTAATCATATTATTTATCATAATAAATTTATAAAGCATGGCCTGTTGGCAGGTCAGACCAAAATTCAAAATTTTTCCTTAAATAAACAAAAATTATAACCTCAGATAGTGTGTGATTCACAGAAGTCACTGATTTTGGGTTATTTACCTTAAGAAAAAAAGGAAATAAATAAAACCGAAAATGCTTTAAGTAGCTTTCCAATATCGCTATATCAAATAGGGCTGTGAGTAGTCATTGCTAAATATTCTTGCAAGGACTTTTATTTGTACAATGTTAGATTCATGAATCCTAGCCACTACTATTACATATATAATATCAAAGACACAAAAAGGGCGTACCCGGTGCTTGACTTAGCTTCCGCATTTGCACGGGGTCTGGGGAGGGGCCGGATCGCTTTGCGATCTAATATACGTAGCCTTACCCTACACTTTATGCAGGAGGGTGTTTCCCACAGCTTGAACCCATGACCTCAAGTTCACAAAGCAACAATCTTACCAGTTGCTCCAAGGCCCACCCTCAATATCAAAGACACAAGAAAATAATAAAAATAAACAAAAATTATGAACATAGCTATGATTTGTTTTCTTTTCTACCTTATGGGATACAACCATGTCTACTTTATAACTCTTCATTTCACAACTTAAACACAGGCAATAGTAATGCCAGCTCTGTGCTTTCTCAGAATTCAAGGGAGTAAGGCAACAGCTACACAGGTAAGTTGCAGATGAAATAGGGCCAGTCTCTTATAGCAATTCTAGGGGTAGCAATTTTGACCCGTTTAATTATGAACGGGTTGATTCAGGGTTTGTTTTTTCTCCATTGGTCAAACATGTAAAATAAAATAAAAAGCTATCTTAAAAGAAAACATGTCAAATGGGTTAAATGGATCAGAAGTCACCCATAATAATTTTTTAAAAGTAAAAACCTTGTAAAATAGTTTTTCTTTTCAAAAATATAAATAATTATTGAAATAATATAGTTTTTGTAATCATATCCAACACACTAATAAATTATTAGAAAGTTAAATCTTTTGGAGAAGAAGTGTTTCAGCGATTTGACCCGTTACCCAATCCACTCATTATCTTAAACATAATATATATTTTCTGAACTATGGTACTTTTATTTGTGCTACAGATTGGTTTGAGTATTTCCATTATTGTGGTCGGCATCATGAGTGCTCTTGTGGGAACTTACTCCTCATTATCGAGTATTGTTACAAGCTACTGAGACCTTATGTAGTAGACGAAGCCTATAATAATTTAGCAAGGAGATCGTTCTAGAAGATCGTACGGGTCAGCCATTGAGGGACATTTGTTAAAATGTACTTTTTTTGTTTGTTTTGTATTTGCTGCATGCTTTCTTTTTTCCTGTGAACTTTGTGAATGGAATTGGAGTCTAAAACTGGTCTGGGCTGGCCCAGGCGGATCCAAGCCTCCAAGGTCGGCCTAGAACGTGAGACAGATCCCGGTTACACCTAGAGTCATCGATTTTGCCCTTAACACCAGTCTTATAATGTTAGCATGAAGCCTGGTTATAATACTTGTTCAGGCCTGGTTATGCACTTACGACCTATGTTAAGCATGCTCAACGGCCAACTCATTTTGATATTTCTCAAGTCTAAATTTGGTTTTTGCATGTATTACAAATTTTATGTATTTTTGTTTTTGAATGAAGTTTACTAAATTTTTTTTTGCAAAAATTCCATTTTATTTAATTATTAAAACCATAAAACGAATTAAGAAGTATCCAAAATAAAATGTATATAACCAATTACTAGACATAATAGCCAATATGTGAGAATGTTTTGCAAAAATTGATGTTTGATAGAAAACAAAAAAAAACTGGGTCTAGTTAGGACTGGTTTTGCTATGTTCGGTTAGCTTATAGAATGTTGAGATTGGTTCTAACATATATAGGCTAACAAAAGGACCAGAACGAACCATATGAGACGATATGAGACCTATCATCAGAAATATGGAAGCGGAGGCGTTTATAAGTAGTTATTTTCGTAGGTAAAACTCTCTAATAAATATAAATAAAGGTTTTAATGGGACACTTGTCATTCTTTTATGTATTATCATTTAGAAGTTTTTTTTTCACGTCTCTCTTATTAATTATATAAATTTCTTATATTGTTTTTATAATTTTTATTGGTCGCGTATATCTCATATTAAATAATAATTATTTATATATTTCTTTTTATAAAATGTTTTTTATTTAAAAAAATAAGTTTATTCATACATTTTTATAAATTAAATATTTTCGCCTTCCATAAACATTTTTATACTCTTATTTTCTTTTGATTCAACTGGGTGACTCATCTCCACTCTGTCTTAAGTTTAGTTTTTTTTATGGCACACTTGCAATTCTTTATTATTTTTGTTTTTCTTTTATACCTTTTTAAATTTGATGTTTTATAAAATTTTGAGTATACCGTTACGACTAACTTATTTATATCTACATTTCGATGGTGATTTCATTCAAAACGGAGTTGTGCGTCATAATGTATATGTGATCGAAGCACAAACGTACACGCTGTCAAAGCTGCTTCAAGGTTTTGACTTTTTGCATTTTATTTTTGTTTTCCTCTTACAACTTTTAGAATATGATGTTTTTAAAATCCGAAATTTCCGTTGCGACGAGCTTATTTTTATCAACGTTTTGAAGTGAACTTTTGTAGTGTTTTCTTTTTCTTCTTTTATTTTTGGCAGTTGCAAACATGCTTATTTGTATCGACGTTTCAATGTGATTTACATTTGCTTTTTTAGCGTCTTAACTCGACGTACAAACGTACACGTTGTCAAAGCTGCTTCAATGTGATTCACTAAACGTGACATGTTTTTATCAACGTTTGTACGCTAGTTTTTTTCACTGTTCAACGCTGACGCCACAACGCGTTCTTTAAAAGTGGGACACAGTAACCTCGTTTTTTTAACACAGATGCTATATTAGTGACTTTATTCTCATGTTATGATGTATTCTACGTGATTATGGTTTATAACGCGTGAATCAATCGTCATATATCAACTTTCGCATGTATAATGTAAACTTTTTATGCTAAAATGAATAAATATGCAAAACATAGTATATTCATTTAGTATAAGACTTCGTTTATGTTTTACACGGAATGAATAAAAAATATATTAAATAGTTAATAACGAAGATTTATGATTATAAATAAAATATTAAATAGTAATGAAGATTTAAAAATTAATAAAGGAAATATTAAATAATTAGTAAGTAAATATTAAATGGTTATTAATAAAAAAAAGTTCGAAAAGAATGTTGGGTTCACAGAATTGTGACATGTGTCGTAGCCATTTTACTTATTTATCAGGTATAGATTATGACGGGAGTTTAAAGAAGATAATATTTTGCAAAGATTATTTCCGCTCTTCTTTCTAACAGCTTTTTGCACATGGAAAGAATATATCACAAACAAGCGTCATGAGGTACTGATCTTATATTATATTGTTGACATTGATCAATATATTGATAAGATGAAAACCACCTCTAGACGTTTTTAATTTATCAGAACTCTAGAAGGTGATAAGGTATGTAATGTTAACAACATGCATGTTTAACAAAAAAAAATGTTGAAAATATATAAATTGTTAAAAAAAACTTGTTGTTGGATTAATGTGTTGTTAATTTATTAAATGCAAATGCAACATCATAGTCATTAATTCTCACATCTCTACTTTTTCCGTATGATCCAGTGATTAAGAGGCATACAGAGGCCCCAAAACCATATTAAATCACACAATATAAAGATGCAACTTTAAGTTCATTAAATGGGTAAAATGACTCGACCCTTTAGAGGTAATACGGCAAGAAGACTCGACAAATTGTAAATGAAGACAACACTGCATGAACATCTCGCCCTTTTTTTAACTAGCTATATCTACGTCGCGACACCAGTCGTGCTTTAAATTTCTCATAGAAATGTTCATAGCCGTTGAAATCGATCCGTATGACCAAACCGAAGCAAGTTGGCCAATTTGGTGTAAAAAAAAATACAAAACCAAACCGTCATTTTTCTCAGTGCGGTTTTTTCATTTAATTTGGTTTCGCTTCAATTAATTCAGTTTTTTGTTCACCCCTAATGAACACCCTCACCTTTAGAAAAGTTGAAAACCTTACACAACACCACTTGCATCAATGAAATAAACCAATAACAAAGATCGATTAATATTGTGATTTTACAGACCTCCTATATATTCGAATCACCTTCATAAAAAATAACCACATTTTCTTAAAGATATATTATTATAGATGTATGTATTTTTGTGTCTAGCTACTATTACACACATGGTTGTAAAACAAGGTCTCCGAAGCCGAGTACTCCTCGAGTAATCGCTACAAGGTAGGTTGCCGAGGTCCGAGTACTCTAGGCCTAGGTCGAGTACTCCCCGAGTACTCTCCGCCTAGGCCGAGTACTTCCCAAGTACTCCCGACTCCGATTAAGGAGCGCCTAGCGACTTTTGCGACCATGATTACACATAATAATAATAATAATATAATATTTTGTGTTGGTAACAAACTAATAATAGAATAGAATAGAATTGAAAGAAAAACGGAACGGATGGTGTAGCGATGGCCCGAATTTCATGCACTCCACATCTTCCCCATTTACACACACACTCGCCAAATGCAAATGTCACTCATCCTCTCCAACCATCAATCAACCTTTTGCGATTCTTCATAGGTAATTAATTCTTCTTCAATCTTCAAATTCATCACTCTCAAATCGATTCTATTTTTTCACGTTACCTGATTATGATCCCATTCGTTGGAGATCCGGTTAGTTTCTGGATTGGAGATCTAAAACGTCTGTTACATTTACGATTACAAATTGTTTTCTGAGTGATTATTTTAGGTAAAGCTATTATGCAACAGTTTTGTCCAATAATTTTGTTGTGGAGAATGCGGACACCTGATTCATCTTCACATTTGAATGTTTCATTCCCCTACGAAACGGTTGTTTCCGGTTTTATATGCAAATGACATACATGTTGCATATGTTGAGGGAATGGATCATTCGAGAACTCATGAAAAAAGACAATCAAAACAGAATTTTTTTTTACTACCTTTAGTATTAGAAGAAAACATAAAAAAATGAATTTGTATATGTAAATTTACATGTATTTGCGTATTAAGAAAATGAACATATGTGTAAGTTTTTACCTGTACACATGTGTACACATTTTTTAAGAATAATTTAAAGAGGAGAGACTGAGAGACGAATTAGTTGGAGAGATAAATCATTTTTTTATGTTTTACTTTGATAATAAAGTAGGTAAAAACAAAAAAAATGGCTTTGATTGTTTTTACGCGAGTTCTCGCGGTTTTCAAGTATTTATGAGTTTTTAAGAGATCCTTCCCCGTACTTATTTACATACAGATAAAACATACGTCTACAGATATATGTAGAATTTATTCTTAAATTGAGAATCACGGTTTTTCCATTTACCACATTTTTCAGTCAACCTATACCATTTACCACTTTGTTTTTCAAAAGTATACCATTTACCACATTTGTATTTGTCTGTTCGTGTGGTTTCATATCATATGTATTAAAATATGCGACTAAATTACAGAAAACAACCTTTAGGTATATACCAAATTACACCCATAGACCTTAATCTTCACTAATTACACTGGACACCCTTTATCTATATGGTTTGTATCAAGTTATAACCTTTAGACTAACCGACGTTAGATTTTCCAGTTAAATGGCATGTAAATGACTAATTTACCCTTCATTCTGATATTAACAGATTAATATATATATATATATATATATATATATATATATATATATATATATATATATATATATGTGTGTGTGTGTGTATTACTCTCTCAAGCTCTGTAACAAGTAAAAACCACACCACCACAGTCAACAACCGACGTCCGGGATTAACAAATTAACCGCCACCCCGCCCGCCCCTTCATTGATAAGTTTCTAGCCTCTCTTCCTACCCTCGTCTCCTCTTACTCTCTCTCTCTCCCTCTCCTTTCCATCGTCTACACAGACACATACCATCGCCCTCCCACCGTCGGCCGGAACAACCGAACCCCCTCTGCCTCCCTCTCTATTCTCCGACTTTCCCCTCTGCTCAACACATCCAACCCTAATTTGGTTTCCATTTAAATCGATTTCATTTTGGATTTGGATTTTGCCCACCGATTGTAAGCTTCTATATTTCGGTCGAAGCTTACAAACGATTTGGGTTATAGGCCGATTGTAAGCTTTTGTATTTCGGTCGAAGCTTCTGTATTTTTGGATTTGGATTTTTGCCCACCAATTGGGTTATTGGTCATTTTGGATTTGGACTGCCGGCCAAACACCCGTCGGTTTCATTTTGGATTTGAATTTTGCCAACTGAATGTAAGTTTTTTAAAGTATGAGAATTTGATTTGTAGGTTTTGGGTTTTTGTTTAGGAAGAAGGCATAATGGATGGGGCCCACAATGCTTTTGAATTTTTTTTATTTATTTTTTTTATAATAGTCAGGGTAATTTGATCGTTTATAAAAAAACTAACTGAAAAATCTAACCTCTGTTAGTCTAAAGGTTATAACTTGATACAAACCATTTAGATAAAGGGTGTCTAGCGTAATTAGTGAAGATAAAGGTCTATGGATATAATTTAGTATATACTTAAAGGTTACTTTCTGTAATTTAGTCTAAATATGCTGATATGGATGTGTATTCTGGTAGTAATTAACCTTGTTCAGTTGATTTTATAACTCAATAAATTTCTGTGTTCTGAGTATGGATAAACATTTTAGGTATCTTTTGGTACCATTTTTGTTTTTTGTTTTTCATTTTTCAAAGGGGAAAACAGGATAGATAGATCATCATGCCTGGTCTACCGTACCTGGTTTATAACAAAGATCAGTTTTTAAAATTTGTATACTGTGGTTACAAATCGCGAACATGGTTTGACATTATCATTGTTTATAGAAAAACATTTGTTGATCACTCGAGTTTAAAGGAGACCGGGCATTCAAAGACGGTAAACAGAATTTTGATTTTCATTCTAAATCTTCATCTAATTAGGTTTTTGAAACAGAAACAATCTTGCATTCTTGCCAAACATTTTTTCTATTTCTTGTCCGAATGAAGTCTTTTTGCATCATACAAATAGGAGACTAAAATGTTAGAAAATAAGGTCAAATTTCTGCATTTTCTTTGTGTAGTTCACATGGTTGTTTTCTGATTCTTGATCATTATCTTTATTTAATAATTTCCATATTTGTTGATAAATCATCGATTTAGACATGATCTTGCATTTTTGTTACAGGCATTGAGTTAAGATGGCGGACTCAGAAGACATTCAGCCACTTGTTTGTGATAATGGAACTGGGATGGTTAAGGTATTAAGTTACTTCATTTCATCTTTAAGTGTCAACTGCTTCCTGTTGTACCATTTTCTTGACATAAATTCATATTTCACAACAATGTAATGTTGCTTTTATTAAGGCTGGCTTCGCTGGCGATGATGCACCAAGAGCAGTTTTCCCGAGCATTGTGGGCCGCCCACGACACACTGGAGTTATGGTTGGCATGGGTCAAAAAGATGCATATGTAGGGGACGAGGCCCAGTCAAAGCGTGGTATTTTGACTCTGAAATACCCGATTGAGCATGGAATTGTTAATAACTGGGATGACATGGAAAAGATTTGGCATCACACTTTCTACAATGAACTTCGTGTGGCTCCAGAGGAACATCCGGTACTGCTTACTGAGGCACCGCTTAATCCAAAAGCTAATCGGGAAAAAATGACTCAAATCATGTTTGAGACATTTAATGCTCCTGCTATGTATGTTGCGATTCAAGCTGTTCTCTCACTCTATGCCAGTGGTCGTACTACTGGTGAGATTCTTGATGTTGATCTGTCTAACGAGTCTCATAGGTACAATTAGAAATAGTTAAAAAGGAAAAGCATCAAATGGGTTGAACGGGTCAAAACACGCGGATTTTTAATGATACAACCAATAAACTGCATTTTCCAAAAGATCAAGTTATTGTTGTAATAGATATTTCTGTAATCATGTTTAACACGATTTTTTTTATAAGGACAAGAAAAAAACTGTTTCAGCCCAATCCGACCTGACCCATCTCAGTACCATTAAATTGCACATCTTAACCTGCACCCATCTTGACCCGTTATCTGACCCACCCTGCCCATTTTACCTGAGCTTGTTGTTGAAGAGTAAATATTTTTGTCATAGGAGTACTATAGTCAATAAAAATGATAAAAACTCCGGCAATGTTTTAACACGAGTAGAGGTGGTGATTTGAACCCATCTACCAATGAATGGGCTAATTTGGATTGTTTATTTTCTTAAGCCTCTAATTGTTCAAATAAAAATATATAATAATAATAATTAATTAGGGAACAAGTCAATTGGGTAGAACCGGTTGAAAGTCCCTAAAAGTCCATTAATAATGCATACAACCTCCTAAACCATTTTTGTTCTAAGGTTTAGTTGTTTCTTGCAACAATAAATTTTTGTAATCATAATTAAAGCTTTAGTTATTTGTAAATAGTTTTAGAAAGTAGACAAAAAAAATTTGTAGGTCAAACAAACCAACCCAACTCCACTTGACCTGTACTAAACATGACCAATCACAACGTGAACTGGTTTGACCTGGCGCCCATTCCAACCCGTACTAAAAACGGCCCGTTTCAACCCAAACCATTTTGACTGGCTGTCCAACTCGCCCTACCCGAGCATTTATCAGTTATAAACTAAATATGCAAGAATGTTAGCTTCTTGATGGTTTCTTGTGCAGGTATTGTTCTTGATTCTGGAGATGGTGTAAGCCATACAGTTCCCATTTACGAAGGTTATGCCCTCCCTCATGCCATATTGCGTCTGGACCTCGCGGGTCGTGATCTAACCGATGCACTGATGAAAATCCTGACCGAGCGTGGTTACTCCTTCACCACATCTGCTGAACGAGAAATCGTAAGAGACATGAAAGAAAAACTAGCATATATTGCACTAGATTATGAGCAGGAACTAGAAACATCCAAAACCAGCTCTTCAGTGGAAAAGAGCTTTGAGCTGCCCGACGGGCAGGTAATAACTATTGGCGCTGAGCGATTTAGGTGCCCGGAAGTCCTGTTCCAGCCATCCATGATTGGAATGGAAGCTGCTGGGATTCATGAGACAACATACAACTCTATAATGAAATGTGATGTGGATATTAGGAAGGATTTGTATGGGAACATTGTACTCAGTGGTGGAACCACCATGTTCCCTGGCATTGCTGATAGAATGAGCAAGGAAATTACTGCATTAGCCCCAAGTAGCATGAAGATTAAAGTCGTTGCTCCACCAGAAAGGAAGTATAGTGTCTGGATTGGAGGGTCAATCTTGGCATCTCTTAGCACCTTCCAGCAGGTTCATTCTTTCACTCTCATTTTCCAATTTGTATAATATATGTGGTGTATTTATAGGGACATAAGAATTTTTAAATAGAGAAGATCACATTAGGCATCTATACATATAATGGGAGTTAGAAAAAGATTGGGGTAAGCAGTTACATAACCGTCTTATATATCACATTTAAAACAAAAGGTACAAATGTTTACGTGGTTCTTATAGTTCTCTACTTAGTAAGAAAAAGTGTGGACCATTGATCAATGGTAACCAATGACTAAGATTAGATTGTCACGTGGACACCAATTAATGTAAGTTTTGACAAGGAGGGGCAAAAGGGTAATAGTCACCATAATTGACTTTTATTTTGTTCCACCATATTTTTTTACTTTTTTTTGTCGGATACATTTATCAAAACCCTCATGGGACACGTGACGCATCCTGGTTGCTTCTCACATTTCTCACGTATTTGTCTTTTTAGCGTGACACACCCCTATATGTGTGTGTGTATAGATAGATAGATAGCACTTGCATAAACACATGTATCATTGTTTGATACATGAGATGGTTATGTAACTCTGTAACTACTCCTTTTATGTCTCCAGAAACAATTATGGGATTCTTGTAACACTTCGGTTAAAATTGGTTTTGTGTTAAACGCGATATATATGAATGCGGATATAATAACGGTTGATGATTTTGGTGTGGCAGATGTGGATTGCAAAGGCTGAATATGATGAGTCAGGTCCTTCCATTGTGCACAGGAAATGTTTCTAAGCATGAGGACAGGAGAAAGCAAAATAAAAATAAAAAAGTGATACTATTCACTACTATGTTCTTGTGCAAGGAAAATGATGCCAATTTCTTCTTACGGAATGACTCTTTTAAGTTTTTTTTTATTTGTAGTTGATTAATTAATTTTCCAATTTGCATGTCAACTGTTGTTTTTGTTTGAATTTGTGTTTGTCAACCTTTGTGGAGTTCTAAAATGAACTCTATGAATGAGACATTTTCGAATTTCATTCTTATGACATTATAATTGAGATACTTACAATTATGGTGTTCTCGCCGATTTAGATTAGTCTAGACTACATTATTTTCTCAATTATATTTTACAATATGGTACAAGAACATCTAATGATCCCGAGAATAAATCATTTTTGCCGTATGTTTTGAATCTGTCTTTTTCTTACAAATTAAACACCGACTCGGTAATCCGTCGGTCCAGTTAATAAGATTTTTTATAAGGGCATCCGGTATGGCTGGGAGAAGTCACGCCGTGGGTGACGTGGAGGGCGAAGGTCACGCCGTGACCAAGGGCACACCAACCCCTTGGTAGGCGTGACCGAGGCGTGGGTTATGCGCGTCGGAAAAGTGATGGGGTAAACCAAAGAGAGAGAGAGCCGTTGAGTGATCAATATGACCGTTGGGGGGCCGGATTATTCAAAAAAAAATTAATGTTTTTTAAACCATCACACACTTTATAAAACTCATCCCATTTCCACCATTTTCACTATCACATTCATCTCATTCTCTCTCAAATTTTATAAAAACTCCATCTTTTTTTAAACTCCCCACCCAATCAATACCAACATGTCAACTTCATCTTCCGAAGACGATAGGCGACGGGCTTTGATGTTCCGGACCATGACAACCGCGGCGGTTACGTGGTGGCAAAATGTACGACGTCTACGTCGTACATCCCGAAACGCTCGTATAAACCGTGATCGTGCGGGTGATCACACTCGTTTAGTGAACGACTATTTCAGAGATGATCCCGACGAAGAAGTGCCGCCTATTGTAGAACTTGATATCGACGCAAAAACCGCTAACCTATTAGAGATACGGGATCGAACAATTCATAATCAACTGACGGCAGATTTGATTAAGCATGTTTACGAACGATCGCTTCAGTAATTTTATTGTTTGTTTTAAATTTTTATTGTAGGATTTAAATTTAAATTGTATGTTTTTAATTTTTATTGTATGTTTTTATTTATTATTTGAAAAAAAAAATGTGTTGATGATGTGGCAAAGTGATGGCAAGGTGATGGAGATGAGTATTTCCCTTACACCATCACTTGCCCATCATTTTTCTGACTGCTGACGTGGCGCTCAGTTGACAAAGTGATGGGCAAAGTGATGGCAAGTTGATGGCAAGGTATACCCCTTGCCCTAAGACTCTCGTCCAGGCTTTTCAAGCGACCGGCGGTGTTAGTCTAGGATTCTATTGAAAAATCAGCGGATTGGATTTCTAATAAGATTCTCACGCAGGCTTTTCGGGGTTTGTCGGAGTGGGGCCCTTTATTGACGAAATGTTTATCGGAAATCTGTCGGTAAAACTGTCTATGAATAGCAACTGTCCTTGATGTAAATTTTAAAAAATGACAACCTTAATGTATTTCAAATATAGTCGGTCATTGTTTGGGTGTGGTTTATGGGAAGAGTTAATATGGAGTGAAGTTCGTTGTTAAAGTTTTGTTAAAATTGGTGTTTTCGGAATTTAAAAACTCTGTCATCGATGCGTATCTTGCTAGGTTCATTACAAAAACGTAGGCCAGTACCAGGAGTTGGTTACACATGTGTACATATTCTATCGTGGGCGCACATGTAAAGGTAAATTATTTGTATATATTTCCCGCGTCTAGTGATTGGGCTGCGTGAGCACACATGTAAAGATATGGGAAATTGTTTCCTAGGCGCCCTCGTTAGCTATTAGTACACGCATAGGCATAAATGTAGAGATCATGGGTTCTCATGCAAAATCTAGAGATGTAAAGTAATATGTTTATAAGATATGAAAAATGTAATGTAATTTATTTGTATAATCTAGAAATGTAATGTAATTTATATATGTTGTCCCTATTATGGCTTCGTATAAACCATACAACTCACTAACATATTACAATAACCATGAGTATTGCAGCATGTGTTTAACACCATAATGACATGTTATAGACTAATGCCCGATTAAAGTGGATATCATAACAATCATTCGGTATGTAATGAGACTAAGTGGACATGTGTTTGTAAACAAAATGACAAGTTACGGCCTAACACGACTTGTAAAACAAAATCAATAGAATAACACATTACAAGTTCATAAATTTCCCCTTTGGAGCAAATTTGTTAGCAATTTCAACGTAATTACCGACGGCCTAAGTCCTCAGTTGATAATTATCGATGGATTTGCCAACCAAATTTTAATAAAATTGGAAAAGGGGTTAGTAGGATTGGAACCCGAGTCTTCCACCCCACAAACATAGATCTAATCACTTGGCCTAAGTCCCATTAATTGACTAACTTGTTTCTAAAGAAATGAATCTGTACTATGAATTGATTATTGTAAATGTATGTGTATGGATAAAAATGCAATTTGTCAGTGTACGTGCATTGGTGTATGTATATATACGAAATTTGTATGTGTATATGTATATATATGAAAGGGGCTTCTTATAATGAGTTGAAGTCTAACTATTATGGATTCCTTCATGAGGTCTTAGAGGTCGTAATAGTTTAAATTGTTTGATATAAGCCACAAGGTTAGAGTGGATCAAAAGCATAGCTTGGTAGATATCAAATTTAAATCGAAGGTAAAAACCAATGACCTGCTCGATCTAGCATCACAAGCACAACAAATGTGTTATGTATCGTATCCCTCAGCATCAAATGAATCGAAACATTGTTGGACTGATGTGAAGACGAAGGAAAGAGGGACATATGAGTTGGAACAATGTGTTATTGAAGTCCCGATATTGATAATATAGATGATGAAGAATTCTTTCAAATCAACTAAAGGGTAAACATGTCAACAATTGCTGAAGTGAACGAGGGAGAAGAACCCGCATGTCTTGTCACAAGTGTTGTCATCGAAGTCGATGATGAGGATGGTACTAATGATGGTAGCAATGGGGAAAAGGAACTTTTTTTTTCCTGTTTTGTGTAATTTGTGATATTTATATGCAACTTGTAATTGTATATGTATGAATTGATTAGTGTAAGTGTATTTGTATGGATTAAAATGCAATTTGTAAGTGTATGTGTATGTATATATATGCAATTTGTATGTGTATGTGTATGTGTATGTGTATGGATAGAAATGCAATTTGTAAGTTTATTGTATGTACATGTGTACGGATTGATTATTGTAAGATAATGTGTGTCTAAAGAGGAGTGGTGTATGTGTGAAGGTGGCTTCTTATAATGACTTGACCATTTGCATAAGTTAGGATAACTAAATATATAAATGGGTTGACATTAAACTTATATAACTATAATGAAAATGTTCGATTTATAGCCGTTACCCTGTCAAAGCTCTACGGTTTTTTTTTAACGGCAATTTGGATCACTGACGAAACACTGGCCCACCCGATCATCTCCACCCCCATAGGAGGAAACCCACCATAGGTGAGAAAACCCCTTGGCCCAACTTGGACCCCCTTTTTATTTTGGTCACAAGTGGGACTTGAACCCAAGACCTCTCTATTTTGAAGAAGTCTTTGGTATACACCTTTGCCACTAAACTAAGCTAGTGGTTGTCAAAGCTCTACGGTTTAGTGGGTTGACATTCTCTTATTTTTTGTTAAAATTGTTGGATATATTGAAATGCACCACCAGACATATGCTAAAACCGAGATCAAGACAAGTTTGTCAAGAGAATTTATTTTAATTTTTTTTAATTTAATTTTAAATTCCAGAATTTACATCATATTTTCATTTATCCGGGAAATATAAATTAATTTTGGGGAGGAGAATACGAGATTAATTGTGACTCAATTCATGCATATTTTTTGAAACATACTTGGCCATATTTAAAGCCTTACAAGAAAATAACCATAACATCATTAACAAATAAACATACCCACTAAAATCTTACACCAAAGTGTAGTCTGGGGAGGATGGGATAACGACAAACCTTACCCTATCACAAAAGATAGAGAGGCTGCTCTCAAGAGAGACACCCGGCTCAAGAATAACACCCCGGACTTTTGAGAAAAGTAGGTAACAAGGGAGAAACAAGTAAAACAAACAAAAATTTATAAATAACACATAATAGAAGAGCATGTGTTCATAATAGTAATAAAAAGTTATGAGACGGCTAGAATTAGAGGCACACTTGAACTAAAAAGCACATACATGAGTAAATGCAACCTATGGATAAGAATATAATGCCAACCTTTACGAGTAAAGGCGACATAAGTGAGATACAAGGTAAGAAAAGCATCCCTAGCAATGACTAATTCATTACACTTCCTCAAAAATCCCTACCCTTTATCCATCGTCTTTAAAAACTCTTGTAACTGATCATATCCCAAACCATATAACTATCACAAGCCCTACTACTAAACCACTTCTAGCACTAACAAACCAACACTTAGTTAAAAAGACTAATAATGATAATGACCAACTATTACTAACTTCTGATGCTGCATGTTGCCACTACTTCCAACCCGTTGCTGGTGCATGGTTTCATGCAACCAAAATATTGAACAAACAAAAAAAATAGCTCTAGTTTCATGGGAATATATATTCATTAAGGTATGATATTAGTACCAACCTGAATACATGCAGAATATATATACAACTTGTTTCATGTAACTTTACACAAATTTAGTACCAACTACATAAACAATACCACCACCTTCAAACCACAACCCCATCGCGGTCAACCTGGCGGCACCCTGCGGTTCTCTTGTATGTATAAAAAGCTCAAACCAACCAACACCTCAATAATCGCAGCTTCCGTTTTCTCCTTATCTGCAAAATGCAATGTCTGCACTAACAACACCGGAGGCCTCAAGTGAAAATTAGTCATATCCACCCTCCTCTCCCGTTGCCACAACAAAGTGTTTGTCGCCATTGGCGAAAGCCACATGAATATCCTCTTCAATGCTTCTTTCATTTTCGCCTTATCGCAGTACCTCCCTCTGCAATCAGACCAATGTTGGTACAAAACAAATATATGATAATTTGTGTGAACAAAAAGTGTGTATGTAAATTTATCAACAAAATTGAATTCTTTGTCAAAATGGTGGAGTTTTGAGATATGATTTTGGTTTGTGGGAGAGTCCGCTTAAATTTTTTCTTAAAATGGTATATTTTTGAAAAACAAAGTGGTAAATGGTATTGGTTAACCGGAAAATGTGGTAAATGGTAAAACCGCACCTCCTAATCACGGTTTCAGCGTATTTGCAAACGCCCAATCATTAGGTGTCGGGGATTTGCCAGAAGAACAGTGAAACCGTGATTCCCAATCACGGTTTCAGTGTTACCATTTTAACTGAAACCGTGATTCATAATAACGATTTCAGTTACTTTATTGCAAATCTAATAACTTTATTGCAGACACGTCTCTCGATAATACAATTTTGAACTGAAACCGTGATTCCGAAGTACAGTTTTTACCATTTACCACATTTTCCAGTCAACCCTGCCATTTACCACTTTGTTTTTCAAAAATATACCATTTTAAGAAAAAATTCGAGTCCGCTTCCCTAACTAGTGGACTCAACTATTTATGCCAAGTATACGTCCACTTGACAAGTGGACTCTAGCAAAGATGACATAAAACTTCGTTTTGACAAAAAATCGTTGAGCCTATAAACTAAACTCATTCCAAAATCAACCGACAAACCAAATTCATATCTCATTCCACCATTTTAACAAAATTTCCAAGAAAATGCTTACAACTGACTCCTGATCTTCATCTTCACAACTGCTTTAAGATGTTTGGGCAACATTTTATACATCATATCCCTCACATCATCCTTCAACTTCTTTCTAGTCAAGTTCTCCTCCGCCATCATAATCAAATTCGCATAAAGAATCTGTAACCGCGAACCCCCAACCGTATCACTCCCCGCGATATGAAACACAGTAGCTCCCCATGCAGGAATCGTCTTCCGGCTAGGAAATCTAACCAGATTCTTCCTCGATTTCGATCTTACAAGCCTCGGACGACCACCTTTCTGGTCGTCCACCGGTTCTACAATCCAGTATTCAGATGACATATTTGCAACCTGTTTTTGCTTGCTCCGATATGCCGCCGGCAAAATAGGCACGTACGGCCCAAACACCATGCATATCCGAGCATAAAGTATACAAACAATCCTTGACATTGATCTAACAACCTTTTCGAAAGGTTGCGTCCATAGTTTCGGCTTTCGGGGATGATCACATGTTTGTTTAATGTTTGGTGTTATTTTCCATTCAATTGCCGGGAAGTTGATCATGTTCATGAACGGCACCGGAGAATTAGGTTTCTTCTCCGACACTTCCGGTGAAGAAGTTTGCATGGAACCATACAAACCCAACGTAGACAACATGAACTTTGTAAGTTTACGAATCTTGTTCTTTGTTTTACTTGATCCATATTCGAATTTTCTTAAATCCGTTGAGCCGGATTTAACCTCAGCGTAAATGATATCGAAACCGTTCAATGTAAAATCGGGGCATTTTCGGCCAAGCCTGTCGATGACCATTGCGGCATTGTCGAGATCTTCGATCTTTTCTGCACATGCGAGCTTTAGGAGATAGCCTTCGTCGTCGGAATTGAGGTACAAGATGCCTTTAGATTGGAAGATTTCTTTCCGGAGACGTGAGATTTCAGGATCGGAGAGAGATCGGTAGAGGTTGAGGAGGCGGGAGGCAGTCCGGGCGGCCTCGAATGCGAGGATGTCAAGGTGTTTGTTTGGTGGTTCTTTGGTTGGTGACCCTTTGAAGCTACCATTGTTGCCGGAGAGACAACCAATGGAAGCTAAAGCCACCATATTTGGGGGTTGTGAAGATGTTTACATGCGTTTTGTGTTTGTTTTGGGATGGATCATGGTTTGAGGGTAGGGTAGGGTTGGGTTGTGTTCATGATGGGTTGGAAATGTGTATTGTGATTTGGGTTGTGGAGAGATGGAGGAAAATGTTTTTTTTAAGAAGAAATGAATTACTAAAAGCGCCCTTAAAATCTTGATTAGATAGTAATGAAATGTTCACACTTGTAACTTCTTAAAAAATAATTAAGAATAGATTTTCATGATTCTATAATATATTGATTAACATATGCTACAGTCCGTAAAAGCCATTTTTAAGCATATGCGATAAGATGGCTTTCATAGATCGTCACATTGATCTGATGGATTCAAGATTTGAATCCTTGGATCGTTTCTTGTTCTCTTGTTAGGTTGTGATCTTCACAGTAGAGAGGGACCCACAAGATTTTTTACAAATAAATAACCAACATTACATAATTCGATGTTTTACCATACACTTCATTGTAATCGCCACTAGGGTTAAAAGACTGTGTTAGTAACCGTCTAACGGTGTTAAATATTTAATTACATAATAAACTATTCTAAATTATTTATCATATACCCCTAATTTTGATTCCAAACAAGCTCCTCGTTTCTCCAAACTTCAGTCTGTAGAGCCTTTGTAAGTATATATGCTTTCTGAAGCTCTTCACTAACGTGTTCAACTTGAACAATCCTTGCTTTCTAGTCTCTTAATTCACACAGTATTTGACACGTTGCTGATGTAGCTGTCATAAATTCTGATTCACATGAGGATAATGGCTAGCATTGCTTGCTTGTGACTAGACCATGTCACTAGTGCATCATTAAAATAGAATATTTCCTGTTGTTCCCTTTCCATAATCGGGATCAACTCCATAGCCGTTGTTACTATATAGCCAATCAATTCTCTGCTTCCTCCTTTGGTATACTCAATTCCATATTCAGTAGTACCTTTTATATATCTAATAAGATGTTTCATAACTTGCTTTTATGGGCATCTTTGGTTTTTTCAAATATATCTGCTCACGAATCCTACTGCAAGGTTAATATTAGGTCTAGTATGAGTAAGATACCTTAGACTTCCAATCAGTCGTATGTATTCTGTTGCATTCACTGGTTCATTTTTCTCATCATTTGACGGTGTTAACCATGGTTTCATTGGATACTTTATTACATTACAATCATCTATACCAACTTCCTTTAACACCTTTCTTGCATAAGCTGATTGCTTTAACCAAATTCGCCATATACCTTGACATACCTTAATTCCTATGTATTATGTCAATAAACCTAAATCAAAACCATAATTCTTAACTGGTCTAGCTCTATTACTTCTTCTTGGTTCAATAAAAGTAGAAGGAATTCTTATCTTTAAGATTAGTTTGTTAAGAGTAACTCAAGTTTGAAACCATGTCCTTTGGTTTAGGTATAGATAAGAATCTTTCCTCATCAAATATTACATCTCTTGACTCCATAACAGTGTTGATAGACACAAATTCAATAGGTTCAATGACATAAAACCTATATATATGCCTTGGAATGTTCAGCATATCCAATGAAGATGCAATCTATATCTATTTCACTGATTTGGGTTCAGTAAGCCTTACTACTGCTCTACACCCCAAACCCTTAAGTAATTTAAGTTTGGTTGCTTACTATACCAAAGTTCATATGGGGTAATCTTGTTCCTTTTGTGAGAAACTATATTTAACAAATAACATGTTGTTAACCTTGTCTCAACCCAAAACCCTTCACTAAGCCCTGAATATGACAACGTAAAGTCAATCATTTTCTTTAGAGCCCTATTTTTGTCTCTCAAATACACCATTTTGATGTGGTGCGTAAGGAGCGCAGTGTTTTGAGGTATAATGCCCACTTATTGGAGATAACTTGGATCATAGTGTATTCACCTCCCCTATCAGTGCATAGTATTTTAATTAAGTCATTCTTGTACAACTCTATCTTAGTTTTATACATCTTAAATTCACAAATGAATACTTGGAAAAACTAATTTGTTTAATTGGGCTAAAAGTAAATATCACTAAAATGGTTTAATTAGGCTAAAACTAAAAAAATGATTTAGATGGGTTAAAGTTGTTAAATGGTTATTGAGTTTTTCTAATTAATATGTATTTCTTTAAAAAAAATTATATATATATTTTTAATATGGACCCCCAAAAAACCGGGTCCTATACTACGTATTATTTTATAAGTACTTGTAGTTTTAAACTCTAAGTTTAATTTAGATGATAAGGATGACACTAATTATATCATTGTTTTCTCGTGAGTAAACGAATGAATAGCAAAAAACTTTACCTGTCGATCGAGTGCTATTTTCCATGTTTGTTAAATGAAGTATACGACAACGACTAATGAACACATAAGGGATTATATAGAATTTTAAATTTCCATTAGTGTGCCCCACTATTTTTAATTTTTTTTGTAATATTGACAATGCCACAAGTGGCCAAAAACAACAAAGAAGTTTCGAAACAACTTGATTTAAAAATTGACGTTGACAATTTTGAGTTCAGATGCATAGAGGAGGTTGAGAAAATATTAATGTTAGAAGTGTTGGATAATAAACTTTCTATTTAGATAAAACCATGTATAAAATGTATAATATAATAACTCGTAGATTTGGATCTAGCTTCTACTAATTTCCTTTTTTTTAACTCCTTTAATTTGTATTTTGTCTGATATATCATTAGTTACATGGTTAAATCGTGTTTTGTCTTATATGTGTCATTAGTTACATGGTATTGGTAAGTCTCATGAGTTTTTATATCATTAATTACATGGTATTGGTGAGTCTCATGAGTTTTTCGATAAAGTTTTTTAAGGTTATAAAGAACATGTCAACCAAAACTGGCATTTTCTTAATTTTTTTAATGCCTTATTAAATGTGATTACTGTTAAAATAATAATTATATTCTTTTAATAAAAGATTCAAGTGATGATTAATTTTAACTTACAATACAATGGTTTTTCAATTTGATTTGCTAAAAGGTTAAAACATTTACACACCTTGTAGCATGTAACTTTAATTTAGTTTCCATAGTTGATCTATAACAATTCCAGAAATATATAACAAATTATCTCAACCATTATAATTATTCCCTATATATTTTGCTGGTAAAAAACACTATATATGAGATTGTAATCTTCTAATTTTAGACCACAAATATTTAAAAAAAAATTAACAAATATATACGATGATTAATCTGAATAAACTTAAGTCCTTAACCAACAATAAACATGAACACAAACTATATATTTCATACATATATGCTTTACAAATTGATTGCAAGCTAATCAATAGTTCAACACTCAATACTCAATAGCATGTGATCTTCCTTTGGTTGATCACAAATTAACTGAAACACCCAATACATCACCTTAATTTCTACATATCTTTGTACTGGTTTTATTGCATGAAACTATAACTAACTAACACCATTCATTTATGTCTTTGGCTTTCCAAACACATTCACGTAACATTTCATCACATAACCGCACGACGGTTGAACTCAGACGAAGACGTGGCAGTCCTCCGATGAACCGCGGAAGGAGACGAGGATGTCGAGAAGCCATGATCTGACCGGAGAATATGGGATGCTTGAAACCGCCCGGAATCACCGGTCGGAAGCCTGGCGTACGACGCTGACGGCGAGTCGTTGAGCGCCGACCGGAGTAAGCTCGGCCCGCCGGCGTTCTTTTGTTGCATGATGGCCCTGTAAACAAAGGGAATTAAACCTTCCATTTTAGAGAGAGAGAGAGAGTTGGTAGGGTTTGGGTTGGATTTGAAGATGGTAGGGTTTGTTTATAAGGTGGAGTATGTTGGACAGCTGGTGTGTTACTCTACGCCACGTGGCATGTTGAAAAAGACATCGCCGGACGGAGAATTGAAACGCACACGCAGAATCGGAAAACGATGTTCGGGGTTTGCTGAAAGCAATTGTCAAACTACCACCCACAGGATGACGATCACATCTTACCAAATGTTGATATTTAAATATTTATCTGTTTCATTCTTTGTATTTTTTTATTATTTTTGTATTTGTATATTGGCATCATGGGTGATATTTAATTATAAAGTTATACTTATGAAAAACACGGTAGACCTAGTCGAAAATGTTAAAAAAATTGTGTTTGTTTAATAAGATGAACGCGTATAGGATAATGATTTTTGTTGATTTTTTTTTAATTTTAAAAGGCTGAATAGTTCTATATAAAGTTGAATGATGGAAAATTTTGTAACATGTAAATATAAAGAAAGTGTTCATTTGGTTTGATTATATTTTAAATATTTTATAAACTTAGTTTAGGCCTACGGTTTAAGAAAATTGTGATCTAGAAAAGGCAAGGAGCTGTCTTCATCTAGAGTTGGGTAAACCGGGGTTTTTCATCAAACTAGTTTAGGTTATAAACCGATTCGTGGTTTTTTCATGATTACAAAACTGGTTTGTGTGGAAACTGGTTTGGGTTGGAAAATATCGAACCCTATACAACCTGGTTTGGACGGGTTGAAACCAGTTCGGACCGGTTTGAAAAGGCCACGACACGAACTGGTATACTACTCGGCGGTTTGGGTCGGGTTCCGATTTTTTTTGGTACCCAATCGGGTTATAAACCGGTTTTTTTTTCCATCACTACCTTCTTCTGCCATGGCGTTTAGAATGCCATTTGGACCAAATAAATAAAATAAGAACTCAAAGAAATCTGTAGGAGGAAGTGTTATAGTAAAAACACATAGTTGAAGATAGAGTTATGACATATTTAAATATTAATCATCCGTATCCACAAGGAAAAAATCTTGTATTCATATGTAATTGGTTGTGTTGGTGGAGGAAAGGATAGAAATATATTGCAAATAGTGTTTGGTAATTTTAGTGTAATTGGATTAACTTGTCGGTCGAGAAAATAATGTTAATTGTTTCATCAAGTTGGGTTACGCGGGAGTGCGAGGTTGTTTAACCTTAATATTATTTGATTTGTTTGGGCTTCCTTTTGATTGTAATTGTTAGTGGGCTTATGCTCATTTGATGGAATTCGATCAGTTAATGGGCTTGTGAAGAATGGTTATAACAAAGACCCCCATCAAAAAGATATTTCCTATCCGTTCTTGTTTTGATTTTTGATCCTTCTCCGCATATAGAACAGCAACAGACGGTTTTTTATAGAGGTGAACAAAAAAACCGGAACCGGTTCTTTCGGATCCGAACCGGAACCGACCATACCCATAGGGTCTGGATATGTTTCAATATTTATAGTCAAAACCGGTTCCAAAATACCCAAAACCGGTTCTCTCCCAAACCCGGTTCTCCCAAAACTGATTCATCCAAAATAAGTTTTGTCCCAAAAAACGTGTTGGAACCTTTTTACCGTTTTATAACGGTAATATAGCCGTTATAGCCTCTTTTTAGGCTTTTTTTTTTACCTTTTAATCAAGGGGGAAGCTTAGTGAGGGCCGGCCCCTCTGATTTTTCGCTCAAAAGTGTTAATTTATACGTATTCGGCAAAAATTTTTAGGTATTAAGTTCCGGCCCCTTGATAGGGAAAAAAATCCCGACCCTCTGTGTTTTTCTTCAAGATTCGTCACTGCTTTTAATGGTCCTAACTTATTATAAATAGTTGGTGAATGTTTAGGTTTAGTTATTACACTCGAAGATGTTTAACTTAGTATAAATAGTTGGTGGATGTTTAGATTAATAAATCACCAAATGATCGAAGTCATGAAGATAATCAAAAATGAAGTCATGAAAAGAAAAACGAAAACAATCTAGTTTTTTTATGTAATTTATCTATGTTTTATGAGTTTATGTATTAAACATTTATCAATTTTGTAACATTTTAAGTTTTTAATGTTATTGGACTTTTTTAGTTAGTTAATTACTTATATGTTTAATTAATCTATTTATATGTTTAACTAAGTTTTTCGAATACCCGGAAATAGGTTTTGAAATACCCGCCTTGAATTACCGGAAACGGTTTTTGAAAAACCGGAACCAGGTACATATGGTCCGGTTTTTCAACCAAGAACTGGACCTGAAATCGGAATCGGTTCTTGAGAATACCCGATTTGTGCACCTCTAGTTTTTTCTGTTCTTTTTATCGGCCAAGAAATTCTTCACATAGACGAAGAGAAATCTGAAATTCCTTCAAGTAATTCCTTGTCTAATCCGATAAACACTCAAATGATTTATCTGATAGTGATTTCACGATTCAAGGAATAATCCAGAGTTTGTTCAAATTCTTGCTCGATCTACTATTGAAGTTGCAGCTATGATTTAATTTCCGTTTGTTTGCTTCTGTTGAAATTGACTACTTACTACAAATAGGGGGGAAAAAACTAAGTTGTTCTTTAGGATTGCAAAGTGACTAGGGAAGGAACAACCATACATTATTTGGTCAAGCAACCCCTCAATTTTGTTTATTTTATGTGGTTTTTTTTGTTGACCCCTAAGTATTTTGAATGCGACGCTATCAATTTGTTGCGTAATTAAAATAAACGTTGATAGATGCTTGGAGTGGTTAACTCATGTTGTTGAATCAAGACCATGTTTTACACCTTTTTTTTAGGGAGTATCAATTTTTTTTTCCTTCCGGCCATCCAAATTATCATCTTTTTCACATGGATTTTAAAGATTTCTTTTCGAAGGATTTCATTAAAAAAAAAAAACTTATTTTCTAAGAGAAATTCTACAAAATTTCTAGAACTAACAATCTTTTGTATTGGTTTTTGAATGGTTTGCACTTCCTATGTATCTAATGACACTCTATTTTAATACATGACCCAAACATTCTAACGTCAAGGTGATAGACATCCGAACACCAAAAAAACAGAACAAGTAAAAAAACTTCGGGTCCGCCCTGGTAGCAAGTCAACTCGAGCCATTTGGTCGTGTCGTTAATATGTGAGGGAGAGGAGGTAGCTACAGTTAGTGATTGAGGCGGACCAGGTGGTGGGCCTAGTCGTGGTTCTCTGTGTCGTCGATATGTGATCGAGAGAGAAGGAGGATATGATGGTTGAAAGGGAGAGGAGGGAGCGAAGGTTGAGTAAAAGAGATGATGAGATAATGTGGAATATTTGAAAGGGGGAAGTTATGGAAGGATAAGGTTAAATTGACTAACTACCATTCCTAAAAAGATAAAACATGCATAATCTATAATGCAAAGTATTAATTTGCTTGAAAAATTAATATATAATTGGGTTTCGGAAATACGTTAATTACTATTTAATGTAATTTGACTTTCAGTTACTATTTGATTGAAATAAAAGTTATATAGTTAAATTTTAAAGTTTCTTATAAAAAGGAATAATTTAAAATAAATGTGTTTTATTAGTGTAATTAATATTTTCTTTAAATATATATTATTATTTAAATATAGAAGTGCATTAAATAAGAGAGAGAAGGGGGAAAAATGATGAGAATGAATATGGAGGCGACATGTGGCACTAAAAAACCTTTATCTATACTAATAAATATAGGTTTTTTGGGATACATGTCACTTTGTGGTGCATTCTTAATATATTTTTTCCGCCCCTCTCTCCTATTAAATACTTATATTAAAATAATATATACTTTTAAATATCTAATATAAATCTAATTATGGATAATTATTATTTAGTTATAGATAGTTATTATATCATTAACTAAATGAATTTAATATAAATTAACATTTATCAATTACATAAAAAAAAATATTAATACCGAGTTGAAAAAAATGTTTTAAAATTTTAACTTTATAGAATTTATAACCGTTCCATCAAATCATTCAACCCGTGTAATACAAGGGTTTTTAAAGAAATTAAATTTTTTTATTAATAATGATAGTTAATATATAATATTACATTTATTTAATTTTTTATATTGTCTAGATGCTTGAATACAAACTTACACTAGGCAGAATGGGTCAAGTTTCAAGTTAACATTCAACTCAAAAACATCCATGTGATATCCACACCAAACCAATGATGGAAGGTATATAAGGGATGTTAATCACTCTGCAAATATTTTAAACCCCCACCCACCCCAAAACCCAACCCAAAATAGGATTTTATAATAAAAGATTTTTAGAAAAAGAATCACAGTCTTTTATAAAAACGGGTCTCTTCCTAAATAAGATGATTTTCAAATTTAAAAATAAATCAAAAATATAGTTTAGTCAAGTAATAAAGTATCAAAACACTTTGAGAAGTAAACAAAGGCTATTGTTGCAGGGAAAGATGTCTTACAAATCTAGTTAAGGCCTTCTTCTAGGGGCGGTAATTCCTAACACGAATCGAATCCGACACAAAAAAAACAAGTTTTGGGTCAGCCTGACATGACCCATTTACAAAGTGGGTCAACCCGAACACAGCCACTTAATAAATGGGTTGACTTGTTAACCCGTTTAAGAGTTTTTTAAAAAGTTATATTTATATTTTATAGATGAAAAGTGTTAATATTTAAAGTTAAATATTTTGATTTTTAATTTTTTCTCTAATTATTAACTTTTAAAATTGAACTAATTTTCTCTTTTGAATCATTTCATCAATCTTCACTTCCAGCAAATTTATTTTATTAGTTTTAACTAACAGTTCTCCAATTTTTCCAATCATATCTTCTAATCTCGAGCTAAATGTTTAAACCTAAGTTTGTTCATTGAGAATGAAAGATAAAGAAACAAAAACAATAAAAAATACACCAACTACAAAAATGTTTCATTTGAGTTGGAGTGTTAATTATTTAAATTGTTACTAAGTCGTTAGGTATTACTCATATTCATGAATGAATACATAATGGGTTGACCTGAAACACGACCCGAATTTTAGTGGGTCGACACGACACGAATAAGTATATGTGTTGAGTTAGAGTTGAAGAATTCAACCTGTCAACCGGACACGATTGACACCCCTACGGTTCTTCCTACTCTTCACAAGTAAAAACCACTTTAAAAATATTGAACTCTTTTAGTATCGCTACTAGAAAATTAGGCAATTGCGACCGGAAAAAACAGTCACAAATTTTGCGACCGATTTACGAAAGTTATAACGGTCACTAATTTTACAACCATCGTGTATCGATCGCAAAACAGTCGCAAAAACAAAACGTGGTCGTAAATCAGTCGCAACGTTTGTGACCACCTAAGGCCGGTCGAAAAAAGAATTAAAAAATAATTAAACATAAATTATATATAAAATATAAATTATCCATAACACTGAAAAGAAGACAATTATGTAAACCTTTTTAAAATATATGTATTATTTTTTAAATATTAGTTGATAATGAGTCAGATTCCTAATTATTTTTATTTTTCTTGTAATCAAAATAAAACCTGGCGAATTTGATAATTATTTTTATTTTTAAATATTAGTTGATAATTATTTTTAAATAAAATGTTTTGGCGTTAACACTAACGTACGTAAGTACAAAAAAATAACGTGCGAATTTGAGGTGGATCGGTAAAATCAAACCGTAGATATAAAAATGTATTATGTCTCTATCATTACGTCTAATAATTAAAAAAGATTAATCAAAGAATAATAAAAGAAAAAGAACAAATTATTTATTCCATAGGATTAGCGACGGAGGTTTTTGCAACCGCATTTCCAGTCACAAAACACGATTTGCGACCAGAAATACGATTGCAATTGGTCAGTTTTCTAGTAGTGTATTTAAGGCTTGCATTAGAAAAACAAACATATTCTTAAGTGATTAATTCTTAGATATTTTTGAATTTCAAGTCTCAAGTTAAGAAGCAAGAGAAGTAAAGATCAATTGAGATCCAATACTTCGAATCATACTTACGGCTGATAAAAATAAGCACGTCAATACGACAAATTTTGGATTGTATAAAATATCATATTTTAGAGTTTGTAAGAGGAAAATAAAGAAAAAAAACTATAAAAATAGGAAGAAGAAAAAATCCACGTTGAAACGCTGATAAAAATAAGAATTTCAAAACGTCAAATCCGAAATTTTATATAACATCATATTATAAAGGTTTTAAGAGGAAAAAAAAACTACAAAAACAAAAATGAAACCTTAAATCAGCTTTGACGGCTTGTACGTTCGTGCTTCGATGATCTATGCATTATCACAAAAGCTCCATTGTGAATGAAATTTACACTGAAACGCATGTAATATAAGCACGTCACAATGGTATATTCTGAATTTTATAAAATATCATATTTTAAAGTTATCATATGAAAATAAAATAAAAACAAAAAAAATGTGAGTAGACACATGTTAAAAGTTGGTTGGAAAAAAAATTACAAAAAGTATAAGATGTAAAGGGTGAGTTTTAGGTTTAAAGTCATATGCAAAGGTAAAATAGCTAGAGAGATATAATTAATTAAAGTAAATATAATAGAAAATCAGATCGCTAAAATGGTATTAGGTTTAAACTTTAAAGTCATATGCTAATCAAAGAATATATATTTTGTTCATGTTGATGGATTTTAAGATTTGAATGCTTTTAGATGTTTTAAAACGTAAAAAGTTAAACTTATTAAGTGATAAAAAATGTAATGGTCTTTAAAATATCATGTTATAGTTCTTGACATTTTTTTATATGTTTATACGTTACTTTAGATGTCATTATTGAGAAATATAATTATATAAAAAAAATATCAAAAACTAAAAATTATCTCGAAGTGTCATTAGCATAGGGTTTTGTACATCTTATATATATGACCAATCAAAGTGTATGTATATGATCTAAGATATTTGGTTTACAATTGTGGTCTAGATGTTGGTCAACTATATGTTATTCTTCTATTGATGCCCCTTTAATTTTAAGCCACATAGATTCGGAATACAATCTAGTGCTATTTAGTGCTTTTGAGGAAATGAGTTGTCACGCTCACAATAACCGACCAAGATTCTAGAATTTTTACCATACAAGAAAATGGGGGAAAGAAATTAATACATGCCACGACAATGTGGTGTTCATGAGCAGCTAGAAACAAGAAAATTTTCAAAGACAAATGCCTCGTCGGATCACTTTTGTGCGGCGCAAATCAAGAAATTGTCATACTTATGGATAACGTGTGTAGAGCAAAGTTGAAAAACATTAGTTGGGAGGATTGAAGTTTGTTTCAGCTTATCGTGATATAATTGGAGTTTTTTGTATTTTTGGTGTGGTCACTTTGTGGCTAAGTTTGTAATCTTGGGTTGCCCCAAGCCACTGACTTGAGGATGGTTTATTTTTTGTAATAATAGTTTGGCTTGCTTAAAAAAAAGATAATATAATGACCAAATTACTTACTAAAATGGTTATTCAACTTCTATATGCCTTTCTCTCGTCAAACAAATTGTCATTAGATACTTAAAACTCTTATAATAACACCAATTGTATCATTCTTGGTTGTTTTTCAAACAAAACCCAAGATTTAACAAACTAAAATAAATAAAGATGGTAAAAAAATATGTATTTGACAGGAATTCCTGATTTTATCGGGGAGTGACGATGAATCACTTAATTTAACATGTATGGAGGATCCCTAAATATACCTCAAATATGTAAATACTTCTATATGTAAAACTTCTAATTATATTGTGTTTTTAATGATTTGAACTCACATTATTTTTATGAATGATAAATATTATACGGTTAGACCCGTAGGTCATTGGTAAGTATTTCAAATATTTATATTTAATAGGTTGATCGAGATTATAAAATTTATCTAGAAGGCAATTGGACGAGAAAACCCCTATACACATTATTGGTTCCTAAATAATTGCAATGCCACCTAAGCAGTCTCACATGCCCGTGCCACCCACTATATTTGTCATCTTGAATTTGTTTGTTGTAATTTGTGTTTTGTATTTTCACAAATTAAAACCAACAGACGAATTATGTCTAGGTGTCGACTTCGTTTTTTTGATAAAAAATTATATTGATAAGGAAATAAAAATAAGCACGCATCGGATTAATTTTAAAGAAAATTTATATAAAACATAGATAAAAATAACTAAGCCACAAGAATAATAAAACTATTTAGTTAAATAATAAAAAATATTGGTTAAACAAATAAAAAATTTAATGTTTTAAGAATATTAAAAAAGTTTTAATAAAAAAACAGAAAAAGTAAAAAGAAACCTAAAATAAATAAAGTTAACATTTTTAGAATATTTAATTAATTAAACTATTAAATTATTAAGCATTTAAGTTTGGGGGTTGTCTTGCTTATTGTGTATTTTTTTTAACAGCAAACTCATAAACGCTTTAAATTGTATTCCTAAATACACTTCATTTGCCTTTGGCGGTACTAAAACCCATAACCACTTAAAAAAGGGACACTATGCAGCATACATAAGTACCACCGGGACAAATGTAATTTGATGTTTATTACATAGTATATTTCCCAAAAATGCTTACGATAGTCCCTAAAGCTTTAAAAGGTGTATTTATGGGTTATGTAGAAAATTCGAAGTCCTATATACTTTTGAATTTGGATTTTAATGTTTTGAGAATAAATTCTCGCATGATTCAGCAAGTGCAAAACATTGTTCTACAAGTACCTCAACATGATATGAGTTAGGTTTTAAATAACAAGAGGGACTAACATGTATATTCTAGTGCACCTAGAAAAAGAGAGGGTAATATGAGAAAATTCTTTACACTTTCGAATTTATTAACTTTTAAACAACTTTTTTTAAAAGAGGACTTTCTTAAACCCGTGTTTTCTTCGGGAGCAGCCTGAGTGTTTTTATGAGTCATGCATGTCTTTCTCAATGGGTTGTAACCGCAGCGGACTCGAACCCGGGACCCAACTAGGAGGAAACCCACAACTGAGGAAACCTCCTAAGACTTGTGAAGAGGCTATAACTTCCAGAAATTTAGTATTTTGAAAAGATAATATAAATGAGATGAAAATTATTTTTCATAATTCCATATTTTCACATGGTGGAATCCTTTTATAAGTTTCATCGTCGCTCAAAAAAGAACTTGATGGAATCCTTAATAGTGTTGCGGCCTGTAAAGTAACGAAGAATATTCCTTTGATTTATGTGGGAATACCGATGGGTGGCAAAAATGGATAGAGCGCATGGGTGGCAAATTATTATTGATAAATTCAAACAAAAACTTTTCAAACTGGAAAGCATATATTATTTCTATTAGGAGGCGGTCCATGATGATTTCACTAGTTGTTAGTGCTATCGGGATTTATTAGATGTTGTTTTTTATCTCTGCTAACATTTTAAAGACTTTAGAGAATTTTGGAGCGAGTTTTTTATGGGTGGTACGGAAGATGCACGGGTCCAAATGAAATATGGTTTTGGCATAAAAAGAGTACGATGGGTTAGGGATCGATTCTTTGGAAGTTTTTCAACATGCTCTTTTACAAAAATGGTTTTGGCGTTTCGTGAATAATGATAATATCTTGTGGGTCAAAGTTATTAAAGCTTTTTATAGTTCTAAAGTGGGGGTTACGATTCAGGTATCTTCTATTCGCGGGGATGGAGTTTATGAAGCTTTTGCTAAACTCGATGAGAAGGGTATAATTTCATTTTCTTCGTTAAGGAAGAGGGTTTGGAATGGCGATGATACATTTTTTTTTGGAGTGAGTGTTGGTTGGTGATATTCTTTTAGCTTATTCTTACCCACATTTATATGCTTTGGAGGTGGATAAAGCGTGTAAGGTGAGTGTTAAATTGGGTCAAGAAGGTGGTCATTGGCTTTGGCGTAAGGGCTGCATTGAGGGTTGGAAGATTCACAATTTCTTGATCTTTCAGCAATAATCCAACACGTGAACTTATCTTCTAGTTGCGATTCTTGGGTATGGTGTCACACCCCAACCGACGGCGGATTATACGTCGGGGCGGACGCGGTTGTTCAATAGCACAAGGTTGACTATTAAAGTTTAAATAGTTTTATTAAATAACTTCAAGGTTCCAATACAAGGAATAAATCAAATACATAGCAAGAATACAAGTCTAATTGATTAAGCATTCTAGGTCCAAGCATCCTATGTGATCACGATAAAGTCTCATGTTGTAGAACCTGAAACATGTGAAAGAATCTGTCAACTACAAAATAGTTGGTGAGATACAAAGGTTTTGACACAGTTTAACAAGGATTTGAAAAGAATTACAATTCACTATGATATATGCATTCTATAATGTAAGTATGAGAAACAAGTATCTTAAACATTGTGCACTTCAACCCTCCAACCAAGTTTAGGCATAACCCGCAGGTTACCCTTATAAGTCTCAAGTTTAAAAGTTTAATTCAGTAACAATCACCAAGGGCTCCCCCCCGAAGGGGTCAATCAATCAAGGTGGATTGGTCAAATACAATAGATCTATCATTGTTACCATAGGCTTGATCAAAGTTAATGAATATGCTAGTTTTAAGTTTAATCTAAGCATACAAGTCTCAAGTTTAACATAAGAATAAGCATCTAGTTATAGTTGTACAAGAATTGTATAAGTTTAAAGTTTTGAACATGTTTCACCCCAAAAGAATAGAAAGGAAAAAGGGGCTAAGTATACTCACTTAGATTTGATGAAGAGTACCCGATAAGAGTAAGTTTGCAAGACTTTGAGGGAGAATATCCTCACAATAAGCCTAAGGATATAAGTCTAAAGTTTCAAGTTTATTTCTATAAGTCTAAGCCAAATGATCTAGGATTTCAAGATTGACTAGGGTTCCAAATGGGAGACGGGAATGATTGTGTTTCATAAGGTTTTGAATCAAGTTTTGAATGCATGATGTAAGACTTGAATACCAGAGTTTAGTAAGTTTATAGTTTAAAATAATTATCTAAAAGTTTTTATAATTATCAACTGTACAAGTTAAGTTATAATAATCTAAGATAGTTAAGTGTAAGACTAAATATTTATTAAGGTTTAACCATAATTATTCAAAGAATAAATAATTATTAAAGATTTATAATAATTATTTAAAGAATATATAAAATGATAATTATTATTTTAAAGGATAAATAATAATTAAGGTTTTATAATAATTGCTTCAAGAATACATGACTATTAAGGATAGATAATTATCTTAATATTTATCTAATTAATATAAATTATTTAAGATTTATCAAAGCATTTAGGTATTAAATATTTATTATCTTGTAGTTTCAATAAGATAACATATATATTTTTAAGTTATAAGTTTCAAGGTTTACAAGTTTATAAAGTTTTATAAGTTTATAAATAATTAAATAAATAAGGTATGAATAATTCTCTTTTCAAATTGGTATTTTGATTATAAGTCTTTAAAGTTTAAATAAAATTATAAGTTTATAATGTTTACTTCAAATGGTAAGTTTATAAGTATAAGTATTTAATTTAAAGTTTATGTTTTAAAAGTATAAATGTTTTAAAGTCTTTATAAAGTTTATAAGTTTAAAATAGATAAGTATATTTATTTTCTCATTGTTTTAAATTTATAAAAACAAATGGATTTCTTGTTTATATGAAATATAAAATTTATAAGTTTAAAATTTATTAGTTTAAAGTTTTGAACAAGAACAAGTTTATTATATATATATAGAAAGAATAAGGAATTTAGTTTTGAAGTTTATAAAAACGATTTCTATTGGATGTCCAAGTTTTATAACTTTTGGAAGTATTCTTTTAAATGTTTAAAACTATTTTTAATAAATTTATTATCATAAGTTTTAATTAAATAAAATATTTCCAGAAGGTAAAAGTGTAAATAAAATTCATATTTAAGTTTATAAATATTTAACAGAATTTATAAAATTTATTAAAAGTATTAAGACTGATTAAAAGGCTAAAAAATATAAAAAGAGACGAAAATCGGTTTGCTGGGTTCGAACTCGGGTCCCTGCCCGGTTCACCCGTATACACACACACTCTGACCATCCCGCCTACGGGCTCGTTGGTTTATTATCCGAAAAAGAATTTGTTAAACACATGTTGGATTCGCCCCCAATTCCCGTATGAACCCTAGATCCAAATAAGTTTAGAGTTGTTTTTATTGTTATATATATATACATATTATATAAATTTGTGTTATTTAAGGATCTATCTATATATATACATATATAGCCATATTTATCGCACATATATATATATATATATATATATCCATAGGTATTTTCCGTTTTAAAGAAATAGTTTTAACACGGAGTCGAGTTTTAATGTAGATATACGTGCAAAAGATGGGTCAGAATATCTCGGATATTACATATAGGCTTTGGATGGGTTTGTTAAATTTAATGTTAAGTCAGTTTGGAAGCATATAGATCACCATCTTTTCTCGGTTGGGGAAAGTTCTACTCGTTGGAACCAGCTGATTTCTAGGAAGGTAAACATTTTTGTTTGGATGGTTTTGAATGATCGTTTGCCAACGAGAGTCAATTTGGAATAAAAAAAAAGGTTGATGTTCCTATGATGTTATGTCCGATTTATTCTAAGGTGGTCAGGGAAGATTTGGAGGATTGTTGATTCTGGGATGGAAGAGATCGAAATGCAGTCAAGGAAGATCTGGAGAGCAGTGGCAGAATAACTGGTGGTGTTGTCACACGGGCGTCGGAATTAGGTTTGGAGAAGGTTGATAGGATTGCATCTTTCTTATCGATGATTCCTCCTTTGAAATCATTCACTATCTCTTCAATCTCTTGTGTTCTCTGATTGTCATCTTCATAGATGGAGGTTACCGGACGGTGAGTGAAGTAGCGGAGTGGGGATAACGAAAATTGGGGATGTTTGGGTCAATCCGTGTGTGAATGAGAGCAAAGAGAGATAACCGCCAAATTTAAGTAATTTAGCCGGTTCATTTTGTTTTATTCAGTGGTTAAGGGTACTTTAAATGACTAAGATTTAATCTTAAAAAACATAGATCATGGTTAACTCACCTGATCTAGGTTTTATACAATATGTATGGATCAATACAAACATTTAAAGAGGTGGTAATTCTACGCTTTAGTCAAATTGAATAAGTATATCAGATTTATATTTTAAGGTGTGTAAGACAAAATACTAAAAGTATGGGGGCTATTCGTGAACATCCTGGAAAAGAAAAGAAATGGGGAACTCGTCCATAGATTTTTTTTTCCTTTAAGCAAGGGGTCCATAGATTTTATTCGAAATGGTCAAATGCGCCACTCCCTTGATTAAATTAATAAATTATACTACTTATTATTTTATTTTATTTTTAAAAAAAAATACTACTTATTTTATATAATCTTATCAAAATTAAATTAAATAAAAAAATATATACTCTTTCCACTTTCAAATAAAGACGACCTTTTCCATGTTTGTGACATTCCAATATTATTTGATTGAATAATTGTTGTTGTATTTGTCAACTGTTTAGATATATGTTTATTACTTTTATTCGTTTAGTTATATTTCAATAAAAAATATTATTTAAAATATATTAGTTCTATGTCATTAGTTTACTTATATGTTAAATTAAATTCTAAATAAATGTCAATAACATATAATGAATTTATAATATAAGAGGCGTATATTGTAATATCCCGGATTTTTCGATGTACCTTTTTTCTAAACGCTTGCCCGTATTATTTTTAATTTTGAATTCTTATTTAAAACTATTTTCTTAAACAATAAATATTCATTTATTTGATATCAATTTAAGGAAATCAATTATGCTTATATGTATATATATGTATACGTGTGTGTGTTTCTTTTTGAAATATCATTTCAATCCTTAAAACTTTACAAATTTGTAGTTATATAAATAAAATTAATTAAAAAAAATACTTAAACTTACAAAACATAAATCCTAGAAATTATTTTATTAATATATAAAATGATAAAGGAAATAAAACTTATGAAACTAATCTAGTTTTCATAAAAAAAATAAAACATATTTATTTTGTATAAAAGTCAAGGGACTAAAGTTGCCATTTTAGAAACTTATTCTAAACTTAAAACCTAAGTCTTTACATCAAATGACACAAGCTGAAAACTTCAGGGGCCTGTTCGTAATAAACTCAAACTCTCAGATGTCAAACTGGTCGCGAGTTCGAGGCCTGCAGAGGCCGGTTTCCACCCATTCTTTTTCGAAATCGCGAAATCCCGTCCCAATTCAGTGAACCTCGGGTTCTACTTCCGCATGCGACCAAAGCCGACCAAGCGTGATGATCGAATTAAATGCTAACCACGCGTGAACTCGAATTAAACCCGTTCGAACCTAACCACGAACTCCTCACCTAATTCGGCATTTAATCACGAATTCGATTATAAATACTGGTATTGGAACCTCAGCGACATCACACTGCAACCACACGAACTCTCAATTCGTTCAAAACTTATCTGTAATTGCCGATTCAAAACCGCGACAGCCGACTGCAAACCCATCTCGTTCTCGTTCGATTCGCCACCGTTTCAGGTAATTCCAAATACCATAATCGTCGTTTTCATGATAGGAACGAAAGCCCTCTGTCAAATCGCTATGACAGAGGGTTAATCGATGTGTATTGGTCGGAATTCGATTCGAGGGTTCATTCGATTTGGGGAACGATTTGAAATGTTATTTATCTATTTCCTATGCCGGGTTTAAACTTAACGAGCCCGTAGGCGGGATGGTCAGGGTGCGTGTGTATTCGGGTGAACCTGGCAGGGACCCGAGTTCGAACCCAGTAAACCGAATTTTAGTATTTGATTTCTTTTTATGCTTTTTTACTCATATTTAACATTTATAATTATTTTTATAAATTCTGTAAAGTTTTTATAAACATAAAAACGAATTTTATTTACACTTTTTGTATTCTGAGATATTTTAATTAATTAAATTTAGTTAAACTTGTAATAATAAATTCTTTAAAAATAGTTTTTAAACACTTGAAAACTATAAAAATACTTATAAACTTTATAAAACTTACACTATATCAGAAACGAATTGGAATTTAATTTGTTATATTTTTTTCCGAAAATAAACAGATTTATTTAAAAACTTTAAATTAATCATTTAATTTTTATTAAAACAGAAAATTTATATAAACATTTATAAAATCAGAAAAGTTTATAGATTTATTTAAAAATCAGAAACTTATAAATTTATAAATTTATACACTTTATAAAATTTATATAAACATAAATCTATTTGTTTATATAAAAGGGGATAAATAATTATTCTTTATTTATTTTCCAAATAATTATAAAGTTATAAACTTTATAAAAACTAAATGAAAACTTTAAACATTTATGAACTTGTAAAACTTTATTTAAACACTTATAAACTTATAAATTAATAGAAACTCTATATAAAACCTATTAAACTTATGGTTTTCTTTTAGACTTAAAAAATATTTATAAACTTATAATTAAGATATAACCATATTCTATTTAATATCTTATAAACTTATAAGTGTTATTATTCATTTAAACGTATTTATATTACGAATTAATTTGTATTATAAATACTTAATACTTAGAAACTTAATCAAATCTCAAATGGTTTATGTTGATTAAATAAGTAATTATTCTTGTAAACGATTTATTTCTAAATACTTAGAAAACTATTTTGATTATTTTTACCTAGCGTGTAAAATTGATAATTGTGAAACTTTTAAATAATTATTTTAATTAATAATTATTCTAATCTATAAACTTATGAAACTTTGATATTCAAGTCTTGTGACATTCATTCAAAACCTTTATTATAAACTTGAATTAAACTTCATAAACACAATCAATCCCATCTCCCATTTGGAACCCTAGTCGAATCTTGAAATCCTAGATTCTTTGTCTTAGTCTTGTAGAAACAAACTTTAGACTTTAGACTTATATCCTTAGGCTCATTGTGAGGATATTCTCCCTCGAAGTCTTGCAAATACTTATTCTTGTCGGATGCTCTTCATCAATCAAAGTGAGTATACTTAGCCCCTTTTTCCTTTCTATACTTTTGGGGTGAAACATGTTCAAAAACTTTAAACTTATGCAATTCTTGTACAACTATGACTAGATGCTTATTCTTATGTTAAACTTGAGACTTGTATGCTTAGATTAAACTTAAAACTAGCACATTCATTAGCTTTAATCAAGCATATGGTAACAATGATAGATCTATTGTATTTGACCAATCCACCTTGATTGATTGACCCCTTCGGGGGGAGCCCTTGGTGATTGTTACTGAATTAAACTTTAAACTTGAGACTTATAAGGGTAACCTGTGGGTTATGCCTAAACTTGGTTGGAGGGTTGAAGTGCACAATGTTTAAGATACTTGTTCTCATACTTACATTATAGAATGCATATATCATAGTGAATTGTAATTCTTCTCAAATACTTGTTAATCTGTGTCAAAACCTTTGTATCTCACCAACTATTTTGTAGTTGACAGATTCTTTCACATGTTTCAGGTTCTACATCATGAGACTTGTTTGTGATCACATAAGATGCTTCGGACCTAGACTACTTATCAATTAAACGTTGTATTCTTGTTATGTTTCCTTGTATTGAATCTTAAATTATTTATTAATAAAGTATTGAAACTTTAATAGTCAACCTTGTGCTATTGAACAACCGCGTCCGCCCCGACGTATAATCCGCCGTCGGTTGGGGTGTGACATATATTAAGATAATATTTAAAAAATAAATCATAAAAATGTTCGTTACTTTTTAACGTTATGTGTTATTTTCGTTCTAAAAAAATGAAAAAATAAGGTTATAAAAACTCAACATCAATAATATGTTATTGTATATTAGGTTTATTTAAAGGAATTGTAATGATCTTAAATCTACAGTATCTAATAAATAAAAATCTTAATGGACACATGTTATTATTTTAGGTCTCCTCAACGTTTGTTTTCCCGCATCTCTCTTCTATTATATATAAATTTATTTATTTGTTTTCATAATTTTTTTCCCGCCTGTCTCTCCTATTAAATAATTATGATTTACATAAAATATTTTTTATAAAATGTTTTTATTTAAAAAAAAGTTAGGTTTGTTTATAGAACAATTTATAAATTGAATATTTCGTTTATTCTTTTTATAAAAAATTTAATATATAATTGTATAACGTTTATAGAATTTTTATTAAAAAACTATGTAATATGTCAAAAATATGTAATATGTAAATCATTATTAATAAATATATATTATATTTTATTCAACCCGTGTAATACACGTGATTCTAATATGTTAATATAACATGTTAAAAAGAAAAAAATAACATTCTATTATGTATATGCATATATTTATTTATTACTATACGTAAATATGTTTAAAATTAATCATGAAAATACATTAAGGATCAAGTTACATTCTTTTTGTTAAAACTTAACAAATTAAGAGAAAGTTGGGGCAGATGTGAAGAGAAATGTTAAAAGAGAGAACTTATTTTTAATAAGACTAAATTACAATTTTTGTTCGATATGTTTTTCAAAATCATGGAATGGGTCATTTAAAACTTTTACTTTCAATTACTGTTCTTTATTTAAAAAATTATCTTATTTCTTGTCCATTTGACTAACTGAAGTTAAATATTTATATTAAGTCAAGGGCATTATTGTCTTTTAGTCATAAATGATAATTCTTAGTTTACTTTATTTTTTTCTTTTATTTATTTTTATTTTATTCTTCATTTATTCTTTTTATCGCTTTTATTTTATAGATTTTATTAAAATTTTATTAAATAATTAACCAACTTATATATTTTCTAAAGATATATATTTTTTTATTTTCGTTTGTTTGAATAGGTTATAAAGATATATATGATTTCATGTGTTCAAACAAAAGAAAATAAATAAATTAAAAAAAAATTATATCTTTATAAAATAAATAAGTTAGTTAACTAATTAATTAAATTTTAAATAAAATTTATAAAATAAAAGTGATAAAAATAATAAAAGAAAAAAAAGTAAAGTAAACTTTATATTAAAATAATTGTCCTTTAAGTTTAAAAGACAATAATGTCTTGACTTAAAAGAAATAGTAAACATCAATTTTCGTCCTTGAGGTTTAAACCAAACTTCAGGTTTCGTTCATCTGTAACATATATCATCCCAGAAGTTTTATGTTTTAACATTTTTCGTCCCTGTTCCTTAACTTCGTTAAAATTTATGTTAGTTTTTGTATAAAATTACTAATAAAATTTATGTTAGTTTTTATGAGTTATTCGAAATTTGAAAATGTGAAGTTAGATTCGAATTAGATTCGTAAAACCCGATTTGAACTCGAAAATGGAATTCACTTCCAATTTAAAACTCGAATTCAATTTGAATTATGATTGATTCGATTCGAATTTAGCCAAATAATAATTTAATTTAATACAATTTTCCAAACTACTAGAAACTTGACTTTTTTTAACACTAAACATTACAAGTCTTTGAAATAAATAAAATATCAAATGTTAAAATCTTTGGTTTAGATTTCCTTGGATTTTGCATTTTATGTTTAAAAAGTGTGTAGATACGATTTAGTTCAAGTCTTGTTTGGTAGTGTGTTCTTAGTCGTGGTGATGTATAGCTTGGTGTTTGTTGACTTTGTTCTCGTGTGTGATGTGTGTTCTTCACACGTCCTTGTGTGCTCATGGTGTTTACATGTTTAAAAAATGGTTTTATTATTTTGGCAACAAAATTTGTGTGTACAATAATAAGTAGTTTATTAATACTAGTTATAAAAACTAAAAGTCTTTTTTTTAATATTTAAATGCAGCTATATATTTTAATCAATCAATCGATTATTTTTTTTGTAAATTGGTCTTTTATAAAAATCAATATATAGGAGACATATCAATTACAAAATAACTTTTTGTTAAGAAGTGCACTAAGTGATTCTGGACTTCATGCTCAAGGTAAACTAATAACTAAGATAAATGTAGTAACAAAATCAAAATTAACTGGATATTTTAAATATTATCATTGTTTACTTTTATCTACGGTTATCATTTTTCAAATGTTGATAACTTGTATATTTTTTTAAATATATTATAAAATCGAGTATGTTATTCTCTTTAATTTGAGTATAATATTGTTATAACATTAAAATTGCCCCTGATTAACATTAAAATGTAGATGAAAGTAGTCAGGTGGATGAAAATAACTAGATGTTGAAAAGTCATGAATGAAAAAGCTAAAGCAAAAGTTTTGTATGAAAGTGACTAAAATGATCAAAGCATAAGGACGAAAATGACACTTTACTCTAGTAACAAAGTAAAATAAAAAAAATAGGAAAAAATAATTTTTATAAACGAATATAAAAAGAAAGTAAACGAAATTTGAGGGGTAAATTTGAGAGTTTAGAAATTTGAGGGGTAAAACCAAATAATTTTTTAGGGGTAAACTTGAAACTTTAGAAACTGGAGAGATATATTTAAAAATTTAGAAAGTTGGGATTTTTTTTGAAATAAGAGAAAGTTGAGGGGTAGTTTTGGAACCTAGGTCGGTGGTGTTGGATTGACCACAGACACTTCAAAATGTGTTTTAGCATAATACGTAAGAAATCTATATATATACATACTACATAATAAATAAAGGTATTTCATGTCGCGTTTCAGTCTTCATATTCATTTTCATCATTTTATTCTTGCATTTCTCTCTTATTACATATTTATTTTTTAATAATAATATACTTTTAAATGAAATACTAATTTTATATTAATAAATCTTCTAACATATTTTGACGAGTGTATGTGTTAACAGATTATATTGTATTCCACGGATTTATTCAACCCGTATAAAACATTAGTTTTTTAAAAGTAATTTTTTTATTACTTAATATATAATATTATATTTATTCAACTCGTATAATATATGGATTTTAACCTAGTTAATAACAAATATATAAAGAAAACAAAGAAAAGAAAAGGATAAATAAAGAAAACAAAAGAAGAAATAAAAGAAGGTTAGGAATAAAAAGAGAAGAAAAAAAAACGCTTTGGGCATGCGTCTAACCCGCAATCTTCTACGTGGTAACAGAGCTGCAAATTAGTTCCATCGGTAGTACTTTGTGTTTCAAGGCACAAAATTATATATAATGTCTATTAATAAGTGTAAAAAAGATGATTGATTGAGCACCACCTAAGTTTAAAATTGTATAGTATATATAACGTTTGTAATTGTATAGTACATACAATTACTACTTTTATCAAATTTACCTTATTCTATTTTTGAAAATTACTTATGGTATGGATAAAAAAATAATGATAAATTATCAAAATGTCATTTTGATCAATAACTTTCCTCATTTTATCCATTTGACTTTCTTCGGTCACAAAGTATTCTCTTCAACGTAGACGATGACGCCTCTATACTATGATCGATCAAGCTTATTATAAGTGCGGAAGACTTTATTATAAGGGCGTATACTGAGGTACAACCTTATTATAAGTGCGACACCACCCCTATTAAAGATGATTTTTTATGAGAGAAGAACGTTAAAAAGGAAAAGAAAAAAAAAAAGGGAAACTTGGTTAAACAGACATTTTGAGAACTAAAAAATAATAATAAATGTAGCTCAAAATTGCAGTTTGATTAATAATAAAAGTATGACACGTGTACGTTAGTTATTTGTTGAAAAAGAAGTCAGTATGAAAACAAGAAACAACCAACCCCATCACTTATATTAAAATACAAACCCAATAAATAGTCCTTGTTATTGTCTCCAACGAAGCTTCCTGGAAGCACACTCTCCTTCCTCCATTTAACCACCTCGCCTTCCTCTCTGCTTCTGCTCATCCCTTCTTTGTCTCTCTACATTCTCACTCATTACTACATTACAAATACTTACAATCATGAAAATCCACCCCAAACACCTTTTCCGGTCAAAGAAAAGCCCTTCAGTTTCCAGATCCGATCCGTCCTCCTTCAATTCCTACGCTACGACGTCGTCCGGCTCACCGGAGCCCAGCCACCACAAGTCAAAGTCAAACGGCTTTGCTACTCCGACCAGCGTCCTTCCTACGCACGGAATCTCTTCCGACGAGTGGTCAGAGGTTTCGACTGACGTGCAGTTCGAGTTAGTGCAAGCGTTCAGGTTCATCGACAGCGACGGCGACGGCCGGATAACGAGAGAGGAGCTGGAGGTTGTTTTGAACCGAATCGGAGGATCCGAGCCTCAGATCCGTGAAGAATTGAGCCTGATGCTTAACGAAATCGATAAAGACGGCGACGGAGTTATCACTCTGGAGGAGTTTGGCGCCATAAGCTCCGCCTTCGCGCCACCGGCTTGCGATACGGAGCTGAGAGACGCGTTTGACTTTTTTGACACGGATCACGACGGACGGATCACGGCGGATGAGTTGTTTGCGGTGTTGAAGTCGTTAGGGGATGGACGGTGCACGTTAGAAGAATGCCGGAGTATGATAAGTAACGTTGATAAGAATGGGGATGGGTTCGTGTGCTTCGAGGACTTCTCGCGTATGATGGAGCCGCCAATATGAAGACGTTATTGGTTGTTACATCATCTGGAACTTTTGAATTTTGGGGGTATATGATGGTGTTAATAGATTGTTTAGGGTTAATACGATCATAAAATATAAAGCGTTACACAGAATCTGTGTGCTGCTTGCCGTATGTTTGTTTCCCCTGTGGTCTATAAAAAAGACTTGCTAATATGTCAGAATAAGCATCTCTCTTTCTTATTATTTTTATTTTAACTTTTAAGGAATATTTATTTGAATACTAATAATCAAACTATAACATTGTTTTCGACACGGGTCGGACTCTTGAATCGTCTTCATTTTGGCTGGACGGTTATGATGAAAATCGGTTGAACCAACGAGCCAAAGCGATGGATCTTGAATTAATGAACCAAATCGATGGTTGGACTGCAATTGATAAAAAAAAGGTTTATACTTTTTTAACTTTTTTCCTTTTAAAATCCTATTATTGAACTAATTTTTTACTACTTGACACTTTATTGTGTACCTTCCGGTTTTATTTTTTTTTATTATGTAAATCTTAAGGTAGTTTCATATTTAGTTTAAAATTAGTTTTATATGTGTATGGAGAAATTCATTTCAAAACACTTAAATATTACGAGAACAATGGGAACAAACCTAAATCATTTATTTTTTTGATCCATGGTAAAAAAAAAATTATATACTTCTTACATACAAATATGTATGTTTATATACATAAAAAACCATCAAACTAGTTTTTTATATGTTTTTATATATTTAAAAGTTTACTACACATGTGTAGGTTAAAACTCTACACATCAATTACACATGTGTAGTTATGTATATAAACGAAATTTGTTCATATTTTTTGTTTGAATTTCATGAAAAACGAATGAACATTACATGTGCATAATTTTCTTATATTTTAAAACCTTTTAACATTAAAAAAGTTAATGGTTCGTTTTATTCTGTGTTTTCTCGTAATATTTAGTGTTCTGAATTGAACCCTCCCCTGTCATCCGTTTTTAAGCCAATCTGACCAGATTAGAACACAAATAACAAGAACAATCACCAATAATAATAGTAATATTACTTACTATTGTAAAAAGATTGATTATTAGCCGAAAATACTTGCTAAAAGGTAATTTTTTGTGAAATTTTATAGAATATAATATTCATACTAAAAATGAGAATATAATATTCATACTTGCTAAGAGAATGTTTCTATTTTATAAGATAAAGCTAAGAATAATTAATTTAATGGTAAAGTTCAAGTTCAAAGTTTATTGTAGATTTTGTTAAATTAAGAAAGAGCTGTATGATAGTATTTTAATGATTTTATTAAAATGGTTTACCTCTGGTTAATAGAATGTGATAAAATTGTAAAAGTTTCGTTTGGTTGAAATGGAACTCATTTCAAGAAATTTCTTCAACCATAGGAATCTTACATTCATTCCCATATATGATGGAATCTTAGCATTCCAATGGAACCCTTATTGCCTAAATTTATCAAATAATTGATAAACAAATACGTTTATGATACTAGAACAAATGGAACTCATTTCATGAAATTCCTTCAACCATATGAATCTTACATTCATTCCCATACTAGGTTAGAAACCCCGTGTATTACACGGGTTGAATAAATACAATATTATGCACTTATAATAAATATTTACATATTACATATTTATGACATATTACATAGTTTTTTAATGCAAATTATAGAAACGTTAAACGGTATTTTTTAAAAATGTTTTATAAAAAGAATAAAAGAAATGTTTTATGAACAAACCAAATTTTTTTAAATGAAAAGGTTTTATAAAAATTATTATACAAATCATTATTATTTAATAGGAGGGAGAGACGGAAAACAAAAAATAAAAAAAACAATTATAGCAAATTTGTATAATTAATAGGAGAGACAGACGAGAAAAAAATGGATAAGGAACCATAGGAGAGTGACAAATGTCCCTTTAAAACCTTTATTTATTATATAGTATGGTGTTCAAAACTGGATATCCGAAAATTTCAGATAGTGTTTTTACTATCCGAATCCGTATCCGAAATTTCGGATACCCGTTCGGATATCCAAAATTTCGGATACGGATTCGGATAGTAAAACAGATATCCGATTTCTTTAAAAAAGCATTGAATGTAAAATCATACGGACAAACTTATCAAACATTTTGGTTTGGTTTATGTTCTTCAATACAACAGAGTATGCTGCTAGCTAGGATGTTTCTAAATGAAGCAAACAAAGCTTTTTAAAACCACTTATGTACAGGTATTAAAGCCACAAATCTTGGAGTCCTTATTCTTTAAAACCACTTATGTTCTTCCATTGCCATCCCTGTCTGTCTCAATGAAGAAAAGGTTTAAATGATTCACAGATAAAGAACAACCTGTTTCACACGATTATAACATACCTGATTCACTCGAAGGAGAGGGCGAGAGGGTCGAGCCGTCGAGGGGTTGATTCAGATGACTGGAATATCCGACGGGGGTTGATTCCGATGACGGGAACATCCGACGGGGGTTTATTCCGATGACGGGAAGACGGTAGACCAGAGAGTCCGTTGAAGGTGGGCTGTGCTAAAAAGTGAAAATGAATTTGGAACAGTGGAGCAGCTTTTACTTTAGAAGATTAGAGTTTGAAATATAATATAATAAATAATTAATTAAAAAAATTATATTTTGGATATCCGAATTATCCGAAAATATCCAATATTAATATCCGAATCAGAAAATTCGGATATCCGAATCATAAAATTCGGATATCCGAATTTTCGGATAGTTCGGATTCGGATAGTTCGGTTTCGGATTCGGATATTTTTGAACACCCCTATTATAGATATGATGGAATCTTAGCATTCCAATGGAACCCTTGTTGCCTAAATTGATCAATCAATTGATAAAGAAATATGTTTATGATACTAGAACTTTGAATATACGATTGAATGTATACGTATTGTTGTTGTTATAGACTGATGTCATCGATTCTGGGTTATATAACCCTACAAAGTAATTGATGCAACGATTGAAATGATTTTATTCTTTCAAATACAGTTTCTAACTTTGACTATTGACATATGGATCCTCAGGTTTACTTATGACTAATTACACAAATAACCCTTAGGTTTAAACGATCGCGATTAACTCTCACATTCACCCCATTAATCACGATCAAACTTCTATATTTAGTAGCATCAAGTGAATCTCCTCCTTTAGTCTTTGTCAACTTTGTTCCTAGGTCCTTTGGTATTTTGGTCTCATTACTATTTAGCATACTGGCATCCTAGGTATTTTGTTGACATAACCAGTTTACTTAATAGATATCTCACACCCTTAATTGGGTGACCTGTATTCCAGATAGTATGCCAATAGTTCTAAGTCAGTCATTTCAAATTTCTCCTCCATTTGAGATTTGAAACGATCAATTTCCTTCCTTGGAGTTCTCGTTACAATTAAGTCACCCACATAAACTCCAATTAACTGGGTAGAGTCTTTATTCCTTCTAGTATAGATCGCTTGGTCTAATGTGCACTTCTTGAATTCTAGTGACTTCAGAGTGTGATCTAGCTTCATATTTCACGCACGTGACGCTTGTCTTGATCCATGCAAAGCCTTTGAAAGTTTATATACTTTCCCCTGATTTCCAAGTTTCACAAATCCTTCAGGTTCTGAGACATAGACCTCTTCCTTAAGTTCGTCATGCAAAAATGCATACTTAACAACAAGATGATGTACCTCCCAACTATTATATATGCTGGCAATGGTATGCACTTATTGCATTTTTTGGGTTGAGATATGGAAGTTGAGTCGGTGGATGATAGCTAACGTCAAATTCACTCAAGTTTGATTAGTCTTTGATTGGTGTAAATGTTTTTGGTAAAAAAAACGAGTGATCTAAAAAAATCACTATAAAACTCAAGAGTGTGTTCTTGTGATTTTTCAAGTTTGATGAGATAAATTTTAAAACAGTCCTTAAATTGTAACAAATTATTCTATTGTATTTAGGTCACTTATTATTATACAGTTATAAAAAAAATTCATGATGATAAAACACTAACAAAATGACATATTGTCTTTTATCTATATTGAAAATTACACATTTGTCCTTTAACTTCAATATTACACTTATCGTCCTTTTCAATCAATATTTGTTAAAAATCTCATCTTTAGATAGATGAACGTTTGAAAGGTCGTGAAATACAGTCATGTGGCATAGAGGGCAATTCCGTATTTACTAAATATTAAAATAAAACCCTTCCCCTTTGTCTGCCCCTGAAAAATCGACATATGACCTTCCTCGTTTATCGATTTCGGCGCCGATGATCTGAACAATTTTAACTAGCGACGAAGATGAAAGGGGAAAACACGATCATATAACGACATAACAAATCGTTGTCACTTTGCAATCAAAAAGAGGAAAAAAGCAACGGGTTTAACATTAGATTTGATTTTGATACAAATAAGATATTGGAAGCACGGACTAACCCTAAGGGGGCGTTTCGTACGTCGTAATTCAATGGAATTCAACAGAATTGGAATTTGAATTCCATTCCTTTGGGTGTTTGGTTCATAAAATACGTTGGAATTGGAATCCGAATTCCATTCTTAACGTGTTTGGTAGAGAAAGGAATTGTAACTGGAATTGGAATTAATTCCTTCAAATGAAGGATTTCAAATTCCTTCCAACTTGTGAAGGAATTCAATTAAAGCAAATGGAATCTCCGACTACCGACCTTTGTCACCATCGCCAACATCGTCACCGACCTTTGCGGCCACTGCTGCCAACCCCCGCCGCCATCACCGTTGCCCCGACTCCCGCCGCCGCCACCCCGACCATCCCCACCGCCGCCACCCCGACCATCCCCACCGCCGCTCACCGCCCTCACCACCTCTGCCAACCGCCGCCTCCGACACCGACCGTTGCGACCACTTCCGCCAACCCCACCGTCGCCACCAACCACCACCTTCTCCCCCGACCATCCCCACCGCCGCTCTCCGCCCTCGGAACCTCCGCCAACCGCCGAATCCGACTCCGACCACCGCTGTTGACTGCAAACGAAAATTCGACTATTTTCCGAGTTTTTTTTATGAAACGAGGCCAGCGAAATAAACATTTTGGTTTTTTTAGTTATTTTTTGTTTTATTTATTTTTTATATTTTTCTTTATCTTTTTTTTAAGGGGTTTTTTTTACCTTATAAAAATACAATTCCAAATCTAATTCCTTAATTATTGTTTTGTCAATCAAATGGATTAGGAATTCAAATTCCTTTAATAGATTTCTATTCTTTTAAATTACAATTCCTTTGAACAAAATACAATCCAAATCAAATTCCTTAAAGTTCAAATTCCAATTCAAATTGAAACCTTCGTAACCAACAACTCAAGAAATAGAGCAAGGGAATGTGGATGAAACCTTAGTGTTTTCTTGAGAATTCAGATGTTGTCGGTTGTGATATACAGCCACCTAAGAATCCAGATGCTAAACCACTAGAGACCATGGATAACCCACCTAAAGAATTGGTTAGTTCAAATTACCACACTTCTAGAACAGATTCAACTAAGCGTTGTGCGAACGAATCAAATAAACGTCAACGGAGATGATCAAACCTCCCACACATCCCATTCTTTTCAGTTTTCACACAAGTCAAGGATCCCCTCACATTCGTCAACTTTGTGATGTCGTTTCTGGGAACTTTCTAAAATGACATTTGAAGATGAGAGTTTCGACGGTACGTACTCAATCGAGGTGACTTGCCACTAGGAAATGCTAAAAGCCATTGTTGTTCTTTTGACGATGAACCACTCTGATACATCAAGCTAAAGTGCCTCAACACGCTGTAGGGTGAACACGGATCGCTTACAACATAGACTACCAGGGTATCTAATCTTGGGCACCTTTAAGGGAACTAGAAAAGACATCAATATAAAAAGACCCCCTTAATTCTAATTCAATCCGAGATCCCTTGGAGTAAGCTCAACAACGGATCACGAAATCTTGATCATCTTCTCGGGGAGTCATTTGAACATTTTTTCCCGCCTCTCTCTCATATTAGTTATACAAATTTCTTTAATTGTCTTCATAATTTCTCGTTTCCCGTCTCTCTCCTATTAAATAATAATAATTTCTATAAGTATTTTTATAAAACGTTTTTTATTTAAAAAAATATGTTTGTTCATAATTTTTTTTATAAATTGAACATTTATTTTATTATTTTTATAAAACATTATTAAAAAATAACTATACAACATTTATAGAATTTTGTATTAAAAAACTATGTAATATATCATATAAATCTTTATTACCAAATCCATACTATATAATAAATAAAGGCTTTTTATGCCACGTTTCGCCTCCATATTCAATTTCATTATTTTTTCGATCCGTGTAATACACCGGATTTTTAACGTTGTTTTTATTATAAATAAAAGAAGAAATGTATAACTTTTTAAACCCTTAATTTTGAATTCCGGAAAAGTTAAAATCTGAAATCGGTACAAACTCCGGTCATTATTCCCTAAAGCGAAACGACAGCGTTTTGATCCCGAATCCAGCTTTCCCTCGCCCATAACGTAGCTGCTCACTCCTAGTAACCTGACCGAACGCCGACGAACAGCATCAGCAATGGCGGGGATTGTGAAGCCACAAAGTGGGTTTGTAATCACACCCCACAAAGTATCGATCTGCATTCTCCTTCAGGTTTATGCCCCTTCCGGTCAACTCTCCGTGCCCTTCCCCTTTGCCTCCATTTCCCAGCATAATCGTCTTGGATTGTTCTTGATCGCCCTCACAAAGGTGAAACCTTTCTCATTTTTGTTCAGTTTTAGACATGGAAAATCTTGATGGGTTTTGATTGTTTGCTTAAAAATATATGATTTTTCTGATTTCATGGTTATTTAGGGTTTAAAGAACTATGTAGAAAGCTGCCATAAGTAAAATGATTATTGTATAAATATAATGTTTAAGTTGCAATAATTATTTTCAAAATGAACATCCCAAACTCCCCATGGTTTTAAAATGCTTGAGGCGCACAAAAGTGATAGGGTCACGAGCCGAGGCACCGCTTTTTGTACACAAGACACAATTTATTTGTTTACTTTCTTTTTATTTCTCATAAAATTCAGTTGTAAATAAGCTTTATATATGATTTAATATATAAATAACATATATGTACAACCTAAAAGCTATATGTACAACATCCTGATGCACAAAACTTTCCTCGTACAAAAGGCGCGTGTCAAGATTGCGCTTTTTGCTGCTTTTCCATGCGCTTTTTGGTCTTCAGGTGTGTTTTTTGTGCAGGCTGCACCTAACCTAGTCAAAAGCGAGGTAGCATGCGCCTGAGGTCGCCTCACTTTTTAAAACCTAGAAACTCCCATAGGAAAAATGAACTCATTAGGAGTCCTTAAATTGCCTTGGGCAAAAAGAAAGTTTTTTTGGTAGATTGTAGAAAAATTCATTAGGAGTCCTTAATTTTGTTCATATTTCAAAGTGCTTCTGAAGATGAATTATCAAGTTATCAGCTTTTTGATTAATTTCATCGACGGATTGTTGTTATTATTTCCTTTTTGTAGATGTTTCTCGTTTAACTGTTTTTTTTTTCTCGATCGGCCTTGAAGTCATGTGATGATATTCTGGAGCCAACATTGGATGAATTCTTGAAGCTTTTAAAGGAATTTGGTGGATTATTAGATAATTGGTTAAGTGATCATGTAACCACTAGGCTATCTTCATTATCATCACCAGATGACCTCTTTACCTTTTTCAGTGAGTTACGAGGTGAGCAACTCTTTTCTCTATGATTTAAATCTTAATATTGTCTATATGTATGCATTTATGTTTCTTCTGTTGTTTCACTCGATATGTGGACAATTTTATCTCGTACGTAGTTTATATTTTATATTCATTTAGTCGTTTTAACTCCTGTATTTGACTTTTCTACTTTTGGTATTATGTTTTTGTATTTTGTTCATTTAATATGGTTTTTCTTGCAATACCTATGTAACCACCATGTATTCATAAACTATGCAAAAATTGTTTAAGCCCTCTTAATAATGAAGTAATTGTGCATGTATAACGGTGTGATCTATAGGCATCCTTGCGGGCCCGGAAACGAGCATTATTGATGACGATCAAATAAATTTAGATCCAAATAGTAATCTTGGAATGTATCTTCGCCGTTGCTTGCTTGCCTTCAATATTTTGTCATTTGAGGTAATAAAGAAAAAGTGTTTCAATTGTTTATAATGTAAATGTATTTAGTTAACCTTTCTTATATACGTTTATGATGGTTCTTTACATGTAGGGCATGTGCCATCTAATGACAAATATAAAGACATATTGTAAAGAAGCATCTTCTCCATATGAAATGTCACATTTGGATGATGCTAGTAATGATCCAGAGGCACCATTAGAATATGAAAACATGGATTTGGAGAATATTGTACTCCAAAATTTTACACAAGAACTTGAGTCAAGAAAAAGGTCAGCCGGAAGGGTTCCTTTTCATAATCATTCATCAAAAGCACTCTTTAGTTTAGTTGAAGGTGAGAATTTTTTATCATATGCATAAAAATGGACTAATGACCTTAATGCAAGAAACATCATGTAACTGCAGATATCACGGTTTCCCCTGGTCAAAAAGTCAAACACAATCATAGAAGTCAAACGCAAACTCACTCACCTAGTGTTGAATCCTCTGATGTGGTCCTTCAACGAACAAATTGGCAGATACAAGGATACTTGTCAGAGCAAGCCGACATGATTGAAAAGCAAGTTATTTCATATATTTTATTTTACTGATATTTAATTGTAAATAATTTATAGTGTACTGATATATGAGTTTTTTCTTATAGGCTTGGAAGCTCCTTTCCTATGAGTGCATTTGAATCTGTTTTAAAGGTTCTTCAGAAAGTGGCCCCAGAGTTGCATCGTGTATGTTACTTTGTAATCTTTATTCGTTTAATTAAAGTTCAGATATGCTCTCGGTAAGACAATTTTTAATCCTTTATTTATTTTGATGTTTATAGGTTCACTTTCTACGTTATTTGAATAGCCTTTATCATGATGATTATCCAGCTGCCTTGGAGAATCTTCATCGTTATTTTGATTATAGGTGTTATTCATCATCTTTGACTTCTTCATTTATGTCTGTTTTCTAACAACGTGATACTGATCAACGTCCATTTTGTATAAATAGTTAATGTTTTCGATAAGATTAAAAAAATGTTATTTCTGTAAAATATTACACACTTTGGGAAAATTTCAACTTTTGGCCCATTTTATTTTTAGCTATTTTTTTTGGATTTGATCCGATAGGGATAGACCATAATCCAAATTGACCCATTCATAAGTAAGTCAAAACACCACTTTTACTTATATCTTTTCGTGATGAAAAATGGAAAATAAGCTTGAGAGGGAATCTTTAGTTCTCATTTTTTTTGCAATTGGACTAAGTAAATACACGGTTATTGACATTCCAGTGCAGGGATGGAGGGATCTGATTTTGTTCCCCCATTAAGTTTCGTGAACAATGGAAGATATGAAATTGCTTTATTGTCTCTGGGAATGGCACATTTTCATTTTGGTCACCCCGAAGTAGCTCTAAAGGTATATGATGATGATGCTTTCTACAGTTGACTTTCCTTCACATTCTCTTATTATTTTAATGGGTGTTTGGATACACATTTTGAAACTGGTTATGTGATTGAATAATCTCAATGGATAATCAACTGTAGTAAGATGTGTTGCAAGAGATTGTGGTTGGATTTGTTTCTACTGTTTGAAGCTGTAATAATTTGTAGTTGTATGTGTGCTTGACTAATTTGGGTTATTTGAGGAACGAATAACTGGTTATAATGGCCAAAACGGACAGTTTTATATACTGTTAATGTATTCAAATTTAAAACACAACAGCTTATTTTTTCTTAAGTATGAAATTAATTTTTTTTTCTCATAAATTATTTGTTAAAATTTCTTTAAAAAGTTAGTGTGTGTAATTCCAGTAATTATATGTTTTTTATAGTATTATTAACAATGAAAATGTTGGTATAAAGAGGTAAAAAGTAATTTTTTTTTTCAACAGCTATGAAACTAATCATTTGACCCCTAAATATTCAGTTACTCTTATTCAAACACAAAAAAACTGACTATTCTGACTTCAAATCTCAATAATAAGATAATCAGTTTGCTTCTAAATTTGGCGTAGTCTGATGTCCTTTTGCTTCTTGTTTCAGGTTTTGACTGAAGCAGTCCGTGTCTGCCAGATGGTACACTTATTATGCTCAGTTTATTTTATTTAGTAACTAAATCTTTCTCTAATGTTTTTTTTATTTTCTATCTATTTATTATTTGTTTTGTCTACAATGTGTAGCACAGTGATGATACTTGTCTTGCCTACACATTAACAGCCATTTGTAACCTGCTATCTGAAGTTGGTATCTCGAACATAACTGGAATTATGGGAGCATCAGATTCACATGTTTCCACATCATTGTCTGTTCAGCAACAGTTATTTGTGCTTCTTAGAAGATCTCTAAAAAGAGCAGATTCCTTAAAGTTAAAGCGTCTTGTGGCTTCCAATCAACTGGCAATGGCTAAATTTGATTTAAAGGTAGGTAATAGATAGGAGTAAAGGTGAAAAAAATGGGTGGCTTGGGTAACGGGTATGCATGTTCAGGTCAAAATGGGTAGTTTTTTTGTTGTGGGTTGAAACAGATTGGATCAGGTTGACCTGAAACATTTATGTCTAATAATTTTTATTTTTTTATTAATATTTTGGCGTGTCAAATATGATTAAGGGTGTAAATGGGCAAAGCCAAGCACAACTCACCTAAGTTTGTTTAGAGCTCTTTTTCTAAAGCTAAAGCTCGGCTCGTGAGCAGTTTTCAATCTCGAGCTCGGCTCAGGCTTGGCTCGTTTATTATTTATTAATTGTTTTATTATTTTATTTATAATCATAAGTTTTATTTATAAGATAATATATTAATTATTTTTTCATAATTCTATATATAATAATAATTATTATGTATATATATATATATATAGTAAATAAACTTTTTACAAATAATAGGCTCATTTAGGCTCGCGAGCCTAGTCAAGCTTGAGATGTGAAGCTTCGGACTTGAGCTCTTTTATTGAATGAGCCACAATACAAGCTCGAGCTCGGGCTTGAGCTCGTTTAAATATGGCTCGATTCGAGCTTTTAGCGAGTCGATCTCGAGCGTTGTTTACACCCCTAAATATGATTACCGAAGTTTTAATTTTTTTTAAGAATAATGTAATAAAATATGTTAAGGAGGTTTTGTGCATTAAAAGTATACTTTGGGCATATTTCTACCCGTTTCATTTTAAGCCATTCAACCCCATCTTGATTAACAGGATCGAAATTGCCACCTTTACTAGACTTCTGTTTTTTTTCCTGTTTGTCGTGTTGATGATTGTATTTATTGCTGATGCAGCATGTTCAAAGGCCATTATTATCTTTTGGTCCCAAAGCTTCAGTTCAGCTCAGAACTTGTCCAGCTAACGTTTGCAAGGTACGATGATCTTATACTGTTGAACCTAACTTTGCCGAATTCTGGATTTAACTGTTGTTGATGGTTTGTTTTTCTTGATGTTTCAGAATCTTAGATTAAGTTCTCAATTGATACACCAATTTGATAATGAAAGCTCAATAGTGACGGTGGATGGTGCTTTGAGTACTTCATGGCTTAAGAATCAAGAGAAACCAACAACTACATTGGTTTTTCCTCAAGAAAGTGGATCTGAGCGCAATTGTGATACATTTTATTCATGGTTACAATCAAGTTCTGTTCCTGGATCTGTGTTGCAGCTTGTGGGTTCCTCTTATTTAGTTCGTGCAACATCTTGGGAGCTATTTGGAAGGTACATTTATTACAGGTCATATCCACAAAAAAAATATTAGCTTTAAAAGGAAATGGGTTGTAAAAGTGTCTTCTAAAGCGTTTTCTTCAAAAATAAAAAAAATATTATAGTTGTAACCAGAATCACAAGCAATTATTTATGAAAGATATTTTCTTTGGGCAAACAGAAATTCGGGTTAATCTGACCCGACCTGTTTTGCACAGTTGAAACTTGAAAGTGACCCTTCTGGCCTGAACTCATCTGATCTGTTACCCTATTTTAATTTTTGCTCTTCATGAGATCAAATTTTGATGTTTCCTAACCGGTTTTAATTTTTGTTTCTTAGCGCTTTTCTTGCTCGGTCAAATGCTCTGCTTTTTGCTACCTGTTTTGCTGACTCTTCAAGGTAATGCACTGTCATTGTAACTGATCCAATAATTTCTTTTTTATTAAGTTGGGTTACTACCATGCCCTTATATGGAATTTTATTCTAAAATTGTTTTCCTCTATGGTTAGTACAGTTCAGCTGATCTTGCATTGGCATATGGAAAACTCATCCAACATGTAGCTGTGTATAAAGGGTACCAAGGTCAGATTAAATTCTAGCATATTTTGTTAAATTTATTCTGATCAAATCTGCAAGAGTGATATTGCAGTGCATTTGTAGTAGGTTTCTTTTCTGCCTTTTTTTTATTTCTAATATACTAGTATTGTATTCTATCAACAGAAGCCTTTGTCGCCCTTAGGATAGCAGAAGCAAAGTTTTTGTCGGTTTCAAAATCTGGAATCTTGACAGTTAAGCTACAGCTGCTCCATGAGCGGGCTTTACACAGGTGTGGTTATCTCTCCATTAAATGTGGCAAAATGGGAAGTTTGGGCTGGTTGAGTAACGGGTCAACAGATAATCTTCTTATGGGTGCTGAAACTTTTTTAAATCTTAAAATCTTTTATAAATAATCAGTGTGTCAAATATGATTACAAAAGTTATAATACTTCAACTATCATTATTTTTTTTGTTTGTTAGAAAAGCACAAGTAAATGGGTGAAATCTTTCTTATCCATCAAACTTTGTTATTTTCTCATTTTATTATGTATTTATTTATATTCAAATGATCTTGTAGGGGGCATTTGAAACTAGCTCAACAAACATGTGATGAACTTGGAGTTTTGGCTTCTTCTGTAGCTGGTGTGGACATAGAGCTCAAGACTGAAGCTAGTCTACGTCGTGCTCGCACATTGCTTGCTGCTAACCAGTTTAGCCAGGTCATTAAAATTCTCCATTTTTCATGATGATAATTGTTTTATCTCCTTGAAAAAATAATTTAGAAAATATTATAAGATATAATGGTTGTTAAACAATAACACTCTAGCTGTTTGAACTGTTCAGGCAGCTTCTGTTGCACATTCTCTCTTCTGCAAGTGTTACAAATTTAATATGCATGTGGAGAACGCAACTGTTCTTCTTTTTCTTGCTGAAATCCACAAGGTACCAACTGTTAAATACAACTGTTTTTTTAGTTAAATTTATGTAAAGCGTTTAATTTTTTTTTTTATTGCAGAGATCTGGAAACGGTGTTTTAGGAATTCCATACGCGTTAGCAAGTCTCTCTTTTTGTGAATCATTTAATTTGGATCTTTTGAGAGCTGCAGCCACTCTGACACTAGCCGAGTTGTGGCTGTTGCTTGGACCAAGGCATGCTAAAAGAGCTTTAAACCTTATTCATAGCGCTTTCCCAATAATCCTCGGTCAAGGTGGTCTTGAGCTTCAATCGCGAGCCCACATTGCAGAAGCTAAATGTTACTTATCAGACTCCAGCATTTCAGGTGGTCCAATCTAATAACTATTCCTAGAAATACAGAGTAACCCTTATGATATTTTATCACTTTTTTTAGTGACCACTTCAAAGTTTTAATTTCTTGAGGTGTTTGGAGGCTTGATTCTTTTTCATAAACATCTGCATATTTATCTTTTCAGTTTCTGAAGATCCTGATATCGTTCTTGATTCGTTAAGGCAAGCTTGTGAAGGACTTGAAGCTTTAGAGGTTAGTTGATTTCTGTTCTTTCAAGTATGATACAAAGTTTATTTATAACATTGGGAAAACTTCACACAATAGTAACCAAGTGTTCCACTAAAGTCACTCAAACTTTTTTTGTTCATCTAAAGTCACTCAATTTTCATTAGGTGTTCCAATTGTGTGAATTTTGTTATTTATAAATGTCAAGTTTTTTTAAAAATCAAGTGACCTAAATGGAACATATATGAATCTTAGTTGGGTAGTTACTATTTAGTGATTATTATTTTTTAATTAATTTGAAGTATGAGGTAATAGTGAAGAAAAAACATACACTAAATAATTACTAAAGTTTCATAATTGTTAGATTCAAGTCAAATTGGAAAAAGTCACTTAATTTTAAAAATAGCAAACAAGATTCATATATTGTCCATTTAGGTCACTTAATTTTAAAAAAATGTAACATTTATAAAAAAATTTCACGAGATTGGAACACCTAATGAAAGTTGACTTACTTTAGAGGAATATAAAAACTTTGAGTGACTTTAGTGGAACACTTTTGAAGTTGACCGATAATAAAATGTCCAAAATGCCCCCTAAATAAGGGACAAATAAAGAAACGTATAAACCAAATTCGAAGTTTCAAATATCAAGCAATGAATTGCATGCTGATGATTTTATGTTTTCTTTTCAATTACTTGTTAGTATCATGAGATGGCAGCAGAAGCATATTACTTGATGGCCATTGTGCTTGATAAGTCTGGGCAGATGGAACAGAGAGAAAAAGCCGCGGCTTGTTTTAAGCAACACATTACTGCACTTAAAAATCCCATAAAGCCAAAAGACCCACTTGTCAATTTGTTGTAATCAAGCATATATACATATTTCATGTCTAGATTTGGCTCCAAACAATACCTTTAACATCAAGGCAGGTTGAAAAAGTATTTACAGTTGTATAAAATTTCAAATTATAAGAATTAGAGTTGATTGCAGTTGTAACTTTTGCTATGTTGTATTAAAACAACTTATAGACATCTCATTTTTGTAAGTTATTATGATTGTCATGTGCAAAAAATGTGATCTTGTTTTAAAGAATTTTAATGTTTCAGCAGCCCTTTTTTTTAGTTTAGAAGTGAAGAAGCCAATGTTCTGAAGGACTGTAAACTATAAGCAGACAAAAGCACCAAACAAAAACCTTCTGCTGTGCAAATCATAACTCGTACTGATCACGACTTAATTACTCGCTATCCAAATCTTAAGCATGAAGGCCAAATCCATCTGTGGTCTGCAAGCGGATTTATAAGCATTTTAGTTGTGATTTACAAGCTGTAAGTTTTGAGTAAAAGAAAATATATACTTACTGATTTGCTATATGAGTAGACAGGATTTAAGCTTGTTGTATATTCCAGTTTTGTGTTTAGGGGTGTTCATCAGTTATAACCGAAGTGAAGATTTTGTCCGAATTTAAAATCGATTCCTGGGTTGTCGTCAACTGGATGAGATGAAAAAGAAAAAAGAACGATTTAGTAATTTACTATTATATGGATGTCAATGGAAAAGAATAATAAGCAATCTAGGGCTTCACTTCGGACCTTTAGATTGTTGAATGTTGATTGATGCCTTGATGGATAATGAATTGAATAAATAATGGGTCAAATGAATATGGATTCATAAACCAAATGGGCTCATACAAAATTATAAATCTAGACTAAACAAGGGTTAAAAATTCCAGGGACATGGTTAAATTTGGTTATAACCGAATTCATAACTTGTCTAACCGAAAATTGAACCGATTAATCGATTCATATTCTGTTCAATTTTATTTGGTTTCGGTCCGATCCGGTTAATCAATTTTTTGATATCAAGTTTATACGATGAATAAACTAGTATGTGAAAATAGAAAGATTACACGAGTTAGAGTAGCGTATGACATTACTTGATTTTTCTTAAATAACGATACATGTGCAACACACTAAAAACTCCTGATTTTTTATGCGTTAGAGAGCATCTCCAATGCAGAGACTCGTGGGCGTCCTTGGGGCTGATGCGGCGTTCGTGGGCGTTGGAGGCATTCGTCAATGAGGCATCCCGAGGGCTACCATCCGTGGCCAAGAACAAACAAGGACGGGAGAAGTGAGGCTACAAGCTCCTTTTCCATTTTCTTTTCTATGATTTTTTTGTTTTTTTTTAACATCAATCTAACTTAAACTGCTTTACCATTGAATTAGTACAAAATTAAAAAGTAAATAAATTGACCAACATAGGTTGCATCATTTCTGACGAATTTGCACTTACAAACTTGCAAAATAGTATGAAGAATTATACTTGATTATTTTTAGGGTACAAGGGACGTCACTCAGATATGGGGATCAGGAGGTAGTACCGTTCAATGAAGAAGCAATCCTCACACTCACTACACGTTGATCCTCACTGTTTAATTTACGAAAAGATATTTAAAGGAATCCTTATCATACCCGAATTACAAAACAAAACACCATTTACCATCTTTCCCCCCAACATTTTATTGTATTTTCACAAAGACGCGGTTTTGAAACCAAATTCTCGCAACCGACGCACCATGATTTAGATTTACCAGAACAATTTGAAAAATTAGAACATGTTGCTTAGAGATGTTTAGCATGCAATGCAACTATACATCTTAATATGGTCAAACCACAGGGTCTAGTCTCCAATACTTAACCCTAAAAGATTCTAGTTTCATGAGTATACACATATATATCCATCTCTATGAAACAAAAGAAACAGACATAAAGAACAAGAAACTAAAACTAAACTTAGGAGAAAATACCATGAAAAGAACTCAAAATTGAAGCATAAGTTAATGAGCCTGTGCCTCAAGAAGAATATTAGTGGCAGCATTGATGTCATTTCTGGCATGAATAAGGGCTTGTCTGGCTGAGTTTCTATCAAACCCCATTGAAACCAGTGTTGCGATAGAATCTTCTGGTGGTTCTGGGGCAGATGACATTGGACCGCCATAATTACCCTGAATTAAACCAAACACAAATTAAAATTCACCTTAATTCCTTTTATTAGAACACTCGGCAGTTGTTGGTCAGATTATTCTAGTCCTCACATGCGAAATAAAATCAGTTTACACATATTTAAAAAAACAAAACCGGCGTAGGTTAAATCATTGTATGTTGGAAAAAGAAATTAGCGTAGTAAATATGAGAACAAATAATTTTAAATACCTCCACTTGACGGGCTGCAAAGGACGGTGCATTTCTAGGTGGTGGAGCAGGTGATGTACCACCCACAGATGGCAAAGAAAGCCTTGAGAAGAAAGAGGATATGAACTCTGGGAACTGAAATTATTAAAAGAACAATAACAAGAATTATACTTCTTAAATCATCATTAGGCTTTTTAGTAATAGCAAACTGATGGTTAAATGGTTTATTTGATCCTTTATTCCCTTTGTGAGGATGATAATATATTTTTTTACTGAGCTACAAGAACTAAGTACCTACGCTCGTAATATTAGCTCTAGCAAAAAAATGTATACATTTGAAACCTGCCTAAAAAAGTGCTAGGTTAAGGTAGTTCAACAGAGAACATATAATAATCATTCAAGACTATGCTTGATCTCAAAAATATTTTACTACTTAACGAGAAACATCCAACACATTATTAAGAAACTTTCAGATTTACTATGTGAACCGTGATTATTAGTTGCACTTTATTATGAGAGTGTTTTAAAAGGATAGAAAAGAAATTAGCTTAGGAAAAAAATATCAAGTATTGGATGATTGAAGTAAAGGGTGCCAAATGAAAGATCTGCAACATGCTCGTTTAATAGAGGTGTCAGGTGTGGCAAATTCAGTTCCGTTTATGCTTTATATCTAATGGATCAAACGGGTAACATAAAAAAACAGACCAAACAAGCCGAAAGTCGTCCAACGAGTATTTTTGATAAAATCTCCTAAATCATTTTGCTCAAAAAACTGAATCATTATTGAAATAGTGTTTTTTTTAATCATTATCTAAAATACCTTACGAAAAATTTAAAAAATTAGTGAAGAATTACTTCGGCTCAATCCATCTTGTTTCAACTTAATCATTTGACCAAATACCCAATCCTCCTGACCAATCCTATTTGCCAGCTATTGTGCATAATAGTCGGTATAAAAAGGGGCTATATGTTACATATTTTCTGTAGCAATAACCAAAAAAGTTTTGGGAACATAAACAGCTTGAATAGCATGAGGACAAGAAGAAAATAAAAGATATATACCTTAAGCCTACGAATGCGTAGCACGTTTGAACGATATAAAGAACCAGCAAGGATGCCGCACAGACCTGGTATTAAGGATCTTTTCCAGGATGACAATAGAAGCTGTATATCATTTGCAAATCAATGGTGATTGGTGACCACAGAGAACGAAAATGAAGGTAGAAAAAAGTTCACATTTAAAATTTTAAAATAGGTAAACATTTAAAATTTAAATTATACAGCCTGCAAGTTAAAAACATTAAGCCTAAACTTCCTTTTACCTGAAGACCAGCTAGATAAATAAACGATTTGTCAGAGAAAGACACGCTAGATACACGGAACCGTGTTGAAACTGGAATATCAAAAAAGAACGGTACAAAGGAGGAGAATATGAGGCCATAGGGCCCAGATGTGAGCATACTCAAAGCTGGATCTGCATAATTAAGTAAAAGGAATTCAATTTAGGATGTTAACTTTCAAGGGATTGAGAGATCAAAGCATATTTTAACAAACGAACATCATTAGAAGAAAACATAGTGACAATGTAATGAACTGCAAAACAAATGAAGAACGCTGAGTAACATACCATTGAGAAATGCTTGAGCGAAAAGCTGTAGCAGTGAAGAAACAATTATAGAGAACGAGACAAATACCTGCAGACAGTGAGATATGTTAATCCCAAATACCGCAATGCATAGAATAAGAACTTCAATTCCATCAACAGATAAACAAAAATAACTAATAAAGAAGCAAACAAATGTACCCAGTAACATCCCACTCATAAAGTAGGGCCTGGGGAGGATGAGATGGGGGCAAACCTTCTTTTTTTTGACGGTATAAAAGACACAAAACATGAAGTGTATACCAGTAGTAGAAGAGAAAAATAATTAATGGAAAAATAAGAGAAAAACAATTAAATAATGTTTTAGAAAATATACTATATGGTTCAGATTTCAAAACAAATTAATGAAAAAGAAACTTTATCTTAGTTGTCTTTGACATATCATGCATGATGATGATCATGTTCAATTAAACAGGAGGTACATGACTACTTACTGTGTGGAGTGTGTGGTATGGCAAAAGCAACAAAAAATTAACCAGGTTGATGGGTTGAGAAAATACTTACAGAATATTTATTAGAACCTATTTGTCTTTCAAACACACGGAAGTAGTAAAGAAGAAAAGCGCCAAACATCAGCTCTGGTGTAGATGAAAATGAAAAAACTGAAACAATCAGTTTCCAAAATTGAAGCTTCTTCCAGATATCCTGACATGTAAAATAATTATAGATCAACAAGTAGCAAAAGCGTCAACTTCATTAACACTGAGGATCTCACAACTCAAGCTTTGAACTTACTTTAACTCAACTCATGTACACCACAGATGCTATTAGAATTTAGAAGTATTATTTGCCTATAAAACTATACAGAACTTGTAAGTTTAGTTGTTAAACCATAAACAAGCTCTAAGTCTCTTATAACACAAACACATATCCTATAGCAATAGTACGATCAAAAGTAACTCTCATGGGCTAATGGAAGAAGGTGTCGAGATCAATTTTTGTCCATCACATAGTATCCAAAGACGCCAAAAGTGCACACCTAGGCGCCCAGGCGCAGCTCAGCGCAGCAAAACCGCCTTGCGTCCATCCAGGAAAAAGAAAACAGGAAAAGACAAGCCAAAATCAGCAAGAAACCTGTCTGAAGTGAACCGGCCTAAACTAGTCTAAACCTATGTTGTCAAAAGCGCACAAGGTGCACGCCTAGACGCCCAAGCGCAGCTTCGTCGCCTCGCTTCAAAAGCCCTGCGCATTTTCAGGCCAAATTCCAGCTAAAAATCTTCTGAACAGGTCTGAACAATTACACTAGCCCTAAACAAGCATGAAATCAACCTAAAACAGCCTAAACTAGCCCAAAACAAGCTCAAACATATCAAAAACCCCTAAAAATGTATTTTTATACTACGCGCCCGGCGCCTCGCATAAAATAGCCCTTACTTTTTAAGCGTCTTGTGCCTAGGCTCTGGGCGAGGCCTGTGCACCTTGAGTGTGCCTATGCACCTTGAGTGTGCCTATGCACCTTGATAACATAGGTCTAAACAAGCCAAAAAAAAACAGTCTAAAGTAGTCTAAAACAGCTAAAAATGTCTTGGAATACATGTGCTCCATGCTTGTCTCGGGAGCACTTTTTAAGACCCTCGCGGCTCACCCTTTGCGCCTTTAGGGCGCATTGATCCTTTGACTACTAATGCAAGGCAATTAAAGGCATTCGGAGCCGCAGTTATGAGAAGTATGAGTTTGTATGAATTTGTCCCTATCATGATCTCAATTCGAAATGTCAGAAAACTGATTTACAATTTCGAATCACCTGTTAAACTCAAAGTCCAATTAGGTTTTCATATACAAAATTAAAATCCGAACAAACGAAAACCGAACCTGATAAGAGAATCCGAGCTTGTTCGAACGACCTTGGATCCCAAACAAGATCGTAAACAGACAACACGCAACAACAAAAGTTCTAGTGATCGGAGCATTATCTGATCAATCAGCAAACGAATTACACACATTCTATTCAAAATTACTGATAGAAAAAGAGATTTGACAGAAATTAGTGCAAGTTACGTACTGAAACCGGAGGGGCCGCCGTTCATCTTCCTTTAAAATGGACCAACGACCTTCAATCTTGAGAGGGCCTTTGGTCTCTGTTGTAGATAATTCGCTGAGTAATCTTTTGGGGGTTGTAATGAAATGAGAAGGATTTGATAGGTTAGGGTTTCTTGTGTAGTAAGCTAGCAATTGTTGTTGAGGAATTACACTCTATTTATTTTGCTTTTTGCTAAAAATCACTACGAAGACCTTATGTTACGGTGACAGCGTATGTCGATTCCTCATGCGTTGTGACTCATCTCGCACGTTATAATGCAAGCAGGATTTAGTTATCGTGTGTTCATGTTATGTCAACATTTGTAAAATTCATGAAAGAAATTATAATAAAGTAAAAAAACAAACCGTGTGTTGCGGTGAAGTCGTACATTGGCAACTAACATGGGTAAGGGCGTGTTTGCAAACCTAGTTACGCGTGTTGTGTCAGTAACACTAACGTGCTTAATTACATAAGAGAAACGTACGCATTTGAGGCGGATAGGTTTAGGAGATTGAAGCATACATAGAAAAAATATTATGCATTGCATATTGCGGCTTAATAAATAAAAAAGAATATAATCAAAACTAAAAAAATAACAAATCTAAAAAGAAAAAAAGATGTTAGGAGCATGGATAGAACTTGTGACTAGGGGTGTTTAAAAATATCTGAATTCGAAACCGAACCCGAATTATCCGAAATTCCGAATCCGAATTATCCGAAAATTCGGATTCGGATTCGGATAGTAATATTGGAAATTTTCGGATAGTTCGGATATCCGAATCCGAAATTAAATTTATTTATTTTTAATTATTTATTATATTTAAATATATAATTAACAATAAATATATAGAAACCCTAATAAGATGACTCATTCTCTCATCCAGAGCAGCCGTTCTTCACTTCTTCTTCCCCACCTAGCCACCTCCGTTCAACCGTCTTCCTCACCTCCGACCTCCGTTGCTTAACTCTCACTATCAATCTCATCGATTACCCTCGTCGCTCACCTAATCGGTCACACTCGTCGGCCGTTGCTCACTTGTAATCGTATTCTCCTTCAAATCCGACTGCGACTCTCGTGACTCCACGACATTTGTATGGTTTTAATCTTCAAGAGTTGGTGTAAAATAGATTTGCACTTTTAGTTCGTTTATTGATTCTACTTTAGAAGGAACAATTCAATAAATGCTTTTGTTATTGATTATGTTTTATGTTATTGAAATTTGAAACCATGAAAGATTTGTTTAAGATGAATTGTTACAGAATTGTTGATGATTTGTATTAGATATATTCATTACAACTTTGTGAAAATTATTTACAGCTCATAATCAGGTCATAGAACTTATATATTTGATATATTCATTAGCTTTGTGAAAACTCTATAATTTTTTTTACATTTTCGGATACTAAAATCCACTATCCGAAATCTTCAGATATCCGAAATTTCAGATATCCGGTTTTGAACACCAACCCAACAAAGACGTCAACACAACTTTAACCAACACACTGAAAGCACTTTTTTATAAGTAAATGAAAAATCAAATAGAAAAAAATAAGCATTGGCTTTGTTGGTGGCCTCTGGCAACATTGCCTATTAAGGCTCTTTTGTCGATCGGATCCATCCTGATCCATGGATTAACTGGAAATTGTGATGGAAATACTGAATTGGTAGTAAGTTGCTACTGATCATCGGTAGAAATTTGTATTTCGGTAGCAACTGAAGCATCCACAACAGCTTTGCACTTTGGTAGCAAACTTGTATATCGGTAGTAACTTTGTTACTACTGATGGTCTTAGTAACCAAGTTCCTACTGATGGATACTTTCTACTGTTGCGATTACAAGCATTTATAACCGTCAACTGTGACCCCTTTTCATAAAACGTTATGATGATTCATGGTGCGCTTTCATCACCAATAAAAAGAATTCGGTTGGTCTGGTTTCATCATCGAATTCACAGCGAACTCCGGTACTCTCACAACAAGAATTCATACTCGTTCTTGACAAGTTTCTTTGTCTTATTCGATTGATAATTTCGCAAGTACCAGTAAAATACTTCAATCTGATAGTATCCAACACGATTAAAAAAATCAAAATTATCACGAATTCAAAACCTACATTCTTCTCCATATCTCCATTGTCTTCACCAATGAATATATTATTTGGTAGTGAACCGAATAACATAGGATTTGAATATTCCTTGGTTTCAAAAGGCGCAAAGACGTTTAGGGTGCTAAAAAACAAGGCATGAGGCGATGGCACTAGCCTCACGAATGTGGGGGTGTCCAATACTATAAAATATTTGTAAAATGATTCTAGATGACATTTTCTATTTATCAATCTTCAAATAATAGAACTTAATAATAACTAAAAAACATAAATTATTTTACGTGTAAGATTTTTTTTATATAATTTTTATGTAGAATCAAACAAACTCTACATACAACTAAAGAAACATAAAAAAATAGGTGATGATATGAAAATATACGAGTGTTTAAAAAAAATATAGTGTTAAAAAAGAAATAAGTTTTTGAATGATAAATAGAAATCTGACGAGCAAAAGGTGAAGAGATATAAAGAAAGAACATATGCATCATATATGAAGCGCAAATACCTAGCCTTAAACAAAAAAAAAGCTTCAAGCCGCTTCACGTGATTGCCTCCTTCACATGCTCTAAAGCGAGACCTCGCACGCCTTTCTAAACCAAGCGATCTTCAAATCAACAACTTTGCTTATATCAGGCCATAACTTGATAGTGTAAAATGGTTAGGTAAATGACTTTAAACCATGGCACTGCAAATCCCTCGATTCGATTGCTTTGCCATACTTCCCAAAATAGATTTGTTTTGAATGTTGAATCTACCAAATTATCAACATGTACTATGAAAATGGAGGTGGTATCCAAACCAAATTTCTGCCAAGAATCCAGATATGTGATGTAAGAATCAATAACGAGTGGTATACTAAAAATGGTTCAAAACGTGGCTTTTGGATTTTAACCTCACTCGGGATTTGAAGCTTTCGGGATTTGACACCACAACGAAATGGACAAACTCATTTCCAAAAGTACCATCTAGATGCATATAACATCATAAATAAGAAAACACTTCATACGTACATAGTCATCTAGTGAGAATAGGAAACAAGGGCTAAACATACCCAATCCCCATACAAAAGCTGAAGTACTTAATACTGCATTCACAGGTTAAATACAACTTAAATATTACCTCCTAATGCTTAACCAGAACTTTGGGCTGCACCCATAGTCTATTTAAACAACTTCATTCCATTTTGGCATTTTTCACCTACAAACTACAAATCCTTCTGCTTCTGCAAATAAACAAATAACATATAGTTAGACCTACAGATTTCATCTTATAATTAACAGTTTTTGCTTGATTATAAGAACATGCACATTAAACACTAGTTGAAAGAAGTGGATGCAAGGCAATAAATACCTACTAAGCATATTATAGTTAGGGTACCAAAGAAGCAAAAACCGAAAAACTGAACCAAACATCTAGTTTTAGGTTAATATTTTCGGTTTCGGTTTAGCTGACAGCTTTTAAATTGGACGGTTAACCAAAACAAAGAAACATTAACACTCTTTTTTAAGCCATTACCACTAGTCTGCTAGGATTGTAAAAATTAGCCGATGCACATGACAAGATTACCCAACTAACATCTAATATTATCTTCATCAAACAAACATACCCAGCAAAATCCCATTCAAAGAGTAGGGTCTGGAGAGGGTGGGATGAGGGCAAACCTACCTATGTATTGAACTTCATCAAATAAAAGCTATATTAAACTTGAAAATTTTCTTTCATGTTTGTAAATTCTTTTATATAACCGATTCCGCCAGAGCTCACCCCAAGTCCAGAACTCAACACCATCTTCACCCAACATACTTGGACTAATTACCAGACTCCAAACCACTGGACAACTTAGAGATCTCTGGACCTCTATAACTCGGATCTTGGACCATCGAACAACTTAAAGGTCACCGGAACCCGGGCCTCTGCAATACGGTCTATAAACTATCGGATATTAATAAGATCTGTATAACATGCAAGTACTATGTTCATAAATGCTTTTTGACAGGTAATGAGTACAACAAAATTTTAGCCCATTTTCTAGTTATCTTAGTCAACAACTAAAGCACTCATATCATACATATACTTTTAGTAAAAATATTCATTTTTCTCCTCAGTTTTGTTCATAATATCTTTCTAGAAGCAGTTGTCTCTAGTTATGAATGATTCTTTAAACTTACTCATTCCAAGCCATACATTCCTTTTTGGTTTTCATTACACAATGATTTTTTTCATTTTGCGAAGTATTTCTAACCACAAACCTACTTCTGTACATAAAATATAAAACAAATTCCCTAAGCTAGTAAATCACCACTTCAACCTTAAACATTTTACAGTGCCACTACAGTAGTATAATGTGCTAATCTTCTTATGTTCTCCAATTGATTATGATTTATGAAGGACCTTTAATGACTGCCTTCTAGCTTCAGACCAAGCACTAAAACTTCAATACTAATTAATACTACCAAATAACACATCAATACTAGTAACTATTTAACAGATCCAAATTCCAAAATACTAGTAAAGTAGTAATTAGGCTCTCCTTCCAAGTATATTGGTTTTAAAAAGCGTGTGGCTCTGATGTGTTTTGATCCCAAAAGCCAATGTGTGATGCGTATGCACGTATGCGAGGCGCTCGTAATTAAAAAAAACTAAAAAATTATTTATAGATAATATTTTAAATTCTTGACTTTTAAACACTAAAATACAAGACATTTTAATCATCTCTGGTCGGATTTGTTCAATCAATGATCTAATTTGTTCAAATACGCAAACCCATAGCTCAATGAATGGTCAATTTTCTCAATGAGATTTGAAAAACTCAAACTCATTGCAATCGATGGTCTAACTTGTTCAAATATTGGTCAATTGCATGATACGTCGCATCAGACCCATCACGCATCAGATCGCATCATGGAATCGATCGCATCAACTGCAGTAATGCGATCTCAACACTGCATCATGGCATCATCGCATTATGTTCACCTGATGCGGGCATTTTAATCCAAACCATGTATATAGTAAGCAGATGAAAAAAGAATCCAAAAAGTTCAGAGGAAAAAAAAACAGATGACTTGATCTCCAGGGATTATCAAAAAGTGATTCTACATTACCTTCTGGATTTAAAAAAAGTTAGGGTATGCATCTAGAGTGATAGTAAAAACAAATAACAAAATAAACACAAAAAATAAGACAACTTACAGGAAGTGCCATTTGGCATGAACCATCCTTGTAAACTTTATGTAGATCACTAGTAAAAAAAACCTTTGCATTTCAATGATCCACACAAACACTTTTTCCTCCGAGGGGCTGCTTTGTCAGCCAGTACTATTCCATAGTTAAATGTTAACTCCTGCATAGGAGGAACATGCTTGATTGCAAAAAACCCAACATGAAAATATGATTCATCTTGATTTTCACGAATAACTGGCTGCCAATACACATTAGGTGAGCAACTATGATTCATAAACCGACCCACGTTTCCCTCATTTCTGGCACTAATAATTAAAGGAAACGGAAATTTAACAGGCTCATCACTAGGTTGAGTTTCCAAGGGCTCAAACGTGCGGGTAGAATCAAAAATATAATTATCATCAGAATCAATTCCATTTTCTGATATCACAACCCCTGCATATTCACATATAAAAGAACCTGAACGAATTGGGTCCCAAGATCTAAGTCCCCAACCTTTATCCTTTGTTTTAAACACCTCTAGACGCATTTTCAGTCCCGCTTGTGAAACTCGGTTCCTGCAATTTATAGGGCATATACACATATTACCACACTCGTGAATCAGTGAGTTATGACTCAGAAGAACACCAAGTGAGGTATATGGGATTTGGCCTTCATTTCTTTGAACACAAGGACAGTTAGTGCCAGATTGGCATCCACCTGTGGCGCAGTTGCAGTTTATAACAGATGATTTGGTTGAAGGAAACGGCTTTGTATACTTAAGATTGGGTGCGTAAGTAAAATATGCGGGGCCCTTTTCACCATCCAAATCGTTTACAAGACAAACGGGTAAACTTTCAGCCCCAGAGGTAAGATCAGGTAGAATAACACCAGGCTGTGTAGTAGCACCATCTTTCCATTGCTGGATTGATTTCCACAATGTAAATGCTTCAGGCTGGCCAGCAATTCTAACAAATTTGTACTTAAAAATATTGCAACCCGATTTCCCTTTGTCAATCCAAGATTCGTGTATTTTGTATAATCCATCATAGACATACACTTTCCCAGTTGGACTTGCAAAATCTTTAAGACCACGAATAACTCTTACCGCATTAGCCTTGTGTAAGCTTTTTTCAAGAGCAAGATTACCCCTTACTAATTGTTGATCCATCTGTTGTTTATCTTTCCTCTGAACACCACCTTGACCACTGTAGATTAACACATCACCATCATCACCTTCATCATCATATCCACCTGAAGAAACAATACTGACAGCCAATGGTTCATCATTTCCAGAAACCTTAACAGTCATATAATCTATTCCAGCCATACTTGGAGCATGCAATCCCGCCAAACACAACTCCATACGAAAAAAGAAAATATCACCAACATCAAGACCTGGCACCGATCCAATCCGTTTCATAGTATTAGCACGGACAGATTTACTCATACAGATAGTACCTGCCCTTAAGTCTGGGCGTTTTGCTACACCTGGAGCTTCTTTCTTGTCATCAAGTTGTGTGATTTTTCTCCTGAGTAAATTGAAAACAATGAGTACACGATCAACCAACTCTTTGTCACTGTTAGCTTGATGAAAACCATCCATACCCACAAGATTGAAAGATCTCAACATCTTATTAACTAGTGACTCGATTGCAACATCAGTATTAGAAACAGGAACTCCAGTTTTGCTCTTGACTTTTCTACGGATAACCCGTGCCTTGTCATTGAATTCATTTCCAGTTTCCATATTTCTCTCAAAGCTGTTATCATAACTATCACTTAGACTATTCCCATCCTCATCAACTGTATGGTTCCTGAAGTTCCTTCTTGATGTCCCTATGTCACCATTTCCTGATGCTGACACAGGTGTCTTAAAAGAATTCAAAGGAACCGGAGACGGAATTGGGTAGGACCTATGCTGAGCTGGCTTTTGGGAATCATTTGGGACGAAGAAGGGGAAAAACGGTGTGGCGCCAGGTGGAAAAGGTCCTGTTGGAGGGATGGATGCATACTGAGAAGACGGTGGTGCAGAAGGATCAGGTTGAGACGGAAAAACTGGAGCAAGACATCTCAATGGCTTAACAGTCAACACCGCAGACTTGTTTATATTACCAGAAGACATAGGATCAGAACCAAAAGGGCGAGCCATCGAAATCAAACGGAGCTTTCTGAATATTCAATAACTTAAATTTTCCCAGAAAAAACAAAGCTTATCATCACCTGCAAAGTACATGCATTACAAATTTATCCAATTAGGGCCACAAAACCCTACCAATTTTAATAAACTAAAAACCCTAAACATGCAATTAGACTCGAATAAAAACCAAAACTAAAACCTAGGTTACACTAAGATCTCCAGATTCAACACAAATTAAAAAATACAAAAAATCAAAACCCTAGACATACAGAAATCAAAACCGCATAATGAAATACATAATCGAAAACAAACAATACATGATTTACGGTACAAAAAAAGCCTAAGGAACGAAGATCGGAGAAAGACCTAGAAATTAGGGTTTATCAGCGATACGACGTAAAAATTGATACGGAAACATGAGGATGATTGCAAAATTAAAATCAGTTTTCCGATTTGAAAGCATAAATTGGAAGAAAACCTAAGTAAGATCTATGGAATTTAGAAATTACCTTCGGATTAGAATTTGGGGGAGTGATCCAGCTGAAGTGAAATTTGAAACCGGTTTGAGTCGTGCGTTTTCCACGTGTTCTTTTCAATTTCAATTTCAATTTCAACAAGCGACAATTTTTGGCGTTCCGACAAACTTAAATACCCACCCGTTTACATGAAGCAAAATTCGGGTTGTAATTATAACAGGATATGACGTCGTTAATAATATTTCAGGTTCATATTTTTTATTGTGAAACAATTTTACTTATAAGTAGCTGGTTATATCCGTGTTTCGCGGTGGGTATTGAACTGATTATTAATAAAATATAAATGAAAACGTAGGTATAACGGTAAAATTAATGTTATTAAAACTGAAACATTAACCTAAATAATAAAAAAAAGGAAAAAACAAAATTTAAAAATTACTGGTTCGGGTCGTCGAAAACCATAAAATCGAATACCGAAACAGGTTCCGATAATACCAATACCTACAATGATGTTGTTCGCTCATAAATCATAATAGGTTTGACTCGTCATGGTACAATGCTAACGGCACTCGCTATAGGCAACGATACAAAAAAAACTCGATTTTGAATACAACTTCGTTTTCAAAAAACTTATATCGGAACGTTAAAAAGAACTAAAAACAGTTGTGCACTATGTTTAGAAAAAGTTAACGAACAAAAGTTATTAAAGGAAACGAAATTAACAGAAAATGAAATGAGTTAAAAGCGTATATAATATATAATATAAGGGATGGAAATGAAAATGTAAAAAAAACTTAGACATGTCATTCTAAATTGACGAGCGAATGTCCAACTTTTCAACCAATCATTAATCATTTGTAGCACTTGTCGGTTTTGTATTGATTTTTTCAACCAATTTTGATGTCTTAGCATAGTTGATAACTTCAGGACATAATCTTGTATTATGTCTATACTTAGTGACTTGATTGATCTTAGATTTGATTATTGACTTGATTGCTATTGAGAACTTGTATGTCACATATAATCAATTACTATTAAACAAATAACACCACATATTATTTATTTTTATCATTATCAAAACTAGGATTTGATGACTCCGTTTAAACCATTGTTTTTCCAACACCCTTTTTAGTTTCCAGTCGTTTATATATCTTCTTATACACTTGGTTCTTTGTCTCATACACTACCTTCTTCGCCTCCCGCTTGACCTCCTTATATCTCTCCCTCAATCTCAGTCGCTCCTCCTCATCAATGCACCTCAAGAACTCCCAAAAAACACTTTTGTTTATCCCTTATCTTGCCTTGCACATCCTCATTCCACCAACAAGACTTCTTATGTCCGCTTGCCATTCCTTTTGTGTCCCCGACTCTTGCATTACTTGTGTAGTTGTGGCCGTCATAGCATCCCATACGGTGTGCATCCACATCCGATACAACTGAGCCCGTGGAGATGAATCGAATTATATGAACCAAAATGTCGGCCCTAAATCTTGCATACCATTGAGTTAAAAACCTTCATTAATACTCATCTCATCCATCAATGAAGAATGAATATGGAAGGAAACAAAAAAATGCCCCTATTTGATAGAAGTACAATAAATCATCTCTTACTAAGGATGAAATTGATTTATTTTTACGAAATAATATATTCTTCTAAATACACTCACTCTCTTTTATTGTTACATAACTGTGCCTAGAAAATCAATATTTTCAAAATCTACTCTAGAAAGAATCAAGTAGTACAAAATAAAATAAAAAATAAAAAAGGTGGGAGCGCGAACTAGACCTTGGCATTGGTGACCTTCATGCCTACCATCCGGTTAACCAAGCTTTCAACCTTTCGACCAATCCTGCTTCTTCATCTTCACTATCTCCTGAATCCTCCTCCTGGGAATGTACCCCGGTTACAATAGGTTAATTTAAGTTGTATCTTATTGATAAGTGGTCAAACATGTAAAGTAGTAAAAATTAACTAAGGGGCTATTTGGCAAGTGTTGAACCATTAAGTGCTGAATCATAAGAGGTCTGAATAGTTCAACATTGTTTTTCAGCTGAACCATTAAGAGGTAAAATGAACCATTAAGAGGTGGGTTGTCAGCGAAACAAACACCCCTTACATCTGAACGATTCAGAGTAAGAGGCTACCAAACAACCCCTAATTAAGGAAATGGGTTAGATAGGTCAAGTCGAAAGTCGTCGAAAGTTAACAGAATTAAAAAATTGTGTATTTTTTTTATGGGAAAAATACGAAAAATGGACATTTGACCAGAAAAGTTACAAAAAATGAACACTCAAATTTAGCCACCTAATTCATGGACATTACTCTCATTACCCGGCTCATATTTCCGTCCAAAATTCTTTTTTACAGTGTACGAACCAACCGGATTGCAACATGTGGCTGGCTAAGCCTTAAAAAAGCGGAGGCTAAGCCGGCTAATAGCTTGTTATAGCCGTCTGGTGCTTTTTTAAGGCTTAGCCGACAAACTAAAAAGACTTAGCCGACAAAAGTAAATGCTTACCCAGCAAAAACCATGGTCATAAAAAACAATATTTTAAGGTTTAGTTGGCAAACTTAAAAGGTGTCACAAAAGTGGGTACTCTCGACACACATGTAAAATCCCTCTTCGTTCACATATGTCATCGAAATCAAAAAGAGAAGAATCATCTACTCGTTCTGAGCCTGCATATGAGTCAACAAGTTTGCCGGCTAACCCTTCTAAGTTTTGTGACACCTTCTAAGTTTGTCCGCTAAACCTTAAAATATTGTCTTTCAAGATCATGATTTTTGCTGAGTAAGCATATAGTTTTGCCGGCTAAGTGTTTTTAGTTTTCCGGCTAAGCATTTTAAGTTAGTCAGCTAAGCCTTAAAAAAGTGTCAGACGGCTATAACAAGCTATTAGCCGGCTTAGCCTCTGCTTTTTCAAGGCTTACCCGGCCACGTGTCGCACTCCGGTTGGTTCGTACATTGTCAAAAGGAATTTGGCACGGAAATATGAGCCGGCTAATGAGAGTAATGTCCATGAGTTAGGCGGCTAAATTTGGTTGTCCACTTTTGATAACTTTTCTGGTCAAATGTCCATTTTCGTATTTTTTCCCCTTTTTTATTCATATTTAGACTAAGTGTAGTGGGTTAACGCCCACTTACACATCAACCACAAAGTGCGTTAAACACCATTACAGGGGCGTGAAGGTGGGGGTATCGGAGCTTTAACGGGCGTGAAGGGTTGGGGTGTGGAGCCTACTCAAGTGCTGACGGAATTTAGTTCGTACATTGTCAAAAGGAATTTGGCACGGAAATATGAGCCGGCTAATGAGAGTAATGTCCATGAGTTAGACAGCTAAATTTGGTTGTCCACTTTTGATAACTTTTCTGGTCAAATGTCCATTTTCGTATTTTTTCCCCTTTTTTTATTCATATTTAGACTAAGTGTAGTGGGTTAACGCCCACTTACACATCAACCACAAAGTGCGTTAAACACCATTACAGGGGCGTGAAGGTGGGGGTATCGGAGCTTTAACGGGCGTGAAGGGTTGGAGTGTAGAGCCTACTCAAGTGCTGACGGAATTTGGTTCGTACATTGTCAAAAGGAATTTGGCACGGAAATATGAGCCGGCTAATGAGAGTAATGTCTATGAGTTAGGCGGCTAAATTTGGTTGTCCACTTTTGATAACTTTTCTGGTCAAATGTCCATTTTCGTATTTTTTTTCCCTTTTTTTATTCATATTTAGACTAAGTGTAGTGGGTTAACGCCCACTTACACATCAACCACAAAGTGCGTTAAACACCATTACAGGGGCGTGAAGGTGGGGGTATCGGAGCTTTAACGGGCGTGAAGGGTTGGGGTGTGGAGCCTACTCAAGTGCTGACCGATCAAAACATTTACTCTTGATTTTATATAATTTTTTTTAAATAATTGTGTTTTTAGTTAAATCACTACACACTTTTGAGAGTTTAGTTAGTTAAGCCCCAAGTCTAAGCCCCAAGTGACGTGGCATGAACTTTTTTACTTTTTAGTTAAACCACTACACATAGTCTTAACACACTAGTTACTTATAGAATAAAAAAAGGTAAAAACGTGTTAATGACACATGATTTGACCCGACCCATTTTGACTTGTTCCAATCCGTCCTTTTTGAAACCTCTAATTGAAGCTTTATAATGATAAGTGTGGGTGGGTTCCAAATCAGTCATTAGCTTCAAGAAATAATTACCAGTGGTAACAAAAAGAGTTTAAATTAAACCTGGAGTTAAAATTACCAACAAAAAAAAAAGAAATGTTATAACTTTCCTGTTTTTTAGTTTAAGTTTTTTCTATAACAATGTCTGGAACTTATCATGTTTTTGCACCAAAACTTGGTACCAAGTGGCAACTGAGTTGCAAATTGAGATGATTGCAACATGAGTATGTTGAAGAACATAAATTAAGCACCTCATCAATATCTGATTATCAATTTTCATCAAGATTTTCAGTAATTATGTTAGACGAAAAGAGGAGTTGATAAAAATTATAAAGTAGTAATCTTTATAATTTACCTGCGTATCTTCTGAATCCGATGAAGAGCTGTCTACAGATCCATACTCTTCTTCCGCATTATCATTATCACCATCACCATCATATATGTCATCAGGCACATCAAAAAACGACGATGAGTTCGATTTATCGAAAATTTTATGTTCATAACCTGCATTTAAACCAATATTGTGTTGCATGAGCTCCTTAACAGAAGATATTGTTACATTATTAACTAAAAATGGTTTTTTTTTACTTTTGCATTACCTGTATTCTCACCACTTTTTTTAACTTCCTTACTTCTGTCATCTCCTTCTGCATCCTGATGAAACTTCACAGTATGCTCATCTTCAGATAACCGGTTTCTAGGAATGATATGCTCATTTACAACAGAACCAAGAGTTGAACCAATTGATTCTGTATCAGAAGCAGTCCTTTTAGGTACTGCGCGTGGGGCGAAAGCCACAGAATCTGATTGAAAAATGGGACGCGGTCGATCAGGTTTCCCTCCAAGTAAATCAAAAGACAGATCAATAGATTTTCTTCTTGGCATGATATTAGGAAGATCAAAAGGATTATTTCTAGAAGTTGAAACATGAGTGTCAATGAAATGAATATCAGGACTCATGTTTACCATATTCTTTTCGGCCTGCATCCTCATGTTTTTAATTGCTTTTTGTCTAGCAATAAGACTCTCCAATCTCTGGTTTCTTTCTAGTTCTAGATCTAATGTCCCCAAATTCATTACACTCTCCTCCTCCCCATCATCATCATCATCATCATCATCATCATCATCATCATCATCATCATCCTTAACTTCTATATCTTCATGACCACCATCATCATCATCTGTTTCATCACCAATCTCACCCGAATCCAGCATATGAAGTTCATCAAACATAGGAAAAACATCCACAACATCCGACCCCGTTTCCCATCCTTTTTCCCATCCTTTATTATCATCATCATCAACACTTTTCAATCTACCACGATTCACCAAACCAGGCTTTCGACTGCACATATCACTCTTATTGCCTCTTGACATACAACTATCAATCAAGCTTCTCGATTTATGATCATCAATTTCAGTATTCCCCATACCTCTAAACACTAGACTCTGGATATCATGGTTATGTGCTTTTTGTTCCTTTTGGATTTCAGGTGCATTTGCATGACCATAAAATAACAAAGTTCCAAGCAGAACAAGAGTAGATGCAATAACAGGTGAAGCATACACCAAAAGCGAAAACAATACAGGACACGATCGGTACGTTAAAATCAAAACAACAATCATGAACACCAGTAATGGATGCCTAGAAGCTGATATGTACCAACGGTTTATATAAGCCCTAACATGATTTCTCACCAATTCAACCACCATTTTAACAAAATTTATTCCAACCTAACCTTTATATGATGAACTGCAGGTATCAAACGAATAAGAAAACGAACAGATAATGAATATCAGAATCGATCAACGAATAAAGTACCAAAGAGATCAGGCTTCTCGTCGAACAGATATTGTGTAAATCGAATTTCAATTTCTTCTTTTTTTTCAAATTCTATGCATATGGCGTTTGCAATGTGGAATTGGAAGATCGTTGGGGTAGCGTGAGCCCGAGGCCATGCCGGTGCCGGTGGCCGGAACCATTGAAATTGTTGTTTTACGTCGAATTATGAAAAGGGAATTTTGAATGTAAAATAACGACGGGACCGATTTTTTCATTTATTTGACGTTTGCTTTCAAATATTCTGAAAACATAAACAATATTAAAAAAATTATTTCACAAGTTCAAACATAAACATAAACTGATACAGATAAACTTTTTATTGCTGTATTGTATCAACATTACAACATTTTTCACAAATTTCTTTTCATGTACCTTCACATTTGAGGATATGATTTTACATTTTCATACTGTATGTTTGTATCCACTGTCACGTCATATTTAATTTTTTAATAATTAAAAATTCATTATTAATTAAAATACAATAAATATTAACAATACATTAATAATTAAATTATAAAAAACTAAACTTGATCGTTGGGGTGAAATGTAGCGATATGTTCCACCAAATCATGTTGAAGATTGATATGTGTGTCACGCTTTCGTATTTTCCGGTCATTAACACTTTTTTAGACATCACTAACTTCTTCTAATCGGATTGTCACTTCAAATTTGTCTTCTTTGAACTCACAAATCGCATGACTTTCATCCTCTAAGATCATGTTATGTAGGATGAGGCAGGCGTGTACATAACACGCCGTATTCTATCGAGCTTCCATGCACGTGTCAGGGTTTTCACTATATGTCATCTTTGTTTGAGGACACAAAATGCTTGGTCAATATCCTTTCTAGCAGATTCTTGCGCTCCTATGAATTTTTTTCTATTATAACCTTCCGGCCACGTAAAGGATTTGACAAAAGTAGCATGCTTGGGATATATAACATCAACGAGGTAATAACTGTAACTATATCGTGTGAAGTTGACGTGTTCAAGCTTTCTGCGTCATCTTTTAACATTTAAACAATAGTGGTAGCAATTGTCTCGAAAATAATCAAGGCTACACAATTTGATTCCGAAGAAGGTGAATTTAGTATGTCCATTGGTTGAGAGAATGGTTGAAATGGGTGAAATGGTTTGAGAATAGTTTTAAAAAGGTTTGTAAAAAGGTTTATTTCAAAATTTAAACTAGTCGTTGAACGCCTTTTTAAACGTCGGAGAAGCATGGAAATCTCCATGAAAATCACCCACGACCGTGGACCACGCATGGGGGACGCGGTGTTCCATAGTCCCACTAAATCCACATCACCTCGGCGTTGAGTTTCCACATGGTATACCGCTTGGTCTAAGATGTGTAATGATCATGTGATACAAAGGGGTGAGTAGACTTTTTTAATACATTTTATTAATTATTTTTAAACAATTAACATTAATCTTTTAAAACATGGTTTTCACAAATCTTTTAAGCTCTAATACCTTTAATTTACTTTACTTTTTATTAAAATAATTTATATTATTTATTCTCTTTAATTTGTATACATTGATATAGTTTTTCTTTTCTTTTTTTATTAAGGAAAACGACATTTTTTTAAATGTCTAACCCACTATTGACTACAACAGTATGACTAAACTTCATATAGTTTTTCTTTTCTTTCTCTTTAAGGAAAACGACATTTTTTAAATGTCTAGCACACTATTGACTACAACAGTATGACTAAATCGTTTATAACGGCATGTCTTATTCAATAGTCATTTGCGATAATGCGTATACAACGATAAATATAACTTTTCAGGTCTAATTTATTTTTAATACTGTGTTTCTCAAGCAATTTCTATTTAATATATTTTTTGTTCTTTCTAATAAAAGTATTTACAAAATAATGTTTGAATATTTTATTTCAATATATGGAATGGAAGGATACAACTTCATCCTTTTATTTAGTTTTTTTAGTAACTAAAGTAAATCATATCAATACCCATATCAACAATGAAAGACTAATATGTAAACTCATTTATTTACTTAACTACAAAATAAAAATAAAAAAATATCCGAGGACATATCATGTCTAATAGTAACTGAAATAAATAAAAATATAGTTTATTTTTGTTAAACATGATAATACAATACAACGAATCATTCAATCATGGCAGTACATAAATCTGTCAGGAGAACAAAAATGACCTAAGGAGAGAGGTTAGTGACGGATCCAGAAAACATCTTCGCCAGCGAGACAATACCATAATAAAATATAAATAAAATAAAAACTAATCAAAAGAGTAAAACCCGATAAGGAATAGATTAAAGCATAAGTATTATCAAGAAATGTGAAACCGTTTAACAATCTAAATAGATTCAAAAATGAAATCCATAAAACATCATCAAGCTTCATAAACGTGCAGACAGGCATCACAAGTTATTATACAGGAATTAATCGGAGAAAACGGGTCGGATTCTGTTGCGAATCCATCCATAAATGACAATGTCCAAGTTATCTTCAGACTTATGTTGAATTTGAGAAAAGTTGCAGCAAATTATCCAACGTTTCTGGATAAAATTTTCTTCCAAACAGGAAGCAGGGCCGCCTCATTCCGTTCCACATGCAAGGAGTTGCCAACACGGTCTTCTGCGAAAGTCGACAAAATGTGATGAATCAATACCCATAATTTATGTAGTTTGACTTTTGAGGTCAAAGATACATTATAAGAAGTAGCAGCACTAGAGAGGTCTTGATTTTGAAACTTGCAGAATCGGTGTGCCTAATTTTGATTTAAAAACCAGTGCCTTTGACCCAAAAAGTCAAAGTATCATGATGAAGCATAGAAGTAATGAGTTATTTACCTTTTCATCACTTGTGTAGTGATAGCTAGTATCGAAGGTCTGCAGTACAAAATAGTGTTAGTTGGTTAACCATGAGAACCAAAAGGGGGTTAGCCCAGTGCCTAACAGAATTTTAAAATTAAAATTTTCATTTTTTGTAATCGTAACTAACACGTTAATCATTCATAATTTTTTCCAAAAATAAGAACCAAGTGCTTGCCAGTCAACCCAACCCAACCCAACCTGGCCATTTTGACTTGTACTAAAAAAAATTTGTTTCAACACGCACCCCTTTCAACCCGTTACCCGGCCCACTCGACCCACCCATTTTGGCACCTCTACTCCAACCCATGACCTTGTGATCATTAGAAAGTAATGTCACTAGTATATGAAAAAACAAATTGAAATAAGTGTACCGTGAGGTTTCTAAGAAGCTTGGAAGTAATATCTTGAGGTTTATATGATCTCGGGTGCCACTTTCTTTCTGACCAATCTACATATGTTACAGACCAGTTTGCAATTCCACTGGGATCAACCATCTAAAAAAGAAAATATTTTAGCAACTAGAAATAAAACTAAAAGAGATAAAAGAAAAATAAAGGGTTGTAAAAAGTACTAACATAGAAAAGGGTTTGGAAGTAATGCTCATCGGCGTAGCAATTGCGGCCCTCAAAACCTGGCTGTTGGATTCAAAAAACAAAAACTGTCACTTCATGATAATTTAAACCTTAAATAACAAGGTAACAACATTCAAGGAAAAAAAATGCATTGTTTAACTTATGTTTGGATTTACGTATCGAACTGAATATCTGAAATAGCAATAATCGGTCTTTAATGTTTGGATGAACATATTTTAGAATTCAAGGGGTGGATAATCAGTTTCATACCGACCATAACAAAACTGATTATCTAAGGGTAAGATAAACTTTACTTATTTACCCCTTTTTTGGAGGCTTTTGTTTTCATTTCACAAACTGTCCCAAATTTTGTGACAAAATGTCATTTTTGTTCATTTTAGCTATTAATTTTATGAATAATCAGAATCTGACAAATTGCAGAAGCACATCCAAACACTATTTATTCACATCCCGTGATCAGTAATCAGCAGTTCAGCACAACTGATTATTTGATTCTGGCTAGTGGCTATACAATATCACATAATCACTTTCAAAATGCACATCCAATGATCCAAACACCCCTTATACTTGTTTTAGTGATTTTTATACAAATATAACGAAATACCTACAATGCATCTTAAAAGGGCAAAATTGAGAAATTGGTGGGACCAAAATCAATGCCACAAGTACATGTAATTTTATTTTTTATTATGCTTTGAAGTAAATTAGTTAAAAGTTAGGTGTTAACAACAGCCATAAGAGCTACTGTTAGCAAACCCTACATTTAATTATTTACTTTGTAATTTATAGTGTATATTTTTACTTTTCTTGATATTCCATCATGAAATAAGAATGTAGCAAAATGTACTTACCCTGCAGTAAAGCCGGAACTTCCTGTAGTAAAGACTATCAGCCATAATTATTAAAGCATGCTTCCGAGTCATAGTGAACCACTGCAGATGTACATATAAAGATATTACTTTTTTACAAATAAATGTCACACTACTGACTACACAGAGACTTCAATATCATAAATCCATGATAAATCAGATAAGTGGAGAGGAGAGACCGTGCGATAGAAGAGTATGTAATCCCCAAGTCTGAATATCAGACCATGGCATAAAAAAGGGACGATCTATTACGAACTTCTGAAGTGTATAAAGAAAGGGCAAAGTGCATCAAAATGTAATGAACTATACATAAATTCTCATTGTATGTAATGAACTTTCAAGCTTATATTTTAATGTAACAAACTTTGATTTCATTACCATTTGATGTAACCGGTTACCTTTACAATATGTAACCGGCTTTTTTTCTTTTTATTTAAAAGCTTATGCCGACAGAGATGGTCTCGCCAAAGAAGATTTTCTTGTTGGCTTCATGGGGCGGATCTGAGAAAATGGATTCGCCGGAGAAGAATGACAGGCTGTTGACCGTCTATAGGAGGTCAGTTACATTAAAAGGTAACAAGATCAAAATTTGTTACATTAAAAGCTAAGTTTGAAAGTTTATTCCTACAATTTGTGTAAAGTTCCTTGCATTTTCATGCACTTTTACAAAAAGAAATTATTATAAATTGTGCACAGCCAATATATACATGTATCAGGCCTGGACCAGGTCCTAAAAAATCCTGGTCACTCGCTTGGAAAGAGGGATTGATTAGGGCCTTGGCTGTCCGAACCAGGCCTGATCCAGTTTTCTTTTTTAAATATGTAATATTTATTCTCAATAATTATGTCTTTTAAATTACAATTACAAATAGTTTCTTAAACAAAACAAGATGTGTTGGATTTTAAAAATAAAACTGACATTTAATTTTATGAAGGACAAAAATGTTTTTTCCATAAAAATATACAAAATTACATTTACATTGCATATAAAGGTAATCCAACTCAAATATAAGACTTAGGGGTTGTTTTGCAAAATCTGAACCATTATGAGGTCTGAATGGTTCAACATTGTTTTTTAATTGAACCATTAAGAGGCTTGTTGAACCATTAAGAGGTGGGCTTTTAACGAAACAAACACCCCATACCTCTGACTGATTCAGAGGTAGCCTCTTATTGGAATCATTAAGAGGCTACCAAACAGCCCCAAAATAGTCTATGGAATCAGAAATTGCATATCTATTACAATGGAAAACCAACTTTATTTACTGCCTCAAGGGCGTAGGCTCGAGTTAGGCATCAACATGAGACATGTGAGTTAAAGAAAATTATACACGCACACGTCAATAGTTATATAAAAATATATCTCAACTAATAAGATCAGTTAAGAATGTATCTTAAAAAAAAGTATAAATATCATGAAAAATAGTATATAAACTGAAACAACTTCACCTATAACTGAATAAGGCCAACAATTTCAAAATATTAAAATAACACCTAAAAGGTAAAACACATCCCAATAGAAGTATTTAAGCGATTTTCAATAAGAACAACACCTCTTCACTATTCTACATCTGAAAGGAAAGAGAGAGTATGACACAAAGGAAAACAAAAACATTATATACAAATTTAAGTTTCTTGGACAGGAGTAAATATGACCTTAGATTAGAAAACGTTTACTGTGGTCTATTTGATTTCCAATAGCTAATAAAAGATTGACTTGTAAATGCATTATCTTTAACAACATTCACTCATCTGTTTTTGTTGTTATCGATTTTATTCAACTAGACAGAAGTACCAAGTAACAAATTTAAAAAAAAGGTCAACATTTTTACTAAATAATCATTTCATTGAAAGCCATAAACCACGAGCCTTAAAGTGTAAAAGGTATTATGCATGATTAATACCTGTGAACCCTTGCGGAAATGTTTAAATTCAATTTCAGGTAACATATGTTCTGAATACCTACCACCTGCTCCATGTGGACCTGGATCATCATAACTACAGCCAGCAGGAACACATATTTGGTAAAAAGGGTTTTCACAACAGTAAAAACAGTAAAGAAAATATATGGGATGTCTTTTAGAAAGTATAATGTTCTTACCAGTCAATGAAACTAAGATTTGTGAAGATTAGGTAGTTGTACACAAAATCGAAGTTATGCAATGGTACACAGCTGCAAGAAAAATTAAATAGTTAATTGCAAAAAAAACCTGTCATGTGTAATGCATCTCACAAGGGTGGCAAAATGGGTAGGTTAGGTAACGGGTCAAGACGGATTCGGGATGAAATAGGTCAAATATTAGTAACTGGGCCGGGTCAAATTGGATTGGTCTGCAAACACTGTCATTTTTAGAAGTTTCTGATAAACAATTAATGCGTCAAATATGATTACAAAAACAATATCATCAATTATAATGTATATCAGATATAACGATTTAGGAGGATGTGTGAATTAAAGATAGATTTATGGGGACTTTTAAATCCCTTTGGGCTGTGACCCGTTCCCCATAGAATTTTTTATTTGACCCGTCAAGATTAAACACAAGCCATATTGGCCCATTCATTAGTAAATTGGTTGAAACTGGCACCCTACACCTAAACACAAGTGAAATAAACCCAGTTATGTGTTTACCTGTCAGATAGCAAAACAAATTGTTGATTGTCTGGATCTTGAAGTGCATTCATTAATAGTCTCCTCTCTGCATCAACCATGGATATTTTCCCCCAATCAACCTATAAATTGCATAACGAGGTCAGTCCACATAAGATCAGAATTACAGCTTATTATTTCTAGAATTATTTTTAAAGGCATGTCCACGTATAAATGAACGGGAAGCAAACTCCTATTGTTTATCTTTTATCCAATGTAAGTTCGATCATTCCCTATTTTCAGTTTTCCATTAAATTGGCACTTACCGTTATAGTAGTGTCACTTGATAACCAACAGTTAGGGTTAATCAATAAGGTATTTTTCATTCAATATATGAATTTTTTTTATATAAAGAACAATGTTATGATTTAGGAAGTATAAAAAAAGAATGTAAGTTACACAACCTAGCTCTGAGTAAGTACCTTTTCACTTCTTATATTTCTACCATTGAAGTATGGACTAACATGAGTCGCTTGTTCTCTTGAGGCATGCACATAAACACTGAATCTACCATCATGACCCTGAAAAAGGTTTTCAAGAAAATATGAAGTTTTCTTATTGGAAAACAAATGCAAACATTAACCACAGACAATGTTTCAATGAGCAAGCTAATTGAATAAACATAATGAGCTTTTGGACCAACCATCAATTCTTAGTGTGAAAGCAAGTTAGTTGCTTCCATCCCATATTTCCAAATCTCATAAATTACAAAAATGTCTTGATATCACCAGCGTAGAATTAATCAGGAATATAAAGTGGTAGCATATAACTGAGCACAGTACAAAACCAAAATAATTACAACTAATTCAAGCATTGTAGGCAGATTTATGTAAATATCATCGATAATCAATTGTTGTGTATGTAGCCATTGAATCTTCAAATTCAAGTTCATGTGATCACAGCATCAAAATGGCCAGCCCATAAACATAATCCTTCTGTAAACTATGCAGCTAAAAGATATGAACACTAAGGTAACACAATATAGATCTAATTAAAGAAAAAAGTTCATAAAATAAGCGAGCAATGGACATAATAGCTACATCAATAGTGAAACAAAAAAATCAAAAAATGGGAAGACCTAGAGGTGGCAACTCCGACCTATTTACTTGGGTCGCTTTGGTCATGTTTTAACAGGTCACACATGTAAACAAGTAGCCTAAAAGTAAGCGGGTCAAACGGGGGACCCCCCATGTGCATAATTAATTCATAATATTAGGGTATCACTGAAATAACATAACTTTGTAACAATATTTGGTACACCATATATTTATGAAGTGACAATTTTAGACAAAAAGTGTCCTAGGGTCAACCCAACTTGACACGCTTCGACCCGCCCCGTCCTTTTTTCCACCTCTAGGAAAATAAAGAGATGAAGCTTACTTGAAAGAACTTGTCCCAGAGCATTTCAAATGGTAATGGGCCAGGAGTCAAAAACATGAAAGCAACTTTCGGGCTCTTTGGAGTAGCAGGAGATGATTTCAAAATTTCGTTGATGACCACACGGGCTGCATTTTCTTCATCTGTTAATTCTCTGGATGGAACTGCTGGAGTACTTTCATAACCGGAACAGCTACGGGAAAAAAAGATATAGCAGGCTGCAGTGTTCCTAGGCTGGTATATATATAATCCAATTAAAAATATGCTGACCAAGCACACTAATACAATAACCCAGTTTGACCCTTTGAAATTTGGTCGTTGTCGAATACCCGACATCATTATATAGTCTTTTAAGCTTCCACGCCATGCTCTAGTTGTCTTCATTTAGTATAAAGGCATCACAAGTATGAGAATATCAAAAAAAAATATTATTTAGAACTTGTGAAACCAAAGCATTAAATAAGAAAGGGTTTTTTTCTTCCAATCATGAACTTCATCCCCATCATGCCCACATCTGAAAGACACATGAAAAAAAAATCAAGATGAATACTTTCTATATGCTAGAGAAATTGATTAATTTTTCAATAAATTGATGTTTATAAATAATAACTGAAATACAACTCCTTATAGTCTTCTTCCACAATCTATACCTTAGTTTGGAAGGCATACATTACACTTTCCTTGTAGGCCCAGATGTACCTTTGCACACCAAACACTGTCAGAACATCACATGTGTTACTTGTTTGTTCAGGAAAAAATAAGAATACTAACAACTATAATGTTTTCATAACCATGCATAAAACAAGTAAAAAAAGGAAAACCATATTAAGAAGTATAGATCAAGCAAGCTATTTTTTCAGTTAGTCTGTCAATATATCTGAAGACACAAATCTATGACAGTGATGTGACTCTCCCAAAGAAGTTAAAACAAGTGTCTTAACGCCTGAAATTCGTCACTAATGATAAGCAGAACCAGTCCTTTTCCTTGTAAATTCTAAGGAGGTGTAACAGATTATCTGATTAGCTTATTGTGTATGGATAAAGAAATGTTGCTTATGATAAGCTGATTATTTTAGGCAATGTTTTTAAAACCGGACCGGACCGGCCTGACCGGGAACCGTGACCTCCACCGGTCCGGTTACATGCTCTGAGACCGTTTGCTGGTTGAACAGGGCGGTTCAAGCGATTCAGCGGTCGAACCGCGAACCGGTGGTCGAACCGGGTAGTTTAATTTTTTTATTTTTTTTTTTAATTTTACTATTTTTTTATCTTTTTTATCCTATAGTCCTCCTACTTACTTCTATTTACAATGTTAACTCAATTTGGCTCTTTCCTTTTAACTTATACGCTGCCACAGGTCCTCCGAAACCCTAATCAAAATTAAAATTGAAGATTCAAAAGAATTAAAATTCCTACAGACCTACAACCCTCGTCCTTGACTCAAAATTGTTTAAATGGTTGTATATGTAGTATTTGGAACTTTTATATTTTTCTATATATTTTTATGAATATTTATATTATTTATTGCGTCATCCGGTTCTTGAATCCGGTCCGACCGGTCCGACCAGTGAACCTCTAAGACGTCCGGTCCGGTTCTGAAAACATTGATTTTAGGGGTCAAATAATCACTTCGAATACAATAACATTAACTCTTTACCGGTTATAACCGACTTACTCTCCTTTTAATTTAACAAAAGACTACTTTTTCATTATAATGTTCTTTTCAATCATTTGTATTTATCAACTCCTTAAATAATCAGATTTGTCAACAACTTCAAGTTCAATCTACAAAAGCACATCCAAACACATGACCGATTATTTCACTAATGATTATTGAATATTGTTTCAGATCCTACATCCAAACACCCTCAAGTCTATCCACTTAATTCAAATAAAGTGTACATGTGTAGGTTTTTAATGATGCTTGAAGGTGACACATTACCAACAACACTATACAATTCTACTGCTAATCAGTTCAAACAAGATAAAATGATTAAAATCTAAACCTAAATCTTACACAAAACCATGAAAAAGTATATTTCTGCACCCTAACAATCATGTTTCAAGGAAAAAGTATCAAATCAGATCTGTGTGATTACAGGATAGTGCTGATTGACCTAAATCACATGTTTGACAGTCACTTGCTCTCCTTTTAAAGAAATTCAACTTATTAATAAAGTGATTATGGAATAGATCCTCATCTCGTTGAGGATCGTACGATACAAACAAGTGAGCTTTTGAATCATGAGATCTACGAGCAAAACCTAAAGATCCGAATTTCCGTTAAATTCAAACACCGTCTGATCTATAATACATCGGAAAATTTGAGATAACGATAGTAATACTAGTGAGAATGAACATACATTTGAACTGGTGGCAGGTTAACGGTTGCTGCTGCGGCGACGACTTAAGTACGGTGATCAATGATAGAGTCGCCGTCGTCGACGGCAGCTGGTGGAAAGGGTGGCAACGTTAGATCAGAGTTGACGGATGGAATCGAATTCGAGTGACCAACGACTGATCTCTCTCTTCAGTGTTGGTATTTATGGCGTGGCTTTCTATGACAAATTGAACTCTGAACGTGACTTTTATTTTATGAGCAGCCGGATGAGGAATTTCATTACCAAATTCACCACTAATGTTTTAAGAAATACTAGAAACACCCCCGTAACTTTGCTAGTTTTGCCAGGAGTGAAACTGATTAAACCGATAAAAAAAGTTGAATTATGTTTGGTTAACTGAAACTGAATAACCAATTCAATATTTCGTTCGGTTATACAAATTATAAATTCGGTTAAAACAGTATATTCACAATATTTTCTTAAGAAAATGTCATATATGATATATACAATACTTCACAAAAGAATTTCTCAGGCTTTTGTTTTAAGGGAAACCAATCTCATATTTTATAAAAATAAAAGTAGCATCGATGGATTTAGAAGGAGAGACGGTCACACCATTATCGATCACTCTACTTTCTACGTGAAACCAATCTCATATTTTGTGACACCTTTCAGGTCAATATCCGTACGATCATTAAACTAGGTTCATAAATTTCTGCGCATTAGACATAATTTTAACTAATTAGGTCACTTCATATACAGCAAGGTCCATTCATCATATGTCCAATATTTGAATTCATGAGAGTCTTAAACAATTAGAGGGGGGTTATTGGACCTTAATTGTTTAAACTTGTTGGGTCAAAGTATATGTGTTAATATTGTAATTAGTTAAAGTTATGTTTGAGTCAGTTGTGTAAAGTTTGTATAGTCAGGGGTCTTAAATGTTAGAAACTAAATTCAAAAACTCTATATGTAGATTGAAGGGGTGCTACGTTTCAAAACAATGCATCGATCCAAAATTAGGATTATAAAACCCAACTTCGAGTTTGTAAACGTGTTATGTTCATTGTTATCAAAAAATCGTTGTTTGTGTTATTGTTCAATTGCTTGTTCATTGAGATTCTGGGCAACATTGTTGTAACTTGATAACCCCGACAATAAACACATAGAAGTGTCGCTAAAGATTGCTCATTCATGTGCATCATTACACGAGTGGTCCTTAATAACAATAACATACTTTATAAGTGTTACAATTTTATCAAATTTGACAAACAACGTTAATTTCATAGAGATGAAAAAATAGGAACCGTCACCAAACTTGTACCAGCATCAGCAATAAAATCACCTCCCGTCACATATACGGAAGAATCGTGGATCAAATACCGTACCAGCCCCGTCAATGCCGGATTTATCGTGCCAAGTGTCTTCAAAGGAATCGTTTTCAAAGTCACGTTATTAAACCATTCCTTGTCTACTAGTCCTTGAGTAATCTCAGTTCTGAAAATACCAGGATTTATGCAGTTTACTCTTATGTTGTAAACTCCCAATTCCATTGCCATCACCTGTTGTCATTGATGTGTTATTTAAATAAGGGTTCTCTTGTATTAACATTTGACTTCAGTTTTATCTACACTCCAACAATAAATTTAGAAAAACGGTGTTAATTTTATTGTTTGCTAACGAGAAATGTTAAGCCTCTAAATAACTTTATTCAATAAGATAAAGTGCAATAAATCTTTATACAAAAACTATAAATTTGGAAAGAATTGTTTAGGGTCAATTACCTAACTCGAGTGGTAAAAAAACTACCCATTTTGATTGTTACCAAACAAACCGGGCCGATCCACCTTGACACCTCTAACAATAACAAGTGAGGTGGGCCGGCCGTGTAAAATGTTAGGTGAAATGTAGGGCCGAAGTTGATCATGGACGAGGAGAGCGACCGCCCAGGACCCGTTCTCACGGAGGCCCAAAATTTTCAATTTTTATATTATATATATATATATATATAATTTTTTTTAAACTCTTACAGTATGTCATTTTAAAACTACAATTTTGTTATGTTTATTGCAATTTTTTATCATTTGGGGCCATTTTAGCTAGTTCGCCCCGGGCCCTAAATCATCATCATTACCTTAGTCATGGTATTAACAGCCACCTTTGAGGAAGCATAAGCAACACCTCCCGGTAGATAAACACGATTAGTGCCGGTAATGGATGCGATATTAATGATTGATCCACCTTGTTTAGCTTCACGCATGCGTAAACCGACATGTTTTGCGAGCAACCACGATCCGGTTAAGTTTGTCCGAAACATATATTCCCAGTCTTTCTCTTCAAATTCCAAGGGACCGCGCGGTTCACCTAGATGACAAAATTCAAGATTAATTAGCCCATGTTTACAGGTCTAAAGTCGTCTAAATTGTATTATTTCGTAAATCACTTTTAAATAAAAAGTTGATCATATATAATACGTTCATGATTCAAAATAACTGAAACTAAACAAACAGATTCTAGAAGCTACCTGAAATTCCGGCATTGTTAATCAAAGCATCAATGTGCCCAAACGCCCCCCACGCCTTCTGTACAGCGGCCTCAATAGTACGCTCATCGGCGCTGACGTCAAGCTGCACCGGAAAAGCTCGAAACGGCACTTTTTCAGATTCCGATCCGGCGGATGAAATCTTCATCGCGTTAATTTCATCACACAGAGATTTAAGCAAATCAATTCGCCGAGCAGCAGCGATGATCTTACAACCAGCTCTGGCTAAATCAATACAGAACTCTTTGCCGATACCGGACGATGCTCCGGTGATGAAGACCACTTTTCCGGGCAGTTCGTGCCATGGCTCTAGTACTCTCTCAACTTGCGTCGTCATCTTCGATCGGAATACACGAGTGGTTGGTGAAGTGAGAAAATTTGAAGTGTGATTTATGGTGAATTTTGAGCAGTCTTGTTTGATTTATTGGTTTTAAGGTTTGACTTGAGTCGTCGGAGATTCAGAATTTGTGGGCGGCGTGGTGGAAATGAAGGATAATATGTTAATTTTATTTTCGTATACGACAAATGTATGGTTGTTAGCTTTACGTTTAACATGATGTTTCGTTATTGGTTTTGTAATGTTTTCTTTTTCTTTTGTATGTTTGTGGCATTGTGAGTTTAATGGATAATATAATATAATTTCTAACACGTTATAAAATAGTTCAATTTTATTTTAAACATGTCGTGTTTGAGTTTAATTGATTTTTTTTAAGTAAGAAGGACGATTACAACAAAGTGACAGGTAAACGGGCGTCAAGGTACGCCGCAACTCCCTTTTAGATAGCAAAGATGATCCTACAAAAAATAAAACTTTGGGTCTTATTGACCGAAAAATTACCATGCATGATCTGTTGAAACCCTGTTCAGTAATTCTAAAACCTCTAAGTTTGGTTTAAATGTATCAAAAGCAAAAGAGATCATCAAACCGTGTAAAATCTATACTATATAATAAATAAAGGTTTTTGTATGACACGTGTCGCCACCATATTCAATCTCATCATTATTTTCCCGCATCTCTCTCTTATTAAATGCACACATCTATACTACATAATAAACAAGTAAAATACGAGGACACTTGTCACAATTCTAAGCCTCCTCATTCTCATTTTCCCGTCTCTCTCTCTCCTATTAATAATCAACTCCACTATTTTAGACAACTAAATTAAGTATTCGTTCAATTTTTATCTACACAATTTTTAATTTAAAAACATGTTTATTATTAATTAATTTGTTCAATCATATTTTTATGAACTATACAAACTGAAAACAATTTTATAGTCAGTCATGATTCAAATAAAAAGCTTTTAATCATATATTACATATTCACATTGTTCCATTTTGAGGAGTGTTCCATTTTATTCAACTCACGTAATGCACGGCTTTATTCAACCCGTGTATTACACGGGTTTTAAAAACATAAACTTTTTATTACTATGTATTTAATATTACATTTATGCAACCCGTGTAATACACGGGATTCTAACCTAGTATCTTTTAATAAATTACTAATTATACTAATAAAACACAGTTATTTTAAATTATCATTTATTATAAAAAAAACTTTTAAATCTAATTATGTAACTTTTATTTTCAATCAAATAGTAAATGAAAGTCAAATTACATTAAATAGTAATTAACGTATTTTCGAAACCCAATTATATATTATTTTTTACATATTTTGAATTTTGTTTTCTATCCTTAGTATATGTATATTAATACATTTTTACACATGTAAAATAAATGAATAAAATTTTTAAAAAAATATATATTGATACTTTTCACCCATTGTGTATTACACGGGGTCTAAGCTAGTTAGTATATAAATAAAAGAGTTAATTACACCGTTAGTCCTTGTGGTTTGTCAAAAGTAACAGGTATGGGTACTAAGGATTTGAAATTGCAAGTATGGTATTATACTTCCAATTTTGTAACAGTATTGGGTATTAAGACTAACTAACGTTAATTTTTCCGTTAAGTTTGTCTAAAATGTCCTTTAATAAAAAAATAATTATTAAGCATATATATAATAAATTATATATATATATACACACAAATATATACACACGCATGTTTGGGAGAAACGCCACCACCGTTTTCGTCCACCGCCACCGCCGTCCAGCACCATCACCGTCACCACTCCCTCTGTCGTTCCCCTATTCCAAAATCAATCGCCGATTTCAACTGTCTTGTTAGTCAGACAATAGGAAGTTTTGAACTTAGGATGATCACCGGTGCTTTGGTCTAATTTCCGGTCGATAATCAATCGCCGGTGCTTTGGTCTGATTTCGGAACTCATCTTAGCCCTGGTATTTGGAACGCACCTAAGCATATGATTTTAAAAAGTCATCTTCAAGCCGGGGTCTGATTTTCCAGTCAATAATCAATCGCCCAGTTCCAAGCTCCTTCACCCTTGATGGCAGAATCCAAACCCTAATTTAGGGTTTGACGATCAAACGAAAGGGGAAATGGCGGAGGTTTAAGATTGAATTAGGGGGTGAATTTTGTTGGGGATTAACGTGGTGACAGTGGTAGCAGCGAAGTTCATACGAGTTGGTGGTGGATGGCGAAGGTTTAAGAGAGAAGGAGAAGGGGAAATGGGGTGGCGGCTAGCAGACGATGGTGGGGGTGGTTAGAGGAGGTGGCAACTAGCGGACGGTGGTGGGGGTGGTGCCAGAGATGTAGGAGATGGTGATGGGTTTAGGTGCCAGTGGATGGAGACGGTGGTGGGGGTGGTGCCAGAGATGAAGGAGACGGTGGTGGGTTCAGGTGCCGGTGGTGGGGTTTTTTATTTAAATTATACTTAATTACACAAATGGCCCCTCATATATGAAAACATACATAATTAGCCCAGATACGTGAAATGACTTAATTGTCCTTCAACTTAACAAAAAAACTAACGTCAGTTAGTCTTAATACCCAGTACTGTTACAAAATTGAAAGCATAATACCCATACTTGCAACTTCAAACCTTAGTACCCATAGCTGTTATTTTTTACAAACCACAGGGACTAACGGTGTAATTAACTCTAAATAAAACTACATATTATGTAAGGTCATCCTCTTTAACCCATTTACAACTCGTCATCTTGATTACAACTTGATTATAGTTCGCCAACTTAAAATAACCCCTGTTTGACTAATTTAGATAAATGAGTCATAAGAATTGTGACCAGGTTATATGGTCAAGGTTATAATTGACTTATTTAAGACAACTAAATATATGAGTTGTATTTACCAATTCAACTCGAACAATCGATTAAAAACATAGAGCATATAATATAATAATTGTTAGAAACTTTTCAGGCTATATAAAGTCTAATCAAATAATTGGGACACTAATTATTAATTAAAAACCGTCATAATATAGATCAAAAGTGAAGAAACTTTATTAAATTTTACATTTGTGTTAATAAACTTTTCTTTTACTTAACATGTAACTTACTCTTGTAATAGCGAAACCTTATTAAATTTTGCATCGTGCTGACTTATTTTCTAGTTATACTTAAATACAGCGAAAACACATGTTTAAAAACATTTATGTCAAATTACTATTATAAATGAAATAAAAGTTTAAGCCAAATTACCTTCAAAATTGAAATAAACAATATAACATCTTGTTTAATTTTTGGCTTGTGTTTTGAGACTTGTACATCAAGAATAAAAAAAAGTGCAACTCTTAGTCTATTCTCACATGTTGGCATCGGGTTGTTCTCCGGTCTCCTAGCTATGACGTTATATTTGGATCTCTTCACACGTTTTACGATTGTTACTAGTGGTGGTGCTTCGATAATATTTAGGAAAAGAGCTTTTTCACCTTTGCAGAAGTCATCATTCTAAAAGGAAAACATTAGAGAACCTAATTAAACGGAACTCATATCCTATCTAACTTTTCTTGTATTAATTTTTTACATAACAAAGTAGCTGACAAATGAAGGTCGCTAAGTTATTGTGTTTGAAGTGTTTCGAAAGCACTTCTCGAGCAAATTCCTTGGGTTGCCAAATGATAAACACGTCTCCACATTTATTCAATGAAATTATTTCATCTAATGACGGATCGTCAAGAAGCTCATGTATTTTAGGCGCAAAATGCGCCACAACCATACTAGGCAACTCTTCTACAATCAATTCACTAATTTTTTCCACTTGTGACTTAGTCATTGCTGCCTATCGCAAATCACTACACATATAAGAATAAAATCACAATCGAATTACCGTCTTTTTACAGCACAAAATTCGAAGCTCCATGGCATTAATATTGGAAATCTGTAAGAAGGAAGGAAGAATGAAACGAGTTATGTAAGATTGTAGGCGGTGGAGTAAACAATTGAGATGATGGTAATTGCGCTCAAGATGAAGGAAGAAATTTGACATATCCTAGAAACGTTTTGAATATCATACATATTTATAGGAATTTATATCAAAATATCATATATATTTCTAAGTATCATACATATTTCTAGGAATTTATATCAAAACATCATATATATTTCTAAGTATCATACATATTTAAATCAAAATTTAAATATAACATCACAATTTTATAATTATAAAATGCCATATATCCATTTTAATATATTTTATTAAAAAAATTTCATAATATACTCATTTTACTTTTATTATCAAAATATCATATATATTTCTATAAACCTTGCTAAGTATCATATATATATATATATATATATATATATATATATATATATATATATATATATTTAAACCAAATTTTAAATATAATATCACAATTTAATAATTAAAGTTCTATTAAACCACAGTGTAACCGACATACGTTTTTGTCGAAAATCCTTCGTTGATAGCCTCCTCCGACGGGTTTTCATTGGTAATGGTCCGTGGGCAAATCGCTCATGATAAAAAATTTTTTTGACAAAATATCATTGGTAATTTTGTAACGAGTTATCGAATTTTACTGACTGATAATTCTCTGACCAAGTTCCCCATTTCCTTGGCTAGTTTTCATATTTGTGGCAATTTACCGACCGGATCTATCTGCCGACCAATTTTGGCATTTACGACTGATTCATTTTAATTTTAAAGCAAATAAATAAACAAATAAATCATGGGTCGATTTTTTTATTAATAATAAAAATTATTACATTATTTTGTTTTTTGCAAAGATTAAAAAAAACAATCATTCATAAGGATCAGGATTGGACGCATCATCATTCACGCGAGCTTAACGAAGCTCCCGTATCTCTTCCGAAGAGTGCTCCTCGCCCTTTATTTTCTTTTCCTAACATTTTATATTATTTTGATTTTTATATTATTTTAATATTTATAATTAATTTTGTAGATATTTTGTTTTTATTTTATAATTTAAAAAAAATGATGTTTTAAAAAATTACAAGTATACTGTTGTGATGTGTTTATTGTTATCTACGTTTCAATATAATTTTTGTTTGAAACTGGGTTTTCTTTATAACGTACAAGTTATCGAAGCACGAACGTATAAGCCGTCGAAAGTGCTTTAAGTTTTTTTTTTCTCTCTTACAACTTTTAAGCTATGTTTTTTTTAATCCATGATTTGTCGTTTCCACGTTTTTTTCTTCAGTGTTTAAATGTGATTTTCTTTCACAGGGTGAATAACCGAATATTGTGTATAGGTCTTTGAAACCGAGCCTTACAAATTTTAACATTTAACCAATACCGATCAAACAACATCAGTGTCGGTATAATCGTTACCGGTTTATGATATCAGTTTCGTACTATACCGTAACAATCTGAATGAACACGAATTCCTGCTGCATAGTATTTAACAAAAAAAAAAGAGTTCATTTAAACATAATTTTTGTTGCCATGAAATAAACACAATGCCATGAAATTTCCTAGCCGCAAAATATAAAATTAGATTTATTTCAACCAACAAAATCAGCTCCATCTTCACCCACCGACGTGTCAATTTTCCATTCATGATCCCAGATTTCATCGGATGAGATTACAGATTGCAATCACTTTCCCCCAAATTTCATTACATATATTTCACGTCCCACACCACCACCAAATCCACCACCACCACCAAAAATGGCATTACTCAAACCCGTCTCCAAAATCGGCTACTGCGGCGGCGCCACCATCACCACCACAAGAACCGTCCTGCCACGGCTTGTGTCCACCGTCATTCGCATGTCAGCAGCCACCATCACCACACCAACCGCCACTAAAGGCGGTGGCGGCGGGAAGAACAAGAAGGGGATTAAGGAAACGTTGCTGGCGCCGCGGTTCTACACGACCGATTTTGATGAAATGGAGCAGCTGTTTAATGTGGAGATGAATAAGAACTTGAATGAAGCTGAATTTGAGGCGTTGTTGCAGGAGTTTAAGACGGATTACAATCAGACGCATTTTGTTAGGAATAAGGAGTTCAAAGAAGCGGCTGATGAAATTCAAGGTCCTCTCAGGCAGATTTTTGTTGAGTTTCTTGAGAGGTCTTGTACGGCTGAGTTTTCTGGGTTTCTTTTATACAAGGAGCTTGGTAGAAGACTCAAGGTATTGATTTTGAATTTTAAGTTCAAAATCACTCAGCTAATATTTTTATAAATGTTAAATTTTTTTATTTAAATTAAATGAGTTTAATAAAAACGTATATATATCTTGTCTACTGTCTAGTGATTATTTTAAAAAAATTAACGTATTATGAAACTTGATTATTATTTGTTTATTTTTTTTATAATTACTTTCTATGTTTTAAGTTAATTTGAAAAATGTTATCACTTATAGTAATTAACTTTCATATATGTTGCATTCGTTTCACTTAATTAAAAAAATAACATTTATAAAAAATTTATACAAGATTGGAACACAGCCTTTAGAGGAATAAAACAACTTTAGTGACTTTAGAGAAACATTAATAAAACTTAGTTACTATTATGTGATGTTTTCCTTTTTTTTATTATTTAAAACAATTTGATGCTTGCATTGATATGTAGAATAAAGAGTATGAATTGCCAGATGTAGGAGATGGAAATGGGATAAAGTCCATAGCTTTAGGATCTAGGACTGTGGTTGACTATATTGACTTCATGGTTTATGGGTTGAGTGGTCTCTAAGGTAGTTAGGTTTTGTTCTTGGTGGTCGTGGGCTCGAATGGTGTCTGGTTTAGTTGGGTCGCGCATATTCTTGAGTTTTAATGGTGGTTTTGTGTGGTTGGATGGTTTAGTGATGAATCTGAAACTAACAAAGAAATCTTGTTTTGGTATGCAGAAAACAAACCCAGTGGTTGCAGAGATCTTTTCACTCATGTCAAGGGATGAAGCGCGTCATGCCGGGTATGTATATGTGAATAAAAAGACAAAAAAACTATAAGTGGCAATGTCAACTTGTTTGCTTATAAACGAGAGTGAAATGGATTTTGTTTTATGTCGAACGGGTCAAATGGGTTATGGATTTTGTTTTATGTCAAATGGGTTATGGTTTTGTTTTATGTCAAACGGGTTATGAGTTTTGTTTTGTGTCAAACGGGTTATGGGTTTTGTTTTATATCAAACGGATCAAATGGGCTATGGAGTTTGTTTTATGTCAAACGGGTTATGGGATATTGGGATTACTTTTCTTTTATTCAAAGTTTTAGATTATTACCGTAGTGATCGTATTTTTATAAACATAACTAACACGTTAATTATTCATGGAAAATGCATAAAATAGTGTTTACGGGTCAACCAAACCCAACTTGGCCTTTTTTTTATAAATGACTATTTCAATTCGAACCCGTTTTGACTTGTTATCCAACACACCTGCCTAACCCGTTTTCCTACCTGCACTCGCGTATAAAGATTTGACATAAAGACTTAACAATGTATAATTTGGTCCAGATTTCTTAACAAGGGATTATCAGACTTCAACTTAGCATTGGACTTGGGATTCTTGACAAAAGCAAGAAAATACACCTTCTTCAAGCCAAAATTCATATTTTACGCAACATATCTGTCAGAAAAGATCGGGTACTGGCGATACATAACCATATACAGGCACCTAAAACAAAACCCTCAGTACCAATGCTACCCCATTTTCAAGTACTTTGAGAACTGGTGCCAAGATGAAAACCGACACGGTGACTTCTTCTCTGCACTCATGAAGGCCCAGCCCCAGTTTCTCAATGACTGGAAAGCTAAGCTTTGGGCTAGATTCTTCTGCTTATCTGTATACCCTCTTCTTTTTTTATTTCTTAATTTTTTTAATCCCAAAAGGATTTTGTTAATTGTTATTGATTTTGTATTCGGGCTGCAGGTGTATGTTACCATGTATCTTAACGATACCCAAAGAACCGCTTTCTATGAAGGTATCGGGCTGGACACGAAGGAGTTTGACATGCATGTTATCATTGAGGTTTGTCTATCTGTTTGACCCGTTAGAGACTAAACATAACCCAAATTGACCCGCTTGGATAAACGGGTTGATTTTTAGATTTTCTATGTCCCAGGGTCTTACATTTTGGTTGTTGGGCTTTTGCAGACAAACCGAACGACAGCAAGGATATTCCCGGCTGTGCTGGATGTAGAGAACCCCGAGTTCAAGAGGAAGCTGGACCGGATGGCTGACATCAACTCCAAGATTGTAGCGATTGGGGAATCTGATGATATTCCATTGGTGAAGAATTTGAAGAGAATCCCGCATATTGCTGCTTTGGTTTCGGAGCTGTTGGCTGCATACCTGATGAAACCGATTGAATCGGGATCAGTTGATATTGCAGAGTTGGATCCTCAGCTTGTTTACTAGATGATACTATGTTTTTGTAGAGAAGTCAATTGAAGTCATGTGGGTGTTTACATGTTTTCATTGAGCATTATTGTTGTGTAAAAAGAAACACTGATAATTTTGATGAATTCATGTTCATTTGGGTGAAAACATGTGTGTGAGTAAATTATACTCGTTTAAGCTCGATTCGATGCCAATCTCAAATAGCTCATGAACGGCTCAGCTCGTTTACACCCTAGTTACAGTAGACTGGAATGAACCAAACATGTAGAACCGGACCGAAACCCAACAAATCTTGGGCTAATATCACTGGTTGTTACTTGTTAGTCCCTGCCTCCTGGATTTTATCATGGGCTGAAATTCAATATCATGGACCACAATGTGTGAAAATATGGATGATCTCATCATGGGCTTTAAAAAGAGCTTTATTTTATCTTCATCGACTAGTATTAGAGGTGCACAAATCGGGTATTCTCAATAACCGGTTCCGGTTCCAGGTCCGGTTCTTGGTTGAAAAACCGGACCCTATGTACCCGGATCCGGGTATTTAAGAACCGGTTCCGGTAATTCAAGGAGGGTATTTCAAGAATCTATTTCCGGCTATTCGAAAAACTTAGTTAAACATATAAATACATTAATTAAACATATAAATAACTAACTTAAAAAGTCCAATAACATTAAAAACTAAAAATGTTACAAAATAGATAAATTATATAAAAAAACTAGATTGTCTTCGTTTTTCTCTTCGTGAATTCATTTGGTGATTTATTAATCTTCTTCTAGTGGGCTTGACAATCCCATGTCGATCTCATCCTCGTCAAAAAAGTTCCAGCACGTTTTTCGAGAGAGAACCGGTTTTAGAATCGGTTTTGGATGAACCGGTTTTGGAGAGAACAAGTTTCGGATATTTTTAGAACCAGTTTTGACTAGAAATATTGGAACCTATCCAGACCCTACGGGTAGGGTCGGTTCCGGAAGAACCGGTTTTTGGGAAGAACCGGTTCCAGTTCCTTGGGAGGTTCCGGTTCCGGTTTTGTTCACCCTCTAGCTAGTATGATAAAGTCCAACATTGTTTACAATAATTTTCGGGTTAGCTTTAGACCGAAACTGAAAAATGTTAAAAGTAGTAGATCAATGACACGAGAATGGTCCGTTTTTGTTTCGGGTGATCCTGACAGAAAAACGCTCAGCCCTAGCCCCCCTAGAGGTGAACATATCGGTTTTTAAGCCAAACCGGTTCGGGTTTAGTCAACCCTGGTCAACATCGGGTGTTGGCTCAAATTAGTTCGGGTTGAACCAATTTTTTAGAGGGAAATGATCGATTCGGTTTAAAACCAGGTTTTATCCGATTTGGTTTTGCGCGGTTTACATATTGACAAAGTGAACTTTTCAACTTTTACAAATTGACACCAAACTTTTCTACCACCACCACCACAACGACGACGACGTGGGAGGAAAACGTGGCGTGAAGTGTTCGCCTGACCACCCAAAACCTCCAACAATAAATAAGAACCGTTTACCTCTTCTTCAAATATAGTTAGTTAGAAATAGCAAATATATCACGAAAAAATGCTATAGTGAGATATGAGGAAATGATAACTTAGTTAAACAAAATAAAAATAAAAGATGTACATATTATCAGATTTGATTATATATATATATATATATATATATATATATATATATATATATATATATATATATATATATATATATATATATATATATGAATTAACTTGATGAAAGATAAAAATGACCTAATGTTTTAGGGTATGGTGTTTATCTTAACAAAATTGGTGTAGGTTCAAATGTTTGAAAATGTAAGACATAAAATTTTAGGTGTAAAAAATTTATTGTCCAGTATTTTTTTTAATTTGATGAAAATGAAGGAAAACAGATACAAAAATGCAGTCTGCATTTAAATCATTTAAAACGAACAGAAAGTTGTGACAGCACGTTTATACAACATGGAACAATCCATACTTTTTATTCCTGTGGTAGTTAGAAATCAATAATATATTTAACAATTTTGTCCATTTAATTTAGGTTATCTAACATTATTTTGACTATATAAAAATATAGAGATGATTTTTTTTTTAAATTGATTATTTAGAAGATATGAGATGAAAATGATTATCTAGTGAAAGTAAAGATCGGTACCTTTATCATTATAAAATAAAGGAGTATTATATTTTTCATAAAGATATTGGTGACCATAATCCATTAAAAATATGGGCTTGTGTAAACACGGCTATTGCCGAGATATTTATCGACAAGGTTTTAAATTTTACTATGTGAATTAGATTACCGAGTACCAACGGATGGTGATAATTATTTTTAACCTTTTTATTTTAATACCTTATTTATTTTAATAATAAAAATCTAAGAAAATATTTTATTTTAATAATTTTACTCTAATAATATAAAAATTTATAAAAATTTAATTTTAATAATAAAAATTTTAAAATATTTTACTTTAATATTTTATTTTTAAATTTAAATAAACTTAAAATAATAAAAAATGAACCGTATGAAATTTTTTTTAATAATAAAGTTAAATACAATATACGTTTAATATATATAATAGAGAAAACTAACTAAGAAGGCGGAGAGTCTCGTCGTCGGGACAGGTCTTGCTCTCGTTGGGTTGTCGTATTTGGTTGGTTTTTCCTACTATTTATAGATATATTTAAACCGTCGGTAAAGTATAACACAGACAAACGACTAAAAAGACTAGCACGAATCAATTCAGAACTCTTATCTTAACGGATTTTTCATCGACTATGAGTTCCCACACAAAACCTATGAAATCTGGACTTTGAGATTTTTTTTTAATTATACCAGATTCCGTTGGTAATTATCGACGGTTGAGATCTTTCGACAGTGGCGGATCTAGAAAAAATATCCAGGGGTATCTGTCCAAATTTCTTTTTCGTACATTCAAGTAAATGAAACAAAAAAAATATGATATTACAAAATGATAAAGAAATACCTAATAGATGATCTCATATCTGTCCTCTTCGACATTTGATAACTTGAAATCTAGCCATTACATCGTCATCCGTCACTTTATCAAATATTTCTCTTTCGATCGCGCAAACTAGAGCATTATTCAAAAATTCATCACCCATTCGATTGCGTAAATCCGTCTTGATAAGCTTCATTTTAGAAAAACATATTTCAACGGTTGCGATTGCAACCGGTAAAACCAAAGCTAGCTTCAATATCCGATAAACCAAAGGAAAAGAATTATTTTTTTCGGTTTCCACCATTAGACGAGCAAGGTCACATATTCCATCCAAATTTGCAAATCTATCATCTTTCTTTACAGTATGATATAAAAACTTAAGCTCACCCAAAAGACACACTCTTTCATTCGTGGTAAAATCATTCGGATACATCTCAGAAAAATCCACTATCTTAGATGTGTCAAACTTAGAAAACCAATCAAAGGATTTAAACCCGACATATTTTCTATCAAAGTAGTTGTTACCTCATTGAATCGATTTCCCATTTCTTGAATTTGCATATCCAAAACCGTATTAAAGATTTCAACTTCAAAATGATGTCGATTAGTAATGACATTCTTTCGGTTTCTTGGGTTACCATAACTTGCCATCATATCTAACATCGTAATATTGTATTTTTGACAAAAAGAAGTCACTTTTTCCAACATCTCATCAAACCCTTTTTGTCTTAACTCATTCAATGCTCATTTTGTTCCGTTTATCATGTTAGCCGCTTCTAATAAGTCTTGACTTTTTTTTAAGATGTTTTGAGAGAGCATTTGTGATGCTTAGAACATCTTCCATTAAGTGTGCATAAAAAACAAATTCAAGTTTTTTAAAATATGAAAGAATACCTTTTGCATTACTACGTTGTTGAATGTTATCTCCTTCTTCTTTAACATAATGAAGTACATCAACAACTTCCGGAAATAATTTAATCAAACTTGTGATTGTTCCATGATGAGAACCCCATCGTGTATCACCGGCTCGTGCTAGGGAAACCTCTTGGCTTAATCCTTTTCCGGTCTTAATTACACGTTCAAATATTTATTTTTCTACTCTCTCTTTTCTTGCCTCCCGTAACATATCTTTGCGTTTGCAAGAAGCAGAAACCGTATTAACAACCATGGAAAGGTATTCATAAAAACCTTGAACACCGGGATGTTTCTTTGCAACAACCACAATCACTAACTGAAGTTGATGAGCAAAACATTTTATGTAATGTGCTGATGGATTATCTCTCAAAATCAAAGCTTTTAAGCCATTAAACTCTCCTTGCATGTTGCTTGCACCGTCATAACCTTGACCCCTGACCTGTTTTAACAAAAACAAACTATAAGATAAATGAATCTCTATTAATGTTTATGTAATGAAATATTATACTTACTTGATCTATGCTCAACTGATTATCTGCTAATAAATAAACAACGGCTTGTTTAAGAGTTGCAGAAGATGTATCTTTCACATGAGCAATTCCAATAAAACTCTCTTTAACAACTCCGAGTTTATCAACATATCTCACAACTACAGCCATTTGTTCCTTCAAAGATACGTCACTAGACTCATCTATTAACAACCCAAACACATCATCTTTTATTTCTTCTCAAATTATTTTGGTTACTTCTTTCCCAAAGCAATCGATAATCTCTTTTTGTATTAATGGAGCTGTCAATTTATTATTCTTTTTTGCTTTCCCTAATGTATGCTTACCAATCTCCGGGTTATTATCACTAAGGAACTTCAAAGTTGATATGAAAAGCCCTTTAGAAATAGATGTTTCCGATTTATCATGACCACGAAATGGTAAACCATTTTCTAACAAAAATCTAGCACTACGAATAGAACCCATCAATCTTAACCTATTTGCAAGCTTTTCTTCTTCAGTTTGGGCATTTAATTTCACATGAATGGATCGCTCTTGTTTCAAAAGATTTTCACATTTTTGCATAGCCTTATTATGATAACTGTTAACCGATCCAACATGATCTCTTAAGGCAACCCCTTTACTGTCACAACCCCGGGCTACCCCTGCCCGGGCGTCGCGAGATAATGCTGGTATCTGAATGAGGTCCCATAAATTTGGACAGCGGAAGTCTTTGTTTTTACTTGATGCCTTTTTGTAATGAAATGTAATGTAAATAACCTCAAGGGTTAATTCTGTACTTTTTGTCAAAACTTGGGATCCACGTCCCTTTTCATTTCATGATAATAGATCTTCAAAAGTCTATTATATAATGTACAGTGATTGAAATAATTTACATAATACAAGCCATTCAAAATGTCTAGGATCTACGTCCGTTCCAACATTTGGTCTTGTATTAGTCTGCCACAGGGATTTTGATATGCCTAAAGATCTTGTCTTTACTGCATCACCCTGAATTTAATGATTTCTTTCATTACCTGTGAAAAACGTTTTGAAAATGAACATCAGCATAAAGCTGGTGAATCACATTTAACTGACACGAAAATGATTTCTAACATAAACCAAATTAAAGCCTTTAAGCACGTTTTTGTATGGTAAATCTACACATTCAGCAGTCTATTTCACCTGAAGTATATACCACCTACATACACTGGGTTAACTGCCATGGGGTCAACTGGCTGAGCGCTATGTCTCAGACTGATAGCCTATTCCCAGGGTGATGATGCTAAGAACCTTGTTCTTAGTCTTACATGATACTCAGGAACTCGTCCCTCGTATAATCTGCTAAGGAAACCCATCCTTAGTCTTATGATTTCCCATTACATGATCTGTACCCAGCCACGGACCGGACTTTCACCCGTCACATGTATACCATTTGATCAAATCTACGTATGCTTATGGCCTGAATGCTATCACGTAGATTACCCTTATGATTAAAGCATTTAATTTGTTTCATGCCGTTTTCGTAAATAAAATGGTTTTATCGTTTGAAAAGCGTTAAACGTGTTCACCTTGATTTTGATGGCTGGTAGGGTTGTAGGCTTCGGAATTTGAGCAGAACCTCGACACGTTTCTTCCTAGGGAAGACACGATTAACGAGAATATATATGAGAGAATATATATATAATTGCGGCTATATATATATGAATAGTTTTAACGATACCTACTTCGCGGGATTTGGACGAAACTTCGGCTGGTGCAGGATTTCGTTTGGACTCTTGGATAGCACTTCGGGATGTCGTGGAGCTTGAAAGAACGGGGTTTGTGTGAAACGAACGTTTGGAAACTGTACAGAATTCAATCCCCTTTGAAGGCCTTTTATAGGCTGGAATTCCGGTCCCTCGCGTACCGCGAGGCCGGCCAAGGAAATCCCTCGCGTACCGCGAGGGGATGACAAGTCGCGAATCGAGGTGAGTCAGCATGACACGTGGCAGCAGGTGGCAAGTGTACATGACACGTGTTTTCTGGCCCTGACGCGTGTACTATTCCCTCGCGTACCGCGAGACTTCATCGAAGATCTTCTCGCGTACCGCGAGAAGGTGATTTTCTGGCGCATAAGCAGTCCCCTCGCGTACCGCGAGGTTTTGTCAAAATCTCCCTCGCGTACCGCGAGGGAGTGAAATTTTGAATTTTTCTTTTCTTTTTATTTTTGGGTGTTACATCCTCCCCTCCTTTAGAATAATCTCGTCCTCGAGATTCATTGAAAGAGATGTGGATACTTTTTGCGCATTTCTGACTCAAGTTCCCAGGTATATTCTGGGCCACGTCTGGAATCCCATCTTATTTTGACCAACACCAATTGTTTCCGTTTAAGCTTTTTGATTTGTCGGTCTTCAATTTGTAACGGTCGTTCAATGAATTTGAGCTTTTCATTTACTTCCACATCTTGTAAAGGCATAAGCAAGGATTCATCAGCTAAACACTTACGTAGGTTTGATACATGGAATATATCGTGTACCCCACCCATCTCTACTGGTAGTTCAAGCTGATAGGCAACAGATCCGATTCGTTTAATGATTTTGAAAGGTCCAACAAAACGTGGACTTAACTTTCCTTTCTTTCCGAAACGAATAACACCTTTCCAAGGTGAAACTTTTAATAACACCTTGTCACCGAATTGAAATTCTAACGGCTTTCTTCGTTTATCTGCATAACTTTTCTGTCGATCTTGAGCCGCTTTTAAACGTTCACGTATTTGTAATACTTTATCAGTGGTTTCTTGGACTATCTCTGGTCCTGATAACTGATTTTCTCCGATATCTGACCAACATACAGGCGTTCGACATTTCCGTCCGTACAATGCTTCAAATGGTGCGGCCTGAATACTTGTGTGATAACTATTGTTGTATGAGAATTCCATTAGAGGTAAATGATCATCCCAATTACCTCCAAAGTCTATCACACAGGCTCGGAGCATATCTTCTAGGGTTTGTATGGTTCTTTCGCTCTGCCCATCAGTTTGTGGATGATAAGCAGTGCTAAGATTCAATCGAGTTCCTAGAGCTGTTTGAAAACTTTGCCAGAATCGAGATGTGAAGCGACTATCTCTATCTGACACTATGGATAGAGGCACACCATGTAACGTTACAATTTCATTAACGTAAATTTGCGCCATTTTGTCCATACTCATGGTGTCCTTGATAGATAGAAAGTGAGCTGATTTGGTTAAACGGTCAATGATAACCCAGATTGCATTATTTCCACGAGTGGTTCGAGGAAGTTTTGTAATAAAGTCCATAGTTATCAGTTCCCATTTCCAAACTGGTAATTCTAACTGTTGCAATAATCCAGCTGGCTTTTGGTGTTCGGCTTTGACTTTGGAACAAGTCAAACATTTTGCTATGTAGATAGCAATGTTCTTTTTCATACCAATCCACCAGTAACTTTCTTTGAGGTTCTTGTACATTTTATCACTTCCTGGGTGCATGGTGTATTTGGACTTGTGTGCTTCTTCGAGGATTCGCTCTCGAAGATCACCTGTAACTGGTACCCAAATACGTTTATTCATGCGAAGGATATTATCTTCTCCTTTGATCAGTAAATCAAGCATTCCTTTCATTCCTTCTTTTTCAAAGTTACCTTCCTTCAAAGCTAACTCTTGTGCCTCTTTTAACTGACTTACAAGATCAATTTGTAGTTCAAGTCTGAGAGAACGTACTCTCTTTGGCTTGACATTTTCTTTTCGGCTCAAGGCATCTGCTACTACATTTGCCTTTCCTTCATGATAACAAATTTCACAATCATAATCATTCAGGATTTCCATCCATCTTCTTTGTCTCATATTTAACTCCTTCTGGCTAAATATGTACTTGAGACTTTTATGATCAGTGTAGATTGTGAACTTAACCCCATAGAGATAGTGTCGCCATAATTTCAAAGCAAAGATTATAGCGCCCAACTCTAGATCGTGGGTTGAGTAGTTTTTCTCATGAATTTTCAACTGACGAGATGCATAAGCAATGACTTTCTTGCGTTGCATTAATACGCAACCTAAACCAGTATGTGAGGCGTCGCAGTAAACTACGAAGTCTTCAATATCATCTGGTAAAGATAGAATAGGTGCGTTTGTCAGTTTTTGTTTCAAAGTTTCAAAAGATTCAGATTGTTTGGGTCCCCATTCGTATTTTACAGATTTCCGAGTTAGGGATGTGAGTGGGATTGCTATACGAGAAAAATTTTGAATGAACCGGCGGTAATATCCCGCTAATCCCAGAAAACTACGAATTTCGGTGGGTGACTTGGGAATTTCCCATTTGGATATAGCTTCAATTTTGGAAGGATCTACTTGAATGCCGTTCACGTTGATGACATGACCAAGAAATTGTACTTCCGTTAACCAAAATTCGCATTTGGAAAACTTAGCATATAGTTTCTCTTTTCGAAGAAGTTCAAGTATGGTTCGAAGATGAGTTTCGTGTTCAACTTGGGTTTTGGAATAAATAAGTATGTCATCAATAAAAACTATGACAAACTTATCCAAGTAAGGTTTGCAGACACGATTCATCATGTCCATGAATGCGGCAGGAGCATTTGTAAGTCCAAATGGCATAACCGTGAACTCGAAATGTCCATACCGTGTTCGAAATGCAGTTTTCGAGATATCGTTATCATGCACTTTCAACTGATGATAACCTGAACGAAGATCGATCTTTGAAAAATGACAAGCTCCTTGGAGTTGATCGAATAAATCGTCAATCCGTGGAAGCGGGTATCGGTTTTTGATGGTAACTTTATTCAGTTCCCGATAATCAATACACATGCGCATTGATCCGTCTTTCTTCTTAACAAAGAGAATTGGAGCTCCCCAGGGTGAAGAACTTGGTTGGATAAAACCTTTCTCAAGAAGTTCATCCAATTGTTTCTTGAGTTCTGCCATTTCTGTGGGTGCCAGTCTGTACGGGGATTTGGCAATTGGAGTTGCACCAGGTACAAGGTTGATTCGAAATTCTACCTCTCGTTCTGGTGGTAATCCAGGCAGTTCTTCAGGAAAAACGTCTGGAAATTCAGATACTACATGTACTGATTCTATCTTCTTCTCCTTTTCCAAGGCAGTAATTGATACCAGACATGCCAGATATCCTTTTCTTAAGCACTTGGTTGCTTTAAGTATGGAGATTATCTGGATAGGTTTTGTGGGTTTATCACCTTGGATAGTTAGAGTTTTGTTTGTTGGTGTAACGAGTTTTACAACTTGTTGATTACAAAGGATTTCGGCTTGGTTATTAGATAACCAATCCATCCCCAAAACAATGTCAAAGCCAGTTATTGACATTGGTAACAATTGTACTGGGATAGTGAAACCAGCCAATGTAATGTAACAATTGTTCAGTGATTGGGATATTTTTATCAAATCACCGTTCGCTGTTTCTACTTCATATGTTTCAGCTAAGGGACTTAATGGTTCGTTTAATAGATTACAGAAATTATAATCTATAAAACTCCGGTTCGCACCTGAGTCAAATAAGACCTTAGCATAAACATTATTAAGAAGAAACGTACCGGTAATTACGTCCGGCGTTCTCTCAGCTTGATTAGCATTCATGACAAATGCTCGCACGATCTTTTTGGTTTCTGGAGTTATCTTAACTCCCGATCCTCCAGCTCCTCTGGTCTTTGCAAACTTAGGGCAATTCGTTCTGATGTGCCCTGGCTCTCCACAATTGAAACAAGTAATCATTCCCTTTCTCTTGAAGCAATTCTCAGTAGTGTGACCTGAGACCTTGCAATGATTACAGAATGGAGTTTCAAAAACACACTTTCCACTATGCCTGCGTCCGCACGTTTTGCATGGTGGATTGTTAAATGGAAATCCTTTTTGCCCAAAGCTTTTGCTAAATCTTTTGGCTTCGGGTTTTGTTTTTGTAGAGGATTCCATTTTCTTTCTCTCTTCTAGGTTTCTGATCAATCCAGCCGTCATGGTACCGGTCAGCTCTACGGTGGACTCAATGGTTTTTGGTGAGACAACCTTCACCAAATCACGGATCTCTGGAACTAAACCGTAAATATATCGAGTTATGAGAACCGACTCGGGTTTAGCCAGGTGAGGTGCCAAACGGGCATATTCAAAAAATTTGGTAGTATACTCTCGATCATTGGTACCCACCATCCTGTGATCCAAAAATTTCCTTTCAGCTTGTTCTTTCTCATTCTTGGGGCAAAATTTCCTTTTCACCTTTGCTCGGAATTCTTCCTGTCTTCCTGAGCTAGCTCATAATCAATTATAGTTTGTTCATTCTGGACTACAACTTGTCTGGTGAAGAACAGCTCAGCACGTAGATCGTCAGCTTCCCTAAGAGCACGATCAAGGTGTTCATCCATTGAGTTTGGCAGTTCTTCAGGGTATCCATAGCAAGGAGGTGGTTTCCTGTGTCCCATCCTAAGATCATGATATGTTGAATTAACAGACCACACGACCTTTCCGTCGGTTGCATACTGACGTCCATCGGAGGGATCTACATAGAAGAAAGGTTCCTTGAAAACGGGATGTTCTGGAATTGTTCCGGTATGATCTACCACGTCTAATGATTGAGGTGGTGGCATAGATGTCATAACAGGACGTAAAGATTCTCTTGAATCTTCCATTTCCACTGAATACTCTGATTCTTCTCTCAGAGGTTCAAGCCTTGCTTGAGTCTGCTCCACTTGTTCTGCGACCATTCTGTTCCAATTCTCCGGGGTCGGCAGGTAGTGGATATAATCGTCATATCTTGGTACTACTTGATTAGATGATTCTCCAGGGAAGTAGTTTGGGTAATTATAAGGATAATAGTATGGATCTGACATACTGCAATTCATTGGTTATGTTAAAGGCATCTTCTTATCGTTTGTTCAGTAGGCACAACTATTGGTTAAAGCCTAGATACAATCATATAAGTATCTAGTTTTGCTAAAACCCTTGAATGTGGCTCTGATACCAACCTGTCACAACCCCGGGCTACCCCTGCCCGGGCGTCGCGAGATAATGCTGGTATCTGAATGAGGTCCCATAAATTTGGACAGCGGAAGTCTTTGTTTTTACTTGATGCCTTTTTGTAATGAAATGTAATGTAAATAACCTCAAGGGTTAATTCTGTACTTTTTGTCAAAACTTGGGATCCACGTCCCTTTTCATTTCATGATAATAGATCTTCAAAAGTCTATTATATAATGTACAGTGATTGAAATAATTTACATAATACAAGCCATTCAAAATGTCTAGGATCTACGTCCGTTCCAACATTTGGTCTTGTATTAGTCTGCCACAGGGATTTTGATATGCCTAAAGATCTTGTCTTTACTGCATCACCCTGAATTTAATGATTTCTTTCATTACCTGTGAAAAACGTTTTGAAAATGAACATCAGCATAAAGCTGGTGAATCACATTTAACTGACACGAAAATGATTTCTAACATAAACCAAATTAAAGCCTTTAAGCACGTTTTTGTATGGTAAATCTACACATTCAGCAGTCTATTTCACCTGAAGTATATACCACCTACATACACTGGGTTAACTGCCATGGGGTCAACTGGCTGAGCGCTATGTCTCAGACTGATAGCCTATTCCCAGGGTGATGATGCTAAGAACCTTGTTCTTAGTCTTACATGATACTCAGGAACTCGTCCCTCGTATAATCTGCTAAGGAAACCCATCCTTAGTCTTATGATTTCCCATTACATGATCTGTACCCAGCCACGGACCGGACTTTCACCCGTCACATGTATACCATTTGATCAAATCTACGTATGCTTATGGCCTGAATGCTATCACGTAGATTACCCTTATGATTAAAGCATTTAATTTGTTTCATGCCGTTTTCGTAAATAAAATGGTTTTATCGTTTGAAAAGCGTTAAACGTGTTCACCTTGATTTTGATGGCTGGTAGGGTTGTAGGCTTCGGAATTTGAGCAGAACCTCGACACGTTTCTTCCTAGGGAAGACACGATTAACGAGAATATATATATAATTGCGGCTATATATATATGAATAGTTTTAACGATACCTACTTCGCGGGATTTGGACGAAACTTCGGCTGGTGCAGGATTTCGTTTGGACTCTTGGATAGCACTTCGGGATGTCGTGGAGCTTGAAAGAACGGGGTTTGTGTGAAACGAACGTTTGGAAACTGTACAGAATTCAATCCCCTTTGAAGGCCTTTTATAGGCTGGAATTCCGGTCCCTCGCGTACCGCGAGGCCGGCCAAGGAAATCCCTCGCGTACCGCGAGGGGATGACAAGTCGCGAATCGAGGTGAGTCAGCATGACACGTGGCAGCAGGTGGCAAGTGTACATGACACGTGTTTTCTGGCCCTGACGCGTGTACTATTCCCTCGCGTACCGCGAGACTTCATCGAAGATCTTCTCGCGTACCGCGAGAAGGTGATTTTCTGGCGCATAAGCAGTCCCCTCGCGTACCGCGAGGTTTTGTCAAAATCTCCCTCGCGTACCGCGAGGGAGTGAAATTTTGAATTTTTCTTTTCTTTTTATTTTTGGGTGTTACATCCTCCCCTCCTTTAGAATAATCTCGTCCTCGAGATTCATTGAAAGAGATGTGGATACTTTTTGCGCATTTCTGACTCAAGTTCCCAGGTATATTCTGGGCCACGTCTGGAATCCCATCTTATTTTGACCAACACCAATTGTTTCCGTTTAAGCTTTTTGATTTGTCGGTCTTCAATTTGTAACGGTCGTTCAATGAATTTGAGCTTTTCATTTACTTCCACATCTTGTAAAGGCATAAGCAAGGATTCATCAGCTAAACACTTACGTAGGTTTGATACATGGAATATATCGTGTACCCCACCCATCTCTACTGGTAGTTCAAGCTGATAGGCAACAGATCCGATTCGTTTAATGATTTTGAAAGGTCCAACAAAACGTGGACTTAACTTTCCTTTCTTTCCGAAACGAATAACACCTTTCCAAGGTGAAACTTTTAATAACACCTTGTCACCGAATTGGAATTCTAACGGCTTTCTTCGTTTATCTGCATAACTTTTCTGTCGATCTTGAGCCGCTTTTAAACGTTCACGTATTTGTAATACTTTATCAGTGGTTTCTTGGACTATCTCTGGTCCTGATAACTGATTTTCTCCGATATCTGACCAACATACAGGCGTTCGACATTTCCGTCCGTACAATGCTTCAAATGGTGCGGCCTGAATACTTGTGTGATAACTATTGTTGTATGAGAATTCCATTAGAGGTAAATGATCATCCCAATTACCTCCAAAGTCTATCACACAGGCTCGGAGCATATCTTCTAGGGTTTGTATGGTTCTTTCGCTCTGCCCATCAGTTTGTGGATGATAAGCAGTGCTAAGATTCAATCGAGTTCCTAGAGCTGTTTGAAAACTTTGCCAGAATCGAGATGTGAAGCGACTATCTCTATCTGACACTATGGATAGAGGCACACCATGTAACGTTACAATTTCATTAACGTAAATTTGCGCCATTTTGTCCATACTCATGGTGTCCTTGATAGATAGAAAGTGAGCTGATTTGGTTAAACGGTCAATGATAACCCAGATTGCATTATTTCCACGAGTGGTTCGAGGAAGTTTTGTAATAAAGTCCATAGTTATCAGTTCCCATTTTCAAACTGGTAATTCTAACTGTTGCAATAATCCAGCTGGCTTTTGGTGTTCGGCTTTGACTTTGGAACAAGTCAAACATTTTGCTATGTAGATAGCAATGTTCTTTTTCATACCAATCCACCAGTAACTTTCTTTGAGGTTCTTGTACATTTTATCACTTCCTGGGTGCATGGTGTATTTGGACTTGTGTGCTTCTTCGAGGATTCGCTCTCGAAGATCACCTGTAACTGGTACCCAAATACGTTTATTCATGCGAAGGATATTATCTTCTCCTTTGATCAGTAAATCAAGCATTCCTTTCATTCCTTCTTTTTCAAAGTTACCTTCCTTCAAAGCTAACTCTTGTGCCTCTTTTAACTGACTTACAAGATCAATTTGTAGTTCAAGTCTGAGAGAACGTACTCTCTTTGGCTTGACATTTTCTTTTCGGCTCAAGGCATCTGCTACTACATTTGCCTTTCCTTCATGATAACAAATTTCACAATCATAATCATTCAGGATTTCCATCCATCTTCTTTGTCTCATATTTAACTCCTTCTGGCTAAATATGTACTTGAGACTTTTATGATCAGTGTAGATTGTGAACTTAACCCCATAGAGATAGTGTCGCCATAATTTCAAAGCAAAGATTATAGCGCCCAACTCTAGATCGTGGGTTGAGTAGTTTTTCTCATGAATTTTCAACTGACGAGATGCATAAGCAATGACTTTCTTGCGTTGCATTAATACGCAACCTAAACCAGTATGTGAGGCGTCGCAGTAAACTACGAAGTCTTCAATATCATCTGGTAAAGATAGAATAGGTGCGTTTGTCAGTTTTTGTTTCAAAGTTTCAAAAGATTCAGATTGTTTGGGTCCCCATTCGTATTTTACAGATTTCCGAGTTAGGGATGTGAGTGGGATTGCTATACGAGAAAAATTTTGAATGAACCGGCGGTAATATCCCGCTAATCCCAGAAAACTACGAATTTCGGTGGGTGACTTGGGAATTTCCCATTTGGATATAGCTTCAATTTTGGAAGGATCTACTTGAATGCCGTTCACGTTGATGACATGACCAAGAAATTGTACTTCCGTTAACCAAAATTCGCATTTGGAAAACTTAGCATATAGTTTCTCTTTTCGAAGAAGTTCAAGTATGGTTCGAAGATGAGTTTCGTGTTCAACTTGGGTTTTGGAATAAATAAGTATGTCATCAATAAAAACTATGACAAACTTATCCAAGTAAGGTTTGCAGACACGATTCATCATGTCCATGAATGCGGCAGGAGCATTTGTAAGTCCAAATGGCATAACCGTGAACTCGAAATGTCCATACCGTGTTCGAAATGCAGTTTTCGAGATATCGTTATCATGCACTTTCAACTGATGATAACCTGAACGAAGATCGATCTTTGAAAAATGACAAGCTCCTTGGAGTTGATCGAATAAATCGTCAATCCGTGGAAGCGGGTATCGGTTTTTGATGGTAACTTTATTCAGTTCCCGATAATCAATACACATGCGCATTGATCCGTCTTTCTTCTTAACAAAGAGAATTGGAGCTCCCCAGGGTGAAGAACTTGGTTGGATAAAACCTTTCTCAAGAAGTTCATCCAATTGTTTCTTGAGTTCTGCCATTTCTGTGGGTGCCAGTCTGTACGGGGATTTGGCAATTGGAGTTGCACCAGGTACAAGGTTGATTCGAAATTCTACCTCTCGTTCTGGTGGTAATCCAGGCAGTTCTTCAGGAAAAACGTCTGGAAATTCAGATACTACATGTACTGATTCTATCTTCTTCTCCTTTTCCAAGGCAGTAATTGATACCAGACATGCCAGATATCCTTTTCTTAAGCACTTGGTTGCTTTAAGTATGGAGATTATCTGGATAGGTTTTGTGGGTTTATCACCTTGGATAGTTAGAGTTTTGTTTGTTGGTGTAACGAGTTTTACAACTTGTTGATTACAAAGGATTTCGGCTTGGTTATTAGATAACCAATCCATCCCCAAAACAATGTCAAAGCCAGTTATTGACATTGGTAACAATTGTACTGGGATAGTGAAACCAGCCAATGTAATGTAACAATTGTTCAGTGATTGGGATATTTTTATCAAATCACCGTTCGCTGTTTCTACTTCATATGTTTCAGCTAAGGGACTTAATGGTTCGTTTAATAGATTACAGAAATTATAATCTATAAAACTCCGGTTCGCACCTGAGTCAAATAAGACCTTAGCATAAACATTATTAAGAAGAAACGTACCGGTAATTACGTCCGGCGTTCTCTCAGCTTGATTAGCATTCATGACAAATGCTCGCACGATCTTTTTGGTTTCTGGAGTTATCTTAACTCCCGATCCTCCAGCTCCTCTGGTCTTTGCAAACTTAGGGCAATTCGTTCTGATGTGCCCTGGCTCTCCACAATTGAAACAAGTAATCATTCCCTTTCTCTTGAAGCAATTCTCAGTAGTGTGACCTGAGACCTTGCAATGATTACAGAATGGAGTTTCAAAAACACACTTTCCACTATGCCTGCGTCCGCACGTTTTGCATGGTGGATTGTTAAATGGAAATCCTTTTTGCCCAAAGCTTTTGCTAAATCTTTTGGCTTCGGGTTTTGTTTTTGTAGAGGATTCCATTTTCTTTCTCTCTTCTAGGTTTCTGATCAATCCAGCCGTCATGGTACCGGTCAGCTCTACGGTGGACTCAATGGTTTTTGGTGAGACAACCTTCACCAAATCACGGATCTCTGGAACTAAACCGTAAATATATCGAGTTATGAGAACCGACTCGGGTTTAGCCAGGTGAGGTGCCAAACGGGCATATTCAAAAAATTTGGTAGTATACTCTCGATCATTGGTACCCACCATCCTGTGATCCAAAAATTTCCTTTCAGCTTGTTCTTTCTCATTCTTGGGGCAAAATTTCCTTTTCACCTTTGCTCGGAATTCTTCCTGTCTTCCTGAGCTAGCTCATAATCAATTATAGTTTGTTCATTCTGGACTACAACTTGTCTGGTGAAGAACAGCTCAGCACGTAGATCGTCAGCTTCCCTAAGAGCACGATCAAGGTGTTCATCCATTGAGTTTGGCAGTTCTTCAGGGTATCCATAGCAAGGAGGTGGTTTCCTGTGTCCCATCCTAAGATCATGATATGTTGAATTAACAGACCACACGACCTTTCCGTCGGTTGCATACTGACGTCCATCGGAGGGATCTACATAGAAGAAAGGTTCCTTGAAAACGGGATGTTCTGGAATTGTTCCGGTATGATCTACCACGTCTAATGATTGAGGTGGTGGCATAGATGTCATAACAGGACGTAAAGATTCTCTTGAATCTTCCATTTCCACTGAATACTCTGATTCTTCTCTCAGAGGTTCAAGCCTTGCTTGAGTCTGCTCCACTTGTTCTGCGACCATTCTGTTCCAATTCTCCGGGGTCGGCAGGTAGTGGATATAATCGTCATATCTTGGTACTACTTGATTAGATGATTCTCCAGGGAAGTAGTTTGGGTAATTATAAGGATAATAGTATGGATCTGACATACTGCAATTCATTGGTTATGTTAAAGGCATCTTCTTATCGTTTGTTCAGTAGGCACAACTATTGGTTAAAGCCTAGATACAATCATATAAGTATCTAGTTTTGCTAAAACCCTTGAATGTGGCTCTGATACCAACCTGTCACAACCCCGGGCTACCCCTGCCCGGGCGTCGCGAGATAATGCTGGTATCTGAATGAGGTCCCATAAATTTGGACAGCGGAAGTCTTTGTTTTTACTTGATGCCTTTTTGTAATGAAATGTAATGTAAATAACCTCAAGGGTTAATTCTGTACTTTTTGTCAAAACTTGGGATCCACGTCCCTTTTCATTTCATGATAATAGATCTTCAAAAGTCTATTATATAATGTACAGTGATTGAAATAATTTACATAATACAAGCCATTCAAAATGTCTAGGATCTACGTCCGTTCCAACATTTGGTCTTGTATTAGTCTGCCACAGGGATTTTGATATGCCTAAAGATCTTGTCTTTACTGCATCACCCTGAATTTAATGATTTCTTTCATTACCTGTGAAAAACGTTTTGAAAATGAACATCAGCATAAAGCTGGTGAATCACATTTAACTGACACGAAAATGATTTCTAACATAAACCAAATTAAAGCCTTTAAGCACGTTTTTGTATGGTAAATCTACACATTCAGCAGTCTATTTCACCTGAAGTATATACCACCTACATACACTGGGTTAACTGCCATGGGGTCAACTGGCTGAGCGCTATGTCTCAGACTGATAGCCTATTCCCAGGGTGATGATGCTAAGAACCTTGTTCTTAGTCTTACATGATACTCAGGAACTCGTCCCTCGTATAATCTGCTAAGGAAACCCATCCTTAGTCTTATGATTTCCCATTACATGATCTGTACCCAGCCACGGACCGGACTTTCACCCGTCACATGTATACCATTTGATCAAATCTACGTATGCTTATGGCCTGAATGCTATCACGTAGATTACCCTTATGATTAAAGCATTTAATTTGTTTCATGCCGTTTTCGTAAATAAAATGGTTTTATCGTTTGAAAAGCGTTAAACGTGTTCACCTTGATTTTGATGGCTGGTAGGGTTGTAGGCTTCGGAATTTGAGCAGAACCTCGACACGTTTCTTCCTAGGGAAGACACGATTAACGAGAATATATATGAGAGAATATATATATAATTGCGGCTATATATATATGAATAGTTTTAACGATACCTACTTCGCGGGATTTGGACGAAACTTCGGCTGGTGCAGGATTTCGTTTGGACTCTTGGATAGCACTTCGGGATGTCGTGGAGCTTGAAAGAACGGGGTTTGTGTGAAACGAACGTTTGGAAACTGTACAGAATTCAATCCCCTTTGAAGGCCTTTTATAGGCTGGAATTCCGGTCCCTCGCGTACCGCGAGGCCGGCCAAGGAAATCCCTCGCGTACCGCGAGGGGATGACAAGTCGCGAATCGAGGTGAGTCAGCATGACACGTGGCAGCAGGTGGCAAGTGTACATGACACGTGTTTTCTGGCCCTGACGCGTGTACTATTCCCTCGCGTACCACGAGACTTCATCGAAGATCTTCTCGCGTACCGCGAGAAGGTGATTTTCTGGCGCATAAGCAGTCCCCTCGCGTACCGCGAGGTTTTGTCAAAATCTCCCTCGCGTACCGCGAGGGAGTGAAATTTTGAATTTTTCTTTTCTTTTTATTTTTGGGTGTTACATTTACTCCAGTTACAAAAGCCTTCACTTGAAAAGATATCTCTCCCACCTTGATTACCAACTGTTTCTTTAAACAAGTAGCTATATAAACAGTATGCTTTGTCTGCTTTAATACTATACTCTAACCACGAATATGTATCAAACCATCCTACAACAAAACGTCTAGCCTGACCGGAAAACATTTTGCTTGGAAATATATGTTTTCGTGGTTGAAAAGCCTTTTTAACAAGATAATGTCTTCTTACTTCATCTATTTTATTGGGATGATAGCTAGCAATAGGTGGCCTATCAAAGGGATCCGAAGGAAGATTCAAATCATCAATTATATTTGGTATTGAAGGATTTGAAGGAATATTTGGACTTCCATCAATATCAACATTATTTGAACTTCCATCAATATCAACATCATCATTGAATTTTCTTTTAAAAAACTTACCAATTCGAGCTTGTTTAGTTTGTGGTTTCATCTTTCCTATAATCAAAATATCAAATACACAATAAAAACTTGTTATAACAACTAAAAAAGCAAATAAAACTCTAACCTAAATTTCAATTTCACCCAATTGCACATATACACAAACCCTAAATAAAAAATTAGTAGATTACCTTAATGAGGAGGAGTTGATTGGATGCTTGAGCCACCTGGTGGTCGTCGATGGTGGCTGTGGCGGCGGCGGCGATGGGCCTTTCAGACGGTGGTGGTGGTCGATGGCAGGGCTGCACTGCACCTCCTGTGTTCGCTCGCTGCTTCTTCCTTTTTTTTTGGATCGATGATGAGGATAGTTGGGTTGGGTTTTTTAGAATAAAATTAGGTATTGGACTTTTGAGATTTGGGCTTTAATTAAAATGAGTCTTGGGTTGAGTTTTTTTTATAAAGTTTGGGCTTTTATAAAGTTTATGATTTTAACGATTTTAGGGGTATCTAAAATTTCGTTCAGGGGTATCTGGATACATAAAACGGTAAAAAAAAAATCCCCACTACGCGTCGAAAGTTGAGGGGTACCATCAGGTACCCCTGGGCTCTTCATATATCTGCCCCTGTCTTTCGATGAAATTCCCTGATGATACCCATTTGTCTACTTGTGTATATACAAATGATATTTCCCTACTAGTTTAATAGATGATTACTATTTTGTGTTACTTGACTTATGTTTCATTTAAATATAAAAAAATTTGATTTTGAAAAACTTTTGATTGAGCTCATTCCAGCGGTGTTGGAACCGTCTCGTCGAATTCATGAAAGACAATCGTAGTTCGTTTGACCCACCTCTTAGCATTTCTTAACGAAAAACCGTTTATTAGTGGAACATTCCCCTACATATATATATATATATATATATATATATATAGGGTGAAGTTTATAAGAAAACTAACATTTACGGAGAGAACTTCTCTTTACAGGTAAAAAAAAATTAATAAAAAAATCATAACTCAAAATATAAATCAAAAACTAATAAAGTGATTCGGAGACCTTGTTTCCCACGTCGTCCTCGTTCAAAAAAAAAACTCGAAAAAAAAGTCGGTTTAGCTTTAGGGTTTAACTTAGCTTTTAGGTTATGTTTTTGGATGGGGGGTGGCTGGCTGGGTGGGTTTAAGTTTTTTTGGGATGGGTGGGGGGTTTAGGTTTTTGGGGGGTGGGTGGGGTGGGGTTAGGTTTTTGGGTGGCTGTGGGGTGAGGGGTTTAAGTTTTTAGGGATGGGTTAGGTTTTTGAGGTGGTACTACACATATGTAGTACTACGTTTAGGGTTAGGTTTTTGAGGATAGGGGGTGGGTGCAGTGGGTTTAGGTTTCTGGGTGGGGGTGGGTCTGGTGGATGGCTTTAGGTTTTTGGGTGGGTGGGGTGGGGGTTTAGGTTTTTGGGTGGGTGGGGTGGGGGTTTAGGTTTTTGGGTGGGGGTGGGGTGGGGGTTTAGGCTTTTGGGTGGGGGTGGGGTTTTTGGAGTGATATTACACATATGCAATATTAAAAATAATAAGAAAAAAAACGACGAGTTAATTCTTATTTTTTATAACGTTATTTATAGTCAAATGAAAGATAAAGAAATTCTTAATTTAATGGTGTAATTTTTTTTTAAAATAATAATGTATGCAAAAGATATAAATGTTTAAAGATTTATATATTGTAAGTTTCAATTTTACCTTTACTCTTTAAAATTTCACCCATTCTTTTCTTAGTGGTTCTCTCATTAAAATGAGTTCTCTCATGAACTCAACCCTATATATATATAGGGACATGTTAAATTAAGAACCATCATTTTGACGAGAACCAAAATAACCATGTATTTCTACACAAATATAAGGATGTATATATGCATTTGTGTATATATAAAGTAAGGATGCATGTATGCATTTGTGTAAGAATGTATGGTTCTTTTGGTTCTCGTCAAAATAATGGTTCTCAATTGAACATGTCCATATATATATATATATATATATACTAAAGTGTCTCCCATTATTAGTGTCTCAATATCTTTTAACTTGTTACCAAAAACTCATGAAAGCCTATAAATACGTTAACCAATAAAATCATGTAAAACAACGTGGCATTCAAAGGAATTAAAAAGATTAAAAAAAAGAAAAGCTAAGACCAGTAGTAACAAAACTTAAATGTTTAACACTCGTAACCCCCTAACCTTTCATATAAATGAACTTGTGATGGAAAAAAAAACATTTATATTATAAAATATAGTTCAACTTGTGACATGTAGACCCCAAAGCTTATCCTGATATTCTATTTATGTTTTGTAATTATGGAATATAATGTTTCATATTGCTCATGTCTTTATTACAGAAGCAATCTAGAATGCAAAATAGATTAAAAAAATTATATTATTCCTACCACTATTTTAATATGTAAAAATTTATTATTTAAAATTTAAATATATTTATTTTTACAATCATATATACGGAGTATATTTTTCTAAAATTTAATCAGACTACATAACATATGATTAAAGAAGGGATAAAGATAACATACTCAATTCACCTTTTTTCAACAAGTGATTCTATTAGTCTCGTGATATGCCAGAAAAGAATGTGCATAATTTATTCTTTTCTGACAAAACAATTCCTTTTTATAACTTTAAAAAGTAAGCACGAATGAGTTAATTTTATATAACTATGCATCCATTTTTCACTACTAAATTTAACTTATTTGTATTAAACTAAAGACTATTAGAGTATAATATTATTCTTTGTATCTAGAGACACTATTATAATACTAAATCATATAAAATTTATCAATACAATATACAATTATCTCGTTCAAATTCTATCAAGCAATCTAAATAAATATCTATAACAATCACTACTTTACTATCAGTTATCTCGACTTTCAAAATACTACTTACATGGCCAAATTTGCTATCAAGCAATCTTAAATAAATATCCATAACGATCACTACTTTACTATAAGTTATCTCGACTTCCAAAATACTATTTACATGGCCAAATTTGCCACAATTATAGTTTACCGTCGAACTCATTTCCATGTGTCTTTCACATGACCAGTTCATGCTTTACAATTTTTTTTACCTTTCACATGACCAGTTTCTTTATGATTGTTTTATCACTTAAATGGACTGAGAGTTCATATTACTTTAATAGATTCCAATTACTTTAAATTTAAAATCGTTTGGGAAAGTTATAATTCCAAATCCCAATTTTAAAAATTCAATTCTTTTGACAAATCCTAATTCCTTCAAAAACATTCCGCGAACCAAATACACTATAAGCATTTATGAACCAGACCGCAAGCATATGAACATGATCACAATGAATCAGAAAATCGAAAAACTATTTTTTTAAAAGCTTTTTTTTGCTTAAAAGGTTATTGTTAACAATAGAAAACTTTACTAATTTTAAGACATAACTACACACGTCAGTAACCTACTCTTTTTTCTTCTCTTTCAATTAATTTAGGGCGTGAAGAATGATTGTGTGAAGATATATTAGTGATTCTTTATTATGATTAAAGAATATATTTTTTCAAAAATAAATAACAATTTTAATAATTGAGTTTAATATATGAGAAGGTTCTATAAGCAATTTCTATATGAAATATATGAAATAAATACTAAAAAAAGTAATCTATACTATATAAAATAATTGAAACACTTTTCAACAAAATAATTTCGTTTTCTATTTTAATTATCCAGAATATAAAATATATATATATATAGTTATAACTTAAAAAGGTGTACGCTGCAGAGGACACATGGAATGGCAATTTATTAATTTATTAAACCAGTAGGGACACTTTGTGCCCTCACGATCGTATGCTTCTTTTTTTTATCATTTTGAAATAGAAAAAGAATAAAAAAGACCGAATAAACAATTTAATAGAAGCTTACACATAAATAAATAAGAGTAGTGTACAAATTTACATTTTTGATCCCAAAGTCTGTTTCAGCTCATTTTGGTCCTTGAAGTAACTACTCAACTCAACGACTTGAAAGCTGGACTTCAAAGTTTTCTAAAACACGCAACCGTTGTTTGAGGGGCTGTTCATTATATACCCGTCATCTTTATTTTCCTATAGCGATATCGCATTCGTGTAAAATATTACACCTCTATCATACACACATATACACAGTATGACTTATCTTTCTAGACGGGGTTTATGTTATCACTTGATCCGTACTAGGATTGATCGTAAATGATCGAATCAATTTATAAAATTTAGTTACTCTTTTGATTAACTCAAAATAGTTTTAAAAAGTATATTTACTCATTTCAATGTTTATCCCTAAAACTCTTTTTTCTTTGTTTTAAGTCTTAACTCATTGGTCAAACATTATAATGTTAAAATAAATTCACATAATTGCTACTTATTTAAGGTATACAAAATAAATTTACATAGAATATTTTGTTACTATTAAAATGTGTAGTTATGAAAAAGAAATTAAAATGGAGCATTATTAATATATTTTTATTTTCATGTATAACTTAATTAGTTTTTTAGTCAAGTACAAAAACGTGAATAAAGTGATTAAACATTCTTCAAAAGTAAAATTTAGATATCTAATCTAAAGGATTACAGTCAAATTAAAAATAAACTATAACAAAATTAATAGTTATTATACCTATTACAAAAGCCAAATTCCAAACACTTACCACCTACCTTCATTTACTTTTTTTCACCCAGTTACATATTGTCTTAAATCAATGTCACATGATACAAAGCAACTTCCAATCATCTTTAGGACCTCAAAATAGTATCATGAATTTTAACAAAGTATATTTAACCTATTATCTTTAAAAATAAATACAGTAGCCATGGTTTTTCAGTTTGCACAGAGATGTTTTTTTAATAGTGTTGAACATATGTTTTTAGGCGATCAACCGACATTTTTTTTCGGTTAACACACAGGATTGTGTGGTTTTTAAAAAATAAGCACTCCGTTATTGGTGCGAGCTGTAAAGAATCTTGATCTCAAGTTAAGTTGTGGCATAATACTTATCCGTAACGTTTAACAATTTCACTTTTCTTTTTAACTTTTTTCGTTGTTTAACGTGTTGCGACGCGCAAGGGTAAATTACTAGCTCCTTCCAAATTAAAAGATTGATAAAAGCCATCAAATGAATAAAAGAATTAACTTAATTTATCATGATTGACTTTTTACATCATAATTTTCCCTTTTCATTTGTTAACCAAAAGCATAAAAAATATAATCTTTAGGTACTAAACCTGTATTTTGGTAAATAATGCATGGACTAAATCGGTAAATTAGCCAAGACAAGAGGCAACCGCGGGAGTGTCGCTAGAAAGTTGGAGCATCCGCCGAATCAGATAGAGAATGAAATAGCTGTAAAATCAACATCAGCTAATTTCTGGGTATCTCCGTTCATTATCCCAATTTCATTTGATTGCATCTAATCTATCAAGGGCTTAAAAAAGTTATCAACTTTTTTAATGTTTTCCACATGGGTTTTGAGTTGATCACATCAGGAAGCAAATAATTGATAAATTTTTGCAGACTGTAAATCTGAAACATTGATGATGGCAGAAGGGGAACAAAAGCCCAAAAGACTCTATCAGGTCTGGAGAGGAAGCAATGTAAGTTGTTCTTCTTTCTCTCTTCTTTTCAATCATCATTAACATGACTGTATTTCTGTAATCATTTAAATCAATTAGTCAAGTTGTCATTTCATTTTGATCCCCACCCAACACACACACACATTTTTCCCCTTTTGAAACTGACTGTTTCTTTTTTATTTGTTTGATCTCATTTGAATGAAAATGATGTAATTGCAAAAGGGTAATTGATAATCTTTTTTCTTGAGTTAGATTAAGTGTTCCTAAATCATGCACACATAACCTGAAGTTTTCTCATAAGCTGTACAAGAAAATGTGCATCTTTAAGAAAATTTCAGCTTCAAGTTTGATATAAAGCACTTACTTTTCAAGATAATTTGATAATATCATGTATGATTTCAAGAAATTTTGTCTGAATCAAGTGCTTCTAAATCATGTTCACCTATGCTGAAGTTTTCTCAGAAGCTGTACAAGAAAATTGTGCATCTTTTTAAAGAAAATTTCAGCTTCAAATTCGATATAAAGCCGTTGCTTTTCAAGATAATTTGATAATGTCATGTATGATTTCAAGAAATGTTGTGTAAATCAAGTGTTGCTCAAACATGTTCACATATTCTGAAGTTTTCTCAGAAGCTGTACAATAAAAGTGTGCATCTTTTCAAAGAAAGTTTCAGCTTCAAATTCGATATAAAGCCGTTGCTTTTCAAGATTGTTTGATAATTCATGTGTGATTTCAAGAAATGTTGTACTGATTAATATTGGTGCTTATTTTGCACAAAATATATCAATTTAAAATCTTGAAAGTCATTTGCTTTGATTCAAGATTCTTTGATAGTTTGAAATAATGGTGTCTGTTTTCTATGATTTGAACCTTAACTAGTCATTTATTTATGAAAATTTCAGAGATTCTTTTGTGCGGGACGATTGATCTTTGGTCCTGATGTGTCTTCTCTAATTTTGACCATAGTCCTAGTTGGAGGCCCTGCTTTAGCCTTTTGTATTAAAGTTTTGCACACCATTAATGTGATTGAAAAAGATGGCAAAGATAGTCATTACTGGTATATTGTGCTGCTTGTGGCAGCACTTCTCACTTGTTTGGTAAGCAAAATCTTGAATTTTTTTAAGTTAATTCTCAAATTGCATATATGAAGTTGCTTATATGATTATCTAAAATAGTTGGTTTCATATTAGTTGCAAGAATACTCATGTTTTAAGAGAAAACAATTTTTTATCTAATTTTAAATACTTATCATCTAATTTTCTTCTTGTTAATAATATGAAAAAGATAATTATTGAAATTTTAGATGATAATTGTTTTTTGAAAGTTATTAACATATTTATAAAAGATTATTATTATTAAGAGAAAATAAATGGTCATATTTCAAAATTTGTAGTTTAATACTTTGTAGTCAAAGGCGAGCCAGGTGCACGCCTAGGCACCTCAAACAGCTTCATTGTTAGTAACTTTTGTATCCGTTAATATGGTTACACAATTGAACCTCATGATGAAGTGATGAACACATAATTTTAAGCTGCATCTCAATAGTTTTAGAACACTCATATGTGACATGTTTTTTTTGTGGGCCACAGGATATATTATTTCTGTTATTGACATCAAGTAGAGATCCAGGAATAATCCCACGAAACACAAAACCACCCGAATCTGAGGAAGCATTTGATATGAACACACCTTCAATGGAGTGGATCAATGACAAAACTCCTCATTTGAGATTACCAAAAACTAAAGAAGTGACTGTGAATGGTCATTCGGTCAACGTCAAATATTGTGACACGTGTATGCTTTATCGTACACCTCGTGCCTCACATTGTTCCATCTGCAACAACTGTGTTCAAAAGTTTGACCATCATTGTCCGTGGGTCGGTCAATGCATTGGACTAGTAAGTTGACTGAATTTTAATGATTAAATAGATTCGGTTTATGTTTTATCTCTAACGGGCCAAATGGGCATCACCAGAAAGTTTAGCTTAAATGAAAGTGGGTTAAACAAGTCAAACGGGTCAAAAGTTTCTCAAAGTGTGTTTTTGAATTTTGATGCATACAAGTTCCCTTGAATCGTTTTTTTTTCTTTTTTGCAGAAGTTAGATTATTGTTACTCTTGTAATTTAGTTTCTCTAATCATGTCAAACGCATTGATTATTTGTGAACATTTTTGTGAAAGTGTACAAGAAAGTGTTTTGGGTTAACCTGACCCACACTATAAACAATTTAGGGGGTGGTTGCTTATGCATCTTAACTGATTATTGTGACTTGAAGTTTGTAATAGTATGCAATGCATTAAACAGCCTAAAACATATTATTAAAAAAATTACATTATTATTGAAATAATGTAATTTCTTAATTGTATCTGATATAATATTATTGTTGCAGCGTAACTATCGGTTCTTCTACATGTTTATATCTACATCAACCATCTTGTGCTTATATGTGTTTGGCTTTTCATGGGTCCACATTGTTCAAAACAAGGAGGGTGTTTTGAAGGCTATGCAGAAGGACATCTTGTCAGATGTCCTCATTGTATACTGTTTTATCACTGTTTGGTTTGTTGGCGGGCTTACGGTTTTCCACTTTTACCTCATTTGCACAAATCAGGTGATCATTTCTTTAAAAACTATAAATTTATGTGGGGAAGGGTGAGTCGTAGAGCAACAGATAGAGTTATTCCTTTGTAGCCCGTATAAGTGGGAATTTCGATCCATTTTCTTACAAATGGGTCGATTAGGGTTATACGGGTCAAATAAAAAGTTGCTTAAAAAGGAACATGTGGAATTTGTCAAACAGGTTATGTTTGGTTTTGGAAGGGTCAAACATTTCAAATGAAAAAACTAACTTAAAAAGGAAAGGGTTGGAATGGGTCATATCAGGTCAGAAGCGGAGAGATGAATTCATGTATTTTTGAATCCGGCGTCGGGACTGACGGGGTCCAAAACAAGATCCATAAACGATAAAAATTCAAACTTTAGCATTCGTTCATCATTAACCTAGGTAGATTTAAGGTTTTAGCCAGGAATCATAATAGAAACATAAGATTCAAAGTCAAATAAAGCAAAACATCTAAACATTTAGTAACATGATGAATAGTAACCTGGTAGTGTATAAATGCATATTTTATTCAAAATATTAGATTACTATTGATTTATTGAAATAATATAACTTTGTACTTATATTGGACAAACTAATAATTTTTTTAAATATTTGAAATTTTGGACATTGTTTCGGTCGACCCATCCCGACATTATTCTTTCAACCCATATGAAAAAACTAACTGGATTGACCTATTTCCCCGGTCCGACACGTCAATTTTGCTCCCTAAACCCTGATCGGAAATTCTTTATCCGGGCCAACCACAACCACTGCATGGTTGCCCTTCCTTTATGATAAGCTATCACTTAACATACAAGTGTCAAAAAAATAATTGGGAAATATACTTTCACTGTAAATCTTTCGACTATGATTCAATCACTTGGATCTGTATTGAACGCGCCCCTATATATAAATATATGTTCATACTCATAAAACTTTGGTCTTAATACAGACAACATATGAAAATTTTCGTTATCGATATGATAAAAAGGAGAATCCATATCACAAGGGAATAAGAAGGAACCTCGTAGAAGTCTTTCTATCAAAAATCCCTCCTTCGTTGAATAATTTTCGGGCATTTGTGTGTGAAGATGAAAACATGGTAACCGATGCTACAGATACAGATGATGTTCGTACCTCGAAGGAAAAAATCGATATTGAAATGGGAAATAAGTTTTCAGATTCAAATGGGAATTCACTTCCTGAAATTCTACAAAATTTGCATTATGAGGAACTGGAAGGAAACTCAAAAGGCAGGGAGGGAATTATAGACTTTGATACACGCCCGTCTCCCTTTGTCTTTGAACGCGAGAAACGTGATGAAGAAATAATCGCTCATAAAACCGAAACTGTTCATCAAGTATAGAGGTATTTTTTTTTCTTTTGGCTTTTAGCTGGCAATTTGGGTTTGCTTTTACCTCTAACGGGTCGGATGGGTCAAATTAAACAAGTTAGATGAAGGGTAATGGGTCGAACGGGTTGAAAATTACATAAAGTGTACTTGCAATTGTTACAGCCTCCTAAACTGTTTTACCATTTTCATACATTTTGCATATCAGAATTCAAATTATTTTGTGTTTGCAGTGGCATTTTCAGGTGTCTTCTGAATGTAGAAGATGAACGCAGAAGCTTTTTATAGATCAAATCCAATTCAGTTGTAAATTCGGCCTGCAATTGTTCTGTTTCCAAACATATTCTGTCATCGTTCGAGCTTCTTTGTTTTATTTTTTTGTACTATTTGATGATGTTGAATAGTCGACCATTGTATGTGTTATGGGATGGGATTTTCTGTAATTATTATCTGCATTGTGTTTTTGGAACCAGTGATTGCTTAAAGTTATTTGCACAGGGGTCCAAATGAATAGATAAAAATGAAAATTAATTCGGTTAGTTCTTGAAATTCAGTTGGCTTGATGAACCGCAATTGACCCATGAACCGCATAAAATCAAGGAAACTAAGAATGAACATTTGAAGTTAAGTCAGCCAACCATACGCTATCAGAACACTATCAGATGTACATAAGATCATCCTTGGACAATACATTAAGTAACAAACTGCTTGAAACAAATCATCCATAACCTAGGTATAAAACAAACTTAAACCGAAAAGTAGCAAAAACATTAACTGTTGCTCCAAAGCTTCACAACCGTCGACCAGATTAATTAGCTGTCAGAAAAGAGCTGAGGATGTTCTTCGGAGCTGATACTTTGGTTTAGGTGGTGGGACCCATGGTATTACCTTCTCCAACTCCTGCAAATACAGACTATCTTAGTCAATAATGCAGCAAAGATTTACCAGTGTCATAGTTAAAAGTTAGAGGTGACAACCACAGTCAAGTGGGTTGGGTAACGGCTAACGGGTATAGAATAAAATGTGTGATTTTTGTACGGGTCGGTTGGGTTGACCCGAAACAGTTTTATGTCCAAAAAGTTTTACATTTCTTTTACAATCAGTTTCTAAAATATGATTACAAAGATCATGTTATTTCAATAACAGTCTGATTTTTTGAACAAATGTTTTTTGAGGTTTTAGATGTCAAAACTGCACTATGTACAACTTTCGACCTGTTTGACCCATTTGACTTGCTTCCTTTTAAGCTATTTTTAATTTCTTTTATGCTTTGAGAGGTTAAAAAATAACCCAAAGCGACCAATTCGCAAGTATATGGGTTGAAACTCACCTCTAGCAAAAATCAATGCATGTGTAGAGGATTTCATTTACATAACAAGTAGGCTTATACAAGCACCAAGAATAAAAAAAAATGAGAAAAACAGAAACTACAGTCCAGAAAGATTTCAGTTAATAGGATTGGAAATTTAGTGCTAACATGAACATCAGCACAAGTGTAGATAATTGAATTTCGATCATCAAATGAATTACTCATTTTACTTACTAGATAGTGAAATTTGATGATCACATTTAACTATGTAAGGAGTTTAAAAATTCAAACATAATGTAATACAAATTCTCAATAACATATCGAACCTACACCTTTAGTGAGCTTTCAACAAATGAGTGACATCAAATATAGGTAGATCCATCACAAAAACCATTAACAAAAAAAGGTGGTTACTTAACATAAAGTATAAATGGTTTCAATGCACACCACTTACTTGTAAGACAAACTAAGGGTTGAAAAATATATGATTGAGAGGAAAAAAAGCCCTTGACAAAATAACAAGAATAGAAAGAAAAAGAAACTAATATTCTAAACAAGATACAAAATATTTGTAACCAAGGAAGATATGGTAAAATCATTTAAGGAAATATGGTAGAATATCTTATATGGGATGTTGTCTTCATTATGAAAATTATCCATGAGTTGGTCCATAGATGACTTTGATGAGCAATACTCAAATGACCTTCTTAGACCGAGTGTAGCGGGGCAACACCCCAACCTTCTTGCCGCCCCCACCCTCAATTCTAATTGGGCCACCTCAACCCCACGCCCTTAACGCCCACCAAGTCATTCAGGCCCCGCCCATGGTGCCCCCTTAACGCCCTCGTAGCGGTGTTTGGCGCCCCTTGCTGGTGAGGTGGCAGGTGGCGCCAAGCCACTACACATAGTCTTAGGAGAGCCTTAGTAAGACCATTTGTAATTTGTCAGTATTAGACTAAGTGATATAGTATAGGGACTAGACTTGTAATATGGTGTTCTATATAAACACCTCTTTATGTAAACCCTAAACACACAATCACATTCTAATACAATCATATTACAAGGTTTAACTTGGTATCAGAGCTAGGTTACAACCACCTGAAAACATCTCCGGCGGGGCGGCCGCCGCCGCTCCGCCACACCTCTCTTTTCTTTAAAAGCTTTTTTTTTCATTCAATAACCAGATCCCCCACCACCAAACAACCGCGCTTAGTCTTCTCTATCCACTCCTACTGCCGCCGTCAACCACCACTGCCGCCTCCACCTATGGCGGAACCCTAGCCGCCACAGCGGCGGAACCCTAGCCGCCACAGCGGCGGTACCCTATCCGCCACCACAAACACCACCGTCGCCGCCCTAAACCCTAACTCCTCCCCGTCGCCGCCACTATACAACAGTGGTCGTTTTTCCGGCGACGTGCGCCTCGCGAAAGCCACAATGCTTTCAGTTCTGTTTATTCGAGGGTTGCATAAAAAAAAATAGAGATCTACAATAAGGGAGTAAAAAAAAAGGGGGGGGGGAACAAACCCATAGTTGTTGAAGAACTCCGGCAAACGACGAAGTGGTGATGGCCGGAAGAAGATTAGGGTTTTCCTAATGTAGTTTCGATTGGGCCTTTGAGGCTGGGCCTCACAAGCCCATTTACCATTGCTGAAAAAAAAAAAAAACGTGTGACGGGCGAAAGCATGGTGGAGAAGGAGAAGACCAACTATCTTTTTAGTTTTATGTTTTTATATTTTCAACCTAAATCTCTCCCGAGCTTAGTTTGCGGGGGAATATTAGACTAAGTGATATAGTATAGGGACTAGACTTGTAATATGGTGTTCTATATAAACACCTCTTTATGTAAACCCTAAACACACAATCACATTCTAATACAATCATATTACAAGGTTTAACTGTCAGTAACCTTTTTGTCCTGGCTTTAAATTGTATATGTACTTGATATATCGATATGATTAAAAATATTGTTAAATAATAATTTAACCTCTTTAAATATAAAATTTTAGAAGGTTGTAACGTAAACAACAAAAAAGTTTAAAGTGATATTCACCCATTTACTTTATAGCTAATTGTTTTCTATTTTACATGTTTGACCCATTACCTATAATTTTTTTCTATTTTACAATTGTTTCTGCAAACAGCAGTTGCTCTCAAAAAGAAATGTTACAGCTTTACATTAGGCTCCTCGTCCATAGTAACTCACAAATACCTAGAGGTATAGCTTTACATTTTGCTTGTCACTTGCATTATAAGACAATTTTCTTGCCAAAAAATATATAATATCTTTGCTAGTTATACCATGACTGAAAAGCCATGTTACAATTCTTTTAAAAACATTATCACTAAGTTAACATGCCTTCTTAAGAGTCTGGTTTTTACTATCCTTGCTCAAGCTGTCCCACCAATGAGAAAGAATGTGTTGGGTCGTTTCATACCTATTTTTGAAGAAAGTTGGACTTTGACCTTGTTGACCAGCATGGGAAAGAAAGACACCGCGTTGGAAGAATAATATAACTTGTGAAAGATGCTAACATGAAGTATAAGAAATTAACTAACTAACTAACTACCAACAAGAAAGAATGTGTTGGGTTGTTTCACACATATGTGGTGCTCATCATTCTCTATGCAGGAAGAATAATGTAATTTGTTATTTTCATTTTAGCCTTAATTATGAGTTTTCATCTCTCAGTCTTTAGAATATCAAGGAAACAAAGGAGAGAATGTCCCTCCTATTGTATTTCCGTACTTGAACTAGAGTACATGTCAATCCTTCAAAATACAATGAACTTAAATATTTCATATTCGTTATGGGCCAAAAAACTGTATTTTAAAAAATCTCTACGTTTGTCATGACTATCTACTTCAATTTGTTTTCCAACATCACTAACAACATAAAAAGACACCGAGTCACATGCAATAGAGAGAGAGAATTTTAAAAAACAGAATTACCTTCTCCCTCCTGAGTCTTTCATTCTCCTCCTCCAAACGTGAAACTTTGTTCTCCAGCTCATGGGTATAAGCCTGTTCAAACATCCACCACTCTCTCATCACATATTCACAAGACAAAAAAACAAAAATAAAACATTAACCAACTGAAATCACTAACATTAAAAAAAAATTATACCTGTTTTCTTGCTCGTGAGCGTGCAGCAGACTCCCTATTCTTGATCATCCTCTTTTGCCTTCTTTCAACAGTCTTCTCCATCACATCTCCAGAAGCAAACCTTTTCCTTCCAGACATATGCCTATCTGATAAACTACTCATTAAAGGCGTTGGCGACAAATAACCCACATCCATTAAAGTGTTACCAGTGACAGAAAGCGGTTGCTGAACTTGATAATGCACAGGCATAATCACATTCTGCTGCTGAATTGCAGGGGCTTGATAGTTTCTCCACTGTGTTTCTTGCTGTTCAAGATTCTGTTCTTGGGTTTTCCTCCCAGGAGAAGATTCTGCAACGATCCCCGCTTTAACCAAGAAATCTTCAAGTGTCATCTCACCAAGAGTAGCTTGTCTCTTCCTATCACCATTCTTAAAACCGCCACCCTTGCTAATATCATCATCCTCATCACCACCACCACCATCATCATCACTAATATGCCTTTTCTTTCTTTGACCCTGCTGGATATCCTGCCATACTTCATCAACCGTCCTCTTCGTCACACCCGAATCAAGCTGGGTGAGTTCAGTATAATTAGGGGGGTTACTACTCACTCCTTGATTAGTTTCAGCAGTATACACACTCTTCAAAAGCTCATCAAGATTCATACTACTAAAAGGCTTCCCCAAATCCCCTAACTGCTGTTGAACTTCATCCAGTGTTAGGTTATACAAAGACCCTTGCCTAGACAATCCATCTAACATAGATTTCTGTCCTTCACCATTCGATCCCATCGTTTGAGTCCCCATACACCGAAACCCTAATTATCCACTAATTATCTACTAATCCCACAAATCAAACTATCAAACCCTAACTGTCAATCAACACATAAAAAGGGTAAAATCGAACAACAAAACATTCAATTCACGTGAATCGTAAACGAATTTACCAAAATCAAAGCTGCATGACGTTGAATTCAAACATCAACACTAACAGAAACACGCGAATTCACGAATCGGCGCACAATCACGGGAAATTCGTGCGATCGAGGAGAGATATGGAGAAATCACTTGAAATTAAAACCCTAAGAGTGAAGAATCATAGCTCGGAGGGCGGATTTAGGTTAATTTTCTTCCATGCAGCAGCAACAGTAGAAGATACAGCAAATGTGCAAGAACAACGAAACGAATTAGTGATTTCAAGCATCTGCAACAGAAAATGTATTGAATTAGGTTAATCGAAGATTAAAGAAGAAGAATTTGGTTCAGATTATGAAAAAATTTACCTGTCGCCATGGATGGAGCTTCAATTTTGTCGATAAAATAAATAGAGAAGCAATAAACTTTGTTTCATCCAGGAATAATGTGACATGAGAGGGTTAAAAGGTGGGCTAATAAATATTACTATTTGAATAATTTTTTTGGTAAATTGATTAAAATATATTATATTTTATTTCTAATAAATTTAAATTGGTAAGATAAAATTTTGTTTAATTAAAATAAAACCTTTTAAGTTTACTTATAGAAGCTTCTGCTATAAAGTTATTTAATAAGTTAAAAAATTGAGATACTAACTAATGGCTTAATCTATATCTATCTATACTAATAAACAAGTAAAAAGAGGACACTTGTCAGTTTGTGGTTCAATCTTAGCTTTGTTTTCTCGCCTCTCTCTCCTATTTAATACTATATTAAAAGAACTAGGTTAGAATCTCGTGTATTACACGGGTTGAATAAATGTAATGTTAAGTACCTAGTAATAAAAAGTTTATGTTTTTAAAACCCGTGTAATACACGAGTTGAATAAACCCGTGTATTACACATGTTGAGTAAAATATAATATAATCTATTAACACTTGTCAAAATGGAACATTATGAATATGTAAATATATAACTAAAATCTTTTTTATTTGAATCCTAGTTGGTTATAAAATTGTTTTCTGTTTGTAGAGTTCAAAAAAATATGATTGACCAAATTAATTGATGATAAACATAATTTTAAATTAAAAATGTGTACATAAAAATTGAAACAAATAATTAATTTAGTTATCTAAAATAGTTGAGTTAATTATTAATAGGAGATAGAGGCGGGAAAATGAAAATGAGGAGGCCTAGAATTGTGACAAGTGTCCTTATATTTTACTTGTTTATTATATAGTATATATATATATATATATTTAAATATTTAATATCAATCTAATTATAGATATTTTTTTATTTAATTATGGATTGTTATTATATCATTAAACAAATAAATTTAATATGGATTAACATTTATTAATTACATAAAAAAAATACCAAGTTAAAAAAAATATTTTAAAAATTAATTTAGTATAATTTATAACTGTCACGTTAAAGTAGACATATTTTGACGAGTGTATGTGTTAAAATATTATATTATATTTTATATATTTTATTTAACCCGTGTAAAACACAGGCTTTTAAAAACATAATTTTTTATTTACTAATTATAAAACATTATATTTATTTAACTCGTGTAATACACGGGATTCTAACTTAGTACTTAATAAACAAGTAAATTAGGAGACACATGTTAATTTCTGATACATCCTCAACTTTTTTCCAGTCTCTCTTCTATTAAATATTTTCCAGTCTCTCTCCTATTAAAAAACTAATACCCGATTGAAAAAAAATGTTTTAAAAATTAACTTAATAGAATTATGAATGTCACATCAAAATACATTTTTAAATAAATATTTTGACTCGCGTATGTGTGAACAAATTACATTATATGTGTAATATACGGATTTATTCAACCGGTGTAATACATAGGTTTTTAAATACATAAATTTTTATTACTTAATATATAATATTACATTATTTCAACTCGCGGGATTACAACCTAGTAAATTATATATAGTTAAAATCTTAGGCCATGTGATTCATAGGCTAATTAAGTAATTATAAATCTTCATTGAGTGTGCACTCGAAACCTTAGAAGTTTCATGGTTTCGAAAATTAGAAGTCTTGATTAAGTGTGAACTCTAAAGCTCCTAACTCAGAACCATTATGTATTTTAACTTCTTATTTGATCTTAAACAAATCTAATTACATCAAATGACATTTATGACACTAAAATCATCAGTAGTTTTTATATCAAAATACCAATATTTACAACAGATTTTAATATAAAAATACTTTAATAATCATTTTAAACTAAAACTTTTATACCCAAACTAACCCTAGTCCTAATTATTTTGCCTCATTCCAAATTTTCTTGAACTTCATCATGCAATCTTTTACTATAGAAACCATTCCACCAACAATACCCATGATTTTCTTTTAATAATAACTAGTTTTTTTTTCCGCGCTTTGCGGTGAGAGTTTGGTCGTTTTTTCTCCACGTAATGCAGATCGTCAAAAACTGTAGAAGCGCACACCGATACTCGTTCCGATAATACCAATACCAGCAATGATGTTATTTTCGGCTCGTCGAAAGCATAAAAACGAATACCAATACCGGCTCCGATAATACCAATAACCGTAACGATGTTATTCGCTCATAACATGTTTGTTTCCTCATGGTACCTCATTAGTAACGGCGTCCGCTATAGCCTAAGATACAAAATAAAAAGTTTATTTTAAATACAACTCTGTTTAAAAAAAAATTATCGAAACGTTGACAAAAAAAAAATTAAAGACAGCTTCACAATCCGTTTTAAAAAAAGTTTTTAAGCGAAAGTTATTGTAGAAAAACGAAATCATTAGAAAATGAAAAGGGTTAAAACGTATATTATATATAGTATGATGGTGCAAAATTAAAATTAAAAAAAATAATCAAAGTTACTATTCATTTAGTTGTTCTTTAAATATAGATATAATTTAAAGATATGACAAAGTGATACACCGGTTGTCAATTATTTGTTATAAATAATAAAGCTATCCGAATTGCTATTTGGTCTCATTCTTTAAAATATACGGTGAATCAGTGTGATTCGAGTGTTAAATATTGATGTAACACATAAAAAATGACTATTGGATGCCCTATAACAATAAAAATATATATATATATATATATATATTTTTAAATTACACTAGTGCTACCCAACACTAAATATGTTATCTGAAACTCATAAAAGATGTTTGAAAAACTTTACTTTCTATTTTTACTTGCATCTCCATATATCAAAAGGTACATTACCATGTGTACATTTTTATGATTTTCTTTTCGTAATATTCAGAATACCCCTTTAACCGTTCCTAACTAACTCATTTAGCAATGTTGGTGGGTTTCCCTCACCGACTTGCATATTTTTAAGTATATTAGTTCTAATTCAATACACAAACAAAGTGCTAGAGTAGTTGGTATTGAATCATAATTCTTATCTTTAGGTCATAGGCTCGATCCCTTGGTATCTAACTATTTTTTTAGTTTTTTTTTTTTGCTTTTTATCACCTTGGATTTTTCTTATATTTTTTTATTAAATAATTCTTTTTTTCTAATTCTTATACCTTAACGTTCGGGAGATAACAATGTTTTTAAAATATGTTTCAGTCTCCATAACTGATCTGCCGTAACTTCATACGTTTCTTTTAATTGTCATGGCCCATTGCAACGCACATACGTTTCTTTCGATCGTACCGCCTCGTCATAACACGCGGATACCGTGAAAAATGAGACCGACATCGACTAAAAACATCGGTTCCGTTATATAACTGTCTTTTTATCCTGTTTACGTCGCAACATTAATATTATAAGTTTTTTTGTGATTAACCACGTTAATGTCACCGCCTTAACCATTAAACGTCTGTCTCCCGCCGCGGAGCGCGGGGCTACGTTTCTCGTTTATCTCATATATTATCAAAAATCACTTATGTTCATTCGTGAAGAGTGTTATTTTGATTAACTATCTTCTTAAACATATTTATCACACACCTTGATGCCAATTTATCTAATGTATCTCTAAATTTTAAAAAGTTCTTAATTAGAAAACCATCATTAAGGGAGTTGTGAGTGACATGAAAAGAACATGCTTTAATAGTGGGCAGACGTCGTAAAATAATAGGTTATTCACACATATCATGTGTATATTCATGAAATGTTTTTTGTTCAATTTTCTTTCATCTCTTTTGACTCATATTATGAGATATTTTATGTTGCGCCCTTCGTGCCATTAGAACCACGACAATATTTATAAAAAACTATTGCATCCCAATATCAAATTCATAAAGTGATCGGTGTAATTTATAATTAAATCATTATATTTTCAGAAAGAATTAAGATAAAATGACACTATGTTATCTAATAAACAAGAGATTGAGTGTGTAAGAAGACGATTCCTCAACTGAATGATGTTAATGAATAAAAACAGATAATTTATAGTAGTATCTGAAGCAGATGGGCACAAATATACTTCAAGTGTTATGAAAAGAAAGTATTGAAATACAAAATATTAGTAATCGGGTCTCTTTCTGAGATTTCGGGTGTCCTGTACGAGTACTAGAAATTAGACCCCCCTTCTAAAGCATGTAATTTCTAATTGTGGGAGGCCTCTCAAAATTGTTTTTTTTTAACTTATTAGACCAACTTTAGAACATGTGATTAGTAAAGGTCATATTTATGAGTTAGAGGATTCACACCAAGGAAATCATCCCCCCCCCCACCCCCACCCCCTACCACCACCCAACACCATTTCTAAAATTGAAGACAAATGCTAAAAAATCTTCTTTTTCATTCCACGTCAGCCTCTCTATTCACATCTTCTATCTCGTAAATTTTAAAATTTGAGTAAATTACAGATATCGTCTTTTATATTTTATACACTTTTTTAGATATTGTCCTTTAGCAAAAAAATTATCAAGTATCATCCTTTATGTTTGAAACCCTTGCACTTCTTGTCCTTTCCCCTAGACAGCGTTAACTTTTAAAGTTAAAACTGGTCACGTGAACCCCACGTGAGGGCAAAAGGGTCTTTTCACCCAAATGGACCCCTCCCTTTGATATCCCCCTTCTTCGGGCATGTTTGGGATTACTTTTGGAACCTACTTATTGACTTATTAACTTCTTCAAGAAGTCAATAAGTTAAAAGTTTGTTTGGATAATGGTGTAAAAGTTGATTTTTAAAGGATGAAAAAGTTGTTTTCCAAAAGTAAGTGAGGACTTACTTTTCCAAAAAGTCAAAAAGTAGTTTTCTATAAGTAATCCCAAACATGCCCTTCATTGTCACATATTATTTTGCCCTCTGCATTTTACATGCCTGATCAAAGTTAGGGTTCATACACCCTAAAAAAGAACGTTCCTGAAGAAACAAAAATAAGTTTGATGAATCTGAGCTTATCATACACCATCGATCAGTCTGATGCGGGCCGCACTTTATCCCAATGAAGACAGTTGAGTTTCAGCAGCGGACTTCCATACTTTCCCACCTGATATGGTGGTGGTGGTGTCGGCGGCAGCAATGGGCTTCCTTTAGGAACCGACGACGACAACGGTGGTGGAGGAATGGGGGTTTGGTTTGATCCGGTTAAAGAATCAGATTTCTTCTGAAAACTAACCTTGAATTTGGTGGAAGAAGACAGTGGAGGAGGAGGAGGAGGCGGCGGTGGTGGTGGAGGAGTTGATGTTTGTTGTTCTATCGTGTCACAACTGATTGAAGCGTTCGACATTCTTGGGTTGGTGGCATTAGATAAATAATGAAAAGATTCATCAGCATTTGATATTATTTCTGTTAGGAACAACGTGGTGCAGCGGAATCAACACACACACATGCACAAACGATAATCACGCGGACAAAAAAATAAAGGACACAAGAATTTTACGTGGTTCGGTCCCAGTGGGGGACCTACGTCCACGGGCTGCAACTAGGTTATTTCATTAAACTCTAGGCACACAGATTACAGTTACAACATAGGGTATTTATAGATAAAAACTAAGGTTCCTCACTTCTTCTCCAAGTTAGGCCCAAACCGTAGAGATAGGCCCATTAGGGCCGGCTAACCCTAATTAGGACCGGCCGCCTCTAAACGAGACTCCACACCTAACAATCTCTCACTTGGAGGCTCGAGCAATCCTCAATCCACCATCCAAGCAGACCCTATACCATTAACTCCAGTAATCTTCAATAATAGAAATCCTCCAAGCCTCCAGTTCTAAGAACAAGCTAACACTTCACTATTAGAAGTTTCCAAGTCTCCAGCTCCCAAGAACAAGCTAAGATTTCAAATAACAAAAGTCCTCTAAGCCTTCAGTTCTCATAAACATGCTAAGACTTCAATCCAATCCTCCTAGTTGCAGCAGCCAACTCCTCAATTACCAGAAGAGCCCGTTGAAGCTCCCCCGGGCTCCAACCCAGCAGTCATCACTGACCCAGCCATGGCAAAACCCGCCATGGACTCATCCTCAATCTCAACCGGCACCTACTCACTCGAACTACCGACTCCAGAGACTTCTAGAGGAAACACCACTCTCCAAAACCTGCAAGTACTATGGAGAGATTTTCCCATTCGGAATTCCGGTCTTCAAAACCCAACGGTGTTTTGAACTATACCCAGAACACGTCCCATGCTCCCACTATTCCCAAAACCCCTGACCTGGTTTAAACCTCCAAATGCACTCAACTAATATCTACGTGGCTCTAGGATTCACACTTGCAAAATGAATCCACTTAGCTCTACCCGATGCAGCGAGCCAAGACTTTAATACTCGGAAGTTGGTTCCCTTCTTCCAGCGATACATAAACTTGTATCTTCCCAAAGTCTTCAAACATTAGATTCACCAATGCTTCACAGAAGTGAGTAATGAAGCATACCAGAATCTTGAACCCAAGAGTCTCCACTGCTTTCACTGAGTCCCAATGCATTAATCCAGACACATTCTCAGAAGCAGAATTTACTATCTTTGACATCGACTCTAAAGAATGTCCCACACCTCCATGCAGCTCCACCAAGTCAACTATGCTCAGCTCCCACTGTCCCTGTTATCCCAACCCATGCCAAATGTCGTATCACTGATCACCACCGAACAAGAAACAACTTCACAGTTCTAGACCAGCTAACCGGCAAACAGTTATAACAGCAGCAGAGCTTTCATGAAAGCAAACGGTACCAAGGATTCCGTGATCGTACACCCGATCAGCTAACCCTAACCGAAAAATCTTTCAACCGAGCAATATCACCTGACTTCCCTTTTTTTTTCACTTATGTCGTCACCAGCACACCCGTTGGTTCCTTTTTCTCCAGGTTTATCCAACACCAGTACCCCATTCAAGTTCCATTTTAACAAACCCATCAACCAAAATACATAACCGTCAAACCTTCGATTACACCCATCCCGTCTTCAGCTATAACAATAGCAAACATGAAACAAATCGAAACAGTGAAACAAACACAACACTTGCACGGGCTTGAACTTGACAGATGTTCTACAGAACATGTCAAATGACCGATTTGCTCCTGCAATAAACCTCACAGACAAATCTAAACCCAAATACTGAATTTCACATAACCCCGTTCCCAAACAGGTGATAATAAACAATCAACAGAAACTAACCAAATCTCTAACATTTACCCGACGAATCCAAGAGTTTTATAACCAAACCCTAATCCGCGGCTTCAAAGAGATTAACCCGGTACTATAAACAAAACCATTTATACCTGCGATATCATAACCCGAGACACCTGACCTGACGCTTCACCTGCAAACCCGAGTGAAACCAGCAACTCCAAGAGATCCACAACAGAAACTCTAATTGCAAAATCACTCCAAATCAGTCCCGAACAGCCCTGTTTTCTCCAAAACATCCCTGTTTTTTCCCCTTTTGCTCAATCTAGGGTTTGAAAAAACCCTAATTCCGGCAGCCCAAAAAACAAGAAACCAGGCTGCGACTCAGCCCTGGAACAGCCGCAGAAAAACAAAAAATTTCTGGAAACACTGTTCACGCCGGAAAACATTGTTCATGCCATAAAACACTGTTCACGGCGGCGGCGGTACTGTAGTAGCAGATCTGAATCAACCCTCGATCAGCCTCTACCCTTTTTCTCGATCGAAAACCGTGCAGGCAGTGTGTAAATAACGAGCCCAAGCTCTGATACCACTTGTTAGGAACAACGTGGCGCAACGGAATCAACACACACACATGCACAAACGATAATCACGCGGACAGAAAAATAAAGGACACAAGAATTTTACGTGGTTCGGTCCCAGTGGGGGACCTACGTCCACGGGCTGCAACTAGGTTATTTCATTAAGCTCTAGGCACACAGATTACAGTTACAACATAGGGTATTTATAGATTAAAACTAAGGTTCCTAACTTGTTCTCCAAGTTAGGCCCAAACCGTAGAGATAGGCCCATTAGGGCAGGCTAACCCTAATTAGGGCCGGCCGCCTCTAAACGAGACTCCACACCTAACAATTTCTTCAACAGCATTTGGAGAACCATAAAAAACTTGTTCATCCTCGTCATCAAATTTCAATGATTCAATGGAAGCTAGATGTTCAGATTCATTTTGTGTTGTGAATAAGTTTGAATTTGTATAAACCCTAATTTCGATTGGGCGTAGGCAGGTGACAACAAAGAAGGGGGAAATCAAATGAAAGAGTCCACTTGGGAGAAAAAAAGACCCTTTTCCCCTCACGTGGGGTCCACGTGACCAATTTTAACTTTAAAAGTTAACGTCGTCCAGAGAAAAGGACATGAGGTGCAAGAGTTTTAAATATAAAGGATGATACCTGATAATTTTTTTGCTAAAAAATAATATCTGAAAAAATGTATAAATATAAAGGACGATATTTGTAATTTACTCTTAAAATTTGCTAAAGTAAACCCATTAAATTTAGGGCTCTATTGTTTACCCTTAAAGTTATTATTTTATTACCTTTTTAGTTTTTCATTTTAAAATATTGTTTTATATATGTATATATTGTTTTATTCTGATATTTTATTAAAAGTTAATAAATCATAATAAGAGTTCAATTATATTGTGTATTTATAATTCTTAAATCTTCATTATTCTTAAATATAATTATTTGTGTGTTACACGAGTCGAATAAATGTAATGTTATGTACTTACTAGTAAAAAAATATTTCAATAAATGTATTACACGGGTTAAATAAAATATAATATAAGCTGTTTATACCACACTTGTCAAAATTTGGAAAAAAAATATATGACGTGACAATTATAAATTACGTTAAGTTAATTTTTAAAACATTTTTTTCAACTGGATATATTTTTTTTTTATGTAATTCATAAATATTAATTTAATTTGGTTAATGATATAATAAATATTAATAATTAGATTTATATTAAATGTTTAAAAATATTTTTTTAATAGAAGAGAAGCGGGAAAAACATGCATCCCATCAACTAAACCACGTACATCTGTCAACATAGAGGGATATCTTAGTCACTTAAAAAAGTTAATAGAAAATCTAACGCCAGTTGGTATCAAAAACCATCCGTGTCATGTTTGAGTGAAGAGTTTGGACCAATGTGTACTTTCTTAAACTTAGAAACTAAAACCGTTTTCTAATTTGTAATCTACAAAAGCATTAAATTTTTTGTCTAATTTTCAGTGAAACAAATGTAAAAGATATTATATCCTAACCCAAAAGGTTGTTCATCATTGATCGAGCCTTTAACAACCCCAAACCTCTTAGAACCTGACCAGCCCACGGTTCAACCGGAACCGCCTTCAAAATGTTGCAATTCTCCTTATTATTGAAAAACCTTAGGAAATGAATAGTAACTTTTCTTTTTACAAAAAACGTCCGAACTCCCGCCGCTTCGACGCCGCCGCAACGCGAGGCGGGTAAATTCCTAGTTTGCTTCATAAACACATCTCTGGCTATGAAATTGGGCAGAAAATCAATACAACAGTGAATCATCAGGGGAATTGTCTTGTCTGTGATACAAAATACATTCTTACAAGTTTAAACATACATCTATGAATCTATGATGTAATCATCATCAATTGGATCCTAATCCTCTTTAGTCTCATCCTCGACGACAGTAGACGTTCGTTCTGTAACCAACTGTCCAACCTTCACATACTTCTCCTCAAACTTAGCCTCCCAGTCTTCCAACACTTCAAGCTCGGATGCACTAAGACCTTCAATGTCCCCGGTTAGGTCAGAAGACTCGAATGACATCAAAGCTAAGGCTCGGCTAGCATCCCGACCAGCAAATAATGCGTATGGTCCGCCAGGACCGTAGAACATCCTGAAACATTTGTTTCAACCATCAGTTTGTATTATGTATAACATCATAACATGTTTTAGAAAATAGAAAAAAAAAGTGTTTCGGGCCAATCTGGGGATAAAATGTGTTTGAATTGACCCGTTACTCGTCCCACCAGACCCGTCCATTTTACCACCTCTACCTTTCAATACCTCATCAATCTTGATTATCAAAATATAGTTATCGGGGGAAAAACATTTTCATCTTCTCATAAGCCCATAGGGGTTTTCAATATTCGGTTTCAAACCGATTAAACCAAACTGAAATTTGAATTCGGTTCAGTGTAAACCGAAACCGAATTGGGTAGGTTTTTGGTTTTCGGTTCCAGAAATTTGAATTCGGTTCAAACCAAATAACAAACAATGGTTATTTAAGTTTTGTCATTTAGCCCGACCCAATCCAATAACAAATAATGGCTATTCGATTTTCGGTAACCCAAACCAAAACTGTTTAATACCAAACCGAATTACATATTCAGTTTTCGGTTCGATTTAAACCGAAATCGTATTGGGTTTTTGGTTTTCGGTTCCAGAAATCTGAATTCGGTTTGAACCAAATAACAAATAATAGTTACTTAAGTTTTATCATTTAGCTCAATCTTATTTAGCCCAACCCAATCCAATAACAAACAACGGCTATTCGATTTTCGGTAAACCGAACCAAACAAACCAAAAACCGAACCGATAGAACACCCTATATCACTAAAGACATCATTTTCAGATCATTTTTTTTAGTAAAAAGAATAATAAATCTGAACTCATAATTGTTGTAACCTGGAGCGAGATACATCATAGATCTTCCCTTTAATGGCCATCAATAAGGGTTTGTTATGATCAGAGCCGTTGTACGGTCTCAATTCGTCCTCCGTGATGTTTCCGATCTGGACTGGTTCACGCAGTGTGATTTGCTGCTCACGTTTGACGGCCATGTAGTCATCTGCTGCTACGAACATGCCGGATACAAATTTATAGACTAACACCATCATCGCCGCTATGGTGAAGAACGCCGCCGGCGATAGTCCGGTGTATTGGGTGATCGCATCTGTAACCGTTGAATACAACCCCATCGGATTTCTTGTAGAGGAATATTTTTAGTTTTTGTCGTAAAACCCCTTTTGGCTGATTAAGCGATGGAAGTAAGTGTGGTATCCCAATGATAGAAATCGTTGATTATATTTATACACGGTTCAAAAATTGTCAAAGATTGTCCTTTATGTTTATAAATCTTGCACGTTACGTCTTTTATCTCTAACTCAGTTAAATTTATTAGTTAAGTCTGGTTATATACAAAGCACATAAGGATACTTTTATAATTTTATCTATTTAATTAAAATACTATAAACCATTGAACTCACTCTTTCTCTCTCTCTAGAAGATTAAAAAGGCTCACCCATAAGTTTTAGCCTTTATATGAAACCACGATCGACTTTGGGTTGTTAGTGCTCACGAAAGCCATGTAACCTTCTACCCAATCCTTGTACCTTCCTTAAATTGTCGATCGTGCTGTATTTAAAGGCTTCCAATTCGTTTTACCAATGATGAGATTCATGTGCATTATCTTGGACATTATATCCAAAATGAGATAATACTTTTGCTGGCTCAAGAAATTAAAAAGGAAATCATCAACAAAATAAAGGAAGCAAAATATTACTCAATCATATTTGATTGCACTCCAGATATAAGTCACCAAGAACATATGACTTTAATAGTTAGGTATGTTAAGTTCTCAACTTCTAATCTAATTCTATCAATACATGATTACTTAATCATACTTGTGTATTTTTCTCAGGTATGTGAAGTTCTCATCTAATTTTGAATCTGTCGAGGAATCCTACTTGGGGGTTTTGAATGTTGATGTTACCACCGCAAAAGGTGAGCAAAAAATTGCAATAAAAGGATATGGTTCTCGATGCTGCTATTAAATAAATAAACAAGTTGATTGAATACTTCAAGGGATATAGAGAAACTAGGTTTTTAGATGCGATTGATGAAGCTAAGGAGATTGTTATCGAAGTGGGTATTGATCCAATATTTCCACAAGGCGCCTGGTTCTAAGGAAAAAACAACTTGATGAAAGTTCAAGTAACAAAAAAGTTTCATTTTTAACTGAAAACAATTTTATAGTCAATTATTTCTTATATATTGTTGATCAAAATAGTGCTTCTCTTGAAACAAGATTTAACCAATTCAAAGAGTATAAAACATTATTTGACTTCTTGTTTCCTAACAAGTTGAGATAATTAGAAGATAAAGATCTTAAGCTGAGTTGTCGTGTTCTTGAAGATGCACTCAAGTTTCATGAAAGATTTGATATTGATGAAGATGATCTTTTATATGTAATTGAAGTTATTTGACCCATTACAAACCAGTTAAGTTATTAACCCTACAAATGTTGTGGAACATCTTAAACAATTCGACTATTTTCCAAATGCAAGCATTACATATAGAATATTATTAACTATTACAGTGATAATGACATCTGTAGAGAGGAGTTTCTTAAATTTGAAGTTATTAAAATCTTGCTTACGTTTAGGTGTGACAATTTTAACTCATTCTTCAAAAAATGGGTTATTGGGCAAAAAATCAATTGAATAATGATCAATTTGGATCACTTCAAATTAGTCAACGGGTCAATTAATGACATCTCAAATTAGTCAACGGTTCAAAACAACAAACATTTAAAAACTTGTTAACTTAAAAATAGTGCATTATAGGTTACCCCACCACACACCCCCACCCTTGCTATCACTACCGATGCGCCCACCGCTCGCTACCACCCGCCGTCACCCTTGGGCCGCCGTCGTCGCCGTTACCCTTGGGCCGCCCCACCACCAGTGCTACCACCTCGCCGCCGCCACCACTACCACCTCACCCGCCACCGTCAACCACTTCCAAGGTCAATTAGACTAATTTGAACGTTCTATGAATCGATTATTGCAACCATGGAAGAATTGTGACAGTCTCTCATTTCTTCATTACTTTATCCTTTTTATGTTGATTAGGAGATATAAGTGGCAGGGTCAAAGTATTGATATATAAATCGTTTGATGTTTACTTTAACAACGATCTACAAAGGAATTCATAGTTCTTTTCTGCAATATTTATTAAGCATTAATCTATCCAATACTGAACGAATTTGTTATATTGATTGAACATAACTATTTTTCTACTTATTTAATTTAGTAATTAACTGATCAGCCCAATCTTTTTACTCGACTCAACGTACACGATCCTCTTTGTAATGGGTCTCACTAATAGTTTTTTTTAAAAACGATATGTTTTAACCCGGACTCAGTTTGCTCCAAACTCGTTTTGACCTAAACCCATCCTGACCAGTGACCCGAACTCGCCTGACCCGCCCAGTTTGTCAGGTCTACTTACGATCAACAATGTTACAAGAAAAACTTAACGGATTGACAATTATAACTATCAAAAACGAAATATTAGACGATATGGATTATGGACTATAAAGACTTGATCAATCAATTGCTATAAAAAATGTTAGGAGATGTTCATGATTCGTCTGTTAACTACTATAGTATGCCATTTTAAAATTATAACTTTTTTATTTTACTACTATAAAAATATTTTTACCTTAATAATGGTTTTTTTATTTAATTTTTTTATCGTTTGAGACCCATTTTTCTAGCTCGTCTCGGGCCCCTAACTTAGCATCAGCCCTAACGATTCCTATAACAAAAAAAACCGAATAACCCGAAACCGATTAAAAAAACCCGAACAACACAACTACTATACTCAGACTCGGTAACCAAAAGTCCATAACACATGACTAACAAGTGTAAATGTAAACATTCACTGTATGTGTGACACCTACGTATTTTTTTTTAGCTCAAACTCATTAACCATGACTCATAACCTTATTCACTTAAGATCAATCATACATAAAACGGAATATACGCATTAAGATATTTGAAGCACACATACCATACCACGAATCGATATAAACAACACATGTCGGTACGAAAATGAAAGCAACACCACACAAGATAACAAAATGTGATGGGAAACAAACAAGAGATAATTTAGTGCTTGTGAAATGTGTCTGGGTCCTTCACAATTGTCACGGCACATGGTGCAGCTGTCATCACATAATCTGTCACGCTTCCCAATATTATCCTAAAACAATTAACGTTTCATTATCACTAAACCAACCAAACAAACAATAACCCTAATTACTACTACTTTAAACTTCATTTTCATTTCAAACAAACAAACAAAATCCAGGAATTTATGGTCTATAAAAGAATTAAACCATGTTTATATATAAAAACTTGTTAAATAATTTTTATGTTAAGCTTTTTAAAAGTATACATCAACATAACACATAACAACATAACGGTATTATATGTTTTACTTTATTAAATTAAGGTAAATCCACACAATAATAACAAAGTTTTATGACTAAAAGTTCTCTTGTTTTTTTAATTACTGAACTTTCACTACGCGTAAGAATCTTAAAAAATTATTTTATAAATATAAAAAAAAATTATATAACCTAAATAAAACATATATGAATCCAAATTACTATATATTGACTAACTAGGTTACTCACCCGTGTATTACACGGGGTTTGATTAATTAAATATTAAAAATTTATTAATAAGTGAAAAAAAAAGAAAATAATTAAGAAAATAAATATTAAATAAATAAAATATTTATAAAGTAAATATTAATAAATAATTGAGAAACAATAGGTGAAAAAAACTTCAGTTTTGAAAATTAACTTGAAATAATATGTAACACTGGAAAAATAAACTAAAAAATAACTACGTTTCAAAATTTTCAGTTTTAGGGGGTGTTTGGATTTACTTTTCAAACTACTTATTAACTTATTACCTTTTTTAAAAAGGTAATAAGTCAAAAGTTCATTTAGATAAATGATAAAAATGTCACTTTTAAAGGGGATGAAAAGTTATTTTTGAGAAGTAAAAATTCTGACTTTTACAAAAAGTCAGAAGTAGTTTTTAATAAGTAATCCCAAACACCCCCTATAGAGTTTAAATAAAAAGTTACCATTGAGTAATAAATATGATTTATATACATTTTGTTTACGTTACTTAGCTTAAAGAAAATAGAAAATTACCTAGGAAATTTCACAGGATTAGAACATATAACGAAAGTTATTTCACGGTTTTAAACCGAACCATAACCAACGTCCTACGATAACTCTTTTTTTAAGTAAATAAAGTAAGAGGAATGAAGGGTACCTCCTTATACCACTGAGTCCTCTGCTACCCATAACCAAAGAATCCAGTTTCAGATCTTCAATCGCCTCCACCACTTTCTCCCTCGCATCTCCCCAATACAATTTCGCCACCACATGAATCTGCAAACCAAAATTCACATAAACCCTAACTCTATAATCAATCAAAACAACCATCACATCCAAAAACCTCTTTCTGTCTAGCGCATGTATCAAGCATATCCAGAACATCAGCATCCAATTTCACATCGTATTTCGCCATCACTTCCGGCTCCCGGAACTCCACCAGTGGAATCAACGCTATCATCATCGAAATTAAAAAAAAACATTAATTAGTCAGGTAACTGAAACTGAATAGATCAGATGAACGGATTGAGTAGAGCTTACGAGAGCCAGTGGCGTCCCAGAGTTGATTCCGGGACTCGTCGGAGGAGTGAGGTTTGACGTGGATGATGTAGAACGTGTCGCCGGAGTCAGCTAGGTTATCGATCGCCCATTTCAAAGCTGACTTGCTGCTTTGTGAGAAATCCATCGCTATGCCTACCTTCCGATCCTTCACCATGATTAAGCAACTCCGATGATCTATCAGCAACCAGAAGCAGATCTGAAAGTTCTTTTGTTTTGATTTCTTTTTGGCGTTTGTAAGATATGAAGTATCAGGTCAGGTGGACCTGGATGGTTATAAAGTGGAGTAAGGGACCCGGATCCGGGGAGAAGACGGTTTTATGTAGTAGGTGGTATTGAATTTGAATGATCCACCGGGTTACGAATCATCTTATCCTTATCAAATGGAACGCGGTTTGGTATAATTATATAATTGATAAGTAATAAAGAGAAATTGAGAGAAAGCGATTCTGTGTATTTATTTATCTGATAACTAGGTTATAGACCCGTGTATTATACGGGATTGTATAATAGAAATTATATATTTCTACAGTGTGTAAAAAAAAGTACACAACCGAAGTATATATATTTCTATTTGTCATTTAATTCAAAAAAAAATGATGAATATATGTGTCATCTAATTGGAAAAAAGAGGAGATACGATCAGGAAAACAAATTTTTAGGTGTGTTAGAAAGGTGACTCATAGACACCTTTTATTAGAGTCTCATGTTTTAAACGGGATGAATAAGTGAAAGCAATTGAATAAGAACCTGTCTTTCCGTAGTCACTAATGCACTATATGTAGAGGCCTTTGGCAATTTTATGTTATCACTCTAATGAGTCTCCTTTTTTTTTCAAAAGAATGGCCTTTGACAGTTTTATGTTTTTACTTCTTAAAATATACATAACTAGATTAGAATCCCGTGTATTACACGAGATTGTATATTAAAAAAAAATAACTTATAAATTTATAAATGCGTCATAACTTGTCAGAATATTATGATAGTCTCGAGATATATCAAGTGGAAATGTGTGTGTATATAACAAATTAGTATTTTTCTTTAATTAGTTATATTTTGAATTCTTATTATATATTCTTATTTAATATAATTATTCTTCTTCTTTAATAATATATTTATAATATCATTATCTATACATACTAATAAATAAAGGTTTTGGGGTGCCACATGTCACTCTCTCATGCCTCCTCATATTGGTTTTCCCGCCTCTCTCTCCTAATAAATGCACCACTATCTTATTAAATAATAATGATATTATAAATATATTATTAAAGAAGAATAATAATTATATTAAATAAGAATATATAATAAGAATTCAAAATATAACTAATTAAAGAAAAATACTAATTTGTTATATACACACACATTTCCACTTGATATATATCTCGAGACTATCATAATATTCTGACAAGTTATGACGTATTTATAAATTTATAAGTTTTATCTTTTTTTAATATACAATCTCGTGTAATACACGAGATTCTAACCTAATTATTTAATAAGATAGTGGTGCATTTATTAGGAGAGAGAGACGGGAAAACCAATATAAGGAGTCATGAGGGAGTGACATGTGGCACCCCAAAACCTTTATTTATTAGTATGTATAGATTTGGTAATCACTCAAACAATTGACCATTGGATTACAATTTCATACAGCAAAAACAAAATCAAACAACATCCCTACTACAACCAAATAATTAGCTGATTATCTTACTCTATTTAATTAAAGAAAAAAAAAATTATACCCTTACATCTTAACATAAAATTAATAAAGCAAACAGTATATCATGTTCAACTGTCATCACCAATCTTTTTTCCTTTACTACAAAACAGAAAAACATGCAGTTGTCATTAGTAAACAAATAAAAACACGATTAATTGTTCAAATAATATGAGGTACACCTTTCTAAGTCACCATCAAAAATCAAAAGCTTCTTCATCAATTTGGGGGCCCAAAGCGAAGTAAAAATTTGGGATTCTTCTCCAGATTTCATTGTTATAAAACTTCATCCTTTATCCGGCTCGATCACCGCACGTGAGCTGCCATAGACAGTTGTGTGCATCTTCTTCACTGTTGAGCAAACCGCACAACAGCCGCTTGACGCCATTCACGAATCAAATGAGCCACTATTCTAACATGTTCCCGACCGCAACCATTCGAAGCTTATTAGAAATCAGTTGAGCAAGCCGCACAACACCCGCTAGACGCCATTCAAGCATCAATTTAGCAAATTTTCTAAACTGTTCCTGATCGCAACCATTCAATGCTTATTAGAAATCAGTTGAGCCTGAAAGGGTTGGCGGCGCAGCTTGTTGCCCGTTTGCCTTCTATCTCTATGTAATTTTCCTTTGGAAGTTAAAAAGTATTAAAAGTTTAGTTGAGCCTGAAATCAAGATGATTCCTACAAAATAAAAATGCAAAATGAACAGAACAAACAACATGAAAATAGAAATGGAAGCGAGTCCTATACCAAAGGCCAGCTTCTATGTCTAATATAATGTTAAATGGATACATCATATCAACTTCTCTATAAGCTACATACCATATAAATTCATCAAAATCTTGATTTATCATATTTAGAACAATATTCTTTGTGATAGTTCTTCTCCAACATATTCTTTAGAACAAAGGTCAGCTACATACCATATAAATTCATCAAAAAGTACCTGGGTTCATGAAAACCGATTGATATGAAATCCTCATGTGCTCCATCAGATGCTCCTTTTTGTTAAACTGCCTATAGGATGCTGCAGACTTGTTCCTAGTCAAGAAACCATGTAGTAAGTTCAAAAGCCAAATTATGATATATAACCATACTACAAAGAAACTGTCATATTAGTTTAAGATTACTACTGGACCCTATGAAATCATACTACAACAAAACTATATATGTCAGCAATATGATTTGTATTACAACTGCAATTTCACGTACATATACGGCGGGAAATTGAATAACATGTTTAAGATTTCAGATACAGGCACTCAAAAACCCAGTGGGACAAAACCATAGCTAAGGGAAAAATGGTGCAGGGCGTATTATGCATTATTAACAGCATACTTCCAGATGATATTAAATCGGTACTTCGGGACCTATAAGGTAAACTGATGCTACTGGATCAGTTACGTCGCCTCGTTAAAAACCTTACTAAGAAAACGTAATGGGACAAAAACTTAGTGAAGGGAAAATGAGTGCAACATGTTAGTTTAGAACTATATTTCGGTAGCACATATACGTAAACATAATATCATGTCTTATGATATACACGAGACGCATTATTGCACCGATCGTGCTTAAGTTCGATACTTCTAGACCAAATACTTCTACACCCTCTTCTTGGGGAAATTAGCGACATTTGTGTATGTTTAGCGACCAAACAATTATGTGTGTGCTTAGCGAATAAACTTTGTCCATCTTAGAATATGCTAACATATTCTGGATGTAATTCGATTTATGGACAAATATATACTCGAACATTAGGTCGATAAATATTTAGTCGTGTCAACATCTCACATGGCTGATTTTATCAAACTTATACCCCATTTTTTTTCAAAATATATACTGAGCCGATTGTACCAATTATGGCTAGTTTTCTTGAGACTATATAAAATTCTCTTGAGATTTATAACACACATCTTGGGATACTAAATATAATGCTTCAGGCATTTCTAATGTGACATCCGGCCTTTTGAGGTTAACTTCGTTAACACAAATCCGTTATCTCTTAACCCCGTTAACTAAGTTACAAACCTCGGGGACTAATCCTGCCATTATTCAAACCCTATTACACTTGAAATTACAGGGGCTATTGGTGTAAATATCCAAAACCTATTATGTTGACTTTACAATGTCAAAATTGAGAGATTTTGTTGCTGTTGACTTTCAAAAGTCAAACTACAATTGTTCTTAATCCAAATTCGCAAATCATAACTGAAACCTGTCCAAATTCGTAACTGAATTCCATGTTAATGACAATGTTAATCATCATTGTGGCATTTAACATCATCATTGCGTGCGAATTAATCCTATTAACTACCTCAAACCCGTAACCGTCAAAACCCCGTCGTTACTATCAAATTCACATCAATTAGATTATCATCCTTTCAAATAAGAGGCTGCGCACCTCAAACGAGTCTCACAGAACTGTTTGCGCACACTAATTGGGTCGGAGAAGACGCCGGAGTCACCGGAGACAAAACCACGCAAAGTCGGAATACGTTTTAGTTGAACACCTTCAATTCAAACCTCATTCTGGTAATCAAACACTCCATTAGTTTCTTTTTCATGTATAGATCATAAGCCCCATTATTCCAACGAGTTTTAATATCGAATTCGATCAATTTGAGTTTGTGTTCATACCTAGGGTTTTCAGATTCTAAAACTGGAATTAAACCACTTAAAACTCGATTATTTTCAAATTGAAACCACGAACAGATTCGCAATATCCTGTTGAACAAAACACATAAACCATTGTTGTGAATCGCGATCGAATTGAGGGGTTTTGGGATGGTTTTTGTCGCGGCTTCGACGGGGAGGGGATGAACACACTAATTGTGTGTTAAAACAATTCGAATCCGGATCTCGTCTCGATTGCCTAGCGGCTATGTTGGTTAAATCACTTGACTATGGGGGAGGAGACCCGGGTTCGAGTCCCTCCACCCCCATTTTATTTTTAAGCTAGTTTTTATTATTAATTAAATTATTAAATCACTCCCCATATTATTATATTAGTATATTAAAATGGTTTAACCCAAAAAATCACCCGTAGGCTCGGGTTTAGATTTTATAACACATTTATAATATTATTTCACACTTTTATAATAATATATTATATTATTATCCAACCTTTGTCTCTGAATAAAATAATATATTTATGTTATTTTCAACTCATGACTCCTATTAAAAATAATATATTTATATATTATTTTTGTCACATTAATAAACATTGTGTTACACTTCGAATTTTAAAATAACATAATTATTTATATTATTATCCACGTTTTATCCTCGAATGAAAATAATATATATTTATTATTCTTGACACAAATGATTATCGAGTTAATTCTACGAGTTTAAAATAATATAATAATTTATATTATTTTCCTAGGCCATTATTTAATGGCGAAAACACACGAATATATTTATTAAGTATTATTATTTGTAGTTAGAAACGTTCGACACGAAACACATTTATCTTAATTAATATATTAAAAAATCTTTATCCTCGTGGACACGTTCGCCTACTCTTTAATCCTAAGTATGCTTTACGACGTTCAAATCTTTCGTATCGTCGTCACAAATCCCATTGTGTCCCTAACTATTGTACTTGTAATTCTAGGGAATTCATAGACCGTTCACAGGCAAATTCTTGTGTCTTTGTTGCATCCTTTAGCGGTGTTATTTACTACGCTCTACTCAAACTCAGGTGAGTTTCACGGCCCCTTTTTACTTGTTTTCCTATTGGGGGAGAAACATGCATATACACAAACATCATTTTACTTGTTTTCCCGTTGAGGAGAATCATGCATAAAAACAAACAACATTTTACTTGTTTCCCATTGGGAAGAAACATGCATACGAACATACATCCGTTCACTAGTCTTCCCGCCGGGGAGAGACATACATATAAACGGACATGGATCACATATTATTTCACTACCACTTGTTTACCTAAGTGCAAACATAACATGCAAAGTCCTTACACACTCGGACCGTTAATATATGGAGTATAGCGAGAAAATTTGAGTAGTACTACTAGGTTTGACAAACCCCACCCCGGTTAGTCGCGCTAACTTGATTGGAGGTCTAACGGGTGTAAATTGTCCTAAACACTTGCCATTGTTGATGTTAGCAATGGCGGAAGGCACCACAAAACAAACAGTCAGCTTCGGTTGCGAACGCTTAGAGTAACCTGTACATTGTCTAGCTAGCAATAGGTGTGACTTACGTATGTGGATCCTGCAAACACTCAAACAGTTTATTCACTTGTAAACCTGTGAACTCACCAACCTCGTGTTGACACTTTTTCTTACATGTTTCTCAGGTCGCTAAGGCACAGGTAGCACACTTAGGACATGCATGGAGTCCTACTATCATTTCATTGTTATACAAACATTTAAAACAATTTACTTGTTTTATTAAACTAAACTTGGGCGCGCTTGTTTTGCGCATTTATGTTCTTATTTAAACGCTTCCGCATTAACTCTGAACTTTTATGATATTTCATTTATGTCCCATATAGCGTCGTTTGATGTAACTAATGATTGAGATCCTGGTTTGTCACACACCAAACGGTAAAACTCCGTTAGTGGAATTTAACCCTTTATGGATTTCCATGTAGTTGTCACTTTCAAAATTTCCACACAAGTATGTAGTAACAACATTCATAAGTTTTCTGAAGTCTTCTTGAGATTGCGAGGCAGATTAAACATCTAAAGGTTATCGCATCCACTACAAGGGAACACGTTTCCTCATAATCAACTTCTGAGATTTGGGGAAAACCTTAATGTTAAGCCATGCATACATCGCATAATCTCATAATTTTCGTTTCTTTTTATTTAAAGACACCCATTTATAACCTACTGTTTTGACGTCTATGGGTGTTCGGACTACAGGTTCGAAAACGTTTCACTTGTCAAGCAAATTTTGTTCAGCCTTTTAGGCGGTCATCTCTGTGTATGTATTCTGACAAAGGTTAAATATGTAATCTTTTTCTTTGATTACATTTGTTGCTATACCATATGCAAATATTTCAAACACATGTTTCATTTTGGTTCCATACTGTACTGCGTTGTACATAATTTAATTGAGATCTCATATTTGTTTGGTACATGAGTTTCATCTAGAACTCCATTTTCCTCTTCTGGGGAATTATAATATATATATATATATATATATATTCTTTTTAGAATCTTATTAGTCTCTTATAATACATTTACCTCTTCTAGGGTTTTATCGCTTCTTTGTGCGATTTCGTTAATCTCTTCTGGGATTTCATCAATAACCTTTTAAAGGTTTTGTGTGTAACCTCTTCCAGGGTTATACCAACTGCATCATTCTGCTTTTTTTGTTTGCGTGGGTTATTATGTTTGGAACCGATTTATTTCCCATGTTTCATGTATATGGTAATCTTTCTATGATTACTTCAGTTTGAGCAGGTGACATTTATGCTGGTATATATGACTTTGTCACTCCGTTTGTGTGTGTGAATGCATCAAATAATTCATTTGTTATTATTTGCAAAAGCATGACATATTAGACTTCAGACTCATATTAACCACTTCCGGGGTGATGATGATGCATCCGATGTTTTTGTTTTCATGTATTACCAGTCTTTCCTTTCTTTTTTCAATCTTCCCCTGAGACTGAGAATAGTGCCTTATTTAGACAACATATTATGTTGTATACATGTCTCATTCTGATACATTATTATGGCGGTATTGGTACATAGATCTCACAACAAAAATATTTATTTTTGAGACAAACTTAGTTCTCTTCCGAATAACATTTATACGAGGGAGTATTTGTGATTAGCAGTTGGTTTGAATTGATTAATGCAGCGCTATGCAGAATAACATGCCCCTCACATAATAATTTATATCTTATCAAGATCGATATAGCGATTAACTTTAATCATTTACTTAATGATTCAACTTAACTATTTTTATATGCGAACATGAGCTTCTCAATGTTCAACATTTATCTCGATAGATATAGCATTAAAAACTTGAGATGTGAATTATGTTGCATTGTTCATCCGGATGTTTTTAATATATTTCCCGTGAAATTAGCTTTCTATTGTATGTTTTTTCGCTAATAGTCAGGCAAATGCTACATTCGGGTAGCTAAAAGACTTAAATGTGACCATATAGAGATGTATCTTTTACAATCGTAAAATATTGAAAATGGTCCACATGGAGATGAACATGCCCGCACATGTCCCTTTAGATTCTCTCCAAATAGAGGAGAGATTCTTTGTAAGAGTTTGTTTTTCCGAGGACCTAAAGATTAGTTTGATGAGAGGAATCGCTACACATGATAAGTTCTTTGGTAGCAAATCTTTTATTTAGTTTGTTGAGTGGGTTTTTGTCGACACTTTTGACCATTCACCTCATCACAATGCTTACCTCGATGACCTATTTGGTCATGATGTATGACGAGAGTATCTTTGGCTAGTAACTTCTGGTTACTCACCCTATTTGAATTGTATTAGATATATTTTATGAAATATATTCTAGACGGTAAGACCTTTAAGTTTCTAGTATGGTCTTCTAGCCATATTTATAATTTGGAAACATCCATGTAGTTTCAGTCATGGTTTTAATGTAATAACCATTTGATTCTTCGGGATTTATTAGAATATAAGATACTATCTATAACAGTTTTAGTACACGTAGGTAATGTGGCACATACTCTTCTGGAATAGTACCAATAAGTATCTTTGTTATAGATAACTTATAAGAGTATTTATATATGTTTAGGATAGTGCTAGGGCCACAACTTCTTCTTATTCTCCATATGACATATTCGCTTCAGGGAATGGGCTAGCACGGACTGGTCACACTTTATTGCTTTTTTTTAGGTAGGAGTTTGTTATTTTGCTCCACAACCCAAACACATGATTTGAGCTCAGAGTATTTTGTGAAACTATATTCTCTGAACTGTTGCGACAAGGAGCAAGTTAATAGCATGACACGTGGAGAACGCCTTGTCGAACATGTCAACATCGGTGATGTTCTCTCCGCATAGTTTCAACTTATATGTAATGTGTTTAATCTTATCTCTACTCCAGAAGGTAAAGCAATAAATTTAAAATACGATTCATCGTTTGTTAATTTACTAAACTAGTTATAATATTGTCTAGTAACCATAATAAATGATTTAGAGAACCCTCAGATTTGTTAATAATCATATACTAAACCCTTTAATATTTGGAAAAGTTTATAACCCTATCTATTTATTTATTAATTAAGTTCCTTGAAAACAAAGTAATTATTATCTCTATCAAAAGAAATAACTCGTATGGGGATATAACTGTTATAGGGTTATTTAAGTTTTTAACTAATCCAAAAGGGTTTATGAGGTGTTAATCTGTAAAAATAATTGAGTACAATATTAGCTAACCGACACTTGTAGTCAAAGAAGAAAAATCGCATATGGTCTTCCTCCTTTCTCGCCAAAGAAGACTAAAACGGTTGATTTCCATCATACCTTCGTAGTATCGCCGGTAAGAATCTCCGGTACCGTTCCTATCTCCGCAGACCTTTGATGATGGTGATGATGTTGTGAAGGAGACGACAACACCGCTATCGCCTACGTACCGGTGGACAAAAGCTCCACGGCGTGACTGATGTTGTCTATTGCTCTTCGTGTAGAGCGGCGTAGTTCGTCGACAGTCACTCGCTAGGATGATCTTCCCACACACAAATTTGGTGTTGCTGACTTTTGTTAATCAGGTGATGAGGACGATGGATTGCAATGACCATATAGGGTTTTTTTTGGTTTTAATCCAAACAAGATCTTTGGTCTATCTGCATCATCTTGCCTTCTTACTCTTGGGACAAATCATATGCAGAAGATAAAAACGATCAAATAGTGGTTGATTTAGACTCTTAATGCGATGGAAACATTTAAGCGAAGAACACAAGGTTACATATGCCGACATAAATCAAAGAAACGATGAATATTGAATTTTCGTTATCTCAGTAACCGTACATCAGGGAATAAGTTTTCGAGAGTCGTGCTGATAAAAGTGATAAGTAATAAAGAGAAATTGAAAGAGAAAGTGTATTCATTTATCTGATAATACATCATATATATATATATATATATGGGTGATTCTAACCGCACACGAAATATTGCTAATTGGACCCGCCGCCGCCTTATACGCCCTCGTATAGGTCAATACGAGGGTGTATAGAGTTCAATCACTCCCAACAGAATGTCACGTGTCATTCTCTGTCTGGCGGCTGGTCCAATACGTGGCGTATTGACCTATACGTAGCGTATGAGGCACGGGTTATATTTTTGATTCAAAAGTTGGAAGGTTTGGGAGTTTTATGAATCCTATACGTGGCGTATTGACCTATACGCCACGTATAGGTATTTTTTATTTAATTATATTTTTTTTTATTTTGTTTATTTTTATTTTAATTTATATAATTTTGTTAATATAAGTTTGTTAATCAAACAAAATATTAAACATTACAAACCAAACAAAATATTAAACATTACAAACTGTCACACCCCCAAAATCCACTAACGGGGTTTTACCGTTAGGAGCGTGACATAACAGGATCTCAGTCATTAGTTACTTCGAACGACTCTATATGAGTTTAAGAAAAACCACTAGTATTACTCATAGTCACGATGCAACACTAGTAATGAAAATACTGTTTTAAATGTAAGACTGCGGAAGCGAAAAGTTAAATGAAAAGCATGCGCCAAAACAGTTGCGCCAAAAATAAACAATGCGACAATAAATAAAATAAACAGTTCTTGAGTTTGCAAAATGATAGACTTCGTATGCATGCATGCCTTAACTGGTGCTTGTACCTTATTGACCTGAGAAAACATGCTAAAACGTGTCAACACTAGGTTGGTGAGTTCACAGGTTTCAATGTTTGTAAAGTTTACTAGATAATACCATTTACAATTATATCATAGGTAGCTAACCTAGTACATGTTACTAAAGCGTTTCGACACCGAAGCTGACTGTTTGTATGTTTGAATTGCCTCCTACCATGACTATCGTAATCAATGGTAAATGTTTAGGTCAATGTTACACCCGTTCGACTTCCCGTCGTGTTAGCACGACTAACGCGGGTGGGGCTTGTCAATGCCCAGTAGTACTACTCAAGATTACCTCGCTAACCCATATACTAACGGTTCGATAAGTAAGGACTTTCACGATATGTTTGCGCTTAGTACACAAGTGATATAAAAGAAATGAATAATCTAAATGTTCGTACCCATGTTTTCTCCCCCATGTTTAAAACGTAAGAATAGGGGCCGTGAAACTCACCTTAAAGTGCATGCAAGACTGCAAGTGTTGTACCGGTGGCCCGCTAAAGGCTACCTAACATGTATAAGTCTATAAGTGTATGTTCGTGCTGGCTCATATAAACCCTTAGTATCCAAACAATCCAAATTGTTTATAAGTTTTGAAAAGATTAACATGTTTGACTAGTTTGTCCAAGTTTGACTTTTGTTGACCATGTTGACCCGACGACCCGTTGGTGATTCAATTATCAAATTAGTATTTGTTTATGTTCACATGTAGGTTGAATATGTCACCCTAAGCAATAGCCACCATATATATGTATATATATATATATATATTTATATCATGTACAAGAACTAGTTCAACTAGAATAACAAAGCGTTTTGGTGAGCGGTGGTATCTTACTTAATGTTTTAGAGTCAAGATAAAAACTTTAAGTGTCATAACCACTAATTAACAACCAATTAGTGTTATTTAAGATGTTTTAATTCTTTCGTGTGAGTTACAAGTCAACTCTAGATGAACATGTTGCAAAAATTGATGATTTGTCAAGTTATTGGAATCTAAGTTTTTACGGTCAGATTTAAGGTTGTGATTATGAATTCTATTTGCCAACCAAACAAATGAAATAAAATCTGAAAATATTTTCACAGCAACTTCAACATCTCTTGGTGTTTATATATTTTTCCCTAAATTTTAAAGTAATTCTAAAGTTTTCAAATAAAATATTTGGGATCAAAGGTAACATAATCTTACTGTTCAGAGTTATCAAATGTCAAAAATTGCTAAAAATCGACTATTCAGGCTACGCATGCAAGACCAATTGGAAAATCTCGCAGACACATAAAATATTCACTAGAAGAAAGAATGAAGTCAAAAGCTTTAAAATTGGGTGAGTTATGCCCTCGGGAATCAGACTGAAAATCTGCCATCCGAAAACAGATTCGACCTTCAGTTTTATTTTCCACTTTTGGTTGATCAAAACTTTTTAGAAAAATATGAGATCGGTTGGGTTTGAAAGTGGACTCCTTGAAATTAACTCTAGACTCAAGAAACAAGCCAATTGGATCTGTTACTATCTAGATGTGATACTTACACAAACGGGTTAGGGTTTTCATCAACAACAAATCTATGCAAACATCATGTATGATCATAATAAACAATTAATTATCAAAGTTTGCATCTTTATTGAATGGATTCTTGTTTGGATGAAAACTAGGGTTTATCAAAACCATATTTTCGAAAATTATATAAATATACATAAGAAAAATCCTTACTTGATCCAATAGAAACGAAGATCCATACTTAGATTGCTTGAATACTCGAACAATTACAAAACGGAAAATATTTTGATGGTGGTTTGGTGTTGAGATGGTTGCGACGGCTCCAAGGGGTTTGGGGGGTTGGGATTTTCGAAATTTGTGAGTAAATGGGAGATTAGGGTTTATAATTCTCTTAAATACCCACTCCATGGGCCCCATTATGGATTAAAACTAATTTAGGAGGCCTTTTGGACTAATTTAAATGGGTTTAAAATTTATTTAATTAATCTAACTAAATAAAATAGTTTTCTAATAAATATTTTTATAAAATCTCTTTATAAAAATTACTAAAGCAGTATAAGTCATAACGATACGCGTAAACGTACGCGATTTCACGAAAGTCTACAATTTACGCATAAAATCACATAACACGTAAAAACACATAATTTATATCAATTATAAATTATTTATTGCTCGAAATGTTATTTTTAATTATCACCAACGTTCGGGGACAGACTCGTGCGACTCGGTAATTCTCCGAATTACTGTTACGTGAGTGTTTGTGCAATAACCGACACATTTAATTAACCCTAATTAAACGTAATGTATGCATGACTAACTAAGATAACTGAGTTGGTATAAATAAGTGTTTGAGATAACGATGTTTGCGTTAACGGAGTTAACCTGAAAATGTCGAATGTCACATCATCCCCTTGTTGAAAGAATTTTCGTCCCGAAAATTAAATGAAGTTGGTAACGTCAGAAACAAAAAGTTTAGGTTTGTCACATCATCCCCTTGTTGAAATAAATTTCGTCTCGAAATTTAGTTAGTACCTTTCGTGTTTGCCATTGACTGCTTGAAAAGGTGAGGATACCTTTTCATCATTTGATCCTTCCATTTCCCACGTGAACTCCGGTCCACGCTTCGAGTTCCAGCGAACTCTGACAATAGGTATCTTACTGCGTTTGAGAGTTTTGACCTCTCGGTCCATGATCTCAACTAGTTCCTCAATAAAATGTAGTTGTTCGCCAATTTCCAACTCCTGGAGTGGAACTACAAGTGTCTCGTCTGATAAGCACTTCTTTAGGTTTGAGACATGAAAGACATTATGAACACCATTAAGTGTATCTGGTAGATTAAGTTGATACGTTACTGGGCCAATCCTTTTCTCTATCTCGAATGGTCCAACGTAATGCGGGTTTAACTTTCCTCGTTTCCCAAAACGAATCACACATTTCCAAGGTGAAACCTTTAATAAGACTTTGTCGCCCACTTGGAATTCTAGCGGTTTTCTACGCTTGTCTGCATAACTCTTTTGACGGTCACGTGTTGCCGCCATACGGTTTCGGATTTGCACGATTTTCTCCGAAGTTTCGTGCACGAGTTCAAGACCAGTAAGTTGACTATCTCCAACTTCAGCCCAACAAAGTGGTGATCTACACTTTCGTCCATACAAAGCCTCGAACGGTGCGGCTTTGATGCTAGTATGATAACTGTTATTGTAAGAGAATTCCACTAAAGGCAAGTGAGTCTCCCAACTGTTACTGAAATAAATCACACAAGCCCTTAACATGTCTTCTAGGGTTTGAATGGTACGCTCACTCTGGCCATCTGTTTGAGGATGATACGCTGTACTCATGTCCAGGCGCGTGCCTAGAGCTTTCTGTAACGATTGCCAGAAATGTGAGGTGAATCGGGCGTCTCTATCGGAAATAATGGAGATTGGCACTCCATGTCGAGATACTACTTCTTTAAGGTAGAGACGAGTTAACTTTTCCATTTTATCGGTCTCTTTGATAGCAAGGAAATGAGCGGATTTTGTTAGGCGATCCACTATCACCCAGATTGTGTCACATCCAGTAGGGGTTCGGGGTAATTTGGTTATGAAATCCATGGAAATCTGCTCCCATTTCCACATCGGGATTTTCGGTTGTTGAAGTAATCCGGATGGCTTTTGGTACTCCACCTTGACCTTTGAACAATTCAGACACTTGCTCACATAGGTGGCTATGTCAGCTTTCATGTTCGGCCACCAATACAAAACCTTGAGATCGTGATACATCTTGTCGGATCCCGGATGGATAGAGTATCGGGATTTGTGAGCTTCATCCATGACTAGATCTCTTAGATTTCCATATACCGGTATCCATATTCGTTCCGCGAAGTAACGAATACCATCTGTTTTAACCTCAAGTTGTTTCTCCATACCACGAGTGGATTCCAATGATAAGTTCTCCTCTTTTAAGGCTTCGAGTTGGGCATTACGGATTTGTTCGGGTAGTCCTGTATCAATAGTGAGTTGTAACGCTCTAACTCGTCGGGGTTTGGTTTCTTTTCTGCTTAGGGCATCAGCTACCACATTAGCCTTGCCCGGCTGGTACTTGATTGCACAATCATAGTCGTTTAATAACTCGATCCAACGACGTTGACGCATGTTCAACTCTTTCTGCTCAAAGATATGCTGAAGACTCTTGTGATCGGTGTAGATGGTGCACTTGGTACCGTACAAGTAATGTCTCCATATCTTGAGTGCAAACACCACGGCTCCTAATTCCAAATCGTGAGTCGTGTAGTTCTTTTCGTGGACTTTTAACTGTCGAGAAGCGTATGCAATAACTTTGTCGCGTTGCATCAGCACGCAACCGAGACCTTGGATAGATGCATCGCAATACACCACGAAGTCATCCGTTCCCTCTGGCAGAGATAGGATGGGTGCGCTACATAGTTTCTGCTTCAGTAGCTGGAATGCTGATTCCTGAGTCTCGCTCCAATTATAGGGTTTATCTTTTTGGGTTAGAGCGGTGAGGGGTTGGGCAATCTTTGAGAATCCCTCGATAAAACGACGGTAGTATCCGGCCAATCCTAGGAATTGCCGAACTTCGGTCGGAGTTGTTGGTGCTGCCCAATTTTTGATGGCTTCTATTTTGGCTGAATCGACATATATTCCTTTCTCGTTGATCACATGTCCTAGAAATTGAACCTCGCGAATCCAAAAATCGTATTTGGAAAACTTAGCGTATAGCTGCTCCTGTTTTAGTAGCTCAAGGATCAAACGCAGATGCTCCTCATGCTCTTCCTGACTCTTACAGTATATGAGGATATCGTCAATGAAAACAATGACGAACTGGTCAAGGTAAGGTTTACACACACGGTTCATGAGGTCCATGAACACCGCGGGTGCGTTGGTTAATCCAAATGGCATGACCAAAAACTCGAAATGGCCGTACCGGGTTCTGAATGTAGTCTTGGATATATCTTCATCTAGAACTCTCAGCTGATGATATCCAGATCTTAAGTCGATTTTTGAGTAGAAGCTTGACCCTTGAAGTTGGTCGAATAGATCGTCAATGCGGGGTAGTGGGTAGCGGTTCTTGACTGTTACTTTGTTTAACTCTCTGTAATCAATGCACATGCGGAAAGTCCCATCTTTCTTTTTGACAAAAAGGACTGGGGCTCCCCATGGTGATGAGCTAGGTCGGATGAAACCTTTATCCAACAACTCTTGCAGTTGTGTGGACAGCTCCTGCAATTCACTTGGTGCAAGTCTATATGGTGCTCGGGCAATAGGTGCTGCTCCGGGTGTTAGGTCAATCTGAAATTCGACCTGACGTTGAGGTGGAAGACCAGGTAGGTCTTCAGGAAATACTTCTGGGAATTCGCGAACGATAGGGATATCTTCTAACTTTTTCTCCTCGGAAGACTTGTCAGTGACAAGGGCTAGTATTGCGGTATGACCCTTACGCAGACACTTTTGCGCCTTCATGAAAGATATGATGCCCACGACAGCACCACTTCTTTCGCCTTGAACGGATAGGGTTTCTCCACTCGGGAGAGGAAGGCGAACGATTTCGTCACGACAGATGATTTCGGCTTGGTTCTTAGATAACCAATCTATGCCAATGATTATGCCAAAGCTGCCAAGTGTAACTGGAAGGAGGTCAATGTCAAGCTTATGACTAACCAATCCTAGTTTACATCTCTAAGAATGTGGGTCGCTTCAATTATCTGACCGTCTGCTATCTCTATGGTGTACTTGGTTTCTAATAGAGTTGGAGTACGACTGCACCAACTTGAAAATTGTGAAGTTATGCTGAGATTTCTAGTGAGACCCGTGCTTATAAGGTAAGTGTCGGTCAATCCAAAGGCTAAGGGAAAAGGTTCACATGTAGGAGAAGAAATTTAATGAGATACAAGTTTCAGTAACATAAGAGATAGGGTGTCTGTTTAAGTAGCCGCGTTCAACCGATGGTTGGTTAGACTAAATCCCCGTTTTCTAATGTCATTAGAACACTGGATCATTTTGTGAAAGAAGAAGTATGTTGACAGAGTTGGATATCCTGGGTATAAGTCAAACTAGACTGAGGATTAGCCACAAGATAAAGAAATAGGGTCAGATGAAATAACACGTGCAAGCTTGGGAAGAATTTCGCTTACATAGTTGGAGTCGATAGGTTTGTCATGAGTTTCCATTAGAGTCCCAATCAAGATGGTTTATGTGATCACGTTTAGATGAGAGTCTTAATTTCACTAGGACTCTTCCATGAGTGAGATAAACATTTTCAACCTGATAGTCGCGCCTATCAACTGTTGAATAGGTTTAATGATACCAACTAGTCGTTGAGTGGGTTACGAGAACTTCTACTGACAATGGAAGTTTAAGTTTTTATATCACTGATTAGGACCATTTATCCACACACTAGGTTTCACCACGACTTACATGCACCTCAAATTACTATTACGTGTGCACCCGTAATGATAATTTGCTTTGCATGCTCATCCTAGTTTTCCCTTGTCCTGCGTCATAATGTCCTATAGTTTGTATTGCTGAGTACAGAGTGTTGTCAGATATGATAAGTCATTGAGAAGCTTAATCATCAACCATAAGTTGATCAGCTAGGACTCCTATCAGGACGAGTAAGCAGGAATTGTTTGATCCGAGTATTCACTCGAGTTGAAACACAATACAAGAGTCCAATCCAGTGGATTGTAGATGAGAGCATGAAACAAACATGTACATGAAATGCGACTTCAAGAAATGAAATTAATTCATGAATACAAGTTACAGGAAGCAGCAAGGTAGTCGTCCTTCCATCTGAGTCAGGGTAGGGTCTGAGTATGCAATGAGCAATGCGTTCTCAACTTTGTGGTCAATCTATCTTCAACAGAATATCGACCAAAGACGCGAGCCCATGGCTCGGGAAAGTGATGACATCTATGTGACAAAGGATCTTGCAATAATGCGTGCAACGGTCTGCCTTCACTCGGCGTATTGTTGCTAGTGGGTACAGTAGGGACTCGCCTCCGACGATCCCAACTTCCAAAGAGATATGTGCTAGCTGAGTGTCGTCCATAACATGAACCTGAGAAAGCCCACCAAACCTGGCAGGTGATGGTGGTGTAAGTGACTCCTCCGAAGGCTCCGTCTCGGTGCCCTCGGACGGGAGTGGATGTTGTTCTGGTGATTCCCCGAGTGTCGCCACTGGGAATGATGATGCAATGCAAATGATGTGTTCCTCATCAGCAGAGGGTAATATGGTTGGTGTTAACATGCCAGCACTGCAATGTATATATGGGTGCTATGTGTATCAGGTATGAGTGTATGTGCCATGTAACTAATGCATGTGTGCGGTTATAGTCTAGTATGCAATCCTAGTTCTCTATAACCAATGGCTCTGATACCAATCTGTCACACCGCCAAAATCCACTAACGGGGTTTTACCGTTAGGAGCGTGACATAACAGGATCTCAGTCATTAGTTACTTCGAATGACTCTATATGAGTTTAAGAAAAACCACTAGTATTACTCATAGTCACGATGCAACACTAGTAATGAAAATACTGTTTTAAATGTAAGACTGCGGAAGCGAAAAGTTAAATGAAAAGCATGCGCCAAAACAGTTGCGCCAAAAATAAACAATGCGACAATAAATAAAATAAACAGTTCTTGAGTTTGCAAAATGATAGACTTCGTATGCATGCATGCCTTAACTGGTGCTTGTACCTTATTGACCTGAGAAAACATGCTAAAACGTGTCAACACTAGGTTGGTGAGTTCACAGGTTTCAATGTTTGTAAAGTTTACTAGATAATACCATTTACAATTATATCATAGGTAACTAACCTAGTACATGTTACTAAAGCGTTTCGACACCGAAGCTGACTGTTTGTATGTTTGAATTGCCTCCTACCATGACTATCGTAATCAATGGTAAATGTTTAGGTCAATGTTACACCCGTTCGACTTCCCGTCGTGTTAGCGCGACTAACGCGGGTGGGGCTTGTCAATGCCCAGTAGTACTACTCAAGATTACCTCGCTAACCCATATACTAACGGTTCGATAAGTAAGGACTTTCACGATATGTTTGCGCTTAGTACACAAGTGATATAAAAGAAATGAATAATCTAAATGTTCGTACCCATGTTTTCTCCCCCATGTTTAAAACGTAAGAATAGGGGCCGTGAAACTCACCTTAAAGTGCATGCAAGACTGCAAGTGTTGTACCGGTGGCCCGCTAAAGGCTACCTAACATGTATAAGTCTATAAGTGTATGTTCGTGCTGGCTCATATAAACCCTTAGTATCCAAACAATCCAAATTGTTTATAAGTTTTGAAAAGATTAACATGTTTGACTAGTTTGTCCAAGTTTGACTTTTGTTGACCATGTTGACCCGACGACCCGTTGGTGATTCAATTATCAAATTAGTATTTGTTTATGTTCACATGTAGGTTGAATATGTCACCCTAAGCAATAGCCACCATATATATGTATATATATATATATATATATTTATATCATGTACAAGAACTAGTTCAACTAGAATAACAAAGCGTTTTGGTGAGCGGTGGTATCTTACTTAATGTTTTAGAGTCAAGATAAAAACTTTAAGTGTCATAACCACTAATTAACAACCAATTAGTGTTATTTAAGATGTTTTAATTCTTTCGTGTGAGTTACAAGTCAACTCTAGATGAACATGTTGCAAAAATTGATGATTTGTCAAGTTATTGGAATCTAAGTTTTTACGGTCAGATTTAAGGTTGTGATTATGAATTCTATTTGCCAACCAAACAAATGAAATAAAATCTGAAAATATTTTCACAGCAACTTCAACATCTCTTGGTGTTTATATATTTTTCCCTAAATTTTAAAGTAATTCTAAAGTTTTCAAATAAAATATTTGGGATCAAAGGTAACATAATCTTACTGTTCAGAGTTATCAAATGTCAAAAATTGCTAAAAATCGACTATTCAGGCTACGCATGCAAGACCAATTGGAAAATCTCGCAGACACATAAAATATTCACTAGAAGAAAGAATGAAGTCAAAAGCTTTAAAATTGGGTGAGTTATGCCCTCGGGAATCAGACTGAAAATCTGCCATCCGAAAACAGATTCGACCTTCAGTTTTATTTTCCACTTTTGGTTGATCAAAACTTTTTAGAAAAATATGAGATCGGTTGGGTTTGAAAGTGGACTCCTTGAAATTAACTCTAGACTCAAGAAACAAGCCAATTGGATCTGTTACTATCTAGATGTGATACTTACACAAACGGGTTAGGGTTTTCATCAACAACAAATCTATGCAAACATCATGTATGATCATAATAAACAATTAATTATCAAAGTTTGCATCTTTATTGAATGGATTCTTGTTTGGATGAAAACTAGGGTTTATCAAAACCATATTTTCGAAAATTATATAAATATACATAAGAAAAATCCTTACTTGATCCAATAGAAACGAAGATCCATACTTAGATTGCTTGAATACTCGAACAATTGCAAAACGGAAAATATTTTGATGGTGGTTTGGTGTTGAGATGGTTGCGACGGCTCCAAGGGGTTTGGGGGGTTGGGATTTTCGAAATTTGTGAGTAAATGGGAGATTAGGGTTTATAATTCTCTTAAATACCCACTCCATGGGCCCCATTATGGATTAAAACTAATTTAGGAGGCCTTTTGGACTAATTTAAATGGGTTTAAAATTTATTTAATTAATCTAACTAAATAAAATAGTTTTCTAATAAATATTTTTATAAAATCTCTTTATAAAAATTACTAAAGCAGTATAAGTCACAACGATACGCGTAAACGTACGCGATTTCACGAAAGTCTACAATTTACGCATAAAATCACATAACACGTAAAAACACATAATTTATATCAATTATAAATTATTTATTGCTCGAAATGTTATTTTTAATTATCACCAACGTTCGGGGACAGACTCGTGCGACTCGGTAATTCTCCGAATTACTGTTACGTGAGTGTTTGTGCAATAACCGACACATTTAATTAACCCTAATTAAACGTAATGTATGCATGACTAACTAAGATAACTGAGTTGGTATAAATAAGTGTTTGAGATAACGATGTTTGCGTTAACGGAGTTAACCTGAAAATGTCGAATGTCACATCATCCCCTTGTTGAAAGAATTTTCGTCCCGAAAATTAAATGAAGTTGGTAACGTCAGAAACAAAAAGTTTAGGTTTGTCACACAAACCAAACAAAATACTAAACATTACAACCAAAGAAATAAACTAAAATTATATACATTACATCAAAAAATTAAATATATACATCAAAATGTTTTACATACATAACAACGAAAGAAACAAAATAGAAATAAAAGAACTAAACCTAACCGGCTCCGCCGTCACCCTGATCGGCTCCGGCGTCACCTTGACCCGCCCCGCCCTCACCCTGAACGGGGTGGTCCGGATAATGACGTGGCGGTGGTAGTGGGGGTGGCTCGATGCCGGCGACTCGTGACTGATTCACGAGCTGTCCAACCGCCCACATCATCAGGTCCTCCATGCGATCGAGTTGACGACCCTGTCGCCGTGAGTCGGCAAAAAGGCCATCAAGCAATGCCTGGGTAGCCCTATCCAGCCTAACAGACCGACGTACGTGTCGGGGATGCTGTGGCGGATGCTCGTGGACCTGCTCGACGTGTGGCGGCTCGTCCTCAATCGCCACACCCTGTAGCGGCTGAGGCATAGGCGGGTCCCCCTGTCCAGGCATCTGCGGCAACGGCACCGGGACCCAAACCTGGTCCTGGACGGCCGCCACTAACCGAAGGCCCTGCGGGAATCAGTGCGTGATGCGCATGCCGCTCGCCGTGCGACGGTCTAATCGGATAGGGGGAATGGGCGGTAACATCGCAGGCTCATGGTCGTCAAATGGTATGACCGACCGCATGATATGCGTGATGAAAGCACCGCCATATAAAAGTCCGCGCTTCTGTCGCATATATGCAGAAGCAAAATAAAGCGCCATGCTCGTGGACAGGTCGCACCGCCTCCCAGTAAGCAGGCAGAAAAGGAAGAAAAGATCTCTATCAGTGCACCACTCACGGCTTTTCAGACGCGGTGCGATCGACGTCGAAATAAGCCGGTGCAGATATCTATACAAAGGGTCTCTAATACCCGAAACCCTCCCCTTGGTACCCAACCAAGGACTATCTGAAATCAAGCCCCAAAAAACAAGGAGTTCCTCCTTGTCCACCTCCGTCACCGCCTCAGTGAAAAACGGCGTGACCGTCTCAGGCTCGTAGTATAAGCCCGTCGTGACGGCCCACTGATGGAGGGTCTGACGGTAAACGACCCCAAAAATAGAAAAAGAAATACGATCCGGATCAATATCCGGCGCCTCCCCGGGTAGAGGCTGCAGCCCAGTCTCTGAGTAGATGAACGTCGAAAGAAACTCGACGACCTGCTCTCGGTATGTATCCTCAAAAGAAAGGTCAAAAAGACGCGACCATGGCGTGTCCTGACCGATGATGGCCCTAGCTCGCTCGGCCTCTTGCACCTCCTCGAGGAGGGCCCAATCCAGCGCCGTACCTGGACCCATCTGCACTTCCCGGAGCTTCTGACAACGGGAATAAGCCTCCGTATCAGGCGTAAAATCCAGAAAAGGGTAGTGCGCAAGATCGTCTAGCTGATCCATCTCAATATCATAATCATGATCCGCCATATCTGATAATAATTAATTGTTTTTAATTTTTTAATTTAAATAATAAATAATAATAATAATATATCGTTTAAATTTTAAATAATAAATAATAATATAATATTATTTAAATTTTAAATAATAAATAATAATAATATATTGTTTTTAATTGAAATAATAAATAATAATAATAATAATATATTGTTTAAATTTTAAATAATAAATAATAATAATAATTAATTTTTTTATTTTAATTAATAAATAATAATAATTATTATTAATTTTTTAAAAACCTATACGCCACGTATAGGCTTATACGTGGCGTATAGGCGGTTGCCGGGCAAAATAAGCCATACGCAAGCCAATTAAGCCATACGCGGGCGAGTTGTCGGGTAAACCAAGCCATACGCGACCCAAACCAGGCCATACGCAGGCAAGTGACCGGGTAATCCTAGCCATACGCAGCGTATAGACTTATACGTGGCGTATGGCTTCATCGTCTTCCTAAGACGAACTATACGCCACGTATGGCCCTATACGTGGCGTATAGTTCTTAAGTTCAAACCTAAAAATCGCTAATCTACACAGTTTTACCCGCTAATATTCAATATAAACCTAACATTAATGATCGTGGGTGTAGAGACGTACCTTTTCAAAGTTTTTTTGAGACGACAATCCTAATCAACGAGCTTTTTTGCCGGATGCGTATGGGTTTGTGTTTGTTTGTTTTGGGTCGTTTGGTTCTGTACGCTTCGTTTTCCTGGTATATCAAGTGGCTATACGCCGCTTATAGATCAATACGTGGCGTATAGTAATCAACGTTTGGTATTCTGTACGCCACGTATGGCCCTATACGTGGCGTATAGAATATTAAATTAAAATTAGTTATATTTAATTAAAATTAATCAAAAAATAATAAAATATTAATTATAATTAACTTAAAATTAATTTAAAATAATTAAAATTACAAATAATTAAAATTTAAAATAATTAAATTGACCCTATACTTAAAATTAATAAAAAACTAATAAAGCATCATCCGTGAGTCGTGAAGTATTGTGGAAATGTAGATCCATTAGTAGCCATTGTTTTCTTAAATCGTTCAATACGATCACTGTATATATTTTCCCATTTTGTTGCATCATCATTTCGGTGCAAATTCGAAAGTGCATTCGGCGTGGGAATCGGAAAATCTCCGTCTAACTTGACGTGGATGAAATGAGCCCTGTTGACGTGAACTAATGATACAGTTTGATGTTGAGCGTGAACGTTTGGACCAAACCACAATGGAAAAAATGTTTGATTACCGGCGATGCTTAAAAGATGAACAATCACCCCAAATCTTTGAGCAATTAGGAGTCCTGTGTATGGCATCGACATCCAACGACTAACTGGTGCGGCTTTTACATCCTGCCAATCTATTGTGTGACGTAGCATATCATACTTTTGAAAGGCGACTCTGTCAAAAACAGTTCTCCACCATTCCTCGTTATTGTCCATCTCCTGTAGAAGTTGTTGTCTGATAAAAAGCCACAGGTTTTCATTTAACCCTAAGCCCAAAGCTACCGATCGAAAACCACAGTTACTGTCGGGATTTACATCCTGTAAATGTGAAATGTACGGATGAAAGACAGACGGTATCGAATCCTTAAAACAATTTATATTGTTAACCGCGTCTTTCCCCATATTCATTGGAAAACTAAGATAGGCGTTATCATCTTGTGGTTGCTTTCCTTTACCCTTCGTTGGACGACGGTGTTGAATGACCGAACTCGCTTGTATCGAGTCTTGTGACGCAATGTACGAGCTGTGTCTCGCAGGGTCACATTTGCTTTGTTGGGATCCTGTGAATGTGCTGTTTCTCGCGACATCCTGTTTCTGTTGTTGTTGCTTTTTCAAAGTTGGACGACCGCGAGTATCTTCTTGTACCACAGGCGCTTTCTTGTTACTTTTGCTCGGAAAGACCACCCTTGCGATTCTCGACAGCATACTTCTTTTGACCTGATCATGTTCTGAAATAATTTTGTTTCTCACTTGACCAAGTACTTTATCCACGTCTACATTTTCATCATCGACAAACGACGGTTTTAAATCAAGTTTCTTCCAGAAGACGTCCAACGCATCTAGCGGGATTCTGCCACCTGTATTAAAACGAAATAGTCAGAAAATTTTGAAAATTAAACATTCACAAATTCCAAAGTCAAAACAGTTTACATGTAGCTTCGATACTTGCCAGACGACACGCACACGGCAACCCACAACTACTGAAAAGTTGGCAACCACACGTTGCATTTTGTTTCCGTATATGTGATAACTTGTACCACTCGTTTTCTAACAAATTTAGAGCTTTATGTGAAACCTTACCGTGCAGGTTATCAAACAATTCAATAGCTATGTGGCTATCCATTTTTCTTATGAGGCTTGTTCCAAACGCAAACTGTAATTGATAATATTGATCTGTTACAATTTCATCAACAAACCCAACAAGTCTATCTAGGGAGCTGTTAGCATTTCTAAGATAACTCTTTAAAAGCGAATGCTGGCTCTCGACTCGGTTCGTTGTTTGTTGACCAAAATTGAGGTTTTTGTTGGACCAGGCGGATACAAACTTTTCTTTATACGGGTCCAACCAATTTTTAGTCACATAATGTATAATTCCTGGAAAAATATTGAATAAATATTTAAATATTTAATAATTATTCAATACTGAAAATATTAAATATTCAAAACTTACTTCCTCGTTTGGCAGCATACAGTCGTTCGTAAAGCCGGTTGAAGTTGTACTGGTATATATCTGGCGTGGGAGACTCACATAATACCGACCATGAATACTTGAAATTTGCCCAGTCTTCGTCTGTAAATGATGCCCTGCAATGTTTTGCGATATTCTCGTGTATGTGCCACCGACATAGGTTCTTCGAACAATCCGGAAATATTTTATCACATGCGTTCATAAGAGCTTTGTCCCTGTCTGTTACTATCACACGCGGCTCCATACACTTTTGCAACATTGCTTTTATTTACAGTAGCACCCAGACGAAGTTTTCCTCTCGTTCTTTTGATATAAATGCATGAGCGACGCAAAACGACTGGTGTGTGGAGGTCACACCGACCACTTGGACAAATGGAAGTCTACACATGTTTGTTTTGTAATTCGCGTCGATCATCAACACGTGCGGGAACGCACGCCACATCTCAAACGATTTCGGATGAACAAAGAATATCTCCTCCACAATATTTGAGGCAGGATCTTCCCGAGTATAGTAGACGTATTTTTTAGAAGAAAGCAGGTTTTCCAGAATCTGCATTGGAGTTTCACCGACTCTCGTTTCGTTTTTTATCTTTTGTATCGCATTATAAATGTCCTTTTTATATGCAACTACTCTCTGGGTTTTGTTCCCTTATAGTTGCCAGAATGTTTCGTGGCAACATGTTTTGCGAATACAACTTCGCCACCAAAAGTTGTTCCGACTGAGACAGTCTCCTCGCAAAGGAGTGCGCCTCAAGATGTTGACTAAGATCGTGGTTATGACTGTCATCCTTCACCGTTAATTTCCAATCACCAGTATTTTCTTGGTACTCTCCTTCTAATTTAAAGGGATAACCTATTTTCTTGCTACCGGCACGTCTAACCGTGGCAGTAGACGCACGTTCGCCGTGACGGTCACACACAAGCCACACCTTGATAAACGGTTCCGTCGGATCGTCGCCTTTTCTCCTCGATCGTCGGGTGACAAGGACGTAACCATTCTCACGTCCTATCCTGACCGCCCAATCCACCAACTGTTCACGAGACTGAAAATTCTGGTCAGTTTTATACGACACGTTTTGATGGTTTTGTTCCTCGTCTTCGGACACGAATTCGTCGGTTTGTTGTGTCCGGTATGAGACTTCACCGTATACGTAGTCGTCGGTTTGTTGTGTCGGGTATGAGACTTCACCGTATACGTAGTCGTTGGTTTGTTGTGTCGGGTATGAGACTTCACCGTATACGTAGTCGTTCGTGGGCTGTGTAAGGTAAGACGGTTCACCGTATACGAACTCGGGATTGCTCAGTGACTCGTTCAAATCCGGAAGCCTTACCCGTTGATGAGAATAAACGTCGGACGAGACCTCCTCCCGGTTCACCTCTTGAACGCCAGAACTTTGCGGGTTGTTTTCCACCGACTCGTTAGAATATACCTGAAAACCGTAGTTACCATCCCACCACCAAGACATGTTTATAGTTTTTTTTTTGGAAAGCATACGTTCGTTCGGTTCGAATGAGAATTCTGCATTGTTAAATACACAAAATTTGGGCCCTATACGCATCGTATAGACCAATACGATGCGTATAAGGTACGATGTGATGGGTTTAGTGGCAAAAGGAATCTCGTATCCTAAATTGCATCGTATTGACCTATACGATGCGTATACGAGGTTTGAATGACATGTTGTAAGAGAATGTCGGGCACGGGAATTTGTGATACGCATCGTATTGCCCTATACGATGCGTATATGACCAAGTGCGATTAGCATTTCCCGTAAACACACAATATATTAGATAAAACCCTAAAGCCATAAAATTGGGTTGAGCCATAAAATAGTCTGCATTTATAACAATAATGATATTTAATTTAACAATTGATTTATTCTCTAATGATATTTAAAAACTTTGAGAATCATCGTAACAAATCTATACTATATAATAAATAAATGTTTTTCATGTCACGTGTCGTCTTCACATTCATTCTTATCATTCTTTTTCACGTCTTTCTCTCTTATTAAATACACATCTATCTTTTCAAAGCCGATGTTGATTTAACGTTAAAATGTAGACAGAGTTAGTCATTTGTATGAAAATGACTAGATTTTGAAAAGTTGTGGCGAAAAAACTAAAATAAAAAGTTTTTTTTGATGAAAGTGACTAAAATGATTGAACCACAGGAACGAAAATGATACTTTACTCAAAATTTTAATATTGTAAAATATCTTTAAATTCACATGTAATATACATTTATTAGGGGGTGTGTTATAGATACACTCACAAGTGTTATACAGACACGTACAATACGAGTCGTATTATCGAATACGGCTCGTATTTCCCTTAATCAGATGACAAAAGTTGCAACAACTAGTATCAGTCATTCATGTTCTCATACCCACCGTATTATACTATACGACTTGTATGTGGCGGGTCGTATTCCTCTGGGGGTTCTAGGGGAATACGAGTCATATTGTACCGTACGAGTCGTGTTCCTCTTGGGGCCTCTATGAGAATACTGGTCATATTGTACCAAACGGGTCGTTAAAATTACAATACGTAAGAACACACAAGTTTGTGTTTCGACATATGTTTTATCCACACAAACGAACCAAATCGATAATGATCACACTCACCGCACAGCGAGTCCGAACCGATAACGATCACACTCTCGCCGCACAGCGAGTGCGAAAAAATTAGGTAGTTAAAATTACAATACATAAGAAAATAAGTTTGTTAGTTTAATACATAAACAAATGTATAAAGTTGAATATATTTCATCTACTTTACCCTTTATTTAACGATACATACAATAATTTTTCATTTTCTTTTTTTTTGCAATAAGATTATAAATAATGCAAACATTAAAAAAGATTTATTTCATTAAATAAAATCCTCATGGATTGAAATTAGGAGCAATAAAATTAATGGTAGTGGCCTAGTGGGCATAATGGACATTATGGATCTGGTTTCTCTCTTCTGGCCCATTTGTGGTTTTGATGTTTGTGGGCCATTTCCATTTTAAGGAGCTTTATTAATATGATAAATTATTTCTGCTTTTTAAAAAATAAAAATAAAATAACAATCATGACGTGGTTAATTAGAGTGTTAAATAAAGTTAAGAATATGATGATAATGATTACTTACATGCAAAGCATAGTGAGGCACGCGTAAGGAACGAGTGGCCACGTTGTCAAAAGCTACGTGGGGTCCATTTACCCAAACCTCACATGCAAGTGGCGTGACTACCGTCAGATGGTGGGCCCCCGATCATATCTCCTCGCTATCCAACCACTCCCCGAGAAACAATTTCCCCCCTAATTAAATTATTTAACAAATAATTATTTTTTAGCAAAGAAATCTTACTCTTACTCTTACACGTGTCTTTAATTTTCTCTCTTAAGTGCGTTAGTCCCATATTAATATTTAAGCAATAATTACATATTAAGGGGGTGTTTAAGATTATTTATTGAAACTCTTTATTAACTTTTATAAGTTAAAAATGTGTTTAAAAAAGTGACTTTTACTACTTATTTTAACTTTTTAAAGAGGTGAAAAATGAGTTTTTAAGAAGTAAGAAGTAACTTACTTCTCAAAACTCTTTTAAGGTTTTTTGCAAAAGTTAATAACGAGTTTAAAATAAACAATCCCAAACATGGCCTAAGTCCAAAGTCAAAAAGGGATTCTGGCCGAACACCATTGATGAACCAATCAAATAAATCCATTTAAAAAATTCCTATATGATTTCTAATTGGGAAAGACTAAACACAAGTAAAATAAAAAATCACACTACAAAGGAATGTTACTAATGGAACATCTAATAATAAAATAAGAGGGTCCATTCCTTTTTTCTTGCCCTTCAAAGTAAAAATAGATCAATTGCTATCTATTACAAACTTTTTCCTATTTGATCTAATACGTAGCCTTTCCCGATTGTCTCTCTGAAGGAGTTGAGAGATAACTATTACTAATTACTACTAGTAACTATATTAATCACTTATGCGTATGAATAGTCGATCATGTTAATCCGTCATTTTTTTAAACGGATTATGCCGCTGCTTTTATTTTTGTCAATGCTCTGATATTAATTTTTTTTAAACCAAGTTGTATTTTCCTAACTTATAGCGACTGTCGTTACCGTTATGATAACGTGACGACGCGAACCTATTATGAGCGAACGTCATTGCCGGTATTGGTATTATCAGAACCGGTGCCGGTATTCGTTTTTATGGTTTCCGAAGGCACGAACTGATAACGAACAAACTCCAGCCGCGTGACGTTGGCGAAAAACGACCAAACTCCCGCGACGAATCGTGGGTGTTCGTTTATACAAGTTTATTCAACTCTTTTTTTTTTGTTCTACGTGGATACATCCCGCCCCAAAACAAGGAGGAACCAACTAGTTAAAATTATAAACCAATCATAGCGTTAATAATTAATAGATACCGATTGTTGATGCATTTTGAATTTCATATCTAAAATCAAGTTCTATTAGAAAAATAATATATTCCATAAAAACGGTATAAATATGTGTTTCTAATTTTTTTTCAACTATAAAGCATAAGACGGGTATAAAAGCTTCTATTATCATCCTCGTCATAGCAACTATCACAGCCATCATCATTCTACTCATCCTCCACCTTAGACTTTACTACTTCCCTATCAATGGTGTCGGTCATGAGACAAACCAACTTAATCAAAATAATAATAACAATAATTTAGGGCCTCTTACAATTGCCTCTTCTTCATCCTTTACAACCAATGAGCCTACCACCACAAATGCAAGGGGACGATGTGTGACCTTGCACTCTTGGACAAGCCCACAACAAAGCAAGGTTTTGGTAGTCTTTTTTCTTCTTTTTTTTTGTATATTTTGGTGAAGATACGTAGAATGTGTATATCTAGTGGCGGAACTTGAACAATAAAATTTGGATGCCCGAAAATAATACACATAAAAAACTGAATTTTTAGTGGATTTATTGAACATATTTGAGCTTTTGGTCTGGATTAGGAGGGGTCCAAACACTATAACTAATATCGAATAAACCCAGTGTGCTGAAATCAATAATCCTCACCAAAAAATTGGGGGCTTAACCAATTTTTTGTGGATTTGTAGAACATATTTGGGCTTTTGATTTGGATTAGGAGGAACACAAACAGTATAACTACTATGAAATAAATATAGTGAGCCGAAATTAATACTTTTGAATAAAAACATGGGGTGGTGGGGGTGGGGGTGGGGGGGGGGGTGCTAGCCCCCTTCTTGCCCTTATTAAGTTCCTCCCGTTCATATATCATGGTTTATTTTGTTTTTATTGTAAATATATTATGATTTAATATTTTTAAAATACGTGTCGACTGGTGTTCTTCTAACATAAGGTTATATTTTGGTTTGAATTGACCACATTCATTGGTGCTACGTATGATCTTCGAACGATCTAACGAGTGTTGTAACGATGATGAATGCCTAGAACGATGAGCATTGGTCTTAATCCAAGCAGCACAAGGCAACATGCATTGGCCTTGTCACAAGAATGGAGGTTTTCAATGTGACCCGACTTTGACGTGGGAATAAGAACATTTTGGTTGAGAGAGTATGGAAAGTTTGTATTAAATGAGAGCATAACTGCCTATCTAGACATCAAGATCTTTTATAGTAGACCTTTTGTGAGCAGCAAGTAAAACATCTATCATATGTCTCATCACTTTTTGTGTACATATGTCAATGACTCTATTTATCAATGAGATGCTACCTGTCATTGGTGATATATAAGGAACTTATGCGTTTCAAATAAAGTCATGTCACAATAGATACACATTTTACAATGTTATAAGGATGTTATGATCTAGAGTCTGTACAACGTTTGCCTAGGCTTTATGTCGCTATGATTTAGGACTTCGTTACATGTGCTTAATTAGTGGTCCAGACGTGGTGCTCCAGAGGAGAATAGGCGGTTGGTACACCGTACATGAGTTACCTCTTCATTCATGTACGTGTTTGTTTTCATATTTGGAGCCAAAATCCTGTTTTGATCCAACCATTTGTTCAAATAAGTAGCTTGTAGTTATTTCAATGAAACAATGAAAACGGTGGTTGTGGTGAATGAGATGTTTTTGAACGAAGAAACATCAAAAGTAATTAAAGAACACCACAACCAAATTCAAAAGGAGTTCAAATGGTCAAAACATCCGTCATGTGCATATCAAGTTGCCATAGTTAAGGCTTGTAATGAACGAAGGTTCAGTGAACTGTTCATTAACCGTTCGACAAGAAGTTTGATAAACGAATGAACATGAACAAAACTGTTTGTTCATTTAATTAAATGAATGAACATAAACACACGTCGTTCGTTCATTTATGGTCGTGAACGTTCGCTCATTTAAGTTCTTTTATTTACGCTCGGTTATGTTCGTTCGTTTATGTTCGCTTATGCCGTTCATTTACTTGTGTTAATAAGTTACTCATATCTTTTTGATTACTCAACACAATTGTATATGCTTTAAATTTGATAGGGATAACCCAATTGTGACCCAACTGGATGATTTTTGGATGAATCATGATGTATTTTTGGTTAAATCATGTACATTTGAATAACACATTTCGTTTAGCTTTTAAACGAACGAACATGTTAATTTTCTTAATGAACGAACATGAATAAAAAAAATTGTTTGATTATATGTTCGTGTTCGGTTAAAACAATATGAACGAATACGAACATACTCCTTTCGTATTCGTTTACATGCCTAGCTATAGCAAAAGGCATTCACTCAAGGAGACAATAATACAGTAGAAAACATTAAAAGCATAAGTCTATAATGAAAATTAATAAAGTCGAATAGATTAAAAGCATAAGTCTATAATGACAATAATACAGTAGAAAACATTAAAATCATAAGTATTTACACATCACTTAGATTTAATATATATTAGGATATTAGTTTAGATCTCGTGTCTATATACGGGGTGAAAAACATCATTATATAAATTTTTTAAATTTTTATGTATATATTTTACATGTGCAAAAATATATTACATATACTAAGGATAAAAACAAACTCAAAATATGTAAAAATTAATATATAATTGAGTTTCAAAAATATAAGTTAACTTTCATTACTATTTGATTGAAATAAAAGTTACATAATTAAATTTTAAAATTTCTTATAATAAAGGATAATTAAAAATAAATATGTTTTATTAGTATAATTAGTATTTTATTTAAAAATATATTATTATTAAAAGATGAAAGTGCATTAAATAAGAGAGAGACGAGAAAAAAACGGTGAGAATGAATATGGAGGCGACACGTGACACTAAAAAACTTTATTTATTATATAGTATAGATTATGTTTGGTAACCAACTTTTTATTATTACATAATTTATTAATTAAAAAGATAATTAGAGGTTGCTTAACAAAAAAAATCAACTTTAAGTAGAAAAATTGTTAACATCACATTAGAAAATCAATATTCAGTAGAAAAATTGTTAAAATCACATAAATACTTGCACGTATTGATTCAATTTTCATAAGATGGTTTAACTAGTCTCATAATTGCTCATCTTTCTCCCTCCCATGATATCTAATTGTGTAATGCAAACATTTTTATAAGAATCTCACGATTCACTACTTAAAATTAGTTATATATTATATACTCTCTAAGTTATAATAAAAGGAAAAATACCAAAATAGACATAGTTCTCTTAAAAATACCAAAATAAACATTTAACCTGTATGAAGCCGGCTAAGTCTTTGACTTCAAAAGGCTTAGCCTCCAAATTTTTTTTAATGTCCATTTTGGTATTTTTCCCTATAATAAACGCAGTAATGAAAATTGTAAAAAATTGGTTGTAATTCTCTTTATTACTTTTAAGTGATAAAAATCCATTTGAAGCGAATCCTTTCTCTTAAATTTTAGCTTAAAATATTCATAATACGTATTTACATGAATATTTTTATTTTTATTTTGCTCTTCCAATAGAAAATATATGCTTATCATATTATTTTTAGAGTAAATCGCAAATTGTGCCATTTATAAATATATTGAATTGCATAGTGTGTCCTTACACTTGAATAAGTATACTGAATGTCTTTTTTTTAGAAATTTTACACATTCTCTCTCGTTTACACTAACCGGTATTAAGTTTTATGTTAATTTCAATCATGTGCCTTGCACATGAGGACGATATGATTATTTTAACATCTAAATGACGCAAAATGTAATTTTGTCTATAAAAAGTTTTAACATTGTCTCCGCCCCTTATTACCCGGTAACCGGCTTGGTAGTGGAGGGGGCGGGGATGGGAGAGAGTAGAGAAAGATGGGGTGTCGGAGATGACGATCAGAGAAGGTGGGGAGTCACCGGTTTCACCACCGTTCTGGGTTGATGATGTACCATCATTTATACATGTTTTATATGCATAATAATCTTCATATTATAGTAGTAATTGAACAAAAGCCTTGTAATTGATACTTAAAACTTGTACGAATATGACATCCACACGAAAAAGATGACTGTATCATCTCTTACAATATTAGATCTAGAGTTTCAAGAGAAACATTACCTCGTATTAAATCGAACCGAACGCTCATCGGTTGTGTTGAGGCATACGAGTATTTCGACTTCTTTCAAGTAACCGGACGCGAGTATGAACACGGAACACACCTCTTCAAAACTAAAAAACGGTTGCTCCTTCACACGCTATCCCCAGCGCGTGGCTTCCCCTGTCAACTTTTAGGGTATTTAATATCCCATGCCACTTTACACCCCATGTTCTCTCTCTCTAAAACACGGCTGGCCCCACCCCACGACTGACGCCCCCTATAATTATCCTTCTCCTTCAACAACAAGCAAACCCCCTCTCCCTCTCTTTCACAACACAATCAATCAATCCCTCATTTTAACCATTTTCTGCTTCAATGGACCAAGACCTCCAGTTCTGGCTTCCGCCGGAGTTCCTGGATGAAGACGACGTGTTCACGGAATTCAAGTCCCGAAAACTCACTCTGAACAGAAATACGTCCACGTTGAACGGGATTAGTTTTAACTCAGATTTGAGTTCTCCGGTGAAGTCCGTGACGGAGACGGAGAGTGACGAAGAAGATTACCTTAACGATCTGTCTCGGAAGCTCGCTCAGTCTACTCTCGAAGACGGTTTCACCGAAAATCAACACTCCAAGGTTTAATTTTCTTAACTCCTTCGTTAATTCTTCAGGCGTTGTGGTTATACTGTTATCGTATCTGATTTGTGGTTTTTCAATTTTGCCGCCTTTTTTACAGTCAACTAGGGTTATGGCGGGGTCACCGCAGTCAACACTGTGCGGATGTAACCATCTTTCAAGTAGAGGAAGCTCCAACTGCCCTTCGCCGGCACCGCCGGTGAGTCAAGTAGAACCGTCATGGGACGTCCTCTGTGCCGCCGCCGGAGAAGTTGCGAGGTTGAGACTGGCCGAAGACGCCGGTTTTAAATACCGTAATGGTGAGAGATATCACATTTCTCCACAGCCAATTCGAATAATTACAAGCCCTAATCCCCAATTTCACCAAATTCAAGCGGCTCAAGTAAGCCCTAACCCTAAATTATCATTTCATTTCTCTAATTTTTAATTTCGATTTCGTTCTTATACCTTTGATTCTCTTCTGAAGTTGAAACAACAACAAATGATGAAACAACAGCTACTGCTGCAACAGCAGCAGTATCAGCAATATGTGCAACAGAGAGTAAGGAACGCCGGAGGGAACATGAAGCCGGTGGCGCCGACGCCGGTATCTTCCTGGCCTACCGTACAACAATCTCAGCAGCAGCCGTTGGGATCGGGAATGAGGGCTGTTTTCCTCGGAAACCCTAACGCAAAACGAGAATCCACCGGTACCGGAGTGTTCTTGCCTCGGCAAATCGGAGCCCCTACTGAACTCCGCAATAAACGAGGTCTGTAATTTGTACTTTTGTTGATTTTTAATTGAAAAAAATTTCAGTAATTAGGGTTTGATCTTGACCCTGTTTTGGCCCTTTCTGTTCATGACTGTGACTAATTATTAATTATTAATTTGATTTTTGTATTAAAATTAGGGTGTTCGACTGTTTTGCTTCCGGACAGAGTGGTACATGCTCTGAATCTGAATCTTGTAGCTCAAACTCGATCCAATGGTGGGATTGGTGGTTATGATTATGGTGTTTCGATGGCGGAGCAGAGGCGGCAACAGGTGGAGAAGGATCTCCGGCTGCCGCAGGAGTGGACGTATTGACGGTGGGATTAGGGGATTGGATTTGGATTTGGATTAGGATTTGGATTAGGATTTAGGATTAGGATATAGGGTAGAAAAGGAGAATAATATTGAAGTAGAAAGATGGCAACAACAAGAAGGAACAAAATGCTTGGGGTTTTGTTATATGACAGTTTTTTTTTGGGTGGAGTGATGAAAGAAATAAGGGTTTTTTATTTTATTATTATAATTATATTTTATTGATATTTTATTTTTATTTAATAATAAATGATTAGAAGAAATACATGAGTTTGACATTCTTGTGTTTGAAACGGTCCATAGTAGGGCTGATTAAAAAGTTCGCGGCTCGTGGCTCGAAAAAAGTTCGGAAAAAGCTCGGCTCGAAAAAAACTCGGTTGTAAATGAGCCGAGCCGAGCTGGCTCGAATTGTAATCGAGCCGAGCTCGAGGTAGGGTTGGCTCGGCTCGTCTAAATAACTAATATATATATATATATATGTTATATATGTGTTATATTTGAAATATGATGTTTTAATTTTTTAAGTTAATTTGTTTCAAGAACTCTGAGTTTTGGATTAAAATTTTACTTTATCTACAATTGTATTTACTCTCTACTTTGTAAGTTTTGGGTTATCCATGTTTTTTTTTATATTTTATATATTGTCCCTTCCATGTATTTAGTTTTTTTTTGAAGACAATCAACTTTAAACCGAGAATAAAATATTTTTTTTGTTGTTTATATATATATTATTATGTAAAAAAAAAAACGAGCTAGCTCGACGAGAGCTCGAGCTCAACTTTTCAGCTCGAAAAAAAAATCGAGCCGAGCCGACTCGTTTAATTTCGAGCTCGAGCCAGGTCTGGCTCAGCTCGTTTACGGCCCTAGTCCATACGTTGGTTGTACTTTTTGCTTTAAAAGGTTTGTAGGAATCAAAATTCCAATCTCACATGGGTGTGGTGGGATAGTTATAAATAATTGAGGTTTATTATTCTATCCATATCTTCTTGTGTTGATGTTAAAATTAATTATCTGGTTACATTTTGGTTTTAAAAATCCAAGTGTCTTAAATGCATGATGACAAGTTTGAACAATCTTGGCTTAATTGGCTAATGGTCGGATGTAGAGGTTAACATATGCATGTGAGGTCTATGTCTATTTGTTTGGATTATTATATGTCATATTTAGTTGTTAATAATCATGTAATATTGTATTACTAACACTAGTTATTCTTTAAAGGTTTTTAACCTCTTATATACTTATTTTAATAAAAAATCCCGTTGTTTTTATATTTATGTTTTTATTATAAATTTTTGGTGGGAGTAGAATAATAATTGCTTAAAGAGGAAGATTTATAATTGGTGAGGAGTGGGGCACCAATGAGCTGTCTATATGTTGTACAACACAATAGCTAATGCAATCACGCCTTTGATCTTGCTTTCCCTATAATCTTATACTTTCACGCATAAACTTTTATTTGTATAACTACCAAATCCGGTTCCAAAATTAACCCCAGGAAATACCGGTTAAACATCGATTAGACGTGTTAATTTTACTCGTTGTTATATAAAATCATCCTATCTAACCAACCTCAAAACCCGATCTCCATGAAGGGTAAAAATGTCCATTACAACAAAACCCGATTGCAAAGCAAGTTGGTTCTAATAAGCAGTGTTACAAAAATCAATGATTAATCGTTACTCTAATATCATAGTTTTTTTATAATCAGATTGAATTTATTAATTATTTATAACAAAAGTTTTAAAACAATGAATAAAAGAGTTTTTACGGATGCTAATTATTTATAACAAAAGTTTTAAAACAATGGATAAAAGAGTTTTTACAGATCAACCTAACCGGATCTATTTTGTCCAACTCAAAAGTGGAGTCATGTTAACTAATCAAAATGGACCGGTTAGGTTGATATGTAATAACTATTTTATTCATTATTTTAAAACTTTTGTTATAAATAATTAATGCATTCAATCTGATTATAAAAAACTATGATATTATAGTAATAATACAATTGTTACATGAAACTAATTGTTACATGAAACAATTGTTACTTGCGTGACTTATTTGACTCGTCAGGGGTATATAATCTGGTTTTTCATTAATAGTTTTCGTTCGTTTTTTTTCTTAACATTCATGTATAAATTTTGTTAAAACCGGAGTCGTACTCAGCATAGAATATTTTTTAAGTATCGTGGGTTGTATCGACTGACTGAGACGTGCAAGTACTGTGAAGAATGAGATACACACCGTCTGAAAAAATCGGTACCGTTATATAACTGTTTTTAATCTATGTTTCGATCTCCACAACCGAGTCGACGTAACTAGATACGTTTTCTTTATGTACTTAACGGCGTTTCTTTTGCTGCTTAACCACGTTAATGTCACCGCCTCAACCGTTTAAGTTCCACTCCCGCCACGACAGTGCGGGCATAACTTTCTCGTTATTATTAAACTTAAGTTGGTATTTAGAGATGAAAGTGACATATGGTACTAAAAAGTAGAGTAGATACAAGCACATTATTATTTGGTAGAAGAAAAGGTGATGTTTGGTATGGTAGATCAACTTACATGTACATTAGAAGAAGGAAGCGATAAGGGGTTTACAAGTGTGAGATGTCCCTCCAATCCAATCCTTGGCCCCTTGAAAGAGTCCTAGTCTACATCCACATTCTGTCATCCCAATCAATGTTTTCAAAAACCAAATTGGGTTTAAACCGAATGCTCCGCTAGTTAGACCGGTTACATATTCGAAAAATATTGTTGTAATTTACTTAAAAAAATTAACACATCTAGCACAATTTTTTTTACATAGTGTATAAAGTAGCAATGATCAAATGTATACAATTAACTTCTAACCTATTTTATAATTAAAGCTTAATAATTACTCTTTACGTCCACGGTTAAAAGAAAATGAAGATGGATGCTAGTTGAAAATATTTATTAAAAAGGTATGAAGTTATTAATTACTACCAATATAATAATCACTCTTCAATCCTTGTAACTAACTATTTATTTCATTTTTCTTTCTATTCATTTCATTTAAAGTTTTTAACTATCAGTGTCTCTTCATGATAAAATTAAAGGACTATAAATATGTAAGGGAGGACACTACCCTTCCCGCAGCACCGTCAGGGAGGGCAATCCACGTGGACAAAGTGCAAGTTTCAAGGAGGCTGCAATCGGGAAGCACATATCGAATTGGATCAAGTTTTGTGAAGAGCCATTAGGAAATCGGGATGGAATGGCCGCGGGGGGGGGGGGGGGGGGGGGGCGAAACACCATTCCTCCCCATGCAGGAGAGGGGAAATCGGGATGCCCCCGCTACGACACCTTCCACACTTAAACAAATATTAAAACCGATGCTGGTTCAACCCAGTTTAATCATTTCTTAACCAAACGCTCCGTTCCAACCGATCAACAAGTACAAGTCCAAAATGAACCGTGCCTATTCCAAAGTTCTCTATTAACGTCTTTTACTTTTAACAGTTTATATAATAGAAAAAGATAGAAACATTTTGTTAATTACTATTATTAATATTAAAGTAGATTCGTTTAATTTTTCGTACGTAAATAACTTTTATTTATTTACTTTTTTCTCTAGAAAGCAGCTTTGCAAAACCATTTTTTTAACAACTCTAAAAACCAGTTCAATTTATTTATTTACTTAATGAGTACTTGATATTGTAAAAATGTAAAATGGTAAAAATTAGACTTGTAAAAATGTAAGGCTATTATGAGTTATTTTGGATGTAAAAAGAAAGTTAACAAACAGAAAGGATGACACTGGTTTTCACCAAAACTGTATCTCTCGTCTCTGGTTACCTCATCCTCTTCACCGGACGGCCGACGGCTACAACCGGTCAGTGTCTCCGGTGGACCATCCTCCACTCTTCCTCATCTCGCCTCTATCTGGTTTGAGGTTCCTTCTCCTTCTTCTTCATCAGCTTGAGGTTTGATTTCTTTTGTGGATTTTATTTGTGGGTTTCTTTGATTTTATTGATTTCAGTAGAATTCTTGCACTATTTTGCATAACAGTTCCAGAAAGCTACAATCTTTACTTGTGAAATGGTGTTACAGACGAGTCATTCAACCAATTGATATCAATAGCATGAAAAAGAGCATTTTGATTTATTGTATGATGCCTACTTGATCATCTTGTTGTTTTTTTCTCATCTCCATTTACAGTTTCCTGGTCCCCTATGTTCAAAAGGTGGAGGGTTCAAATCCTGCAAAGTGCGGGTATAAGTGATTAATAGGAGTAGTTTAGGAGCCGTTCTAAAAGAAAATTTACAGTTTCCTGAAATGGTGTGCTTTTAGTATTAGCTAGTTTACTCTTAGGGATTTTTATGCTTCCATGCCTTCAGTCATTTGCTACTAATAAATTTTGTATGATGCATGTTTTTTTCTTGTATGTTTCTGTATTTCCAAAAAAAATGAGGTTTTTCGAGCGTCCTCTTTATCCAATGAGATAGAGGTAAGGTATGCAGGGCCGGCTCAGAGGGAGGGCGATGGTCCCGGGCCTGGTCTCCCCTAGGGCCCGAAGTTTTTATTTTTAAAATCTGTATATATAAGCCCAATTTTAAAAAAAAATCTATATATATAAGCCCGTTATAGGGCCCAATTATTTTTACATGTCCCGGGCCCAAAACGTTTCGAGGATTATCGGGACCGGCCCTTTAGGTATGCCCTCATCTCACCTTGCTGTTTAAGGGGGATTTTGCTGGTACGTTTGTTTGTGTGTGTATATAAGCCCTTTAGTTAATTCTTATGATTATGTGTTACATATGCTTTTTTTCTCTAATTTTTATCCTGTTTTTTCCTTGGAGTTTTTCAGATCCCAATTGGGTAGTCTGTAAAGTCATTATCTTGTACACATGTAGTGGTGTTCTTGTGAGGCTATTGGGTATTCATGGAAGGTTTGAAATCTTCATTCCTAAACCCAACCCCGTTGAGTTGCAAGTCTTTGAAGCATCCTTATCCTCTGCAGCTTAATTCCTCATCCATAATCTCCTGTTCAGTCTCACCAGACCCATGGTCTCTGAGCGATGGAAACAAACCCAAACCCAAATCAAAGCACCCAAAGAATCCTCTTTCAGACGACAACGCCCGTCGCATTATCAAAGCAAAAGCCCATTATTTAAGCGCCTTGAGGCGCAACCAGGGTTCACAAGCCTTGACGCCCAGGTGGATCAAGCGGTCACCTGAGCAGATGATCCAATATTTGGAGGACGATAGGAACGGGCACTTGTACGGTAGGCATGTAGTGGCAGCAATTCAACGGGTCCGGAGCCTTTCGGGTTTGCCCGATGGGTCTTATGACATGAGGCAAGTCATGGCTTCCTTTGTTACTAAGCTCACTTTTAGAGAGATGTGTACTGTGTTGAAAGAACAAAAGAGTTGGAGGCAAGCCAGAGACTTTTTTGCCTGGATGAAATTACAGGTACTTGCTCTATCCATTAATTTAGATCACTTAATTTTAAAAAGTTTTTAACATTTATAAAAAAGTTTCTCGCCTAATGGAAGTTGAGTGACTTTAGTAGAACACTAGGGAAACTTGGTTACTATTGTGTGAAGTTTTCCCATTCAATTTACTCTCTTTTCACTTAACTGAATTTGGAGAACACTCTTGCATTAATGTTAGATTTATGGTTAAACAGTTAAGTTACCGTCCCAGTGTGATAGTCTATACGCTTTTGCTTCGAACGTATGGCCAAACCGGAAAAATCAAGCTTGCAGAAGAGACATTCTTGGAAATGCTTGAAGAGGGGTGTGAGCCAGATGAAGTTGCTTGTGGAACTATGCTGTGTGCATATGCTAAATGGGGTCGGCACAAGGCTATGCTGTCGTTTCACTCGGCTTTACAACAACGGGGCATCATGCTCTCTGTTGCAGTTTACAATTTCATGCTATCATCTTTACAGAAGAAATCTTTTCACCAAAATGTCATAGAGATTTGGAGACAGATGGTTGTAAGTGGTGTAACTCTTAACCATTTCACATATACAGTTGTCATAAGCTCATTGGTGAAAAACGGGCTCACCGATGAATCTTTCAAGACTTTTAAGGAGATGAAGGATATGGGATTTGTACCAGAGGAGGTTACTTATAGTCATCTTATTACAATAACTTGTAAAAGGGGCAACCAAGATGAAGCTTTAAGACTCTATGAAGACATGAGACAACACAAAATCGTCCCGAGTAACTTCACGTGTGCTTCACTTTTATCCCTCTACTATCGAAGTGGAAACTATTCTAAAGCTTTATCTCTATTTTCAGAAATGGAAAGGTATAAAGTTGTAGTGGACCAAGTCATATACGGTTTGCTTATTAGGATATATGGTAAGCTTGGTCTATATGAGGATGCCATGACAACATTTGAAGAGATCGGCAAGTTGGGTTTGTTAAGTGACGATAAAACATATCTCACAATGGCACAAGTCCATTTGAGTGCAGGGAACTGTGAAAAAGCACTAGATGTAATGGAACAAATGAGATCTAAACGTTTAAGTTTTTCAAGGTTCGCGTATATTGTTTTGTTGCAATGCTATGTAATGAAGGAGGATGCAGAAGCTGCTGAACGTACTTTTCAAGCTCTTTCAGAGACCGGTTTTCCCGACTGTGGTTCCTGCACGGATATGTTGACTTTGTATATGAAACTAGGGCTTACCGAGAAGGCAAAAGATTTGATCATCCAGATACGAGAAAATAAAGTTAAATTTGATAAGGTGCTTCTTAAGACGGTCATGAAGGTATATTGCAAGGAAAATATGTCAAGTGATGCTGTGCAACTGATACAAGAGCTTAGCGAAAACGGATTGTTTGAAGAAGATAACTTCATTCAAACGTTTTTGATGGGCATACATGGAGATTTTACAGGACTTAAAGAAGCTGATTCAGATCCCTTGGCGTTTGAGCTACTGTTGACTCTGTATATGGCACCTGAAACTGCAAATAAGATGGAAAAAACAGTCAAATTCTTGTTGAACACTTCTAATGGCCTGTTAGTAGCCAGTCAACTGGTTATCAATTTTTTGAAAGAAGGTATATATTTGATCAATCAAGTCTCAGTCTTGATTATCATTAGATTGAATGAGTATCTATATGCTCGTGTATAAATTCCCATTTTAATATAGCATGTAATGATAATCAAGACTGAGACTTGATTGATCAAATATCGTCATACATGAGCATACGATATGCTTGGGTGTGCTTTTCTTTTGTATACCAAAATTTTGTGTCATCTTTCTTTGTTGGTGTAGGTTTGACATCCCGAGCAGAATCTTTATTTGACCTATTACTGAAGCTGGGGTGCAAGATGGATATTTCTACTTTATCGTCAATGATATATTTATATGGAAAGCAAAATCAGATGGAGCTAGCCAAAAAAGCATTTGCAGCAGTATCAGATGCTTCTTCAGAACAAAAGAATCTGTACAGTTGTATGATTGATGTATTTGCCAAATCTGATAAAGTGGACGAGGCGTACTTGTTTTACGTAGAGGAAGATAAGAAAGGCCATGATGTTGGTGCTGTTGCAATCAGCATGCTGGTGAATGCATTGAGTAATTGTGGTAAGAAATGAGATATATTGTTGTTTATAAGGTTGATGTTTATTGTTATTATTATATTCCACTTTTTAGGAAAGCATCGGGATGCAGAGAATGTCATAAAAAACTGTTTTTATAAGAACACAGAGCTTGATACAGTGGCATACAATACTTTCATAAAGGCACTGCTAGATGCAGGCTGGCTTCCTGTTCTTTAATCCCTTTTTACTTTTTCTTTAATTTAGAATGAAAATACGCGCATACCAACATTTGAACGGTGCAGGTAGATTGAAGTTGGCTGCAAAGATCTATGAGAGAATGCTTACACATGGTGTTGCTCCATCGATTCAAACATTCAACACCATGATTACGTAAGAACTTAGATATTGTTTCAACATCGTTAACATGAAAACAAGAGTGCACTGCTGTTTCCTTATGTTTAACCTGTTGACATATGCAGTGTGCATGGGCGTAGTCGTGATCTTGATAAAGCTATAGAGATGTTCAACACTGCTCGAATAAAGGGTGTGACTCTGGATGAGAAAGCGTATACAAATTTGATATTTTACACCGGGAAGGCTGGTAATACATTGCTTCTTTATGAAAATAGAGAGTTATAATTAACAAACTTAACATCTCTCAAGGTTTCTAATTACTTGGCCTTTTGCAGGTAAAATCGATGAAGCATCGGTCTTGTTTAACCAGATGCAGGAAGAAGGAATAAAACCTGGGCAGGTATGCAGTTATACACCCTTGAATTTTTATCGAAGACCTAGATGCAAAATTGCTATCTTTTTCATACTTGATCTCGTATAGTATTGAAGTATTTAAGGTGTTCATATTTGATGAACTTTGGAGAGCACAATTTTGTTTCACCTACAGGCATGGAAGATCAAATATAGATATAATCTATTAAGTGTAAGCCATGATTAAGCTATAATTTAGAGGTGCAAGTACGTAGGTATGTGTACTATCGTGGAATTGTTGTTATAATCAAAGTGACCGGAGTTGAGAGTATGAAGCATGAAGTTTGCATAGTTAATAAGTTATTCTTTCTATGGAGACAAATAGGTTGGTTATGTATGTAACTACCCAAACAAAAGATATTATCTTTGAAAAAGTCGGTGATTTAGGGTGTTGACAAGTGAAGACCGAGTAACGGTTTTAGGATATTTTTTAAAGTACCAAGAATTTTTTTTTTTTAGCTAGGATATTTATGTATTGATAATAATAATAATAATTAGAGTTAATTACACAAATAGTCCATTTGGGTTAGCAAACGTAACAGCTTTGGGGTCTTACTTTAAAAGGTTGCATGTTTGAAATATGTGGTTTTTAATTTGTAACATGTTGGTTCTAACACCAACTTCCGTTTAAAAATCTGTTAAGTTTGTGTAAATGACTATTTTACCCTTTTAGTTAAATTAATAATAAGAGTTAATTGTACAAACCAACAGGGACTATTTGTGTAATAAAATAACAATTCGGACCCGAGAAAATCATTAATTTGGCGAAGTTATTCATCTATAGAGGTTTGGAGATGAACTCCAGTTTCTAGTCCTTATTTCTGAGACAAGAGTCTTACTTTGATATATATGTTGGAATATATATTTATAGGTGAGCTACAATATTATGATGAATGCGTATGCTAGTCGGGGATTCTACAAAGAAGCGGGTCAACTTTTTAATAAGATGCAGCGGGATGGTTCACCACCCGACTCTTCCACCTATCTATCCCTTGTTCGTGCGTACGCAGCTGGTGAGAAGTACATGGAAGCGGAGGAAGCCATTAGTTTGATGAAGAAACAAGGGGGGATATCCCCAACTTGTGCTCATTATAACATATTACTCTCTGCATATGCAAAAACAGGTCGGTTGGGGGAAGTCGAGAGGGTTTATGAGCTACTAATGACAGCTGGATTGACTCCAGACGTCGCGTGTTATCAAACAATGCTTAGATTCTACTTGGACTATGGATATGTGGAGAAAGGCGTGTCGTTGTTTGAAAGCGTTACTGCTAGCGGTGGCGCAAAATCTGACCGGTTTATCATGAGTGCAGGTGTGCATTTGTACAGGGCAGCAGGGTTGCCCATCAAGGCTGAAAGTGTTTTAACTTGCATGAGTAGTATGGGCATCCCTTTTCTAAAGATAAGGCTTGCAGGATGATTTTGTAACTGTAGAGTGTAATTTTAGAAACAAGTATGATATGGCAACTTTAAGCACATAAATATCATTAGTTAAACATAATTATAATTTTTAAAAAGAAAGTAAAAATGTATATATCTATATGTTTTTACTTTGAACAACAAACTAATACGCCTTTTTTGTACGACTTGAATCTTTAACCTCTTGGAGGAGACATCTTTCTTAACACCGTGGTAAAACACACTTGCATTAAGGATATTTGTTTTTTTTAATATTTTGAAATAGAAATTTGAGTAAACAATATTTGTTTTTTTCATCATTTTAAGTAAAAGTTTCAGTAAAGAATTTTTTTTAATCTTTTCATAAAATATTTTTATATACTTAATTTATAAAGTCTATAACTAGATTTCTGACCAACTTTTTGAGAGTAAATACTCATAATTCATGTCCATGTTCTATGGATCTCTAGATTCTGTATTGAGCATTTGAGCTTGAGGCTTGATTTTATATCTTGTATCATTTGTTCCCTTCTAATGAAATAGTGGATAACCAATTGGTTGAAGCTTCTAGTACCATGATATTATGGACAAAGATGTAAAAAAAGAGTAAGATTAGTGAGCGTGTTAGTTAGTCGTTCTAAAAATAACCAATGAATAACTACATTTCCACGAATGGCCCTCGCGTGTCAGGTTCACATAGGCTACATTACATTACAATGCTTATTACGGTTCTCGTGTTCTTATGGGCTAAATTAGACACTTATTCTCACTCTTTATAAAAAACTAACAGTTTTTCCGAATTCCAAGTGGCACATCGCTTGCCACGCTTCATAAAACTCGACTAAAACAAGTATACAACTATAAAAAAAAGAACTAAACTAGAACAATTACATACATACAATATTATACACCTTGTGAAAATGACTTGCTACACTCTATCCTCCTACTACAGTCCTCCATATATGTGTTATCTCTTCTCTTTGTGGACTCTAGAACATGTTAGAAATGTTGATTGCGTCTTTACTTCAGATGTTATCATACATACAACTTACAAGGCTACAATACAACTAGCAACAGCATCTGGGCTATAAAGTGGGCTCAGACACATGTGGGCTTTGGCCCGGATCCAGTGAAGCGGTAAATGCTGGTTCAAGATTCTCGTTCAAACTCTTTGTTGGTCTCTTTGGTCTTTTGGGCCTCTGCTGTTGCATGTCACTGTACAGTACACCATCATTAGATTCTGAACCTGGTGCTGCCAAAGAGTCCCGTTTTTTTGAAGCTTTTGGTAGCCTTGGTTTTGCAGTGCTTTTATCTGTACTAGCTTTTCTCTGCAATTACACGACGTTGCAAAACGATATATATATATGGTAAATTAGAGGATCAAAATGGGCGGGTTGGATAATAGGTCAGGTTCAAAGTCCATACCTCATTATCGACAGGTATGGCTTTATCAGGGTTGGGAAAGGGGTCATCATAGTCAACCGGGGGTTCAAACTTAGCAACATCTTCAAAGCAAGCATCTCCTTCTTCATCTATCCTGATACCTTTTGTTGCTCCCTTCTTCTTTTGTCCATCTTTAGCCTGCATTTGAACATACACTAATAAATATTAAAAAAAAAATAGGCAAACTGAATTTTAATAATTCAAATTATGACAAAGTAAGAAGTTTCAAACTTTCTATTAAACATCCGTTCCAACCAGTATTTGGGTGTTTTTGCTTGACTTGTACGAGATGAAAGTCTCATACACAGTTCTCAGAGGGGGGATCGCACCTATTTCAATACTGAACCTTGGACATATAATAGTTCCGAATCAAATCTCTTTAGAAAGATCATTTGAATCATTTCATTTTACCCAACTCAATGTTAATGAGATTAGTCAACATTTTTATGTTTCGATGCAATAGCAATATGCTATTTGTAACAAGTAGTTTTGTACGTTGGATAATTGGTCACGTTTTATTCATGAAATGGATTCTTCTTAAAGACTTAATAATGATCTATATTGACAATTTGACTAATGACACTTCTACTTTCACTTTCGTTGACAAGAACAACCCCCCTCGCATAATCATCATAGAGTTACACTTGATTTCGCTCACAAACTAATAAATATTAAAAAAAGGCTAGAAACCGAACCTGTGCTGGAATTTCTTTTAGTTTCTGCTCCAATTGTGCATCATCAATCAACAAAGAAACAACATCCTCAGGAGCTAACAAGTCACCCTGTACATGTCCACCTGTCATTACAAGTTGCTGAACAGTACTTTTCTGGCTAGCTCTCTGTAATATCTTCTCTTCAACAGTCTCTTTACAAATCAACCTATACACTGTAACCTACATCATGAAAAAACATATTTGATTTATTTAAGGTTTCACAAAATCATTTGGATATGATGTAATATAATTGTAGTTAAGAGAAAACTAACATCTTTAGTCTGACCCAACCGATGAGCCCTGTCCATTGCTTGTAAATCCAGTGTAGGATTCCAATCACTTTCATAGAATATGACGGTATCAGCAGCTGTCAAATTGATCCCAAGCCCACCAGCTCTAGTACTCAATAAAAATACAAAAATATCACTCCTGAAATATTAAAAAAAAAAATCAGGTGAGATGCATATGCTTTGGAAGGTTGTTTAAAAATCTAAAACAAATCACTCTTAAATCTGGAATTACATCTTGTAGAAAGGACACGAGTTAGTTTTGAAGATTGATTTAAGGAGTAGTGACGTTATTAATTATAATATTCTCACCGATGCTGGAAATCTTTGACCATGTCCCTTCGATCCATTATGGTGGATGACCCGTCAAGCCTTAAATATCTATATTTTCTGTAGTTCATATAATCCTGCAAGCAGTTGTAATAGTAATCATCATTTCATAGAGGATAAAATTTAATAAATATAGGTTTGTAACTAGTTTCCGGTACCTCAATAATATTCAACATCTTGGTCATCTGTGCAAACAAAAGAACACGATGATTTCCAGCACGTAAACGCTTCAATAGTATATCTAATGTTTGAAGCTTCCCCGAGTCCTATAAATCATCAGAAATAAAGTTAGAAAAAGCATCCAAATTGCACATATAACATGTAATTGAAGATTATTTATGTTCATACAGTGAGCATTTTTGCAGGATCAAAACTCTGTATTGGTGGACATGACCCAAAGATCTTGTGAGTGAGTTGAAGAGCAGGTTGTGAAACAGGAAGTTCTTTATCAATCTCTTCTATTAAATGGTGAGGCGGGCCAACGGGCTTTCTGGGCCCGTTACACTCAGAGGTGCGTGCAAAGCCAACTAACAACCTCTTAATCCATGGGTGATGCAATTCTTCAACCTTTTTGTATGTAAAATTTCTATCTGAACAGTGAACATTAACCTATCGAAGCAAACATGACTAAACAATAAACATATGTTTACATAAAATGATGAAAAAAAATCAATACAAACACTTACAGGGGGCGCTCTTGTTTTTGGAATGAAAGAGAAAGCTGAATGGAGAAGTCGAACATTGGATGCAAGTCTATCCTGATGTGGCAAGACCAAATTCTCAAATGGAATATTTGACTTTGACTTGGATGGCATTAGAAGCATTCTTGTGACCGCTCTTACTTTCTCAGTTCCAAGATTCTTGAATTCAATATCATTGTTTTGAATGTTTTCGGTTTCCATCATCAAGTCCACAAGACCATCTAAAAATTGTCGGTCCCATCTCATGATAGAAAATAATAATATCTTGGTTAAAGAGCCATTTGCTACAAATGACACCTCAGCTGGAGATAAATCAATCAATCGAGTAAATCCAAACGCTCCATCTTTCTCTTGTTTAAATGCAGATGAATATACGTTTTCTGAGGAGAATACGTTAAAATGTTTCTCAAATAATCCTCTGCCAAAACCATGTTTTACTCCTGAAGAGAACACATCTGAATTTTGGGTAATTTCTTGGTAGATCAACTTTGGTACCTGGAAGCATTTATAAGGATATATAACTAATAAATCCACAAAAATAAGACAAACTGAAGATAAAGAAAATCATTTTGTTCAAGCTATTTTTCTAGATACAAAAAAGTAATAAAATAACCTTGTAAGTGATAGGATTTTGATTTCCAGAGTAGTATATATCCTCTAATTCTCCAAAAGGAGGCGGAAGAAGTGGATTTGGGATATCAGCAAAATACAGATATGAACTTCCTTCATTTCTCTCAAATAATTCTGGATGGTTGCAAACCTACCACAGAAAATAATAAAATAAGAATATAACGGATTAAACATAAAATGGTAAAATGTTAAACATGTATATATGAAAATTACCTTTCTCAACTGAATGACGATATTCATCAAATTCATAATCTTTTTCTCATTAAGACCACGGTTGTTGTCAAACAACTCAGCAAGAGATATCTTGTTTTTTATAGCTTGATAAAAAGCCTGTTGTCTCGAACTCAATTTGCAATGAACAGTAATTTCAGTTTTCCCGGTTAACTCGGATACCACATCTTTCTTAACACGCCGCAGCATGAAAGGCTTCAAAATGGCATGCTGGTAAAATTTAATACAAAAAACAAACATGTAAGCCCAAAATTATGTACAGACACTTCATGAATACAAAAACCAGTATAAGAAAAGATTAGTTTTACTCACCAATCTACTAAGTTGGTGCTCGTTTAAAGTTCCACCATGTTCCGCATGGTTTTCAATACTGGTCAATACAAGGTGAAACATAACATGATAAGAGATACAGTTATAACCATCACTATTAAAAATATAAAGCTAAAACATATAAAAAGATGAAAAATCATACCCTCTAGAAAACCATTCATTAAACTGCTCATGGCTGTCAAATAGGGTGGGCATGATGAAATGAAGTAGGGCCCACAACTCAGCCATGTTGTTCTGAATTGGAGTTCCAGTAAGAAGCAAACGGTTTCTACAATTAAAGCTCAGTAGGGTCTTCCATCTTATACTGTCAGTAGTTTCCAAAAAAATACAATGAGAAACATACATGTATGGGTGTTTTCATCTTTTTTTGGCAACAAATGGGTGAAGCTTCTAACCTGCTTGAACTTTTAATAGCCTGAGCTTCATCCAAGACCATATACTGCCATTTCACACGCCTGAAATACTTTTCATCTGATACCAACAGTTGATAGCTGGTAACAAGAATGTGAAATCCAGCCTCCCTGTGAAATAAAAGTCCAATAATCAGCATTTGATATATAGAAAATAAAACAGTAGACGTGTAAAATGAGGTTAACAACATTTATAATCAAAATAATATACTTTACCTACGATATAGACGCTTTGGATTGATGTTTTTTCTAAGTACTGTACGTTCCTGAATGCCACCCCAATAAGGAAGTGCTTTTAAATCAGGACAAAACCGACTGATTTCATCAACCCAATTGCTCAACACGGAAGCAGGTGCAACAACTAAAAACGGGCCCCAAATATTTTTCTCCTAAAAAGGTATAATTATTCAATTTAGTTACAGAATAACAGCGGAAAACTAAAGTTCTTCAAGTAGGGTACATACTTCGGCCAAATGGGCCAAAAACGCCATTGCTTGGATAGTCTTTCCAAGCCCCATTTCATCGGCTAAAATACCATTTAGACCCTGCTCATAACAGTTCACCAGCCACTGGAGACCTTTAAGCTGATATTCTTTCAGAGAGCCTTTAAATAACTCGGGTGTTTGTACTGACGACCCCACAGGCATAGTTGACCTAAAAAGATATTTAGAAGTCAATTAAACAAATGGACCAAACTCCTGGAGTCCTGGGTGGATGTAGCCAAATGGGTGGGTTTGGGTAAGGGTCAAATAGACCCCGTTCTGGTCGGGTTGTCCTGTTTATTTGTAGCATTTTCTTTTGAATTTTATAATAACCAGTATATTTAATGCACTTACAAAATTTACTATATAGTTCTAAAAGATAATTTGTAGCATCAAAAGTATTAAAATCATTACGATGGCGACGACGCGACGTAATAGATCAAAGTAAATAATGGTTGTAACCTCTCTTATATAGTTTTATTCCAAAAAATTAGATTATATTTTTGAAGTAAAGTTTGTGCTATCATATTTACTTCTTTAGTTATTTACCAAATTCAAAGAAAAACAATAAAAAGGTGTTAGTGGTAAATCCCAACCTGATCCTACATGTTTTGACTGTAAATTCATACATATTTTTTAGTTTTAACTTTTAACCCATTTGGATAAGTTGTTTTGCCCAAACAAACCCAAATGATAACAAAGGCCCAAATCAACCTAGTTATAATCCTTCGAACAAGAAGAAGAAGAATGTTACGGGTGCAGCAAGTCAATGTCGGTAGATCCAGCAAATGAAGCATCTTGGTCAGGGGCATCAGTACCTACAGCTTGACGCAACTTCAAACAGTCATCATCAAATGCACTAATAATCATTTTCTGTTTAGTGACTGCATCTTGGGCTGCTTTCAAGGCCTCCTTTTTCATTTCAGCCTCTTCAGGATCTTCGTCTTCAATATTTACTTCTGAAGTCAAAATTGCTTCTTGGTCAACTACTGTATTTTCCTCTTCAGTCAAAGTCCCTTGAGGTTGGGAAGCTGTCTTGTTCTGCATGAAGTGACTGTACAATTCTGTTTGCGACAATAAGAAATTAAGCCTCTGCTCTTGTCTCTTAGCTTCACGAAGCTCCTGTTCACGTTTCAAAGCTTCTGCAGCTTCTTTTTCTTCCTTTTTCCTTATTTCAGCCTGAATGAATAATATTCATCATTTTTCTGTACAAGGTTAATGTTATCAACTTTATCCAACAATTAAATTATACAAAAATATTACCATTTCTTTATCTATTCTCTTCCAAAAGACCAACATGTCCCTTGCCAGTTTCCTTGTGCGAATTGAGGCGCCTCTCATCAACTTAAGTGATCTGCTCACCTTCATCTTTACCTGGAACAAAGAGCAACTTCTTAATCATGTACACAAGAAAAAATAACTTTAATAAAATTAAAAAAAAATCATCATAGAGCTTATGCACTGACCTCACGTTGACAGCCTTCTGCAAATCTCTTTGCATCTGTTAGTTGCTTTCTATGGAAGTTGAGAAAAACCCTATGATGTTTTGGTATATCTTTTCTGACCATGTTCACCCAATATTTACCAATTTTTTCCATCTCTTCTTTCTCAATCACAAAAGAATCATTATTCATTTTCTGCTTCTTGGGAAAACTACGCTCAATAATCTGGATGTCAAACGATTCAACATATAAGTGACAAACTGACAACAGCCAACAAAATCCTAACGTACCATAAAAGTACTTGTGGCAGCTTTGACCGGTTTACTTATGAATGTGTTACTAACTAAATAACTAACATACCCAACAAAAATCCCACTTAAAGAGTAGGGTCTGGGGAGGGTGGGATGAGGGCGGACCTTACCTCTATCCCATGGGGTAGAGGGGTTGCACCCATAGAGACCCCTGACTCGAAAAACATACAAAACATGCATGCAATAGGCAGCAAATATCCAGCATCAAAAGTATATATAAGAACCCAGCATAGAAGTTCTTACCATAAGCATACAGAAAGAGCAGCATGCATAATAGTCCCTAAACCTAAAGCCGTGAGGCATACAGAAAGCATACAAGAACTACATGTACCAAGAATCAAGTATTCATAACAGAAACAAGAATAATAAGGCATACAAATCTGTGTCACAACCATATAGAAAAGACACTATGACATACAAGTCCCTAAGGCTATGAATGTGTTGATTTGGGTTATGTTTAATCTCAAACTCCAAAAAGTATTTCAGCCTTTCAAGACAACCTAACTGACCTGTTTGGCCGTCTTAACATGTACAAAAAGTTACCCATTCTGAACTGTTATCCAACCCACCCACTTTGCCACTTCTACATGCAAGCCAGTTTGAAGATGTTAAATACAAACCTCATATGTGTCACCTTTCTCCAACACCTTCACATAGTAAACCTGCAAAGTTCCACCATCTGACATGATAGATCGCCGAATGCCACCAGCCGCTCCCTCTGGAATAGAATACGACTCCAATGCAATATCACTGACTTTAAGACTGAATTTCTGGGGAGAGTTATTCAAAGATTGGGCCTTTAATCTTGCCTGAAGAGATTCATACTGAGGCTTAGGCTCACCCAATCCTGCTCTGTTTCTTGGGCCAAACTTCTTGTCAGTTGACATCATTGAAGCTAATGAGCCTAAATCAAGTGTGCCTTTAAGATAAAACTCATCCACTCGAATCTCTGACAATTTAGGCAACTTTAATGTAGCAGCCAACATTTCATAAGTTGGAGGAATCCTGTAACTGATGCCATCTCCAATATCCAAATATATAGGTTCTGAAAATGACCTGCACATTAAGATAGAAAACTCAAATATAATGCATTTGAGTAGCATATAATTCACATAATATTAAACGATGGACAAACCTATTCATGTTAAAATGTGGAGAAATATCTACTTCATAGTTACCCTGCTTCTGAGTTAAAAAATTTGAAGCTGTTTCAATCTTGTGTGCGCCTTTACGGTCTTTTGATCCTAAACTGCTCTTCACTTCTGACACGCCATTGTATGTGGAGGCAAGAGACATAGTACTAAAATTATTATTACTATTATTGCGCTTTTTCTTGTACTTATTGACATGCTCGCCAAGCATGGCTCTATATCGCTCCTCAGAGACGTATGTACGGTAACCACCATCCTGATCTTCATCACTACTGTACATACTTCCTTTCCTTTTCTTTTCTGACATCATTCCATTACTTTGGTCAGCTCGTCCACCTATTGATTCAGAAATCATTAACAAGTTCTACTAATACAATAGAAAAACTTCACACAATAGTAACCAAGTTTCCCTTATGTTCCATTTTAGTCACTTAAACTTTGTTGTCTCATTAAAATCACTCACGTTTCACTTGTTCCGATATTACGCGATTTCCAGGTTAACATGTTACATTTTTTTTTAATTTCATTTTATGGATATGGTGAAAATGTTGGTTTACTCTTTTGAATTTCATTTTCACCATATCCATATATTGAAATCCAAAAAAGTAACATGTAACCTGGTAATCACGCAATATTGGAACAACATGCGAAACTTTAGTGACTTTATTGAGATAAAACTCAGTTTGAGCGACTAAAAGAAAAGACTTTAAACCTCAATATAAAACAATCTGCATTCAAAAAAATAACATGCATGATTCACTGTGTAATACAGAATTACAAATCATTCCCAATTAGTAATTCATATCATATAGAAAACTAACAAACACAATATGAGACCAATTGTTTGAAGCTGTGCCTACCTCGGCTATTTCTGCTCTCATCCTGACTACTATTGGCATCATAATCAAACTCATCTTCTGGTTGAGGTAGTTGAAAGTTCACCAACGACTACAATATATATGCCGCACAAGTAAAAGTAATATAAAATTAAAATCCACAATTCTTCGACAATATCCAAATTAAAATCACATAAACCCTAATTTCAGCCTCACGACAATCGAAACGAACAAAATGCAAATTCAATTGCAAGAGTTGCAAAAAATATGTATACCTCAAGGTTGAAGAGATTCGAATAGGTATACGGATTCCTGGGCGGGCGATTCGAGTCCATATTATGTTGCGTTTTGAAGACGTGACAACGAAGACGAGTGAAACCCTAGGTTTGTGGATAATATCATTGACGGTATGTATTGGAGTGCTTATCGGTGGTTGGGAGAAGAAGAAACCATGGGGATGGAGGGGGTAATGCGCAGGATAAGGAGGTGGTGGCGCACAGAGGGAAGTGCAGAAGTGATTTGGCATTACGAACTCAGTTGCTAACATGAGCCAGTGCGGGGCGTCGAATGACTAACGTGCGCCACTAGACCTTCTTCACAAAGGCGAGGGAACGTGGCTCTAGTATCGTCATTGTGTTAATACCCTTGTTTGGAAAGCCGCGGATGAAAGATTACCAACGTTGGTAGCGCTGTCAAAGAGAGGGGTTTACACGGTCAACCAAAACGTGTTCGAGGTGTGGTTAATTGGAGGAAACTTCTTAATATAGTCTGGTCTCTTGTTCATTGGTAAAAGTAATATGATGGATGATTGACAGTTGGGTTAAAATATCGGCTTTTTTCGTGTGTTTCGGTCAAAGAAATTCTTGCTTTAGCTTATGATCTTGGGTTACAGAAAATGGTTGTGCAGTGCGTATTAATGTTGACTCTTTAAAAGATTTGGGGTTGCAGAAACGACCAAGTATTTAACGGGAGATTCATTACAAACTCAAAATTGGTGGAAGATATTCAAGCGGAAACTTACTTATGCATTAGATACATTTCCTCTGCTGATTGGATTAATTTTGATGTAAATTGGTCTAATACTTTGTTTTGATGTACTTTTTGTTGAACCTTCTCTAGCTGATAAGCATGTTTGGTTTTTATATTGACTCCATTGACTGTTCAAAAAAAAGTATCGTCATTGTGTACCCATGACGTTGGGTTTTTTTTACAACACCTAGATATTCAGGATAATTGGGTTTATTCGAGGCACAGGGGTGTCTCGGAGCCTTAGCTGATATCAGCGGTCGCTTGGGGCCTGTTTTCGCAGGGGGGCAAACTTAATTTTTTTTTTCATGTAACACCTATCCTAGAGAAAACGTAGAAACAATTCATCGTGTTGCATTCACAACAGAGTTTGTATATCCATCTCAATCTCTATCATTTAGAGATTTCTTCTATTGTGCATTGATCTCCATCTCCATCTTTATCTTTAAATTTTAGAGTTTAGTATATAATGATTCTCAAAATACAGAGATCCATTTTCATCAATCTCAATGTTTTTTTGCGAATGTCTAAAAAGAGAAAAAATATATAAAACAAGTGTTTGTGGGTGAAAAAGAGATAGAGAATGAGATGTGAGAGATTAAACCAAATTTAGATATAAATTTATAAGAATGTGATGTTTAGTTAAATTATAAATATAAAGATGAAGATTAAGATGTCACTGTGAAAGTGTGAATGCTTTAACTTGTTCTCTATTTGCATGCATGGCCTGGCCTTTAGGGGTGCCGGATGTGCGACAACACAGGGCCCGGTTTATCGGGAGCCCATACTTTTAATTATATATATATATATATATATTACTTACTAGGTTAAAATCTCGTGTATTACATGGATTGATAAAATATAATATTATATATTTAGTAATAATAATTTGTATTTTAAAAAACCCATGTATTACACGGATTGATAAAATATAACGCTATATACTTAGTGAGAAAACGTTTATATTTTTAAAAACTCGTATACTACACGAGGTTAATACATTAATTTTTATAATTTGACTTACATCACTATTTAATTAGAAACAAAAGTTACATAATTAAATTTTAAAGTTTTTAAAATAAGAGATAATTTAAAATAAATGTGTTTTATTAATATAGTTAATATTTTTCTTTAAATATAAATCATTATTAAAAAAAAGAGGTGTATTTAATAAGATAGAGAGACGAGAAAAAAGTGTGAGGTTGAATGTGAGAGTGACAAGTTGCAAAAAAATTAGTTTTTTTTATTAGAATAGGGATAAGGAATTAGGATCAGCGATGTAAAATGAGGAATTGAGTTTAGGCGGGAAAACTAAAATGATAGTGAATATGAGAGTGACATGTGGCAGGGAAAGAGTTTTATTTATTAGAGTAGTAAGATTTATCTTTATTTTAAAACAAAAACATATAAAGTTTATAAACCAATAACATTTTAAAACTCAGGAAACTCTTTTAAAACCAACCAACATCTTTTTTAGTTTTAGCCTATCTAAACTTATTAAATTCATTTAAAATTATAAATTCATTTAATCCAATTAAAAATTAAACATTTTTTTTTAACCTAATTAAAAAAATCTAACGGCAAGGAAATAGAATTTTATAAAAAAAAAATGAATCGTCGTAGCATTAACATATCATGTTTTTTTCCTTAATAACTTCTATTATATAATATTATATAATATATTTATTATAAAACACATTATATTTAATAAAATGAATCTTTTAATCTTAAAACACAATTTTATTATTTTTTTATACATAACTTATTGACTTTATATTTAGGAACGTATTTTTTTAAGTTGCACAAGACGTCACTCACGGATGAGCTGAAAGTGGGCTAAATAATTCATGGCTTTTGCCACCCATTTGAGCTAATGAGATATCTTCTAGACATGCAACCCTCGAGTAATCCCATGTGCAAGATTCACTAGTACTTTTATTTGAAATTTATTATACAAACCTTTTATATAAAAAAAATACAAATATTTATTTATTTAAACATAACTCATTGTTTCGAAAAAAAAAATAAATTAAATTGCAACAAAAACAAGTCGACCACAAACGGGTTACGGAACTCACAGATGAATCATACCCAAATGTCCAAAATCCAAATCTAATTAAATTTCATCAAGAACATTAAAGCGTACTTAAGTACAAAATTTTAAGGGTTATCATGATTTATTTGGTTAGAAATCGACCACATAAATACAGAGAAAATAACGTTTTTAGTAGAATGAAATGATAAACACATGTCAAATTCAAAAACTTGTGGTGCACAAAATGTCAAATTTCACTATGTTATGATAATAACTACTATATCGTTTAGCCAACATTCGAGTACAATAATAAATGCAAGAAATTTATTTCATATGAGAGCTAATGGCTACTACAATAGATAGCTCAGTATGCTTACGAGAATGCCAAACTTCCTAGCAACACCGAAGCGAGCGGAACCATGAGGTTGTCATCAAACTTGGTGCATATAGGGTGCGACTCCACGAATGCACTCGCAAGTGACACGACCAAGAAACCAACCACCATTCTGAAACTTTTCTCGACAAAGCCAAACATCGAAAAATAGTACATGTACCTACACATATAACCAAACCATTCATTAACCATGATGATAACACTACAACAAATATATGAAATCTTCATGGTTTATGAAACTCGTAAAATAATTACCCAACAGACACGACGAAACCAGTGGTACCCATGGCAATGGACCCCGCAAAAGATTTATCCTTATTATAAGGGATCTTTTTCTTTCCAAACCGTCTCCCAATGATGTCAGCAATACCTGAAGTATATTTGTTGGTGTTGTTAGTGTTCAAACGCGCGGGTACAAAGGAACATTATTGGTCAAATTTCCATTTAGGTAAGTTTTATGGTCCAAATGAATGATTTTCCCTGTATAAAACTAATGAACAGTTGATACTGTTTACCATCTCCTACACAAAGATTGCAAATTCCAGCTAATGGCGATCGGGGACGTTCTCCAATAGATTGCGCAACACAGAGTGACTGCGATAGCATAGTACATCGGACCCCGAATAAGTTCCCTAGTAATCAGTATATTTAGAAACAACATAAAGGATCATATAGCGGAAGTTGGAAGGCGCAGGGTAACAAGATCATATGCTACCTGTAGTCTCCAAATCGGCTCATAGACTTGACCGTAGCCTCGTCTTTTACTATTCCAAGACCAATGAGAAGCACTTTCACTACATTGACACCGGGAATGATAGCTGCAATCACTGCTCCTTGAATGCCAGAACTAAAACAATGTAAGAAGATCGTCACGAGTGAAATGATCAAAATACCCCTTCCTTTAGTTTGTCACCTAAAATTAGGGGTGTGAATTTCTAACCACGACACGAACCTAACACAAGATTAGCGGGTTTGTGTTTATTATAAACAGGCTTGGGTCAGTCTCATGTCGAACCCGTGAACCCGTTTAGCTAAAAGAATCATGTTTGTGCCAATCCAGCGAGCTCACGGGTCGACCCATTTATTTTCTTTTAAAGTGTTGTATGTCATAAATTAAATTGGTCGGGTATTTTATATTAAAATTTAAATTAAAAAGATAAACTGACAATAAGATTTTATGTAATTGTTTTATATACTTTTGAATTCTTTTGTTGTAAAGTTGTAATTTTAAAGTATTAATATATGAAAAAATGAAAAATAAAAAAACCAGGTCAAACGGGTCGCGAATATGCGTGTCGTGTTAGGGTTCATATGCCACAATTTTCGGGTTATGTCAAATTTCGGGTAAGTGTCGTGTTGGACCCGTGAACACGACCCATTTAGCACCCTTAAATTCCCTATCTAAATTACCTGAAGAGAGGCCAGAATAACATAAATCCCAGCCCAAATGTTATATGCAACAGTTTCCGGTTTAGCTTCTGATAACCCAAAAAAAAATATTAAATTAAAAATAAGAAATTTTGACATTATCTAAGAAGTAAAACCTAGCAATTCTAACATGCGACACTGATTTATATGCTTAAATACCAAATTGGGTTGACTTGAAAGGTAACCAATTTTGACTTCCGAAGTCAAACTACAAAAATTAACATTAACATTAACAAAAGCCTTTAAAGAACAACGGCTTAGGAACAGTAAGGTTTTGAAAATTTTAAAATTGGCCACCAAACTTCTTCAAATTGACAAACAAAACCGCTGCCTAGCGCTCCTTCTTCCTCTTCACAAGCCTGAGTTCCTCCACTGGTATAAGAGCGTCTCCCTGTATTTCTTCACCGCCTTCGACGACGGCTTCTTCCTCTTCATCTCCCATAGCCCAATGATTTATTTCTCAGTCCGATTTCCATTATCGGTCGCTTTGAAGGTCCCTAATCGAACCAGAAAAGTGGCCTCGTCACCGTAGCATCGTTTGGTAACGGCATCATAGAAGAAGGTTGTGATTGTCTAAACTATTTCAGATCCTCAACCCTAAATCACTAAAAACCTCTGTTTGTTTCTTTGCATGGTTACGATTGGATCAAAATAATGAGATTTGTAGTCGTGGTAACTAGTAAGTGATGAGATAAATGTGTAATCAGTAATAGACACGAAGAAAAAATCGAATCAATGTGGCGTGCTTTCAAGCTTTTAGGATTCTAATTGGACAGTTCTTACAGGTATGCTTTCGTACTTTATTTTTTGCCCTCAAACATGAAAATATTTCCGGCTCTGTGTTCTGGAGTGGGTATTTTTGTTTACCTCAACTTTTATGCTTTTTCCATTGAAGGATTCTGGGTCTTTGGAGGGGGCATCCCTTGTAAGTTTTCGGATATTATCCCAATCTGAATACATTTTTGTGTTTACATTTTTTTTTTGTGAATTAGTCCAACACTAGAACTGAAGAAACAGACCTCATGCTCGCTTCGGTTTTCTAATAAAACCGAGAATCATGTAGCTTTCATGGTAAATGTTATTTTGATTTTTGATGTGGTTGGTGTATTACATTTGCTTTGGATGAATCTCTTAAATCAAGAAAGAGGGGAAATAGCAATTTAATTGTTGCTAATGTTAATTTGAGTATACTGGTTGTTTAGAAACGAATTGAACCACATGCTATGATTTATTGGTCAGTGTAATGAATCTCTGAAATCAGGAAAGGGAGATAATGATTATTGCTAATACTACCATTTGAGTTATATTTTCAAAACTATAGTTACAAGGGTTAAACTAGAGTTAAGAGCGAAGTGCAATTGGAAAAGTTATTGGCTATTCATGGTAACTAATTAAATGAAAATGACGGTTTTGGTTTGCTTTTGGATGTATAAGTATGTAATTGAAACTTGTAGGTGGTGTTTAAAATGGTGGATGCAATAGCAAAAGTTGAGGGTATAGGTCTGTGATTTTCTCTTTCAAGAATTTTGGTTAAATATGTAATTTAAATGTTTCTTTAACATGGTTAAGTAATTGTTCAAAAAATAATTGGTATTGTACCATCCCTAAAGACATGTTGATAAAACTGACATACCACAGCCACTCTTAGACCTAATTGGGCAAACATTCATGCCACACAAAATCCAGGTTGTAGCTGCTTCATAGTCAACGGCGCATTTGCACCTCCCCAAGAACAACTGTCCAACACTACACCACCACCGGCAACATTAGCACTTAAGAAGGAACCAACTACATAAACTAGCTCCTCATCAACTGCAAAGAGGTAACTGTTCCACCAAGAAGGTATTCTTATGTTTATATATTGAAAGTTTTTCCTTTTTATATAAACACATCTATCAGCTACACAAAAAACTTGCAGGCACAGGCATAAGCTACAGAAAAAAGCTCAAGATACCCCAACTGAACAGTGTCGTCTGTTACTTTTTGGGCAACACCAGAACAATACGGGTCAGGCGATTGTAGCAAATGTTATCATTTTTTGGGCACGTTGGTAGTTTAGCAGGTGGATTGCAGTGGCACACAACGTATCATTTTTTTACACGAATGTAGCTAACGTAGGAACAATGTGGACAGTTACTACACTAACACATGTAATCCTAACCTACCCGCCTTCTACTCGCTTTATTCAATATCTAATTTGTTAATACACAAGTTATACTCGCGCCGTGTATTCGGTATCCAAATTGTTCGCTCGCCGCATCGCGCGGTTAACACATCTAGTTAAGAATTAACAGCGAAATAAAAGTAGACCCACCTGCTCAAAAACCCCTCTTTTTGCAGTTTCTTCAAAAAATCGAAGCAAAGAGAAAGCGTAACAGGTGGATAAAGTCAAAGCCAAAAGATCTCCGGCGAGGGGAGATTCCGGGAAGAACATCAGCCCAGCTCCGGCAGCCATGTTTCTCAGATAACCCAGTTGGGTATTCAACTGCTGGATTGCAAAATCGGAGGTAAATCAGAACAAAAAGGTTATAAATTTTGGATGTGGACGTGATAGACATTGAATCAATTAAACTTTTAAAGAATGAGACCGCCGGCGTTTGTTTTCCGATGAAACATTTGTGGAAATTCCAAATTAAAAAAAAGAAGGAATTTCCTTACCTTTGTTGAATTTGGGTTTTACTAGCACTTCAAATCTTTTGAGTGTTATAATGTTAGTATGTTAATTGGTTTGGGTAGGAGTAATGGTACCTAATATTTATGTTTTGGTCAGAAACGGGAAGCATATAAATAAATAAAATAGTATTTAGAGCAGCTCCAATAGGAATACAAGGTTTTTTTTTTTGTTTTTTTCAGAAGAAAGTGGGTGAGATCGAAATGAGAGCGAGTGGAGTAGACTCCGGAGGGTATGGATGCGGTGTTTGAAGTTCGTGTATGAGTCCGGAGGGTATGGATGCGGTGCGGCCTCGGTCCCATTGGGAACATCGACCCCTACCTTGGTCATGCGGTTTTCAAGGCTTTTTCAGCCTTTGTTTTCTGATGCCTTCCCTGAATATATGGTCTTTGAAATTTCAGTTACATATTATTATTTTAAGTAAATTATAGAAATCGTCATTTATGTTTTTACTTTTTTTTAGATATTATCCTTTAGCTAAAAAATTGTCATATATCGTCCTTTATGTTTACAAATCTTGCATGTTACGTTCTTTGACGCTAAGCCAGTTAAATTTCTCAGTTAAGCCTGGTCATATGTGTACTTTTGTAATTTTACCAATTTAATTAAAAAATATGTTAATTAAAATATCTATAAATCCACTCTTTCTCTCTCCTCTCTTTCTAGAGAAAACCAACATTGGACCTCACAAACGGGTTAATTTAGAATCATTCTCTAAAAATGGTTTTCTCTGTCTTCTACAAATCACAAATAAATACAAGTATGTTTAATGTGTAAGATTAAATATACAATACTAATTGTACACTAATCACATACTAAATACTGTTATGTATTAATTGTTGGTTAGAATGTCCAATAAATGTTTCTTTACATTTAATTGAATCAATGTAAAAAGGGCACTTATATGTAATCACATTGATATTTATATTCCATGTAATTTCATGAAACAAGTATTAAATATAAATGATTCATATTATTGCATAGCAATAAGGTATTAGACATTGACTGATTCGTACGTGTTAAACTGTGTTTAAGTGCGTATACGAAATATTTACTTGGTGTGAGACCTTTGAGATCATACATCATTAGCAACAATGTTATACGTTGTGTCTTGGGCAGATGAATCCTACAATCACCCACTTGCACAAGATTCAACGTACATCAACGTAGACAATGGTGGACGTCTAGCAACATCTCACTGCCTCCAGTGATATAAGACTTAACGTCATCGTCAACACCCATCCAACTAAGTCTGCAGCTTGATGGTGCATGGTTAGTCATCAATTATCCTCTGTAATAGATATCTAGTTGAATATGAGACATGGGGTAGCATCAATCTCATATGTTGTTCAACCAATAAGTATCTCGATCAATCAAACATAAGTTTGAGCGCAACCGTGCTTTTGAGTTAGTTTGAAACATCAAGGGGTCCAAAGATATCAACCTTGTAAAGGTACATATCCCTTATTGACTACATACGCCTCTCACTACAATGGACTATGTTGATTTGATATCTGTAATAGTGACACGTTAGCCGTAGTCGAGTTGGGGTGTTGCATCATGGGGACTGTACATCATCTATCGGGTTACTGTTTGTTTTCTTTCTTTTGGCTCAACATACCATATAATGGAACATGTGTTCTGTTTGCTTTTAAATTTATATTCTGTGAATTAGGCCTTGACCTCATAGGTAATGTAATATGCAATAGCCCTTGCTAACATCTATTCAGTAACAAATGCAGGGACATCTTTATAGCTGTTTTTGTGTTCTGATTCATGGGTTAATTGGTTAGGTTGGTGGTGACATGTTGACTCATAAAAATGCAATATTAAGCGCCTAAGATGTTTTTTAATTGTAATTTCTATTACCCACTCTTTTGTAATCCTGAGACCATTTTAGAAGCTATGAGTTTGCCAAACATGTGCAAGAGTTCTCTGATGAACAGTTGTTTCGTCCATGGACATCCGTTCTCATGAACATCACCTTCAAAAACGTCACAGACGTTGCCGTTCAAAGGGTCGTTTGATCGTGTGCCACGTCCTCGTCCGTGGGCTCACAAACGAGCCATTAGTTAAAGAATTCTCGCTCATTATTCACCTAGTTACTTGCTGTGAATTGATTAAATAATATGATTTGTTAAATTATAATTTATGCATACCTTCACAACAATTAGTTAATATCATAGAGATGCACATACTGTCAAAAACTAAATCATATTAATCAAATTCCCTCTCTACAATTTAATCCTAAAATGTGAAAAGATATGAGATAGAATGTTTGAGTTACATTGAGAAGAAATACATATCAATGACAAAAATGTACTGGTTTATTAAAAATAAAAACACATATACAGCTATACAAGGTACAAACAGATACAAGGTAACTTACATGGACACCCAACTCCAACACTTGTTAAACAAACACCGGTTACTAGGTTGGGAGAATCGCACAACGAACATGAAGTGCAAACTTGCACCTGAAGCACTTTAAGACCGTATGATACTGTAGTCGTTCATTACAGACACTGCATTGGCCATCATCACTAATCCCTTGTACAAAGGTGAGAGGGTGCGGGTGACCCATGATCTCATGTGTTCTTCCAAACTTGACATTGGAAAACACAAAGGTAGAAGAATTATACTCGGAATACGTAGACTGCTCACACTGAAGTTTTAGGGGGGCACAAGCAGTGTGCATAGATGAGGCACATGTGCTACAATGATAGAACCACTTTGTCGGGTTAAATTCATCCTCACAAATGTCACAAAAGTATTCACTAATATGGTTCTCAACCGGAGAATATCTTAGACTTAATGGATGTTCATCGTACTTGTGCCTAATTGTTCTAGGTAATAGCAAAGCATACTTTGTATGCAGATAGAAATCACAAGCGGGACAATGGAACCCCAACCTCTTTGCCATCGAAAACCTACATGCCTTACAAGCCCTTACATATTGATCGACTGGAGCTTTAAATCTTAGAAGGAGATGGTTAGGATGAGCTTCATGTGTGATTACATCAGGTATGAAGCCACAATTGGTATCCACATAATATTCACATTGCAAACATCCATATGCAAAACCATTGGAAGGTAAAAGACAAATCTTGCAAAAATAGATACCTAAAGATTTTCTAGGAACCTTTGGCATGAGAACAAGCGTATGCTCTGGATGGTCATGGTGGTCTTGTATTTCAGAGGGTAGCCTAGTGCACCACTCATGTAGAACAAAACCACAATCATGTTCAGAACACTTGTAAAAGGGCAGAGCCGTGATTGGTCTAACACATCCGTCACACAGAAGTTCCACTTTTTTCATGGGATCATGAAGAGAAATTGACCCGTTAAGGAGTGTGTCAAAAAGAATCAACGGGTGTTCATGACTAAACCTTTCACCATCAATCTTTCCTTTAATGATTAATTCACCTTTGTTGATAAAATTATGCATGAGAAGGTTGACACTTTCATCAGGAAATGGACAGCGGATTAGATTAGGATGATCATTGTCTTTGAAATTTTTGTAAGTTTTGCCAAGGCCTAATGAATGACATATTTAAAGTTAAACTTAATTTAACAACATCTTCTGCACATATTAAAAAAAAAGATTAAATTATTGCTCACCTGCGCGCATTAAGATTGACATAAACGCCTCCCTCTTTGAAGTAGCACAATCAACATGGGCATAATATCGACATTTATTGCACCCGTAATGCCATAAGCAAGCACTGAAAAAGCCATTACAAACTCTGCAACGAGGAAAGAATTTAGCCTTTTGCTCAATATAAGGAAAGGAATACGTAAGGGTGAGTGAATGAGGGTGACTGAAACTCTCATTCGTAGACTCTTGGATAAGTAACTTGGCTGGAAGTAAAGCACAGTTCAAGTGGATCATGAAACAAGAACAAGTGTTACAATGGTAGAAGCTCCCACTATGTTCATTACCACAAGCATTACAGCGAGACATCATCTGACGGAAATAACGTTGCAGTTGGTGAGGGTGACTTGGGTGGTCCATTTTCTGTTTAGACATAGTAGCACATATTATATCCATGTTGAATTTGCAGATGGAACAATGATAATTGTAGAACCTCTTTTGGTTACCTTTGCAAATATCACACTTCCATTCGCTATCAACATTATAGATGAAATTGATATCGGGATCATGTAACTGATATCCTTCGGATAGTGTAAGATTGTGGCCAGGATGTAATGGGTGGTTTTGCTGGGTTGTGGGCAGTTTTGCACAGAATTCGTGCATGGAGTAGTCACAATCCTTACAGGAGTAGTAACATAGATGAAATGAATAGATCTCTTCCTTGCACATCTTGCATTTGCCAACATGGCGGTCTTCCACCACTAAATCATCTTTATCTTCATCTTCATCTTCCTTATCAGAGTTTTCATTGTTGTGGTCAGGATGCAATTGGATAAGGTTGAGCAAATGCTCGTGACTAAAGTGCTTAAGTTGTTCCATTGCAACTACATTTAATAAAATACATGTGTTACAAAAATCATGTCACCGCAAACATTCTCTACGCGATAATAAGATTTTAAAAGACGTCACAGTTGTAGCCACATGTTAAGATCTCAAGTTTAAATATGGGATCAAAGTTCACCTGTTGCACATTTCTTTGTCATCTTCACTCATTCAACATTCAAATATTTAAAAGTTGTTCAAATATATGCACAACTACAAGAGATGAATGTTATTATGTAGAAACTTTTATATGAAATAAATAAGAGTGCTTATATTAAATCATTAGAAAAAAAAAACCCATTTGAATTAAACTACATGCAAATTCAAGATTATCTTCCATTTATGGACTTATTTTTCTTAATAATTTCAATTCAATATATTTGATATTTCCTAAAATCCATATATATTTGAAATAACTTAAAGCATTATTTTCAAAACAGATAATAACATCACCTTGACATGATAAAGTAAAGTACAAACTCCTGATTTGAGCATTTAATCAAACACTTGGTGTGCATTTTCATGTTATATTTCTTTTATGTCTGTATATTAATGAACCTAATGAATAAAAGTCTAAAAGTTGGAGGAACTGGAGAGATACCTGTATGTAGTGTTGCAGATTCTCAGCAAATTGTAAAATTAAAGTCTGATGGATGTTTAGGCAATGAAGACGAGAAATAATGGACCAATAAATAGGGATGATTAAGAATATAGAAAGGAAATTGCCATCATTAAGTAACGTAGATTCCTTCAAAAGCATGGTTTTATTGGATTAATTGAATAAAAAGCAACTTAAATTCGTTAGTTAGCTTTACTCCCTTGCTAATCATTTGTTTTGTGATAAACATTTTTTTATTAAAATGAAGTTCATATTTTTATTATTAGATGAGATTAGGGATGGCAACAGGCCGGGTATCCATAATCTCAGACCCATATCGGGTTATAAAATCATGTTCCATACCAGGGCCCGATAACCATCGGGTATACCCGTTACTATCGGGTATCAGGCATACTCACGAGTATCTGTCAATATACGTCGGGTATGTGTCGTATATATTTGTATGACTATGTTAGTGGGTCAACTAGTTAGTGTTGGGCCATTAATTGTTGACCCGAAAAAAAAGGTTGTTGGTTTGCATGAGAGATCAATCACGTTGCATTAAGTCAACATAAATCTAGTTTTAAAGTTTATTTTCGTTTAGAAGTTGTAGGGATTCGAATCTTTTCCTTTTTTTTCTTTCATGTTTTAGTATTTAAACAAGTTATGTATTTGGTTTAATTGAGCATCTTTGAAGAGTTTAATAAAGAAGTTTTTCTGACCTGTGATTTTCTTTTGATTGCGTTTGAACCATTTGAATCCTTCAGAAACCCAAATCGTTTTCCCATCCGATAATAGCACTTTTTTCATGGGATCATGGAGAGATGAGTGATTCTTGTGTGTTGAAAAGAATCAGAATGTGCTTATTGGAATATATTATTGTTTAGGTTTATTAATTGAAAGCAGTTTGCCCCATCATCAAGAAACTCAAATTCCCTCGAAAGCATTATTGGATTAATTAAATGGAAAGCTAACTTAAAATTCTTGGTTAGCTAACTTAAATAGGGCTCTTTTTTATTTCTAACTCTAAAGCATTGTTTTATTCGATTCTTGGAGTAACTTAATGGAAAGCAACTTAAATTCGTATCAGTCTAACTGAATTAACTAAACCGAATTATATGTTATCCGTGTTAGATAATTGGATCAAACTCGAACAATAAAACACGACAATATTGATCACAAAGATCGACACTTTTTTATTAATATCAAAGACCACATCAATTACATGACATCTAACCATCTATTTATAATAAGAGAAAATCGCCAAAATGTACATTTTGACCAAAAAAGTTGACAAAATGTACATTGAAAAGTCAAACATTTTAAAATATACAAATCTGATTTGGTCCAATAGTAACTTGACACGCATGCAAAAATCGTTTTGGAGGCTTCTCCATATCCGGCCAGATGTCAACACGGGGGCCTACCACGTGTATTAACCCGGCTACGGAGTAGGGGCTAAGGAGTAGCCGGCCCCCTACTCCGTAGACGCTATATTTTTACCCGACTACAAAAAGTATGAAACGGCTACATGTGCACAGGTGTAAGGAATTGATTGGATATTATTTTCGAGCCGGCTGTGGGGCAGCCTGGATCAGCTTGGGCCGGTAGGATGGTGGCTCGGGGGTTACACGTGGCGGTATTTGATTGGAAAAAAAGTTTTACCTGCTACATGTGAGCCGTTTGGGTTTGTACCGGACCAATTTTAGCCGGGTTTATACACGTGGGAGGCTCCCGTGTTGACACTTGGCCGGCTATGGAGAAGCCTTCAATACGATTTTTGTCTGCGTGTTAAGTTCCTATTGGTCCAAATCAGATTTGTGTATTTTAAAAAGTTTGACTTTTCAATGTACATTTTGCCAACTTTTTTTGTCAAAATGTACATTTTGACGATTTTCTCTTATAATAAACTTATAATAATCCTAACCAAACTCAAACTCAATTAAATAATCAAATAAATAAATAAACTCAATCCTACTCTAATACAAACTCAACCAAAGAATTAATAAACTAATATTAATAAATATCAAGATTAAATCTTCAATCCGAACCGATGAACACACCTAACCTTTTGACAGCCCAAAGTGTGTTTGTAAATGTGTAGACGAGAGTTATGTCCATTTAGTACGCATACTATATCAATAATTACTACATAAAAAAGGCAATTGAATCTTTAAGTTGAAAAATCAAATTATTAGTTACAAATAGAGAATGAGACGGTACAATAATCCTAGTGTTTTACTCTACCAACTATCAAGAAGAAAAAGGAATATAAAGCCTTTTACATTTTATTTACAACAAGACGAATAAAAAGTATTTGAAGGTGTGTACAAGCATATTTATATAGCAACTAGGTTGGAGGAATCAAGTATCATAGATTGCACACAAAAAAAAAATGAACTGCAAACTTGCACTCAAAACACTTAAAGATAATTGTATATTGCAATGGTTCGTGACACATGAAGCATTCTCCATCTGCATTAACCCCTTGTGTAAAGTCAAGATCGTCTGACCGTGTCGATGATTTCTGATCTTATATCTTCCTCCAAATTTGACAATAAGAAACCTGAAGACAGACTCCCCATCATACGAATACGTAAAAAGCTCACATTGAAGTATTAGCGGCGCACAAGCATTGTGCATAGAGTAGGCACATGTGCTGCAATGATAGAACCACTGTGTTGGGTTAAATTTATCCTCGCAAATCTCACAAAAGTAGTCGTTACTATGGTTCTCAACTGGATAGTATCTTAGACTCAGAGCATGTTTATCGTACTTGTGCCTAATCGTTCTAGGTAATAATAAAGCACAACTTGTATGCACATAGAAATCACAAGTGGGACAATGAAACCCCAAACCAGTTACCATCGAGTATTTACATGCCTTGAAACGGACAGCGGATTAGATTAGGATGATCATCGTCTTTGAAATTTTTAATAGCTTTTCCAAGGCCTAATTAATAACATATTTAAAGTTAAACTTAGATCGACAACATCTTCTTCAACTATTGAAAAGTAGGGGTGTAAACTAGCTGAGCCGAGCCCGAGCATGCCACTAACTGAGCTCGGCTCGTTGGATTATCTTGAAGCTTGGGCTCGAGCTCGGCTCGGATCGAGCCTGTAACTTCTGGATCGAACTCGGCTCGTGGAGTGAAAATAAAGCTCGAGATAGGCTCGGCAAGGCTCGATTTCATTCAAGACGATTAAACGAGCAAAATCTCTGCTCGAGCTCGTTTATAGGAAGACGTAAATAGGCCAAAACTCGGCTCGAGCTCGATTTGAAAGATTAAATTGAATAATATATTAAATATAAAAAAAATTAAAATAAAGCAACTAAAATCAATCGCACTTCATCTGCAGTCACAGTCAGGTAACTCCTCGGAACCCTAATTTACTTTGTAAACTATCTAATCATTTCATGCTGTAGAAACATGGTGAATTGTGAAATTAATCATCTACCTTCTATGTTTATGTCATCGATTTACACGAATCAAAGATGCATCTATTCGTACCCATTGATTTCGTTACAATACTCTGTTTTTATGAAACTGCTGCTCGTTAATTTTATATCAAATTAGTTGTTTAAGAGCTACAGAACAACACTTTATTCTTAAGTGAATAAACTTACGGTAGAACCTCTATAAATTAATAATGTTGGGACCGGGATATTTTATTAATTTAGCGAGATATTATTATATCGATAAATTAATAAATTATTAATTTAAAAAGTAGGTCTATATTTGTGAGCAACTCTCAAATTAATGCATCGACACTGTAAAATTCGTTCGGCTAATCCAACCGGCTCAAATGATTTAAACGATGTAAATTTTGGAGAAGACATTCGTGAGCTTGAGAACTTGATTACGGGAATGCATTATCGGCACAAAATGGATGTGAATGAGTTGTTGGATTATCCAGGTGAAAATAATGAATGTTACAAGGTTCAAAGCATTGAAGAAATTATGGCGGATGCCGTTCAAAATCCGGTTGATGATGATTCAGTACCCTTGGAACCGATCACTCGGAAAGAAGCATTACAAGCGGCAACAACTCTTCACAACTTTTTGTTGCAATACGAGAATACAGTGACTCAACTCTTAAGTGCAATGGGGAGATTTAAAGATGAACTCAATATAGATTTGAAGTTCACAAAAAAACAAGTGACTATAGATTCATTTTTTACTAGAAAATCCTAGAATTTTGGAATATTTTAGTAATTATTAATTTATAGTTTCGCTGGGACCAATATATTTACATTGGGATTTCAAAAAAATTATTATCTTATTATTTTATCGATTGGAGTCCAATTTTATACTGGTCCCAAGTTGGGACCGGACAAATTATTAATTTTATCGAGGTTATTAATTTATCGAGTATTAAATTATAGAGGTTATACTCTATTTATGTTTCATTGTTTTCAGGCTTTTATCACAAGAGGACTAGAGTGTAATTATAGAAAAATTTCTTGTTGCTTTAATGGAGGCTAACATGCTTCATGGTACAATCTTTTCGTTAAAGTAATAATATACATGATCTAGTAAACGTAGGGTTATAATATAGGTACACCACCCCCTTCAAACACCATTGCGTGCTTAGCGAAACCGACAATGTATAAGACATGTCGAGACATCCATACGGGCAGTAGGGTAAGCAGAAAAATGCAGTACGGCCCTTCAGGACCAAAAGACCTGTATTAGGGCAAGAAAAAGGGCCGTACTACCTGTATCGTATTGAGGCTGGTGTATGAATAAAACGGGGGAAGTTCCAAAAATAAACATATTACCTTTTCTTTTCACAATACAAACATGGACTTTTCAACTTCCTAATGCTAAACATCCCAAATTCGTCGGAACATACCTCAAATCCAGCGAAATCAGCGACATACGTTTCTCTACATACATCTTACACGTGTAGTTTTAATACTTTTTCGCCGAAACATTTAAAAAAGTCTCTAATTCGCCAGTTACTTTCACGGCCAAGCACCAATTTTTAAACAAAGTCGGCGAAACGCCAAGTTTTCAAACAAAGTTGGCTAAAAGTGTAAACTTTTTTAAATGTTCCAGCGAAAAAGTATCAAAACTACACGTGTAAGGTGTATGTAGAGACACGTATGTCGGTGAATCCATCGGATTTGAGGTATGTTCTGGCGAATTTGAGATGTTTAATATTGGGAAGTTGAAAAGTCCATGTTTGTTTTACGGAAAAAGAAAAGTAATATTTTTATTTTTGGAATTTTCCCACAAAATGGGGTGGTGTCAGGATGACAAAGTATAGGTAAATGAAACGAGTGATTTGTTTTTCTTAATTTTCTCATATAAAATCATTTAAGTAGTGACAAATCTAATCATGGTTCATACTAGATACTCATGATGTCAGCACCAAGAATGGCACCTCAGGGCGTGTTCAGACAGAAACAAGTGTATCTGGTGACAAGAAACATCAAGAAAACAAGGTAATTGACAGACATGAAACTGTTGGACAGGATGAAGATATGGATTCTGGTGATGTGAACATGGAAGCTTCTATATCAGCTGAGGATGTAATGAGAGCAGGTGGGTTTGGTGCTAGAGATGATATAAGTAGTTTTCTTCCTGTTGCGAGTGATTCAACTGATTTTGAAGCTTCTTTACGCGATGCTCGAGGATATGAAGAGCCACAAAAAGACATCTGCAGACCAGGGCTGGGCTGGAAAGAAGATGTGAAGGAACAAGATTAGCTTCTCTGCCTTTTATGTCATTTATGAACTTGAATGTATGTTGATGTGCATCAATTACACAAATTTGTTATGTTTATGTTTGTTTGACTCATGAAAAAGAATATGCTTGCATCTTGAATCCTTCAACAGCTTATAAAATGCTTAAAATTTATTGAAAACAAAACAATCTCTTTAACGTTGCAGTTTATATTCTTTCATCAACTGCACTTTATTCTCATTTTGTTATGTGTATGTTTCTTTGATTCATGAAAGAAAATGCTTAAAATTAATTGTGTTTGGAATCCACTTGGGTGCTAATTTCTGACTCGAAATTGTGTTGGTATAGTCCAAACGGGTTTAGATCAGCTTTAGGTCTAACACGCTCTGCTAAACGGGTTATGTTCAGGTCGACATGTGGGTTCATGGGTTGACCCGTTTACTTTTATAGGCTTTTATTTTTAAATACTTTTTTATGTCATAACTTAAGTTGATCAGTTATTATACCAAAATCTAAAAGATAAATAAGAAATAAGCGTCAAATTTTATATCTTAAGTTGATCTGCATACATATCTCGGTAAAGAAAGAAAAAACCGGAACCATATAAGTTACAAAGGATAGAACATCTCTTATAACTGCTTTAATCCAACAGTTGATACAGAAAAAAAAACAAAAATGTTCATTGTTCAAATATATTTAGATTCATGGTCATCACTTAAGATGAGGCTGCAGCAGCAGATTTCAGCTTCTTTGGAGGTGGGTTTCCACCAGACATCACCACATAAGCATAGAAGCATAGCATTGCACCACTGTCACAAAAACAAATAGCAAATTGATTTTAAACAAATAAGCATTAACCAATTAACTTACAACTGTTCACAAATAAGTTGATAATCTATACCTCATGACAATATTGAATCCTGTTGGTAATAGTTTCTTTGTCTGCATAACAAAATATAGTTAAATTAGAAGAAACACATCAGATAAAAAACGCTTTTATTTTGTTTATTTCATCATTAAACAATTAGCGAGTGAAACATTACTAATGAGTAGGTCTGCATGTTCTTCCAAAGGAGGGCGACAGCAACTCCTGCAAGTGAGAAGCATAACATGTAAAACGATGAAAGGTTGCAGCAATTGTTCATGATGACGAGTAAAATTGCAATTCATCGATGTGTTTGCTGTTTACATCTAAATAATGGATTTAATCCAAAAGTTTCAAATCACACAAATCGTGTCCAAAAATGTTGAAATTGAATAATAAGGTCCAACTAGCCCTCCAATCCACATTGTTCCTAAAACCGTCATACATGGATGTTCAATACGTATTTTAAGTATAGAACGTGAGAACCGTATATAAACACATGTACACGTTGCTTTAATGGTGATACATAAGGCGGTTATGTAACATCATAACCGTCTCTTTCTCTCTCACACTATATCGTATCAGCACTATGCATGAGTGCATATATATACACACACACATATATATAGGGTAAGGATCAAATGTGAACTTGTAAACCAAAAAACCAAATTCTGACCACACATTTATTTTCATCTTATTTTAATCCATTCCCCAAAAGTCAAACACACAATTAACTATGATAAATATGTGGCCAGAATTTGGTTTTTTGGTTTACACATTTAAAGTTGGTTTACACATTTAAAGTTGGTTCACGTTTGATCTTTTTCCTATATATATATACATACATATATATATATATATAGAACTGCGCGAACTGCATAAACACTTGTACATTTTGCTTTAACTGTAACACTACTTACTCTCGCCTGCTAAATCAATAAAGCACTATGTACAAGTGTATTATGTGGTTCTCTACTTAAAATTGTTTTTGTATTGAACGCACCCCTATATATACTACAATACATAACCAATTTTATGTAGAGAACTGCATGGACACTTATACTATTGCTTTAAATGTGATGGGAAGACCACATAACCAGAGAGACCTGAATAAATGACAGGATTATAAAAATGCTACCTGCTTGTCCAAGTATAAAGGGCAAGCTAGAATGTCCTTGTCCCCAAACCTTCAAACTGAAAATGCTAAGTGCCAGCAAAGCACCACCATAAAGTCCACCGGACATCAAAGTACCAAAATTCCTTGTGAACAAGAAACCAACAAGGCCCCCACAAAAAACAATCCCACCTGAAACAGGAATACAAAAACATGAGAAGTTATAATGCAAAATGATGTTCTTCTAGTAAAGAAACTTACCATAAGGAATTCCGAAACAGAAGTCATGAATCTTTGCTGCTCTTGGTGGCTCGGTGTCAACATGTTGTATTGGTTCACCAACGTCTTCTCCATCGACACATTCTTCTACATTTGAATCGGGTTTCTCTAGTAATTCATTCTCTGATTTTGATGCTTTTACAGTATACTTTAAAGCTGACTTGCTATCTGAACTGAATGCTTTTATGGCATGTCGATCACTGTTTATAGCAGTTTGTAACTGCAAATTAGCATTTGCAATGTTACCTGTTAATATTGTTCTTAAGGGGAAAATACAATATCTGAAAGTCTCTAAGATATAATCGCCAGATAATAATAAAAAACCAACCTTAGAGCATTCACATCAGGTCACCTGTTTTCATCCCTATCTCTAAAATTTAGGGAGAATATAACAAACTATTGTTTTTTCACTCCACATCCCCATACCTCATCCCTAGAATTTAAAGGAAAACTTTATGAGCCCCCTAAATATAGGGAGATACTATTCAACCTTATATTATTTTTTATTTTATTTTTGTGAGTGGATGAAAGAGAAAAAGTAATAAAAAGAATTAAAAGAAATATTATTTAACTGAATAAAGATAAATATGGGGAACTTGGTGTGAGAGGTTTTAAAAAAAAGTCTTTAAATTTTAAAAGTAAATGTGTGTTTTAGTTAAATTATAGGGATGAAGATGAGGAGACTGGTGGGAATGCTCTTATAGTTGCATATATAACATTATACTACTAATATAGCAAGTATCGATATTTGAAAATCCAGACAAGTGTTTTGAATATGAATAAACTTTATCCATCGGTACATAAAAATAGAATATAATGGTATTCTTTTAACACAGGAATGAAATTAAACTAATTCAATACAGTTCAGCTTAAAGAAGTACTAATTGAGTTTAATTTACTTATCATGAATCTTAAATAGAATAGCTCAATAACAGAAGCCACACACATTGCCAGTCAGCAACTGTAATAAACTGAGCCTTTGAGCTATAGGAGATTGTGCCCGGAAAAGGTTATGTCGTTTGGGATTGTAATAACCAGTTAATTAGTTATTTTGGCATTTGAAAAATTCTAATAAATTATTAAATTAATACATACCACAAGTCAACAACCATACCTTATAAAATCTCAGCTACCGGTAAGGTCTGGGGAGGGTGAGATGTACGCTACCAATAACAGTAAAAGGTGAACAACATCATAGATACACGCAGCCAAGAAGAGGTAACACACATTATAGAAAAACCTACGCCTCTGAGCCCCTAAACAGATCTAAATTAATACATAAATTACCACGATAAACATTCTTAAGATAAAAAAAATGAGAATATTTCGTGAGCAAAAGCCTCTCAGATTATGTTAAAAGAAACACCAGTTAAGCAATGAAACTTATAATCTAAAACTGATGTTTATCAAATCACTTAAGTCTGATTATCAATTCATTAAATCCAAAATCACAAGAAACAGACTTAATAAAATTGGGCGTATTTGCAGTAATAAAACAAGCTCAAAAAGAGTAATTGGGAGAGACTATGAAAAAACCCTAAAGCAACACTAACTAAATCTTGTTGCCTAAGATAGGATTTTACAATAATTCATACGAAATCAATACAAAAATCAGATCTTATCAAAGGTTGATCATGAAAATGAGCGATACATGCATGATGTAGATAGGCTGATATAAGTACCTGGAAATGAAGAAGGTGGGGGCGTGATCGATTGGCGAGACGAAATCTGTTGTGGATCGTAGAAAAACATGACAATTGGGAGACTGTTGATGACATTTTTGCTTGATTTTGTAGCAGATGAGATAATTTTCAAACGCCTGAAAATAGAATGTTTAACAGGTTGATTTTGGTTTCGAGGCAGGGTAGTTGAAAGTTGAGGAAGGGTATGAACTTTGAACTTTGAACTTTGAAGAGATCAAATCTTGTTGAATTATAGTGTTTGATTGATTATACAGTTAAAAAAAATACGGTTTTAAAGCTCAACATCCGGAAACAGTACCCAGAAAAATCTCACCGATATCGAAACTATTGATAGGGTCTATGTAGCACGACATAATGACATAATAACAAATTATACATCTATTCTAGATAATAAAGGGGTTGTTTCTAGGAGACCGCAACTTCAAAAGCCATCTTTAGACTGTTGGTTGTGGTAGGCTAGCGAGGGGCGCCAACGGTGGGCGCGAGCCACCTTGGCCGCGCACACCACAACATGGTCAGGCGATGGGGGGCGCGAGCGGGGTGGCGTGGTGGGGCTAGCGAGCGCTGCTGGCATGACCGTTGGGGTATTAAAAAAAAAAAAATCTATTTATATAAATTAACTCCTCTTCACTCATTTATCTCTTAAAATCTTTATAAACTTCCTATTTTCTCTCAATTTTATAAACAAAAAATGGAGTGGAATCCGTCTTCTTCATCCGAAGAAGACGATCTCATTATTGAAGTGGGAAAAAAACGATAGAGTATTTGCTTGAACGGTCTCAAAGGCAACAGTCACTAACGAGACGCCCACCTCGTGATCGTGATCGAATGGGTGCTAACGAAACTTTGGTTAGTCACTATTTTAGCCCCAATCCCCTATATAGCGAAGATGATTTTAGGACGCGTTTTCGAATGAGTAGACAATTATTTATGCGTATAGCAAATGATTTGTCGGAGAGATATCCTTATTTTCAACAAAGGGAAGATGCTAGAGGTAAACCCGGTTTCACCACTACACAAAAAATGACGGCCGGTCTTCGGCAACTAGCGTATGGTATTTCGTCCGACGCATTGGATGAATATCTACAAATGTCTCGTAAAGTTGGGCGCGATTCACTTCATTTTTTTGTCAAGGTATATATATATTTATATGAGTTAAACTTTTTAATATTTAGAATATACTTAACAATATTTATATCAAACTTATACGTAGGGATCATATCAACATACTCACGGAGATATTTGCGTAGACCCACATTGTTTGATATCCAACGTATATACGAGGTGCACGGTGAAAGACACGGTTTACCGGGAATGCTCGGCAGCCTCGATTGTACGCATGTTGGATGGGCTATGTGTCCTACGGCTTGGCGAGGTCAGTTCCATCGGGGTGATCACTCCGGCCCGACTATTATACTTGAGGCGGCGGCCTCGCATGATCTTTGGTTCTGGCATGCGTTTTTTGGTGTTGCCGGGTCAAATAACGACCTTAATGTTATCGATCAATCGCCTTTACTCGATAACCTTATCGACGGGATTGAACCCGCTCAAACTTTTTTTGCAAATGGGGAACATTTCAAGTACGGGTACTACCTAGTTGATGGTATTTACAACGAATGGGCGACACTAGTTCAAGCATTTACGTCTCCACTTGAAGACAAACGAAAGTACTTTACGAAGAAGCAAGAATCGGCAAGAAAGGATATTGAAAGAGCGTTTGGAGTTCTAAAGAAACGCTTTCATTTGTTGGCGAACCCAATACGGTTTTGGACAAGGGAGAAAATAATGGACGCCGTCTACACTTGTCTAATTCTACATAACATGATTCTAGAAGATGAGGGTAAGGCTATTTGTCAAAACTACCAAGGTGATGTTCCACCACAACCATCGACAATCACCGATGAACAAAGACTTCAAAACATAGGAGATATCAAGAATCGTGAGGTACACGGAAACCTTCGTCATGAGTTGGTCGAGCATTTGTGGGCTAGACGACCCGATGATCTTGTATTAGACTAGTAATTGAAAAATTATTATTATTATTTTCGATTTTTGAATTATGAAATATTTCTATTTATATTAATGTAATATTAGTTTTTAAATTTGAATTGAATAAATAATTAAACAAAAAATTAATTCGATAAAGCCCCCGCTCACCTGCACCACAACACCCTCAAGTGCTTCAGCAGGGGCTTTATCCACTGCTTAGTCAGCATCCAGTCAGCGCCACATGGCGTGATATTACAGGATGAATCCACTCTCAATAAAGCCCCACAACCATCAGTCTTACACATGAGAAGAAAATGAAAAACAAAGTCATTCTCCTTGGGTACAAACATTAAAAAACAAAATTCTTAAAAATATAGTTATAGTAAACTCCTAACAGTAGTAAAGTAAATGGTGAGAAAGTGTAAAATATCACAAATAGATGTATCAATTCAAGATGAATGAATATAACATGTATTAGCCACCACAAGTTTTATTAAAAGTTTTTAACCTTAGACCTACGCTTCCACGACGTCGTATTCTTGATCATGTCTTTAGAGAGGTGCGAGTCTAGCAAATCATATATAGTCCGCTCATCCCAAGTCAGTTTAGGTCTACCATTACTTTCCTCCCCTATACCATGAGGGTTTTCTCTGATCTAGCAAATGAGCATAATTTATTTAGAGTTGGTATAGACTAGTTTGTTAATATGTTAAACTTAAGTTGTCTGGCAGTAATTTCTGAAATTCATCGGTTTGAGTTTAGTCTAGTCGGGTTAAAGTTAACCTGACAGGACTGTGAGTCTATCCGTTTAACCGGTTTTTTTATAATCTTTTGTGGGTCTACCTGTCTAACAGGTTTATTTTATATTCTTTTTAAATTTGTGTTTCATATCATAAGTTAAAAGAGATTCCTACTTTATACCAAATTTAAAAGTTAAATCAGAACTTAAAAGAAAGGATTATTGGATTTTAATAATCACACATTTTATCAGTTGGTCAATAATGATTCTAACTGAGAAATTCTTACAACAGTCCCTACTTTCAAACTATTTTCTCACATTGGACCCCCCCAAGTAAGAAAACTTAACGCCGTTAGATTTTATATGACGTGGACATCTGCAAACCGTCGGAAAGTTGAGCCAAGCTTGCAGTGGTCTCGTGGTGGGTTTTGAAATTGACTCTGGTGGTGTTTAACATGTCTCGCTTTACCGGCAAGTCCAAACAGAGACAACGGTGGTGGTTAACGAGACCAGTTAAACACCACCAGAACCAATTTCAAAACCCACCACGAGACTACTAGCTTGGTTCGACTTTCCGGCGGTTTGCAGATGTTCACGTAATATAAAATCTAACGGCGTTAAGTTTTTTTAACGTGCGGTCTAATGTAAGAAAATAGTTTGAAAGTAGTGACCGATGGTAAGAATATTTTCAGTTGGTATTATTATTGTCTAATTAATAAAAGGTGGAATTATTAAAATCTAATAATAGTAAAAGAAATAAGATAATCCATTTGCATTAGCAACTAAGAGAGTGTTTGGGATTGCGTTGGAAAACTGCTTATTGACTTATTGGTTTTTTCAAAAACCAATAAGCTAAAAAAAGTGTTTGGCAAACATAAAAGCACTTTTTGTTTTAACTTTTTGATAAAGCTAAAAAGTTGTTTTTTAAGAAGCCACAAATTCCTGGCTTTTCAAATGGCTTTTGGCTTTTGCAATAAAATATTACCAATCTACCCCTAACAATTTATAACAAATAAATATATAAAATATAAAAATGTCTTTTTTGGTCATTTTACATGAATAACCTAAGCCAAACACTTTTTAAAAAACAATTTACTGACTTATTGACTTTTCCCACCACAAAAGCTAATCCAAACACTTATTTAAAAACTGTTTTTCAAAAAATCATAAGCTAATAATCACTTTTAACAAAAAGCACTTTTAGAGTTAAATAAGCAATCCCAAACACCCTCTAAATAATTTATCATCCAAACACACCCTTAATAAACAATCCCAGTTCCCAAACATGAATCACCCATAGTGTCCATCCCTGTGACCGGCGACTGGTGAACTCCGTCAATTGCGCCGCCGTGTGAGACTCAGGCAAGGCGGTGAACGTCTGGTGAAGACACTACTGTTACTTCGTCTTATTTCCTTTCGCATTTCGTCATAACATTCTTCAAACTAAATGGCGCCTCAGAATCCCTAAATTCTTCATGAAAACGAATTTAAATGTCTTCAAAACTCCTTTTCGTAATCAAGTCTCTCGGATTCAGCAATGTCTTCCGATCGAATCTCCTCTCTTCCTGCAAACAACAACAGGTTCTCCGTCTCAGTCACCATTTTCACACTATCCTGTTCGAATTTGCCTTCTTAATGTTTTTGATGAATTCAGAATCAGCAGAGAGGAATCATCACCTTGACTAATACAAGCAGTTGTTATTTTTCATCTGCAGGTAATTAGAACCTTCCATTTCTTTCAAATTTGCATAAATTTTGATCGTTGCTGTTAATTACATGTTAGTTTAATATCTGCACATATTGCATATATTGAATGTAAAAACATTTGCAGATGAGTTGAATTTGAAGTACTGTTATTGTTTGTTTCCAGATTTGTTGAATGTAACAACGTTTGGTATGATATATTTGCAGTTGAAGTCTCAGATGTAGAAGATGATAAACTTCATGATGAAATGAAAGCTGCAGAAAAGCATACAGCTCTTCATTCAGCCCTATCGGAACTTGCAGGAGCTTTTGATGGGGAGTCTATGTTGTTCTTGCAGCGTTTTTTTCGTGCAAGAGTGAAACCTGTAATATCTACTGGTTCACTAAAGCTTGATCTTGCTCTTGGAATTGGAGGATTACCAAAGGTGACATGATCCATTGATCTTATATGCGTAATCAGTTTGTAATTCAAGTTTCTGTTGCCAACTTGTATATTATTTTTTCTGTAAGTTGTGTTAGTGATTTGTGTTCTAACATGGATACTGTGATTAGAGATGGAAATGCTTTCTGTATTATATAGAATAACTAACAAAAGATCATACAATGGAATATATTGGAGAGGGAACCTGATCATAACAAAACCCTAGGGCACATTGGACAATATATTAGGCTATACACTATTTACAATCTAAGACTCCCCTCAAGCTAGAGCATAAAATTGACCGCTTGTTACAAGCATGGTTATTCCAACTTCATAGTAATGCTTAGTCTAAACATCAACTAGTTGATTCCCATTTCTAACATTAGGCGCTGTGATTGTTCCATGCTCAAGCTTTTCTTGAGTGAAATGACAATTGAATTCTATATGTTTTGTCCTTCATGAAATACCGAGGTGTTTGCAAAGTGAATAGCTGCTCATTATCATACCATGAGATATTTTACGTAAGCAAATAAGTTCACATGTGGTTTGTGCAATGGGCCTGTGTTCGGATTCAACAATTGATAGCGATACAACATTTTGTGTCTAGTCGTTCATAGATATAAGAAGAAGAGAGAGAGAGAGAGAGATTGAGTGGGTCAGTGTACCTAGATAGAAGAGAAAAGTGTGTACATGAATAGAAGAGAAGAGTGTGCTTGTGTGTAAGAAATAACTTGTGTTAGTGGGTTTGAGTTGGTAGTATATAGAGATCCTTGGTTTGTACTTAGAGCTCAACTTCTTTGGTTGCACATAAAGGTTTTGCTGGTATATAGAGTTTTTTTGTGTGTATTTTATGAATATCGGGCACCTCGCGCCTTGGTTTTTAAAATTGTTGAGATTTTAGTTATTGTATTAAAAGTACATACTAGCTAATCTTGTGGACTCTTGATAACACCTAACTGTATATTTCAGGGAAGAATTGTTGAGATTTATGGGCATGAGGGATCAGGCAAGACAACACTTGCTTTAAATGTAGTCAGGGAATCTCAAAAGCTTGGAGGTGTGCTAAAATAGTCTGTTTTCATTAATATAATTTCCTGTCTCATTTTATTGTTGTGCCACTTTGTATTTTCATACTTAAATTAGGTCAACAACCTTTTATCGGGTTGAAATTGTTGGAATGCTGTTAATATATTTCTTCCTTGATGTTTGTAGAGCTTTATTTTTTGGCATAGTTATTATAATTGGTTATTCTAATCGTAGATAATGTCATAGAAGTTATTTTTCTGGGTAGGTTATTGTGCATATTTGGATGTGGAGAACGCACTCGACCCTCAGCTGCTTAAAATGATTGGCGTAAATACCAAAAGTCTTCTCATCTCACAGCCAAATTCGGCTGAAAATTTGCTGAGCATTGTTGATACTCTCACAAAAAGTGGAGCAGTTGATGTGATTGTTGTTGACAGTGTGAGTCATTCTTTTTTTTTAAATTAATATTCCTAGTAGAAACTCATGTAATGCATGCTTCTATCATTTCTTGTTTGATAATTTATTGAGATGTCACATTGTAAAGATTAAAATGTTCCAGTTATATCTCAAATCAAACAAATGATCTTAAGTTATCTCAGTTTCCTTGATTCTATAATATACTTCTTTTCTGGATGCCATTGACTCTGTGTTTTTGTAGGTTGCTGCACTCATCCCCCAAAGTGAAATTGCAGGTGTAATAAGTGACAATAGTGTTGAGACACAATCGAAAATAATGACACAAGCACTCCGCAAGATTCATTTTTCACTATGTCGGTCAGAGACTCTTATTATATTTATAAATCAGGTCAGAATATTATTATTAAAGCAATTTAAACAGTTATAAATATTTTTTTCCAACTAGTTACATAATTATACAGGTGAGATCAAATTTAAAATCCCGTCAAGAGGGACTTAAAAATGTAAGTGAGGTAACTTGTGGTGGAAATGCTTTGCCATTTTACTCGGCTGTCCGTATGAGAATTGCTAGAAAAGGGTTGCTCAAGACTCAGGAAAAGGTAACAAATTTCGGTTACTTTAGTTAGTAATACACCTAATAATCATTTAATCATGACCCATTCTTAGCTAAATGGGTTGATTTGGTATTTTTTGTTAGCTAAATGGGTTGATGTGGGTCACTTCTGTACAATGGGTCGTTCATATATAACTAGCTAACTTAGAACGGGTTCAGATGGGCCATTTCCGTAACCACCGCTAGTCATTGTCGCCATCACCAAAAGCCGCCTTAAAAACAAATACAAGGGGTGCGCCCATTTTGATACTTTTTTTTTTCTAAAGCGATCTGTTTCAACCCGAACCCATTTTGTGCCGAACCCGATTGATACTTCTTTTAAAGCAACCTGTTTTGACTCGTTAGGCGGCCCGGCCATTTTGCCAGGCTTAGTTAGTAATTACCAAACCTATTGTAATTAATTTAGTTATCGGTGTTACTTTTTTGGTTCTTAATTATCTGTTTTCAGGTTACGGGTCTTGGAATATGTGTAGAGGTGATGAAGAACAAATTAGCACCAGCAATGAAAAAGGCGGATTTGGAGATTGAATTTGGCAAAGGCATATCTCGTGCATCCGAGATCCTAGAATTGGCTTGTGAACATGGGGTTGTTTTAAAAGAAGGAAACTGTTACTTCATAGATGGTGACGTTTTCAACAGTAAAATACAAGCAGAAACTTATTTGATTCAAAACGAACGGATTTGTGAAAAGTTGGTTAAAGATCTAAGAAGACAGTTGTTTCATATTGATGAAGAATCTGAATCATGATCCTAACCAAGAAAGGTTGGTACACTTCTACCTTTCTAATTATTCTGAAAATTATAGGTGAAATCCTAGTTAAATGTATCTGTTGAACAGTAATGGTGCTTGAAAACATGAGTTAATTAATGTAATTTAGAAAATTTTACCAGAATAACATTCAACATTATGTGGTTCTCAGAAATGCAATTATGTGTTATGAGTCCAACTTTGTAGGATGGTACCAACCATGATAATCAAACATGGTTCTTGAATAATATCTCAAATTGTAGCCTATATAAGTCTATGATTTATATCAACTATTAGGGGTGTTCATAAAAAGTTGAATCCGACTTAACTGCCAAAACCAAAGCAAGTCAGCGGGTTTGATATTCATACAGTTTGGTTTGACGGTTTAACGGCCAGGTTCACGGTTTTGAACTTGGAACCGACCATTAAACTTTTTTTCTCATTTTTGAAGTATGTAGTTATGTATATGCATTATATTTATGAACTGTCGTTATCATTTTAAAATTTTATTACAAACTAGCGATTTTGAAAATATAAAAAATAAGAAATTAGTTTATACCGCCAAAACCAAACCGTCAAATTGCCAAATACAAACCCACAAACCGCCGAAACCGAACAACCAAACCACTAAAATCAGTTGGTTTGGTTTGTCATTCTCGAAACTGTAGTTAGTTGTTTTTCATCAAAACCAATCAAACTGGACCATGAACACCACCCATAAATATTGTTAATCTTTCTAAACAAGGTTAGATATCTTTGAGTACATGGATTTTGAGGCAAACTTATTTTGGATAAAGCTAGAAATTTAGGCTGGGATCGGGTTAACGGGTCGGGTTTGACTTGAATTTTGTGTTTAGTTTAGTGCAAACGGGTCGTTAGAGATAAAAGATCCATTTTACAGCCCATACGCATTTCTTTCAACAAATTAAACCTTAACTGCTTTTAAAAAAAAATAACCAAGTTCATTAATTTTTTTATAAACCATATAAGTTTAAAAAAAAACTGATATAAACCGTAAAACATTCAAAATTTACATGTGCAGTGTACCTACTACCCAACTTCAAAGCAAAAAACTAAAGTCGAGTATTGGTTGGACACTCGATGTGGGTCCACCCTTATCTTAACAATATCCATTTCTTCTGTTTTCATGATTTTAGCGTTATCCTCAAACCCAAAATAACTATGGACATAATACTATGATCCATGTTACAAAACTACAACCTGGTATCAAATAAACCTACACAACAATGTCAATGGCTGCCATATCTCCCCTACAAACTCTCTCCTCTTCCAACAAGCCAGTGGTCCATGGTCACAACTTGGCTGCACCTAGACTCCCCTCTCTAAACATGAACCGGAAGCGAGGATCACTAGCCGTGGTTGCTGCCGTGGGCGATGTGTCCTCTGATGGCACAATCTATCTCATTTCCGGGGCGGCTGCCGTTGCACTTGTGGGAACCGCCTTCCCGATATTTTTCTCCCGCAAAGACACGTACGTTTAACAATCTCGCAAATGTCGTATTTTCTACAAATTCAGTTATGTTTTATCTTTAACTGACTATCATGCAAACTTACAAGAACTAGGAAACGGGTCAAAAATGGTAACTTTTCATTTAGAGTGAATGTACCATTGTCACGTCAGTCATTCCATCTTTGTATATGACGTATCGGTATGGTAAAAAATCAATCAAATCAATAGGGGTATAAAAAGTAACTGGAATACATTTAGCAAAACTCGTCAAAAAATTATCCAAAATATTTATTAAAAATTGGTTTCGAATCAAACAAACTAACTATGCCTCAAAAATTAATATTTTTTTGAACAAAAGTGTTTTGGGTCGATAGTGGTGTGTATTGTTAACGATTTGTTGTGTACACGTGGCAGGTGCCCGGTGTGTGATGGTGCGGGGTTCGTGAGGAAATCGGGTAGGAGGTTGAATGCAAATGCAGCTAGGAAGGACCAGGCACAGATTGTTTGTGCTAATTGCAATGGTTTAGGCAAACTGAATCAAGTTGATAAGTAGTACATTGTCTTTGTTTCTGTGGATTTGATTATGGTTTTTGTATCTATTGCAACAATTTGGTATAAACTATATAAATTACATCTCTAAAATAAAAATGGGTCCTGAGTTTATATGAATTGGTAAGTGATGACCACAACAAGTTATAGTTATAGTTCCTTAAACTAACGCCAGGTCATCAAGTTATCGTGATAAATTTTGGGTCAAAGATATATGCAATAACATTCGTACGCCACGTCATCAAGGTATCGTGAGAATCTCTCGTTATTAGAGATGAAAACGATATGCGTTCAGTCAGCTCTCGAATTAGGGAGCTGTCACATTTTGTGTTCACTTTCCGGTTTTTAACCTTAAATATTCTTTAAAATATATTTATGAAAAAATGGATGTTACAATTGTGTTATAACGTGAGTGTTACAGTTGGTCAACAAGTTGGATAGGGAATAGTTGGTCCATAATAAGACTGACAAATGGGTTCACAAAGATTTAGGAGATGAAATATCATACAATATCAGTTCTTTCATTTGAATTTTAAAGTCAAGGCCATCATAAAAGGATTGATATAATTATTAGTAGTTTAGGTGGCGCAAATTCCCAAAATGGGGTATTGTAATTAAAAAAAATGTGGTGTAAATGTGCTTCAAGGCATGTTTGATTAAATAAACAAGGATTGTATTAATAAAACATGTTTAACATATAATCTAAACAAGAAAAGAAACTCAAATTCACTACGATCAAGTGGTATACCCACCGTGAGACCATCCGTGAGCCACCCTCAAGTCGTGAATGGGTTTTGCACACCGCCCCCTTGATGGCGTGAAGGGGGGTGTGAGGGTTTCACGTGAAGATCTTTACGGGTGTGGAGAGGAGAGAAAAAAAATTAATTAGTGTTTCTGGTTATTTGGTTTGTCTGGTGCGTAAGTCTTGGAGAAGAAAGAAATGAAAAGTCAACACACTAAAATATCTTGTGAGGTCCGTTTATAAAAACTTTAAAATCCGATATTTTGAAATTTCAAAAGGGGCCGTAGGTTTCTTAAAATTATCACTTGGGCTAACTCAATTCAATCAACATAAGTGGTTATTGAACTTCTTTTATTTAATGTAATTATATTGATCTTTATTATTATATAATTGTATTAATAGTTTTTTTAATAAATATTAAATTAGAAAATGCATTTAATGCTCACAGCTCACTCACTCATTTTGGGTATATCACTTGTCAAGTGAGTGTGGTGTGAGAATTCATTAAAATGACGTGGCGCCATGTGCCAATCATTTTTCTCCTCACTTGAGCCTCACTCACTTGGGTATACCACATGCTCTAAGCATGATGTATATCATGTACTATAACATGACGAAACCTCACATTTATAAATACCCAACGCTAAATAAGGGGAAGGATCATGAGAAAACTCTTTGTTCGTGAGAAAACTCGAGAAAAACGACTCAAACGAACTCCGAATGAACTCATTTTGATGGCGTTGGAACTGGCTCGAGGTTTATGTTTTTGGGGTGGTGGGGGGTTTTAGGTTTTTTGTGGGGGGGTTAGCTTTTAGGGTTTAACAGCTTTAGATCGAGTTTGACGAGCCGGTTCTAACACCAATGAAATGAGTTTAAGAATTGTTTATGAATGAGTATCAAACAAGTGAGCCTTCCCGGGAACGGGGCCTTGCATAAAATCCATCGAAAATCAAGTCACCTCATGCCCTGATTTCCGATAGAGTATCAGAGACGGATTTCTTCCTGTAAAGACCTTTACTTAAAGATTTCTTACGGATTAGGTTGTTGATCATACTCATTCGTTTGTAGTGTCTTTATGATAAATTAGTCTTTTTTGCACCAAGCTAGAGAGTGTTTTGATAGGATTACTCATTCCATTAATCAGTGGGGTTTGTTTAGACCTAGTGGGATTCCCTCGCGCTACGCTGCAGGAATTCAGTCGGTATCTATGACAACCGACAATTTCAGATCAATACCCGTCCCCGTCTCAGTCATATATTACATACATCATATACGTGTTAGACTTAATTATGGATGATTAAGGTCATTTCATGCATACAAAAGTCCATTCATAACATTACGCACATCAGTAATTCGGTGAATGATCGGGTCACACGCAGTATAACCAGCACAAACGTTGGTAATAACTAACAATGACGCTTTTAATAAATATTTTAATTACTGATTTCCTCAAGGATTTTCAAACAATTTCTCTTTCTGCATATTGTCGTATGTACATATGATATGAAAACGATTATGGGCTTGTTCCCTAAAAGTCTCTGGGCCCTCTGACCCTGTTAACTTCCACACATGGATGATAATAATAATAATAATAATAATAATAATAATAATAATAATAATAATAATAATAATAATAATAAGGATTATTAATCTCACGTTTTATCAATTGGCCAATAATAATCTCAACTAAGAATATTCTTACCACCGATCCCTACTTTCAAACTATTTTTTTACATTGGACCCCTCGTTAAAAAAACTTAACGCCGTTAGAGTTTATTTGACGTGGACATCTGCAAACCGCCAGAAAGTTGAGCCAGACTAGCAGTGGTCTCGTGTTGGCTTTTGAAATTGGCTTTGGTGGTATTTAACTGGTCTCGTTAAACACCACCGTTGTGTCTGTTTGGACTTTCTGGACCCACGAGACCAGTTAAACACCACCAGGGCCAATTTCAAAAGCCACCACGAGACCACTGCTAGCTTGGCTCGACTTTCCGGCGGTTTGCAGATGTCCACGTCATATAAACTCTAATGGCGTTAAGTTTTTTTAACGGGGGGTCCAATGTAAAAAAATAGTTTGAAAGTAGGGACCAGTGGTAAGAATATTCTCAGTTGGGATTATTATTGGCCAATTGGTAAAAGGTGAGATTATTAAAATCCAATCATCCTAATAATAATAATAATAATAATAATAATTTCTTTTTATCATAATTTTCATTTTACGAAATTGTATGGGTTTTAATTTTCAATTACATTGTATTTTTTTCTCTTTCAATCAAACGATTCTTTTTATCAATAAAACATGTTAACTAAAAACGTCTAGTTTGAGAATTCTACTTTTTTTATATATTTTGAAATGAAATTTATATTTCATTTTCAACTAATTCTTACCAAAATTTACCCCTATTTTTCTGTATACACAACACTACAACAGCAAAGTTGTACAAGTTGCTTTATTAAGATTTTTATTATTAGCGATTAAGTTTGCTCCAAAACCAAAATGAATTATTATTAGTTGGTATGACATTAATTTAATATTCCATGATTACCTTTTCGATCAACGTTTAGATTACATGAATTTGAAGAAAAAATGAAGTATTATTTATTAAATACCTCTATATATATATATATATATAGAAAGACTAGTGCCACTATTTTTTAAATAATTAATATTTAATTTGGTAGATCGTTTAATTTAAAATAAACATGTGAGTTTGAATCAAATATCTAAAGTAAAAGATGTAATGTATGTTCAAACTACAAACAAATTAATTCTTTCGAATAACGACAAAACAAGTTCATATAAAAATCATTGAAATGTCGTCCGCATTCTAGAAGTAGTACTTGGAAGATAATTGAAATATAAAATGAATTTTTTAATAAGCAGATATTTGTAAAGTATATATCATATACTAGACGATAGAACGAAGAAGGAAAATGATAAGTAAACATTCTGGAAAAGCAATTTGAATTTATACATATTAAGTGGATTTTGTATGAGAAGAGTATGAAGCGAACCTGAAACTTTAATAATTCAAATTAATGACTAAGATGAGACGGTGATAATTTTCAATGTTTTTGGAATCGGATCGGACCGGTTGTATCGAAAACCGGACACATAACCGGTCCAGTTGTGTGTAGTTGAATCGCTCTCTTTTGAACCATCCGGTCACCGGTCGGACCGTGGATCGGAGCGGATTTCAAATTTTTTATTTTTTTTCCTTCAAAAAATGACTTTTTTTAATCATTAAATTTTTTTAAAACGGCTTCTAAATATTTTGTATGCAAAACTCCGAAAAAAATACGTAAATATGAGTTTTTTTTATGTGAAAATGAGTTTTTTACATGTGAAAATGAAGATAAAGGATTTGAACCTGCAACCATTTAGTTGGGAAGTACACCATTTTACCAAAAGAATGTCCTTAAAGACTATCCTTAATAAATTTAATTACCGATAATCAATACTAGATACATTGCAAATAAACGGTATATAATTTGACAAATGAACTTTTACTTAATTCTAAAATTAGCCATTTATGTACTTAAAACAATTAACTAAGTGTGAATTTATGCTAATTACATAATTTTCAAACACAGAAGGACATATGTAAAACCAAACAAATAACTTATGCTCCAAAAACACATGTTTGTGTCTATTGTAACAGACGTGAATCCGTTTCTCTATTGAGTGTTCAAATTTATTTACGACATTAAACAACTCATAGCACACAGGTATAGTTTTTTTTAATTTTTTATCAATACATTATAGAAGCCCCTACTCCAGTTCGTTTCTTGACCGCGAAAACCTTTAAAAGTATCATCCTTTAATTTTTTTTCTACTATAAATCCATCTAAACACCTAAACCAGTTTCACACCCAACTATCTCAAACAATTCTCTCAACTATTAAACGTTTTCGTTCACTCAATTCCATGGATCCAAATCACCCGTTTTCGTTCTCTCAATTACTAAACGATAGCAATGTAATATCCAGTAATTTCCGTCATACCACTGTTTGGTTAAAAAGATATTCCATTTAAAAACTGTCCATTTTGAGAAAGGATAAACATATTCGGTGGAATTAAATCTTAATAAAACAAACGTGCGAATTTGTGAATTTAAATATCATTCAGAATCCATTTTTCTTTTCCTCTTAAATAATAAATATTAATTGCTTTGATACACATTATACTTGAGATGTATATAAAAATAGCAACACTTTATAGAATTTATAGTTTCGGTTATGTAAACAATATGAACTCTATTAATATTTAAATGTCATAAGTAAATTTTATAAAATTATAAAATATTAAAACTTATAAAACTTATGTCATTTTATATAAATATACATATATATGTATATGTATATATATATATATATATATATATATATATATATATCTAGATCGTTATAAACTTCAGGGACTGAAACTGCCATCCTTAAAACCAATTTCAAACTAAAATCAAAGTTTTATCACAAAATAATAAAAACTGAAACTTCAGGGGTCTGTTTGCAATAATCCGAAACTTCCAAACCCAGAATTTCAGTCGTGGGTTCGAGTCCCGCGACGCCCGGTTTTCTCCCCCTTTCGCCCGAAATCGCGATTTTCGACCAGGTTCACTGAACCTCGGGCTCGTCCCTCGCGTGCGACCAGTCCCCAAGGCACCATGATGATCAACCTCGACCGAGGCTTGGCGTGGAGTGTGAATTACCTCCGAATGGCCTAACCACCCGCCTCGGCCCGTTCGCGCAATTAATGCCAAAATTGGTTATAAATAGCGACTCCCTCTGCTCCTAAACATCATCCCTAACCTCTCTCCACTACCCATTTCATCAATCCGAAGCTGCATTGCCGAAATTGAAGTCGCGACCGCTGACTCCAAGCCGAACCCAATCTCCCTCAAATCGACACCAAATCAGGTAATACTTGTGCCTATTGTGATCGAATTCGTGAAAGGATCAAAAGCCCCCTGTTTAATCTCATAAACAGAGGGTAATCCGAGTCGAATTTGGGATCCGACCCCTCGTACCAACAATATTGTCCGCTTTGCCCACTAAGAGCTCACGGATTTGTTTTTGGTTGCCCGGGTGAAAACTTCCCAGGGGGTCACCCATCCCTGGATTACTCCCACCCGAGCACGCTTAACTGTGGAGTTCTCCTCTCATCCACTACATTAAGCCCCAAAACGCGTTGTTGATTTAAGAGGCAGGACATTTCTTATGAACCAAGGATCTCTCTTGTGCACGGCCGATGTGGGATTCGCCTAGGGTGTTACAATCACCCCCCCTTTGGACTCATCGTCCTCGATGAGGTTTGCCCCACCATCCCAATCAGAGATGTGGGATTTGCCTAAGGTGTCCCTCTGAACACCCCCGGGGACTCAACCGTGATCGCTGAGGTTTTCCCCACCATCCCGAACGACACAAGAGTGGCTCTGATACCATTTGTAACATCCGGCCCCTCGTACCAACAATATTGTCCGCTTTGCCCACTAAGAGCTCACGGATTTGTTTTTGGTTGCCCGGGTGAAAACTTCCCAGGGGGTCACCCATCCCTGGATTACTCCCACTCGAGCACGCTTAACTGTGGAGTTCTCCTCTCATCCACTACATTAAGCCCCAAACGCGTTGTTGATTTAAGAGGCAGGACATTTCTTATGAACCAAGGATCTCTCTTGTGCACGGCCGATGTGGGATTCGCCTAGGGTGTTACAATATGTTTAATAATGCGTTATGCCCAATTGCAATTATCATATTCATATAACAAATCACAAGACAAGTTTCGGCACACATAACACTTTACCAATCATTCATACATATACATAAACACCATATACATAACCACCTTATCAAATCATTACTACCCTTTCGTTTCCGTAAGCTCCGAGTCTTAGTCAAGTCCTTCATGGATTCTCGTATCATTTTCCCCCCATATCAAGAGCATCCGGTTTGAGTTTGGTGCCACCACACCAAATCCCTCAAACCATTGCTCTGATACCAAGTTGAAACACACCACTTTTAATTCACCCATATCTTTTCATAACTTACAAACTTGTGTAAGTAAAAGAAATGGGGGATGAAAGTCATCTTAAGGACTCAAGTATGTTAGAGTCTAGACGTGTATCACCTCGTGGGTGGTGAGGAACATGGAATAGGTTGGGAGAAAAAGAATGCATCAATCTAGCGGAGAATGGCTAGAGCTTTCTATCATGTTGTATCGATCTTCCTTCAAGGAAGATAGGGCTCTTTGAGGTGATCCTTTGGAGGAACAGTGTGAAGCCTAGAGAGTGGGAAGAACTACGGTTGGTGAACCGAAGTGGAAGGAAAACCTTGTTTTCACAAGAGGGTTCGTGGTGTGCGAACCAAAGGAGTTAAAGGGTGAGAGTTAATAGCTGATTAATTAACGATGAATCACTATGATGGTCTTGTCTTTTGAAGCAATCCATTGTGATTGGTAGAGGGCGTATTACGCACGATGAGTCGACTCCGGGAAGTGGCGGAGGATTGGTGAATTATTCTTCGTGAGGAGAAAGGCATAAAGGCGTGAAGGCACATGCATCGGGGGAATTCAAGAGATAACGTTGAATTACCATCGATTACAAGCCATGGTGGGTGGCATAGTGGAAGAGTTCCTTCATGTGCAGTGGACAGCAGAGGTGATCAATAAGATTTCGGGCAAGTGTTTTATGACTGGTCGAAATCGCTCGAATCTTGGAATCATCGAAGAAATGTAGATAGATCGGGTTTCTCGATGCTATCTGTTGACGTTATAAAAGCTTTCCTTGGAAATGGGTGATACGGTTTAGGAAACAGGGGAAGTTAAGCCCACGTTTCGTCGGGCCGTTTAAGGTGATAGCAAAGGTGGGTACGGTAGCTTATCGTTTGGAGCTACCGGAGGGACTAAGTAGACTTCATAACACGTTTCATGTGTCGCATTTGCGGAAGTGTTTGGTGGATGAATCTACTTTTGTCCCATTGGATGATATTGTATTGGATGATAAGTTGATTTATGTTGGGGAAACAGTGGCAATCTTGGATAGAAAGTTGATGCGTTTACGCATTAAAGAGATTAGCCAAGTATTGGTGAGGTGGAAACATAAGAAAGGAGCGAAATGACTTGGGAAAAACGAGGAAGAAATGCTCAAATGTTATCCGAACCTTTTTATGTGAAGTCGGGTTTCGGGGACGAAACCCAAATAAGGGGAGGTGATTTGTAACGAACCAAATTCCGGGTGTCGTTTTATATAATCAAATATTTCTAATTAATATTATGGTGAAAATAATATTTAGAAATAAGTTGAAACAAGTGGGTTTCAAGTTAGTATCGGGGTTACACTAGTTTTAGCTAGTTTTGGAATGAAAGGGGAGAAAAGGAAAGTTGAGGGACTGAATATGTAATATGGCAAATCTGCCATATTTGACTATAGAAGTCAAAATTGAACTCATTTTGAGTTGTTGGGTCGTTCAAGAGGAAGAAGGGAGAAAACGGGATTGAAGCCAAAATCGTGCATTTGAAGCTTGAAACTTGAAGGTGTTGGCTCACACATCACCTCTCTAACATCAAGTAAGTGTTGATCATCCCTTTCCTCTCATTCTTGAGGTGTTCTTGGTGGGTTTTGATATAAACTCGAATTTATGTATGCATGTGGTGAAATAGTGTTAGATTATTAATAATCTAGCTAAACTAAAGTTAAAGAATGATGATTAACATCTTAGAACCCTTTGATTTTGATTATGAGAAGTTAGGGTTCATATGGTGAAAATTAGGGGTGTTTGGATCATAATGCTAGAATGTTGAATTAATGAAGATTAAGTGTTTTAAGATGTTAGACACTTGAACAAACACCAAATTAACTTAATAATAATTTTTGAAAGAAGAATTAGTGTTAAGTTAATTTGGTGTTTGTTCAAGTGTCTAACATCTTAAAACACTTAATCTTCATTAATTCAACATTCTAGCATTATGATCCAAACACACCCAATTTTTATCATATGAACCCTAACTTCTCATAATCAAAATCAAAGGGTTCTAAGATGTTAATCATCATTCTTTAACTTTAGTTTAGCTAGATTATTAATAATCTAACACTATTTCACCACATGCATACATAAATTCGAGTTTCTATCAAAACCCACCAAAAACACCTCAAGAATGAGAGGAAAGGGATGATCAACACTTACTTGATGTTAGAGAGGTGATGTGTGAGCCAACACCTTCAAGTTTCAAGCTTCAAATGCACGATTTTGGCTTCAATCCCGTTTTCTCCCTTCTTCCTCTTGAACGACCCAACAACTCAAAATGAGTTCAATTTTGACTTCTATAGTCAAATATGGCAGATTTGCCATATTACATATTCAGTCCCTCAACTTTCCTTTTCTCCCCTTTCATTCCAAAACTAGCTAAAACTAGTGTAACCCCGATACTAACTTGAAACCCACTTGTTTCAACTTATTTCAACTTATTTCTAAATATTATTTTCACCATAATATTAATTAGAAATATTTGATTATATAAAACGACACCCGGAATTTGGTACGTTACAGATTGGGGGTGGGCGTTTGGGTTTGTGTTTAAGGATTTTGTTTTCCGGATTAAAACACAAACAAGTCCCTGGTCCAGCGGTGGTGCGTGTGTGCAGATCCCGACCCGGAGCAGGTCGGGTGTTCGAACCCGGCCGCCCGTTTTTCTCGATTTCGAATTCTTTGGTACACTTTTAATTAGTTTTAAAAATCCCTTTTATTTTTATAAAATATGTTGAACGTTATTATACTCAAAATCGATTTTTATTTCTGTTTTCCTTATTGGAAGACATTTTAACCAAATAAAACCAAGTTTAAAACTATAAAAATATAATGTTTAACATTAGTTTTAAATTTCTAAAAACTATAAAGACATCCCTAAACTATTATAAAACTTAAATACTCGACATAAAGTTTTTGTAATGTTTATAAAACATATATCCTCATTCTAGATATTCGAAGCTTATAAACTGGAACGTTTTATAAAAATTATAGAATTAGAAAACTTAAAACTTATTTATTTTGTAAACAGAAAATAAATATACATTATTTATTTATTTAGACTTACAAATAATTTCTAAATATTACTTAAAATAAATTCTATTCATTTAAAGAAAATACTCAATAGATAAATACTTTAATTAAAGGCACCATTTTAAAATTTTGATAAAACAATTATTTACAAACTCATTTAGATAATTATTTTTAAATAATTATCTACTCTATTTTGAACAAATCACTATTGAAAATTATTCAATTGGGTAATTATTATTAACCCATGATATTTATTCCTTTAAATAACTATTATTTTAAATAATTATTAAATCCTTGTGAATAATTATTTATTAAACTCAATACTTATTTATTTCTCAAATTGTATTTTATAAAACTAGTTAAAGCATAGTTACTAAAACTTACTATCACTTAAACTTTATAGCACAATCACCTCCGCAACCCTAGTCAATCATAAATCTTGGATCGTGGTCCTAGATCCTATGATCAATCCTTAAACTTTATACTTGTTATTTAGGCTTGTTGTGAGGATAACTTTCCTCAAGGCTTCACTACATATAACCCTTGTTTGGATACTTTTACGTCCGCCACAAGGTGAGTATACTTAGCCCCTTTTGTTTTGCTTTTGTTTTATAAACTTGGGGTGAAACATGTTCAAACTTTTAGACTTATACAATTCAAACTTAACTATGTTTACATGTCTTCTATGTGTTATATGCTTTGAGACTTGCATGCTTAAATTAAACTTAAAACTAGCATGTTCATTAACTTTGGCCGAGCCTATAGTAATAGTGATAGATCTATTGTATTTGACCAATCCACCTTGATTGATTGACCCTTCGGAGGGAGCCCTTGGTGATTGTTACTGAAACTTATACTTGAAACTTATAAGGGTAACATTCGGGTTATGCCTAAACTTGGTTGGAGGTTTGACGTGAACAATGTTTAACTTGCTTGATTTTCACATTTATGCTTAGATACATTAATCATAGTGAATTGTAAAACTTTTAAAGACTTTTGTTAAACAGTGTCAAAACCTTCGTATCTCACCAACTATTTTTAGTTGACGGTTACCTAACATGTTTCAGGTGCACAAGAGTGAGGCTTATCTATGAAAAAGTAGGATGCTTGGACTTAGAAAGATCATCAAGAATTAATCTTATGTTTACTTTTCTGTTGAACAATATGTTATTTTTGCTATGTTAAACTCTTTAAATCATTAATGAAATATTTCAATATTATTAGTCAACCTTGTGCTTTTGAACAACCGCGTCCGCCCCGACGTATAATCCGCCGTCTGTTGGGGTGTGACAAGCAACAACGAAGAAAGCCCAAACCAACAACCTACACCCTCGCCATTTCAATAATTTCAACAACCAGGTGGTGTGTTCACACAGTTCCAACAACCGGCTGGTGGGTTCACACAGTTTCAACAACCGGCTGGTGGGTTCACACAATTTCAACAACCGGCTGGTGGGTTCACACAGTTCCAACAACCGGCTGGTGGGTTCACACACTTCCAACAACGAGCTGGTGGATTCTCACCATTCCAACAACCATCACAGCCGCAACTTCATCAATATCAATAGTTTTTACATTGGCAATACCAAATGTAAATGCAACAAGCACTATCACAACCACAATCGATGCAACCGCAACCACAACCACAATCGACACCTGTTGATGAATCTCAATCATCACCAATCAAAGTTTCCCGAAAGAAGAAAGGGAAAACCAAAATTAGCACAAAAGAAACAGCACCTGCTGATGAACAAGAAAAGAGTAATCGTATCAAGTGGCCCCCAAGTGACGAAGTCTTGTTAACAAAGGGTTACATCTTCATTTATGAAGACCCAATAATTGGAAACAATCAGAACAACGTCGAATATTGGGAAGGATTGCAGACTACTACAATAACGAGGGACCTAAAGTTCCAAGAATTGCTCACAATCTAAGAAGTCACTGGCACCACATTAAAACGAAGGTAAGCAGGTTTAATGAGTTATATTTGCAAGCAAAGTCTCGTCACAAAAGCGGTTGGTCAGATGACCAATATATTAATGAGGCCAAACTTGATTACACCAATGATCACTCTAATAAGAGTTCTAATGCCTTCTATGAACATGTGTGGAGGGTTATGAAAGACTGTCCAAAGCACGATAGTTCTAGTAAAGTGCATGGCCATCAAGCCCCCAAAAGACAAAAATCATATAGCACAGGGGAGTATACAGGCAGCACGAATACTCCTGAATTTGGAATATCATTTGATGATGACGACGATGATATTTAAGCAGAACAGGAACCCTCAAGTCGTCCAATGGGGAGGGACAAGGCCAAATCAATGGGGAGGGACAAGGCTAAAGCAAAGGGTAAGGCCATGTCTTCATATGATTACAAGGCAAAGAAGTTAAGCCTCGTTGAAGAAGCCGAGACAACCCGTGTGAAGAAGCAGACGATCGAGCAGTTCGATCAAAAAATTGACAAGTTCTACGAATTGGAACAGAGAAAAATTATGATAGAAGAAAAGAAAATATTTTTCATCGACACAAGCCATATGGATCAATACCAACGAGCAGAACATGAAACTTTGTGTAACGAGATAAGAGAGAAATATAACATGGCTCGACGCAATTAGTAGTTTCAATTTTTAGGTATTATTGTATTTTTTATTTTTAGTTTAAGCCTCGTTGTCGTTTGATTATGTATTATTGTATTTTTTTATTTAATTTAATGTAATTTTAATTTTTGTTTTATTATTTAATTATTTATTAATTAATTTAAGTTATTTAATAGTAATTTAAATAGATAAATGAAAATATTTCATTAATGATTTAAAGAGTTTAACATAGCAAAAATAACATATTGTTTAACAGAAAAGTAAACATAAGATTACTTTTCTTTGTGGGATGGATGTGTATGGTAGTGTTAGGGTAAAATGAGTTTGCGAGAAGGATGGAAGAAAAGCTGATGTGACATACAGACTATGAGTGTTTGTGTGATAAATGGTTGTTAACATTGCGGGCATTCTAATAAACTCTAATGTGGTTTGTAGTCTACAATCCGAATTCTTTTGCTTCCCTTTAAACACAAAACGCCACGCCAAACAGAAAAGAAAAAAGAAACACAAGAGACGTATCTCCCTCCACTCTTCTCATCACCCAAACAATCATAAATTCACAAATCAAGATTTACCCCCCAAATCGTCTTCTTCCTTCAATTTCAACCCCAAATTGCAGGTACCCATCTTTGATTTCTGCCGATTTCAAGAATGCTCTGTTTTAATTTCTTGTTATTGTTTGTGTTGCAGTGATCATGGAAAAGTGGAGAAGAAAGGGTGATAAATGTAATCAAGAACTCACAAGAACAAGATTTAATTATAATCACAGAAAAAACCCATCTCTTGGTATGATTTTGTATTTTTGTAACCGTTTTTTTTTATAATTGTATAATTTTTATATTTTTTATTTTGTGTGCATGCATATTAGTGTTCAAGATTGAGGGTAAATGGTGTCATTAATTGTGTGTATTTGTTCAAGGTTAATTTTATTAAAAATTTTATTGGGATTTTGGCTAACCCTATGCATGTTTAGATCAAAAGATTTTGTAACTTTGGCATCACCCTTTAAATTGTGAAGAGAGATTGTAAAGATTGCATGAAATTTGTGTTGACTTTTGGTCAAAATCCCTTGTTTGTTTTCCCTTTTTATATGATGATTCCTTGAGTGTAGTATACCACAATCATTGTTAGTTTTTGTGTGTTTATGTTGTTGAACATTAATATGTGTTCAAGTGTTCTGTAAGTTAATGCTAGCTTCCTGCTTTTTATGCCATAATCTGTTTTCCTGTACATTTATTGACAATTTTGGTAATATGTGAAAGTTGTATTAGAATCCATAAGTACACTTAAAGCAGAAAGCTTGCTGTGGTATCTTTTAAATTTTGTGAATAGAGTAAGTGAAAGTGTGTCGGAAAACTTATTGAAAACGAGCGATGCGATGCCATGTAGACAAAATGACAATAATTCATGGAGTATATATATATATATATATAGTGGTGCGTTCTTTTTAGAACCAATAAGGCAATAAGTATGTTAAGAAATGTAAGAACTGCATTAACCCTTGCTCTATATTATATATATTTGACTAGAATGCATGTACATTTCAATATATTTAAGATTTATATTAAAAGAATATGGTATTGATAATCTTTTATCCAAATGCACATATGCATATACACTATATGAACATGTGTATGCATATGTGCACATTTTTATATCTTTTGAAAAGAAATACATGAGAGAAGAGATAAAATCAAAGAAAGAGTGGTAAATATAAATAAACTATTGTTTTTCCAATTTTACCATTTTCATTGAAGCCACATGTACACGCCTTATGCAATTCTCGCGGTCCTCAACATAGTTTTGGTTCTGAAAAGACACATACATATTCACATTGGGAAAACTGGTAGATCGCTTGATTCCAAAATTAAGAGCATTTACTGAGACCGAAATATTTTATTACATATTTTAGGTGGGAATACAAATTGGCATCAGAATGTTCCATATTGGGAGAAAAGATTTGTGTCTTCGGTTGGTTCAATATCATGGAAGAAGTTTTTGGAAGCAAAGGAATTCACTCATCTGTATGACAATATAATGAAGTGGGATGATTATGCAGGAGAAGAAGCATTCCACGCTGCAAAAGATAGATTCTATGCACAATTTCATGGTCTTCCCTGCGATGTTGAATCACATAATCCAGATTTATACAATGACAAAATCGATTGGAATGCTCAAATGGATTATAATCTAATACAGGATCTTGAGTCTGAACCCGTGCCTCCTGATGATGCTAGCCAGCATGATCCGGTTGTTATATTTGAGGATATACTCCCTGACCCGTATAAAGATTACTCGCCTTATGGTTGGGGAGATAGTGATGACATGAAGAAAGACCAATGGGGGATTAATTGGGATGATTATATAGATAATGGGAGGATTATGTGGGATAATTGTGATGTTGCAGGCGGTAATGATTGGTGGAGTTGGAATAAAGATGGTAATAATGAAGATCAAGGTTGGAATAACAATAGTTGTGATGATAATAATTATTGTGCTTATAGCAATGTGAATAACAAGAGGTACATGTCAAGTCACAAAACATGGAGGTTTCATGGGAACAGCAGTCAGAGAAGGAACAATGGGAATTGGAGGAAGTCAACAGGTCAAAATTATGAAAGTCAACATGGTCATGGGTCAACTTTTCAAGCTCATGGAAGTCGACGTATTCATGTGCACCAGTGAGTCCTAGTTTCATCAGGATGAGTTGCAGATGGATGATTTGTTAAGATAATCCCGGTTTCCTGGATTTTAAGTAAATGTGTTGGCTTACCGACACGTTTTGCTAGTCCGTTTTTGTAACTGTTTGAGTTTGGTTGTTTTTTGTAATGTTTTGAGGTTTGTTCTGTGAATATTGCAATCTTCTAGGGAAATGTGGGGTAATATTTTAGGTGTGTGTGAGAGTTCAAATAGTAGTTTACATGTTCTCTTTCACCTTTTAGTGACTGGTTCTTTTTTTTAAGTGGCACCTATGTTCTTATAAATCTGGTTGTAGTTGGTTATATTTCCTCTAAAAATCCAGTAAAAAAGCACAAATTATGCACTACTGGTAACTTGCTGGATGTGTACAAGGATGAGATTTGTTACTTGAATGGTTTTAAGAAAATATTGTATATATCCTTAGTTTAATAAAGCATGAGGCATGACACGTTCCGAATCCTGTATTCAAGAATAAGCTTTGTTAACGTGTGTGAGACGAGCGTTTTGAATCATGTTCTATATCAAATAAACCATTCATAATCTCTTCGTCCTTTCAGTCATTCTTAAATAACCCTAAATTTAACCAATTTTGACCCATACTTGTGTGAAGCGCCGCCACAAGGCTAAGGCGTTTTTTTCTGATCGCCTTGCGCGTTAAGCGCGCTTTTTAAAGCCAAGCACATATATCAGCTCAAAAAATAAAAATAACATTTGGTAATGATCAAGAGAGAAGATTATATTACTAAAATTTAAAAAAAATGTGAAGACAAACACCTGCTACAAAAGCAACAACCTTAACAAAGTGCTAGTATTTCTCATGCTATCTGGTGATGTCATCAAAACTGTCATTTCATCCAAGTAGTCTAGATTACAACTTAAGAACAAGACCAATAGGACAGTGATCACTTCCTCCAACATCTGGGAGAATGTAGGAATCATGGACATTTTCTGCAATTGATTCTGATACAAGGAAATAGTCCAGCCTCCATCCTGTGTATGATTTTACATAAGATAACACCAAACATTATATGATAACTATAATCATGCAACCATCAAGTTTAAATCATAAGATAATCATGATTTAGGAAGAAAGTACCTTTATTAGTTTTTCTACCACCATGTCTGAATCCCCAGTAAGTATAGCCAACAACATTAGGATGATGCTTCCGGAAGGTATCAACAAAACCCTTTTTAAGGAAATTTTCATCGAATGATGTTCTTTCTTCGATTGTAAAACCAGCACTTCGCTTGTTTCCCTATAAAAATTGATCCAAGTTAGTTAAAAAAATCGTTCATTTCCCTACAAAGAATGAATTTATAAAAAAAAGAAATTAACACTTATAGTATGCATTGATTACCACGGGATTGTAGATGTCTATTTCTTCATGAGCACAGTTTAGATCACCAGTTAAGATAACCGGTTTTGACTTTTCCAGCTCCTGTAGATCACCAGTTAAGATAACCTGTTTTAACTATATAATATTACATAACTGAGAATATTTTCATGATTTTGTGGAGGTATCACCTTCATGTAATTGCTAAGACTAGGGTCCCAGTCTGTTATCCTGTATGACTAGATTAAAAACCACAAAAAATGATTCCTTTAATGATAAAAAAAATTAAAAGAGAGGTTTTGTACAAGTTCGATATATTACCAGCCTTTTAAGACCATCACCAGAATTAGGAACATATCCACTTATTAAATAAAATGATTCAAATTCTGTTGTCACGAGCCTGCCTTCGCTATCATGGTCTGGTATGCCAAGTCCATATCTAATAGAAAGTGGTGGTATCTGTCATTATGACAAAACATCAAGATAATAATTAACATCTACTTCTATAATAAACGGTAGTGTTACGTAATAAAATAAAAAAAATTTATAAAGACGAATGAGCATACCCTAGAGATGATTGCAGTACCAGAGTAGCCGAGCTTAGAGACGCTACAAGTCCAGAAGCTGTTGTCGTATCCTTCTAGAAGGCGTTGTTTTATTGCCTCTACATCTTTCTCCTGCTTTCATTTAAACAAATCAAAATCCCACAAATTATAATATTATAAAATATGGAAATGTTAACCATAGCTCCCATCGCTAATTGACTATAGTTAATAACTTTATGGTTGCATTTTACTGTAAATATATATATAAACATAACCTGTAATTTGGTTTCTTGCAAGCAAAGTACATCAAAATCTTCTCTTTGTGCAAGTTCCAGTGCAGAAAATCTTTCCAACTTTAGTAAAGCCCTCAAACCGTTAACATTCCAAGACATTATCTTCACATGTTTCGTATCACCACTAAGAGCAGGAGGCCTCATGGTTTTAGGATTATAAGGTACCCATTCTTTTTGTGGTTTTTTGTGAGCAAGAACAGTCCATGGTTCAGCTTCATGTTCTAAAATATCATTCTTATTACCATTTTCAATACTCTTAGAATTTTCCAAAGTGATGTTTTGATCTTTTGTGGTTTTTTTTGCTTGTTTCTTGACCCCTTTATCTACAGAAACTGTGCTTGTAACCTCAGTATGATGTTCAGTGCATAAACGTTTTGCCTTCCTTTTGGAACTTTTCTCACCTTCAACTTGATTCAATTTATGGGATTCTTCATCAATCTCTTTTGAATCTTGATATATAAATAAAAAAAGAATATTTTTAACAAGCAGGTGGTATAAGAACTTAAAATATATTAATGATGTAATAACACGCGAACCGCAGGAAGTACATTTATAACTTTAACTTATGTAGAGTGTATTTAATTATGTATAGCTACAAGATTGAGTACCATCAACTTCTTCATCAAAGAATTTTTTGAATGCGCTTATGAGATCACGTTTAGAACCTTTTGTGGAGCCCCCGATGCTCCTACAATTCAAAAACATCAATAAGGACATTTAATATCATAACAATATGTTAAAAGTTTCTTCCCAGTGAACTAGATCTTCGCACGATAAAAGAAAAAAAATCAATTTAGAGGTAGTAGACTAAATGCCTGTGATTATTCAAAAATGATTTAAGCTTCTTAGAGCTGCATGATTTCAACAAAATGCAACTTCAACCAACATCACTTATCCTATTTGCCGCCATTCAGCAGATTACCAATAGAGAAGTTACCTCAATTTTGTTTTTAGCTCTTGAACTGTCATTCTCTCAATGGTATCTAGATTGTAGCTGGCACTTGAATTTTCAGCAATACTTCCTTTTCTTGTAGTGTCCTGCATTACATCAAAATTGAAACAAAGTGATTAAAATAAACAAACAAACATACATACATACCTGGCAAAATCCCACTCATAGCAGAGCTATTTTTAGGGTTTGGGAGACTAGGATAGAGAAAAAACCATTCCTCTAGGATAGAGAGGCTGCTCCGGGAGAAACCCCCGGCTCTAAAAAACTTTTTTTAATGACAATTACGATATATGCAGGTTAAAGACTGTTAGGTATCAAAGTCGGTAACGCAGCGGAATCACACACACACGCACAATATCAATAATTAGAAAAGAAAAGAGACACGAGAGATTTATAGTGGTTCGGTCAAGGTGACCTACATCCACTGTTGCAACTAGGGTTTATTCTTATTAGATGCTCAAGGAATACAATTACATCATAGGGATATATATAATACCAAGATTAGGGTTAATTAAATAAGGCAATAACTTAATCAACAAGAAATAGAACCAAACAACCCTAAGGCTGCCACCAGCTTCTAATCTCGTTCTTTCAGCCTTAGTATGCCCAAGAGGCCCAGCCGCAGATGACCCAAAAGCCCAGCCCAAATCAGCACAGGCCCACTGGGCCCATTTGGCCCAGTCCGGCCCAATAAGCCTTCACACCCAACAATCTCCCACTTGAAGGCTTTGCTCAATCCACAAACACCATCCAAGTTATCCCTAATCCAGTAATTCCAGTATCCTCCTTATCCAAAGTCTCCCGAGCCTTCAGTCCCCATAAACAAGCTCAGACTTCATCAAAGTCCCCCTAGTTGCAAGCCCCCTCTCATCAAGTACATGAAAGGGCAGTTGAGGCTCCCCCGAGCTCCAACTCATTCTCTATCCTATGCAGTTAACTCGGCCGATATATCGGTGATATATCACCGATATCGGTTATCGGTCATAAAACACCATATCGGTTTCTAATATCGGTAATAATATCGGTTCCGATAATATCGGCCGATAACACCGATATATCACCGAAATTATGAGTCTTAAATATCGGTGATATCAGCGATAATATCGGTTTGGACCAAATCGAGCAAATAGAACGAATTCTTACCTTATTTCGAAGCATAATCGAACCACCTGTGTCTCCATTGTGGGAAATCAACCCAGCAATCCACGATTTCGAACCCAAACGATCTGATTTTGGAGCCGGTGTGCGTGAGCGTGGAGGCAGAGGGGGAACGATGGAACGGCGTATAATGAACGGGGTGGAGGGATTTAGGGTTTATTAAGTTTGGATTTTTAACTTTTAACCCCTCTACATTTTTACTAGTTTATATCTGGTCCTCAAACTTATAAATTTATGCATAAAAAGCATAAAAATAATGTTATATTTATAAATTTAAAAATTTATACAAAAATTTTATGTTTCTAGTCTATGACTATTGAATCTGATGATTAATATATAATTTTTATATAAATTTATGGTTACCGACATCCCACCGATATCTCACTGCGATAACCGATATCTCAAATATCGGTCCTTGACCGATATCCGATATTTTACCGCATCCAAGTTATCCCTAATCCAGTAATTCCAGTATCCTCCTTATCCAAAGTCTCCCGAGCCTGCAGTCCCCATAAACAAGCTCAGACTTCATCAAAGTCCCCCTAGTTGCAAGCCCCCTCTCATCAAGTACATGAAAGGGCAGTTGAGGCTCCCCCGAGCTCCAACTCATTCTCTATCTCAACTGGTTTGCACGATCCACCAGTTCCAGAAATAACCCGAGAACCACCACTCTCCTCCTTTAGCAAGACTTCCATAGGAGAGATTTTCACAGTCGGACTACCGGTCTTCAAAACCCACCGTATGCTCCCACTGTCACCAAACCCCTGACCCGGTTTTGACCTCCGACCCCGCTCAGCTTGAATCACCTTGGCACTAGGCTCCCCTCTTGCAAATTGAACCTTCTTTCGCCCCTTTGATTCAGCGAACCTAACTTTGTTTTGAGGGACGGTCATACTTCCCTCAGCAGGTACCTCCACCATGTATAAAGAACCTCGCCTGTTTCCACGAGCAATTACCAGATTACCTTTAGTTACCTTCCACTTGCCTCCACCAAACTTTACTTCTAGTCCCTGTTTATCCAGCTGACCGACAGAGATAAGCTTACTCTTCAAAGCTGGAATAACCCTGACATTCTTCAAGTTCCATGTGGTTCCCAAAGAAGTAACCAAATTCACGTCACCCATGCCCGTAACATCAAGAACATCACCATTAGCTATTCGTACATTCCCAAAGTTACCAACCTTTAAATTCTCCATCGTCTCCCCGCTGTGCATCGCGTGAAACGAAGAACCAGAATCCATAACCCAAGAATCTGTAGAAGACTCTACACAGCAAACCAAAACATCATCATCAGATTCCTCATCTGCCTGAACCGTGTTTACCTGCCTTTTGCCCTCATTCTTCCCAGACTCTTCCTTATTCCTTCCTGGACACTGACTTTTCACATGCCCAACTTCATTGCAGCTCCAACACCTCACATTTTTCCGAGCTCTAGACGAACTCCTTCCCCTACTCCCATTGCTCCTGTTATTTTCCCTTCCTCTGCCCACATTGAATATATCAGAAGAAGAAGATCCTCCACTAGTGTTCCTCCGGCGAATATCCTCACCTAGAATACTATCCCGGACCACGCTAAACTTCAAATTCCCAGCTCCACCAGAATTAGTGATCGCCGTCACATAACCTGACCAGCTGTCAGGCAAAGAGGATAACAGTATCGCAGCTTGAGTATCATCATCAAGCTTTGTCCCAACGGTCGATAGCCTGGACAAAATTGAATTTATATTATTTATGTGATCAGGCACCGAGCTTCCCTCATTCATCCTCATCATGAATAACTCTCTTAACATGAACACTCTATTACCGGCAGACGGCTTTTCATACATGTTTGACAGAGCCGTCATCATACCATAAGCCGTGGTTTCCTCTTTGATATTGAATGCTACGCTCCTCGTCAAAGCCAGTACAATCTTACATCTCGCCTTTTTGTCCTTAGTGTTCCAAACCACTTCGTCAGCCTTACTCATTCCATTCGGTTTTTCTGCCAATACCATCTCCAAATCGTTTTCACCGAATAACGCTTCTATTTGCATCTTCCACCATGCAAAATCAATCCCGTTAAACTTTTCGATTCGAATTTTCCCGTCTTCAGCCATTGCAAACGAGAATCAGAAAAAAGTAAAAAAAAACCAGAATTAAGAAAGTCCACCAACCGAAGTCAAGCAACCTCCAAAGAAACCCTAAACCCTGAAACACCCGAACCGGCGCTTCACCTGCAAAACCCGTGACCAGCAGCAACTTCAAGGGTTTAATAGACCAAACCCTAATCGCAAAATCACAAAAAAACTGTTTCCGATCAGCCTCTTTCTGTCCCCCACTTGCGACGGCTTTTAGGGTTTCTCTTAACCCTAATCGCTACAGTAACAGAAGCAAAACAGGCCCGCAAACAGCCTTCCAGCAGCAGATCGCAAACACAGCAGAATTCACAGCAGCAGTTCGAAACAGCAGCTATATGCGACGAAACCTGGTGCAAAACAGCAGCCCTTAATCGCGAAAATTAGCAACCCAGCGAACAGCCACTACCTTCGGCAGAGACAGCAGATCGAAACCGAAACCTTGACAGCCTACCCTTCTCGAACAGCCCTTAACCCCTTCAGCGATTGAACCAGTGCAGACCGTGTGTAAACAACGAGCAGAGCTCTGATACCACTTGTTAGGTATCAAAGTCGGTAACGCAGCGGAATCACACACACACGCACAATATCAATAAACAGAAAAGAAAAGAGACACGAGAGATTTATAGTGGTTCGGTCAAGGTGACCTACATCCACTGTTGCAACTAGGGTTTATTCTTATTAGATGCTCAAGGAATACAATTACATCATAGGGATATATATAATACCAAGATTAGGGTTAATTAAATAAGGCAATAACTTAATCAACAAGAAATAGAACCAATCAACCCTAAGGTTGCCGCCAGCTTCTAATCTCGTTCTTTCAGCCTTAATATGCCCAAGAGGCCCAGCCGCAGATGACCCAAAAGCCCAGCCCAAATCAGCACAGGCCCACCGGGCCCATTTGGCCCAGTCCGGCCCAATAAGCCTTCACACCCAACAAAAGACAAGCATAGAAATAGTAAAAGGGATGTGAAGAGCAACTTATATCGTTATATATATAACATGAAGAGTTACACTAGGACGGATAGTATACAAAAGAATTCACAAGGTTTATAGGATTCAAGCATGTGGGTCCTACCATCGCTACCACACTGACACTCTCTCCTTCCCATTGAAAAGTATTATAACAATAATTCAACTTCTAAATCTATATAAAAAGCATTAAGCCACATAGCATTTTACAAATACCATACCATTCAAATCTACCCAAAACCTATGTTATCAAAAGTGCACAAGGCGCAGCCCCACACAGCCTTGTCGCCTCGCTTCAAAAGCCCCATATTCAAGCGCATTTTCCGGCCAAGTGAAGACCAAATTCAGACTAAAAATCTTCTGAACGGGTCTGAAACAATTACACTAGCCCTAAACAAGCCTGGAATCAACCTAAAACAGCCTGAACAAGCCTAAAACATGTATAAAACCCCTAAAATGGTATTTTTTATACAATGCACCTCGCTATGCGCCTTGACAACATAGCCCAAAACAACTCAATGTTATTTAAACTCCATGGATCAAACTACATAGGCAGTTAAAGTAGTTTTCTATTTACCAATTTAGCCAATCCTAAACAAAACAAGGCAACCACAAGTTCAATTAAAAATGGGAGTTCACAAATCAATTGTAAGTTATATCAATCAATTACCACAGGCTGAATGCTTGATGAACTGTTCATCTTTGAACTTGAAAACCTCACTCCTCTAGGATTCCAGCAAATCAAAGCTCCTATTCTCAACCACTTAGGAATTACTTCAACCCTATACTCAGAAAAGAAAAAATGAACTCATCAGTCACTCACTTCACACCATTCAGAAGATAATAAAACCAAAACATTGTTCATCAATAAGTAATACATAACAACTCCACACAGATAATCCTGCACCACCATTAGAAAGGCAAATTTGAGAAATGTGATACCTTTTGTGGATAAGGAAATTTCGAAACCCTAAAACCAGCGTTTGATTCATGAGTTTGGGGGAAGTGTGTGCGAAAGGAAGACGGTGAGTAGTGGTATTAATGTTGAATCGTTTTAGCTTAAAAAACTTGAATCGAATCAAATTGTGCGCTAAAAAAGCATTGTTTAGATTCAAATTGGTGCAGTAGAAAGAGGATAAACACCTTGATGACTACGTATACCGCTTCAACACGGAGGTTAGCTTCAAGCAAACCGACGACCATGGGTGTTTGGAAGTTCTGATTTTGATTTTAAGGACCGATGGTAATCAAAGAGTTAAAAATGGTTGTAATGTGAAGTTTCGGGTTGTATATAATACGACGCGACACGATTAAAACGGATGTTAACACACAAACACGAATTGTGTCATTTTCTTTGAACATGAACACGAGCATGTTTATAAACTTGTTACACGACAAGACCTCTTCTACATGATTAATGTCCTTTGTTTAGTGGCATAACACGAAACGACCTGAAACATTTAATATGGTTAACAAACATCGTGTCTCCCTTATTCTTACAGAGAGGGATTAATGCATTACTCCTCTACTGATTTAGCATCTTACTAGTTTTGAAGATTATATTGAACAAGCTTGTTGGCCACTTGACTCCTTCCTCCGCCGAACACTTTCACACCTTAACGGGGATGTTGTCCGGATCAACTGCCTTAGCCTTTCCCGTCTTCCTAAGTGCTCTCCTCACCTCTTCTACAATGATGTGTCGACAGTAGCAGTTTCGTTGAATATTGGAGTCCTCACTTTCTTGGTGATTCCTACCACCGTTGAAATGATTGTGGAAATACGTTTGCCATTTGACTTTGATGTCTCGCCTCCTCATCCTTTATGAACTTCACAACTCCTAGATCTCGCCTCCTCCACTCCTAACTTTGACAATCTTGAACATGTCATGCTCCCGTCCTTAGTCTTGAGGCGCTTATACATCTACTTATAGGCTATGTTCTTTGCCTCCGAAACTGCGCTCTTTGCCTCCCGCTTAGACATTTTTATATCTCTCCTTCAATATTCTTTTGTCATCCTCATCAACGCAACTCTCTAGAAATCTCAAGTACATCATATTATTCTGTGTTCAAATGCTATAAAAATATCCAGAAGTTTAGAAGAATGAAGCCGTTGGTTCTTTTGAGTCCCTTTATTTATGCCACTTTACACACTTGGTATATTTCACAATGTGACCTACAGTTGACATAGTTTGACTTTTTAAGTTGACATTCCATGATAACTTACACAATTATCCCAACACTAATACCTATTAATTAAATATTATATTTACAATTCTTCATTTAAATATTATATAAAAATTGGATATTAATTCATCTCTCTAAAAATTTCATCATGAATCTATACCATCTTATTAACTTTAATTTTAACTTTTAAGCCATGGTACCATAATAGCATTTCCAAAAGATTAAAACCACACATTCAAATATACTCATCAAACAAAGATCATAGGATTCGACTGCGAATCACTGGATCTTACTTTGTATACCTGATAAACCAATGTTGACAATAAGCCGAGTGCAACAATAATATTCCTGCTCAACCTCTGTGAATCTAATCTATGTAACATCCGCCTAAAATGTACATCACGCTTGGTTATAGATCGGGAACATTCACCCCAAACAATCATTCATATATCATCATCATTCATGGTTGGAGGTGGGAGTGGTGGAACTGCAGATGAAACCATGACAGATGCTTCTAGAACTTTCCGTCCAGTCAATTCAGCTTCTTTTGTTTTGTCATCGTTCTTCCCTTCAAAGGTTGTGGAGGACGTATTGTTATTGGTAACGGTTGACAAAAGCTCGGCCACAGATGAAGTGCTTTGTGCAGATGCAATTAGTGAAGTGAATGTGCCAGCTTCTCTTAATCCTTGCATGATCACCTATTGAAGTAAGAGATATGAAGAGCATAAGAAACTAGAGAGAAAGGTAAGATATGAAAAGGTCAAAGTCAATGTAAAAGTCAAAGAAATGGTACTCACCATGGGAGCGTGAATACGGGTCAGAATTCCCTTCCTCATGAGTTTCATGTTTAAAGTTTTATCCGTCCATACAACATGTTCACGATACCTGCAACATCAGCAAGCGTGTCAAGAACGTGTGAAGTTAGTCTTCTATAGAGGTGGCAAAATGGATGGGTCCGGATTGGGTATATGATCAAAATAGGCTGATGTTGACTTTGACTTGGACCACTTTCTGTCTAGATAATTGAATTTTTTATAAACAATCGGTGTCTCATATATGATTAGAAAAGTATAGTATTTCAAAGAATCTAGTTTTTTAATAAAATGATATAGGAGGTATTATGCATTGAAAATACACTTTGGCCACTTTTGACTTGTTTCTTTTAAGCTAATTTATGTTTATTGCATCTGTTTGACCCGTTGATATAAAGAATAACCCAAGTCAACCGTTCATAAGTTAATGGGTCGAAGTTGCCACATCTCTTTGTAAAAGGTGAAGGAAAGGTTTGAAAGAAGCTACTATTTGCAAGTGAGGAAGAAGCAAAAGTCACAATTTTTATGAGGGCTATGGAATAATTTTTAAAACATTAATACAAATCAAGTCAAAACGAAAAAGCAAACCGACTAATCTCTTTCACGTATATGAAAAGGACAAATATTCTTACCAGCTTAGCATCTCCTCCTCCGTTGCAGTTGATGCAATTATAAAAGCCTGCAGCAGAATTAGTGGATATCATTAATGGTATGAAAAAGAAGTTATCAAGAAATGAATTTACATTACTCAAAAAATATACAGAGCAAGCTAAATGTGGCTGTTGATTGAGATCAATGGAATTGTTTGACAGAAAGATGCAGTATTTTTTAAAACCAATAATCAAAGCTAACATAAAAATGCAATCACATTTTTCTAGACAATCATAAGAAAATGCACTCATCTTCCAACTACTTTTTATTTAAGATAATCTATTGGTATTGCAACAGTTACATTTTTGGGAAGCTTTCATACTAAGATTGCATATTTGCTCATTATCAGTTATTGGACATAACATGAAGGTATCAATTTTGGTGCATGACTATTCGAAGAGAGGCAGAGGGAGAACTGACTTTTAACATACCCGTATCAAGAATCACGGAAGAAAAAGTATCATTAGCAGATGACATCTTGACCATTAAACGATAGAAAGAATAAAACAAGCATAAATACTTACAGATCTATCAAATTCTAACATGAAGCATCTTTTAACATCATCTTTCATAGGTTTGCAGCCACAACGGTCACGCCTTGATGTCAAATCTGAAAACTTGGTGTAGGTGTAATGCAGAACAGCAGCCTCATCCAACTTTATCTCTCTAGATACACACATACAAGTTACTAAAGATACAGTGCTAAAAGTTGCACACAAAGGAAAACAATGCCTTATGTGGTGGATATTAGAGGTGACAAATGGGTGGATCGGATGGGATTGGTAATAGATTCGGGTCAAAGTGGATATTTTTGTACAGGTAGAAATTGGTGAGGTCATGTTGGGTTAATGTGAAACACTTTTCCTCAAATAATACTTAGATTTTGATAAATAATTAGTGTGTTATTGTAAGAAAAATGTACATTATTTCAATGATAATCTAATTTATTTAATAAAATGATATAGGAGGTTTTATGCGTTAAAAATACACTTTTAGCAACTTTCAACACATTTCTTTTAAGCTACTTTTTTTAACTTCACCCATTTGACTCAATAGAGATAAAACATAATCTGAATCAAGCCACTCAAGTGAGTCAAAATTGCCATTTCTAGGAAATATACAGTTCACTTAAGTCAAGGGCCAAAAGTACTTCTCTGTGAAGTGAAACTGTGAAACCTTTTTGGTTTCCTTGAAGATTGCAAAATTTACTTTTTAGTTCATTTCAATCCACAACTACTTTGCTCGTTTTCATCTTTTCAAAGAATTGGAGATATTGACTTTAGCAAGCAAGATTCTCCTAGTATATCATTATTAGAGGATATGAATTACATTTGGTTGGTAGTCAAAACAGTTTTCTAAATGGTTTGCCTAGGTAAATACTGCAATCTTCATGAGAATGTAAGCAGTTCACAGAAACAAAGACTTTTACCAATTAACTGCACAAAAATAACACCATGTAAAATTACTTACACAAAGGTATATTATTGTTGTAATAATACAGCTTTTGTAATTATATTTAGCATGCCGGTTATTTGTTTAAAAAATTTAAAATCTTGAGAAGTGTTTCGGGACAACCCAACCCCACTGGACCTGCAGAAAATTACCCATTTTGACCCATTACCCAACCCACCCATTTGCCATCTCTAAAAAGAGGAAGAGATATGGTCATTACTTTGGAGACTTCATGTAATTGTGCCATCTGTGTGCACCATTAGGACGAAGATGATGTTGGACACGAGCTGCAGATTTCCCATTTCCATATGTTAAAAAGTAGTTAGGATTACCACGAGTAGATTCTTTGTAATTTCCAAAGTATGTGTCTTTTGGAAGATGGTCATAATTCTTCTTGAACATTGAAACCTGCAAAACACAACAAACGATTACTTTCATCTAAAAAATAGTACCTGCTAGTTTTCTAATCTCTGTTGAACTAAATGCAAGAGTAATGAACAATATCTAATTGCATTAAAGTATGAACGAATTTTACAGATTTGCTCTGTTGGTGTAGGGAAAGTTTTACAAGAAAACTCAATTATCGTAATTTTCATCTTCAACTATTTATTTATTTCAAGTTTAGCTATTTCAAAATAAGTATGCATGTAAATAGGAAAAAAGTTATATACCTCACTGAAAGGATCCTTTATGTCATCTCGTTCCACACTGCTCTCCTACAAAAGTGAGTATGAACCATTTAGTGATAAACGGATTGACTTGAATATCTTTTATTTGAAACGGGTTGAAAGTCACCCAAAGTGTATTTTTAATTTTTAATGCATAGAACCTACTATCATTTATTATTCTTAAAATTTTGGCACGTCTGCAAATTACCAATATAGTCCACAAAGGACAGACCATATCAATAGATAGTGAATATAACTTACATAATTTGGAAACACAACCATATCAACATGTTTTGGGACATCTGACAAAAGCTTTCTGAGAGAGTATTCACGAGTGCCAGCTGGATGTATCAACTCATCAGTGTCCAAATGCAGGATCCAGTCCATGTTAGCTTCCTAGAAGTAAATAGACAAGATCATCATCAGCTTCATCTTGATGTTATTGCACATAGATATAAAATGAATAATAATCATACCCTTGCCATAACAATAGCCATTTCCATATTAAGGGATTGCTTGACAAACAATTCGTAGTTGCATGGTTTGTAGAAGAAGCTTGACAACCATGTCTCATTCCATATTCGACTGAAGATACAGAAAAAGGATTCATAAGAGTTTGGTAAAACGAGGACTTAGAAAATCATCTAATATTAACATCATATACTAGTCTTAAAATATTCAACCAACAAGAATTTCAAGAATCTTGAAACTAGAAGGTCTTATGATACTTTTGCAACAAATGAGTAACTTTATTCCACTAGCATTAACAAAAATTATTTTGAGTTTAAGCAAAAAACTCTATTCGGCTACATTAAACTATAGAGGTGGCAAGTTCAACCTCATTTACCTAGAAATGGGATGATTCAGGTTAATTTTAGTTTCTACCTATAACTGAACAAATCGGTAAACTAGAAAAAATGGTTAATAATGGAACTTGATGAATCAGTCAAAGGCGGCCCAAAAAAATCGCTTTATTGGATAATACAAGAGAAGTATTTTAATAATATAGTTGTGCAGTCATATTGAATAAACTAGCTATATACAAAATTCAAAAAAGGGGCAAAAATGTCAGTGGGTCAACCAGTCTGAACCGAACCTTCTAACCCGTATTAGATTCTTTATCCAATCAGCCTGACCCGCCCATCTGGCACCTCTGTTTAACTACTAGGAAACCTATGATGCCATGCTTTATCTTTATTTTCTAATTCTATACATTATTATACTACCTCCTTTTAAAACAAAGAGTTCACATTCAAATTCTTTTCAATATAACATGAGTTATCTATAATATTAACAATCATGAAAATGTATTTGGTTCAGATAGAACCACATTAAGTATTAAGCCCGATGAAACAATGCATTCATTCTCTTCTGTAGCATATAAACTTAGATACGCAAACACAACTAACCTCTTGGCTTGTTGTTCTTCAAGTTCTCTTGTTCTATATATCAACTTTACATCCTGCAAACAAATCAGTGCAGATTTGTTTATTAAAACCCGTTAATTGTACTGATTTGTTTATTAAAAACCGTTAATTGAAACAATGATCCAAATTCTTTGAAGAAGCAAAAAAGACAAGATGTGACGTTAACTCACAGGGATAGACTCTAAGACTTTAGATACAGCTGGGAATGCTGCTTTTCCTTCCACGAACAGAAAGAAACTTGATACACCGATAACTTTATGATAAAAAATCCATGGTAATATTTGTTGTAAGCCAGCAGAAGTGCTTGTAGTGATACATATCTGCGATTAAAATATTGCAGATGAAAATAGTCTAATGGATTCTAAAAGATCTCACATTGAATTAGTCAAACCATAAAGACAACATTCAGGGTGCCTATAGGTTGCAAAATCAATGGGTTGGGCGTATCGGGTAACTGGTAAACTTTGAGGTTGGGCCAAAACAGGTTGGGTTGACCTGCCAACACTTTTCTATTCTTTCTTTTTTTAATTTAATAAATAATACACTGCATAAGATTTCAAAAACTGTTTAATAAAATAACGATCCGACTTTTTTGATCAAAAACATTTGAGAAATATTGGGCTGACTTTTAAGCCATTTGGCCCCTTTCATTTCTAATTCATTTTCTTATTTAACCCGTTTGACCTGATATAAATTAAATATAACCCAAATTCATATGTTTTCATATACACAGGTTGCAATGTCCCCCTCTATATGTCTGCATTGATTACTTGACTGACATGGAAAAGAAAACAAAAGCCATAATTGTATATCATCATAAGGTCTTAAATTGTTTCAGAAGACAGCCCACCGCAACTAATGCTATATAGTAATAAAGTTTCAGTTGTCTTGCTGTTTGTTTTGTTCTTAACGGGGGTCAGTGGGGGTCGGGTTGGAGTTGCATAAAATTGTCAATAGGCATCCTAAAGATGAGAAGGAAAAAAAAGCATACTCAGGGGGTAGGGTTCACATAAAAAACTAGAAGTTTTTTAAGGTTATCTTTACGCAACATGAACAACCGATCTAAAACAACTATTTGCTAAGCTTTTCACCAGTAAACAGTTGAAGGATTTAACCTATCCTTAAAATGAATAAGTGACGACTCTACACCCGGCCATACTGCACAAATTTTATTAACAACACTCTTTCAGCCACACAAAAAAAAATGCTACAATAGGACATCACTCGAATTTGCACAACTAATTCACGCATTAACTCCATTTAAATCATTGAACATGTTGAGCTGTACTAACTTCATAATAGTAAACCTACAAGAATGATTTCATAATTAAATCTCACATCTTACATCACTAAATGTTTTCAATGCCTTCAAATTCTGGTAAACCACACACAAGATTAAGCCCTAATTCAAAGTGACAACTAACTCACTTTCCTCAAAAACCTATACAGTAATAACAGATTAGATCATTTTGCATCAACAGATCGACAAAAGAATTCATGAAAAATATACCTTAGGTTTTAGATCGGCCGGGTAATTGAACTTCCAGTCCCTAAAATACGGGAAGGAAACAGAGCGGCTTTGACCTAAGATCTCGGCACAACTGGAGGACGATTTTCGCGTAATGCGTTCGGAGGACGTAGACGCATCCATACTAGGGAACTCAAGGCGATCCTTGGGGCTCCATCGCGTCGTCGGATCATCGATTTCACCGCGCCATTGGAGAACGAAGGCGAAGAGTGCTAGAGAGAGCGGAAGAAGTGTAAGTAGGAGCAGGATTTTAGAATTGAAAAGGTGAGAAGATTGAGGTGATGAGGAAGATGAAGCGGGCCGCATGGATGAATACAAGCCCGCCATTGATGGGAGAATGTTGAGCGTTTGTTTTCAAGTGTGTGAAGGAATGAATAGTGAAATGGAAGAAGTTGGGGGAATCTTTGGAAGGAGAACTGTTTTGTCGTGCTGTTGAAGTCTATTTTATTTTATAGCAAATATAAGATTTCTGTTTAATTTTTCATTTATTATACCATATATTTTATAATTATTCAATTTTTATTATAGGAAAAAACATGATGGTATGTTGGTGTATCGGTGATCTCATTCTCACTTTAATATTAATTTACAGAAAAACGTATCATACCCGTACCTGTAGTATCTGTTTGTTGATTTTTATGAAATCAGTAACCCGTATTATTCATTGCTTAAACGGGTAATCACTGATCAGGTACAGTTCATCTTACGGGTATTCAGTTTTAAACCCATTTCTTGCTTACCCCTATATACAGGACACAATACAGCCCATTTAGATGTGTAGATACTATTGTTGTTGACTTTTGGCTATACTACCTGTATGATGTGAGGGGGTGGTGTACACTTATAAAACTCATTTCTTGCTCACCGGTTCAGTCTCACTTTAATATTATTTTATAGAAAAATGTACTCGGTCCATACCCGTAACCGTTTGTTAATTTTTATGAAACACGTAACTCGTACCATTCATTGTTTGAACGGGTAATCATAGGTCGGGTACGGTTTATCTTTCGGGTATTTGATTCTAAACTCGTTTCTTGCTCACCTCTATATACAGGACGCAATACAACTCATTTATGTTTGCACGTGTCATGTCTAGAAAATAAGATTATATTTATTCAACCCGTGTAATACACGGGATTTTAACCTAATACACATTATATTATTTAATTCACTACATTAAGTATTATTTTATTTATAATACTTAAAATTAAGATTTAAAATTACAATTACTATTTATATTTTTTGTAACTAAATGCTATTTAAGTTAAGTATTAAGTTTTGTAAACTTTCATATTTTACAAGTTATAAGAGAAAACAAAATATTCCCAAAAATAACTATAAAGATTTAAACAATTTAAAGACTAAAATCGTAATTCTTTTTATAAAAATAATAGGTGATTAATTATGTTAATTTAAAATTTCAAAAATTATAGTTGTATTTTTAGTTAAATAATAAGGAAATGAAAAAAAATAACAGAAAAATAATAATAATTGCAAAAGGGAAGAACCAGCAGGGGGTTCTCGAACCTGCGCCGTGTGTATGCGCATGTGGGTGTGACGCGGAAACCACCTAGGTCAGCGCCCATTAATTTCTACATCCGCTTCCGTTTGTATATGTATATAATAAATAAATAAATGAAACAGCTTGGAAAAGGGAAGAACCAGTCGCGCACGCGAGGGCTGGGTTGAGATTTGGGCTCGAACCAGCGCCACCTACGTGTGGGTGTGGCACGTCAACCAACTGCGTTGATGCTCACTCTTACTCTCAATCAATTTCATACACACACACGCACACATACATACATAGATAAAAGTTTTCACGTAACAACACCTTATTAGTTGGGGTTACAAATCATCGTCATTCATTTTTAATATAGTGTATGATAACTAAAAATGTAAAATTTTAGAGACAAACCGTTAACTACCGTTTTAAAAATCTTCATACCAAACCCGCTAGGTTGGTCGGAACGACTAGCCGACCAAACAAGAAATAATGGTTAAGATTTTACGACTTAAATCAAGCCACGAACTGAAGTTGAAATTGTGGATCTTCAGTTATTGCAGAAATGAAATGAAACTAAAATATTGGATGCTAATTATTTAAATGCTTAGGTATATATTTACTAAATATTTATATGGTAATAATAATAATAATAATAATAGTAATACCCAAATATAATCAGTGTTTAACATCTCGGGTTAGATTGAGCTCTTCAAAAGAGCCTCGGTGATACTCGACGCTTTACGCGGGCGAACCCACTAGCATAGTATTATATAGTAACTAATAAAAAAACTATTAATTAAAAACTCTTTTACACGTACGGGTTGAATAAAACCGTGGAATACAATATAATCTTTTAACACATACACTCGTCAAAATATGTCAGGAGACTTATTAATATAAAGATTAATATATATTTTTTAAATATATTATTATTAAAAGATAAAAGTGTATTTAATAAAAGAAAGAGACGAGAAAATAATAAGAATGAATATTAAGGTGACATGAAAAACTTTTATTTATTATACAACTAGGTTAGATTCCCGTGTGTTACACGGACTGAATCATGAAAAGAATACAATAAATAACTATTTTATATGTTGATAGATTATTATTAGATTTTATAGTGTCACGGTTAGATAACTTATAAAACAATTACATAGTAACAATTACATAGTAACAATTCATAATATTCTAAAAAATTAAAAATTAATACCTCTAAATCTTATGAATTATAATGAATTAATTAAAGTATAAATATTGTATTTAAAAACGAAAGTTATTAGTCAACCAAAAGTTTTCTTTCATTTAATGTATAAATTTAAAATCATAAGAAATATGGAAACGTTTAAATGGTATTTAATCAATTTAAGAGTTTAAAAAAATAAAAATAAATAATTGGAAAACTTTTAAGCGGGAAAACAAAGATTTAAAGGCTCTAGAATGATGACACGTGTCACCTCAAAACCTTTATTTATTATATAGTATAGATATAACTATACATAGAGACATAATTAGCTTAACATTTATCAACCGTATTATAAATGAACAATTTATAATTACTAGTCATATTTATAAAATTTCTTAACTTAAAACATTTATTACTTTAAAAAAATTAACTCTGAAATAAAAAATTAATTAAATTTACATTTTCAAAATAGTTGTTATTAATATCATAAGAATTTAATACTCATTTAACATAGCCAAGATTTTATCATGATAATAATTTTAGAGATACAGATATGAAAGCCTTTTAAAAAAATCCAACTTATTTGGTCTTCCACTTGCTTTTTCCTAAAACATATGGATCTCCGTTTGAGTCTTTTCTCTTAAAAAAACTTAGATACTTGGTTCGATCTTTATTGACTCTTAAAAAACAATATTTTTTTCCATGGATTTTACCACCTTTTTTTATATAAAAAGTGAATTTTGAATGTGAACATACCACAGAGACAATATGTGTAAATAACCCAATAAATATAATGGAGAGTTGATCTGGTTTCAGGGTCTCTGATTATTCCTCCTGATATGCAAATGTGCAAATGATAACTTTTCATGTTTTCAACAATACAACAAAACAAGCCAACCAACATGTTGGTTTGGCGATAAGTTAGACTTTAACTGTATCAATGACTTTTGAGACGCGATCCTAAAAGCTTTAAAAAACCTTACGGTTACCAAATGGTGTTCAATTTCCAACTGGTTAACTGTTTCTTTTTTTTATTATTGAACTGTATATTACCTCCTCAGTATCTTCAAGACATCGCCAACAAGATGCAAGGATCCAGTTACAAGAACCTGTGAAAATGAGTTAAAAAAACAGTTAATTCCAAAACCCAAATCCAAACATGAAACACCCCCTAAAATCGTGGGGACGCCTCTGTATCGAACATAATCTTTTTAAATATTGGGTTAATTACCACATAGTCCCTGTGGTTTGGGAAAAATAACGCTTTTTGCGGTCCAACTTTAAAATGTAACAGGTTTGGGATATGTAGCTGTCAATTTGTAACATATACACTAACTATTTTACCCTACATAAACAGATTTTTCACAGGGATTGTTATGCAATTTACTCAAAAACTTAAGAGATTATATAACGGAAGTTAGCGTTAGACCCCAAATATGCTACAAACTGACAAGTACATATCCCTAACCTGCTACTTTTTAAAGTTAGATCCCAAAGGTGTTATTTTTGCCAAACCACATGAACTGTTTGTGTAATAAACACTAGATATTACAAACATTACCTGAAGCCTAAGTGAAGGGTTCTCACGAGCAGAATTTCTTAAAAAAGAAACCGCCATTGGCAACGATGGGAACACTGCACTGCAACTAAACTTTCCATTTTCTGGATTGCAGTGAGAAACATCATCATACAGGAAGTCGGTGGATGGCATAATTTCCATTTTCAAATTCTTGTTTGTCCTAATGTCTGCATGACAAATATTATTATTTCAGTAGGTTAGTTCAAATGGTCTCCATGATTTGAGACTTCAACGAAAAAGAAAAGAAAAACCTTTTCCATGAATGATTCTTTCCCACACCCTCTGGAGGTTGAACTGCCATGCCAGATCCTTTGAAGGGGTGTTTATAGGGATGTCTGAATTACCAGAAGTAACCTTGCTGTATGTTGAGATACTAGGCACGAAAATTGCTTTCGAGAAATCAGAACCTGCAATGTATTGAAAAGTTAAGAAAGTGTGTATTTGCTGAAGGGTGTAAAAGGACCAAAATGCCCTTCCTTTTAATACATGTGCAGTGTTGTTAAAACCGGACCCCCAGCTGGTTCGGTTCACATGGGCTGAACCGCCACTGGTTGGACCGGCCGGTTTGACGAGTAGCAGTTAAACCAGACCAACCGGAGATTGGTTGGAGATTTTGAGTAAATTTTTCTTTTTTGTATATTATAAGATTTGAACTTGAGACCTATCATATACATGAGAGTGTTTGCCAACTAATTTGGGAAGATGCTGATATTATATTTCTGGATATCTAATTTAAATACTCTCCCAACTTTTATAGACTCCTTTATCAAAATTATGTTTGCAAATAATGGGATTTGAACTTGGTACCTCCCATACATGTAAAGTGTTTGCCAACTAATTTAGGAAGATGTTAGGTGGTGTATTTTTGGGTAGCTAAACTGAGTACTCTCAAAAAATCCTCTTCGTCATTTTGTTCTTTTTTTTCTCTTCTAGAAATTAACTATGACGTTATCCGGTTTTCGAGTTTGGTTAGATTGGTCTGCCGGTTCAATGACCGCTCTGGTTTTCAAAACATTGATTGTGCAGAAGACATGACGGACTATAACTACATACCGCAACATTTGGCCAAATATTAGCAGAAATAGTCACTTTTAATGGTGGAATGACTTGATCATGCATTTGAAACTAGTTTGTGCTACAATTGAAACTATTTTGTACTCAAAAAGTTCAAAATTAGAACTTTTTTCCGTAATATAATTTGAGCATAATCATGGACAGAATTTTTAATTAGCATTTATATAAACTACAACTGCCAAGATCTGGTATACAATAGGATACTGAAATTTCATCTAAAGCGCCAAAAGAAAGAAATACCTGATGAAGCACATATATCCACAAGCCTTGGAAGAATAACTTCTGGATCTCTCACCTCCATGCAATTAAATAACAGAACCTGAAAGATGAATTGAAATACAAAATCTGAGATGATTATGAAAATAACATAGCCAGAATGCAATCAAGATAGTACAAAATGAATTGTTAAGTGAACTATTAAATTACCCTTTTTGATATTATTTTAGAATTTTCTTTTTCATTTGATTGCTGAATGGAACCATTGCTGCTACAAGATTCTTCAATGCTTTTACTTTTAGAAAATAATGGTACGGGTCTATGAATCTTTTCATGGACCACATTAGAAAACCATTTGGCACAAGCATCCATACTTTCAGGGCTATGAGCTCCATCCAAGTAGAAGATTAACTCCCCATGACAACTTTCATCAAACTTTATCGGATTACTTAAACCCAAAGAAAAGTCATGAACTATTTGAGCCCTTCCAGAAAGATGTGCAGTTGAAAGACCCCTTAAAAATGCCTCTGGCAGACTATCGTCTGCAATATCCTGAGATCACACATGATAAACAAATGAAATTTATATAATGCATCAACAAGTAGAGATGGAAAATGGGCGGGACATGCGAGTTGGTAACGAATCAAAACAAGTGAGTCAAAAATGGTGTTTTTATAGGTCAAAACGGGTACGGATACAGGTCATGCGGGTTGACCCAAAACACTTTTTTGTCCAAATGTTTATTTATTATTAAAAATTAGTGTGTATTATTTTGTTAACAATACAAGTTTTTGAATAAGATTAATTTAGGATGTTTAATGCATAAAAATACACTTGGGCAACTTTCGGCGTGTTTGAACCATTTGACCTGTCTTTAATTATCCTTATTTGACCCGTTTGAACTCACATTTTTTAAGAGCTTTTCCCATTTTCCTTTACTATTGAGCCAGCTTTTACAAAGAGAAACAGCAAGGCCAGCATTCACAAGCTGGTGATCGCCAGAGAGACTCAGTTTTACCCCATTCAACCTCTTGTAAGTAAGTGGTGCTACTACTTGCAATGGAACCTTCAAATGGTGTTAGAAAAATGTCAATACAACAAATAATTACATTTGTTAATTTCAACCAAAAAACTAGGGAAAAAAATAGTTTTCTTGGGGAAAAGTTCCTTATAGACATAATAAGAACAAGAGTACCTCCAATTCATGTGCCCTCTGCTTAAGAACAGCCATTGCTTCTGGAAGTTGGGGTACAGTGAATGCAGGAACTTTAGGCTTCAAAGGAGAAGGGACAACAAATAAATTCAGACACTAATTTTCCAAATATTTTAAAAATTCAGGGAAAATGGAAAATTAGAAGGAACATATAATCAAGAGTAGTTTGAATGTACCTACTTCTTTGTACCTTAAATATCCCAGCTTTATGCAAAGCAATTTTACCCAGAGTATCTCCTAAACATCATTATGGAAACCAATTTGAAAAAATGTAATCAACAAATCATCATAAAAAGAGGTATGTGTGAGAAGAACTGACCTAGAATTTCTGTGTGATCAAAGCCCAGAGAAGTGATGCCACACACGATAGGATCTTGGATCTGCAGTGTTTCAACACCCATAGTGTAGGATTAATATTGGTCTATTTTACAACACCACAATCATATAAAAAAATCCCCACTGACACCATCCAAAAGTTGGAACTACAGTTTCAGTTTGCAGCATAGCAAAAGAACACAACTGTTGTCTACTTGTACCCTTGGCTTTGGGATTTGCACTTTCTTTAAACGATAAAAAAATTTCAGTTCAAAAAATTGAGCTTGTTATAGAAGCAACAATATCACACTCTTACAATAAAGTGACTTGAATAAACATCTGAAAACTATGAGACACTCAACAGTAACTAGATTTCAGCCTGTAAAACTTTAAGAAGCAATGAGACTAGGAAATATTAAATTAAAGATGCATTACCACATTCGTTGAATCGTGTTTCCCTCCAATACCAACTTCAATAATAGCAACATCTACCTGTGGCACTGATGCAATCAGTAAGCAGTCTCATAAAAAAGGTAAATTATGGTCTAGAAGATGTTGAATAACTATATGCTCTATTTTTAATATGCATTATCTTTTGGGAATATTGTAAACCTCTAGACTAGATTAGCTACAACCCTAGCTATTAAAGTTAAATTAAGAATAAAAGATGTAAAAATTTACCTTCTCAGATACAAATATCTTCAACCCCAATAGAGTAAGAAACTGAAATAGTGGAGGCATTGGCAGGTCCTCTGTGACTTTATCCTGCCAATATACATATCCAAGACACCAAATTTTACGTGACATAAACAATACGCGATTGAGTAAAAATAACTGGTTCTAGAAATAAAAATGATACCTTCAGTTGGTTCCAACAACCCCAAAAATACAGTAAAAATTGCCCTTCTGATATCTCCAACCTACATATTTGACATTCAAAAGAAAAAAGTTAGGACGGAAAATTACTATACCCAAGTTATCATGAAAAACGATCATATAACACGCATGATGTCCATTTCTCGATTTGGAAATTCAAACTCATTTCTTTCCAATGAAAGAATTAACCTAGACAGTTTAACTCTAGTCAAATACTTTTGTTAATCTACGGTTGTAGAGTAAAAAAAATGTCATTTCTTATAGGTTTGGGAGAGTTAATATCAGAGACTTTGGATCATTCTTTATGAGATGTTTGTAAAAGAATGAAACAAGGTAAGAAAATCAGATACATACCCGTTGAGACGAAACCTTTCTTTTACATCAATCAAATGAGGAGAAGTAAATAGGCCCGTTCTAAACCCACTCTCCCGTAAAATTGCTTCACAAAATGTGCATGTTGATCCCTGATATGAACTTTATCAGAAAAAAATGACAAAATAGTCTCCAAAACATATTGTATATTGGACATAAGAACAAGAAAAAATATAGTAAAAGAAAAAATGGAACTATAACAAGCGTTGATGATATGATTTGATGACATTTCATATAAAAAAATGAGAGTACCTTTCCTTTAGTTCCAGCAACATGAATAATGTTAATGTCTGCAATCTGTTCCTTTATGCCTAATATCTGAAACTCCAATTCATGATGATGTTTAATTCTTTAGGTGACTTAGTAATTGGCAAACTAATCATCAATAAGTGTGTCTTTTCTCCTAAAAGTCTTAGTATAAAAGAATATATGGTGAATTATTATGTGATTAAATATATTGAGAATCAAATTACCTGAATATACATGGACATTCTCTCCAGCTTTGTGTATTTAGCATCTGTATTTAAGATTCGATCACGTTTTTTACGTGTTATTAGAGATGAAAGTGCTTCCATGGCAGCTTCATATGTAAATGGTGAATGACACTCTTGCATGCTACTACTGTTTACCGTTATCACTGTTTCAGAAGACATGTTTGCATATTGCAACCCTGAAATATCAGAACATTGCAAAGTTCTGTTTTAGTTTATTCAGAATATTCAACAAAAAAATATTGATTTACATAACATTGTGGTTTTCAAAAGCTTTTTCATAAGATGAGAATTTCTTATGCAACCTAGCTAATTTGCACCATGCAGCCAAATATAACTTTGACTGGGTCAACATTCAGGTTATAACTAACACCATTGACGACAAGAAAGAAAAACTGAAAATGAAAGCATTTAGGCGTTCTACACTACAAGATAAATGATCAACCAAAATGAAGTTAACTCATATCAGATTCTTCTCTTTCCTTCCTGATTCACTTAATCATCTAAAATAATGTTATATGATATGTCTGTATATGCAAAATATGTTGTTCTATTAGGTTTGTCAACTTTTTCATTCATTCTGATTAATGACATACTGTAAAAGCTGAACAAACTTATTGGCCTTGATATTCTCTCAGTCACTGGTATGAAGTTATGGATATATGTGTGTGTATATGTGTGCATGCATCCAGTTACAGTAAATAAATTAGGGGGTTTAAAGGCAATGTCATGTGACAAACCACACCGTTTATGGAAGCTTTGTCATTCATTCTTTCCTTGTATTTGTAGTAAATTATATTGGGATATTTTACAAAAGAATATTTGTTAACAAAATAAATTATAAAAATAATATTTTTTCATAATTTTTATTTGAATGCTTCAGCAGTATATATGAGTGTCCATTTTGATGGTCTTATCTACTAGTTCCTTAAATAATAAGAATTTGGCAAACACATAAACAACTGATTTCTGATTATAACTTCAAACATCAGAACTAAATCCCAAGTACTATATTCTGCAACATGTTTTATTACAGTTGATTATCTAATCATGATTAATCAATATCACATAAGGTGTACAAGGTTCGTGTATACCTTTTTGCCGTATCTTCTCAAGCGATCGAAACGCTTTCAGCCTAGTGACATCAAAGGCATATGAATATCTATTTTCCCATGTTACTCTATTAATGTGCAGGAGATCCCCAAGCATCCCTCGCCTCATGTAAGTGTTCGAATGTACAAACATTATGTAAACTGTTCCCACAACTTCAACAGTCAGCAATTATTAGAAACTTAAAAACATCAAATCATCAATACTCAAAAAGATGAATATGATCATAAAATTAAGTGATTGTATCCTCTGATTGATAATTTTAACACTGCATGCTTCACCAGCTCATCGCTACCATCACAAGATATTTATGAAGATTAATAGATAACACTATTTTAGTTCAAGCAACCAATATAAGCTTTATTATTAAATGGTTTAATATAAAATTACAATCATTCACTAGTTCATCTACAAAGCAAAGTATGATGAGAATAACAATCACATGTTGATAATTGTACTGATAATTGTAATAAATATTAAAAAAAAAAAAAAAAAACTCACTCCACAAGAACAGAGGAGATATTAGGGTTACCGGAAAGGAAATGAAACTTGTGGTCGATGTTTACACGTTTCTGCAATTTGATTTATGGAAAGTGTGAGGCTAGAGTGAGCGGAAGGAGGTAGGAGGAGACGCCATTAATGGAGCTCGGTTTCCTTCATGAAACAGGTGCCCCTACGGATTGAATGGAATCTATGCCAGGGGCAGATATTGGTGCGTCAAAAGCGTTCCATTGATGTATCCCCTCCCCTCACCAGAGGCAGGGATTTGAGCAAGTAATGTTTTCCGGAAGTTGCATAAATGGTCCTTGCACTATTTCTCAAGCTATTTTAAGTTGTAACTAACCACCCTGGCCAAAAGATGAAAAGATATTGTCTAAGAAAAAAATTAGATTAAAAGTTGTTTTAGTCCCTTAGGTTCGGGTCAAATAACTCTTTTAGTTCATTATCTTAAATTTCACGTTTTTAGTACAATAGTTTATTAGTCCGTTTCAATTAAGGCTAGATATTTAACCCTGTCTATTTTTTCTAGTTAATTTTTTTTTATGAAAATACCAAAGTGCACTCTTGATACGGTGATTGTGTTAGTGGTGGTTGTATGATATTTTTAGGGTCTATTTGAACGCAATTCTCATGTTTTAAAGTTATAAATGATTAATACTTTAACTAACTACACACGATAGACAATTGCATCTATCGCAGCATAATATAGTTTAGGTAAGAACCAAGCATTGAAACAATGGACACGGTGACTTTCAGTACTCAATTGTTATCATTGTGTGGTCTGATAATAAAGATAGTGATTTATATAAAATGTAAAAACAAATGAGGCTACAAACAAGGCAGTGGAATGAGAGAGAACTAGATCAATGGCATATCACTTGGGCTACAATCCATTGGTAGTAAATTTTAATTTTAGAAGTAGATCGATGGTGGGTCAAAATAGTAAAGGTGGTGAACGGCTCCTTGGTCGGGTTACCGTTCTTAATGACCCATTGGAAGGCTATCAGGCTCCCGCAAACGCTAAAGCTTCTTTGGATCATTATTCGAACTAAAATTATCCAGTTGACGTGTCTCCTGAACGGGTTACCACGCCGTATGACTCATTGGAAAGTTGGAATGCACAACCACCTCAAGGCCTCTCTATGAAGAACTTAAAATTACTGCAATTTACAGGTTTATTTATGTTTTTAGTAACAAAATGGAAGGACCCTCGGGTAGGGTTACCATGACCCTCAACCTATTGAAAAGCTAGAATGATAAGACATGTTAGCCACCGTAGGGTCGGATTAAAGACATCTTGATTACAAAAACCTTTAAATAAATATTTCTAATACGTCTAGCTTTAAACCCATAACTCCAGGTAAGAGTCCCCCTGTGAGCCAAAAGGCAAGAGAATAGAATAAATACTGACACAAAACACAAGATTCAGTTAAAACTCAAAATGTTTTGCTTAAGCACCTAATCCCGACCAAAAAAAAAATTACCGACTGGGTCTAGTATAATATCAAAAACTCGTATAAAAACGTACACCTTTGAATGAATGTTTAAAACAACATGTATTGCTTAAGACACCCGCATATGTAAGCCTTTTTAGCCGAAATACAAGAAGAATCCAAGAGATCTAAAAAGACACCACATTCAACCTCACACCATTTTCCCCCAAAAACCACTTAATACCCATTTGAGTGGTTTTGTCCTTTTAGGATCTACTAGAATATATACTTCGAAAACATACATAATGTCAAGTAGGGGTGAGCAATGATGATAGACCAGAGATTTTAAAAACATAGGGTATAAGGGATAACACAAGGATTTCATAAACTTATGTGGGTTTGTTTGGTGATATACGGGTTCCTCTCCTTCGGTGAGTATTTACCCGTACCCAACCAGTAATCATTTCGGTGTGAAAACATTAACCCGTAACACGTACCATATATATAAAAAAGCGGGTAAATATTATACGGGTCCGATGGGTGGTGCCCGTTAATTGCTCACCCCTAATTAAATAGATTTCCCCTTAATATAGTCAGTTTTTATTTTAGACCGTATAATCTAACATAAAGTCTGAGTTTAGTGGGCATGAATGGGCCAAATCAGCCTTTGTGGGCGTGAAACACCATCCCTAGAGCGTGAATGTGGTGTTTTTTTAGAGGGAGGGATTCAAATTACGAGGTTAGGGGCAAGTGTGTGTATATGGACAGTGAAACTAATACGCACCTTTGTGATTGCCCTGCTATTGTTGTCACAATATGTTTTTCACTTTTTAGTAAAACTATTACACATAGCTTGATTAGGTTTTATTACACCACACATGTAGTAGTGACATTAGACTTATTTTTAGAGCAGATGATAGGAGAAAATAAATATCAAAGGAAAAATATCTCCTAAAGATTTTTCTAATTTTATATTTATAGATAGAGAAATGAAGATTGTTGAAGACGACCTTAACATCCAATATTCTTGAATTTTAAATACGATTAATCAAAAGTCATATTATTTCCATTTCTTGATTGTTTTGATGATCAAATCAACCATGTCATCTACATTTCTATCTTTTCAAACAACTTATAAACGAGTGAAATCGAATGGACTCCTATTGAGTTTTGCACCATTGGTTATGTTCTATAACTTGCAATCCAAACCATACATCTACTTTCATCTTCCTATAAATCATATCAATTGGTTAAAAAACTATGCAATATACACTAAGGTTTTTATCTATAAATAAATAAATAAAACAAGAAGCATATGAGAATGTTGGTATTCACGGGTATGAGATAAGGAGATAGAAGAAGGGTGGTTCAAGTTCCACACCATTAGTGTTTTTGTTGGTTTTTGTAAGGGTCACATCTGACCAACACTTTCATCACTTTAGTTTTTAAACCGTTTAATTATTAATGTAATTTAATTACTTAATAAAATGTTGTGTTTATCCTTACACTAGTTTAGATCCCGTGTCTACATACGGGTGAAAAATATCAATATTTAAAATTTTTAAATCTTTATGTATATATTTTATAGGTGTAAAAATATATTACATATACTACGGATATAAACAAACTCAAATTATGTAAAAAATAAAAAATAATACATAATTGGGTTTCGAAAATACGTTAATTATTATTTAATGTAATTTCACTTTCAATTACTATTTGATTGAAATAAAAAGTTACATAATTAAATTTTAAAGTTTCTTATAATAAGGGATAATTTAAAATAAATGTGTTTTATTAGTATAATTAGTATTTTCTTTAAATATATATTATTTTTTAAAGATAGAAGTGCATTAAATAAGAGAGAGAGAGGCGGAAAAAAAATGATGATAATGAATACGGAGGCGACGCGTGACATTAAAAAACCTTTATTTATTATATAGTATAGATTTAAAGAATCGTTAATTTGAAAGACATGTTATTTTTTTATGTGGGTGAAAATTAATTGCGGGTAAAATAAAACTAAGTGGTAATCGTTACTTTTTTTATATATATAAAAAGTAATATTATTTTGGGACATATCATGAAAAACTAATATGAAAAATCACGTTTCTTTAAAAAACAAACCAACCAAACATAATAACTATATTCATAGGTATATTTTTGTAATTTTTTATGTTTATTAAAAAAACAGGTTAATAATCCTTGTTTTAAACGGGTTAAATAAACGAATTATTAAATAGTTAGTAATAAATATTTATAAATTATAAAAGAAATATTAAATAGTAATAAAAAAAGTTACTTATTTATTAGGTATAGATTAAATTACGTGATCTGAATACATGCAAGAACATACTTAACATAAAAATATTGTGAAGATAAGTTTTTTTTAATGTTTGTTTTTTATTCTCTAAAAGAAAAATACATAGAAATAAAAATTACGCATAAATAATTTGAATTTTGTCTTTTTTTTGTTGAAGTTGTTGCCTATAAATTTCCCATTTGAAAGTTGAAACAAATACAACACAGTCAAATATCAACTGAACCGGAGTCAGAGAGCAGAATTGGTGTTGAAAGCAAGTGTTGTGATGATTTACATTGGAATGATGATCCTTCTTCTATTTATTCCAAACAACCATGTAAGTAAAGCATTCTTATCCCATTCTTATCACTGGGGTTGGTGGTTCGAGGAAAATCCTCTAGGAACACTAAGGTTTAAAAAGGTCAAGGGTTCAACTCCCACTTCATACAGGAATTAAGAAATTTACCTCTAAAAAAAATGTAAGTAAAGCATTCTTGCTAAACTGTTATTACTTTTTTTAACATTGTAATTAAATACTTAAATATATGAAATTCATTTAATGCTCTCTAGACTTGAAGAGTTAATTTGAACATTAAAAATTTTGATTAGACATAATAAATTTCTTTTAAATAGTTGTTTTATTTGGATTTATGGTGTGTTAATTCAATATTTAGTGGTGTATGAATTAGGCAAATTTATTTTAATAATTCAATGATTTATTGTGAATATAATTCATATTGGTAATTTGACCAGTGACACTGTTAACTTTCAATTTTGTTGTCATGAGAAATCTCACTCACATAATTATTATAGATATACACTTGATTTCCACCGGAACTGTCACTCATATAGTCATCATAGATATACACTTGATTTTCATTCATTTCGTTTACAAGGAAGGTATGTTTCTCATTTTGCTCATAAATCATCATTGTGAGTTAAATCGAGTAGAATTGATTGTAAATTTGTGATGATTATGTGAATGGAGTTGTCTTTAACAACAAAAGTCAAAATTATGAGTGTCATTGTTTAAAATATTTATACGTATCATTATTATCAGTCAAACTTATTTGAGTTATTATTATCTTTTTAGTTTTTTTTTCTTAAAAATGTAAATCCATATTACTCCTTTTACAAATTTCCTTATTCTAGATTGCCTTAAAATGAATTGTTTAGGGATTGATGATGTATATCCATACCATCAATCATTAGTGTATTACTAAGATCATTCAAATATTAAAAAAAGTTAGAGGTAGGTTATGTTTATAGCCATTAAAAACTTATTAAAAAGTTGTAAACAATAGACTAATACATTTATAGTTATGCTAACATGTATAGTGGTAATATAAAGACAATACATTGAACGTACATAGAAGAATCAACCATATGTCCCGGTATTTAAATCGAACTGATACTTGATTATTTTTTTTGAACGACGAAAGATTTTCATAAATAAAAGAGAATTTTAGCCAAGAGCTAGCAGGGGCTGCCAGATGAGCATACAAATAAACAACAGTGTTGCAAAAACTAAAATTACACCAATGTTTCCAATTCATATCGATACATTTTGACTTGTTTTTCACCCACAGGAGCTAGAAACCTGATTGTCTTTACCTCCGATAGCAATTTTTAGACAGATAACTTCGAAATGATACTTAAGTAATCTATAATCTATATAGAATGACACAAATATGTCACAAAACGCCTTAGATATCATTAAAGTATGTCGTGTTAATAAAACTAAAAGTAATTAATAATATGCATTTCACAATTCAAATATAATATATAATGGTATTAAACTGAAACTTTGAGATATATTAAAAAAAGGTTAACCACACTTAAATTATTAATTAAACTTTAATAATAAAAGTGTAAAAACTAAATATTGAAAGTGACGGCACAACGGAAAATATGAAATGGCAGGGTGATCACATGTAAAAGACTCGGAATTGAATATTTTGTCTTTTATTATTTTAAAAATAATATTAAGTTATTAAATATATAATTTATGTAAAACTTTATATTAAATATAACAATCTTATTATCAACAAAATAATAACATATTGGAGCTTATTTTCAACCAAAGTTACATTTTTATTCGACGAATATACTATATTTATATGTAGTGTATTTGTTAGTGAGTATACTAGTAGAACGTGTTTTTATCATAATTACGAAAATCTCAGTGTATTCATATACCAATGAATATTCATCTGTGAATACAATGATGTGTGCTTTGGTGAATACATGTTTTTACGTAAATGAAAAACAAAATGCTATCACGTAAATATTTTTCATATAAATCAAAATTCAGATGGTTAAAAAGCGTTCTCATATTTTGATTCTTAAATTTTTAGTGTTTCTCGTTTGAACATGTGGCTATATCATAATTTAATAATTAAAATAGCATGAAAATATGTTGTTAGTTTTAATATAAAAAAACAGATATAACATACACATTGTTAAAAATATATATTTTACTATATTTAATGTCAGCAAAAATTTAAATATATTTTTACACCAAATTGGAGATGTCCTGATTATAAGATTTTATGTTTCAGGCGAAGTTGACGGAGTACTCACCGGCACCTCAGCCACAACTGCCAAGCAACTCGTCCATGGTACATTTTGTTGCCTTAATTTCTCATTTAATATGAAAGTCAAATTCATAATGATAATATTTTTTTACTGTTTTTTTATACTTTATAAATAATTAGTGTATGAAACATATAAAAAAACTGTTTAAATAAAATTTTATTTTTTGGAATAAAAACTGTAAACACTTAAATGAATTTTGAATATTTTATTTTAGCTAAGTTTTAAAATTTTATTTATTTAACTAGTTAAAATAAATTAAACCTATACTAATTGTTGGATCTAATGGATTCAAATCATTTACAGTATGGTGCTACTCCACGAAGCCTTAAACCACAAGGTATGTACATAGATTTCTTCTTAGTCTTATCATATATTTGACACAATCATCTGAATCCATATACTATAATCTCTCATATCATATTCATCTACTATTTACGAGACTACGACATAATATTTGTCTTTGACTTTATGTTATGCTATGTTACAGAGTGTGCACCAAGATGCACAAATAGGTGCTCGAAAACCGCCTTCAAGAAGCCATGCATGTTCTTTTGCCAGAAGTGTTGTGCCACATGCTTGTGTGTACCTCCTGGGACATACGGTAACAAACAATATTGTCCGTGCTACAACACATGGAAGACAAAGAGAGGAGGCCCAAAATGCCCTTGATTCCTCTTTCTTCTTTCTTGTTTGAAACTCTTTAATTACTTGTTTACATCTACATCCGTCATAATGTAATATAAATGCACTCCAAGTATCTAAGAGTAAAATTTTCATCTATTTTATAACCATATTGTTTTATATTGAGGATAATTGCCTTACATAGTTTGAAGACATACATTTTTATTAAAAAAACAAAAGAAAACCAAGTCTAAAACGAAAACAAAATCCCTATTTGGATATTTCTACTCTCTAGTGTCGTATTTGAACCAAACAAACATTGAGTTTATTCGTGTTGTTTTGTTCAAGTTTAATCAAACAAATGAACGAATACAATCACTTAAACAAATGATTTTCTTATTTGTGTTTGTTCGTTAAGAAAATATGATTACTCATGTTGTTAATTTAATAGATGAAAAAACATAAAAGAACGAATACAAACGGTACATTTAAAAAAATAAAATAACGAATCATGAAAAATATTACTATCAACTCATTTACCAATGTTGGTGGTAAGTTGCCATCGACCAAATCTACCCTCCAGTTTTGCTAAATGTCACAACTTACCTCTTAACATTTTAAAATAACAATGTTAGTTTATTAATCTACTAGGTTATATACCCATATACTACATGGACTTGTTTAATAAAAAATATAAATGTGCAATAATGTGTAAAACAAAAAATAAAATTCTTTGTTTTTTTAATTAAGTAATAATTAGAATTCAAATTTTATATTACTTTTTCTTAAAAATTAAATTTTAAAATTCAAACTTACTTAAAATAGAGAAAATTATAAGATTTTAATGAGAAAAACTTATAGTGTCTACACGTAGCATTCTTTGAAATCATTTATTAGAATAAAGATTAATTTATGACAAACACAATTACATCAGTCTCTTATGCGCGAATGATCAACCTTTTGACAATAACAATGATCCTATGCATGTAAAATTTGACGTATTGTTAATTAATATCATAAAAAATATAATCAGACAATCAATTTCAAAATAATAACTTTACTATCAATTAAACTTTGATTTGAGTCCACTATTCTAGACTATGCGCTACCTCAAGCATAAGAAAAGTAAATAATTGTAAAATCAGAATTGCAATTTCATAAAAAAGACAAGTTAAGGGGTTGTTTGCATCGTTAAGAGGATTGTTTTTTAGCTGGACCATTAAGAGATATGATAAACTATTAAAAGGCTGACAAAATTTGAAACAAACATGTCACACCCCCAAAATCCACTAACGAAGTTTTACCGTTAGGAGCGTGACATACCAGGATCTCAGTCATTAGTTACTTTGAACGACTCTATATGAGTTTAAGAAAACCACTAGTATTGCTCATAGTCACGATGCAACACTAGAAATGAAAACACTGATTTTATGTAAGACTGCGGAAGCGAAAAGTTAAATGAAAAGCATGCGCCAAAACAGTCGCGCCAAAAGTAAATAATTCAACAATAAATAAAATAAATAGTTCTTGCGTTTGAAAATGATAGACTTCGAATGCATGCATGCCTTAGCTTGTGCTTGTACCTTAATGACCTGAGAAAACATGCTAAAACATGTCAACACTAGGTTGGTGAGTTCACAGGTTTCAATGTTTGTAAAGTTTATTAGATAAAACCATTTACAATTTATATCATAGGTAGCTAACCTAGTTACATGTTACTAAAGCGTTTCGACACCGAAGCTGACTGTTTATGTTTGAACTTGCCTCCTACCATGACTATCATGATCAATGGTAAATGTTTAGGTCAATGTTACACCCGTTCGACTACCTGTCGTGTTAGCGCGACTAACGCGGGTGGGGCTTGTCAATGCCCAGTAGTACTACTCAATATTACCTCGCTATCTCATATATTAAACGGTTCGATAAGTAAGGACTTGCATGATATGTTTGCGCTTAGTACAACAAGTGATATAATTGAAATGTAAAATCTAAATGTTCGTACCCATGTTTTCTCCCCCAAGTTTAAATTATAAGAAAAGGGGCCGTGAAACTCACCTGATAAAAGTGATGATTGGTATTCCACACAAGTTTACACAAAGAGGATTGAGGGTATCGTCCTACACGAGTTCTACACAAGTACGTCACGTATAAGAATTTATCCTTATTATATTTTCATGTCTCAAGATGAACGGCGCGATTAACTCGATCCAATAGTTAAAATAAACGCTTAATTTAATTACATTCAAAATAATCAAAATACTCTTTTTAGAACGAAAATACAATTTTTCTTTCAAAACATACTCTAACAATTACTATTGATCGTGTTCGATTTATAAGGATTTTATGGTAGTATTTAATAACCTTTATAAATTTTATTTATTTCCGAAAACAGTGTAATTTGGAAACTAAAAATCTGGAAAAAGGTGTAACGAACCAAAATCCGGGTTTCGTCTTCAAATAATTAAATATTTATATTTAATATTATAGTGGAAATAATATTTTATAAATAAGTTGAAACAAGTGGGTTTCAAGTTTGTAATGGGATTATGTTAGTTTTAACTAACTATAGAACGAAATTGGTAAAATGGAAGTTAAGGGACTGAAATGGTAAATATGGCAAATCTGCCATATTTGACCATATGAAAGTCAAAATTCAGCATTTGGTCTTGTTGGGGTCGTTCATATCAAGAGAGAAAAAGAGAAATCAAGTTTGAAGCTCAAATCATGCAATTGAGGCTTGTTTTGTGAAGGTTTTGGCTCACACAACACCTTCATAACATCAAGTAAGTGATTCTCTTCCTCTTGATTCCACCATGTATGTGTTCTTGGTGGGTTTTGGGTGAAACCCGAAATTTTGTATGCATGTGATGAAATGGTGTTAGATTATTGATAATCTAGCTAAACTAAAGTTAAAGAATGATGGTTAACATCCTAGAACCCTTTAATTTTGATTATGAGAAGTTAGGGTTCATATGGTGAAAATTGGGGGTGTTTGGATCATAATGCTAGAATGTTGAATTATTGATGATTAGGTGTTTTTATGATGTTAGACACATAAACAAACCCCAAATTAACTTAAAGAACTAATTTGATGAAAAATTAGTGTCAAGGTATTGGAAGGAGAATTCAAGAGGTTGAGTTCTTGGTTTAAAGGGGGTGTTTGGATGTGGGAATAACCCAAACGGGTCATTTTGGGTGGAAATAGGAAATTGGGTTGTGAACTCAGTTTTAAAGTGATTTTTATGTATGTTTAGATTACTGAACTAGGTGTATATGTTTAGGTAATCAAATTGCTAAACTAGAAGGAGGTGCAGGATCTTCAAATCCGCAAGGTAAGTGCCTTTGCACTTACTTAGTAATGTGATATGTGATGTATGTGTTATGTTGTGCATGGTATGAATGATACATGAAATGAATTGATTATGCATAAGTGTATGTATGAATGTGAATATGGTTATAATACTATATCTAATATGTGGAGGTTATGATCAAAGAATCATAATGGAAAAGGGGAGGTTATGGTCAAAGAACCATAATGAAAATGTGGTAAGATCTTGGTCTATGTACCAAGATGAAGAATGGAAAGAAAGTTATGACCTTTGTGTCATAAATGAAATGGTAATGTAAAGAGTAAATAAAACTTGTAGGTGAAATACAAGTGGTATGCAATCAAACATCAATTTGAATGTTAACGGGTCAAAAGGGTTAAATGGGTGAAAATAACTGTAGTCGCTAATTCGATAAGATGATATGCACTATTAAATGTTGTGAAGATGTTATGTTAAGTAAAGAATGGAACTTGCAAGGTGTAATGCAAGTGTTTGCACCCAAATGCATCTTTGGGCGCAAACGGGTTAAAATGGGTGAATGGGTGAAATAAGTAGAAATTACTTATTGTTATGATATATATCTCAATACTAATGGTGATATGTTTATGTGGTTGTAGGAAAAGCTCCGAAGTAGTCCAAGTCAAGTCCAAGGTGATCGCGGGTTCTCGTATATGTTTTAGGTGCATATTTTTGAAGTAAATTGACGTTCCCGTAAAGGATGTATATTTTGAATCTAGGAATCGTGTTTTTGGTGTTAAATTGGTGGTATAAGTGTGTGTTCAAATGCCCAAGTGTCTGGGATTTTATGTTTAGATGTATTGGTGAAAAAGGTTGGAAAAATGGTTAAGTGTGAAAACTGGAAACTTTCTGAGTTTTTGACTCCCTCGCGATACGCGAGGGAGGAAGCTTGTTTTCTCGCGATACGCGAGAGGGTAAAAAATAAAAATAAAAAAAAAATTCCTGGGTTAAGACTTCCGCGCGTTAAAGTTTTGTGTTTAAAAGTGGTGTGTTTCAACTTAGTATCAGAGCAATGGTTTGAGGGATTTGGTGTGAGTGGCACCAAACTCAAACCGGATGCTCTTGATATGGGGGGGTGATACGAGAATCCAAGAAGGACTTGACTAAGACTCGGAGCTTTCGGAAATGAAAGGTTAGTAATGTTATGATTAATTATAATTCCATATGGCGTTTATGTATATGTATGAATGATTGGCAAAGTGTTATGTGTGCCGAAACTTGTCTTGTGATTTGTTATATGAATATGATAATTGCAATTGGGCATAGCGCGTTATTAATCATGTCTGGCCAATATGATTAATATGACGAGATGTGCAAGGGTCTTTATAATAACCATATGACAATGAACATTTACAAGGATTAGGTGAAGGTGATTATATATGTATGTAAGTATATAAGTAGATAAGTATACATATACTTAATACATATAGGGGTGTAAGTGTGATAAGTATTTAAGGTATTGATAGTATAAGGGTGTTAAGGTGTTTGTTTCTAATTCCCAGTTAAGAGATGGCAGAAGAATCGAGCAATCGGGAACCGTTGGATCCACGGATCCAAGAGTTGATAAAAGAGGAGGTGGCCAAGGCCTTTGAGCAAGCCACAAATCTGTTGATGGAAGAAATGAGGGGGACTATTAAACTCTCTCTCGAGGAGATCATGAAAGATAAAGATAAGGAACCTCGGGGTTGTACACTGAAGGATTTCATGGTGATCAAGCCCAAGGAATATAACGGGCAAGTGGACCCGATTCTGAGCCACAGGTGGGTGGTAGACATGGAGTCAAATTTTGAGACGACAAGGTGTAAGCCCGAGGATAGAGTGATGTTTAGCGTGCCACTATTGACTGGGCGGGCTAAGGAGTGGCTGCTAAATCTCCGAAAGGAGAGGGGTGAAAGAGGGGTGACCTCCATGTCATGGGAGGAGTTTAAAGCGGCATTCCTAAAGTACCATTGCCCACAGGCCGCTATTGACAGGATGACCGAGGAGTTTCTCCTCATGAGGCAGACGACAGAGACTATTGATGAATTAGTTGGGACTTTCTTCGATCGGGCCAAGTTCTGTCCAGATGTGGTGTTGACCGAGAAAGCCAAGATTGACAGGTTCTATGCTATGCTGACGGTGGAGTTCAGGGATAGCATATCTCTATCCTCATTTACCACACTTGTAGACTTAATAAACAGGTGTCGGGAAAGAGAGGTGGAGTTGAGGAGGCAAGAATCTAGGGGAGAAAAGAGGAAACGTGAAATAGTGGATCAAGTGGTGAGTAAGATAAAGGGCGGGAGCCCTAGTAAGAAGCAGTTCATCAAGCCTTCGTCGCGGGGGTGCAAAATTTGTGGAAAGGAGCACATTGGGGAGTGCCGGAAGGGATCTCAAAACTGCTATAAATGTGGAAAACCGGGGCATTTTGCTCATCAATGTTCAAGCCAAGTGCATATATGCTACAATTGTTATAAACCCAGGCACAATAGGGCGGATTGTCCCGAGTTAAAGCAAGGTGGAAGTGGAAAGAAAGTGGAGACGCCAAAGCCAAAAGGAAGAGCCTTCCACATTTCGGCGGAAGAGGCAAAGAACAACTCGGAGGTGGTGTCAGGTACATTCAAGATTAACTCATTACCTGCACTAGTTCTATTTGATTCGGGGGCTAGCCATTCTTTTGTTTTCTTGAAAATTGTTAAGCATTCCTCTTTTGTAAGTAGCAAGTTAGATGAACCCTTAGAAATCGAAGCGGCTAATGATAAGAGTTTCCTTGTCTTTGACATTTTTAGAGATTGTAAGTTGAGAGCGGGGGGCGAAACTTTCTTTATTGATTTGATTCCTATGGCTATGGGAGATTTTGATCTTATTGTGGGGATGGATTGGTTGTCAAAGAATAAGGCGAGTATTTTATGTGGACCGAAGGCGATCCAACTTGTTTCCCCATCGGGAGAGTCCATCTACATAGAAGGTGATAAAAAGGGTAAAGTAAGGTTGTGCACTTATGTGAAGGCGACCAAGTACATGGCGCGTGGGTGCAAGGCGTTCATGGCTTGTGTCGCGGATGTGAATGAAAGAGTAAAGGAGATTCACGATGTACCGGTCGTGAACCAATTCGTAGATGTGTTTCCTGACGAGTTACCGGGGATTCCGCCGGATAGGGAGATAGAGTTTGGAATTGACTTGATGCCGGGTGCTAAACTGGAAGCTAAAGCGCCTTATAGATTGGCACCGCCAGAAATGAAAGAACTCATGGAGCAATTACAAGAGTTACTTGACAAGGGTTTCATACGCCCAAGTGTTTCACCTTGGGGTGCGCCCGTTCTCTTCGTCAAAAAGAAGGATGGGAGCATGAGAATGTGTATGGATTATCGGGAGTTGAACAAGTTGACAGTGAAGAATAGGTACCCATTGCCTAGGATTGACGATCTTTTCGACCAATTGCAAGGGGCGTCATGGTTTTCTAAGATTGACTTGAAGTCCGGGTATCATCAGTTGAAAGTGAAGGAAGAGGATGTTCATAAGACAGCTTTTCGCACTCGTTACGGTCACTATGAGTTTACGGTTATGCCTTTCGGTTTGACCAACGCACCTGCGGTTTTCATGGATCTCATGAATCGGGTGTGTAGACTGTTCCTTGATCGTTCGGTCATTGTGTTTATTGACGATCTTCTCATCTATTCAAGGAGCGAGGGTGATCACGCTTGTCATTTGCGTGAGATTCTTGAAGTCTTGCAAAAGGAGAAGCTTTATGCTAAATTCTCCAAATGCGCATTTTGGTTGCGCGAGATCCAATTCTTGGGTCATGTGATTAATGAAAGAGGAATTACCGTTGACCCATCCAAGATTATGGCGGTTAAAGAATGGTCATCACCGAAGACGCCTTCGGAGATTAGAAGTTTCTTGGGGTTAGCGGGTTATTATCGGAGGTTCATCGAAAACTTCTCTCGGATTGCTTTGCCGATGACGAAGTTGACTCGTAAGGAGACAAAGTTTGTTTGGAGTCCCGAGCAAGAATCTGCCTTTCAACTCTTGAAAGAAAAGTTGACTAAGCGGTGCTAAGGTTCACCGCTTATCAACTCTTGAAAGAAAGTTTAGCCTACACAACTCGTTTCCATGAGTTAAGTCTTCTGGTACCCCACATGGTCACTCCACTGACTAGGGGTATTGAGAAGTACATCTGTGGTCTACCCATGAAAATCCAAGATACAGTCCTATGAAGAAATCCAGCTACCCTTGAAGACGCTATCCGCTTAGCTGCCACATTAACCGATAACCATGTGAAGGCGGGTACACTAACAAGGAAAGGCGCAAAGAAAGTCACTGACTCAACAGCCTCTTTTGAACCCTCTAAGGAAGACAAACCCAAACCTGGTCACTTCAATATGAAACGTAACTTTGCTGTCATTACCCATGCTGTACCAATAAACCAAGTAGCTCCTCTAGCCCAAAACCAGAATAAGAAACCATATGCGGGTAACAACCATTTGTGCAACACGTGCAATTATCACCACTTCCCAAACATGCCATGTCGCCTATGTGCCAATTGTGGAAGGTATGGTCATGTAGCAAGTACTTGCCAATCCAGACCACCCGTTAGTCAAACTCACCAAGGGAACCGAGACAATCAGCAAGTTGCCAATCAAGTTGTACCAGCCATTACTAATGGGCGTGCTTGTTATGAGTGCGGTAATCCAAACCACTTCAAAAACCAATGCCCAAGGATAGCCAATGCAAACCAAGGTGGTGCTCGTGGGTGTGCCTTCAACATAAACGCTAATGAAACTCAAGACAATGTCGAGGCAGAAAATGAAACCAATTGAAGCTAATGCAAGATGGATTCGAATAAGGATCTAGCCTGGAATAAATTATGTATTGTAATCCTTTATGTTATTTATGTCGTTATCAGAACTATTTACATCTACTACGGTTTGTCACTATAAACTTGAACTTGCTAGCCAACTTCAGAAAGTGAATCATTTCACCATTAACCGTCCATATAAACACTAACGAATTTAAAAGATAAAACTCATCTACCTACATCGTGCATGAATGCCGAGTAACACACCCGATCGCCTACAAAATCCGATAGTTTCCGATACGCATGAGACTCAATAAACATTCACAAAATACATAATACTAGAGTGATCACATTATACATATTTGCTTATATATGATAGCAAATTGTTCACACTATACTTGAAACCTATTCGCTTACAATTAGATCATACATGAAACATGAGTGATTACATTATACACATAATTATATTGTCTACATTGTTACAATTGATTAAGTACATCATACACAAAGCATGATTATTCACCTTATCCATGAAAACTACTCGGGTTTTGACGTATTCTTGTCCAAACACGAGGAAGCTATGAAAACCCTAAATTATGCCACGTTATTACTCTTTAGTACCTGATTGACTTTACTATCTATGGACATAGTTATTTGTTAGCAACACATACGTGAAAACAATAGTTACGAATTATGTGATTTTGTGTTACCCCCCCCCCCCCTTGACCCACACACACAATGGGATGAACTATACGGACCATGCGACGATTTGGATAATTACGGGTGCACACGTAATTATAAAAATCAGCGCATGGAAAACATAGCAAATTCTGTCATGTGTTATGACATGAAACCCGTCATGATATATAATAACGAAACTAATGAGATATGACAAGGGCATGGTGGATACGCCGCTGGTACTTCCTATATATAAGTGTTCCTGTCATATTATCAGAAGTAGCGTTGTTCGTGTCACGTGAAGTTTTATGTTATTTTGACCTAGACCAAAGTTCGTGAAGTCTCTTACCCATTGACAATTCTTGGACATGTTAGATTACATCTTAAACAAACCCTAATCATCAATTTACGTCAAATCCAACCCAAGTAATGCATTGCACCTTTAGATCCTTCGACGGATCTCTTCTTAACTCTCTTGAAACTAAAGTCCTCTGATATCATTCATACTTAACTTGAGCTTTGAACCTTAATCTTGTTAGCTATCAGACTCCTCAAACCGACGATCAAAACTCAAACTCACTTCCTTCCCGATTAAATAGTCTCCACTAATTTCGGGACGAAATTCTCTTAACTAGGGGAGACTGTGACATCCCTCATTTCTATGCCTGATCCTATGATTCTATTTTGTAATCTATTGAGAATTCTATTACTATGAACCTTTTGATGCCTCATATCACTTGTGATATCATTTCATTTCAAATTTCGAAGTCTAGTCTAAAGCGAGTATTCTATTGCGCATAGAACGGCTTGCGCATTATATTTTGATTCTATATCTGATTCTGGTATTCCTTCTTAATCTTGCTACTTATAGTAACTTTGGATGCCTTAGACTCTAACCTAATTAAAACAATTCAAGTTGGTAACTTTGTTTGACTAAAATAAATTTTAAAGGTAAAAGTTACACATAAATAAATTTCAGTGTTTCTTTTGTGACGTTTTCAAAACTTGGTTAATTATCGTAATATCAGTTAATTATTATATTTTATTATTATTATTATTTAAACTTTTGGAAATTATATTATTATTGTTATTATTAAATTAATTATAACATATCTTAAATAAATAAAAATATTATTATTCTTTTAAACTAATCCTATATCCTAATATCTTACTAACACATCTTTATCCAAAATTTTTGAATTTGGACGTAAATCCATTTCCCCCATAATTCGTTTTTATTTTATTATTAAATATAATAAACTAATTTATAACATTTGCAATTCTAGCCTTAATAACTGATTAATTTTTGCGAATAAGTCCCTAATCCCACCCTATAAATAGAGCCCTTGTTCCTCCATTATTCTTCGCACCTCAACGATCCTCTAGGGTTCTCTAGCTACTAAAGGTCGTTCTTCTCATCTCTTGGAAGATTCTAGCTTAAATTATTCCATTCTAAGTAAGTTCTTGTTATGTTCTTACTTTTTCTTTCAAATTCTTTCATAACTAGTTAGATCTATGATTCCCTAACATGTTTATGTTATAATCATAGACTTATCCAAGATCAAAAACCCTATTTCAATTAAACTTGTTCAAACTTTTATTTAAAAACTTGATTTTGATCTTTCTTGTTCCTTTCAATTTCAAAAATCATATTTTTACTAAAACTCCTTATCTTCAAATTAAACCCCTCTAATAATCAACTTATATTATTTCTATCTTTACTAAACTTATATTTTCACTTTAACCCTTATACTTTTCAAACTTACCAAACACACCCTAAACTTGGTCAAGTATACAAATAGGGTAACTTTCAAACCAGTATGTAGTTATCTGACAAACATTAAAGTTCTGGCTAGGAAAAGACGGGGTTCTGATCCAACCAACTCTTTCCTGGGAACTTTTATGTTGGAGGTACTACTCTGGAATGATAACCACTCTAGTGTATAACAACCACTTTCAACTAATTACATTGTCAACCCCTCGACTATCCTTAACTTGTTTCTAACGTAACAAACTTAACTTAGGCAATCCTTAAGGCATTCAATCCAAGTTACTACAAGTTCAAGTTCAACCCTTTCACTTGCAAGGTGAGTTTACATAGCCCCTCTTTTACATTTTTTACATATTTTGGGGTGAAACATGATTACTCATCAAACACTATTTGAAATTACACACGTACAATTCTACAATATGATCATATGTGTTTATTTGTGCTTTGTGCTTGAATGCTATTTGTTAAGGCTACATATACATCTCATACTCGTGCAATCATTAACACATTACATCAGGATAACATGTGTTGTTATGCCCTACATTTACATTAGGATAACATGTGTTGTTATGCCCTACATTTACATCAGGATAACATGTGTTGTTATGCCCTACATTAGGATAACATGTGTTGTTATGCCCTTCAATTACAAAGTTTCATTTGTGCAATCAGCTTAACTTAGATTCTCCATAAATGCTTTATAAACCATGCATCACATGAATTGTACACAAAACATTTGAACTTTACTTATGGTGTCAAAACCTATGTGTGACACCCGACAATTCAGGTCAATACCCGTACATGTTATAAACAAGTTTACATTATAATTGTTTTGTGATTTACTTAATTTCACAAACAAGGACACTAAGGTCTAACAAAAAAAAACTGTACAGGGTCTCATTTTAAATCTTTGGTAATTCTGGGAGTTACCGGTTCACATACCAGTATAAACCGAATTTAATTACCATTTGAAACTCTAAATAATATATACCTAAAACTAATTGTTTGATAAATCAAACAATCCAACCCACTTGCTTGACTTTCTCGGCCGAAAGTCAGGGGAGCCATTCCCCCACTTGCTAATTCACTCAAATTCAGATAAAAACCATACCTCCTCAATCGAAATCCCACAATCCCTTTCATTTATCTCATTTTCTTACGGCAAATTCCCAATTCTCCTTCTAGTCGAAGTCCAGCTTAAGGCAGAAATCCACCACAATTCGGTATTTTAAGAAGATTTCAAGTGTTCTAAAGAAAGTTTAACAGAAGATTCAAGACTCTTCTCTGTTTTCTTTCATCATCTTCATCTCGGTTTTAAGGTAAAAACTCGATATTATCCACTTTATTTTCTTTAAAACCGTATCTAAGCCTACAAAAGGTTCAATCGCAAGTAAGATAACAAGAAAAGTGTGTCAAATTCAAGATTTGAACATAAAAATATACAGGACGAATTCTGTCAATCAAAGTGCAGTAATCGAAACTAGGAGTTTCGATACCTGTTCAATCGAAACTAGGAGTTTCGATACCTGCTGTTCAATCGAAACTAGGAGTTTCGATACCTGTTGATCGAAACTAGGAGTTTCGATACCTATTCAATCGAAACTAGGAGTTTCGATACCAGTTTACTCAATCGAAACTGGGAGTTTCGATACTAGTTGTTCAATCGAAACTAGGTAGTTTCGATACATATTGCTCAATCGAAACTAGATAGTTTCGATACCCTTCTTGCCAATCGAAACTAGATAGTTTCGATACCTAACTACTCAATCGAAACTATGAAGTTTCGATACTCAATTGCCCAATCGAAACTAGGAAGTTTCGACATCTGTTCATCAGTCACATTGGGCAGTAACTTAGAACTGTTTTTATAGCAAAACAAGTGTTGAAAATCTAAGAAGATATTTAAACAAAAGCAACTAGATTTACTAGGTCGATGAACAATTTGCAATATGAGACGTTCAGTCTTAACACAATTTACCCTTTGGTATCTAGGGTACGAATAGTCAAGTTCGGCTAGAACAATTATCATTGCAAGCATACACAAACTCAAGGTGAGTTCACGGCCCCCTTTTAACTCTTTACTGTTTTGTAAACATCGGGGGAGAAACATACTTACTTATTATGTTTTGAAAACATGAATTACATTGTTTATACGTTTGACAATATGAACATTTTGGTTTAACTTCTTGTGAGTCTCCCAGCCCCACTTTTACTACTGGTTTTTAAATTGTTTTTAAACAAACGGGGAGAAAACTTGCTCAACTAAACAGCTGGACACAAGAACACACAACGATTGTTCGGATGAACAACACACAACGATTGTTCGGATGAACAACATACAATGATTGTTCGGATGAACAACACACAACGATTGTTCGGATGAACAACACACAACGATTGTTCGTATGAACAACACACAACGATTGTTCGGATGAACAATACTCAACGATTTGGGGGAAAAACATACTTACAACTATTTCATGGGATAACAAGAGAATAAGACACGACTTTATGTTTACATGGGATGAGAACAACACATTGGAGGTCGCTAAAGTCCCCTGGAACAACATAGTAACCATTAACTGTAGCCTAGGGTCCTATGAATAGTACTATGGAGAGTGACGTCTCCCGGTCATGGTTAGTCGCGCTAACCACAATCTGGAGGATTTATGGCCGCATAGAACCTGATAACGATTATAGGGGCTCACACATGTCATGGTTTGGTTACGCCTCATGTATGAACATATTATTTGTATTCCTAGCTAGTTTACAAATGGGTCAACAATTCTTATTCTGTTTATCACATACACCTGAAACTATTTACGAACAATTGAATTTAAACAAAAGAGTTTTGATCCGGTTAAAGTGACCATGTTTATACAAAAGGGTTCTGATTAGTTAAAATGATCAGGTTTAAACATATTTTATGACGGTTAAGTCATGATAATGTTTTCAAATGGAAACTACTTAGCTTTATGACGGTAAAGTCATGAACTGGTTTTTGGGGAAAAACTATAAGCCCTAATATAACTAACTCTGTGAACTCACCAACCTTTGTGTTGACAATTTCAAGTATGTTTCTCAGGTGACCTTTAGCCATGGCGCGGTTGGAATAGACTAGCTATGTTGGATCAATTCCTAAAGGCTGGAAGGACGTAGAATATCAAGTCTCAAGTCTATCTTTGATCTAGAGGAACTTAAATCATAGTATTACTTAGCTTTAGTAATTGTATATTTAATCAAGTCTTAGAAATCATTATTACAGCTTCCGCTATCGTGTAATGAACCAATCGTTACAACCTGTATTTATTTAATAAGTAAATAAAATATGGGGGTGTGACACTATGTATGCTCACCAACTATTTATAGTTGACCCTCTCATTTTAAACATGTTTCAAGTACTAAGCTTTGAGTTCATATTCAAGATGCTACCCTTAGGAATTGAGGACCTAGTCTTAAATTTTAATATGGAAATTCATGTATTCTTTAATTCTTGTAAATGTAGTAATTGATACTTGAAACAATGTAATGAAATGGATTTTTTTAATTATTACAACTTTAGCAAACCATGAGCTTATGAACAGTCTACATGTCTCGCCCCGACGTTTCCGCCGTCGGTTGGGGTGTGACAGATTGGTATCAGAGCCTTGGTTATAGGGAATTAAGTTATTAGACACCTTTGACCTAGACTATAACCTTAGGACACCCATTTATGCCATGTCTCTATGATTATATGATATGCTACTTGCTACATGACTAATATATTATGTGTTAATTACTTAGAATCTCATGACTTATTAGGTCTCACCTAAATAATAAATTAAAAACAATAATATCCTTACCCTTATCCTAAGTCTCAATCTTTCTTCTATGTCATTACCATCATAGCATAAGGAGCGTCATAAGTCTATTAAATTTCTTTTTACACCTCGTTAGGGTTTTAAACTTTGTTAACTAGTAGAGGACACATGCAATCCGGAAGAGTGACACCTGTATTCTGGGTTTTCTGTCTAGGAAAGCATTTCATATAAATCCCAATCAACCGAGGGATCCGTATGCTTTCCTGGGAATTCCCGGGATGAGTGCTTACTTATAGGCTAAAGCGTGTCTCCTTGAAAGTTATATAAGTTTATTAACCTTAATGTGTCATAGCATTCAAATGGTATTATCCATGTTGAGTGCAATCCAAACTATAAATACTTATGTTTTAAATTATCCTTTGTTTTATACCCAAGAAATCCTCATAACTTCTTATATCTTTCCCCCTGTCTTTGTTAAACCTATAGCATGCCTCCCCGTCGTGCCAACTAGACCAACAACAACAATGACCTTGCTGCCCTTCTCACTCAACTTGTGAACCAACTCACTCAGGCCAATAACAACAATGGCGGCACTAACAACATTGCTAATAATGGTGGTGGTGGTGCCAACCCACCCCCATGCACTTTCAAACACTTTAACTCATGCAACCCCGTCAAGTTCTATGGTACCGAAGGAGCTACGTGCCTCCTTCAATGGTTTGAAAGCATTGAAAGCACTTTTCTCAACAGTGATTGCCCTGACAATCTCCGGGTTCGCTATGCCACCAGCGTCTTTCAAAAACGGGCGCTCACTTGGTGGAATGGTGAGAAGAGGAACCGGGGAGTGGATGTGACCATGGCCTTGCCATGGGATGAAGTTAAGAGACTCATGACCGAGGAATTCTGTCCTCGTAATGAAATGAAGAAGTTGGAGGCTGAGTTTTGGGATCTTACCCAAGACAGTGGTGAAAGTTTAGCCTACACAACTCGTTTCCATGAGTTAAGTCTTCTGGTACCCCACATGGTCACTCCACTGACTAGGGGTATTGAGAAGTACATCTGTGGTCTACCCATGAAAATCCAAGATACAGTCCTAGGAAGAAATCCAGCTACCCTTGAAGACGCTATCCGCTTAGCTGCCACATTAACCGATAACCATGTGAAGGCGGGTACACTAACAAGGAAAGGCGCAAAGAAAGTCACTGACTCAACAGCCTCTTTTGAACCCTCTAAGGAAGACAAACCCAAACCTGGTCACTTCAATATGAAACGTAACTTTGCTGTCATTACCCATGCTGTACCAATCAACCAAGTAGCTCCTCTAGCCCAAAACCAGAATAAGAAACCATATGCGGGTAACAACCCTTTGTGCAACACGTGCAATTATCACCACTTCCCAAACATGCCATGTCGCCTATGTGCCAATTGTGGAAGGTATGGTCATGTAGCAAGTACTTGCCAATCCAGACCACCCGTTAGTCAAACTCACCAAGGGAACCGAGACAATCAGCAAGTTGCCAATCAAGTTGTACCAGCCATTACTAATGGGCGTGCTTGTTATGAGTGCGGTAATCCAAACCACTTCAAAAACCAATGCCCAAGGATAGCCAATGCAAACCAAGGTGGTGCTCGTGGGCGTGCCTTCAACATAAACGCTAATGAAACTCAAGACAATGCCGAGGCAGAAAATGAAACCAATTGAAGCTAATGCAAGATGGATTCGAATAAGGATCTAGCCTGGAATAAATTATGTATTGTAATCCTTTATGTTATTTATGTCGTTATCAGAACTATTTACATCTACTACGGTTTGTCACTATAAACTTGAACTTGCTAGCCAACTTCAGAAAGTGAATCATTTCACCATTAACCGTCCATATAAACACTAACGAATTTAAAAGATAAAACTCATCTACCTACATCGTGCATGAACGCCGAGTAACACACCCGATCGCCTACAAAATCCGATAGTTTCCGATACGCATGAGACTCAATAAACATTCACAAAATACATAATACTAGAGTGATCACATTATACATATTTGCTTATATATGATAGCAAATTGTTCACACTATACTTGAAACCTATTCGCTTACAATTAGATCATACATGAAACATGAGTGATTACATTATACACATAATTATATTGTCTACATTGTTACAATTGATTAAGTACATCATACACAAAGCATGATTATTCACCTTATCCATGAAAACTACTCGGGTTTTGACGTATTCTTGTCCAAACACGAGGAAGCTATGAAAACCCTAAATTATGCCACGTTATTACTCTTTAGTACCTGATTGACTTTACTATCTATGGACATAGTTATTTGTTAGCAACACATACGTGAAAACAATAGTTACGAATTATGTGATTTTGTGTTACCCCCCCCCCCTTGACCCACACACACAATGGGATGAACTATACGGACCATGCGACGATTTGGATAATTACGGGTGCACACGTAATTATAAAAATCAGCGCATGGAAAACATAGCAAATTCTGTCATGTGTTATGACATGAAACCCGTCATGATATATAATAACGAAACTAATGAGATATGACAAGGGCATGGTGGATACGCCGCTGGTACTTCCTATATATAAGTGTTCCTGTCATATTATCAGAAGTAGCGTTGTTCGTGTCACGTGAAGTTTTATGTTATTTTGACCTAGACCAAAGTTCGTGAAGTCTCTTACCCATTGACAATTCTTGGACATGTTAGATTACATCTTAAACAAACCCTAATCATCAATTTACGTCAAATCCAACCCAAGTAATGCATTGCACCTTTAGATCCTTCGACGGATCTCTTCTTAACTCTCTTGAAACTAAAGTCCTCTGATATCATTCATACTTAACTTGAGCTTTGAACCTTAATCTTGTTAGCTATCAGACTCCTCAAACCGACGATCAAAACTCAAACTCACTTCCTTCCCGATTAAATAGTCTCCACTAATTTCGGGACGAAATTCTCTTAACTAGGGGAGACTGTGACATCCCTCATTTCTATGCCTGATCCTATGATTCTATTTTGTAATCTATTGAGAATTCTATTACTATGAACCTTTTGATGCCTCATATCACTTGTGATATCATTTCATTTCAAATTTCGAAGTCTAGTCTAAAGCGAGTATTCTATTGCGCATAGAACGGCTTGCGCATTATATTTTGATTCTATATCTGATTCTGGTATTCCTTCTTAATCTTGCTACTTATAGTAACTTTGGATGCCTTAGACTCTAACCTAATTAAAACAATTCAAGTTGGTAACTTTGTTTGACTAAAATAAATTTTAAAGGTAAAAGTTACACATAAATAAATTTCAGTGTTTCTTTTGTGACGTTTTCAAAACTTGGTTAATTATCGTAATATCAGTTAATTATTATATTTTATTATTATTATTATTTAAACTTTTGGAAATTATATTATTATTGTTATTATTAAATTAATTATAACATATCTTAAATAAATAAAAATATTATTATTCTTTTAAACTAATCCTATATCCTAATATCTTACTAACACATCTTTATCCAAAATTTTTGAATTTGGACGTAAATCCATTTCCCCCATAATTCGTTTTTATTTTATTATTAAATATAATAAACTAATTTATAACATTTGCAATTCTAGCCTTAATAACTGATTAATTTTTGCGAATAAGTCCCTAATCCCACCCTATAAATAGAGCCCTTGTTCCTCCATTATTCTTCGCACCTCAACGATCCTCTAGGGTTCTCTAGCTACTAAAGGTCGTTCTTCTCATCTCTTGGAAGATTCTAGCTTAAATTATTCCATTCTAAGTAAGTTCTTGTTATGTTCTTACTTTTTCTTTCAAATTCTTTCATAACTAGTTAGATCTATGATTCCCTAACATGTTTATGTTATAATCATAGATTTATCCAAGATCAAAAACCCTATTTCAATTAAACTTGTTCAAACTTTTATTTAAAAACTTGATTTTGATCTTTCTTGTTCTTTTCAATTTCAAAAATCATGTTTTTACTAAAACTCCTTATCTTCAAATTAAACCCCTCTAATAATCAACTTATATTATTTCTATCTTTACTAAACTTATATTTTCACTTTAACCCTTATACTTTTCAAACTTACCAAACACACCCTAAACTTGGTCAAGTATACAAATAGGGTAACTTTCAAACCAGTATGTAGTTATCTGACAAACATTAAAGTTCTGGCTAGGAAAAGACGGGGTTCCGATCCAACCAACTCTTTCCTGGGAACTTTTATGTTGGAGGTACTACTCTGGAATGATAACCACTCTAGTGTATAACAACCACTTTCAACTAATTACATTGTCAACCCCTCGACTATCCTTAACTTGTTTCTAACGTAACAAACTTAACTTAGGCAATCCTTAAGGCATTCAATCCAAGTTACTACAAGTTCAAGTTCAACCCTTTCACTTGCAAGGTGAGTTTACATAGCCCCTCTTTTACATTTTTTACATATTTTGGGGTGAAACATGATTACTCATCAAACACTATTTGAAATTACACACGTACAATTCTACAATATGATCATATGTGTTTATTTGTGCTTTGTGCTTGAATGCTATTTGTTAAGGCTACATATACATCTCATACTCGTGCAATCATTAACACATTACATCAGGATAACATGTGTTGTTATGCCCTACATTTACATTAGGATAACATGTGTTGTTATGCCCTACATTTACATCAGGATAACATGTGTTGTTATGCCCTACATTAGGATAACATGTGTTGTTATGCCCTTCAATTACAAAGTTTCATTTGTGCAATCAGCTTAACTTAGATTCTCCATAAATGCTTTATAAACCATGCATCATATGAATTGTACACAAAACATTTGAACTTTACTTATGGTGTCAAAACCTATGTATGCTCACCAACTATTTATAGTTGACCCTCTCATTTTAAACATGTTTCAGGTACTAAGCTTTGAGTTCATATTCAAGATGCTACCCTTAGGAATTGAGGACCTAGTCTTAAATTTTAATATGGAAATTCATGTATTCTTTAATTCTTGTAAATGTAGTAATTGATACTTGAAACAATGTAATGAAATGGATTTTTTTAATTATTTCAACTTTAGCAAACCATGAGCTTATGAACAGTCTACATGTCCCGCCCCGACGTTTCCGCCGTTGGTTGGGGTGTGACAGATTGGTATCAGAGCCTTGGTTATAGGGAATTAAGTTATTAGACACCTTTGACCTAGACTATAACCTTAGGACACCCATTTATGCCATGTCTCTATGATTATATGATATGCTACTTGCTACATGACTAATATATTATGTGTTAATTACTTAGAATCTCATGACTTATTAGGTCTCACCTAAATAATAAATTAAAAACAATAATATCCTTACCCTTATCCTAAGTCTCAATCTTTCTTCTATGTCATTACCATCATAGCATATGGAGCGTCATAAGTCTATTAAATTTCTTTTTACACCTCGTTAGGGTTTTAAACTTTGTTAACTAGTAGAGGACACATGCAATCCGGAAGAGTGACACCTGTATTCTGGGTTTTCTGTCTAGGAAAGCATTTCATATAAATCCCAATCAACCGAGGGATCCGTATGCTTTCCTGGGAATTCCCGGGATGAGTGCTTACTTATAGGCTAAAGCGTGTCTCCTTGAAAGTTATATAAGTTTATTAACCTTAATGTGTCATAGCATTCAAATGGTATTATCCATGTTGAGTGCAATTGATGTCGTCCAGACGGTCTATAAAAACTATCAAATAAAACCTAATCTAGACTCTCTAGCTTTAAATTTATAAAACCTAGACTCGACCTAAAACTAGACCACACAACCGGCAAGTGTACCGATCAATGCAATATAGCCTAACGAAGTCCGGATATCGAACCCAAAAGACACTGAATAACTAAATTAGACTCTAACTAGGACTTAATATGATTAATTGATTGGGGGGTTTACTACACTAAAGATTAACTAAGAATGCAATAAACTAAGGACAATTCAAGCTATCAAGAGTAAACTAAAGATGAAATCAAGAATGGAGAAGTCACTACCTAGGTCGGAATCCTATGTGTAAAGCTCAACTTCTATCGGTTTTGGAACTAGGTTGGATCTGGGTTTCTAAAGATATAACACCTAAAAGATATCTAGTGGATTCCCGATCACTCTCGGTCTCGGGATGTGACCAGAAGACAACCTAAGGATATTAACTCACCAGATGATCGGATCACCTCTCGGGTATTTCCTACTATGACAAGTACCCTAATAAACGGATTACCTCTCAGTCTCACCGCTTACCATACACTCAAGGAATGCATGGGGTAGTTCTAGAATGGATACTATGATTCGGATAGCAACTATCACTAGACACCTAATACCAACTTCCTCTCAGACAGCTGACACTCGGATTCCTAATGACGAAGACTAAACGACTAATTCTCACCTCTCGGGTATTGAACTAGGACACACATTCACTTCTAATCAGTAATTAACTAGGTTTTCTATGGCTACTACGTCTAGACACCACTCTAACTCACTAACCCTAAAGTCTATGAACCAGAAACGAAGATCAAACTTGCAGACAACCACAATCAACGCAGAAAAGCATAATCAACCACATAATCAGAATTAAACATGCACTAACATCACACATAAACAAACTCAAACCTTTACTAAATCATAAATCCAACATTCAAATCCAAAAACCGAATAAAAATCGAAACTTTAACACATAATCATCATATTGACCTAGGTAGATCAAGGATCTAGCCTAGAATCATACTAAGAACATCTACACAGAAGCAAATAGCAAGATCCATAGGTTCAAAACACAAAATCAAAGATAAAGTTTGAATCTTTAAACCCTAGAATGCAACTACACAAACCCGGAATCCAAAAGCTTCAATCTTCAGCTTCAATTGACTTCCAAGCTCAAAATCGCCTCTTTTTCGTCTCTCAAACGGCTTAGAATCGAACTCTCTCATAATGGCCGTTTAAATCTTTTTAATTTAGAAAATTAGGGTTTTGCGGAAAACGGCCCTCTCGCGTACCGCGAGATAATGTTGACTGGATCCTCGCGTACCGCGAGGACCAAAATAGTCGGGCGGATTCCTGGAGTTTCCCACGTACCGCGAGAATTATTACACTCGTCTTTCGCGTACCGCGAGAGACCTAAATTTCAGAAAATTGTCTTTTGATCTTTGGACTTTTCCGGGCTTCGTTTCTTCGCTCGTTTTCTTCACGTATTCTTCATTAATATTCCCGAGCTCCTACAAATAAGACCAACGACGCAAATGTACATAAAATTGACTCAAAACTAAAATAAAACTACTTAGAACACATTAAAACAAAGGAATAAAGACGTGTGCTTTCGCACCCTATCAAATATCCCCACACTTAACCTTTTTTCGTCCTCGAAAAATCTGCAAATGGAATCATAACTGGCATCTAACTCAACAAACATAAATTTCAATTTTCAAAACATACTCACGTGTTAAAAAGCAACAATTAGTATTTCTGTCCGATTAAACCCAAGCACTAACTTTCAAGCCCCCGTTACGTGTTCTAAATCCATTTTATACAACATATCAATCAATCTATGTGACTCACACTTAGAAGTTACAGCTCTACCTAATCCCGTCTCAAGGTCATGTTTAGGCACGGATTAAACCATATAGATTTACCCTACCACTTTAAACTACTATTTACAGGTTTTTAGAAATCAGATGAAATCATGAATGAATGGATGATAATGAGCATAATAAGCAAAAGAACTTTCGTCTAGAGGCGTTTCAACCAAGTCACTATCCCGGAGGGTAACACATAGACTACATTCTATCAATGAAGCACAAAAATCTTACTTAGGGGTGTATCCTCCAAGTCGCTATCCCAGAGGGAAACACATAAGCAAAACTCAGTATAGCTCATAAATTATGGAATAACATGAATTATGGAATGCGGGCGCCACCGAAACTCGGATTTATTCTCATAAAAAGAGAATGGTGTGCCATAAAAATTTCAAAAACCTTTAAATTTTAACTTAATCGTGGTACCTATCACCCTATATTGACAGTTTCAGTATTACCATTACTCTAAGATGAATACCCACAAGATATCATGATTTTATTCCGTGATTAATCCTAAATAACACAAACAGGATATTTAAGCTCTACTAGTTAGCTGGGTCTACCAAAACATCACTAATTAGACACGTTTTCAATTATTTAATCTTTTAAACTCATAAATAGATCCAGTTCTACTATCATTTTCCAAATATATGCAATTATTTTCAAGAACATTTTTCAAATTTTTCAATTTTTTTTTGTATTTTTGAATTTTTAAAGACACAAACTAAACAAACTAGACACTCACATCCCCACACTTGAAAGACACATTGTCCTCAATGTGAAGCAAAACACAACTAAAAAAAAAATGCAAAAATAAAATAAAAAAAAAAACAAAACAGAACAGGAAGCGACTTAGCTGGTAATGTAGATGCAATATCGTATGCAGCTTTGTTCTTCCTCATGTGTGCACCGTATAGCATTTCGGTCGCGGTTGCACATCAGCTGTTGGGTTGCCTTTACAAACTGATAATAATGGTAATCATCAAACCCGCCCGAATGGAGATTGAGTACGGACAGAATGATAAAACCTGCAAAATAAACCTCATACAAACCCACAGCATTAAACTGACTCAAATAAAATATAGAGACTAGACAGACTCAAGAAAACTAAAAGACTCAAGATAGATAGATGCAGAGAAAACATACTCGGCATGTGGCAAACACAAAGACATGAATACCACAGCAAGTTCGAACATCGGTCATAAACGGTTTCTAGTTTCCCATGGTCACGGTGGTCGGATGGTGGTAGGTGGGTGAATTAATGTGATGGATGATGGTGGTTAAAGGTGATGCTTCATGGTAGTGGTGGTACGAAGGTAGGTGATGAATAGTGGTGGTGAGTGAAAACGGGGACAGAAACGGGTACGGGAAACCATGGGAAACAAAGGAAATAGGGTGACACCAGCAGTCCCTCGCGTACCGCGTAAGTCGAAGGGGATATTTTTCGCGTACCGCGAAGGCCAAAAAGTTAGGCCGGCCGAGACTTTTGTCTCTCGCGTACCGCGAGAGATCTTCCTCTCGTTCTTCGCGTACCGCGGGAGGGTGTCGTTAACAGAAAGTTTTTAAGTTTTTCCAATTTTTGTACTTAGAAAAAATTTTGCCAGTTAAGAAAAAATTTTCACCCAACTTCCTTAAAACCTTGTCCCAAGCATAAAAACACATGTAACCATACCTGGGGCTTCATTCCCGACGATTTTCCTTACCGAATCGAGCATGGATTCCTGCAAAACTTGACACAACCAAAACACAAACCGAAAAACAAAGAAAAAGACATGGACTCATACCAATGAACGCACACAAATTTTACATCCCGGGCACTTGCCCAGGACTCAAGCAAACCTATCAGGAGGCTTCTCCTTGATCCTAACCGGTACCGCCTTCATCCTTCGCGGCCTACCGGTTCTCCACAGCCTCAGCAAACAACTACTCCTACCGCACCATGGATTTCTATCCTTCATCTCCTTCCACCACAACTTAAATCTACCCGGTCCGAAGATAATACGCATTAAATAACCAAGTAGTTTGTCACTCCTCGATATCCCCACACTTGGGGTTAGCACTCTATCTACGTTGCCTAAGTCAATTAACTCTCGAGTCCTCTTACGAGGCGGCCTAGACCTAGGGGGTGACTCGATCTTTCTCCCCAAAGCACAAACAGTGGTGAAGATATGTAGGGGTTTTGGAATGGGCACTTCTAAAGGAATGACCTCCACAATCTCACCAGGATCCTCGGGATCCTCAACAACCTCCACCAACTTCCCCACACTTGGGGTTTTGCCTATGACCTCTTCAAACTCTGCCATCATCTCCAGCAAATCATCAGGCACCTCATCTCCATAATCGTCTGGCTCATCTAGCAATCCTTCTAACTCCAACGCCCAATCATATGGTTCTTCTATATTCGGGGCGGGTTCACCTACTTCTATCACCGGATCGGGGTCCCAATGGTGGTCCATGAAAGAATCGAGCATGCACACGGAGTGGCTGTGCTCGCCAACATCCTTCCCGGACTCTACAGCATTGAATGTAAGGACCTCATCCCCCACACGAAGTGTGAGCTTCCCGTCAAAGACATCAATCATCGCCTTTGCGGTTCGTAGGAACGGGCGTCCTAAGATGAGTGGGACCTTGTCATCCACCTCCATATCTAGAATCACAAAATCCACGGGGAAAACAAAATTGCCCACTTTCACTAATAGATTTTCCACTATTCCCCGTGGATACTTGACTGAGCGGTCAGCCAAGGAAATGCTCATGCGCGTTGGTTGTGGTTCACCTAGGTCCAGCTGCTTGTACAATGAATAGGGCATCAAATTGATGCTAGCACCTAGGTCGGCCAACGCGTGGTGTAATGGTAGGTTGCCCAACAAGCACGGGATCGTGAACCGACCCGAATCAGACAACTTTTCTGGCAAATGATTTTGCACCACTGCCGAGCATTGCTCACCAAGTGAGACTCCAGAGACCTCCTCAAGTTTCTTCTTGTTGGAAAGAAGGCCTTTTAAGAACTTGGCATATTTGGGCATATGCTGGAGGACCTCTACAAACGGTAGATTGACCTTGAGTTGTTTGAACATATCAAGGAAGTGACCGTATTCCTTAGCGTGTTTATGTGGCAACACACGTGCGGGATAAGGAATACGACTCAAGTCAATCTCGGGGGACTTCATCTCCACCCCCTTCTTCTTCTCCTGTGCCTTCTTGGTAGGCACCTCAACCACTATCTCCTCCTCCACCGGCTCTTCTTCTTCTACTACCGGTGGGCTCTCATCTTCCTTCTCTCCCATGCTCCTTGTCGAAACAGCATTCGACTCGGTCTCTTTTAGCATCCTAGCATCGATCTCAGCAAATCGAGCTTCCCAGTCAATCTTGTTCACCTCCTCCACTGAGGGAATATTATGCTCCTTAGAGTGGGGGTCAACCTCTTCAACCACTTTACTCTCCACACTCTCTATAGACACGGCCATCACTGAAGCGTTCGGGCCCGTAGAAGGGCTTCCTTGTCTATCATGTATGCTCCTAGCAATGTCTCCTACCGTGCGTTGCAAATCCTGGAACGCCGATTGCTGATTCTTCATCAAAGTGTCATGGCTATCCAGTCTTAGCCGAGCATCCTTGTTATTCTGCACCAGCTGGGCAAGCAACTGTGTCTGAGTCTCCATCATCTCCTCAATCCTTCGTGACCCAACAGTGCTCCCAGAACTCGCTCCTTCTTCTGCTCCTCCATACTGTTGCTGACGACCAGTGAATCCAGATCTCCATCCCGAACCAAAAGTATTAGAATTGTTGTAATTTCGGTTCTGGTATTGGTTGCCAGCATAGCTCACATGCTCTTGATTATTTACCGGGCAATCTCGGGTGTCGTGTCCTCCCCTGCACACCTGACACCTCAAAGCACTGAGCTTGAGCTCCTTTATCTCATTCGCCATCGAGGCGAGGGCAGCAGCCACGCTAGTATCAGGAGTGACCTGATGCACACCTCTAGGAGAAGAGGCGTGTGACCTAGCAGTAGGGATGGAATCCCTAACAGAACGTGGGTGCTGCTGTTCGGCTTGAGCGAAGCTCTCGAACATATCCTCGCACTCCTCAGGCTCGAGTCTATCCATGATATGGCCTCCTGCAGCTGTGTTGAACATTTGCTGCGTCTCGAAGGTGAGGCCATTATAGAACTTCTCCACTAGTGCCCAGTCGGGGAGACCGTGCTGGGGACATCGGCTCAACAGCGCGTTGAACCGCTCCCAGGCCATGTGGTAAGGCTCGTCGGGATCCATCCGAAACGAATGGATCTGGCCCCGAAGGCGAGCGGCCCTGGAAGGTGGAAAGTATTTCTTGAAGAACTTGGCTTCGAGATCCTCCCATGTGGTGATAGAATTGTCGGGAAGAGTGTCGAGCCAAGTAGATGCACGCCCAGAAAGAGAGAACGGAAAGAGACGCAAGTAGATTGCGTCCTTAGATACACCCGTGATATTAAATGTATCACATATCCGCGCGAAGCGGGACAAATGTCCGGGTGCATCCTCATCCTCGAGGCCATGGAATTGAGTGGCATGAGTGATCGTACTCATGACATGTGATGGGATCTGCCAAGAATTGGTGTTCGGTATAGTGGGGCGTGTGATCGAAGATCTCGCGCCCGTGACCCCCTCACTGGCCCTCTGGTGTACTGTACGCCTCGCTGGAGGATCAGCGTCGCCCATGATAGAAATTGGAACTGGGCTAGTAGAACGTACCTTAGATTTAACCAGCTCCTCTAAACGCTCCCGAAAGTCGCGGGTGCGCTCGTGAAGCTCTCGTTCGGGCTCTTGAAAAGATGCAAAAGATGGTGATCCTTGCGAACGAGTATTGGGCATAAACAGAAAGACTCTAAGAAGGAAAAATAGAACAAAGACTCACAAGTAGCACACAAGACTCAAAAGAAAACAAAAGACTCAAATAAACCAAAAATCAAACAAAGAACTAGTCAAAGCTAATATTGCTATTGCCAAGTGTCCCCGGCAACGGCGCCAAAAACTTGATGTCGTCCAGACGGTCTATAAAAACTATCAAATAAAACCTAATCTAGACTCTCTAGCTTTAAATTTATAAAACCTAGACTCGACCTAAAACTAGACCACACAACCGGCAAGTGTACCGATCAATGCAATATAGCCTAACGAAGTCCGGATATCGAACCCAAAAGACACTGAATAACTAAATTAGACTCTAACTAGGACTTAATATGATTAATTGATTGGGGGGTTTACTACACTAAAGATTAACTAAGAATGCAATAAACTAAGGACAATTCAAGCTATCAAGAGTAAACTAAAGATGAAATCAAGAATGGAGAAGTCACTACCTAGGTCGGAATCCTATGTGTAAAGCTCAACTTCTATCGGTTTTGGAACTAGGTTGGATCTGGGTTTCTAAAGATATAACACCTAAAAGATATCTAGTGGATTCCCGATCACTCTCGGTCTCGGGATGTGACCAGAAGACAACCTAAGGATATTAACTCACCAGATGATCGGATCACCTCTCGGGTATTTCCTACTATGACAAGTACCCTAATAAACGGATTACCTCTCAGTCTCACCGCTTACCATACACTCAAGGAATGCATGGGGTAGTTCTAGAATGGATACTATGATTCGGATAGCAACTATCACTAGACACCTAATACCAACTTCCTCTCAGACAGCTGACACTCGGATTCCTAATGACGAAGACTAAACGACTAATTCTCACCTCTCGGGTATTGAACTAGGACACACATTCACTTCTAATCAGTAATTAACTAGGTTTTCTATGGCTACTACGTCTAGACACCACTCTAACTCACTAACCCTAAAGTCTATGAACCAGAAACGAAGATCAAACTTGCAGACAACCACAATCAACGCAGAAAAGCATAATCAACCACATAATCAGAATTAAACATGCACTAACATCACACATAAACAAACTCAAACCTTTACTAAATCATAAATCCAACATTCAAATCCAAAAACCGAATAAAAATCGAAACTTTAACACATAATCATCATATTGACCTAGGTAGATCAAGGATCTAGCCTAGAATCATACTAAGAACATCTACACAGAAGCAAATAGCAAGATCCATAGGTTCAAAACACAAAATCAAAGATAAAGTTTGAATCTTTAAACCCTAGAATGCAACTACACAAACCCGGAATCCAAAAGCTTCAATCTTCAGCTTCAATTGACTTCCAAGCTCAAAATCGCCTCTTTTTCGTCTCTCAAACGGCTTAGAATCGAACTCTCTCATAATGGCCGTTTAAATCTTTTTAATTTAGAAAATTAGGGTTTTGCGGAAAACGGCCCTCTCGCGTACCGCGAGATAATGTTGACTGGATCCTCGCGTACCGCGAGGACCAAAATAGTCGGGCGGATTCCTGGAGTTTCCCACGTACCGCGAGAATTATTACACTCGTCTTTCGCGTACCGCGAGAGACCTAAATTTCAGAAAATTGTCTTTTGATCTTTGGACTTTTCCGGGCTTCGTTTCTTCGCTCGTTTTCTTCACGTATTCTTCATTAATATTCCCGGGCTCCTACAAATAAGACCAACGACGCAAATGTACATAAAATTGACTCAAAACTAAAATAAAACTACTTAGAACACATTAAAACAAAGGAATAAAGACGTGTGCTTTCGCACCCTATCAGCAATCCAAACTATAAATACTTATGTTTTAAATTATCCTTTGTTTTATACCCAAGAAATCCTCATAACTTCTTATATCTTTCCCCCTGTCTTTGTTAAACCTATAGCATGCCTCCCCGTCGTGCCAACGAGACCAACAACAACAATGACCTTGCTGCCCTTCTCACTCAACTTGTGAACCAACTCACTCAGGCCAATAACAACAATGGCGGCACTAACAACATTGCTAATAATGGTGGTGGTGGTGCCAACCCACCCCCATGCACTTTCAAACACTTTAACTCATGCAACCCCGTCAAGTTCTATGGTACCGAAGGAGCTACGTGCCTCCTTCAATGGTTTGAAAGCATTGAAAGCACTTTTCTCAACAGTGATTGCCCTGACAATCTCCGGGTTCGCTATGCCACCAGCGTCTTTCAAAAACGGACGCTCACTTGGTGGAATGGTGAGAAGATGAACCGGGGAGTGGATGTGACCATGGCCTTGCCATGGGATGAAGTTAAGAGACTCATGACCGAGGAATTCTGTCCTCGTAATGAAATGAAGAAGTTGGAGGCTGAGTTTTGGGATCTTACCCAAGACAGTGGTGAAAGTTTAGCCTACACAACTCGTTTCCATGAGTTAAGTCTTCTGGTACCCCACATGGTCACTCCACTGACTAGGGGTATTGAGAAGTACATCTGTGGTCTACCCATGAAAATCCAAGATACAGTCCTAGGAAGAAATCCAGCTACCCTTGAAGACGCTATCCGCTTAGCTGCCACATTAACCGATAACCATGTGAAGGCGGGTACACTAACAAGGAAAGGCGCAAAGAAAGTCACTGACTCAACAGCCTCTTTTGAACCCTCTAAGGAAGACAAACCCAAACCTGGTCACTTCAATATGAAACGTAACTTTGCTGTCATTACCCATGCTGTACCAATCAACCAAGTAGCTCCTCTAGCCCAAAACCAGAATAAGAAACCATATGCGGGTAACAACCCTTTGTGCAACACGTGCAATTATCACCACTTCCCAAACATGCCATGTCGCCTATGTGCCAATTGTGGAAGGTATGGTCATGTAGCAAGTACTTGCCAATCCAGACCACCCGTTAGTCAAACTCACCAAGGGAACCGAGACAATCAGCAAGTTGCCAATCAAGTTGTACCAGCCATTACTAATGGGCGTGCTTGTTATGAGTGCGGTAATCCAAACCACTTCAAAAACCAATGCCCAAGGATAGCCAATGCAAACCAAGGTGGTGCTCGTGGGCGTGCCTTCAACATAAACGCTAATGAAACTCAAGACAATGCCGAGGCAGAAAATGAAACCAATTGAAGCTAATGCAAGATGGATTCGAATAAGGATCTAGCCTGGAATAAATTATGTATTGTAATCCTTTATGTTATTTATGTCGTTATCAGAACTATTTACATCTACTACGGTTTGTCACTATAAACTTGAACTTGCTAGCCAACTTCAGAAAGTGAATCATTTCACCATTAACCGTCCATATAAACACTAACGAATTTAAAAGATAAAACTCATCTACCTACATCGTGCATGAACGCCGAGTAACACACCCGATCGCCTACAAAATCCGATAGTTTCCGATACGCATGAGACTCAATAAACATTCACAAAATACATAATACTAGAGTGATCACATTATACATATTTGCTTATATATGATAGCAAATTGTTCACACTATACTTGAAACCTATTCGCTTACAATTAGATCATACATGAAACATGAGTGATTACATTATACACATAATTATATTGTCTACATTGTTACAATTGATTAAGTACATCATACACAAAGCATGATTATTCACCTTATCCATGAAAACTACTCGGGTTTTGACGTATTCTTGTCCAAACACGAGGAAGCTATGAAAACCCTAAATTATGCCACGTTATTACTCTTTAGTACCTGATTGACTTTACTATCTATGGACATAGTTATTTGTTAGCAACACATACGTGAAAACAATAGTTACGAATTATGTGATTTTGTGTTACCCCCCCCCCCCCTTGACCCACACACACAATGGGATGAACTATACGGACCATGCGACGATTTGGATAATTACGGGTGCACACGTAATTATAAAAATCAGCGCATGGAAAACATAGCAAATTCTGTCATGTGTTATGACATGAAACCCGTCATGATATATAATAACGAAACTAATGAGATATGACAAGGGCATGGTGGATACGCCGCTGGTACTTCCTATATATAAGTGTTCCTGTCATATTATCAGAAGTAGCGTTGTTCGTGTCACGTGAAGTTTTATGTTATTTTGACCTAGACCAAAGTTCGTGAAGTCTCTTACCCATTGACAATTCTTGGACATGTTAGATTACATCTTAAACAAACCCTAATCATCAATTTACGTCAAATCCAACCCAAGTAATGCATTGCACCTTTAGATCCTTCGACGGATCTCTTCTTAACTCTCTTGAAACTAAAGTCCTCTGATATCATTCATACTTAACTTGAGCTTTGAACCTTAATCTTGTTAGCTATCAGACTCCTCAAACCGACGATCAAAACTCAAACTCACTTCCTTCCCGATTAAATAGTCTCCACTAATTTCGGGACGAAATTCTCTTAACTAGGGGAGACTGTGACATCCCTCATTTCTATGCCTGATCCTATGATTCTATTTTGTAATCTATTGAGAATTCTATTACTATGAACCTTTTGATGCCTCATATCACTTGTGATATCATTTCATTTCAAATTTCGAAGTCTAGTCTAAAGCGAGTATTCTATTGCGCATAGAACGGCTTGCGCATTATATTTTGATTCTATATCTGATTCTGGTATTCCTTCTTAATCTTGCTACTTATAGTAACTTTGGATGCCTTAGACTCTAACCTAATTAAAACAATTCAAGTTGGTAACTTTGTTTGACTAAAATAAATTTTAAAGATAAAAGTTACACATAAATAAATTTCAGTGTTTCTTTTGTGACGTTTTCAAAACTTGGTTAATTATCGTAATATCAGTTAATTATTATATTTTATTATTATTATTATTTAAACTTTTGGAAATTATATTATTATTGTTATTATTAAATTAATTATAACATATCTTAAATAAATAAAAATATTATTATTCTTTTAAACTAATCCTATATCCTAATATCTTACTAACACATCTTTATCCAAAATTTTTGAATTTGGACGTAAATCCATTTCCCCCATAATTCGTTTTTATTTTATTATTAAATATAATAAACTAATTTATAACATTTGCAATTCTAGCCTTAATAACTGATTAATTTTTGCGAATAAGTCCCTAATCCCACCCTATAAATAGAGCCCTTGTTCCTCCATTATTCTTCGCACCTCAACGATCCTCTAGGGTTCTCTAGCTACTAAAGGTCGTTCTTCTCATCTCTTGGAAGATTCTAGCTTAAATCATTCCATTCTAAGTAAGTTCTTGTTATGTTCTTACTTTTTCTTTCAAATTCTTTCATAACTAGTTAGATCTATGATTCCCTAACATGTTTATGTTATAATCATAGACTTATCCAAGATCAAAAACCCTATTTCAATTAAACTTGTTCAAACTTTTATTTAAAAACTTGATTTTGATCTTTCTTGTTCCTTTCAATTTCAAAAATCATGTTTTTACTAAAACTCCTTATCTTCAAATTAAACCCCTCTAATAATCAACTTATATTATTTCTATCTTTACTAAACTTATATTTTCACTTTAACCCTTATACTTTTCAAACTTACCAAACACACCCTAAACTTGGTCAAGTATACAAATAGGGTAACTTTCAAACCAGTATGTAGTTATCTGACAAACATTAAAGTTCTGGCTAGGAAAAGACGGGGTTCCGATCCAACCAACTCTTTCCTGGGAACTTTTATGTTGGAGGTACTACTCTGGAATGATAACCACTCTAGTGTATAACAACCACTTTCAACTAATTACATTGTCAACCCCTCGACTATCCTTAACTTGTTTCTAACGTAACAAACTTAACTTAGGCAATCCTTAAGGCATTCAATCCAAGTTACTACAAGTTCAAGTTCAACCCTTTCACTTGCAAGGTGAGTTTACATAGCCCCTCTTTTACATTTTTTACATATTTTGGGGTGAAACATGATTACTCATCAAACACTATTTGAAATTACACACGTACAATTCTACAATATGATCATATGTGTTTATTTGTGCTTTGTGCTTGAATGCTATTTGTTAAGGCTACATATACATCTCATACTCGTGCAATCATTAACACATTACATCAGGATAACATGTGTTGTTATGCCCTACATTTACATTAGGATAACATGTGTTGTTATGCCCTACATTTACATCAGGATAACATGTGTTGTTATGCCCTACATTAGGATAACATGTGTTGTTATGCCCTTCAATTACAAAGTTTCATTTGTGCAATTAGCTTAACTTAAATTCTCCATAAATGCTTTATAAACCATGCATCATATGAATTGTACACAAAACATTTGAACTTTACTTATGGTGTCAAAACCTATGTATGCTCACCAACTATTTATAGTTGACCCTCTCATTTTAAACATGTTTCAGGTACTAAGCTTTGAGTTCATATTCAAGATGCTACCCTTAGGAATTGAGGACCTAGTCTTAAATTTTAATATGGAAATTCATGTATTCTTTAATTCTTGTAAATGTAGTAATTGATACTTGAAACAATGTAATGAAATTGATTTTTTTAATTATTACAACTTTAGCAAACCATGAGCTTATGAACAGTCTACATGTCCCGCCCCGACGTTTCCGCCGTCGGTTGGGGTGTGACACGAAATATTCGGGGTTTCATTTTTCATATACAGTACATGCTGCGAGATCCTTGACTGCACAGGAACAAATCGATCCCAGCAGCCCTAGATCCACAAATTCGTTTTTCTTGTTTAGTATTATCCAAAAGTAATTTAAGGTTTTTGTTATACACTAAAAAGCGAGTACAATGATGGATTTAATTTGGTTTTGAAGGTCGTTTGAGCGGGTTTTACAAACATGTTAGGGTTTCGACGAGTTTTAGGTTTAAAACTTCAAAATTGGATCGATTATAGTAAAAATCAAGGTTAGGGATGTTAGGGCATTTGATTAGCAGGTAAAAACGTTCAAGAACATACAAGTATCTAACCTGAATTCGCTTGAAACCAAGTGGTACGGGATGAATCAGCAGTGACGACTTCGAATGGGGAAGAATTAGAGTTCAAGATTGATTATAAGCGAATTAGATGTAGGGATAAGTCGGTTTGGGTTAAGGGACTCGGGATATGAACGCAAAATCGCCAATTCAGTTTCCAACTTCGAATTTGAAATCCAATTGATGATAACTCTATCCTTTGACTTCTAGAAGTCAAACATTGGAAATTATTATTATTATTATTTTTTTCAAAACACTCCCCTGATGTTACTAACTGGTTTTTAACGGGGAATACTAATGGAGTTAACGATCCTCTTTGACTTGAATGTTTGCGAACTAACAGATTGATTAAGTGCAATGCATGAACGAAAACTGATATGAATGAGTTTGTGTTTGTCGGGAATAACCTGAAATGCCGGATGTCACAAAACACCTTTTACCTATGATCGATTCCCGAGTTAACTTAAGAAAAAAAAAAGAAAGGAATTCCTCATTTTCTTTTCTCTTATCTTCCTTTCATTTCCATTCTATCCATTTCTTTTCAATTTAGAAGAATGGATTTTAGCCTTAAAACCCCTCATTTTTCTTCTCTTCTCTCAATTTCTTTTCATTCTCTCCACTAGCTTTAATCTCGTGTATTACACAGGGTGAAATGTTAAGATTATATTGATAAATATCTTAAAACATTTTTTATAAAAAATTGATACTGTATCTGTAACTTTTTCATTTTGTTACGTGTTAAGATTATCAGGATAAAAGTAATTAAAACATCAAAATATACATGAAAATTCATTTAATAAGTTGTCCACTTTTACAATACATTAAATTACATATCAAATTAAAACTTACAATGAATATTTATGAATTCGAAAATACTTTATTGTATGTAACATTTGACTTGCTATTGATAATTTTTCCATGTTTACAAAAGATTAATAATTTGAGTCCATCTCTATTTTTAACTCTTGATAATGCAACATAAAACTGATCATGAATAAACACCGGATCTTTCAATATAAACCAACATTTGAAAGTGATTATCCTAAACTTTTATTCATAGTAATTGCAAAAATACAACAATTGTATATTTTTTCTTTGAAGTTTTAGTGAAATTCTTTTGTCTGAATACTTTAACCCAATTATAGGGATAAAATTGTGATGATCGAAGTTGCTTCAAAATATAATCTACGCTTTTATAACGCGATCCCCTTGTGCTTTGACATAAATACTTGTTACATTACCTAAACAATTTTTTCATCAATATTTATTAATAGTATAACTGGAACACCGACATTTAAACTAGTTTATGGTTTGACAAACATGTAAGTCCATTTAAAAAATCAAGAGATTATAAACTTCCATCAAAATCATCACCAAGATGCTCTGATTGACGGATACTATTTGTACTTGTATGAGGAAAATATTGTTAAAATTTTAATGCTAAATCTCTCATTAAAAAAATAATAAAAAGATACAAATAAAATTTAAATTTCAATAAATCGTATTTTAAATCCAAAATTTAAAAAACCAAATTTTAAAAATTTCACTCATTAATATTTCGACACAATTAAATTTAAAATTCCAAAATTAAATATGAAAATTTTAAAACTAATAAATTAGAATTGAAACTTGTAAACATGTTTTTTGAAAAACAAAAATCTCGTCATTAAAAAAAAATAATGTTTAAATAATAATACACTTTTAAAAATAAATATTTGCAAGTTTCTTAATTTTATTAAAAACTAAGTATTAATATTTACAAATCAAAATAAAAAACTTGTTTATAAATATTATATTTAATTAAAAACTAATAAATAAATATTAGTAAACTTTCTTCTAACACATATTTATTTAAAATACAAAGTAGTATTTTTAATTGTTATATGTAAAATTAAAATAATTTTATTTTTTTATAATAAAATTTTAAAAAGTCAAGTTTATTTATTAATAAAACTTTAAAAATTCATTTTTTAAAAATCTCTTATTTTTTAATTATTGATTTTTCTAAATATTAACTTTTGATGATAATTTTAAAAAGTATGTGAGTAAGTGATTATAATGATAAAAGTGTTTATTTATGTAATTTAAAAAAAATGTTAAATAAGAAAGTATTAAATGAAGGATATTAATATGATTTAAAGGAAAAAAGTTGTGATATTGAATATGGTGATGAAAAGTGGTAAAACTATTTAGTTTTTTATTAGAAGAGATTATCAAACACACCACTTGACCACAAGGACAATACCTGTGATTTAAGACAAGTTTAGGGACTAAAATGAAATATCTGAACAGTGTACAAGTTCCTTTCAAAACCTACTCTTTCCATTTGGAATCATTTTATAAGGGGTGTTTGGGATTACTTATCAAAAGCTCCTTTTGACTTTTTAGAGAAGTAAGAAATTTCTACTTTTCTAAAACAACTTTTTTATCCTTTTAAAATGACTTTTTTATCATGTAACCAAATGAACTTTTAACTTATTACCTCTTTTAAAGGTAATAAGTCTATAAGTAGTTTAATAAGTAATCCCAAACACCCCCATAGTCTGCACATGAAATTGCTGATAATGGAGGTACAATAGCGTTTACGACGAAGTTTTTTAGGGTTTTGGTGTCAATAGTGGTTTCATGAAGAACGTTGCGAAGATCTCCTTGTAGAATCAAAGAGTGTGTGTTCAATTGACGATGCATTTCATGAAATTACACTAAAAATCACTCATGATCTTCGTCAAATTCTGATCACATTTTGTTTCTAGCTCTTCGAATCATCTCCAGTAGAATTGTAGAAACCTCTTTTCTGCGAAACGACTAAAGTTGTTACTTAGCGTTCGCGAGCCTAGGGTTTTCTCGAAAACCCTGATTTCACCGTACTTTTTAGGGTTTTTGCTTTTATACTTCTGGTTTGTTACTGAATCGCACAATGGCGAGGAAGAAGAGAATGTCTAAACGAGAAGGTGACTTCACTCTGATTTTGATTTTCATTCACTGCGTTTTTTTGTTTCATTTTGCTTCATTACTCATCTGTATGTATATTTTTGTGTTTTGATGATTGTAGCTGAAGTCGAGGAGAGGGTAGAGCCTGAAGATATCGATGATGAAGATCTTGGTGTGTAATTATTTCTTGATTTTGGATATTTGTTTATATTCATGGAACTGTGGTGTTGATTTTTCGAGGTTTTTTTAGGGTTTACTTGTTCGCTCTGTGTATCAGTATGATCTGTTCACTTTTGTAGTTTTTTTTATATGCATGTCTAATCAAAGGATTTTATCTTCTTCACTTTGTTTTTTTTGCACACAAGAGTTGCATGCTTTGTGTTTTATACTGCTTTGTTCTTCACCTTTCATCTGTAATGTAGATATAATGTGTTACATTTCAGAGAGGTTTGTTCCTGGAAATTGTGACTTATGTGGGTATGGTTTAGGATGATGCTTTAAAGTATTTTCTCTGATGTCTTCATATCACATGTTTTTGTTGCCATGTGTGTTCTAATTTCATTTCTATTTGTTATATTCTCCTTCAGATTGAGGTTTTTATATGATTGTGTTTCTTTCCTTGACTAGACGAGTTTGAGGATGATGGTTTCATAGTGAATGATCTTGATGAAGAAGACGAAGACGACACGGCAGTCATCAACCAAAAGAAGAAAAAGAAGAGGTAAGTTTTGTGTATATTATTTATTATTATTGCATTATTGCCTTTTTTTACTCATGCTTTGCCAATTTTAAAGAGAATCAAAGACGACATTTGTTCTTGATGAAGATGATTATGAGCTCCTTGAAGAAAAAACTGGCCTTCGTCGCCGAAAAAGTGTAAGTCCCTTGACCCACTTCATAAATCAAGTAATATTTTAATCACTTAATTCTTTTCTCTAATTTGGTATGATTTTTTTGCTTTTGGATTTAACAGGATGGTGGAAATAATAAACGGTTGAAGAAAGCAAGGACTACTGCTGGCGAAGGAACTTCAGTGTTTTTTGATGATTTATTTGGGGTTGATGATGGTAGATTTAATACCAAAACCTGTCATTTGATTGCAATTAAATGAATAACTTTATTATAATTTAAAATCTTCCATAATTTATAGGTCCATTTCTAGATGAAAGTGAAGATGAAATGGCCGACTTCATTGTAGATGAAGTGGAACCAGATGAACATGGTGGTCCGTCGAGGTAATGGTTTTGCTGCTGAATAAATATTTGAAAAATTTTCTTTTAGTTGTTTCACCATTAATGCTTTTGCATGTAATGCATAATGCCAAATGTTAGCAAGAAAAAATCGAAACAGCCAGCAGGAGAATCTTCTCATGACATATTTGGTGATCTTGATGAGCTTTGCAAGTTGGGACCTACAAAGGTTAGCAAATTTGGTGAAACCAGTGAATCAAAGGAAGCGAAAGTTGAAGATGAATTTGAACCAATCATTAATTCAGAGAAGTACATGACCAAGAAAGATGACCATATTAAGAAGACAGATATTCCTGAAAGAATGCAGGTTTCTATGTTAATAACATATTTTGCAAACTTCCCAATATACACATTTGATTTTGTTGATAATTGTTTAAGTTATTATGTAGATATCTGAGGAAATCACTGGACCTCGACCAACAGATGATATGAGCATAGACAGAGAGAGTAACTGGATTCTTAATCAACTCAAAATGGCAAAAGGAGGTAGTACTACACCTGAAGAAGGAAATGAAAATGAGTTATCTATACTTAAGGAAGATATTAAAAGGTTCTTGAAGCTTGTTCACGTTGAAAAGTTAGATGTAAGTGTTAAATTTTAACTCAAAGGCAAACTGGAAGCTCCTATTAGAGGTTACAATTTCGGCCCATGTACTTATGCATGGTTCGATTCGGGTTATGTCCTCTAATGGGTCAAACATGTAAAAAATAGAAGACTAGCTAAAAAGGAAACCGGTGGAACGTGCTGAGTCGCCCAAAAGTGTACAAAACCTTTTAGATCATTTTATTCGATGAATAAGATAATCATTGAATTAATACAGTTTCTGTAATTATATTTTGTAACAAATATATATATAGTATTTGGACAAAATGTCTTTTGGGTTTGACCCTACCAACTTGTACAAAATTATAGGTTTTGACCCATTACTCATTCTTCCTGTTATGATGTTTCTTTTGAAGTGGTTGTGTGAAATTTGTATTTTTCCACTTGGATCAGGTGCCATTTATTGCTATGTATAGAAAGGAGGAGTGCCCTAGCTTGTTTAAGGATCAAGAAGCTGATTTGGAGAATCAATATTCTTCTGATGAAAAACTCACACTGAGGTGGCACAAGGTATAAACGGAAACAAGTGAAATTTTGTTGGTAATTTGTGAAGGATTGCACCACAGAGAAGTTTTGAAACAAGGTGGGGTATTTATGCAGGTACTTTGGAATATCTTGGATTTAGACAGAAGGTGGTTACTTTTTCAAAAAAGGAAAAGTGCTCTACAGCTGTACTACAATAAACGGTTTGATGAAGACAGAAACATATACGATGAAACTCGCCATCATTTGGATCAGAAATTTTTCGAGTCAATTATCAAATGCTTAAATATGGCTGAAATAGAAAGGGAAATCGATGACGTGGATTCTAAGTTCAATCTTCATTTTCCGCCTGGTGAAGCCGTGGATGAAGGGGAATTTAAGAGGCCAAAGAGAAAATCAAAGCATACCATTTGCAGTGAAGCTGGACTTCGGGAAGTTGTTATCAAGTTTGGCTATAGCTCTGAAGAATTTGGATTATTGATTTCTCTTGAACAAATGGTTACTGATGAACCGATAATTTTTCTACATTATTTGCTAAATGAATATCGTATTGATTCTGATTTACTAATTTATGCAGAGAGATGAACTAGAGAATTCTGATGAGGCGCCTGAAGATGTGGCATCAAGATTTACATGCCAAATGTTTGAAAACCCACAAGCTGTGCTTGCAGGTGCTAGGCACATGGTATGATAGCTTTGAAACTCCTTGCCCCGTGTCTTTAAAGCTAACCCAAACAGCCGTTTATTGTGCTTTTGGGCCAACAAAAGTAAAATGAGCCGAAGCTTAATAAAAAAAATGAGAAACTGACTGGATCAAATCGGGCTGGAAAATGGGTTACATGGGCCATTATTATGAATAGGGATTGTACAAGATGGCTGCAAGCAAAGTTTATATTACAATTTTTTTATTATATTATTATTGTTTTCTTATTTTTCATAGTAAACAATAATTTCGATAAAATAAAATTTAATTTTGGTTCACACAATCCCCATAAAATAAAATTAAAAGCTATTTATTTCATTTAGTAAACAACAGTTATTATAATTTTGTTTATTTTATTGGTCTAAAAAAAGTAGAAAAGAGAATTAACGGGTCAATTTAACTCATTGAGCAGTTCCAGAATTGCCTTTAAACCCTATATAACTTGTTACTAGGCCTGACCCAACCTACACATTTTGCTACCTCTACTAGATTATTATTGTTTGTACTTGTATCTTTTGTTTGTGTTCAGTGTATTCCTTGATTTTTAATCTTTTGATTATATGAGTGGTTTCTTATTTTAGGCTTCAGTTGAGATTAGCAGCGAGCCATTGGTCAGAAAACATGTTCGTCACTTCTTTATGGAAAATGCAACGATATCAACAAGTCCCACTGCTGAAGGGAAGTTAGCCATAGATTCTCATCATCAGTTTGCAGGAATCAAATGGTTAAAAGACAAACCACTGATAAAGTTTGATGATGCGCAATGGCTTCTTATTCAAAAGGCCGAGCTTGATAATCTTATCCAAGTTTCTTTAAAGCTATCTACAACTTCCCATGATAAATTAATTAGTAATGCTAATGATTATTACCTCAGTGATGGCACTAGTGAATCTGTTGTATTATGGAATGAACAACGAAAGCAGGTTATAAAAGATGCATTTGATGGTTTTCTTCTACCTTCTATGGAGAAAGAAGCAAGATCCTCGTTAACAAGTAGAGCCAAAAACTGGTTACAAATGGAATATGGAAGATTATTATGGGACAAAGTGTCGGTTGCACCTTATCACAAAAAAGGTTTTGATGCACCTAGGGTTATGGCATGCTGTTGGGGCCCGGGTAGGCCCGCAACAACTTTTGTGATGTTGGATTCTTTTGGGGAAGTTGTTGATGTGTTGACTGCTGGCTCTTTGAGTATACGTGGTCAGAGTGTTAACGATCAGCAACGCAAGAAAAATGATCAAACCCGAATTTTGAAATTCATGTCAGATCACAAACCTAATGTTGTTGTTTTGGGAGCTGTGAGTGTGCCTTGTAGCCGGCTGAAGGAAGATATATATGAGGTTAGTGTGTTTCTCTAAGATGGTGTTTGGATTAATGTTTTAAAATGATTATGTGATATTGAATAATCTGAATCTGATAGTAAAGTTAGCCTTAAAAGAGTAGTGTTTGGTTTGGATGCAGTTTGAAGTTCTAATAACCAGATGAGCAAATGTTTGTAACACACTTGGAATATTTAAGAAAATAAGAAATTAATAAATAAGATGACCGAAAAGAAGTTCTTTTGAAAATGAGATGCGAATGTGAAACATGATGAGATATTTCTCAACTAGGTAACACATAAACCTTATTCTATGATCTAGTTACTTATTTTATGTAATTCTGTTTTTTGCTTTTTCTTTCCTGGCATTTAATTGAAGCGAAGTACATGCAACACCGTTCATTTATATCATTCTGTTATTATTATCACAGATAGTTTGTAAGATGGATGACGTGGATGGCCTGAGTGTTGTATACGGTGATGAATCTCTGCCCCGCTTGTATGAAAATTCACAAATATCATCCGATCAGCTTCATCCTCGATCTGGCAAGTACTTTATGTGTTAAATAAATGTGGCAAAATGGATGGATTGGGCAACATCTCTAAATGGGTCGGGTTGATTTGGATTGCTTTTTGATCAAAACTTTTTACATTTCTCATCAACAAAGTAGTGTGTCAAATATGATTACAATATTATATTATTTCAATAAGAATGTAGTCTTCTACATAAAATGATTTAAGAGGTTTCATGCATTGAAAGTGCTCTTTCGGCAACTTTTGACCCAATGGCACATCTTGTTATAGCAATTTTTTAATTTTACCTGTTTGGCCCGTTTACTTGATGTTAATATTGATGGATTATCATTGTATCTCTTATTCGACGGTTCACTTTTTTTCAGGCATCATTAAGCGTGCTGTTGCTCTTGGACGGCATCTTCAAAATCCATTAGCAATGGCTGCAACTCTTTGCGGGCCCGGGAAGGAGATATTGTCCTGGAAACTTAGTCCTTTACAGAGCTTCATTACATCTGACGAGAAGTATAACATAGTTGAACAAGTAATGGTAGATGTCACTAACCAAGTGGGCCTGGATGTAAATTTGGCTATTAGTCATGAATGGTTATTTGCTCCTCTACAGTTCATCTCTGGGCTGGGATCCACAAAGGCTGTTTCTTTACAAAGATCGTTAGTGAGATCCGGTTCTATATACTCTAGAAAGGACCTATTGAACCATAATCTTGGTAGGAAAGTGTTCATAAATGTTGTTGGTTTCTTGCGCGTTCGGCGAAGTGGGAATGCTGCTAGTAGTAGTCAGTTGATTGATTTATTAGATGATACTAGGATCCACCCAGAATCGTATTGTCTTGCACAAGAGTTAGCTAAAGATATTTATCGTGCTGATGTAAACGATGTCATTATTGATGAGGATGATGACATAACTGAAACGGCTGTGGTTCACTTGAGAGAAAATCCTAGCTTATTGAAGAGTCTGGAGGTTGACACATATGCCAAATCTAAGAAACTGGAAAATAAAAAAGACACAATTGCCCTTATAAAGCTGGAACTGATGGACGGCTTTCAAGACTGCCGAAGAGAATATGTGGAACCGAGTCAAGATGAAGAGTTTTCCATGATTTCTGGGGAGACGGATAATTCACTTTCTGAAGGGCGGATTGTGCGGGCTACGGTTCGCCGGGTGCTGCCTCAGAGGGCAATCTGTAGTCTTGAATCTGGATTGACTGGCATGTTAAACAAGGAAGATTATAGCGATGATTGTAATGACGATGAGCTGACTGATAAGTTGAAGGAAGGTCAAAGTTTGACTTGCAAAATTAAGTCAATTGTGAAAGATAGGTACCAGGTTTTTCTTAGCTGTAAGGAAAGTCACATGAGGAGTAATTGGTCGTCTGAGAATGATAAACCCGTGGATCCTTATTATCATGAAGTTTGGGAAACTTTAGGGGCTGAAAACGACAAGCATAATAAAATGAAGGAGATAGCAAAGAAACTTTTTAAGCCAAGAATGATTGTTCATTCGCACTTCAAGAATGTTACAATTGATGGTGCAATAGAGGTGAGTTTAATTAGATCTTTCACTTATAAAAATATATCATTTTTTAACTTTTCACTTTTGTTTTTGTGTTCGTTAATTTACTTATTTTAACAGTTACTCTCTGAGAAAGAATCTGGTGCGAGTATCCTCCGGCCTAGTTCTCGTGGACCCTCGTATTTAACGTTGACACTCAAAGTTTACAATGGAGTGTATGCTCACAAGGACATTCTAGAAGGTGAAAAAGATCATAAGGATATTACAAGCCTGCTTCGTCTTGGGAAAACATTAAAAATTGGAGATGATGTATTTGCAGATCTTTATGCGGTCGGTCTCTAATGTTTTTTTTATGTTATTATATGTTTATATGTAATAATTCTTGTACATTTTTATACACAGGTAATTGCTGGATATGTGGATCCATTGGTAGCTAATCTGAAAAAGATGTTGGGTTACAAAATGTTTAAGCATGGGACAAAATCTGAAGTTGATGAGAGCTTAAGGAAGGAAAAATCTGAACACCCAATGAGAATTGTTTATTCTTTTGGTGTATCTCATGAACATCCAGGAGCATTCATCTTAACATACATAAGAACTTCAAATGCACATCATGAGTATATTGGATTGTATCCAAAAGGGTTCAGGTTCAGGAAACAGATGTTTGAGGAAATTGATAGATTAGTTGCTTATTTCCAAAAACACATTGATGATCCCCGTGAACCTATTCGCCCTGTTGCAACTGGTGGTTGGGGTGGCTCTGATGATCAAGACGGCGGTGGCCGTGGGCGGGGGAGAGGTCGTGGGAGGGGAAGAGGAAGAGGGCGTGGACGGGGAAGAGGAAATGACTCTGAAAATGACAACCAGGATTCGGGTTATGGAGGTGGCGGTAATGGTGGCAGTTGGGGTGGTGGTGGTAGTTGGGGTGGTGGTGCAAGTGGTGGAGGCGGTGCCAGTTGGAGTGGTGGTGCAAGCGGCGGAGGTGGTAGCAGTTGGGGGCAAAAGAATAACGATGATGCTTCTGGTGGCGGAGGTGGTGGTGCAAATGGTGAAGGTGGTAGCAATTGGGGGCAAAAGAATAACGACGATGCTTCTGGTGGTTGGAGTGGTGGTGCAAATGGCGGAGGTGGTAGCAGTTGGGGGAAAAAGAATAATGACGATTCTTCTGGTGGTGGAGGCGGTGGAGGTAGTAGTTGGGGGAAAAAGAATAACGAGGATGCTTCTGCTGGTGGAGGTGGTGGTTGGAGTGGCGGAGGTGGTAGTAGTTGGGGGCAAAAGAATAACGACGATGCTTCTTGTGGTGGAGGCGGTGTTTGTAGTAGTTGGGGGCAAAAGAATAACGACAATGCTTCTTCTGGTGGTGGTAGTAGTTGGGGGAAAAAGAATAATGACGATGCTTCTGGTGGTGGAGGTGGTGGTGGTAGTAGTTGGGGGAAAAAGAATAACGACGATGCTTCTAGTGGAGGCGGTGGTGGTAGTAGTTGGGGGAAAAAGAATAATGAGGATGCTTCTGGTAGTGGAGGCGGTGGTGGTAGTAGTTGGGGGAAAAAGAATGAGGATGCTTCTGGTGGAGGCGGTGGTTGGAGTGGCGGTGCAAGTGGCGGAGGCGGTAGTAGTTGGGGGCAAAAGAATAACAACGATGCTTCTGGCTCAGGTGGTACCAAAGTGGATGCAGATAGTAGTTGTTGGGGTAGTGGAAAGAAGAGTACTGAAGCAGGTGGGAGTGGTGGATGGTCAGGTGGCGGCAGTGGCGGAGGCAGTTGGGGACAGAAGAATAATGGTGCTTTTGGTTCAGGCGATGCCAACATGGATTCAGATACTGGTGGGTGGGGTAGCAAGAAGAGTACTGAAGCAGGTGGAAGTGGTGGTTGGGGTGGATCTGACGATCAAGATGGTGGTGGCCGTGGGAGGGGAAGAGGAAGGGGGAGGGGAAGAGGACGAGGACGTGGGCGAGGAAATGATTCTGACAATGATAACCAGGGTTCGGGTTATGGAGGTAATGGTGGTGGCAGTTGGGGCGGTGGAAGAAGTGGTGGCGGTGGTGGCAGTTGGAGTGGTGGAGCAAGTGGCGGCGGTGGAGGTGGCAGTTGGAGCGGTGGTGGAGGTGGAGGTGGCAGTTGGGGGCAGAAGAATACGGATGCTTCTAGTCCAGGTGACACTAACATGGATGCAGGTGGTGGTTGGGGCAGCAAGAGTAGCGGAGCAGGAGCAGGAGGAAGTGGTGGTGGTGGTGGTGGTGGTGGTGGAAGTTGGGGGAAGAAGGATAGCGGGTCAGGTGATACGAATGTGGGATGGGGTGGTAACAAGAAGGATACTGAATCAGGAGGAAATGGTGGTGGCAGTTGGGGGCAGAAGAAGGATGGTGATAATAGTGGAGGGTGGGGAGGTAGCAAGGGAAATGAAGGAGGAAGCGGTGGAGGTGGCGGGTGGGGCCAGAACAAGGATGCAGATAGTAGTGGCAGCAAGAAAAGCTCCGGTGGCTGGTGATGGTAGTAAACTAATGTTTGGCAAATATCTGTCTTATTTTGAACTTGCTTAGGATGTATTAAGTTTATTTGGACCATGCGGTTTGTGTTTTCTTCAATGCAAAACTCTTTTACTCCTGTTAAAATTTCAGCCATCAGGAAATTCATCACAATCAATGTCAGAGGTGTAAACTAATAGGGCCTCTTTTAATTCGCTCGTTTATTTTTAAAACTCTATGAACAGCTTGAGTAGTTTTTCAAGCTTATTTATTATTTTATTTATATATATATATATATATATATATATATATCTAAAAGTATATTTTTGTGTATTTATAATTATATATATATATATATAGTAATTTATATTATACTTTTTATGTATAATAATGTAAATTATTTAATAAATTTAGTTTTTTTTTCTAATATAAATAGTAGGTTTCGAGCTCAATAGTTAGTGAAGGTAGGGTTTAATCTTGTTTATTAAATGAGCCGATCTCGAGTAGTTTACGTGCGACTTGACTCGTTTATAACTATGGAAGAGAAGATATTGTTTGAACTTATTGTACCAATTTAAACCCTGAACGACGGTTCTACTGGTGCCCTCTTAAGGTAAATTCAATTTTGATTTCGATTCTAAATGAAAATGCTGATTTTGTGTTCATCTACGAGGTCAAACTGTGGCTTTTTTGGATGGGTCGATAAACCAATGTGTGTACATGCACTAGAGGTTATTCCTGAATTACTGAGGTCAAAGAACAAGCTTGAATCGAAAGTTTAATTTTTTGAGTATCAGACTCAAAAAAAGAACTTTATCATACTTTTATTTTTATATGTATTTTCAACACAGTCCAACTGTGATATAATAGTAGCACTCTGAACACATACTAACTAGAAACATACATGAACAAAGAATTCAGTTATTTCATATGCACTTTTGAAATAAAACTAACTATGATACAACTAGCAACATACACCTTGAACACATACACAATACTAGTAGCGCTTTAAACACACACTTTACACTACTTTTCCCTCTTTCAACGACCTTAATTCTTGCAAAATGAAATCAAGTTCGTGTACTAAGAACTCATCTATATTACCATAAGCATACTTACGTCCTAGGAAGTTCATAAAAGCCCCTATGTGATGAATCTTCAGTGAAAACATGTTTAAACGTCCATTTGGGAAAAGATAATGAAGAAAGTACAAAGAACTTTAGACATGCGTTTTGAAAATTTTAAAATTTGAAATGAGGTGAGGGGTTTCATAGTGTAAATCTCTTTTGGTTCAAGTTGACCGTTGGTTCCATGAATATGCTACGCCATATTTTCACATTACAAGATTGGCCAATGGACAAATGAAATTTTTTGGCATTGGCCATAATAAACGATGAAAAAGGAAGGAAGAGGGAAATGATGGTATCTAGACAACTAACAAGTAGAGATATGGAGTGAGAAGATGGCTACTTTCATTTAAGGGGTTGTCAAAAAGACGAAACTATCCTCACGTGTATTGTATGTGGGGTGACTTAACTCTTGATTTAGATGACTGTCTATCCCAACGACCAAAATATCGATGACTTCCCAAACATTAGATATGATGTTTGTTGCTACATGACTTCCCAAACTTGTCTGACGATATTCTCAAGTTTCAATGAGGTATATATTAGTTGTCTTTTACTTTACTAATAATAATTGTGTAGCAACTCCTTTTAGTAAAGCGTAGTAGTAATATTATTATTATTATTATTATTATTATTATTATTATTATTATTGTTTTACAAGTTTCTCAAAATATTAAAAAAAATTGAAAAAGGTGGAGAGAATATTTTTGTCTGTACGTGTGTGTGCGGCGCATATTCCATGCGTGGCGTTCTCTGTTTCAAGTGACTGATCTTCCCATGCCTCGCTCCATCAAACCTTCTGTCAATTTCATCTACAACTCCTAGGTTAAGCATCTCAATCCTCTTCCTACGCTTCTTTCTCCACTTCGATCTTACACCTTCCGATCACCGGTACGTGACTACCTCATAAATCGTTATCAATTACTTTCCGTTCTAACAACTCGGAATTAGGTTATTTGTTAATCTGAGTTCAAATCACGTAATTTCAAATGTGTATTTGCAGTTTGTTAGAAATAACCTAACTCCAGGACTCCTAAAATGGATGAAACCAGTGGTAGTGGAAGCTTATCACCTCTATCGAACTATAGATTAGGGAAAACCCTAGGTTTTGGAGCATTTGGTAAAGTTAAAGTAGCCCTGCATATTTTGACTGGGATCAAAGTTGCCATTAAATTGCTTGAGCGTCAATCAATCAATGATTCTGATGGGGAGAGAGGTATCATTTACTCTAATATCTTCATGTTTTGAATTCTTAAGTTAATGATCTCCTATTACTTTTATAGTTTTACTTAAACCAGAAAGAATATTGTATATTGATTGTGTGAATAACAGGCCTACATGAATATTACATATAGATACCCTCTCATCTAATGCTTTTCGTTTGTGATTGTATGTTATGTTCAGTGAAAAGGGAGATCAAAATAATGAGGCTTCTTTCGCATCCTCATATTGTTAGGCTTTTTGAAGTTATAGAGACTCAATCAACCATATATTTAGTTATGGAATATATGAACTCAGGTGAACTGTTTGATTATATAACTGAAAATCGTAGACTTGAGGAGAATTTGGCTCGCCATTTCTTTCAACAGGTGAGTTTCCTGAAAATTAGATTGACTAAAAGAACAATTCTTATATGATGATTTCATAAGTGTTGCTCCATGTAGATTATTTCAGGTGTTGAGAGTTGCCACCTTCACATGGTGGTTCACCGAGATCTTAAACCAGAAAATCTACTTCTTGACTCGAAAGGGAATGTTAAAATTGCTGATTTTGGTTTTGCTAATGTTATGCGGGATGGTCATCTTCTGAAAACAAGTTGTGGCAGCCCTAATTATGCTTCTCCAGAGGTAAACCTATGTGCACGTGTTTGTACAATTCGGATGCCATGTCAGCCAACTCACACTTGGTTTTTAATGTAGGTCATCTCAGGAAATCTTTATGCTGGTCCTGAAGTTGATGTTTGGAGTTGTGGAGTTATTTTATATGCTCTTCTCTCTGGTGGTCTTCCTTTTGATGATGAGATAATGACAGTCTTATTTGCAAAGATTAAGGTTTGTCTGGTATTTGTGTTTTTTATTTAGAAATAAAGCTAATACTGGCATGATATTTATTGCTTGGTATCAGGGTGGAATATTCACATGCCCGAATTACTTTTCTCTTGGAGCACGTGACTTAATCACACGGATGCTTATTACTGATCCGGTTAACCGTATATCTATTCCTGAAATATACAAGCACCCATGGTTTAAAATAAATCTTCCAAGATACATTGGAGACCACTCAATTAATACTTCATGGAGTGCAAGAAAGGTACTAAAATGATCCAAGTCACAATTTCTACATTTGGTTTGTCTTTCATCTCAAATGGGTCAGATAATAAGTTAGCTAAAAGAGGGACGGGTCAAATGGGTTGGAAGTCACTCAAACTGTAGCTATAATTTGCAAACAACCTCCTAAATCATTTTATTCAAAGGTTTAGACTAATATCTGTTCTGTAATCATGATTCATAAGCATAAATTGTTGGTAAGAAGTTAAGAAAAAAATCCACAAATATGACTTGTTTATCTGCATTACAAGGTTGATGTTCAAGTTCTAGAAGAAATGGATATCCTGGGATTTAATGTTCAAGAGGTGATCGCGTCTTTGAATAACATGTGGCAAAATCAGGTGCTAAAACTTTCTCAAATGTTGATTGCAGTAAATATCATCTGAAATGTAAAATTGAGACCCTCTTTGATCTTCCTTTCAGGCAACGATCACATATTCTATACTATTGCATAGGCGCTTGAATAACCATAGTTGCCATGAAGATGATCTTCTAGGATCTTTGGTAATTTGGACTCATTTCTTTTGCAATTTTGAATTACAATCTTTAAGGTTTTTCATGTCTAGATAAATAGATTCTGCTTCTAATTACTTGATTATTTAGTGGTCAAATAATTAGTTCTGTATAATCAGTTTCATACCAACTGCAAAGTAACTTCTTACCAAAGGGAAAATCAAATTATGTATTAGTTTCTTAAATGATCATAATTTGTTAAATATTCAAACAACTGAATATCTTCACTTTTATTCTTTTAGCCACAGGAAGGCACGAATCGTAGAGATATTTATGTAAGACCAGTTTTTCCTATTCAAGGCAAGTGGGCACTTGGATTTAAGGTGATTCTCGGTTTTTGCATTCTTATACTTTCAGTTAGAGGTGGCATAATGGTCAAGTCAGATGTGTTAAAACAGGTTTGGGTCAAACTGGATAAGTTTGATGAAAATAATCGATTAATTACCCTCAATTGATTAAGAAAGATGAACAATTACAATATAGTGGTAGGTAAACGGGCAACAAGCTGCGCCGTAACCCCCTTTTGGATAGCAAACCCGATCCTACTAAGTTTTGTACAGGTAGAAACGGGTCTGGTTGGATTGAGTTGTGTTGACCCGAATCACTTTTGGTGTCAAATATGATTACAAAAACTATTTCGTTTTGTTGATAATCTGACATCTTGAATACAATATTTATGAGGTTTTATACATTAAAAATACACTTTGGTTGACTTTTTACTCATTTGACCCATCTCCTGTTTTAGTTATTTTTCTGATTTAACCCGTTAAAGATAAAACATAACCCAAGCCCATTCCTTCAAGCCGTGTTTATATGATTTAACCGTTTGAGACAGCCCTTAAGAGATCAAACTTTTGATTATACATTGTTACATCAATGCAGTCTTGTTCATCACCACATGAAACTATGAGATGTGTTTTAACCGTCTTTAAGAGACTAAATGTACAATGGAAGAAGATCGGGCCCTATAACGTGAAGTGTCTGTGGAAGCCAGCAGTTGAAAGGAATTCTTTGCCAACGAGTATGAATCGAATAACTCTAAGCGAAGACACCAATTGTGTGAATGCACCACTCAAGAGCTCAAACAATGACACATTTAGTTTGTGTGATGCTGTCAAGTTTGAAATTCAGGTAAGGGATACCAATTCTATACTGAATTTACAATCTAAGGGTGGTAGAATCTGATGTGTACATTAGTAAAATCTGACGTGTATATTTTGTTTGTAGCAGCTTTACAAGGGCAGTGCAGAGTTTTATCTTTTGGACTGGCAAAGAGTGTATGGGGCTCCGTTTCTTTTCATTGAAGTTTGTGCTGCATTTCATGCATGTGTGATTGCATAATTCTATTGTATTTATTTTTTTAAACATATCATCTCAGATTATTTAAACAAAGCATTATTTTGTTGAAAGTCTGGCAGTGCAAAATAGTAATAATATAGTTGTGTTGCATTTTTTATAAATATGGTGCCTATGGTATTGATAAGAACTAAAAACTGCAGACTGACATTAGAACGATAGTCTATCTGGATTCGAGAGGGGCTAGTCTCCAGGTTACAACGAAAGAGAGAACTTAATAAAATACTTGACTGAAAAACCAAAGTAAATACTACTACTTCTAAAGATTAGGAAACTGCTACCCACTCCTCTTACCTCTATTTCAACCACTACTCATAAACTGCTCCTAAATGACTGGGCCAGCTGAATAACCGAACAACTAGGCAGATGGGTTGACCCGACCTGTATAGCATGGTGCAATCGTATCATGTCTATTATTACAAATTTTAAAAATCCCTACAAAAAATAAATTATAAAGTTAGATATTTTGTTTATGTGAAAATTCTAAAATCTAATTGTAGCATTAATTTTGAAGTTATGAAATATTGTCAAATTTAGTATTTTATATTGACATTTTTAATAGCTTAGAAATGATGCATTGAGGATTTGATACTTGATAGTTGACACTAGTTTACTTTGATATCTGGTAAAGATTCAAACCTACATGTGTATAATTCGTCATAAGTGGTGAAATTCACCTCCAATGAGTTTTTGATATAAATAGTGTTTCAAACACTAATAATAGGTTAAAATAAACTATAATAAATTGTGGCTAAATACACTCAAAATGTGGTTTTCAGAAATTGTTGACCAAATTAGTCAAAAGTGGTTTTAACATGTCCAAAATACTTTCACATGTTTGAAAACTAATTTGGTGATTTTCATAAAAGAATACCACCATTCCTTACATGAATAAAACCACATGTCCAGTCCCAGACATAATTTTTACAAGTAGAAAACGTTTACATGTATAATCTTAGAGAATAAAACAATTCATAAGAATTTCCGTGCTTATAACTGTAGAAATCATAAAAAAATGTCTACACTTAAAAGGACAAAGATCCTTTGTTACACCGAATTACCGCGGTGCTAGTAAATTCTCTCTGCAGTTGAAACAGGGCGAAGAAACACAATTATTACTGTTATATTATCATTACTGCCACGCTGAGCAGCCTCTGTTGCCAATCTCTTGGAGCACATTCCTGGCTCTTTCACCGTGTTCTTTATTATGTTAACAACTTCAAGATCGCTTACAACATCCCATAGTCCGTCGCTAGCCATTACCTAAGATATCAAAACCCACAGGTTGGGTAATAGGTCAAAGCAAATAATTTTTTGTAGAGGTGAATCGAGTTAGGTTGACCAGAAAGCACCTTTTTTCCAAAAATTTGAACTTTCTATACGACTAAAAACTATATTATTATAATATTAATCTTATTTGTTTTCTTAACGACAATTTAAGAAGTTGCATGCACTAACTATACACTTTTGGCGACCTTCAACCCATTTGATTCGTCTCCCTTTTAACTATTTTTTTATATTTAGCCTACTAGAGAAAATAAATACCCCAAATCGACCCGTTTAAAAGCAAATATGTAAAAAGTGCAACCTTTAACATTTTTCATTTTTTGTTTTGGGTAAAACATTCAAACCATAATATGTTGCAGGTAACTAAATGCAAAGAAACTGAAACCATCATACCAGATACTCATCATCACCCGAAAGCACAGTCTCAGTAACTTCTGGTTCTGCAGTTACCCAAGGCTTCAGATCATCATCACCAATAGAACGTGTAACCTATATAATTAAAAAAAATATATCATTTCATTAATAATCTAATTTTTCCCTTTTCCATAAAAGATACACTTTTTATGCAATTTTCAACACATCCAAACCCATTTGACCAGTTCCCTTTTATGTTTTTTTATTTTATTTTATAAGTTTGACCCGTTAGAATAAAACACAAGCCAAATCGAACCATTAGTAAATAGATAAAAGAAATGCCACCTGTAGGGCAGCAGGACCAACCCTCCAAGTATCGAGCTGCCATTTGACTTCACCTCCAAGACTGGTAACGCGTTGTCTCTCTTCAAGACAACTTGCAACATGGTCCTACAAAAGAAGAAAAAAAAACTTATAAACGCGTATACAAGTCAAGAAACATGTTGACTACCTTTTGGCACCTCTTATGACAAATGTGGACTAAGTAACAACCTTACTCAGAGGATAAGGGCAACCTGCTTGGCATAATATCGCCCTGCAGTCGCCAGCATTAGCGACATAAAGCCTGTTCTGAACTATAAGGGCAGTAATTGCTGTACAACCAGGATGGTAATCTTTCTGGATAATCGCCTTATATTTATGCTGATTATTCAATTCCTTTCTGAACGCGATATCTGTGTTGATGAATGCTTCTTTGAGTACATCTGTGGGACTGTATTATTATTATAGATTAAAGGTAAATTTTCTTCTCAAACCAAGTAAATAAGTAAAACTAGAAACAAATCATATTTTAGTAGGGGTCGGGTCAAAACAGGTAGGGTATGGTCATTGGTCGGGTTGACCTGCAAATTTTTCTGTCCATTTCAAAGAAACTTGTAGATAACTAATGCAATAATTATGACTAGAAAAAAATAATATTACTAACATAATCCCAAGTCTTTTACTAAAAAGGTTAGGAGGTTTTATAATAAAAATAGACTTTGGGCGGCTTTCAACCTGTTTGAGTTGTATGGATGATGGATCTTTGACCTTATAGGCTTTTAGCTATCTTTTTTTATTTGACCCAAATTAGAAAAAGCACAATCCAAATTGAACCATTAGTAAGCAAACGGGTCGACATTGCCATTTGTAAGCAAAACCATGAAAACCTTTTGGTGCAGTCCAGAGTTTGCAATAGTCTTGGTATAGCTCGAACAGAAAATTCCGCAGCTGCAGCACCTGCAAGCACCCAATGTTAAGAATAAGAAGACTTGGTATACATCAAAATATCTACCACATACATATTTATACACACACACACCCCATATGTATAAAACAGTTTCTTCTTTAGTAGCTAGACAACATTACTAATATTTCCCTATTTGGGCTCCATTCGTATGACATCATCATATGGACACAAAATGGGCCACTTTATAGCGCAGGTTGGGTTAGGTTACACACAAATTTTTGTCCATTGTTTACGACTAATATGAATTTTTTAATAAATTTTTTGCAGGTCGCATGCATTAAAAATACACTTTAGATGACTTTCAACCCGTTTGACATGATACATTTTGAGGCTTTGAGCTAAACTTTTCATTAGACCCATTTGAGATAAAAGATAACACAAATTTACCCATCCATAAGTAAAAGGGTCAAATGGTCACCTCTAATCTATATGAACATCTTTTAATAAAAAGAACAATCATGCCATTCAAAAAATAATAATAAAAATAAAAAGAACAATCATAGTTTGAACCCATAGTGTCTCAGTACCTCTATGACCATCAAAGATTCCAAATATATGAATATCATCTTCATTCCACAAACGAGGCATAAGAAAATGTGTATCCTCCATAGTCTCCCTTCTTCCACATGTAGCAAAAGAACCCCAAGATAAAACCGGAACGTATAGTGAAGAATTTTCTGAATAACTACTCCAACTTTTCATATCAAAACCACTTTCATAAACACTCTTCGAAATATTTTCACCCTGAGAAAACCAGTTGATGTTCTCTTTAAAGGGTTGAACCATTTTAGTGCTGTCATCACTTGATGATTCAGTGAGAGCATTCTCTTCCACTGTGGAGCTCTTATTATTTCCAATTATTAGATCAAGTTCTGTGATTATATCATCAAATGATGGTCGATTGTTGGTGTCAGCATCCCAGCATCTTTGTATCAGAGACAGTAATCTTGGCGGAGCACCTGATTCAGTTCCTGCAAGGGCAGGTCTGAGTCCTTCAGATACAACAGCTGCTGTCAGTTGCTGTTCAGTATAGTTCATTTCCAGCACGGTGTGAGCCTGCCAGTAGGGGATCTTGTTATTTAAAGAGGCATAGAAAAACGCAACAGTTTGCTAAAAAAAGATATTTAAGGATTGAACTTGTGATACTGAATATATTTATTATTCATTTAATCTGCATATAATGTTACTTTTTGCACTCTTCATTTGGAGAACCACAAAGTTTATACTCTTTTGTCAAATTCAAAACATCGCTAGAACTGGCACATAACATTACACAAAATTACATATATAAAAAATACTAACCTGTGCTTCAGTGCGAAGATCGGTATATGGGACAACACCTGTGAGAAGTTCACTGTAACGGGTTAAGATTGAAGTTGTGTTTCTATTTATACGTGAAGGAAATATTATGTAAGTTGGTATCCCAATTTTCAAGAAAGCCTCAATAAAACCCAAAAATTAATACGGTTAAAAGAGAAACGTATAATACAAATACAAGAGCTAAGAAAGAGAAAAATATTAACAATTATGGTATATGTCAACTCTATTTTGATCATACCCTAAATAGCTTGGATAGATTAATTGGTGGTATGTTGTGTGTGTATGCGTACATGTACATTACTTTATAACGCCTTTATCTAAAATTGTTATCTCACATTTAGTGGATTTAGAAGTTAGAGGCTGTTTGGTAGCCTCTTAATGATTCCATTAAGAGGCTACCTCTGAATCGTTCAGAGCTAAGGGGTGTTTGTTTCGCTGACAGCCCACCTCTTAATGGTTCATTTTACCTCTTAATGGTTCAGCTGAAAAACCATGCTGAACCATTCAAACCTATTAATGATTCAACACTTAATGGTTCAACATTTAAAAAACAGCGACTCTACTAAAAAAAGTTCTCGCGTATATAAATAAATGTAAATAACACATGATAAAGTGGATTTCTGGTATCTAAGACTTTCCGTTTGAAGTAGAACATTATCGAGGACAAATCTTTTGGTATAATTATTTTGATAAATATATGTTCCAACTAAAACAATGGGTGATAACTGTATGAGTAGTGCAATATGCTAGTGACTACTTTAACACTGATCTATCAAAGAGTTAAGCTCATCCTTAACTCAGTTCTAGAATTGGTAATATTTTATTTACAAGGCACATCCCAATATGGAGGTGGTTGAGGCAGAATACTAAGTAATATGTAGACATACAGATCTTCACAATACTAAGTGCATTTGAGGCAGAATATGGTATAGCATTTATAACCATTCATAATTTTATAAGTTTCATCCTCTAATTATGGTTTACCAGGGTTCCTTTTCTGCAACTTTTGCAATGCTAAAAACTACCTATTTTCCCATAGCCATCCTTGCATGTTATTGATGATAATTGCATTTGACCCACAAGAATCTATTCACTCATCATTAAGGCATTAAATTGAACACAACTGATTAGTAGTCAAAACGTCTAACCCTCTAATAAACTATATATAAATTCAATCAAAAAATAAAAGTTTTCAAGAAAACTATGGGAGTTTAGAAAAGCTATAAATACCATAAAAGATTTTATCTAACAACTAATTTCCATTATATAGTTACAGTGAACTGTAAATATCATGTTATAAAAGGTTATTCAGATTGCCATAGGATTCTTACTTGATTGATATTCCAAAACTGTATACGTCTGATTTTTCAGTATGAATCTCTTTCCTCAATACTTCAGGTGCCATGTATATAAGAGTACCGACCATATTCTTCTTATGAAAACCACCTGTTGGCTTGCCAGATGATCTCCAGTTCTCCATTGTGACCTTTTTAAGATCTTGTTTGTATTCAGACAAACCAAAGTCTGCAAGATGTGGCCTCATGCTTTTTTCAAGCTGCATCAAAATGACGAGTTTTTATTTATAAAATAAAATCAAAAGCTTCTGGATAAAATCTTGAGAACTAATCAAACTGTCACTAGATAATAAACATATCAACAGTTTGAGATCATACAACTGCAATAACTTACAAGAACATTCGCTGGCTTCACATCTCTATGCACAATTCCAATATTATGAAGATATTGCAAAGCATTTGCTGCAAAAGAGAGAGCACAAAAGGGTGTAACTTAATTTCCCTACTCCTCAAATGATCATCCAAATGATATAATCAGGTTATAAGGGCAGTCTTATCAGTACACGAGCCCCATTTTATTTGGACACTAGATGCAGTACGGGTCGTATTGCCTTTTTCCTCCTACAATACAGCCGTATGTTAGAAAGCTATACGTGCCGTATAGCTTTTCTGACTGACACATAAGCGACTGATGTGAAGCGTACACCCAACTGACAGATGTTATACGGCATGTATTACCTTTTTTCGCCTACAATACAGGCAGTATGATGACGTCACATGGTGTATCTATAACAAGACCCCATAAGAATCAGATCCACATTGCCCAAACACTAGAAAGTGATTATCTGTGACTTAAAATTACAATTATCAAATAATCTAGTAGAAAACGCCCATCCAAACACCCCCATAACGATCTACTCCCAAAAACAAAATTATAAATTACACCCTAAACTAAGAAATCTGTTGATAAAGTAATGCAAGTGTTAACTTTACCTAGCTGTCTGGTGATCATAAGTGCTTGGTCAATACTTGGACTCCATTCTTCAACATGTAACTTCTGAGAAAGATTTCCAAACTCATAGAACTAGAAGAAGAACATGTAATTTGGTGGCCTTGCGTGTGCGGCCACCAACGTGGCAATCCCTTCATGATTTAACTTGCTTCAAGTTCCAAATCATACAAACAAATTAAACATACAGTTCAAATAATCAAACAGTTGGTGTGCAATATAAATTTTCCTGAAACTTCTTATTTAAGAACTTCAGTTACAAAACACCATAACAATATAAACATGGTATCAAATTATGCTCAAATTCCGGTTGCATAAACCAATATGTTTCGACATCATTGAAAATCTGAAAGAAAAAAACGGAAATTTCACACAACAGTAACCAAGTTTTCCACTAAAGTCACTCAAAGTTCATTATTGTTCCTCTGAAGTTCCAATTATATAGTTTTTTTTTATAAACGTTAAAAGTTTTTAAAATTAAGTTAGGCATATGTAACATATATGAATCTTGATTACTGTTTAGTGATTTTTTTTTAAATCAACTTGAAATAGGAGATAGCGGAAATAAAATTCACTAAATAATACCTAAGTTTCGTAATTGATTAATTTAATTTTAGAAATAATTAACATTTATAAAAAAAATATACAAAACCCATTTCACACCAGTTTATAGATATGAAAGAATTTACCATAGCAACTGCAATTCTTTATGAAACTTATTGATGTCATCAGAGGTGGACAAAACTGGCTTTTTGACAGCAACCTTTTTCCCATCGAGAGTTGCATCATAAACAACACTTTCAGCTCCTGCAAATGTGAAATTGGGGGATTGTTCATACTGTAATTTGAGTTAAAAATGAATGAAATTGTAGATACCTCTCGAGCGATTGGAAGGAAGAGGGTGTGGGAAGAGGGAAAGAGATGCAGAGGGATTGAATCGCTGTGGCAGCAGCCTCTGATGCAAGTATTAGGGTGTGTGATTTCTAACCCCATCTCGCTTTTGGTTTGGGAGTAAACAGTTATTGGTGTATAGGCAGGTCTTTGGTGGGAACATGATGTTAACGTTACCGTATTTTTTATTTACATTTTGGGTCAAAAATATTATTGTTACCGGCATGAATATTTTATAAAAGGCAACCACTTGAAAATATCTCAAAGATATTTGTTATTTTATAATTAAGTGTGTATAAATGTGCTGAGGCATAAAAAGTTTATTTCAGAACACTTAAATATTACGAAAACAAGGAAAACAAACATAAATCGTTTATTTTTTATCCAAGGTAAAAAAAATTAAACTAACTTTTTTCATATGTTTTTATATATTTAAAAATTTCATACACAAGTGTAGGTAAAAAAACCTACACATGATTACACATGTGTAGTTATGTATATAAACGAATTTTTTTTTATATTTTTTTGTTTAAATTTTATGAAAAACAAATAAACATTACATTTATATAATTTTGTTATATTTTAACACTTTTTAAGATTGAAAACGTGAATGATTCGTTTTGTTCTCGTGATATTTAGTGTTCGAAATTGAACCATTCCAAACACACTATTACACAAATAATAAATAGGAAATTATAGTAACACTTAAATACAACCTGACAACTTCCATCCCTACTTTTAAGAAATGATAATATTCACTCTTAACTTTGTAAATTGGAACTTTAACCCCCTAAGTTTTAATGTTTCACGTTTACCCCATGTAGCATATATAATATGATTTTTCCTTAACTTTCATTCGTTAATTAATTTTTTTCCTGACGTCCCAGTATAAAATTCGTTAAAAATGTGTTGTATTCAATGTAGGGTATTTTTTAGATGTCATGGGTTATATCGACTAACGGTAATGTGTTGGTACCTTGAAGAATGAGACCGACACCAACTGAAAAACATCGGTTCCATTATATAGTTGTGTTTTATCTATGTTTCGATCTCCACAACCGACTCGCTGTAACTTCATACATTTATTCTATTTACTTAACCACATTTCTTTTTGTGTTTAGTCATGCTAATGTCGCCGCCTCAACCGTTTAATGTTCACCTGTCGTCGTCGCGGAGCGCATGGCTAATTTTCTAGTTAAGAATTAAACACATTAGGGTTATTTCGTATAGGATAAATTAATAAAATCCAAGCAATGATCTCTAAAAACATCATGTAGAAAATGAAAAATGTTGAATGAAAAAACACTTAATATTGTGGGCCGAGCCCAAAGAGTGTGGCAGGCCATTTTAATTTTAAATTTGAACTTCATATTCACATCATCACTTGATTTTCTTTACGTTTATAGGTTTTGGTGTAGATTGTAGGGTTGTGCCAACTCATTTTATTTATCAAATTCAAATCGGAGATGATTAAGTTACTATTAAGGGTGTAAACAAGTTTTGTAAACTTTAAGACCTTTGGATCATGATCTGGTTATCAAGTAATTTTCAGAATGGGTTATGTTGAGCTTAACCTAGCAAAACAGTGAACATCGTTATTCTCGTCACAGTGAGGACCCCGGAGGTTTCGTTATGACCAGCCTCTAACTTGAGAGTAAGTATAGGTTCTTGGTGAAGAAGATGAGTGTAGAGAGTGAGTATGAATGAATGAGAACATGAACATTACCTTAGGATCAGTGGTGTATTTATACCTTAGAATTCTTGTCTTTAGCATGGGTCTGCTCCTTGCCTATTGGCTTGGATATGTAATGCTTAGACAATTTTTAAGGTTGTTAGTAATGGTTTGCGCATTGTCGGGTCTCCTCTATTGATTAGTTCGTACTCTGACATGTTGATTATTGTCTCCTCTTTACCGTTACTTATTTGTCTCTTTCTTCTTGTTTTATCCGGGCATGATTCCGCTTGTCGGGGGCTTGGTTGAGGCCCAACCATTGGTCACTTCATCCTTGTAGGTGGTTATCCGGACTTGGGTTTTGTGATGTGTCCGGTCCTCATGTCGGGTCATATCCCAACAAGTTTAAACCAACTTTGGCCTAATTTAAATTGATGGGTTTAATATACCTAGTTTTACTAGGATCTATAGTCTAAACAATTATATATGCATTTCATATATACCCTTACAAACTTGAAAAATATCATATATACCCAACAAAAACTAAAAATATCATATATACCCTTACAAACATGTAATAATATCATATATACCCATTTCATTAAAAACCATTTAAAAGATGACCATTTTACCTTTATTTCTCTAAACTTTAATATTTCATATTTACCAATTTTTAATATTGAAAATTCATATTTACACATTTTCAACTTTAGAATTTTATATTTAACCATAAAAAAATATTTTTCTCAAAATAATATTTTGAATTTTTCTCATTTTTTTTTATAATTTTACAAATTGTCTTTTATAACATTAGTGTTTTGTAACTTTCTTGCAATCATTTCTTCTGAATTGATGTCTTTTGAATGAGTTTGAAGAATCACGATTGTCACCATAAAAAATAAGAGCACGAGTGATCTTTTACGTATTGGATAAAACAAAAAAATTAGGTTATATAAAATCATATAATAGATAAGGGTAGAATGATCATAAAGTAATATTTAATTTGGATATATACGATATTTTTAGTTTTTTTTTGGTATATATGATATTTACTCATGTTTGTAGAGGTATATATATATATATATATATATGATATTATCCTACTTTATTATATTATAGAAGCTTTGAAAGTGACATGAATAATGAAAATTGAAGTGTTCGTTCGTTACTTTCTTCTCTATTCCATTCAGATATCTGGTATTGAGAAATACTATTTTATTAATTTGGCAAAGAAAATCAGTTTCCCTTAAAAATAAAATTACGACTAGTTTTTTTTTTTTTTAATTTGTAACATAAATTGAATACATATCACTTAGTATGTAACAACCTAAGCAAATCTTATATCGGACATAAACATGAGAGATGTTGGTGCATAAGGAATTCTCTGCTTTAAAAACCAACAAAACGTTTTGAGTGCATTGATTGTAGATGGGAGGAGAACTCCACGGTTAAACGTGCTCGGATTAGAGTAATCCAGGGATGGGTGACCCCCCCAGTAGCAGATCTAGAACAAAATTTCAGGGGTAGCGAATTTTTTTTAACCGTACTTTCACGTAAATGAAACCAGTGGCGGAATGATTTTTTCAAGGGGTTCACTGTTTTTAACCGTAGATTTTCTTTTTCAAACAAGTAAACAAGAGGGAATAAAGAGTAAAATAACATGTGGGTTGTGGTGGAGAGACTGGCGGCGGCCGGCGGCGACAGGGGAGCAGCGCTGAGCAGTTGGAGGTGGCTGCCGGATGCGAACTGTTGCTTTGCTTCTTTCCCTAATTCAGTAATCTTGTGTTTTTTTTTTGTTATACATGTTACAGTGTTATTAGATCAACAAAACAAGAAGCTGCTGAAAGCCCATCATTTTATATCCAAATATTAGTTATTAAAAGGTCATAAGCTACTGAAGACTCATACGAAATCTGGTTAAAAAAAGGTTCTAAAAAATGTTAGGGAAGCTTTTAATAAAATATGGGGACTTTTTATAAAGTATTAGGTTTTTTATAAAATTTTGAACTTTTTATGAAGTGTTAGCTTTTATAAAAATTTGAGGGGTAACGTAATTTTTTTTCAGGGGTAATGTAATATCCAGTATTTTTTTGACATAACTTTTCCTAAATCCTTACACGTGTTATAAGAGTAAATCTCTGGAAACCTGTTAAAAGCTTATATTAAGCTAATTTTATGGGATATATATATATATATATATATATATATTATATGTGTGTACCTTATAGATGAAACGTATTAAATCCTTAAAAAAATTATATAAATACTACAATAAATAAACTTATTATCTTAAATACTAAAACTTGTAAACTATAAAACTTGTTATAAAAAATAATAATAAAACATATTATTGTTTTATAAAGTCCAGGGACTGAGATGTCAATGATTGAAACTTGTTTTTAACTAAAACTTATGTTATAACACAAAATGATAAACCTTGAAACATCAGGGGCCTGTTCTGCCATTAGCCTAAACTTCCATAAATTCGAAATAGATCGCGAGTTCGACCCCCCGCCACACCGTTTGCCTTCCCTTCTCATTCGAAAACGCATTATAGGCCAGGTTCACTGAACCTCGAGCTCCGAATCAGGTGTGCGACTCAAACCCGAGGTGTATCGAAGCTCGATTTCACCTTTAACAGACGCGTGATCCGACTTTAAACCCGTTAAACGCAACTACCATCTTCTCAACCGTCTGAGCATTAAATCACGAAATCGACTATAAATATCGACTCCCTCAGCCTAGCGATATCACCCTCTAACTACACACACCCTCAATTTGGTCGTTCATCACTGGCATTGCTCATTTGATCCTCGCGACAACCGACGTCCAACCCAGAACCAATCTCCCTCGAATCGACATCAAATCAGGTAATCTTTGTATGCATCACGATCGATTTCACGAGAGGACCAAAAGCCCTCTGTTTAATCTCATAAACAGAGGGTGATTCGATCCGTATTTGTCGAATTTCGTTTCTAGGGTTCATGTGGAAAGAGGATCGATTTGGGATTGTATTTAAAAGTTTTCATTTCCGGATAAACTAGTAGCGAGCCCCGAAGCCGGGATGGTTGGAGCGTGTGTGTATGCCTGACCCGGTCCCAGACCCGGGTTCGATCCGGGCGGCCCGTTTTATTCTGTATCATTTTTTTGTGCCTATTTTATCAGAATTAAAATTTCAAAAAAAAATTATAAAATCTGTTAAATTCATATAAACCCAGAAATGGCTTTTATCTACACTTTTGTATTCTGAAACAATTTTAACTAAATTAAACTTAGTTAAAATTTATAAAAACTAATTCTTTAAAAATAGTTGTAAATATTTAAAAACTATAAAAACACCTTTAAATTTTATAAAAAATTATATTTTGAATAGAAAATATTTTATGGAAATTGAAAACTTGTACCTTCTATAAAAGTCCATATTCTATATAAAACTTGCGCATTTATTTATTTTAAGACAAAATAAATATACTTTATTTGTAGAATGTTTATAAACCCTATAAATCCGAAACAAAAACTTTAAACGTTACAAACTCGCAAACTTTATTTTCATACCTATGAAACTTTATAATTTATAAACTTATAATTTAAAGACATAAACTTTATAAGAAATTCTATTTTTATAAACTTATGAAAACTTGACAATTATTTAAACTTGAAAACATTATTTATTTACAAGCCAAATTATAAAATAGATACTTAACACTTGAGTACATTAATAAATCTTAAATGATTTATAAATAAAATAATTATCCTTTTAGATAATTATTTATTCTTAACAATTATTCACACTTTAAACAATTTCTATTAATCTTTTATTTATCATTTAAACGTTATTATAAATCCTCAAAGACTATTTATTTTCTAACTACCTATTCATCTTTACAATAATTATTAGTAATCTTCAATAATTATCCATACTAAATAATCATTTTTTATCTTTAAATAATTGTTTAATCTTTCATTTAACAATATGTACAACTACTTAGAAAACTATTTTAATTATTATTACCTATTTGTGTGTAATAATTGTGAAACTTTTAAATAATTATCTTAATTAATTATTCTAGGCTACAAACTTATTAAGACATTGATATCCAAGTCTTACATTCAAAACTTTTATCTTAAACTTAATTTAAACTTTACAAACACAATCAATCTCATCTCATTGGGACCCTAGTCGAATCTTGAAATTCTAGATCCTTTGTCTTAGACTTTTTACTTAAAACTTTAGACTTACATTCTTAGGCTTATTATGAGGATATTCTCCCTCTCCAATTCTTGCAAACTCTTGTCGGATACTCTTCATCCAAATCCAAGTGAGTATACTTAGCCCATTTTTCCTTTCTATACTTTTGGGGTGAAACATGTTCAAAACTTTAAACTTATACAATTCTTGTACAACTATGACTAGATGTTTATTCTTATGTTAAACTTGAGACTTGTATGCTTAGATTAAACTTAAAACTAGCACATTCAGTAACTTTGATCAAGCCTATAGTAACATTGATAGATCTATTGTATTTGACCAATCCACCTTGATTGATTGACTCCTTCGGGGGGGAGCCCTTGGTGATTGTTACTGAATTAAACTTTAAACTTGAGACTTATAAGGGTAACCTACGGGTTATGCCTAAACTTGGTTGGAGGGTTGAAGTGCACAATGTTTAAGATACTTGTTCTCATACTTACATTATAGAATGCATATATCATAGTGAATTGTAATTCTTCTCAAATACTTGTTAAACTGTGTCAAAACCTTTGTATCTCACCAACTATTTTGTAGTTGACAGATTCTTTCACATGTTTCAGGTTCTACATCATGAGGCTTATTTGTGATCACATAGGAAGCTTTGGACCTAGACTACTTATAAATTAAACGTTGTATTTCTTGTTATGTTTCTTGTATTGAATCTTAAATTATTATTAAATGAAATATCGAAACTTTAATAGTCAACCTTGTGCTATTGAACAACCGCGTCCGCCCCGACGTATAATCCGCCGTCGGTTGAGGTGTGACAGCCTACAGGTAACGTAATGGGTAACCGGATACATAAAAGCGTAAAAAAAATAAAAAATTGCAGTGCGCGTAAAAATTGAGGGGTAGCGAGTGCTACCCCTACCCTATAGGTAGGTCCGCCCCTGGACCCCCCGCCCTTGGAAGTTTCAGTCGGGCAACAAAAAAACAAATATATGAGTTTTCAATGGGTAAATCGGACAATAGTGTTGGTACGAGACGCCGGATGTTACATATGTAATGATAAAAATCTTCTTTGACATTTTGATTTTTTAATTTACAAATCTTAAAATGCAATCAAGATTCTTTTTCTTCATAAACTTCAACAATATACTTTTAAGTTATCACTCATGTTTTTCGGGTTTAGTATAGTTGAAACTGAATATATGCTTTGTGACCTGTAAATTAGTTTTAACAGTTAATAACTTCTATGAAAACAATTAAATAATTGGATGATCATACACAATATCCTTATTTAGAACATGGTTTTAAGGTAGTGTTTGGTTTGTAGTTGTTGGAATTATGACTTAGAATGTTACATTGTGGAGCACTATTTTGTTTTGACACTCGTTAACATATCGCACAATGTGAAGCCAGTGATCATGATATCTTCAAAGATTACGAAAATCACCTTTAAAATATACCATATGTGGCTTATGGATAACACAGAGGAAAATATTTTATTTTTTTTAGAACGATGAATTTCTTTACTCATGTGAGACTTTAATCCAAAATCTTAAATCTATGTGTTTTAAAAGGTTTAATGAAACTAAGTACTAAAAATATAAAATTAAAATTATTGAATTAAAAGCGTTATTTCAAGGAACCACACTGAAAGAGAAATTTACTGTATTTGTTTATAGCAATCAATGAAACCGAGTAGGCCCTCACGACATGCTTTTTGTCAAATAAATAATAAAAATGTTTTTTGTGTTTTTGTCAAAATAAAAAAGAAGGCGATTTTTGTTTGTATTTTAGTTGAACACAAACCACACATGAAGGCACGTGCTTGACCACATGGAAAAGTTTTACACTCCACATCCTCTCCCTAACCCCTTTCTCTATCTCCACTTGGGTTATTTTGCTGTGATTTTATTTTATTTCTCTAAATTATCTAAGCCAAGCACATACTATTCCCTTTTTCCCTAGAAATATATGATATTTTGAATTATCTTGAAAAAAAAAATCTTAATTTATAGTAATAATATTAATATTAATAGTACATTTTTAATTATTTCTACATCTAATAATTTAGTGTTTAGCTCTTAGGGTGAAACGGCCATTCATCTTTTGTTTCTAAATTTTTCTAGCCAATTATCAGATAAATTGTGTCTCATCATTTATTTCTTGTACTTCTCCGGACTTCCCTAGATGAGTGGGATACTTATCTTTTTTCTCTAGACTTCCCTGGACATGTTTTAATTAATAATTAATAAATAATTTAATTTATATATTTTTAACACATAAAATACCACTTTATTAATTAAAAATAAAGTACATTAATAATTAAAAAAATTACATTCCATTAATTTCAAGACATAGTATTAACTAGTCGTCTGAATTCGGTACGCTTGTATTGTACCCCGTTTAAAAATAAGACTATGATCAAAACAAAATTAGATGAAGTACAAACGTAACCACATCTTAATTATTTAAAATAAAAATGAATTATCTATGATAAAAATTAAATATTTAAAATAAAAAATCAATTACATGTGTATATCTACGAACATAGAAGTACATTATGATACATTAAAAAAACTAATTATTTAAATTAAAAAAATAAAAATTAATGGCTTGGGAGAAAAAAAATGAGTGATTTCCTTTCAGTACCTAACTAGATGGGGCGGTGTTCTCGCTAGATACCTATAGGTACAGACTCATGACGGAGTTGTACCCTTTCACCCTTAAATTAGGATTAATGGAAGGGGATACAACAAAAATATAAATAAACGTACCCCATCAAGGAAAGTCTAGCTATAACACGGATAATTTATAAGATTATTTAACTATTTACTTTTTTTAGATTAATTGGCCGTTAAAAAGGCACTTTTTTCTTGTCAAATTTTTTAAAACAAAACTTGATAGGTATTTTTTTTACCGACGAACACACTTTCAACTCTACACCAACTCTACTTCTAAAATCAGCACACCCGTAATTTATAGGAATTGAACCTACAACCATTTGATTGAAGAGTACACCATTTTAATACCAGGTATGAACAAAAAGTGGTATACAAGTGGTTTCAATAGTTTGGACATATTAACAAAAAGTGGTATATAAGTGTATAAATATCAAATCATGAAAATTATACACTTATCACAGTAAATCAATGACCTAGATACGTTACAACTTAATAAAATTTATCCAATCCTTATTATAAAAATCGATTCCAAAAATGCCACGTGTAGTCATCTAATTTTTTTCATCAAAATCTTATATTTTTTTCTATTTTAAGTAAGTTTGAATTAAGAAATCTAATTATGTTAATATTTTTTTCACAATAAAATAATATAAAATTTTAATTATTACATAATTAAGGAAACGTTAAAATAATATAAAATTTTACAAGTGTATAAAGTTTTACGATTGTAGAGTATATAAATTTTACAATCCTCAATAACTCCATGTAATACATGGGTATATAACCTAGTTATTAATAAACAAGTACATTAAATTACTAGTAAATTGGAATTTAATGAATAATCTTTGTGAAAGTAAATTTTTTTAACGGCAATTTGGATCACTGACGGGCCACTGGTGGCCCACCCGATCCTCTCCACCCTTACAGGTGAGAAAACCTCCTGGCCCAACTTGGACTTCCCTTTTTTTTGTCACAAGTGAAACTTGAACCCAAAAACTTCACATTTTGTTGAAGTCTTGGGTATACACTTTTACCACTAAACTAATCTAGTGGTTGTAAAGTAATTATATAACATGAGGTTTATATGTTACTAATATACTACTTACTTTTTTTTTTAATTCAAACAAAATGGGCTAATCATTTAATTTGATATGACTTTATTCATAATTTAAATGCAAGTTTAATAGTTTATCGATTTAGAAGAAAATATGAGAGATAATGTAGAAGGAAAAGATACTCCAGGTAACAAATGTTTCTTTAAAAAATCTATACTATATAATAAATAAAGGTTTTAGTATGGCACGTGTCGTCATCATATTCAATTTGATCATTCTTTTCCCGCCTCCCTCTCTTATTAAATGCACTCATATCTTTTAATAAATTATTAATTATACTAATAAAACATATTTAATTTAAATTATCCTTTATTATTAAAAACTTTAAAAACTAATTATGTAATTTTTATTTTCAATCACATAGTAAATGAAATTCAAATTATATTAAATAGTAATTGACGTATTTTCGAAACCCAATTATACATTCTTTTTTATATATTTTGAATTTTGTTTTATATTCTTAATATATGTATAGTAATAAATTTTTACACGTGTAAAATACATAAATAAAATTTGAAAAATTCATGTATTAATATTTTTCACCTCGTGTGTATTACACGGGGTCCAAGCTAGTTAATTAATAATAATATTTTTTTAACTAATAGTTGTAAGTTATCACTATCCGGTATTATTAATTGAAAATAACAAAGATATTGATAAATAAAAAACATTTAATACCTATTTATGGTAAAATATTTCATCAAGTTGATATTATAAAATCCAGAATTTATATTAACAATTAATTATGCATAAAAATTAATTAATCATTAACTAAGTGCATGATTATAATTACAAGATAAAATATTATAGAGTAAACAAATTATGATCATAAAACGAGTTGGGAATTGGGATAGTAAATAAACCAAGAATCTTATTTTCTTATTTGTTATTATTTTAATTGGATTATATTTTAATATTTTCTTTATTTTAAACGAAAGTCTCAAGTTTTTACTATGTTTCTAGTGTCTCTAAAAGTTCTTTTAAAGTTGTCATCCTCTATATTTTGAGTGTTACATTCCACATGCTTTTTAAAAAGAAACGCAATAATTAGCACTTGTAATTATGTATAGCGTTTTCTCTTTTGCAAGGAAATTATATCCACCAAATTAATTTCAACATTTTTAAGTATAAGTTAGGTTTATAATTTTAAAAAAATATAAATAATAATATTTATTTCTAAAGTGTTAGAAAATTGTTATGGTTTTTAAAAAAAATTACCACACATTTTATTGTGTTGATAACTTTATTTTAAAATTATTAAACTAGGTGTGAATTTAAATATTATATTTTTAAATTAGGATGTAGTACTTATTCTTACTTGTTTCCCTTCTAAACATACAAAATTTATGGTTTGATAGAAGTTTAACCATAATTATTTGGAATATGTTAACGACAATTATATAAATATATAATACTACAAACCAAATTAATTTTCAACTTGTTTGTATTAAAATGTCATTTTTAGTATTTGCTTTTATATGAAATAATCGTAAAAGGTCGATTTTTGAAGACCATAAAACATGATTTAATTGGCTTTGTGTAGATTATCAAGTGAGTATGAGAGATTGGATTGGATTGGATTGGGTTGGGTTGGGTTGGGTTGGGTGGGGCATCCAGTATGGAGGAAGGCCAATACTTTCTGGATACGGTGGGGTCCGGTTTGTCTGGGCATGCAAAAGTTGTTGTTATTATTATTATTTTTTTTATTATTGATTAGGAGATCTTTAAATAAGAAGTCTAATTTGGCTAAGAAGCATAAAAAGTAATCTCATCTATTCAATTGAATGATTAAGGGTGTAGATTTAATTGTATGAAAAATAAGGGATGGAAGGGTATTTAAGTAATAGCTACTTTTGTTGACTTTTTTTAACTTTCCCACTTTATTTAAACGTTCATAACTTTTTCATAAGACGTTATTTTTTTAAAAAAATTACACCATAAAATCGAGCGCCTTTTTATATTTAATTTGAGTATAGTATTGCTATATTTTTTTTCAAAAACAAAAACGACACTTAATGAAATTGTGCTACTTTACGTAAATATGCTGGTTTCTTGTAAATGTGTTGGTTTATGGTAAAACAGCACAATTTAGCACATTAAAAATTTGTTGGTTTCTGGTAAAACAACACAATTTACGTAAATGTACATGTTTCTTTAATGTATGCTACTTTTAGTCAATTATTATGTGCCTAATTTGGTAGCATTTTTTAAAAATAAAAAGTAAAGCATCTACACCAAAAAAACGGTTAAGTGATAGACAACAAAAAACTTATGCATCAAAATGTTGTTTTGTTCTGATTTTGTTTTGTGTTGGTTTGATATACAAGTTTTGTTGTGCTGATTTTGTTTGTGCTTGGTTAGCTAAGAAAAGCAAATTACACAATTAACCGTGTTCTTTTGATGTTGTTTTATAGTAAAACATCACAAATAATTGTTATGTTTGTTGTTGTTTTATGATAAAGCATCACAGTTAATTGTGCTGTTTTAAAATGCAGCACGGTTAATTGTGTTGTTTTATTATAAATCAGCACATTTACGTAAAGTATCACAATTTCACTAAGTGTCGATTTTATTTTCACAGTAAAATATAGCAATACTATACTTGATTTAAAGGTAAAAAACGCTCGATTTTATGGTGTATTTTTTTTTTTAAAATATGGTCATATGAAAAAGTTATGTACATTTAGAAAATAGGAGGGGAATTTAAAAAAAATCAACAATTATAGGTTTTCCAAGAATGCCCCCCACCTCTTATTTTTCTACACTTAAATCCATACATTTGATCATCCAATTGAATAGATGAGATTGCTTCTTAGGCTTCTTAGCCAAGTAGCACTTCTTAGGGGAACCATCCCCGATTTTCTTAATCTTTTTTATTTATTGAAGTTTATCCAAAAAGTTTCTTTACAAGAAGCACGTAGCTTTTGCAATTTTGAGGTGATCTGCATTCAAATATGGTGTCATGGATATTTTTTTAAAATTATATAAGATGATATAAATTTGTATTACAACGATAAATAGTTAATGAGTTAGTCTACTTGATATTTACGTCAATAAGAAAACATTTATATAGCATTCGCATATGTAAGGAGTATGATAGTAGAAAATGTTATTTGTTGTGCAATTTAACAAGTTTAAGAGTTTTAAGATATCAAAATTCTCCTCCTTATTGAAAAACCTTATGAATTGAACAGTAACACACGGCTAGGCATTACCGTGCCTAGCCATGAGTCACAACTGTGTCAGAGCATGAGACACGATCGTGCCTCACCTTTAGACACGACCGTGCCTCAGCTGCCTCCCCTTCAATTACCTAGTTAGGTTGAATAAATTTTCTTGAAAATACAAAATTATGTTAGGTTGTGTCATATTAATATCAAATCAGAGTTAAAAACACAACCTTATGACATCTGCCACGCAAATTCCCCCACGAACACCTCTCTCTTCCACTCCACGTCGACACCCTCCCTACAAATCCGTCTTCTCCCCCTCACATTCCCTCTTCTTTTTCCCTCTCTCACAGAACACCATAGGGCATGGGTATACCCATGTGAAAAAAAAAGAAGTGCATCATGGTTAAATCATAGAACGGGGATGGTATTTCTTCCATGTCTTACGGTGCATTATAGTTTAAATCATAGAACGTTCTTCCGTCTGATGTAGTCGGACTTTTTAACATATCGCCCGATGATCGTTTCCTTGGCGATCCACCACTAGGATCCAACAACGCTTGCCATTTCGGCGAAAGCCTCAAAATTTTCCAAATCGCTATTGGAGCAGCTCCACCTTGATAGTCTTAGTAACGGGTTGTTGCGATCTGCAAAACATCGGTATCGCTACAACCACTTCGCTGCCTCCTCTCGACACCTTGTTAAATCCCGTGGAACTTTAGCACTTTTCTTTTAATATCCATCGTTTTAGAACTAAGTTGGGAGTTAGTACGGTACTCGGGTTTCTCCATTAAGTTATAACTTTTTTACCTACACGTTCCCATAGGGCATTGCTTGATTGAGCGTTAAATACAATTTTTATAAAGTGTAATTAATTAACCAATAATGTAAACTTAAATTAAATTATAAATTTAAAGTAAAAAAATAAACTAATAAATTAAGTACCAATCACAGGATCTTCCGACACATCGACAAACGCCTTTGCCAAGTTCAACTCCTTGTTCGACACCCACTTTCTTATAATCCGCTCGGATGACGCGCTTCCTTGTGTCGTTTTCTTCTTGTGTGTCTCTTTGTCTTGGTGTTGCTTGGGTCTCCTCAACAGATTCGAGCATTTCTTGTGTTTCAAGAACAAATTAAGGGTTAGGGTTGGGGTTGTTTTGTTGGGACCGAGGAAATAATACTGGTCCATATAAGGTGTGTATCCTAGAACGGGTGGTTGGATATATGATTTTTGTTGAATAAACACGTTTTGTTGTTAAGGAACCTGGTTGAGTGCGTTTTGTTGTTGAGCGTAACTCAACCAATTCAAAACGTTGTTTGGATCGTTGAGATTCATATTGATAAAGGAAGAAATATAAAAATAGCATAGAGAAAAGATATTTTATAATGTTGTGTGTAAAAATAAAAGTAAAAGTGAGATATTTATAGTGTAATTTTGGGGAAAAAAATTTAAATATTTTAGCCGTTCAATGGCTAGAAACGATAACTTTTGGCTTGAGTCTCCTGTGATAATTATCACGCCCATAAGGGGGTGGTTTTCCACTCCCCTCTCACGGGTGGAATACCGGATGCCCTTATCCACTTCACATCTCAACCAATTGAATAGAAAAATATAAATTAAGACACCAGGAGGTTAAAATAATAACAACAATCTAATTAATTAATTTTATTTAAACAACACCGAAAACCCCTAATTATTTTTTATAGGGTTGAGGGGGTCGAGCTCGGATTCATGCTCGACTTGTAAGGGCCCCGCCGCAACCCTATCTGGTTGTGGCACAGGTAATTTGGACAGGTTCGTGAAGCCATGTGCTTGTTGGAGATGAATTCTACTAATGCAAGAACCGTTGGAGACTAAAAGGTGTGAAAAATGTAAGTAGCTATTGGGTTTAAAAACATAGGTTTTTCTATAAAAAGAAATTTTCCTGTAATTTTTTTGAAGAGTAAACTATTATTTTTGTTACTATGGTTTGATCAAAATTGTCACTTTCATCCAGTAGTTTATTTTCTTGTATCTAGACACATGGTTTTAAAATCTTGTCACTTTCATCCAGTCAGCTAACATCATTCATTTTTCTTAGTTAAATGAGTGGTATTTCAGTCCTTTTATATATTTATTTTATTTATTCATCTTTTTTACTCTCTTTTTTAATGTTTTATTATTTTTAGTTAATTTTATTTTTTATTTTCATTTAATTTTATTTTTAATGTATTTTATTTTTTAATTTTTATTAAAAAAATGCTTGGGGATTCCACCCTTGTGTTTAAAGTAAGAATAACACAGACTGATATGATGTGTTTAAATTGGTTAAGAGCATTCACATCAGTGTATCTATATTCATCTTCATCTCTATTATTTATAGATTTCTCCTATTTTACACCTTCATCAGTATCTCGATCTCGATCTTTATTTCCATCTTTAAATTTTAGAGTTTAATAAATATAGATTATCTAAATACAGAGATCCATTTTCATTAATCTTTATATTTTTTGTGAGTGTATAGGAAAGAGAAAATAAAATAAAATAAATGTTTATGAGTGAGATAGAGATAGAGATAAATAATCAGATGTGAGATATTACAACAATTATAAAAAACTATAAAAAATTATAATATTTAATTAATTTATAGAGACAAAGATGAACCCTTATCAATAAACCTAAGTACTCGGAACCGGTAGAAAAAAATGAGGGTAAAAAACTAAAAAATATTTCTTGAAAGACCACTTTTTAGTTTTTACTATTTAGCGTTAGCGTTGCTTTTGTCTCACCAGCCCCATTCGAATAATCAAATCGTCTCTTCTAAATTCCAATTCTAATTTCAATTCCGATTCCAGAAAAACCATCAAAGACCACCGAAACATATTTTATTTTCAACAACAAAACCCCTCATAATCATCCATACCAATCTCTTTTCATCTTCACCGATCTTCTTATCTTATCAATTCTTGCATAAACCCCATCAATCGCTTTGATTCTAGGCATAACTCACCAATCAATAAACGTCTTTTGTAAGTTTTCTGTTTCACCCTAATCTCGTTTCCAAGCAAGGAGCTTTTCGATTTGGGTCCGATTGAATCTGGGTATACTTTAAAGATCCTAAAACGAATTGGGTTTTTGATCTTTTTGGATTTTGGTGGGTGGGTGGTTAGAAACTTGGAATGGCAGGGTTGAAATCTTGTGCAAGAATGGGTTACTGGAGGGAGTATTTTAAGAAGTCTAATGGGGATATATTTGAGACCATTGAGAAGGCAATTATGGTTGCTGTTTCTGATTACCCTAAAGAGTTTGGAGTTAGGAGAGATGGGATTGCTCAACTTTTGTTTAATTGTAAGTTGATCAAGTGTTATGGGTGTGATAAAGTTGAGTTAGGTGTTCCTGGAGTTGATCAAGAACATGATGATGAGATCAAAGCTTTGACCGATGAAATCGAAGAGGAATCTCAAGAGTTTGGGGAGGTTATGAGGATTAAGGAGATTGTTGACAACAATCAAGATGAGGTAGTTTTAGTTTTGTTAAATTCAAGAGTTTTTAAATTTGGTTTTTTTTAATGAACATTGGTTGATTTGATTGAATTGTTGTTGATGTCAGTCTGAATCGGTGTTGTATAACTCGTTGAGGAAGCTTCAGTTGATGGATTTATCGGTTGAAACTCTTAAGGTTTAGTTGTTCTTTTTCAGTTATGTTTAGTTGGTTTTGTGTTGTTTGTTGTGCTTATGGATGTTAATTGTACTTCAGGCTACTGAGATTGGAAAATCTGTTAATGTTCTTCGGAGGCATGTGTCGAAGGACGTTAGCAGCATTGCGAAGACACTCATCGAGTATGGATTTCTTTTACTTTAGCTTGATTGTTATTGTATCAAATAACTCAATGGATGAGTAACGGTTAGTTTTGAAATAATATTTAATGTGAGTCGATTCTGCCCGTGGAGAATGAGAGCATAACATTGATTGAATTTCTTGAAATGAAATAGTTGTCATTTGTTCACTTTTAGCACGTAAGAACACGTGATTATGGGCATGAATGTATGATCTTTGTTCTTTAGAGTTTAAACTATAAATGGTCATCCTAATGGGGGTTTGGATTTGCGTTTTTGGAATTGATTTGCTGATTAATGTGACTTGAACTCGCAGTAGTAAGTTTTTATTGTTTGGATAAATAGATTCAACTTTTTCTTTAAACAAGTTTACAAATTTATACACCCTTTTTAACATAATTACAGGGACTTTTACTCTCATTCAGCAGTTTCTCTTCAACAATGTCCTTTTTGGTCTCTATTAATTTCTTAAATAACTCAAATCACTGATTATCTAATTATTACTACTTCAAAAGGCGTAACCAAATCCAAATACTAATCTTCAGTCCTGTTTTATTACAGTTGATTATCTGATTCTGATAATTGAATATCGTATAACCACTTTCAAAATGCATATCTAAACACCCTTTTGCACAAAATTCACGTTTGTGTTGAACTATTTGGAATCCGTTTCTTTTACCTTGCAAGAAAAAATAATTCTTGTTTGATTGCAGATCTTGGAAAATTTTGGTAGATGAATGGGTGATGGCTACAGAGAAAACAATTGTTTCTGAAGCTACACCCGAGTCAATAAACCCATCTGTTCTTGATGAAGAAGAAGGCCTTCCATCTCCTCCGTTAGATGATTTGACGTTCTTATACCCTCACGGGTCTTTGGAGCTATCCGAGGTATAAAACCCTGATTTGTTTTTTTTTCCTAATTTGGTTAAAAACCTGTTTTCTTGGGGGATATTGTTGACTAATTATACTTGTTTCTTGACTGTGCACGTGTGAAGTTCTTTGACGGTATGGATGAGTATGGAAGTAAGTTGAAATTAAAACGACACTTGTAATGTTTTTGCTATTTGGTTCATTATTGAATTCTCCATTCACTGTTGTCCATTGTTTCAGATCCTGGAAACAGTGGGGGATTCAACAAGAACCATAACCCACCAAAACCAAAACAGCAAAAACCTTCAAATGTCCCAAATATGGTTCGTAAAAACGAGCCTGATTCTGGTTTAGTGAAGAAGAAACAACCAACCGTTGTCAAACCAATCAAGCCTACAGTTCCTGAGTCTGGACCCAACATAGAAAGGAAGTTGCAAAACATTCCGAAGAGACCTTCCCAACAAACTGTGAGTTCTGGCTTAACAAAATAATAAAAAAGTAGATAAAAATACTTTCTTCAATATGTATTATCAGTATCACCACCAACAATGGTTTTTAAATTGATGAACAGAAACCAAGGGCATCAGGGGAGGCAATGGGTCAAGAGAAATTTGAAGCAGCAAAGAGAAAGCTTCAGGAACGGTATCAACAAGCAGAAAACGGTTTGTGTTTCTTTCTTTGAATTCGACCCGTAGGCTTATAAATGTGTGGATTGTACTGAAATGTAAAAAACCTCTTAAATTGCATTATTAAAGAAAGTTAGGTTATTTCTATAACCATATGGTTAAAAAGCGCATTTGGCCCAACCCGTTTTGATTTGCACAAAAAAGTATCTGTTTTGACTTGTTACTCAGCCAATCGACCCGACCCGTCATTTTGCACCTCTAATAAAGATTGGTTATTAGTTTAGCATGCCATTGATGATGGTGTTTGTTTTGAACAGCGAAGAAGCAACGGACGATACAAGTGATGGAGCTGCATGATCTGCCCAAGCCCAAGGGAATTCCTGTAAGAAATCAACATAATGTTAGGCCTGGGAGCAACCATAACAGACATCGCTGATCGAAAGAAGCGGTGTCATAAAATAAAGGCTGGTAGATACTAATGATGAATTTTTGTTTAGATTCTTCAAGTGCAAACATAATAAGAACACATTTTATGGGTAAACTTGGACTTTGAAGTGCCAGAGTTTAGTTCATAGCATTTGGCATAATTATTAGTCAACCAAAATGTTTGGTTTTTGTTTTAACTTGCACATGAACATGTGATTATGTGACATTCTCCCATTTGGTATATGGAAACAGCTAGCAAATTGAGTGAAGTCAACTGGAATTTTTATAATTTTTTAGTTATTTATCTTGATTAAATGATTAGCAGATAATATATGTGCATCTTTTTAATGATACGTTGGGGGGTTGCGGTTTTTGGCTCTTCTTTAGCCTTGATGCGGGAATGAGTTCCATCTATAGTGGTTTGAGTGGATGTTAACGTGTCCAGATTACGTTCATTCCTTGACCTTCAATTAATAGTTCATCTCTACTAAACTCCTGCCTGAAATATATGTGATAGAGAGGTAAAGTGCTTGAAATATATGTGATAGAGGTAAAGTAAAAAAATTGCGTCAGTTAATTTTCTCTTAGATTTTTTAAACAAATCCTAAAATATATTTAGCGTGTCTTGGGCACTTAGATCTAACACCATCTTCTGGCTACGTGTATCTATGATTTTATAGTTATATTTTCACTTTGGCACCACTTACACTTTTTATCATTTACTGTTATTGATGGCTTATTAATACTATTTTATTAGAAGATTTTGTTGTCTATTGTTTTGACACTGGGAAGAACTCTAGGATTCTAACATACTTTTCATGTCCGGAGACGGGGTTTCCCTAGAAGCAGCCTCTCTATCCTCTTTTAGGATGGAGGTATGGTTTAATTACATCCAACACATTCCCCTTAAATCGTACCAATAACTTGAATATATATTCTATTAAAATCAATTAACTTTTAAAAAGTTAAACATTTAATAAAAAGATTTCAAAATAATGAGACAATAAAATGAAACTTGATTGATTTTTATAATTAAAAAAAGTATGACTAATATTGAAGCTTGATTATCATTTTATGATTTTATTTATAAAATTTAATTATTTATATCTCTAAAATGAAACTGCGTAATTGATAAAATCATATTAAATATGCACTTTTGATTTTATATCTCCTTGTTTTTTAATAACATAATTAACTATAAAACTTATTTAAATGCATAACAAAAATAAATTTTAAATAAAGTTAACTTATTGTTAAACTAAATACATACTATTATAAATAAAAGTTATACTTTATTTGTAAGAATAATTATATTTTCTCAAACACTCCTCTTTAAATAATAATCCTCTTTAAATAATAGATTATGATTGATTTGAATATTTATAAGTAATGCAAAACAAAAAAAAACGTATTTTACGTATGTTTAACACTTTAATTTAATATAATTTACTATCAATTGAACTAGTAGCAAAAAAAAATTCCCAAAATATCCTTCACCTGCATACACAAACAAGTGTACACCTTCATATTTGTGCACCGACATTAAAATGTTTATATGATGCAGATGCAGGCAGCTTTCATTTTCATAGAAGGATATGATGCTTAGTCATCCTTTTCAGATCACATATTCAAACCAAGTGTCCACACACATTCCGAATCATCACCTTCATTTCTCCACGTACACTTTAAACCATAAGTATCATTTTTTTTTTCAGTCGCGTAGGCGGGAGTCTGATCGTTATTAGTTCGACTTGTTTGTATGTATAAAACTTACGTCGATACACAAACTCGTTATAGCGTACGATATCAAAAAAAAGTACTCGAATTTGAATATATATATATATATATAAGTTCGTTTTCAATAAAATTTATACCGAAACGTTCAAAAAAAAAAGCTAAAGAAAACCGTGCATTTTGTTTTTTTTTAAGTTAACTAACGAAAGTTAAAATAGGAAAACGAAATTAATAGAAAATTAAACGGGTTAAAAGCGTACATTATATAGTATGAGGGGTTAAAACGAAAGTCGAAACGCAGACTCGCTATAGCGTACGATACAAAAACAAATATTCAAATTTGAATACAACTCCGTATAAAAAAAAATTATATCGTTACGTTGACGAAAAAACTAAAGAAAACCACGCATTCCGTTTTAAAAAAAGTTAATGAACGAAAATTATAAAAAAATGAAATTAATAGAAACTAAATGGATTAAAAACGTATATTATATATATAGTATGATGGGTGAAAAAAAATTACACACCACGTGACATGAGATGGTGTACTATTCCCTCACGTTATACTTTAAAATAAGTTTATAATAAATTATAATACCGAGATCGACTTTGTTAATTTAAAAGTTTAACATTTTTTTAGAATTCACTTATTTGCATAGTTTTCTAACACACTCCAATTTTAAATCCCCATGTTCATTTTATTTGCACGTTTCTAATTTTGGCAACAGAAAAATCTATGTTTTATAGTATGGAACTAGTGTGACCGTGTGTTACGACGACGGTGTTGAACTAGACTTAAGTTTTTGCGCACATATGATTTATATAGTTTGTTAGAAATAATAAAGTTATTTATATGTTGATCAATTGAGGAATTTGTTATATGTGTTCTTGATGCAAGTTGTCCGATTTGTTATATCTGTTCCCGTAAACGGAAATGTTGCTGTGACATCCGGCATTTTCAGGTTAACTCCGTTAACTCAAACCTCGTTAGTTCAAACATTTTTCGTTACAAACTCAGTTATCTCAGTTAGTCACACGTACATTGCATTTAATTAGGATTAATTAAATGTGTCAGTTAGTTCACACACATCGGATCGCACTCGAGTCTAACCCGGAACGTTGGTGATTAATCGAAATTAACATTACGAACATTTAATAATTTATATTTAATATAAATTATGAGTTTTTATGATTTATATGTGATTACGTGAATTATGTGAACATTATTGTTTTCGTACGTGTTTATCGTGTGTAAAGCGTAGTTAGTATTTTTATAAAAGTTAGTAGTTTTATAAAAATAAAAATCGAATGTTTTAATTATTAATTAAGTTGTTAGTTAATTAATTAGACTTATGGGCCTTAATTAAGCCCGCAGACCAATCTAATTACCCATTAAGTGTTAGATAAGGATAAAACTTTAAAAATTTTAAAATTAAAAACCCTAATCTTGTTGTTTGTTGGAGCCGTCGCGACCCCTCACCCTCACCCTCCTTCAACCGAAGCTTCAAGGCACCCAAAAGACGTTCGTTCGAGCCCCGATCGTGAATCCGGAAGTAGATACGTGCTAGTCTCGACGTTTCTAACACTCCTACGTAAGTCATTTCGTTCAATTTCATCACCTTTTGATTCCTAAATTTTAGATCAAAACCCTAGTTCATCCAAACATGGATTTTTATAATAAAAATGTTAACTTTATTATTGTTTTGCATGTATTTGTTGATTATATGGTTATTTGCAAAACCCTAGATCCGTGTGATTAGTAACGTGTTAAATATTGGAACTTTTTGATTATGTGAAGTATAGAAATCGCATGTTAGACGTGAGTAATGATTAATATAGTTGTAATTATATTAGTTGAAAGATTTAGAATTGATTTGGCGTGCTAATTGGATGAATAAAACGTGTAATAGACAAGTTACTAAAAGAGGAAACTTTTTAAGAATTCTATCTTGCATACTAGAAGTGATTTGAATGATATGATGATGGTTATGAGCTACTTGATACATGTTTAGATTATTTGTGAAATCAGATTTTGAATACATAACCCGGTTTTGCGAACTTTCCAAATAAGGAAACTTTAATTGTTAAAAGTGGTTAGAACTTGCTATTTAAACATGCATGATGTGGTTTAATGATTGGTACATGTTAGTTAAGATACAATAACCTGTTGTAACGTGTTAGGTGTTTGAAATCACGCATGCTAGTCATAGGTTACTAAAGTTGGAACTTTGTCTTGAAATATGATTTGCATGTTTAGGTTCTAGACAATTGTTATGTGATGTGATGAGCTAGAACATGTTAGAGTGATACTACAAACATATCAATGATAATAGTTTCCAGGAAACACGAGTCCCGAACAAACCTGCTATTTATAGAAACCTGCTATTTTTGGAAACTTTCTATTTTTGAAAATCATGCTTGTTTGTTAGAACAATAAGGAATTGTTGCTAAGTGTTACCTGCATGATCTTGTGTGTATAATATAGAAGTATTATAGTGAACAAACATTTAATCGTTAAACGGGTCACCAACGGGTCGTCGGGTCAAACTTGGTCAAACTTAGTCAAACTTGGTAAAACATGAGTCAAACTTGTAAACTCTTTTCAAACACTTAAACAATGAGATTGTTTGGATACTTAGGGTTTGTATCAACTTGCACAAACATACACTTATAAACCGGTGTTTATAGGTGGCAGTTAGTCATCAAACATTTTAAGTTCGCTTTCTTTCGCACATAATCTAAGGTGAGTTTCACGGCCCCTTTTTCTAACGTTTTAAACTTGGGGGAGAAAACATGGGTACGGACATTTAGATCTTACATTTCTTTTATATCACTTGTGTACTAAGCGCAAACATATCATGAAAGTCCTTACTTATCGAACATTTAGTATATGGGTTAGCGAGGTAATCTTGAGTAGTACTACTGGGCATTGACAAGCCCCACCCGTGTTAGTCGCGCTAACACGACGGGAAGTCGAACGGGTGTAACATTGACCTAAACATGCACCATTGATTATGATAGTCATGGTGGGAGGCAGTACAAACATAAACAGTCAGCTTCGGTGTCCAAACGCTTTAGTAACATGTACTAGGTTAGCTACCTATGATATAATTGTAAATGGTATTATCTAGTAAACTTTACAAACATTGAAACCTGTGAACTCACCAACCTAGTGTTGACACGTTTTAACATGTTTTCTCAGGTAATTAAGGTACAAGCACGAGCTAAGACATGCATGCATACGAAGTCTATCATTTGCAAACTCAAGAATTAATTATTTTAATTATCGTTGAATTGTTTATTTTGGCGCAACTGTTTTGGCGCATGTTTTTCATTTAACTTTTCGCTTCCGCAAGTCTTACATTAAATCAGTATTTTCATTACTAGTGTTGCATCGTGACTATGAGCAATACTAGTGGTTTTTATTAAACTCATATAGAGTCGTTCAACGTAACTAATGACTGAGATCCTGATATGTCACGCTCCTAAACGGTAAAACTCCGTTAGTGAATTTTGGGGGTGTGACAGTTGCCCCTATTATTATTATTGTGTTGTTTATTTACTAATTATTATACATATTTACTAATTGTTTGTATATTCTTACTTTGAAAGTTCAAATGGAAGAAGAAATGAGAGCACAGGAGGAGATGCATCAGGAAATGGAATAACAAATGGAGGAAACGATCCAAAAACGTTTAGAAGAGGCCATGAGAACTTGGTTCTCACGGTCCTCAGTAGTAGTTTTTTATGTACTATTATAGACATATGTTAGTTTGTAGTTTTGTAATGCTTTAATTGTATTTGAGTTTGATTTGTAAAAAAATGTTTTGTGCATTAATTTGAGATTGTTTTGTTAAAACATATTTTATGTATTTTTACTTTAGATTTATTTTACTTTATTACTCATTAATTTTATTTATATTTTTATCTTTTTCTTTCCCATGGAGCCGGGGGTCTAAACGAGAGCAGCCTCTCTATCCCTTGGGATAGGGGTAAGGTTTGCCCTCATCACACCCTCCCCAGACCCTACTAATAGCGTTAGCTATGTGTAGGATTATACTGGGTACGTTTGGTTTGGTTTGGTTATGTATTTTTAGTAGAAAAAATATGGATTTTTCTGTTTTAAAATTTAAAAAAAGTTGCGTCAGAATTGCATCGTAGATGTTTTTAAACTAATGTCGGAATTGCGTCGTAAATTTTTTTTAAATGTGTCGGAATTGCGTCGTAATTTTTTTTAAAAATGTGTTGGAAATGCTTCGTAAATGTTTTTAAACTAAAACTAATTAATTGAAATACAAATACCGTATTTGTAAATATTAGTTTTAAAAAAAATTAATACCATATTTATAATTATTAAATAAATTGTGTCGTAAAATGTCGAAAATTTGCGATGAGGAACTGTATCGCAATTGTGTCACAAATGCATTTTCGACGAAGGTTCCGACATAAAGATCTTGTCGGAATTAGTGATTGTGTATTGCATCGCAAACCTATTGTATAAATCTTAGATCAAAAGAAAAACGAAAGATATTATTTTATAATTATTCCCTTATATAATACTATAATATAGCATGAAAAAGAGAACAAACCGACAGTACTAGAATGGGGCAGAAGATGAAACACTTGATGGTTTGCCATCTTCTTCCCATTTTACTACTCACACTTTTAATAACCTCTTCTAATTCACAATCAATCATCAAAACTCTTCCTGGATATCATGGAGATCTTCCTTTCAAGCTTGAAACTGGGTCTGTATCTCTTTCATTTATAACTAACATTAGATAATGTATAACTTATGTAACCGCGTAATCGTCACATTTCTCTCCCAACTTATGTAGTTCTTACGATTCTCTACTTAAATTTAGAATGCGCTACTAATGAAATGTTTATTATGTGTGGTGTGAAAGTTACGTTGGAATTGGAGAAAATAAAGAAGTAGAATTATTCTACTATTTTGTTGAGTCACAAAGAAACCCACAAGATGACCCTATCATATTTTATTTGTCCGGAGGACCAGGGGTTTCTTGCTTATGTTCTTTGGCATATGGAAGAGAAGGTATGTTCTTTTATTTTACTTGCAAGTTATTTTCCAAATCTCATTTTTTTACAATTATATAAATTGCAATCATTGGAGTGAGTACTTTTGCCTCCTATATATTTTCCACCACATATAAATTATTTTTCATAGATCATAATTTAGCAAATTTATTTTCTTATTACATCTCACATACACAGTCAGACATAAAGTTCTTTTCTCTATCAACTAAACTTAAAATAGGTTTACTTACCTTCTTCTAAAAGTATAAGACCATCTCCAACGTGAATGACATCAGCGGCGGAATCAGGGGAGGGTCAGGAAGGTCCATTATCTATTTTTTATATATAAAAGTTGGGTTTCTTTATAGCAAAACATGAGTTGGACCCTTCAGTTCTAATCGTTAGAGAAGAGAACATTAAGATGACCATCTGAATAAAAAAATCATGGTTTCGCCGTTGGTGATGTGTTGGACGCCCTTAAACTAATGTGGAAGAGAGATGGGCGTGGGAAGGACGTGACGATGAGAGACGGAAAAATCCGTCTTTAGAGGCGGGATTGCGAGGGGAGGAGAGAGAGACCCGCCCATGGAGAGAGGAAGGAGAAGCCGACGTGAAAGAGAGAGGGTCACACGTCCGGTTGGAGATGGTATAGTTACTTGGTGTATAAACCGTGTAAAACACGAGTATGTGTTACACTTCCTATCTGACATTTGGGTTATGCATAATTTTGTTGTAGGTCCACTTAGCTTCAACGATGATGGTATCATAATAACATTGAATCCATATTCATGGACAAAGGTTCAAATAAATACATATATTTTCCCTTAATTATTTATATATATTCGAGTAAATTAATATTTGAGTCTCTGACGTTTTTCCATTTTAACTAGTTGAGTTCCTTATGTTTTAAGACCTCGGTCTTAACCTTGACTTTTCATTTTTAACTCCATTTGAGTCAAAATAGCTAACATCGTTAGATTTAACAATTAATTTTCTTTTCTGAAATAACCAAAATCCCTAGAGACCCAAATGATTAAAAAATACTTTTATTTTTAATATCTCTATTAGTGTGTATGAGTGTGTGTGTATATATATGTGTGTGTTAAATAATATTTTTTATTTGAATATTAAAAAAAAACTTTTTTTATTATTATTTTTTTTAATTATTTGTTTTTTTAAACCTTTTTTTTAATATCATTCATTTTTTATATCGTTTTTCTTAAATCATTAGTTATTTTAAAACCTTTTGTTTTTTTTATTTCTTTTATATACCATACAAGTATAAATGGTTGTTCGTGTTTTTTCAGAAGGCGAATATGATATTCGTGGATATTCCTGCTGGTGTTGGATTTTCCTACGCTAAAACAAAAGAAGCATGGATTAGCAGTGACAGCATTATGGCTACACAAGCTAGTCGTTTTATAAAAAAGGTTAAACTCGATTATCTATAAATAAAATTAATTAATCATTTAGTGAAATCTAGAAAATTTTGTTTGCTATCAGTAATTTTCAAGCTCTAATTGAAATATATAATTTAGTCCATTAACTTGTAAATCATGGATAAATGAAATATATAAAAGATAAAAGTATTAGTAGTTACTATATATTTGTGTTTGGTATATGCTTTAAAGCGGTTATTTTGGATACTTAATACTTACTGTAATGTGACGACTCGATAACTTTTACGTGTTTTGTTTGATGAATAGTTTCTCATTAACCATCCTATGTTTATGAACAATCCACTCTACATAGCGGGGATATCTTACATGGGTATTATCGTTCCAGTAACTACGCTACAACTATATGAAGGTGATTGTGTTAGTTGATTTCTTAGACATTCATTTAATTGAACATGAATAATTTGTAATTTCTTAACATGTGTGTTTTGTAGGTAATGAGCGTGGGGATCAACCATCGTTAAATATTCAAGTAAACGATCAAACCTATAAACTTTAAAATATAAAGTTTATTTTTTTATACATTCATGGACGGAACTAGAGGGGGTCGGTGTTCATTAATCATGGCTAGTAAATTTTTTTATTAAATGCATGTCCATTGTCACAAATTGGTTATAGTTTTACGTTTATTTTCATCGGTAAAGTAGTAATAAAAATGTTTAAAAAAATTATTACGACCTCGGAAGTTCTAGTAATGTCTCATAGACCAATTTCATGAATGTTATAAACTTATTTATAATAACTAGTGTTTAGTTATGAGATAATTCAACACATTGTGCAATTAATGATCTTAACTAAAGATGTCTATAGTCGAAAATGAAATTAATTATTTTGTTCTTAAAATGGAATTTAGGGGTACATTCTTTGTGGTCCTCTCACCGATAAGTTCATGGACTTCAATTCAAGGTTCGAATATGCTCATCGTATGGCACTAATATCAGATGATATTTATAAGGTACCCAAATATTTAATTCTATATAATTCATATTATATATGCTTGTGTATTAAACAAGGCAATGAATAAATGGGTTAACTTATTCACACAACTAATTAGTCTATTACGTTACCTAAATGTCATAAGCCCTTTTAGTATCTAGACATCTTATAGTTTAATAGTTTATTTGTGTTAAACTCATAAGATGATACATAAGCTGGTTTAAATAAGTTAACCCAAACACCGCTAAAATTATATATGAATTTAAAGCATTATAATTTGATTTTGTAGTCTGCGTTAGAAAATTGTGATGGTAATTACTTAAGTACAGATACAACTAACTCAGTATGCGCACATAGTCTTCAACGATATGAACAGGTGAGCATTTTGAGTTGTTTTATAAAACGATATAAATTGGGTGAACATAATACTATGCAATCTAATGTTTTGAATTGTAGTGCACAAGTCAAATTAATCTTGATAACACGTTGGAACCTCCATGTGATGAAATAGATCCGATGCCATATTGTATGGTAATCTCTCTCTCTCTCTCTCTCTCTCTCTTAGTCTTAGACATACACAGTTTTAGAACTTGTTAGCGAACTTAAGCAAGTTCACTTGTTTTAATAGGGACGAACTTAGTAAGTTTGTCCTGCTAGTTTGTTAGTTTCCTTTCCTTGTATATAAATAGTCTCTTTGTATCTATTATTAAGTTATCAATCAAATCATTTATTTTTACCCTCAATCATTATCCCGTTTATCATTTTTGCTTGTTTTTAGTGTTCACTCTCGATATCATAACATGGTATCATAGCATATATGCTCGATTATGTTTAAAAATCAATAAAACTAGTGATTTTTACTGATTTTTTACGAACGTTTACTAGTTTTTATGAGCTTTTTACTGATTTTATTATTGGTGTTTACTAATTTTTATTGACATTACTCATTTTTAAGTTTAAGTTTGCAATCGTAAGTCACGTGGATGACACATGAGTTAATTTTCCGTTAAAAAACTAACTGGTGTTAACACCAGGGGCTAAAAGCGCAACAAGTCTCAAATGTTTGGGCTAAACTTACAATTTTTAAAACATGGGGGCCAAACATGCATTTTGATCAAACCACAAAGGGCCATTTATGCAATTAGCTCTTAATCTAATGTGCATTCTCTTTATGATTTGGATAATGGTTGAGTCTTAAGAACTAATGAAATTATTGCAATATTTATTTATGCTATTTGTAGGAGTATTGTGATCGTGTCGTGCATGCTTGGGCAAATAATGAGGCAGTGCAACATGCTTTAAACATCCATAAGGTATATGAACATCATTGATTTCTTCAAAATATGTTTGAGCCAAGGTTATCATTAAACACTAATCCTTAATTATTGTCTTTTAGGGAACAATAGGAACATGGGAGTTGCACAACTCAACCATGCATTACACTCAAGGGAAAAACGACACATTTTGTTATTCTTATGATATCTTTAGTAGCTTTTCCTATCATAAGAAGCTTGCTTCTAAACGTTGTCGAGCTTTGGTATTTAGGTAACGTAACAACGCTACCCCTAATATTTATTTGACTCGTCATTTGAACTCAAACTACACTTTAATGTACTTACATTAATGTTTCATTGTTTGATAGCGGCGATCATGATATGACATTTCCCTATGTTGGTGTCGAGCAATGGATAACTGCACTTAACGCCAGTGTTGAAATCCCATGGGCGCCCTTTTACGTTAACGGTCATGTTGGAGGGTAGGTCTTCCACTAGTTGATTCTTTTGTAGTTTTTCGTTTGGGTTCTAACACAAATAATCATAAACTACGTCGAACGAAAGTTTCGTTTGAAACAATCCTAGGGAAGAAAGTTTCGTCCGACAAACTATAAGTATATAAATAGCAACACATTTGTGAAATTCATTTTGTTTAAGTTTTGCTTATAACTCTATGTATATTAATATCAGAATTATTTGTCTTGCAGATATGAAACAACATATGCAGAAAAGGATTTCTCAATAACATTTGCTACGGTTAAGGTAAGAGACCATATATCCATTGTTTTTAATATATTTTATCTTCAAATATTTTTGAAATCATAAATCTTAATGTAACATCACGTTATATATCAATCAATATTGTCCACTTGCCCATAAGAAGCTCACGAATTTGTTTTTGCTGCCCGAGTAAAAACTTATCATCATGTAACCATCCTGATATTGCTCCCACCCAAGCATGCATAACCGAGGAGTTCACCTCTCGTCTACAGCCAAGTATATTCACCCAACCACCTGCTGCAATTTTGTTTTCATGTACGACAGGAAATCAATTTTGTGACACCTTAAGCAAATCTCACATCATCTTATATGTTTTGTCTACATGAGAGATATTGGATCATATAGGGATCATTCGTCTCAAATATCACCAATGCATTTTGGGCGCATTAGTTGTGAATGAGATGAGAACTTCACACTTAAGTGTGTTGTTAGCAACCAAAAATAAATCCTTGAGCTCCTTTTAGGCAAAACAGATAATATTGGTTAATATGAGATGTCAGATGTTACACTTAAAATTAAATTCTCGGTAGTCATTCTTATTCCACATATATGATATAGTTTTAATATGTTGCAACAATAATACTCGTGTGAATGAAACTGGAAATTATAGGGTGCAGGACATTCAGTACCGGTGTTTAAACCTGAAGAATCTATGGATGTGGTAACGAGGTGGCTTACTTCACAAAATTATGCAAGTAGTCGGTAAAAGATTGAGTAATCTATGATTGAGTAATCTATGATTGATGCATCATGAAGTCTATGATCCATCACGAAGTTGATTAGTGGTTCAATAAATATACTTTTACGCAAACTTTGTATAACTAAAAAATATAATTAGGACACTCGTTGTTAGTTTAATCTTGATCACGTTAAAGTTCAAGTTAATAAAATTAGGGTTCGAAATGAAATTATTATAAGCACTAGGTTAATTATGTAATTAATCTAAATATATAATAAATAAAGGTTTTTCATGTCACATGTCGTCTTCATATTCGCTTTCATCATTTTTTCATGCATCTCTCTCTTACTAAATACATATCTATATGTTAATAATAATATACTTTTAAAAAATTAGTAGTCGAAATACTAAAATCAAAATTTCATGGACCAAGTGATAGAAAAACCTTTTTACTTATGATGTAATTTTGTTGATGTTTGGTTTGCTCTTTTCCTTATTTATAAAAGTTCTTTTTGCTATTAAAAAAATCCTAAAAATGGGGAGGAGACACTTTTTGTATAATTGAGCCACCCCTGGACGCATGTTCTCATAAAATGTTTTTATAACAAAACTAAAACGATACAATGATTTTAAACCTTTTTAAATCCCATAATCCAAGTACATATAGTTAAGAAATTAAATAAAAACAAACTTAGTGTTTTTCCGTCCTTAGATCAATTGATAAGATTATTGTTCTAGGCTAGATTTCATCAAGGCCAAAGTGTGGCATGTCTTCCACATAACCACTAAGCTAAATTATATTAGGGTACCACTAGGCTAATAAGATCATTCTTGTAGCCTAAACATCATCCAAGCCCAACACGTAAGCTTGCATGAAGTTACATTCATCATAGGATGATCCCATCAAATTTATAAAATAAAGTGATCCTGCAACATTTGAATGATTTGCATTCTACCTATGGAGTATGAGATTTTAGTTCATTCTTGTCAAATCAAAATCTCACTTTCAACATAAACAACACGTTAAATAGGATTAATTACGCACACCCAAATCCATTGTCTGGACCTCCGGAGCTGTGATTTCTACCATCTTTGCATCCGGCCTTACGTCCACTGACCTTTCACGGATTTCCCTGTATTCTTGACATAGAGCACACAAATGGCAACAAAGGTGTGTTATAAAGTCCCCACATGGAGCTTCCTGCAACATATCAACCAATATTTTTTTATATTGTAAACCATTACTAGTTCTGGTGAAACGGGCTGGTTTGTAACGGGTCAAAGCAAATAACTTTTTTGGGTCACCACGGGTCGGGTCAAGTTGTGACAACCCACAAACACTATATATCCAACTTTCTTTTTAAAGCATTAATGTGCTAAATATGATTATAAAAACTAAATAATTAGAAAAAATGAAGAAAATAAAAAATACCTGCAGATTATACTTTGTCCTTAGTGCTTTGCGGTAACCAAAAGCATAACATGCAGCAAAGCATCCAGGAAAGACAAGAAGCAGACCACCCGATGCCAGACAGCAATATGAGTTGATAAGACTACATATGATACAGTGTGTTGTACATGATCCCATGAAAGTGTTGGATCCTAAAAACTCAGCATTCTTTCCAAAAAGATAGCAACGGCATACCGCACCAATGCAGCTTAATTAAGCAGAAATTAAAGTATTAACTAACTTTCATGTTAGCAGTCAGAAGGAACATTTGATGAAAAGTGCATGAATAAACGCTGGAAAATGATAAGAGTCTGATTCGTTTAGAGTCTCTATCTGAAAATGGTGTTGAATTAAAAATTACTGTTGGATAACCGTTCTGAACGAATTATATGTATGACATAAAATTACCATTTATCCAACTAATGTACTTTTTCAACAAAAATGTTGTTTCTGTAACTGTAACTTTTAAAAAAATTCAATATCAGCATATGGGTCAGAAAAAAATTGCAGCAAGTTTCATTTTTTGGCATGTTTCAGCCCAAAATATGGAGTTTTCAACAAACAATAACACCTCTGGCCTATTCAATCAAAGGGCACATGCCATTCAGAACAGTTAAAACCAAAACAAGAATGACATGTGTTTTTTTAAATGTAGATATCATAATCATAAAAATAGCCAATATATGAAGAAATATGTGATATATCATATGTATGTAAAAGCATATGTGATTATTTTTCATGCATTTTTCTGACAACTAAACAAAAGTTGCATACTTTGATCATCAGACGTCTTTTTTATCACATATATTAACACATTATTCACCTAATCATCAAATACAAGAAATGATTCCAAAGCATTTCTCATTTTTACACGCGCTAATTAAGTTAGGGACAGTTATATTAGCTGGGAACTAAATAATAATTATCCTATTCATTTAACTTGTGAAAAAACAAGGCCAAAAGGTAGAAGTTAGTTAACATACAGCTCTGTAAATCATCAAAACAAGCACATATTCCAGAGGACCACAGAATTCGGGCATCATTATCAGTTTCATTCCTTGTGGGAGATTCATCTGAAAGTATATGTTTCTCTAGATCTGACTCTTCGCGGTTCGACTGTCTCAGGGGAATGTAAGGAGGTGCCTCTGCTCCTTCATTTTATCTGAAAATATAAATAATCAATGCATCTAAATTATGGTTACATAAACAATTTTTATCATAGTAATAATCCACAAGTCTTGAATAGTGTGATTTTGGAGCTTGAATGCAATAAATATTTCAACCCATTTGACATATTTGACCCGTTCCCTCCTCCACAAAGACATTAGATCGCGAAGCGGGCATGTAATATAAAAAAAATATAATACGTGCTTTTATATAGAATTTTTTAAAATTTGGCTTATATATATATATAGAATTTTTATTTATTTATTGGTTTTCGGTTCAGATTTATAAACAACTGAGCTTATATATAGAGATTTTTTTAAAACACACACACATGTATATATATAATATTAAAAAAATTAAAAACTTCGGGCTCTAGAAATACCGAGCCCGGGACCGTCGCCCTCCATGCCCTCCCACTGGGCCGGCCATTTGGTTACATAATCATACGACCCATATAAAGTGACTGATGTGACAGGTACACCGCTGATAAGACCATACGGCCGTATGAGTTATGACCAGTTTTCGCCTGTTCATACAGAGTTAGTTTTTTTTTTATAGGTAACTTTCATTTTTTACGTGGCAGTTACATCTCTAAATCTGAGACCCGTACCCCACAACCTGACCACTACGTTGTCTGAACTGGGCCCGCGTGTTCAGTACGAGGGGCATAGGCTATCACCGGGAAACCATAGAGCCTGCTGCCACTTGACAACAGTTGCGCCGCTACACGGGCCAAACCCCGCTAGCGTAACGCACTCCGGACTAAAACCCGGGGTGGCTCGGACTCGAACCTGCGTGGGCAGGTTGAGTCTTCATTGCCCATAACCACTAGGCCAAAGCCCAGTAGTTTCATACAGAGTTAGTTAATAACTAGAAAACAAAGTAATGTAGCAAAATTCACATCTTTCAGAACATGCCCAAATCTTCAAGGGTTAGATAAAATCTAATACCCTCACGGTGCACTTCAAAAAACTAGGAACATCCTTTGCAGATTCGAATTCCTTGGGGTTGTATGGGTAAACTGATGTACGAGCCTCCCCTGGTGAGACGTGTCAGTTGCGCCCACGTCGTTAAAAAAAAGAGATAAAATCTAATAGGGCTTTAATAAATCAAATTACAAAATAAAACTTTTTTGACAACATAAACACTTGCCTGAAATGAGAGATAATTTTGATCTTTGTTAAGCCACCAGCCTCACGAGCAGTCAAGCAGTCGACGGAAACGGAATAATTAGGGAAGCTTGGCTTGTCTTATAACATTAATTAATATTTTAAAATTCGATTTGACTTATGTTTCACTAATTTTTTTTTTTATTAATATTAATCTACTCTTATTTACTTCAATCTATTATTTTATAGTTTTTATATTTTTAATATACCATAAGAAGAAATCTTTTACACAAATAAAAATTAGATTAAAAATGTATTTTAAATTACATTATTACAGCAGAGAAAAAAATTTGTCTCGTAGTATGTCTTAGAGGTGTTTACGGTTCGGTTTGAAAACCTTGAAACCGTCCAAACTATTTATCGGTTTGGTTTCGTGGTCGGTTTTTTATTTCAAACTGTAGCGAATGGTTTGATTCGTGGTTTATACCAAAAACCAGCCGTATAAAATCGGACCAGACCTTAAGATTGTGCTATATTTAAAAAAATAGATTTTTAGTATCGTGTATATTTCTTTTATTTTATATTGGTTTGATTTTAATAGGATATCCTTAAGGGCATGTTTGGCATTGCTTAGTAATGCTTATTGCTCATCATTGCTTTTTAGTTCTAAGAATTTTACTTATCATTCTAACTATTGTTGAAGTTCATTACTTATAAACAAAAATAATTTTCAGATTTGCATAAACTAATTTAATTACTGTTATTCCCATCGGAAATTGGAACATTATCAGTTCTATTTTATGATCGCGTTTTATGTTTTTTTTAAAGGTTTAATAAGCCCAAACCATGAAATCAAAATGAAGCCTAATCATTAGTAACATTTTGGTTTTAATTTTAAAAACGGTTTGGTTTTGGTTACAATGGTCAAAAACCGTTACTAACGGTTTGACTCATGATTTGACCTAAAAACCGTTAAAACCGGACTGTGAATACCCCTGGTATCAATAAAAGAACAACATGAAAAGGAATTTGATGTATACAAATGAATAGGCTATTTACAGTTCAGTTTAACCGGGTTTGATATGAAATTATGAATCACGGGTTGAATACTTGAATCTATAAATACGATTTTTAGATAAACTAAACCTAACCAGCTGGGTTAGTTTTACCTCGCCAGTAGGGATGACAATGGGTCGGGTTTGGAACGGGTTTAGGTAATCTCAACCCCATACCCGATTATAAGTTCTTGTCCCATACCCGGCCCAAAACCCGTCGGGTTTCTATCGGGTAATTACCCGTCAGGTATCGGGTATACCCACGGGTTTCTGGTAAACCCGTTAGTTTCTAAAAAATACACTTGGATATACTCAACCTAAACCTGTGGGTATCTATCGGGTATACATAAAGTTTGTAACTAAAATAAAAAAAGAAAGAAACAAAATCATGTCGGCATATACATTGAAAATAAATACGGTATATATACTTCAAATAAATACGATATATATAATTAGAATAAATAAAAAAGAAAAAAAACTATGTCGGGTATATAATCGGGTAAACGGTAATACGTTATCGGGTAATCGGGGCGGGTAAACGAGTAGATCACCATATCCGATACCCGTCCCAAACCCGTGAAAAATTTCAAAAGTAATCCCAAACCCGGTCCCATACCCGATTACCCGACCTTGTACCCGTCCCAAATGTTTCGGGTTTCAGGTTTTCCCGTCGGGTTCGGGTTTCATTGTCATCCCTACTCGCCAGACCAACCAAACCGGCTAAAATAAAATACAGCCGGTTCAATTTACCTCGCTAGATTTTTAAACCGTAAGCATTTCTATCCCCATCCCCATAATTACACTAAAATCACTACTTTTTCTCTCTTATTTTTAATTAAATAATATTTTTTATACCTTTATCATTAGTTTTTCTCTCTCCTTCACTCACAATCATTTCAAAAAATATTAAAAAATTTATGCATGTGAACAGTGTTTCCCCCAAATATACAGAAAATTTATATTTTTTCTTTCTACTCCACTCAACCACTTTAACGTTGTGTTCCCGAGACTCATTTAAGAAAGAAAAAAAAGGAAAAAGAAATGAAAGGGGAATGAAACCCTTCTTTTAGAGTTTTTCTTTAAGGAAAAAGAAAGAAAATGAAAGGAAGGGGATTCATAGTTTTTTTTATCTCCATTCTTTCAAATTTAAGAGATTTAAAAAGGAAAAAAAAATAAAATAGAAAAGAAAATAAAGAAAAAAAACAATTTCTTTTCTCTCCTCTGATAAACTCGGAAACACACCATAAATCACCTATAATATAGGAACTCACTCACATAAACTGACGTGAAATCGAAACATATTACTCTCACCTCTCACATTTCTGCTGCTCGCCAACACCTTTTTGCGATGGCGTCCGAGAAAGACGCCGCCCTTGCCGCCGTTTCCTCCGATTCTCCCACCATGTACTCTCATCTTCCCTCTCTACTGATGCAGTTTGATTAACCTTTTTACCACTTTTCTATATGTTAATTTGTTAACATTTCTATTGTTCAGAGCGACGGTGATTCATTTCGACTGTTGTTACGAGCTTATTATAAGTTTTCCCCTTTTGATTTGGCGATTGATTGTATGATGAGTGTTTTTGTACTGCTTATTTGGTCAATTAGATCAGTCTGTAGGGTTTTATGATGATTTTAGGGTTTCGAATTGTTTAATTCTTATTTAAGCCTTACACGTCCTTTTGCTTGTTTAATCTGTTTATTTTGCCGGTTAATGTAAGCCTAATTTGTTTATTTTGCAGTTTTGACAAAATTATTAACAAGGAAATCCCTGCAAATGTGGTTTATGAGGATGATAAGGTACCACATTTCTGTTTCTAAATTGTTAACATCTTTAATTTTGAACTAAGACTGTGTATTTATCAACAATTTTTATTTACTTATATTCAAGTTCCTGTGAAAAGTTTAAATCTATGATTAAGTAGCTAAAAGGGAATGCTGTGTTTGTCCTTTGAACACAGGTTTTGTTGTGTAATTAACATATGAATCAATCAGTCTAATCGGAATCTTGACCTGATTTAAAAGTATTCAAGAGAACTATATAAAAAAGAGCCTCTCTATCCTTTGGGATAGAGGAAAGGTTTGCCCTTGTCCCAACCTCCTCGAACCTTACCAATAGCTCTGCTATGAGTGGGATTTTACTGGGTATGTTTGTTTGTTATATAAACAAACACGAGTTTGTGCATGCATGCCTGCCCCAATATGGTCTTCTAGTTTTTAGATCACGTCATAATCTTTATTGCATGTTGTAAGTTATGAAGTCGTCCAATGTTTCTTCTTGGCAGGTTCTTGCATTCCGGGACATTGCTCCTCAAGCACCAACGCACATCGTGCTTATTCCAAAAGTTAAGGATGGCTTGACTGGTCTTTCTAAGGTAACTAAATATATTCGTGCATAAGTTGTGTATTTGTATGCAATAAATAAAAGCCCAATGGCTCCGTTTGGGACACTCTTGGAGTCTTGGTACTTAAATAAAAGTATCCTAGACTGTTGATTGATGGTCAAACACTTGTATTAAACTCCATGTAAAGTCCAAATGTGGCTTTCTTTGTTTGGATAGGAGTAAGCAATAATTAAAACATTGTTTGCACTTAATCTTGGTACTTTGGTAATCATGATTTAATCATACTTTAACATAAATTCATATACTTCCGTGTGATCTCGTAGGCTGAGGAGAGGCATTGTGAGATTCTTGGTCATCTTCTCTTCACTGCAAAGGTTGTAGCAAAGCAAGAAGGTCTTGAAAAAGGATTCAGAGTTGTCATCAACGATGGACCAAGTGGATGTACGCATAGTTCTCCACATAGACAAAGTTTAACACACACGTGCACACATGTGAATAGTGGTGTGTTCGATACATAACTAATATTAAGGCGAGAACCGCATAAGCACTTGTGCATACTACGTAGTGCTAAGCAAATATAGGGGATAATAGAAAGACAGGTGGTTATTTGGTTACGTAACCGCCTTTAGTATCACTGTAAAAATAATAAATACATGTGTTCATGTGGTTCTCTACTGAAAACTAGTTCTGTATTGAACACACGCTATGTATATTTATGTAAGTATGTATGTATATTGTATTTGTTGGTGCATTTTCAGTTTAGACTGTGTTTTTGGCAGGCCAATCTGTTTACCACATTCATGTTCACCTACTTGGGGGACGGCAAATGAACTGGCCGCCTGGCTAATCGGGCACTCACACTACAACTCAAAAGCCTAGCGATTTGGTATTGAGTGTTTTTTCTTGTTTAATGTGAAACTTGTGAAGTCAACTAATGGCATTGTTGGCAGACAATAATAATGCTAGGCTGCAAGTATCTATTAGCATGGTTGTTTGTGTTTGGCTTCTGTCGCATGTTGTTGACTGTTTCATAAAAGAACCTTTTTAGGATTTTTAGAGTTTGTAGGTTTTGCACCTTTCGTGATCAGTTCCGATGACAAATGACAAAGCTTTAACGTTGGTTTTGGCACATTGATAGCTACAATAACTAATTGCTGCGTAGATTTGGTACAAAGCTCTATTTAAAAACTTACTAAACCTATTTTTATACGTTAAATGGTTGTTTGGACTAACATGCTAAACAACATAGATCTTTCGTGTCACAATTGTATTAAAACTAACGATGTATTATAGCAAATTAGCAATAGTCGAAGGCACATTAGGGATTTTTAAAATTTCTGGTGTTTTGGGGAGGGGAATTGGTGTTAGATTAGTTGTGTAAACCAGTCGAAGGTCAAGATCTTTTAAGCGTCAAGATCTTTTAAGCGTGAGCTTCGCTTGTTTTATCTAAGAGTGCTCGAGCTCGGTTTGATTTAATCTCTATGTCGAAAACTAAAGCTTGATTTTGAGTAATTTTTCCAAACTTGAGTTTGGCTTAGATTCGGCTTCTTTGTTGTTTAATAATTATTTTACCTTTATACATATATAGTTATAACGGAATTGAAATCTAAATTATATTCATTACTCGTTTGGTTCGTATTCATATGTTTTTTACACTTATAATTTAAATTCAACAGATAATGTGTTTCACCATAGAATTGACATTGGAATTGGAATAAGTTTTGAAGGTAAAAAAAATGTCACGGGGTCACGACCACAACCGTAACCGTGGGTGCTATGACAACAACAGCCACCACGATCGTCATAGTTGCCATGACTGCCATCACCACCACTACCACGACATTCCAATTCACCATCACCGCCACTACCACCACATTCCAAAAATAATTTAACAAAGTTATTATGAATCAACTGTACTGAAAGTTTATAGTTTTCTTTTACATATTCAAATTCTAAACTTTAACAAAATTTAATTCTTTAATATCTCTTGAAAACAATTAATCAAAAGGTAAAGTTCTTTATTCACATGTAATTTTTTTGCTCCAAATAATAGCGATAGAAATTACTTTTGAGGATTAAATCAAAAATAATAATAATAATAATAATAATAATAATGTCTGCCCGTGAGATTCCTCCTCACTAGATTAAAAAATAAATAAATAAATGAAATTAATGAAGTTAATATTATAATGGATGACAGGTTGTTGGTGGGGTCCAAATCCAATAACTAATTTGTTGACGCTTCCAAGTCTTCCCAAAACAAAAGGATAAGCTTTGCTTACGTCTAAGCAAAGACAAACGGTAGCATCACTCATTTTATTTAACAACCTTAATTAACCCACTTCATATTCATGCTTTTCCGGCAATAATATTCAAACACACATACAACTTCCGATCACCGGTGAATTCTCCGGCATTCAAACGCCACCACCTTCATGACATCCCTCTAACTCCCTCTCTTTCTACTGCAGGTAAGAATTTAACTACTTTCTTATTTTCAACCATAAATTTATATATCTTTCACTTTCAGTTTTCTACCTGAATAAAAATAATGCAGTGTTGACTTGATGGGCTAAAGTTAGTATTATATTTGTAATATATGAATATTTACTTTTATGAATCCATTTATTTGAACTTGTGGCTTTTTTATCACTAGAGTTTATAATTATTTACTCTCCAATGATGATTATCTTACCAATACCTTATTTATAAAGATTATGGGTCACTTGTCTTTTGGGATTGACCCGTTAACTTCCTATTGGGACGATCTGTGTTATGTTTTGTTTCAAACGAGTTAATATAAAAAGAATGTCGCGTATGGTCTATTTTGATTGATCGCGTACAACCTTCTAAATTGTTTTAATTCAAAGATCTCGATTGTCATTGTATTCTTTTGTTAGTTGTTATTGGGTCAGCCCAACCCGCTTGACCCTCTCATCTTGTCACCTCTACTCTTATGCAAATATGTACGGAGAAAAAAATTTCTATTTTTATTTGTCAAAACCAAACACGCCCGATTTGTTATTACAGGCCACTGGGTATATTCAATGATCCTCAAAGAAGTAATGGGTTCAAGCAATAGTGTTCAAGCTCTCATAATTGGGCTTCTTGTTGGGTTTTCTTCTTTCATTCAATGTACATCAACTTTGTGGGATACAAATGCATTGCTGCTTGTAAATGCTTCTCAAGGATCCACAAAGAAGATGCCAGAAAATCTATTTGGTGTTTCCTTTGAGGTACGCGTTTTCATTTTGTTATTTTAATGATTATAAAGCATATTTTTTGTTTTATTTGTTTGGTAACCATGAGAAGCCGTTACCTGAAAGCTCACTGGACCCCACCAGTACCCTGTTAACCAAATGGGATGAGGTAAAATGCAGTTTGCCACGTGCAGGTGGCCTTCAAGGGATTTAAAGGCAGAAAACCAGTGAAAGCTGAAAGCAAATATATATATATATATATTTTGGCTTAGTGTTCTAATTATTCTTTGCATGTCGTAGGAGATCAACAATGCGGGTGCAGGCGGGTTGTGGGCAGAGTTAGTATGTAACAGAGGTAATTTTAAAAATCATTCAAAACACATTTTTGGTGTTTGACATGAAATGCAAGAAAGTTCACTTATTTTGGGACATTTTCATGCTGAAATTTTGTATTTTCCATTATAATCATTTCAAATAAACTGATTATTTTGATTTAGGTCCACAAATTCCTCAATATCAGTCTTTTATTGAAGGGTATTTTAGATATTTCCTAAACAATAAAACATTTTTCTTAAACAAAGTAATGATCAAATGAATTTTCATGGGTGGAGGGAGTATATGTTAGAACATAATATGTTCTCATGAAACTTTGAACCATAGGTTTTGAAGCCGGTGGACTACATACTCCATCCATGATTGAACCTTGGTCAATTATTGGGGATTACTCGTTGGTAAGAGTAGTGACCGACTTTTCTTCGTGCTTCAAGAGAAATCCGGTTGCACTTCGGATGGAGGTGCTTTGTGACAGCCATGCTTGTCCAGCTGGAGGGGTTGGTGTATATAATCCTGGATACTGGGGAATGGTAAGAATTAGAGCTGTCAGCATTGGCGTATCAAACGGGTCATTTTGGAATGGGTCGGGCTAGATTGACCCGGATCACTTCTTTTGTCCACTATGAGTAAAAAAAAATATTTTTTTGATAATCACCATTTGATCAAAATGATCTATGATGTTTTATGCACTAAAAATACTGTCTTGGTGGCTTTCGATCCATTTCTGTTTTAGCTAACTTATTTTTTCTCAACTAGAATTCATAATGTAGAATTGTCAAACCCGATTACCGAATAAATCTAGTTACCTATATAATTATCTTCAAGTTGATTTTTTATTCTTAAATATTTTGCACATTGCAGAATATTGAACAAGCGAAGACCTACAAGTTAGTTCTGTATATTCGTTCATTAAATTCAATAAATGTGACAGTGTCATTAACCAACTCAACTGGTGGGCAAACACTTGCTACTACAAACATCATGTGAGTATTTGGAGTTATAATTAATCAACCTTATAGAACTTAAACCGAGAATATTAAAAGTATTTTTATAATGGTTCTTCAAGAGCTACTGATGTCTCAAACTGGACAAAGGTGGAAATTGCATTGGAAGCAAAAGCAACTAATCATAATTCAAGACTAGAGTTGAAAACAAACAGAAAAGGAATCATATGGTTTGATCAAGTTTCTCTGATGCCCATGGATACATACAAGGTATATTCCCCCCTATGGTCCTGTGTTTTGTACGCGATATTTAGTCCATTTTTAATAGGATAAACCTTAAAAAAGTATTATTTTTTGGACCAGGGGCATGGTTTCCGAAGTGATCTTTTTAAGATGGTTGCTGATTTGAAGCCAGGATTTATCAGGTTTCCAGGTAAATATGAATTCTGCTTTTACTCTAGAATTAGACCATTTAAACAAATCTTTATCAAAAGACTGTTATATTTATTTTTCTATGTGGTTTTACACATTATATATTGATATTAGTCACAATATATTTGATAAGTTATGATACAATTAGCCCTCAGGAAATGCATATCTGAACTCAACATGGTAGCACATTTTAAATAATCTTTTGAATTTATTAATTGCATTAATGCCTAAATTAGTAAATTGACACTCAGTTAATAAGTTATATATGATGACAAAACTATACTATAACGATATTAAACTTTTTTTTAGTATAAATGATTTAGAAGGTTGTATCTATAAAAGTATGCTTAGGGTGACTTTCAACCCGCTTCCTTTTAAACTTATTTTATTTGATACGTTTGACCCATTAGAGATAAAACATAACCCAAATCAACCCATAAGTAAAGTTTTGGAACTTGCCACCCCCTAAAAAGATCTAATAACGATCATCTATGATATTCTATGTTGTACATTAGGTGGCAGTTTTGCTGAAGGAAAATCTTTAATAAACGCCTATTGGTGGAAAGATACCATGGGCCCTTGGGAAGAGAGGCCCGGACATATGAACGATGTATGGGCTTACTGGACCGATGATGGGCTTGGGTACTTCGAATTTCTCCAGGTGACATGACTTATGTTCATTGGACACCAGGCGTTTCTTGATATTTTAAATTTCATATTTGTTTGAAATATCTGGTTTTCTTACAGCTGGCAGAGGACTTAGATGCATCACCAATATGGGTATTCAACAGTGGTAAAATATGACATATCAAAATTAATTTTTATTCTATATATAATTCTGATCTTTAATGACGGTTCTTAATCCGCTTTTCTGTAATCCAAAGGATTCAGCCAAGAACAGGCGGTCAACCCGTCCAACATTAAACCTTTGGTGCAGGCATGTTATTACCCTTTCTATTATTACTTTGTTAATATGTGGTCGTTTTAAATTATTTTCATACATTTACTTATACATGTAATGTAGTTGATCTCTATCATGGTTCTATAGTTCATACGGTTATATTTAAAGTATCCATAAGAGGTTTATTTTTATTTTCTAATTCAGGATGCCCTTGATGGTATTGAATTTGCTAGAGGTGATCCCAATTCTACATGGGGATCTCTTCGGGCTGATATGGGCCACCCCGAACCATTTAACTTGAATCATGTTGCTATCGGGAATCAAGATTGTTGGAGGGGAGATTACCGCGGTATGCTTGTCTAATTTTTTGTTTTTTGTTTGTTTTTTTAGTTTTGCATACTTATGAATGCGGATAAAGAAAAAAAGTTTCAAAAGGTAGGAAATAACTACCTTTGTAGCTCGAGGTGACAATTTTGGCCCATTTACTTGTAAATGGGATGATCTGGATTGTATTTTATCTCAAATGGGTCAAAAATAAATTAAGAAGGGAATGGGTCAAACTAGTCAAACGAGTTGAAATTCTTCAAAAGTGTATGTTTAATCAACCTCCAGAAAGCGTTTTATTTAAAGAGTAGCTTAGATTATTATTGTAACAATATTCTTTTTATAACTATAAGTTACTCTTTATAGATTTAGAAAACTTTTGAAAGAAACAAACAAAAAAATGTTCGCAGGTCAAACTAACCCGACATGTCATGTTTTGACCCGTACTACAAAATGGCCCTTTTCAGGCAGCTAGTCATGTGTGCGCCTGAGTTTAGTTATTCAACCAAAAATATAAACAACTACTACTCATGAACATGTGATTTAAACATTCTTGTATTTCTCATTTTGTTCAGCAAATTACCTTAAGTTCTATGCTGCTATAAAAGAAGTGTATCCAGACATTAATGTGATCTCTAACTGTGATGGGTCAAACACAAAACTGGACCACCCAGCAGAGTTGTATGATTATCATGTAAGATCCTTTGTTTAACATCATTTTTCACTTGATATTATAAAAACCCATTTTTGTCTAATGGGTCAAAAATGGGTAATAGAAAAAATAGCTTAAAATGAAACGGGCCAAACAGGTTGAAAGTTGCACAAGTGTATGTAAATTCATTAAACCTCTTAACTCGTTTCATTTAAAAATCTAGTTTTTTTTAAATAATAAACTTTTTGTGATCACATTTGGCACATTAGTTGTTTAAAAAAAGTAACAATTTTTTGACAGAAGTGCTTCGGGTCAACCTAACCAGACCCGCACAGACAAACCTATTTTGACCCATTACCCAACCTGCCTGACCCGCCCATCTTTCCTCCTCTACTTAACATTGTAATTCCACAAAGTTGGATTTGCTAAATACATCTGTTTTTTTTTTGTTAGCTTTATGCTAATGCAAAGACAATGTTTTCTATGGCTCATAAATTTGATCTCACATCACGTACCGGTCCAAAGGTTTGCAAATTTATGTTCCAAATGATTCTATATAAATTTTTTAAATCTGAACAACAAACTCGTAAAAAGTTTTGAGTCGTGACACTCAATGATTTCAGGCTTTTGTAAGTGAATATGCTGTGACTTGGGACGATGGTCATTTAGGAAATCTTTTAGCAGCAATAGCAGAAGCTGGATTTCTTATGGGCATAGAGAAGAATTGGTCTGTCATCCTTCAAAAGTTTCATAAATATGCACAGTTTTATATGCTCCAAGTGAAAATACGAACTGTCATTTAAGGTTTTATAAAAGAAAAATAATCTTACCAAATGTGTTTTTATTGTGTTGCCAAACAATTTTTATATACTTTTTGTCCCATTTTCTTTAGAATTTTAGTGTTCTAATGTGGCTTATTTGCAGTGATGTGGTGGATATGGCAAGCAATGCACCTTTGTTTCTGAATGCTAATACTCCTAGTTATAAAGGGTATGGTTCTTTCTTCAAGACTTTTATTACTGACTATAATTTACCTGACAGTTTTTCGTCGCTATTCTCTTTCAGATTTAGGCCAGATGCCATAGTGTTTGATTCTTATCAGACTTATGGGACACCAAGTTATTGGATGCAACAGTTTTTCTCAATGTCAAATGGTGCAACTCTTCTTGATTCAACTCTCCAAACCAGTTCATCAAATTCACTTATGGCATCCGCTATTTGGTTCCAGAACCCGGTAGATAAGCAAAATTATTTGAGAGTTAAGGTAAAATAAACCCTCTTATCTCTAATGTGGCAAATGTGTAAATCAAAAAATCAGCTAAAAAATAAACCGAGTCAAATGGGTTAGTCGGGTTGAAAGTCGCATAAAGTTCCTAAATTGTGTTAATGGAGAACTTAAAGTAATTTTAATTATATAGTTTTTGTAATAATATTCAAAATGGAACAAAAAGTGTTAGGTGGGTCAAGCCAACCCGACCTTGCATGTACTAAAAAAGCCCGTTTCGACCCAATACCCTATCTGCCCGTTTTGCCACCTCTAATATAAATGATTGAAAGATAGGAGATTAATCTTAAGGATGAAACCCGATAGCATCAATCAACTATAATGATTAACAACTTAAATGAAAGATTATTTGACTGTTGTGAACACTTTTGAAATGGTGTTTTCAGGTGGTAAACTATGGGAGTAACATAGTGAATTTGAAGATAACTTTTGAAGGGTTGGATCCTGGCTTAATAGATTATTCTAAGTCATCAAAGACTGTTCTCTCCTCCACAAATGCTAAGGATGAGAATTCCTTCCAAAATCCAACCAAGGTATTTATTCTCATTTTTCTCTAATTATTTTTTATGGCGTTTTTTTTCTTTACCAGGAAAATTCTTTAGGGTGTAAACGAGCTCAGCCGACCCCGAGCTTACCTACACTCGAGCTCTGCTCGTTTAAGTTAAGAGAGCTCGAGCTCGGCTTGTTTCAAGCTTTGTTTCGTTTTTCAAGCTTGAGCTTGGCTTGTTTGATATTTATTTTTAACTACTTTATTTATATAAAGTTATAATTATTTTTATATATTTATAGTTCTAACTTTTTTTATAAAACAATATATGTTATTTCGTTTTTGATGATAATAATCATTATGTAAATTTATATTTAATATGTCAAATAAAATTTACATAAATAATAGGCTTGTTATCAAGCTCGATATGTGAAACTTGGATTCGAGCTCGTTTATTTAATGAGCTTCAATATAGGATCTAGTTTGTTTAAGCTTGGCTTGATGCAAACTTTTAGCGAGCCGATCTCGAGTAACTTACAAACAACTCAGTAGTTTACACCGCTATTTACTAGTCATGGATAGGTAACTTCCTTGAGAGTGTAATGCAGGTTTCGCCGGTTAAAAGCTTACTCAAGCAAAGTAAGAATGACATCAGTGTCATACTCTCTCCAAATTCTTTGTCTTCTTTCGATCTCCTACTGTTGTCACAGAATATTGCAGAGGTTAATACAAAAAATGATATGTCTTATGCTTCATCAATATAAAAGTGTATATCATTCAGAAAATGAAATGTGACTGTGAGAGACACAATGGATATAAATAAAAGTATGTATTTGACAATCTTAGTGGTTGTGATGGTCTCTTGCATCAACTAATGAGTTGCTACTCAAAATCATTAGCTTCTGATCACAATTCGCTACACGCTCCGGTTGATGTGAAATCGAAGGCCGGGTGGAAATGAACTTCTGGCCAGAAACCTTGAAACCAAAATTAAGAATGGTTCTTGGTTGAAAACTAATAACACTATAGTAAACAAAAGATCTAATGATTAGGTTTTAACAGGGAAGGAGAAGCGAGGAAATAATAATCTATATCTATGCTATATAATAAATAAAGGTTTTTTTATGCCATGTGTTACATTCATATTTATTCTCATCATTTTTATTTCGCATCTCTCTCTTATTAAATAAACCTCTGTCTTTTTATAATAATATTTTTAAAAAAAATACCAATTATACTAATAAAACACATTTATTTTAAATTATTCATTTTTATAAAAAACTTTGAAATCTAATTATTTAACTTTTATTTTCAAGCAAACAGTAATCGAAAGTGTTCTTCATTTGTTTAATAGATCTAGAGAAAGTTGTAACAAAAAAGGAAAATCCATATTTAATTATATTTTAATTAAAAAAGAAATAAAACATGTAATTACTTTTATACCCCTGTAATAAATATGGACCATATTTTTTTTCATTTAAAAACAAAAAATGAAAATTTAATGATAGCCACAAGATAAAATATTCAAAATAGAATATGTGGCTAGAAAATGGTTTTTTTCTACAACAACGCAGTGTTTACAACCAATATAACCATATATATATAGGGGTGAGTTCACTAGAAAACTCATTTTAATGAGAAAACCGAAAAACTCTTACTGCATATGTGTAGTACACCCAAAAACCCACCCCACCCCCACCCCACCCAAAAACCTAAACCCACCCCACCCCCACCCAAAAACCTAAACCTAAACCCCCCACCCACCCCCCAAAAACCTAAACCCCCCACCCCACCCCTCCAAAAACCTAAACTAAACCAAAAAGCCTAACCCACCCTCAAAAACCTAACCCCCCCACCCAAAAATCTAACCCCCCCCACCCCCACCCAAAAATCTAACCCCCCCCCACCCCCACCCAAAAATCTAACCCCTCACCCCCCCTCCAAAAACCTAAACCCCCCACCCCGCCTCACCCCTCCAAAAACTTAACCTAAAAGTGAAACTAAACCTAAAAAAACTAAACCCACTACCTTTCGAGGTTTTTTTTTGAACGAGGAAGACATGGGAAACAAGGTCTCCGAAGCAGTTTTTTAATTTTTGATTTATTTTTTGAGTTATGATTTTTTTATTATTTCTTTTTACCTTAAATAAGTAGTTTTTTTTGTTTTCTCATGAATATTGAGTTTTCTTATGATCCTTCCCCTATATGTATGTGTGCGTGTGTGTAAAATCCCACGCTGAGCTCCATTTTAGACGGAGAAGATTGGAGGGGGGCGGTGTTCCTCGGTAGCCCCTCCCTCCACGTAATCCTCTTAATGGTGAAGCACCATGTATACCGCATAGCATTACAACATTCTATTCCTAGTACCTCCATCAAAAGAAGCATCTACAACACTACACCACTACAAAAACTGTCTCTTGCTATGTTTTGCTCTTGTATATTCATTTCACCCAATAAAATATACAGATCACATTTTGTCACATTGGGTGTTGTATTTTGTGTATAAAAATTGTAAATTCTTAGCACAGAAATGTAAATGCGATCGCATTCTTAAGAAACCCATTATTCAAATCGGCATTTGCCCATTGTGAAGGTTTTACAAGTTTTAGAGGAATATCAGAGGTCACAAAACATTTGGACGAAGTTTCCCATCTTAATCATAGAAAGCCGTACTAGTAAATGATTAGAAATGATTTTGTTTAAATTTACACCCTAAACGTTTTAAATGCTTGTCATTTATAATTCGCAATTTAACTTATGAAATTACTCCTATGATGTTTATTAACCTCAGTTATGAATGTCATAGTCGACGGTTGTGTGTTTACTCTGATGAAGGTAAACACTTTTTCAACAATATGTATATATCTTTATATATATAAAAATAGTATATTATTTAAAATTTTAATAGTAATTAAATAAATAAATCAAGTTAAATTGAAATTCATACAAGTACAAAATCAACCAAGAAATTATTAAAACCTTAATTATATTTTTAGTGAAAGTACTTAAAAAAAATTAAAAGATAATTTCAATAAAATCATTATATATTGGTAGTGTGGGCAATTCCATTCCCCCCTTTAATTTACACATTGGGGTTTCCCAAATATTGGTTGCCACTTCGATTGAAGCCCTAAGTCAGCTTCCGTCTTCTCCACCTCGCCATTGGCGAAGCTCATCTTTTATCTGGTACGTCCTCTCTCTATCTCGTCATCTTTCTCGCTCTTGCGTTTCTGATTCATCTGCTTGTGGTTTATCGACACACGCTCTTCTCGAAGCTCATACTCTGGTACCTCATTTCGTTCTCGCTACTGAAAATGTGTTTTACAGTATCATAAATCATATACGACACAGTTTTTGGTTAAATTATGTGAATCGAACCTTACAGGATGTTTAGTTGTAAATTTGAAAGTTTATATCGAACATATAATTGATTTGAAGTAATTAGTTGCTGGAAACAATAGATGATATCGAAGTTTCTGAGCAAAGCTTCTAACTGTTTTTACGTTCGTGATTGAAACGAAGGTTATCACTATCTGGCTATCTGCAACATATATCTAGTAATTAGCTCAAGAATAAGATTGCCGGTTAGACTTGCTAGTTTCTGGTAATTGTCGTAGACTTGGTGTCAGAGCTGCGGATTTTAGTTTTTTTTTATAAAATATGTATGTTTTATTTGTACTTATGGAATAAAATCCTATTTACTTAAGTTGTTACTCAGGATGTTCAACTGAATTTTGTAGGGCTTTTCGCCACTTGTGAGCCTAAATCAAGGCTATAATGCTATATAGAAGTTAAATAATTTAGTTTCTTAGCAAAATTTTGTCAAACGAGTCAAACCGATTAAGACTTGAGTATAGTATGATCCAACTACAAACTTTTTTCAAACTGATGAGTTTGCATTTTGCAACTACTTTGTTGTGGAATTGTACCTTGTAGATGAGTTGTATAATGATCTTGTAGCTATGGCAGCTAATGAAACGTGTAGAAGTTTTTGGAAATTAACCATGCCAATGAATGAAGATTAATAGAAGTTTTGGAGATGAATAATCCAAACATGTTTGTCGCTCAACATTAATTGAATTGCTATCTAAACGATGATTTATGAGCAAGTATGAATGCTGAATTTTTACGAATTTTTGTTTGCTTAAAATGAGTACAAGATTTGATCAAGTGTATCTGTTGGTTTTATACTTTCATGTTGTTAGCTGTAAGCAAGAATTCATTTATGTTGGAATGGTTATTGTATATTTGAAATTGTCTTTTTAAGTTTTTATCCCCTAGTTCATCAAAGAAGCTATAAAGCCACCATAAAATCCATGATTGTTGTTTTACTAATTTCCACTTGACTGATCTGTGGGTGCAAACACACTCATGATTCATTAGAGCAAACATGTTGTACACTTTCTCATGTAAACATCAAACATGATGGACTTGATCGTTGATATTTTATAAATGAAGTTGTTTCTGCTTATAACAGGAACAATTGTATAAAAAAAAAACTTTGTAAAGAGTTTTCTATATTATTGTGGGATAATGGCAATATTTGTATATGCTTGTATATGTGTACACGTCCCACTAAACCAAAATGATGTTGTTCCATGGATACTATAAACCCATTCAGAACATATACTAATTAAAATTTCTAATTAGATAAAGTAGAGCCAGTAAAGAATAACCTATGAAATTCTCTTTGTAACTTGTAATTGGAATTTGATCTTAGGAAACTTTCTAATGTTACATTATGTTTAACAATTTTAACCAGGGCATTGTGTGATGTTTTTATTTTTATGCCGCTGCATCAAAGATTTTTATGGGAGACTTGGTTTAAAAAAGCGCTAGGCGAGGCGAGGCGTTTCGGTCCCAAAATCCGAGGCGCCACGCCTCAGGCGCGAGGCGAGGTCTTCACGTATGCGAGGCGCTAAGCTAAAAAAGTAATAAAAAATTTAGTAACATTCTTAAAACCTCCTAGTAAATGTTGTTTCAGTTTAAAAACTCCTCATTTTGAGTAATTTTCACAAACTTGCAAGAAAAACAACTTAAAAAACTGATTTAAGTAAAGAGGAACTAAAATTGGAACTCAAATTCATAAAAAAACAGTGAAAAAAAGGCAAAAATACATGAAGCGCGCCTCACCTCGCCTCGCCCCTCAAGCCTGAGGCGGCGTGATAGAAACCGGAAATATGATTTATTAAAATAAACAAAAACAAGGATAGTTGGCCCGATTCGAGAGGGGCTAGTCTCCACAATTCTGATCACAGAACTAATTTAGATAAAAACCAAGACACCCCCAAACTAAAAACAAGAACACGATATTTAAAAGTAAACTTTGATGAAGCAATAACTCCGACTTGATGATGCCATTACTACCCTTTATTTCCCTCCAACTTTTCAGTACCATTCATCCCTTTACATTCCCATACACCCCTGCTGGAATCGTATCAATACAGCCTGCCCGGAGAACAGACTTGTCCTCAAGTCGAGAATCCGATAGCTGTTTAACCAAGCGATTAGCCATTCAGTTGTAGCTTGACCGGCTTCTTGGACCCCGCAACGGTCTCGAACGGAATGAAGATGGGAGACCGGGTGATTCCGGGAGTTTGGTGGTACTTCCCGTTCGTAAGCGACTGCCTCCCTCCCATCTTCGACCTCAAATTTCAATTCACGACCCTTTAAACCGGCCTGGGTTTTCATACCATCTTGGTCGTTTTCCAAATTGCCGATTTTCAATAGAACACCATCTTCGACCTTCGATTCAACACCATCTCCTGTCTTCAATTGAACATCATCGACGATCCTGAATTGATCATCCAAGACAAGCTCGTTTCGATCTTCGTCATCCCCAGGGTTGTCGGAAAATTCCTGCATATTTAGTTCTGGGAGTGGTCCGTGAGGTTCATCCTCGGGTTCCTTGGTTACCTGTGTTCGCCTTGCTAACCAAGCTTCCCTAATCGCTGCAATATCATTCTTCAAGGACTCGAGTTTTTCTGAAATAATCGCCAATTGAGCAGCGATTGAATCATGGTAAATTCCGTTGCCTCCAATCTGGTTGCTCCGGGTCTGCCCCATCGTGTTTCCCGGCAATGGAACCAATGATAGAAACCGGAAATATGATTTATTAAAATAAACAAAAACAAGGATAGTTGGCCCGATTCGAGAGGGGCTAGTCTCCACAATTCTGATCACAGAACTAATTTAGATAAAAACCAAGACACCCCCAAACTAAAAACAAGAACACGATATTTAAAAGTAAACTTTGATGAAGCAATAACTCCGACTTGATGATGCCATTACTACCCTTTATTTCCCTCCAACTTTTCAGTACCATTCATCCCTTTACATTCCCATACACCCCTGCTGGAATCGTATCACGGCGCCTCAGGGCGCTTCATGTATATGGGGCGCCTCACCCATTTGAGGCGTTTTGTTCAGCGCCTCACGCTTTATGCAGCGTCTCATGGCGCTTTTTTAAACCAAGATGGGAGAACTAAGATTTTGGAAGCTATCTTCGTTGTAGAATGTTGTGTGGGTGGGGGGTTTCATAAAAGGTAGGTTAGGAATGGTCTTGTTTAAGAAATCATATTATGGTTGAATTATATTTTTTTAAAGAGAAGGATTCGATTGTTTGATGGCCTACTTCTGCTATATTTGTTTTGTCTTCTCATGTGTTTCCATTTTAGTAGGCCTTAAGCCCCGATATTTGCCCTTAGCGGGCCAAGACAGTTTGATTGAGAGTAAAATAACTAGGAGAAGGAAGTTGTATGAGGGCTACCATATGTTATAGCTCTTAGCTTACGTCTATCTTCTAGAACCTTTCATTGAGGGAGTTTATTTATATATTTGTATGTGGGGAGGGGGGATGTTTTGTGTCTTTCTCTAAATTGAAGGTAGAACAAATTGGGTTAAAACCATAAAAGATAGCAAAATAATGGGTATACTTGTAATTATTATTCCATTTTTAGAGGGAACAAAAAATGTACCCCTAGGAATAAAAGAATAGGGGTACCTTTTCTTATTCATATGCTAACTAGTCTTGGATAGAATTCTTTTATCATTCCATTTTTGTTGTCATTTTAATGCCCTTGGGGGGAATACATCAACCTTGTCACACTTCAACCTTTAGTGCTTCATGAGGCATAATTATGTGTTAGGATCGTTAGGATTGAACACACACACTAAACTGAACACACACACACGAAAGCAATAAACGACACGAAGATTTAAAGTGGTTCGGTCAGCTGACCTACTTCCACTGTGCTGCAACTAGGGTTTCTTTATTATTCAGGTGCTCACAAAATTACAAGTACAATGATATCAATATATAGAGACTAATCTAGGGTTAGGAAACATGATCCCCAAGTTAGGCCCAAGCCCACATAGAGATAACTAGGGTCGGCTAAATAAAGACGTGTGGGCCAACCCAAGGCTAGGGCCGGCCACCCTCCCTTGATCGGGCCTCCACACCAATTAGCCCAACAATCTCCCACTTGGAGGCTCGAACAACGCCCAATAGTCTTCAACATCTGTACATCTTGTAATCTTTCTTTTTCACCTAGTTGCAGCAGCCTTCTCGACAATTAACCTGAAGGCACATTGAAGCTCCCACTGAGCCTCAACTCATCAGTCATAACATGTGACTCGTTCTCTGTCCTTGCCGGCTCCCACTTAAACGAACTGCCGAATCCTAAGAAATCCTGAGAACACACACTCTCCATAACTAGCAAGACATTCTCTGGAGACTTTTCTATCTGGAATTCTGGTCTTTTTAACCCACTGTCGGTCTGAAACTGTAACTGAAACACACCTTGCGCTCCCACTGTCACGATGTCCCCCTACTGGTTTGACCTTCCAAACTCGTTCATCCCGAATCTTCCCTGTGACTCTAGGTTTCTCTCTTGCAAAGGAAACCCTCTTCTGTCCCTGAGATTCTGTGAACTCGACTTTGTTTTTCTTCGGAACTGGAACGTCACTTCCTTCTGATGGTATACTGACCATGTATAATGAGCCTCTTTTCTTTCCACGAGCCATGACCATATTCCCTTTGACAACCTTCCACTGTCCATTCCCGAACTTAACTTCATGTCCCTGATCATCTAACTGGCCAGCTGAAATCAACAACCTTTTCAGACCTGGAATAACCATGACATCTCTTAAAGTCCACGAACCGACTGAAGTCTTCAAAACAATGTCACCCATGCCCGTAACATCAAGTACCTCATCATTCGCCAGTTTTACCTTTCCAAAGTCACCCTCTTTCAAATTCTGCAGTGCTTCACTGCTGTGGGTAGCGTGAAATGAAGCACCAGAATCCATGACCCAGGAATCCACACTGCTCTCCACACTACAAACTAACGCATCATCATCATCATTGTAGTCTCCTGCAGAGTTTATTTCTTTCTTCTGTTTCGAACACTGATTCCTAAAGTGTCCTACTTCATTACAATTCCAACATACCACATCCTTCCGAGCCTTAGACACACTCCTCCTCTTGCTCTGACGACTTTCTCGCTGATTCTTTCTTCCCCTGGCCTCTGTACTCAACAAAGAACTCGAAGACTCACCTGAACCACGACGTCGAGCATCCTCTCCCAGAATAAGATCCCGCATCTTCTCAAACGTAAACTTACTCGATTTCGAAGTGCTTGTAACAGCAGTTACGGTTCCGGACCAACTATCAGGCAATGAGGATAATAACAGTAAGGCTTGGACCTCATCATCAAACTTAATATCGACAGACACTAAGCGAGACAATATCGAATTTAGGTTATTGATGTGATTTGCTACCGAGTCACCCTCCTTCATCCTAGTATTCACAAGCTCTCGAATAAGATAAACCTTATTTGCTGCAGATGGCTTCTCATACATGTTAGATAATGCTTCCATCATACCTTTAGCTGAGGTCTCCTTCTGGATGTTATAGGCAACATTCTCTGACAGAGAAAGCGTTATCACTGCTCTGGCTTTCTTATCCATCTTCACCCAATCTGCTTGTGACATACCTTCTGGCTTCTCACCCTCAAGCACTGCATTTAAGTCTTTCTGACAAAGTAGTGCCTCAATCTGCATCTTCCACCAACCAAACTTATTCCCATCAAACTTCTCTATTATAACCTTTCCGTCTGTAGCCATGGCAGTGACTAAACGAAACACTGGTTATGTATAAATAGAGACAAAACGCAGCAAATCAATCTATTTAATACGCAGTGAAATAACGAACTTGATAATCAAAACCGAAACTTTAACTGAAACAATAAAACCTGACAAACGCGGTTGACTCTGGTTCTAGGTTTCTGAAGTCGATCTCTTTGATTCAACCAAACTGTTCTTCTGCAGAATAGATCTCTGAATTCGGCTGATACGGGACTGGTTGTTAAAGCTTTCGAAAAAAAAAACGGAACCTAAGACCTTCTTCTGTGACGACTGCGAAAACCCTAACGGCGGCGACGGCGGAACCCTAGCAGCGCTGGGTGGCGGCGGCGGTTGACTGTTTACCGGAAAACACTGTTCACGGCGACGGTACTGTTCACCGGAAAACACTGTTCACGGCGGCGGTACTGTTCACGCGGTGGTACTGTTCACGGCGGCTGTACTGTTCACGCGGCGGTTGACTGGGTGACTGACGACTAAAGAACTGAAGGTGTCGGTTCTGGTGTTCTCGTGTGATCCCAATCTAGAGCCAAAGCTCTGATACCAATTGTTAGGATCGTTAGGATTGAACACACACACTAAACTGAACACACACACACGAAAGCAATAAACGACACGAAGATTTAAAGTGGTTCGGTCAGCTGACCTACGTCCACTGTGCTGCAACTAGGGTTTCTTTATTATTCAGGTGCTCACAAAATTACAAGTACAATGATATCAATATATAGAGACTAATCTAGGGTTAGGAAACATGATCCCCAAGTTAGGCCCAAGCCCACATAGAGATAACTAGGGCCGGCTAAATAAAGACGTGTGGGCCAACCCAAGGCTAGGGCCGGCCACCCTCCCTTGATCGGGCCTCCACACCAATTAGCCCAACATTATGTGCCAGCTTCTGATAATGGTGAGCACAATGCTAAATTGTTAATATGTAATATTTGGCCTTACGCCATTGTATGAATTCAAGTTGGGGAAGGTAACACCTACTTTGGGTTGTACATGGAGAGGAAGAAACAAAAAATGTACCCCTAGGAATACATTTTTAGAGGGAACAAAAAATGTACCCCTAGGAATAAAAGAATAGGGGTACCTTTTCTTATTCATATGCTAACTAGTCTTGGATAGAATTCTTTTATCATTCCATTTTTGTTGTCATTTTAATGCCCTTGGGGGGAATACATCAACCTTGTCACACTTCAACCTTTAGTGCTTCATGAGGCATAATTATGTGCCAGCTTCTGATAATGGTGAGCACAATGCTAAATTGTTAATATGTAATATTTGGCCTTATGCCATTGTATGAATTCAAGTTGGGGAAGGTAACACCTACTTTGGGTTGTACATGGAGAGGAAGAAACAAAAAATGTACCCCTAGGAATACATTTTTAGAGGGAACAAAAAATGTACCCTTAGGAATAAAAGAATAGGGGTACCTTTTCTTATTCATATGCTAACTAGTCTTGGATAGAATTCTTTTATCATTCCATTTTTGTTGTCATTTTAATGCCCTTGGGGGGAATACATCAACCTTGTCACACTTCAACCTTTAGTGCTTCATGAGGCATAATTATGTGCCAGCTTCTGATAATGGTGAGCACAATGCTAAATTGTTAATATGTAATATTTGGCCTTATGCCATTGTATGAATTCAAGTTGGGGAAGGTAACACCTACTTTGGGTTGTACATGAAGAGGAAGAAACAAAAAGTGAACATGACTGAAAATCTGACGTTTGATGAATCTTTATGTTTCTTCTTACTCGTGTGACCGTGTTTCAAAGTTTCTTTGGTGGTTGCTGCTTGCTATCTGTTTGTTTCATTAAAGTTGCGTTGCTTAATTTGAGTTATGATATTAATCACTATTTTTATTTATGATCTGCAGGAATTTTGAATTTAGTTAGATAGCTTGCAGGATGAGTGATGACGTTTTTGATGGACAAGCGTTATCAGACAAGCTGTTTAAACTCAACAGCTCTCAACAAAGTATAGAGTGTATCCTTTTGCCAGGAAAACTTTCTTCATGCTTTTTGTAATTGGAAGACGGATATTTGATTTTTATTTTATTTTATTATTTTAATTGGAAGACAGATATTTGATGGCCATTAATTTTGTTAATCATCAGTTATTTGATACTCCATCAAAAGTAGTATTTCAAAGAACCTAAAGTTCTGCTATTCAAACTGTTCACTTTTGGTCTAGAGCTCACACCTATGAAGGGTATGTTGCATGGCTGTAGTTGGATGTCCATTTTAAGCCAATCATAAGTGGTGTAATTGATTTTTTAAATCTGCAAATCAGAATGGAGGCATCTGGATTTATACATTTAACAAATATTATTTTTGGAATTCAAGTTTATCTTTTATTCAGACTCTAAATTAAATATTCATACAATGTTGTTGCTTGCTTTCCCGTTATCTTCAAGACTTGAACTTTTTGGTCTTGGAGTTGACTTTTAGTGTTCAACAATGACTCCTTGGGGCACTTAGAGTGTTAAGTCCTTTCATTTGCTTTGTCCTACATGATTATCTCTATACAAGCAACAATACATTGCAATAGCAGCATCCTAATGTGTAACTGTGTTTTTGCATCATCATTTTATAAATTTTCTGCTTGTCACCATTGAGCATTTTGATTTGATAAACGAGTTGTCATTGTGTTCCTCATTGAACTTACAATATAACGTCTTTTATCTTTTGCCACTGTGGTTTTCCTTGATGTCAAATTAGCATTATCCCGTTCATGTATTTCACAGAGGAAGAAAGCCAAACAGATTGTTGAAATATGGCATAAATCATTTAAATCTGTTCAGCGGGAGCAGCAAGTTTCTTTTCTGTATCTGGCCAATGACATTTTGCAAAATAGTAGGCGGAAGGGCAGTGAGTTTGTTAATGAGTTTTGGAAGGTCATGCCTTCAGCCCTCAAGCATGTTAATGAACATGGTGATGAAAATGGAAAGAAAGCTGCATCAAGACTGGTAATTTCTTTTTCTATCTTAATTGTTATTTCTTTTGCTTGTATGTTCAAGCGCATTAACGAAGTATAGCAGAAGCATGATATACTCTATCCAATTCATTAATTTTGACCACTATTATTCATTTTGAGCAATGTTACTTCCATTACTTTAAAAGGTTGGCATATGGGATGAAAGGAGGGTGTTTGGATCCCGGGGTCAGAATTTGAAAGATGAAATGCTTGGTAAAAGTCCTCCCACCCAGTTGGCTAGCAATGGAAAGACCTCCAACTCTAACCCTATCAAAATAGTGAAAAGGGATGCCAACTCATTGAGACTTGTGAGTACCATATGTTGCTTCATTTCTGTTCTATTGGGATATCTTTTGGCTTCATTTGATATCAAACTCTGTTTACATTCTGGACTTTCAGAAATTGGCTGTTGGGAGTGCCCCAGAAAAGATTATGACTGCTTTCCATTTGGTACATGATGAGAATGCTGCTGAAGATACCGCCTTAAACAACTGTGAAGGTGCAGTTCACAGGTTCGGAGATTTGGAGAGAGATATTGAAAGTCAAGGTAAAGGATATATATCTATTAGCGATATATATTCAAGATATATATTGATTAGGAGATATTATGTATTTAAATATTTGTGTTCCTATCCATACTTAGAATAGGTCAAATCATTGTATATATATATATATGTTGTTTGTGATAATGAGAAGGGGCAAGCATTCTATACCAATTAACATGGTATTAGAGCCTCTCTGATAACCCTAGTTATGCCGCCACCTCCCTATTCGACCGGCGATCTTCTTTTCTGCCGGCACCTCCACGGGCGTCGCAGCCCAGTCAGCCGCCACCCTCTTCTCATTTATCTTTCTCTCATCATTCATCTTCTCTGTTTTCATGGACCCAAAATTCCATCCGACTATTACTGTCATCAACATCTGGAACTTTTTCATCTACATTAATACAACTCCTGTGCAGAACTCTTTCGAATTCACTTCACTGCAGGGCTTTTCTAGTGAGTGATCATCACATTGATCCCACCACTGTCGCTCCCTTACCCGCGACAACCTCTTCATCCGATAAAGAGAGACAAAATCAACAACTCCATGGCTGAACTTTGGTCTTGTCTAGACGCGACCGTGTTCTAGTGGATATAATGATTTACTTTACACTATCCTTAAACCTAATGCGACCGATTCACAAGCCTAGGTTGCCTTAGAGAATATCTTTCAAGACAATCAAAATTCTCGAGCCGTTTACTTGGAACTCAAGTTTGTTACTACCAAACTTGACAACCATCCCAATGTTTCTTCATACTGTCAAGCGTTGAAGATGTTGTCATCTTGGTTTAAAAAGGCGCGTCTCAGGTGCTAAGGGGTATAAGGTGCAGGGTCCTGGGCTTTAGGTTACATAAGGCGCACAGGTGTACAAGAAGCAAGCGATATTGCGCTCTGATCCGCTTTTTTGCGCTTAAGAGCTTTTTTTTGGGCTGGCAATGAAGACGTGGCACTTGATTTTGATGAAATCGAAGCTTAAAGCTGAAAGACCAGTTCATATATGTAAGAATGAGAAGAAATTGAAGCGTACCTGTGATGAGGATGAAGATATGCGATGGAGACAGATGAAGAAGAGAAGATGATGGCGATGATGATGTGCGATAGGGTTGAAACTTACAAGCGGGAGAATGGATTTTAGGTTAAAAGGCTTATTTATTTTTATTAAAATACATTTTTCATCCTTCATATTATAGCTTTTGTCAAATTTAACATTAAACTTTTCAAATATGTGTATTTGTTCTTTTTTTCTTGTTTCTAAAGTCAACAAAGATTTTTTGCTTCTTTAGGTTGTACGTTTAGTTGTTTATGTTGTACATAAAGGTTATTTATAAATTAATTCGTATATATCTTTTAATTATCTAAATTTAGGGTGTAAAAGGATTAACATTATAGTAAATATTATATGGAATTAATTTTAAAATATATTAATACCTAGCGCCTCGCGTACGAAAAGCCCTGCGCTTTGCGCCTCGGTTTTATACTCTGTCGCCTTGGTGCGCTTCTCGCCTTTTAAAACCAAGGCCAACATGAGTTCATGCAATCCGGCTTTTACCCCATTTGATACAAAGTCAAAGCTAAGTGCTTCTTCTGGTACCCTCCTTGAAGACGACATAACTCATTACCGCCAATTAGCCGGGGCTCTCCAATATCTTACGTTTACACGTCCAAATATTAGTTACGCGGTTCGACAAATTTGCATGCACATGCATGCCCCTCAGACTACACATTTGAATGCGTTAAAGCGTATCTTACAGTATATTCATGACACCTTACACCATGGTTTACACTTATCCAAGTCGTCGGTCACTTCCTTACTCTCCACACCGATGCTGATTGGGCCGGTTGCCGAGACATAAGACCTTCTCTCGTGGTCTTCAAAGCATCAACCGATCATATCACGGTGCTGAGGCGGAATAACACGGGGTGGCTAACGCTTTCTCCGAGACATGTTGGTTACACCACCTCCTGTTGGAACTCCATCATTCACCGACTCATGCGACATTGGTTTATTGTGACAATGTTAGTGCGGTCTATCTCTTTTGCAACCCGCTCTCAACATTGACACCTCCTGAATTGACTACGCGAGTATATTAGCGATATATATTCAAGATACATATTGATTTGGAGATATTTGTATTTAAATATTGGTGATTCTATCCATACTTAGAATTATATATATATATATATATGGGAAGGGTCATAAGAAAACTCAATTTTCATGAGAAAATAAAAAAAACTACTTATTTAAGGTAAAAAAAAATAATAAAAAAATAATAACTCAAAAAATAAATCAAAAATTAAAAAACCACTTCGGAGACCTTGTTTCCCACGTCGTCCTCGTTCAAAAAAAAAAAAACTCGAAAAGTAGTGGGTTTAGCTTTTGGGTTTAGTTTAGCTTTTAAGTTAAGTTTTTTGAGGGGAAGGGTGGGGTGGGGGGTTTAGGTTTTTGGGGGGTGGGTGAGGGGGTAGGTGGGGTAAGGTTAGGTTTTGGGGTGGGGGGGTTTAGGTTTTTGGGGTGAGTTAGGCTTTTTGGTTTAGTTTTTGGGTTTAGTTTAGGAGGGGAGGGGTGGGGTGGGGGTTTAGGTTTTTGGGGTGGGGGTGGGGTGGTGGGTTAGGTTTTTGAGGGTGGGTTGGGTTTTTGGGTGTACTACACATATGCAGTAGGAGTTTTTTGATTTTCTCATGAAAATGAGTTTTCTAGTGAACTCACCCCTATATATATATATATAGGGGAAGGTTCCACTAAGAAGTGTTTTTCGCTAAGAAGTGGGTCAAACGAACTCCGATTGAGCTCATTCCAGCGGCGTTGGAATCGTCTCATCGAACTCTAATCCGGACCCAAAAACCTAAACACCCCTCCACCCGCACCCCCAAAAACCTAAACCCCCCATCCAACCCCACCCCAAAAAGCCTAAAACCACCACCACCACCACCACCACCCCCAAAAACCTAAACCCCCCCACCCCTAAAAAACCAAAACCCACCCCCACCCACCCCAAAAACCTAAACCCCCCCATCCCCACCCCCTCAAAAAAACCTAAACCATAAAATCTAAACCCTAAAAGCTAAACCCTAAGGCTAAAACCCTAAAATTCAAATGTAAAATCTAAACCCTAAAAGCTAAGATGATAGAGTTTGACGAGACGGTTCCAACGCCGCTGAAATGAGCTCAATCGGAGTTCGTTTGATATCGTTTCTAAGCGTTTTGGTCATTTCTTAGAGTTCTTAGCGAAAACATACTTCTTATTTGATCCTCCCCCTATATATATATGTGTATATATATGTATATATAGGGGAAGGTTCCACTAAGAAGTTTTACGCTAAGAAACACTAAGAAGTGGGGTCAAACGAACTCCGATTGAGCTCATTTCAGCGGCGTTGGAACCGTCTCATTGAACCCTAACCCGGACCTAGAAACCTAAACCCCCCTCTAACCCCACCATGAAAAGCCTAAAACCACCACCCCACCCCCCAAAAACCTAAAACCCCCCCACCCCACCCCCAAAAACCTAAACCCACCCTCAAAAACCTAAACCCCCATCCCCCAAAAAACCCTAAACCCTAAAAGCTAAACCGGCTAAACTCTAAAGCTAAAATCCTAAAATTCAATGTTAAAATCTAAACCCTAAAGGCTAAGATGGTAGAGTTCGACGATACGGTTCCAACGCCGCTGGAATGAGTTCAATCGGAGTTCATTTGATATCGTTTCTTAGCGTTTTTGTCATTTCTTAGCGAAAAACAACTTCTTATTTGAACCTCCCCCCTATATATATATATCATTTGTGATGATGAGAAGGGGCAATCATTCTATACCAATTAACAATATCTATTAATTATCTGTTTGCTTATGTATTGGTCAATGATTCTTATGTATTACACGTTCCTTGTCCTTCTCTATCACTCTATTTCACCATAGTTTACAAGATTTTAAGTTTAAATATATTTTCTTGATGTATGTGATGCAGCCTGCTTATTTTTATTTATTCTTGTGCTTCTGTTGATACACTTTCTAAACTTTCATATTTGAGTAACATGGGTTTTTAAGAAATTCATCTATGTTTTGTGTTGTTCAGGAGTTGTACTAGGATCTTCATTGCTAGATGAAATCCAGGAGCAAGAAAATGTACTTCAAGATTGTGTCAATCAGCTTGAAACTGCAGAAAGTACCAGGACCTCTTTGATTTCACAGCTTAAAGAAGCACTCCAGGATCAAGTATGGTTGCATTCCAATAACAGTGTTAATCTGCTTTCTTTTGACGAATGACATAGTTTTGCCAAGTAAATTTATTTAAGACTTGTTTCTATCGTAGATTGAAGAAGTGTTACATTAAAAGTCATAGGGTATTATATTGAAAGAACAAATTGTATTTAAAAAGCTAAAACTTTGATGACAATTTAAAATATGAAAAGTTGAATGTTAGAATTAATAGACTCTTAAGTTTTACTTTTATTTTTGGTTTGGAAGGAATATTACTTAAGATTACAATTGCCTAAGGTGATTTGTGCCGTAAATGATGAGTTTTTGTGTCATAATTTATATTTCAGGAATTGAAGCTGGATGTTATTCAGAGTCAGTTGCAAGTACTCTCTCTCTCTCTCAGTTATTATGTTGTTTAAGATGCCTTTGTGCAATTTGTTGCGTTGTGTGCGCCTTCTAATTCCTGATCACCTACAAACATCTTGGAGATTATTTTTTTCTTTGATGCTCAAGTCAGGATAAGTCTATCACGTCTTCAGAGCTAATGAAATTAGTTGCTTATATTAAATCTATTTATTTAGTCTAGAAGTTGTTGAAAAGAAAAGAGAGCATGAAGAGATGGCATTCATGGACATGATGCAATATGCTAGAGACTATGGCCTTATATTAGGAGAAACCGTTGGGTGTGATAAGCTTGACAAAGAAACAAAATGGGAACATCATGAAAATGGTGTGGGATGCACGTCATGACAATGGTGTCGTGCAGGATGGCTCTAGATTTCGGATATGCCATATAGTGTTATGTTGATACCAAGTGCGTGTCAAGGAAGTTGGCAAATAAAATATTTCTAGGAATACTCTAGACTAATGCAGTTTTCTATATATAATATAACCCTTTTTTACAGGCTGTGAAGTTCCATGATACACATAGAAGGCTACAACTGTCTACATGTTCCCTTTTAAGAGATGGAACTCGTCCGTTCCCTATTAAAGAGCGAGCCTTACACATTTGTTGATAAAAAATAAAAATACATAAATGAAGTTATAAGTTTTGTTCTATTTCTCAGTGTGTTCACATTAGTGTTCCATTATATTTTCTTCACTATTCTCAGCCGCTATCATTTCTCCCTTTTCATTCTCTTACTTTGTTTTTTGTCTAATGTGTTTAATGAGTGCTAACCTTTGCTGGTTTATATCATCAATTCCTTGAATATTACCTTCAGTTAGCTTAGTTAACCTAACCTAAATCAAAGAACGTACGTGCACCCACAACATAGAGAATATTTGCAATTACTTTTCATACTCTGGAATGAGGAAATCCAATTGAAAACTGCAATCATATAAAGTGTAGTATACTTTAACGTGAGTTCAGAGGCATTAAAAGCTTTAAGCAGCCAATTCAGTGATCACAACATTGTAATCACCCATAAGCAACAATCTATGTTACTATTAAAGGGAAAAATCGTAAGAAAATGTCTCCTCTCAAGTTATACCATGTGTATCATTGATGTTGGATTTGATGAGAGAGCCGACGTTAATGATCTCATTCACACACACCGCCATCCCGGTACACTACTTCTGTCCACTGCCACTACCGCCATCGTCCTCTTCAGCACACACATTGTGCCCATACACCTCTTTTGTGGTAACCGACACTACACCTCCACCCCACCTGTATCAAAAGTATCAATGGTATACCTATCCATTCTTCTTTCTTGTTTGACCGGTCCAATGATAGTGTGTGTTACTCTTTGATTTCTTGAGGATTTATTCATAGATCTGGAGGTCATGGTTTTCTCATTGACTCGGACACCCTGAATAAGTACGAGGATATAGGTTCTCTTCTAAGATTCTGATTTATAGTCTGGATTGTTTCAACCTTCGGTTTAAATACCTTTTTCCTATCATGAACCTTTTTTAGGAAACGGATGCGTTCTCTTGGTCTGGACAGATGTTGGAATGAACTATTGTTTCTGCTTTTTTTCTCCCTTAGTTCCTTGTGTTGGGTTGTGAAGGCTTGTGAAGGAAATAAGGAGGGAGCCGACCTTAATGGGCTCGGTTCTTAGTTTCTTGTTAATTAAGTTATCAACCCTAATCTTAGTATTATAAATAGAACCTATGATGTAACTTGTATCTTTGAGCACCTAATAATAAAGAACCCTAGTTGCAAAGTGGACGTAGGCCAATCGGGGCTGAACCACTATAAATCTCTCGTGTCTTTTACTTTCTGTTTATCGATTCCGCTGCGATAACGACTCGTGATACCTAACAAGTGGTATCAGAGCTTTTGCTCGTTGTTTACACGGTTCTTCGCTACTGGTTCAATCACAGGAAGGTGGGCTGTTCGAGAAGTTTTTTTTTCTGCTGTTCGGATCTGCTGCTACAGTACCGCCGTCGTGAATACTGTTTTCCGGCGCTAACAGTGTTTTCTGGCATGAACAGTGACTGCTGGTTCTGTCCGATTTTTTTGCTGCTGGTTGGTCTGTTTCAGTCGCTAAAATGGGGGCTGACTGCAGCCTGGTTTGTGGCTACTGACTACCGCCGATTAGGGTTACATCAACCCTAGGTGTCGCCGCAAGTGGAGGAGGAGGCAGGGCTGATCCGGGGTGTTTAGCGATTAGGGTTCTGTTTTGGACCCCTTGGAACTGCTGGTTACACTCGGTTTTGCAGGTGAAGTGCCGGTCGGGTTTTAGGGTTCTCTTTGGAGGTTGCTTGGCTTCGGTTGGTGGACTCTTAATTTTTTTGGTTTCTTTTGATTCTCGTTTGCAAGTGGCTGAAGACGGGAAAGTCTGAATCGAGAAGTTTAACGGGACTGATTTTGCATGGTGGAAGATGCAAATAGAGGCGTTATTCGGTGAAAACGATTTGGAGATGGCATTAGAAGAAAAACCAAGTGATTTGAGTCAAGCCGACGAAGTGATTTGGAAGACGAAGGACAAAAGGGCGAGAGGTAAGATTATACTGGCTTTGACGAGGAGTGTAGCGTTTAATATCATGAAGGAAACCACGGCTCATGGTATGATGACGGCTCTGTCAAATATGTATGAAAAGCCGTCTGCCGGTAACAGGGTGTTCTTGTTAATGAGTTGTTCACGATGCCGATGAACGAGGGAAGCTCAGTACCCGATCACATTAATAACATAAATTCAATTTTGTCCAGGTTATCGACTGTTGGGACAAAGCTTGATGATGATACTCAGGCGGCGATCCTGTTATCCTCTTTGCCTGACTGCTGGTCAGGTTATGTGACAGCGATCACTAATTCTGGTGGAGCTGGAAATTTGAAGTTTAACGAGATCTGGGATAGTATTTTGGGTGAAGACATTCGTCGGAGGAACACTAGTGGGGATCTTCTGATTTATTCAATGTGGGCAAAGGAATGGAAAATAACAGGAGCAATGGAAGTAAGGGAAGGAGTTCATCTAGAACTCGAAAGAATGTGAAGTGCTGGAGCTGCAATGAAATTGGACATGTGAAAAGTCAATGTCCGGGAAAGAAAAAGGAAGTGAATAGTGTTTAGGAAGAAGAAGAAGAATCTGAGGGTGAAACACTGGTTTGCTGTGTAGAGTCTGCCACTGACTCTTGGATTATGGATTCTGGATCTTCGTTTCACGCCATACACAGTGGGGAAACGATGGTGAATCTGAAGGTAGGCGACTTTGGGAAGGTACGTTTAGGAAACGGTGAGGTTCTTAAAGTAACGGGCATGGGAGATATTGGTCAGAAAACTCCATTGGGAACTACATGGAACTTGAAGAACGTCAGGGTGATTCCAGGTCTGAAGACGAAGCTTATTTATGTCGCTCAGTTGGATGAACAAGGAATGGAAGTAAAGTTCGGTGATGGCAAATGGAAAGTGACAAATGGAAATCTGGTTATTGCTCGGGGAAACAAGAAGGGGTCACTTATATGGTTGAAGTATTTGCTGAGGGAGTAACCGTCCCGGTTAAGCGTAACAAAGTCGGGTTCGCTGAGTCAAAGGAGCAAAAGAGGGTTCATTTTGCAAGGGTGAAGCCTGGTGTTAAGGTGACTCAAGGTGAGCGGGATCGGAGGTCTAAACTAGTTCAGGGGTTTGGTGACAGTGGGAGCACGGGGCGTGTTCCGGGCACAGTTACAAAACAACGTTGGGTTTTGAAGACCGGTAGTCCGATTGATAAATTCTCTTCATGGAAACACTTGCTGAATGTGGAGAATGGTGATGATTCTCGGTGCATCTCTGAATCTGGTGGAATGTGTAAACCAGTTGAGACAGAGGATGGGTTAGAAATGACTGCCGGGTTGGAGCTTCAACTGCCCTTTCATGTATATGATGAAGAGGGGGATTGCAACTAGGGGGATTCGGATGAAGTCTGAGCTTGTTTATGGGGACTGAAGGCTCGGGACACTTTGGATATAGAAGATACTGGAGTTACTGAATCTGGGTTATTGTGTGCTTGATGGCGGGCTAGAGTATTCGCAAGGCTTTCAAGTGGGAGATTGTTGGGTTGTGAAGGCTTGTGCAGGAAATAAGGAGGGAGCCGGCCTTAATGGGCTTGAGCCCGGTTATTAGTTTCTTGTTAATTAAGTTATTAACCCTAATCTTAGTATTATAAATAGAACCTATGATGTAACTTGTATCTTTGAGCATCTAATAATAAAGAACCCTAGTTGCAAAGTAGACGTAGGCCAATCGGGGCTGAACCACTATAAATCTCTCGTGTCTTTTACTTTCTGTTTATCGATTGCCTGCGTGTGTGTGTGATTCCGCTGCGATAACGACTCGTGATACCTAACACCTTGATCAACAGTTGTACAAGATACTTTCTTATTTGATGCTGGAACAAATGTTAGTGGAATAGTGTGTTGATACCCTAGTCCTATCTTTAAAGGTAGAGCATACTGATGACCTCTGGTACCCGAGTCTTAGAGTTGCACATCTTCAATGTTTCTCTGTTCCTTTTTCCAGTTCCTTACATTGGGCCATTATCTCTCTTAAATACTTATTTCACTTGCTCTAGCTCTATTAGATCCATGCTCTGATACTTGTAATAATTTCTGTTGTACTAGCGGGACATGTTTGTGTCAACCCGTGAATACACTTGTCGTGTTCAGGTTTATGTGTTTGGCATGATTTCGAGTCCGTGAGTTTGCGAACTCGACAGATTTCAACCCACAAACATGTCCAGAGATCTAACTAGTTCCACTATATAATCAACAATTGCAATATATAGGTTTTGATCATAGAATCCCGGCCTAAGGTTCTTATGCAGTCATTACACCTTGGTTTTTTAATTCTCCCTCCCCTTAAAAGGAAAACACACGCACACACATATTATTAGAACGTTTTATTCATCGCTCAGATAGAACATCATTGTGTTGGTTTAGCATCATCTACATAATTTCAGTTCAACCAAAACCCTAAATTTGCTAATGAATTTGCAGGTTGCTCGACGCCAAATTGATAATGCTGCAAATTTGAGGAAGAAACTGGTCTCACCTCCTATTCCTGCTTGTGAAGTTGCAGGTGCTGTTGATAACCTCCCACAATCAATGTCTTTTGGAACCGCTACACATGCTTCTGAAGAAGAAAACAAGAAAGCAGCTGCAGCTGCAGTTGCTGCAAAACTTGCAGCTTCAACATCCTCCGCACAAATGCTTACATCTGTTCTCTCTTCTCTAGTTGCAGAGGAAGCCGCCTCAATCAGCAACGGCTTTAATCCACCCGGATTTAATTCCAGTCTATCCTTATTTCCGCCAGAAAAGAGACCCAAACTAGAAAAACCAATGTCGGTCTCAGATTTAACCAATCCCGACACTTCCGCTTATTTTAATATCCAAACATCATTTCCGCCCCCACCACCACCTCTACCACCATCCGCAAGTTCTCCGGCGAATCAGTTTGTTCAGGCTTCTTCTGGTTTAATGATGGGTGGAATGCCATATGCATACGGAGCTAGCACCCTACCGCCGCCACCACCACCTTTGCCATCACATATTGCAATGGGGATGATGAGGCCCGCCCACCAACCGCCTCAGCAGCAGCAGTCTCAGACTAGCGGCGGATACTACAGGCCTCCAGGTATTGGGTTTTACGGGCAAAACCATCAGCCGACACCACCGCCACCCGTGCCCAGGCAGTGAAGTGATTTGTTGTTTTGTATATTAATAGGAATCTGTTCTAGACATATATACTCAGCAGTTGATTACATCCTGACTTGCCTATGCTTGTATTTTACAATGTACTGTTGAATTCTAGGTGGGTATAACTGCAAGTAAATCAAACAAGTCAACTATGGCTTATAAGGATGCATAATGTATGTCTTAACTTTCATAATTTTCTTATTACTTCCATCCTATACAAGTTTGTAACCTTGTATCATTTTCTAATGATGTCAAACCAGGACAAGTCATTCAACCATGGCGCGTGTTCATATTTTGATCGGTTCTTAAAACATTTCGACTCGAACGAGTTCAGGAGGCCGGAGTGATTCACACATACATAGTTAATTGTAAAACATTTCGTTTTAAACACTAATTTAACACAATACATTGTAGTTCATATATACATTAGACGTTTGTGGCAATTGAATCCTTATGAAACTACACTTGTGAATCATGAAAATAACGTGTTTAGTGATCTTTGCTAATGAAATTAGTAACAATCAATGCATCTCCCTTACTTAGAAGACTAGAAATTTAGATATGTGTCCTTTTTTAACATATTTTATACAACCTAACATAATATTTTATAGTGAAGGGTCATGATGATTACTTAATTGAGTTATTTAGTTTTTTTTTAATGGTGTTTGGTACTACTCCCAATATCCGAATGAGCCTTTCTGAGACGGGACGTCAACCGTTCATACTGATTTTAACGCTTCAGGCCTGACTTACCCAGGAACAATATCAAGGAGGAAACTCACCACTGTGTTTCATATCTTCAAAAGACTCCAACATATTCATGTTTTTTTGATGAGAAATCATAGTAAACAATCACGTCACTCTTCACACAAGTATAACCTTTATATGTGATTCAAAATAAACATAACCGCAAGAAGAGCACCCACAATGATCAAGCTTACTGAAACACGCATGATCATCTTCCTCATAAGTTTCATCGTATTGCTTGTTTGTCATCAGTGTAAGTTCCCTTCAACTATTTAACTTCTCAAGTCGTATTTTCTCCAAAATAACTTTAATTTTTTGACATATAGGCATCGGAACAAATGAAATCAATGTCATTAAAACAGGTGGGGTTTTAGGACAACCACCTTGCAAAATATATTGTCAACCGAGTAAGAAAGCATCCGAGTTTTGTTGTTGCGATGCTGAAAGTCCATGCGACAAAAATCCGGTTTTATGTACCATGAAGTGTGAGAAGGAAAAAAAATGTTGTGCCACAAAAATATAATCGATATTATCATGGGATAATTATGTAATAGAATAAACAAGTCGCGTATAGTCTACATAACCATGGTGTGTTATATTTCAAGTTACGCGAAAGTTGGTGTTTCACAAGAAAATAAAGTTAATAATGAAATTTGCTTATGATTAATATTTATAAAAAAAAGACATTTGTTGATAAATAACATGATGAAAGTGACTATATGCAATGAAACATAAGGAAGGATGGAGCCACTACTTTATTGTTAACGTGATTGTTAGACGACTGTTCCTAGAAAAACTATTAATGAACATCTTAGCTTTAAAATAATAATTGTTTAACAAAGGTTTGAAAAAGCTGATTATATTTAAAATTCAAAGAAGTATAAAATTAAAAGTTATTATGAGAAAAATCATTGCATTGAAGGAAGTTTCAAAGTAGATTTTTAAAAATAATTATTAATGAAAAATTAATGTGACAAACAAAACTTTGTTTAGAAATACTATTTATATCGCTGAAAAAACGATAAATTACCAATAGTGTTGTATATATATGATAATACGTCGCGTAGAAATGCTCTTTATACAACCCTATTCTAGGAGGATTTTCAGCTAATTACATTGACTATAATAATTAAAAAATATTCAAAATATATACTATCCTAAAATACTAATTATAACCGACTAATAGTCTCCACAGTTGAATTTGTAGCTGGTTGGATTGAGAGACGAGATCTGGTCGCTGAGGAAGATGCAGTACCCGGATGTGGAGCGTCTGGAGTCGGGGCATCCCCCCAATCAGCATCGGAGTATGCTGTGATTTTGACTGATTTGGAGGATGTGAGATGTAACCCTAGTTCCTTTTAGATATCTTAGGATTCTTTTTAAGTAGTTCACGTGGCTGATGCATATAGAGGCAGACCTGGTGCATTGCATATGCTATGTCCGGTTGGGTGAGTGTGAGGTAATTTCTTTCTGTCCATTTATGATGATTTAGTGAATATTTTTTTAGTTCGATTCGTTTGACATACGCTCTTCAGTCTGATGGATGCATGTTACACCATACCACACACAAACCCTCCCACGCCGAATGGATTTTTTCGAGAACGAAAATGAATACTCTTTTTTACATCAACATCTCATCAATCATCACCTTTAATCAGCCGGTGTTGCAGGTTTTAGCTCTATTAGTTTATTCGTTAAGCAAATAATGTTGATTTCGTCAATGACATGTTTTAAAAATATACAATGTTACACCATACCACATGTAATCGTTTTTAATGCTTTTTTTATTTGAATTTTTTAATATATGATTGGAAACGGACTAGCGGACACTGATATGAATTGATGTTTTTTTATTTATACGATACGGTTTGATTTTATGCTTATTTTATTTGATGTTTTTTAGTTAAAATATGTGTTTAGTGAATGACTTTGAATAAAAGATCATATCATGAGTGTTTTTATTTGACATTTTGTATGTATTATTTAATGAATATCATGTTTAAGTTAAATAATAAAGTATGCTTTGTAACTTGTACTTAGAAACCCAAATACCGATTAACCCGACCCGAATAAACACAAAATAAAATAATCCGAAACTTATTTGGGTCGGTAAACGGGTAACATTTTTATAACCAAAAACCCCGAATAACCCAAAATCCAATTAAAAAACCCGAAGAACACCATCTTCATGTTTGTGAAGAGCCAAAACCGGCCTATTGACCATGCTTAAAGGTTTAGCAAAACAAACCATCCTTGACATAGCGAAGTTAGAGGAACATTACACCTAGAAAGACAATTGTTATAATGCAAATGAAAAAAAAAAAGAATCATGAAACTTTATACTTTTGTATCATTTGCATATAGTCCATCATCCTAGAAATTTGTATATATTTCTTATATCTATTAGATCTCCTAAAATGTTTGTTTGGTTATGTTTAGTAAAATGTCTGGCAGTCAAATACCGATACGAATTTCGATAATATCAATACTAATAAAGATGTTGTTCACTTATAATAGGTTCGGCTCGTCACGGTACCACAACGGTAATGACACTCGCTATAGGCAATGATACAAAAAAACTTGATTTTGAATACAACTCCATTTTCAAAAAAAAAATTATAACGGAACGTTGACAAAAAAACTAAAACAGCCAAACACTCCGTATTTTGAAAAAAGTTTGGCACCCATGAATTTGTGGATGGAAAGGTATAATCAATAATGGCACCTCCTATGCATAATATCTTAAATCTTTGTGTGTTTTTCTATGTTTCAAGTTTCACCATAACCCAAAACCTAGAAACGAGTCTCTTCATTCCTCAATTATTGAAACTATGTCTACTTTCTTACCTGTCAAGTTTGATTTCAATTTTTTTTTTATTTTCTTATTACAACGATTATTTGTTGATGTTATCATTTAAAAATATACAATGTCACTCGAGTAATACACATACAACAAATCAAAAAATTATTGGTGTTTCATAGGGTGGATCCGCCTCTGTCCTATTCAAAAAACGAGATAGTGTTTACAAATTATTTTTTCTTGTATAAAGATAAAATATTAGGTAAGAGAGAAAGTCGTTTAAGTAAACTCATCATGTGATGTTTCTATACATCAAAATCTTGTGACGACAAACTCAATTCCTTGCGAATCTTCACATCGAAATCATGAAAATAATGTTAGAAGGTATTCAGTTTGACATGTTCAGGGCTTCTTCAAGGAAAATTCCTATCTTTAAAAGACTCCAACACGTTCATCAAACCAAAAAAAGGGTAAAAAGTTCAAAAACCATTTTTTTGTTGCAAAATGCCAAAAATAAATAGTCACGCCACTAGCCTAAATCTTTATAAGTATAACATTCGTCTCAGTTACCATTCATCGAAATCCTCTTAATACCTCCAAAGAAGTAAACATAGCCGAAAGAACAACACGCAAGATGACCAAGCTTCTTGAATCACATATAACCATCTTGCACATAAGCTTTCTCGTATTACTTGTTTGTCATCAGTAAGTTCCCTTCGTCCATCAATCTTTTCAATTACTATTTTTTATTAAATAACCTCACAATGGACATCTTTTTTTTGGATATATATAGGTAGCAACACAAGTGAAATTTATGTCATTAAAACATCTGCGATTGTGCCACCACCTTGCTTTGTATATTGTGATTACTTTCCTGGTCCGATAACTCCGTCTGATGGAAAGTATTGTTGTTGCGGTAACTTAATTGGCGGTCCATGCGACAAAAAAAAAATGTTGATTGTCGAAAAAAGTGTATGGAAGCTAAAAAATGTTGTGCCATCAAAATATAATCGATAATAATTATCATGGGAAAATTATGTTACAAAATAACTTTATGTTTCATATCACCTTAGCACGTAATAATAATAATTGTCTTTCTACATGTTTTATGATCAACATATTTCTCATTGATTGCTCTATCGATTCTATTTGCATATTTCTTTCTTTTGATATTCAAAATAAGATATCAAAATGAGCAAGTGAGCACAATCCTTTATAGTAAAGGGTCATGTGAGTTAATTGAAAATTTTAATATATGCATGTAGCACCTTATACAATATAAAGTGACTACAATTTGTTTGAGATGGATAATAAAAAGAAGATGTTTATGAAAAAATAACATGATGAAGTGGTTTACATTATGTCCTCCCCTCCCTTCCCTTTTTCCTTCTTTCCGAAAATACCCGAACGACCCTCGATCTTTTATTCTTTTACGGAGCTTCATTTAATGAGACGTTTTATTTTCGGGATGTTACGGTAATAAACCTTATACACATCAACATGTGTGATTGCGTATGCGTAATAAACCTCATACTTGCGTTATTACATATGCGTAATAAACCTCATACAAATCAGCATGCGTGATTACGTATGCGTAATAAACCTCAGACTTGCGTTATTACGTATACGCTATAAACCTCATACTTGTGTTATTACATATGCGTAATAAACCTCATACAAATCAACATGCGTGATTACGTATGCGTAATAAACCTCAGACTTACGTTATTACGTATGCGTAATAAACCTCAGAAATGGTTTTCTTAAGAAATGTTTTGTAAACAGTAAACGATTAAAGAACGGTTTTATCTAACTATACGTACGAAGTGTTGGAATGATTTTGGATCATTGTTCACACTAATTCAATGGTTAGAATTGTTGGGAATCATGCACCGGTCTTAACATTTAAAACATCTTTATAAAATTGTTGGGAATCGTGCACCGGTCTACCAACTCCCGCCGCGGGACGCGAAACAAAATTTATTTTACCATGTTTTTTTTTACTTAGCCAGATTAATGTTACTGCCTCAACCATTTAAGATCCGGTTCCCGTCGCAAAGTGCAAAGTACAATAAATATATGTCAAAATGTAATATTATTTTTAAGTTATTTCATAGTTTTATTATGTTTTTACAATGTTATATTTTAAGTTTTAACATTAAAATTATATATTTTTTGTATTAATTTTTCTCTTTTAAAATTGACAAAAAGAAAATTTGGGGGTGAAGGAGAAATTTGGTGGCATCGCCATCGGATGTAATTATGAACGTCACAGCAATTATTAACATAGCATAAACTTGATACTACGCCGGATGAGATAGGGATTTGATCGGAGCAACGAATCCGATAGTCTAAACCCTTTGCAGATACAGATCTGATTCCGATCAAATTCACAGACATCAATCAATTGCTCTTAATCAACCAATTATGTCGCTCAATATGAAAACTCTGACCCAGGCCTTCGCAAAAACCGCTGCCGTAATTGAAAAGACCGTACAGGATGTCACCGGACCCAAACCTCTTCAGGACTACGAGCTCCTTGACCAGATCGGCTCCGCCGGACCTGGCCTCGTGTGGAAGCTGTACTCCGCCAAGGCTCGTGGCGGTTCCACCGTCATCTCGCACCAGTATCCCACCGTATGCGTTTGGACTCTGGACAAACGCGCTTTGTCGGAGGCTAGGGTTCGCGCCGGGCTTTCAAAAGCAGCGGAAGATTCGTTTTTCGAGATTATTAGAGCTGATGCTACCAGATTGGTTAGGTTGAGGCATCCGGGAGTGGTTCATGTGATCCAAGCCCTAGATGAGAACAAAAATGCAATGGCTATGGTGACTGAGCCTTTGTTTGCTTCTGTAGCTAATGCTCTTGGTATGTTGGATAACATTTCTAAAGTGCCACAGGAGCTCCAAGGAATGGTAGGCATTTTAGTGTTGTTGTTTATGCTTACAGAATTCAAGTTTATGTCTGATTGTTAACTAGTTAAGAATTTAATGGCTCTGAACTTGAAACCCGATTTTACTATTTGATGAACCAATTGGAAGGAATGTGAATATGTATTGTGGATTTTTATGGGAGTGGACATTGATAGCTCTCATTTATTTAGATTTGACTATCGATATGTAGTTTTAAAGTGGCTGTGAAGTTTAGCAGTATAGAGATTTTTGTGAGTGTGCAATGCAAGCAATAATTCTTTATGTCTGATGCAGTGTGGACATAGAATCTGATTGATAAATCTATTTTATATGGAGTTGACTGTTCATGACATGTACATGATCTATGATAATTTGATGTTGTGATGATCTAAAATGTTGTCCCTTACCTTGGTTTTAGTTTTTAGTGTATTTTATAATAAAGAAAATTGTTTATACTTTGTGCATATATGTGTGATGGTCTTATATTCCTAAAGAGCTCACTCTTTCTTTTGTAGGAAATGGGTATGTTGGAGGTAAAACATGGTTTACTTCAGGTAGCAGAATCTTTGGACTTCCTTCACAATAATGCCCACCTCATACATCGTGGCCTATCTCCTGAGGTATATACACGCTTGTTCTAGCAACATATTTGCTTGGTAGTCGCATGCATCTTTTGTGCAAACCACCTAAAGAGTCTGTTTCTTTCTTCATTTTGTGTTATTGACCCGTGTTTAATATATTTTAGAGATAGTTAGTGATCATTCAAAATAAATTTATGATATAACCCCAGTTGGTGACTAACTACTAAGATTTTCTTATTTAATCCTGTAATCATTAAATTCATTTGAACTTTTGTTAGTAGGTTAGATTTAAGAGTCGTCTCAATAATATGTGCCAAATGACCATTTTATTTACCCATGATTCATTTGCTCTCCTGATCCGCAACCTACTGATCCGAATTGAAACCCGCGACCTTGTGACCCTTGAACAAAATCGATTAACCCAACAACTATCATCGACGGTCGTTTCTGACAGAAATCCGTCGGTGATTGTCCATAGGCAAAATGCATGTGGGAAATACTTTCACCGACGTAATGCTTTAGGATATTCCCGACGGATCCACTACCGCCCCTATTTGTTGCTTCCATATCTTGCCGGAAACCTATGGTAGGACCTCTCTAGCCCAGACATGATAAAACCCAATACTTAAGCCCCTTTTTGGTGACTTATATACCTTACCTTCTGTCTTGAAATTCTCGACCTTTTTTCCTTATTTAAATGCTTAGATTGAAGTTGTGTACCATATAAAGAGTAGTTAACAACAGCAAGGATTTTAGTAATAAGAGCTTGATCATCAGTATGGGGCATTGACTTTTGTTATGGGCCTGGTGTTTTGTTTCTTATCAAATTTATTATTTCATGAATATCCTTTAGATATGCTCCTTCTAGATTGTTATTTCTTGGATGCCATTAATTCTGTCACAGTTGCTTTTAGGTTATGAAACATGTCTAGTGCTTCATGTGTGATGTGTCCAAAAACATAAATTTTTAACTCACTTTGGTCCAGTCAAAACTTTCTTGATAGGCAAGGTTATAGGTTTTTTTTTCTATCTACAAACTATATGCTTGGTGGTGCCCTTTATATATAGTTCCCTAGCGTACACGTTATCCTATTTGGTTTTCTTTACTCATGATGATTTATTAGCATGAAGCCAATATGCTAAATTTTGGTCTTACTTATTGATCATAATAGTCAATATTAGTATTTCATTTGACCATTTTTCTTCATTGGCTATTTCAGGCTGTCCTAATTAACTCAAGTGGAGCTTGGAAGCTCGGTGGATTCAGTTTCGCAATATCTGCAGACCAATCATCTACAGATCCGTCTACTGTTCAGCCCTTCCATTATTCTGTGAGTGGTAACGTTTGTGGAAATTATAAAACAATATTGTAAATATCTTTAGCCATCGAATATTACGATCAGATTTGCAAACATCTGTTGTTTAGACTTATGTTTCACATGATTATGTTTTACCAGGAATATGATGTTGAAGATTCACTATTACCACTTCAGCCATCACTGAACTACACTGCTCCTGAGCTAGTCAGGACCAAGGCCCCTTCCTTCGGATGCTCTTCTGATATTTTTAGCTTTGCATGCCTCGCTTATCATTTAATTGCTAAAAAGTCCTTGTTTGACTGCCACAATAATGTGAAAATGGTATTAGATTGAAAAAAATGATAAATGTCTTTTATACACAGGAGTTCTATTTTGTTTAATGGTAACTTTGTGTACTTCATGCAGTACATGAATAAATTGACATATTTATCTAGCGATGCTTTTTCATCCATTCCCCCTGAACTAGTTGCTGATTTGAAAAGAATGCTTTCACCAAACGAGGCTTTAAGACCATCAGCTTTAGATTTTACAGGTAAAGAATTGTGTTGTTTCTTACAGTACTTAAAATTGTAATCACATACACTTAATATGTGACTTGAATCCAAGTTCAGAGTAAGGGAAATTTTGAACTTTTACTTTGTAGTTTATAGTTACTTTTTTCATTTAGTAGTTAGTGTCCACTTCTTTAGTTATAATAGAAGTCTAGTGGCTTTCAGTTTAGAGGGCAGAAAAATATTTACTTTTGTCAAATTATATAATTAGCTTTTGTTTTTTAAATGAAAATCGGTATGTCTATTGTTAAGTGGAGTGAGAAGCCTTATTCAGAACTTCAGCCACTATTAACTTGTGAATTCATGCTCATTAACATGTTGCCATGCAAATTTTGAACTGATAATTAAAAGTATTTTGGTGGTATTATTTCAAGTTCTTGTATGAATGTAAATGATCCTGTTGGTAGTAAATATCAAAAGTTCAAGTGAACTTGAAAGTGACATGATGCATGCTCTATATCATTTAAATCCTCAGAACCTTCTATGCTTTTTCTCACTTTTCAGGTTCTCCCTTTTTTCGCGATGACACTAGGTTGCGAGCGCTTCGCTTTCTGGACCACATGCTTGTACGTGCGTGGCATTTAAATTATTTATAATAACTTTCTGAATAAATATGATTTGTTTTTAAGATGTCTTTATGCCGATTTTGTATTTGTTTCAGGAACGGGATAACATGCAGAAGTCAGAATTTTTAAAAGCACTGTTGGACATGTGGAAAGATTTTGATGCTCGCATTTTACGTTACAAGGTTATTTTTTGGCTAAAAATTCGGACTTTGAGTTAGTATTCATAATTTTAGATAAAGGATTAAAGCAAGACACAATTGCATGTCAATTTTATTCATAACACGGTTTGTTTACTTTTACGAGTTCAATAAAATATTCCAGTCTTTTTTCAATCTCTTTCACATAATGAAAATGACAAGTTGACCTTTTTTTTCTGTTTGTGTAGGTTCTTCCGCCTCTCTGTGCGGAGCTTCGGAATATGGTTATGCAACCAATGATTCTGCCCATGGTTTTAAAGATAGCTGACTCTCAGGTACTATTAGCTACTCGTACAACATATTTTTCATGTGGCTTATGTATTATAAGTAATATAAATGTTTCTAAAAGCTTGAAATTTGAATGAGTCATTTTGCAATAAGACCATTTTGTCGAGAACATCATGATCATGACAAATCTTCATAGTATTATAAATAAAACCAAAAGAAACAAATTTAAACATTTCTTGTTTGTGTGTGTACCTGTAACAAGCATGTGGCATATTTATTGATAACATCTAAATCAGAAAAATAAAAAAAAACATCAACCATTTTTTCATGATTTTGGATAATCCAATATGCTAGAGTTTAAAAATAAACAAACCATGTGATAGTCATAGTTATTATGGTAGGAAGCTTTCTGAAAATTTCAATTGTGACAACACCCCCACCTGTCACCTATTACGGCGACCGGTTGTCCATGCTATGGTTTCCTAGTTTAAGGTTTGAAGTCTTGTATCTTGTATAAATGAGGCCATTACCTCTAGTAATCATAACAATATTATTTCCCAGTTACTATTACAGAATTTACATGCCACTTGTAATTACTAAAAAAGATTTTGAACAATAGTAACAATTTTCTCTGTACCTTGCTTTTAAGTCGATGCAAGAAAATATTGCAATAATGGATGATTGGTAAATTAGTTTGTACATGAAATGGGTTTAATCAGTTGCATTACATTTTCATTTTATGAAAAAACTCTAAATTTATCTTGATGTATTGCAGGATAAAATTGATTTTGAGACTTCAACATTACCTGATCTTGTTCCTGTCCTGAGCACTGCTGCAGGTGAAACCCTACTGCTTCTTGTGAAGCACGCAGAGTTAATTGTGAACAAGGTAAGTAATTGACATTATTGCCCTTCTTTATTATAATGTCTATTCAATATGTTCTATTGGTGAAGTTGAAACGGGTATTCTGCTTTTTGTGTGGACAAATTTGTCATTTCCCATTGGTTTTCTATGACAAATTGGCTGGCTGCCCCAATGTGGTTTTGTGAAAATTGAAATATTATATAAAAAAATCGACATTATTGCCCTTCTTTATTATGATGTCTATTCAATATGTTCTATTGGTGAAGTTGAAACGGGTATTCTGCTTTTTGTGTGGACAAATTTGTCATTTCCCATTGGTTTTCTATGACAAATTGGCTGGCTGCCCCAATGTGGTTTTGTGAAAATTGAAATATTATATAAAAAAATCATCAAACAAGTAGCAGGGTCATCTTACCCTTGTGTTAACCGTCAACTTGGAAGGTATGCATGTCATGGCACAGTACATGCTTGATCCTTCTCATGAATAAAATATGGAATAAATGTAGCACAACCAAATAGTTATAATGGTGGGGAAATATGTGGATCATATAATATATGAAGAAAGATAAATATTAGAATTAATTTTTTGATAAATTATTTCTTTAAGTGCATCTTGTGGTGTGTATGATGGCAGGCTAGTCAGGAGCACTTGGTTTCTCATGTTTTACCCATGCTTGTGAGAGCCTATGATGACACTGATGCTCGCATGCAAGAGGAAGTGCTGAAAAAAACTGTGACTCTTTCTACAAAACTTGATTCTCAGGTAAATCTATATTATATCAAATGATTAAGTTTCTTAATTTTAACTTGAACATAATAAATTGATAATAATAGATGATAGTGGCATAATGCATGATAGCTGCATACTATATGTTTTGAAGTTTAGCATCTCTTGCCTGATTATGTCTCTTGCCAAATTGAAAAAAAATGTTTTCTTCGATGCTCTTGTCTTTTTTATACTCTTCTTCTGTTTTTCCAACTCTAAAAAAATAATTTTTATTAATCTGAAGGAAACATTAGTGGTGGGATTACAACCTATACTCCTCTCTTAATTTTTGCTATAAAACCGCTTGTTATTCTTTCTTCTCTTCTGGTACTCCTTATAGTGCATCTTGTACCTTACCATTTGACATTTTGTAAATTTTCTTTTCTTTTTGAGTTTCTAGTATTGTATCTCTTTTTTAACTTCTCTTTGTGTTTTTCAACTATTTTTCTAACATTTTTTAAAGTTTTTTTCTGTTGTATTTCCTTATTTTTCTGTGCTAACAGCTCTGTTCATGTGATATGTATTCTGTAGTTTTAGTTCGTGGTTCATTATTAGTCCGTTAAATTTAGTATGTTGTATATTTGTCCATTAGATTGTGGAGATATATAATGAATTTTCTGGCTCTAACCCGTTTTTAGTTGCTTGGGTGTTTTCTAAATCAACACTCAGGTTGAGGAAACCAGAAATTTTTATAGTCACGATTTGTGGGTTTGAATTGACCTGTTAATTGGTGTAGGAAAAAAAAATTTTACTTTTGTATTTTGTACGAATTATCATTTATGTTACATTTGCTCATATATGTTGCTTTACTTGGTAGTTGAATATGTTAGTTTAAGCTTATGCTTACATTAGGTATTTTGACTAAAATCCAGCTAGTGAAACAAGCAATTTTGCCTCGTGTTCATGGCTTGGCCCTCAAGACAACAGTTGCTGCGGTATGTCATCTTTCTTAGTATGTTCGTAATTCCAATTGAATTTGGAGATATAGTTATATAATATGGTGTTGACGTACATATGAGGGTATATATAAATATATTTTTAAAAACCTTATCTGATCTGGCAGGTGAGAGTGAATGCTTTATTATGTTTAGGTGATATGGTTACAGTATTTGATAAGCCAGTTATTCTGGAAATCCTACAAACAATTCAGCGTTGCACTGCTGTTGATCGTTCTGCCCCAACTCTTATGTGTACCCTTGGGGTTGCAAATTCCATTTTGAAAAAGGTTTCACAATTAACTTTTTATCTGTTTTCTTATTTAGCCACACGCACACACACACACACACATGTATAGGGGCACATTCAAATGTTCAATACATAACCAATTTGAAGTAGAGAACCACAATAACCACTTATAAGTAGCGGTAGCGCTAATAAAATGTAATGGGTGAGAGAAAGATGAGCGATTGAGCGGTTAGACAGTTACATAACCGCCTTATGTATTGCATTTGAAACAATAAATACAAGTGTTTATCGGTTTTCATAGTTCTCTACTTATAATTCATTATGAATTGAACGCCCCTCTATATATATTTGTGTGTGTTTATCTGCATGGGGCGTGTTCAGTAGAGAACCATATTTTTAAATAAACAACCGCATAAGCACTTGTATGTAATGCAGGTTAGATATAGTGGGAGAGGGTTATGAAATAACATAACCGCCATATGTGACAATTAAAACAATAGATATAAGTTTTTATGTGTTCTCTGCTTAAAATTGAATTTGTATTGAACCCCCCCTCTCTATATATTCCGTTGTCTACTACAGCTCACATTTCTCTTTTATGTTTTATTTAGCATGGAGTTGACTTTGTAGTTGAACATGTTCTTCCATTACTTGTCCCCCTTCTCCTTGCACAACAATTAAACGTTCAGCAGTTCGCCAAGTACATGTCGTTTGTTAAAACCGTTCTCAGGTATCCCATTTTCCCCCTTTTTATAGCAAAATTATTTAAATTAGCAAAGATAATTTATTATTTTAATTGCAGGAAAGTTGAAGAAAAAAAGGGAGTAACAATGAATGATACAGGAGCTGACATAAAATCATTCCCTTTACCCAATTCAAGTTTAGCACCATCTTCTGTTAAAAATGTTCCAACTGCTACATCCTCCATAAAAAACAACTCCGCATGGGATGAAGATTGGGGCCCACCAACAAAACCGTCAACAAACACACCGCAAAATGTCCAAGATAATTCAAAACATTTGCAGTTCCCGATGATGTCTACTCCATCCGTGCAACAACCACCAACATCATGTCTCGCAGCTGATTTTGAGTGGCCCCCACCGTCATCTTCCCATCAAGTAGGCGGTGATACTATAAAAGGAGGGTCTTCAAATGCAGGCTTTGATGATTTAGACCCATTTGCAAACTGGCCTTTGGCAGCACCACAAGCTTCTAGCAACGGTATGTCAAAGTCAAACCTGTCTATAAACAGAAATGCCACACGTACAGAAAGTCAACAACCAAATAGTATTACCGACTGGGCCCACAACATCGAGTATCCCAGTATTAGTACTCTTAACGGTGGAAATGCTAGCCACAACTCCTCCATTGGGTTCATGAGAAATAACCATGATGCATCAACTGGTCCTAAGCCCACGGACCTTAGTTCTATATTTGCAGCACCCAAGAGCGTGCAGGCGGCACCAAGACTGGCTCCACCGCCTCAGAATGCTGTCGGTAGAGGGAGAGGAGGTAGAAATCAAGGGCAAAGTCGTCAATCTCGTTCTACCCATGCAAAACCATCATCTGAGCAGCCTCCATTATTGGACTTGCTCTAGTTTTGAACCTTACTCCAGGCATGAGTGTTCATATATTTTGTGTCACGTTTCCGAATTTTGTTTTCTTTTAATAGTTCAACATACTTGTAGTTTGCTTCTATTATTAATAGCATATCATAAATATATATTATATTTGATTTGTCTGTTGTTTGTATTAGTACATTACTCTTGTTGCTCAAAATTGAAATTCTTTACACATAATGTAATACTTTGCATCAAAATATTGGATTTTGACCATTTATCCCATTATGTGCGATTGTATGCATCAAGTGTTGAAATTATTTGTATGGTCTTAGATGATCAATTGGATTGTGGCATAGAGAAGACTTAAAAGAGCAAGAATGCCTTTCGGTCAATTGGATTGTGACAGAGAGAAGTTGACACTTAATTTATTTTTAATTTAAAGAGTAACAATGTCATAATTGCTACAAAAATGAACACAACATCCCCCGAGTTCATTTGGTTTGTCTATAGGCATACTTACAAATAGAACATGTCACAATAGTTTGTTCGAGAATATTTTGAAACTAAAAAACATTTTTTTTAAATATAAGACCTTTTAAAAAATACATTCTTAAAAAAGTAAAAAAACACAATGTTTTAAAAACCGGTTTTAAACCGCACTGGTTGGGCTCATAAATGGTTCAACCGGTTGTACCGGTTTGACTAGTTAACCCTATAATTTCATAAAATTATAACTTAAACTTAAAAAATAATTCAAAAGTACCTGATTCTATAATAAAAGATAATCCAAAAGTTAATCCATATAAATAAAAAAAAATAAAAAAAACACTCAATTTTTCAACAAAGTTTTTTCAAATAAAAGTGTACAATTGTTTTATACCATTGGAGTGTTGAATGCATCAAGTTCATGATCGCTTAAAAGATGAAATTCACTATCATCGTCATCCTCATAACTATTGGGCCGCTAAACTTAATTTTTTGGTTTAAACCTAAAATTTTACTTTAGCCTAAAACTGGTACAATAGTCAAGCCCGGTATTACCAGTAATACCAGCGGTTCAAGTTACAAACCGTTCTTCTAATTTACCAGGCTCAAACTTACTGGACTAATAACCGAGATCCGGTTTAACCCATATTACCACTATTGTAATATAAAATCTCATTACAACCACTATTGTAAAAAAACAAGAAGAGGTAGGTAGGTTGGTAGTTGCAGCATCATCACATCATCAAGTGGGTGTCGGCATCGTTTATTTATTTTCCTTTTCCCATGATGCAAATATCGTCAACTCCGTTTCCCCTTTCCAGTACCAGATCTTGGATTTAAAATTTATACGGTTCAATTTAAAATTTGGAGTTTGATATAATTATTTAAATAGTTAGATTAAATATATATTATTCATAAAAATACAAATTGATCTAATTATATATTAAATGCATCCACCCAATCCCTGAATAAAATTTTTTAGGTTAGGTTATCTATGATGGTTTTACTAAAAAATGAAAAGCATCTCATATGGGGCGCAGGTTAGTTGGGGCCAGAGGGGGCCCCGACCCCTCCCGATTTTTCGCTCAGAAGTATAAATATATACGTATTCGGGAGAAAATTTTATAGGTATTAAATTCCGACCCCCCGTGATATTTTTTCCAAAGTTTAAGGGGTTTTTTGTAAAGTTTTAAAACTTGTTTTAAAAAAGAAAAGTCATCCGCGTGAAGGCCTTAAGCCTTTTGGGCTTTGACCTGACATTTCATTAAAAAAAGACTAATTCAATTAGTCTAATTAGATTTGGCAATGGCTCATTTGGGTCTCTCTTTTGTTTTGTGAAGGGCTGAAGCAGCCGTGAAGGGCTGAAGCAGCAGTGAACACTGAACAGGGGCGCAGGTCAGCAGTGAACACCGGACAACGAGCGGAGGATGAGAGGAGCCGACGAACTGACGAAGAATATCTAGTTTTTATGTGTAAGAATGGTAGTTTGTTAGATATTTAAAGTTTATATTGTTTGACCTGACCCGAACCGAACCGAATCGCCTACCCGAAAATATAAGCCGAAACATAGCGATAAGAAAAAAAATCAGGACTCCGCTTCGGCCCCCCTGAGCTTGTCTTCAAGCTTCGCCACTGCATCTCACCACATCACTGCCATGTAGACAGAGTGAAAATACTAATCAGAACCACTAAAATGTGTAATGGTTTTACTATCCAACATTAATTTTTTTTAACATAGTCAACCGCTCTTTATTGGTTGAAATGCGCCCCACGCTCGTGATTCGCCCACCTCAACTCCCTTCACGCCCCAATAACGCCCTTAGAGGTGGTGTTCCATGCCCAAATGAGCTAACATGGCAATGGGCGTGAACCCATAACACATTGCCTTACAATAAGTGTACACACTCATCTCCTTCACGGTCATAACACTCGTTTACATTACATTCATATCAACACGGAGACTTGAACATTTAACCACTTAAAAAATAATAGCATATAAAAATGGTTACCGATCGATATATAAGTATAACGGATGACAACTATTCATAAACTGTTAGTTTGCTAAATATAAATGTATTTATCACATAATATATTAATTTCATTAAGATTTCGATTACAGATTTTTTTCCAGGTTTAACTTAAAGTAAACACTTCTCGATAAATATTTATAATACAAACCATTAAATAGCATACTATGTTTGATTTAACGATACAAATCTTAAATATTTATTTACTAATTTCCTATTTCTTTATCCATTTTATTACACATTTCCATGTGAGCCCAAAATAGGCTTTAAGAGGGTTAAGCCATTAAGGTACCAAACTAAACAAAACTTAAATTAAAAATTATGTTTTTATTTAGCTAAACATATCATATATATTGTGCTTAAAATAGGAATTTGTTTAAAGTAATTACTAATCATATTTATTTACCCAAATAAGCCATCACTACAAAATATCATATCATTGAACATTCAAAAAGGAATAATTATCAACAACATTATGAAAGCAAAATATAATATCTTTTCAAAACCAACAACTAATGGGCCTCCATATTAATTAAAGAAGGTGACAGGTAGTTGCTTAGTTGGAATTCATTTGAAAGAAAGGAGTGGTTACATGTGTTGCTTACTTGAGAATTCAGACAAAATGATTGTCATGTGTTAGCTTCCTTTTTTTCAACCTTATCTCCATCCCCTCCACACCTCCCACCATTATTTGCAGCCATGGCATTTGCAGGTACAACCCAGAAATGCATGGCATGTGACAAGACTGTGTACCTGGTGGACAAGCTCACTGCTGACAACCGTGTCTTCCACAAAGCCTGCTTCAGATGCCACCATTGCAATGGCACACTCAAGGTTTGTTTTGAATTTTTTTAGATCTGCTCATAAGGTGTTTGATGAAATGCCTCAATGAAAGTTGAGTTGGTGATACTGACTAATTGGTGTTGAATTTGGGTGGTTTGCAGCTCAGTAACTATAACTCCTTTGAGGGGGTTCTTTATTGCAGGCCACACTTTGACCAATTGTTCAAGAAGACTGGGAGCTTAGACAAGAGCTTTGAAGGTTCGATGACTCTTCGGTCATCAGAATTTATCGGTTTTTCATATATAAAAGCTGAGTTTTTTTTTTAAGAAAAACATGAGTTTGACTCTTAAAAAAAACATCAGAATTTGATAATCAATACGCCATGATCAAATATTCAAATTCACTGCTTTTTAATCGTGTTTCAGGCACACCAAAGATTGTGAGACCACCGAAAACTGTTGATGGTGAGGTATGACTTTAATTGAACACAGCCACCATAATTTGAATCAAGATCTGATCTATTTAGGCAAATTGGATTTTTAATAATCCAAACTATATGACCTATTGGCTGGATAATAATCTATATCGGCAAGGACAATGCCAGTAGCAGAATCATCATAGATTTACATTCGATTTACACTTGTTTTCGCTTAAAATGACGATTTTGAACGAAATGGAGAACCGTACAAGCGAAATCGAGCTGGAATCGAGTGTAAATCTATGATGATTATGCTACCGGGACTTTGTTGCGAAAGTTAGGACCGTCACCTATCAAATTACTAGCATGGATTATTATCGGTCAATGAGTCATAGTTTGGATTATTAAAATCCAATTTGCCATCTATTTATTTGGAAATTGTAACTAAATTGAAACTAATGATTCTTGAATTGTTTTACAGAAGCCAATGGCTAATAAAGTCTCCAGTATGTTTGTGGGAACACGCGATAAGTGTTTGGGATGTAAGAACACAGTTTATCCAACTGAAAAGGTATGATCTTTCAAGTTTAAAACAGGCGGATCCATCGTTTTATGTTGTAAGTTAATCTGCATCAAACTTTGAAATGAATTAGGTTTCTGTAAATGGAACTTCATACCACAAAAGCTGCTTCAAATGCAGCCATGGTGGTTGTACAATCAGCCCATCGAATTACATTGCGCATGAGGGCCGTCTCTACTGCAGACACCACCACACCCAACTGATCAAAGAGAAGGGTAACCTGAGTCAACTTGAGGGTGACCATTCTTCTAGGGCTGGAGAAGTGGCACCTTGATAATCGTGTTTTATGATCATCTTATAACCTTTTACAGCCTGTGTTTTGTTGTTGGTGTTGGAAAATGTTTATGTTTGATAAAGATATGGAAGTCTGTTTTGTTTTGCTTGTGACACTTTGAATGAGATATTAGAATTTAAGAGTGTTCTGCTTCCTGTTGTTCATGTATCAGTTAAAATGCAATTCCATTTTAATGAAAATTCTGAAATATGAATGCAAGATCGATCTCAATTCGACTCGTGAGCTCTCTACTATTCTTAAAAACGATGCTCGTTTTAGAAAACTTGATATAGTTCTACTTGAACGAGCTGAAGTCGAGCTCGAGCTATAAATCCCTACTTATTTGCATACACATAAATTACAGTTTAAATCATGTTGTAGCTTTCATAGCTATGGTGATTGGTGAGTAGCCAAACTATAAAGCTAAGGGGTCTTTATTTGGTCCCTTTTTAGAGGTTGCTATGATTAGAAAATCTTAAATTTTGCATATAATGTAATCAGATATTAATCAAATAAATAATTAATACATAATTGTTAATGAGTTCCAAAAAGATTAAACAACTAAAGCTTTTCATATTTCCAGTTAACTGTTGAGAATAATTTTCCAAAGACAAAACATATATGTATTTTGGTTGAGTCTTGGAAAAAAAAGGTTAAGTTTTTTGTTAAAACCTTGTCTCACAAAGGAGCAAGATGGAAACAGAAATAGGTATATATGTTGGAAGTTTCCATGGTTATTACTTTCGATTAGTGATCGGCGAGGTGGGGAGCCTAATGAGTGTCCAACACCCTTATGACAGTTGTCACAGTGAGTGATGGGCGTAATATGGCATTTTGATAGCGCACTTTGCACTTCGTGAGGTTGCTACCGAAGACTCGGTTAGTACTTAGCGGCTAAACAACAGTCAAGGTAGTTGCAGTTTGACAATAAGAGCATTTACAAAGTATAGTTACACAGTTCCATGACATCTCTGCCCTTTTTCCTAACCTGAATAGTTGCATAATATACAAGATCCAAAGATCAGCTTCTAACCATGCATAGACCTAGAGAATATAAAAAGACTTATCTTCTAAGATCATACAATAAACATGAACAAAAAAGTACATATTTTGCAAAGATCCTGAAATTGAACAGACCATTAAAAAATTAACTTATTTATGTAGACAATCAATTATCAATCCTTGCATAGGGTAACCCAGTGAGTTCAAATCTCTAACCACTACTCTAGGCAAGGATAATCAAACATTACAAAGGCTGCATCGCGTCTAACAGACATCCATCCACTGCAATATGCTTTAAATCTATAATATGATTATCGCGAAGAAACCCAAATCCAAATGTTCCATCACCATACTCCCAAATCCTTCCCTCCACCTGATGAGGATTCACCGAATTGGGCACAGCCAATCCTGGAATCACCAAATCATAGCTCGAATTTATGTAAAGAATGCGTGACACAGATTCCATTCCTGAGCATAGCATGTCTCCGGGTGGAAGAAGATGTTCACGCGTTTTGTATATATGTTCTTCTTCATAAGAAAATGGGGACTCAACAAATGTAGTGTTTGGAGTCCAAAATACAGGTGCATAACTGGAGAAAGGTTTGCAGGAATCCCCAATTCTTCTACATGCTATACCACCAATGTCATCATATGCCACAAGATAAAAATCCAAACTTGCATCTTCACAGATACCCTGCAGCAAGAATCTTGAGAATTCATGTTCATAGTTTTCAAATTCTACTGCTTGGTTTTAAAAAGCGCGTGGCACTCCGATACGTTTTCTATTTAGTGATTGTACTTTCAAATAAACTTCCAATAGGAAGTAATTGTGAAGAAAACAAATTCACTAAATAATAACCAAGTTTCATAATTGTTTAATTTAAGGCAAACTGAAAAAAAAATCATTAAATAATAAACAAGATACATGTATGTTTCATTTGCCTCACTTCATTTAAAAAAACTAACATTTACAAAAAAATTATACAAGATTGGACCACATAATGAAAGTTGAGTGAATTTAGAGGAACAAAAAACTTTGAGTGACATCACTGAGAGAGTTGGGAAACTTGGTTGCTATTCTATAAAGTTACCCCTATTTAAAAATTTGTTAACTTTTAAACACTAAATATACAAGACTATATCATCATCTCTCGTCAGATTCGTTCAGTCGATAGTCTAATTTCTTCAAATACTCAAACCAATGCTTAATTGATAGTCAGATTTGTTCAACAAGATTTCAAAATAAATCAAACCTATTTCAATCAATGGTCTAATTTATTCAAATACTGGTCAACTACATGATGCGTCACATCCATCACACAATATAATGCGGCATCGCATCAAATGCAGCAATGCAATCTCATCCCCGCATCATCGCATTAAACGCACATTTTAAAACCAAGTTCTACTATAAATCATTAATTACCTTCCAAAGACCCTGCAATGGCCTAGAAATAGTAGGAGAGTGATTCACAATCTTGACAAAATGCTCAGAATCCCATTTCTTATTCCCATGTTTCTCTTTCTCTCTTCTCCTCTGCCTTCTCCAAGCCCTCTCTCCCCCAGGGCTTGTTCTGTTAGCAAAATACTGATACATCTCAGAGGTTAACCTGTCGGGAGGCGATCCACTTTCGATCCCGATCGAATCCTCATTCATTGCATTCAAATTCCTCAAAAAACCGAAACTAACACGCTCTTCAATTATAATGTGAGACTCCCCCAAATGGTTAACATCCACAGAAACTAATTCACTCCCATGAGTCGAAATCGGATGGTTTTTAACCACCAATTCAATCGGATTGGAATCCAATTGGAGTTGAGAATTCGGTTGAAGGAAATTAACAATTTCACCTTTGGGGGAAATGCCCATCCAAATAAACGGGGATTTTACGACGTCGTAATTGCCAGTTTCGGAAGGTGAAACCCTAGAACCGGTGATGAACGATGGGCCCCACTCGAAGAACACCAACGCCGGGGGTTTGTTCGGAATTGTGTTGGGGGTTATGATTTTGGATTGGCTGCTGCTAAGGCGCCAGAATCCGATTAGGGTTTCGTACTCTTGCAGCGTTTTGTAGAGGTGTTTGAAGGTGATCATACCAGATCCCCATTTTGTGATTTGGGTGGTGGAGCCCCACCGGCGGTCGCACATCGAGAACCAGAGCTTGGAGTCGTTCCGGCAGAGGGAGAGGAAGCGTTTGGAGGTGCAGGCGAATGAGGAGATTTCGGATGGAGTGAGGAAAGAGAGGATGCAGAGCTGGACGTCTTCTGGGAATTCGGAGAATTGGAGCACCGGGAGGATTGTTTCGCCGGAATTAGGGTTTGCCATTTCGCCGGAGTTAGGATTTGCTTCCTGGATTGTTGTTGTTGATACAAAGTCGTGCATAAATTGTATTGCCGGAAGTCCGAGACAAGAGATTTGATCCAGATGTGTGTGGATCCTTGTAAATTGATTAGATTATTTTCTAATTTGTGCGTTAAAATCTTTAATACCCTAGATTATATATTTTGTACAAACAAAATTACGTCATTTACATTTGACATGGATACTCTCTTTGATTTGTATAAATTGTAACTTTGGGCCTTAAGTTTAAAAAACTACATTGAGAGATCATAGGTGGTTACGGACTTGGATGGACATTAAGTTGTTCTATTAAATTTTCTAAATGATCAAAATACCCTTATGTATCAATATCATTTAATATAAAACAATATATCAATTAAATTAAGGGCAAATGCCATAAAAAACCAACATAATTTCTGTTTTTTTTTTAAATCCTCCAAGGATTTTTTACACATAAAAACCAACGTACCTTTTATTTTTTCTCACAAAAGTCTCTCAACAAACTATTGCATATAAAAAAACTAACATACTTTCTTATTTTTCTCATAAAAATCTTTCAACACCTATTCACCATAACAAATGAATCGGCAAAAGCAAGGCAAGGGAAATTGACCGACAAAAAGGGTAACCAATACATTACAAATTACTTCTTTTAAGTATTACCCATATTGTATTTTAACTAAGCAAATTACAGAAAACGTCATTTATGTTTAAAAAAACCTTACACGTTGCGTCCTTTAGACAAATGAGCGTTAAATTTCACCGTTAAGTCAGGTCACGTGCCTTGCATTTGAGGGTGTTTTGGTATTTTTACCCATAAAAATAATTTTAAAACCCTAAATATGTAAAAGCCGCACCCCTTCTTAGATCTAGGTACCTGAAATTGTGGGTAAAAAGACCAAAACACCCTCACATGTAAGATACGTGACCTGACTTAACAGTGAAATATAGCATTCGTTAGTCTAAAAGACGTAACGTACAATGTTTTTTAAATATAAAAAATATTTTATGTAATTTTTTTTAATTAAAGGATGTATTTTGAAATATAAATAATACTTGAATAATGTGACTTATAATTTGTTAGTCTAAAATTTATGGCTTTTGACCAACACCGCTGCACGTTGCAGAAACTTTCAGGGGGGATTTTTGCATTTGTATTTCCTTGTTGCTTTTGAAACATTTGCCAGCATCCTTCATCCATTAATGGAGGACGAAATACATTCGCTTCCTTCAAACTACGTCTCATTCCTGCAACTCAAAGAGCGATGGCTCCAACAACAACAATCATCCAGTTCTCACTCGACCGTCAAACCAAAAGATGATTCCGCTTCCAAAACCCCAACCGAAGCCGTTCTTCTCCGTCAGGTCGTTAATCAGCTCAAACCGGAGGTCACAATACACGATTTTGCTTCAAAAACCTCAAACGAAGCCGTTCCACGTGAAACAAATCACCATCGCGACATTAATCAACTCAAACCCGAGGTCAAGTTGCATGATTCTGCTTCTAAAATCGCGAACGAAGCAGTTCCTCCTGGAAGAAGCCGCTATCGGGTCGTTAATCAATCCAAACCCGAGGTTACAGTACACGATTCTGCTTCAAAAACCCTAGGTCAAGAGAAGACTGATCAATCCAACTCTAAAGTTTCAACGACCAAAAATAGTAACAGAAGTCGAAACCCTAGGTTTGTTACAGACCAAATTCCAACCGGAGGTAGCACCACACTGTCGGAATCGGAACCGGTACATGAGAAGAAACAGCACCGTCTCACAGATAATTACTCTGTGGTTGAGAAGCAGGAACACAACTCTGATCAATCCAATTCTAAACCCTCAACCAAGAAAAATGGCTTCAGAGGTCAAAACCCTAGGTTTGTCAATGGAGGTAGCACCCTACCGTTGGAACAGGAACCGGAATCGGAACCGGTGCAGGAGACGAAACAGCATAATCATCCAATTGTAGAGAAGCAGGAACACAGCTCTGAAAAATTCAATTCTAAAGTTTCATCGAAGAAAAATAGTTCCAGAGGTCGAAACCCTAGGTTTGTTGCTGAACAAATTCCATCTGGAGATAGCACCTTATCGTTGGAACCGGAACCGGAACCGGTGCAGGAGAAGAAACAACATAATCATTCAATTGTAGAGAAGCAAGAACACAGCTCTGATAAATTCAATTCTAAAGTTTCAACGAAGAAAAATGGTTCCAGAGGTCGAAACCCTAGGTTGGTTGCTGAACAAATTCCATCTGGAGGTAGCACCATATCGTTGGAACCGGAAGCGGTGCAGGAGAAGAAACAATATAATCATTCAGTTGTAGAGAAGCAGGAACACAACTCTGATAAATTCAATTCTAAAGTTTCAACGAAGAAAAATAGCTCCCGAGGTCGAAACCCTAGGTTTGTTGCTGAACAAGTTCCATCCATAGGTAGCACCGGACCGTTGGAACCGGAACTGGTGCAGGAGAAGAAACAACACAATCATCCAGTTGTAGAGAAGCAGGAACATAGCTCTGATCAATCCAATTTTAAGAAGAAAAATAGTTCCAGAGGTCGAAACCATAGGTTTTTTGCTGAACAAGTTCCATCTGGAAGTAGCACCCTAGCGTTGGAACCGGAATCGGAACCTGTGCAGGAGAAGAAACAACATAATCCTCCAGTTGTAGAGAAGCAGGAAAACAGCTCTGATCAATCCAATTTTAAGAAGAAAAATAGTTCCAGAGGTCGAAATCCTAGGTTTGTTGCTGAACATATTCCAACTGGAGATAGCACTCCGGAACCAGAACCAATGGAGGAGAATCGGAATCAGGAGGTCTGGGAAGTGAAGGGGAAAACACCGAATGTGGACGATTTATCACACAATGATTCTGTTGCTGCTGTGAAAGAAATCAGTGTCACTGATGTGAGCCAGGGGACCAACAGAAGATGGGGTTCTGGAAGATTCCAAGGCAGCCGAAGAAACTTCGAACCTTCTTTTAGGGTGAAGAAAGCGCAAATGACCACCACTGTATGGGTTAAGAAGGGGGAATCTGCACCAAATTGACATCACTAAACCTTTGGTAAATCTCTTATCTATGCTTGCATTTGCACAAAATTTACATGAATTATAGTCTGTAAACACGGGTATAGTGGTCCTATAAAGCCTTAATTATAGATAGAGTCCACGGATCTAACTCAAAACTTTAGAAACACGCTGATTTACAGTGGTTTGGATAGATGTTAACCGGTTCTCACCTTACAACGACCGTTACCAACTCAAAACTTTAGAAACACGCAGTGGTTTGGATGGATGTTAACCGGTTCTCACCTTAGGAAGACCATTTGGTCTCCACCATAAGTTTATCTGGACTAGATTCAATGTTACCCATTAACTCCAATTGTATTCATGAGATCATTAACTTAGATCAAAATATGCATTAACTTCACTAGTTGAGGCATTTTGGAAACTATATAAGATTTCATGTTATTTGGATTCAGGTTAGTTTGTGCTGCAAGAGAGGAGAATGCAGAAAGCTGAGGCAACTATCTTGGAGATTATTGGAAGAGATGATATTTCACTAATTTGAGACAAAATTTAAAAAGAAAAAAAATTAATCCACTTTTTTTTCTTTATTTTCATTTTTAATAGGTGAGTATCATGTCTCTTGTAATGGATATTCAGATATTGAAAGTATTATTGAGGATACAAGATATTAATGATTTTATGAATTATTATTACTTAACAAAGATTTAATTAGTCGTTTTCAAAAGATTAAAACTCAGAAAATGATAATTATAAAAGTTTTCTTTTCACTTTTTTTAATAATGTTATATTTTTGTTTAAGCACATTTATTATTTACTTAATACATGGTATCACCATGTTAAAAAAAAATAGATTACGACATGATCCTAAAAGTAAGCACAAAAATCCAGTGTTTTTGTGATTGTACTGGCCGGTCAGACCGAGAACCGGATATGTAACCGGTCCGGCTGTGTGTAGTTGAACCACTTTCATTTGAACCGGTCAGACTGGATTTCAAAAAAAAATTCCTTCAAAAAATCTTATTTTCTTATTAATTTAGTATATTCCAAGTTTCATATTTTATTTATTTAAGCTTTTATATAACATTAAAACTGTAAATTCGAATCAAAACAAAAATGTTTTATATTTTGTATCTATATACATATTTTTAGTTTTTATATTATTTATGACGTAATTCCGTTTTAAATCCAGTCTGATCCGTTCTATCAGTAGATTTTTAAGACGGCTAGTTCACTGTTCGTTCTGATCCAGTTTGAAAACATTGCATTTAAGTGACCTACTTATAAAGGGATACCATGGAAAAGAGAGACTTAGGTTGGTATAACTTGTAAAACTGTGACGCACCGAATTACTGAATATTGACACCCTAGATAAATCTCACATCGGCCGTGGATAGGAGAGATCCTTGGTTCATAAGTAAAGGTTCTGCCTTTTACAACAACGCGTTTTGGGGCTTAATGTAGTAGATGAGAGGAGAACTCCACAGTTAAGCGTGTTCGGGTGGGAGTAATCCAGGGATGGGTGACCCCTGGGAAGTTTTCACCCGTGCAACCAAAAACAAATTCATGAGATCTTAGGGGGTAAAGCGGACAATATTATTGGTACGAAAGGCCGGATATTACAAAAACAAACATTTTTAAAACCGTCATTCTTTATTATTTTTTGAAGTCTACTCCTTTCTAGTTTTATTTAATTTTTAAATCTATACTGATTTCTAGTTTTATTTATAAAAGACAAACCTGTCGTTTTCCCTTAGTTGAAAAGTACCAGTGCCTTGCTGTAGTGGAGGAAGGTAGCTTTTGGCTTTTAGTGAAAGGAATGATTACTCATTTCTTTGCTAGATTTTTTTTCAATATTAAAAGAATTATTAGATTTTAATAATCTCATATTTTATCGATTGGTTAATAATAATTTCAACTGAGAATATTCTTACCACCGTCCCTACTTTCAAACTATTTTTTTATATTGGACCCCTCGTTAAAAAACTTAACGCCGTTAGAGTTTATATGACGTGGACATTTGCAAACCGCCGGAAACTCGAGCCAAGGTAGCAGTGGTCTCGTGTTGGCTTTTGAAATGGGCTTTGGTGGTGTTTAACGCCGTTAGAGTTTATATGGTGGGGGTGGGTGTGGGGGATTTAGGTTTTTGGGTGGGGTGGGGGTTTAGGTTTTTGGGGTTGCATTAGGTTTTTAGGTAATACTACACATGCATTATTGAAAATAATAATAAAAAAAACGGCGAGTTAATTCTTGTTTTTTATAACGTTATTTATACTCAAATGAAAGAAAAAGAAATTCTTGATTTAATGGTGTAATTTAAAAAAAATGTATGTAAAAGATATAAATGTTTAAAGATTTATATATTTTAAGTTCCAATTTTACTCTTACTCTTTAAAATTACACCCCTTCTTTTCTTAGTGGTTCTCTAGTTCTCTCATTAAAGTGAGTTCTCTCATGAACTCAACCCTATATATATATATGTATATATATATATATAGACACATGTGGATATTGAAACCAATACAAATCTTAGTGATCTGAGGCGTGATTGACCTCCTACTGATGTGATGAGACTTTTTTTTTCACTTTTTAGTAAAACCATTACAAATAGCCTAATATTAATTTTTATCACAAGAAACATATTATAAATCATTTAGTAGAATATGTGTTCCAACAATACACAAATTTTAAGAAAATCATTTAAAAAGTCACTCCAACCTATTCCCATCCCGGTACCTAATCCGCATATATGAGGATGAGATGTAGGAGACTTTTAGAAAATAAGAGGTAGAAAATAGTATATATTTTTTTGGTTAAATTATAAGTATTGTAGGAAGAATGGACTGTGAATGATGTAACATCCCTTAAATATGTGATGTGTTTACATTTGATGAATGTGTGTACCTAATATTTGCAAGTCGTGACATATATAGTCATATCGCCGAAGTAGATGCAATGGGTTTGTAAATTATAGGATGGAGTAGAGATTTAAAGATGAATGTATATGAGTATATAAATTGTGGTTCATATGTAAAAACATAAACAAAATACAAGTGTAGGTTAAAGTAATATAAATGTCAAGATATAAAAGTAATGAATAAGAGAATGTAAATTATGGTTTATATGTAAAAACAATAAATAAATAAAAGTGTAGGTAAAAATAATATACATGTAAAAAAATAGAAGATATTAGATTAATATACATTTAAAAGAAATAGAAGATATACATGCTCAAGCCAAGCCAATGACTTGTTTTTCCTAGTACTTGGTTGTTCACGTTATCAAGTCATGATAACATGAAAACTCATAGGACCCCGTCAATACTTTACTAACCAACAGGATCTTGTAAATCATAGCTTGGGCTCATTCTAAAATAGGGCTGACAATTTTAGACATGTATACGAATACACAACACGAACCTACACGATCTTAACAGGTATCGTGTATGGTCTTATCGTGTTTCATGTCCTAAACAGGTAGACACGAATCTACCTGTTAATTTTCGTGTCTAAACAGGTAAAATACCTGTTTACCTGTTAAATACCTGTTAGTACCGGTTAAGAATTTTTTTAAATAAAAAATATTAAAATATGATATTATATGTAGGTTCTTACGTGTTTCACTAAACAGGTTCTTAAACATGTTTACCTGTTAAGTACCTGTCAAAACAGGTTCTTAAACATGTGTTTCTAAATAGGTCTTATCATGTGTTATCGTGTTAAGCAGGTATAAACAGGTTCGTGTTCGTGTTTGAGAAAAAGTACACGATAAGTTATCGTGTCGTGTTCGTGTATACATATTTCGTGTCCGTACCCTACTCTAAAATAAATGTACATCAACATTTACTCACACCAGCGCAAGGGGCTCTAGCCACTAGTCATATGCATGTCTCAAAAATTAAGTCATACACATGTAAAGATACTATAGGCACAACCCTAAGTACCATAACTACCCTAACGACTCTGTCTAATGAGAGAGTGTCACCTCATTTTTACTCAAATCCAACCTTAAATACCCTATATGATAGGGACAACACCCTAAGTACCCTAAACCAACTCAATGGCTCCAAGATTGTATCGACACCATTACCGAACACAAACACGGGTACATGTAGCTGAGCCACCTACCAGCCATGGGTACCCGCAACCCTTGCTGCGGTGTACCCTTGGCTACCCGAGCTATGTACCCGATAGACATGAAGAAATATTATAGAACTATGAGTGGCTAGTTAACCAAATGTGCAACAAATCCGGTTCAACTTTGAACTATTTGATTCTAGAAACGGAAACTTAAAGAATATCAAAATCTGGAAACCACCTTTACATAAATAAACACAACACACGATGCGTGATGCATGAAACGTGTTATCGACATTTCATTGATTTCAATACTTAAACTGGATTCAAAAGACGGTTGATGACAAAACAATGTGCCCTAGATGAAACAACTAGGTGTGAAATAGTTTACCAATTGAAGAAAACATTACACAACATGATTCTATCACAGATGTAAACAAGACCAAAATTGAAAACCGTCTTCTAGGTTTATGTTCCATATATATGTCTGTGGACCGGCTGGGCATCGAAAGCCTTGACCACTTGCATCCATGGTTTTTCTATAACTAATACAGAACCTTTTGAAAGATGCCCCACGAATAAAACAGGATCTCGAAATTCACAAAATTCAAAATTCTTCCTACTAACTTTTTTAGTTTCTATCGACTTACGTTTTAATTTCTTTAACGTTGACAAAGCATTCATCTCCACATTTTCATGATCGTCGTCTCCATCAACCGGCATCCCAAAGTCAATGAAGCACATTGCCCTGAGGAAACAAATAATCAGAGCATTAACCAATCACTCTTAAATATATATTTTCAGATTTATTAATTTAATAAAAAAAATCATATAATAATTTTAGATCGGTAACTTGTTATAAAGAGAGGTTAATCGTTATTTTATATAAACTCGACTTATTATATTATATTCTTTTTAATATTCTACTTTTAATACGTTCAGAATGTCAACTTGTAGATAACTGAAGATAATAACTTTTGTGAATATATATTTTAAAAAGAAAATTGCCTAAATAAAAAAGGGGTAACTTTACACAATAGTAACTAGGTTTTCTAAGTGTCCCACTAAATTCGCTCAAAGCTTTTTTAGTCCCTCTAAAGTCCATCAACTTTTATTAGGTTCTCTAATCGTGTATAAATTTTTTTTATAAATGTTCTTTCTTTTAAATTAAGTTAGGCAAATTGAACATATATGAATCTTAGTTAGTATTTAGTGATTATTTTTTTTCCAGCTTGACTTAAATTGAACAAATTATAAAACTTGATTATTTAGCGAATTTGAGACAACATAAATAGTGATTTTTGAGACATTGGATTTTTAACCATAGCAGAAAGAGCTACGGTTAGCAAAATCCTTGAAATTGAACATACAAAATATTATTTACAGAAAGTGAAAATGTAAATAATTTACAAAGAACAGCATACCTGGCACTGTAAACAATAACAATTGAGGAACTTGCAGAAGGTGGAAATGTAAGCCCGATAACCTCTCCAGGAAAATCCTGATATCTTCGTGGCAAAACAAATGTATTGCGTGTAGACCACTCTCCTAGTTTCTTGGCTTCCACGTCAAAAACATACACTTGATTTGATGACGTGGATATTATCAGCACATTGCTATGTTTGGGAGTAAAACCTCCAGCTGTAACAGATGCACCATCTAATCTTGATATAAACCAGTGCTGCCTTTGTGTCTCTAGATTAAATATATAGATATCTCCTAAGCAATTAACAGCAGCTAGCCACTGCCCATCTGAACTAGTAAACATTTTTGTTATTGGAGGCTGAGTAGGTGGTAACTCCTCATCACACTCCTTGCGACAAGGAGTGAACCGATGTGCTAATTCCATGCTCCCAACATCTACAACCTAAATATTGATGAATTATATAAACAAATTAAATAAATACAAATACATAAATACATATTCCATGCTCCCAACATATAATCTATACTTGTAGTGTGGGTGTGTGTAAATATACTTGTAGTGTGTGTTTACTTACGTATATCATTCTGTCATGTCCGGATATCAATAACCGAGAAGAATCAGAACTAAAAAGCATGGAATGTGCGAAAGGTAAAGATAAAGGGAGTTTTCTTTTACTTATAGACCACCCACTTTTTCCAGTCTCATTCTTTTTCAACTCAAAAAGACAAGGATTCACATGACTGGAATAAGCAAAAAACTTTCCAGAAGGTGAAATGGAGCTGCAGATAATCTTCCTCGAACCCTTGTTCTTAACTCGAGCCACCATATCAGTTGTTGAAACACCACCATCTCGGTCCACGTGAACAGTTAAAAGATCTAACCACTGTGGAGCCTGAACCAGAAGAAGATAAGTCAACCTGTCAGCAGTCCTGCACACCAATTGGATTGGTGGTCTTTGTGGTGCAGGGCAAATATCATGTGGGGCAAAGTTGGTGAATTCATTAGCGGAATATGCAAAAAGCTTAGTGTCATCACCAGCTGATATAAGCATGGGAATGCCCACATGTGCCCATTTATTATAGCTAAAGTCAGGCTTTTCTTTACTACGCGCCCTTTTTACTTTTTCTTCAGGCAATAAATCTGTTAGCCAATAACTATAAACATAAGAATAACAATATGTGTATCAAACATACTCCAAACAATTGCACAAAATTCATACCTTCACGACTTATGGGCACAGCAACAGTCAAGGCTCTCACATCATGTGTATGAGCTCTCACATAACCAATGTAGACCCATTTTTTCATCATTTCCGAACTAGACTTATCCCCAGAGAGCTTATATAATATGACCTGTAAACAAATTAGTATTATCATCAGCATCATCATTGTTACTACTACAACTTCTACTGAAATTATTAATATTAGACAATTTGGATTTTAATAATCCATACTATGATATTGGCTGATAAAAGCCCATACAATTTAACCAACGGCACTCCTAACTTTCACTTCCATTGCAAAGGACAAACCCACTCGCATGATCATCATAGATTTACACTTAATTTTCACTCACAATGATGACTATAACCGAAATGGGGAAACCAACAAGCGAAATCCAGTTTAAAACGAAAATAAATCCATGATAATTATGCTAGTGGGATTGCCCTTGACAACAAAAATGAAATTTAGGAGTGTAAATAGTCAAACTGTCAGTATGAATTATTATCAACCAATGGGTCACAGTTTAGATCATTAAAATACAACTAACTTTATTATTATTTGGTATTATTATGACTTTCATATAATAAAAAAACTTTACATAGTTGCTAATAAATGAAACTAAGTACCTGACCATCTGATCCAGCAGAAAACACCCTTGTATGGCTAGGACTGGCGGCTAAAGCATTGACATCACCTTTATGACAAGAATGTGCTTGCAACAGAGTTCCATGTAAACTGTCCCAAAATTGAACACTACCACTACTATCTGCACTCACAAGGGTCCCACACCTGAAAGGAAAATATATAATATATGAAGCTAAGTGACTCTTAATTACTGCAGGTTGCATATATTATATATACACCCCCCACACAAATGATTACCTCAGTGCTAGTATAGACCAAACACAAAGATCAGACTTGCTACCTAAACCTCCAAGACCAACAGTTATTCTGTATACTTCATGAAATAGTTTAGCATCCCAGCATCTTATGAACCTGAAATTGTCATTATGGTTTCACTTAAAAAATGGCAATGGGTTTTGTGAGAAAAATCATAAAAACGTTTTTTAGTACATACCCGTCACTACTCCCTGAGTATATCATTTTTGCATCTGGGCTCCAAGTGACACTTAACACACGACCTGCATAGAAATGATGAAACGCGTGAATAATAAATAATAAAAATACATAGAATTACAAAATCCATGATCTGAATATGAGGCAGATATCTCACCACCGACCCTAGGCAATGATTTATGGTAAGTGAATCCATCTGAAATTGAGATGTTGTATATTCTCACGCATCCATCATCACAGGCAATTGCTATACTTGCATTTTCAGTAATTGGTTCCTCATATAACTCGCGTGAATCAGCTTCAACCTCACTTTCACTGGTGACATCACCATCACCTATAGTTTTATCCGCAGCATGTCCATTTTCTATTGAAGCCAGATCTGGTTTGAGATTGAACTGCTTCCTGCTTGAAGGATGAGCAGCCATCTGCCAGATGGACACACCAATAGGATCTACAACAACCTGCAGATGAAGGAAGAACAAGTTCTAAATAAATCCGTTTGTTCATGATCATTCCAGAAAAAAAATGGAGAAATAAGAAGTAAACGATGAAGAATATCAAATGAGGAAAAACTCTTAATCATTTTGCATGTTTGTTATAGAATCTTGATAAAAAAAGTATGAAACATGTTTCAGAATATTAATAAATAATGGGAGAGCAGGTAACATTCATGATATTCATGAAAACATGAAGTTAAGTATTTAAGACAAATTACAGAGAGCTGATCAGCTGAACCTATAGCAGTCTTGAATACAACATTACAACTGATAAGATATTTGATAAGTTACATAGAGCTACATGATTATCTAAGCTGGATTTGAGGTCTGGTTATCACTAGAGTTTGGCTGATAAGAAAATGTCTCTCAAACTGCTTTCAAAACACATTTACGAAACCAAGAGCTAAAAGTAATGCCCATCTCCCAGTTAAATTCCATTCTTTTATAAACAAATTACTAGGGCAGTTCAAAACAACTTCCTGACCAAACTAACGCATGAACCAAAACCAAAAAAAGAGGTTAACCATGCAATGTGAATCGTTTTTAGTTTGGAATTATGGCTACCAGTTTAGGCAAGGTACATAAGAAAAGCAGATACCAAACCAAGACACTTAGTTCTATATAACTTAACTTGTTTTGTACTAAAAATGTCATATTTTTTTCTGCGAAATCAAAATTCCTGATAACCTAAACTAGAAATTCCCAACCTATCTTTACAAATTTCATGCACCAAACCACCAATGCTCCAACTAAAACTTATCTACCCTTTTTGGGCCATTTCAAGAAAAATATCAACTACTTTAGAATGAAACATTTAAAATCTTTTTTTTTTTGTGGGAAGGAAGGGTTCATTCTGTTGAGGCTTGAAAAAAGAACTTATGACAGTTGTGGTTCTTTTTTTTTATGATCAGAAAAAATGTCCTACAATTGTGAATGATCTGTTTTCTGTTTGATCAGAAAAAAAAATCATAAACAAATTCCTACGACTCCTTAACAAGATCCAATTATGCATAAACTTGCAGACTCTCACTCTTTAAACAGCTCCTTTTATTAACATTGACTTAATATCCATAGCAAATAAAGTAGTTAATTTTTCACTTCCTTCAAATTACACAAATGCAGAAATAATCCATCAAAATATGAACAAACCTTCTGTGTCAAGTGAAACAAGTCCCACTCCAACACCGATCCATCAATGCTGGATGAAAACAATCTACCCGCCGGTGAGCCGCCGGAATCGGGACTACACCATACCAAAGACGAAACTCTCAAATTAGGGTCACCTTGTATCGTCTGCAATAAAATCCAAATCTCTTAGGCAAATACTGATACCGATAACAATAACAAGATAGGTGAACGTACCAATTGGCAGTGCCAACCGACGGCGCCGGGAGAAACGAGCCATATCTCGAGTGAGCCGTCTTCTCTAGCAGCGGCGACTTGAGATTCGTCGACGCTGGTAGCTAAGGCGACTATCGGGGAGGGATTCCATTCAACTGAGGTACTGGTACATTTGTGGAGCTCGAACATGTTGGCCGACTTTGCTTAAACCCTAATCGTTGGAATGAGTGCAGGGGTTAGAGATCAGTCGGCGAAGTTGGAGATGAAAGAGACTTACAGACTTACGATGTTGAATTGGGTGGGCCTTGATGGAGTTGGGTCGGCCTTTGGGTTGTTTGCTAAGCCCAATAAGAGTTGACTAAGCCCTGACTTTTTTTTAACTTAGTAATGTTTTGAAATAATTATAAAGTTCTTTTTAAATAAAAAAAAATATTTTTAGAACGTCAGTACATGGTATTGCTGATGTTAGCGAATCAGAAACGCAGGAGGGCCTCGGATCGAACCTGGGTGACACGGATGGGGATGTGGAGCCGATAAGTATACCTTTATAGAGAAAAGTATGTGGCGATCCCTACCATCTTAGTGAGATGTTGTAAAGGTGAGCTCTAGTGGCATAGTGAGATGTTGTAACGGTGATCTTATCGGTTTTCGGAGAAGTTGATATAGCGGAAAATTATTTATCAAGGATCATCTGGTGGATGTATGAGGAAGTTGTTTACCTTAATCATAATCACTATGCATCGTTATGTTTGTGCGGTGATACATTTATATTTCCTATCTCTTGTTTAATTTATCAGTCTTATCTAAACTTGTTTTTTTAAGAAATTGATCATTATTTTAAATATTATGAAAGAATTTTAAAAGTGATCACTAAATTCTAAAATAACCTTTTCATCTGCCCCTCTCTAGGTTCTTACATTTAGTATCTCTCATTTTTATTTAAAAAATAATATTATGTTGTTTAAAAAAATACTTGAATTTGATCCATGCTCAAATTACTATACCACATTGCTAAAAGAAGAAGAAAGAAAGAAAGAAAAAAAGGAGGAGGAAAGATTTTGCTTTTGGAAACAAATATTCAAACTTTAGATGAATGGTAATGATCTTGATTTATTCAAACGGTGATTGTGTACCAAACACCTTGTTGAAAACGATAAAGTTTTTAAACTCATCTCAAACAAAGTAGGAGTAAGTATGACAAAAGAATGGTATCAATTTTTTTTGAAACAAAACTTATTCTTTACAATTCTTTGCAAAGAAAAAAAAAACTAAAAAGTGTTCATGTAACATGTAACATCCTGAAAACTCTTATAACAACTCATAAAGGAAATACAAAACTCAAAGACAACAATATTAAACTGCTTAAGGGTGCTAAATGGGTCATGTTGGTGGGTCTAACCTAACACAAACTCGGAAGTCGTAATTAGACATATAAACCCGAACACGACCCAGATATTGGCAGGTTGACACGAACACGACTCGTTTAACCTAATAATTTGTTCCGAGTATTAATACTTTAAATTACAAGTTTACAACAAAATATATAAATTTATATAAAACATTTGCATTTTAATTTTAAAATCTTGTGTCAATTTCTCTTTTAAGTTTAAAATTTACGTATAAATACCCAACCAATTTAAATTATGATATAAACACACACTTGAAAAAAAAAATTAAACCAACAAGGTGGGTCTTATCTTTTCTCACATACTCGGATAAATTACCTTCGATAATTGTTGTTGATTAACATAAGATCGACGTTAGTGGAGTAGACGAAACCCAAACTACTTTAAATTTTTCCCTTGACACCTTGTTATACGTCCTTCAGAACCCTGTTATCTTATTATACATTAGTCATGTCACAAAAGCTCATTCTTGTTCTGTAACCTTACACCCAACTTTGTTTTGTGCAGGACCCGAGCATCAGGAAGATGATTGGCGAAGGGTATGAGTCACAGGGACATTACTACCTAGGTGGACCCTCCCCCCCCCCCCACCCGCCGTTTATACAACTTCACTCACCATCCTATCTTCACCACCATTATAGTCATTCGTCTTTTGCAAAGTTCAAAAGTTAAAGAAATTAGCACCAATTTTGTCTTATTTGTCTTCGTTTTATTGTGTGCCTAATCAACTAGGAAAACATGCTCGTGATGTTTGTCCTCCAATAGTTAATAAACGTGTAAATTCTCCATTTTTTTCTCTCTTATACACACTGATGTGTCGGATCCTATTCGAGTCACTTCTACTTTAGATTTCATCATTTTATCACATTTATTGAGAATTATTCTCGTTGTACTTGGATCATTTTAATGAACACAACGTTTTGAATTATTCAATACTTTAAAAAACTTTTGTGTTGAAATAAAAACCCAATTTGTCAATGCCTATTCGTAATTTACGAATTGATAATACCCTTGAGTATTTTTCTAATTCTTTTGTTGACTTCATGGCAAAGGATGTTACATTAATATTCATGTCTTACAATATCTGAATTTGCTAATGCAATAGATGTGGTTCGAAAACTCTAAATGTACATCCTCTTGAATATATGTATAGACGGGTGGTTGTGGTCTAGAACACAACAATCAATAAACACGGATTTGCTTATTGATGATAAACGGGAAACGCTCGTTAGAGGGCCCGGGGGGTTGCCCCCGAGGGCACTCCGACGCTAAAGTCAGTATCCTCATCAAGATGGTTAAACATGTACAAATATATGGGTATATCAGAGAGAAGGGGAAGAGGATTGAGGGGAAGTACCTGTCATATGAAGGAGGTCATATGCCTCTTTATAGATGAGGGTGTTGGGCTTTTCCCATAATGGGCTCTTCTAGAATGGGTCTGCCCAGCTTGGGCTTGTTTCTGCTATTTAAGCTTCACCATTGGTTTATTAACCGGGGATAGTCTTTACAAATCCTTAATAAGGGGGTAGCTCCTACAGTAAGTCTTCTATTTATAGAGTATGAAGGTCTTCAATAGTCGCCTCTAATGAAAAACATTATAACTTAGTCAACTCATTTAACTAAGTCTAACATATGTAGCCGCACTTCACCATGCGTACCTAAGAGATGTTTGTTGCGTATCATAAAGATACTTGTGCGTAGCTAGCACATTTCTCACCGTTGGCCATTTTGTGCAATGGTAGCCCCAAGCTTCATATAGTGGAGGTCTTGGGTTCGAATCCTGGCAACAGCAAAAAAAGGGTCTGTGGCCAGGTCAGGGGGTTTACCCAGCTGGGGGGTTCCTCCTGTGGTGGGCTGCCCTAGATGTTCTAGGTGTTGCCCCGGGGAAACCCAACTATCCTAGAATATCTAGCGTTGCCACCGTTGGCCATTTGGTACAATGGTAGCCCCAAGACTTCCCATAGTGAAGGTCTTGGGTTCGAATCCTGGCAAAATAAAAAAGGGGTATGTGGCCAGGTCAGTGGGTTTACCCAGTTGGGGGGTTCCTCCTGTGGAGGGCTGCCCTAGATGTTCTAAGTGTTGCCCTGGGGAAACTCAATTATCCTAGAATATCTAGTGTTGCCGTTCAAAAAAAAATCTAGCGTTGCCGTTAAAAAAAAAGCTAGCACATTTCTCATACGCACCTTCACTTGGTCACCCAGACCAACAAAGTTGTTTGTGCGCACCCTGAGGACTTAGTAAAGTTCTGTTGTCCATAGCAAATCTTCTTCATGTGTATCAACTGTAACTTTGACTTTTATAGTGATTTTGACTTTGACCATGCGTATGAACTTCTTCAAGCGATGTTTTAATAACTTGTTCAAACCGGTCGATAATGCCGGTTGAACCGGATCTCGGTCACTAGCTTGGTAAATTGGAAAAATGGTTTGTAACTTGAACTGACGGTGTTACCGATAATACGGGGTTACACTGTTGTACCGGTTTTAGGACAAAGTAAAATTTTAGCTTCAAACAAAAAAAATTAAGTTTTAGCGACCGGATAGTGATGAGAATGGCGATGATAGTGAATTTCATTTTTTAAGCGATCGTGAACTTCATGCATTTAACAAAACTTTGTTGGAAATTGAGTGCTTTTTTATTGTTTTTTTATTATGAATTAACTTTTGAATTATTTTTTATTACGGAATCATATACTTTTGGATAATTTTTTGAGTTGAAGTTGTATTTTTATGCATTACAGGGTTAACTAGTCAACCTGATTGAACCCTGCGATACAATAGTACAACTAGTTAAAAACCCGGTTAGTAAAACATTGTCTTAAGGTATCAACAATCTCTCGATGTTTGCACAAGCCATTCCCGCATGCACTCCCACCCACCTTATAACTTAATTTTAAAACTTCATTTGTAATATGTCGATTTTTTATTTCAAAATCCAGTTTTAACGAAATTTAAACCAAAATTATTCGAATTCAGTTTGATTCATGAGTTCCAATTTAATTTATAGTTGGTCAAAAACGATAAAGGATAAAATAGCAAATGCAATGAGGCCAATTCGATTTACAGAGTTCATAGGAATCAGAATTAACTTCATAAAAATGTGTTTGGTTTAAAAACTGAAACGGTTTAAAACAGAACAGTTTCCCCAATATTCTTTTTAGAGTAAACTGTAATTTGCACACTTGTGGTTTAGGCACGCTAACACTTTGCAACCCTGATTTAAAATAAGTGCAATTTGCACCCTGTGGTATAGTTTCTCTCTTTTTGCACCCCTGTCGTTATCTTTTCTAATGAAAAGACAATTATACCCATGACCTCACCCCAAAATTACCCTCTTCTTCTCCGGTGAACACCCTGTTTTCCGGTGAACTATACCGATGAAATATACGTCCGACTAACATCTCTGATTATCACTTTAATACCCCTAACGGAAACCTAAGCAGCCTGTCAAAAAATCCCAGTCTATTCCAATAGATAAGGTTTTTATTTATTTTTACAGTTTTCTTTATTGGTACTTTTATTTGACAATCTATATTCATAGATTATGCACTGGTTGTTATTCACAGATTGGTGAGCAGTCGTCCTATGTTTCAAGCTCTTCCGTAGGAGTTCAAGAAACATCAAAGCCGTTGACTATTTCTGTGGGAATCAGCAAGGATGTGTCAGAAACTAGCAACAAAGATGAAGGGCCTTCAAATGTTGCTGACTTGTCTGCTTCCAAATGTGATAATGATGAAGAAAGCCGTAACTCTACACTAGTTATGGGTAACCCCTCTAAAGTTGTAGTGGAAGTGCCAATACCCGAAATTGGGGGGTCAAAAGAAAGAAAGAAAGAACCTTTATAATGCTGATAAACGCCCTGAAGAAAAGAATACTGAAATTGTTGAAAACCCAAAACGATCTGAAACCTATGGGTTTCGGCAAGGGGTGCAAAGTGAGAAATAAACCAAACCACAGTGGTGCATATTATGTTAGTTTTGGGTTTTGGGTGAAAAGACTTTAATACCCCTAACGGTGTTAAAAGATTAACAGTGATTGTAACGTCAGGGGTGCAAAGTAAGAGAGAAACCAAACACAGGGGGGCAAATTACACTTTTTTTAAACAGGGTTGCAAAGTGTCAGCAACTACAAGGGTGCAAATTGCAGTTTACTTTTCCTTTTAAGTATTGAAGGAATGTTTCAAATCCGAAAGACCAAATATCCCCGTTATCTTTTTCTCTGCAAAGGTTGCATGTAGGGAAAAAAAGAAAGAAGACGACGATGGTTGCAATTACTGCAAAGCCTGCAATTAGGACGCTTCAAGGCAATTCTAGTTCAAGACTAACAGAGGTTTCAAAATCAGTAGAGGTTCAATGTACGACAATGATGAAGACAATTAGAAATCTAGATTCTAGGGTTTCTATAAATCTCAATTCCTTCAAAACATCCCAATTCCCAACTCCCAACTCCTTTTAAAATATTCCAACCCCTTCACAAACAACCTTCTTGTTAGTACCGTTTGATACTCTTTTTGCTAGGTGGTAATATTAATAATTAGGGTGTATATCACATCAATTTTAACATTGCATAAATTCACCTCCATATTGATGATTGTCCACAAAAAATTAGCATGGTTTCATCATAAATAGGCCATGTGTATTTGTAAGTTCGTAAATTTCGATTAAAAAATATGTATAACCCAGCAATCAAAGACAAACGATATGATGTAAATCCGTTTAACCAACTTCCGGTCGGTCCAATGCCATCATACAAAAAGAATTTTACTATTAAAGAAAACAAGATTAGCCGACACATTACACAACAATCTTTGACCCCAGGTTGAGCAGAGAGAATACGACACCAAAATTGAACTGTTCTACCATACCTAACCTCTTCTAGTAACACCTTTGTCAGAACTTTCGTTTATGTTCCGTATATATGTCTGTGAACAGGCTGAGCATCAAAAGTCTTGACCACTTGCAACCATGGTTTGTCTATGACCAACACAGAACCTTTTGAAAGATGGCCAACATATAAAACAGGTTCTCTAAACGCACAAAATTCAAAATTCTTCCTACCGCCATTTTTACTTTCATATCCATGCCCTAACAACTTACGTTTTAATTTCCCGCTCATTGGACTGTAAAACTCCTTTAATGGTGAATCATGACCATTTGCTTTCTCATTATCTTCATCTTGACCAACCGGCATTCCAATGTCAATGATGCACATCGCCCTAAAAAAGTATAAATCCAGTTAAAAAGCATACTTGGGTAGTCTTATTTACCCTCTGATTATTTGGCCAGATAATGAAAAGCAGAATACTCACAGTAAAACTCAAAAAAACTAGATAATCAGTTTCAAAACGAAAATCCAAACCACCCCCAAGGGGCGTTTGGTACGTCGAATGTTTTTGAAGGAACTTGAGATGGAATTGGCAATGGAATGTGAATGGAATCCTTTCATACTGTGATGTTTGGTTTTAAAAAGTAAAGTGACCAAATTACGGAATTACCCTTCATCAAATCCCTTCCCTTTCGTCAAACACCTCCCAGCCCTTGAGATTTCTCATCTCCATCTGATGAAAATCAATTATGAAGAAAACCCAGTATTAATAAATTTCTTATCACCAGCCTCAAAAATTTCGCATCTCCTTTGTTTGGAATGGGTCGGTTCAAATGTTTAGAATCGATAGATGGTTTCTGGCTTTTAAAGAGGGGTGACGATCGTTGGTTTCTGGCTTACAGAGAGGGGAGACGCAGCTGGCTTCTAGTTCGATTTGATTACTACTGGCACATGTAGTTTCTTGTTGCAATCTGTTCGATTTGAGATGGTGCTTTTTTGGCTCAACTTGATCACTTTCTGGTTCTTTGCATCTATTTGACCAGTGTCATTTTTCACACACACACATGTGAAGACCAAAACTACACATTCTGCTATCCGATTTGATATTGTTCTTGAATTCTTTTATATCGATTTCAGAATCAATACATTCGATCTGATCATTGTTTTTTAATATATTGATTTTATTGAATCCTAAAATCAACAGATTTTGTGAATATCGATTCTGGAATGTTTTGTGAAGATTGATTTCATAAATATGAGTGAAAAATAAAATAAAAATTAGAGGATATTTTTGGTAATTGTCTAACAAACGGTTGGAATGTTGAAATTCCATCAGGTTGGTGAAGGATTCTTACATTCCAATGAAATGATGGAATATATTCCAATTCCAATCCCATCATGTGCCAACCAAACAGGTTTTTGGACGGAGTCCTTTAAAAATCCTATACCAATTTCTAAAAATTCCACGAACCAAACGGATCCTAAAAGCTTTTAAACCAAATAAACATCATTAATCTGAAAAAAAAGACATAAAAACGTACCTGGCACTGTAAAGGATCACACTTGATGAATTTGAGGATGGCGGGAATGTAAGCCCGATAACCTCTCCTGGAAAATCCTGATATCTCCGTGGCAATACGAATGTGTTGGGTGTAGACCATTCTCCTAATTTCTTAGCTTCCACATCAAAAAGATAAACCTGATTTGCTGACGTGGATAATATTAGCACATTGCTGTTTTTGGGAGTAAACCCTCCAACTGTCACAGAAGCACCATCTAACCTTGATATAAACCAGTGCTGCCTTTGTGCCTCTAGATTAAATATATAGACGTCTCCAAAACAATTGACAGCAGCCAGCCACTGTCCATCTGGGCTAGTAAACATTTTTGTCATTGGAGGCTGAGTGGGTGGCAATTCCTCATCACACTCCTTACCACATAAAGTGAACCTATGACTTATTTCCAGGCTCCCAACATCTACAACCTGAAATATTATAAGATCATGTTACGCGCTTATGATACATAGACACACGCGAGCGCGCACACAAAGAGATAATGAATGCTTACATCAATCATTCCATCATGTCCCGAAATCATTAACCGGGAGGAATCAGAAGTGAAAACCATGGAATGTGCAAAAGGTAAAGATGAAGGGAGTTTTCTTTTACTTATGGACCACCCACTTTTTCCAGTTCCACTTTTTTTCAACTCAAATAGGCAAGGCTTCAAATTATCCGAATAAGCAAAGAGCCGTCCGGAAGGTGAGATCGAGCTGCAAATGATCTTTCTCAAACCCTTGCTCTTAACTCGAGCCACCAAATCAGTAGTTGAAATGTCTGTTTTCACATTGACTGTGAAAATATCTAGCCAGTGTAAAGCCTGGACCAAAAGCAGATAAGCAAACCCATCAACTGTACTGCACACCAATTGAATAAGTGGTCTTTGTGGTGCAGGGCAAATATCATGTGGAGCAAATTTGGTAAACTCGTTAGCAGAATATGCAAAAAGCTTAGTGTCATCACCAGCTGATATGAGCATGGGAATTCCTGTATGGGCCCACTTATTGTAACTGAAATCAACAGGCTTATCCCTGACACGGGCTCTTTTTGACTTATCTTCGAGTAATACATCTGTCAAAAAAGGTAAAATGAAAAAGTGTAAAACAAACAGCCACAATGAGACACAATCAGATCAAAGAAAAGCAGAGTGCATACTCCATACCTTCACGAGTTATGGGAACAGCAACAGTCAAGGCCCGCACATCATGTGTATGCGCCCTCACATAACCAACATATACCCACTTTTTTATATGTTTAGAAAGTTTATACAAAATAACCTAAAAACATAAATTAATTAATACATAACATCCAATCAATAAAGTTTAATTTTTAAAAACTATTAGCAAAATGGTTTCATACCTGACCATCTGATCCAGCTGAGAACACCTTGTTATGACTAGGACTAGCTGCCAAAGCATTGACATCACCCTTATGGCAAGAATGTGCTTGCAAGAGAGTTCCATGTAAACTGTCCCAAAATTGAACGCTGCCAGTACTATCTGCGCTTACAAGGGTCCCACACCTGAAAGAACATGTAAACAAAACAATCAAATCACTAAGCTAAATCCCACATTAATTATATGTGCTGGGAACACACACAAAAAAGAACACAATTACCTTAGGGAAAGTAAAGACCATACACAAAGTTCAGAGCCACCCCCTAAACCTCCAAGACCGACGGTGATTCTGTATACTTCATGAGACGATTTAGCATCCCAGCATCGAATGAACCTTAAATTGTTATAAAAACAAAAGGGTTGAGCACTTGGAAAATGATCCATATAAATCACAAGCAACACTGCAAATGGTGGATAAAAGTGCATACCCATCACTACTCCCTGAATATATCCTTTTAGCATCTGGACTCCAAGTGACACTTAATACACGCCCTACACATACGCGATAATTACAATAAATATACAAATCAAAAAAATTGGAAAAGTAGTAAAAAGTAGTAACACGAACAGGAGGTATTATCTCACCACTAACTCTTGGCAACGATTTACAGTAATTTAACTGATGTGATTCTGAGATGTTATATATTCGCACACACCCATCATCACAAGCAACTGCTATACTCGCATTTTCGGTAAACCGTTCCTCATACAACTCGAGTGAATCGGCTTCAACTTCACTGTCACTGGTGACATCACCATCACCTTTATCAGCTCCATGCCCATTCTCTATTGAACCCAACTCTAATTTTCGATTAAATCGCTGCCTACTCAAATGATGAGCAGCCATCTGCCAGATGGAAACACCAATAGGATCTACCACCACCTGCAAATCAAAAATTAAATTTCATGAAAATTAAAACAGTATGCCAATCAATAAAAACCAAGTATGATAAAAACTTACATAAATACAGACTCCTGTTATAATAATTAATTAATAAATTAACATGCAATCCGTTAAATACAGACCTTTTGTGTCAAATTAAACAGGTTCCACTCGGAGATTGAACCATCAATGCTTGATGAAAACAGTCTACCAGTCGCTAAGCCACCGGAACCGGAACTGCACCATACGAGCGATGAAACTCTCAAATTAGGGTTGCCCTGTATCGTCTACACCAACGAAATGAATTCAAAATCTAAATTATGTTACATACCTAGTGGAAACAAGACGAATTGAAAGGAAAACGGTGAGAATGATACCAATTGGCAGTGCCAACCAACGGCGCCGGGGGATACAAGCCATATCTCGAGAGAACCGTCTTCTCTGGCGGCGGCAACCCGAGATTCGTCGACGCTAGTGGCTAAAGCGACTATCGGCGACGGATTCCATTGGACTGAGCTTCTGCTACATTTGTAGAAGTCGAGCATCTCCGCCGTCTTTGCTTGAACCCTAATGTCTCCAGAGGAAATGTTTGTACCGTTTGACAGGGTAATTGGAGGAGATACAAATAGAAGGGCATACATCATCATACTTTACACGCTCAAGTTTTGTAAAATTAAAGTTAGGTCCTCTAACTTTTAAGATTGACTATTAGATCATTTATTTAACATTGTTGTTACTAGAACTTAGGTCTAGAAATTTAGACATCATGTAACTAATAACTAACAAGCAAATATATACCATAAAATCTCACTCATAGCATAGTTATTAGTACGGTCTGCTAGACATGTAAATAAATACGAACGTGGCTATGTTAATGTTCGTTAATTTAACTTTAATCGAACACGAACATATAATCGAACAAACTTTTTTGTTCATGTTTGTTCATTAAGAAAATGGGCATGTTCATGTTCGTTAGTTAAAAGCTAAACGAACAATTCATGAACGTAAACGAATACAAACAAACATAACGAACATTGTTGAAGAAACATAAATGAACACAAACGAACAAGTCTAATACATAATGAGTTGACTTTGAAGGTCAAAATTGTAACTTTTAACACAATATTCGCACAGTTCTTTGGTACTTGTGTAATTTTCTTGAAAAGTACATCAAAACATATGACAAGTCCTACAACATGTAAACTGAATGATTTATTAACAAAACCAAGTTGACGGACATAAACGAGCATACATAAACAAACATAAATGAACAAAAACACAAACACACAAAACAGAACGTTCATGTACGTAAATGAACAAACGAGACAGGGGTTAGTGTTCGTTTTTTAATTAAAAGAACAAAATCATTTGTTCGTGTTCGTTCGTTTATTAAATAAACGGACATAAATGAACTTCCCGTCAAACGGTTCATGAACAGTTCACTAAACGTTCGGTTCATTTACATGTCTACGGTCTGGGGATGATGAGATGAGGACAAACATTTTCCTATTCTAGGGGATAGAAAGGTTGCTCCTGCTGAGACCCACAACTCCAAAAAGTTGGAGATCATGTATTAAGAAGTGACTAATTATGTATGCAACTTTTAGCTTGCAAAGTATGTGTTCAGTTTTGACCAATTTAAGAGTTAACATGTTACTATTTAAAAAAAAACAAAGTGCATATATTTTAGACAAGTTTAATGACTTTGATATACAAAAGTTAGTTTAATGACTTTTTCATGTATTTTTAGAGTTGGATGACTTTGATATACTAAACTAGGCTGGGAGAATTTTTCATGAGAAATAACATAACTTGATGGGTTTTTTTAATATTTACTAAACCTTAATTGGCATGGTCGGTGATCAATCAAGGTGAAGCACCACCACCCACGTTATGAATGTATATTAACTTTTTCATAATTTAAACAAAGATAGATATTGGTGTAGTTGTTTATTTGTACTTTCCTTACTTACACTTTCAGGTAATGGATTCGAAACCCATGGCTAATAACTATTTTTTTGTTTTATTTTCTTTGTTTTTTTATTTCTTTTGATTATTATTTTTTAATTATTATGTGTAATGTGAGAGGCATAATACATTTTTATATCTATGGTTCTATCTTCAAAACCAATCTGCATCAAATTCATACGTTACTTTTATGTAGTTGAGTAGCCATAATCTCAAATGTTTTTAACGCCAAAACATTAATTTTCTTTCGTTTTTTTCTTTCGTTTTTTTACATTTTAGTTCAGAGTTAAACGAGTAGGCATAACCTCATATGTTTTTATATACATAACTATGTTTCTTTTTTAACCGTCTCAACGGTTTAAGATATGTTTCAAGCCACGGATAACGAGAATTCGAGTTAGCAATGGCAAAGCTTCATTAGGGCCCGGGGGCCCCGCCCCCTGATTTTTCGCTCAGAAGTGTTAATTTATACGTATTCGTCCGAAAATTTTATGTATTAAGTTCCCCCCTCCCCCTGCGTTTTTCTTCAAGCTTCGCCACTACGAATTAGGATACGTTTCGACACCGTCGCAACGCGCGGCGGGTAAAATTACTTGTTAACACTTAAAACACAAAATAAATAACCAATATAACATTAAAAAATTTAAAAGTGGATAAAATACGTTGTTCTGAAAAAATAAGGGACAAAGCGTTTATGGAATTTGTCATTTGTTATATTTTTGGTTAAATTCTATATAAATAAAACTAGATATATACTTAGATTGCATATAAAATTACACAAATACTTTCGATGGTCTTAATGAAAATTTTTAATGTATTAGATGATCTTCTTGTAGTAAAAGTTTGTTTGAAATCAATCTTTATAAACAAGTTTTTCGACCATTAAATGTTGATTGAAACTTTCATTCTTCTAAGGCTTATAGTTCCACTACTATTATGTTGAACTATTTAGTTGAGAGGTGGTTCTATTTCTTATCTGTGTGAAAAAAAAGGTTTTAATATAACTTGAAAAATGGTTAAAGGACATTGTCTAAAAATTGTGTAATTTGGTCCTTTTTTTTTTGTTTTTGTAATGTTGACTACTTTTAAGGAGTTTTGAGTTTAATATGACAAGTTTTTTTTGTTAGCTATGCATAAAACAACTCATGTAGTATGGTTACATGTTAGTCTGTTTTCATAATCTTGGTTTGTTTTTTTGGTCAATATTGAGGGGGAAAATTTTCATGTCAATCTTGGTCTGTTTTTTTTCTTTATGTCAATCTTAGTCTGTTTTCATAGTACGCCTATGATATGTGGTTTGTAAGTTTACCACTCTTGTTTTCAAAGATTAATCTTGAATTTTGTGACAACCATGTTTTCTTTAGTTGGAAAGATGTTTACTAGTTGGAAAAGTTATGTGTTATGTAAATTACAAGTATTTTGGCAGTAAAAGTTGTTGTCTTATAGAATCACGTGATTCAATTTTTTGTGGCTCTATGTTCTTGTAAAATTGTTAAAGTTTTTTATAAAATCAAATTAGTTTTTATGTTGTTTACAAGTTTTGACATGAATCCAATGTTTTCTGGTTGGTAAAATCATGTGATTTGTGTTCAATCAAAATATGTTTGGATGTGTCTTTGAAGTCCGGTGTAGATCATATGATTCTCGTTGTTATCAGACTTATTTTTTGTGTTAGGTCCGATCCAGATCCAAACACGATCGATTCAAAACCTGTTACTCACGGAATCAATAACAAATGCAGTGTAATCTCTCGGTTTGATATGAAACACTCACCAACACTTGGTAATCTTCACACAAAAGTACTAGATAAACAGAGAGTAAATAAACTGATTTTGTATTCAATATGTGGTATCTGTTTTACAAAACTCTCATTTGTTCATGTACAACACAAAAGAGATACCTATCAATTATTTATAGTATATGAACACACAAAATCACCAAACATTCAAACAATCAAATCCATAGAAGGTTTCGTGCGAAACACATATCCGATTTTGAGTATGAGAAATCTAGAATTAATCAATAAAAAAAAAAAAAAATTTGAGTAGATATTGCAAATCTGATCCAATAGAGCCGTTCTTGAAATACACAATCCGAGATTTTTTTATACCAATTGAATCACGAAACAATCCATAATCGATCAAATCCAGTGTGAAAACATGAACTGAATGTTCATATCATCCATAATGAATATAATAAGCTCCAATTGAGACGAATTAACATCTAATCGATCGTAAAACTCTGAAAAATACGCAAAACAGAGAGCCAAAGTTATGATAGCAATTATTAGGTCCGATCCATATCCAAACACGATCGATTTAACACCTGTAACTGGCAGAATCGGTAACTAATGAGATATAATCTCTCAATTTGATAAGAACACTCACCAAAACTCAGTAATCTTCACACATGAGTAATAGAGAAAGAGAGTATTTAAACTGATGATTTTGTATTCAATATGGTATATGGTTTACAAAAATCTGATTCGCTATATGGTGAAACAATTGTTCTTTAAGTTCTAGGCTATATGATGAAAAAACATTTCTTAGTAAAACAGTTACGAGAGCACTTGGAAAAAAGCCAAATGGGTTCTAGCTTCCTATGCAAACAAAACACAAGTCATGATAGAGGTCAAAGGTAGGATCATTTAACTATAAAAATTCGGGTATATATATCTATATACCCGGGTCATACTACATTCAACCCTGCTTTTTCGGATGAAAATAATTTTGGCCCGAACAACAGAAAGCTAAAATTTGTTGTTGCTATTACATCGGATTAGCATTTTTATTTTCAAGTGAGACAAGTTCATATGATCACCTTTTACGGGTTGCATATGATTCCACCCGTTTTGGCGATCATGAATATGTTGTGGTTCTTTAAAATCGTCATTCAAGAAAAAGAAGACTCACACCAGCAGATGAAATTCTTACTTTGTGTCCTAACTCGGTACAAAAGAAAAGGGTAATCATATAATTATTACATCCTATGTCATTCAAATTGTGCATATTTGTATTCTCATCTTTAAGCCATTTTTTTAAATGCTATATTTATTAACTTCGTTTACAAAAATTGGAATGTTTATTATTCAGATTCATTTCATTGTAAGTTAGTTTTTGAATATAACTAGAAATTTTGCCCCACGCTCCGCGTTGGGAAACAGATCTTAAACGGTTGATACGGTGACATTAACGTAGCTACACACAAAAAAAACGCGATTAAATAAATTTTTTCTCGCGCTCCGCAACGGGAGCTAGACCTTAAACGGTTGAAGCGGTGACATTAACGTAGGTAAGCTCAAAAAGAAACATAGTTAAATACATTAAAGAAACGTATAAAATTACAACGACTCGGGTGTGGAGATCGAAATATAGATAAAAGACAGTTAGATAACGGTGAAGAGGTTTTTCAGTCGGTGTCGGTCTCTTTTTCACGGTACCTACATGTCACCGTCAGTCGATAAAACTCAAGATACCAAAAAAATAGTTTATTTTGAACACAACTTTGTTTTTAACAAAATTTATACCGGGACATAAAGAAAAAAACCAAACAAACGGAAATTATTAAGGAAAAATCGAATAATATATACTACAGAGGTAAACTTAAAACTTTAAAATTTAAGGGGGTGAAAATGATATTTTATAAATTTGAGATGTTATTTTTAAGATTTCATAAAGTTTAGGGGATGAGTTTGTCAATGGCCATTTACAACCGACATTTGATTTTAAGTTTATTAATAATAACTAGTGTTGAATAGTCGCAATGGTATATTCGGAATTACAAAAAATATTACGTTGTTTTGAAAAAAGTCTAACCAAAGAAGTTAAAAAAAAATAACTATATATAAACAAAGTTCTGACAAAAAAAAAATCATATTGTTTTTTCTCTTAAATGTTAAGTTTTTTTTATCATTCATTCATTATTGTGTTGCGACGATGACTTTAGTTAACTGCGTAAAAAGAAAAGTATAAAGTTGCAGCTGCTCGATTCTGAATAACGAAGGTATATTCGGAAATAAAGGAAAATGTACGTCGTAAAATTAAGCTTAAGAAACACAGAAGTGCATCTTAAAGAAAATGAAGTAAAAGTATATCACACAGTCACACTTGACCCCGCTCGGTTTTGAATAAAGTTTACGTTAAAACTTAAATAGGCTTGGTTTTGAATAAATCTATAGAAAAGCGTCGATAAAAATAAGCACGTCGATTTAGTTTATTCTGAACATACAAAACGATATATTTAAAAACATATATTTTTGAATTAAATAATGTTTTCTAACTTTATTTGATAAATTTGTCTAATAATTTTTTATAACATAATTCTTCTAACAAACAGTTTCCAACAACAGAAAAATTAACTTAATTAACTTTTTATCAATTTTGATAAAAAAAAAAGTTTCATATTGATAAAACAATTAAACCATAAAAGGCTATGGGCGAAGAATTGAACCCAGGTTTAAAGCTGCTTCAAGTCAATTTAGAGCAAAGTCACAAACCACCACGACAAATTCAATTATTGGTACATTAATGGAAAAAGTATTATTTAATATATAAAACTTTCAGGAAACAACCAATTAGAGTTAGTTACTGTAGACGTCTACCTTAAATGTATAGGTATAGAGTTGGAGGGGCCTACTAAAAAAATCTTATGATTAGAGGACCTCCATAAAAAAAAATTAAAGTCTCATATATCTGACACATTGTTATTCCGCCAAACGAACATTTGACGAGGTTTTTCTTCGTATTAGTGTTCTTTATCCAAATGTCCTGAATGGGTTTTAAATTTTAGTAAAAACCGGTCCATCCCGACTCAGGGTTTAATTTTAAAAATGGTTAATGGGTTTAATTTCTTGTGTTTAATTTTATTTAATTACTGGGCGTAACTTTATTTAGTTTATAACAGGGATAACTGCGTAGAATAGTTACCAAGTTTCTCATTTGTTTCGTTTAAATACCTTAAACTTGTTTTGTCTCTTTAAGGTCAATCAACTTTGATTCTTTGTTCCATTGTTGCGTAATTAGCAGGTTACCACTTGATGACATGTCATCTAATATTTTTTAATTTCTAATGCTTACGTGAATTTATTTAATAATAGTGACACAGCTTTTTTAATTTATAAAAATTAAAAAAATAGTATTTTTTTTTGTTTTTTTGAGTACATAGATGTAGTTTTTTTTTTTCATTTGAATATATATATATATAGGGTGAAAACTCACATGAGTTGTGAAAACTCATGAAAACTCTATGTAATAACTTTATTTTTATTTTTTTTTAAATATGGTAGTTTTGTTACATATTTTCGTCACTTTTTATAAATAAAAAAAATCAAAAAAGCGTCGAAGGAATTTTTTTAAAAAAAGATGTAACATTTTTAAAAAAATCCCGTTTTTCAGTTTTTTACATATGTAACAACGTCATAACGGTAGTTTTTTTTACAATTTTTATATCTTTTAAAAAAAAATCCTTCAGCACTTTTTTGATTTTTTTTTAAAGTGACGAAAATATGTAACAAAACTACTATCTTTTTTTTAAAAAAAGTAGAGTTTTTATGGGTTTTCACAACTCATATGGGTTTCCATTTTAACCCAACCATATATATATATATGGGAAGGTTCCACTAAAAAGTAGTTTTTCGCTAAGAAACGCTAAGAAGTGGGTCAAACGAACTCCGATTGAGCTCATTCAAGCGGCGTTGTAACCGTCTCATCGAACTCTAATCTGGACCCAAAAACCTCAACCCCCTCCACCCGCACCCCCAAAAACCTAAACCCCCCTCCAACCCCACCCCGAAAAGCCTAAACCCCCCACCCCACCCCCAAAAAACCTAAACTCCCCAACCCCACCACCCCAAAAAAAAAAAACCTAACCCCCCCCCCACCAAAAAAAGAACCTAAACTCACCCCCACCCCCCAAAAAAAACCTAAACCCTATGGCTAAAATCCTAAAATTCAACGCTAAGATCTAAACCTTAAAAACTAAGATGGTAGAGTTCGAAGATACGGTTCCAACGCCGCTGGACTGAGCTCAATCCGAGTTCGTTTGATATCGTTTTTTAATGTTTTTGTCACTTCTTAGATTTCTTAACCGAAAACAACTTCTTATTTGAACCTCCCTATATATATATACTATGTTAAAATCCCGTGTATTACACGGGTTAAATAAATATAATATTATATATTAAGTAATAAAAATTTTATTTTTTAAAAACTCGTGTTTTACACGGGTTGAATAAACCCGTAAAATACAATATAATCTGTTAATACATACACTCGTCAAAATATGTCAGAAGATTTATTAATATAAAGATTATTATTTTATTTAAAAAATATATTATTATTATTATTGGATAGTGGTGTAATTAATAGGAGAGAGAATAAAAAAAAATAATGAGAATTAATGTGAAGACCATGTAGATATAGATTTACTTTCCAATCACTTTAAAGATATTAATTTCAACGTTTCAATAAAAAACTTTTCTTTGTTACGGTGGTTAGTTTACTTTAAATTAAAGTCCAATTCTTTAGTTCGAATCCCATGAGCAGACATTCTTTTTTAATCCCACAATTTGATTAAAACTCAATTCATTAATTCTGAAAAGTTGTCTTACTTTACTCTTTTACCGTTTTCTGTTTTTTTTTAAATAAACTTTTCTGTTCCTTGAGCGATTAATCTTTTTTTATCTTCAGAACTGAGTCGTCATAATTTCATATGTTTCTTTTATATATTTAGCTACGTTAATGTCACCGCCGTAACACGCATAATAAAATTTGCAAACGCGCCGCATCACGCGACTTCAACTGTTTTTTTTTTGTTCCTTTTTTTTTCTTTTTATCCTTTTATATTTATTTTTTAAAATTATTTCATTTTCTTTATTATTAACTTCTTTAACCAATTTACCGTTGCGATGTAGTTTTTAACAATTCACCTTTTTATGTAAATTTTATCAGTGCTAAAAATTCTGTTTTTGTCTTATTTTTTTACCGGTTTCGATTTTTTTCGACAATTCAGTGTTAATTTATTCAATTGTTTTGTTTTTTGTATAAAGTTTTGAATTTATCAACGTAAATTCACATCTATAAACATTGTTATGTATACTTTAATCTAACTTTTTTCATTAACTTGGAATACATTTTTTTCTGCAGCGGTTTTATCGTTTAATGTTAGGTCGTGTTTACGCTGCAGCGTGCTTGACATAATACTTTTTTTTTTCTATTTACACTGAACAGCCGCAACTCCATGCTTATATTTTATGTACTTAACTACGCTAGTGTCACCGTACGACCCCGTCGTAACACGCGGGTTTTAATTTCTAGTATATATATATTTCAAGTACCGAGATATACGTGGATTTTTTTCATTCAAATATATATATATTTATACAGACATAATAAGTCTAAAAACTTATAATAAATAAACAAATAACAAAAAAAGTATTGTAAACCAATAATTTCTAGTTTAGGGATTACGAATAGGACAAAATCATGAATGGAGGAAGAAGCGGCATTGACGGTTTGGAATCGTGAATTCAGGATTTGGGGGTTATAGTTTATGAACAATTTACATATATGGTAGGGATATGGAATCGTGAATGGAGGTGTATGTGATTATCAATTTATTTTTTTTGTAAGATTGATCATATCTTTTTTTTTATTTAAAAAAAGCCACGCAACTATCTTATAATCCACCTATGCATTTTCAAATAAAATAAAAAATGGTAACATGTTGAATACACAACTTTGAAACAAATAATCAAAGTTGAGTGACCTTAAAAAGACAAAAAAAATTTGAGGTATTTAAACAGAGCTGAAGAGAAACTTGGTTATTATTCTGTAAAGTTTTTCCTTTATAATACTTGTTTATTGGGTTTAGTTAATAGGCTTAATTTTGTTTAGTTTATAATTAATCAGTTTATAGTAATTTAACATTTGTAAAATTTCAAAATCTTAAATTATTTTTCTTGGGTTGGTGTCAAAAAAATTTAAGGTTCGTTCGAGATTAAATTAAATCATATAATATAACAAAAAGAAAATTTTATGAGGGGTGGGAGTGACCTTCATCGCCGGGTCATCCCCACCCCTAGGTCCGTTCATGCCTCCTATGTTATTTTCTTTTGGCCTTTATCTACCAGGACTTGTTTACAGGATTCACCATTTAAGACGAAAAGAAACTTGTATTATTGGAGGGTACCCACCCCCATATGGTCGAACATACAAATTAAAGAAAAAAACCCTTGAATTAGATGTACCTAAACTAGACTGTCTACCATCCAAACTGTATGGTGTTCAAACCATTTTCCTTCTGAACCATAATGCCTTGATTTGTTCAATCACACACTATTTAGTGTGAAACCAGTAAGAACATATTGTATGAAGGTTTAGGCATAGACATCATGAGTACCAACATCAAATGTCATAACACAACAATTAAAGAGTTTATGTTCTTGTGTTATATGAAGACACTAACCTAACATACCGGTCAACGAATAATAGCTTGAAATGTGCAACAAGCATGCCTAGAAGGACCAACAGTATAAATATCCACATATATTTTTTAAAGACAAATTTCTTTTATTCTATAGGAGTGAGACTTGAACTCATGACCTACTCAAACATTGTCTCTACCACTGTGCCACCAACCTAATGACAAATATCCACATATAACATATTAATTACCAACATTTACTACTTTCTTACATCCATCAATCTCCTATGTAAGCATATATTTATTCTCACACCATGATTTCCTACATTCATTAATTATTAATATAAAATAGATATTGACTCTCACGAGAAACTCGTCTCTCGTGATGAGTCTTATAAATATGTTCTTATTCTCACGTAGAACATTAGTCACAACAAACACTCTCTCCCTATCCTCGTGAGTCTCATAAATATGTTCTTATTCTCACACCGAACTTTTAGTCATTAGAAACTCTTTTTTTATGAGAAGAGTTTCTCACGTGATGGGTCTTATAAACACGTACTTATTCTAACGTCGAACATTAGTCACGAGAACCTCTCTCTCGTGGTGAGTCTTACACACTTATTCTCACACTGAACTTTAGTCACTAAAACCTCCTCTCTCGTGGTGAGTCAGTCTTATCATCTGTTCAGACAACGATGGAAGAAGACTAACAACCGTTTATGCTATTTTCACGAGGTGCAGATGGCGCCCTCTTGCCTATATGCTATTTTCTTTTGGCCTTTACCGACCATGCCTTGTTTATAGGGTACCCCATTTAGGATGAAAATAAACTTGCAATGGCAAAAGTTGTTATTGGAGGGGGTACCCAACCCGATCTTGCCAAACCTTCTTATACCCAAACCTATAAATCAAAGGAAAACCCCTTGAACCCAGAGGTACCTAACCCTGACTATCTACCATCCAAATTGTATGGTGTTCGAACCATCTTTATTTTTTTTGAACGGCAATGCTAAATATTCTAGGATAATTGGGTTTCCCGGGGCAACACCTAGAACATCTAGGGCAGCCCACCACAGGAGGAACCCTCAACTGGGTAAACCCACTGACCTGACCACAGACCCCTTTTTTGTTGTTGTCAGGATTCGAACCCAAGACCTCCACTATGAGAAGTTTTGGGGCTACCATTGCACTAAATGGTCAACGGTTTTCGAACCATCTAACGCCTGTTAGGTCACAAACTATATATATTGAAAACCAATAAGAACCTATTGTATGAAGTTTCTGGCATAGACACCATGAGTACCAACATCAAATGTCATAACACAATTAAAGAGTTTATGTACTTTGTGTTTTATGACGGCACTAACCTAACATACCGGTCAATGAATAATAGCTTGAAGCGTGCAACGAGCATGCCTAGAAGGACCACTATTAATATCCACGTATTAAATACCAACATTTACTATTTCCCTACATCCATTAATCTCCTCTACAAACACATATTTATTCTCACGCCATGCTTTTCTACATCCATTAATTCCTAATTTAAACACAATTGACAATTACGTTGGTATTACATTTGTGTCAAAATCAACGGTAAGGCTATCTGTAATAGAATCACTAAAAATGTGATTCACGCCCTGTCATGTAATCCAGGGGCAATCACTAAACAAAACAATAAAGTGTGTAATGGTTTCACTAACCAAAATTAAATTAAAAATTGATTATTTTTTATTTAAAAATCATTAATTGGTTGGATAGATCTCATCAACGCCTCACGCCCTGAGGGCAGTGTTCCACGTCCAATCACGGGCCACGGTGGATCACGCCCCCAATTTTTCCCCATTACACACAACCTAACACTTTATAGGAAGGTTGTAACGTAATGTACTTTCTAATCAAATGATTTTAAGAGTATAGCATACGTTCGTCCATTAAAAAACCAATTGTAACAAGTACGTTGCACAAATTCAAAACGAAGATGATATTATAATAATGTAACAGATTGAAATTAACAATAAAAAAAACAATTAAATGAGATAAAACTCATGAAAATCTATTAAACCTGTCACTACTTGTGACAACATGAGATCTACTCCTAGGAAACATCAAATGATCACTCTTCACCTTCCGACCCAAATCCTCATCATCAGGAAAGCTAGAAACCGGAGCTTCTTCATCAATCCTTCCCATCCCAACACTCACACTCCTAGGCACTCTCCGGGACCCCTTCGCCGGCGACGACTGCTTCGTCATCACATGTTGTTTTAGATACAACTCCAGGTCAGCACGGGTGATATCAACACCACCCATGCTGGTCGTGGAGTTGGCCCTGATGAGCTCCCGGAGATCATCGGCCGCGGCGTCGCGGGACCCAAAGGAGCTGGTGCTGGTGCTCCTATACATCGGGTTCCCAAAGGACGCCGCGGTCACCCCGTAGTTAGAATGATTGGCGCAATCGGTGATGCTACGGATGTACAAATCCTTGGCTTTGCACAAGGCTCTATATGGTGTTGTGATGATTTTGATCACCAAATTCTTTTGGTGATTTCTCATTGTTTTGGGATGTGATTGAAAAAAACAGAAAGTTGTGTAGGATGAATATGATGGATTGTTGATGCGTGTGTGAACGTGTGATAAAATAACTGTGTGTTTTTGTGTGTGTAGGTGTGGGTGTGGATGGGGTTTATAGGTGGCGATTTGGTTTGAAGTCTTACCTGTGGTTTTGGTTTGACTGGATTCGTGTCAGGAAAACACGTTGTTTGTTGTCTTTTTAAAAACTGTTTTTAGGAAATCAAGATGGAAAATAATATTTTTTGGCTTGGAACTGAAAAAAAAACGTAATATTTTGGAACATTTAACCTTTTTTTTTACTTTGTTTTCTTTTGAATCACTCGGCTTTTATTTGAATATAATAGAACTAGAGAACTTAATTTAATTGTTTGGATATTTAGTTGTTTATACTAATGCTTTTAGAACCGGGCTGAATAGCGAACTAGTCGGTTTAAAGGTTCGATGTTTGAATCTGTCGGACCGGTTGAATTGGATTTAAAAATTGAGTGACGTTATAAATAATATAAAAATTAAAACTATTTGTATAGATATAAAATATATATATATTTTTGTTTTCATTTGAATTTGTAATTTTAATAACATATTAAATCTTAAATAAATAAAATATGCAACTTGAAATACTAAATTAATCAAAATGAGATTTTGAAGTAAAAAAAAGACAAAATTAGTTAGTTTTTTTTTTTAATTTTGAAATCCGGTCCAACCCCGGGTCTGGTTCACCGATCCGACCGATAACCAGCCGGTTCAAATGAAAGTGAATCAATTAACTACACATAACCGAACCAGTTATGCGTCTAGTTTCCAGTTTGATCGGTCTGACCAGTCGATCCGGTATGAAAGACACTGGTTTTTATAGATTATAATGAAACGTGTCATTAGTAATTATACCTTTTTATTTAATTTACGATTTTAAGTGAATACTTTATATTGACTCTCATGATTTTTTTAATATTTGTGATTAAATAAATTTTATATGTATCTTTTATACGTAATAAAGTATTTAATTTGTTTTTAAATATATTTATAATATATATATATAGTAGGTTAAAATCATCTATATTACACGGGTTAAATGGATATAATTATAATATTATATATTAAGTAATAAAAAGTTTATTTTTAAAAACTAATGTTTTATACGGGCTGAATAAGCTAGTGAAATAAAATATAATATGTTAACACATATCCTTATCAAAATATGTTAAGAGATTTATTGATACAAAGATTAGTATTTTTCTTTAAAAAAATATTATTATTATTAAAATATAAAGGTGTATTTAATAGGAAAGAGAAGCAAGAAAAAATGATAAGAATGAATATGAATGTGACATGTAGTGTTAAATTTTTTTTATTTATTATATAGTATAAATATAGATTTACTAATTATTAAAGTCTCATTAGATAGAATTTGATAGTTAAAAAGTTGAAAAGGATGTAAAGAAAAAGATGGAGGATAATTCATAATAGTCATAATATGGAGTTGAATTAATCAGAGATATAGAGATGATAACGATGAGTTGGAACACAGACTTTATGTCTAAGCTCCGCTCATTGTTTATTTAAAAACTCGTTTTATTAGATTGATGAACTTTTAACTATTATAACTCGATTAAAAACTATTTTTCCGCTAAAAAACAAAAGATAAATTGACAAACAATAACCATAGATATATTTTTTCCATATTAAAATAAAGGCTAATATTATACAAAGATCTCTTTTTTACAGTGACACGTGTTCAACATTTATGGAAGAGACAAATATTTTATATTTCATTTAAAATTAAAATTAGTCGCCACATGTCACAACAAGTAATGCGAAAAAATCTCAATTTGTCAAAATTAAAAATAATAAAAAAATATCCATTTACATTTGATACTTTTGATTTTTTTTCACATGAGACTTGAAGATGCTTAGTTAGTTAAGTCCAACAGGCCATGCGTAATAATTTTATGAACCTAAGATCTATTAATGTAAAATTTTGCTATAAAAAAGGGCTAATAGAATATAGTGTTGGTTGTTTGTCTTCTATTTAAATATATTAATTAAATTGACATTTTGAAATAATATTATATTGATTTACGATAAAAAAGAATGAATAAAGGAAATGTTTATTTTCAAATGTTATACGTGTACTCCAACAATAAAGCAAATTAATATAAGAAATATATAACAATAATTATTTTCTTGGGACCTCTACCCATGAAAAGGTTTTCTTGTGGATAAACCGTAATGAAAACGTTTTTCTTAGGAACTCGACTCATTCTGTTAGAATGTTGGAGTTGATAAAAAAATACTTGTTTCTTTGGCTTAAATTTAGGGCTAATTGTAACACTTTGTCTTGATAGGATTGGGTAAAGTTTAGTGTTTCTGGTCTGTTAAAGTTCGTTTGCTTTTTTCTGTTTGTTTCTCAGCTTCTTGCAAAAAAAAATCAATAATTATTTGTTGTATATAAACTTTTTGGGTGGAATTTTAAAGACTAACTAAGCATTTCGGGTCGGGTTTATCTAAAGAAATTCAGAAAAAAAAGATTGACGAAAGAAACACAAGGGCGAATGAAATAGTTTTGGTTGGACTCTACTAGGTGGCCAAATTGTAAGCCATACGTATATACTTCTAGTAGCTTACTTTTCTAATATGTGCAGCTCCGATGGCTTATAAGCCACTTAAGATTTAAATTAGATTTATGTGTCATGCTTGATTAGATTTATATTTATATAATATGATATATATAATCTATACTATATAATAAACTAGGTTAAAACTCATGTATAAAATCAGTTTTTATGAAGATTTATAAATTCTAAAAATGTTATATAATAAAAAAGTATTATAAAAATAATGAAGGAGTGTTCTAATTAAAAAAAGTTTTATGAAAAAACCTATTTTTTAAAATAAAAAAAAAACGTTTTATAAAAGTAATTATAGAAAACATTATTATTTAATAGGACAGAGACGGTGAACAAAAATAATAAAAAAATTAAAAAAATTTGTGTAATTAATAGGAGAGAGAGACGGGAAAAAAATATTGAGGATGCATGTGTGAGTAATAAGTGTACTTCTCAAACCTTTATTTAATATATATATATATAGGATTAGGTTCAGGTAAAAAAAATTCTAATTATAAGAAGGGTGAGAAGAATTTAGAGCCATTAGATCAAATTGTAGAAAAAATTTAGTGATTAAGATTAAATTGTAGGGGAAAAAGTTGTTGAAATGGTATTTTAGTCTTGGCCACTTTTGTTGACTTTTTATCAAGTTTCCCCCTCATTTTTAAAAGTTCATGACTTTTACAAACGACATTATTTTTTCAAAAAAATTACACCATAAAAACGAGCGTTTTTTTATCTTTAAAACGAGTATAGTGCCGTTATAAACAAAAAAAGAAAAAAAAAATTACGTTTTTCACCTCATTGTGTAATACAAGTTCATTGTGTAATACAAGTTCAATGTGTAATACAAGTTCAATGTGTAATACAAGCTCATTGTGTAATACAAGCTCATCGTGTAATACAAGTTCATCGTGTAGTACAAGTTCATTGTGTAGTACAAGTTTATTGTGTAATACAAGTTCAATGTGTAATACAAGTTCATTGTGTTATATGTATTTATCATTGTGTTTTACGTTTTTCAGCTCATTGTGTAATTAGTCAGGTCATTGTGTAATACAAGTTTATAGTGTAATACAAGTTCATTGTGTAATACAAGTTCATTGTGTAATACAAGTACAATGTGTAATACAAGTTCATTGTGTAATACAAGTTCAATGTGTAATACAAGTTCATTGTGTTTTACGTTTTTCAGCTCATTGTGTAATTAGTCAGGTCATTGTGTAATTAGTCAGGTCATTGTGTAATACAAGTTCATCGTGTAATACAAGTTCATTGTGTAATACCACGTCTGGTCATTGTGTAATATATGGTCATTGTGTAATTAGTTAGGTCATTGTGTAATACAAGTTCATTGTGTAATACAAGTTCATTATGTAATACAAGTTCATTGTGTAATACAAGTTCAATGTGTAATACAAGTTCATTGTGTTATATGTATTTATCATGTGTTTTACGTTTTCAGCTCATTGTGTAATTAGTCAGGTCATTGTGTAATACAAGTTTATCGTGTAATACAAGTTCATTGTGTAATACAAGTTCAATGTGTAATACAAGTTCATTGTGTTTTACGTTTTTCAGCTCATTGTGTAATTAGTCAGGTCATTGTGTAATATATGGTCTATGTGTAATTAGTCAGGTCATTGTGTAATACAAGTTCACTGTGTAATACAAGTTCAATATGTAATAGAAGTTAATTGTGTTATATGTATTTATCATTGTGTTTTACGTTTTTCAGCTCATTGTGTAATTAGTCAGGTCATCGTGTAATACAAGTTCATTGTGTAATACCACGTCTGGTCATTGTGTAATTAGTCAGGTCATTGTGTAATACAAGTTCATTGTGTAATACAAGTTCAATGTGTAATACAAGTTCATTGTGTTATATGTATTTATCATTGTGTTTTACGCTTTTCAGCTCATTGTGTAATACACATTGACCTGGTGTATTACACATTGACCGGGTATATTACACATTGACCATTATGCCCTCCCTTTAAAAATGAACTTGTATTACACAGTGAAACCGTACACATTGATTCGGATAGTGATTTTCGGATATCCAAATATCCGAAATATTATATTTATATATTTTTTAATTGTTTTTATTATTTAAAAATAAGAAAATTTGAATCAAAACCCAATATATTATATTTATATATGTATATTTTTAATGTTTTTAATTGTTTTTATAATTTAAAAATATTATATTTATATATTTTTTTATATTTTCGAATATTCGTTTCACTATCCAAAAATTTCGGGACTTTGAACACCCCTACCCCCTCTCCCCCCGGTAGCCCTTTACGGCCATGAACTCCCTCCCCCCGATGTTTTTCCTTTTTTTTTTTTGGTAAAATCTCCTCCTTAAACCCTAATCCCACTAGTATAAATTGGGGTATTAGCCTTCGATGTTTTTCACACCTTCAATTATAGTTATGTTGTCTCTAACTGCAGTTAATGGACGTAACGTGCAAAGTTTTTTTTATGCATAAATTACGTTTTCTATAATGTTCTTAATTAAAAAATATGGATAATACTTAAAGGACGTAATTTGTAATTCTATCTATGTTTAAAAAAAACATATTTTTAATAAATATTTTTCAAATAATTCATTTTCGTAAATAATACTTTGAAAAAAAAAATGTAAAAACTATTACTTTTTTTCACTCTAGGAGTGGAGGTTATACTACTACAGACGTGTCCAAGGCGTAATTGTTGTTGAATCAAGAAATAAAGCGTGTTAGGAGTGGGATCCACATCAAGCGAAGCAATCGAAATCTGACAAAATCCTTTCAAAAAACGCACCGCCAATCACCATCCTCATCCGTCATCCCACCACCATGTCATGGTTGGCTCGCTCCATTGCCAATACTCTCCTAATCGACGACGATGACGACGACCGCCACCGTACCTCCCCAATCTCCGATCATAATCGCCCCCAATTTTCAAAAGAACAACTTCACATTCACCAGCAATTACAAAACCTAGAAATCAAAGATCACGATCCGACAGGAAGCGTGAAAGAAGACCTCTCGGAGTTTACAGAAACCCTAACGCGTCAACTACGGGGCGTTGCTTCATTCCTTGCTCCTCCTCCACCACCACCGGCGCCGCCAATTCGCCATCATTCCACCGAGTTCCAACCCGATCTCTCTGTTTCAGATCGAGACGACGGCGATCCGTATCTATCTGGTGAAGATGACGATCGTGTGTCCAATCCAACTTGCGATCAAATTGAGAACGTAGAGGCCGTTGGAGTGAGAGAAGAAGCATTGGCGTTCGCGAGGAATATATCGCATCATCCAGAAACGTGGCTGGATTTTCCGTTATCCGAAGAAGAAGATGATGATGGTAATTTGATTGCTTTTTTTCGATTTGTGATATTTTGTTTAGTTGTTGACACGAATTCCAATTTCCCTGTGTTTAGACTTTTACAATTTGTTTTATATACTAAAATGAGAAAAAATCATCATCATGAATAACTGGAGAGGGAGGAATTGATCACCTGTTTCTCCTCGATTTAAGATAGTATGTTGCAATAGAATTGGATGCTTAAAACAAGGAAAAGTTGTTGGAATTTATTGGAACTTGACAGTTGATCATAAAGGGTCATGTGACTGGATTTTGATGACTTTTTATCCTTTAGCACATGTCCATCCTTTTTAATTTTCAGGTTGGTTTAAGATCCTAATGTGATAGTGTCATGTTGTAGATGGACTTAGGATTGAGATTTTAGAAGCTTGTTTTGAATATTTGCCTCTCAATTGGAATGACTGTCTAGATTATCTTTAATACAATTACATTTGTGATATTTGTAGGTAAAAGATTGTACTTGTAGAATCGCGTAAATGTTTTCATATCAACCTATGCTTTGCAGATATATGTTAAAGACGTCATCTTTTTCATGGATATAGTGATATACAATATAGAAATCACCTGGAGAGCTTTATTAGTTGGACTTGATACATTACAGAATATTCTATGTAAAGAAAGCAGTATTCAACTTGCCTGTTTGATCAAATGTAATATTCTGTTCACTAAATTGCATTTATACATAGAAAATGCTAAATAAAAGTTAGGTTTGAAAGTGACTAGCGTTATAGAAAATGCTAAATAAAAGGAAGGTTGCCACGAGTAATTCAGTGAAGTACGCATGACTCCCACATTGCTCAATGTAGCAAGTGTGAGAATTATTAGCTTCTTTTGTGGTTAAATACCCTAGAACTTCAAAGAGTGATGAAGAGTGAGGACTACTCGGAAGATGAAGCAGATTGAGCTCAATATTCATAGCTTAGTGGCAAAGTTGATAAATTTTGTAGTGTTTGTCACATTTTATTATCGAAGCCCCAAACCAACTTTGTTTCTCAGTTTCATTGTTGACTGCTTTTTGTCAAAGCATTATAGCAAAAATTAAATGAACTTGTGTAGTGGTAATGTGGTACAAATTTATTTGAATCGTCAATATGATAGTCATTTAATGGCAATTGTTTTCGTCTAAATTAAGTTTGCAGTAATTACTTTTTGTGTGTTTAAAAGCTTTTTTAGGTTTATTGAAAATAGTTCAGTCAAAACAGTCATCATCGGCATGAATTTATCATTTTTAATATACCTTTATTTTCTTTGCCTCAGATTTTGAAATGTCTGATACGCAATGGAACCATGTGACGTTGGTTGAACGTCTAGCACCTAGATTAGCTGCTCTCAGAATCGAACTTTGTCCTATTCACATGAGTGAGAGTTACTTCTGGAAGGTTTACTTTGTTCTGTTACACCCAAGGCTAAATAAACACGATGCTGATCTTCTATCAACACCCCAGGTAAGTTTAGGAAACTAATTTTTCTTACTTCCATTGTTTTTTCCCATTTGTGTGGGGTTATCAACAAGGGAGTTATAGTTCTTGGGTAAGCTAATGGCAAATAAGAAAATTTTACTTTGAAAAGTTTGTAGATTCATAGTTGAGTCTAAACTATTGTTGTCATTAGTTTAACAGTAGAGTAGGGTCTGGGAGATGAGGGCAAACCTTACCTCTATCCCAGGAGATAGAGAGGCTTCTCCCAAATGAGACCCCTGGCTCAACTAAATTCCAGTTTTTAAGTAATCAGTTTTTATTAATGCAAACAACTTTATCATCATCAGCATCAACATTGTTCCTATCCTAATAATGCTGCTCTATTAATGTATTATTAAGCATATTGAATAGGGTTGAAACATTTATAGGAGATTCAGTAGACATGGAATCTTAGCCTTTGATGAAAATCGATCTCAGCCACTCATTTGGTGGCTGAGTAACTATAATTAGGGGTACTTATGTTATGTCAATTATATCCACCAAGCTTTGAGTGCTACACATTCATTTATAACATACTTGTGTTCTTATACTCTTTGTGTGCGAGTACCTGAGTTTGTTATCAATATAGGCAAGTGCTCGCTGGAAGCTTAGCATCTTGAATAGGGTTGAAACACTAAGGCTACATGGCGACTTAAGCAAATGAATAACCATGTCTGAAGTAGTTCCGAAATCTCAAGAAAATAGTGTTGTAGTTTCTGAAAAAAATCTTTCATTGCGCATATGAATCAAGAAAATAGAGGTGTCATTGCTAAGATGACTGATATCTCAAATGGTCAATCAAACAGTGATTAAGAATGTGGCTAAAATATGGCCATGTGTATAGGGGGAAATGAGAAACAAAAACAACAGCTAAACAACAAAAGGCCACAATACACAAGCAACTAAGCCTCAGTTCAGTTTTGCTTTGTTCTGTTCTCAACAATATTTTCTCTTTTTTATTTAAAATATTACCAGAAACAAAAACCGTCCAAATTGTGTCATCTACATTTCTATACCTGAATAAATGTCCTAAAACACACATTTGAATGATTAGTAAATATGTATAAAGAAAGAAAAAAATATATAGGTTCACTGCACCAACAGAGATGCAGTTGTATGACTTGTAACAACCAAAGCAAAGTGTGTCACCTTGACATTAGGTTTGTGGATTAGGAGGTGGGAGGGAGTGTAGGAGCTAACTACAACTAGGATACGAAGGGTGGAGCTGCCTGTAAGTCAAATCCTTTTTCTGCTCCCGTGGCATATACCCCGAATGACAGAAGAGTTGTATTGGGAAAGACCATGGATAGAAGTTTGATGATGTTCGCGAATGTAATGACACCATCACACCATTGTTGAGGCATTAAACATTTGTTGTAGCAAGTTTGTTTGTGGTTCATCAAGATTAGAATCAATGTGAGCTCTATAAAATATGAGTGTATTGCGAGTAATCACTTGTATGTGCAATGACATAAGGTATTTGGAAGAGTTAGACCGAAGGTACAGCGGTTGCATTGCAATGATGTCGGTGGTAATTGGGGGATGGTAAATGAGGATTGGAGGTGGTAGGCTGAAATTGTCTAGGAGAGTTGAGTTTTGCTTTGTTTCTTCAGAATCTGAGAGCAGCTTCGTCGTAGGCTCTTGCAGTACTTTCAACAATATCAAATGTATCTAACCATACCCTTGTTTCCTTTTTTGTGAATCCTTCACCTTTGTCGTTGTTTATCCATCTTCATGGCCATTGTTGACTCCTCTATACTTCCTCTTTTTCCCACTCTCTTTGGTATTAGTTTTGTTGGGCTATTGTGTTGACCATTGTGAGGGGCCTAAGTCTTCGTGCAGAAAAAGAGAGGGCTACTCTTGGAAATCAGGGGTGTCATCCTTTGAAGTGGGCTGATCACCCAGGATCACATCACACAAGCTTTATTCAAGAGCATTTGTTAACACCCATACTTGCCAGATAACATTGAGGACTACATGTGTGAATGTCTTGTTTGCCATCAAGACAAGCTGGAATTAATGTACGACTCTTGGAGCCCTACTTATTCCTAATATGGCTCCATGGATTTCATCACATGCCTGCCAAAGCAGACGAATACGGGTATCTTTGCCATGGTGAATCGGTTCCCCAGAGTACATGACTTATATTGAGGTATGCAACAATTGCATGGTAGAAGGAACCAAACATTTTGTTAGAAGCTTGGTTAGGTACTTGAGGATACTTTTGACCATCTTTAGCAACCAAGATCCTTGATTTACAACTAGATCTTCAATATAGTTGTTCAAGCTGATGGGGTGAAGCTAAATTTCTACATGTAGGACTTCCCTTAAAGCATATAGTGAGGGCAAGTCAATGAGATTAGGCAAGCCTTATAGACGTTAATCAATGCTTGTAAACTTTTTGCCGAGAAAGTCCACAGATCAAAGTATATTCATAACATACTCATGTTCTTGTTCTCTTTGTGATTATCTGCTATTTTAGTAATCTAGGCAAATGCTAATTAAGACACCTTTATCAATTCATTGCCTTGGTTCACTATATGTTTATTTTTTATCATGGTTAAGAACTTGAATATGTGAAACAAGGAGTTATTCATGTGACATCATGCTGTTGAACTGCAGATAGTTGCAGCCCGGAGTATGTGGATGAAGGAGTTACAAAAGCGAACCAAGCCAAGACTAGAATCATCTGAGACAAATACGTACCAATCCCATCATGATTTTAGTACCGCAACCGAACTACCTTCCGCAAGCACTTCTTTTGAACCTACAACCGACTATACAGTTACAAGCGAGAATTCTGTTAGTCAAGAAGTGGGGTCCACCAAGACTCCATTAGACCACATTCCAGCTTGCTCTTACACAATACCCGTAGAAGAAGATGATGATGATTGGATCTATGAAAATTCAGAACTAAATGGATATGTTGGGCCTGATGTTCAATTTGAAACCGATGAAGACATTTCATTTAGTGATCTTGAGGCTGATGATGATTGTACCATGCCAATAAGATCCCAAGATCATGTAGTAAAACGAATGTCATGACCTCTTTGTTTCCAAAATGGTACGCGCAACAAGAAGATGCTGGTTTGGTACAGAAGCACCAATGAGCATGGTGAAATTGTGAAAACAGTTAGAAAAGAAAGTGATGTCGATGGACCTCTTTGCTTGTTCAGTCGCCTTACGTTCTGCAACTTCAATCAGCAACAGGGTGCAAGTTTTATGCATGTATGGAGTGATTAAAGGATTGAATAGAATTCTGAAGAATGTTCATAAATATGATTGTTTAGAAAGCAAAAGCTGATTTGCACCATTAAATCTGCCTTGTTTTTCTTAATTATTTTGTACAAAGTTTATATTTGAGGAATGTTAAGTCATATGGCTTTGATTTTGGGATCAAATTGTATTTACAGGCTTGGCAACAACCAGCTGTTGGTATTTTTGAGAAGTTTAAAAGTGATAATTCGGCTGGCGCGGCTAGAGAACATGTGGTACTTTCTTATTTGAGTTATCATGTAATTTGTAATTATATTATCTTTTTCGTACTTGTTGAACCGTCTTCATCCGAAGGAGTTTATGTTCTTGAATGGGAACTAAAAATGTCAGCAAAAGTGATCAGCAATTTCAAATTTTCAATGCATGCAAAATGTTACAGGACTTGTATTTATCACTATATACAAGTCATACATGAAAATTTGTAATTGCTACACTAACACGAGTGCCACATGGCAATGCTCAATAGATCACAAAGAGTGCACATGTTCCAATCCATGAGCTAGTTTTTGACTGATGAGTAGTCTAACATCCGCGCAAGTGAAACACCTGAAGTGACGTTAAGAACGAAGATGATCAAAATGCGTCGAAGTCAACCCCTTGGTCAACCAGCAAGCTCATAAACTATAGAAACATAACGAGGCGGAAGAATATGAGATAAAACCATGTCACAAATAAAATGCAAGCATCATGTTACATGCGCTAATGAAACACTGGATTGACTACAAGATATGTAACTCATAGATTCGGAAAATGGGGATATTTACGCAAACACATGTAGTACATAAAAGATCCATTGAATCTTAGCAACGGTATTGGCTAATGCACTAGACTCGGCCTCAATACTCAATTAAACAACACCATGCTACTTCTTGGAACTTCAATCGATAAGGTTGTGTCCAAGAAAGACTGATGACCATAAAAAAAATAGTACCTTAAATACCGAAGAGTATAATTGACAACTAGCCTCATAAACTAGCACATCTTTTTCAAAATTTCATTAAAATTTACGGACATTCTTATTCTTCTTAATATTTTTTGTATATGGACAAAATGAGATTAGTTAAGGCATATAAAATTCTCTTTCCTTTTGTATTTTTCACTTCCAAACCTGTGATGTGAAACATAAAAGAAAGACCCGCATGAGTAGATCCCTCAACAACTCTCATAACTTTTTACATTCTAATTCGTTGGGCATTACTTACTTTGACCACGAAAATCAATTCTAGAGACAAAAATACAATTTTTTTCTTTCAAAAAGTGCATTAAATATAGGTGTTTCCTTGTATTTTGACCATCTAAGTTATTAAGCTTTTAATTAACACTAGCAAGTTATCCCCGTGTATTGCGATAACTCGATTTTGAATAAAATTTATATTAAAAAATAGAAAAAAATAATATATATTCAAAAATTTATAAAACATTATATACCCAAAGTTATACAAGATAACCGAATTTTGACTCGGCTCGGTTTTGAATAAAATTTATATCGAGTCATCAATAAAGTTATGCGGAAGGTAGTAGGGACTTTTAAATTTTTAATGTGCTCATCGTCTGAATTTGGAAAAACAAAACAACAACAACAACAATAACTTAACAGAATCTTTCTAACGATGTTAGAAGTCCGGCTTTAATTGAAACGAAAATGGAACCATGAGGACTCAAAAAGTCTAATTGAAACTATTAGACTCAAAGCGTTTTTTTGAGCAACCCACATGGATTCAAAATGGAATTTACTCTAATATAATAATAATAAAGCAAGAAAATTAAAAAAAATGAAAGTGAGAGTACACATGACAAGTGGTGTGTGGTGATGGTTCTATTATATGTGAGTGGCCTTGTAGTCTAAAGACATTGGTGATTGTTCTTTTGGTGTAGGTTCAAATCCTCAAGTGTAGGTTATGTGGTATTTAGAAGTAAAAATTTGCTATGTTAAAAAATATATAATTTGTATTATCAAAAATATAATAAAATAAAATAGAGTTCATGACAAGATGACAAAGATATTTGTACTTTGATAAACAATAAAGAAACAACGTGGTCTTGTTGTCAAACAACTAAAATATCAAACACCTCCTCCAATTGACTTCAATCCCATACAAATGGAAGAAGATTCAACCAAATATCACTCTAAACTGTTCTTGTATGCATTTAGCTCATAAATTCACACCCCTTTTATTCTTCATCAAAACTATCAATCAATTATCAGCCATTTGACATCAAGAATCAACCAGAACTCAATTATGTTCTTCACCCCCAGAAAGAAAAAATGGGTGATCTTACTCGCTGTTTTCGGGTTTTCGAGCTATGGTGTGTATAAAGTTTACAACTTGCCTTCTGTTTGAAGAAAAAGAAAGAATTTTGTCAAACTGTTGGTATCCTTAATTTCAATTCTGCAAACAATATCTGATTTTTCAGAGACTTTTTGTGTAGTTTCCAGAGACTTGAAGCAGTTGTTAGCATCAGATCAGAGCCAGATTCCCAATAGCCTGAAACAAGTGTCGAGAATCGCGGTGTCAGATGAGTTTTCCAAGTCATTAACTTGTGTTTCTGAGGCTGCTACATTGGGAGTTATTCAGGGTTATAATGAAGAACAGTTTGAAGAACAGAAAGCCAAGAATTCGAGTTTTAAAGATCGTGTGATCGATAAACTGATGTCTGAATCTGGAACCGGATTTGTTTCTGTTGTTGTTGGTAGTTTTGCTCGGAATCTAGTGATGGGATTTGACTCTAATGGAATGTATGAGTCTCGTTTGAAGTTATCAACCGATTTGGGCGAGTTGGTTGATGTTTTGAGCACAAATAAGTCGAAGTTGGTTATGGGTGATTTGATCAAGACATTTGTGAGCACCGCGGTTGATGTGTATCTTGATAGACCAACGGGTGTGAATCTTTATGATGGCGTGTTTTCTGGGATGGCGGATCCTAAACGTGAAAAACATGTTAAGGATATCGCGGTGTATGTTTGCAGTGGAGCTGTTGAAACTTTGATCAAAACATCCCATCAAGTTCTAACATCATGAATGTTGTGTTGCTATATGTTAGATGTTAGATTTTGAATGTTATTTATATGTTCATATTGTGATCCAAGTTGGTAGGGTACATGTTAATCAGATTTTGATCTATAAAGCAAATTTTTAAATATGATTTATGTAAAACATAAATTAAGGGGTTAGACTTTTTATGAAATTACTAATTGTTCTATACATACGGGCTTCATAGGCTTTTTTGAAAATCCGTTGGGCTTAGACTTGACCGGGACACCGTTAAGCAATGAAAGATAGGACCAAAGACCAGACCGATTACAGGCATCATGGGCCGGGCCCAGGTTTAATGAGCCTGTCCTTCAGGCTTTCATGGGTCAACCCGTTTAATGCACCCTCCTAGCAATAAGTGCCTATTAATAACAGTAAAATAAAAATACAAATATGATGAATAATGAAATATGAGAAAAAGGGTGTTTATTGTTTAGTTGATCCCACTGATTTGTTACTAAATTAGTTATATTCTTGTAAATATCTGTGGTTTTAAATTAACTAGCACCAAATCCATATAATTTCAAAATAAAACCGTAATTAATTACTTAGTTTCCAAATTTACCTCTTCTATTTTAACCTTTATTTAATTTGCCAGCTGCATCTTGCACATAATTATCTAAATGACCAATTAAGCCTCATAATAATCATCATTATCACCAATAAAAGTTTATTTATTTTAAAAGAAAGCCACCAAACAACTTGTTAAAACCTGTCAAGTCCTTATTTATATCCTCTCACCCTTTGATCTATAACCCTCTCTCTCTCTTGGTGTTACAGATATGGCAGCTACTACCACAACCTCCTCCAACTGTACCACCTTTTTCCACACCGGAACTAACCATGTAGAGCCTAGGGTCCGACCTCCATCGAGCCATGGGTGTGCAAAGCTAGATGGGGTGGCTATGTGGCTCATGAATGGTGTTGCTAATGCATTTTTTGCCTCCCTACAAAGATGTTCATGTATTCTTATCGCCACCGTGGATGATCATGAAGACTCCAACGACTTGCCGCTGATTTCCAATGATGGGAATCTGCGGCATGAGGGTGGCGATGCAGCGGCTGCTGGTTGTGCTGGCAGCCGCAAGAAAAGAAGCAAAGGAAAGAAAGGGATGATTGGTGCATCCGTTGAAGATCAATGAATTAACTAAAGAGTATATTAAAGAAAATTAAGCTTTAATTCAAGTGTAATGTTGTTCTTGGTGAGTTGGGATGTTTTTTTGATTTCTATCTTTTTGGAAATACCAATGAACATATGGCAGAAGGCCAAAATAAATGTGAGTTGTGTTTTAACTTGTTCATGACAATGTTCATCAATATGTGATATATTTAAATATTCATTTATTATTTAATTTTTTTTTCAAACTATATATTTTGATTCTTCATTTCCTCTATTTCTGTTGTCATATACCTGTTATGAAATTTACATTTTATTTTGATGTTTCTTAATTTATCACAAAGGTTAAAAATGGGGATATTCAAACTTACAAATCGTATTGCCGTCGACGATTTCATTCCTTTTATATATGTATATGATAAAAGTAATTGGTTGTGTGACTTGTCACAATTCTATAAATCTAAGATTATTTTTTATTCATGTCACAGTTACTAAATATTTAATATTTTTTTTCTTAATTCATAAATCTTCATTCTATTTAATATTTTCTTTATAATTTCTAAATCTTAATTACAATATATTTAATATTATTTTTATTCAACATGTGTAGAACACGAGTTTCTAACCTACTAAATATATAAAGAAGTTAATTTCATAGATCACACGTCACGTCATATACCAATTTAAAGGTTGTCAAACACTCGAACCGTACTTGTAACGTATCATTTGATTAAAAATATATATCTTGTTGAAGTGTTTGATTGAAGATATAGGTAAGTTAAAACGGTCTTTTCATGTCAACTTTGTTGATCATACAACATGAACTACTTTCTCTTTGTAAATATGAAGAGAGAGAAAAAAAGATAGTAGGGTAGGACAGACTGATTAAACGGGCATGAAGGGAAGATGCATTGCTTTCTTTATTCAAATAATTTAAAGTCAGCAACTTTTGGCATGATTGTGGATGATGGCGTCCTGAGGGTTATCATGTTGTTTGCTTATTTTATTCCTTCCTTTTCCCCTTTAAAAATCATTCATTATGATAAGATCTGAAGGAAGATTACAAAAGATGCTTCTTGCATATACATTATTATTCATATATCTACATTTAAAGGTTTTATTTCAAAATCAATCATACATTAACAAGTGTAAGAATCATTTATTGCATTTTTACATTTGTTTTAAATAGAATAAAGTACAGATTGTCCTTATAGTTTTCATAAATTTTGGATTTGGTCCCTAAATATAAAAAAAGTACACAGATAATCTAAACTTTTGTACGCACGTAACATATTTAGTCCATAAAATGGATGATAGTTAACTATTATGTTAAATATTTTAAAAATGACTAAAATACCCCTATATTTAAAATAAAAAAATCATTTACATACACACAACCACACCTTCCCTCTTCCCCAACCCCAGATGCCATATTCCGGTCGGCCACCGTCGCGATCACCCCTATTCCTCAACCCCAGATGTCATCTTCTGGCCGACCACCATCGCGATCACCCTCTTCCTCAAACCCCCACATGCCACTTGAAGAACACCATTCCCATCACCCTCTGTTACGAACCCCATCCACCTGAATCTCGTCTCCTGCCAATCGATGGCTAACCATTCAAACTTCAGCGACCTCAAGAAACCCACCATCGTCTTCAAGGAGTTTGATTTGCGGGTCAAACTAGAATGATTTGCAGGTCCAATGAAATCGACTTATAGCTCCAAGGGGTTCAATTTGCACGTCCGACGGGATCGATTTACAGGTCTGATGATATGGGTTTATGTACTGTGACGCACTGAATTACCGAATTACTGAATTATTGAATATCGACACCCTAGGCAAATCCCACATCGGTCGTGGACAGGAGAGATCCTTGGTTCATAAGGAATGTCCCGCCTCAAATATAACAACGCGTTTTGGGGCTTAATGTAGGGATGATAGGAGAACTCCACAGTTAAGCGTGCTCGGGTGGGAGTAATCTAGGGATGGGTGACCCCTGGGAAGTTTTCACCCGGGCAATCAAAAACAAATCTGTGAGCTCTTAGGGGGCAAAACGATATTGTTGATATGAGAGGTCGGATGTTACATGTAACAAATCAGTGATCTGGGTTTTGGTTTGTGGTGTGAATTGATCAACAAAAACGACTTGTTATAACACGGGTCATCTTTAGCCGAAGGAGGAGATCGGAGATAAGAGGGTAGGTAGCCGAGAATGGTTGCATGAATCTTCTTCGAAATCTTCGGTGGTTGTGACTGGTGGTTGTGGGTGGTGGTTGTGGGAGAGGTGGCGGTGGTTTCATGGTGTGCTGGTGGTAGTACAAGTGGTTTGCAAAACTAAGGGTTTCTTAATGGAAGTGACAAGAGTATTTTAGTTATTTCACACAAATTTAACAAGAAAATTTAATCACCATCAAAGTTGAGGACCAAATGTGTTATGTGTGAACAAAAGTTTGGACTATTTACGTACTTTTTGATACTTAAGGATCAAATCCAAAATTTGTGAAAACCACAAGGACCATCCGTGTACTTTATTCTTTTAAATATAATACATAAAACAGTTACGTAACAGTCTTACTTTCCATCTCTTACTACTTTGATTATCTTACGTGCACTACGCACAAATGTATTATAGGGTTCTTAATATATTATATGATCTGAAATGAACTTTATATATATATATATATATATATATATATAAAACTAGGTTAGTACCCTGTGTATTACACGACTAACTCAATCTTGACAATCATGTAATATTTTCATTTTTTTAAAATAATATTTTTATATTTAAGGAAATCTCTAAGATTTTATACATACTTTGGTCAAAATGAAAACAACTTAAAAGGCAATAAATTTTTGAAATATTAAATTGAGAAATAAGGTTAGAAGAAGTTTTGGAGGTAAAATAAACTTGAGAATAAACTACAAGATGACACGTGACAAGACAAAATCTTTATTTATTAGTATAGATAATAATAATAATAATAACAACACGAACGATCAATGTGGTTTCAACCAAATTTAGGATATCGTCTCTGAAGTTTAAAAATTATGGATAGTCTTTAATCATCTAGTTTTCTTTCATTCAAAGTCCAAAAAGTTAACAGGGGTTAACCTTTCCGTTAAATCCATATGAATTTACCATTTTGCCCTTATTCTTGTAAAACATAAAAAATAGAGTTAAATACGGTTTTCGTCCATGTCGTTTGCCAAAGTATCAGTTTTAGTTCAAAAGTTGTGATTTGCTTTTTTTAGTCTATTAGTTTCATTTTTGTTTCAGTTAGATCCAAAAAGTTAACAACCACAGCCAAAGAGGTTGTGGTGTAGTGGTTGAGGTGATGTCTGAAGTCCCAAGGGACCCGGGTTCAATCCCTGCCACTACCATTAATTTTTGAGGCATGCAAGTGAGGCCTAGTTCTTAGGCTGATGCACCAGAGTTTTACCCACACCGATCCAGGGTTCGAGCCTCGGCTCTCTCTCAAGCCCGGAAGGGGCCGTATTGGGTGAGATTTTTCCTTGGATGCTCTCCAACTCTGACGTCAAGTGGGCCCGGTTAAGACAACATATTGGCCGGAGTTGGACGAGGCTCTCCCATGTTACGGAGGGTGCGACGTCACAACATTCAATGTTCGGCGTTCAAAAAAATAAAAAAGTAATTAATATATATAAATTAAAAAAAAATCTAAACCCACATCTTTTCTTCTCTTTCACCTTCACAAACCCTACCCGTCTCACCATTTCTCCCGGCTGCAACGCCTCCCACCACCCAGAGTAGATTCCGACAACAGCCACCCCCACACCAATAGACACATCTTTACACCAGAGTAGATACCAACAACATTTTCGTCTTCATCCGAGCCCCACACCCCAAATTGATTGAGATCCCTCCCTCCCTCCCTCCCTCCCTCCCTCCCTCCCTGTATCATCTGATTTAAAATGGAAATTTGTGGGAAACTCTTATGGGAATTTGCGGGAAACATGGGTGATCAATATGTTAGTAAACGACAAACCGTTTTATAAAGGACGGTAATGTCCTGAATTGAATTAAATGATATTCGTGATGAAGACATTTCTATTTAAAATAAACTGTTAGAACTCACTAATCGTAGTTGACTTTGTATGTATGTTATATTGTTTTGCAAGTGAGTTTATTTGACGAGATATCTTGGCTTGGGAGCAGTGCTACTCGAATTGGTGTGCATGCATTCGTAAGGTAAGGTTAAGAACGATAACAAGTTAATATAGATAAAACTATTTTTAATTAAGACTTTCGCCGATTGTTTTGAAATAAAATAAGTGTTTTATAAGAGAATACCCAGTGATAAAACCCAACTGTAGGATGCTTGGTTTTGGGGTCTTACAGTTCGTTTATTACGTTTTTATTAATTTATATGTTTTTATTAATTTATATATACTTTTATATATATATATATATATATATATATTTTATTATAATATTTAGATATAACCTAATATAAGTTATTTAGTTATTTTATCATAATTTTATATATACTAATTATCATTTATAAATATATATTTAATATATTAATTAAAAAGTAATATAAAAATAGGTTATTTAGGCTCGCAAGACGGTTCGAGCTTGATTAGTGAACCCCGGGCTCGGGCTCGTTTATTATATAAGCTTATTTTTAGGCTTGAACTCGTTTAAGCTCGACTCGATTCGATATTTTAACGAGCCAATCTCGAGTAGGTCGCGAGCTGGCCCGGCTCGTTTACACCCTAGGTTTGATTAATATGGTTTAGTTCTTGGTGCATGGTTCTCACTCTAGTATGTCTTTAAGGGTGAAGGGGGCACAACCATAACAAAAAAAACTAACCTAACAAAACCAATCAATGAGATCGTGGTACTTCATTTTTACTCAAATGCTACCCTAATACTCTAAAATGAAGGGGACACAATCCTAATACTTTTTTTTTTTTTTCATTTTTTGAATTAAAAGTAATATATAAAAAACTAATTTCATTTATTTCTAAACAAATCAAATGTGATGAAATAACAAAAAATAAAAAAATCTCACACACAGTTTAATTCTGAACAAACACAAGTTCACACACACACACACAAATTTTAATTCTAAACAAGACGAGAGCTCCCATGGCGGCGGCTTTTCTCAGTCGGAAATCGTCCTCCATGGTCCAACGGAAGTCACCGGCGAGAGCTCCATGGCGGCGGCTCTGCTTGTTTCTGTCCAGGAGCAGGGTTTATGTGGGGCATACATCCAACTAAAAACCTTCACAAGCATCTACCAGACTCGGGTAGATATACCCGATTTCTTCTACCCGTGAGCATACCCGCAGTGAAGGCGGCGGTGTACCCGCTAACCCGTGCCCCTTACCTGAGGGTGCCCCTTTTACCCTAAGATATGAAGGAAATGTTGTTGAATTAAAGTGTAACAAATGACAAATTTTAGTATTCACGCGTTGTCTCACTTCATGGTAATTTGTCCGGCAATCCAACATACAACAAGCAGGGGCGGAACCATAGGGGGTTGGGGGGTCCTTTGACCCTCCGGCGAAGCAAATTTCTTCTAATGTGGGCTATATAAAATCGTCGTCTATTTTTACTTTGACCCTCCTAAATTATTGCCGGTAGAGACAAATAGTAGTTAGATGAAAAGAAAAGGGTGAAACTGAGATAATAGGAACTTTTCTGGTCGTCGGCGTCCAAAAGCTGTGCTAAGGGTAACACGTAAAGTAAAGAAGAGACGAAGAAGATAACCTAATTTTTTTATACATAATGCATTAGGCCTTTTAAAAGTCTAGCAATGGCCCAATATTTAATTAAAGGAAAAAATACGAAAATGAACATTTTTTTAAAAAAATACTTAAAAATGGACATCCTTATTTAGTCTACTGTTTCATTGACATTGTTCTTGCGAAAAAGCTAAAGATGGCTAAGCTAGCCAACTAAAATTTCCGTGTCAACATTCCATTTGTCAGAGTACGAGCCAATAAGCATATGACACGTGACAGCCTAAGCCGTCTAATAGACGACTATACCCGTCTAAATAAATAGTTTTAGCCTTCTAAATTAACAGTTTTAGCCGTCTAAATAAACAGTTTTAGCCGTCTAATGCATTTAGCCGTCTAAATAAACAGTTATAGCCGTCTAAATAAACAGTTTTAGCCGACTAATACATTTAGCCGTCTAAATAAACAGTTATAGCCGTCTATTAGACGGCAGCCACCGAAAATTTTCAAAAAATGTTTTCGGAGGCTGAGCCGTCAAATAGACGGCTATTAATGTTTATTTAGACGGCTAAATACATTAGACGGCTAAAACTGTTTATTTAGACGACTAAGACTGCCACGTGTCGCCATATTATTGGTTCGTACTTTGACAAATGGAATTTTGAAATGGAAATTTTAGCCGGCTAGCTTAGCCGTCTTTAGCCTTTTCGCAAAAACAATGTCCATGAAACAATAGGCTAAATAATGGTGTCCATTTTTGAGTATTTTCTTAGTCAAATGTCCATTTTCGTATTTTTCCCTTAATTAAAACGAATGACTAATTTTTCATCCGAAACGAAGTGTTAAAATAAAAAAAAAGGTAAATTGGTTTTTAATAATGTGTGGATGGTCCCTGTGGTTTGATCAAATTACGGTTTTCGTACCTATGATTGAAAAATTACAGATTTGATCCAATATAGTTTGATTTTGTTACACCTACGGTCCCTAGATTTAGAGTAACTACTAATGATCAAATTACGATTTTCGTACCTAGGTTCGATACCCTTTACACCCAACCCAATTAATTCCATTTTTCATTTAGTTAAGACATGAAATATTTTTAATTTGAATTGACTTTTTAATTCTTCTAACTATTATTTCTTATTTTCTTTTTAATTTTTTGGGGTTGCTTTTTTTCCTTTTAGATTTCTTACTTTCTTCTATTTTGATAATTTTTTTTAAATTGTTAGGCCACAATATGAGAAGCGTAATACCTTTTCTATTTATGATTCAATCTTCACAACTGTACCGCCTAAAATTCGTACAATTTTACGTACTGAAGTACGTTTGTGTTGTTCGATCACCAAACCCGAACCGCCTAAAATTCGTACATTTCTTTGACGCGCTTAAGTACATTAGATCGATTAACGGTAACATGATGGTACCGTGAAAAATTAGACCGCAACAACCGTGTCGCAGTAACTTTATACGTTTCTTCTGTGTACTTAACCATGTTTCTTTTGTGTTTACCAAAGTGAATGCCACCGCCTCAACCGTTAAGGTCCAACTCACGTTGCGGGGCACAGGTCTCTCAAGCCGCGGAGCGCGAGCAAGTTCCCTAGTTAAATATTAAAAAGATAATTAATCATTGTTGTGGCCCCTTTTATAAACCTTTTAAACCCAACCCTCACCCCCTCCCTTTGTCTTCTCCGGCAGAATCACGACCGCCGTAATATTCCGGCACGGAGGTGGAAGGTGAGTCTGGAGGTAGCCGAAGATCTGGTGGTGGTGCTGCCACTGATCACCCTGCTGCTACGGCTCGTCACCAGGATGGTCAAACTCCTCCTCTTCCTCTGCCTCTGCCTGATGGGGGACCGGCGATGGAGTGGTGTGGCGTTAGGGGTTGCAGCGGTGGAGGCCGGCGATGGAGTGGTGTGGTGAATTAATGGCGGCGGATAGCGGAGGGGGTTCCGGTTTCAGACGGCGTTGGAGCGGTGTGGCGTTAGGGGTTGAAGAGGTGGAAGCAATTGGTGTTGATTATGTAGATGAGAGCGAGGTGTTGTTTGTGGGTGTCGGAATTTGGGGGAGGCTTTGAGGAGGATTCGTGAAAGGGGGTGGCCATGATTCGTACTAAAGGGGAAGCTAGAACTGGTATGTTCTTTCTGATTCGATTAGATTTAGTAGATTTGGTTTTTGAAGTGACTTTTTTTTACCGGCCGGTTGATGGTTGTGGTCGCCGGAAGTTGCAGGGGTCGTCGGAGAAGATGGTGGTGGTTGTGAGGGAGGGGATGAGTTGGTGGGTCCCATAACATATTAATATAATATATAAATTTTAGTTTATTTTTTATTTTTGTGTTTTTAAAATAAAGGTATTTTGGTTATTTTTTAAAAAATTAATAGAAAATTTAACTCACATCCACTCTAGGGACCGTGGGTGTAACAAAATCAAACTATATTAGACCAAATATGTAATTTTTCAATCATAGGGACGAAAACCGTAGTTTGGCCAAACCACAGAGACCATCCGTGTAATTAGTTTTTTTAAATATGACCCATTGGCTAATAATAATCCAAACTAGCAGTTTGTCTGGTGATAAACCTAACTTTCACTTTTATTGTCAATGTCAGTCTCAGTAGCATAATCATCATTTATTTACACTCGATTCCCAGTCGATTTTGCTTATACATTTTTCCACTTCATTTAAAATCGTCATTTTGAGCGAAATAAGTGTAAATTGAGTGTATATCTATAATGATTATGTTACTGGGATTGTCACTGACAACAAAATTAAAAGTTGAAATTATCATCAACCAAACTGTTAGTTTAAATTATTATTAGCCAACGAGTAATAGTTTAAATTATTAAAACCATTTTACCAATAGAAAAAAACTTTCAAAACCAAAGAGGACGATGACTGACATAAATTAATATTTAATAACTAATAGGGAAAAGTAATTTTAAGCATTTATTTGTTTTCAATTAGTACTTTATTTAACTTAATATGAAAAATAAATTGTTTTATTTGATTTTTTAATTAATTTGTTTATCCGTTTATCCAACTTACTGTTTATTAATTTAAATCTGACCCTTCACTTAAAATATTCTGATTTAGCTAGCCACTGACAACAGGCAATATAAAGACCCCATTGTTACAACTTCAATTAACATATTTTCTAAGATAAAATTTTATTAAAATTTAAGTGGGTTTCTCTCTTACTAAAGAGGGATTAGTTTTGTTTTTAAAATGTGTAAATGGTCACAATAGCAGTTTTTTATGCGTACTTTCATATAATTTGTGATTTTTATATGGCAGAGATTGTTGCATACACATAAACTACAATATACACGTTTTAATGTATTATGCTAAAGATGGTTTGTGTTTTATGTGTAATAACTAATATGCAATTACTTGACCCGCACAGTTTCATACGAAGGAAGACGGAACATAGGTTTGATCTATACTATCTAATAAATAAAGATTTTGGTGGGAAACGTGTCACGCTCATATGCATCATTAGCCTTTTTTCTCCCGTCTCCCTTTCCTACTAATTATGCAAATTTGTTTAATTATTTTTATAACTTTTTGTTTTCCGTCTCTCTCTCCAATTAAATTATAATAATTTCTATAATTCTTTTTATAAAACGTTTTTTATTTAAAAAAATATGTTGTTTATAAAACATTTTTATAAATTGAACATTTATTTTATTAATAACTATATAACATTACATTTATTCAACTCGTGTAATACACGAGGTTTATAACCTAGTGTTTTTAATATTTAAACCCGAAATTTAATAATCAAGAAGGGGTTTTATTGTTTTTACTTATTTTTTACTCTGCAAGACTATTGTCTTAGATCTAGAGTTTTTGCTCCACTACGAATGGCCATGCCAACCTCAGACTCTAAAAAATGTGTTACTTTTCCATCATCAAACTCCCCTCACATCGGGCAGTTAGAAGTGGCAAAACATGTTAACTTTTGAATCTGTCAAAACAGGTCAACTCAGGTTGGGTTGACCACGACATTACATCTAGTTTTGTAACAATTTCTCATAATTAAATTCCAAGTTAGATTTGCGTGTTACTAACTTTTTTGAGGGCGGCCTTTCACCCTAAAACAGAAGAATGAGAAAGCAATCAAGTAATCAATAACACTAACACGTTATAAGAATAATTAGCATCACTCATCCGTCTCTGACGAAACCCACCAAATCCCAAAAATTATTAAAAAGTCGTTAATACCGACAAACAGTTTTTCCAACGGGTGGGCCATCGGTCACTGTATCTCTCGTGTTTTTTAAAACTTTTTTAACATAATTAGGCCCGGATTTTTCCATAATAATGTCAAACTAACTATTTTTTTTATAATAATTACCACCCTAAAAAGCGTTCTAGTATTTTAATTCGACATCTTACTCAAAGCTTGACACTTTTATTCCGACATTGTTATTTACAAAGACAATGTTCAATGACCAACTCCTAGACTTGACCAGTTCAACTGACCCCTCAGACGCCTTACCTGAAAGTAAGTGTGTGTGTATCGCACACAATGTTAGCTTTTGTTAAGTTAGTTACACTTAATTATCCCAAGTGATAAACCACAAATCCCATTTATCACCATCACCTTGTATTATTCCCCATTACATTTAGTCAAACCTTTTTTTAACGTTATTATAAAGTATATTATCTCAATAATCAGCTTTTGTATACACACCATACCCCTAGTAACTAACGTTTAACTGTACCATGATCATGGTGACTTATGTTTAATCGTACCCGTTGACAAACATTTAACTGTATAATACCTCCGATGACTTACGTTTTATAAGGAATACCGATATTAGTGGCTAACTATTAGTCAATTTTATATATAGAATGTATATTCAAGATTGTATTCAAACCTTTGGTCTTATTACCTTAGATAGATCCGTAGGTTACTCAAATAATTTCTCTTTCCTTGTTGTAAATGTTCTATATTATTAAGCCTTGTATCCTCTGTAATGAAACATCAAATCATAGCAATTATTCAACCTTTACATGGTAATCAGAGCCTTCCAACTCCTCTAAGTTTTTTCCGATCCAAATCATTCCATGTTCTTTCCTTGAACACGATGACCACCTCCATTGTTGAACTCTCTACACACACCAACTTTCCAATCAAACTAGCAGCCAACAATTTTCCCTCTTGGCGTAAACAAGTCTTATCCACCCTCAAGGGACTAGAACTTGAACAATTTGTCGATGGCCTAACTGATGCACCACCAAAAATCCTTGAAGGAAAACGTAATCCCGCCTACCGTTCCTGGTTTCGACAAGATCAAATTCTTCTTGGGGCTCTCCTTGGAAGTTGTTCTGATACGATTCAACCGATCGTATCCTCAGCGGAAACATCTCACCAGCTCTTCAAACGCTTGACTGAGAGCTATGCCAGCGTCTCGCGGTCCCGGATTATCTCTCTCCGATCCAAACTCGCAACAAACAGTAAAGGAACCAAACCTGTTGCAGAATTTCTCAACGAGATGAAAGCCATAGCAGATGAATTAGCTTTGGCACAAAAGCCGATCGATGACGATGACCTCATTGTTCACATACTCATCCATCTAGGTGACGATTACTAACAGATCACCGCAACCCTGAAAATTCGAGACACACCCATTACCTTTTCTGATTTGTATGAAAAATTGGTAGATCATGAACGCTCGCTCCAAGAGTCTCAACCTGCAACTCTAATTGCTACGGTCAACACTACTCAAAGGCAAGGACCACGCTAATACTCACGGCCCACTTCTGCAGCCCGCAGCTACAACAAGCCCAACTCCTTTGGGGCGAGGAGCACTCAATATCCAAACCACAATAGTGGGCACACGACACAATTCCGTACTAACCGTAATAATCTTTTTTTGTCAATTTTGTAACATTCCAGGTCATGCTACCAAAGATTGTCGGAAGCTCGCACACTTTCTACAGGACAACAACATCGCCATCTCTTCGACATCACCTACCAACGCGACTGTGAACTCTTTGATGGACAGCTCGTCAGTACCTACAACTGTTGTGATTTAGTGGTGATCAGTTTAACTTTTGTAAAAACGGGTTTTGACAGAGAAATTAATTAATTCAGTTAATTAATAAATACGCAGCGGAAAATAAAATCATAACCTATTTAACAGCACTGACAAACCGAACAGGATCTGGTTATGAACACGCAAACACAAAAAAAAAACAATTAATCTACTGATGAGATTAATTATACCTTAGTGGTTAATGATTAACCGGTTGAGACACCTAGGTACAACGAACCAATGCTAGATCATGAACCGAACACGAGACACAGGAAGCATCGAGGCTAGCCGAAAACGGGACACAGCGGGGCAGGGTCCGGCTTGGCTTGGTTTGGTGGTTCCGAAAGTCACAAAGGCAGAAGGCCTTTTCCTTCGTTTTGATCGCTAGCTCCCTCGGGAGAAAAGCAAACAACTCAAGAATTATATATAAACTTGCGGCTGACCAAATTGTTAGGTTTTTTTAACAAAAAATAGGATTATTATATATATATAATAATTATAAACTCTATTAATTGTTTCTGGGCCCAAAGTCCAATACGAGATAAAAAGCATGTACCCATTTAATTGTTTTAATGAAAGATTAAAACAATATATATAATTATTATTTATAGACTAGTACAAATAATAATTCCCGTCTAACGAATATATATAAAATATATCGTCTCGCTAACAGTTCGTAATTACCAGTTAAGCAGGTTAAGTGGATTTAATGTTCGTTGCCCTATGTGTAACTCTTACGGGTCATAGCTCGGTCAGCCGCGTTGTCCATCGGCTCGGTCAGCCGCGTTGTCCATCGGCTCGGTCCATAAAATCCAACAATCTCCCACTTGGACGATCCACGATAAATCAACGCAAACAGTCAGCGGCGCTCTAGCTGCACATGGTTGTCCCTAACAAGGTATGACGCTTTAAAGTCATTAACCAAATATCTCGGTGTTAGTAACAGCTAACTAAAGCAAGACAATAGACTTATGACAATAGTTGTCATTCCTTTCCGTATAAAACATCAATTGAATCAATGAGACATGGATTTAGTTCATTCTTATATGGCGTTCAATTATTATTGTTCTCGATCAAGAATCAAAGTGATCCAATCAAACACACAGTAAGTTTGGGTAAGGCCTTACACTTCACCAGTTTGAATCAACTAGGGCGCCACGATGCTTATCTGTTACATATAATGCAAGAGTACAGAATCCCTTATTGACTACATACAACTCCCACTAAACTTCAGAACTATTCCTAATCAAAGCCTTTATGACTGGCAGTTACGCGACAGCGTTTGACAGTGATTAAAGAATGTTTCTTGGTAAACGGCAGTTCTAGTACGTATCTCAGGTCTGAGGATATTAATGAGTATACCAATAGCAAAACATCTTATGACAAAGATCCATGAAGATGATTTGATGCGAGTTACATCCAACGTCATTTAAAATGAGGCCTGTGAAGTTCGTAGTCAACTCCTTGAGCCGAAGTTCAGAATAGTCTTAATTCAGAGACGTTCCCACGAGTCTGACCGACTACGGATAATTAAGAATACAAGATTCATGGATTAAACGTATTAAAATCGAACACAGTTATAAGAATTCAGAATTGCATTTAAATCAGTAAACCAAAAGAATTCAAAAGTACAACTGTTTAAATGTTCGCACATTCAAAATACTAAATCAAAACATATCACTAGCAAATCTAAGACCAATAGCATCTCTGTGAAGATCATGCTTGTCCTGAGTCATAGGCTTAGTAAACGGGCCTGCTAGGTTTTGATCTGTGTCTACTTTGCTTATCACGACGTCTCCACGTTCCACAATTTCCCGTATATAGTTGAACTTCCTTTGAATGTGCTTGGCTTTGTGATGAGATCTGGGCTCTTTGGCTTGAGCTATAGCACCTGTGTTATCACAAAGTATCTCGATTGGTTGACGAATATTCGGAACCACATCGAGGTCAGTAATGAATTTCTTCATCCAAGCAGCTTCCTTAGCAGCATCTGATGCGGCTATATACTCAGATTCAGTGGTTGAATCCGCCACTACACTCTGCTTGGAGCTTTTCCATGAGACAGCTCCTCCATTAAGAGTGAATACGAAACCCGACTGTGAGCGAGAGTCATCTCGGTCAGTTTGAAAGCTAGCATCAGTGTAACATCGTACAGTGAGCTCCTCTTTCACTCCTCCAAATATTAAAAACATGTCTTTGGTCCTTCTTAAGTACCTCAGGATGTTCTTGACTGCAGTCCAATGGGCAATGCCAGGACTTTGCTGGAAACGGCTGGTCATGCTTAAAGCATACGAGACGTCAGGTCTAGTGCACAACATAGCATACATGATAGAACCAATCGTTGAGGTATATGGAATTGCTTCCATTTCCTTAATTTCAATGTCCGTGGAAGGAGATTGCGATTTTTTCAACACAGTGCCTTTAGTCATCGGAACACCTCCTTTCTTGGAGTTTTCCATCCTAAAGCGTGTCATCATTTTGTCTATGTAAGTACTCTGACTTAGCCCTAGAAGCCGCTTAGATCTATCTCTGTAGATCTTGATTCCTAGAATGTAAGAAGCTTCTCCAAGATCCTTCATTGCAAAACAAGATCCTTACCATTGTTTGACTTTGCCAAGCACAGGGATGTTGTTTCCAATGATCAGAACATCATCCACATACAAGATGAGAAATGATATAGTGCTCCCACTAGCCTTTCTGTAAACACAAGGCTCATCTTCATTCTTGACAAAACCAAATTCTTTGATTTTCTGATCAAAATGAAGATTCCAGCTTCGAGATGCCTGTTTAAGTCTATAAATGGACTTATTCAGTTTGCAGACCCTACTAGGATACTTTGGATCAACAAAATCGTCAGCCTGAACCATATAGACATCTTCAGAGAGATCTCCATTAAGAAAAGCGGTTTTGACATCCATTTGCCATATCTCGTAATCATGGTACGCGGCTATGGCAACCAGTATCCTGATCGATTTGATCATAGCAACAGGTGAGAAAGTTTCATCATAGTCAATACCTTGAGTTTGAGTGAAACCCTTTGCAACTAGCCGTGCTTTATAGGTTTGTACATTACCATGCATGTCGGTTTTTCTTTTGAAAATCCATTTGCTCCCTATTGCCCGAGAACCGGGGGGTAGTTCAATCAAGTCCCAGACCTGATTATCACGCATAGATTCCATCTCGGCGTTCATGGCTTCAAGCCATTTCTCGGATTCAGGATCTGAGATAGCAAATTTGTAGTTTGTAGGTTCGTCATTTGACTCAGCTACTAACAGGACTTTAGAAGCTTCACGATGCCATAGGTATCTATTAGGTTCTTTACAAGACCTGCTACTTCTGCGAATGCTTGTGTTTATGTCTGATTCATCAGCAACAACTTCTTGTTGATCAGACGCTCCGACTTCCTCAGCGGTTATTTGTGTTTCTAGAATTTCTTCAAGATCCATAATATTATTTCCGGTTCCTTGATTTAGAAGATCTTCCTCGAGAAAGCATCCTTTCCTTTTGATGGAAACAATGTTTGCATCAGGATGATAGAAATAATATCCGCTTTTGTTGTAGTAACCGGCGAAAACAACTTTTTCGCCTCTAGGATCGAGCTTGTCATCAGAATCGCTGGTGACATATGCATCACATCCCCATACTCTAAGGTAAGACAAATTGGGTTTAGACCCGTGCCATATCTCATATGGGGTTTTGTCCACCTTCTTAGTCGGTGCCAAATTTACAAGGCGAGCGACGGTCATAAGAGCATAACTCCAGAAGGAGTGAGGCAAGTTAGTTCTACACATCATCGATCGAACCATATTAAGTAGGGTTCGATTTCTCCTCTCGCTCACGCCATTAAGTTGGGGTGTGCCAGGAGGAGTGGGCAGAGAAATAATTCCGTGCTCCTTCAGATGATTAAGAAATTCTAAGCTGAGATACTCGCCACCTCGATCTGATCGAAGTGTCTTGATAGATTTATCGAGTTGTTTCTCTACTTCGTTTTGAAACTCTTTGAACTTTTCAAATGTTTCATGCTTATGTTTCATAAGATAGACATAAGCATATCGACTATAATCGTCAATAAATGAAACGAAGTATCTTTCATGATTTCTAGACATGGTTCTGAAAGGGCCACACACATCAGTGTGTATAAGGCCTAGCAGATCCTTGGCTCGTTCACCAACATGAGTGAAGGGGTCCTTTGTGAGTTTGCCAGCTAAACAAGACTCACAATTATCAAATGAGTCATGTCCGGTAGGTTCAAGAATTCCCTCGAATTGGAGTCTTTTAATGCGTGTCTTGCTTATGTGGCCAAGTCGACAATGCCATAGAAAAGTATCATTAATGCCAGATTTGATACGTTTAGAAAGATTATATATGTTATTGTCAGTTTGAACGTCAATCTCAAAAATATCGTTTTGAGGTTTAGCCTCAAAATAAAAGATATCATTTAAGTAGGCAGAAATAGCAATACCATTAAAAACGTACTTAAATCCTTGTTCAAACAATAAAGAAACTGAAATAATGTTTCTGGTTAAACCAGGTGCAAACAAACAATTGTTTAAAACAACCACAAGGCCAGAAGGACATGAGAGATGATATGTTCCAGTTGCAAGAACTGGTACTCTTTTCCCATCACCAACGATGAGCTCCATGTCGCCTTGTTTCAGCTTCCTCCAACTTTTAGGCTCCTGCAAGACATTAATGATGTGGTATCCACATCCAATATCAAATACCCATGTGTTGCTAGAAACAATAAAAATTTCAATAACATAAATGAGAATACCTGAAGAGGTGCCCTCACCACTGGCCCTCTGCAGCTTCAGCTTGGCTAGATATTCAGGACAGTTACGTTTCCAGTGTCCCATTTTGTTGCATTCAAAGCATTGGCGCTCCTCAGGAGGGAGTGCTTTTGAAGCTTTCTTGTTATTGTTGGTAGCAAGCTTGGCAGCAACATTAACCTTCTTCTTGCCTTTGATATTATAACCTCTTTTCTTGGGGTTAGGTTTTTTAACACCAGCAGATCTGACCATCAGAACTTGATTTTTCTTTCCTTGGATATTCATCTCGGCCGTTTTGAGCATACCATGTAGCTCGGCCACTGTCTTCTCCAAGCCATTCATGTTGAAATTCATTACGAATTGAGCATATGAGCTTGGGAGAGAAGATGAAATCAGTAGCTATGTCATCCTTCATGGGATATCCAAGTTTGTTCATCTGGTCGATGTACCCTTTCATCTTAAGTACATGAGCACTAACAGGCGTGCCCTCTTGCATCGTGCAGCGAATGAGCTGAGACATGGTTTCATAGCGTTCTTGTCGGGCTTGTTTCAGGAACATGCCCTTAAGTTGCTCAATCATGTCAAAGGCACTCAGGTCCTCCATGCTCTTTTGGAGCTCACGGGACATGCAGGCTAGCATAAGGCAGGCCACCTCAGTGTCATCATCTCTTTGTTTTTCCCAGGCCTTACGAGCGGCAGCCGTGTTACCATCGGGTGCCTCAGGGACTGGTGCATCGAGAACATAGAGCTTCTTGGCCATCTTGAGAACTATTCTCAGATTGCACTGCCACGAGAGAAAGTTGGTGTTATCCAGCTTTTCATTCTCAAGGATAGACTTAAGAATGAAGGAGTTATTAGTATTATTATTTTCAGTAGACATCTGTCAAGATAAGCAAAGAAAATAAATTAGTATAAAGAAAGTGAAAAATCCTTATTAATTTATGACCCAATTACAGAAATTAGAATAAGGAGTGAGAATCTAGCTAAATCAGTCACTAATGGTAGCTGTGGCATACAACATTAGTAAGTGGGTAACTAGACTGACAATTAGTGCCAATTGTGGAAAAATGCACAACTCTCGTGTATGAGGCTGCTAAGACAAGACATGTCTATGCATTGATACGTTTAGCCTCATCTATGCCCACTTTTAATCTCTTGACAGCTGGGGCATGTAACAACAGAGAAAAGTTATAGTCTTCCTAAAACAGGTACTTGCGGAAGGGCCGGATGTGTCAATGAAACCCTTGCGCCTTGAAAGGATAAACTACGCATCCAATGCGGTGCTGTGGCTCCAAACACCGATGTTTCGTTTTATGCTCCAAGTGTTCCTTATAATAGGATGACATAGACCTTTGGTTTTAAATATGGGTTCCAATTTTAGTGTTTACCGAATAGGGTCAAACACAACGAATGATTAAATCATACGTGTGATGTAAAAGCCAGTTTTACTATTTAAAGTCATGATGTGAGGGCCCCAAACCCGGGAGGCCTCACTTGTTGGATTTACTCATTCACAAACAGTTCTTAAACATGAATATCAAATAACGCAGCGAAAAATTTCATTCAAACATAACGTCATCATTGTTCATACATGCGGAAGCGTAAACATTGTTTAAAACATAAGTACATCATAACTAAACATAACGGGATGCCAGTCTTCATAGTCAGTCGGGTAACTCCTCTTGCTAGCCAAGCATCACCGTCCATCCTCATAACCTGCCTTAACCTGAATGTGCATACTAAAAAGTCAGCTACGCTGGTGAGTTCTAGTTTTAACATAAAACTTTAACTTCGAATAATTTGCCAAAAACATAACTTCATACTTCATTTAATAAAAAGCGTACGTAAACTAATGCAATAACAAAACATAACACTTCATAAACATAAGTCAACGAACATATCGAATCTGCGCCTTCTCGTAACCGTCAAATCCATACGTTACATACTGGTTGAATGAACTAAGGATCACCACCACTAGGCCCATCATCACCGTACTGTCCTTCGGGTGAGGAACTCCTAGGGCCCGATGTCACACCCCAACCGACGGCGGATTATACATCGGGGCGGACGCGGTTGTTCAATAGCACAAGGTTGACTATTAAAGTTTTGATATTTCATTAAATAATAATTTAAGATTCAATACAAGGAAGAATGATACGAATACTACATTTAATTTAAGTAGTCTAGGTCCAAAGCATCCTATGTGATCACGAATAAGTCTCATGATGTAAACCTGAAACATGTGAAAGAATCTGTCAACTACAAAATAGTTGGTGAGATACAAAGGTTTTGACACAGTTTAACAAGTATTTGAAAAGTATTACAATTCACTATGATTTGTGCATTCTATAATGTAAGTATGAGAAAACAAGCATGTTAGACATTGTGCACATCAACCCTCCAACCAAGTTTAGGCATAACCCGCAGGTTACCCTTATAAGTCTCAAGTTTAAAGTTTAATGTAGTAACAAACACCAAGGGCTCCCCCCCGAAGGGGTCAATCAATCAAGGTGGATTGGTCAAATGCAATAGATCTATCATTGTTACTATCGGCTTGATCAAAGCTAATGAATGTGCTAGTTTTAAGTTTAATCTAAGCATACAAGTCTCAAGTTTAACATAATAATAAACACGTAGTCATAGTTGTACAAGAATTGTATAAGTTTAAGAATTGTGAACATGTTTCACCTCAAAAGCATAAAAGGAAAAAGGGGCTAAGTATACTCACTTGGATGATGAATAGTATCCGACACGGATAAGTATTTGCAAGACTTGGAGGGAGAATATCCTCACGATAAGCCTAAGTATGTAAGTTTAAAGATTTAAGTATGATCCTATAAGTCTATGGTAAGGATCTAGGATTTCAAGATCGACTAGGGTTCCAAATGGGAGACGGGAATGATTGTGTTTATAAAGTTTAAGTCGAGTTTTAATAAGGTTTTGAATGAGTCATACTAGACTTGGATTTCAAGGTTTAAATAAGTTAATAGTTTAAAGTAATTATTGTTTAAAATAATTATTTAAGATAAGGATTAAAAATAAATAATAGTTATTTCAAAAGTAAAATAATTATTAAATACAAAGTATTTAAAGACTAAGTAGTGATTAAGGATAATTATTTAAGAATAAATAATTATCAAGGATAAATACTTATCTTATAAGAATAAATATTCTGTTTAATCATTTAAAGTATTTAGATGTTAAATATTTATTTCACAATTTAACTTGTAAATAAATAATGTTTAAAATGTGTTAAGTTTAAATAATATGAAATTGTAAGCATAAATAATTATGTTTAAATAGAATTTCTTATAAGGTTCATATTTTGATTATAAGTTTATAAATATATTTTTAAAGTCTAAAAGAAACCATAAGTTTAATAGGTTTTAAATAGAGTTCTATTGATTTATAAGTTTATAAGTGTTTAAAGTTTTCATTTTGCTTTTATAAAGTTTATAACTTTATATTTATTTAGGAAATAAGTAAAGTATAATTATTTTTCTCCTTTTATATAAACAAATAGATTTATGTTTATATTTTAGAAAGTTCATAAATTATAAGTGTCTTGTTAAATAAATTTATAACTTTTCTGATTTCTTTTATAAAATAATTTGTGATGGAAGTATAAGTTTTATAAAACTCAGAAATATTTTTAGTAGGGATTAATTCCCCTTTTTTTTATAGGCTTTATGTAACACACCACTTTCAATAACAAAAGTTTAACGCGCGGAAGACTAAATCCCAGAAATTTTTTTTTTTTTTTTTTTTTTTTTTTTTTTTTTTTTTAAAACTCCTCGCGTACCGCGAGACAAACTAGCCACCTCCCTCGCGTACCGCGAGGGAGTCTCAGAAACGCAAACCCGGAAACCCGGTCTCTCGCGTACCGCGAGAGAATCCTATAAGGGCTCTCGCGTACCGCGAGGGACTCAAAACTCAGAGAGTTTCAGTTTCCTGCAGGTTTTCATACTTAACCATTTTTCCAACTTTTTCACACCCAACAACACCAAAACTCTCCCAACACCTGGGTTTTGACCAAAGACATACATATCACATATATTAACATAAACAACATTGTTTGTGAACCAAAATACACGTCAAAAACGGTTTTCAAACAAAAACCCAATGATCACCATAACGCATACGAGAATCCTCTTTTGCCAATGGACTTGACCTTGACCTACTTCGGAGCTTTCCCTACATATCCACATTAACATAACACCATTAGTATTGAGATGACCAAAACAACAAGTATATATACTTGTTTTCACCACTTTCACCCATTTGACCCATTTGACCCATTTGCACACATTTGGTCAATTAAGGTTTCATTCCCTCGCAATTCTCTAACATATTATCATAGAAATATGTTATACATAACATCAAGTATTCACAACTTGATTTCACACCTTTCACCCATTTTTGACCCTTTGACCCGTTTGCATACGATAAGTCAATTAAGGGTTTCATTATCACATTTTCATTTCCATTATGGCACGTAGGCCATAACTTCATATCCATTTAGGATACGAGATCATAACTCCATAACCGTTCTATCCATTATGGTACTTAGACCATAACTCCATTTCCATTCTATCCATTATGGTTCATAGACCATAACTCCATATCCATTCTATCCATTATGGTACTTAGACCATAACTCCATATTCACATATCCATTATAGTACACATACTATAACTACATACATTCTAACATTTACACACTTCCATCTACATTCATACCACATGTCAAATTATGCAACCATATACATCATATATACAACATTGCATACAAATACCATATCATCAAAACTAAGTAAGTGCTAAAGCACTTACCTTTCGGGTTAGAAGGTCCCGTACCGACTTCTAGCTTTGCAACTTGATTACCTAAACACATTCACCTAGTTTAGTAATCTAACATACACCAAAATCACATTACAATTGGGTTCACAACTAAATTCCCATTTCCAACCCAAATTGACCCGTTTGGGTTATACTCATAACCAAACACCCTCTTTCACCACAAACTCACCTACTTGAGTTTCATTATCTTAACCTTAACACTAATCTTTCTTTCAAAAATTATTATTAAGTTAATTTGGTGTTTGTTCAAGTGTCTAACATCCCAAAAACACTTAATCATCACTAGATCACCATTCTATCTTCATTTTACAAAAACCCCCAATTTTTCTCATATGAACCCTAACTTCTCATAATCAAAATCAAGGGTTCTAGGATGTTAATCATCACTCTTTAACTTTAGTTAAGTTAGATTATCAACAATCTAACACCAATTTACCACATGCATCCAAATTTTCGGATTTCACCCAACACCCACCAAGAACACATCAAAAGTGAAATCAAAAGGATGTTTAACACTTACTTGATGTTAGAAGGTTGATGTGCAAGCCAACACCTTCTCAAAACGAGCCTAAAACGCAAGATTTGGCTTCAAATTGGATTTTCTCCTTTTTCTCCTCTCTTGCTCAAGAACGACCCAAGCATGCAAAATGACCAATTTTGACTTCTCCAAGTCAATATGGCAGATTTTGCCCATTTACACAATTAGTCCTTCAACTTCCATTTCACCATTTCCTTTCCAAAACTAGTTAAAAACTAGCCTAACCCCATTACTAACTTGAAACCCGCTTGTTTCAATTTATTTCAAAATATTATTTTCAACATAATATTTATTTAGAAATATATTTATTTATAACGAGACCCGGATTTTGGTTCGTTACAAATCACCTCCCCTTATTTGGGTTTCGTCCCCGAAACCCGTCTTCACATAAAAAGGTTTGGGTAAAACTTGAGCATTTCTTCCTCGGTTTCCCAAGTCATTTCCGCTCCCTTTCTATGCTTCCACTTCACCAATACTTGGCTAATCTCTTTATTACGTAAACGCTTCACTTTTCTATCCAATATTGCCACCGGTTCTTCAACATAATTCAACTTTTCATCCAATTCGATATCATCTAATGGAACAAAAGTAGACTCGTCCGCTAAACATTTTCGCAAATGCGACACGTGAAACGTGTTATGAAGTCTACTTAACTCCTCCGGTAGCTCCAAGCGATAAGCTACCGTACCCACCTTTGCTATCACCTCAAACGGCCCGATGAAACGAGGACTTAACTTCCCCCGTTTTCTAAACCGTATCACACCTTTCCAAGGAGAGACTTTCAAAAGTACAAAGTCCCCCACTTGAAACTCAATCGCCCGCTTCCTATTATCCGCATAGGACTTTTGGCGATCTTGAGCCGCCTTCAAGCGTGCTCTAATTTGGTCAATACTATCATTAGTTTCCAAGACCACCTCTTTACTACCTAGTTCCCGTTGACCGATTTCACCCCAACACACGGGTGTTCGACACTTTCTCCCGTACAATGCCTCAAAAGGCGGCATACCAATACTAGAATGATAACTATTGTTATACGAAAATTCCGCCAACGGTAAATGGTCATCCCAACTACCACCAAAATCTAAAGCACACGCTCGCAACATATCTTCGAGCGTTTGAATCGTTCGCTCGCTTTGACCATCCGTTTGTGGATGATAAGCAGTGCTAAGATTCAATCTAGTCCCCATATCCTCATGGAATTTCTTCCAAAATCGAGAAGTAAATCTCGTATCACGATCCGATATAATCGACACCGGCACACCATGACGTGACACAATTTCCTTCACATACATTTCCGCCAATCTATCCGAAGAGTATGTTTCCTTTATAGGTAGGAAATGTGCACTCTTCGTCAACCGATCCACTACTACCCATATCGCATCATAACCCTTTCGAGTCTTTGGTAGTTTAGTGATCAAATCCATAGCTATATTCTCCCATTTCCAAAGCGGTATTTCAAGCGGTTGGAGCTTTCCATACGGCTTTTGGTGTTCCGCCTTCACCCTTAAGCATGTGAGACACCTCTCAACATACTTAACAACATCACGCCTCATACCCGGCCACCAAAAATGACACCTCAAATCGTAAAACATCTTTGTGGCCCCCGGATGGATAGAATATTTGGATTTATGCGCCTCATCTAAAATAGTTGTCAAAATACTTGACAACCTAGGAATCCAAATCCTACCAAAGCATGTCTTCAAGCCCATGCTATTTTCACCAAGTTTATCAACATAAGCAACCATCCGCTCTTTCTTCAAGTCACCATTAAGTGCTAACACTTGAGCCTCCCGGATTTCATCAATTAGGGATGATGAAATTGTCATCTTGAATGACTTCACCTTGATAGGTGCATGACTTGACTTCCTACTAAGCGCATCCGCCACAACATTCGCTTTACCCGGATGATAAAGTATGTCACAATCATAATCCTTGACCAATTCAAGCCACCGCCTTTGCCTCATGTTGAGGTCCTTTTGGTCAAAGAAGTACTTGAGACTTTTGTGATCCGTGTAGATCGTACACTTAACCCCATACAAATAATGCCTCCAAATCTTGAGTGCGAAAACCACGGCCGCAAGCTCTAGATCATGGGTAGGGTAATTCACCTCGTGAACCTTCAATTGCCTAGACGCGTAGGCAATTACTTTCCCCCTTTGCATCAAAACACACCCCAACCCCGAATGCGAGGCATCCGAATACACAACAAAATCTTCGGTCCCGTCCGGCAAGGATAAAACAGGCGCCTTTGTCAACTTTTCTTTCAAGAGTTGAAAGGCAGATTCTTGCTCGGAACCCCAAACAAACTTAGTCTCTTTACGGGTCAACTTCGTCATCGGTAAGGCAATCCGAGAGAAGTTTTCAATAAACCGCCGGTAATAACCCGCCAACCCCAAGAAACTTCTAATCTCCGAAGGCGTCTTCGGTGGAAACCAATCTTTAACCGCCACTATCTTGGATGGGTCGACAGTAATCCCTTTATCATTAATCACATGACCCAAGAATTGAATTTCGCGTAACCAAAAGGCACACTTGGAGAATTTAGCATAAAGTTTCTCCTTTTGCAAGACTTCGAGAATTTCACGCAAATGGCAAGCGTGATCACCTTCGCTCCTTGAATAGATGAGAAGATCGTCAATGAAAACAATGACCGAGCGGTCGAGGAACGGTCTACACACCCGGTTCATAAGATCCATGAAAACCGCGGGTGCGTTGGTTAAGCCGAAAGGCATAACTGTAAATTCATAGTGACCGTAACGAGTGCGAAAAGCGGTCTTAGGAATGTCATCTTCTTTCACTTTCAGTTGATGGTACCCGGATTTCAAATCAATCTTAGAGAACCACGACGCCCCTTGTAATTGATCGAAAAGATCATCAATCCTAGGTAAAGGGTACCTATTCTTCACCGTCAACTTATTCAACTCCCGATAATCCATACACATCCTCATGCTCCCATCCTTCTTTTTAACGAAGAGAATGGGCGCACCCCAAGGTGAGACACTTGGGCGTATGAAACCTTTATCAAGCAATTCTTGTAATTGCTCCATCAACTCTTTCATTTCAGGCGGTGCCAATCTATAAGGCGCTTTAGCTACCGGTTTAGCACCCGGCATCAAGTCGATCCCAAACTCAATCTCCCTATCAGGCGGAACCCCCGGTAACTCGTCAGGAAACACATCCGCAAACTGATTCACGACCGGCACGTCGTGAATCTCCTTTACCTTTCCATCCACATCCGTAACACATGCCATGAACGCCTTGCACCCACGCGCCATGTACTTGGTTGCCTTCACAAAGGAGCACAACCTCACCTTACCTTTCTTATCACCTTCAATGTAGATGGACTCTCCCGACGGGGAATCAAGTTGGATCGCCTTTGGTCCACATAATATACTCGCCTTATTCTTTGACAACCAATCCATCCCCACAATAACATCAAAATCCCCCATAGACATAGGAATTAAATCAATATGGAACGTTTCACCCCCCGCCTTTAATTTGCAATTCCTATAAACATCAAACACTAGGAAGCTCTTATCGTTTGCCGCCTCAATTTCTAAGGGTTCGTCTAACTTGCTACTTATAAAAGAAGAATGCTTAACAAATTTCAAAGACACAAACGAACGACTAGCCCCCGAATCGAAAAGAACTAGTGCAGGTAAAGAGTTAATCCTGAATGTACCTGACACCACCTCCGAGTCGTTCTTTGCTTCCTCCGCAGATATGTGGAAGGCTCTACCCTTAGGCCTGGGTATCTCAACTTTTCTTTCGCTTCCACCTTGCTTCAAATCCGGGCAATCCGCCCTAAGGTGTCCTGGCTTGTAACAATTATAGCATATACGAATCTGGCTTGGACACTGATTTGCCATATGCCCCGGCTTCCCACACTTGTAGCAATTTGACGTTCCCTTCTTACAATCCCCATAGTGCTCCTTCCCACAAACTTTGCATCCTCGAGAAGAGAACTTGGTAAAAGGCTTCTTACTAGGGCTCCCGCCCTTTATCTTGCTCACCACTTGATCCACAATTTCCCTTTTCCTTTTCTCTCCCCTAGCCTCTTGCCTCTTCAACTCCACTTCCCTTTCCCGACACCTGTTTATTAAATCCACAAGTGTGGTGAAAGAAGATGGAGATATGCTATCTCTGAATTCCACAGTCAACATAGCATAAAATCTGTCAATCTTCGCCTTCTCAGTCGACACCACGTCCGGACAGAACTTGGCGCGATCAAAGAAAACCCCAGCCAACTCATCTATTGACTCATTCTTTTGCCTCATGAGGAGAAACTCCTCAGTCATCCTATCAACTGCGGCTTGCGGGCAATGATACTTCAGAAAAGCCGCCTTAAACTCCTCCCAAGTCATGGAGGTCACACCCAAATCACCTCTCTCCTTGCGGAGATTCAACAACCACTCCTTTGCCCTTCCAGTCAACAAAGGCACACTGAACATCACCCTATCCTCGGGCTTACATTTAGTAGTCTCAAAATTAGACTCCATATCCACAATCCACCTGTGGCTCAGAATCGGGTCCACCTGCCCATTATACTCCTTGGGCTTGATCACCATAAACTCTTTCAGAGTACAACCTTGAGGTTCCTTTTCTTTCTCCTTCAAGATCTCCTCGAGAGAGAGTTTAATAGTCCCCCTCATCTCTTCCATCAACAGATTTGTGGCTTGCTCAAAGGCCTTGGCCACCTCCTCTTTTATCAACTCTTGAATCCGTGGATCCAACGGTTCATTACTTGCATCTTCTGCCATCTCTAAGCTGAGAAATGAACCACAAACACCTTAATACCCTTTCACTTTCAATACCCTAGGTATCCATTACACATTCACTATTATATGCATTAAGTATATATATACCTACCTATATACATACATACATATATAACCACCTTCACCTAATCCTTGCAAATGTTCATTGTTATATGGTTATCATAAAGTCTCTTGCACATTTCATCTTATTAAACATATTGGCCAGACATGTTTAATAGTACGCCATGCCCAATTGTAATTACCATCTCCATATAACAAGTCACAAAACAAGTTTCGGCACACATAACACCTTAACAACATTCATCATACATATATACATACACCATATATATATATATTATCATTTTATCAAATCATTACTAACCTTTCATTTCAGCAAGCTCCGAGTCTTAGTCAAGTCCTACTTGGATTCTCGTATCATCCCCCCATATCAAGAGCATCCGGTTTGAGTTTAGTGTCTCGCACACCAAATCCCTCAAACCATTGCTCTGATACCAAGTTGTAACACACCACTTTCAATAACAAAAGTTTAACGCGCGGAAGACTAAATCCCAGAAATTTTTTTTTTTTTTTTTTTTTTTTTTTTTTTTTTTTTTTTTTTTAAAACTCCTCGCGTACCGCGAGACAAACTAGCCACCTCCCTCGCGTACCGCGAGGGAGTCTCAGAAACGCAAACCCGGAAACCCGGTCTCTCGCGTACCGCGAGAGAATCCTATAAGGGCTCTCGCGTACCGCGAGGGACTCAAAACTCAGAGAGTTTCAGTTTCCTGCAGGTTTTCATACTTAACCATTTTTCCAACTTTTTCACACCCAACAACACCAAAACTCTCCCAACACCTGGGTTTTGACCAAAGACATACATATCACATATATTAACATAAACAACATTGTTTGTGAACCAAAATACACGTCAAAAACGGTTTTCAAACAAAAACCCAATGATCACCATAACGCATACGAGAATCCTCTTTTGCCAATGGACTTGACCTTGACCTACTTCGGAGCTTTCCCTACATATCCACATTAACATAACACCATTAGTATTGAGATGACCAAAACAACAAGTATATATACTTGTTTTCACCACTTTCACCCATTTGACCCATTTGACCCATTTGCACACATTTGGTCAATTAAGGTTTCATTCCCTCGCAATTCTCTAACATATTATCATAGAAATATGTTATACATAACATCAAGTATTCACAACTTGATTTCACACCTTTCACCCATTTTTGACCCTTTGACCCGTTTGCATACGATAAGTCAATTAAGGGTTTCATTATCACATTTTCATTTCCATTATGGCACGTAGGCCATAACTTCATATCCATTTAGGATACGAGATCATAACTCCATAACCGTTCTATCCATTATGGTACTTAGACCATAACTCCATTTCCATTCTATCCATTATGGTTCATAGACCATAACTCCATATCCATTCTATCCATTATGGTACTTAGACCATAACTCCATATTCACATATCCATTATAGTACACATACTATAACTACATACATTCTAACATTTACACACTTCCATCTACATTCATACCACATGTCAAATTATGCAACCATATACATCATATATACAACATTGCATACAAATACCATATCATCAAAACTAAGTAAGTGCTAAAGCACTTACCTTTCGGGTTAGAAGGTCCCGTACCGACTTCTAGCTTTGCAACTTGATTACCTAAACACATTCACCTAGTTTAGTAATCTAACATACACCAAAATCACATTACAATTGGGTTCACAACTAAATTCCCATTTCCAACCCAAATTGACCCGTTTGGGTTATACTCATAACCAAACACCCTCTTTCACCACAAACTCACCTACTTGAGTTTCATTATCTTAACCTTAACACTAATCTTTCTTTCAAAAATTATTATTAAGTTAATTTGGTGTTTGTTCAAGTGTCTAACATCCCAAAAACACTTAATCATCACTAGATCACCATTCTATCTTCATTTTACAAAAACCCCCAATTTTTCTCATATGAACCCTAACTTCTCATAATCAAAATCAAGGGTTCTAGGATGTTAATCATCACTCTTTAACTTTAGTTAAGTTAGATTATCAACAATCTAACACCAATTTACCACATGCATCCAAATTTTCGGATTTCACCCAACACCCACCAAGAACACATCAAAAGTGAAATCAAAAGGATGTTTAACACTTACTTGATGTTAGAAGGTTGATGTGCAAGCCAACACCTTCTCAAAACGAGCCTAAAACGCAAGATTTGGCTTCAAATTGGATTTTCTCCTTTTTCTCCTCTCTTGCTCAAGAACGACCCAAGCATGCAAAATGACCAATTTTGACTTCTCCAAGTCAATATGACAGATTTTGCCCATTTACACAATTAGTCCTTCAACTTCCATTTCACCATTTCCTTTCCAAAACTAGTTAAAAACTAGCCTAACCCCATTACTAACTTGAAACCCGCTTGTTTCAATTTATTTCAAAATATTATTTTCAACATAATATTTATTTAGAAATATATTTATTTATAACGAGACCCGGATTTTGGTTCGTTACACTTTAACAAGGTTTAATTAGTTAAAATAGTTCCAGCATATAAAAGTAGGATTAAAATTCATTTTTAAGTTTAACAGAATTTATAAAAATTATTAGAGTTCAAAACTATTTTAAAAAGGGTAAAAGAAAAATAGAAACAAAAACCTGGGGCCAGACCGAATCGAACTCGGGTCTGCCCCGAGTCACGAACACACACACGAGTTTAACCATCCGGCTACGGCCTCGTTTGTTAACTAACTGGAAAAGAAATTTCATAAAGAGAATCCCAAACCTTCCCCTAACCCGTATGAACCCTAGATCTTGGAATTCGCCCAATACGATGTGATTAGCCCCCAGATCATACAAATTGTTAAGGGGCTAATGATCCTAGAATGAAAACGAGTAGTTTGGAAGTTCGAATTACCTTAAATGGACTCGAATTGAGGGAGAACGGCCTGGGCTTGAAGTCGGCTGTCGTGGGTTTTAATCGAGCAACGCAGAGTACGAACAAACAAATTGAGGGTATGAGTAGTATGAGTGTGATGTCGTTGATGAACCCTCATCGATATTTATACCGGATTCAAGCATTAAGTGCTTGATTAGGTGGGAAGTTCGCGAACGGCTCAATCGAATTAATTTGCGACTCACGCGGTGCTAGGCTCGAAGTTTGGCAATGATGGTTGTTGGGTTTCGGTCGCATGCGGGAGGCGAACCCGAGGTTTAACGAATCCGGACAGGAAATCGTGGTTTCACGAAAATAGGGGAGGAAACGGTGGGTGGCGGGTTTCGAACTTGGAACCATTTTCTGGTTCTGAAAGTTTGGGATAAAGACAATACCGGTCCCTGTAGTTTTAGGGGTTTAACATTCTGATTAAAAGTATTTCAAGTTTAAAACAGGTTTCGTAAATGACAGTTTTGGTCCCCGAACTTTCATAAAATAATTATAAAAGTAAGTTTTATAAGTTTCATAATCTTTTTATTATTTTATAAATTTATAAAACAATTTCTAAGATTTTGATTTATAAGTTTAAGTGTTTTCCCTTTTTTTTTGAATAAATTTATAAATTATTTATATAGTTTATAAAGTTTTAAGAATTTCAATGATATTTTATTTATGAAACACACACACACACACACACATATATATATATATATGTATAAGTATAATTGTTTTTCCTTAAATCCATATGAATTTAATATTTATTGTTTAAGAAAAAAAAAAGATTCTGAATAGGTTTTCAAGATTTAAATTCATAATGGGTGCAAGGGTTTAGGAAAAAGTATGTCGGAAAAATCCTGGATATTACAGTCTCCCCTACTTTAGGAAATTTCGTCCCGAAATTAAAGTAGAACGTTTCCGTTTCATGATACGCACAAGGATTATGAGAAAGATATTTTACGTTCCTTAGTAGACTATGGGTTACGTTTGGAATCCTAACTGGAATGGCAGGAATAAGATTACGCTCAAGTTTCTAAGTTTTCAAAGTCTGGGGTTGCCAAAAGTTTTTCTACGAAACATATAGTTTTATTGAAATGTAGGAAGATTCGTTTTCAGAAATGCATTCGAGAGAATATCTGCTGTATTTCCATTCAGGATTTCAAGAGAGATGCATTACTTAGGATGGATTCGATGATAGTTTAACGATTTGAGTTTGTAGACTATTACGCTGGTGATAGTTTCAAGAGAGATGCATTACCTGCCTTAACCTGAATGTGCATACTAAAAAGTCAGCTACGCTGGTGAGTTCTAGTTTTAACATAAAACTTTAACTTCGAATAATTTTCCAAAAACATAACTTCATACTTCATTTAATAAAAAGCGTACGTAAAGTAATGCAATAACAAAACATAACACTTCATAAACATAAGTCAACAAACATATCGAATCTGCGCCTTCTCATAACCGTCAAATCCATACGTTACATACTGGTTGAATGAACTAAGGATCACCACCACTAGGCCCATCATCATCGTACTGTCCTTCGGGTGAGGAACTCCTAGGGCCCGATACTTAGGTCATCCAACCCTTCAAGCACGACGTCCCAAAGGATAGCGCGTACCAAACTTCAAGCACTGCACCCCGTAGGTCGCAAGTACCAAACTTCAAGCACGACTACCCCGTAAGGTAAATCGTACCAACTTCAAGGATCACGATAATCCCCTTGACGACCGTCATCGCCCCAGTTGTACAACAGTTGGCCAGCCACAAAGGCCCCTAAAAGGTAAAGGCCCATAACATACTTCCCATCCCTTAACCTTCATTCCCTAAGGAATATTGGCAGATTCGTCCGTTTGTGACTTTCATAAACCTTCACTTCTTTTACTTCAAAAACTTCAGTTAAAGCATTCGTACGTTTTATTAAAAACATTCATTCATTCATTAACACACTTCATAAACTTCTTTTGGCAAAATATTTCATAAACACTTCCTTCATAACCTTTCCTTCTAAAACATCACTCATAAACATCATTTTATAAAACGTTACATACAACCTTCATAAACATCGTTTTATAAAATCGTTACATCGTTACGTATGCACACCAGCCCAAAAACATTATCAAAACATTTAAACGAGGGCTTCTAGAACTCACCTGATAAGCAGTTTCTGAAATACTCTTAGCTGGCTACTGAGTGTCGCTAATGTCACTCACGATCTGTTATAATAAAGCCATACTTGTAAGGTAATGCTCCTAGATGACACTTGACATCCCTATGCTTAAACCTAGTAGTTTCGATGGATTTGCTTATATCGAAACTTGATAGTTTCGATAGGTTGTTTATGTCAAAACTTGGTAGTTTCGATAAGTAACCTAGGTGTAATCTTAACTTCGGATCGTGGGCTCATATCGAAACTATGGTAGTTTTGATGGGTCTGCACATATCGAAACTAGGTAGTTTTGACGGGTCTGCACATATCGAAACTAGGTAGTTTCGACGAGTCTGCACATATCGAAACTAGTAGTTTCGATGGACCTGCACATATCGAAACTAGTAGTTTCGATGGGCCTGCACAGATCGTCTTCCAAAAAATCTGAAGTTTTGCATGCGAGTCTGATCGAGTCAGTATCTCAATTTTTCTTAGATCAAAACGTTTGGTTTTCATTCTAGATGCTATACCTAAGCTCATTTTCAAGTTCCATCCGCAAAATCGTTACCTTTTTAGCCAAAACCCGAAAATTCCAAAAACGAACAAAAACTCAGATTTAGGCAAGATCATTACCTGTATCGAGATTCTGATCCGGAGGTTCTTCTCACGAGCTTAGCAGTAACGTGTTCCCTCAATTCCGGGACGATCCGTCAACTTTCTCTCTCTAGACCCGAGCTCTCCTTTCTCTCTCTAGAAGTTGCGTGAGTGGGGGAATGAGCAGAGAAGAGGGCTGCCCTGCCTCTTATATACCTGGGCTTCCCTCGGCCCATTGAAGCTGAGCCCAAGCCCGCTCCCTTTTTGTTTAAATATTCCGACTAAATCACCGGTCTCGCTATATTTATTCGTTTTATTATTTTTGGGATGTTACACATGACAAATTTGATGAACCCTTTCATCTCTCAGGACACTTAATTTTAAATAACCTATTAAAACTAAGTTTGTCGCGACTTGAATAAACAGTTAAAGTTAATAGTTGAAAACTATTAAGTTATAAGTTTTGAAATTAAATTTAGTTTAAATTGCAAAACTTTAGCGGTTATTTATTTTATAAAAACAAGCCAGTTGTTATTTTTTATAAAATTCTACAAGTTGTAAAATTAGAACTTGTCGTGACAGATTGTGACATTTTAAAGCTACTTTTAAAACGTTTGGTGTTTGGTTGGTTTATAATAAATTGAAGTTATAAAAAATTAAAAAGCAACCATAAATCAAATAAATATGTAAATCTTTTAGGGCCAAGTTTGTTTGATCTTGCTAGAGCCAGTTAGTAAGACAAAACGGGTCACGGAGTCCTCAAAATTAAAACAACCACAAGGATGGACTTCCGTGCATCTAGTCGTCTCGGATGACTCCCACAGAATCCATGATTCCTGTTGCGTCTTCAGATTTGTCTTCGGGTTTTTTTTACATTACATAAAATAAAAAAAACATATTCTATTACAACTTTGAGCCATCAAAAGTAGGCCAAAACCATAAAATCAAAAACTGAATAATAAACACAAACAACTCAATCACATGGGTCGGGCCAGATTTACATATTCAACACAATCACATACGGGCAATATATTTGGTCATATAAAATAAAAAATCGACCAAATTAATAAATAAAAAAAATTGCCCCAAAAAACAGATCAGATCAGAAACTTCAAGAAAGTTAAAGTTTGTGATTAATCTAACCGGTGAAACCAGACCGGTTCCGATTTGCGTGTTATAACCCAGGCTCTGATACCACTGTTGTGATTCAGTGGTGATCAGTTTGACTTTTGTAAAAACGGGTTTTGACAGAGAAATTAATTAATTCAGTTAATTAATAAATACGCAGCGGAAAATAAAATCATAACCTATTTAACAGCACTGACAAACCGAACAGGATCTGGTTATGAACACGCAAACAAAAAAAAAAACAATTAATCTACTGAGGAGATTAATTATACCTTTGTGGTTAATGATTAACTGGTTGAGACACCTAGGTACAACGAACCAATGCTAGATCATGAACCGAACGCGAGACACAGGAAGCGCCGAGGCTGGCCGAAAACGGGACACATCGGGGCAGGGTCTTTTCCTTCGTTTTGGTCGCTAGCTCCCTTGGGAGAAAAGCAAAACCGAATTGTTAAGTTTTTTTTAATAAAAAATAGGATTATTATATATATATAATAATTATAAACTCTATTAATTGTTTCTGGGCCCAAAGTCCAATACGAAATAAAAAACTTGTACCCATTTAATTGTTTTAATGAAAGATTAAAACAATATATATACATAATTATTATTTATAGACTAGTACAAATAATAATTCCCGTCTAACGAATATATATAAAATATATCGTCTCGCTAACAGTTCGTAATTACCAGTTACGCAGATTAAGTGGATTTAATGTTCGTTGCCCTAGGTGTAACTCTTACGGGTTATAGCTCGGTCAGCCGCGTTATCCATCGGGTCGGTCCATAAAATCCAACAACAACACCATTAATGTTTGATAGTGGGGCATCTCATCATGCTACACACGACCGGTCATTTTTGCGCAACCTCTCAGAATATGGCGGGCCTGATGTCACACCCCAACCGACGGCGGATTATACGTCGGGGCGGACGCGGTTGTTCAATAGCACAAGGTTGACTATTAAAGTTTCGATATTTCATTAAATAATAATTTAAGATTCAATACAAGGAATATAACAAGAAATACAACGTTTAATTTATAAGTAGACTAGGTCCAAAAGCATCCTATGTGATCACAGATAAGCCTCATGATGTAGAACCTGAAACATTTGAAAGAATCTGTCAACTACAAAATAGTTGGTGAGATACAAAGGTTTTGACACAGTTTAACAAGTATTTGAAAAGTATTACAATTCACTATGTTTTGTGCATTCTATAATGTAAGTATGAGTAAACAAGCATGTTAGACATTGTGCACATCAACCCTCCAACCAAGTTTAGGCATAACCCGCAGGTTACCCTTATAAGTCTCAAGTTTAAAGTTTAATGTAGTAACAAACACCAAGGGCTCCCCCCCCCGAAGGGGTCAATCAATCAAGGTGGATTGGTCAAATGCAATAGATCTATCATTGTTACTATCGGCTTGATCACAGTTAATGAATGTGCTAGTTTTAAGTTTAATCTAAGCATACAAGTCTCAAGTTTAACATAAGAATAAACACGTAGTCATAGTTGTACAAGAATTGTATAAGTTTAAGAATTGTGAACATGTTTCACCCCAAAAGTATAAAAGGAAAAAGGGGCTAAGTATACTCACTTGGTTTGATGAAAAGTGTCCAACAAAGATTAAGTGTAGCAAGACTTTGAGGGAGAGTATCCTCACAATAAGCCTAAGAATACAAGTCTAAAGTTTCAAGCATGATCCTATAAGTCTATGGCAACGATTTGGGATTTCAAGATTGACTAGGGTTCCAAACGGGTGACGGGTTGGTTGTGTTCATGACGTTTTAAATCAAGTTTAAAACAAAGGTTTTTGAATGAATGATTCAAGACTTATGTATCAAAGTTTAAATAAGTTTATAGCATAAAATGATTTAGTAAGATCATTATTCAAAAGTTTCACAATTATTACATCCAGTTGGTAATAATAATTAAGATAGTTTTCTAAGTAATTGTACATATTGCAAGGATAAACAAATAGTCTTTAGATTATAAGTTTATAAATTATAAAGTTTCTTAGGTATTAAAAATGAAGTTTGTAAGTTTGAAATGTTTAAAGTTTCTATTTAAGATTTATAGGGTTTATAAATTTAGGATAAATGATAAACGATTTTCTATCTTTATAAAGTTTATAGATTCATAGGTTTTCTAGTTTTAAATAAACGATTGTTTATTTACTTTTCTTGTTTTAAAATAGATATACAAGTAGCCTCGATTTAGATCCCTAATAATTTACAAAAGATTATAATTTTATGTTTTCTAAGTAGTGTACAAATTTTATAAGTTTTACTTATAAAATTTATATAAATTATTTATTTAAAGTTTTGAATAGAAAACAATTAAAGTTTTTATGTTAGATTAAAGTTTCAAGTTTTATAAATTATTTTCTGTTTAATAAATAAGTTTAATAAAGTCTTATAAATGTTTTTTTTTTTTGTATAATTTTTAAACCTTTAAAACTATTTTTTAAAGGATAAAACATTATAGATTTTAACCAATTTTAATTAAATACAATAGCCCTGTTATGCAAAAATGTAAAAAGAATTCATTTTTATGATTATAACAGTTTATTAAAATTTATAAAAATTATTAGAATTTTTAAAATCGTGTAAAAAGCAATCAGAAAAATTAAGAACAAAAATGTGGCGCGCCTGGGTCGAACCCGGGTCACTGACCGGGTCACCAACACACTCGCACAGCAACCAGCCCGACTACGGGTTCGTTGAGTTATAATGCGGAAAAGAATTTGATAACCACAATCTCAAATCGACCCAAATTCCCTATGAACCCTAGAATTTTGATTTGCCAAATACACTTCGAATTGCCCTATGTTAATGGAATTAAACAGAGGGCTTTCGATCTACAGGGTATAGCGATCGTGTTAGTCACAAGAATTACCTGAAAAGATGGAGAAACGGGTGAGAACGGGTCCGGGGTGGTTGTAACCTTTCTGATTTTCATGTTTTCCTATTTAATCTATGCCGTGCAATAAAAGACGATTCCGATTCCAATTTTTACGATCATTGTTTCATGTTCAATAACAAGCATACACGCGTTTATTATATTACAATATTAACTAAAACCATCTTACAAACCTCAAGGACCAAACTTGACAAAAACTCAAAACAACATCAATATTACAAAACTACAAGGACTAGTCTTGAAATTCCCGAAAACCTACACAAGCACGGTCGCGCTTAGTCCTAAGCACGGTCGCGCTTGTGCCACAACCACGGTCGTGCTTAACTTTAAGCACGGTCGCGCCTGAGATACAGTTTGACTCTGCAAAGTCAAACCGACACAAATCTTGTCCAAAAATAGATTTAAACGAGTTTTAGAAATCGCGATACTTGTAGAATAAGTTATTCGACCAATTAAGCCTAAAACCCGACCAAATACACGTCAAATCGTCCGAATTCGCGTACCTTTAAACCAACTTCCTTTTTAAATCAAATCTCGTAATTAAGACCAAATCAAGACAAATCAAACCACGATACAGACTTCGTACGACTCCTATAAACATTCCACAACTCTCAATTCGTCTAAACATCGTCCCAAATCCTCTGTCGATCTCCTAAAAGCCGCGATATTCCTCCCGTAGCCGTCTGCACTTATTGCCCGATCTAAACAGGTAAGTAGTAGTCCAACTTGTTCGTTTCTCCATCCTAAACAAAAGCCCTAAATCAATTCAGAAGATTAATACACGATTAAACTGATTCGAATCTAAGTTTTTGAAAATAAATGGTTTTAATCGAACTACACGATAAACACGTTATAAATCCAATTAAATGGTGTGATTGGATTCGCCAACACTTGTTTAATGAAAACCCTATGAATCCAACAGATTTTAATATAAGAACAATCGAAATTGCTTCTGGAATCGACCAGACACGGTCGCGCTGTCCTACGAGCGCGGTCGTGCCTGAGCAAGCACAGTCGTGCCCCGAGAGAGGCCCGGTCGTGGTTGCCGATCAAACCAAGTCCTGACCTAGGCGCGGTCATGCCGGATACGAGCACGGTCGTGTCTCGTAAACAGACCCTTTTGTAACCTTCTGACTCGACCACGGGCGCGCTTCAGACCACCACGGTCACGCCCGTTGACGAGCGCGGTCGTGCCTTATACGAGCACGGTCGTGTTCTATTTCAAACAGAATCTTAATTTTAACCAATTTAATATATATTATATTCTAATGTTATAAAGAGTATTATTTTATAAAATATCCAGAACCAGTTATCGTTTAACAAAGATCGACTATTTAATTTTTCTTTAAATTAAAATCAATAAAATATTACAAAGTTTATATGATTATTTTTATAAACAACAATGTATTCTATACGTTTTGTCCTTAACAAATAGTATTTATTTAAACTTATATTTAAATAAATAATAAACAAAATAGTTATTATTTTATCTAAACAAACCTTAAACTTAATCCACTTCCAACACCGAATAAACGCAACTCAATAATACATAATCGTATACATTGTTCATTAGGTCGAACTTAGCGATCTACAACACACCGCCATTACATACTTGCTTGTGTGATCTACACTCTACATAACATGTGAGTTTACATAGCCCCCTTTTCAACTATTTACAACTTTTGGGGTGGAACATGCGTTCTATTACTATGTTTTCAATTATACACGAATACAGTTTCCATCCTACATACATGTATGCAATTCTGTGCTTTATGCTTGAGTGCTAGGTGTGTAGACTATATACGCTATTCACAATCATTAACTATTAGCCGACAGTATACAGTGATAGTACTATTGAGTCTGACAAACCCACCCAGGTAGGGTGACTGTTGCTGACAACACGATTTGATTTCAGTTACAAAGGTTTGATTGAATACACAGGTCACACGATGGTTTCTCTCCATAAATGCCTTTATTGACATGTTTTGTATGAACTGTATGCACACATCACGTTTTTGCTATCACACAACAAAACCTATGTAATCTCACCAACTTTTTAGTTGACCCTGTTTTAACCATGTTTCAGGTACCAATGTTTGAAGTGATCAGGACATGCTACACATAGGATTTTTGGACCTAGAATTCAATTAAACCAGTTTATTCTATGTAATTTACATTTTTGTTTTGTGGATTGTTTGTGTTTTGATTGAACTTATTGATTGCAATGAAAACAATTATTAAATATTCAAACTTTAGCAAACCATGAGCAATGAACAGTCTGCACGCTTCACGCCCCGACGTTTTCGCCGTCGGTTGGGGTGTGACAGATTGGTATCAGAGCCTTGGTTATAGGGAATTAGGTTATTAGACACCTTTGACCTAGACTATAACTTTAGGATACCCACTTATGCCATGCTTCATGATTTACATGCTATGTGCTACATGCTATGTGATATATGCTAAATGTTTTATATGTATATATAAATAACAACATAAATAAACAATATCCCTACCCACATCCTAAGCCACATATCCTTCTTGCCTGCTTCCATGTCATCATCAACATAGCTTGGTCTATAAAATTTTCTTTTACACCCGTTAAGGTTTTTAGACTTTGTTTAATTGTTAAAGGACACGTGCAATCTGGAAGAGTGACACCTGTATTCTGGGTTTTCTGTCTAGGAAAGTATTTCATATAAATCCCAATCAACCGAGGGATCCGTATGCTTTCCTGGGAATTCCTGGGATGAGTGTTTACTTATAGGCTAAAGCACGTCTCCTTGATAATTATATAAGTCTAAATTAACCTTAATATGTCATAGTACTCGAGTGATTATGTCACTATTTGAGTACAATCCGAACTATGAACTACTTATATCTATTTATCCTATTTGATTCAAGAAATTCTCACAACTCTAATTGTGTCTAAATCTGTAGAATGCCTCCCCGTCGTGACAACAGCAACAACAGCAATAACACTGACCTGGCTGCTCTACTCACACAGCTGGTAAATCAAATTACCCAAGCCAACAACAACACTAATGGCCATGCTAGTGGGAGTGCTAACACTGGAGGTGGTGGTGGTGCCAACCCGCCACAATGCACCTTCAAACACTTCAACTCCTGCAATCCCCTCAAATTCTATGGTAACGAAGGAGCCACGGGACTCCTTCAATGGTTTGAAAGCATTGAGAGCACTTTTCTCAATAGCGACTGTCCCGACAACCTCCGTGTTCGTCATGCTACTAGTGTCTTTCAAAAAAGGGCGCTTACTTGGTGGAATGGTGAGAAAAGGACTAGGGGAGTGGATGTAGCAATGGCACTGCCATGAGATGAGTTGAAGAGGATCATGACTGAGGAATTCTGTCCTCGAAATGAGATGAAGAAGCTGGAAGCGGAATTTTGGGATCTTGCTCAAGATAGTGGTGAAAGCTTAGCATACACCACCCGTTTCCACGAGCTGAGTCTACTTGTGCCACACATGGTTACACCTCTGTCTAGGTGTATTGAAAAGTACATCGGTGGTCTACCTAGACAAATTCAAGATACTGTGGTAGGAGGAAATCCTGCTACTCTGGAGGATGCTATCCGCTTGTCAGCCACACTTACTGACAACCATGTTAAAGCGGGTACACTTACAAGAAAGGGTGCCAAGAAACTTTCTGACACAACAACACCTCCCGCTCATGTCAAGGAAGTCCAAACTGAACCATACCGCAACACTAGGAAGAGAAAGGTCAAAAACTGTGCTGTAATCACTCCGGCTGCTCCAGTGAATCAAGTTGCACCCATGGCTCAAAACCCAACAAAGAAACCCTATGGGGGCAACCACCCACTTTGCAACACCTGCAACTACCATCATCCTCCAAGCATACCTTGTCGCCTTTGCAACCACTGCGGGAAACATGGCCACACAGCCAATATTTGTCGAGCCAAGGCACTTGCCAACCAAACCAACCCAGCAAATCAAGCCAATCAACAAGCAACTAACCAAGTCATCCCAGCCATTGCAAATGGACGTGCTTGCTTTGAATGTGGCGACCCGAACCACTTCCGTAACCAGTGCCCCAGACTGGTCAATGTTAACCAAGGCGGAGCTCGTGGGCGTGCTTTCAACATCAACGCCAATGAGGCTCAGGCCAACACTGATGTGGTTAACGGTACGTTCCTTATGAATAATCGTTATGCTTCTATACTATTTGATACCGGAGCCGATAAAAGTTTTGTGTCACTAGACTTCGAACCTTTACTTGCAAAAACCCGGTCTACACTAGAGAAAACCTTTACCGTTGAGGTAGCCGATGGTAACACCGTTACTATTGACACCATCATCCATGATTGTTCCCTAGAGTTAAATAATCACACTTTTACAATCAACCTCATACCAATGCCATTAGGGAGTTTTGACGTCATCATAGGTATGGATTGGCTTTCAAAGCACCACGCCGAAGTCATGTGCTTTGAAAAATGCATCCGTATACCACTCCCATCTGGTGAAACATTGAAGGTCTTTGGTGAGAAACCTTGCAAAGGACTCAAACTAATGTCATGCATCACCGTCCAAAAGTATATACGAAAGAAGTGCATGGTTTTCCTAGCCCATGTTATCCAAAAAGAAGACAAGAAGAGGAGTGTACAAGACATCCCCATCGTTCGAGATTTTCCCGAAGTCTTTCCTGATGACTTGCCCGGTCTTCCACCTGTTCGACAAGTGGAATTTCGCATCGATCTTGTACCTGGAGCAAACCCGGTGGCTAAAGCTCCATACCGGCTTGCACTTTCCGAGATGCAAGAACTTGCAAGCCAACTTCAAGAACTCGCCGACAAAGGTTTCATACGGCCGAGTCATTCACCGTGGGGTGCACCAGTCTTGTTTGTTAAAAAGAAGGATGGTTCATTCCGCATGTGTATTGACTATCGAGAACTCAACAAACTCACAATCAAAAACCGCTACCCTTTACCTAGGATTGACGACCTCTTCGATCAACTCCAAGGTTCTACCTACTTCTCGAAGATTGATCTTCGATCCGGTTATCATCAACTCCGTGTGCAAGAGGAGGATATTCCCAAGACCGCCTTCCGAACGAGATATGGTCACTACGAGTTCATGGTTATGCCTTTTGGGCTAACCAATGCACCTGTTGTTTTCATGGACCTCATGAATCGCATGTGCAAACCATACCTTGATAAATTTGTTATCGTGTTCATTGATGACATCTTGATCTATTCAAAGACTAAGGAAGATCATGAACAACACCTTAGGTTGATTTTGGATCTCTTGAAAACCGAACAGCTATACGCCAAGTTCTCCAAGTGTGATTTTTGGCTAAAGGAAGTGCAATTTTTGGGTCACGTTGTCAATGAAAAGGGAATTCACGTTGACCCCGCCAAAATTGAAGCTGTTAAGAATTGGAAAGCTCCTAAAACCCCTACCGAAGTTCGTTCGTTCCTTGGTTTAGCGGGTTATTACCGAAGGTTTATTTCTAACTTCTCCAAGATCGCTGTTCCTCTCACTGCCTTAACCCAAAAAGGTAAACCTTATGAGTGGGGACCGAAACAAGCCGAAGCCTTTCAAATTCTAAAGCAAAAGTTGTGCAATGCTCCTATCCTCACACTTCCTGAAGGTGAAGATGATCTAGTTGTTTACTGTGATGCTTCAAACCAAGGTCTTGGTTGCGTTCTCATGCAACGAGGCAAGGTGATCGCTTATGCATCAAGACAACTCAAAATCCATGAGAAGAATTATACGACGCACGATCTTGAGTTGGGTGCTGTCGTATTTGCATTGAAGATTTGGAGACATTATCTCTATGGCACGAAATGTGTGGTGTTCACCGACCACAAAAGCCTCTAACATATCTTCAACCAAAAAGAACTCAACATGAGGCAGCGACGTTGGGTTGAACTCCTCAACGATTACGATTGCGAGATTCGTTATCACCCCGGCAAGGCTAATGTTGTAGCCGATGCGCTAAGCCGCAAGGAACATGTCATGCTTCAAAGTGTCAAGATCCATTCCGATATTCAAGTTCGTATTCTAGAAGCTCAACGTGTCTCGGTCACCGAGGGCAATATGTATATGGAAATGTCTTGTGGTGCTGAATTCCAACTAGAGACTAAAACCAATGGCTTGCTTTATTTTCTAGATCGTATTTGGGTTCCCGATCGTGACGATCTCCGAGCTTTCATCATGACCGAGGCACACAAGTCTCGGTATTCCATTCATCCCGGTGCGGATAAAATGTACCAAAATCTTCGTTCCCAATATTGGTGGCCTGGTATGAAGAAAGACATTGCTTTGTTCGTAGCAAAATGTCTCACATGTTCTAAAGTCAAGGCTGAGCATCAACGTCCTTCCGGTTTACTTGAACAACCGGAAATCCCCGTGTGGAAATGGGAGAATCTAGCTATGGATTTCATTACTAAACTCCCTCGCACTTCGAGCGGTTATGACAGCATTTGGGTGATCATTGACCGTCTCACTAAGTCCGCACACTTCTTGCCTATCCGTGAAGACTATAAGGTTGAGAAGTTGGCCCGTGTTTACATTGACGAGATTGTGAGTCGTCACGGTGTTCCTTTGAACATAATCTCCGATAGAGATGCACGTTTCACTTCCCGGTTTTGGCAATCTCTTCAAAAAGCACTTGGTACACGACTGGATCTGAGCACGGCCTACCATCCCCAAACTGATGGTCAGACCGAGCGAACAATCCAAACTCTTGAAGACATGCTGAGAGCCTGTGTCATCGACTTTGGTGGCAATTGGGATTCGCATTTGACACTTATCGAATTCTCCTACAACAATAGTTACCACACCAGCATCAACATGGCTCCGTTTGAAGCTCTCTACGGTCGTAAGTGTCGTTCTCCCATCTGTTGGAACGAGATTGGTGAAGCACAAATCACCGGTCCCGAGTTAATTCAAGAAACCTCCGACAAGATTATTCAAATCCGTGACAGCATTCGAGTTGCGAGGAGTCAGCAAAAGAGCTATGCCGACAAACGACGCAAACCCTTGGAATTCCAAGTCGGTGACCTTGTACTTCTAAAGGTGTCTCCTTGGAAGGGGGTGATCCGTTTTGGGAAGAAAGGCAAGCTAGCACCTCGCTATGTGGGACCATTCAAGATCCTCGAAAGGATTGGGAAAGTGGCTTACCAGCTCGAGTTACCTCCATCACTTGGCAACGTACATCCTACATTTCATGTATCCAACCTCAAGAAGTGTCTTGCTGATGAGAACCTCCATATACCTCTTGATGATGTGCGCATTGATGAGACGATGCACTTCGTTGAGAAACCAGTCGAGATTATGGATCGTGAGATAAAACAACTCAAGCGCAGCCGTATTCCTATTGTCAAGGTTCGTTGGGAATCTAAACGAGGACCCGAGTTTACTTGGGAACGAGAAGACCAAATGAAGCTCAAGTACCCACATCTTTTTGCTGAAGCAGTAGCCTCAACCAGTTGAATTTCGGGACGAAATTCCCTCAACATGGGGATACTGTAACCTTTCTGATTTTCATGTTTTCCTATTTAATCTATGCCGTGCAATAAAAGACGATTCCGATTCCAATTTTTACGATCATTGTTTCATGTTCAATAACAAGCATACACGCGTTTATTATATTACAATATTAACTAAAACCATCTTACAAACCTCAAGGACCAAACTTGACAAAAACTCAAAACAACATCAATATTACAAAACTACAAGGACTAGTCTTGAAATTCCCGAAAACCTACACAAGCACGGTCGCGCTTAGTCCTAAGCACGGTCGCGCTTGTGCCACAACCACGGTCGTGCTTAACTTTAAGCACGGTCGCGCCTGAGATACAGTTTGACTCTGCAAAGTCAAACCGACACAAATCTTGTCCAAAAATAGATTTAAACGAGTTTTAGAAATCGCGATACTTGTAGAATAAGTTATTCGACCAATTAAGCCTAAAACCCGACCAAATACACGTCAAATCGTCCGAATTCGCGTACCTTTAAACCAACTTCCTTTTTAAATCAAATCTCGTAATTAAGACCAAATCAAGACAAATCAAACCACGATACAGACTTCGTACGACTCCTATAAACATTCCACAACTCTCAATTCGTCTAAACATCGTCCCAAATCCTCTGTCGATCTCCTAAAAGCCGCGATATTCCTCCCGTAGCCGTCTGCACTTATTGCCCGATCTAAACAGGTAAGTAGTAGTCCAACTTGTTCGTTTCTCCATCCTAAACAAAAGCCCTAAATCAATTCAGAAGATTAATACACGATTAAACTGATTCGAATCTAAGTTTTTGAAAATAAATGGTTTTAATCGAACTACACGATAAACACGTTATAAATCCAATTAAATGGTGTGATTGGATTCGCCAACACTTGTTTAATGAAAACCCTATGAATCCAACAGATTTTAATATAAGAACAATCGAAATTGCTTCTGGAATCGACCAGACACGGTCGCGCTGTCCTACGAGCGCGGTCGTGCCTGAGCAAGCACAGTCGTGCCCCGAGAGAGGCCCGGTCGTGGTTGCCGATCAAACCAAGTCCTGACCTAGGCGCGGTCATGCCGGATACGAGCACGGTCGTGTCTCGTAAACAGACCCTTTTGTAACCTTCTGACTCGACCACGGGCGCGCTTCAGACCACCACGGTCACGCCCGTTGACGAGCGCGGTCGTGCCTTATACGAGCACGGTCGTGTTCTATTTCAAACAGAATCTTAATTTTAACCAATTTAATATATATTATATTCTAATGTTATAAAGAGTATTATTTTATAAAATATCCAGAACCAGTTATCGTTTAACAAAGATCGACTATTTAATTTTTCTTTAAATTAAAATCAATAAAATATTACAAAGTTTATATGATTATTTTTATAAACAACAATGTATTCTATACGTTTTGTCCTTAACAAATAGTATTTATTTAAACTTATATTTAAATAAATAATAAACAAAATAGTTATTATTTTATCTAAACAAACCTTAAACTTAATCCACTTCCAACACCGAATAAACGCAACTCAATAATACATAATCGTATACATTGTTCATTAGGTCGAACTTAGCGATCTACAACACACCGCCATTACATACTTGCTTGTGTGATCTACACTCTACATAACATGTGAGTTTACATAGCCCCCTTTTCAACTATTTACAACTTTTGGGGTGGAACATGCGTTCTATTACTATGTTTTCAATTATACACGAATACAGTTTCCATCCTACATACATGTATGCAATTCTGTGCTTTATGCTTGAGTGCTAGGTGTGTAGACTATATACGCTATTCACAATCATTAACTATTAGCCGACAGTATACAGTGATAGTACTATTGAGTCTGACAAACCCACCCAGGTAGGGTGACTGTTGCTGACAACACGATTTGATTTCAGTTACAAAGGTTTGATTGAATACACAGGTCACACGATGGTTTCTCTCCATAAATGCCTTTATTGACATGTTTTGTATGAACTGTATGCACACATCACGTTTTTGCTATCACACAACAAAACCTATGTAATCTCACCAACTTTTTAGTTGACCCTGTTTTAACCATGTTTCAGGTACCAATGTTTGAAGTGATCAGGACATGCTACACATAGGATTTTTGGACCTAGAATTCAATTAAACCAGTTTATTCTATGTAATTTATATTTTTGTTTTGTGGATTGTTTGTGTTTTGATTGAACTTATTGATTGCAATGAAAACAATTATTAAATATTCAAACTTTAGCAAACCATGAGCAATGAACAGTCTGCACGCTTCACGCCCCGACGTTTTCGCCGTCGGTTGGGGTGTGACAGATTGGTATCAGAGCCTTGGTTATAGGGAATTAGGTTATTAGACACCTTTGACCTAGACTATAACTTTAGGATACCCACTTATGCCATGCTTCATGATTTACATGCTATGTGCTACATGCTATGTGATATATGCTAAATGTTTTATATGTATATATAAATAACAACATAAATAAACAATATCCCTACCCACATCCTAAGCCACATATCCTTCTTGCCTGCTTCCATGTCATCATCAACATAGCTTGGTCTATAAAATTTTCTTTTACACCCGTTAAGGTTTTTAGACTTTGTTTAATTGTTAAAGGACACGTGCAATCTGGAAGAGTGACACCTGTATTCTGGGTTTTCTGTCTAGGAAAGTATTTCATATAAATCCCAATCAACCGAGGGATCCGTATGCTTTCCTGGGAATTCCTGGGATGAGTGTTTACTTATAGGCTAAAGCACGTCTCCTTGATAATTATATAAGTCTAAATTAACCTTAATATGTCATAGTACTCGAGTGATTATGTCACTATTTGAGTACAATCCGAACTATGAACTACTTATATCTATTTATCCTATTTGATTCAAGAAATTCTCACAACTCTAATTGTGTCTAAATCTGTAGAATGCCTCCCCGTCGTGACAACAGCAACAACAGCAATAACACTGACCTGGCTGCTCTACTCACACAGCTGGTAAATCAAATTACCCAAGCCAACAACAACACTAATGGCCATGCTAGTGGGAGTGCTAACACTGGAGGTGGTGGTGGTGCCAACCCGCCACAATGCACCTTCAAACACTTCAACTCCTGCAATCCCCTCAAATTCTATGGTAACGAAGGAGCCACGGGACTCCTTCAATGGTTTGAAAGCATTGAGAGCACTTTTCTCAATAGCGACTGTCCCGACAACCTCCGTGTTCGTCATGCTACTAGTGTCTTTCAAAAAAGGGCGCTTACTTGGTGGAATGGTGAGAAAAGGACTAGGGGAGTGGATGTAGCAATGGCACTGCCATGAGATGAGTTGAAGAGGATCATGACTGAGGAATTCTGTCCTCGAAATGAGATGAAGAAGCTGGAAGCGGAATTTTGGGATCTTGCTCAAGATAGTGGTGAAAGCTTAGCATACACCACCCGTTTCCACGAGCTGAGTCTACTTGTGCCACACATGGTTACACCTCTGTCTAGGTGTATTGAAAAGTACATCGGTGGTCTACCTAGACAAATTCAAGATACTGTGGTAGGAGGAAATCCTGCTACTCTGGAGGATGCTATCCGCTTGTCAGCCACACTTACTGACAACCATGTTAAAGCGGGTACACTTACAAGAAAGGGTGCCAAGAAACTTTCTGACACAACAACACCTCCCGCTCATGTCAAGGAAGTCCAAACTGAACCATACCGCAACACTAGGAAGAGAAAGGTCAAAAACTGTGCTGTAATCACTCCGGCTGCTCCAGTGAATCAAGTTGCACCCATGGCTCAAAACCCAACAAAGAAACCCTATGGGGGCAACCACCCACTTTGCAACACCTGCAACTACCATCATCCTCCAAGCATACCTTGTCGCCTTTGCAACCACTGCGGGAAACATGGCCACACAGCCAATATTTGTCGAGCCAAGGCACTTGCCAACCAAACCAACCCAGCAAATCAAGCCAATCAACAAGCAACTAACCAAGTCATCCCAGCCATTGCAAATGGACGTGCTTGCTTTGAATGTGGCGACCCGAACCACTTCCGTAACCAGTGCCCCAGACTGGTCAATGTTAACCAAGGCGGAGCTCGTGGGCGTGCTTTCAACATCAACGCCAATGAGGCTCAGGCCAACACTGATGTGGTTAACGGTACGTTCCTTATGAATAATCGTTATGCTTCTATACTATTTGATACCGGAGCCGATAAAAGTTTTGTGTCACTAGACTTCGAACCTTTACTTGCAAAAACCCGGTCTACACTAGAGAAAACCTTTACCGTTGAGGTAGCCGATGGTAACACCGTTACTATTGACACCATCATCCATGATTGTTCCCTAGAGTTAAATAATCACACTTTTACAATCAACCTCATACCAATGCCATTAGGGAGTTTTGACGTCATCATAGGTATGGATTGGCTTTCAAAGCACCACGCCGAAGTCATGTGCTTTGAAAAATGCATCCGTATACCACTCCCATCTGGTGAAACATTGAAGGTCTTTGGTGAGAAACCTTGCAAAGGACTCAAACTAATGTCATGCATCACCGTCCAAAAGTATATACGAAAGAAGTGCATGGTTTTCCTAGCCCATGTTATCCAAAAAGAAGACAAGAAGAGGAGTGTACAAGACATCCCCATCGTTCGAGATTTTCCCGAAGTCTTTCCTGATGACTTGCCCGGTCTTCCACCTGTTCGACAAGTGGAATTTCGCATCGATCTTGTACCTGGAGCAAACCCGGTGGCTAAAGCTCCATACCGGCTTGCACCTTCCGAGATGCAAGAACTTGCAAGCCAACTTCAAGAACTCGCCGACAAAGGTTTCATACGGCCGAGTCATTCACCGTGGGGTGCACCAGTCTTGTTTGTTAAAAAGAAGGATGGTTCATTCCGCATGTGTATTGACTATCGAGAACTCAACAAACTCACAATCAAAAACCGCTACCCTTTACCTAGGATTGACGACCTCTTCGATCAACTCCAAGGTTCTACCTACTTCTCGAAGATTGATCTTCGATCCGGTTATCATCAACTCCGTGTGCAAGAGGAGGATATTCCCAAGACCGCCTTCCGAACGAGATATGGTCACTACGAGTTCATGGTTATGCCTTTTGGGCTAACCAATGCACCTGTTGTTTTCATGGACCTCATGAATCGCATGTGCAAACCATACCTTGATAAATTTGTTATCGTGTTCATTGATGACATCTTGATCTATTCAAAGACTAAGGAAGATCATGAACAACACCTTAGGTTGATTTTGGATCTCTTGAAAACCGAACAGCTATACGCCAAGTTCTCCAAGTGTGATTTTTGGCTAAAGGAAGTGCAATTTTTGGGTCACGTTGTCAATGAAAAGGGAATTCACGTTGACCCCGCCAAAATTGAAGCTGTTAAGAATTGGAAAGCTCCTAAAACCCCTACCGAAGTTCGTTCGTTCCTTGGTTTAGCGGGTTATTACCGAAGGTTTATTTCTAACTTCTCCAAGATCGCTGTTCCTCTCACTGCCTTAACCCAAAAAGGTAAACCTTATGAGTGGGGACCGAAACAAGCCGAAGCCTTTCAAATTCTAAAGCAAAAGTTGTGCAATGCTCCTATCCTCACACTTCCTGAAGGTGAAGATGATCTAGTTGTTTACTGTGATGCTTCAAACCAAGGTCTTGGTTGCGTTCTCATGCAACGAGGCAAGGTGATCGCTTATGCATCAAGACAACTCAAAATCCATGAGAAGAATTATACGACGCACGATCTTGAGTTGGGTGCTGTCGTATTTGCATTGAAGATTTGGAGACATTATCTCTATGGCACGAAATGTGTGGTGTTCACCGACCACAAAAGCCTCTAACATATCTTCAACCAAAAAGAACTCAACATGAGGCAGCGACGTTGGGTTGAACTCCTCAACGATTACGATTGCGAGATTCGTTATCACCCCGGCAAGGCTAATGTTGTAGCCGATGCGCTAAGCCGCAAGGAACATGTCATGCTTCAAAGTGTCAAGATCCATTCCGATATTCAAGTTCGTATTCTAGAAGCTCAACGTGTCTCGGTCACCGAGGGCAATATGTATATGGAAATGTCTTGTGGTGCTGAATTCCAACTAGAGACTAAAACCAATGGCTTGCTTTATTTTCTAGATCGTATTTGGGTTCCCGATCGTGACGATCTCCGAGCTTTCATCATGACCGAGGCACACAAGTCTCGGTATTCCATTCATCCCGGTGCGGATAAAATGTACCAAAATCTTCGTTCCCAATATTGGTGGCCTGGTATGAAGAAAGACATTGCTTTGTTCGTAGCAAAATGTCTCACATGTTCTAAAGTCAAGGCTGAGCATCAACGTCCTTCCGGTTTACTTGAACAACCGGAAATCCCCGTGTGGAAATGGGAGAATCTAGCTATGGATTTCATTACTAAACTCCCTCGCACTTCGAGCGGTTATGACAGCATTTGGGTGATCATTGACCGTCTCACTAAGTCCGCACACTTCTTGCCTATCCGTGAAGACTATAAGGTTGAGAAGTTGGCCCGTGTTTACATTGACGAGATTGTGAGTCGTCACGGTGTTCCTTTGAACATAATCTCCGATAGAGATGCACGTTTCACTTCCCGGTTTTGGCAATCTCTTCAAAAAGCACTTGGTACACGACTGGATCTGAGCACGGCCTACCATCCCCAAACTGATGGTCAGACCGAGCGAACAATCCAAACTCTTGAAGACATGCTGAGAGCCTGTGTCATCGACTTTGGTGGCAATTGGGATTCGCATTTGACACTTATCGAATTCTCCTACAACAATAGTTACCACACCAGCATCAACATGGCTCCGTTTGAAGCTCTCTACGGTCGTAAGTGTCGTTCTCCCATCTGTTGGAACGAGATTGGTGAAGCACAAATCACCGGTCCCGAGTTAATTCAAGAAACCTCCGACAAGATTATTCAAATCCGTGACAGCATTCGAGTTGCGAGGAGTCAGCAAAAGAGCTATGCCGACAAACGACGCAAACCCTTGGAATTCCAAGTCGGTGACCTTGTACTTCTAAAGGTGTCTCCTTGGAAGGGGGTGATCCGTTTTGGGAAGAAAGGCAAGCTAGCACCTCGCTATGTGGGACCATTCAAGATCCTCGAAAGGATTGGGAAAGTGGCTTACCAGCTCGAGTTACCTCCATCACTTGGCAACGTACATCCTACATTTCATGTATCCAACCTCAAGAAGTGTCTTGCTGATGAGAACCTCCATATACCTCTTGATGATGTGCGCATTGATGAGACGATGCACTTCGTTGAGAAACCAGTCGAGATTATGGATCGTGAGATAAAACAACTCAAGCGCAGCCGTATTCCTATTGTCAAGGTTCGTTGGGAATCTAAACGAGGACCCGAGTTTACTTGGGAACGAGAAGACCAAATGAAGCTCAAGTACCCACATCTTTTTGCTGAAGCAGTAGCCTCAACCAGTTGAATTTCGGGACGAAATTCCCTCAACATGGGGATACTGTAACCTTTCTGATTTTCATGTTTTCCTATTTAATCTATGCCGTGCAATAAAAGACGATTCCGATTCCAATTTTTACGATCATTGTTTCATGTTCAATAACAAGCATACACGCGTTTATTATATTACAATATTAACTAAAACCATCTTACAAACCTCAAGGACCAAACTTGACAAAAACTCAAAACAACATCAATATTACAAAACTACAAGGACTAGTCTTGAAATTCCCGAAAACCTACACAAGCACGGTCGCGCTTAGTCCTAAGCACGGTCGCGCTTGTGCCACAACCACGGTCGTGCTTAACTTTAAGCACGGTCGCGCCTGAGATACAGTTTGACTCTGCAAAGTCAAACCGACACAAATCTTGTCCAAAAATAGATTTAAACGAGTTTTAGAAATCGCGATACTTGTAGAATAAGTTATTCGACCAATTAAGCCTAAAACCCGACCAAATACACGTCAAATCGTCCGAATTCGCGTACCTTTAAACCAACTTCCTTTTTAAATCAAATCTCGTAATTAAGACCAAATCAAGACAAATCAAACCACGATACAGACTTCGTACGACTCCTATAAACATTCCACAACTCTCAATTCGTCTAAACATCGTCCCAAATCCTCTGTCGATCTCCTAAAAGCCGCGATATTCCTCCCGTAGCCGTCTGCACTTATTGCCCGATCTAAACAGGTAAGTAGTAGTCCAACTTGTTCGTTTCTCCATCCTAAACAAAAGCCCTAAATCAATTCAGAAGATTAATACACGATTAAACTGATTCGAATCTAAGTTTTTGAAAATAAATGGTTTTAATCGAACTACACGATAAACACGTTATAAATCCAATTAAATGGTGTGATTGGATTCGCCAACACTTGTTTAATGAAAACCCTATGAATCCAACAGATTTTAATATAAGAACAATCGAAATTGCTTCTGGAATCGACCAGACACGGTCGCGCTGTCCTACGAGCGCGGTCGTGCCTGAGCAAGCACAGTCGTGCCCCGAGAGAGGCCCGGTCGTGGTTGCCGATCAAACCAAGTCCTGACCTAGGCGCGGTCATGCCGGATACGAGCACGGTCGTGTCTCGTAAACAGACCCTTTTGTAACCTTCTGACTCGACCACGGGCGCGCTTCAGACCACCACGGTCACGCCCGTTGACGAGCGCGGTCGTGCCTTATACGAGCACGGTCGTGTTCTATTTCAAACAGAATCTTAATTTTAACCAATTTAATATATATTATATTCTAATGTTATAAAGAGTATTATTTTATAAAATATCCAGAACCAGTTATCGTTTAACAAAGATCGACTATTTAATTTTTCTTTAAATTAAAATCAATAAAATATTACAAAGTTTATATGATTATTTTTATAAACAACAATGTATTCTATACGTTTTGTCCTTAACAAATAGTATTTATTTAAACTTATATTTAAATAAATAATAAACAAAATAGTTATTATTTTATCTAAACAAACCTTAAACTTAATCCACTTCCAACACCGAATAAACGCAACTCAATAATACATAATCGTATACATTGTTCATTAGGTCGAACTTAGCGATCTACAACACACCGCCATTACATACTTGCTTGTGTGATCTACACTCTACATAACATGTGAGTTTACATAGCCCCCTTTTCAACTATTTACAACTTTTGGGGTGGAACATGCGTTCTATTACTATGTTTTCAATTATACACGAATACAGTTTCCATCCTACATACATGTATGCAATTCTGTGCTTTATGCTTGAGTGCTAGGTGTGTAGACTATATACGCTATTCACAATCATTAACTATTAGCCGACAGTATACAGTGATAGTACTATTGAGTCTGACAAACCCACCCAGGTAGGGTGACTGTTGCTGACAACACGATTTGATTTCAGTTACAAAGGTTTGATTGAATACACAGGTCACACGATGGTTTCTCTCCATAAATGCCTTTATTGACATGTTTTGTATGAACTGTATGCACACATCACGTTTTTGCTATCACACAACAAAACCTATGTAATCTCACCAACTTTTTAGTTGACCCTGTTTTAACCATGTTTCAGGTACCAATGTTTGAAGTGATCAGGACATGCTACACATAGGATTTTTGGACCTAGAATTCAATTAAACCAGTTTATTCTATGTAATTTACATTTTTGTTTTGTGGATTGTTTGTGTTTTGATTGAACTTATTGATTGCAATGAAAACAATTATTAAATATTCAAACTTTAGCAAACCATGAGCAATGAACAGTCTGCACGCTTCACGCCCCGACGTTTCCGCCGTCGGTTGGGGTGTGACAGTGGTCGTCGGCGGTCGTGGCTCCAAATCGAAGAATGCAGGTATGATACGATGGAATTGAGGGTTTAGGAAGTTTGTGAGTGGTGTTGTTGATGTGTGGCAACGGGTTTTTATAGCTGATTTCAGCGTTAAATGCCCGATTAGGTGGGAGTTGGGCGGTTGAGCCGAACGGATTGAATTTGAATTTATGCGTGTCTCGGGCCGTGTTTGAGCATTGATGGTTCTTGGGTTTCGATCGCACGCGGGAGGCGACGCCTGAGGTTCGACGAATGTGGACGGGATCGCGATTTTGGCTAAAACGGGTTCAAAATCGGTTGAAACGGGATTCGAACTTGGAACCTGTTTCCAAACTGCAAGTTTGGGATAAATACACAACCGGTCCCTGTAGTTTGAAGTTTTGGCATTGCGTGATAAAAGTGAAGTTTTAGTTCAGAACAAGTTTCGAAAATTGACAGTTACAGTCCCTGGACTTTGTAGATAAGAAAACTATCTAATTAAAAATTAAATAAGTTTTTCTCCAATGATTTTTATAAACTTTATAAGACGATCTATAAGATTTATCTTAAGTTTAAGAAATAGGTTTATATAATTACAAACTTTATGTTTTATGTATAAACTATTTATGTATTAATCTAAAATTAATATTTATAGTTTTAAGAAAATAGTTTTAACACGAAGTCGAGTTTAAATTTGGTAACACGTGTAAAAAGGTAGGTTGGAAAATCTCGGATATTACACCTGATGAGATTGTACTAGGAAATGGTAAAACTCTTTCTATATCTCACACCGGTCATACATCCATTCCCGCCCTTTCTTGCTCATTAAACTTAGAAGATGTTTTGATTGTTCCTCAATTACGTAACCATCTTATTTCCGTTGCCAAACTTTGCAAAACTAACAATGTTTCGGTTGAATTCTTTCCTTTTCATTTTTTTGTTAAGGATCTTCGTACGGGGGCGCAACTAATGCGGGGAGTGAACGTTAATGACGTTTATTATGCATCTACCTTTCCCCCATCATTCTCTTAAGCAACTCAATTCAAGCATCAAGACACTCAGATCACTTCTCTCATGGCATCACAAGTTTGGACATCCATCTATCAAAATTCTAAAACTTTTACTTCATAATTTAAGACTTGATTACAATAATATGTCAAAAACTTTATTTCATTGTGATGCTTGCTCATGAAATAAAATCCATAAAAAGCCTTTTGGCGACAACTCATTTAAAGTGTCTAAACCACTCGAACTTATCTACTCGGGTGTTTGGGGTCCGGTTAAAACCTCCAACGATGGATATGCGTACTATGTTATTTTTGTTGATTTATATTCTAAATATACATGGTTATATCCAATTAAAAGAAAATCGGATGTCTCTGTCTTATTTCCACAATTCAAGACACTAGTTGAAAAATTCTTTCACACACCACTAGTATCACTTTTTTCGGACAACGGAGGAGAATATGTTGGGCTCATTCCCTATCTTAAAAAAAAATGGAATTTCCCACTTCACTACTTCTCCACACACTCCGGAACAAAATGGTACGCCATAGACATATTGTTGAAACCGGGTTATCCCTATTACATCATGCCAATTTGCCACTCACCTTTTGGTCACACGCGTTTCAAACCGCCGTCCATCTCATTAATCGTCTCCCAACACAAATCCTAGATTTCAAATCGCCTTACGAGCGATTGTACAAAATACAACCCACTTATACAAAACTAAAACCCTTTGGTTGTTTATGCTTTCCATGGTTGCGTTCATATGCCCCATCTAAACTTCATCCTCGCTCCATCAAATATATCTTCCTCGGATACTCCTCTTCTAAATCGGCCTACAAATGCTATGATCCCGCATCTCACCGACTATACCACTCACGTCATGTGGATTTCATTGATCACGTATTTCCATTTTCAATAAATGGTGCACCTCCAATCTCACTTCCTACACCGGACACCTTTATTCCCCCACCTACTGTTTGCTTAACTCCACAAACTATCATTCCTCCCAATCCACCAAACCATACTACCCATGCACACGTACCAAACCCCATGCACCACCCTTCCCCATCCACGCCACTACCTGCTCCCAATAACCCCATACACCCTCCTCATCCCTCCAATACCTCCACAGCCTCCTCCTCATCCCCTCCTCCATTCGATACTTCACAAATCCACACTGATCTCTCTCCCTTCCCCACTACTACAACCGTAACGGACACTTCATCACCATCCACCGAAACTTCTCCTCCTACTACTGCCACAACCGACACCAACGTATCACCACCCTCCACCGAAACCTCTCCATCTCATACTTCCACAACCGACACCACCACTTCCCCGCCGTCCACCGCCCCACTCTTTCCTCCCTCTCCCACTCGCCCACAAAGAACTCGTAAACCCAATTCCAAATATTACAATCCACACCTCGTGAATACCACCACTCTCCACCCACTTCCACCCACTCTTGAACCCAATACTCACAATCAAGCTTCAAAAGACCCAAAGTGGCGAAAAGCTATGGATTCGGAGTTTAACGCCCTAATCCATAATCAAACATGGGAACTTGTACCCTCCAACTCCCACACACCGATTGGTTGTAAATAGGTCTTCCGAATCAAACGCAATCCCGATGGTTCCATTGCTAAATATAAAGCCCGTCTCGTGGCAAAAGGTTTTCTCCAACAACACGGGAAGGATTACTTTGATACATTCAGTCCCGTTACCAAACCCATCACCATTCGCACTATTCTTTCGATCGCTCTCTCAAAAAATTGGCCATTACGTCAACTTGATGTTAACAACGCCTTTCTTCATGGGACTCTTCATGAGGACGTCTACATGACCCAACCACCAGGCTACATAAATCCTCAATTTCCTCATCACATTTTCAAGCTTAAAAAGTCCTTATACGGTCTAAAACAAGCTCCGCGCACTTGGTACATTGAGCTAACAAACTTTCTCCTTAGCTTTGGATTTCGTAAGTCCTTAGCCGATGCTTCCCTTTTCATTTACCAAAACCAAAAGGTCACTTGTTACTTCATGGTTTACGTGGATGATATTGTCCTTACGGGAAATGATACACAGTTCCTTGACAACTTTGTCAAAGCATTAAGTCACAAATTCTCCGTCAAAGACCTTGGTATGCTTCACCATTTCCAAAGGCATTGAAGTCATTCCTACACCAACGGGTCTCTTCTTGTCTCAACACCGTTACATCCAAGACATTCTCCACCAATTCCATATGGATTGCGCGAAAGATGTCACCACACCTCTTAGTGCAACTGAACCCTTGTCTTCTACCGACTCTTCTCCATCAGTTGATGCTACTCCTTATAGGAAACTCGTTGGATCCCTCCAATATCTAGCCTTCACTCGTCCAGATATTTCCTTCGCCATTAATAAGCTTTCTCAATTCATGCACAGTCCGCGCCAAACTCATTGGAAAGCTCTTAAACGGGTTCTTCGATACCTAAAAGGAACAATTCATCATGGTCTCTTTCTAAATCGCAATTCCTCTCTCAATCTCTCGGCCTTTTCAGATTCTGATTGAGGGGGTGTAAATGATGCCGGTCAGTCTACCACTGCATATATACTTTATCTTGGCACAAACATTGTCTCATGGAAGTCGACACGTCAGAAGTCGGTCTCTCGCTCCTCTACGGAGGCGGAGTACAAGGCCCTAGCAAATGCCTCGGCAGAACTCTCATGGACCAAAAATTTACTACATGAACTGGGCATTTCAACAAATAGCACACCAACATTATTCTGTGACAATACAGGAGCGACATATCTCAGTGCCAATCCCGTCTACCATTCGTGAATGAAGCATGTTGCACTAGATTATCACTTCGTCAGGGAACAAGTCCCAGTCGGTCAATTACGAGTCCTACACATCAGTTCCCAAGACCAAATTGCAGACATGCTTACAAAACCACTAACGAGAGCACCATTTCTACGTAATCGGTGTATCCGACGGATCCTCCATCTTGCGGGGGCGTATAAGGAATACCGATATTAGTGGCTAACTATTAGTCAATTTCATATATAGAATGTATATTCAAGATTGTATTCAAACATTTGGTCTTATTACCTTAGATAGATCCGTAGGTTACTCCAATAATTTATCTCTTTCCTTGTTGTAAATGTTCTATATTAAGCCTTGTATCCTTTGTAATGAAAAATCGAATCATAGCAATTATTCAACCTTTACATGGTAATCAGAGCCTTCCAACTCCTCTGAGTTTTTGGTTGATCACACCTCTCTCTACACTCTAATCTCTTTAACCGCTCGTTAAACGCTCTCTAAACTCGCTCTAAACTCTCAATATAATTTTATCTTGTAATGTTTTTTAATTTCCGAACTTTCCGAATATCAAAAACGTTGAACTTTATGTTTTATATTTGTTATATAATTTTTTTTTGAATTTCTATTAAATATATTGAATTAATTTGAATTTTTAATTAAAAACCGGTTTAACCCACAAACCGGTTTAGACCCTACCCTAACCGGTTTGATAGGGTTGGGTTTTCCTTGCTTGTAAACCGGGTTAACCCGAACCGGTTTATGGCCAAACCGGTTTTGACCAAACGTTGACCAAACCGGTTCGGGTTGGTTTAAACCGGTTCGGTTTAAAAAAACTGATTTGTGCACCTCTACTGGCTACATGTATAGGATGTTAATAACCCAAGTCTCATATGTCTACGCAGTATTAAACCTTGACAAATTACCCGCATGACTATTCGGTAATAACTCAAGACAAATTACCCGCATGTTTACATGTTATTGATAATGGTCTGGAATTAATAAGATCACTACCAAATGAATAATTAGAACAGAATCAGATGATCTGATTGGGACAGAGGCTTCTTTGATTTCACGTAAACTCCATTCCATTCATTAAAATAAACTTGTATATATGGACCCTTTAAATAGACTCAAAGAACCTAACCCTAACTTAACCTCAAGTTTAATATTCTCCTAAAATAAACATACCATAAATAAGACCTCATTCCATAAACTAAACAATACCAAATAAAATAAAATTACCATAAAATACTAAACCAAAATACCGACCCAAACAAAAAAAAACTCAAAACTTACTAAATAACCCCCTCCAACTTTTAAACCTTGACAAGATTAGTCCAACAATTGATCGAAGACAAAATACTCGTATATCCGTAATTTTCAAACTCTAGGGACTATATCCAAAATATTAAACCTTTACTCTTCATTTTATGAAGTGAATACATAGAGAACAATACAAATGGTGTAAAGCTAACAACGAATTTAAATTGCTCTCCATTCAAGAATGGAATACGAAGAGAGCAATGCAAATGGGGTAAAGCCAACAACAAATTTAATTTGCTTTCCATTCAAGAATGGAATAAAACAATGCTTTTGAAGGAATTTGGTTTTCTGCAAATTCCTTTCGTGTAATCAATGATATTCTTAATCATCCCTATTTATTCATCTATTCATTTCTCGTCTTCATTCGCCAAACATACAACGGTCTTTCTTTATATAATTTACGTATCCAATTTGAGAAATGGAGGAAGAAGCTTTATCTGCAACACTATCCTGCACTACAGGTATGTCTCCGGTTTTTTTGGGGGTTTGATTCGTCAAATGTTTTGGAATTTGAATTTAAATTTAATGATTCATTTGAAAATCTATAATATGTTTGGTTGATACATTTGTTAATGGAAATGGAATGTAAAAATAAATAAAATGACAAAACTACCCTTAGAATTAACAAAATATAAAATAAAGATCCAAACTCAAATATCTTTATAAAAATTGTTTTTAAGAAAATAAAAAACGGCTACGGTTATTACGTAAATTATAAACATCCTTGAATTCTATTAACTGAAGAAATTAGTTGGAATTAGTTCTAATTTCTTCTCTTAATCAACCAAACATGCAAAACAATAGAATTTAAATTTCATTTTCATTGAATTCCTATCAACCAAATAGGCCCTTTCAGTTTTAGTCTTTTGGAAATGAAAGAAATTTATATATTGTTACACCATCTCAAGTGATTATCATTATTATCTGTTTTAAAAATATTGCTTTAAATTATTGCAGTTTATATATGGATTCTATGCAAAGCCAAATTTATATCTATACTATCTAATAAATAAAGTTTTTTTCATGACATGTGTCGCCTCCATATTTATTCACATTATTTTTTTTCCACCTATCTATCTTATTAAATACACATCTATCTTTTAATAATAACATATTTTTAAATAAAATACTAATTATACAAATAAAACACATTTATTTTAAATTATCTCTTATTATAAGAAACTTTAAAATATAATTATTTAACTTTTATTTTCAATCAAATAATAAATTAAAGTCAAATTACATTAAATATAAATTAACATATTTTTGAAACCCAATTATATATTATTTTTTATATATTTTGAATTTTGATTTCTATTCTTACTATAACTAATACATTTTTACACGTGTAAAACATATGCATAAAGATTTAAGAATTTTATTTAAAAAATGGACGGTCAATTAAAACCACGACAGAACAAACCACCAAAATGGGAGTTCATTTACTATATAATTCATTTATCAACTTAATATTAGTATAACATCTACAAAGATTAGGAAGTTTATTTATGGAAAACTATACAAATACACCTGGCTGTGGTAGTCAAAATTGAAAAACAAAATTTGTTTTAAGCGTTTACTTCCTACATGTGGGCCGCAAATTCCATAACTAAGCAAATAATAGGCAAAATTTAGAATTACATAATATTTGGGTGCTTAGCCCCCACCCCCACACACACCCCCCCCCCCCCCCCCCAGACACACACAATACAGTAAATCCATCAGTTGGTACTATCCGTCTCTAAAGTAATCTGCCCACGAAAAAACTACAGAATTCAAAATTATCAAAATTTTTACAAAACACATTCCTTAATAATATCTTTTGAAATGATACCAAAACGTCTAATGCAAAATGTCCACAAAATAATAAACACCAATGAAACCATAAAATTAAGTTTAACAGTGTTATAAAAAAAATTCAAATGTTGTACTTATGTTTAATTACATAAATGTTTGAAACAATGGGAATAGCCACATAATTAGCTCAACAATTTTGTGGTTACATGATTTTTGTATATTGGATGTAGTTGCAATGGAGCAAGTTAAGCACTTTAGTCACGAGCATTTGCTCAGCCTTGTCCAATTTCAGACGACTGACCATAGCATTAGCAATGAAAACTCTGACAAGGAAGATGAAGATAAAGATGATATTGTGGTGGCAGACCGCCATGTTGGCAAATGTAAGATGTGCGAGGAAGAGATCTATTCGTTTCATCTATGTTACTACTCCTGCAAGGATTGTGACTACTCCCTACACAAACTTTGTACACAACTGCCCACGACCCAACAAAACCACCCATTACATCCAGGCCACAATCTTACGCTGTCCAAGGGATTTCAGTTATCCGATCCTGATTTCAAATTCGTAAAAAAGGTCGATAGTGAATGGAAGTGTAATATTTGTAGTATTACCAGAAAAAATTTCTACAATTACCATTGTTACATTTGCAAATATACAATGGACATAATCTGTGCTACTATGTCTGAACAAAAGATGGATCACCCAAGTCACCATCACCAACTCCAACGTTATTTCAGTCGGATGATATCGTTATGTTATGCTTGTGATGAGGATCATAGTGGGAGCTTCTACCATTGTACCACTTGTTCTTGGTTCAGGATCCACTTGGACTGTGCTTTACTTCCACCCAAGTTACTTATCCAACAGTCTACGAAGGATAGTTTCAATCATCCTCATTTACTTACCCTTGCTTATTCCTTTCCTTATATTGAGTTGAAGGCTAAATTCTTTTCCCGTTGTAGAGTTTGTAATGCTGGTTTCTTATTTCACAATAAATGGCATTACCGATGCAATAAATGTCGATATTATGTCCATGTTGATTGTGCGACTTCAAGGAGAGAGGCATTTCTGTCTTCTATCTTGATGCCAGCAGGTGAGTAATATATTATTCTTTTCTTTTTAATACCAGATATTGTGCTTTTCCATTTGGAGTTTAACTTTAAACATGTCATTCATTAATTAGGTCTTGGCAAAACTTATAAAAATTTCAAAGACGAAGATCATCCTAATCTAATCCACTATCCGTTTCCCGATGAAGATTTAAACATTCTGAAGCATCATTTTATCAACAAAGGCGAACTACTTATTAAAGGAAAGATTGATGGTCAAATGTTTAGTCATCCACACCCACTTATTCTTCTTGAGAACGGGTCAGTTTCTTTTCATGATCCTATGAAAAAAGAGGAACTACTATGTAACGGATGTGTTAGACCAATCACGACTCTGCCCTTTTACAAGTGTTCCCAACATGATTGTGGTTTTGTTCTTCATGAGTGGTGCACTAGGCTACCCTCTGAAATACAACACCACCACGACCATCCAAAGCTTAAGCTTGTTCTTCGGCCAAAGGTCCCTAGAAAGTTTTTTGGAGTATTTAGGTGTGAGCTTTGCAAATTACCGTCCAATGGTTTCGCATACGGATGCGAGCAATGTAAATATTATGTGGATGTCCATTGTGCCTTCATACCTGATGTAATCACACATGAAGCTCACCCTAATCATCTCCTACTAAGATGTAAGTCTTCAGCCGATCAATCAAAAAGGGCTTGTAAAGCATGTAAGTGTTATATGGGCAAACAATTGGGGTTCCACTGTCCCGCTTGTGATTTCTATCTGCATATAAGGTGTGCTTTGTTATTACCTAGAACGATCAAGCACAAGTACGATAAACATCCGTTGAGTCTAAGATATTATCCCGCTGAGAACCATAGTAGTGAATACTTTTGTGAGATTTGTGAGGATGAATTTAACCCCACATGGTGGTTCTATCATTGCAGCACGTGTTCCACGTCTATGCACACTGCTTGTGCCCCCCTAAAACTTCATTGTGAGCAATCTACAACTTTTAAATTTAAAAATATTCGAGTCTTCCCGTATATCAATGTCAAGTTTGGAGGAACACATGAGATCTCAATTCACCCACACCCTGTCACCTTTGTACAAGGGATTAATGATGATGGCCAATGCATTGAATGTGATGAACCATTGCAGTATTTTATGATCTTTAAGTGCTTCCAGTGCAAGTTTGCACTTCATAGTTGATGTGTAACTTGAGAATTGTTATTTTCTTTAAAATATGTATATGATTTCCGATATCCTGACAAAGGAATAGAGATGATATTAGGATGATCTAATGTAACATAAATACTGTTTACAATGTAGAAAAATGAATATGTACCTGTTGGATGCAAATCTTTAAACGAATAGAGATGAACTGATTTTGTTATTTATTAATGATTTTCTTTAATCTATTTGATTGATATTTTTTTCTTTTGAGTGATTTTAGTAGTATTTTGCAATGTTTTAAAAACCGGTTTGGACTCAGAAATAGTTTAACCGGTTGTACCGGGCGGTTTAACCGGGTTGACTAGTTAACCCTATAATTCTATAAAAATACAACTTCAACTCAAAAAAATAATCCAAAACTACCCGATTTCATAATAAAAAATAATTCAAAAACACTCAATTTGTCATCAACTTAATAAATTTTTATACAAGAAAAAAAAAATTAAAATTACATAAACTTAACCATATAAAAAATAAGATCCCTTATTTTAAGAATAATATTAGCTTTCTAGTAATTGTAGGCATTGTTTACGAGTGCAACTACAAGAGTGTAAATTGTTCAAATAAGATTGGTAAGGTAATAAATCATTTTTACCTATGTAATATGGGTTTGCTTCACTTTACCTCTTTCACTTTTAAAAAATATATATATAAATAATAAAATAGTATTATATTTGAACAATACTGATAAAAAATTATAAATAAAAAAATTTTCTAAAAAAATAAATATATATAAAACAGCACATAATAATAAAAAAAATTCTAGTCTTCTTAAATTGTCTCAATATATTGCACACCAAATGCATGCAAAGTGTATTGTACGTTTCTCGGTTATGTAACGCCCGAATACATGCTCCCTTTAGTTGGTCATACATAAAAAGTGTGATATATAAAATATATAAATTTTTATAGTCAATTTTTTTTTATTGAAGTGTGCCGTTGGCTAACAGTCACCCCCCCAACCCAGCCCCCAACGGTAATGAAAGAGCGGTGACCATCCACCGCAGTTCTCCCAAAGAGAGGCAAGAGGAAATGAAATAGCGGCGACCATCCACCTCAGTTCTCCAAAAGAGGGGCGAGAAAACACCGCCCCCACATCATTGCCGCACTAGCGGCATTAACATAACACACAGCAGCCTTAAAAAAACACCAGTAAACTACTTGAAAAGGGCATTATCTAGATTAAAATAATTAGTTTGAAGATTCTAGAATAATAAAAAAATGTTTCATTTGACACAAACCACCTGAAGGGCATCCATAGAAACTGTCCAAAATTTCATATCATCTCATGTTCCTCTTCAATAGTTTAACCTTACATCGCCATAAATATCGGAGATAGGTTGACCTGACTTACTAACTGACGCATTATGAGCTAATAAAGATATTTTCATGACAACTTGCTCCATAGCTTGGTTCACTTTGGTCACAATCATGTGTTACAAATTAACAGACACCAAACACATCAATAATTCAAACCCTTGTCAAAACTGGTGTGAAATCCCACTGAAAAATAAATAAGATCTTTGCAAAAGATGCTATTTATCTTTATGACTTGGTGATGATACAAACACTCCAATTAACCATAACTATCTGACTACATCTCAAAGATTTCATCAAAAATACAAGTCTATTGAATCTCCCCATCCTCACCAACCTCCCCGTCTTCAAGTTCCTCTTGACCGCCATTTTTACCACGAGAATCTCTCTTGTGTTTCTTGTGCTTACTTTCATTATCAGATTCAGGTGAATATGCATGCTGCAAATCGAAATGCAGTGTGATACACGAGTGAGTTATTATAGAAGGCATTATATCAGAAAAACGCAACTGTAAATTTACCTTTCTTGACTTTTTGCGGTCACTGCCATGGCGGCGAGACCTTTTGGACTCGTCCCTCTCATCCTTATCAGACGCGACATCATCTTGATGGCGCTTACGATGTTTTCTGTCTCTCTTTTTGTCCTCTTTGTGTTCCATAACAGTATCTAAATTCTCACTATCTGAATCATCTTTTTTGGATCGATCTTTATCTTTACCCTTATCTTTTTCTCTTTCCCTCTCCTCTCGGTCTTTCTCTTTTCTTTCTTTCTCCTTTCTCCTCTCTTTTTCCTCCTTTCTGGCCTGTAACGAACACCATAACCAGAAAACATTATTTAAGTAATAAAGTAAATTACACTTTTTCGTCCTTTATATGTATAGGAAATTGCATCTTTCATGCTTAATCTTTTAATCTTCATTAATAATTGCATGAATCATAACGTTTAAGGTTTGTCACACATTTCGAGCTTTTGATGGATGGACGTTAAATTCAACCGTTAAATCCAGTTATGTGCAAGGCAACATGAGAGCATTTTAGTCTTTTTTAACCCCACTTACCCAAACAATAAAATATTTTAAACCCCCCACCCACCCCCACCAACCCCGGTTTCTTCTTGTCCTTCATTCACCCGCATGCCTTTTCTTCATCACCACCCACTTTTGTTCTCAAACCAAGAAACCGCTCTCCCTTTCACACAGAAAAATTGAATGGTTCAATGTTAGGGGTGTCAGGTTGAATTATGCAACCCGAACACAACCCATATTTCTTATTCGTGTAAAAAAAATCAACCCTAAACTGGATATACATAATTTGGGTCAGCCCGAACCTGACCAGTTTAACCCATTTATCTAAATCAAAATCATAAACTACTAGATCCAAAATCTAATTCATTAAAGGTAAACCGAAAAGTAACTGAATAGTTATCTCTAAAAAGGAAAAAAAAGAAAAGTTTTGGTATAATTCAATTCCTATATGGTGAACAGTTATAAATACCAAAGTGTAATTGAATAGTCAATTCTAGAATGGGAAAAAAAGTATTTGTAACCTAAAAGGGTATGGGAAAAAAAGTATTTGTAACCTAAAAGGGTCAACCTATTTTTAAATGGGTCAACCTATTTTTAAATGGATCAACCTGAACCCGACCCGTCATTAAACAGGTCAACCCGAACACGGCCCGCTTTTTAAAACGGGTTAAAATGGCCAACCCAAAACCTGATTATTTTTGGGTCGTGTTTCAGGTCGTGTCAAGAATTGACACCCCTATTCAATGTTACTGATTCATGTTGGGTTATGAAGGCTTAGGGCCGGACTGGGTTTGGACCTGGGCCCACTTGCGGTTGTCTTTTCTGAGTCAGAAAAGGAGGAGGCTGCCCTTAAGGGCTGTTTAGCCTAATGGCTTGCTGTCAAGTGTTACCTTATTTAATAACCCTAATTTAGTCTTCGAGCTCGAGTCTGCTCGCGAGCCTAAACGAGCCTATTGTTTATATAATTTTTTAATTAATATATTAAATATATATATATAATTATAATAAAAATAACTAAATAATATGTCCCGATTGGATTCATGCCGAGATTGAAGCTCTAACAATGGTGTCGTATAGAAAGAGGATGGTAGGAAGAAGAAGCAATGGGTGGGTGGGAGTGAATTTAATGATTTTTCTTTTTATTGTTCGAGTACAACGTTCATCCATCAAAAGGATGAAAAGTGTGAGAAGCCCTAAACGTAAAGGATGATTTGTGTAATTACTAATTAATGAAGATTAAGAACGAAAGATGCAATTACCTATATACATAAAGAACGATATGTCCAATTTACTCTAAATAAGTGTTGTATATATATAATTTCCTATATACATAAAGAGCGAGCCTAAACGAGCATATTGTTTATATAATTTTTTAATTACTATTATATATATATATATATATATAATATAATAAAAATAACTATATAATATAAATTATGTTATAAATAAAAATTATAATAAAATATATATAAAAATAATTATAAATGTATATATAAACTAATTAATAAATAATAAACGAGTCAAACCCGAGCCGAACTCGAGCTTGAAAAAACTACTCACAAGCCGAGCTCGAGCTTTAGAAATAGAGCTCGAAGACTAGTCGGGCTCGGCTTGGCTCGTTTACACCGTTAAAAATAAGTGATAAATGAAAAAGAAAAAAAAACTTTGGGCGAATTAGCTCCAATTTGGGCTGATTTGCCACCATTTGGACCGACTTTGACAGACTAGCAATTAATGGTCTGATTTGATGAAAATTATCCTTCCAATTTGCCGATTAATCCCTGATTTTTGCAACACTGCTCTAAATAATATTATAAAACTGAAAGAAATAAAAAAGTAGATTATTTAGTTACCTTCTCTTCCTCCCTTTTGCGTTCCTTCTCTTTTGCCTTCTCCACCAAACGAGCAACATATTCCTCAAAGGCTTCACGAGCAACACTCTCATCACCAATAGCTCTGTTCAAAAAATTGGATTTTCACATGAAATACAATCTCTAAACATATGTGACATGCTATAACTGCTTATAAAAAATAAACAAATAATTTGGACAAAAAGTGTTTCGGTTCAACCATCCCATTTTGACCCGTTGTTCAACCCATCCTACTCGCCACCTATCAAATACCATACCTGAATTCAGAGCTTTCCTCAAAGAGTTGCAGGCAGTCATCCCATGAAGAAGATGCAGTTATTTCCTGAGTTCATGTTCAAGCAAAGTAAGAGCCTCTCTCTTGGACAACAACTATTATATAATTAACTAGATTTGCATACCTTGATCTCATACAGTAACTCGGTGAAATCTTTCACAAGAGACTGACGTTTTTTAACTTCCTTCTCCTCTTTCTCCTTTGCCCTCTCAACTAAGTCTTCAAACACAAGCTGGAAACAAGTAAAACGTTATAAAATAACTTCATAAAGCTAATAAAACACTAAAACAACTATTACCTGCAGATTAATATCTGATATAGAGGAGATGATGTCATCCTCGATAGCAGCCTTGAGATCTTCAAAAGTCCATGCTGGTAAAACAGCAACCTATAAGAACAAAAAAAGGGAATTAGAAAAAAACATCAGATTATGTCTAAGATAAAGTACATATAACAGATCCAACCTTCTTCAATTTCAGAGAATCTTTCACACGAGTTTTATCTTCATGGTACTGTCAAGTAACCGAAAAAGAAATAGTTAGCCTTAAAGTCATCAAAAACAAAACATTTGCATGAAATTGTTAATGAATACCCTTTTCTCCAACTCCTCAACTACATCCTCGAACAAATCTCTTGGAGTTGAACCAGAGGTATTTGAAGCAACAGCCTGATAAGCTACAGACTCCTTCACCTGTGAAATATACATGAAATCAGAACTAGGAAACACTCTTTCATCTATATACTAATGTAACATACATATAACCGATTATACATTTATACTACCTTTTGACAATAGTCACGCCATTGCGTTTTAGCTGTAAGTGTACCAGAAGTTACATGTTCTTCAAGCATCTTACGGAACTCATCACGGTTTTTGCGCTCCACCCTTTTTATATGTTCCTTGAGAAAATGAAGAACCAAATTTAATACTGGACACAAGATTAAAGCAAAAATGCACCTTTAACTATGAGATGTTATAAAAGAGCACCTTTTTAATTTTCCTTTGTTCGTCTTCTTCCTTCTCCAAATCACGGATATATTCCTGGAAAATCTCCAAACGATCAATTTTTTCAAGGCGTGAACATCTTTCATCATCTTCCAAACGATCTTGAACTTTCCGCCACTGAGTATCCACCTGAAAACAAGAAAATTTATTAATTAACTAAAAATTAACTACGATAATAAGGCCTAAGTTGCATCACCTTAATCAAGCCACAAGTTTCTAAAAACTGTCTGTACTCTAATCTGGATTGCCTTTGCTCTTCTTGAGCTTTTGCTCTCTCCTGAATTAAAAATGAGGAATGAGCATAAACAGATATACATCAATTACTACTCTACAGTGTATCAAACTTACTTTCTTCTGTAAGTCAACGAGGTAGTTTTGAAAAAGATCTTCACGATCAGAAGGTCGGTCAACAGCCTTATACCGTTCATCATCTTCAAATAATGCCATTGCTTTGCTGGATTACAAATATATATAAGATCTTAACATGTGTGAATCAAAAGCAAGTACCTAAATATCATCAACATCAAACATTGTTTTTATAGACTTACCTCCATCTCATGGATGATGTCAATTCCTTGGATTCCTGAAAGAAATTTAGAACAGAGACATTAAAAAGGGGTTCGGTGTCATATGCAAGTTAATGAAACTACAGATTTCTTAAAATAATTTAACAACTATTCATTATATCGATAAGATAACTGAAACTTACTTCCAGCATCTTTGTAAACTCTTCTTTTGCTTTTCTCTGCTTCAAACGCCTCTCTTCAGCCTCCAATTTCTTTCTTTGCATAATATACTATGATAGCATAACAATAAAAAGGATAAAAAAAATTAGGACAACTTTTAGATACACAAGTGTTACTGACAAAGGGTTTACCTCATTGAACGCCTGTTTCCGTTCACCGTGTGCTTTTAATGCGCCATATCTTTTGTCATTTATGATCACTCTCATTGCCTGATATGTCATATTCATCATCAATAACAAGCAATAAAAAAAAAGGCATGTAACAAAAATACCTGCTCCCAGTTCCAATCAGCCTTAACATTTGCCTCCTCCAATAAAGATTTAAATGCCATTTTTGCCTCCTATATAACACAAGGAATGGTAAAAATCCAAAAAAACAATACATGAACAGGATTACAGAAAATAAATACATAATAGCATTTTACCTGCTTACTAGCATATAAAAAGGGTTCATCATCTACAACTTTCTCATTTAACGGTGTTGTGTTCACTTTTCCAGCAACAGCCATGCCCTTCTTTGCTTCCTGCCACTCACATCATCAAATTGAATTTTTATTTACCATTTTTTCAAATTAAAAATAAAAAACTCAAAGTTGAGATTCAGCTAAGCATACTTCTGTGTCCTGTACTGAGACTCCATCTAAAGCTTTTGAAACACCATGGGAAGGTGAATTCTCTGTTTTGTCCCTGAATTTTTAATTTTTTTAAGATTATAAGACCACATAACCGTAACTGTAATTCTATGAGGGATAAAAAAGAACTACATTGGAGGCGAATGCATGTTGGCACTGGCAGAAACCGTAGAAGCAACAGCTGCTGGAATAAGAGGGGTTGCAATAGATGATGACCCAGACCCCACATTAGGGGGAGCATTGCCAACAGGGATGACAGGTGTAACTGCCACAGGGCTTGAAGACGCCTCATTAACTGAGCTGGCAGAAGCTGGAGCTTGATCAATTGCTGAGGGAGTTAAAGTGGCTGGAGATTGAATCCCTCTAGAAGTTTCTTTCTCAGCCTGCTCACGAGCCAGCTATAAGCATACAGAAACAAAAGTTCAGAGCTGGAACATCTTTGTTCTGGTAATTATTAAGAATAGCAAGGTAATAAGTTATGGTTAAAACCTTCAATTCCTCTGGTATTGTCCATTTAGATTGTTTTGTATCCTTGTTGTAATAATATCTGCATAAAGTATGAATTAGATCAGATACAAAAAACATAACAGTCGGAAATTATATAATGTTAAGAGCACGGTTGGTTGTACTTTTTGCCCTCTGCGGTTGTGAACTCCTTCCAAACAGTAGAAGCATCAGCTCTCTGCCACATCAAAATTATAAACATTACTAACATATCAAATCATTGCTAATATTCACACATAACAATAAGCTGATCACACATATGCATGTTCAAGACTTCCTAATAAGATTGATGGAAATCCTCAATGGAAGCTAGTACATAAAACAAACAAGTTAAGGAATTTGTAATACACGTAAATCGCAGGCAACAGTGGCAGTATTAATGTTAGAAGTCACATGAGCAATGATCCTATATGTAATAGAAACATAAAATACCAAGTTGTTGCATGCCCTGAGAAAGTGAAACTTATCCATCAAAGCTTGGTTTTAAAAAGCACGTAGCGCTCTGATGCGTTTTGATCCCAAAAGCCGTTGTGTGACACACGACGTTCGTTATTAAAAAGACACTAAAAATTATTTATAGATAATATTTTTAATAGTTAACTTTTAAACACTAAAACATAAGACATTCTCATCATCTCCGGTTATATTTGTTCAATCGATGGTCTAATTTCAATCAATGGCCCGATTTGTTCAAATACTGGTCAACTGCATGATGTGTCGCATCAGAGCGCATCATGCATTAGATCGCATAAGACCGCATTAGCCGCATCACATGCGCATTATGGAATCGCATCGCATCAACAGCGGCGATGCGATCTCATCACCACATTATTGCATCATCGCATTATGCGCTCCTGATGCGCGCATTTTAAAAACAAAGCTTCAAAGTGAGCACATAGACAATTCTACAAATCAATGAAATATGGAAAGGAAAGGAAAGAAAAAAAACACATATAACTAAAACTTGATTAGTTCATTAACGAAATGTTTAATTCCTTGAGAAAGAGCTAAGTTATCTAGTCCAGCCCAAAAAAAGACATGTTTCACAAGTAAACTGAGATTTTATTTAACCACCAAACAGCAAAACTGTCGATGACATGTCTTACCTCCAAAGGTGTCATCAACTCCACAGGCTTCTCCCATGAAGATTGTTTTGTTCTCTTGTTGTAATAATATCTATAACAAATGCAAACCGAAGGAATATATTTGCATTGACACTAATAATCATACATACAATAAAAATATATACAAAAATATTACCTTCTTCCATCAGCAGCTGTATACGCTTGCCAATCAGATGATGCGTCTTGACTAGCATCGGGAACACTTGATGCCTGCTACAGGAACAAACAAAAGTATTTATCTTTAAGTAAGTAAAGTTTAACAAAAAAAAATCAAATTTATTAACTTATAATACTATATGTTAATATATGTACAACTTCAGTTCAATCTAATGCTAAATTTAATGAGAAGTACTAAAAATTAACTTAAATCAATAAAATATTAAACAAGCTAAAGTATAAGAAACTATAAGGTTACAATTAAAAAAATATACATATCTTCTAGTAAATTTTGGAAGAAAAAATACTTCAAAAATGAAGCTGGCTCTCATGTAATTTTCTCGGTATTCCATGGATAATCATATAAAATAAGAAGCCAAAAAACGAACAATAAAAAGATATACCTGATTTGTGGGAGTGGCGGTAGAAGGCTGCTGTCCTGTTTGTGGCACAGATGAAACAGTTAGTGGACCATGATTTCCAGAAGGCATCCAAGGTTGTCCTCCACTTGAGGCAACAGGTGTTTGCATCTGTGAGACAGCATGAAACTGAGAAGACACATTTGTTGGTTGCCCATATGACGGTGCATTGAACTGAGACAAGCAAACAAATATATAGATTCCAAAGGACAACTACTTAAACATAACAACCAGAAAAAAAAGAGGGCCTTACAGTGTACGAAGAAGAAAGAGGCACTCCAGAGTTTTGGCTCTGAAACTGCGGTGGCTGCATATAAGGCATAGGCATTGGTTGTGATGCTGGAGAAGGGTAGCCAGGCTGACCTGGCCTCTGCTGCAACATTTGAGAAAACTGTGGCAACTGAGTTTGACCCACTGGACGATATTGCTGAGTGGCTGGAGCCGGCTGCATGAACGGTTGACCTTGTTGTGGTGTAACCGCAGCCCGGAACTGCAACAACATATAACAAATTCACTATCCAATGGCATTCCTATAAAACGGTATGTAAATAACAATCATAAAAACCAAGAAGAGGAAACATACTTGCATTGAATAGTTTGTCCCAAAACTTTGAGAACCAATGGTTCCAATTGCAGGTGGCCGAATAGACTAAAGAGTAAAAAACTGTTTTAGTAGACGCGAATAAGCTGAATCAAAAAGATAACTAAATCCTTCACAGTTACATACACACATATATGCATTATATATAAAGCATTAGCATGTATCTAATCTACTTGTAAGGATTCTCATAGTTGGATGAATGATTTCTATTTCACTAATGTTGTATTATCACCATACACAATTGAACATTTAAATCCTAATCTCTTTAGAATATTAAATAGACAAAATCTAACTTCTTGTATCAATGTGATGCGCATAAAACCCTAAAAACGCTGTTCTGCGTGTGATTACACCCCTAACAATCAAGAACAACAATCCGAAGCTAAATAGAACTGAAAAATACAGTTAACGAATACGAAACCCTAACGAATTAGGGTTTAATCACGTAGTTTTAGCATAATCAAATAGAGATGAAAATTACCTGCGAACCGGGATTCTGAGGGTTATTATCCATTGTAGCACATAAGCGGGAATGGATCTAATAAACCCTAATTCCGCCCAATCCTTGTCGTTATGAGTGAAGGTGCAATTAGCCGTTGGCTGGTCAGCGGTGGTGCGATTGTATGCGCCTCTTTCTTTACAACGTCGATTTCTTCTCGTTTATTTGGAGATGTTAATGAAACTTGGTAATATTTAGGGTTTGATTTATGAACATCTCTGTTTAGGGTACGGGTAACGACCGATTAGTTTAAACACTAAACGAGAATAATGGAGTAGTCACGACGTATTCAAGGGGTGGTGGATACGTCGCTGGTACTTCCTATATATAAACTTCTTGATACTTCGTGGTGAAACCATTATGAATGTTTAGGGGGTATAGACTAATAAATAATAATGAAATATAGTAAACGTACGGGAGAACATCCAACCGGTATGTAGTTATCTGACAAATTGAATGTTCTGTCTAAGGAAACAGTGGTGTGTAAATCTCTCCTAAACCCGTCACTATTTCCTGGGAACATCTCTGTTGGAAGTACTGCTCTGGAAGAAAAATCACCCCAGTTTACAATATATGATGAATACGAATATGAGATGAAAGTATAGCATGCATAATGAACATGAATACGTGATGAATATGAATACGTGAAATGCATGATGAATACATGAATGAATGATAATATGTGCTAGTATGAATGAGTATGATTAGGGGTGTTCAAAGTCGGATATCCTAAAATTCGGATATCCGAAATTTTCGGATAGTGGATTTCACTATCCGAATCCGAATCCGAAAATTCGGATATCCGAAAATTCGGATATGGATTCGGATAGTGAAACGGATATCCGAAAATATAAAAAAAATATATATATATATATAAAAATAATATTTTTAAATTACAAAAACAATTAAAAACCTTAAAAAACATTAGAAAATATACATATAAAAATATATAAATATAATATATCGGGTTTTGATTCAAATTTTCTTATTTTTAAATAATAAAAACAATTAAAAAATATATAAATATAATATTTCGGATATTCGGATATCCGAACTATCCGAAATATCTGAAAATCACTATCCGAATCTGAATCCGAAAATTCGGATAATTCGGATTCGGATTTTCGGATAATTCGGGTTCGGATTCGGATTTTTTTGAACACCCCTAAGTATGATGGAACGAGTCTAAACCCTAAAATGGGATAACGGAGTACTCATGAAGTATTAGAGGGGTGGTGGATACGTCGCTAGTACTTCCTATATATAAACCCTTCTAATGCATCGTAGAGAAGCCGTTTCGAATTTTTAAGGTGAGGACTGGTTGGTAAGTAAATCAAGCATATATATGAAATGAAAACAAATGTTTGATACATTTGGTAGGCTGTGAGTCAAAGATACTCAAGGTCCCAAATGAAAATGAGATACCTGGCCAGTAAGGTGGATCTCAATAAAGAAAAGAAAAGTAAAGGGAAACTCTAGGCCTACGGAGCTGAAAGAGTAAAAGATTCCAAGCCTACAGGGCTGATGAATGAATGAGTCTTCGTGACAAATGCAAGGGGTCTATACTGACGAGTATAAGGACCTTGCCAATACTCGGACCGGAGGTACGACCTGTGATGGTTGCGAGGGGGTTAGCACACCCATAAAATATACGAATAACGTGACCGGAGGTGGTCACGTGGGCGCCGAGAGCCCGAGAAAACTTGAACAATAATAAGAAACTAAATGGTTCATAATAAAATGAACGATGCAGTGTACTTACTTAGCGTAAGCTAATTCAAAAACGTTTTACAAACACTGTAGAAAAGAAGCACATGGAATGAGGCTTTCTAAGGACGTGGCTGATCGGAGTTGAAAGATCCTTATATAGGATGATGTAATTATATTATCCTTGTAAAACAATATATTATTATTAATGAAAAAGTTACCTTAGCCATTATGGCAAGGTTTTTACTGATATAGGACATGTTTTTCGCAATAAACTCTGATAAAATAAATAGCAAAACAAGTAAGGTGTTTCAAAACGGGTATATGTTATCGGGGCGGGTAAACGGATATATCACCATATCTCATACCCGTCCCAAACCTGCGAAAAATTTCAAATGTAATCCCAAACCCTGTCCCATACTCGATTACCCCGCCCATACCCGTCACAAATGCTTCGGTTTCGGGTTTTCCCATCGGGTTCGGGTTTCATTGTCATCCCTAGCCGGCCCTGACTTTCACCCTACTTTAACTTCAAATCCGGTTCAATTTCTTAATGTATTTGCTTAATCGGCGATCATTATTTCTTCACAGATGAATTTGATACTTGATTTTGTTTGATGTGATGTGGAATTCGTTTTTTTATGTTAACCAAAATTATCGATATGGTTTTTGCTCTAATTTAGATATAAATTATGTCAATTGAAGTGGTTCATGCATGTTTGGGTTTTAGTTAGAGACTTACAGATCATTTGTTCATCCTTTTTAGATTTTGGGAAAAAAGGAAATTTAGATTTAATTGCACTGAGAGTTTCCTATGCAAATGAGGGTGGTGCACGTGAGTGGTGGTGGTTTAGGGGTGGTGCAGGTTAGGGATGTGGAGGAATGGATTTGATGAAGAAGATGAAGAAGGGGGTTAATTGGGGGGACTCTAATTGCAAAAAATGTAAAAATTTATTTGGATTGAGGGACTCCGATTTTAAGTGAAAGACAAGTTTAGAGGCTCCCAGTGCTATTATTTTGAATTAAGGTCTCAAAGTGAAAATAGGCCTAAATCACAGGGACGTAAAAAACACTTAAACTCTATTATCATTCAAATATAAATTTAACTAAAGTCTTGTCGAATTTTAAAGAGTTTAGTGTGTTCGCCGTTAGAAGGAAAAAAACAAGTCTCAAGTGTTAACTAAAAAATTGGTTTCAATTCAAGGGTTTTACCAAAAAAACCATATTTACAAACAAATAGAATTAAATGGTATGTTAAAGAGAATATTTTACAAACATACGCTTACTCATACTTGATGACACATAAGTTGCTATTGGTTATAATAATTTGAGCGTTTGATATAATAGAGTTTTTTCTGTTAAAAAGACTTAGACTACCTTTATCTTCCCAATTCATTGTTCCTTTGCTAGAATTTGTAGTTTTCTAAGTGTTGCAGGGATTTAATTTGCTAACTAAAACTCTTTAAAGAATTCTTGTTGTTATACATATTATTGCAACTGAATACCAATTAAAAATTGTAACTGATGTTGAAGATTCTAATGTGGCTTAAACTGTTTTGCAACTTATGTGTAGTTTTTTTTACGACAATACCTAGATATTTTAGGATAATTGAGTTTTTACAGGCCAACACCTACAACATCTAGGGTAGCTCACCCTAGGAGGAACCCCCAATTGAATAAACCTCATGACCTGGCCAGCCACATACCCCTTTTTTTATTGTGGCCCGGATTTGAATCGTGAAGCTGCTATTACACTAAATAACCAACGATACTTATATGTATTATGTGTAGCTATATCATATACATCCAAATGTTTATATTATTATAATAATAATGATATTCTTTTAAGCACAAATCATGTATTACCCAGTTTGGAAAACATATAGATGTGATCACATGGTTCTAGAAAGCAACAAAAATAAAGGAATGTAGAATAGGTAAATTTTTAATTCAGCTCAACTGGGTAGACCCAAACCATATTTTTTTAACTTACTCTATTTTGTTGAACTTAGACTATACCACGCCCCTACACCTTCCCCTTCATCTCATCGGGCCAGCTGGCATCTTCTACCCCTCATCCCCTCACGCCTGTGAGTACACTCACATAAGCCCCCCACGTCCCCTCTCAAGCCCGGGAGACGCGGTGTTTCACGTCCCTCACCTCCTCCACGTGGCTCACGCCCCCTCCTCTCACGCTAGTATTACGCGCACAGCCTTAGCAACTCTACTTTATGTTTCGTTGTCTTAGATTTAGGTATAACGCAAGGTGTTGTGTTAACTCAGTACCTTATGTGGTTGATTGATTAGTTGGTGTAAAGTGAAACAATTGCCTCATAATATATTACAATTACTAGCGCCGGTTATTTCAATTTTATGATTGGAATCAAATAATTTTTAATCCATCATTTATGAAAGCGACTGATTATATTTTTCTAGATTATAATGATTAAACATTGTACAACTTTATAAATATTTTTTAGTTACTACTTATATGTAATACTATATGATAATTCTAAATATATTCTATATTCAAAATAAGTTTCTTAAACGAGTCATGTTTTACATAATGAAAAAACTACTTGAAATTACAGAGGATTTTCAGAGTTTTGAGCTCTAGTTTTGATACTAAATTGATCCACCAAATGTATTTTAGATTGGGTGTGATTAGGGTTATAGTATGGTGTGGTATAGAGTCTATCGGCTATAATATTACATTTATAACCTTACACTATTATTACACATGGTCTGATATATACATACATAAAAAATGCACTCAATCATCTTGTTCACCTTTACTTTTCAAACATCAAGAGTGGTTAATTAATAGTAGTCGTTAATTGTAGTTTAATAAGGCCATCAAATATCTAACCTTGATGATTAAACCCCTGGAATCTTTTACCATCGGAGTTTGACACTGGAATCTGAGACACCCTCATAATACTATCATCCCTCACGTACATGAATACTTACAAGATCCAAAAATTGAGGTTTTTCTCATCAAGGTACCTTTTTTATTGCTTTTGGTACACTCTTTATAAGCCATGAGAAAAGGGTCATCATCTTTACTTCTTCTTGAACTACTTCTCAAACGAGGTTGAGAAACACATGGTGGTGGTGGTAGCCGCCCTTCTTCGGTGGAGGAGTTGTCATGAATCCCCACCCTCCTCCGTTCTCCAGTGGAGGAGTTGTCATGAACTGCCACCCTCCACCGGTCTCCAGCTAGGTTTTCATGACAAGGATCTTTTCGAACCCCTGGTGTATTTTCCCATGAAAAAGGAATATTTGCCGGCGTGTTCATGTTTGGAAACTAATGTAGATATTTTGTTTAATTTTGAAGGAGAATATATAGAAAATGGGAATAGAGTTATAGTTGGGAATGAAGGGAATAAAGTTGAGGAGGAAATCTATACTAATAAATAAAGGTTTAAGTTGGACACTTGTCACTTACTCATGCATTTTCACATTGGTTTTCCCGCCTCTCTCTCCTAATTAATACACATGTATCTTATTAAATAATAATTATATTATAAATATATTATTAAAGAAAAATAATAATTATGTTAAATAAGAATATATATATATAATAGGAAATCAAAATATAACTAATTAAAGAAAAATACTAATTTGTTATACACACACATTTCCACTTGATATATTTCGAGACGGTAATAAAAGTCTGACAAGTTAGACGATCATATTAGTCTGACAAGTTAGGACGTATTTACAAATTTATAAGTTATATCGTTTTCAATATACACCCCGTGTAATACACGGGATTCTAACCTAGTATATAATATTGAAGTGAAAATCGGGTTAACGTCAGAAAAGTATGCATAGAAGTAGTACCAAACAAGCTTGACTTGGTACACAGGTTTGTTTCTTTTAAGAAATATTGTTTTCAATTTATATATAAAAACAATCGTGAATTTTTCATATAATTATTAAATAAGTTACCTAAATGAAAATCACCGATGGTTGATCAGTATGATCAATGGCGAAGCTTGAAGAAAAACGTATGGAGGGTCACGACGGAAAATCCTATAATCTTTTTTTTCCTATCGGGGGCACTTAATACCTATAAAATTTTCGGCCAAATACATATAAATCAATACTTCTGAGCAAAAAATGAGAGAAGGAGAAGGTCGGGCCACTAAATATGATGGTTCCTAATGATGATCCTGCATGTATTTCATGCATATCTAAGGAGGGGGTCGGACCACTGAATATGATGGTTCCACTGAATACAAGTGAAGTTAATTTAAGTTTAACATGATGTAACATGTAACTAGAAAAAAACGTATTAATAGTAATCAATTTTTTGTAAATGTTCAATTTAACTCACCAAGTTTAACCACTTAGAAAAATATTCACTATAATGAAGTAACATTAAAATTTGAACGACTTTAAAATTAAGATTAAAAAAAGTTAAATAATTTTATTAAAATAATGTTAAAACTTAATTATTATTTCCTAATTCCTGACATTAGAAAAAAACCTAATTTTCATATTATTTATTTTGTGAGTTGCATATTACTTAATTATGTTATTGGATAGATGTTCACTTATTTTACACTCTGTTAAAAATAATAATAATAATAATAATTTAGTATTTGGTTTGTTTACCATGTTAGGTGTCAATTAGACACCTATCAAAATAAAATAGTATTGGTCCCGTATAATAATGAAAATAAAAGAGTGTGACAGAATTATAATATTTATAACAAGTCACATGTGATAAAAGAAATAAAAAGAGGTTGTAGTAATACAACTTTTTGTTAAAATCATAAAAAAGATACATGTTCAAATGTATAGATAATAAGCTAATAATAGTATACTAATAGATACGATCTATATATTTTATTTTAAAAGCATAGTATATGTTGAGCAGGGGCGGGGTTCACGTGTTACAAAAAGTACACAAAAACAAACAAACTAATTCTACTTGCAACATGTTTGTTTGCATTGATTGATATATGTAAAAAGAGAAATTTTATTTAGAAAAAAAGGTATATATATATAACGGGGAGGTTAAAATAAAAAGTAGTTTTTTATTAAGAAATCTAAGAAAAATAATAATAAAAACCTTAATAAACAATATCAAACGAACTCCGATTGAGCTCATTTTAGCGGCGTTGAAAGCGTCTCGTCAAACTCTATCATTTTAGCTTTAGGGTTTAGCTTTTAAGGTTAAAGTAGTTTTTTATTAAGAAATCTAAGAAATAATAAAAACCTTAACAAACAATATCAAACGAACTCCGATTGAGCTCATTTCAGCGGCATTGGAATCGTCTGGTCAAACTCTACCATCTTAGTTTTTAGGGTTTAGCTTTTAAGGTTTAGATTTTACGTTTGAATTTTAGGGTTTTAGTCTTAGGGTTTAAGTTTTTTTTGGGGGGGTGGGGGTGGTGTTTTTAGGCTTTTTGGGGTGGGGTGGGGTTGGATGGAGGTTTAGGTTTTGAGGGGTGCGGGTGGAGGGGGGTTTAGGTTTTTGGGTCCGGGTTAGGGTTCGATGAGACGGTTCCAACGATACTGGAATGAGCTCAATCGGAGTTCGTTTGACCCACTTCTTAGCGTTTCTTAGCGAAAAACCATTTTTAGTGGAATCTTCCCATATATATATATATTAGTTTATATGTAAGTAATTTATGAAATCTTTCAGGGGCTAAACAATGTGAAATTACACTTTTTGTTGCTCCTGTATCTACTAAGGCTGTTAGATCTATAGGTGTATTAGCGTCTAGCCATAATCTACACTGTATATTTATCATACTTATTGATCCACTGGTTTGTATAAGTGTTTCTTCTCCAGTTTGTATTATAGCGTTTTGCTCTGTGGCCATGTTATTTAATTCTGGACATTCTTTGTCTTTTTTCTTTTCTATATGGTCTTCAAGTCTAAGAACCCTATCTTTAAGAAGTTACTTTTTCAGATAGTGCGCCATGTGCGTTGTAATTATTGTACGATAGAGAGATAGTGCGCTTAGTGCGCTCTTTATTTTATTTTATCTTTGTACGATAGATAGATAATGCGCTCAGTGCGCTCTTTTTAATTTTGTTTGTTAGTTCAGTCTTCTGCCTATTTAAAGGCAAGAGTTCATTTGTAAAAAACACACAAGAAATATCAGAGAAAAATTTCAATAGCAATTCTCTCTATGAATACTTAGGGTTGAGTTCATGAGAGAACTCACTTTAATGATAGAACTAGAGAACCACTAAGAAAAGAAGGGGTGAAATTTTAAAGAGAATGGTAAAATTGGAACTTAAAATATATAAATATTTAAACATTTCTATCTTTTGCATACATTATTATTTTAAAAAAAAATTGCACCATTAAATCATAATTTTCTTTATATTTCATTTGAGTATAAATAACGTTATAAAAAATAAGAATTAACTCGTTGTTTTTTTTCTTATTATTTTCAATATTGCATTTGTGTAGTATCACCCAAAAACCTAACACAACCCAAAAAGCCTAAACCCCGACCCCACCCCCCCCCCCTCAAAACCTAAACCCACCACACCCACCCCCACCCAAAAACCTAAACCCACCAAACCCACCCTCTACCCTAAAAAACCTAACCCTAAACGTAATACTGCATATGTGTAGTACCACCCCAAAAACCTAAACCCTCACCCCACCCCCACCCAAAAACCTAACCCACCCCCAAAAACCTAAACCCTTCACCCCACCCCCACCCAAAAACCTAACCCCTCACCCCACCCACCCCCCAAAAACCTAAACCCTCCACCCACCCATAAAAAACCTAAACCCCCCATTCAAAAACCTAAACTAAAAGCTAAGCTAAACCCAAAAACTAAACCATGAAGCTAACCCGACTATTTTTTCGATTTTTTTTTTGAATGAGGACGACGTGGGAAACAAAGTCTCCGAACCACTTTTTTAGTTTTTGATTTATATTTTAAGTTATGATTTTTTTATTATTTTTTTTTACCTTTAAAGAGGAGTTCTCTAGTTCTCTCCTTAAATGTTAGTTTTCTTATGAACTTCATCCTATATATATATATATATATATATATATATATATATATATATATATATATATATTAAAGTTTAAATATAAAGATATTTGGTGACCCCAATCGAAATAAAAGTTTGTGGCCCTTTTCTAAACTTACGGTTTCGGTTTAAAATTTAGGATTGTTTAACACAACAATTCAATCTAATTATCAAAATGAGCAATTATAACAACAATTAAGCAAAATGCACTTTTGAAGCAAACATTAATAGCAAAATGCACTTCTGAAGCAAAAATAAAAGGAAAATGCACTTATGAAGCAAAAATGAGCAATCAACAACTAAATAAAAAATAAAAGCAATTAAGCAAAAGTATGCACTTCTGAAGCAAAAATGAGCAATCAACAAGATAACAACTAAATCAAAAATAAAAGCAACTAAGAAAAAACACAGTCAAGCAAACTGCAAACCATTGTCGAATGAAATTAAGCAAAACCACATCAAATAACAACTATATGCACTTCTGAAACAACTAAATGCCCAATGTCCCCAATGCCCTATTACAAAAACCCCCTATTACAAAAACCCAAATATAATTTTTTTTTTTTTAAATTGGAGGCCCCATGCTCTAACATGGGCCACAATGCCTAGTGGGTCGACCTTGTAAATTGCTTATGTACATTTGATTATGGAGCAGACAAAAGGTTAATCGTTTATTGAAACTAGTTATAGACTAAATATTTATAAACCATTTGATTGACTCATTATGAATACATGCACTCATCCATAAATACAACTATTCATCGATTAATACACGGTTTATGTAACTTTAGAGTATTAAAAAGGTGATTATAATAACCCTTAAATATTTAATGTAACTTGTCTTTCAAAAAAATAATATTAATATAACTTATTTAAACTCACCAATATAGATATATGCGGGTTTGTGTGTAAAATTTCATTAGATAACAATGAACAAAATAAAAAACAAAATAATCAATCTTGACCTTTAAATGAAACAATCACAGCAGGGTAACTTTTATAAAAAGTTAATAAGTAGTTTTAAAAAATAAGTGTGACTTACTTCTTAAAAGCTCATTTTTTCCCCTTCTATTTCTCTCTCTCTCTTTTTAGTTTACCCAAACAAACTTTTAACTTATTAACTTTTTTAAAAAGTTAATAAGAAGCTCAAAAAGTAATCTCAAACATGCCCTAACTGTGACATATTTTTTTTTGTCCCTAACTCAAACTCAAATAACGCGCCTCTCATTGTTTCCACTCTTGCGCTTTGTTCCCGAGTCTCATTTAAGGAGAGAAAAGAAAAGAAAATGAAGTAAATCTTGTTCTAGAGTTTTTTTTTAAAGAGGGAAAATAAAGGAAAAGGGAGGAAGTGTGTTCTAGAGATTTTTTTAAGAAATGAAATAGAGGGAAATGAAGGGGAAACAAGGAGTATCTCCATCTTCTCAAATTGGGGAGATTTGAAGAGAAAAGAAAAGGAAAAAAAAATCATTCATTTTTTTCTTTCCTTTAGTAAACTCGGGAACACAACGTTGGTGTTTTCTTGGTTAACGTAGATTACAAATAATTAAATGTCTTTAAAAATATAATTTGACGTGACAGTTAAAAAATTCTGTTAAGTTAGTTTTTAAAACATTAGAGTATTAGTTTTTTTATGTAATTGATAAATGTTAATCTATATTAAATTCATTTGGTTAGTAATATAATAGCTATCCATAACTGTTTATAATTAGATTTATATCAAATATTAAAAAAAATGCATTATTTTAATATCACTATTTAATAAGTGAGGGATACGGGAAACGTATGTTAAGAATGTATCAGAAATTGACACGTGCCCCCTTAATATTTTTATTTATTAGTATAAAAATAAACGAACGACTAATGTATCACGTAAAAATCTCTAATTTAAGTTTGGCAGAAACGTGTTACATGATAAGCATATGTATGGTCGAAATCAAAGAATGAAATTGTTAAAGAAGAATACAATTTAGTCTGTTATGAGTTTTCGGGATCAATGTATTGTGTGAAAGATGAGAAGTTATATCAGGCCGACCAGTGATGTAGGTTTGTTAACCATCATGCACGAAATAATTATATGAGTTTTAGAAAACCCTACTTGAAAGACAAATCTATTGTATTATTCAAAACCTTTTTTCCTAAACATTATGAATAAGCTTTATTTGTAGACAATCTCAATTGAAGGGGTAATACCCCCACAAACCCACGTTAACACTCCCGACTAGGGCGTAGCACCGGTCCGATGCGGTTCCGACAAATAGTTTGAGTACTAACACTTCGGACTAGGTCGCACATGGCCGGATCTTGATAGAACCACAACACATACCCGGAAAAATTAAGGGCGCACGAACGACTCGGTACCGTGATGATAGACGTGACAAATCAAGTAGGGACCACATTAATAACTAACTTAACAAATCCCTGGCACGGGTAGTACCACCAGACACGTGACAGAATGTCGCAGGACTTCGAAAGGTATAAATATCACCTAAAAAGTCTCATAAGGGTAAGATATTCAGATACTCTCCATTTATTACACTGAATGAACCCATTACTGATTCTCACGCCAAAATCGGGTCTTAGGTAAGACCCTTTCCATGTGACGAGACTAACGGTTTGTTTGTCTTGCAATCAACATTTCCCGATCACCTTCTCCGAATAGTTGTTCGACCCCTTTTCCATGGAGAACAATTCAATCTTGTCAAGAGTATACCTCAACATCAATATTTGAAATCTTAAGTTCGATTAAAGTAACGGACATAAATAACTATGAAAAGTATTTGACATATTTAATTTGTTTATAATAAAATAAGTAGTTAGAACAAAATCGGATCATAAAATTGAAGACAACGTTTAATTTTGAGTATGAATTTGAGTCGTTTCACATTTTTTGAAACCATGCAAGTCAACCACTTTGTTAGCGAGTCCATGAGCATCATGTCTCCCTTGGAAATAATGTATCCTCGAGATTTCAAGGTATACACATACTTATTAGTTTGCAATAGGCCTGTAAATGAACTGAACGTTCATGAACTGTTCAGCTGGTCGAGTTTTATCTTGAGTTGTTCCGAACATTTCAAGGTACACACATACTTATTAATTTGCAATAGACCTGTAAATGAACCGAACGTTCATGAACTGTTCGGAGGAAAGTTCGTTTATATCCGTTCATTTAATAAACGAATGAACACGAACAAAATTTTTCGTTCATTTAGTTAAACGAACGAACATGAACACATGTCGTATTCGTTCATATATGTTTATTTAACCCGAAACATAGCGATAGGAAAAAAAAATTTGGATCTCGTAACTTTCAGCCCCCGCTACTTATTTTTGTAAGCACCAGTGTCTACGATGTTAAAGTTTCGATCACATCTTTTAGGCCATAGCCATTACTCTACTCCTTTCAACCACATGTAAGATGCGTCCCAAAAATAATAATTTTGAAAACATTTAAAGTAGAGAAAAAAAAAAACTTTTTTATGTGAGCTTTGTAGAATTCAAATTTACAATTCAGCCCCTTTCAACAGATGTAAGTCCATTACTCATTTAAAGCCCTAAAAATGATCCTTCGTGAGTTCGTTCCCCCTTTCAACGACAACATCTAATCGAATTAGGGTTTCCTAACGGCGCCTCCTATCATCCACCTTTATATATACTCATCTCCCAATAGTCTTCACCTTCAATCCAATCACTAATCATCTCTTTCAAACCTTCAATCTTTACAAATCGTACCGATTCGTCATCCAATTCTGTTTAATATGATTTCCCCCATTTTTTTGTATTCTTAACCATTCTCGTAGATGACGGTTTGCAGTGATTATAAAAATCAATGATTTGTATCAGAATGCCATAGCCATGGCATGATGGACTCTTTTACACCCATAGAATATGAGCATTCTCGCATCCTATTTTTATATTTTATTTCTTCTTTGCTTGATGTTTTGTTTTTATAGAAGACGGATTCAATTGATTTTCGGTTGCAGTGATTATAAAAAATTCCTCGTTCTGAAAGCCATAGCCATGGCATGACAGACACGTTTACACCCATAGAATATGAGCAACTCTAAATTTCAATTGAATTTATTTTCTATAATAATTTGTTTACATGAGTATAGTTGCATATGAATCTGCAGTGATTTATTATATTGCTGTGTAAATCGCCTCTCCTAAAATTCAATTTCAAATCGGTGGTGTTTAAAGCCCTAATTTTACTATAGATTGGGGTTACGCATGCCTCCATATTTTTTTGTTTTTTAAAACACTATGCGAATCTGCTTTTTATTGTTTTCATAATTGGAACGGTTGGTGGAACAAAGAACTAGACGTGGTTTGACAGTATATCAAATTGGATTTTAAACTTTTTATTTGCATTTTATCTTCGAAATCTTGTTTTCTTATTCATTTAGTTTTTAATGTTATGTATATGTAAATATGTCATTAAAATTACAAGTTCATATAAAAAAGTTTTTGTATTTATATCTATATATACATAGCTTTAATTTTTAAATCGGGTTATATATCTGTTCTTATCAGTGACCTGCGTCTCAGGTTTGACAACAAACTGTTATGTCTGGCTGACTGGCTTTCCAGCAAAAACGAAAGGTGGGTTGGTGATCAAAAGCAGTGTTTGTATCCCGTGGTTTACATGATTTAACACAATACATTTCTAACACTAATGTTTAATATTTTGAGTAATCATGGTATTCATTTAGTAACACTCTAAACCATTGGGCCTAATTTTGTTAAATTCTTTTCGTTAAGTATAGTTTTGACAGTGTTTCACTCAAAACTACTAATTTATGTAAAAACAACTAAAAATAAAATTCAAAATACATAATCATCAAAAAAGCAATCCATAATACATAAGCAAAAACTGATCGAAACTAATAATCTGACGAAGAAAACACAATTGAAACTACTAGTCTGACAAAAGAAAAATCAAACCTAAAACTACAAGTCTGACAAAAAAACCACATGAAACTACATGTCGTCCTGAAAGTTGAAGTGCCAGTACACGACCCTACCCGCACCTAAAGGTGAGTAGTGGTAGTGTGACTTGCAATACGGTTTTAGAAAAATTGGAAAAAAATAAAATAAGTCAAATTGTATATGTGACAGCCTTGTTATCAATGGTGGCATCCGAGCAAAAAGACATTGTCTAGGAAGAGGTTAGGGACGACTTGAAAAAGGGAGAACGACGAGAGTAGAAAGGCGAGTTTGGGTAGTGATTAATGAGTTAAAAATTTTTCGTTTATTACATATTTTATATTTAAACATGTTTGTAAACAGTTACCTTAACAGGTGACCTGTTTCTAAACAGGCCGTGTTCGTGTTTGAAAAAAATGACACGAATAATTATTGTGTCATGCTCGGGTTGAGCATAACAGGTCATCGTGTCTTATCGTGTTGTGTCTGACATGTTATACCAGCCCTACTTAAAATAGGGTTAAGGGTTCAATTTGATAAATTGGGTTAAAAAAAAAAGGAATTTACCATGAGTTTCGGTTAGGATGTGTAGTAATCCTTTTTTTTTAACTTTAATTCTCAAATTGAACCCTAACTCTATTTTAACTCACGCATCCCTACTGAAACTCACATCCTTTCTCTTGCCGTCCTCTCTCTTTCAAGTTGTCCCTGACCTTTTCGTAGACAATGCATCTTCACGTGTATGTCATCATCGACAACCATGCTGTCATAGAACCAATTTTGTGTTTGATCGTTTTTGTGTCTTTAACGGACAATCGATTGGTCTAATTTTTGACCATTTTTGTTGTCTTTGAAGCCGGAATGCGAGTACACGTGACCCCTTTTCAACTGGGATTTCAACTTTCAGGTTGAATTTTACGGGGACAACAGGTAGTTTTGATTAGTTTTTTTTGTGAGATTAGTTTCGGCTGATTTTTTTTTGTCATATTAGTAGTTTTGATTGATTTTTTGGTGGTATATGGTAGTTTCGGGTGAATGATCATGTTTCTAGGTACGCAGACTTTATACAGTAAAATGGTACGACATACATTTCACCTGAATTTAAACGAAATTTTTAACGATTGTGTTAAATTGTGTAAACCCACAGGGACACAACCGGTAATTTACTCTAATAACTTCGTTTGCTACACATTGATTTGATCGTACATAGGCCGACAAGAGCACACATGCATATCAATTGGCAGCAAAGCTGATATAGACTGATTCGAGTTGGTCAATCTCCCAAACCCTTTGAAGGGAAAAATACGAAAATGGATATTTGACCAATAAAATACTCAAAAATGGACATTCTTATTTAGCCTACTGTTTCATGGACATTGGTCATGACAGCCGGCTAAAGACGGCTAAGCTAGCCGACTAAATTTTCGTGCCAAAATTCCATTTGTCAGAGTACGGACCAATAATATGGCGACACGTAGCAGGCTTAGCCGTCAAAATAAACAGTTATAGCAGTCTAAATAAACAATTTCAGCCGTCTAATGCATTTAGCCGTTTAAATAAACAGTAATAGACGGCTTAGCCTCCGAAAAAACGGCTATAACTGTTTATTTAGACGGCTAAAACTGTTTATTTAGACGGCTATAACTGTTTATTTAGACTGCTAAATGCATTAGACGGCTAAAACAGTTTATTTAGATGACTATAGCCGTCTGCCACCTGTCACATGCTTATTGGCTCGTACTCTGACAAATGAAATGTTGGCACGGAAATTTTAGCTGGCTAGCTTAGCCGTATTTAGTCTTTTCGCAAGAACAATGTCCATGAAATAGTAGGCTAAATAAGGATGTCCATTTTTAAGTATTTTCTTGGTCAAATGTTCATTTTCGTATTTAGTCTTCAAAGATTTATCAGAGAGAGAGAACCAAAAGCTATCGCATATATGAAAGAAACTATAAAATGGAAAGGAATGTGTGCTTGGAGATCATGGGTGTAAATGGGATGTGGGTTGGTACGTATCAGAAGCTGATAGAGCACAAGATGCAGCATTGGATTGAGTGTTTGAAATTAAGGCTGTTCTTAACGAACTCATGCTAGGTTGATGGTGACTAATGAATCTTATGAATGAGGATATAACAAATTAGATAATAAATTTGAAGTATCTAAATCTTTACATGTTTCGTAATAACTTCATCTTCTTCTCCGTTTTCATATTTTTGATTTTTGTTTTCAGATTTGTATGAAGAATTAGTGTTTAAATGTTAAATGTGGTTGGAGATTAGTAGATGTTAAGAAAAACCGAAGATGATAATGACGATAGTGATTGCAGACTTGGGGAAGGGGGCTAGAGTTGGTTTTAATTGAAAAGGGTGTATTTTGGTTGTGAAAGGATAATTTTGCCTCACACGTGATGTGCATGTGAGGGTGTGTTAACAAAACTTTAGGCATGGTTACCCAATTGGACGGAAACAAGTGATTTTGGGACCAAACGCTAGTGACTATTTTTGTAATTTACTCTAGATTGAATTTTGGCGAACTAAACACCCCTTCAAGATATGCTTGTGTTTTAGAATCGAAATTTTGTGCAAAATAATGAAACTAGTTGTAAAATCTAGTGTCTAAACGTTTATTTTTTTATAGATGTCCACAAACCTCTTGCCTTTGTACATATATCACTATGGCAATATGATCATAAAACATTTCAAATCGGGGTACATCATAAGGAAGTTTGGGTTTGAAGTGAGAAGGGTTGATAAGTTGCGGGACTGAAGCTGCTATTGGAAGGAAGTTCACATAGTATATTAAACCTTGTTTTCTCTTGAAACGAAGATCGTTTTCTCATTTTCTTTCACAAATATTTGATTTTGGGTTGATAACCGCCGCCAACCTCCTCCCGTGGAAGATGACGATGATGTTGTTGTTGGTGGTGGTCGTTCGTAGGACGTGGCTGGTGGCGGTAGGGGAGAGGGGGAGGGGTGATGATGGAAGACGAGGATGATGTTGGAGTCAATACAAGTGGCCCCTGACCAGCGAGTCCTCTTCAAGGCATATCATTGAGAATGCTCATTGAATGAGCAATTCAATAAGAGAGCTCGGATATGAGATTATTACATAACTAGTTGCTGTATGTGAAAAAATCTAAAGTATCATTTTATTTAACAGAAAAAACTAACGATGTTAGTGAGTTGGAGTTAACTGAGACAGATTACATACCATAGGGTTGAAAAAATATGATTTTTAAACCTTTGGAGCAAAAACGTTATTTGGACCACAACACATGAGGCAAACACGAAGTTTACTCTTAAAAGAATTATGGGTTCATCCGGTCAAGATTGAGGGGGGATTCTTCATGTCAATCTTGTTTAGTTTTTTTAAATCTTGATTAACAAGGTGGCCAAAGTTTTCATGATATTGTTATTGTTTGATTTTTAAAGTTCTGTATCTTTTTAAAAATTTTATAGTTTGGGTTGTGTGGTATATTTTGAAACTAAAGTTTGTAATACCCAGTTTGTTAAGTTTGTCAAGGGTGTTTTGTTTAAAAAGTATCACATATCAATATATCATTGTTCAAATGTCTCGGGCATCATTCAGTTTTGTTCAATCGAAATTTTCCTGTTATTACAAACTACAAAGTATTGGTTGTGTTGTCTACAGAGATTTAAATTAGGACCCGTTAAAACTGTTTCTTGATTGTGGGTTTGATACTCATGTCTTATTGTCATGTTTTTTGGGTAGAATTGTGATTATGTTTTTACTCTGTATTCATTGTCAAAAGGTTTTTCGTGTAAAGCCTGAAATTGTTTGGCATTTAACTTTGTTATTCACGTGTAACACATTAAGAGGTTATTTTCTCAAAATAATCTGTTAAGGACTAAGGAATGTGTATTAATGAAATTTATAAATTTCTCACAAGATGTGGTAAAAAATGATAAAAATTATGATTCGTTAAATTATCTTATTCTTGAAATTTGTTCCCTTTTTGTTTACAAAATCATTGAAGGTGTTTAGTTTGGTAATTTAAGTGTTAAAACAAACAATTTATTTAGCAAATTAAAAGTGTTTTGGTTGGTAATTTGTTTTGTATTTTTTTTTTTAAATAATCAATTATTGTTTTGGAAGTTTGGGCTTGAAGTGGCAAGGGTTGATATGTTGAGAGACTGAAGTTGTACTTTGGAAGTTTGGCCATAAAGTGGCAAGGGTTGATTAGTTGAGGTACTGAAGTTGTACTTTTGGAAGTTTGGGCTTGAAGTAGCAAGGATTTATCATTTTTTTTACAAATTATTTATTGTTTGATCTTAAGTAGCTTACGAGCGGTAAAAGAACATAAACTATTATTAGAGTTACGAAAATTGCAACCTGAACCTTTACCGCTTTTTAGTCTGATTTGGGTCGATCCGATCCGCCGGTTTGTCATCAGTTTGGGTATATATACTTTAAAACCGGTTAGGTGTAAACTGCTTATTACATAATACATTGAATCCGGTTTGAAACGGATCCAATCCGGCATGGTTTTCTTTAGAAACCGCTTTTTATTCTGACCCAGTTTGGGCCAACCGAGTTTTTGATTCAATTGCTTATCGCATAACCATGGATTAGAAGAACAAACCATGGATTAAAACAAGATTATGATCGAACAAAGGAACTAAACATCAAATAATTATGATATATTTTCTATTAATCTTTTTAATCTTTATCCACATATGCATTTGGAAAGAAAAAAAAGTTATCCTACACGTCATTAATGTAACATGTTAACACACAGAGATCGGAACAAAAGATGATAGTTGAATTACATTAAAGAGCTAAAAGAAAGCTTGAGTGACTTTAATAAAATGAATGAAAACTTTGTTATCATTCTTTAAAGTTTTCATAAATATCATTTTGAGTGAGAACACACAGATTTTAGAGTGGCCCACACATATCCCAATATTACAATCCTTTCTCAAAATGTTAGGCCCAAAGTCTATCTATTACAATAAAGGCCCATCTAGTACTTAACTTTACTCCATTCATGACATATGGCCTGGCCCATAAACAATAATATTTTGTGAATGAACTCAACTCCTCACACCACCAAACAAACCAATTTGTGAAGGATAAAACACTACTTTTCAACAAAGCAAAAAACAGGTCGGATCTGAACTAGTTGTTTCCAAGATGTTATCATCAAGATGTTAGTGTAAGTGAGAGCAAACTAAATACTTGATTGGTCTCTAGCCATTTAAATCATAGGTACCGTCAAAAGATTTAAAGTAACACATAAAGTCATGAAACAAAAGAACTAGCAAACAATGAACTTTTAACTTGATTGGACCTCTCATTGCATAGCTATATATATCAAAAACGACTTGAACTTAAAAGACATACTTAGTGTAAAGATCCACCTTTTGTTAGGAAGTTGGACCTACTAATACAACTTAAATTGCAAGATATAAACAACATATGGATTTTATGCGGTTCATGCGATTGATGTGATTGGGTTATGTCTGTAAGTAAGTTATTGGATGATATTTCCGAATCGTGTTGTCGCTTTCATATTTAAGTATTTCGATGGGTCAACCGAGATCTCAATTGAATAAGTTAGAAAAATCGATAATTAGTACATATGTTTCTGTTTTGATAAATGTTTTATAGAAAGTGAGACAATACAACATTTTGTTGAAACGACACAATGTTTTATGAAATAGTCTGTCAGTTTAGCTATTAGTTATGATAATAAGTTTCAATTACAGATAGTTCTTGTTGTTGGCTTATGTTGGTATGGACTTAGTTACAACTCATAATTGGCTTGTGTTTGCAAGAATTAGGTTGCTACTATGGTTGGTCGTCGGCATGAACACGAGTTCCTATTGATTGCTTAGTTCCTACTTCCTACTCATGCTGCAGTTTTCACCAATCGTGGTCATCATAAGCGAGCTCCATAGACTCTAAACTTTAATAATCGGTTTTTGGGTGGCTGAGGGCGCCACTCGTTGACCGTGCAATGAAACCCCTACCGTTCATTAAAGCCGGAAATCAAATTTCTCCCGAACAAGCGTGCATTCCGTAAGTCCTAACACGCATCAAAGCTTATTCGGATTTCCCTTTACTCCCAAACACCTAAATGAATTAATAACACTAAAATCTCCAACGTCTATGGAATTGTCTATTGATTTGATTTTCATAACAAGGTTTAGAATTACATTAGGCTAATATTTATACACGGATTAGCGTAAATATATTCTCAAACTTGAGTACCACCTTCAAAGCCTATAACACCCCGACCAGGCTTACGCTCTGAGACTCCCGTTATCCCTTTCAACAACCATCAGACGCCATGACACGACACGCCACAACTCAACAACCATCAGACGTCACAGTCAAAAAGCACAAACCCGTACTTCGACTCAACTTTCATAACAGTGAAGATGATGATCAACAGTAAAGAAACCATGACACCATGGTTACATATTTTGAGTAGGAATTATTAGAAAGAGTATTTTGCAGATGAAAGGATTCGACATGGGGTCTCACAAATATTGGTCAGAGATCCCCACAGAGTTATAACCACCCAACAACAAACATGCTTCCCACCAACCAAATATTGCATTCATAATTGTTACTTCATTTTCATTCTCACACCACATCATGACACCACCAAAATCACTTCAACTTGTTGCCAACAACATTTGGATCTCATTAAATTTGGTCAAAATGTTGTTCCAAACATAACACATAAAACAAATTAACTTAACAACATACATAATTAATTGAATTTTCAGACACAAATCCTAACAGTTAAGGTTTTACAACAAAGGCAAAGATGAAGTGATGAGTGTGGATCCAAGAAGACTGTTATCTGTTCTTGGGCTACTTCCAGCACTGCTATTTGAAAAACAACCAAAACCAGTCTTCTGCAGCACACCGGTTGGCGACAACGTCATCTGTTGGCTGCTTTCCCAACCATCTGTCATCAGATTTAGAGCCGACGGGCTGTTGTTGTTCGTATTATGATTCAAAACCTCACCTAACGGCCCGCCCGATGATGTTTCCCAAGACACAGGAATCCAATTTGGTTGAGGCATTTCATCGAACACCTTGGGGGCGGTGGTATTACCCACTCCCAACCCCATTCTTAGAGGCGACAAGTTGAGTCTCTCGCGAACTGGCGATGAATTTGACGACATGAAGTCCGAGGAAGACAATGGAATCGAGATCGACAGCTGGGTTTTGTTCAAATGCGGCCAATCGTTCATGAATTGGTGAAGGGAATTTTGGGGCTTTTGACCTACATTGTCGGTTTTGTGTAACGGGTTCAGTAACGAGTCCGAGCAAACGAACCCGAACTCCGATGGAACCGAAATCGCCTTCTGTGTGACACCGATCGATGAATCTTGAGTTTTCTCCGATCCGATATTTCCCTTGTTTAAGAAACCTCTGCACAAGATTCACAAATTCAAAGTTTTAATTTGTTAATTTTTCAAAATACCCAAAAAAAAAGTGCAAACAATTACCAAATTACCTGTTAATTTGGTGTTGATTTTGTTGATTCAAGTGGCTGACAACAGTGGGGGTGGTAGTTACCACTGCGGCCTGAACAGATGCCCCGGCCGCGGTAGCAGTGGTGCTAACTCCGTTGGCGACGGAATGGCCAGTGAGGCCTTCCACAGGCTTTCTTGAACGATGCCGGCCTCTGTTCATATGCCGTTCACAATACTTCTGATCCGCCACCGCGTCTCGAGAGCACCGCCACTTCTTCCCGTCGGTCCTCCGGCACCGCCCGGGCTCCGGATCGAAGTTGTTCGAAAACCCCATATGGAACCCACCCCACCCATCTGTTAAAAAACAAACATAATTTCAAATTTAACAAACTTATTAAGAATAACCGTTGACCGTTAACGAACTTACAGGCGGCATGCCGGAGATTAGTTCCGGGATACGAACAAAACGCCGCCGTTTCAAGCGCTTTCCTAATCGGAATAAGCAGATTAGACGGAATCGGAGCATTAACCGTTATATATTTATAGATCAACGCTTGATGTTCCAACTCCATCCATTGTGACGGCGTAAACACCCCTCGCACACCATAACCTGCAACCATTCCACAAACCGTCACAAAAAGCCCAAACCGTCACAAAAAATCCCAAACCGTCGCAAAAGCCACAAACCAAGTCACAAACCGTCACAAATGTAAAAAAAACATAAAAAACCCGGCGGTACCGTTACCGTTAGGTTTTCGAGCATAATAAGGTAATGCGGGAGTCCAGTGTGTGTTGGGTGAAGAAAAGCTAAGCATATTCTGAGAATCAGAATAAAGAGAGGTGTTGAGTTTAGGCAGTTTCATGTCCCTCCATTGATCTTGATTCTGAGCAGTTGCAGAAGAAGAAAGAGACTTATTAAGTGCAGAGGGTTTGGGTTTTGGATCGAAATCATAAGCGGAAATGAGAGGGTTATTATTATTGTCTGAGCAGAACAGAGGATCAAAACCCCCAAAATCCATAGAGACCCACCACCAGCGGATTGGAGTCTTTTTTTTAAAGATTTTATTATATCAGAAAAAGATGGAGGGGAGGGGAGGGGAGGGGAGGATTGGAGGTATTTGAGTAACATATGGGAAGAGTGTTGTATGCAGGAACGTTTTAATGGGTCTTGTGCGTGTGTTCAAGATTTTTTTGAGGGCATTTATGGAAGGAAGACAGAGAAAGTAAGCTATGAATATCTTTTAAAATATTCTACAAATTTTTACCATTAATTTAATGAATTTATATTTATAAAATATAATAAAATAATTTATAATAGGATAAAGTGTCATTTATGTCATCTAAAAACTTTTTTTTAATTTTTTTGTCGTTCACTTTTTAAAATTAAGACATTTTTATCCAATTGAATAACTTCATCTATATTTTAACGTTAAATCAGAAAAATTTTGGTCTATTGAAATGCCTTCTACTCTTTATTGTATTCAAGAAAGATTTTTAAAAAGACCAAATTTAATATGATTTAAGGTTAAAATATAGACGAAGTTGGTTAGTTAGATAAAAATAACTATATTTTGAAAAGTCAGGGACTAAAAAATTTTAAATTTTTTTTTTTGATGAAAATGACTAAAATAGTCAAACCACATGAATGAAAATGACATTTTACTCTTTATAATAGTTTTTTAGAAAAACTTTAAAAATAAAATAGGTTTACTTTGTTCTCAAAGGACGTCCTGATGATTAAATGATGTGTCATATAACTAAAAATTGAGAGTTCAAATTCTTTAAATTAAGAAATGACATATTTATTCTATAAAATTACAAATTTAGGTATTTCAGTATAAAAAAAACAGGTTTACTTCAATTAAATGAACAATAATTAATATTTTAAGGTAGGGATGTTGAATATGTGATTTGAATCATTTCATGAAGAACATGTTTTGCTTAAAGTTGAATTTATATTTAGAAAAACACGTAGGTATTTACTAATAATTAAAATTTTATTTTTTATTTTTCTTAAAAAAATCTTTATTTTAAAGTTGGTTTTTTATTAAAAAAAATGACATGTATTCTTAAACTGTGAAACTCTGAATAGAGATGATGTTTTATACGTGTAAATATGATATGAATGATTTTTTTATACAAGATGATCTAATTTAAGACTGTTAAAAATTGATTTGTTAAATTATCAAGGATTACAATATTTTACATGTCAATTATATCAGAAAAAATAAGTTGCATAGAAAACGTTATGCAATTATCATACCTAGAAGGTAATATTATTCCATATATAAAACCTATGTGTAACCATATTTATACACACGATGAATATACGAGTTAACGTTGAAATTTAATGACCGTTAGTCTAAATGACGTAACATGTAAAGTTTTTTAAACATAAAAGATGTTTTCTGTTATTTTCTTAGTTAAATGACGTATTCTAAAATTTGGTTAATATTTAAAGTACGTAATTTATAATTTACGCTATTTTTTATAATAAGAGTTGAAAATCTTCTTTTTATTAATCTTAAAAGATGTTTTATATTTAGATATTTATGAACAATATATATAAGAATTCCTTTTTTAAAGGAGTGGAATGCAACATTTTGGTTTTGACATAAAAAAAGAGGTAATAATATTTAGAGTAAATTACAGATATCGTCCTTTATGTTTATACCTTTTTTCAGATGGCGTCCTTTAGCAAAAAAATTATCAGGTATCATCCTTTATGTTTAATTTTTTTACAGTTTACGTCTTTTGGCATACCAAGCGTTAATTTTTCCAGTTAACTCAAGTCAGGCGCCACTCACGTGAGGGCAAAATGGTCTTTCCATCTTTTAAAGGACTATTTGTGTAATTAAGTTAATGACAATGATATCCATCTCTCTCTACCACCACTCTCTTCTCTCTCTACTCCCCCCTCTCAACCATTACTGCCGGTTAAAACCACCATCATCGCTCGTCAACATCACCACAGCCACGTCTCAAAACCGGCCATTAATAGGGGAAATCGATTATATAGTATATGCTAGGGTTTCGTTGATGAATTAATAGGGGAAATCGATTTCAGAATCATATAGATGCAAATTAGCCATCTTAATATGAATTTCTAGATCCACAAATTCTAGAAAATATTAGTACAAGTATGGAAGATTTATGGAAAAGCAAATTAGCCATAACCATACCTTTATGGCTAATTGACACTGAGAGTTGGTGATTTATGGAAAAGCAATCGATTTCAAAAACATCCACAAACGATCGACGAAGAAATTGACACTGAGAGTTGAAAATTCAGATGAAAATGTCACCACCGGCGTGGAAACCCACTGCCACCGTCGTAACAAGAACAGCAACAAACCCTAATCTGACTTCAATCACAAATTTTGAGCATAGCCTAGATCAACAAACCCACTGCCACCGCCAAATTCATGTTCTCCCCTTCTGAACCATCCATTTTTGTCCAAACAGATCGAGGAGGTGGAGATGACAGTGGTGAGGAGATGGAGATGACAATGGCGAGGAGGTGGAGATGACGGTGGCGATGGGGAGGGCAGTGTAGGGGACTCGCAGATGAGGTCGTAGATGGTGGAGATGAGGCGGAGGAGTGGGGTAGGAGATGATGAAGATCTGGTGGTGATGGTTGGATATGGTAGATGAAGATCTAGGGTTAGACTCTTTTGCCCTCACATGAAAAGTTAACATCGTTTGGGGTAAAGGACATGGGGTGCAAGGGTTTTAAAAATAAGGGATGATACATGAGAATTTTTTTACTAAAAGACGTAATCTAAAAAAGGGTATAAACATAAAGCACGATATCTGTAATTTACTCTAATATTTACTATAAAAATATGGTCATAATTTACCTCATCATTTAAAACGCATGCATGTTAGTTAATGGAGATGTGACACATCAGGAGAACCACTTTTGGTAGGGAAACCAAACATTATTGCTATATAACTTTCCCTTTCCACCCCTTCATCTTTATCATGTTCAACAGTTATAGTCCTTCTTCTCTTCAAACCTCATAATACAACCATTTGTGAATCTTATCGTAAATATTTTCACCTTTTATGTGTATAGTGCAGCACACAACCATTATAATTGTTAAGCTCTAAGAAAGTTGATTTTAGATAGTAAGGTTAACAGTTTTAAATACAAGGAAAACATGACTTGAATCTAACCCAAACCGGATTTACACGAAAGTAAATAGTTTAAAAAATATCTTGACATTAAATTGTTAGAAAAAAATATATGTGACTAGGGTCCATCTAATATTAATATATTTTGACTCATTTATAATATGAATAACTTGTGTGTATATATTACATATTATATATACAACTTATGAAATAATAAAATATAATGAAATCTATTAAAACATAAAAGTGAAAATGCTAAATGTTAGAAGTAAGATACTTAACAAAATCAATTTTGTGATCGTTAAAAAAACTTTGAAACTTTTATAAGCCAATCCACTTGATGCATAGACTGTTTTTTGTTTTTATTTATTTTTTGTGTAGAATCTTATTAAAATGTAAGATCATAAGTAAATAGAGAGAGAAAGCGTGTCGCATATATAATTATGTTAATGAATTAATCTTATGCTCACTCAGTAGGAAAAGTTTCTGGGTGATTCGTGTATATGATATGACTTTTTCTAAAAATCGTGATAGTTCACTATTACATTGAACTATATCGTAATTCAGTTAGATAAAAATAAGAGATTCAAGAACTAAAAATGTGAAAGAGTGATATATGATACTTACCAAATTCGCATGTATATATGGGGTAAACATATGCTATAGAGCATCATGACGGTCATTGGTTGAATACTGTCACAGTCGTGAATCCATAACTGCTAAGTCATTCTACTCCGGAGAGACATTCAACTCTGGAGATGCAATATACTCGGGATGCACAATCTATTCCGAAAGACAATCTACCCCGAAGAAGCAATCTTACTCCATATGAGCAAATTTACTCTCGAGAAACAAACTTCTCAGGAGGAGTAAAATAGTCAGCATGATGAAACTGGTCCGGAGGACCATCCTTTAGCAGTTTTCACTTCCAGCATCATTTTCTGATGCATAACAAAACATGAAAATAAATATTAACCCTAGTCAAGGGCGTTACCCCTTGGACCCCACTAGGGTCTGGTGTCTTTAGTACTAGAAGTTATAAGATAATCAAACAAGTGTGAATTTCACACTTACCAATTTGTTTAATGTTTTATTATCACTTCTCGTTTGGTTATTAAGTAAACATACTTACAAAAAATAGCTAGATGACACTAACATCACCAACACACCACCCCTCTTCACTCATAGTGGTTTGTGGTTTAATTTTATGAGTAACGTTAGAGTAACAAAAAGGTTTGTACACGAAACTTTTAGAGCAAATAGTTTTCAAATGTTTATAAATTTTATTATCAGTAATTAAATAAATGAATCATAGTTCAATTAGCCGACCTACACAAGCAATTGAAGTGAGAAACTAAAACAAAGAACATACTCCATGTTCTATATGTGATTCTTTCAGTCACATTTACAAACTCATTTGTGACCATATCAAAACAAAGAACACACTCCATTTTCTGTGTGAGTATCCTTATCCTTGTCAAAAGATTTCTTCTAAAAATATTCTTGCCACTTAAACTTTCTTTTATAAGTGACCATATCTATAAATTTTGAATAGAGAAATACATAGACCGTAATATGAGTATGATGCATGTCACATACATTATATTTTAATAATTGAAAATTATAAACACCCTAGTAAAATATTGGGTTTAAAATGGTTACAAAAACCTAAGCATTTGAGTTGAAGGATGTAAAGTGACATGTTGTGATATATTAGGGTTTGTGAATGAAACTCATATATAAGTAAAAATGTTTGCAAGGCACGGCCGCGCGTGAGACACAAAAGATAACGCAATGTGAAAGCACACAAAAGAACACACTCCATGTTTTTCTCAGGAAATTAAGGATGGTGGAGTCGCATGCATTTAGGAGCCTTTTGGGAGTTTTCCTTTTATAGCCGTAAAACTCGTCTTTTGTGAAACATGTCTTTGGGAAACAATTGGAAAACATGTCGTTTATGAAACAGTTTGAATTTGGTTTTATTGTGTAAACATTTGAAACCTTTGGTTAGTTTGTCTATTGGTGGTTGTTCGATGTAAACAAAGGCTGTGGAAACCATGCTCGTTACATATCGCGTTTCCGCCTTGGCGGGGTGTGACATATTCCATAGGCACAATGATCAGGTCCAACTCACTGCCAAATGCCACACAACAAGTAAACATACAGACACATGTAAACAAGTGATATGCATGATAACTGACAAATCACACTTTATGTCACACCCCAGTCTGAGGTACTGGTTAGAGGTGACGCGTGGTATAGAACACACAGAGAAAACTTAAAATCTTATTTTATTACATCATCTGAAACACCATTTACATCATAAAAACAAAATGTTACATAACAATTAATCATCGTTCCTTTAACAAAGAACACATCATTTTGGGACTTATAGTTTTCAGTCGTGCCCATCATCTGTTTAATTCATCATTTCGTTCTAGTCTTGGAATGCCTCCTCTATTGGCTACCTGAGATGCGCTCAAAAACATTTTAAAGAAAATGACTCAACATAAAGTTGGTGAATTCATAAACCAAATCAGTTTATCAAAATAACCCACCAAAGTGTCTTGAACACAGTCATGGGGTTCCACCCCCTCTCATAGACAACTATGAGTAATCATTCAATATACATATAACCAAAGACCGTTCCACGGGCCCTGTCCAACATGGCGTTCCACTGGTCATTTGAAACACAATAAGAGCTTAGAATGCGTTATATATAAACAATCGATGTGATTATTTCAAGATACCCAAAATGTTTTCATAAATTAACCATGCTTAAAAATTGATTATAACAGAGTCATGCTTATTTTAAATGCATCACAGTTTAAGAACTCACATCAACAGTACTTGTGCTTAACGTATCTGAAATATGGCAAACACCTCGGACAAAGCCCTAGATATATAATAATATTACTTAATTACACAAAGCTAGCTTAATGGAATTTAACCAAAGCTTAATAATAGGTCGGAACCTTACCTCAACACTATTTACGACAATTTGGGGTCAAAATTCTAGAAACCGGACTCTCACATGTGAACCGGGGCTCAGGATTGGATATTCAGAGATGTGTGTGTGGGTTTTGAGTGTGAAACTGATGCTCAAACACTGAGCTCGGCCATTCTATTCATAGGCCAAATTCGAACCCGTAGCGGACCGCTAACAAGGTGGTGGCGGTCCGCCACTGCCTCTAGCCGCAAATATGCCGTAGGGACCATGTAACAGACCATTATTGGTTCCTTAGCAGACCTTAAGGCCACCTGTCCCTTGGCGTATCGTTACGGTGTGGGTGGCGGTCCGCCATAGGGGTTACACGCGTCAAACTTTGCCAGCTCAGTGTAGAGCGTCATCAGACATGTGGAGCGTCATCATTGCTTACTTGTCCACCACGTATCGGACCGCTAAGCCCCTGGGCAACAGTCTGCTAGCGTCTGATTTCATAATTTTCACGAGCAACTCGAACAACCTTTGCGGCTCTGCGATTCAAGTCTCAAATCGTCTTTCCCTCTTGGCCAGCCGCTCAGTCTTTACGACTCACGATCAACGACACCAAGCGACAAGTAGCTTTTGCGGCTCTGTAATTCGAAGGGCACGCTAGAAAGTAGGTTTGTCCAAATCGCTCGCCGCTTACTTGGAATATTAATGCTCGTTAACGCTCGTTCGATTTTTGGCTCGGTTGTAAACGAGCCATTCGGCTCGTTTCGGTTTGTAAACGAACCAAGCACGAGCAAATGTCCACTCGGTTCGGCTCGTGAACAGCCTTAGATAAGGGTTCTAAACTAGTATATATAAATAATATGGAGTGGTATAAAATCATCATCAGCTTGGAGAAAAAGTCTATAACAAATCGAATCCAGATTCTTTAGGTTCTTGACATATCATTTTCAGCTTTGATGTATAAAATATTTCATCATTTATTTATTTTAATTTTGTGGGCCATATATTTATATTGACGTGAGGACAAATAAATGTGTGAGACAAAATAGAAACCACAAAATTAAAGTTGCATTGAACAAAGCAAATACCGCTCTTTTTGCTTTCAAAATTACCATATCTAAATATGATATATGTTTGAAAGGTAAATTTCTTTATTCTATTGAAAATGAGAGTTATCATGTTAACTAAATTTTGATCTTTTAAAATGATTTTTCTTTATCATTGGGTCACTATAACCCCATATAGTATGAATGTTTTTATTTCTATTAGGAGATACTTTTCTTTTCACCGGGTGAACACATTCCGTACTATATACCTAGTCTTTTTATACTTATTTTACTCTTAAAATCATCACATTTGTAATTCTTATAAAGTTAATCTACAACCATTTGATTGAGTAGTACACCATTTTACTACAAGATATCCTATTATAGACATTTGTTTTTTCATATTATATATAACTTATTTTATATTTTTATCATTATAAATAATAGTATTCACGGGTTGACTTTAATAGCTTTTAAATCAAACCATAAGTAAGACTTGTAACCGTTTTAAACTAAAATTAAAACGGTTTGAACTAAAACCAAACAAAGTCAAATCATGATTAATGGTTTGGTTTCCGTTTGTATTTATTGGATCTTTAAAAAAAATTTGGGTTTGTTACATACAAACCTTTAATAAATTAGAAAGTACATAAACTATAGAATTTGTTTTCATCCGTTTTGTAAGAATCAATGTTTCTACAAATTATAGAAAGTACATACAAACCTTTAATACATAGGATCAGGCATCGAGCCGGTCGCCTTACCGGTTCATTAGTCGGATGAGTTGGCCGGATTTAAGAACATGAGGCTTTTATTTGGCGTATGGGCTGAAGATTAATATGTAGAAAACCAGGTTTGTATAGGGTAGGGGTGAATTCTCAGGGGGTGAAAAGGTGTGCATCTATCTCAAGATGTAGTTATGATCAGCTACCATTTGTTTATTTAGGGGTTCCGGTTGGCTCGAATTAGGCAAGAAAGAAAGGATGGCAAGTAATTGTTTAGAGATTCCAAAAGAAACTCTCTAACTAGAAAGCAAACATGCTCTCTATTGGTGGGCTTTATGTCCTGGCTTCTCTTAGGATTTATTACATGTCTTTGTTTGTTTTGCCAAATCAGGTTTGTAAATTACTAGAGTCTTATAGTTCTTGATTATTTGTTTATTAAAAAACCGTTTTAAATTACAAGACTAGTTAGAAAAGGTAGGAAAAAGATGAAGTATGAGATGGTGGAAGAATTAGAGAGAACTCATCTATCAATTCTGTAAAACTATTAACACCAAGATTTCTCTAATGTTTCTCTCTTTTTTCTAAAGTGTATATTTACTACAATTTTTCTTCTCCATAAAAAGAACCAAAATGTTCATTGGATATCCATAGAAATTAAACCAAGAGTTCTAATTAAAAATAACGTTACTTCAAGTTAATAGTAATAAACACAAGCTATTAAGAAGATAAATAAAAAGTCTTTTTAATTACGACATTAGTTAATTGTTACATATTTACACAAAAAATGTAGCAAGTTCTCATTAGAGATACCAAGTTTCAAAATTTTCAATCCAACCACTCAACTTGAGGATCGAAATCTCATTCATCAAAGTTAATGAAAAACTAATTTTCACTAAATTTCCAACACAAACCTTGTCTAAAGAAAAAAAAACTTGTCGTCAATTTTTTTTGTTAATTGTGTAATTAGTCCCCAAGACTTATTATTGTAGAATATGTATTAGAGGGGGACTAATGCACTTTTCAAACAAAGAATTCAATATCTTATTTGTTTATTAAAAACCCGTTTTAAATTACAAGACTAGTTACAAATTACAAAAAGAGAATAAGAAAACATCTTCTAAACATATATCAACAAACTTTTTCCTTATATAATTTCTTCACGTGTAATATTTCATCCAACTTGCACAAAAGACCATTTTCATAATAAATAGACTTTACATAAAAAGTTTTATAAGATATTATCACTTCACAATAAATGTAAGAATAGCACATAAAATGTTATATTATTTTATCCTGGACAGGTTAAAACGGAGAGAGAGGTACATCCTTAATATTTTATAAAAAGTAAACTTAGAGTAATAAAAAATAAATAAAAATTATCTAGATTTTATTAAATTAAATAGAAGAAAAAATACAGAAATGGAATATAAAAACAGCTGTCATGTGGGGATGTTTGACTGTTTAAAGACCCCCACAACAAGCCTTCCTTTCCATTTGCTAGACTTCTACTACTTTCTCAAAACAATCAACAACTACCCTACCTAAAACTTGTGTCTAAGGCACGTATTAAAAGAATGTAAAATTATTTATTTATAAATATAAATTAGTATTAACTAGTATTAAGACCCGCATGTAGCGGCGGCGACGTTGAACCATAAAAAGTTTACGACAAAACATTAAAAAAATAAGTATGTCGATTCTTCACGCGTTACAACTTTCCTCGCACGTTGTTGCATAAACAAGAGTCAGTTATCGCACGTTGTGGCGTAAGCATGACTCAGTTTTGAATTAAATTCATTGTCGCCATTTGCGAAATTAATGAAGAAATTACATTAAAGTAAACACAATGGCGTGTAAACTTGTGAATTTTCGTTGATAAAATTCAAAACTTTAAACAAAAAAACGAAGTCATTTAATAAGTTAACATTGAAACAAAAAAAAAATGGTAACCGTTAAAAAAACCAAGACTGATACAAATTTTTAACACTAGTAAAATTTATATAAAAAAATGAAACCGTGAAAAAAGTACATTGTAACGACAAATTTGTTAAAAAAGTTTGTAATAAAGAAAATCAAATAAATTAAAAAATAAATTAGAAAAATAGAAAAAAGAAGGCTTCGTAACGAAAATTTTTTAACACTGATAAAATTTATATAAAAAACTGAAACCGTTAAAAAAGTACATCGTAACGACAAAATTTGTTAAATAAGTTAGTAGTAAAAAATGAAACAAATTAAAAAAAACAAATATAAAAAAAAATACATCGACAAATTTCTTTTCAATTATTTAATCTATATAATTAAAACCGAAGTCGTGTAGCGCAACCTCATTGGCCATCGACTTTGGTTTTTAAGGTTTAGTAAATTATTTCTCAAAACAGGCCAGATGAAGTCGTGTTTAGGTATAAAAAATTATTTTTCAATTTAAATTAAGTTTTAGTTATTTTTTTTTAATAACTTTGTACACCTAAAACAAACATCACACTTGTAAGGATTTAAATATACGAAACATTTTTATAAATGATAAACTCCATACCACTAGATCACTAAATTATAATTAAGTTTTAGTTATAATAAGAGTACTTGATATATTGAACTATGTTATAGTATCCATTGTTATTATATAAAACGTTATACCGAATTCTTTTCGTAACATCCACTCTTACTCGGTCTCGTATTTGTCGAGCACCGATTATTATAACCCGTTGGGTTCATGAGGTAAGCGGTTAAAAGGTAACCGTGAGTTCAATAGTTTAAAAACACAAAATACTTTAAGGCGATGAGATGCTATAGAGTTTCAGATGCATTTGTTTATAATTCAACATATATCTTAGCAACTTGTACACTAGAACTAACCAACACACAAAAAAAAAAACAAGACAGCAAAACAAATATGTTCACTTTAATGATATAAACATGAGCTACAGTTTTTTATATCTTTATATACAACCACATAAATCAATAAATTCTATGTGCTGTAGGAATGTGTGACGCCTTTTATTAAGAAAAATAATAATAACAATACTCTCATTATTCGTTGAAATGCACTATTACAATACCATATATAAAACGGACGAAAAATAACTATAAAATACAATTTATATACCGTCCTTTTGCAGTATCCTTGGTTGTGAAGAACAATTAAACAAAATCGTTGACGATTGTAGCATTCAAGCAATGAAAACGCTAAACACCAACTGATAACATCACCAGTTCCACTGATAACGTCATTATCAGTGTCAACCCGCATAGCCAGCTAATCGGCAGCAACCGCGCTCAAACAACATCCACTGATGTTCGCTTACATATCAACATCCACTGTGGAACTGATGAGCTGTTGACAATATCAGTGGGAACCCGCATAGCCGACGCACCAGCAACAACGACTCTCACAAAACAACATCCACCAATGACATCATTAGTGGCAACGAAGCCACTAGCAGATCCATTGATAATGTCACTAGTAGCGACCACGCCTGCAACTCAGTCAAAGCGCCACATTGCACCCATCGCCCCATGCCACGTGTGTGCATGTGCGAGTTATGGTGCTTCGCATACTATAGGGGTACCACTTGTGTCTACTTACTTTTAAAAAAAACAAACTCTAAGGAGGGCTCCTCCTTATAAACCACTTCAAATTTTGTCTTAACACCTTTGTTGGACAAGAAGAATCCCTTTTCTTTCATTTTTCGTAGTTTTGATTTTCCAACCACATAATTTTGAGTATGGATATTTAATTAATCTTAGCTACATTTTAGATACGGTTTGGTTCATTGCGAAGCTCTCACAAAATAGAACGCAAACCCATAAATTAACAACTATATTAATCATAATTACATACAATTATTTGTGTCTGAATTTCACTAATTTTTCCGACATTTATAACCATAAAAAACAGACATATTTTTATTCTCTCTTTTGTGCCACTAACAAGCCATATCTACAACTATACAAAAATATGAGATACTTTTCTTATTCCTATAACCTTTTCATACCAAATGGATTTTTCACAACCTCCATAACTTTCCAATTATTCTATTTTTTTTTAACACAAGAGGAGTTCCCCATTATCGTTAAAATAGCCTAATAACGTAAAGCGCTAAAGCACGCCTCACTAGAAGCAACCTAGAGTCACAAGTACAATTTCAAATCTTTACTAATTTTAAGTTTGTAAGATCTTCAACAAATCAAAATATTATTTATTATATACTTTTTTATCTGTATTATATGTTAGCGAACTTAGTAGTAGGCGAACTTACTAGGTTCGCTTGTTTAGTATAAGTTCGCCTAGTTCAGTATTGCTTTAGCTTTGTCTATAAATAGTTTTTTTGTAACATTATTCAAGTTATCAATCAAATCATATCAGTTTTTACCCCCAATCATTCTCTCTCATTTTTTTTCTCGTTTATCATTCTCGTTTGTTTAGCGATCTCGTTTATCATTCTCGTTTATTTTAAAGATCATTCTCGATATCATAACATGGTATCAGAGCATATATGCTCGATTCTGTGATTTTTTCCCTTTTCCGCACTCATTCTTTGTCGTATCATTCGTTTTCTCATTTTTTGTGTCAATTGAGGGTTGTTTCCTGTTTTGATCCGTTCAACACCTTCGTTTTTTGTTTCTAATCATTCCTACAGTTGGATTTCTTCATATACTTCTATGATTTTGAGTTATGATGATTTCTGGATCGATTTCCCGTTTTTATGTTCGTGCAGGCGAACTTGTCGGGATAGTTTGTTACGGGCGAACTTATTAAGTTCGCCTGTTCATTTCCTTAGCGAACGTAACAAGTTCGTTTCTCGGCGAACTAAACAAGTTCGCTTATTCCAGCCTTCATTTTTTTTCTGCTTTTCATGTCTCCTAGTGTTGATCCCGTAATTGTTGTTCCTATAGATTCTTCTAATCCTTTGTTCTTACATTCAGCTGATCATCCGGGTCTTTTACTTGTTTCTAAAACATTTGACGGCTCTTCTTTCGGATCCTGAAAACGTGTCATGTCCATTGCCTTATCTGCTAAGAACAAACTTGGTTTTATTGATGGGACTGTTGTTAGACCTACTTCCTCTCCCAATCTAGAGTTATGGAAGAGATGCAATGATATGGTTATTTCTTGGATTTTGAACACTTTGTCAAGTGATATCAGTGAGAGTGTTTTGTATGTTGAGACTGCTCGACAACTCTGGAAAGAGTTAACTGACCGGTATGGACAGAGTAATGGGGCCAAGTATTATCAATTGCAGAAGTCTCTTTCTACTATTTCCCAAGGAAATGATGATGTTGCTACATATTTTACCAAAATCAAAGCTGTTTGTGATGAGCTTAATGCAATCGAGCCTATTCCTCCCTGCACATGTGGTACTTCCCAACTTATGGCTAAGCGCGAAGCAGATCAACGTTTGATGCAGTTTCCGATGGGCCTTAACCCTTGTTATGATATGATTCGTGGGAATATTATCATGATGAAGCCTCTTCCCTCAATCAATGAAGCTTATGCTTTTCTCATTCAAGATGAGAAACATAGGGAGCTTCATTTATCTGCTCAGTTTATTCCTCAGAACGCTTCTATGAATGCTTCTGTGCAAGTACCAAAGAATTCCAGTGCTCGGAAAGGCTCTGTTTGCTCTCATTGCAAGAAGTCAGGACATGATGCTAGCAAATGTTATCGTTTAATTGGGTTTCCTAAGGATTTCAAATTTACTAGACCCAAAGCTGCTGCTAATGCTGTTTCTGATGCTGGGGTTACTATTCCTATTTCTGGTGCTCTTTCCTCTGAACAGTACAACAATCTGTTGCAACTTCTTCAGCAGAATTCTAGGGTTCAGGGTGGTGTCCCTAATGTTCAACCACTCAGCTTTGCAAATTTTACAGGTATTATTGCTTGCAATTCGACTACGGTCGATACTACTTGGATCATTGATACTGGTGCAAGTAATCATATGTGCTTTAATTTCAATTTACTTTCTGATGTTCAATTGCTTAACTCACCCGTTTATGTTCTTCTTCCAAACGGGCATGTCTTAACTGTTACGCAGGTCGGAACAGTTCATCTTACCAAGACGTTTTCTATTTCTAATGTGTTCTTTGTGCCTCAGTTCAAGCACAATCTCTTATCTGTTCCTAAACTTTGTAGGGATACAAAGGGTCTTGTTCAGTTTTGTGAAACTACTTGTTTCTTGCAGGCCCCTTCGCTGAGTAGTCCATTGGTCCTGGGAGATCTTCTCAACGGCCTTTATGTTTTGAATCAAAATAAACTTTTCTCTGTTACAGTTGATTCTTTTTCTCACTGTAATTCTGTTGTTTCTTTGAAACTTTGGCATACTCGTCTTAATCATTACCTTTGTACAAACTTAAGCAATTGAATGTTTTTACTGGTGCACATGATTGTTCTATTGATGATTGTTCTGTTTGTCCTAAGGCTAGACATCATAAACTGCCTTTTGCATCTAGTAGTATATCCAGTTCTCAAATGTTTGATCTTATTCATATTGATACGTGGGGCCCGTATCGATTTACTACATTTGATGGATATAAATATTTTCTCACAATTGTTGATGATTTTTAATAGAACTACTTGGACTCATCTTTTGACAACTAAAGGAAATGCCTTTACTATTCTTCAAGGGTTCACTGAAATGGTTGACACTCGGTTTAGTACCAAAGTGAAGCGTGTTCGATCTGATAATGCTTTTGAACTTGGTTCAGGTGTTCATCATGTCGAGTATTTTAAAAAGAAGGGAATTATTCATCAGACTACTTGTCCTGGGGTTCCTCAACAGAATGGGGTGGTGGAACGTAAACATAAGCATCTTCTCGAAACTGCTCGTGCTCTTATGTTTCAATCCAAGTTGCCGATAACTTTTTGGGGTGAATGCGTTCTCACTGCTACTCATTTGATTAATATTTTCCCCACACGGGTTCTTAAGGGAAAATCTCCTTTTGAGATGCTCTTTGGTAAAGCTCCTTCTTACACCCATCTTCGCACTTTTGGGTGTTTATGTTATGTTTCTACCTCTACACCCAGACGAGATAAATTTCAGCCTCGAGCTCATGCTTGTATTTTTATTGGTTATCCCTTTGAAAACAAAGGTTACAATCTTTATAATCTTGACACTAGACAAGTTCTTGTTTCTCGAGATGTGACTTTTCTTGAGCACACTTTCCCTTCTTTACACTCTTCAGATCCTTCTTATTTGTTCCCTTCTCTAAATGATCTGTTTGAGGAGACAGATCCAACTGTTGTTCCTTCATCTTCTTCGGCTGCTCCTGAAGTTGATTCCACTCCTCCTCCTGTTTCTCATATTCCTTTTCCTCCACCTCCGGAGCTCAGGAGATCTACTCGTTCTTCTGTTCCTCCTTCTTATCTGCAGGATTATGTTTGTAATTCTGCCTTTTCTATCGATTCGTCTTGTTTTCATACGTTGTCGAGTGCTTGCCAAGCTTCTCATTTTGTTAATCTTGCTGATCTTTCTCATGATTCCCAGCAGCTCCTTTTAAATCTTGATTCTGTTAAAGAACCTTCTTCTTATCAGGAGGCTGCTAACCATCCTGCTTGGCAAGAGGCTATGACTAAGGAGTTTAATGCCTTGGAACGAAATCAAACTTGGGAGGTTATGCATTTACCTATAGGTAAAAAGGCCATTAAGTGCAAATGGGTGTATAAAGTCAAGTATAATGCTGATGGTACTGTTGAACGTTGCAAAGCCCGTTTGGTTGTTCATGGTGATACTCAAAAAGTAGGAATTAATTTTAATGAGACTTTTTCTCCTGTCGTTAAGATGACTACTATTCGTAGTCTCATTGTTGTTGCCACTAAACGACAATGAGGTTTATATCAATTGGATGTTAATAATGCTTTTTTTACATGGGGATCTTGACGAAGACATATGCTTCCTCCTCCTGGAATGCCTTTATCCTCTCCTGATCATGTTCTTAAGCTCAAGAAGTCTCTTTACGGTTTGAAGCAAGCTTCAAGGCAGTGGTATGGAAAGCTTTCTGATGCTCTTAAGACCAAAGGTATATGCGGTCTCCCAATGATTATTCTTTATTCTCTAAGACGATGGGGGATTCGGTTGTTCATGTCGCTGTTTATGTTGACGACATTCTTCTTACTGGTAATAATGATCAAGAGATATCTGCTTTGAAGGCTTTCTTACATTCCACTTTTAATATCAAGGATCTTGGCACTCTTAACTACTTTATGGGCATTGGGGTTCTTAAATCTCCCTCTAGTCTTAATATGACTCAACACAAATTTGCCAAGGATTTGCTGAATGAGTTTTCTACCGACGATGTTTCTTCTGTTTCGTCTCCTTTACCTTTACATTTACAAACTCAAGCTCAACGAAGGTTAGGTTCTTGATGATCCTTTGGCCTATCGTCGACTTGTTGGTAAACTAAATTACCTCACTCATACTCGGCCTGATCTTGCATTTCCAGTTTAGTTTCTCAGCCAGTTTATGAGTGATCTGCGTGTTCCTCATTGGGATGCTGCGTGGCATACTCTTCGTTATGTTAAAGGCACTTGTTCTCAAGGGTTGTTCTTTAATGATGGTCATGATATGCCTTTGTCTGTTTATTGTGATTCTGATTGGGCAGCTTGTCCTAATACTCAGTGTTCTGTCAGTGGCTATTTCATTTCTCTTGGTGGCAGTCCTATTTCTTGGAAATCCAAGAAGTAACCTACTGTTTCTCTTAGTTCTGTTGAAGCTGAATATTGTTCTCTTCGCCATGTCACACAGGAACTTGCTTGGTTGACTCGCTTGTTTGTGGAGTTTCGACTTGATAATCTTACTCCTGTTCCTCTCAAATGTGACAGTCAGGCGGCTATTCATATTGCTAAGAATCCAGTTTTTCATGAGCGAACTAAGCATATCGAGTTGGATTGTCATTTTGTTTGTGAGAAGCTACAAGCCGGTTTGATTCTGCTTTCTCACACAAGAACTTCTGATCAACTTGCAGATTTATTCACAAAGAGTTTGGCTGATCAACCGCATTCTGATATCATTTCCAAGTTGGGGTTGTATACACCTCCAACTTGAGGGGGGGGGGTGTTAGCGAACTTAGTAGTAGACGAACTTACTAAGTTCACTTGTTTAGTATAGGGGCGAACTTATTAAGTTCGCCTGGTTCAGTATTGGTTTAGCTTTGTCTATTAATAGATTATTTGTAACATTGTTCAAGTTATCAATCAAATCATATCAGTTTTTACCCCCAATTATTCTCTCTCATTTTTTCTCTCGTTTATCATTCTCGCTTGTTTAGCGAAATCGTTTATCATTCTCGCTTATTTTAGCGATCATTCTCGATATCATAACATTATAATATATAAATAACTTTATATTATATTAGCATGTGTTAACTTGTGATGAAGTTTATATTTTTGTTTTCTGCAACTCTCTTCTATTAGATAATACACTCTCTAATTAAATAATATTAATTTTAAATAACTAAATATCTAAATTTATTCTAAAACTTTATTAAAAACTTATTAAATTATAAGAAGATTTCATTTATATATTATTTTAAAATATAGTTTTATAACTATTAAATCATTATTAAATATTATTTTTATTATTAAATCTTTATTATTTCTTTATTTAATAATGACTGATTACATTCAACATACAAATATTCACATAAACTGCTAGTTTACAACAAGTTAAATTTATTCAACGCGTGTAATACACGACTTTCTAGCTTAGTTATATAATATGTTAATATATTCCGTATTATTCGATAAACGAGTATTATATTGTTCTAGAATCAAAAGATATTGTGTAATACCATAGTCTCGTATCTAAATACCCAACAATGTCTTAAATGTTTTTAGGGTTATTTTTCTTTAAATTTTAAGGGGAAGTATACTCCGCGTGAAGGAGCGCGTGAGGGCATGACCCAGATGAAACACCACCCTCGATGGCGTGAGGCAGGACGTGAGGCTTTTTTTGTGAGAAATCTCACGGCTCGTGAGATGGTTTCAAACATTGGTATGTCTATCTCTCTCTCACACACATACACACACTACAATCACACTACTCACACAACTCCCACTCACTTGAATATACCACGTACCAAGTAAGAGTGGTGTGAGCAATCCACCCAGATGACGTGACGTCCACGGTTCACATATGACAGAAAAAAAATGACCTTACTTAAGTCTCACTCACTTAAATATACTCTATGTACTAAGTGTTTTTTTTAAAGACTCCGACCAGCGACGGGTAAATCCTAATTGCATTTAATAAAAATAATAACAGCAAAAGTAGTTACGCAACTACACGCTTTCTCACGTTTTTTAACCTCTATTATTCAACCCCGATGCTATGGTCCCCTCACCCATGTCTCCTTCCATTCACCCATAGCTTTTGCAACTCTCCATGCAAACAAACAAAATTATTTCTCATAGTATTTTGGGTTAACTTATAATAAATTATCAACGTTGTTATCTTCACTTTCTATATTATTTATTAGTACTAATTTAATTATTAAAATTAGTAAAATTGTTATGTTTGCCACATTTATCCACAAGTTATGTACAATACTTGATAAATTACGTTATTATTTATCAAGGATGGTACAATGGTAAAAGTGTAAGTCTCTATTGTGGCTTCCCGTCCCAGGACGATCCTTGATTTACTGGACTGCTCTCGGTTGCCGGTGAAGAAGAAATCTTTGGGTGAGGCATTTTGCTTAGTTACATGGTGGGTTAGTTTCAGGAACAAAACTTTATTTCAGGCGCATGGTATAACGACTGGTGAAATCTTTGATTTAATTGTAAATTATTCGTTTTTATGGTTTGGTAATAGGAACTGTAAAGCGAATTTTAGTCGGGTAGAGTGGCTTAAAAACCCTCATGTTTTGATGTATTTTTTGTTGTTTCCAGCTTCATTTTTAGCCGGTTCGTATATACCCCATTCTAGATGTTAAAAAAAGTTAAGTCTCTCTGGCATAGGTTTAAAGTTAAAATCCTGTTTGTATTAGTTTTCTGCCATTAACTATAGGATTTTAATGATAATAGGTTTTTCTGGTAAAAAAAGAAACAATAAAAGGGTATTAATATATTTATTGTTTTAAAGAACTTCTATGGTGTATATCATATTATTGTTTTTTTCTAATAGAACAATAACATGTTTATTGGTGAATTTATATAAATGAAATGAACGCACTTATTCTTAATTAATAACAAAAGATGAATATATTAGTAAACTCAATGCATTATTCATAATCATATTCATCATTAAAAAATATCATTCTGATAAACATAAACTAACAAGAACATTCGACTATTGAAAACAAAATAATTAAATAAAAGCTTAATTTGTCCAAAATCAAATTTACAGATTTGAAGGTAGAACTAATAATTATATAACAAAAATTACTGACTTACAATTAAATAAAAGGTCAATGCATTATAAACAAGAACATTCGGCCATCAAGGTTTTGCCTTAGTTGTCAGGGGGGTTTTCCCTTTATGAAAGTTATGGATTCAATTTTTGTAAGGTGTATTTCATAAAAAGTAGAAACATTCTCTGCAGATTCGAATCCTTGAGGTTTGTATGGGTAAACTGATATACGAGTCTGCCGTGATGAAACATGCTAGTTGAGTCAAACCCGTTCAAAAAAAATATAACAAAAATTACTAAATAGAACTTGGATTAAAAAAATATGAGGAGATGGCATGCCACATGGCACGTGACAACCACGTAGGAGGTGAAGTTCCCAAAGGAACCTGGACCAAATGTCACTAGAATCCAAATTCCTAGAAAAAGTAATGTTTAACGTTAGTTTAATTAGTTGTAAAACATTTTATTAACTGTTAATTAATTCAAAATGAGTATTTTATTTGTTATTTAATGAAAGCATATTTCCAAGAAAAAAAGTTGTTTATAACTAAGAAAAAAATAGTTAAAAACTTTTTATACATAACATAAGGTTAGAATCCGCGTATTACACACACGGTAAAAAATATTAATACATAAAAATTTTAAATCTTTATTTATATATTTTACATGTGTAAAAATGCATTACATATATTAAGGAAAAAAATAAGGATAATGAATATGAAGTCGACACGTGTCAGTATATATATTAGACCTACCTATTGTAAAACCACAAAGGGCATCTCATGTCCTCAATATTACGCTAATCCGTAAAGATTTTATTAAAAAGTAAAAAATGTCTCAGGTCATGTTATTGTTAATAAAATAATCACTAAATATAATCACTACGTTGTTTAATGGTTTCATTATTAATATTAAATTTCTAACCATCAACTAATAATTGTTATTAATTATTTAAAATTTTTATTGTTATTAATTATTTAAAATTTTTATTTAATTAATAAAATACTAATATATTTTATAAGAAATACAAATATTGTTTTTAGTACTTAGTAATAACTTTAAGATATATTTGCTTCTAGGGTTGTTCACGGTCCGTTTCGGCTAGGAGTTTTGAGGAAACTGACGGTTTGATGGTCTTGTATAAACGTAAACCAAACCGTCGGTTTGGAGGTTAGGTTTCGACAGTTCAATTTTGACGGTTTAAATTGGTTTTTTTAATTATTATTAGAGGCGTTGGATATATGTGACTAAATTGGCAATAATAAGATAGTGGTCTATTTACGATGATGTTAGATGTCTAAATTGGCAAATCGACGATTTGTAGAACATGCATGTTCATCATGGTAACACTCACTAACCTTTCTTTAGTAGAATTGTATAGTTTTACACACACACACACAGCCGGCTCAGTTTATATGGTTTAGTCTAAAACGCAAACCGTAAACCGACCAAATGTCTAAAGTTTAAACAGTTCGGTTTATACATCGTAAAGGTATATTACGTCAACAAGTCTTTGGTTTGGCCGGTTTGGGTGGTTTATGAACATCCTAATTCTTTGATGTATGTGCTACCATGGTTGTTCATTAGTTACTACAACGGTGGAGACTTCTTCAAAAACCAAATGCTATAAGTTAACATGTTTATATGATTTTATCACCAAGACATAAGCATGCATGTTGGTGATAGGTCATGCATGTCTTATTAATTGATTGTATTATGTATGTACGTATGTAATGTATGTACGCATGCACGAAGGTATGAATTGTTAATGTGTTTTGTGAATTGGGTTGAGTGTTGAAAGCATATGGCACATGCAAACGAAGTATAATTAATATATCCAATCCCATTGGGATAATATACAATTGTGGAATATTCGCACACATATGTATTAACTATTAACATTAGACCGGTCCGGTCTTGATTTGCTTTATTACGGAGCTACTAAACCATGTGATAATATCTTGGGATTGAGACTTTTTGCACACACCACACTTTTGTTTTTCTTCTAAGATCCCATCTTATTCATTACAATATTGACATCATGTTAATTAATTTATACTAATTTCTTCAACATGGAATGTAACTTGGTTTCTCTTCTCAACCTTAAATACAATATCTTATTAATAATTAACTTATTTGTTTTCAAAGTAATGTTTATACTATTTAATTTGACTTGTAATTTGAGTCAGATTATGATCGACAAATTTAGGGTGTTTGGTTCAAGGATTCCCGTGTAATTTAATAGGATGTAATCTCATGAAATATTGCGTTTGTTTGATATTAATAAGTGATTTCAAATGGCTGAGGATTTTATAAAATCACGAATTTGAAGTCCTATAGTGCGATACAGGATTTGAAATCAGAATTATAAAGAAACAAAATTACCATACTTGTCAACTTCTTCATCACTATTCCTTATAACATTCCCTGATAATTGGGGTACTCATCTTGGTTTCTATAACAACCCAAGGGGTCATTGTCTTTATCGATTTCCTTGATAACAAGCCCAAGTAGTCATCTCTCAAAGAAGCTCTCCATCGTTGTTCCTCCAAACCAACCTTAATCGTCATCGACCTCATTGTTTTTCAGTCTTCTTCATTTATTACATGATGTTCTTCTCCACATGTAGCATCCCCTATTCATTTTGTTTTTACTACGGTATAAGTAAATGTTAAAATATATATTACATTACAACATCAATTTCAATTTGTCTAATCCATTTTTATTTTCTTCTTGTTGATGTTGAACTTTAAACTTATTAACCTCTGGATTTTATGATTTCATATCTACTAATCGGATTTCAACATTTTTTTTCAAAAAGAGAGTAGTTTTAACTTTCATGTTAAAGAAACAAGTAATTGGGCCAACGGACCAGGTACACTTCTTCCAAATAATTAGGCCGTTTTTCATGGGCTTTTGGGGCTTCTTTTAATGGGCTTTGTAATCTAGAAATAATATGGTCCAGTAGCTTAATCTGCTCTCTAATTTTATCTTCACAATACATATGCATACAACTTCACCAATATCCCTTCAACGATTGGGCGTGATGGGGGGAGATTTTGTGGGTGGGTGGATATCTAACGTCACCTTTTGGTTTGGGCCAGCCTGTCATGGCTTCATCATTGTAGAGTGGTGCACAAAAAAAACGTTTTTTTCCTACCCGGTTCAAACCGGTTCGGGTTACGCTTAAACTGCCGGTTACAAACCAGCTTAAATCATTTAGAGGAGGCGACCGGTTTGTGTGAACCGGTTCGGTAAACCGGTTTTTAACGTTTAAACCGGTTTTGTCGCTGGGCAAAAAAATAGCCGTTATAAAACGGCTTTATAGTCGTTAGGGATGAATTTGACCCTTTTTTGGCCTTTTTTCACCTATAATTCACTATAAATAGGTGGGGGGTGTTTAGGTTTAATCACACCTCTCTCTACACTCTCTAATATCTAAAACCGCTTTTTAAACACTCAAAAAACGCTTTCTAAAGTTCTAAACTCTAAAAAAAAGCATGGCAAGTGTTGTAGGTTCCTCAAACGAAGTTACCGTTGTGGAAATTTTAGCAACAACGAGAAATCCGGCAATTTGGTGCAATTACGATCTATGTTTGTTGTCAAACGGGAAGGAACGTGCTCGTTGCAAGATGTGTGGTGCGTTTTTGGGGAAAGATTCAAACACTAGTTTGAGATCTCATATGGAAAAATCTTGTCCGTCCTTGAAGAGAAATCCAAGTGAAGGTCAAGCCTCGGTGACACCCGAAGGAGGAATTTGAAACTTTGATCCAAATATTGTTCGAGATCGAATGGCGAAGTTAGTGATCCAAGAAGGATTGCCGTTCAACCACTTTGACAATCCTCGCTTGATAAGAATGATTCAAGAGACACTCCAACCACGTTATCATCAAGTAAGTCGCACAACCCTTAGACGAGATTGTATAAAAATGTGGAAAAAAGAAAAAAAAGAATTATTTTTGGGATTTGAAAATTTGGAAACCGGTGTAAACTTAACCACCGATGTTTGGTCGGCTCCGCATGGTATACCCGATTCGTACCTTTGCGTTACCTCGCATTGGGTTGATCCCAATACGTGGCAAATGATGAAGCGTACAATCGCGTTTGACTTGTTTGAATATCCACACACCGGCGAAAGCTTATTTTATATATTAGATGGTGTTATAACCGAATTTAAATTACAAAATAAACTTTTTTCAATATCTTTTGATAATGCATCTAATAATACAAATACGGTTCAAAAACTAAAAATGAAATATAAACCGGTTTACAACGGCGTTTTTTTTCCATAGTCGATGTGTTGCACACATCATTAACTTGGCGGTGCAAGCCGAGCTTGCAATTGAAGAGGTTTCAGACTTAACAAATGTTTTTCGAGTAATGCTTAAAGATATTTTTAGTAACAAAAAAAGATACCATGATTATATTAGATTTTGTCGTGAAACGAATAATCTTTGCTTAGGTCCGAATTGGGACGTCGAGACAAGATGGAACTCGACTTATAATATGTTTCATAGCGCTTTACGACAAAGAGAAACTTTAGAAATATTTCATAAAATGCTTTCCTCAAAACCTCGTCGTAAAATTCTAAAGTTTCCGTCTACAAGTTGGGACATTTTAAAAGACGTAACCGAATTGCTTGAAGTTTTCAAAACCGCCACCAATTTTTTATCCGGTATTTATTATCCCACAAGTCCATTAACTCTAAAATAAATATATTTAATGACTAACAAGTTGTATGAACTTGAAAATAAAAGCACTCTTTTTACAAAAATGATATAACCGATGAAAGAAAAATTAGTAAAATATTTTAAAGAAATGTCTCCCGTTATAAATTGTGCCGCCGCGTTAAACCCTACCATAAATGTTTTCGGGGTTGAAACGTTGATTGATAGAATTACTTACGCTTTGAATTTGGATAGTGAATACATCCATTTTGCACAAGGCACAAAAACATATTTTAACAAATGTTTACAAGATTTATTTGATGTTTATTTACATAAATATGGTACAACTTCGATTCCACATAATACAATGAGTACATCATCAAGTGGTAGCTCGAGGGATGTTAATTTGAATTTATATAACGAAATGTTAAATGAATTTAGTAAACGGACTCGAAGAAGCACCCCGAGTAGCGAACTCGGAAGGTATATTGGCACAAACTTTTTAGCGTTTATGTCTCCTACCGTTTTTGAGGAGTTTGATATTTTGGCTTGGAGGAAAAAAAAAGCGAAGCTTCGTTTCCGATTCTTTCCGCCATGGCCTGTGATGTACTAACCGTCCAAGCTTCCACGATAGCTTCGGAATCTGCGTTTTCTTTTAGTGGCAGGGTCTTATCGATACGAAGGACTAGACTCACCCCACTGGCGATGGAAATGTGCATTTTCTTGAAGGACCATTTGGATGCGATGGATAGAATACAAGACCAAACTTCTCTCGAAGACGAAATTCAAGCCGAAGAAATCATACACAACAACGAGGTTGATCTTGGAATATACAAACCAGTCACCGATGAAGAACTAGCCGAAGATGCAAGGCTACGAAGCTCCGGTTCCGAAGACAACGCACAAGAATAATCAATCAATATTTCAAAAAATAAAAATATATATTGTCATTTGTAATGTTTTTCAATTTTATAATTTTATCTTGTAATGTTTTTTAATTTTCGAACTTTCCAAATATTAATAAACGTTACACTTTATGTTTTATATTTGTTATATATATATATTTTTATTTTTTATTAAAAATATCGAATTTATTTGAATTTATTCGATTTTTTTAATTAAAACCGGTTTATAGGACAAACCGGTTTGTAACCAACCCTAACCGGTTTGACAGGTTAGGCTTTTTCCACCTTCTAAACCAGGTTAACCCGAACCGGTTTAGGGCCAAACCGGTTTTGACCAAACTTTGACCCAACCGGTTCAGGTCGGGTTAAACTGGTTCGGTTTAAAAAAACCGATTTGTGCACCTCTAATTGTAGATACGAATCCATAGAGGTGTACAAACCGGGGTTTTGAAGTTAGTTCAGGTTGAAACCAGTTGATTTAGGTCAATTTTGATCAAAATCGGTATAGCAGTGAGGAAAACCAAACCTATACAGGAACTGGTCCGAGTTTGGTTCAAACGAGGTCTAGTTGAAACCGGTTTGGATTTAAAGTTTTATATTAAAAAAATAAATTTAAATACCTATTTATATTTTTTGATTAACTTGTATATTATATAATTTAAATATTATAAAATATAAAGTAAACATAGATTTAATAATTATATAGTATTATAATTTAAATATTATAAAATATAAAGAAAGCAAAATAAATTTTATTCTTTATTTATTTTTTAATTTTAAAAATTACAAAAAAAATAAATTATAATATATTATAAAAAGACATAGAAATTGCAATACATTTTATTTTCTGGTGTTTATTCGTCGTTGTTCTTGTTTAGTGTTTATTTATCACTGGAACAGTTGCGGTTCATCATCATAAGCAAGTTCTTAATCGGTAAATGGGATAGACATTCAATGTGCTATCTCTTCCGCATGTATTTCTACTTCTACATTATTTCACCTTCAAGACTTGAAAGATGTTGTATCCGTTCCGTCGCATCAAAGTGGGTTTTTAAACAAATGCACATTTTTAGGTCAATACCAACCTCTCGACTCGAATTAACCGACCGATAACCGAATTAATCAATCCATAACCGACTTAACGAAACCGATTTAACCGAATCGAACAATTAACCGACCATAAACAATTAACCGAACATATTGGTTCGGTTATGGTTTTGACGTATAGCATAACCGAATAAACCGAACCGAACCAATTATACATGGTTTAAGCTTCTATTTTTATCTACAAGTTTAACAAAGGACAAATTCCTACAAGTGAAAACCACACAATTAGAGCATGTTATTATCATTCAATAGTTTGACGTGTAGGAAAAAAAAATCCCATTTTCTTTAGCTAAATATCTGCATATCTAATTGCTTAGTCAATTGTTGCTTATCTAATTACTATAAACTTTAGAAGCTTTGCATTTTATAAAGGTGTTACTAAACATTTGCCTCTTCTTAAAAAAATAATATGAATTTATGTCCATTTTAAAAAAATAACTATAGATAACTTGCATTAGTTATGAATTTATGACTAGAAAAAAATAATATTACTAACATAATCTCAGGTCTTTTACTAAAATAAATGTGATTCATGATTACGGAACGAAAGTGGTTAATTAACTGAATTTAACCGAAACCGACGGTTAACCGAAAAGCGGTTAACCGACCAAGCGGTTATGGTTATGGAAGAGGGCATAACCGAACAAACGGTTATGGCTATGGAAGAGTGTTTTTTTGGTATCGTACAATATAACAATTCTAAAATTAGATGTAAGTTTTATCCACACAAACGGGTCAAACCAATAACCACAAAGCTCCCGCCGCGAAGCGCGGGAGGTAAAAACTAGTAAAAATAAAACCTGGACAGTAACTCTGGGACGGAGCCTGTATGATGTTTTTGCTTAATTGTGAGGTATTAAACTAATTAGAATAAAAAAAGGAATCATAGATGTCATACATGATATCGGTAAATAAAATCATTAAAAACAAACACAGATCCGTTCCTTACCAGAAAAGTTTCTGGAATAAAACGTAACGAGAAAGGAAATACATTAAAAATCTGTAAAATTACTAACTTTACTCATCAGCCGAATTAACAAAATGCAAAACGAAAAAAAGAATAAAATTTTTAATATTTGTTTATGTATAGTTTTATAAGTAAAATGTTATACATATATTTAAGATCTTTTCATATTTTGAAAATGACAAAATAACCGTAGATTATAAATGGGTTTTTTTTTTAGTAATATCATTTATATTTCACAACTCCCAAAGGGAAATTACATAGAGATAGAAGGCAAACGGGCAACAAGCTGCGCCGCCAACCCTTTTTGAATAGCAAAACCAATTCTTTTAAAAACTACATCTACAGATCTTGGGGTCATAACATTACTATGCATGACCCGCTGTACTCGGTTAAGTAACTCCACGGCCTCTGGTGCAAGGAAACCAAAAGTGTCAAAAGCAAATGGTATAAACACGTGTTGGTTGTCAAGACACGCTTTCTCGTGTTTGGTCACTTTGCTCGAAGCAGCTTTTAGAGCAGCCTGACTCACCGTGAAAGCACTAACTCCCAAGCCCACCAAAGGGGAGACCCCTGTTAGATCTACACACGCATGTTTCCCACCTATCCACCCAAAGACCAAAATGTCAGCGGGTCTAAGTGTTGATCTTCCTTCCAATGGGTCCGTCAAGAAATTCACTGGTGCCTCTTTCTTGGTAGAAACCCCGGCACGCCTAAATATGTCAAAAAGAACATCCCTAACCAAGTCGTGTCGGTACTTGAACCCCGGGAGCTCTCTACAATGAACCGCATGCTCCCCATAGGAGTCTAAACACGCCTTACGGCAAACAGGGCATAACTCGTCAACCGGGTATAGTGGAATCATGAGGCGATACTTAAGGATAGTACGATACTCCACCGGCGACATATGTTGGCCTAGCCCATCTATAGGGATCGCGAGAAGGTAATCTTGAGCATGTGGTGCTCGTAGACACTCAAAAACAGCTCTTTGTCTAACGGTCATTTCAAACTGGACTTCCATTTCACGGACGATTTTACTAAAAAGGGCACTCGCCAATGCATGTTGTGCTTTAGGGGGGGCGGTGTCCTTATTAGTGAAACCGCTGAAGTCAAAGCTTGAAATCGTATCACGAAGACAAGCCAAAGCACAATCATAATCAGAATCCATACCACATATGCCGCTGTCTCGTAAGATGTGGTCCTGTAATGCCCAAGATTGGGCCCTCGAGGCTACAAAGGCATAAGATGAAGCCTCTACAACGGAATACAACCCCAAACCCCCAAACCTAATAGGTAGGGAAGCAAGTCGCCATTGTAAGTCTCCAAAGAAAGGACCTCCACAAACAACTATGTCCTCAATCGCCCCACGCAATCCTTCGTCAAAGAACAGCGCTGCCTCCTCCATGTGTACGGGTTGGCACGTCCTCAAGCCAAAGAAAAGTTTGGCAATACCCATACAAGATCGAAGCAAGAGTAGCTCACTCTGCGGGTCACGAAGTTTTGGAAGAAGACGCATCAAATTAACAGCGTTAATAGCTCTCTTCTTAGCTAACCCACTAATAAAATTTGCATCTCTGCTGACGGCCCCCCCAAGAAGTTTTACCCCGGATAACGGTCTCCCAATGTCCACAGGGAATAAACCATCATGAAACTTGCTACCATCACATGAAGGCCAAAATAACTCAGTTTTCTTAATATTCAGTTCAAGACCCAAGGTCTAACACTCTGGCCACCTCTTCTGAATTTCCAATGACAGTCCCATCATCAAGATACCAAGCATGAAGAAGAAGCTTGCAATTGTCTCTAATTTGATGCACAAGGGGGTGCAAAACAAGAGCGAAAAGAAGTGGTCCCAATGGGTCTCCTTGTTGAACCCCGGTGGTGGACCAAATGTACTCGTCTCTAAGATACAATCTAGCTGGTTGCCCATATAGGAATTCTACCCACAAAGAAATAGACGGGCACCTCATCCGGACCTCGCGAAGTAAGGCTGATCTATCCACCAGATTAAATGCATTAGAAAAATCTACTGTAAGCATGGCCAGAGACCCATCCGTGTGACGTTCATTCAATACCCGGTTGACGCTATGTAATATGGCCTCGGCGCCACCCGACACACCAACCCCAAACTGATAATCATTAAGGTACTTGGCCATCTCTTTACCGACACCCTTCATAGCAACCTTGGACACCAACCGCCTCCATATAGTACCCACTGCAATAGGTCGGATCCCGTTGTCGGGTTTTAAGAGCGGTGTAAGAGGAGCAGACGCAACAAAACCTGATAAACTCGATGGGCATCTCCCCCTAACCACAAATTGACCGTAGATTAAAAAAGTAAAAATAAAAAGAAGTAGAAAATAAAAGAACATATATTTATACCTATAATTTTTAGGCGACATCATTATTTTTTTTTCCTTCTAAAACCTACTTTTTTATATTTTTTGTTTTTTAATCTAGGGTATTTTGATCATTTTCAAAATATTTAACCTAAAAGTTAACTATCATTCATTCTAGAGATCAAACATGTTAAGTTTATGTATAATTTGGGACTGCCAATGTAATTTTTCAAACTTAGATATTAAATCCAAAATTTAGACATACCACAAAACCATCCATGTACTTGACTCGTATTTAAATGTTCATAGAAATTGTTATAAAATGAGAAATAACTTTTTTTTTGTAACCCGTACACCTGGGATCGCCCTGACAAACGAATCACCATTCCGTCTGAAGAACAGAAGCGTGGCAACCCGGCCCACACTATTTAGGAGGAAACCCACAACTGAGAAAAACCATATTGTAATCTGGAACATTTTTGTCCCAAACGAAAAATCGAACCTATAACCTTTCATTTGAAAAATCATGAAACTACCATCTAACCCGAAGGTTTCGAAGCTAAATGATGAATAATATTGAGTAGCTTACTAAACAAAGGAAGGTGGCGTGCGTGGGGCATGGTCGCGTGGATCCTTTGAATGATTGATAATTAACATATGCAGTCATTCAATACCAGATCTAACATCATATACTTCCTTCTTTAGTTTAATATATGTTTATGCCCTTAATCATAAACCTTTACATTTAAGGATTATGCGCTTAATAACCCAAAATTGGAACATAAACCTAGTATCACTTAGTATTTAATATTCGCTTAGTAATAAATATCTATATGCAAAACAAAATGGTTTTTCCATATGAATTAATTTAAGAGCAAATTACAAATTACGTCATTTAATTATTACCTAAATTTCAGTATATGTCATTTAAATAAGAAAGTTACAGAAAACGTCCTTTATGTTTACAAAACTTTGCACGTTACGTTCTTTAACATAACGACTGTGAAATTTTACCATAAAGTCTGGTCATGTGCAAGACACATGAGATATTTTGGTCTTTTTATCGTAAAATGACTATTTTTGTAAATCCTAAATCATAGAAACAATTTATAAGAATAGTCAATTTACGTGTAAAAGTCCCCAAAATACCCTCATGTGCATGACATGTGAGAGACTTAACGGTAAAATTTAACGGTCGTTAGACCAAATGACGTAACGTGCAAGGTTTTTTAAACATAAAGGACGTTTTTTATAATTTACTTAGTTAAAGGGCGTATACTGAAATTTAGAGAATATTTAAAGGTCGTAATTTGTAATTTGCTCTTAATTTAATTTAACGATAATCATTAATTTTCGCTTACCGACTCTAATTCTAATTTATGTTACATAAAAGTTCTCTTTCTATAAGGCATAAACTTCTTTGAAAGTTTCTTTTAACTCTAGCATACAATGTTTAGCTTTTAAAACTAGAATTAACATGCTATTCATACTAACATGAAGCTTAAACACAAAATTAAACTATGAAAAATGGTCAATTGCATAAATTTGAGAGAATTAGTCAAATTAAACACAGTTATTTTTAAAATACAATTATTATTTGTATTATGGAAAGTTTTCTGTACTCGTCATAGGAAATACACTTGTAAATTAAGCACAATGAAAGCTTTATGTATACCATATTTTCGCCATCTTCAAATACCTATGAGTGGATTGGAGCTTCATTTGCTCATTTTCAATTCAATCCGACCAGAATTGTGAAAACTCTTATGGAAGTAAAAACGGTCAATCAAAACTATTCAGTTTGAAGAATACATCTATCGCATCGATAGAAACTGGGCACTCTTCATCAAGCTATCGATAATCACCCATGTATATATAACGTCAAAACGTTTTGACGCGTTTATTAATTTCATCTCCTAGTCCATACTTATGTGTTCTCATTTGCACATCAAAATTCATAGACGTTGGATCTTTCTGTATGGTTTTTGATGCTCAGCTTTTATTTGCCACCACATCATACATCTTTTCACGTATTTGAAAATATCATACTTCACATCAAACCAACAATACTAGGTTTTTAAATTCTTATAGTTGCAAACAAATGAACAAAGCATGATCTTGATTTAAAGCTTCATTGAGAAGTAACAACTTTAAGTCACACGTATCTGAAATCTGGATTCTACCAAACAAGGTCTTTATCCCAGATTCATTTTTATCAACATCGTTTAATTGACCAATGATTATTTATCTGTTCATGTTTTCACCCTTCACAGCTTCATATCTGGAATACTAAAATTTTCTAAGAAAGGGAGGGACCCGATTATGCGACTTAAGCTTACATAGTTGTGCTATATGTCGCAACATTTCATTTTGATAAAACCAGTCAATGACTATTTGTAGCATCATTCAATTTTTATTCCAATTCACAAGTTGTCCCAAATCCTACAACTTACTCAAAACATTCATTAATCAAGTTTGAATGAGTTATTATACATATTAAAACCACATATAACTCATAACAAAGCTTATATACAAGATGTAGAAACTAAATTGTAACTTAAACATGACATAACTACACAACAATTTACGTAATAAGCACATAATGCACACACTCTAATCTAAACATGTTGTGAGGATCATTTTCTCAATGATATACTAGTGAGAATCATAGCTTTTCAATGATAAATTAAAATTGTACTTTCCAAGTACAACATGTGAAGATCGTAGTCTTTTTTTTTTAACAAACATGAGACTCATAGATCCCAATATCATATTCAAATTCATAACTACCATTGGAAACCTATGATAATCAAAGATCTCAATTTCATGTAGTGAGGATCAACGTCGTCCCTACAAGGATCCAAGTCCACACTCACATTAATGTGATGATTAAAGTCCTAAAATAATCATATATGTGAGAATCAACGTCCAGCCTGACAGTGATTCCTCTAGGTACCTAGCCATGCGGAAGTTTCACTCCGTCCGGCCTGAAGATCCAAGTCCTCAATCACATTCATTTCTAGGCATCCTAATTCTTATTTTCCCGTCTCTCTCTCCTATTAATAATCAACTCCACTATTTTAGTCAAATAAATTAACTATTTGTTTCAATTTTTATTTACACAATTTTGAATTTAAAATTATGTTTATTATCAATTAATCTGTTCAATCATATTTTTATAAATTGTATTAACTGAAAACAATCTTACAACCAACTAAGATTCTAATAAAAAAAATTTAATTATATATTTACATATTCACATTGTTCCATTTTTGATGATTGTATGTGTTAATAGATTGCATTATATTTTATTCAACCCGTGTAATACACGGGTTATAAAAATATAAACTTTTTATTACTAAATATATATTACATGTATTCAACCTGTGTAATACACGTAAATCTAACCTAGTTATATATATACTTGTACTTAATCACAAAAACATTAATATGAAACTAAATTATTAACTTAAATTATTACTTTCAAATATCAGAATTATATTACTAAAAAATAAATTAAATATTAAATAATAGAATTTTTGAATAATAAGTATTCAATAGAAATATAATGCTTTTTAATTTTAAATTATTTACTGACTTAAAAGATAAATGTTCAATACTAAAATGTTACAGGATTAATGAAATGAGGTAAAATGATAAACTTTTACCTTTTAATATGAACATACATCCCATTAAATTGAAAAGAACAAATCCATAGATATAGAGAGAGAGATGGGTTAAGAACTACTTGTAAAACACTATTAAATTGAAAAGAACTTGGACTATACAGTTGGACGGAATAGTTGTTACTCTCCCGCACCTCCATCCAATCCTCCCGTCCCGAATGTGGGGATGATGTTCACGCTCGTCCCGCCCCTTCATCCCACATCTCATTTTCTTTCTTTGTCTTCATCACCGATCGAAATGGTGTTCCTGCAACGGAGTGTTTTTTGATACTTAGAGGGGTGTTTCCCACACCATGATACCGTTACAGTACAAGTCTTTTAGTACAAATTAGTTAAAAGTTGTTTGCAAACTAAATTATAAACATTAATTAATAATAATACTAAAACAATAATTATGATAATAATTTCCCTTTGAAAGCATACACACACCCTCTCTGTAGCTTGCTTATTAGCTTACCCTATCTTTTGTCTTTAATCTGTAAAAGTTGGAATTGGATGCTTCTTTAACTGTTTTATATGTCTGATCTGCAATTCCCCCATTCTTGCTATGTTGACATTGCTTGCACAAATAGTATTCCAATCCAGCATTTGATGCTGTTTTTCTGTTACCCATTTCATCCAACACCTAACACGCAATATCTTTTTACCCATTATAGTTCCTGGATCAATCCAACCAGAATTTGATTCCTTTTTGCCTAAATTCTGTCTTTGAATTCAAGACCTGCTTGTTTACATGATCAAAGTCCCATTCCATTTCTTTGATTTTGGGGGTGGAGAATCTTGTGGGTTTTGTTTATTTTATTGGATAAATAAAAGAAAGGAATCTACTTTCTTTTTAGGTAATCACAGCAGCAAGGTGTAGCTTAGCAACAACTACTGTCTATTCACTCTACTTTACTACTTTATGCTCTGAAAGGTTTACACTTTCCTGTCTGTTACAATTTCACTTTTCATCATCATGGCATTTTGAAGGGTAAATAGAGCAAGATTTTATGCCCTGCTACACTGGATTTCAATCTCCATCCATGGAGTGTTTGGTTTTTTTTGCACTGTAAAGCTGCCATTTTGTTCCTTGTTGAGTCTTGCAAGATATGAGTAACCCTAACACCCTATTTTTGGTCAAACCCATCTTTTTCAAACTTTACCCCTATATTTCTTTCTGTTAATTGTCCATTGGGAGTTGGTTTCCTTAGCTCATAGGTATTAGCTTTAGATCCTATATTGTTCTTTTCACTTTTACTTTTCTTTCTTCTTCTTCCTCTTCTTGATTGATAGCAACATATGGCTTCTTCTGAGGATGATAATAATAATGACAGTGAGATGGGTTTTCAATATAGAGGTGAAATGAGCTCAGGATCCATGTTTAACAACAAGTCTTCAAGTGGGTCTGGTAATCTTTTCGGATCAGGTTGGGATCCACTTGAGAATTTTGGTGGTTACCCATCTGGGATTGAGAATCATCAGGGTCTTGTTCACCATTATCATCAATCTGGTTCTGGGTCTGGGTCTGGTGATTTGTTCTCAAAGCTTGGGTCTTTTGGAAGTGGGAGTTTCTCAGAAATGGTCAATCCATTTGCTAATGTCAACCCTGAATGTGGACCTTCTTCATCGCCTAATAACAGAGACAAGAGGAGATTTAACCCCATTATGGTACCATTTTACTGCAAGATTAATAAAAATTGAATCTTGATCATGTTAATGCCTGTTCTTTGATTTTAGAATGGTACCATTTTACTGCAAGATTAATAAAAATTGAATCTTGATCATGTTAATGCCTGTTCTTTGATTTTAGAATGGTACCATTTTACTGCAAGATTAAAAAAAATTGAATCTTGATCATGTTAATGTGTGTGAATTTGACAAATGTGTGTTCTTTGATTGAAGATGGTACCATTTTACTGCAAAATGAAAATATAAAGTTGAATTTTGATCATGTTGATGTGTGTGAATTTGATAAATGTGTGTTCTTTGATTGTAGAATGGTACGATTTTACTGCAAACTGCAAAAAAAAAAATTGATTCTTCATCATTTTAATGTGTGTGAATTTGACAAATGTGTGCTCTTTGGTTGTAGAATGGTACCATTTTACTGCAACATGAAAAAAAAACATTGAATCTTGGTCCTGTTACTGTGAATTTGACAAATGTGCGTTCTTTGATTGTAGATTTTTTTTTTGATTCTTGATCATGTTAATGTGTGTGAATTTGATTGTAGAATGGTACCAATTTACTGCAAAATGAAAAAAAGAAACATTGAATCTTGGTCCTATTACTGTGTGTGAATTTGACAAATGGTGTTCTTTGATTGTAAAATGGTACCATTTTACTGCAAAATGAAAAAAAAACAATTTGAATCTTGATCATGTTATTGTGTGTGAATTTGACAAATATGTGTTCTTTGATTGTATAATGGTACAATTTTACTGCGAATGAAAAAGAAAATTGAATCTTGATCATCTTAATGTGTGTGAATTTGACAAATGTGTGTTCTTTGATTGTAGAATGGTACCATTTTACTGCAAGATTAAAAAAGATTGAATCTTGATCATGATTATGTGTGTTCTTTGATTGTAGAATGGTGAAAGGGAGCAAAGAAATGATGTTTCTGGTGATAATACTTCAGAGAAAGATGAAAAGAAACCGAGAATTGATTCAAGAGGCAAACAAATGGGAATTCAAGCTAAAGACAATTCTGATAGTGGTGGAGCTCCTAAAGATAACTATATTCATGTGAGGGCCAAAAGGGGTCAGGCTACAAACAGTCACAGCCTTGCAGAAAGGGTAAATATTGAAAGTTTTGTGTCTTTTTTAACAAATTTGAAATTTTTGTGTCCTTTATTTCAAAGATTATAGAAGTTGGTTCATTCAGGTTAGGAGAGAGAGGATCAGTGAGAGGATGAAATTGCTTCAAGAACTTGTTCCTGGCTGCAATAAGGTATATTATACTCACCAGATTTCATGGTTCTTTATTTGTGCTTTTTATGGTTTTGATGGTGTTTATTGATTTGGGTAAAGATCACTGGAAAAGCAGTAATGCTTGATGAGATTATCAACTATGTTCAATCACTCCAACAACAGGTGGAGGTATGTGATCTTCTTTTCCTACTTATAAGTGGCATAACTCAAATGAATAGTACCTATTTACATGTTTAAATGGACCCTTAATTGGGTACAATTGTATTGAAGCCTATAAATATTTAATAGCACATTTGTCATAGGGTATCTCTCATTGTATCATTTTATCCGTATTGTACTCTGTTTGTATATTGTAGTACTATTTGGGTGAATCTTTGTGTTATTTGTGTGATAATTGTTCTTTTATTTGCTTCTGCAGTATCTAATTTTAGTGAAACATTGAATTGCTACAAAGTTAAAAACTTTATTTTGAATTTGATCAATCTCTCTACTTAACTTGTGATTCTTGGTTTAAAAAAGCGCTAGTCATTTTGGTCCCAAAAGCCGAGGCGAACGTCTATGTACAAGCAAATTAGCTTTATTTACAACCATGTGTCTCTCTTATCAACCTATTTATCAATTAACTTTTCATAGTTTCTACACACACTAATTTTGACGAATTTTGTCCCAGAACTACATGAGGCGTACATTCTTTTTTTTACCTTGATACATTTTTCTTAGCGCCTCGCGCTCCTCGTGCCTTTTTAAACCAAGTTGTGATTATTCCTGACCATATATGATCTTGCAAGTCATTGTCCTTTTAAGTTAACTGAAAGGGGTAACTTGTTTGAATTTTAATCTAAATTTGCTCTTTCCCTGCAGTTTTTATCAATGAAACTAGCAACGGTGAATCCTGAAGTGAACGTTGACATTGACCGCCTTGTGTTTAAAGATGTACGTTCCTGCTAACTAATTGCAAATACTCTTATCATTATTCTGGTTAAAATCTTCATTTGTGGATCTAATATGAAGGGTCCAAACAGAAATTGGACCCACAAAAATCAAAATGTAACAAATAAACAGACCCATAATGAATTTTCTTTAACCTTCACTTCATGTATGTGTAGATGCTTCATTCACGGGCTGGCACGTCGAACCCACCTTATCGATTTGGGCCCACATTAAGCCCATCCCATTCTTATCCCCATGGGAGCTTGCCTGGTATTCCAACAACTGCAACAATGCATCCTCAGGTACCAACATACACTATTTATAGCATTGATTTCAATTATTGTAGTCAATTTTCAGCTACTAAGTTATGCAAGAAGGCATTTTCTGATGGTATTTTGGTAATATCACAGCCTGTATGGGATAGTGATCTTCACAACCTTCTCCAAATGGGATTTGATGCTAATCCTGGCATCAACAATCTTGGACCAAATGGTAATTTTCTTATAAATCTTTAATATCACTAGCAAAATATATAATCATTGATCATGAATCATGTGTTATTCTGTAACCATGGGTCGTGTTTTGTGTGTAGCAGGACGGGCAAAGATGGATCTTTAGAAACTTGGATCATAATGAAGTGATTAACTTTTCTTCTAACAAAAGCTTTTTGATGAAAGTTTGAGTTTGAAAAGAATCAAAAAGAAAGAAAGCAAGTTTGCAGAAGACGAGTTGTATAGGCTATCCCAACTCCCAACTCCCAACTCTTTGTTCTTCAAGTTTTAACAGAAGATGACTCGTTAAATTTTACAAACCATGTACATTTAAACGAATATAAGAAGGAAAAAATGGGACTTGGTTTGAGTAAGGATTTACGCGTGATGTTTAATGAGTTTTTTTTAGATTAAACAGTCCAAAATGAAAAAATTGGCCTAAAAGAGTGTTGATTGTTGGAAAAAAAACAAGAAAATGGTGTGATATTCATGAGAAAATATTTTGGTGTATTGTTTCTTCCTGCATAGGGATTTTTTTAATGATGATTCTTGTTCTCACTTTGTGTTTGTTTAACTTTTGTGAATGGTTGGTGTCTCATATCTGTTGGATATTTTAGTATAATTGGATTAACTTGTTTGATTTATTCACATCAATAAATATCAAATAAGTAAAGAGGTGCGGAGTGCATGTTTATTTGAGTTTATTATGATATTAGGAGCGAAACCCCTAATTAATGGGGGTCCGAGGGCAGCGCCCCCGGTGGCGGGGTCCAAAGGGCAGAGTCCCTGGCTGGTATACATACGGTACAAACGGTACAATAGCGTGCAAGTATCATCCTAATGATGTGATTATGACTCAATCTGTATAAGTAGTTGTGATATACATACGGTAACAACTTCAAAAGCCATATCTGTTGGGAACACCTTAAAATCTGTTGGGCCAACTGGGCCAGTCAGTACCTGGGCTGGGTCAGTTAGCGATGGGCCAGCTGGATCAGTTAGTACCTGGGCTGGATCAAATCGGATATGGGTTGATCTGACCCATGTGGATCAGCCCCATGCCTATGACGCCCCTTAAAATGCAGCAATGTAGTGTAGAGGTGCACAAATCAAGTATTCTCAAGAACCGGTTTCGCTTCCGATCGGTTCCGGTTCTTGGTTGAAAAACTGGAACTTATGTACCGGTTCCGGGTATTCAAGAACCGGTTTTGGTTCTTACCGGTTCCGGTAATTCAAGACGGGTATTTCAAGAACCTATTTCCGGTAACCAACTTTGTTTTTTCTGTTCAAGTTTCAAAATTATTAATTTAAGCCAATTTGACATGGTGCAATGTAAATAAGATGGTTGTGACACTGAAGTGTGGGTAACTTTTGACCATACATGTTGTCTTCGGTAATTACTTTTTATTTGTTTTTTGAAACTAACTTAGTGAAGTTGCTGCAATATATTAACACATACAATCATTAAAATGGAACAATATGAATATGTAAATAGTAAATAGTAATTACACATCTATTTTTTGCAAATTGCTCATGGTTTTACTTTTTTGTCTCTTATGTAGGTTAGTGGATATGGAGATAAAAAAACTAGCTTACAAAATGATACTACAATTACCGGTTGATTCTGGGTAGAACCGGTTCCAGGTATTTTTTAAAATCGATTTTGACCAAAAATATTGGAAGTGTCTATGGTGCTAAACAAGTAAAGATGGGTATAGGGAATAACCAAGTAAAGGAATATGAATCAAAACTAATCCCTGAATAGTAAGTAATATACACTGCTACTAATTTAAAGATTCAGCTAAACATTATATAAACCACTTCATACAAAAGAATTGACCAAAACAAATAAAAACAACAAAACAATCCCCACAACACAAGTTACAGATCCTCCTCGTACCGTGGTATACAAGTTAACTGCTCGGGTTTCGGGTTCAAGAATATCTACTAAAACCCGTTCGCTTTTCGTGTAAAATTTAACTACTAACACTTTCATGTCGCGATCTGCTCACCGATCAAGTCAAACCCGACGAGCAAAAACGACAATCCTTGAAACAACAAGAAGTAGAAATGGATCCCTTGAGCAGATAGAAGACTTCTTGCAGAAGCAGTTAATAACAGAAAAGCCAGCATTAACTCCTTTGTGTATATCCTGTTATGCTTCTTGGGCTTTTTCATCTTTTTCTCCTGTTCTTTCATCTGGGCTTCCAGTTTCTCCAGATCGGGCGCAGACCCGGACTGTTGAGGCTCTTTGGGCTCGATTAACGAGACGAGGTCCCCTTCAGAGGACCGGCCTGATTTCTTGGTGACCACCCACTCGTATGCGCTGCCTAGCTGGAAAAGGCCCGATATCATGGCGTTGAATTTGGTTACTGACATTGTGTTCTCGAAGAGGAGGTACGGGACTAAAAAGGGGAATGATTTTGGAGACGGGAGGATGTTGAGAAACGACATGGTGGCGGGGATGTAGCACACGACCCATGCCGGGAGGGTGGCCTCGGGTACGAACATCGTCATTGGGAGGATTATGCAGAAGAGGGTAAATGAGTAAAATGGTAGGATGAGTTTTCTAAGTAAGAAAAATAGGAATATAATGTTTGCTTTCTTCCAAATGCTAATCTGCAATTAACAAATCATAAATAGTTGATTTAGAAATTAATGCAAAATGGTAAGATAAATTTTCTCAATGTTTTGGTAAATTATGATTTTTTTCAAGAAACTCCAAAAAACAAAAAATCTATTTAAAGTATCTCAAATTAAGTTAAACTAAAGGGTAATTAAGTAATTTTATTTTGGGACGTGACATAATAACCAAGTTTCTTCCAGTGTTCCACTAAAATCGGTCACACTTTTTTCCAACAAAAACACTCAAGTTTCAATATTGTTCAATTGTTGTGAAACGTCTTTATAAAAGTTAAAATTATTTAAAATATAATATGACCAAAAGGGAACATATATGAATAGTAGTTTATTCAGTGATTATGTTAACTCGAAAAAAAAATATTAAAAAAAAGTTGAACATTTAAGTTAACTCAATAAAAGTAGAATAATAACCGAGTTTCATAATTGTTGTATTTAAACTCGAAAAAAATATTCACTAAATAGAAATTTTCCAACAATGGAACAATAAATGAAACTTGAGTAGTTTTATAGTTATAAAAGGGCAAATGCTATAAAAAACCAACATACTTTCTGGTTTTTCTCATAAAAGTCACTCAACAATTTTTTACACATAAAAAACCAACATACTCTCTTTTTTTCTCACAAAAGTCCCTCAGCAAATTTTTACACATAAAAAACCAACATACTTTCTTGTTTTTCTCACAAAAGTCTATCGACAACTATTTATCTTAGCAATTGAATCCGCAAAAGTAAAGCAAAGGAAATCGACCGACAGATTCAAGAGCAAATGAATCATTTGCCTTGCTTCTGTCGATTCATTTGCTAGGATAAATAGTTGTCGAGGGACTTTTGTGAGAAAAACAAGGAAGTATGTTGGTTTTTTATGTGCAAAAACTTGTTAAGTGATTTTTGTGAGAAAAAAGACAGAATATGTTGGTTTTTTAAATACAAAAAATTGTTGAGGGACTTTTGTAAGAAAAACCAGAAAGTATGTTGTTTTTTATGGCATTTACCCTCATAAAAAGAATGAGTGACTTTTTTGGAATAGTATTGAAACTTTAATTTGCAACAAGTATGGAATTCATCATCAAAAATTGATTTTAGATAATTAGATTCACTATCTATCTAGTCAAATATTAAAAACCAATAATCGCAACAGAAGTCTTAATAATCAGTTTATGGTATCCAAACACCCCCTAAGCAAATCTATGTGGCATTCCAAGTCAAACCTTTGATTTGATGATGTCAGGCAAGCATAGCCTAAACAATTGCATTGGCCCAGAATGCCATCTGTGTTGTTGCTTCCTGTAAGCCTCATATGATTCGGGCAATTCACATTGGCACTGAAAAAAAAAATTAGAAAACGGGTCAAAAGTCAAAACAAGTGGGTCGGGTCAGATAGCGGGCCAAACGGGTTCTCATCAAAATGAACATGGATTGAAATGGCTCACTTTAAAAATAACATTTTTTAACTTTTAAAGTACCTCAACATCATTGAGAAAAATCATTTTCCAACCATGAAGATGAGCTCTAACAGCAATGTCCATGTCCTCCACGGTGGTCCGCTCCAACCACCCACCGGAATCCTCCAACGCCTTAATCCTCCACACTCCCGCCGTCCCATTGAACCCAAAAAAGTTCAAGAAAATCCCATTCACTTGTTGTTCCACTTCAAAATGGAATGCTAAGTTAACATGTTGTAACCTTGTTAGCAGATTCTCATCCTTGTTAACAAAAGACCACCTTGCTTGAACCAATCCCAATTCCTCATTATCCTACATATGACAATCAAATTCTCACTAAACTAACCTAAATTACGCAAACCTAATAATGACTAATCACCCTTAATGCAAGCGGTAGTTTACTATCATCATTAGTAGTACTTTTATGTTTTCGTTACTCTGATTCTATTAGCCACATTTTAAGTTATCGGGATTACTATAATGAATACTGTACACGTAAAAAAATAGTTTTTGGAGTCGGTGGTCTCAGTGGGAGCAGTCTCTCTACCACCGGGGTAGAGGAAATGTTTGCCCTCATACCACCCTCCCAGACCCTACCAATAGCCCTGCTATAAGTGGGATTTTACCAGGTATGTTTGTGTGTGTGTTACACAAAAAAAAACAATCAAGAAACAAGAGTTACCTTAAAATGGGGAACTGTTTTTCTGAGAAAATCAGGATTAGGTTGGAAATCAGCATCAAAGATGGCTACAAATTCATAATCTTTAACATAACTGCAGTTCATAGCAGACTTGAGATTACCGGCTTTATACCCGTCTCGAATCACTCTGTGCCTGTAAACAATATTCACGCCATCATTCTTCCATTTATGAACCTCATCTTTGATCAACAATTGGGTTGTTGGGTCATCAGAATCGTCCAAAACTTGTATCAAAATCTTGGATTTTGGCCAGTTTAAATTACAAACCGCCCCAATCGATTGCTGGTACACCTGGTAAGCAACAAGTTCTTCATTCAGAATCTGAATCTAGGCACAAATTCGCAAATATGTACCTCAAAATTCAAAACTTGTTCAAAAAAATTCATCATTTTAGGCAAATGGCAAATGGGTACCTTAAAATTGTAATTTTTTTTATCTTTTTAAGCATATAACAAAAAATATTAAATGGGTACCTCAAAATTCAAAACTTGTTAAAAACATTCATCTATTTAAGCAAATTAATATGTTAAAGATTTTTACACAAACAGATAAAAATTGGCAAATAGGTACCTCAAAAGGTTAAAAAAAATCATCTTTTCAAGCAAATAACACAAAGTATTAAATGGGCAACTCAAAATTGTTAAAAAAAAAACCCATCTTTTAAGCAAGTAACACAAACTATTAAATGGACTCCTCAAAATCGTTAAAAAAATTCATCCTTTAAGCAAGTAACACAAAGTATTGAATGGCCTCCTCAAAATTGTTAAAAAAAATTCACCTTTTTAAGCAAGTAACACAAAATATTAAATGGGAACATCAAAATTGTTAAAAAAATTCATCTTTTTAAGCAAGTAACACAAAATATTAAATAGGCACCTCAAAATTGATACAAAAAATACATCTTTTTAAGCAAGTAACACAAAATTTTAAATGGGCACAACAAAATTGTTAAAAAAAATTCATCTTTTAAGCAAATAATACAAAATATTAAATGGGCACACAAAACATCAAATGGGCATATCCAAAATTCAAAATCAAACCCAAAAACCATCAAATGGGTACATCCAAAATTCAAAATCAAACCCAAATCAGCAACTATGTGTTTAAAAAATTCATTTTATTTATCAATTTGGCAAATGGGTGCCTCAAAATTGTTAAAAAAATCATCTTTTTAAGCGAATAACACAAAATATTAGACGGGCACCTCAAAATTGATAAAAAAAATTAATCTTTTTAAGCAAATAACACAAAATATTAAATGGGCACCTCAAAATTGTTAAAAAAATTCATCTTTTTAGCAAATTACACAAAATATTAAATGGGCACCTCAAAATTGTTAAAACATTCATCTTTTTAGCAAATAACACAAAATATTAAATGGGCACCTCAAAATTGTTTAAAAAAAAACTTTTAAGCAAGTAACACAAAGTATCAAATGGGCACCTCAAAATTGTTAAAAAAATCATCTTTTTAGCAAGTAACACAAAATATTAAATAGGTATTATTCAAAATTCAAAATCAAACCCAAATCAGCAACTGTGTGTAACTGTAAACAAATTTCACCTCTCTCTCATTACACATGGGGATCTGAACAAGCACCATCGGAAAAAACCCATCACCATCACCGGATTCAAGATCCGGAAGTATTTGTTTCGGAACCGGTTTGATCTTCTTGAACCGGATCCAAAAACAACCAAAACAAAGCACCAATCTATCCAAACTCTGAACAAGAAACAGATAGATGCAAGCATTTGCCAAGAACTGTAGCGGCGGTGCAAGATACCCGACCCGAATCAAAACCCACCTCGAATACACCCAATCAAACAACCCCTTTTCAGCAAACGGATTCAAATACCCCAAATCAAGATCCGGAGCCCCGAACTCCCACCCTTTAAAATAAGCAGCCACTTCAAACCCTAACAATAAAATTGAAACCCAAAGGAAGATCTTTATACAAGAATAGAACCGTGGGGTGGTTCTAACGGCTTTTTCAGTGTCGGTGAGGCCGGCGGAGAGGCGGCGGCGGACGGCGGAGGCGAGGAAGAACGTCGCCGGAGCAATGGAGGTGATATAGCCGGCGGCACGGTGGGCTTTTAAAAGTAAAACCCATGTTAGCTGTTTGGCGTTTTTGTTACGTCCCTTTGAAACGCCGTCATTTAGGAAATCATCCTCCGATGGGGCTTCTAGCTCCACCATTGACCAATTGTTTGGATTTTCCATCTTTACCACCACCGGCGTCCCCCTGTGGGTGTCTTTACGCCACCAATTGAATGACGGCGCCGCCATGGGCTGCGGATTTGATCAAATTGTTAAAAACAATTAGGGAAATTAAAGATCATAGATCAAAGATTTTAAAGATTGAAGCTTGATTGCAGCATTGTGGTTTCAAGATTCATGTTTGTGTGATTTGGGGTTTGAGAGAGAGAGAGAAAGAGAGAGAGAGGGTGAGGTGATGGGGGTACTACAAGACTATAAAGTTGGAAGAAGATGAGTACTTTGATTTACAGCTTGCAAAATTAAAAAAAAAATTAATTAATTTTTTTTTAATGGTAAATTGAAAATGAAATTGGAATTGTGAAATAAAAAGGGGAGAATTATGGGAACAGCTCAACACGGTTTTGATTTTTGATTTTTTGGTTTAATTTTGTGATGATGGGGACATTGATTGTGATTATAGAGATTGATTAAGGAAAATAAATTATTCAAGAACCTGCTCCTTTTATTTCTCTTTCCAAAATGGAAATTCAAAACCCAAATCATCCCTTAAATCTTGCTAATTTTTTATGTAAAAAAGGGAAATCTTTATGGTTTTTTATTTTAAAAAAAATACTTTTTATTAATAAGGATTAAAGAATTTGAAGCTTCCGACATAGATTCGTATTGTTCAAAGCTTTTTATCACCCCCATGTGTTATTTTTAAATTTAAGAAAGAAAGTAAAGTTTCCTCTATAATTTTTAAAATGGTAGACAAGACTTTACAAAAATATTTCACGTTTTCTTTTTATAAAAAGATAATTGCTTATTTTATGAAAATATTTTAAATTTAGAAAAAGTTATCAACAATTCTGTAATCTAAGTTAACAATATTTGTGTTTGTGATACACATAGATTTTTAAACTACATAATTTTAAGTAAAAAAGGTTAAAAATGTATATATGCTATAAGACATGATTTTCTGAATGTATTTTAGAAGATTAATTGTTTTTGTGTAAATATTTTTATCTATATTTTGTTGTTTTAAAACAATGTCCACAGCAAAATTTACGGTCAAATAAAAATCGAGTAAATCAAGGAGTTAGAAATGATCAAAATTGTCCAAAGAGGGAACAATTTTTGTATCTAATACTAAATTAATAAATTGAAGCAAATAATAATAATTTTTATTATATATGTTATACTAGGTTATAAACTCCGTGTATTACACGAGTTAAATAAATGCAATGAATAAATTCAATTTTATATACTTAATAATAAGTATTTACATATTACATATTTATGACATATTACATAGTTTTTAAAACAAATTTTAGAAATGTCATATAGTTACTTTTTAAAAATGTTTTATAAAAATAATACAAAAATGTTCAATTTCTAAAAATGTTTTATGAACAAACCTATATTTTTTTAAATAAAAAAATTTATAAAAACAATTATAGAAACATTATTATTTAATAGGAGAGAGAAAGAGACAAAAAACAGAAAATTAAAGAAAATTTGTGCAATTAATATGAGAGAGAGGCGAAAAAATTTGTCTAACCAAAACCTTTATTTATTATAGAGTATAGATATAGATATAGATATTGGTTGAGTTTGGAGGTGTTAAAAAAATCAGAATCCGAAATTGAACCCGAATTATCCGAAATTCTGAATCCGAATTATCAGAAAATTTGGATATCCGAAATATTATATTTATATATATTTTTAATTATTTTTATAATTTAAAAATAAGAAAATTTGAATCAAAACCCGAATATTATATTTATATATTTATATATATGTATATTTAAACGTTTTTAAGCTTTTTAATTGTTTTTATAATTTATAAATATTATATTTGTAAATATTTTTTTATTTTTTTTATTATTTCAGATATCCGTTTCACTATCTGAATCTGTATCCAAAATTTCGGATAGTGAAATCCACTATCCGGAAATTTCGGATATCCATTTTTTGAACACCCCTAGTTGAGTTATAGTAAAAATGGTATTTAATCTGAAAATGGTAATAATGATTCTAGACTTGACATGTGTCTTATTATTGTTTTTGAAGATAGGTCATATTTGTCATTGTGTCAAATACGTCAGGTCATTGTGTCTAACATCAACTCTGATCATTGTGTCTAATGTCAGGTTATTGTGTCAAATGATTACTATGTCGTAAGCATGGCGCTTGTCACTTAAGTCGTTAAACCCTATGGCCCGGGTTGATTGTCTTCTCGGGGGTAGTAGTTTAAACAACATGACGACCGCTATGCTCAGCTAGACGTGGTTCTTGGTTCGGGGCGCCACATCATATTAGATTAGTGATAATGTGTGTTTGTGTGTGTGTGCATAAAATGGAGCAACTCCTGAGTCGGGATATTTACTCCCACAATGATATTGGAAAGTATGCCACCATAACAACCACCGTAATGTCGTAATTAAAATATCAAAATTATGTCTTTAGATAAGGGACTTTACACACTAATCAATATAACTCCCTTGCTTTGATTTCTCTCCACAAGGGTAGTGGTAATGCATAAAATCAAGTCTTTAAAATAACGAGTTACCTCATATTAAAAAAAACAAAGATCTTTAGATAAGTTGATAAATCGTTTTGACGGTTGTGCAGATCCACTTTTAATGTTAAAAGATCATATTTTGAAGTCACACACACACATACCAATATTGAATCCATAAACATATTAACTACTCCATTGAAAGTTCATTTTACCAAAGTGATTCAAAGAACTTAACCAAGAATGGCCATGCATAAAAACAAAGATCAAACTTATATAAACATAATCAAGAATCATTACAAGATTTCATATTTGTTAAATGTATCTAGAATCTTGGCAATGGAAACTAACTCAAAAATTACAGAGAATTCCTTATAACAAATGACTACAAACTCTCAAGTATAGCTCTCCAAAATGAGTGCAAGAACCCTCTATTTATAGGTTGATCAGAGGCTCGAGCACGGGTTGTGCTTGATGAGGCACGACCCCGTGTGTATCTATTTTCTGCTCTACTAACTTACTATTCAATCGGATAAGAATTAACGATTCAATAACGAATAGGTGAAAGTCTGTTAGGAATTTCATGTATGTGATACTAACCAAAATTTACTTCTATATAGGGGTAAACATATGTAATAAAGCGTCATGACATTTATTAGTTAAAACCGTCAATCCTGAACTGTTGTTTCAAGTTGGCCCGAATGATGAAATCTGATCTGGATGACCAATTTGGTCCGGATGGCCAAATCTAGTCCGAATTAGTAAATTTACTCCGAATGAACAATCAACTCCAGATGAATAGTGGGTTTAGTGGGTTTCACCCCCTTGATACAACAAGGTGTCTTTAACATCGTAAATCATAACATCAGTAAACAAATGTGCACTCCACACTTTCTACTTGTTTGATGTTTTATTATGACTTCTAATTTGATAATTAAGTAAATACAATTACACAAAATAACTAAATAACACTAAAATCACCAGCATTTTATACTTTCATTATTCACGAAACTGCATTTGTATATTTCAAAATTTGTAAACATTTTATAAGATAATTGCTATTTAGCTATCATACAATATATATTTCTTAATCTTTATGTTTTTTCCCTGATTGACATTTTATTAGTGTAAATATGATTTGACCGAACTTAGACTTGACGTATAAGTTGGATGATTGACAAAATCATTCATTACATTTAACGAGATTTAGATTTTGTATTGTTAGTGTCTATCAATTTCATATTAAAATACAGCTAAAATAAGAAAGTCATTACAATCAATAAAAGCTCTTGATTTGACAATACAGGACCATGTTAAAGAAGCTAGAAAAGTTTTTTAAAAGGAAAACATTACAAAAATAAACAAATCTTTTATATACTTAAAATTCATTTTATAAAATTTATAACTAGTGTTTAATAAAAATAGTGTCAAATGAAAGATTCCAAATCGTCTAAAAAAGATTAAACCCAACATGCTTCATACATCTAGAGAGAGAAAAATCATATCAATTTTTTAAACATAAAGATAAGCATCTTATTTGTTTCTGGATCTTAAAAAGAATTACAATAAATGTTTAAATTATAATCAGTTGTTATTTACGACAAATTAGATGTTAAAAGAAGACGTTGTCTTTGGATTAATGTGATTAAAGTTTTAAATTAATAATATTTTATTTTACTAAACTAATAAAGTACCGTTAGAAAAATCAAGAAACAACCAAAATGTTTGTGAGTTTTATTTTCAATTGCGAAAAGGAAAAAGGAAATATTCAAATTTATTAGGTGAAAGGAAAAAAAAAAAATATTGCACTGGGTGATGTAAGAAAGCAATTAAACGGCTATGTGGGTTGGAAGTTTACGTTAGGCATTTTTAAAGATATAAGAATACTATTTTTTTTAATATTTACTAGCTTAAAAACTTAGGTATTACTCTAGTCAAATAATAAAAATGATATAATTTATAAATCTTAAAATATTTCTTATGACTTAAATTTACGTATGACTTAAAAATGATCTTCTATTGGTAAGTTTACAATCTTATCTGATATTAATAATTTCAGTACGTCTCTCTACTTTTTACTTTATATAATGCCACATACGTTGTTTTGTTTAAATCTCATTAAAGTTTATCAAATCTCTTCTTGTCCTACTTAAATCTACCTTCGTCATTGAAATCTTTATTCCTTTTAGTAGGTTAAAACACATGTTTTACATTAGTTGAATAAATACAACTTGTTATAAAATAGTATTTTCTATAAAAAATTATATGTTTGGTGTTATTAGTAATCTGTGAAATAAGAAATAATTAAAATTTTCTTATGATTTAGTAATCTATATCTATACATACTAATAAATAAAGGTTTTGGGATGCCACATGTCATTCTCATGTTCATCATTAACATTTTTTTCCGTCTTTCTCTCCTATTAAATGATACAAGTTTCTATAAAAAAAATATAATTTTTGTTTTCCATCTCTCTCTCTCCTGTTAAATAATAATGATTTTTATAACTATCTTTATGAATCATTTTTTAATTAAAAAATAGCTTTGTTCATAAAACATTTTTATAGTTTGAACATTTATTTCATTATTTTTTATAAAATATTTTTAAAAAATAACTATATAACGTTTCTAACGTTTGTATTAAAAATTATTTAATATGTCAAAATATGTAATATTAGATTTTTATTACTAACTATATACAGAGTTTCTAACATATCTATACTAAACAATAAACAAGTAAAATATGAGAACACTTGTCATATTTCTAGACATCCTCATTCTTATTTTTCCGCATATCTCTCATATTAATAATCAACTCTATTATTTTATGCAACTAAATTAATTATTTGTTTCAATTTTTATCTATACATGTTTTAATTTAAAATTTTATTTATCATCAATTAATTTGTTCAATTATATTTTTATAAATTCTATAAACTAAAGACAGTTTTATAGTCAACTAGGATTCAAATAAAAAAAACTTTTAATCATATATTTATATTGTTTCATTTTGACGAATGTATGTTTTAACATATTACACCATATTTTATTTAAGCCGTGTATAAATTTTTTATCACTAAGTATATAAAATTACATTTATGAACCCCGTGTAATACACGTGATTCTAACCTAGTTTTTAATAAAATATTAGAATATATGCTAGATATTTAATTATTTAACATCATCATTATTTAATAGGAGAGAAAAACAAAAAATAAAAATCTAGATTTAATCAGAAGTCGACACATGGTAAGTATAGTTATTACTTATTATAATATAGGTTAGAAAACCTTGTATAATAAATGCAGTGTTATATATACTTAGTAATAAAAATCTAATATTACATATTTTTGATATATTACATAATTTTTTAATACAAATTTTATAAACGTTATATAGTTATTTTTTAAAAATGTTTTATAAAAAGAATGAAAGAAATTTTAAAATATAAAAATGTTTTATGAATAAAGCCATTTTTTTAATTAAAAAATATTTTATAAAATAGTTATAAAATCATTATTATTTAATAAGAGACAGAGACGAGAAACAAAAATTATATTTTTTTATATAAACTTGCATTATTAATTAGGAGGGAGAGTCGAAAAAAAAATGTTAGGGATGAACATTTAAATGACATGTGGCCATCAAAACCTTTATTTATTAGTATGTATACTATATATATACAGATTAGTACATTAATTTCGAATAAAGATTTTGGGTACACACAAAATCTATATCTATACTATATAATAAATAAATGTTTTTCATTTCACGTGTTGCCTCCATATTCATTCTCATCATTTTTTTCTTGCCTATCTCTCTTATTAAATACACCCTTATCTTTTAATAATAATATATTGTTTAAGAAAATACTAATTATACTAATAAAACATATTTATTTTAAATTATCTCTTATTATAAGAAACTTTGAAATCTAATTACTTAAATTTATTTTAAAATCAAATAGTAAGTAATATTTAAATTACATTAAATAGTAATTAATGTATTTTCGAAAATCAATTATATATTAACATTTACATATTTTTAATTTTTTTATCCTTAGTATCTATAGTTATAATCTATACTATATAATAAATAAATGTTTTGAGATACCACATATCGCCTTCATATTTAATCTCATCATTTTTTTCTGCATCTCTCTCTTATTAAATACACCTTCTATCCTTTAATAATAATATATATTTTAAATAAAATAGTAATCTTTATATTAATAAATCTTCTGACATATTTTGTGTAATATCCTGGATTTCCCGACCCGTTTAACAGATATTCATTTAATAAATATAAATCCCTTATACTTGAAACCTATATATATATATATATATATATATATAAACTCTTGAAATTTTAATAAGTTTGTGAACCCATTTTAATTATGTAAATAATTTAAACTTGTAAATCTTAGAAATTATTTTTATAAAATAAAAACTTATAAAAAACAATTTAACTTTTACATATTTAAATTCATAAAAAGCTAGGGGCTAAAACTGTCAATTCCCGAAATCTGTTTTAAACTAAAACTTCACTTTGATCATTCAGTGCCAAACATCCAAACTTCAGGGACCTGTTTTGTCAATTCTCCAAACTGCTATTGCCCAGAATCGGTCATGGGTTCGAAACCCACAACCCCCGATTTTTAACCCATTTCGACCAAAAATCGCGATTTCGTCCAGGTTCACTGAACCTCGGGCTCGTCCCTCGCGTGCGACCCGTCCCCAAGACGCCATGATGAAAATCTTCGACCGAGGCTTTGCGTGGAGTGTGAATTTACTCCGAACGGCCCAACCACCCGCCCTCGACTCGTTCACCCATTTATGGCTGAAATTGGCTATAAATAGCGATCGAAAAACATCAACGACACACCACTCGAACTCCTCATACCCTCAATTCGTTCGATTAACACCTGCGTTGGCCGATTTGAAGCCGCGACAGCCGACCTCGGCCTCAGCCTCGTTCTCCTTCGTTACGACACCATTTCAGGTAATTCTTGAGGCCAAGCCTTCGTAACATCATGTAGAACAAAAGCCCTCTGTCGGATTACAACGACAGAGGGATGATCAATGCGTATTTGACGGGTTTCGATCTAGGGTTCATAAGGAATTTGGGTTCAATTGGGGTTGTTGTTTAAATGTTTTACATTTCAGTGTATACACTAACAAGACCCGTAGTCGAACTGGTTGTGTGTGTGTGTGTTCGGTGACCCGGTCACAGACCCGGGTTCGACCCAGGCGCGCCCCAGTTTTCGATTTTCATTTTTTTTATGTTTTTACTCAATGTTAAAATATCTAATAATTTTTATATATTAGATTAAACTGTTATGATTGTAAAAATGATTTTTATTTACATTTTTGTATACATGAACTATTTTAATTAATTAAACTTAGTAAAAAAAACTTATAAAGAGATTAATCTTTAAATTTTTAATGCTTAAATACCATAAAAGAAATACTTTTTATACTTGGAATACTTATAAACTTGTGCATTTATAAAAGCTATGTCTAATAAGTTCAAGACGTATTTGTTTATTGTAAGGCCCCTTTCCCGGGTGACCTCACTTGTTGGATTTACTCATAAACATAGTCATAAATACTGAACTTAAATTTAAAACATTCATCATTCAATTACATAATCAAAACAGCGGAAGTCTTTACGAATAAAACATAACATATTCTTAACAAACAAAAGTGGGATGTCAGTCTTGTGCCGGGTAACCTTCACGCCATCGCACGACCTTTTCTTCCTTTACCTGAAATGTATACTAAAGTCAGCTAACGCTGGTGAGTTCTAGTTTAATGCGTTTAGATATAAACATTCTTTTCTTTACTTCATAAGTAAGCATTATTATAAAGTCATTCATATAAATACGTATTCATAACTTTTGCTTTTCTTTCATCTTTCTTTATCATTATTAAAGTGATTACGTATATATATATATATGCGTTCACCCTTTTTCTTTTCACTTTTCTTAACATTCTTTCCTTATCTTTCTTACGTGATTACATAGATATGCATTCACCTTTACTTTCTTTACCATTTATTGGTCATACACATAAGGGTGATCAACCCATCTTACGGTACGTATATCACAAAGACATACGCCCTCGAGCTACCGTCGTAGCCCTTTTACTTAACCGTCCGGCACTAGAAACCGTCCGTCATATCTTTACCGTCCTACCGAAGTAGTCCGTCATATCTTTACCGTCCTACCGAAGTAGTCCGTCATATCTTTACCGTCCTACCGTCGTAGTCCGTCATATTCGCCCGTCTGCCCTAAGGCATCCGTTTCCCACTTGAGCTAATTATGCAGCCGCATATTGTTTTAGCGACTTACTCCACCGTAGTGGCCTTTAATTAGTCTAACTTTCTAGACTTCCTTCTCTAGCTGCATAATAGTCAAGTGGTCGTCCGTCTACCGTAGTAGCCGTTAGCTTCGTTTCCGTCCATAACGTATACTTACATTCTTAGCATGCAATATATATATTTATAAAGCAAGATTTCATTTATTTACGTTATACCATTCTTTTCATACTTGGCAAGCAATATATACATAGATATAAAGCAAGATTTCGTTCTTACTCTTTGTGTCATTCTTTTCATACTTGGCAAGCAATATATACATAGATATAAAGCAAGATTTCATTCTTATGTACTATGCCATGCTTTCATTTCTTTATTTAAAAACATACTTGTCATACCTATATTCAGCATGAATTGTCACATAGCACATAACATAACATTCATTCATATCATGTATACATTCCAGCCCCAAAACATTTAAAATCATTTGCACGTAGCATATAGGGGGCACATAGAACTCACCTGATGGGCGGGTCCTTGAAATATAATAGCTGGTTTCGAAACGTCACTAAGGTCACCCACTATCTGTATAATAAAGTCATACATATAAGGTAGGGCTCCTAAATGACACTAGACATTACTGTTCTTGAACTCAGTAGTTTCGGGAGGTGGGTCGCATCGAAACTATGGTAGTTTCGAGCTATGGTTTTACACTCGAAACTAGGTAGTTTCGAGTCATAATCCTTCTATCGAAACTAGGTAGTTTCGAGTCATTAACTTATGAAAAATCTTAGTTTAGGTTCAAGGTGACACTCGAAACTATGTAGTTTCGAGTCCTGAGTTCCTATCGAAACTATAGTAGTTTCGAGTCATTGGCTGCTATCGAAACTAGATAGTTTCGAGTCAAACATGACTATCGAAACTAGAGTAGTTTCGATGGGTCTGCATGTATCGAAACTATAGTTTCGAGTCATGGGTCTGCATCTTCCCTGACCAGAACCTTGCTCCAGCCAACTTATTTCCAATCGATTAAACCTTGAACATTTTACGTTAAACACCTTCCTTTATCGTTCTTGAGTTCAAATACGTGATTTGTTTCAAGTTTCATATGCAAAAATCGTATCTTTATTTGATTTAAACCCGAGACATGCAAAGACTCAGAATCAGAGGCGATGCTTACCTCAACAGGCCCGATTTCTGTTGCTATGCGCTGAAATGGTGGAGTCGGATGATTCCCGAGCCCTTGAGTCTTCTCCTTGCGGTTTTCTTCACAAGCCGATCGCTCTCTCTCTCTCTCTCTCTCTAGTATTCTTGCGCAGGAAGATGAAATGAGAGGGGTTTGGGTTGAAGCTGCTGTTTTGTAATGGGGTTTCCCCCTTTTCTTTTCGGCCCATGGGCCGAAATTTTGGCCAAGCCCACTTTATTTCCCTTTTCTATTTGTCTTGTCATTATTTGGGATGTTACAAGTCTACCCTCCTTAATGAGGTTTCGTCCTCGAAACCTGTTACACGTTAAACAACTGGGGATACAGTTCCTTCATCTCGTCTTCTTTCTCCCAAGTAGCCTCGGACCCCTTTCTGTGTTTCCATTGTATTTTGACTAAAGGGATCGACTTATTGCGTAATCGTTTCTCGGCTCTGTCAAGAATAGCTATTGGTTCTTCTACATAGTTCAAGCTGTTATCCACTTCGATTTCGTCATAAGGTATGTGAGCCGTATCGTCAGCAAGGCACTTGCGTAAGTGTGATATGTGGAATGTAGGGTGTATTCCACTAAGCTCGACGGGTAGGTCGAGTCTGTAAGCAACTTGACCCACTCTTGCTACAATCTCGAAAGGTCCGACAAACCTTGGACTTAGTTTGCCACGCTTTCTGAACCGAATGATTCCTTTCCACGGTGATACTTTCAACAGTACCATGTCCCCTACTTGAAACTCTAAATCCCTCCTTCTCTTATCCGCGTATGATTTCTGTCTGTCTTTTGCGGCTTTCATACGAGCCTTGATTTGATCAAATTTCTCAGAAGTAGCTTTGACCACTTCGAGACTTGCAAAATCCTTCTGTCCAATTTCCCCCCAACAAACCGGGGTCCTACATTTCCTCCCATACAACATTTCAAATGGCGGCATGCCAATAGTCGAGTGATAGCTGTTGTTATATGAAAATTCTGCCAATGGTAGATGGCTGTCCCAACTCCCACCGAAGTCAATGATACAGGCCCGGAGCATGTCCTCCAAGGTCTGAATGGTCCTTTCCGATTGTCCATCGGTTTGGGGGTGGTAAGCGGTGCTAATGTTCAGTCTAGTGCCCATTGCTTCATTGAATTTCTTCCAAAACCTTGACGTGAATCTAGTATCCCTGTCAGACACAATCGACAGCGGCATACCATGTCTGCTCACAATTTCCTTGATAAATACTTCTGCTAGCTTTTCAGAAGAAGAAGTTTCTCGTATTGGCAAGAAGTGAGCACTCTTTGTCAAGCGGTCGACGATCACCCAAATGGTATCATTGCCTTTAGCTGTTCGCGGTAGCTTGGTAATGAAGTCCATCGTGATCTCCTCCCACTTCCATTCCGGTATTGGCAAAGGTTGCATTTTACCGCATGGCTTCTGGTGCTCGGCCTTAACTAGAGAACACGTTAGGCACTTGCTCACGTATTCTGTCACATCATTCTTCATGCCAGGCCACCAGTATTCTTTCTTCAAGTCTTGATACATTTTGTTTGTCCCGGGGTGGATAGAATAGCGAGACTTATGGGCCTCATCGAGTATTTTGGCTCTAAGCTTACCAATCTTAGGTATCCACATCCGGCCAAACCTAGTTCGTACCCCGTATGCATTCGCATCTAAGTTCCCTTGTTGTCCTACTATTCTTTCCCGTTTCACATTTCTTTCTAACAATGCTTCATCTTGTGCCTTTGATATTTCACCCATTAAGTCTGGCGTTATAATTAACTGACACGCTTTGATCCGGATAGGTGCCGATTCTTCCTTTCTACTTAAAGCGTCAGCCACTACGTTTGCCTTGCCTGGATGGTACAATATCTCACAGTCATAGTCTTTCAGTAGCTCTAACCATCTTCTTTGCCTCATGTTTAGTTCCTTTTGTTCGAAAAAGTATTTCAAGCTTTTGTGATCGGAGTAGATGGTGCATTTAACTCCATACAAGTAGTGTCTCCATATTTTCAACGCGAAAACTACTGCTGCTAATTCTAGATCATGTGTTGGGTAGTTAACTTCATGAACCTTTAGTTGCCGCGATGCATAAGCAATTACCTTTCCTCGTTGCATGAGTACGCACCCTAATCCTTGCCCTGAAGCGTCAGAGTAGACTACTAAGTCTTCATTTCCCTCAGGTAGTGTTAATACTGGAGCTTGAGTTAATTGTGTCTTAAGTTCCTCAAACGCGTTGTTTTGGGTTGGACCCCATTCATACTTTGCTTCCTTCCGTGTCAGTTTGGTTAGCGGCGAGGCAATTCTTGAGAAATCTTGGATGAACCTTCGATAGTAGCCTGCCAACCCTAGAAAGCTTCGTATCTCTGTTGGTGTCTTTGGGATGTTCCATTCCTTTACTGTCTCGATCTTTGCAGGATCCACCATGATGCCGTTTGGGTTTATTACATGACCTAGGAATTGGACTTCCCTAAGCCAGAACGCGCATTTGGAGAATTTTGCGTACAACTTTTCCTGCTTTAGCACCTCCAATACTTCTCTTAGGTGACAGTGGTGATCACCTTCATTCTTTGAATATATGAGGATGTCATCTATAAAAACTATTACTGATCGATCCAACATGGGTCGGCATACTCTGTTCATTAAATCCATAAATGCTGCTGGTGCGTTAGTTAATCCGAAGGACATCACGAGAAATTCATAATGCCCATAACGCGTACGAAACGCAGTTTTCGGTACATCTTCCTCTCTTACTTTCAATTGGTGGTAACCCGACCTGAGATCAATCTTTGAGAACCAACTCGCGCCTTGTAATTGATCAAAGAGGTCGTCTATTCTAGGCAGTGGGTATTTGTTCTTTACTGTTCTCTTGTTCAGTTCACGGTAGTCGATGCACATGCGCATGCTGCCGTCCTTTTTCTTTACAAATAATACCGGAGCGCCCCATGGTGAGATGCTCGGTCTGATAAATCCTTTCTCTGTTAATTCTTCAAGTTGGGACATTAATTCTTTCATTTCTGACGGAGCCAATCGGTATGGTGCCTTGGCAACGGGCTCAGCTCCTGGCAGTAAGTCAATCTGAAATTCTATTTCCCGATCGAGCGGCAAACCAGGTAGGTCCTCTGGGAACACTTCTGGAAAATTGCACACCACGGGTACATCTTTTAGCTCTTTCGTTTTCATTCTATCGTCAATAACATACGCCAGATAAGCTTCGCAACCGCGCCTCATGTAACTTTCGGCCTTGATCATCGAGATGACGTTCGGCATTGTGCTATTCCAGTCACCATAAACCGTAATCGGACTGCCGTCAGTGGCCTTGAGATGTATCATCTTTCGTTTACATATGATTTGAGCTTCGTTGGCAGCTAACCAATCCATGCCCAATACTACATCGAATTCTCCTAAGGTTAGAAGGTACAATTTAGATGGAAACTTATGGCCCTCTATTTCTACCATGCAATCGTCAGTCACTTGGATGACTACTGAGTTTTTACCAATAGCAGTTTGTACGCTAAAGGCCCTTAAAAGGCTAGTGATTGTGCAGTCTAATTTGCGGCTAAAGGCAGTGGATATAAAACTTTTACTAGCACCAGAATCAAACAGAATAGCAGCATGTTCATCATTTACTAGGAACGTACCCGACACGACGTCAGGGTTTCCTCTTGCTTCTTCCTCGGTTAAAGCATAGGCCCGAGTCCTAGCCTTTGGCTGTTCCTTTTCCTTTTCTTTTCCCGAACCAGATTGGCCGGCCTTCCTGCAGTTCTTTGTCAGATGTCCAAACAATCCACATACTTGACACTTGACGTCTCTTACACATTCTCGAGAGAAGTGCCCCGGCTTCCCGCACTTATAGCATGTGATGGTGCCGATTTTACATTCGCCAAGATGTTGCCTTCCACATTTCTTGCATGTTTCATATTCGTCCGACCTTGGCTTCTTAGTTTCAGTTGTTACGTTCCCTCTTCCTGTGCCTCTAGACGGGTTCTCCCACTTTCTCTTTTGGGTCTCTGTTGGTGGGTCCTCATTGGCATAATCGTCGTAGACGATTCCGCTCAGATTCACTACCGACTCGAAGGTCGAGGGTAGGTTAGCTTTTACATGAACACGGACCCGTTGTGGCAATCCCTTAACATAGTACTTGATCAAACGATCTTCCGTTTCCACCAGGTGTGGTACTAGTTGAGCCAGTTCATTGAATCTTGATGTATACTGGCGATGAGTCTTGTTGCCAGCCTTGAAGTTCAGGAACTCGTTCTCCACACGATCAATCTCATTTTGTGGGCAGAACTTTTGGATTACGAGCTTTTTCAAGTCCTCCCATGTCATTCTGGCAAGAGCATGTGGTGACTTTGTTCTTTGAATATTTCTCCACCAACCTAGTGCTTCATTGGTGAAAGAATGAGCAACATATTTAACAGCTTGGTCTGGTCGACACTCGCTGATGTTGATGACTGCGTTCATCCTCTCGATCCATTCGAACGTGGCCACCGAATCCTTGGTTCCATCAAACTTAGGTGGGTCTCCGTCCTTGAATCCTTTGTAAGTACACCCACGATTGCTTGCTGCCACTTTTACTTCATCCCCGTCACTATCATAAATTTTCTCTTCATTGTTCCCTTCATCCTCCTCTTTACTTTTCTTTATTGCCTCAGATAGTAGATCAGGCAATACCTTCTTCAGTGTGAGCACAACTTCACGGGCAATAGCATCCCTGACTTCGGGTTCCAACTGTATCGGCCCTGGATTGTCGTCTCCAGCTGGGGTCACTTCTGTTTCGTGTACACTCTCGGTGTGTTCCGCGTGCACACTCTCTCCTTCTTCTAATCTTTGATTCAACGGAGGTCTACCTCGTCGGCCAGTGCGACCGCCTCGGCGTCCAGTTCTTCCTCCGCCAGCCATAATTTCTTAATTTCCTGATAGTCATAAAGGGAATACATCAATGTCATTACTTCAGATCATAGTTTGGAACAGTACGAGCAAGGTAAATTTTTAATTACAGTGACCGGTTTGTGATTACTAATTTACATTGCTTTTCGGGTTCAAAACTCTTCAAATCGGTTGTGACATTGACATCTATTTGTTTTAAGTTAAGGTATCTATCCTTATTTAGAGCATTAGCTTTAGTACTTACTTACCGTGCTGCGTTGGCGTTGGTTACCCATACTGACATCCGTGCGTTGGTCCCATAATCAGTTTGAGTCCAGACATTTAGGGATGTCTGAATCTCTCAAACTATTGCTCTGATACCAACTTGTAAGGCCCCTTTCCCGGGTGACCTCACTTGTTGGATTTACTCATAAACATAGTCATAAATACTGAACTTAAATTTAAAACATTCATCATTCAATTACATAATCAAAACAGCGGAAGTCTTTACGAATAAAACATAACATATTCTTAACAAACAAAAGTGGGATGTCAGTCTTGTGCCGGGTAACCTTCACGCCATCGCACGACCTTTTCTTCCTTTACCTGAAATGTATACTAAAGTCAGCTAACGCTGGTGAGTTCTAGTTTAATGCGTTTAGATATAAACATTCTTTTCTTTACTTCATAAGTAAGCATTATTATAAAGTCATTCATATAAATACGTATTCATAACTTTTGCTTTTCTTTCATCTTTCTTTATCATTATTAAAGTGATTACGTATATATATATATATGCGTTCACCCTTTTTCTTTTCACTTTTCTTAACATTCTTTCCTTATCTTTCTTACGTGATTACATAGATATGCATTCACCTTTACTTTCTTTACCATTTATTGGTCATACACATAAGGGTGATCAACCCATCTTACGGTACGTATATCACAAAGACATACGCCCTCGAGCTACTGTCGTAGCCCTTTTACTTAACCGTCCGGCACTAGAAACCGTCCGTCATATCTTTACCGTCCTACCGAAGTAGTCCGTCATATCTTTACCGTCCTACCGAAGTAGTCCGTCATATCTTTACCGTCCTACCGTCGTAGTCCGTCATATTCGCCCGTCTGCCCTAAGGCATCCGTTTCCCACTTGAGCTAATTATGCAGCCGCATATTGTTTTAGCGACTTACTCCACCGTAGTGGCCTTTAATTAGTCTAACTTTCTAGACTTCCTTCTCTAGCTGCATAATAGTCAAGTGGTCGTCCGTCTACCGTAGTAGCCGTTAGCTTCGTTTCCGTCCATAACGTATACTTACATTCTTAGCATGCAATATATATATTTATAAAGCAAGATTTCATTTATTTACGTTATACCATTCTTTTCATACTTGGCAAGCAATATATACATAGATATAAAGCAAGATTTCGTTCTTACTCTTTGTGTCATTCTTTTCATACTTGGCAAGCAATATATACATAGATATAAAGCAAGATTTCATTCTTATGTACTATGCCATGCTTTCATTTCTTTATTTAAAAACATACTTGTCATACCTATATTCAGCATGAATTGTCACATAGCACATAACATAACATTCATTCATATCATGTATACATTCCAGCCCCAAAACATTTAAAATCATTTGCACGTAGCATACAGGGGGCACATAGAACTCACCTGATGGGCGGGTCCTTGAAATATAATAGCTGGTTTCGAAACGTCACTAAGGTCACCCACTATCTGTATAATAAAGTCATACATATAAGGTAGGGCTCCTAAATGACACTAGACATTACTGTTCTTGAACTCAGTAGTTTCGGGAGGTGGGTCGCATCGAAACTATGGTAGTTTCGAGCTATGGTTTTACACTCGAAACTAGGTAGTTTCGAGTCATAATCCTTCTATCGAAACTAGGTAGTTTCGAGTCATTAACTTATGAAAAATCTTAGTTTAGGTTCAAGGTGACACTCGAAACTATGTAGTTTCGAGTCCTGAGTTCCTATCGAAACTATAGTAGTTTCGAGTCATTGGCTGCTATCGAAACTAGATAGTTTCGAGTCAAACATGACTATCGAAACTAGAGTAGTTTCGATGGGTCTGCATGTATCGAAACTATAGTTTCGAGTCATGGGTCTGCATCTTCCCTGACCAGAACCTTGCTCCAGCCAACTTATTTCCAATCGATTAAACCTTGAACATTTTACGTTAAACACCTTCCTTTATCGTTCTTGAGTTCAAATACGTGATTTGTTTCAAGTTTCATATGCAAAAATCGTATCTTTATTTGATTTAAACCCGAGACATGCAAAGACTCAGAATCAGAGGCGATGCTTACCTCAACAGGCCCGATTTCTGTTGCTATGCGCTGAAATGGTGGAGTCGGATGATTCCCGAGCCCTTGAGTCTTCTCCTTGCGGTTTTCTTCACAAGCCGATCGCTCTCTCTCTCTCTCTCTCTCTAGTATTCTTGCGCAGGAAGATGAAATGAGAGGGGTTTGGGTTGAAGCTGCTGTTTTGTAATGGGGTTTCCCCCTTTTCTTTTCGGCCCATGGGCCGAAATTTTGGCCAAGCCCACTTTATTTCCCTTTTCTATTTGTCTTGTCATTATTTGGGATGTTACATTTATTTATTTAGAAACAAGAAAATAAATAAACGTTCTTATTTAAAGCTAAAAAGCTATAAATTTATAAACTTTATAAAGTTAGAAAAATCGTTTACTCAGTTATTTAAAAACGTAATATTCTAAATTTATAAACCTTATAAATGTTAAATGAGAAACTTCAAACATGTATAAACATGTAAACTTTGTTTAAATACTTTAAGAAACTCTATTGTAAACTTATAATCTCTAAAGAATTTTAATTTAAAGTATAGACTTTATAAGAAATCCTATTTTAAATAAATAGAAACTTGGCATTTATTTAAAATTATAAACATTATTTATTACAAAGTAATTTGTAATATAGATGTAAATACTTGAAAATCTAAATGATCTATATACCTTACTTTCAATTAGATGATTATCTATTCTTAATAATGATGCAAAGCTTGAAATGATTAATATAATTGTTATTCAAAATAATAATTATCATTGTATATTCTTTAAATAATTATTATAATAATTATTTATTTCTTGAGTAATTATTGTTAAAACTTTAATAATTACTTAGCCTCTCGGTTATCAAAAATGTACAGTTCCTTAGGAAAACTATTTTAATCATTATTACCATTTGGGTGTAATAATTGTGAAACTTTAAATAATTTTCTTACTAAATCATTCTAAGCTTTGATGCATAAGGCTTAAATCGTTCATTCAAAAACCTTTGTTTTAAACTCGATTTAAAACGTCATGAACACAACCAACCCGACACCCGTTTGGAACCCTAGTCGAATCTCGAAATCCTAGATCCTTGTCTTAGACTTATAGAAATAAACTTGAAACTTTAGACTTGCATTCTTAGGCTTATCGTGAGGATATTCTCCCTCAAAGTCTTGCAAACTTACTCTTGTCGGATACTATTCATCATCCAAGTGAGTATACTTAGCCCCTTTTTCATTTACATTCTTTTGGGGTGAAACATGTTCAAACTTTAAACTTATACAATTCTTGTACAACTATGACTAGATGCTTATTCTTATGTTAAACTTGAGACTTGTATGCTTAGATTAAACTTAAAACTAGCATATTCATTAACTTTGATCAAGCCTATGGTAACAATGATAGATCTATTGTATTTGACCAATCCACCTTGATTGATTGACCCTTCGGGGGGAGCCCTTGGTGTTTGTTACTAAACCAAAACTTTGAGACTTGAGACTTATAAGGGTAACCTGCGGGTTATGCCTAAACTTGGTTGAGGATTGAATGTGCACAATGTTTAAGATACTTGTTTTCTCATACTTACATTATAGAATGCATATATCATAGTGAATTGTAATATTTTCAAATACTTGTTAAACTGTGTCAAAACCTTTGTATCTCACCAACTATTTTGTAGTTGACAGATTCTTTCACATGTTTCAGGTTCTACATCATGAGGCTTATCTGTGATCACATAGGATGCTTTTGGACCTAGTCTACTTATAAATTAAACGTTGTATTTCTTGTTATATTCCTTGTATTGAATCTTAAATTATTATTTAATGAAATATCGAAACTTTAATAGTCAACCTTGTGCTATTGAACAACCGCGTCCGCCCCGACGTATAATCCGCCGTCGGTTGGGGTGTGACAGATTGGTATCAGAGCCTTGGTTATAGGGAATTAGGTTATTAGACACATGACCTAGACTATAACTTAGGAGACCCAAACATGAGCTATATCATGTCTTTACTAGGAACTTTCTCCTCATTCTATTCTTAAATCTTATACGTGAACGCTTGGAGATTCTACATATCTACGTGCTACAAGGAGTCTACTACATCGAGGACACGTTCTTAGGCTTTAAGTCTAATCCTCCACTAAACTCTCGTCAAGGATATTTAAGTTCTAGGTAATGTGTGAGAACCTGTGCGGACCGGAAGGGTGAATACCTGTATTCTGGGAAATTCTGTCAAGGAAAGCATTTCGTATAAATCCAAATCAACCGTTGGACCCGTATGCTTTCCTGGGAATTCTTGGGATGAGTATCCACTTATAGGAATGCATGACTTCTCTAAACATTAGTGGCTTAAATTCCTCTTGATATGTCAAGATACTTATTTAGTGATATGCACTAAATGAGTACCATCTCAAATACTATACACTTCATAAGTTCATGATTCAAAAACTTTCCTCTAATCCTTATTCTATGATTCTTAAGTCTCGTTACATGACAGCATGATTACTCGTCATGACCTGAAGGAGTTACCTTCAAGGAGAAATTCTTACGAGATTATACTTAAATACATAAGCTTATATTTATAGATACTACCCAATAAACTTCGTGATCGTCGTAATACAACCCTTAAAACTATGTATTACCCTACAAATTCTTCTATAAAACTTCATTATTTTATAAATAGGACACCTAAGAGGTAACCCTTGTATTCTTACCTTACCTCCTTGGCACTTAACCAAGTTTCATTTGATAACTAACTCAAAACTTTTGTTACACTTTCATACATCTCAAAACTTTCGTACGTCCTTAAACTTCATGATCCTTGTAATACCATCACATTTAAAACTATGCATTACCCCACAAGTCCTTTTACAAACTTCATTATTTTATAAACTTGGCACATAAGGGGAAACCCTTGTGTGTCATTTCATTTTTCGTCACTCAAGCAAACTTCATTTTATGACTAACTCAAAACTTCGTTACCTTCGTACGTCCTTAAAACTTACACATTACCGTTTCTTGTAAAACAAAACTTAACGTCTTTTAAATCTAAAGTACATTAACAAAGGGATTAGTAACCTGATTGCTTTCCCCGCAAGAGAAGAAACCTGCTAAGTAATGGACTCCACGTTTAAGATTCTGACCCATAATAAACCTCGACGTAGTACCTTAAACCCAAATACCGATGACAATAACAAAAAAAGAGTTGAAGACTCGCGAGGAAATTCTGGCTAGGGAAGTAGGGTACGTAAGTGAGTCCCCGTGACCCACCCCTTCTTTCGGGAATTCTCCTCGTTAGCCCATCGACTTCAAGCCAAAAACCATTTTTATTTTATAGTACTGTGATGACTCAGTATTATGAATAAAAACCTTTTAAACATATTAAATCAACCTACTTACTATAATTTTCCGTTTAAATTTTCTTAAGTAAGAACTAGAAGTCTCAATTTTGAAACATATAAATGAAAATTTCTTTGAAATTTCATCTGGTCATTATTTACTGGTTTGACTCTTCTTTCATCATTACAAACTTAACCCTCCTACCCAAACACTTTCGTCAAGAGTAACTCACGTTAGTACTTGAGACAATTGACGATGTTGCAAATCCTAGGTGACACGCGTATACTTGAGGAATAAACTTTGAACAAACCTTCTGATTCGTAAGCACTCTTTTAAAACAACTCGACTTACGAACCACTGCTGTAATCAACTATGACCCTTACCTCTTATATAGACTTCACACTTCTAAATTTTCGTTTGAAAATCATACATACCTTTTCATAAGTCTTACTTATACTATCCATCGATGTCCAACTCGTCATTACACTCTATATAAAAGAAAACCGTACCTGCTAATTATAAGCACACTATCATAAACCTTATTGAATTTTTTCCTGTTACCCTATACTTGGAGGCTTTCCTCATTTAACTCTTACCACTTAAAAAAAATTACTATAAATCACAACGGGAACTAAAAAGCTTAAATACACGTTGCTAAAACATTAAACTTCGTATACACAACTATGAGGTCCGAAACTTTTAAGTTATGCAGAAACTTATACAACTGCTCAAACCTGTATTCTTGAAACTAAACATGTCCAATAAAGGATCATGTAAAGCTTAATATTGCAACTTGTGAATTATCCTACTTATACTTGGATTCTTAATCTTGAAACTTATACTTGAATTCTAAATCTTGAAACTTATACTTAAATTTTTAATCTTGAAACTTATACTTGAATTCTTAATCTTAAAACTTATACTTGGATTCTTAGTCTTGAAACTCATACTTGGATTCTAAAACTTATACTTGGATTCTTAGTCTTGAAACTTATACTTGGATTCTTAATCTTGAAACTTATACTTGGATTCTTAGTCTTGAAACTTATACTTGGATTCTTAATCTTGAAACTTATACTTGGATTCTTAGTCTTGAAACTCATACTTGGATTCTTAATCTTGAAACTTATACTTGGATTCTTAGTCTTGAAACTTATACTTGGATTCTTAGTCTTGAAACTTATACTTGGATTCTTAGTCTTGAAACTCATACTTGGATTCTTAGTCTTGAAACTCATACTTGGATTCTTAGTCTTGAAACTCATACTTGGATTCTTAATCTTGAAACTTATACTTGGATTCTTAATCTTGAAACTTATACTTGGATTCTTAATCTTGAAACTTATACTTGGATTCTTAGTCTTGAAACTCATACTTGGATTCTTAGTCTTGAAACTTATACTTGGATTCTTAGTCTTGAAACTTATACTTGGATTCTTAGTCTTGAAACTTATACTTGGATTCTTAGTCTTGAAACTTATACTTGGATTCTTAGTCTTGAAACTCATACTTGGATTCTTAATCTTGAAACTTATACTTGGATTCTTACTCTTGAAACTTATACTTGGATTCTTAGTCTTGAAACTTATACTTGGATTCTTAATCTTGAAACTTATACTTGGATTCTTAATCTTGAAACTTATACTTGGATTCTTAGTCTTGAAAACTTATTGTGTGACGTATTCTTGTTCCAAACGCTGCTCCACACCTCTCTTAAATACTAGAGTATTTATATAACCGCTTTATACTCCAAACACAATCGTACACTTCTATACACTAAAGCGAAACTAAAAGACTTTAAACTATTCTATGTTTGACGTATTCTTGTTCAAACACAATTTAAACTATTCTATGTTTGACGTATTCTTGTTCAAACACAATGTAAACAATTCTATGCTCGACGTATCCTTGTCCAAACACTATGAACGTGTAGAGACTTTAAACTACTCCATGTTTGACGTATTCTTGTTCAAACACAATTTAAACAATTCTATGCTCGACGTATCCTTGTCCAAACACTATGAACGTGTAGAGACTTTAAACTACTCCATGTTTGACGTATGCTTGTTCAAAACATGATGAACGTATAAGACTTTTAAACTACTCAAGGTTTGATGTATTCTTGATCAGACACGAGGAAAGTGTAAAGACTTTAAACCACTCAATGATTGAAGTATTCTTAATCAATCACGAGGAAACTTTGAAACCCTAAATCTTGTCACATCCTTTTCTCTTTAATCATTGAATGAAGTTTCTCTGAGGGACTCGTTAATAAATGATCACTCATATGTGGAAACTTTAGTCGTGTGTTAAACAAATTCTTATACTCTTTCCTGATCCACACACAAACGGAAGGACCTATGTAGACTGTACGACGATTTGAATGCTTGCGGGTGCACACGTAAGTATGAAAATCAACGTATGGGAAGGCATAGTAACCTCTGTCGTGTGCTATGATCTGAGACTTATCGTAAAAGGTAGCCACGGAACTTAGGTACGTAGCAATCCTTAGACGTAATAGGCTACGAACTCAAATCGTTAAACTTTCATCGAATCCATCCTAAGTAATGCATCTCACTTGAAATCCTGAATGGAAATTCAACAGATATTCTCTCGAATGCATTTATGAAATCGAATCTTCCTATATTTCAATGAAACTATATGAAACTGTTGACAACCCCAGACTTTGAAAACTTAGAAACTTGAGCGTAATCTTATTCCTGTCATTCCAGTTAGGATTCTAAACGTAACCCGTAGTTTACTAAGGGACGTAAAGTATCTTCCTCATTATCCTTGTGCGTATCATGAACTTAAATCTGGGAAAAACAGAAACTTTCTACTTTAATTTCGGGACGAAATTTCCTAAAGTAGGGGAGACTGTAATATCCTGGATTTCCCGACCCGTTTAACAGATATTCATTTAATAAATATAAATCCCTTATACTTGAAACCTATATATATATATATATAAACTCTTGAAATTTTAATAAGTTTGTAAACCCATTTTAACTATGTAAATAATTTAAACTTGTAAATCTTAGAAATTGTTTTTATAAAATAAAAACTTATAAAAAACAATTTAACTTTTACATATTTAAATTCATAAAAAGCTAGGGGCTAAAACTGTCAATTCCCGAAATCTGTTTTAAACTAAAACTTCACTTTGATCATTCAGTGCCAAACATCCAAACTTCAGGGACCTGTTTTGTCAATTCTCCAAACTGCTATTGCCCAGAATCGGTCATGGGTTCGAAACCCACAACCCCCGATTTTTAACCCATTTCGACCAAAAATCGCGATTTCGTCCAGGTTCACTGAACCTCGGGCTCGTCCCTCGCGTGCGACCCGTCCCCAAGACGCCATGATGAAAATCTTCGACCGAGGCTTTGCGTGGAGTGTGAATTTACTCCGAACGGCCCAACCACCCGCCCTCGACTCGTTCACCCATTTATGGCTGAAATTGGCTATAAATAGCGATCGAAAAACATCAACGACACACCACTCGAACTCCTCATACCCTCAATTCGTTCGATTAACACCTGCGTTGGCCGATTTGAAGCCGCGACAGCCGACCTCGGCCTCAGCCTCGTTCTCCTTCGTTACGACACCATTTCAGGTAATTCTTGAGGCCAAGCCTTCGTAACATCATGTAGAACAAAAGCCCTCTGTCGGATTACAACGACAGAGGGATGATCAATGCGTATTTGACGGGTTTCGATCTAGGGTTCATAAGGAATTTGGGTTCAATTGGGGTTGTTGTTTAAATGTTTTACATTTCAGTGTATACACTAACAAGACCCGTAGTCGAACTGGTTGTGTGTGTGTGTGTTCGGTGACCCGGTCACAGACCCGGGTTCGACCCAGGCGCGCCCCAGTTTTCGATTTTCATTTTTTTTATGTTTTTACTCAATGTTAAAATATCTAATAATTTTTATATATTAGATTAAACTGTTATGATTGTAAAAATGATTTTTATTTACATTTTTGTATACATGAACTATTTTAATTAATTAAACTTAGTAAAAAAAACTTATAAAGAGATTAATCTTTAAATTTTTAATGCTTAAATACCATAAAAGAAATACTTTTTATACTTGGAATACTTATAAACTTGTGCATTTATAAAAGCTATGTCTAATAAGTTCAAGACGTATTTGTTTATTTATTTAGAAACAAGAAAATAAATAAACGTTCTTATTTAAAGCTAAAAAGCTATAAATTTATAAACTTTATAAAGTTAGAAAAATCGTTTACTCAGTTATTTAAAAACGTAATATTCTAAATTTATAAACCTTATAAATGTTAAATGAGAAACTTCAAACATGTATAAACATGTAAACTTTGTTTAAATACTTTAAGAAACTCTATTGTAAACTTATAATCTCTAAAGAATTTTAATTTAAAGTATAGACTTTATAAGAAATCCTATTTTAAATAAATAGAAACTTGACATTTATTTAAAATTATAAACATTATTTATTACAAAGTAATTTGTAATATAGATGTAAATACTTGAAAATCTAAATGATCTATATACCTTACTTTCAATTAGATGATTATCTATTCTTAATAATGATGCAAAGCTTGAAATGATTAATATAATTGTTATTCAAAATAATAATTATCATTGTATATTCTTTAAATAATTATTATAATAATTATTTATTTCTTGAGTAATTATTGTTAAAACTTTAATAATTACTTAGCCTCTCGGTTATCAAAAATGTACAGTTCCTTAGGAAAACTATTTTAATCATTATTACCATTTGGGTGTAATAATTGTGAAACTTTAAATAATTTTCTTACTAAATCATTCTAAGCTTTGATGCATAAGGCTTAAATCGTTCATTCAAAAACCTTTGTTTTAAACTCGATTTAAAACGTCATGAACACAACCAACCCGACACCCGTTTGGAACCCTAGTCGAATCTCGAAATCCTAGATCCTTGTCTTAGACTTATAGAAATAAACTTGAAACTTTAGACTTGCATTCTTAGGCTTATCGTGAGGATATTCTCCCTCAAAGTCTTGCAAACTTACTCTTGTCGGATACTATTCATCATCCAAGTGAGTATACTTAGCCCCTTTTTCATTTACATTCTTTTGGGGTGAAACATGTTCAAACTTTAAACTTATACAATTCTTGTACAACTATGACTAGATGCTTATTCTTATGTTAAACTTGAGACTTGTATGCTTAGATTAAACTTAAAACTAGCATATTCATTAACTTTGATCAAGCCTATGGTAACAATGATAGATCTATTGTATTTGACCAATCCACCTTGATTGATTGACCCTTCGGGGGGAGCCCTTGGTGTTTGTTACTAAACCAAAACTTTGAGACTTGAGACTTATAAGGGTAACCTGCGGGTTATGCCTAAACTTGGTTGAGGATTGAATGTGCACAATGTTTAAGATACTTGTTTTCTCATACTTACATTATAGAATGCATATATCATAGTGAATTGTAATATTTTCAAATACTTGTTAAACTGTGTCAAAACCTTTGTATCTCACCAACTATTTTGTAGTTGACAGATTCTTTCACATGTTTCAGGTTCTACATCATGAGGCTTATCTGTGATCACATAGGATGCTTTTGGACCTAGTCTACTTATAAATTAAACGTTGTATTTCTTGTTATATTCCTTGTATTGAATCTTAAATTATTATTTAATGAAATATCAAAACTTTAATAGTCAACCTTGTGCTATTGAACAACCGCGTCCGCCCCGACGTATAATCCGCCGTCGGTTGGGGTGTGACATTTTGACGAGTGTGTGTGTTAACAGATTAAATTGTATTCCACGGGTTTATTCAACCCGTGTAAAACATGAGTTTTTAAAAAACATTTTTTATTACTTAATATATAATATTATATTTATTCAACCGTGTAATACACGTGATTTTAACTTAGTATATAATAAATAAAGGTTTTTCAAAGCCACGTGTCGCCTCTATATTAATTCTTATCAATTTTTTCCTGCATCATCTATAATTTTAATAATAATATTTTTTTAAGAAAATACTAATCTTTGTATAAATTAATCTTCTGACATATTTTGACGAGGGTATGTGTTGACAAAATATATTATATTTCACGGGTTTATTCAACTCGTATAAAACACAAGTTTTTAGAAAATAATTTTTTTATTACTTAATATATAATATTATATTTATTTAACTCGTGTAATACACGATATTTTAACCTAGTACTGTTAATATAAAAGTGTTCTTTACACGATTTAGAAAGTTATCCGGCAAAAACGAAATCAAGAAAACCTACATGATTTATGTACTTCTAAAATTGTGAATTTCTAAGTTTAAACAGATTAACATGTTTAATTTTACTACAACGAAGACATGACCCTATATTAAACACGATGGGCCGTGGGGCGTAGACATGTCAACTCAAAACACGAAATGTTTATATATTGGATTTTAATAATCCTATCTTTTATTAATTGCCCAATAATACTATCAACTGAGAATATTCTTACCACCAGTCTCTACTTTCAAACCATTTTCTTACATTGGAACCCCCGTTAAAAAAACTTAACGCGTTAGATTTTATATGACGTGGACATCTGCAAACCACCGGAAAGTCGAGCAAGCTAGCAGTGGTCTCGTGGTGGGTTTTAAAATTGGCTCTGTTGGTGTTTAAATGGCTCGTTAAACACCATCATTATCTCTATTTGGACTTGCCGAAAAAACGAGATTAGTTAAACACCATCAAAGCTAATTTCAAAACCCACCACGAGACCACTGCTAGCTTGGCTCGACTTTCCGACGGTTTGCAGATGTTCACGTCATATAAAATCTAACGGCATTAAGTTTTTTTAACGGGGAGTCTAATGTATGTAAATAGTTTAAAAGTACAATTGTGATTATTACTGACAATTGATAAAATATAAAATTATTAAATTTTAATAATCCTATATAAAATATGAATAGAAAATTACATGAGGGCATGGAGGGTAGATCTGACAACCACACTGTGAATTGATCTCACTACTTTTAAACCTAGTTACCGTATGAAAAACTTATTGAAAGAAAACTATTTCAGAATTCTTTAACTTGACTAGAAAACAAAAGATTACTTATAAAATGTCTAGTTGATTTCATAAAACTTTAGTTATATTAGCGTGTATTTGTTTTATTAAAGATATAATAATGTATTTAGTATTTTTTATATAATTTATGTTTTTTATTTTTATTTTAAAGTTATATTATTCTTATTATTAATATTAATGGTATGCATTTCCTTCAGTTTCTACCAACTAGACGCATGAAATATACTAGTTTCTTCATATTCATATTTAGGTTGCTTCACATTTTATGTTTATTACATTTCAATTATGTGTGATTCAAATTCTATCATATTTTGATTCTTTCAACTTTTACTCCAAATCACACCACTTTGTTTACACTAGATAACTTATATTTACATACTAATTTGTTTCCGTTAACTATTTCATATATAATTAAAAAGAAATAAATTATTATAATTTTTATTCAAAAATAGTTTTTAATTAGCTTATTAACAAAAACTAGAAAATAAAATATCAAGAACCATATTCAATATGATATACATTTTAAAGGTCTCAATACAACATTTAATAATTTTTTTTTCAAATTAAGTGTTACTTTTCATCATAAATATATAACAAATATGGTGTGTAAAATTCATGAATATATATTGCATTTGACATCCTTGTTAAAAATCTTTAAATATACTTTGTAAGAATGAAAAAGAAAAACATATATATTTGAACTTATGTAATGAAGAGATGGTCCCTTTGGTGGGTGGTTAGGATTGAGAATTGAGATTACTTGGACCGTCGGCCGGTAAGGTTTTAATTTTTTTTTTGAAAGCTAAGGTTTTAATTATATCACGTGAAAATCAACTACAATTGTTTATTATATTATATTATATTACTAGGTTAAAATCTCGTGTATTAAACGAGTTAAATAAATAAAATGTTATATATTTAGTAATAAAAAAATTATATTTTTAAAAACTCGTGTAATACACGGGTTGAATAAACCAGTATATTACATCGGTTGAATAAAATATAATATAATTTGTTAACAAACACATTTGTCAAAATATATTTTAAAAAAATGTAATTTGTCGTGACGGTTATAAGGTCTGTTAAGTTAGTTTTTAAAACATTTTTTTCAACTGAGTATTAATTTTTTAATTTTTTAATTTAATTGATAAATGTTAGTTCATATTAAGTTCATTTGATTGATGATATAATAACTATTTATAATTAAATAATAAGTATTCATAGTTACATTTATTAATATAAAGATTATTATTTTATAGGAGAGAGAAATAGAAAATCTAATATTTAATAGGAGAGAGAGACGAGAAAATAAAGATGAGGTGTAACCAGATAATGACACGTGTCCTGAAAAGATTTTCATTTATTAGAGTAGTAAGATGAACCATTTTATATACATATACACACACCATTATATATATATATATATATACACACACATACGCACGCACACACATAGGAAGGTTGATATAAAAGGTATAAAATAATAAAAGCGTAAAAAAACGAGACATGACACATGTACGTAAGTAAATTTCTAGAATGATTGTATTTGCATTCAATTAAGTACGTAAGTTTTGACTGCAAAATGTGTAAAATGGACACACATGAATATGTACCAGAAGGAAACGAAGCAATAGGGGCGATAAAAATCGTCGCTAATGCCCTAAAAAATCGTTGCTAATGTTAATAGTGGTGAGAGTACTTCGTCTGCTGCTAAAAGTTGGAGATACGGTGATAATGGAGGCAAAGAAGGGGCATAATGGATTTATTCCCGCTACAGAGTATTAGCGACGATAATCGCCCCTAAAAGCATCGCCGCTAAAGGCTGAAAAACCCTAGCCGTCCGATTAACTCACAATCAACCATCATATCATTGATTAAAAAGTGGAACACGGATCACGGGTAATAGCGGCGACTTTCCTTTTTATAACTCCTCGCCGGTAGCCGGTCCCCGTGTAAGATCCTAAAAGCTATTCGTATCATTGCTTTTTGTTGTATTTGGGTTTTTTGGTGTAATTTCAATTTTGTAATTTAGAATAGAGATCGATGTTTTTCATCTAGTTACTTGCTAGGCTCGGTTTGAATAAAATGATCTCATTGCCATTAAAAAAAAGTCAAAAAAGAAAGTTGGGTACCAACGTTTTCATTTAAATCTACATTAATTTTTTATCCTTAAACAACCTTTATATACTTTATATTTAAAATCATAAAATTAAGAGTTCTATTCTCTTTAATTTGACGATGGCCTTTCTTTTTTTTTCTTCAAAAGTCACTTTTTTTTTCTTCTAAACAGTCTATTGAACCACTTAATATAAGGATACGTTTTGTGTATAAAAATTATGCATTGTTCACTATAATGGTGTGTCTAGCACATATTAAATAGTGCATCTAAGTCATTGTAATTGTGTATTCAATTTTTCGGTGATGAATTTTATAATGACTTTTGATGCACTGTCGTTTACAACAACACATGCAATTTTTAGGTTCAACATAATATTATAACAAGTCGTGATTATAATGTGGCTAATTTATCATAATGATACGTCCAATTTACGTATATTGTTATAACACCACGTGCATTTAAATCACCTTAAAACTTACACATATTACTAATAACAACAATTTGGTAGGTCGGTTCCTTACTGTTCATCGCACCTTTAACGATTGGTTCATGTTTATTTACTTTTTTTTCAACTTTCTGTTTTTTCCTTCGGTTTGTATAAGACCCGTACACAGCCGCCGGTCCACGTCTCCGTTTGTTTTCTTTCTGTAATGACATCATCATCCGTTATTTATCACTTCCCTGCAGCTTCGTCTCTAAATGTTTTTTTCAAACTTTTTACATTTGATGTCGAGCCAACGCCGCATCTCACGTGTTTTCTTTTTATTAACATTTATTCCGTTTAAATTCTCCCCCGTGTTAACTTTATTTTAAAAAATGGACCGGTGCCCCGCCGCGAAGCGCGGGTGCAACTTGCTAGTATATACACATTTCACAACATATGTTTTTTTTTTAGAAAAAAACTTTTTACAATCACCTTACCCTATGTATATTTTAGTAAAATAAAAAAGGGAAAAAAGTAGATGAGGATGGGTCCTTAAAGATTAAATGTTTTGACATGTGTGGCATGAGTTGGCACTAAATCACAAGGATAAGAGGGTCATCAAACAATGGCATCAATTAAGGTCACACTTGGATCCCTTGCATATATGACACCCCGCACCAACCAATGTTTTCTAGGATTTATTAAATAAACGGCCGATATACTTGTCTTTTCTAAAAGTTTTATCCCTCATACCATATTTCAACACATTCTTTATATCACATATGATTTTATTTATAAGCATGCACTAGCATTTTTTATACTAATTTATTTCGCACTATGATGTATTTTAGTTATTTTTGACTTGTAAAATAAAAACCAAATTAATTACTATACTTATGATTTTTAAAATGGAAAGAGTTTATACATAGAGTACAAGTGATCTATACACCATTTTATATCTGAAAAGTTATATTTTGAACAACAGCTATATCAATATTTTATACCCTACACTTTTTTTTTGGCACACTCATACTTTTTTGTTTATTTGTTTTTCTCTTATAAGTTTTAAAATTTAATACTTTATAAAAGTATATATATATATATATATATATAACGTCGTGAAGTGCTTATTTTTATCTATGTTTCGGTATAAATTTCGTTCAAAACGGAATTGTACGTCATAATATATAAGTTATCGACGCACAAACGTACAAGCCGTTAAAACTAATATAAGGTTTTGAATTTTTTACAGTTTCTTTTCCTTAAATATTTTGATTTTTTTAAAGTTTCTTTTCCCTTTTTCCTCCAACTTTTAAAGTATGATTTTTATAAAATCCAAATTTGTACGTGCTTATTTTTATCAACGTTAATATTTTGTACCATTTGTTTTTTTTTTTCCGTCGCGACGTGTCTATTTTTATCAACGTAAACTTTTTAACGGTTTTTTATATAAAGTTCCAAATATTATCAACAGTCTCGCTCTGCGAGGCACAGGTTTGTGACGATTTTATTTTTTTTATATAAAGTTTCGCATGTTATCAACGACGCGCGGGCTTCTTTGTTTTTCTTACCTTCAATATGCGGGTTCGCGGCAATGTTTCAATGTTAGTTTTTTTTACAATTTTACGCCCCTGCCGCAACACGCGGGTTTAAAAGCTGAGTTATACATATAGAGGCTGAGTTTCAAAAGGAAGACCTAGATGTTTGATGTTTTTCTATTTATCCCGAACTTTTACGAGAATTAATGTGATTTATCAAATAAATAAAAAAATATTATCTAATTTACATAAATAAAATGATAAGTACTTTATATGCATGCACATTAAAGTTCAAACAAGTTAAAAAGACCAATATTCATAGGAAAAACACTTCTACTATCTCTTCTAATATTTTACAACCAGCAAATCATGTTTAAAATTTTTAGGTCAAATAATATCCCAATGCAATGTACATTTATATAAAATAAATAAATAAAATTTCTGACTATATGCATCTGTCTATGGAATTAAAACCATAGATATGTACATGTATATAGAACAAATTGTATATATTACATTATGTAAGAACTTAGAACAAGATGAATGGTTTCTCTTTTAAATTTATGATATTTTTTAAGACCTTTTACTTGTTAATAAATAGTACTTGTGAAGAAGGTTGCAAAATAATATGTAAAATGTTTAGAGTAGAATAGATACCAACATACTATGTCCCAACCTTATCTTATTTAAGAGTTTGTCTTGATTAAAATGGTATCTATGACCTTTTAACTCTTTTCTAGTGTGACCAAGTGTTCAAGGATTTAGACGTCATCTAAATATGACACACAAGTCGAGAGTTTAGTGCGCTATAGGTTGATTTCAGTTTGGAAAGAGTTCTTGCTTAAATAGCGTGAAAAAAATCAAGTTTTCAAAAAATGAATAGACCCTCCACGACGAATGCCACACATCATTTTTGAGTTTTTCAATTTGTTTTATCAAACAATTTGGCTGAGAATTTGAATTTTATAAAGCATTCCTTTATTTGAGAAATAATTTCATGTATTTTAGGCATGATTTTAAAATGAAACTTGTGTCAAATACCCAAATAATTGAGTTTATATCAAAATGTATACATGAGCGTAAGAACCTAGGGGGTATATGTGTCTTTTTTAAATTTAAGAAAACTTTACTAATATGCTTCATAAGGATTGCAATCAATTTTTAATTCAACTTGCAAACTGTCATAAGTAAATGTATGAACAAAAGATGAAGACAAAATTACCAAATGATTAAAATGATATATATAGTGGTTCAAATGCATGTTAATGAATCTACCTTACGTACATTGTCTGAACTTTCATCAAGAGTTGGTATTCACTAGAAGTCTCTCTAAATGGTACAGATCACCATTTACAAATGGATCGCTAATAAGATAGTAATTACCTTTTCAATTCTCAGTAAGATATGTAGTGATCAATGTGAGTTTTCATTTTTAGGAAGTGGTCACTTTTACATAATGATTATCAAATACAGAGATGCTAGTTTTTCTCTAGCTTGATATTGTTTTGCTCTTTTTTCTAGGTTTTGATAAAGTCTATGAGAATTATTCACTCAAGAATGTGTTTTTATGTGTTTTATTCTTCAATATGAAGGAGTTGGGTCAAAGAGCTTGGCATTTTTCCTTAAAAGAAGAAAAGTCCCTTTGTTTACATTCAAGTTACTACCTAATTAAAGCGACCTTTTTTTTACTAAGTTTTAAATTTGAAATAATTCTTCTTAAAGAGATTACTTCCATATTTCTCTTTGTGATTTTTGTAAGAACTTAGATTCTTTTATAAAAGTTTTGGCTACTTATAAAAACTTATGTGGGTTTTCATAAATAAAACTAAGGCTGATTATCTTTTTTTTTTATGATACCCTTCGACATACCAAGGATTGTATAGATCTTCATATCGTAGGTATAGACATTGTTTAAGTTAACTTGAATTCTTGGGCTTAAATGTATTGGGTGGCTTGGCGGTCGATGCAAGTCAAACCGTGGCATCGACCGTGCTTCTTCTGTTAGAAGTTCTTGCACGTCTTTAGATGACATACATTAGACAGTCGATACATGGCTAGACCACATAACGTGGACCGTGACAACCCGGTCAACCCCTCCTTTTTCTTGATGATAAATATGACCCCCTTTTTCTTGATGATAAATATGATGAAGGATATGAAAGAGGAAATAATAAAGTGGGAAGGATGAAAGATTTAAAAGTTGGATAATACCTAGTCTAGACAAAGTAATTACGTGGTAGATATGGAGTTATTAACACCTCTAGGAATCAATGTGTAAAACGGATAGGTGAAAGAGCATAAAGAAGGTGAGATTACCGTTTGACCAGTGATGGTCAATGCATGATTCGATTGTGACATCTATGATGAGTCACATGTTTAGTTTCTAGTTGAAAACTTGATCTCATTGTTTTTAGTGGATATTTTCTTATAGAAGTTTCTTCTAACAATTTTGTTTTATACCTTAATATTATAAATGATATCATCTTCTATAATATCTAACAAATTTTATAAAAAGCTCAACGTATTTGATTCTTTTTATAAAACATATATTTTCATAAAAATATTTTGAATTTATAAAACTTGCTTATTGATCTTTTTTAACTTTGTAACTTTTAGCCGGTAAATGGTCACAAATAATCCTTGAATTATTTTATTAAACTTTGCTTATTTATAAAAGATATTTTTTAGTTTTATAAAAATACCGTTGTTTTCAAGGATGTTTACGGGTTTAAAATAACGAGGACCGTAATTTAAAAAATAAATAAAAATAAAAACAAAACCGTAACATATCCTTACTACATAAAATATCCATGTAATTTAATTTTTTATTATAAAACTAGCTTATAACCCGTGTACTGCACACGGGCTAAAAAAATATTAATACATAAAATACTTAAAATCTTTATATATATATATATATATATTATAGGTGGAAAAATTTATTATATATACTAAGGATAAAAAACAAAATTCAAAATATAAAAAAATATATAATTGAGTTTCAAAAATACGTTAATTGCTATTTATTTTAATTTAATTTTTATTTGCTATTTGATTGAAAATAAAAGTTACATAATTAGATTTTAAAGTTTCTTATAATAAATAAGAGATAGTTTAAAATAAATGTGTTTTATTAGTATAATTATTTTTTTTTAAATAAATTATTATTAAAAGGTAGAAGTGTACTTAATAAAAAAAGAAGATGAAAAAAAATGATGAAAATAAATATGAAGTCGATAGATACCTTAATTTTTTTTTATTTCTTAGATACATTATAGATTTTTATTGTTATTTTAATTATGTTTAGGTAAATATAGCGTGGCGGAATCACCGGAAATTCAGGAGACTTTTTATCCACATAGGCGAGTCACTATGTTATTTGTTTAATATAATTAACTTATTAAATAAGACTAAATTATATGAATGGTATGATGATTATGAAAATGACCCATCTTTTAAATTATTACAGAAATGATTTCTATCCACTTCTGCACCTAGACTAAACATAACTTTTTTTTATCGGTCAAACACTAAACATAACTTTTTTTAATTGAATTTTGATATTATTTACATAACTTTAGTTATGTTACCTTTTTTTATGGAGTCAAACACACTATGCAACTCGATTTTCTTACTAATTTAGAAATGAAAAAAAATGTATATATTAGTTTTTATTTATTATAACGGATTAATTTATTTGAGCGTATCATTAAGTGTCTAGTGTTGAATGAACTTTGAGATCTCTCTCAGAGCATTCATATTTGGATCTATTGTGTGATCCTTTCAATTATGAAATAAAGGAAGGAAAAGTTGTGATATGTATCATGTATGAGAAAATATTGTATATCACTTATCTCTATTGTGTTTAGAGAAAAATTTAGTGAAGAACGAATATTGGTTGAAGATCAAGGAATAAACGTAAGATAGATTAGTTTAGATTCAATCAAACCGCTATATATGTTAGTATTTCCCATACCTATTTATTTTGTTTACCAATATTCTCTTAAGTTATTATAAAAAATAAATTTTAAAACTAAAAATAACTTATTCGCCGACTAAACACTTTAGGTTCCCAGTAAAATGGTGTAGTTGGATTATTGGCTTACTCCGGTCTGCTAGAACTTCGGTTCTAATAAATGGTTCTCCTACAAAGGAGTTTTGTATCAAAAGGGGTGTGAGACAAGGTGACTCCCTATCTCATTTTCTGTTTATTATTGCTATGGAGGCTTTAAGTTTGGTTATTAAAAAAGTTGTGAACTCGGGTATCTTTCATGGTATTCGTCTTCCATTTTTTATGCCGATGATGTTATTTTTATTGGCGATGGCTCTTTGACTAACTTCAAGAATTTGGTGCGGATTCTGTGATGCTTTTTTAAGCTTCTGGTTTGAAAGTTAATTATAGTAAAAGTAATACTTATGGTGTAGGTGTACAAGATGATCGGATGAATGTTCTTTCCACGAAGCTCCATTGCAAGGCAGGTGTGTTTTGTTTTAGTTATTTGGGGATTATTGTTGGGGCTAATATGAATCACATTAAATATTGGAATCCGGTAATTGAAAATTTCAAATCACGACTTTCTACTTGGATGGCTAAATCTTTTATCTTTTGGTAGGAGTTTAACTTTGATTAAAGCGGTTTTAAATAGTCTTCATGTATATTATTTCTCATTTTTCAAGGCTCCAATTCATGCTATTGCATCTTTGGATAAAATAAGGAAAAAGGTTCCTATGGTCGGGTTTGATTTTTCAAGGCTCCAATTCATGCTATTGCATCTTTGGATAAAATAAGGAAAAGGTTCCTATGGTCGGGTTTGAATTCGATGGGAAAAGTTCATTGAGTTTCTTGGGAGAAAGTGATGGCTCCTAAATGTAAGGATGGTTTAAGAATTGGTTTGCTTAGAGATATGAATATTTCTCTTTTAGATAAATGGTGGTGGATAGCGAAAGATGGATCTACTTCTCTGGGATTTAGAGTTATTGCTTCAGTTCATGCTAACACACGGTCAAATACTCTTTTGCCTTAAAAACCGAGTATCACGTGCACTTGAAAGAATATTATGGCTATTGATGGTGATTTTACTAAATATAATATCGATCTTCACAACTATTTGGTAAACGGTGTGTCCTTCTCTACTAGTGATATTCGCACCAAATTGGAGAGATGTTTGGATTTGATTACTTTTAATTGGTATACATGGAAGTCTTGGGTTCCGATTAAAGTGAATTTTTTTGGTTGGAGAGTTTTTATGGATCGTCTTCCTACTCTTGTGGCTCTCTCTAGAAGAGGCGTTAATAATATCGGTGTGGGTTTATGTCTGATTTGTGATCGTTATAGCGAAGACTTGGACCATATTTTGTTTCATTGTGCTTTGACTAAATACACATAGAGGCAAGTTCAAGTTTGGTGCAAACCGACCACTATTCCAAATTCGTGTCTAAAAGATCTTTTGGAGCTTCCTTTCTTGGTTTCAAGGAGTTACAAGAAACAAGGGATTCTCTACGAGGTCTTTCTAGCGACTCTTTGGAGTATTTGGAGGGCTCATTATGATAAGGTGTTCAATAACAAAGATGTTTGCATTAGAAGAACCATGAAAGTTATAAAAGCTACTAGCTTCTTATGAATCATAAATAGATCCAAGACGTTTAGTTTAGAGTGGAGCCATTAATGTACTTTTTATTTCAAATTGTAATATATTTGGGGTGTTTGTATTTTTGAGTCTAGCTTCTTGTTAGTCTTAGTTTTTTTGTTTCCGTCGTAAAAAAAAATCAAAAAAAAAATCATAGAGTTGAATAACATCTTTATGCATTATATATACAAGTAACTAGGTTAAAATCCCGTGTATAACACGAGATTGTATATTAAAAAAGATAAAACTTATAAATTTGTAAATACGTCACCAAATGAAAATATGTGTGTATATAACAAATTAGTATTTTTTCTTTAATTAGTTATATTTTGATTTCCTATTATATATTGTTATTTAATATAATTAGTATTCTTCTTTAATAATATATTTATAATATCATTACTATTTAATAAGTTAGATGCACATTTATTAGGAGAGAGGCGGAAAAATCATTGTGAGTATGCATGAAGAAGTGACACGTGTCCTATCAAAACATTTATTTATTAGTATACTAGGTTAGTTCCCGTGTATTACACGGTTAATGAAAAGAAACATATATTATTCATAAGTGTCTAAATAAGAATTACTTTACATAGTGAAAAAAATAAAATTAAAATTACAATTACATTCATAAAACCAGATTACATAAGGTAAATTTTTTAGATTCTAGAAAGTTGATTTTGATTGATTGTTATTTGCTTAACAAAGATAAGTTGTTAATTTTTTTTAAAAATTGTCAATTTAATTATCTAATTATAGTAAATTTGCGAGAGTTAATTTATTGATTTTGTTATAATTTAAATAATACAAAGTTCAAAATTTTCAAATCAAACGGTTTTTAAGTTCTAGTCAAATGATATTAAATAATTTTAGCAATTATATTTGTTAAGCATTTATTATTTGTGAGAGGTATAAAATCTTAAATTATAATTAAACTTTAGGTGGGGAAATCATTTTACAAAAACCTTTATTTATTAGGGAGTATAGATTAATATTTTTTCTTTAATTAGTTATATTTTAAATTCTTATTATATATTCTTATTTAATATAATTATTATTCTTCTTTAATAATATATTTATAATATCATTATTATTTAATAAGATATATGTGCATTTATTAGGAGAGAGAGGCGGAAAAATCAATATGAGAAGGCATGAGAGAGTGACATGTGACAATCCAAAACCTTTATTTATTAGTATCTATAAATTATAGATTGTTACCATTATGATCTTTTAAGGTCGTTAATGCACTTTTCCTTTTTTGGATTCTTTTGAAACAATAAAGAGGATATTAATTTTTATACGACAATAAAATATACATCATTGTTCAGCAAATGATGAAACAAAAATATGTAAATGCATAACAGCTCTTAGTAGGCTTTTTAAGTGGTGGTTGTATGCATGTGTATACTTTTAAATGAATTATATTTATTTAATTATAAAGGGAGTGTTCAACTAAATTAATTAAAAATAGGATAATTTAATAATACGTGTCGTAATCTAGTAAAGCAGTTACCATTATCACCAAGAATCTTTTAGTCGTAAGCAGTGGGTTGTTGCTAAATCTACATTATTGTTTCCTAATCACAATATAATTAAAGGCATTCACTATTTAATTTTACAAATAGTAGTTATTAAGTCATTATCATAACATAGTTTATATTAGAATATTATAAAATTCACATACGCATGAATCTACACCTTAATATATTAGTTGTGACAGTACTTCTAATGTGTCTATATGTTTAAAAATTAATAGCATTTGTTGATCAAAATGTTAACTAATAATGTGTTAGGTCTGCTTGTATAGAGAAATAAGAGAGAGATAATTACATGAATTATATTAAGTTGTAGCACTTCTGGTGATCTTGACACTAATTGGCTTAAAGTTTCTGGTAAGTTTTGGTAAAATAACTTTTAGAAAGAAGATGTTATGCAATTCAAACCATAGAGATGGTTTTCAAAGGATGAATAGAAATTCAAGATCAAGTTTTTAACTAACTACACATAATCATAAACAAGTTCACTTATCGCAACGTAATATAGTTTATGTAAAATATAAGTATCGAACCAATGGATATGGTGGCTTTCAATGCTCAATTGTTATCATCGAGACATGGGATTGTGAGATAATTAGATCAAAGGCATACCACTTAGGCTAGAATTTACTTGGTAGTAAATTTATATTTTAGAAGTAGATCAATGATGAGGTCAAAAGAGTAAAGGGGGTGAACGGCTCCTTGGTCATGTTACCGTTCTTAATGGCATGGCTGGTTGGAAGGTTAACAGGCTCCCGCAAATGATAACGCTTCCTATAGCCATTATCGGACTTAGACTATCCAGTTGACATGGTTCCGGGTCAAGTTACCATATTGTTTGACTCACTAAAAAGTTGGAATGCACAACCAGCTCAAAGACACTATATGAAAAACATAAAATTACTCAAACTAACTAGTTTATATTTTTAGTAATAAAATGGAAGGGCTCATAGGTAGGGTTACTGCGACCCCTCGTCTTATTGGAAAGCTAGAATGATAAGATACGCTAGCTACCGCAAGGCCGGATTAAAGACATCTTGATTAAAAAAACCTTTAAATAAATATTTCTACTACCCCTAGCTTTAAACCACATGGCTCCAGGTAAGAGTCTTCTGCGAGCTAAAGACAAGATGATAGAAGAAATACAGACCCAAAACACAAGGTTCAGTTAAAACTTAAAATGTTTTGCCTGAGTACTCAATTCCAACCAACAAAAGTATAACTTTTTACAAACTGGGTGTCACACCCCGACCGATGGCGGAATCATCGAGGCGGACAATGTGATGATTGTTCAAAAGCACATGATAACTAAAGGTTGCATAATTCATTCATTTAATTTAAAGACAACAAGTTCCAAATACAATACATTTCAAATAACCTAGTCTAGTTCAAAACATTAATTTATTTAACTAGGTCCATAGTTCCTAAGTGGAGAGATCTTCGGCAAGCAGTCACATATCCAAACCTGAAACATTATTTAAATCAAGTGTCAACTAAAAAGTTGGTGAGTACATAGATTTAGTATTTCCTGTAAATAGTAGTTGTAAATCGTTTTGCAACTCATTGTTTATCTTGTTAAACATAGCATATGCTGTAACATTTATTTAAATCACAATTCAAACCGAGTTTGACGCGCTTGAACAGAGCACAACAGCTAAGTCCGGTATGCTTGAATATAGTTACCCACTATATCCGGTATGATTGAATATAACACGCGGTTATATCCGAGTATGCAGTAATAAACACCCTAACCGGGTGGGCTGGTCAGGCACAATAGATCTATCAATATTACAGTTGGTTGTCTTGTGTTTAAATGTATGTACATCCAAAGAATAAGCATATAGTCTCATGTATAACACGTATAAACAATGTGAGTAGCATGTATAATGTTTCACCCCAAAATGTATGAAAATGTAAAATAGGGGCTATGTAACTCACCTTGCAAGCGGGTATTTTCCACGCGCGTAGGTGATAAGTATGCGGAAGCCTAAGCACGTTGATACCCTATGTAGACAAATGGGTATTATTGTATGCGTATAGGTGTGTATTTGTATTTAAATGTATATAGGCTCTAATATAATTTTCTTTAATATTTATTTGTATAAAGTATAGAAATAGAATGATAATGGGTTTTTTTGTAAAACTTTAACTTATAAGGATATATATATATATATATTGTTTTAAACAAGTATTATTATATTCAATGTATTTATATAATAATAACAAAAGAAAAGTCTTTATTTATTTAAACAAGTTCATAAAATAAAAAAATATAATGCTAGGTTCATATAAAAATAATGAGACATTTTATATATTATATGTATTTTAATAAGTTTATAAAATGTTACAAGATTTATAAAAAGATATAGAACATTTTATATTTAAAAATGTAATTAAGTGAGTTTATAAAGATATTTCAAGATTTATATAAATATGGACATTTTATATCTAAAAATGTAATTAAGTAAGTTTATAAAAATATTACAAGATTTATAAAAATATAGGATATTTTATGTCTAAAAATGTAATTAATTAAGTTTATATAAATATTGTAAGATTTATAAAAGTATGTGATATTTTATATATATTATAATGTATTTTAATAAGTTTATATATATATAAAATAAATGGGATGGTTTATAAAAATATAGTTTAAATTGATTTTAAAATAAACGAACGAGTAAACCGACTCGTTTTAGTATTTATTGCATAAAAAGAGTATTATGATAATTAAATAAAATAAATAAATGAAAACAGAATTAAAAATAAATAAAAAAAAATTTGGCCGTAGGCTAACGGGATCGAACCCGCGACCTTTGACACAAACCCACACACGCATAACCAGCCGGGCTACTGCCCATCGCTGGTTATGTGTGTGTCATTTAATTGATATACACAAACGCGACCCTGGACGCTGGTCCTCGGCAACCGGCAAACCGTGTCCGAGGACATTGGTTTGCCCGGTAATCAACGGTTTATTACCGTGATTTCGATTTGGGGAGGTTACCTGATGATAACAGAAGGTACAGGAATCGAATCGAGGCTCGAACCCAGTCGCGAAGGGCTTGGTCGGCAGAGACTTTTGAATCGAAATGTCCAAAACGGGAATCAGACTTCGGGGTGGAATCAGGCCTTGATATCCTGGTCCAAGCTTCACTCAGAGTCGACGAATGCAATGGTGCCTTCAATTTGGGGTGAGAGTGGGTGTAAGAGGGGCATCGAGTTCGAACAGGTTCGTTAATGGCTATTTATAGTCGAGCCTAAACCTGATAATAAGGCAAGCAATTGAGCATGCCTGAACATTCGTCTGGACGAGACGAAGCTAACCAGACCATCTACAGGCGTGGAGGTGGCCTGTCGGGCCTGAATTCGGGCGTGGGTTCTCGGCCACCAACAGGATCAGACAATCCGTGTGATGGGGAGACCAATTGGTCGAGGGGTCTAATTCGCGTGGGGGAGACGAAGTCGGGGAAACTTTTGTCGGGCGTTGAGGTGCAGGGAACAGCCCTGTCGGGGTGTTCGCCGGAGAAAGCTTCGGACCGCCGGACCAAGGTTGGGGGTGACCGGAAACGCGAATAGGAAAATGGCAGGTTTAGTCCCTGTGGTTTGATTTAATTCGAAACAACCCTTAAAATAATTACGGATGGATCCTTGTGGTTTCATTTGTCCAGAAATAGTCCCTCAAACGATTTTAGTTTTAAAACCTTCTAGTTTAGTTAATTACAAAACGAACCCTAAACTTTTTATTAAATAAATTAATTTAATTTCTTTTAAATCAATTTACTTTAACATTATATTTTAAATGTTTTTATAAACTTACTTATTATTATTATTATAAATAATTTTTATAAGGTTATTCATCTTATTCAAATGGGTTATTTTATTAAATATGTAACTTCTTTTTTTTTTTTTTTTACTTAGATTTTTATATAAAATTTTATATTAGTTTTAAAATTTATAAATTTCTAATTAGTTTAAATCCATAAAATAAGATACCTATTTGTATAAAACCAAATAAAACTTAAGCATATAGAATTTTATAAAACTTATGTTTTTATTTAAAATCAATCATTTTGAATGGTTAATAAAATTGAAAACCATTGATTTATTTATATAAATTATCTAATTTGATAACATGATTTATATAGTTTATAACCTTCAAATATATATATATATATTTTTTTTTAAATTAAAAATATCTAAATTGAAATTTGCCAATACACCGATTTGTATAAATTTGATTAAATATACGTGTATATGTTTTGAAATAAAATGTTAATATTTACACGATAAATTTCGCAACGAAAATCTTTGAAATGTCACAGTCTCCCCAAGTTGAAGGAATTTCGTCCCGAAATTCGATTAGCGAAGGTTATGGGAACGGGAAAAGGGGTGCCAATAGACTTAGAATGGAATTACTTCACAAGAGAAAGATTCAGCGGGGAAATATCGTATGATAACGGATGACGATGCTAATTCGAGTCGAGTTGTCAATTAGTTGATCTAATAGTATAATGAGATTTATGCATACAATTGTTCGTACAATGCATGAATGTAAACTACTAGAACCCAGATTTAACAATATTGGTGCCAATCACTTTGTGACATGGCATTTTCCTTTAAAACTCCACCCCACGGGTGTTCATATTTTCAAATTTTGCAAAAACATTTTCTAAAACCGGTCCTCCTCTTAGTACTTATGCACGGTTTATACTCGTTATATCAAGTGGGTTTATGTATAGGGTGTACCAGCGGCTAACCCACCACCCCTTTGATATACCGGGGATTCCCCGCGCATAATTACTAGGATTTGGAACTTCAACAATTTAGGTAAACTTTAACAGAGCTAGCAAGTTGTATGACCGAGTTTAAACCTAATAGGTTTGTCTCACAAAAGTATAGGAATGAGATGAATGGTGATAGCATAGCTGTTATATGCAATTACGGGTTATAAAACTCATAGCAATGGATTTCCCATCCGCTATTTCCATGATATACGAGTTATCAAGATTGATTGATGGTTTAGCAAACAGTTGGTTAAAAGCAAGAGACACAATTTTTCTATTGGCATGAATATTGAATAAATCGGATGTATAAAAATAGTGTACAAAGGAACGTACCGTTAACAGTGTCGTCATTGGCCGGAGTCTCGTTAGCATTTATATTAAAGGCTCGTCCACGAGGACCACCTTGATTTTGAAGTCTTGGACATTGGTTCCGAAAGTGGTTTGGGTCTCCACATTCGTAACAGGCCCGTCCATAGGTGACAGTGAGAGGCATTGAATGATTGCCTTGAGTAGCTTGATTAACGATAGTGCGAGCACGGCAAGTAGTAACAACGTGCCCATAGCGTCCACACTTTGAGCATAGACGGCATGCAGCATGCGGGGCATGGTGATACTTGCAAGTAGGGCATTGGGGAAATGAACCTACATAGTTTCTCGGAATTTGACCCATAGGAGTAACTTGGGTCATAGGTATGGCAGGAATGATGGCCGCAAAGTTTTGGGCCTTGCGCTTCCTATCATGATGGGAAGATTTGAGCTCTTCGTTTTTGTCGGACACAGAAGTAGCAGCTTTGTCGACCACCTTCTTGGTACTCTTCCTAGATAAGGTACCCGCTTTGACGTGATTGTCAGTCAATACGGCAGATAAACGGATAGCGTCCCCGAGAGTGGAGGGATCACTTCCCGATACGGTGTCTTGGATTGGCATAGGCAGTCCACCTATGTATTTCTCAATTCTCCGTGCTAAGGGAGTAACCATGTGGGGCACGAGCAGACTTAGTTCTTGAAAACGAGTGGTGTAAGCCAAATTTTCTCCGCTATCTTGGGTGAGATCCCAAAACTCAGCTTCGAGCTTCCTCATTTCGTTGCGAGGACAGAACTCGTCAGTCATAAGTCGTCTCATTTCGTCCCAAGACAAGGACATAGCAGATTCGTTGCCTCGAGTACGCTTCCCACCGTTCCACCAGGTGAGTGCTCGTTTTTGGAAGACGCTGGCAGCATAACGGACTTTGAGGACGTCGGGACAACCGCTGTTTAGGAAAGTACTCTCCATACTTTCAAACCATTGAAGAAGGCTAGTAGCACCTTCCGTCCCGAAGAATTTGGTGGGGTTGCAAGAATTGAAATGCTTGAATGTGCAGTATGGTGGGTTTGCACCCTTCCCTTGCGTATTAGACCCATTACCATTGTTGTTAGCTTGGATCATTTGGCCTACTAGTTGAGTAAGTAGTGCAGCAAGGTCAACGTTGGAGTTGCTAGAGTTAGCATGTCGAGGAGGCATTCTAACACCATAAGAAAAGACAATGATATTTTAGATAAGATGGATATATATGAGTTATAGCGGGAAATAATGTAAGCAGAAAAACGGGATTCATCATGACGCGTGCCAGTGCATGTGTATTTATTCTAGGTTGATGGGGGAAACTAAGTCATCTATTCCGGATAGAACATGATGTTATAGGTCATTATTCGCGTAATAGGAATTGCCGGGACTTGCATGCACTACAAATTGTTATTACGTGTGCACCCGTAATAATGATTTGTTTTGCATGTTCGTCTAGTTTTTCCTATTTTGCTATAATGTCCCCAGATTTTGAGTTTAAGTTCGGATTGTATCCTTGCGAATACATTGACTTATCAACGTTAAATAATTCCTCAAAACTTTCAAAGAGACATGCTTTAGCCTATAGGTAAACACTCACGTCAGGAATTCCCAGGAAAGCATACGGGTCCGTTTATTTGGATTTATACGAAATGCTTTCCTAGACAGAAAACCCAATGTACAGGTGTCACCCTTCCAGATTGCACGTGTCCTTTACTGGTTTCAAGAAATTAAGTCGTTGACGAGATTTTAAGATTTTAGTAGAATTGAGAGTTTATGTGTATAAAATGTGTAGAAATGTTGCAATTTATATGGATGAGGAGAGAGTATGGACAAGGATTTGTAGTGTATTTGTTTGCATAAGTGTGTTGATCAAATGTGTATGTAAAGTATGTATCATGTATCAAAGTCTTGTATGTATGTGTATAAGTCTCATGTACCAAACTTGGGAAAATTCAAATAATACCTAACTACAAATAATTCACATAGCAATTAATCATTTAGCACATAACACATAAAAGGGAGTCCTAGGGTTATAGTCTAGGTCATTGTGTCTAATAACCTAATTCCCTATAACCATGGCTCTGATACCAATCTGTCACACCCCGACCGATGGCGGAATCATCGAGCCGGACAATGTGATGATTGTTCAAAAGCACATGATAACTAAAGGTTGCATAATTCATTCATTTAATTTAAAGACAACAAGTTCCAAATACAATACATTTCAAATAACCTAGTCTAGTTCAAAACATTAATTTATTTAACTAGGTCCATAGTTCCTAAGTGGAGAGATCTTCGGCAAGCAGTCACATATCCAAACCTGAAACATTATTTAAATCAAGTGTCAACTAAAAAGTTGGTGAGTACATAGGTTTAGTATTTCCTGTAAATAGTAGTTGTAAATCGTTTTGCAACTCATTGTTTATCTTGTTAAACATAGCATATGATGTAACATTTATTTAAATCACAATTCAAACCGAGTTTGACGCGCTTGAACAGAGCACAACAGCTAAGTCCGGTATGCTTGAATATAGTTACCCACTATATCCGGTATGATTGAATATAACACGCGGTTATATCCGAGTATGCAGTAATAAACACCCTAACCGGGTGGGCTGGTCAGGCACAATAGATCTATCAATATTACAGTTGGTTGTCTTGTGTTTAAATGTATGTACATCCAAAGAATAAGCATATAGTCTCATGTATAACACGTATAAACAATGTGAGTAGCATGTATAATGTTTCACCCCAAAATGTATGAAAATGTAAAATAGGGGCTATGTAACTCACCTTGCAAGCGGGTATTTTCCACGCGCGTAGGTGATAAGTATGCGGAAGCCTAAGCACGTTGATACCCTATGTAGACAAATGGGTATTATTGTATGCGTATAGGTGTGTATTTGTATTTAAATGTATATAGGCTCTAATATAATTTTCTTTAATATTTATTTGTATAAAGTATAGAAATAGAATGATAATGGGTTTTTTTGTAAAACTTTAACTTATAAGGATATATATATATATATATTGTTTTAAACAAGTATTATTATATTCAATGTATTTATATAATAATAACAAAAGAAAAGTCTTTATTTATTTAAACAAGTTCATAAAATAAAAAAATATAATGCTAGGTTCATATAAAAATAATGAGACATTTTATATATTATATGTATTTTAATAAGTTTATAAAATGTTACAAGATTTATAAAAAGATATAGAACATTTTATATTTAAAAATGTAATTAAGTGAGTTTATAAAGATATTTCAAGATTTATATAAATATGGACATTTTATATCTAAAAATGTAATTAAGTAAGTTTATAAAAATATTACAAGATTTATAAAAATATAGGATATTTTATGTCTAAAAATGTAATTAATTAAGTTTATATAAATATTGTAAGATTTATAAAAGTATGTGATATTTTATATATATTATAATGTATTTTAATAAGTTTATATATATATAAAATAAATGGGATGGTTTATAAAAATATAGTTTAAATTGATTTTAAAATAAACGAACGAGTAAACCGACTCGTTTTAGTATTTATTGCATAAAAAGAGTATTATGATAATTAAATAAAATAAATAAATGAAAACAGAATTAAAAAAAAAAAAAAAAAAATTTGGCCGTAGGCTAACGGGATCGAACCCGCGACCTTTGACACAAACCCACACACGCATAACCAGCCGGGCTACTGCCCATCGCTGGTTATGTGTGTGTCATTTAATTGATATACACAAACGCGACCCTGGACGCTGGTCCTCGGCAACCGGCAAACCGTGTCCGAGGACATTGGTTTGCCCGGTAATCAACGGTTTATTGCCGTGATTTCGATTTGGGGAGGTTACCTGATGATAACAGAAGGTACAGGAATCGAATCGAGGCTCGAACCCAGTCGCGAAGGGCTTGGTCGGCAGAGACTTTTGAATCGAAATGTCCAAAACGGGAATCAGACTTCGGGGTGGAATCAGGCCTTGATATCCTGGTCCAAGCTTCACTCAGAGTCGACGAATGCAATGGTGCCTTCAATTTGGGGTGAGAGTGGGTGTAAGAGGGGCATCGAGTTCGAACATGTTCGTTAATGGCTATTTATAGTCGAGCCTAAACCTGATAATAAGGCAAGCAATTGAGCATGCCTGAACATTCGTCTGGACGAGACGAAGCTAACCAGACCATCTACAGGCGTGGAGGTGGCCTGTCGGGCCTGAATTCGGGCGTGGGTTCTCGGCCACCAACAGGATCAGACAATCCGTGTGATGGGGAGACCAATTGGTCGAGGGGTCTAATTCGCGTGGGGGAGACGAAGTCGGGGAAACTTTTGTCGGGCGTTGAGGTGCAGGGAACAGCCCTGTCGGGGTGTTCGCCGGAGAAAGCTTCGGACCGCCGGACCAAGGTTGGGGGTGACCGGAAACGCGAATAGGAAAATGGCAGGTTTAGTCCCTGTGGTTTGATTTAATTCGAAACAACCCTTAAAATAATTACGGATGGATCCTTGTGGTTTCATTTGTCCAGAAATAGTCCCTCAAACGATTTTAGTTTTAAAACCTTCTAGTTTAGTTAATTACAAAACGAACCCTAAACTTTTTATTAAATAAATTAATTTAATTTCTTTTAAATCAATTTACTTTAACATTATATTTTAAATGTTTTTATAAACTTACTTATTATTATTATTATAAATAATTTTTATAAGGTTATTCATCTTATTCAAATGGGTTATTTTATTAAATATGTAACTTCTTTTTTTTTTTTTTTTACTTAGATTTTTATATAAAATTTTATATTAGTTTTAAAATTTATAAATTTCTAATTAGTTTAAATCCATAAAATAAGATACCTATTTGTATAAAACCAAATAAAACTTAAGCATATAGAATTTTATAAAACTTATGTTTTTATTTAAAATCAATCATTTTGAATGGTTAATAAAATTGAAAACCATTGATTTATTTATATAAATTATCTAATTTGATAACATGATTTATATAGTTTATAACCTTCAAATATATATATATATATTTTTTTTAAATTAAAAATATCTAAATTGAAATTTGCCAATACACCGATTTGTATAAATTTGATTAAATATACGTGTATATGTTTTGAAATAAAATGTTAATATTTACACGATAAATTTCGCAACGAAAATCTTTGAAATGTCACAGTCTCCCCAAGTTGAAGGAATTTCGTCCCGAAATTCGATTAGCGAAGGTTATGGGAACGGGAAAAGGGGTGCCAATAGACTTAGAATGGAATTACTTCACAAGAGAAAGATTCAGCGGGGAAATATCGTATGATAACGGATGACGATGCTAATTCGAGTCGAGTTGTCAATTAGTTGATCTAATAGTATAATGAGATTTATGCATACAATTGTTCGTACAATGCATGAATGTAAACTACTAGAACCCAGATTTAACAATATTGGTGCCAATCACTTTGTGACATGGCATTTTCCTTTAAAACTCCACCCCACGGGTGTTCATATTTTCAAATTTTGCAAAAACATTTTCTAAAACCGGTCCTCCTCTTAGTACTTATGCACGGTTTATACTCGTTATATCAAGTGGGTTTATGTATAGGGTGTACCAGCGGCTAACCCACCACCCCTTTGATATACCGGGGATTCCCCGCGCATAATTACTAGGATTTGGAACTTCAACAATTTAGGTAAACTTTAACAGAGCTAGCAAGTTGTATGACCGAGTTTAAACCTAATAGGTTTGTCTCACAAAAGTATAGGAATGAGATGAATGGTGATAGCATAGCTGTTATATGCAATTACGGGTTATAAAACTCATAGCAATGGATTTCCCATCCGCTATTTCCATGATATACGAGTTATCAAGATTGATTGATGGTTTAGCAAACAGTTGGTTAAAAGCAAGAGACACAATTTTTCTATTGGCATGAATATTGAATAAATCGGATGTATAAAAATAGTGTACAAAGGAACGTACCGTTAACAGTGTCGTCATTGGCCGGAGTCTCGTTAGCATTTATATTAAAGGCTCGTCCACGAGGACCACCTTGATTTTGAAGTCTTGGACATTGGTTCCGAAAGTGGTTTGGGTCTCCACATTCGTAACAGGCCCGTCCATAGGTGACAGTGAGAGGCATTGAATGATTGCCTTGAGTAGCTTGATTAACGATAGTGCGAGCACGGCAAGTAGTAACAACGTGCCCATAGCGTCCACACTTTGAGCATAGACGGCATGCAGCATGCGGGGCATGGTGATACTTGCAAGTAGGGCATTGGGGAAATGAACCTACATAGTTTCTCGGAATTTGACCCATAGGAGTAACTTGGGTCATAGGTATGGCAGGAATGATGGCCGCAAAGTTTTGGGCCTTGCGCTTCCTATCATGATGGGAAGATTTGAGCTCTTCGTTTTTGTCGGACACAGAAGTAGCAGCTTTGTCGACCACCTTCTTGGTACTCTTCCTAGATAAGGTACCCGCTTTGACGTGATTGTCAGTCAATACGGCAGATAAACGGATAGCGTCCCCGAGAGTGGAGGGATCACTTCCCGATACGGTGTCTTGGATTGGCATAGGCAGTCCACCTATGTATTTCTCAATTCTCCGTGCTAAGGGAGTAACCATGTGGGGCACGAGCAGACTTAGTTCTTGAAAACGAGTGGTGTAAGCCAAATTTTCTCCGCTATCTTGGGTGAGATCCCAAAACTCAGCTTCGAGCTTCCTCATTTCGTTGCGAGGACAGAACTCGTCAGTCATAAGTCGTCTCATTTCGTCCCAAGACAAGGACATAGCAGATTCGTTGCCTCGAGTACGCTTCCCACCGTTCCACCAGGTGAGTGCTCGTTTTTGGAAGACGCTGGCAGCATAACGGACTTTGAGGACGTCGGGACAACCGCTGTTTAGGAAAGTACTCTCCATACTTTCAAACCATTGAAGAAGGCTAGTAGCACCTTCCGTCCCGAAGAATTTGGTGGGGTTGCAAGAATTGAAATGCTTGAATGTGCAGTATGGTGGGTTTGCACCCTTCCCTTGCGTATTAGACCCATTACCATTGTTGTTAGCTTGGATCATTTGGCCTACTAGTTGAGTAAGTAGTGCAGCAAGGTCAACGTTGGAGTTGCTAGAGTTAGCATGTCGAGGAGGCATTCTAACACCATAAGAAAAGACAATGATATTTTAGATAAGATGGATATATATGAGTTATAGCGGGAAATAATGTAAGCAGAAAAACGGGATTCATCATGACGCGTGCCAGTGCATGTGTATTTATTCTAGGTTGATGGGGGAAACTAAGTCATCTATTCCGGATAGAACATGATGTTATAGGTCATTATTCGCGTAATAGGAATTGCCGGGACTTGCATGCACTACAAATTGTTATTACGTGTGCACCCGTAATAATGATTTGTTTTGCATGTTCGTCTAGTTTTTCCTATTTTGCTATAATGTCCCCAGATTTTGAGTTTAAGTTCGGATTGTATCCTTGCGAATACATTGACTTATCAACGTTAAATAATTCCTCAAAACTTTCAAAGAGACATGCTTTAGCCTATAGGTAAACACTCACGTCAGGAATTCCCAGGAAAGCATACGGGTCCGTTTATTTGGATTTATACGAAATGCTTTCCTAGACAGAAAACCCAATGTACAGGTGTCACCCTTCCAGATTGCACGTGTCCTTTACTGGTTTCAAGAAATTAAGTCGTTGACGAGATTTTAAGATTTTAGTAGAATTGAGAGTTTATGTGTATAAAATGTGTAGAAATGTTGCAATTTATATGGATGAGGAGAGAGTATGGACAAGGATTTGTAGTGTATTTGTTTGCATAAGTGTGTTGATCAAATGTGTATGTAAAGTATGTATCATGTATCAAAGTCTTGTATGTATGTGTATAAGTCTCATGTACCAAACTTGGGAAAATTCAAATAATACCTAACTACAAATAATTCACATAGCAATTAATCATTTAGCACATAACACATAAAAGGGAGTCCTAGGGTTATAGTCTAGGTCATTGTGTCTAATAACCTAATTCCCTATAACCATGGCTCTGATACCAATCTGTCACACCCCGACCGATGGCGGAATCATCGAGCCGGACAATGTGATGATTGTTCAAAAGCACATGATAACTAAAGGTTGCATAATTCATTCATTTAATTTAAAGACAACAAGTTCCAAATACAATACATTTCAAATAACCTAGTCTAGTTCAAAACATTAATTTATTTAACTAGGTCCATAGTTCCTAAGTGGAGAGATCTTCGGCAAGCAGTCACATATCCAAACCTGAAACATTATTTAAATCAAGTGTCAACTAAAAAGTTGGTGAGTACATAGGTTTAGTATTTCCTGTAAATAGTAGTTGTAAATCGTTTTGCAACTCATTGTTTATCTTGTTAAACATAGCATATGATGTAACATTTATTTAAATCACAATTCAAACCGAGTTTGACGCGCTTGAACAGAGCACAACAGCTAAGTCCGGTATGCTTGAATATAGTTACCCACTATATCCGGTATGATTGAATATAACACGCGGTTATATCCGAGTATGCAGTAATAAACACCCTAACCGGGTGGGCTGGTCAGGCACAATAGATCTATCAATATTACAGTTGGTTGTCTTGTGTTTAAATGTATGTACATCCAAAGAATAAGCATATAGTCTCATGTATAACACGTATAAACAATGTGAGTAACATGTATAATGTTTCACCCCAAAATGTATGAAAATGTAAAATAGGGGCTATGTAACTCACCTTGCAAGCGGGTATTTTCCACGCGCGTAGGTGATAAGTATGCGGAAGCCTAAGCACGTTGATACCCTATGTAGACAAATGGGTATTATTGTATGCGTATAGGTGTGTATTTGTATTTAAATGTATATAGGCTCAAATATAATTTTCTTTAATATTTATTTGTATAAAGTATAGAAATAGAATGATAATGGGTTTTTTTGTAAAACTTTAACTTATAAGGATATATATATATATATATTGTTTTAAACAAGTATTATTATATTCAATGTATTTATATAATAATAACAAAAGAAAAGTCTTTATTTATTTAAACAAGTTCATAAAATAAAAAAATATAATGCTAGGTTCATATAAAAATAATGAGACATTTTATATATTATATGTATTTTAATAAGTTTATAAAATGTTACAAGATTTATAAAAAGATATAGAACATTTTATATTTAAAAATGTAATTAAGTGAGTTTATAAAGATATTTCAAGATTTATATAAATATGGACATTTTATATCTAAAAATGTAATTAAGTAAGTTTATAAAAATATTACAAGATTTATAAAAATATAGGATATTTTATGTCTAAAAATGTAATTAATTAAGTTTATATAAATATTGTAAGATTTATAAAAGTATGTGATATTTTATATATATTATAATGTATTTTAATAAGTTTATATATATATAAAATAAATGGGATGGTTTATAAAAATATAGTTTAAATTGATTTTAAAATAAACGAACGAGTAAACCGACTCGTTTTAGTATTTATTGCATAAAAAGAGTATTATGATAATTAAATAAAATAAATAAATGAAAACAGAATTAAAAATAAATAAATAAAAATTTGGCCGTAGGCTAACGGGATCGAACCCGCGACCTTTGACACAAACCCACACACGCATAACCAGCCGGGCTACTGCCCATCGCTGGTTATGTGTGTGTCATTTAATTGATATACACAAACGCGACCCTGGACGCTGGTCCTCGGCAACCGGCAAACCGTGTCCGAGGACATTGGTTTGCCCGGTAATCAACGGTTTATTGCCGTGATTTCGATTTGGGGAGGTTACCTGATGATAACAGAAGGTACAGGAATCGAATCGAGGCTCGAACCCAGTCGCGAAGGGCTTGGTCGGCAGAGACTTTTGAATCGAAATGTCCAAAACGGGAATCAGACTTCGGGGTGGAATCAGGCCTTGATATCCTGGTCCAAGCTTCACTCAGAGTCGACGAATGCAATGGTGCCTTCAATTTGGGGTGAGAGTGGGTGTAAGAGGGGCATCGAGTTCGAACAGGTTCGTTAATGGCTATTTATAGTCGAGCCTAAACCTGATAATAAGGCAAGCAATTGAGCATGCCTGAACATTCGTCTGGACGAGACGAAGCTAACCAGACCATCTACAGGCGTGGAGGTGGCCTGTCGGGCCTGAATTCGGGCGTGGGTTCTCGGCCACCAACAGGATCAGACAATCCGTGTGATGGGGAGACCAATTGGTCGAGGGGTCTAATTCGCGTGGGGGAGACGAAGTCGGGGAAACTTTTGTCGGGCGTTGAGGTGCAGGGAACAGCCCTGTCGGGGTGTTCGCCGGAGAAAGCTTCGGACCGCCGGACCAAGGTTGGGGGTGACCGGAAACGTGAATAGGAAAATGGCAGGTTTAGTCCCTGTGGTTTGATTTAATTCGAAACAACCCTTAAAATAATTACGGATGGATCCTTGTGGTTTCATTTGTCCAGAAATAGTCCCTCAAACGATTTTAGTTTTAAAACCTTCTAGTTTAGTTAATTACAAAACGAACCCTAAACTTTTTATTAAATAAATTAATTTAATTTCTTTTAAATCAATTTACTTTAACATTATATTTTAAATGTTTTTATAAACTTACTTATTATTATTATTATAAATAATTTTTATAAGGTTATTCATCTTATTCAAATGGGTTATTTTATTAAATATGTAACTTCTTTTTTTTTTTTTTTACTTAGATTTTTATATAAAATTTTATATTAGTTTTAAAATTTATAAATTTCTAATTAGTTTAAATCCATAAAATAAGATACCTATTTGTATAAAACCAAATAAAACTTAAGCATATAGAATTTTATAAAACTTATGTTTTTATTTAAAATCAATCATTTTGAATGGTTAATAAAATTGAAAACCATTGATTTATTTATATAAATTATCTAATTTGATAACATGATTTATATAGTTTATAACCTTCAAATATATATATATATTTTTTTTTTTAAATTAAAAATATCTAAATTGAAATTTGCCAATACACCGATTTGTATAAATTTGATTAAATATACGTGTATATGTTTTGAAATAAAATGTTAATATTTACACGATAAATTTCGCAACGAAAATCTTTGAAATGTCACACTGGGTCTAGTATAGAATCAAAGATTTGTATAAAGGCGTACAACTTTTAATGAATGTTTAAAACGATATGTATTGCTCAAGACACCCACAAGATTTAAGACTTAGTGACTGAAAATTAAGCACTCACATCCATAAAGGATGATCATAGTCAAGAGTAACCAAGAAATATAACACACCATTTTACTAATTTAAAATATTAATTTACACAAAGTTTCTTCTTCACCCAGATGATACAAAAAGGCTAGACGCTAGTGGCTAACAAATGAATATACAAACACCTGTTGATATATAGATCATGGAATGAAAACAAGTAATCAAACCAAAGACAAGTGTAGTGATTATGAAATATTTCTTGATCTTGGGTGAAATGACCAATTCTCTCTCTCTCTCTCTCTATATATATATATATATATATGATATTCTCGTTGAAGGGACCTATGAGAGCTATTCCCGAATGTTACTTGAAAATCGAGGGGGGCTTGAGCCTCTATTTATAGGTTGGATTAGGGGGAGACACATATGTGCCTCCGTACGCACGCCCGCGTTGTCACACCCCAACCGACGACGGATTATACGTCGGGGTGGACGCGGTTGTTCACAAGCACAATGTTGACTAATATAGTTAAAATATTCCATTAATAAATTTAAAGGTTCAACACAAGAGAAATAACATATTGTTCAACAATGAAAATGAAAACATAAGTTTAATTTTGATAGTCTTTCTAGGTCCAAGCATCCTACGTGTTCATAAGATAAGCATCAAACTTGTACACATGAAACATGTTAAGTAAACTGTCAACTAAAAATAGTTGGTGAGATACAAATGTTTTGACACTGTTTAACAAAGTCTTTAAAAGTTTTACAATTCACTATGATTAATGCATCTAGTAGGGTTGAATAATTATTTAAAATAAATAATAGCTATCTAAACGAATAATAATTATTATGGATTAATAATAATAATTATCCAAATAAATGGCTATTAATGATAATCAACAATTTATTTAGATAACTATTGAAGTTACAAAATAATTATTTAAAAGAATTTGTAAATAAATGTTTTATCACATTTTAAAAGGAAGTACCAATTAAGTTTATTTAAAGTATGCAAACATTCATTTTATAATTATTCTAAATAATATTTAGAAATTATTTGTAAGTTTAAATAAATAATGTATATTTATTTTCTGTTTACAAACTAAATAAATAAATAAGTTTTAAGTTTTTAATTCTATAAATTTCATAAAACATACAAGTTTCTAATTTCTAAAATAAGGATATATGTTTTATAAATTTTTCTGATTTTATAACATTATATAAACTTTCTGTTTAATTAAACAAGTATTAAAGTTTAATCAAAAGATTTTATTACTATAGAAAATAAATAGTAAATTTAGTTTCCTGATTTTATAAAATAGATTCAACTTATTTTATGAGTTTTATAAAAGTTTGGATTATTTTTATAGTTTCTAGGTATTTAATACTATAAGTTAAAGAAGTTTTTATTAATTAAAAATACCTTCTGGAAATAAAAGTATGAATAGAATCATGTTTTGGGTTTATATAAATATAATCGATTTTATAAAAATGAAAGGAAATATTAAAATTGATTAAAAATGCATAAAAGAAAATAAAAGTTCAAAACTCAAGTCGGTCGGATTCGAACCCGGGCAGCCTGAGCCAACACACGCGCACAAACCACCCGGCTACGGGCCTCGCTGGTGTATAATTCGGAAAATCAATTTTATAAACACAATCCCTGATGACTCCTAAATCCCGTATGAACCCTAGAATTTCAACCCTGAAATACGAATCGAATTTGCCTCTGTCATTATAAATCGACAGAGGGATTTCGATCCTTGGGCATAAACGAAGAAGATGGACATACGAATTACCTGATTTGATACCGGATTTAGGGAGAACTAGTCGAGTTTCAGAAACGGCCGACCACGGTTTAAATCGAAGGATACAGGTACAATGTGAAGGAATTGAGTGTATACAGAGTTAAGGTGTGATGTCGTTGAGGTGTCTAGTCCGGTATTTATAATCAATTTTGTCAATTAATGTGAAAACCGTTGAGGGGTTTATGGTTGAGTCGACGGATTCAAATTCGACTCCACGCGTGATTACAGTTGGAATTGAGAGTTAATGCACCTTGGGTTCGGGTCGCATGCGCGAAGGGACGATCGAGGTTAATGAGGTGCAAAAACTGGGTTGAGCAAGACTCGAACCCACGACTGGGTCTGGGTTCTGGGAGTTTGAGTTAATTACACACAGGCCCCTGGGGTTTCAAGCATTTAACACTTTATGCTAAAACTTGCATTATTAATTTAAAATAAGTTTCAGGAATGACAGTTTGACCCCTAGACTTTATAAAATAACTATTATGGTTTATTCTATAAAATATAATGAGTTTTATAAGTTTCATACCTCTTAAGTTGGTAATAATTTTATAGGCTTATTAATTATAATTATTTAAAAATAAGTTTATTATTTATAGTAAATATAAAGTTTTAGGGTTTTAATCATTTTTTTGTAAGATACATATATATATATATATATATATCTTTAGTTACACATATATTTAAGTGTATATATATATGTATTATATATAATCTATTTATTTTATATTTGTTATAAGAATCAAGTTTTTAAACCAATACTACTATAATGATACGTTCATTAGAGTTTGAAATGAGCGGGTTACAAAGGATTGAAATTGTTAATCGGAAAAACCCGGGATATTACATGCGTGTACCTTCATCTGTGCGAAAGCGCGTAAGCTAGAGGTGATCAAGAAGACACAAGCGCGTAAGCTATGTTAGAACTATTGGAACGGATTGTTGGGCCATTAAGAAGACTCAATAGCGTAAGCTAGAGGTGGCTGGGATGAGGATGTTGAGGTGGATGTGTAGGCACACAAGGCTGGACCAGATAAGAAATGAGGTATTTGAGGAAAGATTCGGATGGCTAATATATCAGATACAATAAGGGAAGGGAGATTGAGATGGTTTGGGCATGTGAAGAGGAGACATACGACGTCGACTGTTAGATCAATAGATACCCTCTTTGTAGAGGGAAGGAGAGGTAGAGGTCGACCCAAACTCACTTGGATAGACCAAATTAGGTAGGATATGATATACTTGCACCTCTTTGATGGCATGGTCGAGGATAGGATTTCGTAGAGGCGTAGGACTAAGGTTAAAAACTTTTAACGAGATGGTACACATTTTCTTAACTTTAAATGTGAGGCTTAGTTCTATCTAAACTTTTAGTGGCATGTGCATGTTACATCCCTTGTAGCTTAGTATATTTGTGATGTTATTGTACTATCTTCATTTTCTCACAATTAACTGTTTTTGGTCGCTTACTAATACTATTTTTAGACTCTGTTGTTTGTTTGGTTTATGGATCTTTTGTGCATGACTCTATGGTTATAATATATATGTAATCATACCTTTCTTCTTCAGACATGGTTTTTAGAGCTGGGAGTCTTTCTAGAAATTGCTTTCTGTCATCTGGATATGGGCATTTTTTTGTCTACATCTCATTTTTTTAAACTCTATCTGTAGCTTTGCTAATAATAAGATTTTATTGAACATGATTTTGATATCATGCTAAGGTGAGTTTTGACGACCTGAACCGTCAGAACGCTCCTTTTGGGTCCCTATTGCTCTCTTGACGAAGCAAAGAAATTATAAACACCGGTTGACGTTATTGTTATTGTCGTTCCCATGTTTTTGTCCGACAATGCACATGTGCAAATAGGTCTAGTTGACACCTCACTGCTGTCATGACATGTGTTGTAATTTTATTTTACCGTATAAATAAATAGTAGTTTAATGAACATGTGTATGATTTTATTTTATTTTATTTCATACTTATTTTTTTTTCTAATGAATATCTGCACACAGTAATTTCGACTTTGAATTATATATGTATATGTGCATGTTAAAATATAATGTGATTTTTCATTTATACTATTTAAATAGATTAACATTTTTCATTTTCAATTTTAGAAATTTCATGTATTATATATATATATATATATATATATATATATTCATTTTGTTGTATAAATGCATAAGATTGGGGGAGGGGATTTTATATTTTTACTGTTTATTATTTAAATAAAACTAATTAATTAATTAAAAAACTACCATTAAAACACTAGGTAGAAATATTATTTCGGCATTAAATGCATCACACACACGTAATAATTTAATACAAACATAAAACCTAAAAAAATGGTTTTTTGTCGGTGACATTTGGATTTTGTTTAGGTCTTTGAATCTTTGAATAACGACGTGTGAATGTGAGCTTATCCCTTGTCTTATTGATGAAATAACAAATGTAAAACAAAAATAAAATATGGCTTTTGTTTTGAACAAAAATAAATTATTGGATTATTGACCTCTTCCTACGCTTTACACATAATCCCCAATTTTCAAACTAAAACATCCTTACCCCACAATTAAATATTTTATTATTCTTTTTCTTCTACTATTTTTTATGTTGCACACTTGCACATCATCTTTTTTTCTAATTCCAACACTAGTGGTGGATTGAGAATATGATTTTTAATTTAAATCAAAGTTATTTTATAACACATATAAAAATGTACCCGTTAAACCTCTTATTATACATTTGAACTTGATAAATCTTTTTCTTTAGTTGCCCACAATAGAAGGGTATATAAGAACCAACCAATCACATCATTCATTTATTATTAAAATCAAATTAAGAACATTATTGTAAAAGATAAAATAATTTATATTTTTAATTAATTTTCGTATTTCATCGGACTCTCCTCTCCTCCTAAAAAGTTCCATTCATATTTGTATACTAGTAAACTAGGTTACATCACGTATATTACACGGGTTGAATAAATATAACATTATATACTTAGTCATAAAAAAATTATATTTTTAAAAACTCGTGTATTATACACGGGTTGACTAGAATATAATATAATATGTTAATAAATAAAATTGTCAAAATATGTTTTTAAAAAATGCACATTGACGTGACGGTTATAAATTTGTTAAGTTAATTTTTACAATATTTTTTTCAACTGAGTGTTAATTATTTTTATTTAATTAATAAATATTAATTCATATTAAATTCATTTGATTAATCTTATAATAAATATACGTAATTAAATAATAAGTATCCATAATTAGATTTATATTAAGTATTTAAAAATATATTCTTTTAATATCATTATTTAATAAGAAATAGATGCAAAAAATACATGCTGAGGATACACCAGAAAGTAACACGTGTCCCCCTACAATTATAATGAATCTATATATGTGGATGTTTATAATATCCAAATGCATATAAATTTATGAAAATACGCATATACCAATTCAAGAAGAAAAGAATTATAATACTAGTCATATTAGAATTTTAGATAAATACACAGATAAATAAACGATTTTGATTGGTTCTCGCGATATTTGTGGTTGTGTAAAGAACCACTCCCCTATAATTGTACTTTGATTTACTTGTCACGGTTGAAACGGTTGTTTAACAGGAGAAAAGAATTGTAAAAATCTTAAACCCAGATGCCATTTTGACTTTTGATGTTGAAGTAATATTTGTATGGGAATTTGAAGGCTTCGTGTAAGCTATCTACCATTGTAAGTTGGATTCATCAAGTCCCAGTCAGTTTGTTGCTGATGAAGAAAGTGTTAATGTCACTGAAAATTGCCATGATGCTTGATGATACTGCCAATATTATCATCACCCATGACACTTGCCTGTCCTTTTTGGTTGCAATTCCATGAGTGTCCCTGCAACACCACCAACATTTACAATTCAAATTTCATTCAACTAAAAGATTCACCTTTATTTATTCTGGAAAAAAGAATGAACTCTTGAGTTTGAACAAAAGTCAACAGCATGAATAGCACAGGTATTGTGTTTGATGACTAAATAAAGAAGACTTGAAGGACCATCTGTATTGAAGAAGCAAGGTACATTTCTGGAAGGAGATTTAGTGGTGTTTGGTTCGTGTAAGTGGAGAATAGGGTGTAAACGAGCCGAGCAGAGTCTGAGCTCGCCTAGGCTTGAGCTCAGCTCGTTTAAAGCTCTATTTCTAAAGTTTGAGCTCGGTTTGTAAGTAGTTTTTCAAGCCCGAGCGGACTTGTAAGTGGTTTTTCAAGCTCAAGCTCCGCTCGGGCTTGGGTCATTTATTATTTTATCTATATATTCTTACAAATATTTATAATTATAACTTTTTATATATGACATAATATATATTATTTAATTACTTTTATCATAGCTTTAAATATAATAATAATTATCAAATAAAAATATACATAATACATTAAATAAAAGGCTCGTATAGGTCGGTTAGCCTGCTCGACCCCGAGCTCATTTATAAAATGAGCCCCAATATAAGCGCGAGCAGCTCGATTTGAGTTTTCAGCGAGGCAATCTCAAGTAGGTCACAACCGGTGAAATTGAGAGTGGGTTTGTGTTTGGTGTTCATGCAAAATTGAGAGTTTGGAGTGGAGAATCAACCACTTGGACACTTGGTAAGTGTGTTCCTTCTTAGTTCTCCCACCCCTAAGTAGTAAACTTCTGGAACTAAGTGCAAATATCACATCTATAAACTTAGAAAAATTACTAGAGATGATTATAACATGTTGGTTAGGTTTAATTATGTTAACCTTGTTGGGTGCTTAGGCCTTGGGGGCAGCCGGCCCTAAGCCTATTTCGATTAGGTCCATATATGGGTTAACTTGTTGATCAAGTTGTGTAACCCTAGATTAGTCTCTATATAAACATGCTTATGTACTTGTAATCTTGTATCACCTCAATAAAAGAATAACCTAGTTGCCACCCATGGACGTAGGTCAGTTCAAACCGAACCACGTTAAATCCCTGTGTTCGTTTATTGCTTTCATGTGTGTGTATTCCTGTGAGATTTAGTCCCAACAAACCTAGTTTGTGATGAACCGATGGCTATCCATGTTAGTGTTCTTGATGAAATTCTACCAATCTTGACCAAATTTTATGAAAAATTGTGTTATGAGCACTACTTGTTAATCAAGATTGATTATAATCAACATTGGAATGATATGGGATGAAAATCTAGTTTAAATTGCAAGAATTGTAATTTAACAAAAAATGTTAACTTTGCCTATAATTGACCCAAATTGTTAAATTGGTGAAGTGGTAGACCAAATTGATCAACAACAGTTTAAATGATCACAGATCCATCGACCCAACATGCCCATCAGTCCATTACCATTGACCCAGCAGGCCTGTCAAGTTGCAAAGGTCCATGACCCGGTTGCGACCCAGATTCCAGTGGGGCAAACCATGACCCAATCAATTCACGTGGAATATTTTAGCTGCATTCTAGGAGTAGAAGTAGTGGGAATAACCCCTCACCCATGTTTGCATGATTTGCATGATTCCTAATAAAGTGCATGTATTTTAAAGCATTGTAATTTCCTTTTCAAAGTAATGCAAAGAAAACTGTCCCAGATTTGGTTTCCCTTCTTCTCTTTTCTTGGAGATTAACCCACTCAAAATGGTTTCTAACATTGGTGCTTTCATTGTCAACTCACTATGCCTCCTCAACGTGATCCACCATCTAGCGATGAGCTCTTGGCTGCCATGGCCGATACCCTGTCCACGAATTCCGCCGCCATGAAGGAACAATCCTCGAAACTCGACATCCTTATCTCCCAACTTGCTGTCCAGTTTGAACAAACCAAGAAATTGATTGGCCATATCGCTAAACCCGCATCCCCTTCTTCATCCGGCCCCAAACACCCACCTGCACATGACCTGGACATCCGCCCTCCCAAGCTTACCCTAGCAACCTTTTATGGCTCCAACCCCTTGGATTGGTTGTTCCAAGCAGAACAATACTACACCTTCTATAAAATTGAACACCCTCAACGGTTAGCCATGGTCTCATTTAGTTTGTCCGGAGATGCCCTTAGTTGGTGCAAATATCTCCACAACAACGGGTTACTCACCACTTGGGACGCCTTTAGTAGTGGGGAATAACCCCTCACTCAAAAGGGTTTCTAAATTCTAACAGATACGTACACAACTCTTTCCAACTTTTAAATTTGTGTGGAAGGTGCTCTTGGTGATTTTTATAAAAACGCGTATTGAGTACTTGCAAAATCTAGTAGTGGAAACTCAAACCCACTCTATGATATTCTATTCAAGACCAAATGGATGCCTACATTTGAATTGTTGGAGTTAAATTGGTCATGTATCATCTTTATGAATATTGTGCTCTTTGAATGAATAATAGGTGTTCAAGCAAATCTGGGCAAGGAAAACTTATCAGGAAAACCATTGTGGCAAATACCAGTACATAGTCATTTCTAGAACAAAGTACCCACCCACCAAAATTGGCTATTTAAATATTTATCTAAATTAATTTACTTGCCCATTTCTTTGATTAACTAATTAGGAAGTTCATCACTAACTCAAACTCTTATCGCTCAGGTGCCACTAAGATTTGGGAATTAATACCGACCATTGGTGGCCAAGGTATGAAATGAGATATTGCGAAGTATATGGAAAACTGTAACATAGTGAAGGCAGAGCATCATAAACGTATGGAAAGATCCAAACTTTGGAAAACTTTTGTGAAAATAAGAACACGTTGCAAGGGACTTGGTGACCAAAATGCCGAAGACAACCTACGGGTATGGTGCAATTTGGGTGATCGTCGATCGTCTAACTGAAAGTGCACATTTCTTGTCAATGTGAGAATTTTGTTCCTCGGAAAGAATGGCAATCTTGTATCTTAAGGAGGTTTTGACACGACATAAGAATGGCAATCTTGTATCTTATTGAGAACTTCTGTCTCACATTTATGTTTACTTTAGATCCTCTTTGCATGAAGTATGTTGTTTTGTGCAAGTAATCGGTAGGATTACCTTATTTGAAACAACACATGATATTGACTTCATAATCATGATTAAGCTCACTAATTTACAAACAAACGTACCCAATAATATCTCACTCATAGAGTACGGTTTGGAATGGGTGAGATGAGGGCAAACCTTACCTCTATCCTAAGAGATAGAGAGATTGTTCCCAATGACGGCTCAAAAAGCTCATTTTCTTAAAAAAAATAAAAATTACATGAAACATAAAGTATATATTAGCAGTGGAAGAGAAAAGAAAGAGGAGGACCGAAAAGGGATCACGAATCACCTAGAGAATAACTAGCACCGACACTTAGGAAGAAAGGCAAACAAAAGTGTACGACAAGCAAATACACATACACAAGACTAGCTAAGGCAAATCTATACGCCTCCTAAAAGTCCCTAACCTTTATCTTACGTCTGCAAGCTCGCTAATTTATTTTATGTCTTTCTTGACCTACTTTGAACCACATGTATGGGAACAACTCGCCGCGCTTATAATTTTTTTGTAAATCATGCCTAGGTAACAATACTTTCACTAAGATTTGTAAGTGATAATACTTGTTATTATTCAGCTAGGTTACTTTATAAGTATTTTGGGACTTGTTTATTGTATATTATAAAGTTTTCCAAAATTCAGGTGTTGCAAAGAATTATTTAATAGCTGAGTGAAAATGTAACAAGATCCATGTGGCTTTCAAGTTTTAAAAAATTTACTCCCTTTGTCCCTCAAAATTTAAGCATAGGATTTAGAGGTGGAAATTTCGATCCATTTACTTAAGAGCGAGCCAAGTATGTTTTATCTCTAATTGGTCGAATGTATTTAAAAAAATGAACTTAACAGGAAACACATTAAACAGGTCTGAACATCATCCAAAATGATTTTAATGCATAAACCTCCACGATTATTCAAAGAATTAGATTATTAATAAAATAATATATAGTTTTTATAATCATGATTGAGACTAACTATCTGTTCAAACGCCAAAGTTCAAAAGTTTTAAACAAATAAGTGTTCCGGGTCAACATGACTCGACCCGCTTTGAGGCGTATTAAAAATTACCCATTGACCACTACTCAGCTTGACCATGTTGCCACCTCTAATGATAAGGACTCTTCTAGGTCGAAACTAACATCCTCAGTCACAGGGCAAGTAATACTTAATTCATAACATGGCTAAAAAGGGAAATGATACTCTTTTCACTAGACATTCTAACACCAAAATTATTGCAATTTATATGGGACAAGAAATGTATAATAACTGACTCACCTTAGAGCAACAGCAGCTGGAAAAATGAAACCAACAGAGACAGTAGCAGTGGCACCCGTAAACTGGAAGGCATCCCAAATACTAGGAACAAAATTTGCTCCAAGAAATACAAAACTCATAAGCAAAGCCGTCACCAGGAAGAATCTTCGATTGTCAAAAGCAATAGGAATTGCATAAGGGAAAAGAAGGCCATCAAGATTAAGCCGCAATGAGAAAAAGATAATTGGAAAAACGAGCATTAAATGCAGACAATAACTTATTCTCACAACATCATTTATCAGTGAGCTATATGGTATTCCAAGATCCCCATCAAAATTGGCAAGTACATCATCTTGTGTATGGTCACCAAACAGTAGGAATCCAAAAAAGCCCGTTGCTATATAGACTGATGAGCATAATATGATTGATGTTTTAACTATAGATTTCATCTGGGTGGGATCTTTTAACTCATTGTCTATGGGGTGAACTGTGAAAAAGATTAACGAAATTCATTAAGTTAAATAAAAGTTTGTTTATTTAATATTTTTTGGATGAGAAAAAACTAGAACTAAGAAACTACCATTGTGGTGGCAGATATATGCGGTAACTAGTACAGGAACAGTGGTGAAAAGCTTCAAGAATGATGTCCGATCAACAAGATTGGGATGCAAACGTGGTGTTGCAATACTTCCATTGATTATTTTAATTATGGTTACTCCAGCTGTGATTACCACAAAAATAACTGCTAAACCCACTGACAAGGCTGATGTGTATCTTAATGAATCTAGCAGCATTTGTTGAAGAAAAGAAAAGTCAGACAATGATATATTCTAAACATAAAAACTTTTGGATGTTGATAAAGTATTGCTAACATGCTACTAAGAAGAGTGAGATGGAATTTTCATATGATTCTAATACAACACTGCCTACAAACATTCAAGAAACCAAGTCAAGATTCAGCAGAAATCTGCACATAATCCACCACTACCAAAGACCAAATAATCTAACGGCTCTCTATTGTTGCAGTAAAACATACAATATCACACAGGAAGAAGTGAGGAGTGCTCTTAAGAAGATGGGAAGAGCTAAGGCAGTCGGTCCAGACAACATACCCATTGAAGCGTGGAAGTGTATGGGAGAGGAAGGCGTTCAGTGGTTGACAAGACTGTTCAACAATATCTTCAAAACCGGGAAGATGCCAGATCAGTGGAGGCGTAGTGTCTTAGTACCCCTATATAAAAACAAAGGAGATGCTCAATGTTGTGCTAACTACAGGGGGATTAAGCTCCTATGTCATACAATGAAATTATGGGAAAGAGTTATAGATACAAGGAATAGACGACAAACCCAGGTTACAGCAAACCAATTTGGGTTCATGCCAGGCCGGTCCACTACGGAGGCGATACACATTTTAAGAAGATTAATGGAAAAGTACAGAGAGAAGAAACATGATTTACATATGGTGTTCATCGATCTTGAAAAGGCGTACGATAGTGTGCCTAGAAGATTGATCTGGGAAAGTCTGGAGGGAAGAGGGATCCCTAGTAAATATATTGAGGCAATTAGGGATATGTATCATGAGGCTAAGACATGCGTCCAAACACCCGTGGGGGATACAAACTTTTTTCCGGTGGAAGTGGGAGTTCACCAGGGGTCGGCACTAAGCCCCTTTCTCTTTGCAGTAGTTTTGGATGAGTTGTCAAAGTCGATTCAAGATGCAATTCCATGGTGCATGCTTTTTGCTAATGATATCGTGCTGATTGCAGAAAGTAAAGAGACATTGAACAACAGACTAGAGGAATGGAGAACAGTCTTAGAGCACAAAGGTTTGAAGATAAGCCGATCTAAAACCGAGTACCTTCACTGCAACTTTAGTGGTGCAAACGTTGACGAGGAGACCCAGATTTCTATTGAAGGTGGGGTTGTCCCTAAGACACTGAATTTCAAGTATCTAGGATCTGTCATCCAGAGTAACGGGGACATCGACAATGATGTAGTCCATCGGGTGCAGGCTGGTTGGTGTAAATGGAGAGCGGCCTCAGGTGTTTTGTGCGACAAGAGGTTCCCAATAGGGTTAAAGGGTAAATTTTATAGGGTAGCAGTTCGCCCAGCGATGCTATATGGAACCGATTGTTGGGCCATCAAGAAGACACAAGCTCGAAAAATGGATGTAGCTGAGATGAGGATGTTGAGGTGGATGTGTGGCTATGCAGTCGATACCACCGATATCTCGGTGATATCTCGGTGATATCTCGGTGATATCTCGGATATCGGTGGTTTCACCAAATATCGGTGGCGATAATATCGGCGATATTTACCGATATATCGCCGATATAGGGGGTTTGATATATCGGTCAAAATACCGAGAATATCGTTTTTTATATCTAGACCTTTTTAATCCCCTTTAGCCCGATCTCGTCTGGTCCAAAAGCCCAATAGCCCGAAAAAACCCTAACTACACTCGATCAGGAGCACTGTGAACCTTCAATCGGCCAAATTCTGATGAACCTTCAATCGACCCCAGCCAGGGGCTCTGCCCCTTGGACCCCGCCAGGGGCTGCCGCCCCTTGGACCCTGCTTCTCTCGGGGGCGCTGCCCCCGAACCCCCGTTAGTTCCGTTAATATCCAAATAAGCGTCGACTCTTATTTGTATACTAAACGTAATCTATTTTACACTAAAATACCAACATATACTTGGGTTTCTTTATGTCCAATCTTGCATAAAAACCTTGTCAAAATTGTAAATAGACATAAATGTTGTTAAATTTAAGGTTTTCGTCACTTCCAGAGTAGTAAAGATGACAAAAACACCTCTGAATATTATTTATGCATGATATAAAAAATTACCGATATCTCACCGATATCTCACCGCAAGAACCGATATCTCAGATATCGGTCCTTGACCGATAACCGATATTTTTTCACATTAACTGCATAGATGTGTGGACACACAAGAAAGGACCGAATAAGAAATGAAGTTGTTCGGAAGAGATTGGGAGTCACATGTATCTCAGATAAGATAAGAGAAGGAAGATTGAGATGGTTTGGACATGTCAAGAGGAGACAGAGCACAGATCCAGTGAGAACGGTGGAAACTCTCGTTGTAGAGGGGAAAAGGAGCAGGGGGAGACCGAAATTAACGTGAGATGAGAGGATTAGGCTTGATTTGCTAGATTTACACCTCTCAGAGGACATGATCAATGATAGGATTTCATGGAGACGTCGTATTAGGGTTTTAGGATGAGTGACCCGTTGTGTGGGAGAGTAGAGTTGTTTAGCAAAGATTTTGCGTATGTCTTGTTTCTTGTAGGTGTGTTGTGTTTCTTGTGACTAATATACTCTAGTCATACACTGCTAATTGTTAGATTACTGTTAGATTTATTTTACTTTATTACTCATTAATTTTATTTATATTTTTATTTTTTTCTTTCCCATGGAGCCGGGGGTCTAAACGGGAGCAGCCTCTCTATCCCTTGGGATAGGGGTAAGGTTTGCCCTCATCACACCCTCCCCAGACCCTACTAATAGCGTTAGCTATGTGTGGGATTATATTGGGTACGTTTGGTTTGGTTTGGTTATCATGTGAGTAAAGAGTAGGAAAAACTCACCTACACGTTTAAAGGATATTAGAGGAGAGAAAACAAAGAGGGAGGTTAAAAGCAGCAAGACAGAACGTGTGGTCCACCATTGATGACCTAACCATTCTTGCATCAATCCCAAATGGTGTTCCCCCTCTGACCATGTTCCAGATAGCACATCACCTGTCACCAAAACTTGCAACCTTTATACAGATTTGAGTACATTATAGTCACCAAAAGTGCCCAAAATCAGGCATTGAACACCTTAGTTCCACGATCCATTTAAAGTATGATTTATGGCAACTAAATCTACTTACATCTTAAGTTCTACATGTAAAATGGCACATATTTAAACATACAGTTGTAGGCTATAACTGTAGTTAATAACTTCTCTCATCCTGAATAAGTCAACCATTTCCTTTTGAATAATTGCTCAGAAGTATTAGGAATCATTCATGTAATATTAGTGATTGCTCATTTGGTACTTCAAAAGGTTTACAAATAGAATTGATTTTATAGAGACTACTCCAAAAACACAAATTAATGCAAAACAGATCTCCATACAATCACTACAAACATAACAATTAAACAAGACAACAACTCAATTCACAAAAATGTAAATTAAAGAAATCGAGTCATCTCCAGAGCTTCTGCAAGCTTGAAAACCTAATTTCGTAGATCAATTTGGCAAACAAACTCAAATATTCGTAAAATGATCGAGATAATTAAGAGAATGAAATCGCCGATAAGTACCAATGATAATCATGTAGACGACGAGCAATCCGACGTTATTAACAACAATGCCGAGCTGTAACAGCGACCTTCCGGCGCCACCGAACGCATCTCCGACGAGTCCGGCGTATGAGTTGGACTTGGAAGCTCTACTGAACCTAAGTATCATATCAACTGAAGATTCGGTTAAGATGCCGACCAGTAGTATGACAATCAGGCCGGGAATCATTCCCAACTGCTTCACAGTGGCCGGTAGGGCCATGATTCCGGCACCTACGATCGTCGTTGATAAATTGAAGACGGCGCCGGAGAAAGAGGAGCCGGAAAATCCGGATTCGGACGGGAAGGCGGAATCATCAAGGTTATGACGGTTCTGAGGGAGGAGAGGAGTTGAATTGAGAATCCGCCGGCGCTTCTGGTCACCGGCCGGCATTTTGTTGAATTTGAGTTGAAGAGACTATGATGTAAAAGGAGAGTTTGATCGGAAAGTTTTTTTGTGAGGATCGGCAAGTGTGATATAAACAAAGGGGTATAAATATCTGTAAAAGAAAGGGTGGACAGGACAGGATTAGAGATTTTGGAGGTAAGAAATTTAAAAATAATTATTGCTGTTGGGGTTAAATCACTTTCCGTTAAAAAATAGATCTTATTATAAATTTATCACTTCAAAAGATTGGAATAGCTTCAATATTATATAATTAATTGTTCTTGGCCTTGTTTCTTTTGGGTGTTTCTCGTCAATTGGTGAATGCCCTTTTGTTAATAAAAATTGCAATTAAAAAAAAACTTAATGGTAAAGGAAAATACTCTTGGAACACCAAAGTTTGAGAAGATTATAGATTCAAGTTTCACTCCCACATAATTAAATACTTTAATGTTTTAATGCGGATTTATAGTTTTAAAAACTTATAGTAAATTAAATATGGAGTCTGAATTAGTAAATGAGATATGAAAGAAAAAATGAATTTCGGTCTCATTTACCCAAATCACCAGTCAGACGGAATACATGTTGGTTCAAAGAGGCTTAACCGGATCGGCTAGTTGCATGGGTGTTGGTCTGGTCGTGAAAACATCGGTAAAGGGAGAAACTTCATTCTCATTATTTGTCTCTATTGTTGACTTTATATACCAACACAAGAGGAGAAAATGGCAATGTAATGAATGTATAACTTAATAATCATAATGGGGTATAATGTCTATATTAATAACTATGTTAGAAACCATTTATTACATGGGTTGTATAAATCTAACTTATTATAAATTAACAGTTTCTATGAATATTTATATATCAACCATTGATTAAATAAGAAACAATTAAGATTTAAGAATTATACGTAACAAATAATAAAGATTTAACAATTATATATAATAAAGATTTAAGAATTATAAAATTATAGTTTATGAAATAATTTGCTATTATAGTTTTTCATAAGTATGTTTTTTTAATATAGGGGAAGGTTCCGCTAAGAAGTGGTTTTTCGCTAAGAAACGCTAAGAAGTGGATCAAACGAACTCCGATTGAGCTCATTCGAGCGGCGTTGGAACCGTCTCATCGAACTCTAATCCGGAACCAAAAACCTAAACCCCTCTCCACCCGCACCCCCAAAAACCTAAACCCCCCTCCAACCCCACCCCGAAAAGCCTAAAACCACCACCCCACCCCAAAAACCTAAACCCCCCCACCTCACCCCCCCCAAAAACCTAAACCCAACCCCACCCACCCCCAAAAACCTAAACCCCCACCCCAAAAAAAAAAACATAAACCCTAAAATTTAAACCTTAAGGCTAAACCCTAAGGCTAAAATCCTAAAATTCAACGCTAAGATCTAAACCCTAAAAGCTAAGATGATAGAGTTCGACGATACGGTTCCAACGCCGCTGGAATGAGCTCAATCCGAGTTCGTTTGATATCGTTTCTTAATGTTTTTGTCACTTCTTAGAGTTCTTAGCCGAAAACAACTTCTTATTTGATCCTCCCCCTTTTAATATATTTCAACAGATAGATCTGCATAAAGAATCGACTGTAAAGCTAATCGCCTTCAGCTTTTCCTAATTGCCCCTTCAGCTTTTCCAGTGATTACATTTGGTCCATTTGCTTCAGCTACCAATGTTTTGACATCATTGTCACACGCATTTGGTAATGTCCTGAACTAGGTATTTGTTTGACCAAACCGGTTTTGGGTTGGTTTGAAACCTGTTCGGGTTAAAAACCGTTTTGTGCACCTCTAGGTATAATATTATTCCACCCCACCTAGTTGGGTTTTTAAAGACTAAAAACTGTTGCCAAAGGTTTAGCTCACAATTTGACCTAAAACCATCAAAACGGAACTATAAACCACACATTGCTTCTAATACAAACTAGAACATAAAACAATCCTACTCATGGTCAAAACATATACAATGTTTGATCTAACTTGTAAATTAACCAAAAGTTTAACTAACAATAACCTTCCAACGCCGGTTTTTAGCTTCCCATAATCATATTCACCGGCTCACCGCTTCCTCTTCTTTTTGCTGGATTTAGTATCAGTGTTTGATGATGCTACAATCTTGACTCCAATGGCAGAACTCCATAAAGCTCTTTCTACATCTGATGGTGTGAACACATCCCCATCTGCACTTAATTCCTATGCAAGAGAGTGAAGCAAGAAACACAGTAAACAATGGTATCCCTAAATGCACTTATGAATAATATTTTTATACCCCTTCTGAAAAATGTGAAGGGGTGTTTGGGTTCGCATTTTGCAACAATCAGTTTTTAATGTTCGGATAGACGGATTCTGTTTTTGATTATTTAGGGGTCAAATAATACGATCTGCAGTACAATTGACATCTTTTAACTTAATCTGAGATCTGATTATTACAAGTTCAAACAACAAAAGCACATCCAAACAATATTTCGTACGCGGATTAAGATGTAAAAAAACCTATTTAATATCACATAATCACTTTAAAAAATATACATCCAAAGACCCCCTAAATCACTTCAGTCTACTGGTCTTAAATTAATGTTTCTTGAAAGAATGATGCTTGGAGAACAAGATTTAGTTACTTGAAACAAAAGGAACATCATTCTGTGCTAGACAACTAACAAAAGTGATGATTAGAGAGCAAAATATAACCATATTATTCATCCATGACAGAAACAAGGAAAAGATTCACCATGAATTCCAACTTATACATCAAACAAACAAGCGTACCCAGTAAAATCTCACTAAAAACAAATAAAGCTATTTGTAGGGTCTGGAGAGGGTGGGATAGGGGCAAATATTTCCTCTATCCCAGAAGACAGAGAGGCTGCTCCCGTTGAAACCCCAACTCTAAAAACCTTTTTTTAACAAGCAAAGTGTAACATCCAGATAACAGAAAGCGTGGCACAAAGAATCAAAACATTAGCAAAAAACCAAAGGTATTAAAAAAATAGCAGTAAACTACTGATGGGACGAAAAGGTAAGCGAACTATAGCAGTGAGTCAGTGACGAGTAAAAGAGCAAAGAGACATGAATAAGGTAACACAAAACTCCTAAATAAAAAGATCATATTTCCTAAATCAATTTATTACATTTCTTTATCAATTTATCAATTTCAACTTATACATCATATTTCCTGGATCAATCTCTCACATTTCTCGCAACCAGAAATCGGAAACTAACCTTCGCTTTCGCCTGAAGTTTGTCAACAAACACAAGGTATTGTTTCAAAGTATATTCTTTAGAGTTACCAAGAGCTGCCACCAGTGGCGGATCTAGGAAAAAAATCCAGGGGTATCTAAAATTTCGTTCAGGGGTATCTGGATACATAAAACGGTAAAAAAAAAAAAAAATCCGCTGCGCGTCGAAAATTCCCACTACGCGTCGAAAGTTGAGGGGTACCTGAAGGTACCCCTGGGCTCCACGTAGATCCGCCCCTGGCTGCCACCATTGCCTTCATCATCCAAATTTCAATCAAACTAGGATTCCATAATAATTATTAATAATTTTAAACATAGAAAATTCAAATTTGAACCTCATCTGACATGAAAGGGGCAACATCTGGTGCATAAGCAGCCAAAACAGCAGATGCAGTTGCAGGGCCAACACCTTTCAACACCGTTAGCTCAGAAACAGCTTTTGAAACCTCCGGCAACGATTTGAACGCCTTCAGAGAAGCCGATTTCACGGTTTCCTCATCCAGTGATGATACGAAATCCAGCAATCGCGGTCTGCAATCCTAAAACAGTAGTTAAAAACAACTAGGAGTGTGAACAAGCCAAGCCGCTTGTGAGCTACTCGAGATCGGTTCCCTAAAAGCTCGAATCAAGCCGAGTTTAAACGAGTTTGAGCCCAAGTTCGAGCCTCTAAAAATCAGCTTGTTTAATAAACGAGCCCGAGCCAAGCTTCACTTATCTAGCTCGAGCTGGCTTGCGAGTCTAAATGAGCTTATTATTTATATAAATTTTATTTATACAGTAATAAAGAGATTAGAAACCCGTGTATTAGATGCGTTGAATAAAAGAAACATTAAATAGCTAGTAATAAGCTAAAAAAATAAAGAAAATAGTTGAGAAAGGAAAATATTAAATAGTTGATAAAAAATATTTGGGAAACAACCACTCTATAGTCTATCACTTGGGATGGAGGTAAAGTTTGCCACCGTCTAACCCTCCCAAGACCCTACTCTTTGAGTGTGGATTTTACTGGGTATGTTGAAAGTAACAGGTTTGTCCATTTGAGTACTAAGGGTTTAAAATAACATGTTTGGGTTTTACGCTTTCAATTTTGTAATGAGTTTGGATATTAAGGCCAACTTCCGTTAACTTTTCAGTTAATCTGGGGTGAAATGACCAAAATACCCTTTTATTGTAACCCTTAGTACCCAAACCTATTACTTTCTGCAAAGGCTAATTTAGTCATTTCACCTCAAACTTAACAGAAAAATTAACGGAAGTTAGTCTTAATACCCAAATTTGTTACAAAATTGAAAGCATAAAGTAAAAATTACTAAAAGATACATGTTTGACTAAATTTTTTCAGGAATAGACATCGACTTTTAGCCTACGGATCCATAGACATCCCCTACGTGGCTCAACCAGAACTCCCCACGTCAGCTTAGGCGACTAAGGCTTAGCCGTCCCTTTTTGGCACTGAAACTCATAAAATCTAATCAATCCAAAAGCGACACGTGTGCCTCGTATTAAATTTAGCCTATCAAATATATAGGCAAAATTTAATCCGTAGGCTTAGCCGGTGTGTTACTTGATAGGCTAAATTTAGCCACACGTGTCACACTCTGATTGATCAGAAAGTGGGTTCGTTTAATGTTTTATGAGTTTTAGTGCCAAAAGGTGACCGATAAGCCTTAGCCGCCAACGCTAACATGGAGAGTTTTGATTGGGCCACATAGGGGATGTCTATGTATCCGTAGACTAAATTCAAATGTATATTTTTGAAAAAAATTGGTCAAGTATGTTTATTTTGATAATTTTCTCAAGCATAAAACCCAAATCTTTAGCTTTCCGCAAACCACAGGACTATTTTAAAAAAATACTCCCGAGCCGAGCTAGAGAGTTCTAGAAACAAAGTTCGAAATGTAAGTTTAACGAACCCTAAAGTTGAGATTAACAGATGAATTTAAGATTAGAGTGAAAGGGACCTCCATTTTCCGCGAGTGAGCTTCCATTGCATGAGTTTGGAGAGCTCAGGAGTGGTGATATGGGGATTAGGGTTCCGTTGGTGAATGAGGGAGGGTAGTTCGTTGCGGTAAACGATAAGGCTTCCTTCCATTGATTTACGTCAGAGCTCTTCAACTCCCATACGCGTTTGAAAGAAAGTGAAGAAAGTTTGACTAATTTTTGTGTTTTTAGAGAGGAAATAAATAAATAAAATAAAAAATGTGTGTTTATTTTATATATGATTATTAATAGTTTTAAAATATAATGAAACAAAGAATGTTTTTGTTATATAACTAGTTTTTTCACTCGCGTTATGTGGCGAGAGTTTGGTCGTTATTGGTTTGGCTCGTTTGCAAAGATAAAACTTATTTCGAAACGCAAACTCTCTTATGATACCAAAAAATACTCAATTTTGAATACAGCTCTATTTTCAATAAAATTTATATCGACACATTGAACAAAAAACAACTAGCATTCTGTTTTAAAAAAACGGAATTTTTTCACCTGTCACAAATCATATGATGTCAAATCTCAAAATAATCAAATTTTGAGTAATATGTAACAAATTTATGAAATAAAATACATATTTCTTTATTTCTACCCTATTGAAACTCTATAATCTATATCTTCATCACTAGTTCAACAAGACACAACAAATACAACAATAAAAAGAAATATAATTACAACCCCAGAAGGCCAGAAACTTGATACCTACATGCTTCTTGACAATAATCTATAAACTCTATATTTGAGATTATTTCTTTCTTTCAGATTTTATGGCCTCATAAGAAGTCATAATTTCCTTGAACCTTGCTTCAGCAACCTCTGCAAACAATACCAAACATCCTTAAATTCATAACAATTTCTTAAATAAAAGTAACCAAACATTTTATTGTTGTATTCATGCGAATTCGGATATTCCAATAATAAAAGTGGTCACCTTTGTTTTCTTGATTTTGATCAGGGTGATATTGCTTTGCCTTGCTTCGAAATGCAGTCTGCACCATGTACACTATTTAATATGTAATATATTAATACCATGAGGGGCGGCTCAACCTATTTCTGAGCCTCAAACGAAAACTTTTAAATTCATAAACTTTTTAGCATAATAATCCTCCCCCTTAATCTAGGTTTGTTATTAACAATAATAAAATAAATAGTTTATAAAATAACTAATAGCAACATTAAACAATTTCGTTTACCTTAATTTCATCATCCGTGTATGGTGTTGTCCTCGACCTATTGCAAGGAAAAAATATGTAGAATTATATATAAGTGCGCTTGATTTTGAAGAAAATAATGGACCATAATCTAAATAAAGTATCAACATATGCAGATAACTAACATAAATACATAATTAATATTTTCGGTTCTTTATAATTACGTTAATTATTAGTTTCCTAAGTTCTATGGTTTTACTTCAAGTGAAGTTTAATTGTAGATTTTTTGGACAGAAGATTATCTATCTGCAAATGCAGTCTCCAAATGATGAAGCCTAAGGTGTCAAGGTGTTGACTTGTGTACATCAATAGTTCAAGTTACAATAATGTTACTTCTTGTTTGTATTTCAATGAGGTTAGGTTATTAATTTCAATGTTACAAATTGTCAACTTGAAGCACCATGACTTATGTGTCTGTGTTTGTGTGTATATATATATCTTTTGTCATTTCTTGGCAAAATGATATTTATTATAACGATCAAGTTCGACAATACACTTGGGAAACAGTAAACAACGATAAGAACTCCTAGACCAATCGCAAATTACCAATTGATATAAAGATCTAACCTTGAAATACTTACACATCTTAGAGCATTCCCAGCCGGTTCCTTATATTTCTTATCCTTATCCTTATAATTACACTAAAAAACACTATTTTTTCTATCTTTTATCTTTACTTTTCTCTCTCCTTGTCCTTATCTTTATAACTACACTAAAAACCACTACATTTATCCTTATATTTACAAAAAAACTTATATGTTTTCTCTCTCCTCCACTCACAACCAATTTAAACCACTCATTAAGATATATAAAACTCACTCACATATTTATACCAAACAGGCTGTGAATGTTCTTATGCTGCATAATTTCCTCACATTTCTAGTCTTTTTTTGTGTTTGCAGGATATGTCACATCAATGGTACACTATAGAACACATCAGTGGTATGTGTATTTTATTTAAACTATATAAATAGAACTTGCATACATACATATTATATATATGGAGTGCACATTTAAGTCCATTAAAAAAGAGATTTATGCAAATATTATTTTGCATAACTGGTAACTTATTTCTCTTTAAAACAGGGTATTATTTTGCATAACAAATGAGATTTGGCATTGATTTTAGAAGATTATACTCAACAGAACACTCATTTATCTCAGAGTATATAAAGTATTATCTTAGTATTTAATCAGACCAACATTAACTAAGCAACACCAACAAAAAAGATTAATGTTCCCATGGGAAATATCAAAGATTTGCCTACCTGGCGAGACCCAATACGGCATAATGATGAGACAAAGAATAATTTGCAGGGGTGTGCGTAGTATCCTTAAAATTACTCCAATTTCCATAAGCTGAATCGGTCTTCCAATACCAATCATCCCGTTGAAAATGTTGATGATATTGACCATAACCATCATCCCTCCACCTCTCGTATCCCCTTCTGTACTTATTCCTCTCTCTATTGAAAACACTTTGCATACGCCTTATACGCTCCTATAAACACAAGATCAACACTAAACACATCAAGATTTCAAAACCATGATGAATAACTATGTATGTTAATCTCAACTCATTCTTAGTACAATTTGACAATTTATCTTTAGGTGAGGGTTCTTTACAGAACCACAAGAACCAAACTAAACCATTCATTTACTACTAAAAACTAAATAAAAAGTGCATATTTATATATTAAATAAAAAAAATCTATGTTGTCAAGGCGCGCGCCTAGGCGTAGAAGCTCAACGAGGTGCAAGTTTAGTGCTTGGGGAGACCTGGGTGCGATTTGGGGTTTTTCTTGTAAAAGCGAGCTCCAGCCAGATTTCCGGCTAAAAGTAGCCAGAACTTGTTTAAAACCCCTAATCAAACCTGGAAATTGGGATCACCTTAGAAAAGACTAAACTAGCCCTAAACTAGCCTAAAACAAGTTTAAAACCCCTAAAATGGTATTCTTATACTATGCGTCTAGCTTTAAAAGCCGTCGCTTTTTTTGTGCCTTGCGACTCGGCTCCAGGGCTCGGCCTTTGCGCCTTGACAACTGTGTATTAAATGATTAGTCTCTCTCTCTCTAATTATTTAAATCCTCTACTGCTCGTAACCAGTTTCATACACATGTTTAGGCCAGAGAAGTATTATCGACCTACACATATGATAACAGAAATATTTACACATATCAATTCAAAGATATTCACGTAAAAATGTTGTATTTTAACAGCCATGTTGAATTTTAGATAAATACACAAATAAATGAATAATTTTGATCGGTTACGGGAGCAATATCCATAGCCATGTAAAGAAACCTCTCCTATATCTTCCATACTGTAAAAAAAAGATACACACCACTCTCTCCATCTCTTCTTCATACTCCTCCTGCAGGCGTCGCGCATACCGTCTCCTAGCTTCATCTTTAAAACTTGATCTCGAATAACCGCCACTCGAGCCACCCGAGCCTTTAAACGAAGACTGTGACATGGTAAACTTTTTTGGTAAAATAAAACATTAGAGGTTTTATTTCAAAGAACTGTATCAACAAAATTATCACATACCTGAGAATGAAACCAATCAACCGACCTCCGCAGCTGTCTAATCTATCAAATTGTTCAAATTAGAGGTTTCAATTTCAAAGAATTGTATCTACAAAATTGAAAGCATCATCAATCGATAAAACCCTAGAACGAAACTAACAAAACCCTAGGGCAAAATTGATTTACATTCAAATGGAAAGGAACATACGGCGAAAGTAGTGGCGGTTGCTCCGATTATTCCGAATATGAGGATTCCCCAAATCCTCATGTCGTCTTCCTTTTGATTGCGATGGTAGGTTCTTGTAGCTTTAGTGTCACCGCCGTCGCTGAATTTGTTGATGTCTTCAGACATTAGAAAATTTTGAGTGTCGGTTGTTGAAATTCTCACGAAAGTGAAGTTGAAACCCTGAGATCATACTATTATTGCGTATGAAGGATTCAACAATCACCGGCTTCGGTCAGATTGATTGGTTCTCTGGAACGTCGTCTCCGATGGAATGTGGCGGTGTAAGAATGTGAATTTGGAGACCTGGTCGCAAACTGCTCACGATTTATATGTTCTGTCAAAAAAAAAAAAAACGCGTGGGCTTGATTGGCACGTGGGGAAGTCAACTCAAACAACCCTCAAAGACTTCGAAATCTGCAAAGGGTGTTCCTAATTTGTTAGATAATATAAATTAATTCTATAATACTTTTATTTTGTTAAACAACAAATAAAAAAAAACATGTTTTTTAATCATATAGTAATGAAATGAACCATTAGATATAGAATGTGATTATTTATATTTTAATGATTTTCATTCCTTGGGCAACGGGTGTTTTCTTTTCATTCATTCAAGGAATGAAGTAATTTTGTTTAATTAATGACTCGAATCATGGTCTGACCTATGCCCCGACTCATGCCCGACCCATGGCCCGACCCATGACTCGAACCATGACCCGACCTATGGCCCGAACCTATAGTCTAACATGCATTAACTTTTATATTAAATGAGACTTACTTTAATATACCCTTTATCGATCATGTTAATCTCTCCAAATTTGCTTATGAAAAACCACCATCCAAAGAGAAGCTATTTCGCCATATGGATACTAAACAAATGATTCATTGTGAAATGTTGTGAGATGTGAATATCAAACCACAATTTGTGTGTATGAGTCTGAAAATGAGAATATAGAAACAGTGATACAACTAGTCTGAGTATGATCTAATTTGTGTGTATCGTTATCAATAATGAATCCTATTTACAATGGTTGCCTCACGTTCCGAAATTATAATGATTTTTCTTTTCATAAAACTTCAGCAAAAAACATTTGGAGATTAATATGATCATATGATTAAATTGAGTTATATTTAAGACTCAAAGCTTTGTATTTATAGGATCGGTTTTGCTATTCAAAAAGTGGTTGCGGCACAGCTTGTTGCCCGTTTACCGGCCACTTTATTGTAATCATTTTTTTTATTTTAAATGAAATCAAGTTGGTTGTCTTCAATTTCGAAGAGAAAAAAAATAATTTTTAATTTTAATTGTTTAACTATTTGGTTGGAATGCTATATTTTTATGAAGTTTCAATGGGTTTTCAACTTTCAAATTATGGATATCTTAGATTATTTCAAATTGACATAATTATTTATTCAAAGTGGTTCTATGATTTGGAGATTTTGAAATAAGGTTATTTTTATTTATAATTTTAGAGGTAATTTCATATATACCCTTATAAATCTAGAAAATATCATATATACCCGACCAAAACTAAAAATATCATATATATATACCCTTACAAACATTTAATCTATATTTATACGACCTAATAAATGAAAATAATTTGGGACACTTGTCACTTGCTCAACCCTCCTCCATATTATTTTTCCGCCTAAACTTTTTTCTCTGAACAATTTCTAACCTGTGAACTATTACCACTTTATTCTCAAAACCCTAATTTTCTCTTCAACTTTTCTGCTTTCACACCCCTAACAAATCGTCGTCTCCTTATTCTCTCCAAACCCTGATTATTAGCTTCCGCCTCAATCGTTTGCATCTACTTTTCCTGTCACTACCATCGTGAAGTTTCAAAGGTACAATTTTGATTTTGTTTTCCGTTGTTTGGAGCAGTTAAATCAATTCTTTCGAATCAATCTCAGTTTCATGAAAGGTTAGTCAACTTAGGTACACTAACTGTGATTTCTAGGTGATGGATCAAATCATATGGGCATTTTTCTATTTCTTTTTGATGAAGAGATTTGTGGTGGTGGAAAAAGGTGCTAACTTTGAAAGGGGTTTAGCTTTTATTAGAATCTTGATGTGAAGGGGTTTAGTCTTCTTTATTTTTCTTTTTTGTAAATTATTTAATGAAGTTTTTTACCTCATTCTTCAATTTGGAAAATCCGTACGTTTTAAGAAAAGGTTAGTTACATTCAACAATGTGTCTCGTGTGTCTTTTTTATTTTATATATAATTTTTATGAAAAACTTTTTCGCTCACAAGTGTTAAGTTATACGTATTATGTCGAAAAATTTATAGGTATTAAGTTCCGGCCCCCCTGATAGAGAAAAAAAATCACGACCTCTCCTACGTTTTTTCTTAAAGCTTCGCCAATGTATATAAAATATCTTACATTTTGTTTTCACATGATCAATTGTAATGATCAATTGTAGAGAAGAACTAAAAGTATTAATATTAGAGAAAAATGGTAAACTTAGGTATAGAGCATCAAATTTATACTATATAATAAATAAAGATTTTTTCATGTCATGTGTCGCATCCATATTCATTCTCATCATTTTTTCTCCCTCCCTCTCTTATTAAATGCAACTCTATCTTTTATCAATAATATATATTTAAAGAAAATATTAATCTATAATATATAATAAATAAAAGTTTTTCATGGCACGTGTCGCCTCCATATTTATTATCATCATTTTTTTCTCGTCTCTCTCTTATTTAATACACATTTCTCTTTTAATAATAATAATTTTTTAAGGAAAATATTAATCTTTATATTAATCAATCTCCTAACATATTTTGACGAGTGTATGTGTTAACAAATTATATTGGATTCAATGGGTTTATTCAACCCGTGTAATATACGGGATTTTAACCTAGTGCTATATATAAAGAAGTGTTTATAAATTTATGAATAATAATCATCTTTTTTGAATTTTCAGTCATGAGAAGTAGTTACAAATTTATGATTTATTTCGTTTACTATTGTTCAACCCGTGTAATACACGGATTTCTAACATAGTAAATATATATACCAATTTTGTTAAAAACAATTTAAGAGGTGACCATTTTACCCTTATTTCTCTAAAACTTTAAAATTTCATATTTACTTATTTTTAACTTGAAATTTCGTATTTACTCATTTTAACTTTAGAATTTTATATTTACCCAACAACAGTTTTCTCAAAATATTATATTGAATCGATGACTTGAATAGGTTTGGAGAATCGTGATAGTCGTCATCAATAATAAGAGAATGGGTGATCTTGTGCGTATGAGATAAAACTAAAAGATTAGGTTATAAAATTCATAAAGTAAAAAACTATTTAAATTGAGTATATTTAATATTTTTAGTTTCCATCGGATATATATGATATTTACACGTATTTGTAGTGATAAAAATTAAACCTTAATTTTATTTTCCAAATCAAACATGACTTTGCTATTACAAAGATAAAACAATATCAAGATTTTTACTTTATCTCAACAACCCAATTATATTTGTCTTCAATCTTTCCAACTTGAATCCCTACTAGCGTTTTGTACAACTTCTGACTCACCAATTCATCACCCGTTTTGTACTCCACTCTATCAATATACAAATGTAATTAAAAATAAATAATTTATAATATATTCTAACCAGATTTAAAAAAAAATATATTCACCTTCGATCATTGTATGTTATGCTACCAACGGTAGCAACACTAACGGCTGTTCCTGTGGTGAAAACTTCATCGGCTTCCATCAATTCGTCTACTGTAACTAACCGTTCCTCAACCTATAACATTTGAAAAACTTTTAGACGATTATTTTGAAAACAAAATTTCAAATTTATACTACTTTACCTTGTATCCTAAGTCACGTGCGAGATCAATGATGCTCTTTCTCGTGATTCCTTCGAGAATCGTGCCTACTGTTGAAGGAGTTGAAATTACATTCCCCTACACGTAGAACGAAGATAACTTACACACACATACTCAACATGCAATCAATTTTAAGTAGAAACTATAAGAACAAAATAATCGAATGCAACCACCTAGATATAGTGGAAGAGAAAGAAATGTGGTTATGCAGTTACATACTTACATGACCACCTTATGTATCACAGTTAAAACAGTAGGTACAAGTGATTATGTGGTTCTAATAGTTATTTACTTAAAATTGATTTTGTGTTAAGCGTCTCTATATATGTATATGCCTCCTGCATGATATAAAACTTTGATTCCATAAATCTCGAAATACAAGTACCTTAACAAGGAAAATATTGCAAGCACTAACTTCTTCGACGTACTTTTTATGAACTGAATCAAGATACAATACATCGGAGAACCCTTGTTCCTTTGCTCTCAACATAGCTTTTAGTACCTGCACGTCACAAGCCACGTGGTAAAATTTTATCTTCTCCATGATAAAGTAATAATTACAACTTAAGTGTTGTACCGGGGCATAATTCGTTATGCTTTTCACACCTCCTACTCCGCCACGTGTCGCACGATGAAACTCGTTGTTAACATATAAGTTCAACGGTGCGGTACCCTCCTGTATTTTTGTAAACCCAAACCGTATAAATGTAAGTTTTATTACTATATATTTAATAAAAACAAGTAACTAAAAATTAAGTGAAATAAAGAGGAATAAAAACCTTAAAATAATTGCCTACAGGTGAGGCATACACTAAGAAGGTGTACACTGGAGCAGGAGTAACTCCCAATGTTGGCCCAGTGCCAATGAGCAAAGGCCTAATGTAAAGTGATCCTTTTCCTGGAGGTGGAATCTGTACAAAAGCCCAATAAGTTAAAATAAAAAAATAACAAATTTTTACAAATTAAGATTTATTTAGGTCTCAAAATTTATTAAAACTTTGCTTTTAAAATTGTTAAAAATCAAAATATTTTTCTTCATTTTACGAGTTTTAATTTAATTCAGTTCTTGTTTATTCTAGGAAAGTGAAATACCCAACGTTTGTTTGCTACAACAGTTTGTTTCACTGCATCCACAAATTGTTGTACGGACGGGGATTGCATGCACATTCTCCCGGCTCCGATTTGCATACGGATTGCATTTTGATCCGGACGAAATAGCAAAATCCTACCGTCTTCTCCCCTGAAAGCTTTTGTACCTTCAAAAATCCCCTATACGACAGTACTTTCAATTATCAGTATAATTAAAATTTCAATATATTTATACAAAAAAAACCATCTTCTCCCTCTTTTCTTCTAGAAAAATTTCAACACAATTATAATTTACCTGACCATAGTTTAGAACTCCAGCAGCCGGGCTTAACTCGACGTTACCATAATTGGTTACTTGGCCTTGCTCGAAAGTGTTGTTTAGTGTGCATTTAGCCTTGTACATGTAATCGGTTCGGGTTAGACCAAAACCCAAGTTATTCCAATCAACATCAGCATACTCCTCGTATCTAAAACCAAAAGATTTCAAATGTTCATAAAAAAAATAAAAAAGGAGAAAACTAATAGTAAACATTTATTTATATATTTTTCTTTTACCTTTTTAAATAAAAACTAAAAAAACCACCTAAATTACCTGGTCACGGGTTCACTTTCTCGAAGAGCAGAAGCAGCATGTGCCATTAGACATCTTGCTCCAACCTTTAAAAATATTAACAAAAAAAAATCAAATATATGATTTAAATTCAGAAACAAATAATAATAAAGTTAAATTTAGTAAAGTTTTAAACAATTTAATTTCTAGCGTAGTAGTAGTTATGAGTTAGTTTAACAATTAATACATACTAAATACGCAGTTATTTTTGTCAAAGTTGAACCTCAAAATTCTCATTTTACCCCAAATACTTTCAAAAACTTCCAGTTGACCACGTGCAACAGTTTATATCAAGTGGCTCTATTTTGACTTTTTCATCTCATTTAAACGGTTCAGAGATTCTGATTTCTGACTAAAAATATGCCCACAATCAACCATCAATTTTATGGAGAGAAAAAAAATGCAAAAATCCAAATATAATAATAAGATAAATTGATTTTTAATAATTCAAACTATGACTAATTGACTGATAATAATTTAAACTAACAGTTTGGTTTGTGATAATTCTAACTTTCACCTTTGTTTTTTAATGACAGTCCCAGTAGCATAATTATCATATACTTACACCTGATTTACACTCGTTTCCTACTCGATTTCGCTTGTACGTTTCTCTATTACATTTAAAATCGTCAGTTTGAGCGAAAATACGTGTAAATCAAATGTAAATTTATGATAATTATGCTACTTGGACTGTCATTGACAATAAAAGTGAAAGTTGAGATTATCACCAGCCAAACTGTTAGTTTGAATTATTATCAGCCAATGAGTCATAGTTTGGATAAACCAATAATAATAATAATAATAATAATAATAATAATAATAAGAAAAGCTTCTTCAATTTCCTGGATTCGAGTGTCTAAATGTTCTATAATGTAATTAAATTTTATTTAAATTTGGAAATATGAAATTAAAGAAATGTGATTTTGCAGGTATCAGGATTTAATGCAAATTAAGCATGAACCCAGATCCATAATTTCCTCAAAATCGCCATTAAAATAGAAATTAAGAAGCATGATTAATGATTAAAAACATAAAAGAAAACCAAATTTGAAGAAATATGAGACCTTTGATAATGAATTCTGGATCAAGCCACGAAGGTAGGGAGTCTGCCGGATCATCATGTTTAATTTCTTGAATACAGAGAAATTTATGAGGAGGAAGATGGTGTGGTTGGCATTTATAGGACGTGAAGGATGAATAGAGACCATGTTGGCATTTTTAAAATGATTTTTACTATAATTAAATACTTTATAAACATTTAATAATTACTCGTTTAGGTGGGGTGGTAACGTAAAATATGACCCGGACATGACGAGAATCTCGTACGAATATAGTTACGTTTTTGGTCGACGAGTTTAATCTGTTTAATAAACTGTATTATGTGTTTTGGTTGTGTTGGTAAGACTCGTCAACCATAAGATATCTAATTTATAAGTGAAACTCATTTACGATTGTGTAATGTGTTTACAACTTTATTATAACTTGTTAAGCCTTTTACGACTCGTTTATAACTTTATTACAACTGGTTTAGAACTCGTCGACCTGTTTTGAACTGTTAACCCGTGGTTAAAATGATTTACACAAATTATATTAAAGTTACATGATTTTAGGTATTTTTAGATTAAGATTAATGTATTTAACACGAATAAATATATGAAGCGTATTTGAGTTTATTAGTTTTAAACGGTCAAATTAGAGTCTAGCACCCTAATTTTAAGTAAAGAAAATTAATGCTAAAACATATTTTCTTCGGAAGAGGCAAAATACACTAGATAAAATACTTAGTAACTTAAATAAAAGAAATAATATAAAAAATATAATTTTTTTTGAGACAGATACATGATAAGAAGGACATGTATATTTGACGACACAAGTGATGGACGTAATCCACATAATAATAACCATCTTGAAAGCTGACAAAATATTTCATTTTTTTTGTTTTTTAACCTAACAAAATCACTTTAAAATTTTAAACTATATATTAATACATACAGATCCATTTACTTTAATATATTTTTATTATATATTTAAAGTGTATATAACATATTAATATATTCGATTATAATATGCATAAACTTTTCAAGTAATGGGACTGCTATCATCGAATATTATACCCGTCCTAAACTTACGAAAATTTTAAAAACTTATCTTATATCCGGATACCTATCCCAATAGTCGTTACACATATATAATATTTTTAGACTTTAGGTTTCTTGTCGTGTAAAATTTTTCTTACTTTATCATTACTAATATCATATCATAATCCAAGCAAAATAAAACACAAATAAAAAATGTGTAAGAGGAATAAAATCACTAAAATTCAAAAAATAGTTGTCCCGATAAATCAAAATTTAATCGCACATTTAATTTTGTTTCGTAAACTCAAAAATTAGTACAAATCTCCAAAAATAAAAAAATAAATTGCGGCATGTGATTATGTCGGATCGAATAATCTCCAATAGGTTGGTAGGTGACACTACTGAAAGTGCATATCTAAATATAAAATGAAAGAAAGTAGAAGCAATATTTTAATTGTAACTAAATTTTTTTATATTAATTTGAAGTATGTTATTGTTGACTAACTCGTTTTCTTTAGTCGCTTACTTTATCATACAGCCCGATCTGCACATGCAAACCTTATAAAATACCAAATCTGTCACGTTTCGTGTATTATACGATTTGAGTAAATATATACCTTACTTTATAAGTTGTTATAAAGAGTAACTCTGTTACGTTGCATAATTATTCCCCTACTTCATACGTTTTACACAAAAAAAAACTTCTCTTTTACTTAGAAGCCCTCATATGAACAAGAAATGAAGATTTAGGGAAGATTATTACCTCAAAAATGTGTAGAAACCTTGTATTTTCTTCCCTTAATGTTCTTCTGTAGTGGTGGAGCAAGACAATAGCTCGAACTCGAATACTTTCATTCCTTTCCTCTTAGCCGAGAACTTGGTTCCAACTCCCGATTTCTCTCAGTTGCGCGAACTTGCAACTTGTAATGCTTGATGTTTTGGGTAGTAGGAGGGGCTAGGGCATATAGGGGTGTTTCCCACTTTTATACAATTTACCTACTACACCCTTCCACCTCTAAGATTTCATAAACCTTCATAATTTATTTATTTATAATTTTTAGGGTGTTATAGTCCTTTACCGAGAACTTGTAGTTCTTGCAGGGCCCATCCCATCTAGTTAGCGAGTACTAGTTTGCTTAATCTCGTGTATTAGAGTTAGATGACACTACAACAAATTGACCCTGTCCCGACGCCACCTGTACCGACGACATTTGTCGTCGGGATAGGTCACCCTATACCGACGACATGTCGTCGGTATAGGTCAAAAAATAAAATATTATACCGACGACATGTCGTCGGTACAGGGGTGGACTCTATACCGACGACATGTCGTCGGTATAGAATTTATTTTTGAATTTTTTAATTAAACCCTATACCGACGACAAGTCGTCGGTATAGGCTGACCTATCCCGACGACACCTATCCCGACGACAATCTTGGGCTATTGGGACGAAGCAATCCCGACGACACCTATCCCGACGATATGTCGTCGGCATAAGCTATCCCGACGACAAGTCGTCGCTATAGGGTCAAAAAAAGTCGTCGGTATAGGGTGATATTGTTGTAGTGTGAATATACTTTGTAATAAGTGTTTTGATAATACAAGAAGGTTTTTAACAATGATTACTCTGGTCCCCTTTGATATTTCTTACGTTGTGTGTTGTTTTGGATTCCACCAGAGTCAACACTTTGTTGAATCCGCATTATTGAAGATCCTACGCGAGTTTCAGGACCTTACACTACATAAACACGTCTCACGAAAAGTGCTCGACCATTCATAAGGCGTGGTGAAACATGGATCTCAGTCTTGTTGGTGGTGATACAGTGTGATTAGAAGGAATCAAATTGAGATTTGATTGTTGGTTCGGGTGCTTTGAAGTCAAATCAGATAGAGATTCGGGTTTGTACGGGTGATTAGGCCTCGTGTTATATTTGTGTAGCCGGACCTAGCAACCAAATTGTTGTCACGTGGTGTTACGATTTGGTTGGCGTGAAAGGTGTAACCCTAATGCCATATGGTTGTATTATTGAATATTTGGTTTACATATGCACTCCTAGTGAGTGATATGCGGTTTAGCCCCTAGATCGGTTCGTGCTTTCTTCCGCTGCGTGTTTCAAAATTGTTTTAAAACCTATGTATGAATCCCATCAAATATTACATCTAGAAAATGCACTATCACCAAGGAAAGACCAATGGAATACCTATGGCTTGTCGAAGGGGTCGAAAATTCTGACACTGACTCCATGAAATTTTGAAACCGCCTGCGTGAAAGAATAATTTGAGATTTTAAAAATTTTAAAATATAAAATTATTATAAACTAAAAAAACAATTAAACCCAATAAACAATTTAACCCATAAACCATTTTAAAATCTAAATCGATAACCTAATAACTAATAAATCAAACCCATAAGTTAACCCTTTCAATCATGGTAGACAATTGCAATTTACAAACAGCTAACAAGATAACGAAGGGACGAAGGTCAAAGGCCGAGGGGTTTAGGGTCGCGATTACAAGGACGATTTCAGCTATTAAAAAGTACACTTTTCTTGAAGATTTCTTCCGTGGGAAGTTTGAGTAGGTTGTATGGAATACGTGCCATAAAACTTTTGTTATTTTTGGTGGCTTACAAATTTACAAAGAATGAAAATTCCCACTAGCGCATCCTTCTTGACTTCTTTCATTTAACCATACTATACAATCAAGTTTATTACATTCTTAGTTTGTCTATACTTGCAATTTGTTTTGGTGTGATTATGAGGTTTTAATCAAGAAGATTAACGATTGCTTATCTTGATTTCAGTGACGATTGGATATTTGGATTCAAGGACGAAGGGCACCCGACACAACCTGAACCAGAAAAATTAATATTTAGCTATAAATAACTGATCCCTAAAAATTTTCGATGACATAAAAAAGTTTCGAGGTCCGCCACTAAGAAAGACTTAACATAACTGACCTTCGTTTTTCAAAGACTAACATAACGAGATTCTTTTTCCTTATTTTCTTGTGTAGGTCCGCCATAATTCGAAACGTCAACTGACCTTCGTTTTTCAAAGTTGTGGTAGGTAACCTATGACAACATAAGAAGTAAACACAATTTTTTTTTAATTCTATTTATAGCCAATTACCAATCACACTTTAGGTTCAGTTTTAATTTAGTTAATTAATCCAATATACTCAAATTATAAATTCTGCTGCTATATTCTATAAAATATCCCAATATAAAATAGATTAAAATTTAATTTCATCTAATGGTACAGTTACATATATCCCCATACTTTTAACCGTAATTACATATATACTTAATCCAAAACTTAAATTGCATATATCCACCTCTTTTATAAAATTAGCTTTTTAACCTTACAAGAAAATACAACTATTCTTATTCCATTGATCCCAACCCTAACCTTCTGATTCCCGCTTCCGATCGATTCCAACATCCAACATCGCTTTTGATTGATTCGATCATCCAGTTGGGTATATTTGTAATTATAAAGGGGATATATGTGAACAAAATTTTGAACTTGATATATATGTAATTAATAAAGTTTTTAAGTTTTTAGAGAGATATATATAATTACTTATTATATATGTAATTAATAAAGTTTTTAGAGCGATATATATAATATTAACTTATTATACCCGTTAAGTGTTGACTTTTGCATATTAAAAAGGGAATGTAATGAGTGGATATAGTATACTTAGAACAAGTCCACACAAACACATTTCTTAATACGATGTTAAATGAATCTCAAACTCTCCAAATTTCCACATTGTTTGATTCTTTCTCATTGATGTCGCCATGTGGTAGGGACTTTACAAAGTAATAAACATTATTGCTAGATTTTCTAACCTAATATATTTGTTTGTTTTATAAAAAAACAGTTTGATTGTACAAACACTTGATGACACTCGGTATACTACTTGTGCTAATTCTAACCTGTCCAGATTACTAGGTCATCTATATATATATATATATATATATATATATATATATATATATATATATATATACTAGTGGGTGCCCGTGTGATTCGGCGGGGAATACAACACTTATGTTGGTGATTTTAGGGGTGTGCATAGGGCGGTTTGGTTTTGAGCCATAACCATATCCAAAACCAAAACTTTCGGTTAAAGTATTTCAAAAACCGACCGGTTTCGATTATTTCAGTTTTGGTTAATCGGTTATGAACATTGGTTCAGTTCGGTTTTCAGTTAATAACCGAAAATTTAACTTGGGTAATTTTTTTTAACTTGAGCTGAAAATGTTGACTTGAGCTGAAGTACTCAAGAAGAAGAACTCATTATTATTAGTTAATTTTTTTTTCTTATTGTCTACTCCTTTTATAAACAAGACTCCTAGCAATATTTTCTCAACCTTTCGACATGGGATCGGTTTTCAGATAAAATTCTCAATTTTTTTTTGAATGACAATTTGGATCACCGACAGGCCACTGGCCCACCCGATCATCTCCACCCCTCAGGAGGAAACCCACCATAGGTTCAATGAACACTTTTCTCAACCTATGATGTGGGATAAACCTGCTCATGGAGAGAATTTCTTAACCGGGCAGTTCATGCCGGTCAGCGGTCGGGTCAAGTTGGCCTGAACCATGGTTGGGTCGGATCAATGTTTACAAGTGTTCCAATTTAAAGATAAGGAACTGGTTCAAAGTTTGAAGCTGCAGCCGACTTGGGACAAGGAATATTGAATATATATTGTTTTGAGAAATGGTTTACTGGTTTGAGAAATACCAATCGGTGTAATAATTTGCTGCTTGCATTTTGCTTAAAACTTTTCCCATGGAACACGTGTATTATTATAATTAGACATGTGACGGTGTATGGTATACCCTAGATTTTTTTTTGACCGGCAACAATGAAAAATACTCATAGAAAAGCTAGCGGGGAACTAACAAAAACCCCAAATACAAACATCCGCCCAAAGGCGATGGCACCACAAACCAACTTAGACCTAAAAAAAACAGAACAGGAAAAAATTAAATCTTACTCGACACCTTCAATTGGGTTAACTGACCACAATCCCCAATTACAACTCATTTTCGTCCCTCGTGCTACCATCCAATTATAACATTGAAGCTTGATGTCATCCACCAAATTTTCCACCGATATACGAGTATTGGAGAATACCCAACGATTTCTAGCTCTCCATAATGACCAACATGTACTATATCCGATCAGAGCGCGAACTTTGATAATCTTCTTCGAGCCCTTTGATAGCCTGATGAAATTTGCTAAATCCTTGATAGACCTTTGCCTTGAAACGTCAAAACCCATCCAGCTTGAAATTCTTTTCCATGTTTCTCACCGAATGAAAGTGTGATCTTCATGTTCTACCTCTAATTGGCATAACGAGCATAGGTCCGAAGGGAGAGGAACACCCCGCGCCGATAGGGCGGAAGCCACTGGTAATCTATATTGGATTAATCTCCACACGAAGCATCTGACCGTTAAGGGAACCCACTTAAGCCAAAGCACCTCCAAATCCGAGCCCTGTAGAGTATGATCGTCTATCCACCGCCGACATGATTCCGTTGTGAATAGCCCTGATGTGTCCCCTTCCCACACCCACTTATCCGGACCAACCTTAAAACCGTATTCTTTGATCATATCTTCTAGCTCCCTAATTTCGTCCTCCCGTTTGCTTGCTTGAAGCCCGTTATTCCACTCCCAAGAGAAGACCATGCTTCCATTGGACCTCGTTGCAACTCTATCCGAAATGTAACATTTTTTCCTCCTTTCCAACTCGTATAAATGGGGGAACAGTTTTTTAAACGGTATTGTTCCTAACCACCCGAGGTTCCAAAACGAGGATGAGAAGCCATCTCCCACTTGTTTCTGAAAAAGGGTGTTCATAGGTGTTTGTGCATGCAGTGGATCTTAATACTACTTTATAGTATTCATACACATTCACATGCACAAGCTCATGAATTTATTGTTCATTTTCTCGTTAGATGAAAGTTGTTTAACTCTTAAGAAGGCTTGATATGGTATGGGTTCTTTAACTCTTAAAAATATTGACTTGTGGAAGCCTGCATTCATATATTGTAATCCATAGGCAACATGTTGTATTGAGATTAAATTAAGAAACTATCATCTGAATATGTTGCACATCTCACTGATGGCTCATTGCAAGTAATTTTGTACAAAACTTCATTGATGATCTGTGATGTAGTTACGTAGTTTGTTTTAAATCAGTTATATATATATATATCTATATATATAGGGGTGTCCACACGATGCAGCGAGAAATAACACTTTAAAGCTGTTAACGAATCGAGCTGAGTTAACTTAAAAAGAGGGAATGCCTCTTTATTTTTTTTTGTCGACATTCTGATATATTTTTTTTTAAAACGAAGTTGTATTCAAAATCGAGTATTTTTTGTGTCGTAAGCTATAGCAAGTACCATTACCGTGACGAACCGAATCGATAATGACCGAATAATATCGTAGTCGATATCGGTATTATCAGAACCGGTACCGGTGTTCGTTTTTATAGTTTTAGGTCGATTTAAAGCACAACTTTTATTTTTGTGTTATATCATACAACATTTGTGTAACGAAACCATCGCAAATAAACTTTTATTCTATGGTAAACTACACTTAGTCCCGTTGCATTCACGAACCAAACCGATAACTAACGGACATCGGTACTGTTATCGGTATTAAAGGAACCTATGTTGCTATTTGTTTTTATTATTTTCGATTGATATAAAACGCATTCCGTTTTTAATTTTGTTTTTTATTTATCTTTTTCTTTATAACTTTTTTGACCACTTTTTTATTTTTATGGTTTTTTGTTCCTCACGATTTCATATGGTTTTATCTTTTCGTTAAACGACATTTTTTACATTTTTTTCATTTATACAACTTGACTTTTTCATTATTTCAAAATATATCGTCGCTAAATGTTTTTTTGTCCATATTTTTATATTCAAAACCGAGTCGATTTAACACGTGCTAACGATTACGCGGGGTTAAAACACACTAGTTTATATAGATTTAAAAACGGGTTTTGAGTAACTGCCTACTTGTTATAAAAACTAAATAGAAATTTCAAATAATGAAAAATGTAAATATAAATACAACTATATAATGTTTTATTTATAATTTTACCTACTTCATGAAGTTGGTGAGTAGGCAAGTCAAGATTTAACATTATACTCAAAAGATTTTACATTTTTCAAAAAAGTCAAAAATTAAAGTTTAAATATGTGGATTTTTCCCAAATCCCACTATTAAATACCTATTAATATCTTCAAACTTAGGGGTTGTTTTAGTGATTCTATTAAAAAGCTGCCTCTGAATCGTTCAGAGGTAAGGAATGTTTGTTTCGCTGACAGCCCACCTCTTAATGGTTTATTTTACCTTTTAATGGTTTAGCTGAAAAACCATGCTGAACCATTCAAATCTCTTACTGATTGAGCACTTAATGGTTCAACACTTACCAAATAGCCCCTTACTTTCGTTGTACCAAGCTTAGAGGATTACCATGAGTTATCTATTCTAATCTCTATAATCACATTAAAAATCACTACATTTTCTCTACTTTTCAATTAAATCATATTTTTTATACTTTTATTATTACCTTTTCTTTCTTCTCTACTTACAACCACTTTAAAAAAATATTAAAAAATTAATAGAGGTGAACCGTGTTTTCAAAAATATACAGATGAACAGTTCATATTTCTCTATCCTCCGCTCACAACCACTTTAAACCACCCTCTAAAATATACAGAACCATTCACAAACATATACGAAACCTGTTGTGAATGCGCTTAGAGATTGGCACAAATATTATAATAATTAAAAAAAGATGTCTTATAGCGTTTCAAAATTATTAGTGGGATTTGTTGAAATCTATATTATATTTCTTATTTGACGCTTAAAGAAGTGAGTATTGAAAAATAAGCTCACATCCAACTCTTGCATATTAAACTTGTTATCGTTTGATGTCGTATCCAGAGGGATGATCAAAAAAAATTTTAGTTGGTTAGGAAGGATCGTGTGAGATTGACATGTGTCACTCTTCAAAAATATAGGGTAAAGGATTGTGGGCATGACATGGATTGGGCTTTCCTACCTTGCCGGGGTCCCACCAACACAACCCCTTCACATACATACACCCAATTGTTATTAAAATATAAAAAAAACTAAATATAATAACTAAAAAAAGTTAATTATCTACTTACAAAAAAATGTCAATTATTGATTAAGAACTAGTTTTTTAATAAAATCATTAAGAGGCTATCAAATAACATCTAAGAGTCTAAACTGACGTAAAATAAAACAGTTGAGGAATAGAGTTGCAACTGATGGAAGCAACGATTGATGCAAGTGTCCACTAAACAAGAAGACAAGACTAATGAACTTTCTTTCAACTTACACAGACTAACGAAGAACTTGTCATTGATGATGTTAGCAAACGATCTTCAACAAAATTTTATTTTACATTACATTTGTAATGCTATTATGTAGGGATTAGATAAAATCTTCTATGTTATTATCTTGTAATTGGTTACCAAATATTTTACTAAACCTCTTCCAAGACTCTCTTTGAAGACTTTAACTCAAAATTTTATGTTTGTTCGCCACCCATTTGCTTAAGGGGGTATTAGATATAAGGGGCTAACTTGTCATTTATAATTTCTTTATTAGTTTTTTTTTTCTGTAAATAAGATATTGTATTTGATATAGATTCCTTGTATTATCCTCAATTGTAACCTTATTTTACATTATTCATTTGTGTGAGTTCACAAACCGTACATAAAGTTGTTGGAAATTAGACCCAAAAACACGAACACTCAAACACGATGATTTTATGGAACTCTCCACGACTCTTTTTTATTAATTGAAAACTGTGATGCAAATTACAATTGACCTTAATATCTATTTATAAGAAACAAATACTATCTATCCTACTCCTTTTCAAATTCGAAACCTACTGATAACAATACTAAACCAAATAGAAAGTTAATAAAATAAACTTTATCTGCAAGTCTTTTATCTTGTTTCCAAGACACCGACTATATTCCATGCAGCCGCACCGACTTTTGTTCCATGCATCATCTTGAATTAGGATTAGATATATCAAAAGTTAGAAAGAAAGATACCACATGGTTAATTTTTAATTATATGATTGTAATGGTCGTATTTCCTAAGCAATGCTTTTATTTTATAAATATGAAAATGTGGATATTTTATTGAGTATATGTGGTTAGTTAGTATAATTTTATAAATTTATAGAATTCTCTTGTTTTGGTTTGTGATTATATATATTTGATTTTGGATGCAAATGTAAATAGAAAAAACTGAAAACTGATAAGGAATTTAAAATTTTCGCAACTTTACAGACGTATTTCGTAAAGAATATGCGTAGCAAATCCGTAGCAAAATCAGTTCTTTGCAAATTGACACAAATTTTTTCCCAAATTTAGCGACGAATCACAAAAAGTAAGCATCAAAACTATTTGTGATTGACCTTTACATCGCGAATTGCCTTTTACCATGAATTTATGACGAAAAAAAAGTCATCACAAATAGCGCTTTTTATAGTTGTGCTAAACTCGTATCTTCTTAGTTAATACGTCTTACCACTAAAATAAATTAATAAAAGAAGTTAAACGAAATGCAGTTGGATTAAAAAAAAGATACATAAATAATAAATAAAAAATACAATAAATAGAAAACATACATAAGTATAGAAATCACAAGGTCACCCATATCAACTAGTTATTTCACGTTTTCGTTTAAGAATTATTTTTTAGGTAGAAGTATAGTAGAAGGATTTGAGCTTTTTACTGTAAAATTTTTATACTGTTTAGTATAGTATTTATAAAATAATTTTTTTTAATGTTAAACGGCTATATAGCCGTTGGGTAACGGCTACAAAGCAACCATTCATTCACATGTAAATATACGCGAGCTCGCCCACCCAATTGGCTAATCGCATCATTGGCGGCGGGTATAACCGTGAACGGCCCCAACACCCTTACTTCGAATAATGAACGTGTCCTTTTTTAATGACTGCAATTAAAAAATCAATCATTTAAGAAGGTTGTTACCAAGATTATGATAAAAGGTTTAGATTTAAAGTTAGTACATGCTTGCACGAGCAATATTGAAATAAGCACATCATCTATAATTTAATTCTTAAAGTTTATTCTCTCAAATTATAATAGAAAAGAATCATCTATAACTATTCATAGTCTTTTCATGTGTTCTCGATTATATATTTCTATAATTTAGATTTAGTTCTAATATGTTTCTAGAAATCACAAAAAAACTTTCATCTTTACTAAATATTAATCAATACGTTATTGTTTGATTTTATGAGAAAGATAAAAACAAATTTAGAACTATTATTGTTAGCAGATAAATCTTATGAAGGTGGTTGGGGGAGAATACTTTTCATATACTATTTCCGAGATTGTATGCGTTGGAAAGAGATAAGTCGTGTGTAGATGCTCTAAGGGCAAGTGGCGTCGATTGGTGCTGGCGTCGCACGTCGGCCGGTTCGTGGGGGAACCAAGGGGGCTCAATTACCAAGTTCGAGTTCCCTACTGGCTCAAGTGGTTATAAATCAGTCTTCAGACAGATGGATTTGGAAGATTTATTAAGCTGAAGAGTTTTCGGTTAAGGAGGTTAGAAGACATATATACTTGATTGATTGTTACACTAGCTAGGTGTAATGATCAGTTTAGTTAACTCATGTATTCTTATTTCCAACTTGATTGATTTTTTTTTCCTCCGTCTCCCTCATCATCATCGCCCTCATCTTACCACCATCAGACTCTCTCTAAACCCTAACTTCCCTCAGTCGCCCATCGCCATCGCTGAGGTTTGAATCGTGAGCGAAGCAAAGACAGTAGTCGTGATGACCTAGCGTTTCTTTGAGGTTTGAATCGTGATTTGGATTCTGTTTGATGACACACCTTTTTTTTGGTGTATTTGTGTTTACTTGAAGATTTTGGTCCAACCACACTAGAAGATTCAGGTGTGTTTACTTGATACACCACACAGAAATCATTTTTTGTTTAGGTATGACCAAATCTAACCTCTTTCGCAACATCATCAAACCCTTCCTTTCCAACCAGTGGAGCTGCTGACTATCTGATCTTTTCTCTTTAAATGGGGCGAAATTCTCATATGGGTACTCTCAATTGAAAGTCTTGTGATGAATGCACTCCAGGTGTTTGATGAAATGCCAATACTATTTTTTTTGTATTTACACCCAAATTCCACGCTTCAACTCCAGGCGTGACTCCTGTCGCCTCTTTTTATGACACCCCCTTCTTCGTCTTCGAATGGCCCATTGCCATGTCCATTTCGTAAGTTTCATTGTTGCCCGGATGATGAAGGGGGAAATAAGGGGATTTCTCGGTTGATCTCTCATCTCAAGAGGTTGCACCTTCCTAGCGATGAACGTAGAAGTGTGTTGCGAGAGGCTATTGCCACGGACCATGGGTTGTTTATGGCGGTGGAGGGTACTTTAAAGGTTTTAGGTCAATGGATGTGTGGGATTTGTATGAGTTTACATGCCATTAGTCGTGCCTGCCATCACCCTGATGGTATTGTCCGTTTTACTGATCGTGATAATGACATGGATGGACACATTGTCGGTATTGTGAAGCCTTCTATCTGTGTGGATGAGACCAATATACATGAGTCGTTTATTTTGGATGTTGTTCTCCTTGATCGTGTCTTTAAAGCGCCTATTGTTACTGTCAAGAGCATTCCTCATAGTTGTCGTTTGGCTTTCTCTCAAGCGTTGAAGACCGCTCTCTGCAAGGTGGTTGCCCAACCGGGATCCATTGAAGCATGGGTTAGGTTGTTCCTTCTTCCTCGTTGCACTTTGCAAGTGTTTAGACCACAAAATAGGCAAGAAAGCAGGTCTGGGAATAGGAGGGTCTTGCAACAACGTTCAATCCTGAGTTCTTTAGCCACTTGGGGGAAAGAGGATGGTATTGCCATGTTAGTTAAAAATATATTTAACAGTTCTAGTTTGGAATCTTTTGGCCCAAGAGGCATTGATAATCATAAGGAGGGAGCTGTGGGCAATACCAACATCAGGCAGTGTCTTCGTAAGGTTGCAGATGGCCATTTTACAGCGGCAGTGAAGGTGTTATGCTCGTCTGGTGTTGCTCCATACAATGGAGATACCATACAAGTTTTAGAGGCTAAACACCCGCACAGGCAACCTCCATCTATGCCAAATGAAATATACTCCGAGCCTCCTCTTGTTGCGGAGGTTGATAGTGTCCTTGGTTGCATTAAATCGTTTCCTAAGGGAACTTCGTGTGGGAAAGACGGCTTGCGAGCACAACACATTTTGGATGCTTTATGTGGAGACGGGTCTGCAGTTGCCACTGATCTTTTAACTACTATCACCGCAGTGGTCAATTTGTGGTTAGGGGGAGATGCCCATCGAGTTTATCAGGTTTTGTTGCGTCTGCTCCTCTTACACCGCTCTTAAAACCCGACAACGGGATTTGACCTATTGCAGTGGGTACAATATGGAGGCGGTTGGTGTCCAAGGTTTCTATGAAGGGTGTCGGTAAAGAGATGGCCAAGTACCTTAATGATTATCAGTTTGGGGTTGGTGTGTCCGGTGGCGCCGAGGCCATATTACATAGCGTCAACCGGGTATTGAATGAACGTCACACGGATGGGTCTCTGGCCATGCTTACAGTAGATTTTTCTAATGCATTTAATCTGGTGGATAGATCAGCCTTACTTCGCGAGGTCCGGATGAGGTGCCCGTCTATTTCTTTGTGGGTAGAATTCCTATATGGGCAACCAACTAGATTATATCTTAGAGACGAGTACATTTGGTCCACCACCGGGGTTCAACAAGGAGACCCATTGGGACCACTTCTTTTCGCTCTTGTTTTGCACCCCTTTGTGCATCAAATTAGACACAATTGCAAGCTTCTTCTTCATGCTTGGTATCTTGATGATGGGACTGTCATTGGAAATTCAGAAGAGGTGGCTAGAGTGTTAGACATTATTAAGGTGGTGGGTCCTACCTTGGGTCTTGAACTGAATATTAAGAAAACTGAGTTATTTTGGCCTTCATGTGATGGTAGCAAGTTTCATGATGGTTTATTCCCTGTGGACATTGGGAGGCCGTTATCCGGGGTAAAACTTCTTGGGGGGGCCGTCAGCAGAGATGCAAATTTTATTAGTGGGTTAGCTAAGAAGAGAGCTACTAACGCTGTTAATTTGATGCGTCTTCTTCCAAAACTTCGTGACCCGCAGAGTGAGCTACTCTTGCTTCGATCTTGTATGGGTATTGCCAAACTTTTCTTTGGCTTGAGGACGTGCCAACCCGTACACATGGAGGAGGCAGCGCTGTTCTTTGACGAAGGATTGCGTGGGGCGATTGAGGACATAGTTGTTTGTGGAGGTCCTTTCTTTGGAGACTTCCAATGGCGACTTGCTTCCCTACCTATTAGGTTTGGGGGTTTGGGGTTGTATTCCGCTGTAGAGGCTTCATCTTATGCCTTTGTAGCCTCGAGGGCCCAATCTTGGGCGTTACAGGACCACATCTTACGAGACAGCGGCATATGTGGTATGGATTCTGATTATGATTGTGCTTTGGCTTGTCTTCGTGATACGATTTCAAGCTTTGACTTCAGCGGTTTCACTAATAAGGACACCGCCCCCCCCTAAAGCACAACATGCATTGGCGAGTGCCCTTTTTAGTAAAATCGTCCGTGAAATGGAAGTCCAGTTTGAAATGACCGTTAGACAAAGAGCTGTTTTTGAGTGTCTACGAGCACCACATGCTCAAGATTACCTTCTCGCGATCCCTATAGATGGGCTAGGCCAACATATGTCGCCGGTGGAGTATCGTACTATCCTTAAGTATCGCCTCATGATTCCACTATACCCGGTTGACGAGTTATGCCCTGTTTGCCGTAAGGCGTGTTTAGACTCCTATGGGGAGCATGCGGTTCATTGTAGAGAGTTCCCGGGGTTCAAGTACCGACACGACTTGGTTAGGGATGTTCTTTTTGACATATTTAGGCGTGCCGGGGTTTCTACTAAGAAAGAGGCACCAGTGAATTTCTTGACGGACCCATTGGAAGGAAGATCAACACTTAGACCCGCTGACATTTTGGTCTTTGGGTGGATAGATGGGAAACATGCGTGTGTAGATCTAACAGTGGTCTCCCCTCTGGTGGGCTTGGGAGTTAGTGCTTTTACGGTGAGTCAGGCTGCTCTAAAAGCTGCTTCGAGCAAAGTGACCAAACACGAGAAAGCGTGTCTTGACAACCAACACGTGTTTATACCATTTGCTTTTGACACTTTTGGTTTCCTTACACCAGAGGCCGTGGAGTTACTTAACCGAGTACAGCGGGTCATGCATAGTAATGTTATGACCCCAAGATCTGTAAATGTAGTTTTTAAAAGACTTGGTTTTGCTATTCAAAAAGGGTTGGCGGCGCAGCTTGTTGCCCGTTTGCCTTCTATCTCTATGTAATTTTCATTTGAGAGTTGTGTTTTAATTAAAGAAAGACAACAAAGCAGGTTTAGAATATATTTCATTATCATGCCTAGGGTAACAATTTTAGTCCACATGTTATATTATCATCCTACGTCTTAGGTAAACGAGTTTTCAATTCATATACTTCATTATCACTCATCATTAGGTAGAAACTTATCAACCACTTAAAGGCTTATTATTCATTTCTCAACAACTTATAGGCATACATCAAATTTATTGGCTCTTTGTAGTTAGTTTGCCCATTTATCAACAACACAACTATACAAGGACCAATCAATCAACAACATGGAAGCATACAACATATATGACCTTCCCGTGCCTAACCAATCCTCCTTTAAGAATCATAATTTGATTCGTTTCATATCTTCTTGTCATACGCATTATGTATTAAAAGCTAGCATCGTGTCTTCCTCCTTGGTCAAGCCTTGGATTGAACACCACTCATTATCAAGAGCATCTTAGGTTTGAGTTAAGTGTTCACTAACTACTTAAATACGTCAAACCAGTGCTTTGATACCGACTTGTGACACCTTAAATTTCATACTTGGATTAAAATATTATGCGAAAAATGGTCCCATATTTTTCCATCAACCTCCTTACGGTAAATAAGATTTATCTTGCTTAAACCCACCTAGTTACATAAATGTTTACCTGTTTAACCTTTTCAAAAGCTAGTTCATAAAATAACAACCATTTGAGTATACTAAAGATTAAAATATTGTAGATAATCAACTTAAATGTATTGGACTTGACCACTTGACATGCATCTAACACGAAACTTGATTTTTACTCCATAAAAACATTGACAAAATACGTGTGCTTTCATCTCGAGACTTGCAACCGATCATTACAATACAAGAGCGTTACCTACACATATCCACTCAAGAAGGAGTAACACTGTTTAAGTACGCATTCCATTCATAGTCTTAATGTATATCAAGTAAACAAAACCATGTCAAAAATAGTCCCAGCGTATGAGTACGCCACTCAGAAACAACTTTTTCCGTGTATTAAGGGTATATGACAATAGAATTTCTCCAGGTCTAGCATAAGAGTACGATGATGGGCGTGAGAGTACGCCACTCAGAAAATGCAGTTTTGACAACAACTCTGTTGATTGCCTTTTTGACCCGTTACAACTATACATTTACTTTCTACTTATATAAACTCAACCAAACAATGTTTGAAACACCCATAATATATTGAGCACATAATTAACACAAACTCCTTAGATTACAACACCTTTAAAAGTTATCATACCTTGTTTATAATCCTTATTTACATAAAACGCATATCTCCTTTAATTCATTTTAGAACTCAAATAATCCAAACATTTCACTTAAACTTAACATACATGCATACAAATTCATAAAACATAATGCTGTCTATAGAAGTTATTATGATAGTAAAATACTTACCTCAAATGAACTACTTAATTCCTTTAAAGGTTTATGTCCTCTTTACGATATTGAATAACTTTAAATAAGTTCAACTCCATTCCCGTAATAGTATCCATCATGACATCGTAAATAAACACAATAACAAGGATATGAAACAAACATACTTATCAATATAAGTATTGTAAGAAGGATTCTTACCTCGACTTTCCATGTTCATATCTCGGGGTTCTTGATGGCACTTTGTTAACCTCTTAAAGTCAAACATCATGAGTATATACATATTATGCATAGTCATTAACCAAAAGTTTTAATTCCATGAGTTTATCATCTAAACTTTCTCAAATTAGGTCCATTAAGATGTTGGCATCTTTTTCACCTCAAACTAACAAATAATTAAGAACATGAATTACCAAGTTCTTCATCCAACCCATTTTGAAATCAAAACTTGCTATTTCCCTTTGATTACTACCAAATTCGCTTTTACCATCTCAAACACCTTTAAGTATATGCATTTGATCTTTCAAAACAATTTTTATACAATTATTATCTTGGCATTTTACACCAATTTGACTTAAAAACACAACTTTCACCAAAATAACCACCAATTCTTTTCTTTAACCAAATCTTTTGGTCTAAATATATTCAAATGGTGATATTGGTTAATTCTCACCAACTGCATATGATTAAAACTCACTTTTACTTAAAATCCCAATTTGAGTCAAAGTTATACTTATTCACCAAAAACTCACAAAACCAAAACTTGGTTTAGGATATGAAATCACAGTCTTTGAATTCCAAAACCTTATAAACTTCATATATGATGTTTGTATAACCTTAAACCCCATATATATATTATGTCATAAATTTCCTGAATTTTGGTTCTGAGTCAAATTTCACCAAGAGCATCAAGAACCCCCCCCCCCCCCCACATTAACTTGATTTCTCAAAATTATAGAACTTCTTTGATTTTTATGTAAAACCAGTCAAAATTCGTGGTTCTCGTTTGCCAAAAATAAAACCCCAGGGACTGGAACTACCAAACTCCAAAGTTTAGGGATTCAAAAAAATATGTGAAAGTTGAGCCGGTAGCGGACCGCTACCGGGTGCCTAACGGTCCATGAATTAGCGAGGAAGAAGTTCCTCGAGTGCTGACACGCGAATGTCAGAAACCCTAATAGGTGGCATGCTTAGCGGACTATCATCTGATCCTTAGCGATTCGCTAGAGCCACCATTTCTTGGAGGTCCGCTAAGGCTAAAAGGTGTTGGGTGGCGGACTGATACCCAATCCTTAGCAAGTCCGCTACACCGCAATGTAGCCGCAATTTCTCACGCTGACACGTAGCCCTTATGAGTTGACTGAGCTTTGGTGGTAGCGGACCGCTACCCCCTTGCTTAGCTGTCAACTACGGGTCATGTTGACAGCTTATAAATACCTTCATTCGACTTCCATTTTCAACTCACGTGCAGTTGTTTAGTTTTTATTTTCCAAGTTATTTCTTTTTACAAGTTAGTTTTGCCCACATTTCTAATTTCCCTAAGTGATAGGATCATGGTAGTTTTGTTTAAGTTTCACCTATGTAAAGTGCATGAATGAATGAAAATGGTAGAGAATTTTTAGAAAGAATTTACGTGACTTTTGGGCTTGCAATTTAGTGAACTTATTTCCATTACTAATTTAGCTTTGGCAAGGTGAATGGTCACTAAACTTGACATGGGCGGTGATTTATGTATCTCGGTTCACATTTAGAGCGCCCAACAGATCGTGTGAGTGGTGTTTATGTATCTCATCCCTACTCATTTCCTATCCGGTTTATTTTGAATTTTAATTTCTATATGTTACCCTACTCTGATTGCCTATCATATTGTCTATATGTTGTTGGAAAATTTAAGTGAAAAAATATGGTTTTTCACTAATCTTGGAAACAAACAATTATCTGTAATTGCGATTAATATAATTATTAGAGTAAATTACAAATTACGTCTTTTAATTATTATCTAAATTTCAGTATACATCTTTTAACTAAAGAAATTACAGAAAACGTCATTTATGTTTAAAAAACCTTGCACATTACGTCCTTTAGCCTAACGACCGTTAAATTTTACCGTTAAGTCAGGTCATGTGCAAAGCACATGAGGATATTTTGGTCTTTTCACCATAAAAAGACTATTTCTGTAAACCCTCATTCATAGAAAAAAAATTACAAGAATAGTCATTTTATGTGTGAAAGCCCCAAAATACCCTCATGTGCATGACACTTAACTAGATTTCACTAAATTTGAGGTTTGAGGTTTCATTATCCAAGTCTCTTGAAAATTAAAGATAATGATGCTTATTATAATTTTCATAAAAGATCAAAGAATGTGTTTTTAACAGATAAACATCATTATTAGACATGCAATTCAGATTATAGTATTATTTCAACAAAACCGATTTAAACTCCTAATAACTTTGTCATGTAACAACACTAGAAACATAATCAACGAAGTTTAAAGAGTTTAACAACAAAGACCGTATGAACTAGATCATCTACCATCATAAAGAAGCATAAACCCCAAATTTTATTCATGGCTACACTACTAAAGAACACATCAAGAACAATGGTTTTTAGAAACCCATGAATTGAGACCATGTATCTTATCAATATTCCATTTTGTGATCTCATTTATGATGTCACATCATTTATGGGTTAGAATGAATTGAGATGAACTTTTTCATCTACCTCTTACTTAAAAATATCACCTATATCTATCTTTTTAGATCTTAATTCCATACTAAAATGACTTCTTCAAGCACATTCATAAAGAAACATTTCATAGGCAAAGACTTCAGACTACAAGGCTACTATATCATTTCCGATATACATAATGTCATCTACATACAATACTAAGAACATCACCATGTATACACTAAATTTGTCTTTTGAAAACACAACTTACTTTTATTTTGTAAACTAAACGAATATTCTAGCTTTGAGATGCTTTAATCAAAATGAAACTAAGAACATTGCATAATATACAAGAACTCTTAGGATCCACAAGTGTTTGCATGTGTCACAACACATGCTCTTCTAAGTTTCATTTAAAAACATGGTTTCATTATTCATTTTCCAAATCTCCATGATATTCGGTTGTGAAAATCAATATTCTACATGATATAATAAAAATCATTATTGATAGAAAGGTTTCATCATAGTTAACATCATGAACTTTCTTTAAAATTTCTGAAATAAGCCTTACACTATAAAGGGGAAATTATTTCAAATGGATGGAGTCAAGGATTGATTTATGCAATAAAATAGGAATATTAGGAGATGTTTTATGTCATCATCTAGGGCTCAATAGGTGTGTATAGATCAGTTTTAGGCTCTAACCGACAAAACCTAAAATTTAGGTTATAGAATTGTGTTCAACAAACTCTTCTAACATACTTTTTTACCCTTTGAGATATCCGGTATGCCTTGTCACATACAAAATTCCAGCCATTGGGGTTGGTAGCCCAGTGGTAGAGAAAAATAATCTAGTAACATCAAGATTTGAGTAGGTTCATTGGTTCAAGTCTCATTCCCACAGAAGTTAAGAAATTTGTCTTTCACAAAAAAAACCATACAAAATTCCACAATGTATGTTGGGACTCGGGATGGTTGGTGTAGATCTCCTTTCCTTACAAAATTCCACAATGATAATGAGGATAGTGACGTGTACTTTATTATCACACAACACCATAATCACACATGTATACCCCATGCTCTTAGCATTACAACATCATAAATGTAGGTGGTTGCCTGTAAGATACACTATGATATTTATTGGTGTGTATTGAATTCAAGTGTACTCTCTTACATCTAGCTCGCCATTGGCATATTGAATGATACATATATTATTATTATTGTTATAAAATAGTAAATAAAAATAAAATGAGAAATTTGATGAATAATTTCAGAATTATATATTTGTTGTATATCAATTACTTAGATGGTACGTATGGGGGTAAAACTTCATAATAAGATTTTAAAACTTACTTTTATTACCACTATTATATCATAGAGAATTAATCTACGTAGAACACTAAATATTATGAAAACTTGTATAATAAAATAAATTATTTATTTATTTTTGAAAAACTTAAAAAAAATATAATTACAAAGTTCATTGTTTATTTTTACTTATCCTGAAATTCAAAAAAAAAATTATATGAATAAATTTTATTTATTTTATAACATGCACATGTGTAGGTTATATTACATACGTATAACCTACACATGTGTAGTAAAATGGTAAAAAAATTAAAAAATATATATATGAAAAACGATTTTGATATTTTTTTTATGTATACACAAATATGTATATAGAAATATAAAATGTTAAAAATATAAATGTTTTGACTAAAAAATTAAATGATTTAGATTTATTGTTAAAATTTAGTGTTAAAGTATTATTATTATTATTATACTCTCCATGCACAAACCAACAAAATTAGTGTATAAATGGTATAATTTTTCTTATTTGATAGATTAATGATAACAATATAATGGTAACAAGATCTTGGAAACAATCAAAAAAGAATTGCATTCTACTCAGTTGTCCAACTTTTTCCATTTCTTTAATCACCTTCTAGAACCTAATCTTTAATTAGAATCTTGACTTTGACTAGTCAACTCCCCTCGGTCCTCCCAAGACGACGGCGTCCTCCGCCGTGAATCTTCCGGTCGTCCCAGAAATTCCAAAAACACCCCTAACTAACCCCCTCCTCACCTCCTAAAAGGCTAAAACAGTCATTTCACTCACATTTCCTGGTCAAAAAGCGGTCGGTCATCTAGAACACGTTCATGATCATATACCGTTAAGTACATTATTGCAGTACCTTGCGTTGGAATTATTGGATTCAATGGAGTCGGAGAATGATTTACAAGATGCGAATAGATCAGAAGGAGCTGAAAATCATGTGAAGATGAAGAAGATGAAGAAGAAGACCGGTAGAATTAAGAGATCACTGTTCGTGAAGAAATTGAGCTGTTTCAGATCATCGGACTATGGTTTTCCGACGATCAATGAAGTTGACGGAGACGGTAACGTCGATATGAAGTCGGCGTCCACCGGCGGAAAGCACTCTCCGACTCACCTCGTCGTCATGGTTAACGGCTTGATTGGAAGGTTTGTGTGTGTGTTTTAGATATTGTTTCCATATTTAGTTTAAATTGCAAACCTAGCTTCTTATGTAACGGAGAAATCGGAGATTATTAACCGTAAGGATCTGTTAATAACTAACCGCCGTTGATCTGGATATCACTAGAACATTTGTGTTATGATTATGTGGTTAATTCATATGATCATTTGGTTAATCTGTGAATCTAGCTTAGAAAATGATCCTCACTTCGTGCTTTGTGTGGATTTTGAGCTGCTGATTAGCTAAATAGAGGCTAACATAGATCAAAATGTGTTGACAAATAGAACAATAAGAAAATATGAAACTGAAGCCATGATTTGCCCTAATTGTTCTTCATTATAGCAATGTACAAGCTATACATGTAATTATATGCCTGCTTTGTGTGTGTGTGTGTTTTAGATACTGTTTCCATAGTTAGGTCAAATTGCAAGCAAAGCTTCTTATGTAACGGAGAAATTGGAGATTATAAAACGTAAGCTGTTTATTAAACGAGAGTCAGTGATAAGTCAATAACTAATCGCTGTTGATCTGGATATCATTAGAACAGTTGTGTTATGATTATGTGGTTAGTTCATATGATGATTTGGTTAATCTGTGAATCTAGCTTAGAAAATGATTCTCGCTTCGTGCTTTGTGTGGATTTTGAGCTGCGGATTAGCAAAATAGACGCTAACATAGGTCAAAATGTGTTGTGCAATGGAACAATTAGGAAATCTGAAATTGAAGCGGTGATTTACCCTAATTGTTCTTCATTATAGCAGTATACTTGCTATACATGTAATGATATGGCTGGTTTTTTACTTTCTGGGCAGTGCTCATAATTGGAGATATGCTGCAAAACAGTTTTTGAAGAAATATCCTGAGGATATCATTGTTCATTGTAAGTACTTCTCTTCTTTATTTACTGTTTCGTTACTTCGTATAATCATAACTTATGCAAATCTCACATCGTCCTGTCCACAGGAGAGATACCGGATCATTAGGAATGTCAGGCCTCAAATACCACCAGCGTGTATGGCCCACGGTTAAGCATGCTTGGGTAGGAGACCTCCTGGGAAGTCTCCACTCGGGCAAGAGAAAAACAAAGCCGTGAGCTACTTGTGGGCAAAGTGGATAATATTGGTTGGTATGGGGGGCCGGATGTTTCACATGGTTTACCAATGCACTAATTACAATATCTGATAAAGACCATCTTGAAAGAAAATGAGCTTCATTATCTAATTTCTCTATACATAGTTGTACTCATATGGTTTGGATGAATGTGCTATACACAGGTAGTGAACGCAACTCTTCATTATTGACGTTTAATGGCGTTGATGTGATGGGAAACAGATTAGCAAATGAGGTTCATCATCTAATCTCTTTTCACTTCCCTTTTGTGATCTGTTAAACCTATAGAATTTGAAATTAACCTCATTTGGGATTTGGAAAAAAGATATTTAGAATCTTAAGCAACCAGGGGAGGAACTTAATAGGGGCCAGAGCCCCCCCCAACACCCCCACACACACACTTTTTTTGCTTAATATTGATTTCGGCTCACTAGGTTTATTTCATATTAGTTATACTGTTTGAGCCCCCTAATCCAAATCAAAAGCCCAAATCTGTTCCACAAATCCATAAAAAAATTAGTTTTTTTCTCACTTTTTTGCTCAGAATGATTGATTTCGGCCCACTAGGTTTATTTCATATTAGTTATAGTGTTTGGGCCCCTCCTAATCCAGACCAAAAGCTTAAATCTGTTCCACAAATCCACTAAAAAAATTGGTATTTTTATGTGTACTATTTTTGGCCTCCCCAATTTAATTGTTCAAGTTCCACCACTGAAGCAACTTGTGTTTTTTTGCAGGTTATATCTGTAATAAAACGTCATCCTAATCTTCAGAAGATATCTTTTATTGGTCACTCACTTGGTGGCTTAATAGCAAGATATGCTATTGCTAAGCTTTACACACGAGATTCTACAGATAATCACTGCTTAGAGTGTACATCCAGTGAAAGAATTGCTGGATTAGTGCCTATAAACTTTATTACCATTGCCACTCCACATCTTGGTACAGGTGGACATAAACAGGTGAGTTGAAAATTTAGTTTTAATTCAAATATTGTTGGTTTGTCAAAGATACCAGTTTATAACACTTTTTAACAGTTTTAGAATACATCACAGGTCCCAATGTTTGGTGGATCTAATACTGTTGAGAAAATAGCTAATCAAATATCATGGGTTCTTGGAAGAACAGGAAGACACTTATTTTTGACTGATAAAGCTCACGGTCAACCCCCTTTACTGCTTCAAATGATCAACGATTGTGAAGACTTGAAGTTTTTGTGAGCCTTCAGTTCATTTTTTTATATTAATTGATTTCTAGTATCGCTTTCACTGTAAAAGAACTAACTTTTATATCTTTGTTCATTCATATATGCAGTTCTGCCTTGCAGTCTTTCAGGCGCCATGTTGTGTATGCAAATGCTCATTTTGACCGTATCCTATTTCTACATTCATGTTATAAAAGTTCAAAATTTTAAAATTCTATCACACCCGATTAATCATTCACACATAAATTCATTTTTCTCAACTAAAACACTATAGATATTGTGGGATGGAGCACAGCATCGATTCGCAGAAGAAATGAACTGCCTCGGGTACTATTTCATGCCTCAAATATGGCAATTCCATTCATCTTTCCATTATTTTTTAACATAATATCACTTGGGAGATGTAGCAAATTATAAAGTATTTTTTATATTTATTTGGTTTCAGCGTAAAAGTCTTGTAAGAAGCGGTAAATACCCTCATATTTTGAAGGGAGAACAGGACACAACAGTTACCATAAAACAAGAAAATTCCATAAATATGCAAGTTAGTAACTTCAAGGCGGCCAGAGCTTCCATGGAAGGTGATTCATTTGCATAAACCAGTATTTGTCTAACAAAAGTTGATTTCAGTACTAACATTGACTAATTTTGACTTTATATTCACTATTTGTACTTGCAGAAGCAATGATAAGAGGGTTGACTAAAATAAATTGGGAAAGAATTGATGTTAGCTTTAAAGGAAGTAAACAAAGATACTTTGCCCACAACACAATCCAGGCAAGTATATATGATATCCCATATTTATATTTCAATTTTGACTTCTTTGAGGTCAAACAAACAAATTTTGAAATTCAAAATTGATATAATCATTCGGATTATTAAGAAAAGATTGAACCTTTCACCTTTAATTCAGAAAGCTGAGTGATAAACTTATTATTTTTCATTTTTTATTTATGGTCATAGGTAAACACTCCTTGGATGAATTCTGATGGTGCTGATGTAATACAACATCTTGTTGACAATTTTCATCTGCATTTTTGAAAAACAGAAGATTTATATTCATTGGTTAGATTATGGGGCTTTTATTAATTGAAGCTCTCAGTTTTGTAACCCTCATTGTTGTTGTATCAGTGGTTATTATAGTTGAAAATAAAACGTCTTTGACAACGAAAAGATATCCAAATAGGGTTGAACATGCGTTGGGTCACGTCGGTTGTGAGCTTAAACCGAGCCTATAAACGATGTTTTGATGTTTAGATTTCCATAACTGATCGGTTTCCGTTGCAAACGGTTTGGTTTGGTTTGGTCGGTTAAGGGATAAGTGGTTAGGTTAATTCAAATTATTGCATGTTCTCGGCCTAGATCAATTCAAGTTCATTTCAATTGAAACTCATTTTTGTTAATAAATTCAAGTTCATTTCAATTAAAACTCATTTTTTTATAGTAAATAATACAATCAAGTTTTCTTTAAAGTAAGAAGCCTACTCGTTTATAAATGAAAGAGAATCAGGCGATAATTATATTGACATATGATATATATTATTAACTTTTTTTTACAAAAATATTCTATAAAAAAGTTAGTTTATTGCACAAATGGCTCATTTGGCTTGATCAAATTGCACGTTTGGTCCTCGAGTTTTAAAAAAATACAAACTTAGCTCAAACGTTTGTGACCTAGTTACGTCTTTAGCCCCTGACGTTAATACCGGTTAGTTTTTAACGGAAAATTATCTCATATGCCATCCATGTGACTTATGATTACAAGCTTAACCCTAAAAACGAGTTAAAATCAATAAAAATTAGTAACACGTGGGATTATTAAAAGTCACTATCAAACTATCGGTTTTTAATTGATTCCGGTTTTCTTTTTTAATTTGGTTTTTTTATTGCGAATAGATTATTCAGTCTTCTTTAATAACTTTATATCCAAATTAATGTTTTGATACCAAATTTGTATGGAAATTGGAATTATTCTGGCGTTGGGGTTGACTTTTTTTTTTAGTATTATTTGTTGGATTTGAAATTAAAACAGGGACGTGTGAGATAGCAATGTTTGTAGTGGGGATATGAATCAGGTTCACAGAAAATGGACCTCAAATGTATGCCTTTTTGGATTTGGGGTGGTGGAGAGCGTATTCTGCTAGTCCCTATTGTGTAAACTGAAACACATTTGTTAATATCACATTTTTTTTAACGGCAATTTGGATCACTGATGGATCATTGGCCCACCCGATCATATTCACCTTCACACAGGAAGAAATCCATCATAGGTGAGAAAACCTCTTGGCCTAACTTGGACCCTTTTTTTTCATTAATCAATGGTTATAACTTTGTTTTCTTGGTTTTTCCATAAAATAATTTGTATTTGAATTGCACTTTACATATAATTATATAAATCTATAAACAAACTAATTAAATAATAAACTAGCTGAGTCGAACCTAAGCAGAGAGCTTGAAAAACTACTCACAATCCTAGTTGAAGCTTTAAAAATAGAGCTTTAGACGAGTCGAGCTCAAGCTCAGGCTCCCTCAAGTTAAGCCTAAACAAGCCCTGCTTTTACCCTTTGTATCAAATTTTACGACGTTCATCAGTATTCTAAACAAGATTCATATTCGACTAACATTTTGAATTTTGACTAGTGATTACATTTAACCATAAAAGTCAATTGTAACTAGGAAGGACATGACACAATGTATGCAAAATGAATCAAATCAAGCATAAAGGGTCAATGTAGTGGGTTCTTAAACAACACATGTAATTTACGGGTTTGGGTTTGTCTAAACAAGTTCAGGTCGGTTCTTTAAGTGGTACCCACTAATATAGTTAGAAACACTCCTATAAATAGAATACATATAGATCACAATTGTATAAACACTTTGCGTAATTACCCCCACGAAAAGATGAATGCTTGAGAGCCCGTTTTGTCAAGGCATCATTCGAGTATCGAACCTAGTTTTAACAAACCGACACCATATAAAAGATGAAGAAAGCACGGGTAAAACGGTTAAATGCAGTAAGAAAGTATATAAAAAGTCACCATTATCAAATTCCAAACCAAATATCTACAAAACATGCAAACTGTTGTTCACAATTGCTACATTTAAAAGATGGTGAAATGAACCAATTTCTCATCTTTATTCAGCAATAACATCAAGAAATCCAATTGACTGAGAATCTCATCACTTTTTGTGCATGCTTGGCCACAACTTCATGGTTAAATCGCCTTCAGGCTCTAACCTCTTTCAGCATCTTGTTGGGGTATTTTAATCTGGATGTAAATCCTTTATGGTATGCTGGTAGAGCGTTTTTTGTACTTGCTTTTCGCCAAATTCAAAAGGAAATCTGTAAATATATGCTCGTATTCTGGAACTTTACCATACCCTGGAAGTGTAACATCCAAACCATTTCATAAGATCCAACTTCAGGAGGAAAATAGATTGGAAGTAGAAATTCATCCAATAGTAACCAAGTTTCCATCTGTTCCACTAAAGTCATAAAGTCACTTAACTTTCGTCAGGTGTTCCAATCTTGTGACATTTTTGTATAAATATTAAAATTTCACCTAAACAGAACATACATGGATCTTGTTATTTTTTCCAATTTAACTTAAATTGAACAATTATGAAACTTGGTAATTATTTAATGATTTTTTTTAACTATTACCTCCTACTTCAAGTTAAATTTGAAAAAAAAATTATGAAAAAAACGCTTGATGAGTTGAATGACTTTAGATAGACAAAAAGAACTTATTGACTTTAATGATGGAACATATGAGAAACTTGGTTACTACTGGGTTAATTTTTCCCGTGAGTACGGTGTGGAACAATATTTCAAAATGGGTAAATTACCAGGAAAATAATTTATATCGATTACATAAAACCGATTCTTGGTTCCATGCTCACGAATCATATCCAAGTTGAACAGATGAAGCCCCTACACCAAACAATGTATAAATAGTAAAGAAAAATACTAAGACGGTTTATTAATGCTTAATTACCCGAAATAGCAACTTATTTTGGGCAATTTTAATTTTTATTTATTTTGAAAAGAAGGGGGAAATTGTAGAATACCAGACGGCGACGAAGTTCTCTAGCAAGGCGTTCAAGTAAGGCTCGTGGTGGAAGCTCTGCAAGAGAATATAAAAAAACAAATCAGGTTATCATGCACTTGATCACAGGTGATTAGTACCCCGAAAACTGGTTTTAAAAGCCCGTATAGCATGGAGTGACGGGTTACGTTTAGCACATCTAAAGTAAGCAAAGATTTACCACCAATACATGGGTCTAAATCTGCATTATCAGCTGACTGGGCAGCAGATGAAACCCGAGGAAGCCGAAACACGCCAACACTTCTAGACAACTCACGCTTGCTGACATCAGGTAACGAGAAACGCCTAACAACCTTAATTGCATCCCCAACAATGTACACTTTGAACAAAACACCTCCTAAAACCACATCATTAATAACCATTTTCAACTTTCTACATATTTAGCATAATTATAAACAAAATTTACTAGATATGTTACCATGGTTAACAAACTCTTGAAGAACAAGGGGAGGCTCTAGCTTCTCGAGAGAAAACTCATCATAAGCAAGTGATAGCTCATGTGACTTTGCAACCAACGGTTTTGCAACTGCAACACGCATGCAAAATTAACATATATTGAGAGAAAACACAATAAATAAAAATTTATGTAAAAAAAGTGTGAGAACATACCAAGAGGAAGGGATAACCCTGCCTTCTTAACAGCATTAGAAATAGATGATGGATCTTTTTCTATTACCAATTGTTTCGGGACGCCTACTGTACCTGCATCATGCACTAATATTTGAAAAGAAATTCTTTCGGTAACTTAAAACTTAAATAAATAAGCCTTGGTAAAAGAATTACCATATGCATCAGAAAAGTCCAGAGCAGCTACATCCTGAAGCATAGATTGTCTATTGTGAACATGTTGTATAGCATCTGGAGGATCAAGAACTGTAACTTCTGGATGTGTCAACCGATAATCCTACAATATTGTATTTATCGTCAGTGTGTATATTGACGACTAAGATACTAAAAGAACACTATTAGTGATATTGCAAAAAGAAAATGGTTAACAAGACCAACCTCAAGAATTTGTTGCCATTCCTTCCCAGACAACTGCAAAACAAAGAATTAAATAAAAATTATCAGTTGAATCAAATATTAAAGATTTGAAAAAAAAAAGAAATGGGAATGAAATGTTCACCATTGTAGTTGACATATGTATTCAGACCAATATTGAAGAATAGGCCGCACTGACCTTATGCAACACAATGTCAAAAGGACCTTGATCCGAAAGAGGCCTTGTTTGATCAATAGCAACAAAAAATATCCCCTTATTCCTGCAACCATCACAACCAAGTTCAAAATACTTAGATTATTCTTGTACACAACTAAATTCAATTATCACACAAGATACTCAAATAGTTATTTTATTTCCCACAGGTCATAGCGGAAGCTAGAGCTCAAAGTTTTCTATTAACAAGGTCAGTCAACGAACATAGCATAGTAGTCAAAAGCGTAAAAGGCACTCTCCTAGGTGCTCAGGCGAGGCGAGACATACCGCCTTGCGTCCGCAGTCCATCAAGGAGCTCAGGCGAGGATTCCAGCCAAGACTAGTCTGAAATATCTAAAAGTAGTCTAAAACATCCAAAAATGGATTGGAATACGTCTAAAACCTCTAAAATGACTTGTTGATTGCCTTGAGCCTTTGACTACTATGGAATATAATCAATGAGTACTAGAGTAGGTGAACCCTATTATGACCAGATGTTGAAAAGTTCTAGTCTAGTGTCACATGTCAACAAATATACAAACATTCACACACACAAGAATCTTTTTAGAAATTTATAAAAATCCCACTATCCAATGATAGGTAATATTTATACCAAAAGGTACAACCACTTCAAACTTATAGTACAAACAAGTCAATAAAACAAAGTAGTTTGTGTTAGTAATCATGCTCACATCACTACTACACAAGAACAAAAAAGCAAAATTAGGGTTTCCTTCAATTCCGGTAAATCAAATCAAATCAAATCAATCAAATCAAATCAAATCAAAGATTAAGAAATACCTAGCCAAACCTTCAAACTTTGGCTGCAAAAAGCTCTTGATCTTCTTGGATGTAAGAGCATACCCCACAACAACCACCTTCTTCGATCTCTCGTGAAACCCTAATTCCACGATCGAACGACACGGGCTACTCGATTCCATTTCCCTCTCCTCTTCAATCATCTCCTCCTGCATCAACCTCATTATTATTCGATCAAAATCAAGGAGAAACGTAGGATGAAAAATCGGGGGTTTTCAGGGTGGAATTGAATTTGATTTGATTGAAATGAATGGGGAATTGATGTGTGGTTGTGTTGTATATATAGACAAACAACCCCCGACCTCGGAGCTGTTCACTTGTGATATGTTATGATATGTGGGTGTGGGTGACCCCATTTTGGCATTTGTTCATGTCACCAAGAATCAAGAATTCTCACCCACACTTTTTTTTTGTGGATGTTGAGACTTTTGTTTTGTTATATTGGTTTACTTGATGTGTATTTCTTTTACATAAATTGTTTTGTATCTATTGTAAATTTTGGGATATTTTTGGAGTAAGAAGTGAAATATCTGCGCGAAACGAGTTGAGTTCGATCTCGACTTAATAGACGTGTTTCTGGTGTAGTAATGTGTAAAGGTTGTGTGTTTGTGATGTCGCTCTTAGTAAACATGTATTTGGGATTCATTATTGATTGATTCTTTGGTGAGGTGAGATCTTATCTGGATGTGTTTTGTCATGTTGTGAAGAACGGATTCTTTACGAGATGAACTTCGCTCTGATTATCGTAATAGAAAGACTTTGGCTTTATGTTTGTTGCCCGTAAGAAATACTTTAACCATATGACCTCTTTTCTTGATTATGTAACTAGGTTAGAATCTCAGGTATTAAACAGGTTGAATAAATATAATTTTAAATACTTAGTAATAAAAAGTTTATGTTTTTAAAACCCGTGTATTGAATAATGTAATATATTAACACATATAGTCGTCAAAATGAAACAACGTAAATACATAAATATATGATTAAATTTTTTTACTTGAATCTTAGCTGGCAACAAAATTGTACCCAGTTTGTAAAGTTCATAAAAATATGATTGAATAAACTATTTGATGATAAACACAATTTTAAATTTAAAAAATATGTAATAAAAATTGAAACAAATAATAATTTTAGTTGCCTAAAATAATGAATTAGGTTATCAATAGGAGAGAGAGGCGAGAAATTGAGAATGACGGGGCCTAGAATTGTGACAGTTGTCTTAATTTACTTGTTTATTTAGTATAGATATAGATCACGTATACTCTGTTTTATGGTTGAAATAGCAAAAGTTTTCTATGATATGTACACTCGACAAGTGATAGTTGTTCCCCTAACCGTGAACAAATAATTTGTAGTGATTTTCTTTAATCAAAACGTAGCCAACTATGTATCGACAAATGCTATACACAACACCTTTCATATATAACATAGTCTACTTTATTGGTTCCTTTCAAGTAATATAATAGCTACAAAGCTCATATATGCATAATGTAAGTCCTCTTTAGGTCTAACCAATCAAAATGCTCATAAGATGTTTGTAGAATGCAAACAAAGGTTGATGCAAAGATTGACCTTAGAATGTCTACCATCCAAAAGAAATTGTAAAGTTTTGTGGAACAAGAACTACAATCGATACCACATTTGAGCCATGTATTGACCATCCAAAGGATAGAAATAATTATTGAGAAACAGTGTCAAACCGAAGAGCCATAATTAGTGACGTGGATCAATTGCCCATTGACCGCCCACCCACTATGATGTCAACAACGGATCAATACCAAAAACCTCAAGTTAACTTTAGCCATGCCTACATCTATAATATCAAGACTTTTGACTTGACTGTTTAAAAGGTTATCAAAAACTAATAATCCTTAATAGTGTAACTTTTAAAAGCGCGGCACACATATTTTTATAAATGCCTAAACTCTTACAAAAGAATTTCAAAATTTTATAAAACTGAGTGAATATAAATTTTGTAAATAAAGGTTTTTTTTTCAAAATTAAAACATACTCAAAAAGGTGCTTCATGTATTTAATGGTCAAATGTTTTCAAAATCAAAACCTACTCAAAAAAGGATGTTTGATCCATTTGATAGTCAAATGTGTTATAGTCAAATGTTTTATGGTAATTGTATATAGTGTATTTAGTTTATTTTTTAATTAGCTTATGGCTCATAAGTCGTATATAGGCTTCTCTAACGTTTGCTTCCTGTAAATATCGAGGTTCCCCTTTGTTATAATTTATTCAGATATTTTTTAATTCGTCAATGAGCTAGTGATGGAGTGGTAAAGGAAAGACTTGGTGTTATTAGTGACCCAGGTTCAATCCTTGCTCTCCACATTAGTTTCTGCGGCATGCAAATGAGGCCTAACTTAGGCTGATGCACCTGGGTTTTACCCATGCTGATCCAGGGTTCGAGCCTCGGCTCTCCCTCAAACCCGGAAGGGGCCGTATTGGGTGGATTTTTCTTTGGATGCTTTCCAACTCTGACTTCAAGTGGGTCCGGTTAAGACAACATATTAACAGAAGTTGGACGAGTTTCTCCCATGTGACGGGGGGTGCGACGTCACAACATTCAATGTTCGTCATTCAAAAAAAAAGATATTTTTTAATTCACTTACATTTTGAAAAGAAACAAAAGCTCTTTTCAAGAAGAAAATATGTCATGTTTTTTATACGAACGTCACCTTCCACCACCATTAGTCAACTCGCATGCTTGATGCCTGGCTTCCTTCGTATTTCACATATGAAAATAAGCTTTAACTTCAACTAGAATGGATCTTAAACGGTTGAGGCAGTGATATTAACATAGCTAAGCACAAAAAGAAACGTGGTTAAATAAAATTTTCTACTCGCTCTTCGGCGGGAGGTGGACCTTAAACGGTTGAGGCGATGACATTAACATGACTAAGCACAAAAAAAAACATGGTTAAATACATAAAAAATGCATGAGGGTACTGCGACTTGGTTGTGTTGTGGATATCGAAACATAAATAAAAGACAATTATATAACGGTGCCAATGTTTTTCAGTCACTGTCGGTCTCTTTCTTCACGGTACCAACACGTTACCATCAGTCGATATAACCTACGATGCATAAAAAATACTTTTTTTGTATACGACGTTGTTTTTAATAAAATTTATACCACGACATCAAGAAAAAAAATAACAAACTAACTAAAATTATTAAGGAAAAATCAAATTTATATATACTACAGTAAGTAAACTTAAAACTTTAAAAAACATAAAGGATGTTAAAGTGACATTTTACAAAACTGAGGGATCATTTTTCATATTTAATAAATTTGAGGGGCTAAAATTACTTTTAGTAACTACAGCGACCCGAGACCTCGGAGTTGCCCACTTAGGAGATGGTGTTACTGTTTGGTATGTGATGTGAATACTTATTATGATGTTTTGGGCATTTGTGATGTTTTGGCATTTCTTGATGTCACCAAGAATAAAGAATTCTCACCCACTCCTTTTTCTTTGACGTTGGGACTTTTGTTTTGTTTGATTAGTTAATGTGATGTGCATTTTTACGTAAAGATGTTTTGTATCGATTACATCTTTTTTGATATTTTGGAGTAAGAAGTGAAATGTCTACATAAAATGAGTTGAGCTCGATCTCGACTCAATAGACGTGTTTGTGGTTTAGTAACTTTTAAAGACTATATGTTTGTGATGCCACTCTTAGTAAACATGTATTCGGGATTCTAAATACCTAGGATTTTCTTTGGGAACTACTACTCATCATTCATTAGTTCTTTGGTGAGATGAGAATTTATCTAAATGTCTTTTGTCGTGTTATGAACAGTGGATTCTTTACGCTACGAACTCCACTCTGATTATCATAATAAAAAGAACTGACTTTATGTTCGTTTCCCATAAGAAACACTTCGACCATATGAGCAATTGCCGTATACTTTGCTTCAATGGTTGAAAGAGCAAAAGTTTTTTTTTTATAATTTGTACATCCGACGACTCATAGTTGTTCCCCTAAGTGTAAACAAATAATATGAAGTGATTTTCTTTAATCAAAACATCCCCAAAATATGTATTAGTAAACACTATAACACGACACCTTCCCATCTATAACGTAGTCTACCTTATACGTTCCTTTCAAGTAATGTAATAGCTACAAAGCTCATATATACATAATCTAAGTTCTCTTTAGGTCTAACCAACCAAAACGCTCATAAGATGTTTGTATAATACAAACAAAATGGTTGATGACACAGATCGACCTTGGAGTGTCCGCAAAATGGAATGAACAAAATTGTATTGTTTTGTGGAACAAGAACTACGGCCGGTACTGTCAGGATCAAGTCACTAATCAAGATGGTTCTACTTTAATTAGGTTATCGTAAACAAATAAATCAGAAACAATCTCATACAGTTGAATATGATATAAATAAAAAAGAACACAAGCACGATATCATTTCAACCTCTCGTATATTAATCAACTTCTAAAGTTACAAAATATGGAAATATACAAAACATAATATACAGAGAGGCTAAACACAGTCGCGGTAATTACTCCACGATTGTAGCAATCGATATATTAACTGATTCTTGCTATCAAAACATAACTGATTATACAATAATCAGTCGTATAATCAGTTACACAAGTACGAGAAAATGGTGAAAGATATTATTGCGTAATCTTTGCTCTTAGTAAACATGTATTCGGGATTCATCATTTACTAATTCTTTGGTGAGATTAGATTTTATTTGGATGTGTTTCGTCATGTTGTGAATACTAGATTCTTTATGAGATGAACTGTACTCTGATTATCACAATAGAAAAACTTTGGGTTTATGTTTATTGCAGTTGACGTATACTATGTTTTATGATTGAAATAGCAAAAGTATTCTATGATATGTACACTCGACAAGTAATAGTTGTTCCCCTAACCATGAACAAATAATTTGTAGTGAATTTCTTTAATCAAAATGTAACATCCCAAAAATAAAGCGGCGAGTTATAATAACGAATTAAACGCAAGACGAAAATAATAAATGAACAAAGCATGACGGGCCGGGCCGGATGGGCCGGGGAACTTGGGGGGGGGGGGGGCGAACGTAGGGGATCTTTCCCCTATAAATAGCCCAAGTCACCACAATTTCTCTCATTTGCAACATCTAGAGAGAGAAAGTTGGCGGATCGACCCGAGATTGAAGGAGCGTGTTACTACTAAGCTTGTGAGCAAGACCTCCAGATCAGAAGCTCGAAACAGGTAACAACTCGTTCCAAATCTGAGTTTTTGGTTTATGATGGGTTTTCGGGTATTTTCGTAAAAAGAATGGGTTTTTCTAAACCAAACGAGAAATGGACTTCAGATCTGTGATCACGAGCGCAAACTACAAGTTTTGAACGTAAAAAGTTAACATCTTGAACGTAATCAGATCTGGCCTCCATTTGCATGCAACTTAGGGTTCTTGGGGAAGAAGGCAGCCCGACAGGCGAACTTAAGGTTCGGGTTGAACTTATCAAGTTCGACTGGGGAAAGAAGTGAGCGAACATATGGCAGCAAACTTAGTGACTTCGTTGGGCCTGTGTTAGGCGAACTTAGCCTAAGTTCGCCTGTATGTTTGCCAGAATTGTAGGGGGCAAACTTAACTTAAGTTCGCCTAGTTCAGAATGATTAAACTGTTAGAGTCGGGATTAGGTCTGATGTGTATTTAAATGATCAATTCAGATCGGAAGTGACGTTAGACCTTTGTTTAGGACAACTGAGATTAGCTTATCAGGTGAGTTCTAGAGCCCTCTTTTAAATGTTTTAATAATATTTTGGGCTGGTGTGCATTCATACAAAACGAGGTTTATGAAATGACGTTTACAAAACGAGGTTTATGAACAATGCTTCCGAAAGGGGAAGATGAAACGAGTTAATGAAATGTTTTGCCAAAATAAAGTTACGAAAGATTTACGAATGAAATATTATTTAATAAAACGTACAAATGTTTTAACTAAAACGGGGTAAAGGTTTTTGATGAAAGTCATGAAATGAACGAACCTGCCACGTGTTCCTACGGGAGCTAAGGTATGTATGTGTGAATGGGCCTTACCCTTATGGGGGGCCTATGTGGCTGGCTAACGGTTGTACAACTGGTTGTGACGGGGGTTACGACGGTCACCCATGGGATTACCGGGATCCCAATGGAAGACGCTATTCCCCGTGAGGGAATAGTGCCTAAGACGATGTTTGGTCTGCCTTAAGGTAACTAGCCTTAGGAGACCTGAGCGACGGATGACCTAAAGGTAACGAGCCTTAGGTTCTTTCGTCGGAATACGATGTATGGAATTGACGGTTACGAGAAGGCGCAGATTCTGTTCATGTTGACTTATTTTACGATGCTATGCTACGATGTTTTATGATGTTAAGTTATTGCATGTTTTACGTACGCTTTTGTTAAATAAATGCATGTTATGTTTTTGGCAAATTTTTATGTTAAGGTTTTATGTAAAGCTAGAACTCACAAGCGTAGCTGATTTTTAGTATGCACATTTAGGTTAAGGACAGGTACGGAGGGACGGTGATGCTTGGTAAGTGATGAAAAGTTACCCGGATGACATGATGACTAGTATCCTGTTACGTTATGTTTATGTTATGTAATGAATGTTTTAGACAATATTTACGCTTCTGCATTTTTTAACAATGTTACTGTTATGTTTAAATGAAAGTTTTCCGCTGCGTTATTTGATATTCAAGTTTAAAAACTGTTTGTGAATGAATAAATCCAATAAGTGAGGCGTCTCGGGTTTGAGGCCTTACACAAAACGTAGCCTAACTATGTATCAATAAACGCTAACACAACATCTTTCATATATAACACAGTCTACTTTATAGGTTCCTTTCAAGTAATATAAAAGCTACAAAGCTCATATATGCATAATTTAAGTTCTCTTTAACCAATCAAAATCTCATAAGATGTTGTAGAATGCAAACAAAGGTTGATGACACATATTAACCTAAGAATGTGTGCCATCCAAAAAAAATTGTAAAGTTTTGTGGAACAAGAACTACAATCGATACTACATTTGAGCCATTTTGAGCCATGTATCGACCATCCAAAGGAAAGAAATAAGTATTGAGAAACAGTGTCAAACCGATGAGCCATAATTAGTGTCGTGGATCAATTGCCCATCGACCGCCCACCTACTATGATGTCAACAACGGATTAAGACCAAAAACCTCAAGTTAACTTTAACATGCCTACATCTATAATATCAAGACTTATGACTTTGAAGGTTATAAAAAACTAATAATCCCTCGCACAATGAATTTTAAAAGTCTCTTATGCATTTGATCCTTCTTGTCATGATTGCTTGAGTAACAAGATGTGAGATGGCTAATTGTATCCGTATTTGAAGATGAATATGGTGTATCTCAACATGAGTTCTTTCGATCACCACGAATCACGATTTATGAACCACATGACGATGGATATTAGGTTTCCTATGTGAAACGATAGAGAAGGTTAATCCGTTTGTGTCATTATTGAATCTTCTAAAATCTTTTATAATCTTCGCATCTCATTAATGTTTTTCTCAGTGTTTCTTCGTGTATGTGTGTTCTAACATGAAAATTCTTTCTTATCGGTTATTTTCTTTTGTCATCACATGTTCGTCTTCATTCCGTATATATCTTCATTATGTCTTGAATCCATTGTTCAATAGGTTAATAAACTCAGTTTTTAATTCAATAAGGTTCACATGCTAAGTTTGTAACTAGAAAGTATCTCCTGTTTGAATCTTTCATATGTACAATAATATATATTTTATAAATAAATGACTTTTAAAGAATATAAAAACCATTCTTAAATTGTTTTGACCTGTAATTCACTACATGTCACCTTTTAATATATAAACAAACACTAGAATATAAATAAATTGTCCACAATAATTAAAACATGATAGGGAATTTCGTTTGTTTGTGACATGGATGGAGTACACGTATCGTGAAAAGGAGTTGCAACATGTGCGAATTAAATATTATTTATTTATTTTGGCTTTTTGTCCATGTCTATTTCTTTTTCATTTTTTTTTATTTTTAATGATCCTCATATATTAATTTAATTTATTTATTATTAACTAATTATTCTTTATGCTAAGGAATAGTGTTAGACACTTGCCTCACGCTTCTTTATTGGCCCGTTCCAACTTTTTTTTCTTCATATTTTCATTTTAAACCTTTATAATATATATAATATATGTTTTTAAACTTTTTTATTTTCTATTAATTTTGTTTAACTATAATATACGTTTTTATGTATCGGTACTCATTTTTATGTTTTTGACGACCCGAACCGGTTATATTTTTATTTTATTTTTAATAACATTATTTTTACCGTTAAGCCTACGTTTCTATATAAATTTTATTAACGATGAGTCCGACACCCGTCGCGAAGCGCGGCATTGCATATTCAAGTATAATGTGTTAGTTTCTACAGGAAAAATAATGAAAATGAAAAATCTTAGGGGGGGTTTGGTACGCCGGAATTCAATGGAATTCAACGGAATTGGAATTTGAATTTCATTACTTTGGGTGTTTGGTTCGTAAAATTCGTTGGAATTGGAATCTGAATTCCATTCTTAACGTGTTTGTTAGAGAAAGAAATTGCAATTGAAATTAATTCTTTCAAATGAAGGATTTTAAATTCCTTCCAACTTGTGAAGGAATTCAACTAAATCAAATGGAATCTCCGACTACCGACCCTTGTCACCATCGCCAACATCATCACCGTGCGACCATTGCCGCAAACCCCACCGCCGCCACCGACCACCACTTTCGCCCCGACCATCCCCACCGCCGCTCTCCGCACTCGGCACCTCTGCCAACCGCCGCATCCGACTCCGACCACCGCCATCGACCGCAAATGAAAATTCGCACATTTTGGTTTTTAGTTATTTTTTGTTTTATTAATTTTTTATTTTTTTCTTTATCTTTTTTTTAAGGGGTTTTTTGCCTTATAAAAATACAATTTCAAATCCAATTCCCTAATAATTGTTTTGTCAATCAAATGGATTAGGAATTCAAATTCTTTTAATATATTTCAATTCCTTAGAATTCTAAATCCTTTGAACAAAATATAATTCAAAATTCAATTTCTTAAAATTCCAATTCCAACAAATTTCGCGAACCAAACGCCCCCTTAGTAACTATAAAATACGGTTTTTCACTATTTTAGACACAAACTCTTATATACAATTAATATTAACGTATTATTATTTAATGCGTTTGCGTTCTCCTTGGTGATGGAGCACTTTGCACTTCGCAGTTACTATTGAATATTTAATATAATTTAATTCATATGTTTGATCTAGTTAAATGTTTGATCTTACAGCTTGGTTTGATTATGAAACTAAGGTAGACTATATATGCTCTTGAAGATACTCAAACACCTCGAATACATGTAAAACACACCATGCGTTTTCTAGCAACATTTGGCATACACTTTACATGTGAATTTTAGGCTCGCCAGTTAATCTCGGGCAAGAAGAACTTCTTCTGTTACATCTTGGGCGAAAGATGCTTTCTACGAGGAGATACAAAATTTGTTTTAAGGGAATCATGGCTAACACGTTGCCTCAACACCTCTACTTCTACTCGTTATCCGCATTTTCCTTATTTCATATGTAATTTCTGTTGTATGTATTTTCTTTCCTAATGTATTTTTTATCAGATTTATGAACGGTGTTTCATACAAACTTAAAACAAGTTTTTATGAAAATTATGTTTTGATTCAGACAAGTTTGTTCCAGGACAAATTTTTATGTATTTATTTATGTTTTTTACTTTTGTTTGAAAAAAAAATATTTAGTTCCTAAGTGTTAACCAAGATATTTGCACTTTTGAGAAAAACTGGAAAACAATACGCACGGGCAATCGGTATGGTTGCAAACCATGTTGAAAGAGCAGTTGAGTTTTCTGTGTTGCATTTCATGCGATGATAGCAAAAGATGTTATTTTACATCACCACCCTACATCTCAGGGGCAGATTTAAGGGGCGCCACCCCTCAACTTTCGACAGGAAGTGGGAATTTTTTTTAACCGTTTTATGTTTCTCGATACCCCTGAACGAAATTTTAGATACCCGTGAAATGCTAATCACGGAAACTTGAATTAATTACGGAAAGTTTGAATTGATGCGATTTAATGCTAATCACGGAAATTTGAATTAATTACGGAAAGTTTGAATTAATACGAATTAATGCGATTTAATGCTAATCACGGAAACCATGAACTAAGGTGAAATTGAATTAATCACCTTTCGTCTTGGAAAGCCTTAAAAAAACCTCTGGTCTTTGAATGGTCTGTGAATTAATACGAATTAATAATTAATTAATGGAGATTTGAATTAATCAAAGAAATTATAATGAGAACTTGAATTAATCATGGAAACTTTAATATATATATTTCCGTTTTCTTGAAAATCACGGAAATTAATAATCAAATTCAAAATGATAATCACGTAATTGAAACAATTTAATCACGGAAATATGAATTTCTTTGAAAAACGGGAAGAAATGAAATCACGTTTAATTTATAACTAATATAATAACAAAAACATCATTGCCACTCAAAATTAAAAAGAACACGCGACGCACTGCTGTCACTTCGTACGAAATAATCCCTTTGTATTTAAAACTTCCCTTATATATATATATATATATATATATATATATATATATATATATATCTTACTAACATAATAAATAAAAATATTTTGTGTCACATGTTAATCTCTGGTTACTCCCCACCCTTATTTTTCCGCATCTCTCTTTTATTAATTATTTTGTGTTTCATTTTCATCATTTTTTTCCCTCCACTCTCTTTTATTAAATAATGATATCAAAAGAATTTATTTTTATATGTTTAGTATAAATTTAATTACAGATACTTATTATTTCATTATAAATAGTTATTGTATCATCAATCAAATGAATTTATTATGAATTAACAGAGCTTATAACTGTCACGACAAATTACATTTTCTAAACACATATTTTGACTAGTGTGTTAACAAATCACATTATATTTTAATCAACCAATGTAATACACTTGTTTATTCAACCCTGTGTATTGCACGGATTTTTAAAAATATTTTTTTATTACTAATTAAGTATATAACCTTTTATTTATTCCACCCATGTAATACACGAGATTTTAACCTAGTATATACATATATATAGATTAATTTGGTGTATTTGATAGTAAATATAGTTATTAATTTTTTTTTGTTTCATTTACTTGAATGCACGGGAAAAAAAAAATTGGCCCAATACCCCTGAATTTTTTTCCTAAATCCGTCACTGCTACATCTTGTGAGATGTTCTTGACATAATCGGCTCCCTGAACTGTTGAAGGGGAGACCATATAACTCCGTTGCTGATGACATAATCTTATATGGTCATACACTAAGAAGAATTATCAAGAACATGTTAAAACACCGTTTAAACATAAATAACTGAGTCAAGATTAAACATATTATTATTTAGTTGAAATAATAATATGCATAATCCCAAATGATGACAAGTATTATTTATAATAATTGATATGAGGCATATCAAATGTAAATAAGACTTATGTCTTTGACTAGATATTGATTGTACTTGTGATTTGCTTCTTCCTCTAGATATGATTTTCAGTTGAAAAAAGGTCTAGCCTATAGTTCTCCATGGTGAAAGAAAACTCTTGGTTATGGTTTTATTTTGGAAGAAAATCTCTTTTAAAATGAAATCAAGGAGGTAGATAGCCTTGGACGGAATTTACCGTACTATTTTTATGAGGTTTTAGTCATGTGATTTAACTATGATAGTAGATAGTGAAAACTCATAATTAACTCTCATTTATGTAAGATACCATCATACTTACCAACAACCAAATTGATAGTATCAATGAGAAAGATCCTTATCCACCAAAAACAATTAAGCCATTTGAGGTCATTAGAAAACTTATCTAATTAATAAACTTTTGTCAAAGAGGTTGTGGTGTAGTGGTTGAGGTGAGCTCTGAAGTCCTAAGGGACCCGGTTCAATCCCTGCTGCCACCATTAATTTCTGAGACATGCAAATGAGGCCTAGTTCTTAGGTTGATGCACAGGGTTTTACCCACACCGATCCAGGGTACAAGTTTCGGCTCTCCCTCAAGCCCGGAAGGGGCCGTATTGAGTAGGGGTGAGCAGAAAACCGAATTAACCGACCCGTAACCGAATTAACCGACATAACCGAACCGAAATAACCGAACCGAAGTAATAACCGACGGTGCGGTTTAGTGTTTTTATGAAAACCGACTTTTTCGGTTCGGGTTCGGTTAAGCTACTATTTTTCACCGAACATAACCGAACCGCCCCGATTAACCGCACCACCCATGGTTAACCGAACCGAACCGCACCAAATATAATCGCCCCGTCAATTAACCGAACCGAAAGTTATGAAAGAGTTCACTTTCATGATTTTTTTATGTTTAACCCAATTATCTATTTGTTTAACCCAATTGTTTTTGCGTTTTTTTATGTTTAGCCCAACTAAGTGAAAAGAGGGGCCCATTACCCTAATTAGAAATATAATATCCAAATTTTGTATTTTGAATGTATGTGGTTAAAGATTTGAACAAGCAAGTTTAGAATCTAGCTCATGTATTTTGAAAGTGTCATTTGCTTGTTAATGACTATAGTCTACTGGAGCTTTTTTTTGTTATTAGTTAGAGTTGTATGTTTTTTGATTTTATGATATAATATATATAAACTTTGTGGCATAATGAATTTATTTCTTTCAAATTCTATTTGAGAAGTATGTGATCAAGAAAGAAAAATATATCAATATAAAAAAGCATTAATTTTTATATCTGAACTGTGAAAAAAAATGATCATAAGAGAGGAAAAAGTAAAAAATAAAAAAAAAAAAGTTGGTTAACCGACCCATAACCGAAGAATTAACCGATTAACCGAAAACCGATCGGTTAAGAAACAGTCATAACCGAAGATCTCGGTTTCGGTTTCGGTGGAGGGTGAAAACCGAACCGACCCGCCCCATGCTCACCCCTAGTATTGAGTGGGATTTTTCCTTGGATGCTCTCCAACTCTGACGCCAAGTGGGCCCGGTTAAGACAACATATTGGTCGGAGTTGGACGAGGCTCTCCCATTTGATGGGGGTGCGGCGTCACAACATTCAATGTTTTCAAAAAAAATTAATAAACTCTTAAATTGAAGTCTTTCGATAAGAGCGTAAGCATATCCTTTCATATATACAAATTGTATTACTATATATCCATAATCCAATCTTAACTTAGATAAATATTATGTGTCCTGTGCCCTACAAAATAAAATGTTATGAAATGTATCAAGGTATAATAAATATATAATAAATGTTTTTATATAATATGTAACTTTTCGATCTTATTCAATAGGATCGTTGCTCATATTTATCTTCTATAATTTCTATCTATGAAGGGACAAAATAAGGAGTAATTGTTTAATAATAGTTTACATAGCTGTCACTAAATTACATATAAGTTATTAGATTATTAAATAAAATATTAATTAAAAAAAATCTAGTACATAATTAAATATAGTTTATTGTACATTTTTATTTGTTAATTTTAGTTTTTGATATTTCCCGACCCTACTCTCCACGTGTCAATGAAAAAAATAATAATAATTTTATGCCAATTGGTGAGAGATTCCAAATTGGTAGTGTTATTAAAATATTACCAACCCTTTGTGTAATAGTTTTCTATAATTTGTGTAATAGTTTTCTATCATAATCATCCTGTTCAAGTTTATCATTCTTTTTATTTCATTGATACAAAACTTACAAAGTAAGCATGATAAAACATATGGGTCAGATTACATGTTGTTTCATTTGAGTAATTATCTCCTTCGTTCCACATCAAAATAGGGGTGCACAAACTCGTTTCAAATCCAAAGCAGATCGGTTTTAAACCGGTTCAGGTTGAGTCAATAAAAGTCAAAACCATGTCGGCCCAAACCGTATCGGCTCTAAAACCAGTTTCTAAAGGAAAACCATACCGATCGAATCTGTTTCAAACCGAATTCAACGTATTATATAACTAGCAGTTCACCCAAACCGGTTTCGAAACTGATTCGAAGTATATATACCTAGACTAGTTTCGGGATCGATTTCGAATCCGGTCCAATTTGATTGTGCACCTCTACATCGGAAGGAGAAACCAATTAACCAAGAACAATAGCCTATTGTATTTGGGCTTTCATGGGCCCGGATTAAAAGAACACCCAAAAACATGAAATGAACCTAAATATCTTACGATCCAAATAGAGTAAATTAGACAAAGGGTCAATCATTTTGTCATTGTTTTGGATTTGCTATCCAAGTATTAGAAACTACATGTTTTCTTTCAGTGGTATGTTAACTTGTATCATAATAGGTCCCTACAAAGGATGTTAGTTAACTTTTCTGTCAAACTTTTTAAAACTAACCAAAATACCCTTATGTTAAATAATCAAAAAAATAAAATAAAAAATGTAAAAAAGTGGGACCAACCATTCTTCTTCGACCATGTCCTCCACTACCACCATCTCCGGCGACCACCACCAGTCACCGGAAAACCAGAGGGGATGACGAACCTGCAAAATCGACTTGTTCCGTAACCCGTAATTAACGACGTGTAAGCTTGAACCGATCCATTTGACCTCACTAAACCCACAAGAGCTTGAGCAGGGGCGGCTGGAAGGCACTGCGGGCAACACGACCGTAGGGGGCCCAACATTTCGAGGGGCCCAAAAAAATAATTTATATATATATTTAAAATTTTCGAGGCTTTAAAAAAATTATTGGGCCTTTTTTAAAAAGTAATTTTCATTATGGGCCTTTTTTTTACGGCTCGTGTAGGGCATTCGAATTCTCGGAGACGGCCCTGAGCTTGAGCCCCAACCATACCCAACCCGCCAACATTGTTTGTTCTCCACACGCAATCTAAGGAATCATGGGGCATGTTCGGTTCAAGCGAATTAGACAAAGCTGATGTCGGAGACAAGCAAATCAGAGACCTACAAAGCTGATGTCGGAGACCTGCAAAACGAACTAGACAAAGCTGAAGGGGCAACTGAGTTCACGGAGGGGGAGGGGGAGATGATGGTCGACAACGGGATGCACAACTTCGTGGGAGGGCTAGGGTTGGGGGGAGTGGCGGTAGATTCGGTGGCCGGCGGCGACGAGTTTTCATCCGGGAAGAAAGGGGAGGGAGGTGGGTGGTTTTAGGGTTTATTAACCAAGAAGATGAAGATGTGTGAATATGGGTCCACCATTTAATAACTTGTTTTCTTTTCTTTTAAACATGTTAGGATTAATTTATAAGGGTAATTTGGTTATTTTAAAGGCATTTAACAGAGAAAATAGATGGCCATCCAATTCTGGGACCTAATATGTTAGCCTTTGTCATACCACGAGGAGCAAATATGTAGTTTCTTATACTTGAGAAGCCAATCTAAAATATTGACATATCACATGACCTTTAGTGTAATTTACTCATCCAAATATTATATGTGGTTTGGGCCTTGGGCTATATGAGTCATATGACTATATGGACGGGCCATGTAACTACAATACAAGCCCTTACTTCACTTTGAGTATTATTTTTTTTTAAACTTAGTATAATAGTACTATAGCATCCATCTTTTATAATCGAGTACGTTGAAGATAAGTTTGACTATCAATTTGACTTACATGAGAATCATACTAACACAATTTAAATAAGTGTAATCATTGTATTATATAAACAAAATATTTTAAAATAATATATTAAAATTTAAAACGCTGGAAACCATTTCTATTTACAATAAAAGGAGTTAATTACACGGATAGTGAATATGGTTTGTGGGAAGTAACATGTTTGGGTATCGTATTAATGGTTTAAGTAACACATTTGAGTTTTAGCTTTCAATTTTGTAACGAGTTTTGATATTAAGAATAATTTTCCTTAATTTTTCTGTTAAATTTCTAAAATACCCTTTTGTGAAAAAGTAACAAGTTTAAACACTAAGGATATAAAGTAAAAAAGAGTATTTTGGTCATTTTATCTAAGTTAACAGAAAAATTAACGAAAGTTGTTCTTACGCTGTGTTCCCGAAGGAAAGAAAACAAGGAAATACCAAAATTTGTTACAAAATTAAAAGCATAAAACTCAACCTTTTTACTTTTCATAAACCTTAAACTTAAAAATAAATGTGTAATTAACTAACAAAAATCTTGGATAAACACATCAAAATCAACAAACTTGTTTATAAAATTTTAAATTTTGAAATCAATGTAATTTTATATGTTTAGATAAGATGATCAAAAGGTATATAAGCAACCACCCTCTAATCTTATCCATCGATCCTAAAACCAATAATCACAGTCAAATTTACTCGCTGAATCCCAATCCCTAAATTTCTACTGATTTGGTTGAAATCTATGTATTACTAACTCGTTTTGATTCAGAAAGAAGCCGATCATATCTTCATCAACTTCAAGGTATGATATCTGTTACTTAATTCAACTATCAGTTGAGTTAATTTTGAAGAAAATCGATCAATCATGTTTCGTTTTTGTAGATATTGACCTAATTTACTGTTTTCATGGTTCGATTTGCTTTAATTGAATATGCTGTGGTTGATTTCTGTTTTAGGTATTAGAAGTTTGAATTAGGGTTTTTTCTTATGTGTCAATTTATGTTAGTTCAACATGATTTGTTTACCATAGTTTTTACTCAACTTTTGTTATATCAGTGTGATCTCTATATTTGAAAGTGAAAACAATGTATCTGATTTTTTTCAAAGTTGAACAGAATATTTGTTTATTTATCCTGCAGGAACTTAAGGTTGTTATTAGGTCTGTTTTGCTTGATTTCAATGGAAGATTTTTCTCTCCCTAAGGATGCTCTTTTTCTTGGATTTGATAGCTCTACACAGTAAGTCTGTTTTATCTATCTGTGATTTAGTTATTGGAAGTGAAGGATTGTTTTTGAAAATTTTTACTTAGTTGTCCACTCAAGTGAATTGGACTTTTGTTCAATCATGTGGTTCATAAAATGAGAACAATTTTGAGTTCTTTTTGGAAGTGCTTATCTATCTAAATTGATTCTCGAACCGGAAGTGATTGTTGAGCCTATGTGGTGGGGTATTTTTACTAAATTAGGTGTTTGTTGAGCCGAGGACTATATGTGTTTAGAATTTATTTATTTGATATTGAACGTTAACCTTAGAACAATTGTAGGGGTTTCTGAGCTTGGCATTTGTTTGATGAATCTTGAACTTAGAATGGCTATATGTTAGAATTGAATTTTGAGCTAACAGCGGTTGTTTTTCAAATTGGCATTTGTTCAAATCGAACTTGAGCTAGCTCATAGTTGTCGAGGACTTTTAGCTTAGGCGCAAGGCGCTTAAAAAGCGAGGGCCCGAGGTAAGCAAGGCGCATAACATAAACATACAGACAGTTTTAGACTTGTTCAGGGTTAGTTTAGGCTGGTTCCGAGCCATTTTTGGATGTTTCAGACTAGTTTGGCCGGAATTTGCAGAATTTTGCCAGATATTTATGGGAATCTCGCCGGGGTGCTTGGATGGTCCCAAGGCGTTTTGCCTACGCCTCGCCTGAGCGCCTAGGTCACCTTTGATAACTATGAGCTAGCTAAAAATTGTGGGTTTGTTGAAATTGGGTATTTCCGTATTTGTTAGAACTGAATCTTGAACTAAGAACAAATATGTCCTCTTAGAATCGAGTATTCGTTAACATATGATAGTATTGTGTTGCTAAACCCTACATAATGTTCAATTATTTCGCAGGTCATTGAAGGCAACTGTGTTGGATTCTAATTTCTGCATTTTGACTTCAGAAATAGTCAACTTCGATTCCGAGTTACCCCATTACAAAACCAAAGATGGTGTGTATAGAGATTCATCAATCAATGGCAGAATTGTTTCCCCTACCCTAATGTGGGTTGACGCATTAGACCTAATTCTTCAAAGACTCCAAGATTCAAAAAAATTCGATTTCAAGAAAATTGCTGCGGTTTCAGGCAGCGGGCAGCAACATGGTAGCGTGTACTGGAAAAAGGGTAGTTCTGACATTTTGTCTTCTTTGGATCCTAAAAAGCCTTTGGTTGAGCAATTTAGTCAAGCATTTTCAACAAAAGAGTCACCAATTTGGATGGATTGTAGCACAACAGCACAATGCAGGGCTATTGAGGATGCTGTTGGTGGTCCATTGGAGTTATCTAAGCTGACAGGATCCCGGGCCTATGAACGGTTCACGGGCCCACAAATTAGAAGGATTTTTGAAACACAACCTGAAGTTTATAATGACACCGAACGGATTTCACTTGTGAGCTCATTTGTTGCATCTATTCTGATTGGAAAGTATGCTTGTATTGATCACACAGATGGTGCTGGAATGAATTTAATGGATATCAAGAAAAGAGTTTGGTCAAAACAGGCTTTGGAGGTTTGTATCTCTTCGTAATTATATTATATTTTACGAATAAAAAAATAATGCTTTAATTTGTATTTAGGCCACAGCTCCAGATTTAGAGGAAAAACTTGGGAAGTTAGCTCCTGCTCATGCTGTTGCTGGTTTAATTGCTCCATATTTTGTTCAGAGGTTAGTGTATTACACTTCATATATATATTTTTTTTAATTTGTAAAATGATCAATGTGCATGTTTTGAAGGACATTATAGTCATTTCATAAGATTGTAAGGTGGTGATGATGGTTTGTTCTTTTAGGTTCCAATTCAATAAGGAGTGTTTGGTTATTCAATGGTCTGGAGATAATCCTAACAGCTTGGCAGGTGAAACTTATCTTCCTTTGTTACATTTTAATATTGTCAAATTGGTCAACCATCGCTAATTTTTGTAAAATTGATGAATGAGTGATATAGTACACTTCTCCTTTTTTACTTTTGAAAGTCAAACTTGGTACCTATATACTAAAGGGAAACAAAATTCAACAGGATTGACCATCAATACACCAGGGGATTTGGCAATCAGTCTTGGCACCAGTGATACTGTAAGTTTAAGTTCATATATTTTTTTATTCTTTCAGCCTTACTAGCTATGTAGTCAAAGACGCCAAAGGCAGGCACAGTCCAGCGCAGCAGAACCGTCTTGCGTCTTTCAAGGCGCAAAATGACTTGAAAAAAAGGCCAAAAAGTGAAGAACAAATGGCCTGGAATAGACATGCGTCTTGCTTGTCTCAGGCGCAAACTTTTAAGCGTTTTGCGCCTAGGCGACAAGCTCTCCCTTTGCCTAGCGCCTTTGACAACCTAGCTTGCTAGTCAAACCTGGTACGCATATAGTTTAAGTTCAAGTATATTTTGTTAAAATTTTCAGGTATTTGGAATAACAATGGATCATAAACCGAGCTTAGAGGGAAATGTTTTCCCAAACCCCGTTGATACTGAAAGTTACATGGTTATGTTAGTCTACAAAAACGGGTCTCTAACTCGTGAAGGTACACTTCAAAGATCTAATAGAATCTTACTATGAATCAACTAAATGCTACTTAATGCATTAAACAATCTTGTGATCTTGATAGATATCCGTGATCGCTGTGCGGATAAATCTTGGGATGTTTTTAATCAGTACCTAAAGCAATCTCCACCCTTAAACGGTTTGTTTTATTTGACTGTTAACTATACATATAGAGACACTGTTGTTTCAATGTTAAAGTAGCATAAATGACTATTATAACCTTTTTCAGGTGGAAAGCTAGGTTTCTATTACAAGGATCATGAAATACTTCCTTCCCTCCCCAGTAAGTCACATCCTCTTACTTTTTTCCTTTAATCTGCTTTTGATCTTTAAATGTAAAATATTTCTTTGACTTCAATTTTACACTGATCGGGGAGAGATCACGAGAAAATCACATAGTTATGCGAAAACCGCGCCAAGAGCCAATCAAATAATTTATAATTTTTTATTTTTTTAAGGATATTAATGTAAATATGTAATATTACACATTTTACCAAAAATCATTTTGCGTAATGTGTTTTACGTATACTTAACTGCAATTGTTTTTTGTTTACGTATATGTAACACTATGTGTTACGTATACGTAATTTTTTGGTAAAAATGTGTAATATTACATTGCTACTCATATAAATAAAATAAAATAAAAAATAATTATCATTATATGAGTGGTTAAAGTTGGTTTTCGTAGTGATTTCACGGTTTTCACATAACTATGTGGTTTTCTCATGAATCTTCCCCTACACTGATCTATAATTATTTTCACCACTGCGTATAAGAATCATTTCAATGGATTAATGTAGTTAGTAGATTTGGCAAAGATGGGCATGTTGGCTGGCCTTAGTTAACCCTCAAATAATCTTGTTAATTTTTTGAAAATCTTTTTATAAATGATTAAAATTGACTTATATTGGTTTCAGCCTTTTTAACCCAGTTGACATGTTTCGTTTTATACGCATTCAAGCAAACACAATGACAAGTAAATTGGTCGAATTTAACACATCTATCGGTATCTTTTTTTTTCTTAACTGCAATTTTTGTTTTTGCCATAAACAAGGTTTGAACTCTCAACCTCTTGGTTGTACGACTCCTCTCTTACAACTAGACCCAAACACCCCACCCCACCCCATCTATCGGTATCTATTTGAATCAATTTCATATATACCCTAAAATTTGATGATATCCAAACAGAAATTTAATATCAATTATGCGCATTCAAGCCGATGGCCTTTGGTGTATTTGCACCTGGTGTTTATCCCCAATCAAGTGGTGTGCGTGTTTGCCGTTCAAAAAAATAATATGCGCATTCAAAATAATTAAAATTTTATATTTACCCGTTCCAATAAATATAATTTATATTAGTTTAGATCCCGTGTCTACACACGGCGTGAAAACTGAAAAATATCAATATATAAATTTTTTTAACTTGTGTATATATTTTACAGATGTAAAAGTATATTATATATACTAAGGATAGAAACAAACTCAAAATATGTAAAAATTAATATATAATTGAGTTTTTGAAAATACGTTAATTATTATTTAATGTAATTTGACTTTTATTTACTATTTGATTGAAATAAAAATTATATAATTAAATTTCAAAGTTTCTTATGATAAAAAATAATTTAAAATAAATGTGTTTTATTAGTATAATTAATATTTTCTTTAAATATATATTATTATAAAAAAATAGAAGTGCATTAAATAAGAGAGAGAAGCTGGAAAAAATGGTGAGAATGAATATGGAGGCGATATGTGACCCTAAAAACCTTTATTTATTATATAATATAGATTATTACCGTTATACCTTTTTTTTTCTTAGAGAAAAGTGTAGAAATACCATAGATTTAGATTTTTATAGATAAATTTGATATTATAACACGTTTTAGAAGTTGTTGTCCGAATGGGACACTTTAAAATCATTTGCAGATTTATTTGACTCACAAAGTCAAAGATGGACCACAACTTTTTCTTTCACCATGATAAGTAATTTTCTTATTTTGTCAGTCGGTTATCATCGATACACCCTTGAGAATTTTAAAGGTGACACGTTGGATGGTGTCATTGAACACCAAGTAAAGGAGTTTGACCCCCCTTCTGAGGTTAGTCCAATATTTATAGCCACCCGTTGCAAAATACCAAAAAACTGTCGCTAAATCAAGTTTCTACAAATGTTTAATTTAACAGATTAGAGCACTAATTGAAGGTCAGATCCTTTCCATGAGAGGTCATGCAGAAAGATTTGGGATGCCATCTCCACCAAAACGGATAATTGCAACCGGTGGTGCATCTGCAAACCATAGCATTTTGAACTCCATAGCTTCCATTTTTGGCTGCAATGTCTACACAGTCCAAAGACCAGGTAAATCCACTAGTAAATTATGATGAAAAAGACGGATTTACCCCACTTCATAAACCGTTATTACTGATAGAACCATCTAAACTGAAGCAAGTCGGTCAGTTTGAGGTCCAAATGGTTCAGTTTTGATGGTTCGGAACGAACTTGGAACCCGTCGTTTAACTTTATTACTTGGTTTTAAAAAGCGTGTGGCGCTCTGATGTGTTTTTATCTCAAAAGCCGATGCATGTTGCACATGTGTCACATATATGATGTGGTGGTTATTAAAAAAAATACTAAAAGATCATTTATAGAGAGTTTTAAATTGTTAACTTTTAAACATAAAAATACAAGACATTGGTCGGATTTGTTATTTGTTCAAATACTCAAACTCGTATTAGATTTGTTCATTTGATGGTTAAATTTATTCAATAAGATTTGAAAAAACTCAGAATCATTACAATTTGTTCAAATATTGTTGAACTGCATGATGCGTAGGGATGGCAAAATAACCCGAGCTCGACGGGTATATCCGAAACCCGACGAGTACGGGACCGGGTATGAGATTAATTTTAAAATTTTTCCGGGTATGTGATTAGATGATGTCTAGCCCGATTACCCGAAACCACATATACCCTTTTACCCGAACCTTATACCCAAAAAATTTCAACTTAAATTTTTATTTTTATTTTCCCTTAACCCATGTCTAATAATGCTTCATTTTAATAGGTTAATTATATAAAAAATTAATTTTTCTTTTAAAATATGTATTTGATGATATTAATTTATTCACATTTTATATGTTATTATAAATATAAAAATAGAGTCCAAGAAAAATACATGGCACATACCTGATGGGCATTGGCCGATACCCTCGAGTATGCCCGATATCCGATACTAACGGGTAATTACCCGACATGTAATGGCCTAGGTATGAGACATGATTTTACAATTCAGGTATAGGTTTGGGATGACTGATACCTAGCCCATTGACATCCCTACTATGCGTCACATCACGTCAATTGTAGTGATAAGACCCCATCATCGCATCATGATGCACGTATTTTAAAACAAAGATTATATATATTTCAATTTTTAAATTTTTATACAAAACCATGACTATTAAAGAAAAAATTGTGACCCGGTCAACCCACCTATCCCGGTTTGTCATTCCCTAAAATCATACTTATGGGTTCAGTGAACACACTAAATTAACCCTTATGAACATTTAAAGATTTCATTTTTGTTGCAACTTTGAGCAGATTCGGCTTCGCTAGGGGCGGCATTGAGGGCGGCCCATGGTTGGCTGTGCAAGAGCAAGGGCGGTTTTGTGCCGATTTCATGCATGTATAAAGATAAGTTGCAGAACACATCTTTTGGATGCAAACTTGTTGCGACGGCTGAAGATGACAAACTCGTCGCTAAATATGCTGTTTTGGTGAAGAAACGAATGGAGATTGAGAACCGACTTGTTCAGAAATTGGGACGTTGATTTTCTTTTGTTAAATTAAATTCATGTTTTGGTGACAAATAATTAAAAATTTGAAATTATTCTTTTTTGTTTTCATTTTTTTTGCTTTTTGGTGTTTGATACATGTATAAAGCTACTGAAAATATGATGATCCAATTTTGACTTTTAGTCAAACCCATGAGCAAGAACAATAAGTCAACAATCATAAATGATAAACAATATAATATAAATCTTGATTAAACACATCATTAGCTTTTCCAACTCTTTTCTAAAACATCTAAACATATAATTAGAAACAATAAAAATTGTTAAAAAGATTTCTTGAAAACCAAAAAAAACAGAAATTTATATATTTTAAAACTAATTTTTTTTTCAAGGTTAATGGAAAAGATTCATGCCTGGCTTCATCCTGTTATGCCTAAAAACTTCCCAACTCTGTGAAATCCCCTAAAACACCTTTGGTTTATCAATGGAGGCACCTCTTTCTCTTTGTAACCCACAAGGGCATCTTGGTCATTGAACACATCATCATCAAGAACCGCCATTGTTGCAGAAAGGATGAAGAAGGTAGCTCTCTCTGTTTGAGGGCATATTTGTCATTGAACATTTCTTCAAGAACCATCATCGCCATTGTTGCACAGGAAATGATGGGGGTTGGAGAAGAAGTTTAGAGAGAGAAATGGGGTATTGGGATTTGAGAGGCAATTCCCAACTTTATTTTTGTGACCTTTTTGTGGTAAGAAGTCTACGATTTGTCTCTGCTATGTGTGTCTCTTATACCCCTCACACTATGCCAAAATATTTATTATTTCATTTTTTATTAATTATTTTATTAAGTTTCTTTTTCTTTGAAGGGCGAACATTGGGGTCCATATTACATGTTTTAGAACAAGAATTTATAGTACTCAAGACACAAATAGCCCATGCCTTCATTTTTCTTTATATTTCTTTGACATTCAAAAGTTTATAAATAAACAAAAGTTCCAAAATTTATTTAAATTTATTTATAGAATGTCTTCTGTACAAGTTAATTTGAAGTAAAGTGTTTATATATTTTTTTAATTACAAGTGTTTAAGTAGACAAATGAACGTCTTACTCTTTCTCAATTATTTATGACAAAAGTTACATATAGGTGTTTATGTAGTTTTGAAAAGTTTTCTGATTGAAAACAACTTTCACTTAAAAAGCCTGAGATATGTTCCATGCACTTCATGTAATTGTATCAAGCGTGGAAAAATAAGTGAAAAAATAACAGTATAACTATGCATTGATGATTACAAATTTACACTACGTGTGTTTCTAATTACATTTTAGTGTACGCATTGGTGATCACACTACTTGTGTTACTAATTACACTTAAGTGTATTCATTGGCGATTACACCACATATGTTACTAGTTATACTTTAGTGTAAACATTGGTGATTACAATACATGTCTAACTAATTATACTTTAATGTATACATTAGTGGTTACGATACATGTGTTACTAATTATACTTTAGTGTATCTATTGGTGATTATACTAGATGTGCATACTTAGCATAGTGTATGCATTGGTGATTACATTACACATTCATTCTAATTATAGTATATTCGTTGGTAAAACATTTTTTTTACTGATTATACTATCATTAGTGATTACACTATATGTGTTATTAATTATACTTTAATGTCTGCATTCATGATTTTACTGCTTGTGTTAGTGTATGCATCTGTGATTACAATACATGTGTTAGTAATTGCATCATTGTTTACATTACATGTGTTGTCGATGATACTTTAGTGTATGTACTGGTGACTACACTGTATATGTTACTAATGATATGTTCTTGCTTGATTTTGTTCTCTTTGATTTGTTCTTGGTCGATTTTGATCTAATTTTTTGTGAATAGGTTTAGACGTGGGAGGATATGAAGTCGATCTACATATCCAAATTAGATCCAACTGATCTCGTTCAATATTGGTTTCGATTGTATTCAAAATACGTAAATATGAGCTAAGCCAAAGTTGTTTTTTCCTAGTTCAATTATGAACTCAATCGTATTAAGATATTATTAGATTCGTTCATTCAATTTTTTTTTTCTTTCGATCTCATTTTATTTCCATTTTGATTATGATTTTAACTTTGTTCATATTCGGATATCGTTTAACTCAAAGCACTCCCAAACTTTGATCAAAATTTAATGGCATGAAGGAAAAGTTGTTTCTAAAAGAAAGGTTGTTCTTATTTGAAACCCCAATATACAAATAAAAAATCACTAATTCCTAAAAATTCTAAGAACTAATATCAACCATTGGTGAGGGATAATTAAGGGCCATGATGACTTGGGGGTCGTTTGGTTTGCAGAATGTTTTGTAAAGTAACCAAAACGTTACAAATTATACATGTTTGATCATCTCGAGCTCGATAAACTAATGGGTACTTTTGTGCTTGGCTTAATGCAACTCGGTTATCATGATTTTTGAGCCCGGGCTTTAGAAATAGAGCTCGAATCAAGCCATTCAATTTATAATTTTGCATAATTTTATAATTTACAAGTCGACGAACTTACATGTTTACAAGTTACAAGTTTTAAATACTCTCGAAATTACGTGTTTTCAAATCTTGTTATATATGTAAATATATATGTATTATTATAATTATCCTTCTATAAAACCTATCTGTTCGTGGCATTTTGCTCCCTCGCTTTTCTTTTCTTTTTAACAGGTTGGAATGAAATCTAATTAAAATTATAAACGTTTTTTGTTGGTAAATTTATTGATGGAATTGGAATGTAAAAAACAGTTAAAAAGGCAAAACTACCCCTTAAATTAAAATCACACTAAGACCCAACCTTGTTCGGCTTCATCCCTAAATTCATCTACAACTTCAGAAAGAAAGTATAAAATAGATCTACTAAAGAATATGTTTTTTGATAAGGAGATTCACTACTTCGTCGGACTTTTATTTTGATTTCAATTCCGAGTACTCATCAGTTAATGTTTTTTATTTCAATTTCTAAAAAGGTATATTTGATATATGTTTCTCATCAAGAATAAATGGGGAAAAAAATGAAATGATTGAAGAAGTCTACGACTGTAACAGGAAAAGAAATATGGATGAGTTGTTTTGAAGGGACATTATTGTCATTTTGAAAACATTCCATTGAATAGAAAACTTTCCATTGGTTGGCTGAAGGATTGTTAAATTCCTTTAAATGATGAAATTTGATAGGATTATTTCCGTTTTAATGACCAATCAAACACGATTATGGACGAAATTAATTCAAATTTCAAGAACTAAACGGGGCCCGAGTGTCATGTGGACTCCATTCTCACGTATTTTTTTGACAAGCAGAGGGAAAAGGGTAAAATCATCCGTTGTTGACTTTTTTTAGTGTTTCATAATTTTTTTTACACGTAAGGATTTACGGGGTGGAGCTCGGGTTGGGACGGCTACTCGGCAACACTGCCACAACCACGACTTCACGGGTTCGCTTGCATCATGTTCACGAACCCGTCTCTTTCAGGTGCGTTGCTTTGGATCATTGGGATAGTAGGGGTTCACGGGTTCCACCCCTTGTGAGAGGGTAGTTTAGGGTAAAAATGACATAACGTGTTTAGATTGGCTAATTCTTAGGATACTTAGGGGTTGAAGTTGTTCCACCTTCTCCACCCTAAACGTCTTTTTTATGTCATTAATTTTTTTTAATTACACCATAATATCAAACATTTTTATCTTAATTTAAATCACACACACACACACATATATATAGGGAAGATTTTAAATACTAACCAACTTTTTACGTGATATCCGTACTAACCACTATAAAACAATCACATAATTTATAAATTATTTTTTATTTTAATTGTTAAAATAGTATTTCAGTATCTTGAATAAATATTTTGAACGTAAATACGGAAATTATGAGTCTTACGTATACGTACAAAATAATGTTACATATACGTGACACATAGTGTTTACATATATGTAACATTCATAATGATAATTGTTAGATATACGTAACACTATGTTTGAGAGTGGTTATCATGGTTATCACATGAATATTAGTTAGCATTTGAACCTCACCTTATATACATATATGTATGTAGGGGAGGGTTCCAGAGAAAACCATAAGTTAGGTGAAAACCGAGAAAACCACTAAAAAAATCAATTTTACCCAATCATATAATAATATTTATTTTTTATTTTATTTTTATTTATTTATAAGAGTATGAATGTAATATTAAACATTTTTACCAAAAAAACATTTTTACACATAGTGTTACGTATACGTAAACATAAAACAAAAAAAACTTGCGGTTACGTATACGTAAATCAAAAAAATTGTTTTTGGATACGTATACGTAAATAAAAAAATTGTCTGAAATGATGTGGTTTTCTCGGTTTTCGCCTAACTTTGTGGTTTTCTCTTGATCCCTACCCTATATATATATATATATAGTGTGAGGTTTCGCTAAAAAGCAAAAAAAGTGTAAAAAGTCCTTCAAAACACTCATAACTGGCTCATACGAACTCCGATTTTACTCATTTCAGCGGCGTTGGAACCGTCTCGTCGAACTCTACAATCTTATCTTGTAGGGTTTAGATTTTAAGGTTTATTTTTTGTCTTAGGGTTTAGCCTTAGAGGTTTAACCTTAGGAATTAGCTTTTAGTATTTAGTCTTTTGGGAGGTGGGGGGGGGGGAGTTTTAGGTTTTCGGGGGTGGGGTGGGGGTTAGGTTTTTGGATTGAATTGGGTGTGTGTATTATTGGGCGTCTAGATTTGTAATGATGTGTACAAATTTCTAATGGTGTATCCGTATTTTTTAACGGAGCGTTTAGATTTTACTGGTTGCGAGTAAAAGAAATTAAATTTTATGTATCATATTCAATCCAGGGAATAGACGTCTTGTGATACTTCAAAATTAAAACCCTTCAAGTTAAAACTAACTAAATCAATTATAAAGGAGATTCATTACACTAAAAATTAATATCTAATTCAAGGTTCAACAAATACAAGAGAAAATATATTTGTCGATGTAAGTGTAAAAGATATAAGAAAGAAAAATCTTTAACTAACTATTAAAATACGATGAAACTAAAAAGTAGTTTTTTATGTTAATTAGTTAATGATTTATAAATATATGTATGTATGTATTTATCTATACGTTAATGTAACCTATTTTTGTACAAGTAGCATGAAGAAGAGATATCTGTCATCATACACATTAAATACTGGGAAGATTACATTAACACATTTATAGGTACATCAGGCTATGTAACACTTTATAGGCCATTGAATCTTAATGAATTTAGGGATAAATATTTAATTTCCATTATTATTCATAACAAACTTCTTTTCATAGTGTTTACTTAAAACTTTTTGAAATTTTATTGTTACATAATTTTTTCATAATGTTTACATAAGATATATACAGGTTAATTGAGCATTCGATTTTTTTATTAAAACTACAAGTATATAAAAATAATTTGGTAAACAACGTATTTATTTATGTTTACATTAATTTCAATCAAATGTGTCGCGAGTATGACCGCAAACTAATAATTATTATTATATATATATAGTGGAAGGTTTCTTAAAAAGTTAATTTTTGCTAAAAAAACCTAAGAAACTGAGTCAAACAAACTTCGATTGAACTAATTCTAACGGTGTTGTAACTGGCTCGTCGAAATAAAGCTTAGAGCTAAAACCTAAACCCTAAAGTTAAACCCTAAAACTAAATTTAAAAACCTAACCACCCCACCCCTCAAAAACCTAAATCCTCCAACCCTCACCCCCAAAAACCTAAACCTACCCACCCACCCCCTCCAAAAAACCTAAATCCCCCAACCCCACCCCCGAAAACCTAAACCCCATCCCATCCCCCAAAAACCTCGACGAGTCGGTTTCAACGCCGCTGAAATGAGCTCAATCAGAGTTCGTTTGACTTGCTTTCGGTTAAAAAAGAAATCATTTCTTAAGTTTTATTAGCGAAAATTCACAACCTCCCCCTATATGTGTGTGTATATATTTAACTACGATTACAATCAATGGATGTTTTAAAGGATAAAACAACCCACTACATGAATCTATACTATATAATAATTAAAGGTTTTAAAAGGACACTTGTCATTCACACATGCATCCTTAACATTTTTTTCCCGCCTCTCTCTCCTACTAATTACACAATTTTCTTTAATTTTTTTATAATTTTTATTTCCCGCCTCTGTCTTCTATTAAATAATAATGATTTCTATAATAATTTTTATAGAACGTTTTTTATTTTTAAAAAATAAGTTTTTTCATAAAACATTGTTTTTAATTTGAACACTTCTTCATTCTTTTTATAAAACATTTTTAGAAAATAATAATATAACATTTTTAGAATTTACAAATCTTCATAAAAACTGATGTTTTATAAGAAGTTGTATTTATTTAACTCATTTAATACATGGGTTTTAACCTAGTTGGCAATAAAGAAAGAGATTGTGAAATAATTATCAACACGGATAGAAGGATAATTATTTGTGATATAATTATCATCATTATTATTATCTGGATTAATAACATGGAACGAGAAATAGGTTCAAAACATATTATTAATTACAAAGGTATTTTTTTTACCGGCGGCAAGGAAGAATATATTAAAGCAGGGGTCCCTCTAGCAATGAGCTAGAGAGAAGTCGGGAGCAAAATCAGAAATGGAAAGAAAGATCACACCAATTGTACCAATCTACCCAATGAAAAGATTTTTTTTTCCGATCTATCTTTAATCTAAATGAAAGGTGGTCGCCTTAATATCCTTCACTATACATTCCGGTATTGGTTTGGAGGCGGTGAAAATCGAATCATTCCTAGCTTTCTAAATGAACCACAAGGTTGTCAAAAAGATTGTGAAGTGTTATCTTGTAACCTTTGTCACCATTAACTAAACCGGATGCCAAGAGAAGTTCCTTAACCGATCCCATCTGAATTAATGGCAAACCACACCAAGATCCAACCTTTCTCCAAACCTCCAAGTCTAGATTGCAAGAAAGTAGCAAATGATCAATTGATTCTGGATGGAGTCCACATAAAGCACATAAATTGGAAGGAATCGTGATCTGCCATTGGATATAATTATGTACTTAACTTATTAGTGGTTAATTAAACACTTACAATTATTAACTGAGTTGTTATCTAAATTGGTTTAATCTAATAATTTATATAACTAATTTGATAAATGTAACATGGGTCAAATATGTAATTAAGTGAATCTCCTGAACCCTAACTTGGAGAATATGTTTAGGATGAATTGTATGTTGGATTCTCAGGCGTCATGCACAAGAAATCCCAAAGATGAAAAAGGAATAGTGCCAAAGAACTTATCAACCTTGGACAATAGTAATTCCTAGTGGCTTCGAACTTGTCTGGAGACAAGTGTTATATATGATTTCAAACAATGTTTGTAAAGAAAATAAAATGGGTATTTAATTCCCAAGTTAAATACAAGGCTTTTGTTTTCCAACTAATTCTGATATTTAAAAAAGCAACCCTCGAGATTGAGGTTATTATGAAACGATCCTTGTAAAAAGTCTTCCGTTGTGTTTTATAAAAACTCATAAATAAAACACAGGTACCAATCGCGCTCACACACGTCAAGGGGCTGCCTGAGGCGGGGTGTGACATCGGGTGCTACCAGTTTTAAGTTTTGCGAGTAAATTTGAAGGAGTTCCGATTTTCGGGTGTTTGCAGTTAGATCTGAAATAATTCAGGTTTAAGGTTAATCGTGTATCCAGATCTAGCGACTCGAATCTTTATTCTCGAGGTGTTACGTTTTGGTTAGCAATTAATTCACGAAAGGTACAAAACTTTAACACTCAATGGTTGATTTTTATGTTTCTATTCCGTTTTGCAACTGGACTCCTAGTGTGTAATCTAGGGTTTAACTTAGATTGGTTCGTACGGTTTTATGTATGTGCACGTCTTGCGACAAAGACATAAGGATATGTATCACGTCTTGTGAGTGTTTAAAAGAGCGGTGTGATTTTGTTCACTGGACCATCTCCAATGAAGAGGGGGACGAGCGTCACCTTCTCTACTCCTCATTGTCTTCATTTTCATTCTTCGTGGGAGCAACTCTCTCTCCTCCTCCTCTCACATACCCCTCCCGTCCTCACGTATTTCAGCATACCTTTTCTACTTGTCACATCCTCCAGCCCGTCTTATCTCTTCCCTCTCTTCCACGTCGGCCATGGATTTCTTTCACATCACAACGTTAGAGATGGTCTTTACAAGGTTTATTATGTTTTATAAAAAAAATCCATGTCAGCAAATAAATATAAAAGACACACCTTTTATAATTTTACAATGTAAATCGTCATACGAAAAAACAAACACTAGAAGCAAGTTAAAAAAAATATAATTACTAAAACATATAGGTGAGCTAAGTAAGTTATTATTTAATTAAATGTACCTTACAAATAACTAATATGATATATCAAAAGCTGAGTTGATTAGTATTTCCTTTGCTGGTAAATTTTTTTTAACTTCTACCTCGATATGTGGAGGTACTGTCAAAATTTCCCTTGTCAGGATTCAAAGCCATGACATTCACAGGAGAAAATCATTTATAAAAAACCCGCTGACCACCATACCAAAAGCATGATAGCATGACCACCTTTGTTGGTATTATACATAGAACTGTTTAATATAAAATTAGTTTTAATAAAAAAACAGTAAGAATCATATATATATATATTTATATATATTATAAAAAAAATATATTATATTTGTTTTACAAAAGAAATACAATTCAATAATTTTAATAAAATAATAATAATAATAATTTGATTTTAGTTTTTTTTTCAAAGGGCAAAAAACTTTAATTTGATTTTAGTTGAGAAAGGAGAAGGGAAAAGTTAAAATTGCCGTTAAAAGTTAATATACTCTGTTTGTTGTTCACTTTCTGACGGAGGTGTCAATGTTTAAATAATAAATACCATTATTATTATTATCATTATTATTTCCTGATTCACCGTACTCTTTTACTTAATAAATCATCTTTTCAGTCTTCATTTTTTAAGATCAAATTTGTATTTTTCTAAACTAATAAAATTTATAATTACAGATTTTTATATTTTTATGCATGCAAAATGAAGGAAAAACATGGAAGAAAGTGAAGGGTTTATATTTTAAAGAATTATTAATATGACCTAATAAATAAATATAATCAAAATATGAAAATGTTTCATTTATTGAAAAAAAAAACAAATATTAAAATTGTCCTTTTAGACCGAATTATTTATTATGTTATAGCATGTAATAAGTTATTTTTAATTATATTAGATTTTTGTGGAAACATGCAAATTATATTTCAAGACATATAATTTATATGATCTTTGAACCAAAATCGTGTGTCCACACAATCATAGGTGATTGCCGACCATATTGGTAAATCCGGATTAAGTTGTCATTTTCCTTTATACTTTTATCATAAAATTAAAAATACACGGTTATCGGTAGCATGCATGTCTCCATGCATACATACATATATCATACAAACATACACAAATATATACGTGTGAGGTATGTTAAAAAACATTAAAAGCCTGAGAAACAAGACTTCTCCTAAGATGAAACCTAGAGCTAGCATAACATGTGATACGGCACAATAAGACACAATTACCTAAAGTGTTAGACACGAACACGACACGATAACTAATCGTTTCAATTTTTGCAGACACAATGTGAACTTGTTTAGAAACATATTACACGATAAGACCTATTTACGGACATGGACCTGTATATCACATTTTTTATTAAGCAATCTCAAACAGTGAATCTGAATTGAACCTTTAACCCTAAACAAACTCAAAGAAACTTAAGCAAACTGATTACATAAACAGACTCCAACAATGAATCTGAATTGAATCTGATTCTATAAACAAATCAGACAAAAAAATAAGCACTGATTACATATTGGTCGCCTATTGAAGAGATGAGAGAGTCGGGACGATGAGGGAGCTAGGGTCGTCGGGACTGATCAAAAGGGCTGGAGCGGGGACGATGAGGGAGCTAGGGTTGGCGGCTGCAGGAGGAGTGACGACTGAGGAGCAGGGACAATGAGGGAGCTAGGGTCGTCAATGGCAAGAGAGAGTGAGGACTGAGGAGTAACCGAGAAGGGACGATGAGGGGGGCTAGGGTCTTGTTGTAGAGAACTGAGAAGGAAGACAATTGTTGTTGTTAGAGGGAGGCGAGATGAGAATTGACAATGGTATGAAACTACGGTTTTGTTTAAAGTAAATAATTTACGATATCGAAATATATAAATAGGTCTGTTATCGTGTCTAAATAGGTTATGACATGTTAAGACCCGGTTTTTATCGTGTCTTAAACGTGTCGACCTGTTTAAGACACGAAACATGTTATGCTTAAACACAAAACCTGTTAACTTTGTGTCGTTCCGTGTCATGTTAACATGTCCGTGTAAAAAATTGTCAGCCCTAACGAAACCTAAAATATTAGTAGAGATAACATACAAGGTTAACCCAATTTGTATATGCTGACGCGCCGTTAAAAAACATGACGCACATCGCACCATTAAAAAGTCTTGACGCATCATTATACAGATTCAAGTTCAACACGTTTAAAAAAAAGTTTTTTTTAATATAACAATAGTATACTCAAATTAAAGAAAAAAAATATTTGTTTTGATATAACGTAATTTAAAATAATAATAACATTAAAAAGTTATTCACATTTGAAAAAGATGATGAAACAAGAAAAGGTTTAACGTGACTATTAACCATTTTGCCAACTTGTCCAAAACCTGCGTGAAATGAAGTTCATTTGACCACCTTTCTCATCTTAAGAGTTGATTACCTTTAATAAGTGGTACATAACTCTCTCAGGTGACCGTTACCAACCCATTCTACATGTTCACATTTTTCTCGCCGAGAAACTCAATTTTCATATATTACAAATAAGTAAAATGTTACTTCATCAAATTTTGACAAATTTGAGAGGGTAACGAGTCATTATTTTCATAAATAGATGCATTTTATATAAGTGTAAGGACTTTTTTATTAAAAAAATGTGTTGAGTAACCTTTTTCATGTTTCTTTTAAAGTGCAAGGATTTTTATGTGTCAAAATTTTGTTAAGTGACTTTTTAGTAAAAAATGAGAAAATATGTTGGTTTTTATGATATTAACCTTACACTATATTATTAAAGTTTCACATATTTAAAATACTGTCAAAAACATGTTTTTTTATAACTTTTCGACCAATGAAGGTTTCACTTAATTTCAAAATAGAGCCACCACGTGATTTTTTTTATGTAGTAGATCCAATCCAACAACACATATAGTTCTCAATTCAAAAGATCATATTAAACTTTCTATCATTCTTATTTAAACCTACCCTTTTATAATTATATACACATACATAAAATATATACATTCTTACCACTTTAACTTCACAATAACATAAGTCATAAATAATAAAGAATGGCTGAAATGACAAATACCAACTTCATGTAGTTGTTTTTTTTTAGGAAGATGTATTGTTGAAAAAGTCTTTCTTCGCCTGTTGCTAAACGGCACTTGTCATAAAGACATTGTACCCCAAGTTTAAAGTACCTCAGGGGATATCATCCTCCAATACCAAATGGAAAAGGACAGCAGATTATAATTTTGTTCATTATTATTAATTACCTTGGAAGATTGTACTAATTTTATTAAAGATTATAATATGATATTAATATATGTAACAATATACTAGGGTAGTAAACACCAAGTGACAAAGATAAATTATTTTATGTGTTATATAATATTTGATACTTGTTTTCTAGTATTGATTTATCTACGTATACGGTAGTCAGGGCCGTTTCTGAGATTTCGAATGCGTTTTACAACTAGTAAAAATGAACCCCTAAAATATAAACTTATGTATATATAAAAGTTAATTAATATGCCGATAATTGTTATAATAATAAACGAAAACAAAATTATTAATAAACTCAATCAAATAAGTTTCAAGTTATCATAACAAATTGAAGCAATAAACCACGACTTTAAACCTAACTATATAAGTTTCACTCTTCACACCCAATCATCAAATGATCAAAGGAAAACAATTTTCGCTTTTAAATGTAGAAGCATGTTTTAGTAACTATAGATAAAATTCTATGTATCGGTATACGAGGCTAGTACGAAAGATGGTGTTCCTGAATACTTAGTCTTCACACCATATTGGTCCCATGTACTTAGTAAGTACGCAAGACTTTTGCCTTGCGTACTTGTCAAGTATGCAAGACCAATGCCCTGCGTACTTACTAAGTACGCAGACAAAGTTCCTTCCCCTATAAATAGAAGACTTGTCTTCATTTGTTGGTGGAACTAGGTTGGGAGGTGTCCGGGCGGGACGAGCTCTCTCGCCCCTGGACCGTGAGCTTAGATGAAAGATGTGTGCTCCTTCGGTATGTTGTCTGTAATACGAGATGATTTCTATGTTATGCATTATGTATCGTTTGATTCTCTTTCGTCTTTGTTCATGTTTTTCTCTGTCTTGTTCTTCACTGTTCCCACACAAATCACAGAACAAATCTGTGTTTTTCCGCTGTGCGACGAGGCTCCCGGGACCTACATTAAACCAAATCAATTCGATTTTAAACCAAAATTAAATGAATTTAAACTTAGGAGGCATTAGGCATAAAAAAACGATTGTCAAACCTGGTGATTGTTGTCGATGATAAACAACCAAAAACGATTTTGGTGATTGTGATTTTGCAAACAACTAAAAATGACTTTAAACCAAAATTTTCAATTACGAACTTGGTGATTGTCGATGGTGCAGGGGGTCGAACCATTGAAGATGTTATTAATCTATCGGGTTTTATTGTTTTAAACTTAATTGGGTTAATCAGATATCTCTATTCTCTATAACATGTTATTGAGTTCTAAATTTTTTATTAAACTTATTCGGCTCTCTTTAGAACATGGTATAGGCTAATTGGGTTTTAAAATGTTTATTAACTTAGTGAGCCATCTCTAGATTCTAGAACATATAAATAACTAATAAATGAGATTTTTTTAAATATAATAATTGACCTACAGTACCTAGTCATCAAAAAAAAACTTTGAGCGGCCGCTCACTGTGCACACCTAGGATCGCCCTGACAACAGTTGAATGACATCGATTCACGAACATTTTTGAAAAGTGACTCCAATATAATGATTCTATATCTGTCACCGGTTACAAAACGATTTAAACCATAACCAATTGGAACCGTTGTTACGCTTTAGGTTGTATCCTAAACCGAACAGTATTGAATAAATAAATTGTTTTATCTTAATTTAGGTTTTTGGTTTTGAACAATAGATTTAAATTTTTTCAAATTTAATAAAGTAATAAATAAATAACAATGATTATTATAAATATGAGAAGAATTAGAAAAAAGGACAATAAAGGTAGGATAGTAAATGGGGGAGTAACTAAATAATGACTGAGACGAGAAGAGAAGCAAAGCAAAAGGCCGTCGTTAGCTGTCGTCTAAAACGTCACTAATACAGGCGGCGACTGGTGGTCTAGGGCCTGGGACACCTTCTATTTAATCAACTTTCTGAAATATTTATTATTATTAAACTAATATTTTATTTATTCTTCATTCTATATTCAAATTCATCGTCTTCTTTAATGAAACTATGAATATTTTTAATGGAAGTGTCATTAATGTTATTTATTTTGAGACAGATTCACAGCTAATATTTGGTTAATATTTATTTTAGATCATTATGAAATAGAAATCTCATAATATCATTTAAATATGTTTAGATAAATATAAAATTAGGAGTCTACTAAGAGTATATCATCACGTGTTTTGTATACGACAGCTATGTCATCTATACGACCCGTATAACTGTATACGAGTCATATAAATGACATTATAGTTAGATTTTGTTTGGCGGCTGGATCATACGACTCGTATAGATCTATACGAGTCATATGATTTACTTATTTTTTAAATAACAAAGTTATGTCACAAGTAAACATGTTGGTGTTGTTTCTTAAAACCGTTATAACTTTTAATTACAAATAATAGATTGATTTTCACAACATCTGAAACAACTTGGAAGTTTCATACATTTGTTAAAGGAGGAGCATTGAGATTTGTTTCAAATAATGAGTAAATTACATAAATTAACATTTATATTTATACCTAATTTCAGCTATAGACCTTAATCTTTATTAATTATGTTGGATATCCTTTATGTACAAATGTTGTAACAAATTTGGACCTTTAGTCTAGCTTCCGTTTAATATTTTCGTTAAATCCACTCACGCGTTTATCACGTGAGGGTATATCATACTTAAAAAGTGGAGGTGAACTCATATACCCTAATGTGATAAACACGAGTGGATTTAACGGAAATATTAAACGAAAGTTAGACTAAAAGTCTAAATTTGTTATAATGTTTGTACATAAAGGGTGTACAACGTAATTAATGAAGATTAAGGGCTGTAACTGAAATTAGGTATAAACATAAAGATTGTTTTATGTAATTTATTACAAAATAAAATATTTGTTGATGTTATTTGTGAAATCAATACCTTTGCAATTATTTATTAAAGTTGTTTTACCCTAAAACGGTTTTAACTTTTAATTACAAATTGTTTAAAGTAAACAATCAAATATAGTAAACAACTTGTCTAATTAAAGGTATGTGTCATACAACTCGTATACGACTCATAAAACCTAACGATTTAACTGATGTTACAAGCACTGCAGCCTTGTCTAAAAGCTGCCATTTGTATGACTCGTATAGATGTCAGATAATATACGAATAAAAGCATGTGGTGTATAGATAACGGCCCCTAAAGTTATCAAGAGAAATCATATTGTTGAAGAATAGTTATAACACTATTATTCATTTCATATTTATTCTTTTTGTTTGTTACATGTTATTTATAATTAACATCAGCATGGAAGTTTTAAAAGTGTAACACCTATAACTCAAAGTACTATAGTTAATTTTTTTTTATTATCTATACATACTAATAAATAAAGGTTTTTTAGTACCACGTGTTATCTCCACATTCAATCTCACCATTTTTTTCCCGCCTCACTCTCTTATTTAATGCACTTCTATATTTAAATAATAATATATATTTAAATAAAGTATTAATTGGACTAATACAACACATTTATTTTAAATTATCTCTTATTATAAAAAAACTTTAAAATTTAATTATGTAACTTTATTTCAGTCAAATAGTAATTGAAAATGAAATTACATTAAATAGTAATTAACTTATTTTCGAAACCTAATTATATATTAATTTTTACATATTTTGAGTTTGTTTATATCCGTAGTATATGTAATATATTTTTACACCTGTGAAATATATATACATAAAGATTTAAAAATTTTGAATATTAATATTTTTCACCCGTGTGTAGACACGGGACCTAAACTAGTTACAAATACATAAGAGCTACATCTTTTGGTGGATGTATTATTGGGGGAATTATTAGGAAACTTAAATTGTTAAAACAGTTCTTGTTCTTGAGCTTTGATTAGGATACACACCTAAAAGGAGAATGGGTAGTAGGGATAACACCTCTAACATAGATGAAATCATGTAATATTATTCATTGCGTTTTGGAATGTGTGATTGCCAATTTCTAATAACAATTTTGGGTGTTGCTTGTGTGATGGGCAATTGAAGTTATAAACTTGAGTTTATGTATGAGTTGAAGGTTACATGTTTTCTTCATAGTTTTTGTTAGAAATTTAGGAAATATACAAGTTGTATGTTTCCTATCCCACATAGGAAGGGGGAAGAAACCCAAATGGGTTTATAAGGTTTTTTTCCCTTATTGGTCTCCAAAGAGTTGTTTGGGCCAAGTGAAGGGATGTGGGCTAAGCCCACACGCGAGCCGGGCCGGAGACGCGAGGTCCGCGGATGGGTGCGTTTGAGGCGCACGACCGCATCGTCGCTAGGAGCTTTAATTTTTCGCTGCGAACGGGTCAGTAACTAACTGTGAGATAATTCGGGATTGGATGACTACTAGGAGTCCAATTCAGCTACGAATTGGTGGGGGTTATCAATTCCCCGAATTTCTCATGGATGGTTACGAATTCGCAACTATAAATACAGGGTCCTGCAGCCTCATAAATCATCCCCGAAATCCAGAGCCTTTCTGCGAATTCCTTCCTTCTGCTACCTTTGCGGTTTTTCTGGTTTCCAAAGCTGTTGGCACACCAGATCGTTCTGCATTAAATCCTGGGAGTTTACGCTGTTGCTTACAGCCGATAGAGCGCGTAAAATCCTTTAAGGACAGGAATCTTCATTCCGTGCAGCCTGCTAAAAGAGGAACTACAATCAAACAGGTTGGTTTTACAGTTATTTGTTGTTTCAATTCGTCCGATAACGGGACAGTCTCCTTCTACCTTTCTTATAATCAGTTTTGGTCGAGTTGGATCATAACTGATTCGACCTGTGACTTGAATCTAATATTTGTCTGTTCTGTTTGAAGTAATTTTTCAACAATCTTAAAGGATTTTATTTTTGTGTTTAAATCAAACAGACAAATGGACGTTGAACTGCCGAATGCTAATCTGCGATTCATGAACCAAGAGTTTGTCAAGCTGGATAGATTCGATGGTCAGAACTTCACCCGCTGGGCCGACAAAGTCAAGTTCATGCTAGTTGTGCTGAAACTGTACTATGTCCTGGATCCGAACTTGGTCCCGATCCTGGAAAATCCTATCCCTAAAGAGGGAGAGGAACCGGATCAGAAAGCAATTTTGGATTTGGAAAAACAAAGACTTATCCGTAAGGAAGCAGAAGATCTTTGACTTGGCCATATCAAGAACTCACTTTCAGATCGCCTTTATGACTTGTACGCGCCGGTAACAAGTGCTAGAGAACTTTGGAAGGCGTTAGAACTCAAATATAAGGCTCATGAAGAAGGCACTAACAAGTACCTTATTGCCAAATATTTGGACTTCCAAATGGTTGATGACAAGCTGATCTTGGAGCAAGTGCATGAGCTCCAAGTCCTAGTGAACAAACTAAATGCGCTTGCTATTCCTCTACCAGAAATCTTCCAAGTGGGGGTTATCATTGCTAAACTTCCTCCCTCTTGGAAAGATTTCTCTAAAAGAATGATGAACAAATCTGAGGACTACTATTTGGATGAACTGTTGAAGCACCTTCGAATTGAGGAGGAAACGCGCAACAGGGACAAAAGAAGTAAAGTCGGATCGAGTGTGAATCATGTGGCTGCCGGGGGATCTGGATCTGGGAAAAAGAAGTTTGTACCAAATAACAAGAAGCATCTTGCACCGAAAAAGAAAGAGTTCAAGAAACCGCAACAATACCAAAACCATCAACCAAATAAGACTGGAAAATGTCATGTTTGTGGAGAAACTGGACATTACGCACGAGAGTGCCCTCATAGGAAATCTGGTCCTTCGGTTGGCTCCACAAATGCTGTTGCGGAGATCACCAACCTGGTTGCAAATGTGGGTCTTGGAGATGTGAATATGGTTGCTGCTCGTACACGCATCTTAGGGTGTAGAGGATGGTTTTTGGATTCTGGAGCCACCGTTCATGTTTGTGGGAATCGAAACTCGTTTCTCACTTATGGTCCCGTGTCTGAGGGAACCGTGGTGGTATGTGCCGATGGACATCGTGTAGGAGTTCATGGAAAGGGCACTGTGCAACTTAACTTCACAAATGGTAAGACATTTACTCTTCAGGATGTGTTGCATGTTCCTGGAATCTCTAAGGGTCTTGTTTCAGCGGATAAGTTTGATCGGAATGGTTATAAGCTGGTGCTAGAGAATCTGCGTGTGAGGTTTTCTCGGAATAATGCGTTTGTGGGTCAAGCTAAAAACACGAGTGGAATGTATCGCCTTGACCTGGCTAAAGATCACCCAGAAGAAGAATCTGAGAACAGTGGTGTTTCTGTGATCAACGCTGATAGTAGTGGTGATGGTTTTAGTAGTGATAGTGGTGATAGTAGTGATAGTGTTGGAACCAGTACTAGTGATGTTTCTGATTGTAATTTTATTGGTTTTGAATTGAATGCAATAATGTCTTTTGATTATATCGCTTGTTCAATTTCTTTATGGCACAAACGTTTAGGTCACACTAATATTAAAAACATTAAAAAAAATGCAAACTAAAGGTTTAATAAAACTAAACGAAAAAGATTTTGAAAAATGTGAAACTTGTGTAGAATCAAAATTTACAAAGAAACCTTTTCCAAGTGTACAACGACGGAATACATCACTACTAGAACTAATCCATTCAGATATTTGTGAACTGAATGGAATGCTTACCCGTGGTGGTAAGAGATAGTTCATCACTTTCTGCGATGACTCGAGTCGTTATTTATATGTTTATTTGTTGCGTACAAAAGAAGCTTTTGATGCATTTAAAATATATAAGGCCGAGGTCGAAAATCAACTTGAGAAACGCATAAAAATTCTTCGCTCGGACAGAGGCGGAGAATACTTTAACCAAAAATTTGATGCTTACTGCGAAGAGAATGGCATCATACATGAAAGAACTTCTCCGTTTACTCCCCAACAAAATGGTCTGGCTGAGAGAAAGAACCGAACCTTGTGTGAGATGGTCAACTGTATGTTGAACCAATCTGGTTTGCCAAACAATCTGTGGGGGGAAGCATTATTAACTGCATGTTATGTCCACAATAGGATCACTAGTCGTGTGATTCCTAACAGTCCATATGAGTCTTGGAAAGGAAGGAAACCAAACCTAGAGCATTTGAGGGTTTGGGGTTGTGTTGCCTATTATCGAACACCTGATCCTAAGAGATCTAAACTCGGAGCCCGAGCTATGAAAAGTGTATTCATTGGATATGCTCATAATAGCAAGGCTTACCGATTATTGGATAATGAATCAGGCACGGTTATAGAATCCAGAGATGTGGAATTCTTTGAGAATAAGTTTTCTAGAGATGATGAAAACTCAAACCCCATTTCATCTCCCAGTACTTCTCGAGAGAGGATTCAACCTTCACAAATTATTGAAGAACCTAGGAGAAGTACTAGAGCCAGAAAAGAGAAAATCTATGGAGATGATTTCTTGTCTTATTTGGTTGAAGGAACCCAAAGGAAAGTGACGAGAGAGGTCATTTTCGCCATTAATTTGGATGATGATCCCAAAACCTTCACCGAGGCCATATCGTCGAGAGATGCTCCTTTGTGGAAGGAAGCAATCAATGATGAAATGGATTCAATTATAGGAAATGGTACTTGGGAGTTAGCTGATCTACCCAAGGGTAAGAAACCCATTGGATCCAAATGGATCTTCAAGAGGAAGTATCATCCAGATGGATCTATCTCTGCCTACAAAGCAAGATTAGTTGCTAAAGGATATAGACAGAGAGAAGGAATCGATTATTTTGATACCTATGCTCCAGTTGCTAGAATTAGTTCTATTAGAACTCTTATAGCTGTTGCAGCATTGAGAGGACTGTACATTCACCAAATGGATGTTAAAACAGCATTCCTAAATGGGTACTTAAAATAAGAGATCTATTTGGAGCAACCAGAGGGGTTTGTTTTACCCGGACAAGAGAATAAAGTGTGTAGACTTATTAAATCTCTATATGGTTTGAAGCAAGCTCCTAAACAGTGGCATGAGAGATTTGACACCACTGTGACTGCCTTCGGATTTCAACACAATAGTGCTGATAGATGTATTTATACTAAATGTGAACCCGATTATACAGTCGTTATCTGTCTTTATGTTGATGATATGTTGATCATTAGCACTCACCTAGAAGGTATTTGTGAAACAAAGAAATACCTGTCCTCGAACTTTAAGATGAAAGATCTAGGAGAAGTTGATACCATCCTTGGGATCAAGGTAAAAAGAACAGATGGTCAGATTTCTCTAAGTCAATCTCATTACATAGAGAAAGTTCTGACAAAGTTTCAACATTTGAACATCAAAGAGTTTAACACTCCGTTTGATCCTGCTGTGAAACTTAAAGTGAACTCTGAGAGAGCAGTGGCTCAACTAGAGTATGCGAGCGCTATTGGTAGTATGATGTATGCAACGCATTGCACTCGCCCTGATATTGCTTTCGATGTAAGCAAGCTGAGTCAGTACACTGTCAACCTAGGAATTGAGCACTGGGAGGCAGTGGGGAGAGTCCTTGGATACCTGAAAAGGACTAGAAACTTTGAACTGACATATACATCATCTTCCAGGATACTTGAAGGTTATTCTGATGCTAGCTGGATTGATCACACCAGTGATTCAAAATCCACAAGTGGGTGGATTTATATTCTAGCTGGTGGAGCTATTTCTTGGTCGAGCAAGAAACAAACGTGTATTGCACACTCGACTATGGAAGCTGAATTCATAGCTCTTGCCGCAGCTGGCAAGGAGGCAGAGTGGATTAGAGATCTACTCACAGACATCCGTCTTTGGGATGTTCCGATGCCGTCTATTTCCATGTATTGTGATAGTGAGGCCACACTATCTAGAATATACAACGTAGTGTATAATGGGAAGTCGAGACACATAGGTCTTCGGCACAATTTTGTGAGACAACTAATTGAAAGTGGTACCATCAAGGTTGTCTATGTCAAGACGAGTAAGAACTTGGCAGATCCGTTTACCAAACCTCTGACGAGAGATTTGGTAGTTAATACCGCGAGAGACATGGGTCTAAAACCACAATAGAATCGTTAGTGATGGAAACCCAACTTGAACTTAGTGCTCCTATTTCTCAAGTTTAAAGGGTAACAACGAAGTCACTTAACGATAGAAGGTATTATCAATTCTGATAGATCCATGTGAGGTATGATAGTACGTTGTTGCCGAGAACGAGGATGAGCTAATGCTCTTAACAAAGTTTTGGAGGCATCTATGCAACGAGGATGTTGTAAAACTTTGCCTATATGATCTAGAGGTGGTGCCGCCTCAAATGAAGATCTGTGGTTTATCTTCTAGAGGGTCATGAAAAGGATTTATAGCGCACGGCCATATTCGCGCTCAGTGAGACCGCAAAGTCGGCCGGTGATGTGTGGGGGTAAATCGAAGGGGTCATCAGGTTCGTGGTTTAATTCCACAGGACACCATTGAATCGGTCTCTTCTTATTTATCACCATAAACTGGGTTTAATCTTCGTGACACCTTAGTGACATCATCTGTCTAAGTGAAAAGGAAATATTCCAACTTGGTGGGGGATTGTTGGAAATTTAGGAAATATACAAGTTGGTATGTTTCCTATCCCACATAGGAAGGGGGAAGAAACCCAAATGGGTTTATAAGGTTTTTTCCCTTATTGGTCTCCAAAGAGTTGTTTGGGCCAAGTGAAGGGATGTGGGCTAAGCCCACACGCGAGCCGGGCCGGAGACGCGAGGTCCGCGGATGGGCGCGTTTGAGGCGCACGACCGCATCGTCGCTAGGAGCTTTAATTTTTCGCTGCGAACGGGTCAGTAACTAACTGTGAGATAATTCGGGATTGGATGACTACTAGGAGTCCAATTCAGCTACGAATTGGTGGGGGTTATCAATTCCCCGAATTTCTCATGGATGGTTACGAATTCGCAACTATAAATACAGGGTCCTGCAGCCTCATAAATCATCCCCGAAATCCAGAGCCTTTCTGCGAATTCCTTCCTTCTGCTACCTTTGCGGTTTTTCTGGTTTCCAAAGCTGTTGGCACACCAGATCGTTCTGCATTAAATCCTAGGAGTTTACGCTGTTGCTTACAGCCGATAGAGCGCGTAAAATCCTTTAAGGACAGGAATCTTCATTCCGTGCAGCCTGCTAAAAGAGGAACTACAATCAAACAGGTTGGTTTTATAGTTATTTGTTGTTTCAATTCGTCCGATAACGGGACAGTCTCCTTCTACCTTTCTTATAATCAGTTTTGGTCGAGTTGGATCATAACTGATTCGACCTGTGACTTGAATCTAATATTTGTCTGTTCTGTTTGAAGTAATTTTTCAACAGTTTTTCCATGGTTAATTGATCACGAAGATCATTCATGAAACTATTGTGTTAATGGCAATCAAAAGATGTCAAAAGTTTAAGTGAATGCTCACATAAGTTAAATTGACGTTTAGATAGTTTAAACATGTGTAATAACAAATTTTGGGTAGCATAGAGGCGTACCATTTTTTTTACGTTGTAAAAAATTTGACATTTGTATGTTTTGTTTGGTCATTGATATGAATCATATGATACGTATATTCCATATCTAAATCAACTCATTTAAGCTAATTATATTACAAAACACAAGCCTTGGTCCTTATGTACTTTATACTTGCTATTGGAAACATTCAAAGCAATCAAGAGAAGATTCAAGCATTTTAGAGCTTTAAGTGGAATGCATAAAGGAGCTTAAAAATGGGTCATGCTTTCTACTAAGAGAGGGTCGTGCTTTCTAAAAACACTAGTATTTGTTTGTATCTGATAAATCAAGAGTTAAAAATAAAGGTTGATCAGACTTATATGAACTGTAGATACTTTAATTCATGAATTCTATAACTTGTGTTATGCATCTGAAAATATAGGTCCATATAATATGTATGAATCTAGACATGATGAATTGATTTTTTAATTTTATGACTAGATAAAAAATCTTTTCTTATTTACGAAATATTCTCTTTTAAAATTTTTGTAGTTGGGCATCTTAAATAGTAGAAGACATAAAAGTTTTGAGTTTTAAATAAAAGGAATACAAGAGCAATAATCATCGAGTCTGTTGGGAGGAATGGATAATAAATCCGGTAACTGGTATTGGGTAAGCTAGTTGTTTTTATTAATTTCGTGTTCTTTTTCCTGGTTTGTTAGTTTTTATAGTTGTCTGATGTTGCTGTTTTGGCATGGTGTACTTGGAGTTTTGCTAGTTCCCCGCTAGCTCATCTATGAGATCTATCATTGTCGTTGTTCAAAAAAAAACTTGTCATTTCTTTAAATTTTTTTGTCTTTTTTGATTTTTCAAGCATTGTATTTGTCTCGATCTGCCCAAGGAGCGACTTTACTTCTCTTGACAACAATTTTCTTTTTTGAAAATTTGGTCTTTTTGAGTTTTCCAAGCATTTGCACAAACCATTTGAATAAGAACTCACATTTTAGAAAATTTCACAAGTTGACAAGTTCTTTGGGAAATATTTTCAAATATTTAGACATGGATTTAAAGAGAAACTTGTGCATTATTGCAATTTCAATTTCAAGACTTCAAAACATGTTGGAAGACTTCTTCGTATATAACTTCTTTCAATCATTTTTGTTTTAAACTTCATATTTTTCTTTTATAAAATATACTAAGTTTTATATTTAATCACAATATATTATATTTGTTTTATAAAATTTTAGTTTTTATAAAGTTTTCTAGTTTTATAAAACCTGTTTTAGTGATCATTTTTATTTTGGATTTTTAAGCAATTTCCTCACCAACACAGTATTTTATAAACTTTGAATGGTTTTATAAAACTTTGGTATGGTTTATAAAAGATATTTTATAAGGTTTATAAAAATATAGTCATCTAAGTGATTTTAAATCTCAAATTTAACACATTAATTATCAATAAAGTGATGTATATAGTCGTTTTGTTGACTTAAGAATTCGATAGTGAACAGTTTTCCTAGACATGCTATGATCGTTCCATGATTGACCCCATTTGTAAAGAACCAATTTTCAGGTTTACCCTATAATATGTTTAGGATTAGGTTAAGGTAAAAAGTATTCTAATTCTAAGAACAGTGAGAAGGATTTAGGGTCATTAGATCAAATTATAGAAAAGATTAAATGGTTGAAATTAAATTGTAGAAGAAAAAGTTGTTGTAAGTGTATTTTATTCTTGGCAACTAGTCCCCCCTCATTTTAAAACGTTCATAACTTTTACATACGACATTATTTTTTTTAAAAAATTACACCATAAAAACAAGCATTTTTTATCTTTAAAACGAGTATAGTGTCGTTATAAACAAAAACGTTTTTTTTTACGTTTTCCAGCGTATTGTGTAATTAGTCAGATCAACGTGTAATACAATTTCATTGTGTAATACAAGTTCATTGTGTTATATGTATTTATCATTGTGTTTTACGTTTTCCAGCTCATTGTGTAATTAGTCAAGTCATTGTGTAATACAGGTTCATTGTGTAATACCATGTCTGGTCATTGTGTAATATCTGGTCATTGTGTAATACAAGTTCATTGTGTAATTAGTCTAGTCATTGTGTAATACAAGTTCATTGTGTAATACCACGTCTGGTCATTGTGTAATACAAGTTCATTGTGTAATTAGCCAGGTCATTGTGTAATACAAGTTCATTGTGTAATTAGTCAGGTCAATGTGTAATACAATTTCATTGTGTAATACAAGTTCACTGTGTAATACAAGTTCATTGTGTAATACAAGTTCATTGTGTAATACACGTTCATTGTGTTATATGTATTTATCACTGTGTTTTACGTTTTCCAGCTCATTGTGTAATTAGTCAGGTCATTGTGTAATACAACTTATTGTGTAATACCACGTCTGGTCATTGTGTAATATCTGGTCATTGTGTAATTATTCAGATCATTATGTAATACAAGTTCATTGTGTAATACCATGTCTGGTCATTGTATAATTAGTCGGGTCATTGTGTAATACAAGTTCATTGTGTAATTAGCCAGATCATTGTGTAATACAAGTTTATTATGTAATTAGTCAGGTCAATGTGTAATACAATTTCATTGTGTAATACAAGTTCACTGTGTAATACAAGTTCACTGTGTAATACAAGTTCATTGTGTAATACACGTTCATTGTGTTATATGTATTTGTCATTGTGTTTTACGTTTTCCAGCTCATTGTGTAATTAGTCAGGTCATTGTGTAATACCACGTCTGGTCATTGTGTAATATCTGGTCATTATGTAATTAGTCAGGTCATTGTGTAATACAAGTTCATTGTATAATTAGTCAGGTCATTGTGTAATACAAGTTCATTGTGTAATTAGTCAGGTCAATGTGTAATACAAGTTCATTTTGTAAATATACAAGTTAATTGTGTAATATACAAGTTAATTGTGTACTACAAGTTCATTGTGTAATACCACGTCTGGTCATTGTGTAATATTTGGTCATTGTGTAATTGGTCAGGTCATTGCGTAATACAAGTTCATTGTATAATTAGTCAGGTCATTGTGTAATACAACTTCATTGTGTAATACAAGTTCATTGTGTAATACACAATGACCATTATGCCCTCCCTTTAAAAATAATAAAATGACACATGTCACCCAGAATCCTTCTTATCTTTCTTATTTTTAAAACCCTTTTTAGTATAAACTAACCCAATATGTTTATTATATTATAAGGGGTGTTTATAAATAAAATAAAAGTTGATGTGTGCATTTCTTACTACTCTAATAAATGAAAATCTCTTCAGTACACCTGTCACTCTCTGGTTACTGTTCATCTTTATTTTTCCGCCTCTCTCTCTCCTATTAAATATTAGATTTTCTATTTCTCTCTCCTATTAAATAATAATCTTTATATTAATAAATCTAATTACGGATAGTTATTATTTAATTATAAATAATTATTATATCATCAATCAAATGAACTTAATATGAACTAACATCTATCAATTAGATTAAAAAAATTAATACTCAGTTGAAAAAAAATATTTTGAAAACTAACTTAATAAACCTTATAATTGTCACGACAAATTACATTTTTAAAAACATATTTTGACAAATGTGTTTGTTAACATGTTAAATTATATTTTATTCAACCGATGTAATATACTGGTACATGAGTTTTTAAAAATATAAAATTTTTATTACTAAATATATAATATTTTATTTATTTAACTCGTGTAATACACGAGATTTTAACCTAGTTATTCAATAAAGCAACCTAGTTTTGGAAGGAGGGGTTTGGTTACAAAGTTGAGGGACTGGAATTACATATAGCCAATTATGGTTGGGCTTGTATGCTTGATCTGGAACCTTTGGCCTTCACAATCCTTCTGGAGTTGCATGCTTGAATAGTAACTGTAATTGATGATCTATAACGGAGTGAAAATGAAAGAAAAAAAGTTCACACAGCACAAAGGCTATGTATCAAACAAAATCATACATACATAATGACTGTGTGTATCAAACAAATCACTTACCTGACTTCAAAATTGACATGAATTCCAACATTTTTACAAATATATAATTGATCACTACATCAGACTCTGTAGCAAGTATTAGATATCAAAAGTTAGCATCGGTGTTAATTTGTAACAACATCAATATCAAATTAAAACTATACAAACACAAAGATTAAGAAGAAAAATAAAAAATACACACCAGGCGGCCGTCGGGGGTGGCAGACAGGGGTCCGGACGGCGGGGTTGGCAGAGGACGGGGTGGCGGTCGGGGTTCCGAGCGGCAACAAAGTCGGCGGCGGTCGGTCGATGGCGGGGTTGGCATCGGTTGGGGGCGGGGGCGGAGGTCAGGGTTCGGGGGCGGCAACGGCTGCGGTCAAGGGCGGCGATCGGTGGCGGCGGTCGAGCGTTGGGGGAGGTGGTCGGTGGTCAAGGCGGTGGCGGTCAGGGGTCGAGGCAGCGGCAGCCGCAGGGTTGGGGGTATAAATGCGACAACGGTGAGTGGTAGAAAATTCTATTTTTTGTGAATTCCTTCATAATTTGGATGGAATTTGAAATGTTTTGCATGAAGGAATTTATTGAAATTAATTCAAATTCCAATTTTTGTTATAACCAAACATGTTGAAAATGAATTTAGATTCCAATACCAATAAATTATGCAAACCAAACACAAATAAGAAATGAAATATCAATTTCAATTTCATCCGATTATATTAAACCAAACACACCCTTAATTACATGAAAACTTATATCTAATTATCTTTTTAATAAATATCTGTAAATCAGTAAAGATCCTACTACAACCTCTCAAACTAATATATGTTTGACAAATATCTACTACAAGGATAACTACAAATGCTTGTAAAGATATATTATTAGCTAGCTTACACCCGTGTATTAACCCAGGCTAAAAAAATATTAATATATAAAAAAATTTAAATTTTTATGTACGTATTTTACAGGTGTAAAAATATGTTACATAATAAGGATTAAAACCAAAATTCAAAATATGTAAAATTGAATAGGTAATTGGGTTTTGAAAATATGTTAATTACTATTTAATGTAATTTGACTTACATTTACTATTTGGTTTAAGTAAAAGTTACATAATTAGATTTTAAAGTTTTTATGTATATATTTTACAGATGTAAAAATTATCACATATAATAAGGATTAAAAACAAAATTCAAAATATGTAAAAATGAATATATAATTGAGTTTCGAAAATATGTTAATTACTATGTAATGTAATTTGAGTTACATTTACTAGTTGATTGAAATAAAAGTTACAAAATTAGATTTTAAAATTTATTATAATAAGGAATAATTTAAAATAAACGTGTTATTATTATTATAATTAGTATTTTCTTTAAAAATATATTATTATTAAAAGATATAGTATATTTAATAAGAGAGATATACGAAAAAAAAACAATAAGAATGAATATTGAGACGACACGTGGTATGAAAAACTTTTATTTATTATATAGTATAGATTTTAATAATAAAATTAATGATATCAAATAAACCATCCAAAATTCAGAAGAAAACATTAAAAAAAACATTGCATAAAAATAAAGTCTTTAATTATGAATAATTAAAAATCCCCAAAATAACTACGAATTGAGTGGTTTGAGGAAGGCAAAATATAATAAAATTATTAAAATATTAATAAATTAAAAAAATTAAATGTGTGTGAGAAGGGCAAATTTGTCTTTATGTGACAGAGACAGTCCTGGTGAACCATCACTTTAAGTCGTAGTAATGTTTTTACCTTTAGGACAAGTTACAAAAAGCCCCCTGACTTTTAATAACTATAATTAGCAAAATATGCCCTGACCTCTAAAATGTTACAATCCAATCCGTTGTGCCATTTTTGCCTTTGCAATGGGGTCCAGTTTTTCCAACGGAATATGTCAGATGCTTGGCCCTTGTTTTTTAAACAAATTTCATATATACCCCCTTCATTAGTAGCAAGTAGACATTTTTATTGATTGTATTTTTGTATTATACTTCTTTGATCAAGATTATTGCGCAATGCGTATCTAGTCTTTTGTAAGATTATTACGTATCTAGTCATGAGATATGTGAATCTACTGTCACGAATTAACTTTTGTTTGCGTATTGAACTTTATTTTCATTAGTTCATGCTAAAAATTATGTTGGACACTATGTATCATTCATGTATCGACATTTACTTTCATGTTACAAATAATATACCTAATGTGACTATATCAACACATATGCGACATGGACTCCTGTATTATCTTTTTATTTTTCACGTATTTGAGGTGAAAATGATGATATAGTACTTGGATTTGCTATATTTAAATATATATATTTTATTTATTTTTCATTTAAAAATTAACTTATATTTAACTTTAGTGTATATATATGTAAATGCGTTCATGTAATACACATATACACTTTAATAGTAAATCAACATAAAATAGGAGGAATAGAAGGTATTGTATATTAATTGGATTGTGAACTATCATCAAATACTCAGTTCTAGCCGTAAGACATTTCACTTGTGAACTTGAAGTAATGCTTTTGAGTCCCGCCTATGGGTTTTTTCTTTTAAGTTTTTAGTATGCCCCCTCACGGTTCTTTTTTTGACCTCATAATCGATGTCGTTTTGTCGGTCAAAAACAATCCTTAAACACTTAACTAGTAAGGGTAAGTAGAGTATCGTATCCACGAGGAATTAGTGGTTAGTGAAATTGCTTAGTTGATAAATTAGATTGAAAACACAGATCAAATAAAGATATAACTCCCTCCCAAACTTCAGGTTCTAGACTCATGCAATACTCAGTCATTCAATGTATACCACATAGACATAGTGTTGGAAAATCAGTCAAAACAGTAATTGAAGATAAGATGTCAGCAACCTATACGACTAACTCGTCACAGCTAGCACAATTCAAATACCCAATTTGTAACACCAAGTTACCCACTTTAGTCACCCAACCCGCCTACAAGGAATCTAAATGAACCATCTGTTGGGAGGAAGCCACACGCAGCTTAGCCACTCATGCTTGTCAGGCACACGAACATAGCTTCAATCTTTGACCTGGAATGGTTTGGAACTTCGGAAATCGCCCCTCTTGGCTCTGAAAACGGCTGGAAGAAGAGATGGATGAGAATGGGGACTGCAATATCTTTTAATTAGAATTAGGGCTTTTTTTTACTGATCCGGCAAGCCTTCGCGTGTCGCGAACACCTGAGGCCTGTCCTTCGCATGGCGCGAAGGGCAAAACAGTCGAGGCCACTTTTCACTTCCTCGCGTGTCGCGAGAAAACTTCCCTTGATCTTCGCGTGGCACGAAGATGTTAAATCCCATGAAACTTTGATATTTTACACTTCTGTACTTTCGTGCCTTCTCATTTATGCTTCGTTATACGCTTGTTTATCACATTTTACCTGTAATAGACTCAAATAAAAATACCAACATAAAACCGACTCTATATACAAGATAAAACATATAAAACTATACAAAACTGACTCTTAAACATGAGACATTTGACCTTACATCACCTCATCCGTCCAATCAACGTTGGAAAAGCTGAGTTTTACAAATGATAAAAAGAGTATAAATTTTAAATGGTTATGTTACTCTAGCTTTTATTAATACCTTAACAACTAGATCATACATTATAACAAAGATGGTGAAGTTTGGTGGTCTAACATGATACTAGTTTTGATACTGTCGTCACCCAGTCCAATGTGATATGAAGTCTACGATTTTTTCGTATGTTGGCTTCCTGCATTGCATTTATGACGTTTTGTATGCATAACTATTCCAAATCTGAACTCACGAGCTTAAAAATTACTCATGATCCGCACTCGAAACAAGCTGAACTCAAATTCAATTTTTTAAAAATTAAAAAAATCAAATTAGAGCTAGGTTCTCGAACTCTTATTAGAATGCAGAAAAAGGGTGGTCTGGTATAAAAAATATATGAATTACTTTTATTAAAATCATTAACACCTATTAATAGTTTTAAACCCAACACGTTGTTTAAAAAGTATGAATAAAATAGAAATATTTTTTTTTCAAAAACCTAGAGCAGCAAATGAATTTGCCTAATCAAATCAAAATTTACAAAGGACAGATATTATGATGTCATAATTTTCGAATGTGGTTAAGTGTGATTGTGTGAAGCATAATCTTGACAAAAGATTTACTTCACACACGTCATTTCACCTTAATATCCTACTGCAAATCGCCCACCATTGATTGCTTGTTAGATTTATTTTGGGTCAGATATAACATGGGTCGAAATAGTTTTATATTACTTATATTTATAATTTACTAGGTTAGTACCCGTGCTGATGAAAAAAAATATATATTTTCAATGTTTAGAGACTTGTTAGATGAAGAAACAATTGCATAATTTTCATTAGATGGACAGACATATAAATACAAGGATACAAACTGATTTACAGGAAATAAATAAGGTATATAATAAAACCTATATTGACTAATATTCTTTACATAAATGAGAATTATGAATGGAAAGGCAAGGCATGATTCACGGCTCTGATCTGTTAATCATAATAGTGGATTGTGATTTGTTCCTTGATATATGTGTTTCCTTAACATTCCCCCCAAGATGCACGAACCTGGCGTGAGACCAATCTTGTAAATAAGAGATTCAAACCGAGGTCATAGTAAAGGTTTGGTGAGCACGTCGGCAAGTTGATCATCTCCGGATATGTGTGTGACTCGCAAGGAACCGGTTTGGACTTTTTCACGTACGAAGTGGAAATCCAAGGCTAAGTGTTTCATTCGAGAGTGAAAAGCTGGATTGGCAGAGTAAGTGGTGGCGCTTAGGTTGTCACAATATATGGTAGGAACCGTTGAGGAGTGAAAACCTAGCTCGGTTAGAAGTGAGCGCTGCCATTGCACCTCAGTAGTTGCGGAAGCGACAGCCCTGAACTCGGCTTCTGTGGAGCTACGAGCCAAAGTGCTTTGACGTTTAGAACTCCAGGAGATGGGATTAGCACCGAGATAAACGGCATAACCAGTTGTACTTCGATAGTTATCCTTGTCGCCGGCCCAGTCTACGTATTTGAATGCATGCAACTGTATTGGCGATTGTCGGCGAAATAAGAGTGCATGTTGTAAGGTGCCATGGAGGTAACGTAGAAGCCTTTTTAAGGCTACCCAATGTTGTGAGGTTGGGGCGTGCATGAACTGGGATAATCTGTTGACGGTGAAGGCTACATCCGGTCTAGTTAGGGATAAATATTGTAAGGCACCCACAATGGTACGATACTCAGTTGGGTTAGGGAGTACCACCATGTAATGTGAGCGGTTCAGAACATGTGATCGGTGTGGAGATGGTTTTGCAATCACTCATATTGGCTTTGTGAAGGATATCGAAAATATATTTCTTTTGAGAAAGAATGATACCATGGGAGTGTGGTAAGACTTCGACACCTAGGAAATAAGATAATGGGCCAAGATCTTTCAGGGAGAATTTAGCAGATAAGAGATTAATGAATCGGGATATTAAAGTTTGAGATGAACTTGTAATGATTATGTCATCGGCATAAACAAGAATGAAGATATGAGAAGAGCCAATGGTGAGTGTGAAGAGAGAGGAGTCAGAAATGGTGGATTTAAAGCCATGAGAAAGGAGAAAGGTCTTAAGTTCGTCATACCAAGCACGAGATGCTTGGCGAAGACCATAAATGGCTTTGTTGAGTTTGCAAATATGTGTGGGGAAAGAAGGGTTGATGAAGCCAGGTGGTTGGGTCATGAAAACATCTTCATGTAAAGTCCCTTGAAGAAAGGCGTTATTGATATCTAATTAGCGTAGAATCCAACCTTGGGAAACGGCTAAGGAGAGCACAAGGCGTAAGGTGGCAGGTTTTAGCACAGGACTAAAAGTTTCAATGTAATCAATACCCGGTCGTTGGGTGAAACCTTTGGCGACCAAACGAGCTTTTAGGCGATCGACGGAACCATCAGGTTTATACTTGGTGCGATATACCCACTTGCAACCAACGAGATTGGGGGCAAGGGTAGACGGGACAAGAGTCCAAGTGTTATTACGTTCAAGAGCATTGAACTCTTCTTGCATGGCTCGTCGCCATGAGGGATGTTTTAAAGCATGAGTGATGGTGGGGGGTTCAATCGGTACGGAAGTGGTGTTGGTGTATAGAAGAAAATCAGAGTTGTGGTATTTTGAATTTGGTTGGGGTTGTTTACGTGTATTTGGTTTGGGAGGAAGAGGGGTGTTAATTTGTTGGTTAGAGAAAGGCAGTGATGTTTCATCAGGTTGTTTATGTGTTGAGGGGAATTTTGTATGGATGGTAAAATGGGTGAAGTGGGGTCTGGTGCATTTGTGGGTGCAGAATGTGTGGTAGTAGTAGAATGTGGAATGGGTAAGGAAATAGTGACCCAATCATTAAGATTTATGGGTTCACGGTTATGAGTGGTAGTGAGACGTTCATACGAGAATTCATTTTCAATAAAAATGACATGTCGTGACGATTAGATTTTAGAAGTTATAAGGTCAAAAGAGTAATAGGCACTTTGAGTTGGGGAATAACCAACAAAAATGTATGGAGTTGATCGATGGTGTAATTTGTGAGGAGAGTATGGTCTAAGCCATGGATAGCATAGACAACCGAAACTTCGAAGTTTTGTGTAGTTGGGTTGTTTTTGAAATAGCTTGAAGAAAGGTGATGAGTTATTTAAGGTGGGTGTAGGTAACCTATTTATGAGATATGCGGCTGTGGTAAAGGCAAATGGCCAAAAGGTTACTGGAAGTTTGGCATGAGATAATAGGGTCAGGCCGGTCTCAACAATATATCTATGACGGCGTTCGGCATATCCATTATGTTCCGGTGTGTGTGGTGACGTAAGATGATAAATGCCACATGAGATAAGATGGGGTAGAAGTTTTAAATATTCACCCCCATTATCAGAAAAAAAAAATTGTTTAATTTTCCGATTGAAGTAATTTTCAACTAGGTTTTGAAATCTAGTAAATTTAGCGAGAGAATCGGATTTTCGTTTTAAGGGGTATAACCATATGTATTTTGTAAAGTGATCGACAAAAATGATGTAATACTTGTAATTATCGAATGAAGCGACTGGGGAACACCAAACGTCAGAGAAAATTAAATTAAGTGGTGCATTAGATGAAAGAAAGGAGTTTGCAAAAGGTAAACGATGACTTTTATTGATTAGACAGGAATTACAATTATCATTGAAAGTTGAATTAAGAGAAATAAAAGACAATAGAAGCTTAAAATTTTTATTATGTGGGTGTCCAAAACGATGGTGCCATGTAGTGGAGTTGATAGTTTGCATGGTAAATACCTATGGTGAGGACAAGAAGCTGGAGCGAAGCTCATACATTCCTTCAGTTGCTTTTCCCTGGAGGATTTTTAGCTTTGAAGCCCGGTCCTTAAGAACAAAAACAGAATAGTAGAATTTTAGTGAGAGATAATTGTCACAACATAATTGAGAGATGGATATAATGTTTTTAGATATGGAAGGCACGCATAACACATTTTTAAGAATAAGTGGTGTGTTAGGAGTTTTGATAGTAAGGGAGCCAATATGAGTAATTGTGAGACACGAACCATCACCGATGACTAGTTCTTCCGTTCCATCATATGGGGCATGAAGGGATAGATTGGTCAAGTCATTTGTTACATGATGCGAAGCACCGCTATCGAAAATCCAGTTTGTAGGGGGTCCTCCATTGGTATTCATCATGTTCACATGTGCTTGTTTGACCTGTGAGCCACGGTTATAAACACGAACAGAAATCATTGGATTAGTTTGTTTAAAAAGAGAGCAATTTGTAAGGGAATGGCCCCTTTGGTAGCACCATTGGCATTTGCCAAGAAAAGGTTTTTGTCCATTTGTTTGTTGTGGTGTAGGAAGTAAGCCACCCATTGAGTTTTGTTGTCTGTGATACGAACCACCTTGGTTGGTTTGTTTGTTTGCCCATGGTTTGCCTAAGTTTCTGTTTTGAGCATAGAACACGGAAGCGGGTTGATGCACGCCATTAGATGCGGTTTGTTGCAATAAGGATAATTCTTGATTTATGAGTTTCTCATGTAACTCATTAAAAGAAATAGTTGAGTCCCTGGCATGAATTGCATCTAGAATGGGTTTGTAGGTGTTTTGATCGAGTCCATTCAAAATGGCATCTATGACGTCTTCATCGTCCATCTTTTTACCTAGTATAGCCAATTCACCAACAATGGTTTTGATGTCTTGCATATATTCAGTAATTGATTGAGTGGGTGTTTTGGAGAGTTGTTTGAGACGATATTTCAACTGTTTGATGTGGCCTCGGTTGGGAGATGCATACGTTTTGGCCAAGATCTACCATGCTTCATGTGAGGATGAGGCACCGGTGATGAGCGGAACAATTGACGATGATAGGCTTCCAACTATTGCACCAAAAAGCAATTTGTCTTGGCGGACCCAATTGGAGAAGTCTTTATGTGGGACTTCAGTTCCGTCAGTAGCAATGATAGGTTTAGGTGCAGAGTTAGAACCATCTATGAACTTGAATAAATCAAGACCATAGAGCAATGCTTCGATCTGTGTCTTCCAAGCAAGATAATTTGAGGAGGTGAGTTTCAATGTGGCCGGCAGGGTAACGACAGTCAGATTATTCATTGATGGGTTGGTAAACAGAAGATGATTTTCTGCCATGGTTGCTGTCGGTGAGTTTGGGGGAAGAGATAGAGCCAAGCTCTGATACCATATCAATGTTTAGAGACTTGTTAGATGAAGAAACAAATGCATTATTTTCATTAGATGGACAGACGTATAAATACAAGGATACAAACTGATTTACAGGAAATAAATAAGGTATATAATAAAACCTATATTGACTAATATTCTTTACATAAATGAGAATTATGAATGGAAAGGCAAGGCATGATTCACGGCTCTGATCTGTTAGTCATAATAGTTTTTTTTAGGGATACCAAATGTAATAACGAGATGACCGTCACAATTACAAATTAATGGCAGATACACGGGTAACAAGCTGTGCCGCTACCCCCTTCTGAATAGCAAATCCTACTCTACTAAACACAAAGTTCTCCCATGAATATATGCGGTGTTACTGCTGACCACCCGCTGAACCCGCTTAAGGAACCGCACCGCATCAAGGGCGAGAGCGCCAAAGGTGTCAAATGCAAACGGTACGAACACGTGCTGATTCACGAGGCAAGCTTTTTCGTGCTTAGCTACTTTACCCGCCTCTGCCTTGTTTATCGTCTGACCCGCCTTAAACCCATGGTCCCTTATCCCAACTAGGGGGGACACACCTGTCAAATCAACACATGCGTGTTTCCCTCCTTCCCATCCAAAAACAATGAAGTCAGCGGGCCGAAGGGTTGATCTCCCATCTAATGGGTCGGTCAAGAAGTTCACCGGGGCTTCCTTTTTAGCCGAGATCCCTGCCCGTTTAAGGACATCAAAAAGCACATCTCGAACTAGGTCATGTCGGTATTTGAAGCCCGGTAATTCTCTGCAATGGACAGCATGCTCCCCAAAAGAATCCAAGCAAGCCTTCCGACAAACGGGACACGGGTCATCAACCGGGAAAAGGGGTACCATCAGCCGGTATTTGAGGATAGCCCGATATTCCACTGGCGACATACATTGCCCTAAACCTTCGATGGGAACAACTGACAGGAAATCCTAAGCATGGGGGGCTCGCAAACACTCGAGCACGGCTCGCTGCCGCGGGGACAAAGCGAACTTCTCTTCAAATGTTCCTTGATATATATATGTTTCCTTAACATATATAATTGTCTAAGACAATTTCATAAATAAAGTAATATTTTACTTTACAATAACATTCACAAAACTAAATATTTTCTTATAAATCTCTAAATATTTCGTTATATACAACACTAGTTTAGATCCCGTGTCTACACACGGGATGAAATATATCAATACATAAAAATTTTAAATATTTATGTATATATATTTTACATGTGTAAAAATTTATTGCATATAGTAAGAATAGAAAACAAATTCAAAACATGTAAAAATTAATATATAATTGGATTTCGAAAATACATTAATTACTATTTTTTAATATAATTTGATTTTTATTTACTATTTGATTAAAAATAAAGTTATATAATTAAATTTTAAAATTCTTATGATAAGAGATAATTTAAAATAAATGTGTTTTATTAGTATAATTAGTATTTTTTTCTTTAAATATATATTATTATTAATAGAAGTGCATTAAATAGGAGAGAGAGGCGGGAAAAAAATAATGAAAATGAATATGGAGGCGACACGTGACATGCAAAAACCTTTATTTATTATATAGTATAGATTTGTTGTTTGATTAACAATTACATAATTTTACCTTGTCTCTACTCTTTAGTTTTGATATGTACAAAATTGTTGTGTTAATTTAATTCAGCCTGAAGTAGGGATGAACTCGTCTTTGCACAACATGAGCACCTGTAAAATCAATTAACATAACAATTTTTGCAGCTTGAAAATTCTCATTTCTCAATTCTTTATAATACTAATGCTCAAGAGAAAATTTAATTCGGAAGTAAGATTAAGAAAATTAATTAACAATATGATAAAATAAATCTATTAAAGTAAGATAAAAATTTAAAGCACTATACCCAAGGGAAACCAACCGACCTGTTTGATTGATAGTAGACTTTAACATCTTTCATGCCGAAATTTGAATATGATAAATTAGTTTTTTCCGTATTATATCATTGAGCATAAGCAAATAAATGGAAGAAATCAATAAGACCAAGTTACCATGGATCCGAAAATGTAAGAAAGGATTAATAGCATCCACTTAAAAACTTTTATAAATTAAGTTATATTATCAGATACCTCAAAAGCAAAGCCATCTCTTTTAGTTTTTGTATTTACTTTCCCTATCATCTCAGAGTTACAAATGAACCAGTTTTCTCCACTGCTTTCCTTATCAGGCTCAGATTAATTGGTTTGAGAGTATGCATCAGTATGGCTTTTCAATGTAAAGGTTATAAGTTTGAGTCTCATTTGGTACAATATGCTTAGATAAGTCAAGTGTTTTTTTCATTGTAGGTCTTCGGATGGTGGGTTCAGATTTTCTTATTTTTAAAAGGTCTTAATCAAATTTTTAAATATTAAAATCTACAAAATTGGTATAGGGAAACAGATATCAGAAGCAATTAAAAATTTTTAATTATAAAAACAATTAAAACGGTTAAGAAAACAATTAAAAATGTATGTATAAATATATAAATGTAATATTCCGGGTTTGGATTCAGATTTTCTTATTTTTAAATTATAAAAACAATCAAGAAAAATATATAAATATAATATTTTAGATATTCAGGTATCCGAAATATCTGGATTTTTTTAAAATCACTATCCGAATTGAAAAATATGGATATCTGAAGTTCGAACATTCAAAAGTTGGGTTATTCAAATTTTTGGATAATACGGGTTCATTATTTTTGGTTTTTTATTCGGGTATTCGGGTTCAGATCTTTTTAAACATCCTAATATATGCATATAAACTAACACCTAGTGATGTACAAGCCATTAAATGGTTCCTAATAGTACTCTAATCCAATGTTCCAAGAGTTTTGATTACTGGCCATCGTCATTGACTTATGGGTATTTTATCGAGTTAGAAAACAAGATCTCGCTTTAGGTACTCAATTCTTTTTTCTAAAGATTAGAGTTCTCTTCTCTAGGAAAATAATATTTTACTTCACATATTTAATACGTGGATTTAGGGTGTTATAGGCTTAAATTAATGAAAACTAAAATACTGGGTTGGTCAACACAAATCGTCGGGTATCACCAAGACTATTTTGGAGGGGACGCAATTTAACCCGACTGTCTTAAACACTGATTATATTTAGGTATTACTATTATTACTATTATAACTATGTAAATATTTAGTAATTATATACTTAAACATTTAAATAATTATAAATAATAGCATCCAATATTTTAGATTCATTTCCCCAATAATTGAATATCCACGGTTTCAACTTCAGTTTGTGGCTTGATTTAAGCCGTAAAACCTTAACTGTTATTTTCCGTTTGGTCGACCGGTCATTCCAACCAACTTGGCGGGTTTGGTGTGAAGATTTTTAAAACGGTAGTTAACGGTTTGTCTCTAAAATTTTACATTTTTAATTTTTATACAATCTTTTAAAAATTGATGACAATGTACAGTAAACCCAACCAATACGGTGCTTCCACATGGAAACTTTTATCTATATATGTACGCGCGCGTGTGTGTGTATATATATATGAAACTGTTTGAGAGTAACAGTGAGCGTTAGCGCAGTTGGTTCGCATGCCACACCCACACGTAGGTGGCGCTGGTTTTAATTATTCCCTTGTGTTAGTTATTCTCAATACTTTGTCAAGACAAATATTACCATGTAACCGAATATAGTGTTTCCAGTGTGATGGGTTTGTTTGCGGTTTATACTCATGTTAAATCCAATAATGATGGTAAGTCATTATTAAAAATGTAAGCAACATAGTTACGTTTTTTTACGAAAAGACCCTGAGTTTAAGATTCGCTAGGCGGGCGACTCTAATCGACTAACTCCATGTTTATACGACTAGTTTCATTTAATTTATTCTTTTGTGTTCTCAAATCTTTAGATAAGAATACATGGCATGCAACATGGGCAACCTTCTACCATTCAATGTCTTAGTTAATCGATCCCATTTTCAACTTATAAAGCCTTATTGTTCACACCGACAACTTTATGCATGTCCATGCATTTTCCTTAGCTTTAATTATCAAGGACCCATAGATATCTCTGTTGCATTTAGAGGAACTCCTATCACATTAACTACATCCTTGTTACATACCTCCCACTACACCTAACCATGTCCCTTATGATCACCATATCTTGGATATAGTGTTACTCATGTTTATAATTGGAAGCATCAATAATTAAGTCTATTTCTCATCAACGAAGATCCATGAAACGATATTAACGAACGGGTTGTCCAATAATTGTTCGCGAAAAATACGAGTGAATTTGATTACATCACATGTATATCCTACTCACAAATAACCTAAATTCGTTTTTTGACTCACATGACAAATGACTAGTCGGTATTGATGATTTTGAATAATCTCCAATATTCCGTATAAGTTCTTTAGAAATATAAAATTTTTATTCATAGATAACTTAAACACACAAGAAATACAACAATCATAAATTTTAACTCTACAACCAAAAATATTAACCACATAGTCGAGCCTTCTAGGTTGCGACTGTTTTGAGTACCAATCTTGTAACACCGTAGCAATTTTCTAGTCAGCTGTGGACAAAAGATGTTGGGTCCACAAAGAATGTCCTGGCTTAAATACTATCAATGTGTTTTGGCCGCAATACCTATGGATGAGAGGAAAACTCCATAATCAAGCGTGTTTGGATGAGAGTAATCCAGGAATGGTGACCTCCTTGAAAATCTCTACTCAAGTAACAAAAAAAACACACACAATCTTCCGGTGGGAAAAGTGGACAATATCATAGGTTTGATGTTAAAAATGGCATAAGAGTACCATAAAAAATAATAAACTTTTTTTCTTTTTATTTTTCTCTCAAAATTCGCTTAAAAATTTTCTGTACCTAAAAAATCAACGCTATTTTTTTTCTCATAGAACCTCCTTAACAATTTTTTACACATAAAAACCAACATACGTTTTGGTTTTCTCACAAAAATCTCTCGACAACTATTTACTCTAGCAAATGAATCGGCAAAATCAAGACAAATGAAATTGACCGACAAATTCGTTCTATAAAAAGATGATTTTTAATCAAATTAAATCAATTTTATAAAAATACCTATAAAATCTATGAAAACACATAAACAATCAAATCATTTGTAATTGAATCACTTGATTTGCTCTTACTTATGTTGCTCGACTTCTTTGGCATTGCTTTTGCCAATTCATTTGTTCGGGTAAATAGTTGTCCAGAGATTTTTATGAGAAAAACAAGAAAGCATGTTGATTTTTTATCAGTGTTTTGAAACCCGGACCGGCCGGTCGGACCGGGAACCGGTGGTCTGACCGGTCCGGTTACATATGTTGAACCGGTCCTGCAGCGAACCGGTGGTCGGACCGGATGAACCGGCGGTCGGACCGGAAACCGGGTGGTCGGACCGGGCGAACCGCTTGACTATTTTTTTTTTTTATCTTTTTTAAGTCTCTTGGTTTCGTATTTCGTAGGTAATTGTTAGTTTAAAATTATTGGAATTGACTTATTGGTGGTTTTTAAAGGATTAATAGTTGTTTGGATTGATATATTTTTATAATATTTATGACGTCGTCCGGTTCTTAAATCTAGTCCGACCAGTGGACCGGTAAGGAGACCGGTTCGACGTCCGATCCGGTTCTGAAAACATTATTTTTTATGTCAAAAAATTTGTTGAGTGACTATTGCGATGAAAAACAGAGTATGTTGATTTTTTATTTGTAAAAAATTGTTGAAAAACTTTTTTGAAAAAAAAACAGAAAGTTTATTGGTTTTTATATGATATGACAATATTGGCGGGGCCCACTGAAATCTTAAAATTCTTCTCTTATGTGACATGTATGTATGTAATGTGTAATTTCCTTTTTATTGGGCTGTCTGATAGGCCAGGCCCGTTCCACATTACCATAAGCAATTTTTTTCTTCCTATTATAGCCCATAATCCTTGATGGGCTGACCGCTGATGGCTAATATAATATGGTTCGATGATTTGAAATTATACAAGGCCATACCATAATAGGAAGAAAAAAAACTGTATCTACTACTAGTGGATAAATTGGTGTATTACTAAATCACGTTTTTATTGCCACAGCAGTAGATATAGGTATTTTAAGGATACACCTTAACAACCAATGGTTAACGATGGAAACCCGCTATTGTTACATGTGTGAATATGAGTGAACTACATGAATAATGATTACCTCATTTTGGTGTATTTATATTCTCCAATTAGGGTTTTTCTCGGTCGCTTTCTGAAGGCAATGCACCCGCAAAGACATCATTCATTCTGTTATTATCTCCCTTTTCTTATTGGTTGATATGTATCCATTCGTTTTGACTTTTGGGGGTTGTGGGCATAACTAAAAATAGGTCCCCACATGTTCAAACCCGATGGCTCGTGATACTCAGCTGATATTTCGGGTTGCATTCCGAGTCTTTCCTCTCCATCTTGTTTAATTTTAAACATTAGAGATAATATTGAAAATTTTGATGAAAATTGATGATGGTATCATTTTTTTTTTGAACTATAATAGTTTTCAAAATGTTAATATCGGTTTAAAATTTACATCGAAATAGAAGGCAAACGGGCAACAAGTTGCGTCGCTAAGTCTTTTAGGAAAACTAAATTTATAGATCTTGGAGTTTTAACAGTACTATGCATAACTCGTTGGACTCGACTAGCAGACCTGATAGACCTGGCAAATGATTATCTAATTTAAAGACTAATGATTGACATGTTATAAAAACTGGGATCTTTTGTGTGTTAGTTTTTTTTATTCTTAGAGATCATTCTTTTAGAACTTTAGACAAATAAAAAGGACCCATTTATGTCGTTTACTCTAATATTTATTTTAATAAGTATTTTGGAATTTAAAAGAGCAATATCTTTCTAATTTTTATTCATATAAAATAACAACATACTTTGAATCTCGTCCATTGATAGTGGTTTTGTGTGATTTCATTATTTTGTTATATCATAACTTGATGATAAAACCAATTCTAATGACTATTTTTGGCATATTTTATGGTAAATAAGGTTCTTAGAAGAGCCAAAATGAGAGTGTATTCATAATTTGCATAAATTAAGAATATCATCTAAAACGAGAACCTTTCCAAAAGCAACACATTCCTTAATCAAGTGGAAATCATTCTTCAACATATTTGATAGGTTGGTAACACCGGTGGAGTTTGAGGAAAAACACAGGGGGGTCGAGATTTTTTCTCTTATAAGGGGGCCGTACTATAAAATTTTTCGGTCGAATACATATAAATTTTTTTTTACCATTACGACGTGCTTATTTTTATTTACGTTTCAACGTTATTCTTTTAACGGTTTCGTTTTTTTTCCGTTATGAAATGCTTATTTTTATCCATGCTTCTACGTAAAAAAATGTAGTGGTTTCTTTTTTGTATAAACTTCGTAATATTATCAACGTCCACGCTACAACGCACAAATTTGCGTTGTTTTGTTTTTTATTATAAAATTTCAAATGTTATCAACACCCCTGCCTTTTGCGTTATGCTTACCATTATCAACGTTATGACCCTAGCTTTTCTTAAGAGTCTTGTTTTTTTATGCAAGGTTTTAAATATTATCGGTGTTTTCGCTAAGCTCCGAAGACATTAAATATTTTCATGGTTTTGTGCGCCGCAGCTCGCACCGGTCTAATACCTACTTAAAAAACAAAATACGTTGTTATTGTTATTTAGTGATATTAGTAATTTCTGATGTAAGGTCAAATGTCCCTTGTTTAAGGGTCGGTTTTGTGTAGTTTTATGTGTTTTATCTTGTATATAGAGTCGGTTTTACGTTGGTATTTGTGTTTGAGTCTATTACAGGTATTGAGTGCTAAAGGAGCGGATAACGGAGTATAATCGAGAAGGCACGAAAGTACAAGGGTCAAAAGTGTAAAAGATCAAACTTTCCTGGAAATCCAAGTCTTCGCGGTACGCGAAGACTGGGGAGAAGTGTTTCGCGGTACGCAAGGAAATCAGAAATGGCGCCCGACTCTCGCGAAGAACATGCCTTGGACTTTCGCAACACGCGAGGATCTGCCGAATCAGCAAAAAGCCCTAATTTCTAATTAAAGGTTATTGCAGCCCCCATTCGTCCTCATGCTGGTTCCAGCCGATTTTAGAGAGACGAAGGGTGATTTCCAGAGCGAAGGTCAGTTCTAGATCAAGGATTGAAGCTATGCTCGTGTGCCTGACAAGCATGCGTGGCTAAGCTGCGTGTGGCTTCCTTCCAACGGATGGTTCTTTTAGATTTCTTGCTTTATTCAGTTGTTTTTATGTATGGATCTTGTTAGCTTTTAACAATAGCTTGATAGATTGATGTATTGATTGAGTTAAACAGTTTATTTGAATGCCTTGAGTTTATTTGCTTTACAACTTGTGTTCGGTTAATGACAAAACCTTGTAGCCGGGTTAGGTGACTAAAGCGGGTAACTTGGTGTTCATAAATTGGGTATTTGAATTGTGCTAGCTGTGACGCGTTAGTCGTATAGGTTGTTGGCAACATCTTATCTTCAATTACTATTTCAATTGATTTTTCAATACTATGTCTATGTGGTGTCCATTGAATGACTGAGTATTGCATGAGTCTAGAACCTGAAGTTTGGGAAGGAGTTACACCTTTATTTGATCTGTGTGTTTCATTCTAGTTTATCAACTAAGCAATTTCACTAACCACTGATTTCTTGTGGATACGATACTCCTCTTACTCTTACTAGTTAAGTGTTTAAGGATTGTTTTTGATCGACCAAACAAAATCGATCAATTTCATGTCACCAATTCATCTGAATAATAATTTGGTGTAAAATCCTGAGTCAAGAATTCACGGAATTTAAAATCTTGATTGAAGATGACTTGCACCAAACCTAACTATTTTTTTATGTTTCATCTATACAATGAATTAGTGTCTACTGTTTTAATGCTAGAATATCCGAGTTTATTATCATACTAGGTTAAAATCTCGTGTATTACACGGGTTAAATAAATATAATATTATATATTAAGTAATAAAAAATTTATTTTTTAAAAACTCGTGTTTTACACGAGTTGAATAAACTCGTGAAATACAATATAATCTGTTAATCAGAAGATTTATTAATACAAAGATTAGTATTTTCTTTAAAAGTTTATTAATATTATTGGATAGTGGTGTAATTAATAGGAGAGGGAAGCGGAAAAAAAATGATAAGAATGAATGTGGATGCGACACGTGGCACATAAAACCTTTTTTTATTATATAGTTAGATTTATTAAATTAAAAAGATTTCTTTTTTAAAATTAACGTGCACATCACAATAATGGGTATGGTATGAGGTCGGCAACCTCTTGTCTCATCAAAACTATATTATATTATTATTTAAAAACCACGAGTAAACATCTATTTTATTTTTTTAGTGTTTTTTTATTTATTTTTTGTGGTTTTTGTTCGATTTTTAATGTTATGGCTTTAGAATAGAATTGTAATCGATACATCTGGATTTATGTTCAGGTTTATTAACTCTACGTTTTAAGGTTTTATATCAGAGTACGTTCACTTTTACAAAGACGTACACTTTAGGGTTTTACGTTTAAGTGACAACCGTTGCGGCGTGTTTTTATATTTGTTTTTGCGTTCGGATTACTTGACACAACGCTTTCGGGTTTTACGACGAAGTGACACTCGTTTTTACGATGGGGTGCGTTTTAGGATTTTCCGACATAGTGGTTAGTGACGAAACTTGAACAATTAAATTGGGGGACCGAAAATATTACACAAAAAAACCATTTTTTGGGCTTTTGTTCCGGATTAGGGGGTCAAAACACTATAATTAATATGAAAGAAACATAGTGATCCGAAATCAATATTTCTAATAAAATAACAGACCCTTGATCCCACGTGTTTTTATATATATTGATACTCGAGATTGTGTCGTTACCACAAATATAATTCCTAATTTGAAAATTAAGAATGATTCGATAATTGGCTTTAGTCTTTTACCAACACGTGAGAGTTAATCTTTTTATATTTAAACAAAAACAAAATGTCACCATCAAACCCACTCCTACCTCATTAAGTTACCTAAAATCGAGTCGAACTTTAAAAAAGCAAAGACCAAGCTCGGACATAAATTAAAACTTGTTCGGTAGATAAATTTAAGCTCGAGCTTCGAGAAAAAAGAAGTTAAACTTGTGATTCTAAGAGCATGGGGTATACCCATATGATTGTGGTGTGATGTAATAATAAAGTGCACGTCACATGACGCTACGTCACTATCTTTATTATCACACCACCCATCAATTGACACGGGGTATACATGTGTGATTATGGTGGTGTGATAAATACAAATATTTATGTTCAACGGATACATTTCTTTGAAATTTGGAAGATGATTCGCGTGATAAAAATCACGTGGAACAAGGACGACATGATTCTGGAATCAAGGGGGCGGTTTTCCGAGAGGATCACACCGTGATCTAGCTCTCTACGTAGGACAACGCCGTGGTTTTTACTGGTATACCGGACGACCTAAACGAACATATAAATATATTATTTATATGTATACTAGAATATAATATTTTTTTCTTGTAAAAAGTAATGTAAAATAATAAATATTATTATAAATAATGATATAATAGTTAAATAATATATACTTATTATAAGGGTATTATAAAAACAATAATTATATATGTATATATGGTTGTAAAACAAGGTCTCCGAGGCCGAGTACTTCCCGAGTAATCGCTACAAGGTAGGTCGCCGAGGCCCGAGTACTCCCCGAGTATTCTCCGCCTAGGCCGAGTACTCCCGACTCCGACTAGGGAGCGCCTAGCTACTTTTACGACCATGTATGTATATAGCTTAAACAATTAATAAATAATAAGTGAGTCTAGTTTGAACCGAACTTAGAGCTTTTTGTACAGTTTGAAATAAGTCGAGTTCGATCTCTGTTAAGTTAAGTTAGCTTAAGCTCAAACAAACTCGAGCTAGGTTTAACTCGTTTGCAACACCACCTACTTTTAAATGCTATATCTTAAATAACAATGTCGGTGGTCTTTGCCACATTATTGCTATCCTCTAAGTTTGCTACAATGGTAAAGTAGCACCTCTATTTTGTAAATTTTTAATTTAGCCCCTTTAAGTTTCAAAAGTATTAAGCTGTAATATATATTTTTTTTTGAAAGACAAATTTCTTAATTTTTATAGAAGTGGGATTTGAACCCATGACCTCCACAATCCTAGGTGTTCTAAAAGTCTTTGCCCCTATCATTGGGCCACCAACCCCAATGACCCATGTAGTATATATATAATTTGATTTTTTTTCTCAATATTTTTTCATTCGTTAATTAAAAAAACTAATTTGTGGGTGTGTTTAGTTTTTGTGGGTGTGGGATTTTTTCTTTGCCCCTATCTTTGCCTCTATCATTGGGCCACCAACCCCAATGGCGTCAAGTTGGTTGATGATCCAGTTTCTTTTCGTTGCTACGGCTAGAAGAGTTCTAACTGTAACGAGTTTGGCAACGGGAGCAAAAGTGTCATGGTAATCAACTCCTTCCTGTTGTGTGAACCCCTTTGCTACTAGGCGGGCTTTGTATCGTTCAACTTCACCATTTGGCTTGAACTTTACTTTGTAGACCCATTTTGAGTCTATGGCACGTTTTCCATCAGGTAAGTGTTCGAGGGTCCATGTTCCATTTTCCTCAAGGGCTCGAATTTCTTTTTTCATGGCTTCCTTCCATCTATTATCCTGTATAGCTTGGTCATAATCTGTTGGCTCATCATTGGAATTGATGGCCGCTAAAAAAACTTTGTGAGATTTAGAGAAATTTTTGTAAGAAACAAAATTAGACAAAGGATGTACCGTTGAAGAGTCTTGATCGGTGGCATGATGCGTGGGATCTAGGGATGTAGGAAGCTTTACATGAAAATCCTTGAGACGAACCGACTGAGTTCTGGTCCTCCTAACATGTTCTTGGTCAACTGTTGGGCCTTGGGTCTCTTTATGTGTGTGTGGGCTTGGAATATGCATGTTTTCATTTGGGTTTTCGAGTTTAGGAGTATCAAAAGAATTATGCGTCTCATTTGTGAATTCAGGTCCATCCAATTCAGATGCACTATTAGGCCTACCTAATATTTCATCTTCATGTCCCTCAATTATTTTGTCTTCTTCTTGATCTCGTGACTCTTCCTCAATTGGCTGAACTTCTTCATCAAAAATATCATTGTGTTGATATTCTGGGGTGACTTTATCAAAAGGAAAATGGTCCTCAAGAAATTTAACGTCTCTTGAGATGATTATTTTTTTGTTTTCGAGGTCATAAATTTTATACCCCTTTGTACCTAATGGATATACTAAAAAAATCCCGGGTCTCCCCCTCATTTCGAACTTGTCCCCTCTCGTATCTGTGTTCCTATAATATGCTAAGCAACCGAAAATTCTCATAAAGTCATAGTCGGGTTTTTGGTTGTGAAGCAATTCGAAGGGGGTTTTATTCCCAATGACTTTAGAAGGTAAACGGTTAATAACATACGTTGCCGTTAAGACACACTCTCCCCAAAAAAATTTAGGTAGTTTGGTTTCAAACCTCAGAGCTCAGGCTGTTTCGATGAGATGTCGATGTTTTCTCTCAACGACATCATTTTGTTGAGGTGTGTGAGGGCAAGTTGTTTCAAGTAAAATACCATTTTCTCTGTAAAAAGTTACCATGTCATTTGATGTGAACTCACCACCATTATCACATCTAACTTTTTTTTTATATTCTTTCCAAATTGTGTTTTTATCATTTTATGAAAATCCTGTAGAAACCCACTAGCTTCATGTTTGAATTTCAAAAGGAACAGCCATACGGCTCTACTATAGTCATCAACTATTGTTAAAAAATACTTTGCCCCGGTAAAAGAGGGTGTGCTATATCCACCCCAAATATCACAATGGAGTAAATCAAAGCAATTTTTGGTTTTGGTGGTGCTAATCGGAAAAGGAAGTCTCGTGTGCTTAGCTTTAGAACAAGAATCACATATCTTATTAAAAGTACCGTTCTTAAGAAAAGTAATTTCGTTGAGTTTATCCCCGGAAGCGTGTCCCAACTTTTTATGCCAAGTGTCATAAGAAACAACCATTGCCTTTCTCTCGTTTCTGACCATCCCCATCCGATATAGTCCTTTCTCGCATCTACCCGCACCAATCAAGATCCTCGTGTGAAGCTTCTGCATAATACAAAAATCAGGAAAGAATGAGACAACGCATTGCGGGTCGTTAGTTAATCGTTTTACGGAGAAAAGGTTGTAGTTAAAGTCAGGGACGTAAAGAACTTGATTAATTTTAGTACCCCCATCAAGGGTACAACTACCCTTTCCCTTAACAGGTATCTTACTCCCATCAACAATGATCACAGGAGCTTCAAATTTAGTTTCTATTTTGTTGTCAAGGAAATTAGGGTCGCAAGTAATATGCTTAAAGGCTCCCGAGTCCACCACCCAGTTGTTGTCCTTTTTATCTTTACATGCGAAGTTTGCCAAACGTGGTGTCTCACATTTCCTGTCGTCATTTTCTCCTGCAAAAGTGTCTAAAAATATTTGGTATTGTTCTATTGAGAGACCTAGAATGGGGCTGGAACATGCTTCGGCATAAGCTACTTTTGCATTTTCGCGTTTCGGTTTATTACCCGGCCACCATTCCGGATACCCGGTCTTCTTAAAACAACCTTCCTTGACTTGACCGTCTTTCCCGCAGAAGGTACAATGTTCAACCACCTCGTTACGCCTAGCATCTTTGAATGCACCCCTATCACGTTTGATCGTTTCTCTATTGTTGTTACCCTCCCTGCGATACGGAACAAATACCTGGAAGGCTGTAGCATCAGTGGCCGGCTTCTTGTCAAAAGATATGGCCCTTTGTCTCTCATCTTTTGCTACAAGGTGATAAGCATTACTCAAGCTTGGTAATGGTTTTGTAGCTAAAATTTGAGTCTTGATTACAACAAAACTATTATCCAGCCCCATAAGGAACTCATAGAGTCTATCTTTTTCCTTTGCTTTGCTTTGCTTAGTTTCTTTCCAATGTCACACCTATACCCATCACATGTACATCGTGGCATAGGCATAACTGAACTGATCTCATCCCAAAGGCTGCGGAGTTTTGTGTAATAGGCCGAAACAGAGGCTCCTGATTGTTGGGTGATGGTTAGAGCATGTTTCAACTCATAAGCCCTAGGGGCACTTTCTTTTCCGAACCTTTCGAGAAGATCCTCCCAGATTTCAAATGATGTAGCGGCATACTTCACGCTGTTCCTTATCTCCTTTTCCATAGCCTTTGTGAGCCATCCCTTAACCATGGCGTCACAACGCATCCAAGGCATGTGAGGGGTGAGGTTTTTTCGGGTTTCTTGATGGAACCATCGACAAGTCCCACTTTATTCTTGGCAAACAGAAAATTCATCATTTCTTGTGACCAGTCGGTGTAGTTATGATCGTTGAGGATTTCGTTGACGTGCATTTGTTTCGGATAATCTGAAGCATGGATGTAGAACGGCGAGTTCACATCGGGACCGCTCTCACTCTTGTTGCTCGTCTCGTTCTTCTTCTCACTCATGGTACTGGTTGGTGATGTTCTTTGGTTGGTGTGGGTTTTTCTTAGAGCTTGGTTAAAACCGTTCTGATACCATAACAAAATCTATGATACCAAGGCAGATGGTTTTTGGGTTATTGATTCAAAACTGAATGCATATTACAAGAGGAAGAAGAACACTTATAGATACAAAAGATAATGGAAACATTCAAGGCATGCAGACTAAACGTCAGGAACTAAATGCAGGAGACCAAACGATTGGAAGGAAGCACGTGGGGAACACAAGGAAAAGAAAGCGAATACAATAAAAATGCTTTAGCTAAAGTTTTGTGTATAAGATGTTTTGATTTAATAACACATATTTTATTCAACGAAAAAACGTTTTTACCCACCGCTAGAGATTTCATTTCAATAATCACGTTTTGTAAATGACTAAATTCAATAAAGGAGCTTTTGTTAACCTTTTATGTACATGTTTTTGATTTATTAAATAGGCTTAATGAATTACAATAAATGAATGATTTGTTATTCAATAAATATATATTATTCTAATATAAAAGTTCGGTTCGTCCGTCCGGAAGAAACAAATGAAAATTGGCTACTTCTTCGTCCGCTTCGGACACCCGGTTTGAACGAATATGTTCGAAGCTTGATAAGTTACTATCTTTTAGAAAGGATAAACAACAATAACAAGATCTCAAGTTTGTAACTGTGAATTTCGAGAACCTTACCGGAGGTGCTCGTAAACTAACGGAGATGTGAAAAAAAGATATATACAAACGAAACATCTTAAACGTTGAGGACGACGAATAGTTTTATGTTTATTTTTTATGAATGTAGTTTTTTTTCAGTTTTATTCCAATTATTATGAATGTAGTTTTTTTATTTTATTTTAATGAACATAATTTTTTTATTAAAATATGTAGTTTACATTTAGTTAATTATTAGTTAAATGATTAAAATTTAAACACAGACGTTAAAGCATTACGCACGTTAGTGATTCTGGACATTGATTACTCATTCACTATACTGATGTGATGCTGACTGATGGAAGATGTGAAATATGGTGCGTGAAAACAAAATTTTCAAATTCATACATTTGAAATTATTCCTTATCGTATTCTCATTTTCTAAAACTTAGAAAATACAAACAACTATGTCTAGAAAAAAAAACAAATACCACCACAACAAAACAACTATGTAAATTATCCTTTGTCATCTTTAAGGTTTTAGAATCTCAGAACAGAAACAATGGCGTCTGTCATCATCATCGTGTGAAGTATACGCTTCCCCACCACCACCGGATGCTTTAACAATCAAAACCACCTTTTCTTCTCTCTCACACACCACACCAAAATACACCAACTATTCTCAATTTCATTTCATCAATCACAATTTCATAATTTTTAATTCTAGATAGAGAGAGCGAGAATAACATAATAATATGGTGGTGCCGGGAGGTCAACAACAACAACGGAACCGTCCACGTGTCACTCCGGCGGAAACTCCGCCTAGAATTCCACTCCGGGTGCTTCTCCGAGTAGCATCTGTAGCGTGCGGGATTCAATTCGGTTGGGCTTTACAGTTATCGTTACTAACTCCATACGTGCAAGAACTCGGAATCCCACACGTGTGGTCGAGTATCATATGGCTGTGTGGACCGTTATCGGGGTTTTTCGTTCAGCCGCTCGCCGGACACATGAGCGATCGGTCGACTAGCAAATTCGGCCGGCGCCGGCCGTTTATTGTGGTCGGATGTGTGTCGATTATCTTGTCGGTGATTTTGATCGGATTCGCGGCGGATATTGGGGGGTGGCTTGGAGATGGGGAGAAGAAGACGAGAGCGATCGTGGTTTTTGTGATTGGGTTTTGGTTCCTTGATATGGCTAATAATGCAACTCAAGGGCCTTGTAGAGCTCTTCTTGCTGATCTTACTGGTAAAATTGGTTGTTTTTATTTATGTTTGTGATTTAAGATTGAAGAAACTTTGGTGATCCATAAAAGGGGTGTTTGGATATGGGTTTAAACCTAATTAGGAATCTATAATAATTCTTGTTTTCAAGATATTTTATCAAATTTGTGAACTAGTTGTCTGATTTGATTGGTTTCTAAACGCTAGCGGGTTAATCGGGTCGAGTTATTCTGGTTTTTTATGCTTGAGAGTCGAACCGTGACCCAAACCTAATAACAATCGGTTTAATCGGTTTTTGGTTCAATTGGTTATGGGTAATTCGGGTACGGGTTAATCGGTTCGAGTTATTCTGGTTTTTGATGCTTGGAAGTCTAACCGTGACCCAATCCTAATAACTATCGGTTTAATCGGTTTTTGGTTCAATTGGTTATGGGTAATTTAGGTACGGGTTTAATCGGGTTCAGGTGAAATCTGGTTGGGTGGGTTAATCGGGTGCGGGTAAAATCAATAGACCTAGAAAGGTTTGCATTCATCCTAGCCTCTCTAGACCCTACCAACAACTCTGCTATGAGTGAGATTTTCCTGGGTATGTTTGTTTGGTTTCTAAACGTTCATCCAAACGCCTAGCCAGCTCAATGAAAAGTTTGGCAAGCCCGAGTGGAGCTGCTGAGGCTTCTTGAGCCTAATTGAGCTTGCACAAGCCGACTCGCCAAGCCTATACAAGCCATATATTTATCTAGCTCGTATTTAGAGAGGGTTTGTTTATATAAGTTCATAGCAACTTAGTCTATCCGGGTTGAGCCGATCTACAAAACCTATACCAGACATATATTTGTGTAGCATGTCTTCAGATATGGTTTGTTTATATTAGTTCATAGGAACCGAGTCTATATGGGTTGAGCCTATACAAGCCCTTAGGAGCGTATCCTGAATGAGAATAGCTAGATACGTTTTGGGCCCATTAGGCCCACCGGATGACCTTGTGGTTTCGACTCTCGAGCATGCAAGAACACACATGTTTAATTTGACTAAGATGAGTCCTCCGTTTTATTCATAAGTTTGTTGGAATTCTTTTTGTATGCAATTATTATAGTTTGAATTTCTTGTCAAGGTCTATTGAGATAGATACATTATTAATCAAACCAAATAATTGGTCCCCAAAAGTTGTGGATGCTTATGCGGGTCATGTTCATTAAGTAGAGTTGTGCGATAGTGACAATCAACACTTCCCTCATAAGTGGTCAAAATAGATTGTAGATCAATCAATGGGCTCGTCTTGGCTATTTGGACCTGTGATAAGTTTTGTAATATTAATTGTTAAAATAACACACGTACCGAACTTATGTATTCTATCATTATTAATCAACTAACTGTCGAAATTCATAGAATGATAAGGACATCAACGACATAATAAAAGCTAACATTATTTAGCTCTATTTATTATATCGTTATTATTTGTACAATAATAACCATGAAGTATGTTTTTACAAGAGTAATGTTGGAAAAGACTATAAAACCATGCATTGCAAAGGTAAAATCAAAATCCAACCCGACCAAGCAAATTATTACACATTTGACCCGTTGACTGATGTATTATTCTGATAACTATGTCTTTTATTAGGGAAGGATCACCGAAGAACTCGAGTTGCAAATGCATATTACTCCCTTTTTATGGCGGTTGGTAATGTTCTCGGCTATGCAACTGGAGCTTACAGTGGTTGGTACAAGGTTTTCCCTTTTACCTTAAACTCTTCATGTGACATTAACTGTGCCAACCTCAAAGCCGCCTTCCTTCTTGATGTTATTTTCATCATGTGCACTACATACATAAGTGTGACCGCGATTCATGAGCAACCAATAACTTCAATTCATGATGCCATTAATCAAGAATCAAGCCATCCCCAAGAAGCATTTTTCTGGGAAATGTTTGGGACGTTTAAATACCTTCCGGGGCCCGTTTGGTTGATCCTGTTTGTCACATCTTTGACTTGGATCGGGTGGTTTCCGTTTATTCTTTTTGATACTGATTGGATGGGTAGAGAAATTTATGGTGGAGATCCAAATGGTGACCAAAAGTATAGTGATGGAGTTAGAATGGGTGCGTTTGGGCTGATGTTGAATTCGGTTATTCTTGGAATAACTTCTGTGCTTATGGAGAATCTTTGTAGGAGATGGGGGTCGGGCTTTATTTGGGGCATTTCGAATATTATTATGTTTCTTTGCTTTCTAGCAATGCTTGTGCTTTCATTTGTGGCAAGCAATACAGATTATGGCAGTGACGGTTTGCCTCCAAACGGAATCGTGATTGCTGCGTTGGTTATTTTTGCAATTCTTGGCATGCCTTTGGCTGTAAGATGCTTCCTTTTGCTAAGCTTCAATTTTTTATGTCATTTTGAAGAAAATTACTAGTTTTTTATTTTTTAAGTTGACAAATTAGTAGAGTCAAACCTTGCAAGATTTCAGATTTAACCATGTCTAAAATAGATAATAATTATTATTATTATTATTATTATTGTTGTTGTTTTAACTTTTTTGCTTGAATAATCACAGTGGTGGATTAGTTTGTTGTAGATGTGGCAAGTGTGGCGGGTTCGGTAACAAATTAAAACGGTTCATTTTCAATACGGGTCAAAATTGGCGGGGAGGGTTGGTTGACCTGCAAACACTTTTTATTAATTTTCTATTTAAAAGATAATCAACGCATGATTACTAAATAGTATTATTGCTATAACTATCTAAATCTTTGAATAAAATAATTTTAGAGGATGTGTGTGCTAAAAATAGACCTTTGGAGCCCTTTCTGCCAAAATTCTTATTTGACCCGTCTGACCCGTTTATAGACTTGTTCATAAGTAATGGGTTGAAATTGCCATCTCTAGTTTACCGGAAACTGGTGTGATTTGAGGTGTTACTAACTACTAACTAGTCTAATTTTAGTCAAACAAAGATTAATATTTTAAAGTAACTACTTGTCAATTGCTATGGCATGGGCTCTTTTAGTTTATTACTGTTTTTGAAACTTTACCATTTACTGAAACCTTTTTATTTGCAAATGTTGACTTTTTTCAAATAAAGTTGACTTCTTTTTGGTCAAAGGACCTTCATGATTAAGTTCAGTCTGAAAAATTGGAATCAGTTAGCAAATGTTCAGTTGGCAGTTCAAGCGAACATCAAACCAAACTGAACCAAATACACTTTAGTTCGAATTGTTTCTTTGTGTTGAGGATCATGTTTCAAGAACTATTTGAACCTGACATGTTCTTTTTATGTGACATGATGCAGGTTACTTATAGTGTCCCATATGCGTTGGTATCCTCACGGATCGAGTCTCTAGGACTTGGTCAAGGTGGGTCCCTGAGTTTTTTTACCGCTATTTATTATTTTTATTATCTCTCTCTCTATATATATGTGTGTGTGTGCGCGCGCAAGGATTCTAAGTTCCTAAATATATGTTTCAGGGTTGTCAATGGGTGTTTTAAATGTCTCCATTGTGCTCCCACAGGTATGCTTTCCCCTTGCCATTCTTGCTAGTGTTCACACATAATTAGTAGCCTGTAACACCACCTTTCACAATTTTTTTTTTTATGTATTTCTAAATTATTAAAACTCATCAACCTTCAACCAACTAACTAATAGATTATTGGAACCTCAAACAGCAAAAGTGCATCCAAAAACTATAACCTACAAACCGTTTCATTACAACAAACCGTTTTATTACAATTGATTAACTGGTTTTTCTTGGACGTATCATATTAATTCAATAAGTTGTATCATTTTCTTTATACTCGGTGCTCTATCTAAACTGCATTCAGATCTATCTTTACGCATATTCATGCCTGAACATGAAATTACTTTCAAAACAACTAATCAAAATTAAGGATGTTAGATTGATGGGTTGACAGGATGCTGGTTGACGGGTTAATCATTGAACCCGAACACAACTCACATATTTATTCGTGTCAAAGCCATCAAACCTAACCCATTTGTGTAACCCGAACATGACCCATTTAACCCATTTATTGGGTCAACGGGTTAATCATCGAACCCAAACACAACTCGCATATTGTTCGTGTCAAATACATCAACCCTAACCCATTCGTGTAACCCGAACATGGCCCATTTGTTGGGTTGACGGGTTGTAATCAAGTTGTAAGGGCGTTCAGTGGTTATAAAGAGGCTAGCGGGTTGTAATGTAGGGGTTAAACAGGTCATAAGCAAGTTGGCTTTGTTTTTATTAGGTTAAACATGTCGACCCTAACACGACATATTTATTGAATGGGTTAGATATGATAACCTGAAACCTGGTTATTTAAATTGGTTAAACATATTGACTTACGCGTGAACCTGTTTAATTAAATTGGTCAACCCGAACACGACCTATTTATTAAATGAGTTAGATATGATAACCCAAAACCTGATTATTTAAAGGGTCAAAACAAGATGGCCTACAGGTCAACCTAGACACGACCTATTTATTGAATGGGTTATATATGATAACCCAAAAACTGATTACTTTTGTGCCGTGTCAGTCAAAATACTTCGAGGGTTATTCTTTGTATCCACTAATAGAGTGGCGGAGCTTGAAGATAAACGCAGGGGGGCCGGGATTTTTTTCCCTATAAGGGGGGGGGGAGCTATAAAATTTTTGGCCGAATAGGGTGGGGGGTGGGGGGGCTCACTATCCTTCGCCCCTGCACCATTATAGCCACGGCATATATTCACACAGGCTCCAATACATATAGTGAAAATTTAAAGTATGGTTTGTTTCAATAGGTTGTGGTGTCTCTTGGAAGTGGACCATGGGATCAGTTATTTGGTGAAGGCAACTCTCCTGCCTTCGCTGTAGCAGCAGTTGCAGCCTTTGCAAGCGGGCTTGTAGCCATCTTGGCTATTCCTCGCTCGAGGCCTGAAAAACCCAAAATTCGACAATGAGAAGAATGTTATTTTTTTATCCACCCGAGTAAACAAGCATTGTTGTTGTAATCCTTTTGTTTTTGTTTTTACATATTTCTTTGTAATATGGAATCTACTGCAAAGGATCAAAGGCTTTTACTTTGTCACCCGGGATCCACCACAGGTTGGGTTTGAGAGCCGTGTGATGGCAAACAAATGGTCTGATTTTTGTGTATAGCAAGGCTTGTTTTTAGTTACAATCATATTACTTCCATTTATTCAAATCCTTGTTCTTCCCAGAAACCACTCAAAATAGCTCCATTTCTCATTTATAGAGCCAAACACTCAAATTTAAACCTAGGTTAGGATAGCTCACCAAACCAATTTAGGTGATAAAAGATGATGAAAATTAACTTTAATGGCTTCAATCCCCTGGATAATCACCTAAAAACATTCTCAGAGTAGTGGATTTTTGGGTTTATAGTTTTTACCACTAGTAATCAACCACGAACTACTGATGATTATTAAGGCCTGGTTAGGCTCCTATAATGATCTCATTACAAAGAGTTTAACAATTTCTAAAAAAAAAGTGTTGAAAGAGAGGTTTAGAATGGTTCCAACTTCTAAGACACAAAGGGGTCGAGGACATGTTTTGTAAGCACCTTTAATTCTATTCGTATGTTTTGTAACCCAGATCCTGTCGGGTTTTATTTTGTGTTGAATCGGTTTCGTTCCGCTACGTTTTAATAATTACTAAATAATTATTATTAATCTATAATTATTTATGAACCATTTTTTATAACTAATATAACTGATCACCACTTAAAAAAAAAAAGGATCAACTTTCAAGGCCTAGCTGTAGTCAAGTTTTCTTCCTATCTCATTTTCTATCGTTAAGTTTTCCATCTTCTTCAATAGAATTGTTCCATTTACACTCCACCCAAGCTCTAGCCAGTGAAGAGATGTAGGGTTGTCGGCTACTTGTTCGGTTTTTAAAGCTTTGAAAGTTACTCACACAATCCAGCCCGACTTCCTCCAACAAACCTGCAACTCGGACGACCTCCTCCGGCAAACCGGCAGGCAATTACTAGAAAGCTAATATTATTCTTATTGGTTTAAGTTTATGGTAATTTTTTTTTTCTTGTATAAAACATTTATTAAGTTGATGACAAGCCCAATTTATTGTTCAGAAAACCAAAATACTACTAAAATCACTCAAAAGAAAAAAACTTTAATCAAAAAGATTAAAAAACGAGTCCAGTTCATTTTGAGAGTTGCATCCAACATGTATATATTCATTTTTTTCTCCATTATAAACAGTATTTATATTACATTAGATCATCCTAATATCATCTCTATTCCTTTGTCAGGATATCCTAAATCATATACATATATTAAAGAAAATAACAATTCTTAAGTTACACACCAATGATGAAGTGCAAACTTGCACTTGAAGCACTTAAAGATCATCTTATACTGCAATGGTTCATCACATTCAATGCATTGGCCATCATCATTAATCCCTTGTACAAAGGTGACAGGGTGTGGGTGATTTGAGATCTCATGTGTTCCTCCAAACTTGACATTGATATACCGGAAGACTCGAATATTTTTATATTTAAAAGTTGTAGATTGCTCACAATGAAGTTTTAGGGGGGCACAGGCAGTGTGCATAGACGTGGCACACGTGCTGCAATGATAGAACCACCATTCCGGGTTAAATTCATCCTCACAAATCTCACAAAAGTATTCACTACTATGGTTCTCAGCGGGATAATATCTTAGACTCAACGGATGTTTATCGTACTTGTGTTTGATCGTTCTAGGTAATAACAAAGCACACCTTATATGCAGATAGAAATCACAAGTGGGACAATGGAATCCCAATTGTATGCCCATATAATAGTTACATGCTTTACAAGCCCTTCTTGATTGATCGGCTGAAGATTTACATCTTAGCATGAGATGATTAGGGTGAGCTTCATGTGTGATTACATCAGCTATGAAGGCACAATGGACATCCACATAATATTCACATCGCTTGCATCCGTATGCGAAACCATTGGACGGTAATTTGCAAAGCTCACACCTAAATACTCCAAAAAACTTTCTAGGGACCTTTGGCAGAAGAACAAACTTATGTTGTGGATGATCGTGGTGGTGTTGTATTTCAGAGGGTAGCCTAGTGCACCACTCATGAAGAACAAAACCACAATCATGTTGGGAACACTTGTAAAAGGGTAGAGTCGTGATTGGTCTAACACATCCGTCACATAGTAGTTCCTCTTTTTTCATAGGATCATGAAGAGAAACTGACTCGTTAAGGAGCGTTTCAAGAAGAATCAGTGGGTGTGGATGACTAAACATTTGACCATCAATCTTTCCTTTAATAAGTAGTTCGCCTTTGTTGATAAAATGATGCTTCAGAATGTTTAAATCTTCATCGGGAAACGGATAGTGGTTAGATTAGGATGATCTTCGTCTTTGAAATTTTTATAAGTTTTGCCAAGACCTAATTAATGAATGACATGTTTAAAGTTAAACTTAAAACGACAAGCACAATATTTAGTATTAAAAAGAAAAGAATAATATATTGCTCACCTGCAGTCATCAAGATAGAAGACACAAATGCATCTCTAGTTGAAGTCGCACAATCAACATGGACATAATATCGACATTTATTGCATCGGTAATGCCATTTATTGTGAAATAAGAATGCAACATCACAAACTCTACAACGGGAAAAGAATTTAGCCTTCAACTCAATATAAGGAAAGGAATAAGCAAGGGTGAGTAAATGAGGGTGACTGAAACTCTCATTCGTAGACTCTTGGATAAGTAACTTGGGTGGAAGTAAAGCACAGTCCAAGTGGATCCTGAACCAAGAACAAGTGGTACAATGGTAGAAGCTCCCACTATGTTTATTACAACAGGCACAACAATAAGATATCATCCAACTGAAACTACGCTGCAATTGATGAGGGTGACCTGGGTGGTCCATCTTTTGTTCAGACATAGTAGCACAGATTATGTCCATGGTATATTTGCAAATGTAACAATGGTAATTGTAGAATTTTTTTCTCCAAACCTTGCAAATTTCACACTTCCATTCTGTATTAACATCATTTTCTCTAAGACTGATATCGGGTTCCTGTAACTGAAATCCCTTGGACATCGTAAGATTGTGGCCTGGATGTAATGGGTGGTTTTGTTGGGTCGTGGGCAGTTGTGCACAAAGTTTGTGTAGGGAGTAGTCACAATCCTTGCAGGAGTAGTAACATAGATGAAACGAATAGATCTCTTCCTCACACATCTTACATTTGCCAACATGGCGGTCTGCCTCCACAATATCATCTTTATCTTCATCTTCCTTGTCAGAGTTTTCATTGCTAATGCTATGGTCAGTCGTCTGAAATTGGACAAGGCTGAGCAAATGCTCGTGACTAAAGTGCTTAACTTTCTCCATTGCAACTACATCCAATATACAAAAATCATGTAACCACAAAATTATTGAGCTAATTATGTGGCTATTCCCATTGTTTCAAACACTTATGTAATTAAACATAAGTACAACATTTGAATTTTTTTTATAACACTGTTAAACTTAATTTTATGGTTTCATTGGTGTTTATTATTTTGTGGACATTTTGCATTAGACGTTTTGGTATCATTTCAAAAGATATTATTAAGGAATGTGTTTTGTAAAAATTTTGATAATTTTGATTTGTGTAGTTTTTTTTGGATAGATTACTTTAGAGACGGATAGTACCAACCGACAGATTTACTGTATTGTGGGGAGGGAGGGGGGTAGGCACCCCTAGGGTTTGGAGAGAAAATTTGTTTTGATGGCTAATTTTTGTGTAATTCTTTTATTTTGAGGCCTAATATTGTGTAATTCTAACTTTGCGACCCACATGTAGGAAGTAAACGCATAAAACAAAATTTGTTTTTCAATTTTGACTACAACAACCACTAGCTTAGTCTAGTGACAAAGGTGTATACCAAGACTTTATCAAAATGAGGAGATCTTGGGTTTAAGTCCCACTTGTGACAAAAATTAAAGGGATCCAAGTTAGGCCAGAGGGTTTTCTCACCTATGATAGGTTTCCTCATGTGAGAGTGGAGATGATCAGGTGGGCCAGTGGCCCGTCAGTGATCCAAATTGCCTTTCAAAATTTTTTTTGACTACAATAGTCACGTGTATTTGTACAGTTTTCTATAAACAGTCAAAATAAACTTCTTAATCTTTGTAGATGTTACACAAATATTAAGTGTATAAATGAGTTGAACATTGAATGAGCTCCCATTTTTGTGGTTTGTGCCGTCGTGGTTTTAATTGACCGACCCATTTTTTACTCTACTCATTTTTTTTACTGTCTAATTTGGTAACTAAAATTTCTGGATTAATTCGCAGCAACTTATTATTATGTACCAACTTTTAAAGCATGTACCCTTATTCACTTATTTGAAAAAATATCCAAACATTAAAAAAATTGTATCTCAACATGTTTTCAATTTTATAAACTTCAAAATACAACCGGATTCTAAGGCGAAATGCAAATCAATGAGTATCTTCCATTTATGGACTTATTTTTCTCATTAACTTCAGTTTAGTTTATTAGTTTACTAGCTTATAACCCGTGTAATACACACAGGGTGAAAAATATCAATAAATAAAATTCTTAAATCTATATATATGTTTAGAAGTGTAAAAATGTATTAAATATACCAAAGATCGAAATCAAAATTCAAATATGTAAAAATTAATTAATATTTGGGTTTCAAAAGTATGTTAATTTCTATTTAATTTAATTTGACTTTCATTACTATTTGACTGAAAATAAAAGTTAAATAATTATATTTTAATGTTTCTTATAATAAAAGATAATTTAAAATAAATATGTTTTATTAGTATAATTAGTATTTTATTTAAAAGTATATTATTATTAAAAGATAGAGGTGTATTTAATAAGAGAGATAGGCAGGAAAAAAATAATTTGAATAAATATGGAGACGACACGTGTCATGAAAAAAAACTTTATTTATTAGATAGTATAGATATAGATTTGGCTTTGCTTAGAATCCATATATAAACTCCAATAATTTAAAACAGATAATAATGATAATCACTTGAGATGGTGTAACAATATATAAATTTCTTTCATTTCCAAAAGATTAAAACTGAAAGGGCCTATTTGGTTGATAAGAATTCAATGAAAATGAAATTTAAATTCTATTGTTTTGCATGGTTGGTTGATTAAGGGAAGAAATTAGAACTAATTCCAACTAATTTCTTCGGTTAATGGAATTCAAGGATGTTTATAATTTACGTAATAACCCTAGCCGTTTTTTATTTTCTTAAAAACAATTTTTATAAAGATATTTGAGTTTGGATCTTTATTTTATATTTTGATAATTCTAAGTGTAGTTTTGTCATTTTATTTATTTTTACATTCCATTTTCATTAACAAATGTATCAACCAAACATATTATGAATTTTCAAATGAGTCATTAAATTTTATTCAAATTCCAGAACATTCTGCGAATCAAACCTCCCTAAAAAACAAAGACATACCTGTAGTGTAGGGTAGTGTTACATATAAAGCTTCTTCCTCCATTCCTCAAATTGGATACGTAAATTGTATAAAGAAAGACTCTTGTACGTTTGGCGAATGAAGACGAGAAATGAATGGATGAATAAATAGGGATGATTAAGAATATCATTGATTACACCAAAGGAATTTGTAGAAACCCAAACTCCTTCAAAAGCATTGTTTTATTCCATTCTTGAATGGAAAGCAAATTAAATTTGTTTGTCAGCTTTACGTGCCTCATTTGCATTGCTCTCTTCGTATTTCATTCTTGAATGGAGAGCAATTTAATTTTGTTATTAGCTTTACACCATTTGCATTGCTCTCTACGTATTCACTTCATAAAATGAAGAGTAAATTACATGGATTCTCAGTGGTTTGGGTCAAATTTTGAATATAGTCCCTATAGTTGGAAAATTACGGATATACGAGTATTTTGTCTTTGATCAATAACATGTAAACATGCGGGTAATTTGTCTTGAGTTATTACCGAATAGTCATGCGAGTAATTTGTCAAGGGTTGATACTGCGTAGACATATGAGACTTGGGTTGCCTTTCTTCTGACTGCGTGAAGCGTGAATACGAAACATCGAGTCGTCGATGGATCAGGAATCAGGATTGCTGCTACTTAAATATTTAATTAGTTTAAATTATTTAAAATTTTATGTGGGTAATAGGTTAACTAAATATGGGCTTAACTGTCTAAATGGGTAATGAGTTAATTAAATGTGTGTTTAATTGTTTAAGTGTCTAAGTTTCTAGTCCAATTTATTCCAAATGTGAAATTAAGTTATTTGTTTATATGGGGGACGGTTTAAAAATTGTTTTTTCTTGTGGTCGGTCAAAATTTTAAGGGGGTCGGTATCAAAATTTCATGGGGGTCGGTATCAAAATTTCATGGGGGTAGGTCAAGATTATACCACATATATAACAAATAGAAGTTTTCTTTCATGGATGTCGGACGACCCACCTTCCAATAAGTGGGTACGCCAATGGGTACCGGTACTTGTACAAAATGTTCATATCTAAATGATACCGGTACTGAAAATACCTGTACCGGTACCAAAATTTTGTAAAAGTGGGTACCGATACCGGTACCGAATCTATTGGTACGGTACCGGTACCAAATGCTCATCCCTATACCGATGTACAAAATATGATGTATTTGTGTCGACCTTTGTATTGTGTAGCGGAGAGATTACGAATGGTGGATACACCTCTTAATATATAACTTGTCATGTCACTGTTTTCGTGAACCTTATTCCTAGCTTGTCTCGAAGAAAGATTACATATATGCATGTTTTCATGACAAGTATGTGTTATAATTGATGATAATGATATTGCATTCACCATTTACTATTTTGTCAAGTTTGTGACATGCTAGGGTAAGAAATAAGTTTTCTTGAAAGTAGCTAGCTAGGATGGTCCTTGGCTAGGGGCTACACTCATGGCTCCATTCAATTCATCCATCCATCCATAACCCTACCACACACATCGAAACTTCCACCGCGGCCACCATCAACACGCCGGCCACCATAATTAACTACATGCCATCTTGTATGTGTGCCAAGATTCATTAGGAGAACAAAGGCCACACCAAGTAACTAAAGGGCAATAGTAACACTGGAAACAAAGACTTGTGCCTTTCCAAACAGGGCAAAGGAGCCAATATTGGGTGTACTCAAAAGGAAGTGGGTGGGGTGGGGTGGGGTGGGGGACTCTTTCATGGACCCTTCACATGGGTTTGTGGAATGTAACATGCATGCATGGTTGTCTAGCAACATGCCAACATTTCCATGGCCACCACTAAACTCTTCATGTCACATACATACATATCATTTAGACCACTTGATGCATCTCATACGACTCAAAGTTACTATTTTAACCAAGAAGATTTTAAGCTTGGCTTTTTATTTCTAAATAGATATGTAGGTTTTTTAGTTAAAACTAGTATGTATATGCGTGGTATTCTTTTGTTTATTTGTCTTATCTTTCAAAATTAATAATCAAACATTGAATAAGTTTTAATTCCTTTTATAACTGTTCACTCAAACCGTCAAACTCGTCGATCCACAATGGTCTTGATTGTTTTTGTTGAACCGGTACGAACAAATTAATTCAGCCAATTTAGTTTCAAAATTTTCAAACCGAAGTTACTAGCTCAACATAGATTTTATGCCATTAAATATTCATACGTCTCACATACATGTATTTATATGCTTGACCCATGTACACATATATCTGTTGGTTCAGGCCCTAATATGAACACACAGTAGACGCTAATTTCGTACAGAAAGAGCATAGCTTTTCAAAGTTACTACTTTCATTAGTTCTTTAAAAATCATATAAATAGATAACGAAACAAGGAATAACGTGGATAAACAAATCCTAGAAATAAACACATTAACCCATGATCTAACCCATTAATAAACTTTAATACATTCAAATTATATGCAAAAAGCAAATTCGTCAACACAATTCCCACGTACTTAAATGACCCTTTTAGCCCTGATTCATTAGCGCTCCTGACCCACAACCTGTGAACCATGAACCATGTGACATCCCGCTGACCCGTGAACCGTTAACCCGATTAACCCAACAATATCCTTTGTTTTGTTAGTTCCTTGTTAGTGGGCAGTAGTCATCATACATTTGGTTTACTCATGCGGTTAGTATTATTCTCCATTGTCTAGTTAGTTTTAGTATTGGGCCATTTTCTTGGTTAGTGGTAGTAGTAGTAGAGTTAGTGGAGCCTCTTGTTTTCTTATAAGTCTACAAGTAGGCCATGTATGTTGAATATTGAATTAGCAAGAATGATATGAATTAAGTGTAAATCTTCCTAATTAATCTCATGCTTCCTTTTGTCTCGATTCATTACACATCAAATATCCAATTCATTCTTTAATTTGTACATAGTTTAAATAAAATGTTAACTATTTATCTAATATTCAAAGTATAATTGAAGTAATAACAATATGTAAGGTCCAATCATAATACTTAGTAACTATGATTAACAAGTGGACAATATTTGCATATTATTAACAAAAGTGAAATTTTCATAAAATATTCTAAAAATATGAAAATTTTAATGAAACATGTAACATTTTGGTTGGCGCATAAAGTTAACCATTTATATCAAATATGTCAATGTGTCACTTCACTTGATAATCAACAAATCAAACAATCCAATTAAATTGTTGGTTTCTTGTCTGAAATGAGTTTCTCAACTTATGGTTTTGATACACAATTTAACATGATTTTATTAAAAGGTGAGTTAACAAATCAAGCATAATCAAAGTAATAAATGGCAGGACCCTACCCCTTTATGTATATTAGTGTATATATATACAACTCTCATGTCCTCTATACATCATTCCTTCAAATTCTATAATCCTCTCTTCATCTCTCCTTATCCTTTCCCTCTCTCTCCAACCCCCCCCCCCCCCCCCCCCCGTCTTTGTGAACATATCAAAACAAAAACTGTTTAATGGTTGTACTTCCTCTACCACCTCTCTTTATTACCTTTCCTTTTGTTTGTCTATATTTTTCACTCATAAACATTTGCTCACCATCTCCAACATGTTTATTTGTAGTTGTTAACTTGATTCTTTAGTTCCCCATCTACCTAACAATAAGAACTTTGTTCCATGTGTAACCCAACACAATCTTCCCCATCCAAAGTTGTCATTTACAAGAATACCCTTTTCAACAATAATCCCCCAAAATCCATGGATGATGATGATCATCATCACCAACTTCATGGTTGGCCAACCCCTTCTCAGGTAACATTACATATTATCTAAATGTATACAACTTTTGTTGACATTTTCATTCACTTAAAAGGGTACTATTGTGAAACTACACTTATTTTTTAATGAAAAAAAAAATTGTTGTCAAAATTGATATTTACCAATGTATATAAACTTTATATTTCTTCAAAATTATAAATGTGAGATTTTACTTTCAATTATAAGCCCAAATTTTCATGACTTGGTTTTTTTCAAGCTCCATCTTTCCCACCTTTTAAAGTGTGAAAAACTTGCATGTGTCCCTATAAGCTGTAAAATAGGTACAAATTATGCATTTTTGTAGTATTTTGTTGAAATCATCAATCTTTCTGTGAACTTTTAAAGTATTAGTTTTATCCAGCTTTAAAGTAACAAACTTTTCCCATACACAACTTTCTTGAAAATGTATTGGATTTAAGTTTTTTATAAAAGTTTCATTCTGATTGTTATATTATCACTTTTTGAGGTAACAAACTTCTCCCGTAACAAGACTTTTGTATAAAGCTTTTTTGAAAATGCACAGAGTACAACATAACCATCAATCATTGCTTCCAATATTTATAGAAAAGTTACATCTTTATTTTGTTTTAGCCTACCCCTTTTGAGGGAACAACCTTTTCTCATATTCAAGAGCTAGATGCATACTTAAAACTTTCTTAAAAATAGATGAATTTTGCTAAACTATAAGTACAACTCATCAACCGGGGTCTTAGCAGGGGCAACCTCTTTATCCCATAGGATAAAGGTAAGGTTTATCCCCATCACATCATCCCCAGACCCTATTGGTAGGACTATATAAAATGGGTACGTTTGTTTGTTTGTACGTACAGCCCATCAATCTTTTCTCAATTACTTAAAGAAAACTCATTCATTAATTTTTCTTGTCTAGGCCTTGGAGGAAATCAAGGCCATTGGAAAGATCTCAGGACCAACAGCCATAACCGGTTTACTACTATATTCAAGAGCCATGATCTCCATGCTTTTCCTTGGCTACCTAGGCGAGCTTGAGCTCGCCGGAGGCTCTCTCTCCATCGGGTTTGCCAACATCACCGGTTACTCCATCATCTCAGGCTTAGCCATGGGCATGGAGCCCATTTGTGGCCAAGCCTACGGCGCGAAACAAATGGAAATCTTGGGCTTAACTCTTCAAAAAACAGTCCTTTTGCTCCTCTCAACTTGTGTCCCAATCTCCTTTATTTGGCTTAACATGAACACAATCTTGGTATGGTGTGGCCAAGACAAAGAGATCTCCACCGTCGCGCAAACTTTCATCGTCTCTTCAATCCCGGATATTTTCGTGTTGTCCCTTCTACACCCTCTTCGTATCTACCTCCGGACACAAAACATAACTCTACCCTTAACTTATTGTTCAGCAGTCTCCATACTAGTTCACATCCCACTAAACTTTTTGCTAGTTAAGTATTTCAAATTGGGTGTTTCCGGTGTAGCTATCGCGGTGGTGATCACCAACTTAAACTTGTTATTCCTTCTTGCCACCGTCGTTTATATCTCCGGCATCCACCGCGAATCATGGGTCTCCCCGAGCATCGATTGCTTACAAGGTTGGTCATCATTACTAGCACTTGCAATCCCAACATGTGTGTCAGTATGTTTGGAGTGGTGGTGGTATGAACTAATGATAATACTATGCGGTTTACTATCGAACCCTAGGGCTACCGTGGCATCTATGGGGATACTCATCCAAACTACGTCGTTGGTTTATGTTTTTCCCTCGGCTTTAAGCCTAGGGGTTTCAACTAGGGTTGGGAATGAACTCGGGGCTAAACGGCCGGCGAAGGCACGTATATCGATGATCGTTTCGCTTGTTTGCTCGGCGGCGATGGGTTTAACGGCGATGGTGTTTACTACATTGATGAGGCACCGTTGGGGGCGGTTTTTCACAGCAGATGTGAAGATTCTTGAACTGACGGCGGTGGCATTGCCGGTGGCCGGACTTTGTGAGCTCGGAAACTGCCCTCAGACGACCGGTTGTGGTGTTTTGAGAGGTAGTGCAAGGCCAAGTGTTGGTGCTAATATCAACTTGGGATCGTTTTACTTGGTGGGAATGCCGGTGGCTATGTTAATGGGGTTCGCCGGAAAATTGGGGTTCGCCGGACTTTGGGTGGGATTGTTTGCTGCTCAGGTGACATGTGCTTTGCTCATGCTTTATGTTCTGTTTAAAACTGACTGGATTGTTGAAGTGGAAAGAGCTAAAGAGTTGGCAAAACCATCATCATCATCATCATCGTCATCATCTTCTTCATTGCCGGCGACAAATAACGAAGCAAATCTTGAAGAGATCATTTTAATTTCTAAGGAAACGGATGTTGAAGTGGTGAAGGTAGATTGTTGTTCACTTGAAACATGTCCTCTCATTGTTAATTGAATATATTGATCATGACTAGAATTGATAGTTGATTATAATTGTACTACAATACTAATAGTAGTTACTAGCTAGTCAGTCATAGTTATCCACTGATTGAACAACTTTGAAATGATAAATAGGTTGTCATAAATATATCAATAACTTAGTAATAATTGTGTATTTTTTTTATTGAAGATTAGTATGAGTGTAATTTCGTTATTTGATATTGGTGTTTTATAGTAGAGAATATATCATTTGAGGATCCGTTATTGTATAAAATTAGCCGACGTAAATTCGTGCGTTGCGAAGGGGACGTTGATAATATGTGTAACTTTATATAATGAAAACAAAACTGTGACATAAACCTGCGAGTCACAACGAGGGCGTTGATAGTATTTGGAACTTTATAATAAGAAAACAAAAACGTGAAAAAAGAACTAACGTTGGAACATTGATAAAAATAAGCATGTTAAACGTAGATATTGGGCTAGTTTTCAAAAAAAATTATACGTATAGTTTTGAAAAACATTACATTGAAACATAAATAAAAAGAAGCACGTCACGATAAAAATCAAAAAAATAAAAGTTGGACATGTATATTAAATTATTTGAAAATACAACATATACAGCAAGGACACGACCCTATACGTACTAAATAGACACGACTTATCCCACAACATGCCGTGGGTACAGAGTCATTTGATCTATCCCCACGACATGTCGTGTGTACAGGTTTAGTGCACTACAACAAAATGACCCTGTGCCGACGCCGCCTGTACCGACGACATGTCGTCGGTATAGGTCAAAACCAAAATTTTGACCGGGACACACTATACCGAAGACATGTCGTCGTTACAGGGTTGAGGCAGATTGGAGGGAAAGTTGGCGCCCAATGAATTGTTGGTGAAAACCTGTACCGACGACATGTCGTTGATATAGATTAATTTTGATTTTCTTTTTGTTTTTCTTTTATTTAATAAATTTTCGTCGGTCAATTTTTTTTTAATTAAAAACAATTCTGGAAAAGCCTATGCCGACGACATGTCGTCGGGACAGGCTTTTTACCTTTATTGACTGGTCAACCTTCTGGGAACCCTATACCGACGACATGTCGTCGGCATAGGCTCCTGCACTGACGACAAACAGGCCTATATCGACGAAATGTCATCGGTATAGGGTTCAACGTGAACAAATAGGAAAACAGACGGCAGAACTTCATTTTCAGCCAAAACCCTCCAAAACTCCCCCAAATTGGCCTCTCCGGTGATTTCAGCGTTTTTGGGCTTTTGGGGAGTAACTTTCACACAAACTCTCGGGATTTAAGGTGAGCTAACATCCGGGTTTAATATTTTAGCTAATTTTTCAAGATCAAGGTGATTCTATTCTAGTTGATATTGGCGAAAACAATAGCAACCAACAAAGTAAACAGCAAGAATACTGATAAATGCACTGTTGTATTAAACTTGAGATTACAAGATTACAAGTAAAACTCTATCAAAAAGCACTGTGAAGGCAAACGAAAAGCACTGTAACGACACACTAAAAGCACTGTAAAGACACACTAAAAGCACACTTACTATGGAGTGTTTACACAGTATTTATAGTAACTTAGAATCAAGACAGACCCTTGATTCTAAGGATCAGATCTAACACAAGCCGTTGATCTTGTTTATTAATCTAAATTACACGCAAAGGCTAATCTAGATAACTTTATTGAAACGTCTTCTTAGGCATCATTGTTTGCATGCTTGGAGACGCGCGTCATGGTCCTTTATTGGTTGCACCAGTGAGGTTCCTTCTGCTTGGAGTGTGGCAGTTGCTTTTGCAGAAAGGTGTCAGAGGCGCTTCACATGGATAGTCAGCTGAAACGTTTGGTCTTCAGTGGATAAAGCTATCAGCAGCGGAGATGAGAATAATGCTGCTGATAAGCCCATCAGCAGCAACAAGTGTTGAATGCTGCTGATAAGCCCATCAGCAGTAACAAGTGTTGAACGCTGCTGATAAGCCTATCAGCAGCAACAAGTGTTGAATGCTGCTGATAAGCCCATCAGCAGTAACAAGTGTTGAACGTTGCTGATAAGCCTATCAGCAGCAACAAGTGTTGAATGTTGCTGATAAGCCTATCAGCAGCCATATGTGATGAATGCTGCTGATAAGCCTATCAGCAGCATTTGTACTTAGAATAATTTGGTAGCAATCAGTCTTTGGTTCTACAAACTCCCCCTAGACTGATGCAACCAAAATTCTTCTAATCACTTTGCTGCTGAAGCTTTTGCATGTGGCTGACTATCCTTTCAACCTCATAGCCTCTTGGATCCTTGCTGGGATTGTTCAGTGGAAGTTCAGACAGAGTCTTGATGTCTTTGTGTGGCATTTTGTAGATTGCTTTGCTTGAACATCTCATCTGCTGCTTTTTTACATCAATCAGAGTGAACTCATCCAGATCAGCATTGTAGGACCAAGATACAAATGGAGAGTGGGACTTGAGTGGCTTGATGTTAATGATCACATCTTTGCTAGGGTTGAAGTAGTGTTTGATTGCTAGCACAAGACGTTTCCCACTCTCATTTGCAGGCTCATGAGCTTCACCCAGCTCCAAAATTCTTCGTATGTCTGAATCTGGTAGTTGCAGAACCTCATCAACAGACCTATATGTAGATCTTCTTCTTTCAGTTCTCCCCCTGAAGATCTCAAACCTTTGACCCTGTGGATTGTAGACCCATTCAACTATGTCTCTTGAGTCTTCAGGTTCATATGAGGGTTTGGATTTCTTCAAGGGAGGCTGTTGATGAGTGGGAGCTGGGTGGGATGATTTGGACTTGTTGGGTGAAGGAGTGGAAGGTTTGGGGAGGAGAGTGGAAGGATGATGGACTGAGGAAGAGGTAGGTGAGGGAGAAGGCTTGGGTTTCTTTGTCTTTGGTTTTTCTTCTTCTTTGATAAGTACCCTTTTCTTGGAGCCCTTCTTCCCTAGTCTTTCTTCCTCATCCTTTTTAACTTTGAAGTAGAGGGCTTGCAGGTTCATGAAATTCATGGGACCTAGCCTCTTTCCACTGTCTCCTCTAGCCTTAAGGAAGTCAATCATGACCTTCCTTTCTTTATGGGTCCGTTTATTGAATGCAATGGTCTTTTTGGACTGTTGTTTGGCTTTTTCTTCTTCTTCTTCAGCCTTTTTCTTCTTTGCCAACTGACCTTGCTGACCCATGAAGGCTCTGTAGACTTCTTTAGTTGATAGTTTCTCAAGGTAGTCTGCATCCTCACCTTGAGAGACTAGAGTCTTTATCCACTCCTCCCTCATTTCTTTAGCTAGTTCAGAATCGGTTATTCTGAACTTAGCTGCTTCTTTCTTCTTCTTCTCCACCTCTTCCTCTTCTCTATTGAATTGTTCCTGCAGTTGAAGAGCAAGAGCTGCATCTTCTTTAATCCGGTCAACTGCAGAAATCTTTCTTTTCAGTTCATCCAGCTGTTTAGCGTACAGCTGGATGGTTTGTTCTCTTAGGAGAATGGCTGTTTTTCTTTCTTAAGCCTTTTTCATGTCAGTCATCTCCTCTTCTTCTCTTCTTCTTCTTTTCTCTTCCCTCTCCCTTTTCTCTTTTAGCAACCTCTCTTCATCTTCATCAGTCATGATTCCCTTTCCTTTGTTTACATTGGATGCCTCTGCTTCAGCTTCACTGATCACAACAGCAGATGATGATGCTGCTATTGGGATCTCTGCCTTGAAAAACTTTGATGAAACTGTTCTCATGCTTTGAAATGCTGCTGACTTGTAACTTTTATTTACAACATTAGACAGACATATTTACACCGGAAGATAGATGCATTCAGCTTAACCGATGAATGTGCTTGGTGTTTTCTTTACCTTCCATTGTTGAGTTGGTGGTTTTTCAGCTTTCTTTGTCTTTTCAACAGCAGACGTTGTATCTGATGATTTGGCTTTCCATTGCATTATTGGTGTTTTTCTAGTTTTCCCCACACTACCAGCAGCAGATTTTGCTACTGATGTTTTTGGCTTGTTGACAGTAGATCCTGCTGCTGACAGCGTTGTTGAAGTGTCAGCATTCTTTGCTACTGTATGCTTTGCCTTGGATTTTGCCCTATCAGCAGTGGGCACTCTTGCTGCTGATGTCTTTGCCTTATCAGCAGCAGATTTTGCTGCGGAGGATTTTAGCTTATCAGCAGCAGACTTGGTTGCTGCTGAAGGCTTCTGCTTTGTTTTCTTGGACAGAACTGGACTAACAACCGATGTATGCTGATCTTTCTTTACCCTTTTTTTTAGGAGCTTGATGAAGGATTTGGTTGAAAGGGTTAAACTTACAGTTTGCAGCAAAGTGGTCTGATTCTCCACAGATGATGCAAGACTGTTGAGGTCTTGACAACTGATCTCTTGGTGGAGAAAGAGATTATCTGAATTGAGTTGTCTTAGCTTCAAAGCTTCTTACCTGTTTGTTCTTCTTTGTTTTCTCAAAAGCATGTTGCTTGAGGTTTCTTTGCTGCTGTAGGTAGTAGAAACAGGTGCTGGCAGTGTGGTTATAATTTCCACAGACAAAACATGATTTTGCCAGTTTATCCCTTGAAAGATACACATAATCCTTTCTTTTGAAAAGGTCTTTGAAGTTCCAGGGGTGAGCTTTGTTGTGCTCAAAAGTAGCTTCTTCCAATGTCTTTTGAACATATGGAACCCTTTCTTCAGGCGCATGATATGTGTCAAACACCTTCCTTGGCTGGACTGAATTGGAAGAAGGCTTTGAGTTGGTGGAGGTGGAAGACTGTCCCTTTTCAATAGTTAGCTTTCTTCCATTTGGAGGATAGCTAATTCTGATTTGTTTGAAGGGTTTAGGAACTGGTATTGAAGGGATAATATGGACTTCATCTTTAGTGACTATCACTTGAGGGGAAGGAGGAGATGAGGCATTACTTGATTCAATGGAGTCTGAGCAAGTTGACTCAGTCTCTGATGAAGTAGTGCATTCTTGCACAGGGGTTTCTTTGACAGCAGGGTCAAGATTTCGGTTGGCCATGTCAAGATTTGCTAGATTGAAGCTTGGTTCATGGATGGCAACGTAATCAGCAGGAGGTGCGACGGTTTTATACTGGTCAGCATGATATCCCAGCCCAGTTTTTACGTTTTCATGGATTTGAATATCCAAAAGTCTTTGCAGCTTTTTGGATGCAAATTCATATTTTTCCACGTGGACCTTTTGGTCTGCCAATTCAGCCCTTGCAGCTTTCAACTTAACCAGAATATCATCAATTTGAGTTTCAAGGTTTGTTTGTTCATGTTTTAATGATGAAATTTCTTTCTTTAAACAATCATTCTTTTCCTTGTAACTATTTTCAACCTTTTTAAATTCAGATTTCATTTGGTGAAATTCTTCATTTTGATCTATGAGCTTCTGGTTATGTTTCCTATATCCAAGGACCTTATCAATGCACTCTTGAGTACATAGATTTTCATATACTTTTGGCGGTACCTCTGATGTGTCTGAAGTTAGAGAGGATACCTCTAATGTGTCTGCCATGAGAGCTTGATTGTTGGCAGAAAGATCCTCAGGCTGGAAGCTCCAGTCAAAGTCAGTAGTTCCAACATTTGCACAGGCTGCAGTTTGTGCTGGAGGATAGTAGTCGCTTGAACTAGGACCTGAGTGGTCAGAGTATAGCGCGGGAGAGGTGGAGGAAGAGGCTGATTGATGGCTTGAGCTTCTTTCTTTGGCTTGAATTATTTCTAATTCATAGGCTTTTAGCATACAAAAGAGCTCGGTCATCTGCAGAGTCTTCAGATTCTCAGTTCTTCTTATTGACACTGTGTAAAGTGTCCAACAACTAGGAAGAGATCTGATGAACCTTTTGAGAATGTCTTCATTCTCCAGTTTCACCTTAGAGCACTACAGCTCTCCTACCAAGTAAGTGTACCTGTTATACACTTTTGTTAGTGACTCACCTTCATTGCAGACAAAGTTTTCGTATTGCTGCTTTAGGATATCTTCAAGCCCGTTGCTTTGTGTCATTTTTTTTTTGTTTTTGGTGACTTAATCAAAGAGAGAGTTTTGAATATAATCAGAAAGTGATTAAACAAATGTTAGTTTGTTTAATCTTTGAGCCAAAGCTCTGATACCACTTGTAGGATCGTAAGATTACAAGGTGATTCTATTCTAGTTGATATTGGCGGAAACAATAGCAACCAACAAAGTAAACAAGTAAACAGCAAGAATACTGATAAATGCACTGTTGTATTAAACTTGAGATTACAAGATTACAAGTAAAACTCTATCAAAAAGCACTGTGAAGGCAAACGAAAAACACTGTAACGACACACTAAAAGCACTGTAAGGACACACTAAAAGCACACTTACTATGGAGTGTTTACACAGTATTTATAGTAACTTAGAATCAAGACAGACCCTTGATTCTAAGGATCAGATCTAACACAAGCCGTTGATCTTGTTTATTAATATAAATTACACGTAAAGGCTAATCTTGTCACACCCTCGCCAAGGCGGAAACGCGAGGCGTGACGTTCATGGTTTCCAAAGCATATGATTACCGCAAACACATACATGATAAATGGATACATTAACAAATTTAAAGTTTTACATTACAAAAATGTAATCTGAGTTTATAAAAAATTAAGATTTCACAAATATGACTCAATTTAATGAGTTATACAAGGGAAATCCTCCTTGAGTAGTATCCATCGTGCATGCATGTAATCTACATTGCTAACCTTGAAATCACGTTTAGTTACCTGAAAAACACACTAAAAATCGTCAACACGAGGTTGGTGAGTTCACAAGTTTAATCAAATAGTTCTTTGCAAAATTTCATTGTTCGTAAATAGTTTCAGTTGTATGTGATAAACATAATAAGAATTGTTGACCCATTTGTAAACTAGCTAGGAATACAAATAATATGTTCATACATGAGGCGTAACCAAACCTTGACAATTGTACACGCCCCTAATTTCGTTATCCGGTTCTATGCGGCCATAAATCCTCCAGATTGTGGTTAGCGTGACTAACCATGACCGGGAGACGTCACTCTCCATAGTACTATCCATAGACCCTAGGCTACAGTTAATGGTTACTACGTTGTTCCAGGGGACTTTAACGGCCTCAAATTGTTGTTCTCATCTCATGTAAACATAAAAGTCGTGCCTTATTCTCTTGTTATCCCATAAAATAGTTGTAAGTATGTTTTTCCCCCAAATATTGAAAACAGTAAAAAGGGGCCGTGAAACTCACCTTGAGTTTGTGTATACTTGTTGTAGTCAACCTTGACTATTTGTACCCTAGATACCAAGGGTAAATTGTGTTAAGACCGAACATCTTATATTGCAAATTGTTCACCGACTTTGTAAATCTGGTCGTTTTTGTTTGAATATCTCCTTAGTTGTTCAACACTTGTTTTGTTATAAAAACAGTTTTGAGTTACTGCCCAAATGGGACTGTTGACCAGGTGTCGAAACTTCTTAGTTTCGATTGGGCATATGTGTATCGAAACTACTTAGTTTCGATGGAGTAGTCAGGTGTCGAAACTTCTTAGTTTCGATTGAGTAGTTGTTATCGAAACTACCTAGTTTCGATTGAGTAGTTGATATCGAAACTACCTAGTTTCGACTGAGTAAAAGGTATCGAAACTACCTAGTTTCGATTGATCATCAGGTATCGAAACTCCTAGTTTCGATTGAGCGACAGGTATCGAAACTATAGTTTCGATTACTGGACTTCTGTTTGACAGAATCAGTCCTGCATATTTTTATGTTTTAAACTTGAACTTGACAAACTTTTCTTGTAATCTTTCTTGCGTTTAAATAAGATGTAAGTTTAGCTACGGTTTTAAAGAACATAATATGAGAAATATCGAGTTTTTACCTTTAAAACAGTGATGGCGATTTAGAGAAACAGAGAAGTGATCTTGAATCTTTTGTTAAACTCTTCTCCAGGAACACTTTAAAACACTAAATTTTGATGGATTTTGCTTTAAAACTTGACTTCAATCTTGAAGAGAATTGGAGAATTTGCCGTAAGAAAATGAGTGATAAAATGGGAATTGTGAGGAAAATGAGTGAGGTGGTATGGTTTTACTTGAGTTTTTCTCAGGAGAGGTATGGGTCGAGTAAGGGGTGGTTTCCTCTGCTTTTTCGGCCAAAAGTCAAGGGGTGGTTTGGGGTTAATATAAATAATTAGATTTAGGTATTAGTTTATCAATTATAGTTTTAAAGGGGTAGTTTAATTCGGTTTGGGTTTCTCACGGTATTATAAATTTAACAAGTTTATGGCTCGTTAAAGAAAAACATTGAAATCTTGGATTGTATAATCCGTTGAGGTGATTATTTGACCAATCGTAAAATTTGTGTAACCTATACGCCTGGATATTTAATTTATCCACTATTGTTTGTATTTTGCCGGATTATGCGTGTATGTGAACCGGTAACTCCTAGAATTACCAAAATATGATTTGAGACCATGTACGGTCTTTGTTAGACTCTAAAGTTCTTGTTTGTGAATTTAAGTAAATCACAAAAATAATTAAAATGTAAACTTGTTTATAATGTGTACGGATATTGACCTGAAATGTCGGGTGTCACAAATCTAGATAACTTTATTGAAACGTCTTCTTAGGCATCATTGTTTGCATGCTTGGAGACGCCCGTCATGGTCCTTTATTGGTTGCACCAGTGAGGTTCCTTCTGCTTGGAGTGTGGCAGTTGCTTTTGCAGAAAGGTGTCAGAGGCGCTTCACATGGATAGTCAGCTGCAACGTTTGGTCTTCAGTGGATAAAGCTATCAGCAGCGAAGATGAGAATAATGCTGCTGATAAGCCCATCAGCAGCAACAAGTGTTGAATGCTGCTGATAAGCCCATCAGCAGTAACAAGTGTTGAACGCTGCTGATAAGCCTATCAGCAGCAACAAGTGTTGAATGCTGCTGATAAGCCCATCAGCAGTAACAAGTGTTGAACGCTGCTGATAAGCCTATCAGCAGCAACAAGTGTTGAATGCTGCTGATAAGCCTATCAGCAGCCATATGTGATGAATGCTGCTGATAAGCCTATCAGCAGCATTTGTACTTAGAATAATTTGGTAGCAATCAGTCTTTGGTTCTACAGTTTTGTTTGTTTATTTTGGTTAGGTTTTGGAGGAATTTCACCATTTCTTGGATTTCTAGCTTTGTGAAGGTAAATGCTCGTTTTAATTACTAATTTATGATGAAATTTGGTTTAGATCAAAGATTTTTATGATTTTATATGTATGTGTTATGTATGTATGAGTATGTATATTTGTATGTATGATGGAATTATTAAATTATGATTAGTTTATGTCATTTGGTTTAGATGTGTGATTATTTTATATAATTTAGTTTATGTAAATTAGTGTTTGTATGTATGTGTGTAATTTGTGTTTATGATGATTAGTTTGAATGTTTAGTTTGTATGTATGTGTGTAATTTGTGTTTATGATGATTAGTTTGAATGTTTAGTTTGTATGTATGTGTATGTATGTGTGTAATTTGTGTTTATGATCATTAGTTTGGATGATTAGTTTGTATGTATGTGTGTAATTTGTGTTTATGATGATTAGTTAATATGAATGTATATATGTGTATGTATGTTTGTATGTATATGTTTGTAATTATGTAATTAGACATATATTTATTTATGTATGTATGTATGTATATGTTTGTAATTATGTAATTGAGTTTTTATTTATGTATGTATGTATTTAATTGTGATGTGTAGGTATATAAGAGGGTTTTTATTCATATGCTTATATATGTATTTTTGTATGTATGTTTGTTTATGTTCAAAGGATGTATATATGTTTGTAGGTATATTTCTTTTTTTTATGTATGTTTATGTATATAATTGTGTGTATGTATGTATATATGTTTGTATGTTTATGTAAATAATTGTGTGTATCTATTTTTTTATGATTTGTATCTATATAATTGTATATGTATATATATAAGTGTGTATGTATGTATATATGTTTGTATGTATATGTAACTTTATTTAATTTTGTTACAAGTTTGGAACTCGTTGCGTTGACGAGGTGGGAATAACATTATATTTGTGTTTCATTGAACTTATTTAAGGTATGTATCCCGACTTTTTTTTTACCTTTGTGTAGTTAATTATTTATTTCATTTATGGTGTAAACGGGTCGTTTATCATAATTTTATAAATATACATTATATTTGTGTTCCACTAGTTTGAATTTTATTTTGTCCATCTACCAGTGAATTTGAATCTAAATTTCCTGAACGCAATATACAAACCGATTTTTCTTCATGGTTAAAATATGAAGCAAATGTATTTTCATCTTCATCTTCTACACCCGATAATAAAGAATTAAGGGCATTGGCACATGGTCCCTTGTACGCATATTCTTACACTACTTGCATAGTCAATAGTGTTAGATTTGTGGTACAAAATCGTGATTCCCGACGCACTACTCAGAACATTGGTGTGGTTACAATAGGAGAAGACGATACTCCATTTTATGGTCAACTAGAGGAGATCATAGAGTTGAACTACATTGATGGTTACTCGGTTGTACTATTCCGTTGTAAATGGTTCGACACGAGAGGTAAAAGATTAATTAAGCAAAGCAATACTATCATAATTGACATCGGCCGTGAATGGTATGTTGGCAAAGAATGGTATGATGATGTCCAATATATATTATGGGGGGAACTTTGTGTTTAGTAGAGTAGGATTTGCTATTCAGAAGGGGGTAGCGGCGCAGCTTGTTGCCCGTCTACCTGCCATTAGTTTGTAATTTTGGTACTTCTTGCCGTTAATCTCAACAGGTAATTAATATTAAAATATATATATATATATATATATATATATATATATATTAGCCACACAGTCTAAACAAGTGTTCTTTCTTCAAGATCCTTCTCGAACCACTGGCCAATGGAGGGTTGTTGAGGACGTTCACCATCGGAAGCTTTAGGATCATCCTAGTGTTGTTAATGAGATAGATATATTGCACGACACTCAATCAAATGATTATACTTTGGTTGTCGAGACCGGATGCGAAGGTGGTGAATCAAGCCATGTTGCCCCGATTCCCCATGCAGACAATCAATCTATTACACGGGAAACTCAATCATTTTTTGGTAACTTGGTTGTCGACTTAGGCTACTTGCCCATGCGTACAACTTTAAATGAGGGTGGTGACCCAAGTCATGTTGCCCCGATTGATCTCGATGAAAGTTTTATTAATGATGATGTAGAAGATGAAGAAGATGCATACAATTCAGATGAGGAAGATGAAATAAATGACGATGAAGAAGAAGATGATGATGTTGACACACGTTATTGTAGTGATGATTCTGATTGAATGTATGTTAAAAATGTAGTATTAGTGTTTAATAGATGTCTTTATATTTGTCTTTGTTAATTATTAATTATTTGTGCTTACTAACTATTTTTATTGTAGAAATAATGGCAACGACGGCGCAATCACACGGTGGTGACGATGGAGACGGTGGATATGGGGGTCCGTATAACTTAGACTCGGGTTGTGCGAATGGATCTGTTGGTAAGTTACTTGTTAGTGTTTAATAGATGTCGTTGTAATTGCCTAACTTTCATGTGTCAATGTAGGTAGTGCCTCACAAAAAAGGCGTTCTAAAGGCAAAAACCTCAAATTATATAAGAAATTTGAGGAAAATGGGAGGAAGCCTCTTCCCATTGATGTTGAACTTCATGGCGGTGGGTACAAGTTCGTGAGTCTGAATGCTTCTGATTTTATCCGTGCAATCTCCTTGGATGTTGAAAAGGTTGTTCCGTCATATTATCCTAACTGGGCCAAGGTTCCAAATGAGAATAAACGGGTCGTATATCCCACTCTAATAGTAAGTATAGATGTTTTATAATTACTTACAATTTCATAACTATTAGATTTTTCTAATTACTTTCCATTTGTAGGATTATTTTAATCTGGACGTCCGGAGAAACACTGACATGTGGCGATGCGTTGAACTCGGAATCACCGCTGAGTTTCAGAGGGCTTATAAAGACCGCAAGGGAGAGTTGAAAATTATTTTCCACGAGAATGGGGGATACGATGATGTGGAGGCGGAGAGGAGTAATCCACCACAAGATGTTGATCAAGAAACTTGGGATATTTTGATTAATGAGTTGTTTTTAAGTGCGAGCTATAGAAACCGCTCGGAGAAGAACATACAAAACCGAGCACAATAGTGGTACCCAAGTTTCCATGGCAGCAAATCATACGCCCAACGCCGACACATGGAGGTATGAAATATAGTTGTTATTATTATACAAACATGCTTATTAATTCTTAGTGATATTGTTTTTGTTTTTCACAGGGGACCGGCCCTATTGACGTGTTCAGATCGACCCATTATAAAGAAGGGACAGGATGGGCCAATTATTTTGCATCAATAGATTATGTAAGTAAAATGATTTTGTTGTTAGAACATCCAAGTTTGACTTTAAACGGGTCAAAATGACTCAAACACACTTTAATAGACTTAAAACATCAAACTTTAAGTTAAACAGGTCAAAATGACCCAAACGCACTTTAATATACTTGGAACATCCAACTGTAACTTTAAACGGGTCAAAATGACCCAAACACATTTTAATATACTTAAAACATCCAACTCGATGCCAATTGTTGAATATGTTTGCTAGTATTAATAGTATTTGTTGTTATTAGTGTTGGTTGATTGTAATTTATGAATTTGGGTCATCTATGACTTATAGTTTAAAAGGTTTGTTATCCATTTTACAGCAGTTATACTGTCGAATTTTAGTAAAATAGTCAAGTGATTGTTTATTACATTTTTAATGCAGGACCGAATCCAAGAGTAGTATACAAGATCCTCTGCTGAATCTGGTGGTGACTCATCCGCTGTCGATGAGTTTGCATGCATGGAGCGTGCATTGGGTCATCTGCATGGCCATATCCGGGGTGTTAGTCGTGTGGTGAGTAATACCACACCGGATGTGTTCGGTACTCCCTTCCACAACCACATTGGCAAGACGTTGATCAGCGTGTGGCTAGTCTTCAACAACAATTTCAAGAACAACAACAACGCGAAGCCCAACGAGAGGAAGAACAGCGACTGCAAAATCAACAACTAGAGGAAGAACGTCGTCTGCATAATCAACAAATGTTTGAAATGCAACGACAAATGGATCAAATGCGTTGAATGTGGGAGCGTCGAACTAGTAGCGATGATAACTAGCTTGGAGTTGTTGAGCCTTTGCCTTTGTTGTTAGTGTGGTGTTTGTCTTGAACAATTTGCATATTTGTGTGTTTTGAATGTTGGATTTGTCGGACAAGTTTGTGGGTCGAACAATTTGTATGTTTGTTTTATGTTTCGGATATAAGTTTTTATCGGATTTGAATGTTTGAATGGTTTATATTTAATTATTTGCAGGTTTTTGTTTTTAGAAATTTAATATTTTTGGAAAAATATTAAAAATTAAAAAAAAAAACAGAAAGACCTATACCGACGACGTGTCGTCGGGATAGGCCTTTTTCAAAAATTATAAAAAAATGAAAAAACACTATACCGAGGACATGTCGTTGGTATAGGTTGACCCTATGTCGATGACAAGTCGTCCGTACAGGGCTTGACTCTATACCGACAACATGTCGTCGGTATAGGTTTTCCTTTTGAATTATTTAAATAGACCATATACTGACGACAAGTCGTCGGTATAGGCTGACCTATACCGACGACACCTATACCGACGACTCTTGGCTATTGGTACGAGGCAATACCGACAACATCTCCATGTCGTCGGTATAAGCTATCCCGACGACAAGTTATCGCTACAGGGTCAAAAAAAATCGTCGGAATAAAGTGATACTGTTGTAGTGGTGGGTATATGTTCATGTCAATTGGTGACTTTAATCTTCAGTATAGGTGTTAGTATAGCTTGGCCTATACCCACGACATGTCATGGGTATAAGTAGAATAAAAAAATTATAAAATAAATTATATCCCCACAACTTGTGGGTAGGGTTGTACCTATATTCGCGACATGTCGTGTGGATAGGGTTGGACCTATACCCACAAGTGTTGTGTGGATATGGCAGAAATAAAAAAAATATGAAAAAAGGACATATCCCCACGACATGTCGTGTGGGTAAACTTTTTTAATTTTTTTATTTATGCAATATTTTCTAGAGATATTCAAAATATTTCAGTTTTTTCCAGAAATATCAAACATGTCATATGTTTCAAAACGCAAATTAACATAATGTATCAAATTATCCAAATCAAACGCAACATCCAAATTGTTCAAATTAAACACAACATCCATACTAAACTACCGGCTAATTATTATCACTACTACTTCGTCGCTCCCATAGACGACGTATTTCTTCCATTTTGCATTGCATTTCTAGCATTTGTTGCGCCTGTTGCGAAAGTTGTTGTTGTGTGTTGTTCTTGTCTATTGTTGTAGTAGTTTTTGTTGTTGTACTTGTTGTTGAAATTGTTTCACTCGCTCATCCACTTGTTGTTGTCATTGTTGGTGTGGACAGGGTAAGTACTAGATACATCGGGGGTGGGATGTCCCACAACACGACCAATATGCCCACGCCTTTGACCTAAGGCATGCTCAATACACCCAATCTCTTCAAAAGCTGATGAATCACTAGCTTCGCTCGAGGATCTCGTAAACTCCTCTTAAATTATCTCCTGCATTAAACAATATAACAAATGTATAGTAAATATTTTACTAAAAGTTGACAGTATAACTGTTGTAAAATTGATAATTAACAAGTTCAACTATAAGTAATAAACGATAACAATTCTCAAATTTCAATCAACCTACATTAATAGCAACAAATACTAACAATACTAGCAAAAATATCCAAATTTTAGTCTATTAAAGTGGGTTCGGGTCATTTTGACTCGTTTAAACTAACAATTGGATGTTCTAAGTCTATTAAAGTGGGATCGAGTCATTTTGACTCATTTAAACTAACAATTGGATGTTCTAAATCTATTAAAGTGGGTTCGAGTCATTTTGACACGTTTAAAATAACAATTGGATGTCCTAAGTCTATTGAAGTAGGTTCAGGTCATTCTGACCCGTTCAAACCAACAATTGAATGTTCTAAGTCTATTAAATTGGGTTTGAGTCATTTTAACCCGTTTGAGTTAACAATTGGATGTCCTAAGCCTATTAAAGTGAGTTCGGTCATTTTGTCCCGTTTAAATTAATAACGAAAGGTTAGTGGATCGAATAAAAATGAGTCAAATGCTGAAACTTTTGGATATAAATCGCAGTTTTTAAACTATTGAATTAAAAGTGGTATTTAGACCAAACCTCAAGTATTAAAACCGTAATTTACTCTTAATAATATATTTGAAATGACAAAATGATTATCTTTGAGTGTTAATTTTTACTATGTCATGAAAGGACCTAGGAACACTAAAGTTTGTTTTTTAAGACATGTCCCATCTCTTATTACTTTCTCAACCGGTCAACTCTATCCGTTTCTTCATTATGCGTATTCCAAATTGATTTTCCTTCTCTATTTTTGGATTAATTTCTCCTTTTTCGTTTCTAATTTCCTCAATTTTGATGTCACTTTCATATATTTGTCTCCATTAACTTGTGATGTATCAAATATTTTCTCATTGCTCTCAACACAAATATCTAACGTTTCCTTATTATTTTCCATCATAGATCCTTTAGCCTCTCCTTACCTTGCATCATTCCCACTAGGTTATAGCCGTCTTGAACTATAACACCTCATCTCAAAATATAGTGATGTGTCACTATTAAATAAATTTTACTAAGTTTTAAAATCAAAAGTCTTTAAGTTCTAAGGTCATGTGTAATGGTTTCACTAAAAGTAAAAAAAATATCTTGTCACGTCATTGGAGGGCAATCACGTCTGAAATCAGTAAAGTGTGTAATGGCTTCATTATCTCTCTCTCTCTCTCTCTCTCATACACACACACATATATGTATACAAACACATACACATCACACCCTATTTTTGCCCATGATTTGAATCCCCCCCCCCCGGTTCACGCCCCCTAATAATGCCTAGGGGTCGGTGTACCACGTTCTTTCACGACCAGGTGGATCACGGCATCACGCCACTCCCCCCCTCCAAATCACGCCCACTACACCTGGTTTATGTATGTATATTTTACTACTTGCAGGGCTGGAGCTGACCATGGGCGAGGAGGGCGATCACCCAAGGCCCGCTCTCACGGAGGGGTCCAAAATTTTTCATTTTTTTATATATAATTTTTAAAAACTATTACAGTATGTCATTTTTTAAAAATTATTGTCTTAATAAAGTTTTTTTATTTAAAATTCTTATCATTTGGGGCCCATTTTTCTAAATCGTCCCGGGCCCCTAAATCCTCAGCTCCGGCCCTGACTATGTGTTTATAATACCCTTAAAATATGTCACGAAAAAACAAAAGTTATTCGAGTTTCAAACTTGAAATTTCCTCTTTAATTTAAAAAAATAACAAATAAAAATGTCTAATAATATTTTACTTATAACGATGGAGTTGAAATGTCTAATTCATTATCATAATTTTAATTTTACATTTTTTTCAATTTATATAGGTACTTAGCGTGTCCTTGTTGATTGTTATTGTGTGGTTGCCCTACTTACCATAACGCGTAGCCTCGAGTTAACCCCTCGGCTCGTCTTGTGGCATTTATATCCCTATCTCACAACTTGATGCTTAAGATATATAGTTAACAGGAATTGGTTTCACTAAAAAGTAAGTTTTGCCTAAAAGCAATGGGTGTACTAAAGTGAGTGATGCTCAAGTGATTACATTTTTTCTGTTGTGGACGTCATGTCACCTGGGTAGGTTGCTCACACCACTCTCACTTAGTATGTGGTATACCTAAGTGAGTAAGAGTTGTATGAGTGGTGTAATTGTAGTATGTGTGTGTGAAAGAGAGAGAGAGAGAGAGAGAGAGAGAGGGACCTACCAACGTTTTATGGTGTGAGAGAGAGAGACATAACCATCTGACAAGTCGTGAGATTTCTCACAGAAAAGCCTCCCTTCCCCCCTCCCCCGCCATCGAGGGGGCGGTCTTTCACTTGGGTCACGCCCTCACTGGTTTCTTCACGTGGAGTACCACACGACATAAGAAAGATAGCAAGAACTACGAACACGATACACCTACGTTGATGGGTTTATGAAAGAATGGTATTCACATCCATTTACACATGTAAAACTACAGCAAAGTTATATTGTATAATTGTGTTGTTTTACCAAATACAACACAATTATTACTACAATGATAAAATAGAACCATTATAATGATACAACATAGGTATAATGGTACAACATAGTTATAATGGTTAACCTGTAAAATTTTTCACTATACGGTAAACCAACAAAATTTTCGTAGTTTTTTTAACTATATAATAATATCATATTTCAATTGAAGATGAAAAATGTTTGATTTTATAGTGTAACTTTTTTTTAAAATAACAACGTACAAAAAAGTTATCGATGTTTAAAAAGAAAAGGAGATTTGATAAAAGTCAACAATAGTGGTTCTTCTCATTTTGCCCCTCCAACCGCTCTAATTCCTTGAATAATTAGATCTTAACCATTGATTTTTTTCTTAATCAAGTGTATAGTTCTAACACATTTTTTTAAGAAAACACACTTTCACAGAGTAGTGATTACCAACGGACCAAACAAAATTCAAACAAAAATGTCAAGGACGGATCAAAAAAAATTCGAAAGGAAAAAAAAAAAAAAATTTAAGTTTTTCGGTTACCGGTGACTTTAAAAAAATAATAATAATTTTCCTTTTTCTTTGTGGGATTTTATTTGATTTGTGTGTTGATGAAAACTTTTACTCACGCTCGGTTTCCTAAAGGAACTCCATCGACGAAATACCGACAGTTGATATATTAACCTTTGGATCATATTATTAGCGATGAGCATTTCGCATCGAGTACCGGTATTGGTACTGTTCCGATAGATTCAGTACCGTTATCGGTAGGGGTGTTTAAAGTCGGATATCCGAAAATTTCAGATAGTGAAACGAATATCCGGTTTTTATAACTTAAATATACTTTTTAAATGAAAATCAAAATATACTAAATAAACATTATCTTTATGAAATAATTACGACGCGAATACGTTTTTGTTTTAAAAAAAAATAAGAAGACTAAACACATAACATAAAAAGCCATATACTTCATATATATTGTATTTATAAAACTTTCTAGGAAACAATATAAAATTTTTGGGCAAAAAAATGTAATTTTCGAAAGTACGACGTGAATACGTTTTATTTTTAAAAAATAAGAGCTAAACACATAACATAAAAACCATATACTTTATATATATTTGATTGATCATAACACTTTCTAGGAAAGATATCTTATAAAAAATAAATTAAATATTTTCGGATATCCAAATATCCAAAAAAAAAAAAATTCTATCCGAATTTTCGGATAATTCGGATTCAGAATTTCGGATATTTCGGGTTCGGTTTCGGATACGGATACTTTTAAACACCCCTAGTTATCGTTACCCACTTTTCCATAAATTCGGTACCGGTACGGTACCGATACCCACTTTTCTGTAAATTCGGTACCTATATTTTCGGTATCGATACCGATACCGATCTCATCCCTATCTCGGTGAAAAGGCTCTAATTTTATATCTATTTTCATTCTCAGGCTATTGTATTTGCTCTAACTTTATATCGATTTTCATTCTCAGGCTATTGTATTGATTGGTTCTATCCATATTTTAGTTTCATTTTGAGGTGATAAGGAAGTGGTGATTATGAAATTCTCTTTTTGACTTTGTTTTCAAAATCGCTTTTGACTTGGTGTTATAATACTTTTCACACCATGTATGTGTCCAAGTGTGTGAAGATAACCAAGTTTTACTCTAATCACAATTAAGGCACTCATTGACTACCAAAATGGGAAAAAACAATAATAATTTTTTTTTTTTTTTTTTTTTTTTTTTTTAAACTTATAAATTATAAATCATCAATGAGATTAACGGCAAGAAGTACCAAAATTACAAACTAATGGCAGGTAGACGGGCAACAAGCTGCGCCGCTACCCCCTTCTGAATAGCAAATCCTACTCTACTAAACACAAAGTTCCCCCCATAAATATATGCGGTGTTACTGCTGACCACCCGCTGAACCCGCTTAAGGAACCGCACCGCATCAGGGGCGAGAGCGCCAAATGTGTCAAAGGCAAACGGTACGAACACGTGCTGATTCACAAGGCAAGTTTTTTCGTGCTTAGCTACTTTACCCGCCTCTGCCTTGTTTATCGCCTGACCCACCTTAAACCCATTGTCCCTTAACCCAACCAGGGGGGACACACCTGTCAAATCAACACATGCGTGTTTCCCTCCTTCCCATCCAAAAACAAGAATGTCAGCGGGCCGAAGGGTTGATCTCCCATCTAATGGGTCGGTCAAGAAGTTCACCGGGGCTTCCTTTTTAGCCGAGATCCCTGCCCTCTTAAGGACATCAAAAAGCACATCTCGAACTAGGTCGTGTCGGTATTTGAAGCCCGGTAATTCTCTGCAATGGACAGCATGCTCCCCAAAAGAATCCAAGCAAGCCTTCCGACAAACGGGACACGGGTCATCAACCGGGAAAAGGGGTACCATCAGCCGGTATTTGAGGATAGCCCGATATTCCACTGGCGACATACATTGCCCTAAACCTTCGATGGGAACAACTGACAGGAAATCCTGAGCATGGGGGGCTCGCAAACACTCGAGCACGGCTCGCTGCCGCGGGGACAAAGCGAACTTCTCTTCAAATGTCTTGACAATTTCACTATATAAAGCATTCGCCAAAATTTTCTGGGCTTTAAGAGGGGCGGTGTCTTTAATATAGAAACCGTCAATATCAAGATCGGGAAGAGAACTATGCAGAGTGTCCAACGCACTCCTGTAATCAGAGTCAAACAACCCACCACCACATTCGCGAAGAATGTGGTCTTGAAGAACCCAAGATTGGGCCCTTGAAGCCACAAAAGCGTAGGAAGAGGCGTCCCCAGCCGAGCAAATCCCAAGACCCCCAAAGCGGGTCGGGAGGGAAGCTAACCTCCATTGGAGGTCCCCAAAAAAGGCACCCCCACAAACAACAATGTCCTCAATCGTTTTCCGAAGACCTGTGTCAAAAACAGAGACGGCTTCCCCGACATAAGAAGGCTGACAAGTCCTGAGCCCAAACAGCAGTTTAGCAACCCCCATGCACGAACGAAGCAGGAGGAGTTCGCTCTGAGGGTTCCGAAGGCGTTTGAGGCATCCCATCAGGTCAACCGCACGTTTGGCTCTTTTGAGGGCCAAACCACTAATAAACTCCCCATCTCTGCTGACAGCACCACCTAAGAGTTTCACCCCATGCACCGGCCTACCAATTTCCCGCGGAAATAAGCTCTCTCGAGTCTTCACCCCGTCGCATGTAGGCCAAAAAACTTCAGTTTTTTTGATGTTGACAAGGAGGCCCAAAGATGGGCCCTCCACTCTAATGATGTCTAAAGCCTTGGCAACCTGAGTAGCATCTCCAATAAGGGTCCCATCATCCAGGTACCATGCGTGGAAAAGAAGCTTGCAGCGATCTCTGATCCGGAGGACAAGAGGGTGTAAAACAAGGGCAAAAAGGAGAGGCCCTAAGGGATCCCCCTGCTGAACCCCCGTGGAGGACCAAATATAATCATTCCCTACATAAAGTCTAGCTGGTTGGCCATATAAGAAATCAACCCAAGCAGAGATAGATGGACACATTTTCCTCACCTCATTTAAAAGAGCAGTTCTATCCACAAGATTAAAGGCATTCGAGAAATCGACGGTAAGCATAGCCAGCGACCCGTCTCGGTGGTGCGCATTCACGAACCTGTTCGCACTATGAAGAACCGCCTCAGCCCCGTTTGGAACCCCGACCCCAAACTGGAAGTCGCCAAGGTATTTGGCCATATCCCTCCCCACCCCCTTCATAGCAACCTTGGAGACTACTCTCCTCCAAATTGAACCCACTGCAATAGGCCGGATCCCATTATCGGGCTTGAGAAGGGGCGTAAGGGGAGCAGATGCAACGAATTCCGCCAAACTCCTTGGGCAACCCCCCCTCAAACATAAGTTAACCATAGCTGCAATCGCCCTGAGTAGACTAGCCGCAATCACGGACCCTTCCCCACAAAGGGCGTCCAAAAGGTGCTGAGCCCTCAAACCATCTCTCCCACATGACGTACCTTTAGGGAAAGATTTGATACACACTAGCACACTGTCAGTCTCTACGACAAGGGGAGGGTCGGTCGGTAAGAAAGCTGGCATGGTAGGCGGGGGCATACACGGGTGCTTATCCTCGAGAGCCTTCGAAGTTTTCTCATCGAGTGGTGCGACCCCCGAAGAACATAGAACCTTAACTGCAGCGGTAAAATGACCATCGGCAACCTTACGTAAACACTGCTTGATAGAACTCGTATCCTCTGTTTTATTTTTATCAGGCCCTTTCTTAAAACCCTCACAACCTTCCTTCACAGGCTGAGCAAACAAAGACTGAATGAGAGTGTCAAACCCCTCACGGTCGCCCCATTGAGCCAGCGCCCGCTGAATGCTGAGACATTGACCGTTCTTCCTGTTGCCCGACCTCTTATCTTGGCGGCTGACCGGCGTAAAAACACGTAAAATACACCGAGGTAATAGTAGAAGTCTAATTATATTTGTTGTTGTATATTATTGATCAATTATTTATATAAGTACAATAAAAATAACTACAAAACAAATCTAATAAAATTATATCTTGTAAAGTCTAATCATCATAAACTCTAACTAATATATTATATTTATATATAAGTATAAAAACTAATCCTAAATCGAGTTGATTATCCGAATAAAAATTTTATTTTATTTGAATTTAAATTAATGATCTTGTTTTTATTCATTGTTTTCAATTTGGCTGGAATTATACAAAACCTTAGACCTAAATAAGGATAAGAGGATTAAGAGGTGAACGAGACCTAAAAGGAATTTTATCTTAGCACAACATCCAAAGATATTATTTTTATCATGTTTTTTTGTTAGTAAAGAATTACATAAATTCTGTAATAATCCAAATTGCAATTTTGTTATTAATTACGACTTATAAATATTTATTAACACGTAACTAATTCCTAGGCAAAGATAAATACGGTATCTTATTAACAATCTCATAGTGTCATCCACTACTTACTACATACAAGATGTTTCAAAACATTTCTAATATTATTCAATACGTCTAATTTGTTTCGTTATGATGTATAAACGAATTTGACGATTATAATGGTGCATTTAAAACCACTTGTAGTTTAGTGGACACATATACCCTCACCTTAAAATACACTTGTCGCGTCTTGGATTCTCCATACGCTTCGCACGCATTTTTAGCTTTGTAGAGGAACTAGCCTCTATTTTAAACACATAGATATATACATCAAAAGTTATAATTCTTTTACTTTTCAAGCTTGGATATAGAAATTATGTTTACTTTTTAGATATAATATTCTTATGTTATATAATTATAATTTTCTGATTTAATCATATTAAGGATCATCATAAAATGTGTAACAATAAACCCAAATGACATATTTAAGTAGTTTGCAAGTTAGACAACATTTAATGAAAAGATATAAAAACGACGAGTTATCATTCAAACACTTGATGTTTTATGGATACCAACCTAAATAACAATAACCACTTGGTATAAGGGAGAAAAACTTTGATTAAGATGATATGGTGTGCCAAAATGGACCTTTGACAGCCAAATCTTGGATTTATGTTTCAACAAACTAATGGATGATAAAGTTTTTGACCAACTTTGTGTGTGGTCAATTACTTGGTTTAGGAATACGAAATGAGCATGATCGATGGCCAGAAACGAGTACTAGAACCACACGTGTGCGACGAATTAAGATATGCTTGATTGCGAGTCGCGCTTTGATTCCATCCTAAAGGGGAAGCTTAGATTTGATGTTTAACATTCATTTTGTTTGACCACTTTACTTGAGTTTGAGTACTAGATATGGCTTTGACCATCTAGATTAGATGGTTTGAATGGAGAAAAAAGTCCAAATTATCCATGAAGACCAAGACACTTTAGAGACAGAAAAACCATTGCTTTTGTGAGTGGGTGTCTCCACAAGTCAACTTCCAACTATAAGATAACTCTATTGGAAAGATGACAATGACGATGATGATGACAAAGATGTAAAAAAGTAGTCGGTACCAACCAAATAACAATATTAGACTCTAGCAAATGTTTAAACCCGAATCGCGGGAAGTTTATCATCGTATATCAAAAGTTGCTTCAAACGTTACAAGTGAACCTTTATTTTATAGTTGTTTCGTAACTGACACGCTAAAAAAAGCTTAATGGTTCAAATTCTATAAAGTGTGTATGGCTTCAGTTGTTATATTTATTCTAGAAATCCTAAAAATAATATTAAATTATCCTAGAAAATCTAAAAAATGTTTGTAAAAAAAATTGACACATTAGCTACATAATTAAATGAAGTTGATAATGTAACCTAAATATTAAAGTAGGTGAAATTAATTAATATTCTAGACTTGACTAATGTAATAGAAAAAAAATATAAATCTAACTTGAAACTATTTATTTAAAATCATTAGTGATTCTTGCAAAGTTAACTCATGTCCTTACTCTTTTTTACACTTCTTTTTTCGGAACGGCAAAGATTTTATTAAAAACAAGCAAGTAGCTACAAAATTATCAAACAAACCAAATCAAATTACAACGGATAGTTACAGCTTAAAAGAAGACCACGAAGGTCAATCCAAAGTAACCCATTTATCTCGACTTGTAATCCAGAGAAAGCTAGTCGCCTTGATGTCATCCAACATCCTCAAGTTAGAGGTGGTTTTGTTGTGGAAGACTTTATTGTTCCGGGCACACCATAAGAACCAACATGTAACCAAGATAATAACACGGACCATTTTCTTTTTATGAACACCACCATGTATGGACTTGTGAACCTCATAAAGATCCTTGATGAAGAAAGCAAACACCGAAGGAATGTTGCACCATTGGCTAAGCGAGTGCCGAATCCGGGCCGCCGAGTAGCAAGAAATGAGAGGTGATCACTCGTCTCATCAAGATCACCACAAATCGGGCACAAAGGGAAACAATGGGCACATGTCTTCTAGATAAAGCCGATAAAGTTGGGATCCTATCCATATCTACTCACCAACAGAAAATGTTTACCTTGATGGGAATCTATTAGCACCATTTGAATTTAGAACAATTGGTGAGTGACCTATCAATTTCCATCTTGAGGTTAGGAACCAAAAAGGGATCTCTACCACCATTGGGGCCACACCATTCCCATCGATCAGGCTCGTCATTGTTGATTATGATTCCATAGAGAGGATCTAGACATGAGAAAAACTCTTCCAATTCATCCAAAGAAGATGGATTATCGGACCAGTTCCAGCTAAGGGAGGTAATGGACCCATTAAAGAATAATCGGTTAGAGATATAACACCCCCTTTGGCAGATTCAAGTTAAAATAGATGAGGAAACCAAGTATACAAAGGCATATCGCCAACCCACACATCGGTCAAGAAACGAATAGAGTATCCCTTGTCAAGTCTCACATTAAATTTAGAAAGATCCCGATCCAATGTAGCGATTGCCTTCCAAGTAGCATTGATCCCACGACTAATAGGTATGTTAATCCAAGGCAAAGAAGAGTGATGAAAAGCACAGACAACACGATGCCACAGACAATTACCTTCCCTTTTAAACCTCCACCAGCACTTGGATAATAAGCTAAGCTAATGTTGGAAGCAAGTAACGAGCCAACACCCAACCCACCCAATTCCTTCGATTTGACTACAAGATCCCAGGAAACCCAGTGAATTTTTTGAGAATCATTATGCCCACCCAATAAAAACCTCATCCGAATACCTTTCAGCTTATCAATTATCTTCATAGGAGCCTTAAATGGTTGAAAATAATAAGGGAAGGAAAACAATACCGACTTAATCAATGTAAAACGGCCACCAATTGAGAGAGTCCTCGCTTTCCAAGTCGAGAGCCTAGCTTGGAAAGCTTCAACAACCGGCGTCCAATTCTTGGAGAGATTCATGTTTGAACCAATAGGGACGTTGAGGTACATGAATGAGAGGGAACCAGTTTTGCAATTGAGCAAATTTACGAGCATATTAACATTTTCGTCATCAATACCAAACCCGATCAAACTACTTTTTTCCAGGTTTATCTTGAGGCCAAAAATCATTCGAAAATATCTCAAGAAGCGAGCAAGGTTTAAAGCATTAGTAGTTACATTACTACTCGCCAAAGAACACCAAATCATCCACAAAGAGGAAGTGAGTCAAGGTAGGCCCATAATTAGAGGTAGAAGCCACATGAAAAATCCCAAAGAGTAGAAGCCCACTTTTCACAATGGAGCTAAAGCATTTTAAAAAGAAATTACCGTGTTAAACATGAAAATAATATAAAAAACTATATTATTTGACAATAATAATAAGAAGAAGAAAAGACTATATGATAGTAAAAAAATCTTTCTGAATAATTTGATATTCAAATTAATTAAAAACACTTTGGAAAAAGATTATATCATATAATAACTAATCTTTTGAATAAACTGTAACAATTAAATGCACATTTAGAAAATCACTAGTTCCGAATAGGACGTGTACTGTTCATTTTGATTAATTTTCATTTATCGCTAGTTGTAAAAAAAAGACAAATAGTAAATCAATTAAAATACAGTACAGGAAATTACAAAAAACAACAATGAATTAATGATACAAAACCCGACCCTGCATATGAGCCCCGGTTTTACTGCAAATTCTCGATAAGCAGCGCGCTATTCTATATTTACTCGGGGAAACAATAAGGGTCCCACGCCTCTTTGTACACTCGTCAATGGTCCCATGTAATGTTGTTATGGCGGAGTTGCATGTTATAATTATCATGTCCCTTGAACTTTGGCACTTTGAAGACTTTGTTGCTGCAATTGTGGTTCACTTGCAAGGCCCAGGGCTTGTAGAGTTGATCTAAAAAATTGGGAGGTTAATCAAGATCAAGAAAGCACCAACACACAAGTTAATCTCCAAGATTTTCAATATTCAATTATCAGTTTTGAATGATTGATAAGTACCGGATATGGTTCTGGTTTTCTAGTTATTTAGGGCTAAAACAATGTAAAGTAGTCGAGCAGCCTCAAGAGCTACTCGAGATCGGCTCAGTAAAAGCTCGAGCCAGGGCTTGGGGTGGTTTTGACCTAGGCGTGAAAAAGGTTGGTCGGGTTTTAAATTTTTGTTTTGTTTTTTTAATAGAAGGGTGTAATAATAATTTTACAAAAAAATTAAAAAAGTTAGTTAAAAGGCCCAAAAATGTGACTGGTTAAAAAAACATAAGGGACCGAAACAGTAATTTTTGAAAGTTTGGGACGAAAAGTGAAATTTCACCTTTATCACATGGACCATCTGTGTAACTAACTCAAAATATAATTAAACTAATACATACAAAAATTAATAAAAATTAATAAACGAGCCGAGCTCGTGCTTGTAAATTTTTTTACGAACCAGGCTCGAGCTTTAGATATAAAGCTCGAAACAAGCCGAGCTCAAGCTCTCTTAAGTTAAACAAAACGGGCTCGGGCTTGGCTCGTTTACACCCCTATTATGTTTGGTGTAGAGGTGGCAACTTCTACCCATTCAAGCATTCACTTAAGAATGGTTTGATCTCGGTTATGCATGGTCTTAAGCGTATTAAAAAAAAACTTAGGTAAAAGGTGAACGGGTCGGTTAAGCCGTCAAAAGTCTATTTTTAAAAAAGTTTATTTTTAATGCATAGTATTCAAAATTTAAATTGATCATTGGAATTATATTGTTTCTATAATCATAATCAACACATCCACTATTTAAAAAAATAAACAGAAAGTGCTTAGACCAAGTGATATAGTATAGGGACTAGACTTGTAATATGGTGTTCTATATAAACACCTCTTTATGTAAACCCTAAACACACAATCACATTCTAATACAATCATATTACAAGGTTTAACTCATGTCAACCCGACCCAGTCCATTTCAACCCGTATTAACAAATGACCCATTAACCATCCCAGACATTATTAGTGCAACTGTAATTATATGAAATATAAATACCTAGGCAAGGAGACTTTTATACTAGGTTGGTTGGCATATGCTGCAAGTGGGCCCCGGAGGCTACCATATTTGTTCAGAGCACCCTCAAGTTGTGGTGACGGCAACTGGAACAACAGTTCAATATCAAAATTTAAAAACTAAAAATTTTGAAAACAAAAACGACCTGTTTGAAGGCCAACACGATGATTGGAACAGAACATACTTGTAATAATACACAAAAAGAATGAGGCTGTGTTTGAGAAATGCATTTCAGAAATCCAACCCACAATTTTGGCATCCTCCAAACCTACACCAAACACAGAAACAGTTACACAACTACACAAAGGTAAAGAAAATTAAACCTAATATTATGATAAAACATATAGATTAAAAATATTTTTTTTCTTATTTCCTATATTAATTGTTTCAGATTGAATGAGAAAAAATAGGTTTGTAAGGGCGATTTCATAAACCATCTATGAGCAAATGAATCGATTTTGGTACATATTTTATTGTAAACGGGTCATGCAAGGTAAAAAAAATAGCTGCAAAAGAAACCCGCCTTAGCTTAAGAGTTTTACAACCTCCTAAATTGCTTTATTCAGAAAATTAGGATCATTAATGTTAAAATTAGTTTTTGAAATCATATACAACATAATGATTATTTATAAATTAGTTTAATACGAGTAATAGCATGAAACCACACACCTGTTTGCTTACGAGTTTGGAAAGTATCTCCATAACAAAGTCAACCTGGAAATGGAAGCATGAGTGTTACAAACGGATAAATATCCTTCAAAATAGCTAATATACAATCAAATGCAAATGGGAATTTGAAGTTTAACAGATAAATAGAAAATAAAAGTATCTTAAATTCTCTATATATGTATAGATACCAGCTTGGGGAAAGCATCGATCGCCTGGATTACTGTCCTCATGAAGAGAAGCGGTAAATATGTTTGATCAACCTAAAAATTATCAAAGTCAGATATACGAAAACACATACTATAACTAATTTACAAGTTGAAATCGGTGAATACTAATACCATTTGGTTCAATGCTTTTGCTAGGACTTGTTGTGTGAAAACAGTGCGCTGCTCAAAACAAGCTGAACAAGCATCCATTATCTGCAATAATTTACAATGTGTAAGTTTAAGTAAACACACGCTTGACACTGCTAATGAAACAACAAGCAGACATGCCTTTTTAAGTGGAACGCCATCTTTCTCAGGGTTAATGTCATGAATTGCAACCAATACTTCTGCTGGAGTTAATGCGGGCCCCATAAGAGCTGAACCCTGCAAAAATAACAAGCTTGTAAGTACTGTTCCTCGTGGACTTCAAACGTTATCAAAGCCTCTTTTTACTGGAACTCAGGATAAAAGTATATAAATAATTAATGAGTTGATTATGATTACAAAAACAATATCATTACAAAAAATACTTTGTATGATTAAATAAAATGATTTAGGAGGTTACATTAAATATAGACTTTGGGCGACTTTCAACCCGTTTCCCTTTCATCTAAATCTTTTGATTGACCAGTTTGACATAAAACATAACCTAAATTGACACATTTATACGTAAATGGATCGAAATTGCCATATTTGTACTAAAAAGAAACTGTGTCCAAGATTTATAAACTGTGTTTCCTACTAAACCGATAGGAGGGCCATATTTGTTAATCCCAAAGTTGCCATAAATTACAATATAACACCCTCGCGTTACTTTGTTAACCAGGAAAAACATATCAATTCTGACTTTCTTAATCTTAGGTTTTTGTAAGAATTTGTTCTGAAATCTAAATAATATCTCTAACAATTGATTGATATTGTTATTTAAGAAACAATAAGATACAATGAAATAATGAATTTAAGGCCTACAATATGTTAACTGAATATATTATAAACCATAATGCTTAGCTTGCAGTAGCGTTATTTGTTACTCGTAATTGACTATATGATAATACTAATGTGAGACTGTGATAACTGAAACCTGTAGTATGTGAGCCAGAGCCGTCTGAAACTTGTCCAATGGAAGCTGGACAAGACGGGGGAAAATAGGCAAAACCTGAAACCAAAAGCCACATTACTTAATTACAAGAACAAAAGATTCAGAATTCCATAAAAATTAAATAACTATCAAGAACTGAACTATTTTACAATATCAAAATTCAAACGTGATCAGTTTAACCCAAAAACCATTTGATTTCTTACTTTACCAACCAATAAATATGTTAAAATGGAAAGAGAAGGAACCTCATCCTTGGTAAAGGAATTCAATATTGGAAGAAGTATTGTAGCATCCTGCAAAAGAGAAATATAATATAAAGACAATATTGCAAAAACATGTTACGTAAAATATCAGTAATAAAAAAATCATAAAATATATCACCTTAAGTTTAGTTTCATATAACCGCTTGACAATTGAAATAAGATCAGCTGAAGGAGTCGTCCCTTCACACACAACATTCAGCACCTTGTAGAAACCCAAAAAAATTCATCAATATACTTCATCACAAAAATAAATTAAAAAAAAATTAAAAAGTACAAAAAATAAATGGAGGAAATATACACCTGTGTCAGGAGGTTTTCACTTCCTTGGGGTGGATCGGATATTATCTTGAATAAATAGGAACATGATGGACCTAAAGCCCGAACAAGGATAGGAACATGGCGATGAATAGCCTGCATTTATCAAGAAACAAAAAAATTTGAGTGAAACGTTTTTTAAACTGACTTTTAGCATACAATAACATAACATAAAGAAATAATGTGAATGAGTTCAGATAACAAATCTACTATAATCCCACCTGCTTAACAGCCTTCGGAGCATGATCATATCTATCAAATACAAGCTGCAGAAGACTAGGTTTCTGCACAAAAGCAAAAACAGAACACATAGTATGTGATGTGACATCAGCATTGCTCACAAATTGAAATTTAATATAACATTCAGCGTAGCAATAATTTAGAATAGAAGATAACCTTGGTACATAAAGCAAAATACAAAGAAAGGTATTGTTGAGCTTGAGCAGGTGACATTGATGAATCATATTGTGGGCCCATTGCTGAGCCATTCTCAGAAGTCCCTGGCTCTGAAATTTGAGAACCACTAACTGATGTTTCTTGACTTCCCATCTGAAAATGAAGATGATGAAAAGAATAATTATAATAATGATTTTGAAGACATAATAAAAAATTAATTCAAAAACAGAAGACAGAGAGTTAATGAAATGTAGCACACCTGCCCTTCTGTTCTTTGTTCATTGGCCCCTGAAACTGACAGCTCAGCATCTGGCACTTGTTTGTTAACAGCTGAGAGCAATTTGTTTGTAGCAAAATCCTCAATTTTCTCTGAGATGAAATCAATTACATAAAGTTTGTTTGCCACCTGATAAAAAACACAAACAAAATTTCAATCATGGAGGAGCTAGTAATTTTTTCGATTAAAATATTGCAACAAAAAGCATGCTCTTGATTTGGTTTTTCATTTACATTTTCTAGTGGAAAACCAAATCAATTTCAAGAAATAAAATAACAAGTAAATAAAATAAGATAACTGTGCAACCATTTTTTTCATATTTTTCATCTTTTCCTTTAAAAAAATAGTTTTGTCAAACAACTTCCAAGATTTTCTATCAAAACACAAATCAAAACGTCACTCACATTAAATTATAATTTCAATAAAACTTTTAAGTGTTAAAATAAGATCTTCAGAAATAATTTGCATCACAAAATTGTAATTCTCCTTACCAGACGAATAGCTTTTCCACGTATGTCATCTTTAGGATGAACAGCACACTGCATTTAAAAAATGCATCAAATGAGAGAAGCAATACAAAATCAACATAGAAGCATGAGATAAATGAAGGTTCAAAAAATATCGAAGTACAACAATCATTACTTGTGTAACTTGTAGAGCAAGTTACCTTCAAAGCAATATCCAAAAAGGCCTGACGATTATTAGGGCGTCCTAAAATTGAGATCCACAAAGAACCAAGACCTTGATGTACACGATCACCATCACGAATATCCTTTCCATAATTATTATCTGAGCAACATATCTCATCAAGAAGCTTAAAGGCTGACTCAGGCAAAATAGGAGCTTCACAAAATAATCTACTGAACGATTTATCATTTGCAGGCAAAACATCCAGCAAACACTTTGCCTACAACAAGAAATGGCATAACAGTCAATTTCAGATTTTTATATAAAATTAGAGTTTTATGTCAGTTTTTAATAATATTTTACCACTCCCAGAAGAAATTTCTCATATACAAAGGCCACTGAAGAATCTTGAGCTGAATCGGACATTGTGAGAGCATGCAGGTGGTATAGCACATGCATAACGAGCTCGTGTCCCTGGTGGAAATGCATAAAAAGAAGATATTTAAAACAAAAGGTTTTCAAATAGATATAAAGATTTTTAAAGGAGATACCTTCTGGTTTTGGTAGTCTGAGACAATATGCTTCTGTATCATTAGAATTACATCATCATCAGCATCAACCTGCAGCAAAAGAAATGCACAAAAGATTATTATAATTTCTTTATTATGGAATCACGCTACCATGAAAACTGAAGAACTTGATACCCAATGTGAACATTTTGGATTTAGCAACTGTCACTTGTAAACTTTATTATAATGTGGAGTAATACTTACACGAAACTAACACATTAACTGAAATACTTGTTACTCTTGTTTAACTATTTTTCAGGTTGACTTACTTTTGGTCAAAGGAATCAGTAGGTTTAAAATCAGACAAACCCTCTCATATTTGTCAACTCAATTTGAGATCTTTAATAACAGGATGAGAGTTTGTATTATCATTGGAACCAAATATATTAAAATTGCATCAAAATCGTTGATTTATATATTGCGTTTTGGACATAAAGCTCACACGATAACACGAACATGCCACATCACAAGAACCATATTACACTCAAACATTGATTATCTTGTAATAAAAATATATTATTTCGCATATAAAATATGGTTTGTTCAATTTTACAAAGTAGTCATACAATGTAAATATCTCCCCAAATAGAAAACATAAAAAATAGTCAAGGTCAACCCCAACCTGAGCAACCAGCCGAGATAGCAATGCCATGCGCGTCTGCATAAACTCTGTATCTCTTAAGTGTTTATAAGAGTCTATAATCCTTTTGATTGCCAAATTCTTTATATCTTTTTGCTGTTCTTCTGTTAACTCCACATAAGATGGAACCACAGGTAACTCAACAGAGGTTTCCTCCAATACAGGTGTGCCAACTGTACTTGGTGAAAGCTGATCAGCTTCCACCAATGGCAGTGATTGGTCATCATCTGTTGTCATATCAATATCCGTCGATTTTTGTGCATTTGACTCCTTGTTGACAAAATCAATAGGAGGAATATCAAATTCCATGTCAGCATTAACTTGCACGGCTTGTTCATCTTGAACCTGTTCTTGGAGAACTGCTGAATTATCTGGGATATGCGACTCAGTATCTGCTTTGGTAGGAATTTCCAATGTATCCTCGACACTTGGCACTACAGGTGGCGGAGGTTGTCTTTTAGTCAGTGCAGCCACATCTACCTCAGACTTTGTTAAGTCAGATTGTGCAGCACTTGTAACATCTTCCACAAAATGCTCAGGTTGGGTTCCAACTGGTGATGTCACACGCCTTGGGTCAAGACGACGAGGGTCCTGTAAAATATTTCATTAGCAAAATACATTGTCCAAATATTTTATTTTTAGAAAACAAATATTGTGTCATAAATGATTATAGAAACTATACTACTTCAATAATAAACTATTTTACAGTGTTTTATGCATTAAAAGACTCTTTCGCCAGCTTTAGACTTTTTGGTGAGGGTCAAGTCGGGTTGTTGACCCCAGACACTTTTTCTTTATATGTTTATTTCATTATAAATTATTGCTGTGCCTGATGTGATTACAGAAATATATCTACTTCAATAATAATCGAACCATTCAAATAATAAGATTTAGGAGGTTTTAAAAACCATCTCCAGGCGACTTTCAAAGTAATTACTTTCTAGCTAACCTTTTTGATCTTTTCCGTTTGACCTATTGGAGATAAAACCTAACGTGAATCAACCCATTCATAACTACACGGGTCGAAATTGTCACCTCTAAAAAATATACAACCATAAGGGTAAACTCACCCTTCGAGAATCACGTTTGGGGTCTGTTTGGAGGCTAACTGAAGGAACTGTAGTAGATAATGATGAGCTAACTGCATTTGTAACTAAGGGATTCTGTATAGCTGGTGCAACCTGGGAACCACTTTGTTGGCTGCTAGTCTTTGTTAATGGAGGATTTTTAGGCAAATGTTTCATATTTGTGACAACAATGTCAGCTAGTAGATCTGGATGTATTTGAGATATCAAGATTTCAAGAGATTCAGCACCTCTTTCTCCTTCAGCAAGTAATGCAGCAATCATTGAAATTATTTGTTCAACAGGTGTCAGACCATTATCTAGTGATGGCGCCTTGTTGGGCCCTCCATTTACTGAGTAATCATGTCTTGTATCACTTTGACTTACAGTACTTGTGTTGCTATTAGTGCCATAACGACTCCTCTTTGATGCTGGATCATTGGAAACTATTTGATCTTGATCCATAGGGGTTGATCGTTTAAGCATGTGACTTGATGGCTGTTCATCCTGAAAAAAATTAAATACACAAAATAAGTATGCCAGTATTTATACAACAGGGGGATGTAAGAGAGTGTGTGGATGTAGTGTTATGAAACTGGTTTCTAATGTTTGGATGAAGTGATTCTAACATTATAATTATCTGATTATTAAGTAATAAAAGATTCAGTTTCGGACAATCAGTTTCATTCCAGCTGTAAGAAAACTGATCATTTAAAATTAAATTGCATGCTTAGACCCACCTTGTTACCCTATTTTAAAGACTTCTCACCCATCTCTATCATTTGTATAATCATTTAGGGAAAAAAATCGGTTGAAATAGAAGACAAATGTCTTCAGAAAAATTGTTAATAAATAACTCATAGAAAACATTATTAACAAATAACTCATAGAAAACACTATTATAGTTGATATAATAGATTGTCGTATTTTAATTTAAATAATTTAACAATATATATAAATGTCCTTTCTGGTAATTTCTGTGTCAGGATACCTTGCTTGCCCGAGAAGCACGCTCGCTATTTCTTAGCATTTTGTCAACCTGCCTCATCGCCTGGTCAGCTGCATCTCCAGCATTCATTGCCCTCAAAACCTTAAGCAATTTTTCTCTCGACTGTTTAAAGTTAGAATAATTAACCGCGTGTTACTAACAGCACTATCAAGAAAAAGAAGTATAATTTATTATTTATTAACTTTTTGAAACATCATACTCCGGATTTTGGTATAAACCAGCCATCATTCTTACAAAATATGTCTAATAATCAAGAAAAAACAGCATTGGACAACACATGGAAATGTAAATTAAATCTCATTTATAAATATAAATAGAACCTAGAACAGGCTGTCATGCTGCATAAACAATTACCTCCATGAAAACAGGGTGTGTAGACCTCAAAAATCCCAAAAAAGCAGTTCTTAGAGAATACTGTATGCTGACACTGTGAGCAGCTTTTACTATGAAATTTGCATTAAAGTCAAGCAGTGCAGAAAGAACAGAGCTATAGTGAGCCTGCCTCCTTCGACTTATGGTAGCAAGACTGAAAAAAGAAAAACAAACCATAAACCCAAATTATTTTGTGTTGACTTGTTTAGTTTTTCCTAATAAAAATAACCATGCAACAAGTAATTACTAAAATAGATGGTCACAAACTTGATATTAATAATGTCCATAAACAAATAGTAAATCAGGTACAATTCGAGTTAACCAAGATTTTAAGGATAAGAGAAATTATGTTAAATTTTGCATGAAAATTGTTGTCAGTCGAAGAACCAACAAATAATCACATAAATAAATAAAAACCACTATGCCACATTACACTATAACGATTTAAAAAGCAGAGGAAAATGGAATGACATATAGAGTGATAGCATCAAAAGTAAATCTGCAGATTAACTTTCAACAAATAAACATCAACCTAAACATATAGCACCCGTACAACCAGAAATAATTATTAGTTGGTACTGTAAGCTAGACAACTGTACTGTCTTCTCTGGGCACACTATGCTTTTTTAAGCAGTAACAACTTTCTAATGCAAGTGTAAATCCTCGATTAATATTATCAACATGTGAGAATTTCAAATCTGGAGTGCAGAAACTGCTGGAAGATCGTATGTTAGGACCTTGGTTTGAAAAAGTGTGAGGCGTCCGAGGTGTTTAGGTCCCAAAAGCTGAGGCATTAGGCGAGAGATTCATGTACGTGAGGCGAGAGATCCATGTACGTGAGGCGAGAGATTCAGGTACGCGATATGTTGCTCCACGTAGAACCAAATAAGCTTTATGTGTTAACAAAAGTTTGCATTTGTATCATCTGTTTTACATATTATCCTTTTTATCAAGTAAACTATTCATAATCTCTTCATCTCTTGGTTGTTTTTACATATCACCCACCTACACACCCCAATTTGACCAAGTTTGACCCATTTTAACCCAGCTGTGCACGAGGCACCGCCTCAAGGCCCTGAGGCGCTTTCCAGATCGCCTCGTGTGCAAGTGCGCCTTTTTAAAACCAAGGTTAGGACCTGTTTAGCATATTTTCTTTTTTTTTAAAGACAACCCCATAAAGCAAGGTATGACAGATGACCAAAGAGCAAATGCCAAAAAAAAACCATTTGATTAATCCAGATTATTCAATGTATGCCAGAGGTCAATTAAGTTACATTTGTACAAGGGTGTGTATATACAGTGGGATGATGAGAGAACAGTAGATCTCAAACAGTTTAAAACCTATAAAGTATAAACTGTATTGCTATGCTACAAAGCCAGGCGATTGTGATGACATCGGCAAACTGTTATCTCCCATTATCTGAACCACCGATTCAGCAATTCCATGCATAAATCCAATCTGATTAACCTTGCACATTGCTGCCAAACATGCTGCAACAATAAACAAACAAGCACTTCAAGGTGTACTAATAACACCTTCAGTTTGTTTTAAGCGCATTTATTTTCATAAATCCCAAATATTATATTTCTAATTTTCTCATTGAAAAATCCATAAGATCAATAACAGCAACCAAAGACCATAATAAAGGTGCAGATAACTTCAGTACTTAACATTCACAAAGATAAATTAATTTGCATCAACTGCAAATATGTTTTCTATAAGTCAGCAATAAATAGAAGCACATAATGGTAGCCATAATCAATTATAAGAACAAACATAGGCATTCTAATCCAACAAATAACAAACAAAAACTAAACATAGATAAAGCTGATACATTACTCAACCTAGACGCTAGAATTTAGCAAATAAACACTTACAAATAAGTGCATACAATTATGTATTCTTTTCCATCTACCGTCAATAAGCAATTGCATACTATTTTCTCACAATACAAGTTAAATTTTAACTTGAGAAAAGCATATAGTTCTTTCTTAAAAAACTACCTGGCTTCCATTTTCAGGTAATCATTTCCACCAACAACTCTTATCCGTTGTCGATTTACTTTTTTATTTCTACACCAAATATATATCTTTACACAACCACTGGATTATGAGAAACACGTGGTGAAAATAAAGAAAAAGTGAAGTTAATGCACGCAGGCAAGGCAAACAGATGGTTAGTATCTCACCTATTAATAACAGAAATTATAATGGAACCCGGGAGGCCATTAGACAAGCTCAAAAGATCAATTAAAATCAAGAAGCATCTACTTCCATCAGAACGGAGTGCAACAGAATCCAGAACAGGATGACCACCAGCCAGCCATAAAATATTAAACACATGTGCATTTCTACCCACTGTTATAGCAAAAACAATGTACAAAGATTTAGATGTGAATGTTTAAAAACCACAATAATAGCTAAGTTAAACAGAAATAAGAAATGAGATATGAAGAACAAAAAAAGGAAACCAGCTTATAGAGACTAGCCAGTACCTTCTGCGGTATACCCTCTAGACTCAGTGTCGGGCATGAATAGTAACACACAAGTTTCCAAAAACTTTATAGCAAGCAACCTTGGACCAACAGACCTAGCCTACAACAACACATGCAAGTTTAATTAACTTCAGAAAACTAAATTACAGTTACTGGGGATTGTAATATTACCTCTAATGCAATCTGGAAAACAGCGTCCTTAAACTTGACCATCCAAAACCAGAGTTCTTCAAGCCATCTCTCCACTAAACCATGCAGGTGAAACTGTAATTTATCATTATAAAGTTTCAAGATTTCAAGGTATAACAACCATACACGTTGTGGGCAAAGCAAGAGAAAAAAACTGAAAACTGAGACAATATGAAATATTTAATTTTGCTTTTAGTTTCTTCAAATACAAATGAGCAGAGAAACTAGTGCCACAAAGAGATATAAACTGGCATATAATTTTAGATTCATATGATTAACTGATGGATAGTAACAAAAAATAATTCTCTTTGGCACCATCAGTGACAAAACCTCTGGTACAAATCAAGCTCTAAACATGAGGAACATAAAAAGTATTAAACATGGAAGTGATGCCTTGGTCTCAAGTTATCTTAAAAATCAATATCAGTTTTCTTAAATTCATCAACAATATCTTCAAGATATATATGCAGAGGGAGTTTGAGAGGCACGTGTTACACAAGCACCTGACTAACTAATTGTAGAGTTTACAAGAAAACTCCAAGGTATATGCAAGCCAATAAAACTAGAACACGTTTAAAGTAGTATAGCACGTTTTCAATGCTATACTATACTAGAGTATCTAGATGTAAAAAAAGGGAAAAAGAGACCTGCAACACTAACTCATCTAACACTGTGCAAAATATATGTGTGCCAGCAACAATGGATTGTCTAGCAACAACAGAATCATCATCACTTAGTAGTGTCAGCAACACTTGCATCAGTACTGGTGAATACTCCATTGATTTTAAACTGATTTCCTCAATTGTCCTACAACAGCATAAAATCATATTAGGAAGAACAAAAGCAAGCTGTGAAGACAAAACCTCAAACAATGCTGAAATATCCCACTTTCATACAGCAGCACTAGCATTTAATCATTCATGATATTTGTTGCACCAAATTCGAAAAATAAACTAATATGCCTCACATGGGACAGCAATAGTGTAAAACGTAAATACAATTGTGCAAAGTTATTAGTTAAATCCTTGTAAACCCGAAATTCCAGTGGGTTTTTCTGCTGGCTAGCTAATATCACAGTCATATGCATAAATAACCAACCTATTGGGCTATTGATACTTTAGTGAAATAGAAATGTATTATGATCAAGAACTTGTGTCATACTAAAGTGGCATCTCTTCATAACTTTACCACGTTCTGATAGATAGAAACTTGTACTACAAATTAAGGGGATGTTTGATAGCCTCATAATGATTCCATTAAGAGGCTACCTCTGAATCAGTGAGGTAGGTAGGAGGTGTTTGTTTCAGATTTGCCAGCCTCTTAATGGTTCAGCACAGAAACCATGCTAAACCATTCAGAGCTCTTAATGATTCAGCTCTTAATGAACCAAACAGCCCCTAAGACTCTTCAAATGTCAACCAAAAAAACCATCTCAAGACATCAGTTCATGGTTGATAGCTGACTCAAATCATTGACACTTGGATAGTTGGATAAACATGTAGCATGCATCATGCATTTCATAAGTGAAAATTTGATAACTATCTGCTGCTCTGTGAAGGAGGTTAGCATGGTTTTCTTTGTATAAATAAACCACAAACGGTTTTTTAGCACTGTTCGTAATGTGGAACCTAATCCTACAAGAGCTAAGCCCTTGGAATCTATAAAAATATAAAACAAGACTCAATTCTCGTTCTACCCTCTGTCCCTCTCAGTTTATCACATACCCATTCTTCTGGTAAGGTTGTTGCTTTGTGACCATGAGGTCATGGTCCTACACAAAGTGTAGGGTATCGTGAAGCGATCCGGCCCCTAACCGGCCCCTGCGCAAATGCGGGAACTAAGTCAAGCACCGGGTACGCACGCCCATTCTTCCCAAACGATAAAACAGAAGTATCACAGTATCTATTCCGAAGATGAGTGAGACTTTGACATTTTAGATGTCAAAACTTTCCTAATGGCCACACTTGCAACCATTAACCATATCAAATTTGAAGACAAAATTAGTCAATTTGACTTGACCTTCAATGCCCAGGTGACCTTTTTGTGAGGAAGGAGGGAGCACTAGAACCATTCCTACTAATTCAATGCCTTGTAATTTGAAGAAATAAACTTAACTAAATTAACAAAATACATCAATAGTGTTCCAATACGAAGATCACTAATCATTAATCATTAATTTTGTTACAATTATCAACTCTCCAATGTTCCAATTAAACGCATACGTCCATAATCCATCCATAATCTTGTTATCTATAACATGAATCCCTAAAAAAACATAATTTAAAATAAAGCATTGTCAAAACAAACTACGATAACAAATCAATTTCACACGTAATATATAAGATATTAGAACACAAGAAAACTCACTCGACTAGGGTTTTTCGAACAAGCGATTCATGAGAAGATTGAAGTTCAACCAGATAGGGAAATAACTCGGCGGCAAGCAACGAAAGATCCGCGGACAGTAAAATATCCCTCGCTTGCTTCAACGACGAAAGCTTCACCGCCAAATCTCCGTGATTGTTCGCAGCGGCAAGGAGAGAGAGTGTTTGCTCTCTCTGCGAAACAGCCATGGTTACCCTGTGCGTGTGAATCGTCTCACGATTTAGACCTAATCTATGGATTTAAGAAATTGGGGAGGTTTCTAGGGTTTTGAAGCAGAAACCGGAGATTGACGGAAACGTAAGTTCGTGTTCGTGCGTTTTAAAATAGGATATTGGGATTTCGAACTTTATTGCCTGGTGGTATATTGTGCATAAACAGTTGTACCTTTATGGGTGGATGTAAAATAAAACACCTAACTATAACCGAATTAACTAGCAAAGTAACCTAATTGTTGTGGAAACTTATAGTTTTGATTTTATTAAAACTAGTAATTTACCCGTGTTTCGTGACGGGAACGTTGTTATTTTTTCCCCTCACTAGGCGGCATGAGTTTGGTCGTTATCGGTTTGACTCGTTGAAAACCATAAAAGCGAGCACTGATATCAGTTACAATCATACCAAAATACCGGCAACGATGTGTTTCGCTCGTAAGCGATTGGGTTTGTCACGCCAACACAATGTTCGCTCGTTATAGGCTACGATACATAAAAAATATATACTCGGTTTTGAATACAATTCCGTTTAAAAAATATATACCGGAACATTCATAAAAAAATATAAAGTCAGCCGTGAATTCCATTTTTTTAAGGTAATGAACGAAATCTATTACAGGAAATCAAACGGGTTAAAAGTGTATATTATATATAGTAGAGGGGTGGAAAAATACCTAACAACTCACAAGATGCATGTAGCCTAATAACATGAAGTTAGTGTACATCTCATTTCTCTTTAGGTTTAGGAAAGAGTTCTTAATGGTTCGGTTATTGCTAATGTGGGGCTAGCTCACTTGGTAGAGTCATGTGTCTTTTAGAGGGGAGGTCACATGTTTAAACCTAGGCAATACTTAGTTTAGGATTATTAGTGTAAAAGTAGAGTAAGAGTAACGTTTGCCATTAAAAAATAGTTCGGTTACGATTAATGATAGGAGATGACCAAACCGAATGTACAATACAACCTCAAAATCTGATTTTTACTTCAAATAACAAACCCACAGGTTAACTAGGCCCAGTTGGTTTGCAAATTTTGTTAACTGAAATATTTGGTTGTGTTTTTAGGCTTAACCAACCCAAAATCGATCTATACTTATCCATATGACAGTTGTCGTGTTTTATTAAAATCTAACAAACTTTTTAATTGTGTACTTTCTATGTTTTATGATTTTGATATAGTTAATAACTTTGGGGTTATGGTTAAAATAGGGGTGTTCTTCGGGTTTTTAATCGGGTTTCAGGTTATTCGGTTCGGGTTATTCGTGTTTTTTGTTATCAAAATCATACACGTTTACCGACCCAAATAAGACTCGGGTTAGTTAGTTAGTTTAGGGTTATTCGGTTTCGGGTTTATTCGTGTTGGGTTAATCGGTATTCAGGTTTCTAAATACAAGTTGCAAAGCATACTTTACAATTTAACTTAACATTATATTCATAAAATAATAAGCACAAAATGTCAAATAAAAACACTCTCAATATAATCTTTCATTCAAACTCATGCGATAAACCCATATATTAATTAAAAAATACCAAATAAAATAAGCATAAAACTAAACCATATCAACTAATCGTGTAAGTTAAAAAAAAGTCAAATCATATATACAAATAAAATGTACACTTTTCAAATTGTCACCTTCATATCCGCTCGTCCGTTTCCAATCATATATTAAAAAATTTCAAATAAAATAAACATTAAAAATGGTTATATGTATATTGAGCTAAGTTTAAAAATAAAATAATAAAAATGCATTTTTTTATTATTATTCGGGTTAACCTGATTAACATTTTTTTAACCCACTTACCAAACCAAATACTACATTCGGGTTCGGGTTTCATCTTAAACGGGTTCGGGCTGTTCGGGTTTCATTTTAATCAGGTTCGGTATTCGGGTTTCAGGTAAAAAAAACACCCTAGGTTAAAAGGTTAAATTTCTCATCATCAGTGGTTGGTGGTTAAGAAAGTGTAATTTATTGATCAACCAATCATAATCATGTGATGGTTAATAACTAGGGTTGTGTACCCGTGCTTCGCGAAGAGAAGAACACAATTTATTTTATAAATATACATGAGTATTGAATATAACAGTATCACAAATATTTAAGAATACAATATATTTTAGAACTTACAAAATGAAGTTGTAAAGGATCATTGAAAAGTTAAAAGAAAAACAAACAAAAGTTAAAAAAAAAAATCAAATAAAAGTTACCAAAAATCAAATAAATAGTGATTAAAAAAGGAATAAACTTTTAGTTAAATAATAAAAGGGTAAAAAGTTTTGGCTATGGACGTAGAGGCTAGAGCACACGCTGACTAGGCCACCTCTTTTGTTTTTAAACTTCTTTTCCCATTGAAAAAATAGTTAAATGATTTGTTACTACATGACAATCACTAATTGAGCGCAGAATAGTGATTCACCCCATAAACTCAAGGTTGGCTTTTACATGACAATCACTGATTGAGCCCAGAATAGTGATTCACCCCATAAACTCAAGGTTGGCTTTTAGTTATATAACCATAGTCAGTTTAGAGTTATATATTCCGATAAGTAAATAGCTAACCGAACAGAAACACCACGAATCAACGAACATGGTCGTTAAATCTGATAACACGAACTCCCGCGACAACCAAACGCCTTTGGTTTCCTCTAGATCGACCCACACACGAAACCGGATACAAAGGGGACGAGGACGGTTTGGGCAGCGGCGGACGACGACAACGGCTTGCCCAAAGGGGAGGGGGTGCAACGGCTAGGAGAGAGGGAGAGGGTGTGATTAGGGTTTTCAATGTGTTGTTTGTATTTAGCCTCCAACTCTTAATCCCATATACATAGATTTTCCTAAACTAGGGGATTAAGCTAGGGTTTTAATAATTTACATTTAACTAATAAATAAATATATTTTAATTACTAATTATTTATTAATCCAATTAATAATTAATCTAGCAAATAAACATAATCGGTAATTATCAAACATTTTGATAATTATTAAATCAATCATCTAACTATCGACTCCTTGATAATTAACTAATTTAATTCGTTTTAATTATTCACCATCTAATTACATATAATTAAACGTCTCCCGTCTCGCTTTAAGTATAGTCGTGATAGATTATTTAACTCTATAAATATTTGGATGTTGCTCACGGTGCAACCATTTGTCCATTTGGATCCTACCTTGATAGAAGTACTATCGGATGTCATTACTTGGGCATACTAGTCTAACATGTTAGCCTTCCAACCGATCATTAAGAACGATAACCCGACCAAGGAGCCGTTCAACCCCTTTACTATTTTGACCCCACCATTTATCTACTTCTAAAATATAATTTTTCTACCAAGTGGATTATAATCAAGTGATGTCATTGATCTGATTATCTCTCAATCCCCTGTCTTGTTTATTGCATCACTTGTTTTTACATTTTATTATAGTCAAGTGATGACATTGATCTAGTTCGGTTATCGCCAATGATAGTCCTAGTATGATAATCATTATAGATTTACATTTGATTTCTACTTGATTTCGATTGTATGTTTCTCCATTTTGTTCAAAATCATCATTTTGAGTTAACACACAAGTGTAAATCTATGATAATTATGCTAGTGAAACTAAAGATGAGATCGGTACCAAATTTATGTAAAAGTGGGTACTGGTACCGTACAGGTACTCGTTACAAAATGTTCGTCTCAAGACGGTATCGGTACCAAACTTATGAAAAAGTGAATACCGTTACCGGTACCGAATCTATCGGTACGGTTTGGTACCGGTACTCGGAACCAAATGCTCACCCTAAGTGAAACCACCATTGGTAACGAAAGCGAAAATTAGGACCACATGTCAAATCAAATTACCAACAATTAACCATAGTTTAAATTATTAAAATTTAATTTTATATTTTATCATTTATAAAATAGAAAATTAAACACTGAGTTGTCATGAACAAATCAGTAGAGAATACACCACTATCAACTTGACATGAGTTTGTTTTGTTTTCTTTATGTTAATGTAATTGACTAATGAAGCCACTTGGATTAATTTGGAATTCTTTTTCTTAATTTTATACATCTCTCTTCAATGTCCTTTCACATAACATAATATTAAAAGAGATGCATGCATAATAGTTTTTTTTTAATTAAACTTTGGTTTGCTGCCTAAATAAATTAAGTTAAAACTGTGTTTGGGATTACTTATTAACTTCTAATTATGACTTCTTGAAAAAGTAAGAATTTATAACTTTTAAAAAACAACTTTTCATCCTTTATAAAATTGACTTTTTCCCCATTTATCCAAACAAACTTTTAACTTATTACCTTTTTAAAAAAGGTAATAAGTTAATAAGTAGTTTGAAAAGTAATCCCAAACACCCTTATAAAATTTCTCATAAGCTAATTGAGTTTTACGCATAAGAATCAAAATAAAACCGAACTTACTCAAACTATATCGAGTTAAATTAAAACCAAGACTCAACTCGACATTTTTACGTTTATAATTTTCAGTTTATTAAAATTTTAACCGACTTTATATTTTTACCGGAAATCCGGACCAACGGCGACGCCTCCCTTCCATCATCGCCGGAGGTAATATCCACCATCACAATCCGCCGTTGACATCAACAACCACTACTTAAAAAAGTAGTCCCCACCCTGTGCCTATATATATATATATATATCTTATCTTTCTTCCGTCAAACCCGCCCTCCTGTCTGTTAATTTGCCAAACTACACTTTCCCCTTTTTCCCTGAAAACATTCATCAAATCGGAACACAACAACAAGCATTCACACATCTGGTACTGATCTCGTTATCAATCCCTACTTGAAATGCTAGAAGAATTAGGTTAAATTGAAGATAGAGATGGTGGTGAGGAAAGTTGGAAAGTATGAGGTCGGAAGGACGATCGGTGAAGGCACCTTCGCGAAGGTCAAATTCGCTCAGAACACAGAGACCGGTGAGAGCGTTGCGATGAAACTCCTCGATCGAGCTACGATAATCAAGCATAAGATGGTTGATCAGGTTAATTTCTTCATCTGTGTGCTTGATTTGGTACTCCGATATCAATATTAGGTTAAATTGAATAACTTCTGGTGGCCGAGGGTTAGGGTTTTGAGCTGAATTTGTGTTATTATAATTGTTTGCAGATCAAGAGAGAGATATCTATAATGAAGCTTGTTAGACATCCCAATGTTGTTCGCCTGCATGAGGCATGATCTCATAATTAACTGAATTAACTGTTGAAGGAAACATTAACTGAATTAACCGTTGGAATTTGGTTTAGGTACTGGCTAGCCGCACGAAAATCTACATAATTTTGGAATTTATTACAGGTGGTGAGCTGTTTGATAAAATTGTAAGTCTCTAAGCATGGTGGATTAGTTGTGTTTTTCAGTTTTTGTATTCATGAGCTCATAAATGTCATGTGTTTTGTGTCAGGTTCACCATGGACGGCTCAGTGAAGCGGAATCTAGAAGATATTTTCAGCAGCTCATTGATGGTGTAGAGTATTGTCATAGTAAAGGAGTGTATCATAGAGATTTGAAGGTGTTTGTGGGGCTTTGTTTTGCTGTCCAAGTCCATTTTCAATGATTTCTCATCAGTTTTAATTGTTACTTTCCTTTTGCAGCCTGAAAATCTTTTGTTAGATTCCCAAGGGAATTTAAAAATTTCAGACTTTGGGCTTAGTGCATTGCCTGCAGAAGTAAGATCTCAATGTCAATTACATTTTTTTTGTAAGTTTAGTAATGAAACAACAATCTGTTTGCTAAGTAATATTGTTTGAATTGTGTAATGTATTTGCAGGGTGTCAGCATCCTTCGAACAACTTGTGGGACTCCTAACTATGTTGCACCCGAGGTAATTACAGGTGCAACTTATCCTTATTTTTCGCATAATTACTCATCTTTGTTATCTTCCTTTTTATTATTGGTATTATTAGAACTTTTGGTAGTTTTATGTTGATTAATATTAAACCATCCCATCATTTCTTTGAGTTTCTGGTTTAGGTACTCAGCCACAAAGGTTACAATGGTGCTTTGGCTGATGTTTGGTCCTGTGGGGTTATCCTATACGTACTGATAGCAGGATACCTCCCATTTGACGAAATGGATCTCACCACATTGTATGATAAGGCATGTTAAATTCAGATGTGTTCATTTTTACTATTGGCAGCATAATTTTATTCTTGCTTGTTATCACTCTCTGTTCTGCATAAGCTGCTTTGTTTTACTTTTACCAAGGTATATTTTTTTTGTTATTGCTTTATGCAGATCAATAAAGCTGCTTTTTCATGCCCATCATGGTTTCCAGTAGGAGCAAAATCATTAATTCATCGGATTTTAGATCCAAATCCTGAAACAGTGAGTAGTCCATGTTCCATGATGTTGGTGTCTGTATATGATTGATATCATGTTGCAGTTCTCTTATAATATTTGTCGTATGTGTATGTGCAGCGTATTTGTATTGAAGAAATTAAGAATGACGAATGGTTCAAAAAGAATTATGTCCCTGCTAGACTTCTTGAATATGAAGATGTAAATCTGGATGATGTAAATGCTGTATTCGATGACTCAGAGGTTAGAAAGAGGCTCTCTGTTTTATTATTATTTTTTGTCACTTTTGTATATTGGCAAACAGGGTCACATGCTAAAGTAGAACCATTTTCGAAGGTAAACATCACAATCTTTATACTTATGTGTTGCATCATCTAGGAAGAGCGGGCTGATGAGCAAAACACAGATGAAGACACGGGTCCTTTGTCTCTTAATGCATTCGATATGATAATTCTATCTCAAGGCTTGAACCTGGCTTCCATGTTTGACCGCGGTCAGGTTCGATTTCTTATCCCAATAAACTACCCTATGAAATTAATGATTACCAATATCACATCTTAATTACATGCAAAGAGCATTATGTATACTAGTCCACTTGGCCCAAAAAAGAGCCCCCGCTTTTGAATTTTGATTTTGAAAATCAGAAGATTCTATAACAAATCTAAAATTGAAAAGGATGTTTTCAGGATTTTAGTTTAAGAGCATTCTGTCACCTGTTATTATACTTCAAATGTAAGAGTAGTTTTCTAATCTGCAGCCATAACAAAAAACTGAAATATGGATATTCATTAGTCAATAGTTAACTTTATTTATATATTTTTGTGCACCAATGAAGTTTATACAAAGATTATGTTAGTAATATATTCCTAATCTCCTAACATCATGTAAAAGGATGCTTGTTATGCTTTGACAGGACTCTGTGAAGCACGTAACTCGTTTTGTTTCTCAAAAACCCGCAAAGATTGTTTTATCAAGTATGGAAGTTGTTTCTCAGTCGATGGGTTTCAAGACACACATTCGGAATTACAAGGTTACATCACTTGAGTTTTGTTATAGAACTTCCCCTGAATGGCTAAATGCCTAAAATGTTCTCTGATAATGAGTAATGACTAGTAAAAGACACTTTAGTTAACCTTATTCAATATCAACAATTTTGTAATGACAACAATGGGTAAAATAATAATTACAGTTTGCAAATTTCCAAAAATTGGGATGCCATGATAAATAAACTGTTAAGATTTTCACGGGACAGAGGAGACAATTACTAATTATATAATTGCAAAATTTCAGATGAGGGTTGAAGGGCTTTCTGCCAGTAAGACGTCCCATTTCTCAGTTATCTTAGAAGTGAGTTTCTGGTACTCCAAATTTAATCTCCTTTTTGCATCTTAATTATGATATTCTGAGTTACTAATCAAAGTTTTAAACCAGATTTTTCAAGTGACCCCTACTTTTGTCATGGTTGACATTGAAAAAGCAGCAGGAGATGGTGGTGAATACCTTAAGGTGTGTTGTTCTCTATTACAGTGAAAAATTTGATCTTTCCTATTGGTTCATAGTGTACACCTCAGGTAACGGGTCAAAATGTGTTTGGGTTGTGACATGTCATTTTAGTATGGGTCGAGATGGGCCAGGCCGGATGACAACACACACTTTTTCTATTAATAAAAATTAGTTATAGTCTTATAGACACCAAAACAATATCATCAAAATAATAATCTAAATCGTTGTCGTTCAAAAATACATTATGACTTTTAACATGTTTGACCCGTTCAAGGTAAAGCACAACCAAATTGGCTCGTTCAAAAGTTGTCGAAATCACCACCTCTGATCCCTACTCGAGTACTCGGCTGAGACTGATATCACATTTCATTTCTTTAATATTGCAGTTTTACAAGAACTTCTGCAACAATCTTGAGGATATCATCTGGAAGCCACCTACTGAACACCAGGGAAAATCCAAGATCACAAAAACTAAGAGCAAGCAGCGATAGATCAAAGGCCACGACGTTTTACCCCTTTCTACCCCAAATGAAAGAAAAAAAAGTCAAACTGAAGTTGTTGACTGAAATCTGTAGGCAAGTAAAACCTGAATGCAGAGGTTTTATGTTTGGTGTGGTTTAGAATATGTTTCTTTATGTAGAGAGCCTAGTGAGATGAATACATGATGTTTTCACTTTTGTTTTGGAACAAAATATAATAGCATTTTGAACTCAGTTTGACTTTAAAAGTCTTTTGAAATCAGTTTGACTTTAAGTTTTCATAACAGCACACAACCCAACGAGTCGAATACAACTTGCTAAAAGTCCAAACTAAAAGCTTGTGTGACACGCCAATGATTCCTAGATCAACTGGTTTAGGAATGGCCTTCTAATGTGGAGGTCATGGGTTCGAGTCTCACTTGATGCAAAATATTATCAGGTGGGCTAGGAGTTTTACCACAGTGGGCCTTCTGGTGGTGGGTTTCCCTTGGAATGGTGGGCGGGCCGGGTCACCAGCGCTGTCTGGGTTCGCGTGGCGTGGGTGCCTTTCGCCATTGGGATTACCCGGGTGACCGGGCATATAGTATTCGTTGGCCGTTTAAAAAAAAAACAAGCTTGTGTGACACACCAATACTGCTAGACTACAAGCCTTTTTGTTGGGGTTTCTTTCTTATCTCATACTCCTGGAACAAACCTGATTTACTCCTCAATTATCTAGCAAGACTGTGTTATAGTATTTGGACATGTCTATGGGACTAAGTACGATTACCCACCTTGATATTGTTTCTCATAATTGAAAAACAATTAGATACAAACTCTATGGGACTAAGTACGATTATCCACGACGAAGACATCGCAAATGATTCCTAGCTGAGAGAATTAGATACAAACTCTTCGTCTGATTTATCAATTTCAGTCATCTAAGATTTTATGCCATTTTAATATTTTTTAGAATAACTAACGTTTTATAGTAAATGACTATAAACATTGGAAAACTTTTAGTCTACCTTTCATAAACAAAACTCAAATTAGTAGAACTCTACTCACTTTCAATAACATGATGCCAACACCTACTCCTATCAAACATTGTGGCATGGCAGTAGCTTAAAACCACTGTTTGAAAAGAGAGAGACATGAGACGGTCATTTCATCGTGTGATTTTAAATGTTTTTGTTTTATATTTTATGTTTTTAAGTGCAAAATATGAAAAAACTATTATAACTTTATGTGTGACACAATTTACAAGTATTTTTGGCTCTTTTAAATGTCTATGCAATCAAAGAACAAGTTCTAATAAGACATAATTTATAAATTTTAAAGGACTAAAAATGTAATTTCAATAAAGCAATTTTATATAATTTTACTAATAAAATAAACATAATTACGAAATGCACCAAGAGGCTAAGCGGAGTCGATCTACATTCGTTTTCTCGATTAGAGGCTCGTGTTAGGGCTTGCAATTCTCCCGTTCGGATCCTCTCTTTTCTTGTTACCTGAACAACCGATTCTTCCTGATCATAATCATGTAATTTTTTTCGAAAGTCAATCTTCTTGTTCTATACATTAATCTAACCCTACTGTATACGTTACGAATGTTGCAGATGATCCGTCGCTAAATACGCAACATTAGCTGAGACGATGGACGTAGCTCCTGATCGCTCCACATTCGTTTGCAGTCACTGGTAACAATATGACCTTATTTCATTCTCGAAACATGTTGATTATATGTGCGATTTAGGTATCTGATCATTAGGTTTACTTTTTGGACATGATTCTAATTTTATTTGCATCATTCTTGAGATTCTATGGAGGTTATGTGTTAATAGTTGTTTAGAAAGAGAGAATATGCAGGGAATAAGAATGATCAATTTCAATCAATAGCTAATTTCTCATTATGTCTCACCTAGATCCTAATTCCAATTGTACCGAACCAGTTCTTGACCTCAAGAAATACAATGAAACCTAACAATGGAGAGAGAGTCAAGAATTGCCTACTAAAACAATCTAATGAACTAACAAATCAAAAACCTAATTTGCTCAACTACTCATTATTCTTAATTACTGAGAATTGCCATCAGCAGGAACATTATTCCTGAGTGGAAATCAATCCTTGCTTATTCCTATGAACTGCAACCTTTGTTTTAGCTTCTTGTAATCTGTAGTTTTTTGTTGGTACCCCTGTGCTACCCTACTCCTAATGCCCAATGATCTTTAACATGCTCATCTTTTTCTACCTTCGCTAGGAACAACTTCCCATCTTTACATTTATGACCATCTGTGAACGTCTCAGTGCACCAAAAACACTCACCTTTGGCTCTATTTCTTTAGTAGACAACTTCGTGATCGTTTACATTGACTGCAGGACTTGGTAATGAGGCTGCATTCAGGTAGTTTAGCATTCAAATTGTTGGCCTCATTCTTTGTAGTTGTTACAGCTGGTACTTGTGAATTAGGTGATCCGTAAGATTCTGTTAACATGGTATTGGACACTTCCTGCATTTTTGCTAAGGGATAAGTCATAAGTGTCCAGAAGAGTCTTCGATTTGGACTTCTTAACTGGGCATCTTATTTCCGGCTTCAAGCCTCCAAGAAAGATGCTCACTGTGTGGTGTATATTCCTCACAAGTTGTCACCTTGTTCAATATGGCATCAAAAGATTGACACTAATCTTTTAATGTGCCTTTTTGGAATAAAGTGGTCAGCTCTTCCATAGCATCTTCAAGCATGGAATTTGCGAACCCGCTGGTGATCGACCTTACATACTTGTTCCAAGACAGTTATGTGATGGTAGCCTCTCTAGTTTTCATATGTAATTGGTGTTATTGCAGGGCAATACCTTTGAGATGGATTGCCACATATCTCAGGGGTCTCATCGACTGTGAAGAAATGCTCCATCTTATAGTCATCCTTCTACATCTTCTCGAATTTTGGGAATTCGGGTTTACAAGACCTACTATTAATCCTCTAAGCAGTTAGTGCGGAGAAATATTGGTTATCGGTCAAGGACCGATATTTGAGATATCGGTTCTCACGGTGGGATATTGGTAACTTTTATATCATGCATAAACTTATATATATATATACACACACATATATATAATATTAATAGTCAAATCAAAAGTCAAAACTAAAAAGTGTCAATATTTTATATTAGAAACATGATCTAGCAGGTGTGCAAAGTGCGAACGTGGGTGTATTAGGGAGTTAGGGCATTTATTTCGATGGTTTGGCTACGGGTACAAGGCATTGGGCCAACATTTTTAAAGGGGAATGGGCTTTGGGGCAGAAAAATGTTTAAAAAAAGGGCCAAGATTGGTAAGCAGAGAAACTCGGTGAGACAACCGATATTATGGAATCAAAATCTCGGCGATATCTCAGTAAATATCACCGATAATATCGGGACCGATATTTTGACCGATAACCGGTATATCACCGATATTGACTGCATAGTTAATCCTTGACGTTCTTGCATTGATCGATTTTCATGCGTAGAGTTGTGATTGTTCTGGTTCAAGTTACGTTGAGTCAGATTTTGATTGTTGCTCAATACACGTGAACCCCTGACACCAATTCCTCTAGAACAGTGAAGGATCACTCGTTTGTAGCTCGCAAATTGTCAAAATTCTTCTCTGTTTTATCTGATGCTACCTCTATTTGCAACAGAGTCTTGTGTTTCTTGATGGTCATTTCCAGTTCTTGATACCTTGTGTTAATCACCATTGAATCATTGATGGTTGTTGCTTGTGTGAACCGTTGTTGTGAATTGTTGCTATGAGTTGCTGCTATGAATCACTGGTTGTAATCAATTTCTCCATAACCCACTGTTGATGAGAGCTGTTTAGAAAGAGAGAATATGCAAAGAAGAATTAACAATTTCAATCAATAGCTAGTTTCTCGTTAGGTTTCTTGGTGTTTAAGTACACGGATTACATTTACAGCTTAACCACCTTCCTGGTAAGTCAAAAGTTTTTTTTTAAGCTTAGGTAAATAAAAAATCTTAGGAATCACATAAGTTCAAAAATTTCAAGCATAGGTAAATCAAAAGTTTTTTAAAAGCTGTCTTCAGGTTGTAAGAAGTTAGTTATATATAAAATGGAAAAAAGCGGAAAGAATGTAATATTCCAGTGCAATTAACCCTAACCTTAGTACTTCCATAACCAACTGATTTCGATACGTGTATTCGTACAAATAGTATATTCACTGTAATCAAAAGTGAATAGACTATTTATGAAATTATTAGGAACTATTGTGTATTCACTGATATCAGTGAATAAAAATGGTTTCTAATGGTTCCTAAATATATAGTGGTTCTCATTTGAACCCACCCTTATATATTTACACGTACACACACACACACACTCATATATACACGTATATATGCAAATACATATATGCATACACACACATCCACACACACACACACATATATTTAGTTGATATTTATTATATGAAGTTATATATTGTCTCTAGTGAACTTAGTAAAATGTTGAACAGCCACAATGTTACATGTGCAGTGGCAAAGCTATTCTCTCTTCAAATATCGATCTGCATTATTTTCACTGCTCCCGCAATTTAGAAAAATGTAAAATCTGTAACGATATGGTCCCCAAAAAGCATGCCGAAGAACATTACTTGACCACCCATGCTCCGGTATGTAGCTTCAAGGAAAAATCATCAGTTAACTATATTCCATTCTTACTTAAATATTTCAATCGTAAATAAAAAAGGAAATAATATACTCTTTGCTATAACTGATAGTTGAACAATTGTTGGGACAGGTACCTTGTTCATTCTGCAATGAGACAATGGAACCTGAAATCTTTGCAGTACACCAAAGTGAAAAATGCCCGCAACGAATGGTGACTTGTGATTACTGTGACTTTCCTTTGCATGCAATCGACTTACTTGAACATCAAGTAATCACCACTTCTCTAACATATTAAACTGGCTATTATACACAATTCTCCATTTATATAACATACACAACATGCTATTTCTCCCAACTTTCAGGAAGTATGTGGAAATAGGACCGAACTTTGTCACATTTGCAACAGATATATCAGACTACGCGAGATAATTATACACGAAGCCACATGTAACGGTGTCACTGACCCACATGATACTGCAGAAACTTCCAGGTTAAAAAAACATCATCATTTTTTGACATATGTTTCAGTTTTTTTAATGTTTAAACTTATGATTTTCGGCTTTTTGGTGATGTTTTTGAAGGGGGAGGGAAGCTGAAAGAGATGGTGATGGTAGAAGAAGGCCACCACCACAAGACTTCTCTACAAGAAGACTTGTATTCAGCATAGCCATAACTGGCATTGCAATTGTTTTAGGGTCTTTCATTTTCCCCAAAAAAACCACATAACAGTGAGCTGCTTTTAAACAGGAGGTGAGTGTGAGAATACCCTAAAATTCTTTTCTAGTGTAAAATAAAAAGAAATAAAATTTGTTGTAGTGAATCCTGTGAAATTGTTGTGATGATAGTGGATACCTCTGGATTTGCATATTGAGCTCATTTGTTAATAGCATGCTAATATTTCCTGGGTTTTTATCTACCTAATATCTACTAATAGACCACTTTTTCCACATTTATGATACAAGTTCTCAATTATATTATTTGTTTGAATTAATTACACGGATGACCCATGTGGTTTACACGAATATCACTTATGGTCCTTAGGAATGAGAAATTACAACTATGGTCTAATAGTTTGTACAAATGTAACACGGATGGCCTCCAGAATGGATGTCAGTTAAGCTTTTTTGTTAAACTTTTAAAAAATACCCAAAATACCCTTAGGTTAAAAAAATATATAAAACTAATAAATAATACCCACTTGACACCCCTTGGAAATCCCGGTCATCTTCTTCGGCAACCAAGCACACACCGGTGATGATTCCGGTAGTCGAGAAAGGAAGAGAGAGAAAGAGCCGCGAGAAAGAGAAAAGGGGGGTGGAGACGGTAGTGGTGATGGCTCCTCCCCCCCCTCCTTCTCCACCCTTCCTCTCCTCTTGCTCCTGCCCCCTCTCCTCCCTCTCAGAAGCAAAACACAAATTTGAGAATGAACACAAATTGAAATACTAATAGTGCACTTGAATTTGAAATACAAACTGGATATTTTTCATACATTCGATACATCTATATTTATGCGAAAAGACATGACCCTTCACCAAGCGGCGTTAACATAATCGCTTGGCACCGTAACCCTAAATGACGTTATATACATCGTGGAACCACTCGAGTAACTCATAAAAGCTTTCCCTAAACTTGTCATTGTATTTCTCTATCAATGTGTATATTTGCAACATGTCATTGCATTTTCAAAAAGATGATATTTTGAAGGTTTAAATTCTGCATTTTTCTTATCACCTTGCCCCCCTAACAAATCAAGGGTTTCAAAATAGTTTTCAAGATACGCCTCTTCTTCTTTTGAACCCGAGTATTCACCAACACACTTTGACCCATCTGAAACCCGTTAATTACTTAAGTCTAAGGGTCGTAGTGTAATTTATTAGAAACTATGTTTAAGTATGTATTTAATGTATATCTAAAGTCTAGGGGCCAATATGACAAAAACCAAACTTTGTAACCTACAACATCACGTGGCAAACAAACGTGATGCATGAAACGTCGCATACAAAACCATCGTAACCCTTATCAATGGTGGTTAGGTATAAATAGGGTTTCAAAGGTCTATAATTAAAAAAATCACATTCAGTATTATGATTCATTGTTTAATTGTTGTGCTTTCTTCGGTATGCTAAGCAATTAACTTAGTGACAATTTATTTTCAGCGAAAATTTGTTATTCAGTTTATAACTTCTTTTCTTACATATAACCTTGTGGCCTAGTGACACCTACATAAAAATGATGTGAGTTTGAATCCTGTAAATACAAGTTATTAGGTGGTTTTAGGTGTACAAAATTGCTGTTAAAAATAAAAGTTTATATTTCATATTTTATCCTTTATATATGTTAAAGAACAAAACCGAAAAAATAAAGAAAATTATAGTATTTTAATAATTTTCTTAAAAATTTCACTTGAATAGTACTCTTATAAAATGCTTTTGGTCAACCCCAAATCAAGTCAAACTCCAATATACTTGCATGTTTCTTCCACATTTGATCTAATGATATAACTAACACCTAATAAAATGAAAAATACATGTGATTAAAAAACTCATAGATCTTTATGCACCAAATCATGTGGTGGCTTTTAAGTTTATCAAACTCAATTGTCCTAAGAGTAAAGACACTACAACCAATAACTATTTTCCACATAAAGCACCGCATTCTTTTTCTCCATTTCAAGTAACCTTCTACCCTAAACATATTTAAAGAAAAAACATCTATTCCCTTTGTTGTCACTTCACATAATTTCATTTTCATCAAACAAGGTAAGATTTTGTGTATTCTTGATTTTATCAAATATTACATGTTGGTAGAAAAACATTGTTTTATTTCATTATCTAGATGATCGATTTGATCTTGTCGATATGTATTCTAGGTGTCCGATCGACGGACTTGGATCAATGGCGCCTATAGGTGTTCGATTGCAGATTGAAGACGGTCATGTAATTTCCCTCTTATTTCTCAATACTTCTTAATTAGTACCATTATTCTGAATCAACACTACTACAGAATAGACTATTGCGACGACTAAAACTGTTGCAGCACCTGTCGCAATATTAGCGACAAAATAGTTCTGTTGCAACTTTCGGTAATACTTATTTTGTAGTAGTGCAGACGCGTTGGTGTCATTTCCATAAATAAGTTCTCAAAATTTTTATTACTATTTGAAGGTATTTTATTCATTTACCCCCCTCAAATACTCACTACTACACTAGTAGAAAATTTGGTATCATATAACAAGTTCCCAAAATTTATAATATATTATAACGATAATATAGTAATATTATAAAATAACAACAACTATAAATTGTACCCCGCGCTTCGCGGCGAAAACCGGATCATAAACACTTGAGACGGTGACATTAATGTGGCTAAGCACAAAAAGAAATGTGTTTAAAGATTTTTTTGCTCCGCGCCCCGTGGCGTGAAAGAACCCAAACCGGGTACCTCTCACAGTTGGCAAACATTGCATATACATAGTTCTTAAACTTTGAATCAAACATTAAACTAACAGCGGAAGTCTTTACAAAATTCAGAGTCAATTAAAACTTAAAATTTAAACATAGTTCAACAATCTAAAACTAGCAAATGGGGATGTCAGTCTTCATCAGCAGCAGCCATCCAGCCATTCACTCCTAAGCCCTCGCGGCATCATTTCTTTTCCTTTCCTTTGCTACCTGATGTGCATACTAAAATAGTCAGCTAACGCTGGTGAGTTCAAGTTTTCTTTAGCTTTATATATATATGAAAAGGATTTTCCCTTTTAAATATACGTATTATATTATACACGTAATACAATGAAATCTTTCTTTATTCTTTAAATACATACACATTAAAATATGTCTTCCTTCTTTAAAATACATACGTATAAAAATCTTTCTTTCTTCTTCTATATTCATACGTATTTACTTTGTACTCTTTTCTTTAAGTCATACATTAATGTCTACAATCTGTTCTGTGCCCCCGAGCGGGCTTCTTCGTTCTTACTTCCCGAAGGAACTCTTTCTCGCGGTTATTGTTCCCTAAGGCTCAACGTCCAAAGGCCGATAACCGACTTTCTGTGCCCCCAAGCGGGCTTCTTCATTCTTTCTTAGCGACCGTCGCCGCTAGAGTAACCGTCGTTACTCATCTTAACCAGTTGCAACATCCTCGTTACAATGCCCTGCCGAGCACTGTCCCGATTTCTCTCATGGTACATCATGGACTTGTCCATGACGCAGCATCGGCTTCGGGTAGCACTAGTCTCAAGGACTATACTACTACCTCAAGACTTGCTACTATGCTTAGAGTAGCACTAGCCTCTAGGACTACGCTACTACTCCAAGTCTTTCGTCGTATAAGCATACTCTTACAGATTAGACAATGTATTTGACTTATTATTCTTCTCTTCGTTTATAAAACATATAGTTAAGTAAACCATTCTTTCTTCTCTTTCTCTTGTTTATAAAACATATAGTTAAATAACCCATTCTTTCTTCTCTTTCTCTTGTTTATAAAACATATAGTTAAATAAACCATTCTTCTTTCTTTCTTTCTTTCAAAACGTTCGGTTTAACAACCGTTATCTTTCTTCCTGTCAAAACATTCGGTTTAACAACCGTTATCTTTCTTTCTTACAAAACGTTTAATTAAATAATATACATTTATTTATAAACGTCTAATTCTTGAGTATGCACACCACCCTAAAACAGTAAAATAGGGATCTTGAACTCACCTGATGGGTGGTCTCAGAAATGCTCTCAATTGGTCACTGAGCGTCACTAGGGTTACTCACGATCTGTATAATAAAGTTATATGCATAAGGTATTGCTCCTAAATGACACTAGACATTACTAAGTATAAACCCCGTAGTTTCGAGTCATACCCTTTCTATCGAAACTAGGTAGTTTCGAGTCATACTTTGCCTATCGAAACTATGTAGTTTCGAGTCATACTTTGTCTATCGAAACTATGTAGTTTCGAGTTATACTTTTGTCTATCGAAACTATGTAGTTTCGAGTGGTACTCTGTCTATCGAAACTATGTAGTTTCGAGTCATACTTTGCCTATCGAAACTATGTAGTTTCGAGTGGTGACTTGTGTAAAATCTTAGTAGTTTAAGTTTAGGGTCTGTATCGAAACTATGTAGTTTCGATGGGTCTGCTACAATCGAAACTCGGTAGTTTCGAGTCATACTTTGTCTATCGAAACTATGTAGTTTCGATGACTCAGTCATCTTCCCCAAACAGAAACCCTAGATCTGGCCATTTATTCTAATCGATCAAGCTTTGAACTTTTTTACGTTCGAAACGTTCCTTTACTTCCCATGAACCCAAATATGTGGTTTGTTTTAAGTTTCACACGTAAAATCTACCTCTTCACTCGATTTTTACCCTTTAACCCGAAAGTTACAAAAACTCAGATTTAGGTATAGCGATTACCTGTTACTGCTTCTTTCCTGTTTCTTTATGCTCCAGAGGTAGTGAGCAACAAATCTTCGAGACTTTGAGCTTGATCCCGATCTTTCTCTCTCTAGACTGAGCTCTCTCTTTCTCTTTCTAGTCTTGCGCAAATGAGAGGATGGGGAGAGGCTGTGTGCAGATGTAGAAGGGTTTCCTTCTAATATCGGCCCATGGGCCGAAATCTGGGCCAAGCCCACTTGTTCTTTTCCTTTTTATTTACTTTCTATTATTTGGGATGTTACATGGCGGAAGGTGGACTTAAAACGGTTGAGACGGTCACATTAACGTGGCTAAGCACAAAAAGAAACGTATGAAATAACGACGACTCAATTGTGGAGGTCGAAATATAGATAAAAGACGGTTAGATAATGATAGCGATGTTTTTCAATCGGTCTCGGTCTCATTCTTCACGTTTGTCAGACGATATAACACATGATACCTAAAAAAGTAGTTTATTTTCAATACGACTCCGTTTTTAACAACATTTACATCGGGACGTAAAAAAAAACGCGAAAGTTATTGAGGAAAAAACAGATTATATATACTAAAGAGGTAAACTCGAAACTTGAAAAACTTAAGAATGTTAAAGTCAAAATTTATAAAATAAAAGGGTAATTTTTTACATTTGAGTAAAGTATGGGGGAGAAGTTGTCAGTGACAAAAAACCACCAACACTTGCCACCGACACTTCAAATTGAGTAATAGTCTAATAACAATTATAATTAATAAATAAAAGAAATTATATTTTTTATCGATGGTTTTATTTTCAAAATAGATTTCATTGGAAGTTTTTTATTAAATATAAATAATATTTTTTTAAAAGTTTTTTACAGGAATTTTTCCTATGACATCATAGTTGTCGCTAAAACAAGGCTTTTTCTGTCAGAAATTTCAGACCAATTGTTTTCTTTTTCAAAAATTTTGGTCGGAAAAAATGACGGTTTTCTAGTAGTGACTTAAACTAACACTTATTAGTTGTAAGGGTGGACAGAGTGGTGGTGCAGGCTTCATACAGGCTGGGAGGGTTCCACGGGTAACACCGTCGCAAGTGGTGAGGGTTGGGCGAGGGCTTTTCCACACGGGTATTAATACCCGTTCAAACCAGTGGATTGTTGTCACTTTGTAGCTGTTGTGGAGACCATTTGTAGGTTGGGTATTTAAATAAAAATAATATTAATTCAAGGGCTCAATGGGTACCACACCCTCCCCTTAGGGTCGGAGAGGGTTCAAGAGGGTAAAAATGACATGACAAAATTTAATTAGGTAAAATTAGAGGGTTCTATGAGTTTCATGGGTACCATTCCCTCCACCTTAAGTTCTGTATAACATGGTTTTGCGTATCCATCTTTATATACACAAATAAATTTTATAAATACTTGTCAAAAAACTTTACAGGTTATGATTGATAACGGTATACTACAAGTAACATTATCGAACCCTGAGGGTATCGTCACGGGCATACGATACAATGGACTTGATAATGTGCTTGAGGTTCTTAACGACGAAAGCAACCGGGGGTTAGTACTTTACTATTTAATTAACAAACTTATCTATGTTTAATGAAAATGTCATACCAGAAGATTAATGAGAACATTTTCATCTGCAATTTATTCATATTCAATTCACTTCTTGAAAAAAAAACATAAAACGTAGGTATTGGGACATTGTGTGGAGTGCTCTAGATGGCTCGGGAAGAACAGGAGTTTTCGAAGTGTATGTTCTCAATATTCTCTCATAAAATTTATTCAAATTAAAAAAAACAGTTCTAGGTATATAATCATCATGTAACATCATATAAAATTATAAATTAATCCTTTAAATATTACCTAAATTTCAGTGTACTTTCTTTATCTAAGAAAAGTACAGAAAATGTCTTTTATGTTTAAAAAACCTTATACGTTATGTCATTTGGACTAACGACCGTTAAATTTTATCGTTAAGTCTGGTCACGTGCCATGCACATGAGGGTATTTTGGGGCTTTCACACATAAAATGACTATTCTTGTAATTTGTTTCTATGAATGCTGGTTTACAGAAATAATCCTTTTACGGTAAAAAGACCAAAATACCCTCATGTGCCTTGCACATGACCTGACTTAACGGTAAAATTTAACAGTCGTTTGCCTAAAGGACGTTACGTGCAAGGTTTTCTAAACACAAATGACGTTTTCTGTAATTTTCTTAGTTAAAAGACGTATACTGAAATTTAGGTAATATTTAAATAACGTAATTTGTAATTTGCTATAATATAAAATAAATAATGAAAAAACAGAAATATATGTTATTATCATCCCAACAGGATCAAAGCAACAAGTTTCAAGGTTGTTGTGGAAAGTGAGGAACTCGTTGAGGTTTCATTTTCTAGGCTATGGGATCCGTCACTAAAAGGAAAATTTGTTCCTTTAAACATAGACAAAAGGTTCGTTTTTTCTTCCTTGCATTTTCTGGAATCAAAGCATACTATTTGCAACCGGTGACTCTCTTTTGACATGTTTACGTCGTTTATTCGTTTGTAGGTTTATTTTGCTTCGTGGTTGCTCCGGTTTCTACACTTACGCCATTTACGAACATTTGGGTTCACAAGAATGGCAAGCGTTTAGTCTTGGTGAAACACGAGTTGCGTTCAAGCTCAGAAAAGACAAGTAAACTGTCACATCACTATAATATACTATTATTTTTAAGGAAATTCATCGAAATGTACATTTTGACCAATTTTATTTTTTTTTTCTAGTCAAAATATATATTGACTTTTAGACCACACTAAAATAAAATATTTAAAAACAATTAATCAGGAAATGTCACATAAACTAACACCACTAAGAAGACTATTTTAGCTGGCTTCTTCCCAACTGGCTAGAAGTGGTATTGTACTATGTGCTTAATGTATGTAACATTTGCATAGGTTTCAGTATATGGCGGTGGACGATGATAGGAGAAGATACATGCCATTGCCAGACGATCGTCAAACAGAAAGAGGCCAACCCCTTGCATATCCTGAAGCTGTTTTGTTAGTCAATCCAGTTGAACCTGAGTTCAAAGGAGAGGTGATCTTACTAGACTAGTTAACACCAAAATAACTAAAGGGTCTTCATTTAAAAATGCTATCAATGAGTCTTTATTTCATTATAATTTGTGTAGGTGGATGACAAATACCAATATACTTGCGAGAATAGAAATCTCATGGTACATGGTTGGATATCAAATGACCCTTCAATAGGGTTTTGGCAAATCACACCAAGTGACGAGTTTCGAACAGGTGGGCCTCTCAAACAAAATCTTTGTTCTCATGTTGGGCCCACCTGTCTAGCAGTAAGTTACTTTAGCCTTACTGTTAATATCTATATTAATCTAGATACTGAACTTTCATGTATTTAATGGCTACCGACTAGGTTTTTGTTGGTGCACACTATGCTGGGGATGATTTAGTTCCAAAATTTGGTCAAGGTGAGCCATGGAAGAAGGTCTTTGGACCGGTTTTTATCTATCTAAACTCGACGATGGATGGACAAGACAATCTTACGCTTTGGGACGATGCAAAAAGACAGGTACAAGATGACATAAAATAGCAAACTTACTTCTTAACATTGATGCATCTACTTCTATCAAACAAGCATGTTTATGCAATATTTGTTTTCAAATCCATCAGATGACCGTTGAGGCGAGCAGTTGGCCATACACATTCCCAACGTGTGAGGATTTTCCTAAATCAAATCAAAGAGGCATGGTTTATGGAAAGTTACTAGTTCGCGATAGGTAACCTTATACTTAATTGCTAATTTGAAGAGAGTTGCCTCAAATTAAGTTGTTCATTTTAGATTTGTAGACAGTAATGATATGCCTACCAATGGCGCATACGTCGGATTAGCTCTACCAGGAGAAATTGGATCATGGCAAAGAGAATGCAAGGTGATTCTTTAAGTTATTAAGAGGTCATATATATAAATTCGTTAAAGGGTCTGACCTCATAAGCCAAAGTAAACGTTTTATAAACATTTAGTGACCCAACGATTTCTTCGAGCAGGATTATCAATTTTGGACAAAGACAGATGAGAATGGAGTTTTTTGTATTAACAATATCAGAATCGGCAACTATAACTTATATGCTTGGGTCCGCGGATTTCTTGGTGACTACCGAAATGACAGTGTTATAACCATCACTCCAGGTTTAATATATATAGAAGTATAATACACTTTACCATAATTTTATCATTTAAACTTTGAATCTTTAACATTTGAAATTCACTTGGTATTTGCAATTCTCTGGGCATGTTTATTTCAAAACTAATATTATGTTAAGAAACGTAAGAACCACATAAACATGTTTACATAACGCTTCAATAAAAATGGTAAAAAAAGATGTTTATATCTTCTCGCTTTTTCTTTGATTTTTACATCATCGATTCTGAATTTTGTTTTAAAAAGTTATAAAAATGTGCCCATATACATATCGTGCAAGTGCACATGTACATTTACACACAAGACAATCAATACCGGGTTTTAAAAAAAAAACAAATCTTGAACATATAGAAATTTCATACATTTTAGACTTTTTAGTCAATTTATATAATAAACAGTATAACAGTTAAAACGGTTTTTATAATTCTTAACATATTATTAGTTTTGAAATGAAATTCTCTCTATATGTGTGTATGATAGAGGCTATTACATATTGGTATATTAGTGGGGATCTTACAATCTCATTACTATGGTAACCTTGGGGTCTTATGACCATCATCTAGTGTTATTTTGAATTGATAATTTTCTTAAACTTTGAAAAACACTAGGTTGTAATATTGATGTTGGTACTCTTGTGTACGAGCCACCAAGAAATGGTCCTACACTCTGGGAGATAGGGATCCCTGATCGATCCGCTGCTGAATTTTACGTCCCAGATCATAATCCGCTATTCGTCAACAAGCTCTTTCTCGATCAACCTCAAAAGTTCGTTTTCATATAATATATCCAACTAGAATCATCTTTTCATGATATTAGATTCATTTTTTCTTCTTGGTCTTTCTCAGCAAATTTAGGCAATATGGTTTGTGGGAAAGGTATGGGGAGTTGTACCCTCAAGGAGACTTGGTATACACAATTGGAGAGAGTGATTATAGCAAAGACTGGTTTTATGCTCAAGTTCCAAGGTAAAAGTCTTTGATTCCTCAGCTTTTAAAACCAACATCGGCTTTTTTTAACAGCAAAGACCTGGTCATCTGGGATCATCTTAGCAAACAGATCATCATTTCATCCGAAAAATAGAGCGTGGTGAACTAGCCCACCAATCCAGGAGAAAACCTACGTAGGAAAACCCCCTGGCTCGCCCGAGAGCAAGACTCGAACCGACGACCTCCCATATTGGAAGGCACCGGGGTACCGCTAGGGCAATACCCCTTTGGTCAGCATATGTTTTAAAACTATCAAATTATTCCTTAAAATTAGTTTCAAAATTATAACTATAAAATTTTGTTAGCCTTGAAAGTATAAAGATAACTTTATAGCCTAGCTATGTGTAATGGAGGGAGAGGGAGAGGGAGAGGGAGAGGGAGAGAGACGATGCTAATTTGTGAGAATTGCGACAATTATTTACCGCAGTTTTGCAATTATGCAGCGAGTGGAAGGGTGGGAGCAGTCACGCCGCTACCCACTGCACCTCCAACTCATAAACCTTCACCAAAATAACATTATTCACCATCTTATGATCCTGGATCTTGTTCAAGCAAAGATCGACAATCGATCCCCTCGATCACATCCACATGTTTATTTTTTTAGCATTATAGACTGATGATGATATTTCATTAAACTGTTCACATTTTAGAAAAAAAGAAGACAACTCCTATGAAGGAACAACATGGCAGATCAAGTTCAAGCTAGAAAACGTCCAACAAACTGCTACTTATAAACTACGAATAGCGTTGGCTGGTGCATCTTTAGCGGAACTTCAGGTATATACAAACAACCACAAGCGTAACCGTCACTGCTAAATAACTAACAATCAATGACGGATGACAAAAAATAACAAAAAAATAAAATAAAAAATAAATTATGTAGTATCGGTGGCATATTATCAAGTCCTAATAGGTAAAACACACGTAATTGGCTAACTCCCAAAACGTTTATTATGAAGAAACTTAACTCAAAACTTCATTACAAATAGCAAACCCTAACTCGGTTTACATAGGCTATTTGGTTGATTTTTCAATCCATGATTCCCTACACGGTATATATATAGCTAACCTATCACGTTAGACTATAACTAGGATTCCTATTAATTAATTACACAATAATCATCTAACAAACTTCCTATTACAATTCATATAGGATACTTAGATAATTATCCACTAATTAATTAATATCATTGCTTGACTTGCACTCCAAGCTACCAACCACCTAACTCAAACACCTCCATGTGAATGGGTTGGCCCAACTACTAGCCGGCTTGCTAGAGTCGGGAATTAAGCTCAATATTCACCCCCCTAATTTCCAACTCGAATTAGGAAGCTTATGGACTATCTTGGTACACCGACTTGTGGCCCAAGAATCGTCGCCAACACTCACCCCCCCAATTTCCGACTCGAAATAAAGAAGTCTTCAACGTCAAACATGTCTTCTTTGCTTTGATTCCCTTGGAACTCCTCCTGATCTCTAGCTGTGATTTTCGGCTCATTCCTAGCTCGAACATTCTTGCGACCTTGTACTCGACTAGTCCTTTGTCCACGACTCGTCCTTTGGTCATAAGAACTCGCACCACCATTGACTCGGCTACGAACTTGAGCAAACACTATCTTGGATCATTATATTTTCCCTTAGAATTTAGGCATATGATGGCTCTATCAACTCTGTGACCCCGTCCCTGACCATTCACTTGGCCAAAAGAACTCGCATAACCCCTCATCTGGCTGTGACTCTCTGATTGAGCAAACACAAAACACATCTTCCGTATTGAAGCTTCAAAACATACCCGGTCAAAACATAACTCGTTCGACCAGGTCACGGGTATGTACGGTATGGTTTCTGGAAAGCTTGATAGTTGCAGGTCGTAGGTTAATCATGGCCTTCTTCCTTCTCGAAGTGGTTTGGATTTCTTCAATTGCACAGTGATCAGATCCTCCTCGATCAAATCTTGGTTTCCTGGTCGCAGTTATTGTTCGAGCGGAAGGTCTGAGTGGCTTACCTCCCTTTTTTTATTGGGTTATATTATCTCCCTTTTGAATGGCTTATATCCCCCTTTATTTTAGTGGCTTATTCGGTCGGCTGAATTTATTTTTCTTGATCAGCAAGTTTATATCAATTGCAAGCTCTCTATTTGCAGGTTGGATTGAATTAATTGCACGTTCTTGACCAATTTCAATCCTCAATACTTTACTTGAATTGATCGCAGGTACATGCTCAATTCAATTATTTAAATCTTCGGGTCGGCGTCTTCCGTTACTCGATTATTCTGATGGGTTACGATCCGTGTACTTGATCGTATAACTCCGGGTCTCTTACGCAGCTGCTACAATCTCAGTTTCTTGATCGTTCACTTCCGATCTCGGTTCTTGGCTCTGATACCAATTCAAGTCCCGATTCGGTAAAACACACGTAATTGGCTAACTCCCAAAACGTTTATTATGAAGAAACTTAACTCAAAACTTCACTACAAATAGCAAACCCTAACTCGGTTTAGATAGGCTATTTGGTTGATTTTTCAATCCATGATACCCTACACGGTATATATATAGCTAACCTATCACGTTAGACTATAACTAGGATTCCTATTAGTTAATTATATAATAATCATCTAACAAACTTCCTATTACAATTCATATAGGATATTTAGATAATTATCCACTAATTAATTAATATCATTGCTTGACTTGCACTCCAAGCAACCAACCACCTAACTCAAACACCTCCATGTGAATGGGTTGGCCCAACTACTAGCCGATTTGCTAGAGTCGGAAATTAAGCCCAACATATTAAACTAGTCTAAATACAAGCTTGTAGAGTAAATTTTTTATTTTTTGCAAGTTTTCCTATTTATAATTGTTGCTTTGTCTCACTACTATAAAATGGTTGGATTTGCTACATAAAAATGTGTCGGAATTACGTAGTAATTTAAAAAAAAGTGTTGGAAATGTGTTGTAAATATTCTTTTAACTAAAGTTATATAACTGAAAAACAAATACCTTGTCTATGATTATTAATTTTTAAAGTAATTAATTCCGTATATATAATTATTAAATAAGTTGTTAAACTGTGTTGGAAAAGCATCAGAAATTTGCGACGAGGAAGGATTTATGTCGCAAATGTGACACATTTGCGTCGGAATTGTGTCGCAAATGCATTTCCGACGAAGGTTTTTCCGACACAAAGATTTTGTCGGATTTGCGTCGGAATTAATGATTTGAGACGCATTTCCGACGCAATATTGCGTCGCAAACCTATAAGTTTTCTAGTAGTGGCTAATGAAGGTGAGTTTTTGTTTATAGGTTCGGGTGAATGATCGAAATAAACCTCGTCCACTCTTTACAACAGGATTGATAGGGCGCGATAATGCAGTTCCAAGGCATGGGATTCATGGGCTATATTGGTTATACAATGTGGATGTTTCTAGTTCTTTACTCTTAGAAGGAGATAACACCTTTTATTTCACACAACCACGATCTCAAAGTCCATTTCAATCTATCATGTACGATTATATTCGATTAGAAGGTCCCAACACGGAAACTGTAGTTTAACGAGTTCACCATATGGGTGTTTCTAACTACTTAGAATGATGTTCTGCAATAAAATAATGTTACTTTATAATTAAATAAAATTATTGTATTTGAGAAACTTTTTTTTTTATAGAAATCTTTCCTTATGCGTAAAATAATAATTTAGAAAGTTGGATTAGTTTAAAAAGCTAAGTTTTAAACACTAATATTCAAATAAAAATTAATAGAAATCTGATAGTTGGATTAACGCACACTACAAAAAAAACCTGTCCGACACGTCGAGTTTCTTATCTAACAAGTTTGAGAAACTTTTTTTTAATAGAAATCTTTCTTTTCTTACCCTATGCGTAAAATAATAAATTAGGAAGTTGGATTAGTTCAAAAAGCTATGTTTTAAACACTATAACATTCAATAAAAATTAATATAAATCTTAAAGTTGGATTAACGCATACTACAAAAAAAACATGTCCGACACGTCGGGTCTCTTGTCTAACCAGTTTGAGAAACTTTTTTTTTATAGAAATCTTTCATTTCTTACCCTATGCGTAAAATAATAATTTAGGAAGTTCGATTACTTCAAAAAGCTAAGTTTTAAACACTAAAATTCAAATAAAATTTAACATAAATCTTAAAGTTGGATTAACTCACACTACAAAAAAAAACTGTCCGACACGTCAGGTCTCTTATCTAACCAGTTTGAGAAACTTTTTTTTATAGAAATCTTTCTTTTCTTACCCTATGCGTAAAATAATAATTTAGGAAGTTTCAAAAAGCTAAGTTTTAAACACTAATATTCAAATAAAAATTAATATAAATCTTACAGTTGGATTAACGCACACTACAAAAAAAACATAAAAAAACATGTCCAACACGTCAAGTCTCTTTTCTAACCAGTTTGAGAAACTTTTTTTTTAATAGAAATCTTTCTTTTCTCACCTTATGCGTAAAATAATAATTTAGAAAGGTGGATTAGTTCAAAAAGCTAAGTTTTAAACACTAATATTAAAATAAAAATTAATATAAATCTTAAAGTTGGATTAACGCACACTAAAAGAAACCTGTCCGACACGTCGGGTCTATGCCAAAGACAAAATGTGGCCAGTATAGGTCACATACCTTGACGACTTATCGTCGGCATATGTTCGTTTAGAAACCCTAGTTTTTGCAATCCTGTCTGATAAAATTGAACATTTTTGGCGTTCCTGGAAACTCTATCTCGACGACATGTTATCGGCATAGGCTATCCCGACGACATATTGCTAGATATCGTAGGTATAGGTCCTACATATCAGATAAGTTGTAACAACTAGATTCCAGCTATTTGATTTGAAAATCATTAACGAATTTGAAGATAATCGAAACCGAGCTGCCATGACAGCAATCCTATCTAATCAAGTTTCAAATCCCACAATATCGTGCAAATCACAGTTGTAAACGTGTTTGAGATAAGCTTAAGCACAATCTACAAATACCAATTGCAACTAGAAGATCAAAATCACAACCAAAAACTCCATTGCGGCTCCCCTTGTTACAATCGGTTCAAGAAACCCAACCAAAGATTTGGTTTAGCATTCCAGGTAGTCGTTTCTTCTCTTATCACAATGCTGTTATTCTTGAAAATCGATTTGGTTTAAGGCAGAGAATGGACTTAACGATCTGGGATTTGGGGGAGAAGAAGATAAGGCCGCACATTTTTATTATATTGTGTTGAATTTGAAGTGGGTATCACAGATTCAAAAGGTTATGCAACACTGCAGCAGAAACACGAAGAACACGACTAGAACTTTGAACAACTGCGTTCGACTCTTTTTGATTAATTAAATACTTGAATTACAAACTGAAACAGAAATCAATTCGACTCTTTTTGATTAATTAAATACTTGAATTACAAACTGAAACAGAAATCAATCTATCCTATAAATACTTGGTAACTTCATCTAAAAGCTAGGACTCCTAAATCAAATCAAATACAAATTTATCTATTACTAACCGACTCAACAAACGTTTAAATAAAATAGATAAAATAACCCTTAGACTTTTAGAGATCTCCTCCTACCACCCCTCGAGATCGACCGTACCACCCTTTTAGTCCAACATTGATTTATTTCAATATATTGGTTCTAAGGGTTTAAGACAATGGTTGCAGTATCATAGTGGTTTTAGCACTAAACAAAACAGCAAAAATGTCTTGGGTTCTAAACCCCGCCTCTAGAAACTATTTTTGTCTCTTTTTCTGTTTTCTTACATATAATTAATGATATAATTCTCTTTTGGAGAAATATATAAATACGAGTTCTCTGGTTGGAATATAATCAAATCAAGAATTACTTAATGTGACGCAATGAACTAACTGATTGTGACGCATCGAAAAGGGACGTGCTAGAAAACTGTATGTGACGCACTGAACGTGTTTATATAACACACCGAATGTGAACTACTGAATGTGACGCATTGAACTATTAAATATGACTCACCAAATGTGTGTGTTTGATAGATATTTTTAAGTCACTGCATATTGTATAGTTGTTGTCCCACTGAGTAAAACAAAGTTTACTCAATCATACATTCTTCCTTCTATGTACATTAGGTTGCAGGACTTGTTGGGAAGACTTTGGCGAGAGGGTTCGAGAGAATAAATATCAAGAGTTTTTCATAAATAAAATTGTAATTTCATAAAAGTTAACCTATTATAAACTTATATAATAGATAGAGTATTCCCAATAAACAATTAAGACAATTACAATAAAGTGGCAGGTAAACGGGCAACAAGCAGCGCCGCAACCACACCTTTGGATAGCAAAACCGATCCTACTAAAAACAAATTTTTGGGTCTTAGGGGCCGAAAAATTACCATGCATGATCCCGTTGAACTCTGTTAAGTAATTCCACAGCTTTCGGATATAGAAAACCAAATGTATCAAAAACAAAAGGGATAAACACATGTTGATTATCTAAACAAACTTTCTCGTGTTTAGCAACTTTGTCTGCTTCCGTCTTTAACGCAGCCTGGCCCGCAATAAACCCATTGTCTCTGAGCCCCATGAGAGGGGACACTCCTGTAAGGTTCACACAAGTGTGTTTTCCCCCTGCCCTAAGTTGGCCGTAGAGTATATCTCCCTTCAAGCGGATATGTCAGGAAGTTCACCGGGACCTCCTTTTTAGCAAAAAAGGAATACTTCTGATTACTGTATAAGTGACACGTTAGCCTTAAGTTTTGTTGTAGTGACATCCACTCGACCCTACTTGAGTAAAAAATATTTCAGTTAATGAAGAAAAGGATATGAAAACTGAATGAATTCCCAATCTTTTGAATTCATTTCTCATTTATTATGAAAAAAAAAACAATTGAGAATCATATTTGCCTGGTCAAAAGAAATGTTTCCGATCACGTATATGCAACTCTTAAAAGCTATATTAATTTCCCACCAAACAATAGGTGACTGTTAAGTAAAGAGAACTATCACAATCATTCTTGTTAGAAGCATAACATTTGATGTTAGAAAACCTTATATATTTAATTTAATTTAAGAAGGAACGTCTTGATCTATTTAAGCTAACAACTTGCATTATATATTATCTTGTTTCATAGATAACTAACAGACAACACTAGTGCTGTGAAAGGATCTAATGGCGAAGATGGGAGTCAAGATGCATTTCCGGAAGCACCATGTATGTATTCGCTACCATGACACCAACTTATCTAGCCATTTTTGAATGTGAAGGCTATGTTTTTGATGTAGGTGGTTATCGATAATGGAATTCTTCAACTCACTCTTACAAATCCAGGAGGATACGTTACTGGCGTAAAGTACAACAACATCGACAATTTACTTGAAAGTCATAACGATGAATCCGACAGAGGGTAAGGCGTCTCAGATTTATGGTTTTTGTCACTATTACTAGATAAGGTTATCGTGAAACCAAACTATGATCACCATGTTTTCCTAGTCTCATTTTACTCCTATAAATAGTTGACCCTCGTGGGTTTTCATTATTTATATATAACTCTTGTTTTCCTTTTACCATTATGCCTAAAGCAAAGCAATTGATCAATATATTTACCACCTCCTAAACTCATTGTCAAGGTACTGGGACCTCGTTTGGAGTCCACCCGAAAACCCTGGAACTACCGGTACTTTTGAAAGGTAAATCTCTCGACCGTATGTTCGTTTAGTTTCGTCTGGCTTAAAACGCTACAATTTTCAATAACTATGCCCATTAAACAGGATCGAAGGAACAAGTTGTAAAGTTATAGTTGAAAATGATGATCAAGTAGAGCTCTCATTTTCAAGAACATGGGATTCCACCCTTGAGGGGAAGAACGCCCCACTAAAGATAGACAAAAGGTTATATTTGTTGTGTAAGTTTAGATCAAATTAGTTTTGAGAAGACAACATTTGTGACAATAGAAAATTTCTAGGTTTGTGTTGCTTCGTGGTTCTTCTGGTTTCTACTCATATGCAATTTACGAACATTTGGAGGGATTTCCTGCTTTCAATCTTGATGAAACCAGGATAGCATTCAAGCTCAGGAAAGACAAGTAAACACATTTCCGTACATCTAACAGATTGACTTGAAGGAAAAATGAAATCTAACGGAAATGAAACATGTTATTTTTTTATAGGTTTCATTATATGGCAATGTCCGACGACAGACAAAGGTATATGCCTCTACCTGATGATCGGTCAACCGATAGAGGTAAACCATTGGCTTATCCAGAGGCAGTACTACTTGTTAATCCAGTGGAACCAGAGTTCAAAGGCCAGGTAATTATAGCGTTGTACTACATCGGTATTATTGTTACCCAAATTAAAACAAATTGAGCGTACCTGTAATACTTGTGTGTTTGTATCTAGAAATGATATTGTTTCTTTTCTCCCTAAGATCTTACTTTTATATTGTTTTCGGGTTTTGACATGTAGGTAGATGATAAATATCAGTATTCATGTGAGACCAAGGATCTAAAGGTCCATGGATGGATATCTTCGGACCCGCCTGTTGGATTTTGGCAAATTACACCAAGTAATGAGTTCCGAACAGGCGGGCCAACGAAGCAAGAACTAACTTCTCATGTTGGCCCAACAAATCTAGCTGTATGAATAACAACATTTGTCTTATTAACAAAGTTCTTCAAGCTTATAAATTATCTAATAAATGTAATTCATTGGAGCATTCTTTCTTTTATCTAATTTCAGATGTTTATCAGTGCTCACTATGGCGGAAATGATCTAGTTGTCAAGTTTTCGGAAGGCGAGCAATGGAAGAAAGTGTTTGGCCCGGTTTTTATGTACCTTAATTCAATCTCTACGGGAGAAGATCCTCTTACACTTTGGGACGATGCCAAGAATCAGGTAGCTGTGAATTTGTTACATGTGTTACATTTGCAAAAACTGCATTATCTATGAAATAAACACGATCATAGTCGAATTTCGATGTCTTTAGATGCTACAAGAAGTTGGAAAATGGCCTTACAGTTTTCCAAGTTCAAAGGATTTCCAACAAGCTCACGAGCGTGGTGTGATAAGTGGTAGATTATTCGTACACGACAGGTACATAAGGGTTGTGTTAAATGTACCCCCACTTTCGTTATTTACTGAATGCACCCTCTCCCCTACTAAATCAGTCACATTACTCAGTAGGGGGTACATTTAGCTTATCCCGTACAAAATCATTTCTCAACAAATTGATTAAACGTCTAAGCACAATGTGTATAATATTTGTTAGCACCGATATAGGTTCATTAGCGATGAACAAACACCCGTAAATGGTGCTTACATTGGACTAGCTCCGCCAGGCGACCCCGGATCATGGGAACGAGAAAACAAGGTGTGGTTTATTTGCGAGTAAGGAGATCGAAGCTAAGTTTAAATGTTCTGATTTGAAACGTTTTTGTGAAACACGTTGTTATCCACAGGGCTATCAGTTTTGGAGTAAAACGAACGAGCAAGGCCAGTTTTTGATCGAACATGTTTTGGCAGGCACATATAATCTATACGCTTGGGTCAATGGTTTCATTGGAGATTATAGAAGCCCTACGACCGTTACCATCACACCAGGTCGACAGTCTAAACTTCATATCTTGATGTGCTAGACTGGTGGTACCTAGTTGAATTGATCTATGCCCAATATAGATTACCTATTACATGTTCAACATGTTTTTGTTCCTTTAATTTGAGAAAAGCAATTTAACAAATTATTAAATTAAAAAAAAGTAATCTTTTCTGCATAGTAATTTGAGAATATTATTTCCACTTTTTTTAAGCTTTATCTCTATGTTCAGGGTGTTAAATAAGTCGTGTGTTTGCAGGTTCGCGAGTCGAATCCGACACGAACCCGCATACGACAACTCGAAAATTGTGTCAAACTTGTGAACCAAACATGATACGAATTTTTCCGACCTGACCCTTGCAACCCGAAATTTTTTATTTTGTTTTTTGTATATAAATATTAGAAAATTACATCTAAAGATAAAAATATTTTATATAAAATAATTACAGTTAATCTATAAATATTTCTCTTTTATCGTATAAATTTTTTTTATCATAAAGTATCCAATAGTTAAATTTATAACATAAAACAATTTTTTTCAGATTTTAAAATTAAAATCGTCAGACGGGTCACCCGCGACCTCACGATCCGTTTAGCTAACCGTCTTTATGGGTTTGACAGTAAATATATTGACTTGAGCCCATTTAGACTAAATCCAAACTCATTTATTTCATACTAGATTCGTGTCATGTCAGAGGTTCACACCCCTGCTCTACACACATGTAATACTATTACCTATTTACATAAACTACCATGAAATCACATTTTTGTTTTAGTGTTTTAACCAAACAAATCTACCTATTTTGTAACCAAATCAAACTCACATAAATACGTCAATAATGCCCCATGGAAACCGACAAAACGTTTGAGCTAAAAAAAACTAGTATGATTTTAGCAGGTTGTGATATCGAACTCGGTGATCTTGTTTACGAGCCTCCGAGAGACGGCCCGACTTTATGGGAGATTGGGATACCCGACCGCTCTGCATCAGAGTTCTACATTCCTGATCCTGACCCAATATATACCAACCAGTTTCTAGTCAATGATCCCAACAGGTGACATTGGTTTTTCAAAAAAAAAAAGGAAGAAAATAAAGAGAACTTAACTTGAAACATATTAATTATCTCAACAGGTTTAGACAATATGGACTATGGGAAAGATATGCTATGCTATACCCTGATGGTGATTTGGTTTTCACGGTTGGGGAAAGTGATTACAGAAAAGACTGGTTCTTCGCACATGTAACCAGGTATGTATTAATGTTTTTGAATGTGTGGTTATATGGCTTCTGGCGTTTGAACTTATGTTTATGTTCAAATAATAGGAAGAAAGACGACGCTACATATGAAAAAACGACATGGACCGTCAAGTTTAAGCTTGACAAGGTGAATAAAGACGAGACTTATAAGCTGAGATTGGCTCTAGCATCAGCACAAGTGTCGGATCTGCAGGTATTTGGAACTAGTAACCCTCCTAATTTTTGGTCCCAAATTAATGATGTGAAACGTGCTACTAGTCTGACATTGTTTTCTACACTGCTAACCTTAGTATTATTACTAGGGGTGTCAATTTCTGATACGAACTCGAACCCGACACGAACCCAAAACGAAAAAACGGGTTTTGGTTGGATATTACAACCCGTTTAAAAATGAATCATGGTTGGGTTGTCACGTTTAGAAAAAAAGGTCGGGATAGAGTTGACCTGTTTAATAAACAGGTTGACCTACTAACCCGTTTAGGTTTCTAATTTAATTTTTTTAGTTTCACTTTCTAGAATCGATTGTTTAATTACTTTTGTATTTAGTGTTTACCATAAAGTAATTAATTTATATCAAAACTTTTCTCTTTTTGCCTTCCAGATATGACTATTCAATTATTTTTCGGTTTACCTTAAATGAATTAGATTTTGGATTTTGTAGTTTATGATTTTGATCTAGATAAATGGGTTAAACGGGTCAGGTTCGGGTTGACCCGCCATTAAGTGTATCCAGGTTAGGGTTGTACTTTTTGACACGAATAAGAATATGGGTCGTGTTGGAGTTGCACAATTCAACCGCCAACCCGTCAACCCGACACGATTGATATCCTAATTATTGCTTAGTAATGCACTAGAACCATTGGTCAACCTTGTGTCCCTATGCAATTCAATTCCAAATGTGTACAAAAAATAATCTCGTAATTTTCGACTTTTATGAAGATTGTAACTAGATCTTGATGTTCAGGTTCGAGTGAACGATCCGAACAAGGATTTACCACTATTTTCAACAGGAATCATTGGAGGAGACAATGCAATTGCAAGGCATGGAATACATGGTTTGAGTTGGCTATTCAACATAGATATACCAGGAAAGGTTTTGATCTCTAATGGAGAGAATGCCATATATTTGACACAAGCAATTGGAGATACCCCATTCCGGGGTGTCATGTATGATTATATTAGACTCGAAGGATCAGCTCTTTCATATTCTGGGAATCATGCAGGCATCTGAATTAGGGGCTGTTTGATAACCTTTTAATGATTTAGTTACATGTCTGGCACATCTACCGTACTTTAAGAAACTATTTAGTTTATACTAATGATTTTTCCATATAATTAATTATGATGTATTGTTGTTGCTCTGACTGATTTTTATACTATACCAAAAAAAAAGTTTCAACAAGTCTTTGCTAAACAGACGCATTCTAGAACCAATCTTCAATCCAAGTGGGTTGAGAACTTCTTACAATGATCAACTAAGGCCAAAGAACAGTTAAAATTATGGCCAGATAATACAGGCACCTTCTCGCTCACCGAATAAAAATTTGTTTTTGGTGCCCTTCACTACATCGCCAAGATTTGGACCTTGTCATGAGAAGTCGTTTTTCTCAGTGAGCCTCACAGGGAAATACTAACCATTTTGGGCTTTCTACAAACTTTTATGATATTTGTAAGCAAGTTAGACTCAGTGAATTCCACACGGTAAACAACAACCGTACCTAGCAAAAATCTCACCCATATCAAAGGTGTGGAAGGGTCTAGGGAGGGTGAGATGTAGGCAAGCCCAGGGGTGGCTCGACTATATAAAAAAATAATCCGTCGCTTAGGGCCCCAATATTTAAGGTGCCCACAATTTAGGATTTAACCTCGTTTAATTTTCAGGTTTTGACAAGGAAAATATAAAATCAGTATCTTTGAGAAGTTTTCTTGTTACTAAAAACTATGGGTGACAATCTTGACCCATTCATTAAAAAACGGGTTCATTTGGGCAAAAATCTATTGAATATGGGTCAATTTGGCTGACCTTAAATTAGTCAACGGGTTAATTTGGGTCACCTTACATTAGTTAACGGGTCAATTTAGGTCACCTCAAATATTCAATGGGTTCATTTGGGTCACCATAAATAAGTCAACATGTCAAAATGATCAAATATTATAAAACTTGGTTAAATTTAAAAATAGTGCATATGGGTCTCCCAACATTGCCACCCCACCCAGTGAGTTAATTTGGATCACCTTAAATTAGTCAACGGGTCAATTTGTGTCACCTCAAATATTCAATGGGTTCATTTGGGTCACCATAAATAAGTCAACATGTCAAGATGATCAAATATTATAAAATTTTGTTAACTTAAAAATAGTGTATATGGGTCTCCCAACATTGCCATCCCACCCAGCACCCCACATGTCAACTGGTTAATTTAGGTCACCATCATTAGTCAACGGGTCAATTTGGGTCACCTCAAATATTCAGTGGGTTCATTTGGGTCACCATAAATACGTCAACACGTCAAATTATCAAATATTATAAAATTTTGTTAACTTAAAAATAGTGCATATGGGTCTCCCAACATTGTCACCCTACCCAGCACCCCACATGTCGTCACCCCCGCCCCCACCCCACCCGCCACCGCCACCACCCCCACCCGCATTCGCCGCCAACCACCCGTCGCCGCCACCCGCCCACCGCTTGCACCGCGCCCCCGACAGCTAGTCCGCCACCGTCACCTCCCCCAACCCCACCCACTCTGCCACACCCCACCACGCCACCACCCCCCTCCCCGCTCGCCCACCCCACCCGCCACACCCCATCACGTCGCTACCGTCTGTCGCCGCCACCTACCCCACCCCACCCCATCAACCATGACCACGCAGTGTCCAAATAGCAGTGTTACATATATGTAACACATAGCTGCCACCTACCCCACCCCCACTCGCCCGCCCACCCCCACCCACCACACCCTATCAACCATGACCACGCATGGTCCAAATATCAGTGTTACATATATGTAACACATAGTGTTACATATACTTGACACATAATGTTACGTATATGTAACACTATGTCAACAGAAAAAAGAATGATAATTATTACATATACGTAACACTATGTTATGTTTATCATTTGGTCCCTACATATTTATATACATATACACATTATAATTTACAGATAATTTATAAATTATGTGATTATTTAAGAGTGATTATCACAGTTATCAAATAAAATATTGGTTATCATTTAATCAGACACTATATATATAATTTCTAACTAAAGTAGCTTGCAACCCAATAGTTCTTCCTTACCAAACATGAGTGACTACTAAGCATATCACTTTGCTTAAAAGTCATATCCAACCATCCCAATTTTAGTTAATTTATTTTTATGAAGATTTGTGACATATTTCATAAAACATTATAAATATCACACAACCTTTTATAGTATGTTTGTGTTAAATTCATACTGATATCATTATAAACTAATCCATAGTGTTAATTTGAATTAAAAAATCAGTTATTTACTTTTACTTGAGATTAAATTAAACAAATACTGATCATTTTATCTGAGGGATACACTATTTTGTTTGGATATAGTTTACATTATTTAAATTATAACAGTGATTAACCTCCTAAATTTATATGTTCAAAATGAACAATATTTTCTTGCACTGTAGTATCTGTTCATATATTAAAAGGTTAATCGTAAGGACGACATCATGCTTTAAAACATACCAGTTAGGATGTTAGAGCATTTTTTTGTCACTATAACTAAAAAGGAAATAATCTTTTAAATCCTTTTATTTAAGGTAACCACACTTGACTATTAAAAAAATAACATGAAAAAATGTTAGATTTTTGTATTTAGGTGGCATTTTCCTTGCTGAAGTGGGTGATTTTAGAATATTAGGGCCTATAAGTGCATACTCCATCTAGGCAAATTTGGGCATATGGCTAACACATTATCAAGAACCAATGGTCATTTAGTACTAGAATGGTGGTCTCCAAATATTTTAGCCTATGAGTGTAAAATCCATCAAGCCACATTTGGGTGTATGGTTTCCACTTTTCTTATAATCAAGAACAGGTGGGGAATTAATGTTGGAACGAGTGGCCTTGGAATATTTCAGCCTGTAAGTACCAAAAAAGGTTACCATATATGTGCTCAAAGCGTGCGAGCTGAAAAATCTATAGCACAAATCATTGGCATAAGTTTCTTTATAAGATCTAGAAACTATCATTTGTTTGTGGCATAAAAATTTGATATAGTACAAATATATTTGTATTTTACTGCAATATTTATATTTACACTAGATTATTGACTACTTACGTTTTACTTTTATGTTGATGTAATATATGTTGTAATTATGTTTTATACTAATTTATGGGCCACTTTTGTAACATATGTGTAACATATCCGATTAGAGATCCTAATCTATGGTCGATAAGGATAAATCGGCCAATCGATCACCTTTAATGGGGTGTCATCCAGGCACCCGAGGGGGTCAATCGGTGATGCACAACATCATCAACATTTGGTAAGTTTTTTAAATTGTCTTTGATTAGTGTGTGTGTGTATAGATCCTAAGTCTCTAATGACTAACAAGTTTTAAATTTATAAAACTGGTTTTACTTATAATAACAACACACGCGTTAGACAAGTTCACCTATCGTATCTGCAATATAGTTATGATAAGAACCAAGTATTAATCCATGGACACATGTAACAACTCTTAATAGTAGACCTTCTATCAATAACCGGTTGATTAATGTTTTGGTTGTTGAAAAGGGAATATTTTAAATAAATAGTTTAAAAAGACAATTTTAGATAGATTTAAGAGATGAGAAACGGTATCATCTAGACTTTGAAACCTTTTGACTAACACTAGAATGAATAACTGAATAATTGAGTTTATGAAGGTAGTTCCCTAAAGATCTAGAATATCACTAGAGTAAACTTGACGAATGACAATCCAAGACTTCTGAACTCACTGTCGGTCCTCCTGGGGTCACTACTATGAAGAATCAACCATCACCTTAATGATTAAGCTTGTGACAGGAATTCTCACCCCCAAGTTTGTTAGATATCCAAAGAATGAATGTATCGTAGACAACACTAATCAACCTAAGCAAATCTTTTTCAATTATCCTTTGTCTTAGAGCCTCTAAGATGTATCCAGGAAAGAATCACTCATTGTAGATTTTTACTAATCCTAGAACACACAAGGAAAAAACTCTAATAAATTATTTATTCGTTTCATTCAGAATTTACTATTTAGCAGTGCTTATATTCTACCTAAAATAGGAGCTTGGACAATCGTATGGCTCATACAGGTTCTACGACCCATATAGGTGCTTCTGCGAATATTCTTCTTTTATTCCAAGTCCTTGAACTTTTAATATCTACTGGTTTTCTTTCTCATAATTTCTTCTATCAACCAAGTAGACTTGTAAATTCATTGATAATGCAGTTTAGCTTATATAATAGCAATTTACAGTAAAATCGTTTAGTTATTAGAGTTAATTCGATATTAAAAAGATGTGATATTCTTAGAAACGAGTCTTACATTTGTACTTGTTATACTAACTAACAAGTTAGTATGTTATTATAAACCAGGCATTGGGACACTCCCCCACTTCTTTTGAGCTATATATAAGAGGATCCAATACAAAAACATGAGGCTTCGGGAGGAGCCGTCGACACCACCCACTTATCCTCTTAAGTACATTTATCCAAAGGCGGATAGATGGTAAAAAAAAATTATCTTATTTTATTCGTTTAATGTTAATCATAGTACTAATTAATCTGACGGTGATCGTTGATTATCCATCGCTGAAAGATCTGTAGGTGATACTGCCATCTGTCATTGACATGTATGTCAGTGATCCATCGACAAATGTTGTCAATAATCCATTGGTGAAGTCTTTACCCACTCCCGGTTTCCTCAAGGACATTCACAGATGGATCGCCTTACAATTATACCGTTGCTAAAAGTCTTATTATTTGTAGTGTTTTTACCCTCCCTTTCCTTCTTGTTTTTTTTCAAGAGTCCGTTAGATTTGTTCTTTTATTTTGGGTTCCGGTTTGTTGGTTTAATATTTGTTTGGATATTTATCTTTCAGTAGTTTTTCGAATTGGCTTTTATTTTTCATCAATTTTATATTTGGATTATGTATTCGGTATTTTTGTATATTTTGTTTTACCCAAGAATCGGTATTTTTGTATATGTGAAGGTAAATGTGGTCTTAGTATTAGTGGGTTATCATAATCAAAAGTTGAAGAAAGGGATTTGATATCGAGTATTGATACCATACTGATATATTCGTTACTCACTTTTTCGAAAATTCAGTATCGGTACCTACTTTTTCAAAAGTTCGGTATAGGCATTTTCATCTCATCCCTAGTTGAAGGTGGTGAGTAGGTAGATGGTGGTAGGTGATGTGAGATAGTTATGCTTAACACCTAAAAACATTTAAAGATAGTGATAAATGGTAAAGATGATTGTTCTTGGTGGTTATTAAAAACACAAATATATACAAGAATGTCTGCATGTATTCATGAACTCATCAAGAACACATAATTAACTAAATTAAAAAAAAAAAGCTTACAAATATTATAATAAACAAATAATTAGATTAACGTAAAAAAAATTATAATTTGAGATCAAAGAAATTAAAAATTGGTTATTAAATCAATGCATGTTTATTTTAATGAAATAACATTATGGTTTAAAAAGTACGCTTAAAATAAAAAGAAATTTAAAATTGGTAATATATTAACAATACATCTTTTAACTTTCTCTTTGGTGTATTGAAATTCATGTTTTTAATTTAAAATACTCTAAAACAATTAACTTTTATTACACAAATCGTATTAGATTAAGCTCTAACATCCCGAAACTAATTAAGCATGTCGTGAATCGGGAATAATGTCAAATAAAAAGAATGGGCATCGTAATGGGATAACGAGTTTGGAAGGAAGGGGGAGAGGCTACTAACCCTAGCCGCCCCACACTCTTCCCCTGACTTCCGTCATCCACCTTCACGTCTAGAGAGAGAGAATTCTAAAGAGATAAAGCTCAAGGATCCAAGAATTTGACCTCAAGATTGTTGCTAGATCGTTATAGAATATCAGGGAAGAAGAATTCACACGAAAACAGGTAAAGAATCCATCCAGATCTAGGTTTCTGTTTTCAAAATGGGTTTTAGCGTTTTGGGGGTTTTTAACATAAAAATCGGATTTTTACATGTTAAAAGTGGATTAAAACCTAGATTCATGGAAGCTAGATAAATGTTTTGAACGTAAAAAATTATGATTTTGTATTGAAAATGAACCTGAGGATGAAGATGTCCTTAGTGGTAAAAAGTTGTGATTTTGGATTGTTTTGAACATGATTTTGGTCATATGAGAAGAAGTCCTTAGTGGACATAATTTGTGAGTATCTGTCTTAGGACGTTAAGCCTTAGTGAACAATACTCGATGAGAAAGAAAGAAGTCATTCGTGGACACGAGAAGTCCTTCGTTGATAGTAAAAGAAAGAAACATATTGTAGACTAATGTATGACTTAATAGAAAACAGCATAGAATAACTAAGTATTTATCTACATGGTGTATTATGTGCTAGAGTGGTTAATCCATTAATCCATATTAGTCATTCACTCCACATATATCATGGGTTTAAACCTTACCTTTTTTTAGCTTGTTATAAGGAAATTGTTTATTATAATTGTTATATATGTAATCTCTAGTTTAAAATTCATTAACTTATTACCTAAGAAAATTAGAAATAAAAAAAACAAAAAATTTGTGAATTAGTAGATTATTACCCAAGGATAAAGAAAAATAAAAATAAAAAAAGGTTTACTAATATGAATGTTTCAAGTAATCGGGTCAGGTATCACATACTACCACTCATGCCCAAATATCCGCCTCATTACCCATCTTGAATGTTTTGAGTTTTCGGTCTACCCATTGGGTTCGGGTACGTTTGCGTCTCTAATTAAACAGGTCATGTTAATGTCAACCTGCGCGTTCAGATTCATGTGTTTGACTTGAATTTTAAATTTATACCGTATTCATGTTTGTGTCAACACGCTTAGTACGATAAGCAACAACCGCCTTTTTATTTTAATTTTGAATTTCCTAAATTGCTTATTTTTATCCATATTTAAATAGCTACGTAGTTATAATGATAAAATAACTTTTTAATTAAGTAATTTATAATATATATATATATATATATATATATATTTATATCCATTATGAGGCTAATTTTATACCATATAAATTTGACCATGTAGAATTTGATTTAAATTGACTACTTTGTAAAAAATGAGTATTATTATAGTATCTATATCAAATAATATAACTTCTTATTAATATTTCTTAAGTTTAGCAAAATAATATTTTGAAAGTATTTGTAATAACGAGTATAAATATAATATAACTATAATATCTATATTACATCACATTAAGATATCATATACCTTACTTTCACCACTGAATTGTCACCACCCTCCTCTCCCTTCACGGAGGGTGTTTTTTCTACTGAATTGTCCGAAAATAATTTTGTTTGGGACTGGACTACTAAAAACAAAATATCTCATAACAAACAGATGATTTATACACAGAAAAGTATTATATGGAATATATATATATATATATATATATATATTTACACATATTTGTGTGTAATACTTTTTTTAGTTACTCTTTTAAAAAATATGATTAAATATTTATCTAAAAAAGACTAACGGCTCAAGTTGTTAACCGTTTACCTTCTATTTCGATCTAAAAATTTTATACATGTTTATTTAGTAACTATTGTAAAAGTATTTTTATAATGATATTATTCTATGAAAATTTGTGAATAAGGATTTATAGAGATCGGTTAAATGGTCTCTCAATTACTCAAAATAGGAAATTCTTCCTACGTTATTAATAACAAAAATATTCCATTTCTTAAATGTAAATGTAACATGTGATGATGTGACAAGTTAAATAATTATTTTTTTATATTTTACAGGAGAAATGACATTTTCTTTTGTTGTGTTGTGGTTTCTCGAGGTCATGTATTGTTTTTCCTAGGCTACAAGGCCTTTGCTAAGGAAAATGGTATTTTACAAAGTTAGATGTGTACCTTTTGCCATTTCAATAAAGTTGAGGGGGGGAGAGTGGCCGGTGGCAAATGCCACCGACACTTTCATTTAAGCGGCGTCGAAACGTAGACTAACTCCAATTTATATCTTCAATAAAAACGTATTATATTTGACCCGACTCTTTTCTGAACAAAATTTACATTGAAACGTAGACCAAATGGAAATGTACATAAATATAAGCACGAAAACGTATTATATTTGACATAATTCAGGAGATTTATTAATATAAAGAATAGAGATGTATTTAATAAGAGAGTGGGGCGAGAAATGATGAGAAGGAATATGGAGGCGACACGTGACATGAAAAACTTTTATTTATTATATAGTATATACATATATATATATATATATATATAAATGTGTGTATATATAATGGTGTAAGCAACCTTCTTGGGTTCAAACTCAATTATCAAGAACAGCCTCATGTGTCTTCGCCTCCTATTTCTCTCTACTTTGAGCTTTTACATATTTTCTACAGGTTTGTATTTTATTATCTATTTTGATATAATTAATATTGAGTGATTAATTGGTATATTCTTCGTTATATTTCTCCATTTTAAGCTTTCTTAAAATATTAACGTTTGAACATCGGCATACGGCTACGTTACAAGATCAGCTCGAATATCATCTGCCGTAGGAGTGAACCTGAGTTTTCAAGAGAATCATGTGAGTTTGCATATTCTTTTTTATAATATTGTCCCATAAATCGCATTAAAATATTGATATATCATTTTAATACATATTTATAGATTTTCTTTTTCCCGTGTTTGTCATTGTTAAATATAGAATTATTAGGAAAAATGATAATTGCTGGAAAAAATTATAATAAATGTGTAGTTGATAGAAAATAATTAAACCCATATAAAAGTTCATATATTTGGTTAAAGATTTATATTTTAAATACTTTAGTTAAAAATATTTAGATAACATGTAACAATCATTGAAGTTGCTGTCTGGGCTATATATGTTTGCCTTGAGAATGACGACGAAAGGTTCACGAGCCGGCTTATAATCAAACAAAAAGTTACATGTATGGATGATATTCACAGACTTAACTAAAAGGCATAAAATCGAGCTAATAATTAAGTGGATTAAGAAAAATAATAAAATTAAACATAAATATGAGAGAAAATGGTTTTACATTACTAGTTTAGATCCCGTGTCTACACACGAGGTGAAAAATATCAATACATTAAATTTTTAAATCTTTATGTATATATTTTACAGCTATAAAAATACATTACATATAATAAGAACAGAAAACAAATTCAAAATATTTAAAAAATAATATATAATTGGGTTTCAAAAATACGTTAATTACTATTTAATGTAATTTGACTTTCATTTACTATTTGATTGGAAATAAAAGTTACATAGTTATATTTTAAAGTTTCTTATAATAAAAAATAATTTAAAATAAATATGTTTTATTAGTATAATTAGTATTCTCTTTAAAAATATATATTATTATTAAAAGATGAAAATGTATTTAATAAAAGAGAGATACGAAAAAAAAATAATAAAAATGAATATGAAAACGACACGTGACATGAAAAAATATTTATTTATTATATAGTATAGATAATTCTCCAAGGGAATAGGAGACTTCCGTTTCTTTCTTTTTTTGTCAGAAAACTTTGACTAGTTACATATTGGCACAATTTTTTTTTACTTAAAGTTTTTTTCTTTTTACAAACTTGTCATAAAACTTAAATAGAGTAAATGTTTTTTTTTATAAAATTGTAATAAAAGTTCACTGGGTATTAGTAATAGTTTAAATTTTTTGTAATAACTTTCGTTCATTAACATTTTTTTAAACGGGATGAACATGTTTGTTTGTTTATTTTTTCAGTGATTCAAGTATTTTTTTTATATTTTACGTTATAGCGAATATGTGTTAAAATGTAAGTTTTATACCCGTGGACGGGCCGAATCGATAACTACCAAACTCCCGTTGCGTAGCGCGGAGGAAAAACTAGTTTAAATTAATCAGACTGTAAAATCTTGTATCTTTCGTGAATAAATTGATTGTGAAATTTTGAGATATAAGTATCAGGTTATCAATAAAGCTTCTGATTGAGTGATAGTCTTATTACTTTTTAAATGAGATGTTATGGGTTCGAGTCTCGATTGGGACAAAAATGTTCTAGGGTTGAGCCAGAGGGTTTTCCTAGTTGTGGGTTTTCTCCTGTGGGTGTGGGGTGAGGTTTGAACCGGGGTGAGGAGTTTGGGGCCAATTAAGATAACAAATGTCTCCTAACCGCTAGACCATTTGCTGTAAAAAAACTATCAGGTTATGCACACAGGTTGCGGCGGCTTGATTTTGAATAAAATATATATTGAAACGTAAGAAAAAATAAGAATTTTTCAACGTTAATTCGGAATACTATAAAACATTATATACCCAAATTTATAAAAGAAATTCTTTTTGACGCAGCTCGATTTTGAATATAAAATTTATATCAAATCATAAATAAAAAATTATGTGGAAGGTAGTAGTGACTTTTACTTTTTAGTGAACTAATCGTCCGAATCTTAAAAAATATAATAACAACAACAATAATAGCACTACACCATTGGGTTACAATCTACCAAACCGATTGAGCCAACCCACATGAGCCAAAAAGGTGCTCCGCCGTTTCTGGGGCGTCCCCACAAAACACACAGGAGATCGAAAGCATATTAACCCCTCTCGCACATAAAGCCACCCGAGTAGGCAACCGATCCATCTCCGCCCTCCAAGCTAAAATCGACACCTTCTTTGGAACCCATCCACCCCATAACATCTTGAAAGCCGACTCAACAGTATTTCTTTCTTTTCAAATCGAATAATGCTGGAAAAACGGTCAGCCAGGGGCCCTTCACCATGCCACCTATCCTGCCAGAAAAAGATAGTCGATCTCCTCCCAGGATAGCCTTTCATCAAACGAGCCAAATGAACTCCCACCCTATCCAATTCGAAATTAATATTGCAGAATTTAATTAGGCTCTATTACATTTTCTTAAAAATCAAAAATTTTAATTATATATTTAAAAAAAATATTTTAAAAAATTACTATTAAACTTTATAAATGTAATTGAACTTGGTTGCTTGGTATGTAAAACTGCCAATTTCTCTCTGGTAGTTTCTTAATTTTAATTATCTCACTTGTAGTTTTTAATTTTAATTAAAAAAAATGTTTTATTTTTCATCTAAGAAAATGTATATTGTAGGTGGTAATGAGTAATGGCATAATTGAAATCACTTTAACAAATCCAGAAGGACACCTTACAGGCATACAGTACAATGGAATCGAGAATTTGCTAGAAGTATTGAATGATGAAACCAATCGAGGGTAAGATGTCATCCCACTACTAGAAAACTGACTAATTACGACCACGTTTTCGGTCGCAAATCGAAACACGTTTTGCGACCGATTTACGACCGAAAATGCGGTCGGAAAATGCTCCGTCTGTAATCCAAGTTTGCGAGCGGAGTTGCGACCGGCGTAAAGTTGCAATCGTTTTTTTATGACGCATTGCCTTTTTATGACATAAGTTTAACACAAGCCTTCTACATTTATCCTTTGAGACAAAGTTATGACTTGCTTTTTAATGACATAAGTTTAACACAAGCAAAACTTAGTTACTATTTTATAAAGTTATCCTTAAATAAAATAGTGTAAAACGAGTTAATAAAGGAGTGTTTAAAAGATTGAATATAATTTTTCATTAAAAAAAAGAATAGAAAAATCAATTTAAATTTTTGCCCCTTGTTTTCTAACTCGGTGCATTGATTTTAGATATTGGGATGTTGTTTGGAGTCCACCAGAAAGCAGTAAAACTAAAGGTACTTTGGAAAGGTATTCACATCTCTAATTTCTTGCAAGAAGTTGAAGATTTGCTTAGTAAAATCAAATACCAATCAAATACTAATCCATTACTGATTTATACATAATAAAAAGGCTTGCAGGAACAAGTTGTGAAGTTATAGTAGAATCCGAAGATCGAGTGGAGCTTTCCTTTTCAAGAACATGGGATTCTTCCCTTGAGGGAAAGTTAGTCCCACTCAAGATCGACAAAAGGTTCTCATTTCGATCAATGCTATGATAACATTCGTAACAATCATTGACCAAAGTTATGTTTTAGGTACATTATGCTTCGTGGATCATCGGGCTTTTACACGTATGCAATTTATGAACATCTAGAAGAATGGCCAAGTTTTAATCTAGATAACACTAGAGTTGCTTTCAAGCTTAGGAAAGACAAGTAAATACATTCCTAATCATTTTCTTTTCATTGGAAGTGTGCTTGTGTTTGAATTGTAACATTTTTGGTTGCTTAGATTTCACTATATGGCCAATTCTGATGATCGGAGTAGGGATATGCCTTTGCCAGATGATCGGTTGCCTGGAAGAGGTGAAGAATTAGCCTACCCCGAGGCCGTCCTCCTTGTTAATCCGGTGGAGAATGAGTTCAAAGGAGAGGTTAATGACACACTCTTACTCTAGCACCAAAACCGGATAATCTATGAAGAAATAGAAATTTTATTTTATGAATAGTTTTTTCATAATTATATGCCATTTTATAGTTCATGATATTCATGTTTTGGTATAAAAACGTCACGAATTTTAAGCTAATATGTAGTTTATTGTAATAATTTTACCATAGTTAGGAGACATGATTTATTTATGCTTCCTTTGATTAGTTTATTAATAATACATAATACGTTACAGTTTTCAATTTTCTACATTTTGTACCTATAGGTAGACGATAAATATCAATATGCTATCGAGTTAAAGGATCTTCGTGTCCATGGATGGATATGTATGGATCCTCCTGTGGGTTTCTGGCAAATTACGCCAAGTAACGAGTTTAGGGTAGGTGGTCCTATCAAATCCGAGTTAAACTCTCACGTTGGACCGACAACTCTTGCTGTAAGTCTTCTTAATTTTCTATGACTCAGTGACATCATGTTGATTCACAGTATGCAGCATAATCATATACTTTAGGTTTTTGCAAGTACTCACTATGGTGGAAGTGATTTGGTTATCAAGTTTGGTGAAAGTGAGCCGTGGAAGAAAGTATTCGGCCCCATTTATATATATCTCAATACTGTTACAGACGAAGAAGACCCTCACACACTTTGGGATGATGCCAAAAGCCAGGTCTAAACTGTTTTAGTTAAAAAAACATGGACTGCAAACAAAACATTCTTTTTAGAGTAAATTGTAATTTGAGTCCCTGACGTTTGTCCATTTTAACTAGTTAAGTCCCTTATGTTTCAAAACCTCGGTCTAAACCCTGACTTTTCATTTTTGACTCCATTTGAGTCCATATGGCTAACGTCGTTAGATTTAACAGTGAACTTTTTTCTGAAATGACTAAAATACCCCCAGGGACTCAAATGGTTAAAAAAGTAATATATTATACCCTCTCTCTACACCACCGCCATTACCAAATAGTAATTTACTCTTCTTTTTATGAAACTGTTGTTTATCAAACTTGTTTGTAGATGTCTAATGAAGTCCAAAGCTGGCCATATGACTTTGTTGCATCAGATGACTTCCAAACTACACTTCAAAGGGGAAGTGTCAGTGGTAGATTACTAGTCCAAGATTGGTAAATTTTTCGTTGCATTGGTTCAACTGACAAGACTCGATCTCTTACTAGAATCGTATGCAGGTTCGTTAATGACGAAGATTGCATACCAGCAAGTGGTGCTTATGTTGGGTTGGCACCACCAGGAGATGTAGGATCATGGCAAAGAGAATGCAAGGTGATTGTTGCTACAACGATTATGTGAATATATTCCAAGTATCCAACAAGTATTAGATCTAGTATCATACTAAACTTCTTGTTTGATTCACTAGAAATACCAATTCTGGACTGAAGCAGATGAGGAAGGGTATTTTTCCATACCAAACATACTTACAGATGAATACAATCTATACGCTTGGGTCCCCGGATTTATAGGCGATTACAGAAATTCTACTATTATCAATATCACTTCAGGTTCTAGTTATTGAAAGTTAGTCGATATTTTGCTCATTTTGGAAGCTTACGGTTAACGAAAGAGTAAACGAACAGGTGCTAATATCGACATGGGTGATCTTGTATATGAGCCTACGAGAGATGGTCCAACTTTATGGGAGATTGGCTTTCCGGATCGCTCGGCTGCAGAGTTTTACATCCCTGATCCTGACCCAAAATATGCTAACAGTTTTCTTCTCAAAGATCCTAATAGGTTGGCACTTTTTTAGTTCAATCCTAACTTTTTCCATAATGGTAAACCACATCCGGAAATTATGACCCATTGTTCAAGAGATGGGTTGATTTGGGGAAAAAATATTTCTTTATGGGTTCCTTGGATCAAGTAACATAACGGGTCAATTTAGTCTACTGTTTTTGGGCCACTAATATAACACACTTCTCAACTTAAAATGTGTCCATATGGGTGAGCACCACTCACCACCATTGTGTGTGTCACTGCCTCGTCGCCACTAGCCAGCATAAAAGCAAATATAGCAGGTGAATCCGTTTTGACACTATTTTTCTTCCTAAAATGACCCATTTCAGGGGAAACCCATTTTGGTCGGAACCCATTTTTGACCCAAAACAAAAAATATATACTTTTAAAATGGCCCGTTTTGATCCGTACTCATTCCGGTCAGAACCCATTTTGACCCGAACCCGATCCAACCCGCCCCGCCCGTTTTGCCAGGCTTATGCTAAACATACCCTAATCTGTTACTAACTGTACACAAACTTTCTTCCCTAACAATATTGATTAAACAGGTTTAGACAATACGGTTTATGGGACAGATATTCGGAACTTTATCCAGACGATGATTTAGTATACACAGTTGGAGAGAGTGATCATACAAAAGATTTCTTCTTTGCCCATGTTCTTAGGTATGTTCTGTTATTTATTGTTCGATTCGAAAATAAATAGTTACTTTTTTTTACATTTTTTACAATGTAACAGGAAAACGAATAACAACACGTATGAAAAGACAACATGGACGATCAAATTTAGCCTTCCCAACGTCAAAGAAAGCGAAAAATATACACTGAGAGTAGCACTTGCTTCTGCACATCAGTCTGATCTGCAGGTACTTGACCAAGAAAATCTATGCATGCATACTTTAAAGTTTAAACTCGTGTTTATGACGCTAATTTTGTAGGTACGCGTTAATGATTTAAACGAGGTTCCTTTGTTTTCGACTGGGAAAATCGGGAGAGATAACGCGATTGCTAGGCATGGAATACATGGTTTATACTGGTTGCTGAATATCGAAATACCCGGGTTCTATTTATACTGTAATGGAGAGAATTCAATCTACCTAACACAAGTAAACAATCAGAGTCGTTTTCAAGGGGTAATGTATGACTATATCCGTTTAGAAGCTCCTCATACTTCAGTTATCAACATAAACTCTTAGTTGTGAAGCTTGAAGTTTAGAGTTCCATTATTGAAAAATACCTTTGATTTTATTGATCTAAAGAAATATATAATAATCTTGTTTACTATATTGGTGAAGATGTACTTGTTGAACTTTTAAGATTATTGATAAATAGATTTACTTGATCTTTGTGAATTGTCATAAACTAGTGGGATTTGTTGGTTTAATCACGCCCTAATCGATGCAATTAAACAGAAAATAAAAGATGAACAACACACGATTTTGATCAAAACAGACTAATCGACTCTTTCTTGATTAATTGGGAATGGGAAAAATACCAAAATAGACATTTCACCAAAAAAGTTATCCAAAATGGACATCCTCATTTAGCCGGCTAAAACATGGACACCCTTCACAATAGCCGGCTTGAAATTCCGTGCCCAAATTTCTTTTTGCAGTGTACGAACCAACCTGAGTGCGACACGTGGGCGGCTTAGCAGGCTATAGCCGTCTAATCTTGTTAGCCGGCAAACCTAAAAGGCTTAGCCGACAAACTAAAAAGACTTGGGCGGCAAAAGTAAATGTTTACCCGGCAAAAACCATGGTTTTAAAAACAATATTTTAAGGTTTAGCCGGCAAACTAAGCCATGGTCTGCCAGGACCAGGGCCACGTATCACCATTTGCACGGTCGTACATTGGGATGCATGGTCGTGCATTCTCCAATTTTGACCAGTGCTTGATTTTTGACTTCTTGGATGCACGAATGTCCGATTGGTTTCCGAATGCTGATTTTCTCTTGATTTTGAGTGATTTCTTCATGTTTTTACAAACCAAGGGTAACACAATTAAATAGATTAAGTATCAATTCATATCATTTTGTCTATAATTGTGATTAGTATGGGATAATTATGCATGCAAAATATGTATAAATGATGACGCATCACCTTTTATGACCCCCGTCGTTACCTTTAAACGTTGTTGAGACCTCCGTGCTAACTTTAGATACCGACCTAAACTTTGGATGCTATAGAGACTTCAATGTTAATTTTAGACACTAGCGTTAACTTTAGACGCGATAAGTCTCCATTAGCCTTTAACAGTCCATTCGTTCACATAATAGATGCTTTATACTTTGTCACTTTATCATATACTCTATGATTACGTCCCAACATGTATACCGACTCAAAACATTTAAAATATAGGGCCTTATAAAACTCACTTTAGCCTTCTCTCTTTCCTGTGGTATCTTTACTTTACTATAGGCAATGGCATAACCACATGGTTTTAAGGTCCTAAGCCATTACAACATTACTTAGATAAGCATACATATCTTAATGGGAATAACCAAGTCGTAAGAAACTAGTTGGAACCTTACCTAGAAACTATCTACTGTGAGTTGTAGGTGAAACACGGAAAGCCGGACTTGCGGACGCGAACCAAGGGTGGGGATCACAATCACAAAATGTGTGTGTGTTGTTTTCTGAAATGAACCCCCATGCTCCATCTATTTAATAGGCTGAACTGAGGACCCGTAGCAGACCGTTAAGGGGTGGATAGGGGACTACCGCCTTTCTAAAAGGTCATCTGGGTTCCTTAACCCTCACGTAGCGGACCGCGAGGTTCAGAGATAGCGGACCGGCAACCTTTTTGCGGCTTAGCGGACTGTTAAGGTCACAATGACAGTCCGTGATAGGGTTTACACACGTCACCCGACACGTGACAGCTCATCGGTACTTACTTACACTTCACGTAGCGGACCGTTAAGCTTTGGGTAGCGGTAGAAAACCGTTAAACTTTGGGTAGCGGTCCGCTACCGAATAAGTTTCCAGAATTTTCACTTTTAGCCTCTGATCTTTGGGCTATTGTCCGTTCAAGTCCTTTGGTGTATTTTTTTTTAAAGTTGGGTGTTACAAAAAAGGTGCGAGAGAACAAAAAAGTCGTCACCATCAAGAACTTATGGTTAGAAGCTAGATTCATATACATTTCCTTTAACCTAACCATGTTTAATTCCATTGATTATTGTGGTAGACTTCACAACTACTTAAACATAATAATTGTTTTTGTGTGTTCAAACACTTAATAATGGACTTCACATATACTTAGACCTAACCATTTTCTTTGTGTTTCAAATACTTAATGCAATAGACTTCACAAATACTTATTCCTAGCCACGCAAAACCATTTTTCTATTCTCATTATGAAGTCAGAAGTTGTCGTCTTTCATACCACTCATAATATACATGATCCACAGAGCACCCTTCTCAAAGGAAAAAAAAGATGTGTTTGTTGTCACATTCGGTTCTTCATAGTCGGGTTAGCCAATTTCAACCATTAATGTTATGCTTACACACAAGTCAACCCCCTCTTTCCGAAAACTTCACAACGACTACTTTTCAATTACTAATGATCATGTCGGTAGGAGTTCACAAGCCTTGTAGAGGAAACACTTGATCCCATAGAATATAAAATCTAAATAGGTACATACCTATCTATTCAACCCAAGATTCAAGATAGAACCAACATCCAGTTTCAGTCCAACTCAGTTTACCGATCGAAACCATATACAACAAGTTCTTTTAAGTATTCGATTTCAATCTTATTCCTGTTTAAACCAACTTAATCCCGTTTACACCTTATATACATTATACAACCCTAGAGGTAACAATTCCCGACACAACGTAAAGCATAATACGAAAACAAGTAAGTTTGACCGGGTTTGGTTTACAGTTTACCCACCCAGTTTGGTTTACAGTTTACCCACCCACCCTTCTAACTTTAGCCATAAGTAGAGGGTAACTAATGTAACTTTATGCATATGTAAAGATCCACCCTATGGACCGGAATGCAAAAACCGCTTCCATCTCACATCGACTGTACAAAAGACGAAGAGGACTACCCTTCTGTATAACTAGCAGCACTCGTCTCCAATTCGAGGGTTAACCCAAACACACCCCTTTTCTCCCTACTCTTCAGGGCTTTTGAGGCCTCATTATTCTCCATCACATAAACCCCCTTCACTCTCCGATTTCAATCTACTTTGATGTTTATGAATCCTTCCTTCATCTCTACACCACCAGGTCTCCTTTTTCCCTATCAATTCATTGATTAGCTTCGATTCGTCCGATTTATTCATCAGGAATTGATGTTTTTTGTTGTGTTTTTGTAGTTTGAAGGAGTGTAGAGAAGTTGAAGAGAAACGGTTGTGAAATCTTATGGCTGGTACCCTAAGATCGAGTCTGCCGTCGAGGTTACGGCAGCTTTTGTCCGGCGAAGGGCATATCGGTCCGAATGTTAAACTTGATTCCGAGACTGTAAGAGTTTTTGCCCCTTCAAGTGTTTATGTGCGGTTTTATTGGGGGTTTCGTGTTTTTGGGGTTGAATTTGGTCTATTGATTGAAGTTAGGGCTACTTTTTGTTTGTTTTGTTTGAAGTTTTCTGTGTTATTGATTGATTAACAGATGTGGAATCAGGATGTTCTTTTGTTGGTACATGTAGTGATTGTATATAGTTTGGAGTGTTGCTGGATCTGCATTTTTATAGGTTTTCTAGTTTCTAGCCACAATCATTTAAATGTTAGCAATTTGATTCTTGGTGCATTGTCTAGGTTTTTTTTTATGTTAAATAGATATGCCTTTTTATGCAAATGTTGTTGGAGTTATTAGTTTTCTTCTGAGAAGTCTTGGGATTCATAGCTCTTTTTTTTGCAGAGGGGGAATGTTAATTATGTATTGATGATAATTTAATACGCAACTGCAGTCAGTTTTAATCATATTATTTGATGTATAACTACATCATTAAAAGGTTTTTATGTGTTTTTTTTGGTGTATGTTTGATTTATAGATATTTGGTTAGGGTCACTTTTCAGAGAACCAGTTTGTTAGCTTGCTGCTGCCTTCCCAACTCATTAGCTCTTTAAAAAGGAAAATTAGACTTTTTTATATGTATACTTCTATAATGCCACTGATTCGAGATTGTTTTTGTAATCCGAGGCTATACTTATAAGAGTATGTTAGATTGTTGTGTGGTTCACATTGTTAGTATCTTTTAGTGAAAGTTTGTCAACTCTTGGAGCAATTGTTTCAATCAAACGTCGTCAATATTAAGAGATTTGGAACTTTACTATACAATCAGGCGCATAGTATCCTAGGCTATGTATATTTTTTATATTCTTGAGTGCAACTTTGTAGCCACATCATCTACTTATATTTTGATGATGACAATCATGTTATCGTCATAAAACCTAATTATGATTCCATCGTGGTACATTTCTTGAACCTTATACAACCTTTTTCTCTTTCAAGGTGTAAGGGCTACAATTAATGATTGACATAGTTTGGTGTAATGACTAACAAGTAAACTATAAACATATTTAAAAATTGCTATTGTAGGAATGTTCAGAAGAAATGTGAGCGCTTTTCATACCACAAGAATAGTTGTATCACCATTTGATGTTTATGACCTGACAATATTGTCTCAATTCTTCTAATATGTAGTGGATCAATTTATTTGCTTATATTTTCCTCTTATTTTGCAGCCCCCAAAAGTGAAGGCATTCATTGACAAGGTGATTCAGTGTCCATTGCAAGACTTAGCAATCCCTCTTTCAGGTTTTCACTGGGAGTACAACAAGGTGATAAAGATCATATCTTGTGCCTGTTTGTGAAATATTTTACTTCCTGTAGTTTGCTCAACAAGCTCATTGTTTTCAGGGAAATTTTCATCATTGGAGGCCATTATTTCTGCATTTTGATAAATACTTCAAGAATTACTTGTCTAGCAGAAAGGATCTCCTGTTAGCTGATACTCTGGAAGATGATGCTCCTTTTCCTAAACAATCAGTTCTCCATATCCTGCGTGTGATGCAAATCATTTTAGAGAATTGCCACAACAAAAGTTCCTTTGATGGTTTAGAGGTATGGTGAAAACGCTATTAGCAACAAAATTTCATATGGAGTTGTGATATTATCTGCTGATATATTCATTGTGTTATTTTGTTAGAGGTGACAATTTTGACCCATTGTATTATGCATGTGTCAAATCAACATATTTAGCTGAAAAGGGAACAGTTCAAAGTTTATTTTTAAATCAGGAAACCTTCTAATTTGTTTTATTCATAGATCTGGATTTGTTATTCTATAGTATTTTTTTTGTGATCATAGTTAGTTTATTAATTGTTCTGTTTTTTATAAATATAAAATGTTTGTGGGTTAACTCAGCCAATCTGCCCTGTTTCGACCCGTACTAAAAAACTGACCCGTATTTACCCAAACCCGTTCTAACCTGTTACCCACCCAACCCAAAGTTTTCCATCTTGTCATCTCTATCTTTTGTTCTTTTATACTATTGTTTCTGAAGTTTGATTTGTTTCTACAGCATTTCAAGCTATTGCTTGCATCAACAGATCCTGAGATTATCATTGCAACCTTGGAGACACTTTCATCATTAGTAAAAATAAATCCTTCAAAACTTCATGCAAGTGGGAAACTAGTAGGATGTGGTGCAATCAACAACTGCCTTTTGTCGTTAGCACAAGGATGGGGAAGCAAAGAAGAGGGTTTGGGCTTATATTCGTGTGTTATGTTAAATGAAAAATCTCAGGATGAAACCCTAAGCTTATTCCCATCTGATTTACAAACAGAAAGGGACAATTCTCAAAACCGTGTAGGTTCTACTCTCTATTTTGAGTTGCATGGTACAAATTCTTCTAGCACAACTACCAACACAAGTGTTATTCACATTCCCGATCTTCATTTGCGTAAGGAGGATGATTTATCTTTAATGAAACTGTTGATTGAGCAGTATAATGTACCTCCTGAACATCGGTTTTCGTTGCTGACAAGAGTTAGATATGCACATGCCTTTCGGTCTTCAAGAATTTGCAGGCTGTACAGCAAGATTTGCTTACTTGCTTTTATTGTTCTTGTTCAATCAAGTGATTCTCATGATGAACTTGTGTCTTTCTTTGCTAATGAGCCTGAATATACAAGTGAGTTAATCAGATTAGTGAAATCTGAAGACACGATACCTGGAACGATTCGTACACTTGCAATGATTGCTCTTGGATCTCAACTGGCAGCATATTCATCGTCTCATGAACGGGCACGTATTCTAAGTGGGTCAAGCATTAGCTTTGCTGGTGGAAATCGTATGATTCTTCTTAATGTGCTGCAAAGGGCGATTTCGTCTTTAAACAACTCCAGTGATCCATCATCTATCGCATTTGTTGAAGCACTTCTTCAATTCTATTTGCTTCATGTGATATCTACATCAAGTTCCGGAAGTGTTATACGGGGATCGGGCATGGTTCCGACTTTTTTACCCCTTCTAGAAGATTCTGATCCTTCACACATGCATCTTGTTTGTTTAGCTGTTAAGACACTGCAAAAGCTGATGGATTACAGCAATTCAGCTGTTACTCTGTTTAAAGATTTGGGTGGGGTAGAGCTTTTAACTAACAGATTGCAGATAGAAGTAGTTAGGGTGATCGGTTCTGAAACAGGAGATGTTAATTCAATGAGCATTGGGGAGTGCTCATTCTCAAACTCAAATCCTAATATTGATTGGCTTTATTCGCAAAAACGGCTGATTAGGGTTTTGTTGAAGGCACTTGGTTCTGCTACTTATGCTCCAGCAAATTCGACACGGGCTCAAGGGGCTCACGATGTTTCCTTACCCGCCACTCTATCAATGATCTTTGCAAACGTGAGTAAATTTGGTGGAGATATTTATTCAGCAGCTGTTACTGTTATGAGTGAAATGATACACAAAGACCCCACTTGTTATGCTTCATTGGATGAATTAGGTCTTCCTGACTCCTTTTTGCAGTCAATAAAAGCTGGAATTCTTTCTTCTTCAAAAGCTCTTACTTGTGTCCCTAATGGTATCGGGGCTATTTGTCTCAACACTAAGGGATTAGAATCAGTTAAAGACAGCTCAGCGTTAAGGTTTCTGGTTGAAATTTTCACTGATAAGACATACGTGCTTGCAATGAATGATGGAATTGTGCCTTTAGCAAATGCTGTTGAGGAGCTTTTACGCCATGTATCTTCATTAAGAGGTACTGGTGTGGATACGATTATTGAGATTGTTAACAAAATTGCCTCGATAGAGGACGGTAAGGGTAAATTGGTAAAAGTTAACGAGAGTAGCGTGATGAATATGGATACTGAAGATAAAGAAAATGTGGGCCCATGTCTGGTTGGTGCTACTACTACAGATTCAGGGTCAGAAGGAATTGGTGATGAACAGTTTATTCAGTTATGCATTTTTCATGTGATGGTTTTAGTTCACCGAACAATGGAAAATGCAGAAACGTGCCGATTGTTTGTTGAAAAATCGGGAATTGACGCTTTATTGAAGCTTTTACTTAGACCGAGTATAACTCAATCATCAGAAGGGATGTCAATTGCTTTGCATAGCACGATGGTTTTCAAGAGCTTTACTCAACATCATTCGGCTCCTTTAGCACGTGCTTTTTGTTCAGCTCTTCGGGGTTATCTAAAGTCAACTCTGACTGGATTTGATACTCTTTCGGGATCGTTTCTGTTGGACCCAAAAGCTACTCCAGACTCGGGAGTTTTTTCTTCACTTTTTCTTGTTGAATTCCTTTTATTTCTTGCTGCTTCGAAAGATAACAGATGGGTGACTGCATTGCTTCAAGAATTTGGGAATGATAGCAAGGATGTTTTGGAAGACATTGGGCGAACTCACCGTGAGATCTTATGGCAGATTGCTTTACTTGAAGATGTTAAGTTTGATACCGAAGATGACAATGATGGTACTGGTTCTGCTCTTGGGTCCCGCCATTCAGAATCTAATACCTCGGAGTCAGAGGAGCAGAGATTTAATTCTTTTAGGCAGTTTCTTGATCCATTACTGAGAAGAAGGATGTCAGGATGGAGTTTTGAATCCCAATTTTTTGATCTGATTACTCTGTATCGTGATCTCACTAATGCTTCTGGTCTTCCACAACATCTTGGAGGCGGTGGGGGTGGAGGCTACCAATCACCACCATCCAGTACTGCAGATGTTGGTAGCAGTGGTGGTGGTCCACAGGAAGCCAACAAGCAAAGGTCTTATTATTCTTCTTGTTGTGATATGATGAAGTCACTCTCTTTGCACATTACACACTTGTTTCAAGAGCTAGGCAAAGCAATGTTGCTTCCTTCTAGAAGACGGGATGAAATGGCGACGGTTACCCCTGCTTCAAAATCAGTGGCTTCTACATTTGCTGCCATAACATTGGATCATATGAACTTTGAAGGTCATGTAAAGCATTCTGGATCAGTGGCATCCTGGTCCCCCAAATGTCGGTATCTGGGTAAAGTTATAGATTTTATTGATGGAATTCTACTTGAAAAGCCTGACACCTGCAACCCGGTCCTGTTGAATTGTTTATATGGTCGTGGTGTAATTCAGTCGGTTTTGACCACTTTTGAAGCTACTAGTCAGCTGCTATTTACAGTCAACAGGACTCCTGCATCTCCAATGGAGACTGATGAAGGAGCTTCAAAGTCTGAATCAGAAGAATTGATTCGTCCATGGATAGATGGCTCGTTAGCCAGTTATGGTAAACTTATGGATCATTTGGTGACATCATCTTTTATATTATCGCCATTCACCAAACATTTTCTTATACAACCACTCGTAACTGGTGATGTGGCATTTCCACGTGATGCTGAGGTTTTCGTGAAGGTTCTCCAGTCCATGATTTTGAAAACAGTGCTTCCGGTATGGACACACCCACAGTTCACCAGTTGTAATGATGATTTCATTGCTACTGTAATATCGATTATTCGTCACATTTTTTGTGGGGTTGAAGTGAGAAGTGTAAGCAATGCGGGGTCACGTCCTGCTGGCCCCCCACCAAATGAAACAACTATATCCACAATTGTAGAAATGGGGTTTTCAAGAGCTCGAGCAGAAGAGGCGTTAAGACAAGTGGGGTCCAACAGTGTTGAGCTAGCAATGGAGTGGTTGTTCTCACATCCAGAGGAAGTTCAAGAAGACGATGAACTTGCTCGTGCACTTGCTATGTCTCTTGGGAATTCTGGAACTGACTCAAAGGATGATACTGTTACAAATGAAAATAGTCAACAGATTGAAGAGGAAACCGTGCAGCTACCACCTGTTGATGACTTGTTGTCGACATGTAAAAAGCTTCTAGAAATGAAAGATTCCTTAGCCTTCCCTGTTCGTGATCTTCTTGCAATGATATGTTCTCAAGATGAAGGTCAATACAGGTCTAATGTTATATCATTTATTATAGAACAAGTGAAGCTTTGCAGTTCTAATGCTGATGGTGGAAAGAATAACATGCTATCATCTTTATTTCATGTTCTTGCTTTGATTCTTAATGAGGATAAAGATGCACGAGAAGTTGCTTCCAAAAGTGGCCTGGTTAAAGTTGCAGCTGATCTTCTGTCAGACTGGAATTCTCTCTCTCAAGATAATGAAACACTGCTTGTTCCGAAATGGGTGACTGCAGCTTTTCTTGCTGTTGACCGGCTTTCTCAGGTTGACCAAAACTTGAATGCTGATATTTTTGAATTGTTGAAGAAAGATAATGTTGGTAACCAAAATTCTCTAGTGATAGATGATGAAAAGCAAAACATGTCACTAGTTAATTCCGAATTATCATCAAAACATATCGATGTAGAGGAACAAAAGAGATTTGTTGAGATATCTTGTGGATATCTAACTAAACAACTTCCTGCTGAAACAATCCATGCTGTTTTACAGTTATGTTCTACCCTTACAAGAACACATTCTGTTGCTGTTAGTTTTCTAGAAGCTGGGGGTTTGCCTTCACTGCTATCTTTGCCTACAAGTAGTCTGTTTGTTGGCTTTGATAATGTTGCAGCTACTATTATTCGTCATATTCTAGAAGATCCCCAAACACTACAACAAGCAATGGAAAATGAAATTAAACATAATGTTGTGACAGCTGCCAACCGACAGTCTAACGGAAGGTTTACACCCCGTAACTTTCTGTTGAATTTGAGCTCTGTAATTTCACGGGATCCTGTGATCTTTATGCGGGCAGCACGGGCTGTGTGCCAAATTGAGATGATTGGTGAACGACCATATGTTGTCTTGCTAAAAGATCGTGAAAAAGAAAAATCCAAAGAAAATGGGAAGGAAAATATCAAACTGCAGGCTGCAACTGATGGTAATATCAAAAGTCCTGAGGTAAATAACAAGAATGTAAAAGCTCATCGCAAGCCGCCTCAAAGTTTTACAACTGTAATTGAACTGCTTTTGGAGTCAGTACTTACATATATACCACCTTCAGAAGTAACAGCAGAGAGCTCTTCAGTAACAGATATGGAAATTGATGTTGTTTCAAGTAAGGGTAAAGGGAAAGCTATTGCTTCAGGATCTGAAGAGAATGAAGATAACGGTCAAGAATCTTCTGCGTCTTTGGCTAAAGTTGTTTTTATTTTGAAGCTTTTAAAGGAGATTCTCATGATGTATAGTCCATCTGTACATGTTCTGTTAAGAAAAGATGCTGAACTAAACAGCAGTAATAATGGTGGCATATTTCATCACATTCTTTGTAAATTTCTTCCTCATTTGAGAAATTCTAAACGAGAAAAGAAGGATGCTGACTGGAAACACAAGTTAGCAGGTAGGGCTAGCCAGTTCTTGGTGTCTTGTTGTGTGCGTTCTACAGAAGCAAGAAGGAGAATATTTGTAGAAATCAATAATGCATTTACTGATTTTATTGATAGTTCTAAAGTTCATCGGCCACCTGGAAATGATATCCAAGCTTTTGTTGATCTACTTGGGGATGTGCTGGCAGCCCGCTCACCTACAGGTTCTTCAGTTTCTGGAGAAGTTTCAGTGACATTTATAGATGTTGGTCTAGTGAGATCGCTTACACGAACATTACAAATGTTAGATTTGGATCATGCTGAGTCACTAAAGGTTGTACCAGGGCTTGTAAAGGTTTTGGAGCTGATTACTAAAGAACATGTTCATGCTGCTGAAGCTAATACCGCTAAAGATAATCCAACAAAACCTAATGATTACGGTCCACATGGTCAAACCGAGAATACTGGTGATATAGATATATCTCGGTCAGCTGAATCTGCAGCTCTACCTAATGTAAATTCTGCACCTACAGAAGTTATTGAGTCTTTTAGTACTGTTCAAACCTACGGTGGATCTGAGGCGGCTACTGATTACATGGAACATGATCAGGATATTGATGGAGGTTTTGCTCCCCCGAGTGAAGACGATTACATGCACGATACTTCTGAGGAAACGCGGCGTCTTGAAAACGGTCTTGGTTCTGTTGAAATAAGGTTTGAAATCCAACCAGATATTCGTGAAAGCCTTGATGAAGATGATGAGGATATGTCTGGAGATGGAGATGAAGTTAATGAAGACGAGGATGGAGACGATGATGAACAAAATGATTTGGAAGAAGACGAAGTTCATCATCACTTGCCCCATCCTGACACTGACCAAGACGACCATGAGATTGAAGATGAGTTTGATGAGGATATCATTGAGGAAGAAGATGAAGATGACGAGGATGATGATGGTGGAATTTTGTTAAGATTGGGTGAGGGAATGAATGGGATAAATGTGTTGGATCATATTGAAGTATTTGGTAGAGAACATAGTTTTAACAATGATACTCTACATGTGATGCCTGTTGAAGTTTTTGGTTCTAGACGTCAAGGTCGTACCACATCTATTTATAATCTTTTGGGGAGATCTGGTGACGGTTCTGTTCCATTTCAGCATCCACTTTTGATGGAACCTTCTTCTTCACGTGCAGTATCTTCCCGACAGACAGGTAACTCTACTTTGTTAAATTCCTCTTTTTGTTTAGTTATTTTTTATGTTTAGCCTTTTCTCTTTTACATTGTGGCAGTTATACACAGATACCTGCCCCTATAAGTGTCAAATTGGCAGGTTGAGCGGGCTGGGTAACGTGTCAAAATGGTTTCTTGTCAAAATTGGTATATTTTGGGACAGGTTGAAGCGGGTCAGGTTGGGTTGGCCTGAATCAGTTATGTTTTTTATAAATACAAGTATTTTAAATATACATGTACAGAACTTGTATATGTGCGATAATAATTTAAGTAATTTGTTAGAGTGATTTAGGAGGTTTTTATTTCTAAAAGTACACTTAGGATTGTTATTGACTGGTTTCCTTTTAAGTTGTTCTGTTATGTTTCTTGTTTGACTTGTTAAGAGAAGAAAAAAACCCAAGTCGACTCATTTTAGGTAAATGGATTGGAATTGCCGCCTCTACTGTGTCTCATATCTGTCATAATCAATTTTTGTATTGTTTTGTTCTCCCAGATAATCGTGATGGACCCCTTGAAAGAAATTTGGAGTCATCCTCGTCACGGTTGGATTCAATTTTTCGGTCTTTGAGAAATGGTCGCCATGGACAGCATGGAAACCGTCTTAGCATGTGGACTGATGACCAACAAAGTGTTGGATCTAATGCATCTAGCATCCCTTTAGGCCTTGAAGATTTGTTGGTTTCACATCTAAGGCGCCCGACTCCAGAAAAGGGCTCTGATCAAGAGAAAACGGTGGAGGGTCAAACCAAAAACGAGTCTGGTCAATCCCAAGAATTGGCTGGTATGGTACCTGAAGCCACTGTTGGCAACAATGGTAACAGTGATCTAGTTGTATCTCACGATACTGTAAGCACACAAACAGTAAATGAATCCCAGCCCGTTGGTCAAAATCAATCTGTTGATATGCAGTTTGACCAAAATGATGGTGTTTCCCGGGATGTTGAAGCTGTGAGCCAAGAAAGTAGTGGAAGTGGGGCAACATTAGGAGAAAGTCTTAGAAGTCTAGATGTTGAAATTGGAAGTGCTGATGGTCATGATGAAGGTCCAAGGAGAATAAATGTGAATGTACCACTCAATACCACATCAGTAACAGCTAGAGATGCATCCCTTCATAGTGTAACAGAGGTTTCTGAAAACCCTAGTCAAGAAACCGACCAAAGTGATCCTCCACAGGATGCACAACGTGATGGTTCAGGTTCTGGTTCCGGTTCTGGTTCGGCGCCAATTGACCCTGCATTTTTGGATGCACTTCCTGAGGAGTTACGTGCTGAGGTTCTTTCGGGTCGACAAGGTCCAGTGGCTCAGCCTTCCAACACTGAACCACAAAATGATGGTGAAATAGACCCTGAATTCCTTGCAGCACTTCCCCCAGACATTCGTGCAGAAGTTTTAGCACAACAACAAGCACAAGGGGCTCATCGCTCACAAGAACTTGAAGGTCAACCCGTGGAGATGGATACCGTATCAATAATTGCTACATTCCCGTCAGAGCTAAGAGAGGAGGTATGCTTTTAGATATAATTCTAGTTGAAGAACAAAAACTGTTATCTTTCTTGATATTTTGTTTTTTTCAGGTTCTTTTAACATCATCTGATGCGGTTCTTGCTAATCTCACACCTGCTCTTGTTGCTGAGGCGAACATGTTGAGAGAGAGATTTGCTCGTCGTTACAATCGAACACTTTTTGGTATGTTGCCTAGAAGCAGGCGGGGCGAATCTTCTAGAAGAGGGGAAGGAGTTGGATCTGGCACTGGTGGAATCATCACTCGTAGGTCAACTGGTAGTAAGCCTGTTGAAACTGACGGGGCTCCTTTAGTTGACACACAAGATCTTAAAGCCATGATTCGCTTGCTTCGTGTTGTTCAGGTCATAATTTCTCATACTGGTTGATTTGGGTTCTGTTTTATCTATAACGGGTGAAGTTAAAAGGATATTGGTCAACCAGGCCGAAAGTCATACAAAGTGTATTTAAATGCATAGAACTACCAAAATTGCTTTAGTATAAAGGTTGCATTGTTAAATGCATTCATTACTTGTAATATTAGAAAAAATGAATAGAAAAGGGCCCATTACCATACATGCCTGCATGTTCTCATATGTGTGTTGTCTTGTATTTGTGCAGCCGCTTTACAAACCGCAACTCCAGAGACTGCTGTTAAATTTATGTGCTCACGTTGAAACCCGTTCTTCTGTAGTTAAAATTTTGATGGATTTATTGGTGCTTGATATAAGAAAGCCTGGAAATAATTTGAATACTTCGGAGCCATCATATAGACTTTATGCATGTCAGAGTCATGTGATGTATTCTCGTCCTCAATGCTTTGATGGTAACGGTCTTATTATAATAACCGTCAGGGTTTGCTCACCATTTTTCTTTTTGATGTTAAAATCATATTTTTATTTTATTTTAGGTGTACCTCCATTAGTGTCGCGGCGTGTTCTAGAAACTTTGACATATTTGGCCAGGAATCATACATTTGTTGCAAAACTATTGCTTCAGTTCAGATTCCCTCAATTGGAGTCTGAGAGTCATGATAAGTCTCGTGGAAAAGCCATCATGGTTGTTGATGAAAACCAACAAGATGATGATATCTTAGCCATAACCGTGCTGTTAAGCCTGTTGAATCAACCGCTTTATTTGAGGAGTATTGCACATCTTGAGCAGGTAATTTGTTTTTTTTAGAATATCATCTTTCCAGTTATGGAAAATGTTCAGTATTACAACATTGATTGCTGTTTTATCTTGTGTTTTTTCAGTTGCTAAACTTGTTAGATGTCATCATTGATAATGCTGAAAGCAAGCAAGCTCCTGTTGACCGTGGTGCTGGTGCATCTGTTACTGAAGAATCACCTGGTCAAATGCCTGCTTCAGATGCTAATGTTGGTGCCAAATCACCCAAAGCTGAAGTTACCCCTAAGCCCTCATCTTCTGGTGGTATCACAGAATACGACTCTCACACTATTCTGCTTAACTTGCCACAAGCAGAACTGCGTCTTCTCTGCTCACTGCTTGCACGTGAAGGGTATTGTGTTTTTTTTCAGTTGACTTTTACCTTCTTTTTATTGTGTTTTGTGCTAATACTGATAATTACTTTTTAGTCTGTCGGATAATGCATACGCGCTTGTGGCAGAAGTATTGAAGAAGTTGGTTACATGGGCGCCACGTCATTGTCATTTGTTCATAACAGAGCTAGCTGGCTCTATGAAGAACCTTACAACACAAGCTATGGATGAATTGCACCGTTTTGGTGAAATTGAGAAGGCACTTATAACTACTACTGCTTCAGATGGAGCAACAATCTTAAGGGTTATACAGGCACTAAGCTCACTTGTTGGTTCACTTAATCAGGAAAAAGATCAAACACTTGCTGAACCGGATCAAGCTGCTACTCTTTCTCTTGTGGGTGAAATAAACTTTGCTTTAGAACCGCTGTGGACAGAGTTAAGCACGTGTATAAGCAAAATCGAGAGCTATTCAGACTCATCATCCGACATATCTGATTCATCAATCGTCTCATCATCAAGACCTTCTGGTGCAATGCCACCACTGCCAGCTGGCACACAAAACATCCTGCCATATATAGAATCTTTCTTTGTTATGTGTGAGAAATTGCACCCCGGGAATCCAGGTGGAACACAAGATTTTGGTGCCAATATCGATGAGGCGACCACTTCGTTGCCGTCGGGAAAAGTTGATGAAAAGCATGTAGTGTTTATGAAGTTCTCAGAGAAACATAGAAAACTTTTGAATGCTTTTATCAGGCAAAACCCTGGATTGCTTGAAAAATCTTTCTCGCTTATGCTTAAGGTCCCCCGTTTTATTGATTTTGACAACAAACGTGCTCATTTTAGATCTAAAATTAAACATCAACATGATCATCATCATCATAGTCCTTTAAGGATCTCTGTAAGACGAGCTTACATTCTTGAAGATTCATATAATCAATTGAGAATGAGGTCAACTCAAGATTTGAAGGGTAGGTTGACTGTTCATTTCCAAGGGGAAGAAGGTATTGATGCTGGTGGACTTACAAGAGAATGGTATCAGCTTTTATCAAGGGTTATTTTTGACAAGGGAGCTCTGCTTTTTACAACAGTTGGCAATGATGCGACATTTCAGCCAAACCCTAATTCCGTATATCAGACTGAACATCTTTCATACTTCAAATTTGTTGGAAGAGTTGTAAGTGCCCTTATACTTTTGCAGGGTCAAAACGGGTCAATTTTGTGTATGTGTAAGATTAGGTTGGCCTGAAACACTTTTTGCCCAAAATTTAAACTTTTTTTATAAACAGAGACAGTTGTTATGTCAAATAAGATTTTATGTTATTTCAATAATAAACTATAATTTTAAATAAAATGATTTAGAAGGTTTTATGCATAGCATACTATGTGACTGTTGGCTCGTTTGACTAATTAGAGGTGAAGTATAAGATAAAATCAGTCATTTCTAATTGGATTTCTTTGAATTCTTCTATTCAAGGTTGGAAAAGCTCTATTTGATGGTCAGTTGCTTGATGTTCATTTCACAAGATCATTTTACAAGCACATTCTGGGTGCGAAAGTGACGTATCATGATATTGAAGCTATTGATCCAGGCTACTTCAAGAACTTGAAGTGGATGCTTGAGGTGTGTTTGAATTGATATTTGAATAATTTTGAATTAACTTTTGTAGCATTTTAATAATAATTGATTTTTTGCGTTTTGAATATCTTCTGTAGAATGATATCAGCGACATTCTAGATCTAACATTTAGTATCGATGCTGATGAAGAGAAGATGATATTGTGTGAAAGATCAGAGGTAAAGCTTACATAATTCCATATTTTGATGTGATATACTTTTGAAATCTTATGGTCATTGTAATCATGTAATTATTGTAATTATGATTTTGACAAATCAGGTTACCGACTATGAACTGATCCCTGGTGGAAGAAATATTCGAGTGACTGAAGAAAACAAGCATAAGTACGTTGATTTAATCGCTGAGCATCGGTTAACAACTGCTATACGCCCTCAAATAAATGCTTTCCTGGAAGGGTTTAATGAACTGATATCTCGGGATTTGATAAGCATCTTTCATGATAAGGAATTAGAACTATTGATAAGTGGGCTCCCAGATATCGACTGTGAGTTTCTTTTATATTTCCTCATTATCATTCCGACACTCAGTTCTCTTCTCTTTCCTAATTTTTTTTATGTTTATCATCTTTTCAGTGGACGACTTGAAGGCGAATACAGAGTATTCTGGGTATAGTGCTGCATCTCCTATCATCCAGTGGTTTTGGGAGGTTGCACAAGCCTTCAGCAAAGAAGACAAGGCTCGTTTGTTGCAATTCGTAACCGGTACCTCAAAGGTAGGTTATCTTGTTTTATGTTAATTTTTTCCTTTTTTTCATTATTTTGGACTGAGTTAGTTTTAAGTTTTCAACTCATAAAAATGGTTATGAATATTTACTTGCAGGTGCCATTAGAAGGATTTAGCGCCTTGCAAGGCATCTCTGGATCTCAGAAGTTTCAGATTCACAAAGCATATGGAAGGCCAGACCATTTGCCCTCAGCTCATACATGGTAATATAAATTATTAATTAGATTTGTTGTTTGATCAAATGATTTTATCTGGAATTTTATTTTTTATGAAAACGTTACAATCGGTTTCTAGAGTATTTAGATCTTGGCAATTTCATATATACCTTACCAAAAAATCAATATCGAATCATCCATTTAAAATACTTCAAATTTCATATCTACATGTTTCATTAATTATTATTTATATCCACCGTTGTACCCTATTCTTTTTCCTTACGCTAGAAACTCTCATATCCTAATGCAAAATTTAAAAATGGGTGTATATATGATATTATGATTTTTTGTTGGGTAATATGGTATTATACCAAGTTTTAAAGGGGTTATACGAAATTATATCGTTTAAATTATTAATTTGATTTTTGGTGGATGCAGTTTCAATCAGTTGGATTTACCAGAGTATCCTTCAAAGGAGCATTTGGAGGAGAGACTGCTGCTGGCAATTCATGAAGCCAATGAAGGTTTTGGTTTTGGTTAAAAGAGGCATGAAGATCATTAATGTAGATATAATTTATCATGTCAAAAGTGATCCATTTCAACAAGATCTAAGCAGATATACATGTGTTGATATACTGTACAGTTGCGGTTTGTTGAAATTGAAGTTGGTTTCTTAATTTTTCGGTTTTCTTTCTTGCCACTTCTCTTAGAAGTTGGACTCCCGAATTTGCCTTGCAACTGTACATTGGAACGGTTTATCGACTGTCGATTTATTATTGGATATTAGCGATTTAGCAGATAGTATGTTTCCCATTCAAATGTTGGGTCAGAATCAATAGCATGATTCGTCAAAAGAAATGATAGCAAAGTGAGAACTATGGTTTCTGTTTCCTATTCGAATCACACATAGTAAACAAACTCACCTTACGAATATTGGGTACTTTTGTTTGTTTAAATAAATTCTATTAATACAATAGAAGTGGTTAACATGGCCGTGTAAAGTTTAATATTTAGAGAAATGTGAAGTCTGGATTAATGAGTCAAACTGAGTGTAAAGTAGTCATTTATTCAAAAGATCGACAATGTGAATGGCAATAGATACATAACAAAGTTCGAGAGTTTGTGCTAAAGAAATATCTTGTTTAAAATGCAAATCAATTTCAAAGTGTTCTGTAAGCTTTTATAATGTGTCGTCCAATCCCGGACTTGTTTTTGCTAAAGCAATATATCGTGTAATATACAGATCAATTTCAAAGTGTTCTATAAGCTTATAATGTTGCGTCTAATCCCGAACTTGGCCCTAAGACGTGCCACATGTTACATTCGTTCAATTAGGAGTATGTTTTTTTTATCACTTTAGTTAATCACAAGGCTACCATTCCACCAAATGGTCAACGGTCATCAAATCTAGTTAGTAGTATATTTTTTTTTACTTTACTTAATCAATTAATTAGTTGATACTATATGTTTCTAAAGCCATGTATGAAAATTATGCAACATTTTTAACAATTTCAAAACCCCTTTTCCACATATCACACATTGTGAGTTAGGCTAACCTTTTACTACTTTAGTTAATCAGTTAGCAGACTATTTTTTATTACTTTAGTTAATCACAAGCCGCTTCCATTATAATTAGTTAGTAGTCTATTTTTTATTACTTTACTTGATCACTTATCATTCTAACTTTTATTGAGCATGTTTCTAAAGTTGTGCATGAAATTTTAGCAGCATTTTTGACAATTTTAAACCCCTTCTCCGCATATTACATATTGTGAGCTAGCTAACCTTTTACTACTTTAGTTAATCAGTTAGTCGTCTGTTTTTTTTACTTTAGTTAATCATAAGTCGCTATCATTGAAATTAGTTAGCAGTCTATTTTTTTAATTTTTTTTATTATTGTAGTTAATCAGTTAGCAGTCTATTTTTTATCAAGTGTGAAGTTTTTTAAAGCCATGTATGAAAATTAGGCAACATTTTCAACAAATTTAAAACCCCTTTCCCGCATATCACACGGTATGAGCTGGGCTAACCTCTTATTATCCTTTATATTGAAGAACCATTTGAAATAAATAGTAACTTTCATTTTTTTAATTTTTTTGGTAATTTTTATTTTACACCCGTCATACTATGTATAATATACGTTTTTAACCATTTCATTTTCTAATGAGTTCGTTGAGCGAATAACATCGTTGCTGGTATTGGTATTATCGGAGCTGGTATTGGTATTCGTTTTTATGCTTTCGACGAACCGAAGATAACATCATTGCTGGTATTGGTATTATCGGGATGAGTATCGATGTGCGCTTCTACGGTTTTTGACGGTCAACGTTACGCGGGGAAAAAAAGACCAAACTCCCGCCGCGAAGCGCTTAGGGAAAAAGAACTAGTTACTTTTATTTATCAGTTAACAATTTGTTTTTTTATTACTTTTGTTAATCATAAGCTGGCAAGCTGTTTACATTGAAATTAGTTAGCCGTCTATCTATTTGAGTGTGAATGTTTCTAAAGCCATGTATGAAAATTAGGCAACATTGTTTGACGATTTTAATATCTCTTTTTGGTATATTGTGAGTTAGGGTACTGTAAATCCAAGTACCGGAACTAGAGTTCTCGAGGATAATTGAATTACAACAGCCTAAACGAATTGCCCTTTATTGAGAATATCTTCTTCTGTCCACTTTGTGATCTGCACACAAACAAGACGCGTTAAGGCGTTACACGGTGGGGATTCCCCCTGTATCGGCCCTCCGACGTGAGAATCAGTTCTCCGATCAAAATCCAGGACAGAGTATTAGAGTAATGAGGTCATACATTTGCTATATTGTCGTATTCCCTTTATATATGTCACCCTTGGGTGAATTTCTGTTATCCTGTGGGGGCCACAACGAGTCATGCAATGGAGGTTTAATTTACTATTGGTCAGATCACAATCTGTCAATCTCTGGACGTCATCTGTCGTAACTACTTTATTCACGGGCCTTGGGCCTCTTTAACAGACAAATGGGCCATTCGTGCAACTATCACCCATTGATGACTTGTATACATGTAAAAAGGTCCTAGAATTGAAAGATTCTTTAGCCTTCCCTTTTCGTCATCTTCTTGCAATTATATGTTCTCAAGATGAAGGTCAATACATGCCAAATCTAAGTGATCTATTTTTATCATGAACATTACAGATTTATTATTAATCTTTTGAGGTTGATCGAACAAGTTTCGTCCATAAACGCACAAATGTAAGTCATCTATCTTGTTCTTCACAATTAAATATCTAATCTATTTAACAAAATAACTCATTCATCTAAAAGTTTATGCCTAAAAAAATACTTAAGAAAAAAACCAAAACATACTGTAAAACTATAAAAAAAAATGACATATATCAACACTTAATCCAATTATATAAGGTTGACTCCAAGTTTATTTTCTTAATATATTATTAACATAATATTTTAAAAGGTAAGGTCGGTGGCTAATGGGATTGTGCCACATAACCTTTCTTTTACTTTAAATAAATAATAGATGACAATTTAAAGTAACATCATACTTGGTCTGAGTGGTAAGCAAGCTTCAAGGAGAACCAGTACACACGGTTCGAATCCCCTTAGTCCCTTTTTTTTTACTATGGGTTTTTTTACATTTTCAAATAATATCATTCAATTTTTAAATTTTCAAATATACCCCTCATGTTTCTAAAGTTCCAAGTTTACCCATGAACAAAATTTTCAACTCTACCATTTACTCTCAAATTTACCCCTATATTATATACTAGGTTAGAATCCCGTGTATTACACGGTTTGAATAAATATAATGTTATATATTTAGTAATAAAAAGTTTATGTTTTTAAAACCCGTGTAATGTTGAATAAACCTGTGTATTATACGGGTTGAATAAAATATAATGTAATTTATTAACACATACACTCGTCAAAATGGAACAATGTGAATATATAAATATATGATTAAATTTTTTTTATTTGAATCCTAGCTGATTATAAATTTGTATTCAGTTTGTACAATTCATAAATATATGATTGAACAAATTAATTGATTATAAACACAATTTTTAAATTAAAAAATGTGTAATAAAAATTGAAACAAATAATTAATTTATTTGACTAAAATAGTGGAGATGATTATTAATAGGAAAGAGAGGCGAGAAAATGAAAATGTGGAGACCTAGAAATGTGACAAGTGTCATCTTATTTTACTTGTTTATTATGTAGTATATATATAGACTAGGTTAGAATCCCGTGTATTACACGGGTTGAATAAATATAATGTTATATAATTAGTAAATAAAAAATTAAGTTTTTAAAAACCCGTGTAAATATAATGTAATATTTTAACACATACACTCGTCAAAATATGTCTGACAGTTATAAGTTATATTAAGTTAATTTTTTAAACATCCTTTTTAACTTGGTATTAAATTTTTTTATGTAATTGATAAATGGTAATCCATATTAAATTAATTTGTTTAATGATATAATAATCAATAATTAAATAAAAAGTATCCATAATTAGATTGATGTTAAATATTTAAAAAAATGTATTCTTTTAATATAGTATTTAATAGGAGAGAGAAACATGAAAATTTTGCTAAAAATAAACCAGAAGATGACACGTATCCCATAATTTACTTGTTTATTAAGTAGTATAGATAGATTGGGAATTTCATTTAAGAACAAGGAGTTTCTACGAGAGCATAGGGAACAAACTTAAATCGTTTAATTTTTTTGATCCATTGTAAAAAAAAATTATACTTCATATATACAAACATATATGCTTATGTACATAAAAAATCATTAAATTGGTTTTTCATATGTTTTTATATATTGAAAAAATTCCGGCACATCACACATGAATTACATATGTGTAGGTATGTATATAAACGAAATTTGTTTATATTCTTTTGTTTGAATTTCATGAAAAACAAATAAACACTACATTTATATCATTTTATTATATTTTAAATAATTTTAAGATTGAAAAAGTGAATTACTCGTTTTGTTCTGTGTGTTCTCGTAATATTTAATGTTCTGAATTGAATCTTCCTCATTATTATAGATAAATAGATAATATACGCTTTTAACTCATTATTTTTTCTGATTTGAATTTTCTACAATAACTCTGCTAAACCTGCAAACGCGGGTTCAAGTCTAGGGTGTGACACACTGAGTTTTTTCGTTTTTTTTCTTTTACTTTTCTTTTTTATATTCGCTGTAAAATTACCTTTTTATGTTTCTATTCTGTTTTTACTTTGTTACTAACTTATTTAACGAATTTGTCGTTTCAATGTTAACTTATATCCGCGCCGCAATTTATCTATTTTTCGATCTCCGGAACTGAGTCGCAACAATTTCATACGTTTCTTTTATATACTTAGTCACGTTAATGTCACTGCAGCAATGCCGTGAACAGATCGTCTCCACCCGGCACCATCGTGAACATATCGTCTCCACCCCGCACCACCACCACCGGAACAAACCGCCACCACCATCGATCACCCCCCGACGACCAATCACTTCTTGAATGTCAGCTCCGATCAACGCTATCTTAGCCATAAACGACAATAGAATTCCGACAATGGCACCAACCTGAAGATCCCCTTTCTAGATTCCCGGATCTATAAACGCGATACTCATTAGAAATCGTGGACCTATAAATAACCATAGCTTCTTCCACGAACTGGGTGCACCCTTCTCTTTCGCGGTGTTGAATGACGATGATGACATGCGAGGTGTTGCATGTGTAGTGATGAGTTAGGGTTAACATGGAAAGGACTAAAAATAAAAATAAAAAATAAAAAAAGGAGGGAGGGGTTAACGTGTTGCAGGTGGGGGATGAGCCAGGGAAGAGGAGGGGTATATAAAAAAAATTATTTTATTTCTAGAAACAGTTACATTTTATGTCGTTTAGGTTAAAATGACTAAATTGCCCTCATGTGTAATGCACATGACTAAATTTAATAAGAAAGTTAACTAAATGTGTGCAAATATTTCAAAAAATGACATGCAATGTAATTTTGAAGTTAAAAGACAATATCTGCAATTTCATATATAGTTAAAAGACATGATTTGTTTTTTTTTTTTATTAACTAGGTTAAAATCTCGTGTATTACACGGATTGATAAAATGCTATATTATATATTTAGTAATAAAAATATATATTTTAAAAAACCCGTGTGTTACACGGGTTGATAAAATGTAATGTTATATACTCAGTAATAAAAAAAGTTTATATCTTTAAAAACATATATATTACACGTTTTGAATACATTAATTTCTATTTAATATAAATTAACTTACATCACTATTTAGTTAAAAACAAAAGTTACATAATTAAATTTCAAAGTTTCTTAAAATAATAAGAGATAATTTAAAATAAATTTATTTTATTACTATAATTAATATTTTTCTTTAAATATAAATCATTATTAAAAAAAGAGAATTGCATTTCATAAGAGAGAGACGGGAAAAAAATGGTGAGAAGAGATATGGACGCGACACGTGCCATAAATGATTTTCATTTATTATATAGTATAGATTTATGGATGTAATTTTCTTTTTGTTTAATTTATACTAGCTTAGAACCCGTGTCTACACACGGGGTGAAAAAATAAATACATAAAATTCTTAAGTAACATTTTAACATACATGAACTAAACATAAAAACTAATTTCAAGCCTTTCTTGATGATTTATAGATTTGCAACGTCTTATAAAAGTTTATCAATGTTTCATTCCCAGGGATAGCATCCTTAAAGGCTTCATGCGACCATATACGGTCTGTCCATTCTAACAGTTTTGGAGTTCTATTATCATCATTAATTATCTTGAACTCGTTATGTTTTCAGTGAAATTTATCCATCCCAGATTGCATCCAAGAACAACATCAAGATACTCAACATTGTCACCAGAAAAATAAACTTTTCCATTGCTAAACTTTACAAATGCGTCTTCCAACAACTCGGATGCTTCAATAATTTGTTTCTTTATTGCTTCTTTTTCTTCTTTTCCTTGTGTTCTCCTCATTTTATGTATATATTCATAAAAATACGTTAATTACTACTTAGTTTAATTTGACTTTCATTTACTATTTAATTAAAAATTAAAGTTACATAATTAGATTTTAAAATTTTATAATAAGGGATAATTTAAAATAAATGTGTTTTATTAGTATAACTAAGATAGAAACCCCGTGTATTACACGGATTGAATAAATGCAATGTTATATACTTAGTAATAAATATTTGGACATTACATATTTATGATATATTAAATATTTTTTTAATATAAATTTTACAAACGTCATATAGTTATTTCTTAAAAATGTTTTATAAAAAGAATGAAAGAAATGTTTAGTTTATAAAAATGTTATTATGAACAAACCTATTTTTTTAAAATAAAAAACGTTTTATAAAAAGAAATATATAAATCATTATTATTTAATAGGAGAGATGCGGGAAATAAAAAATTATAAAAAACAATTAAAGAAATTTATATAATTAATAGGAGAGAGAGGCGGAAAAAAAGGGTTTTAGATGCATAGGAGAATGACATGTGGCACAAAAAACCTTTATTTATTAGTATGTATAGATAATAAGTATTCGTAATTAGATTTATTAATATAAAGATTATTATTTAATAGGGGAGACAAATAGAAAATCTAATATTTAATAGGAGAGAAGCGGGAAAATAAAAACGAGGAGTAAACAGAGAGTGACACGTGACCTGAACAGATTTTCATTTATTAGAGTAGTAAGATTTTAGCTAATTATTTAAGTAATGATTATTTAATAATTAAACATTAATTACAATAAGTGACGTGACAGTGAAACCATTACATAACTTAGTGATTCTGGTGGTGATTGCCCATGTGCTGCCGTGGTAGTGACATGGCGAGACGTGATTACACTTTTATGTGAAACCATTACACATAGCCAAATCACTAATACTTTCCAGGATGATATGCAGAAGTAACCAGTAAATCCAAAATATTTCAGTACAATTTAAGTAGATACAACTTTTACACACTTGGTATGTCGTCACTTGTCACATTTTACTCATTCAATTTATGAGTGGCTGAACTAAAAAGAATCGATCTAGATATCACAACTTTATTTCTTTTAATTCAAACTAATCTGCCAAACAATCCAAATTATTCAAAAACGGACCAAAATTACTGAATTTGAACGATTCAATTCGAGTCCATCGTTGACCGTTTAATTCTCTCAATAATTCTAAAATATAAATAAAATATTTAAAATACAATCTAACATATTAAAACCTTAAAACTATTTCTAGATGCGGGGGAAAAGTGGTCAACATGATAGCAACTACATAACACGATCATGGGCTTCTTTATGCTAACAACGTATTTTAAAAAACAGTCCCTAAGCTATTGCCATATTTTAATAAACCCCTTTGACCCATCATTTTGTTCATTTAGGTCCGAACTGTTTCTAGATTTATAGACGTAAAGAAAAGAAGTAAAAGTTTTACTCAGAATCTCTATATTTTACTCGTAATGCCATGGATAAATTTTATCTTTAACACTACCACATCATGTCACGTCAGTTTTTAAATATCTTTTACTTCTAAGACAAACTTTAGTAATGCATTTGTTATTGTTTTCACTAATACTTGTTAACTATATTACTTATTTTAATAAACTATTATAATATAACATAATACATTACATAATTCAAATTTTAATAAATTTATATATGTATCACATCAATGTGTTTTTCTATAAATTTAATAAAAGAAGTTAGAAATATGGAAAGAACAATACTCATCTTCGTGGTCTGTGTTCTTTGGAGCATCCTTCTTTTTTTATTTTATGAACGACAAAGATTTTAGTCATTGAACAAACTCGTGGAGAGCTGGATAAATACAATATAGAACGTTATAGCTTTCCCGATAAAAACACCACCAAAATGTCAAAAATTACAAAACTATATATTCCACGAAAAACATGTTAGACCTGAATTTAGGAACAAACTCACAGGGAGTCGAGCATATTCCAATCCATCCGGTAGCAAGAAGATAATTCATATCAAGCTCGGGCCTTAACTCCAGCACATTAGTGACTAGAACCGCCTTTGGTAGGGCAGCAAGCATTCCCGAGCTTAGTGAAGCGCTGTGTGTACCATATTTTTAGGTTCCTCCTAAGTCCAAAAGAATTTGTGAATGCTGAATCATCCACTACAATATGAAACAAGTATTTTCGGGCTTAGTAGAGCATCCTTCTACACAAATAAAACCCCTATTTGGTTTTACAAACACAACACACAATATATATTTTTAAATAGACATCCACATTACATGCCCCTCCATCCTTAAAGATGCGATAAAGATGCTCTAACTTTTGAACTTCACTCCCGACTTATTTAAAAAAACCATTTTATAACAAAAAATTTGTAAAAAAAGAACTTTATTCTAACAACTAGTAGTTGAAGGACTAGTATTGTAACACTATGAAAACATGATGGGTACTATTTATAACTTGCCTCGAAAATACCCCCATCCACACCTCCCTTGATCCCAAAGATGTCTCGCACACACCGGAATACAAAACAACAAAATAACTCATACACTGACGTACAACCAATAATGCACAAAGTACAAGCACGTAAACCGTTTCTACTTTGGATATAACAATTCCGACCTTGGAAAAACAAATTTAGAGCAACATACAACTTCTAATAAGTAACGTACAAGTCGTTTAAACAGCATTGCTCTAGATCCAGCAATTTCCGATCTGGAAAAAATAATTACCATAATTTTGGCTGTATTGTAGACTGTCTATATGGTCTACAAATCGTGCGTTTTGACCCTTTTTTACTTCCCCTTCAATAATATTCTCTCCGATTTTGTTCCCAATTGTTATGAGCTTCGTGATCTCGTTGTTCACAGGAATTCAATTCGATTTCTGCTGTGCTAGGGTTTGAGTTTGATGATAGCGGTGGAGTGATGTGTAGTGAAGGTATCGTTGTTCATCGTCAACAACAAGAAGCAGAATGAACTGTGTGTAGAGGAGCAAAATAGAAGAGGATTTGCTTCGCAGAAATGTCTCCGGTCAAATTTCTGTTTACGTTTCTGTTCATATCGATCATACTATGGCTCCTGTTCATGTAAGTGATCAATCGACCGATCATCGTTGTTTAATCTGATCAGTTTTGTATCGTAAGGAAGAATTGCTGTGTTTGGAGCTTGAATTTTCGAGTTGTTGAGAATGATCTGACGTGGTACTGCGTTTGATTAGGTTATGTTTAGATTTCTGCTGTAGATATGCATGAGTAGATGTAATTGGATTATTAAGTTTGATATCAGAATTTAGTAATGTTTAATAATTTAGTGCTAAGTGCTTCATTTTTGCTACAAGTTATGAGTGTAAATTGACAATGTAATGGCATGAATTTCAAGTTACCTGTAGAATCACATCTCAGTTGATCTCTTGTCTCCTTTGTTTTTTTTATGGTAGAGGTGTTTAGATGTGTGTATGAACTAATTAAAACGATTGAAAGTTACAATAATCTGTTTTAACTTTTAAGTATTTTGGTAGATTAATTGGTAATTGAAATAAGTGTAAAATAATCAAGAAAGGAGTAGTTGGAAGAAAATTGATAATTGAAATAAATGTAATAATCTATCCCTTGCAATAAGCAGCTTATTATAAGATTTTGTAGTTCTGATTTGGATTTAGCAGTAATCACTTTGAAAATCTACATCCATTACCACTTTAATCACCTACATTTTGTGGCCAGAATTTTGATGGTCTCAGGGAGTTCTTGTTTGACCTTAGAAGGAACATAGAGTAGCTTAGTAGCTACATGTTTCTGATGAGTTGAACACTATTGTCTTTGTAGTTTTGATCTTTATTCTCTTTGTATTGAGTGTATAGTTGAGATATGTTCCAAGTATAAAGCAAAAAATGGTTATGTGGTCATATGAAAATGAATATCTAGTTCTTACTTATTGGCCCTTTAATGTTGCAAAAGACATTACATTTTTCAGATTAATATTGCACATCAAACTATTTTGCATCATGAATCTCATTGATCCTATTTGGGTTTTAGTTGAACTCAAATTTCCCAAGAATACTAAAGTTTGTGCAATCAAATTATTCTTTAATGAAGGAATGCACTGTTGCTTGATCTCATAGTCTTATTTCCGAGTATGCTTTTATAACAGCCTACATTATACATCAACATAAATAGAAGTTCTAGATGATTTAACTGAACATCTTCTTTCAGATTTGCTTCCAAGTTAGTTGCTTGGATTTTGAGCCGGATTATGAAAGCTTCGGTGGCATTTAAAGTTAGTGGATGGAAATGTTTGAGGGATGTTACAATAAAGTTCGAAAAGGTTATTAATCTTTTGCTTTAATCTTCTAACATACATCGAATTGTGGCTCAATTCTTTTTCTTTCTGCTGTGGCTGCTTTTACATTTTGCATGTCAAATATATTTAATGGTCTCAAATGATATGCATATTGAATTGATCTTGTTAAATTGATACACATCGTCATATGAAGTTCTTGTATCAGAAATTCTATAATTCAGAAAGACCATAATTCAAGTTGTTAGAATGATCGAGATGAAGTAGTTGGATGACTTGTTTCATATGTTTCCATTTGATATTTTAGAGAAGTGTTATCTTTAATCTAGAAAGGAACATCTTTTACCCATTACGTCTTTTACGCCTTTTGAGGGTGGGCCTTGGAGCAACTGGTAAGGTTGCTGCTTTGTGATCTTGAGGTCACGGGTTTGAGCCGTGTAAACAACCTCCTGCACAAAGTGTTGGGTAAGGCTGTGTACATTAGATCTCGAAGCGATCCGGCCCCTCCCAGGCCCCTGCACAAACACGGGAGCTAAGTCAAGCACCGAGTACGCCCTAAGTCAAGCCTTTTACTGGATTTCACATAGTTATTCATCCTACAACAGATGATATGTTTCTTATACGTGCTTTACAGTGCTTATTGTTATGTTTTTTTCCTGTTAATATTCGTTTTTAGATATTAAGTTGACATTATTCATTAATCACATCTATGTTCTTTTGAATATCCTTCCTGACGTCATTTCTTGATGTTAACATTGGCTATTTGCAGGGTGCTATTGAATCTGTTTCAGTTGGTGAAATTCGATTTAGTCTAAGACAATCCTTGGTTAAACTAGGGGTTGGTTTTATGTCTAGGGATCCAAAACTACAATTGTTGATAAGCGACATAGAAATTGTTACAAGAGCTTCAAGTCAAAGTTCAAAGAAAACAGAGTCACAAAAATCTCGTAGGTCCCGCAGTAGCCCAGGCAGAGGAAAGTGGATGGTTGTGGCTAATATGGCAAGGTTCTTATCAATTTCTGTGACGGATTTAGTTGTAAAGGCAAGTTGTTCAATGAAATTGCTTATGCTTATGACTATTTCCATTCTTTCTTACTGCTTCTTCGTGTGTGAAACACTGTGAAATTATCTTTCACCTACTATGGTGTAGTCATTTATAGTTCCATGATTAAGAGTTCTTGTACTGCTTCTATACTTTATTACATATATGTTAGTAGAAAAATCTACATATAATTGTTTGTAATTTTGTACAAAAATGGACACATAATGACAGTAAGAATTTAATTTGTAGTATATGCGTGATTAGATTATATTTCATACTCAGCTGTATGCCTATAGTTTGCCTGATAAAAGGAGGGTAAATTGCAATATATAGAAAATAGTTCTGTTTCTAAAATGCAAATTCATATGTGGATGTCTGCAGGATTTCTGTTTCTCAGATTTTGTGCAGTGTAGTAAAATTTGGAAAAATATGCTTGATAATCATAATTATAAGTTGGCTGAAAGATCAGGGTTCAACACAGAAGACTCTTTTAGTTAACAACTGGACACAACAGGGCATGCTTGTGGGTGCCTGTTTCCATCAGGACTCCTAGATCATCATCACTCATATATATGTATATATATATATTCTGAATAGCATGAAAATTGTTTGTAACTTGTATGATACTTAAATATAATCTCAAAAGTCTTTTGCATTAACAGGTTTCATTTTATCAACTGCTTTTGATTTTCTTTAATTTTGGAGCAGACAACAAAAGCTATTATAGAAGTTAAAGATTTGGGAGTTGAGATATCAAAAGATGGTGGGACCAAGCCTTCTGTTCTTGTGAAGTTGCAACTTTTGCCTGTTGTTGTTCATGTGGCTGACCCACGTGTCAGTTTGGATCAATCATCTAGCTTTAGCAATGGTGAAAGCTTTACTGCTGGACAGACATGCCTTGCAACTATTGAGAAAGCGTCTGCTCCTTTTGTTTGTGAAGAATTCCATCTCTCGAGTGAGTTTGGTCATGATAGGTTGGTTTTTTTTTTTTAATATTATTTCTCCACAAACGTGTGCTACAATTTGAGATTGAGGAATAATGAGTTCTTGCTTCTTTGTGCCCTCAGAGTTTTCTTCATCTGCTGAACTTCTAGTAGTTGCTTGTTTCTATGCTGTAGGATTGTTTTTTGAGCAACTTTATTTCAAGAATAACCATTGAATACAACCCTGCCAAAAAGCACACATCCTTTTCGTCCTCTCTTTTCTTCTTGTAAAGATTAAAGCTTTTTTATTTAAAATTTGCTGCAGAGAAGCAGGCATTGTAGTAAAAAATGTAGACATTTCACTTGGAGAGATCTCTTTGAACTTAAATGAGGAGCTAATTCCTGGAAAAAAGTCGTCTGACACCCAAGTTGATGCATTTTTACAGTCAAACATTGAATACAACATCGTCAAAAAGCAACGAAATGAAAAATCTGCCCTTTTGGCTGTCACCAAGTACACTTCATTCATTCCAGAAAAGGTTAGAAACTGTTGTATATATGAAGTTAAGATTAAAGCTTATATTAACTGACAAAGTCGCTATCTCTATAATAGGTTTGTCTCGCTTTGCCGAAGTTGAATGTGAATTTTGTGCATAAAGAACACTCTATTGTTATGGAGAATAACATAATGGGCATCCAGTTAAAGAGTGTGAAGTCTCGGTTTGTTGAAGATATTGGAGAAAGCACACGTCTTGATCTTCAGTTAGATTTCAGTGAGATTCATGTATGGGTGTAATCAGTAATGTTTTATATCTTGGCCTTCTTAACATTACTAAGTTCATCGTATTCTAATGTCTCTTTGTTATATAATAGCTTCTTAAAGAAGCCGAAAATTCTATGGTCGACATATTGAAGCTTGCTGTTGTTTCATCAGTTTACATTCCATTACAGGTACATTTATATGAGTTTCATACATTATTTCATAGAACCAATTTCTTAGCTTCTATAGTTTTTTCTCTTTTCAGCCTACATCACCTATAAGATCTGAAATTGATGTAAAGCTTGGTGGCACCCAATGCAACTTATTTTTGGGAAGATTGAAGCCATTGATGAAATTGAGCTCGTCAAAGAAGAAAAAGATGGTGCTTCGAGATGAAAATGCTAACCCGGTAACGATCCAGTCAAGTGGTTCGAAAACTATCATGTGGACATGCACAGTTTCAGCTCCAGAGATGACTATTATGCTTTTTAATTTAAGTGGATCGCCGATTTATCATGTAAGTGATTTATCTTGTCATTGTCCTAATTTTTATATCCCATTCTCTTAAATTTTTCCCTAAAGATCTCTACAAAAGTTGCATGTAAAAAGAAGTTTGCAAAGGAAAAGCGTTTAGATATATTTGATTCTGATGGATATTCTATTAAGTAAAGGTTGCAAATTGGGCAGTTTGGAGCGGTTGGCTAACAGGTAATATATGGTGTTGTCCGGAACGAGCTGTGTGATCTGAAACTGTTTTTGTTAAAAAAATATCAATTTTTAATAAAAATTATAGTTTCTCAAACATGATTAGAAATATTATATTATTAATAATCTAATATTTTTCGAATGAAATGATGTCGGAGGTTTTATGATTTAAAGACACTTAGTGTGACAGGTTTTATTTTACCTGTTTGTTTTGTTAGGAGATAAAAGATAACCCGAGACCCATTCATGTGTAACTGGATTGAAATTGCCACCTCTGCTATTTAGTTTCAAAACATTCGATTTATGTACCTTTGATGAATACGTGACAGTATCATTTTAATGAATTGGGTGATTTGTTTCTTATCTTTATGAAACTTTAGTAAAGCTAATGTTTTTTTGGCGTTCTTTACTTTCATTGTTTTTCAGGGTTGCTCACAGTCCTCACATGTCTTTGCCAACAACATATCCAGTTCAGGCACTTCAATTCACTTGGAACTTGGAGAACTGAATTTGCACTTGGCAGATGAATATCAAGAATCATTGAGAGAAACCCTTTTTGGCGTGGAAACAAATACGGGTTCGTTACTGCACATAGCAAAAATCAGCCTAGATTGGGGCAAAAAGGAGAAGGACCCACCTCAAGAAGAAAATTCCAAGTTAATATTAGTTTTGTCTGTTGACATAACTTCCATGGGTTTGAACTTAACTTTCAAGCGTGTTCAGTCCTTGCTATTAACTGCTTTTTTGTTTCAAACACTGTTAAAAGCTTCATCCCCGTCTACTAAAACATCTCGGGTAGGGCGTTCAACAAAACCATCTGGCAAAGGGATTCGGTTAATTAAATTTAATCTGGAACGTTGCTCTGTAAATCTATGCAGTGACATAGGCCTGGAAAATGAAGTTATTCTGGACCCGAAATCTGTAAATTATGGATCACAAGGTGGGCGTGTTCATATTAGCGCCTTAGCTGATGGGACCCCACGTACTTCAAAAATAACATCAACAGTTACAAACGAGCACAGAACGGTAAAATGCATTGTAGGCCTAGATCTTTATCATTTTAGTTTGTGCTTGAACAAGGAAAAACAGTCTACTCAATTGAAGCTTGAAAGAGCTCGATCTGTGTATCAAGAATATTTAGAAGACAGTGATTCTGGCACAAAAGTAACATTATTTGACATACAGAATGCAAAGTTTGTAAGAAGAGCTGGAGGCCTTAGAGAAATAGCTGTTTGCTCCCTTTTTAGTGCCACTGATATTACTGCCAGGTGGGAGCCAGATGCCCATTTAGCATTAATTGACCTATGGTTACGACTGAAGCTACTGATCGAGAAGCAGAAGGAGATTTATTCTAGTAAAGATAATGTAGTTCCAAAAGAAGAATCTGTGGGATTATTGCAGTCAGAAAAGAATAAAGGAAAAAAGGAATCTCTTTTTGCTATTGATATAGAGATGCTTACTGTAACAGCTGAAGCTGGAGATGGTGTTGAAGCCATGATTCAAGTTCAGTCAATTTTTTCTGAAAATGCACGTATAGGTGTACTTCTTGAAGGACTAATGCTCAGTTTCAATTCATCAAGAATGTTTAAAAGTGGCAGGATGCAAATTTCCCGCATACCGAGTGCAAAATTCGAGTCAGATGCCAAGTGGGATTGGGTGATTCAAGCATTTGATATACATATTTGCATGCCATACAGATTACAGCTGCGTGCTCTTGATGATTCTGTTGAGGAAATGTGGCGAGCTTTAAAGCTTATTACTGCTGCTAAAAAGAAATTAATATTTCCGGTCAAAGAATCTGTTGCAAAACCTAAAAAGTCTAGCTCTTCAAAAATTGGTTGTGTAAAGTTTTGTATACGTAAGCTGACTGCTGACATTGAAGAAGAACAGATACAAGGTTGGCTTGATGAACACTATCAACTTATGAAAAATGAGGCTCGTGAACTGGCTGTTCGGCTTACTTTGCTTGAGTCAATTATTGCAAAAGGAAGCCAATCTTCTGCAGTTGCTGATGAAGATGATTCTGTTCACAAAGGCATGTTTCAACTTGGTGGAGAAGAGATTGATTTGCATGATACATCATCTGTTGAAAAGCTTAAAGAAGAAATCTATAAAGAATCGTTTCGTTCTTATTATCGGGCATGCCAGAAACTTAAAACAACAGAAGGATCCGGTGCTTTTCAGGATGGATTTCAGTCTGGTTTTAAACTTAGCACCTCAAGAACGTCTCTTTTTTCTATTACTGCAACAGAGCTTGATTTAAGTTTGTCAGCAATCGAAGGTGGTGAAGCTGGAATGATAGATTTTGTACAGAAGCTTGATCCAGTTGCTCTTGAATATAAAGTTCCATTTTCTCGCCTTTATGGATGTAACCTAAATTTGCAGACAGGCTCTCTTGTTGTTCAGCTTAGAGACTATACTTATCCACTTCTTGCTGGTATTTCTGGGAAATGCGATGGTCGGGTTGTTCTTGCTCAACAGGTCAGATTACAGATATCTTCTCTCTCATTATATTCATTTTGTTTTGTTTCCATTTTAATCGTTTGGATTAGAGGTGACGGGTTAGGTAACGGCTCAAATCGTGTTTGGGTGGAAACCAGTGTTGTAAAAATTGCTAGGCGCTAGTCGGGCGGTGGGGTAGGGCCTAGGCCTAAGCGGGATTAATCGGGGCCTAGGCGGGATTAATCGGATTGGAATTTTTATATGTAATTTTCGAATTTTTATATGTAATTTTCTGTTTTTTATATATATACACACATTTTTATATGTAATTTTTATAAAAATGTTCATTTTTAAACCACACCAAAGGTTTTCGCTGGAATTTGGCCGGAAATTTCAGGTTTTTGCCGGACTCTGGCCGCCTAGGCCCGTCTAGGCGCGATTTGGACCGTCTAGCGATTTTTGGAACAACTAGGTCAAAATTCCTCCTTAGCCGAGCGCCTAGCGATTAATCGGCGCCTAGGCGCGATTTTTACAACACCGGTGGAAACAAGTTATTTTTGGTAAACGTCGAAACTTTTTTTCCATTAATACTTCAAATAAAATGATGTAGGAGGTTGTATGCAATAAAATTAGACTTTGGATGACATTTTACTCATTTGACTCGACCCCTTTTAGCCTTCTTTTTATTGTTTATGTTGAGGATAGAACTAACGGATTATTAAAAGAAAATGATTCTGAGTTTTTATAATTTTATTGCAGGCTACACCTTTTCAACCCCAAATTCTGCATGATGTCTATATTGGTAGTTGGAGGAAGGTGCAAATGTACCGTTCAGTTAGTGGCACAACTCCACCAATGAAAACATATTTGGATTTACCCTTACTGTTCAAACACGGAGAAATCTCTTATGGAGTTGGTTTTGAACCAGCATTTGCTGATTTAAGCTATGCTTTCACAGTAGCTTTACGTAGGGCTAACTTAAGTGTCAGAAACCCAAATGCTTCCAATATTACACCCCCCAAAAAAGAAAAAAGCTTGCCATGGTGGGATGAGATGAGAAATTATATTCATGGAAAAACCACATTGTGTTTTTCTGAAAGTACGTTTCATATTCTTGCTACAACTGATCCATATGAAAAAAATGATGAACTCCAAATTTCTTCCGGATATATGGAACTCAAACACTCGGATGGACGTATACATGTTTCGGCAAAGGACTTCAAGATGTTTACAAGCAGTTTGGAGAATTTGCTTCAAAATTCAACAATTAAACCGCCATCTGGCACACGTGGTGCTTTTCTAGTGGCCCCCAGCTTCACTCTTGAGGTTACAATGGACTGGGAATGTGAGTCGGGCAACCCACTCAACCATTATTTATTTGCACTTCCTTCTGAGCGTGTCGCCCGTGATAAGATATATGATCCTTTCAGATCTACATCACTATCACTTAGGTGGAATTTTTCTCTGAGACCCATAATATCTCTTTCACAGTCCTCCAGCAATGGTTATGTTGCATTTGATTCAGCTTTGCATGATTCATCAAAATTGGAGAATGATTCAGTTAATTCACCAACTTTAAACGTGGGTCCTCATGATTTTGCTTGGCTCCTAAAATTTTGGAACTTGAACTACAATCCTCCTCACAAATTGCGTTACTTCTCTCGATGGCCTCGTTTTGGTGTCCCAAGAATTCCTAGGTCTGGTAATCTTTCATTAGACAAAGTCATGACAGAATTTATGTTCCGGATTGACTCAACTCCAACCATTTTAAGACATATGTCGTTAGATTATAATGATCCGGCTAAAGGATTGACATTTAAGATGACAAAGTTAAAATTCGAAATGTGTTACAGTCGTGGTAAGCAAAAGTATACATTTGAGAGCAAACGTGACATTCTTGATCTTGTTTATCAGGGTCTCGATCTTCATATGCCTAAAGTATTTCTTAATAAAGATGATTGCACAAGTGTTATCAAAGTTGTTCAAATGACGAGAAAAAGCTCAAAATCTTCATCCACAGACAAAGTTAATGAAAACGGTGGCAATGATAAAACTACTACAGAACGGCATCGTGATGATGGATTTTTGTTGTCGTCTGATTATTTTACAATTAGAAGGCAATCGCCAAAGGCAGATCCGGCCAGATTGCTTGCATGGCAGGAAGCTGGTAGAAGAAACTCTGAGATGACGTATGTTAGGTCAGAGTTTGAAAATGGAAGTGAGAGTGATGAACAAGCAAGATCTGATCCAAGTGAGGATGACGGGTATAATGTGGTGATAGCTGATAACTGTCGCCGAATCTTTGTCTATGGATTGAAGCTACTATGGACAATTGAGAACAGAAATGCTGTTTGGTCATGGGTTGGTGAATTATCTAAAGCATTTGCACCTTCAAAACCTTCTCCTTCTCGTCAATATACCCAGAGGAAGCTTCTGGAAGGGAACCAAGCACAATATATGAAGGAATCTCTTCATGAAGATGTCTCAAAGAACCCTTCAGGTGGTCAAGGTGCAAGTTCTTCTAAACAAAAGGAGGCATCAGGGTCGAACCCGACTTCTGCAAATTCAACTAAAGTAGACAGTCAATCATTTGGAGTTATTGGTACACAACCACTTTCATCTGATCACATTTACGGGCCGCATTGATTGTTATCCTTTATGTAAAATCTTATCCTTTTCTGGTTAATTGATAGGCAAACTTGGATTTGATGACTCCGATGAAGAGGGCACTCGTCGTTTCATGGTAAATGTTGTCGAGCCACAATTCAATCTTCACTCTGAAGATGCCAATGTAAGTTGCTAAGGGGTTAGAATTGAACTTCTTTAGCTAACTATATTAATTAATCATTTACTTATGGTTAACAGGGTAGGTTTTTGCTTGCTGCTGTTAGTGGGAGAGTTTTAGCTCGGTCATTTCATGCAGTTCTGAATGTGGGTATAGAGATGATTAAACAAGCACTCGGGAGTGGAGATGTGAATAATCCTGAGTCCCAACCTGAATTAACATGGAATCGTATGGAACTATCAGTGATGTTGGAGCACGTGCAGGCTCATGTGGCTCCAACTGATGTTGATCCAGGGGCTGGACTTCAATGGTTACCAAAGATTCGTAGAAGCTCGCAAAAAGTAAAGCGCACTGGTGCCCTTCTTGAAAGAGTGTTTATGCCGTGTGATATGTACTTCCGCTACACTAGACACAAAGGTGGAACAACAGACTTAAAGGTTTGTTTGTTTATGATAGTCATGTGTTATGACATGGCTATGTACACACACTATTTTGTATATAGTATTCATAGTTAAAATCTCTGTATTACAGGTCAAACCTTTGAAAGAACTTGCATTTAATTCTCAAAATATAACAGCGACCATGACATCTCGCCAGTTTCAAGTTATGCTTGATGTTTTGACCAATCTACTCTTTGCCAGGCTTCCCAAGTAAGAATATAAATTTAGAGTTTGCTTTGTTATTCTCAATAGTTTGGCATCAAATTTTTAGATAAGATAGATTTGAGACTGCAAGTTATTATCACCCACATATAAGTTTCTTTATTCCATTTGTTGACTGTGTTCTGTACTTCAGGCCTAGGAGAAGTAGTCTTCCCAAATCAGCGGAAGATGATGAAGACGTTGAGGAAGAAGCAGATGAAGTGGTTCCTGATGGTGTTGAAGAGGTAGAGTTGGAACGGGTCAACCTTGAACAGAAAGAACGTGCCCGCAACTTGCTTTTTGATGATATCCGGAAGCTTTCTCTGTTTACAGATACTTCCGGAGATGCCCATTCAGAGAAGGAAGGAAATCTTTGGATGATAACTGGTGGAAGATCCATATTGGTAAAGATGCAGAACTTTTCAACTATATATTATCTACAAGTTTCATGTCTAAAGCTTAACAAACGGGTGTTTTGTTTTTGATTATAAGTAAGAATGCTAAAAACTTACATTTACAGGTGCAAAGACTGAAGAAAGAATTGGTAAATGCACAAAAATCTAGAAAGATAGCTGCTGCTTCTTTTAGGATGGCTATGCAGAAAGCCGCACAACTACGACTTATGGAGAAAGAGAAGAATAAAAGCCCTTCATGTGCTATGCGCATATCTTTGCAAATCAACAAAGTGGTTTGGGGGATGTTTGTGGATGGGAAAGCTTTTGCAGAGGCTGAGATAAATGACATGGTAAGTCTGACTCTAATCTTTAACAAAGAATAGACATTTTCTTGATTTTCACCTAGTTCTGATATTCTTCATTTTCTAGTGTTTTATTGATTGTTGAATGTCATTCTTTCATGATGAATCTAATGAAACGTCTTGTTGGTTGCAGATATATGATTTTGACAGAGACTATAAAGATGTTGGTCTTGCTAGGTTCACAACAAAGTACTTTGTTGTGAGAAATTGCCTGCCTAATGCAAAATCTGACATGCTTCTGTCAGCATGGAATCCTCCTCCTGAATGGGGCAAGTAAGTAACTGTTTTTTTATTCTGCAGGGTATTTACTTATGCTTGAGTTAAGTGAATGTATTCTGCTTGTGAACTTACACTTTTTGCGGTTGCAGAAAGGTGATGCTTCGGGTAGACGCAAAACAAGGAGCTCCAAAGGATGGCAACTCACCTATTGAGTTATTCCAGGTACAAACTTCCGTTCGTTGCTTAATATAATATGTATCCAGAATAGAAATAGTCATCATTGATGATCTTGGTGAATACTTCAATTTTGATGTGAGTGGGCTGGCGTGTTTTTATTATTCTTACATAATTTTACATTAAGCCTGTACTAAATTGCTATCAGGTCCAATCATTTAGCAAACCATCTCGTTCAAGCATGCATATAATTTATGTACAAGTTAAGAAGCAAAACAAATCCAGGTCTTTTAATTGAGGCATACTACATGTAGTTACAGTAATCCTAACATGTGATCTTACAGTGGCATAATAAACATGTCCACCATGCCTTTAACCTGTGACCAGTATCTTTATTGAAACCCATTTAACTAAAACATTTATTATTCATTAAAGCTTAATTGGGTTGAATGCTTACCATCTTTTACTAATTAAAGCTACTGTTCAATCATTATAGGTGGATATTTACCCGCTGAAAATACATCTGACTGAGCAAATGTACAGAATGATGTGGGGGTACTTTTTCCCAGAAGAGGAGCAAGATAGTCAACGTCGCCAGGTTCGGTGGCAAAATGGGCGGGTTGGTTGACCCGGAATACTTTTTTACCGTTTTTTTAATAAATATCAGCGTGTCAAGTATGATTACTTAAATTATTTTATTTTGACAAATAGGAAGCTTGGAAGGTGTCAACTACTTCTGGTTTAAGAAGAGCAAAAAAGGGTCCCGCTGCAAACGAGGCGTCTGCGTCAAGCAGTCACTCAACAAAAGAAATGGAGGGGTCCACCAGATCTAACCCATCCGTACTGGCATTAACATCCCGAAGCAATTATTCTTCCACTCATTCTGATTCCACTCATGTGAGTTTTTAGTGACCCGTTAAATTAATGCTATGTAAAGTGTAGACAGATATTACAATATATTTTTCATAATCATGCAGGGATTAAAGTGGCAGAATGGGAAAACCACAGCATCTGAGTTAGTAAGATCCTCGTTTGATAGAACTTGCGAAGAATCTGTAGCAGAATCTGTTGCTAATGAACTTATGCTACAAATACAATCATCGAATCTCCCTCCATCAAAGATTGAATCGGTTGGAATTGTTGAGCAACAGGATGAATCAAGTAAAACTAAATCTAAAACTGCAAAAGCTGGTCGTTCTTCTCAAGAAGAAAAGAAGTTAGGTAAACCAAACGACGAGAAAAGGTCCCGGCCAAGGGTTATGAGGGAATTCCATAATATCAAGATAAGTCAGGTTCGTCAGTTATAAAAGGACCGGGCTTGGTTTAAAAATGCGCGAGGCGAGGCGTTTCCGTCCCAAAATCCGAGGCTCCACGCCTCAGGCGCGAGGCGCTAAAACTAAAAAAATAATAAAAAATGTATTATGCATGACACACTTCACTTCTTAATCATAAAAACACAAAACATACTTTAATACTTAGAAGTGAAAAGCTTAGAACATAATTAAACATTCATAAATTGGTCATAGCCTCACAGGATAAGCCCAAATATGGTTACAGGCCTGATTTAGGGTTATTTAAATTGGTCACAGCCTCACAAGTTAAGCTCAACTACAGATTTAGGCCCAAATTGGTTTAAATGATGGGCCAAGCCCAACTGATTTAAAGCTAAAAAAACGTGAAAATACATGAAGCGGTGCCTCGCCTCGCCTCACGCTTCAAGCCTGAGGCGGCGCCTCGGAGCGCTTCATGTATCTCGGGCGCCTCACCCATTTGAGGCGTTTTGCCCAGCGCCTCGGGCGCCTCGTGCTTAAGGCAGCGCCTCACGGCGCTTTTTTAAACACAGGGACTGGAATATTATTATTTTAGAAATAGAACATAACATAAGTCTACCCTTCCATATGTAAACAGGTCAAAATTGGCATCTCGAATATTTTTTCTTAACTGTATTAACAAATCTTGTTTCATTGTAATGGAACAGGTTGAACTGCTAGTGACCTATGAAGGATCTAGATTTGCTGTAAGTGATCTAAGGTTGCTTATGGATACATTTCATCGTGCCGAATTTACTGGTACTTGGAGGAGACTGTTCTCAAGAGTTAAGAAACATATAATTTGGGGGGTTCTCAAATCAGTAACTGGAATGCAGGTAACAATGATGTTATCTCAATAAAAAAACATAAATTACTAAAAAAATCTAAACGTATATCATACCTGAACCGTCGCAGGGTAAGAAGTTCAAAGATAAATTACATGGTCTTGGAAAAGAAACAACCGTATCTGGTATCCCTACGACCGATCTGAATCTTAGCGACAGTGATGGTGGTGGTCCTAGCGGTAAAGTAGACCAGGTTCCAATAACTTGGCCTAAACGACCTCCCGAGGGTGCAGGAGACGGATTTGTGACCTCAATCAGAGGATTATTCCACTCGCAGAGACGCAAGGCTAAGGCCTTTGTGCTGAGAACAATGAGAGGTGAAGGAGAAAATGATCAGATGGGTGTTGGCGAGTGGAGTGAAAGCGATACAGAATATTCTCCATTCGCCCGACAACTAACCATAACCAGGAAACTCCTTAGACGCCACACCAAAAAGTTTCGGTCCAAGAAAGGTTCGTGCCACCTGTCATTTTGTACATAATAAAAAGGTTAATTTTTGTTTTTTTTTTAAATTGTGAGTAACCTGACCTGTATTGTTAATGATCAGGTATGGCTCCACAGCAAAGAGATTCATCACTTCCATCTTCACCAGTAGAAACCACACCATATGAAAGTAACTCTTCTAGTGGATCTGATCCTTATGAAGATTTTCTTGAATACAAGGCTGCTGAAGAAAAATCACTACCTTTGCCTTAACCCGACCGGCCCGGCCCCACAAAACAAACATGGATAGTTTTGTTGCAACGCCTTGCCTATGCTAACATGAGCCGGGTAAGGCCGAGTTTTTGTATCATCAAATGCAGGTTCAACCATTGGTATAGCTATATGTATACAAGGATTGTGGTTTATGAGAGTTGTATATAACATTGGGCTCTAAGTGGTCAAGAGTTTGATGGTGAAGTGAACATCTATGAATGTGATTTGTATATTTAAGATGGAAATAAAGGTGGTAATAGTGTTATTATTATTATTATAATTTTTAATATTATATTGTTAGTTATGATTTAATAAAAAGAAGGGGGAATTCATATATAATACGCCCCAGAAAACCTTAGTTTTCATATGTAATATATCTCTATAGCTATGTCAGAAGTTCATGACTTCACGTACAAAAAGTTAGTAGGGATGTAAAACCATCATCGCATATCCATTTGGTTCGCATATCTCACTTTATTCCATAAATGTCGGCTAAAATTCATGTCGTACATGAATAGACTTTTGTGGATCACCTTTTGTTCGCATATTGTTCATAAAACATACCTTTGTTGATGGAATTCATTACAGCACGAGTTTGGTTTGTGTAGGACTAGTTTTTCTTCGCGTAGGTATGTTTATTTTAGGCATGAAGTTGATTCATAAGTTTATAACTCATCTAAATACATACAAAGAGTATATATAGAGAAATATTGTCATGATGTACTGATTGCTTTCTATCTATGATGGGAATTACAACACGTTGGATGTCTTTAAAAAACGTCTCACCTAATCAAAGGATAACACAACTGATCATGACACATAACATGAATGCGTGTGGTGCATGATAAGTTTAGTGCTCAAATGGGGTACATCACCCTCGATGACCAAAAGCTATCAGTTTTAGACGATGCACTACTCATGTCGCGTCATAGCTGAAGGCATTTATGACATTTGACGTTAAAGGGTTGGGTTTTCATCCAGTTTTGTGCTCCTTTAGAAAGGGTTGTATCTTCTTGCCTTTTTAATGAACTTGAAACTACATCATGAGACGATAACACATGTTTTGTTCTTCTTACAATTTTAATGCTTTTGACTAACTTCATCATACAAAAAGAGTAGAAATGGTAGGGATTTGTGGCCACAATGTTGTCTTGCATTGTGCTTCCATGAACGTAAATTGACAACATACTAATCCAACCATCATATGTTTATAACAATTTGTACTTTCTCAACATTGAATTTTTATGTTGAACATGTTATTAGCATTCATAGCTTCATGTTTTCTACTAAGTTGATAACGTCTAGAAGTAGTTTTGACCGTATTAATTTAGCGATAATGTTAACAATATAATGCAACATTGGTAGTCAATAGTGCCTGTTTATATTTTTTTCGACAGAGGCGTTGGATGAGTATATAGAAAACAATATCTTAACTAGGAGCTTATACCTAGGCAAAACATAGTGGTATAAACACTTAGTAAAGTGCATATTTGAATCCTCTACCTGATACACATCTTTCTTTCTTTCTTTCTATAAGCATGCAATGTATTTGAGCTATGTTGTTCTACCAATGTTGCATAATTTTGTTAACATCGGTCACCCTAAATTAATAAGATCAAAATAACTTCTAGACGATTTCAACTTACAGAAATGTTTGGCCTTTAACATGTTTAACATAAAATAGGTTCATGTATGCTTAGAAAGGTACTTAGGTGGTAAGCATGGAGTCGGAGGGGGTGCGGTGCTACCTCGCCCCACCAGGAACACCCCCTTCTCTCTCTCTCTCTATATATATATATATATAACAGTTTTACATGACCAATTTTAAGTAAAAAACTGTGTTAACCGCATAAACACATGTACATATTGTTTTAACTATGATACATAAGAAATATATATGATCGTTCAATATATTACTAAATATTCCACTAATTCTTTTTCTCTCGTTATTTGGTTAATATTATGAACAAATGTTTATGTTCACGTAGTACTCTACTTAAATCTAAACCACAATAGCTTCCGCTACTTTTTTTTAAATCTTTAATATGCTACATTTTTAGAAAAAATATTACATAAAATCCATAATTATATTTCTTTTAGTTTGACATTAGACTTGTTATATAAAAAAAATACATTTTTAAGAAGTTTGATACTGTTGACTACAACTATCCGTCTGATTAATTATGTGACAAGGTTGTATTTAACCCATTGCAACAATGACATGCGCACAACTTTTTAGTTTTGGTTTGTTTGTTGCAATGAGTTTTGATTTAGGGTTGATTACAACGGTGCGTCTAACACGTAAAAAAGACCATCCAGCTTTCCAAACCCAATTCACTTTTTATAAGTTTTTATCGTGGAAGTACTCTTCTCCCAATACGACGGTACATCTAATCATCATGATACATCTAACTTTACTTGTATTTTTATAAAAGTTATATGTACTTAAATACCATTGATTTATGTGTCTTCTTGTGAATCCTTACCAGAATTTTTTACTAAAAAGCTATTTCCATAATAACGGTGTACATCTAAGTGTGTATTTTTTATTTATTTAACAATGCATAACCTAATATCTTTTATAAAAAGCCCACTTTCAATTTTTTATTATCCTATATAATGGTGAATATATATAAGTGGTGTGCTCTTCCCAGAGAAGTTATATTTTATGCTTAGAGATGTACAAGATATTTCTATTGGTTTCCACTAACAGAATAGGATTTTAATCGTCCAATCCATTAATTTGGAAAAGCAAAAGTTTATTAAAATAAAACTGAGTTCCAATCCGAAGATATAAATATCTTTAAATACAATTATTCATCAAGGTAATTAATGGTTAGGATGATGGGGTGTCACGTGAACTCAATATAACGGTACGTCGAATTTTTATAAATTTTCTGCCTAAACTTTAAAAATAATTTGAACGCATTTACCCCTCAATCTTCAGGACACATGAAGCCTTCTGGTAGTATTTCATCCGCTTTTAGAATAACCGACCACACACACAAGCATATAGGCACATCAAATACAAAAAAATATTTCAATTAAAAATATAGGAAGAAATCAGGGTCTTTGATCAAATTAATTTAGCGGTTATGATTCAAGTGTTGACAATTTTGAAACTAACTGGAAGTTGGTAACGGAAATTTGAAATTAATCGGAAGTTAGTAACGTCTGGGAGGGGTAAATGGGAATTTGTCTCTTATGTTGAATCTTTTTCATTAAATACGAGTTGCATCAATTTTTAAAACTTAAATAAATTTTACATACTTCATCTTTGATGCATTTTTCTTGCTAGTCTTTCGATTTTAATAAAAATTCAATGTTAAAAAAAAACCACAATGTTGTTTCAAACAAAACTCTTAAACAAAAATCAAAATTTCTAGAAATAATAAACATTGGATAGGTTAATATCTAAGCTAAAACTGAAATTGAAAACGAAACGAAAAACAAAACTAGGGTTTGGTCCTGTTATTAACAAAGGTTATTTGATATTAGGATCTTATTAGGACTAAACACCTGTCAATCTATCATTTGTTAGCATGTCCAGATCCTATTATATCAGATGAGTTTTCACGTCCCCTCTTTTTAAACTTTTATCATATATATTTTGGGAGAGAAGCATGTTTCAATACACTCGCACATGAAAATAAAAAAATTGATGTGAATTGATTGAGAACTAACACACAAGTCCCCACACAACTTGATTAACTGTTAATGCCGTTGGATATTATGAATAGTACTATTTGAATTGATAAACTCAATTGACGTGGTAGAGCAACAAAACTGGCAATTGCATATATCCATAAAAACATAACCTAATCTATGATGTGTTAGTCATAGTACGAAACAGGGCGTTTGCTTGGATGACAAAAACCGTCAAGGTTTCATTGTGAACTCATATTAGTTACATCACCATGTGCTTAAACTAAATTTGTGCCTATCATATTATCAAACACGTGAAACTCACAAACCTTTTAGTTGCCGTTTTTTTAAACAAGTTTTTCAGATACCAATGCAAACTTTTAAGCTTAGTGATGAGTGGTTAATTTACACGTCCAAGTTATATATAATTAAATGTTTTTAACCATGTTTATGCATGGAACAATTTACTTTGAGTGTATTTATATGTTGAGGTTATTTTGGAGAAGACGAGTTAAAATGGTGTTTTTATCATGAGAATTAAAAGAATGGAAAAAATTATTTAATAGTTTTTGAAGTGAACTTGATTCAAAATCAAATAAACAATTGAACCGTAAAATTATTAAAAGATGGATTAAAATTAATTAGTGATTATATATGGGTTAAATTATTAGTTTTGAATGGTTTATTTATTGTGATTTGCAGCCCATCATTTGAATCGTTCCAGCCCACTAAAAGAAATTACATGCACTTCAATTAATATTATTTGGACTCCATATGGGCTTGCCATTGGGTGGCTTTTGTGGGTTTGGAAAAGAAAACGTGGAAAAGAAGGCAGTAGGCATTTTTAAGGAATTAGGTTCGCACGGAAAAAGGGGGAATTTGACGAGAAGGTTCGGAGGGCTCTTAATTTGGAATCAACTAATGTTGGTGTTGTATTAATGGGTGATGGTTTGGTGATACAAGAAGGGAGTTCTGTAAAAGCAACAGGAAGAATTGCTCGCATACCGGTGAGTGTCATCAGGCACAAATATCGAGTGACAATATCTGATTTTTTTTTATCTATTATGCGTGGTTTGCACAAATCCGAAAATTTAGATTTCCAGGAGTTTCGGATATCCGAATTTTCGAATAATTTGGGTTTTTTGTTCGGAATTCCGAATACGAATTTTTTTTGAACCTGTATATAAATTACCCACATCACTAAATTACTAATATGTTATGTAGGTATGAAGTTACACAAATTTAACCCTTTACCTAAATAATATTGTCATAGAAATCAAAAGGCTCCAAGAATCCTAGAGAAAAGTTATTCTAAACGCCAAGGAAAATGGTCAAAACGAGAATTTTCCCATCTGTAAATGTATATTATAATGAACTATTTCATGTTGATTAATTGGGCTTTGTTCTTAGTAGGTAGCCAATAAATATACTTTAATAATTAATTTATTGGGGCTGTTTGACTATAATTGGTACCAATGGAAACATTATAAAAGTAAAATCACTTATGTAGTCAAAGTTTGACTATAATTAAGCCTTATCTATTCGTTTACTAGGTTAGAAACCTCGTGTATTACACGGGCTAAATAAATATAATGTTATATACTTACTAATACAGATTTAAACATTAAATATTTATAATATATTAAATAGTTTTTAATATAAATTTTACGAACGTTATATAGTTATTTCTTAAAAATGTTTTATAAAAAGAATGAAAGAAATGTTTAATTTAGAAAAATGTTTATGAACAAACCTATTTTTTTTTAAATAAAAAACGTTTTATAAAAAGAAATATATAAATCAATATTATTTAACAGGAGAGAGACGAGAAATAAAAAATTATAAAAATAATTAAAGAAATTTATATAATTAATAGGAGAGAGGCGGAAAAAAAAAGGTTTTGGATGCATATGAGAATGACATGTGACACCAAAACCTTTATTTATTAGTATGTATAGATATGCCAAGGTGTTTTCTGTTGAAAAAAATATGCTAAGGTGTTTCCATAATTGTTGAATAAGCAATTCTTATAAGGACCACACATTTATAGCAATAATTTTTCTTAATAGGTTGTTAGTGTTAGTGTAATATGTTATTTGGGTAGTTACAACCACTTTCGTGCATAGAGGAGATGGGTTAGCAAGGCCGCAAGGGTGATGATCGAAGGTCGCTAACCGCAGGGGAGACGGGAGGAGGTGGAGGTGGTGGTATGCTAAGTAAGAGGGGGCGGTCTATGGTGGCTTTGCTTCTAGTTTGGGCAGTGGTGAATATAGAAAACGTTTTTATAGGGTCGGTTGACTAGCGATATATAACGTGTATATCACTAAAAAAATTCATATAAGAGGCTAATAACACGATTTTTTTTTTCATGAAGGGTGGCTGACTCACCATGTTGGCTAAGATTTACACTTTTGTAAAAAGAATTGACTCTAGACTTATAACTTTTTATATCGAATTTAAGATTTGGAAATAAAATAAGTGAGTGATATATTACATCATTTTTCAACTTAGAAATGCTAGATTTATATTTTATTTTTCAACATTTCGGATAGAAACATATCTTAATGACTAGATCAATCAGATTAACCTCTTTTGCCTCTCCCATTTTTCTCTCTTTTCATTTGAACGGCGTCGTATAACAAAATATTAAAAAAAAGCTTTAAAAATATAACATTTTCCTTTTCAATATAGTTTAATGAACTTAATCACTTGATTGTGGGTCTTAATTTAGTTTTTTTTATATAATTAAATTGTCTAAACATGAGTTCTTATGATACTTGGTTGATGTTTTTAGTATGGTATTTAATAAATAAAATGGTTGCTTGCTAGATAGAGCAACTTTTATACAAAGATTTGTCAGAGATCTTGTCCATATGTAATTTATCACTAATAATAAACAATCTTGGTGGATCTCAATATCCCATGATATTTTTTCTTAGCCAATTATTCAATGGTAAGCAAGTGGAATTTTACTTCTATTAGGAAATTTAGTATAATGTTCAAGTAAAGTATTCCAACAATCTTCAAATCACACAGGAAATATAACATATCTGTCTTTTTCTAATAAGTTTTTATTATTTTGCAATAATTTTACCCTTTTTAAATGTCTTTTATTAACTAATTTTCAATAAGAGGCCTAGTAAAATTCAAAGAAGATGGGACACCCCTTCTTTACTATCAAATTAGAAAGTTTACAAAACTATGTATTAAAGAAACCCTAACAAGAACCGAATTTCAGTTAATTTCTAAAAAAAAATCGATTCGATTTTCACGCTAGGTTAACAACTTTTTTTAGACTGCACGGCGCGCCTGATCGTGATCCACACCGCGCCTCATCATGATCCACGCCTTAGCCTATGTGGCATATGGTTCACGTGGTTGACACCGCGCCGCCTCATCGTGCCCCACGGCTGGCATCCACGCCATGAGCCAAGAAACAACTAATCAGCCCACCAACGGGTCTTTTTTACGGTTTTCCAACATTAAAAAAATTAAAACTAATTTATTGACTCACCTATAAATACACTATAAACTTTTAATAAGATTACATCTTCAAAAATTACACACATTCTCTTCCAAATCTTTACAACAATTAAAAAAATTTGAATCCAAATAACCCAAACGAACACAACCCGTTCTACATGTCGTTTCCACCACCCACGACTCAAACTCCATATTTACACCACCACAATTGTCGTTTGGTATGTGGAACCAACAAACACATTCTCTTCCATATTGACGATGAAAACCGATCATCTTGACGAGAAAAAAACGCCTCGGGATAAAAAAGATGAAGGTCAATATTCTTGAGGAACTCAATGAAGATTGATGTTTTTTATTTTATTTATTGAATTTTTTAATTATTATTTGTAATTATTTTTAATTTTTTTTAATGTAATTGTTATCAGTAATTTTTAAGTTATAACTATTTTTATTTAAAAATAAAAATAATGTTATGATGATGTGGCAGTGGACGCTCGTGTGCGCGCCTAGTAGTGTTGGGTGGGAGTGGAGAATGATGGGACGCTGAAATGACATTGGACGTTCTTCAAGCGCGACTGATAGCCTTAGGGAGATGAAGATGAAAAAAAAAAGTTTGAAGTGAAAGGTCATTAACTCAAATAAATGTGTGAGATTGATACTATGTAGATCCAAACACATAGTAATGGGGTAATTGGTGAGAAATTTAGGTAGTTGGTCCATCTCTTCAATACATCAATTAGGTATAGATCCAAACACATAATAGTGATGGGATAATTGGTGAGAAATTTAGATAATTGGTTCATCTCTTTTAAGAGATCAATTAGATTATTGATATATAATATGTAGACCCAAACATATAGTGAGATGGTAACAATTGGTGAGAAATTTAGGTATTTGGTTCATCTCTTTGAGAGAGCAATTAGGTTATTGTTTTCCAATTCCCCCCTTTTGATGTGAGAATTATTTTCTTTAAGAATTATGCATCTTGCAAGAACTATTTCGGCAAATATAAATTTTAATTTTTAAAAAAAATAAGAGTAAAATAGTTATATTATAATTTCATTTTAATATACTAAAATAAAATAAGTAAATGTGATATTTTAATTATAACAAAATAGTGTAATTTATATTTTAAAAGTTGCTTTGGGATATACGATATTAAAAATGTTTAAAGAAATATATATGAAATTCTTAAGAAGATGTTTACAGAAATATATATATGAAATTCTTAAGGAGTAAAAGAAATTCACACAAGTGGCATCAACGGTTGTAATATAGTTAGGTTTACAATATGTACACTTAATCAATAAAGTCATGTTTTATAATTAACAGTAGTGATAGATACATATGATTAAGCCTATGGAATAACAACGTATTTTATTTAATAAAATAACATGACTTATTTTTAACCTTCTATTGATAATATAAATAGGTTTGTTATACCCTTTTTAATTTTTATATAATGTCAGGGATGACCGATTCAACCACTACAAATGAAAAATATAGCCTTTTTATTAAAATAATAATAATAATAATATAATAATAATAATTACCCCACCCTTCCGGCTTCCACGCACATCCCCATAGAGACATCTCCTCTCTTTGTTCATTTGAATTGTTGCATCTCGCCAACACAAGGGATAATTAGGATTTAGGGTTTCCATAGAGTTAAGGATTATTTAGGATTAATTACATGTAAAAAGATCTTTAAAGCCTGATTAGGAGATAAGTTAGAAGTTAATTAAACCTTCTAAGACGTGTAATGGAACGTGTCGAGCCCTAGCTAACACCCCTATCATGCCGGCACGCCGCCCCCTACGCATGATCGGGGTGTGATGGTCCAATTCTTCATGATGATCACGAGCGTCGGGGTGTTGACTGCATCGAAGGAAAAAAAGTCTTTGAATAACGGCTAGATTAAAAAAAATTAATTTAATTTGAACCTTTAAATATTCTACTCTTCCTCTCAAAACTTGTATATTTTTACTGCTCTTCACTCTTAAAACTTATACATTTCTACTACTTATGGATTAATCCATGGCTCATTGTTGAGCCTTTAAAGTTGGTGTTCTTGACCTTATTTTCTCGGCAACATAAGAAGAAAAGCAAAAGTATTGAATATTACTCTTGGCAAAATCAAAGTTTAAACCGTAATTGGAGGTGGAAACAGGCGCCTTAGTCGCCGATAGAGATCACAAAGTGGCAACAATGCTCTTCTATGTTAAGTCATTTTATTGTTAATGGTGAAGGAGACATATGTTATGGTCGGGGGATAATTCTAATCAATTTTCAGTTAAATCAGAAAAAATTGGACAACGAAAGAATCTGTAACAGGTACCACATACAACTTCAAATGGAGTAACTGAGTCCCTATCAAATGTAACATATTTGGTTGGCGGTCGAAGATGGATCGTCTTCCAACCTTGGCGGAGCTAAACAAACGGAATATTCAGGTTAGTTTGATATCCTGTCCTCTTTGTGATGTCGCGGTGGAGTCGGCGGAACACTTATTTACCTCGTGCTAAATCGCTGTGGTTGTTTGGCAAAAAATTAGTAACTAGTGCAGGATCAATCAAACATTCGCCTTCTCAGTTAAAGATTAGTTCGAGCTTCATAAAACGATTTCGAAAGACAATAATCAAAAGGAGATAATACACGATCTTATTTTGATCGTTTGTTGGAGCTTATATCCTCCAATAAAGATATTAAGATAGGAAAAATTATTAAACACATATTATCCTTCGGATACATATGGTTAACACATATAATAATTGATATAAATTCAAATTTATGTAATTATAGTCTAGTCTTGGTTGCCCTATATTTTTGGTAGTGTTCTATTAAAGTTTGTCATTTGAAAAAAAAAAAGTAGGGTTGAACAACAAATATTAATGATGCAAGATATGTTTAATAAATCTTTATTGAAGTCCTCAACTAAAAGGTAACTAGGGATCACATGCAATTGGAGTCTTATAAAAGAAATTAGATGAAAAGGAAGATGCATTGACCGTTTGTACATTGTGCATTAACTATGAATAGTCAGTTAAAGCAATGCCACATATTTGATATGGTCTTCATGATCGCCATGTGATTAACCATTCAACTTTTGCCACCCCAAATCAGGGAACTACGATGCTTTTCAATGTGATGGCTAATTGCCAACAGTCAAATTGGTACAAAAATCTTGGTTTTACGGCGTTAAAAAGTCAAAGGCCATTATTACTTCATACATTTGTTAAAAAGGACTTTTATTACATCATCGGCTATAACTTAATAACTAAGAAAATAACCATAAAGATGACATCACTACAAAACCTGAAACTAACGAGATAGTAAGACCAAGGCTTCGCGCAACCTGGCACCTCGTTAGTATGGGGCGTCAAACATCACTACGTAGTATAGTTTCCTGTTTACGTTTAGTTTACTATTCTTTATCAATAGTTTTAGAATAATAATCTTAAAAAATATGAGCAACAATCATCAAAATGAAAAATAAATAACAATCTTAATGTATTACGTTACTAAAAAATCGTGACATAAAACAATCACCAAAATCTAAGTCACAATCTCAACAAATGCAAAAAACAAATGTCAAAGTTTTGACCAGATATGGTACCAAATAATTAATTGCTTGAGTTTCATTAGTTACTTTTATAAGCTTTTATATTATTTCCTCATCCCCTTTTACTTGTTGATGGTTAATAATACGATGCTAGATTTTTGCATGTTTTGTCATGATATTCATACTCACAACCCCAACATTTATGACTTTTTTTGCTCTACTCCTAAAGCTAGTGATAAAGAAGAGTAGACTAAAAATAAAATAAAAAAATAATGAAAAAGTGCAAAAAGTTTTTTTTTAATAGAAATCCAAACAAATATAATTTTTTTTAAGAAATTAAAAAACTCATTATTGAAACATAATAAAAAAAACTAAAAAACAAAAAAAAATGTAAAGAGGACAAGAAAAACTAATTAAAAATGATAAATATGAAAAAAATAGGAATTTAAATTTTTTAGTAAAAATAAAGGTAAAATAGTCACTATAGAATTTATTTTTATAAAATAAATACAAACTGGTAAATTTGAATTTTTTTTATTAAGGTAGGGCATATATACATTTTTAGGTTTTGAGAGGGAATATATGCAATTTTAATTTTAATTTGAATAAATATGCAATTAAAAGGTTTAAAAGAAGATATATATACAACTAGAGGAGGGTTCAATTCAGAACACTAAATATTGAAAGAACACGCAGAACAAAACGAATCATTCATTTTTTCAATCTTAAAAAGTTTTAAAATATAAGAAAATTATATAAATATAATGTTTATTTTGTTTTTCATGAAATTCAAACAAAAAAATATGATTTTTTTTTGTTTATATACATACCTACATATGCGTAATTCATGTGTAGGTTTTTTTGTCTACACATAACCTATACTTGTGTAAGAAACATTTAAATATATAAAAACATATGACAAAATTAGTTTGATTGTTTTTTACATAAATAAACATATATATTTGTATGTAAGAAGTATAAACTTTTAATTTTTTTTACCATGAATAAAAAAAATAAATGATTTAAATTTGTTCTCCTTTTTCTTACGATATTTAAGTGTTTTATAAAAAATTCTCCCCAACTATCCCTGCTAATAAATATTGATTCACTGGTATTACATAAACGACCGGTACAATTACAATAATGGGAATAAAAGCACTTGGTAAATTAATAAACGGTATGTCCTACCCATACCCGTGTCCATCTAAATTATTAACATACTAGTTATAATATAGATAGTTGAATAGTGACAACTTTATTGAAATTTTCCCAAGTTGTGTTTTTACGGTTTTTTTTTTTATTTTCACCTTTATACTATATATAATACATTTTTAACCCGTTTAATTTTTTAATAATTTTGTTTTCTTTAATAACTTTCGTTTGTTAGTTTTTTTAAATCAGAGTGTGCGTCTGTTTTTAGTTTTTTATTGTCAACGTCCCGGTATACTTTTTTTTTTAAAAACAGTGTTGTATTCAAAATCAAGATTTTTTATCATAGCCTATAGCGAGTGTCGTTACCGTTGCGGTACTATTATGAACTTAAACTATTATGAGCAAACAAAATCATTGTCGTTATTGGTATTATCGGAAACCAGTCTTGGTATTCGTTTTTATGGTTTTCAACGACCCAAACCGATAACGATCAAACTCCTGCCGCGTGGTGTTGCAGAAAAAGACTATACTCCCGCCACGTAGAACGGGGAAAAACTATTTAAAAATATGATAAACAACTTTTTGCATTATAATGTCGTATTCCACTTATAAACGAGTTCTATATATAACTTGCTAAGAATTTGAGTATAATGAAGAATAAAGTTGTGTCAAGTTAGGGGCTACAACGTGTGTTATTTTTCAGGGTTTGAAGTGTAATAACGAACTGAATATAAATTTTACCGTTACGTTTATATTTTCTTTTTATTTTTTTTAACGATCGACATAACACATGTCACGAAACACTGATATAACCAGCTAGTTTTCTTTATACAACAAATCCGCTATGTATATATAAAAATACAATTTTCGTTAGTAAAAAAAAATATCAAACACAAATTAGAAAAAAAAAACATTATATCTGAAAATAGATGATTTAGAGATGATATGATGATGAAATTAAAGAATATAATATATTATTATTTGTGGAGAAAATGAAATAGGCGCACCAGATTCGGAGTACCACCACCTTCTCTGCATGGCGGTTAATATTAAAAAAATATATTTTATTTTAATTTCCACTCCAGATAATACTTTTCCCAAACTACGATGACCCGCCGCCCTTCAATTAGAAACCTGCTCTACCTACTCCGTGTGCACACTAACCTTCATCTCCTCTTTTTATATTCAAACAGTCTCTGCTATCCCCCTCTCTCTTCTTCAACCAATTCCTGCGTTTCCTCTCATCTAGAACATACTATACCACTTCAATTTCAGAAATCTCTTCGTTTTCATGATGAAATTGATCATAGATTGTTGATTTCGTGGAAGAATTAGGGCTTCAGCTTTGCTAGGTTTTATTGTAAAGCTTGATTTCGTTTTTTTATCTGTGATCGGAGTGAAGATTAGGATCGTTAGGGTTTTAATTTAAGCGGAAAAATGCGTTCCTTGCTGCGGTTTATAAAGTCGACGACACGTATAAGGTTGCTACTCAAATACGATCAGTTTTCGTTTACCGGCGCTGTTAATTTCCGACCTAGGGAACACGATTTGTGCTAGATTTAGATCGGTAGATAGAAGTTGGATCGGAGTTAGGTTTTTTGGTAGTTTTTTGTATTGATTCATAACACGTACGGTAGGTGTTTGTGAAAATGCCGCACAGAACGACTTACATTTTTCCGAGACAATTTCCCGGAAGTGGTGTGAACACGAGTTTGTCGTCAAAATCTGAAGATCACGAGAGGACGAATAAGATCTCGGAAGGAAGTTTGAGTTCGATGATCAATGGCGATCGTGATAAGGATAAGGTGACGAATACGGATGTGTACGGACACACAGAACGACACCGTGTTAGTAAGTGTAAAAGTTACCGGAGCCACGGGAAGAAGAAGAGGCAGCAGCTCGCCGATTTCGTGAATTGGTTGGTGGAGAAGAAAGCTTCTGCATCAGGCGCCGGTCACGTGAGGCTAAACAACGAGGATCTCGACGAGCTATTGCCGGCGCCGGTGAAGGATGTTGTTGACGACTGGCATAGTCACGTCTCCGACGTCGATTATCACCATCCGGCCACGGAGCAAAGCGTTGGTAGGGGTTTCGGTGATCGGCAGGTGTCTTTGCATCGGTTATCGAGTGATGCCGGAAGTAGTTACGCGGCGAGTTTGTTTTCCGACACGGTCGCGACGTCGAGTTCTGCTGCTTTTTGTAAGGATTCGATGACGGAGGAAACGATAGGCATGAGGGAGGAGGAGGATGTGGTGGTGGGGAATGGTGGTGGAGCAGATGATGATGGTCGTCAGAATCTTGTCCGGAGGTGGCGTGACAGTTACTACCTGCAACTTACGCTTGCAAAACGGTTAACTCATCAAGCATCCATTGGTGACGAGCCTACACTTATTCAAGGGAGTGGGTACGTCGCCGGCGCCGGCGCCGGTGGTGGTCCGGCTGTGACCTGTTATGATGCAGAATCTGTTTCTTATCGTCTTTGGGTATGATCTCTTCTTGATTTCTTGATGATTTTTGCATTTTTGTTACATTTTTTTATCCAATTTTTTACATGTGATTAAATTTACCATTTTAACACCAAGTCACTCAAGTATATTTCTAGATCTCAAGAACAGAAAATAAAAATATCAATTTAAATGGTTATTGACGTAGGGTGCACTACCTGCTTGGAGTTCCTAACACATTTATTTTATTAATATGATAACTACATCTTCATTTTAATAATATGGTACGTAATTTATTACCATGAAAATCACAAATTTGTTAATACGTTAGTAATCATGTTAGACCGAATAATAATTACTTAATTAGTATTGTGATAAGTGAAATTACATGTATACTTTTGTCTTTAGTCTTTATACATTTTAAAATATACATATAACTCACTTTTAAATTTAAATTAAGACGCGAAAAGTGGATACAGGATACACACAAAGTGATTATGTATAAATGAAAAAAAAAACAAATTTCAAAAAGTTGGTCTAATTTTTAAAATTTCAAGACAGTTTCATGTGATTTTTAAAGTAGACACACACAAAGTGATTATGTATAAATGAAAAAAAAAACAAATTTCAAAAAGTTGGTCTAATTTTTAAAATTTCAAGACAGTTTCATGTGATTTTTAAAGTAGACACACATAAAGTGCGTACATGACAATATTTAAATTTGGTTTTCGATTTATTTTTTGGATATTGAGATGTAATGGTTAAAGAGATTTTACATAATGGTTTCTTTTTAAGTAGTTTCCTGGTTGAAGTCCACGTGGTTACAACTCCTGTGGTTACTCACAGGAAACACCCAACTGCTCCTTAAAGAAATAACAGTTTAAAAAAGTCAGCCTTTCAAAAAAAATTGGATATTGAGATAATGGCAAACCTTGTGTAAACAACTAAGCTTAATTAATTAGCCAGCGGTCACCACCATCTAGGAGTGTTTTATAAGAATAGATAAGTAGGATACCTGTTCAATCCCACCCACCAATTGATGGCTGGTTCATTCAAATACAAGTGGGAGTATTTTCCATATTAAAAAAGGACAAGATAATATATAAAAAACATTTAATTATGCAGAAAGCTTTAATAATGTCATCTAAATATAATTTCTTTTAAAAGATATTCTATTTTCAATTAACTATTTATACCAAATTCTATGTTAAATACATATAATACTATTCTTAAAAAAAATCTTTAAATAAGAAGTAGAATGTCTACTCACACACTTATTTTTTTTATTTTTAACGACAATTTGGATCACTCACTGACCCACCTGGTCATCTCCACCTTCCTTAGGAGGAAACCCACCATAGGTGAGAAAACCCCTTGTCCTAACCCGGACCCCTTTTTTTGTCACAAGATACACATTTACCAATACACATTTACCAATAGACTCTTGTTTTTTTTACTAAACCAATTCTTAATCTATCTATGACAAGAGCAGAAGTTGAACCCTGATTTTTTTTAAAGAGTTTAACTTTTACCACTCTGTTATGGACCCAAGTGGCATATAAGAACTTAATTAAACATTCTTCTCAATTTATGGGCGTCATATATACGTCTTGGTGCATAGATAATCGTTTATTCTTTTTCTAGTCAAATCAAGTCGACTTCCAAGTTCTTGATAGGTTAAATCGGAGTATTTTCTTGAGTGTGTGCTACGCATCTACAGCCCTTTTCAAAATTACTTTTTTTATTACTGAATGTCTGAATAAATAAGTATTTTGATTTTTTTATTTGATAATTAAAACTTTTATTACAAAATCAATTTTAACTATAGAAATGTATAAACACCAGCATGAGTTGTTCTGATGGTGATATATAGGATGGTTATGCCGTATAATATATTTGAAGACACCTAAATATAAATAGTTCTGCGTTTTCCACGGTGGTTGTTTTGTATTGAGCAGTTGCAAGATCAATGACCTTATGGCTTATGGGTACATATTCTTTAAGGACTTGTAGGGTTGTCTAAAGGTAACATATTTTAAGAATGTGTTGTTGACTTCAAAACCGTGTTTGTCTTTTTGCAGCTTTGGACAAAATGTCAAACATAATGTAAATCAGAACAACATAAAATAATGATGCATGATTCATGTGCAGTTCACATAGAATCATGTTCATACCAAATACTTGTAGAATTAGGATGTAATCAGGGAGAGTTTATTGGATGAAAGAATGATTTGATAGTACTTATAGAAGCTAATCAATAACGGTTATGATAATAAATGTTAGACTGTGATATGGAACTATGTATGATGGTGTGGATGGAGTAATGTTAGTGATTTTAATGTCATCCAGCCATTTTGTGTAATTGGGTTTACTTAATGACCAATGAGAAGTCATGATGAAATATCAAACAAGTTGATAAGTGTGAAGTGCACGCTTGTGTTGATGATCTTATGACTTCCGGTGCTAAAGACGCCTTGTTGTATCAAGGGGGCGAAGCCCACTGAACAATTGGAGCCCGGGGGTAGCGCCACTGGTTAGTAGGGTCCTTGGTTAAAATGACTTAGCAGTTATGAATTGACGGGTTTTTTAGCCAATAACCGTCGTAACATTCCAGTGTATATGTTTACCCCATATATATACAGGCATATTGGTCAGTATCAAACACACGGAAATTCCTAACAGACATTCACATATTCGTTCTTGAATCTTTGATTCTTATCCGATTGAATCATGTGTATACCACGAAAATATATCAATCTGAAAGCGAACCATACGCGATTATCAGAGAATCCAGACAATCACAAATACACGAATCACCCAAAAGTCCTACAAGTAATGACCCGACCCGACAATGGGATCACTACGTGAAGCCGAACATGATGGAATAGGACCCAACCAGGCCCGGCACAATATTATCTGTAGACATAAACGATTCTGTTTTAACAGCATTTTTGTAGGATTTTGATCATCTTTAAAACTTTCAGGTTAATGGTACTTTGTCTTATAATGATAAGATATCGGACGGGTTCTATAACATCCTGGGAATGGATCCATATATGTGGATGATGTGCAATGACTCTGAAGAAGGCAAACGTCTACCATCTTTACTAGCACTGAAAGCTGTACATTCTGGTAGTACATCAATGGAGGTTGTTCTGGTCGATAGATACAGGGATTCCCGGTTACGCGATTTGGAGGATCGAGCACAAGAGCTTTATTTTTCTGCAGAAAAAAATCAAATGTTGGCTGAAAAGCTTGGAAAACTTGTTGCTTCTACTATGGGGTGAGTCTCATTTCTTTTGGCTTTCTTGTGCATTAACTTCTTTCGGTTTATATGTTGAGTGTGTTAAACTTGTGAACTTGAAGGGGCTCGTTTCCCACGGAACAAGATGATCTACATGCTCGTTGGGAATCAGCTAGCACTAAACTAAGGGATCATCAGAATGGCATTTTGGTCCCTGTTGGCAGCTTGTCTGTGGGACTTTGTAGGCACAGAGCTATTCTTTTCAAGGTTATGGTTCAAATTAGGAGTGTAATATGTCAAGTTTGTTCAGTCTGGTGGTTTAAAATTGGATTTTGCTTACAAAACATGATTTCTAGAAAAAGAAATATATACTTGAAATAATATTATAGAGGGTGTCGGTAGACAAGTTTCGGGTTGGCGACCCGTAAACGAGTTGTAATCAAATTGTAAACTGTTCACAAAACTGATTGGCGAGCTGTAATAAATGGGTTTAACGGGTTTAAACAGGTTGAGCTTATGAAACATATAATTTTATATCTTTTGTTCTAGTTTTTTATAGGTTGACGTCAACTTGGTTAATTAAACGGGTTAAACTTGTCACCCGCATATGGCATGCTTAATTAAATGGGTTAAACATGCCTCCCGAACACCACCTATTTATCAAACGGGTTAGAAATCACAACCCAAAGTTAGATTATTTTCATGTGGTGTTTTGGGTTGTGTCAGGTATTGTCGTATTGACACCCCTATGCCCTAGTATTATACTACTGTAACATACATTGGGATATGCAGAAACTGGCTGACTATGTGGGACTACCATGCCGCATTGCTAGAGGCTGCAAGTATTGTGTTGAAGATCATAGATCATCATGCCTGGTCAAATTACAAAATGACAATGTTACAAGGTCATATTCTTAATCTACTGCATCTCCTTTGACCTTTATGTTTACTCATAAATTTGACATATGTATACATCACACCTTTTATTCAGGGAGTATGTAATGGATCTAATAGGGCAACCCGGAGATATGTATAATCCGGATTCCACTATAAACGGTGATATACTTTCTTCAGTTCCGTCACCTTTTCAAAGTTCTCATTTGAAAGAAGTTCAACAAGTTTATGTGGACCGTGCATCGATTTCTCAAGTCAAGAGTAAGTTCAATAAGTAGATAGTCATAGGCAATGTTTTGAGGACCGGGAACACCACCGGTCTGGTTGAGCAATTATGAGCCATCTGCGAATGGGCCGGCTGGTCGGGCTGGGTCGGCGGTTAAAAGCTTAACAAGTTGGTATACCAACTTGATAATGTTAAATAACTGAAGTATATAAATATATTATTATACTATCAAGTCATTTTTAACAAATTTATGTAACTATAAAATAGTTATAATTATTATTAAATTTTATATATACTTATAACAGGACCCATATTTTTTATTTAGTTATAAAAGGAATAATAAAACACATACATTTTTTTATATTTTTTGTTTTATTTTCTTCTATGTCTAAATTAAGTTGCAATATCTTTTTTTATTTCCATATTTAAAAGTTTTAACTTAAATATAACGTCATCTGGTTCTTAAATCCGGTTTGACCAATGGCCCGGTGAGGTGACCGGTTCAGTCCTGAAAACATTCATAGGCATAAACGTACAAGTTATCGTTATCTCAAAGTAAATCACTCCAAATCCACATCCAAACACCCCCTAACATGATATTATGATCAATGTCATGCAGACATTGAATGGAAACCTAATGTATCTGATGGAGAAACTGGTGATAACAGAGAATCAAAAGAGATGCGATGTGTACCACTCAACAGGAACTACAGAATTTGTGAGACAGTTGAAACGCCAAAACTGAAATCGGGTCAATCAGATCAGTTGTTGAAGGTTGAGAGTGATGGCAAATGTAGAGGCAACTTTCCGGTGACTACTACAAGGTACTTGACCCTCGAGCCATCTCTCGCAATGGACTGGCTCGAGATAGCTTGGGATGAGTTGCATATCAAAGAGCGTATTGGTGCTGGTTAGTTTACTTCTTATCCAACTTTTAGACATAATCCATTTGACCCGTTTATAAGTATACGGGTCAAACTTGTTGCCTTGAAATGGTTAGCGTGGCTCGAATTGGCTAACGGTTACCAACCAATGGCAGGTTCGTTTGGGACGGTTCATCGTGCAGAGTGGCATGGATCGGTTAGTACTTGCTAGTTTTCAAGTAGGGTGTAAACGGGCCGAGCCGAGCCACGAGCTTGAGCTCAATTCGTTTAGCTTAACAGAGCTCGAGATTGATATTCAAAGCTCAAGCTCTGAGAAAATTTTCAAGCTCGAGCTCAAATTGTTTCTTATTTATTAATTATTTAATTATATACATACATAATTATTTTTGTATATATTTATGAGTATAATTTTATATATACAATATATTATTTTTTTATGATGATTATATTTATAATTATTTTTATTATGCAATATATTATTATATTAACTAAAAATTATTATATCTATATAAGTAAGAGGCTCGTTTAGGCTCACGAGCCTAGCCGAGCTTGTTATATGAAGCTCGGGCCCAGGCTCGTTATTAAACAAGCTTATTTTGATGTTGAAGCTTTGAGTTTTAACGTGCGGATCTTGTCGTTTACATCCCTAGTTTCAAGTGGGTTGTTTGGGCTCGATTTCAGGCCAACATCATACGTCATACATCATATGATACATGATCCTTGAAATATTTTCCCCTAATACTTGCACGTAAAACCATTATTTTTTAAACCTAAACTCAAGAAGACTAGATTGGCTTTATTGCAGGATGTAGCTGTTAAGGTCTTAACAGTCCAGGAGTTTGAAGATGATCAACTGAAGGAGTTTCTGAGGGAGGTATAACAACAATGTTTGTTTTTTGGTTATATTTTCTCATAACCATGCTTGATTATATTCTAAATTTGGTGTCTAATCTTTTCTTATAAGGTTTCTATCATGAAACGTGTTCGACATCCAAATGTGGTTCTCTTCATGGGTGCTGTCACTATTCGTCCACATTTTTCAATTGTGACCGAGTATCTACCTAGGTAAGTTGCTCTTTTCTACAACCAAAAAAAAAATCATTATTCTTGCAAAAAACCTGATGAATCATCAAAACATTAATATGAATTGACCAATTTTCATGAACTTTTTTGGTTTTGGGTGGATAAGTTAATTACTTGTTCAAATCTTCTCTAAATATGAAACAGGGGCAGTCTGTTTCGCCTTATACATCGACCAGCAGCCGGTGAAATCATGGATCAAAGACGACGTCTACGCATGGCTTTGGATGTGGTTTGTACTAAATTTTGAATATTTACTTATATTTTGTACTTTGAATTTGAAAAGTCAAACTGCAACTCTTTCTTTGAATTTCAAAAGTCAAACTATATCTATGTGCATGCAGTGGAAGGGATGATTCTTGAATTTGCAAGTTTGTCCGTTTTACCTTAAAATCAAGAATTAAACCAAGGAAAACACTCTAATCTTTTCTTTGTTGCAGGCAAAGGGAATCAATTATCTTCATTGTCTTAGCCCCCCGATCGTTCACTGGGATCTCAAGTCTCCAAATTTATTAGTTGACAAAAACTGGACAGTTAAGGTATGTATGCTGATGCTAAAACTTGCTAATTATTATTGGAATCATCATTTACATTGGCTCCCATTTCCTTGAAATGTAGGTTTGTGATTTTGGGTTATCAAGATTTAAAGCGAATACTTTCATATCATCAAAATCTGTTGCTGGAACGGTAAGCTTTTCTAAGATGCTTGATAAAACAATATGATTTAGAGTGATTCAATTTATGCTCAAAACATATTCTGTTTTTTTTTCCACAATATTTCAGCCTGAATGGATGGCCCCTGAATTCCTTCGAGGCGAGCCCTCAGATGAAAAATCTGATGTGTACAGTTTTGGTGTGATCTTATGGGAGCTCGTAACCATGCAACAACCGTGGAACGGGCTCAGCCCTGCTCAGGTTAGTTCCTTATATGGAAAAAAAACTATATGTAGCAAATTGGCCGGGCCGCGTAATGGCTTAAAACGGGTCATTCCACGTAGTGTTGGCCTGAAACAGCTTGTCCAAAAAACTAGATGTGGCCAAAGTCGGGTAATTGCTTAAAACGGGTCGTTCTTCACTGGGTTAACCCGCAAAACCTTGTCCAAAAATTGTAAACCTAAAAATAATTAGTTTAACAAATATGATCTGTTATTTTAATAATAGTTTATTTTTTCAAATAAATTATTCCTAAATTGTAAGCACAAAAAACACACTTTGAGTGACCTTAGACTTGCTTGACCCATTAAAGATGCACCATAACCCGATTTGACCCATTCATTTCTAACTGGTGTGAAGTTGCCATCTCTTAAGAACCCGACACAACGCTTTTGTACACCATTGTATACACAACGTTCTGTTAGTTGACATATGAAGACTTGACTTTCAGGTTGTTGGAGCAGTGGCTTTCCAGAACAGGAAACTAACTATTCCTATGAACACCCCTCCGGCTTTAACTTTACTCATGGAATCCTGTTGGGCCGAGTAAGAACACGTACATTTGATCTTCTAATCTCATATTTAGCTAGTGTAGTTTCCTAAACAACTTTTTGTCTTTTGAAACAGTGACCCGACTCAACGACCAGCCTTTAAGAGCATCGTTAACTCATTAAAGAAGTTACTCAAGTCTCCGGCACAAATGGGAGGTCCATGAACTGTCATCTTTCTTGTTTTAGTTTATATCGAAATGCTGTTTAAGCATTATAAATCTAAATCCTAGAGAGGATTAACTAGTATATGTAAAAAGTATAAAAGGGCTTTAGGTTCATAAAGTCTGTAACTCCATAAAAGTTTATAAAGGTCTCGATAATAAGAAGACGAATTTCAATATGTATGCTTCTTATCCTTGAGTAATATTTGGGGGTATAAATGAGTTCTAGAACCTCTAAGCTTGTTTAAATAAGTACTTACCCTTGTTTACTTTAGGCAAGCCTTATGATCTTGAATATCTTCCAAAGAGTAAATGATCTTTGGAGCTAACCTTAATTGTAACTTGGCTTAAAACATATATAGAGTTTGGTATATATTGGGTTTTTAAATTGTTCATTGTTTAATATCAGTAAATTGATTTATTTGATCCAGACTATGTTACAAATTTATTCCCAAATGAAGTTACAAATTTAATATCTAACATGTTTTGGTATGTTGATGTCGTACAGGATTGTACATCACAAAATGTCATACATTGTACATCATAAATTGTCACAAAACAAAATTGTAGACTGAGTAGAGAAGACAACTCTAGCTGAAGATTAAGGAACCAAATTTTAAAAAAAATAAAAAAATTGTTAGTTTATTCTTACACAGCGTGAATGCAAGAGCTAAAGACAATATGAATATGTTTCTTAAGAGGTCACCTCACTTCAACTGTGTACCAAAATAAGCTAGAAGCCATAATAGTTTAGGGCCCAAATATTTCTACGGTTTGACCCAAAAAAGTTTTTTGTTTCAATCTAGCCTAAATTTTGTTTTTTAACAAGGATTTCTTTTGTGATTATTTTTACGAACAGTTTCTCATGATTAAAAAAATTACTTATCTTTCAAAAAATTACAAGTCGTATTTTACCATTCGTTCGTATGCTTTTAGTCAAACGAAGAAAGCATATATGAGCCGTATAAAGTGATGAATTGGTAAATCAATAAGAACACAATAGAATTGACTAACACCCAAAACGTTTATTATCAAGAAATTTGACTCGGAAACTTGATTACAATAAGAACCCTAACACGGTTTATATAGCTAACCTAAACACGTTAGACTATAACTCGAATTGCATAAACAATTAATTAAATAAAAGAAACCTATTCCTACACGAATAAGACTCCTTCACGTAAACCAACTTTGGACTTCCTGTTGTCTTCGGGTCGGTCCATCAAACTCCACCGACATGTGGAGTTGACTTTTGAAATTACCGTAACACTCAACCCCCCCCCCCTAATTTATGAGTCCTATTGGGGAGGTCTTCAACACCGAGTAGGTCTCGCATATCTTTAACTTGATCTTTGCTAGTACTTTGGTGAGTATATCCGCATTCTGTTCTATGCCACAAATATGTTCCACCACCAATTCATTCCGTTCCACGCACTCCCTAATATAATGATATTGGGATTTGATGTGCTTGATGCGACTGTGAAAAACTGGATTTTTCACTAATGCAATGGCGGATGTATTGTCCACACGGAACAATACCTTTTGAGGCTCTTTCCCGGTTATCTCACTTAACAATTCTCTAAGCTAAACCGCTTAACATGCGGCTGAGTTGCTTCACACGAAGAATGGGGAAGACAAAAGCTGGTTTTCAGTAGTGTTTATCAATGCCCTCTAATCATGATCACATTTAACAGTTGATAAAGTCAAGGAGACAACCTTTCAAATCAACAAAGAGGTATGATTATAATTCTAGTAATATTGTTTTTGCCAAGACGGGTGGGTTTGGGTCTGGTTCAGTTCATGAATGCTTTCCTAATTGGTTCCTTTTTAATTTCGTTACACCAATAAAATACTACTTATATAAGAAAAACGATTGATGTATTGATTTAAAATATGAATTGAATTACCTTTTTTGTTAAATCTTTTAGTTTTATCTGAGATTGTGTCTTCTTTTACCCACACTTATTGTAGGTTCATATTAAAAGCAAGAAATATATTATTGTGCAACTACGCATTATGATCTGAGTGATAGAATGCTCAGTAGTGGATCAATGCGCCCCTATATGCCAGAAAAGCTGCAGTTTTGCGCACCAACCTTTATGACAAGTATTTCATAGAATATGGCATTATGTAGACTTTTCAGCTGGATCATTCAGTAGCTACACAAGCTTGGCCAAATGATAAGGGTGAAATTTATTTTGACAATGTTCTTCGTTGTCACCATGAAAGTTTTTTACATCAGGTGGAATGTTCAAATATAGCTTTAAATGGTTCTCACCTTTTTTTTTTGTAGATACTTTTAAGAATCAAATTCTCATTAATGTTTGGCAAAGATAATCCAGGCCAAACATTAATAAGAATTTGATACTTAAAAATGTATTAAATAAAAAGAATCAAAAAACCATTTAAAGCTATATTTGAAGATTCCCACTGAAGCAAGCTTCAAGGTGACAACCAAGAACATTCCGTGGAGTTAAAATAAATTTTAAGTTGCTTGAACCCTTATCATTTGGCCAAACTTGTGTAGCTACTGAAAGGTCCAATTGAAAAGTCTTCATAGTGTCATCTTCTATGAAATACTTGTCATAACGGTCTGTGCGCAAAGCTTCTAGCATGTATGTGTGCATCAATCATTGATCCACTACTGAGTATTCTCTCGCTCAGATCATAATACATAGTTGCACAATAATATACTTTCTTGCTTTTAATATGAACCTACAATAAGAAGTGTGGATAAAAAAAGACACAATCTCAGATAAAACCAAAAGATTTAATAAAAAAAGGTAATTCAATTCATAATGTAAATTAATGCATCAATCGTTTTTCTTATATAAAAGTATTTTAGTGGTGTAACGAAATTAAAAAAGAACCAATTAGGAAAGCGTTCATGAACTGAACCGTACCCAAACCCACCCGTCTTAGCGAAAACCATATTACTAGAATCATAATCATACTTCTTTGTTGATTTGAAAGACTGCCTCCTTGACTTCATCAACTGTTAAATGTGATGAAAGGTAGTGCTCAGAAAATGTGGAAAGGAATGTATCATCTACATGTTATGTGCACAGGGCATGGCTAGTGTGCCAGAGGTTATCCTAAAAATCCTCTAAAGAAACACCATTGTCGGTACAAAATCTGAGAGATCCAAAATGTTCTTGGCTCCTCCATAGCTCTAAAACACGACCAATGTGTTGAAGAAAAGACTGTTTGTGTCATAAAAAGTAAAAACAAGATGGGAAACTTAATAATATGTGAAGGTGGCAAGATAGGCCAAATGCGTGAAAAATAACATTTTTGTTGTCACGGGTTGACCAACAAACACTGTTTTGGCCCATTTGATATAATGATATACAAAAATATGAATGAACTACAAAACCCATAACATAGATATTCAGTTCTACAAGACTAAACCTCTTGTGTGGTAGTATGTAACACCCCAACCCGGTAGGGCTGACGTGTCACACAATACGGTGATTCAGAGACAAAATATAATTCATAAAATAGTAATTATTCAAAGTCAAATCCAACCACTTAAAGTCATACAATAAAAATAAAACCAACGTCTTAAATGAAATAAAAATCTTGAAAATACTTCAATAGCCTTTACTAATTGCTACTATTCCCTAGTCAATTTTAGCTCTCATCACACGTTTCCTTGATTTTCCCAAGTACCTGTTCAAAGATTTAAGAGAAAACACAAAAGAAAACACGGCTGAGCCAAAAGTTGCTCAGTGACGAAGAAATCGATAACAATAACAATAAGAAGCAGTAATCATGTGGAAATACCCATACGAGCCAGTAACAATATGTACACAGGCTTGCAGACCTAATGCACCAATATGTGAGAGGAATGTGGGCACACACACCTAACCATCTCACCAATAACAATAACAATACATTCCTAGGATCGATCCATACGCCTCTAAACAATAAGTGTACTCACTTCGCACACAATAAAGACGTCGTGAACTAAACGCACCGCCACGGATGGTGCACGCCATTGGTGCCACAATGACGCCCTATGTCCCCATAGGTGGATGTTGCTCGGGTATTGAGGTCAATGAAATGGTAATCAATTTCAATCAATGTAATGCACTAAGTCTCAACAAGTGCCAATAAATATTAAAATGTTTACTTTAAAAGTAGGAACATGCGATAATGATTTCAAAGCGGGTGATTTATCACATGCATATCAACTCAATTCAATGGGGGTAACAATAGATGTGGTTCAACAATCTTTAGGAACAGTTTAAAAGCTAGGTGACAATTTAAGGAAAAGAGAGAACGTTTACGCTACAAGTGAAAGACCAGAAATCCGTACCTTAGTTTAGGAAAACGAAACAGGTTAAGTCGTCCTTTAAAACCACGAGAACCTACAGCTTTATTTTGATTTAAATTAGATTTATGAGTTTTAGTTTAGTTTGTCCGATTTTATGACTCATTGGTTTCCGGCGACCACGACTATTAACATTACTAAATTATTATAGTTATACATTTACTTTCTTAGTTAACCAGTTCCATCTAGATTAATAATATTCACGTATTTATTATGACATTCTTCATCTAAACTAATTAGTTATATGGATACTAATACGAACGTGGAATAATGATATTTAGTCTATTACAAATACTACAATTATATACACATGTTTTTCCATGCATACACACATATAAAACTAACCACAATCATATGCACATTCATTACACACACACACTCCATGACCCACACACATATCACCATACACACACTTGCACTTTTCTCCCCCAAACACACATCAGCGCACATCTGATAACACACACATATAGCCACATATTAACGCGCACACAGACTCTCTCTCACACACACAGTTGCAGACAGAACTGGAATAAATCGTTTATATTTTTGGCACTAAAACATGAAATTAACCAATTTAGATCCTATGAAACCGTAAATCTTAAACCGAACTTAAGAGGTTCATCAAGTTAATTATCACTTATACTAAACTTAGTCATCTTCTTAATCAAAATTCGATTTCTACATTATTAAAGCTTTAGTCGACAGAACCGATCAAAACAAACAAGGATTAGAATCAGAAAAGAGTTATATCGGTACCTTGATCGCGAATCGGAAGAAGACCAGAGGATGAGATGGGGCTGCGATGTTTCATAAGTTTGAATGAGAGGTTAAAGGTTTAAAAGCGTAGAAAACAAGGGATTAATCTCCCATTATCTAGTGAGTTCGTTGAAGGTGATAAAAGGATTTTGTTTTGATTTATTTATTGATTTTGAATTAATTATGTGTCGATCATAAGAGAAAAGAATGATTAAATAAATAAATACATTTAGAAATCAAATGTAGTCAACGACTTCAAACCTTCAATGTAAATGATTTATTATTATTATTTTTATTATTATTATTATTATTATTATTATTATTATTATTATTATTATTATTATTATTATTATTATTATTATTATTATTATTATTATTTTCTAAGTAATTTTCCGAGTATTACATAGTACCTCTAAGTTTTGCATACACAGAGCACGTAGGCAATAAGCCTCGGCTAACAGGTCACAATCTGCTTCCTTGCCCTTGTGAAATTTGTACGTCCCCTGTATCAGTTACCACGTTATTTCATATTGGTGAACTACATAAATATGAAATTAGAATCCAACGGAAAATAACTAGAGCCGGTCCCGAGGATTCGAGTGCCCTACACGAGCCGAAAAAAAAAGGCCCATAACGAAATATATAATTTTATAAAAGGCCCAATAAATTTTTTTTAACGCCTCGAAAATTATATATATATATATAAAAAATTAAATTTTTTTTGGGCCCCTCGAAATCTTGGGCCCACTGAGGTCATATTGCCCGCAGGCCCATTGGGCCGGCCCTGAAAATAACTCACCATGGTAGTTATTGCTTTAGACAATGAAGAAATGCATGCATATAAACCTTCATCTCCGCGTGCCCTATGTTCCCTTGCCTCTTCAATGAGCTTCCTGGATCGATGATTGAGGTGAAGAACGCCAGGTAATCGTCAATGATGGCGTGCACATCGGAAACAAAGGCCTTGACTCCTTCAGATCGGCCGTGTCCTTCCATGTCAAGTGCGAAACAGGCGAATCTGTTGCCAGCGAGGAAGATCGCCGTGGCGACGTGAGGGAAAGCCTGGATCTTGTGAAGAGAGATGCTTCTTGGTGACTTGAAGAAGGAAGCAGTGCGTTGATACTATGGAAGTTTTGTGGTAGTGGAGGGGTTTATAAAAAGATAAAATACATAAATTGTCATTTGATGGATAAAAAGACCATTATACCTCATGTGAACTTAACACCAGTTAATGTAAACGACATAGAGCTTGCAAAAATTTATAAATAAGGACAAGGATAAAGTACACGGATGGTCCCTGTGATTTTCACAAATTTTGGATTTGGTCCCTAAGTATTAAAAAATACACAAATAGTCCAAACTTTTACACACATGTAACACATTTGATTCTCAACTTGGGTGGGGTTAACTATTCCATTAATTATTTTAAAAATGACCAAAATACCCCTATACTAAAAATTTTAAAAAAATCATTTATATGCACACAAAACCCTAGATCTTAAACCAATGCTTCCCACCACCACCACCACCATGCTCTCTATAGGTTTTTCCGGTGAGCTCCATCGGGTGGGGAATTTCTGTGACATCGTCGGATTCATCCACTCTCAAAGTGATTGGAATTGTATTTAAAACTCAACGGTTAAAAGGGTTTCTCTCGCCGACGATTGGGCAGGTGAGATGGTTGCTGGCGGAGGGAGCGGCCGGTTCAGGCGAGGTGGTTGCTGGCGGAGGGGGCGGCTGGTGCAGGCGAGATGGTGGCTGGCGGAGGGGGCGGCTGTTACAGGCGAGGTGGTGGTTGGCGGAGGGGCGGCTGTTGCAGACGAAGGGGTCGCTGGCGAAGGCGGGCCACCGGTTCAGGGTTGGCGGTGACGGACGGACTTTGGGTGGTACGGGGTGTCGGTGACGAGATGGCTTGATGAGGAAGATGATCAGGGTGACAGAGGGGCGAGGTGGTGGTTTCATCGTGGTTGCAGGCGGGGGTTTTTAACCGTCATCCAACAGCCGCTGATTCACAGGTTCCATGTTCAGGGATGGGAGTTTGTAAATAGGGGTTTTTTTCAATGAAAGTAACAAGCGTATTTTCATCATTTCACACACAGATAAAAAAACTTAACTTGATCCAAGTTAAGGATCAAATATATTATATGTGTATAAAAATTTAGACTATTTGTATACTTTTTCATATTTAGGGACCAGATACAAAATTTATGAAAATCACAAGGACCATCCGTGCATTTTATTCTAAGAACAATATGTATTTTTATTGAAGTTAAAAAATATAGGGTGTAATTTTATATATAAATATATAACCAAAGGTATGTGTAATTTACTCAAGATTCTATCCATGACTCAACCCATATTATTCTAGAAACCCATAAAGTTCTTCTCAAGCCCCCTTTCTTGAAAAATTCACCATCAGTCTATCACATATAAATCTTGTTGACCGACCAATAATTCCCTTCCCATCCCATCTCATGATCTAATTCTACAAAATCAACTCCACAGATCCCATCCCTCACCACAATCCCCCCCAAAAAAATATCTCACCTGCAAAAATGGCGATGTCAGTAATGGTCTCCGATCTGTTAGTCCAAGCCGCTTTCATCTCCACCATGCTCTTCATGTTCCTATGGATGCTCAACATCCCCCAAAACCTCTTCAACAAAATCCGTTACCGAGACAAATCCAGCTACGCCGCCAAGCGCCACTTCGTCCTCGGCGCCAATCTCCTCTCCAAATCCAGATCCACCAGAGACCGCACCGCCGCCGCCAAACTCGCCAAATCCGCCGCCGAACACGCCGACAAATCGATCGCGATCAATCCGAAAGACGCCGCCGCGCATATTCTCAAAGCGCTAGCTCTCGATCTACAAGGATTCACGACGTCGGCGTTGGAGGCGCTGGAGGCGGCGTTGTCGCCGCTGACGGCGAAGTCGTTGAGCGACGGAGAGAGAGGTGATGCGTTGTTTAAGAGAGCGGAGATTAAGATGAAGGTGAGTAAAGGTGAAGGAGTTGAGTCGGCGGTGGCGGATCTGGTGGAATCGGTGCGGTTGAGAGGTGATAACGCGGCGGCGATGCGGTTGTTGGGGGAGTGTTATGAGAAGAAGGAGATGAAAGAGGAGGCTTTGGAGGCGTATAGGGGTTGGGTGAAGATTGAGCCGGAGTCTGCTGCGGCTCAAGCCGCGCTGGTGCGGTTGGGCTCGACTGAAACATAATGGTTTTAACTTTTTTAAGTTTGTTTTAACCCTGGTTGTTAACTATATGTGTTTAGTTCAATTTGTATTTGATTTTGTTGTGAAATTTAAATAATTGTGAGGGAATGTTTTAACTCGTTTTGTTATCAAATAGTTTGGTATTTTATTTTTATTCGGTAAAGTTATCGGTACACCAGTTATGGATGTCTTGACGTGACTGTATGACATGTCTGGAATGCTACCGACTTTGATCGAGGACAATACGACGGGTATCATGTGCAAGGGTGTAAGCATTTCAGTTCATACTTAATAGTTTAGTGATTAGTTTCCGGTTGTGTTATAGAAAAATAAATAAAAGTGGTTATAAGATAATAAAAGGAAGGTCAAAAAGAAACGTTTTTTTAACCGAGGATTAAAAAATTCTTTGTTGACGTCCCCTTTTGTTATAAACTAAAAAAGATACAGTTGTTGCATTTTGTTGGAAAGTTTATTTATAATTTATATCAAATTCATCAAGTGATAAAAGGAAACATAAGTGGTTCTTAACTTCTTATCCTCTCTCATTTTCGTATTTAAGATTGAGGGTTCTAGTATGGTTGAAAAAGTGACATTAAACATTTATTTGTATTTATGATGCCTATGAAAGTTGATAATTCATTCTATACTACAGAGAGATAAAAGGTGATTATTTGAACAATAACTGATAATCTTTGTTATATTAACAAGAATTTATGATCACTACTTTTTTTTTAAAGGTAGAAATCCTATAGGAACATTTAGCTAGCGACTAGCACAGAGACGAGGAAATAAAATACCACCAAAATAGAAAACCACCAAGTAATGGAGCGAGTTAATTACCGCCCAAACAACCTAAAAATTAAAGCAACACCAATTTTTCCAGTCCGGTGTAGGCAACTTAGCTCGGTTTTTTAGCCAAAGGAGAATTAACTTGTTCATACAATAACATTGTCAGACTCATCGTAAGAGGGACTTCAACGATCCGTCTCCAACACGAGAATTATTATAGGGTGATAATTCCTACCGACCATAGAAGAGAGATAAAAAGTAATGATTTTAACTTATGAGTGAAATAGTTGGTGATCCTTATCATAGAGACAAGAATTGATAATCCCTATTATTTTATAACGACCAGAATTTATGATCTTTACTATTAAATAGATTGTGCAAGTGAGAGATCTTTATCATTCAAGTGAAGTAAATATATTGAAGATAACTCTTAGATGAGGAGGGTAGACATAAAAAAATATTTGTTTAACATTCAGTTAAACAACTGTACTTAGGGTATTTGGGGCACTCTACTCGGACATGGCTGAGTAAGGAGAGAGCCATCGGGTAAAAAGGGAACACAGCCTCCAATGGATCGGGTAAGCGTGAGTAGGGAGGTTCGAGTAGATGGAACGAGTAAATATACTCGGTGATCTCACTCTCGCTCTACTCTCTCACTTCTAGTGGACCCACCACTATCACACACATCTCTAATATTTAAATGTTTTTTTATAAAAAAAAGTGAGTGAGTAAATGATTAGGATGTTTCCAATGAAATTTAAATAAATGAGTAGTTTTGAGATGATAAAATTGTATTAGATAATTTTAATAAGTAAATAAGTTAATGACCCCTTCACCCTTATAGTGTTATGTTATTTATCTTTTGGCTTTTATATCCATGTCATTATTACTCATACAACTAAAACTGACTTGGAGACACATATGAATAGTTCTTACATGTGATTTGTTGGTCTCGGCGGCTAGGCCACCTCTCCACATTTCATTAGCTTATTTTTTTCCAGTTTGTAAACATTTGTATTGTATTCTAAATTCTAACGCCTCTTTCTTAAAATTAACATTTTTAACACTCTTTTTTCACCTTAAATTATGAATGTAGTTATGATTAAATATATATCCGGTTTAAGTTATTTAATGATGTCGAAATAGACACAAAATTTAACACTCCTATGTATCGCGCGTGTTACGTCATTTTTTTTTGTTAGATTCTATTTTTTCACTCGGTCTTCTTAAAGACGTCATTTTTACCGCCATTAAACGCGCTGCGATGTGCGGGTTATGTTTTTACTATACAAGATAGACAAAAATTGATCAGCCCTTTCCGCTTTCTCTCGTTCTATAATCGTGTTTCGGTTCACCAAGTTGCAATTGGACATGATGCCTCTTTCTTTCTTCAGCCCCACAGCCAAGGGGTTGCTACCCTCTTGAAACCGACTCTCAAACCGGCCCTCTTTCTTTAATCTTCGCTTTGATACCAATTATTGGTACAAGCCACACAACACACTTGAAACACACACACAATTCACGTATAAAAGTTTTTGTTTACTGCTTCAATACTTACTTTCTGCACTTTCATTAATTCATTCAAAACATACATATATAGGAAAATAAACATATAATACTTCTAACTTGCTATCATGTGCTCCACTACTTCACTACTTGCTAACTACTCATGATATTTTAAAACATTAAAAACATGTGCCTAAATTAACATCCTCCTGACCTGTATTCCAACTTGACCCGATCAAGATTAAACCTTACACATGGTATGCCACACTGATAGAGCACCTGTTTGCAAATGGCTACACCCGACTACCCGAGAAGCCATTGATCAGACGTTGTTTGTTCGGAAGGTGGAATAAAGACCAAACGAGTGCCAAAACAAAGATTATAGCCGAAACCACTCCAAACATCCAACCTGCAATCTACCAACAACTTTTCCGCAGTCGTTGTATGGAATTGAAGAAGGTGTTGATTCGCAGACGCGTTTTCTCTACTTCTCCATCAACTACAAGTCAACCATCTCTCCTCATTCCCTTCTCTTACACCCCAATTATCACCCGCACTGTCCCTCGCAAAATGAGTTTTGATCGTCCTGCCTCTACAATCATATGTGTTATCCCACGTGCAATTTCTGAAATTATTTCTGGATAATATGATTTTTAGTTATATGATTATGGTGGGTGTTTAAGTTTGTGAAGGTTTAGATCTAAAAATAATTAATCAATATGATTATGAGGATTTAAAGGTGTCGGACAAGAAATTAATGCAATTATGGCGAGAACTGTTGTATTTGATTGTGTATCCATATTGAATTGTTGACTAAACCTTTTAGATGACTAAACATCAACACATGCCACTCTCTTCAACCATTTCAAGCAACATCTCAACCCTACGCATTGCAACCATAAGTTTGTTACAAAAATTGAATTTTCAACAATCTTTGACTTTCAAAGAATTTATTTTAAAAAGAGTAAACCGCAGTTTTCGTCCCTCAGTTTTAAACAAAACATTACGCTTCGTCCTGTAACACATTTGATCCCCGACGTTTGATGTTTTAACACTTTGCGTCTCTGATCCTTAACTCTGTTAACTTTTCTGTTAGTTTTTGTGTGAAATTACTGATACACCTTTAACTCCATCCTCTTCTTCTTCATCAAGGTATATCAGTAATTTCACACAAAAACTAACGGGTGGACAAAACCTGATGTTTTGTTTAAAACTCAAGAACTGGATATTTATGTATATATATAATGTTTTTTTAATAAAGGGTATTTTGGTTATTTTTAAAAAATTTAATAGAAAACTCACCCATCTACTCCCACGGACCACCGGCATTACATTTTGGTAAACTTGTGAACCGTCAGTGTAGATTTTCAAACCACAGGATCCATCCGTGTAATCAATTCTATTATGAAAGTGTATGTCTACATGCATCATAGAAACAAATGATAAACCTTTACTAGCAAAACATCACAGATTCACATATGAACCAACAAAACAAACAAATAATTTTGCAGATTGCACATGACATGATCCAACAAAACTATGCAACATCAACTTGAGGAATAAACCATGCACAAAAAAAAATTAAAAGTGCAGATATAGGAACAATCAACCCAATCATATATGTTTAGAAACAGTTGCATCTCCAAAATGTAATATTGCCAGGAAGTTGTTATACCAAATGAATTATGCTCCCAACTATAAATCACATCTAAACTCTACTCATGGGATGTGAATCATTTTCTACTCTAGTCCTCACTCGGAACCAAAATGCCTTCCCCCTCGCAAGATATATCATTCGTTTTCACCTCGACAACTTCACTGCGTGTTTCGAATTTCTTCTTTCGTCTCTTGACCTTAAACTTTTTCCTCTTATTTGTTAATATGTTTTCCTCTGGTTCCCGCACAGCCCACTCAGGTTCCTTCCGTTTAGTGGGGACCACTGTGTATTCAGATTCCGGCTCGGGTGTGTCGGGTTTTCCGTTCGGCTCGTGTGTGCTCATCTGTATAGCCAAAAGAGCAATTTTTGCAGCTTTAAGTTCTGCTTCCTTCTTTGTCTTTGCTGATGTACCTATGTATTTGATTCCTCCTATGTCAACAGTACAAGAAAACAGGGAATCCCGGCCCTTTGTCTTGTCTTTTGTGCAGACGTATGACGGGATAGCATAGTTCATCTTTTGTGCGTATTCTTGAAGTAGATTTTTGCATAATCCGGTTTCATGCTACAAAAATAAAGAGTACTAAAACTATTAAAACCATACAAGTTAAAATAGCTACTAAAAAGCTGGAGGAAGATTTTCTGTTCTCAGAACTAGGGGCAAAAAAGTCATTATAGTGACGTGCATTAGCCTATGGCAGGATTTGAGCATAAAGAAACTGATATTAAACTTCGGTTGGCCTCTATGTTAAGAAGATGAATGTTCAATTTAACAACGTTTCATAAAAGAAGTAGAAACAAAATAAGAAAAAGAACAAATGGTGTGTTGGATCTGTAGCAAATTTTCATCAACTTCATATTAAGTGATGTGTTTGACCTAAAAAGTCAAAGTGAATGTGGTTCATTGAAACTGGAAATGGAAACAATATATTTGGCATACTCTCTTGTCCTTGTAAAAACTTCTTATATGCAAGCAGAGCTTTAGCGTTTGGTTTACAAATTTTTTTTTGAAGAAACTGGAATCTGCCAAAGGAACTGGAATTGGAAACTGTCAAAGGTTTGGAATTTGCAATGCGTTTGACAAAATAATCTTGTTTGGTTTGTAAATTTTTTGAAGAAATTGAAATGTGGTGGTGGTGGCGACAACAATGGTTGCGGTGGTGGTGGTGGTGGTGTAAGGAATGGGAGATTCCAATTCCTTTGGTTGAATTCCTTCACTATATGGAAAGAATGTTGGATTCCTTTCTCTGAAGGAATTTGAGGGAATTCAATCCAATTCCAATTTCCTTCATTGTACACCCAAACATTTTATCCCTCAGAAATCCATATTCCAGTTCCAATGAACTCTGAGTCCCTTAGAAGTGCGCATTAATTAGATAAATTTAGTCAATTCAAATCCTTAACTAATTACGCACACACGTCAAAATTTCGTGTAAAGGAAAATGAATTGAAATAATCTACCAATGATGCAAAATAACAAACCCTAAACAAGTATTAAGTGAGATAGAGATAGGGTGCTTGTAATATCAAGTAAGATAACTTTAATCCATCATGATATAAACATTGTACATTTACGCATGTGTATGTAATAAAGCAACGTAAAACTGGGAAACTTCTTGTGTTAACATGCCACAAAAAGTGGTTTCATTCATATAAACTAGACACACATGCACACGTTTAAAATAGAATCAAGATATATTTTGATGGATTCTACACTGGAGTCCACCAAGGAATGGCTTTTTCAGTTTTGAAACTGATGTGCATAGTTTGTTTTGCCTAAAGTATTTCAAACTGGATTAGACCATATTAATACTAATGATAGTTTATCCCTTGTGCAACAAATTCTCTTGGCTTTGCTATGATTGGGCAATGACGCAAATGTATGGGTGAAGAGACACGTAGATACTAGATACTAGATTAAGTGATTTTAAATAAATTGTAAATATGAATGTCTATAAAACTTTGAAACCAACCTAAAATTTAGCGACACTATAATAGTCTATAACTTGAGACAAAAGAATTGATTGTGCCATCGTCTCATGAGGCATAAGATATAAATTTTATTTTGGAACTTCAGCCTCGATTATTAATCATTTAATTGTATGATATTATGATTTCTGGATTTTTATCTCTCTGCGGTGTAAAAGTAGAACAAAGTTACCCTTCTAATGTACCAGATCATGTTTTACCTTCTATTAACGGTCAACAACAAGAAAATTCACATGATTAAAATGCAAAGACTGACAAAGTAATAATTACCACGGGATGAGAAACACTTTTATCTGTAGCCCCAGTTTTAGCAATTTCAATGAGAGCAATTTCAGCAGCAGATTGTTCAGCAGCCTTTCGATTCAAAAATCCGGTCAGAGAATGATAACTTTCCTCGTTTACGACCACGGTTGATCTGAATTCGGGCTCGTGTGAAGGGCCTTCCTTGGTAGTATGATAAATAGGTGTGGTGAGTCCTGCTTTTTGAGCATACTCTTGCAACCGACTTTTGAATACATAACAATTTGACACACCTGCAGCATCTGATGTATCATTGATTGAAGCCAAAGAGTTAATAACTGATCACACTTTGTAAGACAGTTCATAACTACATATTACAAGACCTGTCAAGATTGCAAAAACCCGAAATGGAAACTCAACAAGAAATCAATAATAATTCAACGTCTTTTGATCAAACTTGGCAGGACTCAACATCCTAACACCCAAAGCACTTGAACGATAAAGATGAAAAATAAACATGAGTAAAGAATTAATTCTTTTAATCGTTTTCCCAAAGCAATAACACCATAAAACTTGCATCAGTGTATGAGTGTTTTAATGAGACATGCATAAAAGATAGAAACATAAGGTCCATTTTTTATACTATTTTCCTCCATTCCAAGAACTCAACATGATGGTGTTCATATACTTCAATGGAGATGGACTTCTCAATCTAGCACCTAATAATTTAATATTGACGCGAAACTTCACTCCATTTACACAATGAACTCCAACAGTCACCTGAATTTCCTCAAAATTCAGCTTTTCCTGTCCTCCGAAAGATTCATAACATTGATGCTTAGCAATGAGACACTAACACCATCACGAAATGATGAAACACATGTGTTAATTAACACTAAGTAACAGAATTGCATCCATTCTATGTTTTCTGCAATATACTAGAAATACTTCAGCGATTACAAACTACTTAACACGAATACAAGCAAAAAAAACTGAACTAAAACTAAGTAACAGAATTATGCATCCCCTACCCTCTCCGCGTTCAAACTAAGAGTGCAAACATCATCTGTCATAACACATTCGACATAACTTTTCTAAGGAAAATAAAACATTTAATCATGGAGAGGCATTCATGACAATAACTTTGACTTCTAGTCACTAAAAAATATGTTCTTTAATTCTTCTGATTAAGAAATCCTTGTAACATAAAAAATTTATTTACTAACTTTACATCATGAATATACAATAACCATCAAAAAGTCTTGGGATGTAAAATGCACACCAAAACAGATCAACAGAATAGTGTTTACTAGAGCATTTGTGTGAAGAAAAAACAGTGCACTATAAACAAATTAACAACAAAAAGTACTTAAACAATTTGCCTCTCATTACACGCACAACAAAAAGTTCACTTCTACCAACCACTCTTTGAGCTTTACTGGTAGCCATAGTATAATCCTTCTGAATGTATGCATTGTTTTAGGTAACAAACCTTTTAAGAAAGGTACACCGTACACAATCAATGGGTTTACAGGAAACCGCCTATTTATTTCGATTATATAAATCTTAATCTTGTTGTTGCTACCTCATGTCTCTTAATTTTCTCCCATAAATATCTTCTTCGACACATTAATTGTATTTTATTTATAACGTTTCTTTCCAGTTTTTAATCAATATACATTATTTAAGAAATGCATATTTACTCATAATTCATAAAGATATCAATGTGCATAATAGGCTGTCACAGAAAGGATATACTGCTCCCTAACAAAAGGTGTCAATAAGATTCCAAGGTATTGATTCAACTGGTCCATTCAATACAAACCACATACAAAGGGAATCTTATGTTACAGTGGAAGCATGAACCAACTCCAATTCCATTATCAGGTATTGCCGTATTGACACTATTTACTAATCTAAGTCCCCTAGGCATTGAAAGCATCTATCAAAACATAATTCCAAAACTCAACTCCATCCACAACTATATCCACCATCGTAAATCTCTGACATTTCGGTTTCGTTTTCTCTTTATTTTTTTTGCATAATTTGAGTTCGTAAACTCTTTAAGACTAAATAACTTAATATTAAGCTATAATCATAGAGGCTGCAGTGACAAAAATTGCGAACTATATTAATCATGTACGATTGTAAGAACATGTGCATTTAATCGCTAATCTACTAGGTTCATAAACAATGCCGATGATCGAACCTTTCCGCAAGTAATTTCTCAGCAAATTCACCAAACATCGTAACAAAAATCATAACAATGAGTGAAAAAACGAGAACTTACTCTGTTGTTGCTCCTCCATGTGCCTGTGTTTCAATTGGAACAAAATTTCATTCGCAAAACAATCAGAAATCTGGTTCTAGAAAAAGGAAATTGAGATGAAGAATATGATAAAAAGTTATATAGGAGAGTATTGAAGCTTACGAGCTGAGATCTAGAGGCTTGACCTGATTTGATCAGGCGAAACCCTAGCGACACGAAGGCAGCTAACACAGAAAGGGCGATGTCTGATATAACAGAGGAGGATGAAATGAAATTTACGGAGGTTTATGTTTGGAAACCAGGCCAAGAACACGAAAGATAGAATATCAGTCTTTTATTAATATCGAAAACCAAACCATAGTTTACAATAAACTAAACTTGATCATCAAGCTATTCTAACATGTTAAGAAAATAATCAAACTAAATTAATCTTAATTAAACTCAATCTCTATTAAATAATCAAATAAATAAAACTCTCTTCTATTTTAATACGAACTCAACCGGTTAATAAATTAATAATTATCTTTAATCAAGATTAATCCTTTAGTTTATCGCGCGAATAAACCCTAGTAGCACCCCCGCTTTCTCTTCTCATCTCTCCTCTTTTTGCTATTTTTTATAAACTACATCAATCCTAGCCAAAGAAGCTCAGGCCTCTTGAATGGATGATCAGTTTGTAATTTAAAAATACGACTAGTTTTTTTTTTTTGAACGACAACGCTAGACATTCTAGTATAATTGAATTTCCCCGGGGCAATACTTAGAACATCTAAGACAACCCACCATAGGAGGAACCCCCTAACTAGGTAAACCCCCTGACCTCGCCACAAACCCTTTTTTGCTGTTGCCAGGATTCGAACCCAAGACCTCCACTATGTGAAGTCTTGGGGCTACCATTGCACCAAATGACCAACGGTAAATACGACTAGTAGTATGGTAGATTTGTCATTAAAAAAAATCAATCTCATATATACGTATTTTTCAATTTAGAAAAGAAAGTAAAAGACTTTTATGAGTTCGTGACCAGAAACATCCACCTTTAACAATAAATGTGAATCGAATTGTTTATATGGGGGAGAGGTATACCGAACGTGAGAATGAGGTGAGGGGTGTTGGGCTATGAAAGCTTTTGGGTTGGGCCTTTGGGCTTGTTTCGGCTAGAACACAAGGGAAGGGCAGTCGGCCCTAGTTTATTAGTTTAACCCTAATCTTGTTATTATAAATACCCAGTCATGGAATTGTAATTATTCGTAACACCTAAGAATAAAAGAAACTCTAGTTGTAGCCATGGACGTGTTTCCTTATGTCGTTTATTGCTTTCTACTTTTTGTTTGTGTGTTTGTGTGTGGTTTTTCCGTTGCGTTACCAACTTTGATACCTAACCAGGGGTGCGAGCCGCATGAAACACCGCCTCTTCATGGGAGATGAAGTCCCTCCCCTCCCCTCCCCCCCTCCCTCCCTCCCTCCCTCCCTCCCCTCTCCTTCCCTCTCACAAACATACACACTACACTCACACCACTCAATTAATATAAATATATAAAAAAATTAATACTCACACCATTCACATTCACAAGATATACCCCTAAAATACAATGATGACTAGTTTTGGAAGTTTATATAAAGTTAAACTCATTGGTTGTAATAATCGGTACAAAAGATAACCTAGGAACTTATGATCCTGCCACTTATTGTTTATTCCTTTTACATGAGTTTTAATTTTTTATTTTATTTTATACTTTTAGGTTATTTAATTAAATATTACATTACTTCATTTATTTCCCATTTTATTTGATTTATAGTTTATTACTTTACATTATACATTATTTTTATCATTTAATGTAAATTTTAAAAACACAGTTTCATTAACTGCATCATAAAGGCTTGTTGAGCAAACAATACGAGCTCGAGCCAAACCTATGCCAAACAAAATTTAATTAGCATCTCAACCAACTTCAACTATTCAAAATCCAAGAATCAACACTTCATGGATGTATGCATCTATCTGAACTATACCATACCCATACCCATACCCATACCCTACCCATAGCCATACCCATAAAACTGTTAAAAATCTAACAAAATATGAGAATGATGTTTGTATCTATTATGCTGATATCCCTGTAGCTTCCTTGGGTATCAAAAACAGGAAACCCACTGGCAAAAATGTGCAGATGACTTGAATAGCTATCCCAAAACTAAGGTTATCAAAAGAGCCCGAAGAGATGTTCAAAACCGAAGCCAAACCGGCACCAAGAAACCCACTGATTGTGGCCCCCAGGTTGTTTATTGACATGAAGAGCGCGAATAAAGTACCTTCTATTCCGGGTGGGCATAGATGGCCTGATAAGATAAGGAAAGGCATGAACCTGTAAGTCGATATGAAGTTAGTTAAAGAAGCTACATTTTGACTTTAAAAGGTCAAACAAGATATTTTCAATATTCATGTTTGGAAAAGATCTGATTTCATAAGCATTCTTGTTATTTCATAACTAAATCAATCAATCATGCATTTTTGTGATCTACCCATAACTAAATCAATCTTGCATTTCATAAGCATTCTTGTTATTTCATAAATAAATCAATCAATCATGCATTTTTGTGATCTACCCATAACTAAATCAATCTTGCATTTCATAAGCATTCTTGTTATTTCATAAATAAATAGCTCTAGGGAACCATTTTTGATACTTTTTTTCTAAAATAACCAATTTCAACTGTCAGAACCCGTTTTGACTCGAACCAAACCGATACATTTTAAAAAACGACATGTTTTGACCCGAACCCATTTTGACCCATTACCCGTTTTGTTATGCTTTAATTGACACTTCATGGATGTATGCATCTATCTTAACTAGACCATACTCATAACCATACCAAATTGATAACTTATTTAAGACTACCCATTTGGACCCCAAAACCCATTTTGACCCATAACCCCGCCCAACCTCCCATTTTGCCAGACTTAGTGAGAGCAAACCATCCTCCTTGTTAAACGTGTGTGCGTGTGTGTGATTATGTATCTTAACAGCAAAACCATTTAAATAAACGACATAAATGCAGATAAAATCAAAGAAACACTTACTTAAATTGATTGATTGCATCTGAGAGAGCAGACCCAAACAACATCATAGTCTTATCTGATACACCTAATGAAACATTCAATCTTGTAACCAGAACTATATCCAGAAGAGTTATCAAAGACAGAGCAACATGTGCAAACCTGCATAAATATAATTTCAATATTAAGACCAATAAGCAAAATTAGCAATTTATTAAGCTCTGGTGTTCGAGTGTGATTTTCAACAAAAACTTACATGAGAATTCTTCGTAATTTCATTTTCTTTAAAAATCGATTGTAAATGAAAGTTCCAACCATTAGGCTTATCCATCCGATAACGCGCGTTGTGCCCAGAAATGATGCTTCCAAGTTTAGGACTTCTGTGTGGTAGTAGAACATGACTGTTGAGAGGTTTGGCATTGTTACCTGTGCTAGGAAAAACCAAGCCATTGGTCTGGTTTCCAGGTCAAATCAAATCAGAAGTTATCACTACAAAAATAAATATTTTTCCATAATTGAAGGGTAAGGATTTAATTAATCACATGTGAATATACCATGCACATGAGCATACATTTATCTCATGTGATCTATTATGGGCATAGATTGGTTCCCTGGTTCTCAAGTTTTTGGTTCTGAAATGAACCTCCTTTTCAGATATTTGACATATGGTCAAACACCATTATTACACTACATGCCTAGTCAAATTTTGCATTTATTTTGGAACCCATGGGGATGAAATTATGAAAGCTAATGTACAAGAAAGTTTAGCATTTCGTACCTCAAGATAATTGGCTGTCGAAAAGCCTTAAACAAAGTATAACCAGCCATTTTTAAAGACTGAAGTAACTGTGATAAGAAAGATCCATCTTTTTCAGGCATCTGATCATTGCTCCTATTAATCTTTCTCTTCTTTTTCTGTTTTGAACTCTTGTTTCTCCTCAAAGTATTGGTTTTATGCACGTTAATCAAAGATTTATCTTCATCTGATGTACTTCCAATTATTCCATTGGAACCATTAGAGGTTGGAAGTTTTAGTGAAGGCTTACAGTATTCAGGACTTTCCTTCACAAAAACACATGAAAGTAGCTGTACAGTTGGCAAAACAGCAAAAACCAGAAATATGTTTTCCATCTGAAAGTTATCTAATGCATATCCTCCTAATAAACTCCCACAGATTCCCCCAAAAGCCATTGCCATCCATGATACTGATTGCAGGTCGCCAGCAAACCTAGCCCTGGTCACACATAAATTGTAGAAACATGAAAACTAACAACTTTCACTAGAGGTGGTTGGTTTCAATCCATTTAGATATCTGCGGGTTGATTCGGTTATGTTCTATCTCTAACGGGCCAGATGGGTAAAATCAGAAAATTAAGCGAAAAGGAAATGGGTCAAAAGCAGTGTTTTTAGAATCGGACTGGAAACCGGTGATAGAACGAGTCCGATTATGCCTATTTGAACTAGCTTGTTACCGGTCAAACCGGTGAACCGGGTGAACCAAACCAGGTGGTCAGACCGGATTTCAATTTTTTTTTCTCTTTTTCCTTCAAAGTCTCATTTTCTAATTAATTTAGCATTCCAAGTTCCATTTTTATTTATTTAAGTCTTTCATATGTCATTATAATTGTAAATTATACTAATATCATTTACCAATAGGGATGTGATTTTGTGTGCGCATCCTCACTGTTAGAAGTAAATCACTGTTTTTTTTAAGTTTCAATTTCACCCCTTAATATATAATATACCCCTTTAAACCCATTTAATTTTTTACAAATTTGATTTTTCTCTAATAACTTTCTTTCGTTAACTTTTTTATAAAAACTTAATACGCGGGTGTGTTTAATTTTTTTTTCTCGACATTATGGTATAACTTTTTTTTTAAAACGGAGTTTTATTCAAATAGGGTCTTTTTTTGGTATCGTACCAATACCATGACAAACAGAACCAATACCAACCAAACAACATTGGTATCGTTATCGGTATCATCAGAACCGGGTTTTTATAATTTCCGATCGATGTAACAGATTTTGTTTCTTTTAAAATGTAATGTTTTATAAAATTCCGAATATACCGTTGCGACGCGCCTATTTTTATCTACGTTTCGATATAAATTTTATTCAAACCAAACCGCCACAACGCACGGGCATAACCCACTCGTTTACATCAAAACATAAGTATTTTTATGTTTTGTGTGTGTGTGTGTCTATGTATATATATATATATATATATATAGTTTTAATTTTTATATTATATGACGGTGTCCAGTTCTTAAATCCGGTTTGACCTAACCGACCGGTCCAACGAGTGAGACTGTAGGGCAGCCGGTTCAGTGTCCGTTCCTGTTTGAAAATATTGGTCAAAAGAGATCCAAAGTACATCTTTTATGCTTACAATCTACTAGATGGCTTTATTAAACAAAAATAAGATTAATTCAGTAATCATACTTAAGAGTCTAAATTATTATTACTAACGAACCTCACAAAAAGAATTCATGTCAATTTTGAAGTTCAAAACTAGTCCTTTTGACCTCAGAGTCATAATATACCTCTAATATGGACCGAAAGTAAATAAGACGTCTTAGAAGAAAAAAGGGTAATACTAAAGGAAAAAAAAACAATAAGATGAACAGAAAAGATGGACATACTTTTCAAGCCTTGCAGCTTCAGCAATCATTGCATCAATGACAACATCTGCCATTGCAGAACCAAGATTCTGCAATAATAAGAAGATCATGAGCTGATCTCTTGAATTTCTTATGGTTTCTTTCAGACCAAGAATCACCCATGGAAAGAGTGACAGAAGTGTAGCAATGACTAAATAAGGAATCCTTTTCCTTCCTTTGATCGGTATACAATCTGACAAAATTCTGCATCCAAAAATACACAAACGTAATTATGTCAATGACCAAGCCCAAAAAATAGTAGTTAACCTAAACCCCCATCTGCCTAATCAATATTGATAGACATGCAAACTGATTTACAACATGCGCGAATACACAGACTTTTTATAACCATCTCTTGATTATCTTTGGTGCTTTCTTGATGATGATCAGAATTATATTCAGTAAATACAATTTAAAAATAGCAATTAGATCAATACCCGTATATTGGTTTTATGCTCCATGGAAAAAAGGCTATTGAAGTCACAAACTGAGAAGCTGATGGCGACAGTTTTAGTCTGTCTTTTAGCTGATACGAAACTGCTGTCCAGACAAATGATCTAAAACCCTAAAGAAATAAATTATGTAACAACAATTTCACTGGTTAGTAATAATAGTTCAAATCATGGGAAAGATAACAGAAACACACAAGTACAAAACCAAAATTGTGACAGAAATAATATTCGTAAACGTTCTAACATAGAAACTTAGGAATTTTATATAAATTGTCCTCCTTTTTCCGAAAAAAGAGAAAGAAACAAAGAACCAAGATTTATGGGGGATATAATCATTGCAAGTGATCACGTGAAGTCTAAAAGGGAGAAAATGATAATCATGTTTATTAGTGCAATAAATAGCGAGGAACTGACCCCTTCTACATGACTACTTACCCGTTTATAAGAGTTTTCAAAAAAGCAAAAAGAAATTGGAACAAATCCACGAGTGTAGGCGATTGTTAAATCGATTAGTTTTTTAGCTTCAGAATAGGCAAGAACTTGTTCACAAAATCTAACGCCTTAAACTTATCTACTAGTAATAACTAGTACAAGTTCCATGTACTAAATAAGAAGAGTGTCCAATATAATTAGAAGGCTTTAAAGACGAACTCACCATTACCCAAATACAAACTAATAGCTCTTTATCGAATATCTAAAAACGAAGGTTAACTTAGGAGCATGCCAAACTATAAAATTGGAAATTTTCAGGAAACTGATTTGAAGTATTTTTCATTCGATATTTGAAATTGAAAAGTGTGGCATTTCACATGTGATGGTCAATGAATCCCTACATTAACCTCCTTCCTAATGCTTGAATGGTTTCATATCTTCAAAAATCATAACTCAAAGCACATGCCACATTATGACACAAAGAAGTGTTTGGTTTAAACTGATTACTGTTATTCAGTTTGCTACAATCCTGATTTCTAGTTATTAGGTCAAAATAATCAGATTTCCAGCTGACTAATTTTCAACATCACAGATCATACACATTCTTATTCAAACCTTGAAAAATTAGATCCTAAAATTCGCTATCCCTCCAAACACATCAATGTGAATCGTATGAAAAATTGAACACAATCTAACAAATTTTGAATCTGAAACAAACAACCTAAAATCCGAAATAGCTAATCGCATAGTTCGATCCCAAACTTGCACAGACTCTTAATTCATCAACGTACGTTATCATCATCAATAATCAATTATCAATCTCAATCAAAATTGAAAAAGAAATAAATGATATAATGCGATTAAGTTGTACCTGCGTAAAATAAATCAAGCAGACGAGCCAGATAAACGAAGCGCCGAAGGCAATTCGCAGCTGTTTCAGCCATCCGATCATTTCGTCGGGAATTTAGGGTTTGGAGAAGATCTCGAATTTTGGGGGATTAATTAGATTTTGGGAGAATCGTGAAGACGAAGAAGAAATGAAGAACGCGTTGCCTTTTTTTTCCACCCAATTTTTTGTTCAAACGGTTTTCTTGTCTCTACTCCTTTCACGTCACTCTACAGATTTTATTACATTAAATTATAGAAATAAAACTAAAAATAGAATACAAGACGTAACTTACTGATTAATAAATAAACTATAAATATATTTAATATTAAAAGTTTTGAGAAAACAATATTACAATACTCGTAGTGGAATTTAATATGTATGGGGTCGGATACAGGATTAGATGATATCCGACCTGATTACCTGAAATTATATATCCGTTTACTGGAACTATATATCTAAAAAAAATTATTTTTATTCTCTCGGACACTTGTCTGATAATGCGTAATCTAGTAGCTTCATTACATGGAAAATTAACTTTTCTTATATAGGATTCGTATTTGATGACATTATTTATATCTTGTATACTATTAAATATGAATTTATATTTTAGGATTCATATCATTATGTATTTTTAGATATTTCAAACGTTTTGGTGATGATATGTACGTAATTTATCATGATTCTCCTTTATATTGATTTACCATAGAAATTAAATAGTAACCTTACGATAGAGAGAATGTCTTTCAATTTGAGATTAATTTCAAGAATGTCATCTTTCATTGTAAAAGAAAAAATAGGGATGATGTCAAAATGATAATTATTCTATTTAGCCCCAATTTATAAGTAGTAAAAGATAATAAATAATTTTTCTATTTAGCCCTCTCAGCTTTAATAAGTTAAATATTTGGTCCCTCAACTTTAATAAACCTTTTTCTATAACTCAATTACAATACAACCTACGTTTCGACGCCGCCGTAACACGGGTGGTTCGAGTTACTATACGTTTAGACGTTGTCGCAACGCGGGGCGGTAGAGTTAGTCTACGTTTTGACGCCGGCGTGACGCGGGGTGGTTCGAGTTACTATACGTTTCAACGCCGCCGCAACGCGAGGCGGGTAAATCCCCTAGTTACTATTTATTATAGTTGTTAACAACATAAAATTATACAAAAACTAAAATGGTAAGAAAAAGAAATTGATTTGAAAATCTCAACGGGTTTTTTTAATAAACTAATGGATGATTGGATACCCGATACCTGACGGGTATGAGACGGTATTGTAATCGGGTATGAGACTAAGATTACCAATATTCATCTCATTACCAACACTAACCAGCCCATTTCTTTTGTTTAGTACGGTCCCCATACAAAGCGCGACCATGTGAGGCAAATCGTCGGTGGACCTCAAAAAACGAACCGTTACAAAAATAGTTTTTTTTAACAACAATGAGAACCACTCATAGAAACGCTAGCGGGGAACTAGCAAAAACCCCATATACAAAGCGCCCAAATTAACGGCCCGAAACAATACAAAAACGATTTAGACTATCACACTACTATGATTAACATATGCCTTTTAGGGGGTTTACCACCCAGCTTTCCTAGCCACACCCACTTTTGCCCCCCCCCCCCCCCCCTAACATCCAGCCATTTGAAACTCATTAGCTTTATATCCTCCACCATGTTGTCAATCGATTGTCTAGTCTTCGAGAACACCCATTTGTTTCTAGACCTCCATATTGTCCATAATGCACAGTAACCTATCATGCACCCGATTTTTTCCTTTCTTTTAAGACCTTTGAATTTTTTAGGTAGCCAAGGAGATTTGCAACAGTCCCCTGGGCAGAACAATTTAATTGTGACCACCATTCAATCCTTCTTAACACTTCCGAGGCCACCGGACAACGAATGAAGGTATGGTCTTCAGTTTCTGGTTCTTGTAGGCAAAGTGCGCATAGAGACGATTGCATTGAGACCCCCCTCGTGCACAGCGATGCATCCATGGGAAGCCTATAGTGTGCTAATCTCCAGATGAAGCATCTTACGTTTATCAGAACCCAATTACTCCAAAGCATCTCCAATTGCGAGTTTGTTACCGACTTATCTTCTAGCCATTCCCTGCAGGATTTTGTTGAAAATAAACCACTAGGTTCGCCCTGCCAAACCCATTTGTCTTCTCCGCCCCTGAAGTTGTAGGACATAATCATTTCTTCTAGATCCCTGATCTCATCCACCCTACGTTTAGCCTCTTTCTTATTCATCCGGTCCCATTTAAATTCCAATGACCCATCTCCTTTTTTGCATATCCTTTCCGCTATCACACACGATTTCTTTCTTTCTATCCTGTAGAGACTAGGAAAATGTGCTTTAAAAGTACCAAGACCGAACCAACTCAAATTCCAAAATGAAGAACTGCCACCGTTACCAATCTGCTTTCGAATTTGGCTGAGTAATTCTGGACCCAACCCACCCAAATCAGTATAAGCCGAGATGATGTTGGTCCATTGGTCAGCATTGGAACCCCGGTTAAGCGCATCATTGGAGTCGAATGGCTTGTTGTGCATTGCTTTTATACATGAAGCCCAAAGGCTATTCGGGTCCTGAAGTGCCTTCCACCTCCATTTTGTTAGTAAGGCTTGGTTCATAGTGTCTAGGCTTCCAACACCAAGCCCACCTAATCTTCTAGATTTAGCGATATTTTCCCACGCCACCCAATGAATTTTCTTCGACGATGCACACCCGCCCCAAAGGAACATTCTTCTTGTAGATTCCAATTCTTTAATTATCTTCTTTGGAGCTTTGAACATGGACAAGAAGTACAGCGGGAGACTACCCAATACAGCTTTAGTCAAGGTCAATCTCCCCCCAAAAGATAGATGCTTTGCTTTCCAATCACTTAATTTTTCTTTGAATTTACGTATCACTGGCTCCTAATTTTTTGTAAGCCTCATGTTAGCACCAATGGGCAGCCCGAGATGGGTTATGGGGAAGGATTCCTCCATACACCCGATTTTACTAGCCATATCCGAGACCACCCTGTCCGAGACCCCCACACCAATTAATCTGCTTTTTTTTAAATTAATCTTAAGCCCAGACACAAGGTGGAAGCATCTAAGTATCCTTTTGAGATTTATAATGTTCTCTTCCTCCCACACCCCAATGAAGAAAACATCATCGGCATACATCGAATGAGATACAATAGGTCCGTTTTGAGGAAGCTTAATACCTTTAAAATGACCCAATAGACCAGCCGATTTCATCATTGCAGATAACCCTTCCATGGCAATTATGAATAAAAAGGGGGAGATTGGGTCACCTTGTCTAACCCCCTTTTCCATTAGGAACTCATCAGTATGAGCCCCATTTATCAAAACAGAGGCTCTACTAGACTTTAGATACCCTCTTATACATTGCCTCCAAGACCTTCCAAAGTTCATTTGTTCCATCACCGAGTCTAGGAAATCCCAACTAAGCGAGTCAAAAGCCTTTTCAAAATCCACCTTAAATAACATTAGTTTACATGAGGACCGTTTAGCCCATGCCTGAATTGTGTTAACCAGAATGTGTCCATCAAATATGTTACGACCCTTGATAAACGCCGTTTGTTCCGGCCTGATGATAGATTGGATAACCCTTTGCAGTCGTAAAGCTAGCAGTTTGGCCAGAATTTTGGGCATCACCCCAATTAGCGAAATGGGCCTGAAATCCATTAAGTTTTCAGGATCTCTACCTTTCGGGGCCAATGTGATGAAGGAGGCGTTACAGCCTTTAGTGATTGACTTTCTTTTTTCAAAATGCTTTATGAACCTAGTTATCTCCCTTTTTATGACGTCCCAGAATTTTCTTACAAAATCAAATGTAAACCCGTCCGGGCATGGAGCTTTACCCCCAGCACAACCCCAAACAACCTCTTTAATTTCTAGATCCGAGAAGCCCTTTCCAGCCCCTGCCTATCGGCCATAGATAATTTACCCAGATTTGCATTGCTTAATTGAGGCCTTGCCTTTGATTGTTCCTGAAATTTCTTCTTAAAGAAGTTGAAAACTTCTACTTTAACCACCTCCGGATCAAAACCCATATCCCATGTATATTCAATCCGTGAATTCTGTTACGCCGCTTGTTTCCGTTGATTATCCCATGGAAGAATGACGAGTTTTCATCCCCATCACTCAGCCATTTAATGCGAGCTTTTTGTCTCAGATCTAGATTCCTTTGAATTTGAAGCTCCAGAAGAGTTTTTTTGTTTGCCATGCGCCATTCTTTCTCCTCATCATTAAGACCAAATACTTCTGCTTTTAATTCCAGTTCCAACATTCTTTTTTCAATATCCTTGACCTCCGCTTCCTGACCTGTTTCATATGATTACACCAACCTATAATATCATTTTTGAGAATGCCTAATTTTTTTGAGAGTATGAAGTCAGGTCTACCCGATATTTTAGATTCCGACCAAGACTTGGTAACGATCTTTGGAAGCTCACCGTGTGCTAGCCAGGAATTATACAAACGAAAAGGGCATGGGCCGAAGTCATGTTTCTGACACGAGAAAACTAACGGCCTATGATCAGACCATTTCCGCTCAAGAGCAGTAACAGCGGCCAGAGGCCACGCATTATGGAAGGAGTTGCATACCAAGAATCTGTCCAACTTGCTTGAGACAGACCCATCATCCCTCATCCAGGTATATTTGGCTCCCCCCATTTGATATTCCCACAAACTCTCCTCATCACAAAACCTGTTGAAGTCTTTCATACAAGGAGCCGATTGCGGTATTCATGATCTATCCTTATAGCATTAAAATCGCCCATAAAAATGAACAACCCATATGCTAAAGATTTTATCCTGCTCAGTTCATTCCAAAGTTATTTTTTCTTATCAATTCCTTGTGGCCCATATACGTTAATTATATTAATCGTATCAGTTATTCCTTTCCAAACATCGGTGACCCATATGAAATTAGGGGAGGATTTAATGTTTGATACCTTAAATAGCGATTTGTTCCGGCAGCAACTTATCCCTCCAGATCTCCCCTCCGATCTCCCCTCCGATTTGACACCATAAGCTTCGTAAGCCTTGTCTCCCCAAATCTTCTCGAATGGAATCTTCTCAACATTTTCTAACTGAGTTTCTTGTATACTTATGAATTGGACACCAAAAATTTTCCGAAATTCCCTGATCCAGCTTGCTTTTTGGGGACCCCCAATCCTCCTACAATTGATGGTTAAGCAATTCATGGTAAACCATTCTTTTCTCCCTCACCTTGTACTACCGCCCTAACGACATCTTCTCTGTTCCGTAGGTTTATCCCCAACGATTGCCCTAACTCGATTGTAGCTTTAATTTCATTGTTTAATTTCTCTTGGTCAACTGACCGTGTCTCCTCTTCTGATTTAGGGTTTCCGCCTTCATCGAAATCACTCTCCCTTCTGACATCGATTATTGCTGAAGATGAAGCTGCCATTGAAGAGTTAAGGTCCGATAACTAGATATTGGTACTGGGTTTGCTCGATTCTTTTCCACCCCTCCCAAATTCTCTGATTATATCATCCAAAAGGAATGGGTCGCTGTCTTTTTTTTCGATTATGGGCCTCTTCCTAGGATTGGGCCCAATGGGCAAGATGATTCGTTGGGCCACTACGTCTAAACATGGGCCAGAACAGATTTTCTGGTCTAATGATAAATTAGAATGACCGGATGCAAAATGGAAGGCGTGCCTTTTATTTTCCTTGGTTTTCGAAGCATTTAATGGTTGTTCATTTGTTCCAGTGCATGGCAATTCAAGTTTCCCATGCGAGTGAGACCCTTCCGGTCCCGACTCCCCAAGCCTCTGAGCAGACTTTTCAACTTCTTTTTGCAAGAAAGGGATCTCTGCAGGCGCCAGAGCAGCTGACTCCGGAGAAACTGACGTCGAAGCAGCTGACTCCGTGGTTTGGTTTGACGGTGCCGGGGCTGCCGATTCTGATTTTTTGGTTTTTGATACACCAACTCGGGCACCAGTCATCCTCTTCGTTTTTACACCAAATGAATATTCCTTATCTCTCCACTTCAGAATGATTTCTTCCTGTAGGTTCCAATCTTTCGCCACCATTATACCCACCATATCGCTGATGAGACCCCCGTTGCTGAACGTTGCATGCGACGGTGCCACCACACTCCCTAGCGAAGACGCAATAGCATCGAAAACATGTGCCTCCCATAGATGGACCGGAACACCCACTATTTTCAGCCAGATGATTTTTTCTTGTTCATAATCCTGGCCTTTCCATATCTCAGCAGCCGATAGGACCTTGGACCATTTTTCCTTCTCCAAGACAAATTTTTCTGCCGTCGAGTATTTACCAAAGATGATTATAACATGCAGACCCCCTAGGTATTTGATCCTTACATCTAATAGACCTTCGCCGATAAGAAAATCTTGTAGGCCACGAAGCTGGTTAAGGTTCTGGACTTTCCCTATCACAGACTTGTCATACCACTCCACAACACCATAATCAGCATCATCCCATACAGATACCTCCGTCCTTTGATTAGCATACCTTTGGTTCCGAAGTAAGGCACAAAGGTATGGTTTGTCACCATTGTCTTCTCCCCTCCCTGCATAACCAGATGGCTGGTGTGAATGGGTTCCAGACCCATTGACGTGTCTTTTATCTTCTCTATTGTTCGGTTTCCCCTCTCTATCGAATTTGGCCAGATTTACCACGATTCTAGCGTTGTTTATATTTAACTCATGCATAGCCTTTTCCATTTCCCATTTGTCCTCCACCCCTTCGAATCTTACGAACCCAAAGTAGCTTCCAGATCTATCCTTCTTTGTTGCCACATAACAGTCCACTAACCTTCCGATTTTGTGGAAGCAGGTGTCCAAGTCTTTGGGGGATGTTCCTTCCGGTAAGTTTGCAACAAAGAAGGAGGTCTCCAGCGCCGATCTCCGTCCTCTTCCTCTCTCGGGTCCATTCCTCTTCTGTCTTCTATCTACCTGCCAAATCCCCACAGGGGGGTCTTCGAGAGCTCTCCGACATCAGTTTTCAGAAATAGTTACTATAATCATATGACTATAGACAATATAAAAAATTTAGAGCTTTACTCGTAATTTAGTAAGAGTCTCATCTCCATGTATACAAAATCTTTAAAAACTTCTAGTTCTTAAAATAAATATCAACCCTCAATATCTAAATCACTATCATGTTAAAATGAATATTCAAGTTTAATATAACAATTTTTAGACTTTTAACATCGATTTATTTTCATATTAATTTACTAAAAACTTAACTAATCAGATCACGATGAAAGAGATGGAATAGGATTTTGTAACAAAAGAGTAAACGTGTCCAAATCAACTTATCTAGCATATAGATTAAGCCAAACACTAAAAGTAAAACCCATCAAACAAATCAATGATGCTAGATCGAGGTGCACAAATCGGTTTTTCAACCGAACCGGTTTGCTCAATAAAAGTTAAAACCGGTTTGATACCGGTTAACCGGTTTTGACCAGTTTCAAACCGGGTTGAAACCAGTTTTAGAGCGGTATGGATCGGTTCGGTTTGGCTTAAATGTCACACCCCAACCGACGGCGGATTATACGTCGGGGCGGACGCGGTTGTTCAATAGCACAAGGTCGACTATTAAAGTTTCAATAGTTTTATTAAATAACTTCAAGATTCAATACAAAGAATAAATCAAATACATAACAAGAATACAAGTCTAATTGATTAAGCATTCTAGGTCCAAGCATCCTATGTGATTACAATAAAGTCTCATGTTGTAGTACCTGAAACATGTGAAAGAATCTGTCAACTACAAAATAGTTGGTGAGATACAAATGTTTTGACACAGTTTAACAAGGATTTGAAAAGAATTACAATTCACTATGATATATGCATTCTATAATGTAAGTATGAGAAAACAAGTATCTTAAACATTGTGCACTTCAAACCTCCAACCAAGTTTAGGCATAACCCGCATGTTACCCTTATAAGTCTCAAGTTTAAAGTTTAGTTTAGTAACAATCACCAAGGGCTCCCCCCGAAGGGGTCAATCAATCAAGATGGATTGGTCAAATACAATAGATCTATCATTGTTACTATCGGCTTGATCAAAGCTAATGAATGTGCTAGTTTTAAGTTTAATCTAAGCATACAAGTCTCAAGTTTAACATAAGAATAAGCATCTAGTCATAGTTGTACAAGAATTATATAAGTTTAAAGTTTTGAACATGTTTCACCCCAAAAGTATAGAAAGGAAAAAGGGGCTAAGTATACTCACATGGATTGGATGAAGAGTATCAGACAGGAGTAAGTTTGCAAGACTTTGAGGGAGAATATCCTCACAATAAGCCTAAGAATATAAGTCTAAAGTTTCAAGTTTATTTCTATAAGTCTAAGACAACGATTTGGGATTTCAAGATTCGACTAGGGTTTCAATGGTAGATGGGAATGGTCGTGTTTGTGAAGTTTAAATTAAGTTTAAAATAAATGTTTTGAATGAATGATACAAAACTTGTGTGTCAAAGTTTAATAGATTTATAGATTAGAATTTAAATGTTTTATCATTATTAATTACTCAAAATAGGTAATAATAATTCAAAGAATTTTTCTAAGTATCTTAATAATATAGTTGGAAGAATATATAAAGAGGAATAATGATTAAGGATCAATAAATTATTCAAAATAAATAATTATTAAGAATAAATAATAATTATTTAAGAATAAATGATTTCTAAGGATAAATAATTATTTACGAATAAATAATTACTAAGGACAAATAATTATCCCAAAAGAATAATTTATAAATCATTCAAGATTTAAAGTATTTAAGAATTGAGTACTTATCTTACAAAACAATTTATAATTTAATAATGTTTAGGATGTGGTTATAAGTTTAAATAATAATGAGCATTTATAAGTTTACAAAATGTTAAATAGAACTTCTTATAAAGTTTAAATCATACGTTTAAAGTTTAAATAAAATTATGAGTTTATAGATGTCTTAAATAAAGGTTCTTATAAGCATTTTAAATAAAGTTTACAAGTGTTTTAAAGTTTCTACTTTATTTTATAAAGTTTATAAGTTCATAAAGAAAATGAGTGAAGTATATTTATTTTCTTATGATTTAAATTTATATAAACAAATGGATTTCTTGTTTATATGAAATATAAAAATGTATAAGATTAAAATTTATTAAATTAAAGTTTTAAACAAAAGTAAGTTTATTGTATATAAAAAAAAAGAGTAAGGAATTAAGTTTTGAATTTTATAAAACGATTTCTATTGAATGCCCAAGTTTTATAAATTTCGGAAGTATTCTTTTAAATGTTTAAAACTATTTTTAATAAATTTATTATTGTAAGTTTTAATTAAGATTAATTAAATAAAATGTTTTCAGAAAATAAAAGTGTAAATAAAATTCATATTCACGTTTATAAAAGTATCACAGAATTTATAAAAATTATTAAAAGTTTTAAACTGTTTAAAATGATAATAAAAAAAATAAAAACAAAAACCTGGGGCAGACCGAATCGAACTCGGGTCTGCCCCGGGTCAACATCACACGCAAACACAACCATCCCGGCTACGGGGCTCGCTAGTGTTTTAACCGGAAAATGAATTAGTTAAACAACATCTCAAATCACCCATCTTTTCCTTATGAACCCTAGAATCGAATTTCCCAATTACGTATCGATTAACCCTCTGTTTATGTAAATTGACAGAGGGCTAATGATCTAAGAATGAAAACGACAAGATTGGCCATACGAATTACCTGTTTTGATATCGAATTGAGGGAGAACCAGCTTGAGTTTTAGAAACGGCAGACGCAAGTTTGAATCGGTAATGCAGGTTCGATTCGGACGAATTGATGGTTTAGAGAGTTTGTGTGTGGTGTCGTCTAGGTGCCTCAATCCGTTTTTATACACGATTTCATCAATTAATGCTTGGTTCGGTGGGGAGTTTACGGGTAGGCTTAAACGAGTTTGAATTCAAAATACGCGTTGTTAGGCTCGATGTTGAGCATTGAATACAGTTAGGTTACAGTCGCACGCTCGAGTCGAGACCCGAGGTACACTGAATTTGGACGGAATCGCGATTTCGCGCAAAAGGGGTGGGAACCGGTTGTTGCGGGGTTTCGAACTCGTGATCAGTTCCTGACTCGGATGTTTGGTCAAATTACACAAATGGTCCCTGAAGTCTCAAGCCCTTTTTATTTCATGTTAAAACATAACTTTTAAGTTTAAAATAAGTTTCTATAATAGCAGTTTTAGTCCCTAAACTTTATACAACAAATAATATGTTTTATTAAAACTACATAAGTTTTATAGGTATTTATTATTTTATAATTTTTATAAAATAATTAATAAGATTTAGAGCTTACAAGTTTAAGTATTAAAAATAAGTTTATAAATTATTTTATTTATATAATTATAAACTTATAAAGTTTTAAGAATTTCAAACATTTTTATTTATAAGATACATCTATATATATATATATATTTGTCTTATATATATATATATATACCAAGTGTAATTGTTTTTACTAATTGAATTAATATTTAATATTTAAAAAATGTATTTTTAATAGGTTTATAAGATTTGAATGCTCAATACGTGCACGGGTTTAGGGAAAGATACATCGGAAAAATCCTGGATATTACATTAAACCGGTTTCAAACCGGCAGTTCGAACCAGTTTTAAACCGGTTTCACGCAAACCAGTTTAAGAATCAGTTTGGATCGGTTTGAAAACCAGTTTGAGAAGAAAAATTTGCAAAGAAGAGGTTATAAGAGCCTCATGAAAATAAAGAAACAAAAAAGGGTGTTTCAGTCAAAATCTCATACAAACAACTCATACAAACAAACCTAAATCTAAATATTCACTGTTAGTTAGCAAGCTATTGCCGAATCCCAATCCGCCCCTCTCATGATAGAAGAACAGATACTTACTATTTATACCGGAACAAACGGTTACCTCGATTCATATCACAAGTTTTATGTTAACAAGTTCTCATAATTATAAAAAAAACCTAAATCTTCAAAACATAACCCGAACGTTTATCAATTAGATGATCTAAAAGCAAATACGCAAATGAATCATTTAACATCAAATTATTTAGAGGTTTAACTCTCAAAAAAACTATACAACTAAGTATCGATATGATAGATTGTGAGTACCTCAAGCAATCGAGCTGACAGTTAGATATCATCACACCAGTAGAGTATCGACACACGATAGATTGTTTTGTTACTTCTTATGAGGGTGTTACACATCGGATGTGGTGGTAACTGTGTAATCATTTGAAGGGATTCGAATCAAGTAGATCACTTGGACATGGCGCGATAAACCAGACCTAGTTTCGCCTAAAAGCTTAGTGTTAAATTTAAATAAATTTATTATAAGACGAAACACCCCCTTACAGTGATTCCTAGTTACAAACCAAACACCTTCTGAACCCATTCATATGACGAAACAACCATCAAAAGATAACTTATGACCCTATAACATGAAGAACAAAGCTTTTAAAGGCACTAGTTTGAACAAACGAATAACAATTTTCAATCATGAAAGAAGAAACGCGATCAAGCAACTACAGTAAGGCAAATTAAATGAATTATATACAACAGTGGTGGTAATCCTAGGAACCAAAGTCTTTCGACTGACGATATGATACTTTACAGATCGAACAACATTAGAGAATGCATCAAACACACTTTCCTGCATTTTTTTTCTAGAAAAGCTTTGATATCACATTGCATGAAGTCCAGAATGCAGCAGAAGCAGCCTGGAGGATCGCAGGGTTTTGATATATCCTAAGAAAAATATATATTTAGAGAAGGGCGTAAGATGGCAAGGTGCCGGTTAAAAGATAATACACCAGCTATAATATAGGGGTGGGTTCATATGAGAACCAGTAAACAGTTAGGAACCAAATGAATCACTTTTGGGCCTTTGATCATCCGGTGTACATAAAAAAGAGACATGATAGAGGGAGATCTAAGTCATCCATTCAAAATTTTGGTTTTAAAATGTGTGCATCAGGAGTGGATAATGCGTGATGTAGTGATGAGATAGCATAGCTGCAGTGCAGTTGATGCAATGCTATTCCATGATGCACATGTGATGCGGTCTAATGCGACACATTATGCAGTTGACTGGCATTTGAACAAATTAGACTATCGATTGATTGCTATGAGAGTTTTTCAAATCTGATTAAGCAAATCTTACCATCGATTAAGCAATGGGTTTGAGTATTTGAAAAAATTATATCAACAAATAAATCTGACCAATATTTTTATATTTTAGTGTTTAAAAGTTAACAATTTAAAATATTATCTATAAATAACTTCTTAGTATTTTTTTAATAATGAGCGCCTTGCATACATGATGCGCGCACCTAGGGGCCAAAAGGTGATTTCTTTGGTTCCTTCGATTCTCCCTGAACCTCCCTCCTATAATACAAATATAAAGTGATAAAAGATAAAACATGTTATACCCGATTGCTGTTGCACCCCAAGAAGCAACATTGTAAATAACTTTACTTCCATCCCACGCCTTTCGGAGCTTACCCTTTTGTTTTTTCATGGAGAACGTCTTGCTAAGGGCTGAAATAAATTTTCAGAACACATAAAAGACGTTGGTACGATAAATAAAATTTCTGAAATTATTGTAGTTAAATTTGGCTATACTCACCATCCTGGAGTTGTTTTGGACTCAAATCCTGTGAAAAAACAAAGGCATTAAGGCGATTAATTAAACATAGGATTATCGTTTTCTTTACAAAAAAATAGAAGCCGATTAATCAAACTGGTAAACAGCCATTTCAAAATTGAAATAACCAAACAAATGTTGCTTAAAAGTGACTGGAAGACACCAGTAAACATTAACAACAGCTAAATGAACTTTGGCCTCAATAAAAGATCAATTACAAGTAACAATTTCAGCTTTTTAACCTAAAAAGGGGCTGGCTGGACGAAATGATATTTGATCTTTTAAATCATTTTAATACCATAAACTTATCGTTTTCATAATGTAATTTTTGCAATCATGATAATACATCAACTATAAAATAAAAGAAAAACAAACAAAAAATCGTTGTCCCATGAAAGTTTCAATGCAAACTGTAAATTTTGACTAGAACACAGTTTTATTCAAGTGGTTTGACTATTTCTCAAATGCCTATAATACCCTTCAATAATGACAAAGTAAAGTAATGTGTCAACCAAAATCAATAACACTAACCTTATATAACAATGACATCAGGATAAACAGGTAAATGTGAAAAATTAAAAAAGAAGGAAAAGACGTGTACCTTGGTCTCTTTAAGGGAAATCAGATATGCAGCCATGAAGCATGCAATTCCATCAACAATATCATCTTGCCTAACTAAGACATAATCTTCATCTGAAGCGTTATTTCCACCTTCCCATAGATCGTTTTCACTAACCATATCCCAAGAACTATTTTCTTCTAAAATTAATTGAAATAGTTGTTAGCATTAGCCATTCAAACCGCTATCATCAGGTTGCAAAGAGTTTAAAGGTCATATAAAAGATTAACATTTACCAATAAATGGGTTGATTTGGGTTGTCTTTTATCTCTAAAGTATCAAATTAAAAGATTAACTGACAAGGAATACATTTCAAACAGGTTGAAAGTCATATAAAGTGTATTCAAATGCAGAAAACCTCCAAAATTAGTTTATTAAAAAAAATTAGATTATTATAATCTTTGTAATCATATTTAACATGTTCACTGATTATAAAATTTAAAAAGTTGGATAAAGAAGTGTTTACATGTTGATCCAAATGCCTAACCTGTTTTTTTGACCCGCAAAAAATTTACCCTTTGACCCGAACCCACCTGTTACCCAACCCACCCATTTTGCCACGTCTGTTTTCTCATTATTTAGTAATGCTACTCCTTTATATAACAGTATATTTTGGTTGGAATAGGTTCCCATACATACCAGCTAAATTCTGTGGAACTGATACTTGTGCACACTCTAGTTTTTCAAGAAAATCAGGGCCTTCAACTCTTGACTTGAGTAGACTGCATAGCTAAATAACAAAAAGAAATTTAAAAATATATATATTAGCCCCCAATATCTATCAAGTGAATTATTTATAACTTGGCATTCTATCGTGTAAACTCAACACAACTAGCAGCTCACAAAGATGCCTCAGATATGGAGCCTAGTTTAAGTAAACGGATTACAACTCACAACTTTGCTAAAAGTCTATTAGAAACAGTTATGACAATTAGACAAATATCAATTACTTTCAATTTTCTTCTTAGATAAGTTGTTGAACATGGATATACTAATCAGTTTGATTTTTCGTTTTTTGTGATTATAATTTATATTTAGTGTATGCAGAGGTGTTGATCCTAACAATATGAACTATGACAAAACCTTGACAACCTACCCAACATGAACAATAAAAGCTAGGATTATGCTTTATCCCTATTGACCATAAAAATAAACGCTTGACATCCGCCAATAAATAAGGGCAAATCCCTAAATACTTTCACAATACAAGTCAAAGCAAGCTCCCTCAAACTATGACTCAAAGTGATCATTATTCTTATGGCTACTCCTTATTAGTTTCTTCAATTATGATCATTTTGACTCTAAATAACTAGCAAATCATAACCATAACTAGGTTTTAGTAAACATTTAAAACTGATTATTGCTATATAGAGCTTGATTTGGTCCATACACCGAGAAGAATTAGGATATAGTTTTCACATCCTACCAGTACCTTACTGAGGCCTACTCTTGAAAACTATAAAAAGGGTTCATGCTACCTTTCTTCTTGTCTCTCTGATTTTTTATCTGTTACCACTATAGTCTGTCTCACCACTTGTCTATATCGGTAGTTTATAACCACTATTGTTGGTACTTTTTATTTTTTTGTTGCTTTGATTCACCAAGTCACACTTATGTAAGAAAAAGGTTTTTGGAGTCGGGGTCTTAGTCAAAGCAGCCTCTCTCTTCCAGGATAGAGGAATGGTGTGTCTCCATCCCATCCTCCCCAGACCTTACTTCAAGCTTGCTGTAAGTGAGATTTTACTAGGCATGCTTGTTTGTTTGTAATATCACATCAAATTTAATTACTACTAAATCACAAGTGTTTATTGTTTCATGTGATTTACTTTTGCCACATGTGAATCTCGATCCCAAAAAGATGATCAATCCCCAATCATGGTAGTATAGTTGGACCAAAATCAACTCAAATCCCAATATGAATGATCAAAACTACTAACCTAATCATGTAATTCCTACATAGATTTAACTATATTAGAAACAAAAACAACAATTTAACAAACAAACCCTAATTTACCAAATCTGCTTCTCCGTCCGGCGGCGACCCACGGCGGCCGCTACTGGAGCCGGCGGAATCATCATCCTCAACAACTTCATCACAAATTTCGTCGTCATCTTCAATACAACCAGTAGTGCTAAGCAATTCGAGAGCTCTTTGGCATTGATCCAGAACCGCTTCTAGGGTTTTCCTCTTCACACGAACCCGATCCCTTTCTGAATTCCCGCTCTCCACACCGCCGCCGCTGATGATGGATTTAGCACCACCTGACACCTCCACTACCTCCATGTATGAAATTAATTCATCTGGACATACATAGGTTTTGAAATTGGAAACTGTAAGGAAAAATTGATGAGAATTGGTGTGCTTTTGGGTGGACAAATCGATCGAATTGAAGAATTAGCGTGCTTGAATTGAGTGGATTCCGTGTAAACTATGATGATTTGGGGTATTTGGGGGATTTTGGGGGTGGTGGTGGGGGAGGGGGGTGCTGGCGTGAGCCGCCTACGTGCCGTCTCCATTATTGATGCTATATAATTGGGTATAAGCAAAGTACAAACAAAATCTCGGCTTTTTCCAACAAAAATAACTATAATCTTTTAACTTTTTTGAAAATAATATACAAAAAGATCAAATTACTATTTAATAGTTTTATAAATACATTACCAAGTGTGTTACACTGATTGAATAAATAAATAAATTAGAATTTCTTTTGCTCAAACTCAGTCAGTGGCAAAGCTTGAATAAAAATGCAGGGGCGAGATTTTTTTTTCTTATCAGGGGGGCCGAAACTTAATACCTATAAAATTTTCGGCCGAATACGTATAAATTATCGGTGCACTGTCTCCATCTTCAATATACCACACAGTCCGATCGATTTATGTCGATGAAACCGTCACCATCACCATCGCACTATAAAACATATATGCCATCATCGGTGCACTGTCTCCATCGTCAACGTTTTCTTACTGACCATCTTTTGTGACCTCGCCTCTCTGAGCGCCACCACCGCCTTAGTTGGCTCCATATCCGCCCCCTGGTGAACCCTTGGCCCACTATGATGATTTTCACCTTCATCTTGGCGTCAGAGGCGTCACTTTCATCATGATTTGTTGCTTCCATTTGTGTTTTTTCCCTAAATATGAGAAATACTAGTGTTCGAAGCCGTCGACCGATTGTTTGATGAGCTCATTCACATAGTACGATAGCTTATCGTGAGGCGAGATGAAGTGGAGGTCGGAAGGAGTGGAGATCGAAGACTGTATCGCTGAAGTTGATGGCAGAGGAATCAATGACCGGTGGGGGCAGATTAAGTGGAGGCTTTAGACCTAATAGTTTTATATTAAATTATTAGCTTAGAAAACCCGTGTATTACATGTATTAGGATAAATTATATATGTGCTCTAACCTGCCACTATCTAGGTTCAATTTTGTTACCCTAATCTCCAAGTTGACATTGTTATTCCTACTTGAGAAATATAATATGTTAAATCATAAGGTGCAATTGTCTAGCGTTTTAATTGATATGTACATATGCTAAACTAAAAGTGGTGTCAAGTCATTATCACGTAGGAAGTAGTGACACTGACTAAGGTGTGTAACTGTATTGTGATAGTGAGATGGAGGTTTGTGATTGGGTAGGAAAATTAAATAAACAAAGTTACCTCACGCTCGTGTGTAAGTTACCCCTTTGCTTATCACGCCCCCTCACTCCCATGGGGCGGTGTGTCACGCCCAATTGTGTGATTTGGCATGGGTCGTGCAATCATTACACATATTATAGGGAAATGATACTCCTCTTCTGTCTTCTATTTACCCTCGTCTGGATGCCTCGTGATGAGTTATGGAAATTATTGTAATTGATTGGTCCTTAATTTTTGTTATAAATTTCCTAATTTAATTCTCAAAAGTTACAAACACACGCCCTTCTATTTTCTTTTGTATCAGTCTCTCCCCAACTCGATCAAAACTTTTCATTCTTCTATTTGGGACGTTTTTTTACTTATTTCTCCTATTGCTTCGGGTTGGAACATCGGGTTCTCGGTAACACTTTGGGCTAAAATGTACAGTCTACCTCCCTCAAAAGAAGAAGCTTTATGTTATGCATTAGTTAGGTTTGACATAAATAAAAAAAAACTGAGTTTGACGGGAGTACTTGAAACCCAAAACCCCCGAAACATTCGAGACCAGATTACCCTAAACCGCAAACTCGTTTTACGTGAATTAATTTAAATTGTAGTTGTTTTTCAATGTAAGTATTTTGTTTGTTCCAAATCAATTGAAACTACAAACACAACAATAAAATTAAGCAACTTTAGCAATCTAAAACCTATGATTTATAAAAGGCGAAGGTCAAATTTTGACAAAAAAATATGGCAACACCATCGGATTCCACCCATCCACACCGCTCCATCAACGCCAAGTCAGATTCAACAATTTTTCTATATTTATTTACATTTTAGAAAAATGGTTCCATATTTTTACACTTTCACGTCATTTTTATTCTATAACTAGGTTAAAGCTCATGTTTTACATAGGTTAAATAAATACAACTTGTAATAAAACAATATTTTCTGTGAAGATTTATATGTTTGGTGTTATTAGTCGTCTGTAAAATAAGAAATAATTGAAAATTTATGTTGATTTAGTAATTTTTAATAAAATATAAGAATATATGTTAGATATTAATTATTTAACATCATCATTATTTAATAGGAGAGAAATGCAAAAAACAAAAATCTAGATTTTATCATAAGTCGACACCTAGCAAGTATAGTTATTCATTTATTATAATATAGTTTAGAAACTCTGTATATTATAAAGTGTGAATAAATACAGGGTTATATATACTTAGTAATAAAGATCTAATATTACATATTTTTGACATATTACATAATTTTTTAATACAAATTTTAGAAATGTTATATAGTTATTTTTAAAAAATGTTATATAAAAAGAATGAAAGAAATGTTCAAACTATAAAAATGTTTTATGAACAAATATATTTTTTTAATTAAAAATTGTTTTATAAAAATAGTTATAAAAATCATTGTTATTTAACAGGATAGAGAGGTAGAAAACAAAAATTATAATTTTTTTTATAGAAACTTGTATCATTAAATAGGAGAGAAAGGCGAGAAAAAAATGTTGAGGATGAACATTTGGAATGACATGTGGCACCCAAAAACCTTTATTTATTAGTATGTACTGATTAAATTTAGTGGTTTTTTTTATTTTATAATTATAAGTTGATAGTTTTTCGTAACATTTTTATAAAATAACGGGTGGATGGAATGAAAAAAAAACGGGTGGATGGAATGAATTTGAGGGATTTGGAGGGAATGACATTCCTTGTGGAATGGGTGATTCCATTCCATCGTCCAACCAAACATTATTTTTTTCATTCCCGCGTAATCGTCCATTACATTCCATCTCTCATTCATGCATACCAAACGCTACCTAAGGGCGGCCCTACTCTGCGTACACCACATTTCGCTACGCCTATATGACTCGTGTAAGCAAAACTCAAGCCGACAAAATGTGTAGACATGTAACATCAGTTGCACCGTATTGCATAATACGGTAGTATTGTGTCAAAAAAACGCACAACACGGTCGTATTGAGTCCCGTATTGTGTCAAAAAAAGCACAATACGACTGTATTGTTACCCATATTGCATCAGAATTTGCACAATATGGTCGTATTATGTAAAAAAACTGAGGGTGTACAAATAGCATACGGGAGTGTATGATTAGATGTTCCCTAGATTAATTAAAAAAACTTTTAATTTTCTTATAGTTTTAGTTATGTATTTTTGTTGATGGACTAAAAATAAATATTAAATCATGTAGTAAAAGTTGGTTGTATGGCTATGTTGTTAAAGGCACGAGGTGTTGTAAGGCATTCAAGAAACAATAACTTTTTTAAGCTAAACGCACACTATGTTATTACCGTTTTTAAGGGATTTAGACATGTTTTACGCTTGTTTATAGCTAGATAAATAATCCTCTATGTATAATCAAATAAACTCATGTATAACTGAAGTAGCTAAAATAACAAGTTTACGATAATAAAAAGCTTTATATACAACTAATAAGCTTTACATTTGTATGTAAATATAATAAAGAAATAAATAAATTTAGAAAGAAACAAATCACAAGGAAAAATAAATAAAAAAGTGAGAAAACGCGCTAGAGAAGTTAGGGTTTCTCCATAAAAGAAAAGGAAGTGTCGTTTGAAGAGAGCTCTCAGCATCTCAGATATGGAACTCGCACATCTCAGGTAAGTAACTTGCTGTCACACCCCAACCTACGGCGGATTATACGTCGGGACGGACGCGGTTGTTCAAAAAGCACAAGGTTGACTATTAAAGTTTAAGTATTGCATTAATGACTTTCAAATGTTCAATACAAGAATCAAATCAACAAATAACAAGAATACAATATTTATTTAATAAGTATGCTAGGTCCAAAGCATCCTATGTGATCATAAATAAATCTCATGATGTTGTACCTGAAACATGTTGAGTAAACTGTCGACTAAAAATAGTTTGTGAGATACAAAGGTTTTATCATAGTTTAGTAAAGTCTTTGAAAAGTTTACAATTCACTATGTCATGCATTCTATAGTATAAGTGTGAGAACAAAACATGTTAAACATTGTGCATGTCAATCCTCCAACCAAATTTAGGCATAACCCGAAGGTTACCCTTAAAAGTTTAAAGTTTAAGTTCAGTAACAATCACCATGGGCTCCCCCCGAAGGGTCAATCAAACTAGGTGGATTGGTCAAATACAATAGATCTATCATTGTTACCATATGCTTGATCAAAAGTTATGGATATGCTAGTATTAAGTCTAATTTAAGCATGCAAGTCTCAAGCATAACACAAGAATAAACATATATGGATAGTTGTACAAGAATTGTATCCGATTGAAAGTTTGTGCATGTTTCACCCCGAGTTAATAAAGCATGTAAAACGAAAAGGGGCTAAGTATACTCACTTGGAATGATGAGAGAGTGTCCAACAAGGGTTAAGAGCAGCAAAGTTTTGAGAGATAATATCCTCACAACAAGCCTAAAAACATAAGTCTAAAGTTTTAAGTTTGATCCTATAAGTCTATAGCAAGTATCTAGGATTCTAATATTGGACTAGGGTTTCAAATTGGAAGACGAGAATAATTGTGTTTATAAAGTTTGAATTAATGTTTCAAATAAGGTTTTGAATGAATAATACATGACTTGAATATCAAAGTTTAATAACTTTATGTCTAGAATAGTTATTAATTAAAATAACTATTTAAAATTATTACAATTTTTAATTACACAAGTTAGGTAATAATAATTTTAAAGTAGTTTTCTAAGTTTTTTTATAAATGAGGTTGTAATAATAGTAGTTAAGTAAAAGACTAAATAATTATTAAAGTTTAACAATAATTATTTAAAGGATAATAATATTAAAAGTTTATAAGAATTGTTTAAAGAATAAATAATTATTTAGAAGTTAATAATAATTATTTTAAAAAATTAGCTATTAAATAACAAGTATTAAAGAATAAATAATGAGTAAGGATTATTTAAGGAGTAAATAATTATTTTGGATAAATGATTATCTAAAAGAATAATTACTTTATAAATCATTTAAGATTTATTTAAGTACTTAAGTATTAATTATTTATTTTACAAATTGTCTTGTAAATAAATAATGTTTTAAAATTGTAGTTATAAGTTTAAATAAATAATGTTTAAAAAAATATGATTTAAATAACAATAAGCACTTATAAGTTTATAATACGTTAAATAGGGTTTCTTATAAAGTTTATATTTTTAATTATAAGTAAATGTTTTTAAAGTTTAAATGGAACTATAAGTTTATAATGTGCTAAATAAAGTTTTTTTCTTTAAATTATAAGTTTATAAGTATTCTACATTTATAAATTTATAAATGTTTTGATTTAAAGTTTCCATTCAAATTTTATAAAATTTATCAATAAATAAAGTATATTTATTCTCTTATTCTAATTTGAACAAATATAAAAGTTTATTTATTTTATAAGTTTACAAGTATTTTGATTTTAGGTAAAGTATATCTATTATTTTTTTTCTTTTTCAAATCAAATAAATAAATAAGCTTTTAGTTAGGTATAAATTTTATAAGAATACATAAGTTTCTGTTTTTCTAAGATAATATATAAGTTTTATAAACTTTTCAGATTTTATATAAGTTTTATCAAATTTAAAAGTTTATAAGGTTAAAATGAACAATTAATATAAAAGAATTCTTTTAACTCAGAATATATAAAAAAATAAAAAAAATTAAGTTTACTATTTTTAATTACTAGTTTTCGGTAAATATAAGTTTATAAAAGTTTAAAAGTAATTTTTTTTTAGTTTTTTAGGTATTTAAAACTATGCCCAAAGATTAAATTATTATAAGTTTTAGTTAAGTTTAATTATTTAGAAATAGTTCCAGAATGTAAAGTGTAAATAAAATTTATTTTTAAGTTTATAAAATATCACAGAATTTATAAAAATTATTAAAGATTTAAAATTTTGTTTAAAAGCTTAAAAAAAATAAAACAACCAAAACTCGGGTTGGCCGGATCGAACCCCGGCCACCCGATCCGGCCAACCCGAGTCACACGCATACACAACTAACCATCCCGGCTACAGGTTCACTGGTGTTGTAACCCGGAAAGGAAAATCATAAACACAATCTGAAATCGCCCCTGATTTCTTATGAACCCTAGATCAAGAAATCCAAAAGTTCTCGGTCGACTATCCACGAGCTCCAACAGCTAATGCAGGTTCGATTCGTAGGAATTGTGGGTTCAGGTAGTTTGAATGTGATGTCGCTAAGGAATTCCAGTAGGTATTTATAATCGATTTCATCATTTAACGATGGATTAGGTGGGAAGGTTACGGGTGAGTCGAAGGAGTTTAAACATGAATCATGCGGTGTCTAAAGTTGGAATTGGGTATTGGAGTATATTGGGTTTCGGTCGCATGCGCGAGGCGAGTCTCGAGGGGCATTCAATTTGGCTTGCAACCGTGTTTTCGACGACCGGAGCTCAAAACCGGTACTGGGATGTTTCGAACCTGTGATCGGTTCTTGGTTCGAGAGTTTGGGCTAAATACACATCCGGTCCCTGAAGTTTGGAGCTTTTGTTATTTTATGGTAAAACTTAGATTATAATTTAAAATAAGTTTAAAAAATGGACATTTTTGGTCCCTTGACTTTATAAAACGATAAATGCATATTATTAAGTATCAAATAAGTTGTATAGGTTTTACTATTTATAATCCTGTAAAGTAATTTATAAGAATAAGTTTTACTAATTATATTATTTTTATAATAATAATTATAAACTTATAAAGTTTCAATACTTTTAACCTATTTTATTTACAAGGTACATATATACATATTTTAATAAGTCTTATGTATATATGCGTATAAGTATAATTGTTATACATAGAGATTAAATTAATATTTGTTATTTAAGGAAATAGTTTTAATATGAATTCATGTTTTAAATTGATAATATGTGTAAAGGTTTTGGAAAAAATGTGTTAGAAAATCCTGGATATTACACTTGCACTCCTCGGTTTCCAAGCCAGAATATTACTGAAATCTCGCTTGGACTGCCACTAGGGGCTTTTATTGTGTCGCGATTCATCTGAGCGCCTAAGTGCACACCTTTGACAACAAAGCTATATGGTATTTAAAAAAAGTATATCAATTATATAAAAAATGTGTCCATTGTGAAAAGTGGTTTTTATTATATAATGTTATTCATTACATACATTGAAATAATAATAACTAATGGGTTATACCTGCGCTTCGCGGTGGGTGACGGGGCTGTTTATAACAAATTTTAAATGGAAATGTAGACTCACTATTAAAAATAACATTAACGTGGTGGGGCGGGATGAGCACAAAAAAGATCAAAAAGAATTTTAAAAAATCAAATAAAACAATTTTTTAAAGTAAAAAAAATCAAACACAAGTTAAAAAAAAGTAAAAAAAACAAACAAATAAAAAGTGATTTGAGAGTGGGAAAACAAACTTTTAGTTGATAATAAAAGTGGAAATAAGTTAATAAAACGAAAAGTATTAAAAAAAACCCTAAAATAAACAAGGAGGGGGGGTTATCAAACCGCCTAGGGGCTGTATTCGAACCTAGGTGGCTTGGACAGGGGAAGGCCTTACCATTAGGGCATGAACATTTGTTGGTAACTAAAACTCAATTCCTTATTTTTTATGTTTCAAAACGAATTTGAAAAAAATAAAATTTTAGTGTGTGCCATATGTCAGCCCATGATTTGGCCTCAAGTTACTATTCACCCATCTTACAAAAAAATTGACATTTTATGCGTGTGTAATTAGGTTAATGACTTTATTTCACGAGTCCCTACTGTAAATACTTAAAATTTAAATATTATAAGGTTTTTACTAATAAGTCACAACAATACGATAATAAGTAATATTAAGTTTAAGGAAAAACACAAATGTTCCTAACAAATAAAGAAAATAAGATATCTAATAATACAAATATGTAAAACTAAAGGGCTTATGATTTAATGGTATTTGAATGTGTACATAGTGGTGTCCTTCTTCACGAGGTTGAACGCTTGAGTCTCATAATGGACATGATATAAATTTAGGAGTAGGATTATATGAGTGTGTGTTGTCGTTCTAAAAAAAACACAAAATGTAAAGTTAATTAAACAGATTGTCCTGTGTTAAGATTATATTACGGTTTTAGTCTCAAATTTCCATAAATTATAGATTTAGTCCCTCGACTCAACTGTAGCACTATTTGAACCTTGACACTAACTAATCCTTAATTTTTTTTATTATTATTACTTGTGTGCCTGAATAATTAAGGTAAGAGTGATAAGTATCCAGAGTGAATTGAATGCTATCCCCTTTGGAGAAGATGAGTATTTATACATGATTCTTGCTTGGTGCATTTAGTGCGGGTTATTATGTTGTTCTTGAATCTTCGACATTGCTTGGGGGCGGGCCGTGACTTATCTGTTGGTCTTGGTTGTTATATGCGATGTATTCCTATTCTCTGTAGCCAAGATATCTCTTCGACCGGAACTTTTTTTCAGCTGGGATCTTTAGCATCAAATGCTTTCAGCATGGGGCATTTAATGTTTGACTGGGGTGTCGCTTCTGATTAAACACTTTTGTCATTTCTTTGATTTTAGTCCTTAACGGTTAAGAAACCTTAGAAGGCCTCCCCTTGGTTTGGGGACCCTTGTCATGAGTCATGCCTTGTCTACGTGACATCATTAAGTCAGGACTGGGTTTAGTAGCGATCACCTAATCACTTCTCACTAATCATTGTATTAATCACCTTTGCTCTTCTCATTAACCTTGATAATCATCGACATTACATATTATCACTAATAATGGCATTGTTTCACCACTTTATATTCTCACTAACCATCTTAGTGATCAATCTTATAAATTCTCCCTAATCTTGGTAGAGCTCACCTCTCTCAAATGAGCGTAGGTGTTTGAATATAAAATCAATGAGCTCACCTCTCTCATAATATGAAATGTGTATAAAAAGATTAGAGATCCTTAATACATGACGAAAAATACAGACGTTTAAGTGTACAAAAGGTAAGGACCAAACAAGGTAATGATGATTGCTTAAGAGCATTTCCAGCCCGTTCTTTATATTCCGTATTCTTATCTTTATAATTACACTAAAAAACACTACTTTTTCTACCTTTTATCTCTACTTTTCTCTCTCCTTATAATTATACTAAAAACCACTACTTTTATCCTTATATTTACAAAAACCTTATATCTTTTCTCTCTCCTCCAATCACAACCACTCCTTAAAATATACAAAACTCACTCACATAATTATACCAAACGGGTTGTGAATGCTCTAAATAGAGTGAAATGTCAATATTCAAAAAGTTCAAGACACACCACAATCAAAACAAGGAAGAAGCACGATGTGATCCATAAACAACCTTTACAGACGTGATTACGTGATTGTAAAACACTACGGATCACCTAACAAGATGATAACAAAATCTATTAATAAAATATTTGATTTGAAGTTGGTTATTATGCTGTTAAAAAAAAGAAGTTGGTTGTTAGAATAACACGTGTCACATTCCTATTGCTTCATTTGAAACAATTCCTTATATGTTACCCGAAAATGTAGGAAAAAGGAGTGAATACGAGATCTCCATTTTTGATTGACCCTCGGGTTTCCATTACCAAATATCTCAATCATCTCACGCGTTTTCGTGCACAATTTCCAATTCCATCGATGATCCTAACCGGTACGCATTTCGCTTACGATATCGTTCATAATATTACGGTATCGAATCATGCAGCATTGTTGAATTAAGATCTAACAAAACACAGGTTATTGAATTGCTCAAACTGACCTCAATCAAATGCGATTCTGAATTGGATGATGCCTAATTCCAAAAGCAATATGGTTGAATCGAAGAACAACACTGCGAATAAATCCAACGCTGCTGATTCGAAGACGAACAACTCTTCTACCACCGGTAAACACAGAAACGTGGATTTGAAACATAATAATTCCGTCGTTTCCAAAAACAGCAATTCTGATGCGAAAAATAACTCTGATTCAAAAACAAATGCTGAAGCTTCCGCTCAGGTTCGGTTATCAATATATTGTATTTTTTTAACGGCATGTTTACTTAGGGAACATCTAATCATGTTTACTTAGGGAACATCTAATCATACACCATCTGATCTATATATACACCATTGCCTTTTCTGACACAAAACTGCCGCATTGTGTTTTTTTTACACAATACGGGCAACAATACCGCCACATTGTGCTTCTTTTGACACAATATGAGGTGTTTTTTTGACACAATACGGTCGTATTGTGCAATACGATGCAACTGATGTGACATTTCTGAACGTTTTGTTGGCTTGAATTTTGCCTATACGACCCATATAGCACTTGTACGAGTCCTATACGACCCGTTATTCTAATATTTTATTTTAACTTGCTAAATCATAAGAAGATTTCAATTATATCTTATCTTAAAATATAATTTTATAATTATTAAATCTTCATTATTTCATCAACATATAAATCTTCAAAAAGCTGCTAGTTTACAACAAGTTGAATTTATTCAACCCGTAAAATACATGAGTTTTCTAACCTAGTTTTATATATAATAATTGCTATTACATAAATATACATTTAAAATGTTATATAAAAGATAGGCTAATTTAGGCACACGAGCTAGTTCGAGCTCTTCGGGCTCTGTTATTAAAAAAGTTTACTTTTAGGCTCAAGCTCGATTAACCCCGACTCGATTCAATCTATTCGTTAGCCGATCTCGAGTAGCTCACAAGCGGCTTATATCGTTTACACCTTTTGTGATTATGTGTACTTTGAGTTGGATAAGGGAAGTGATAGGTGGTGACTTTTGTGGGCTTCAATGGAAGAGTAATTGTTGTTGTTTTGATGTAGGGAGATGGTGGTGGTGGTACATTATCTCCTCATGGGGCAGCTCAGCCATCCGAGAACGAGCATTCTCTTAATGGCAACAAGGTTTTTCTCTTTTCATTAACCAACTTCTATGGTTATTTTTCTTACTAAGAATTGATATTGATCCTGTTGCGTATTCAACACCAATAAAATCTTTATTTGTAGAACCTGTTGTAAAGTTCAATGCACATATACTAGACCACCCAATTTTGATGGGGTTGGCTAAATGTACCCCTGTATGCTTGTTATATCCCCTATTGATGTGACATGTATAAACACTTGTATACGGGGGCGTATACTCCATGTATGTGTGTGAGTGATTTGAAAAGATGGAATGACTAATGAGACGGGTACGTTCAGTAAAAATGAAGAGGGGAATACATTAGCATGGCCCAATTTTGATTTGTTTGTTTGATGTTGTACTTCATGCATTTTGGAGTTTATCCCCATTTGATTCTTGTAATTATTGATTTGCAGGTGTACAAGAGTGGACCACTATTTCTTTCATCAAAAGGTGTGTTACTTTCATCACCTTGTGCTTCCAGTGGTGTTTTTTTTCCTGTGTTGTTGTCATTTTGTGTGCTTGTGAACTTGGGTAATAATGCAATATTTCATTGGTTTTTCTTATCCTATTATGTCAGTTAAAAATTTTTATCTTTGGTACAACTACAATCTTTTACTATGCCTGGCAAATTTAGGTTTTTGTTTGTTTTAAATTACTGATGTAGCTGCAAAATTGGTAATTCATCATTAGTGGTTGTTCTGATTGTTCTTAGCACTACAATTAGTTTTGACGATAAATAATGCCATAATGGGCTAATTTTGATTGAATTTTTATTTCCAGCAACTATCTTATTTTTTCCCAGGAAGTATCATTAAACTGTAAAACTTTTAATAAAAAAGCCTAAGACTTTCTAACGGGTCACTTCATACCAGGTTGTATTATCGTAGAGATTCATGTTGCAGTGAAAAAATACCCTAGCCTTTCAAAATGGCTGACAAGTTAGCGCTGACCATGTTGATTTCTTTCTAACATTAATTTCATGTGGTGCTTACATCGCCAGGAAACCGGCGGACAAGGTCAAAGATTACATATAATCGAATTCTGAAAGTCTAAAGGTTTTTTTTCCGGGGGCAAACAAAGTTAGTCACCCGAAACAAAATTTGACTAAAGTCAGTTACTTTTTGTGTGATTTGCCCTTCAGTAAAAAATCCAAAATTGGGAGCCAAAGGCTTCAACCATACAGTATGGCCAGTTCTTGAAAATCACATATTTGCATGAATTATGTGATGACTTTCATGCAATACTTTCACATTATAATTAGTTTGTTACCATTGAATACATCCTGTCCTCATCTTGCATGTAACATTGTTTGGATCCCTGTCAACAAGTCTTATGTTATGAACTTCTGTTTTTTTTCTTTTCACTTTCTTACTCGAACATTGACCAACTAAGAAAAGTACCATTAACTAAATTTTCATAGAGATATTGTTTTGTAAATCAACTATGATGATCTGAACTATATTCTTTACTTCTATGAGTTTATAATCCTGGAACATGAAGCATCTATAATAAAGTGTCTATAGAAGGACAACCCCTGTCTGGCTGTCTTTAAGACAAGTACATTTCTAGTTGCTGATATTTTTTATTTTATTTTTTGTTTTTTTTGTTTTTTTAACACCACCTAGATTTTCTAGGATAAATACACTACAACCTGCACCCAAGATTTGAAGCCACAACCTGTTGGTTGTGGGACACACCACTTACCACCAGGATGTCCCCCTAGGGACTCTAGTTGCTTAGTGTTTATCATCCTGAGGCACACATTATACTTTTCCAGAAGTCCCTAATTACACTTGTTACACAGGGATTGGCTGGACCTCGTGGAAGAAAAGGTGGTTCGTTCTGACACAAACCTCGTTGGTTTTCTTTCGAAGTGATCCTGTAAGTTGCATATATTACGTGGATGTTTTGTTATGAGTTTAGCCACTATATTTTTAAAAATAATTTTGTAATTGAGGTCCAAAATTTTATTGATTTATAGTCCTCATCTTTTTAGTTTGGAAAAAAAGTTCACTTATATTAGTTGCCTAAGGAAATAGTCCTCTTTTTTGAAGTATGTAGTTATTGCATCATTGAAAATATTGAAGGGCCATTCATAGTTTTTATTTGTTAATGTTCAGAATGCTGCTCCTCAAAAGGGAGGTGAGGCGAATTTGACCCTTGGTGGCATAGATCTTAACAGTTCAGGCAGGTTGGCTTGCTTTCTTTAGTTTGTATATATATAGGGGCACACGAACCAATAAATATCTTGAGAAACACTAGAACTGCATAATGCACTTGTACATAGTGGCCTAGTGCATAAAAGATAATCAAAAGTAGCGCGCGAGGGAGAGAAACAGACATTGTCTTGTGTATTACATTCAAAGCAATAGGTACAAATGCATTATACGGCTCTTGTGGTTCTCATAGAATTGTTGGTTACAAAATGAACGCCTCTCTCTCTTTATATATATATATATATATATCATTTGTCCTGATTTCTAGTTTTCCTCTTCTTACCAGCAGTCTATTTTTGTTTGTTGTTTTGAATTTCAGTGTGGTAGTTAAAGCGGATAAGAAACTATTGACACTTCAATTTCCAGATGGCCGTGATGGGAGAACTTTTACTCTTAAGGTGCTATTTTATATCTGTTTTCTCTTAAAAAGAAATCCCATGTTCAATCTACAAATGTAAAGATGATACTAAAATCTTTATATTTCGTTAATAACTGTAAAATGACTAGTTAGGTGTTGTCAACAATTACAGAACACAATGCTTATGATGGTCATCTTGTTATATTAGTATTTAAAGCATCTTCATTTCTGATTGGAAGTTTGCAAATAGGACTCATTCTTTCTGAATCCTTTAGATTGACTAGAACAATGGCTGACAATGCAAGGAAGATGGTTATTTTCAGAAGTGTATACATACACACACACACACTTCTGAAAGGACTGTCAAGAACCTATACGCCTACATATTACCTGATAAAGATTTGCACGAAAACAAAAACACGACTAGGTCTAAGATTTTTTATTTATAATAAAGCAAATTACAAATTACGTTATTTAAGTATTACTTAAATTTCAGTCATAGTTGTCAAAGGCGCAAGGCTCACTCAAGGCGCAAAGGGTGAGCTTTGGGCCTAGGCGCAAGGCGCTTAAAAAGTGAGGGCCCGAGATAAGAAAGACGCACAACACAAATATACCATTTTTGGGGTTTTAGACATGTTTTAGGCTTGAGTAGGGCAAGTTTAGGCTAGTTGCAGGCCATTTTTGATTGTTAAGACCAGTTTGCCCGAAATTTGTAGAACTTTCAGGATTTGGCCGGAATCTCACTGGAATCCGACCAGAATCTAGCCGAAATCTCGCTCGAAGGTCGCCAGAGGGCCTGGGTTTCGCCTGAGGGCCTAGGCGCACGCCCGAAGGGCTTTTGACAACATAGATTTCAGTATACGTCCTTTAACTAAGGAAATTACAGAAAACATCCTTTATGTTTAAAAAACCTTGCACGTTACGTCCTTTGGCCTAACGACCGTTAAGGCTGGTCATGTGCCATGCACATGAGGGTATTTTGGGGCTTTCACACATAAATAGACTATTCTTGTAATTTGTTTCTATGAATGAGGGTTTACAGAAATAGTCCTTTTACGGTAAAAAGACCAAAATACCCTCATGTGCCTTGCACATGACTTGACTTGACTTAACGGTAAAATTTAACGGTTGTTAAGCTAAAGGACGTAACGTGCCAGGTTTTTTAAACATAAAGGACGTTTTCTGTAATTTCCTTAGTTAAAGGACGTATACTGAAATTTAGGTAATACTTAAAGGATGTAATTTGTAATTTGCTCTTTATAATATGTATCAGTCTAATTGTTAGTTATAACTAATTATACAGCTTTTTACTTAATTAAACTGGTTGGCTGTTTCCTAGCTACTACTGGTTACTGACTTCTATAATTGTAGGCTGAAACTACAGAGGATTTAAATGAGTGGAAAACTGCATTGGATGAAGCTTTGGAAAATGCACCAAGTGCCAGCCCAAAGGCGGGGTCAACAGGAACACTGAAAAATGAGAAGGGTGATACAGCTGATGGTTCTCCAGAACAGTGTAAGAACAATTTACAACAGAAAATCAATTTGTTCATACATTTTTATTGGTTTTCCATGTGTGAGAATCGCATGTTCTTGTATCAGTTGTCAGACATGTGACTTAAATTCAGTGTTGGAAGGGTAGGAGTGTCTTTTCACTTCTTGTAATCAGAAATTCTTTGGCTTTGGTTGTTTTTTTTCCAACAGCAAAAGATAAATCCCCGGGAAAACCGACGGTTCTTGGTCGTCCAGTCTTACTTGCATTGGAAGATATAGATGGAACCCCATCATTCTTGGAGAAAGCTCTTAGATATGTTGAAGATTATGGTAATTAAGATGCAAACTTCATTAACTCAGGATGCATTAACTTTGAATTCATGTTCATTTAGTTGCACTTGTATAGTTATTTTGATTTAAATGTCACAGGAGTGAAAGTAGAAGGCATCTTGAGGCAGGCTGCGGATGTTGAAGATGTTGAGCGCCGTATCCGAGAATACGAACAGGGTCAGTAATTATATCAAAATACAATATCAAAAAATTCGTTTCCATATGTTTAACCATCTTAAAAGATAACAATAATTTGGAGAAATAGATAAAATGGTCGTTATGCTTGCATCAGCTTTCAGATACATACCCTTACATAAAGATTTATCCAAAATATATGCTTGTATTCTTAAATAATATCAATTACATCATACTTGTCCAGTTTTCATCCGAATTAACAAATTTAAAATCGAAATTAAGGAAGTTTAATGAATTGAAAACATGGAAAAAAAGTCATACAAAAGAAAACATGTGATGTGATCTGATCCAAAAGCTACATTGAATGGCTAAACTGCACAAGTAGAACGAAATTCAACAAGATTGCACCGTTATGGTTAATACTTGTTATAATTTAGAAGCATGATTTGTTTGAAAGTTCCATATGACATAATATTTATGATTTCTTCCAGGAAAGTTGGAGTTTAATGAGGATGAGGATGCGCATGTTATAGGAGACTGTATCAAGGTATGTAATATAAGTACACTTGACATAAATATACTTATTATTAATGCTTGACACAGTGTTGGAAGCATTCTCTTTTTCTCCATATGATTAGTTCTGATTATTGTTTCTTCATGCCTTTTTGTTTCAGTATGTTCTTCGGGAATTACCATCATCCCCAGTTCCAGCTTCTTGTTGCAATGCTTTGCTAGACGCATATAGTAGGTTTTTGATGGCATTTTTCATGGAATTTTACAATATATTGTACTATTTTAGCTTATAGTTATGACAACTTATAACTAGAAAATGATCGAGCCACGAGAGTCAGTGCCATACGTGCAGCTATATGTGACACATTTCCTGAACCAAATCGCCGTTTATTACAGAGGTAATTAATTATTAATTTCTACTCTTGTCCATAATTTATATCTTACCTGATAACTTTATTGCTTGCAGAATTTTGATAATGATGGAGGCCGTTGCTGAGAACAAAAATGTGAACAGAATGAGTGTTTCAGCTGTTGCTGCTTGCATGGCGCCACTACTTCTTCGACCCATTTTAGCTTGTGAATGCAATCTTGATAGTCAATTTAATATGGGTGGTGATGGATCTGCTCAACTTATGCAAGCAGCTGCAGCTGCTAACCATGCTCAAGCAATTGTTATCACCCTTCTAGAAGAATACGATAACATATTTGGTGTAAGCTTTTGTTTTTCCACTTATATGTATATGCAATTTTGGGATTAACCGAATAATTAATGTATTAACAGGAAGGAGATATATTAAGTGATGTATACTCTGGCTCAGAAGAACTTGAAAGTGGGAGTGAAGAGCTTAGTGAGGATGATTATGATGATGGTGAATATACATCTGAAGATTCTGAACATGCATCAACGTCTAGTCATAGTGGTGGTGACAGTGACAGTTACCAGAAAAATACCAAGGTGGATTTTTTTCTTTTTTCTTTTTCTGTAGATTTCATTCTGCAATCTAATGTTTGAACAAGTTTCACTTGATCATGATATTTTTTTTTTTTCTTAAATCCGTCAATGCAGGGACCTGTTACCATCAGATCACATACCATCGCACATAAAGCAACTGATGATGGGGAAGCCAATAAAAAGTTAAAAACAAGTTCTCATGCACGATCAGTAAGCCAAGTTCCTGATAGTGTTTCAAATCGGATTAATGACCATTCAGCAAGAAAAACAGTTGAGCATGTTGGACGTCCTGAAAATGACAATGTACAACTAAGTACAAAAAGAGAGTTGACTGATAATATTCAGAGATCATCAACTTCTGCAGATTCGCATGCAAACATGAAACACATTACTTTTCAAGAAACTGATGTAAGTATGAATTTGTTCTTTAGGCCACCTACTTTTAGGTTTAACTCCATGTGAGGGGCATCACACACATTCACATGTAACCTTATTAAACTACCTAACTTGAAGGTTTTGGACGTCTAGTGATTTTATTTTATTTGATTGCAGGCGAAGAAAAAGTCATCAAACGTCGAGGAAAAAGAGTAAGTGACACTTCCTCCATAAGCATATATGAATTGACTGACAGCCGTTAAGATTGGGGGGGGGGGGGGGGTTGTATATTTTGGGATTTTGTTTCTATGCAGGTGCCATTAGGGTCCTCCTTAAACTATTCAAGATGGTTTGTTTGATATGAAGTAGACATTTCATTAATGCATTACTAATCTTGGTTGCTTGTATCTTTCTATAGAATCCATTCTGGAGTATTTTCCATTTCCATTTAATTATATTTTTTATCATTTAATAAGGCGTGAGACCACTAAAGAAGAATCAAAAGCTAAAACTGAAGCAGCTGAGTTGTTGAGTAAAAAGACAGATCTAGAAACGCGCCGCCTACAACTCAAACAAGAGGTATGTTTAGGATATTAATTGCATTTTCCATATCATCTGTTCTTTTTCTTGTTTCATTGCTACAAGAAACATTATCAATTTCTGACAATTTTGGCTTAAATCGGTCATATGTCAGGTCTTTAATTATATTAGTTCTAATGAACTATATTTTATGATAATATCTATTATCTTGGCACAATGTTATTTTCAGTTATGTGTTTGTGTAGGTGGCAAGATTAGAGGAACAGCTGCAGAAGGAGTTAGAGTTGAGAAAAAAACTTGAGACTGGAATTAAGATATACCAACAGGCCTTATTTTCACAATCCTCTACTAATGAAAAGGTTTGATCCCAATATTATATTATTTATGAGTTTGGTTATGGATTAAATTATTAAACAATAGATGTTCTAGAGATAAAGACAGATTTGGATGATTTTTCCCAGGCAGAAAGTGATGTCAGCAGCAGCTTAAATCAGAAAATTGATGATCTTGAACTGCAATCTTCAAATCCAGGAAAAGTGTAAGCTTTACTCCCCTCATCAAGTTCAAGTTTTTCTTATTGTATTGTTGTTTGGACTTGTTAGATAGTGGGTCCCATGTTCACTTTGTATTTTTTACACTTTTTGATGCAGAAAAGATGATCATGAAGCTACAATTACTTCTCAGGAGAGTAAGGTAACGTACTAGCACCATCTCCATTTTCATGGATAAAAATCACATATAGATGTCATCTTAAAGCAGTAAAAGTACCGATAGTAACCAAGTTTCCCATCTCTTCCACTAAAGTCGCTCAAAGTGTTTTTTTTTCTCTCTAAAGTCACTCAACTTTCATTAGGTGTTTTAATCTGTGAGTTTTTTTTATAATATATATTCTTTATTATTATTTGGTGATTTTTTCCAACTTGACTTAAATAAAACAATTATAAAACTTGGTTATTATTTAGTGATTTTTACCTCCTACTTCAAGTTAAATTTAAAAAATATAATCAATAAATAGTAACAAAGATTCATAATTTAAAAAAAAATAAAATATTTATGATAAAATTTCACGTATTTGGAACACCTAATAAAAGTTGAGTGACTTTAGAGAGAAAAAACTAAGTAACTTTAGCGGAGCACTTATGAAACATACGCGGTCCAACAATCACCATATTTGACCCTGAAACATCTTTTAATTGTGACAGGATACACACTCTAACAATGATGACAGCAACAAAAATCAAGTTCACTCTTATTCTACTAGATTACCTCCACACAAGCAGCTTGATCCAACTCCCAGTTCCAAGGCACACACAAAATTTCTTTTGCAAGCTTCTTCTAATATTTCATCTTCCTTTAAAAGACGCATTTGGAGCTTTAATTGTGTTGAGAATTCATTTTTTATTATTGTAACAGGAGACGAACTCTAGCAAAGATATGAAAAGGTCTTCTACAAGCAAACCTAAAAGGTTGAACTCAAAGAATGAGGTAAACATTCATGCATATTTTTCTCTTTGAAAGCTTATTCTTGTGTTACTTTTGTCCAGTAGGGTGACACATTTTTTTTTATCTCTAACGGGTCAAATGGGTCTAACATGTCAAAAGTTGACCAGGTGTGTAACATATTTTCCATGCTTTGCCCTTTATCCAAAAAAAAAAACATACAATTAACCTTCTTAATCACTTTATGTAAAAAGTTAAATTAATATTGTATTATTTTTGTTATCACATTTAACAAAATTTAAAAGTTGAACTCACATGTTCCACACAAAAAAGTTACCCATTTTTACTGGTTATCCAACTTCTTATTTTACCACCTCTATTTTTTTCTATAGGAGTAGGGATGTAAATTAGCCAAGCCCGCTTAAGCTCGAGCTCGGCTCATTTAGATAAGAACTATATAAATAATAACATTATGTAATGTATAGTTAATATAATAAATAAGAAGCATATAAATAATAGGCTCGCGATCCTAGTCAAGCTTGATATATAAAGCTTGTGATCGATGAACTCCAATATAAGCTCAAGCTCATTTAAGCTCGGCTTGATCCGATATTTTAGCGAGCTGATCTCAAGTAGCTTAAGGGCGGCTTAGCTCGTTTACACCCTTATAAAGGAGATGCACACCTAAGCTTTCAACTCCATAGTTATTTAGTTTGACGTTAGGCACGAGGTGATTAAACTCTAGAAAATCCAGAGCTTCTAAGGACTCCAAGTGTTCAAGGAGTAACAAGTTGTTAAGATTAAGGATATCAAACACCATTTTAACAATAAATAGTTAGGTTGCATAATGCATGTGTTGGGTAATGTTTTAAAACAAAATGGCTCGACAAACATACATTTGTTTATCTATTTTTCTAATTTTATAAGTATTTTCTAAATGTTAAATGTGATTATAAAAGATGTTATTAAAGTAACAATCCATTTGACCGGTTTGTGATGTTCTTAACACTTGAATATACTTCATGCTACTTCTAAACCATTTGACCCGTTTGGTTTATACTTTATAGTTAATCTTGTAAATATTAACGACTCGACCATAACCAATAAGTTATATCTCTTTGGCCGGCTACGGTTTATATTGACATCATATGTTATGATCATTGACAGTCAACCGGTTCAGCAATGTCAAAAATAACAAATGGGTTCAACTTTTTAAAAGAAAGAAGCAACCACATAGCAGATGAGTTGCAAAGCAAGAATAAAGACCGGGTCAAAAGTCAGTCCCAAAAACACGCTCGAAAAGGTTCACAAGATGAATTTGATGGCCAATCATCCGTAAGACCGACAGAAAGTCAACTCCAACACTTGGATTCACACGCGGATAGGGGAAGAAAATCAGACGACCAATCTATAAGTACACAGGAGAGGGAAATCTGAAAGCTTATCAACAGATAAACAACGCGATGCGGGTCTACAACATACCTTATTGAGATGAGCATTGTGTCTTTTGTTTGTTTATATGTTGTGTGATTATATGCAAATAAGTATGTATTCTATTTATTAAGTTCTATAATGTAGGCCTAAAGAGTGGCCTTGGTAATGAACTTTAAATTATATATAACTTTTCTTATTTAAGCTAATTACTAGTAAACTCATGGATGCCTGTCAATTCCCTGTCTTATTGGTGATTTTAGTGTCATTTAGCTATTTTGTGTAATTAGGTTTACTTAATGACCAAATGAGAAGTCATAATAAAATATCAAACAAGTTGGTAAGTGTGGAGTGCACACTTGTTTGATGATTTTATGATTTATGGTGTTAAAGACACCTTGTTGTATCAAGGGGGAGAAACTCACTTAACAATAGCACCCTGGGAGCAAGCAGAGCCCCTGGCTGGGGTCGAGCTTTCAGATTAGCTTGTAAAAAAAATATTTTCATGACAATGCATTGAAAAATTGATTTAAAAATTGAAAATTATTAAAGTTAGTCATCCAGACTAACTTGTTAATACCAGTGAGCCCACTCACCTGTCACACCCCAAGACAACGAATCACAGCGAAAATGTTTATGAAAGCATGGTGGTAACATAAGTTGGAGCCCATAATATAATAGCAAACACTTTTATTTATAAATTAGGGAAATAAGTCTTACATAAGATGAAATTAAGTTTAAACATAACATAAGTTTAATGATCCAATACTAGGTGGATCATATTACAAAAAATAGTCCCAAATGAATTTCCCATGTGAAGCGTTTGCCAAAAGCCCATTTTCATGACCGCGCGTGCTTGTATCTATTTTCCTGAAAAACATGCTTAAAAATGTCACACCCCAACCGACGGCGGATTATACGTCGGGGCGGATGCGGTTGTTCAATAGCACAAGGTTGATTATTAAAGTTTCAATAGTTTTATTAAATAACTTCAAGGTTCCAATACAAAGAATAAATCAAATACATAACAAGAATACAAGTCTAATTGATTAAGCATTCTATGTCCAAGCATCCTATGTGATCACAATAAAGTCTCACGTTGTAGTACCTGTGTAATACCCAAAATAAAAAGAAAATAAAATTCAAAATTTCACTCCCTCGCGGTACGCGAGGGAGATTTTGGCAAAACCTCGCGGTACGCGAGGGGACTGATTATGCGCCAGAAAATCACCTTCTCGCGGTACGCGAGAAGATCTTCGATGAAGTCTCGCGGTACGCGAGGGAATAGTACACGCGTCAGGGCCAGAAAACACGTGTCATTCACCCTTGCCACCAGCCGACACGTGTCATGCTGACTCAGCACCGTTCGTGACACCTCATCCTCTCGCGGTACGCGAGAGATTTCATTGGCCGGCCTCGCGGTACGCGAGGGACTGGAAAATCCGCCTATAAAAGGCCTTCAACGGGATTGAAATTCTGTACAGTTTCCAAACATTCCTTATACACAAACCCGATCTCTCAAAACTCTACGACGTCCCGAAGCGCTGTTCAAGAATCCAACGAAACCCTGCTCAAGCCGTAGTTCCGTCCAAATCCCGCAAAGTAGGTATCGTTAAAACTATTCATATATATATAGCCGCAATTATATATATATTCTCTCATATATATTCTCGTTAATCGTGTCTTCCCTAGGAAGAAACGTGTCGAGGTTCTGCTCAAATTCCGAAGCCTACAACCCTACCAGCCATCAAAATCAAGGTGAACACGTTTAACGCTTTTCAAACGATAAAACCATTTTATTTACGAAAACGGCATGAAACAAATTAAATGCTTTAATCATAAGGGTAATCTACGTGATAGCATTCAGGCCATAAGCATACGTAGATTTGATCAAATGGTATACATGTGACGGGTGAAAGTCCGGTCCGTGGCTGGGTACAGATCATGAAAGGGGGTATCATAAGACTGAGGATATGGTTCCTTAGCAGATTATACGAGGGACGAGTTCCTGAGTATCATATAAGACTAAGAACAAGGTTCTTAGCATCACGACCCTGGGAATAGGCTATCAGTCTGAGACATAGAGCTCAGCCAGTTGACCCCATGGCAGTTAACCCAGTGTATGTAGGTGGTATATATTTCAGGTGAAAAAGACTGCTGAATGTGTAGATTTACCATACAGAAACGTGCTTAAAGGCTTTAATTTGGTTTATGTTAGAAATCATTTTCGTGTCAGTTAAATGTGATTCACCGGCTTTATGCTGATGTTCATTTTCAAAACGTTTTTCACAGGTAGTGAAAGAAATCATTAAATTCAGGGTGGTGCAGTAAAGACAAGATCTTTAGGCATATTTAAATCCCTGTGGCAGACTAATACAAGACCAAATGTTGGAAAGGACGTAGATCCTAGACATTTTAAATGGCTTGTATTATGTAAATTAATTCAGCAGATGTACATTATATAATAGACTTTTGAATGTCTATTATCATGAAATAAAAAGGGACGTGGATCCCAAGTTTTGACAAAAAGTACAGAATTAACCCTTGAGGTTATTTACATGACATTTCATTACAAAAAGGGCATCAAGTAAAAACAAAGACTTCCGCTGTCCAAATTTATGGGACCTCATTCAGATACCAGCGTTGTCTCGCGACGCCCGGGCAGGGGTAGCCCGGGGTTGTGACAGGTTGGTATCAGAGCCACATTCAAGGGTTTTAGCAAAATTAGATACTTGTATGATAGTATCTTAGCTTTAACCAATAGTTGTGCCTACTGAACGAACGGTAGGAAGATGCCTTTAACATAACCAATAAATTTCAGGATGTCAGATCCATACTATTATCCTTATAATTACCCAAACTACTTCCCTGGAGAATCATCTAATCAAGTAGTACCAAGCTATGATGATTATGTCCACTATCTACCGACCCCGGAGAATTGGAACAGAATGGTCGCAGAACAAGTGGAACAGACTCAAGCAAGGCTTGAACCTCTGAGGGAAGAATCAGAGTATTCAGTGGAAATGGAAGATTCAAGAGGATCTTTACGTACTGTTATGACATCTATGCCACTACCTCAATCGTTAGACATAGTATACCCTACCGGAACAATTCAAGAACATCCACCCAGTCCAAGTGAAGAAACTCCACATTCGATTTCTGAATCCGACAAGGCTGCCGTTTGTGAAGGCAGTGGTGGAAAATATTTCTTTGATCCTATTCCAGAACATCCCGTTTTCAAGGAACCTTTCTTCTATGTAGATCCCTCCGATGGACGTCAGTATGCAACCGACGGAAAAGTCGTGTGGTCTGTTAACTCAGCATATCACGATCTTAGGATGGGACACAGGGAACCACCTCCTTGTTATGGATACCATGATGAACTGCCAAAATCAATTGATGAACACCTCGATCGTGCTCTTAGAGAGGCTGACGATCTACGTGCTGAACTGTACTTCACCAGACAAGTCGTAGTTAAAAACGAACAAACTATATTTGACTACGAACTAGCCCAGGAAGACAGGAAGTACGCAGAACAATGGGTGGCAGATCAGTTGATCCAGAAGGGTGCTATGACCGAGACCCTGGGGAGATTCTATCAAGATTTGGGAGATGTGCTTCTCGATTAAAGTTAATGATAGTATTTGTATAATTAGCTAACTTTAGGTGATATAGATGCATATCTATATTTCTGTATTTGTAACAAATAGATGAAGTTTAAGCGATAATAAACTTCAAATTTTGACCCAAATTCTTGTCTTGTATTCTTAGATGTCTCAACAAAATAACAATAGCGGTCCAGCTACCTACATTACCAAGGAAAAAGGAAAAGAAGTTAATAATAATCCTGAAATAACTACTCAACAACCAGAATTGCAACAACTGGTCAAACAAAGCATTAAAGAAATGCTTCCTGCCATAATAAAGGAAGTACAAGAGAACATCAAAACTCCAAGCTATGTAACCTCTCATTCAAAAAGAACAGAAAACCCTCCGAAAACCAACACAGAGCAAGTAGCAAGCTCTCGTAGAACTCAAACCTCGAAAAGATCCAGAACATCAAGCAATAAGTATTCTGAATCTGAAGAATCGTTAAATCTAAGCAGTGAGAGCTCAGAAGAAGAGAATGAAACAAAAAGGTATAGACACAAAGGATGTTCTTATAAAACCTTTCAGGACTGTAAACCTTATGAATTTAAGGGCACCGAAGGCGGTATTGCTACTCTTCACTGGCTAGAGAAGATGGAGTCAGTAATAGCAATTAGCAAGTGTGCTAAGAAAGATCAAGTACTGTATGCTTCAAACTCCTTCAAAAATGAAGCGTTGGAATGGTGGAATTCAATCATTTCTGCCAAAGGGAGGAGAAAGACAAATGCCATGGATTGGAAAGAATTTCGGGCAAAAGTGAAAAAGAAATTTTGCCCCAAGACTGAAAAAGAACAAGCTGAAAGAAAATTTCTGGAGCACCGAATGGTGGGTACCAATGATCGAGAGTATACTACCAAATTCTTTGAATATGCTCGATTGGCACCTCACCTGGCTAAACCCGAGTCGGTTCTCATAACTCGATATATTTACGGTTTAGTTCCAGAGATCCGTGATTTGGTGAAGGTTGTCTCACCAAAAACCATTGAGTCCACCGTAGAATTGACCGGTACCATGACGGCTGGATTAATCAGAAATATAGAGGAAAAGAAGAAAGTCGAATCCTCTATAAAATCAAAACCCGAGGCCAAAAGATTTAGTAAGAACTTTGGGCAAAAGGGGTTACCATTTAACAATCCACCATGCAAAACATGCGGACGCAGGCATAGTGGAAAGTGTGTTTTTGAAACTCCATTCTGTAATCATTGCAAGGTCTCAGGTCACACTACTGAGAATTGCTTCAAGAGAAAGGGAATGATTACTTGTTTCAATTGTGGAGAGCCGGGGCACATCAGCACTAATTGCCCTAAGTTTGCAAGGACCGGAAGAGCTGGAGGATCAGGAGTTAAGATAACTCCAGAAAACAAAAAGACCGTACGAGCTTTTGTCATAAATGCTAACCAAGCTGAGAGAACGCCGGACGTAATTACCGGTACGTTTCTTCTTAATAATGTTTATGCTAAGGTCTTATTTGACTCGGGTGCGAACCGGAGTTTTATAGATTATAATTTTTGTAATCTATTAAACGAACCATTAAGTCCCTTAGCTGAAACATATGAAGTAGAAACAGCGAACGGTGATTTGATAAAAATATCCCAATCACTGAACAATTGTTACATTACATTGGCTGGTTTCACTATCCCAGTACAATTGTTACCAATGTCAATAACTGGCTTTGACATTGTTTTGGGGATGGATTGGTTATCCAATAACCAAGCCGAAATCCTTTGTAATCAACAAGTTGTAAAACTCATTTCACCAACAAACAAAACTCTAACTATCCAAGGTGATAAACCCACAAAACCTATCCAGATAATCTCCATACTTAAAGCAACCAAGTGCTTAAGAAAAGGATATCTGGCATGTCTGGTATCAATTACTGCCTTGGAAAAGGAGAAGAAGATAGAATCAGTACATGTAGTATCTGAATTTCCAGACGTTTTTCCTGAAGAACTGCCTGGATTACCACCAGAACGAGAGGTAGAATTTCGAATCAACCTTGTACCTGGTGCAACTCCAATTGCCAAATCCCCGTATGTGAGGCCCCAAACCCGGGAGGCCCCACGCGTTGGATTTACTCATTCACAAACAGTTCTTAAACTCATACATCAAAATACGCAGCGGAAAATTTCGTTCATTACATAACATAACTGTTCTACATGCGGAAGCGTAAAACTTTGTTTACAACATTCATTACATAACATAATCAAAACATAACGGGATGCCAGTCTTCGTGTCAGCCGGGTAACTCTTCATCGCTAGCCAAGCATCACCGTCCATCATCATAACCTGCCCTTAACCTGAATGTGCATACTAAGAAGGTCAGCTACGCTGGTGAGTTCTAGTTTTAACGTAAAACATTAACATCAAATATTTGCCAAAAACATAACATCATACTTCATTTAATAAAAGCGTACATAAAACATGCAATAACTTAACATCATCAAAACATCGTAGCATAACATCGTAACAATAGTCAATATGAACCGAATCTGCGCCTTCTCGTAACCGTCAAATCCATACATCGCATACCAGCGGATGAACTTAAGGCTCGCTACCTCTAAGTCATCCGTCATCCAGGTCTCCTAAGGCTCGTTACCTCTAGGTGGACCAAACATACGTCTCCTAAGGCTCGTTACCTCTAGGTAGACCATACACACGTCTCCTAAGGCTCGTTACCTCTAGGTAGACCATACACACGTCTCCTAAGGCTCGTTACCTCTAGGTAGACCATACACACGTCTCCTAAGGCTCGTTACCTCTAGGAAGACTAAACATACCATAGGCAATATTTCCCGCAAGGAATAGTACCTTCCATTGGGATCCCGGTAATCCCATGGGCGACCGTCGTCACCCCATCCTCAACCAGTTGTACAACCGTTAGCCAGCCACAAAGGCCCCCCGTAAGGTAAGGCCAATACATACATACATACATACTCTAGCTCCCGTAGGAACTCGTGGCAGATTCGTTCATTCGTGACTTTCATAAAAACCTTTACCTCGTTTTAGTTAAAGCATTCGTACGTTTTATTAAATAACACTTCATTCGTAAACCTTTCACAACTTCGTTTGGCAAAATATTTTATAAACCTCATCTCGTAAACCTCGTTTCGTAAACATCTCATTAACTCGTTTCGTCTTCCCCTTTCGGAAGCATCGTTCATAAACCTCGTTTCGTAAACCTCGTTTCATAAACCTCGTTTCGTAAACCTCGTTTCATAAACCTCGTTTCGTAAACCTCGTTTCATAAACCTCGTTTCGTATGTATGCACACCAGCCCAAAACATTTAATTAAAACATTAAAAGAAGGGCTTCTAGAACTCACCTTATAAGTTACTCTTGGGTTGTCCTAAACAAAGGTCCAACAACGTCACTTCCGATCTGATTTCGAGATTCTGATCCGGAGGTTTTGCTCACGAGTTCAGTAGCAACAAGCTCCTTCAATCTCGGGTCGATCCGCCAACTTTCTCTCTCTACGGTTTCTCTCTCTAGATTCTTGCAAATGAGAGAAATGGTGTGTGTGTTGGCTATTTAAAGGGAGGAAACCCCCCCTTCCTTCAAGTTTGCCGGCCCAACCGGCCCGGCCCGTTACGCCTCGCCCTTTTATCCCGTTCGTCCCGGTTCAACCCGTTATTTAAAATCCTCATTTATTTTGGGATGTTACAAGTCTACCCCCCTTACAATAGGTTTCGTCCCCGAAACCTATCATAAGTCAAACAGTTGAGGGTACGACTCCTTCATTTCCGTCTCCGTTTCCCATGTAGCTTCCGATCCCTTCCGGTGCTTCCATTGGACTTTAACCAATCGAATAACCTTATTACGTAAACGCTTCTCTTTCCTGTCTAAGATGGCCACAGGTTCTTCAATGTAGTTAAGGCTGTTGTCGACCTCGATGTCAGTAAGTGGTACGTGAGCCGTTTCATCCGCCAAACACTTTCGCAAGTGTGATACATGGAAGGTAGGATGAATCCCACTTAACTCATCAGGCAATTCCAACCGATAAGCGACTTCACCAACCCGTGCCATAATCCTGAATGGTCCGATAAACCTCGGACTTAACTTTCCTCTCTTCCTGAATCGTATGATTCCCTTCCAGGGCGACACTTTCAACATTACTCTGTCCCCAACATTAAACTCAATAGGCCTTCGTCGTTTATCCGCATAGGATTTCTGACGATCTTGGGCGGCCTTCATGCGTGCTTTGATCTGATCAAACCTTTCCGATGTTTCTTTAACGACTTCGAGACTTCCCAATTCCTTCTGTCCAATCTCACCCCAACAAACCGGGGTCCTGCATCTTCTCCCATACAACATTTCATAAGGCGGCATACCTATCGTCGTGTGATAACTGTTGTTGTAGGAGAATTCGGCTAATGGCAGATGACTGTCCCAACTGCCACCAAAGTCGATAATACAAGCACGAAGCATGTCCTCCAACGTCTGAATGGTCCTTTCGGTCTGACCATCCGTTTGCGGGTGGTATGCCGTGCTGATATTAAGTCTCGTACCCATCGCCTCGTGAAATCTTTTCCAGAACCTCGATGTGAATCGTGTGTCCCGGTCGGATACAATCGTTAAAGGCATCCCGTGCCGTGCTACTACTTCATTAATAAATACTTCTGCTAATCTTTTCGACGAGAACGTCTCGCGAATAGGTAGAAAATGAGCACTCTTCGTTAAACGGTCCACAATTACCCAAATGGTGTCATGACCTTTAGCTGTGCGAGGTAGCTTGGTTATGAAGTCCATGGTAATGTGTTCCCACTTCCATTCTGGTATGTCAAGTGGTTGAATCTTTCCATACGGTTTCTGGTGTTCAGCCTTTACTTGCGAGCAAGTCAAGCACTTGCTTACATACTTCGTCACATCACATTTCATTCCAGGCCACCAGTATTCCCTCTTCAGATCTTGGTACATTTTATTGGTACCGGGATGGATAGAGTAACGAGACTTATGAGCCTCATCCAAGATTTTGGTCCTAAGCTCGCCACCCATAGGTATCCATATCCGCCCAAAACGTGTCCTAACACCAAGGGTGTTATATTCCAACTTGTCCTGTTGGCCAACCATCCTTTCCTTCTTTATGTTTTCCTCTTTAAGTGCCTCATCTTGAGCCTTTTCAATTTCTCTCATCACATCTGAAGTTACCACCAACTGGCAAGCCTTCACTCTAATAGGAGTAGGCACATCCTTTCGGCTTAGAGCGTCAGCCACCACGTTTGCCTTTCCAGGGTGGTATATGATTTCACAGTCATAATCTTTCAGAAGTTCCAACCATCGTCTCTGCCTCATATTAAGCTCTCTTTGTTCGAAGAAGTATTTCAAACTTTTGTGGTCGGAGTAAATAGTAAACTTCACCCCATAGAGGTAGTGCCTCCATATTTTCAATGCAAATACGACAGCAGTAAGTTCCAAATCATGAGTCGGATAATTGACTTCGTGAACTTTCAACTGCCGCGACGTATATGCAATCACTCTCCCGTTGACAGATCCTTGTGTAGTCTTGACTATACCTCTCTCGTTCTTGATAGACGTTATCTTTTTCAGCATCGTACATCCCTAGTCGGTCTTTCACATCTAACCGTTAGGGTTCTTATATCGTCATTCTATGTGAAATGTCTTATCAAACTCGGAGTCGTCCACAGAAGACTCCTTGGCCATAATTTCAACTCCTCGTTCAGGTTATCCACCTTTCCATCTAGACGGTTCCTATCGATCGTCTCTCAACTATTTGGATCATTGTGTATACCTCATAAGCTGTCCATGGTGCATTCGTCCTTGAAGGACCATACCATGTCGTTCTCGAATGAATCATAATATCCCGTTCCTGAATGATTCCTACTATCAAGTTTCCTAAGGTACCGTACCATCTCATTCCCGAAGGAACCACATCGTCTCGTTCCCTAAGGAACCATATGCTTCATTCCAGAAGGAACCTTATCGCTTCGTTCCCGTAGGAACCGTATCGCTTCATCCCCGTAGGAACCGTATCGCTTCGTCCCCGTAGGAACCGTATCGCTTCGTCCCCGTAGGAACCGTATCGGGTATCCCCCAAACATATGAGGTATCCCTTATCACATTCAACTTGTCGGGAAGGTATTCATTCAGATGGCACACTAGTCACTCGAACTTTTCATTCATATCTTCATACACAATCTCCTTCTAGTCTTTCTTTCATGCTCATGCATACTTCAACAGTAGACCGATTCTTATTCATCAGAACGTGTTTGCGCTAAGCGTAGCCCATCCTAGCTCCTTGGCATCCTTCATACGTATGCTCGTCTGACTTAGGTAAACCGAAGTTTCATTCCTCCTCATCTTGTCTGTGGCTCGTACTTGCTGACATCATTCACCGTTGTAAGGTACACCATCTTTGACATCATTACCATTACTAATGATGTTCATCAATCTCCTTAATCGTTACTCGGGTGACTAACATCTCGTAGTCGTGGTTGAGTAATTGGATCAACTCTGATACGTAAGCATTAATCAATACCATAAGATTCACCATCATGCACGTGCACCTGTAAATTCACAATTTCGCGGATCCAAACGAAATTACCAATTTACCTTACTCGAGCATTCTAGTTCCTCTTATAACACTTTCTAATACTCGCGTCCCTTCAAAGTTGAGATTTTGTCCCGGCATTCTCATCGACACCTCTTACCACTTTCGCTCTAAGTCAACACAACGGAGGACATTTCGCATCACACTCGTACGGTCTCATGCACACTACCTTCCGGTTCCGCAAGAACTCTTGCCTTTTCACTATAAACTTAGTGGGCGGGAATCCTACCGTGTCATCCGGTACGACCCTCACCACGCCTTCCGCCTATTCTTCCCTCCATTTCGTTCTTAAAAGACAAGGAATCTAATGTCATCACGCTAGTTAACAAATAAAATTCAATAAGTACTGTAAGATGTTAATATACACTGGCCATCTGCAATTAACCATTACACTACCTCTTGATTTCGATTTGACCACCTTTGTGATTTCCATCAGAACCCAAGTCCTAACCTTAACACTTCCTAAGGCATACTATATATGTAAATATATATACACTACCTTCATACCTGATGCTGTGGCTCGAGTTACCCGTACTGGCATCCGCTTTCGGTCCCATTCACAGTTTAAGTTTAGACACTGGGAGTGTCCAAATCTCTCAAACTATTGCTCTGATACCAACTTGTGAGGCCCCAAACCCGGGAGGCCCCACGCGTTGGATTTACTCATTCACAAACAGTTCTTAAACTCATACATCAAAATACGCAGCGGAAAATTTCGTTCATTACATAACATAACTGTTCTACATGCGGAAGCGTAAAACTTTGTTTACAACATTCATTACATAACATAATCAAAACATAACGGGATGCCAGTCTTCGTGTCAGCCGGGTAACTCTTCATCGCTAGCCAAGCATCACCGTCCATCATCATAACCTGCCCTTAACCTGAATGTGCATACTAAGAAGGTCAGCTACGCTGGTGAGTTCTAGTTTTAACGTAAAACATTAACATCAAATATTTGCCAAAAACATAACATCATACTTCATTTAATAAAAGCGTACATAAAACATGCAATAACTTAACATCATCAAAACATCGTAGCATAACATCGTAACAATAGTCAATATGAACCGAATCTGCGCCTTCTCGTAACCGTCAAATCCATACATCGCATACCAGCGGATGAACTTAAGGCTCGCTACCTCTAAGTCATCCGTCATCCAGGTCTCCTAAGGCTCGTTACCTCTAGGTGGACCAAACATACGTCTCCTAAGGCTCGTTACCTCTAGGTAGACCATACACACGTCTCCTAAGGCTCGTTACCTCTAGGTAGACCATACACACGTCTCCTAAGGCTCGTTACCTCTAGGTAGACCATACACACGTCTCCTAAGGCTCGTTACCTCTAGGAAGACTAAACATACCATAGGCAATATTTCCCGCAAGGAATAGTACCTTCCATTGGGATCCCGGTAATCCCATGGGCGACCGTCGTCACCCCATCCTCAACCAGTTGTACAACCGTTAGCCAGCCACAAAGGCCCCCCGTAAGGTAAGGCCAATACATACATACATACATACTCTAGCTCCCGTAGGAACTCGTGGCAGATTCGTTCATTCGTGACTTTCATAAAAACCTTTACCTCGTTTTAGTTAAAGCATTCGTACGTTTTATTAAATAACACTTCATTCGTAAACCTTTCACAACTTCGTTTGGCAAAATATTTTATAAACCTCATCTCGTAAACCTCGTTTCGTAAACATCTCATTAACTCGTTTCGTCTTCCCCTTTCGGAAGCATCGTTCATAAACCTCGTTTCGTAAACCTCGTTTCATAAACCTCGTTTCGTAAACCTCGTTTCATAAACCTCGTTTCGTAAACCTCGTTTCATAAACCTCGTTTCGTATGTATGCACACCAGCCCAAAACATTTAATTAAAACATTAAAAGAAGGGCTTCTAGAACTCACCTTATAAGTTACTCTTGGGTTGTCCTAAACAAAGGTCCAACAACGTCACTTCCGATCTGATTTCGAGATTCTGATCCGGAGGTTTTGCTCACGAGTTCAGTAGCAACAAGCTCCTTCAATCTCGGGTCGATCCGCCAACTTTCTCTCTCTACGGTTTCTCTCTCTAGATTCTTGCAAATGAGAGAAATGGTGTGTGTGTTGGCTATTTAAAGGGAGGAAACCCCCCCTTCCTTCAAGTTTGCCGGCCCAACCGGCCCGGCCCGTTACGCCTCGCCCTTTTATCCCGTTCGTCCCGGTTCAACCCGTTATTTAAAATCCTCATTTATTTTGGGATGTTACACCGTACAGACTGGCACCCACAGAAATGGCAGAACTCAAGAAACAATTGGATGAACTTCTTGAGAAAGGTTTTATACAACCAAGTTCTTCACCCTGGGGAGCTCCAATTCTCTTTGTTAAGAAGAAAGATGGATCAATGCGCATGTGTATTGATTATCGGGAACTGAATAAAGTTACCATCAAAAACCGATACCCGCTTCCAAGGATTGACGATTTATTCGATCAACTCCAAGGAGCTTGTCATTTTTCAAAGATCGATCTTCGTTCAGGTTATCATCAGTTGAAAGTGCATGATAACGATATCTCGAAAACTGCATTTCGAACACGGTATGGACATTTCGAGTTCACAGTTATGCCATTTGGACTTACAAATGCTCCTGCCGCATTCATGGACATGATGAATCGTGTCTGCAAACCTTACTTGGATAAGTTTGTCATAGTTTTTATTGATGACATACTTATTTATTCCAAAACCCAAGTTGAACACGAAACTCATCTTCGAACCATACTTGAACTTCTTCGAAAGGAAAAACTATATGCTAAGTTCTCCAAATGCGGATTTTGGTTAACAGAAGTACAATTTCTTGGTCATGTCATCAACATGAACGGAATTCAAGTAGATCCTTCCAAAATTGAAGCTATATCCAAATGGGAAATTCCCAAGTCACCCACCGAAATTCGTAGTTTTCTGGGATTAGCGGGATATTACCGCCGGTTCATTCAAAATTTTTCTCGTATAGCAATCCCACTCACATCCTTAACTCGGAAATCTGTAAAATACGAATGGGGACCCAAACAATCTGAATCTTTTGAAACTTTGAAACAAAAACTGACAAACGCACCTATCTTATCCTTACCAGATGGTATTGAAGACTTCGTAGTTTACTGCGACGCCTCACATACTGGTTTAGGTTGCGTATTAATGCAACGCAAGAAAGTCATTGCTTATGCATCTCGTCAGTTGAAAATTCATGAGAAAAACTACTCAACCCACGATCTAGAATTGGGCGCTGTAATCTTTGCTTTGAAATTATGGCGACACTATCTCTATGGGGTTAAGTTCACAATCTACACTGATCATAAAAGTCTCAAGTACATATTTAGCCAGAAAGAGTTAAATATGAGACAAAGAAGATGGATGGAAATCCTGAATGATTATGATTGTGAAATTTGTTATCATGAAGGAAAGGCAAATGTAGTAGCAGATGCCTTAAGCCGAAAAGAAAACGTCAAGCCAAAGAGAGTACGTTCTCTCAGACTTGAACTACAAATTGATCTTGTAAGTCAGTTAAAAGAGGCACAAGAGTTAGCTTTAAAGGAAGGTAACTTTGAAAAAGAAGGAATGAAAGGAATGCTTGACTTACTGATCAAAGGAGAAGATAATATCCTTCGCATGAATAAACGTATTTGGGTACCAGTTACAGGTGATCTTCGAGAGCGAATCCTCGAAGAAGCACACAAGTCCAAATACACCATGCACCCAGGAAGTGATAAAATGTACAAGAACCTCAAAGAAAGTTACTGGTGGATTGGTATGAAAAAGAACATTGCTATCTACGTAGCAAAATGTTTGACTTGTTCCAAAGTCAAAGCCGAACACCAAAAGCCAGCTGGATTATTGCAACAGTTAGAATTACCAGTTTGGAAATGGGAATTGATAACTATGGACTTTATTACCAAACTTCCTCGAACCACTCGTGGAAATAATGCAATCTGGGTTATCATTGACCGTTTAACCAAATCAGCTCACTTTCTATCTATCAAGGACACCATGAGTATGGACAAAATGGCGCAAATTTACGTTAATGAAATTGTAACGTTACATGGTGTGCCTCTATCCATAGTGTCAGATAGAGATAGTCGCTTCACATCTCGATTCTGGCAAAGTTTTCAAACAGCTCTAGGAACTCGATTGAACCTTAGTACTGCTTATCATCCACAAACTGATGGGCAGAGCGAAAGAACCATACAGACCCTAGAAGATATGCTCCGAGCCTGTGTGATAGACTTTGGAGGTAATTGGGATGATCATTTACCTCTAATGGAATTCTCATACAACAATAGTTATCACACAAGTATTCAGGCCGCACCATTTGAAGCATTATACGGACGGAAATGTCGAACGCCTGTATGTTGGTCAGATATCGGAGAAAATCAACTATCAGGACCAGAGATAGTCCAAGAAACTACCGATAAAATCTTGCAAATACGAGAACGTCTAAAAATGGCTAGAGATCGACAGAAAAGTTATGCAGATAAACGAAGAAAGCCGTTAGAATTCCAAATCGGTGACAAGGTGTTATTAAAAGTTTCACCTTGGAAAGGTGTTATTCGTTTCGGAAAGAAAGGAAAGTTAAGTCCACGTTTTGTTGGACCTTTCAAAATCATTAAACAAATTGGACCTGTTGCCTATCAGCTTGAACTACCAGTAGAGATGGGTGGAGTACACGATGTATTCCATGTATCAAACCTACGTAAGTGTTTAGCTGATGAATCCTTGCTTATGCCTTTACAAGATGTGGAAGTAAATGAAAAGCTCAAATTCATCGAACGCCCGTTACAAATTGAAGACCGACAAATCAAAAAGCTTAAACGGAAACAATTGGTATTGGTCAAAGTAAGATGGGACTCCAGGCGTGGCCCAGAATATACTTGGGAACTTGAGTCAGAAATGCGCAAAAAGTATCCACATCTCTTTCAATGAATCTCGAGGACGAGATTATTCTAAAGGAGAGGAGGATGTAATACCCAAAATAAAAAGAAAATAAAATTCAAAATTTCACTCCCTCGCGGTACGCGAGGGAGATTTTGGCAAAACCTCGCGGTACGCGAGGGGACTGATTATGCGCCAGAAAATCACCTTCTCGCGGTACGCGAGAAGATCTTCGATGAAGTCTCGCGGTACGCGAGGGAATAGTACACGCGTCAGGGCCAGAAAACACGTGTCATTCACCCTTGCCACCAGCCGACACGTGTCATGCTGACTCAGCACCGTTCGTGACACCTCATCCTCTCGCGGTACGCGAGAGATTTCATTGGCCGGCCTCGCGGTACGCGAGGGACTGGAAAATCCGCCTATAAAAGGCCTTCAACGGGATTGAAATTCTGTACAGTTTCCAAACATTCCTTATACACAAACCCGATCTCTCAAAACTCTACGACGTCCCGAAGCGCTGTTCAAGAATCCAACGAAACCCTGCTCAAGCCGTAGTTCCGTCCAAATCCCGCAAAGTAGGTATCGTTAAAACTATTCATATATATATAGCCGCAATTATATATATATTCTCTCATATATATTCTCGTTAATCGTGTCTTCCCTAGGAAGAAACGTGTCGAGGTTCTGCTCAAATTCCGAAGCCTACAACCCTACCAGCCATCAAAATCAAGGTGAACACGTTTAACGCTTTTCAAACGATAAAACCATTTTATTTACGAAAACGGCATGAAACAAATTAAATGCTTTAATCATAAGGGTAATCTACGTGATAGCATTCAGGCCATAAGCATACGTAGATTTGATCAAATGGTATACATGTGACGGGTGAAAGTCCGGTCCGTGGCTGGGTACAGATCATGAAAGGGGGTATCATAAGACTGAGGATATGGTTCCTTAGCAGATTATACGAGGGACGAGTTCCTGAGTATCATATAAGACTAAGAACAAGGTTCTTAGCATCACGACCCTGGGAATAGGCTATCAGTCTGAGACATAGAGCTCAGCCAGTTGACCCCATGGCAGTTAACCCAGTGTATGTAGGTGGTATATATTTCAGGTGAAAAAGACTGCTGAATGTGTAGATTTACCATACAGAAACGTGCTTAAAGGCTTTAATTTGGTTTATGTTAGAAATCATTTTCGTGTCAGTTAAATGTGATTCACCGGCTTTATGCTGATGTTCATTTTCAAAACGTTTTTCACAGGTAGTGAAAGAAATCATTAAATTCAGGGTGGTGCAGTAAAGACAAGATCTTTAGGCATATTTAAATCCCTGTGGCAGACTAATACAAGACCAAATGTTGGAAAGGACGTAGATCCTAGACATTTTAAATGGCTTGTATTATGTAAATTAATTCAGCAGATGTACATTATATAATAGACTTTTGAATGTCTATTATCATGAAATAAAAAGGGACGTGGATCCCAAGTTTTGACAAAAAGTACAGAATTAACCCTTGAGGTTATTTACATGACATTTCATTACAAAAAGGGCATCAAGTAAAAACAAAGACTTCCGCTGTCCAAATTTATGGGACCTCATTCAGATACCAGCGTTGTCTCGCGACGCCCGGGCAGGGGTAGCCCGGGGTTGTGACAACCTGAAACATGTGAAAGAATCTGTCAACTACAAAATAGTTGGTGAGATACAAAGGTTTTGACACAAAGGTTTTGACACAGTTTAACAAGGATTTGAAAAGAATTACAATTCACTATGATATATGCATTCTATAATGTAAGTATGAGAACAAGTATCTTAAACATTGTGCACTTCAACCCTCCAACCAAGTTTAGGCATAACCCGCAGGTTACCCTTATAAGTCTCAAGTTTAAAGTTTATTTCAGTAACAATCACCAAGGGCTCCCCCCGAAGGGGTCAATCAATCAAGGTGGATTGGTCAAATACAATAGATCTATCATTGTTACTATAGGCTTGATCAAAGTTAATGAATGTGCTAGTTTTAAGTTTAATCTAAGCATACAAGTCTCAAGTTTAACATAAGAATAAACACGTAGTCATAGTTGTACAAGAATCGTATAAGTTTAAGAATTTTGAACATGTTTCACCCCAAAAGCATAGAAAGGAAAAAGGGGCTAAGTATACTCACATGGATTGATGAAGAGTATCCGATAAGAGTAAGTTTGCAAGACTTTGAGGGAGAATATCCTCACAATAAGCCTAAGTATGCAAGTCTAAAAATTTAAGTAAACGTCTAAGACAAAGATCTAGGATTTCAAGATTTGACTAGGGTTCCAATTGGGAGACGGGAAAGTTTGCGTTTATGAAGCTTAAATCAAGTTTAAACCAAGGGTTTTGAGTGAATGACTCAAGGTGTAATAAGTTTATTAGTTTTAAAAGTCTCACAATTTCACAAAATGGTGATAATAATCGAACAAAGTTTTCTAAGTATTTATAAATATATTAAGGGTAAGACTAAATAATTATTAAAGATTTATAATAATTATTTAAAGAAAAATTAATTATCAAGGAATAATAATTATTTAGAGGGTAATTACTATTCATAGGTTAATGATAATTATTTAAAGACTAAATAGTTATTTTAAGAATATGTAATTTTTAGAATTAAATAATAATTTACAAGAATAATCAACATAAATCATTTAAGATTTGTTTAAGTTCCTAAGTATTAAGTATTTATACAAATTAACTTGTAAATAAGTTTAAATAAATAATGAACAATTATAAGTTTATAAGATATTAAATAGAAATTTTCTATTATGGTTATATCTTAATTATAAGTTTATAAAATATTAAATAGTGTTTCCTATAAAGTTTACACTTTTAACTACAAGTGTATAAACATTTTTAGAGTGTTCAAATGAAATTATAGGTTTACTAAACAAGGTTTCCTTTAGATTCTAGCTTGTATCTATAAGTTTATATATATATAAATTAAGGTTTCCATTTAAGTTTCATAAGATTTATAAACAAATCAAGTATGTCTATTTCCTCGTTCTAAATAAAATAGTTAAATACATATAAATTTTCAATATAAGTTCTTGTTTTATAACAGTGTGTATATATATAAGTTTATATCTAAGTTTGCAAATCCTTTGAGTATAAATTTTATAAATCTTTTCTGATTTGATAAAATTTATATAAGTTTTTGTCTAATTGAAGATCTTATATTCATCAAGGTTCAAACAAGGAAATTAAAAGTTTTATAGAAGTTTAAAAGTATATATTTTTTTTTTTAGTTTTTAAGCATTTAAAACAAATATTAAAGATTAATTATATTTTTTAGCTAATTTTAATTAGATAAATGTTTTCAGGGAATACAAGTATAAATAAAATCAGTTTTTAAACATTTAATAGATTTTATACAAATTATTAAAAGTATAAAATCGTATTTAAAGGCATAAAAGAAAAATGTAGAGAATAAAAATGGGCTGCCCGGATCGAACCTGGGTCACGGACCGGGTCGCTCACACACTCACGCTTAACCATCCCGACTACGGGTCTCGTTAGCTTAAAACACCGAAAAAGAAATATGTAAACCGTTTCTCAATTCACCCCCTTTATCCTCAAGAACCCTAGTTTTTCGATCCTTAAATACACATCGATTTACCCTCTGTTAATGGAATTAAACAGAGGGCTTTCGATCTATGAGCTGTAACGAACGCAATGGATACAAGAATTACCTGAATTGAAGTCAAGATGAGGGAGAACGAGTCTAGGTTCTGGGTCGGCTGTCGCGATGAAGAATCGAGCAATGTAGGTACGAGTTTATGAAATTGAAGGTTTAGGAAGATTGAGGGTGATTTCGTAGCTTGATTACACCCGGTATTTATAGCCGATTTCATCTATTAATGACGAATTAGGTGGGGGTTAACGGTTGAGCACGCCGGGCGTAAATGTGGATCACGCGGCCACTAGCATCGAAATTGGGTGTCGGGATGCCTTGGGGAGAGGTCGCATGCGCGAGGCGAGTCTCGAGGTTCAACGAATCTGGTCGTATACGCGTTTTCGGATAAAAGGCGGTGGAAGACGGGACTGGGGGTTTCGAACTCGCGACTGGGTGGGTGTTCCGGAAGTTTGAGGAAGGTACATAACAGGTCCCTGAAATTCCAGCTATTATCATTTCATGTTTAGAATTTAGATTTAGTTTAAAACAAGTTTCAAAAATGGCAGATTAGTCCCCGGGCTTTTATAAAAATAATTATAAGTTTTATAAAATTTCGAATAAGTTTTACGAGTCATATATGTTTTTGTGTGTTTAGAATAAGTTTATAAATGTAATTATAAACCTATAAAGTTTTAAGATTTTAATACGTTTTATAAAACCTATGTTTTTTTTTAATGAGCCATATATGTATATATATATATATATATATATTTCCATATATATCAAATAAGTTTGTATTTATTATTTAAGAAAATAGGTTTTAAATAAGTTTTCAAGATTCAAATTTTATAATACGCGTAAGGGTTCAGGATAAAGATAGGTCGGAAAAATCCAGGACATTACAGTGTCCCCTACTTTAGGAAATTTCGTCCCGAAATTAAAGTAGAAGGGTTTAGTTCAGGATTTAAGTCTATGGTACGCATAAAGATAATGAATAAAGGCACCTTACGTTCCCAGGTAACCCTGGGTTACGTTTAGATTTTTAAATAAGTTGTAAGGATAGGGATAAGATTGCGCTCGAGTTTCTAAGTTTTCAATGCATATGGTTATCAAGAGTTTCCCTAAGAAACATATAGTTTTATTCAGACAGATGAAGATTCGTTTTCAAAAGCATTGGGGAGGATGACTGTTGAATTTCTATCCAATATTTAAAGTGAGATGTATTCACTCAGGATGGATTCGATGATAGTTCAAGAATTTGAATTTGTAGTCTAATACGTCTAAGGATTTGCTACGGTACCTAAGTTCCGTGGCTCCCTTTTACGACAAGTCTTAGATCGTAGCACACGACAGAGTTTACTATGTCTTTCTATACGCTGATTTTCGTACTTACGTGTGCACCCGCAAGCATTCAAATCGTCGCATAGTCCGCATAGGTCCTTCCGTTTGTGTGTGGATCAAGAAGGAGTACAAGAATTTGTTTAACTCACGACTAGAGTTTCCACATAAGAGTGATCATTGATTAACGAGTCCCTCAGAGAGAAACGTCATTCAATGAGTAAAGAAAAGAATGTGACAAGATTTAGAGTTTCAAAGTTTCCTCGTGATTGATTAAGAATACTTCAATCATTGAGTAGTTTAAAGTCTTTATACTTTCCTCGGGTTTGATCAAGAATACATCAAACCTTGAGTAGTTTAAAAGTCTTATACGTCCATCATGTTTGAACAAGCATACGTCAAACATGGAGTAGTTTAAAGTCTTACACGTCCATCGTGTTTGAACAAGCATACGTCAAACATGGAGTAGTTTAAAGTCTCATACGTTCATCATGTTTGAACAAGCATACATCAAACATGGGGTAGTTTAAAGTCTCATACGTTCCTCATGTTTGAACAAGAATACGTCAAATATGGAGTAGTTTTAAAGTCTCATACGTTCATCATGTTTGAACAAGAATACGTCAAACATGGAGTAGTTTAAAGTTTCATACGTTCATCATGTTTGAACAAGATTACGTCAAACATGGAGTAGTTTAAAGTCTCATACGTTCATCATGTTTGAACAAGAATACGTCAAACATGGAGTAGTTTAAATTGTGTTTGAACAATAATACGTCAAACATATAATAGTTTAAATTGTGTTTAAACAAGAATACGTCAAACATAGAATAGTTTAAATTGTGTTTGAACAAGAATACGTCAAACATAGAATAGTTTAAATTGTGTTTGAACAAGAATACGTCAAACATAGAATAGTTTAAATTGTGTTTGAACAAAAATATGTCAAACATAGAATAGTTTAAATTGTGTTTGAACAAGAATACGTCAAACATAGAATAGCTTAAAGTCTCTTAGTTTAGCTTCAGTGTATAGAAGTATACGATTACGTTTTGAGTATAAAGCGGTTATCTAAATACTCTAGTATTTAAGAGAGGTGTGGGACAGCGTTTGGAACAGGATTAACCGTTATACGCTTTCTCACAGAAGATTCGAGTTGTCCAGAAGATTAGTGGATCCTGATGTTTGGTTTAGATAGGAGTCAGGGGATGTACTCTGCTAAAGAGAGTAATGTCCTCCTTCCTGCTAGTGTCTAGTGTCAAGAGTGAAGTTTTCTCGTATATATGGAATGTACGTTTATCAAGTCTTATAGGGTTTGGTTAAGACGGACACACAAAGTTTTCAAGACTAAGAATCCAAGTATAAGTTTGAAAATAGGATAAGTCAGTTGAGTTTCAAGTTTCAGTATTAAGCTTTACGTGATCCTTTATTGATCATGTTTAGTTTTAGGAATACGGGATTGAGTATTTGTACAAGTTTTACATGACTCAAAAGTCTCTGACCTCATAGTTGTGTATACGAAGTTTAATGTTTTTAGCAACGTGTATTTGAGCTTTTAGTTCCCGTTGTGATTTATAGTAAGTCTTTTACGTGACAAGAGTTGAATGGGAAAGTCTCCAAGCATAGGGTAACGGGAAAAGTTTCGATAAGGTTTATGATAGTGTGTTTATAAATGATTTTATCTCGTTTCGTAACAGCAGATATAGTTTTCTTTTATCTAGAGTGAAATTAGGATGTTCAAAATTGACGAGTTAGACATTGATAAATAGTATAAGTAAGACTTATGAAAAGGTATGTATGATTGTCAAACGAAATGTTGGTCAAGTTTAGAAGCGTTAAGTCTATATAAGGGGTAAGGATTATAGTTGATTACGACAGTGGTTCGTAAGTCGTGTTGTTTTTAAAAGGGTGCTTACGAATCAGAAGGTTTATTCAAGGTTTATTCTTCGTGTCACTTAGGGTTTTTATAGTTTAATGCCACGTTGTTAATTATCTCTAGTACTAACGTGAGCTACTCTTGACGGAAGTGTTTGGGTAGAAGTGTTAAGTTTATAGTGCTAGAAGGAAAGTCAAGCTAGTAAGTGATAACAAGATAAATTTCATTAAATGTTTCAAAATTGGGACTTCTAGCCCTTACATAATGCAATTTAAACGGAAAAATTAAGGTGTGTAAGTAAGTTAATTTAATATGTTCAAAAAGGTTTTTTTTTATTCATAATACTGAGTCATCACAGTAATATATACAAAAATGGCTTTTGGCTTGAAGTTGGTGGGCTAACGAAGAGAATTCCCGAAAGAAGGGGTGGTCACAAGGACTCACTTAAGTACCCTATTTCCCTAGCTCGAACTTCCTCATGGGCCTACAACTTCTCTCAGTTGTTGTCACCGATGTTTGGGTTTATGGTACTATGTCGAGGTTCATTATGGGTTTAGAGTCTTAAACGTGGAGCTTGTTTATTCTATAGTAGGCTTCTTCCTCTACAAGGAAATTACTTAGGTTACAAATTTCTTTGTTAATGTACTTTAGATTTTAAAAGACGTTAAGTTTTGTTTACAAGAACGGTGATGCGTAAGTTTTAAGGACGTATGAAGGTTTTGAGATTTAAAAGTGTAACAAAGTTTTGAGTTAGTCAAAAATGAAGTTTGCTTGAGTGGCGAAAAATGAAATGAGACACAAGAGTTCCCCCTTATGTGCCAAGTTTATAAAATAATGAAGTTTATAGGAGAATTTGTAGAGTAATACATAGTTTTAAGGGTTGTATTACATCGATCACGAAGTTTATTGGGTAGTATATATAAATATAAGTTTATGTATTGTAGGATCGTGAGATTACAAGGTGATTCTATTCTAGTTGATATTGGCGGAAACAATAGCAACTAACAAAGTAAACAAGTAAAACAGCAAGAATACTGATAAATGCACTGTTGTATTGATCTGCTGTGATTACAGGATTACAAGCAAAAACTCTTTCAAGGCACTTTGAAAGCAAACTAAAAAGCACATTCAAGCACACTCAAGCACACTTACTATGAAGTGTTTACACAGTATTTATAGTAACTCAGAATCAAGACAAACCCTTGATTCTGAGGATCAGATCGAACACAGACCGTTGATCTTGTTTATTAATCTAAATTATACGCAAAGGCTAATCTAGATAACTTTATTGAAGCGTCTTCTTAGGCATCATTGTTTGCATGCTTGGAGACGCGCAACAAGGTCCTTTATTGGTTGCACCACTGAGGTTCCTTCTGCTTGGAGTGTGGCAGTTGCTTTTGCAGAAAGTTGTCAGAGACGCTTGGCATGGATAGTCAGCTGCAACGTTTGGTCTTCAGTGAATAAAGCTATCAGCAGCAAAGTTGAGAATACTGCTGCTGATAAGCCCATCAGCAGCAACTTGTGTTGAAGGCTGCTGATAAGCCTATCAGCAGCAACAAGTGTTGAGTGCTGCTGATAAGCCTATCAGCAGCAACAAGTGTTGAATGCTGCTGATAAGCCTATCAGCAGCAACAAGTGTTGACTGCTGCTGATAAGCCTATCAGCAGCAATTGTACTTAGAATAATTTGGTAGCAATCAGTCTTTGGTTCTACAAACTCCCCCTAGACTGATGCAACCAAAATTCTTCTAATCACTTTGCTGCTGAAGCTTTTGCATGTGTCTGACTATCCTTTCAACCTCATATCCTCTTGGATCCTTGCTGGGATTGTTCAGTGGAAGTTCAGACAGAGTCTTGATGTCTTTGGGTTGCATTTTGAAGATTGCTTTGCTTGAACATCTCATCTGCTGCTTCTTGGCATCAGTTAGTGTGAACTCATCCAAGTCAGCATTGTAGGACCAAGATACAAATGGAGAGTGGGACTTGAGTGGTTTGATATCCATGACCACATCTTTGCTAGGGTTGAAGTAATGTCTGATTGCTAGCATAAGATGTTTCCCTCTCTCATTTGCAGGCTCATGAGCTTCACCCAGCTCCAAAATTCTTCTTAGGTCTGAATCTGGTAGTTGCAGAACCTCATCAACAGACCTGTATGTAGATCTTCTTCTTTCAGTTCTCCCCCTGAAGATCTCAAACCTTTGACCCTGTGGATTGTAGACCCATTCAACAATGTCTCTTGAGTCTTCAGGTTTAGATGAGGATTTTGATTTCTTCAAGGGAGGCTGTTGATGAGTGGGAGCTGGGTGGGATGATTTGGACTTGTTGGGTGGAGGAGTGGAAGGTTTGGGGAGGAGAGTGGAAGGATGATGGACTGAGGAAGAGGTAGGTGAGGGAGAAGGCTTGGGTTTCTTTGTCTTTGGTTTTTCTTCTTCTTTGATAAGTACCCTTTTCTTGGAGCCTTTCTTCCCTAGTCTTTCTTCCTCATCCTTTTTAACCTTGAAGTAGAGGGCTTGCAGGTTCATGAAATTCATTGGACCTAGCCTCCTTCCACTGTCTCCTCTAGCCTTAAGGAAGTCAATCATGACCTTCCTTTCTTCATGGGTTCTTTTATTCAGTGCAATGGTCTTCTTGGACTGTAGCTTGGCTTTTTCTTCTTCTTCAGCCTTTTTCTTGCTAGCCAATTGACCCTGCTGACCCATGAAGGCTCTGTAAATCTCTTTGTTTGAAAGTTTCTCAAGGTAGTCTGCATCCTCACCTTGAGAGATCAGAGCTTCAGTCCACTCTTCTCTTAATTCTTTTGCTAATTTAGAATCAGTGATTCTAAACTTAGCATCTTCCTTCTTCTTCTTTTCATTCTCTTCTTCTTCTTCCTTGGCAAACTTTTCCTGCAGCTGTCTGGCAAGTTTTTCATCTTCCTCAACTTGAGACCCTGCATGGATTTTAACTTTCATCTCATCCAGCTGTTTGGCATACAGCTGGATTGTTTGTTGTCTTAGGAGTAAGGCTGTCTTTCTTTCTTGATGCTTCGTTTGATAAGCCATCTCTTCAGCCATCTCTTCTTCTTCTCTCTTTCTTCTCCTTTCTTCTTTCTCCTTCTTTTCTTTTAGCAATCTCTCTTCATCCTCTTTAGTCATAGTGCCCTTTCCTTTATCAAAATTGGATGCCTCTGCTCTGGCTTCACTGATCACAGCAACAGTTGATTGTGGAACTGTTGGAATCTCAGCCTCGGCTTCATCGGCATCTTCGGAGATTGACAAGGAAAGCACATTTGGTTGGTTGGTTTGGGACTCATGATCTGTTATCTCTCTTAGTTGATCCTTAATTGATGATCTTAACCCATAGGCTGCAGAATTAATGTCAACTCTGGGAGAAGATGAGTTGGAGTCAGTGTCAGAGTTTGACACAGACTCATACCCCTCAATCCAACCTGCATTTACAAGATGGGCTCTGACAGTTTGCATCATTCCCTGACTCTCTGATGAATTGATGTTGCAGCTGTTGAATCTTAGTTGGTAGATCTTTAGTAGAAAGTCTGAGGGTAGCTGAAGAATGTCCCTGGTGTTGATGGTGAGAGAGGTGCCGTTGCTTAGAAGAAGATTATGGTCAAAGGACTTATTGCTAGACCATCCAACCACATCTAAGTCCTTGACCATTGTCTTGTACAGGAGTCTTTTCAGGCTCAGAACTTCTTCTTCATTGAGAAGACTGCTCCTTGTGATTTGAAGATTGTTGGGAGACAGTCTTCTTTCTGCAGCCTGAGATGACTCAGGAGACTCTACCCGTTTTAGTTCTTTGATTAGTCTTATGAAGTTGGGTAGGTTGTCCTCCATCAAGTCATAGAACAAGTCAATGGAAAGGTCTGCTGAGAGGTCTGATGAGTTGTTGATGCAGATGAGATCATATAGGTCAAGGATTTCAAATGGATGAATTAAATCCCAGTCTAGCTCTTCTACTCCGCTAAACTCCCGACCTATCCAAAACCTCTCAGTTTTCCCATCGTACCCCCAAGCTAGTATAATATCAAACTCTAGCTGTGTGGATGTCAGTGGGAAGTGGGGGGCAGATGTATGACTTATGATGGCTGCTGCTTGTGGAAGGATGCTGAATGATGCATTTGTTTGTTCTGTGTCTTCAGCATCATTCAGCATTTCATCGACAGCCCTGACGACCAACTGCCAGTCTTCAGATATCTCTTCGTCTTCGTTATCTGGGGCTGGCAAGTCATGAACTTGGACAAAAGCTGGCTTGTATTGTGAGCTTTGAAGAACAAACTGCTCTTGAATCCAGTCGTCCAGACTGTCTGTATCTTCTTCCATAGAAACCATCTCCCCCTTTTTGGTTGCATCAGCAGACAGGTAAGCATCCGTTTGGGTGCCTACTGATACAAGAGAGGGAGTGGCTAGAGTTGGGCATTTATGGGCTGCATGCATAGCGACTTGGTGTCTTAGTTTGGACATTTCAGCCTCTAGCATAGCCACCCTGGCCGTCAATTCCAAGTTATGAAGTTTCAGTCTGTCCTCATCCACAGTTGTGGAATCCTTGGACCTAGATGGGGCCGTAGGCCTAGCCTCAGCATCCCCATCACCCATGGTTTCTTGGCGCCTGGGATTCCTCTCAGTGAAGGGAGTTTCCAAGGAAACACCCTCACCATGAGTTGCCGTGGTTGAGGTCTTAATGATGTTGTCACTGTCCTCCTGGTCAGTTGATGGACCAGCAGTAGTGACAGCCTCGTCCACATCCACTCTTTCAATACTCCCAGAGTGGACCTCCAAGGGTGAAGAACTTGGGTTGGGTGTTTTGGAAGCAAGACCAATCAGTACCTCCTGAATAGTGGTAGTTGGAGAAGGTACATCACTTTGGTCAGGTTCCTCAACACTTAAGTTCAAGGAAGATAGGAATGGCTCAAAGGGCTGATCTATGGATCCGGGAAGTGATCCTAATCCTAATAGAGAGACTTCCGAAGGAGTCTCTCTAACAATGTGGCATTCCCTTATGATATTCTCACTAGAATGTTGTGATTCTGAGTGAGGGATGTTGGCTTGGGTTTGGGCCTTGGAGGCAAGAGAAGAAGGAGTTCTCTTGCCCCTCTTTCTTGTATACTTGGCTGCAACTGGGGCCCTGTGTTCCAGTTGAGCAATCAAACTGTGGGAGAGTGATGTATGTGCCTGTGCATCCTCAGTAGAATGCACAGGGGTTCGATCAAGGGAAACAGTAGTTTGAATTTGTGGCAGTGAGGAGGAGGGTGTGGGATCAGTATCAGCTGGGTTTGCTGAACTGTCACCCTGGGCACTTTGCGTGTTCAACATTGTAGATAACAATGGAACATCGGCCCCTGAGAACTTTGATGAAACTGTTCTCATGCTCTGAAAAATGTTGTTCTTATGTCCCAGTATTGAGTAGATTCTTGCAGTTTTTGAAAGATCTTGGTGCTCAATATTGAACACTTCCTGCAAGCATCTTGGGTACATGAAGAACTGTGCTTTCACCCCTTCTTGAAGGTTGTATCTCAAACCTTCAAGAATGAGGTGGGAAAAATTGAAACCTGCCCCTGTTATCATACCGTGAACTGCCGACGCAAGTCCGGAGCTAAGTTGGTTCCAGCCACTCCTCTTCTGGGATATGCATTGGAGAAGAGTGTGGCAGAGATACTTCCATTTGGGACCCATGAGTGCCTTCTCTATTGTATACTCTGTTTGATTTCCAGTGTACCCTATGGATACAAAGGTCCTCATGTATACGTCTCTTGGGTAAGAGATGGCGTCCCCTTCATCCTGAAGCTTGAGGTGTTGGCGGAGCTTGGCTTCAGTGATGATTATCTCCTTGCCGTCTACTGTGCCTTTGATTTGAGGAGTGCCCTGTTCAGTGGAATACACGGCTGAGCTCCAAAAATTTTCCATGTGGGAAGTGTAGATGGTTGGGTTGACTGTTAGGGCATGGCGGATTTTGGACCGACAAAGGAAGTCGATCATATCATCGAATCCTTCGGATTTCTTGCCCTTGATTAGGTATGCAGTTAGGTTGTGATATGGGGAAAACTTGTCGTTGGGGTTGTTTATGTCCGCGCCTGCCATTGTTATGGATTTGGAGGGAAGAGGGAAGGGTGTTTGAATGGTGGTTAAGTATGGAGGGCTTGGAATGCTGTGGGGACGGGAGAGAAAGTGATGGAAGTTAGGTTTGAAATTGAATATGAAGAGGTTGTGGGGACGTTTGGGATTTTGATATAACGGCAGACGAGGGAAAAAGCAAATTTTCTTGTACAGTACAACCCTTTTTACTTTTCACTGTTACAGCTGTAAAACACTCGAGCAGTCATGGTAAAGACTGAGAGTAGTTTTTACCGTGGGTAAAAGTTAATGTAGACTTGTTTTACCCATCAGCAGCAAACTTGGTTGCTGCTGATGGTGAGCTATCCGCTGCAAACTTGGTTGCTGCGGATAGTTAAGTCTTTCAGCAGCAGATTTGGTAGCTGCTGATGGATGTATTCATCCGCAGCAAAGATGTTGCTGCTGACCGCCTTAAAGCTATCCGCAGGAAACTTCTGCTGATAACTTAAAGAGATCAGTGGCAAAGGCTTTGCTGCTGAAGAGTAAACCTGTCAGCAGTGAAAAAGTGCTGCTGATATTAACATTTTATTAAGAACAAAGACATAGACATATTTACAAGGAAAGATAAAAATTTGAGACATGTCTTATTCAAAGTTCATCATGCCAATTGATTCAACTAGATATCGAAATCTTGCTTCATCAAAAGGTTTAGTGAATAAATCAGCATATTGCTCATTTGTGTGAACCTTGGATAGGACAATTCTCTTTTTCTCTGCACATGGGAAATATCTAATTAGTGGGAGGAACATTGTAGCTTGCAGCATTGTAGATAATAGTTGCTAATTTGCCATTGTCAGCAAGCTTGCAGTTAATGGAATCACTTGTTATGCTTGGAGATTGTTTGACCCTCCATTGCTGTGCTGGTGGTCTTCTAGCTTTCTTTACATTGTCGGCAGAAGATTTTGTTGCTAACAATTTTGGCTTATTTGCAGTCGATTTTGTTGCTGCTGATGCAGTTGTTTTTGATTTTCCTTTGTCAGCAGCAGAGACTTTTGCTGCTGAAGGCTTTGCTTTTGGTTTCCCTTTGTCAGCAGTGGATATTTTTGCTACTGAAGGCTTAACCTTAGATTTTCTAGCCTTTTTAGGATCAGCAGCAGTTTTGTTCACTGCTGTTGGAGTAAACCTAGATGAGCACTTTGCAAACTGGTTGAATGGATTAAACCTGCATTTGGCAGCAAAGTGGTCTGATTCACCACAAATGATACAGGTTTGTTTGGGCTTAGGAACCTTCACTCTTGGAGGAGATAGAGACTCCCTGAACTTTGTTGCCTTTGCATCATAGCTTCTCACCTGTTTATTTTTTTTGGTCTTTTCAAAGGCATGTTGCTTTGAGTTTCGTTGGTATTCCAGATAATGAAAGCAAGTGCTGGCAGTGTGATTATATCTGCCACAAACAAGGCAAGATAGAGCTGTTTTGTCCCTTTGAAAGTACACATAGTCCTTTCTTTGCAACAGATCCTTGAAGTTCCATGGATGAGCTTTGTTATGTTCAAAAGTGGCTTCTTCTAGGGTCTTTTGAACATATGGAACTTTTTCTTCAGGCTTACGACGTATATCAAATACCTTCCTTTTTGGGATCGGCTTTGACTGAGGGTTGGGGTCTGTAGGTCCTGATGTCTGTTCCTTTGCACTTTTTAGCTTTCTTCCACCTGGAGGATAGCTGATCTTGATCTGTTTGAATGGTACAGGGGCTGGAACAGCTGGAAGAACAGCAGGAACTGCCACTCTATTCAGAATAGCTTCAGATGAGGATGCACTGGTTTCATCATGGTCTAAGTAGGTTGACTCAGATTCCGATGAGGTAGTGCATTCTTCAACGAAGGGTTCATCCGTTGAAGGATCAAGATTTTGGTTTGCAGTGTCAAGATGTTCAACATTGAAGCTTGGTTCGTATATGGCAACATAATCAGCAGGAGGTGCGACGGTTTTATACTGGTTGGCATGATATCCCAAACCAGTTTTTACATTTTCATGGATTTGAATATCCAAAAGTCTTTGCAGCTTTTTGGATGCAAATTCATATTTTTCCACATGGACCTTTTGGTCTGCCAATTCATCCCTTGCAGCTTTTAACTTAACCAGAATATCATCAATTTGAGTTTCAAGGTTTGTTTGTTCATGTTTTAATGATGAAATTTCTTTCTTTAAACAATCATTCTTTTCCTTGTAACTATTTTCAACCTTTTTAAAATCAGATTTCATTTGGTGAAATTCTTCATTTTGATCTATGAGCTTCTGGTTATGTTTCCTATATCCAAGGACTTTATCAATGCACTCTTGAGTACATAGATTTTCATATACCTTTGGTGGTACCTCTGATGTGTCTGAAGTTAGAGAGGATACCTCTAATGTGTCTGCCATGAGAGCTTGATTGTTGGCAGAAAGATCCTCAGGCTGGAAGCTCCAGTCAAAGTCAGTAGTTCCAACTTTTGCACGGGCTGCAGTTTGTGCTGGAGGATTGACTTGTTGCTGTTGTTGGTGTCTTGGCTGAGCTTGGTGTGCTTGTCTGGTAGGATAGTAGTCGCTTGAACTAGGACCTGAGTGGTCAGAGTGAAGCGCGGGAGAGGTGCTGGAAGAGGCTGATTGATGGCTTGAGCTTCTTTCTTTGGCTTGAATTATTTCTAATTCATAGGCTTTTAGCATACAAAAGAGCTCGGTCATCTGCATAGTCTTCAGATTCTCAGTTCTTCTTATTGACACTGTGTAAAGTGTCCAGCAACTAGGAAGAGATCTGATGAACCTTTTGAGAATGTCTTCATTCTCCAGTTTCACCTTAGAGCACTGCAGCTCTCCTACCAAGTAAATGTACCTGTTATACACTCTGGTTAGTGACTCACCTTCATTGCAGACAAAGTTTTCGTATTGCTGCTTCAGGATGTCTTCAAGCCCGTTGCTTTGTGCCATTTTGTTTTGATGTGACTTGATCAAGAATAGAGTTTTGAATAGAATCAGAAAGTGATTAAACAAATGTTAGTTTGTTTAATCTTGAGCCAAAGCTCTGATACCACTTGTAGGATCGTGAGATTACAAGGTGATTCTATTCTAGTTGATATTGGCGGAAACAATAGCAACTAACAAAGTAAACAAGTAAAACAGCAAGAATACTGATAAATGCACTGTTGTATTGATCTGCTGTGATTACAGGATTACAAGCAAAAACTCTTTCAAGGCACTTTGAAAGCAAACTAAAAAGCACATTCAAGCACACTCAAGCACACTTACTATGAAGTGTTTACACAGTATTTATAGTAACTCAGAATCAAGACAAACCCTTGATTCTGAGGATCAGATCGAACACAGACCGTTGATCTTGTTTATTAATCTAAATTATACGCAAAGGCTAATCTAGATAACTTTATTGAAGCGTCTTCTTAGGCATCATTGTTTGCATGCTTGGAGACGCGCAACAAGGTCCTTTATTGGTTGCACCACTGAGGTTCCTTCTGCTTGGAGTGTGGCAGTTGCTTTTGCAGAAAGTTGTCAGAGACGCTTGGCATGGATAGTCAGCTGCAACGTTTGGTCTTCAGTGAATAAAGCTATCAGCAGCAAAGTTGAGAATACTGCTGCTGATAAGCCCATCAGCAGCAACTTGTGTTGAAGGCTGCTGATAAGCCTATCAGCAGCAACAAGTGTTGAGTGCTGCTGATAAGCCTATCAGCAGCAACAAGTGTTGAATGCTGCTGATAAGCCTATCAGCAGCAACAAGTGTTGACTGCTGCTGATAAGCCTATCAGCAGCAATTGTACTTAGAATAATTTGGTAGCAATCAGTCTTTGGTTCTACATGTATGTAGTATAATCTCGTAAGAATTTCTCCTTGAAGGTAACTCCTTCAGGTCATGACGAGTAAGCATGCTGTCATGTGACAAGACGGGACTTAACAATCAAAGAATAAAGGTTATAGAGGAAAGTTTTTGAATCATGAATTTATGAAGTGTATAGTATTTGAGATGGTACTCTTTTAGTGCATATCACTAAGTAAGTACTTCGACATATCAAGAGAGATCTAAGCTCATTAATGTTTAGAGAAGTCATGCATTCCTATAAGGGAATACTCATCCCAAGAATTCCCAGGAAAGCATACGGGTCTAACGGTTGATTTGGATTTATACGAAATGCTTTCCTTGACAGAATTTCCCAGAATACAGGTATCCACCCTTCCGGTCCGCACAAGTTCTCGCACATTATCTAGAACTTAAATATTCTTGATGAGAGTTTAGTGGTGGATTTGAAGCCTAAGAACGTGTCCTCGATGTAGTAGCCTCTTGTAGCACGTAGGTAAGTAGAAATGTAGAATCTCCAAGCGTTCACGTATAAGATTTGAGAATAGAATGAGGAGAAAGTTCCTAGTAAAGGACATGAGATAACTCATGTTTGGGTCTCCTAAGTCATAGTCTAGGTCACGTGTCTAATAACCTAATTCCCTATAACCAAGGCTCTGATATCAATCTGTCACACCCCAATCGACGGCGGATTATACGTCGGGGCAGACGCGGTTGTTCAATAGCACAAGGTTGACTATTAAAGTTTCAATAGTTTTATTAAATAACTTCAAGGTTCCAATACAAAGAATAAATCAAATACATAACAAGAATACAAGTCTAATTGATTAAGCATTCTAGGTCCAAGCATCCTATGTGATCACAATAAAGTCTCACGTTGTAGTACCTAAAACATGTGAAAGAATCTGTCAACTACAAAATAGTTGGTGAGATACAAAGGTTTTGACACAGTTTAACAAGGATTTGAAAATAATTACAATTCACTATGATATATGCATTCTATAATGTAAGTATGAGAACAAGTATCTTAAACATTGTGCACTTCAACCCTCCAACCAAGTTTAGGCATAACCCGCAGGTTACCCTTATAAGTTTCAAGTTTAAAGTTTAATTCAGTAACAATCACCAAGGGCTCCCCCCCCCCCCCCGAAGGGGTCAATCAATCAAGGTGGATTAGTCAAATACAATAGATCTATCATTGTTACTATAGGCTTGATCAAAGTTAATGAATGTGCTAGTTTTAAGTTTAATCTAAGCATACAAGTCTCAAGTTTAACATAAGAATAAACACGTAGTCATAGTTGTACAAGAATCGTATAAGTTTAAGAATTTTGAACATGTTTCACCCCAAAAGCATAGAAAGGAAAAAGGGGCTAAGTATACTCACATGGATTGATGAAGAGTATCCGATAAGAGTAAGTTTGCAAGACTTTGAGGGAGAATATCCTCACAATAAGCCTAAGTATGCAAGTCTAAAAATTTAAGTAAACGTCTAAGACAAAGATCTAGGATTTCAAGATTTGACTAGGGTTCCAATTGGGAGACGGGAAAGTTTGCGTTTATGAAGCTTAAATCAAGTTTAAACCAAGGGTTTTGAGTGAATGACTCAAGGTGTAATAAGTTTATTAGTTTTAAAAGTCTCACAATTACACAAAATGGTGATAATAATCGAACAAAGTTTTCTAAGTATTTATAAATATATTAAGGGTAAGACTAAATAATTATTAAAGAATAGAATTTGCCAAGGGCGTTGCTAGCCACTCATGATCAGATCAACGTGAACGAGAAGAAAGGAGTCGTTGAGGCTCGTTGACTGATGAAGAAAGAGCCGTTGAGCTTTATTTTAAGTAAAAATTAATAATAAAAAAACTATAAATATCAATCTTTCACACTTTAATTTTACCTCACAATTTTACAAATTCTACTATTCTTCTACTCATCTTTTTATACAAATTCTATTCTTCTCCTACAACCAACATGAACCCGAACAACCTGTGGTTAAACCTCTACAATCCGAACTACCCGAATAGCCCGTGGGTCGACTATTACATCCCCCAACCATTAGAACATAACCCGATGTTGACGTTTGCGAATTGGAGTCAATATCTGACTTCATCTCCGCCTACACCCGACTTTATTCCGGAAACACAACCAAATCCCGAATTTGTTGCCGAAACACAACGCAACCTCAATCCTGAAAAAGCAGCCATATCACATAAAAAAACAACTTCCTCAGCTAAAGGGACCGTACGAACACGATGTGAGAAGTGGAACCCAGATGAGGAACTGACATTGACTCGCTCGTGGGTCGACGTGTCCAAGGATCCTGTTATTGGCAATGTTAATTTTTTTATTAATAATGTTTATTTATTAATGCTATTTTATGTTAATAATGTTTTTATTAGTAATGTTAATTTTATTATTATTATTATTAGTGTTTATTTATTAGTATTATTATTATTTTATTTGTTATAGGAATCAACAACAAATCCAACATTTTTTGGAAACGAGTTCGAGAAAAGTTTCTTAACGCAATGAGCCGGGGAGAATACCGTACATCCGATATGATATCGTCCAAGTGGAGGATATTCGGCTAAAGGTTGGAAAGCGATATCTATAACAACAGATACATCAACTGACGTAGTGGTGCAAGTGACATGAATATTTTTCAAGAATAATGTGAGGAATATAAAAATGAAATGGGCATGGTGTTTACTACGGTCAAACCTTGGGTTGTTTTGATAAATTATTTGAAGTGGACGAAAGTCCTGTTAATGGGACCATCATCAAAACGATCAAAAGCATCATCCGATAACGAAATTAGTAGTCAACCTACTTTAGATGGGAGTAGTCACATTAACCTCAACGACAAGAAAGATGGGTTTGAAGCTCCAGAGAACCAATTCGCCCTCACAGAAGGAATAACAAAAGTAAACAGACAACAACCTCTATAGAGTCCTGACTACAAACAAACTTTGGCTAATACATCAGAGAAGATAAACAAGTTTAATGACTTAAGTGAGAACGTAAGACAAAAAACCATGGATATGAACTGTATTTTATGAACATAGACCATTTAGTAGATGAGAAACGTGAACAATACGAGAAGATGAAAAAACAAATTAAGGAGAAATATGATATGTAATAATTTTAGTAATAATTTTAGTATTATTATGTTTTAAAATCATTTTGTAATGTTTAAAAGAATTAGTATTATGATGGTTTTTTTATAAGTAGTTTTATTTTTAAATAAATTATTATTTAAAATTAAATAAACAAATAAAAAAATTAATGATTAAATAATTATTACAAAAACTGTTCACAATCACTAGACCACTGCACATCTTAGTGAGTTTGACCGCGTCCCATTTGCGTGAAGCCTACGTGACATAACTTTTGCTCACACTCATTAACAAGGCCGGCCCTGGGGTAGGCCGAGCCGGCCCGCCAGCCAGGGCCCATTTTTTTAAGGGGTCTAAAATTTTATATATATGTTTTTTTTATAAAATTTTATATGCCGGTTTTATATATTGGGACCTTTTTATAAAACTTAAAAACATATTGGGCACTTTTTATGATGGTTGGACCATAATCCGTTTAATATTTATAATGTAAATATGTAATGGTTGATTGGTTGGACCCTAATCCAGTAATCAATCTAATCTTTATAATGTAAATATGTAATGGTTGGACCCTAATCTTTATAAAGAAATTAGAAACCATCGACTGTTAAAAAAAAGGACGAATTGAATAACAGAAGAAAAATGACCCTAATCTTGCTATAACGTTAATCGTCGTTTAAAAAAGAGTTAATTTATATATTTTGTTCTTAGGGGCCTTTTTTTTTGCTCGGCCGGAACACTTAAATCCTCAAGTCCGGCCTTGCTTATTAAACTATTATTCATACCCTTACATTCAATAAACCATTACACATAATATAATAATAAATATAAATAAGCTAAATAGCTGTTTAAGTTGCTTTTTCATTAAAGTTTAATATTCGATATTTTCATCAAATGATGCAAATCAAAATTATTATTTTTTATGGCGACATTCAGTCTTCATGTTATCTATATTTTAAGGGGACTACTAACCACACACGGAGAATGCTAATCGGACTTGGTCATATACGCATCGTATAGGGCAATACGATGCGTATAGCCCTTCACAATTTCTCATGCCCGACATCCTCGTACAACCTGGTCATTCCAATCCTATACGCATCGTATAGGACAATACGATGCGTATAGGGTACGAGGTACTTTCTGCAACTAGTCATCCATCAACTCGTTATACGCTCCGTATAGATCCATACGCAGCGTATAACTCGTACCCTATACGCACCGTATTGGCCTATACGATGCGTATAGGGCCCAAATTTTGTGTATTTAATGACACACGATATTCTCATTCGAACGTATACTTTCAAAAGAAAATTCCAAACAATCTCACAAAAATTATAAACATGTCTTGGTGGTGGGATGGTAACTACGGTTTTCAGGTATATTCTAACGAGTCGGTGGAAAACAACCCGCAAAGTTTTGGCGTTCAAGAGGTGAACCGAGAGGAGGTCTCGTCCGACGTTTATTCTCATCAACGGGTAAGGCTTCCAGATTTGAACGAGCCACTGAGCAATCCCGAGTTCGTATACGGTGAACCGTCTTACCTTACACAGCCCACGAACGACTACGTATACGGTGAAGTCTCATACCCGACACAACAAACCGACGACTACGTATACGGTGAAGTCTCATACCCGACACAACAAACCGACGACTTCGTGTCCGAAGACGAGGAACAAAACCATCAAAACGTGTCGTATAAAACTGACCAGAATTTTCAGTCTCGTGAACAGTTGGTGGATTGGGCGGTCAGGATAGGACGTGAGAATGGTTGCAAAAGTGTATGGAGCCGCGTGTGATAGTAACAGACAGGGACAAAGCTCATCCGAAATCCTGCCACAAATATTGTGGAGAAGATATTCTTTGTTCATCCGAAATCGTGTGAGATGTGGCGTGCGTTCCCGCACGTGTTGATGATTGATGCGACTTACAAAACAAACATGTATAGACTTCCATTTGTCCAAGTGGTCGGTGTGACCTCCACACACCAGTCGTTTTGCGTCGCTCATGCATTTATATCAAAAGAACGAGAGGAAAACTTCGCCTGGGTGCTACTGCAAATAAAAGCAATGTTGCAAAAGTGTATGGAGCCGCGTGTGATAGTAATAGACAGGGACAAAGCTCTTATGAACAAAACTAGTAGTTTCGATTGAACAAAAGTTCAACCGAAACTAGTAGTTTCAATTGAACAAAAGTTCAACCGAAACTAGTAGTTTCGATACTGGAATTTCGATTGACAGCATCAGTCTCAAAATTATACCCAACATTGAATAATTATTAAATATTTAAATATTTATTCAATATTTTTCCAGGAGTTATACATTATGTGACTAAAAATTGGTTGGACCCGTATAAAGAAAAGTTTGTATCCGCCTGGTCCAACAAAAACCTCAATTTTGGTCAACAAACAACGAACCGAGTCGAGAGCCAGCATTCGCTTTTAAAGAGTTATCTTAGAAATGCTAACAGCTCCCTAGATAGACTTGTTGGGTTTGTTGATGAAATTGTAACAGATCAATATTATCAATTACAGTTTGCGTTTGGAACAAGCCTCATAAGAAAAATGGATAGCCACATAGCTATTGAATTGTTTGATAACCTGCACGGTAAGGTTTCACATAAAGCTCTAAATTTGTTAGAAAACGAGTGGTACAAGTTATCACATATACGGAAACAAAATGCAACGTGTGGTTGCCAACTTTTCAATAGCTGTGGGTTGCCGTGTGCTTGTCGTCTGGCAAGTATCGAAGCTACATGTGGCAGAATCCCGCTAGATGCGTTGGACGTCTTCTGGAGGAAACTTGATTTAAAACCGTCGTTTGTCGATGATGAAAATGTAGACGTGGATAAAGTACTTGGTCAAGTGAGAAACAAAATTATTTCAGAACCTGATCAGGTCAAAAGAAGTATGCTGTCGAGAATCGCAGGGGTGGTCTTTCCGAGCAAAAGTAACAAGAAAGCGCATGTGGTATAAGAAGATACTCGCGGTCGTCCAACTTTGAAAAAGCAACAACAAAGGAAACAGGATGTCGCGAGAAACAGCTCATTCACAGGATACCAACAAAGCAAATGTGACCCTGCGAGACACAGCTCGTACATTGCGTCACAAGACTCGATACAAGCGAGTTCGGTCATTCAACACCGTCGTCCAACGAAGGGTAAAGGAAAGCAACCACAAGATGATAACGCCTATCTTGGTTTTCCATTGATTATGGGGAAAGATGCGGTTAACAATATAAATTGTTTTAAGGATGCGGTTAACAATACGTGGCGTATAGTTCGTCTGAGGAAGACGATGAAGCCATACGCCACGTATAGATATATACGTTGCGTATGGCTCATGTTCTCGGCAACTTGGCCCGCGTATGGCCTGATTGCCCGCGTATGGCTAAGTTTGCCCGGTAACTAGCCTGTGTATGGCTTGGTTGCCCTGCGTATGACTTGGTTTACCCGGTAACAGCCTATACGCCACGTATAAGGCTATACGTGGCGTATAGGTTTAAAATAAAAAAAATAAAATTATTATTATTATTTATTATTAAAAATAAAAAAAACAATATATTATTATTATTTAAAATTAAAAACAATATATTATTATTATTTAATTTTTATTATTTAAAATTAAAAACAATATATTATTATTATTTATCAGATATGACGGATCATGATGATGATATTCATATGGAGGTGCTATACGATCTTGCGCACTACCCTTTTTTGGGTTTTCCGGCTGACTCGGAGGCGTATGCCCGGTGCCAGAAGCTCCGGGAGGTGCGGTTGGGTCCAGGGACTGCAGTTGATTGGGCGCTAATCGAGGAGTTACACATCATCGGCCAGGACACGCCATGGTCGCGTCTTTTTGATCTATCGTTCACGGAGACCTACCGAGAGGTGGTCGTCGAGTTTCTTTCGACGTTCATCTTCTCAGAGGCTGGGCTAGAGCCTCTTCCCGGGGAGGCGCCGGATATGGATCCGGATCATATTTCCTTTTCGATCTTTGGGATCGTTTACCGTCAGACCCTCCGTCAGTGGGCAGTCACGACGGGTTTTTACCACGAGCCTGAGACGGTCACGCCACTTTTTGAAGAGGCGGTGACGGAGGTGGATAAGGAGGAACTCCTTGTTTTTTGGGGCTTGATTTCAGATAGTCCTTGGTTGGTTACCAAGGGGAGGGTCTCGGGTATTAGAGACCCTTTGTATAGATATCTGCACCGGCTTATTTCGACGTCGATTGCACCGCGTCTGAAAAGCCGTGAGTGGTGCACCGATAGAGACCTCTTCTTTCTCTATTGTCTGCTTACTGGCAGGCGGTGCGACCTATCGACGTGCCTTGCACTTTATTTTGCATCTGCCTATATGCGGCAGAAGCGCGGGCTTTTGTATGGCGGTGCTTTCATCACGCAGATCATGCGCTCGGTTACACCATTTGACGTGCATGAGCCTGCGATGTCACCGGCCATTCCCCCTGTCCGATTAGACCGTCGCACGGCGAGCGGCATGCGCATCACGCACCGATTCCCGCAGGGCCTTCGGTTCGTAGGGGCCGTCCAGGACCAGGTTTGGGTCCCGGTGCCGTTGCCGCAGATGCTTGGGCAGGGGGACCCGCCTATGCCTCAGCCGCTACATGGTGTGGCGATGGAGGACGGGCCGCCGCACGTCGAGGCCATCCACGACCATCCGCCACAGCATCCCCGACACGTACGTCGGTCTGTTAGGCTGGAGAGGGCTACCCAGACATTGCTTGATGGCCTTGTTGCCGACTCACGGCGACAGGGTCGTCAACTCGATCGCATGGAGGACCTGATGATGTGGGCGGTTGGACAGATCGTTGATCTGGCACGAGCCGCCGGCATCGAGCCACGCCCACTACCACCGCGGCGTCATTATCCGGACGACCCCGTTCAGGATGAGGGCGTGGCGGGTCAGGATGAGGGCGGAGGCGGTTAGGGTGACGGCGGACCCGCTTAGCTTTAGTTATTTTATTTGTATTTTGTTTTTTTCGTTGTTATATATGTAAAACATTTTGATGTATATATATTTAATTTTTTGATGTAATGTATATACTGTTTAGTTAATTTGTTTGGTTGTAATGTTTAATATTTTGTTTGGTTTGTAATGTGTAATACTTTGCTTGTTTATACTATAAAAATATAACAAATGTTTAAAAAAATTTATATATAAAATTTATAAATAGATAACAAACTCATATTAACAAAATTATATAAATTAAAATAAAAATAAACAAAATATAAAAAAAATAAAAAAAATTATAATTAAATAAAAAATACCTATACGTGGCGTATAGGCCAATACGCCACGTATAGGATTCATAAACGATCTTCCAACTTTTGAAGCAAAAATATAACCCGTGCCTCATACGCTGCGTGTAGGTCAATACGCTACGTATTGGACCAGCCGCCAGACAGAGAATGACACGTGGCATTCTGTTGGCAGTGACTGAATTCTATACGCCCTCGTACTATACGAGGGCGTATAGGGCGACGGCGGGTCCAATTAGCATTATTCCGTGTGTGGTTAGAATCACCCTATTTTAAAATTCAAACTCATCTGTGGGACCGCGGAATCAATGGCTGAGATTTGACCTAAACACACATAATAGACTGCACTTTCAAACAGCGTATACAAACTCCCTCATTGCATTGCAAGGACACCATTTCTCTGTCCACTTCTCAATTATTTCCTCCTCCGTCAATGGTGGCGCCGGTGGCCTTCCCCGACAACCTAACCAGAGAACAGTATGTCTACATGGCGAAGCTGGCGGAGCAAGCTGAGCGTTACGAAGAGATGGTGAAATTTATGGAAAAGCTCGTCGTCGGACTGACGCCGGCGTCGGAGCTCACCGTAGAGGAGCGTAACCTCCTCTCCGTCGCGTACAAGAACGTCATCGGCTCGCTCCGAGCGGCGTGGCGCATCGTCTCTTCGATCGAACAGAAAGAGGAGTCCAGGAAGAACGACGATCATGTTGTGCTGGTGAAGGATTACAGAGCTAAGGTTGAGGATGAGCTTTCTGTTGTTTGTTCAGGAATACTGAAGATTTTGGAGGCAAATCTCGTACCTTCTGCGTATACGGCGGAATCGAAGGTGTTTTATTTGAAAATGAAGGGAGATTATCATCGGTATTTGGCGGAGTTTAAAGTTGGATATGAGCGTAAGGAATCAGCAGAGCAGACTATGAATTCATACAAAGCTGCTCAGGTAGTTGATTGCTTGAATTTTGTGTTGAAAGTTGAAGAATTGTGATATTTAGGTCAAAATTTGTCAACTATATTTCTCTTCATATTACCAGATTTACATGTCTTCCTCAGTAGTTTAAGTTAGTTTGGTATAAGAATTTTAGATGTTGTAGTTCGAAATTTTAAGCACTGATTTCTAGTTCGAAATATGACCGTATCAGTTTCTTTGGATATTTACAGAAACTAATGACGTCACCGGTCACACCGAGGTGACAGGGTCTAAAACCGAGGCCCAAGGTGTTTATATAAATTTTTTAAATATTTCTCGTAGGTTTTTAGCACCTTTTACCTAGATTTAGCTATAAATAAGCTTTATATATAATTTAATATATAAATTACCTACATGTACAACCTAAAAAGCATGTTGTACAACATCCTGATGCACAAAAGTCGCCTTAAGCTGATTTTTGGTGCGCCTTTTGCGCCTCAACTGCGCTTTTTATACAAAGCTCGCCTTGTCTACACAAAAGCGATGGGCTTGCGCCTCAAGCGCGCTTTTTAAAACCAAGCTAAAGAGGTGTGTATATGTATATAGTAGTCTTGCTACTGGTGTGCTTGGTTTAAAAAAGCGCCCTGAGGCGCCCGAGGCGCTGGGAAAAACGCCTCAAATGGGTGAGGCGCCCGAGATACATGAAGCGCCCTGAGGCGCCGCCTCAGGCTTGAAGCGCGAGGCGCGCTTCATGTATTTTCAACCTTTTTTTCACTGTTTTGTTATGAATTTGAGTTCCAATTGCAGTTCCTCTTTACTTAAATCAGTTTTTTAAGTTGTTTTTCTTGCAAGTTTTGTGAAAATTACTCAAATGAGGAGTTTTTAGACTGAAACAACATTTAGTGGGAGGTTTTAAGAATGTTACTAATATTTTTATTACTTTTTTTAGCTTAGCGCCTCGCATACGTGAAGCCCTCGCCTCGCGCTTGAGGCGTGGCGCCTCGGATTTTGGGACCGAAACGCTTCGCCTCGCCTCGCGCTTTTTTAAACCAAGCTGGTGTGACAATTCAGGTTCCATGTAGACAGTTTGTTTTGTAACTTGAAAGTTTGTTAGGGGTGATTTGTGAAATTAGGTAAATATTGTTTTACCATAGTCAAGAATGAGTTATGACAGTGGTGTCTAGAAATGGATTTTCAACATTAGGCTAGAGTTGTTAGAGTCTCTTGAGTTGATATAATCACATTAATACAAAAAGAAACTGCATTTGATTTATTCCACTTGTATCAGCTTGGCTAACCCTGCAGATTGTGACCCTTAATAGCACCACTTGTTGATGTATCAGGCATTTGGAAGCATGGTTATGATTAGTTTTTTTGGAATCGTATTTAATAATCTTTTCATTTAATTCTACTTTGTAGGATATCTCAGAGGTGGATCTGGCTCCAACCCACCCGATAAGATTGGGTCTGGCACTAAATTTCTCGGTCTTCTACTATGAGATCCTCAATTCGGCTGACAAGGCTTGTAACATGGCAAAACAGGTTGGGCACCATCTCTTAAACTGAAAATTTGTTATCACCTTTTTAACATCAGTTGATTTAATATTTCTTGATAATGTTTTAGTACTCTGTAGTGCTAAAAGGTCATCCAACAAGATATTTAAATTGATTAATAAGGCAGTTAGCTATTGACTTTGTAAGTGGGATGTAGACTAGTTATGTACACTTGATCTTTGCAGACACATAAAAGGCAACTTTATTTTAAAAGTGAAGAATGAGTCATATAGAGGTGGACATATTCTTATCCTTGTTTAAAAGTTATGGTCAGCTACAAAGTAGATTGAGTTGTTTCACATATGCCTATTGCCTAATATGAACAGCTTCTAATATTAAATTCAAAAGGTAATTAGACTTTGACAAAAGTAAAAAGTATAATAGTTTTTTGATTTACACACATATGAATAGGCATATACACATTATGTATGTATCTACATATGTATCCTTGTATACCTAATTACCTATCTATGTGTGTATATGTTTGTATACCTATTTATGTGTATATGTATATGTATGTTTTATACCTATTTATGTGTGTATGTGTGTTTATCTGCATATGTATGTTTGTATACCTATTTACGTGTACACGTGTATGTATCTCCATATGTATACCTACCTATGTGTGCATGTATGTGTTTCCGGTGCGGACCCAAGAATTTTTTTCATGGGGGTCGGAGATTATTTAGGGTCAATTCATAATAGTTAAATATTGAATTTCTTCATTTTGGGTCTGGTCGCATAATAAAACGATAAAAACAAATTAAAAATCAAATGAACAATAAAAAATATACTAATAGTTTATTACGTTTAAAAATTTAAAATGGCTATTGGGTTTGTTTATGGTTTGTATTGTTTATGTGCTATTAGGCTTATTTTGTTTAGATGGTATTGGGCTAAAGGTTTAGTTTAATTGATTTATAATATTTAATGGGTTATGGCCCAATTGTATTAGTATTAGATTTAATAGTTAAGTTTTATATTTGTTAATTAGTTTACAATTGGGTTTTATTTATTAAAGGTAAAAATATTAAAAAAAAATTTGTGGGTCGGTGTCAAAATTTCCTTTGGGTCGCTCAGAATTATACCACATATAATTAAAAAAAAATTCTTGGGTGTCGGCCGAAGGGTAGGTCCGGCAACGTGTGTATCTACATATGTATGTTTGTATGCCTATTTATGTGTGTGTCTACATATGTATGCATGTATATTTGACCTATTAGAGTTTATGGAGCTTGTGCCATAACTATATTATATTGATTATCATGTGTAGGCATTTGAGGATGCAATAGCTGAGCTGGACACTTTAGGTGAAGACTCTTATAAAGATAGCACTTTGATTATGCAACTACTCAGGGACAATCTCACTCTGTGGACCTCCGATGCTCAGGTCAACCTCTCTCTCTCTAAAAAAAGAAAATGGAAGTCGGAGCATTTGACTCGACTGTACCTTAATACGCTATTCTTGCTTTTAAAAAGCGAGAAGCGCACCGAGGCGACAAGGTCTAAAACCGAGACTCAAAGTGATTATATAATTTATTTTTTATATATGTCGTATGTTTTTAGCATCCCCCAACCAAAGTTTAACTATTATAAGCTTTATATATGTTTTAACATATAAATTACCTACATGTACAACTTTAAAAGCCTGTTGTACAACATTCTGCTGCACAAGAAAGGACCATGTACATGAGGCGCGCGCCTCATGCCAATAAATTGTGCCTTAGCTGCGCCTTTCGTTTACATGCGCCAGAGGCTCGCTTTTTAAAACCAAGACGCTAAAAAACTGTGAATGACGGTAAAATAGATTAATCTTTGTGCACAAAAAAGACTACCATCGATAAGTTTGTAATCACAGTAGGTAAAACAGTAAATAGGGAGTTAAGATTTGTCGTCCTACTTTTTGTGTTTCACATTCGTCCCGCATGCATTGTAGGGTTGTACTAGATTGTACTGTCCCACATTGTATGTATCACCTTTGTCTCGCGTACATTGTAGGGTTATACTGTACACTATGTTGTATGATACAATCCTATGTCGTCGCTTATATTTTACAAGATGTCTTCAACTTTGTAGGAGCAGGATGAGCCTTAGAATGGCAAAGAAGGAAGGAAGAAGGTTGATGGTTGTGTCCGGTGGTGGTGGAGGTGGGCGTGGAATGTCATTGTTTCTTGTCAACATCTTGTGTTTCTTTATAAACAACGAAATTTGCTTTTTATAAAATTCTCTTTCCTTTCTCGATCTTCATTACGCATTTTTAATTGCAAATAGAAAATCATGAGAAATGCATAGTTGTACGTTTTACTGATTAGATATAATAAGAGAGACGGTTATATAATCGTTTTACCTATTATATTTAAAGCAACATGTACAATTATTTATACGGTTCTAGCAGTTCTTTAACGAGAATGGCCCTATGCATAAGGGTTTTCAGTCTTTTATATAACTTTACATATATGGAGTTAAACCTACTACTAGTATTGGAATCGGATTTGGAGTAGACGAGGAAGCCATGAATATTTCTCCGTTCAAAGCTATCAAAGTATGAGGACACTAAAAGATCTCTGGAGACATTTAGTTTTCCTTGTTAAAATCACTTGACCTAAATATGTTCTAACTTATATTTCAATAGGATTACACTACACGTAAGTATTCTCTATATTTGATACATTTTAATACGTCTTTTTATTACTTTTCTTCAAAATCGAGAACTGATAAGTTTGCTATATTTGTGTAACTTTTTTAATCATTTAAAAACTAAACAATTAATTTTAGTTATAAGTATCTATAAAGTAACCAACTGTTAAATACCTACCACATTTTGTATGGCCTCCTTAACAGTTAACATCAAAATCAAACTATATATAAATTTGTTTTGAAAACGGGCTAAAAATTTGAGGCCCAAACCCCTAGTCTATTTTGGTAGAATGGTCAATGGTGGAACAACCTGGTTAAATCCCTCGTGTGTAACTGTACTCTGTACATAGAGGTGCACATCCAACCTTGGTTCTCGACTTGGGTTCAACCCAATAGTCATTCAACCCGGTTTCAATCCTATTCAACTTGTAGATTCGAAGCCGGTTCTAGCCTTCCATATACAAAACCGGTTTGAACCTAACCCGATCCAGATAAACCCGGTCAAACACCCTCAAGAACCGGTTTCAACCTGGCCAAACCCATTCAAACCCCTCCAAAACCCGACCCGACCCAGGTTCAGTGAAAAACCGTTTCTTCTTTTATCGACCAAGACCCGACCCGGTTTGGATTAGGTTTTCAACCCTGTTTGTGCACCTATAATCGTACATGAGAGTAAAACAGTCTTTTCATCTTATTTTTATTTTGCTATGATATTAAGGTAGCCTTATCCTTTTTCTTCCCACCACCATCATATTTTTAATTTTCCTTAAGGAAACCTTGCAATCATCACTATCATAACTCAAATGATCAAAAGAGATAAAACTATGGTGTGGCAAATACGTGAAAGCATGGCAGAGTTTGATCCAGAAGCGATTTATTGTAAAGTATTTATTTTTTCACTCTGTCAGTCAGTCATTGTTTTCTTGGTTCTTGAATCTATATATAGTGTGTTGCCTAATTCAAACTTGTTAAAAAGACCCTATTTTAAGAACTTTTCTAGGATTATATTCATCCTCTATTTATTCCTTACTAAGTTAGAAATACGTGTATTATACAGGTTGAATCAATCCAATTTATTGTAAACTAGTAGTTTGTATGAAGATTTATATATTGTATGTGTCATAAGCAATCGGTGAAGTAAGATTTAATGAAGATTTTAGAAAAACAAATAATAAATAATAAAGAATTAAAAATTATATTTTAAGATAAGATATAATTGAAATTTTCTTATGATTTAATAAGTTTTAATAAATGACTAGAAAAAAATTAAATTATTTAAAATCATTATTATTTAATTGGAGAAATAGTTATTTAATATAAAAGAGATGCGGGAAACAAAAATCATGATTTACCAAAATTCGACGCGTGACGAATAAACTTTTTCATTTACGATAATAAGAATTTGTAGGACATTAAAATGCAAATTTTTTTTATACCAGAGACAACATTTAATTTTCTTGAGCTTAAAAATCAGTCTTTTTTATTTCTTAAGATAGCAGTAAGGTTTACCCTTATTTAATCATCCCAACTAAACTACACAATATCATCATCAGCATTGCATTGGTAACCTGTTTCCATTCCAACTCACAATATCTAAACGTTAGAACAATAGGTGTCCTAGTAACTATTTTGTTTTTATAAAATATTACTGAAATTTCTCAATGATTATTTACATTCTTATATTAATTTTTGTGCTTAAATCTCACTCTACATAAAATACTTTATTCATTTTCTTATGTTTCACTTTTATCATTAATAATTTGACCGATTGATCATATTATTAGTGAAAGCAATTCAACTAATTCCATACACAACAAAACATACCTAGCTCCTACAAAAGAAAAACATAAGATCGATCGAATTTATTTACTATAAAATATATTCATATTTTCCAAACGCTAAATACAACAAGCCCTGCCCATTTCATTTTCCTGTCTTGTCTATCAACTCATGTGAGCTGATTATTGACTACTCATAAGTAAGATGACATAACATGTTTCTTATATTTATTTATTTATTTCGTATCGTTGTCACTCGATTATATTGTTGTGTTTTGATCGTATAGTCTAATCTTTAGTAGGGATGTGCACATGTCATAATCCGGATGTGACTGGACTAGATACAAGGAAATACGGAAAACACGGGACCGGTAAGGGGTTGGTCGGTATTGGTTTGACACGGGTTGGCAGACGGGCTAGATATCGGTTTGGGCTAATCGGATTCAAGTGTTGGGCTTTGAATTTGTTTAAGAAAGATTCCATTTTGGGCTGCAAATTGGTTTTCAAGTTCCAATTGAACATGAATTAGGTAATTCCAGTATTCCAAAAAACTTTGAGTTTGGAAAAAAAAACTTTGAACAACAAGTTGGATCACTGACGGGTCACTGGCTCACTCTCAGGAGGAAAACACATTATATGTGAGAAAGACACCCTCAAGAGGAAACCCACTATTCAATTTTGAGCTTGACAATTTATGATGTCTTGGTTCGTTTAAACTTTAAATAACTAACAACAAAAAAAAAACTAAATAATTCTAATATTGTATCACGAATCAAATATTTAGAATTCGTAAATCAACCCGAATAATACATATTCGGACTGATACCGGCCCGGTCCGGTTTTTCTACCCTCCTAACCCTATACATAATACATACTTACATTTTAGAGAATATTAATAAATTAGGATTATACCAACCAAAAAACAAGTAAATAAATAAACAAAATAGGTCCTCAAAAGTAAGGAAGGCTTTTATATGTTATTGTAGCTAAGTTGAGCATCTTTGAATGTGAAAGTGCACATTTGACCACATATTTTAACAATTTGACCATCTAATCGGTACCCAAAGAGGGACAAAAGCCCTTAAAAAGGAAGCCTTTCTTCCCTCACCAAACCCCTTTTGTTGTCCTACACCTTTCATGATTCCCAAAGTACATACAAAACAAAACAACAACACTTGTACATAAATAAACACGATTATGAGATTTGGATCTCCTATGTTAATGTTTCCTTGTAATATTTTTTGTATGGGTAAAATGAACGATGCATTTTTGCCCAATGTTTTCAGAACCGAACCGGACAACGAACCGAGAGTCTTAGAGGTTCACTGGTCGGACCGAATTCAAGAACCGGATGACGCAATAAATAATATAAATATTCATAAAAATATATAGAAAAATATAAAAAAATTCCAAATACTACATATACAACCATTTAAACAATTTTGAGTCAAGGACGAAGGTTGTAGGTCTGTAGGAATTTTAATTCTTTTGAATCTTCAATTTTAATTTTGATTAGGGTTTTGGAGGACTTGTGACAGCGTATAAGTTAAAAGGAAAAAAGCCAAATTGAGTTAAAATTGTAAATATAAGTAAGTAGAAGGACTATAGGATAAAAAAGATAAAAAAATAGTAAAAAAAAAATTTAAACTTCTGGTTCGACCACCGGTTCGCGGTTCGACCGCTGAATCGCTTGGACCGCCCGGTTCAACCAGCAAACGGTCTCAGAGCATGTAACTGGACCGGTGGAGGTCTCGGTTCCCGGTCCGACCGGTCGGTCCGGTCCGGGTTTAAAAACATTGTTTTTGCCTTTATACATATAAAGGGTACAAAAGACAAATAAGATGGAGTTCTTTATGACTAAGTTCATATTGATCACAGATAAAAAGAGATGTAAAGATAAATGTAATGTATCCCATTACCATACATGACAGATTTCAAGGCTACACGCACAACTAATCCTGTTAGAACTTCGTAGTTCGGTGTGCTTATGGGAGGAGAGAGTATTAATAAGTAATCTCGTGAGAAGTCATCTTCCAGTCACCAAAAAATGAAGCCGTGAGTAATTATATTCATATATGAGTATTGATGCATGTGTGTTGGTATATATTTTTATAATAGATTTGTAACATGATTATCAGGTTTAAAATTTATAAAATGATTATTACTTTTACTAACTACACACAATAGGCAAACGTATATATCACAACGTAATATAGTTTATGTAAGAACCAATTATCGAACAATTAAACACAATATCTTTTAATACTTAGTCTGTGTTATTGTTTAATCTAATAAAAAGAGTGTAAATGTTTTTTTTTATAAATAGAAACAAGTGAGACAGGTAGAGAGGTTTTGAGAGATAATTAGATCAAGTGAATATCATTTGAGTTGGAATCCGCTGCTAAGAGATTGATGTTTTTTAATAAATTAATGATGTGGTTAACTTGGGGGGTGGACAGCTCCTTGGTCCATATACTGCCCTAATAACCGTTGGAGTGCTAATGGGCTCCCGCAAACGTTAGACTCTCCCTCTAGTTATTATTCAGACTAAGATTATCTTGTTAACTTGACTCCCAGCTAGGGCCACCAACATCGTATGACTCTTTGGAAAGTTGGAATACGCAACCCCTTCCAAACCACTTAATGAATAACTAAAATCAACTAATTTACTTTCTTAGAAAAAAGTGGAAGGGCTACAAACGTCGACCCTCAGTCTAAATGAATAGCTAGAATAATGATCCGTCCTAACCACCTCCGACCAGAATTAAAGTAACCTTGATAATAAAAATATTTTAAATAAATATTACTTCATTCTTAAGTTTAGAACACCACGACTGTGGTTAAGACTAACGCGAGCCCAACATAGAAGAAGAAAAGAGATCTTAACAAGTAATCATAATAATCAATTTGTTTAATCATGCTTTCATAAAGACATGTGTTTTAGCTTAAGTGTTATTAATATCCCAAATACTTGTGTCAATTATTATTAGTTTAATACTTATTGAGATTTCTTTCATGATATACGATAGTTATTATTAAGAATATGCCAACATGTCAAAAACCATTATTAATCAATATATGCGGTAGTCTTGATCTTCATGACATTTAACATGTTTGAACTTGTTGATCAGATCTAATTATGATTCACTGAATGTTTAGATCATTGATTTTATCTTAATCTTTGGACTAGTTGATAATTGCATCTTGATGACAAGTTGTTATCTTTGATCATAGCCATTGATTTTCTGAAGTAGAATATTATAAAAATGATCTTTACAACATTTAACATGTTAGAATTTGTTGATCATATCTTCTTGTGTTTCATTTGCATGTTTAATAACATGTATGTTGTATATGATTATCTTTAATGAACACTTGATAACACAAGTTATTTAATTTCTAACATTATCTAAATAATGATTCAGTCATATCTTAATTTGGACCTTATTTAATTTCTAACATTATCTAAATAATGATTCAGTCATATCTTAATTTGGACCTTAATGCCCCAATAGTATGTCTGAAGTGTTGCAATGCTGTGTAAAAAGCATAATGGTGCGTAAATATGTGATTACAATGGTGATGTGTAAAAAGCACTTGTAATTATACGGATACTCCTCGTCTAAAATACGTGTGTTAAGTCCAGGATATTTCTTACGTTTCACATGAAAAAAAATATTTTTTACAGGAACCAATCCCCCTCTTATATATATATAAACTAATTTGAAAACCTATAATATAATTTGTTGGCATAAGTGATGCATACATTGAAGTTAAATCGTATTTGATGTATACGTATTGTTTGAATATTCTTTCTCTAGACCAAATTTAATGTGAAGTTGATACTTATTAATTTAGTTATATTAAAAGACCATATTACATGGAATGTATTACTTTTTTTGGTATAATTTAATTTGAATATAACAAATAGTTATACAAGAAACTTGCTTCGCTGCACATGCCTTTAGTTTGAAGTTTTGAGTGGTCTATAAGCTAGTGATTAATATTTAAGAACATGAATTATTCGTAACTTCCAATGTGGTGTAGTGGTAGGAAGCCTGGATTTTCTAAAAAAGACTCAGGTTCTATCCTCACTAGCATCACTTTGGGAAGGGGCATGGTGGCTCAATGAAGGAAGACCTGGATCTTTGTGATCTCCGGTTCGATCCCGATGGCGTCCGGGTTTTACCACCAGTGGGCTTTCGGGCATGTGGGTTTTCCCCGGAACTGGAGATAACTTGGGGCGCTTAAGGGCTCCGTACGGCTGGGTTGGGCCAGCTGGCGGTAGCCTTTTGCCAATAGGTCACCCCGTACAAAGTACCTAGACAATTCTATGTTTGTTGGCCGTTCAAAAAAAAAGAAGATGAATTATTTATGTAAATGCCAGCCAAAAAATTATTACTATCAATAATTTATTGACTAGGGCTTTGTTTTAGTTTAATAAGGTGTTGATCTCAAGGTCTTAGTTGTTTTATAAGTCATATTATTTCCTACAAACAATTAATAAAAACCCATTACATTCACATAACCTAGATAATAATAAAAATGTCAAGTATAGTTTAGTTTATATTTTTATACCGGGTAAATTTTAGTAAATAATAATATTATTTACACATTGATTTATTTTAATGAGCTCTTTGATAGTTATGATCAATTGAACTAGTTAAATTGCATAAATGTAACCCCATGTAACATCTTATTACAACCACTGGCTTAGCCTAGTGGTAAGGTGTATATTCAAAACTTTATCAAAATGGAGAGGTCTTGGGTTCAAGTCTCACATGTGACAAAAAAATAAAAAAGGGCTTCAGGTTGAGTCAATTGGTTTTCTCACCTATAGTGAGTTTCCTCCTAAGGGTGGTGAAGATAATCGGATGGACCAGAATTATTGTTAAAAAAAAGTAGCATCTTATTTAGGTCTTTATATTGATTTGGTGGTTAACGTTTCTATAACTTGTTATGGTTCATGGTTTAAACTTACGAATTTGGGTTATATAAATAGCTAGCAGATGAAAAGAGAAAAAAATTGAAGGATGAAGTTAAGAAATTAGTAATTACAAATGTGAGTTGAGGTAATGCAAAAAGTTATAGGCATGATACATATGTGTTTATATATACACGGACATGCCATTTCAGAACACTAATTTATTACGAGAACATGTAAAACAAACCTAAATCGTTTATTTATTTATTTTTATTTATGGTTCATATATATATATATATATTACATTTTTATATACAAAGTATGTTATGTACTTAAAAAAAATTAAACTAATTTGTTTATATTTATATATATATATATATATATATGTATATTGGGTTAGGTTCAAATACTAACCAATATTTATGTGATAACCACTCTCAAACACAGTGTTACGTATACGCATCAAATAATGTTAAACACACGTAAACACTATGTGTCACGTATATGTTACATTATTTGGTACGTATATGTAAGACTCACCATTTTCGTATTTATGTTCAAGATATATGTTCACGATACTTAAATATTATTTTAAGAATCAAAAGAAAAAATAATTTGTAAATTATGTGATTATTTGATAGTGGTTAGCACGGTTATCACATAAAAAGTTGGTTAGTATTTGAACTTTTCCCTATATATTTTAACTTTTAGAGGCTGTTTGGTAGCCTCTTAATGATTCCGCTAAAAGGCTACCTCTGAATTGTTCAGATGTAAGAGGTGTTTGTTTCGTTGACATCCCACATCTTAATGGTTCATATTATCTATTAAAGGTTCAGCTGAAAAACCATGTTAAGTCATTCAGACCTCTTAATGGTTCAACACTTAATGATTCATTACTTGCCAAACAACCCCTTAATGTGCTAAATTGTTGGTTTATGGTGAGTGATAGATGTTTTAAAACCAAGTTTTATTAACAAAAGTCATATTTGCATAAGTGTTGTCCAAAAATCAGTAAGTTTATAAATCTGACAGCTTTAATCCCTTTAGTTTTTATTTTAATCAATTAATTATGATAAATATTAAAAAGTAATTTTAAATCTTATAAAACTTTTATGACTATTAAAACTACCATATTAATTTAGTAAGATCAGATTTTCACATTTAAATATCAATTTCTAGCATTTTTCTTATTTTTCTTATTAAAATAAAGTTAAAACAATCAATTTTTGTATAAATATAAAAAATCAATTTTTCACCCAGACTTAGTTTGTTTATGTTCGAGTTACTGAAAAAATGATGAAGTGTTATTTTTTTCATATTTTTTTATATATTTTGTATTTTTAATCATTTTAAGTGCATAAATTAAAGCACAAATTCAAAATAATAGCTACACTTATCCAAATTTAATGTAATTTTCACCATATCCTATTCCTAATAAGATAAGACCTCAGTAAAATTTTCAAAGCACCTGTGTTTTCGAATTTAGCCCTATTTAACACAATAAATTTCAATTAAATATCAAATAAATTCCAAAAGTTGTAAAAATTAATTTTAAACCTTTTTCAATGTTATAAAGCTTCTGTGAATTTTTAAAAATTCATAATATAGATTTCTTATTTTCACCATTATTTTAATCTTAAATTAATAATAAAATACGCAATGACAAATTTCAAGTATCCAACCTCAACTTTCTTCATTATTGCCAAATAACCGACCTTTATAAATTTTATGCAGTTCTTACAATTACCAAGTAAATAAGTGGGTAAAAGTTCATAATTTCAGGTCTAAATTCATACCTTGAGAAGTTTGATGTTTTTTATGATTATGAACGTACTTCTGATCAATTTGCTGATATTTTCACTCTTGTTGGTCATCCGCACTCATATTTGATTTCTGTGTATAATAAAAGGAATAATCGAACCGTCGTTAAACTCAACATTTATCTTTTCTATTTTTTTTATAAGTAACATATTATATGTTAGAAAAATGGTATATATCACCGGTCCTATAACCCTATAAATTAAGCCGGTTGTAATCAAAATCGATCGGTTATAAAAAGCTGGAAACTAAAACAATGATCATAAGTTTAGTTTTAACTCATAATCTAATCAACAATACCCATCCTTAGATATGAGCATAACACCAAATTCAATATGTTAATCTTCTTCACCCTACTCGACCTAATCCGATAATTCAATCTTAACATGAATTGTCAGTCATAACTTTTTTATAATGTATTAAAATTCTTGTGTATTTTAATAAAGTTTGATTAGACCATTAGGAATAACTAAAAAGAAAAAGAGAGTGGGTTACGTTGAGATTGAGGAGCATATTTCCAGAGCTGACAAGATCCATATGGAGCTCATACTTGCTCCAAATTTTACTTTTGGGAGGGAGGTTAACAAAGTGTTCAATTTATTATTAAAAGTCGAAAAAAAAAAGCTTACACATTTCCAATGGGAATTTAACTAAAGCCCATCTTAAAGATTTTATAGGGATAAAAAGGGGTTGAAATTTGTGTCTTAAAGCCTATTTTTGTAACTTTAAGAAAAGAAACTATATGTATAGATGTGTCTATGAACAAATTTATTAATCTAAATGGTGTATATGTAACTATGTTTACATATATGTGTTTGGTGACGAATTAAGAAACTTTTTTTAAGGGGTTTATTGTTTGAAATTATCAGATTTACCATTATATAACTATGTTTATAGATGTGTCTAGGAACAAATATATGAATCTAAGGGTGATGGGGTCATTAACCCATCTACTCATTTACTCATCAAAACTGTCTAATAGAATTTTGTCACCTTAAAACTACTTATTTACTCAGATTTCATTGGAAACACCCTACTCATTTACTCATCCACTTTTTTAAAAAAAGAATACATTTAAAAAGAAATGGTGTGTGTGGTAGTAGTGGGGTCCACTAGAGAGAGAGTAGAAAGAGAGTGGAGTGGTGAGTGTTTAGACTCGGGCAACTTACCTGGACAAGCAACTCGAACCATTGGGGGCGGTGTTCCAACTTTACTCGGCTATTCTCTTTCCTACCCGGCCATGCCCGAGTAGGGCGCCCCCATCACCCTGTGTTTAGTGGCGAACTCATGAACTTTTTTCGAAGGGTTCACTGTTTTTAGATGCCTCAATTTCATAGGGTCGGACATAAAAAATTTCGATTCGGTTCAGTTTGATTGTTCAGGTCGGGTAAGGTTCATCACACACACGTATCATTCTACATTCATTCCTACCCAAAATAATAATAAATTTTCAATCTTTTCAAGATTCTAATTTCTGGGTCTGCATCAACACATCATTCCACTTCAAATTCACATATCAAAATATGATACTGATCATTTTTCAACTTTTTTAATGGGTCCACCCTATATTTTTAAAGGGATTCACCCCAATAAAACCAATTCCAATCAATCACGTAGTAATTAAATTAAATTTTATTTTATTTATAATGACATCAATGTAATATTACATATTTTACTTAAAAATCATTTTACGTACCGTGTTACATCTACATAAAATGATATTTTTGGTCAAAATCATTTTCGAGCATTCACAGCTCGTTCCTTATCCTTAAAAGTTATAATTACACTAAAATCACTATTTTTTCTCTTTTTCAATTAAATAATACTTTTTATACATTTATAGTTACCTTTTCTCTCTCCTCCACTCACAACTACTTTAAAAAAATATTTAAAAAATTATATAAGTGAACAATGTTTTCACAAATATATAAAAAATATATACATTTTCTCTCTCCTACACACACAAACACTTTAAACCACTCCTTAAAATATACAAAACACACTTACAAACATATACAGAACTGGCTCTGAATGCTCTTACATTGATACCCTTGAAATAAATTAAAAGAATAAATAATTTAAAAATTATACGATTGTCTAGTGATTGTTTTCACGATTTTCATATACATAATATTTTCCCTAGATTTATAAACCTCCTTTTAAATATAAATCAACTGTATAAAAGCACATAAAATTAACTAGGTAATTGAACGGGGAGGCACGATTGTGCCTCATGCTTGGGCACGGTTGTGCCACAAAGCTAGGCACGATCGTGTCTCATGCTCTGACACGATTGTGCCTCATGCCTAGACACGGTCGTGTCTGGTCGTGTGTTACTGTTCAATTCCTAAGATTTTTCAATATGAAGGAGAATTTTAAGACGAAACATGATACACTAACCTATAAAAAAAAATACATAATTACATTACCTTGTCAGGTCATAAATATATCTTATAGCAACCAACATAATTAAAATCCATGTTGCTATTTCATAAAATTGTAGAATATAATAAAATGAAAACTCTAAAGGGTGTAACGCATATTGATTACACTATCATCGATCATACCATTTCATATCTTCTTAAATAACTCACAAAGAATTTGTTTCGATACACAAACTACAATACTACATTACACTACATCTCACTTATATTCGCATGATAATGATAATGATTAAAATTTAAGGCTTCCTGAGGACGTGGTCGGTCGGAGCGAAGAATCCATATATCACATGTGTAATATAATATTGTATGTAAAACAATATCTATTAATAAAATATACTTGTGTCACCTTAGTGACAAGGTTTTGAAAAAAACATGGGACCAATTTTTGCAATACCTGCAGTTACAAACAGTTATAATCGTCAACCGTCATACCTGTTCAAGAAGAGTTGCTACGTTTCATTGTAACTTTTCGACCCCTGTATAAAGAAGTTTGATTGGTCTGTTTTCAACAACAAATTCACAATTTTGTTTTCTCAAAAATCACATCTCGTTCTTAGAAACACTTTATGTCTTATCCGATTGAAGATTCCATATATAGCGAAATACTTTAATCTGAAAGTAAAGTACGCTATTTAGAAAGCTATCCGGTCATTACGAAATCAAGAAACCTACATGATATATGGTTTTATTATTAATAGAAACTAGAAATGTTGTCCCGTGCTCCGCGACGGGAAACGGATCTTAAACGGTTAAAACGGTGACATTAGCGTGGCTAAGCACAAAAAGAATCGTGTTTAAATAAATTTTGCCTCTTGCTCTGCAGCAGGATACGGACCTTAAATGGTTGAGGCGGTGACATTAACGTGGTTAAGCAAAAATAAAAAAACATGGTTAAATTTACAAAAGAAACGTATAAAGTTACGACGACTCGGTTGTGGAGACTGAAAGATAGATAAAAGACAGTTATATAACGGTACCGATATTTTTCAGTCGTGCACGTTACTGGCAGTCGATATAACCCACACTACATAAAAACTACTCTATTCCAAATACGACTTCGTTTTTAATAAAATTTTCACCATGATGTCAAGAAAAAAAATTAAATAAACAAACTAAAAAGTTAAAAAAAATCAAATTATATATATTATAGGAATAAACTTGAAAATTTAAAAACTCGAGGGGGTAAAAGTTACATCCTATAAATTTAAATGATCACTTTTGAAAATTATTAATAAAGTTAGGGGCTAAGTCAAATTATTAAAACTTGGCTGACACTTCAGATTAAGATTATTGTTAATACGCGTACACAAACAAAAAGGAAAATGATGAACAATCAAGCCTGAACATTGAAAAATATATGAGAAAACCATTAAACATACACAGAAATGTAAACCAAGTTTGCAATTTATATATTTTATTGATTTTTCTATAAATACAGTTGAAACCAATAAAACACAACTCTCAAAGGGAAATTACATAGAGATAGAAGGTAAACGGGCAACAAGCTGCGCCGCCAACCCTTTTTTAATAATGCATTTAGTGACAATTGAAAACAAGTTTGAACCTAAAACAAGTTTATGATTTTAAAAAATGAACCTTCAAGAAGAAATGGTTCCTTGCTACTCGATTATAGATACAATCACAATTTTTCTTCCTTTTAATTTCCTCTTTGAATCCTCATAACGTTAAAAAACAATTGCCAAAACGAGTACTCGTATGTGGACTAGAGAAGATAAGTTTGTAGTGGTGGTGAACGTTAACTAGCAAGAAGACACTAACTATGGGGTATTATTTGTTTTTTTTGTTTTTGTTTCTTTTAGTTCTTGTTTTAATTTTTAATATTTTTGTTTTATAATAACAAGGATAAAATGGTAATTTCACGTTAAGTTAACTGATCTTTTAACGTCAGTGTATTACTCGTGAGTGAATAGTGAAGACTAAAGGTGTATTTTTTAAGAAGATAAGACTAAAACCATATAAAAGACGATCATTAGTGTAATTAACTCTTATAAGTATTACTATTTAGATGAAAATATATGTTTATAATATTCATTCTAAAAAAATTATAAAATGTATTATTTAGGTGAAATAAATATGTATTTTACATGGTGATGTTTAGCCATAAATTGTCAGAAAATTTATATGCCATTACTTTCATGTTTTTTTTTTTATTTTAGTGTTATCAGTGGTCACTATAGTCTAGTTGGATTTACTTAAAACCAAATGAAAAGTTGTAATATAAACTTGTACGAGTTAGTAGGTGCGAAGTGCACACTCGAACATTACTATGCTAACTTTGGTATTTAGGAAGCTCTAAGCTTGTTAGGGGGAGAAGCCTCTACTATCGGGGTTAGCTCCCATATAGGGTTTGAAGAGGCAACAATGTAGGTCGGTAGCAAATGAAGCATCGGTAGCAACTTAATACCTCGATAGCTACTTTGTGCTTCGGTGGGAATTGAGCGGTTGGTAGAAACTAAGTTACTATTATTAATATTTTCTACTTATGTTTGTATTAATGTGGGTACGAATGGTTATAACCATCAACTATCACTCATTTTCATAAAAAAATTGGAACGATTTGTTGTAACTCTTCAACCTCTGTATAAAGATGTGGAGATTTCCACTGGCCAAAAGATGAGTTGCATATTTGTTTTTTTGTTTTTCTTGATTCCTTTTATATATACACTAAACTTTATGTTTCTTATAAAAATCATTAAAAAATGAACTGCTCCTCCATTTTAAGATTTATTTACGAGACACAATGGAACTCGTAATATAAAAATCTATATAGGAAGTTTTTAATATATATTTGTTAATATAATTAATTATAAATAAAGAAAACGAATAAACAAATTCAATTTTAGGTATTAAAAATATCTTCTTAGTAATGTAATTATCAAAACGAAATTGTTGTAGTTTGTAATTTAACTAGAAATTCGTAACTAAGTTTCTTATAAATCTAAAATTTAGTTATTTTATTCTTTTTCAATTTAAGTTAAATTAGAAAAAAAAAATGATGTGACGGTGTGGAGACGTGAAACTGTTTTCCTTAAATATGGAGAGGTGTAAAAAAGTTATGGAATCTTGTGAACGGGTATGAATGTGTGAAAATACGTGGGTACTCCCTTAGTTTTATAGTAAATATATTTTTACAATTAACCTTGAATTAATGGACATTTAATGTTACGATTATAGAAAATAAAAATAAAATAAATAAATAAAAAGTAAAAGGGAAACAGTGCCAGTTCAGTAGTTGTTAAAATAGGGTCCACGTGTCAGCACCCTAAAAGAAAAAGACAAAAAGCGTCCTTCTGATTGGTTATACTCCCACGGTCCCACCTGTGTGATATTGACTATTTACCCTCTCGTAAATGTTAAAAACATTAAAACGGAAATACTTAGTAAAAACAAATGAAACACAAATAAAATATTTAAAACACATTAACATAAATATATTTTAAGCTTGATAATAATATTATATATATTTATCTATATCTATACTATATAATAAATAATGGTTTTGACATATCACGTGTCGTCACCATATTCATTATCATCATTTTTTTTCGACTCCCTGTCTCTTATTTAATGCACTTCTATCTTTTAATAATAATATGTATTTAAAAAAAATGTTAATTATACTAATAAAACACATTTATTTTAAATTATACTTTAAAATAAGAAACTTTGAAATAATTATGTAACTTTTATTTCAATCAAATAGTAATGAAATCCAACTTATATTAAATAGTAATTAACGAATTTTCGAAACTCAATTATATATTAATTTTACGTATTTTGAATTTGTTTTCTATTCTTAATATATATGTAATATATTTTTACACCTTTAAATATATATAAAAATTTAAAAAATTTATGTATTGATATTTTTCAACACGTGTGTAAACACGGGACGTAAACTAGTTATATAATAAATTAAATTTTTGATGGGACACGTGTCACTTCCTGGTGCATCTTCAACATGTTTTTTCGTCTCTCTCTCATATTTAATAATGATATTAAACTAATATATTTTTAAGTATTTAATATAAATCTATTTATGGATACTTATTAACCAAATAAATTTAATATAAATTTGCATTTATCAATTACATAAAAAAGATTAATACTCAGTCGAAAAAATGTTTTATAAATTAACTTAATGTAATTTATAATTGTCACGTAAAATTAATTTTTTTAAACATATTTCGGGGAGTTTATGTGTTAACATTTACAAGTTTTTAAAGAAATAAAAAAATTTATTTCTAGGTAAGAAAGTTGTCGTTTAAAAAAAAGTATATAATATTATATTTAAATTACTCGTGTATTACACAGGATTCTAACATAGTTATCTAATAAATAAAAGTTTTTCATTTCACGTAACGTTTTCATATTTATTCTTATAATTTTTTTCTTCATTCTCCCTCTTATTAAATACCCATCTATTTTTTAGTAATAATATATTTTTAAAGAAAACACTAATCTATATCTATACTATATAATAAATAAAGGTTTTAGTGGGACACGTGTCACTTTCTGATGCATTCTTAACATGTTTTCTCATATGTTTCTCCTATTTAATAATGATATTAAAATAATACATTTTTAAGCATTTAATATTAATCTATTTATGGATACTTATTACCCAAATAAATTTGATATAAATTAACATTTATCAATTATGTAAAAAGAATTAATACCTAGTTGAAAAAAATATTTTAAAAATAACTTAACGTAATTTATAATCGTCATGTCAACGTACATTTTTTAAAAACATATTTTGGCGAGTGTATGTTTTAACATATTACATTTTATTCAACACACATATTACACGAGTTTATTCAACTCGTGTAATACACAAGTTTTTAAAGAAATACAATTTTTATTTCTAAGTATATATAACATTATATTCATATTACCCGTGTATTACACGGGATTCTAACCTAGTTATATTAATCAAACATATTTATTTTTTGTTTTCTATCATTAATATATGTAATATATTTTTACACATCTATATCTATACTATATAATAAATAAAGGTTTTTCAATGCCATATGTCGTCTCCATATTCATTCTCATCATTTTTTCCTCGCATCTTTTATTAAATACACATCTATCTTTTAATGATAGTATATTTTTAAAGAAAATACTAATTATACTAATAAAACACATTATTTTTAAATTACCCCTTATTATAAGAAATTTTAAAATATAATTATGTAACTTTATTTTCAATCAAATAGTAATGAAAATCAAATTACATTAAATAATAATTAACGTATTTTTGAAATTCAGTTATATGTTAATTTTTACATATTTTGAATTTTATTTTCTATCCATGTAATATATTTTTACACCTGTAAAATACATAAAGATTTAAGAATTTTATGTATTAATATTTTTCACCCCGTGTGTAGACACGGGTTCTAAGCTAGTGTATAATATATTTACATAAAGATTTAAGAACTTTAGACATTGATATTTTTTTACCATGTGTGTATTACACGGGTTCTAAGCTAGTATATACATATACATATATATAGGGGGATGTTCAAATAATAAGTGATATTTTGCTCATTCCATCGGATGTTCAAACAAGAACCTTAAAAAAACGATATCAAACAAACTCCGATTGAGCTCATTCCAGCGGGGTTGGAACCGTCTCATCGAACTCTACCATATTGGATTTTAGGGTTTAGATTTTTTTGGGGGTGGAGGTGGAGGGTTTAGGTTTTTGAGGGTGGGTTTAGTTTTTGAGGGGGTTGGGGTGGGGATTTAGGTTTTTGGGGGGTGGGGTTGGAGGGAGGGTTTAGGTTTTTGGGGGCGAGGGTGGAGGGGGGTTTAAGTCCCACTAAACTATTTGAATTCCCCTGCTACGCGGTGGGAATTCAGTTGTTATTGGTTCCGTTTGTTGTGGTATCGTTATGGATAGAGGTGAACAAAAAAACTGTTTTCGGAACCAGCCTACCCGAATCAAACCGATCCGGTTCCTACACGGTATTTCCAATAACCGGTTTGGACAAGATCATACCCATTGGTTCCTACCCGGTTTGGGGTTTACTTTGCTCGACTGGTTCCTACCCGGACCCGACTAGAACCAGTTCCTACCTTACCCTGTTCCACATTAAAATTAAATAAAAATTGCATTTATGTTATTTATTTTTATTTTAATTATTATTATATACATATTAGTACCGGTTCCAGACCCGAACCGGACTCGACCCTACCCTACCCGGTTCCACAGGTAGGGTTCTTCAAACCATAAACCAGTTCGATTCCACCAGGCGGGATTTGTACTCGGTCAAAAAAGAATCGGTTTGGAACCGGTTCTGGTTCTTGGGCCCAACTCGATTTGTGCACCTCTAGGTATGGAGCCGGCACTCGCTATAGCAAACGAAAGTGAAAACCTAAAAAAATAAAGTCGTTACATGCCCAAAAAGATATTAACACATGTTTTACACCATTCGAAAAAATAAATACCGACACCGGTTCCGATAATATCGACATCAGTACAAATGATGTTCGGCCAGTATCGGCTAAGTGTGAAAATTTGTAAGGCTCGGTTTTGAGGACCTATACACTAGTATTCACATCGAAAAAAAATCACATCGTAACGCTAAGAAAAGCAAGTATAAACGGTCAATCCTGGATTTTAAAAAGTATCATATTTTAAAAGTTGTAAAAGAAAAACAATGAGTATGTTTTGTTCGCATAATTTAATGGAATTGGAATATGAATTACATTTCTTAATGTGTTTAGTCCGTAAAATTTGTAAGAATTAGAATATGAATTTTATTCTTAACGTTTTTTTGTTGAGAAAATGAACTAGAATAAATTCCATCAAAGAATGATTTCAACATTCTTTTCAAATTGTGAACAGATTCAAGAATAAGAAACACAATATTCGATCACTCACCGTTGTTGCCGCCCATCGCATCCATCGGCCACCGATCGCCGCCACCACCAACAGCCAACCACCGTTGCCAGGGCGGTAGGTGGTGCTCGGAGGCAATAACGGTGGCGGCGACAAGGGTGGTCGGAGGCAGTGGTGGGTGGTGGGCGAAGGCGGCGATCGGGAGGTGACAGCGAGGGTGATAAATTCCAATTTCTTTACGATTGTTTTGTTACAAAACGCATTTCAAATTCGAACTTCTTTGATAGATTTCAATTTTTTTAAATTCAAAATTCTTTTGAAAAATTCAAATTACAAATCCAATTCTTTCTAATTCAATTCTTTCATAAATTCCCAATTCCTTCAAAAATAATTTGCGAATCAAACGCACCCTTACTTTAGGTTTACGTGAACTGGAGATTTGACCTTCAAAGGGGTTCAAAGTTTTTTTTTTCTCATCGTCGTAAATACTGAAACAACTAGAACTGATCGAATATTACAATGTTAACTCATTAGGTATCTTGAATAAACTCATAAATTTGTTGTTAAGCTGAATACAACACATGTCTAAGAGTGGAAGTGGTACAATCCAAAACTATCCCTCAATCACCCAATCAACCATGTAGTGTCAACTCATATTACCCCGAACGAAACTTAAAGTACCCGAATAGGTTGCGACGGTCTTCCTGAATGAACCCCTTGAACTAACCAACCATGTAGTGTCACCTCACAACCCAAAACTACCCCACAACGGCTTCATTGACGGGTTCATAAATCCGATTTTTAACCCGCAAAACAGACCCACGCCACTTAAGACGATGTTCCCGTGTTACCTGATCCAACCCGAAGCCCACCCCTTCCACCCTAATACTAAAACAAACTCAATATTGAATTCGTATGTCAAAGCAATGTTTTACGTGTCTATCTAGAAAAAAATGTTGATTAGGTAATACATGCATATAATTTTAATTTCTTAAAATTTAACGCTTTACATAAGAATGCAACTAGACATAATTTACATATTCAATTATTATCACTCATACAGTCATACACATTCCAATCATGATCAAGATCCCAATTAAACACATTTAAGAGAATATGAACCTTGTGGCTCATGTTTTGACCCATTTCAAAAACTCAAACTTGCATGTATTTGTTTTACCACACTTCTTGATTCCTAACATTTTATTCTTATGTTCATAAACCTGTTTGGCCTATTTGAACCAATTGCTCAAGTCTTTACTAATTAGTACACAAAAAATCACTTTAGATGAACATTTTTACACATGTATAGCCTCTTGTAAACCACAAGATATATGATCCTAGTGTTCAAAACAAAATGTAGGAAATTCTTATAGCTTTCAAAAAAAAAAAGAACACCTCAATCGGAGTAATGGTTGATTTTATATGATTTTTCAAAACTAATACGGACTCTGCACATTTCTTCCTCATAATTCCGACCTAATACCCTTGTATGCACTCGTTTTTCTTGGTCATAATCCAAACTAAACATTATAAACATGTTCTACACATTAGTTATGGTGATTATAGTCTAATAGATACTACAAACACCATCAAATCCAATAAATAATCATACAAAGCCCTACTTCATCAAGAACTTAAAACCCCATCTTCATGATTTTGCAATATAAATGAAATCAATAGTTTCTAATAGCATATGATGTATCTATGCAATATTATCCATCTTTCTATTTTAGTCTTGTTGCCACCATCTTCTTAGATGCACATCTTTTAAGCTTTTCATAAATGACTCAATTGATGAGTAGCCTCAAATGGAGACTAATCCGCAATATCCTTCATTGTCTCACGTTCCATCTCTTAGTGAGGTTGCCATCCTCGAGCCATAACACGATGTAATAAAGTATACCGCCTCTCTAACGGCCACTAACAAATGGTTGTGGCATTTGCTTAAACCACCACGCTCACTTCTAGACAACTAATTTTATTACTTTTTAGTATGTCAGTCTAACTAAAGATAATACATGGTTATCTTCTACTATGGCCTTTAAAGTTGCCTTTTGCGGCTCATAACAACAAAGTTCATCATGTTAGCAAGGTTACAAAAAGCAAATCTTGTTAATACATGACATAAACACACGTTATGGTATGTTTCATTAAACGAAACATAGTTTACATTTAACGAGATATGACTTACCATTTAATGAACATTCAAAAGTACCGTTTACAATATGTACATGACCATCTAGAACATGACACTCGACTACTATTGGTAAAAAACATTAACGGTTAACACATGCATAAATAGTTATATCAAACCTCTTTAAGTTAACGTCATGATAGGCCGATAGCATTGAACACAAGAGAGAACATTTTTTAAGAGTTAGCGGTCAACTTTCAAAGATCTATATGAAAATCACTTATATCAAACCTATCAAGTTAACATCATGATAGGTTGATAGCATTAAACATAAGAGAGAACATTTTTTTAGAGTTAACGGTCAATTTTCAAAGATCTATATGAAAATCGCTTATCTGCCATCTGCACACTATTTTTATACACTTTGGGACCAATATACATATATAGGGTTGTCTAAGTAGCGAGTTACTAGAAACACATAAACAATTATACGTGTTACTTTTTATAAGAAGATTATGTAACCGCATAATCCACTTTTTCTCTCATTATATTTGAAGAAAAACGAGTGGGGGTCAGAACTATAAAATTTTCGGCTGAATACATATAAACTAACACTACTGAGCGAAAATTCGGAGGGGGGCTTCCCAAACTTCACCCCTGAGTGCTTATACATTACTGTCGTTTTCTATTTAAAAATGATTCTGTTTTGAGCTCATTTTAGAAATTACTCTACTCCTTTAGTCGGGAACTCGACTTCCCCGTCCCGACAAACTCGATGATCCCCGAAACAATCCGAACTCGTCAAATACGTATTCGATATAAGGTAAGTTATTTTTTACCATCCGTAACAATACATATATACGTATCCTCTCCCTCTCATACCCTAAAACAAAACCCCTCTCTCTACATTAGCCGCATTCCTTGCTATTCATTTCTCTCATACTCTCTCTCTCTCTCTACACTTTTACAGTGAGACACAAAGCAAATAGTGTGTGTCTCATCTATTTCCTCCTTCTCAATCTCCAATAAACATCAATCTTTATAACAAAATGATGAAATCCCATTTTTGATCTGCACACATTCTTTCATTTTTCTTCAAAATCCCATCAATTTTTATTTTATTTTTTTTGTGTTTTTTGTATTGTTTTTCTAGGGTTTCTTGAAATGGCACCCTGTCTTGATTTTGGGTTGTCAAGTTTACTCTGTGAAGAAGACAATGATTGCATTTCATATGATGATGATGGTGATGATTTAAAGGGTTTAGATTGGGACATTAATCAGAGTCATACGCAAAAAAATCCAAACTTGAAAATGATAGATGAAACAGAGTACTCTGTTCTTGATTTGCCTTTGCAAAATGATGCCAGATTGACTTTGTTGAATCTAAAAGAACATGAACAATTTGTGGGTTTTGTTGATTATTTGGATAAATTGAAGAATCAAGACTTGTTTTTGGTTGCTAGACAACAGGCTGTTGATTGGATTTCAAAGGTTGGTTTGACTTTTGTGGTCAAGTTTTTTCCAGCAATTTTATGATTTTTAATGATTTTTTAGGATTTGGGGATTGAATTTGTTCTGGGTCAGATTGATTTTCTACAAAGAAATAATCAAAATAAATACTTTTTTATCAATTCGTTTTGGAGTTTTTGAAGCTTGATGTTCTAATTTTTCTGCTGTTTATTTTGACTTTTGTTGACTTAGGTTCATGCACAATTCAATTTTGGACCATTATGTGCATATCTATCAGTAAACTATTTGGACAGATTTCTTGCTGTCTATGAATTACCTGTAAGTTGCTAATCAATGATTAAATGTTCAATTTATTTTATTTTTATAAATAATTAATCATCTAATTTTTAATGTTCATTAACTTTTGTTAAACAAACAGAAGGACAAACCATGGATGATGCAGTTGCTGGCTGTAACATGTTTATCACTCGCAGCCAAAATGGAAGAGACTTCAATCCCCACAATTTTGGATTTGCAGGTCAGTTTCTGGTTTTGAAATTGTAGTCTAATGAAGTCAAGATTTGTATAATTTTGACTTTTTTTATATATTAGTCAAACTATAAGATCTGATTGCATTTTTGCAGGGTTGTGAATCAAGATTTGTGTTTGAAGCAAAAACAATCCAAAGAATGGAATTGATTGTTTTGAGCACATTGAAATGGAGAATGCAATCTGTGACACCATTTTCTTTCATTGATTCATTCATTAGAAAGCTTAATGATGGTGGTCAAAGTCAAAGTCAAACCAATTCAAGATCCCTGATCTTGAATTCTACCCAGCTTATTTTGGGTTTGATCCGAGGTAAAGAAAAAAAATTCTGTTTAAATTTTAAAAATCATAAATTTATACCAAGATTGAGTTTCTTGATGAAAAATGTGGCAAAATTGTAATTTGACAATGCAGGGATTGACTTCTTGGAATTTCAAGCATCTGAGATTGCAGCAGCAGTGGCCATTTCTGTGGTTGGAACTGAAGTTGACAAGACTCCAATTTCTGCACTCTGTGAACATTTAAAGAAGGTAGTACATTGTGCATGTTTTGTTGTACACTTGTTTTGATTATGTTAATAAGATGATGAATCTTGATAATATATGATTTGGGTTTTTGCAGGAAAGGGTTCTTAAATGTTTGGAAGTTGTGATCAAGGGTTGTACCATGAGCTTTGGGAGTGGTACAACAATATCATTTCCTGAAAGTCCAATTGGTGTGCTTGAGGCTGCAATCTTTAGCCATAAAATTGATGATTCACCTACTTGTGCTAAAAAGAGGAGGCTCCACATTAGTTTGTGAAAAAATGGATGGATTTATTTTTTTAATTTTTGGTAGTATTGTTTGGTTGTGAAATGTCAAAACTACCCACTTAAAAAAATAAAAAATTGGAGATAATAAACTATAATGGGTAGTAAGCATTTTTTTATAGAACTCATTAAAGTAAGGAGAGTAGATGAGGAAAATATAAAAATGGAAATATATACATTAAATTTTGTTTTATTGGTGGATCCAATTTGTGTTGGTATTTTTTTGTCCATGGTAATTAATTACATTCAAATTTTTATCTAACTCTTAAAATTATGAGTTGTAAATTTATAATATTGTTTAATGGTTTGTAAATTTTCATAAACTGATAAAAGAAAATTGATATTGATATTAATAATCTATATCTATACTACCTAATAAACAAGTAAAATTATGGAACACATGTAACCTTCTGGTGCATTCTTAGCATGATTTTCCCGTCTCTCTCCTATTAAATACTAATATTAAAATAATATATTTTTAAATATTTAGTTTCAATCTATTTATGGATATTTTTTTTTAATTATGAATTGTTATTATACTATTAAACAAATGAGTTTAATATAATATACCATTTATTAATGACGTAAAAAAAATAATATCAAGTTTAAAAAAATGTTTTAAAAATTAACTTAATATAATGTATAACTGTCAAGTTAAATTAACATATTTTGACGAGTGCATGTGTTAAGATATTACATTATATTTTATTCAACCTGTGTAATACACAGGTTTTTAAAAACGTAATTTTTTATTACTAAGTATATATATCATTATATTTATTTAACCCATGTAATATACGAGATTCTAACCTAGTAAATATTTATACTAAGTAAATATTTTATTTTGTTCATCTGGTTATTAAATTTTCACAACAATAAAGTAATATTGAAAATTAGTAAACTTTATAATTAAAATAAATCTGTATAACTTAAATAAATAATACTGAAATGTTATTGTTAAATGTTTTTCATTTTGCATATATTTCTTTTATTTATTTGCCTTATGGTTGAAAATTTGTTTTTTTTTTTTGGTCGGAAATCATAATTCACTAAATGAAAAACAGCAATCAGAAAAGACAACACATTGAAATAAACCATATATCAACTACCGTATTGGCGTATTCTGACCTGGCCCACTTATGTGCGGCCCATAAGATTTGGTCCATTCACAGAGAGACTTTGAGGTTTGGGTTTTTTTTCAAAACCACTTCCGGTTTCAAACCTGGTATGAAGTGGCCGGGTAGAAAGTGGAACCAGGGTGAGGTGGTTTCGTTTCCAGTCAGGTGCCTAAAACCCTACCTTGTGTACCCGGGTAGGGTCAGGTTCAATAACTGGGTAGGGCAATTTTTTTTAAAATAAATAGAAAATAATAAATAACATAAAATTTATTTTCTATTTATTTTTAGAAGTTTACGAACAAAAGAAAATAGATTCAATTAAAAACCACAACTACTACATTTATGTTTTTATTTTATTCGTAGTCTTCGTCGTCTTATGTTTATTCTTCGCTGGAACTATTGATGTGTCGGATAGAGTGATATTTACGTGGTTCATAATACGTGCCTAAAAGTTTATATGCCTAAAAGTTTACATGCTTACGTACAATGGCCGTCGGGTTGGAACCGGGTCCAGTGGGCATCGGATAGGAACCGGAACCAGTTTTGAGTCGGGTCGTCAGGTACGGTTCTGAAACCGGGTTTTTTTCCCACCTTTACATTCACTCCCTTGTATAAATGAAGGCAACCAATCTAACTTCCCACTCCTAATACACGTCTTATTTATGTTATAGGCCAGTAACTTGATATTTGAAAGTTACTTCTCCTTATGACATCAAATGTTATAACAACTATTCTTTAAGTTGTCTAGATGAGTGGGTTGGATCTGTGCTTCGTCTTAGATCGGTGTTGTGAACATAGAAAACCTGTTACGAAGGGTCTCGAGGTCGAAACCTCACAGACTACCCATAGTAGCGAAGTCAGAAATTTTTTCCTATGGGGTCACTATTTTTCGATAGTCGAATTTATAAGAAAAGATTTTTTTTGGGCCGGTTCGATTCGGTGGTCACATAATAAAATATGATACGATAATAAAATACATCATCATTAGAAAATAAATAGTAAAAATACAATGTCATTAGAGATAAAAAAAAACATTAGATTCTACCAAGAATAAGAATCACTAATAACTTTCACTCTAAAGAACAAATAACAACCAAAATTCAACATCTTAAGATGTTAAACAAGAAAAAAAATGAAAACTAACCTTGTTGTTGTAGCATAATCGATGTTTGAAAGTTGAATTATTAATTTCGTTGCATAATTGGTGTTTGTGGGTTCTCGGTTTGCCCGGGTTCGCAAATCGCAAGTATGTACATTGCCTTTCCTAAAGTGTCGATCGGTTTCTTTTATATTTTAAAATTAGATTTAAATTAAAAGAAATTGAGTCTTTGTTTCATGGTGATCGACTCATGGGCTTACTAAATTGACTTTATTTAAATATTGTTCTTAGACTCATTAGAATAATTGAATGAGTCTAATTTGTTATGAGCCTACTCAAATATAAATATAACTAGGGGATTTACCCGTCTCGCGTTACGACGGCGTCGAAACATACAGCAACTCGAACCGTCCTGCGTTGCGGCGGATTCGAAACGTACAGTAACTCGAACCACCTTGCGTCACGGCGGCGTCAAAACGTAGACTAACTCTACCAACCCGTGTTGCGGCCGTGTTGTGACGGCGTTGAAACGCATAGTAACTCGAACCACCCCGCGTAACGGCGGTGTCGAAACGTAGGTCGTAATGTAATTGAGTTACAAAAAGGTTTATTAAAGTTGAGAGGCCAAATATTAAACTTATTAAATTTGAGGGACCAAATATTAAACTTATTAAAGCTGAGGAGGCTAAATAGAAAAATTGTTTATTGTCTTTTACTACTTATAAATTAGGGATGAAGTTGATAATAATTACCATTTTGCCATCATCCCTATTTTCTCTTTTATAATGAAAGATGACATTATTGTAATTAATCTCAAATGAAGGACAACTTAGTAATTTCACACTTGTTACTATTCAATACCTAAGGTGTTTCAATCAGTGGTGGATTCAGGAATTTTTTGGGGTTCACTGTTTTTAGATGTTCCAATTTCATAAGGTCGGACGTAAAAAAATTCGGGTCGGGTAAAGTTCATCACATAACAAAAATACGATTCAATAATACAAAAACATTGTCATTATAAATTAAAAAACACATAATATAAATAAAATAGTATTTATGAATTAAAAAACTAGAGTTTTTCCTTATGAGTTTTCTCTAACACATAGTGGCATTCACCAGCGCAGCTAAACATAGAGTTTCACCAATCAGTGATGAAGAAGAACCTCATAGCAATAATATAAACAATCCGGCTACCACATACACAAGGGCGGCTCAAACTTTTTTTGCTTTAGATTCTACATTGTATCCATAAATTCTAAAAACCGGGTAATTAAACTTGTTTTAAAACAGATAATTGAACTTTAATCCAACCAAGAATAACTCCAATCAAAACTCACAATTGTTCAAAACTTCAAACCAACTACCTATTTATATCCTTCCCCCTAGGGCAATAAACACCATGATATGATCTTATAATGAAACCACACACATACATTTAACTAATTCAAGCAATTAGCCTATTGAATAACACTATGATTTGATATTATAATTAAACCACATACATCCAGACATACAGTTAACTAATTCAAGCAATTGGACTATATATGCAATTAACTAATTCAAGCAATTAATTCATTCAAGTTCTAGGTTCTATGTCTTTGCAACAATCTTAACATTAGATAATTAATTTGTCATGACCATAAAGCAAAAAACATTTTACTTGTTTCCATGAATACAATGTATAATTAAGACTATCAGCAAAACACAATTGATCATACCATGCTCACAATATAATCAATTAAGCATGCAGTTTGTTAGCAAAACATAAATTGAAGAAGTGGTTACCTGATTTCAAGAACAAGAAATTGAAAAAGAAACCAGATTGCAGAAGCAGAGAAGCAACTAAGTCGATTAAAACAATAAATTGAGGAACAAACCAAATTGCAGAAGCAACAAACAAGTGGATTGAAGCAGATTGATAAATTAGAAAGCATCAATTTGGGGCATCATTAAGAAAGCTGATTGATAAAGAATGCAACAAGCGAAGCAGATTGATAAAGAATGCAACAAGTTCAAACAGATTTAAAAAAATACTATAAGTTGAGAGATTCGAACTCAAGACCTCTCTTTTACAAACTAAGGCATAAACCACTACACCACTTGTTCATCTTTTTTTAGGGGTTCACACAATATTTTTTAAGGGGTTCATCCTAGTTTTTCTATATAGTTTTCTACTACAATTTCGAAACTCAGTGGGTTCCGGTGAACCCCCTCGGGCCCCTGGTTTCAATAAGAAGGAGAATAAGAGTTTATTATTTTTATTTTTAAATAAAATAAACTACTAATTATTAATTAAACTTTTCTTTTTATAGATTTCAAAGTTTATACAAATTTTTTTAAGGTTTGGGGTTAATATATATATTTATATAATAGGGTCAACCTCTAAAAAAAATCGGTGACGATCAACAACCGTTTAACGTACACGTTGGATAAAATTTAAATTCCACTGGGGTGGGTTGACCTTACCCCACCATGGTACCTCCGCCATTAACTACCCTCCAACGATCAAGTAGTTATCATAAGACACTCGTGACAACATATACAAGAGAGTGAGAGCAATGGAGAGGAATCCAAGGGATTAGCAAAATCTAGCCTGTTGTATTTGGGTGGGCCCAGGCCCGAATGCCGGATCCAGAAGGGGAGATCTCTACATGGGTCAGTAATTTGAGGTTATTTACTTTAATATACTAACTACAAAAATAACTCCATATTGTGAAGGAAAAAAAGTCTGTTTTGATGTAGCAATGGTGGTGGATACATGAATATTGAGAATTAGTGGACCATAGTCCTTTTCCACTCTAAATGCTCAAGCATAAACACTACCATCACTTCAACTAGGGAGGTAAATGAACGAAAACTAGACAATGGACTTCGATTGCAAGCTTTTTTTTGGGCTAATGAATTTTTTTAAGATAGAGAAAATAATACTTTATTCAGACCGGACCGAACCGAATTGGACAATGTTGAGTACACGAAAAACCGTATTTTGGTATAGAGTATTCAGGGTCGGCTCAATAGAGTATCTGGGCCAAGCAAGGGCTACCCAAAAAATAGGGTCCCCTTTTTTTATATGTAAATTTGGGCTTTTTGAGCAATTGGGCTCGTCAGATAGGCATGGAAGCATGAAAACAAGTGGAAATGATAAACACCAAAAGGAGCGTGTAATTAGCAATGAATTTAGGCGGTGATTTTGGAATTGGGGATTGATGGATTCCAAATATTTAGTTAGTTTTGTACCTTCAAAAAGGTTGAGCCGACGGCCGTGTGAGTATTATCTTATCTACACACGTATTAGTTTCATTTTAAGATACTCCTAAACATATATTTTTTTAGAAGAAATAAAACTCTTCTTCTTATGGAATATTCCAAAAGCTTCTTTTCCTGTATAAGGGCGTATTCATAAATTTTTTTTATAATAAATGTGTTAGAAATGGTCATGTCGGATGGGTGAGTAACACCTCAAAGTTGATTGAGGTTAACATGGTAACTTTTATTTGTGTGATTATAGCACATAAAATGATGTGGGTTTGACTAGCAACATTTTTCTTATCAAATAAAAATACAAAAATAATGATAATAAAAATTCATTAAAATGAAAATCAAATCGTTTCAAAAACACAAGTTAAAAAGATTTTACGAACTTGAATATAAAGATGATTAATGTGGATGTCTCCTAAGTATTTATTTATTTGTATTAGAAAATTCAACACAAAATTTATAGGTTTGAGTTTAGTTTAAATGAGATTGGGTTAGTTTTGGGTCAATAAATGGGTTGTTTCGGGTCAACTGGTTGGTTCGTGGGTTAACCCACGTACTGTTATTATTTATTTTTTAGTTGTGTTTTAGGCATGAATTGATATTTTTATGTCAAAATTTAAAAGTTATAAGATGAGGTTGACATTAAGCTTTATAGCTTAAATATAAATCTTTTATACACACTTTTTAACATTCCAAAAATAATAACGATTTAATAAACGGGTTTTGAAAAGAAAAGAAATAAAAGATCGAGGGCCTTTCGAGAAGTAACGGAAATAAGGAAATACAACTCTAGCCGCCACCCATTTACCATTTCACCACCCTCATTTGCCATTTTCTAGCGAGAGAAAGTGAGAGATAACCTAGATAGAGAAAGCCGGGTTTGGGTCGAAAGAGCTCTAAAGATCGTCGGTAATCATCTCGAGACTACAAAGCAAGAAAAATCGGACCTCAACAGGTAACAAATCATCCTAAATCTAAGTTTTTAGTTTGAAATGGGTTTTATGGTTTTTGACACAAAAGGTATGGATTTTTACATGTTAAACGTGAAATAAACCTTATATCTAGACTCACATGAGCTAAACTAACATTTTTAATGTAAAAAGTTGGAAGCTTAATCATTGAAAAGCTTGGCCGCCATCTTCATGCAGAAAAACTAGGGTTTTCTGCGATGAAGACGACGAGGCGAAACTGATATAGTTTCGCTAAGACAGTTTCGTTGAGACATAGTTTCGCTGAGACCTAGTTTCGTTGAGATTGAAAAGAACAAAATGTTTTGTGTTTTTAACTTACTTTGAGTCATTTTATTTTTGTTTTTGTCTTATTTTTGTGTTTATTCGGCTTTTCATAAAAAATGACCGTTCTTGTTTGATTCAATAATCATGAAAAAAGAGGTTTTATAAAAATGGGGTTTTAATGAAAAAGTTGAAAAGTTTCAAAATTTTATAAGTTTGAGCATATTTTCATTTTGCGTATACTTATATTTAAGTGAATTTTTAGGAGCAACATGCTAACATTCCAGCACCAGGGGTTGATAAAGAACATATCAACACTATTGCACTAAGTGTCATCACTACCGAAAAACATGATGTATATATGTTTCAAGAAAATGTCTTCCAAGAAGAAACGAAGAAGAAGATGTTGACTCTTCAGAAACCTAAAGTTACAAAGAGAAAGGTATCGATCAACAAACATCATACAAACGATATTGCAAAAGAGAAAGGCTTTTGGGAATTCTCCTCCTAACAACTCTTCTCAACATGATGATAATTTTAATGATGCTGATTATGATCTTTTGGTGGATCTAACTCTAACTCCGAAGAAAAGAACGAAAACAAGAGAACAAAACAACAACCTCAAAAACCACAAAGCCGTTTGTGAAGGTTTTGGGAATGACATTGGCAAAATGCCTCTATACCGGAGGTGGTTGTCACACCCTCAAATTCCACTAACGGAGTTTTACCGTTTTGGAAGGTGACAAACCAGGATCTCAAACATCAGTTACTTCAAACGACACTATATGGGACTTGAAATGTAATAATATAAAAGATCAAGGTTCAGAGCGTATATGCTAAAGCGTTAAATGAAAGTAAATGCGCAAAACAACGCGCCCAAGTCCAATTACAAACAAAACATAAATATTATTCGATAGATAATTATTTCAATCGGAGTCCAAGACACATGCATGACTTAACGTGATCCTGAGTGCCAACCTGAGAAAACATATAAGAAAACGAGTCAACACTAGGTTGGTGAGTTCACAGGTTTCAATCATTTAAAGTAAAGCGTTTACGGATTATGTACATTCAATATGCATATCAATAGGTTGCATGCCTATATTCATGTTTTGCTAAAGCGCTCGCAACCGAAACTGACAGTGTGTTTGTTTGTTTGCCTCCAGCCAGGTCTATCAACTTTGACTAATGTGTTAAGGTCAATATAACACCCGTTCGACCTCCAATTGAGTTAGCGCGACTAACACGGGTGGGGTTTGTCAAACCCAGTAGTACTACCAAAATTACCTCGTTCATACCATATTAACGGTCCGATGTGTGTGAGGACTTTTCATGACAGTGTGTTACGCTTAGCCTCAACAGTGATATCATATGAACTTCAATAAACCAAAAAGGTTGTGACATGTTTTCTCCCCCAAATAAAAACAGTAAAAGGGGCCGTGAAACTCACCTGCGTTGCGTAGTAGGTAGTATCACACAAGTATGAGATTTAGAATCTCAAGTGTTTGCCTGTACGGCTTACGTATGCCCTATAATTATAACACATAAGTTAGGGACATATGAGATTTGTGACGACGACACGGATGTTAGAACATCTTAATGCTTTCTAAGGATTTAAGAGTAGACGAACGTGTCTACGAAAATATATATATGTATTTCTTAAAATACTAATTAAGGATCAAAATGTTACGAGTCGAATGTTGTTAACGAATAATATTAAATAAATAAATAAATTTGTACGTTAATGTCGTTTATAAAAGTTAGGAAAATAATATAATTTAATATATTATTTTTAGATTCGTAAGATTAATAATTAATCATTGGCAAAAATAATAAACATGTTATTTTTTTATTCGAGCAAATAACGTAGGTAAATAATATAACAACTTATATTATTAAATAGTTTAAACATCACACGAGGTATTTAAACAAAGTGAAATAACATATATATATATATATTATTTAGAAATAGGAGTCACGAGTTAAAATAATATTAATATATTATTTCATACGAAGTCGGGGTTTGAAAATGATATAAATATGTTATTTTAAAAGTAGTTATTTTAAATAAATGCGGTTTACGAATCAAACCCGAGCCTACGGGTGTTTTCCGGTTTAAAAACATTTTAATATATTAATTTAATAATATATATATATAGGTTTAATATTAAAATAGTGGCTTAAAAATAAATAAAACCAAAACAGGGGGAGGGAGACTCGAACCCGGGTCTCCTCCCTGCATGCACATGAGATTAACCAGTCCGCCCGCTAGGGTCATCGCAACATGGATCAGATTCAAATGGTTTTAATCAACGATTCCAGTGGGTTCTCCCCCCTTGCGCGAACCGAAGCCAACCCAGTCCCAAATCCATCGATCTCGATTACGATTTGATTCAAAAGCATAGGGGTTTCGTTCAACAGATGTTTGCGAATCTATATGCGAATTTAATTGCAAATCTAACAAGTTTAAAGCCGTTAATTCTCGTTTGAAAACACCGAAAAACCCTAGGTTGAACTTGGAATTAAATTGAACGAATCCTATAATAAAACTTGCTGGAATAATGGGGCTTTTAACAAAAAGGGAATTTCGAATCTGTTAGTATAATTTAATTGGATTTAAAAAGTGTCTAGACTAGTATTCAATTAAACTCGAAGTGTATGAACCCTAGGTTCTGGATTTTGAAGGATTTGATGTTGTGAGATCAAATTAACATAGGGCTATTAATAAACAGTGAATTCCGAATCGAGCCATGTGGTTTAATTAGATTGAGACAATGATTTAGATCGAAACCCCCAAAACAGATTATGGATAAACCCTAGATTACGGATTTTGTAAAATTCGATGATATAAGATTAAATTGATATGGGGTTTTTAAATAGTATCAGATTGCAAAGCTAATGGTGTCATTTGATTAGATTTACACAGGGTTTAAAACAGGGTTCGATTAAACCGGTATCATATGAACCCTAGGATTGGGTTCATGATCGATTCGATGTTTTAAGCCACAAATATGATAGGGCTTTCAATTGATGGGTAAAAACGAAACTGATAATGCAAGAATTTACCAAATTGAGGTTCGAATTGACTGTGCTCGACCAAAACAGGTGTCGACTTGCGCGAGCTCGGTCTCCGGCGATCCTAATTGCTTCTCCGGCCGAATTGGAGTGTGCTAAAGGTTATCTGAGACTTGTACAATGTGTGCAGAGATTCGATTTGTGATTTGGTATACATGAAATGGTGAATTTGATAGTATTTGTTAGTGAAGTCGGCGGTTACGACTATAGTGACATAATTGGGATTAATTCGGTAATTTAACGAGGATTAAAGGTTCAGTGATGATCGTGATTGTCATTAAAGTCTATTTCGGTTACGAATTCCAATCGAATTCGGCTATACTTCGCGGATTAGCCTTAAGAACATAAGGTTTGACTTTCACAAGTCAAACAGGAATAAGAACTCTTGATTTTGACTTTCAGAGTCAACAGAAATAGAATTGGGCTAATTACAACTTGATCCCTGAAGTTTGAATCCAGATATTGACAGAATTAGTCCTTGGGATTTGAGATAAGTTAACTAGGTTAACTTTAACTGGATTTAATTAACGAAGTTAAATTGAAAAGTTCGGATTGTCACAGTGGTGATCATTCAATTGACTTTGAAATATTATGACTGATATGAGTACATCAACCTAGGGAGAGATTGTTAGGACTAAACCTAATAGGCTGAAGTATCAAAGAATCACCGGGATGTTCAGAAGAAAGAAGATCGAAGATTAGTTTTGCTAGCGAGAACTTTGACTTGTAAAGTTCTCGGTTCGAGAACTTTGTGGGTCGAGTACTCTAAAGTTCTCGCTAGGCCCAACCCATAGTAATACCGAGAACTTGTAATTAGCTATAAATAGTAAGCTTAATCATGATATTAGGGTTAGACGAGTAGTTATACGATTGTGTACGTATAATCAATATTTTATAATCAATACACAAGCGTTTAACAATGATTCCTCTCTCGTCCCCTTTGATTTCTTGCTTGCATGTGACGTTTTTGTTTCCGCCAGACTCAACACTTCGTTGAATCCACTGATTGAAGATCATACGAAGAAACCGGACCTTACATATATCAAGATATACTCTAATTAAAGATAAAAATTTGTTCGTTTTTACGATGTCATTAAAAAAAATAAGATTGCATAAAAAGTTAATAAGTTCAAAAGTATAGGCAAAACTAGTTTTTAAGAAAAAATTAAAAAAAGAGGTGGGGTAATTTTACCCTTATGCAAAAATATAGATGGTTTTCATTTTATCTATATGAGAATTGTGATTACTCGACTTTTTTTTGTCAAAATAGTAGAGTTAGCAAAACCCATTTGGTTTATGGGTATTTTTTTAAAATTATTTTGGAAACTGGGAAGTTCACTCCCGGACCAAGCGAACTAACACAAAGTTAGACCAGGATTCGCTCACGTGGCCAACAGACTCAAGTAAAAGAGACAGGACATGCTAGCATGGCAAACGCAGGAGGGAGTTCGATGTTGCTAGAAGTGGACTCTATGCGGAGACGTTAAGTCGTGCTTTCCTGTTACAAGTTTGTATGTTGGTGATGAATTGGACCTACACTACACCCATGTGCTGTAAGATATTTTTGCTTAAATATTGATGTGAAGATGGTGAGAAAACCATGAATAATTCAACCTTATATTGTTGCGAGTTTGTAATGGAGAAGATGGGGAAGAAGAAGATCGAAGTGGAGGATTAGAGGATGTCGTTTTTTGGTGTATCTGTGAAAGCACATCTAAATAGGCTTGGTTCCAGTATGTTTTAAGTTGTCAAAAATACCACTGCCTAGAGCGTTGCTTGTACAACTTTTAAAGCTAAGGTAAGTCTGAAAGGTTGTACGATAAGGTAAGATAGTTTTTTCTGAGACAAACAATTCGATATAGTGCCCTAATGTAATAAAACATATGAAAGAAGAAGGTTGATGGAAATATTAATTATGCCTATGCTAGAATTTTAAAGCCCCATGATAGGTTTTAAGGCTACATCATCATAGATTCCTTTCATGTGACCTGATCGGACTCTGTTGATCAAAGTAGTGGACTTGAGTCTACTTCTAACAAGCGTAGACACATTCCTCAACTTGCCACGTCAACATCTTACCCACTTTGCTTGAATCCGCTGGCCATCTGAGCGGATCTTGGTCCGAGCTTACCGAGTCCGGTTGGTCTAGGAGCGAACTCCCAAGTTTTCTAATTAGTTTCAGAAACACACAAAAGTTTTGAACAACATTTTGCTCTTTTTTCTCTCGATGATGAATATTTTAACTCTTTTTTTTATACTATTACCAAACGTAAAAACTGATGCAAAAATAAAAATAATACGTAAGCAAATATTAACGCATTTTATAATTATAAGTATGAATTTTTTTTATTTTTTTATCATAAAACCACTATAGGGTATAAACCATATTTTCGTAATTTTCTCGTATAATAAATATAAAATGCGTCATTATTTTTACAACGATAGCGTAGAGGTTGTCAATTTGTGAAGGCGACTTGTTGGTTTCAGAGCTTACTAGTTAGAACAATCCACCCATTGCAAAAACCCAAAAACTCACTCACCGACTTAATTTCTCTGTGTCAGATCCTAAATTATAAAATCCATCGGTTAGGGTTTCTATATTTCACTTCATGTGAATTTCGATCGTATAATCGTCAATCAACCGGAATGGAATCGCTCTGCTTTCACGATGGCAACATCACCGACTTCATTGATGCTCGAACTCTACACGCTCGCACCGTACGTAATTTCTCTCATCTTCATTTATTTCCTCCAAATTTTCGCTATCTGTTTGTTTTTGTGTTCTGTTTTGCTTATTGTGATTTAGATATGGTGAAATGAAATTCGATTTTGATGTTCGTATGCTGTAGCTTCCGATTATTGCGTGTACATAGTGGTTGTTTTAGTTTCACATTAACCTAGATTTCATATGAGGTAGCTAGCTTCCAGTTTGTGTTAGGTGTTTGGTGATTGCAGTTGAAATTCTGTTTCTGCTGTGGTTGATTTAGCTGGAAGAACATACTAGATGTTTACTTGAGTATCAATCAGCACCTGTTCATGTTCTGCCTTGTGTTATTAACTTCATTCATTTGTTCTGATTTTGGCACTGGTGAATTTTGGTGAATTCTGATTCTACAGGATATAAATCGCAGTCTGCAATTGCATTCGTCGTTCCTTAGAAGGCTTTCTCTAGAAAGAGAACTGGAGGTATGTGCTATGTGTTTAAATCTTGGTGTATCTTGCAAGAGATGTGTTTCAAATAGAATTATATATTTGATTAACATGTTTGTTTGTGGTCATTCAGGGGCATCGGGGCTGTGTAAATACCATTGCCTGGAACTCAAATGGCTCACTGTTAATATCTGGATCTGATGACACTTGTGTATGATTTCTCAATACTGTGTTTATATAACTTTTTTGTATGTTTTAGCATATGGTGGTTGTACAATCAAGTGGTATGGACCTGAATGACGCCTCTTTGTTACATGTTTATCAATATATATGCTTTTCTACTTAGTTTTTCAAAGTGCGTATGTGTATAAAAAACAACCTTTAGTTGTGCAACTGCTCCTGCATTTTGGTATGTATGCTTTGGTGGCTTATGATATTGAGTTAAAAGCTTGAAGTAAAAATGTTCCGTTTTATTACAGGTCAATATTTGGAGTTATCAAAGCCGGAAACTCTTGCATTCCATAGACAGTGGTCATACTGCGAACATATTTTGTACGAAATTTGTTCCTGAAACATCTGATGAGTTGGTTGTATCTGGAGCTGCTGATGCTGAAGTAATACTTCAATTTTGGTCTTTTATCTAATTCTGTGCTGTCTTCTCACATTTACTGAAAATCCAAATAAATGACTGCAGGTTCGACTATTCAATTTGTCTCGCTTAGGAAGGAGGGGTGTTGAAGATACCGCTATTAACCCATCAGCATTATTTCAATGCCACACCAGAAGAATTAAAAAATTAGCTGTAAGATATATCTGGTTCCTTATTCTTAAGTTATGTGTCAAGATTTGGCATTAGGTCCGAATATAAATTTGGTTTGTTGTAGAAGTCTTTTACTTGATTCCTTGAGGCTACCCTTTTTTGGCAGGTAGAACCTGGGAATCCGAATTTGGTATGGAGTGCCAGTGAGGATGGGACTTTGAGACAACATGATTTCAGGGAGTGCACTTCTTGTCCCCCTTCTGAATCTTCTCACCGAGAATGTCACAATGTATTAGTAAGTATTTTTTGGTCTATAACTAACCTAAATTTGTTATTCTCACTTGATATTAGACTTTATGTGGATTTTTTATTGGGATGAAAAATGTTAAGTTCTGCTTTTGCATCCACCAATCACCATCCTATGATTGTTGGAATTGAAAGTGAGCACATTGATCTATCTAGCGGGATGACATGAAGCTTACAATTTAAACATCAAATTTGGTAATTGCACCATTACTAGAGACATGGATTTAGGAATCTTAAGCATGCTAATGGGAGATTCTGAGCAACCAATTCAGTAAAGCTTCTTAACAGGAGTTAGGACTTAGTTCTTTTGCAGAAACATACAGAAGAAAAGTGAAGACAAGCCTAAGCAACTAACAAATATAAAATGCACAAGTCTAGATAGTCTTGTCATCTCATGAACTATGATAAGTCTTATAGTCAGGAGCGGGAACTAAGGGCCAACCTCTATTTCTCTCGAACTGTGGAAGCTCCTCTTACGTAACTTTTTCCCAACAGGGATTCACTATAGCTTTAGAAATCATTTTAGGTTCAATGGCAGATAAAAAGTTAATATAAAAACATAAGTTACCTGTGGTCTTGGATCTAATTTGAACACCGGAATTGACCTTTCCTATGATCAGATCAACCGGATGATTCCTAAGCTCCTTCCATGCAGGAGTAGAAGCTGATGAAGCTTTGGTTCAATGTGTGTGAAAGCAGCCTCTGGTAAGAGGCTACCGAGTTTGGTTGACTAAATATTCTTCGCTGTCTTCTACTTTGATTTGATGTGGGCTATAAAACAATTCATTTGATGCAGCTTGTGGAATGGGCTGAAGAGGTAGGGTTCTAAAGGAATGATAGCATAACAAGTAACATGTTTAAGGTGAAACAATGTTGCCATTATCATGTGATGAGGGGATCTAATGAGGGTCTTGAGTTGTAGTAGAGTTATCTTGACACCCCTCTTCATCAAGATTTAACTTTTAAGCATTGGTTGTTTTCTTCTGAACTTCTAATACAACTTTCAAAAAAAGTTACATTGGTTGGTTTATTAATCACGATTCTTCTTTTGTTGAAGACTCGATGAGCTTTGGTCTTCTACCCTTTATTACCTCACAGCCGTCTTTCCATGTCTACTTGCGATGGTAAGACGTATTCTGAGTACAGTTGGTTTGTGTTCATTGCTTCAGCCTAGAAGTATGGCCTCATCATAGACTCACATAACATGGTTCTAGCTACTTACATCAACCTCGATGTCTCCTTTCAACTACTCCATTATGTTCTGGAGTTCTGGCTATGGAGTTACGAATTCCATTTTGTTCACAAAAAGGCTTCTAAAATGCTATTCCTAATCTCAGGGCTGTGATCAGTCCTTACTAGCTTCACATGGTTGCGGTTCTTGTAAAATGGTTGATTGATGGAGGACTGATGCATATATTTATAAAAGGTCTTGTGCTTCTTCCACAAGAGCAGAGATGATCCTTGGAATAGGACATCTTGGGCTGCCTGGACACCAACTCATTTTTGTAAAGTTTCAATCTTGAGAAGTTGCTTCTTTAGGGTATATTCTCTAAAAGAAGTACGAGGAGTGTAGGCCCGTTTTAACACAAGCTAGAGATCGCGAGCAATTGTACCTTGGACATGATGAAAGGAGGCTTACGTTATGGTGGAGTTTTAACATACGAGTATATGCATTATTTGAGATCTAGAGGGAATGGTTAGCGTTCTCCTTTTAGATGTGGCTACAGTCCGTGTCAAACACAGAGACGGGCAAGGGATTGTTCCATCCATGTAACCGAAAAGGTTACTTCTGACAAGGAAGGATTGGACTGTGTAAGAGACAGGAATAAATATTGCGGAAAATTTTTGGACTACTTTAATCACTGGTTTCTGGACAAGACAGTGACGACGGTGAGATGCAAAAATCCGTTGAAAAAAAAGGTTGCTCGAACGAAACTGACCGGAACAGGTACTCTGGACAAAGAACTGAGACCTAAAACAGAACAGGAACAGGGTGCGGCGGCGCGTCGCCTTAACCTAGAGCCTTAGCTCTGATACTGTGTAAAAATGATTGTCATCTGAATAATGCAATTACAATGGAGGGACCCTCAATATATAGGAAAATAGAAACCCTAGACTAACTTGGGCCCGTGGGCTAAACATAACTAAACCCTAATAATAAACTAGTAACTATAATTAACAGACTGTAACATTCCAATAACCATGGTTAGTGGGAGATAGGGTAAAGGTGAATTTGTGGGAGTGTTGTTCGGTTTTCTTAGTTTTGGTAAATGCAAAGTAGAGCATTGGAGTGGGTTTAGGTCTGACGTGGTTTTTGGAGCTACTTTTAAGTTTCTAAAAAGGGCCTGCGGTGAATAAGGTGTCACAAAAGCGGATCTGGGTCATTTTGTCGGACTAAGGCGATGAAGTTGGCAATGGCGGCAGCAGACATGCTGGCCAAAAAGAATCTGGCCCAAAGATGATTTTTCGGCAAGATCCAACGGCGACGTGTGGGTGGTGGGTTTTGTGCAACCTTTTGGGCTTAGGTTCGCTTGTTGAATGCGAACAAATGGTAGTCCTGTCATTGCTAGAATCGGCTTGTGATGTCGATTGTGTTGGGTTGTGAAGACTTGCGCAGGAATAAGGAGGGAGCCGACCCTAATGGGCTTGAGCCCGGTAATTAGTTTCTTGTTAATTAATTCATTAACCCTAATCCTAGTATTATAAATAGAAACTATGATGTAATTGTATTCTTGAGCACCTAATAATAAAGAACCCTAGTTGCAAATTGGATGTAGGCCAATCGGGGCTGAACCACTATAAATCTCTCGTGTCTTTTACTTTCTGTTTATTGATTGTGTGCGTGTGTGTTTGTGATTCCGCTGCGATAACGGCTCTTGATACCTAACAGATTGGACAGACATCGACTATTGTAACAAGCGGCTAGGGTTTAGTGGGCGGCTAGGTTTAGGCATGTTGTATTCTAGTTGATCTCTGATTGCACACAAAATAGAGTTAAGCTTAAGCACCCTAATTAGTTCTATGGCATCGAAACAGGTTACAATCATGACACATGTGGCCTAATGTGATTTTCTTGTAACAAATCTGTTGATTATGATAGAAACACAAAGCGTAAAGTGAAGGAAGGGTTTTCGTTTTTAAGCTGTCATTCAATCTTCGGTTGTTACAGTAACTAAAAGCTCCTAGTGGCTACAAGCACTTTAATTATATGTTGAAATTAGTTGACCTAATCATATTGTAAGCTTTACTTAATTCATTTCATATAATTTTTTATTTTCTTTTATTCACATGTTTTGTGTTTTATGCCAGCTTGACTTGCGATGTGGAGCAAAGAAATCATTAGCTGATCCACCTAGACAATCACTTTTTCTGAAATCTTGCGACATAAGCAGTACCAGACCTCATTTACTTCTTGTTGGTGGGAGGTACTCTTCATCACTCTCGTCACTTTACAGTTTATACCCATCTCATTTCATTTGCCTTCTAGCTGATTTGTTATTCCAATTGTTTGCAGTGATGCATTTGCTCGTTTATATGATAGACGTATGCTTCCACCACTTTCTTCCTGCCGCCACAAATTGCCGCCACCTCCTTGTGTTAACTACTTCTGCCCAATGCATCTTTCTGATCATGTTAGTTATTTTTGTCAATATCTGCTTAATTTTTCTGTGCCACTTTGTTGATTTTGGTTATCATGTATTAATGTGAGGCAATTCTTTGATCCCTGTTACTCAAAGTATGATTTAATGTATTTTCAATAGATAGTGGCTTTTAAACTTTCAACATTCTTCTTTATTCTTTTGCTTTTTCAGGGGCAACAAGGCTTGCACCTTACTCATGTTGCATTTAGTCCAAATGGAGAAGAGATTCTTCTCAATTATAGCGGTGAACATGTCTACTTAATGGATGTAAATCCTGGTATACTCCTTAACAGTTAACTTCATTAATGGCTAGTTATTAACCATGACTATTACATGTTATTAACCACTTGAAGTATTTTGTGGCTTTGTAGTTCAGGGAAGTTCTATGCGGTACACATCTGATGAGGCAATGAAGTTTTTCAATCCAACTGCCATTCTGAAGGAGGTGCAATCTAAACCGTCAGTCTTTGATTTCCCAAATCATTTTCATGCAAAGAGAAACCTTGCTGCTAGGGTATGCTTTCGTTTTCATTTTGTATGCTACTCTTGGTTTTATCACTTACAAAATTGTTAATGCTTGTTTTATAATTCTAAACTTTGTATCTAATGACTGTGCGACAGCTTGATCAATGCCGGAAACTTCTTCAAATTGCTGAAAGGTCCTTAAAAGAGGGAGCCAATTATTACTATGGTATTGAGGCTTGTAATGATGTTCTGCATGGTCATGGTCAGATTGGACACACTCTCATGCTTGAATGTTTGTGTTTACGGGCGCGGTTGCTTCTGAAGGTTTTTTAAAGCTTATTTATTTTTTACTTTTTTGTAGCTAACAAGTCTGTTTACCTCTGTTCATTTTTTTGAAATTTCTAACTGTTTCAGCGTGATTGGAAAAATGATGCTCATATGGCTATAAGAGATTGTTTTAGAGCTGTCGAAATTGATCCCGCTTCATTTAGAGCCCTATGCTGCATGTCTGAAGCTTTATTACAGGCAACATTCAAGTTCTGATATTATAAATTCCTGTAGTTATGCTAAAAAGGTTACTTGACTGAGGGTTATTATTTTTTATTGATATTTCTGGCCTGTATTTGCCTATCAGTTGGGTAAACTCAAAGAAGCTTTCGACTTTGTCATTGCTGCTCAGTTATCAGCTCCAGCTAATCCTGAAGCTGCTGAGATAGTGGAGAGCATACAAAAGCGTATTGCTACAGGTTAGTAAAGATCACTTTTATATAGAAAGGATATATTAGTATGCCTAATATATTTTTCATTCTACATAAGGTTTCACTCATAGTTACCGAATTCGCTCAGCCCCCCACGATCCCCGTATTGGATCGTGATGTACCAAAACGAAATTCGCAGCGTACCAAATCGCTATGGTACGGCAAATTCGAGTTACCTGGTTCGGCGATCTTCTAACCATGGTTCGGCGATCCAATAGCATGAAATCGTTGTACCATTGCTGCCCCAATTCGCGATTTTGGGATAGGAATTCGGTGGTTCGATTATTGCCTGGTTCACGATTTTGGATTCTTACCTTTCTCTCTCTCTAGGCCGACGGGATTAAGAAAGAGTATAGGGTTTTCTCTGGACCAGGTTAAATAAATTGTTTGTGGTGGTCCAGCCCACTCTAGTTTCACATTATTATTAAATTCTGTGGATCTAGTTCAATAAATTGGTTTTCTGGTGGCCCAGCCCACTCTCGTTTCAACTATTATCAAATCCAATAAATTGTATTTTATGTTTTTGCCCACTCTCGTTTCAATTATTATTAAGTCCAATAAATTGTATTTGATGTTTTGATTTGGAATTTGACAATAAGTATTATATTGTATTTGAACTTATGTTCCATTCGGGTACATCGAACCGAACTACATGGTACACCGTACCGGTGCGTACCGAAATGAACCTACCCCCCTCCATACCGAATACGTTAACTCTAGCGAATTGCGTACCCGAACCGCGTACCCGTACCGGAGCGAACCGCGTATTAGGTAACTATGGTTTCACTATGTTTCATATAATGTATCTAAATGTTTTCATATTTCCTCCTGATGTTCATTTTATTTATTATTTTGTATGTTCTTTTAATTATATATTTTTTAGCTGAAGCTGAAGTTTCTAGCAAGGCAAAGGAAGGAGGTCCCAGTTCTGAAACAACACGAGCTAGTAGAGTATTATCCCTGAGTGATATACTTTATAGATCAGATGCAAGTAGTGATACTTCACAGCCTATGTCTGAAAGAGAAAACTCTGATTATGAGGAGGATTTGGAAGTTGATTTTGAAAATTCAATATCAGGGGACGAAAGCCATGAAGTTGAATCCAACGGTTTTCACCCCGCTTTAAATGTCAGAATCCACAGAAAAAAGGATTCAGCAATGAATACTTTCCATACAAGTAGCTCCTATGGATCACCAAAATCGTCTTCTCCAAGTGACAAAATTACTCATCAGGTTTACTTTGTGATGCTTCTAATTTAAGTACCTTTTGATTGATCAGACGATTAATTTAGTTTTTATACGAGTGTCATTACTGCAGCATGAGAGGGCAATAGATATGAAGCAAAGATACGTTGGTCATTGTAATGTTGGGACAGACATCAAACAAGCCAGTTTTCTTGGGCAAAAAGGTACTGTGTGTATTATTTTGCCCCTTCTCTTTTGTGCATATTATCTACTGTTAAATTTGCATCATTTGATCAATCAGTATGCAACATTAATTATGATTAGAAACTGTTGGAATATATCCGTTAGTAGGGTTAGTCGTCACTAGGATTACGTTAGCTTAGCCCATTAGTATATTGTAACATACTAGATAACTCAATACCCTCTTTTACCTTCATATGTTATCAGAGCCAAATTGCTACTAAAACCTAGTTGTGGACACATGTGCGTCTCACCAACACTGATGAGACGCAGCCTGCACTTGATACTTAAACCTAGTTGTGGACACACGTGCGTCTCACCAACACTGATGAGACGCGGCCTGCACGTTTGTTACCTTTACACCGACACTGATGAGATGCGGTGGCGGAAGGTGGCTAACCGTCAATAGGGTTAGGTTTTTGTATTATGTTGTCTGTATATGCTGGTAGATTGTGACATGTGGCTCATGAGTGGTACTAGAGCTATAAAATTTGTCCAGGGGTTGGGTGATGGTTCGTTCAAGACGATCAAGTCAAAACGGGTAATTTTTTTATATTGGTCAAAATGTATATGCTCAACCTGAAACTCTCATATGGTTGATCAAATTATAGTTTTTTTTAATTAATAATCTAAATCTTTTAGGTAAACCATAGTTTTTATACATAAAATTCACTTCATCGATTTGACTCATTTGAGCAATTTCCTTTTAAGCTATTTTCTATTCCACCCACTGGATATACAACAATACAACATAACCGTAACTAGCATAAATGTTGTGAACCATACTACACATATATTAGTGCTATCGCTCACTCTACTCTCTGAAGAATTGGGCTACTTTTTATCTTCAGATTTTAAGCTTACCTCCTCAAAGCGGACCTAATTTAATGTTTAAATGGTAATGTGCTTCAGAACATAATAATTTTCTTGGAACTTGCACTTGGTTTTAAAATTCGTGACGTGGTGATGAGATTGCATCACTGCATTATGCAATTGACCACCGACTGCAATGGATTTGTGTTTTTCAAATCTCATTAAAAATCTGATCATCGATTGAACAAATCTAACTATCAATTGAGAAATGGGTTTGAGTATTTGAATAAATCTGACCAGAGATGATAAGAATGTCTTATATTTTAGTTTTTAAAAGTTGAACAATTTAAAACGTTACCTGTAAATATTCTTTTAGTTTTTTTTAATAAGAACGCCTCACATACATGATGCTTGTGCCATCGCCTTTTGGGACCAAAATGCATCGGAGTGCCACATGATATTTAAAACCAAGAACTTGCCTATACTTTCATGTTCACATTTTGTAACGGCAGGAGACTACATTGCTAGTGGAAGTGATGACGGTAGATGGTTCATTTGGGAAAAGAGCACTGGCAGACTAATTAAAATGCTTCTTGGGGATGGAGCTGGTATATATCTATCTTCACGACCCAACTTTTCTACACGAGTTTTTCCTCTTTTCTTGTTGGCTAATTTTTTGTTGTTTTTTCAGTTGTGAACTGTGTTCAAAGTCATCCATTTGATAGTGTTGTAGCTACTAGTGGCATAGATAATACCATCAAGGTCAGCAGCATACATAGATTATATGTGGCAAAATAGGTAGGTCGGGCAGCAGATGATTTTGGAACGGGTTGCACTGGGTTTTCACTTTTCCCGAAACACAGTTTATCCAAAAATATAGTATGAATAACAAAAGTCAGTTATTTCAATATAGTTTTTTGAATAACGTGATTTACAAGGTTTTATTCAAAAAATACATTTTAAGCGATTTTTAACCCACTCATTTCCTTTTCAGCTATTTTCTTTTTTCCTTTACACGTTTGCCTGTTAGAAATAAAAGATATTCTCACTCAACCAATTCATAAGTAAGCGGGTCAAAATTGTCACCTCAGATTTATAGGTATACATGACTCAAAATGGTTCAGTAGATGACAAATAGATATTATGTGCTCAGATTTGGACCCCACTTGCTTCAGTTCCATCCGTTGTTGCTGGAGGAACAGCCGGACCTGAAACTGCTAATATTTTAGATGCAATGGAGGGCAATCAGCGCAGATTATCCCATAACCGTGAATCATTGCTGTAAGTGCTACAATATATATGTGTGTGTACACACACATATATATACATTTATATATATGGGGGAAGGATCGTAAGAAAACTCTTTGTTCGTGAGAAAACTCGGGAAAACCGACCCAAACGAACTCCGAATGAACTCATTTTGGCGGCGTTGGAACCGGCTCTTTTATGAACTCATTTTTTGTTTTGTTTGCTAGTTGATACTCTTTTATCTTGACCTCTAGAGAGACTTTGATTTGGTTCATCATCCCGCCCTACCATAAAATTATCAAAAACCGCCTTCTGTGCATCTTGTGGGAAAATAGTTAATGTAATAGGTTTTAGATTATTATATCTGCAGGCCATTCGAGATATTAGAAGGGTTCCGGATGCATGAGTATCCTGAAGGATCCTTGCGCCCGTTTGAGTGTATACAGAGCTAGGTTCACCCCGCTTTAAGGTAATATTTTGTTTCTACAAGGTATCGTCATTTTTTATGTATTTTAGGAACTCGACTAATAGCCGAACACTTTCCTCTGAACCTAGTGTAGAGTTGGTTTTACGGAAGTGTAAGTTAAAACCTGTGGTGGGTGTTAAGCGGTTAATGAGACATTGAACAGTTCCATCACTTGTTAGTCGTTTTTATTTTATAAAATGAAATGTATTAAATATGATTACAAAAACTATGTTATTACATTGATGATCTAAACTTTTAAAAGAAACAACTTAGGTGGTTTTATGCAGTTGAATACATTTCATATGACTTTCGACCAATCTGACCATTTTGATTAGATTGACTGAAGTTGCCACTTATACTTTGACCCGTCTTTTTGTGCATTTTGGCAGATGGTTCACGGTGGATGTCAACCCAAACAGCTTGTTTCAGGTTGATGGGACTTGAGTTTTTGTTACCATTATATGTTCATTCTTGATCTTTTGCATTATGGTTTGTCTGAGATTTTCGGTTCTTCATGTAAGTATCACTTTCTGTGGCTCCAACAAGATCAAACTTATATGTACAGTTTGATAGTTTAAACTTAAAAAAGAAAAATACTTCACCAAATAACATATAAACAAAAACATCGATAATAATACTTATCCCATTGCATTCATCAAGTGGCAGGTGTTCCCCTTTTAACCTAAAATGGATTGATTAGGGCTGTTTTTGTGTAGATAGTTAAAAACATAAAAAGTTGAATTACTTGTAGCTGCCAATAAGTTATGTTTTACTTACATGGTTTATTTGCGAGATGTTATCATCAACTCTTCGGTGTTTTTGCTAAAGTTGTGTTTTGTGCACCGATGTTTTTTTAGAACGGCTAGCTCACCACGTTTTAATTCTACTCTTAAATATATATGTATTTTTTGTCTGTCATGGACTTGAACACTGAATTATTTGGGTAGAGACATATTCTGAACATCTTGGTATCAATAGGTTACAGACCCTTTGGTCAGTTATGTTAACTCACAGGCATAATAGTTAACTTTATGTGGATTCAAATGCAAGAAATTTAAGAAATAAAAAAAATACAAACATAGTTGGTTCTATAAAAGTAACGTTTGAAGTAGAGGTGGGCATTATAATCGGATCCGATCCGATGGATCATCTGAAATCGTTTTTTTTAACCGGATCGGATATTTTGTAACCGTCGGATCTGGAACCGGTTGTATGGTTTTCCAAGGGACCGGATAAAAACGGACAAAATCGAACAAATTTAAAACCGGACAAAAATTGGATAAAAAAAATCCGGATAAAAGGTTCCAATAGGTTTCAAATCTCATACCCCAAAACCGGATCCGATCCGGAACCGGTTTCACTGGATCCAGTCCTTGACCACCGTTGAGTTATTCGATCCGGATCTTGTTCCAAAAAAAATCTGATTTGTGCATCTCTAGTTTGAAGCGTGAGATGAAGAAGAATGAATGTTTTGATGATAAAGGGTACACATATCCTCTCTCTATTAAGTATCAAATCTAGGTAAGTTGTTGACATATGTTGGTGTTAAATGTTCAACCCGCTTAAGAATATACTTAATTTACAATTCTCTACTTAAATTCGGTCTTGAACATCTTTTATCAGTTAAATCGTTAAAATAAAATCTTTTGACATGATTTGAAGGGCACTGTCAAAAGAATTGCCATTTATATTTTTTTATGATAAAATATACGTTTGTGCATAAAAACTTAAGGAAAGTATAGTAACTCAAACAAAGAAAGAAACGATGGTAGTGCTAATAGTATGTCGGGATCGAACCAATCCGTACACACTCCTCATGGTAATGATGAAGGGAATGTGTTGAATGAGAAAATCGGAAAGCGGATACCTGAACAAATGGCAAAGACATTTGAACAAACAATGTCAATCTTCCTAGCCGAGATTTAGTTAACTTGATGATTAAGTGTTCTAAAATTAATTAGTGCCTATATAATGATCTCTTGTACTTGTAATTTATTATCACTCAATAAAACGAAAACATTAGTTGCCCACGTGGATGTACGTCATACTGACTGAACCATGTAAATCTTGTGTCTCTTTTAATGGTTGGTAAAATGTTAGGACTTGTATGATGTTAATATTTGTCTAAATTGTATGTTATTGCATGCTTAAACAATGAAATGGTAAAATTTGAAGTTAAACACTTCATTGGTGAAAAACGAGTAGTGGTGTTGGTGTTTGGGGGTGAATAACTAACAAATATATGATATTATATGCGGGTAAACTTATATGTAGTTAAAATACGAGTTTATGATTGTAAACAGCTTAAAAATGCAAACAGGTCGGACGACGGGGCGTTGCATAGGCTGAAAAACAAAAACTAGGCATGGTAGACCTGGGTGGAGCGCATCATACTCCCGGAGCGTATGATACACCCAAATGTTTTTGGTAGATGCTGGAACTGGAATTTCGAGGTTTTGGCATGTTGTTGTAGTGACTTGTGGGAGGTTCATATGACTACTTATCTTTACTAACCATGTTTAAATTGATGTTTTGAATGTGGGGAGAGCTCCGGAGTGATATCGGGTCTCGCCTAAAGTGGATATTGGATTCTCAAAGTTGATTATGGATGTTTGTTTGTTTGTTTAAAACTAATCTCGTTGGAGGGAATACAACATGTTCAATGTCTTTTGGATTTGTGGTGGTCTAAAATTTGTTTGGTTCTTTTCTTTTGGAAATTTGTGGGAAATACATGTTTTGTAAATTGTGGAACCATGTTTAAAATGGTAAATGTTTATTTGAAACCTAATTTCCGTGTTGTTTTAAAAGTTTAAATTGGTTTGAAAATTCGGGTGTTACGCAACCATAAACATCCATTGATCTTGTGATTCTAAAGACATCGATATTTTTGGATAAGCGCCATAAATGAAATCGCATTGATGCATATTGATCTCTGTATATGTATATGTTTAGATGAGTTATGAATTAGTTTTTAAATGTATCTAAATTTCATGCATTAAATAGGAAACAATCAGTATCCGACTCTGATTCGCGTGTATATCAATTTTTGTCATCTAAATGTATGTTTTGTTGATGATGAGAGGATAAAAGATGATACACGAGAGGTTATTCAACACGTGGTGATTTTAACCGACGTTGCAATAAAGTTGGATACACAATCCAAAATTGATACACGACCATTTTCCATGTAACGCTTCACTGCATACGCAATTAATCTCAAACATGATTATAAAAAAATATCACATAGAAAATAACTACTCGTATTACTTTTTGAAAATTATTATTGTATTCATGTTTCCATTGCTATACTTTTTTAAAATTCTTGTATAAACACACCAACATATTTCGACCTTTGAACGGCGATTTCTACAAGATGATTATTACTTTATTAGTAACCCCTTTACAATTGAAAACGCTACTCCAATTTTTTTATATTTTATAATTATTATTGTAAAGGCTAGATACCTACATTATTTTTTATTGCACTTACATTTTTCTCGTGTTTCTTTTCATTTGTCATTTGTATTAACTTTTGACAAATTGTCATATCTACAATTATTTGGACAAATTGTCATATCTACGATTATAATCTATATCTATACTATATAATAAGTAAATATTTTTTCATAATACGTGTCCCCTTCATATTCATTTTCATCATTTTTTTTTCGCATCTCTCTCTTATTAAATACACATATGTTTTTTAATAATAATAAATTTTAAATAAAATACCAATTATTCTAACAAAAACACATTTATTTTAAATTATTCCTTATTATAAGAAAACTTCGAAATCATTATATAAATTTTATTTTCGATCAAATAGTAATTGAAAGTCAAATTAACTAAATACTAATTAACGTATTTTTGAAACTCAATTATATATTAATTTTTACACATTTTAAATTTTGTTTTTTCATCCTTAGTATATGTAATATATTTTTACACCTGTAAAATATATACATAAAGATTTAAGATTTTTATGTATTGATATTTCTCAACCCGTGTGTATTACACGGGTTCTAAACTAGTTAAATATAATATCCTAAATTCAGTTATAAAGTTATTGTTTATACTTATTATTTTATCATATAAATCACATTCAACTACTCCAGACATAACCTTTATTGACAATACCGCAAATTTCTTCGTGTGTAGTAAACGGACATAATTGATATTTAATTCCCTACTTTTTATACTAGTCTAATAATTCTTTTATAGTAGTTTAATATTTGTATTTTGTATTATTATTATTATTATTATTATTATTATTATTATTATTATCTTTAAAATATAATTATATGTTTATATAAATTTTAAAAAACAATCTATATCTATTCTATATAATAAATAAAGATTTTTCATGTCATGTGTCGCCTCCATATTCATTCTCATCATTTTTTCTTGATTCTCTCTCTTGTAAAATACACATGTATCTTTTCATAATATATTTTTAAAGAAAAATACTAATTATACTAATAAAATACATTTAATTTGAATTATCCCTTATTATAATAAACTTTGAAATCTAATTACGTAACTTTTGTTTTAAATCAAATAGTAAATGAAAATCAAATTATTTTAAATAGTAATTAATTTATTTTCGAAACTTACTTATATATTAATTTTTACATATTTTGATTTTTTTTATCCTTGGTATATGTAATACATTTTTACATCTATAATATATATATATATATATATATATGATTAGGTTCAGGTAAACAGGATTTTAATTGTAAGAAGGGTGTGAAGGATTTATGTCCATTAGATTAAATTGTAGAAAACATTTAATGGTTGAGATTAAATTGTAGGAGAAAAAGTTGTTGGATGTGTATTTTAGTGTTGGCCACTTTTGTTGACTTTTTATCTAGTTCCCCCCTCATTTTTAAACGTTCATAACTTTTACATACGACATTATTTTTTCAAAAAAATTACACCATAAAAACGAGCGTTTTTTTATCTTTAAAACGAGTATAGTATCGTTATAAACAAAAACGATTTTTTTTTTACGTTTTTCAGCTCATTGTGTAATTAGTCAGGTCAATGTGTAATACAAGTTCATTGTGTAATACAAGTTCAATGTGTAATACAAGTTTATTGTGTAATATCACGTCTGGTCATTGTGTAATACAAGTTCATTGTGTTATTTGTATTTATCATTGTGTTTTACGTTTTCTAGCTCATTGTGTAATTAGTAAGGTCATTATGTAATAGAAATTCATCATGTAATACAAGTTCATTGTGTAATACAAGTTCATTGTGTAATACCACGTCTGGTCATTGTGTAATACAAGTTCATTGTGTAATTAGTCAAGTCATTGTGTAATACAAGTTCATTGTGTAATTAGTCAGGTTATTGTGTAATACAAGTTCATTGTGTCAAATATTTTTCATCATTGTGTTTTACGTTTTCCAGCTCATTGTGTAATTCGCTCATTATTGTGTAATTCGCGTCTGGTCATTGTGTAATACAAGAAGTTCATTGTGTAATACCACGTCTGGTCATTGTGTAATACAAGTTCATTGTGTAATTAGTCAGGTCACTGTGTAATACAAGTTCATTGTGTAATACAAGTTCATTGTGTTATACAAGTTCAATATGTAATACAAGTTCATTGTGTTATATGTATTTATCATTGTGTTTTACGTTTTCCAGCTCATTGTGTAGTTAGTCAGGTCATTGTGTTTTACAAGTTCATCGTGTAATACAATTTCATTTTGTAATAAAAGTTCATTGTGTAATACAAGTTCATTGTGTAATACCACGTCTGGTCATTGTGTAATATCTAGTCATTGTGTAATACAAGTTCATCGTGTAATACAAGTTCATTGTGTTATACAAGTTCAATGTGTAATACAAGTTCATTGTGTTATGTATTTATCATTGTGTTTTACGTTTTCCAGCTCATTGTGTAGTTAGTCAGGTCATTGTGTAATACAAGTTCATTGTGTAAAACAAGTTCATTGTGTAATACAAGTTCATTGTGTAATACCACGTCTGGTCATTGTGTAATACAAGTTCATTGTGTAATTAGTCAAGTCATTGTGTAATACAAGTTCATTGTGTAATTAGTCAGGTCATTGTGTAATATAAGTTCATTGTTTCAAATATTTTTCATCATTGTGTTATATGTTTTAATCATTGTGTTTTACGTTTTCCAGCTCATTGTGTAATTCGCTTATTATTGTGTAATTCGCTCAAATATGTCATGTCATTGTGTAATATGCTCATTATGTAATCACTTTATTGTGTAATATCAGGTCTGATCATTGTGTAATATCAGACCTTGTATTACACATTGACCTGGTATATTACACATTGACCTGGTATATTACACATTGACCTGATATATTACACATTGACCATTATGCCCACCTTTTAAAAACAATAAAATGATACATGTCAAGCTTAGAATCATTCTTACCCTTCTTATTTTTAAAACATTTTTTTACTATAACCTAACCCTATATATATATATATATATATATATATATATATATAAATTTAAGAATTTTATTTATGATATTTTTCACCTCGTGTGTAGTACACAAGGTTCTGAGCTAGTTATTCAATATATTTACCATCCATGTATTACACTAGAAAATAAACAAAGACAAATTGGATTTTAACACCGATAAATAAGTTAAGACAGATTTGATTTTAATAATCCAATTATAACTCGAAACATTTTTATTAATGGCACTCTTAACTTTTACTTTCTTTGTTAAGAGCAATCTCTTTCTTCATGTGGTGTTGTTTTATTTTCAAACATGAAATTTTTATTTGCCAAAAGTAATCTCAAGAAGAGCAATTTCACGTCGTTGACACCCATATCCCATGTTATCAAGAGGAGAGAGAGTTGTTTTTGTTCTTGACATAAGTAAAAGTTAGAAGTGTCATTAATCAGATTGTCAGTACAAATTATTATCGACAAATAAGCTCTAGTTTAGATTATTAAATCCAATTTACCATAAACTAATAAACCGTTTTACATTGCATTGGATAGATTATGGCTCCGATCTTAATTTCCAAGTTAGGTTTGAGGAAATGTATAGAAATAAAATATAATAAAAGCCATCAAACAAATAAAAGGTCCAATTTCACCAAACATAAAAACTGACATTGTACCAAATTAGTTTGAATTCTCCACAATTTTCCATTTACTAGAAGCCATAAATGGAGCTAAACATGTATTTCTTACAAAATAAAAGAAGAAAAAAATATTGTATTTCAAAATTTTCCTTGAAAATATCAAAATTAGATTGAAAAGAAGTGGGTTATATGAAAATTGATGAGGGATGCAAACATATTTAGAATACATTTCATTGAAAATGTTAATATTGGGAAGAACGTCTAGATAAACAACTATTTTATTGGGCAACATATTTCAAAAGGAATGAGTTGTTTTCATGTTACCGCCCCGACCCCCACCCACCCCCTATCCCCACACACCCACCCTACCTAGTGTTGACATCTGATATACAAATAAACATAGCTGCAACTAGATAACACTAAAGAAAAACATTATTAAATAACTTTTTGAATGAATAAATATAATTACACTCATAGTGTTTTGGAGTTTTGTTTTTTTATTAAGTTATAAAAATAATTTTTTGTCAACTTTGAACAGAAATAAATATATGTAACTGAGGTTAATATTATTATTTATTTATGGGTTTGTGTTCTCTTACGTGAGACCTTCGCTATGAAACAAACCGCGTTCAAAACGAAGCTGAGATAATGAAATATTGATGCTCAAAGTTTGGTATTTAGAGCTAAAATAATTCAGCTTTTTTTTAGTAGAAAAGTGGAAAAGCAGGGAAACTTGTCCAACATAGGTGGAATGAGAAACCTTTAAGTGGTTTATATGGTGGAACACTTTTGATTGTTACCTTATAAGGGATGATATTCAATGGGAACCAGCACATGCTTAGGGATGGCGATGGGTGTAATATGGTATTTTGATGGCGCACATTACACTTTGCACGCTTGAGAGCAGCCTTAGTATTTTTGACCATCTACGAATGGTCCAGGTTCGGTACCCGATGGCGGGTGACAAGGCGCGGCATCCGAGCTCAGTGTCCGCCTAGCCTCCACGTGGCAACCCGGGTGCGAGCCTTACTGAGTACATTCCGAGTATCTGGATCTGGCTAGTTCTGCCGTGTCCGGTTCTGGCGGATGGATTATCCCGTGTCCAGATCTGACGCGTTCTAGCGTGTTCGGATGCGCACGTTCTGGCAGCTACATGCTCTGGCGGGTCCGTGCACCACTGCAGCATTCTGGTGCGTTATGTCAGCTGAACAAATCTCTGTTGACCAGCTCTTAAAAGTTAACAGTTTCAAATCAAAATTCAAAAAACAAATAAAGAGCATTGAATACATTTAATTCTCTTTATTTTTGTTTTTAAATTCCTTCAGCTGTTACGATTCTTTTTCTTGTATAAATACCAACTCAGGCTTGACATTTCTACATACTAGAAACACACCAGTTAACACTGAAACAAACTAAATCTCAACAAGAATTTCTCTCTCTTCTACTTTTTTTTTTCTCAAGGTATTCTTATAGGTCTAGAGTCCTCCGCGGTTGTACACACAGTTTCGGCCGTTGTACCCTGGGAAACATTCGAGTTCTATTGGGAGACTCGGAATTTGTTTTAAGGGACCCGTGTTAAATACGAAGCCTCAGTCACGAATTATGTATTCATTTTACTGTTTTGTACTTTTCTTTTATTTTCATTATAAAAATATTGTAATTTATTGTTTTCTTTATTTCCTGTACTGTAATTGGAATCTATACAAGTGCTAGCCTTTTATATTTTGACAAACGGTTCCTACACATAGAACCTTTAGTACGGTTAGATCATGGTTCTAACTTTTCATAAAAAAAACTAATTCTTACTGTTTTTCCGACCTGTAACATGTTTCATAAACCACAACCCCCCCCTCCCCCCCGGGTTTTTCCTTAGAAATGCGAGCAGCCCTGCCCCATAGAGTCGACTTAACTGGTACCAGTAGTGATCCAACTAGAATGTGGACGTTGATGAGAAATTCCTAAAAGAAACATTCCGTTAATCAACTCCAAGTAAAACAAGAAATAAACATAGGCAAGAGATTTGGGGCGGGTATGGGTATGGGTATGGGTATGGGTATGTTGGAACTAAGGGTACTGGGAGTTGGAGGCGGGTAACCATGCGAGTAAGGCGGGTACCACTCCCATTACCTCGAGTTCAAGCGGGTAAGAAGGTGCGGGTATCATCAGCGGCTTTGAAAACCCGCCGAAAGAAGTCCAATAATTGAAATTATATTAATATTAAAAGGCAACTATCCTTTGAGATAAATTAACAGTAGCTTTTGTACAACTTTTCAAGCTTTGTGTACAAATAATGCAAGCCATACTTTTTTTAATTATCATATGAAGCTATTAAAAGTTTTATTTAGAAAACGAAACCCATAAAATATGTTTGGTGTAGTGGTTTCATCACTTTAGGCTTATTCAGCAGACCGGGTTCGAGACTCACTGAACATTTTCATCCATTTTAAGGTATTAAATGTTAATTTTATACTTATGTTTTAGTTTATAACCATAAACTTTATACACTCTTCTCGCCCATGATAAGTTTATTCAAAGGTTTTGGTTTTATTTTATAAGCTTTCGAGAACGTTAACTTTTTTGACAGTTTAACACACCGCAACGCGCGTTGATAAAAGCTAGCATTATCTTCCAGAGGCCGCCGCAACGCGCGGGGCCTCTTTCTAGTTAATATAAAGGTTAAATAAATGTTTATTTGGGCTTAAAACAATTAAATAATATATACTATTGCATACTCATATCTATACTATATAATAAATAAAGGTTTTTTCATGTCACGTGTCGGCTCCATATTCAATCTTATTATTTTTTTCTTGCTTCTCTCTCTTATTAATTACATCTCTATCTTTTAGTAATAATATATTTTTAAATAAAATAGTATTTAAACATTTATTTTAAATTATTTCTTATTGTAATAAACTTTGAAATCTAATTATGTAATTTTTATTTTTAATCAAATAAAAATCAAAGTCAAATTATATTAAATAGTAATTAACGTATTTTCGAAACTCAATTATATATTAAATTTTACATATTTTGAATTTTGTTTTATATCCTTGGTATATGTAATACATTTTTACACCTGTAAAATATATATATAAAGATTTAAGAATTTTATGTATTGATATTATTCACCCAATGTGTATTACACGGGTTTTAAGCTAGTATAAAAATATAATTACAAGTATATATAGAAATAATTATAAAAAGATATAAATAAAATAAATAATAAACGAGCCGGGCTCAAGTGTGAAAAACTACACACGAGTTGAGCTCGACTCGTTTATACCTAGGGATGGCAAACGAATCCGTACCTGATGTGCAAACCCGAAACATATGGGGTGGGTAAAGGGATGGGTATGAGATTAATTATTAAAAATTTCGTGGGTAAGAAACATGTATGGTAATAGATGATACTCGGCCCGATTACTCAAAACATGTATACATATTTACCCGAACCATACACATAAACATTTTCTTTATATTTTACTAATTTTTAGTTTTTATACTTCTAATTTCATTGTGTAATAAAATTATATAAAGATTAAAATAGTAAGAAATGTATTTTGAAATCTCAACGGCTAATTTTTAACAAACTAACGGGTATACCTAATATCCGACATATATTGGACCAGATATAAAACATGATTTTGCAATCGGGTATAAAACTGAAATTATCAATACTCGTTATATTGTCATCCCTATTTGAACCCCTAAGTATGATGATTGATGACCGGTTCCGGTCAAAAACTCTATCCAAATGACTACTCAACCCGGACCTCTTTTCTCAACGCTTAAAGTATGTTCGACCCGACATGCTAGGCCACAAGCCAATGCTCCATTTAACATGGCAGGCCCACATTTATTGAAACATATTGTAGCTTCATCTTCCTCACGTAAATTTATTTTAATTCATCATAAACAAATTTTTATAAAAAATGAGTTTCTTTGAAAAAAAACCGTCAATTGATGCATAATTCATCTTCTTCCATATTGTCACCACAAGAAAACATTAAGATCTCATTTGGTTTATTGAATTCATGGCAACTGGAATTAGAACTAGTTTCATCTAAATTTATGTTTGGTTTAAAAATAATGGAATTGGAACCAAAATAATTCATCTAAATTCCTTTACTTGCTTGATGGAATTCAATAATCCTTTAGTTAAAGGAATGTTTTAAATCAAATGTAATTATAATGAAAAGACCAAAATGTCCCATCTTTTGTTTTTTTTTTCTACAATACAAACCAAACTGACACAATCCTTCAACAAATGTTTAAATCCCTAGCTTTGTATTTTTAGCGAAGAAGTTGAAGTCGAAGACAAAATTTCGAACTAGAAATTAATAGGAGCCTGAACGATTTCCTAGAAATCGAAGAAGGCGACGACAGTTGATATTTCAGCATCTTGATTCTAGTATTTGGGCTTGAACGATTAGTATTCCGGTATTTGTGCTTGAATAATTTCTAGTATTTCATTCCATAATTGTAGCAACCACCATGGAAAGTGAGGTTATTGAAGCTCGCATCAACAACCATGAAAATGGGGAGCAAGAGTCGTTCATTAGCGGCAAGTGTGGAGATATTAAGGGTAGCTTTGTCAATTTAGTAGTTTAAACAAGGGATAGGCTAAGTGTACCCCATGTATACTAAATATACCCCCATATTGAATAAAATGTGAAACATGATGTGATTGATTTAGTAAGAGGGGATCTGGGAGAAGTGATTGATTAGTGGTACAATCACTAAAAAGGGGTGAAATACATTTAGCACAACTTTTAAAAAAATCCAGATTCATTTAGAAATTACCATCACAATCCGGTTCCAATTTCATCATTTTCTTTTACTTTGATCTATCAAATTTTCATAAATAAAGTAGTTGAAGCGAATATAAAAAAAAAATTTACATTGCGGCCATATTGAGAAGCTCTGAGTATGTTTATAGTGGATGTATGTGAAATTTTAAGGTAAGGATGTAGGTGAGTGGTAGTAGTAGATTGAAATATTGAATGACTTGATTGAGTGTTTGGTCTGCAAAGGATATACAAAGTCTTGAGATAGTGAGGTGTAGAAGTTTACTGTTTACCCATCATTCTTAGTGAGTATGATAAAATATGGGTGAATCTATTAAAACACGGAATATTGCTAATTGGACATGCCGCCGCCCTATACGCACTTGTATAGGCCAATACGAGGCGTATAGGGTTCAGTCTCTGCCAACAGAATGCCACGTCGCATTCCCGGTCTGGCGGCTGGGTCCAATACGGGCCGTATTGATCTATACGCAGCGTATGGGCCACGGGTTTTAATTTTGCTTCAAAAGTTGGCAGAAGTCGATTTAAAAACCTCTATACGTGGCGTATTGCCCTATACGCCACGTATAGGGTATTTTATTAATTTAAGTTTGTTGTTTTTTTTAATTTAATTTATATAACTTTGTTAATATAAGTTTGTTATATTTTTTAATTTAAATTATATAACTTTGTTAACATTTATTATATTTTTACATTTATAATTTATCATTACAAACAAACAAAAAATTAAACATTACAACCAAAGAAATAAGTAAAAGACTATATACATTACATCACAAAATTAAATATATACATCAAAATGTTTTTACATACATAACCGAAGAAACAAACTAAATACAAATAAAAACAACTAAGCCTGACCCGCCCCGCCGTCATCCTGACCGGCCCCGCCGTCATCCTGAACGGGGTCGTCTGGATAATGACGTGGCAGTGGTAGTGGTGGTAGCTCGATGCCGGCGGCTCGTGATAGATCCACGAGGCTACCAACCGCCCACATCATAAGGTCCTCCATGCGGTCGCTCTGACGAGCCTGTCGCCGTGACTCGGCAACACGTCGCCGTGAGTCGGCAGCAAGGGTCTCAAGCAATGCCTGGGTGGCCCTGTCCAGCCTAACAGACCGACGCGCGTGTCGGGGATGCTGTGGCGGATGGTCGTGGATGGGCTCCACGTGCGGCTGATGCGACGCCGGCAACGGCACACCTAGTGGCGGGTCAGGCATCTGCGGGCCCCCCTGTCCAGGCATCGGCGGCAACGGCACCGGGACCTAAACCTGGTCCTGGACGGCCCCTACAAACCGTAGGCCGAGCCCCGGGAAACGGTGCGTGATGCGCATGCCGCTAGCCGTGCGGCGGTCTAATCTGACAGGGGGAATGGGCGGTAACAACTCAGGCTCATGCGCATGCCATGGTGTAATACTACGCATGACCTGAGTGATAAAAGCGCCGCCATACAAAAGCCCGCGCCTCTGCCGCATATAGGCAGACGCGAAATAACTAGTGAGGCATGTGGATAGGGCGCACCCCGTGCCTGTAAGCAGACAGTAGAGAAAGAAGAGGTCTCTATCGGTGCATCACTCACGGCTTTTCTGACGCGGTGCGATCGACGTCGAGATAAGCCGGTGCAAATATCTATAGAGGGGGTCTCTAATCCCCGAAACTCTCGCCTTGGTACCTAACCAAGGGCTATCGGAAATCAAACCCCAAAAAACAAGGAGTACCTCCTTGTCCACCTCCGTCACCGCCGCGGTGTAAACCGGCAAAATCGTCTCGGGCTCAAAGTACAAGCCCGTCGCGACGGCCCACTGACGGAGGGTCAGACGGTACTGGTGGCCAAAAATACGGAAGGAGACCTGATCCGGCTCCTCTGCCGGCGCCTCCTCGGGAACGGGCGCTAGCCCCTCCTCTGAGTAGATGAACGTCGAAAGAAACTCGACGACGACCTCTCGGTAGGTCTCGGTGAATGATAGATCAAAAAGCCGATCCCATGGCGTGTCCTCGCCTATGATGGCCCTGGCCCGCTCCGCCTCCTGGACCTCCTGGAGAAGCTCCCAGTCCACCGCCGTCCCCGGCCCCAAACGCACCTCCCGTAGCTTTTGTATTGCATTATAAATGTCCTTTTTAATGCAACTACTATCGGGGTTTTGCTCCCTTATGGTTGCCAGAATGTTTCGTGGCATCATGTTTTGCGAATACAATTTCGCCACCAAAAGTTGTTCCGACTCAGACAGTCTCCTGGCAAACGAGTGCGCCTCAAGATGTTGACTAGGATCGTGGTTATGACTGTCATCCTTCACCGTTAATTTCCAATCAGCAGTATTTACTTGGTACTCTCCTTCCAATTTAAAAGGACAACCTGTTTTCTTGCTACCGACACGTCGAACCGTGGCAGTAGATTTACGTTCGCCGTGACGGTCACACACAAGCCACACCTTGATAACCGGCTCCGACGGGTCGTCGCCTTTTCTCCTCGATCGTCGGGTGACAATGACGTAACCATTCTCACGTCCTCTGCGGACAGCCCAATCCACCAACTGATCACGAGTCTGAAAATTCTACAACAACGGTACGGTAAAAGTTAAGAAACAACAAACTAAATGTATGCATATATATAGGAATGTTATACATGGTCAGTTTTATACGTCACGAAGCTGTCGGTTTGTTGTGTCGGGTAAGAGTCTTCACCGTACACGAAGTCGTCCGTGGGTTGTGTAAGGTAAGAGTGTTCACCGTATACGAACTCGGGATTGCTTAGTGGCTCGTTCAAATCGGGAAGCCTTACCCGTTGATTAGAATAAACGTCGGACGAGACCTCCTCCCGGTTCACATCTTGAAATCCAGAACTTTGCGGGTTGTTTTCCAGCGACTCGTTAGAATATACCTGAAAACCGTAGTTACCATCCCACCACCAAGACATTGCTATAACTTTTTGAAAACCGTAAATTGTTTGAAAATTTTTGAACGATACGTTCAAATGAGAATTGTGCATGGTAAAATACACAAAATTTGGCCCCTATACGCATCGTATAGCTCTATACGATGCGTATAGACTCCTGGTCAAACCGACAACATCGTATAGGTCAATACGGTGCGGTTTAGGGTACGAGGTGACTTCTGCAACTAGTCATCCATCACATCTCTATACGCCACGTATAGACCTATACGTGGCGTATAGCGATGTGATGGATGACTAGTTGCAGAAGTCACCTCGTACCCTAAACCGCACCGTATTGACCTATACGATGCGTATAGGGGTTGGAATGTCTAGGAGTACGATGTTGTCGGGTTTGGGAAATTGTGAAGGCTATACGCATCGTATTGCCCTATACGATGCGTATAGAGCCCGGTCCAGATAGCAATTCCCGTGTCCCATTAGTAGTCCCCTAAAATATATATGCATAATGTATATATAAATATTATACTTTTTATTTTATTAAAAAATAAAAGGATACGACAAATATGAGAAATAACATATTTGTACACGCTTTCATGAATTTTGGATTTGTTAATTTTTTTTTTTGTAGAACACCAAGTAATATTTTATTAAATAAGCAAACCAAGCGTCTAACAAGAAGCTAGAGACCACAAGATACAAGCCAGTCACTCGTTAAGATAATTTATAAAAATCACAAAACATATTACATCAACCATCTCGTGACAAGGATGACATTTTCCCACTATGTTTAACCCATAAGAATGAGTTAGCCATGATGTCTTCCATGATTTTGGAAGCGGGTACATACCTTTTGTTGAAAATTATGTTAATAATTACGGCGATAGAGGTATCTATCATCGTAAAACCTTTTACTAGCATTCCAGATGCGAGTAAAACCTTTTTGTGTTAGTTTAACAAGGCATCTACTTTGCACCACACTCCTATCTTTGCCTGTATCAATCTCACAAATCCACATGAGACCAACAGATGGTCTGTTTACTAGGGTTCCCTTCCATAAATCTAGCAAACTAATTTGATAAAATGATATTCAATATTTAAAAAAATATATATTTCTTATCTTTTAATGTAATAATAATATAGAATCTTATTTTCCTTTTTTAAAGTGAAAAAAAGAAAAAAGATGATGTGTCTGGTTTATTACTCATAACATTTGGCAACTTTAAAAGCAAATCATATTTATACTTCATATGCCCTCCCAATATATTCTTTCCCTCCCTTCTCTTTCAAACCCTCTGCACGCCTTTACATATTTTCTATCTCAACCTTCATGACTTTACAGCCTTAAAGCCAACCACTCACCTCCACCATTAATCTCTTCATTCTTCTATTAATTCCCTAATTAGTTCATGATTCCGTTCACACATTTCGTGTAAATAACTTGAAATAATTGAAAAAATAATCATTCAGCAAGGTTGATGGGATACCTTTCATCATGTAACGCTGAATCCGCCATTTCCACATGTGATTCTTACAATTTGACGAAGAAATCGCTCTCCAAATCACAGAACAAGCAGTTTCAGATCAAGAATTTTTGTTTTGCAGATCTTGAAGCGGCAACAAAAGGATTTTCGGAGAATAATTTTCTCGGAAAAGGAAGTCATGGCTCGGTGTATAGAGCGGCGCTCGACGGCGGCGGTTTGATCGCCGCTGTTAAAAGAACGACGGCGCACTGCTCACCAGAGCGGAATAACGGAGGAGCACAATGTGCTATTGCCAGTCCGGCGGAGAACGAGATCGAGACGCTATCTCGAGTTCGGAGCCCTAGATTAGTGAATTTGCTAGGGTTTGGATCGGATCCGGTTGACGGAAGGAAGCTGATTGTTGTGGAGTACATGCACAACGGTTCGTTGTACGATTTGTTGCATAAGAACGATACGAGACCTCCTGGATTAGCTAAACGAGTAAGAATCGCTGTTCAGGTAGCGAAGGCGGTGCATCATCTGCATTCCTCCAATCCGCCAGTGATTCACCGGGATATAAAGTCATCGAACGTTTTGTTCGACGGAAAATGGAACGCTCGCCTCGGAGATTTCGGATTGGCGTTGAGAGGACACGTGGAGGACGTGAAGGTCCAATGCACGCCGCCGGCAGGAACGTTAGGTTACCTCGATCCATGCTATCTTGCGCCGAGTGATCTCAGCGCGAAGAGCGACGTTTTCAGCTTCGGAATACTTTTGCTCGAGATCTTCTCCGGCCGAAACGCAATTGATTTGAAGTACAGTCCGCCGTCGGTGGTGGATTGGGCTACACCGCTCATAAGATCCGGCGACTACGGCGAGATATTCGATCCGATCATCGACACGTCGTCGGACGAGTCCGCCGTGAGGATGCTGGCGGTGTTAGCGGCAAGGTGTGTGAAATCCACGGCGGAGAAACGGCCGACGATGGCGGAGGTTGTGCAGTGTTTGATCATGGCGAGTAAGCGGATCACGTCTCAGGTATGGAACAGCTTTGGCCGGGTACGGCGGCGCGTGAGAGTAACGCCGCCACCGTTGATTCAATATGAGCCGTTGGTTGAATGTACCGAGACGGTCAAACTCAAAACTTTTAAGTGTTCGAGTAGGAGGACACGGAAAGTATCCGGTGCTACGAGCGAGCCATTAAAGAACAAATCCAACGGTCCTGGTGAGATCAATGTGGGAAGATCGAAATCTATAGGGTGTGTGGATGATATTAAATCTGCACCGTTGGATTTGAGTTTGTGTTGTAAACGAGGAGGGACAGGAGTGAGTGTGAAGGGGATGTTGAATAGGTCAAAGTCAACGGGAGAGTTAAGAGAGATGCACAAAAGATACGGTGGGATTGTGTTGCAGATGATTAGAAATCCTAATGTTCGAGAATT